>OY728165.1:428088143-438088143 GCA_963277665.1 Viscum album | reverse complement strand
TGGTTGTTCTTGTAAAAACTTTATATGAACTTATAAAAACTATTTCTTAAAAAAATTATTTTTTTAAAGTATTTGATCAGAATAATTCATACCATTTGAAACTTTAAAACATATTTCTTCTGGAAAAAACTATTTTTTTCTAGTAGAACATTAGGTCAAATATTCATTATAATGAGAAACTCTGTTTAATAATATTTATTCAAGCTTAATAAGATCTCTGTGAAATGTTTCTCAATCACTTCCTCTATCAGATTATTTTCATTATAAAAAATTTTCCACTTAATTTATTCACTAACTTATGTACCATGATAATTAAACCAAAAATTTAGTCCAGTCATCTTGTAACAACAAAACCTTCACAATTTTGTATAATTTTTTCTAAGATACATTTTACAAAAAAATTGATTATTGGACTTCTCTCGATGAATTTTTTTTATTCCACTCCATCTGATATTCTTCAATGTCTTCCAAGGTTCATTAAATTTCATCTATTCACCCAAAATTAAAAATATCTAACATAAAATTCATTCTATTATAGCTTCTAAACATCAAATAAACTTCTTACACAACCAAAACAATTATGGTATATTATTTCAATAAAAATTTCATATAAATTAGTTGAAGAAACTTTGTATATAAAAATGTTTTTATTCCACTATATGTGAAAACGTAATTTATATTTTCAAATAAAACCAAAATATGCCACATTTAACTCAAAATGGTAATATGATATTTTTAAAACTCAAGAATATAAGAACTTAATATCTACAAAGAATCATCTTATTTTCTATTAAATATTTTTTCTAATGGAACTTTTTAAACTTTATAAGATAAAAATTAACCATAAAATTAAATTATATATCTATAGATATAAAGGTTCACCTAATGGAATTAGTTTAGGAAACCTTCATCTGATCATCTTTTTCCAATCCAATCTCTATCTGATCAACCTTTTTAAAAAATGTTACAAAGTGATGTGATTTTTGTTGAGACAATTAAATACTACCATTTCAAATAAAACATTTTTTCAAAAACAATCCCACCAAACTTCTTCATAATAACTTCCAGCAAACTAAAAAAATCCTTTATCTAACTTGGTCTCAAAAATATCTCCATTTGGATTCCTTTTTCAACCAAAAAACATAAATTATGGAAACTTTTTAACTCAATCTATGCATTACTTATCAAAAATTTCTAAGCCTACATGTGAAAACTCAATATAGGAAACAAAAATCACTGAATAACAGAACAATACTTTCCATAACCGGTGACTTAGTTAACATTTTCTTAAACCTTGAAACTTTCACACATTTTTGACCTTTTCTTGTAAGAACAATGTTTCCTATAACCACTACAACAAAATGTTAGAATAGTTCACAAATGACGAAATAGTATCTTTCCCCTTTTAAAAAATTCCCCTAAATATATGCCTTCTATAAAAAAATTATGAACATACAAGTGGATATATTTATGTTAAAAATCCCCCCTTGAAAACACTTTCCAAATAGAATTGAGATAGGGGATAGATATAAAATACCTTAGACTTGAAGAATGGGATATTGTACACCCATGTTCAAACTCAGCTTATAAAATGTTTCCTTTAGAAATGGATTAGTGAACATATCAGTAAATTATTATGTAGTAGGAACATATTATCACATTAGTTAATTATTCTCAAAATGATATTTAATGAAGTGATATTTCATGTTAATGAGTTTTTAATGGTAATGTTCAACTATACTTTTAGTGAGATTTATAGAATTTTTATTATCACAACCCAAGAGGGGGTAACTTCACTTATACTAATAAATCTTGCAAATGAGTCCTTATCTATATAAGTTAGGTTTCATGTTTTTTGAAAGAAACACACTCAACTTCAATTATATTGAGATTTATAGAATTTTATATATTTTTATTCCAAGATACACAATTTTCTCATAGAAATAAAACTCCATAGTATGTGGATCTTTAGTTATCAACACTTCCCACCCAATAAGTATCTATATAACCAAACAAATCTATATTTTCTAAGATGTCATATTTTATACCAAAACTAGTTATGTCTTGGATATATCTGAGAATTATTTTTCTTACAATAATATGAGATTATTTTAGAGCACTTTAATACCAAGAATCTAAAGTAACAATATGCATAATTCCTAGTCTTAAAGTTGTTAGATATAAAAAACCTCAAAAAATTCCTAAAATTCATAAGATAAATATCCTCTCGTTTGTGATATTTAAACAAATTGGTTCCCATATAAATTGCTGTGGAAACTACCTTTTAATATTCTATAAAAACATAATAATAAGTTTCTTAGAATACTTCTCTTGAGATAGGAAAATATATTTATTCTTTTTCAAGATTTGTAAGCCAATAAAATATTTCATTTTACCTAGCATGGAAATCTCAAAAAGATTCTTCATTTTATCAAAACAAATTCTCAAGTTTCTTCATCATTATCATCAAATATAATATCATCAATATAAAAAATCATAATGAGGGAAACATAATGATTTTATTTGGTGTAGAGATTACTATCAACTCTTCTTTTTTAAAATTTGACTTCCTCGAGAAAGTATCAAATTTATAATACCAATCTCTTAGAGATTTATTTAACCTATAGATATATTCATTCAATTTACACAAGTAGAATTCAACTTTCCTAATCATAAAGCTACATGATTTTTTAATATAACCTTCTTCCTCAATCTCTCTATTAATAAAAGTTGACTTTACGCCCATTTGAAAAATTTTATAACCTCATTATATAGAGATAGTATGAAAGATTATGATAGTTTATAATTTTTTCCATTGGTGAAAAGTATTATTAAAATAAATTTCTTCAATTTGTTAGTAAACAATACAAACTATCCATTATTTTTTTCATATCACTTCACTAACTTCATTTAACTTGTTTCAGAACACCCACTTTATACCAACCACATTTTTATTTTTTGGTTTAGGTAAAAGTTCACAAGTATCATTATTATCAATATGAATTGAATATTTTTTCATATAAAGAATCTAATATTGAAACTTCCAATATTAATCAAAATCTTTTAGATTAGACTATGAATATAAATAATTACATAAAACAGACTTTGAAGATCTTTAATTTTGAACCTATTTCTGTTGATATCAAATGATTTTATGAATTTCCACATATTTATTCAGCCTATAATGAGGTGAACAAGATAGTTACTCATCACATGAGATAGTTGATTCAAAATATTTATATTGAGAAGTTTAATCATTATTATAATCATTAAGAACTTTTTAAATTTGTTTTAATACAACCACATCATCTTGCTAATCTTCTATATCTATATCTATTTTTGAAACATTCTTATCATATTTTTTAATAAATTTTACATATAAAGAATAAAATATATTTCTTATTTATTTATAAATACATCTATATCATCTATCATTAAGATCATAATCAAGAACAATTCCATCAACACCTCTCTGATAAAAATTCCCATTATTCCCACCCTTGACTTATATAATGCAAGGAATTCCATTCATGACCCTACCCAATGGGGACCGAGACATGACTCCCCAAGCCCGCCTCCAATAGGCCAGAGGCTGGAGACCAGCACCTAGTAGGCTATCACACACATGGGAGGCCTTAACCTATCATACTTGTACACATGCACCCCTATACACCTCCATTCAATAGTGCAGAGGTATATAAAACTAAAAAGAAAATACATGCATATATCTTTCAAAAACCAGAGTGCAATAGAAGTACAAAAGAAAAAAAAGGCACACCAAAAGAAAACTACAAAATAATCCAACCTGTTTAGAAGGAGGGGATCACTGTCAAAATCACCCTCTAATAAGCTCCTTGGTACAGCTCCAATAAACACCTAGGACAGTCTCACTCACAAGCTCTGTCTGCTCTGGGTCCTCCTGGGACTCTGTCGAAAGAAATTTGGTCTTCACAAGACACAAACATGTGCGGGAAAATCCCGTGAAGGTATGAGTATAAAAATAATTAGTAGGCACCCCGAAAACCCCAAAATAAAATAGAGCAACTGAAAGGAAACAATCATCTCATCCCATCCAAAGGGAACCCAAAAAAGAGAGAAACTCCATCTCAAGACCATACTTGGCTAAACATGACTTGTCAACTCAGCTAAAGTGTAGGTCCATACATACACCATGAACATCCACTCAGGTATATGGCCATACATATACCATGAACAACCAAATATACTCATTTCAAACACAAAGCTTCATGAGTTTCTGACCTCATCACCTGTGACTAGTACATAACTAGGAGAACACAGTCTATGAGCTCTGCCATCCCAGATGACACTCATCCAAGAGATACACGCTTGTCCGATATCATCACTAAGAAAACCATGCTGAAATAGTGGAATCACCAAACTCCTCGATAGGGTATCACTCCTAGGGTCTTCAATGGGATATAAGAACCCACTCCAGTAACTCATAGATCTCACAGATAGGGGATCACTCCCAGGAATCATTGTGGGATACCGCAACCTGATCTGGTGTTCCACAGATCACATCACTCAGACAGAGGATCGTCGCCCGTGTAAAGGTGGTCAGAACGATACCGGATCCCTATCTAGTAAAACTTCCAATGTAGGGGATTGAACTAATGATGCACCAACCCTACCAAAACCACATGCTGAGTAGGGGATCAAATAAACAACGATGTTGCAACCCTACTATAAACCACATGCTCAGTAGGATATCATATACCTGATGACACCACACCCTAACTATGCATGACCCACTATGTAGGGCATCATATTCTCAATGATTCCTTAAACCCTACGGGGATAACTTGTAAGATAGGGGATCTCTTCCCATGGAAAAGTGGTCACAAAAATACCAAGAAACTGATATAGGGAAGCAAAGCTAGAGGATCTCACTCCAAACCAACCAGAGGGAAGCCACAACTCTATCAAAAATCTATCCTATTGAGGGGATCACAAACCTATACTAAGGTTCTAATGCCTCACAAACCCTCATAGTAATGAACCAAGGGAGTACACTCAACCACTGTTGGTCCAAACATTTCTAACTTGAGCGACCCGCAACATTTCCACATGGCACACCTTCTAGGCCTATACTGAGGCCACCATCGCAATCTACATGGAAAAACACATAGGATAGGCTACTTATTCACCCAAAATGGAAAACCGATGAAAAATGTACTATTCACCATATCTAGCCTATGTGGGACCTACACCTTGATCCCAAAACTCATCAAGTGGATCGCACCATTGTGATCCTCACAGAAAAACAAACGGGATTGGTTATTCATTCATCTAAAATGGACATCAGATAAAACAGTAATTTTTCTCCATAAACACCCAAAACTGGCCTTGTGGGGACCACACCCCATTCTTGGTCATAGAACTAGAGAAATATATTGAAAATTATTTCTTACCTTCAGGATCATAACAACACTGACGGCGTATCAATCAGACGCTCTGTGTAAAAGTTACAGCAGGTCGAAGTTGAAAATAATAACATATTATTATTATTTTCAACGTTTCATGGCCCCAGGACAAAAACCCGACTCATAATATTCCTAAAACATTCTAAAGAGGTCTGTCTCTTAACAAGGATCGCATCTCCACAAATGGATAACAAATCAGTCTTACGTTTTGTGAGTTATTGGGGTTTAAAAAACCCCCAGAAAAATCTGGTTGGACCACCGCTGGGTCGCTAAAAACCACCGCCACCACCAGACTGGACCACCGTTGCCTGCAGAAAATCACTATGTTGCCACTATAACCTACAACGCCAATTCTAGAAACCACCCTTCTGGAGCTCTCTCACCGGAGCCATGCCGAAAAAGATTCACTGGACCACCAGGAGCACCCTGGTGCTCCAAAAACATATCTGAAACCTGTTCTGAGACCCTTGGGACCAGATCTACACAGACTGGATGAAAAAATGAAGAAAAAATATGTATAAATAGGGGAGGATGGGATCAAAGCTCAAATATCCTACCTTGTGGGAAAAATGCTGAATCTTCGGGTGCATAATGACGCCTACAACGCTCTGAAGCTCGATGTGCTGACGATCAGCGCCAAAAACTGACATCAGTGGCACCTTGATCCGTTGAAGAAGAAGGCGGCAGGGGGGGGGGGGGTTTGCTGCTACCCACTGAGGAAGAAGAAATGGCAGGATCTTGATTGATTTCCGCCATTTAATTAATTAAATCAACACCCCCGACCAGACCTCCCGGCACTGAGGATATTTGGTCACCCCTAGGGTAAATGCGTCATTCTGAACACGACGGTAGGCTCAAAATTTCAATCTAAGACTCCAACTGTAAGTTATTATGGATGATGTCCATAAATAAACTTTTCTATTTATTTACTAAAAATCCCCTGGTGGCTTTTTCACAGCAGGCCCGCACCCGTAAAGTTTACACCCCTCCTAGGGTAAACGGCATGCTCCAAACGCAGTAATTCCATCATATTTCTGATTCAAGCTACTGTTTAAGAGATAACTCATTCCCGCCTAATGCATAATATAAAAATACTTAATATTTTTATGAAATTAATTTCAGGCACACAGGGCCTCAAAATCGCATGCCATCTTCGCGCCTATCTCTGGAAATATTTGTAGAAATATTCTAAAGTCTGACAGGGCCAAAACCTGAGTCGCTACAGCCTTTCCACCTTATGAATTTTCTTACCCAAAAATCCATAAGCATGAGGTAAAGAAAATTAAATCTGAACTAGGTATCCCACACCAAAAAGTGTGCAGACACACAACTCTTCTCAAATTCATAAGTCATAGGAACTCGTCAACCACACCTCAACATTATCCACTTTGGGTGGCACTAACTCACCCGCACTGTTTTAATCGCATCACTAAAACATGTCTCAGTGGGGGATGGAGCCCTCTTACTCATGAATTTGAAGCACATAGAACAACTCCCAATTAGGGTCTTACCAACGGCCATAAAAAACCTCAATCAAACAATGAAAATGAAAGAGTACCGCATAACAGTGTCTAGAAAAACTACAATAGAAAGTAGAAAGGACACAAAGTGTACCTCTATCCATCCACGGAGCCTATGGGTAAATAGCCTCTAAGGCCTTCAGTTTTCCTCTCCATCACCCTCCAACTCCCTAAGCTCAGTTTGGACCACCTAGGGGTCATTGTGAAACTGGTACCGTCTACCAGCTCCTACGACTGTACAAGCTCCATCGCCAAGACCGCCACCCGACAGACCTCCATACTAGAGATGTTACCTCTGTCATGGAAGCCTATCAGCTGGCTCCCTCTCAACAGCACGACAGTTCAGACAATCTCTAGAAAGATGTCCCTGACTGTCGCAATCTTAACACCACCTCTTCAGCGGCTGACCAAAACTGGCCTGAGATCCCTGAGATCCGTAAGCCTCATGTCCTCCATCCTGGGGTCACCTCTTGAAACGTTTGGCACATCCAAACCCATGCACCTGTCATTGGCTACCAACTTCTGAGGTCTCAGCTTCCATGATCCCAGCACTAACGGCCTGAATCTACTCATCCAGAAAGTTATCTACCACTAAGGCTCGCTTCAACACTCCAGTGTAGGTGGGTAGGCACAAGGAAACCACACCTACCCAGATGACTCTTCATGGGCCCTACTAAACAGTTTGAGCCCTAAAGAATGGGTCTTGAACCATATCCAGGGTGTACCATGATAGATATGTAAACCTCGTCGAGTACTCCGACACAGTCATGCTCTCCTGCCAAATCTACAGAAGCTTTCGGATCCGCATTGACCTCAGGGTCAACGAATAGAACTCTTCCCTAAAGAGCCACAAAAACTCTTCCCCCAGAAGCATCTCCTCATTGTGGGACTATGTCACCAAACTCCACCATCACCCATCCAAACCATGAAAAACTATCACCATTAGGACCGTCATTTGATCTATAGGTGTCCTCAGTATATGAAAAAATCAGGTAACAACTTTGAGCCCGTCATCAGCTGCCTGAGGGTCTGGATCACCCTAAAACCTCAGAGGTCACTACCTCTAGAACTCGTGCAGCACACTTAGCCTCCGCGTATCCTCATCTCGAACTACTGGCACAACCAGCTACTCAAAAGGTGGTGGATCAACTGGCGGACCACCATGAGGCCCAGCCTCAGAACCTGCACCCTAGTCCACTGCCTCTACATGGGGCAGATCTTCACCACAATCCCACTGCAAAACCCTCACTGGTTTTCTTCATGGAGGCATCCTAGAATATAATCAAGAAGCACCATAGTCGAAGAGTATATCTAGGGAGTTGAATCAAGAAGAACAAGGGAAACCCAAAACCTAGTCCTATATGATGCATGTACCGTTATGTCCCTGCGACTAGTGTTCTAATGTGTGGAGTCAAAAGGCAGGATATCAGAGTCTTGGTTAATGGATATGTTGTCCGCTGCACCAACACTAGAGTCCCTGGCCTAAAATTCAAACTCGAAACATCCTAAAACTGCCGCTATGCAACCTAAACCAAACTCATAGCTAGACTACCTACACTCAAATACCCAAAAGGTGGAACCTCCTCTAATACCACTCTGTCATGACCTGAACCAATGGGGCTCAATCCGTGACTCCCAAAGCCCACCTCCAATAGGTCTGGGGCTGGAGACTAGCGCCGAGTAGGCTATCACACACATGGGAGGCCTTATCCTATCATACTTGTCCTCACGCACCCACATACACCTCCATACAACAATGCAGATATATATAAAACTGAAAAGAAAATGCATGCATATATCAATCCCAAACTAGAGTACAATAGAAGTACAAAAGGGAAAAAATGAGGCCCACCAAAAGAAAACTAAAAAAGAATCCAACTTGTTCAGAAGGATGGGATCGCTATCAAAATCACCCGCCAGTAAGCTCTTTTCCACAGCTCTTATAAACACCCTGGACAGTCTCTCTCACAAAGCTTCACCTACTCTAGGTCCTCCTGGGACTTCGTCAAAAGGAATGTGGTTTGAACAATACACAAACATGTGTGGAAAAAATCTTGTGCAGGGGTGAATATAAAAATACTCATTAGGCACCCCAAAAACCCCAAAATAAAAGGGATTAACTTAAATGAAACAGTCAGCTCATCCTATCCAAAGGGAACAAAAATGAGAGAGAAACTCCATCTCAATACCATCCTTGGATAAACATGACTTGTCAGCTCAACTCAGGAGTATTCCCATACATACACCATGAACATCCACTTAGGTATATGGCCATACATATACCATGAACAACCAGATATACTCATTTTACACACCAAGCCTCATGAGGTTCCGACCCCATCACCTATGACATATACAAAACTAGGAGAACACACTCCATGAGCTATGTCATCCTAGATGACACTCATTCGAGAGATACACACTCATCGAATATCATCACTAAGAACACCACACTGAAACAGTGGAATTACCAAACTCCTCAGATAGGGCATCACTCTTAGGTTACACTAAGGGATACAAAAAACCCCCTCTGGTAACTTATAGATCTCACAATTAGGGTATCGCTCCCAGGAACTGCTGGGGGATACCACGACCCAATCTGGTGCCCCACAGATCAAATCACTCAGATAGATAATTGTCACTCATGTAAAGGTGGTCACGATGATACCAGATCCTTGTCTAATAAAACTCATGATGTAGGGGATCAAACCAATGATTCACCAACCCTACTAAAACCACATGCTGATTAGGGGATCATATAAACAACGATGAAGCAACCCTACTATAAACCACATGCTGAGTAATGGATCATATACCTGACGATGCCACAACCCTACTATGCACGGATCACGACGTAGGGGATAATATTCTTGATGATGCCTCAAAAACTACAGGGTTAACCTGCTAGATAGGGGATTTCCACAAGTGGAAAAGTGGTCATAGTAATACCAAGAACCCGATCTAGGGAAGCGAAGCTTTAGGATCCCGCTTCAAACCCACTGGAGGGATGCCACAACTATATCATAAATTCATCTTATCAAGGGGATAATAAACCAATACTGAGGTTATAATGCCACACGAACCCTCATAGGAATGAACCAAGGGAGTACAGTCAACTATTATTACTCCAAAAGTTGCTAACCTAAGCAACCTGCAATATCGGCACACTACACACCTCTTAGGCCAATACCGAGGCCACCATGGTGATCTACACAGAAAAACTTGCAAGATAGGATTCTTATTTTCCAGAAATGGACAACCAATTAAAAAGGTATTATTCATCATACTAAGCCTGTGTGGGGCCCACACCTCAATCACGAAACTCATCAAATGGATCGTACTATTTTTATCCCCATAGAAAAACACACTGGATCGTTTATTCATTCGTCTAAAATGGACATCAGACGAAAAAGTCATGTTTCTCCGTAAACACCAAAAACAGGCCTCATGGGGGTCACACCCCATTCTATACCCCATCACCAAAAAACTCTCTTGAAAATTTCATATTAACTTCAGGATCACAATTCCACTGACAGCGCATCAATTGGATGCTCCGTGTAAAAGTTACGGCAGGTCGAAGATGAAAATAATAAAACATTGTAATTATTTTCAACATTTCATGGCCCACACCAAAAACCCAACTCATAAAATTCATGAAACATCTTCAATGGGTCTGTCTCGTCACGAGGATCGTGTCGATGAATATGGATCACAAATCAGACTTACGGTTTGCGAGTTACATGGATTTAAAGAACTGCTAGAAAAATCTGGTCGGACCACCGTTGGGTCACCGGAAACTGCTGCAGCCGCTTGACCGGACCACCGCCGCTAGTCAAAAACTGTCACACCACCACCATAAATCACCTTTTCCGAGCTCCCTCACCAAATATATTCTAGAAAATATTCTTCGGACTACCGAGAGCACCCCGGTGCTCCAAAAAAATATCTAAAACTTGTTTTAAGACCCTTGGGACAAGATCTACATAGAATATAGGAAAAAAAGAAAAAAAGGATAAATAGGGGCGAATGTAATCAAAGATCAAAACACCAACCTCTTATGAGAAACATCAAATCTTTGGGTGTAGAACGATGCACAAAATGCTCTGAAGCTCGATCCACTGACGATTGGCACAAAAACGGATGTCTGCAACACCTTGATCTATCAAAGGAGGAGGGGGGTTGTCGCTGCGCATCGAGGAATAAGAAAGGGGGGCTCTTGATTGATTCCACCCCATTTAATTAATTCATTTAATTAATTAAATCAACACCCCTGACCAGACTTCCCGGCATAGAGGAGACTAGGTCGCTTCTAGGGTAAACGCATTGTTCTGAACGCAATGGTGGGCTCATAATTTCAATCCTAGACTTTGTCCAAAATTTATTCAAGGATAAGTCCATAAATAAACTCTTCGATTTATTTAAAAAAATTCCCCTAGTGGCTTTTTTCACAGCAAGCTTGTGCCCTCAAATTTTACACCTTGCCTAGGGTAAACGGCACGCCCTAGACGCAATTGTTCCCTCAGATTTCCGATCCAACCTACCGTTTAAGAGATAAACTATTCGCACCTCATGCATTGTATAGAAATACTTAATATCTTTATAAAATTAATTCTAGGAACACAGGGCCTCAAAATTGCACACCGTCTTTTCTCCTAGCTCTGGAAATATTCGTAGGAATATTCCAAAGTCTGACAGGGCCAAAACCCGAGTCGCTACAATTCCAAACACACTTAGGTGCTTCAAACATGGGTTTTCATTGTAATTTTTTTAATAATTCATATCAATTTTTAGTCTATAGAAACATCGATTCTAAATATATTTTTTTTTACTGATAGACTACCTCCAAAAATAATGAGAAGTGTCATGTTCAATCAACAATATTTGCATCGTCTCCACCAAACTTCTATTTCTTCTTTCAAAAATAGCATTTTTCTATGGTTTGTAAGGTCCACTAAACATATAATGAATGTCGTGGATTTAAATATATTCTTTTAACTCACCATTTTTATATTCCTCACCATTTTCATTTCATATATTCTTCACAAAATATCCACATTCTCTTTTTACTCTTCTCCTAATACCCTTAAATGTTTTCAGAGCCAATGATTTATGTTTTAAAAACATAATAAAAGTAAAGTGAGTAAAAAAATAAATATAATTTATTTATTAATTATCTATGTATATTTATTTTTTACTCATTGTAGTGAATAACCTCCAAAGGATGTATTGAACATATCTTGAATTTATTATGAACTGAGCTTCTTATCTTTACATTCTGGAAAGTGGAATGAAACCAATCATTTATTCTTTTTATATCAGGAATATCCTGGATACTATATCTTTTTGGTAAATTTCTCATATTCATATGACACATGTGCCCCATACTATTATTACATAGCTAATTTTATTCCATAATTCTAATATAGCATGAAATTTCTACGCGATCAACTTGGAACAAATTTCCCTTCGTTCATTATCATTTTGTAATAACTTTCCCATATTAAATTCTTTTCACAAAAAACTACTATTTTCTAAAAAAATTTATTACCTTCATAAAAAATTTTGAAACACTTAATAAGTTATATTTCCACCCGTCAAAAAACAAGGCCCTTTTGGATTTAAATTTTTCTTCCCTAATAATGAAAGATCCAATGACTTTTATTTAGAGGGAATTGTAATTGAAAAAATTCATTCTTCCTTATTTGAAATCTCTAATATTATTTAACATCTTAAAATCTTTTTGTCAAATGTGAAGAGAAAAAACTATACAAAATCCATGGTCATTATAATTTTATATATCCGAGATCATTTTCAACAAAAATATATTTTTTTCTTCATTTTTCTTTCTTTATATCTGAATTTTGAGATTTTCTATAAAAAAAAATTCTTGGTAACATCACAATACAACCTTTTTCATCATTTCTAGACTATTAATATCTTTCAAAAATAGTATCCAAGTATTTTAATCTATTTTTAATCTTCACACCAACTTCCTCAAGCTACCTTAATTTAGTGTGTTGACTCCCCCTCAAACTATACATCAAGTTTCTCTTGGAATTACCATAATATTGATGATTAAACCAACACATATTCACTTTAATTCCAAATCCCCCAAAATATAAATAGTTAAAATAGAAGAAATATTTTCCTCTATAACTTCCACACTGTCTAATGTTGTGTACCTTCTCTCCATCAATAATATTAATTTCAACTTTAAAACATTGATGCACACCAATGTTTTTTTCTTTTTAGATTTTAATCTTCGGTTTAGACTTATTATCAACCTCAATAGAATCACTATAAGTAGCTATATTTGGTTTAGAATTTTAAATTTAGAAACATTATATTTTTCAAATCTATTCATTTTGGATATATACATGGTTTTCTCAACTTTATTATTCTTCTGAACATCTTAATTTTTCTTATCATACATTGAGGAAAAATTTTGTTGATCTTTGTTTAATTTTTACATTTTAGAATTCTCACAAACTTTTATAACTGTGTTTTGGAAATTTTAAATTCTTTTATTAGCTTTAGAAATTTTTTTTGAGTATGTTATAACTATTCCTCCATTACGTTAAACTTTTCTTCAAACTCAATATTGATATTTTTCTCTTCATCCAGTTCCATCTTCCAAACATCAATCTATTTAGTAAACCTAGATTTTTATTAAAGAACACATTATTGATTTTTTTTCTCAGATATTACCTTTCTTCAACTTCTTATTCCCCCTTTTATGTATTATAATATTTAGAAGAAAATATTTAAACAATATTTTCATCATAAACTCCATATGAGTCTATCCTTCTTTAGAACTACTACTTTCATCACTAGTGAACTCTTCATTATCCAATTTTTCAATAAAATTATATTTTGTGGCTTTATCACAGATTTTTTTAGTTTCTTCTTCACTATTTTCATCTTCATCATCTTCAAAAAAATATCCTTTTATAGTTAGATATCATTTTATCATTTCCATTGAAATAGTATTTGTATTTTTTCATTATTCTTATAGGGTATTCTTGATTTTCTATCATCATTATCACTTTCTTTATCTTCTTTTCTTAAATTGAAATTTTTTGAAATGTCCCCAATGGCATCAGAGACAAAAAAATTATATGTAACTTCCCTTCATAACATATTATAAACCTTCTCACATTTTTAGAAACTAAGAACATAAATTAATCAAGATTTTAACTAACTTCGTCTATGGTTTCAAAGTCACAAACTTCTTAATCTTTCAAAACCCTCTTATATTTACCTTTCCTGAAGTATTCGAAGGAACTTTCATCATCATCCTTTTCTTTACACTTCATAAATTTTTTTCTCATTTTAAACATGATGAATTTGTAATGTAGATCATACAAAGATAGAGTTTTTGGATCTCTATCTTCTAATGATAAAAAATTGGCATAAAATTTATCCGGAAGAATTCTTAAGAACTTTTCACAAATGGTTGAATATTCCAACTTCTCATTAAGACATGTCTTATTGTGATTATAATGTCATTAATACTTATAAATAAGTCACAAAAAGATTCATAATCACCCATATTAACATCTTTATACTTAATCCTGTAGATTTTAATCTGTTAATTTTTAATTTTTTTATTTCCTTCATAGATTTCCTTCAATTTTTCATAGACACCTTTAGCAGTTCCAAATTCTGTAACTCTGAGATGATAAAATTTATAGAGTGATGAGAAATGAAATTTTTGGCTCTCCCATCATTATCAATATTATTATTATTATTATTATACATTAAGGTAACTACCTCAGTACTCATAGGGAAATCATCTATGAACAATTTTAGAACTTCATAAAAAAGAGACATAAGATATGGAAACATTCTATATTTCTAGATATGATATTTTTTCTATCGAAAACTGAAATGAAATTAATTTTCATAGAATTATGAACATTAAGAGAAACTTCTCTTCTCTTCCTACTTCAGTAAAGAGTCAACAAATGAATCCTTCCCTCTGATACCAATTTAAAGGACCAATGTGAACACTGAAAGGGGGAGGGGTCAATTAATGATCTCTTTTTATTCAATATTTTATTATATAAGAAACATCCTTCACCTCATAATAAAGAGTTATAAAATTTATAATAAATAAACTCACAAGAACCACCATAAGAATATAGGTGTTTTCAGGGTTCACTACTCAATAAGGTTAGCTTGTCCTCAGACTAGTTTTGGAAATAATCTAATAACACAAAATCCAATAGAAAAATATCCTTTTATGTTGTTATAGAAATCCAATAATATTATTACACTTGTGTTTCACTATTATCAATAATATAGTACATGTTATTTCTTTAAAAAATAAAAGATATAACAATGTTTTCATAACATATTTAAAAACCTTCACCAATATGTTCAGTATATTTTCATTGTATTTCTTATACTTATTAACTTTTTATCTTCTTGAAATAACCTTATTCACTTTATTAACCAATCGTAGGTATGAAATTTATTCTTAAAAATCAGTATGAAACTTTCATCAGTTCACTATTCATCCAAATTCATCGTTGGATTTGTTCATTTGATCAGTTCATCTGATAGGTTCTTATTTTTGGTGTATTTTGTTAATCAGATCTAATTTCCTTACACATTACATGTCTGATTCCACCTATTATAAATTTTTTTCCAGTGAAACACTGTCTACTTCCTCTAATCATTAAACCACTGTTCACTTCAACATATTTTTCTTCTTCTTCCTTAACCAAGATATTCCTTGGTTGGAAACTCCCTACCTAAAATTTTCATTCAGAAGTTCATCTAATAACTTTTTCTCAAACCAATTCTAAAACACTTCATAATTTTCACATGTGAATATTACATACACTTGTATTCATACTTTCTCTCTTTAATTTTTTTTTGCGGGACCACTAACAGGAATTTTATTTTTAATTCCCACTCAACAAAAACTGAAAATTCAAATCTCTCACTCAAAAAATCATCGAAAACATCTCATTATATGAGAACCTTCAATGACTTAACCATTCTCCAAATTTTCTTAAAAATCAGCAAGTACCCTGATTTTATTTTATGATATTTGTAATACTAAAAGACTAGTTCATCACGGTCACTTTTTTATCTTTATAAATCATCATAAAGAAATTCGAACCAGAAATAATATTGAACCACTAAAATTAGATCCAGTAATAAAATTTGTAAAAATTCTTCCATCTGATGTGATTCTTTTTATTATGAGAATATTCATCAGATTTTTACCATAAAAATTTATAGGATCTTTTCTAAAGACTTTATTATATAAATTATTCATCAAATGGATTCCATCGAAATATTTCATATCGTTTGAAACTTCACACCATATGATTTTACAGAAAAATCATTTGTTTTTTGGGTATAATTCCATGCCAAATATTTAGTCCATTGAGAAAATAAATCTAATTGTTCCTCAGATAGCTTCATAGGAACTCTTTCCCAAACACTTTCTCCATCTGATGATTTTAATCAGAAAACTAAGTCCACTGACTTCATTCTCCAACTTCTATACCATGATCTTATTACTAATTTTTTTATTAACTTGTAATAATAATAACTTCACAACTTCATAAAATTTTATATGATACACATTGTAAAAAAAATTATTGATGTTTCCTAGAGATTTTTATAGATTCAATTCTTTAGCACCTTTATAGCTTCATCAGGTTTTATATATTCTCCAAACATCACAAATATCCAACATAAAATTCATAATATCACTTCTTCCAAACTTCAAACAAAATTTATACACAACCAAAACATTTTCTAGTAGATTTTTTTGGAACACTTTCTTAGAACTTTGTAGAAGAAACATTATATATACACACTTTTTTCTCCAAATTTATAAATGTGTGAATCCTTTTTATTTTTATATTAAACAAATATACACCACATTTAACTCAAGTTGGTAAAATTAGATTTTCATAACTCATGAAATTATGAACTTAAGATCAACAAATTATTGTCATTTTTTTATCTAACATTCCTTCTAATGTAAATTTGGAAACTTTATAATAAAAAAATTCAGCACAAAATAATATCTGATGTCTATAGAAAAAAGATTCATCCAATAGATTTAGGTTAAGAAACATTATTATAATACTCCCCATCTGATTCCATCTCCATCTGATTTTTTTATTATAAAACATTAAAAAAATTGCTATTTTTGTTAAGATATAAAAAGACAATCATTTTAAGAAAACTATATTTTTCAAAAAAAATCTAATAAAACTTCTTTATAAAAGCTTCTAATTGCCTCAAAAACTTCCATATCCAAATTAGTACTAACATAAATTCCATGTATGATGGAACTATATATATCATGTACCCCTAATTTATAAAAATTAGCCATTAAAATCAAGGTGATGACTAACTTTTGTGTCAAATAAAATTTTGAAAAAGGGAGACATATTGTGTAATTCTATACATTCCATGTAATTAAAAATGTGTATAAAATAGTTCCTCGAGAATAGGTTAGATAAGTTCAACCACAGGGACATGGTGCTTCCATTTTAGAGAATTTACAGACTACCACTCATCATATGGTTTCCTTTCCTCCCATAGATATCTAAGCTTCATTAGATCACTCAGTGAGGAACTTGATATGAATTATGGGTTTCATGTTTGTAATAAAATTATGATCATCGTAATTAAATTTGATACTATTTTTATCCAACTTATCTTCTTATTTTATTTTATTTTTATACTAGTATTCCACACTCACACTTAATTGATCATTTTCGTGGTTACTCACTGAAGTAACATTTTATATTTCATTCACCTTTTCCCCCCATTTCTATCATAGTGTTTAATTGGTTCATATTTGTCAAAAAAAACATCATTTTTCTATTATTATTTTGATAATATTATTAATTTATTAGTACTATTGGTTTCTCTCTCATCCTAGGTTGGATTTCCCTTGAAATTTAAAATTTCGGTCATGTAGTGCATATCGCATAGTTAGTGCACGGTTCGTACTAACCAAGTGGAAAACATGTTATTTTCATAATAATTTTAATATATCTAAACTACATAGTTGTAAAATGATTACTCCAACCATATGGCCTACTTTTGTTGGTTCCCATACCCTATAATAGGGGTTTAATGGTTGGTGTATAGTATACCCAACCATGAGGGAAAACCATGCATGGTTTATAGCCTTTTTATTTATTTTAATTTCATAAAATAAAATATCCTTAATTTACATTAAAAACCCAGAATCACCCCATACATCCTCTAGATCACATTACACAGTAAGAATTACCCCACCCAAGAACACATCCCTCCTCCGTATCCTCTCCTTAAAAATTTTGAGGTAGTTCCTTCTCAATTTGGGGTTCAATCTCTCTAGGTAGAGTGTCCTCTTCTTCTCTTTTTTCTTTCTCCTACTCTCATTATTTTGTCCCAATTTTACTAAACCCTAGGGTTTCAATATTGAATTGTTTTATGGTTTTATTTATTCCAGTATATGTGATCCCTATTTCAAATCTTTTTTAGACCATATTAAAAGTCCGAGACCATTCATCATCGATTTGAGTTAGTATTACACCTTTTATTAGCCTTTTAATTTAAAAACCTAGATTGTATTCATGTTTAAACTCATGTTATGAATATTTATTGATAGTATTAATTATATATATATGGATTATTTATAATTAAAATCATGTTTCACTTTATTTTCATTTCAATACAAATGATTTTTCGATTTAGAAATATGGATTAAATTTTGTTTACTCAATTGTGTACATAGAGTGTTTGATAAAAAGACTGAATGGGATTTATTAATTTCTGTTAATATTTTTAAAAGTTTTTAATATTAAAATAAATTTCAAATAGTATTCCTAAATTTCTAAAGGTGTTCTTGGAATTATAAAAGGGGGAGTAACATTTATTATATGTTTTAGGGTATTTTATAAATCATTTAAATTGGTTTTAAATTATTCTATAATTATTTTAAATTCTAATAGAATGACTATGGGGACTAATCATTAATTTTACAACAAATATTTAAACCTATATTTATTATTCTTTCAAAAATCCATAGATTTTTCATAGAATTTTATTCTTAAAATATGTGGTCATGTGGTTTGAATCTACCCTAAGTTGTCTATTTACTTTATATGTTTGTGTTTCTTTCTGAATTTCTTAATGATGTTGTAAGGTATTGAATTTTGTTTTTTTTCTATTATTAAAACTTCATGGGAAAATCGAGTACCTGGGTAGATGAAATTAAATAGAATGTGATATCTTTCTGTTATCTAGGCTAGAGATGTAAATGTGGTTCTTCCACAGGCCAGGGACGTGATACTATTTCCACTAATTAATGGAATATCCCTAATTATTTATGTAATTATCTAGGTCCCTCTATCCTTAGTGACCTTAGGGTGTTCTCCCATTATGATTATTTTAAATTAATGAATGTATTTCATTCTATTCTACTACCTTAATTTATACTACCCATGATTTATCACCTTTTAATCTTCTATGAACATTAATTATCCATAGTAAAAATTATTTTCTAAATTATATTGGAAATAATTATTTAAAATTAGTTCAAAACTATTTTTTCAATTTCCATTTAATAAAGAAGTATTCATCCATGAAATTATTTCAAAGTGATTTTTTTCATTTAAAGAAAATAAAAAATAAAATTTTATAAAATTATTAGGAAAATCATATTGGATTTTAGGTTCTTATGTATTAAAACCTATTTTTAACAATTTAATTTAAACTAGAATGTATTGGATATTTTATTTAAAAACTATGAATGTGGCATGGTGTCTATTGGAATTCCTACCATGCCTTTTTGATCGTGCCTATTAAAATTTTTGGTTTATATTTTTATTGTTCATGGATCATGTTTGGTTTGAGGATGAATGGTGACTAGTGTAGTGATAAGAAGTTATGTTGGACATTTTTTTATTTAGTTTACCATGGCATATCATCCAAATAGGCCTTTAATTCATTACTTTAATTAGTGGTGTTGGTTTAAGTAGATTACTCAAGAGGGGTGTGAATTGAGTATCTATAAGAATTTCTATTAAAAATTTGTTCTTTAAAATTACATCCCATATTAAAATAAAATCAAAGTTAGTTTGTAGTGAATTTATAAAAGTTGTGAAAGTTCAATTAGTTTCCCAGAAGATTGATTAGTTCTCAGTTTTACCAATCTAGGATTAGCAAAATTTTTGAATCTAATCTACTGATTCAAAACAGATAGAAACACTTGATAAACTAACTATTAAAGTTCAATTTATCTTAATGTGATAAATACATAACAGATAAAAATATAATACAAATAGCACAATGATTAAAACAAAAGGTTCAGTATCAAGATGAGACTTATCCCTCTACACTTGGTGATCACCTGCCACCAAGTAGTTTATATTAACAAACATTTGATCCACACCCTAGATCGGGGTTCACAATAGCACACAGGGTTGTCTAGGTCACACTTGACCTCTACCACAGTTCTTCATAGGAAAATCTAATAAATAGATCACACAGGATCTATTCAATAGTTTTGCGTGGGATACAAGAGTAAAAAGGAATTAAGAGTGAGGATATTTTGGTATCCTCTAGTTATACCCAGGAGATAGTGTGTGTGACACAAATAGATATACACACTACTCAATTAGTAAACACAAGATCACAATGGAGTTATAAAAGAATAAAAGAGCTTAGAAATATCTGTGTGTTGTGTAGTAATGCTTTGGACTCAATGGATGTAAAGAAAACAATATTCTAGTCCTCTTCTAGAAGTTGGATCCAAAACAGAGTATCGTAGTCTCAATAATATAGCTTCCTGGTGTGTGAAGGCCCATCTCTTGTTTAGTGAGCTTCTGTAGGATGCATCTTGTAATATTAAACTTCTTGTATACTCAAGCTTTGAGTTCTTATATTTTTAATATCTTTCATATTCACACAGCCATCCTTTTTGTTTTTCTAGTGGGTTCAACGACTCTCTTTTTAGGTTGAGCTTGTGATCCTTTTATACTTCATCGTTTGGTAGGCATGAAGATCTCCCCACGTGTATGTACCTCACACTGTCTACAGATAGTTAGTTATTTATGACTATCAGTGAGTCATTTGCATCAGTCTATCATCTTCAGTCTCTTAGAATCGGTCTTTCATCTTCGTTCTATTAGCATCGGTATGTCGTCATCATTGTGTCGAACATCGGTGTGTCGAACAACGGTGTTTTGAACATCGGTGTGTCCAACATCAGTGTATAGAACATCGGTGTTCCGAATTAATAAACAGATCAGAGAATCGGGGTTTACAATATCACACAGGGATTTCCAGGTCACACATGACCTCTACCACAGTTATTCATGGGAAAAATTAATAAACAGATCACACAAGATCTCTTCCATAGTTCTACGTGGGATACAAAAGTAAAAAAAGGAATTAAGAGTGAGGACATTTTGGTATCCTCCAGTTATAATCAAGAGACAGTGTGTGACACAAATAGATACACACACTTCTCAAATAGTAAAAAAAAGATCACAACAAAGTTATAAAAGAAGAAAAGACTTTATAAATCTCTGTGTGCTATGCAGTAAAGCTCTGGACTCAATGGATGTCAAGAAAATTATTTTCTAGTCCTCTTCTGGAAGTTGGATTTAAAATAGATTATCGTAGTCTATGTAATCTAGCATCCAGGTTTGTGAAGGTTCGTATCTTGTTTAGTGAGCTTCACCAGGATGCAGCTTGTAATATTAAACTTCTTGTATACTCAAGCTTTATGTTCTTCTAATTTCAATATCTTGCATATTCACACAACCAGCATTTTTGTTTTTCTAGAGGATTCAGTGACTCTCTTTTTTTGGGATTGAAATCCTTTTATACTTCAAGGTCTAATAGGCATGAAGATCTACCCATGTGTATATACCTCCTACTATCTATGGATAGTCAGTTATTTATGACTAAAGGTTAGTCATTTGCATTGGTCTGTCATCTTCAGTCTGTTAGCATCAGTAGGTCATCTTCGGTCTATTAGCATCATTCTATCATCTTCAGTGTGTCTAACATTGGTGTGTCGAACATCGGTGTGTCGAACATCGGTGTGTCGAACATCAGTTCGTTTCCAAGAAATCTAAAAGGCCTATGAATTGTTTGTCTTACACGTAACATTATATGACTAAGTGACATCCAAAAATACATGTAAAAAAATACACTTGTAAACAAAAGGATTTATAAATTTAAGTTATTGCCTTATTAAAGTATATTGTTCAGTATGATATAATTTATTTACTTAGAGATATTAAATGAAATGAAAGAGTATAATTTGTAGTTAGACATTATTTTTGATTATGAAAACAACTATAGCATAGAGGGTCCAATATTATCCATCTTTTTTATAATAAAAAATTATAGCATACATGTAAATATAAGGAATAATAATAGCTCGATATAACATAATCTTCACTAAATTTTATTACTCAATATAACTAAAGCCTTCCCATTTATGACTTTTTAAAACAAAGATTCCCCTCAATAAATGTATTGTGTTGAGTACATGACATGTGTCATCTACCACATGCCATGTTTCATCTGTCATCTACCATAATTTCTCCCCCTTAGATTAATAAAGTATGCCACTTCTTTCTACCCCTTTTGAGATTAGAAAAAAAATAAATAAGAAACAAAAAGTAAGAGGAGGAATCTCATAAAAAAGGTATCAGAAATATTTTCATTAAGAAGAGTACATTCCAAAAAAAAGAATAGATCCCTATCAAAGATGAAATCCATCACTGAGGGTTTGAATGATGTGGGGATTTTCCTTTATCTAAAGTATCTAGAGTGGGATTAGATTGTTTGGTAGAGGCAGAGGGAAGAGGTGGTTTGAAGATAACACCAGGTAGGAAAACACTTGTAGGTACATTTTCTAAAAGGCTAGGCCTTCTTTCTTACAACACACGACTGGGAGTTTGCTCTGTAATGACTAGTAGAATCTAGGAAAGAGCCTGAGAGACAGTCATTAGAGCAGGAGGTCGAGAGGTAGTACCAATGGAAGCAACAAGAGGGACCACAATTGCTTCATCCTAGACATGCAGATATGGCTTAAGGAGATTGATGAAATCATTAATTATTTCACCACCATATTGCATAGATTTCTTGAAGTCATCCTTATTCTCTGTGAATTTATTCAGAAAATGGGTAAACTCCTTTAATTGAGTAACTTGCTTCTTGAAGGCTTCAGTGACAGGATGTATTATGAGATTCTTTTCTAGAAACTCAAAGCTATTTATGAGGTCATGATTGTTATAAATATTAGTAAAGTACTTATCCACCTTTTCTCTAATCTATTTCTTAGCAGTAGAGGCTTCATTGGTGCACCGCCTAACCATATTGTGCATCAGGTCTTTGTTTTGATGAACCTTTTCAAGAGTTTATTTATATGAAACACTCTGAAGACGTTGGAGTTCCTCTTTCATCACAGCCTAGAGAGACTCTTAATCAGAAACCTCACCTTTCCCACTTCTAGAATTGTATGGTCTAGTTAACATTTTTCCAAGCTCTTCTTTCAACTTCTTCAGATCTACACTAAGTAGATGAGTAACCAAGTTCCTAATAACTTACATTACACCACTAAAGGATGTCTTGAAGTCAGTGGTTACATAATTTTATCCATTACTCATCTTCTTTACCTCTTCTCTCAGCAAGGTAATATGCCCAATGATGGTTTCTACTATGGTAATGAGATTTGGTTGAATATACAGGATCACCATTCTGGTAATATTTGCTATATCTTCATCTAAAAAACCTATTGATGTGGAGGCTTCAATTCTGGTTCCAACTGAGGCTTTCACTGAATCACATATATCATATTTGAATTGTTCCAAATTGGCCTTAGTGACATAGTCACTTGATACTGCTTGTGATATTGGCTCTACTACTGGAGGTGCAACTGGTAGAACAAGTGCAATAGGTTTTGCTTCATCTTGGACTAGTGGAACAGGAGAATAAGGCACACTCTCCTCATGTGAGTCAAACTCCAAACCAAAAAGAATGTATCCTAGATCATTATTACACTCTCTAGTACAGGTCCTATCTCTTGGCCCAATAGTATCAATCATGATCCTTCTTCCCTGAGGCTTAGGAACAAGATTATCTTCATCAACTTCTTCATCTATTCTTCTATCCATAACAACATTTCTAGGTACAAGAACCAACTAAACTTAAGGTTCTACATGATCTCCAGCCACTTCAACTTTTCCATACACTTTCTCAATTTGAAGTACTTGATCCTCAACTTCTTCCTTAGGAACACCAGCCATAATTTCATTCAATTTCTGAATTATTTCTTGATTTTAATCATTAGGATGGGGTGATATGTCCTCATTTTATGCATTTCTATGATCAACAGCCTCTTGTTCAACATTCTCAACACCATCACCATCTCCATGTACAGATTCCTCACTTGATCTTTCCACCACTTGTTGTCCCACTTTTAAAGAATCACTTACATGCTCATCATTTCATCCTTCATCCTTATCATCATCATCATCATCAGACTCCTCATCTGATTTACTTACATAACCTTCAACACCAGTAACCTCAGCCTCTTCTTCATTATCATCACCTAACACGGATTATCTGAAGGGTAAGTCCAAAGCTGGACTAAGAGGTCCATAAGACATGTCCTTGGAGATTTCAGCAATATTTTGATTACTTCTGTCATCAAAACGATATCCTTCTTCCCTTGGCGCTTCAGTCTCTGCTTCCTCATCATAATAAACTGGTTCCTCTCCTAGTTTGATACCTGGATTAACTTGATCCTTTGGTCTAGTAGGATGGTCAACTGCATTGAAATTTTCATATAACCATTCCTCATCACCTACCGAACATTTCTTCCAAGGGTTCCATAATATCTTCATCCTTTTATAAATGTGTTTTTGAAGACATAAACCACTACATGCACTTATCACTTCATCCCCATCTTCCACATAGCCTAACCTTTTTAGCATGGTAAAGATCATCCTCAGATAATAAAAACATGTTTCTATCTTGGTTGGATTTATCAAATCAGATTCATGCACCATGAGATACCAACTCAGGTTCACTTTTATCCCATGTTTCAACAGATAGATCAGAAATACATCTCGATACTTCACAGCAGAGAAATGTCCCTTCCTTGGGCAGATTTGATGTTGTATAACCTTAAAAAAGAAATCTTATTTCTCCTTCAAACTCACTTGCAATAGTCCTCCTAGATTCTCCATTTCCAGTTAGCTTTTTCAGAGAATCTTCATAAGAAAACAAATTAGAGGAGGGAGGAATATTTCCCAAATAATCATTACAAACACCTTCATGAGGAATCTCCAAGAACTCATCCCATTCCATAGATTAAAAATTTATTTCCTTTCCCTTTACCATTGACTTCAACCTTCCTGCCTCAGCTTCATACAGAGATATCTTCAAATGTTGATATAATTTACGCACTAGCTGGGGATAAAAAGGTATTTCATTGTTAGCAAACCTGCTCAGCCACCCTTGAGATTCCAGTACTTTTAACAAAAATGACTTGCTTGAAAGAAGGCACTCTACAGATACTTCCTTCTCATCTATGACCACTCTGAATTCGAAGCTCAGTTTTCCAATCCCACTAGACTCACCTTTCTGATGCTTAGAAGATGGGGATTTTCTTGGCTCTTTCATAGCGCGCTTGGTCCTTTCCTTGTCGAGGCTTCAGATTCCAAAAGAGTCGAGGAGGAGGGTTGATAGGTAGAGTGAAAAGGGGTAGAAAGATTTATGGAAGTGTGAAGGTGAAAGGTCGAGATGGATTGTACTGATTATATCATTTAGGGATTTTAAATCTTAAAGCATAAAATTTAAAACGCAACAAAAAGAATAACAAAACAGTGTCATTTTACTTAAAACAGGTAGACTAATAAAAAAACCTAAATGCATTAGGGATATTGAATAGGTTTTACATGATCAGATTCATAATATCGGTTTCATAAGATCAGTTTCACAAGATCGGATTCACAAGATCGGTTTCAATAGATTGGTTTCAAGAATCAGTTTCAAGAGATCAGTTTCAAGAATCGGTTTCAAAAATCAGTTTCAAGAATCGATTTCAATAATCGGTTTCAAGAATCATTTTCATGAGATCGGTTTCTATAGATCAGTTTTAATAGATCGGTTTCATGGATCATTTTCAAGAGATTGGTATCAAGAGATCGGTTTTAAGATATCGGTTTCAAGGATCGGTTCCAAGAGATTTGTTTCAAGAGATAGGTTTCATGGATCAGTTTCAAGATATCGGTTTCATGAGATCAGTTTCAAGGATTGGTTTCAAGAGATCGGTTTCAAGAGATCATTTTCAAGAAATTGATTTCAAGGATCGGTTTCAAGAGATCGGTTTCAAGAGATCGGTTTCAAGAGATCAGTTTCAAGAGATCGGTTTCAATGATCAGTTTCAAGAGATTAGTTTCAAGAGATTGGTTTCAAGGATCGGTTTCAAGAGATCGGTTACAAGAATCGATTTCAAGAATTGGTTTCGAGAATCAGTTTCAAGAAATAAGTTTCAAGAGATCTGTTTCAAGAGATATGTTTCAAGATATCGGTTTCAAGAATCAGTTTCAAGAATCTATCATTCCTAGTTCATTTCGAATGTAGTTCATTCTCTCAGAGTTTAGGGGTTTAGTGAATATATCAGCAAGCTGATGCTCAGTCCCAATAAACTCAAGAGTTGTATCACCTTTTTGATAATGATCTCTAAAAAATGATTTCTTACATCAATATTCTTTGTTTTAGAATAAAAAATTGGATTCTTAGAAATGTTAATAGCACTTGTGTTGTCACAGTTTTTGGGGATATGTCTGAATTGAAATCCATAGTCTAATATGGTGTGTTTCATCCACAAAATTTTTTAACAATAACTACCAGTAGAAATGTATTTTGCTTCAATAGTTGATAATACAACTGAATTTTTCTTTTTACTACACCATGATATTAGTGATTTTTAGAAAAAGTGACATGTTCTAGAGGTACTCTTTCTATATAACATAAATACACCAAAATCAGCATCTAAATATCTACCTAAATCAAAAGGTTTTCCTTTAGGATAGAACAATCCTAAATTAGTTTTATACATGAGGTATTTAAAAATTCTTTTAACGCCACTTAAATGTGACTCCTTTGGGTTTTCTTGAAACCTCACACATATACACACACTAAACAAAATATCTAGCCTACGAGAAGTTATGTACAGAAAACTCCCAATCATTCCTCTATAAGCAGTCTAATCAACTGATTTTCCATTTTCATCAAGATCTAGCTTACATGTATAACTCATAGGGATTTCACTTACCTTAATTCTATCAAAGCCATATATTTTCAAAAGATCTTTAGTGTACTTACTTAGATTTAAAATAATACCTTCTTTATTTTGAAATATTTGAAATCCAAGAAAATATTTAAGTTCGCCCATTAAACTCATTTAAAACTCACTTTGCATTATTTTAGAAAAAACATTCCATAAATAATTTTTTGAAGATCTAAAGATAATATCATCTAAATATATTTGGTCTTTTAAAACGTCTTTTGAAATTATTTTTATAAATAAATAAGGGTATGTGAGTCCTTTTTTAAAGCCTTTAGAAATAATAAAATTACTCAACCATACATAACAAGCTCTTGTAGCTTGTTTCTAACCATATAATGCTTTCGATAATTTGAACACATGATTTGGAAAAAGTGAATTTGTAAAACCTGGTGGTTGTTCAACAAAAACATCCACAATTATATAACCATTTAAGAATGCATTTTTGAAATCCATTTGATCAAGTTTAAAATCCAAGTTTGCTGCATAGTCAAGTAAGATCCTAATTGCCTCAAGTCTAGCTATTGGTGCAAACGTCTCTTCATAATCAATTCCCTCTTCTTTATTATATCCTTGTGCAACTATTTATATTTATTTCTAATTATATTTCTAGCTTAATCTACATTATTTCTAGAAACCCATTTGGTTCTTATGGTCAAAGTATCCATTGGTCTATTTACATGTTCCCAAACATTATTTCTTTCAAACTGATTAATTTCTTCTTGCATGTCCATTACCCAAAATTCATCATTGATTACATCATTCATATTTTTAGGTTAAAGTTGTGACAAGAAATCTTGATTTTCAACCTAGTTCCTCAAGGAATCTCTCGTTGGTGTTCCTCTATTTAAATCTCCAACAACAGCATCTGAGGGGCAATTCTTAAGGGTCCTAGTTGGTCTAGAGAATGCAGGACTTGATATTTCAGATTGGTCAGGTTGATCTAGTTCACTATGGTTAGGATCTAAAGAATTCCCAGAATTTGATGCTTTCACGGATTCCTTCATATGATGATTTGAGGTTTTATCATTAATGTCCATATTGGACATATCCTCTTCAATATTTTTTAGTGAGGTCTTGGGATCATATGGATCTACTTCATCAAACCTGATGTGTACAGATTCCTACACACATTAGGTTTTCTTTTAAAGACTCTATATGCTTTTCTTGATATAGAATATCCAACAAAATATTCCTTCATCACTTTTGGAGGCAACACTACTGGAAATAATTGTTTACCCAACACTTGTATAACAATGGTTCAAAAGAACCATTGGTATAGGTGTTCTTTACCAATGGTTTTCATGAACCATTGGTAAATATGAAATTTAGATGTGATTTTCCAATGGTTTCATCAAACTGTTGGGAATGAATTGTTCTTTACCAACGGTCCATAAGAACTGTTGGTAAATAAGGACTTTAGATGAGTTTTCCCAACGGTTTCATCAAACTGCTAAGAAAGAATTGTTTTACTAATGGTTTTTAATAACCATTGGAAAAAAACCCAATTTCGACTAAGTCAGATGACCCCCCCCCCCCCCGATTCTAGAAGCTTTGCAGAAGCAGATTGTGCCACTCCAGAAGCGATGCCCAACTCCCAGAAGCCCTTGAGAAGCCCGAGCATAGGTGCACCTCTTACATCCGATCATCTACCAAGTTATACTCATTCCACCCCTTCTTAAGGATATCCTTCCACGTCTTCTCAACGGTATCCTTCTATTCTCAAGGATAACATTATTCTCAATTTCTAGGGATTTTAGAAAATTTTATGATTCACTAATCCACGAATTGTGTACTCAAATCACTTCATCGGTGTACACATTGTCCAATTAATGTTTTCATTACACATATACATTTATAAGGACATGGTGTCTTTTTCTTGTGTTCTAATGTTAAGGATTCATAGTTTTTTTTAATATCAATGATTCAAATATTACAGCTTCATGTATATGAACTCATAAGAAATTGTTTGTAATATTTATTCATAGTATTTAATGAAAATCACTCCTTTCATTAAGATCATTTCAAACATGAAGATCTTATTCATCTTAATTTTTGTACACTATGTATATTGCATAAAAATTATGTATCATTTTTATATCAAAATCTATATATATATAAAAATAAACATTGTTCACTTATCCTTTCCACAATAGAGCATATAGAGTATCTTCTTGAACTTTGAAAAATAGTATGTGGTCCCTAATTATTCTTCACAGAAGAAATAAGAAATACTTAACCATAAAATCTAATGTTCTTTATGAATAAAATATCTACAAAGTGAACTCTCGGTGGGACCTCTCCTTTTCCCATGTAGTACTTCTTCCCTCTTCATGAAACTAATTCACAGAATGTCAGATTCTCAATATTAATGAATATTAGTTTTCCTAATATAACCATTAATCATTCTGCCTTCAACATCATACATGAGTTATTCAATCCCCTTTTTAAAACACAATGAACATTTTCACTGATTTTGGGTTCCTCAAAATGCTTGGAAAAATCAGAAAAACATATGTATTGAATCATGCTTCTCATATGGTTTCATGGATACAAGTTCATCTCGAAAATCATGTCTGTGTGGTTCAAATATCAAGAGGACCATGGGATTATTATTATTCACACAAAAGATTTTTTTTATCTCTTCCTTTTGTGAACACAATTCTCATGATCCACTCTATTTCACTCCCAAAAATCATTATTCGTATGTGAGATAAAACACAATAAAACTTGTATGTAATGGATGGATATGGTACATTATATGGGATAGGTGGTTTTCTTTTTTTTAGTGGGGTGATATGACACTTTCTGTGGACTTTAGTGTGGGTTTTATGAAATGTAATAACTTTTCAAAATATCTCCATTTTTTAGCATCAATAACCTATTTTAAAAAACTCTCTTTACATGGTTGTGGGTGGAATTTTAGGATGTAAGATAGTATGACTTCATTTTACTTGATATATCCAATATTATTATTGATTTATGTTCAATTTTATTATCTTTGACAAATGATGTTGTTTAATAAGTTGTTATTAATGGTCGTAATAATGACGATATGGTATAAGGGTTCACATTGTTTGTATAACAGTTCACATGGTGTCTACCATAATCTAGTGTCATGGGAATGTACATGGGAATGTACACACAGTACATGACTTGGATAGCCATGTAAATATACATGGCCAAGACCTTATGGTGAAAAGTATGTTTGGCCAAATGGGGTGTTGAGAACGTCCCATTTACACATGGCTTTGTTTCATGGGTATGCTCACATGATGTGTTGTCCATACTCTAGAGTAGGTAGTAATTAGCTCATTCAAAACACTTTCATCCCAGAAATTCAAGACTACATGGTTAAATGGAAGAACCCATGTTCTAATGACATGCCTAACATGGTTTCTAACTCACCTCACCTAAAAATAAACTAGAACACTGGTTAAATGCAAGAATTCATCCTAAACGTACACTATAACATTGGTTAAATGGAATAAATCATCCTCATTACTGAATTCCATACACATTTGGGAAAAAACAATCATTCACAAACATCACTGTAATGTATAGGCTTTTCACAAAACACATATCCCTTAAATGTCATGAAATAATAGTAGGCACTGATTTAAAGTTACCATGTTTACAGGTGGAATCTGTGTAGCTTTGGATAATATATTATCAGAACTATAGAGTAGAACCCCATTCGGTGTTTTGAGGTCCACCTAGGACAACCCCCCCCCCTTCTTCCAGGACCCAGGAAAACCCCCCCTCCTTCCTGGACCCTGGATAGCCCCCTCCTCCCTGGACCCCGAACAGCCCCCCACCCACCTTTCTGGACCCAGGACACCCCCCTATTTCCTGGAACCTGGACAGCCCCCTACCCTCCTCCCTAGACCCCGGACAGCCCACCACCCTCCTCCCTGGACCTCGGACAGACCAAAAATCGTTATTTTTATGTGATATAAAACACAATAGAACTTGAATGTCCCTCTTCAGTGAGTGGCCATCTAGGTTCGGGTCACTAATGAGTGGCATCCTGGTTTGGGACGTCACAATTCTTGGTTATCCTTCTTATAGGTGTTTCTAATCAAATCCATACCTATAACTATTGAAGGTCCCTCTCCAAAATCAATTGGGACATGATTCAATTAATACACTTTACTAACCTATGATCTATGGCCCCAAACCTAGAATCCTTTAATCCATTATTAAGGTGAAACTTAATGAGGTCATAACTACTTTTGATCTGATCCTCATCTGACTCTTCATCCTGATTTCCCTGAATTAGTTAAAGTATAAAACTCATGTACTCCCAACAAGACCCATAAGGATTATGTATTCCTTGAACCACTTCCTTATCTTACTGGGAAATCCTTGAATATAGGCATTAGAAATTTTGTATCTTATTTTCTTATATACACTGTATTTTGTAGTATTTATTAATATGATTCTCATATAGAGTAATGTGTAAGTTATGATTATATTTAAATTAAACAATTGTCATTTACCTAAATATTTTTTGATTGAACTTCAATATTATTGAATTTCTTTGAAATGACTTATTGCAATTTTTTTACAGAATGGAGAGAAGTTGGATGTACGAAACTGATCGTATTTCAACCGATTTTCAAATTAATTTGAATATATTTTTAGATTTTTCATTTAACAAGGCTTCAGATATTGGTCACATACATTCCCCAAGTTCTAATTGTGTTGGAAGACCTTGGTTGATTCATGAAGCAGTTAGCTATCATTTAACAAAATACGGTTTCCAAACAAACTATTATGTGGGGTATCACAATGGAGAGAAAATGGAATCTCAAAATGTTGATGATCCAAATGATAGGACTGAATTGGATAGTTTGATATATGATCGGTTTCCATTTATTCGGCTTCATGAGAAGGAAAGGATGTCCAGCCAATAATATTTTGATACAAGCACACATGATGCATCTAATGAAAATGATGATGTTGATATGGTGAAAAATATGAATGATGTTGTGGCGACTCCAATATATCAGCAATGTGGTAAAATTAAAAGGTTGGAATTTTTAATCCAATTGTTTCATGGGGAAACTATGTATGGGATTTCAAATACTGCAATCGATTACATTCTTACCTTCTTGACGTACTTACTTATAGATGATGCATATATTCCCTCAAACCACTATATGTAATGGAAGTTAGTTGATGAACTTGGATTCTCAAAAAAAAATCATGCTTGCCCGAATGATTGCAGCTTATTTTGGGAGGAAACTGCTGAATGAAATGATTTTATCAAATTCGTAACCTCTCGATGGAATCCAAAAGATGATGGAACACCATCTCATGTGCCAAAAAAAGTAATTTGGAACTTTCCATTGATCCCCATATTACAAAAAATTTTCATGTCTGATGAAATATCAGTAAAAATGCGATGGCATGACACCGAGAGAAAAAAGAATAATGAAGAGTTTGTTCACCCTGCTGATGAATTTTCTTGGCAGAGATTTGATGCTCGATATCCTGAATTTTCAGCCGATTAGCGTAATGTGAGACTGGGTCTTTCATGTAATAGTTTTAATCCATTTGGGAAGATGCTTACTTCGCACAGCACATGTTCGGTTTTCATATAGATTTATAACATTCCCCCATGGTTGTGTATGAAAAATCCTTACACTTTCTTGAGTATACTGATATTTGGCCCTTATAATCCTGGGAATGATATAGATGTATACATGCAACCTTTAATAAAAGAGTTTAAACTTATTTGGGATGTGGGTGTGCCCACATACGATGCATGTTCGAAAGACATATTTCAGATGTGTGCTGCGCTTATGTGGACGATCAATGATATTCCTGCTTATGCAATGATATCTGGATGGAGAAAAAAAGGAAAATTTCCATGTCATATTTGTATGAAGAATACTCGATCGAAAAGACTGAAATATCATCGTAGTTTTAGTTTTATGGGACATCGACGATTCTTGAAAATGAACCATCCATATAGAAACAATCATCAATGATTTGACAATACCATGGAGACTGACGATCCACCTCAGTGTATGTCTAGAACTAATGTGCTTAATGAATTGAAAGATTTCAATTATTCATTTGGGAAGGGTGTAATGAAATCTCGAAAGAGGGAAAATGTTTCCAATGATACCTGTTACAATTGGAAGAAGAAGAGTATATTCTTTGAGTTGTCATATTGGTCAACCAACTTGTTAAGTCATTGCTTAGACGTAATGCACATTGATAATAATATTTGTGAAATGCTGCTTTATATTCTTCTAAATGTCAATGGGAAGTCAAAATATGATTTATAATCTCAGCGTGACTTGGTAGATTGGGGGATCAGACCAGAAATGCATCATGTATATATCAATGAAAATAAATGGAAAGATCCATGTGCTTCTTATGTGATGACACCTGCTAAAAAAACAATTTCTGGAAGTGCTAGAGCCTATTAAAGTTCCTGATAGATATTCAAGCAATATATCAAAATGGGTCAACAAAAAAGAGTTGAAGTTGAAATCTTTGAAGAATCATGATTATCACGTCCTTTTGCATGAGTTGATTCCAATAGCAATCTGTCATATCTTGTCCAATAATGTAAGAGTCTCGGTTATTCGGTTGTGATATTTGTTTAGAGACCTTTGTGCTAAGAAGTTTTCCAAATCCTTCTTGAAAAAACTGTTGGCAGAGACACCATTAATTTTGTGTGAGTTAGAGAAAATATTCCCTTCATCATTTTTTAAATGCATGTTGCATCTAACTGTCCATATTCTGACCAAAATAATTCTTGGAGGACCCGTTAATTTCCGTTGGATGTATCCAACTGAAAGAAACATGTACACATTGAAATCATATGTTCGGAACAGGAATTATCCTGAAGGTTCTATTGTGAATGGTTACTTGTCTCAAGAATGTATGGATTTCTGCTCAATGTATTTTTCTGATCTTACTATGAGAATAAACAGCCCAATGAGAAATGAAAAAGAACAGTATGAGAAAATTGAACCTATTTTTCTATCACTTCCTCAGATAGGAGGAATTCCGGGATCATATACATTGACGACATTAATCCTTGAAGAGCGAGAGATGACACATCGTACAATGTTTTTCAATTGTGATTTGTTCCGTGAGTATATCAAGTAAGTATATTGTACATGTATATCTAATCTTATCTTTTGTAATTTTAAATATTTGTTAAACTCTTTTTATTTTTATCTATAGGGAACATAAATAATTGATATATAGAGAGAATTGTTCTTTATATTTGAGATGGAAAGAGACTTTCCATAGCAAAGGGTTTTCTGCTTGGTTGAAATTGAAGGTAAAAATATTTTTGTAATAACTAAATAAAAATAATATTTAATTAAGTTTACTATTTTTTTATATTTCAGGTATCAATTTTTTTTGTAGACTATGTTTCTGAGGAAATAAGAGCTTTGGATTTTGGTCCTAATACCATGGTTCGTGCTTTTAAATCACTTGTGATCAATGAGTACAAATTTATTATCACTGAATGGGCAAGAAACATAAGAACACAGTATGATGGTGTTATGATGACTGCCACAACAGACTGTTATGCAAGTTCATCAGATAATAGACCCCATTCTGAAAATGTAGCTTATTATGGATTTGTGAAGAAAATAATAATTTTGTATTATTACTATCATGGTCGAGTCACGATGATGAAATGTCAATGGTTTGATTCAATGACGAGTCAAGGAACCTTTATTGATGATTGTGGATTTCGAGTTATTGACATGACTCCCACTCTTGCCACCGATGAACCATGTATATTGGCATCAATGGTGAAACAAGTTTTTTATGTCAAAGATCACCATCATCCTAAATTTGGTTTAATTATTGAAGTAAATCCCAGACATGTTTTTGATGATAGTGATGATGAAGTTGACACTATACCTACTGCAATTGGAAGAAATCCGTCTATTACTTATGATGACTCCAATATCTCAATTGTCAGAGTTGATTGTGAACCCAAAGTTGTGGTGGAAAACATATAGAATCATACAGTCATGTTCTCACCTACATGTTTCACTTATATCATTCAAAGTGTGTATCCTGGTACTTACCTTCAAACCACCATAAATATTCTGTTTCTTTATGTTTTTTTATCAGAATGGTTTTTCTATATTTTGTTTTTTGGGTTACACATTAGTTATATGTTTCTAATTACTTCCATATTTTTTTCATTGCAGGAAATGACACCCATTGAAGAGAGGTGGTGGAAAAATATTACAGAAAATAATAATCGCATGATGCAGATGGTAATTCCTCCACTCATCCCTGTTGTGAGTATTTTATTTCAAATATGCATATTTCAATAACTTATAATATCATGTCTTTACTTTTGTGTTAAACGTTTTTTCAGGATCCACCCCCTAGATGGGAGATATCTGACGAGGAGCCTGATATTGCTCCCAGTACAAAGGCTGGTGGTAGGAGGGGGTGGTGTCAGAGTTAGATGATCATCTAGTGGTCCAGGTACTGAGGTTGGTGGTACGAGGGCTCATGGTGTGAGAGTTAGAAGATCCATTGGTCATACCTGATTGGACTATGCCCCTACAACAGACGTATCTTTTACGCCCCACTTTGATCCTGGTGTGTCTTTAGGGACACATGGGATATTTAGGCCACTGATGTTTACACTACCAGTTTTCCAGACGTATGTGCCATAATCATTTTCTTCTGGTTCATTATCTTTGAGATATTATATTCCACCTTCTTTGACTCCTGCTCCGACACAATATGTGGCTGAGGAGCGTACACTGAGGGACACTCCACCTGTACAGGATATTCCATCAGCTTCTGCACATCTAGTGATTCTCATTGATCCGACTACCACAGGTATATTTATATAACTCTAACAAATTTTTATACCAAAATTTATTTTTATTATAAATTGTACTAATATTTATTTCATTAATAACAGATTCATCTACTGATAGGAGGTGGGGGAGGGGGAGTACTCGCTTGCGTGCGGTATGGAACCACCAGACACAGATGATGGTTGAATACAATGATGATGGACCGATGAATGATAAATATGGGTACGAATATCTGGGTTTTTGGCAATGGTAGCCAAATACTCCGACATCATACCGGTCAGCCCTCTCTCTTGGAGATATCTGCCACACGAAGTCAAGGATAATGCATAGGCACATATATGGGTAAAAATCTATTTGATTTAATGTAGTATTTTTTTTATTTATATGAATTAATCTACTAGGTTTTATATTTGGTTTAACTTCTCTGATGGCGAAGGTGCATGACCAGCACGTTCAAAGGAGCTTGGAGAGCTTTGGAGAGCTTATAAGCCTGAGTTGTATGTTGGCTGGTGTGATAGAGTGGGCATGAAGTTGGAGACAATACCTATCGTGGATGACTTCCCGATAGAGAAATATTTCCAAATGATTACCCATTGGGTGACTGCCAAAGGGTGGGTGAATTGTGAAATGTTCGGTTAGACGACACGTCAATCTAAGGTGTTGTGTGACCGCATTGGCCGAAAACGCACTCTACGGGTCGTAAATGGCCAAAACATGCGTTTAACAGTCAAATGCATGCAGAAAAAAATTGGAGTGACTTTAAATCACATGAAAACACCCTAATTATTATTTGTGATGTGTACAAGGATACGGTACATCATTCGGATGCACAGTTTGCACGACACGGCTGAATATGTGTTTTTTAGGTGTTTTGGGCGCTTGAAAAGCATGCGTGGGGTGGTCGAAACTGTCCAATGACCTTGTAATGTCATGAAATTAGACAAAAACAAAGGTTGGGTGAATTTTGAAATGATCGGTCAGATGGAATGTCAATTGGATGTGTCGTGTGACCACGCCGGCCGAAAACGCAATTCGCGTGTCAGAAATGGCCAAAACATGGTTTTTACGCTCAAATGCATTCTCAAAGACATTTTAATGACTTTAAAGCACATGAAAACACCCTAATTATTATTCATGAGGTGTGTGAGGAGACATAACGTCATTCGGATGCGCGGTTTGCACGGCACGGCTGAATATGTGTTTTTTAGGTGTTTGGCGCGCTTGAAAAGCGTGCATGGGGTGGTCGAAACTGGCCGAATGACCTTAGAATTCCATGAAATCGGACGACAAAAAAGGGTGGGTGAATTGTGAAATGGTCGGCTAGACGGTACATCAATCAGAGGTGTCATGTGACCGCACTGACCAAAAACGCACTCTGTGTGTCGCAAATGGCCAAAACATGCGTTTAATGGTCAAATGCCTGTCGAATGACATCAGAATGACTTTAAATCACATGAAAACACCCTAATTATTATTCTTGATGTGTACTAGGAGACAGAACGTCATTCAGACATGTGGTTTTCATAGAACGACTAAATATGGGTTTTTTAGGTGTTTGGCATGCTTGAAAAGTGTGCGTCGGGTGGTTGAAACCGGTCGAACGACCTCAGAATGCCATGAAATCAGGAAAAAAAATTGTGGGTGAATTTTAAAATGTTTGGCAAGACAGTGTGTCATTCGGAGGTGGTGAGTGACCGCGCTGGCCGAAAACGCACTCCATGTGTCGTAAAGGGCCAAAACAAGCGTTTAACAGTCAAATGCATGCCGAACAACATCGAAATGACTTGAAATCACACGAAAACACCATAATTATTATTCGTGAGGTGTACGAGGAGATGGAACATCATTTGGATGTGCGGTTTGCGCGGAACGACTGAATATGTGTTTTTTAGGTGTTTGGCGCGCTTGAAAAGTGTGCGTGGGGTGGTTGAAACCGGCCGAAGGACCTCGAAATGCCATGAAATCAGACGAAAACAAAGGGTGGTTGAATTGTGAAGTGGTCAGCCAGACGACATGTCAATTAGAGGTATCGTGTGACCGCCCTCTCCGAAAACGCACTCTGTGTGTCGTAAATTGCCAAAACATGCGTTTAATGGTCAAATGCATGCCGAACGACATCATAATGACCTGAAATCACACAAAAAACCCCTAATTATTATTTGTGAGGTGTACAAGGAGACGTAACATCATTCGGACCTATGGTTTGCACGGCACGGCTGAATATTTGTTTTTTAGGTGTTTGGCGCGCTTGAAAAGCATGCGTGGGGTGGTCAAAACTGGCCGAATGACCTCAGAATTCCATTAAATCAGACGACAACAAAGGGTGGGTGAATTGTGAAATAGTCAGCTAAATGACACATCAATCCGAGGTGTCGTGTGACAGCGGTGGTAGAAAATGCACTCTGCCTGTCGTAAATGGCCAAAACATGCATTTAACGGTCAAATGCATGCCAAATGACATCGGAATGACTTGAAATCACACGAAAACACCCTAATTATTATTCTTAAGGTTTACAAGGAGACGGAATGTCATTCGGACCCACGGTTTGCACGGCACAGCTGAATATGTGTTTTTTAGGTGTTTGGCGCGCTTGAAAAGCGTGCATAGGGTGGTCGAAACCAGCTGAACGACCTCGGAATGCCATGAAATCAGATGAAAACAAAGTGTAGGTGAATTTTGAAATGGTCGGTTAGACATCACGTCAATCAGAGGTGTCATGTGACCGCACTGGCCGAAAATGCACTCCATGTGTCGTAAATGGCCAAAACATGCGTTTAACGGTCAAATGCATGCATAACGATATCAGAATGACTTGAAATCACACAAAAACACCCTAATTATTATTCATGAGGTGTACGAGGAGACGTCATGTCATTCGGATGCGCGGTTTGCACGGCGTGACTGAATATGTATTTTTTAGGTGTTTGGCGCGCTTGAAAAGCGTGCGTGAGGTGGTCGAAACCAGCCTAAAGACCTCAGAATTCCATGAAATCCGATGAAAACAAAAGGTGGGTAAATTTCGAAATGGTTGGCCAGACAGCATGTCAGTCGGAGGTATTGTGTGACCAAGTTGGCCGAAAACACATTATGTGTGTCGTAAATGGCCAAAACATGGGTTTACGGTCAAATGCATGTCGAATGACATCGGAATGACTTGAAATTACATGAAAACATCATAATTATTATTTATGATGTGTATGAGGAGACGTAACGTCATTTGGATGCACGATTTGCACGGCACGACTGAATATGTGTTTTTTAGGTGTTTGGCGCTCTTGAAAAGTGTGCGTGGGGTGGTCGAAACCAGCCGAACAACCTCAGAATTCCATGAAATCTGACGACAATAAAGGTTGGGTGAATTGTGAAATTTTCAGCCATACGACACATCAATCAGAGGTTTCGTGTGACCGCACTGGCCAAAAACGCACTCCGCATGTCGTAAATGGACAAAACATGCATTTAATAGTCAAATGTATGCCAAAAGACATCATAATGACTTTAAATTACACAAAAAAGAACTAATTATTATTCATGAGGTGTGTGAGGAGATAGAACGTCATTCGGACGTGCGGTTTTCCTGGCACGAAGGAATATGTGTTTTTTAGCTGTTTGGTACGCTTGAAAAGCATGCGTGGGGTGGTCGAAACCAGCTGAATGGCCTCAGAATGCCATGATATTGGACAAAAACAAAGGGTGGGGGAATTGTTCAATGGTCGGCCAGATGGTACGTCAATCGGAGGTGTTGTGTGACCGCGCTGACCGAAAATGCACTCCACGTGTTGTAAATGTCCAAAACATGCGTTTAACAGTCAAATGAAAGCCGAACGACATCGGAATGACTTGAAATCACACAAAAACACCCTAATTATTATTTGTGAGGTGTACGAGGAGACGACACATCATTCAGATGTGCGGTTTGTGTGGCACGGCTGAATATGTGTTTTTTAGGTGTTTGGCGTGCTTGAAGAGCGTGCGTGGGGTGGTTGAAACCGGCTGAATGACCTCGGAATGACTTGAATTCAGAATAAAACAAAGGGTGGGTGAATTTTTAAATGGTTGGCTGGAAAGTACATCAATCGGAGGTGTCGTGTGACCGCGCTGGCCGAAAACGCACTCTACGTGTCCTGAATGGACAAAACATGGGTTTTATGGTCAAATGCAAGCCAAATGACATAAGAATGACATGAAATAACACAAAAACACCCTAATTATTATTCTTGAAGTGTACGAGGAGACGGCATGTCATTCAGATGTGCGGTTTGCGCGGCACGGCTGAATATGTGTTTTTTATGTGTTTGGCGCGCTTGAAAAGTGTGCGTGGGGTGGTCAAAACTGGTTGAACGACCTCGAAATGCCATGAAATTAGACGAAAACCAAGGTTGGGTGAATTTTTATGTGGTCGGCTAGACAGCACATCAATCTTAGGTGTTGTGTGAACGCAGTGTCCGAAAAAGCACTCTGCGTGTCGTAAATGGCCAAAACATGTGTTTTACGATCAAATGCATACCGAATGACATCGGAATGACTTGAAATCACATGAAAACACCCTAATTATTATTCATGAGGTGTATGAAAAGATGGAACATCATTCATACCCATGGTTTGCATAGCACGTCGGAATATGTGTTTTTAGATGTTTGGCGCGATTGAATAACGTGCGTGGGGTGGTCGAAACCGGCCGGACTTCAGAATGTCATGAAATTAGACGACAACAAAGGGTGGGTGAATTTTGAAATGGTCGGCCATAAGTAATGTCAATCGGAGGTACTGTGTGATCGCGGTGGCTGAAAACACACTCCAAACAACCCCCCCCCCCCCCCCCCCCCCCACCCCAGACAGCCCCCCTCACCCCCGGATAGCCCCCTTGACAGCCCCCCCCCCCCCCCCCGAACAACCCCCCACCCACAGGACGCCCCCCTGGACACCCCCCCCCCACCCAACGATACATGGATCATTTGTGACAGGTATGAGTCAACCCCACCTCAATCTGAGGAACAATGTGACTGGTGTAACATCACGTTACGTTTATAGGTACTTTTGATGTTTCTAAGCACCTCTGTTTTGGAGTAGTGACTTGGGGGGTGCGTTTGGGTGAACTTTTAAGTAAAATAAAAGGGAAATGTCTTGTGCACGGTTTGTGCATGGTTTGACAAACCGTGCAACCAAACCGTGCCAACCAAGAAGCACTAGACAGAGAGGTATGCACGGTGTGTGCACATTTTACAAACCATGAAAACAAACCGTGCGGTCTGTGTATCTTTGGACAAGGAGATCTGCACGGTGTGCACACGGTTTGAAAAATCGGGCGCCTCTGTCTAGGTAAACCGTGCACCTATTTTTTAATTCTGAAAATTTCTTTTAAAACCACCTGAACCCCCCAGGACTTCCATATTTTCGACCTTGGCTCGGGCTAAACTCTTTTTAGGTCTTTCCACAGCCTCCTAGAGAGATTCGAAGGCAATCCGAACATCTTTCTTCAAGAATGAAGGCTGGGATTGAAGATCTGCTCTCCTCCCGGTAAGTGGATTTCATCCCATTTCATATCTCGTTTATTCCTCTATCTTTCCTTTATCTTTTCATGGAAGATTTTATTTTTTTCCCTTGGATCTATATCTATGAGTTGAGGTATAGATATAGGATTTTAAATCTATATCTAGTTTTGCAATATCATGGTCCATTTGATCTTAATTTTGGTTTTAAGGATTTAGATCCATATTTTGATCGACGTCGTTATGCCGCTCGGTTTTTGGGGTTTCTCATTGGGCTAACTCCCGTCAATAAATCGAGGTAGGTGGTTCCGTCCCGATTTTCCAAATTGATTATGATTGTGTTTGATTGATTTATTTCAATTGTTAATTTAAATTCAATTGCTCTAGTTTACTTTCTATTAAATTGATAAAAACCAATTCCAATGAATCAAGGTATTTGAAATGGTTTTGGCATGGGAAATTGAAAAACCCCAATTCCATTGAATTGGGTGTGTTTATGGAAATTGGCCGATTTAAATTGTTGGATTTAAATTGTGGATTTGATGGTAATGATTTCAATTGAATTATTGAATTTAATTGTGGAAATGAATTGTGTAATGATGGAAATGGTTTTGAATGGATTTCAAACTGGTGAAAATGGATTAAAATTATTTGATAGAAACGCAATGGTTTTATCTTGTGAAAAAGGCATGTTTTTTAATAAAACCTGTTTGGTTTTAAATGGAAACAAATTGGCACTTTTGAAAATGGAATAATGGGATTGGTCGTATTTTAAGCAGTCTTAAAATATTTCACCCATCATGTAAGAGCGCATGCAATCCTATGGTAGTTAGTGAGTTATTTGGATACACTCTACGCTATGACAACGTTCTAAAACAAACTTGCGGTGGGTCACATCCCTGACGGGTTGGCGACGAGTCTCCTTTGGCCAGTGTCATAGGGACCTGTGTATAAAAATTTTGATGAGTTCACATAGAGAGTGTGGAATCCTATAACTGGTTAATACTATCGTACCTTTTGGCAGATGACCATGTTGCTTGCTTGTTTATTTATATTTGAGATATAAATGTATGCCAATGCTTATGAACTGCTTTACATACCTGCTGAATTTATATAAACTGTTTTATATAAATGTTTTTCTTAAGCCATTGTTTTAGAAATATTCCATAATTTTTTAAAGAATTGCTTAAAATGTTTATTTCCATCATTTGAAAATGTATATCATGTTTTGTTTAAATATGATTTTGGGATTTTCAAACCTGTTTATTTGAAAGTTGAAAGCTTTTCTCTGGATAATTCAAATTTGGAATCTGTTACGAAATCTTTGGTGGTATCCTACTGGGTTTTGGCTCACACCCTACTTTTGCCTATGGGTTTTTGTAGACTTTCTTCTTCTAGGATCGAGCAAAGGGAAGGGACCTCTTAGAGGTGTATCTAGCTGTTGATCTTTGGTTTTGGTGAGTTGTGTCCTTAGGGACCTTGGGGTTGTGTTTCCTATTTTTTTAGTACTTGGGTTATAGTACTTTGGGATTTATGCCAAGTTGTATTCTGGTACATCACTCCCAGTGGAGTTTTCTTTTGTAATAAAAACTATTTCGTTATCTATTGCTTCTTCATTCTTGTGTTAGAAATCATTCCCACTTGTATGTTGAACGATGCCAGATGCTAGTTGCCGACCCATGGGGATCCGGAATTCCCTTCAGGATATGTCAGGGTCGGATCGATTATCAGTTTACCTGGGTACCTGGGCTAGTTCGTGACAAAATGGTATCAGAGGTAGGTTAAGCATCTCTCCTTGATGACAGTATGCATTTGAGTATTCTTGTTGGGACTTAGGAGGTAGTTTTGATTGAGTTTCTGGACAGATCTCACCGCAATGAACCTTAAGTCACTAGGGTTGGTTAGGGAAATACGACTTGTAGATTAGTTCTAGTATTTTCCCTGTTTTGATTTGGATAGAGTGGAATCCAAATCTTGTTAATTCCTTCTATTAAGAATAGTTTTCCTTGTTACTCAGTTTGGCTGTTATTCTATATCTTTTTATGTTGTGTAGCATCATGCCTCTGAGAAGATGTGGAGCTCAGATCCAAAAAGAGGATGCTGCTGAATCTCAATAAGTGAGTCCTACTATGGATCCGGATCAGGTTGAGGTGATTGTTCGCACTGTCCAAACTCTAGGAAAGGCACAACCTCCACTTCCAGTTCAGACTCCAGCTATAGATCCTTAGAGTGATATTCTCTGAAGTCATTCTCAATAATTCCTACGCCAGAAGCCACCAGTTTTCAAATGCTCCACTAACCCTCAACATGTTGAGGAATGGTTGAGTAAGATTGAACGTCTTTTTGGGTTCTTAGAGACACCTGATGTGATCAAGGTGAAGTGTACCACCTTCGTACTGTAGGGACCAAGTAGGAGATGGTGGTACACAATAGTGACGACTGGGAAACATGAGGGTTTGGAGTGGAAAGACTTTAGGGTTCTTTTCACTAACCAGTTCTATCTAGAATCAATGGTTTTGTCCAAGGCTGTGGAGTTTTTCAAGATTTAGCAGGCCAACAAAACAGTGACTGAGTACTCAAATCGCTTTTCTGAGCTGGTACAGTTTTCTCCTGAGATTGTATCTAATGATAGGATGAAGGCTTGATGATTCGAGTTGGGACTTCGATCAGATATCCATTCTCAGGTTTTCATACTGAAGATACCCACTTATGCTGATGTTCTGGATAGGGCGATGATGGTTGAGATGGAATTGGCAGGAAAGTCAGGGTTTAAGGAGGTTCTTTTCCCTCATAGTGGCAGTGTGGGTTCCTTTAAAGGAAAATGGAAGTGTAACGGTTCTTATGGAAATTCTCATCAACAAATTCATTCTAGACCTCCGGTAGCAAGGGGGGGCTTCTTTGACTTGCTATTAGTGTGGGAAGCTAGAACATTCTAAGAGGGTTTTCACTGAGGCACCCTAAAACTGTAGCTCCTGCGGACATTTAGGGCACTTACAGAGACTCTTCTGTCACTTCTCTACTCCTCATAGTAGAATAGGATCATCAGCACCTCCAAATATTTCGGTGAAATCAAATGCTTCACGTACAAAAGGGTTCCAGCCACAGGCATCCGGAATGAAGCTTCTTTATGCAGTGGAAGAGTCGGTAGATGTAGCTGATGCAGGCCCTACAACTGTGAGAGGTACCATTACTATAGCTTCATCTTTAGTGACAGTTCTTTTTGATACTGGTGCATCTCACTCTTTAATTTCAACCCATATTGTTAATCTACTTTATCTACCTAGGGAACCTTTATCAAGTGCGATGGATATTACTACACCCCTTGGTATAATGAGAGATAAGGGTCTCTGTAGTCCTGCTTGTGTCTTCTCTCTATCATATGTTGATCATGCTTGGAGTTTCTTGGTTCTTGACATGAAATCCTTTGATGTATTTTTTGGGATGGATTGGCTCATTGCCAATAAATCTCGGATCTATTGTTATCTTTGACGAGTTTTCCTTACTACACCCAGTGGTGTACCCCTTGTTTTTCAAGGAGAGTGGGACCCAAGGTCAAGCAGAGTTGGACCCTCTTATTCAGAGTTGCGGAAAGTTATATCAGCGTTGGATTTTGATCTGGAGAGAGATTCAATGTGTGGTGATCTTCGTCCAGTCGTCACTGAGTTTCCCGACGTGTTTCCTTCTGACTTATATGGTTTGACACCAGTAATATAGGTTGACTTTTCTATCGACTTAATGCCTTGTACTCAACCGGCATCTATTCCCTCTTACCTAATGGATCTAGCAAAACTAAAGGAACTGAAGTCTTAGTTAGAATATCTTCTTGAGAAAGGATTTATACGCCCGAGTGTGTCACCTTGGGCAGCACTAGTTCTCTTCTCCAAGAAGGGCGATGGTTCTCTTTGCTTATGTGTTGATTATCGAAAGCTCAATCAAGTTATGATAAAGAACAAATATCTGTTACCACGAATTGATGATTTGATTGATCAATTGAAAGGGGCAAGGTGGTTTTTAAAAATTGATCTTTGATCTGGCTACCATCAGTTGAGGATAAAGGAATCTGACATTCCTAAGACCGCTTTTCGGAGTAGGTATGGCCATTATGAGAACCTTGTTATGCCCTTAATCCTAACAAATGCTCATATAGTTTTCATGGCTTTAATGAACACGGATTTCCATGAGTACCTAGATACTTTCATGGTGGTCTTTGTATATGAAATTCTTGTCTACTCCAAGTCTGAGGAGGATCATGTGCATCATCTGAGAACAGTTCTGACTCCTCTAAGGAATCACCGACTTTATGCCAAGCTTTCGAAGTGCGATTTCTGGATTTGGGAATTAAAATTCTTGGGACATTTGGTGTTAGAACAAGGAATATCAGTTGATCATGAGAAGGTGAGGGTTGTTATAACTTAGAAACAACTAAGAAATGTTTTCGAGATTTGGAGCTTCTTGGGCTTAGCAGGATATTATCACCGGTTTGTTAAAGACTTCTCAAAGTTAGCTTCTCCAATGACTACTCTGACTAGAAAGGGAGTGAAGTTTTCCTAGAAAGATAAATTTCAAAATTATTTTGTTGATCTAAAGAGTCTTTTGACTACTACACTGGTGTTAACTCTTCCTGCGGCTAGGATAGGTTACATGGTATTCTGTGATGCATCGGGTTCAGGTTTGGGATGTGTCCTTATACAAGGTAATCATGTTGTTGCTTACGGATCTTGTTAGCTTAAGCCTCATGAGAAGAACTATCCTACCCATGACCTTGAACTTGCAGTCGTAATGCACGCACTTAGTGTTGGAGACATGACCTTTATAGAGAAAGGTTTACTGTGTATTCAGACCACAAGAGCTTGAGTTATGTCTTCTCTAAAAAAGATTTTAATCATCACCAAAGGCGTTGGTTGGAGTACCTGAAATCTTTCGAATTTGACATTACCTATATCCCGGGAAAAGGAAATATAGTTGCATATGTGTTAAGCAAGAAACTTCCATCACTGGCTGTGAAAGAATCTTCAGAAGAGTGTAGTTTGATGGATCTTTTTTCTCAGTGGCATATTGGAGTTCAGTAGTAGTGGAATGAAGTTTATTTAGCCAGTGTTTAGTTGAATTTTTCTCTCCTCGAGTTAATTCTTCCGGAATAACATCTGGATGATGAATTTCATAGCATTAAGAACTCTCTTTATGGTGGGGAGACCAACACCCAGTGGTCACTCTCCAAAGAGATTGTTCTGTGTTTTTGAAACCGTTACGTTGTGTCATTAGTGGAAAGGAAGGATGTGATCTGGGTTTCCATAAATCTCAGTGGTCTGTACACCCAGGAACCATGAATATGTTCTATGATATGCGGCGACAGTCCTGGTAGCCAGGTATGAGATGAGACATTACTGAGTTTGTATCTCGTTGCTATATGTGCCAGCAGGTGATAGCCGAGTACCAGAAACCTTCGCGTTTACTACAACCACTTCCAGTCCCTACATGGATGTGGGATGAAATCTCTATGGACTTTGTGGTTGGGTTACCTCAAACCCAGAGAAAGAAGAATGCAATATGGGTTGTTATCGACAGACTAACCAAGTTGGCTCACTTTATACCTATTCGAGGTACAAACAAAGTTGTGGAGTTGGGAAATATCTATGTGAAAGAGATTTTTTGTTTGCACAGAGTTCCATATGCTATAGTCTCTGATAGGGATCCTTGGTTTACTTCTCGCTTTTGGAGAGGCCTTTAGGAGGCACTAGGATCTCAATTTTTTTTGAGCACGACCTACCATCCACAATCAGATGGCCAGACCGAGGGAGCTATTCAGATCCTTGAGGATATTCTTCACGCATGTGTTCTAGACTTTGGTGGATCTTGGGATGATCATCTGGGGTTAGTTGAGTTTTCTTATAACAATAGTTATCAATATGCGATCAAAATGGCTCCTTTGGAGGCTTTGTGTGGTCATCCTTGTAAATATATTTTATGTTGGTTGTAGATTGGTGAAATCTCTTTGGTAGGACCAAGTTTCGTCCAAGAGATGACAGCTAAGATCCAATTGATTATTCAGAGAATGTTGACAGCACGAAGTCGATACAAGTATTTTGCTGATCGTCGACATAAACCTATAGATTTCTCAGTTGGTGAATAGTTGTTCTTGAAAGTTTCACCCTGGTTAGGTCATCGATGGCTAGGGAGGCAAGGGAAGCTTTCTCCTCGTTTTGTGGGACCTTTTGAGGTTATTGGTATTGTGGGGAAAGCTTCTTACCGTCTAGATCTACCACCACAACTGATGTCGATACAAAACATGTTTCATGTATCTTAGTTGCGAAAGTATCTCTTTAATCCATCTCATGTTGTGAGGTGGAGTGATCTTAAGATTGAACCAAATTTGTATTTTACTGAACGACCAGTCATGCTTTTTGATTCTAAGATCAAGGTACTTCGTGGGAGAACGTTACCTCTGGTTTTTGTACTATGGAAATGTGGTTCTGATTCTCAGGAGACGTGGGAAAGGGAGGCACTAATGAGAGATCAGTGACCACATTTTTTGACATGGAGGTTTCTTCATAGGCTTTCTGGAGACATAAAGATCTTATGGTGGGGAGTTTGTAACATCACCTTATGTTTCCAAGTACTTTTGATTTTTCTAAGCACCTCTGTTTTGGAGTAGTGACTTGCAGGTGCGTTTGGGTGAACTTTTAAGTAAAACAAAAGGGCAATGGCCTGTGCACGGTTTGTGCACAGTTTGACAAACCGTGTGACCAAACCATGCCAACCAAGCAGCACTGGATAGAGAGGTATGCACGGTGTGCGCACGGTTTGACAAACCGTGCGGACCATGTATCTCTGGACAGTGAGATCCACACGGTGTGCGCACAGTTTTACAAACCATGCGCCTCTGCCCAGGTAAATCGTGTGTGCAGTTTTTAATTCTGAAAATTTCTTTTAAACCCACCCGAACCCCCTAGGAATTCCATATTTGCGACCTTGGCTCGGGCTTAACTCTTTTTAGGTCTTTCCAAAGCCTCCTAGAGAGATTCCAAGGCGATCTGAACATCTTTCTTCGAGATTGAAGGCTTGGATTGAAGATCTGCTCTCCTCCTGGTAAGTGGATTTCATCCCATTGTGTATCTTGTTTATTCCTATGTCTTTCCTTGATCTTTTCATGGAAGATTTCCTTTGTTTCCATGGATCTATACCTATGAGTTGAGGTATAGATCTAGGATTGTGAATCTAGATCTAGTTTTGAAAGATCTTGATCCCTTTGATCTTAATTTTGGTTTTAAGGATTTTGATCTAGATTTTGATCGACGTCGTTGTGCTGCTTGGTTTTTGGGGTTTCTCATTTGGCTAACTCCCCTCAATAAATCGAGTTAGGTGGTTCTGTCCCGATATTCCAAATTTATTAACATTGTATTTTATTGATTTATTTCAATTGTTGATTTAAATTCAATTTCTCAAGTTTTCTTTCTATTAAATTGATAAAAACTGATTCCAATGAATCAAGGTATTTGAAATGGTTTTGGCATGGGAAATTGGAAAAATCCAATTCCATTGAATTGGGTGTGTTTATGGAAATTGGATGATTTAAATTTTTGGATTTAAATTGTGGATTTTATGGTAATTATTTCAATTTAATTGTTGGATTTAATTATGGAAATGAATTGTGTAATGATGGAAATGGTTTTGAATGGATTTCAAACTGGTGAAAATGGATTAAAATTGTTTGATAGAAACCCAGTGTTTTTATCTTGTGAAAAAGGCATGTTTTTTAATAAAACATGTTTGTTTTTAAATGGAAAGAAATTGGAACTTTTTAAAATGGAAGAATGGGATTGATCGTATTTTAAGAAGTCTTCAAATAGTTCACCCATCATGTAAGAGCGCATGAAAGCCTTAGGTAGTTAGTGAGTTATTTGGATACACTCTACGCTACGACAATGTTCTAAAACATACTTTCAGTGGGTCAAATCCCCGATAGGTTGGTGACGAGTCGCCTTTGTCTAGTGTCATAGGGACGTGTGTATACACATTTTTCTAAGTTCACATAGAGAGTGCAGAATCCTAAAACTGGTTAATACTATCGTACCATTTGTCATATGACCATGTTTCTAGCTTGTTTATTTATATTTGAGATATAAATGTATGCCAATGCTTATGAACTGCTTTACATTCCTGTTGAATTTATATAAATTGTTTTATATAAATGTTTTGCTTAAGCCATTTTTTAAGAAATATTCCATTATTTGTTAATGCATTGCTTAAAATGTTTATTTCCATCATTTGAAAATGTATATCATGTTTTGTTTAAATATGCTTTTGGGATTGTCAAACCTGTTTATTTTAAAGTTGAAATATTTTATCTGGATAATTCAAATTTTGAATCTGTTACGGAATCTTTGATGGTATCCTACTAGGCTTTGGCTCACACCCAACTTTTTCCTTCGGGTGTTTTTAGACTTTCTTCAACCAGGATCGAGCAAAGGGAAGGGACCTCTTGGAGGCGTATCCATCTGTTGATCATTGGTTTTGGTGAGTTGTGTACTTAGGGACCTTGGGGTTATTTTCGCAGTTTTTTAGTACTTGGGTTGTAGTACTTTGGGATTTTTATGCCAAGTTGTATTCTGGTACTCACTCCAAGTGTAGTTTTCTTTTGTAATGTATACTGTTTTGATATCTATTTCTACTGCATTCTTGTGGCAAAAATCGTTCCCACTTGTATGTTGAACGATGCCAGATGCTAGTCGTCGACCTGTGGGGATCAGGAACGCCATACGGGCTATATTAGAGCCAGCTCGATTATCGGGTTACCAGGGTACCCGGGCTGGTTCGTGACAACTGGTATCACTCAAAGTGTCTCACTTTTGTTTGAAACGGACAACATTTTAAGTGAAAACAACAACTGACATATGGAAAATCTTCACAAGGCTACACATAGATTCTTGAAATTAAGGGATAAAAAATAAAATATGGTATATTGGTCATACGTTATTAGAATAAAATATTCACAAGGCATAGATTGAAACACAATGGTTCATAGTATATATAGAAAAACATGAATTATATTAGGAATGAGTCTCGACATCCCATCATGAACATGCACCAACACTCATGTTCTAATTCTCAATCACGGGTAGTTCATTCTATACAATAACATACAACAAATAAATATCATATAGTGATTTCATATCAAACCTATGAACACTCAAGCATACCATATAACAAATTGGTCAACAAGTCTACACATAGATTCTTGAAAAATAAGTTTCAAAGTCTCATAAAAATACCCCAATGGTGAGGAATACATATGGTGACACCATAGCCCCATGGATCACCTCAATCCCATCCTCAAAATGTGGGTTCTAGGACCAAACTGAAGTCCCTTTGGGAAAAAAATATCAAATACTTAATTAAATATTCATACCCACTACCCAAGATGAGGATTCATCTAAGATCACACCCAGGAGAGAAAATTACAATTAGCCACATACCCCCTTATTCTAATTGAAAAATCTATAAAAACATGTAGGTTATTCCGGTAACCCATATAATATATCGAGATTGGCCAATATTTCCCACTAACACATCAGGAACCATTTATACATGGATACATAATCATTAGAGGAATATAAACATCCCATGTGCTTCCTATAACTCGTCCTAGGTCTAAGCACATGATCACTACCATTTTCTATCTTATGGGTATCATGATCCTTGCCACTCTATCCATGTTTTTCTATTGGTTTTAAGATACTCAACCCAAGACCATGACTAAACATCCCATGTGGTTCCTATAACATGTAGGTTTTTTCGGTTGTGTGTATTGGTGTTGTGGTTTGAGTGAGGAATGAATTCTAAATTTTGAATACTCGTATGGGTGTTGGTGTTGTGGTTTGAGTTTGGAATACTCTTATGGGTTTTATTTCATTTTCTATAACATGTAGGCGTTTTATCTTATGGGTGTTTTTGCATTTGATTTTCTAAATTTCTAAATTCTGGAATGAATTATAAATTTTGAATATTTGGATGGGGATTTTGGAGTGGGGTTTTTGTGTTGTTGCAGGTCTGGAGAGAGGAGAGGGGCCTGCTACTGTGTAGATGAGCAATTGCATACCAACGGTTGCAGAACCGTTGGTATATATACTATTATATAACTATACCAACGGTTTTTTATAACCGTTGGTATAGGTTTATACAAACGGTTATAACAAAACCGTAGGAATAGCCTTATGGATTTTCATATACCCTCTATACCAACAGTTTATAACCATTGGTATAAGTGTAACACACATATACCAATAGTTTAACAAACCATTGGTATATGTTACATTTGACACATATATGCCAATGGTTTATAGCAAACCATTTGTATACCTTGTATTTTGAAACCTATACCAACTATTTTTACAGAACCATTGGTATAGGCCTATAGTCACGCCTCACTTGGCTGCGGTTGAGGGAACCATTGGTATACTATATTCCAAAGGTTTTCAGGCCTTTGCCAACAGTTTTGAATCATTGGTAAAGTGTAAAATTCCAGTAGTGAAAATTTATCTAAATTATCTTTAGTGTTCAGAATATAAACATTACTTCCAAATACTTTAAAATTACCTAATTTGAGTTTCCTATTATTCTACAACTCATAGGGAGTTTTCTTAAGGATGGTTCTGATTAAGACTATGTTTATTATGTAACAATCTATATTAACAGCTTCATCCCAGAAATAAATGGGTAGATCATATTCATTAAGCATATTCCGAGCAATTTCATGTAAGGTTCTATTTTTTCTTTCTACCACACCATCCTATTGAGGTGTCCTAGGAGCAGAGAAGTTATGATTATAGCCATTTTGTGAGAAAGAAGCTTCAAAATCTTGATTTTCAAACTCACAGTCATGATCACTTTTTAAGGATTTAATCTTAAAACTAGTGATATTTTCTACAGACCTAGCATACTTGGTAAAATGTGAACAAGCTTCACTTTTATGAGATAGGAAAAAAGGTCCTGGTGTACCTAGAGAAATAATCTACAAGAACATAAACATAGTGCTTCCCAATGAGACTCGAAAATCTAGATGGTCCAAAAAAGTCCTTGTCAACCAACTCGAGAGGTTGAGAAGAAGTTACTTTTTTCTTTCACTACTGGAAATATTAATTTTACCAACGGTTATGGCCAAACCATTGGTATAGTTCATTAATTTGGACCTATACCAACGGTTTGGCCAAAACTGTTGGTATAGGTCACTTATATGGACCTATACCAACAGTTTTGGACAAACCGTTGGTATAGGGGTGACCGACCTATACCAACGGTTTTGGCCAAACCGTTGGTATAGGTCCATTATAGAGACCCGGTACCAACGGTTTGGCCAAAACCATTGGTATAGGTCCCAAAATCCAAGGACTTATACCAACGGTTTTGAGAACCGTTGGTATAAGTCCTTCGATTTTTTATCGAATGTTCTTACCGAGAACATTATATAAATAAAAATTTAAAATAATTATAACAATACATATATATATTTATGAAATTATGTTCACAAAAGTCATCTTAGGTTAGTGGTTAAGTCATTCAATTATAAACTAGAGGTCCTGGGATCAAATCTCACCGATTTTTTTTGAAATACATATACCAACGTTTTTTAGAACCGTTGGTATAGATTTTCATCTTACTTATACCAACGGTTTTCAAAACCGTTGGTATAGACCTATTGTCACGGCTTACTTTCCAACGGTCCTCCAAACCATTGGTATAGCCTATATTAATGGTTTGGGGGCCTATACCAATGGTTCCAAACCGTTGGTATAGTTTATTTTTCCAGTAGTGTTTGGTTTGAAAGAGATTTTATGTTGCTTTTTTTTGGGAAGGATTACAAAATTTATTGTTTGGAAACTCTAACTTGGGAAAGTATTTAACTAAGCCTTTTCTAGTTAACTTCCTAAGAGAGTGTATTTTGCAATTTTCTAGTCATCTATGCTGAAGCCAAGATTCTTTGTGAAAGGCAATTAGACAAGAGACATTCAGTGAGGCTAGTGTGTCAAGATTTATAGCATATGCATTATCATTTTTAAGAGCAATAAATACTAAATTATTCTTGGCATAAAAATCATGGCATGAATCATTTTTAAATTTAAAATTAAATACATAATCACACAATTGAGATATGCTGACCAGGTTATACTTTAATCCATCAACATATAGTACTTTATAAATTGAAATAGAATTAGGGTTACCAATCTGGCCTAGGTCGGTGATTTTTCCTTTACCATTGTCACCAAATGTGACATTTACTCCATCAATCTTGATAAGACTTTTAAATCATAAAAAAATACCTTCTCATATGTCTTGAACACCCACTATCCAAGTATAACATCTTTTTACAAGATCTCTTTAGGTAGTTTATCTACAAAACAGTTTAACCAAGAAATGACTTTGGTACCCATATTTGTTTGGGTCTACATACATTAGTATTATTAGCTTTAGGTACCCAAAAATATATTATGGGTCTTATATATGTAAAATATAGAGTGTTTGAAAAGTAAACTATGTTTGGTCTTGATGAATTATATGCAATAAAAGAATTTGTGGAACTGGAACTTGCTGTAAAATTCTGGTTTTTCAAAAAGGTAGTAGATTTTCCATATTTGGTTACAAAAAGTGATTTGGATAAATTCATTTGTCCTGGTTGTTATCCTATCCTAGAAGTATACTTAGGAGCTATTTTTTACCAAGAATTTGAGTAAGATTATTTTTCTCATTAGTAAACTTTTCTAAGTCTTTCTTTAATTTCTCATGAGAAATTTTTAGTTCATTATTCTCCTTGAGAAGTTGTGCATTTTTCTCTTTTTCAGTTGTAAGTTCATAGTTAACAGTCACAGTAATAGCATGTTGTTTCTTGAAATATTTATACTTATCTTTCAACTCATTACATGTTTCTTCTAACATATTTCAATATTTGAATAATTCATTACTTGACATATTCTCGAACTCACTTTCAGAATAATAAGAATTATATACACGAGAGTATAAGGTTACCTCAGTTGTGTTTGTCATAAAACACATATTAGCCACATCATCTTTCTCATTCTGAGAAGAACCAGATTCACTTGAGCTATCCTCGGAGGCACTCTAGGTGGCCTTCATTGCTTTCTTATACCTTCTATCCTTATTTTCATTCTTTTTCTTATATTTCAACTTTGGACAGTCAGCCTTGACTTGTCCTTTCCTTTTACATTCGTAGAAAATTATCTCTTCTTATTTATCATTTCTCTTACAATCCTTTTTCCAATTTCCCTTGTTATCATACTTTCCTTTGTAATTGGGATTTCTTAAAAACTTCTTTTTGCTTCAAAATTTCTTGAATCGTCTTGCCAGCTGGGATATTTCTTCATCACTGTCTGAAGCTACTTTATCACTGCTTGAGTTTTCAATAGAAGATTGAACTTTCTCCTTGTCTTTTCTTTTAGATGCAGTTGTCTTGAAGGCTACAGATTTTCATTTTGGTTCATCTTCTTCTTGATTTACCTTCAATTCCTCATCATACATAATTAATTTTCCAATCAATTCCTTCACTAGAATCTTATCAATAACACATGATTCTCTTATTTATACAGACGTTCCATGCTATCTTTCTGGTAAGCATCGTAGAATCTGCATAATCTGCTCTTTGGCTGTTACTTCTCTTCCTAAGGAAATAATGGTATTCACAATTTCATTGAACCTAAGATACATTTCAGAAATACACTCATCAAGCTTTATTCTAGAGTTTTCATATTTAATAGTATAAGTATTTAATCTCTTTTCTTTAACATTGGATTTTACCTCATGAGAAACAGATAGAGTGTCCCAAATCTCATGTGCAATTTTACAAGCAGAGATACAGTTAAACTTTTCATATCCTAGTTCACAGTAGAGATCATTCATTTCTTTACAATTATTGTTATAGGCAGTCTTGGTAGGTTCAACCCAAGTGTTTCTAGCAGTTTTAGGAATTGCATATTTACTTCCAATAGTAGTCCAGATTTCAAATCCCATGCTTTCTAGATGTATTTTCATTTTAAGATTCCAATGAGCATAATTAGTTCCATTAAAGAAATTTGTTCTATTGCTAGAATCCCCTTATAATATATTTTCCATAATACAGATTATAAAATAATTTCATAGAGATAAAAATTTAGAAATAACATAAATTTTGAGATCTTTGAAAAACAACAATAATCACAGTTGACATGATTTTAAAAGCTGACAATAACTTCAAAAATTCCTCTGATACCAAATGTTGGTTGGAGTAGATGACTCAAGAGGGGGATGAATTTAGTATCTATAAAAAAAATTGTTAAAAATTGGTTCTTTAAAATAACATCCCCTATTAAAATAAAATCAAAGTTAGTTTGTAGTGAATTTATAAAAGTCATGAAAGTTCAATTAGTTTCTCAGAAGATTGATTACTTCTCAGTTTTACCAATCTAAGATTAGAAAAACTTTTGAAGCTAATCTAATAATTCAAAACAGATATAAACACTTGCTAAAATAACTATCAAAATTAATTTCATCTTAATGCGAGAAATAAATAACAAATAAAAATATAAGAGAAATAGCACAATGGTTAAAACAAGAGGTTCAGTCTCAAGCTTAGACTAAGTACTCTTCACATGGTGATCACCTGCCACAGAGTAGTTTATATTAATAAACTTTTGAGCCACACCCTGGATTGGGGTTCATAATATAACACAGGGATTTTCAAGTCACACTTGACCTCTACCACAATTATTCATGGGAAAAATTAATAAACAGATCACATGGGATCTATTCCGCAGTTCTACGTGGGATACAAGAGTAAAAAGGAATTAAGAGTGAGGATATTTTGGTATCCTCTAGTTATGCTCAGGAGACAGTGTGTGACACAAACAGATACACACATTTCTCAAATAGTAAACAAAATATCACAACAAAGTTATAAAATAAGAAAAGTGTTTAGAAATATTTGTGTGTTGTGCAGTAAATCTCTAGACTCAAAGGATGTAAAGAAAATTATATTCTAGTTCTCTTCTGGAAGTTGGCTCCAAAACAGAGTATTGTAGTCTCTGTAATCTAGCTTCCAGGTGTGTGAAGGTTCAGCTCTTGTTTAGTGAGCTTCAACAGGATGTAGCTTGTAATATTAAACTTCTTGTATACTAAAGCTTCAAGTTCTTCTATTTTCAATATCTTTCGTATTCACACAACCAGAATTTTTGTTTTTCTAGCGGGTTCAACAACTCTCTTTTTTGGTTAATCTTGTAATCCTTTTATACTTCAAGGTCCAACAGGCATGAAGATCTCCCCACGTGTATGTACCTCCTACTATATATGGATAGTCAGTTATTTATGACTATCGATGAGTCATTTTCATTGTCCTATCATCTTCGGTCTGTTAGCATCGGTCTGTTAGCATCAGTCTTTCATCTTCAGTGTGTCAAACATCTGTGTGTTGAAAATTGGTGTGTCGAACATTGGTGTGTCGAACATCGGTGTGTCGAACAGCGGTGTGTCAAACATCAGTGTGTCGAACATCGGTGTGTCGAACATTGGTGTGTCTAACATCGATGTGTCGAACATCGGTTCATTGCCAGGAAATCTAAAAATCCTATGAAGAGTCTGTCCTACACATAACATTACACAATTAAGTGACATCCAAAAATACATGTAAAAAAAATACACTTCTGAACATATGGATTTATAAATATATGTTATTACCTAATTAAAGTATATTGTTCAGTATGATATAATTGATTTACTTAGAGATATTAAATGGAATGAAAGATTAGAATCTGTAGTTAGACATTATTTGTGATTATGAAAACAACTATAGCATAGAGGGTCCAATAAGTGGAACATTATACATGTGAATCCTGAGTGACAGATCTCGAGGTATATTTCTATGGAGGGAGTTTTTGTTTAGGTGAGGTAATTTATTTCATTTACCTTTTTTTTATTTCACTACTTATGCTTAAGTTATATTTAAATTTCCTATTTTATTTTGGAATGAAGGCTTGAATTATGGATATGTCATTCCAAAATTTTTGGTAATGTTGTACAAGTTATTTGAGTACTTTTGTTTTGGATAAACCATTTCCACCTAGTTATCATATATCTATGGATCTTGTCATTCACATGGTGTAATCTAGAATGTGCCTTGGCTATTTTCTAGCCCATCTTAGGTTCTTATTTCAAGGATGAACTGAATCTGGTTTGTGACAAATGGTAATAGATCCAATACCTTTCCATAAGTGTAGTGGAACTACCTAGGTTTTTTATGTGGGATTTAGAATGATGATGGTATGATTTAAAGGGGTGAAGTTTGAAACACCCCTAGATATTTCAGGCTTAAAACACTAAATATTAGTACCCATGTCAATAATATTTACCTTTATTTTTTGGGTTATTATTTATTTAAAACTCTATAGTTAAGAATTCTTGGAGTGAAGTAGTGTTAGGATGGGTGACCTCCTTGGATGTTTCCCAATGTATGTGTGAGTGATGAGAAAGAACACTAAAAGAACTTGTATTGGCCTATGGGGACATTCATTATTCTGATAAGCGAACTTGGTGGGTAATATCTTGTGGTGTGATGGGAAGAAAACCAAGGTTTTGTAGGAGAAAAATGGTGTTATATGACTGATTTTATTTCTTCGGGAGGTCAGGTTATGAAAATTGTATTAGATCCTAGGTTCTTCATAGGGACTTGGTTCTGTAAAGAAAATTCTAATTACGGATTAATGGTATATTGGTGATAGGAATATAGGGACATGGAAGGTACATGTGGGGGTATTCTAGCTAGAATTTTTGCATTACAATTCAAAAGTCTCGTGGTAAATTGGTCTATGAGTATTGGTTTTTGTATCACTATCATTTACTTATGATATGTAAATTAATTGGTTGTTTTTATTTTAGGGGCTGAAAAGGGGAAGGAAATGGTGGTACTAAGAGAGACTATAGGGCATGGAAAACCATAGGAGATTGAGGTGCATGGTTTCTTATGACTCCTATTTCTAATTAAATAGTGGTCACATGGTCCTCCAAGCCACGTGGTTAGGATACACATAGACACTAATCCCCCTTTAAATTTTATATTGAACTTATTTTCTTTTAAATTCATTTTTAATGATGTCATGTTATATTTTTGTGTAAAAATTAGTTTTATATTTAAAAATACTAGTTTAAAATGGCAATGTTTTTCTTTTGAAAATGATAAATTATTTTTTCTAAATTAATTTAGAGAGAAACTTGGAATTTTTATTTCTCATTAAATGGTGTTAACAAGTGGGATTTGGTTTTTGAGTGAGCTTTGTTTTAGATTTTTTATTTTATAAAAAAACTAAAATATGTAATTTTTTAAAATGAAACTTTTTTTGTCTCAAACCATTTCTAAATTTAAATTATTTAAAAACTTTGATATTTTAAAACCATTGAAAAATAAATTTTTATATGGTGCAAAAATGTTTTGATTCTCATTACTAGTCTTATTTTCAAATGTTTTTGGAAAAATGTTTTAGAATAAGTTTTAGAGATAATTTTTTGTTTTATAAATTAGTTTTTTCTTGGTTTTATAAATGAGATTAAAATATTTTAAGATTATAGTGGTGGAAAAAAATTTATGATGTTTACCCATGGGAAATAAGCTTTAAAATCTTGATTTGAAATTAGTGGTTCTATGAATTTTTTTTTTATTTTGGTGACTTGTATTTCTAGGAATTCCTTTATAGTTTTATTTGAATATGGTTATTTTTAATTGTTAATTTGTTTCTTCCTATGTTTTAATTTTAATTTCTTTGGGCTCCAATAATGGTCAAAATGAAATGGGTGGGTTTATTCCTTCTGTTTTCTAGGTGTAGTACCATTTGGGAATGGTTTGGTTATCTCTTTTGGGAATTTTTCTTATCGATATTGGAGTAGGTGGATATAATTTAATGGTTCTTGATTCATTTTCATCTTTTGGTTTTCACTTAAATTTTTTTGATGAAATGTTGATCGTTTTGGGAATGTTCATGACTAGGTGTTTGGTTGAGCCATTATTGGCTTCAATGTGGTGTTATCCCTATGATGAAGTTCTTCCTTTAAAGGGTATATGCATGGTAAGGGTCAGGTGAGAATTTAGCTAACTAGGAAGAGTTTTATACTATATTTTTTAGTGTATTTGACTGATATTCAGTATTCTAGAATAAAGTTCCCAAAGTTACTCTCTCTCAACCTAATTTTAGGGACATGTTTTTCTTATTAAGGCCTATCTTATTTGAGGTAATTATATTCATGTATTTCCTTCTCTCATTTAAATTTTCCTGGTTTTCCTTGTTCAAAGTGGTGTTAGTCCTGATTTTTTAATCTTATGTGAATGGTTGAAACCTATTTGAGGTGGCCTTTTATTATGGTATTTCTGAACTTTACTATAACCTTTTTGAATCCTTCTTCATTGTGATGACCAAGATTGAGATAGTTCCCAGGATTGAATAGATATTTTTAAAGTTGTATGTGTTATTGGAATCCATTTATGATGGGGATACCACCTTTAGTGTTTTTTTGGGTTTTAGTTCCCTTTGATTGGCAATGTACCTTTCAACTTGTGATGAAGATGTGGTGTTTTATTGGGAACCCATTTGTGATTATTTCTCAACCCCTCCCACAAAAATTGAGAGTATTTATCATTGGACCTAGTTCTTTTAGTGATTTTTCATTATGATTTAATATTGAGTTTTTTATGGTTCTTTCTAGCATTCCCCTTTTAGTTGGGTTGTTAATTTGGTTGTCTTTATTTAGTTTTGAGTATTTAGTAATTCATTTTAGTGTCACTTTTGGTTTTCTATGATGATGGAATTGGAAAATTTTGGTATATACCATTTTCATATTAGTGATGGTTTCATCAATCATTAGCTATAATTGCAGTTGGTCTTCATGTTTCTCAAATCATTTCCTCATCAAGATGTTTGAACCCCATTTATTTTTTGTCGATTATTTCATCTAAAGCATTATTTTTTGGATAATTTTCACATATAGACCTTAGTTTTCCATTATTATTTTATTTTTATTTTTTATTTTTATTCTTCTTGGTTTCTCTCACCTTCCATGCCATATTTCCCTTGAAATTTGAAATTTTGGGCATGCAATGCGTGGTGCATGATTAGCGTGTGGTTAATACTAAAAATGTGGAAACTATGTCACTTGCTTGTAGTTATTAATATAAAAAACCACATCATTGTCACATTATTATTTTAATAGTGTGTCATTCCCATGTGGGTTCCAAGACCCTCAAGTATGGGTTTCTTGATTGGTGCTTGTTTTACCCAAACGTGTGGCCAATAATGCACAATGTCTATCCTTTTAAAAAATTTAGAATTTCCTAATATAACCTCTCCCTAATTTACCCTAAAATTGTTAGGATGGTTTGACTCTGAGTATGATATGCTATGTAATACCAAACGTAGGATCGAAATAAGAATGAGATTCTCAGATACAAGAGGGGGGTGAATTGTACATGTAAAAAATTCCCTTAAGAAATTTTTTGGATGGTTATGTTTAACAAGGTTAAACAGGATAATTCACAAGACTTCTATGAGTACTAAAACTTTCTAGATTCCGGAAAAGTGATTTTGGAAATGAAACTTAAAAAAATTTTACACCGGCTAAGATTCTACCTTAAAGCGTATATAATCTAATTAAATCAGAGTACAAGTAAGGAAGTATAAGAAAGTTATACTTTCCTTACCAATACAAAATGAAATGGAAAAACAAGTAGTAAACTATAAGTAACGAACAATAACTCTTTTAACCCAATGAGAAGGGTATCCAACAACCTTGGATAAAGGTCCCTTGATTTATACTTTTAAGAAAGTCTGTCTTACCCACACCAGGGTAAGCCTTCAATACAAAGATCAGGGTTTGTCTTTCTATCCCCACAAGCCCTCAACTATCAGGTAGTCGACACCTTTGTCTTCCTCATCAAGTAATCCCTCAACTTCAAGGTGTTAGAAACTCTATCTTCCTATCCTCGAAAGCCCTCAATTGTAATCAGAAACAATTGGATTCGCATGAAGCAAGTCTGCACAAGGAAAAGTTTGAACAAGCTATTCAAACTTTCTGCACAAATCTTTGAGAGTTGATAAGAGTCTCTCTCTCTAGAAATCACTTCAACAGCATCTAAGAACAGATGTCAGAGTTCTGTCAAAGTTGTTTTCGACTTTCAAATAAGCTCCTATTTATATGCGAAGCTCCAACGGTCATCTCCCTCCTCCAATGGTCATATTTTACCTTGAATTTCGTAGGGAATTTTACACATGTCACTCAACCAACGGTTAGTCAATAACTGAAAGCACGAAATCGTTTTGTAATGAAACAAGTGTAAGCATGAGAAAAACTAAAGTTCAGAATGTAAGCAAACAAAAGTTTGGAGTCTAACCAAAATGGAATTCGGAGTCTATAATAAAGAGATATTCGGATTCTATTTTATAGGAATTCGAAACCCAAATTCTATAGAAATCCGGAGTCTGAATTTCTAAGGAAATTCAGAGTCTGGTTTCACAAGAATTCAGAATCTGAACTTACAGAGTTCAGATTCGAACTCGTAGAAGTTCGGAGTCGAACTCATAGAAGTTTGGAGTCGAACTAGTAGGAGTTCAGAGTCAAACTATTAGTAGTTAGGAGTTTAACTCATTAAAGTTCATATCCATAATTCAGAGTTGAACTTTGTGAGAGTTCGTATCCAGAATTCGGAGTGGAATTTTATGAGAGTTCGTAACGAGAATTTGGAGTGGAACTTTATGAGAGTTCGAATCCATAATTCTGAGTGGAACTTTTGTAAGAGTTCGTACTCGGAATTCATAATGGAACATCATTAGAGTTCGTATCTAGAATTCGGAATGGAACTTCATTAGAGTTTTTGTCCAGAATTCGGAATGGAACTTCATTAGAGATCGTATCCAGAATTCGGAATCGAACTTCATTAGAGTTCGTATCCATAATTCGGATCCTAAAATAGAATTCTTTATATCTAAGTATTATATGATTTCGAGGTTTTAGGTATGAATCCGATTTTTATACTTAAGAAAAATATTGATATGAGCAATGAAAATATGGTAGGGGTAAATTCCTTAGGGAAGGATATTTTTCTTATATAAGTAAAATATAGATTTACTTAAGTATAAGGTGTTTGTGATTTTCAAAACAAGATGGAATGGAAAAGTCATAAGGAAAACCTTATTAACTCAACAATCTCCCCCTTTTTGGAAAGCGCAAACAACCTTTTGAAAAAGAATATAAGGGCTTAGAAAAAAAATTATTTAGACTTTGAAATTAAAACTTATCTCCCTTTGTTCATAGATGACGGTGAATACAACTAACTCCCCCTTAAGCATAGGAACTCTAAAGATTGTATTCTAGATTTCCAGAATGGATTTTTCATTATCATGGAAATGAAAAACTTCATAATGAGAAAATCCCCCTTTATTTAGGATAGTTCTTAACATAGAAATTTTTCTTCCCCTTTTTAGAATTTTCCTTCTCCCCCTTTTAGTAGTTGTTTTTCCTTATCCCCCTTTGTGATTTTCAAAAAGAATTTAAGGGAATGGAAAAGAAATAAAGTACCTGAAACATTAGTACATAACAATAAAAGATACAAACAACCAGAGATTTCATTAGAATTGAAAGAATTTTTACAAGGAAAGACATTACAACAAAAAATTTGATTGGTTTATTTGTCTTCCTTTTCCTTGGGGATTAACTTCTTCAACAGGGTTTTTAGATTTTTCAAGTCTTTCTAATCCTCCTCACCTTGTTTATCTAAGGCTTTAATCCTTTCATCTTGAGCTTTCAGGACCTCTGCCTGAGCCTTTATTGCTTCTTCCTCCATCTACAGTAATTCATCCTTCTTTTCCAGCTTCTCTTTGATCTCAATCTAGATATCTCTTTCCCCATTATAGTTTTGAGAAACCGAGTTAAGCTTCCCGTTCAGATCCCTCACTTTTTGATTCTGAGAATTTTTCTCAAGGGTCAGCTTATCCTGTAGATTCTTCATCTTTTCATCCATGGTGTCAAAAGCTTCTTTAACATCATTCTGAAAGGTATCAATCTCAGCCATGTCATCATCAATTTTCTTTGAAAATAAAGTAATTTTACTACATGCCTTTCTGTGAACATCATAATTGATGAGAAAATTTCTATGCTCAACCTCAGTCTTCACACACTTATCCATCACCATACATAAGGATTATGATTTCTGATTTAGGCTATGTTGAAGCATCTGGCATCTGGAGTATATGGTGGGAAATATCGGAATGGTTTCCACCAATTTCTTCAAGGATTCAACAACAAAATAATGAACCAGTGCTGATGATTCCAAATCAGACACCTTTCTTGGGGATTTTTCTTCTTCAATTTCCACCAACTTTCTTCTTGATGAGCCACCAACATCCTTTTTCCTTATAACATCTTTTGTTGGGGTGTCCATAATCACTTGCATACCTTTATCAACATTTGGAATAGGTTCTTCACCAGGAGATTATTCCTCACTTTCAGATAGTTGAACTATATTTTCTTCATCATGTTTCTCCTTCTCTGCTTCTTCTTCAAGATAGTGCTTCTCATAGCTTTCATCCTTAGAAAATTCATCCTCTTTCTATTCCTCCTTTCCATTATCTTCCTTACCATATTTCTCATCTCCCTTTCCCAGAGTGACAAGCTTTGAGGTCTTGGCCTTAGAAGTTTGGAGTGGTGGTTTTTCTGATAGGTTTTCCTTCTCTTGATAATCTTCCACTTGTTTAATCAAGTCATCTAGATCAACACTTCTTTCTTCTACTTATTATTCTTCCTCTACTTCCTCTTCTTTTTCTATTTCTTCAAGAACTTCTTCCTTTACTTCTTCACCAGCTCCTTTCTCTACTCCTTCAACTACCTCTTTCCCTTTAGACTTTTCTAGAGTAAATTAATTTTTTCTAGGGGTCTCCAGTAATGGATCGATAAGAAAGGTTTTCAGAATAGGAATATTCTAAGAATCTATTTCTATGTCTCTCAAAAGGGATTGTACAACTTCACCTTCAGACATCTTCTTCTTCATCTTCTTCTCTTTGGCCTATTTCTCTAACTCATCGATAGATTTTTCTCTTAAGACCTTAGCCTCAGCATGGTCCAATCTGAACTGTGGATCCCCTTCTTTCCTTTTATCCTTATCTTCCCTCCATTTAGCATCCACCTCATCTAGATATTATTTCTGTTTCTTCAGCTTGGGAGGTGCGGATTGGGTTTCCTTAGATTTGGGGGTCTTGTCTTCATCAACCACTTCTTTCAGTTTCCTCTTCTTACCAACCTTCTTCACTAGCTCAGCTTTCTCCACATTTTCCAGATTGGTTTCAGCCTCTTCCTCTGGAAAATTATAAAACTCTATTATTTCTTTAGAATAGGCCATATTCATCCTTTTCAAGGTATCATAACTAACAAGCATAACCTTGCAATTATGAGCCTTAGCCTTACATACAATCTTGAAAGAATCTAGACACCGAACTATCAGCTTTGATAGTAAGGTTGGGTACATGATGATTTGAGCTCTCAAATTTCCCTCCTTGATGTTCTTGATTGTCACAAGAACATGTCTCATCAGATTTATTTTTCTTAGATTCACCAAGAAGTCTAAGAAATATATATCAATTTTCTTTAGGGTATCTTTGTCACCCTTTCTCGGAACCAAGAAACCTTGTACTCATAGATGAATGATCCAATTATTAGAATATAGGTGAGAAATCTTGGCTGCCTTTATATCATCAAGCCCAAGACACTCCAAGGCCTTCACCTTAACAAAACTGCCTAGAATATATTGAAGTTTATAAGAGAAAAATTCAGCTTCTCCATCATATGCCAGCCCCACAATCTTTCTTCCTTGGTGTACGTAAGTTTTTAAGTCTTCCCATAAGACTTGAAGGATAATTTTTCTCTTCCCTCTTCCTCAAATAAACATGTTGATTCATAGAACTCTACAAGTAACTCCGTATAGACCACATCTTGAACACCTGTCTTAGATATACATACATCTTCCCAACCATTCAACTTTATGTTCTTAGAGATGATAGAATCATACTTGTAAAAGTTCGGATGGACCAACCATTCTCTGTACACTTTCCATTTTGAAATTGGATTTGTGGTAGAGATATCTTGGGAAGGGGCTTCTACAGACATTCAGAATGGAGGTGCACTGAAAAATTTGGAATGGGCTTTAAGAACTGAGGTAGAGCTACAAGATGCGAGAGATTGGAGATATATGTGGGACAAAAAAGGGGGTCCCCTTTAAATAGGTGATGGAGATAACCTTTGAACTTCAAAAACCAATCTAACGGTTGAAAATTTATCTGATCTGATCTGAAGGTTGAAATCATACCCATAAGAAAATTTTGAATCTGATCTTTTGAGGCTTTAACAAAAACATTTGGATTTAAGAAGAAACGAATCCGGGAAATTTTAAAATTACATGAAACTACCAGTAACTAAAAATGACTACGAAAACTTGAGTAAGAGAGTCATACCTTTCAGATTGGATATGAATTTTATTTGAAATTCGTAATATTCTTATTGATAAAAATTTGACTATGAAAAACTCACTATGAAAAACTCACTACGAAAAACTCACAACGAAAAAAAATATGAGTACGGAAATTCCCATTATGAAAATTCTCATTACAAAAATTCTCAGTAAGAAAATTCTCATTATGAAAATTTTCATTATGAAAATTTCATGACAAAAAATTCCAGTATGAAAACTTCATTATGAAAATTTCTATTATGAAAACTTCATTACGAAAATTTCTAATACGAAAGCTTCATTACAAAAAAAATTTAAAGAATCATTATGAAAAATTTTTAAAGACTCATTACGAAAAATTTTGAAAGGCTAATTTCAAAAAAAATTGAAAGACTCATTACAAATTTTTTTGAAAGACTCATTATGAAAATTTTTGAAAGGCTAACAAACAAATGTACTCCCCCTATGAAAAGGAGTTTATTACTATAAGGAGAATGGTTCAACAAGAAGTTAATGAAGGAATATTACCTCATAGTTATCATTCCTAACTTCGGTTTATTGTATTCAAATCTATCGGAGGGTAAAGATTTTGTGAAAATGTCTACAAGTTGATATTGCATTCTGATAAATTGAAGAATGATATCTCTTTTTATTTTTTGATCCCTAAGAAAATGATGCCTAATGTCTATGTGTTTTTCACGGGAGTGATGTGCAGGGATTTTACTGAGGGCAATGGCACTTGAGTTATCACACAAAATTTGAGTCTTGGTAAAACTCAAGCCATAATCTATGAGTGTGTGTTGCATCCACAACACTTGTGCACAACAACTTCCAGCTGCTACATATTCAGCTTCAGCAGTGGATAGTGCTACAAAATTTTGCTTCTTGCATGACCAAGAAACTAATTAATCTCCTATGAAATGACAAGTTTCGGATGTACTCTTTCTATCCATTCTACATCCACCAAAGTCAGCATCTGAAAATATCTTTAAAACAAAATCATTTCCAGAAGTATAAAATAGTCCTATATCCATGGTTCCCTTTAAGTAGCGAAATATTCTTTTCACTGACTGTAAATGAAATTCATTAGAATTTGATTGATATCTTGCACATAAGCATACTAAAAACATCAAGTCTGGTCAACTAGCTGTCAAATAAAGTAGACTTCCTATCATACCTCTAAAAGATGTTTGATCTACTGGTTTCCCAACTTCATCAAGATCAAGTGTGTTTTGAGGTACCAATAGGAGTACTTATACTCTTAGTGTTGTCATACCCATGCTTTTTAATAAGATCTTTAATATACTTATGTTGGGATATGTAGATTCCTTCTAGTTTTTGTGAAATTTGAAAACCAAGGAAAAATGTTAACTCATCCATCATACTCATTTAAAACTCATATTTCATTAGATCTTCAAAGGAATCAGTTAAAGATTGCTGAGTTGAACCAAATATAATATCATCAACATAAATTTGACCAATAAAAACATTTTTCTTATCTTTATTTATAAAAAGGGTTGGATCTTCATTTCCCTTAATATAGTTATTTTGAAGAAAAAATCCTATAAGTCTATCATACCAAGATCATGGGGCTTGTTTAAGTCCATACAAAGCTTTGGTACTTCTAAAAACATGATTAGTATATTTTTTATCTTCAAATCCAGGAGGTTGTTCAAAAAAAACTTCTTCTTGAACATAACCATTAAAGAAAGAACATTTCACATCCATTTGAAACAATTTAAAATTGAAGAATGCTACAAAGGCAAGTAAAATACGAATAGATTCAATTCTAGCTACTGGAGCATAGGTTTCTTCATAGTCTATTCCTTCTTGTTGATTATAGCCTTTAGAAACTAATATATCTTTATTTCATATGATGATTCCATTTTCATCACATTTATTTCTGAAGTCCCATTTTACTCCAATTACAGAAGTTTCCTTAGGTATTTCAACCAAGGCCCAGACTTTGTTCCTTTCAAATTCATTTTATTCATCTTGCATGGATTTAATCCAATCTTCATCACCTAAATCTTCATAAGTTCTTTTTGGTTCTAATTGGGAAAGGAATGATAGATGTTCTACTTCATTTCTTAAAGAACTTATAGTCCTTACAGGCTGCTTCACATCACCAATGATACTATCACTGGGATGATTCTTTAGAAACGACTGGTTTGGATTTTGTAAAACCTGTTCATCAATATAGGGTAGGAAATCTTCTAGGTTAAATGTTTCAGAAGTATCTTCATGAACATTTTCCTTATCAGAATGATTTTCTATCAAAGGATGATAATCAGTTTTTGAAAACACATCTGAAGATGTAGGTTCGGGTTTTTTGAAAACAAAAGGATCAGTTTCATAAAATTTGACATGTATTGTCTCTTCAACAGTACAAGTGTTTTTGTTGAAAACTCTGTAAGCCTTAGAGGTTGTGGAGTAGCCTAAGAAAATTCCTTCATCAGATTTTGGTGCAAATTTGTGTAAGTTATCTTTCGTATTCAGATTGAATACCTTGCATCCAAAAACCTTAAAGTAGGAAAGTCTAGGTTTTCTACCATTCCATAACTCATAAGGGGTTTTATTAAGAAATGTTCTAATTAAAACTCGATTTATAGTATAACAAGTAGTACTTACAGCTTCAGCTCAAAAATGTTTAGCTACAGAATAACCACTCAACATGGTTCTAGTTATCTCTTGAAGAATTCTATTTCTTCTTTCAACAACACCATTTTGTTGAGGCGTTTTGGGTGCTAAAAAGTTGTGAGTAATACCTTTTCTACTACAAAAAGTTTCAAAATCCGAACTTTTAAATTCTACTCCATGATCACTATGAATAGTTTTCAATAGAAGGTTTTTCTCATTTTTAACTTGGGCTCTAAAACTTTTGAAATAAGAAAAATATTCAGACTTCTTTGCTAGAAAATAGACCCACGTAAATTTAGTGTAATCATCAACCAAAACAAATACAGAGTACATGCCTCCAATGCTTCCAGTTTGTGTTGGACCAAAAGATCCATGTGCACCAACTATAGTGCATTAGTAGTTGAGACTTCACCAATTGATTTAAAACTTGATTTATGTTTCTTTCTATATTGACAAAGGAAACAAACTTTTTAAGAATCAAATCAAAGCTCCGGTAGATCCTTAAATAAACCTTTCTTATAAAGTTTACATAAGTTTCTAAGGTTATAGTGTCCTAACATTCTATTCCATAACCAAGAATGATATTCCATTTCACTAAGCCAAGGTAAGTCTTGGCTCCTAAGGTCTTCTAAGTTAAGTGTGTAGAAATTCTCTTGCCTATGGGCAGAAAGAATAAACTCTTCCTTATAATTGTGTACTAAGCACTTATCATTCCTAAAATTCACAAGGTATCCTTCATCACATAATTGACCTATGGTGATGAGGTTGTGCTTAATACCTTTAACAAAAAAACATTTGAAATCAAAGTTTTTACAAGAAGAACGACGTTACCTATACCAATAATTTCACCCTGAGCATTATCTTGGAAAGTTACATTTCCTCATTTAGTCTTGATAATCTTTTCGAAATAGCTTTTGTTACCAGTCATATTTCAGGAACATCCACTATCCATGTACCAAGTATTGTTGTTGGTACTTTCCCTATTTTCCTGGAAATAAGAAAAAAAGTTAGGTTTTCGGAATCCAGACTTTCTTCGATCTGGAATTGTTAGACAAAAAAATTTTGGGTATCCACATTTTTTTAGAAACATATGCATTATGAAACCCAAGATATTTTACTCTATTCAAGGAACAGTTTTTCTTCCAATGCCCACTACTTTGACACTTAGTTAAAAAAGGGGCTCTAAAAGGAGCAAAATAGAAGTTTTTGAAAACCGGTTTTTGGTGAGTATAACCTACTCCGGTAGTGTTTCCTTGAGGTTTAATTTGAGAATAAATCTTGTCAAAATTTTCCTTCCCAAAGGTAAATTTTTAAAGGAGTTTCTGAAGAGAAAATATTTCAGATTTCAGTCTGATGAATAAATTCCTATCCTCGGGAATTATTTCCTTAGAGTTATATTTTTCCTCAAAAATTTTTATCTCTAAAATAGAATTAATAAGATATTTAGAAAGTTCTTCCTTAATAGAATTTTATTTCTCAAGGCCTTTAAAAAGTTTTTCTAAAAGCTCTTCTTTATCTCTAAGATTTGTATTAAGATCTGAAATATCTTTTGTAAGAATTTCTTCCCAAGTATTTTCCTTGTCTAATTTCTTAGAAATTTTATAATTGTTTTCTTCAAGTAACTTGGAAAATCTAGATACTTCTTTATATGAAGGTTATTCATTTTCTGAAGATGAAGTATCTTCATTAGAAGTACTATTTTCGGAATAGTAATTCTTATCAAGAGATAAATTTGTTAAAGCCTCGGCAGAGCGTACCTTGGCCATAAGAAATGTATGAGGGAAAGAAGTAGTAGCAATGAATACCATATTTGTCTAAGATGAGGAATCAGATTCTGAAGATTCACTTTCTGAAGAGTCTCCACAGCTAGCACTCCAAGTAGTATTAGCTTTCAGGACTTTCTTAGCTTAAGCTTTGTAAAACTTCTTCTTGTTCCTTTCAGAATGCCTCCCTTTTCTTTATTTCTTTTTAAGAAAAGTACAATCTGGTCTTATGTGTCCACTTCTATTGCATTCATAGCATGTGACCTCTAAATCTTTCTTATCTTTCCTTTCCTTCTTCTTATACTTGGATTGGAAATTTCTCTGTCCATCTATCTTGTTCATCCTTCGATCAAGATTAGCTAACTCGTTTTCTGAGACTTCACTCTCACTAGATTCGGATTAGATAATAACCTTCTTAGATTTGGATCTAATAACTCTTTTAGGAGTCTTAGATTTTATGTGATTTGAATTTGTAATAAAAGCAACACTACTATTCCCATTCTTCTTCTTTATGTTGTCAGCATCTCTCTTCATTCTAGTTTCATGTTGAAGAAGAGTTCCAAATAGTTCATCAAGAGAAATTTGTGTAACCTTTCTATTCTCATCGATTGCTGTCCTCTTGGACTCCAACTCATTTGGAATGATATCTATAATTTTATTCATAAGAGACACATCATCCAAACCTTTTCTCCCATTGATTGTAAGCTGTTCACGATAGTCATAAAACTTTTTTGTACTTTGATTATAGGTTCTCCATAAGGAAATTTAAATCCATGGTACTCTTCTCTCAACATAGCTCTTCTTGTTTCTATGACTTTGGATCTACAAAAATGTGTAACTTCAAGTTTCTTACATATAAAGTTTGCTATTTCACAAGAAGAAATTTGGATATATATGTTCCTAGTCATTGAACACAGTAAAGTATTGTGTACCTTATAGTTGAGTTGGTAATCATGCTTTTCTTGATTAGTAAAAGCACTTACTTCCTTATCAAGAATCTTGTAACCACCAGTAAGAATAAAAAAGTTATCTACCTCAGTATTAATAATAAAAGTCTTCATACGATCTCTCAAATATTCATAATCATTACCATCAAAGATTGGTGGTCTAGTAGGATTTAAGTTTTTGATTGAACCGACATTTAAACTTTCCATCCTTAATAAAAACTTTGGCACACAACCTTGTTAGTAGTACGAATTTGTAAACTAGAGGAAATATCCTAAGCAAGAAAAAAATTGTATCTCTAAGCAAAATTGAATCTGAACTATGATTCCGAAAAATAGATTCTGAAAAGTATGAATCTAGAAATATGAATCCGAATAAGAAATTATGAGAATTATCTTCTGAATCTAATCGTGAGATTAATTCAGATTGAACCAAATGCTCTGATACCAATTGTTAATATGGTATGACTCTGAGTATGATATACTCTGTAATACCAAAAGTTAGATCGAAATAAGAATGAGATTTTTAGATACAAGAGGGGGATGAATTGTACCTGTTAAAAATTCCCTTAGGAATTTTTTAGGATGGTTATGTTTAACAAGGTTAAACAGGATAATTCACAAGACCTCTATGAGTACTAAAACTTGCTACATTCTGAAAAAGTGATTCCAGAAATGAAACTTAACAAAAGTTTACACCAGCTAAGATTCTACCTTAAAGCGTATAGAATCTAATTAAATAAGAGTAAAAGTAAGGAAGTATAAGAAAGTTATACTTTCCTTAGAAATACAAAATTCAGAGGAAAAACAAGTAGTAAAACTACATGTAATAAACAATAACTCTTTTAACCCAAAGATAAGGGTATCCAACAATCTTGTATAAAGGTCACTTGATTTATAATTTCAAGAAAGTTTGTCTTACCCACACCAGGGTAAGCCCTCGATACGAAGATCAGAGTTTGTCTTGATATCCCTGCAAGACCTCAACTATCAGGTAGTCGGCACCTCTATATTCCTCAGCAAGTAAGCTCTCAACTTCAAGGTGTTGGAACCTCTGTCTTCATATCCCCGGAAGCCCTCTATTGTAATTAGAAACAATCGGAGTCGCACGAAGCTAGTCTACACAAGGAAAATTTTGAACAAGCTTTTCAAACTTTCTGTACGAAGCTTTGAGAGTTGATAAGAGCATCTCTCTCTAGAAATTACTTCAACAGCATGTAAGCACAGATGTCATAATTCTGTCAGAGTTGTTGTGGAATTTCAAATGAGCTCTTATTTATAGGTGAATCTCCAACGGTCGGCTCCCTCCTCCAACGGTCATATTTCTCCTTGAATTTCGGAGGGACCTGTACATGTGTCACCCAACCAATGGTTAGTCAATAACTAAAAGCATGACATTGTTTTGTAATGAAACAAGTGTAAGTATGAGAACAACTGAAGTTTAGAATGTAATCAAACAAAATTTCGGAGTCTAACTAAAATGGAATTCGGTGTCTATAATAAAGAGATATTTGGATTCGGTTTTATAGGAATTCGGAACCTGAATTTTGTAGAAATACAGAGTCTGAGTTTCTAAGGAAATTCGAAGTCTGGTTTCACTAGAATTAAAAAACTGAACTTACAAAGTTTGGAGTCGAACTCATAGAAGTTCGGAGTTGAACTCATAGAAGTTTGGAGTAGAACTCATTAAATTTCGTATCCATATTTCAGAGTTGAAATTTGTGAGAGTTCATATCCAGAATTCAGAGTGGAACTTTATGAGAGTTTGTATCCAGAATTCAGAGTGGAACTCTATGAGAGTTCATATCCAGAATTCGGAGTGGAACTTTTATAAGAGTTCGTACTCGGAATGGAATTTCATTAGAGTTTGTATCCAGAATTCAGAATGGAACTTCATTAGAGTTTGTATCTAGAATTCATAATGGAACTTCATTAGAGTTTGTATCCAGAATTTGGAATGGAACTTCATTAGAGTTCGTATCCAGAATTCGGATCCTAAAACAGAATGCTTCATATCTAAGTATTATATGATTCTGATGTTTTGGGTATGAATCTGATTTTTTTACTTAAGAAAAATATTGATATGAGAAATGAAAATATGGTAGGGGTAAATTCTTAAGGGAAGGAGATCTTCCTTATAGAAGTAAAATATATATTTACTTAAGTATAAGGTGTTTGTGATTTTCAAAACAAGAAGGAATGGAAATGTCATAAGGAAAACCTTATTGACTCAACAAAAATCATGACTCACCCCTCTTTCTTTATCATTTTACATGACCAAAGATACCCCTCATCTATCTTCTCTCCGTGTTGGATATTTTTTCGTAGTTTCTTCTCATTTTTGGGCCCAATATTCCCAGGTAGGGTTTACTCTTCCTCTTAACCTATTTTATCCCTCTCTTATCATTGTTTTTTTGATTTGGATAAACCCTAAGGTTTTCATATTGACTAGTTTTTTGAGTTATTCTTGCTTCTAGGGTTTTTTTCCTCTTTTAGATCTCCTTTATTCCATATTCAATGTTTCAGACCATCCACCATCAATTTGAGGTGACATTTCCCCTTGTATTAGCCTTTGAATTTATGAACCAATATATTTTACATGTTTAACATAATTGTTTGTGTATTTATTGATATTATTAAATATCTATAAGAATTATGTGAAAGGAAATTCAAGTTTTACTTGACATTCTTTTCAATAAAAATGATTTCTTGATTTCAAAAAATGGTTTAAATTGGTTTTACTCAGTTTCAAAAAATAAGTGTTTGATAAAAATCTTGAATAGCCTTTTTTATTGTATTTTATGATTTTAATAGGTGTTTTTAGGTTCAAATAAGTTTAAAAGTGTTTTATTAAATTTATAAAAGTGTGATTAAAATTTTAAAAAGGGGTTTGAAATTTATTATATGTTTTGGAGTATTTTATAAAGCATTATAATTTGTTCTAAATTAGATTTTAATTTTTTTAGGATTTTAAAAAATGACTATGAAGACTATCTGGAATTTTAAAAATAAATGTTTAAACCTCTAATTATCGTTCATTAAAAATTGCATGGGTTTTTCTTTGAATTTTATTCGTAGAGGATTTGAGAATGTGGTTTGAATATGACTATAGATAATTATTGGATTTATATGTTTATGGGGTTTTTTGAATCACTTAGTGATGTTGTAAAATTTTAACATGTGATTACTATTATTATTCAAATCACATTGGAAGATCAAGTACTTAGGTAGGTGGACCTAGATAGGATGGGATTCCTCTCCACTAACTAATCTAGTGAAGTAAATATAGCACCCCCACTGACCAGTGATGTGATTATCTTTCCACTAATTGAGGGAAAAAACCTAATTAGTGATGTAATTCTCTAGGTTACTATACCCTTAGAATATCTAGGGTGTTCTCCCACGATTCTTATTTTAGATTAATGAATCTATGGACTTTTCTTACTCTTACCTAACTTTATTCAAACCATTATTTATATTTTTTATTATTCTTTGAACTTTATTTATTCTTATTAAAAATTGTTTTCTAAAGTGTATTAGATATCATGATTTAAAATTGGTTCAAAACTAGTTTTCAAATGAGTGTTTAATATAGGAGTATTTTTCTTGTAAATGATTTCAAAGTGATTATTTTTATATAAATAAAAAAATGGTATTTTATAAAATTACTAGGGAAATGATATTGAATTTTATATTGTTATGTATGAAAAAACTATTTTATACAATTTATTTCAAATTAGAATGTATTTGATCTTTTATTTAAATACTATTCATGGGATGTGGTTACCTTTTTCATTCCTAATGGGAATTCATGTTCATTTATATAAAATTCATGTTCGAATTTTGATTTTGTATAGTGAACGTTTTTTTTAAGGTTAGATGAAGACTAGTGTACTAGCACAGAAGTATGTATCTCATTTTTTATTTAGTTTACCTTGTCGCATCAACTAAATAGGCATTTCATGATTTCATTTACTTTAAGTGGTAAAATATTATATATATATATATATACCAAGTTATGGATCTTAGGGGTTGTTTATATGGAGGTTATTGAAGTTGATATTGTGAAATTTATTTTATTTATATTTGTTTTATTTTTATACTTATCATTTATTTTTATTAAAATTACTTATTCAATTTTGGAATATAGGTCTGAATTACAGACGGGTCAGGCTAAAATTCCTGGTGAAGTTCTGATACTTATTTAATTGATTTTATTTGTTTTAAACCATTCCAACCTATGTATCTAATGACTTTTGTGCTCGTCTCAAGCATGGGGTGATTGGGAACATGCCTCAGGTATGTTATGGACAAACTCAAGTCCCCAGTTTAGGGGACCACTAAGGGATAAAAAATTTATTTTTTAGATTCACTAAAATACTTAATTTTTATTTTCCTATTTTCAATGTATAAATAACATTGTATTATAACTTCTAACAATCATATTTTTGTGTGGTTGTTCCATATAAAAGGATGGTAGCCTAATCTAAAACAAATAAATTCCCCCTCTCTCATTCTCTCACTCACTCTCTTTCTCTCTCTCTCTCTTTTCTTCTTCTCTTTTCAACTTTCTTTTTTTATTTCAATGATTAAAATGTTAAAAATTAATATATATATATATATATATATTCTTAATAAATATAAATAATTTCAAAAATGTTTATTAATTAATAATTTTTTAAGTTCAGAAGATTGATTGACTTTCGATAACTATGTCCAACTTTTAAAAGATAAATCCTTATATAAGGATGATTCTCTTAGAAAAATGGATGGTTTCATAGACCTCTACCCTTATTTTACACTATCTTTAATCCAAAAAAACTATCTAGAGGATTAAAATGAGTTTATTTTCTTTTATGTTTCTTTACCCAAATTAAATAAATACATTGTATTTCATGAACTTTTATTAGAATGTGAAAAAGCATTGAGACGGGAACTCATTTACATTCTTAGTTTTATCCTCAACCATTATATACCATTTTTCAATTATCAAGGTCAAACCAGAGAGGAAAAGACCTCCCCAAAAATAATTTCACTATACATATTTGTTTTTAGCAAATTAAATAAATAAATTACTACATGATATGTACCAGGATTGCATGACTCCATTTAATACTACATATGTATATATATAGTATATATATTTCGTATGACCAATAAGTGATTCTATCACAAATTTTTATATATAACTATTTTATTTAAATTATTGTAAAAAAAACTTATTTTAATAAACATATATATATATATAATAAATGTATAAAAACACTTGGAATGAAGTATGTGCCAATGTTTTCCCAACTTTATAGGAAGCAATCGATCACTAGTTTGATTCCTTGAACATTTGTTGGTGCAGGATTCATTCCTTTTTCATTTTTCCCATCATGTATATCCTTGAAAGTAATCTGTAAAAGTATTTAAAAAATTAAAATACAAAATAAATAACAAGGTAGGAACATTAATGAGGATCCAGTTGTTATGGGAATTCCATGGAAATGAATTGGTCTTAGGTTTGAATCCCACCCCAAGCATAATAGTCACATTTATTCCCCTTTTTTATTGAAATAAATAAATTATGTGTTGTTCATGTGTTTTTTATATTTTTAATTTTATTACATGGAGTTTTATATCTTAAAAATTATAAAAATAATATAAAAAATAATAATAAATAACTTATGGGGTTGGATTGTATGGAAAGTTTTTTACATAAATTTAAAAAAACCCATGTGAAAATCCACCCAACTAACTCAATTCCACCCCTTTTCTAAAAAAACCACATGTCATATATATACATATATTTCTTATGTTGTGTGTCTTTGTGGTATTTTCATAAATATTAAAATAATAAAAAATAAATATAAAACTAAAGGTGATGTTGTATTGGTTGACAGGGTCACTACCAAGGGTCTAAATGACCTAGGATTGAGTCTTCTTGGCCAACTCAACTCTATCCTTTTTATTTAAATAAAAAGATACATCATGTAAATTATACTGTGAATATATATATATATAATAAAGTAACAAAAATAATAATATTTTAGTGAAAAAACATTTTCCCAGTGGTTGTGGGTGACCTATGGGATTGACCAGTCACCTGTTCAAACTCCACACCGACCACTCAGTAAAATCTTGTTCCCCGAATTTCTATTTAAGTATTACACATTGTGTATTTAATTTTATACTATGTGTATATGTATATATTTATTTTTTAAAAAAATAAAGAAATAAAATTGTACATGGAATGTTTCCTTGTCCATACATGTCATATAGTCTCCCTTAAATTTTATTAAACCCATTTCATTCCCCATTTCTCATTTCATATGCCTTACCCTTCCCTCGTGTCATGTCAGGGAATCCATATATGACCATTCTCAAATATTTTAATCTAGGGTTTTTCCACTTCTAATCACCCATATTTATTTCCATGATCCATGTAAGTGATTATAGAACCCTTAATTCATTGATTTTATTAATTTTAGAGATTATAGGAATTTTGGTGAACTTTGGTAATAAAATAGTAGTACACTAGAACAAATTAAGAACACAGTGCATGTATACTTATAAAAGGTAAGATAGTTCAATGTAAAAAACTTGAATCACACATGGCCTCTGAATTCGATACACTTTATATACCCTCTATCCTAGTTCGTTTAGATAAATGTCATGAACATGCAGTGCATGAATTGGGAAACCAACTACAAACACATCGTGTTTATGTTATATGAACTCTATGTACTTTAAATGACACCTAAGTTATCCAATCACCATGTAGCCATCATGCATGGATATAGACCCAATTTCTAACATATGGAATGTTCACACTACACACACATCATGTATAGAAACACTAAATTTATAACGAGAGGTCAATGTGTGTGATAAAAGTGCATAGGTTGGAGCCACATCATACTTATATGTTGTGTACTCTTGAACTACATGTTGTTTAGTATGTAAATACTATTTTCCTTTTTTATTTATATTATTTTACCATTTCCCTTTCCTTTTTATTTTTCTTATGATTGTAGAAGATGGGTATCACCCTACATCAAGTGGTAGCATAGAAACATTTTGTACCACATAGAGTTTTCCCATATCCATTGTAACAACTTGGTCCTGGTGACAGCATAGACACCTCGCCTTTACATGGTTTCCAGGTCCTGGACCTACAGGTACCACCAACTGCCCTGCAGACACATGGTCCCCACCCTAGGGCCCACCCACATGCCCGAAGAGGTCATCTGACTAATTACTGTCCCCATAGGCCCACACATGTCTATTCCAGTGTGTTTTTTCCTCACTCACACACACCTTGGGAAACTTTCTAGAATGTCACTCATCCGGATCACTACTCTAGGTCAAGCAAGTTTAACTGTGGAGTTCTAATCAGTTAGGCTTTCAAAAAGGAAGGTGCACCTTGTTGAAATGAGTCATATAATTTATTAATTTAACCCTTTATCATTTTGGGGGGTTACAATCACCCCCCCCCCCCCCTTTAGAGCATAGCGTCCTCGTTGTGGGCCATACATCTCAACCCAGGCAGTGCACTGCACATAAGGCTGGGTACCACCTCTGATACCAAATGGAACAACTGGGTCCCAGTGATAGCACAGATACCCCACCTTTACATGGTCGTCGGGTCCAGGCCCTCCAGGTACCACCAACTACCCCACAGACACGTGGTCCCCACCTTGGGGCCCACCCACGTGCCCGAACGGGTCATCTGACTAATGACTATCCCCACCGGCCAACAAATGTCCTTTCCAGTGTTCATTGTCCTCACTCACACACACCTTGGGAAACTTCTCAGAAGGTCACCCATCCTGATCACTACTTCAGGACAAGCACGCTTAACTGTGGAGTTCGAATCAGGTAGGCTACTGAAAAAGAAGGTTAACCTTGTTGACTTGATTCATATCATTTATTCATTTAACCCTTTATCATTTGGGGGTGTTATATTCATGTAACAAATCAGACCAGGATGATCTGAGATGTCAGATGACCTGTCTTTCAACTAGGCCCAAACGATGATCTCACTCCCCATGGACAAGAAAATAGTTCCTGAGCATCAAGAAATTAACATTTGGTAATGAATTCACCCTTAAATAAGAGTTTACACATAGTGAATCAATTATAAAAAACCTGGTAAGGACTAACTATACATTGGACATCCATGAAACATTGATAAGAATAATAAAATAAATGACCAGAAAAATAATTCATAATCAACGAAACATAATTTAATAAAATTAAAAAATATGAAAATTTCATCCAAAATAATTACATGATAAGTTATAACAAGAAGAAAACAAGTCTAAAAAATATAGAGGTTAACTTGTCATATACATCATGTCCCAAAATAAAATAAAACCTGAACTAAACTGGCCAAGTACCTCCATGAAACCCAAATATTCTCTCCCTATCCCAAATCACCATCATATAGCCAGGAAAAATTTAAACCAATGTGAAGTGAAATCTAAAACCTATATAAAACATAAGTTTCCCATACACAAAAACATGATTTTTTATGCAGGTTATGAGCAAACAGGCTCAGTGGGATCTCACCAAGGATTCTTTGAAATTCATTTAAATAATCCTTTAATAAATGATAGTTTGAAATATGGTATAGAATAAGGTTTTAGATTTTTTAAAGCATACAGAAAAAAACATCCTCCCTTAATCATAACGAACTAAAAGCTGGCTTATTTTATAAAACCATTTGAAATCACAACTTAACAATTGAAAATTCCTTTCAAATTTCAGAAAGAGTGAACATTAAAATTATAAAAACAAAAAAAACATTTGTACTAATTTAAAAAACATTCACATAAAACCCATTTATAAATAAAAACAATTTTATTATAATTGAAAACACCATTTTAAAATCACCATTCAATGAAATTTAAGAAAACAAACCAATCATAAAGAAATAAAGTGACAAAAAACTGGGTTCCATTAAATAAATAATTGTAAAGAATTAAATAATTATATTGAAGGTGTTTCCATAACTCAAAAAAATCATAGGGATATATATATATATATATCCTAATAGAATTGTAACCTTGATACTAACTATCGACCTATGTTACAGCCTAAAAAAATACACAAGAAACTCGACTCACCCACACTACCATCGATGGAGAAACTCCCCCACCAAGCCCTATCACAAGCTATATAGGACACTATCCAATGTGTACTCTGAACTAGTGTAGCATAAATTATGATCTATTACTTAACTATCTTTGTTACCATGGTAAATATAAATTTTATTTAATAAAATAATCAAAATATGATCAACACATTCATCATAAGCATAAAAAATAAATCACAAATCACCTCCAACACCCTCACATTAAGTAGACCCTTTCATAATATAAGTCCATCATATAGTTATGAGAAACCCATAATAGGTTAATGTCACATGGAAGGATAAATCCTACCTTTAAATTTGTAGGTATTTTCCCATCTTGAAATAATAATAAAAAGTTAATGTTGGATGGATGGATAAATCCTACCTTCAAATATCCTTTAGAAACCATTTAGAAACACATCCACCCTTATTTTAAATCATTCCTTAAATAAGGTTTCATTTCTTTAAAATCCAAAATGTGGTATAATACCTAGAATTACAATTAAAACCATTTGACAGAGACTCATAGTAATTTATATAAACACATAGAATTTTAAGACATTTAATTTCAAAATGATACTTAAATTTCATAAGGAAAACCTTTTTTAAAAATATTAAAATTCATATAAATAATTTATATATCCATTATGGATTTCATATAACATAATTCATTAATTTAAAAATAATTTCTAAAACTCAAGAAGATTATTAATTGTAAAATATTCTAATTTCACAAAAACACTTACCTCAAACCAATTAGAAACAACTCTCAATGTGTATAGTTCCATGGAGAACACCTAAATGAGAAAGTAAAAACCATTTACAGGTCCTAAAAAATAAAACTCCCAGTTTATAACCATCCCAAACCCAAACCCTAGGTTTCATAGAAATTTAGGGTTCTAACAGAAGGAAGAACCTAGAAAAAAATAGAAAAGTAATAGAAGAGTGGAGAATAGAGGAAGAAAATGAAGAGATGCCATGAGAATTTGCATGGAATCTATGAATAAAGAACTAAAAATCAAGGGGAAGAAAGGTGGATCTCTATATAGGGATATAGGGGGTTATTTTTGTGATAATATGTTGAATATATGAGAAGTAAAATAAGTATTAAAATGGTTTATAAGTGGATTTTAACTTTTAAATGAGATTTGGGTAGCTTGCAATGTTTTTTAAATCTTGAACTAACCAGGTATATTTTGATAGAAACCCCCTGGTAACCTACATGGTTTGATCAAAAAGTTTCTCCTAACATTTTTCCAACCATTAAAGTCACTATAAAGAACAAAAATGGTCACATGGTCACTTGGAAGACTCCACACATCGTGGATAACATTGCGCCAACCATGAAAAATCAAATTTTAAAGAATTTTATCATTATCATAGGATCACCATATGGTTACTACTAACTCTGTGAAAATCATGTGACACCAAAGAAAAATTAAAATTTTAAAATAAGAACCCAAAATTTTTTAATCTCAAATAAAACTAAAATTAAATAATATAAATATCATAATAGTAACGCTATGTGTTGAAATCTCTCTATCATTCCACTTTCTTCCTCTAGAAATTCCTTGGTCAAAGTATAAATTAATGAAATAATAAATCATCTACACCTGAAAATATTGAGGAGGGTTGGTGTAAGAACTCGGTTCTTATTCTTGAGGTACGGGTTTCTTCTTTTCCTTTTTCCTTAAGTGTTTTTTAGAAAATACGGAAAATGGGGAAAATCACAAAATTTGTGGGTACACGGCGTGTACTTTTCCACACGTCATGTACTTTGGCCATGTGGGATGAGTATACATGGCCTGTAGGCCTGTTAGAAATGAAGGGTGTAAAAACTGACTACACGCTGTGTACTTTGGCCGTGTAGGATGAGTATATAGGGCGTGTAGGTCTGTCGGTGATGAAGGGTGTAAAAACTGACTACACGCCATGTAATTAGTATATACACACCATTTAATCATTCGGCAGGTAAATAGTAAGGTGGTGGGAGTAGAAGTCAGTAGAGTAACAGTACATGTCGTGTACTTAGAAATACACGTTGTGTAACCAAGTCGGCTGATGAATAGTGAGGCGGTGAAAAGTGGCCTCCAGAGGAACAGTTAAAAAATGGAAAGTACACACCATCTACTTGAGAGTACACACCGTGTAGTTATGTTTTTTCAATTAAAATAGGCAGTAGCCTCCTCTTTCAACATAGGAAGCTTAGAATGCCTAAGAGCCGCGGGAGAGACAACCGGATCTTGGAAGAGCTCTTGACTGCACACCGGGACTCTGATTCCTTCACTGATGATCTCATTTGAACCACGCGGGTGATTTCTTATTTCTCCTTGAGTGTTTCCTTCCAATTATTTTATGAGGGGAAGTTATTTGAGTTTGAATGGGTGAAATTTTGTACCATATCTGTGCCGTTCTTGGTTGTTTCGGGAGGCTTCGTTCACATATATCAATTAGAAAAGATCAAGGTAGGTGGTCTGGTGTTTACTTCTAACTATCGAGTTGTTTTTGTGTACCATTATGCTACACACCCATGTTTGGGGTGTCATATAGCTGAGTCCTTGACTTATTAAATGCATAGAATTTCATAAGTAATTTAATGAATATGTGTAAACTACTGTTTGGGATCATTTCCTTGATCCAGGGCCACCCTGTGGGTGCGTTTTCCTTGTTTAGACGTTTGGCTAGGATACCTGTGGGTATGCCATGATTATATCATTCTTTGAGTTTTCTTGAGAGAAAATGTGTATAATTGCTTGCTTATGTGTTGGGATCGGCCCGATTACATTCTTAGCCAGAGGGCAGTGTTTTGTTTATCCTAAGGGCAGTGTTTTGTTTAGCCTGAGGGAAAGTGTTTGTTTAGCCTGAGGGAAACGTTTCTTATGCCTGAGGGCAGTGGCTTCCATGCTTGAGGGAAATATCTCATACGCCTGAGGTCAATATTCATTATACATGAGGGAAATCACCTGAGGGTTTCGATTCTATTTACCTAAGGGTAAGGATTTATATGTCTGAGGAACTGTGTACTTGAATATTCACTATGGTGATTTCTTATGTTATACCTGCCAAGCTAAAGCACAGGCATGGTATTTTTTTACCTTCTACTTGTTAGATAGCCTGTTGTGGTTTTTACTACAACACTGTATAGGATATTTTTGGCTGAGGATGAGTCTCAGAAACTTATAATTCAATTATATTTAATTGTTAAATAATAATTTAAATGGAAATATAACTGGTAGGAATGTTTACTTTTGATTACTTCCTAGTTTACTGCATTTCATTACTGCACACTGTTTTTTCACATTTTCACTGACAGTTGGGCACGGGCCTTTGGTGGTTGCCTACTGGGATTTATTTCTCAGACCCTATTTGGGTCATGTCTTGGGCCCAAATAGATTATATTATTGCAGGTGTTGATAAGGTCAAGAGTCCCTATAAAGGTACTTGATTGTTGCAGAGGAGTAGGAGAACATGTGACTGAGCTTAGGCTTGCGATGCTGCTGAGTTACTACTGCACTGTTTTTTTTTTGTACTTTTCCCTTGTACTGTGTTGTTTTAGATTACAGTGTATCATGTTTTGGATGCTTTCTTAGACTTAGGGACATATTGCATTATCCTACATATATGATTGTTGTCATCTTTTACTTATGTACTGTTGTCCATTTTAGCTTGGTGTTGATTACTGCTTATGTATTTGGTATGTTGTATATTTCTCTGTTGTGCTACACTTTGACAAATGAGGGCATAGTTTCCCCACTATCAGACATAGGCCCTCGCTGCTAGTCGGCGGCCTCCGACGTTTGGGGAAATGCGCTTGAGGTCATGTGACCAACCGGGTTCGCGGCACCCGTGGTGTGGTACCCGGATCCGGTACATTACAAAGTGGTATCAAAGGATTTTTATTTCCTATGTTTTATTTTATTATTTGGCGATGATGAAAAGAGATAGATTGCTAAGGGATTCAATAATAATTGTGCCTGGGAGTAGCTACCCTGTGTACAGGTAAATGCCGGATTGCCTCAAATTAAATTGTGATTTTCTGTTTATGATTATTACAATTGATTTGATTTTCACCATTGGGTGATGCACTTTTTGTGTGTTGTTTATATTTTTATACTTGGGTTCTATTTAGTTTCAACCCAATGAGATGAGGGTATTCCATCTCATGCATCATTTAGGCACATGTTAGAATCACATTCCATGCATAGTTTCCATCGCATGTAGGTGCATTATAAATTTCATGTTGTTGTGATAGGTACCTTGATAGATACACCTGTTGTTGATAGGGTATTGGTACTTGTTATAGTTGGGTTTATGGTCGCTAAAAATTGGTTCCTGAGAAGTATGGGCTCTCTTGGACCGGAATTTTGAGGATCATGATCCAGCCTGTTGTTGTGAATGTCGGGTGCTAAACATTGATTTGCAGGGAGTATGGGACCCCATGGATCGGAATTTGGCATAATGATGCTTGAAATTTAAGAAAAAGGGGATCTGGAGTAGTTTCTAAGGTCTACTATCCAAAAACCCATACAACACGGCATGTGATTTTATGAACACATTCCATGTACTCTTCTGTTCAGGAAGAAACAAAAAAAATTAAGTACACACCGTGTACCCTAAGTACATGCCATGTAGTCACTAACTGTGTCATTGGCCATGTGGGCAGAGACACGGGATGGGAAAACTCTAGAGGGAACACGTCATGTACCGGTTGTACACACTGTGTCATCTTGACCCTATGTCTGTCATGTCACTAACAACACAGACGGATAAATCTTCGCTTAAACACGTCATATAGTCCTTATACACGCCGTGTAGTGTAACCTAGGAATCTGGCCGTGTAAAGAACAACATAGATCGGTGTTATCTTTCCTAGTACATGTCGCGTTCATCTAGAACACACCGTGTAGTGTGACCCGTGTAACCGGTCGTGTCTCGAACAATACAGGTCGGCGAAGCTCGTTTAGTACATGTCGTGTACCTATGGGACATGTTGCGTAGTCTTGACTGATGAGAGACTGTGTGGACTTGGTCGTGTGGCTAGGGATACAAGGTGGTGTAAATGCCGTGTGCGGATTTAACACGCCGTGTAGTGGTAGCTGAGTAGCCGGCCGCATCACTAACAACACGGGCAGTTGGAATATAATCCGTACACATCGTGTCTATCTGGAACACGCCGTGTAGTGTGATCTGTGTACCAGGCAGTGTCACGAACAACACAGGTTGGTGAAGCTCATCTAGTACACACCGTGTGTACATTATACACACTGTGTAGTCTTGTTCAAAAGAGATCCATGTGGCTAAGCCAAGTAGAGGGACTCAAGAAGGGGAAGAAAATTCAAGTACGTGTCGTGTGTGTGGAAAACACGCCGTGTGTTTGGGTTGTTACACGACCAGTTCTGGTAGAAGTGCACGCCCATGTGAAAGGCTTAAGGGAACACGCTGTGTAGTTATAATACATTCCATGTAGTCTTGTTTTGTAAAAGTTGAATGTTTTCTTTTCCTTGTTCCCTTCTTATACTTCTAGTTCTTAGCCCCTGATAATATTAATCTAAGGCGTGTGTTTGACTTTGTAGAGTCATGCCACTGATACGACCTTGAGTTGTTCACCAAAAGAGAAACAACGATTATACTCTAGAGATCGTAGGCCACAGGCTACCGATGGATCCTCCAGTAGTGCCAGATGCAGCGCCAGCCGTTATACCGGATGCAGGGGCGGATGCACAGTTCTATGAAGGCTTCATGCAGATTATGCAGACCTTCCAGGGAGCACCACTGGTTGCCACATCTATGGCAGAGCTGACACATATATTACAGCATTAGCATCTGCCTACGTTTTCAGGGGATTATGGACCATAGGATATGGTATCATGGCAGGTTTCTATGTAGATGATCTTCTAGCATCGGGAGATACCTCCAGGGAGGAGGGTCAAGCTCGCTACTCACATGATTTGTGATTATTCCAAGAGAAGGTGGAATGTTACCAACCATACAGAGCATCACCGAGACATGGCATGGGAAGACTTTCAGGAATTCTTCTATGACGTTTTCTTTCTAGAGACACTGACGGAAGATAGAGCTTGAGATTTCATGAATCTGCTACAAGGCGTCTTGTCAGTGATGGACTATTCTGTCCGCTTCACCGACCTACAGCATTTTTTACCTTTTCTAATGGGTGATGATACTTTGAGGGATATACTCTTTGAGGATGGTCTTCAATATGACATATCAGCACTGGAAAATGTTTTCAGGTTTCCTACAGTGCATGCTATTGTGAACCAGGCACTGATTACTGAGCAGAACCTGCGGGAAGCTAGTGGTGCAGGAAAGGGAGGTTCGGCACTAGACTCTGGTACTATTTCTACCGGAAAGAGGAAGAGGTGGATGAATTTATCTCACGGTGGCAGTACTAGCCATAATAATTCTTCATGTGGACCGGTTATGTGTTACCATCGTGGAAAAGAGGGGTACAAGAGACCTCGGTGTCCACGTGACCGAGTAGAGTGCCGAGATTACGGCAAGATGTTTCATCTGCAGCGCTTTTTCATGGAGTTTTTACTAGTGGCTAGTGAGAGGGGTTTTGTGTAGACTCTGTGTGCAAGAGCAGGACCAGCAGCTTCTTACCAGATAGGGAATTGGAATACATCAGGACGTCCAGGCAGAGGTGGTGGTCATGGTCGTGGTAGCCAGACACCAGGATCTCAGAGACAGCAGGGCAGGTCAGCTCAAGGTATTCAGTCTGTGTCATAGGGTCGTGGCACTGAGCAGACATATGAGGTGCAACAGACCCAACCAGATTAGGATCCCGGACCTTCCACTGTCAGAGGTACTATTCTAGTTGCTTCTTTTTTATCTTCAGTACCTTTTGATACTGGTGCTACACATATCTTTATATTTTTTCCTATTATAGAGAGCCTTGGGCTCTGTATTTATTCTTCTTCTGATATTATGATGCTAGACACTCTGTTGGGGACTAGAACGGTTGGTGTGAGTCAGTGCAGGGAGTGCCCCCTAGAAGTTAGTGGGTGTCACTTTCTGTGGGACCTCTATGTCTTAAAGATGACGAGTTATGACGTCATTCTCGGGATGGACTGGTTAGTACCCTTTCAAGCCTTTGTAGATTACTATTGTCGCAGGGTGAGTTTCACATCACCAGAGGGAGGAGAGTTTCTATACAAGGGTGAATGGGATGTCCAAGCGAGCTGAGCTGGACTCGAGCATCAAGGGTGGGGTGGAGTGACAGCCTAGATTGTGATTTTATATTTGGATGACCAAGGAACTTGTCAAAAAAATTTCCCTCCAGTAGTTGATAATTTCAAGGATGTCTTCTCGAACGAATTTTCAGGTCTACCTCCAGAGATATAGGTGGATTTCTCTTTTGATCTTATGCCAAGATCAAAATCAGTATCCATTCCTCCTTATAGGATGTCTACACTATAGTTATAGGAGCTCAAGAAGAAGTTAGAGGAGTTGCAGGCAAAGGGTTTCATCTGACCCAGTACTTCTCCTTAGGGTTCACCTGTCCTGTTTGCGAAGAAGGGAGATGATACCCTCAGAATTTGTGTGGATTATCGAAAGCTGATCCAGTTTAAGGTGAAGAATCAATATCCCCTACCAATGATTCATGATCTTTTTGATCAACTTCTAGGATCACGAGTGTTCTAAAAGATTGCATTCAGATCCGGATATCATCAGTTACGCATTAGACCATCAAACATACTGCTTACAGATTTTCGGAGCAGATATGGTCTATACGAGTACTTGGTCATGCCATTCAGACTCACAAACACGACAGCAGTTTTCATGACTCTGATGAATTGTGTGTTCCACCCATATCTGGATTCTTTTGTGGCAGTCTTTGGGGACAATATCTTGGTGTACTATCACACTCGACACGACTATGCCACACATCTTGAGATTATTTTGAGTACACTAAGAGATAATTAGCTATATGATATGCTCTCAAAGTGCCACTTTTGGATGGACCAGATACACTTCCTAGGTCATATTATCTCATAGAAAGGAGTTGCGGCAGACCTGGAGAAAGTGAGAGCAGTAGTTTCCTAGGAGAATCCTAATAACATGTTTGAGATATAGAGTTTATTGGGGTTGTTTGGTTACTAAAGACACTTTATACATGACTTCTCCCACTTATAAGTGTCGTTGATGGGTTTGACTAAGAAGGGTGTGAATTTCGTTTGGTCAGAAGCTTGTGAGATAGCCTTTTAGAAGCTGAAGGGATGGTCATCATCAGCACCAGTCCTAATACTTCCAGAGAAAGGGAAGACCTATACAGTTTACTGTGATTCATCAGGTATTGGGTTGGGAGTAGTGTTGATGCAGGGCGATCGAGTAGTTGTGCATAGGTCTAGACAGTTGAGGCCACATGATAGGAATTACTCAATGCATGATCTTGAGTTGGCTTCAGTTGTTCTTGTGTTACGTTGTTGGAGAAATTATCTCTTGGGAGAAAATTTTGTGTTGTTTACAGACCACAAAAGTCTTAAGTACATCTTTACCTAGTGTGACCTAAATTTGAGACAGCGAAGTTTGGTTGAATACCTTCAGTCCTTCAACTTTGAGCTTGCCTATACACCTGGTAAGGGTAATGCAGTTGTTGATGCACTGAGTATGAGTACTTAGATAAAAGCAGTGCAGGCGGCCAGTGGTGAGTATATGCTTATGGATTTGTTCTCTAAGATGCATTTGGGGGTGCACGATAGTCAGGGGTGAGCCTATATTTCGTCCTTAGTTGTGACTTCTATCCTCCTGGATAGAGGGAGGATGAGAAAACTATCAGATTTGGAAGGCCTAGTTCTATGGGAGTCAGTAGAAAGTGTGGACCCTCCTCCCAATTGTACGATAGGTGATGAGCAGGTACTATGTATCCATGGATGAGTGTGTGTTCCAGGGGATATATGTGAGGATTTTATGTGGGAGTTCCATGCTTCATCTTGCGAAGTTCATCCTGGGGTTACCAAAATGTACAGTGACATGAGATGTCAGTATTGGTGGCTAGGTATGAAAAGAGAGTTTTCTAGTTTTGTTATGAGATGTTCAACCTGTTAGCAGGTGAAGGCGGAGTATCAATGGCCATCCAGACTGTTACAATAGTTACCCATTTCGAAGTGTAAATGGGATGATTCCGTGATGGACTTCTTGACCGGGTTTCTGAGGTCACCTCAAGGCAGTGATGTCGTGTGGGTTGTTGTGGATAGACTTACAAAGGTAGCTCACTTTTTTTCGATCAAGGAAACCTTTGGTGTTGATGAGGTCAATAATTTGTATATCTGAGAGGTAGTACATCTTCATGGAGTCCCTCATTCTATCATTTCAGATAGGGATGCCCGCTTTATGTATCGTTTCTGGCAGATTTTTCAGAGGGAACTGGGTACACAGGTGATTCTGAGCACAGCTTACCACCCTCAGACTGATGGCTTGTCAGAGAGTATGAAACAGGTGTTGGAGGACATGTTACATGCATGTGTCCTGAAATTTGGGGGCTCTTGGGAGAAGAACATACCCCTAGTAGAGTTTTCCTATAATAATAGTTTTCAAAAAACTATTGATATGTTACCTTATGATGCTTTATAGGGTAAGCCATGTAGATCACCCTTATGCTGGTTAAAGGAAGGTGAGGCAGCTTTACTCGGACCACGTCTCATGCATGAGACTTCAGAGCAGGTCTAGTTGATACAAAAGCGGATGGCTACTACACAGTCTCATCATAAATCTTATGTTGATAACCGCAGACGACCCTTGGAGTTCATGGTCGGGGATCAAGTTTTCTAGTGTGTTCCACCGAGGTTGGGACACAGGCAAATCAGGAGATAGGGTAAACTTTCATCGAGGTATGTGGGGCCGTTTGAGATTCTGGAGAGAGTCGGGCCAGTTTCCTATCAGTTGTAGTTACCACATAGGTACCGGTCCACGCACGACGTCTTCCACATATCTCAGCTATGTCGTTATCACTCAGACCCATCTCATGTTTTTCAACCCAAAAAGTTTGATCTTCAGGTCAATGCATCCTTTGAGGAGCATCTGATTCGTATTTTTGATAGGATCACAAAGGTTCTCCAAGTCCGGTCAGTTCCTCTCGTACGAGTGCTATGACAGCATGGCCGAGTGCAAGATGAAACCTGGGAGTGGGAGACCGATGTACGTGCTCAGTGGCCAGAGTTGTTATCAACTTTATCTTTACCACCCTTGGAAGGGAAATTCGGGGATGAATTTCTAGGGGGAAGTTTATAAGAACCCAATTCTTATTCTTGAGGTATGGGTTTGTTCTTTTCCTTTTTCCTTTAGTGTTTTTGAGAAAATAAGGAAAATGGGGAAAAATCCCAAAATTTGTGGGTACACGCCGTGTACTTTTCCACACATCATGTACTTTGTCTGTGTAGGATGAGTATACAGGGCGTATAGGCCTGTCGGCGGTGAAGGGTGTAAAAACTGACTACACGCTGTGTACTTGGTATATACACACCGTGTAATCAGTTGGCAAGTGAATAGTAAGGAAGTGGGAGTAGCCACCAGCGGATAAATAGTATATGTCGTGTACTTAGAAATACATGTCGTGTAACCAAGTCAGCTGATGAACAGTGAGGTGGTGGAAAGTGGCTGCCAGAGGAACAGTTAAAAAAATGGAAAGTACACACCGTGTACTTGAGAGTACATGCCGTGTGGTTATGTTTTTCACTTAAAACAGGCAGTAGCCTCCTATTTCGACAGAGGAATCTTAGAACGCCCGAGATTCGCAGGAGATATGGATGGATCTTTGAAGAGCTCTCGACCGCACACCGGGACTCTGATTTCTTCACCGACGATATCATTTGAACCACGCAGGTGAGTTACTCTTTATCCTTGAGTGTTTCCTTCCAATTATTTCCCAAGGGGAAGTAATTTGAGATTGAATTGGTGAAATTTTATCCCAGATCTACGCCATTCGCAGTTTTTTCAGGAGGCGTCGTTCACGTATCTTGATCAGAGGAGATTGAGGTAGGTGGCCTGGTGTTTATTTCCAACTGTCGAGTTGTTTTTCTGTACCGTTGTTCTAAGCGTCCATGTTTGGGGTGTCATATGGCTGAGGCCTTGACTGATAAAACGCCTAGAATTTTATAGGTAATTTAATGAATATGTGTAAATGGTATTTGGGATCGTTGCCTTGATCCAGGGCCACCTCATGGGTGTGTTTCCCTTTTTTAGTCGTTTGGCCAGGATACCCGTTGGTATGCTGTGATTATAGCATGCTTTGAGTTTTCTTGAGGGAAAATGTATATAATTGATTAGTTATGTGTTGGGCTTGGCCTGGTTACTTTCTTAGTCTGAGGGCAGTGTTTTGTTTAGCCTAAGGGCAAGTGTTTGTTTAGCCTGAGGGCAACTTTTCTTATGCATGATGGCAGTGGATTTCGTGCCTGAGGGAAATACCTCATACGCATGAGGGAAATATTAATTATGCTTAAGGGAAATCACCTGAGGGTTTCGATTCTATTTACCTTAGGTTAAGGATTTCTATGTCTGAGGAAACTATGTACTTCAATATTCACTATGGTGATTTCTTATGTTATACTTTCCAAGCTAAAGCACATGATTGGTATTATTTTACCTTCTACTTGTTAGATAGCCTGTTGTGGTTTTTTCTACCGCACTGTATAGAAGATTTTCGGCTAAGGATGTGTCTTGGAAACTTATAATTCAATTATATTGAATTTTTAAATAATAATTTAAATGGAAATATAACTGGTAGGAATGTTTACTTTTGAGTACTTCCTAGTTTACTGTGTTTTATTACTACACACTGATGTTGCACATTTTCACTGACAGTAGGGCATGGTCCTTTGGTGGTTGCCTACTTGGATTTATTTCTCACACCTTGTTTGGGTCATGTCTTGGGCCCAAAAATATTATATTGCTATAGGTGTTGATAAGGGAAAGAGTCCTTATACAGGTACTTGATTGTTGCAGAGGATTATGAGAGCATGGGACTGAGCTTATGCTTGCGATGCTACTGAGTTCCTGCTGCACTGTTTTTTTTTTTGCCGTGTTGTGCTTGTCCCTTATAGTGTATTGTTTTAGATTGTAATGTATCCTATTTTGGATGCTTTCTTAGACTTAGGGACATATTGCATCATCCTATATATATGACTGTTTTCATCTTTTACTTCTGTATTGTAGTCCATTTCAGCTTAGTGTTGATTACTACTTCCTCATTTGGTATATTGTATATTTCTCCACTGCGCTACACTTTGAGAAATGAGGACATAGTTTCCCCACTATCAGACCTAGGCCCTCACTACTAGTCGACAGACTCTGGCATTTGGGGATATGCACTTGAGGTCATGTGACCAACCGGGTTCGGGGCACCTGTGGTGTGGCACTAGGATCCGGGACATTATAGTGGGTTAGGGAAGACTATAGAGGGTTCTTCTAAGAATAAATTATTAATCATTATTCACATTCAAACTATCCCTATGGATTCCTCAAAAAAACAAAACCAAAATCCTTAAATAACACTAATATCTCCAATAATAACTTGACCATAACCACCTAACCTAATTCCCTAAGGGAATTTATATTCATTATAGGTATATTCACTATTTTTAATTTTTCTAAAATGTTGGAAGGAAAGGGGAATCACTCCAAAAGGAAAACCACAACAAAAGATAATCCTCATCCTTACCCAAAACTAACCATTTCAAAACACCATGTGAAACTCCAAAGAAGCAGAAATTTAAAATCATTTAAAAAGAAAAAAGATGAATGATCTCATTAAGACCCTCAAGGAGTACATTAGCACCTTCCTGACAATAATTTGAAAGAAAAATCCACCACAACTAATCCTCAATGAGAAATAACATAGGCTCCCACCTTAGGTCATCACACTATAAAGGTGAATGAGGACCTAAACCTCAGGATACCATCTAACAAAAACCCCACAAAACAAAACCAATATCCACAAGTGCTTAATAGAAATAAAAAATAGTATTTTTTACTTGATCATGGACCCAAAGGATTCCCATGTTTGAATGAATGGTGATAAACCTTGACATGGAAAGCCCTACACTCACAACCTTCAATAAGTAGGATTCCACCAACTACATGCAATAATATCTACATAAGGTTCAAATATTCATAATAAAATAATAAGGCGGATCCCCAAAATACATCTAAAATATTCTTAAATTCTTTAATCAGGTCCAAATCCACTAAAAAGAAAAAGATACCCCACATCAAACACAAGTCTTATTTAAAGAATCCAATATAAAAAAATTATAGAGATGGACCAAGTGTCAATACTGAGGACATGTTCTTGGGATAAATACAAGTAAAAATAACTCCTTTCTTGGGTTATAAGAATAGAAAATGTTTTAACTCCACCACCTCTATAATATCCCAACCTGGGGACCATTAACCCAATGGCCAGATCCATTTTTTAATATGACTTCATGTTCTTCTCCCCATATTCCAGAGGCTGTGAACAAGTAGTGAGGGTCTAATGTAATATATGGGGAGACTATACCCACATTACTAAAGTAAAAAAATAGTGTAAATTAAATAAACAATAGCACCAAATAATAACCAAAAAAACAATACATCCCAAACCACATTCCCAAACTAGGGGAATTACCAACAAATGAATACAATAATCATGTCATTTCCTGATGATCCAAAGTCCCAATAAGGAAACCAAAATAAGATATCACAGAAAATTCACCAAAGGGGTTCTGAAATCATGTATGGTCCCCTCATCCATGCTCTATATAAAGTTAACCATAAATCATATGGACCTTACCCCTATCTTGACCTACAACCAAGTAATCTGATCAGGTACCCACGAAGGCTCAAGAAGGGTGTGAGTAAAACATAGTAGGTCAGCACCAATGGTTCCTTATGGTCCTCAGGTTCCACCTATACATATGACTACTAAACCAACTTCAACCCATGTAGTAAGTCTGAACCATATTCAATGGGATTAAAATAATTTAAATTACATGTTCATTCATTCATCAAAATCAATTTAACAATGTACCTTGGAGCATCATTCCAGGTATCCATATCACTTCCATATCTTAGGATCTTGGAGCATCAATCAAATATCCTAAACCATACAATACATCAATGGGGCCTAAAGCTTCATTCTGGCCCATCCCAAGGGAGTGGATCCATAGTCCGACATCCCATCATACCATTAAAATATTTTTCCAAGGTTTATCATCAATAACCATTTGAACAAACAATAACAACGTAATTTCATATTTTCATTTATGAAATTTTCATGGTTCATTAAATTAAATTCTTTACTCAATTCCCATGACTAGACCATTTCACTATTTAAGAACAATTATAACCATTGGTCACCCTTTCAAAACATTTACCCACATGGAAATTCCCCTTTAACAATTTATCACATTTACCCATTAACCAAACATATATAATTTCACCATTTCCAAGGGATTATAACAAACCATGGGTGACCATAGGCCCATTCTAAACATCCTTAATAAATCATATAGAGATTTTTAGTGGTATCATGCATCAATTAGGGTCCCAAATCTCTTTACATAATTAAAAACTGAAATGTAGGGCATGTAAGATCATTAGTATAACCCCACATAAAATATAAATATTAAAAATATTTGAAATTAACTTTTAGACCTCCCACCACATTCTCATAGTTAACTACTCTCTTAAACATGTACCTTGATTCAATCCTAAAAAATACCCTCAATAGCCAATATATGAATCTTCTATAAAATAAGGGTTTATGGATTTAGATTGATAGAAAACATTCAACCATGATTCTTATATAAAATTAAATGAAGAGGACTTGTATAATCACCCAGTAACTTAATTTTCAACCAACAGTTCTTCAAATGACCAAATATCGAAGGAGAATTACCCTTGGAGAGTTTGGGATCTCTTGGTTAAGACCCCTATTTATTGGAGGTGAAATGGGGAAGAAAATTGGGTAATAAACCTTAAATCCCAAGAGGGAATGCTAAAATCCCTTTATTTTAATAGGAGCATGGTTTAGTCATATGGTTTTCCAAACCATGTTCCAACTATGTGGAATCCCTTATCCAAGAGGGAGTCAGGCAACATGGTTTATCTAGACCACCCACGCAATTTGAAAAAACATGTAGTGGTCATGAAATCTCCATTGTCTAAAAGGGGCTCGAGATGCATGGTTTCCTGGGTATCCTTGCATATTTTTCAAACTATGCACCCTCCTTCATGAGGTTGTATGGTTATGGCCCATAGTTAGAATTAATCATGCACTAACTATGAAACATGCATTGGATGGCCACTTTTTGCCTGTTTTCATGTCCCAAACTTCCCAAACACCACTAAGACTCATCATTATTCTAGGAAGCATCCCATTAACCATTTTAAAAAGTTATTAAACCTAAAATTAAAACAAAAATGTACCACATCAAATACTAGGATATTACAACCTCCCCACCTTATAATAAACTGCCCTCAATCTTCACTCTCGAACATCTCTAAGCCTTCAAGGTAAGAATTTCATGCCACCAAACCAACATATCATCTTCCCTCTCCCACGTCTCTTCATGAACACAACCATGTTTCAAAATATCTCAAACCAGTGGTATAGTCTTACCCTACAAAAAAATCTCATTACGATCCATAACACGAATCAGATGCTCTTCAAAGGATGCATCAGCCTCAATCTCAAACTCATTAACTTCAATCACATGAGAAGGTTTATGGTGATACTTCTAAAGTTTTGACACATGAAAAACATTATACATAGAACTATACCACTATGGAAGACCCAATCAATGTTTCACCAGTCTGATCCTCTCTACGATCTCAAACGACTCAACATACCTAGGTGTTAACTTACCCTACTTATGAATTTGACGGTGAGACAATCTTGGTGACACCCAAAGAACCACACAATAACCCACTAAAAACTAATGTGGTTTATGATGTATAATATTCTATGACATCTATCTACTATGTGTGATAGCCATATGCTTCCAAATCAACTGAACATGCTCTGATGTCTCCTCCACAAGACTGAGTCCCAACAACCCTGATTCTCCCACTTCCATTCAATACAGTGGTGATATACAAGGAATACCATAGAGAACCTCATATGGTTCCATATGAATGGTATATCAATAACTGTTGTTATAGGTGAACTCAATAAGCGCTAAGTACTTCTCCCAAGTTTCACCAAAATTTATGACATATGCTCTTAGAATTTCCTCTAGAACCTGGATTATATGTTCTGATTTATCATTCATCAGTGGGTGGAAAGTTGTACTAAAAAACACCTCATTTCAAATAACTTTGAGAAAAACTTTTAAGAATCGTGACATAAAATTATGGTGATTATGTGAAAAAATCATTCGGGCTACCCTTTAAAAATTAACTATTTTCCGAACATAAAATTCACCCAACTAGTCAACTATGTAAGTCTCCTCTATCATCAAATAATTTTATTTTTTTCAATTTGTCCATGATTACCAATATCGCATCATTATTCTAATAATTCCTTTTAAATATTACAAAAAATCATCGTAAAGTTATTTTATTTACATTATAGAATAGGAAATTGATATAGAAGACCAGTGGGTCATTGATTTTCAACCATATCTTGTGATAGGTGTATCATCATGTCATAAATCCTATGGTCTCCTTATTCATTCCTGAACACCAATAATATATATGAAGGTTGTGGTACATCTTTGTCAATCTAGGGTTTACTTACCACATTGAGGCATGAAAATCATGCACCAAATCCTCTTATATACATGTAGGCACAATAACGCAGCCATGAACTAGTATTATCTCCTCATCATCAATATTCCAATCAAGAGTTATCTATCCATTGTCAAATATATCCCCCAATGCCAGACAAACTGGATCCTCATACTGTCTCATATTGATATGGATCATAATAGAGGACTTGATGGATAAAGAAAAAATGTTAATTTATTCCCTTACCTCCTAAACATTAATATGTATCTAAGTGAACAAAGCCTTCATTTTTCACTCAAAACTAGAATCATGAACCATTTCATTTTGTGTCTTTTAACTCAAATAATCCACAAAACATTTCCATTTTCTAGCATATAATCTAGATCCAAATATAAATATTCCATGTACTCAACTCATCTCTATTTTTGGAGGTTTAAATCATGTTTGGAAAAGATTAATTTAAGGATCTTTGGATAAGTAAAGATAGTAAAATTTTCACCAAAAATATAATTCCCCCAAAAGTTTAAGGTATAAAAAATTGTTTCCAACTCAAGATCATGCATAGGGTAGTTCTGGTCATGTGTACATGATCCTAGATGCATCACAAAACAAAGTATACTCCTCACACATATTGGGTAAGGTCAAAATCTTTTCATTGTTCAATTGATTCTTTATCTCTTGGAATCCACTCTCACATGATCTAGATTATTCAAACCTTATACCATTATATTTTAGACCAAAAAGTGGCACTTAAAAATAGGAAAATTCCTTGATGATTTATAAGTAATAACCCACCAAACCCAAAAATCATCGGATATAAAAAACATTCTTATGCTACACCCAAGAAAACACTACTTTAACCTTATCTTGGTCTACATAAACACCTTCCTCTGAGATGATTTGAACCAAGAAATGTACCTTGTTAGTCCAAAAATGATATTTATATAGGATGGTGTATAGATAGTTATCTCTCAATGTACTCAAGATTATTTCAAGATGTTTGGCATGATCTTCCTGATTCTGGGAGTAAAATAAGATGTCATCCATGTAAATAACCACAAATATTCTAATTGTGGGTGGAAGATTCAGTTTATCAAATATTTTAACATAATAGAAGCATTATTTATCCCAAAAGGCATTAAAATAAACTCATACAATCCATACCAGCTCCTGTAACTCATCCATGGTACATCAGAAGGTTTCCTAAACTGATGATACCCTCATCTCAGATCAATCTTAAAGAATACACAAGCACCCCTTAGTTATTCCAAAATTTCATCGATACATGGAAGTTGGTATCGGTTCATAACTGTCATCTTATTCAATTTTTGGTATTCAACACACAACTACAACGTCCCTTCATCCTTCTTTGTGAATAAAATTAGAGACCCCCAAGGTGACATACTCTGATTGATAAACCCCTTATCCTAAGACTCTTTCAATAGTGTCTTTATCCCCTAAATTTATGTTGTTTTAATTCTATAAGGTGTAATAGAAGCTTTCTATTCTTCTTGAATCAACTCAAATGTGAACTCAACCTATATTTTGAGTGGAAATCCTAAAAACTCTTCAAGAAACACATCCTGGAATTGATCCTCTATAGAAATTAAAATTTAATCCTCCCATCCCCCATTTTCATGCATAAGACTTACCACCTTGGTTGTAATCTCAACTAACTTCTAAAAAACTATCCCTAAATAGCTTTCCTAGATATCGCATTCCCCAAGATGAACATAAACATCACCCTTTGAAGATGTGAATGTTAATCTCTAATGATAAAAATTGATGTATTCCCAATAGATAACCAACAAATCCATTCCAAGTATTAGGTCAAAACCAAACATCTCTAGTACAAACAAGTCCCAAAAGAGATGATACCCATAAATCTCAAGGGTACACTCCTTAAAAATACAAATATACTCTGATCTCACCCCTAACGGTGTAATGATCAACATTACCTCATGCAATAGTCCACTAATAGAACCAAACCACTTACTAAATAGGAATATATAAAATAATGTGGGGCTCTTGTATCAAATAAATAACTAGGAATAATTTAATATAAATGAATAGTAACAAGGACTATTGATAGCCTATCCTCACCACCACTGGGTGTAGGTTGAACTACATATAGTTTTCCAATCCCTCTATGTTGAAATTTGGTATGAGACCCATGTGCTACACTACTCCGGTGGTATGGAGGCTCCTATCCTGAAGTACCACATCCTCTAACCCAACCAATATGACTATTAGAACTCCAAATAGTTACCTAGTATAGGGTAGTAAACCTCCTTCTAGAACTCTACATAGGTCTATGTCCTCCATAATTTCGCACATATCATGGGTTCCTATAGAACCTTTTTACAAGTATCATCATGTTGTATGCTCGGAACTCAACTGGTGGTCGAGGAAATTGTCTGTACATGTGTCTTGGCCTGCCGCATAAATAGAAGAATGCCCAACCACCACCCAAAGAAGAAAATATTCTCCCATGACTACTATGTCCACCACCATCCTGGTGAAATATCTCTAATGATGTTTCTTACTATCAAAAGTCATGTCATTAGATAGACCAACTAAAACCACATAGCCTCCACTAGAATCCACCTTCATGTTCCCCTTAAAAATGAGATCCTAGTCCACCACATTAGAAAACCTATTTAAATTGAAAATATTCACATGGGACCTAATTTAACATTTAATTCCATCTTGATAATTTCTTTTCATCACATCCTCTTCCCCAAACAATACTAGAACAAATCATTTCAAGTTAGTAAAGCATCCAGCATAATCCATCACAGACAAATTCCCTTGATTCAGCCTCATAAATTCCATAGTTTATTCATGTATCAAAGTATCAAGATATAAATATTCCAATAACTTTTCCTAGAAATCCTTCCATAATATACCATCTTTGTACTTAGTTTAAACCTGGATATACCATTGGTGCTTTTCTAGTCCTCACAACATATATGATTCCAACATGAACCTATTATTTAGAGAAGTTTCTAAGTAGCCCATAATCATCTGGATAGACTCTATTCAGAACTTTGCTACCTCAGGTCCACCCTCTACACTACATGAATTTTATAAAATTGTAAAATTTCTCAAGTAACTTCTCTTCCCCTATGTTTTTCAAAACCAACCAGGGTTCTCTTCCAACTAATCAAGGCACATTTTTGGCAATTTACTCTTGTCACCCAACCAGTAAATGTTGTTTTGGAGGCATCTCTATACAATGTGAAAAATGAATTTGGGGAAGATAACATAACATTTTCATGATTATATTCATAGGTTCACATGAGATATAGGAGACTACTCTATATACACTATATCAACTATCATAATTTTCACTCAATCAGTACCCTCAACCACCCTTATCCTCGGTTATGGATAATGTAGGGAAAACCAAACATTAAAAGTTCAAACCTTTTTTGGTACATCACACTAACCATTCTATATAACATTCATACATTCTTTAAATATTTTAAACTTCATCATTAGGCCCAATTTTGACCATTCCAATTTAATTCTTTCAATTTAACCAATTAAATCATCTTTATTAGACATTATTTCTTTAAAACATTAAGGAAATTGAAAATCAGTTTATCTCTCATATCCCACAAGTTTTTTTCTATGTGTCTAAAATGATTCATGTCATATAAATCTATAAGTGATTAAAATGATGCTTGTATAAAAATTTCATTCTATAAAGTCCCAGGAAATAGGCCTCAATAAACAATAACATCACATAACATGTATATCACCCAAGGTGAAATAACATTAAACCATAAAAAACATCAAGAAAAATAATTCCACCTTGAGGAATTTGGTTTTTCCATGAACATGGGTTAGATACTCCTATACATGAGCGCATAACCAAGGCTTGACACATCTTATCCTCATATCTACCTTTCTCAAATAATAAACCAATAGAAAAGAAATCTCTTTTGATGCCACTTTATAACATATTGTCTTGAGAACCACTAAAATGGTGCCCCCAGTAGGTTTTCCACATCACCTGAGGCATGCCTCCTTATACTACCGGGATACATAATAATAGTGAGTGTCTAATGTAATATGTGGGGAGACTATATACTTTTACCATAGTAAACCAATGGTGGAAATAAAATAAACAATAGCATGCAATAATAACCAAAATCCAATACATCACATACCAAATTCCCAAACTGGGGAATTATCAACAACGAAATACAATAAAAATGTCGTGTCATAATGTTATACAGTTCCACAAGAAAAAAATAAGACATTAAAGACAATTCCCCAAATAGGTTCTAAAAGAATGTATGGTACCCACATCCATTATCCATCCCAATTCAACCATCAATCATATGGACTTTACCCTTATCTTGACCTATAACCATGTAATATTATTAGGTACCCACAACAGCCCAAATAGGGTATGAGTAAAACTCATTAGGACACCACCAATAGTGTCTACAACAATATCCAATAAAATAATAGTGTATAAAAAAGTTCCAAGTATAAAAAAAAGACTACAAAAGTAAAAAAATCATATTAAACAACAATTAATTATCTTTATAGCCCTTGGGTTCCACCTAGACACCTCACTACTAAACTTTCTTCGGCCCTTGATAGAATCCTGAACCATATTCAAAGGGATTAAAACACTTTAAATCACATGGGAATTCATTTATGAAATAAATTTAACAATGCACCTTGGACAATCAGTCCATGTATCCATATCATGTTCATACCTTAGGATCTTGGATCATAAATATGACATCTTAAACCAAGAAATACATCAGTGGTGCATAGATCTTCAGTCTATCCAGTCCCAAGAGAGAGGAGCCTCAGTTTAACATCCCAAACATTCCATTAATCACTTTTTATTACCTTCATAATCAATATCCTTTTAAACCAATGATAAAAATAAGGGTGAATCTTTTCATTTATCACATCTCCATGGTTTATTAAAGTAAACACTTTACTCAATTCACATAACTATTCCATTTCACTCTTTAAGAATAATTATAACCATTTTCCACCATTTTAAACTATTTACCCACATGGACATTCCCCTTTAACCATTTATCACATCTCTGCATTAACACAACATAACTCATTTCACCATTTACAAGGGAGTGACACACCCCATGGGTGACCATAGGCCCATTCTAAACATCCTTTACAGATCCAACATGGATTGTGAGGCATCTCACACATCAATTAGGATCCCAATTCACATTCTATAATTAAAAACATAAATTTTTGGCATGGAATCGCATCAGAACAACACCATACACAAGATTAACATTATTACTATAGGAAATTAACTTTAAGACCCCCTACCCCAAGATTGTAACATATCCCTTGATTTAAGCCCAAACAACCCTCAATTCCTGAAATAAAAATGTATTATAAAATAAGGGGTTAGGGATTCAAAAGGATAGAAAATATTAGACAATTATTTTATAGAAAATAGAAGCAATGGTATTCATAGACTCGCCTAGGGATTCAATTCACAACTAACAATGCTTAAAACAACCAAATATTTATGAAGAATCACCCTAGGAGAGTTTTGGAACTCTTAGTTAGGAACCCTACTTATTGGTGGTGAAATGGGGAAGAAAATCGAGTAAGGACCCGTAATTATTAAGGGGGAATGAAAAAAATATCACATTTTAAGAGGTTCATAGTTTGGCCACATGGTTGGACAAACCATACAACACCCTCTATCCAAGAGGGGTCCAGGATGTATTGATTGTTTGGGTGACCCACATGGTTTCAAAAACTATATAGTGGTTTTGCACTCACCTATATCCAATAGTGGGTCTATTCACATAATTTTCTAGGCCTCCTTCCATGGGTTTCTAACCGTTCACCCTCATCCATGAGGCAGCATGGTTTTGGTGATTAGTTAATACTAAACATTCAACAATCATGAAACAGGCATTGGATGTACACTTTTTCCCCATTTTCATGTCCTGAACTTCCCAAACACCCCTGATACCCATCAATCTCATGAGAAGAATACCATTAACCCTTTTAAAAATGAATTAAACAAAAACGTATCTCTTCAAACACTACGATCCTATAACATCATTTAGGTTATAAGTAGAGTTAACTACAGAAATTCTATGTTAAAAAAGAAGAGGAACCACCCCTAGTAATTATATCTCTAATTCCATTGATACCCTTCTAGGAAACATAGTATAATAACATAATGTAAGATCCCAAATTTTCCATGATTCACTACTAAAATTAAATGTCCCTAGTATCCACCAATAGATAATTTTAAAAACAAAATTCACCTAAGTGAGGAACAATTTTCAAAAACTGACCAACCATTTTGAACATAATTTTCCATATTTACACATGACTATTCTGGGTAATATCTAAGAGGGTAAAAAAATTCAAATAATATAATGATCTAGTTTAAAAATGAGAACATTTCTTATAAACCAAATTCAAATAGTCTCGTTAAAACCTATGGAAAATATAAAAACATAAATTCGTTAAAATGAGACACATAATAAAACTTCATTTCATTAAAATCACCAATTTATTTTTACGAATTGAAAATAATGGTTTCTCATTAATTTATACACTTAAGGAAAAATTATCTACTTTTTAAATCAACCAAACCTTTTAAAATCACCTTTTTCTACATTTAAAATTAAATTAAGTCATTTCATACGGTTGAAATCAATTCATAAACTAGATGAAATCCTTTAAAAAATTAAAAAATATTCCCCTTATGTTTTCAAATTTTATTTCCTAAACACAAAAATGGAATCAACCACTCTATAAATCACCTCATTAAAAATTAGATAACCCTCTTCAAACCACCCAACAAATATAGTTTTAAAATCAACATTTTTTGAAAATATTTTTTTATCAAAAACACATTTAAAACTTCAAGAATGGACAAAATAAAATATCACATATGAAAAAAAACCAATTTCAACAACACAAAAACACCATTTATTAAAATCAATTCACTATAAAAACTCCCTAAATTAACTTTATACCAATGGTAAGCAGCATTAAAGTTAATTCAAAATACAAAGGATCCAAAATAAAAAACACAAGGATAAAGAAAAACTATGAATGGTTTGGCCACATAGATTGGATAATTGTGAACCAACTATGAAACATACTCTATGATGGATTAAATATCCATTTTCATGAGCTATGTATGGTTTTCTCGATCGTGCAAGCTAACCATGTAACTCGGTTTCTTCCTCAATTTTCATGTACAAAGCTCAAAGTGACCCCCAAAATTATTTTTGTACTCATTGGGGATCAGAATAACATAATATCATATCAAAATAAATCAAGAATAAATTGGAAAAACCCCAAAATCAAGATTAAATCTAGACTATCCTTGTTAAATTTAAGGCTCAAGGCAAGAAATAGATCATGACACTCTCCCCACACCTAGCACTCAAGTTCTGACATCCAAATCTCCATATAACCCAACTTCCAAAATAACAAGAGGGATCCTTAAAAGCCTATCCCATCTAGAATCCTATTTACTTATACCATTTATAATGATCTAGCTCAAGATGAACTGACTTATCTCACTATAGGTCCCAAAGGGTGTTCTCGATCCCCATGGGATGGAAATTAGTTCTTAGGAATGGAGAAAGTCACATTTGGATACGGTTTCACCCTCAAATCAAAGTTAACAAATAATGGATATATTATTCAAATTCCATCATAGACCATCCATACATTGGACATCTATAGAGCATAAATAATCAAAAAAAATAAATTACTAGAAAAATGATTCATAATCAACAAAAAATTATTTAACCCATTTATATAAACATGAACACATAAAATAAATTATTATATAATAGGTTATAACAATAAGAAACTAAGTAAAGATAAAACATAGGTCACATTGGCCAATACATCATATCCCAAAATAAAAAAAACCACAAACCAAACTATAAAAGTACCTCCATGAAACCCATAGTTTAACTCTACATCCAAACTCCCCAAATTCAACCCAAGATAAACATAATATAATGTGAAGTTAAAACTATAACCTATATAAAATGTAAGGGTTTCATATACAAATACATGAGTGTGTATGAAAAGTGTGAGCTAAAATTCCCTATGGGAACTCACCAAGGATTCTATATTATTCATTTAAATAAGAAATTTTTAAATAATAGTTTGAAACATAATAGATAATAAGGTTATGGATTTATTAAAACCTAAATAAAACCAAAAATATTCCCTTAATCATAAGGAATGAAAATATATATTCTTCTTTAAATCCATTTAAAATCAATACTTAATAAATCATAACACCTTTCAAATTCACAAAATGATGACCTTTAAAATGATGAAAAACAAACAAAACACATTTTTCCTCATTTCAAAACCATTTTAGAAAAAATCATTCATAAAGTAATAAATTTATTTTTTATTTGAAACACCCTTCCAAAATCACCTTTAAAATACATTTATGAAACTAAATAAACTATAAATAAATAAAAGGACAACAAAACGTGAACCAAAAAATCAGGGTTGGTCAATAAAATAAATAATGATAAGTTGGGTGATTCCATAACCCAAAAAAGAATGATGGGATATATATATATATATAATGTAATCCCCTATAGGAACCATTAATAAATGAACAAGTGTCATGGGAAATTCCATGGGTCCTAAAGTGAGATGATTCAAATAAAAATGTAACCATGGGACCAACTTTTATCCTATAATGTGTCCTAAAAAAATACACAATCCACCCAAATATCCTATAAAAGCATCAATGAGGGAATTTCCAACCTAGACCCAACTCATACTATGTGGGAAACTAGCCCATGTGTCCTTTGAACTTATGTATCATAAATTAAGATCTCTCAATTTGTTACTCAGGTTCCCATAACTAATCTAAAGTGGAGGTGGTAAAACAATCAATCCATGATCAACACATGCATCATAATTATAAATAATAAATATCACCTCACCACCAATACCCTCAAATGAGAAAAAATCACATCATACATACATCACATAATTATGAGAAACCAATAATGTGTCAAAAATTACAAGGAACAACCAATGAGGGTATCACAATGGTAAAACATTTATTTTGTAAAGTTCCAACTAGTAATTTGAAGAATATGACTTAAAAATCCAAGCCTTTCTTATTTCTCATAAATTAAATTTTAAAATATTCTTTAAAAACCATTTAAAAGCACATTCCCCTTCTTTGAAATTATTCTTAAAACAAGTTTTCTTTTATTTAAAATCTAAAATAGTTTCTAATCCTTAAAATTTCCATTAAAACTATTTTAATGATCCTCATGTTCATTTCTACAAACACTTATCATATTAATACATTTAATCTCAAAATGATACTTAAATTTCATAAGGAAAACCTTTTATACCAAGATTAAAATTCATGGAAACACTTTATACATCCATTATAGATGTAATAGAGCTTTATAATTTAATTAAAAACAAATTTCTAAAACATAATTACATTATTAATTGTAAAATAATTAGATTTTGTAGAACCACATACCTCAAACCAATTATAAACAAGTCACAATGTGTCTTCTTCTATAGATAACACTCGAACGAGCAAGGAAACACCCTCTACGTGTCCTTGAAAATAAAAATCCTAGCTTAGAACCATTCCAAACCCAAACCCTATATTACACAATGATTTAGGGTTATATGAAAAGGAATAGCCTAGGAAAAATATAATAGGAATATATAAGAGGAGAAAAAAAGGGACACATACCTTGAAAGTCATATGGAAACTATGAATAATAAACCAAAAATCAAGGGTAAGAAAAGAGTTGCTCTCCATAGGGAGCCAAGGGGTCATCAAAATTAGTTGGATGGGAGAAGATGATAATGGGAATAAAAATTTGAAGTGGAATAAGTGATTTTTATTTATTTTAAATGAAAAATGAGAAATTCACATGGTTTATCTACATAGTTTGGTAATTAAGTAACTTCCACTGGACAACCCCTATGAACCTACATAGTTTTTCCACATTATTACTCATAACTCTACACAAACCATATATTTAACCCTAAATAAGAAATGCTCACACAGTCACCTAGAAGACACTACAAGGCTTGGAGAAACATGAACGAACCCTAAAAAAAATTCTCTTACAAAATTTATAGCATTGTTGCATAGGTACTACACAATTACCAGCAACTATACAAAAATGTGTGATGGCCAAATATCTCAAAAATATTAGAATAAAACCCAAAATTTTATTATTATAAAATAAATAAAAAGTTAAATAACATAATCATCATAATAGTAACATGGGGTGTTATAATCTAATGAAGGAGAATCCAATAGTGAACCAACCACTTTTATATTTATAGACACTAAAAGTGGTTCATGTTAAGGTGTTATCATCCTATTTACCCTCCACATCATTATTAAGAGTAGCACCACATCCCTCACGAACTTACATGGATTCATAGCCATTGACTTCATCTACTGGGGAATGACCCAAGACACCCTCTATAGAACTGGTTCCTCGTCTTTACCCCTATCAGGTCTTTGATGATAGGAGTCCGCTAGAAATCATCAATATCATTTTTATTTTTTTACTATGAAACTCTAGAGATGGTTTCTAGATATGAGTATCCCTAAGAACCTATGACTCTTGAAGATACATGTTAGATAGGTATAATACAAGTAATCCCACATAATTGCTAATATATACGTTTAGAGTTTTCATCCACATTCATGATTGATTGGACATAATATTGGGTGGAGCCATGCGACATTGATCATCTCATCTAGTTATCCTCAGAGGAAATATTTTTTCCCTGGTGATATCTAATTTCAATTGAGGGTGTAGTCTTTATCCTCATTCTACTAACCCTCACCAAGTTTTCATCCTGAACTAACCTGATTGATAATATTGAATAAATCTAATTTTTAGTATGCTTTTGCCTCATAGAAGAGAACCTAGATCATTTTTCCACCTTCCGCCTCATCCAGAATTTTTTCAACATGATTTTTTCCCACATGATGAGTAAGGGGGATCATTTTTTTGCAAGATATAGAGATCATTACATGAATATTTCAACATGACTACCCCATTATCCTCTCATTTTGTACATACTATTTCTATATTATGTTCACTAGTCATTAGAGTAACCTGAATGGTAGTTTTTATGAAACCCATTTATCACACCACTTAGTGGTTTTTAATACCACCCCTCCACATAATCTAATAGGTAATGATTAATAAATGTGTTATCACATTATTTTTTTCATATGGAAAGTCTAGAGGAGATACATAACTGATTTCTTCATGTAAGAGCTCCATGAACCTGTTGTGGAGGCTGAGGACCATGAGGCTCTTAAGGGTGACACTAATATGATACCTAAACCTAATTATCTAGTTCCACCACCACCTTTATCCTTCTATTATTATAATACCCCGTCCTATTCTATTCATAAATCATACACCACTAAGACTTATACTTATGAGTCATCTATATTCCCACTACCACTCATACCCTCAATCGACTCATCAGTCATCTCTTGGTTGGATGATATGGAGCACAGTATGGAGGGACATTAGGGGAATATAGAAAGACATATTTGGAATCTTTAGGGAAGCATGGGAATTATTTTCTAGTATTTGGGATTTTTAATTTTCACCGAATTCAACCCTAGTGCCTAACTGGTAGTCATCATCCGCCCAACACACTACCTCAACCACTGCAATTGAGGCCATGATTTTTATGCTCTATGAGTTGGGTGATTACATGTTCCATGTTCATCATATTTCTTATCTAACCTATAATAACTCTATAGACCCCCTAACAATATCTTACTCTAAAATAGTTGAACTTATCCATGACCCAATAGTTACCACCTAATAGTAACTATTTCTAAAACTTATTATTTTTAGTTATATCTTTTGTATCTTTATGTGATGTTTTAATTTCCCAAAGAGTTTTTACCATTGAATATATAATAAATATTTCTATTGGATTCATTGTGAACTAATTGATTTCATATCTATGAGGCTATTTCCTACTTTTGAGATATCTATTAACCATGGAGGTATTTTCATAAAGTTTTTTTAAATTAATTTCTAAATTTAATTTATTTATTGGTTTTCTGGTCTAGTCACCATGTTATATGGAATCTTATTTCTCCTTCTTGGTATTACACATGGGGACCACATGAATTATTAATTATGGGAGAGGGTATATTAACAACACACTAGTCACTTCCTTTGAATAATCTATGAGATATCATTAACTTGAAGAAATATTTTTTACATGATGGAAATTTTTAATTAATTATGATTATAAATTATAAATACATAGGTGTAAATTTTGAAATTTTCATTACCATTATAGTTTTAGAGTCATTTTAAAATGATTCCTAACATATTTCTAATCCTAGATTTTTAATTCACAGAATTTTTTATTTCATATACCGATTATTTTTATTCATTTTATGACTTTATTGGATTTTTATTCCCTATCCTTAGGGGAACTCTAAAAAATCCCATAATCTTCGAAATAACATCTATTCTTGAGAGAACACATATTATGTATTGTTATCTAGAACTTGGTTTTACCATTTATCAATGATTTTGACAACAAAAAAATGTGATGGTGTGATTAAGGTGTTTATTTGATATTGAATCCTTTTTATTATCCTCTAGTGAGACCTTCCATTATATTATCTCTTGTTAAGCCCCTGGTGTCCATAAATCCCCATATAGGTACCCACATTACAATCCTATTTTCCCTGCCTACCTGCACTCTTGTGTACATTGTATAATCATAATTCATTTTAAGGGTGGGGAAATGATGTTATTTTATATCTTATATTGGGGATGAGTTACATGTATGGTAATTTTAAGGTTGGTTACTTCTTGAGAGAAAGTACACAAGTTATGTATATCTCATTGTAATTCAATTAACTCCACTTGAATATATATATATATATATATAAATTTAAAAAATAAGATATATATTTCATTATACTTTATATAATATAACTTGTTGCCTTATCATTTAATATGGAAAATTTAGTTGGTCGATTCATAATTGGGTACTTTGAGTGATAAATATTAAACACATTTTGAATGATGTATCATGCATTATATTATAAGAGAAAAACTACCTCTTTATAGCCTTGATTTTTAAATGTTGACACATGAAACCTAGGGATCAACAGAAATACCAATAAATCTTCATGATTAGTATAAAATTATTCATCTATTATGTGGAGAGTTAATATTTTACCAAGTCTATCATATGACTTCAAATATGAGAGACATAAATTTCAGGTGAGGTAGATGATAAGTGGCATGGATATTAATAAAAGGTTGAATAATGTTAATGAAAGAGTAATAATATATTGAATTGAAATTATATATGAGGCATGATTAGGGTAAATTGAATAGGAATAGTTTTGTTCCATTGTAACTTTTAGTTATAAATTTATATTCATATGTATAATTATTTAAATACTTCTCATTTTAAGGTATGGATCCTTTTTTATTTGATTCTAAGATTTCACTTGAGGAAAAACAAAAGATTATGAGTGGGGGTGTTGATGCACCTAATGTTTTCATAATATTTTGGTATGTTTTAATGATTAAAGAGATAAATAATGTTAGATATATGTTCTTATAAGGTAAAATATTTCATTTTGGGGTTTTTTTCTACATTTTAGGTTTTCATTAAAAAATGAAAATTTTAGGACAATTTAGAGAAAAAAAAGAAAATATAAATACCATGTACATTAAACCTTCATGCTAAGTATGATTGAAGAAAACATAGATAGAATCATTATAGTTTATTCTCATGTTCCTAATCAATCAGAACTTGTTAATTTGATTGAAGAACACACTATGTATCCATTTTATAGAAGATGTTAGTGGGAGAATGTAATGAAACATGCCATGTATGGTGGTTTTACTCATCATGTTTCCTTGGATATCAACAATTTACCATGAAAATAAAAGAAAAAAATAAATTTTGTGAAATCCACATGGAAAACCTAAAAAAATGTTGTATATATTATGTAATTTTTTACACACTATGTAATTTCAAATTAATATAAAATATTTATTTAAGAAGAGGTTATAGAAGTGAAACTATAGGGGAAAAGTGATCCAATTTTTGTGAATTATTACTTAATCATCCACTCACCTAATTCTTTCCTCCCCTCCCAAGGAGTTTCAAGCTCTATGTGATCAATCTAGGAGGAATTTGATGTGGATTTTGAGTTTCTTATTTGTAATAATTGCATGATCATTCTAATTCTATATGTATGTTGTTTTTATCCATGCCCTCTTCTTGTTTTATTTGATTTTTGTACTTGTATGTCACACTCTTAATCAAATGATCATGTTTGTGTGTACCCAACCATGTAATTTTTTAAATTTCATTCATCCCTATTTTATCCTTTTCAATCATGGTGTTCAAGCAGTTTATAATAGTTTATTGAACCCACATTAACATTTCAATGTTCATTGTAATTCCTTAGCCTTGGTACACTAAACAGTGTTGGGATGAAGATTCTACATGGCTTCAATCACACCTCTCCATATTCCAGAGGCTATTAACTAGTAGTGAGGGACTAATCCATATAGTGGGGAGACTATGTCCTTGAATCATATTTATAAAACATAAAAAATTACCAAGAATAAAACACATAATAGTATATATAATAAACCATTCAATCACATATAATATTAAATGATGTTTTCATATAAAACATCTATACACTAATTTCTCACCAGACCAATCCCAAATACAAAAAAACCAAAAATAACACACGCACACTAGAAATACTTCCATATCTGTTCTTCATCCCAATTTCCTAATACCTAAAATTTCCTTAACCAAATCCATTTCACATAATGTTCTCTAACCTGAAATGAATACATGAGGTATGTATGTGCATCAAGGTGCACATAATGTTTCTGATCATAAAAATCATTAGGATATCACCAAGCACCCCTAATATAAAATTTCATATTCATATATATGCACAAGGAAAATAAATAATATAAACATGCCAATCAAGTCATCGTGCACTACTCAAGTTGATATGACACCTGAAGAGGTACACGTGCTTGTCAGGCCATCGGGTGCTAACCATACCACCATGTTCCTGGCCATGTCAAATTTAAATTTACATCGGAATCCACTCACTGACCTATTCCATCATACTAATTCTCTACCTATACCCTAATACATAGGGTATTATGGCATCCAAGACATTGATCTGACACCCATATATATTAGGCATGATCATAATTCCATAAAGCTCAACTCATCCGTAATCACTCTAGGGCGGTCCATCAATTATCTGTTGCATGAAACCACAACCCATCTCCTAGGGTAGTCCTTGACCTAAGACTACTCAATGAAAGGTCCAATTCATGCACACTTAACCAATACATACATGGAAAGGTCCTCTACCTAGTACCCAAAGGAACAAGGCATGATCATCCCACTAACCCATCCTTGCAAACACTAGGGAGGTCATAAGCACACCAACCCAATCCATGTCTGAAAATGTCATTGATCTAATTACCTCATGAAGGAATGATCATCCCACTGACCCATCCCCATAAACAATGGGGGGATCCATCACACCAACCCATTCCTAAAGGCACTGGGGAGGTCTATCAGGTGCATACAACATAAGCAGGGCTCTCAAGCCATCATACAACTCATTGACTAATACTTAGGCACTAGATATTTAGAACCTAGTCCATCATTGCATCATGTATTATCTCACCCGATGTAGTTTCTATTGGGTCCTTTAAATACACCATGGTCACTGGTCATCGATACCTGATCAAGCTCATCACCCACTAATGACATCATTACACAAAGGCTCACCCCTACCCAGACTCTAAGTCTGGCCTAACCTCATCGAAGCCCCTCATTAGTCCCAATCCCAATACCCAGGATCTATACCAATATGAAATTCTCTACCCAACACTGTACTTTCAGGTGGGGTCCAAATGCCCTCTAAAACCTCATTGACATCCTGATGCCATGTCCTAAACAAAACCCCTCAACCCGCATTGGGTCCTGCCTCACATCTCCTAAGGGATATCCCTTTATATTATCACTAGAGGAAACCCCTCTCCATCAAAACACCAATTAATAGAGTAATCTTATCTATCTCTATCTCTCTCTCTTTAAATGTACACCACTAATCACCTCCATCCTCAAGAGAGAGTATCTCATCAATCATAAGAGATTTGATAGTTTCACTTATATTCACCTAGCCATAAGTCTCTCATTACTTCCCAACAACTCTAGATACTAACCTAGGATTCTCCTCATCTCATTTAAAAACCCAAGACGCCACATATGTCACTTTTCAAGTCAATTAAATCCCTCTCCCCTTGGATACAAATTCCTCAGATGATAAAAAATTACTCCAAGTGCAAAAGATCACTTTGCCTCCCCCTAGGAGGATCAATCCACCCTCTCATCTCATATAAGGACTCAATCAGCCATTATAAGACATTCTCAAACCTAATAAATTATGTATTCATTCACTCTAAAGAATAAAAATACATATTTTATTGTATTATAGGGCCATCAACTTTGATATTGGAGTCAACACATCATTTAGCCTCATAAAATCCAACCAAGTATATCCCACACTCCTAAGAACCTTCCCTACACGAAGAAATATATTAAAAATAATTATAAAAATATATATATATATAATTATTAAATTAATTTTATACTATAAATAATTTCTAAAAATCATTAAACTTCAACCACTCACCAAAATCATGATAAACTAGGTGCATTCCACTTTCGATGCACCCTCAAATCTAGGATGCACAAAAGTCTCAAAAAATCCCAATTCAATGGATGATTAATTTCAATTTCACAAAAAAAAATATAAAATTCATAAGAAGCATAAATTCTCAGAAACTCATTCCAATAATATGAAAACAGCATCTTTTCACATCATCTATACAAACCATGAAAAATAAACATGGATCTATATCGATTCTCCCATGCTCCGATGGAATTGATACCAAATATCTATATGAAATTATTGGAAATAAAATAGAAATGTGATGAAGGAATATAGTAGAATGAAATTGATTTTGTACCTTAGATCCACCATCGAAACACATCACAAATCACCCTCATGTATTTGAGTTAAAATAAAGGCAAGGGAGGATGATATGATGGATAAAATAGCCTCCTTCGAGCCCCAAATCCCTTTAAATCCTGAAGCATCCTGACCGAAAAGTATGGAAACAACCCCCACTAAAAAAAGGAACTCAAGCCCTACTAGATATCCAGTATGATCTCATATACTGGCTATTTTTAGATCACTAGATAGCTAGTGATCTATAGTACATTTATGAGTTCCTTCCCATCCCACCTATGAGTCGATGGTGTGCCACTAGTTTGTCGGTGGCTGCTGCAGTAGCCCACGCACCCCGAAATTTTCTATGATTCCTTCCCGATACCTTAGATAATTTCCAAATCCTTAAACCATTTCCAAAAACACCAATTTAGGATTCTATAACCGTATAAAAATCCTTCCGTGTCTTGGTTCTTAAAATGAACCATCCACTACCTTAAAATTAAATTTTACATCAAAATGTAATGACCAAAAAATCTATAGGACTTTAAAAACACTCCATCATAACACTTATCATCCCAAAAAAGACATGGTAATCCTTTAACCATGTATCCAAACCTATCCTTTTATCTAATTAACAGAAAACATTCCATATTCCATTTTTTAATATCAACACACTTTTGTTGATTAAATACAAACACAATAGGAACCATTAACCAGAAGTCAAGCCACCTGCTCACTGCCTGCATGAACACCGAGATGGTGATCACTAACCCATCTCCCATGATAGGCCATAGTGTCACCGCCAATTAATTTTTAGGATCATAGTGTTCCCCAATATAATTTTATACTTTAAAGGTATAATTACATTCCATGGTTCTCACCACCATAGGAATCTTCTCATGAAAACACACTCTATGGAGTCCACCGAACCGCAAACTACATTTCAAACAATACTGTTGAATCAGTTCTAACCTCACCACATCCAACTCCATGAAAAGTAACTATTTAGACCACCATTGATCATACTTTCCTAAAAATAATTGGTTTGACCTACCAATGCATCCTTAAAGAAACAACATCCTCCAACTCGATATTTTCGCAAACGACCCCCACAAGTGGGGTCCCAATCATACCCTAAGACAATGTGACAATGCATAAATTCCAACAAATACATGACATTAACTTTAAATATGGTATTTCTAAAGAAACAAGGTATTAGTGGATCTTACCTCACGCCATCACCCTAGTGTCACCACAATCATCCATCGGCTGGTCTCAACATTCCCATGACTCGTCAATCCCGAGGGTCATTCACCCACAACTAATATGATTCTACCGACCATGGTAGTATCATTATCATCACTTAAAGAACAAAAACACCCATATTTTAGGTCCCATGACTCATACATCACTGATCATAATGATTGGATGTGGTCATTCAGATCCCACTTGACTGTTAATAGAAAACACTAACTATCTCCCTTTTCAGGCTCACTAAGAATGGTGTCCCAGTCATTAAACAATACACCTACAACATGAATCTCATCCTACAATGTAAAATTCTATACTACTCGGTATATAGATTCCTTCACTCCACTCCACGATCACCACTCAACACCATACATGTGTTTCTACACCCAATCCATGATTACACCTCCCTATAATACCCTTGTTGAGGTTCAACCTTGATCAACCATACCACCACACCTAATCCATTTTCAAAATTACCCCCTCATATAGAAGGGGATCTTCTATCACACCAAATTTTGATCTAAGAAATCCACAAGAATCTCATCAAATTAACTGGTCACCTCTTTTCAAGAGTTAAATCATACTGAAACCACCATAGTGCTACTTCCACTACTCCACTCAGGTTTATCCAAAACCCAAAAAATTTCTAATGAACCCACACATGGACTTATCATTGATTTTTAACCCAAATGGAACTATGTTTAAGCACCACTTACCTACAATATCGCATTGATACTTTTCCCAAAAGTCTCACCATTCTCACTCTCCTCCTAAGGAAGAGTGACCCACCAGGAACCTTCTAAAATGTTCCCACACTCTATCTGACTTAGTCTAAAAAGAACACAAAAACTACAAACTCTTGTGAAATTTGATCATGCCACCTGAATAACGCTCACATGAGTCTCATTCCATTTAACATAGGCTCTTGTTCCTAATATGATAATCATTCCTCTATACATATCAACTTAACCAATAGCCTGAGGTATCTCACCTTCCAAGCCTAACTACATGACTACCCACCAAATAGGATTCATCTAAAGAACTATGAGCATCCACACATGCTCTCACCGTTCTATCTAAAAGTGCATCTAGAAATACACAGGGTTAGGTATCCAAATGATCCTACCCTCATGAATAATAATCGATATAGAAAACAATCCAAGTGCTTGTCATATTGAAATCTCAAGGAATTATTATACCATTTATCCACTATATAGTTTGGTTAAGCAAAACTATATATTGAAGGAAACTCTCTAAACTTATCAAATTACCCCTTAGGCATACCATTCCCTTATCAAATCATCATAAGAGCATCAATTGTTTCTATTGAACCACTTTTTCTCTTCATACATCCCTTGATTAAGGAACTATATTACCATCACCATAGAATATACCACCGTAAGATTCACATGACCTACTATAAAAAGGAAATAAATAATGGTTCAGATGAGTATAATGACACCAATAAGTTTTATAGTAAAACAATATTTAATTTTTTGTTGACAATTTAAACATTTATACCTATAATTAGTCAATAACCACAAGAAATCACACGTATGTAGCAAGAATCTTACATTCCTACCATGATTCATGAACACAACCTCTTACCAATGGGACAAAAGAAAAATATAGTTCTCTTTAAAATGGGCCAAGAGCAATAACCACCATAAATCATAAATCTAAAACTTTTTTTGAATCACCCAAGGTGAAATCATACTACCATGACATTGAAACCTAAGAATAATAATACCATTACCATAGTAACCTAGACTTCCTAAAGGAATAAGTGTTATCAATGCACTAGTTTAATGTCCATATTTGGATATGACACATTCCTAGACCACCTGTATAACATATCCCAACTCATAAAATAAAACAAACCTACGATACTATTTTGTAACACCTCAACCCTAGTATACTCAACAGTGACTAGATCAGAGATCCGACAGGGCCTCAAGCAAGCCTCCCTATACACAAAAGGCTTCTGACTAGTAACGAATTCCTAATCTATATAGTGGGGAGAATATGCCCTCAAATCAAAGTCATATAACCTTAGAAATAAACAAACATTGTACACATCAGGGTATATAGATTAAATCATCCAATAATATATAATAATAAATAATTTTTTAATATACAACATCCATATACTAATCTCCCAAAGGGTAGTTCCCAAATATAAAAAACCAAAAATAAAACACATGACCACTGGTCCTGGTTCCATCCTTAGGAATTATCCTAATATCATCATACCACAATCCTTCTTATCCTTATCTACTATACATCTTGTTCTCTGACATAAGATGCAGACATATGGTCTATACATGCATTGGGATGCCTGTTCTGAGTGTGAAAATAAAACTCAATAGGGTCTCACCAAGAACCATATGATATATTATTTTATATAAGAGAGTATGCATGAGGAAAAAATAACCTAAACATGCTATTTGAGTCATCATGCACCACCCAATACACCATGACACCGGACAAGGTACACACATTGACAGACCATCGGGTGCTAATCAGGCCACCCCAAACCTGACTATAATTTATTTAGCACCATGTTAGAATCCAATCATGGACTCTTATCATTATATCAATTCCCATATTGTACCCAAATACTTAGGTTAGTGATATGTACAGAACCTTGACCCAATACACGCAAACATTATGAATGTTCATATGTCCATAATCCTTGATCCATCCATAATCACTCTATGGAAGTTCATCGGTCATTTGTATCATCAATAAATGACCTATCACTTAGGTCATACCTAAACCAAGACTACTAAGAGAAAGGACCAATTCATGTACTCTAAACCAAGACATGTATGGAAAGGTCCTCATCCTGATACCCAAGGAAATAGGTAAAGGTCATCCCACTAACATCTTCTCCATGTACTCTAGGGAGGACATAAGAAAACCAACCCAATCCACATATAGAAAGTTCCAAGACCCAATACCTTCATTAGTGAATGTTCATCTCACAGACCCATCCTCACAAACACTAGTGAGGTCCATCGTGCTGACTTATCTATATAGACACTAGGGATGTCCTATCCCGAACGAACTCGAATCAACCATGATCTGGTCAACTGAGCCAGCCCGTGACATGGTCCGAAGGGTGTTCCCAATTCTCATGGGCCGAAAACTACTGTCAGACATCAAAATAAAGTAGATGGGAACAATTTGTCCCATAAATATAAGACAAACAAAAATATATAAAATAAGCAAAACAAATGAACACTAGAAATGATAAAAAGAGTAATGTTCCACAACTAAAAATACCTCCAAAGATAGAAACATGCTCTCTAAAAGATAAATCCATAACTAGAACCTGAAACTGAAAATATAAAGTAGGCAAGAGCACCGAGATGCTCAGTAGGAATGCCAAAAAACAACAATGCCCTTTGACATTTCCTTAAAAAACCCAATCATGCTATTTTGAAAATAATACATATTAAAATATTTTTTTTCATTCTTTTCAAATTAAATACACAAGTTTACATTTTTTATAAAAACATTTATATTCCAATTCGTTTTTGAAATAGTTCCCAAGCATGCATTAACATTTATAAATAAAAAAGAAATCATTTTATATTAAAATTTGGTTTTTCACAAATGATACATCAAGTATGAAACAATAGAAATGAAAATCATATCACAAGAATCATGTCAAAAACGAGCACCATGGGAAATCCATATAGGTAACTAGCACAAGTGGGACCCTAGAGACCTTGTACCTCGGTGAAACGTGGTATAGAAACCACAACCAACTTCATTCTCATGCACGAGCCACTAGGGGGAATCACATCCCAAGGACCAGTGGTCCCCAATCATATCACATGTTTAGTTAGTGTTGTATCATCAATCCTGCTACAAGAAACTGAGACACGCCACTTCTAAATCAACTAGCATACTGGTCCTAGTCTTCCCACCTATATACCCTGGTCTTCAGATGTTCTCTATTTCAAGTGGTCATGAGTTTTCATCAAATTGACATACATGAACACATCATTTTATTTATTCAAAAACACATTCACCCTCTCACCACTGATCTCCCTCCATGAGCACATCCCCCCTTTCTTACACAAAAATCACAATCCTCTTCAATAGGAACATATCACAATCCACACATTCAACATACACATCATTTTCTAAAACAAGGGGGCATGTATCAAGAGGTTTTTTCCTTTTTCAAAAACCATTTTTAAAGTTCCAAATGGGCTTAATTATTTACATGAAATACTTTTCATTTTATAAAACATAATCACTAGCACTTTTAAGTTTCCAAAATCATTTAAAAGATCGATTCAACAACCAATGTACTAAATATTTAAAGACAATCTTGAACCCATGCTTTCAACGATAAAATTCTTTCATTAAATTCAAACCAACATTTGACTACGAGTTCACACCAAAACCCATCCTTGTAAATAACATTGAATGTTTTTTTGAAAAATCAAACCTATCACTACACTTTTATTAAGAAACTGACCAAAAGGGAAAAATTTCTTTGTAAATACACCTTACACATTCAAAGAAAAATTCCACTTCTAAAATGACATAAGGTTTCAACCATGCCTTTACATTTTCCAACATAAAAATACACTTTTTCCAAGGGCATTTCCAATATCCAAAATAAAAACACTCAACACCCTAAAAATGTTCTAAATGGGCCAATTCAATGATAATACATTATACCAAACCTTTGAGTTCTAAGAAATTCACTTGAGATCTAAAAATTATTTAGAAATTTTTTTTACACATTTATGACACTTTAAATTTAAAGACCAACCATAATCAGTCTTAGACAAATCATACAGGTAAATAATAAACCAAATCCAAGTGTCGGAAAAAATTATACACCACACACACACACATATATATATATATATATATTAAAAAATAACTTGAAAACATATATTTAAAATGTTTAGGAAATGAAGGACTTAGAATTAAAATCTCGGGCATAGGAAACCTACCTCAAACACATAGCTCAGACGACAACAGCTTGAACCCACTTCACACTACCCATATATGCACTAAAAGAACATTAAAAACTCAAAAACTATGTGATATAGTCAAATTTGTTTAAACATAATTACCAACAACTAAACTAACTACATAAGTACCAAAATAAATTAGGTGATACCAAACAGTGGATATGAAACACTTACCTCAAGTGGCGATGGTAACCGAATTGACCCAAATGACCTCTCCTTTAGTGTTGGTTGTCAGAACATGCATCAACACGACCCAAGAATACCACTACAACCTTAAAAATGTAAGAAAACAAAAAAATTTGTTAAACCCTACCCTAGGGTTTTGGCCAAATGTAATAAGGTGATGGGAAGAAGAAAAATTGGCCAAAGTAATAAGGGAAGGGAAGAATAAGAGTCATTGTGACGTTTTGACCAGAAATACTAAAAAATATGGGTGGAAATGGTGGCGGAATAAAATTTTGGGAAGGAGGGGGTTCATGCAGCCATGGAATAAGAGGGATGATGGGACCAACAGTGATGGCAGTGGCGGCCTACACCTCGGACAGCAATGACGACATTGGCGAGCTCGGGGGAGGAGGTTGTTGGCGCAACTGGTCAGTCATCAATCGAGGGGGTTGGTCGAGGGGAGGGGGTGTCACATGCAACATGGAAGAGGGGAAGGGTTCAACACAATTCATATGGGAGAAGGAGGGGAGAAATAAAAAGAGGAAAAAATAAAGGAAAAAAATAGAAGGAAAAAAATAAAGAAAAAATAAAATAAAATAAAAATAAAAACCTAATAGTAATAATAATATAACTAATAATAATAGTATTATTAATAATAATATTATCTCAAAAATATTATAAAGAAAAATAAAATACAACACGCTAGGTATGGGCATGGAAATTCTCCCCACCATGACACTTTCTACCCCCAAAATGTCCCAAAAGACTTGATTGTTCAAAGCTCAAAACAAGGATGCAATGATTCTCAAAATGAAACCCCTACCAATTGAGGATCAAACATTAACTTTCCACCCAAGACTTGAAACCTCGATACCCAAACTACCTACCCAGACTACCAAGAAAAAGAACCAAATACATGGTACTCACATTTCCAAACAAAACCACAACCTGGAACACCACAACCCCTAACTTAGATTTTACTAGAGTCTCCTTGAGATCTTCAATGAACATTCACCATAACACCCATCGTCTAGGATAACCATATATATTGATCAGGGTTGGGAAGAGTAGAGGAAAAGAGTTTCCTTAACAGGAACACCTTGAAGACTAAGTTCTCTGTGAATTTGTCCCATGTTGGTCTCCCAACCATATTAGGACTCTAGCCGAATACTGAATTTCCAAAATCAAAACAAATTAGAAAAACAATCAAGACCCTTGAAACTGGTGTGACCCCTTAACATCATGAGTCCCACCTAACCATCTTGATGGACGACGTTGGTGAGACCCATTGTGGCTCTCCCCACCATATTAGAAACTGAGTAGTACAATGGTACCCACATGGGAACTCTCAATTTAGTTTCAACAATGCAGATTGAATTTACCATCATGAACCCACCAACATGGGTTGGCCCCAAACACAGGGAGAAATATCAATAAAGACCAGCCTGAAACCCCCAATCAAAGGGGAATCCAAAAAAAAGAGACACCATACAAATGCTAATTCAAACCATGATTCATAATATATATAAACAACATACATCTCCAATCAAGCATCACCCTGAAGCTATAATTGGTCCAAAGAAAGAACAAACATTTGAAGTTTACACTAATAAGGAACAACCATTGAAATATTATATAGGAGTCCACCAAGACCTCAAAAACACCCCCTCCCAATGTACAACCACATGAAGCAAAAACTTAATCGTTCAATTCCCTAACATTAGAGACAATAGGTTAGACTCACATCCCTCGTATCTGGAAACCGCATGACTATGTGAAAAGCTTCACTTGGAGACTTATGGAATGAGATCTGATGTATTGAAGCATCTGTTGCACCATAGTTAGGAACTAACAACTTCCAAATAAGGCTTCATCTTCTAGAAATACTGCTTATATACTTCCCAAGGTGTCCCAAATAGCCACATAATTGACAATACTTTAGAATATTACGATAAATGGCTTTGAGTGACCAAAAAAACCACATTGGAAAAAAATGAGTGTGTGGTCTTATGAAGGAGAAATAGGAACTGACAAAAGACTCATGCCAAGAACATATGCCTCCAGTTAACCCTCTACACAGGATGGGGAACCCTTCATGAGGACCTTGAAAAATAATATTTCCATTTTTCATAGTTCACTCTCTATGACCCCAACTTGTAGGGAGAAGGTAGCAATCACCCTTCTCTAGCCCAAACATGACCCTTAAAACAAAACAAGGAAAACTTCACCTTCACATCAAATGGAGTTCTTAAAGACCTGAAGAAACACTCTACTTATTTGAGTTACACCGCAACCCCTACCTAACCTTGACCACCAAAAATAAAACAAGAAACATTGAAAAGAAAATAACCCCACCACTCCACTGGGGGTCTGGGTAAAACTAAAAACTGAAAATGACCCATTGGGGACCTTTAAACATTTCTAGGTGACATAAATTAAACAAGAAGCACAAAAAAAATTAATCACATCCCAAAACAAGCATTCACATTTAACCATAAATCACTAACTCAAACTCAAAACATCATTTAAACATTGAAACACCAAGTCAAAAATAAGCGTCAATCCCGTACACTAATACATCACAAAACCAAACCATAACCAAATCAAATATGAACAAAAAATATACCAAAGAAACATCATCAACTAATCCTAAACCACCCTTTAAAACCCACTTTTCTTTTTAAATTTTTTTAAACAAAAATAAACCTATCATATCACTAATCAAAAAATTCTTTTGGAAAACAAAACAATCCTTGAAAACCGAGAACCCACAATTGGTATTCCATGAAACCTCACTACATACGTTCATGTTCCAAATCGGGCACCCATGAATTCATACCAACAACCATCCACATCCAATCACATTCACCTATACATATGGGAATCTATAGGAATACCAAATAAAAGCAAAAACTTCTCTTTCATAAAATAAACATCTGATTCAGATTTGAAACTCCAAACCAATTTTGAATACGTCATTTACAATCATAAAACAAAGCATCTCCAAATTTTTGTTTCCAAGAAACTCCCATTTTACATTCCACAATAACTTAGAAAATCCCACCAAAAAATTTCCAAAACATTTTCAATTTCACTTTTCATAAAACATTTCAAGATCTCAAAACATTTTCTAAAACACTTTCCATCTCCAAAACAACTCATTACATTTTCAAACAAACCAAGATTTTCATTTTAGAAATACAATTTCAAAAGACCAATCATCAATTTTGAAACCTGATAAAAACACCCCAAAACCAACTAAAACTTACACCAAGAACAACCTAGAACAACCAATTTACTCAATGAATCAAGATTTCACATTCTCAAATAAACAACTGATACACACGGTTTGGTCACATGGTTTAGAAAACTGTACACCAACTAGGTGAACACATAGGAAGTCATCAGAGGAAATTTCATGGTATGCACATGGATTTATAGGTCATTCACAGCAACCATTAACCCCTCTAAAATGAACACAAAATTTCAAGACCAACCAAAAATACACAAACAACACTAAGGACCTCGAAAAAAACTGAGAGCCAGACTCGAAATTTGAGGCAAGACCATCCCAGACCACCCTGGAAATTCAAGTTTCATTCAGAATAGGTGGGAAAAAAGCACATACCTATAATTGAACACTTGGATTCTGATAATAATAACTCCAAAATATCATACATGCCCAAAGGACTTGGGATAAACCTCCCTCTGATATCATTTTGTCACAAACCAACCCAGATCAACGATGATCTGGTCAACCGATTCGGCTCGTGATAAGGCCCAAAGGGTGTTTTTGATCCCAATAGGCTAGAAACTAGTGTTGGGCATCAAAATAAAGTATATGGGATCAATTTGGCCCATAAACAGAAGACAAAAAATGATATAAATTGAGAAAATCAAATAAACACTAGTAGCGGTAAAAAGAGTAAAGTTATGCAACTGAACATACCTCCAAAGATAGAAACACACTCACTATAAGAGTGATACAAAACTAGAACCTGAAACTAAAAAGATAAAGTAGGCATGAGCACCGAGATACTTAGTAGGAATGCTAAATAACAACAATGCACAATGCTCTTACCTTTTAAAAAAACCCAATCATGCTAGTTTGAAAATAATACATAATAAAATAATTTTTTTCATTCTTTTCAAATTCAACTCACAAGTTTACATTTTTTAGAAAAATGTTTCTATTAATCTACATTTTCAAAATAGTTCCCAAGCATACATTAACATTTCAATATGAAAATAAATCATTTTAGATTAAAATGTGGTTTTCACAAGTTATACATCAAATATGAAACAACTGAAATGAAAATCACATCACAATCATCATGTCAAAAACAAGAATCATGGGAAATCTATATAGGTAACTAGAACAAGTGGGAACCTAGAGACCTCATACCATGGTGAAATGTGGTATAAAAACCACAAACAACTGTGTTCTCATGCATGAGCCACTAGGGGGAATCACATCCTAAGGCCCAATGGTCTTTGATCATATCACATGTTTAGTTAGTGTTGTAGCTTCAATCTTGCTAGAAGAAATTGGGACAATCCACTTCCGAATCAACTAGCTTACTAGTCCTTTTTTCCCACCAAGATACCTCAGGCTTCCCATGAACTATATTTCCAGTGATGGTGATTTTTCATCAAACTAACATACATGAACACTTCATTTTATTTATTCAAAAACATATTCACCCTCTCACCATCGATATCCATCCTTGAGAACATCCCCCCCCCCCTTCAACACGCAAAAATGAACAATCCACTTCAATATGAACATATCACAATCCACACATTTAACATACACATAATTTTATAAAACAAGGGGGCATGACTCTAGAGGGTTTTTCCTTTTTCACAAAACATTCCTAATGTTCCAAATGGGATTAATTATTTACAAGGAATACTTTTCATTCAAGACCAGAAAATCACTAGCCCTTTTAGGTTTCCAAAATCATTTAAATTCCCAATTGAACAACCAATATACTATACATTTAAAAACAAACTTGAAGCAATTCTTAGAATGATGCAATTATTTCATGAAAGTAAAACCACCATTTGACTACGAATTCACAAAAAAAACCCATCCTTGGAAATCACATTGGAGATATTTTTGAAAAAACTAAACATGTCACTACACTTTCACTAATAAACCATCCAAAAGGGAAAATGAATTTGAAAATATCCATTACACATTCAAAACCAAATTCCACCTCCAAAATGACATAATTTCCCAACTGGTCCTTTACATTTTCCAACAATAAAAATACACTTTTTCCAAGGGAATTTCCAATATTCAAAATAAAAACATTCAACACCCTAAAAATGTGTCAAACAGGCCAAGTTGAAAATAATACATTATACCAAACCTTTTTGTTCCAAAAAATTCACTTGAAAACTAAAAAAAATTAGAAAAATATTTTACACATTTATGACACTTTAAATTTAAAGACAACACATACCCAATCTTAGAAAAATCTTATAGGTAAATAATAAACCAAATCCAAGTGGTGAAAAAAATTCTACCTCACACACACATATATATACCACAATAAAATGAAAATATATATTTAAAATTTTTATCTAATGAATGACTTCAAATTAAAAGCTGGGGCATAGGGAAACTGCCTCAAACATGTAGCTTGGACGACAGCATCTCAAACCCACTTTGCACTACCATTATACGCACTACAATAACATTAGAAACTAAAAAACACCAATACATAGTTCAATGCATTTAAATATAATTACTAAAAGTTAAACTAACTACCTAAGTGCCAAAAAAAATTAGGCGAGGCCAAACAGAAGATTCGAAACACTTAACTCAAGCGGTGACGCTAACTAAATCAACCTGAAACACCTCACCTTCAGTGGTGGTTATTAAAACAAGAATCAACACAACCCAAGAATCCCACTACAACCCTAAAAATGGAAGAAAACTGAAAAAACTAGTTAAACCCAACCCTAGGGTTTCATTCGAATGTAATAAGGTGACGAGAAGAAGAAGCATTGATCAAAGGAAGAAGGAAAGGGAATGAGAGGACTCACCATGAGGTTTCAACTGGAAATCCTCAAAAATTAGGGTGGAAACGGCAGTGGAAGGGAGTTCTGGAAGGATAGGGGTAATGAGGATGTGGAATGAGAGGGAGGAGGGGAGAAATGGCGATGGTAGTGGCGGCCAGTACCCAAGATGGTGGTGATGGTAGCGGCGGGCTCAGGGGAGGAGGCTTCCAGCGTGGCTGGTCGGTCAGCCGATGGGAGGGGGTGTCACACGCACCATAGAAGATGGGGAGGGTTTCACACGATGCATAGGGGAGAAGGAGGGGATAAATAAAGAGAGGTAAAAAAGAAATAAAATAATAGAATTAAAATAAAGAAAAAAAGTAAAATAAAATAAAAATGAAAACCTGATAATAATAATAATATAACTAATAATAATATTATTAGTAATAATATTATCCCAAAAATTTATAAATAAAAATAAAGTGCAACACACTAGGTCAGGGAATGATATGTCTATCAGGCACATGCAATAAAAGCATGCTTAATATTCCATCACAAATCTCTCTACATGATCCTCAAGACTTAGTTTCTCAAGAACTAGCCCCTTATCACATCATGTCAAAACTCACCCAACAAGGAATTCACTGGGTCCTATAGACCTTACACATTCTTTGATCTTCGATAACACCTCAATATCATCACATATTGATGAAATCACCATTTTACGGATCACCCCAACCCAGACTTCAGGTCCAGCCCATCCTTGCCAAATCCCCTCATCACTCCTGGACCAGCTACCTAAGAGTCAACCCTACACACCATTTTCTACCCAAAATTGGTCTTACAGTCAAGGTCTGACTCCCCTTTAAAACCTTAATGTCATCTTGATACCAAGTACCAAACAAAACACCTTGACCTGTATTGGGTTTTTTCTCCAATCTGCTATGGGAGATCCCTCCCCCCATCACCAAAAGTAAATCCCTCTATATTGAAAAATCCAAGTCCTAGAGGACTCATCTCACTTTATACAGATATAATTACTCACCTCCATCCTTAGAATATATTACCTTATCACTCGTTAGATATCTAACCATATCACCCATCGTGACCCATCCCTAAGCCTCTCATGCCCACCCAACAACTCTAGACACTATGTCTAGGCTACTCCACATCTCATCTCATAGCCTAGTAACTATCATAGATCTCATATAAAATCAATCCAATCTATCTACCCTTAACATCATAGTCATAATATGATCTAAAATTACTAAAAGTGATAAATGGAACTTAGCCTCACCCCAAGAGGATCAAACAAAACCTTCATCTCATATAAGAACTCAACTGGTCCTTATAACCCATTCCAAAACCCTTGAAATTTTATAGGAATTCACTCTCAAGCATAAAAAAATTATATGTAATTGTATTATAGGGTAAACCTACCTCAAAACTATAGCTAATACCCCACCAAGCTTCACCAAGCCTCATCCAAACCAACCAAACATTTCCTACTCTCCCAAGCACCTCTTTCACACCAATAAATATAAAAAATTAATTATAAAAAACTATAATTATTTATTAAGTTAATTACCAAATGGTATTAATGATAAAAAAACTCATATGATTCGAATAGCTCACTAGAATAGTGAGAAACTAGGTTTAGTTCACTCCTAACGTGCCCCCAGATATTGGTTACACAAAATCCCCAAAAGTTATACTTGATTCAATGGCTGATTAAATCCAATTTTTCCAAAAACCCTTTGAAAAATTTATAAAGATGTACCTTCACGAAAACAACTTCCAATGGTGTGTATATGATATATCATGGTGTATTCAATTCAAACTAGGAAAAAATACCATTTGATCCTAATTGATTCCATCATGATCTAGTGAAATAAACACCAAATCCTTAAATAAAACTTAGAAAACTTAGAGAGGAATGAGAGGAAGGAATGGAGGAGAAAGAAAAAAATATAATTCCTTCAATATTATACTAAAAAACATCACAAAATATCTACTTTGAGGTGGTTTAAAGGAGAGGTTGGGAAGGGGATAGGCTGGATGAAATTTCATCCTCCAAGCCCCAAACACTTCTAAATCCCAAATCACCCAACCCCCTAAAGGATGAAAATTCCCCCTTCTAAAAAAGGAATGCAGGCCCCACCAGCCAGCCAATATGAGCTCACTAATTATTTGGTGTCTCACAAACAGGTTTTTGTGGCCTAATAGCCTATAGATATCCTACCCATACCACTGAAATATAGGAGGGTATAGCATCAACCCAAACACCCTATCTGTATCACCCCTAGTTTCAAGTAAGTAACCCTTTCCTTATTTTTTTTATGTATGTAAAGTGTGTGGGTGAAGTTTGAGAGGATTTGGAATAATTTTGGAATGTTTCTGGGGATTTTATAAAGGTGAATAGTTTGAGAATGGTTAGTGGAAACTGTGAAACTCTAACAAGAAATCATACAAGGTAAAACAAGGGCTTCTGTGTAGGTGAACGTTTAGGCACATGGTTTGGCCAGACCATTCCACTACCAAGGAGAAACCATGAAAAGTGGTACATATATCTTTTAATGGTTGGAATTTTTTTTGTCTACCTATGTGGGTAAACTATGTGAGGTTCTCCTTGAGGCAAAGGCTGGTGCACTGTTTGTGTACGGTATTTCTAACTATGCGACTAACCCTACACGGTTTAAAAGTGAGATCCTGTAAAAGTGTATCTCACTTGTTTTCACCTATAAACCTATATTTTCACTATTTTCATCCCAAACTCGAGATTTCTTCCTCCCAAATCTAGTGAAGTCTCTCCCCATCAATCCGGAAGTGATCCGAAGGAAATTCTTGGTGCGTTGAAGCCTGGTTCCCTTAGTAAGTCTTCATTTGGGGTAGTTTTTCTTATATATATTTTCATTACCTCTATCAAAATCCTAGATCCAGTACACGGGGGATATATCTATGATGTTTAGTGATAATCATGATGAGATATGGATTTTTGATGTTAGGGAAAGGTATCTAAGGCCGTTCTTTAGATATTCAACCCAGTTTTGTTGGCATTTTCATGTCGTTATTTGTTTTCATCATAATTCCCAAGGTAGGTGGATTTACCTTCAACCCCTATTATTAGAACATGAAGGATTAATTTCAATTTAATTTTATTTTATTAAATTTATTGATAAATTGGTGTGAAAATCATGCTATAAACTTTATTTATTAATGATTTGTAGATGTGTGGATTTGTGGATATTGGTTTTGAAAAGTGATTGGTTTCCTTGATTTTAAAATGTTGGTTTTAAAATATGGATTTTTTTGATTTATGAAACTGATTTATTTGAAAATTTTTAAATAAAATAATGGTTTTATTGAAATGGATTGTAATGGTTGATTTGAAATGGTTTTGGAATACATGGTTGGTGTGAGTTCATGGTTTTAACGTGGCCCTGAATAAGTGGCATATACCATTGGGGTTCAAAGGGACATGGCCCTGGATAAGGGACGTGTGTCATTTGTGCACAAGGAGATTAGCCACTTTGTGATGACTTAGTGGATGGACTAGTAACTGATCATGAGTATGAAACTTTCATAGATGCATTCATGTGTGTGCATGGGTGTGTGAATCATGGAATGGGTTTGTCAAAAAGGAATGTGAATTGGTTTAAACATATTTTTGTTTTCTTCACTTTAAAAACTAGTTTGAATGAAACTATTTAACTTTTTTATATATTTTTAAACTATTTAAAATGGTAATTATATAAGTTGTTTAATATAAATGGTTTACCTGTTCTATCCTAGTAGCACGAGTGGGAAAGTCATTTGGGGAAATCCTACTGAGTTTCATTACTCACCCTTTCATTAGCACTTTGGTGCTTTTGGAGATATTATTTATCAATACCCAAGTAAAGGTAAAGTATCACATTTATTTAGTGTTGATTCATGATACTTGGTCTTTTTTTGTGGAGTTGGATCATGGAGCATGTTTGGATTTATAGAGCTATGTCATTGGAGTCTTTGGGTTTTGTTGTTTTTGTATTCTTCTTTGTTATTTTATGTTAGTAGTCTTCCACTATGGTACTCTATTATAATTTAGTTTTGTTATCAATGGTATTACATTGAGTTTTCTTACATTTTTATCATGCATCATTTAGTGTTTATTTTATTATGTTGATTTTAGTGGGTTTTTTTTATTTCTCAAAGGGAAAATCGTCCCCCAATTGTATTGAATCCCTTGGCATTTATTGTCATCATTTATAACCATGGAGATGTTACTTAAAGATAAGTAACACTCCACATCCTTATCAATCCAATGATGAGGGGTGGTATGTTACAAGTGGTATCATCTTGTTCGGTCCTTGACTTGAAAATGGTATCATTTTGTTCGAACTTTGTTGATCATTCATGTCAGTCTTGGAGTTGACAATTCATTCTGGTTAATCCTTGAGTTGGGACTGTGGAAAGGAGTTGGATTAGAGAGACATGAAATATAGACCATAAAAAGACATAGTTATACTTTTCATGATTAACTTAAATTTACCAAGGAGTTGGGTACATAAGTGTTTTTTGAGACACTTATAGTAGGGGTTTAGACAATAATAAGAGCATGACATGAATTTTATAAATGAATTCCCATAAGGAGTAAATAATTCATTTTGAGTAATGATTTATTTTTTGGTGAAAATATATTGATTTTAAAAAATGTTGAATTTTTTTTCAAATGATATATTTGAAAAAGAGCATGGTTATGGTATTTTGATAATGGTTTGATTTTCAAAATCATGGTAAAATTTTCAAAAAATGATTGGAACAAGAACATTGTTAAATTTTTGGAAGGCATTATTGTGATATGTGTGATATGTTAGAATTTTAGTTTTTTAGCATTTAGTTGATATAGAGGGAGAATTATGGAATTTTATTTTGCTTATAGAAAATGGAACCAAGTAGGCATCATAGAAACCAACTGAAGAAAGCCTCTGAAAATGTGGTTTCACCTGAGCCATAGGTAAACCAACAACTTGTTCAGAGTATAGTCCAATATTTTTAGGTTGTGGATAGAGGTAACAGGAGGGATGAACCAAGTAAAGTGGATTATTCCATCCAATTCTAGAAATAGAATCCACCCATCTTTTGGGGTGATTAGAAACCAAATAAGGTAGAGGTGAGGATAAAGAGGATTAATTGAATCTTCAATTTCCTTGGCACACCGACAGTGTAGAAAGTCAAACTAGCAATGTATATGTTGGAAGATATTTCATGTTAGTGGTGGGATTTATCTATTCAGGAAAAATTAGACCAAGGTATTACATGGAAGGATTTTGAATAATTGTTCTATGAACAATTCTATCATCTCACATTTAGGATTGTAAGAACAACATACTCTTTTTGCTTGAAGTAGGAAATCCTCATAGTGACAGAGTATGTGGATAAATTTATGAATTTAGTCTGATTTTCATTTAAAGTTTCTACCAGTGTTTTCTTGAACGAATGGATTTTTGAATTGGATATGATCAAGGATATTCTCTTAAATATTTTCATGCTCTGTATAACGGATTATGTAGATATGTTCAATAGAGAGACAGTGGAAGAAGGGTACATATTAGGAGCTACGGGTGGAGGAAGCATGTTGGTACCTATGAGAAATTGTGGGAACTCTAATGTTGGGAGCAAGAGAAATAGTGATACCTATTTCCAAGGTATAGGGATGACTCAGAATTAGAAAGCTAGATCAGTTAATCTTTCTTTAAGTCCCAAGAGTAAAGATGGATGTTTCCAATGTGGTTCTTTCAACCACATGAAGAGAGAGTGTAAGAACCCACCTATATCATGCCACAATTGAAACCATATGGGGTATCTTCAGAACTATTGTTACAGTTCTCCAAGGACAGGTGTTCGAGACACCTATCATGTGTCTCAGATGTCATATTCTTCAACAGTATGAGGGAATAAGAACAATTCATGTCATAAAAATAGATCTATCCATGGATATTCTAGAAATATCATGACTGTTTATCAATACCAATCTCAATATGTTAATAAATAACAAAGTGCTACTTGAAATAAATTATATGGAGCTAAGAAAGTTACTGTGGATGATCAGTATAGACCATTTGTAGTTAGAGGTAAGATTCTTTTGAATTATACCCTTATGTAATCCTTGTTTTACATGGGTGAATCCCATTCCATTATTGCTCTCATTCTAGGGATATTTTGGGTTTAAATCTTGATATTATTCTGTATTTTTTTAAACTTTAAGATCCTCTTGGTCAAATAGAATGTCGATCCTCTATGTGTAGAGAATGTTTGATAATTGTTTATGGAGATGAGTTGATATGGGATTTATTAGTGCATAATATGGATGTATATGAGATAATTATGGGTATGGATTGGTTGAAAACACTCAAAGCTCACATCAACTATTTTACCCTACATGTTAGTTTTATTACTCATGATGGCGTCGAGAATATCTTTATAGGAAACCAGAGCATAAAGGAAGGTGAAATGAGCTTGTTAGTACCATAATTTGGAACAATCTCATACCATTTGGTAGCATTGATTTTGGAATCAATGGAAGAGATTGAAAATAATAGTTTTCCAGTAATGGTTGAATGGTCTTAGGATTAATTTCTTGAAAATTTCTCACGGTTTCCATCCATAAGAGAAATGGATTTTATGATTTATCTTCTTTTAGGGACCAATTATATATCCATTCCAACTTACATAATCACCAATCTTGATTTTTCTAGAATCAAGAAAAGGGTACGTGGTGTATTGTGATGCTTCAGGATCTCGGTTGGGTTGTTTTCTCATACAAGGATATCATGTGTTGCTTATGGATTAAGGTAGTTATATTTTCCTAAGAATAATTACCCAACACATGATTGGTATTTATATTTTTTAGTTCATTCTTTGAATACTTTGTGTCATTACCTTTTTAGTGATAAATTTACTGTGTTTATGGATCATAATAGTTTGAAACATATTTTCTCACAAATGGATTTTAACCTAAGATAAAGAAGGTGGATGGAGTATCTATAAATGTTTGACTATGACTTGATGTATACACCAGGTAAATTCAATACAGTGGCAGATGCATTAAAGAGAAATTCTTTTTGGGGGTTAGAAAAATAGGCTTTAGATCAATGGTAGTTGATGTCAGTGATAACGGACATGCACTTGGAATATGAAGACTAAGGTGAATTTGTAGTTTTCTTTCTATTTTAGTTCATTCCTAATTTGGTGTAGATCATTAAATAGGCATATATTTCTGATTTTTACTGTGTTTATATGAGGAAAAAACTCAATGGTGGGAAGACCATTGAGGGATGTAAACTAGATGTGAGTTCTGTGTTGTGGTTCATAAATAAGATGGTTGTACCTATGTCTTTTTAGGAAAAAATTCCCATGATTACCACCATTCAAGATGGGATATTCATCCAAGAATATAGAAGATGTATAAGGCATTTAAAGAATATTTTTTGTGGGTTGGTATGAAAATAAAAGTTGATGAGTTTGTTTTGAAATTATTAAATTTTCAGCAAGTTAAGGTAGAACTTCAGTAAATAGTAGGTATGTTGCTGGGTTTACTTATTCCTATTTGTAATTGGGAACAGATATCCTTGTATTTTGTAATTATTCTCTCATGAATAGTTCAGAAACACTATTCCATATGGGTGATAGTGGATCATATCATGAATTTAGACCATTTCATCCCTATTCATGAATCTCATACGGTGGGGGTATTGTCAAAAATCTATATCCAAGAAGTCGTAAAGAGACATGGCATGTCGATTTCAATGGTATCTGATAGAGATCTGAGGTTTACGTCTCTTTTCTAGAAATACTTATAGAAATCCATTAGGACTCAGTTGACTATAAGCATGACATATCATCCACATATGGATGGGAAATCCAAAAGGATGATACAAACGTTGGAAGACATGTTTTGAGATTATGTAATGTATTTTGGTGGATCATGAGAGGATCATGTATCGTTAGTGGAGTTCTCATATAACAACAGTTATCAGGCCTTGATACATATGGATCCTTTTAAAGCACTGTATGGGAGTCCTTGTCATTCTTCAATTTTTTGGGTGGAAATAGTTGAGACTTCACTAGTTGGTATGAGCCTTGTCCAAGAGCCAATGAAGAGGATTCATTTGATTATAAAATGGATGAAGAAAGCTCAGAGTCTTTAGAAATTGTATGTAGATCATCGTCGATGTCTACTTTTGTTCGACAAGAGTGATCATGTGTTCTTGAAAATCTATCCAAGACTTGGAAATTGTCTTTTAGAAAAGAAGGTAATGTTATATCCTTAATACATAGGCCCTTTTGAGATACTAGAATGGGTTGGTGAGGTATCATACCATCTATCTTTTCCACCACAGTTTAGTGTAGTTCATAATTTGTTTCATGTATCTTAGTTGAAAAAGTATCATCCATATCATAACCATGTGATTAAATGGGATAATGTTTAAGAAGATTCATATTATTTGTTGGTTCATATCCCGATACAGATTGGTGATAAGTAATAGAAAATAGTGTGGGGTAAAATCATCAGTCTAGTATGAGTTTGGTGGCAACATGGTTAGATTTAGGAAGAGACTTTGAAATAGAAGAAATAAATGTTCGAGCAATGTCCTGAACTCTTTTAGGGAAATGTTGGTTTTATACTTTATAAGGACATAAAGTCCAGTTGTGGGGATAATGTAGTGCCCCAAGTTTTTTATAAGTAACCCTTTTCTTATTATTTTTAAGTATTTAAAGTGTTTGGGTGAAGTTTGGGAGAGTTTCAAATACTTTTGGAATGTTTCTATGTAATTTTTAAAGGTGCACGTTTTGAGAATAGTTAGTATAAAGTATGAAAATCCTATAGAAAACTAATGAAATAGGGGATTCTGGGTAGGCACACAGTTAGGTGCATGGTTTTCACAGACCGTGCAGCCACCCTTGAGAAACTGTACAAAGTGGGAAATATGTATTTTTCATGGTTGGAGTTCATTTGGTCTAACCATGTGGGACAAACATGCAAGGTGATCCTTGAGGAAGAGTTTGGTGCACAGTTAGTGCATGGTTTGATTAATTATGAGACTATCCATGCATGGTTTAAAATTGAGATCCTAAAATAGTGTATCTCACTAGTTTTCACCTCTAAACGTCTCTTTTTTCACTATTTTCAAACATAAATTGATATTTCATCCTCACAAAGTTTTTGGAGTCTCTCCCCATATGATATGAAAATTATCTGAAAGAAATTATAAGTGCATTTAAGCCCAATTCCCTTGGTAATTATTCATTTGTGGTAGTTTTTCTTTGATCTAATTTCCTTCCCTCTGTATATTTTCTAGATATAGTCTGAGGGGTATATATCTATAATGGTTGATTCCAATCATGATGAGATATGGTTTATTTAATGTTAGGGAAAGATTTATAAGGTGGGTCTTTAGAGATTCAACCCGGTTTTATAGGCATTTTTGTGTCATTCTTCGTTTTCATCATAATTCATGAGGTAGATGGATTCAATCTCAACTCCTATTATTATAACTTGAAGGATTAGTTTCAAACTAATTGAATTGCATGAAATTAATAAAGAAATAGGTTTGTAAAGAATGGTATAAACCTTCTCTAGTGATGGTTTGTGGATTTATGGATTTGTGGAAATTGGTTGCGCAAAGTGATTGGTTTCCTTGATTTTAAAATGTTTATTTTAAAATATGGACTTTTTGGATTTATGAAAATGATTTTTTTGAAAGGTTTTCAATAAAATAAGGGTTTTATTGAAATTTCTTGGAATGGTTGATTTGAAATGGTTTTGGCATACATGGTTGGTGTGAGTTCACTCTTTCGATGTGAACATGAATAAGGGGTGTGTACCATTGGGATACAAAGGGACATGACCCTGTATAAAGGGTATGTGTCATTTTTTAATAATGATATTAGACACTTTGTGCTGACTTAGTGGATGGATGAGTAACTGCTCATGAGTATGGAACTGACATAGATTGATGGATGTGTGTGTATGTGAGTGTGGGTGTGTGAATCATGAAATGGGTATTCCAAAAAGGAATGTGAATTGGTTTAAATATTTTTTTCTTTCCCAGGAAAACTGGTTTTGCATGAAACTCTTCGGATGTTTTATAGAATTTTAAACTGTTTAAAATAGTTTTTATATAAATTATTTTATATAATTGGGCTAACATTTTCTATCCCAAGGGAGTGAGTAGGGAAGTCATTTGTGGAAAGACTACTGAGTTTCATTACTCAACCCTGCTTTGGCACTTTGGTTTTTTTACAGATATCGTTTATCGAGACGAAAGTAATGGGAAATTATCACATTTCTTTAGTGGTGCTTCATGATACTTGGGTTGTTTTTTGGATTTAGAGCATGGAGAATTTTTGGAGTTATGGAACTCTATCTTTGGAGTCTTTGGGTTTTGTTAGTTTTTTCTTCTACTTTGTACTTTTATGTAAGTATTCTTCTCTTGTAGTACTCTTTTGTAATTTGGTTTTGATATCATTGTTATTAGTTTGAGTTTTCTTAAATTTTTATCATACATAATTTAGTGGTTATTTTTTTAAGATGAGTTTATTTGGTTTGTTTTATTTCTCAAAGGGAAAATCGTCCCCCAATTGGATTGAATACCTCGGAATTTATTTCTATCCTTTGGCACCTTGGGGATGTCGCTTATGGCCAAGTAACACTCCATCGCCTACTCAAGACAATGAGGAGGGGTGGGATGTTACACTATCCTTTCCTCCTATGCCTTTTTTATCCCTCAGGTCACCACTCATTCCTTAAAACTCTTCCATAATGTAACACCCCGAGCTTCCACGATACGCTTCTCATTCAATAATACAATAGCTTGCATTGTACGCAACTTCGAGTTCTAAAACATCGCGACAAATCAAACTAGCCGTTATGAATAGTAATAACCACTTTTTAAAATTATAGAAATTTTATATTTCAAAATGGACTTCATTTTTGTATTCGTAATATCGAAATTAGCCTATGTTGAATTTTTGGTATTTTTCTGAGAACTTCTAATTTTTTATGAATAGTGAAAAATACTTAAAACAACTTTTTTAATCAAAATAATTTATAGTGATAAGTTATACTATTGAGTGGATTTAATGTATAATTAGAATATATTTTTACCATTTTATCCAATGGTGGTCATTAGAATTAATTTAACATTGAATTTGGACATAAACAATTGCCAATCTTTTGATATAAATTGTTTCTTGAAAACACGCTATTTGTCGTAACAGCGGGAATTAATTATAAAATTAATTAATGAAACTTATATGTTTGGAATTTTGTAAAATAGACATCATTTTTGAATTCGGAATATCAATTATAGCTTAGGATGAAATTTTGGCATTGTTCTGAGAAACTTCAATTTTTGATGAATAGTGAAACCACTAAGTGGTAGTTAAATAACTGATTTTTCGTTTAAATGAAATATTACCACTTCTGTGATTTGATTTTCAAAAATCCGACATACATGGTTGTCATTAAGAAGTAAAATGTGGTTCAATGAGATTATAATAATTTTTTTGGTGAATAGTAACTTATTAAGTTCTTAATCGCGATTAGTGGTAATTAGTGTAGTTTAAGGTATAGATAATACTTTAATAATATTAAATGACCTAGACACATGTCCCAACCTCATTGGTTGAGTCATGGCCGACCAAGACAAGCCATGGCCTAACTTGGGGACCCCATGGATCCACTTTTGTTGGGAAATGACATAAATTAGTTTTTATTTAATGTTAAAGTGAAAATGACACTAACATAAATTGTTCTACTAAAACAATTTTTAATTGGGGTTATACAAGTCCAAATTTTGATTATAAATAGTCATTGGAAAGCTAAAAAGATTTCCTACATCATAGTATTTGTTTTATAATTTTTAGACATTAAATAAATTAAAGTATTTATGACATAATAATGATGCAGCGATGACATCATTATTTGACGATTTAAATAAAATGAGAAGATAATGCAAAATCCGAGGCTTACACTTGTCCAAAGCCTATTGGATGAAGATATTTCGAAACCTTATCACCTTAGCCTCGAATTATATAGATGTGGGACCTTTAGAATCCGAAAAGCATTTTGAAATAATGTAACATTTCATTACTTTCCAAAAGTGCCCCTCCTCTCCACTTATAAAAGGCCCCCACCTCTCCCACCTTATTCACACCTTCAAGCCATTTGGCTCGGCCAACCTCTGCCCAAATACTCTCCCAACATCCCTATCTTACTCCTAGAATCCTCACTTTGGGCAGAACTCTTCCCAAGGAAGCCTTTGGCTCAAATCAAAAAGAGTTACCCGATTTTGAGGTAATGTCTTTTATAATGTTGTTTTGTTTTATTTTTCTTCTCCAACCCCCTAAACTCTTTTTATTCATTTCTTTTGTAACAACACCAGTATCCTCAATATACTAGGATGTTGTTATAAGAAGTATTCGAGCTACACTTACACACACCTACATCTAATGGTTAAAGAACATACGGTTTCTGTGGATGGCGAATTTCTGCCTCACGAAGCGATGATTGTTCAACACTCATATAACACCTTCAAAGGTGGCCATTAAGATGTCACTATTTTTATATATGATATATAATATGTTTTTGTTTTACTTATTCTTCTGTATTTCTCATTTATGGCATACTTTATGATTTCCATTATGGGTAAAACGCGATAATTTCATTTTAGGAAGTGCGGACTACCGCCCCCTCAAAGTGATTTGAATCGTAAATTCCATATGTGGGATGTATAAAGGATGGAGTAAATGGTATTATACACTATATTATACTGGAATTATATTATACATTTATATCATTATGATTTACTTCCATTAAATATGAAATTGAAATGAAAGTAGTGTTCATGCGTACGTACGGCTTACCGTCTCCATGAACGGTGCATTTCATTTCTTACCTCTAAATGTTACGTGACATTATGAATGAATGTATATACTGTATATATGATATATATGATATCTACATCATGAATATAATTCCGGATATAATGAATATTTCACCACATGAACAACTTGTAATTATAAGAAGTTTATTTTTGACTCAAGTACCAAAGATCGAAAAAACGACCGTTATTAACTTAAATAATTACATAATGTTCATATCATTGTAATAAGTGATATAATAAGGATAATGAAATTGAAAATGGTTCTTAATAAGGTATATATTAACTCTAGTTTATTATTCAGGAGGTTAAAGAACGGTTGAGTCAAGTCAGACACGAGGTAAGGGAACTTCTTAACCCAACTTCCATTCTTTGGGTTAATCTCCTACTTTCAAATTATGTCATGATATTATTATGTCTTATTTTGTATTTTTACTTTCTTTATGTGTACCTATAGTGAATACACATAATATATCTATTTTATTTTAAAAATGATCTTTTTAAGGACTTCGTCTCAATCTCCTTTCATTGAGGCATATTTGGTTTTATACATAACTTTCTTTTATACGGTGTATAAACCCCTTTGACTTTTAAGTTTATTCAAAAGGAATCTTTTTATACGAAGCATTTTACTAAACGAAAAAAAGGGAATGTTTTTCATTCCGTACTTATGCGGCGACAACGACTTCTCCGCCGCCGTGAACATTATTTGAGTTTCGGCTTCCTTTACAAGCCATACCTTTTTTTAAAAGAAAAATAAATACAATGTTTTAACTTTCTTTTATTTTGGTATTGAAAATGGTTTTGAAAGCATTTTTATTATATCAATGTGTTGTATTGATATCTTGTGATTGAAATGTGGAAATGTTATGTTTCCTTTATGCATGTTTTATGTGATACGATTATGTTATGGTTTATGATATGTTTAAACCTATTCATATGAGGAATGCATTGGACTTAATAAGTGACGGGTGGAGCCCGCTATAGCTCCTCGATGCATCGGCAGGTCTCATGAGACAAACTAGTGTCTTGGCACGAGGCCTTGACAAAATCTTATTTGTGGTCTTGGCACGAGGCCTTGACTACGTGGTTATGATAGTCTGGCATTATGCATTCCCTCATTATGAAAGTGGTTATTGATATTACATGTGATTATTCGACCAGTAGAATATCCATGTGAAGAAGTAAATGGCATTATCTCATTTTACTTTTGCCATATTATGTTGAAGTTCATGTTTAAGAGGCTTTTGTTTTAGTTATACATTGCCTTAAATGTTAATGTTTATTTATGAAAGCTTCCGCATTATTGTTATCCTTACTGAGCATTTGAGCTCACCCCTTTCAATGTTTAAAAATTTTCCAGGTTGTGAAGAAGTATTTTATGACTGACTTGCAAGAATAATCAGTGAAGATATGAGTGTGGACTATGAAGACCATGTTTTTTTGTAGTTTTTCACCTTTTGATGTAATGAAAGACTTATGAATGTATCTAGTGTTTCCAAGGCTACTAAACTAATCGGTCTTTCGAGACTTGATCTTTTGTGATCATGCCAATGTTACGAAGTAATGCACCGGCTCTGGGTAGCTGGGGTCGGGGCGTTACAGTTGGTATCAGAGGCAGTTTAGTACTAACCTTGGAAGCTAGATTTAGATAAACTCTGATTAGAGCACATAGCCCAAAGATAGACTTTGAGGATTAGTATAGAAGAACTTCCTAGAATTTTAGTATTGTAGAGATGTTGTGAGTTTTCCGAGCAATACATCCCTGTCTGGATACGAGCAGGTAGAGGTGGCTCTGGCACAGATGTACCTAGGGGTAAAACCCGAAAACACCGCTTTGAGCTAGACTCAAACGGGAACTGGTGCACGACAACGGGCCTTGCTGCACTCTTGGTTATGACACTCCCGGGGGATATGCTTAGGATAATTCTCATTTTCTTTACAAACCATTATGTAAGGTTTATGAGTACATACTTCCTCAAAGGAAACATTTCTTTTTATGATTATGGATTATATCCATAAATAGTTCAATTTATGTTAAGTATTATACAAGTATGGAATTATGTATTTTGATTCATAAACTAATCTGGATTATGCCATTGTTTAGAAATGGCGCCTAGTAGAAGGAATGGAAACTGTATCAATGCACGAACTCCGTGTAGGGATTGCCCTCCTGCTCAAGATAATTATTGTGGACCTGGAGATACAACTGGTGCTGATCAACTTATTACCATACTGGGACAACTCACGCAGGTTATGAATAACAACCTTACTCGTATGGAGCACCCTGATTCGCAACGTGGAGGATCAATGCTAGACCGTTTCATGAGGCAACAACCGCCAACCTTCAATGGGAGTACAAATCCTACAGTAGCTGAGCAATGGATAAATTCCTTAGAGAAAATATTCCATGCCTTGGGGAGTAGTGAAAGGGAGAAGGTTGTCATGGCAGTTTACCGCCTCACTGGAGATGCCGATCAGTGGTGGTCACTGATTCAAAACACAAAGGAAGATGATGACGTATCGAATATGGAATGGAGAGAGTTCAAAGAGTTGTTCTTAGAAAAATACTTTCCTCGTGACCATCGAGCAGATATGGAAAGGCAATTTCTGAGTTTGAGGCAGAAGGAGGATGAGAATGTCGCAAAGTATGAGGCTAACTTTACAAGGTTAGCGAGGCATGCTGCCGATTATATACGTAACCCAAGAAGTAAGATTGATCGTTTCTTTGATGGGTTAAAACCATTTCTCCGTCGAGCTCTAGTGTCACAATCTTTCTCAACATACGAAGATATAGTCTCATGTGCTATCAAGACAGAAAAGGAATTCTCTAAGTCTTATGACAACAAAGTAAAGAAAGAGAAGAAGAGAACGGTGGAACAAGAGACAGATAAAGGGAAAAAGGGAAAGAAGGATTTTCCATTATGTGATAATTGTGGGAAGAATCACCCTGGTACTTGCCTAAAAGGAATGGGAGTCTGTTATAAATGTGGAGAAAAAGGTCACCAGGCACGTGATTGCAAGGGAAAGAAAGAGGCTGTCAAAGTTGAATGCTACAATTGTAGAGAAATGGGTCATTACGCAAATGAATGTCCTAAGCGTCAAGGAATCTTACCTCAGAAAAGGCCAAGGGATCAAGGACAATCTTATGCTATTACTACAGTTGAAGCAGAATAACTAATGTATTGATGCTTTCGGACTCATGGATTATATTCTGGTTATTAGAATAATGTGATCTATATAAGGATTGTACTGCAGTACTTTTTGATTTCAGTAAGGTTTTAATATGATTAAGGTAATCATATTTTTAGTATGTGACAATAAGAGAAACTTTTCTTTTTATGGGGAATCTGATGCTACAATTGATTTTGGAATTAAGAGACATTTTAGAGAAAGTCTGGACAGAGTTATTTTGGAGTGGATTAAGTTGATCTTTGGATAGTATGGTTTAAGGTTAAAAAATTAATGAAGATTGTTTTTGGAGTATTATAATACTATAGTTTTAGGAAAAGGACAACCTGCAGGGTGGGGCATAAACCGTCGCGTCGGACAAAGCTGTAGGAATCGAACCCACAATCAAAGTGCGACAAGCCTTTATTTCCTACCACTAGCCTACAGGAAGTCCCTGGTTATTACAAAATAATTTTACTAATCTAAATGGTATGTTTTAACATTTTGAACCTTATACAATTAGGATAAGTATGATATTTTTGAGTTCTATTATCTTTTTGAGTGAAAGATGAGTTGAAGGTTGAAACTCTAATTGTCAAGCATAAATATATATATACCTATCTCTTATTCAATGAATAAATTAATTCTTAAACTTTAGTAAAGGGATATTAAAACAAAAAAATGTGTTATCCTAATACCTTATGTCTTGTTGAACTGATGATATTTTAAATCAATATAGATTGAAGGCTTTGAGGCCCTCAATTTGACAGTTGATTGTTATTGATGACCTCAATCACTCCCTACAAATATTTACGTTTTTCCTCCAATTATATGTCTCTAATTGCCACCAATGTTCTCCTTATCGAGATTATAATTTGGTGGTGACTTTCTTATTTCCATTTACCTCTTATTAAGGCTAAATTTTATTAATCTTATTTCCGATGTGGGTTTTCCACAAAGGTATTTTCCCTTTTCAACCTTTTATTTTCCAAGAAAAATTTCAAATTGCGAGGACGCAATTTATTGAAGGAGGGGAGAATGTAACACCCCGAGCTTCCACGATACGCTTCTCATTCAATAATACAATAGCTTGCATTGTACGCAACTTCGAGTTCTAAAACATCGCGACAAATCAAACTAGCCGTTATGAATAGTAATAACCACTTTTTAAAATTATAGAAATTTTATATTTCAAAATGGACTTCATTTTTGTATTCGTAATATCGAAATTAGCCTATGTTGAATTTTTGGTATTTTTCTGAGAACTTCTAATTTTTTATGAATAGTGAAAAATACTTAAAACAACTTTTTTAATCAAAATAATTTATAGTGATAAGTTATACTATTGAGTGGATTTAATGTATAATTAGAATATATTTTTACCATTTTATCCAATGGTGGTCATTAGAATTAATTTAACATTGAATTTGGACATAAACAATTGCTAATCTTTTGATATAAATTGTTTCTTGAAAACACGCTATTTGTCGTAACAGCGGGAATTAATTATAAAATTAATTAATGAAACTTATATGTTTGGAATTTTGTAAAATAGACATCATTTTTGAATTCGGAATATCAATTATAGCTTAGGATGAAATTTTGGCATTGTTCTGAGAAACTTCAATTTTTGATGAATAGTGAAACCACTAAGTGGTAGTTAAATAACTGATTTTTCGTTTAAATGAAATATTACCACTTCTGTGATTTGATTTTCAAAAATCAGACATACATGGTTGTCATTAAGAAGTAAAATGTGGTTCAATGAGATTATAATAATTTTTTTGGTGAATAGTAACTTATTAAGTTCTTAATCGCGATTAGTGGTAATTAGTGTAGTTTAAGGTATAGATAATACTTTAATAATATTAAATGACCTAGACACATGTCCCAACCTCATTTGTTGAGTCATGGCCGACCAAGACAAGCCATGGCCTAACTTGGGGACCCCATGGATCCACTTTTGTTGGGAAATGACATAAATTAGTTTTTATTTAATGTTAAAGTGAAAATGACACTAACATAAATTGTTCTACTAAAACAATTTTTAATTGGGGTTATACAAGTCCAAATTTTGATTATAAATAGTCATTGGAAAGCTAAAAAGATTTCCTACATCATAGTATTTGTTTTATAATTTTTAGACATTAAATAAATTAAAGTATTTATGACATAATAATGATGCAGCGATGACATCATTATTTGACGATTTAAATAAAATGAGAAGATAATGCAAAATCCGAGGCTTACACTTGTCCAAAGCCTATTGGATGAAGATATTTCGAAACCTTATCACCTTAGCCTCGAATTATATAGATGTGGGACCTTTAGAATCCGAAAAGCATTTTGAAATAATGTAACATTTCATTACTTTCCAAAAGTGCCCCTCCTCTCCACTTATAAAAGGCCCCCACCTCTCCCACCTTATTCACACCTTCAAGCCATTTGGCTCGGCCAACCTCTGCCCAAATACTCTCCCAACATCCCTCTCTTACTCCTAGAATCCTCACTTTGGGCAGAACTCTTCCCAAGGAAGCCTTTGGCTCAAATCAAAAAGAGTTACCCGATTTTGAGGTAATGTCTTTTATAATGTTGTTTTGTTTTATTTTTCTTCTCCAACCCCCTAAACTCTTTTTATTCATTTCTTTTGTAACAACACCAGTATCCTCAATATACTAGGATGTTGTTATAAGAAGTATTCGAGCTACACTTACACACACCTACATCTAATGGTTAAAGAACATACGGTTTCTGTGGATGGCGAATTTCTGCCTCACGAAGCGATGATTGTTCAACACTCATATAACACCTTCAAAGGTGGCCATTAAGATGTCACTATTTTTATATATGATATATAATATGTTTTTGTTTTACTTATGCTTCTGTATTTCTCATTTATGGCATACTTTATGATTTCCATTATGGGTAAAACGCGATAATTTCATTTTAGGAAGTGCGGACTACCGCCCCCTCAAAGTGATTTGAATCGTAAATGCCATATGTGGGATGTATAAAGGATGGAGTAAATGGTATTATACACTATATTATACTGGAATTATATTATACATTTATATCATTATGATTTACTTCCATTAAATATGAAATTGAAATGAAAGTAGCGTTCATGCGTACGTACGGCTTACCGTCTCCATGAACGGTGCATTTCATTTCTTACCTCTAAATGTTACGTGACATTATGAATGAATGTATATACTGTATATATGATATATATGATATCTACATCATGAATATAATTCCGGATATAATGAATATTTCACCACATGAACAACTTGTAATTATAAGAAGTTTATTTTTGACTCAAGTACCAAAGATCGACAAAACGACCGTTATTAACTTAAATAATTACATAATGTTCATATCATTGTAATAAGTGATATAATAAGGATAATGAAATTGAAAATGGTTCTTAATAAGGTATATATTAACTCTAGTTTATTATTCAGGAGGTTAAAGAACGGTTGAGTCAAGTCAGACACGAGGTAAGGGAACTTCTTAACCCAACTTCCATTCTTTGGGTTAATCTCCTACTTTCAAATTATGTCATGATATTATTATGTCTTATTTTGTATTTTTACTTTCTTTATGTGTACCTATAGTGAATACACATAATATATCTATTTTATTTTAAAAATGATCTTTTTAAGGACTTCGTCTCAATCTCCTTTCATTGAGGCATATTTGGTTTTATACATAACTTTCTTTTATACGGTGTATAAACCCCTTTGACTTTTAAGTTTATTCAAAAGGAATCTTTTTATACGAAGCATTTTACTAAACGACAAAAAGGGAATGTTTTTCATTCCGTACTTATGCGGCGACAACGACTTCTCCGCCGCCGTGAACATTATTTGAGTTTCGGCTTCCTTTACAAGCCATACCTTTTTTTAAAAGAAAAATAAATACAATGTTTTAACTTTCTTTTATTTTGGTATTGAAAATGGTTTTGAAAGCATTTTTATTATATCAATGTGTTGTATTGATATCTTGTGATTGAAATGTGGAAATGTTATGTTTCCTTTATGCATGTTTTATGTGATACGATTATGTTATGGTTTATGATATGTTTAAACCTATTCATATGAGGAATGCATTGGACTTAATAAGTGACGGGTGGAGCCCGCTATAGCTCCTCGATGCATCGGCAGGTCTCATGAGACAAACTAGTGTCTTGGCACGAGGCCTTGACAAAATCTTATTTGTGGTCTTGGCACGAGGCCTTGACTACGTGGTTATGATAGTCTGGCATTATGCATTCCCTCATTATGAAAGTGGTTATTGATATTACATGTGATTATTCGACCAGTAGAATATCCATGTGAAGAAGTAAATGGCATTATCTCATTTTACTTTTGCCATATTATGTTGAAGTTCATGTTTAAGAGGCTTTTGTTTTAGTTATACATTGCCTTAAATGTTAATGTTTATTTATGAAAGCTTCCGCATTATTGTTATCCTTACTGAGCATTTGAGCTCACCCCTTTCAATGTTTAAAAATTTTCCAGGTTGTGAAGAAGTATTTTATGACTGACTTGCAAGAATAATCAGTGAAGATATGAGTGTGGACTATGAAGACCGTGTTTTTTTGTAGTTTTTCACCTTTTGATGTAATGAAAGACTTATGAATGTATCTAGTGTTTCCAAGGCTACTAAACTAATCGGTCTTTCGAGACTTGATCTTTTGTGATCATGCCAATGTTACGAAGTAATGCACCGGCTCTGGGTAGCTGGGGTCGGGGCGTTACACATAAACACCTCCTTAGGATTCTACAACTCTCAAAATATCCTTCTAAGTCTAATTTCTCAAAAAGAACCATCCATAAACCTAAAATTTAGTTTTACTCCAAAATATAATGATTTGAGAAATTACAAGGTGTTATAGTCATTTACATTTATTTCATGGAAATATACTTAAATATCATACATTCTTGGGAATTACATAAAGTTCTTTGTGTGTTTTGTTAGTGATTTTTGGTTATGACTGTTCACACTCCAGCGTAGGTCCTACCCATATAGCTCAATGCACAGCCCCCTACGTCAAGTACCTATGCTGAGGACCTCCGTCGAAGACCTATGTGGAAGTATAATTTCTTCACCCCTACATGGAAGAGATACACAATGGAGATATGCCGAAGACCTATGTGAAAAACATCTTTTTTACCATCCCCATCCTTGCCTAGAAATAAGACCCTTGGGATCCCTATTTTGTTAACTGAAAAATTTGTAAGAACTATCAAATCTCCCATTGTGTATCTCTTTTTCCCAAGTCCCCAAAATTTTCTCACATTGCTATCTAAAAACATGAGATAATATATAATTAGATTTTATAGGAAATATAAAGACCCTTTCAAAGTAATAAATACAAAACATCTTATTAAGGACGCTCCTTCTATAGGAAGAAGTCATCTATGGATGGTACTTTTCTTAAGTGAGGACCTACGCAGGATGCATCTAAGGACATCAAGCGGAACCTGGGGTGCTTAAGTTAAAACCTCACACAAGTTTTGTTTTCCCTTTTCCATTTACCAATTCATATCAAACTCTCATAAGTTTTTAATTCTTCTATTAATCATTTTTCAGTTCCTCCTAGGACCTTCAAGGTACAAATATGTGGTACACCTACATAGCATACCTGCGCGGAAGACCTGTGCAGACCACCTATGCAACTCATCTTTGAATTCCTCTTATAATCTACCCATGGAGGGGCATATCCTTTATCGTATCCCTTGTATGAAAAGGACAAAGTTGAAACCTGAACCAAAACCTACTGACTTACCAAACCTTTAGGAAAGATACATTAGTGTGTCTCCCATTTTGGGTTTGTATTTGACTAGTCATAGGTTCCCCAAATTTGTCTTATAAGGGAGTCAAGATCCTTGGGATGTCTTTAGGTTTGAATATCTATATTCAAATGGACCCTTACCCCATATAGAGTGTTGGGAAGTTCCCAGTTTTTTGGATTAGGGTTCGGGCCATGTCCCCCCTACTCATCTCTAAGACTCAGAACCTCAGGTCCCTGGTAGGGAAGGTGTGGTTCATTCTTGAATTTACTTTTAACATAGAGAATAATATCCTCCTTCCACTATAGTAAAAATTATAAGGAATCCCTCCTAGAGTAATCCCCTTTCCTTTTGGGCTGAACCCAATGACCTTCTCTTTTAATCCAGATTGAAAAGTTCATTGCTTTGTGCCCTCATCCACTGTCTCCTTGGCTTTTTTCTCCATAGGTCCGACCTATTCCATCATCGGAGGAGAAATTGTGTGGTTTGTTGAATCCTTTACATCCTCTTGTTTCTCACACCGAGCATGAATCACGTGGTTTTAGAGATTAGTGATGATCACACATCCTCTCAATCCACCTAACTTCTTGAACTACGAGAACTCTGATTCCCACCATAATTTGGATATGTAAGAATCCTTCACCAAGGGCCCATGCTCAATGGAAATCCTCCTCAATAGTCCAAATATAATTCTCTTATTTTGGAAATCCTACTTAGGAATAAGCCCCAAATTAATTCCCCTTTGAATCACCATGAGTTAAGACATTTTTTATAGACCTTGTTACAAGGTCATCCTCTTTAGGAGTAAGCCCAAACCTATTTCTCTCAAAGGTCCGTACCCTACTGCAAGACTTATTAAACTATGTGGGATTTGATTCCCATAATAGTGGGATATGTTTTTATCCTCCATAAGTTTCAAACAAAAAACTCCAAAATCAACCCTATTCTTCCTGGGCCACATTCTTAACAGGGTATAATTAAACTTGGAAACTCATATCCTTTCCTGGTTTCTTGGGATTCTTATGAATAAGACCCACACAAATCTTTAACTAGGAACATTCTGCTTAGATTTCATTACAACATGACATTGAATTGTATGATTAGGTCCTTATCACGTGACCTTAAAATGTATAATGTATCCCATTAAGTTTCCCAAAACTATAAGGGTTTTGACTCCTTTAATAAGGATACATAGTTATCTCATTTATGGGTACAATCCCAACATCAAAACAAATTTTGTTTACTTGGATAACCATAAATTTTAGAGTGCCCCACTGAGTGGCTTAAAAACAGAATCATCGTAACAACTTCTAAATAATATCTAAGTAGATATAAGAGGATACCATTGATGTACAACCTCGAATACATATGGATATCACCATTAATGAAGAACCTCAAATATATACATATGATTATGGATTCCACAGAAGCTAATAATTTATTGCAAATTTCAAGGTAAATTTACATTATGCTTGGTAAATTAACAAGGATTCATGAACATATCTTAAATCTATTATAGGGTCCCAGAGTAGGTAATAATTCCCCAAAATAAGGTTGTGATGAGCCCGACCTCCCATCCTCTCAACCAACATGAATTATTGAGTATCGTAGGTCAACAAACCAAATGAACATCTACCTTTGGAAAGCAGGTCCCTTTGGATACATATCTATTGGGTGTTCCCAGTTCCATAAATAAATCCAATGGAAACTATCTAGATGTAGTGATTTCTAAACAGAACATATGTTCTGGGGGAAACAACAAAATGGTGAACCCAACGTGAATACTTCACCAAGATCATAGTGTTACCCATATGCTAGACCCCTATTAATTTATAAAACAGGGATAGACAAGGGAATCAATCACGAATGTGTTCATATAAAATATTCTACTTTACTTTATTTCATTGTTTTTATTTGTTATATATACATGCACTTTTTTAGGACCTCCCTTCATTCAAAATGACTTCCTTCAAGTTTTCACCCGTGAATGACCTAGCTACTACTCAAGCTGGATCCTCATCCACTCAAAGGAAATTATCACCAACTCAATGTCTTCAATGTTTGGTCTCCAATGCATTGGTCTGAGAGTACCATCAACTTGGAACTATCCAGACCATAGAGGTGTAAGAACCCGATTCTTACTTTTGAGGCACGAGTTTCTTCTTTTCTCTTTTCCTTAAGTGTTTTTGAGAAAATATGGGAAATGGGGAAAATCCTAAATTTTGGAAGTACACGCCGTGTACTTTTTCCACATGTCGGGTAATTTTGGCTGTGTGGGATGAGTACACAGGGCGTGTGGCCATGTCAGAGATGAAGGGTGTAGGAACCGACTACACATCGTGTAGTGGTCCTTTACACATCGCGTAGTCAGTCGGAAGGTGAATAGTAAGGTGGTGGCCAGCTGTGGGGTAGTACACGCCGTGTACTCATGAAGACACACCATGTGGTGGTCCTTTAAGCCATAATTCTTTTACCTCTGATCTACGGCGTTCTTGGAGGTTTCATAAGGTGTCGTTCGCGTATATCGTTCATGGGTGTTTAAGGTAGGTGTCTTGGTGCTTATTTTTCCAACTACTGTGCGATTTGTGTATTTTAGTGCCACGAACCCATGTTGGGGTGTCCTTTGGCTGAGTCCGTGGATATTTTAAATACCTATAATTGCATAGATAGTTGAATGTGATATAAAAATGTTGTTTGGGATCACTGCTTGGGTCCAGGACCACCCCGGGGGTGTGTTCTTCTGTTTAGCCGTTTGGCCAGGATACCCATGGGTATTCCTTGTTTATTTTTATGCCTTTAATGAAATGATTGTAGAATTTCCTTGAGAGGAATTTCCTTTTTACTGCTTGTTTACATGTTGGGCCCGGCCCGGTTACCTGTTTAGCCTGAGGGCGGTGTTGTAATTAGTCCGTGGGCATTGTACTACCTAGCTTGTGGGAAACTTCTTTTGTGCCTGTGGGCAGTTGATTCTGTGCCTGTGGGCGACACTTCTTATGCCCGTGGGAAATATCCGTATGTGTGTGGGCAGAATAATGTGTTGGTTTCTCTTTACCCGAGGGTAGGAGCTTACGTTTCTGAGTACATTGTCTGTTTACTTAGAATATTCACTATGGTGGTATTTTAAATTAAATGATTAAATGGATATTAAAATGTCAATATAACTGGTTAACTTAGTTACTTTCAGTACTACTTACTTTATTACATTTTAATACTGCACACTGTTGTTGTATGATTTCACACAGTTGGGCACGGGCCTTTGGTGGGTGCCTACTTGGATTTACATATCACGCCCTGTTTGGGTCATTCTTTTCGGCCCAAATAGATTATGTTTCTACAGGTGTGGATAAGGGAAAGGGTCCTTATACAGGTACATGATTGCTGCTAGGGTGTAAGAGATCATGGGACCGAGCATTGGCTCGCAATGCCGCGGGTTGTTCTCTTATGATTTTCTGTACTTGTACTTCATTTTTATTGTATTGCAGTGTAACATGTTCTGGCTGTTTTGTAGAATAGATACATGCTCCATCTTCATATATATATGACTGTTGGTTTCCCTTTTTGTTATCAGTTATCCATTTCAGTTATATACACTGTTATTGCTTCCGCTGTTGTTGTATGTTTATATTATATTCTGCTGCACTACACTTTGAAAAATGAGGGCATAGTTTCCCCACTATCAGACCTGGGCCCCCACTGCTAGTCGGCAGCCTCTGGCATTTGGGGAAATGCGCTTGAGGTCACGTGGTGAACTGGGTTCGGGGCACCCGTTGAGTGGCACCCAGATCCGGGATGTTACAAAGTGGTATCAGAGGAGTTATTTTCTCTGACTTACTATTTGGAGCCTTAGTCGGGGATAGGATGGAATGGTAATTGGTAATAACCTGTGCCCAGGCGTAGCTAACCCATCTACAGGGAAAATGAAAATTACCGCTATTGCAATTTTACTGATTTTTCAATTTACAATTGATTTTATTTCACTGTTGGGTGATGCACTTGTGATTGTGCTAGTTATATTTTATCTATGGGTTCTATTTAGTTACAACCCGATGATATGAGGGTATGCCATTTCATGCATCATTTAGGAACATGATAGAAATCACATGCCATGCATAATTCCATTCTATGTAGGTGCATTAGGAATTTCATGTTGTTGTGATAGTTGTTATGCTAGAAAAGCATGTTGTTGTGATAGCTGCTTGATAAATACATTTTATGTGATAGGGTATTTTTGTATGAGCCTGTTAAAAGAATGGACGCCAAACTTGGGTTTTTTGGGAGTATGGGCCCCCATTTACCGGAATTTGGTGGATCATTGACTGTTTATTTTGTTATAACACAGATAAGATGTCAAATTTTGATTCGTGGGGAGTATGGGCCCTCACAGATCGGAATTTGAAACTTAGGTGTTGTTTTTCAGTATTTTCTGGGCTCCGAAGTAGTTTTTGAGGCATACTGTCTGGAAAACCCAATATACACGTCGTGTAGTGCTTTACACACACCGTGTGTGTTCTTCTGTTCGGGAAGAAAAATAAACTTTTTGAGTACATGCCGTGTAGTCTCTTCCCGTGTCACAAACCATGTGGGTGGTGACATGGGGAAGGGAAGGTCTTGGGGCGAACACGTCGTGTAGTGTTGACCCAGAGACATGGTCGTGTACTAACAAACACAGGTCGGTGTTATCATTTCTTGAACATGTCGTGTCAATGATGAACACGTCGTAAAGTGAGACCTGGGGACCCGACCGTGTAACTAACAACACGAGTCGGGGGATCCTTTCGTGTACACGCCGTGTGTATAAAGAACACGTCGTGTAGGTTGAGTCGTGTGTCCGGTCGTGTAACTAACAACATGGGTCGGCGGAGCTCGTCTAGTACACGTCGTGTAGTCTTGTCCGAGGTAAGACTATGTGGACTTAGTCGTGTGGCTGGAAAACGGGGTGGAGTAAACACCGTGTTCGGGTGTAACACGCTGTGTAGTGTCAAGACGAGTAGTCGGTCGTGTCACGAGCGACACGGGCAGTTGGAAATAATACCATACACACCATGTAGATAATATACACGCCGTGTAGTTTCATTCAAACGGAATCCTTGTGGATTAGCCGTGTCGAAGGACCCGGGTAGGGGAAGGGAAGTCAAGTACATGTCGTGTATTCTTCTTTTGCAAATCTTGAAATGCCTTCTTCCTTTTGTTCCATTTGTAGTTTCTTCATTTTCAGTCTTGCTAATCTTGAATCTAAGGCGTGTTTTTGACCTTGTAGAGTCATGCCGCCTAGACGACCGTGCGTTGTTCGCCAGGAGAGTGGCAACGAGTATACTCCAGAGATGGTGGGCCATGTGCTACCAGTAGATCCACCAGCAGAGCCAGATGCAGCGCCAGCTATTATACCGGACACAGGTGTGGACGCATAGTTCCGTGAAGGCTTTATGTGGTTCATGAAAACCTTTCAGGGAGCACTGTCGGCTACCACATCTATGGTTGAGCTTACTCATATCTTTCAGCAGTAGCATCCGCCTACGTTTTCAGAGGATGGCGGACCACAGGCTGCAAAGTCTTGGCTGGGATCGAGGCAGACTATTTTCGAGCATCTTGAGATGCCTCCAGGGTGGAGGGTCAAGCTCATGACGTATATGCTGCGTGATTCCACCAAGAGGTGGTGGGATGTTACCACCCAGTCATAGCATCACAGGGACATGGCGTGGAAAGATTTTCATGCAGTCTTCTATGAATTCTTCTTCCAAGAGACGCTGAGGGAAGATAGAGCTTGAGTGTTCATGAATCTACAGTAGGGAGCTATGTCGGTGATGGACTATTCTGCTCATTTCACTGAGCTTCAGCACTTTGCACTCGTGCTGGTGGGCGATGAGATGCTGAGAGCTAGACTCTTTGAGGATGTTCTTCGTTATGACATCCGAGTGCTGGTGAATGTTTTTGAGTTTCCTAATGTACATGATATTGTGAATCAGGCACTGATTACGGAGAGAAACTTGCGGGAATCTATTGGTGTGGTCAAGGGTGTTTTAGCACCAGTTATTGGTAGTATTTCTGCTGGCAAGAGGAAGAGACATATGGACTTCTCTCATGGTGGTAGTACCAGTTAGAAGAATGCTTCTGGTGGCCAGGTCATGTGCTACCAGTGTGGTAGAGAGGGGCACAAGAGGCCACAGTGTCCACGAGACCTAGTGGACTGCCGATCTTGCGGCAGGATAGGTCATCTGCAGTGCTTTTGCAGTGTGTTTCCACCGATGGCTAGTGAGAGGGGTTCTGTGCAGACTCCGCGTGTGGGAGCAGGACCAGCAGCTTCTTACCAGTCAGGGAACTGGAATACGTCAGGGCGTGCAGGAAGAGATGGTGGTCGTGGTCGTGGTATCCAGACACCAGGATCTCAGAGGCAGCAGGGTGGGACAGCTTAGGGTAGCCAGGCTGTGTCACAGGGCCATGGCACTGGGCAGGCATATGCAGTGCAACAGACCCAGCAGGAGCAAGATCTCGGACCTTCTACAGTCAGAGGTAATATTTTAGTAGCTTCTGTTTTATCTTCAGTACTGTTCGATATGGGTGCTACACATAGTTTCGTATCTGTACCTGTTGTGTAGATTCTTGGGCTCTATGTTTCTAGTTCTTCCGATATCATGATGCTAGACACTTCTTTGGGGACTAGGACGGCTGGTGTGCATCAATGCAAGGAGTGCCCCCTTGAGGTTGGTGGGTGTCACTTTCTTTGGGACCTCTATGTCTTAGAGATGAAAACTTATGATATCATTCTCGGGATGGACTGGTTGGTTCCCTTTCGAGCCTTTGTATATTGCTATCATCGCAGGGTGAGTTTCATGTCACCAGAGGGCGGAGAGTTTCTATACAAGGGCGAATGGGATGTTTAGGTGAGTCGAGATGGACCAGAGCAATGTGGGCAAGGTGGATTCACATCCCAGATTGCAAGTTTATATCTAAACGACCAGGGGACTTATCAGAAGGATTTTCCTCCAGTGGTTGATCGTTTCAGGGATGTCTTCCTGGATGAATTTTTAGGTCTACCTCTAGAGAGAGAGGTGGATTTCTCTATCGCGCTTGTGCCAGGAGCAGCATCGGTGTCCATTCCTCCTTATAGGATGGCCATGCCTGAGTTGCAAGAGCTAAAGAGGTAGTTAGGGGAGTTATAGGTGAAGGGTTTTATCTGACCCAGTACTTCTCCTTGGGGTTCTCTGGTCCTTTTTTCGAAGAAAGAAGATGGTACCCTCATACTTTGTGTGGATTATCGGAAGCTGAACCAGTTGACGGTTAAGAACCGATATCCTTTACCAAGTATTTATGATCTTTTTGATCAACTTAGTGGAGCACGAGTGTTCTTGAAGATTGAATTGAGATCAGGATATCATCAGCTACGTGTTAGACCATCTGATATACCTCTCAGGGCTTTTAGAAGCAGGTATGGTCTATACGAGTATACAGTTATGCCGCTCGGACTCACGAACACGCCAGTATTTTTCATGGCTCTGATGAATCGTGTATTCCATCCGTATCTTTATTGTTTTATGGTAGTATTCATGGACGACATCTTGGTGTACTCTCACACTTGACACGACCATGCCACCCATCTTGAGATCGTATTGAGTACACTGAGAGAGCATCAGCTATATGCTAATCTCTCAAAGTTCCACTTTTGGATGGACCAGATTCACTTCCTGGGTCATATCATCTCAGAGGCAGTAGTTGCAGTAGACCTAGAGAAGGTGAGAGAAGTAGTTTCTTGAGATCATCCTAAGAACGTGTTTGAGATACGGAGTTTCTTAGGGCTGGATGGTTACTACAGATGCTTCATACAGGACTTATCCCTCTTAGCAGTGCCGTTGACGGGTTTGACTAAGAAGGGTGAGAAGTTCGTTTGGTCGGAAGCTTGTGAGACATCCTTTCAGGACCTGAAGGGAAGGTTGACATCAGCACCAGTCCTGATACTTCCAGAGCAAGGGAAGAGCTATACATTTTATTGTGATTCATCAGGTATTGGGCTGAGAGCAGTGTTGATGTAGGGTGACTGAGTTGTTGTGTACGGGTCTCAGCAGTTGAGGCCACATGAGAGGAATTACCCAGCGCATGATATCGAGTTGGCTAAAGTTGTTCATGCATTGCGCTATTGGAGACACTATCTATTGGGAGAACATTTTTTGGGGTTCATGGACCATAAAAGTCTCAAGTACATCTTTACCCAGCATGACTTGAACCTGAGACAGCGAAGGTGGATCGAGTACCTTCAGTACGTTGATTTTGAGCTTTCCAATACACATGGTAAAGGTAATGCAACAGCTGATGCACTGAGCAGGAAGACTCAAATACAGGCTGTGCAGGAGGCCAGTGGTGAGTGGCAGCTTATGGACTTGTTCTCTGAGATGCATCTAGAGGTGCACAATAGTCAGGGGCAGTCTTATATTTCGTCTTTAGCTTTGACTTCAATCCTCCTGGATAGAGTGGGGATGAGACAACTATCTGATTCAGAAGGCCTAGTTCTACGGGAGTCAGTGGCAAGTGAGGACCCTCCTCCTGGGTGGACAATAGGCGATGATGAGGTTTTGCATTTCCATGTATGATTATGGGTTCCAGGGGATATACACGAGGAGCTTATGCGGGAGTTTCATGCTTCATTTTGGGCAGTTCATCCCAGGGTTACCGAGATTTAATGTGACTTGAGACGTCAGTACTGGTGGTCGGGTATGAAGAGAGATGTAGCTGGTTTTGTTATGATTTGTTCCACCTTTCAGTAGGTGAAGGCGGAACATCAGAGGCCAGCCGGACTGTTACAGCAGTTACCCATTCCGAAGTGTAAATGGGATGATGTCGCAATGGACTTCGTGAATGGTTTGCTGAGGTTACCTCGAGGCAATGATGTTATCTGGGTTGTTGTGGACAAACTCACAAAGGTAGCTCACTTTTGGCCGATCAAGGAGACCTTCGGTGTTGACGAGCTCGGAAGGTTATCCGAGAGGTCGTACGTCTTCATGGGTTCCCTCGTTCTATCGTTTCAGATAGGGACACCCATTTTACATCTCATTTCTGGCAGAGTTTTCAAAGGGCACTGGGTACACAGGTGCTTCTGAGCATAGCTTACCACCCTCAGACTGATGGCCAGTCAGGGCGTACCATACAGGTTCTTGAGGACATTTTGCGAGCATGCGTCCTAGACTTTGGGGGCTCTTGGGAGAAGCACATACCCCTAGTCGATTTTTCCTATAATAACAGTTTTCATGAAACTATTGATATGGAACCATACAAGGATTTATATGGTAGGTCGTGTCGATCACCCTTGTGCTGGTTAGAGGCAGGTGAGGCAGCTTTACTGGGACCATGTCTCATGCAGGAGACTTCTGAGAAGGTCCAGTTGATTCAGAAGCGGATGGATACCGCAAAATCTCATCAGAAAGCTTATACTGATCGTCACAGATGAACTTTAGAGTTCGTGGTCAGGGATCAGGTTTTCTTACGTGTTTCTCTGAGGCTGGGACACAAGCGGATCAGGAGATAGGGTAAAATTTCACCGAGGTATGTGGGGCCATTTGAGATTCTAGAGAGAGTTGGGCTGGTTGCATATCGATTACAATTACCTCAGAGGTACCAAGACATGCACGACGTCTTCCATGTATCTCAGTTGCGCCGCTATCATTCCGACCCATCTCACGTCTTTCAACCCGAGGAGGTTGAGCTCGAGGTAGATGCGTCCTTTGAGGAGAATCTGATTCGTGTCATTGACAAGAGCACGAAGGTTCTCCGAGTCTGGTTAGTTTCTCTTGTACAGGTGTTATGGCAGCATGGCTGAGTACAGGACGAAACCTGGGAGTGGGAGACCGACGTACGTGCTCAGTGGCCAGAGTTATTCTCACCTTTATCTTCGCCACCCTTGGAAGGGCAATTCTGGGACGAATTTCTTTAAGGTGGGAAGTTTGTAAGAACCCGGTTATTACTTTTGATGTATGGGTTTCTTCTTTTCTCTTTTCCTTAAGTGTTTTTGAGGAAATATGGGAAATGGGGAAAAATCCTAAATTTTGGAAGTACACGCCGTGTACTTTTTCCACACGCCGTGTAATTTTGGCCGTGTAGGATGAGTACACAGGGTGTATGGCCATGTCAGTGATGAAGGGTGTAGGAACCGACTACACGCCGTGTAGTGGTCCTTTACACATCATATAGTCAGTCAGCAAGTGAATAGTAAGGTGGTGGCCAGCTGTGGGGCAGCACACGCCATGTACTCACAAAGACACGCCACATAGTCATGTCGGCAGGTGAAGAGTGCCGCACTGGCGGGAAGCCGTCAGAGGAACATTTTAAAAATGGGAAGTACATGTCGTGTACTCATAAGTACATGTAGTGTACTTTGTTTTTTCTCTTAAAATGGGTAGTAGCCTCCACTGTTTACAAGGAAGGCTTATAATGGGAAGAGATCTCGGGGGAGGAAGGCTGAATCTTCGAGGATCCGCTGAGTGCACGTTCGGAATCCGTTTCTACCTTGGACGATATCGTTGGAACCGCACGGGTAAGCCCTCCACTATTCTTTAACCATTCTTGCCAATTCTTCCCCTAACAAGAGTTATTTGCATTTAAGAGAGAATTCTTTTACCTCAGATCTACGGCATTATTGGAGGTTTTAGAAGGCGTCGTTCGCGTATATCATTCGTGGTTGTTTAAGGTAGGTAGCTTGGTGTTTATTTTTCCAACTATTGTGCGTTTTGTGTATTTTAGTGCCACAAACCCATGTTGGGGTGTCATGTGGCTGAGGTCATGTCTATTTTAAATACCTATAATTGTATAGGTAGTTGAATGTGATATAAAAATGCTGTTTAGGATCGCTGCTTGGATCCAGGACCACCCCGGGGGGTGCGTTCTTCTGTTTAGTCGTTTGGCCAGGATACCTGAGGGTATGCCTTGTTTATTTTTATTCCTTTAATGAAATGACTGTAGAATTTCCTTGATTGGAATTTCCTGTTTACTGCTTGTTTACATGTTGGGACTGGCTCAGTTACCTGTTTAGCCTGAGGGCGGTGTTGTAATTAGCCTGTGGGTATTGAACTACCTAGCCTGTGGGCAACTTCTTCTGTGCCTGTGGGCAGTTGATTCTGTGCCTGTGGGCGACACTTCTTATGACCGTGGGAAATATATGTATGCCTGTGGGAAGAATCTTGTGTTGGTTTCTCTTTACCCGAGGGTAGGAGCTTACGTGTCTGAGTACATTGGTTGTTTACTTAGAATATTCACTATGGTGGTATTTTAAATTAAATGATTAAATGGATATTAAAATGGAAATATAACTTGTTAAGTTAGTTACTTTGAGTACTACTTACTTTATTTCATTTTAATATTGCACACTGTTGTTTCATGATTTCACACAGTTGGGCATGGGCCTTTGGTGGGTGCCTACTGGGATTTACTTCTCACACCCTGTTTGGGTCATGCTTTTCATCCCAAACAGATTTCATTTCTGCAGGTGTGGATAAGGGAAATGGTCCTTATACAGGTACTTGATTGCTGCTAGGGTGTATGAGAGCATGGGACCGAGCATTGTCTCGCGATGTCGCGGGCTGTTCTGTTATGCTTTTCTGTACTTGTACTTCAGTTTTATTGTATTGCAGTGTAACATGTTCTAGCTATTTTGTAGAATAGATACATGCTGCATCTTCATATATATATGACTGTTGGTTTCCCTTTTTTTATCAGTTATCCATTTCAGTTATATATACTGTTATCGCTTCCGCTATTGTTGTATGTTTATATTATATTCCGCTGCGCTACACTTTGAAAAATGAGGGAATAGTTTACCCACTATCAGACTTGGGCCCTCGCTGCTAGTTGGAAGCCTCTAGCGTTTGAGGAAATGCACTTGAGGTCATGTGGCGAACCGGGTTCAGGGCACCCGTTGAGTGGCACCCAATTCTGGGACGTTATAGGAGGCTTCCCAAAAGGTCCTCTAAATCAAGAATAACCCTCATTCATTCAGTCAACGATAATCTATGGTTTAAAATCAGATGGTACCGATAATATTATTCAACCATTTCGTGATTTTATCCTGAGAACGCAATCTTAAATCTCTCCCCTATTATAGGGAGGTTGACCAAGAGGCCACCCATGGGCTTGTACCAAAGTCACAAGGGTTCTTCCCGTACGCTCCTTCCACAATCACCACTATCAATGTTGCACGGTAGCAAGCCCTCAACATGATGAGGGTGTTATCTTTGGTTTTCTGGCTCAGGTCTCTCAAACCTAGGCACACGAGACGAACTTCCGGGGACAACAGTCGGCCAATAGGGACCAAGCTCCAACCTTTTACCCCTTCAGAGAAGTATATCGACCTAGTTTGGTGGAAAAAAATTAACAGGCACAAAAACTCGTTGAACTTAACTTCACCATCCAACAGAATCGTCTGGCAGTATTCACGGAAGCCTATCAACCAAATTGGGCAGAAACTAATAAGTAGGGACATACGCCTTCCTGCACTCACTAATCATGTCAGTACTCTCATTTGTTAGCATTGAAATGAGTCCATCGACCATTCTTGATGACAAATATTCAGTAGGCACATACCCCTACTAGCATCAATTGGGTATGCCAACAGTCTTGTTTGGCCACACTCGGAGAAGTCTGTCAAAACGCTCCAATGAAAAACCTGGGGCAGAATCAACTCTCTTCCCCCATGCATAAGTACTGTCAGTATCTACCTATAGGTAAGGGAGGAATGTAGTGGGTACATACACCTACTCTAGATATGTAATGGACGTATATTCCCATTCTGGCTACAGAAGTCACCAAACACATTTTGGAAATGGTAAAAGGAAATACACAAATTTATGCCCATATCTTGGAAGCTTTCCAAAATGTCATAACAACAACTTCAGTAGTACCAGAGGAATGAACACATAATTATGTCCCCACACCTGGGATGACTAATCAGTAATCCATCCCAAAGCAAATACAAACCTTTGTTCCAGTCTACCGGGTTAATGGAACATACTCCCCTATATCATACGAACAACTGGATCGGGCACATGCACTCATTCCAATTATATATAATTGGTCTATTCTGATAGTAATTCCAAAATATACACATACACCTACTCATGATAACCAATTTTACTAGTAAGTGGCCCCAACTATGTGTAAGAGAGTGTCTAAGAAGAATTCTCACCAACCACAGTTGGAGAATCAAGAGTCAATATGTGATTTGGGTCCTCTAAATATTGTAGTCATTGAGTCCCTCATACATTTATCTATTTTAGATCAATAACCTACCCTCCCATTACCAAATTATGAGATTATATTCACTAATTATGAAGTTCCCCATCAGACACATCATCATGAAGGCTTGCTTCCTGAAAATTTGGTCAATCTTGAGAACTTATCTTTGTATGAGACCCACAAAAACCATTAGTGTGGTCAAAAGACCAAGGATCAAGAGGAATTATAACTTCCTGTAATCCATCATGGTGTTCCTCTCCATGATATAATTTTCGACAAAAGTTATCTCTACAATAGTATTACACATTTCCAATAAAATTCCCCAACTGAAAATATAGTGAGGAGAAATCCCTAATATCTTGAGGAACTTGCAAAATATAAGGCTAGTAATGTCTGATGCCTTATTACTAGAAGGTGAAATACTTTCTCATCTAGAAGACAACCCAAAATAGCGATCATTATTTTAACCTCCCTTGGGTCATTTTCCTTCTAATATAGAAGAGGAAACACCAACTAATTCCATTTATTTCGGTAAAGAAATCAAGAAGCATCCACTCTGGTCGGACCAAGTTGAGAAAAATATAGAAAAATATGAAAAGGATATGTTGAATATGATAAAACAACTAGCTAAGGGTGAAATACTGGTCATGTTTTGGCCTTTGGTAACCTCGCAATACAACATTCCAGAAATGATGGTAGAAGATTGCATTCATGATATCCGAATCAACATATAGAAGACTCTTCATCATATGAAAATAAAAGTATTACCATATGATGGATATAAAAGTCATGTCAAGGTAATAGAAGGGTTGCATCATCAAATTGACTTAAAATATCTCCATTTGTTCTGACATCCAAAGATCGAGAAGTAATAGGAGGCCCTTTAACGGTCATGCATCAATGCATTAAGGAGGTTGTGACAATTGATCATAGAAACCCAATCTAGGGTTCATATTAGAGGATGAGGTGTACAAGGAACATTGAATTTCATTGTGCTCCAAAATAAAAAAAATCACAAAAAAAGTGGTCTCATGAAATGTTACTACCCCAATCCAGATACAACAAACAAATTCTACTCATGACCGAAGAGATGTTGAGCAAGAATAGGATCGATTAGTTTTCACCAAAATTGGGCCTAAAGATAGAAATATGTCAAGATACGTTTTCATAGAGAATCTAAGAACATCAAGAAAGCTTCCCACTTAGAGTATGTCAGCCATAAGATCGCAAAAATGTTTGAAATAGCACAACGGTCTTCCAAAACAGGTGATTTGAGTAGGCGTCAGATAATTCACCCAACTAATGTTCGCACTCAAATTCATAAAATCCAAATAAAATAAGCACTAATATCAACCATAGAAATTCAGGAACCACCTTATCCCATGGGGTTGGGGGAATTTTTAACCCAACCTTCAGAGTCAATAAACAAAGCCTGAAGGGTTGAATAAGAAGAAAAGGAATTGCCCCAACCTGTAGGGCTAAGGTATTTTTCATATCCACAATCCCCTACTTGACGAAAGTCAATTTTCTCCTAATTAGAGAATAATCCAAAAACTGAATGCTCAATTGAAATATTCAAGGATTGCCTTTGGATCACTTTCTATCAAACAATTCCTATGGAACCAAAAAATTGGACAATAAAGTCTCATGGAGGATGAAGAAGAAGGTGACTTCACAAAGATGTTGATAGAATTCCATCAATGTATTATGCATCAGTAAATGTAATTAATGTCATTATGGAATATCCTCTAGAAAATGAATCCAATTCAGGGAAATCAGAGGATTAAGTTCTTGTTCTTGATATAGTCTATACCAAATAAAGTGAAGGAGGTGTACATACCAGAAATAAAAGGATTGCCCGAAATCAATGTGTTACCTCAAATAATCCACATCCAACTTTTGAAAAGGAACCTAACAAGGATAAAGGTAAAGTTCAAACCATGTTTTACCTTCCCTCTATAGAAGGTAAAACTCTTTTTCTTAAAGAATTATTTTCCTATCAAGAGGAAGAAATGAAGGAGTTTAAAAGACTCAGTGCAGAGTTACTCTGAAGTAATATTCTTTCCAGACATACTCTTCAAGAAGATCCTCAACTTTCACTTCAAATAGAAGATCCTTAGAAAAGAGGGTTTATTTCAACTACTAATGTGTGTAATGAATTCCCTCTATTGGGTACACAGTCATAACAAGGTCAAGTATGTCCTTAGAGGTCTGTTCCCATGGGTTATCCAAGACAAATACCAGTAGAACCACCACTAGTGGTCTTGCCAGTTTCTACATCAGTTCAGACTCTACTGTTGTACATATATAGGTCTCAAATCAACCAGATATTCCTCAAATGTTAATGAATACCATTGAGTCATTAACTAATCTATTAGAAGCTATGGAATGATGGTGTGCACCAATATAACCAGAAAATAAGGCTTACCCCAAATGGGTAGATATGATCCCTCCTCCACCAAACATTTTGAATACCACATTTCCAATATTTAATGGTTATGGAGATCCAAATAAGCACTTAACGCATTTTTTCTCTCTGTGATCCCATGATGGGGAACCCTCAACAACATGAGTCATTAAAAATCAGATGTTTTGTGCAATCACTATAGGGGCCAACCATTGTCTAGTACACAAGTTTGTAGCCTCGATTGATTATGATATGGGAAGACCTCCATCATAAATTCCTTTTCCAATTCATCTCAACACTAAAGAATACAATAGTTTTTGATCTTATTAGTTTCAAAAAAATGGATAATGAAAGAGTTTCATATTTCATTTCTCAGTGGAAGGATTAACATACTCCTTGAATATACCACTCCATCAAGAAGATTTATTGCCAATCTATGTTGAAAATATCCATGATGAGTTGTGAACACCACTAATCCTTGTCAAATACACAAGAGGGTTACAAGACTTAGCCTTGATTGCTCAAAAAGTGCAAAACTTAGAGACTAAATCCAAATCTTGAGTAATCCCATCATCTTTGGGAAGGATAACAGGAGAGGAAGAGGTTGCTACAGTTACACTCAAGCAAGCACCTGTACCTACTTCTACTTCAAATACATCATCATACTATATGGATCCACCTCCTGATTGTCAAAATTAGTGACTTCTGCATAAATATGATTAAAAATATCAAAGGAGGAGACAGTTTTAAGATCTAAAAAACAAGGTCTATTCTTTTTGAAATAACCAAGTCCCCAGCTACATCATTTCATCTTATAAAATAACTTAGTTAAATTTTTAAGGCCTATGAATCCTAATAAAGAAAGAGATGAAGACCTCCCAAACTATTTTCCCTTTCATCAAATGTTTGGACACCCCATCCAGGAGTATTTTTTTCAAATATATCTTTCAAAATATGGTGGAATCTGGACAAGTGAAACTAAAAAGTTCATCAGCCTAGGTAGCATGTGTTATTATTACCAATCCGGAGGAATAAATCGAATGGCATAAATTCAAAAGAAATAATGCGCATAAATTTTATGATTTGATGGTCAAGAAAACAATAAATAGAACTCATTCCATTTTACGAACATAGTTGAAACAACCTACTGTGATTTCTACCATTTATGTTGAAACTAGACCATCTTCATCAAAAGATCAGTACTCCAAAGGACAATCTTCAAGGAATTGACCATATTTGAATGTTAAAGATCGTTTAGAAGAAGATGAGCTCATGTTAAGGCCAAATTTGTCCTTAAATTTAGTATCTTTTATGCCATGTATCTCAAAAGAATAGGCACCACCCCACCAAACAGCACAACAAGAACCAACCTGTCAGATTGAATCTTCATTAGATGAGGAGTTGATCTTTAGTTCCATTAACATTATCCACTTAACGGACCCCTATGAAAATGATGATTCTAGTTATGAACTTAAATTACATTTACTTTATTTGGGAACTATGGGATGAAGTCAAGTTTGAGGATACAGGGGAAGACATGGGTATGCTAGAAGCCAATTTTTTAATTACACCCCTTCTCGAAACATTTATCCAGTAGAAACTTGTGGGAGATCCCTTCAGTGGCCTCAACAAGAACAAGGGAACTATCCCATGCATGGAAGGATCAACCCAGAAATGATCATATTGGAAGACAGATTAGATGATTTACCACCACTCTCTCGGTAGGTAGATAGACCTAGTCAGCCTAATCCACCAAGAGCAGAAGTATTTCCAAGCTCTACCCTGACACATGGTCCATCTACATCAAGTGCATCAACTTCCAAGACACCTAAAAAATAGTATCTCCGTGATGGAAAATACAAACCTTTGGACTATAATTAAGATGTTTTGAAGTAATTGGCCCATGTAACCAGTAATTTATTAACTTTGGATGCTCTGAATCTATCAAAACATCTTCGAGAAGTACTTATTGAGGCTTTTTCAAATCCTCAAGAGTTTAAAACTGAGGTTTTTTTGCTGAGGTCTTCCATATAAAGAATGATCCTAAATAATGTCATGTAGTTATATCTTTCATGAGCGAAGATGAGGATGATGTTGTACATGGACACATCAGGCCATTGTATTTATCTGGAATGGTTAATGATACAGACATCTGATGAGCCTTCATTGATAATGGATCTAGAGTCAACCTCATTCCCATCCATACAATTCATCAATTGGGTCTCACATAATCTGACTTATCTCCCTCCAATATTATGTTTCACGGTTATGAAAAAAATGAACAAGAACCTCTAGGAGTGATTATAATTATAACTCCATTTAGGTATCTAGTATCTAATTTAGATTTCACGATTTCCTGACAGGACACAAACTTCAATATTATTCTTAGAAGGCATTGTCTATATCAACATGTAGGCATTCCTTCATCATACCACCAATGTATCAAGTATTTCTTCAATGGTCAAATTGGGAAATGTCATGGTGAAAAGGCCCCATTCAAAACATTTTAATCTCATTATATTGAGGAATAATTATATCATACAAAGGGAACACAGCCTGGGGAAAAAGATATAATAAGAATCAATACACTGAATGGTCTGGAAAAGATCCTAGATAACCCATTAAAGCATCTCAGTACATATTATGTGCTACCTGTCAATCAAATTGAAAGGTTAGACCCAAATCCAAGCACTCATTCGGTGGATTCTATAATGTTAGTTTTGGAAATTGAGCCTAACAGCACAGGATAAATTATTGATTCACCAAACATTAATGTAATATTAAATAGAGATTTCTTCAATCCATCTATAAAACTTTATCAAGTCACTGCATCATTATTTAGGCTAGAATAAGTTGATTTATTAATATAGAAAGACAGGGATGTTGATTCCCAATCCATCATTTTCCCTTTAATACTCCAGGAAGACCCTTTATCATCAGTAGGGTCATAAGTGGTTGCCTCCTCTTTAGGATTTCTAAATACCAACTCCTCCCCTAGATTTGAATGTATTTCTTAATCATATACCTTTCAAGAAGAGATATAAAAGGTAACCCATGAATAATAAGTAGAATAATATCTTAGGGATTCAACTCCAGAATTTGAGGAAGGCGTATCCACCATTGTGAATGAACTCAGAGAAATAAATCCAGGTATAGAAGAAGATCCACACCCTACTCAGATTAGTGAGGCCATGAATTCTTAAGAGAAAGATGTGTATAATTAATTTCTATAGAAACATCGAGTTGTGTTTACTTGGAACTATATAGAAAGTCCAGTCCTTGACCCTGATGTTTCCACCCATCATTTGGGTTTTCCATAGGAGCATCAAGGATTTAAACAGGTAGCAAGAAGAACACACCCAACTCATGCCTCCAAAATTGAGGCCTAAGTAGGCAATATTATCAAATATGACTTTATAAGGGAGGTGAAATATCCCAAATGGCTGTCCAATATTGTCCTAGTGAAAAAGAAAAATTGAAATATTAGGGTTTTCATTGATTTCAGAGATCTCAACCAGTATTGTCCCAAATATGACTTTCATGTTCCAATCACAGAACTTTTGATTGATACAACAACTATTTATAAATATATCTCCTTCATGGATGGATACTTTGGGTATAACCAAATCTGAATGGCCCTAGAAGATGAGGAATCTATAGCTTTTAGAGCCCCTCAAGGAATATTTTTCTATCGGGTAATACCCTTTGGATTGAAAAATGACGGTGCAACATATCAACTTGAAATGCACCAAATTTTCATACCTTTATTGAGGAAATTAATTTAATATTATTTGGATGATTTGGTGGTTATGTCAAGACAATTTTATAATCAATTGTCTGATCTAAAGACCATATTCAGCAAGCTTCGACAACATAATTTGAATATGAACCCCTTGAAATGTGCTTTTGGGGTAACCTTAGAAAAATTTCTTAGTTTTGTTTTACACCATCACAACATTGAAGTTGATCCTGGGAAGACTAAATATATCCTTAGCATGTCACCTCCTCAAAACTTGAAACAATTGTGAGTAATTCAAGGACACTTGGCCTATATCAGGATATTCATAGCCAATTTGGTAGGTAAGTGTTTTACCTTCACCAAATTGATGAATAAGGGGGTAACATATTGGTGAAAAAATGACTGCCAAATATCGTTTTATATTCTCAAGAAATTCCTCTTGAGACCATCGATATTAATTCCACCTGTTGAAGGAAAGCTTCTCATTATTTATGTGATAGCCTTAGAGAGATCACTGGGCACCTTCCTTGCATAAAAGAATGATTATGGGAATGAAAATGGCCTTTATTATCCCAGTCAAACCATGCTTGACACAGAGACTCAATATTCAGATATTGATAAAAGATTTCTAGCATTAATCTTTGCAATTCAGAAATTAAGACACTATTTGCAACATCGTGAGGTCCACTTGGTATCTTGCAAAAAACCCACTCAAATTTATCCTTAGTCTTCCTATGCTTACAGGACTCCTATCATGGTGGGAGGTTATTCTACAATAGTTTGATATATAGTTTGTGCCTCAAAAAATAAATAAAAGGTCAATATTTAGCAGGTTTCCTTGCTAAGAACCCATGTGTAAAAGACACATCATTGAATACTGAATTTCCAAGTGAATAAATATTTTCTATTTAAGAATGTCCTTGAATATGGGAAATGTACTTTGATGGATCTTTTATATGTCCAACAAAGAAGAGAATGGAAGACCCTGAACTCAATAAAGTTGGGATAGGAATTGTGCTTATCTCCCTAGAAAAGGTAGTATTACCATATTCCTTTGTCTTATCAGAAGGTGGTACCAACAATGAGGCATAATATTAAGCTCTCATTACATGCCTGGAAATAGCACTCCAAGTACCATTGAATTACCTGGAGGTGAAAGGTGATTCGGAGTTGGTAATCAAACAAATCAATGGGGATTATACCATTATAAAAGAAGAACTAATCCCCCTGTGTGATTGTGTTTTAGGTTTAATGGAAATATTTTCCTCTGAGCCAACACTTTCTTACAACCTGCAGTCACAAAATTCTAAAGCTGGTGCATTGTAAAATGTAGCCACAACCTTGGAAGATCCAAATCGAGATGAAACGATCATTATCATTTCTCATCATCAAGTGGTTTTATCTTTTTTTCAAATCATAATAGAGTAAATCATTGAAATCAGTCTCATTTTTGAGCCATATGGTCATTCCATAGGATAGATGACACCCATCATGGAATATCTCCAAAATGGGGTACTTTCACTAGATATAATTAAAAGAGAATATATTCGGTGATGAGCAGTCAATTTCACTCTTTATGATGTCCTAGATCGCCAAAAGATCCTTTATAGATGAGGATTTAATGGAATTATTCTTAGATGCATTTATGGGGATGAAACCATGGATTTCATGGAAGATGTGCATGAAGGAGCCTATGGTTCTCACTAGTCTGGGAATAAGTGTTCTGATCAAATATGAAGGATTGGATACTTTTGGCCTTCAATGAAACTAGATTGAACATATTTCACTAAGAAGTGTCATCCCTTCCAGATTCATGCCAACTTCATTCATCAAATCTCAGAGTTGCTACATATAGCTAAATACTTCTGGCCATTTTTTACATAGGGAATGGATATATTAGGGCCCTATCCTCCAGCTATGACTAAGCAGTTCAAGTATATTCTTACTACTACCAATTTCTTCTCCAAATGGGCTAAGGCAATACCTCTAAAAAAATTTGGGGCCAAAATAATTATTAACTTTGTCAAATCTAATATCATTACCATATTTGGTGTCCCTTATACCATATTCATGGATAGCAGCACGAATTTCTCTTCTATTAAGTTAAAGAAGCTATATCAGGAGCATAATATCAAATCCAACCATTCACCTCGCTACCATGTAGTGGCCAATGGATAGATAGGAGCTTTCAGTAATACCCTGTCAAATATAATCCAAAAGATAGTGGATAAAGATAAAAATTCTTGTCCTCATAAGCTCTTTCACACTTTTTGGGATTATCAGCCTACTACTCATAATGAGACATAGTCAACTTTGTATTCATTGGTTAATGGAAAAGAAGTAGTTCTTCTTATTGAATTTCAATTTCCTTCACTCTGAGTTTCCATATGTGACCATTTATCTACAGATGAACACTCTCAGAAGTGATTTTATGGGATAAAACGATTATAATAAAATATATTTCCTACCTTGCATCACTTGGAAGTATATCAAAACAAAATAGCATGATATTTTAACAAGAAATTTTTCCTCTATTCATTTATTCAATGAGAATTGGTATTAGTCCTCAAGACTCCAATGATATTAGGAAATAAACCTCCAAAACTTGAGCCAAAGTGGGAAGAATATTATTACATATATAAGGTCCACTCTAATGGAGCTTATTCCTTAATCTCAATGAATGGATAACTTCTTTCAACTCCAACCAATGCAATATTGTTGAATAAGTGCTTTGTGTAATCACACAAAGTCATGTCCTAGTAGCAAGACATTAAACTGTAAATCAACCATATGCATCCATGTTGCATGATGTTAAAATGTGTATCATCTTTACCTTTGTCGCATGACTGTTGACACTCCTATTCATCATAGAGTCCAAAATAATTTAATGGGAAATACCTTGAAACCAAATTGATTCATCCTTTTAAGAAAACACCAAAAATCGACAAAGGAATGAAAAAGGAGTCAAAGGACCTTGGGTCGCACAAGTTCCATCAATGTCGCACAAGTCCACTTGTGCGACGCCTAATGGTCGCGCAAGTCACTTGCGAGCCCTAAGTGATAACCGCTTGGGCTCTTCTCTAGCCTATAAATAGACCCGGTGGGCCCCCCATTTCAGGGAGGATTTTTTCCAGAATACACATATAGAGCTCTAAACGCCCAAGTCTCTTCTTTAGGTATTCTGAACACTTCTAAGGTAATTCTTTAACTAGAATGTAAGGTCTAAACAAGAGGAGTAAGGTCTAAATGTTATAATTCACTAACACTTGCGCGCCTAAGGTGTTTTTTTACCCTTAAGGGAAATAGAAACACTTGCGCATCGCCCTACTTCTTCACCAGAACTTGCGCGCCCTCTTCTGGAAAGCCTCTAGGGATAATACCAAGGGTTTGATCCAAGTATCGCCCAAGTATTAACCTAAGGACTGGCAACCGCACAAGTACCCATGTGCCACGCAGGTGTACCTGCGGGGCCAGGACTTGCACGCCCATGCAGTACCTGCGCGTCTGCCAGGACTAGCGTGCCCCTACCTTTTTGGGTGCCCTTCTTGCCCATTTAACCCTTCTTATGCCATTCCACCTCTCCTATTCAAGATTCAGTCTTCAGGAAACTCTTCAAAGCCATTTATGGCATGATTTCTTGATTTGACTTCTTTATCTGAAAGGAAATCCGTGGAATATCTCTCAAAACCTAGTGATTTAAACATCTTTCTATCACTAAAGATTGAAATTTCATTCATTCAACCTCATCCTTTAAGATGAGAGAACCCCTTAATCTGGGACTCCTTTTCAGGAATAATCCCCAGTCATAATTCTCAAATCTGGGCATCCTCCTTAGGAGTAAGCCCCAAAGTCCCCTAATCTGGGCCTCCTTTTTAGGAGTAAGCCCCATCCAAAGTCCTCATTAACCTAGGCCTCCTTTTTAGGAGTAAGCCCCAATCTCAAATATGGGCATCCTCCTTAGGATTAAGCCCCAAGTCCCTTAACGAGTCCTAATTTACTTTTGATCTAGACTTCCTTCTCAAGAATAAAACCCAAGCATAAGTCCCCTCCTAACTTGGGCATCTTCCTTAGTAGTAAGCCCCAAGATTAGAGTATCCAAATCTCCATAAAGCAAATATAACTTTATGGACCCTGTTCCTGGATTTCTTTTTTGAAGTAAATCTTAATACTCATTTCTTATGATTGCATCTTTCATGGCACAATTGTCTGGATTTACCAATACCTCTTGTTTCTCACACCGAGCATGACTCACGTGAGCTTAGAGTGTAAAAGTAATTATGAAATCTTTCTTTGAGCCATCAATCATAAAAATAATACTCCCTTAATTTAACTACGTGGGTTCTGATTCCTTTTCCAAAATAAAGGATACGTAGGCATCCCATCTGCGGGTACAATCCTAACTTTGAAATAATTCATGTCCTTCTGAATGACAATAAACTTCAAGTGCCCCACTGAGTGGCTTTAAAACCAGTATGGTCATCATAATGACCAAGAGAATTTTATGTATCAAAGGATACCATTGACTAAAAATCTCTAACAAATACAGATGATTCTCTATCAAGGAAGAACCTCGAATACATATAAAATATTCTCTAAATTTCCTACATATCAATCATTGACTGTCAGATCTAAAGGAAAACTCATTTTATACTTGGTAATGTAATAAGGATTCACGAACATAACTTAAATCTATAAAGAGAGTCCTGGAGTAGACAATAATTCCCCTCAAAAAGGTGTGATGAGCCCGACCTCCCATCCTCTCGACCAATGCAAATTACTAATCCTCATCAGTCTACAACTAATGAGCGCCAACCTTTGGAAAGTAGGTTCAAATGGATATGGAATCATTGGATGTTTCTGGTTCTATGAACAAACCCGTTAGAAACCTCTTGGAATGTTTGAATCTTAAATCGATGAGGTCATCCCCAATTCCAGATGGAAACAAAAAATGGTGAACCTGACGTGAATCCTTAACCAAGTCAAAATTATTTTTTTATTATTTGTTAGGCCCCTATTTAAAAACTCAATGAGAGGGCCAAAAAAACAATCATTGACATATGTGATCATCCAAAAGATGTAGTGGCTGAATTTATCTTGATTACGTCTGTTATATCAAAAAGGCACTCTTTTCCAAGATCTTCTGCATTTCCATAATGGCTTCTCTTAAGTTCACATCCGTGAAGACGTCTGCTGTGAAAACTTCTGCTGCGAATGCCACTGCTGCTACTCTTGTTGGATCATCGTCCACTCTGAGGATGATATCACCTACTCATCATCTTTAACACTGGGTATCAAACACGCTGGTTAAGGAGTACCGTCAACACGGTACCATTACAACTCTGGAGGCTTCCCGACAAGCCCTCTAAGTGAACAACTCACACCGGTCATCTGGACAACGACGACCAGTGATCAAGAAGCAGGCGGTGTTAACCACCATCCCCAACCGTTTCAGGTTGTTATCCCCAGAACACAATCACCATTTGCTCCCTTATTCTGGAGAGGTGAATGAGAAGGTCCCTCAGGGCCTTAATTCAAGGAGACAGGAGTCCTTACTGAGGGCTCCAACCAACAATCGCTGCCAGACTCGTGCAACAGTGCGCCCTCAACATGATGAGGGTACCGACTCCAGGCATTTGGCTCAGGTTCCTCGAACCCGAGCAGGCAAGACGAATCTCCAGAGGCGAAGTCCGGTTAACAGTGAGCAGGTTCTCATCTTTTCCATCTCCGAAGAAGCCCACCAACCTAACTTGGTGGCAAGCAATGAGAGTGTACACACACCTTCCCGTTTTAATTCTGCTGTCCAACAGACTCGTCTGGCAGCATCACGCCAATCCAGCCAGGCAATTCCGGTGGAGTATTATAGACAGGAACATATATCTGTTTATACGTCATCATCTAGTAAGAAGTCTCATCTGAATACATATAATGGACCTCATCAACCATGTTCGGTGAAGTGAAATCAGCAGGCACATACACCTGCTAGTACTGATCAAGCCTAACAATAGTCTCGCTTGGTAGCATTCGGAGAAGTCAGTCGGAAAGCTCCGGTGACAAACAGGAGGCAGACTCAATTCTTTTCCCCCACACTTGAGTACTGTCAGGATTCACTAACAGGAAAAGGAGGACAGGAGCAGGCACATACACCTACTCCAAGCACGGAATGGACGTATATCCCCGTTCCGGCAGTTGAAGTCACTAAGCATATTTTATCAATGGTGAAAGAGTAGAAGCAAATCCCTGCTCATATTCTGGATGCTTTCCAGGATATTATAACAGCTTCAAAAACATCTCAGAGAAAGACACATAAATCTATCCCTACCAGTGGAGTGACACATCAATAGTTCACTCCGGATCAGACACACACATCTGTTCAAATCTAAGAGGGTTGTGGGGCGTACTCCCCCGTATCATACAGAAAACCAAGTCAGGCACATACACCTGGTTTGAGCGGAGATAATCAGCCTAACCTGATCATTTCTCCTAAGAAGGCACACACACCTGCTAAATTGAGTAAGAATGAATCTATAAAAAAGACTCGTCCAGCACAGTCAAGAAATCAAGAGCCAATCTGTAACAAGGCCTTGCTCGATGCTAGAGTTATTGAAGCCCTTAGACAGTTATCTGTTGGAATGCAAGATTCTTGTCCCTCATTTCCCAATAGTGGGAACATTAATTCTGAAGTTCTTCAACAGAAACTTCCTCATGAAGGCTTGCTTCATGACAATTCGGTCGATCTCGAAGTTTCATCTTCAGATGAGAGCCACAAGAACTCTCTGTGTGGTCAGAAGACCAAGGAGCAAGAGATCTCATCTTTTGTTGTAACCCACCATGGTGGTCCTCCACATGATGATGAATTTCACTACGAAAGTCCTCTCCGCAGTAGTGATGCACATTTCCTGGAAAATGCTCCAGTGGACAATGTAGTGCCGAGAAATCCATTTTATCTTGAGGCACTTGAAAAGGAAAAACCAGTCATGTCTAATGCTTTATCGCTAGCAGGTAAAATACTTTCTCAATCGGATGATAGCCTAGGGTGTAGGTCATTCTCCAAACCACCCCTAAGTCATGCATCTTCTAGTTTGATCAGTTATTTCTCTACCAATCTAGTTAAATCTGATGAATCAACAAGGAAGCATCAACTCCGGTCAAATCAGGTAGAAGAATCTTCATTGAATGATAAAGAGGAAATGTTGAATATGAGAAAAAAACTGGCGAAAGGTGAAGTGCCATTCATATTTTGGCCTCTGGCTAACTCTCAGTATGACATTCCATAGATGTTGACAGAAGATGGAATTCATGATATTCGTCTCAACATAGGAAAAACTCTTTATCATTTGAAAAAGAAAGTATTATCTTATGATGAATATGAAAATCATGTTAAGATAATAGAAGGGTTACAACGTCAAATTGGCTTGTCATATCTATCAGTCTCTCGATATTCGAAGGCTGAAAAGTAGCAGAGAGCCCTTCAACATTCATGACTTGGCACACTAAGAAGGTTGCGCCAGTTAATTGCCAATGCCCCATCTGGTATTCATGTCAGGGGATGGGGTGTTCATGGAGCACTGCATTTCATGGTGCTCTCTAGTCAGCAAAGCCCTCCGAAAATGGTCTCATGCAATGTTATTGCCCATGGCCGGCCACAAATACCTGGATTTGTTTGTAATCAAAAGCTTTCCCATGAACAGGCCTCAACTAGTTCCTCTCAAAATCAAGAATACAGAGAACAAGTTGTTGAATTACTCCTGCATCAAGAAAATGAGAATATTGAACAGGCCTCTCATATGGATCAAGCACATCATCCAGTGATAGAAGTGTTGGAAATCATCCAACGGTCTTTTGAACTGGGTGATAAAAGTGGATGTAGGTTGATGCTTCCAGCTAATTTCAGGACTAAGGTCCGCATGATCAGGAAATATTTTAAGAAAGTCTCAGACATAGCTTGTCAAGAGCCACCCCATCTTTCCAGACTAGGGACTCTTTTAAACCAACCCTTGGAATCAACAAATAGGATTCGAGGAGTTGAGAAAAGACAGTAGGAACTGCCCCAGTCCATCGAACTGGGGACTTTTTCAAATCATCAATCCCCTCCTCAGCGAAAGTCGGTCTTCTCTCGATTGGGGAAGAAGCTACAGGAGGAACGAAGAGCCAAATTATCAGGATATTCCCTCCAAATTACAGTTCATCAAGAATTTCCTGAGGGATTGAATCAACAAAAGTCAACATCTCATCAAAGACATGGAAGAAGACAATATCACAGAAATGCTGATAGAAGGGATGTGATGCATTATGCATCAATCAATGTCATCAATGCTGTTATTGCTGATCCACCAGATGAGGCTCACTCAAGGGATTCAGATGAAGAGGTTCCTGCTCAAGAAGATGTACGCACAGACACAAATGAAGAAGGTGTGCGTACACAAAATCACAGGATTACTCATAACCTAGGTAATCTTTCAAGTAACCCACTTCCCCCTCTCCAAAATGGATCAAACAAGTGGAAGGGAAAGAATGTGGTTACATATCCTTCCTCTGGAGAAGGCCAATCGCTCTCACTAAAGCAATGGTCTGCACAACAGGAGGAAGAGATGAAGGAATTGAGGAGGTTGAATGCAGAACTACTTCAGGGAAGTCTTCTTCCTAAACGTGCTGGAGTTAGCCAGCCAAGGGAATTTGTTGCAGCTACTGAGATGGATCAAGAATATACTCCTCTATCAGTACACCCTCACAGGTCTAATCCTACGGGTCAAGTGCAACAACAGTTGGCAGTGCTGCCATCAGTTGTAGTACCAGCTGCTATACCTGTTCAAACTCCAATCATTGCACCTGCCCAGGTCCAAGTTCAACCGGATGTTTCTCAAAATTTAATAACTACCATTGAGTCATTAACATCTCGGTTAGAGACTATGGAAGGGAAGCATGCGCAGGTTCAACCAGAAAAGAAATCTTACCCTGAATGGGTAGATTCAGTCTCTCCCCCATCAAGTTTTGGGAACACTATATTCATTATCTTCAATGGATCAGGCGATCCTGAACAGCATTTGATGCATTATTTGTCTTGTTTCAATCCTATGATGGGAACTCCAGAGCAGCAAGAATCAGTGAAACTCAGATGCTTCGTGCGAACCTTGCAAGGACCAGCCTTTGTCTGGTACACAAGCTTGAAATCCCAGTCAATTACAGGATGTGAAGATCTCCGTCAACGATTTCTTCTTCAATTCATCTCAACTTTACCAAAGACAACAGTTTTTGATCTTACAAACTGTAAGAAAAGGGAGAATGAAAGGGTCTCAGATTTCATTGCTCGCTGGAAGGGATTAACATATTCCCTAAGTTTAGCACTCCCTCAGGAAAAATTGTTGCCAATATGTGTGGAAAATCTACATGATTAATTACGCACACCGCTAATCCCTGTAAAATACACAGGAGGGTTTCAAGACCTTACTTCAATCGCTCAACAGATTGAATATTCTCTTATATAGAATCAGGCTAAATCTCGTGTAATTCCATCATCTCCAAGAAGGAGAATGGGTAATGCAGAGACTGCCACAGTTATGCTTAAGAAAGCACCTGTACATGCTTCTACTTCAAAAACTTCATCTTCCCAAAGGGCTCCACCTCCTGAGTTCCAACAACAGAGGCCGTTTCATCAAGATAATCAAAGAGATCAAAGACGAAAACAATTTGAGGATTTGAAAAGCAAAGTTTACTCTTTCCGAAATGAACAAGTTCCAGGTTATTTCATTTCGGCTCTAGAAAATAATCTGGTTCAATTGCCAAGGCCCAAGAGGCCAAACAAGGAAGGAGATTAAGACCGTCCCAACTATTTCCCATTTCATTAAATGTTAGAGAATCCCATCCAGGATTGTTTTTTCTTCAAAGACCTGCTGCAAAATATGGTCGACTCGGGACAAGTCAAACTGAAAGGTTATTCATCTCGGGTAGCATGTGTTAATGCTACAGTTCCAGAGGAGGAAGGCGAGTGGAAGGAAGTCAAAAGAAAAAATGAACAAAAAAATGATGATTGGATGGTCAGAAAGACGATCAACCGAACTCATGCTATTTTGCGAACACAATCGAAGAAACCAATTGTGCCTTCTGCCATGAATGTCGCAGCAAAACCCTCTTCATTAGAGGAAAAATCCTCAAAGAAACGGCACAATTCCAATAAAGAGTAACAATCAGAAGAAGATGAGTATGTGTCAAAGCCTAAGCTGTCTTTGACTCTGGAAGATTTCATGCCATCTACTTCGAAGCAACGGGCACCGCCCCATCAAAAAGTCACAGCCTAAACTGGCTAGTCAGGAAGAGTCTTCATCGGATGAAGATTTAATTTTCGGTTCTGTTAATATGATTCAATTAACAGATCCATATGCCTGTCGCAGTTTCGATTTTGATGAGCCTGAATTCCCTGTATCAAACAGAGGAATCAGAGGAAGTTCCAGAGGCTCAGGGTACAGGGGAAGATGTGGATCTTTCAGAAGCCACTATTTCAATTCTACCCCTGCTAGAACTGTGTATGCAGCAGAAACTCATGGTAGAGCCCTTCAACGAGCTCAGCAAGAACAAGAAAGTTCTTCTACCAATAGAAAATTCAGTCCTGGAACAGTTATTCTGGAAGACCAGTTCAACGTTCCATCTTCTTCCTCTCAGTAAGTAAATATATCTAATTGGTCTAATCTTCCAAAACCAGGAATATTTCCAACTCCTATCCCGATACAAGATGCATCAACTTCCAAAGCATCTGCTTCCAAGGCACCTGCTAAACCACATGTTCTTGTTGGGAAACGCAGAGCTCTGGATCAAAAATATGATTTATTGAAACACCTGGCCCAAGTACTGGCTAAGTTATCAATTATGGATGCTTTGAATTTATCAAATTATCTTCGGGAAGCACTCATTGAGGCTTTGTCATGTCATCATGAGTTTGAAACTGAAATTGCTGCAGCTGAAGTCTATCACATAGAGAATAATCCTGCAGAATGCCATGCAATGATATCTTTCACTGATAAAGATGAAGATGATGTCGTGCATGGACATATTAGACCTTTGTATTTATCTAGAAAGGTCAATGTCATAGACGTCCGAAGGTCTTTCATTGATAATGGTTCAGGAGTCAACCTCATGTCCATTCGTACACTTCGTCGATTGGGCCTCATGGAATCTGATTTATCTCCTTCTACCATGATGTTACAAGGATATGATAAAAATGAACAAGAACCACTGTGTGATGTTACACTCAGAACTTAGTTTGGAGATATTGTATCCAATCCATATTTTATGGTTGTTGATCAAGATTCATCCTTCAACATCTTTCTTGGAAGACCCTGGCTACATCAACATGCGGTTATCCCTTCATCATACCATCAATGTCTCAAATATTGTTTCGATGGTCAAGTTGGGACATTGTATGGTGATAAGGTCCCATTCAAGACATGTGAGTCTCAATACATTGAGGCGGAATTCTATCACATGAAGGGAAAGGATAAATCCACAACAAGGGAGCTTACCAAAGTTAATGCTCTGTATGGTTTGGAAAAGATTCCAGTAAATCCATTTGCGCATGTGAGTAAAGATTATGTGTTTCCTATCAGTAAAATTGACAGGATATAACCAAATCAGAATACTCTTATGGAAAGATCCATAATTTCAATTATGGAAATCGAGCCAGACAACATGAGAGAAATTGGTGATCTTCCAGGCAATGATGAAAGCTCAAATGGAGATGTCTTCGTTTCATCTGTTCAAATCCAGCAAGTCTATACTTTTCCAATCGGGCCAGAATAAGTTATAGCAACATCGTAGGTGAATAATGATGTCGATTCTCAATCCATTATCTCCTCTTTATTTCCCAAGGAAGACCCTTCATCATCAATTGGGTCAGAAATGGAAGCTTCTTCTTCAAAATGTTCAAATTTTAACATCTCTTATGATCATGGAAATTCTGCTTCATCATCTTCTATGCAAGTAGAAATGGAAGAAATAACACATAATGAAGAAGAAGAGGAAGATCTCAGAGATGCTCCTCCAGCATTTGAAGAGGGTATCTCTACCACCGTGGATGAACTCAAAGAAATAAATCTGGGTACAAAAGAAGATCCACGCCCCACTTTAATCAGTGTGACCATGACTCTTGAAGAACAAGAGATGTATATTTCCTTTTTAAAAAAAACGATACATATTTGCTAGGAATTATACAGAGATTCCCGGGCTTGATCCTAATGTTGCTACTCATCATTTGGGTTTACCAGAAGAACATCGAGGATTTAAGCAAGCTTTGAGAAGAACACACCCAACTTATGCTTCCAAAATTGAAGCTAAAGTGGATAAGCTTATCAAATCTAACATCGTCAGAGAAGTTCAATATCCCAAGTGGTTGTCAAATATTGTCCCTATAAAGAAGAATAACGGACAAATTAGAGTTTTCATCGATTTCAGAGATCTTAATCGGCATTGTCCTAAGGATGATTTCCCAGTTTCGATTACAGAACTTTTAATTGATGCAACAGCTGGCTATGAAGAACTTTCCTTCATGGATGGATATTCCGGATATAATCAAATCTGAATGGATCCAGAAGATGAGGAATCCACAGACTTTAGAGTCCCTCAAGGTGTGTTTTTCTACCGGGTAATTCCCTTTGGATTAAAGAATGCAGACACAACATATCAGTGTGCTATGCATTGTATCTTCAAACCCTTTTTAGGGAAGTTTTCTGAATGCTATGTGGATGATTTTGTGGTCAAATCCAAACAACATTCTAATCACTTGGATGATTTAGAAATCATATTCCGTAAACTTTGGCAACATAATTTGAAGATGAACCCCTTAAAATGTGCTTTTGGGGTAACCTCAGGAAAATTTCTCAGCTTTGTTGTACGCCATCATGGTATTGAAATCGATCCTGAGAAGAAAAATTCAATCCTTGATATGTCACCTTCTAGAAATTTGAAAGAATTAAGAGAACTTCAAGGACACTTAGCCTATATCGGCGTTTCATCGCCAATTTGGCAGGCAAAAGTTTACCCTTCACCAAATTGATGAAGAAGGGAGTCACTTACTAGGGGAATGAAGAATGTCAACAAGCATTCGATATTCTCAAGAAATACCTCTTAAGTCCACCGGTACTCATGCCACTTATTGAAGGAAGACCACTTATCCTCTACGTGATAGCTTTAGAGTGATCATTGGGTGCCTTCATTGCTCATAAAAATGACGTTGGGAATGAAAACAGCCTCTACTATCTCAGTCAGACTATACTTGAAGCAGAAACCCGGTATTCAAGTATTGAGAAGTGCTTCCTGTCATTAATCTTTGTAGTTCATAAATTGGGACACTGCCTGCAACATCATGAGGTCTAATTGGTATCTCGCAATAACCCGCTCAAATTCATCCTTAGTCGTCCAATGCTTACAGGACGTCTGGCAAGGTGGGCAGTTATTTTGTATCAATTCAACATTCAGTATGTGTCTAAAAAGGAAATAAAGGGCCAAGCTCTGGCCGATTTTTTGGCTGAACACCCTTCAGTGGAAGACACATCTTCAAATATTAAACTCTCTGATGAGGAGGTCTTCTCTATTCGAGAAAGTCCTCAGGCATGGGAAATGTATTTTGATGGTGCTTCCAGAATTCCAATAGGGAGGAAAATGGAAAATCCTAAATTCAACAAAGTTGGATTAGGAATTGTGCTCATTTCTCAATAAAAGGTAGTGTTACCTTATTCCTTCTTATTATGGGAAGGTAGTACCAATAATGAAGCAAAATACGAAGCTCTCATCGCAGTCTTGGAATTGGCGCTTCAAGCACAAGTGAATCACTTAAAGGTGAAAGGTGATTCATACTTGATAATCAAACAAGTCAATGGGTATTATTCCATCAGAAAAGAAGAACTAATCCCTTTGTATGATTACGCCATAGAGTTAATGGCGGAATTCCCTTCGGAACCGACATTTTCTTATGTCCCGCGATCATAAAATGCTCAAGCTAATTCACTAGCTAATATAGCCACAGCTCTGGCAGATCCAAATCGGGATGAGATAACCATCAGTATTGCTCACAGTCGTGCAATTTCACCTTATGTTCAAATCAAAATAGAGGAAATTAATGAAATTAGTTCCATTCCTAAACTATATGGTCATACTATCGGATGGATGTGACCTATCAGGGAATACCTTCAAAATGGAACACTTTCACCTGATAGAGCAGAGAAAGAACAAATCTGGCGACGTGTGGTCAATTTTACTCTTTATGGTAGCCTAGATCACTTAGAGAAAATTCTCTAAAAACGTGGTTTTGATGGATTTCTCTTCAGATGCATTGATGGTGAAGAGACAATGGCTGTCATGAAAGAAGTGCATGCAGTAATCGGTGGTGCCCACCAGTCTGGACATAGACTGTCTGATCAGATTTGAAGGCTTGGATACTTTTTCCTTCAATGATACAAGATTGTGTTGATTTCACAAAGAAGTTTCATTCATGCCAAGTACATGCAAACTTCATTCATCAACCTCCAGAGTTACTTCATACAGCTAAATACTTGTGTCCATTTTCCACATGGGGAATGGATGTGGTGGGACCTTACCCTTCAGCTACGGCCAAGCAATTTAAGTATATTCTTACTGCTACTGATTTCTTTTCCAAATGGGCAGAGGCAATACCTCTCAAAGAAGTCAGTTCTAAATGCATTGTTAGCTTTATCAAGTTTAACATCATTACCAGATTTTGTGTCCCTCATACCATATTGACGGACAATGGCACCAACTTCTATTCATCTGAGGTGAAGAAGTTGTATCAAGAATACAACATCAAATCCAATCATTCATCTCGATATCATGCAGAGGCCAATGGCCAGATAGAATCCTTTAACAAGACTCTTTCAAATATACTACAAAATATGGTGGATAAAGATAATAAGTCATGTCTTGATAAACTCTTTCATGCTTTATGGGCTTATCGGACTACCACCCGCACTGTAACGCGGTCAACTCCATATTCATTGGTATATGGAACGGAAGCAGTCTTGCCCATTGAAGTTCAACAACCCTTTCTTAGAGTAGCCATTTTTGATCAGTCATCTACAGATGAACAATATCAAAAGCGATTGAATGAATTGTAACAGTTAGATGAGAAAAGATTGTGCACTTTGCACCACTTGGAAGTCTATCAGAATCGAATAGCACGGGTTTTCAACAAAAAAGTTCATCTTCGTTCATTCACTCAGGGAGAATTGGTATTACTTCTCAGAACTACAATGATACCAGGAAAGAAACCTCCCAATCTTGAGCCAAAATTGGAAGGACCTTACTCAATACATAGGGTCTACTCCAATAGATCTTATTCATTAATCTCGATGGATGGAGAACTCATCACTACTCCAACCAATGCCAGATTTTTGAAGAAGTATTTTGTACAAACACAAAATGCATCACTATGGTCCAGTATGACCTTAAAATGCACTATGGTCCATTATGACCTTAAACTGCACTATGGTCCAGTATGACCTTAAACTGCACCATGGTCTAGTATGACCTTAAACTGCACTATAGTCTAGTATGACCTTAAACTACACCATGGTTCGGTATGACCTTAAACTACACCACCATCCTGCATGACATTGAAACTGCTCATCATGTCCAGACAACATGACATTAAACTGTATCCCCTTCATCATCCTTGCTATATGATGTTAAACTATATAGAATCCCATTACGTCCAGCAAGACGTTAAACTGCATAACCAACGGTCCATGCATACGACCTTAAACGATTGGCACTTACGTCCAACATGACGCTAAACTGTATCATCCCTTTTTCATCCAACATGACGTTAAACTGTAAAAAAGTCCCTAATACATCCAACATGACGTTAAATGGTGTAATCTTTTGTCCTCACTTCATGACATTAAATAGAACAGTCCTCTTTTTGTCCAACATGACATTAAACTGTATTGTCCCCATAGTCCTAACTACATTACGCTAACCTGTATAGAAAGTCCTTTAATACGTCCAACATGATGTTAAACTGTATCCTGTCCCTCCTACATGACACTAAACTGTGCATCACCAATAGTCTTAACTGTAATACTTTAAACTGCATAGTCCCTTCATATATCATACATGACATTAAACTGTGAAACGTTAAGGTTGTTGCTACCTCTTGTTTCTCACACCGAGTATGACTCACGTGAGCTTAGAGAAAACTTCAACCATAACACTCTCTCTGGGCTGCTAATCACGTGTAAGTCCCAACACTATTTTTTAGATCGTTGTTCCCAAAAACAACTTGATCACTAATTCATTCTTTAATTGAACTACACAGACTTTGATCCTTGCCTTCTAGGCTGGGTACGTACGCAACCTCCCATGGTTCAAGCCCAAAACCAATCTCTTCACATCGGTTCACCTTCATCTCATATGATGTTGATTCATGAAACCACCCCTAGAATCAATATTTTTTATATTGGTTCACTTTTGTCCTTTCTATACGACGTTAAACTATACAACACTTTTTTACAGTATGACAACAAACTAAAATGTTCTTTGATACCCTCACCTGAGAGGGAATCATTATTTAGATTAATTTTCAATCTTGATTCATTTCAAAGACTATGTGCATACATGGCAACGCTTGAATCTTTTATCTTGGGTCAAACCATCATTTCACTAAGGTCCCCTTTCACCCTTCACATGTACGAACCAAATTTGTACAGAGGGTATTTCTAGAACTATGTGGGGTTGATTCCCATCCTTATGGGATACGTAGGAAAGTTCGAGTGTCCCTCGAATCCAGCCCCAAGTCTTTTGGGCCTAACCCCAAATTTCACTCTAAATCCCTTGACTAAAACATCCCCATGAAAACACACACTGTGTATTTCTTATGATGGTCGGAGATTTATGACCCTAAACTAAGATCTCAAATCCTTTTGTCCCGCACGACGTTAAACTGTAGTTCAAGAACTATGTATGGCTTGATTCTCATCCTTATGGGATATGTAGTGAAGTCCAACATTTCCATTCAGGACCCAGCCACAACATGATTATGGTTAGTATTGATTTTTGTATCTTTGCATACATTGGACAATACCCATATTTATGTGTCATAATCCTAACCTTAAATATTTTCAGATCTTCATAACCCATTTCTTGACTTCTAGTCACAAAAATGTCAAACTTCTGAGAATTATTTTTCCTGACTATGCAGTACGTGCCCTTAGGAGACCTTGCATAAACAGTCTTCATAAAAGATTTGTCAGCCAAAAGATGCTATTATTTGACTATGCAGCCAATTCCCTTAGGTGGCCCTGCATAATTCAACCCCCTAACGGGTTTGTCGGATACTGGTAACTTAATTCTTGGAAAGAAAGCCTCTTTTTTCCTTATTTGTCTTAAATGACAATATGTAGGGATCCACAAAAATAGCCATTCTTAACATATTTGTCCCATATCCTTTTTCATGATCTGAAAGTATTCAAGTCTATGGTTTATATTCTCCTTCCCTATGTTTGGGTCAAACTTTCGTAGGAGTGATATCCATCCAATTCTTTGATAATCTTGTTTGGAAATATCTTCTCCATATTCAAGTACCTCTTTCCGTAAAGAAAACTCTATACTTTGGAAAATTTGAATCTCCATAAACATTTACTAGCTTTTAGAACTAGGAAAGTAAATTTATGAGAGTTCTTTTGCCTGATTATGCAGCACGTGCCCTTATGTGGCCTTGCATAAGTAGTCTACATAACGGATCTATTAGCCAAAAGATTCTATTTATTTGACTATGCAGCCAATGCCCTTAGGTGGCCCTACATAATTCAACCCCCTAACGAGTTTGTTAAATAATGGTAACTTCATTTTTGGGAATTACTTCTTCTTATGCCTTTTATCTCTTTTTCATATCATTCCTCATATTCAAATATTCTTAAGTCATAGTTTACATATTTTCCCTCATAATTGAGTATGGTAATATTTTTTCAGATAAATTGTCAAGGAATTGAGTCAATTTTAATCCATTTCAGTCAAAGCTATTTCGACCTTAAACATTATCCTTTTTAGTCCGACATGAATGACTTTAAACTGCCAGATTTCTTATTTCTTCTCACCTCAGAGTCAAATCCTATTTTCTCTCCAGATCCAACTCTGAGGGGGGAGCTTTTGTTGACGCTTCTTTTCGTCACAGATTCCAAAGGAATGTAAAGGGAAATATCTTGAAACCAAATTGATTCATCCTTTAAAGAAAACACCAAAAATCGATAAAGGAATGAAAAAGGAGTCAAAGGACCTTGGGTCGCGCAAGTTCCATCACTGTCGCGCAAGTCCACTTGCGCGATGCTTAATGGTCGCACAAGTGACTTGCGCGCCCTAAGTGATAACTGATCGAGCTCTTCTCCAGCCTATAAATAGACCCAGTGGGCCCCCCATTTCATGGAGTATTTTTTCCCAAATTCACATATAGAGCTCTGAATGCCCAAGTCTCTTCTTCAGGTCTTCCGAACAATTCTAAGGTAATTCTTTACCTAGAATGGAAGTTCTAAACAAGAGGAGTAAGGTCTAAGTGTTAGAATTCACTAACACTTGTGAGCCAAAGGTTTTTTTACCCTTAAGGTAAATGTACACACTTGCGCGTCGCCCTACTTATTCACAAGAACTTGCACGCCCTCTTCTGGAAATCCTCTTGGGATAATACCAAGGGTTTGAGCCAAGTCTCACCCAAGTATTACCCTAAGGACTCACAACCGTGCAAGTACCCATGTTCCACGCAGGTGTACCTGCGCGACCAGGACTTGTGCGCCCATGCAGTACCTGCGCGCCTGCCAGGACTTGCGCGCCCCTACCTTTTTGGGTGCCCTTCTTGCCCATTTAAACCTTCTTATGCCATTCCACCTCTCCTATTCAAGATTCAGTCTTCAAGACACTCTTCAAAGCCATTTATGGCATGATTTCTTGATTTGAATTCCTTATCTGAAAGGAACTCCGTGGAATATCTCTCAAAACCTAGTGATTTACACATCTTTATATCACTAAATATTGAAATTTTATTCATTCAACATCATCCTTTAAGATGAATAACCCCTTAAACTGGGCCTCCTTTTCAGGAATAAGCCCTAGTCATAATTCTCAAATCTGGGCATCCTCCTTAGGAGTAAGCCCCAAAGTCCCCTAATCTGGGCCTCCTTTTTAGAAGTAAGCCCCAACAAAAGTCCTCATTAACCTGGGCCTCCTTTTTAGGAGTAACCCCAATCTCAAATATGGGCATCCTCCTTAGGAGTAAGCCCCAAGTCCCTTAACCAGTCCTAATTTACTTTTGATCTGGACTTCCTTATCAAGAATAAAACCCAAGCATAAGTCCCCTCCTAACTTGGGCATCTTCCTTAGGAGTAAGCCCCAAGATTAGAGTATCCAAATCTCCATAAAGCACATATAACTTTATGGACCCTGTTCCTGGATTTCTTTTCTGAAGTAAATCTTAATCCTCATTTCTTATTATTGCATCTTTCATGGCACAATTTTCTGGCTTTACCAATACCTCTTGTTTCTCACACCGAGCATGACTCATGTGAGCTTAGAGTGTAAAAGTAATTATGACATCTTTCTTTGAGCCATCAATCATAAACATCATACTCCCTTAATTGAACTATGTGGGTTTTGATTCCTTTTCCAAAATAAAGGATACGTAGGCAGCCCATCTGCGGGTACGATCCCAAATTTGAAATAATTCATGTCCTTCTGAATGAAAATAAACTTCAAGTGCCCCACTGAGTGGCTTTAAAACTAGTATGGTCATCATAATAACCAAGAGACTTTTATGTATCAAAGGATACCATTGACTAAGAATCTCTAACAAATAAAGATGATTCTCTATCAATGTAGAACCTTGAATACATATAAAAGATTCTCTAAATTTCCTACATATCAGTCATTGATTATCAGATCTAAAGGAAAACTCATTTTATACTTGGTAATGTAATAAGGATTCACGAACATAACTTAAATATATAAAGAGGGTCCCAGAGTAGACAATAATTCCCCTCAAAAAGGTGTGATGAGTCCGACCTCCCATCCTCTCGACCAATGAAAATTCCCAAGCCTCATCAGTCTACAACTAATGAGCACCTACCTTTAGAAAGTAGGTTCAAATGGATATGGAATTATTAGATGTTTCCGGTTTTACAAACAAACCCGTTAGAAACCGATTGGAATGTTTGAATCTTAAATAGATGAGGTCATCCCCAATTCCAGAGGGAAACAATGATGTTAAACTTCATGACATCATTTTTCCTTGCTACATGAAATTAAACTATACGATTAACATCTCCTTCATTTAACATTAATAAATCCCCCAAGATACCACAAATTGGTATTCATTTTGGTTCTTTAAAAAATGAGTAGCTTCCATGTGCAATCATTTCTCACATAATTACTACTCCTTAGTAGCACATGAGCCCCATTTCTCCCAATGTTTGAATCAAATATGCAAAGGGAAACCTTTTTAAGAACTACATGTGTCTTGATTATTTCCCCTAGCAAGATACGTAGTGACACCTAGGTCTTATCCCCTGGTCCATCCACAGTGTTTCTTTCACATCAGGTGACTTACATCCTCACCGAAAGATGTTAAACTACATTGTTCTTCCAGAATTACGTATGGATTGATTCTCATTCCAATGGAATACATAAAGACACCTAGATCTCCAATCTTGGGTCCAGCCATGGAAAAATAAAAATTCCCCCATTTCATATGTTTATGAGTCAAATCTTCACACAGAATATCATTTTCAATAACTATGTGTGGATTGATTCTCATTCTAATGAGAAACATAGTCGCACTCAGATCTCCTATCTAGGGTCCATCCATAAAATAAAAAATTTCCCCTTTCTCACATCAAAACTTAGTTGGTGTGAGGAAATATATCAATAACTACATTTGGCTTGATTTGAATTCTGATAAGATTCATAAAGATGCACAAATATCTAATTTTGGGCCCGACCATTACTAAAAAAGGCCCCTTAATTCCCTATGTGTAAAAGTCAAACATTTATAGAGATTATTTCAAGAACTATGTGCAGCTTGATTCATTCTCCAACAAGATACATAGTGACTCCTGGGTTTTATCCTATACTCGGTCACAATATCTCCATCTTTTTATGTCAGTTCACTTCATGTCCTCACTGCATGATGATAAACTGCATGGACTTACAAGAACTATGTATGGCTTGATTCTCATCACATTGAGATGCATAGTGAAAACTAGGACTTAACTCTTAGTACCAACTATGGGATAAAAAATTCATTATCTTCCACATATAATTAAAATTTTATGTAAGAGACCTTTTTTGGGCCCTCTCCTCAAGAGATCCCACTAAAGAAACAAAAGATATCCCCATTATACATATGTTTCAAATCTATGTAAGGGACCCCGAACTCATGGCCAATATTGATCTAAATATATCTCTTGTACATTGGAAATTACCCCCATTCACATTTCATAATCTTAATCTTGAATACTTTCATATCTTCATAATCTTTCTTTGTTTTTTGGTGATAGAATGTTTGATACCTGAGTTCTCTTTTGCCTAACTATGCAGCACATGTCCTTAGGTGACCTTGCATAATTTGACCATATAATGGGCCTATCAGCCAAAGGATTCCATTTATCTATACAGCACATTCCCCAATTGGCCCTGCATAATAAATCCCCCATAAAAGGTTTTTCAAACAATAGTCACTTTGTTCTTGGGAGAATACTTTTCTATCCCCTTAAATCTTTGATGACGATATGCAGGAACCCATATTTTAAAGCAGTCATCCTTTGCATATTTGTCCCATATCCTTTCTTTAAACCTAAAAGTCTTCAAGATCATGGTTTATCTCTCTCCCATTCATTTGTTCAAAGCATATTGGAATACCCTTGGGTCCTTTAACCACATATCATTCAATGTTTCCATAATATTATGGTCTTAGTTTTATGACCTAAAAACTAGATACACTATATTTACTATGTTTGGATCAGACCTTCATAGAAATTATATTCCTCCATCTCATAAAAAATCATGACTATAAATACTCTTTCTGTGTTCAGGTACTTTTATCCATCAACCAAACACTTTGATTTGGAAAATTTGAATCTTTATAAACATTCTTTGGCTGTTATAAATAAAATTTTTGATACTTGAGAACTCTTTTCCTAACTATGAAGTGCATGCCCCTAGGTGGCCTTGAATAATTCATCCACATAATGGTCTTATAAGCTAAAAGATGCCACTGTTTGGCTATACAGTACATGCCCTATTGGGACTTTCATAATACATCCCTCATAATGAGTTTTTTCAAGAAATTGTAACTTCCTTCTTGGAAAATAATTCTTCTAGTATCATTATCTGTTTTCCCATTTCACTTTTCAGATTTGAAAATCCCTAAATCATGGTTTATAAATCTTCTTTTACATACCTGAATATGGTAGTATATCTGTAGAAAAATTACAAAGAAATTGGAGATTCATAAACCTTTGTTCAAAGCTAAATACCTTAAAATAAATCCCTCTAATTTCCTTACTTCATTACTAAAAACTGCACAGCATAATTTCCTTGCTGCATGACTAAAAACTATACATCATAATGTCCTTGCTGCATGAATTTAAACTACATAGAAAAATATCAAAAATCCCCTTTATGACAAACATACCTTCTTTAACACATCAAAATCATATGGGAATGGTTTCTCATTCATAGGCCTATGTTGTTACAAATGGCTCTTTTATTATCAGATACCTTTCCCTAGAAAATCCACCTACTATGGTCTTGAGACATCCAAATTTTAAACCCATCTGTTTATCAATAATAGAGTCTCAAAATTCTTTAGATCTCTTTTTATTGAAAATTCAGTACATTCCCCTAGGTTTCCTTGCACGAGTCACCCACATAAAGGGAATGTTAGCCAAAAGATACCACTATTTGGCTATACAACACATGCCCTAGATAGCCCTAAATAAAACAGCCCCCTAATGGGTTTTTCAAATAGTGGTAACATTGTTCTCATAGGATACCTCCTCTATTATTATACTTCAAATTTTAGATTTGGTAACCATAAAAAATCATGACTCAATATTCCCCTTGGAAGTATCCAAGAATATATTGGGACATTCCTAGCCATCAAGATTTGTTTATGTTCTAATCTCAAAATTCATGGTCAAATCTATTCGACCTAAAACACTAAATTTATAAGTCTAACATGCATAACTTTAAACTTCCTACCAAAATATACATGATACTCACCAGATTGAAAACCTACAAATGGAATTCTAGAAAAAAGTTGAGTCTCAACTCTCTAGATCTATACTCTATATGGTCTAGTCAATATCGAGTAATAAAAATCCAAAAGGAAAAAAGTTTGTAGGGTTTTCCATATGGCCCTATAAACATTCAAACTATGCTTAATAAGTTTGTTGGATTTGGTAAAAGTTAAAACGCCCACATTCCTATCAGTGTAATTATGATTATCTGACATGATGATTCCTTGTTGTGAAAATTAGATTTGATATTGCAATTAAAGAAAGAATGAAGTGATGAAGACATATATATATATATAACTGGAGAAAAAATATTTTTGAGTAACATCCACAGAATAGAGTCTCTCTATCATATATTACAAAAAGCCTTCGGCTTGACTCTTTACTTGTTGAATATCCTCCTGGGCCCTTTCAACCTCTTACTGAAGATTGGTCAGTTGATCAGCTTCAGCCTCCTCATCCAGAAAAAGTGTGTATTTGGTAGTTGAAATGGAAGTAATCCCTTCTAATTGGGAATATTACAATGATTGGTTCAGTTTCTCAAGATTTTTTTGAATGACATCCATTTTTTGTTTAAGATGTGACATTTCCTTCATTCTCTCCTTAATTTGATGATTGAGTTCCATCAACTTTTTGCTATGATTGGATTCCACGTTGGATATTGTAGTTCAAAAACCCTCAATATTGGTGAGCGGTTTAGCCTTTATAATATATTTCCAAAGTTTGTGTTCTTTCTCCTATTGGTGAATGATTTCTTTCACCACATTATAAACCATGATATAATAAAATCTTGAAAATCACAATATACAAAACAATACTAGAAGTCAACCAAAATATGAGGGAAAATCATCCAAAGGATTCTCAGAGATTATATCCCAAATGGTTCTCTATGTATTTTTTCATGTATTACTTAGATAAAACTGCAACTCTATGTCTGAATCGGAATCACTATGATGAGGCAGAACATATTCTATAATCAGATCACTCAAGGAGGTGCTCAGCTCTTCTCCTTTTGAAGTATAATTTGATTCATCTTCCATTATTGGTTGAGCTAATGTAGGGGATTAATATTCAAACCTAACCATGGGAGATGATGGCCCTAAATGGTAATTTAAAATGATTATTATCTCTAAGTGTTTAGTAGTAACCAAAGAATGATCAAGATATTTAATGACATTTACATAGTAATAAGTCAGTTTCTTGAGTAGATTTCTCCCCAGTATTCTCAGCTCCAGTAGTTTGAGTAAACACTTATTAGAGAAAGGCATTATCCTAAGCTTTCCCAATCACCATAACCATAGGATCTAGAACATCTCCCAACATTGGACTTTCAGTTAGTATCTCTTCAACATTAGTGTAAGTAGGATATAGTGGGATTACCCATTATTGAAGGGTCTTCATTAAATTCTCTATAGAAAAAAGCTGCATAAATTGATATTTGAAATGAAATATCAGATAAAAGAACAATTATGTATGAAAAATGAATGAATGAGAACTTATGTCCTTTCAGTTCCTCATTGAAATCCCTGAACTCCATGATTGAACCTAGAATTTAAATGTTTGGATTAAGGGAATCCATCATTTCAGTGTATACGGATTCATATTTTATAGCATCCTCACTGTTTAAGGTATCAAAAAAATGTTAATTGATGACCAAATTTTCTCTGCTAGAATTTTATTCCATCAACTCTTCAACTGGTGCAATGTCATTGGATATTGTTGAATCAGGGTTGGAACCAGTACCTGCCTCATATTTCCCACGATCCTTGCTCCTTTCTTCTATATCAATAAGAATATCATCATTGATTTTCTCAGGATCCTTTAGCACAAACAATAGATCTTAAATATTATGGAGAAAAATAATGTTTGAAATAACATGTGATGCCTATAAGAAATTAATCTAACATTACTATGACCCTTTTCTCTCTCTGTAGAAATAGGATCAGATGCAACCACATCCTTTGATACTTTATCAATTAATGTAACAAATTCATCAGCAAGAATTTTTACTTCTCTTAGAGTTTCCTTCACAGTCCCTGAAGGACTAGTTTTTAATCCCTTAAGAGAAGCAAGTGATGCAGATACTATGAAAATATGAACATTATCACCCAGGTGTATCAAAAAAGTTGTAACACTAGAGGATAGTGAAAATACTCACTTTTTTACATACACTTCATATCAATATCAATGATCTCTTGATTTTATTTTCATAAGACAATGGAGATATTGAAATACTACTCTTGGAAGCAAATAACTGAGGTAACAGATGATTATTTTTTGTCACCATTACCTCCATCATGGTTTTCCCTCCTAGAGAAAGTCCTTTAGACTTAATGGTTTCATCCAATGTGTCAATGGGGGTGCCTATAGGTCCATATTTTGGTGAATCGAGCACCTTTATTGAGCTTTCTTTTCTAATTTCAAGTTGAAAAATGAAATCCTATGAATATTAATGATGTTGGATGATGTATTGGAATTGAAACAAAATAAAAGGTAAATGCATTATTAGTATTAACATAAATTTATCATTCCTCTTCAGGGTGAACAATTACCCCTTTACATATCCCTCAATCCATCATGTCGGATACTCATTTTGAGGCTAGGATTTGGTCACTAGTTTCATATATGAAAGTCTCTAGCTCTACAATATTGTCTTGTACTTAAGATAGATTATTTTCTGGATGAAAATTAAAAGGTTCTTTAATATCACCCACATTCGTAATTTGAAGGCCAGATTGGAGAAATTACCATGCACCCCTGAGTTCACAAGTCATGCTTTCCCAGTAATGTATTGCTAAATACCACACATAATTCAGCTTTGATATGGTTGTCTATAGAGAAAACTCAACACCCTCTCATTGGAAGTCCTCTTCAAGCCTCCCTTCTTCTTCAAAAGAATCAGTAGATGGTATGGTAACCTCTTTTTTATGATGGTGATTAGATTGCCTGAGTGATGGAGGTGGTGTTTCATTGGCCTTATTCTTCTTGGTGGAATTTATATGATAATTTTTAAAGGTTATAAATCTTATAAAGACTTTACATCATCTTTTTCTTTAGACCTTTTACCATAGTTAATATGAAAAACAGTTATCTTGGTTGCTACCTGATGTATTCCTTTTGTTAAAGCCCCCTTAGGGTATGAAGAAGCCTGGGATTTAGCATATTCATCCTCTAATACAATTGACGCATCTGATGGAGGTATAAAAATAAATATTTTTTACATCTCTAAAGCCATCAGAATCTATAATTGTTGGGATACCATTGGGTGTTTCTCATTCCTAACATATGTGGGAGGAAAAAATACTCGATTGTTGAAGGCATTTGAACCAGTGAGAAACCCTATAAGGTATATAAGCCTCACAAATTACTTCACCATCGATCCTGGTTGATAGTATGCTATCCCTAAATTCCATCATATAATCCCTCAACTCATAATTTTTTTCCTTACCATTATCAAAAAATGTTCCATTTGGTTGGTTACCAAAAGGAGAGAAGATGAATTATCCTAATGCATTAGGTGCCCTTAGCATTTCATCAGGCTTCAGGTTCAAAGGCTGGATCCCAGAAACTTTCTGCAAAAATGGATTAAATTGACCATTGGGGACACTAACTGAATTCAACACAAAATATGAACAAAAGTGTGCCACAATCCATCCCCACAATACTTGAAAAGGTCCTGCCAATCTAAATGAATCCTTCCCTTTGTATAAATGCAACAGGATGTGATAGATTCTTGATAATACAGGGGTATCCAACCCAATATATTTCCCCTATACCAAATTGTCTTCTATAATAAAAGTCCCTAGTCTTACACCAGTACTGAAATCATGAACTATAATCAAATAAATTCTTAGCCACATGGAAAGAATCGAGATATTCATACCTTTGTATCAATGTCAGACTTAACCTTATAACCCTAATAATTGTAGTCACCTTTATCTAATGTGGTTCAATACATGCCTGAAGCACCCTGATTATCTACAGTTGGGAAAATGGTAGGACATCCTCAAGTAGTACCCTTCTCTGGTATTGGTTCTAAAAAATATTTCATCCACACTCTTTCATGAATATCATCCCTAGTGTGAAGATCTTTCTTTTCTTTTGGAAATTTATTTTTCTATTTTGAATAATTCATGATCCAATGGTGGTTTCCTCTTAGAATCATCCCATGTTGTTATTGGTTGAATTAATTCTTCATACATCTCCCTAATAATGGGATCCCTATATATTTTGTAGATATCCCATAGACTGATTCCAACTTCAACTTTCATCAAGTGGAAATAATTTTTTTTTGGACTCCATAAGCTCAGTAATTTAGTAATGAAGTCGTTTTTGTAAACATAAGTTTTTCCTATCCAAATAGATTCATAAATGTGAACATCCATTAGTTCTTTTCTAAACTCTACACAAGTATGATGTACCCAAAATGCCCACATCCATTCAGGTTTGACTCCACCTCCATGAAGAAGGTCTCAATCTTCCTTCTAGCCATTATACTGATTTGTTTTTGAATCATGGAAGGTTGAATCATATAAATGCATAATTGGATCTGTAACATGATCCTTCATATCAAGATTACAACCACTATGGTGTAGGATGCACCAATAGGGATTATTCCATCATGAATAGGCAAACCCTTTGCAGTAATATCTATACAATGACAATTAATGTTTTTAACAAAACAAGTCTTTGGAAAATATTTCTTATAATCCAAAAAGTGGGAATATTGAAAAATCCCATGCCTATATAGAGGTAGATAATGGATTTGTGGATATTCACATTATTATAGAATTAGGCCTTTCACCAAATCAGGAAGGGTACTCTCAACAATTTTGTAATAATCTGGGCAAACGATTTTCATCATTTTAGTTTGAAGAACTTTACCTTACTTAGTTGAAGCCATCAAGTGATCCATTTATTAAAAGATAATTACCAAAGATTAATCATTAAATTATAATATTGACTTAAGAAAGTTCAAATTTTAATTTAAATAAATTCAAGAATTTGGAAAAGGAAAATCTTCGTGCAGCTCCTTCAACGAGGTCACCCATGTAGGTCCTTCGACGAGGTACCCAGCACAGGTCCTTTGATAAAGTCTATTTGTGTATATACTTCAATTAAGTAACTCCACATAGCTCTATCTCTTAAAGGGTTTTACCTTGAGAAATTTTCAAGAGACCTATTTGAGATCACAACACAATAGACTTGGACGAACAAGCTACCCAATGAGAGTAGAAATCCGAGATTCCAAGTGAATACAATCGCTAAGGAACTAAGGTATTTATAGGCACTTCTAGCCTATGCCTCTGAACTGCACTACCAACCTACATGCCATCGCTACGTGGAAGACCTGTGTAGTCCAAAATAAATTCTCCATAATCTTTTCTCCATAATCTTTCCTCAGGACTAGACCCTCCTTCAATCAGATCCAATCCTAAGGGGGGACATTTGTTGACACTTCTTAGGAAGAAAAAATGATTATGAAGAAGAACTTTGGATATTTCAAATTATAAAAGAAAATTAAAGGAATTTAATAAATATAGTTCAAAGGATCTACGCAGCACACCTACACATCAAGAAGTGAGCATAGGACTTACCCATGCATCCCAATGTGCAACCCCCTATGTCGAGTACCTATGCTGAGGACCTCCACTGGGGACCTACACGGAAGTATAATTTATGCACCCATACACAAAAGATCTACGTTGTGGAGCTATGCCGAAGACCTATGTGGAAAACATCCTTTCGACCAGTCCTCTCCTTTACTATAAAAAATACCCTTGGGATTTCCATTTTTCTAACTAAAAAAGTTGGAAGAACTCATGAAGCTCCCATTGTATGGATCTTTCACCCAAGTCCACCAAATTTTCTCAGGTAGCTCTCTAAAAACATGAGAGAAGAGAGAAGTATATTGTATAGGAAAGTTCTATATCCTTTCATATTTTTCAATACAAAACATTGGATTAAGTACCCTCATTCCAAAGGAATAATGCATCAACGCATCATCCTTTCCTTAAGCAAGGACCTGCGCGGGATGCTTCTAAGGACATAAAGGGACACCTATGGTGCTTAAGTTAAAAACTAACCCAATTTTTGTTGTCCCTATTCCATATCACAAGGAATATCAAGCTCTCATAGGCCTATAATTATTGTGTTAATAATTTCCAGTTCCTCCAAGCACCTGTGCGGAACACCTACGTGGTACACCTACGCCACATACCTATGCAGAAGACCTGAATGGACCACCTATGTGATCCATCTTTGAAAACCTTTTCTAATTCACCCATAGGGGGGCCTATACTTCCTTAGATCCCTTTTATGAAAGTGACCAATTTGAAACATCCACAAAAACCTCTTGACTTATTAAACCATTGGTAAAGACACATTAGTGTGTCTCACATTTTGGGTTTTTATTTCTACAGTTAGAGGTTTCCCACATTTGTCTTATAAGGGAGTCAGGATCCTTAGGGAGTCTATAGGTTTCTATATCTATAGTAACATGGACCCTTACCCATTGACAGTGTGGGGAAGTTCCCAGTTTAGAGTATTAGGGTTCAGACCACGTCCCCCCTTCTCATATCTAAGACTTAGAACTTGAGGTCCCTGGTAGGGAAGGTATGGTTCCTGCTTTCATTTAATTTTAACACAAGGAATGATATCCTCCTTCAACTATGGGAAAAATTCTAGGGAATCCCTCCTATATTAAGCCCCTATACTTTCAATCCAGACCTAACGACCTTATCTTTTATTCCACATTGAAAGGTTCATTGCTTCATGCCCTCGTCCACCATCTCCTTGGATTCTTTCATCGTAGGCCTGACCTCTTCCATTAGAATAGGAGAAAGTGTGTGGTTTCTTGAATCTTTCACATCCTATTTTTTCTTACACTGATCATGACTCATGTGGTCTTAGAGATTAGTGATGATCACACATCTACACAATACACCCAACTTCATGAACTATGATAACTTTTATTCCCACCATAATTGGGATATATAGAAAGCCTTCACCCAAGGATCAATCTCAATGGAAATCCTCCTTAGGAGTCCAACTCTAATTCTCTTAATTTGGGTATCCTCCATAGTAATAATCCCTAAATTAAGTCCACTATAAATATCCATGAGTTAAGAAATTTCTCATGGACCTTATTACAAGGGCATCCTTTTTAGGAGTGAGCCCCAACCTATTTCTCTAAAAGGGTAATACCCCCTACAATAGTTACTAAAATACATGGGCTTTGATCCCCATCTAAGTGGGATACATAGTAAACCTCCCTAAGGTTCATACCCAAAACTCCAAAATCAACCCTATTCTTTCTGGGCCATATTCCCAGTAGAGTCTAATCCAACTTGGAAACTCATATCCTTTCCAGTTTCCTTGGGATTATTATTCATAAGTATCACACCAATATTTGATTAGGAACCTTCTTCTTAGATGTCCTAACCACATGACATTAAATTGTACATTTAGGTCCTTATCACATGGCCTTAAAAGGTATGATGTGTCCCATTAAGCGGCACCGAACTATAGGGGTTCTGATTCCTTTCATGATGATACATAGGTAGACCATTTATGGGTATGATCCCAACATAAAAACAAGTTTTTTCTACTTATATGACCATAAATTATAGAGTTCCCCACTGAGAGGCTTAAAAACCAGAATCATCGTAACAATGGCTAAATAATCTCTAAGTAGTATATGAGAGGATACTCTTTACGGAGAACCTCGAATACATATGGATATATTCATTAATAAAGAACCTCAAATACATATGGATGATTCTGAATTCCACACATGCTAATAATTGATATCAAATTTCAAGGTAAACTTACATTATTCTTGGTAAATTAATAAGGATTAATGAACATATCTTAAATCTATATAATATTCCCAGAGTAAGAAATAATTCCCAACAAAATGGGTGTGATGAGCCTAAAATCCCATCCTCTTATCCAATGTGAGTTCTTAAGTATCATAAGTAAACAAACCTAAAGAACTTAATCCTTTGGAAATCAAGTCCCTTTGGATACAGATCCATTGGGTGTTTCCGGTTCCATAAATAAATCTAATGGAAACCATATAGAAGTAGTGATTCCTACTCAGAACATACATTCTGGGGGGGGGGAATTATGTTAGGGATAAATCACATTATCAATGTTAGATATTTAATTACATTATGTTTATAACCAAACCCTAGGAGGTATCTTAGTGTAAATAATATACCATTTAGGGTTTAGGTGGTATAAAACAAAGAGTAAAATTATATAAACCCTTTATTTGAAACAATAAAGGGTGAACATCAAGGGATTCCCTCAAGTTGATCAAGGATGATAAAAATTTTAATCCCTACTTTTATTTTTATTTATATTTTTTCCAACTTGTTTAAAATTAAAAAGATAAAAAAAATCCCCCATTTTATTCTTCCTTTTTCTAAAATTTTAGAAAAAAATAATTTTATACCCACATTAAGAGCTACTTGAGAGATGATCTACTATTTTTTATACTATAGTTAATTCTATTCAAGAAAAACTTTAACATATAATTTGATGTGTTTTACACTATGCATCAGTCAACATACTTAGGTATATCAAAGATGTTTGAGATTTACTCTATCAAATCCTCTAAAAAACTCAGTGTAAAAAATAATTAACTCTTCATAAAATCTTATTAGGAATCATGAACTTCCCTTTCATGAATTCTAAATCATTCAATATTTAGTTCGACATCATGTCAATGACTTTTGACTTCACATAAATTTTATGTGAATCCTATCTATCAAACTTTCCATAGCCTTTCAAATAACCTCTGACAAAACTTCTAAGAATCCACTATTCACCGTCTATTTCTCTAATATGTGTTCAAAATTTTTCTTGTAGTTTCTTAGTATAATTACTAATTGCCTTATATTTTTATCATATAGACTAATTCCATTTTTTATTTTTCCAATCGTTCGATGAAGTTATATTATGATTGGTATAACTCATCATTTTTATATTGGATTCTCTTCAGCTTATCTAAACATTATCATCATTGTCTTCTTTATAATGTCTAATCTTCAAGACTTAGATGATTTCACAACTTTAAAACACCTTCTATAAACAACTCAAATTTTATCTTACATAAATATAAATTATCAATTTTTTTGTCTCATGGTGGTACAATTTCTATTTTATTTTGTTTCTTTATTATCTAATCACTTGGATCGTCATTAAAACTCCTAACACTTTGTCTTTATCATCGTCTAATGTCATCTATATGACTGGCTGATTTCAGTGCTTCTATGTTTGGTTTCACTCAGGTCCAATCTTATTTTTCCCAATACTTTATAACTAAATGTGATAAAATTATATTCAAATCAAGTTATATTCTATTCAATTAAACCTTCATAAACCTCTACCATCAACTCGTCTTTTGTTTCCTTTACTTCTATATCATTTACCGCTACTCTGGCTTCTGATGATATTACTATTTGTCTCTCCTTATGAGCACCCTCTTCTAGATCTTTTAATTCAGCAATTATTTTTATTTTATTCTGATCGAATCACCTTAAATCATAAATAAAATTAATTAATCATGATATTTAATGATTTAATATCAGCATAGAGTCATCTGACTTCAAGTTTAAACCCCTTAGATAGTTTGGTCCTTATGTTCCTCATAACAACCTTACTGTCTAAGAACATCATAACAAAATATATACATTATATCATATTGTAGTATAAGTTTTAGATCCTTTAAATCCTCGATTTGTTTGAACAATGGTGCTTATAATTATTTTTTTCATATTTTGTAATAGTAATCCACTCTCACGAACAACTTTGAGTCTTCCCACCTTATCCATTTCTCACTTTACATGGCTTTGTTACTTTCCACCACCTCAATTGTTTTTTCTTTCAAGTCAATTATCTTTAGGAGTTTTATTTTCTACCTTCCAATCAAGTAAACTGATAAGTTAATCATATCCTTATTCTCCATATATTCACCTTCTAGATAAATAAATTCTATCAATTGAACATCTTCATCTTTAGTTTCACATCCACGCACTCAAACTCTAATTATTAGTCAAAAACTTTTGGTGTATTACTTATTATTTAGATACTCATGTTTTAAAAAGTCCCTCTTAAACCTTCAATACTTACCATAAAATATGCACTAGAGCTCAGTTTAATAATCATCAGATAGTTTCACTTTTCGGTGTATGAACTTTTGTTGTATTAACCTATAGAACACCCATAGTCATCTTTAACTTCTTTCTTAAATCTTCTTAATCACAAAATTTTCTATAATCCATTAACAAAAAAAATATAACTTCATAATTATAACCCCTTGGGTACTTCAATATCACCTATTGGATTTTTTTTTCAATACCAAATTCCTACTAAATTCAATGATATCTTCTCCCCTATATTGACAATAAATTCTAATTTTCACTTTGTGTGGGAACCCTTCATCATTTCCCATATTATCCACTTATCCTACATTGAAATTAAAGTAACTCTTAAATTATTTGAGTGAAGGATGACATCACATTCCTTAAATAAATGAGTTATAATATAACTAACTCTAAGTATATGTGAGTCATGTTTGGTGTAGAATAAAAGAGTGGTTAACTTGAACATCAAATCCACCAATGAATAATTAAACAAGTGATACCAGTTTAGAGAAATTATTTTAGGATTTGTTAAAAATATTTCTATTCAACTTCTTTCCTATATCTATATTAATAAATATATTAAAATCATTCAATCCAAAAATAGTTTACTCCCCTTTTTTGTGAAATTTTTCCTTTATAATAAAAAGTTAAATATCTCCCCCTAAATATTAGAATTGGTTTCTATACAAGAACATGAGAGAATATTGACATACCTAAAGAATTATAGAATCTTAAATATCTAAATTTTCATTATTTATAACTTATTCTTCATCATCTAGAGATTTTCATCTAATTATTTATCATCTATAACTACAATGTTTGGGTCTTTAACTCTTTGGTTGTCTGGAATTTTTCTCTTCCATTTCCACTCATCAATTATCCAGAATCATCATATCTATATTAAATACTCCTAAAGTGGTTAACTTCATATTATTCCTTCATCATGGTTAATATGAATTTAATTGTATCATGGGGGAACCATTCTTCGGATCAAAGTAGGGTTCTCCATGATGGATATCTTCTGTAATGCTATTAGAATTTTATAGCACTCTTTACTTTAGGTATCCCCCAAAATTTCATCACCTTCAATTACAAATACATTGAAAACATTTATAAATAATAAATAAATAAGGTGAATTTTACTTTTATAATTAGTTACCATAATAATATTAAGAAGTGTTTCTCAATCTAGAAACTCCATTCACATTATATTAATTTTTTTATTATATCACCTTAGATTTTTTAAGCACTAATACTTTTGGGAAACATGGGTTTCTTATATTTACCTTTAATTTTCACTTTTTGTATTGATTCCTTATTTACTTACACTAGTAATGAACATGAACTATTTTTTTCTTTCTCTTCCAAATCCCTTCCCAATTCCATCTAATTTGGATAAATTTTCATAAAAATATTCAAAACATGTTCTATTTTCTTATTAGGTTGAGAAACCCTTGTATCTTCTTAAATATGATTCATTTTATTTAAAAAATTATCCTACCCTTATAGTACTTTCATTCCCTTTTCAAGATATTCATCAATCATATCACATATTCTACATAGCTTCTTATCTTTAATTGTGTTTTCTTTATGCGGTAACTTTTGGTCAGATTCAACTTTTATTTTGGAAAGTTCATTCATCAATCCAATCCCATTATTTTTATTTAGTAATGACCCCCTCTATTATTCCATATTTCTTCTGTTATCCTGAATGTACATAAAAATTTTGTAATTTTCCATAAAGTGGCCATTTTTTCATAGTTGAGGTATCTTCTCTTTAGTGTGACACCTTCTATTAGTTTTTTATTGGGTACATTCAACATGATAAATTTCATTTCTTTACTCCCCAAGGTAGACTTGTAGTCCATATTCTTGTTATTTTTCTTCAGATTTGGTAGCCTCATTTTGTTAGATGTAAACCAAAACACATAATCACCAGGACCACTTGTAACACCCCAATCTTCCATGGTACAATCCTCTTTGAATAATAGAGCAGCGTGTGTTGTATGAAACCTCGAGTTCTAACACACCGCAGCCAATAAAAGTAGTAGTTATGAATAGTAATACCCACTTTTTGAAATTATATAAATTTTATATTTCAAAATGGACTTCTTTTTTGGATTCTTAATATCGAAATTAGCCTATGTTGAATTTTTGGTATTTTTCTGAGAACTTCCAATTTTTGATGAATAGTGAAAAATACTTAAAAACAACTTTTTTAATCAAAATAATTTATAGTGATAAATTATACAATTGAGTGGTTATAAAGTGTAATTAGAATATATTTTTACCATTTTATCCAATGGTGTTCATTAGAATTAATTTCACTTTAAAATTGGACATAAACAATTGTCAATCTTTTGATTGATATTCTTTCTTAAAAACACGCTATTTGTTGTGACAGCGGGAATTAATTATTAAATTAATTAATTAAACTTATATGTTTTAAATTTTTTAAAATAGACATCATTTTTTAATTAGGAATATCAAAAATATATTAGGGTTAATTTTTGGTGTTGTCCAGAAAAAACTTCGATTTTTGATGAATAGTGAAACCACTAAGTTGTAGTTAAAAAACTCATTTTTCGTTTAAATGAAATTTTACCACCTCTATGATTTTAATTTCCAAAATCTGACATAAATAATTTTAATTAGGAAGTAAAATGTGGTTCAAAGGGATTAAAATAATTTTTTATGAATAGTAACTTTTAAGTTCTATTAATCGCGATTAAAGATAATTAGTGAAATTTAAGGAAAAATGATATTATAAAAATATGAAAATATCTTGACACTTGTCCTACCCTTATTAGATGAGTCATGTACGACCAAGACAATCCATGGGTCAACTTGGGGACCTCATGGAGCCACTTGGGTAAGAAAATGACATTAATAACTTTTTATTTAAAGTAAAAATAAAATTGTCACAAACATGTGTTGTTTTACTAAAACAATTATTACATGGGGTTATATAAGTTAAATTTTTGACTATAAATATTAATTTGAAATCTAAAAATATTTCCTAAATCATGATATTTTTTGTATAAAATTTGGACATTAAATAAATTAGAATTTGTATGACACCATGATGATGCAGCGATTACCTCATTAATTAACGATTTAAATAAAATGAAAAGATAATATAAAATCTAAGACATACACATGTCAAAAACATATTGGATGATTATATTTAGATCCCTTATCACCTTATCCTAGAAATATATAATTTTGGGACCTTTGAAATCCGAAAATTACTTCATAATAATGTAACATTTCATGACTTTCCAAGAGTGCCCCTCCTCTCCTCTTATAAAAGGCCCCCGACACTACCACATTATTCACACCTTCCAATCCATTTGGATCCACCAACCTCTGAACAAATACTCTCTAAACTTCCCTCTCTTACTCCTAGAAGCCTCACTTTGGTCATAAGTCCTCCCAAGGAAGCCTTTCGCTCAAATCAAAAAGAGTTGCCCGATTTTAAGGTAATGTCTTCTCTTATGTTATTTTGTTTTATTTTGATTATCCAACCCCTTAAACTCTTTTTATTACTTTATTTTATAAAAACACCAGTATATTCAATATAATAGGATGTTTTTATGAGAATGATTTTATTTACACTTATACACACCTTCTTCTAATGGTTAAAGAACATACTGTTTCTGTGGGTGGCGAATTACTGCCTCACGAAATAATGATTGTTCAATCTTCTTTTAACACCTCTCATGGTGGCCATTATGATGAAACTATTTTTATATATGATATATATTATTATTTTTTTCCTTATGATTCTTTATTTTTCATTTACGGCATACCTTTATGATTTCCATTATGGGTAAACGCGATAATTTCATTTTAGGAAGTGCGGACTACTTCCCCCTCAAAGTGATTTGAATCGTTAATGCCATATGTGGGGTGTATAAAGGATGGAGTAAATGGTATTATACATTATATTATATTGGAATTATATTCTACCTTTATATAATTATAATTTCATTCCATTAAATATGAAATATAAATGAAAGTAGCGTTCATGCATACGTACGACATACCGTCTCCATGAACGGTGCATTTCATTTCTTACCTCTAAATGTTATGTAATATTATAAATGCAAGTATATACTAGATATATATGATTTATATTATATCTACATCATGAATATAATTCTGGATATAATGGATATTTCACCACATGAACAACTTGTAATTATAAGAAGTTTATTTTTGACTCAAGTACCAAAGACCGACAAAATGACCGTTATTAACTTAAATAATTACATAATGTTCATAACATGGTAATAAGTGATATAAAAGGAATAATGAACATGAAAAAGGTTCTTAAGCAAATAGAAATTAACTCTAGTTTATTATTCAAGAGATTAAATAACGATCGAGTCAAGTCGGACACGAGGTAAGGGTACTTCTTAACCCAATTTCTGTTCTTTGGGTTAATCTTCTACTTTCAAATTATGTCATGATATTATTATTTACTATCTTTTATTTGTACTTTATTTATGTGTACTTATAGTGAATACACATAATAGATCTATTTTATTTAAAAAATTATCTTTGTAAGGACTTCGTCTCAATCTCCATTCATTGAGGCATAATTTGTTTTATACACAAATTTCTTTTATACAATGTATAAACCCCTTTGACTTTTACTTTTATTCAAAAGGAATATTTTTTATACGAAGCGTTTTACTAAACAACAAAAGGGAGTGTTTTTTTTGTCATACATATGCGGCGACAACGACTTCTTCGCCGTCGTGACCATTATTTGAGTTTCGGCTTCCTGTACAAGCAATAACTTTTTTTAAAATGAAAAATATTTACAAAGTTTTAATTTTCTTTTATTTTGGTATTGAAAATGGTTTTGGAAGTGTTTTTTTTATATCAATGTGTTGTATTGATATCTTGTGATTGAAATGTGGAAATTTTATGTTTCCTTTATGCATGTTTTATGTGATACAATTATGTATGGATTATGATATGTTTATACCTGTTCATATGAGGAATGCATTGGACTTAATAAGTGACGGGTGGAGCCCACTATAGCTCCTCGATGCATTGGTAGGTCTCATGAGACAAACTAGTGTCTTGGTATGAGGCCTTGACAAAATCTTATTTGTCGTCTTGGCACGAGGCCTTGGCTACATGGTTATGATAGTCTGGCATTATGCATTCCATCATTATAAAAGTTGTTATTGATATTTCATGTGATTATTCGACCAGTAGAATATCCATGTGAATAATTAAATGGCATTATTTCATTTTACTTTTGCCATTTTATGCTGAAGTTCATGTTTAAAAGGATTTTGTTTTAGTTATACATTGCCTTAAATGTTTATGTTTATTTATGAAAGCTTTCGCTATATTGTTATCCTTACTGAGCATCTGAGATCACCCCTTTCAATGTTTTAATTTTTCCAGGATGTGAAGAAGTATTTTATGAATGACCTGAAGGGTTAATATGAGGAGATATGAAGACAAGATGTTGTTGTAGTTTTGTATTACTTTATGATATAATGTAAAACTTATGAATGCATCTAGTGTTTCAAGGCTAATAAACTAATCGGTCTTTCGAGACTTGATCTTTGTGATCATGACAACGTTATGCAATAATGCACCAACTCTGGATAACTGGGGTCAGGGAGTTACAGTTGGTATCAGAGGCAGTTTAGTACTAACCTTGGAAGCTAGATTTAGATAAACTCTGATTAGAGCACATAGCCCTAAGATAGACTTTGAGGATTAGTATAGAATAACTTCCTAGAATTTTGGTATTATAGAGATTTTGTGCGTTTTCTGAGCAATGCATCCCTATCTGGATACGAGCAGGTAGAGGCGACTCTAGTATAGATGTACCTAGGGGTAAAACCTGAAAACACCACTTTGAGCTATACTCGAACGGGAACTGGTGCACAACAAAGGGCCTTGTTGCACTCTTGGTTACGACACTCCTGGGGGATATGCTTAGGATAATTCTCGTTTTCTTTACAAACCACTATGAAGGGTTATGAGTATATAATTCCTCAAAGAAATTTTTTTTATGATTATGGATTATATCCATAAATAGGTTAATTTATGGTAATTGTTTTGCAAGTTTGTAATTATGTATTTTGATTCATAAACTAATCTAGTTTATGCCATTGTTTAGAAATGGTGCCTAGTGGGAGGAATGGAAACCGTATCAATGCACACACTCCATGTAGGGATTTCCCTCCTGCTCAAGATAATTATAATGGTGTTGGTGATACTACTGGTGCTGATCAACTTATCACCATACTGAGACAACTCACTCAGGTTATGAATAATAACCTTACTTGTATGGATCACCCTGGTCCGCAACGTGGAAGATTAATGTTAGACCGCTTCATGAGGCAACAACTGCCAATATTTAATGGGGGTACAAATCGATTAGTATCTGAGCAATGGATAAACTCCTTAGAGAAAATGTTCCACACCTTGGGGAGTAGCGAAAGGGAGAAGGTTGTCATGGCAGTTTACCGCCTCACTGGATATGCCGGTCAATGGTGGTCACTGATTCAAAACAAAAAGGAAGATAAAGAAGTATCAAGTATGGTATGGAGGGATTTTAAGGAAATTTTCTTAGAAAAATATTTTCCACATGACCATCGAGCAGATATGGAAAGGCAATTTCTGAGTCTGAGGCAGAAGGAGGATGAGAATGTCACAAAGTATGAGGCCAACTTTACAAGGTTAGCAAGACATGATCCAGATTATATACGTAACCCAAGAAGTAATATTGATCATTTCTTTGATGGGTTAAAACCACTTCTCCATTGAGCTTTAGTATCACAATCTTTCTCAACATATGAAGATATAGTCTCATGTGCTATCAAGATAGAAAAGGAATTTTCTAAGTCTTATGACAACAAAGTAAAGCAAGAGAAGAAGAGAACGGTGGAACAAGAGACAGATAAAGGGAAAAAAGGAAAGAAGGATTTTCCATTATATGATAATTGTGGGAAGAATCACCCCAGTACTTGCCTAAAGGAAATGGGAGTTTGTTATAAATATGGAGAAATAGGTCACCAGGCTCGTGAATGCAAGGGAAAGAAAGAGGCTATCAATATTGAATGCTTCAATTTTAGGGAAATGGGGCATTATTCAAATGAATGTCCTAAGCGTCAGGGAAACTTACCTCAGAAAAGGACAAGGGATCAAGGACAATCTTATGTTGTTACTACAGTTGAAGTGGAATAATTAATGTATTGGTGCTTTTGGACTCAAGGATTATATTCTGGTTATAAGAATAATGTGATATATATAAGGATTGTACTGCAGTACTTTTTGTTTTCATTAAGGTTTTAATATGATGAAGGTAATCATATTTTTGTATGTGACAATAAGAGAAACTTTACTTTGTTTGAGGAATCTGATGATACAATTGATTTTGGAATTTAGAGACCATTTAGAGAAAGTCTGGACGGAGGTATTTTGGATAACTATAAAGGTTTTAATGGATTAAGTTGAAATTTGGATAGTATTGTTTAAGGTTAAAACATTTATGAAGATTATTTTTGGAATATTATAATACTATAGTTTTAGGAAAAGAACAACCTACAGGTTTGGGGATAACTCGGCGCGTCAGACAAAGCTGTAGGAATCGAACCCACAACCATAGTGCGATATGCCTTTATTACCTACCACTAGCCTATAGGAAGTCCCTGGTTATTACAAAATAGTTTTCCTAATCTAAATGGTATGTGTTAATATTTGGAACCATATACAATTATGATAAATAGAATATTTTGAGTTCTATTACCTTTTAGATTGAATGATGGGTTTGTGGTAAAAATTTATTAAAGAATGAATGCCTACATGACAAGTAAGTATATTTCCTTACGTTATTAGTAAATCTCCTAAATAAATTCCTCAACTTTATGAAAGGTAACTTAAAACAAAAACTTTTTCGGTTAACTTTTCCAACTGGGGATTCAATGACTGTTTAACCAATCACAGGTTTGTGATTTTCTTGTGGTTAACTTTCTCCTAAACCTGTTTTCTACAACTCTCCATCAGACCCTGATGGTTTTTTTTCTTCCATATCCATATTTTCATATAATCCTAGTATGGGCTATCTCGGGTAACCTTTGTACTTCTCTTTATTTCATTTAAAGTTATATTTTTATTAACCTTATTTCCGATGTGGGTTTTCCACAAAGGTATTTTCTATTTTCAACCTTTTATTTTCAAAGAAAAATTTTAAATTGCGAGGAAGCAATTTATTGAAGGAGGGGAGAATGTAACACCCCAAGCTTCCATGGTATACTCCTCCTTGAATAATAGAGCAACGTGTGTTGTACGCAACCTCGAGTTCTAACACACCGTGACCAATAAAAGTAGAAGTTATGAATAGTAATACCCACTTTTTGAAATTATATAAATTTTATATTTCAAAATGGACTTCATTTTTGGATTCGGAATATCGAAATTATCCTATGTTGAATTTTTGGTATTTTTCTGAGAACTTCCAATTTTTGATGAATAGTGAAAAATACTTAATAACAACTTTTTTAATCAAAATAATTTATAGTGATAAATTATACAATTGAGTGCTTATAAAGTTTAATTATAATATATTTTTACCATTTTATCCAATGGTGGTCATTATAATTAATTTCACTTTGAAATTGGACATAAACAATTGTCAATCTTTTGATTGATATTCTTTCTTAAAAACACGCTATTTGTTGTGACAGCGGGAATTAATTATTAAATTAATTTATTAAACTTATATGTTTTAAATTTTGTAAAATAGACATCATTTTTGAATTATGAATATCAAAAATAGCTTAGGGTTAATTTTTGGTGTTGTCCAGAAAAACTTCGATTTTTGATGAATAGTGAAACCACTAAGTTGTAGTTAAAAAAACTGATTTTTCGTTTAAATGAAATTTTACCACCTCTGTGATTTGAATTTCCAAAATCCGACATACATCATTTTCATTAGGAAGTAAAATGTAGTTCAATGGGATTAAAATAATTTTTGGTGAATAGTAACTTTTAAGTTCTATTAATCGTGATTAAAGGTAATTAGTGAAATTTAAGGAAAAAATGATATTATAAAAATATGAAAATATCTTGAAACTTGTCCTACCCTTATTATATGAGTCATGGATGACCAATAAAATCGATGGGTCAACTTGGGGACCCCATGGAGCCACTTGGGTAAGAAAATGACATTAATAACTTTTTATTTTAAGTAAAAAATAAAATTTTCACAAACATGTGTTGTTTTACTAAAACAATTATTACATGGGGTTATATAAGTTATCTTTTCGACTATCAATATTCATTTTAAATCTAAAAATATTTCCTACATAATGATATTTTTTATATAATTTTTGGACATTAAATAAATTAAAATTTGTATGACACCATGATGATGAAGCGATTACCTCATTAATTAATGATTTAAATAAAATGAAAAGATAATGTAAAATCTAAGACTTACACATGTCAAAAACCTATTAGATGAGTATATTTCGATCCCTTATCACCTTATACTCGAAATATATAATTGTGGGGCCTTTTAAATCCGAAAATTACTTCATAATAATGTAACATTTCATGACTTTCCAAGAGTACCCCTCCTCTCCTCTTATAAAAGGCGCCCACCACTACCACCTTATTCACAACTTCCAAGCCATTTGGATCCACAAAACTCTGACAAAATACTCTCTAAACTTCCCTCTCTTACTCCTATAAGCCTCACTTTGGGAAGAAGTCTTTCCAAGTAAGCCTTTGGCTCAAATCAAAAAGAGTTACCCGATTTTAAGGTAATGTCTTCTCTTATGTTATTTTGTTTTATTTTGCTTCTCCAACCCCTTAAACTCTTTTTATTCCTTTATTTTGTAACAACACCATTATCTTAAACATAATAGGATGTTGTTATGAGAAGGATTTTATTTACACTTACACACACCTTCGTCTAATGGTTAAAGAACATACTGTTTCTGTGGGTGGCGAATTACTGCCTCACGAAACGATGATTGTTCAATCTTCTTTTAACACCTCTCATGGTGTCCATTATGATGACACTATTTTTATATACAATATATATTATGTTTTTTCCTTATGATTATGTATTTTTCATTTATGGCATACCTTTATAATTTCCATTATGGGTAAACGCGATAATTTCATTTTAGGAAGTGCGGACTACCACCCCCTCAAAGTGATTTGAATCGTTAATGCCATATGTAGGATGTATAAAGGATGGAGTAAATGGTATTATACATTATATTATACTGGAATTATAGTATACCTTTATATAATTATTATTTCATTCCATTAAATATGAAATAGAAATGAAAGTAGCGTTCATGCATACGTACGGCTTACCGTCTCCATGAACGGTGCATTTCATTTCTTACCTCTAAATGTTATGTAATATTATAAATGCATGTATATACTGGATATATATGATATATATGATATCTAAATCATCAATATAATTCTGTATATAATGGATATTTCACCACATGAACAACTTTTAATTATAAGATGTTTATTTTTGACTCAAGTACCAAAGATCGAAAAAATGACCGTTATTAACTTAAATAATTACATAATGTTCATAACATGGTAATAAGTGATATAAAAGGAATAATGAACATGAAAAAGGTTCTTAATCAAATAGAAATTAACTCTAGTTTATTATTCAGGAGATTAAAGAACGATCGAGTCAATTCAGACATGAGGTAAGGGAACTTCTTAACCCAATTTTCGTTCTTTGGGTTAATCTCCTACTTTCAAATTATGTCATGATATTATTATTTCCTATCTTGTATCTGTACTTTATTTATTTGTAATTATAGTGAATACACATAATAGATCTATTTTATTTAAAAAATTATCTTTGTAAGGACTTCTTCTCAATCTCCATTCATTGAGGCATAATTTGTTTTATACACACATTTCTTTTATACAATGTATAAACCCCTTTAACTTTTATGTTTATTCAAAAGGAATATTTTTTATACAAAGCATTTTACTAAACGAAAAAAGGGAGTGTTTTTTTTGTCATACATATGCAGCGACAATGACTTCTCCTCCGTTTTGACCATTATTTGAGTTTCGGCTTCCTCTACAAGCCATAAATTTTTTTAAATGAAAAATAATTACAAAGTTTTAATTTTCTTTTATTTTGGTATTGAAAATGGTTTTGAAAGTGTTTTTTTTATATCAATGTGTTGTATTGATATCTTGTGATTGAAATGTGGAAATGTTATGATTCCTTTATGCATGTATTATGTGGTACGATTATGTTATGGATTATGATATGTTTATACCTGTTCATATGAGGAATGAATTAGACTTAATAAGTGACGGGTGGAGCCCGCTATAGCTCCTCGATGCATCGGTAGGTATCATGAGACAAAATAGTGTCTTTGCATGAGGCCTTGACAAAATCTTATTTGTAGTCTTGGCACAATGCCTTGGCTACATGGTTATGATAGTCTGGAATTATGCATTCTATCATTATGAAAGTGGTTATTGATATTGCATGTGATTATTCGACTAGTAGAATATCCATGTGAATAAGTAAATGGCATTATTTCATTTTACTTTTTCCATTTTATGCTGAAGTTCAAGTTTAAAAGGATTTTTTTTAGTTATACATTTCCTTAAATGTTTATGTTTATTTATGAAAGCTTCCGCTATATTGTTATCCTTACTGAGCATCTGAGCTCACCCCTTTCAATGTTTTAATTTTTCCAGGATGTGAAGACGTATTTTATGAATGACCTGAAGGGATAATATGAGGGGATATGAAGACAAGATGTTGTTTTAGTTTTGTATTACTTTATGATGTAATGTAAAACTTATGAATGTATCTAGTGTTTCAAGGCTACTAAACTAATCGATCTTTTAAGACTTGATCTTTGTGATCATGCCAATGTTATGCAATAATGCACCGACTCTGGGTAACTGGGGTCGGGGCGTTACACCACTTCCGTTACACCTTTCATCATAGTCTTCAAGTTATTCAAATTTATTTTAAAGTTAACTAATTTTCATTCCTCTCTGTTCTCTAGTTTTTCTTCGATTAACTCTTGTTAACTTATATTTTTCTCCCCCTTACTATAATCCTCCTTTATATTCTAGTAGTTTACATTTTATTCCAATAGTTAGTGTTTTGGTGTCAAAACTTTCCAAAACACTAGTAATAGCCCAAAAAATATAATTTTCTTCATTTTTGATTTAGTATAGATTGTGAAAGTATCTTCTAGTTCTTGAATATAAACTCTTTCTTTATAAAAAAACTTGTGGAGAACAAAATATTTTATTCTTTCCTTTATCCACCTTCACAATTTTGGTGGATTTATCTATACTTTTATTTATCAATATCTGTATAGAACTTAATTTGTATCCTATACTATTTATAGAATTAAAATTAGTGTATAAATTTATACTTTAATATAGGGTTACCTTATTCTTAAATTATATGGAATATGTATCATGTGATTGTTTCAAGATTCATCTTCCACTAGAATAATTCTTTCTCAAAGTAAGACATTCTTTGTAAATTAAATAATTTTCTCTTTTTTTGGATTTTTGTAAAGATTCACCTTGAGTGATTTCTATATTTCTCAATTTTACTTCCAACTTAAGAAATTTTAAATTTAATGTATTTTTAAAATATTCAAGAGATTTTACATTATCTTCACATTAAACTTTTATCTTTTGAACCTTTTTTTAGAAACAATCATTTATTCTAACAAATAACTATCAAACTCCTTTACAAATTTGAATTTTCATTTTATATAAAAATTATTTAAATTCACAGTACCTTATAACGCATGAACCAGTTCATTAAAAACATTCTTAAAAACCACTTTATCATAAAAACACATTTTTTATTTCCCTTAAACAAAGGAAATATTTTAATTTAAAAGTAATATAGATTTTTCTTTTTCCTCAATTAGTTTTTTTAATGTTTCATTCATATGAACCTTCTTATCCAATGCCTTATTCATTTCATTTGCTTCTGATTCCAATTATTCCTTTTCATCATTTAGTCATTTTATAAATGTGAGTATGTGTCTAAAAACCTCAACATGTACATTTATCATATTAATGAAAAATTATTCAATTAATTAAATAGATTCATACTCTTCAAATATTGAACTTTCTTATTCTAAAGGTTCAATCTTAGAAGATTTTTCTAAACATCTTATGCTCTATTTACTATTCTATAATAGTGGGTCTTCCTACCACTAAACCTGAGGGGATAAATTAAATTTATTTTGAGAATATTTATTCTTCTAGTTTCTCAATTTTTTGCCCAAAATATCTATGTTAAAATCAAAAAAAATATCTTTTGTTTTCTTCAACTGAGGCATCTCTGTATCTTCCCTGTCAACTATAAGAGGAAAATTTGCAACTTCCTAAAATTTTAAATTCATGTAAATAAGTGGAAACAACTTTGAGAAAATCATGTATATTCAATCATAGGAAACCTACACTCTAATACCTCTTGTTATTATAATGGGATTTTATACATAAACTAAGAGGGGGTGAATCAGTGTAGACAATTTTTTACTGAATAAAACTAACTTAAAATTTAAACCACTATTATGTTGTTCAAACCTCTGACTTGGTTAGGATATATGGATATCATTTTGTGACCACCCCATTTACTATCATAGAAAATGAATATAATTAAAGAAACATAAGCACATAATTATTTTTATATGGTTTTTATATAATGTGGGAAACCTACTCCTTGGTATGTTTGGTTATTATTTCGATTCATAGATTCTAAACTAATAATCCTCATATAAATTACAAGTTTTTTGGGGTAAATAGAATTGGAAAACCAAAGTTCATACCACACATGTACAACATCCCAACAAATTTCACTGACTCATATCAATTAATAATTATTTCACCTCATGAATAGATATTCAACTTCTATATTTATCTTCTGGTAAAATAATATTTATGTTATCCTTGTTCTTAAACTTTTGGAAACTTAATTTTTGAAGCTCCCACCTTTGAGAGCTTAAATGTCCAAAAATTAATCAGTTAGGTACAGTAAATTAGCCTTGGTCACTATATTCTAGTTTCCAAAATTTTGGAAACCTCACATTTCTTCTTTGGAACTATAAGTTATGGTCTTCTCAAATCCTTGACCCAAATGAACTTCCAGTGAAAGTCGGTCAATAACTCCCTCTCTTAATTTGTATTTCTCAGTCACTTTTATCAGAAAATTATAAAAATAAACTCAGTTATATATATAGACATCCTTTTCTCAAAGAAAAAATATGTGTGTGTTCTTTAAATTTTAAAGCTCCGCATAATTTTATGTTTTGAGTGAATACCTTGATGTAACACCCAAAAAATTCTAAAATAGTAACTTTTATTCGATAACGTGTATGACACACAACACTAAACATAGAAAGTAATATAAAATATAGATACCTTATGGTATATTTAATATATTAAATATATTTAATATGTTTTATAGCTTTTAACGAACACAATATTGAGTTATCCTAAATCGCATGCAACAACGGGTTTCTTTGATAGTTTGCGTTAACCGCAAGTCTGAGTTTACCAAACAACAATATATTATAAAAGTATTATTATAATAAGATATAACATAGTTGTTAAATTATTATATATGAATATTATTAACTAACTTATGAAATATATGGTCTAAAAAAATATAAGATATATTCATTGGTTACCAATTAATTCTAAATGAAAATATAGAAACCAATTGAATATAAAGGAAAATTTTTTATACTCCCAAAGGTGTTTTGTCTTAATAAATTAAATTAATTAAAATTATTGAGTGGTATTAATTAAATATATATTTTATATATTCAATATAATATTTTTTATATCCATACAATTGATTTTATAGGCAAAAGATGAGAAAAAACACAATTTTATGCATAAAAACCTATATTTTTATAAAGGCACTTTTTCCACCTGTTAATGGAGAAGCTATTTTTAATCCAATTTTTAGCACATTAATAAATTTTATATGTCAAAATAAACTTAATTTTTGAAATAGGAACATATAAATTAGATTAGGGTGAATTTTTGTTATTTTTTTGTGAGGTTTCATTTTGTAATGAATAGTGAAAATACTGAATTTTAATTCAAAAATGCTTTATTTTATAATTTATTTTATATAGTTAAATTATATTTTAAATTGGTTTTAAAGAAAAATTAGATCAATTATGCATTAATTAATACAATTTATGTCATTTTAATCAGTTTAATTTTTCAAATTAAATATAAAAATATAGAAAACTTTTGAACATTTTTACTTTAAAAACCTGTCTTGTCGTCCTGACTGTGGGATTAAATTTAAATTAATTTCTACCACGTGATTGTAATATTAAAATTTTGATTCCATATTTTTAATAATAATAATTTATAATTTATAATATGTTCAAATTTTTTTTTGACCAAAAATATTTGTGAATGTGATTAAAATTGATTACAATTATTAAGAGAAAAATTATCATAATAAGGGACAAAACCATAAACTTAAGGGACAAAATGACCTAAAAAAGGTAAATAAAGCCATTTTTTCCATATTTAGACCATATTATAAATTTTATCTAATTTGGGTCATTATTTTAGGCACTTTATGTAATTAAGGCCTCTCAATAGAGTTTACCTTTTTATATTTATAAGAATTCTACTCCTCTTCCAATATAAAAAGGTACTCACCCCTTCCACTTATTCACACCACTATATCTAGTTGGATCATCCAAAATATTGAAAAATAATCTCAAAAAATTCATCCTATCATTCTATAAGGTTCAATTTGGGAAGAAATAAAACCAAAGAAGGATTTTCATATAAACCAAAAAAAAAGTTACCTAAATAAGAGGTAACATTCTTCAACGATCACTTTAGTTTTATGTCTTTCTTAACTCCTTTAATTATCATTTTTAAATGATTATATAAAAACATAAGTATCATAAATATACTAATATGTTTTTATGTTAATGTTTCAACCTACACCTACACACACTTCCATCAAATGTGTAATTAACTTATTGATTCATGTATGGAGAACTACCACCTCGCGAAATGATGTCATTTGTTTTTCCTTTACCACCTATCAGGGTTGAAAATTATGATGGAAAAGATATTTTTATATTATATATATTATATTTATAATTTATTTATGCTACTATAATTTTTATATAATATATACCTTTATGCTTTCAATTTTTTTGGAATACGATAACATTGTTTTTGGAAGTATGGACTACCACTTCCTCAAAGTGATGTGATACATTCACACTATACATGTAATGTATTAAGGATGATTTTAATAAAACTAGTTGAAATATGTGACATAAATATGATATTTTAATTATAATATACATATCATTTACTTTTCATTCTTTTAATACGACCAAGAAATCAAAGTAGTGTTCCTGTGTACGTACGGCCTACCGTCTCCATAAACGGTGCATTTCATTTCATATCTCCAAATTATATGGATTATTATAAATACATATATAATGAATGTATATTATATTTAAATAATGATTTAAATTATGGAGGTTATTGAATCATGATCTAAAAAATTGGAACAATAAGTAACTAGTCAAAAATACTTGAAAAACTAGGCAATTAATACCCAAAATAGTGAAAATAATTAAATATTGTTAAAATTTCCTAATAAGATATTATAAGAAGTTAATATATGATATTATGAAAATTATTATGGTTTTTTTATAAGATAATAACAAGGTTAAAACTATTATACATTATTTGAAAGGACATTCACCCAACAAGAAATGCAAGGTAAGGGACTATTGTCTCACTTTTTCTTTCGTGAGGCTTACACAATTTTCACCACTTATTTATTTTTTATGGTGTGTATACTAACCATATTGTATTTTATATAATGAATAATTTTATCTTAAAGGTATTTATAGTTTCATTTTAATTTATTTCATCATGGGGATAATATTTCAAAAGTAACCAAGTAGTAAGGGACTTCATCTCAATTTCCATTATTTGTGGAATACTTTATTATTGTGCACCTAATTTCTTATAAATGGTATGAATGTTAGAGTTAGTTACATAGAACCAAATTCTTTGTAATTTATGAAAAATATGCATTAATTTTATTTAATATTACTAAACTAATTATCACTTCATGATTATTCTTCTATGTGACATAGTATGTGATAATGTCCTAAGAGTAGTTGTTAAACTAAAAGGTCGTAGCAACTCCCCACTATAATCAGAAATCAGAAGTTCTGTGAAAATATTCTTTAATATATTTTCTATAGATGGATGATATCATTTTATAGACCCAAATGATATAGGTTATCAGGGTTGGATACTCATAGGACTTTCAAGCACCTTCTCATGGTGTACGCCCATGGTAATATCCAGTAGGATATTATGGGAACAGGACCCACCAGTAGGAAATCCACATTTATACATGTCATTGGATGTTCCTATCTTAGGACATTTTTACTGGTCCTTATACTTTAAGATTTTTATTAATGGATCTTATGCGTCACGTACTTTGATGTATTGATGAAAACTGTGACGATAGATGTTCGTGGTGAGGTAGGATATGTTGGGTGCATCACGAGTAATATTGAAGTAATAAATAATGTGAGAAAGGATTTATCCCTTTTATTCATTAATGGAATTTAATATATCATGAACTTTGATATAAATGATATATCCTAAATAAATCCATGTCCACGGTGTTCTATAGGCAAGTTCTATTTCCATAAATTCAAATAAATAGATATCGAGCACATAGGTTGATAGAACTGTAATGCAAACTTCTCAATTATATATATTAGGAGAAAGGGATTATATTACATGGTAATAATTCGTATGAGGTGAAATTTTGTTACAACATTAACTTCTTCCTCTATGGGTGCCTTAGTGTGTTGCTAGACACTAACCTTGTACTTTAGACTGCTTTTCCTAATTCCATTAAGAAAGAGGCCTAGAGGGTCACACACTAAGTGTATCCAGAATATCAGATAAATAATATATTATTATTTATTATTTAACAGGTTGAATAAATATTATTCCAATATGTGGTTTAATAATTATTAATCTATTCTAGATCACATTTATTTTGTCTCTAGTTATTTGGGAGAATATATTATGAGCTGAATATTTAATAAATATTTATTTTCTATTTAGTGAATATATTATTTATTTGTTTATTGGAAAATAATGTAGTGATATTTAGTTAATAAATAAATAGACATTATTCAAGTCCTAATAAATACTATGGAGGAATGGCAGACTGAGGTTAGTGGTCCTATAAGAAATGATAATATTGATTATTATTTAATTAAATAATATTTAATTATAATTTTCAGGTTCAACGCATGTCAAGAAATAATAATATTACTATTATTATTTCAAATGGGGTTTTTCTAGGATTAAATAAATAATAAGAGAACTTGTGAAATTATTTTATTTTACCCCATGTAATATAAATACCCAATTATGTCATTTTTTCTCATGAGCCAATAAATTTGTGCACAATGATTCTTAGAGAATCCTCTCAAGTCAAGAAATCTCCCTTCACCAAGAATGCTCCCAATAATTTTAAGAAATCCTCCTCCAAAAAATCTAGAAGAACGCATTGGAAGTGATTCTTGATGTGATCAAGGCAGACGACACAAGTGCAAGAATCTTCTGTGTTGGCACTAGGAGACTCCTTCAGCGATGTGTAGAGATTCCTGGAACATGTTTGGATCTTAGAAAGATGAAATATACACTTGGTGTCTACAACAAAAAAATGGTTCACCACAGATCTGTCACCAGAATCATCAATGAAGAAAGAATTCCTTAGAGTTAATTATTTATCTAATTAAATAAATTATAAACAATATGTTTTTATCTCCTCTCTCTAGGTTTCGATGCAATTATTATTTGTTTATTTTTTTCAATCAATTATATGGATCGTGGCATTCATCATATTATATATCTTATATTGATCATTGGTTATGGAAAAAATCAAAGTTAGGAACCACCCATAACACACTTCCGCTGCACCGAGAATATACAAGTGGTATCAGTGCACACACATAATTGTTAATAATTATTTAAAAAATCATTGGTGATTTGTGCATTTTTAATTTAGTTTTTAAATTCATGTTTAATTATTATTTTAATTTGAATTGTGAGAACTACTTATTCTTCCATCGTTTCTCATAGATCAAATGGAAATGATTAATTTTGTGATTAAAATAAAATTGAGGAACTCATCTAAAGGTGCCAAGGTTTATGGTCAGACAACACCAGAATACACATCGTGTAACCAGAGTTACACACTATGTAATCACATTCAACGCGTCAAGATTTATTTGGAAATCAATTCAAGATTATGAGTTAATTACCGTATTAATTACACAATCAATGTACTGTGTGTTGACTAGAATTAAATGGTGTACAATCATCTGGATTACACGCTTTGTGTCCCATTGGACATGGCATGTAATCCCTTTTGGTCAATGATGGGTCGTGTATTCCACACACAACCTACCTAACTAGTGACCATGTAACATGAATTCAACACAATGTGTGGCTCATTGGACATGTTGTGTACTCCAATTTTTCTAAGGCACATACTACATGTTGAGTCCCTTGGCATGTGTCTTAGATAGATGGTGAGAGGTGGTCATGCCGTGTAGATCAGATCTACACGTTGTGTACTTATACCAAGTTATATAGATTTAAAATTTATTTATTTTACATTGAAAACCTTAATAGACATGTACTTTAATGTGGTCCTAAAGATAGGATACTCTATGTGATAGTTTTTAATATACATAAATATTTAAATATTTAATTAATATCTGCGTAATGTTTAAATATGCATATCATATATGAGTTGTATTAGAAGTTGTTACTCTATGTGCATTTGAGTATAACATGTGATCGAAAAACCATGTATTTCATTTAATCATCCATGAAGTACACATTGTGAATGTACGTGATAAGTCGTGTATGCTATATGTCATAATAGTAAAATAGTATATGAGTATAATACATGTTAGGAAGAATCAGATGTGTATTCACCGTGTTACCTCCAAGGTACAAGTTATGTACACAGTTAATTATAAATGAATTTATTTAATTTTTTTAAAATTATAACAGATGAGAAACTCAAGGAAATCCATATAAGAATTAAAATAAAATGATTTATTAATTAAATACAATAATTAATCAATTAGAGTGTGATTTATCCTAAATTAGAATTATTAAGAATCAAATGCTAGTTTTAATAAATGCAGAATTTGTTGCATGCTAATGGATGATCATGAGCTAGACCAGACCTTTTTGTAAGTGATTGGTTTCATTTAATTTATTATTAAATTAAAATTGTTTGCTATATGGATTATCTTCTCATTATTAGGTAAGGTCTGCATTCTCATGGTTTCTTTTATGTAAACCTCTTTTCCCCTCACTTTTGTGTGAGGAAAAGGCATATGTAATGGATGGAGAACCCAAGCTAGTGGAGGCAGTTCAGTTCGGAGCTAAGGTGAAACTAATCCAAGGAGATACAAGGTGGATAGGTGAAAGATGTAAACACGAACCTCAATTGGTTCAAGGTGTTCCTCTCGTAGTTCAATGCTTAGTTTATCAATATCTAGATAAAATAACCATTATTATAAGATCATGATCATACCCTTTATTTTATTTCTATTAGTAGCATGGTCATTTCATTATGGATGTTTTTTCGTGATCACATAATTAATGAATTAACAAGCATGAAAGATTGAACTAAAATAAATTGGTTTATGCTTAAATATTATCTAAGACATGGTTAATCACTTAAGTAATATTTCTTAATTTTAACAATCATGTGATAAATATGATATTTTTAAATTTACATGTAAAAGGATAAAATCCCTCAATAAAATATTAAGTCGGCATAGCCTTCCATTACTTAGGTTAGAATCAAACCATTGTTCAAAGTTCTTGACCATCTAAAGTTGGTGTGATTTCAATTATCAAGGAACTCTAACATGACGTTTTGGGTTGAATTAAATTGGTTCACATCAAGTGTTGACTTATAAAGAAGTATTGGGTTTAACTGAGAGGCAAAAGTTAAGGAAATATAAATTAATGATTTCAAGATTAGGGAGTCTACTCAGTATATCAAGGAACTATGATTTAATGGAGTTGGAATTTTGAATTCCTACCTAAAATCATTCAAGTTTCTTGACCAACCAAAGTTGGGTTAATGAGAAGGGGAATATGGATCCCTTCCACTAGAATATCAAAGAAATAGGATATTTCTAATCCAATGGTGAGGGCTATTGGGTTTTGATAAAATAGTGGTAGACTAATAAATATAATATTTATTTATTGGTCTAAATTTTATGAGATAATGTACTAATATTATTCTATTCTTATTTTGTAGAAACAATAATAAAATGAAATCAAACATATCACTATGATCCATATTTGATAAGGAAAACCTTCTCACCGACACTAATTTTTAGGAGTGGAAAAGGTGTCAACGTGTCATCCTTTTACATGAAAGGAAATTGTATGAGTTGGAAGAACCTTTACAGGTTGTGCTTGGAAATGAGGCAAGTGATGAAGAACTATCTCTCTATGAGAAACATATGAATAATGTTATAGAAGTTCAGTGCTTCATGCTATCATCCATGTCCAATGGGATGTTGAAGCAACATGAGGATATGGATGCCTGTAGTATGATTTCTCACCTTTGAGATCTCTATCAAGAGAAGGAAAGACAAGAGAGGTGTGTGATCTCTAATGCTTTGTTCAAAACTAAGATTGGAGAGTCTATGCCAGTTGGGTATCATGTATTCAAACTTATTGGATACATTGAATGCTTGGAAATCTTAGGGATTAAATTTCCAGATGAGTTGTGTACAAATACCATACTTTCATCACTGCCCAAGACCTTCTCTATCTTTATTATGAATTATAATATGAGTAATAATGATAAAAGTATTTCAAAACTTCTAACATTGATTCTCCAAGTGGATAAGAACATGAGGCGTGAAAAAACTGTGGTCCTCATGGTGAAAAAGAAAGGGAAGAACAGGGAAAAGATGCCTAAAAGACCTATAAATAGTCTAAAGCTCCCGAGCATCATCCTTCCAAGAAGTGGAATATCTGGATGCAGGGAAAGGAAAATGAGGTAGTATGTTTTCCATGTGGAAAACCAGGCCACTATAAGAAAACATGCACCCAACTGTATGGGGAAGCTAAAGGTGCATTTTTATAGATCTCAATATTTCCATATCTACACATTTGGTATTAGATACAACTTGTGGTTCTCACATCTATATCCAAATGCATTAACCAAGTAGATTCCAAAAGATTGTCAGAGGAGAGGTGGATCTATGATCTTCCAATGGTGTGAGGCTGACTGCTCTGGACATAGGTGAATACCACCTTTAATTTCTAATGAGAATGGTTTTTGATTTAATATATTGTTATTATGTACCTACAGTTACCAAAAACATAATTTTGATGTCATGTATAGATACAAATGGGTTTCTTTTCAAGTTTGTCAATAAAAGTTTTTTCTTTTATAAGGAAAACATATGTTATGGTATAGTTCATTTAAATAATAGTATTTATGTATTAAATTATGAAAACCATGTTTTGGAAATTGATAACGAATCATGCTAACGTGACTCATATAAAACCCAGTTGTGGCATCACTATCTTGGTCATGTAAATGAGATGTGTTTGAAAAAGATCTTTGAAGATGGCTATTTAGAATCTTCGGAGCTAAAACCACTCGATAGATGTCATTATTGTTTACAAGGAAAAATGACCAAACCAAAATTTATTAGATATAGTGGAAGGTCCACAAATCTTCTAGTATTAGTACACACTCATGTGTGTAGACCATTTCTAGTAGAATCGATAGGTGGATATTCTTACTTCATAACTTTTACTGATGACTTGAGCAGATATGGGTATGTCTACTTAATGAGTTATAAGTCTAAGTCCATTGAGAAATTCAAGGAATTAAATAATGAAGTAGATAATCATATTGGTAAGAAGATAAAGAATATTCGATCAGATCGAGGTGATGAATATCTTAACCAAGAGTTCATCGACTTTCTACGAGATTTTTGGGATTCTATCTCAACTCACCCCACCTTATACACTAAAATATAATGGTGTTAGTGAAAGGAGGAAACATACCTCGTTAGACATGGTAAGGTCATTGATGAGTCATGCAGATCTTCCATTATCCTTTTGGGGATATGCATTACAAATTGTGGAATACACATTAAACCGAGTACCAACTAAAGTGGAAGATGGAATTATCTTCAAGAAATGGCATGGAAAGAAACCCATTTTATTGCATACATGTGTATAGGGTTGAGAGTAATTTGTTAATTCCTTATTAAGAAATAAACTAGAACCCTGGGGTGCAAAGTGTATCTTTATTTGGTGTACTAAGGAAACAAAGGGATACTACCTATACAACCCCTCAGACAAGAAAGTGATTATTGTCTGATAATACATCTTTCTTTAGAGGGAGAAAATCCTCATAAAGGATAGTGGGAGAAATATTATTTTCGATGAAGTTGATTATCAAGATATAAATGAGTTGGTACAGGAACATATTCTAGAGGTCCTCATGGAAGAAGTAGTTCCTAAAACACAAGTACTGTGTAGGAGCATAAGAGGGGTAAGTGAACCAGAGAGATATGGTTTTCTATCACTGGGGATGGTGAATTATTATTGTTTTAAAATGATGAAACTCTCTCCTATAAGGAGTTAGTAGAGAGATCAAAAACTATAATATGGATAGAATCTATGAATTCTGAAATGGATTCTAAGTATTAGAACCAAGTTTGGGTTTTGGATGATGTGCTAGTTGATGTGAATCCTATTGGACGAAAATGGGTATTCAAGAGGAAACTAGACATGGAAGGTAAAGTAAGTACCTATAAATCAAGGCTAGTGGCTAAAGGGTTTAAACAACATCAAGTAATTGACTATGATGAAACCTTTTTTCTAGTTTCCATGTTTAAATCCAACAGAATCATGATTTTTATAGAATATTACCATGACTATAAGATTTGGTAGATGGATTTCAAAACTTAATTCATTAATGGGAACCTTCCAGAAGATATATATATGACACAACCATAAGTTCTTGTGACTCCAGGTGATGCTAAAAGGATTTTCAAGTTGTATATATCCATTTAAGGATTTATGCAAGCATCTAGGTCATTGAACATTTAATTCAATGAATCCATAAAATAATTTGCTTTCATTAAGAATGAATGTGAGTCATGTGTTTATAAAAGGTTTAATAGGAATGAGGTTTTTATCCTAGTAGTATATATTTATAACATAATACTTATTGGAAACGACATACCAATATTAGAATATGTTAAGGAATGGTTAAACAAGTGTTTCCCCATGAAGGAAATAGGTGAATTAGCCTATATTCTAGGGATCAAGATCATTTGTGATAGATACAAGAGACTACTCAGACTAAGTCAAAGTAAATATATTGACCAGATACTAAAGATATTTGGTATAGAACAATCTAAGAGTGTATTGGTTTGATTGTCACATGGTTTACATCTTTCTAAGAAAATGTGTCCTAAGACACAACATGATAAAGATAGAATGAGTAATATCCCATATGATTCAATGATAGTATCAATCATGTATGTCATGTTATATACTATACTTGATGTTTCCTATGCATTGAGTATGGTATAAAAATATCAAGAAGATCCAGGAGAACAATATTGGACTGCTGTTAAATATGTCCTTAAGTATCTAAGAATAACTGAGGATATGTTCCTAGTGTCTAGAGGAGATGAGGATATGGTCATTAGGGGTTATAATAATTCTATTTTTCAAACAGACTAGAATGATCTAATGTCTCAATCAGGATATTATTTCTGTCTAAATAGAGGAGTTGTGAGATATAAAAGTTCAATGTAGCTAGTTGTTGTTGATTCTATGTGGCTTTAGATGTATCCAAGGAATTTGTTTAGATTCAGAACTTTTTCCAAGATCTTGATGTGTTACATAGTGGTAAAGACCCTATCACACTATATTTTGATAATACTACAGTGGTGGCTCTTGCAAAAGATCTAAGGTCACACCAATGGACAAAGCACATACTTTCAAAGTATCACCTCTTGGGGGATTTTTATCAGATGGGTGAAGTTTTAGTGAGAATAGTACCCACGTAAGAGAATGTGGTAGAATTATTCAATAAAGGCCTATCATAGCTAAAGCATGAGTATCATGTGAGAGCTAGGAAGACTGAAGGTCGGTAATAGTTGGATCTACTGAAAGTGGGTGTTTGTTGGAGTTAGATTTCTAGAACCTACTTCTTTAAACTTTATGATAAACATATATTCATTGTCTTGAATATTAATAAACTACTTATCACATTATAATTTTTATTCTGTGTGACATAGTATGTGATAATGTTCTAAGAGTATCTGTCGCACTAAAAGTTCATTACAGATCCCAACTATGATGAGAACCCAGAAGTGCTATGACACTATTCTTAAATATATGTTCTATGGTCGGATAATATCATTTGAGGGAGACAAATGTTACATGGTATTAGGGGTGGATACTCATAATACATTGAGATACTATCTCATGGTGTATTCCCTTTGTAATGTTCAGTAGGATATTATGAGAACGGTACCCGCCAGTCGGAAATCCACATTTATACATGTCATTGGATGTTTCTATCTATGAACATGTGTATTGGTCCTTAGACTTTAAGATTATTATTAATGGATATTATGAGTTTCATACTTTGATTTATTGACTAAAACCATGATGAAACATGTTTGTGGCAAGGTAGGATACCTTGGGGCTATCACGAGTAATATTGAATTAATGAATAATGAATGAAAGGATTTATCCCTTATGTTTATTAACAGAAGTTAATATCTTAGGCCCTTCGATGGAAATTATATAGCCTAAATAAATCCATGTTCATTGTGTTCTATAGGAAAGTTCTATTTTTGGAAAGTCAAGGAAAGAGATATTGAGCAGATAGGTTGATGGAACTGGCATGCAGCCTGCTCGATTAAAGATATTGTGATAAAAGGATTATATTATAGGGTAATCATCTGCATGAGTTGACATGTTTTGTGGCATTAACTTCTTTCTTTATGTGTTCCTTGGCATGTTTCTAGATCTTAACCTTGGACATTAGGCTACTTCGCCTAATTCCACTAGGAAAGAGGCCTAGAGGGTCATGTAATAAGTGTATCCATAATCTCAATTAAATAATATATTATTATTTATTATTTAAAAGGTTGAATAAAAATTATTTCCATATGTGGTTTAATATTTATCCATTTATACTTGATTACATTTATTCTTTTACTAGTTATTCAAGGTAAAATATTGTGAGAGAAAAATTTAATAAATATTTATTTTTTATTTAGTGAATATAATATTTATTTATTTATTAGTGAATAATGCAGTGATATTTATTTAATAAATAAATATAAATTATTCAAGGCTTGATAAATATTGTGTAGTAATGCCATACTGAGTTTAATGGTTCGGTGGGAAATGATAATAATGAATATTATTTAATGAAATAATTTTTAATTATAATTTTTAAGTTTAGTGCATGTGAAGAAATAATAAAATTACTATTATTATTTGAGATGGGTTTTTGATAGGATTAAATAAAAATAAGGGCACCTATGAAATTTTTTTATTTTAACCTTAGAAATATAAATACACAATTATATAATTTTTACCCATGATCTATTTTATTTGTGCCTAAAGTTTCTTGGATAATCCTCTCAAGTCTTGAGAGATACCTTCTCCAAGAATGATCCCAAGAATGGTGAGAAATCCTCCTCCACCAAATCTAGAAGAATTATTTTGAAGTGATTCTCGAGGCGATCAAGGTAGATGAATAAAGCGAAAGAATATTTTATGCTGGAACCTAGATACTCCTTCAGTGATGTCTAGAGATTTGTAGAACATGTTTCGATCAGCGCTTGAGAAAGTCTACTCTTGGTTTATAAAACACAACAACGTTGCACCACAAATCTATTACCGAACTCATCAATGAAGAAATAATTCCTTATAGGTAATTCTTTATCTAATTAAATTATTAATAAACAATATGTGTTGATCTCCTCTATCTCTTGGTTCAGGTGCAATTATTATTTCTCTATTTCTTTGACTCAATTATATGGATCATGAAATTCATCATCATATAGATCTTGGATTGATCATTTATTAAGAAAAAAATCAAAGTTGGACATTGCCTAAAGCACGCTTCCACTGCACCTGGAACCTACAATACATACTTCTACTTTGACATGTAATATCATGATTCATTAATTATTCATGATATTTTGAGTTTTAATTTTAATTATTGCATCTAATGATATTACACTTAAATTTACCCAAGTGGTAAGGAATTTTCATAGCCCAATTCCTTTTCATTAGGTCCTATTACTTCATCATTGTTGATAATATTCGATGATTATGTGTATAATTATTATAAACATCTATTGATATATTTACACTTACCTTATGTTTATTTACACTTGATATACATAATTAATTAATTTATTGAGTCTCACTTTAACATTATGGTCTTTCCAAGGGTTTACATCACGATCTCATTTTATTTGGGATTATTTTCACATGAATTTCTATTAGAGGAAACTATTTGATCATTTTTTCATAAACCCTTTAATGTTACTATCCTCTGGTTATTCATTACATTTTTCAAGTAATAGTACCTTTTTTCCACTCTTTGGTAATTAAAATTTTTTAGAAAGTTTTTTTAATAAAATCCAACTTCATTTATCTTTCTAGTTGGAGAACCTGTTTTCTTATAAAAACCATGTTTTCTAAAAAGGGTTTCAAAAATGTTTCAACCTTTCTAAAATGATTTATTAAATACATTTTTACACTTTTTTTCTTTTAAAAAAATCAAAGGAATATTTTCTTTACTTTCCAAACAAGGTATTTTTCAAACCTTTTTACCTTGTAAAGGGAATATTCATTTTACCTTGTACAGTCTTCACAAAATTACCCACTTTACTTCCTTTGAATATTCATTTGCAACTTTAAAATGTTAATTTTTAAAGAAAATGTTTCTAAAAATTATTTTCAAAGAAAATTATTTTCAAAGTTATTTTTAAAATAAAAAGGATATTTTCCTTGTGAATTTTTTTAAAAGTTCCTTTTTATTTCCATTCATTAGTGACAATAACACTTTATTTTTACTACACTTGGTACATGTTGTATTCATACCATATTTATTCTTCCTCTGGATGGTTTATGATTGATTTGGACAAGGATAGTATTAACATTCACTTCCTGGATTCATCTTTTATTCCCCTTCAAATATTCAATTTTCTATGATCATTAGACATTGAATTTTCTTTAATCATCCATATCATTTATCATGGATATGTTTATTTCTTGAACCATATATCATTTTTATATACATTTTTTACTTTTATATTTATTTTATTATCTGAGGAAATATTGATAAATCTGTATTCTTTATTCAATGTGGATATTTGATAAGGCATATTTTTTATTAATTAAATCTATTACTCGATATAAGGAATTATTTGGACATGTAGTGGCGAGTGGCACCCAAACTTTATATACCCCCTAGATGAATCAATAGTTTCTCATGAGAAAAATTAGTTGTGCAAATTAAATAGGTTTCTACCTATAGTTTTAAACCATCTTGTGAATGGTATTGAGGGTATAGGTTTTCATGTACCTCAGGAATTAATTCCAATAATTAAGCAATACCTTTATTTTGATTCAGTGTTTATTATCCATGGGATTTTCATTATGAAAAATTCTATGGATTCATTTCATCCTCAGTTTATTTTTTAAATGGAATATGTTTTCAGTTTCTTACCTTTCCATATTGATTTTTCCTTATCTATTTATTTAAATGGCATGTTTTTCTAGTTATTTACCTTTCCATATTATTTACTCACTTCCTTATAAGTTATTGATTACATGGAATGTGTTCTAGGTCATTTTCCTTTCCATATCGATTATTCTGATTGATTCACTATTTTTTACACTATATTTACCCTTACTGAGAATTTGAGATCACCCTTATTATGTTTTATTTCCCCAGGATTCCATGAAGTGTACTAAGAAAGATATGTAAGGATATTGTATATGGAATAAAGATATCCTAAAAAGACAAAATATATATTTTAATTTTTATATTCATTTGTAATACAAGAATATTGTATGTATCTCATTTACTAATACTCATAAACTCTTTGGTCCTTCGATATTTTATTCCTGGTAATCATGTTAATGTAAAGGTAGTAGGCACCGACTCTGGGCTTACTAGGGTCGGGGCGCTACACCTAAACCCAACTCATTTATATACTTTAATTATCATTACATATATATTTTTTGATATATATATATATATCTGTGTGTGTGTGTGTTTATTCTTACTATAATAGCGTTGATACTTATTCATCCACTGTTTACATGGTAATGTTCTCATGACCAGACCCATACTGGGTCTCGATCCGCAACTACCCCAAGTCCACCTCTATAGGCTAGGGGTGGCGACTAGCAGTGAAGGCATAACTAACTCAGGGAGCCCTTTTCCTAAGTACCTATACAAAAGCATGAAGACAACTCAATAAAAAAGTGAAGATGGAAAGAAATAAAATACGGAACACTGCTATATATAATCCAAAGATTCATGGACCAATAAACAGGATGAAGTATATTAGTGTAAAATAAAAAGAAAATAAAAAAATGCATGCCTACCCAGAAACATGTACCAACCTGAAAAACTAAAAAAGAGTAAAGCAGCTGGGATCCCATATTCTGTGTCATAAGTTATAACCACTATACGGGGTTCAAGTAGTATGTGTCCCTAAACTCCTTTGAAGTCATGATCAACCTATCCGCCATCTAAAAAAGACATGACATGTGTTGGAAAAAACCCCATGCAGGGGTGAGTATATACATACCTAGTAGAACACCCTAAAAAGGTGAAGGGGGAGAAATAAGAGATACAACTGAAGAGGAAATTAGTAGATAGAACAAGGTATGGAAAAAGGGAACAGCTTAGCCCAACAAGAGGGTAAAGTAGACTCATACAAACACAAGTTTCCTGAAATGGTGATAAGATGAAATTATCGTCGAGTTTTTGCAACCTATATTAGGAGAATGGACTCATCCAACCATGAGAAGCTAAACACAAAAAGCATGTGGCATACCTCACACATATTCATCTCCCATGGAAGGAGAGTAATTATACATAAATAGTGGTTAATGAAGTAGGATATATGCATATATATATATATATATATTCTCAGTCAAAGAATCCCAAATGAGAGAGTAAGGGGATTTCCATCTCATAACTCAACCCAAGAAGACGAGTATCCAACAGTTCCAAAGTAAGTCAAATTGTAATTCCTAGAATCTCATACATCTTCCCAGGAAATACAAGTCGAAGAGACTCAATCACCACACCTTGATACTATCCACTTTGGGCAACACTGACTTTCTCGAATGGTTTTAAGTCACATCACAAGAACATGTCTTGGTGGGGAAAGTGTCCCTCTTTCTCGTGAGTCTAAAGGTATGTGAAACCATTCATCATCACCATGTCGCATAGTCGAGTGTTCAAAAGTATTAGAAAAAATCCCATGCCCTGATATGATAAGAGGGCCATTATCTGGCACTACTAGAAAAATGACATATATCCACAGATCAATAGCAACACTTTAATTTATCTGTGGCTATAGGTAAGATAAAACCACGAAGAGATTCTCTCCCATGGCAACAACTCCCTCTAATATTTCTCTCCCACCCTCATGCTTAGGTTTCTGCTCACCTCTTCCACCCTCGCGCACACGATTTCCTCTCCCACCCTCACGCTCGAGTTTCCTCTCCCACCGTCGCACTCGAGATTTTCTCTCCCAAAACCCTTATCCTCATCAAATATTCACTCGATCGATTCTCCCTCATCAAATCCTCATTAGCTTCTACTTTGCATTTCCACCATCCTTTGCCGGCTTCTCCATTTTTGGTTCCTCCATCCCTCGCACATTATTCAGGCATTCCTCCTACTTTTGGTGTGTTGTCCAGTGCTTTCCCTCTTCGCGATCAAGATCCCCATCCTCTGCACGGTCAAACTGTCCCTCTTCACGATTGAGCTCCCCTCTTCTAGCGTTCATCATTTCACTTGAGGTACGATTCCTTATGGATTTTTTTAGCATTTCTAAAAATTTTGGGTGAAATTGGTAGTCCATTTCAGTTCATTGGTTTGGGTTTATTTATGAATAGATGAGTGGGAAGTGATGAGTGTTCAGATTTCATAGGTTGTGTTATCGGAGCTATTTTGGTTCTGTTTCTCTGTCTATTTTCATTTTGGATTGTTGTATTGGAATTTTTTATCCTATTATATTTATGTATCTTCTTATACATTGTTTTATTTCAGTTGAATCTATATCCTTTTATGGATATTTTCTTATACTATGTTTGTAAGGATTTTTAATTCTTTTTTCCATTGTTTATTTTCACATTAATATTCATGGGAGAAATCATTCCCAAAAGGGTTTTCTCAATACCTATGTACTATTATCTAGCTTGGGGGTATTAGGAACCCCCTTTGGGCTAGTGGTGCGTTAGGTTATATGTCTATTAAGATGGTAGCTCGATGACAGTTCATTGTAAATGGTATTAGATCCTAGGATTCAGTATATGGGCCTTGGTTCTCCAATCCATCTCTTGTTATTTGGGTAAATTGGGTATGATTTAGTTGGGATTTTCATCATGACTTTGGTGGTTGGTCATGAATGGGTTCTTAGTCACCACCCTTCATAATGACACATGAGTTTCCACGGTTGGTGGGGTTTGAGTTATGAATTTGGAATTTCACTTGATTTTTTGTGATGATGTGAAAATCCTCATTTGTATTGTGTGAGTTACCTTAGGTCTCAGATTAAATTTTGTGATGGAAAAGAATTTGTTCGATGGTATTATGTTAGTTCACACAGTCAGATAAACAGGGCAGTGAACAGACACTCAACCTTAATGACATTATAGGGAATTTTAGATAAATGGCCCATAACCTATCTAACTACATGGATTATTAAAGCATGGTTTTGTATCCCATTTCACTAGATGTTTAGACTAACCTTTATAAATTTAATGCACAAGTAGTTCAGTCAAGGTCGATCTTATTTAATGTTGACGATGTAAATTGGTTTTTACATGGATTTGTTTTGTTCCCCCATTTTCATGTGATTGTTCAAACCTTTTTCAGTAAAATGTAAGTTTTTTATTGAAAGTTATTTCGGTTTGAAATGAAGAATTTAAGCTTTTCTACAAAATGGTTTTAAATTTCGTTAACGATTTCTGGTTTGGGGGTTACTCCAATTTTTTTTATAAAATGGAAATTATTTTCCCAGTTTTTATTTCTTTTTTTATATTGGTTGATTTGGTTATGGAATCTGGAAAATGTTTTAGTTATAAAATTCATTGGCTATATAATTGTATGATAATTTTAGATCCCTTGGGCTATGTTCAAAAAAATATTTTTTGTTTTCATTGGATGATGGTGATGTGGTTAATATTTAAAACAAAAATTAATTGTGGGTGATTTTTTTGGAAAGTGGTTTAGAGAATGGTATTTGAGCATTCGAGTTGATTCTTTATTTTGTAAGGGAATTAGTAGTTTTTAAAATCGGGATAAAATGTTTTGGAGCTCCCTATGAAAAGTTGAATTTTAAAAGAAATAAAAAAATTTTCCAAATGGTTTTGTGCTTCTAAAACAGTTGGAGTTATCAGAAAATGGATTTTTTTTATTTAAGAATGTAGTGTTTTTTAAATAAATGTGATTTTTGGAATATGGGTTTCCTTGTTTTCTTGTACTTTATGGGTTTTGTCCCATCCTGTAGGTTGGGAGCATTTGATTTTATTTTAGAAACATGACAAAGTGTGGTATATGTTTTTATTTGATTAAATCATGCCTCCATGAAAGGTATCGAGTTAAAGGGGAGTGTTTATCTTGAAGGGTAGTCATTTTCTTAATTAGGGATCTTGCTAATTTTAAAAGCAGAGAGTAAATTGTTGACCATTTTTAGATGATTGAATGTAAAGTTTGTCAACTGTTCTTTTGAGGACCAATCTCCTTATGTTTTCAGGTGTTGGTCAATTTTGGGGATTAGTGGATGATTTTAGATCCTTGTATCCTTGAGTTAGATTCAAATTGGTACAACCCTTTGGGTGTTCATTAGGTTTCACTTAACTTGGTTTTGTTGTTCTGAGATGCTCACTCCATAATGTTCATATTTCCATGTATGGATTCCTGGGATATGTAGGGCTTGTGGTGAATAAAAAATGAATATTATGTGGTTGGAAACCTCTTTTCAGTTATGAGCAATGGTATGCGAGTCCACAGTCATAAAATTCCTTTAAATTTAAAGTGGTGAAGTAAACAAAGATAAATAGTGATGCATACAAAGAAAATGTGGTTAAAAAATTATCTTATATGTTCATTAAAGGCATATAAAACAGAAAAACAATAAACAAATGTGTAAAGAAATACATATCCAACACAAGTTAAGTTCAAAATAGATAAAAATTGGGGAGTAGGAAGATCCTAAGACTCTAGGTTCACATCCACAGGCTCCATGTCTAGTGTTTTACATATGAGTATCCTTCCCATAAAGATAGTGCTACTTAAGATGGTTGGTATTATCAATAGAATTAATAGTCACCTATTATGGATAATGTGAAACCAAGGTGCCAACTGGATACCCGTATAGAATGGGTTGTTCTAAAATAAGAGGAGTCTAATCTAGGGTACTGGGTGCAGCCTGCTCATATACTACTAGGGAACTCTACAATTTAGTCGTGGTCTGTGTCGAAGTTTATATTGAGGGATACTCATTAAGTACCTTTATAATCTAAAAAATATGTTCTAGTTTGTGTATTATGGTTAAAAAAAGTAGTTATCTTCACCTTTTTTGTTGGCATGTCACTTCCCATTGCTTTGGTAAGCCAGCAAATACTCATGTTGGGCAGTCGGGCTGCTGATATCAACAGGAATTTGAATATAGTGTCAGCTTGTTGGGCCACTGATTTTAGTCAGAATAGGGATAGGGGCTGATAAGTCAATGTAAGAGGAAGGCTACAAGGCTAGGGAGGTCTTAGAGAGATAAAATAGGTGTAATAGTGGCTCGGTGAACAATAACCCACAACCCTATAATAGAATATGAAGTTGATCGATATGGAACCAGATAGAGGCACCCAAGTAGTAAAACCACACCTCCAAAGTGATGTTGGGTGAATATATTTAGGCCTGGAAAATAGATACCCCCTTTTTAGTCTCTTTCTAGGTGATCCTATATCCCAAAGTTTCTGGAGATAGATCCTCACTCTCAATAACAGTGTACTCGGGTGACCACTCATACTATTTCTTGATCAATATAAATAGGCCCAACATAAATAGAAGATGAAATTCAATAAAATATAATTAGAACAAGGATGATAGTTGGATTGAGGCCTCAAAGATGATGAGTTTCTCTGCCATATGTGTAATAAAGGTTCCTCCTACTGGTGTAACATCCTTCCTTTTACCTATTGAATTGGGAATGGGAAGAGGTGTTATTAACCTTAGGTGGAATCCCCAAAACATCAAAGTCTATAAATTGTTCCAGGGGAATACTAGATCATAGGGGGATGATTTTCTTAGAGATGAAAATATCATACTAAATACGAAACAAAGACAACCAGTTCTATATGATGCATTTAATGAAATAAAATACAACCCAAACTAAATATAATATCAAAGTAGCAGATTGAATAAAATAAATGATACTACACATACATGAAAAAAAAAAGAACTCAATGACACTGATGTGGAATCAACATAGGCATCACCCCAAACCATCACCAAGATCCAACTCCAAGATCCAAGCCTACAACATTATGATGCATCACTAGAGAAGTATGACACCATGCATTTACATATATCTCGGTACACAACATCTGTAAAGGAACCAAAGTTCCCAAGTAAAGGGTGAGTATAAAACTGAGTAGGTAATCCCCAAATACATTATAACATATACCACTAGGAAGAAGAACAATTTAGCTCACATTTATATTTATAGCATAATATAAGTAGAGGGAATTTGGGGGGCTGGTGCAGGCTAGGGGGTTGGGGGATGGTGCAGTCTAGGGGGCTGGTGTAGGGGGGTGGGGGACTGGTTTTGGGGGGAGGGTACTGGTTTGGGGGGGAGGCTAGTACATGGGAAGGTGTGGGGGTGGTACAGGGGGGGTTAGGGGGGATAGTGCAGGGGTGTGGGGGTTTGGGTGTTGGTGCTGGATGAGGGGGGTTGGGGGGCTGGTGCAGGCTAGGGGGAGGGGGACTGGTTTTGGGGGGAGGGTACTAGTTTGGTAGGGGATAGTATAGGGGAAGGGGTGGGGGTGGTGTATGGGGGGTTAGGGGGGCAGGTGCAGAGGGGTTAGGGGGGCTGGTACAGGCTAGGGGTTGGGGGTTGGTGCAGGCTAGGGGGTTGGGTGGGGGTGGTGCGGGGGGGATTGAGTAAGAATAGAAGAAGAAAAATTCTCTACTTTATAAAATTGATAAACCTATATAAACTAATAATAAAGGCAAATTCTAGAAGAATAACAAGATAAAAAATGAGGTTTTAATTTAGAAAATCAAGATGGATATAGGCATGAAGAGATTTAGGTATTTTATACATTCAAGGAATGGATTTTCTAGGTTAAGAACAATGTATGATCCCTATTTCTCGCATTTAAGTACTGATGGAAGTTTACTTTATTCCCATATTTTGGTGATTTTTTATTTTTGAATAGGAAATTGAAGGCGATGTTTGAAAAATAAAGAGGTTTATTAATGATCAAGTTATTTATTATTAGGATGTACATATCAATCTCAATATTATTTTTTCATTGTTTTTTATGGATTCATGTATCATTTATCATGCATAGTTAACACACTAATCACACATATATAAGAAGTCGTTATATCTCATTTTTTCCCACTATTTTCTTATAGGTGGTTTCTTATGATGAGGCTGTTTCTATCCACCACCATCGATGAAAATGAGTTCAATATCGTATTTGGGTAAGGTTTATTCTGTTTTTATTCTTTGGCCCAATTTTAATTAGGGAATTTGAGATTTTTGGGTTCCTTATATTTTTATAGTGGATTTTGGATTTTGTTAAGGTGGATTCGACTCGCCATTGACGAAGTCTTACTTGTGTATGCATAGGTGGGAATATACATATATAAGTTTCCCCTTTATATATATTCACTCATGGAAGTATGGATATATATATTGGGGCTAGGTGTGCTTATATATAGATATAAAAAATACATAAATGTGTAAGTGAAAAGGGGTATATGAAAGTATTAACATATATCTAAGGACCCCCTTGTGCATATTTGGCCATAAATATATGTACATAGGGGCTAGGTGTTCTTATATATATGTGAAGTTGCATATGTGTAAAAGTATAAAAAAGGAAGATTCGAGTTGTCGTCGTCGAAAGCAATGCGCCTTGAGGTTAAGGTAGGTTCCCTCTACCTAAACCTTTAATTTGAATTCTATAATTTCCTGATTATTTTAAAAACTTGTTTCCATAATTTCTTTATTGTTTTAAAAAATGGTTTTTTAATAACCACTAGCTTTTTAAAGTAAGAATATGAATATAGACATTGAAATTATTTATAGACCTTGTTCAAAGAGGTTAAAAAATGCTAGTATTTTCTAGATACTAGAATAAGAAATCTAAAAACCATACATTGATCATCCTTAGAGACATCCATGATCTCATTCAAATTCCCATCAAATTCATTATAAAATACCACTACATAATTTTACGGATCTATTAGCTCAAATCCCAAGCTTCCTGACATCTTCTCTGGTATAATGGAACTCACCCACAATATTCCTCTTGAAATATTGCATAAGGAATAGTGTTCAACACTATAGAGACTGAATCTGTAAGGATACATAATTCAATTTTGAGAGAAATTGATCAACTCCACTCTAAAAAACTAGAACAACTAAAGGATCTAAGGTGGAAGCTATATAGGGTTGAAACCATTTGATGAACTCAAACTAGATTAATACAACACTTTATAAAGTGTGTAGGATTCCCTTAATTTCAGTCATGAAAGACTTAACCTCATCAAGAACATCTTTAGACATGTCTAATTTCAAAATTGAAAGATTTTGGAACATGTACCTTTGAGATACAACCATAACACCAAGATCATTGAACTCAGACTTGGTAGTATAAACATCCTTCAAATATTTAACTAGACCATTCAAATCCTTAAGCTCTTTGAAACTTACTTCAGAAACAACTTTTTGAATAGGAGGGAATGATTGGAGATTCCTAATCAACTTTGTTTGGGTAGTCATTAACCCAACCAACTTGTCAAAATCAACCATGGGAATAGAGGACTTCTTAAGTTCTATAATCTCATCATTAATATATTTTAACTCTAGTTTCATATCATTATAATCTCCTCAAATATTTTCAAACTCATTTAGAATATTAGAGACCAAAGATTACATTTTATAAATTTATTAGATCTTACTAATAGAGGGTGATTCCTCATGCACAATAGGAGGTGGTGATGGTATAGTAGATAACCCTGGAGCTGGGCCAAGTGAGAGAAATCATATCCCCAGAGAAAGGGGGAGGGTGAAGATGGGGTGAAAGGGGGGAAGGGGGGAGGGTATAGGGGGTTTTCAGGGGTAGTGGGAGGGTGCAAGTGGAAGGGGGAGGGTGCAAGGGGTATGGGGAGGGTGCAAGGGGTGTGCAGGGGCAGTAGGAGGGTGCAAGGGGCAGGGGGTCTGCAAGGGGTAGGGGGAGGGTGAAAGGGGGGTGCATGGGGTGTGTAGTGGGGGTAGTGTTAATCCTACCTATTAGACTATATTTTCACATATTATTTGATCACATAGTCAAACAAAGTAATATTTTAGATATTTGAATACTTTTAAGAAAGACTTATGCACAAAATTTTCATATGACATTATAAGTCATATGATTATCAATGTTGTACAACATAACCACTATTTCCATATCATTTCAAGTGCTTCTCAGGACTTAATTCCAAATGAAATACCCTTATTCTTGACACTATAGCATCGAGTAGTTAATCATTAGGCAAAACAGCCATCTCCATGGCCACATCATTATTTAGTCATCCACCTCCTAAACATATATTCTCATCTTTCACAACCCTAATATGACCACAAAAACTCCCATAGAGGGATTCCAGTTTCTCACAATTTTGGTACAATGTTTTCTCTTAATGTTTGAGGGTGTTTACATAAAGATCATATCCAAAAGACTTGGTATCATTTCACAATGATTTTCAATGATTTGAATAAAACCTATGATGCATACGTGAAAGTTGTAGATTATTATAAATATGCACCAAAGTATATGACATGATGTAGTAAAAGCCATCATCTTGTGGTTTGTGTTATCTGGTGATTGATGATACCACACCTAGGCTTGATTCATGATACCACACCTAGGCCACTATGACTCCCTACACCTGAGGTCTCCATGTGTTAACTAGGATACCATCATTCCTGCTTTAGTGCCATTCAAAAATTCCACCTGCAAGGGGTGGTGCAAGGGGTATGTTGGGGGTTGTGCAGGGTTGTGCAATGGGGTTGTGCAGGTGTGAAGGGGGGTGCAGGGTGGGTGCAAGGGGGTTGTGCAGCAGGGTGTCGGGGTGGGGGTGTCTATCAGAGGGGTGCAGTGTGGTTGTGCAGGTGTGAAGGGGGGTGCAGGGTGGGGTGTAAGGGGGATTGTGCAGTGGGGTGGGGGGGTGTCCAACAAGGATGTTGCAAGGGGTGTCCAGCAAGGGGGTGCTGTCTGAGGGGGGGGGGTCTATCCAGGGGGTTTCCAGGAGGGGGGTCTGTCTGGGGGGGTCTGTCTAGGGGTGGAGGGGGCTGTTGTCCGGGGGGAGGGGGGGTTGTCCATGAGGGTTTCTAGGAGGGAGGGTGGTGTCCAAGAGGGGGGTGTCCAGTAGGGGTGGTGAAAGGGTTGTCTAGCAGGGGGGCTGTTGTCCGGGTGGGGTTGTCCTGGGGGGTTCTGTCCAAGGGGGTTTCCAGGAGGGGGGGATGCTGTCAGGGTGGGGTTGTCCAGGGGGTTTCTAGGAGGGAGTGGGTGTCCCAAAGGGGGGGGTCTATCCAGGGCGGGTGGAGGGGGGGCTGCTGTCCGGGTGGGGTTGTGCGGGGGGGTTTCCAGGAGGGATGGGGTGTCCAACTGGGGGTGTCCAGCAGGGGTGGTGCAAGGGTTGTCCAGCAGGGGGGATGTTTTCCGGGTGGGGTTTTCTTGGAGGGGGGGTCTGTCCATGTGGGTTTTTAGGAGGGGGTCTGTCCAGGGGGGGTGGAGGGGGGCTGCTGTCCAGGGGGTCTATCCAGGGGGTGGAGGGGGGCTGCTATCTGAGTGGGGTTTTCTAGGGGGTTTTTTAAGAGGGAGGGGAGGTGTCGAAGAGGGGGGTTCTGTCAGGGGGGGTCTATCTAGGGGGGTCCAGCGGGAGATGATGTCCGGGGGGTGATGTTTTATGGGTGGGGTTGTCTAGGGGGTCTGTCCAGGAGGGAGGGGGTGTCCAGCAGGGGTGGTTCAAGGGGTGTCCAGCAGGGGGGGTAGGGTTGTTGTCCGGGTGGGGTTGTCCTGGGGGGGTCTGTCCAGGGCGGTTTGCAGGAGGGAGGGGGGTGTCCAAGAGGGGGGGTTGTCCGGGGGGGTCTGTCCAGGGTGTGTCCAGGAGGGGGGGTCTATCCAGGGGTGATTGGGGTCTATCTAGGGTGGGAAGGGGGGCTGTATGGGGAGGGGTGCATGGGGGGGCTTTAAGGTGTAGGTGGGGTGCATGGGGGAGAGTGCGGGGTTGTAGGGGTAGTGGGGAGGATGCAAGCGACCAGCACCGGCTGAACGGTTCTTGGTTTTTTTTACGAAATTTGTAGGCCTATATCCATGGTTTTAAACCGTAGCAATAGGTCTATAGACATGGTTCCTAACTGTGGATATAGGCGATGAGTGATTTTATCCTATGCCACGGGTTGAAAACTGTGGCTTTAGGGTTCTTGAAATGGTTGGAACTGTGGATATAGGTTTTACCCTATAGCCACGCCAATACTAGCCACGGTTGTGAGAACTGTTTCTATAAACTATAGCCACGGTTTTGGGTCCTATAGCCATGGTTTAAAACCGTGGCTATAGCCTGATTTTGTAGTAGTGTGGTAGTCACTAAGGAATACCACTAACCAACCCATCTCAAGGGTACCAGTCAGAAAGGTCATCAGGGAACATCACTGCCCATTCCTACTGAAGGGTATGTCTTGTGATTCATCAAGAAAATGCCACAGCCCGGCTCAACTAGAGGGTTATGCCTGGGAACACCACTGCCCCAGTTCAATTGATGGTAAGCCCAGAAATATCATCAGGGAATTCCACTTCCCATCCCTACTGGAGGGTAATCCCGATACTGCCATCGGGGAATGCCACTACCCAACCCTGCTGGAGGGTATACCCAGAACTGCTCTGGTGATTCTATATGATCACTATCATCATCGGCTATCACCTCAGAGTTTGAAAACCCATAACATTCACATCGTATCTCAAAATCCACTTCCAAGGGAACCATCGCATTCTACATGGAAAACACTCAGGATAGGCATCTTGCGGACCAAAATCTGAGTTCAAACGAAGGAGATATGTAGGTTTGAAGATTTCTCAGAAGATATCAAATAGTACACAACATGTGAGGGGGACCCACATGGTGTGTGCTCCCTCTTCACTACCTGGTAGTGTCTCTGGCTGGTATATGGGTCCCATCCCATGTTGAGGTACACACCATGTAGGTTCACAACATGGCATGTCCCACCTATTCAGGGATCGGTCCATGTCTGCTATTTGTGTTTGTGTACTCATACCCCATGTCCATGTACTTCGGTACATGGTGTGTTGGTCCCCATGGGATGTAGCTCATGTGGCCAACCCATGTCCGTGTAATCAGCACATGGCGTGTGCCAGACCATGTGTTCCTTCACATGGATTGCTTCATACAGGAATCTGATATATGACGTGTCAAAGGAAGTACACATTTTTTCATCCTTATCTCCTCCCAAACCCTAGAGCCTTCGCTGAGGGAGGCTACACGCTGTCTGTTCTTTATTGAACATAACATGTAGTCATGATTTTCCATAAATCTTTGGGTTTCTTCAATCCAGCCTTCATGATTCAAATCTACTTCAACCAGGGACAAAATTTTCATTTTCCATTCTAAAATCTCTGGATCCGGCCAAAGAATACGGATCCATATCCCCATTCACTGAGAATTCACCTCGTTCAATAATAAGGGTTTCTATGATTCTTATGCACACTGCCACACCTCTATTTGTTAATGATCCAGCATAACACCTTCAGATTCACTATCCAATCATTGTGGTGATCTTGTATCTATGCTTTTCTCGTGATTTAGTCATAATTTCACCAATCGGCCTCAAATCTAAGCACCCAATCGATCTTAGGTTTCCCGAAAATTGTCGAGATGGGAACTGTGGGGTTTAAATAGTGAATAATGCATAGAACGGGAGAAGTAAAAGCACATAAACAAAGGTTTTATGATTGTTTTCCGTGTGTTCATAGCCAACTGATCAATAATGGTAAATTTAAATTAGAAAAACTGATAAAGAACTGAATTTCAATATTCAGTCTCATGAAATGGTTTGAAACATGAGAGTAAATCAAAGATTACAGTTTGGTCTACTCAATATTTTAATCTACAAGCATAAAACACCAAAAGATGATCCCTACCACTTATTAAATCAGTTGCTGGTGAAGAACACATTCACCAATGAAGGAGGAGGATCCATTGCATTCACCATGTCTTGATCCAACCCAATTTGACATTCTGTCATTCATCGTTCTTCATTCTTCAAATAAATTTCCAAAGGATGGGGTAAAAAGTGCTCCACTTGTGGTGGGAGGATTATTCACCAACCCTGGATGAAATCTTATAACCACATATTTATAACCATTCATTATGTAAAAAGTGATTTAATTAATTAATTAAATTAACTAATTAAATCACTTAAATGTACTATCAATGGATGAGGGGTCTGAACATCCCATAATAACTCATTTTATGTCATTCCCATAGAAAACACCATGTTTCGAACCCAGCCATGGTCTCGGTTTTCTGATCTGATCAACCATTTAATATTTATCCTACTTTCTTTAATTAACCACGCACATACAATAAAAAATATATTCAATATTTTTATAAAATTTATTTCTGGGTACACTGGGCCTCTAAATCTCACGTTGTCTCAACACCTAACTCTGGAAATATAAATAAAAATATTTCAAAGTCCTGGAAATAAAAAACTCAGGTATTTTCATCATTCACTCCTTCAATATATTTGTCCATAAAAATAAAAACTAGGAAATCAACTTAGTATATTGAGCCTACATATGTCTCTAACGCTCCGAGGAACTCTCCTACATGTTTCTGTGTTGCCATGGAACACGAACCAAAGGGAAGGTTCATTCATGTAAGGTATGATCCTGTCGGTCCTTGATCACCACTGGGTACTCTGCATAGGTGGATCCATCTTTGATGTCCAGATCTCCCTAGTCAATGAAGTGTGTGGTTTCATGCACATATCTCCTAAGCTATGACATGTTGAAAATGTCGTGGACCCACTCCAACAATTGGGGTAGGGTGAGGAGGTAGGAAACCTTGAAATCCCTATATAGGATCCTGAATGAAATGATGAACCTCATGGATAACTTTCCTCCCCGACTGAATCCCCAAATTCCTCATTATGGGGAGACTCTCAAGAAGACATGATTTATCTGCTCGAACTCCAAGGGGCTATGAAAAAAAATGGTAGGACTTCTGTCTACTCTGATCTGTATTTATCCATTCACAGGTGACCTTCACTTTCTCTATGGTCCCCTTTACCAACTTTGGGACCATAAGGGATGACTCTCCAACCTCTTCCCAACACAAGGGTGACCTATAGGGTCTCCATTATAGGGCCTCAAAAGGTTCCATTCTGATTGTAGAGTGGTATAAATTGTTGTACGTAAACTCTACCTAGGTAGTTTATCCTCCCATATCTGGCCAAAATTTAACATGCAAGCCCCCAACATAGCCTCCAGCACCTGGATAGTGCACTCGGTCTGCCCATCCGTCTGGGGGTGAAAGGTTGTACTCATCCATAATTGGGTCCCAAATTTCTTCTACATGACTCTCCATAATCATAATGTAAACTAAACGTCGTTATTGGATAAAATTGTCAAGAGTACCCCATGAAGGTGGATGATCTCTCATACATACAATTTCTCCTAAACTCTCTACTAAACTCTGCTCCTTGATAGCAAGGAAGTGTGACGACTTCGTGAGTTGGTCCACTATCACCCAGATGGTGTCATGGACCTTCATTGTTCGTGGAATCCCTATGATGAAGTCTATGGATATCCCATCCCAGTTTTAGTCTGGGACCCCAAGAGGCTACAACAAACACGTTAGAACCCAGTTCTTAGCCTTCACCCACTGACATGTGAGGCATCATGAGACAAACTCAGCTATTCTTTTCCTCATGTCAGACCACCCAAACTACCACTAAATATCCCTATACATCTTCCCCACATTGGTATGTATATCTAAGGGGGAAGTGTGGAACTCCCACATCACCTCCTCCCACATTGCGAATGGAACTGTTGTTCTTCCCTAGAATAAGATCCCATGATTCCCTCCTTTAGAATATCCATATGGTGTGTTGCCTATGGATATCTAATCATGCGAAACTTCGTAATTGATGTCTCCCATAATGGACTCTTTCACACGCTCAAGGAGCGAAGGATCCAACACCATTGACTATAGGAAAATTATACCCTCCTGCTCCACTATGGTCAGCTGCAGGGAAGCTAAATACTCTAAAACTTCCCACAATAGGTGATTTTGGGACTTCCTACTAAGGGAATATGATAAAACGTTTCCCAATTCTATAGTATAGACTATCTAGAAGTCTTATTCCTTCAGAAACTCCAACCAATGTTATTGTCTTGGGTTCAGGTCTCTTTCAATGAATACATACCTGAGACTCTGATGGTCTGAGTAAACCAAAAACTGCTCTCCCAGAAGTTAGTTCCTCTACATCCTCAACAAGAAGACTGCTACTTCTAGCTCTATATCGTGAATTGTATAGTTTTTCTCATGGGGTCTCAACTACCTCAACCCATATGAAATAACCACCTTTTGTTGCATCAGCATGCAATTAAGCCCAACTCCTAAGGAATCACAATACACTACAAACTCAACACCCTCCTCTGGTAGTCTCAAAACTGGGTCACTCTTCGGTCTCTACCTAAACTCATATAAGGCCTTTTGGGACTACTTAGACTAGGTAAACGGTTTTTTCTTTCTCATTAGAGTGGTCAAAGGGGATGCAATCCTAAATAATTTTTCCACAAATCTCCTTTAGTACCCCACCAAACCAAGAAAACTTTTCACCTCTAACAGATTCTTGGGTGGATCCCAAGAAAGAACTACTTTAATATTCACTATATTCATGGATAAACCTTTTTTAGAAATGAAATTCCCTATAAAGTGAACCTCCTGTATCCAAAACTGGATCTTTGATATATTTTTGTAAATTTGGTGATCTCAAAGTAAATCAAAAACCATCTTCAAGTACTCTACATGCTCTTCCTCTGTCAAAGAATAGAAGAGTATGTCGTTGATGAAGACAACCACAAACTATTCCAAGTAAGGCTGGAAGATCTGGTTCATCAAATCTATTAAAATGGTAAGGGAATTTTTCACACTAAATGACATCACTATGAACTCGTAGTGCCCATTGCAACATCAGAAATCCAACTTTGGAATATCATCCTCATGAACTCGCAAATAGTGGTAGCCAAACTTGAGATAAATCTTGGAGAACCATCTCGCACCTCGCAACTGATCAAAGAGGTCATCAATCCTCAAAAAGGGTACTTTTTATTTATCATGGCTTGGTTCAGGCGAAGATATTCCACAAAAAGTCATAATCTCTCATCTACCTTCTTGATGAAAAGAAATAGATATTTCTAGGGGGACACACTGGGTTTGATGAAACCTTTCTCATGAAGGTCCTCAAACTGTAACCATAACTTTTGGATCTCAGTGGGTGACATCCGATATGCCTCATAAGATATCGGGGCAGTCCCTGGTTTCAAGTCAATGAAAAAATCCAACTCCCATCTCAGAGGTAGTCCTATAATGTCTTTAGGGAAGACGTTCATATAATCCTCCACAACTAAAGGAATCCAAATGCTTAAAGATTCTATTTCACCAAGTTTCACACTCTCTAGCTGATAGGAAATAGGTTGTAACCTCTTGTTCACAGCACCCGCTTGTTCTGCTATGAGGTCTCTCTCACCAAAAAATGATAACCTCATCCCATTATCACTCAGGAATCTAACTATTCTATAGTGATATTAAATATAGGCTCAAACCATGGAAGGATAATCCATGCCCAATATAATGTTTTAGGGTTCCATTATGATGACTAGTAGGTCCCACGTGAACCTCTCCCCTCTATGCGATAGATCTCACTACTAACAGGTGAAATACATAAAATTAGCCTTCTCTATAGTAACTTCAATACAAAGATGATGTGTTGGAATCTCTACTAGGATATCTAACTCCCGCACTAAGATTCAATAGATAAAATAATGGATGACACATGTATATACAAATATATAGGAAAGAGTAGTATAAACACAAATCGTACCTCGAATCATCTTGTGTGCTGCAAGATCATAAAAATCCAAAGATTACATATGTTTGTGGCCCCATCCACCACCTCCTTGAGCCTGATGTTGGACACTTTATGGTGGTGGTGGGAGGACCTCATAGCGTCTTCCCCCACATGAAGTTACTCTTACTCCTCTACCAACTTCACCTACCTGGGGACCACCATATCCCCAACTGGGAGATCCCGGATCATGGTGTTTCCTCTACCGTGGTGGTCCAAAAGTTATCTTCCTAAGATTATTAGTACGTCTAGTTAGGAAATATTATGCCATGTGACCTCTCACATCACAAGCATAGCACTGACCCTCCCTGGGCTTCCCTGGTTCTCTACATTGCCCCTTCACTGTACGACCACGTCCCTGAGCTTATTCATAGAAGGGTATCATGTTTTGAGATCTCTGATGCCTACCTACTGCTAAAGATGACTCATTACTATCACGCCTACTTTTATCCCCATCTATCTGGTGTCCCTATATCATAAATCTCTCTATCACAAGTGCCCGCTCCAGCACCCCAACATATGTGGGGATGCATAAGGTCACTACACTAGCTCAGATATCTCTTCGAAGTCCCCGGTCAAACTTATGTGCTCGAAAGTATCCATCTATAATCATGTAGAGAGAGTAGAATATAAGGTCTATAAACCTCGATGTGTACTCTTCCACTATCATCCCTCCCTTGTGAACCTCCATAATCTCCTAAATCCAGATGGAGCGTAAGAAAGAGGGGTAGTAATCCTCAAGAAACAACTCGATGAAGTCATTCCATGAGAACGTTAACTCATCGTGCATCTGGGTAACTAAGCTCCACCAACACCCAGCTGCTCCATGGAAAATACTAGCTACCAAATCCTCCATCTGATCTGTCAGGGTTCGAACAAGCTTAAAGATATGGACCACCAACTCTAGCCAATCTTCTACTTCCTGGGGATCTGGCTTGCCATGGAACCTCAGTGGTCTCTGATGCTAGAACTTGCAGAGTGCGATCAGCCTATGCATGTCCTCAACCTATTCTGTTAGGACTATCTACCGGTCAATAGGGGGATGTACCTCTAGCTGTCTTCTTGGCATAAGGGGATCCCATGATGGAATCTGAACTAAGGTATCGTTGCTCATAGGGTTGTCGTCATGAACCAGAGTTGGTATCCTCGATGGATGTCATCGCAAAGTCATCCTAAAAATTATCAAGGAGTACCGCAAATAGATTAGAATAAATATATATATATATATATATTGATAATAACAATGGGGATCTGACTCAATAAGGATAGTCAAAGACTCAATCCTATATGATGAATGTACCATTTTCCCTCTAAAAAATTCTCAGGGTGCCGAGTCGACAAGTAAGTAATCAGTGTCCTTGTGAATGGATACGTCAGCCGCTTGCACCATAACTGAACTCCTTGGCCTGATAGCCACACTCAAGACACTTAAAAACTATTTCCCTAAACTTAACCAATATTTTTTATGGAATGTCTGAAAACGTCTCAATGAACGAACCACCTTGGATACCAATCGGTCGTGACCCAGCCCATACAAGAGATCGATCCGTCACTACCCAAAACCCACCTCCATAAGACATGGGGTGGCGAATAGAGTCGAAGACATAACTAACTAAGGGAGGCCTTTACCTAAGTACATATACTCATGGATGCATCCAACTCAATGAAAAAGTTCTGAGGGAAAGAAATAAAAGAATAAAAACTGATTTATATAAGCAAAAGATGAATGGGACACTAAACAAGACAAAGTACAATAGTGTAAACTGAAAAGAAAAGGGAAAAATACATGCCCACCCAGAAACATGTCCCAACCTGACAAACTAGAAAATATTAAAGCAATTAAGACCTAGCTTCTATGTCCCAAGCTACAACCACCGTACACGGTCCAAGCAGTCCATATCCCTAAGCTCCTCTGAAGTTAAGATCGACCTGTCTGTCATCTAAAAAATACATGACATGTGTTGGTAAAATCCAATGTAGGGGTGAGTATATACATACTTAGTAGAATTCCTCCAAAAGGTGAAGGTGCGGTAAGAGATAAAATTGAAGAGGAAATAAGTATATAGAACAAGATACAGTAAAAGAGAATAACTTAACCTAATAAGTGAGTGAAAGTAGACTCATATAAACACAAGGATCCCAAAATGGTGAGAATATGAACTTCTCATTGAGTCTTAACTACCTATAATAGGAGACTGGACTCACACAACCATGATAAGCTAATCACATAAAGCACATGGCATACACCGTGAGTCTTCACCTCCCCTGGAAAGAGAGTAACTATACCCAAGGAGTGGGTACTGAAGTGGGATATATACATATATATATATATATATATGATTAGTCAAAGAATCCCAAACGAGAGATTAAGGGGATCTACACCTCACAGCTCAGGCTAAGATGATGAGTAGCCAAATATTCCATGTTAAGTCTAGCTATAATGCCCAAAATATCATGCATCTACCCAGGAAACATAAGTTGAAAGGACTCAATCACCACACCTTAATAATATCTACTTTGGGTGGAACTAACTCTCCCACATGGTTTTAAGTTGCGTCACAATAATGCGGATTGGTGGGGAAAGCATCCCTCTTTCTCGTGAATCCAAAGGTACATCAAACCACACCTCATCACTGTGTCGCAAAATTGAGGGGTCATAAATCTTGGAAAGGATATCATGACCTGGTATGAAAGGAGGTTAATTCTCTGGTAGTAACAAAGTAACACCACATCCCAGCCCGGCTGGAGGGTACCACTCAGGAAGGTCACTGGGGAATACCACTTCCCGACCCTACTGGAGGGTAAGTCTGGTGAGTCGTAGGGGAAACACCACTGCCCAACCTAGAACAAGGGTTATGCCTCGAAAATGTAATCAGGGAATGCCACTGCCAATCCCAACTGGAGGGTAATCCTAGAAATATCATTGGGTAATGCCATGTCCTAGCCCTGTTGGAGGGTAATCCTAAAACTACTCTGTTCATTCTGTATGATAGTTGTTGTTATCGGGTGTTGCCTCTGTTCATTCCAACCTAGAACATTCACATATTATCTATAAATCCTTATATAAGGGAACCATCATGTTATATGTGGAAACACACTCAGTATAGACATCATGTGGTCCAAAATATGAGTTCAGACGAAGATGATACGAAAGTTTGAATATTTCTCGGAAGACCTCAAATAGTACATGGTGTGTTAGGGGGCACACATGTTTTATAGTCCCTATTCACTACCTAGTCATGTCTCTGTCTAGTACATGGGTCACATACCATGTAGAGGTGAATGACATGTCAGTGGACTACACGGCGTGTTCCTCCTATCTTGGGACCGGGTTGTATTCGTTGGTCATGTATGTGTACTCGGACCCCGTGTATCTGTAATTTGGTACATGACATGTTGGTCCACATGGGATGTTACCTGTGTGGGAAACCTTTGTCCATATAATCAGAACATGGTGTTTACCTTGTTGTGTATTCCTTCACACAGCTTTCTTCACATGGTAAGCTGATACAAGGCATGTCAAAGGATGTACACATTGTGTCATCTTTATCTTCTCCCAAACCCTAGCACCACCATTGAGGGAGGATACACGTTGTGTGTTCTTCATTGAACACAATGTTAGTCAAGTTTTCCAAAATCCTTTGGGTTTCCTCGATCTAGCCTTCACACTTAAAATATGATTCAACAGCAGTTGAAATCATCTGATGTCATTTCTAAATCTCTGGATCTGGTCGAAGAACATGGATTCCCATCATTATTCTCCACAAATCATCCTTGTTCAACAATGAGGGTTTGTTTGATTCTTTTTCACACTGTCGTGCCTCTGTTCATTGATGATATGTCATAACACCTTCGTATTCACCATCCATTCATTGCAACAATCCCGGATCTATGATCCACTCAGGATTTCATCATCGTTTCACTAATCCTCCTCGAATTTGGTCACCCAATCAAGCTCGGGTTTCCCAACAACTGTCAAACCAAAAACCACAGGGTTCCAATGGTGAAGAATGCATAGAATCGGGGAAGAAAAATCACATAAAAAAGGTTTTATAATCATTATAAAATAATTCTTGGCCTACCCATCAAGAATGGTAAATCCAGATTAGAAAAATTGATGAAGAACTGAATTTCAATACTCAAGAACATGCAGTGGTATGTAATAGGGGTACAGATTGAAGATTAATGTTTGATCTACTAAATATTTTAATCTAGAGGCATAAAAAAGCCAAAAAAACAAGCCCTGACTCTTGATTTGATTTATTTCTAGTAAAGAACATGTTTTCTAATAAATGAGGAGGATCTGTTGCGTTTGTCGCGTCATGATCCAATCTAGTCTATTGTTTCCTCATTTTTCATTATTCATTCTTCTAAGAAATTACCAAAGGGTTGGGGGGGAAGAGATATATTGGTGGTGGGAGGATTATGAACCAACCCTAGATAAAATCCTCTAACTACATATTTATAACCATTCATTAGGTCAAAAAGAAATTTAATTAATTAGATCACTTAAACGAACTGCCAACAAGCAAGGGGTCTCAACGTCCCGTGCCAACTCATTTTATGTCGCATCCAAGGAAAACCCTATGTTCCAGACCCAACCATGGTCTCGGATTTACGATTTTATCAACCATTTAAGATTTAACCCACTTTCTTTAATTAATTTTGTGCATGAAATATAAAATATATTCAATATTTTTATAAAATTTATTTTTGGGCACACCAAGACTCAGAATCACACGATGTCTCAACGCCTAACTCTAGAAATATATTTAGAAGTATTTCAAAGTCGTAAAAGGAAAAAATAAGTCTCTACAAATTTCCTTATATTATGCGTTGTATCAAAAGGATATAACAATTTATGGCTATAATGAGAACCTTAAGATACTATGAAAGTAATCTTAAACATATATCCTATGGTCTAGATCCATCATACTGATGGGACTTAAATGATGTATGACTATTAGGTGTTAAAGGCTCATATGAATTGATAATATTTCTTATGAAGTTTGTGCTTTGTGATCTAGATTAAAATATATCATAAGGACTGAACTGCCAATAGGATCACCACATTTTTCAGGTTTCATTGGTTGTTTATATATACAAACGTGTTCATTGATCTCTGGACTTGATATCATTATCACTGCATACCATTTCATTGTATACTTTGATGAAAAATAAAAACCATGACATTGAATTCATGAAAAGGTAGATAGACTTCACTCTTGGTCTATGGGTTAGACTCTCTACTATCTAGATAGACACTTAGAGGGTCACAGACTAATTGTATCATCAAGCTCCACATATTCAGATTAATATGAGTTTAGGATGAAGTGGGCCCCACATTCGGGGGCTGGTGAACGTCTGTGTGTGATAAATCAGAACTAAAATATTTCTATTATATTATTTAAGTCTACAATAATAATTATTGATTTTATTTCTCAAGTAATTCACAATTTTTTTATCATAAAAGTGAATATGAAAAAATATAATTTTTTGAACGAACATGACACATTCAAAGTTCATCAAATTATTTGGGATCTTATAGTCCAAGTTAATTGTTTTTATTTTATCATGTAACATATTAAAATGTTACAAATGAGTGATAAAAATTTTATGACATTTATATAAAGTTTAATTAATTCACAAGTTTACACAATTGACTAAATTTAAGGTTATTACTTTCCAGGGACTAAAGTGAAATTTTGGAAAGTATAACCTAGGTATAAAATCTCATTTGAGCCTCTTGAATAGTATCCTCAACCATTTTCATGAATTTTAAATATCTACCTTCCTCTATCTAATGTTTATAGTGATAAATAAAAGTGAGAACAAGGTTGGATTAATCCCAAATTCTCAATCCATTCTATGTTCTCCACATAATCAAAATGATTTTGTAAATCTCTTTGATTTCTCATGATAGCACCTAATAATTGAATATTGGAAATACAAGAGTTGTGATACGTGTGTTTAAGATATATAGTATTCCTAGCTTAGTGGATTTGACCCATAGAATGCCGATAGTGAGAAAATAAAATCACATATTTCAAATGAACAAGGTACCATTTAGAGTTTCATATGTTTTTATTATTCATGATTAAATTGATTTTCATGTGATCTTTTGAGAAATTAAAAAAATGGATTTTGTAGATTTGGTGTTTTTAACATGAATATGAACCCAAAAATTTTAAATTTCATATTTTTCATGCTTCTGATGTACTTCATGTTCCTTTATTGTATTATTAGTCAACATCCTTAGTCATATCAATGACCATACACATTTAATTCATCAAATATTATAAAAATCACAATGTCAGAAATATTCAACTCTTTAAAATCCTTGATAGAAACAAGAACATACCTTTCATGAATTTTTAATATTTTAAGGTTCAACTCAGTATCATCTCAATGATTTTTTACTTCACAAAAATTATATGTGAAATATTTCTAACCTATTACAATCCTTTAACGACTGGTTGTTTATCATATCGTTATGCCTTTGTCTCATCGAAACGCAAACTTTCCCCAGCCTTTAAAACAATATCTACCATAGATTTTTAAAATTATGTGTTCTTTATCTATTAATCTAACATATGTTTGAACTTTGGCTTGCATCATCTCAATATAGCTATTGATCACCTTATCTTCTGATCCTCAAAACTTTAGCCATTTATCATCTCATATAATTTCCAATAATGTTATATTTCAATCAATACAACTTCTCATCTTCGGATTGGATCATCTATAGCTCATCTAAACTTCCTAAACATTAACTTCTTCATAATAACCAATATTCTAGACTTAGATGATTTCAAAACTTGAAAACATCTTCCAGGCATAACTCAACATATATCTTTAGTGCCTCAGTATTATCAGAATTATTCTCTCATAGAATCAAAAAAAATTATATTCTTCTATTCCTCTATCTTCTTATCACTTGGATCATCCATTAAAACTTCTAATATTTTTTCCTTATCATCATCCAAATACATGCGTGTGACTGAATGCTTCTATTGCTTCTTCCTTTAATTTTACTCAATGTTGGTATTCTACCTTTCAACACATCAATACGTCCCAATTATGTATGATCTATGTATATTTCAATTAAACTATCCCTTGGTTACTGAAACTTTCATTCTCCTATAGCATTGACTCCTCCTGTAATTCCTTCACTTTTGTATTATCTACCGCTATTATGGATTTTAATGATATTATTATTTGTTCCTCCTTCTATTAACCCTCTTCTAAAGCTATGACATTAGTTTTTCAATTGAATTTATTTTGATTGAATAACATTTCAATTTACATATCAAGAATCAGGAATTACTTTATGCAATCCAGATATTTGATACTTAAAGGGTAGTGTAGCATTGTCTGAATTCATGTAGGAATCAATTTGATGGTTTTTTCTTCATGTTCCTTATAACTACCATATTTTACAATAACATCCTAACCCAACATCTATAGAATATAATCTAGTGGTTAGATTTGGAATCCTTTAACTCCTTAATTTTGATGATCAATGAATCTTATAATTCTTTGACACTCATCTCATAAGAGTAATCCACTTTCACAAACTACTATGATCATTTTTTCATTAATTAATTTTTACTTAAAATGAATTTGTTACTTTCCATCATACTCATACCAATTAAATTATTTTTCTCCTCACTTGTCTTTAAAAGATTCATTATGAATCTATCAGTCAAGTACGCAAATCAAAATCATCATATCCTCCTCTTACATATGTATACCTTCTATAAAAACAATTTCCAGTAGTTGAACATCTTAATCATCAATTTCACATCCATGTGCATATCTCTAATTATTGTTCAACAACTTTTTTTGTATTATTTCTTCTTCATCTACTCATGTTCTCAATAGTGCTTCTTCAACCATCATAAATTGTCATTAAATCATTACTTGGTCTCAGTTTAACAATAATCAGATAGTTTCACCTTCTATCATATGAACTTCTAGTGTATTAAAATCTGTAACACCCATGTTCATCTTCAACTTATTTCTTGAATCTCCTTACCCATTGACTTATCCATAATTCATTGACAAAAAATAAAACACTTCATCATCATAACCACTTGGGTACTTTAAAAATGTTATCCATATATTTTTAGTAAGATTGTTTGGACTATTCTAAAGAGGATATTTCTTTTCCTATATAATGAATAACCATTATACCATTTAGGTGAAAGTATATATTTTTAGGTCTAGAGATAATTTGATACCTTTATCATTTACTAACATATTTATGGGATCTTAAATGAAATAAATTTTCCACTATAATATTAGTATGTGAAAGAGATCAATTTCCTTATAGGTTACCAAGATATAATGATGTGTTCACCTCTTAATTATAGGACTCTATATGTTTAGTTATAGGTTAAATAGCTTAATCCTAGCTCCTATGATCCTTATAAACCCAAGATTTACTTTTTTAACTAATAGGAAAAAAAACATACTCTAATAGATAGGGAGGAAGTGGTTGCCTTTAAAATTCTAGAATAGTTTACAGACACTTAAATGGATGGTTGAGTTGAGAGAACACTAGTTTTTTATATGATCATCACATCAATGTCCCACTCTTAGTGGAAGGTTAGTCAGTGGCCTGAGAAAATGATAATTATTTCCTTATATATATCCCAACTATTGGTAGAGGATTTTTCCTCTCTCTCCCTTCATAAACCACATTAAATTTATTCTCAAATTTAGCGACAACACAAATGTTAGTGGGAAGTTAAGTTTCCTCACATATAATTCAGATCAAATAATCCATGTTTCCTCTTTATTGATTCCCTGGAAAATGAACTAGATTAACACCAAATTCAACTAAACTATTTATAGTAACCCATGTCTCATTTGATTAACCATGGTGCTTAAGGAGGTGACCTCGGTATTTTTACCTCAAATATAAATATGTAAATTATTGTAATTAACACTTTAAAATAACCTTTTTAACCCATTAATAATTCAAATTAATCATGGAAGATACTTAAAAATGTTGATTTCAATATATAATTGAGCCATTTAAGGCATATATATATATTAGAAATAGAATAATTAAGTTTAATTGGTGTACCTTGGATTTTTTTATTATCATGAGAGTGTCCTATTAAAATAGATGAATCATAATTCTAATGAGCACCACCCAAAAGGTAATCACTTATGATTTGAATTCATAAAATTTGTAAAACTCCATATCATAACCCATAATATTCCATGTTTCATGTCTCCAATAACAATATTACTCCTCAGAATCATATAATCTCATGATAATCATAATATTTTTAAGAAATAAAATTTTAAATATGGTAAATCTGATAATATCTATCATATGTTTCTGATAGAATCTAATTTTGGCCGTGAGGTTTAAAACAAACCCACAAAAGTGAATTTGAAGTCCTCATTCAAAGTCTTAATGTCTTCTTAATTGAAACCCATTACAAGAAACCCTATGAATAGAAATGGAAGAATTAGAGATATCATCAATGTATATGGATTAGCATATAAAACATCCTCATAATGAAACAACCCCCACCATCTTTTTCACCGTGTTTATTCATCCTAATATTGATCGTTACCGAATCAGGCATTCCATGGACTGATAATAATAAATTAATTTTTTAAATAAAAATCATAAAAAAAATTAAAGTCTGACATGTGATTGAAGATATAGGAAACCCTAAACAGATGGGTTCCTTATCCTCTCCCACATAGGAGAATATAATCTTCTTTGTGGATTCTATAGGAAGGTATTTGTAACATCCTAGACCTGAATTCCACTCAATAGTGCCCCAAGACTAGTTGACCACATGGACTCAAGCGAATCTCCCCAAACTCCAGAGGCTGCCGAATAGAGTTGAGGGACTAGATGAGTCATTAGGGAGACAATTCCCTAATTAATTGATTATATAATAGTGGAAGTCAATCACATTCAATAGTGGAAGTAGATAAAAAAACAGACGACTAAAAAGTAAACAAGACAAGAATATATAAAAAATTCAGAACTGTCACATATACAATAATGTAGATGATCCAAGTGCCTAGAAAATTTCTAAAATAGGTATATGGAAATATAGTACAGAACAATTCTACAAAAAGACAAAAAGTCAAAAAATTGTCCCAGTAGCATCACAAGCCTCAGCATGGTCACATGCTCTCCTGCTCCAAATCCACAATCAACAGCCTATTTTAGGGTGTTTTCCCCTATCAACACCTGCATCCATATAATCTATTTAGGTCCCCAAGGAGGCCCAGATAGGGTGTGAGATAACATCCTAGTAGGTAATCACCCAGAAGTCTATACAGTCTAAAAATCATGATGTAATATGCTAACAAGTGTAAGTAAGAAGTACTGTAACTGTGAATTCCCAAGGCATATAACTACTACAACCAAGTAATACCAAACTACCTCTCAAGGATCCCTGAAACAAGTGTCATCTCCTAACAAGTTAGTTATAAGAAATATAAATAAGCAACATGGAATCTTCGTATAGCCATCCATATCATGTCTACATGTCCATTCCATATAATGAAACCATATCAAAATTTCATAGCCTTATCGTATATCAAAAGCATCATATATTCCATGGTCATGTTGTATAGTGAAGTTTAGACCATGAAGGGATAGATCCAAGGTGTTGAAGAACAAGGAATCCTCATTGATTCCTAAGAGCATCTCGATGGAAACTCGGTATAGGAACTGGTTGGAGTCCTCGAAGCATGTGTACCAACATTTTCTACACGAGTCTAATCAAGACAGATCCAAGGGGTAGTGAGGCTTGATGAATCCCACATAATCAATACCTAATAATCAACACTACTCAAGGAATCCACTACTGCATTCCATATCCACGGAGAGCCATCTATGGCATCTATACAACCAAACATCTATTTCATAGCATTTAACAATTTATATGAGTCTACCCACTCATATAATCAATTCTATTCAATTCCAAACAGTTAGTATACCCACTCATTTAATCAATTTCATCCCATGAGTATACCCACACATGCATTCCATTTCCATTTAAAAATGTCATATGGGATTTTTTCCCATTTATCACCATTTGACATTAAACACATCACATGTGTATGCACACCCATTAATCACAATTCACTAATAAACAAACCTCATGGGTATACCCACTCATTCATCATCAATTTCAATTGAACATATTATAGGTAAAGGAGGTAGTACATCTCCTAACATGTAATCCAATCCCATTTTACATTAACTGAGCTTCCTAAAACTAATCAACTCAAGGATAGAGCCCTTGGGTGGTTCATCAAAGGTCAAAACCAAGTAAAGGCATGGATCACCCCATGGGTGAACTCAGGTTGGGGAAACAACCACTAACGCATCACAAGGAACCTATGGGAATCCCTAATAGGTCCTAATTCACTTAATTCAATTAGCCAGTTCAATTTTGGGGTCACATCAGAAAATAAGACGGGAAAAATAACAGTTGATAGCCCTATAAATCACTAAAATCCAAAAGAAAAGTATAGGCCACCTACCTTAGCTTAGTAGTGGAGTTATTATCAAGCATCAAGTCCTGATTCAACTCAGTTTAGGATAAATCTAAAGAACAAATGAAGAATGAGAAAATAGGGAATATGAGCCTAAAACCAAATAGCTCAATTGATATCTAGAATAATCAAGAATTGCTAAAATAAAATTTAGATATTACTGATGTGGATCTGATGAGAAAAATTGTGCTTGAATTAGATATCAGACAAAGAATATATTAGAAATCAAATATTAGACTCCTTTCAGAGCTTCAACAGAGGTGAGGTTCTATATGTGGAATGAAAACTAGATTTAGGTTTAAAATGGGATTTTAATTTAATTAAAATTATTTAAAAACCAAAAATAGAAGGGGTCACATGGTTTAGGCACACAATTTAGGAAATTGTTCACCAACCATGCACAGATTCCTATAGGCCAAGCAGCACCTTCCCGGTTTACATACACTATTTAAAAACCATGTGGAAACTATGCACTAAGCCTCTATCAAAATATGAAAAAACTACAGACATGATCGCGTGGAGTGTGGCTCATTTCTCATGGTTTGGCCAAACCATGTGGCCAGTACCACCCCTCTGTCCATCCTCACATGGTTTAGTCAAAACGTGTGGCCTTCCCCGCATGGTTTTCACTAATTGTGCACTATGCCATTTTCATTCAAAAACCTGGTTTCAAGCTCCGAACAGGCCCCAAACACCTCCAAACCAGCCGTAATCAAGTTGGGAACTCACGTAAGGCCATATTTAAGAATTAAAAAATAAAAATAAGGGATCTGTACTTCATAATAAAACATGGGTTATTACAATATTCATCTATTATAGAAATTTTTCCCATAATTCCTCTCTGCATGGTGGTTGAGATTCATCTAAAAACAACATTGGCCACTGATCATGTACCTCAACCTCCCGCTCCCAAGTCTCATCCTATAAATGTATGTTATACCATAGCACTTGTGATAGAGGAACTAACTGACCTCATAGAATCTTTATTCTCCTACCAATTATATGAATTGGATTCTCCTTGAAGGACGCATTGGTCTGCAACTCAACCACCTCAAGCTAAAAAGCGTGAGAAGGGTCTGAATGATAGCAGCGCAACTGAGATACATGGAAGGCATCATGCATGGATTATTACCTATAAGGTAACTAAAATCAATATGATATTGAGCCGACTCTCTCTAGAATATTGAACGGCCTGACATATCACAACAAAAGCTTACCCTGTCTCCTAATTCTATTGTATCCCAGTCTAGGTGAAACACGTAAGAAAACCTGGTCCCCAACCTCTAACTCTAGATTTCATCTACGGTGATGGGCATATTGTTTTTGACGAGACTGTGTAGTATCCATCTATTTCTAAATCAAATAGTAATACTCAGAAGTCTCCTGCAAGAGATGTAGTCCCAGTAAAGCTACATCACCTGCCTCTAACCAGCACAAGGGAGATCGGCATGGCCAGCCATAGAAATCCTCATAATGTGCCATCTGTATAGTAGCTTGATAAAAAAATTTGTAGGTGAACTCAACTAGGGGAATTTGCCTCTACCAAGAGCCACCAAAATCTAGGATGCATGCACGCAGCATGTCTTCTAGCACCTATATTGTATGCTTTGACTGGATATTAGTCTAAGGGCGGTATATTGTGCTAAGAAGCACTAGTGTACCCAATTTCCTCTTAAAACTCTACCATAAATGAGATGTAAAGTGGGAATCTCTATCTAAAATGATAGTTCATAGAACCCCATGAATTCATACTATCTCACAAATTCACAAACTTTCCAACTCATCAACACTGAATGTCTCCTTGATCGGTAACAAATGAGAAACCTTCCTGAGCCTGTCAATAACAACCCACACAATATCGTAACCTCAAGGAGACCTCAGTAATCTGGTCACAAAATCCATCGTGACATAATCTCATTTCCACTCTAGAATAGGTAACTGCTATAAAATCACATGTAGTCGTTGATGTTCTGTCTTCACCCACTGACAGGTGGAACACCTCGTAACAAAACTAGCTACTTCACACTGCATACCTGGACACCAGTACTAACGGCGCAAGTCATGGTACATCTTGATGACTCCATGATGCACTTCCCATGATGAGGTATGAAATTCTAACATCTTCTCTTAACTTATGTCCACTAGAACCCAAATGCATCCATGGATATGCAGGATCGCATCCTCACCTATAGACCAACCCGGATGTGGTTCCTCACCAGCCACACCTTCCCATTGGACTAAGCCCTCTGAATTTGATATCTGACTCAACCTTACTCTGTCTAGTAGGGTATAAGACAGAGCTAAGGATGATAGAAAAATATTCCCCTGACTATCATTCTCCTCCAAGAGTATCTCAGAGAACAAATCCATAAGCTTCCACTCACTATTGGTCTGCTTTACTGCCTTTATCTGAGTCCTCCAAATTAGTGCACTGGCCACTACATTTCCTTTAAAAGGAATGTAGGAAAGATCTAAGTCAAAATACTAAAGTTACTCCACCCACATCTACTGCCTTATATTCATATCATGTTGTGTAAAAATATACTTGAGGATTTTATGTTCTGTGTATACAAAAAAAATGCTCTTCGAGTAAGTATTGTCTCCAATAGCACAATGCGTGAACAACTACAGCTATCTTGAGATCGTGTGTTGGGTAATTCCTCTAATGTGGCCTAAGCTTCCAAGACCCATACTCCATGACCCTATCCCCCTAAATCATCACTACTCCCATCCTAATACTAGATGTGTCGCAATACAAAGTGTAGCTCTAGCCCTACTCTAGTAGTATTAGGACTGGTGCTGATGTCAACCTTCCTTTCAGCTCCTAAAAGGTTTTCTCACAATAATATGACAATACAAAATTCACACCCTTCTTAGTCAAGACCTTCAATAGTGTTTCTAAGGGTGATAAGTCCTATATAAAATGTGTGTAGTAACCAGATATCCCCAAGAAACATCATGTGTCAAAAATGTTCTTGGGTTTTTCCTAGGAAACTATAGCTCTCACCTTCTATAGGTCCACTAATACATCTATCACTGAGATGATGTGACCTAGGAAGTGAATTTGATCCATATAGAAATAGAAATTTGTGAGCTTAGCATATAACAGATGCTCTATCATTGTATCCAAAACGATCTCAAGATTGTTGGAATGGTCTTGTTTATTGTGAGAATGCACCAATATATCATCTATGAAAACCACCACAAAATAATCTAGGTAAGGATGGAACACTCAGTTCATTAGTTCCATGAAAACTACTGGTGCATTCATGAGACTAAACGAAATAACTAGATACTCATATAGAACATCCATTCTACGAAAGGTTGTTTGAGGTATGTCTGCAGGTTGAACGCACACATGATGATATCCTTACCTCAAATCAATCTTCAAGAACAATCGGGATCCTTGAATTTGATCAAAAAGTTCAGCTATCCATGGAAAGGGATATCGTTTTTTAACCATTAACTGGTTTAGTTTCTGATAATCCATGCTTAGCCTAATATTTTTTTCCACATTTTTTTCAAAAACGAATGAAGAACCCCACAGATAAGTATTAGGTCGAATAAACCCCTTCAACTCCAAATGATCAACCACTATAGGAAAGTTCACCTAGATCACTCCCTGGTCATCCAAATACAAACTAGCAGTATGGGTTGTCATTATGACCAACTCACAATGTTCGGGTCTCACTCGGCTCACCTAGACATCTCATTCACCCATGTGAGTATACACTTTACCCTTTGGTGATGTAAAAGTCACCCTCTGATGATAGTAGTCAACATAAGATCGATAAGATACTAGCCAGTCCATCTTGAGTACAACATCAAACCCTGTCATATCAAGGATATATAAACTCCAGACTAAGTGAACCCCAAAAAATCTCAAGGGGGAACTCCCTAAACTAGAACACATCTTATTATTTTTTCCAATGTCATGTCTAGCATCAAAATTCCCTCATAATACATCAAAAAAATCCCAAGGAATTTCACCATATGTGAAGATATTAAACTATGAGATGAAATTGTATCAAAAAGAGAATATTAAATAGTGGAACCTACTAAGATTGTACATCTTACTATTTAGGGTCCAACACCCTGCTCCATAGGGGTAGGATGTACAGAATACAACTTCCCTACACCACAGACCTATGAAACAACCTCATCACCCATATTCGACCCACTCTGATGTCTTAGTGTAACTGGTGTCAGGCTGCCTCTTCCATGACCACCACTACCTCAGCCTGATTGGATAGCACTGCTCTAGCTCCCTGCCTGATACGGAGCTAAAGAACCTTCTCCTGAATCTGGTGTCATATCTAACCCCCTACCACTCATAGTTAGAGGGAAGGTCCTATAGAAACATTGCACATGTCCCATACCACCACAAGCTCATCACTCAACTGGATCACGGTCACATTGACTCTTCATGTGGCCTCACCTAAAACACTGGTGAAAAAACACTGAGCTTCCAGTACTTACAACTTGACTGACACTCATCTCATATGAAACCACAAAACAGTTATTCCTAGCTAAATACATAGAACCACTGGGTCAAATAACAATACTTCCCTGCTCTGCGCCCCCAGACTCTCTTAGGTTCCACTTTGTAATTAGTGCCTGATTCACAATATTAGTGATAGTAGTCAATATGAATGCATTGAACTAATATTTGATAACATGTCAGAGACCTTACTCAAAGTGTCTCACTTTAGATATCTCATTATTAAGGTATGTTGGTACAAAATGATGCATCACTGTAAAGCGTGTCGAGTACTCCATAACTATCATCGTGACCTACTCTAGATGTATAAAATCAATATCCTTCTCTACCTGTAGAGTGTTAAGGTAAAATTAGTCATAGAAGTGTGTCTCTAAATCCATTCATCCCATATCTCATATCCCATCAGCCTAGTTCAGTATATCCCACCAGTTCTTTGATGACCCACGTAGCATATATGTGGCAAGCTTGACCCTCCTCTTAAGAGGCGCCTAGAGATGTTCCATGTGGACCTCCATACCCAAAAAATATGGAAGGATGATGCTACTAGAACACCCATGTTAGATCATCCATAGAAAATGTAGGTTACAGTGCTCTCTGAAATGTCTGCATAGAGAGAAATAAACCCTTGTGGAACTGTACCTCAGAACATATGTATAGAACATAAGCTAGTGTCGCAACTCTCACTAAAGTAGGATATTCTAGTAGTCAATGGCCCACCACCCCCAAAGTGTGGTTCCCTCCCCCTCCTATCATATGAATTTATATTGTCATGGTGGAATGCATTTTCAATTCCAAACACATACCTTAGAAAATAATGAGTTCAAAACTCATGGCTCAAAATCACAAGACATATCAAAACCTTCCTAAAACCATGTTGTAACTACAACCTTCTTCTAAATCTAGGACTATAAAAGATTAGTCACAACACAACTAGAAACACTACCTCTTTACCACTCATAAGTTGGGTCAAGGTTGAGTTTTTGTTTATCATTTCATGTTTCCATTTCATTTTCAACTTAATTCACATTCATTTCACATTTCATTTCCATAATTCAATTATTCAAGGGGTTTAACTACTGTTTCATAAATTCCAAATCCATGAGGCCCCATAACACCTCATGAACCCAAAACTTAGTTCCCATTCAATCCATACATATCAAAATAACTTTAATGATTGTATTTCATTGGTGCTCCATTTCTGAGTCCATAAGGGCCCATACACATTAAGAAATAAAAGATGGAATCACTCCTCTATCCACTACAAAAATAATCTATCACAGCAGTAGATATAGTTACCACAACACCTATAAAAATACCATGTAATGATTAATTCATCAAAAATAGAATGAAATAATGTATGAAATGTGATTTATAACAAGTTTTTATATGATGCATGAGATGGAATACCCTCATCTCATCAGGTTGCAAAAAAAGAACCCCCAATTGTATCAATAATAATAGCATAAATCAAGTGTATCACCCAATGGTGGAATCAAATCAACTATAATAGTAAAGATCTTAAAAATAACAATTCCATTTAAGGAAATTTTGTTTTTACCTATGTGTGGAGTAGCTACTCCTAGGCACAGGTTATTACCAAATTCCATTTCCTTTTTATCCTTGTCTATTATCTCCAAATAGTAAATCAAACCAGAAAAGAGATCCTATGATTACACTTTGTAACGTATTTGACTCAGATTCCACTCAACATTTCCTAGAACATAGTTTTCTGTATGGACTCAAGTGCATATTCCCAAACACGAGAGGCTTTCGAATAATAGAGAAGGCCTATGTGAGTCATTGGAGAGATTATACCATCATTACCATAGTATATCACAGCATAATTCAATCACATTAAATAGAGGAATCAGATAAACAAGCAGACAAATAGAAAGTAAACAAGATAGAAGTATATAACAAATATATAACTATCACATATACAATTATTCAGATGATCCATGTATCTAGAAAATATCCAAAATATATACAAGTCAATACAGTACAGAAAAATTCTACAAAAGGACAAAAAGTCCAAAAAAGATCATAGTATCATCGCAGGCCTCATCTTGGTCCTATACTCTCCTAATCCAAATCCATGATAAAAAAATTGTGTTAAAACACTTTACTCTATCAACACCTACATCCATATAATCTTTTTGGGTCCCCAATGTGGCCCAAATAGGGTGTGAGATAACATCCCAGTAGGTAATCACTCAGAAGTCTATATATTTCTAAGAAGCAAGATGTAATATGATAACAACTGTAAGTAATCAATAATGTAAATTTGAATTCTAAAATCATATAAACAATGCAACCAAGTAATACCAAACAACCTATTAAGGCTCCCTATAATAAGTTTCAACTCCTAACAAGGTAGTTGTAAGAAATATAAACAAGCAACACATCCTCACCATACAACCATCCATATCATGTTGATAAAACACATTTTTACTGAATATTTTATTGATAATAAATGATATAATTTATTCAAATTGTGGTAACTATGTTCATTTAAGGAATATTTTGGATTAGATCATTCATTTGAAAATTTGATGAAAAATACAGTTTTACCCTTTAAAATTTAACTATAGTATTTCGAACATAAATAATTTTATTTGAAATATTTGAACTTAATATTTTATTAATTTGTTCCTGACTTAATTGTATACAACTTTTACTTAGTACATCTAAGTTAAATCATGCATTGGTTGGAGAAAATGGTCCAAGAAGTTAAAGTTGGGATGGACTCTCCAGATTTGACATCGGTTCTGTATTTGGACCATAACTTCTTCATATAGTCTTGGATTAGGCCAAAATTTTATAGGATCTAGAAGAATCGTTTTATAAAAAATAATCCTTCTGAAAGGAGATCTGGTTCACACGTTTTTTTGGTCAAATGGTCTTTACAAGTTAGCTTAAAATATTTGGATGAGATTCCTCATTCACACTTGAAACCACTTTGAACCTAGCCTCCCCTTCACTCTATAAATTAGTGTTTTTATAATTTTTATGGGTTAAGACATTAATTAGGATATTTAAGGAAGATAATAATTAGTTCCACTCAAATTATCCAATGATTTTAAGAGGGGTATCTATTGAAGCAAGGATCCCCTCATCAAATCATTCTTCTTCTTCTTCATGTTGTAATGTTTTCATTTTTGTAATCTTTTTTTTTCTATTTTATTCAAATTTATTATTATCTTAATCTTCCTATTTGGGATGGAATTCAAGATTATAAATGATATTGGGTTATACCCTTTCTAAATCTTTGAAAATCAAATCTGTTTCTATGATAACTATGCCACCCATGGAAGATTAGTTTTCATATTAATTGATCTAACTATTACCTTCTTCATTCATTTATTTTGAATAAATGAGCTACTATAATTAAATTAATATTATCAATTAATTGAGTTTTCAATTTAAATTAAACTATGAATGAAATTGATCAATTGACACAAAAACGCGTGAGGTCGATATTTGTGTAAATTGTGAGAGTGTGGTCTTAATCGGTAATATAAGATCATAAGGGATAGATTTCTATAGTTCAAATATAATCCCAAAACTCAATTAATCCTCATTTACAAAGTGGATATGTGCTCTAATTAACCACAGAACATAATCTAACCTAATAACATCAATCAAAGCAGGGTGTTATGATTGCATGTTCTGAAGCTAGCCTAGGGTATAAGTAATTTAATCTTTTTGGTTAAGTTAACTCCCGTAGGGATTAAGGGTTAACAAATTAGAGGATTATAATTAAGTGGATGTTAATTTAAATAATAAAAATAAATAATTGAGTGAATAGGTAGAGTTATACCAATTACTCCTTTTAAAATATTTTCTAAAAAAAACAACTTCTTGTAGTGTCTTTTTAATCGAAATTCATTTCAAAAATAAAAACAAAAAAAAATGAAATCTTCTTCCAGAAAACTTATTATTGTTTTATAAACAGTAAAAAAACCCACCAATGATTTCAAGTAGTGTTTTTATTCGCTTTAATTTTAGTTTTAGAACAGCTTTAAGAAGTTTTTTTAATTTACTTCCTCCTTTAATAGACGACCTTGGTAAGCCACTCTAATGTACCCAAGTATCTACAAAAATCACACTTTATTTGAGAGCACCCATGATAGTGCCTTTCAAATTGATGTTTTTTTTTGGGAATGTAAGTAATTATTTCAACCAATTAGAGTTATTCCTTTTATTTTTGATTTTATTGTCTTCCTCTCTTCTTTTTTCCTCATTTACCCAATATGAATTTCTCTTGTCCTTTTGTTTTCTTCTTCTTCTTCTTTTTGGACCATCAACTCAAAATTCTCAGTTTTATTTTATTATGGTCCACTTTTCTTCTTTTCATTTTTATTTGATTTATGAAATGAACTAATCTCAAGGATCATTTAGATCTTGACCCTAAGATTGAACTTATTCTTCGAACTCGAATCAAACATTCTTAGTCTATGGTAAGTATCAACATTCAACCAGTTGGAGAATTCCTCCACTCCAAGAACATTGAAATTGGAAACACTTATAAGTCTAAAGTAAAACAAGAACCAATGGATGAAAATAATGGAAATTAACCTAATATAACCATTCAAGAATTGGTTGCACCTAATATTAACTATTAACCAAATTCTATTGCATACCCAAATCTTGAATCAGACTTTGAACTGAAATCTGGATTAATTCACCTTCTTCAAAAATTTCATAGATTATCTTCTGAGGATCCAAAAAACATTTAAAAGAATTTAATGTGGTTTTATCAACTATAAAACAAATAAATGTTTCTGAAGATCAAATAAAACTAAGAGTATTCTCATTCTCACTTGATGGATCTGCAAAAGACTGGATATATTATTTATAACCTGAAGATATAACATGTTGGAACAATTTGAAACTTTTTTTATTGTATAGATTTTTTCTATAATTAAGGATCAATTCCATTTGTAAATATATCTCTACAATCAAGAAAACAGAAGGGGAGTCAATGTATGAGTACTAGGAGTGATTCAAGAAGTTGTGTGCAAGCTTCCCACATCCCCAAATCAGTGAGAAACTCCTCATACAGTACTTCTATAAAGGAATCATAACTATGGAGAGAAGAATGCTGTATGCTGCAACTTGAGGGGAATTGGTGGACAAGACACCAGTATCCTCACATGAATTTATTGAAAAGATATTACAAAACAAACAACAATTTGGTGATTGAGGTACACCACATGTTAGAGGAGTACATCAGGTAATTACTTCTTCTCTTGATAGTCATTAGATTTTTCTAAGTTTGAAGAATTGACCACTATGGTGAGGAATATTTCTTTGGCTCAAAAATCATCTCAACCCACTCCTATAAGGCCTTATGGAATTTTCACTAAAACAGACCACCCGACTGATTGTTTCCCTCAACTACAAGAAACAAAGGATTGTGCAGCAGTATTCCCAAGGAGACTAAATCGGTAGAAACAACCACCATATCCCAAAATAAGTTTGATTAATTTTCTCCAACATACAACCAAGGGTGGAAGGATCAGTTAGACATGATTTATGGCTCTGGAAAATAACAAAGGTCCCCATGTCAACAAAACTTCCAACAGCCTCTGCCTTACTAATAGGGTTTCTAACAACCCCAAAGGATATTTAAAGCTCGAGCATCAAAAATTCAACAACAATGGAATTATCAACCAAATTTAGATTATAATACTGATGATTTTTTAAAATAAATTGTTCTTAATCAATAGAATATACTGAAAAGTCAAGGTTCAGAGCTGAGGGAGTTGAAGACTCAAATGATCCAGAATGACACTACCCTCCATGAACTGGTAAGTAAGAACTCTAGAAATATTCCTTTCTAACCTTCTCCAAATCCCAAGTGGAATTTTAGTGACACCACATTGATAAGTGGGAAAAATGAATGATACATTTGTACCTACTATTCCACCGAGATTCACCTCAACTCCAGAAAAGCCCGATTCCACACCAACTATTGAGCAACCCAAGGAGAAAGATAAAGGTCAGAAAAATATTTACAATATTCCTCCTAAACCCCTTCATTTTCCAAATAGTGTTGTTCAACCCAAAAATATGGCTGAAGAGGCGATGCAAAAAAAAAAATCTGGATATATTCAAGCATGTGGAGATCAACATTCCTTTACATGAATCAATTAAAAAAATACCAAGGTATGACAAATTCTTAAAAGAACTTTGTATCAATTGAAGAGGGATCAAGGTAAAAGAGGGGATAAATCTTGGAAGGAATGTGTCAGCACTCATTATGCCAACTCTAGTAATGCCAACAAAGTGCAAGGATCCCGGGACATTCACCATACCATGAACCATAGGAGAGTTACACTTTTTGAATTCTCTTTGTGATTTAGAAGATTCCATAAATGTAATACCTCACTCAGAATTTTCTTCTTTATAGGTTGGTGAGTTGAAGCCGACAAGAGTAGTCGTGCAGTTGGAAAATAGAGCTATAACATATGCAGTAGGAGTCCTTGAGGATGTACTTTGCCGGGTAAGAGACATGATCTTTCCAGTAGATTTCTATATGATTAAAATGGAGGACAATCAAGTAAGTTCTCATGCTCCCATTATCTTAGGTAGGACCTTCCTCAAAACTGCAAAAAACTATCATAAATGACAATCAGGGTACACTTTCCATGGAGTTTGGAGATGAAGTTGTGATATTTAATTTTATGGACTCCATTAAGTACCCCTCAGAGGACCATTCTTCATTTTTTATCTCCCATTTTGAACCACCAAATAAAAACCCTAGAGGAATTTTATAATCCTATTCTTATAGAGATTATGAGTATTGGTTCTAATTATATGAATAAGAGTACTTCCACACCTGTTTCTAATGCACAAGACTCTCCTAGATTTGATTTTGAAATGGATTCATATTCTGATTCTGGTCATGTGAACTCTGATTATGACATGGATGTTGAGTATGCTAATGGATTTGATGATTTATTCTCTAATTTTGATGATTTATATTCAGATACTGATGTTCATTATGCACATATTTGATTTCCTTCATTTTATCCATCAATAAATCACCCCCTACATAGGAACTCAAGCCATTTCCACCTAATCTCAAATACTCATACTTGTTAAGTGGTGAGAAATTACCTATTATCATTTCTAACAATATCCCTTTTGAACATGAAGAAAAACTTTTGAATCTTTTGAGGGAGAAAATTAAGGAAATTAGGTGGACCTTGGCTGACATATCAGGTATTATCCCATCCATTTGAATACAAGGGATTCTTTTGGAGGACGTGGATAAACTGGTTAGGCATACACAAAAGAGACTCAATCCAACCCTTCTAGAATTTGTTAAAAAAGATATTGAAAATTTACTTAAGGTAGGTATAATTTATCCCATTTCAGATTCCTAGTGGGTGAGTCCTATTCAAATTGTGCCTAAGAAAAGTGGTGTTACTATTATTGAAAATGAGAAAGATGAGTTAGTTCTAATGAGGGTACAAAATAGTTGGAGTGTGTGTATTGATAATAGGAAACTAAATCAGTCCACTAACAAGAACCATTTCCCCTCCTATTTATTGATCAGATGCTTGAGAGACTAACTAGGAAAACACGTTATTGTTTCTTGGATGGATTTTTTGGATATTTTCATGTTCCTATTGCTCCGGAGGATCAAGAGAAGACAACATTCACTTGTCCATTCAGTACTTTTTCCTACTAAAGGATGTCATTTGGACTTTTCAATGCCCCAGGTACCTTTTAGAGATGCATGGTGAGTATTTTTTTCAGATTTCATTGAGTCCTGAATGGAGGTATTTATTGATGATTTTACACTGTATGGGTCTACATTTGATGATTTTATCTATAATTTGGGAAAGGTTTTGAATCGTTGTATTGAGAATAATCTATTCTTGAACATTGAAAAGTATCATTTCATGGTAGAGAATGGAATTGTCTTAGGTAATGTAGTGTCAAAACATGGGATAGAGTATGATAGATCTAAGGTAGATATTATTTCATCATTACCATATCCTTAATTTGTGCGTGATATTAGATCTTTCCGAGGGAATGCAGGATTTTATCATTGATTCATCAATGATTTTATTAAGATTTCACTTCCTATGTCTCGATTACTTCAAAAGGATTATAATTTTGTGTGTGATGATTCTTGTATGACTTCCTTTGATGAGATAAAGAAGTCTCTGGCCACTCCATCGATCATACAGCCCTCATAGTGGGAGCTTCCTTTTGAGCTTTTGTGTAATACCTCCAACTTCATGGTTGGAGATGTCCTATCTTAGAGAGTGTAGGTACATTCACATGTGATTTCATATGCATCGAGGACATTGGATTTGTCCCAATCAAACTACACAACCACAAAAAAGGAGTTTCTTGCTGTTATATTTGCTTTAGATAAATTCTGTTCATATTTATTGGGCTCTAAAGTAGTTTTTTTTTCTGACCATGTAACTCTGAGGTACCTATTGAAGAAGCCAGATGTAAAGCCTAGGTTAATCCGATGGATGATCCTTCTTCAAGAATTTGACATTGAGATAAAGGACAAGAACGGGTCAGAAAAGATGGTGGCGAACCACATGATTAGGATTACCCAAACACTAGAGGATGACACATTAGACCAGGTACCACTTCAGGACACTTTCTCGGATGATTATCTTTATTCCATCTCAGTTATGTATCCTTGGTATACTTATTTAGTCAACTACCTTGTTGGCTATGAAATTTCTGAAAATTTAAAGAAACATCAAGTCCAAAAGTTAAAGATTGAGTCTAGATTTCATGTGTGGTATGATTCCTACTTATTGCACATGTGTAGTGACCAAGTTATTAGGAGGTGTGTTCTTCATCATGATTTTGAGTCTGTTCTGCAACTATATTATACACTTTCTTGTAGTGGACACTTTGGACCCCAACGGACAGCTAGGAAGGTTTTTTACTCTGGATTTTATTGGTCTAGTTTATTCTATGATGCTCATGTCTTTTTTATGTCATGATCACATTGCCAACACACTATTAGTATCTCTAGAAGACACGAGATGCCCCAAGAACCTATATTATTCTATTATATTTTTTATGTATGGGGTATCAATTTTATGGGAACTTTTCCTAGTTAATTTGGTTTTTTGTGTATTTTGGTTGTTGTTTCTTATGTGATTAAATGGGTGGAGGCTAAGGCCCCCAGGAATAATGATTCTCATGTTGTAGTGGACTTTGTCAAGACACGGATTTTTCGTAGGTTTGGAGTACCAAATTCTATCCTCAGTGACCAAGAGACACACTTCTGCAATTGGAATTTTTCTTCCCTCCTTCAGAAGTATTGGGTGACACACAAAACATCAAAACCATACCACCCCCAAACAAATGGCCAGACTAAGGTTTTAAATCATGAGTTGAAGCAAATTTTGGAGAAAACTGTGCAACCGAATAGGAAGGATTTGAGAAAGTGCTTGGATGATGCGTTATGGGCTTATAGGACAGCATACAAGACACCCATCAGTATTTCCCCATTCCATATTGTTTTTGGGAAATATTTTTATATCCCTGTGGAAGTCGAACATCGGTATTATTGGGCTATAAATAAATTCAATGCAGATTTGGCCCAAGCTGGAATCCAAAGGAAGCTGCAAATTCAAGAGCTTGAAAAGATTAGATTTTCTTTATATGATAACTCAAGGATATACAAGGAAATATCTAAAGAAGATCATGACAAAATTATCCATAAAAGATAATTTCATGTTGGAGAGAAAGACTTTCTCTATAGTTCACAACTGAAGATGATGTCTGGTAAGTTATGTTCCAGGTCATTAGGTCCTTATGTTGTGAATAATGTTTTTCCTTATGGTGCAGTGGAGATCAAACAAGAGGACACAAGAAGAATATTTATAGTCGATAGGAAACTTTTGAAGAAATACATTGAGGGGCTTTCTACTGATGTAGTAGATTTCATCACACTGCATGACCCCATCATCACTTGAGCATATCAAGCAGTTCCTAACCCTTTCACTTTTTTATTCTTTGTCTTATTTAAAATTATAAATTTCATGTGAATATATCATCTCATGGGTTAACATTTAATACAATTCAATATTTTAATTTTGGGGGAGGGAACCTTTTAGTTTAGTAATTTCAATTGTTTTCCTGTTTTTCAATGATTTTCAAAAAAATTGTGTGTTTTTTAAATTTTGTGTGTTTATTTTTCATTTTTTTTGTTTTTTTTTAACTTTTGAGCTGAAATGATTTTCATCACCATTTTAAAATCCTTATAAATAATTTTAAGAATCTATCCCATGAAAATAAGTTTAAATGAATGCTGAAAATGACTTTTTTTAAAGTTTAAATATTTAGAAATTTCATGAAAAGTACTTTGAATTTTGAATCCCATTCCACATCTCATAGTCTTTATATTTGAAATAACTTTCATGTGTAGCTTCTGAGCCATTATTTTCATATTATTTACATTCACCTTACTTATTGAGAGAACCAAACCATGCTTGATTTAACCAGAATTTGATTTATTCCTGTCAAAACTTGAGGGTTTGAGGTACTAATGTTTTAAATGATCGAGGAATTTGTTTGGTATTAAATCCAATATTTCATAAGAATCCTTTTTATAATAGCCGACCTTGAACATTTAATCCTTTTAGCCCTTAGAATACATGGACAACATGTTAGGATAGCCACATTATAAGCCAATCTTCCCTATCCAACCAACTCTTGAAGTTAAATTTCATAATCTAGTTAAACTTAAGTGTGGGGGAACCTTTATTGTGTTGTGATGCCACATTTTGGGATACTTTGGGTGGAGAATTAAATTCCAAAGAGATATTTTTTCTACTTAAAAAATCATACTTTCAAAAGATGTTCTTTCCGGGAGCTTTCATGATAAAATAATTTGTGTCCTTCTAGATCTTCTACTAAATAAAGAAAGTTGTTCCTATCTAGAACTTTCATGAAAAAAACTATGTTTTAAAAGGACAATTGTGTTGATGAAATGATTAATGGTGTAAAGTTTCCATGAGTTTTCATGATTATGGATCTGGATTAATACTAAGGAGTGTGAGGAGAAGACCATACTTGAGTGAAAATTAGAATAATGGAATTTTGCTTCAAAAAGAGTCAAACCCCCCTCATTCAGCCTCAGAATTTTTCACATCAAAATCCTTCCAATAGAAAAACACAAAACAACCCTAAAAAGTTCTCATGATAAACATATATCCTTGAATCACATTGTGTGGAGATGTAGTAACTTATCAAGCCTGCAGTAAACCCTATATGAGTTTGGATGAGAAAGACATTACTGAAAAATTGACATTTGTGTGATAAGAGAAAATTCAAGTGAGGTAAGTTTTTTTTCATGGGAGGATAAATGAAGTGGAAATATATTGAATTATATAAATTAAGAACTTGAAATAATTGTTTTTTTAAGAATTATATCTTTTTTTTCTTGGTGTGGAATTGTTTGATCTCAAATATATGTGTTTAAAAAAAATTATTTGATATTGATGTTTACGTGTCACAATTTTTCGGAATACATGATATGAGGTTTTTCCTGGGAGTGAAAAAGGGATAGTGTGGGGGAGTTGATAAAAAAAAATTATTGAATATTTTATTGATAATAAATGATATAATTTCCTCACATTGTGGAAACTATGTTCATTTATGGAATATTTGGGATTAGATCATTCATTTGAAAATTTGATGAAAATTCTAGTTTTACTCTTTAAAAATTTACTGTATTATTTCAAACATAAATAATTTTATTTGAATTATTTGAAATTAATGTTTTTTATATGTGTTTCTTACTTAATTTTCTACAACTTTAATTCAGTACATATGAGTTAAATCATGCATTTTTTTGGCACAAATGGGCCATGAAGTCAAAGTTGGGCAGGAGTCACCAGATTGGACATTGGTTATGTATTTGGGACCAAACTTCTTCATTCATGCTTGGATTAAGCTAAACGTTTGAGAGGATCTCGAGGACTCATTTTCAAATAAATCCTCTCACTGGAGAAGATATGGTTCATGTGTTTTGGTGGTCAAATGGTCGGTGCAAGTTGGATTAAAATATTTGGTTGAGATTCCCCATTCACACTTGAAACCACTTTGATCCTAGCCTCCCCTCCACTCTATAAATTGGTTTTTTTCTCATTTGGAGGGATTTATACATGAATTATAAGATTTAAGGCAGAGTACAATTGGTTACACTCAAATTATAGAACCATTGTAAGAGGGGTAGCTCTTGAAGCATGGATCCCCTCATCAAAGCCTTCTTCTTCTTCATGTTGTAATGTTTTCATTTGTGTATTAAACTTCTTTGTTATGATTTTATTTCTTCTCCTTTATTCTGTTTTTTTTCAAATTTATTCTTCTCTTAATATTCCTATTTGGGCTGGAATTCAAGATTAGAAATGATATTGGGGTATACCCTTCCTAAATCTTTGCAAATGCAATCTGTTTCTACTATAACTACGCCGCCCATAGAAGAGTGGTTTTCTTACTAATTGATCTACCTATTACCTTATTAATTAATTTATTTTAAATAAATGAGCTAATTTAATTAACTTAATATGATCTATTAATTTATTTTTCAATTTAAATTAAACTAATCAAGTAATTGATCAATTGACACAAAAACATGTGAGGTCGAGATTTGTGTAAATTGTGAGAGTGCGATCTTAATTGGTAATACAAGATTATAAGGAATAAATTTTTAGAGTTAAAATATAATCCCTAAACTCAATTAATCCTCATTTTTAGATTGTATATGTTCTTTAATTAACTAATAACAATATTCTAAACTAATAACATCAATTAAAGTAGGGTGTTGCGATTGTATGTTCTAAAGCTAGCCTAGGGTTTAAGTAATTTCATCTTAGTAGTTAAGTTAACTCCCGTAGGGATCCAGGATTAACAAATTAGAGGATTATAATTAATTGGATATTAATTTAAATTATAATTATAAATAATTGATTGAATGGGTAAATTTATGTCTATTACACCTTTTAAAATGTTTTCTAAAAAAAATCTTCCTGTTGTGTCTTTTTAATCGAACTTCATTTCAAAAATAAAAACAAAAAAAAAGAAATCTTCTTCTAGAAAATTTATTATAGTTTTATAAATGGTAACCCCCCCCCCCCCCCACCACCATACTTTTAAGTAGTGTTTTTATTCTCTTTCATTATATTTTTAGAATACATTTAATAAGTTGTTTTAATTTACTTCCTCCTTTGAGAGATGACCTTGGTCAGCCACTCTCATGCACCCAAGTACCCAAAAAATCACACTTCATTTTACAGGCCCACGACAATGTCTTTTGAATTGGCGTCATTACTAGGGAGGCAAGTAATTATTTTAACCAATTAGAGGTATTCCTTTTTTTATTTTATTTTCTTCCTCTATTATTTTTTCCTTCTTTACCAAATCTGAATTTCTCTTCTCCTTTTGTTTTTTTCTTGTTCTTCTTTTTGGAAAATCAACTCAAAATTCTCATTTTTATTTTATTATGGTCAAATTTTCTTCTTTTAATTTTTATTTGATTTATGAACTGAACTAATCCTAATTATCTTTTGGATCTTGACCCTAATATTGAATGTAGCCTTTGAGCTCAAATCAAACATTCTTAGTCTATGGGGAGTTTCAACATTCAACCAGTTGGAGAATTCCTCCACTCTAGAAACATAGAAATTGGAAACACTTCTATGTCCAATTTAGAACAAGAACCAATTACTGAAAATAATGGAAATGAACTTAATTTAACCATTCAATAATTGGATGCACTTGATATTAACTATCAACCAAATTGTATTGCATACCCAAATCTTGGATCGGACTTTGAACTGAAATATGGATTAATTAACCTTCTTCCAAAATTTCATAGATTATCTGGTGAGGATCCAAAAAAATTAAAAGAATTTAATGTGGTTTTCTCAAACTTAAAACTAAGAAATGTTTCTAAAGATCAAATCAAACTAAGAGCATTCTCATTCTCACTTGATGGAGCTGCAAAATACTGGATGTATTATTTATGGCCTAAAGATGTAACTTGTTGGAATGATTTAAGATGTATTTTCATAAAGAGTTTTTTCTAGCATCAAGGACCACTTCCATTCATAAATAGATATCTGGGATCCAACAAGCACAAGGGGAGTCAATGTATGAGTACTGGTAGTGATTCAAGAAGTTGTCTGCAATTTGTCCACATAACCAAATCAGTGAGTAACTCCTCATACAATAGTTATATAAAGGACTCATACCTATAGATAGAATCATGGTGTATTCCATAGAAAGAGGATCATTGGTGGAAAAAACACTATTAGTCGCATGTGCATTGATTGACAAGATGGCACAAAACTCACAACAATTTGGTGATCGAGGTACACCACATGTTAGAAGAGTACATCAGGTAAGTCCTTATTCTCTTGAAATACATTTGATTGATAATATGTTTGAAGAATTGACCAATATGGTTAGGTAGATTACATTGGCTCAAAATACATCCCAACCCACTCTTATATGGACTTGTTGCATTTTCAATGAAACAGACCACCCGATTGATTATTGCCCTCAACTACAAGAGAAGGATGATTGCACGGTAGTATTCCCAAGGTGGATATATCAGTAGCAACAACAACCATATCCCCAAACGAAGTTTGATTCATTTTCTCCAACATACAACCAAGGGTGGAAGGATCAATCGCACATGAGGTATCTCTCTGGACAACAACAAAGGCCCCCTATTCAACAAAACATCAAGAAGCCTCTACCTTACCAACAGGGTTTCTAGAAACCCCAAAGAAGATTTAAATCTCAAGCATAAACAAGTCAATAACAAGGGAATTACCAAACAAAGGTAGATTTTAATACTAATGATGTTTTGAAACAAATTGTTCTTAATCAACATAATGAGCTGAAGAGTCAAGGTTCGGAGGTGAGGGAGTTCAAGACTCAAATGAGCCAGATTTCCACTACCCTCCATGAACTATTAAGTAAGAACTATTGAAATCTTCATTCCCAACCTTCTCCAAATCCCAAGGGGAATGTTAGTGCCATCACATTGAGAAGTGGGAAGAAAATTAATGATACATCAGTACCTACCATTCCACCGAGATTCACCTCAACTCTAGAAAATCCCCATTCCATACCAAATGTTGAGCAACCCAACGAGAAAGATAAAGGTAAGAAAAATATTGACGATATTCTTTCTAAACCCATTACTTTACCAAATAGAGTTGTTCAAACCCATAATATGGCTGAAGATGCGATGCAAAAAATAAGTTTTTAATATATTCAAGTGTGTGGATATCAACATCCCTTTACTTGAATCCATTAAACAAATACCAAGGTATGAAAAATTCTTAAAAGAACTTTCTACCAATCGGAGATGGATCATGGGAAATGAGAGGATAAAACATGGAAGGAATGTGTCATCACTCATTATACCAACTCTAGCAATTCCAAAAAATTTCAAGGATCCTGGGACATTCACCATACCATTCACCATAGGAGAGTTACACTTTTCAAATAATCTTTATGATTTAGTAGCTTCTATAAATGTAATACCTCTCTCTATATTTTCTTCTTTACAGGTTGGTGAGTTGAAGCCGACAAGAGTAGCGGTGCAGTTGGAAAATAGAGCTATAGCATATCCAGTGGGAGTCCTTGAGGATGTACTTGTTCAGGTAAGAGACATGATCTTTCTAGAAGATTTCTATGTGCTTAAAATGGAGGATGATCTGGTAGGTTCTCATGCTTCCATTATATTAGGTAGTTCCTTCCTCAAAACTACAAAAACTATCATAAATGTCAATAAGGGTACACTTTCCATGGAGTTTGGGGATGAATTTGTGATATTTAATGTTATGGACTTTATGAATTACCCCTCAGAGGACCATTATGCATTTTTTATCTCCTATTTTGAACCACCAAATAAAAACCCTATGTAATTTTATTGTCCTATGCTTAGGGATATTATGAGTATTGGTTCTAGTTTAATGTCTAAGAGTACTTCCACACCTGTTTATAATGATCAAGACTCTCTTAGATTTGATTTTGAAATGGATTCATATTCTGATTTTGATCATGTGAAATCTGATTATGACATGGCTATTAAGTATGCTGATGGATTTGATATTCTATTATCTTATTTTGATGATATATATTCTGATACTGATTTTCATTGTGCACATATTTCAGTTCCTTCAATTTCTCCATCCATAAATCACCCTCCTACATTGGAACTCAATCCATTTCCACCTAATCTCAAAAACTCATACTTGTTAAGTGGTGAAAAATTACATGTTATCATTGTTAACAATCTCCCTTTTGAACATAAAGAAAAACTTTTAAATCTTTTGAGGGAGAACATTAAGGTAATCGGGTGTACCTTGGCTGACAAATTAGGTATTATCCCCTCCATTTGCATGCATAGGATTATTTTGGAGGATGGGTCTAAACCAGTTAAGTAGCCACAAAGGAGACTCAATCCAACCCTTCTGGAAGTTGTTAAAGAAGAGGTTAAAAATTGCTCGAGGTAGGTATAATTTATCCGATTTTAGATTTCTAATGGGTGAGTCCTATTCAGGTTGTGCCTAAGAAAAGTGGTGTTACTGTTATTAAAAATGAGAAAGATGAGTTAGTTCCAATGAGGGTACAAAACAGTTGGTGTGTGTGTGTTGGTTATAGGAAACTAAATCAGTCCACTCACAAGGACCATTTCTCCCTTCGATTTATTGATCAAATTCTTGATAGAATAGTCAGGAAAACACACTATTGTTTCTTGGATGGATTTTCCAAATATTTTCAGGTTCCTATGGCTCTGTAGGACCAAGAGAAGACAACATTCACTTTTCCATTTGGTACGTTTGCCTATAGAATGATGCCATTTGGACTTTGCAATGCCCCAGGTACCTTCCAGGGATGCATGGTGAGTATTTTTCATATTTCATTGATTCCTTAATGTAGGTATTTATGGGTGATTTTATAGTGTATGGGTCTTCATTTGATAATTTTATCTATAGTTTGGGAATGTTTTTGAATCATAGTATTGAGAAGAATCTGTTCTTGAACTTTGAAAAGTGTCATTTCATGGTAGAGAATGGAATTGTCTTAGGGAATGTAGTGTCAAAACATGGGGTAGAGGTTGATAGATCTAAGGTAGATATTATTTCATCCTTACCATATCCTTCATGTGTTTGTGATGTTAGATCTTCCCTAGGGAATGCATGATTTTATCAGTGCTTTATCAATGATTTTAGTAATATTTCTCTTTCTATGTTCTGATTACTTTAAAAAGATTCTGATTTTGTGTTTTATGATTCTTGTAGGACTTCCTTTGATGAGAAAAATAAGCGCCTGACCACTCCACCGATCATACATCCCCTGTAGTGGGAGCTTCCTTTTGAGATTATGTGTGACGCCTCCATCTTTGCGGTTGGATCTTGCTTATCTGAGAGGGTGGAAGGACATTCACATGTGATTTCATATGCATCAAGGACATTTGATTCGGACCAATCAAACTACACAACCACAAAAAAGGAGTTTATTGTAGTTATATTTTCTTTAGATAAATTTTTTTCAAATTTATTGGGATCTAAAGTAGTTGTTTTTACTTACCATGCAGCTCTAAGGTACCTATTGAAGAAGACAGATGCAAAGACCAAGCTAATCCGATGGATGATCCTTCTTTAAGAATTTGAAATTGAGATAAAGGACAAGAAGGGGTCAAAAAACCTGGTGGCGGACCACATGGGTAGGATTACTCACACACTAGAGGATGACACCTTGGACCAAGTACAACATCAGGACACTTTCCCTAATGAGCATGTTTATTATATCTCAGGTACATATCCTTGGTATTCAGATTTAGTTAACTACCTTGTTGCCTATGAAATTTCTGAAAATCTAAAGAAACATCAAGTCCAAAAGTTAAACAGTGAGTCTAGATTTTATGTGTGAGATGATACCAACTTATGGCACATGTGTAGTGACCAAGTTATTAGGAGGTGTGTTCCTGATCATGATTTTGAGTCTATTCTGCAATTCTGTCATACACTTGCTTATGGTGGCCAATTTAGACCCCAATGGATAGCTAGGAAGGTTTTGGACTCTAGATTGTATTGACCTTGATTATTCCATGATGCTCATGTGTTTTGTAAGTCATGTTCATGTTTTCAACACACTGGTAATATTTAAAGGAGACATGAGATGCCCCAACAATATATATTATTCTAAGAGATTTTGGATTTATGGGTTATCAATTTTATGGGACATTTTCTTATTTCATTTGGTTTTTTATATATTTTGGTTGCTGTTGATTATGTGAGTAAATGGGTGGTGGCAAAGGCCACCAGGACTGATGATTCTCATGTTGTAGTGTAATTTTTCAATCCATATATTTTTTGTAGGTTTGGAGTACCAAATCCCATCATCAGTGACCAAGGGACAAACTTCTATAATCAAAATTTGGATTCCCTCCTTTGGAAGTATGGGGTAACACATAAAACATCAACACCATACCACCCCCAAACAGATGGTCAGGTTGAGGTTTTAAAATGCAAGTTGAAACAAATCTTAGAGAAAACTGTGCAGCCAAATATTAAGGATTAGAGAAATGGCTTGGATGATATGTTATGGGATTATAGGACAACATAAAAGACACCCATCGGTATGTCCCAATTCCAGGTTGTTTTTGGGAAAGCTTGTCATCTCCTCGTGGAAGTCAAACATGGGGCTCGTTGGACTATAAAGAAATGAAATACAGATTCGTCCTAAGTTGGAATCCAAAGGAATCTTAAAATTCAAGATCTTGAGTAGATTATATTGTCCTCATATGATAACTTAAGGCTCTACATGGAAAGATCCAAAGCATCTCCTGGAAAAATGATCCAAAAGAGAGAATTTCAAGTTGGAGAGAAAGTCTTGCTCTATAGTTCACAACTGAAGTTGATGCATGGTGAGTTGCATTCCAAGTAGTTAGGTCCTTATGTTGTGACTAATGTTTTTTCTTATGGTACAATTGATATCACACAAGAGGACATAGGAAAGAGCTTTATATTAAATGGGAAACATTTGGAGAAATACATTGAGGGACTTCCTACTGATGCGGTGGATTTCATCACACTACATGACCCCATCATCACTTGAGCATATCAGGTTGTTTCTAACCCTTTCAATTTTGTATTCTTTATCCTATTTAAAATTATACATTTCATGTGAATATATCATATCATGGATTTACATTGAGAACAATACAATATTTTAAGTGTGGGGGAAGGAATTTAGTTTAGTAATTTCAATTGTTTTCCTGTTTTTCAATGATTTTCAAAAAAAATAGTGTGTTTTTCTAATTTTGTGTGTTTATTTTAAAATTTTTTGTGTGTTTTTGAAAATTTTGAGCTGAAATGAATCTCATCACCATTTTTAAATCCATATCAATAAGGGTAAAAATTTATCCCATGAAACTAATCTTAAATGAATGCTTAAAATGACTTTGTTTCTTCAAATCTTTAGTAATTTCATGAAAATTACTCTGGATTTTGAATCTCATACCACATATCACTGTCTTTATATTTGAAATCACTTTCCTGTGAGTCTTTTGAACCATTCTTTTTATATTCTTTACATTTTCCTCACTTCTTCAGTGAACCAAATTTTGCTTTATTTAACCATAATTTGATTTATTCCTATCAAAACTTGAGGGTTTGAAGTACTTGTGTTTTAAATGATTGAGGAATTTATTTGGTATTAAAGACCCTATTTCATAAGAATCCTTTTTATAATGGACTAACTTGAACATTTAATCCTTGTATCCCTTAGAATCCATGAACAGTATGTTAGGATATCCACATTACAAGCCAATTTTTTCTATCCAACCAACTCTTGAAGTGAAATTGCATAATCTAGTTAAAATTAAGTGTGGGGGAAGTTGTCTTGTGTTGTTCTACCACATTTTGTGATACTTTGGGTGGAAAATTAAATTCCAAAGAGATGTGTTTTATACTGAAAAAATCATTCTGTTGAAAGATGTGACTTTCTAGATCTTTCATGACAAAATAAGTTGTGTCTTTCTGGAGCTTCCACTGAAGAAAGAATGGTGTGCCTATCTGGAGCTTCCATGAAAAAAAACTATTTTTTATAAGGCTAACATTTTTGTTGCTAAATTTATGAATTATGTAAAATTTCCATGAGTTTTCATGATTATGGATCTGAATTGATACTAAGGGGAGTGAGGAGGAGACCATACTTGAGTGAAAATTAGAATAATGCAATTTTGCTTTAAAAAGAGTCAGGTCCCCCTCATTCAGCCTTATAATTTTTCACATCTAAATTATACCAACTAAAATCCATAGAACAACCCTAAAAAGTCCTCATGATAAACATATATCCTTGACATGCATCGGGTGGTGATGTAGGAATTTATCAAGCCTATAGTAACACTTGTATTAGTTTTGATGAGAAAGACGCTGCTGAAAAATTGACATTTGTGTGATAAGAGAAAATTCAAGTGAGGTAAGTGTTTTGTACATGGTAGGATAAATTAAGTGGAAATATATTGAATGATATAAATGGAGAACCTTAAATAATTATTTTTTTAGGCATGATATATTTTGTTTCTTGGTGTGGAATTTTTGGATCTCAAGGATATGTGTTTTAAAATTTATTTTGATTTGATATTGATGTTTACTTGTCACAATTTTTTGGAATACATGATATAAATTTTTGCCCAAGAGTGCACAAGGGTACATGTGGGGGTGGATAAAACACAATTTTATTGAATATTTTATTGATAATAAATGATATAATTTCTTCACATTGTGGTAACTATGGTCATTTATAGAATATTTGGGATTAGATCATTCATCTGAAAGTTTGATGAAAATTCCAGTTTTCCCTTTAAAAATTAATTTTAGTATTTCAAACATAAATAATTTTATTTGAATTATTTGAACTTAATATTTTTTAAATGTGTTCCTGACTTAATTTTCTACAACTTTTATTTAGGATATCTGAGCTAAATCATTCATTTGGTTGGTACAAATGGTTCATGAAGTCAAAGTTGGGCTGGACTCTCCATATTGAATATTGGTTCTACATTTGGAACATAACTTATTCATTAGTTCTTGTATTAAGCCAAATTTTTATAGGAAATCAATGACTTATTTTAGAACAAATCATCCTTCTATAAAGAGAACGTTTTCACACGTTTTGTGGTCAAATGGTCAGTGCAATTTGGATTAAAACATTTTTTTGAGATTCCTTATTCAAACTTGAAACTACTTTGAACCTAGCCTCCCCTCCACTCTATAAATTGGTTTTGTTATCATTTGTAGGGGTTGAGACGTCCATTATAAGATTTAAGGAATAGTTTAATTGGTTACACTCAAATTCTACAACCATTGTAAGAGGGGTATCTCTTGAAGCAAGGATCCCTTATCAAAGTCGTCATCTTCTTCTTCATGTTGTAATGTTTTCATTTGTGTAATAAACTTATTTGTTCTTATTTTATTTCTTCTATTTTATTCTGTTTTGTTCAAATTTTTTCTTCTCTTAATTTTCCTCTTTGGTCTGGAATTCAATAATAGAAACGATATTGGGTTATACCCTTTCTAAATCATTTCAAATGCAATCTGTTTCTATGAAAACTACACCGCCCATAGAAGAGTAGTTTTCTTAGTAATTGATATAACTATTACCTTATTAATTAATTTATTTTGAATCAATGAGATACTTTAATTCACTTAATATGATATATTAATTTATTTTTCAATTTAAATGAAACTAAGCAAGCAATTTATCAATTGAACCAAAAACACTCGAGGTCGAGATTTGTGTAAATTGTGAGAGTGTGATCTTATTCGGTAACACAAGATCATAAGGGATGAATTTGTAGAGTTAAAATATAATACCTAAACTCAATTAATCTCCATTTCTATATTGGATATGTTCTCTAATTAACCACTGACCCTAATCTAACCTAATAACATCAATCAAATCAAGGTGTTGTGATTGCATGTTCTGAGGCTAGCCTAGGGTTTAAGTAATTTCATCTTTGTGATTAAGTTAACTCCTATAGAGATCGAGGATTAACAAATTATGGGGTTATAATTAAGTGGGTGTTAATTTAAATTATAATTATAAATAATTGAGTGAATAGGTATAGTTAGATCAATTACACATTTTAAAATATTTTCTAAAAAACATCTTCTTGTTGTTTCTTTTTAATCAAACTTCATTCTAAAAATAAAAACAAAAAAATGAAACCTTCTTCCAGAGAACTCTTATAGTTTTATAAATGGTAAAACAACCCCCATCCTTTCAATTAGTGTTTTTATTAAATTTCATTTTATTTTTTGAATACCTTTAAAAATTTTGTTTTAATTTACTTCCTCCTTTGAGAGACGACCTTGGTCAGCCACTCTACTGCACCCAAGTACCCAAAAAAATCACACTTCATTTGAGAGCGCCCATGACAGAACCTTTAAAATTGGAACTGCTTATAGGGTGGAAATTAATTATTTCATCCAATTATAGTTATTCCTTTTATTTTTCATTTTATTACCTTCCTCTCTTCTTTTTCCCTTCTTTACCCAATCTGAATTTCTCTTCTCTTTTTGTTTTCTTCTTCTTCTTTTTTTGAACCATTAAATCAAACATCTCATTTTAATTTTATTATGGTCAAATTTTATTATTTTAATTTTCATTTGATTTATAACATGAACTAATCCTAAGGATCTTTTAGATCTTGACCCTGATATTGAACATAGCCTTCCAGCTCAAATTAGACATTCTTAGTCTACAGAAAGTTTCAACATTCAACCAGTTGGAGAATTCCTCCACTCCAAGAACATTGAAATTGGAAAAACTTCTAAGTACAACTTAAAACAAGAAAAAATGGATGAAAATAATGGAAATGAAATTAATAGAACCATTCTAGAATTCTCTACTCCTCATATTACTATCAACCACATTGTATTGCATACCCAAATCTGGAATTGGACTTTGAACTGAAATCTGGATTAATTCATATTCTTCTAAAATTTTAGGGATTATCTGGCGAGGATCTAAACAAAAATTTAAAAGAATTTAATGTGGTTTTCTAAACTTCAAAACACATAAATGTTTTTGAATATCAAATAAAACTAAGAGAATTCTCATTCTCACTTGATGGAGCTGCAAAAGATTGGATGTATTATTTACAACTTGAAGATGTAACTTGTTGGAATGATTTGAAATGTCTTTTCTTGAAGAGATACTTTCTAGAATCAAGGACCACTTCTATTTGTAAAGAGATCTCTAGGATAGAGCAATCATAAGGCGAGTCAATATATGAGTACTGGGAGTGATTCAAGAAGTTATGTGCAAGATCCCACATCACCAAATCAGTGAGCAACTCCTCATACAATACTTCTATGAAGCACTCATACCTATGGAGAGAATCATGGTGGATGCCGCAGATGGTAGAGAATTGGTGGAAAAAACACCAGTAGCCGCACGTGCATTGATTTACAATATGACACAAAAATCAAAACAATTTGGTGATTGAGGTACACCACATATTAGAGGAGTACATCAGGTAATTCCTTCTTCTCTTTAAAGTCATTTGATTGATACTAAGTTGGAAGAATTGAACACTATGGTGAGACATATTTCATCAGCTCAAAATACATCTCAACCCACTTCTATAAGGCCTTGAGGAATTTGCACTGAAATAGACCACCCAACTGATTTTTCCCTCAACTACAAGAGATGGAGGATTGTGCAGCAGTGATCCCAGGGAGACCTAATCAGCAGAAACAACAGTCATATCCCAAAAATAAGTTAGATTTATTTGTTCCAACTAACAACCAAGGGTGTAAGGATAAATCAGACATGAGGTATGGTTATGGACAACAACAAAGGCCCCATTTTCCATAAAACTTCCAGCAGCCTCTTCCTTACCAAAAGGGTTTACAACAACCCCAAAAGAGATTTAAAGATCAAGAATAAACAAGTCAATTAAAAGGGAATTCTAAACCAAAGGTAGATTCTAATACTGATGATATTTTGAAGCAAATTACTCTTAATCAATAGAATGAGCTGAAGAGTCAAGGTTCGGAGCTGAGGGAGTTGAAGACTCAAATGATCCAGATTGCCACTGCCCTCCATGAACTGGTAAGTAAGAACTCTAGAAATCTTCCTTCCCAACCTACTCCAAATCCATAGGTGAATGTTAGTGCCATCACATTGAGAAGTGGGAAGAAAATGAATGATACATCTATACCTACCATTCCACTGGAATTCACCTCAACTCCAGAAAAGCCCCATTCCACACCAACTATTGAGAAACCCAAGAAAAAGATAAAGGTAAGAAAAATATTGATGATATTCCTCCTAAACCCTTTCCTTTTCCAAATAGATTTGTTCAAACAACAAATATGGATGAAGAGGTGATGCAAAAATAAGTTTTGGATACATTTAAGTGTGTGGAGATCAACATCCCTTTACTTTATTCCATTAAACAAATACCAAGGTATGCCAAATTATTAAAAGAACTTTGTACCAATCAAAGTGCATTCAAGGGAAATGAGAGTACCAATCTGGGAAGGAATGTGCCATCACTCATTACACTTACTCTAACAATTCCAACAAAGTGTAAGGATCCCAGGACATTCATCGTACCATGCACCATAGGGGAACTACACTTTTTGGATGCTCTTTGTGATTTAGGAGCTTCCATAAATGTAATGCCTCACTCTGTATTTTCTTCTTTACAAGTTGGTGAGTTGAAGTTAAAAAGAGTAGTGGTGCCGTTGGAAAATAGAGCTATATCATATCCAGTGGGAGTCCTTGAGGATGTACTTGTTTGGGTAAGAGAAATGATCTTTACAACAGATTTCTACATGCTTAAAATGGAGAACGATCAGGTAATTTATTATGCTCCCATTATCTTAGGTAGTCCCTTCCTCAAAATTGAAAAAACTATCATAAATGTCAATGAGAGTACACTTTCAATGGATTTGGGGGATGAAGCTGTGATATTTAATGTTATGGACTCCATGAAGTACCCCTCAGAGGACCATTCTTCATTTGTTATCTCCCATTTTTAACCACAAAATAAAAACCCCATGGAATTTGATTATCCTATGCTTAGGGAGATTATGAGTATTGGTACTAGTTTTATGTCTAAGAGTACTTTCACACATGTTTCTAACGCACAAGACACTCATAGATTTGATTTTTAAATGGATTCATATTCTTATTTTGATCATGTGAACTCTGATTATGACATGGCTGTTGAGTATGATGATGTATTTGATGCTCTATTCTCTGATTTAGATTATGTATATTCTGATACTAATGTCCATTGTACACATATTTCAGTTCCTTCAATTTCTTCATCCATACATCACCCCCCTACATTGGAACTCAATCCATTTCCACCTAATCTCAAATACTCATACTTGTTAAGTGGCGAGAAATTGCCTGCTATCATGGCTAACAATATTCCTTTTATACATGAATAAAAACTTTTGAATATTTTGAGGGAGAACATTAAGGAAATTGGGTGGACCTTGGCTGACATATCAGGTATTAGCCTCTCCATTTTTATACATAGGATTCTTTTGGAGGATGGGGCTAAAACGATTAGGTAGCCACAAAGGAGACTCAGTCCAACCCTTCTGGAAGTTGTTAAAAAAGAGGTTGAAATTTTACTCGAGGGAGGTATAATTTATCCCATTTCAGATTCCCAGTGGGTGAGTCCAATTCAGGTTGTGCCTAATAAAAGTGGTGTTACTATTATTAAAAATGAGAAAGATGAGTTAGTTCCAATGAGGGTTCAAAATAGTTGGCATGTTTGTATTGATTATAGAAAAAAACTAAATTAGTCTACTCGCAAGGATCATTTCCCCTACCATTTATTGATCATATACTTGAGAAACTAGCTGGTAAAACACACTATTGTTTCTTGGATGGATTTTCTAGATATTTTCAGGTTCATATTACTCAGGAGGATCAAGAGAAGACAACTTTGACTTGTCCATTTAGTATGTTTACCTACCGAAGGATGCCATTTGAACTTTGTAATGCCCTAGGTACCTTCCAAAGATGTGTGGTGAGTATTTTTTCAGATTTCTTTGAGTCCTTAATAGATATATTTATGGATGATTTTACAGTGTATGGGTCTTTATTTGATGATTGTATCTGTACTTTGGGAAAGGTTTTGAATCATTGTATTAAGAAGAAACTTTTCTTGAACTTTAAAAAGTGTCATTTCATGGTAGATCATGGCATTGTCTTGGGGCATGTAGTGTCAAAACATGGGATAGAGGTTTATTGATCTAAGGTAGATATTATTTCATCCTTACCATATCCTTTATGTGTGTGTAATGTTAGATATTTCCTAGGGTATACAGGATTTTATTGGTGCTTCATCAAATATTATAGTAAGATTTCTCTTCATATGTCCTGATTACTTCAAAAGGATTCTTTTTTTGTGTTTGATGATTCTTGTAGGACTTCCTTTGATGAACTAAAGAAGTTTTTGACCACTCCATTGATCATACATCCCACACAGTGGGATCTTCCTTTTGATTTTATGTGTGACACCTCAAACTTCACAGTTGGAGCTATCTTATCTCAGAGGGTGCAGAGACATTCACATGTGATTGAATATGTATCCAGGACATTGGATTCGGCCCAATAAAATTACACAACCACAGAAAATGAGTTTCTTTCTGTTATACTTTATTTAGATAAATTTATTTCACATTTAATGGGAACTAAAGTAGTTGTTTTTCTGACCAATCAGCTCTGAGGTACCTATTGAATAATCCAAATGAAAATCCCAAGCTAATTCGATGGATGCTCCTACTTCAGGAATTTGACGTTGGGATAAAGGACAAGAAGGGGTTAGAAAACCCAGTGGCAGAACACATGAGTAGGATTACTCACACACTAGAGGATGACACCTTGGACCAAGTACCACTTCAGGACACTTTTCCCACTGAGGATCTTTACTCCATCTCAGGTACATATCCTTGGTATGATGATTTAGTTAACTAACTTGTTGCCTATTAAATTTCTGAAAATTTAAAGAAACATCAAGTCCAAAAGTTAAAGAGTGAGTTTCTATTTTATGTGTGGGATGATCCCTACTTATGTCACATGTTTAGTGACCAAGTTATTAGGAGGTGTGTTCCTGATCATGTGTTTGAGTCTGTTCTGAAATTCTATCATACACTTTCTTGTGGTGGAAAATTTGGACCCCAATAGACAACTAGGAAAGTTTTAGACTCTGGATTGTATTGGCCTATTTTATTCCATGATTCTCATGTGTTTTTTAAGTCATGCTCACGTTTCTAACACACTGGTAATATTTCTAGGAGACACGAGATGCTCCAACAACCGATATTATTCTATGAAATTTTTTATTTATGGGGAATCTCTTTTATGGGAAAATTTTTTAGTTCCTTTTGTTTTTTGTATATTTTTTTGTTGTTGATTATGTGATTAAATGGGTGGAGGGTAAGGCCCCCAAGACTGATGATTCTCATGTTGTAGTGGACTTTGTCAAGTCACAGAATTTTTGTAGGTTCGGAGTACCAAAGTCCATCATTAGTGACCAAGGGACATACTTCTGCAACTGGAATTTGGCTTCCCTCTTTTGAAATTATGGTGTGACACACAAAAAATCAACACCATACCACCACCAAAAAAATTTCCAGGCTCAGGTTTCAAATCATGAGTTGAAACAAATTTTGGAGAAAACCATGCAGCTAGATGGGAAGGATTGGAACAAGCTCTTATATGATGCATTATGGGATTATGGTACAGCATACAAGACACCCATCGGTATATCCCCATTTAAGATTGTTTTTGGGAAACCCTGTCATCTCCTTATATAATTTGAACTTTGAGCTTATTGGACTATAAATAAATGCAACATGGATTTGGCCTAAGATAGAATCCAAAGGAAGCTGAAAATTCTAGAGCTTGAGGAGATTAAATTATCTTCCTATGAGCACTCAAGGCTCTACAAGGAAATATCAAAAGAAGCTCATGACAAAATGATCCATAAAATAGAATTTCATGTTTTAGAGAAAGTCTTTCTCTACAGTTCATGACCGAAGTTAATGCCTGGTAAGTTTCCTTCTAGTTGGTTTGGTCCTTATGTTGTCACTAATGTTTTTCCTTATGGTGCAGTAGAGATCACACAAGAGGACACATAAAGGAGCTTTACATTCAATTGGAAACATTTGATGAAATACATTGAGGGTCTTTCTACTGATGGAGTGGATTTCATTACACTCCATGACCCCATCATCACTTGAGCATATCAGGTTGTTCCTAACCCTTTCACTTTTTTTTATTTGACATATTTAAAAGTATAAATTTCATACTCATATATCATATAATGGTTTCACATTGAGGATAATGAAATATTTTAAGTGTGGGGTAGGGAACCTTTTAGTTTAGTAATTTCAATTGTTTTACTATTTTTTCAATGATTTTCAAAAAAAATGTGTGTTTTTCAAATTTTGTGTGGTTATTTTTTAATTTTTTGTGTTTTTTTGAAAATTTTGAGCTAAAATTATTCTCATAGCCATTTTAAAATCCATATCAATAAGTGAAACAATTTATCCCATGAAACTAAGCTTAAATGAATGCTAAAAATGACTTGGTTTCAAGTTCAAATCTTTATTAATTTCATGAAAAGTACTCTGAATTTTGAATCCCATGCCACATCTCACTATATTTATATTTAAAATAACTTTCTTATGAGGCTTATAAACCATTATTTTTATATTATTTACATTTACCTCACTTCTTGAGAGAACCAAACCATGCTTGATTTAACCAAAATTTTATTTATTCCTCTAAAAACTTGAGGTTTTTAGGTAGTTATGTTTTAAATGATTAAGGAAATTATTTTGTATTAAAGCCCCTATTTCATATGAATCATTTTTATAATGGAATACCTTGAACATTTAATCCTTTTATCTCTTAGAATTCATGAACAGCCTATTAAGATAGCCACATTACAAGCCAATTTTCCCTATCCAACCAACTCTTAATGTGAAATTGCAAAATCTATTTAAACTTAAGTGTGGGGGAAGCTATATTGTGTTGTGATACCACATTTTGTGATAATTTGGGTGGAAAATTAAATTCAAAATATATGTGTTTTCTATTAAAAAATCATTATGTTGAGGTATTTTTCTTTCTGGAGCTTTCAGGATAAAAGATTTTGTGCCTTTTGTAGATATTCCACTGAAGAAAGAAAGTTGTGCCTATCTGGAGCTTTCATGAAAAAAACACTATGTTTGAGAAGATTGAAATTTTTGTTACTGAAATTATGAATGGTGTAAAATTTCCATGAGTTTTCATGATGATGGAGCTGAATTTATACTAAGATTAGTGAAGAGGAGACCATACTTGAGTGAAAATTAGAATAATGCGATTTTTCTTCAAAAAGAGTCAAGACCACCTCATTCTGCCTCATAATTTTTCACATCTAAATCCTATCAACCAAAAGCCATAGAATAACCCTAAAAATTCCTCATGAAAAACATATATCCTTGAATCAAATTGGGTGGAAATGTAAGAATTTATCAAGCCTATGGTGACCCTTGTATGAGTTTGGATGAGAAAGACATTGGTGAAAAGTTGACATTTGTGTGATAAGAGAAAATTCAAGTGTGGTAAGTGTTTTTTTCATGGGAGGATAAATGAAGTGGAAATATATTGAATGATGTAAATTGAGAACATTAAATAATGGTTTGTTTCAGGTATGATATATTTTTTTTCTTGGTGTGGAATTGTTGGATCTCAAGGATATGTGTTTTAAAATTTGTTTTGATTTGATATTGATGTTTACTTGTCACCATTTTTCGGAATACATGATATGAGGTTTTTCCTTGGAGTGAAAAAGGGTAAGTGTGGGGGACTTGATAAAACACAATTTTATTGAATATTTTATTGATAATAAATGATATAATTTCCTCATATTTTGGTAACTGTGTTCATTTATGGAATATTTGAGATTAGATCATTCATTTGAAAATTTGATGACCCTTTAAAAATTCATTGTAGTATTTAGAAGATATATAATTTTATTTAAATTATTTGAACTTAATATTTCGTTAATGTGTTCCTGAATTGATTTTATACAACTTTTATTTAGTATATCTGAGTTAAATCATGCATTTGGTTGGTGAAAATGGGCCATGAAGTCATAGTTGGGCGGGACTCGCTAGATTGGACATTGGTTCTGTATTTGGGACATAAATTCTCCATCCGTTCTTGGATTGGGCCCAAATTTTGATAGGATTTCTCAGACTCATTTTAGAACAAATAAAAATTCTAGAAGAAGATCTAGTTCACACGTTGTTGTGGTCAAATGGTCGGTACAAATTGGCGTAAAATATTTATCCGAGATTCCTCATACACACTTGAAACCACTTTGAACCTAGCCTCCCCTCCACTCTATAAATTGTTTTTTTTTTCTCATTTTGAGGGGTTGAGGCATGTATTAGGATATTAAAGGTAGATGATAATTGGTTCCACTCAAATTCTCCAACCATTTTAATAGGGTTATCTCTTGAAGCACAGATCCCCTTATCAAAGCCTTCTTCTTCTTCTTCATGTTGTAATGTTATCATTTGTGTAACAAACTTCTTTGTTCTTATTTTATTTCTTCTATTTTCTTATGTTTTGTTAAAATTTATTCTTCTATTTATCTTCTTCTTTGGTCTAGAATTAAATAGTAGAATGATATTGGGTTATACCCTTTCTAAATCTTTTCAAATGAAATCTGTTTCTACAATAACTACGTCGCCCATGGAAGAGTAGTTTTCTTAGTAATTGATCTACCTATTACCTTATTAATTAATTTATTTTGAATAAATGAGCTATTTTAATTCACTTAATATGATCTATTAATTGATTTTTCAATTTAAATGAAACTAATCAAGAAATTTATCAATTGACACAAAAACACTCGAGGTCAAGATTTGTGTAAACTCTGAGAGTGCGATCTTAATTGGTAATACAATATCATAAGGGATGAATTTGTAGATTTCAAATATAATCCCTAAACTCAATTAATCCTAATTTATAGAGTGTATATGTGATATAATTAACCAATAACCATAAGATAACCTAATAACATCAATCAAATCATGGTGCTTCGATTGCATGTTCCGAAGCTAGCCTTGGTTTTAAGTAATTTCATCTTTGTGGTTAAGTTAACTCCTGTAGGGGTCAAGGGTTAACAAATTAGGGGGTTATAATTAAGTGTATGTTAATTAAAATGATAATTATAAATAATTGAGTGAATATTTTGAGTTATATCGATTACCCCTTTTAAAATATTTTAAAAAAAACATCTTCTTGTTGTGTCTTTTTAATCGAACTTAATTTCAAAAATATAAAAAATAAAACCTTCTTCCAAGAAACTTCTTCTCATTTTATAAACAGTAACCCCCCCCCATCCTTTTAAGTAGTGTTTTTATTCTCTTTCATTTTATTTTTATAATACCTTTAAGAAGCTATTTTAATTTACTTCTAACTTTGAGAGACGACCTTGGTCAGCCACTCTGTTTCACCCAAGTACCTAAAACAAGTAACATTTCATTTGAGAGCTCCCACGATGGCACCTTTCACCTATCCACATGGACATGACATATTATGAAACCATATAAAAATTTCCTGGCCTTGTTTTATATTCTAAGCATCATATATCCCACATCCATGTTGTATAGTGAAGTATAGACCATAAAGGGCCATATACAAGGTGTCGAAGACCAAGGCATCCTCATCAAGTCCTATGAGAATCTCGATGGAAACTTGGTATAGGCACTTTTTGGATTCCTAGGAGCATGTGTACCGGTAAGAAACCAAAATTTTTAATTATTTTTATTTCCTAAATTTGTGTGTTATTTTATTTTAAACTCAACAATACAATATCCTTTAATTAATGAAGTGGGTATATTTAAAATGAGACCATTGGGTTTCTACTATTATATGACCGTTGGTCAATATAACCATTGGAAACTATAATCTTAACGTTGTGTTTTTATAAATACTATTATCTTGGTTAATTAATACAGAAATAAGATTGAATGGCCTCATCTAGTAGACTCGATCCATATGAATCCCATCTATCGAAGCTTGGGAAGGAGGTAGAATCGTTGGGCTTTTCTCTGGACCAAGCCCAAGCCGAACTTCAACATGTGAAGCTTGAATAGAATCGCCTATAGGAGAAGTTCAAACTAATATAAATTACCACTCGGGAAATGTTTTCCGAGCCGCCCCAAGATTCTATCATCATAGCACACCTTACACTTAGGTCATATGCTGGTGTTATAAGGGGATATGAAACGAGACCTTAGTTACTTTCTATAATCCTTTTGTATAAATATAATTTGTACTTCTTATTATGGTAAAATTTGTAATTTCAAATGTCTGGAAAAATATAGGATGAATTTATAGAAGTTCCATATTATTGATGAATTTTGGAAAAAGGGGGTATTTTAAAATATTTTTGTATTCGTTAAATAATTAATAATGTGAATTGATTTTCAAAAAATGGTCTTCTACAGTTGTGTTCAGTAGGAAATTTAGAGTCTAATAAGATCAACATAATTTTTAGTGAATAGTAAAGTATGAATAGTAACATACCTGTATGAATAAAAATGAATAGTAATGAATATTAAATCGACCAAAAAATATAAACTTCACCCATGAATGTATAAATACATTTTAGACATCTTAAAAGTGAAAAAATGATCATAGTTTAAGTTTTGGTATTTTTGTATGTCATAAATATTTTTTTTACAATTTTATAATTAATTTAATAATTTAAAATGAAAATTTATTTTCATAAAATTTAATCATAAATTGTTACTTTATTGTCTTATAGTTATACGATAATTTTATGGGACCTGGATTACTTTATTAAGGTGTTACAAAATGAGTTATAGTTTTAAAGTAGTATCTTTGGAATAAATAATGATTTTATTTAAAAATTAAATTAAAAATATTTATGAAATTATTTCCATAAAATGGAGTTAATTTTTTAATTCAGATCAACTATATTAGGTTAGAGTGAATTTTTGGGATTTTTCTGAAACAGTTGATTTTTCGGTGAATAGTAAAAATCCACTTTCAACTTTCGGGTGTTTATTGACATCATTGATGATGTAATAATGGTGTAAATAATCTGGTCGACTTTTCAATAGTAATATATGTTATGAGGTGTCCCATGTTTCCAGTACCATGGGAAAATACCATGGGAAAGCCCATGGTTTTGTAAATACCATCGATGAGGTGTCCCTTGGAAATTAATAATTTATTCCCTCAAATTTTCCTATTAATACCAAGCCATTCCTTCATTCTATTCATTCAAAAATCCTCCTCAACTAAGCTCTGATTTTTATACCTCTCAATGAGTCCTCCCAAGGTTCCCTCAAGCCTCCCATGGTCCCAACCTTCAATCTTTCGAATTTACTCTTCAAGGTAAGGGAATCTTTCACCCTCCTCTTTTAAGTCATGGCTTCCTTTATGTTATGTCTTATAGTTCCATTTTATTATGTGGGGGTTTGTTCTTCTATATACCTACTAATGTCCATTTAATTTTCAAATTAATTTATACCCTTTCCACTCTCATCAATTTATTTTCTGAATTTTTAAGTGACATTATTAGGCTGCTGAAATTTTTATAAAACAAATCGCATCTTCTCTTTTCCTTAGAGTTTCATTTTCATATGGTATTTCCTTCAAATATCCATAACATGATCTTATTTATTTTTATTTTATACCCATACTGTATTATGAGTTATTTATTAGTGGGTGACTCTTTTCCCCTCTCTTTTTAATGTTTTCTAAAACCATGTTATATAGTCGTTATGCTGCAGAATTTTCGTCTCAAAATCTCTCTATTTTTTTCTCTCAAGAAATTATCTTGTATTATTTATGTGAATACCCAATTATATTTTTATTTCATGGGGTATTCATAAATACAAAAAATTGATCTATTTTATTTTGAAATTGACAAACATATAACCCTCACTCTCTTTCAATGGGTTATAAATAACATAATGATCTTATTTTTAAATACTTTTTAAACGTAAAGATTTTGACATGAAACCCATTTCTTTGATTCTATTTGGGTTATTTATGAAATGTTTGATTATGATATATGTGTCTCACATGAAAGTAAAGACATATTAAGGGTGCTCCCTGATAGTTCTCTAATTAATTGGGTAAATAATTTAATCTCTAGAGATGACAAGTTTCACGATACCTTGATGAATAACCTTGGTAATTTTTATGACACCTTGGGGATAAACCTTGGTTATATGTTCATGAATGTCTAAATTAAATTTTGTAGCCACATATTCATGTTCTGGTAGAAGTTATTTTCATTATGAAATGCCTCTAATTACATTGCTCATGTATTTATGTTTTTATCAAGTTCTTATTGATTTCACAAGTAAACCGATTCCCTTGTTTTCCTTACTGGGACTTCTACTCACCCTTTACTTTGATGTATGTATCCAGGTTATGAGATGCAGTAATTTTAATTAGGATGAACCTATGATGAATCCTTAAAAGTTTATTAGAAATATTTTTTATGTTTTTTTCATGTATTATGTTCCTGATTTCCAAGACACTAGACTTTAAAGATCCTCTGTATGTAAAATGTAATTAAAAGTTATGTAATAAAAAAGGTGGGATTCCATAGTACCAACATGTCCTACACTATTCTAAGAAAGACATATCCAAGGGGTAGTAAGGCCTGAGGCATCCCATATAATCAATACCCAAGAACAATCACTACTCAAGGAATCCACTGCCATGTTCTAGATCCATGGAGAGCTATCCATGGAATCTATACAACCAAAAATGCATTTCATGCCATTTAATAATTTAATTCCATATGAGTCTACCAACTCATATAATTGATTCTATTCAATTCCAAACAATTATTATAACCACTCATTTAATCAATTACATCCCATGAGTATACCCACTCATGCATTTTATTTCCATTTAAACAAGTCACATGGGATTTCCCACCCATTTATAACCATTTGACATTAAACATGTTACATGGGTATACCCACCCATTAATCACAATTCACTAATAATCAAGACTCATGGGTATACCCACCCATTCATCATCAATTTCAATTTAACATATAACAGTTCAAGTAGGTAGTACATATCCTAACATGTAATTCAGTACGATTTAATAATAATTGAGCTTCCTTAAACTAGGAAACTCAAGGACACACACCTTGGGTAGTTCATCAAAGTTTAAAACCAAGTAAAGGCATGGAGAACCTCATGGGTGTCCTCGGGTTGGGGAAAAACCCACCAATGCATCACAAGTAACCTATGTGAATCCCTACAGGTATTAATTCACTTAATTCAATTATACTGTTCAATTTTGGGGTTGCGCTAGAAATTTTTATGGGTGGTATAATAGTTGGTAGCCCTATAAAGAACCAAAATACGAAATAAAAGTATAGACCACCTACATTAACTTGGTGGTGGAGTGTTCATCTAGTATCAAGTCCTTATTCAACTTGATTTAGGATAAATTTGAAGAATGGATGAAGAACAAGAAAATAAGGCATATGAACCTAAAACTAAATATTACAATCGATATCCATAATAATTGAGAATGTCTAAAAAAATTTAGATCATACTGATGTGTATCCAGTACAAAAAAACCATTCTCAAATCAGAGATCAGACAAATAATTGATTTGAAATTTTAGTTTAAACTCCTTTTAAAGCTTTAATAGAGGTGAGATTCTGTGTGTGGAATGAAAATTGAATTTTGGTTTAAAATAATATTTTAATTTAATTAAAATTATTTAAAACCCAAAAAAATAGGGGTCACATGGTTTAGGATCATGGTTCATAAAATAACACACTAACCATTCATGGATTCCTATAGGTCAAGGGGCACCTGTACGGTTTACCCACATGGTTTACAAACCATGTGGAAAATATGCGCTAAGCCTCTATCAAAATCTGCAAAAACTGTAGACTTGTATGCATGGGCGTGTGGCCCATTCCACACAGTTTGGCCAAACTATGTGTCCAGTACCACCCCTCTATCCATCCCCACAAGTTTTGGTCAAACCATGTATCCTTCCCTATATGGTTTTCACTAACCATGCACCAGGCCATTTTCATCCCAAAACCTAGTTCTGGGCTCCGGACAAGTCCCAAACTCGTCCAAAACACTCGTGATCAAGGTGGCCACTCATGTATGGAGATATTTAATCATTTAAAAAAGAAAAATAATGGATTTTTACCTCATAAAAAAACTTAGGTTATTACAGTATTGTCACTAATCTTCTATAGTCTTACATTGTGTACTGTCTAAGTCAATAAAAAATCACCCACCCCAACCTTTTTCCTTTTATATTCTTCCCTCCCCACCACTATATTTTAATAACATTCATCCCTTTCCCCCTCTATCTTCAATTTTTCTTTGTATTTTGGTTCCTTAATTGTTGATACTTCTAGTCCCAATCATGATTCTTACTCTAATCCCAATCACACATAGATCGATTAAGAGGGGGAATAAGGAGAGATTTATTTATTAAATTATGATAATGTTTATTTTAAGACACCTAAAATCACTTTCCTTGGAATATTTTTTCCATAAGGTCTCCTTTTCTTCCCCCTCCTACCCAACCTACCATTAATCTTATGGGTGTAGAAACTTATTCATCTTATTCTTCTTTATTCTATATTAATGGTGGTAATTGTGCTTGTAGTGACTCAGTTTTTTCATCCATGAAGAAAGAGGTTAGGAGTAGTGAATTGGTCTCATTGTAGGGTAATATTTGGTTGATATTAATCCTTAAATTCAATGGGTTGCACTTATTCAATAGTTTAGTTCCCTATTGATCAAGAACCTTAGAAATTACTCTCAAATCCTAATTTTGGTATGTTAAACTCACTGAGAGAATTACAAAAATTTTGGATAAAAATTTATTGGAACTTTAGTGAAGTGATAATTTCTAGATGAAAAAAAGTGAAAAATAAAGAAAGTATGGACACCATATGTTACATGGAAAATCCTCCAATGAAAAGGGGTAAAATCATGGGGAAAAGAATGCTCTCACTATGGGTAAAAAGTGAGTATGGATACTCTCTCACTATTATATTGAGAATACCCTCATAAAACCCTATAATGGATAAGTATATAAACCCCCTCACATCATAAAACTCAAATGAAATAGAGATAACTTATTTATAAAGCTAGTGATTTATATTAGGGGGTGCCTCCTTTTATAGGTTACCCCCCCCCCCTCTGCTCTTCAGCTGGTTGGGTCACCCATTAATCTACCCCATCCTACCCCCTTTAACAAAGAGGGGGTAGTTTCACCCAAGTAAAAAATTGATAATATATCTCCCACTTGGAGATTTTATTAGTAACCAATTGCACCACAACACATCCTTTATATCTAAAAAACATGTTTCTCGCATCTCTATAGGGCCTATTAAAGATATGAACCATATAAACTTATTAGATTCAATCATTTTCATTAAGAAAACTTACAAATTTTCTTTAGTGTGAATTTTTTTCATATCCAAACTTTCTTTATTACACCTAAAAAAATTATACCATAAATTTATGATAGATTTTTTACATGTAAAATTGAATGTAAATGAACCAAGTTATAATTAAAATATAAGCATTGTAACATGGCCATTGAATAATGAAGGACAAGTGTTTCCTCGCAAAGCACAGATCTTCCACATACACGATGTGTGATCTTTGCGAAGATCAGTGGGAACACTAGATCGCAGTGCTCTGAAGATCTTCATGAACTAGAAGGGTTTCATGGATCTCAAATCATCATAGAGTCAAGGGGGATGATGTGCTCTATCCCTTTCCTTTACAGAGCATGGTTCTTCACGAATCTCACTCGAGAGTGAAAAGAACTTATCGATGGCATGCGGAATCCTCTCTTCGTGAAGCCTTAAAGGATTTTGATTATCCTTTCTTTCCCTTTCCAAACCAAAGGCTCGAATGGAAGATCTGTTTTTTGACATAAGCTCTCGATAATGTGTATGGAAGCATCTCCTCTAGGCTTGGGTGAGGCTTCTTTTATAGGCAAGGAAAAGATCTTATTCTGCATTCAAATATCACGTGGATATCCTCTGAATATTATCCATTGAATATATGAGATCCTCATCTCTTTGAATTATTCAAACTGCATTTGAGATATTCCGGATATTTTGGGTGTTTTCTTTTTGAATGAGAACCATTCTGAGTTACATGAATGTGTTTAAGGATCCCATGCATCCTGTTTTAAATCATCGCTCGAATCCATGTGGCCTCGGCAACACTATTTTCCTCATCCGAACCTTTATCCTTGAGATATCGCATGAATGAAAGGCATAGATTGCATGCATGGTTTCAGTTTTTTCCAGTGGTCCTCATGATTCAGAAATGATCATCTATGGTGGTTAGATCATGGTTCTTCATTATCTCTGGTGATATGTAGGGGCACCGATGAGCACTAGAGGAAGACAACAACGATGCACAAGAGCTTCAAATTCCATAAGAGATCGACAATCTTCATTTAATAATGCGAGGAACGGGATGATGTAAGATTGTGATTGGATCATGGATGAGGAATGAGACATGCGGTCAGGATCTCCCGCAAGACCAGATGGACGGTCAAGATTATATCGCTCATTTTAAAAACCCATCCCACGTCAAAACAGCAACACGGAGATTTGCAGCTTAAGTATCAATTCATCCCATCATTCATTCTGAATTATCATCCCCTCTCCATGGTACCAACCTATAGCATATTACTCAGGCACTCTCTATACCCACCCTATGCCTCCTTGCCTCCATGCAGCCCTGCATGGTGGTGCACGCTCTACGGATGCACTATGAATCCACTAGATTGCTCTTGGGCTAGCTCTGCGTGGCTTCCCCATGGGCACGGTTGACCCCTGTGGTCTCACATGTGCCTCAGGTTGAGTATGGGTAGCTATCTTGTGGGTTGGACCCATTTTTTATGTAAATTGAATAAAAATACTTAGTAGAAACCTAAGTATGCCCTCAAATGCATGGCCATATTTAAACACAAAACCAACCCATGCATGTATACCATTCTCTTCCTCTTCTCATCTTCTTCAACCATTTATTTTTCAAAAATGAATTCCACTGAACTTCAATCATCTTTAAAATGATGAAACCTCTATGTTGTAAACAATGTATCATACATGATACAAGTTATTTGAACTTAGGAATAGCGCATCAATCATCTGAATTCCATTCTCCATATCACTTGGGAGACTTCCTTTCTTCATGTTCATCATCATTGACATCCATTGACACCCATTAACAATAAATACAATATTCATACAAAAAATTGGTCCCATCAATATTCCCCTTTGTTTTTTTCAATACTTCAAAGTTCTCTAAAATGAGCATGTCAATGTCAAAATAAGAGTCTTTTATCTTCTCTCTCCCCTTTACTTATATTTTCTCATCTCACCTTATCTCATTTCGCTTTATCTTCCTATTATTGACAATAAATACAAAGTTTATAGAAGAGAGGGAATTTTTCCATACATAAGAAATGTGCCATCAATTGTTTCACTCTAAGTCTACTTGGACAATGCTCAGTGTAGAAAATAAGAGGATTTGATCTAGACAACAAAGATGTCCATTATCCACTTATCATGATACCTCATGAGATGAGAACTCATATACTTATATTCAAGGGTCTTTCCACTTTCATTCTAGGTTAAAGATATGAAATCCTTTTAATAACAATCAACCTGAAACTCCTATACTCACTTCAACAAATGAATCAAAGCATTCAAGTGCAATAAGTAGGATAAATTATATTGAGGCACTTTTGATTTTCTTATGTCACTGATTTATTTAGTTACTCCCCCTTTGTAAAATAATTTTTATTTTAAATAACCAAGTATGGGAGATTGAGAAATGACATACCTTTTACAATAAAATGATCTTCATAAAATCTTCAGAGGAATTAAATTTGATACCAACTAAAGTTGATATGAATTGAAATAATAACTCTGGATGGTTTTTTATGTATCCTTCCCTGAAGGGAACACTTCTAAAGTTCTCCCCCTGAGAGATTTATTCACCTTCAATTCCCTGTATTATAATAACAGATACAATACATAAAGATTTAAGGGAATAAGGTGGATCCTCATTTCTTTATCAATATGAACAGCTAGTTTGAGATGGTTTTCTCAACCAATATTCTCTATTTGAACCACTTTGCACACTTGCAATTTTGATTTTCAATTCTGGTTGTGCTTGTGTGGTTCTGACTACTTCCATTTTCTTCATTCTTTCTAAATCTTCTCGCCAAATAACTAATATTTCATTAGGAATTAAGGCATCAATATTGGATATTTCACATGATTTCTTCTATTGTATTCTCTTATAATTATATTTTTATTCATGTTGAGATGAGCATATACCAACCTTGTGACCATTTCCATTACTACATCATATAAGTTATCAAGAGTTCCAAATTTGGTTGTAGTGTACTGATGTTTTTTGACCTGAGGATGTTGCTTCCTCTTCTCTGTCTTGCTCCCCCTTGATATGGTCTTCCTTTGTGATTTTTTATTTTAAGTATTGTATGAACAATATAATGAAAAATTCCCAAACCTGTTGCAGCACCAATATTGGACCACAAATCTTGACTTCTTGATATATTTTGGATAAGGTTGTTTGGACTTCTTCTTGATTTCTTGTGCTTTCTGTGGGGAACCATATTCCAAATTCTTGTTCTTTCTATCCACCCTAGCCATGGTGGTAGGTATCTCATCACCTTTCTTCATCCATACTTGTTTATAATTTTTCTTATACCCTATACTTTTGTAGATACAGATTTAGAAACATTAGTACAAGATTGTATGGATGGTACCTTTACTTTCTCAGCTATTTGTGATAGATCATTGAGTGAATCCATGGTCTTCTTGTCACATGTTGGAGTTCTTTTGATAGTAAAATCCTCTAGTGAACATTGAGTTCTAGTAGCTACTCTTTTTTCTTTTGTGGAGACTCAATATGTGTTTTCTCCAGATTGGTCAACTGAGCTTCCAAATCTAAACATCTCATATTGAGGATGAATTTTTGGTATTCAATCATAGTCATCTTCTCTTCTCAATATTTCTTTATTCTTTTAACTTCAAATTAATGAAACTTAACTTTTTTTGTAACAAAGATTCAAGTTCCTTGAATTTCCTGAAAGTATCTTCCAAATATAAACTCTTGACTTCAATGATATTCTTTATGTCATCTTCAAGTTCATGGATATTTTCTTCCAGAGTCTTATTGACCCATTATTTCTTTTCAAAGACATCAATATTTTTCTGGAGAGCTTTAAACATTCTAAAATTTTCCCTACTAAGCACTTTTCTACATTATCAACTTCTCTTTCCAGTTAGGGGATCTCAATCTGCATGCATTGAAATATTATACAAATAGAAAAAACTCTTTCTTTAGGAATACCATGCAGATAGGTTCTTAATTTCTCTTGATCACTTTCAAGCTCATGTGAGGTAAGAATTTGATCATCATCACCACTTATGCTATAATCCTTGTTTTTGGTGGTTTCCTAAGCCATGTGCTCTTGAATTTCCAAGACTGATATATGTTCATTATTAGAAGGACATGGAGAACCAGATACTACCTCTACTTTAGATAAGAGGGAACTCTTCAACTAATTCTTCTCCTTATTTTTCCTGTTTGTCAAGGTCTTGCTGGATATAGACTTCTACTCATAGGTAACTGACTCTTCAACAAAACCGCACTTCATTGTTGACATAGGAAATAAACTTAAATCTTCCACTGGATAAAATTACTGTAGAGCATCCAACATACTTGAAAATTTGTCTCTGATACCAATTGAAGGAACCTAGACCACCCTGATAAGGGGGTGAATCAGGGTGTCAACTTTTTATCTTCTTTACTAGATCTTGTTCCCACGTTGGTAGGAAATTCTTTAAACAAGTATGATGAATATGTATAGTAATTAAAAAATTCACATGTGGAATGTCAGAACAACACTTTTTAATTGGTTCTCCACTAAGGGATATGTCCAAGGAGCATAAACTGACAGGTTTTTGGTCATACCTAATTCTATTATTCTTCACTAACTACAGATTACAAAGGATCGGTCATAGTCACTCTGTCCCAGGCTCACTGTAACACCCCAAGATTTTATGAGAAATATTCTATTTAATTTCTTTGACATCTTGTGTTGTACGCTTCACCAAGATTAGCTTGCACAATATGCAACATGGTATTAGATCTTAGTATACGCAAACACTATTATGGTCTTGTGTTGCATGCAAGAGCGACCTTCCTCAATAGTTTGTGTTGTACGCAATACCGAGTTTCACTAAACAACGATAAATTGTTATGAACTAGCCGTTATGAATATTATTAAATAAATTTTTAAATTTTATTACATAATAATTCATCTTACACGTATTCTAGAACATGGTATGAGAACAAAATAAATTTTTCGAATAAAATAAGTATTTTTCAAAAATTGCAGTTTTGCCACCTTTTGATGGCGCACCCACATTAAATCTAATTTTTGACACGTTTATAAGTTCAATTAGATGAAATAAACTTATTCATTGCAATAAGGATATAAAAATTTGCTTTGGATAAATTTTTTATATTTTTCTGTTAACTTTCATATTTTGATGAATAGTAAAAATATGCTAAATTTCAATTAAAAACAAATTTTTTCATCGAGATAATTTATATGATAAAATTATAATATTTAATGGTTTTAATGTATAAATGGAATATATTTTTAACATTTAATATAATTAAGTCATTATCATTAATTTTACGTTGAATTCATAGGTAAAAACATTTCAATCTTTTGCAATGTTTTATCTTTTAAAACTCATTTTCTCAACAGCGGGATTAATTTTAAATTAAATACTGCAACTTCTGTGTATTAAATTTGGAAAATTGGATTCCATATTTGGAATCAGTAGGTCTAAATTATGTTAATAGGCTAATTTTTATTTTTGGGCATTATGAATAGTAACTACGGTAATTTTTATTTACTAAAGTTAAAGGTAAATCGGGTAATTAAGGGTAAATATAAGATTATAAAATTACCCTAACACCTGCCAAAATTCTATTGGATGAATAAAATTCTACCCACATCACCTAAGGGTTTAAATAGATTCATTTCATGGACTTTTGACCACAAAAATGATGTAATTATTATTAAAACCAAAGAAAGTGACAACATGTCACTCTATTATATCTTATAAGTGTAACAATTTTAATTTAGTGATAAAATTCATAAAACCTTAAATATAAATTGTCTCCATAAATATAATAAAATTATCAACATCATGATAATTTATTTAGAATTTTTAGGGATTAAATAATTATCATTAATGATGACATAATAGTGACGTATAAATCATTTTATTGATTGAAATATCAAATAAATGGATTAATAAATATTAAAATAATTATTATATGAACTATTTAATGTTATCAACGAATTTTCTAAATAAATATGACATTTTAGGAATCTATTAAATATTTTTTTTCGAATATATCCTCTGTTTTGATTTTATTTAAATTCAAATAAATGAATAGTGTCAAAATTGACACTATTGTTATTTTATAAAAATAACATATTATAAAATTGTTTAAAAATAAAAAAAAAATTAAAAATTACGAATGGAAATTTATATGGTCTAAAATGTCATAAAGTATCCAATTATGGACAATTCAAAACAGATAAGTAATTATTTATAACAATTTAAAATTTAGAATATTATTACCACAAATAAAATTTAATAGATTAAATTAGGATAAATCAAGTTGATAAGGTTTAAAATAAATTCCCAACATGTATAAATCTTATTGGTTGATGATATTAAAACCTTGTCTCATCTAATATTTGGATTTGAGTCTTTTTTTTTGAGTTTCTTAAGTGGGTTTTGGGTTTATTATAAATTATTATTTTAGAGGTTTCCAAAAGTGCCCCTCTCCTCTCTTATAAAAGGGCTCCTCCTCCCTCTCCTATTCACAACATTTTGAGCCTTCAAGCTCAGCCAACCCCAGATCATATCCCTTATCCACTCCCATAGAAACATAATAGAGGTCCTGGTATTCTTCAAAGACCAACTTTAGTTCCCTAAGAGGAGGTTTAGAAGAGTCGCATCAAAGAAGATGTAATATTCTTTACCAATTCTTTCAAATTTATTTCTTCTCCTACTTCCTCTTATTTATTTGTTTTATTATAAAGTAATAACATCAGTATCAATAATATACTGATATGTTACTATAAATATGAAACAACCCTATTTCACCTTTTATCCATCCTACAGAAAACAAAATCATCGCGCGTGCGTACGTACGAAATATCATCTCCACGCCGTTGTGTAATTTTTTTTCCACCACCACCTTACTTGGATGGGTATAATGGTGGAAATAATAACTATATATAATTATTATAACATCATACTGATTTTGATAAATTATATCATCCACTCCAATTCCATTCAATAATTATGGGAATGATATCATCACTCATGCGTACGTACGGATTATCGTCTCCACGACGCGATGAGATTCATTCTCCATGATTAACCATTCAAGAGTGATTATAAAGTATATATAATAAATAATCATAAAATATATTACATAATAATGATACTGGATTTATGTACATATATGTTTCATTTACTTAATTCCATTCAATTCAATAAGGAAATGAAAACAACGTTCATGTGTACGTACGGCCTACCGTCTCCATGAACGGTGTATTTCATTCCATTTATCGATCTATCATATGTATTTATATGCTGAATATATATTATATATAAATCATTTTTTATGTTCTAGAATTAAGTAAATCAGAAAATAAGTAATAATATCAAGAACAACAAGTCGAAACACGTATGATAAATGAAGCGATTTTACCCAAAACGCTGCTTTAACATGGAATTGACAAAAGAACGGGTAATATAAAGTCCTAAGTGAATAATATATGATATCATAAATATTATTGTGGTTCTGTTACAAGTTAATAATATGTTTAAACCTACTATACAAGAGTTTCAGACATGTATAGAATAAATTGTACCTAAGGTAAGGGATAATTATTCCAATCTCGTTCTTATCCGAGATTGTTTATTCATAAGTATTTACTGGGGTTATATTTATCATCAATGTCCATGTTTTAAAAAAATGTTTTCATAAGATGTTTACTATTCTTCCATGTTCTTTTAAATTCATGTTTATCCCTTTTTAATTTTTTTACTATGATGAATGGAAGAAATCTTTCTTTTGTTTACCAAATGATGTACTTTTTGAGTCTTCCGGCAAAAGTACGAGGAGAATGTTTTTTTAACTTATACGACGTGAATATATTTTTACGGTTTCATAATGCCTTCTTTCCATGAATCATCCTCTACAATATTTCATGGTTATTTTCAACAAAATTATTTTCTTTTAAAATTGAATGAAATTTTGAGAATAGAAAATGATTTTGAAAAATAAAGGATAGTTTCCTCAAGAATTCATTTCAAGTGTTTTATCAAAACTATTTTACATCTAAGATGACATTATTTAGAATGTTTATGTTTCAAGTATAATGTCTCTATTACTTACATGGTTTGATTTTTCTTATTATGAAATGATATCAATTTGTTTTATATGGATTATGTTATGATGGGATGATGTTTATAAAACCCATTTTATTCTTTGGGTTATGAGAAATGATTTATGCTTATTTTGTGGCACACATAAGAATGGTTTCATTATGAGATGGTTGTGACCAATATCTCCCTCCAATTCATTGGGTAAAGATTTATATCTCATGAGATAGACATGGCTGGAATGGTAAGTGAATATGGTTCAGTAATACAGGGCTGAAACATCAAGTAAACCTGGTTCAGTAATGAACTTTGTCCACTATGATGGTCTTGACAGCGATGCCTTGGCTACTATGGAAATCATAACATGTTCTTAATGTTTTTCCATAATTACATGTTTTATTCCCATTCTATTTTACCATGGTTAATGTTTCTTTATGATCTATGCCTTATGCACTGCCAATATTTATGTCATTACTCATGATTTTGATGTTTTATGTTCATGTTCTTACGTTCAAATGATTAGGGATTATTTTATGTTCCCTATGTTTACCCTTACTGAGCATTTGAGATCACTCTTTTTATGTTTTCTTTTCCCCATGATATAAATAAAGGTTTTAGGTAAGAAAACAAAAGGGGAAGATCTTTATGGGAGATGTTGAAGATCTTTCACCATGATTAGAATATTATGTTCCAAGTTTCCAAAGACACTAAACTAATATGGTCTTTGGGCGTCTATTTTTGTCATGTATTAAGTATTCCGCAAAAGTAATGTAATGTCTATGTACTTCAAGCTTTCGGTCTCTACAGTTGGTATCAGAGCTAAGGTTTAGTTAACCTTTGGAAACTAGGATGTGAAAACTTTAGTGAAATCCCTAGATATATTTCTAAGGTATGTCCAGGGATGTCTCTAAGGTTAAGTATAAGTATAGGTTATAGTCCTAGAATTATGGTAACGATCTTAGAATTAAAATTAAGATGTTATATATTGAAGGTACTCCCCCCTTTATTATGTTGTTTTCCTAGCATGATTTTTTCCTCTCGCACTATTCTTTTTGGTTTTTAGATGATGGCTGGAACCGAAAGGAATCGTGTTGATCAATGTAATGGACAATGCAATGATTGTCCTTCTGAACAAACCAATGTTATGGGAGATGGAGTGAAAAATATTTTTGTTCTACTTACACAAGCTATGAATTATTCTGGACTTCCAAATGAGTAGAGAAGGGAACAATATTCTATTGAGTCCTTCATGAGGCAATGTCCACCTTCTTTCAATGGGTCTTCTGATCCACTTATTGCTGAACAATGGGTCAGTACCATTGAAAAGATATTTTCCATACTTTGTTTTTCAGAACATGAAAAAGTCATTTTAGTTGTTTACTGTTTAGAAGGTGAAGCGTACCAGTGGTGGACTCTAATTAAGAATACAAGGCCCCAAGATAAAATTGAATCCATAGAATGGGATGAGTTCAAGAACTTGTTATTCAATAAGTACTTCCCTCGTATTCTTCAAAAAAATATGGAAAAGGAGTTCCCTGAGCTTAAGAAAAAGGATGATGAATCTGTTGGTATATACGAGGCAAATTTTACAAGGCTTGTAAGGTACTCATATGGCTTTATCATCCAAAATTAAAGTAAAGTTGATCAATTCTTCAGTGGCTTAAAACCAAGTCTTCTAAGGGCATTAGATATAAGAGACTTTAGTAGCTATGAAGAAATTTTGTTTTGTGCTATCAAGGTAGAACTGGAAGTTGGTGTTATATATCCATCTCATGGTTTTGAAAAGAAACGAAAGATGGGGTTCAAGGAAAAATCTCTAGAAAATGTTGAAAAGAAGACAAATGTTTCATTATGCTAAAAGTGTGGAAAGAAGCATGGTGGAGATTGTCTTAAAGGGACTAGAAAATGTTTTAAGTGTGGAAAAGATTGTCATTGAGTAGTTGAGTGTCGAAGTAATAGGTAAAAGTTAGCTAATGATGAGAATAGAGAAAAGACTACAGAGAATTCACCACTAACACTTCAATGATATAAGTGCAAGGAAATGTGGAATTATGCTAACCAGTGCCCTAATCCAAGGGTTAATTATGATCGACATCAAGAACCTCTTAAGGAAAGGGACAAAGTCAAGTCACATGTGATCACTATTGGTGATGTTGAGTATGAAAACTATGTGGTGGAATGATTAAGTGTTTATGTAATGGGATTCCAAAATAATGTTGTGGAATCTCATTTATAGTATCATGGAATATTGGAATATATATGTATTGGTTAATTGTGGTTTTCAATAATTTTATGGTACCAGTAACCATGAAAAGTGATTGAAATATTTTTGGAAAGCAGATGATATGTCATAATGAAGAGATAAAGAGATAATGAAATTTTTTATAGTATTAATGAGATCATGACTGATATAAGGACAAAGTGATATCATGGTTTGAGTATATATAAATTTTGGGATTTTGGTATGTGGAAAGAATTGACTTTTGATAGCATTCCTGTTTTCACAAAGATTCTATGGTAATTCATGTCTCAAGAGAATACATGATTAAGGTATTCACATGTTTGTAATGTGACCAAAAAGATATATCTTATGATATACGGGGGTAAATTATGGTATTCACATGCTTGGTAGATGACCTTTCTAGTAGTCATTTTCTTTATACTATGAGATTGGATAGAAGTATTTTGGATAAGCCTAAAAATGGAATGGATTAAGTTGTACATCAGATAGTATTGTTTAAGGCTAGAAATTTTTGATATTATATCTGAAATGTTATAATAGTATAGTTTTAGAAAAAGGACAACCTGTAGGACGCACGACAACCCATCACGTCGGACAAGGTTGCGGGAGTCGAACCCACAAACGAAGTGCGACAAGCCTTTATCACATACCACTGGCCTATAGGAAGTCCCTGGTTAGAAGAAATTAGTTTTATTTTATTAAGCGGTATGATAGTTGAAGTCTAAGTCCATTTTTTGAATCATATACAATTAACCACCCCATAGATGGACTTATGTATTTTTGATAACTTTTTCTAACCTTTTGTTTGAGATAGATGGAATGGCCCATCATTCTACCACATAATCTGCTAACACTTCACAAATGAAAAATTCAACTTTATTTCATTAAGATATGAAGTGGAAATTGTTCAAGGAACGACCAATGGTGAGATTGTACCAAAATCAAGAAAGTATTTCTTCTAATTCAAAATTTTCAACTTTAGGGAAATGATATTGAAAACCAAAAATGTTGTCCTAGTACCCTCATATACGATGAATCAGATGGTACCTTAGATCATCACAAATTTTTGGCTTTGTGATTTTTGGCTTTTTCATAGCCATGTTCTCTACCACTCTTCATCAGAACATGATGGTTAGATTTCTCTTCCATTTCCATGTTTTCACCTTTGTTCTCCTATGTGGAAACCCAGTGATGATTTGCTTTGGGTATCCGTTATGTTTCTAACGTTCCTTTTTAAAATAAAGTTTTAGTATTCCTTTATATGATGTGGGTTTCTATTAAATAAACTTTCAAGTAGTAAATGATTTATAACCCCGGCATATTTCAAGGGAGAAATTTATTTTAAGGGGGGTAGAATGTGACACCCTGAGATTTTATGAGAAATATTCTTTTTAATTTATTTGACATATTGTGTTGTATACTTCACCAAGATTATCTTGTTCTATACGCAACACTGTATTAGCTTGTATTATACGCAAACACTATTCTTGACTTGCGTTGCACGCAAGAGCGACCTTCCTCAATAGCTTGTGTTGTACGCAATACAGAGTTTCACTAAACAACTATATATTGTTGTGAACTAGTCGTTATGAATAGTATTAACTACATTTTGAATTTTATTACATAATAATTCATCTTACACATATTCTATAACATGGTATGAGAACCAAATAAATTTTTTAGGTAAAATAAGTATTTTTAAAAAATTGCAGTTTTGCGGCCTTTTAATGGCACACCCACTTTAAAAATAGTTTTTGACACATTTATAAGTTCAATTAGATGAAATAAACTTATTAATTGCAATAAGGATATAAAAATTTACTTTGGATAAATTTTTTATATTTTTCTGTTAACTTTCATATTTTGATGAATAGTAAAAATACGCTAAATTTTAATTAAAAACAACTTTTTTTATCGAGATAACTTATATGGTTAAATTATAATATTTAATGGTTTTAATGTATAAATTGAATATATTTTTTCCATTTAATATAATATTAGTCATTATCATTAATATTACATTGAATTCATAGGTAAAAACATTTCAATCTTTTGCAATGTTTAATCTTTTAAAACCCATTTTCTAAACAGTGGGATTGATTTTAAATTAATCGCTGAAACTTTTTTGTATTGAATTTAGAAAAATGGATTCCATATTTGGAATCAGTAGATCCAAATTATGTTAATAGGATACTTTTTATTTTTTGGCATTATGAATAGTAACTACGGTAATTTTTATTTACTATAGTTAAAGGTAAATCAGGTAATTAATGATAAATATAAGATTATAAAATTACCCTAAAACCTTCCAAAATTCTATTGGATGAATATAATTCGACCCATATCACCTAAGGGTTCAAATAGATTCATTTCATGGACTTTTGACCATGAAAATGATGTAATTATTATTAAAACCAAAGAAAGTGACAACATGTCACTCTCTTATATCTTATAAGTCTAATAATTTTAATTTAGTGATAAACTTCATAAAACCTAAAATATAAATTTTATCCAGAAATATAATAAAATTATATACATCATGAGAATTTATTTAGAATTTTTAGGGATTAAATAATTATCATTAATGATAACACAACAGTGATGTAGAAATCATTTTATTGATTTCAATATCAAATAAATGGTTTTAAAAATATTAAAATAATTATTATATGAAATATTTAATGTGCTAAACTAATTTTATAGATAAATATGACATATTATGAATATATTAAATATTTTTTTTCGAATATATCCTCTTTTTGGATTTTATTTAAATTCAAATAAATGAATAGTGTCAAAATAGACACTTGTTATTTTATAAAAATAACATATTATAAAATTGTTTAAAAATCAAAAAAAAAATTAATAAATTATGAGTTGAAATTTATATGGTCTAAAATGTCATAAAGTATCAAATTATGGACAATTCACAACACATAAGTAATTATTTATAAAAATTTAAAATTTAGAATATTATTAACACAAATAACATTTAATAGATTAAATAAGGATAAATCAAGTTAATAAGGTTTAAAATAAATTCCCAACATGTATAAATCTTATTGGTTGATGATATTAAAACAATATCTCATCTAATATTAGGATTTGAGTCATTTTTTGGGGTTTTTAAGTGGGTTTTGGTTTTACTATAAATTAATATTTTAGAGGTTTCCAAAAGTGCCCCTCTTCTCTCTTATAAAAGGGCACATCCTCCCTCTCCTCTTCACAAAATTTTGAGCCATCAATCTCGGCCAACCCCAGCCCATTTCCCTTATAAACTCCTCTAGAAACATAATAGATGTCCTTGTCTTCTTAAAAGACCAACTTTAGTGCCCTAAGAGCAGGTTTAGAAGAGTCGTGTCGAAAAAGAGGTAATATCCTTTACCGATTATTTCAAATTTATTTCTTCTTCTACTTCCTATTATTTATTTGTTTCATTATAAAGTAATAAAATAAGTTTCAATAATATACTGATATTTTATTATAAATATAAAACAACCTTATTTCACCTTCTATCCATCCTATGAAAAACGAAATCACCGTGCGTGCGTACGTATGAAATACCGTCTCCACCCCGTGGTGTAATCTGTTTTCCACCACCACCTTACTTGCATGGGTATAATGGTGGAAATAATAAATGTATATGATTATTATAACTTCATACTGATTCTGATAAATTATATCATCCACTCCAATTCCATTCAATAATTATGGGAATGATATCATCGCTCGTGCGTACGTACGGATTACCGTCTCCATGACGTGATGAGATTCATTCTCCATGATTAACCATTCAAGACTGATTATAAAGTATATATAATAAATAATAATGAAATATATTACAAAATAATGATACTTTATTTATGTACATATATTTTTCATTTACTTAATTCCATTCAATTCAATAAGGAAACGAAAACAGTGTTCATGCATACGTACGGCCTACCATCTCCATGAAAAGTGTATTTCATTCCATTTATCAATCTATCGTATATATTTATATTCTGAATATATATTATATATAAATCATGCTTTACATTCTGGAATTAAGTAAATCAGGATATATTTAATAATATCAATAACAATAAGTCGAAACACGTACGATAAATGAAACAATTTTACCCAAAACGCTGCTTTAACATGGAATTGACAAAAGAACGAGTAATATAAAGTCCTAAGTGAATCATATATGATATCATAAATATTATTATGGTTCTGTTACAAGTTAATAATATTTTCAAACCCACTATACAGGAGTTTTGGACACGTACAGAAGAAATTGGACCTAAGGTAATGGATAATTATTCCAATCTCGTTCTTATCTGAGATTGTTTATCCGCAAGTATTTACTGGGGTTATATTTATCATCAATGTCCATGTTTTCAAAAAATGTTTTCATAAAAATTTTACTATTATTCCATGTTTTTTTAAAGTCATGTTTACCCCTTTTCTATTTTTTTACTACGATGAATGGAAGGAATCTTTATTTTGTTTACCATACGGTGTACTTTTTGAATTTTCTGGAAAATGTACGAGGAGAATGCTTTTTTTAACTTATATGACATGAATGAATTTTTACGGTTTTATAACGCCTTATTTCCATGAATCATCCTCTACAAGATTTCATGGTTATTTTCAACAAAATTATTTTCTTTTAAAATTGAATGAAAATCTGAGAATAGAAAATGATTTTGAAAAAGAATGGATATTTTCCTCAAGAATTCATTTCAAGTGTTTTATCAAAACTATTTTACATCTAATATGACATTATTTAGCATGTTTATGTTTCAAGTATAACGTCTCTATTATTTACATGGTTTGATTTTTCTTATCATGAAATGATATCCATTTTTTTATATGGATTATGTTATGATGGGATGATGTTTATGAAACCCATTTTATTCGTTGGGTTACGATGAATGATTTATGTTTATTTTGTGGCACACATAAGAATGGTTTAATTATGAGATGGGTGAGACTTATATCTCCCTCCAATTAATTGGGTAAAGATTTATATCTTATGAGATATACATGGATGGAATGACAAGTGAATCTGGTTCAGTAATAGAGGGCTGGAATGGCAAGTAAACTTGGTTCAGTAATGGACTTTGTCCACTATGATGGTCTTGGAAGCAATGCCTTGGCTACTATGGAAATCATAACATGTTGTTAATGGTTTTCTACAATTACATTTTTTATTCCCATGCTATTTTACCATGTTTAATGTTCCTTTATGATCTATGCCTTATGCACTGCCAATATTTATGTCATTACTCGTGATTTTGATGTTTTATGTTCATGTTCCTACATTCAAATGTTTAGGGATTGTTTTATATTCTCCATGTTTACCCTTACTGAGCATTTGTGCTCACCATTTTTATTTTTTATTTTCCCCAAGATATAAATAAAGGTTTTAGGTAAGAAAACAAAAGGGGGAGATCTTTATGGGAGATGTTGAATATCTTTCACCATGATTAAAAGATTATGTTCTGAGTTTCCAAAGACACTTAACTAATATGGTCTTTGGGCATCTGTTTTTTTCATGTATTAAGTATTACTCAAAAGTAATACAATGTCTATGTACTTCAATCTTTGGGTCTCTATAGTTGGTATTAGAGTGATGGTTTAGTTAACCTTTGGAAACTAGGATGGGAAAACTTTAGTGAAATCCCAAGAGATATTTCCATGGTATGTCTAGGGATGTCTCTAAGGTTAAGTATAAGTATAGGTTATAGTCCTAGAATTACGATAACGATCTTAGAATTAAACCTAAGATGTTATATATTGAAGGTACTCCCACTTTATTATGTTGTTTTCCTAGCATGATTTTTGCCTCTCACACTATTCTTTTTGGGTTTTAGATGATGGCTGGAACCTGAAGGAACCATGTTGATCAATGTAATGGACAATGCAATGATTTTCCTCCTAAACAAACCAATGTTATGGGATATGGAGTGAAAAATCTTATTTTTATACTTACACAAGCTATGAATCATTCTGGACTTCCAAATGAGCAGAGAAGGGAATAATATTCTATTGAGTCCTTCATGAGGCAACGTCCACCTTCTTTCAATGAGTCTTCTTATCCACTTATTGCTGAAAAATTGATCAGTAACATTGAAAAGATATTTTCCATACTTCGCTGTTCAGAACTTGAAAAAGACATTTTATCTGTTTACCGTTTAGAAGGTGAAGCAGACCAGTGGTGGAATCTAATTAAGAATAAAAGTCCCCAAGATGAAATTGAATCCATGGAATGGGATGAGTTCAAGAAATTTTTTGTTAATAAGTACTTCCATTGTATTCTTCAAACAAAGATGGAAAATTAGTTCCTTGAGCTTAAGCAAAAGGATGATGAATCTGTTGGTATATACGAGGCAAATTTTACAAGGCTTTCAAGGTATGCATCTGGCTTTATCATCCAACCTGAAAGTAAAGTTGATCGATTCTTCAGTGGATTAAAACCAAGTCTTTGAAGGGAATTAGCTATAAGAGACTTCAGTATCTATGAAGAAACTGTGCATTGTGTTATCAAGGTAGAACTGGAAGTTGGTGTTACATATCCATCTCATGGTTTTGACAAGAAATGAAAGTTGGAGTTCAAGGAAAAATCTCTAAACAATGGTGAAAAGAAGACGAATGTTTTGTTATGCTCAAAGTGTGGAAAGAAGCATGGTGGAGATTGTCTTAAAGGGACTAGAAAATGTTTTAAGTGTAGAAAAGAAGGTCTTCGATCAGCTGAGTGTTGAAGTAATTGGGAAAATGTAGCTAATGATGAGAATAGAGAAAAGACTACAGAGAATGCACCACCAACGCTTCAATGATACAAGTGCAAGTAAATGGGGCATTATGCTAACCAATGACCTAATCCAAGGGTTAATGATGATCGACATCAACAACCACTTAAGGCAAGGGACAAAGGGAAGTCACATGTGATCACTATTTGAGATGTTGAGTATGGAAACGATATAGTGGAATGACTAATTGTTTATGTAACGGGATTCCAAAATAATGTTGTGGAATCTCATTTATAGTATCGTGGAATATTAGAATATCTATGTATTGGTTTATTGTGGTTTTCAATAATTTTATGGTACCGGTAACCATGAAAAGTGATTGAAATATTTTTGGAAAGCAGATGATGTGTGAATAATGAAGGGATAAAGAGATAATGAAATGTTTGATAGTATTAATGGGCTCATGACTGATATAAAGACAAAGTGATATCATGGTTAGAGTATATAAAAATTTTGGGATTTTGGTATGTGGAATGAGGTGACTTTTGACAGCATTCCTATTTTCACAAAGATTCTATGGTAATTCATGTTTCAAGAGAATACATGATTAAGGTTTTCACATGTTTGGAATGTTACTAACAAGATATATCTTATGATATATGGGGGTAAATGATGGTATTCACATGCTTGGTAGATGACCTTTCTAGTAGTCGTTTTTTTTTATACTATGAGATTGGATATAAGTATTTTGGATAAGCCTAAATAATGGAATGGATTAATTTGTACATCAGATAGTATTGTTTAAGGCTTGAACTTTTTGATATTATATCTGAAATGTTATAATAGTATAGTTTTAGAAAAATGACAACTCTTAGGATGGGTGACAACCCATCACGTCAGACAAGGTTGTGGGAGTCAAACCCACAACCAAACTGTGAAAGGCCTTTATTGCCTATTGTTGGCCTATAGGAAGTCCCTGGTTAGTATAAATTAGTTTTATTTTATTAAGAGGTATGATAGTTGAAGTCTAATACCATTTTTTGAATCATATACGATTAATCTCACCATAGATAGACTTATGTATATTTGATAACTTTTGCTAACCTTTTGTTTGAGACAGATGGAATGACCCATCATTCTATCACATGATCTGCTAACACTTCATGAATGAGAAATTCAACTTCATTTCTTTAATATGTGCAGTGTAAATTGTTCAAGGAATGACCAATGGCGAGATTTTACCAAAATCAAGTAAGTATTTCTTCTAATTCAAAATTTTCTACTTTAGGGAAATGATATTGAAAACCAAAAACGTTGTCCTAGTACCCTCATATCCAATTAATCAGATGGAACCTTAGATCATCACAAATTTATGGATTTGTGATTGTTGTATTTTTCATAGCCATGTTCTCTACCATTCTTCATTAGAACATGATGGTTAGATTTCTCTTCCATATCCATGTTTTCACCTATGTTCTCCTATGTAGAAACCTAGTGATGAGTTTCATTGGGTATCCATTATGTTTCTAACATTTCTTTTTAAAATGAAGTTTTAGTATTCCTTTTTATAAAGTTTGTTTCTATTAAATAAACTTTCAAGTGGTAAACAATTTATAACCCCGATGAATTTCGAGGGCGAAATTCATTTTAATGGGGGTAGAATGTAACACCCCGAGATTTTATGAGAAATATTATTTTTAATTTCTTTGACATCTTGTGTTGTACGCTTCACCAAGATTAGATTTCTCTATACGCAACACCATATTATCTTGTAGTATACGTAAACATTATTCTTGGCTTGTGTTGCACGCAAGAGCGACCTTCCTCAATAGCTTGTGTTGTACGCAATACCAAGTTTCACTAAACAATGATATATTGTTATGAACTAGCCCTTATGAATAGTATTAACTATATTTTGAATTTTATTACATAATAATTTATCTTACACAAATTCTATAACATGGTATGAGAACAAAATAAAATTTTCGGGTAAAATAAGTATTTTTCAAAAATTGTAGTTTTGCTGCCTTTTGATGGCGTACCCACTTTAAATCTAGTTTTTGACATGTTTATAAGTTAAATTAGATGAAATAAACTTATTCATTGCAATAAGGATATAAAAATTTACTTTGGATAAATGTTTTATTTTTTTCTGTTAACTTTCATATTTTGATGAAGAGTGAGAATACGCAAAATTTTAATTAAAAAAAACTTTTTTCATCGAGATAATTTATATGGTTAAATTATAATATTGAAAGGTTTTAATGTATAAATAGAATATATTTTTACCATTTAATATAATATAAGTCATTATCATTAATTTTACGTTGAATTTATAGGTAAAAACATTTCAATCTTTTGCAATGTTTTGTCTTTTAAAACCCATTTTCTCAACAGCAAGATTAATTTTAAATTAAATACTGCAACTTCTGTGTATTGAATTTGGAAAAATGTATTACATATTTTGAATCAGTAGGTCCAAATTATGTTAATAGCGTAATTTTTATTTTTGGGCATTATGAATAGTAACTACGGTAATTTTTATTTATTACAGTTAAAGGTAAATCGGGTAATTAAGGGTAAATATAAGATTATAAAATTACCCTAACACCTGCCAAAATTCTATTGGATAAATAAAAGTCGACCCAAATCACCTAAGGGTCGAAATAGATTTATTTCATGGACTTTTGACCATGAAAATGATGTAATTATTATTAAAACCAAAGAAAGTGACAACATGTCACTCTCTTATATCTTATAAGTCTAATAATTTTAATTTAGTGATAAACTTCATAAAACCTCAAATATAAATAGTCTCCAGAAATATAATAAAATTATCTATATCATGAGAATTTATTTAGAATTTTTAGGGATTAAATAATTATCATTAATGATGACACAATAGTGATGTAGAAATCATTTTATTGATAGAAATATCAAATAAATGGTTTTAAAAATATTAAAATAATTATTATATGAACTATTTAATGTGGTAAAAGAATTTTCTAGATAAATATGACATGTTATGAATCTATTAAATATTTTTTTTTGAATATATACTCTCTGTGGATTTTATTCAAATTCAAATAAATGAATTGTGTCAAAATTGACACTACTGTTATTTTATAAAAATAACATATTATAAAAAAAATTAAAAATCAAAAAAAAATATTTAAAAATTATGAATTGAAATTTATATGGTCTAAAATGTCATAAATTATCCAATTATGTACAATTCACAACACATAAGTAATTATTTATAACAATTTAAAATTTAGAATATTATTACCACAAATTAAATTTAATAGATTAAATACAGATAAATCAAGTTGATAAGGTTTAAAATAAATCTCCAACATGTATAAATCTTATTGGATGATGATATTATAACCCTATATCATCTAATATTCAGATTTGAGTCATTTTTTGATATTTTAAGTGGGGTTTGGGTTTATTATAAATTAACATTTTAGAGGTTTCTAAAAGTGCCCCTCTCCTCTCTTATAAAAGGGCACATCCTCCCTCCCCTCTTCAAAACATTTTGAGACTTCAAGATCGTCTAAACCCTGCCCATTTCCCTTATAAACTCCCCTAAAATCATAATAGATGTCATTTTCTTCTTCAAAGACCAAATTTAGTTCCCTAAGAGGAGGTTTAGAAGAGTCGCGTCGATGAAGAGGTAATATCCTTTACCGATTCTTTATAATTTATTTCTTCTTCTACTTCCTCTTATTTATTTGTTTAATTATAAATTAATAACATAATTATCAATCATATACTAATATGTCATTATAAATATTAAACAACCATATTTCACCTTCTATCCATCCTACAGAAAACGAAATCACCGCGCATGTGTACGTATGGAATACCGTCTCCACGCCGTGGTGTAATCTGTTTTCCACCACCACCTTACTTGGATGGGTATAATGGTAGAAATAATAAATATATATGATTATTATAACATAATACTAATTCTGATAAATTATATCATCCACTCCAATTCCATTCAATAATTATGGAAATGATATCATCGCCCATGCGTACGTACGGATTACCGTCTCCACGACGCGATGAGATTCATTCTCTATGATTAACCATTCAAGAGTAATTATAAAGTATATATAATAAATAATAATGAAATATATTACATAAAAATTATACTGGATTTATGTACATATATTTTTCATTTACTTAATTCCATTCAATTCAATAAGGAAACAGAAACAGCGTTCATGCGTACGTACGGCCTACCGTCTCCATGAACAGTGTATTTCATTCCATTCATCGATCTATCATATATATTTATATGCTGAATATATATTATATTTAAATAATTTTTTACATTCTGGAATTAAGTAAATCAGGATATAAGTAATAATATCAATAACAACAAGTTGAAACACGTACAATAAATGAAACGATTTTACCCAAAACGATGCTTTAAGATGGAATTGACAAAAGAACAGGTAATATAAAGTCCTAAGTGAATCATATATGATATCATAAATATTATTATGGTTCTCTTACAAGTTAATAATATGTTTAAACCCACTATACAGGAGTTTTTGACATGTACAGAAGAAATTGGGCCTAAGGTAAGGGATAATTATACCAATCTCGTTCTTATCTGAGATTGTTTATTTATAAGTATTTACTGGGGTTGTATTTATCATCAATGTCCATGTTTTCAAAAAAAAATCATAAAATTTTTACTATTCTTCCATGTTTGTTTAAATTAATTTTTACCCCTTTTTATTTTTTTTACTATGATGAATGGAAGGAATCTTTCTTTTGTTTACCATATGATGTACTTTTTGACTTTTCCGGAAAAAGTACAAGAAGAATGTTTTTTTTAACTTATACGACGTGAATGGATTTTTACGGTTTCATAATGTCTTATTTCAATGAATCTTCATCTACAAGATTTCATGGTTATTTTCAACAAAATTATTTTCTTTTAAAATTGAATGAAATTTCAAGAATAGAAAATGATTTTAAAAAAGAAAGGATATTTTCCTCAAGAATTCATTTCAAGTGTTTTATCAAAACTCTTTTCCATATAAGATGACATTATTTAGTATGTTTATGTTTCAAGTATGATGACTCTATTATTTACATGGTTTTATTTTTCTTATGATGAAATGATATCCATTTGTTTTATATGGATTATGTTATGATGGGATGATGTTTATGAAACCCATTTTATTCTTTGGGTTACGATGAATGATTTATGTTTATTTTATGTCACACATAAGAATGGTTTCATTATGATATGGTTGTGACCAATATCTCCCTACAATACATTGGGTAAAGATTTATATCTCATGATATAGACATGGCTGGAATAGCAAGTGAATCTGGTTCAGTAATACGGGGCTGGAACGACAAGTAAACCTGGTTCAGTAATGGACTTTGTCTACTATGATGGTCTTGGAAGTAATTCCTTAGTTACTATGGAAATCATAACATGTGCTTAATGGTTTTCCACAATTACATGTTTTATTCCCATGATATTTTACCATGGTTAATGTTTCTTTATGATCTATGCCTTATGCACTTCCAAGATTTATGTCATTACTCATCATCATCATTAAATCCTTTATTGATCATAGAAGGGTACAAGCTAGAGGGGGCCAAAAGATAACCCCAAGAGGAAAGCGTTATGGGGGTCTAAAGTAATGAAGACCTAGAGAATCCCCTCTGATCAGGTTCCTCCCTTCAAGAGGAAAAGACAACACCACCATAGGAGAAAACACACTGAGACCTTGCGCCGCCATCGAGGCTAGATAATCTGCAACTTTGTTCCCCTCCCGCCATGTGTGCAAAAAGACAGTGTCACTACTTATAATGTTCCTGAATCTCCTCAGAATATAGGTAACCGACTAGGGGTTGCTACGCTTATTGTGCGTGGAGTTATGGAGGATGAGAGAATCAGTCTCTATTGCTCCTAGTGTGATCCCCCTTTGCCTACAGAGCTGAAGACCCGTGAGCATGGACATGGCCTCAGCCAGGAGAGAATGGACCCTGCCAAAATGGGTAGTAAAGGCGAGGATGATATGTCCTCTAGGGTCTCGTACCACACCGCCACCCTTCATGTAGTCTGAGGAGCAACAGCCATCGAAGTTGAGCTTCAGTCCGGACCGATGGGGATGCCATCTGACCTAGTGGTCGGCCATTGGAGAGCTCCGTTGTGGCAGTCCAGCTTGAATACAATGAAGAGAAGGGGCCTCACGCCATTTGTTGTTAGAACAAACCAGATCGAGAAGGAGAAAAATAGTCCTGGCCACCAGAGTCATGCCAGAAGAGTGGAGCCCCTCAAACCTGGCTTGGTTCCGAGCCTGCCAAATGCACCAGTAGCCCGAGATAAGAATCATGATGCAGGCATTCCTCTCTGATCCACTTCCCCCGTCACCATGGAACCATCGGTCCAGAAAGGGCAGGTCCCTTAATTCCTCTACATAAAATCCAATGAAATCGCCAAATGCCTGCCACACCTGGAAAGTTCATTCACTGCAAAAGAAGAGGTGGGCAGAGCTTTCCTCCCTAGGAGTCGTGCAGCACAGGCAACGGGAGGCCAATCTAATGCCTGAGTGCTTCACATTTTCATCTGTAGCCAAAGCCCTGTTCTTGATATTCCATAAGAGAAAGTTTCATTTCATAGGGACGGCTTTGACCCAGACAATCGGACCCCATGAGTCGACCTGGTTCGCACTGGTGAGCACCCGCCTGTAATACTTAGCAGAGAACATACCCGAGGACGATGCGGTGAAAACACAGTGGTCTGGGTCATTCGAGGGGTCGATCATATCGAACACCTAGTGTTGCATACTGTCAAGCACCGCACCGGTGAACTCTGGATACACTCTTGACTCCTTGAATGTGATTTGGGTGTCGGGGCATCCTGGAAATCCAAGAACATACCCAACCTAATTGTGGTGCCAGAAAGAGATGTCCCCCACACCCACAATCCATCTGGAAAAGGGTATCAGGGCCTGAATATAGGAGAGAACAGCCATATAGAGCGGCGACTGGAAGGCATTCCATCCTCCACTGAGTCGGGCTGCCATGTACATACCCCAGAGTGTGCGCCCCTCAATAACCTCCCATGCCAGCTTCGCTTGCATTACATGCAGTGAATCTGAGATGCTCTTGACACTAATGCCCCCCTCCTGCACTGGCTTTTCAAGTCTGTCCTAGGCTGCCCAGTGTTTCCTCCCCTCCCCGTGTGCATCCCAAATAAAAGAAGAGAAGATAGAATCAACCTTTGTGAGCACCCCCTTAGGAACCTTGGAGGCTACAATTGCATGGCAAGGTATAGAAGATAAGATGTTGTTTTATGTTATCTATGTTTACCCTTATTGAGCATTTGAGCTCACCCATTTTATGTTTTCTTTTACCCAGAATATAAAGAAAGGTTTTAGGTAAGAAAACAAAAGGGGAAGATCTTTATGGGAGATGTTGAAGATCTTTCACCATGATTAGAAGATTATGTTTTGAGTTTCCAAAGACACTAAAATAATACGGTCTTTGGGAATTTATTTTTATCATGTATTAAGTATTCCGAAAAAGTAATGTAATTTCTATGTACGTCAAGATTTAGGTCTCTACACTCACTGCCTAAAGATTCAGGTATATCCCACTTCTTCCCTCAGATCACTTCCATTGACCCCCTGACTCACTCCCTTGGGTGAATTCTTACTAAATTTATAGACATTAAGGTCTCTTCGATAGATATAAGTGAAAGTCTTTGTCTCCTTTTCATCATGAGACTCTGCTACATCGAGGTCCAAAGTTTATTCTCTTTTATGTTCAATCTTCTTCTCTATTTCAATAACCAAATGCACTAAGACTTCTTATTCTTCTTGGCCAGAATCACAAGTTCCTATGTGATTATTCAAGAAATAAGGATTAGATCACTGGTAATCATCTGAATCATATCTTCTTCTTCCATGTATGCATGTGACCATGCATGTGGAAATTTATATGTACTATTCTTCCTATTTACTTCTTTACACACGTGCACCCTTGGTTTTGGATCCTTATTTTTAAAGTCTTCACATATGCATGTTCATGTATGAATTCATGCACTTCTTATTCTTCTTTCTTGTGTGAAGGTCCAAATGGGTATAGTTCCTTTAATCTCACACAAAGACTCTTCTCACCTTCTCTTATTCTTCTTTTCTAAGAACTTAGTTTGGGTGTGTTTATTTCATGAGTGTATGGTACATATATTTTCCAACCTTATTCACATGTGTTCACCCATACACTTCCTACCTTGTGACTTATTCCTTCTCTTGTTTGCATGAAAACCCAAATAGGTGAAACCCCCTACACCCACTTCCTTGGGTTTCTTTACTTGATACACATGTATGCACATGCATGGACTTTGTGAAAACATATTCTTCCTTAAAAAAAACCCTATATATAGTATATCTTATTAGCGTGAAAACATGAGGATTATCACACCTTCTCTTCATGAAGACGAAGAGTTCATGAGTCTTCTTTATCTTGCAAGAGGTGCACAAGTGTTGCCTCGTGAAGTGCAGAACTTCTATGCACACGATGTGCGGTCTTCACGAAGCTTAGTAGGAACACTGGCTCGCAGTTATCTAAAGATCTTCACAAACCAGGAGGGTTTTTCATATCTCAGATCATCACATAGTCAAGTGATATGATGTGTGATATCCCTTTGCTTTGCATAGCGTGTTTCTTCGTGAATCTCACTCGAGAGTGTAAAGCACTTATCGATGGCATGTGGAGTCCTCTCTTAGTGAAGCCTTAAAGGCTCATGGTTCTCCTTGCTTTCCCTTTTAAAACTAAAGGCTCGAATGGAAGATCTGCTTTTCGACAGAATCTCTCGAGAATGTGTATGGAAGCATCTTCTCTCAGCTTGGGTGCGGCTTCTTTTATAGGTGAGGAAAATATCTTATTCCACATTTAAATCTCACATGGATATCCTTTGAGGATTATCCTTTGAATGTATTAGATCCTTAGATCTTTGAATTATTCAAACCATGTTTGAGATATGCTGGATATCTCAGGTCTTTCCATTTTGAATGATCACCATTCTAAGTCACATGCATGTGTTTAAGGATCGCATGCATCCCATTTTAAATCATCACTCGAATCCATGTGGCCTTGACAACTCCATTTTCCTCGGCCAAACCTTCATCCTTGAGATATCACATGCATACAAGAAGTAGATTACATGCATGGTTTCAGTTTTTTCTTGTAGTCCTCATGATGATTAAATGATCATCCATGGTGATCAGATCGTGGTTCTTCATTATCTCTAGCAAGATGCAGCGGCACCGGCGAGCGCTGGAGGAAGATGACGATGGAACAGGAGAGCATCAAATTCCATTGGAGATCGAAGGTCTTAATTTAATCGTGCAAGGTGTGGGATGATGGATGATTTTGATTGGATCATGGATGCGGAATGAAACATGCGGCCAGGATCTCAAGCGATATTAGATAGATAGTTTAGATTACATCACTCATTTTAAAAACCCATCCCACATCAAAACAGAAATTCGGAAATTCGTATCAAGTCATCCCAGCATTCAGTCATAATTCTCCTCCCCTCTCCACATTAACGCCTCATACCATGTTCCTCGGGTGCACTCTATGCCCACCCTATGCCTCATTTCCTCCATACTTCCCTGCATGGTGGAGCGCTCTCTATGGGCGCACTATACGTCCACTAGGTCACTCTTAGGCTAGCTCTATCTGGATTCCCCATGGGAGCAGTTGACCCCTGTGGTCCTGCATGTGCCTCAATTTGAGGTTGGGTAGCTAGCTCATGGGTTGTCCCCATTTTTTAAGTAAATCCAATAAAAAAATACTTATTAGAAAACTAAGTACGCACTCAAATGCATGTCCATATTTAAAAACAAACCAACCCATGAATTTCTACCTTTCTCTTCCTCCTCTCATCTTCTTCAACCATTTAATTTTCAAACTTTAATTCCAATTAACTTAAATCATCCTTAAAATGATGCAACCTCAATGTTTTAAACAATGTATCATACATGATACAAGTTATTTGAACTTAGTAATAGTGCATTAATTCTATGAATTCCATTATCCATTTCACTTAGGAGAGTTCCTTTCTTCATGTTGATCATCATTGACATCCATTGGAACCCATTAACAACAAACACAATCTTCATACATAAGGTGGTCCCAAAAATATTCCCCTTTGTGTTTGTTTTCAGTACTTCAAAGTTCTCTAAAATGAGCATGTCAATATCAAAATTAGAGTATTTATCTTCTCTCTCACCTTCACTAATCCTTTCTCATCTCACCTTCTCTCATTTCACTTTATCTCCCCCTTATTGACAATAAATAAAAATTTTATGGAAAAGAGGGAATCAATCCATACTTAAGCAATGTTCCATCAATCATTTCACTCTAAGTCTACTTGAGAAATGCTCGGTGTTGAAAAAAAGAGGATTTGATCTAGATAACAAATATGTCCATTATACACTCATCATGATACCTCATGAGATAAGAACTTATATACTTATCTTTAAGGGCCTTTCCACATTCATTCCAGGTTAAAGAGATGAAATCATTTTAATAACAATCAACCTAAAACTCTTGTACTCACTTCAAAAAATAGATCAAAACATTCAAGTGCAATAAGTAGGATAATTGATATTGAGGCACTTCTGATTTTTTTATGTCACTGATTGATTTAGTTACTCCCCCTTTGTAAAATAATTTTTATTTTGAGTATCCAAGGATGAGAGATTGAGAAATGGCATACCTTTTATAATGACATGATATTCACATAATCATTAGAGTAATTTAATTTGATACCAACTAAAGTTGATAAAAATTGAAATAATAACTCTAGAAGCTTATTTATTTGTCTCCCCATCAAGGTAACACTTCTAAAGTTCTCCCCATGAGAGCTTGTTTCACCTTCAATTCCCTGTATTATAATAACAGATACAATACATAAAGATTTAAGGGAATAAGGTGGATCCTCCTTGCTTTATCAATGTGAACAACTAGGTTGAGATGTTTTTCTCAAAAATATGCTCCATTTTATCTACTCTACACACTTTCACTTTTTATTTTCAATTCTGGTTATGCTTATGTGGTTCTAACTACTTCCATTTTCCTCGTTATTTCTAAATCCTTGGCCAGATAACTAATATATCATTAGGAATTGGGGCATCAATATTTTATCTTTCACATGATTTATTCTGTGGTATTCCATTATTATTATCTTTTGAGGCATGTTAAGTTGATCATATACCAACCTTGTGACCACTGCCATTGCATACATCACAAAAGGTGTCATGTGTTCCAAATCTGTTTTTAGTGTACTAGTGTTTTTGGACCTAAGGGTGTTTCTTCCACTTATTTGGATTTCTCCCCCTTGATATGGGCTTCCTTTGTGATTTTTAATTTTTAGGATTGTACGAACAATCTAATACACAATTCCCAAACCTGTTGCAGCACCAACATTGTCCTACAAATCTTGAATTATTGATATCTTTTGGATAAGGTTGTTGGGACTTCTTCTTGACTTGTTGTTCTTTATGTGGGGAACCATATTCCAACTTATTGTTCTTCCTATTCACCCTAGACATGGTGGTAGGTATCTCATCACCTTTCCTCATCCATACTTGTTTATAATTTTTCTTCCACTTTTCACTTTTTGTAGATACAGATTTATAAACATTAGTATAAGATGGTATGAAGGGTACCTTTACTTTCTCAGCTACTTGTGAGAGATCATTGAGTGATGCCATGATCTTCTTATCACATGTTGGAGGTATTTTGATGGTAGAATCCTCTATTGAACATTGAGTGTCATTAGCTACTGTTTCATTTTTTTGTGGAGACTCAATATGTGTCTTCTCAATATTGGTCAATTGAGCTTCTAATTCTAGACATCTCATATTGAGGATGGATTTCTGGTCATCAATCATATTCATCCTATCTTCACAAGATTCATTTATTATTTTAACTTCAAATTCATGCAAATTAACTTTTTTTTGTAAAAAAGATTCAAGTTCCTTGAATTTCCTGTAAGTTTCTTCAAAATATAAACTCTTGAATTCAGTGATCTTATTCAGCTCATCTTCAAGTTCATGGATATTCTCTTCCGGATTCTAATTGACCCCTTATTTCTTTGCAAAGACTTCAATCTATCCAGAGAGCTTTAAACATTCTGAAATTTTTCCTACTAAGACCTTTTCCACATTATGATCTTCTCTTTCCAGTTGAGTGATCTCAACCTATATGCATTGAAATATTCTACAAGTAGAAACTACTATTTCTTTAGTAATATCATGAATATAGGTTCTTAATTTCTCTTGATCACTTACAATATCATGTGAGTTAAGAGTTTGATCATCATCACCACTTGTGTTGGAATCCTTGTTTTTGGTGGTTAACTGAGCCACAAGATATTTAATTTCTAATCCTGATATTTATTCACTATTGAAAGGACATAGAGAACCAAATACTACCTCTTCTTTAGATAAGAGGGAATTCTTCAACTGCTTCTTCTCCTTCTTTTTTCTATTTGTCAACATCTTGCTGGATATAGACTTCTTCTCATAGGTAACTTAATCTTCAACAAAACTGCACTTCATTGTTGACATAGGAAATAAATCTTAAATCCTCCACTAGATAAAATTATTGTAGAGTATCCAACATACCTGAACCTTTGGCTCTGATACCAATTGAAGGACCCTAGACCACCCTAAGAGGGGGGTGAATCAAGGTGTCATCTTTTTCTCTTCTTTACTAGATCTTGTTCCCACATTGGTGGGAACTTGTTTAAACCTGTATGATTGATATGTTCAATAATTAAAACATTCACATGTAGAAGGTCATCACAACACTTTTTACTTGGTTCACCACTAAGGTCTACGTCCAAGGAGCATACGCAGACATGTTGTTAGTCACACCTAATTCCACTATTCTTCACTAAATATGAATTATAAAGGTTCAGGAATAGTCATTCTATCTCAGGATCACTGCCTAAAGGTTCAGGGATAGCTCACTGCTTCCCTCAGATAACTTTATTTGACTCCCCTTAGCTCACTCCCTTGGGTTAAGTCTCACTCAGTTTATAGATGTGAAGGTCTCTTCAACAGATAAGAGTGAAAGTCTTTGTCTCCTATTCAACATGAGACTTTTCTTGAATCGAGGTCTATAGTTGATTCACGTTTATGTTCAATATTATTCTCTAGTGAAACGACCGAATTCACTAAGACTTCTTATTCTTATAGGCCAGAATCACAAGTTTCTATGTGATTATTCAAGAAATAAGGATTAGCTCATTGGGCATCATCTAAATCATCTCTTCTTATTCCATGTATGCATGTGACCATGAAATTGGAAATTTAGATGTACTCTTCCTCTTCACTTCATTACACACGTGCACTCTTGGTTTTGGATCTTTCTTTTCAAAGTCTTCATGTATGCATGTGCATGAATTAATGCATGCACTTCCTATTCTTCTTTCTTATGTGAAGGCCTAAATGGGTATAGTTCCTTTAATCACACACACGGCCTCTTATCTCCTTCTCTTATTCTTCTTTTCTTAGCACTTAGTATGGGTGTGTTTAGTTCATGATTTCATGGTACATATATTTTCTAGCCTTCCTAACATGTGCACACACATACACTAACTACTTTGTGACTCCATACTTCTCTTGTTTTCAAGAAAACCCAAAATACGTGAAACCCCCTACACCCACTACCTTGGGTTTCTTCATTTGAAACACATGTATGGACTTTGTGAAAACTTCTTCTTCCTTATAAACAAACCCCTAGTATATCTTATTAGTGTGAAAATAGGAGGATTATCACACCCTCTATTCATGAAGCTGAAGGGTTCACAGGTCTTCTTTCTCATGTAGGAGTTGCACAAGTGCTACCTAGCGAAGCACAGATCTTCCACGCACATGATGTATGGTATTTGAGAAGCTCAGTCAGAACACTGGCTAGCATTTCTCTGAAGATCTTCATGAACCAGAAGGGTTCCGTGGATCTCAGATCATCGTAGAGGCAAGGGAGATTATGTCTGTTATCCCTTTGCTTTGAGGAGCATGGTTCTTCACGAAGCTCACTTGAGATTGAAAATAACTTATCAACGAACTATGTAATCCTATCTTTGCGAAGCCATAAAGGTTTGATGTTCTCCTTTCTTGCCCTTTGAGAACTGAAGTATCGAATGGAAGCTCTATTTTTTTGACAAAAGCTCTTAAGAATGCATTTGGTAGCAACTCCTCTCAGATTGGGTGTGGACTATTTTATAGGCGAGGAAAAGATCTTATTCCATGTTCAAATAGCATGTGGATATCCTCTGAATATTATCCTTTGAATGTATAAGATCCTTGGATCTTGGAATTATTCAAACTGTGTTTGAGATATGCTAGATATATTTGGTGTTTCTATTTTGAACGATCACCATTTTGAGTAACATGCATACGTTTATGAATTTCATGCATCCCATTTTAAATCATTGCTCGAATCCATGTGGCCTTGGAAACTCCATTTTCCTTGGCCTAACATTCATCCTCAATATATCTCATGACTACAAGACTTAGATTGCATGCATGGTTTTGGTTTGTTCTAGTGGTCCTCATGATGCTGAAATGATCATCCATGGTGATCAGATCATGGTTCTTCATTATCTTTGGTGAGATGAAACGGCACAAAAAATCACTAGAGGAAGACGGTGATGGCACAGGAGAGCTTCAAATTCCACAGGAGATCGAAGGTCTTCATTTAATTGTTTGAGGTGTGGGATAACGGAAGGTTGTGATTGGATTATGGATGTGGAATGATACATGTGGCCAGGATCTCCCGCAAGATCAAATGGATGGTCAAGATTACATCGATCATTTTAAAAACTCATCCCACATCAAAACAGCAATGTATAGATTCATGGATTAAGTATCAAGTCATCCCAAAATTCAGTCAGAATTCTCATCCCCTCTATACAGTACTGCCCCGTACCATATTTCTCGGGCATGCTCTATGCCCACCTTATGCCTCCTTGCCTCCGTTCCACCCTGAACAGTGGCGCGCGCTCTATGGGCTCGCTATGCATCCACTAGGTCACACTTGGGATAGCTCTTCCTAGCTTCCCCATGGGCACGGTTGACCCCTATGGTCCTGCATGTGCCTTGGGTTGAGGCTGGGTAGCTAGCTCGTGGGTTGGCCCTATTTTTTAAGTAAATCCTATAAAAATACTTAGTATAAAACTAAGTATGAACTCAAATTCATGGCCATATTTAAACACAAACCAACCCATACATGTCTACCTTTCTCTTCCTATTCTCATCTTCTTTAACCATTTCTTTTTATAACTTGAATTACAATGAACTTCAATCATCCTTAAAAGGATGAAAACACAATGTTTTAAACAATGTATCACACATGATACAAGTTCTTTGAACTTAGGAACAATTCATCAATCATCTGAATTCCATTCTCCATTTCACTTAGGAGAGTTCCTTTCTTCGTGTTAATCATCAATGACATCCATTGACACCCATTGAAAACAAATACAATCTTCATACACAAATTGGTCCCAACAAATAAGTCATTATAAATAGAAGTTACCATATGATGAAATCAATAAATAATGTAATAGTAATTGCATCAAGTAGTATAATTATTCCTTATAAAAATAATTTATCCAAGCTTGTAAGGGAAAAATATTATTTTGGGTTTTCTCGAGACGAAGCCCAAGTTGAACCCCAACGAGTGTGGATTGATAAAAAATGGTGATGTGAGATGTACAAGATCATGTAAATTGATATGAGATCTATTCTAGATAAAGCGCTACACATGACAACCATCACTAGTTATCTTATTATTATGTCCTACAGAGAGATTTTGAGGGGTTACTTAAGTAGAAGTTTTGATGATATAAACATGTAGTTATTAATGTAATAAATATTATATGTATATCACATATATTTTTATATATTTCATATTTATACTTTTAATGGAAAAATAATAGTCAATTTTATACAAATATATTCAATTAATTTATCTAAATAACTAATAAAATCATTTTATGCAAAAAAATGTATTTTACTAAAAATGGTATTTTTATACACCATGTATTTTATTTTATGTTTAAATTATGGTTTTAATAAGATATATTATAGATATGAATAAAATATTAACACAAATTTAATTAGTGATTGATAAGAAATAATATTAATAATAGTTAATATTTACAATGTCATTTTTCTTTAAAAATATTTTTTCCCAAATACCCTTATATTTTAATTTAAAAGTTAATTTTATTATATTTATAAATTTAATTGAATTAAATGGAATAAAAATTAATAATTATAACATTTTAATTTTTTAACATATTTCATCTTATATTTTTAGTAAAAATAATAACAACCATGGTAAATATTTAATCAAGGTTAATAAAGGTAAAAATGGGTAACTGAAGGTGGCTCAAGTTTGGTTAAGTTTTTATCAAACATAGACCTTATATAAGACCATTGTTAAGAGGAAAATTTATACCCAAATTTTTAACCAAAATTTTCTCACCTAACTCAACTAACTTCTATGTGATTTCATCTTTAACCATTACCTAACTTTTGTTTCCAAGGATTTGTTCTACTTTTTAACTTATAAAAGGATCTCACTTCCAATCAATTCAACCCACTATATTTATTATATATTACATTTAAAAGATACCCATTTTACTTTAACAAGATATCTCTTATAATTTTTTCCTCCCTTTGTTATAATAAATTTATCCAAGTCCTCTATTTCCAAAGGATCTTTCAAGAGAAGATTCAAACTCTCAACTTGAGTATTATCCACTCCAAAGATTTTTATTTTCTAACATTCTCATCCACCCTCCTCTAAACCTATTCAAAACATACTAATATTATGAAGTCGATGTCATTGATATACTAAAATGTAATTATATTAATTGAAAAACTATTATCTATCTCCCACTCACCTGATAGAAAATGAAAATGTCACTCGAGTTATTATGGGATATCGCCTCCATCAACAACGTGTTCCATTTTCCATAATTTACTCATATTGATTGTTATAATAATGTATGTAATAAATAAAAGTTAAATTTATTACATGAATAATATTATAAAACAATTACTTATTCATTCTATTCATATCTAACAAATTGTTAATATACCACCTTTTTAAAAAAAATATTGAAAAAAGATTATCACTAATTCCATATTTACAAATCCTAAATAAAAATATCATGAAATGAGATTATAAATTTATAAAAACTATAAAACATAAATTAAAATGAATTTAATAATATAGTAATGATTAAATTGGTTTCAATGTATGGGGATCAACATCAACATTATAAAGCATGTGTGAAATGATGAAAATCACTAACATCTAATGATTAAAATAAACAATGACTGGATAATGAATGTATAATGAATTATTATAATTATATAGTAAAAGGGTTATATGTATGAATAAGGTTCTAAAATAATTTATTAATATTTTTTTATTATATTGGATTTTAAATCACTTTAGTGGAATTCGAGAGTAAAGGTAAGGGTTTTTCTTATCTCGATTTTCTTTCTTTGATACATATGTTATATTCGTCACTTGTTTTATTTTTTGTGGTGTATATACTACCCTATGAATGAATTTTATAATAATTTTTATGAAATTAAATGGATTTAAAAATCCATCATAAGCTATTTTTTCAAGCATTTTCAATTCAAGTGTTACTAAATCTATAAGGGATTTTGTTAACTCAAATATCCTTTCATTGAGTTAAAATGTTTCCTCTTGAACTTATTTTCTTTATTTATAGTTTATTACACTATAATGATTTATTATATGGTAATTTATCATTTCCTCTATTAAAATTTTTATTTTTAATTCAAATATTCTTCCTTGAATAATTTCTTTCTCATAAAATAATAACGTTGTTAAGAATACTTCTTATCCTCTCCAATGAACTCTTTCGCTTCCATGTACATATTATTTATTTCCATAAATGTTTTCCTTTATTATTTTGAAATCAAAATATGTAGTATATATTATTAACCTATTATTTATCTCTAACTATTTTTTAAAGGTTATTTTTTATCCTTTTTACGAAGCAAGTTTCAATAAATTCATTTTTAAAACATGAAAAAAAGGATTTTCATTTTAAAATCATACATTTTATCTTCCACCAAACATTTACTTTGGATAAAATTTATGTATTTTTTAAGGTTCCTTTATTGAGATTTCCTCACAAATAATATTTGAAAATTTATTTATTTCAATTTATCAAAAATGATCTTTTTGAAAGTCACTTTTATTTTTTTAGTTTTTATGATATTATTGAAAATATTTTATAAAATATATTTTTATGAATTTTATTCTATTTCTTTATTTATCTCCAAAATATATATCTCTGTGGAGTTATATTTTATGAATCACCCTCTAAATTTCTTTATAAAATTCCTCTTTTGGGTGATTGAATTTTTGGTATAAACCAATCTAATATATAAAGTCATTTTAGGTGATACCATTTAGAAACATTAAAAAATCCATATTATCTCCATTAGTTCTTCAAGATATGATATTTAGTTGATTTTTTGGAACACATGTGTATGGATTATCATTATGATAAGGTTTGGGTCTGTTGAAGACCTGATTTGGGTTAGGTTTATAAAATCCATGAGATGGGTTGGGTCCATTAAATCCCTAAGAAAGGTTGGATCCTAGACGAAATGAGTTAATAATGGATGTGATGAACAATGAAATGATTTTCCCAATAAGAAACCTAATGATATTGGGGAAGGAATGAAAGGACTTGTGGAAATTATCACTAAAACCTCCAAAACTATAAATAATAATTAAAACCATGTTGATCTTCCAAATACACCAAAGAAAAAAAATTATTATCAATTCCTTTATGCATCAATATCCACCCTCTTTTAGTTAGTCTTCTAACACACTAATTATTCAGCAATGGATCAAAATGATAGAGAATATATTTTACATCATTAAATACTCAAACCATGATAATGAAATTTTAGATTTTTATTGTATGGATGGTGAGGCTGACTAATGGTGGACACTCATTAAGAATACAATTAATAATGAAGAAGTTGACACAATTTAATGGATGGAGTTTAAAAAAATATTCACTAACTATTTTCCCTAAAATATTGGCACAAAAATGAAGAATGGATTCCTAGATTTGAAACAAAAGTATGAGGAATTAGTGGGTAATTATGAATCAAAATTCATGATAATCCCAAGTTATTAGTCCATTTTTATCATAGACCCTTAGAGTAAGATCGAAGGATTATTTAGTTTCCTAAAACCAAGTCTTTAAAAGGCATTGGCTATAACATACTTTGGTATCTATAAATATATTTGTTATTAATATTTATGGTGGAAATGGAAACTTGGTAATCTAACTATTTTAGAGATAATAAAAGGAAGATGGAGTTTAATGTAAACTCAAATGAAAAATATCATGGAGGAAATAAATTACAATCACCAATATACCAAAAATGTGTGGGGATTTACTCAAAAAATTATTGAAAGGAACCAAAAAATGTTTCAAGTTTGGGAAGTTTGGACATCAATATCATAATTTGAGATTAGAGACAAAGATGTTGGTTAATGAAATAGAGTAAAATAATATCCCAACTAATTCTCCACCCACACATCAATGCTTCAAATACAAGGAGTTCAAGAATTACACAAATCAATTCCCCAACTAAAGGGATAATGAGGATAAAAGGAATTAGAATTATCCTAGAACAAGGGAATATGGAAAATCTTATACAGTCACTATCACTAGATTGAACCATGATAATGAATTGGTTAAAGGTATACTTATTATCCACTTCAGATCTATAAATTTCATATTTTATTTTGGTTATTTACATTATTTCATATCATATAATTTTTCTAAGAATACTTATTTACTACCTCAAACCTTGGATATGGAATTTTTGGTGAATACACCTGGTGGTGTGTTGATTGCATCCTAATTATATAAATTATCTCTAATTAGAATTTTTGGGATTACACTTCTTGCAAATCCAATTATCCTTCCCTTAGTGAAATTTGATTTTATATTAGGTGTGGACTAGCTTTCTCTTCATAAAGCTCATATAAATTGTCAAGATAAGGAAATATCATTATATATCCTTAATAATCAATTTATCAACTATGAATGTGAGGATTATTATGAACTATATTTGTAATAAATCCCCTTAATTGGGTCTTGATACATAATAATGATGGATACTTGGCTCAAATGATTGAGGAATAACTCAACATTTAAGACATGGTCATTGTGAAAGAGTATATTGATATATTTCTCTATGAATTACCTAGGATTACTTTGGAATGTGAGGTTCAGTTATAAATTAAACTTATACTTGGATTTATTTCTGTATAAAATAGGCCTCATAGAATAACCCTTGCTGAATTAGATGGATTAAAGAAGTAACTTCAAGAGAATCTAGACAAGGGATTTATACACCCTGGTGATTCACTATGAAGTTTACCAGACCTCTTTATCAAGAAGAATGATAGATCAATGCATTTTTTATAGATTATCATGAACTTAACAAGATCATAGTCAATAACAAGTATCCTCTTCCCTGAATCAATGATGTGTTTGATCAACTTAGAGGAGCTCAATATTTCTCAAAGTTGAATATTTGATCTAGAAACCATTAACTAATAATAAATATATAAGATATACCTAACACATCTTTCAACACAAGTTATATACATTATGAATTCATATTAATTTCATTTGGACTCACAAATTCCCATTAAATATTTATGGATTTGATGAATATAATATTTAGATATTTTCTTAACATATTTATGGTAGTATTTAGAAATGATATTCTCATATATTCTAAGAGGAATGATGAACATGAAGGGAATTTGAGAATTTTGAAAATGGCCCTATGAAAGGAGAAATTATATTCCAAGTTCAAAAAGTGAATTTTGGCTACAAAAAAGTATCCTTCTTAGGTCATGCAATCACAGTCGAGGGTGTATAAATGGATCCATCAAAGAATAAGGTGATTTAGGAATGGACAAGACTAACCATTGTGATAAATATATGATGTTTTCTTGGGTTATTTGGATACTACTAGTGTTTTATGATAAATTTATCATGATTTTACAATCATATAACCAAGTAAAAAAAGAAGGGGGTGAAATTCCTTTAAAAAAATAATATGTAGAGTACTTTGAGGATCTTAAGAAGATATTGGTCACCGTACATATACATACATTACCCTGCAATAGAGAATGGTTTCTAATATTTATTGGAGCTTCTTTAAAAGGTTTTGAATGAATTATTATGCATAATATCAAGGTAATTTTTTATAAATCAAGTCAATTAGAGAATCATGAAAAAAAATACCCAACACGTGATCTGGATCTAGTGGTAGTAATATTTTCATTAATGATTTTTTAGAGTATATATATGTTGAAAATTGTGATATTTATACTAACCATAAGAGATTAAAGTATATATTCACACAAAAGGAGTTGAAAATGCATCAAAGGATATGGTTTGAATTGTTAAAGTATTATAAATGAATGATGCATTACCACCCTGGGAAGGAAAACAAGGACGTTAATGCTTTGAGTAGAAAGGATCATGTTACCCTATCCATGATAAGGATTAGAAAATATCTAATACTCATGTATTTAAAAATTATGGACCTTGAAAACATAATGTAAAGGTAAAAAACCTATCTTTCCCAAATTACAGTTTAACCATCCATCCATTCGAAGATCAAGGAGTCATAAAGTAAGAATATGGAGCTACAGAAGAAGGTGGGGAATATTTTAGAGTTCAACTTTGAAAGTGATGGAGTTATAAGATTCAGAAAAAAAAAATAGGTGTTCCAATAATACCATTATTAAATAAGGTATTATTGTATAATGTACATAGCTCATCATTCTTTATCCATCTTTGGAGTATATAAATTTATAGAGATCTAAAGGAGAATTTCTAATGATATAACATAAAAAAGGGATATTGCAGAGTATGTATCTTGATGCTTGATATGCTAGAAAGTTAATGTTGAATGATATAAGTATAAGGGGGTGATGTAAAAATTACCCATACCAATATGAAAATGGGAGAAAATAAAAATAGATTTCATCATATGACTAATCAAGACATCTAAGGGTAATAATGTTATTTGGGTTATAGTCGATCACCTTATAAAGTTGGTGAATTTTATTGTTATCATAGAATTTTTTTTATTGAAAAAAATTCCAATATATAAATAAGGTAAGTTGTAAGGATACATGGTGAACCACTTTCTATTATATCTGATCTGGATCATAGGTTTACATCAATGTTTTGGAAAAAAATCGATAGGATTTGGATATAGATCTACGCTTTAGTGTCACTTATCATCCTTATACTAGTGTTCAATTAGAAAGTACCATTAAAACACTAAGAATATGTTAAGATAATATTAAACTTATTTTAAGGGAGGTTGTTATAAACACATTCCCCTTTTATATTTATCAAATAATAATAGTTTCCATTCTATAATTAAAATGTAACTATATGAGAATCTATAGGGGAAGAGGTGTAGAACTCCAATATGTTGGAAATAAGTAAGAAAGTTTAATTTTTTGGGACCATACCTTTCTCAACATATGATACAAAATATCAAAATTATTCACTAAAACATTAAATTTATACAAAATTGAAAGAATATCTATGTTGATAATTATCAATGATATTTTGAGTTTGGAGTTAGAGATAAGGTACTCCTCTAAATATCAACATATAAAAAAGTTATGACATTTGGAAAGAAGTGGAATCTTATACCTAGAAACATTGGTCCTTTTGAAATCCTCAATCGTGTGTGTAGAGACCCAAACCTTGACATACATGGACATTACATTACTTTAGCGGAATACTTAATACATAACAAAAACATACACACAAGGACCGTAATAGTTTAGTGTCTTTGGAAACTTGGAACGTAATCTTCTAATCGTGGTGAAAGATCTTCAACATCTCCCATAAAGATCTTCCCATTTTTGTTTCCTTACCTAAAATCTTTCTTTTAATCTTGGGGGAAAAGAAAACATAAAAAGGGTGAGCTCAAATGCTCAGTAAGGGTAACCATGGATAAAATAAAACATACCATATACATTTGATCTTAAAAACATGAACGTAATGTTTAAACATCAAAATCTTGAGCAACGACTTAAAACATGGAAGTACATAAGGCATAGATCATAATGAAAAATAAATCATGATAACATAGCATGGGAATAAAACATTTAATTTTGGCATCCATTAAGCACATGTAATGATTTCCGCAGTAGCCAAGGCATTGCTACCAAGACCATCTTAGTGGACAAAGTCCCATTCTGAATCGAGTTCACTCCTCGTTTCAGTCCTGTAACACTGAACCGGATTAACTTACCGTTCCAGCCATGTCTATCTCATGAGATATAAAATCTTTACCCAATGCATTTGAGGGAGGTATAGGTCCCACCCATCTCATAGTCAAATCATTCTTACTTGTGCCACAAAATAAACTTAAAACATTCATCATAACCCAAAGAATAAAATGGGTTTCATAAACATCATCCCATCATCACATAATCCATATAAAACAAATGGATATTTCATCATAAGAAAATTGAAACCATGTAAATCATAGAGACATTATACTTGAAACATACACATATAAAATAATTTCATCTTAGATGGAAAATGGTTTTGATAAAACACTTTAAATGAATTCTTGAGGAAAATATCCTTTCTTCTTCAAAATCAATTTCATTTCACAAAACGTCATGTAATTTTAAAAGAAAGATATTTTGTTGAAAATATTCATGAAATATTTTGGAGGAAGCTTCATAAAAACAAGGCTTTATAAAATTGTAAAAAACCGTTCACGCCGTATAAGTTAAAAATAACATTCTCCCCGTACTTTTGTCGGAAAAGTCAAAAAAGTACCTCGTAACGTAAATAAGAGAAATATTCCATACATACCATGTAGTAAAAGTAAAAAATGGGTAAAAAGGACTTTATACATACATGAAAACACTTTTATAAAACATGTACAAGATAGAAATAGCCCCAGTAAATACTTACGAATAAGTAATCTCGGATAAAAATGAGATTTGCAAAATTATCCCTTACCTTAGGTCTGATATGCTTCGTACGTATCCGAACCTCCTGTAATATGATTTAAATAATGTAATTGACTTATTACAGAATCATATTCATTGTTATGATATCATATATGGTTCACTTATGACTTTATATTACCCGTTCTTTTGTAAATTCCATGTTAAAGAGTGTTTTGGGTAAAATCGTTTCATTTGTCGTCCGTGTTTTGACTTGAAATTATTCATATGATTACTTAGATCATGATTACTTAATTCCATAATATAAAACATGATTTATATATAATATATATTCATAATATACATATATATAATAGATCGATAAATGGAAAGAAATACACCGTTCATGGAGACAGTAGGTCGTACGTACGCATGAACGTTGTTTTCGTTTCCTCATTGAATTGAATGGAATTAATTGGATGACATACTTATATATATATACATAAATCCAGTATAATTATTATGTCATATATTTCATGATTACTTATTATATATACTTTATAATCATTTATGAATGGTTAATCATTGAGAATGAATCTCATCGCGTCATGGAGACGGTATTCCGTACGTACGCACGAGCGATGATATCGTTCCCATGATCGTGGAATTTTATTGGAGTGTATGTATACTATTACCGAATAAATATCACTTTAAAATAATCATATATAGTTATTATTTACACCATTATACCCATCCATGTATGGTGGTGGTGGAAAATAGATTACACCACGGCGTGGAGACGGTATTCAGTACGTACACACGCGCGGTGATTTCGTTTTCCGTAGGATGGATAGATGGTGAAATAGGTTTGTTTAATACTTATAATAACATATTAATATATGAGTGATACTGATTTTATTACTTCATAATGAAACAACCTAAGAAGAAGAAGTGGAAGAAAAAATAAAGGTGAAAGAATCGGTAACGGACATTACCTCTTCTTTGAAGCGCCTCTTTGAGACCTCCTCTTAGGGCACTAAAATTGGTATTTGAATAAGACCAGGACCTCTAGGATGTTTCTAGGGAAGTGGAGAAGAGAATTGGGCAGGGTTTGGCCGAGCTTGAAGGCTCAAAGTGGTGTGTGGAAGAGAGGGAGGAGGTGCCCTTTTATAAGGGAGGAGAGGGGCACCTTTGGAATTCTTAAAAATATTAGTTTATAATAACTCTAACCCCACATAAAAACCTCCAAAAATGACTCATATTCGAATATTAGATGAGATAGGGTTGTAATCTCATCATCCAATCAAATTTATACATGTTTGGATCTTATTTTAAACCTTATCATTTTGATTTATCCTTATTTAATCTATTTAAGTTTATTTGTGGTAATAAACTTCTAAATTTTAACTTATAACAAATAATTACTTATTTGTTGTGAATTTTCCATAATTGGTTAATTTATAACATTATAGACCATATAAATTTAAATTTATAATTTTTAAATATTTTTGTGATTTTTAAAAAATTTTATAATATGTTATTTTTATAAAATAACAATAGTTTCAATTTTGACACTATTCATTTATTTGAATTTAAATAAAATATATACAGAATATATGTTCGAACTAAAAGCTTTAATACATTCATAAAATGTCATATGTATCTATAAAAATTTTTTATCACATTAAATAGCTCATATAATATTTATTTTATTATTTTTAAAACCATTTATTTGGTTTATCTCTTAATAATATAATTACTACAACATTTTTGTATAATTATTTAATATACTTATTTGTTGAATAAAAATTAAAAATAAAATCCTATGATGAAGATAAATCTATTACCTTTCAGAATAATACTTTTACTCGAATTTATCATCTTAAAATCACAAAATTTAAATTTTTATATTTATTAAATTATGGAGGTGACAACTTTGGAATCATTTAAAATAAAATAATATAAGTGTCATAATCAATTTTATAAGGCTCCAAACGGTTATATATTAGGTCATTTAATGATTAAGGTGTAAATATACACTACCAATAAGATTTGGTCAGGTTTTTGTGCCTTTTAATGGGTATTATTATTTCAATAAAAACTATATTACTTATTTTTCACTTAATAAATAATTTCTGTATCATTAATGTATCACCATTAATGACAATTATTTAATCCCTAAAAATTCTAAATAAATTATCATGATGTAGATAATTTTATTAGATTTCTGGATACTATTCATGTTCGAAGTTTTATGATGTTTATCACTAAATTAAAATTATTATACTTATAAGATTTAAAAGAGTGACATGTTGTCACTTTCTTTGATTTTAATAATAATTAAATTATTTTCATGGTCAAAAGTCCATAAAATGAATCTAATCCGACCCTTAGGTTATATGGGTCTACTTTTAGCCATCCAATAGAATTTTGGCATGTGTTAGGGTAATTTTATAATATTATATTTACCCTTAATTACCCGATTTACCTTTAACTATGGTAAATAAAATTTACCATAGTTACTATTTATAATTCCCAAAAATAAAAAGTAGCTTATTCACATAATTTGGACCCACTGATTCCAAATATGGAATCCATTTTTCCAAATTCAATACACAAAAGTTTCAGAAATTAAATTAAAATTAATCCCTTTGTCGAAAGAAAAAGGGTTTTTCTTTAAAACATTGCAAAAGATTGAATTGATTTAACCTACAAATTTAATGTAAAATCAATGATAATTACATAAATTATATTAAATGGTAAAAATATATTCTATTTATAATTTAAAACCATTCAATATTATAATTTAACCATATAAATTATTGCGATGAAAAAGTTGTTTTTAATTAAAATATTGCGTGTTTTTACTATTCATCAAAATATGAAAGTTACCAGAATAATATGAAAAATTTATCCAAAGTAAATTTTTATTTCTTGATTCCAAAGAAGAATTTTATTTTGTCAAATTGAACTTATAAACATGTCAAAAACTATATTTAAAGTGGGTGCGCCCTCAAAAGGTGGCAAAACTGCATTTTTTTTAAAATACTTATTTTACCCGAAAAAATTATTTTGTTCTTATACCATGTTCTAGAAAATGTGTAAGATGAATAGTAATGTTATAAAATTCAAAATTTAGTTAATTCTATTCATAGAGGCTAGTTCATAATAATATTATAATAATATATCGTTGTTTAGTAAAACCCGATATTGCGTACAACACACGCTATCGAGGAAGGTCGCGATTGCGTGTAATGCAAGTCAAGTCAGGGTTCTGTGTTGTGCAAGAATCCTTCGTTGTTTCATATAACAGAATCCAACCATATTTTATTTATACATTGAATATATATATATATAAACACACTCAATGTTGCGTAGAATTACTATTATAAAATGAACTTGAAATTGTGTGTAACACGATCCAAGAATAGCATTGCGTATACTGCAAGCTAATACGGTGTTGCGTATAGTACAAGCTAAACTTGGTGTGGTGTATAATAGAAGAAATAAATGAAATTAAAAGAATATTTTTCATAAAATCTCGGGGTGTTACAGTGTGAGGATAGTATATTATCATCTAAAACTCCCTTTAAACCTCTCCAAGTACACAATGTGTTCCATATATCACTTTTGAGGAAGTACATACCCAATCCATCCCATGTACTCAACTTAGATGTCATACAATTGGAACATTAACTCTATTATAAAGAAAAATACATGGATATCTAGGATTGAAGAGATATGTTTTTTTATAACAATACTACCCACCTTTTCAAAGTTATGTTGTGAAATCATAAGTTTTATGAAGCTATGTGGGAACCTAGAAATGTAATGTGATAAAAATACCCACATTTTTTATCTGAATAATAAAAATTTCCAAGGAAAATTCCTTTAAGGGGGTATAATGTAGCGCACCATGAATTATAATACCTTAAATTTATGATAGATTCTTTTAAATATAACACTTAATTAAAATAAACTAAATTATAATTTAAATATGACCATTTTTGCATAGTATTTGAATAAGTCAGTGTAAATAGAAGAATCCATATTATGAAATAAATAATGAAAGTAAAATAAATGGCATCATGTAGTATAAGTCATCCTTATGAATCTCATTTTTCTGAGCTTGAAAGGGAGGTAGATTCTATGGGGTTTTCCCTAGACCAGTCCTAATATTAACTCCAAAATGTGTAACTTGATCGCAATCAATTGTGGTAGAATTTAAAGTTTATGGAAACTACTACAAGATATATATTGGTTGAAGTACCACCCGCAACAACCAGTACTTATTATCTTATTATTAAGTCTTATGCAAATATTTTTAGGGGTTATTTAAGTATAAGTTAGGATGATATAAACATGTAATTATCAATGTAATAATATATACATATATCCCATGAATTTTTATAGATTTCTCATTTATAATTTTAAAAGAGAATAAATGTAATTTTTTATACAAATATATTCAATTATTGTTTCTAAATAACTAATATAATTATTTCATTATTAAAAATATATTTGACCAAAAATTGTCTTTTTAAGCACCAAAAAATTTATTATATAGTTAAATAATAATTTTAATAAAATAAATTATATATATGAATAATAGTTTAACACTTGTTTAATTTTTAACTAATAGAAAATAATAAGAAGAATAGTTAATATTTATAAATTCATTTCTCAACAAAAACGATTTTTCCTATATATCTTATATTTTAATTAAAAATAATAATTTTATTATATTTATAAATTTAATTATATTAAATAGATCCTAAATTAAGATTCATTATGTCAAAATTTGGTAAGATGGGTTATATTTTTTTTAATTAAAAATTTAATTACCATAGTAAATATTTAATCATGGTTAATAAGAGTAAAAATGGGTAACTTAAGGTGGATGAAATTTTATTAAGTTTGCATGATACATAGACCTTATAGAAAAAAATAGGTGGTAAATTAATACCTACATGTATCAGTAATATTTCTTGACCTATCTCACCTAACTCTAATGTGATTTTATCTTTACCCCTTACCTAAGTTTTGTTTCCAAGGATTTCCCACACTTTTTAACCTATAAAAGGAGTTCAACACCACCCACTCAAACCACTTGGTTAATTTAATATTTCATTAAAACTCAGACTATTTTACTTTACCTAGATTTATATTCTATTTTTGGAATACCCTTTTTACATGATTTTGATCCAAGTCCTCCATTTCAAAATGATTATTCAAGAGAATATTCAAACGTTTAATGAGGGTATTATCCACTCTCAATATTTTTCTTCTCTATATTTCTCATCCACATTCCTCAAAACCTATTAAAACCATAATAATATAATTAAATAAGTATCATTATAATACTAAAATTTTATTCTATTAATATAACAACCATTATCTATCTCCCTCTCATCAGATGGAAAATTAAAATGTCACTTGTGTTATGTATGAGCTACCACATCCATGAAAAATGTGTTCCATTTTTCATCACCTCCATACATGTATGTTTATAAGAATTTATTTAAGGAATAAAAATTATATTTATAATTTTATTAATATTCTATAAAAATAAATTTTGAATTCCATTAATATCTAACCCATTGTAAATATACTACCTTTTTTTGTTAGAAAAATACTGAAACAATATCACCAGCGATTATATATTTAAAAATCATACTAAAAACTCTCATTTAATGAAATTAGAATTTTATAAAACACTATAAAACATTTATTATATTACCTTTAATATTCTAGTAAATATAAATTTGTTATCAATGTACATGGCTCGACATCGACATTACAAAGAATGTGCGAAATAATAAAAATCACTAACATTCGATGATAAAAATAAATAATGAGTAGCTAATGAATTACTATAATTAAGGAGTATAAATTTTAATAGATATTAATAAGGTTATAAAATAATTTATTAATAAGGTTATGTTTATTAAATATAATTTTAAATCATTTTCATAGAAGTTAAGAGTAAAGGTAATGGTTTTTCTTATCTTGATTTTCTTTCTTTATGAAATATATCATATTCACCACTTGTTTAATTTTGTGTGATATATGTACTATAATATGGATGAATTTTATCATACCTTTTATTAAATTAAATATATTTACAAATCCATCAAAAAACTCATTTTCAAGGGTTTTTATATTCAATTGTTACTAAATTTTTAAGCGATTTTTTTAACTCAAATATACTTTCTTTAAGTTATAACGTTTCCTCTTGAAATTATTTTCTCTATGTTTGGTTTCATCCACCATAATACTCTATTATATGGTAATTTATCTTTGTATTTAGGTAAAATTACATTTCTAATTTAAATATTCTTACTTGATTAATTTCTTTCTCATAAAAGTATAAGGTTGTTAAGAATAATTTTCATCCTCTCTAATAACCTATTTCTATTTCATATCTATATTATTTCTTTCCAAAAATGTTTTACTTTCTTATATTGAAATTAAAATATGTATTATCTCTTTTGATATTATTATTTCTCTCTATCTCTTTTTAAAAGTAATTTTTTAACCTTTTATGATGTGGGTTTTAGTAAAGGAATTTTTAATATATGGAAAAAAATCCTTTTTTGATCATACATTTTATCTTCCACACCACATTTCATTTAGATATAATTTAAATATATTTAAAGGATCCTTTATTAACATTTAATTCCAAATAATGGTTGAAAATTTCTTCATTTAAATATCTCAAAATTGTTTTTTTAAGTGACACGTGACTTTGTAATTTTATGATATTTTTGAAACGGTTTTATGAAATCTATTTTTATAACATTGTTTCCATTTTACTCTATATATAAAAGATATATCTCCTATAGAGTTTTTTTTTATGAATCACCCTCTAAATTCTTTTATGAAATAATTCTTTTGGGTAATTGAATTTTTGGTATAAGTTAATCTAATTCTTGAAGTCATTTTATGTGATATCATTTTCAAATGTTAAGAAATCCATATTCTATCCAAGGGATATTCAAGATATGAAATTGGATTTTTGTTTTTGTAGAACACATTCATATGGATTATCATTATTATGTGGGTTGGGTCCATTAAAACCCTAAGATTATTTGAGTCTGTTAAATCCCTAAGTCGGATTGGGTACGTTAAAGCCCTGAGATGGGTTGGGTTCGTTAAATATCTAAGATAGTTTCTCTAATGGAAAATGAACCTATACCAACATATATATAACAATGGTTTTTTAAAACTATTAATATAGGTTCCTCTATACCAACAGTTTTCCATTACCATTGGTATATCCTCTTTATGTGAGGGCTACACCAATAGTTATATAAAACCATTGGTATAGAGTGGTATTTGTGTATTCTATACCAACAGTTATCAATTAAAAGATATACCAAGGGTTTTTTAAAACCATTGGTATAGATATGTTATACAAATGAATTTAAAAAACCATTGGTATAGAGTTATTCTAAAATAAATGCATGCGACCTCCACCTCTACACTTGTAACTCCTATAAAAAATCCTATGATCATCTTCCATTTTCTTCTCAAGCATAGGGATCTATCATTGGTTTGTGTTTCTATTTAGTTGTTCTTAAAAATAAAATTTTTATGTTTTATATTTGTCATTTCTTCTTCCAAAAATCATTTTCATTGTTTTCTAAGTATAAAACACTGACTTATATTTTTTATGGTAGTATTCTTCCAAATTCATTGAACAAGGGTTAGTAATGGTACTCATTAATTGTAATAATTAATTTTTTATTCTATTTTTTTGTTCTAGTTATCTTTATTTTTATTAGAGTTTTGTTGGATATATGTGACTATTTTTATAATTTAAATAATGATGTGTTTATTATGGTGGAATTGGTTTGGATTGGTTGATGTATTAATGATATGGGGACTAGTGGATTTTTATATTTTTCTAAGTTTCACTCAATCAATGGGGTGGTCTAAGTTTTAGGGATGGGCCTAATTTTCTGGTGACACCTACTCAAATTTTTTAGAATTTTTCTTGTTTATGTGTTATTGAAAAAAGGAAAAGGGTTTTCCATACTTCTATAAAAGAATAATTTCTAAATTTTCTTCTTGTTAACTATACTTTTTTATCTTATTTTCTAAATGAACAACTTCTATCTGTTTAATTTTTGTTTTTCAGTGGATTATTTTCTTATCTCAATCCCTCTAGGGGACTTCTTTAGTCATGGGTTTATCACTCTAATTACTAGCCTTTTGTTTTTTATTTGTAGAACATAATTTGACTATCTTGGAATGTTTTTTCACTCAAAATGTTTTATTTTCATCTTTTAAATGAAAATTGGGGTGTGAGAAAATAAATCTTTTAAAACAATCAAAATGTTTTCCACATGAGTAACAAATTGACAAGTTGACTAATAGTGTACTAGTGTGTCGAGATACACTAATTTCATGTGATAGTATATAATTGTGTTGGCCTTTTCAAATAAATTAAATTATTATTAATAGTTTTTCTTGTTTTTTGGAAAATATCATGGCCAGTTAGTCATAGTTTGATGACTCTTGATAAAGATCACTAACACTTTAGAAGACACTCAATTATATTTTAATAAAAACTTGTGTCCTGAAAAACATTTCAAGAAACCCATTGATATAATGGAATTAAATATCATGGTTTTATATATATATATATAGTTTATATATATATATATGTGTGTGTGTGTGTGCAGTATTTTTTGTCTTTTATATTATAATTCTTTAACACTTACGTTTAATTGTGTATAAATTCTGAAAATATCTATTACTTTTCCTCTTAAGCTTCTAAGATATTTTTTTTATTTATCCATGGTAGTATATATTAAAAAATGAACAATTGTTTTTTGAGAATGACCCTGTATTTAGTTTTTATTTTATTAACATGTATATCAATTATTTGTTTCTATTTTATATTATGTTATAAATCATGATACTAGTTTTCTATTAGTAATATTTGTTGAGAATTTTGCTTACTTTCATATTTTAATATATCACCAAGCTTCTAAGATATTGTCTTATCTTACTAGAGAGAAAGTTATTATCCTCTATATAGTGATTAACAATTGGAGTTGTTTTGAAAATGTAGTTGCAAGAATGGTTGTCCCTACTTTTTTGGTCATGACCAAATGGAACTTGTGTTATTGAGTGTGAGTAATTATAATGATTCTATTGGTGATTTCTAGTAAAGGAAGCTAATTTTAACCTTATGATTTATAATAAGAAGAAAATGAACTAATTAAAATATATTTTAAATGGAAGTAATATTTGGAGAGTTATTTGTAAATTATGTTGTTTTCCTCTAAAGATGGTATTTTATATTATTTATTACCATTGAAAAACTTGATGTTTTAAAGAGAATAAATTATTTTTTGAATTTTGAAATGGAATGGGGGCTGGTGAAAAATTATTTTTCCAATGATATTGATCTATTATAGACCACAAATATATATATAAACGTTGATCCATAAAAAATATGTACTATTCCAAAAGAGAGATCTGGTAAGAGAGAGTAATAAATTATTCATTTATTATACAACTTTTATGTTAGGTAAACCATAGAAAATCAAAATCATATGTAAATCAGTAAGGTTCCCCAACTCGGCTGGTGGTGTGCATTAAATAACAAGAAAAAAGAAGTGGATATAGTATATCACACAACCCAATTTCTAAGTCTTTATAGTCAAACCACGCTATAATAACCCATAATGACCACCTTATTATTAACACCCCTCTCCAACAACTATCACATCTAGTACGTTAACTATTTTCATTACTACAATGTATACCATTTATATCTATCATAAAAAAATAGTGAAAAAATTATATTGAACTTCCCATTTTATTCATCATTATCGTGTTCATAGTACCAACCATTTTATCATTAATTTATTTCTAGTTATCCATTAACCTCTCCTTTCAAACTCTATTTCAATTAATACAAGCCAATACCCACCAATTTTTATTCATTGGATTTAGCCCATTCCCATGTCACATTCAACCAATTAATTTTATATTTAATTCATTCCATTCCTAAGAATCTAACACACACACCAAAAAAATCATCCTATAATCAAAAAAATATAAACATGAAAACTTCAAGCTGAAATCAATATTATATTAGTATGAGATTTATAGCAGTAAATAACATTCATCAATCCAATTAAACATTATTCCTCATTAAAAAATTGACATTTTACTTAAATTTAGACATAACGGATTTTAAAGTTATATATTTCCTCTTTAATTTTCTTATTTATATCATTAACTAGTAATAAATGTGATCAAGATAAAAAAATATATAAAACACATCAATAACAACAAAACACAATACATTGTTCTTCTCAAAACACTTAAAAAAATAAATAAATGATGGAAATAAAAATGAAAACAAGTATTGTATGTTCGAACACAGTCTCCCCATTAATTTATTCATGTCCAGCTCATTATCTTTTCAGTGTAATTCCAACTACTCATCCATTCAAACATAAACTAAGATTAATCCAAGATTTAGACAATAAAATAAAAATAAATTTTGAATTTACTATCTCAAATAAATCTATAAGTAATAGAATAAAAATAATGAATAAAAAATTATCAAGAAACACCAAACTCAAAAGGATATACCACGAGACCTAACCTAATCAAAACTTCATTACAACCTCCACTAATAAATTATATAACTAAAGGAACCACACTATTATAACCATTTAGAATGGGAGAATCAAGAAGAAATGAATAAAATATAATGAAACACATCTTATATCACAAAATCTCAAACATCCTAATATAAGGATCAACATTTACCAAAGAATATATGAAGGGAACCCAAGACAATCCAAATAATTATTAACATTTAAAGGGAGTTTAAATAATTGTAGAGAACACAAAGGGAAACTTGGATTTATATTTAAACCTAAAGGAAACAATATCAATGTGTGATAGTCTTGGTCATAAATAAATAGTGTCCCATTCCAAAATTCATGGTGTAATCCTACCTAAATCTCAAGGAATCAAACCATTTAAATTCAATATAACCAAGAAACATCACGGTGCTACTGAGAGGGTCATACCTTAAAGATTTAATATCCATGGATAATAGTGTAATCATCATCCTCAACTTGAATGATAATAATCCCTAAACTAGTATCATGGTGTAACTCAACCACCACAACTCAAAAATCCAAAAAAAAATCAAAATCAGGGAATCTTATATGAAAATCCTTCATGGTGAAATTCCCATCACCACATTAAGATAGAACCCCCATAGAATAAACTAGAAAAATATCAAAAATATATATATATTTGAAATGAATACATGTCTCGCAAGTGAATAATATAATATTATAAAAGTGTATGCTTTAATTAAAATTCAAAAACTATATATGCGTCTAGAATGTTGTGATTTCTATGGGTAGGTACAAATTTTTTTCTCAAGTGGCATAACACAAACATAAAATTTCTAGGTATGTATTCAAATCAAAACAGCATCCAAATAAAAATAATTTTTATTTAATTATTAGTTGTGTTCATTTATAATTGGAATATATCTTTGGAAACTAGAGGGGTTCTAGGGGAATTGGTGGTTATGTTAGGACCAATGAGTACCCAGTGGCCCTATAATGGGAACATAGAAGTCAACTTGGAAAAAACCTTTTAAAAAGGACAATTTATTAATTTTACTCACAAACATTTTCCCTAAATGTTTAATGGATTATAATTTCACCCTCATTCACATATGTGGTGTGGGTGAGGTACTAGTGTTGTATTTTTTCATAATGATAAAATGGATAGTTTTATAGGAATGACTTTTTAAACATGTAAAATCATCTTACATTATTCCATATTTCATCTTTAGAGGCATGTCAATTTGATTTCTCCAATATGTATGGTATGATATTGTAGAAAAATAATTATACTTATGATGGTTATCATAAAATACTCTTTAAATTTAATAAATTTCATCATGTATGTATCTATTTCTATTCCCCTTATGACTATTAATGTTTTCCCCGTTATATTTAATGCTTTCTTCAGAACATGAAGCATTCCAAGAATTATTTTTAGATATTTCATCATTCTAGAAATGGTATTTTTAACTCAATATTGGTTGTGAGGAGAGAGATATTGATCCTTTAAATTTTTTACTGTTATTTATGACACATGATGTATGATTATTATATTTGAATGCATATATATGATGGCTTAAATTTTTATTATCACTGTTTGAATTCATTAATTAGTTTGTTGAATTATGTATATTGTATGGTAGTGTTTTTTCAGATGTTGTTTGGTAGTGTTTTTACAGGTGGTGGTGTAGTGTTTTTTATAGGTGTTGGTTGTAAGTGTTGGTGTTTTGAGCTAAATATGGGGTTTTACTGGCTATGAAGGTTAGATCACTCTATAAAAACAATTTTTTCATCTATTGGTATTGTTTAAAGGCTAATGGACTATACCAACAAATTCTAAACCATTGATATAGGTGTATACCAATGGTTTAAAGAAACCATTGGTATAGTGTACATCAATGTGTCCTACACCAATGGTTTGTAGAAAACCATTTTTATATTCCTATACCCATTTCCAAACTCCAAATGGTTTATAGATCCATTAGTATAGGATATACTGATGCTTTTCTAGCCTATACCAATGGTTCAAAATCATTGGTATAACACTCGTTTTCAAAAGTGTTTGGGTCTTTTAAATCTCTTCAATTCCTTGGTTAAAGTTTTATATCACATTAGATAATGATGTTGCGCATGGATATTATTGTGGTTAGCTATGTTCACAATGTTATGTTATTCCTATGCCACATTTCTATATCATATTCTTATGTTATGTTTCATGGATCATGTTTATTATCTCATATTTCCACACTCTTATTCCATGGTAAACGTTTGATCATGTAAGATCACATGTATTTCTATTATGACTTATGGAAAACTCATATTTTTTCATGTTCTTTTTTATCAGATATTTATTTTGTGTTCATGTTTTCCCATATTCTTATAATTTACCCCTTTATGAATCATTGATACGTTTTGTTTTTCCCTTACCGAGAATTTAAACTCATCCCTTCTTATGATTTAAATTCCCTGGGTTATGAAGATGAGAATAAAATATGATACATTTAGAAGGATGTATAATATGGTGTGATTATGGAGAAATGTTCACAATTATAATACTTTTATGTAGTTAATAGTCAAAGACACTAAACCTTTAAGTTTTGGGGCTATGTAAATATTTTTGAGATGTATTGTTCAAATAAGGGAATTATTGTAAGTAATATTCATGTTTAGCTTGGGTCATCTCATCCTTCCTCTACTGCATATCAAAAAAATGATATTGTACCCCAATGTACTTCAACCTGGAATGAAAATATGGATTCTTTATAATGTGGAAGGTGATCTGACTATTACAAAATAATGAAATATTCTTCTATATGTGTTTGAGATCCTCCAAAAACATTCTCATCAAAATTAAATCTTTGAAAATCTATGTAGATTCTATATACTCTACCTCAATCATGGATAAATCCACAACTGACTATAACTTTGAAACCTAGCTCACAGCTAAGTGTACACATATAACCAATAGTGGATTTCCTCTGGTTAGAATATCCTATAAAACCTTTATCAATATAACCTTAGATAGGAAACTTTGATCCTCTATAACATTATGAAACATCTAAGTTATACTTGATGTATCTTGAGATCTTATTCAATGTGTTTTAATTCTCTCATCCTAGATTCACCATGTACTGATTAACTGCTCCCACTTCAGGTGTAATGTTTGGTCTAGTACCAACCACAGTGAACATCAAACTCCCCACTACTTATGTATTTAGTACTTGAGACATCTGTATCCTCTTTGATTCACTCCTAGGACTCATCATAAAGGATGTATTGAAATTAATAGGAATAGGGCTGCATATTGGATTATATCCTTGCATGTTGAATCGTTTAAAGACATTCCTCAAGTAATTATTCTATGATATCCAAATCTTTCCATTATTTCTATCTTGGTAAATCTACATCCCAAGAATCTTATTTTATAGTCCCAAGTCATTCATATCAAACTCCTTATCCAACTATGCCTTCATCTCCTAGACCTAATCATTGTTGGGGCTTGTAACTAATATTACATAGACATAAAAAATAAGAATGATAAAATCATTTCCATTTGAACCCCTAAAATATGCACAAGGATCAAAATATAGTGTGTTGTATTCAGGGATTATGATATAGGAATAAAATCTCTTGTACCAACGCCTTTAAACATGATTAAGACCATACAAAGTTTTGTTCAACCTTCAAACCAAGTTCTCATTTCCTTCTTCTATAAAGCCTTCTAGTTAGAGCATATAAATTTTTTATCAATATCACCATGGAGAAAAAAATTCTTCGCATATTGATAATCTAGATGTAAACTATATGTAGCACACATTTCCAAAACTACCTGAATAGTTATCAGTATAACAACATGAGAAAATATTTCATTGAAATAAATACCTTACTTATAAGAATATCCTTTAACTACCAGTCTCATATGAAATCTTTCAACATGGTCCTCTATATCCCACTTAATCTTAAAGATCAATTCATTTTTGATATCCTTTCTTCTGTGAGGTAATGGAATAAGATCCCAATTTTTCACTGCATGAAAAATAGTGTCATTAGAGGGGGTTAAAACCCCCTCTAAATCATTAGGAGTGGTTATGAAAAAACGCTGATAAAGTGTCTACCCAATCCTATTAGAGGAGATTTTGTGTAAGCATTGGTAAGATAAAAAAAATTAATGGTGGTTTTTTAGAGGGGATTTTACCCCTTCTAAAAATTTCAAAAAAAATCAAACATTGGAGGTGATTCCAACTGCTGGTGATTTAATTTTGTTTAAATTATTGAGGGGTAGTTTCGAACTACCACTAAATAATTCATATTTTTTATATAATAAAATGAATGCATTACACCTGCCTTACTCCCATCCATCCTCTCATGCCCTACACCCATCCTCCCTCCAATGTCAACCACCTAAACCTCCCTCCCTACACATGCCTTCCCAGTTTTCTACCCCTAGTCTTATTCTGATGGCAATGCCCTGTACCTAGTCTCCCCCACCACCCTCCCCCGCCCTACCACCTCTCCTGCCTCCCCACCGGTCACCCACCCTACACGCACCATCCCCACCAGCAGCCCCTTTCCTCACCCTCTCGCCTCCTGCCCCAGGTCCCCCCCCCCACCGACAGTGCCCTACACCCAACCTCCTTCGTCAACTGCCCCAACCCTCCACCTCTCGCACCCTACACCTGCCCCGCCCCTCCCTTTTGCCTCACCAGAAAAAAAACATCCCATACTCAGACTCAACCCCATGACCAGGGTAGCCCATCTGAGGCATGTAACTACCCCATCTGACTACACTCCCGATATTTATATATACCATATTAATATATATTTATATTTAATGAGAAACTCATTATATGATTATATAATATATAAAAAATTGTATTTATAAATATACATTTACATATATATTTGTGTGTGTATTTATGTATGTATAATATATATCTGTGTAATATAATTATAATATATATTTATATATTTATATGTAAATATTTGTTTGTATATACTTATTTGTATATATGCTTATATAAAAAATGTAATAAAATTATTTGTATATACTTATATATATAATGTAATTATATATTTTATATATTAATTTAAATTTATTTTTTATATACTAAAATCATATATAAATATATCTACAGACATATATAATGCGTTCTATATAATAATAATAAATGCATTTGTATTAAATGTATGTATATATACACAAATACATTGTATATTTATGTATACAATTAAATACTTTTATATTATATATTATGCATACAAATATATATAATATACATAAAATTAAATACATTTATATAATAAGAAATATATAATATAATTTAATAATAAATATATTTACAATATTAATTTATAATTATTATTCTATAATACAATATAAATGATACATATATTAAAACTATTTTTTAAATTATAAAGATTATATGTGGTTTTATGAATATTATACATCTATTAAATACATTTATATGCTGATTTATATTATAAATATACTATATATTTGTATATGTAATTAAATACATTTATATTATATTATGTGTATAAATATATATAATATGCACAAAATTATATAAACATTTAGTTAATTCATATTTATATAATAAATATAAATATATATATATATTATGTATACATTTATGTTATATATTAAATAGATTTATATTAATGTATACATGAATAAAAATATAGTAATGTTTATAAAATATAGAATATAATATACATTAATGTATTCATATTTATAATATTTATATGTTTATATTATATATATTTGTATTATATTATATATATATATATATATTATACAAATGAAGATATAATATTATATTATACAAATATATACAAGTATATTATGCAAATACAAATATATATTTTACAAATATATTATACAAATACAAATATATATATATATTATTGTATTTAAATGTATTCAAATATATATATTATATATTATATATTATACAAATATACAATTAAAATATATATATATATATATATATACAAATATATATTATATCATACAAATATATATAATAAAAATATATATTTTACAAATAAAAATATATATTATACTATATTGATTGATACGAAAATGTAAATTTATATATTACATATGAATATGTATACAAACATGTATATTTATATAATATTTATATAATATTTATATATTATATATTATATATTAGGTATTATGTATTATATATTACATATTACATATTATACAAGTATATGTATTTATTTGTATATATTATATTTTTACGTACACAATAAAAAAATATTAATATATATATAACATATTATATAAATATAAATATTATATATATATATATATTAATAAATATATCTATATATAAAAATAAATATATTATATATTTATATATGTATACAATTGAATATATTTATATTATATTATATATAATATACTTTAAATTAAAATAATGTATATTTAATTTAATTATAATATATATATATATAATATTTATATTATATATATACACATATAATTTAATTTTATATTTATATTTATATATAGATAAAATCTTATGTATATTTATATATTAATATATTTTACATATATAAATATATCTTTATATATTTATAAATATAGTTTTATTATGTATCCAAATATATATTTATATTATATATGTATACTTACGGATACACACATAGATGTTTATATAAATACACTTAAACATATATTTATGAATACATTTATATCAAACACACATAATGTTTAAATAAATATACTTTTATATGTGTGTGTGTGTGTGTGTGTGAATTTATACACACATACGGATATGCATTTATATATTTATTTGTAAATATTTATATATATTTATATATTTTCTAATATGATATATATATATATAATATGATTATATAATATACTTATTAAATATATGTATATGTAATATAATATAATATTTATATTTATATAATTGTTTGTATATACTTACATTTTTGTTTATATATATATAAGTATTTATTTAATGTATTTATATAATGTATTTATATAATATGTTTATAATGTATTTAAATATGTTTATATAATTTCTTTATATAACACACACATTCACATCTTATAAAATTTGATTTTTTAAAAAAAATTAAAAAAGAGAGGGGGGTTAAATCCCCCTCTAATCTAAGGGATTAGTGGAAAACATATGGGGTTTTAACCCCCACTATTTTTTTAAATCAAACAATCATATTTTAGTGGAAGTTTTGACATAACCACTACTAAAATATACCAAATTTACTTTTAAAAAATAGAGGGGGTTTTAACCCCCTGTAATATTTTTTTATTTCTAATTTAAATAAAACCATAATATTTTAGAGGCAGTTATGTCAAACCACCGCTAATTTAAAATTTAGAAATTATTCTTAAATAACCAGCACTAATTGATACATAAATTTAATTTATAGGGGGTTGTGCACAACCCCCTCTAAATAAACATTGTTAAATGAACTATTTATTCTTGTACAAGGATTCAAGTTCCTCCTGCATCGCCATCATCCTTGAGGATACATATAGACTCTGGGTCACCTCTACAAAAGAATATGGCACTCCATCCTATGTTAATAAGTAGTATTAAATATTACTCTTAGTGACATATTCTAACTACCATATTGGTGCCATTTCCTCCCGAGTTAATTTTCGTTATCAAAACCAAACTTTTACTTTATCATCATGCTCTTTTAATTCCTCATAGGAAACATGTTCTTCCCTTTATTCATCCTCCACCTCTGTTGTTGTTTCTATATTTTCTTTCTCTATGTCCCCATCAATCATCATTTTCACCTTTTATTCTATAAAAATGACATTTCTACTGATGATAAGTTTGTGGGAAGTGGGTTCCCATAAACAATACCCCATCGCGTCGTCAATGTATACCAAAAGTATACATTTCCTAGATCTCAAATCTGACTTCGATCTTTCATAGTCTATGAACAATACATATATAGGATATATAAAAGTATGTAACTGATAATAGTCAACATGTTTACTAGTCCAAATATATATTGGTGTTTTCATATCAATCGTTATTAAAGAAGATTGATTGATCACATAACGGTTGGTCTTCACTGCTTCTTCCCAGAACATCTTGGAAACCTGTAGTCTTCAACATTGTTCTTGATCTATCCAATATGGTTTTGTTCATCTTCTCAACCACTCCATTATACTGAGGATTGTACGTCACCATGAACTATTTATTGATGATTCCTATTGATAAAAAGTGTTAAACTCCTTACCTTTTTATTACCCACCAATAAATCCCTCAAACACTTTATCTTCTTTCCAGATTCAAAATCTTTCCACTCTTTGAATGTTTTTAAGGCTTTAAAAATATTTGATTTCATACAGATTGGGTACACTCAACATCTCTTGAAATAATCATAAATGAATGATACAAAGTACCTTACTCCATCTAGGGATATAATTGGTGCTTTCCAAACATCAGAATGGATCAAATTTAATATCTCCTTACTACTCATTATTAACATCCTAAACTTTATCCTATGTTTCTTACTCAGAAAAAATGATCAAAAAATGGTAAGGATGAATTTTTAATCTTAGGTAAAAACTTCTAATTTGAAATAATATTCAGTCATTATTTCAATATATGGCCAAGATTTTATGACTTTACATTTCTAATGATTTATTTATGGTAGTTGATGTGAAAAATATCTTTGATTCCTTATATGTTTCACTAATAAGTATGTAAAGGTTATTTGAGATATATTTTTTTCTTCATCACTAAAAATTCACCCTTCACAATTTTCATTACTCATTTCTCAGTGAGAATCTTACACCTGATGTCGTCAAATTTTCCCAAATACTATATGTTTGTATTTAATACCTTCACATGGAATACTCCTTAGATGGTTCAAACTATAACATCATGTATCTTTTGTTTGATGGTACTAACTCAAATATTTTTCAAGTTGTAATCATTCCCCATGTACATAAGTACTTCCAGTATTGATTCATAATTATCAAACCATTACTATAGAGTCATCATTTTCTATGTTTACCCACATGTGAATTATCTATGTGTCATTCAGATGTTGTCTACCCCTAGTAGTCATTGTCACTTCACTGACTAGTATGTATCCATTTTCAAAAGTAATCACTACATTTCCTTGATATTTCTTTCCACCACTCATCTTCTTTCATCAATCCTTCTTAATGTTTCCCTTATTTCCATAATTATAACATGTGACATTCTCCTTCTTTATCCTTGATTTAGACCTTCCATGGTTTTGGATCCCACTAGAACCATGATCCACCTTCCTTCCCCTCACCCTAAACAGAGCTCCCACTTGGTGAAAAGTTGTTTGTCTATCCAATTTGTTCATGTGTTTACTTTATTATTTAAGAACCATAGTGGTAATTTCATTTAAGAGCAGTATATCCATCGAGATATTGTTCATGTGATTTTTTATATGATGTGAAAAAATAATTTCATAAGAAAAGTGTTTTTAGATTTAAATCAAAGACTTAGGTATTGTTTGTAAAATGAACTTGGTTTCATTAAATGTTTTGTAATGATTCATTTCATTTTAAAATATAGAAACTCTTTTTAGTGGGATTGATTTTTTATCAAGTACACAAAGTGTTTAAAGGGTGGGTTTTCTATTTTTTAAGAGAGGATAATGATTTCTAAAATTGGATTGTTTAGGTTTTTACCCTTGGCCTATGTTTAAAAAGGGGAAATGATTTGAATTGTTTCAAATGTGGGTGTTTGTTTTTATCATGAAATCTAATAGATATTCTGGTTTTATAACTAGTTAGTTTTTCTTTAAAAATCATTTTTGGAAACATTTTAAATTGACCAATTCGAGTTTGAGCATGGGATTGAAATTGTAAAATAGATTTTGTTTGAATTTTAATAAAACAAAGACTAATTTTAATGGTGTATTGGTTTTTAAAATTAGTTTTTGATACTCTTTTATATGGGGATGTGATTTTAAAATAAGAATTTTTTAACAGATATGGTCTTATTTTAGTAAATCATGTAATTAGATTTTTCCCTCTATTTTATTTTAGTACTATTTAATGTGACTTTGAATACATGATGGGGTTGAACTTTTTTTATTGTGTGGTTTAACATAAGCCTCCCAGAAAGGTCTAGTGTGGAAGTATATTTCTTGTATTAGGAATCCTTTCTCATTTCAATTTTAACATTTCATAATAGTTCGAATTAAGTGGCATGTTTTTTCTTCTCCTCTTGGTGGTGTGCCTTGGAAGTTATTCATGTGTGTGTTGGTTGAGTGATTTTTCTAGGGAATTATATAATCCAAGTGTCTTGGGCTATGAACCTTGGTTTTATGGTTAAACTTGTGAGGATAAGTATTTTTTGAGACTCATATGTGATCTATAGTTTGGGATGTTTTTTCAATTGATCTTGGATACACTTTAGATTTTTTAGAGTGTCCATCATTTAGTGTTTCCTTCGGGTAGTGGGTTATGTCTCATCTAGATGAAGAACTATTTTTGGACTTATTATTATTGAGTTTTGAGTATTTTTGGATAAAATAAAACCATGACTAGTGTTTTATTTGGTTGTTTATTTTGAATTGTGGTTATTTTGGGGAATATTCATTCCTTGTTGCTTAATGATGTTTATTATTTCCCTTTCATAGTGCAGACCATGGTCTGGTTTTTTCTTGTTGGTTTTGACATGGAAAACATAGGTTGTGTGGGGATATAGTTTTGTTTCTGGTTGGATTGTGGGTTCCACTGAGATGATTTTCCTATTAGAGTCATTGTGGGATGGTATTCCATAGGTTTTGATTTAGGTACCCTCATATCAAGCTTGTATCCCTAGGGTTAGAACTGTGTCATTTCTTAACAAGGAATGTTCCTAATTATTATTCTCTATAGATTTGGAAATCAATTTTTATGTTTCTTTGGGATATTCTTGGTTCAGTTCCTTCCATTGGGGGTTTTAAGCTATTTGTCCAGTGGTTGGTTATGACCAATGGTTCTTGATGATTCTGTCTTGGAGATTTTGGGAGCATGGTTATGTGGTGTCATCCTATGGATTTAAAGTTAAGTGGGTTATAATTTTTCTACCATTTTATATTAATTCTAAATTATGGGATACCAATGAATGGTATCCACCTTCTTATAACTTTTCTTTGATCAGATGTATATTGGTTCTACTTGAGGATAATCAATGTATTTTGATGAACTCTTCTAGTTGTTCGAGGAAATATCTTTTAATCTTGAGGTTTCATTTTAGTATTCATCTTTGGTTGTCCTCTACTTAGAGCTAAGACTTTCTAGTGGAATAAAGTGGTATGGTGGGGAGAATTGGCACACCCACCATGTTACTTTGGAGTTTGTTTCATGTTATTTTATGTTATTGGGGGTTATTTTAGCTTTCTAAGAGGTTTCATCCTAAAACATGGAAATTTATAAGTTTCTATTCTAGTGCACAATTTGGGTGCATGGTTTAGGGTAAACCAGTATATTAACCTTACAAAACCCTTGGTTATTCTTATTTATAGTTTATTTTTGAACATTCATGGTTTATTCTTCATAGTAAGTGTGTTGTTAAATCTAAACCATGCAGATTCTAGGGGAAATCGTGCAGGACCTTTGGTATTTAAGGGTAAGGGTTCATGGTTTTTCCAACCATAAAATGTCTCTAGATGAATTCAAGAAAGTTGGGTTGTCTTGGGAAATGGCTCTCACATATTTAGTGTAGGTTTTGGAAAACCATGTGGACAAACCGAATTCTTTACAAGTTGAATTTATATTTTTTCCCCACTCAATTTTAACCCCCCATCCTCTCTATTCTCCCCCCTCTCATTCAAGTTAACCATTTTCCTCTAAGGGATCTTCCTCCTTTAATTATATTCTATTTTGTAGCTTTCAACCTCAATTTCAAGTGGGTTTCATCTTGGTAAGTCCCTATAAACCCCATCCTCTCTTCTATTTATCCTCTTTCCCTTGATTTCTATCATTCCCATGAACCTTAAAAATATTATGGGTTGTTTTTAGTGTAGGGGTTAATTTGAATCATGGGGATTTACTTGTATAGGGTCGGTAAAGGGAATTCATGGGCTTGTTGGAGTGTTCAGTGTTGTCAGCGATGACTTCTAGCTTCAGAATAGTTGAACTAAGGTAGGTGTTTCTTTGTTGTTTCTTTATATTACAAGTAATTGGATGATTATTGGTTTTAAAAAATTTATTTGTTAAAATTATACCTATGAATATGTCCTTTGGTAGAAAAATAGCGACTTATAAGTCGATTTAACCCTTATAATGTAATGGTATTACTTGTCAAGTGTTTGTAAAAATGTTATAGTGGATTTCCAAAGCATGTGAGTGTTTTAAAATCAGTTCTTGATGCTAGCTTGAATTTTTAAATGGTCATTTCATATCAAATGGTTTTTCAAACCAAGTTTTTGAAGTGTTTTAGTTGTTAAAAATGTTTTTTATATAGATATTTATTTTAAATGGGTAAATTTACCCTTGTACATAGAATTTGAAACATTTTTATACCCTTGGTTGATTTTAAAGGTGGTTTAAAGGGAAATATGAGTTCGTTAATGGGTTTCAAGTACTTTTTAGTAAAATTTTGTCTAAGGGTTGATTAGAACAAGATTTTAAAAATTTTGAGTTGGTCTTGACATTATAATCATGTTTATAAAATAAGTATCATTTGGAATTTTATGAAATATGAGGTTTTATAAAATTTATGAGACCTCATTTATGCCAGTGTTATTTTGTTTTTTCCATGGTAGCTTTTGATCCCATGAGGTAATGTTTATTTCCATACATTGATGTGACTGGGAATGTTTCTTGTGAGGGTGTAGGAGGCAAGGTGTGAGTTATTTCAAATGTTTTATATTTGATGTATGTTATGGATTATTTATACTCACCTTTATTTTAATTTTCAGGGGAGTCTTGGGAATATAGTAGGTTATCGATATAAGGGAAAACCCTAGTATAGACAGTGGGTAGACTAGGGAGTGTTTCATGGAAACACTAAGATGGTTAGACCGAAAGGGGTAGTGGGCCTTATGAGTTGGAGGAATTTTTTTGTTCCCATGGTAGTAAAGGAGCTCCATGTTCATTTATTTTTGGATAGTTTAATTAGACTTCTGAGGATGAGATAGGTTCAGTAGTATTGGCCTAGGTTCCTTATCTCCTGTTTAGGTCATTATCAATAAATCCATAAGACAATTTTGATGATGTTGGGATCCTATTTAGGATATTTTTAGGGGATTTATCCTTTTGTTTCATTTTTATCCCATACTTCTTGTATTATTTTTTGGAATATATGTACTTGTGGTTTGTTTCCATACCTTGAAACCTTAACACAACGGTGCATGTTTTTTTTTTCACCTTCTTTACTTTATGGTCTTTTTTAAAATGTTTTGAAAAAAAAAATTTGGATGGATTTTGAAATAAGGAAGGTTAAAGTGGTATTTTAACATGATTTGAAAATGTTTAAATATGAGTTTTAAAGGAGTGTACATTAAATGTGAAATTTTTTTTCTAAAATTTTTTTGAGTGTTTTGATGAGAGAGTAGGAAAAAATGTTTTTGAAACTCCAATGTGTGGGTTTTAAAACATGTTTTTAGGTCATTGTTCCAAGTTTTATATAGAATTTTTTTTTAAAATATGTTTTTGAAACCATTATAAAATTTAAAACCTCTTTTAGAATTTGAAAGTGTATTTTAAAATGGGCTATTTATGAGATTGTTTTAAAGAAGGACTTTCAAATGGTGGTTTGAAAAAGTAGGACTCATATAGGGAAAGTATATTTTTTAAGTGATTGATTTCATTTAAAAAGAAATATAAAAGGGATTATTAACATAGTTATGATGTGTTTCTTATTTATTTATGTAAAGGATTATTAAAAATGTATATTTTTCTATTATATTTTAAACTAAAAAATTTAGGTTATAATGAGAAAGAAACTACATAGATTAAGTAGGTGGTATCCTATTGGGTTATTTAGATCATACCTATATTTTATAGGTCTAGTTTCATTCTAGTTTTCTTCTATCCTACTTATTCTTCAAGGTAGATGTTGAATTGGGTTGGTGATTGGGGGTCATGTGGAGGATTTTTGGTGTGGTTTGGGGTTTTCTTTTGGTTTTGATATTTTTATAGGCTACTTTTTCCTAGTGTTTTTTATAATTAATATTTATTTATGTCTACTTCCATTTTTGATTTTTTTATGTGTCAGTTATATGTTTTTTATTTGTTTTTCATTATTGCCTATCTGATGTTGTATAGTTTATATATATTTTTTTCCTTTCTAAAATATATTATTTTATGAGGTATAAATCATTCCCAAGGTGTGTTATATGATTCCTAGGTACTATTTTACAACCCATGGGGATTGAAAATACCCTTCAGGCCTTATAAAAGGTCGGGTTGGGTGCTAGTTTAGATGTCAGCTCATACTAGATCCTTACACCCAAATAATTGTTTTCTTTTATTTTTATTCATTCATCATTATATCATAAATTATATTATTTCCTCTATCCTTAAGGATATTGAGTTCAGATATTGTATTACTTAAATTTAAAATATTTTAAATGGATCATACAAAAATGATTTAGCATTGAAATACAAGGGAAAGAAATATTTTAATTAACGATCCAAGGAGGAAAATTATGATTCGTCATAAAATGTCACCATTCATATCTAATGCTATCAACACCAATATCCTTCTTTATATGTTCATATTCTACCCTTATGGTTCCTAATAACTCTGATGTATCTCAAAAGATAATAAAAGTTCACCTATAATCCTTGAGATTTTTTTATGTTAGATTAGGAAACTGGAAAGGTCACTTGTGAGACATCAAGTAAAGATGGAATGAGACTCTAAGATATTAAAATAGCATATTTATTTTCTTCACACTCTTCTTCATGATCATAATATTCCTCTCTTATTATTTATGTCATATTTTTTATATTTTCTTAGGAAATATGTTTGAAAAAAACAACATGAGCCAAGCCTTTTTTATCCTTGAACTTTTTATCTGCTATCCTTCATGGAAAGTTATCACTATATTTTTAGTGAGATAAATTGATATCTACTTGTAATTATATTAATAAGAACTGGTTATCATTTTTGGGTTATAGATATTTATGTTTTATGGATAATTATTCATCGTGTTTCTTAATGTAATCATTAACTTACATGCATCAAACATAATATTTAGTACTTATATATTTTATCTATCGGCTATTATATTCACTCATTACTATACAAATGTTTTCATCATAAATAGTGGATTGCATATATTTTTATTAAACTAAATAATACATCATATTAGTAAATCACTCTTAAATTATATAGTTCGAAAGATCCTCCAACTGGTGAACCAATCATCTAAAAATAAGTTTAACTGTAATTATATTTTATCTCAATTTTACACAAGTATTTTACCTGCATACTCTTACTCTTATTTATCAACATCATTGTGTAAAAAAAATTTGTTGATACATTCATTGTTTTTTCCAATTCACCCTCTTAGGGATTTTCTCCTATATTAATTGGGAAAATCAATTCGTATTATAGTTTCACTTATTTATTTGAAGATGATATGTAGTCTAAAGGAAAAATCCATGGAATCCTCTCATCTCCTCTATTTTTAAATCATCCCCATGTTTTTAATTAAATTGATTATAAATATTTGAAATATAGAAAATTAATTTATCTCCACTTATCTATCCATCTAATAGGCACTAATGATTTCAAAATTTAATTAAAATATTCAATAGGTTTTCAAATAAAAAAAATATGATTTCAATATCAATTAAAATTTTGTAATATTTTTATTCTTACTATGAGTAATTTTGTATTCAATTTAATTAAAACATACCAAAAACAATTTGGTATATTTGATATAGTTTTAAAGTAAATTTATATATTTTAATGATTTATGAAAAAATTATAAACTAAAAATAAGTGAAATAAAATAGTCTTTATATTGATTAATGAATTATTTATAAATATGAATATAAAATTTTTACATTGAAATACTATTTGTAAAATATGTGATGTTTAGTTTATGTACACATTTTACATAAAATTGGTGAATATGAAATAAAACAGGGATAACGTATTGTACAATATCCTGATATCATGTAAGGTATGAAATACCTCTATTATAGCATGCGGTGAGATTATGATATGGTTGCATGACTACTTCCAAGTCTTCCACTTGTTTTACTTCAATTATGAATCAATGGGTTGATTTATTTATGTCATGAAAATATATTAGAAATTTTTAAACAATCCTAACCTTAATAGGCGTCCATTATGGGTAACACATGTCATATATCATGTGATATAAGTTGAACCTTAACTCCCATAATTGAATAAAGGGAGTCTTTATAAAGAGATAGGATTTCCCTAATGAGGTAACATGATTCTAACAAGCCATATCTGAAGCTCTATCTTCCTTCGTGTCCACCATTCATCTTCATAGAGAATTATCCAGCACACCTTTGGTACCTGGGGTTCCTATCATAGAATATGGGGATCCTAGTGGTTGGTTCCATCCCTAAGGATGGAAGATTCTAATAGTTATTGCTCGGTTATCTCTAATAAGAAAAATTAATGGAGTTTGATAGAGATGGAGCTAAAAATGATAAAGGTATGCTTGTATTATTTATGTTATTCATACTACATATTGGTTTAGTGATGATAAATTAGATATATTTATGGGTTTCCTTTTCTACCATGATCATAAGATGATATTAAAAAACCCATAAATGGTATTAGATCCATGATCATCATTGAATCATAATTTTTTCCTTCTATTTTTTGAATAAATTTCACATAGTAATATTTTTTAGGTAATTTAATTATGTATGATATGACATGAATGAGTTTCATCCATTGGATTGCTCATCCTAGATTTATGATATAGGATATCGTAATACATGATTCTATTTTTACTTACTCATAGGGTATTACTGGTTTGTACTATAATATATGATATAGTGATATTAGGTGGTTTTATTCTATGTCATCAGTTACAATATATGTGATATCGTAGGCTATTATGAAAATCCTAGTTGCATGAAAATGGAGCATCATGTTGTAATGACAATATAACATCTATCATCAAATACAATCAGAACCATAAGAGTCAATTTTCCAATACATAATGTTTATAAGATAATGTATAAGTTTTACACTACTAGAAACCTTTACTTATTTAGTTTGATGATGCATAAGGGTTCAACAATTGGTAACCTTTTCGCATCAATGTTTCACAGTCGAGTAACCTTTACATATCAAGTAACCTTTATGCTTTCCTTTTCCATAAAAATGAAATGTATGGGTACTATGTGATGCATAAGGGTACTCACATATTCTAATCATATATTATAATTGATAATTCCCCTACCAATCATAAAATACAATTCAATAAAAAAATGAAAAAATTAATATTTTGGCTAAAAACTCTTATGGTTTATAAATGGTTTATAAAAGATAAGTGTTAAGAGATTTTCAGGCCAAAATTAAATATGAAATGTTTATATTAATATCTCATGTTTGGAAAATGAATATTTATTTATTTATTTATTCTATTTTAAAATTCATTTTTATAATTTTTTTGTGAAATGTGAATATTTTGTATACATTAGTTTATGTGGTAAATTGATTCTAAAAAAATCATGCATTTCATTCTAGGTACTGATAATTCCAGCCATGTGAAAACCATTTTTCATCCATGTTATTGTAACTTATGAAAGGATTGATTCCATAATTCTAATTTATAATGCTCGTATGGAGATAGTTGAGTATCAGTGACCAATGTATATAAGTCTAAAAGATGGTAGACTAAAAGTTGACAATTGGAAGTTGAAAATAAAATGTTTCCTTGATGAGTCTTAAAGGGGAAGTGTGGAGGTTATAAAGACTAGTGTAAAGGTTAACTATATTGATACATATTATTTTCCACTGATGTTACTTAAGGGTTATCAACATGTACAAGTGATACATAAGGTTTTTAAGAAGGATACATAAGATTAATCATGCAGAGTTTCCAGAATCATGTACCATCCACTATAAGGAGAAATTAAGGTGTTGGATTCCTTTGACTGAGTGAATGTATTCCTATAAATATCGAATCCAAGTGTGAATTCCCTCTATAAATATTGGAAGGCAGTGGCACTGGATAGGATCTACTTTAATTAATATGGTGGGTACATTTGTTCTGAGGCTTTTACTGATTGTAATCATATTTTATTTATTGAATAAAATTATTTTAGTGTTCCACCATGGAATAGTTTTAAATCCAAATATTTTAAAACTTTTGTTGTTCTTTTCTTTTATTTTATTTTCATTTGTATTTAAAATTTTATTATATATATTTTTCATGTGTGTTTCAATGTGGTGACTTTGGTTCAGTTTATCATCTATGTTCAGGCACATCATGTACATAGGTTCATTTTAATTTTCTAATTTGGGTTATTTTTTATTCCTATTTAATTTATAAAGTTTAAATTTTGGTTGGGAGATTTTAAACCCAAAAAATGGTAATAAAGACTTGGTTTTAGTGTTTTATATGACCAAACCCTAGACAAGGTGTTTTAGAGATTGGTTCTATAGCATCATTCTTCCCTCAACCTTATAAGAGAATTATGATAAGTAGTTCCTAATTATTTTTATGTGTTTAGGATTCAATTTCAATTTATTGGTTCCATAAGCAATGGAATTGGATGAGTATAATATTTGGATGGATAAGTTTAATGTGGTGAATTTTGGATTCTATAAGATACGGATAAAGTATTTTATTCTGTAGAAGGATCTTGATATTTTTTGACTAAAACTTAACTAAAAGTAATGAAGAAAAAATAATGGTAAAGGGTGGATAAATAATCATTGACTTTGATCTACATTTCACTATCCCGAAACATGGATTATAACATATGTGAGGTGAAGACAACTTTAGAAATTATGAAGACTCTTTCCAAAATGTATGAGAAGACAACTCTAATAAACAAAGTGTTCATATTACAGAGATTATTTGTCATGATAATGTTAGAAAGAAAGTCATCAGATGATCATTTAAATGACTTGAACATAATACATAGTCATTTTTAATTGATAAAGGTAAAGTTTATGGATCTGGAGTGGGTGTTGTTGTTACTATCACTCAAGGAATCATGAGACATGATGCTTACTGCAATGAGTAAATCAAGAAGTAAGCCAGAATTAGTGTTTTAGAATGTTTGGGATCTAATTTTGAATGAATATATCCAAGAATATATTAAAAATGTTTATATTTTGAATGTCATGGGATGTTCTGTTACATGAAGGAGTTACAAAAAAATAAAATTAGGAGGAAGAAATAGTTGTAATAACTCAGTGGAAGGTGGTACCATATGCTAGTATTGTGGGAAGGAAGGAACTCTAAAGAAATATTTCAGCGAGTGAAGAGTAAATTCTGAAGGATATTCTTTTGAAATATCATTTATAAATACTATTTCATAATATATGAGAGTTCCATTATTTGGTGCCTCTAGTTTACTTAATTATTTTATTATAGACTCTAAATCTTATTTTCACTCTAGATATAAGTGAGGGTGTATAAAGTATTATTCTTTCATAAGGTTCGACAAGGTGCACCTTATCTATGATGACTCTCACAATATGGTAGGAAAGGTTGATGTTTCTATCCAAGCAAAATATGGGATCTTGTTGAAATTTCAAGGAGTGGGGAACATATTGGGGTTATAAAAGAAATTGACTTTAGTAAGACATTTAGACGGTGTGGGTTTTTATAAAAATTTTGCAAATGGAGTGTGTAAAGTCACTTACAGTTTCATGTTAGTTTCCAAAGGAGTAAAAGATTGTAAATTATACCTAACATGATTTTTAGGAGGTACAATTCATTCTAGACAAATGACATGGTCACTTAAGTGATAAAGGGATAAAAATACTCATTACTAATGGAAATCTGAATATCAAAAGAAAGTTGTATAGAAAATGTGAATAATGTATCCTTAGAAAACAAAAGAAGGTGTTGTTTTAAATAAAAGGTATGACATCCAAGGATCATAAGATAGTGATGGTTCATATAGATGTATGGGGTTAAACTCCAGTCCTTTCTCATGGAGGTTCACTATACTATGTAACATTCATTAGTGATGTGACATGAATGGTGTGAGTGTTATTTCTCAATCACGATCCTTAAGTATTCAGAAACATCATTCTATGGATATCCATGGTAGAGAAGGAGACTGAAAGTAAACTAAAATATTTGAGGTTTGATAATGGTGGAGAATATAAATTAAAAAATTCTTGAGGTTTTGCTGTAAAAAAGGCATATGGATTGAGAAGACCATACCAATTATACTAGAACAAAATAGAGTCACGGGGATGATGAATTATATATCGGTAGACAAAGAAATAATAATGAGGATTTATGCTAGTTTTCTAAAATAATATTGTATGGAATCCATGAATTGTTCTCCCTACTTGGTGGATAGAATCCCATCGTCTCGATTAGGGAAAAAACGTTCTAAAAAATGTTGGTCTAGAAGAAAGTTTAAAATTTCCCATGTAAAAGACATTGGTTCACTTGACTATGTCCATGTTGATTCCATGGAAAGGGAAAATTTATAGTCCTAAGCATGTTACATTCTAGGGTATGGAAATGAGTTATTTGGATTTCATCTTTTTTATAATAACTTACGAAAAGTTTTCAAAAGCTATGATGTTATCTTTAATGAACTGATATTTTGGAAAGATAAAAAACAAGTCAAATTTACTAATGAGATAAAAGTATCATCATGTGATGAGGTTTGACTGAATGGAATTACAAAAAATTTTGTATGTTATGGAAAGTTTAGGTGGTATGTAAATTCCAAAAACACCAGACTGTATGACCAAATATTTAGATAGAAGTAAATTTTGGATGGTATTTTTATAGATAGAAGTATCAAAAATCTCATTAATGAGAAATATTAGGGAATATCTTTAGAAGTTCATGATCTAGAAGTAGTTTCTCTAGAAGGATAAAAGTTTTAGAGTTAGTTGTGGAGGTATACTACAATTCAATGCCAAGTAAAGAGATGTGGAAGTGACTTGAACTATTTTTTTCTCAAAAATGATGGAGAAAATGAAATATTAGAAGAGGATTCAAGTATGAATGACTCAAGTTAGTGATAGTTAACCATGGGGTATGATATAGATTCCTTATATATATCTAGGACATGGTATATAATATAATGACATTCTAGGAAGATATTAATTCAGAATAAATGGGTTTATCAGCTAAAGTGGGAATATGGTAGTATAATACGGTATAAGGCGAGGCTTGTCAATAAGGATTTTCAATAAACATACGATGTATATTTTTTCAAGATCTTTTCTTTGGTTGTTAAAAACATGACTATTCAAACATTACTTATCATAGTTTGTATAAAAGGGTATTTTCTAGATCAATTATATATTAAGACCATTTTTCTTCATGGATACTTCGATGAAGAGATTCACTTAGAGTAACTGAAAGTTTTCATGGTGAAATGAAACTAGGATCATGTGTGTAAGATAAAGTGGATCCTTTAGGGTTTGAAGTAAGAAAAAATATAGTGGAACTATAAATTTAATTCCTTTATGGTGGAAAAAAATTAATTTGGAGTAATGAAGATCATTTTTATTACCAAAAGGTGTTAGTTGATGGGAGTTTCATTATCGTACTTCTCTATATGGATGACATGCTTATTTCTAGAACATTAAAGGAAATGATTTATTGTAACACCTAGACTCTAGTAACCTAAAGCTAGTGGTTATCTTACTATATTAACACAAGATAAAATAGTTTGCATCTAGAAGGATCAAATATTTTATTAGTATTGGAATACTAGATACATACATGATTCTCAAATTACATTTAAAAACATGAAATACAACTTAAAATTCTAGTTATAACATTATATTTATTTTATTGTATCCCTAAAATAATTTATAGATCCCTTCTTAGTAGCTTAGAGAAAGTAAAACATAATAAATGGTGAGCTTATATTCTCAATAAGGTAAAGCGTATCACTGGATCTATCATAGAATAAATAAAGAATGAATAATATGGAATATATATAAAATAATATTGCCATCAAGGACTCATACCAAGACATCATACATAAATAGGTAAGGAATACACTAAATACCCAAATAAGTTTGTCTCATGAGACTTATAGATTCATTAAGGATCTATAAAGGGCCCATCCCATCACTTACTAAGTCTAATGCATTCATCATATGAAATAAATGAATAAAAATTAAATACATAACCAATACAAACATTCGTATTGGAAAACTAGCATATGAGATATTAATATTTCTTTCATTTATTAAATAGAACAACATGATCTTAATCCATCCAAATAAATAAGGTGGATAGTATCATTAGAGTATATCCCCATTAAATCATAAGAATCATCAAATAATGTTTACATGGATCAAATTACCTTTAAAATAAAATTTGATCCTTTGATTGAAAACAAGAGAAAAATATCCTTTTCTTTTTTTAACATTTTAAATAAAAAAATCCAAAATATTGATAAAATGCCTTTATTTGAAAATAACCATGGAAACTTGTAAGGTAGCCTTCAAAGAAGAGAATAATTAATATGGTGGGAAAATCACTCATTCGGTAAACATAAAAACAAAGATTCATTTCACACTTTTGGTAAAGATTCAAAAGCACCTCATTTTGAAAAAAAATAATATTCCTTTTTAACCTTTTTGAAATAAATTAAAATATTGTTGAAAATGACTTTAAATAATCATTATAGAATATTAAAAACATTAATGAAAATATTATAGTGAACATTTATATGTAAGAGAAATATTCCCAGCTAAAAGGATAAATGAGGTTGGTTTTCCATAAAAAAAATTCTCAGTATTCTAGAAATTTTTATTTAAAATTTAATCAAAAGAAAATGTTATTTTTATCATGTTTTAAAATAAAGGTTTAAATGTTCTTTTAAATGTATTTTCATCTATTTCAACATCATTTGATTATTCTTATACTTTATCTAGGATATACTCTAACGATACCATCTACCTTATTCCTATGGATAGATTATGATCATATTATTTTATTTATTGATTTGGAAAAATATTAAAGTTTAATATGATATTTTTTCAATATGAATTTTTATATTAATTATGTACTGAATTTTTATTCATTTCCTTCATATAATGAATCCATTGGACCTAGTAAGTGATGGGTGGGGCCTATTATATCCCCTATATGAATTAGTAAGCCACATGAGACAAAATAATTTGGGTATTTGGAATGTGTCTTACCAATTTATGTATTATGTATTAGAATGAGGCCTTGATAGTAATATTATGATGTTCAACATTATTAATTATATCATTATGTTGTTCAGCATTATACATTCTATCATCATAAAACTATTTATTGTTACCCATGTGATTATTTATGTTGTTATGTCATATATGGATATATCCCCCTTTTATGATATTAGTTATATGAAATATTTTATTATTGTATATCTCTTCTATATTTTTTCATGATTTATTTATTATATGATATATTCTATTATATGTTTTCCCTTACTAAGCATATGATCTCACTCTTTATTATGTTTTCATTTCCCCATGATACTAATAAGGTATCTATGCATGATTTTAGGGATATACTAGAATAAATAATAAATTCATCACTATAATTTTATATTTTATTTCATTTTTTCACATGTAATATGATAATTATGTATATATAAAGTCTCCCAATACTGTTAAACTATTCAATAATTCAGGTTGTAGTCTCTTGTATCTTGTGCTAATGTAGTAAGATAACCACTGGCTCTGAGTTACTGGACTCAGGGTGTTATAGTCTATATCAAATGAAATTTAATATAAACATTGGGAACTAGATTTAGGAAAATATAGATTAGAGAACATAACCTTATGATAGATTATAGGGATAAGTTTAAGTATGTGATAATATAATGAAGTTTTGGTAAGGTAGAAAATGTGTGGTTTCCTAGTAATGAAATCATTGTCTGGATGATGGAAATTGGATTCAGATATGGAAAGATTTACCTAGGGGTAAACACTTCAAAAAGGTCAGTTGAGTATCAACTCAATCTTCACTTGGTGCATAATGAGTGAGCTTAAAACTAAACATATGGATATACACTCTCAGGGGATATTCTTTGTTTAATTCACGTGCTATTTACAAACCATTATAAAATATTTGAAAATATTTTATGATTTGAGGATATTTTTAAATATACTAATCTTATGATTCTAATATTAGTTATGAATAAATTTTGAATTTATGTTAAGTGTTACACCAAATTTATTATTATACACTATGATTTAAAATTCATAATTCTATGATATAATTCAGTATATGCTATTGTTTAGAAATGGGGCTTAGCAGAAGTAATGGAATCCATATTAGTGCATATAATCTATATAAGTATTTCCCTCTTGTGAAAGATAGTGAAACTAGAGATAGAGATGAAAAAATTATAACTATATTAGTGCAGTTGACTCGGTTTGTGACTAATAAATTTTCCCATATATATCATCTTGTTGATCCCCAACATGGTGGAATGTTGTTAGACTGGTCCATGAAAAAAAAACTTTATCATTCAATGGTAGTACTAATACATTAGTAACTGAGAAATGGATCAAGTCTCTTAGGAAGATACTTCTTTCTTTGGGAAGTAATGAAATAAATAAAGTTATTATGGTATATTATCTTCTTAAGGGATGTTTTGATCAATGGTGGTCATTTATCCAGAATATTAAAGAGTTGGAAGGAATATATAGTATGGAGTGAAACAATTTCAAGGATGTATTCTTTGAAAAATACTACCCTCATGGGCAACGGGCTGGTATAGAGAGGAAATTCCTCAATCTAAGGAAAAATAAAGGATAAAATTTTGCTTAATATGAAGCTAACTTCACAAGGTTAGTAACTCATGTTGTGGATTATGTACACAATACAAGAAGCAATATTGATCGCTTCTTAAATGGGCTAAATCCTAGAATTTCAAGGGTATTATTCTCTCATAAATTTTTATATGAGGATGTCGTATCAAGTGGAATCAAGGTAGAAAAATAATTATCCATGTCTTATGGTTCCTAGGGAAAATAAGAAATGTAGTAGCTAGCTGAGCACTCTGAAAAAATAAATGTGGAAAAGGGAAAAGGGAAGGGTGGAATTTCTAACTTATAATAATTGTAAAAAGAAAGATCATGGAACATTATTGATGGGACTGAAAGATTTATTTAAGTTTAGAGATAAATTAAATCTAACACACGATTATAAGGGAAAGAAAGAATCCTCTAATGTCTAATACTTCAACTATAAGGAGATGGGGAACTATTCAAATGAATTCCCCAAGCGTAAAAAGAATTTCCTCGGAAACTTCCAAGGGAGTAAGGCTAAGATTATGTAATCACTATAACTAAGTTTGAAGTTTATAAATATGGTTTGTTAAGTACTTTTATTGTAACCTCAAATTTAGTTCATTCTTTATTTGATTCTGGAAATTTTCACACTTTTATATCTTCCATGTTTTCCAAGAAAATTAAATATTTTACTAGAACCTTAAGAAATGATATTTTAAGAAAAACTCATCTTGGAAATATTATTTCAATAAGGATATGTTAGTTAGTCCCCATTATGATTCATAGACATACCCTATTTTCAAACATGGTTATTAAACTTATGGTTCATTTTTTTATAATCCTTGATATGGATTGGATTTAAAAATATAGAGCAAAAATTTATTATCAGGAGAATGATATTATGATTCACAAAGGATATGTATAATCCCTTATCTTTATAGGGGAAACTTCATCATATTATTTGTGTCTGAATCCAACTCAAGTGGCTCTACTTAATAAAATTCTTGGAGAAAAAGAGTAGAAAAAACCTATGAATGGGAAAGGTGTCCTTAGAATAGAGCATGTGCCTATTGTGTAGGAATGCCTTGATGTGTTTCCTAAATAATTACCTTAATACCCACATGAGCATGAATTGTATTTTTCCATTGATCATGTCCCTAATGTAAAACCTATATCTAATACTCTCTATAGGATGACTAGAGTGGAATTAGTGTAACTGAAGAAACTAATATAGGAATTGTGTGATAAGGGATTTATATGCCCTAGTGTTTCATTATGGGGAGCCCATACTCTTTTTGTTAATAAGAAATATGGATCTAGGATGTTATACATTGATTATAAGTAAATCGATGTTATTACTATAAAGAACAAGTTTCCTCTACCTCGCATTGATGACTTATTTTATCATGTTTATGAAGATTAATATTTTTGAAAGATCGATCTTCGTTATGGGTATCATAAACTGTGAGTAAATAAAGAGGATATTATAAATATGAAATTTCATAAGGTATGGGAATTAAAAATTTATAGTAATTCCCTTTCAATTGACTAATGAACCCTCTAATTTTATGGATCTGAGGGACATATTATTTAAGGATTATCTATGTAATTTCATTATGGTATTTATTAATTATATCTTAGTAAAATCTAAAATCTATGATGAGTATAAGAGTCATTTGATAATCATTCTTGAGACTCTTAGAGAAAAGTAGTTATATAGAAAATTTAGAAAATGATAATTCTGACTTCAGGAGTTTCTTTTCTTAGTCATATTGTCTCTAATGATGGAATAGAAATTGAACCTTCAAAGACAAATTAAATGATGGAATGTAAAATTCCAATGAGTATAACTAAGGTAGGTAGTTTCATTGGATTAATAGGTTACTATTCATGATTTTTACAAAATTTTACTTGATTATCTAACTTGTTAACCAAGTTGACATGTAAAGGGGATAAGTTCATATGGTCTAAAAAATGTAAATAATTATTTTAAAGAATTAAAGAGGATACTATTTAATGCATCGATATTGAATTTACCATTAGAAAGGGATACATTTTTTATATATAGTGATGCATCAAAGAAGGGACTTAGATGTGTCCTTATATAGAATGATAGAACCGTTACCTATGAATCAAGGTAGTTAAAGATCCATGAATTAAACTATCTGACCCAATATCTTGAGTTAACAGGCATAATATTTTCATTGAAGATAAGGAGGCATTACCATTATGGTGAAATATGTGAAATATATACGGATCCTAAAAAATTTAAATTCATATTCTTATAGAAATATCTCAATAGGAGGAAAATATATGATTAAAACTACTCAAGGATTATTATTTGTTAATACACTGCCACCTTGGGAAGGAAAATAAGGTGGATGATGCGTTAAGTAGGAATGATCATGGAGTTTTGACTAAAATGAGGATTGAAAAATGTCATATATTCATGGATTTAGTAAAGTTGGATATGGGAATCATTAAGTAAACGGAAACATCACATCTATTCCAAATGATTTCAAAACCATCCTTATTATATAAAATAAAAATATTCCAGTTTGATTATAGGAATATTCAAAAGAATATCAAAGCTTTAAATGCTATAAAGTTGGTAGACTTAATCTATGAATATGGTATATTTAAATTTTTAAATTTTCTATGTGTTCGATCCATTCCTAAGCTGAAAATAGAATTATTTGATGAAGCTCGTAGCTCAAATTTCTCTATACACCCTAGTAGTACCAAAATGTATCAATATTTGAAGGAATGTTTTTGGTAGGATAATATGAAATGAGAATTTTTAGATTATATTTGAAAATTATTTATTTTTAAGTAGGTAAATACTAAGAGAAAACATTCAAAAATATTCATGTAACCTATACCTATTTTTGTGTGGAAATGGGATGATATTACTATGGAATTTATCACTGGATTTCTAAAGACTCCTAGAAATAATGATTTCATGGGTTATTGTTGATCACCTTACTAAGTCCACACATTTCCTTGATATAAACTAAGATATACCTCTTTTTTTTCTCACAAAACTCTATGTTAATGAAGATGTGAGAATTTATGGTGCACCTATTTTAATTGTATCAGATCATGATATGCAGTTTACATTGAAATTATGGAAGAGTCTTTAAAATTATCTCGACATTGTGCTACATTTTAGTACCTCCTATCATCCTAAAATTTATGGATAGAACGAAAAAAATATTCATAAATTATAGGATATGTTTATTTCATGATCACTTAACATTCAAGGTATTTGGGATTAGTATTTACCTTTGGTGGAATTTTCATATAATAATAGCTTCTATTTGAGAATTTAAAAGACACCATATAAATAATTGTATAGAAAGAGGTTTCATATTCCAACTTTTTGTGATGAAGTTAGTGAGAGGAATCTTGTAGGAACAAATATCATGGAGAGGCAATGGTGAAATTGAAAACTATTTAGAATCATATAAAGAAATCTCAAAGTAGAAAAAAAAACTATGGCGTTAATCAAAAAGAGAATTTAAAATTTCAAGTGGGAGATCATATTTTATTGAAGGTATATTTATATAAGGGTGTTATAAGGTTAAAAAATAAATGGAAACTAAGTCCAAAGTAAATTGATCCTTTTGATATTCTAGAAAGAATTATAGTTGTGGTTTACCATTTGGAAATTCTACCTAGCCTCTATAAAGTTAATAATGTGTTCCATATCTCATTATTGAAGAAGTAAATTCCAAAACCAATTAATTTTCTCACCTCTAAGTAAATATAATTGGAACCTTATTTATATTACTATTAATATCCTATCTATATTCTTGACACTAGATAATAAGTTTTGAGGAATCAGATGACTCAGTCAGTAAAAGTACTTTAGAGAAATCATAAGAGAGAAGAGGTGACATGGGAACCTAAAGAAGTTATTATGAAGAACTAACCAAATATGTTCATGAGGTAACATTATAGAAATTTATTGGATGAAATTTTTTAAGTTTGGGGAATGTAAAACCTATGATTCAATTATAGTAAGTAAATTGTTCTATCTAAAGAAACTATAGGATAATGCATATAGATTCATTCAAGAATTTGATTAAAACGTGAATTAAAAAAAATTATAAATTTAATTTTATAAAATAAATTTCATTTTTAAATTCATCATATCAAAATTATATTTGGTTGAATTTTTGAGTTTTTTAAGAAATAGTTGATTTTTGGGGTGAATAGTGAAGAATATTGATTTTACAAATAATATCAATTTTATTACATTATAATGATATAAGAATAACTTTAAATTATATTAAAACTTTTTTCCAGAATAAATATATATTTTATAATTCATATAATTCATATAAAAATATAATTTTGAACTTATAAATCTAGGATTAACATTTTTGAAATCTAAGTAATGTTTTATTTAAATAAAAACTATTTTTGGTTCTATCTTAATCAAGTATCCACAAGGTTGATTTCAGTTTTGGTTTTGTTTTAAAGAAAAATAAGTCTCATTTTATTTAAAATAATCCAATTATTCCATTATAATTAAAATTATACTTTATTTTGTTAAAATCATTTTTATGCTTAAAATAAGTATTTTTCTAAAACAATTTTCATTGTGTTTTATGAAAATATATTAAAATTAATTTTTACCAATTATGGAAATTAAATATTATAAAATTGATTCTATATTTTTAATCCACATAATTAATATTAGTTAATAATTTCAAGTTTATTTTGATTCAAAATTAATAGTAACCATGGTAAATATTTATCACTTCGGTTATGGGTAAAATGGGTTTAAAGGGATAAAGATTCAAGATAACATAAAACACTTTATTAAATATCACTTTTTGGTTGGATTTTGAACTTACCATTATAATATTCTAATATATGATAATTTTAATCCTCTTGAATTGAGTAATACATTTATTATATAATAATTTTTCATGTATTTTCATGTTTTCCACCTTGCTCGCTTATAAAAGGGAACCACATGTTCTCTATTATTAACACTAAATGAGACACTTATATTGACCAATATCTACCCAAATACCTTCCCAACATTCCTACCCAGATCCTAGAGGTCTTGGTGTAACACCCCGACCCCAGAAGCCCAGAGTGAGTGCATTATTTTAATACATTGACATGATTACAAGGAATCAAGTCCTGAAGGACCGATCGGTTTAGCAGTATTGTAAAATAGATTACATACATGAATGTTAAATTACACTTTATAACATACAACACAACATAAATAAATCCTTTATGAACTCCATTATTCCCTTAGATTAACCCTACATATCAATCACAATACACTTCTTGGAATCCTGGGAAAAATAAAACATAGAAAGGGTGAGCTCAAATGCTCAGTAAGGTTAAGCAATACAGTGGAAGATAACATAAATATTAAGCATGGTGAATAATTGAAACCACATGCCTTTACCAATAATAAACATGAATAATTTTATGGCAAGAATATGAGCTAAGTAAATAATGCCATAATAAAACATAATCATGGGTATTCTACTAGTCGAATGACCACATAAACCATCAATATTATTTTCATAATGAGGGAATGTATAATACCAGAATTTAATTTCTGTGTCAAGGCCTCGTTCCAGGACCTATGGGCTAACTGTAACCAGACCCAAACCCAGAGAGCCTCTGTAACCGGACTCCACCCCGGAGAGCCTCTGTAACCGGACTCCATCTCGAAGAACATCTGTAACCAGACTCCAACCCGAAGAGCCTCTATAACTGGACTTCGTCCCATATGGTCTGCTGTAACCATACCCCAACCCGGAGGGCTTAATTTTACTGGTCCCCAACTCGGAACATACTAGTCCAATACATTCATCATAATAAAAGGTTGAAATATAACATAAACATTCATATTAAAACTAGCATATCAAATGTCAATACTTTATCCATAAACCATGAATGGTATACGAATAGCACATCCATAGTTAAACATATCACAAAACCTTCAATACAATATGGAAGTTTTGTATCATAATAAATCAACTTCAAATAAACTTAAAATCCATCAAAGGATGTTGACATAGATGAAATCAAAACCTTTACTTTAGAGAAATGTATCTTTTTATTTTGAAATTATTTAAGAGTCACATAATTATAAAGAAAACATTTATTTTGAAAATATTCTTATAAGCTTGTAAGGGAAGCTTTGATGATTTTATAACAGCATAAAATATCCGCACCCACCATATAAGTTAAAAAAAGACATTCTTACCTTAATTTTTTCAAAAAGGTTAAAAAGGACCTTGTTTGGAAAATGACGAAAAGATTCCTTTATAAACATCTTATAAAAAGTCAAACAAGGGTATAAATGACTTTAACCCATAGTCTATAAAATAGTAAGAATGTTTTGAAATAAGTTTTTAAGAAACATGGATTTGGATGATCAATAGGTCCTAGTAGATAATTACATATAAACAACCTCGGATAATGAAGAGATTGTAGAATTAACCCTTACCTTGTACTTTTCCTTGGTCGAGGGTAGGTTAACCTCCTCTTATTCAGGTTCTTCATTTTTATTTGATCAAAAGGGGTCCTTAGATTGGATTTTTGACTAAAGTAAGTCCTCTAGGATGAAGGTAGGACATTTGAGAGGGTATTTGGGTAGGTTTTTTCCGATCCAAATGGCTTTGAAGGTGTGAATTAGAGAGAAGGGGGAGTGCCCTTTTATAAGAGGGGTGAGGGGCACCTTAGGAAAAACTTAAAATATTATTTTATAATAAATTTATATTCTGTTTATAATGGCTCCAAAGTGACTTATTTCGAGGCTAGGGTGGGGATGGGTCGAAATCATCTCAACCAATATGTTTTAGACAAATTTAGGTTACCATTTTAACTTTATCATTTATATTTAACTCTAAGTTAAATAATTTATCTTTTGCCGTGTCTTCTTGTATTCTTACACTATATGGTTAATAAACATACTATAAACTACCAATAGAACCCCAACTGGTTAATTAATGTCATATATATTATTATATAAGTATTTTGGCCGAACCTTAGATTTTTAGGACCATTATATCAATTAATAAAATAATATTTGTTTTAAAAACTATTTTATGTCAATTTTTACACTATTTGTTATTTGCTTTTTGTAAAAATCATAACAGCATTATTACCTCAAAAAAAATTCATCTAACCAACCCTAACATGTCATATTAACCTATAAAATTAGTGTAATTCATAAAAAGTCTCAAATTAAATTTATTTGTATATTTATAATATAAATTATTTTAATATTCTATTAATTAGGTAATTACTGCATCATCATTGTGTCATAAATAAATTAAATTATTTAATGTCTAAAAAATATAAATAAAATACCATTATGTAGGAAATATTTTTATATTTCTAATGAATATTTATATTCCAATTTATCTTATGTTTAACCCTATATTAAAAATGTTTTAGTTATTAAACTTTGATTTAACTATTTTAACTCTTATTTAAATAAAATAATAATAGATGTCCTAATCTAATCTAAGTGGACCTAAAGGATCATATTTTATTCATAAGGTTGTTTTTGGTCAAATTTAACTTATCCAATAGAATTAGGACATGTGTTAGGGTAATAATAATATCATTTTTACCCTTAATTACCCTATTTATTTTTAACCGTGTTAAATAAAAGTAAAAAACGTTACTATTCACCAAAAATTATTTTCATCTTATTGAACCAAATTTTACTTAATGATATCAATCTTATCTCTCAGACTTTTTAAATTCAACTCACAGAAGTGGTAAAATTAAGTTTTATGTGAATTTGAAAATTCTCCAAGGAGGTAGGTAAAAGACGGTGAAAAGTTCAATAAAATTTTGTATATCTAATATTATTAAAAAATAACTCCAATGAATTAAATTGAATTTATATAGGTATTATGTATCTATTTTTACCTAAAATAAATTTAAATAAAATAAATAATTATTTAAATAAAAAGATGGTTTTTAAACTATAACTCAGTGTTTTTCACTATTCATCAAAAATTGAAAGTTTTCAGAAAAATACCAAAAATTCACCCTAGGCTAATTTCGATATTCCAAATCCAAAAATGAAGTCCATTTTGAGAGATAAAATTTATAAAATTTCAAAAAAGTGGGTATTACTATTCATAACGGCTAGTTTTCTTTTTTTGGTGTGTTAGAACTCAGAGTTGCATACAACACATGCTATTGTATTATTCAAAGAGAAGTGTACCATAGAATATTGGGGTGTTACATTCTCCCCTCCTTCAATAAATTGCGTTCTCATAATTTTAAACTTTTCTTCAAAAATAAAAGGTTGAAAAAAGAAAATACCTTTGTGGAAAACCCACATTGGAAATAGGGTTAATAAAATTTAGTTTTAATAAGAAGGAAAGGGAAATGAGAAAGTCCCCAAAAAATTAGGGTTTTGAATAAGAGAACATTGGTGGAAATTATAGACATGTAATTAGAGGGAAATCATAAATATTTATAGGGAGTGATTGAGGTCATCAATCACAAACAAGTGTAAAATTGAAGACCTCAAAGCCATCAATCTATGATGATTTAAATTATCATCAGTTCAACAAAATAGGTATTAGGATAACACATTTTTGGTTTTAATATCCCTTCCCTAAAGTTTAAGAATTAATTTATTCATAGAATAAGAGAAATATATATATATATACTTGACAAGTAGAGTTTCATCCTTCAACTAATTCCAACCACAAACTCATCTTTCACTCCAAAAGATAATAGAACCCAAAAAAATATTATATTTATCATAATCGTATATGGTTCCAAATATTAACACATAACATTTAGTTGAAGAAAAATATTTTTTAATAACCAGGGACTTCCTGTAGGCTAGTGATAGGTAATAAAGGTCTGTCGCACTATGGTTGTGGGTTCGATTCCTGCAGCTTTGTCCGATGAGATGGGTTATCGCCCAACCTGCAGGTTGTCCTTTTTCAAAAATAATCATAAGAAATGTTTTAAACTTAAAAAATACTATCCAAAGTTCAACTTAATCCATTCCAACCTTTATAGTTATCCAAAATACCTCTGTCTAGACTCTCTGTAAAAGGTATCTAAATTCCAAAATCAATTGTAACATCAGATTCCCCAAACAAAGTAAAGTTTCTCTTATTGTCACATACTGAAAATATGATTACCTTAGTCATATTAAAACCTTAATCAAAACAACAAGTACTACAGTACAATCCTTATATATATCACATTATTATTATAACCAGAATATAATCCTTGAGTCCCAAAAAACACAAATACATTAATTATTCCACTTCAACTGTAGTAATAGCATAAGATTGGACTTAATCCCTTGGCATTTTCTGAGGTAAGTTTCCTTGATGCTTAGGGAATTCATTTGCGTAATGCCCCATTTCTCTATAATTGTACCATTCAACATTGACAGCCTCTTTCTTCCCCTTTCAATCACAAGCTTGGTGGCCTTTTTCACCACACTTGTAACAAACTCTCATTCCTTTTAGGCAAGTACCGGGGTGTTTCTTCCCATAATTATCACATAATGGAAAATCTTTATTTCCCTTTTTCCATTTATCTATCTCTTTCTCCACTGTTCTCTTCTTCTCTTGCATTACTTTATTGTCATAAGATTTAGATAATTCCTTTTCTGTCCTAATAGCACACAAGACTATATCTTCATACGATGAGAAGGATTGTGATGTTAATGATCGACAGAGAAATGGTTTTAACCCATCAAAGAAATGGTCAATCTTACTTCTTGGGTTATGTATATAATCTGCAGCATGCCTTGCAAACCTTGTAAAGTTAGCTTCATACTTTGCGACATTCTCATCCTCCTTTTGCCTCAGACTCAGAAATTGTCTTTCCAAATCCGCTCGATGGTCATGTGGAAAGTATTTTTCTAAGAAAATTTCTTTAAACTCCCTCCATTACATATTTGATACTTCCTCATCTTCCTTTGTGTTTTGAATCAATGGCCACCATTGATCAGCATCTCCAGTGAGGCGGTAAACTACCATGACAACTTTTTCCCTTTCGCTACTCCCCAAGGCATGGAAGATTTTCTCTAAGGAATTTATACATTGCTCAGATACTAGTGGATTTGTACCCCCATTGAATGTTGGTGTTTGTTTCATAATGAAGCGATCTAAAATTGATCCTCCATGCTACAGATCAGGGTGCTCCATATGGGTAAGGTTATTATTCATAACCTGAGTGAGTTGTCCAAGTATGGTGATTAGCTAATCAGCACTGGTTTCATCACCAGATCCACTATAATTATCTTGAGTAGGAGGAAAATCCCTACATGGAGTGTTTTCATTGATACGGTTTCCATTCCTTCCACTAGGTTCCATTTCTAAACAATGGCATAAAGTAGATTAGTTTATAAATCGAAATACATAATTCCAAACTTGTAAAACACTTAACATAAACTAAATAGTTTATGGATATAATCCATAATCATAAAAATGTTTTCTTTAAGGAAGTATATACTCATAAACCCTTTATAATGGTTTGTAAAGAAAATGATAATTATCCTAAGAATATCCACTGGGAGTGTCGTAACCAAGAGTGCAGCAAGGCCCGTTGTCGTGAACCAGTTCTCGTTCGAGTCTAGCTCAAAGCAGTGTTTTTGGGTTTTACCCCTAGGCACATCTGTGCCAGAGCCGCCTCTACCTGCTCGTATCCAGACAGGGATGTATTTCTTGTAAAATTAATAAAATCTCTACAATACCAAAATTCTAGGATGTTCTTCTATACTAATCTTCAAATTTTATCTTAGGGCTATGTGCCCTAATCAGAGTTTACCTAAATCTAGTTTCCAAGGTTATTTTTAAACTTACTCTAATACCAACTGTAACACCCCGACCCTAGAAGCCCAGAGTAGGTGCATTATTTTAATACATTGTCATGATTACAAGGAATCAAGTCCCAAAGGACCGATCGGTTTAGATGTCTTGGAAAATATATTACATACATGAATGTTACATTACACTTTATAACATACAATACAACATAAATAAATCCTTTATGAATGCTATTATTCCCTTAGCTTAACCCTACATATCAATCACAATACACTTCTTAGAATCCTGGGAAAAATAAAACATAGAAAGGGGTGATCTCAAACACTCAGTAAGGGTAAGAAATACAGCGGAAGATTACATAAATATTAAGAATGGTGAATAATTGAAACCACATGCCTTTACCAATAATAAACATAAATACTTTTATGGCAGGAATATGAGCTGAGTAAATAATGCCATAATAAAACATAATCATGGGTATTCTACTAGCCAAATGACCACATGAACCATTAATATTATTTTCATAATGAGGTAATGTATAATACCAGACTTTAATTTCTGTGTCAAGGCCTCTTTCCAGGACCAATGGGATAACTGTAACCAGAACCAAACCCGAAGAGCCTCTGTAACCGGACTCCATCCCGGAGAGCCTCTGTAACCGGACTCCATCCCGGAGAGCCTCTATAACCAGAATCCAAATCGGAGAGCCTCTGTAACCGGACTTCATCCTAGAGGGTCTGTTGTAACCAGACCCCAACCCGAAGGGCTTAATTTTAACAGTCCCCAAACCTGAACATACTAGTCCAATACATTCATCATAAGAAAAGGTCGAAATATAACATAAACATTCGTAATAAAACTAGCATACGAAATTTCAATACTTTAACCATAAACCATGAATGGTATACGAATAGCATATCCATAGTCAAACATATCACAAAACCATCAATACAATATGGAAGTTTTGTATCATAATAAATCAACTTCAAATAAACTTAAAATCCGTCAAAGGATGTTGACATAGATGAAATAAAAACCTTTTTTTAGAGAAATGTCTCTTTCTATTTTGAAATCATTTAAGAGTCACATAATTATAAAGAAAACATTTATTTTGAAAATATTCTTATAAGCTTGTAAGGGAAGCTTCGATGATTTTATAATGGTGGAAAATTGCCGCAAACGCCATATAAGTTAAAAAAAAGACATTCTTACCTTAATTTTTTCTAAAAGGTTAAAAGGGACCTTGTTTGGAAAACGATGGAAAGATTCCTTTATAAACATCTTATAAAAAGTCAAACAAGGGTATAAATGACTTTAACCCATAGTATATAAAATAGTAAGAATGTTTTGAAATACATTTTTAAGAAACATAGATGTGGATGATAAAGAGGTACTGGTAGATAATTAAGTATAAACAACCTCGGATAATGAAGAGATTGTAGAATTAACCCTTACCTTGTACTTTTCCTTGGTCGAGGGTAGGTTAACCTCCTCTTCTTTGGGTTCTTCATTTTGATTTGATCAAAAGGGATCCTTAGATTGACTTTATGACTAAAGGAAGTCTTCCAGGATGAAGGGAGGAAATTTGAGAGGGTATTTGGTTAGGGTTTTCTGAGCCAAATGGCTTTTAAGGTGTGAATTAGAGATAAGGGGAATGCCCTTTTATAAGAGGGGTGAGGGGCACCTTAGGAAAAACTTAAAATATTATTTTATAATAAATTCATATTCGGTTTATAATGGCTCCAAAGTGACTTATTTTGAGGCTAGGGTGGGTATGGGTCGAAATCCTCTCAACCAATAGCTTTTATACAAGTTTAGGTTACCATTTTAACCTTGTCATTTAGATTTAACTCCAAGTTAAATAATTTATCTTTTATAGTGTCTTCTTGTATTCTTACACTATATGGTTAATAAACTTACTATAAACTACCAATCGAACCCCAATTGGTTCATTAATGTCATATATATTATTATATAAGTATTTTTCACGAACGTTAGATTTTTAGGACCATTATATCAATTAATAATATAATATTTGTTTTAAAAACTATTTTATGTCAATTTTGACACTATTTGTTATTTGTTTTTTTTAAATCATAACAGCATTATTACCTCGAAAAAATTCATATAACCAACCCTAACATGTCATATTAACCTATAAAATTAGTGTAATTCATAAAAAGTCTCAAATTACATTTATTCGTATATTTATAATATCAATTATTTTAATATTCCATTAATTAGGTAATTACTGCATCATCATTGTGTCATAAATAAATTAAATTATTTAATGTATAAAAAATATAAATAAAATAACATTATGTAGGAAATATTTTTAGCTTCCTAATGAATATTTATATTTGAATTTATATTATGTATAACCCTATATTAAAAATGTTTTAGTTATTAAAATTTTATTTCTACTATTTTTACTCTTCTTTAAATAAAATAATAATAGATGTCTTAATCTAATCCAAGTGGACCTAAAGGATCATAGTTTATTAATAAGGTTATTTTTGGTCTATGTTCACTTATCCAATAGAATTAGGACATGTTTTAGGGTAATAATAATATCATTTTTACCCTTAACTACCCTATTTACTTTTAACCGTGGTAAATAAACGTAAAAAAGTTACTACTCACCAAAAATTATTTTGATCTTATTGAACCACATTTTACTTACTCATATCAACAATGTCTCTCGAATTTTTGAAATTCAACTCATAGAAGTAGTAAAATTAAGTTTTATGTGAATTAGAAAATTCTCCTAGGAGGTGGGTAAAAGACGGTGAAAAGTTCAATAAAATTTTGTATATATAATATTATTACAAAATGACTCCAATGAATTACATTGAACTTATATAGATATTATTTATCTATTTTTAACTAAAATAAATTTAAATAAAATAAATAATTATATAAATAAAAATTTGGTTTTTAAACTATAACTCAGTGTTTTTCACTATTCATCAAAAATTGAAAGTTTTCAGAAAAATACCAAAAATTCACCCGAGGCTAATTTCAATATTCCGAATCCAAAATGAAGTCCATTTTGAAAGATAAAATTTTTAAAATTTCAAAAAGTGTGTATTACTATTAATAATGGCTAGTTTTCTTTTTGTGGTGTGTTAGAACTTGGAGTTGCGTACAACACACGCTATTGTATTATTCAAAGAGAAGCGTACCATGGAAGCTTGTGGTGCTACACCTAGTCTCACAAAAATACCACTTCATGAAGGATTATGGTGTAATCCAGTGAATTTTATCAAAAGAATAGGTATATGTTCTTGCTGAGATTTTTTAAGTTCCTTTTTTCTTAAACATCCTCAAAAAATTAAATAAAAATATTAACATAATTAAATTAGTATATTAACTATAATTATATGTTTCTATGTTAGTGGTATATCCATTTTCTAACTCCTGTCCAACCTATGGAAAATGAAAACATCGCTCATGTTTATGTATGACCTACTATCTCCACGTACCAGTGTAATTTGTTTTTTATCACCACTTTACTTATATGGTCATAAAAATAGAAATAATATATATATATATATATATTATTTATCAAATAATTATGATTTTTTAAATATAATATATCATTTACCTTATTACCTTTCCATTCATTGAAGAATGATAATGTCTTTTGTGCTTACATGTGGACTACCACCTCCACAAAGCAATGTGATTTGTTTTTATATTACCTCCATGAATGGATGATTCTAAAATTTTATATAATTATATTCATAAAAATTTTAACATTCTATGGATAATGTAACCATTTTATAAAACCTTTAACTATAGTCAATATACCAAAGTAATTTTGGAGAAATTGACACAACAAACTTAAGTGGTCAACATAAAAAATAACTATTCAATGAATGGATTCCAAATGATTATAAAAGGACAATAAAACAAAAATATCAATGAAAAGGGTTCTTAATTATGTATTTAATAAATTTAAATTGAATATTTATGAGGATATAATGCATCTGAACAAGCAGAAATTTGAGGTAAGAGTTTATGCTACAATCTCACTTTTATTTACGATTTTTTATGTTTAAATTTCTAATGAACAAAATTATAAGATATTTTGCCTTTAAAATCCATATATTTTATTTTATTATGGTTATATATAGAGTTTGTATATTTTCCTTTAATTTTTCTCTATTTTATACTTAAAATTACTGAGAATTTTTTATTAAAGAAAACCAACCTTATTTCTCATTTTAGACGGGAATATTTCTCCTTCATATCCATGTTTACTATAATATTTTCAATAATGTTTTTACTATGATACAATTATTGTTTAAATTAATTTTAAACTATATTTTAATTTCTTTAAAATGGTTTAAATGGAATATTCTGTTCACTTTTTGAATAAGTTACTTTTGACTTTTTACCAATAATGTGAAAGGAATATTTGTTTTAACATTTACTGAATGAATTATTTTCCATACCATCATAAATATTCTTTGATTTGAAGCTTCATTTACAATTTTACATGGTTATTTTCACATAAAATCATTTTCTCAATATTCTAGAAAATTTTATTTGATTTTTTATCAAAAGAAAAGAATATCTTTCTCATGTTTTCAAAGAAATAATTTAATGTTCTATTAAAGTTATTTTCATTTATATAAACGTTATTCAATGATTCTTATGTTTTAATGAGTATTTACTCTAATGATACAATCCACCTTATTTCTATCAATGGATTATAATCATGTTATTCTATTTATTGAATTGTTAAAATATTAACATTTCTTATGATAGTTTTTAAATACAAATGTTTATATTGATTATGTATTGGATTATTATCCATTTCTTTCATATGATGAATGAAATAGAATTATTAAGTGATAGTTGAGGCTTTTTATAGACCCTTGATGAATTATTAGGTCTCATGAGAAAAACTATCTTGAGTATTTTTCATATGTATTACCTATTTATGTATGATGCCTTGGCATGAGGCCTTGAAAATAATATTATGATGTCTGGAATTTTCCATTCTATTATTATGAATCCAGTTATTATTATCCATGTGATTATTTATATTATCATGTCATCCATGGATATTTTTACCTTTTATGATATTTTTTATATTTTATATTTGATTATTGTATATCTCTACCATATTATTCATACTTTATTTATTCTATGATATGTTTTGTTGTACAGTTTCCCTTACTGAGCATCTGAGATAACCCTTTATTATGATTTTCTTTCCCTAAGATACTAATAATGGATCTATGAATGATTTTAGGGATATACTAGATGAATTAATAAAGTTATCACTACAATGTAAAGTTGTATTTCATGTTCTAAAATGTAATGTGAGAATCATATATGTATCTAGTCTTCCAAGACTGCTAAACTATTCAATCCTTTGGGATGAAATCCTTTGTATCTTATACTAATATAGTAATATAACCACTATCTCTGGGTTACTAAAGTTAGGGCATTAAATTGATGATCTGAAGGATAAATTATCTAAATGTTTTGAGATGAAGGATATCATTCCAACTAAATAGATTTTGGGGATACATATTTTAAGGGACATAAATATTAAAACCTTATTCCTTGGTTAGTTTGACTATATCCAGAAGGTGGTGGAATATTTTATAATGAGAAAGATGAAACTATTTACAACTCTTGTAACCAAGCATTTCAAGATGAGAAAGGAGAAGACATTGTGAACAAAATAAGAGGCAGTATACATGGAAAAGGCTAATTTTCATTGACAATCAGAAGATTGATGTATACAATGGTTTGTACATTGTTGTACATTTTGCATGTAATGGGAGTTGTTAGAAAGTTTGTGGATAATCCCATAAGTGAACATTGTGAATTTTTATATTGGATCCTTCAGTATCTCAAAGGTTTTGAAATTTTTCCACTTTATTTCAAAATAGGTAAATTGTTGCATGGGTGTGCATATTTGAACTTTGGGGGATATGTAGACGCATGTAGGAGAACCATGGGATATTTTTTACCTTTAAAAAGAATAAATTTGAGTTATAAATTGAAAATTAAACTGGTATTTTCACTTTTAACAACATAATAAGAGTATATTACATTAATAGAAACTTAAAAAGAGTTGGTTTGGATGAAGAGGATGATGAAAGATCTCAAAAGAAGAAATAAGGTAATAGAACTATTTTAAAATTCAAAAAGTGCATTCCACTTATCCAAAATTATAATGTTTCATTCCGGGACAAATAATACTTAGTTAAAGTATCACTTTATCTAGAAGTTATTGGAGGAAAACATGTTGGATCTAAGGAAGGTGGATGGTGTTCAAAATCCATAAGATATAATGAAAAATGTTGTATCCTGAGATGTTATGAGGTGGTGTTTCGCCTTATTTGGGCTAGGATAACTGAGAGCATGTTGGGAGAACCATGAAGTTGAATATTAAGATCAATAGTAGAAGGGTTTTTCATATTCTTATATAGGACTTAATGGTGAATCCAAAAAATGAGTATCAAGTGGGATATTGTTAGTTTCATCCATGTGAAAATAATTTTTGGATAATTTATTAGAACTTATGGAATGATTTATTTATGAAGACTAATTTTCAAATCTTGTATGGAGATGGTGGAGTAGAAGTAACCAATTTTTGAAATTCTGGAAGTTTTTAGACCAAAATAAGATAGTTGGAAATTGATAATTAAAAGCTTCTATAACAAATCTAAAAGGGGGAGTGCAGAAGCACAAAGGACATGCATAATGGGTAAACTATGTTGATACATAAGATTTTCTTCTAATTTTAAATAAATTTTATATACAAGAACAAGTGATAAATATGATTTTTCATAAGGATTAATAAGTGTAAACTCAGAGATTTTCTATAATTTTGTACAGTTGAAAGGCACTGTCGTGGGTGCTCTCAAATGATGTGTGGTTTTTTTTTGGGTACTTAGGTGCAGCAGAGTTGCTGACCAAGGTCATCTTTCAAAGGAGGAGGTGATTTAAAAACTTATTAAAGGTATTTTAAAAATAAAATAAAAAAATAAGAAACAAATTTATAAAGATGGTGGGTTTATGTTTATAAAATAAGAAGAATAAGTTTTTTGGAAGAAGATTTTATTTTTTTCTTCTTGTTTTTGAAAAGAAATGTGATTAATAAAATACAATGAGAAGATGTTTTTTCAGAAAAACATTTTAAAATTTTAACTGATATGAATCTACCTATTCACCTACTTATTTATAATTTTCATTTATATTAATCTTCACTTAATTATTATCCCTTAATTTGATAACCCTCAAAACCTACAAGGGTTAACTTAACCACAATAATGAAATGAATTGAACTCTAGGCTAGCTTTGAGACATGCAATTACAACACTCTGAGCTGATTATCGTTACAATAATAGATTATGTTCAGTGGTAAATTATGGAACATATACATTCTATAAATTATGATTAATTTAGTTTAGGGATTATATTTTAACTCTACAAATTGATCTTATGTGGTTTTGTTTTACCGATTAAGTTCGTACTCTCATAATTCGCACATTACTCAACCTCACAAGTTTTATGTAAGTTGTTTAATTGCTTGATTAGTTTCTTATAATTTAAAAACTCAATTCATAAATAATTCTATGTTAATTACAATATCCCATTGATTAAAAATAATTAAGTGAATAATGTTAGAGTTAGATTGATTACTAAGAATAATAACTCTTCCATGGGCGGTGTAGTCATCGTAGAAACGTTTTGCATTAAAAAAGGTCATTGAAAGGGTATAAATCAATCACATTTCTACTCTTGATTTATAGCCCAAATATTAATATTATATAATAATAAAATTGAAGACTAATAAAATAAAATAAAATAGGAACTAAGAATTTTATTATGCAAACACAAACATTACAACGCGAAGAAGAAGAAGAAGGTTTCAATGAAGGGATCTTTGCTTCAAGAGATACCCTTATTGAAATGCTTGGATAATTGGAGTGTAGACAATTCTACTCTTCCCTAAACTTCATAATTCACATCCAAAACCCTTCAAATTAGAAAAATAAATATTTATAGATTGTAGGGGAGTCTAGGTTATAAGTGGTTTCAAATATGAATGGGGAAATTCAGACAAATATTTTAATCTAACTTGAAACACCTTATTGACCACCAAAATGTGTGAATTATATATCCTTACAGAAGGATTCATTGTTATAAATTGGTTCCTAGATCTCCTCTATAAATTTGGCTCAATCCATTCAGTTATGAAGAATGTATGTTTTAAATACTAAAGTGGTGTCAAATCTAGCGGGTCCAACCCATCTTTGACTTCATGGACCTTTTACTCCAACAAAATGAATGATTTAGCTCTATAGTAATAAATAAAAGTTGTATCCCATTGAGTGAGAAACACTTATACAAAATTTTAATTTTAAATAATTCAAATTAAAATATTTATGTCTAAATTACTACAGTGCGTTTTAAAGGGTAAAACTAGAAAATTATCAAATTTTCAAATGAATGATCTAATCCCAAATATTTTATAAATAAACATATTTAACACAATTTTAGGAAGTTATATCATTTATTATCAATAAAATAGTCAATATAATTTTTTTATCAACTCCCCCATACTTACCTTTTTTCACTCCTGAGCAAAGTCATATATCATGTATTCCAAAAAAAATGTGACAAGATATGCATGTTCATATTCCTCAATCTATAGTGGAAAAATAGGAAAAGTAAGAATCCCATCAAGAGTCAATATCAATAAATTTAAAATTCATTGTCTCGTAAATTATATCAAAACAAAATCTAGTGAGATTAATAACACTATTCAGAGCGAAAACAAGTCATGGGTCTACCATGCCACTAATTCCTGTGTGTGTGTGTCAATAATTTCAAACTTGTCTCTCCACCCTTTATTTAGTATATTCAGGTCAATAAAAAATTTCTTCTTACCTGATTCTATTCCACTAAACCTAGTCAATATCCTTTTTAATCAAATTCCAAAATCCACTCATTTAAGCATTCCCAGAATTCAAACCATGATCTCCCGACCTAAATATCCCCATATGTTGTACATTTCTTCACTCCCCTCTTTATTGATTGTTTTTTTAGGGAATATAATAGTAAAATATTCAGTGTACAAACATAGGTCAAACTGTTATAGTGATGAAAATTATTATAATATAAAAGAATGTATGGAAAGACAATGTTATAAGCTAAAAAGAATTAATTACCCTGAATATACATTCAATTGGGTAAGAGAAACTCATAAGTCATGATTTTGTGAAAAGATGTGTGAAGAAATTAATGAAGAAATTTAACATGAACAAAAATCACAAAGAATGGTGTCAATGTCTAAAAGTTTTTATTATGACACAACCAATCATATCATCAATGACTTCAATTTTAATAAAAATATACCCTTGATGATGAAATTTTTCTCATTATTATCATGGAACCAATGAATTTTGAAAACATGAATTTTCCATATAATCCATATCTAAATGAGCATGTTATATGATATGTTTGTTTTCTTTTTGTTCTTTTTTTTTTTGAAAATTTAACATAAAACTTAACATAAAACACACAAAAAACACACAAATAAAAATACTAAATATCTACCCCAGAATGTTACCCCTCCCCCACACTTAAAATATTTCATTATCCTTGATTTGAACCTATGAGATGATATGTGAATATAAAATTTAGAATTTTAAATAGAAAAATTAATATAAAAGTGAAAGGGTTAGGAACAGCCTGATATTTTCAAGTGATGATGGGATCATGTAGTGTGATGAAATCAACTGCAATGTTAGGAATTCCATTGATGTATTACTTCAAACATTTCCCATTAACTGTAAAGATCCTTCTAGTGTCCTCTTGTGTGATATCCACTGCACTATAAGTAAAAACATTAGACACAACATAAGGTCCTAACCACCTAGAACACAAATTACCAGGAATCAACTTCATTCGTGAACTATAGAGTAGAACTTTTTCTCCTACATAAAACTCCCTTTGTTGGATAATTATTTCATGATATTATTTTTATTTTTCCTTGTAGATACTTGATTTCTCATATGGTATCAATCGAATCTACTCAAACTCTTGAATTTGAAACTTCCTTTAAATTCCAACTTAGTCTAAGTCCATGTATCATTTCTTTATAGCCCAATAAACCCGATGCTTGACTTCCATGGGGAGATGAAAATCTTTCCCAAAAACAATCTGAAATGGGGACATAGCTATGGGGGGTATTATATGTTGTCCTATAATACCACAACTCATCATACAAGATTTTTCTCCAATTATTCCTATTTAGATGCATGGTTTTATCCAAAATTTGTTTCAACAAATGATTTGAAACCATAACCTGACCATTTGTTTGGGGGTGGTATGGTTTTGATGTTTTGTGTGTCACCCCATACTTACGATGGAGGGAATCCAAATTCTGATTGCAAAAGTGTGTCTCATGATCACTGGTGATAGCCTTCAGTACTCCAAACCTGAAAAAAATCTTTTCCTTAACAAATTGCACTACAACATGAGAATCATCAGTCCCGGTGGCCTTAGCCTCCACCCATTTGCTAACATACTATGCATTGAACAAAATGTATAAGAAACCAAATGAACTTGGAAAAGTACCCATAAAATCAATTCCCCAAACATCAAAAATCCCATAGAATAATATGGGTTGTTAGGGAATCTTGTGTCTCCTAGAAATGTTCCCAGTGTGTTGGAAACATGTGTACAACTTGAAAAACACACGAGCATCATGGAATACGCTATACCAATATAATCTAGATACTTGAATCACTCTTTAACTTTTAGACTTTATTTTTATTTAAATTTTTAGGAATTTTAAAGGAAATAGGTAGTTAACTAAATCAGCATACTGAGGATGTGTACCTGATATGGAATAAATATGCTCATTGGGGAAAGTTTACTGAAGTGTTACTTGGTCCAAGGTGTCAGTCTCTAATGTGTGATTAATCCTACTCATGCAGTACGCCACCAGGTTTTCTGACCCCCTCTTTTCCTTTATCTCAATATCAAATTCTTGAAGAAGGAGCATCCATCAGATGAGTCTGGGCTTTGCATATAGCTTCTTCAAGAGGTACCTAAGAGCTGCATGGTCAGAAAAAACAACAACTTTAGATCCCAATAAATATGAATGAAATTTATCAACAAAAATATGACAACAAGAAACTCATTTTCCATGGTTGTTTAGTTTTATTGGGCTGAATCCAATGTTCTTGATGCATAGGAAATCACATGTGAACATACCTCCACCCTCTGAGATAATGAATCTCCAACTGTGAAGTTGGAGGTGTCACACGTAGCTCAAAATGAATCTAACATCGTGGGGGATTTATGATCGGTGGAGTGGTCAGACACTTCTTTATCTCATCAAATAAAGTCTTTAAAGAATCATCAAATACAATATCATAATCCTTTTGAAGTAATTGTGACCTAGGAATAGAAATCTTACTAAAATATTTGATGAAGTGCTAATAAAATCCCGCATGCCTTGGGAAAGATCTAATAGTAGGCACACATGAAGGATTGGGTAAGGATGAAATAATATCTACCTTAGATCTATCTACCTCTATCCCATGTTTTGAAACTACATTCCCTAAGACAATTCCATTCTATACCATGAAATGAAACTTTTCAAAGTTCAGGATTATATTATTCTCAATACAATGATTCAACACCTTTTCCAAACTAAAGATAAATTCATCAAATGTGGATCCATATACTGTAAAGTCACCCATAAATACCTCCATGAAGGTCTCAATGAAATTTGAAAAAATACTCACCATGCATCTCTGGAAGGTACCTGGGGTATTGCAAAGTCCAAATGGAATCCTCTGGTAGGAAAATCTATCAAATGGACAAGTGAATTTTGTCTTCTCCTAATCTTCTAAGGCTATAGGAACTTGAAAATATCCATATAATCTATCCAAAAAACAATAGTTTGTCTTCTCGACTAGTCTCCCAAGCATTTGATCCATAAATGGGAGGGGGGAAATGGTCCTTTCAAGTGGATTGATTTAGTTTCCTATAATAAATACACACACGCCAACTGTTTTTCACCCTCATTGAAACTAACTCTTATCTCTCATTTCTAACAATAGTAACAGCACTTTTCTTAGGAACATCCTAAATAGGACTTACCCACTGAGAATATGAAATGGGATAAATTATACCTTCCTCAAGCAATTTTTCAAATTCTTTTTTAACAACTTCTAGAAGAGTTGGATTCAGTCTCCGTTGTGGCTGCCTAACTAGTTTATCCTCATCCTCCAAAATAATCCTATGAATGAAAATGGAGGGGCTAATACCTGATATTTCATCCAAGGTCCACCTGTTTTCCCTAATGTTCTCCCTCAAAAGATTCAAAAGTTTTTCTTCATGTTCAAAAGGGATATTGTAAGCAATGATAATAAGTAATTTCTCACAACTTAACAAGTATGAGTATTTAAGATTTAGTGGCAATGGATTGAGTTCCAACGAAGGGGGTGTAGTATGGATGGAGAAATTAAAGGAATATAAATATGTGCAAAAAAAAATAAGTATCAGAATAAACATCATCAAAATCATAGAATAATGCATCAAATCCCTTAGCATACTCAACATCCATGTTATAATCAAAGTGAACATGATCAAAATATGAATCCATTTCAAAATAAAATCTAAGAGATGTTTGTGTATTAGAAATAGGTTTGGAAGTTCTATTAGATAAAAAACTATAACCAATACTCATAATATCTCAAAGAATAGGATAATCAAAATCCTTGAAGTTTTTACTTAGTGGTTAAAATGAGAGATAACAAAAGCAGAATGGTCCTCTGAGGGGTACTTCATGGATTCCATAACATTAAATATTACAACTTCATCTCCAAACCCCATGGAGAGTTTACCCTCATGAACATTTATGATTATGTTTGCAGTTTTGAGGAAGGGACTACCTAAGATAATGGGATCATGAGAACTTACCTAATCAACCTCCATGTTAATCATGTAAAAATTTTCTAGGAAGATCATTTATCTTATCCAAACAAGTACACACTCAAGGACTCATGTTGGATATGTTGTAGCTCTATTTGCTAACTGCACCACTAATCCCGCCAGCTTCAACTCACCAACCTGTAAAGAAGATAATATAGAATAATGCATCACATTTATGGAATCTTTTAAATCACATAAAGCATTATAAAAGCGTAACTCCCCTATGGTGCATGGGATGGGGAATTTCCTTGGATCCTTGCACTTTGTTGGAATTGCTTGAGTTAGTGTAATGAGTGATGACACATTCCTTCCAAGATTGATCCTTTCATTTCCCTTGATCCCTCTTTGATTGGTATAAAATTATTTTAAGAATTTGGAATACTTTGGTATTTTCTTAATGGCTTCAATAAGGGGGATATTTATATCCACATGCTTAAATGTGTCTGAAACCTCTTTTTGCATCACCTCCTCATCCATCTTCTTGGTTTGTAAAACTCTATTTAGAAAAGTAATAGGTTAAGGGGGAACATCATCAATGTTTTTCTTACCTTTATCTTTATCCTTGGGTTTCTCATCAGTTGGTATGGAATGGGGCTTCTACAGGGTTGAGGTGAATCTATGTGGAACAATTGGTGCAGATGTATCAGTTGTTTGCTTCCCACTTCTCATTGTGATGGAATTGAAATTTTACTTGGTATTTGCAGTAGGTTGGGAAGGAAGATTTTTGGAGTTCTTACTTACTAGTTCATGGAGGGTGGTGTAAATATGGATCATTTAAGTATTCAAGTACCTTATCTCTGAACCTTTACTCTTCAGCTCATTTTGTTGATTAAGAACAATTTGTTTCAAAATATCATCAGTATTAGAATCAACCTTTGGTTGAGAATTCCCTTATTGTTGACTTTTTGATGATTGAGCTTAAAATCTCCTTTTTGGTTGTTGGAAACCCTATTGGTAAGGTGGAGGCTGCTGAAAATTTTGTTGAAAAGGGGACCTTTGTTATTCTACAGATCCATAATTCATGTATAATTTATTCTTCCACCCTTGGTTGTATATTATAACAAAGGAATCATACTTCTTCTGGGGATGTGGTTGTTTCTACTGCTGATATGGCCTCTGAGGGAATACTACTGTGAAATCCTCCACCTCTTATAATTGGGAAAAACAATCAGTCGGGTGGTTCGTTTCGGTGAAAATGTCACAATGCCTTATAGGAGAAGGTTGGGATATCTTTTGATCCAAAGCAATATGTCTCACTATAGTGGTCAATTATTCCAACTTGGTATCAATTAAATTATTTTCAAGAGAATAAGGACTTACCTGATGTACTTCTCTAACATGTGGTATACCTCGATCACCAAATTATTGAGAGTTTCGTGCCTTCTTTTCAATCAATGCATGTACAGTTGTTGGTGTTTTGTCGAAAAATTCCCCTCCAGCTGTGATATCCACCATGCTTCTCTCCATAGGTGTGAGGAATTCATAGAACTACTAGATGAGGATTTTTTCACTGATTTGGTGATGTGGACATCTTGCGCACAACTTCTTGAATCACTCCCATTACTCATACATTGACTCCCCTTGGGCTTTATTGATTCCTAAGATCACTTGGTGAATATAAGTGGTCCTTGATGCTGTAAAAAATATCTTCAAGAAAAGATGTTTAAAATCATTCCAACAAGTTACATTTTTAGGTTTTAAGTAATACATCTAGTATTTTTTGGTTTTATCAAGAGAGAATGGGAATGCACTTAGTTTGATTTGAACTTCAGATATATTTTTTGGTTTAAGGGTTGAGAAAACCACATTAAATTCTTTTAAATGTTTGTTTGTATCCTCACCAAATAATCCATGAAATTTTGGAAGTAGGTGAATTAACCTAGATTTTAGTTCAAAGTCTGATTCAAGATTTGGGTATGAAATACAATTTGGTTGATAGTTAATGTTGGGTGCAACCAATTATAAAATGGTTCTATTAAGTTCATTGTTATTTTTTACATCCATTGGTTCTTGTTTTAAGTTTGAATTAGAATTTCTTCTAATTTCAATGTTACAATATTGGAGGAATTTTTCAACTAGTTGAATGTTGAAACTTCTCGTATACTGAGATTGTCTAATTCCATCTCAAAGGCTATGTTCAATCTCAGGGTCAAGATCTAAGAGATCCTCAGGATTAGTTCATGTAATAAATCAAATAAAAATAAAATGTAAATGAATAAAAGTGTATCATAAATAAAATAAAAGAAGTTTGAGTTGGTATGATAAAAATAAAAGAAGAGAAAAAAGAAAAAAAACTTGAGAAAGGGGAAGAAGAAAGAAATATGAGAAGAAAAGAATAAATTGAAAAATAAAATAAATACCTATAATTGTTTGAATAAATTACTTACCTCCTCATAAATGACACCAATTTAAAAAGAGTTTTCATGGGTGCTCTCAAATGATGTGTGATTTTTTGGATACTTAGGTGCAATAGAGTGGCTGACCAAGGTCGTCTCTCAAAGGAGGAAGTAATTTAAAAACTTATTAAAGGAATTTTGAAAATAAAATAAAAAGGAATAAAAAACTTAGAATTATGGGGGGTTTTATTTTTATAAAATAATAAGAATAAGTTTTCTTGAATATGGTTGTATTTTTTATTCTTGTTTTTGAAATGAAATTTGATTAATAAAACACAACGAGAAGATGTTTTTTTAGAAAACTATTTTAAAAAACATAACCAATATGACTATACCTATTCACTTACATATTAATCATTATAATTTATATTAATATACACTTAATTATTATCCCCTAATTTTCTAACCCTCAAACCCGGTGGGAGTTAACTTAACCACAATGATGAAATGAATTGAACTCTAGGCTAGCTTCGGAACATGCAATTATAGCACCCTACATTGATTGTCATTCCAATACTAGATTATGGTCAGTGGTAAATTAGAGAACATATATATTCTATAAATAATTATTAATTGAGTTTAGTGATTATATTTAAACTCTACAAATTAATCTCATGTGGTTTTTTTTTACCGATTAAGTTCACACTCTCACAATTCACACATTACTCGACCTCGCAAGTTTTATGTAAGCTTTTCAATTGATTTCTTAGTTTATTATAATTTAAAAAATAAATTCATAAATCATACTATTTTAATTACATTATCTCATTGATTCAAAATAATCAAGTGAATAAGGTTAGAGTAAGATTGATTACTAAGAATAATTACTCTTCCATGGGTAGTGTAGTAATCGTAAAAACATTTTGCATTTGCAAAGGTCGTTGAACGGGTATAACCCAATAAAATTTCTACTATTTATGTCCATAAAAAATATTAATATTATATAATAATATAATTTAACAAAACATAATAAAATGTAATAAATAAAAGAGTAACGAAGAATTTTGGTATGCAAACACAAACATTACAATGTGAAGAAGAAGAAGAAGAAGGCTTCGATGAAGGGATCATTGTTTCAAAAGATACCCTTATTGAAATGATTGGATAATTGGAGTGGAAACACTTCTCCTCTTCCCTAAACTTTATAATTCATGTCCCAAAGTCTCAAAATAAGAAAAATACATATTTATAGAGTGGAGGGGGGGGCTAGGTTAGAAGTGGTTTCAAGTGTGAATGGGAAAATTCGTCCAAATATTTTAATCCAAATTTAACTATGTTTTTTACCACCAAAACTCATGAATTATCTATCCTTATATAAATATTATTTGTTAAAAATTTGTTCATAGATATACTATACAAATTTGGGCCCAATCCATGAATGGATGAATAATTTATGGCCCAAATACTAAAGTGGTATCCAATCTGGTGGGTCCAGCCCATCTTTGACTTCATGGCCCTTTTACTCCAATAAAATTCATGATTTACCTCTATAGTACTGAATAAAATTTGTATCCCATTGATTTAGTAACACATATATAAAATTTTAAGTTCAAATAATTCAAATTAAAATATTTATATCTTAATTACTACAGTGCACTTTAAAGGGTAAAACTAAAATTTTCATCAAATTTTTAAATGAATGATCTAATCCAAAATATTTTATAAATAAACATATTTAACACAATTTTAGGAAGTTATATCATTTATTATCAATAAAATACTCAATTGAATTATTTCTTATCAACATTTTATCAAAATTAGAAGTTAAAGTAGTGGATTCCTTTAACCATGTAAAGGGATTCCTGTGAATATTGAATCCAAAATGGATATCAAAAGAATATGGAACTAGTTTCACAAGTCGAGCTCTAATTTAAGTATTAGGGTGGGTAAATTTGTTTCGAGGAATTTTTTTATTGTAACCATCTGTTATTTCCTGAATAAAAGTATTTAAATGTTCCCCCATGAGTTTTACTAATTCTAAATAGTGTAAAACTTATGTTTTTATTTTCCTTTTTTTATTTTAATCTACCTTTTAGAAGTTACTAACTAGATTATTCATGTGTGATATAGTGAGGTTAATTATGATTGGTTTATATTCAATGTTCTGGTAGATCATGTGTGTAGGTTCATTCTAATTCGGTGGTCCTGATTCTTTATTTCCACCTGTGTAAGTTCTAAAGGATAGCTTCCAATTGGGAGGTTCTAGACCCAAAACATATAATAACATGAGATTTAATTTCCATCCTCTAAAACACACCATTCAACTATGGTGTTACAAAAGGATTTTGTTGTGGAAAAATTCTACAATCTCTCAAATGATTAGTGAATTATTAGATTAATTAATCATTACCACAATCTGGTCATAGAATCTTAATGCTTTTTTCTGGTTGATTTTGTACTTCATTCTAAAACTCATTGAACATTTAAAAAAATTCATAATTGTGTCTCATTAGAAACACCTAACCATACTGATTTAATTCATCAGTAAAATATCTAAGTACATAAAATCACTACTTTCTTATATACTCATTGGTGTACATACATCATTATGTATGGGATCCAAAATCCCACTATCCCTTTCACCTTTTCCATTAAAAATTTCTTTGGTCGTATTTCCTAATAAAAAATATTTTCATGTGTTAAATGATTCATAGTTGAATCAGTCTAACAATATATATCTATAGAGTATTTTTATGCATTTATAATTTATATTTCCAAGGCAACAATGCCAAAGATTAATGGGATTAGAATCAACCTTTTCATTCTTATTCATATTGTTATTGATAGTATCACCCATATTCAGATTGTTTCAACCATTTACAATATTATTGATGCCATAAAACATTTTTGTTATTATATATAGAACAACTCTTGTTCTTAATAATGAATGAAAATATCATATTGTATCAACATGATATAGAAATTGAATTTATGTTAATGGTGGGTACATAATAACAATTCTCCAATTCTAGAAACAATCCATTGGGTAGACTTAGATCATAAGTTCCTACTTCTAATGTAACAATTCTTGCTTCATTGGCGACATGAAGATCTACTTTACCCTTCTTTAATTCCCTCCTATCTTTTTTTCTATGTTTATCCACACAAATGTGTGGTGCACATCTGCTATCCAATACCCCACTAGTAGAGAAATGGTTTATTTCCATGGTTCAAAACTATGGAAATAGACTATAAAACCATGGTTATAGGATATAGTCATGGTTTTAGAAACCTTGGGTGTTATCTCCATCATTGTAGGTTCAGAACTTATTTCCATGGTTTCAAAAATTGTTGCAATAGTTTACATGGAATTAAATTTGGGTTCTATTTCCATGGTTCTAAAAATGTGGAAATAGGTAAATTTAATAAAATTCAGCAGGACACGAACCTACAAACTCTTTCTAATAGAGAGATATCCTTATCCAATAGCCCATGCATCACTTTGTGAAATATATTTATATTTTTATTTACCTTTTTTTATTACCTTTTTTAAAATATATATATATTAATTTATTATTATTATTATTATTAAATATTTAAAAAATCAAACACCTATAACCATAGTTTTAAAACTATAACAGTAGGTACTCTACTGCCATGGTTTTTCTAAATTGTGGCTATATGGCCAAACTTTAACAACAATTTTAGAAAAATGTGGTTGAAGGTTTGTTATCTGGACCAATTTCCACAGTTTTCCAAAAAAAATCCATAAGAAACATTTATTATCATAGTTTCGGAGAACCATGGCCATAGGTCTGACCTATGACCATAGTTTTTTTAAAATCATAGCTATAGAAACCTATGGCCATGGTTTTAAAAATAATGGAAAAAATCCATGGAAATAGATGTGTTTTCTAGTAGTTTCCATGAGTCAGAGTTATAAAAATTGATCACTATAACATTCACATTCAGATTCTCATAATGATTCTCATTGAGAACAATTCCCAATGTTAAATACAAATTTTGAACTGTTTTATAGGTCATGACTATAAGAGATCTTAATATAATTATCATGATATATGTCATCATCTACAACAAATACATATTGATGGGTGAGTATCATTTTTTATATCATTTCATCAATGAATTTTAATGAAAGTACTTTCACTAAAAATGATAACCCCGTATATTATATTTATCTAGTGGGTGAAGACCCATATTTCATCATGACTAGCTGTTTCCTCTGGAATTGGGGATGACCTCATTGATTGAAGGTTCAAACATTCCAATCAGTTTCTAACGGGTTTGTTCGTAGAACCAGAAACATCCAATGATTCCATATCCATTTGGACCTACTTTCCAAAGGTAGGCGCTCATTAGTTGTGGACTGATGAGGCTTAGGAATTTTCATTGGTCGAGAGGATGAAAGGTCGGACTCATCACACCTTTTTTAGGGGAATTATTGTCTACTCTGGGACTCTCTTTATAGATTTAAGTTATGTTCATGAATCCTTATTACATTACCAAGTATAAAATGAGCTTTCCTTTAGTATGACAATCAATGATTGATATGTAGGAAATTCATAGAATCTTTTATATGTATTCGAGGTTATTCATCAATGGAGAATAATATGTATTTGTTAGAGATTCTTAGTCAATGGTATCCTTCAATACATAAAAGTATCTTGGTTATTATGATGACCATACTGGTTTTAAAGACACTCAGTGGGGCACTTGAAATTTATTGTCATTTAGAAGTACATGAATTATTTCAGAGTTGGGATCATACCTATAGATGGGCTACCTACGTATCCTTTGTTTTAGAAAAGGAATCAGAACCCACGTAGTTTGAGAAATGGAGTATGATGTTTATGCACAATTGATGGCTCAAAGAAATATTTCATAATTACTTTTACACTCTAAGCTCATGTGAGTCATGCTCGGTGTGAGAAACAAGAGGTATTGGTAAAATCAGACAATTGTGCCACGAAAGATACAATCATGAGAAATGATGTGGGTCTTATGTATGTATGATTGCCCAGAATAAACGAAGATTAAGAGTTACTTCAGGGAAGAAATCTAGGAACAGGGTCCATAAAGGTATATGTGCTTTATGGAGATTTGGATACTCTAATCTTGGGGCTTACTCTTAAGGAAGATTCCCAAGTTAGGAGGGGACTTATGATTGGGTTTTACTCCTAAGAAAGAAGCCCAGATAAAAACTAAATTAGGACTGGTTAAGAGAAATTAAGACTGGGGCTTACTCCTGAAAAGGAGGCCCAGGTTAAAGGGATTTGAAAATTAAAGGGACGTGGGGCTTACTCCTGAGGTGGATTCCCATATTTGAGACTGGGGCTTACTCCTGAAAAGGAAGCCTAGGTTAAGATAATTATGGTTGGGGCTTACTCCTAAGGAGGATTCCCATATTTTGGAACTTTAAGACTGGGGCATACTCCTAAGGAGGATGCCCAGATTAGAGGACCTAGGGCTTACTCCTGAAAAGGAGGCCCATGAATAGGGTTCTCTCATCTTAAAGGATGAGGTTGAATGAATGAAGTCTCTAATTTTAGTGACATAAAGATGTGTAAATCACTAGGTTTTGAGAGATGTTCCACAGAGTTCCTTTCAGATAAGGAAGTCAAATCAAGAAATCATGCCATAAATGGATTTGAAGAGTGTCTTGAAGACTGAATCTTGAATAGGAGAGGTGGAATGGCATAAGAGAGGTGAAATGGGCAAGAAAGGCACCCAAAAAGATAGGGGCGCGCAAGTCATGGCAGGCGCCCAGGTACTGCGTGGGCGTGCAAGTCCCTGGTCGCGTAGGTATACCTGTGCGGCACATGGGTACTTGCGCGATTGTTAACCAGTAGGGTAATACTTGGGAAATCCTTGACCAAAGCCTTTAGAATTATCTTGAGGTACTTCTAGAAGAGGGGCGCGCAAGTTTTAATGAATAGATAAGGAGGCGCGCAAGTATGTTCATTTCCCTTAAGGGTAAAACACATTAGGCATGCAAGTGTTAGTGAATTCTAACTCTTAGACCTTACTCATCTTGTTTAGACCTTCCATTCTAGGTAAATAATTACCTTATAAGTGTTCGGAAGACTTGAAGAAGAGACTTGGGAGTTTAGAGCTCTGTATCTGAATTCTGGAAAAAATTCCTTTCCTCAAATGGGGGGCCCACTGGGGGTATTTATAGGCTGGAGAAGACCCCGGGCGATTATCACTTAGGGCGCGCAAGTCACTTGCGTGACCATTAGGCGGCGCGCAAGTATACTTGCGCGATAGTAAGGGAACTTGCGTGACCGTAGGTCCTTTGACTCCTTTTTCATTCCTTTGTCGATTTTTGATGTTTTCTTCAAAGGATGAATCACTTTGTGCCAAGTCATTTCCCTTTCCATTCTTTTAGACAATGTGATGAAAAGGAGCGTCAACAAAAGCACCCCCTTAGAGTTGGATCTGAAATAATAAGGATGTGACTCTAAGGAAAAGAAGAAAACCAAAGGGAAATAGGCGTGCAGGTGTTCACCGCGCAACCATCATCGCGCAGGTGCGAGTCGCACAGGGCTGGAGCACGCTGGCTATAGGTGCGCAGGTGGTCGGCCTGGCCTATATATATGCGCTTATTTGTTGTGCATTGCCCCAAACTTCAAATTTTAGAGCTCTCTCCATGCAGGTCGTCTCTGCCATGCAAGTTGCTCGCTTTTCCTCTTTTCCTTTGTTGTCGCGTTGCTGTCAAGGTATCTGGACCAGCACAGTGATACTTGCATGCCAAATACTTGTGCGACATATTATACTTGCGTGACACATCCACACTTGCACGCCAAGTTTAGACTTGCGCGCCTTAATGCCTTTTCCATTTTTTTTGAATTACTTCAAAAATTTTAGGAAAAATAAACCCATTTAAGAGTTAATTTATTCAACCTTTGTACAGATTCAATGGCTCCCAAAAGAATCGGAATGGCTGATGAACTGGCAAGAAAATGTCTTGATGATATGATGGATATCATTGGCCACAATTATTATTCCGTCTGTGATAGCACTCTTCTGGATTTGGCTAATTATTTGAAGAAATATCACTTTGATTCCCCACAGAGCACTTATCTGCCTTTGTATGGCTATGGTCATCTGCAAGAAGTCACTATTCCAGAAGCAAAGAACTATCTCCCATTTTTGTGGTTTCATAATTACACCAACTTTTCTTCAGAAAATATCTCATGTGGAGGAGGATTTATAAATGCTGGAACAGTGGAGAAGGCCCACATGATGCATCATAGCCCTTGTACGCCAGATCTGAAACCTCATAAGCCTGAGTTGCAACCACATTGTCGTCTTTCAATCTTCTGAAATGTTCAGATGGATCAATCCAAAGGCTAGAAGAAAAGTTGGGAATTCCGTCCTGGGGGAGGTGTGAAGCCAACTTGGATGTGGGCATACTGGGTGCGACAAACTTGTGCAGAGTTTATCGAGGATCTGAATGGATTGGAGATATACGAAGCTATTTAGGTTGGGAAAACATATGTTTACAGACATGATAACTTCGTGTCGGAGATACTCAGCCACTGGAGCCCAGGAACTAATTCTTTCCATCTGAATCATGGAGAAGTAGGCATCAGTATGTGGGATGTCCACAGGATATCAGGGGCTCCAATTTTGGGTGACATGTATGATGAATTCATTCCTCCCAAGGTGACTTGGAATGATTCAGAGAAGACTCCTGCTTTAGCTCAAGAATTATTTAAAATCTTCCACAGGCTCAAGAGTTCAGAGACCTCATTAACTCATTCTAGAAAGGATATTCATCCAGATGAGTGGATGAATATATTTCTTATTGAGAAGAAAGAAAATGAGCCAAAGGAGAAGGAGCCGAAGGAGAAAGTATCCAAGAAAAAGAAATCCAAGGATAAGAGGCCCACCCATCCTACCACCTGCCCAAAACCTAAGAAGAAGGGTGCTCCTGGCACATTCTGGCCAACTATAGAATCAGGAGAGTTTGAGAAATGGGGATATGAGGTGAATCAAAGGATCCTGAAGAATACTCGTCTGGCGGGCTTCATGGATTTGTGGCTCAGCGTTTATCTCTTGCCAGTCAGGGATTCAAAGGGAGGCGTCAGGCCAGGGACCTTCGTCATTGCGGCAAAGTTGGCTGAGGGAAAAATGGTTGGGTTGGCTACCCCCATTTTAGAAAAGATTCACGGGAGTTTACTTCATGTATTCATGGGTAAATCTCCTTTAAGAATAGTGGGACCATTCTAAGTTTTATGGGGATGGATCGCCACTCACTTCAGAACTTACAATGTACAGAATGAATTAAAAATTCCTGGAAGTTCTTTCAGGATGTCAGTGCAAGAATTATCTGGAGTTTCTCCATTAGATCTTAATTCCTATGACATGAAAGTGAGGTTGAGAATGTTTAAGTAATTCAACTTCTTTCCCTATGGAAATCCACCAACCGGGCGGTTTGTTGATGATGGAACAGCCCACTTGGATTTGAGGGCATACATGCTAGCTTGCAGAGATGGTGTACTAGTTGCCAGGATTGACGGAGAAATTATATGTGAGGCCTATGCTCCATATATATTTGCACGTCAATTCAAGTGTCTGCAATAGATTGTTGTATCTCCCCCAGTACATGTTAGGTTAGAGCAACATCCGATGGTTGCTTGGCAACTGTGGCTGCTGACGTCAAGAGAGAAGACTGGGAAGGTATTTGATCTACCAGTTGAACAAGCGGCACATAACATGACTACATGGTATGCCGAGCACTGGATAGAATTATACCCTAAAGGGGTGCTTAATCACCCAGTTTATCAGGTGTGGAAAACGAAGAGGACTGTAGAGAAAGAAACTCTTCCTCATGAAGGTGATGCTTCCCCACCTGAAGCTGATTCGCCAGATTCCTCCTCTAAGACTGATTCACTGGATTCCCATGATGGGGATGATGAGGCACAACAAGTGGAAAAGTGGCCTCGTGCCTAATATAATCCTCCGGTTAGAATCAAGAGACCTACTCCATCAACTCCTGGTGAGTTACTTCATTGTGGTAATTTAATCACTACTACTTTATAAAGCAATAAGTCTTATTTTATTATTCTCTATCTATAGTTGCAGGAGCTAAGAAGAAACTGAAATCAAATATTATAGGACCTTCCTCACAGCCTTCATATCTAAGACCAGAGGCTGTCCAGACATGGCAGAGTTTATACTGTGGTACTGAGACTACCTGGCTGGATTTGTGTGAGGGTCTAAAAATCCCTAGAATAGGGAATATTCTGGCTTCTACAAATATCTAATATGAGGATAACCTCAATGAAGTGCGGGCTTACATCAGAGAGCTGTAAATGCTCATATATGCCACTGATGAGTCCATTCCTATCACCAGGCGGGTGAAGGAAATGATTGATCGTGGCGCCACTGAGGGGGTTGGTGGTTCTGGAGATGAGGAGTGTCATGATTATGTGGCTCCTGAAGATGTAATTTTTCTTTCCTTATTTTCTTTTCAACTTGATTATAGTCGAAGATTTGTTACTTAAGGAAGTTATTTTCTTCATCTTGCAGCTTGCAAAGAAAGGAACTACTGAGGTTCCTTTGCCACAGTATAGCCCTGGTGGTACTGCCATCGGGGCTGCTGCTGAATCTCCTCGTGAACCAGGCGAGATATCTCCAGGACAGCAGGCCATGAATGAGGAGTTGGACATGGCCTTCCATTCGCCAATTCAAGTTCCAATAAGGTATACTGTCGAAACTCCCAAAAATCCAAAAGGACAAAGGCGACGGAGGAAGTCCACCGCTAAATGCTTTATCAGTAGTGGTAAATCCTTCAGATAATCATGAATTTTAAACCATGAAAAAGATTGCTCATTTTCCTTGGGATTGCAGGGGATTCTTCAATTTCCCCTCTGAGGGAAAGGACTGATCCTCCTTTAAGGACCACAGAGGGTGTTGTGGAACAAACGCAAATTCAGGCTGACTTGGCTGCTTCTGAAAAAGAGTCAACATCTATTCCCAGTACTGCTCCTGCTGCTGCTACAAGTAGAGAAGAACCTGCACCAGAATCATTGGCGGCCGCAGCAAATGAATCTTCCATCCTTCCTGAAGAATCTTTCCAGGGTCAGGGGCCGCAGAATGAGGGTTTCCAAGAGGACACATCAAATGCTCCCACTGGTGAGACTAACCAGGATTCTGAAATATCATTGGATGAAATGATGAATTATGGCATGTCTTTCGAAGAATTTTATGATCATGCTAAGTTATCATGTGATTTAGAAGACATTGGGCATGAGTGTTATCCTTCGTTCAGTAAATTTTCTTATAATTTACACTTCTAATCATGATTGAAAATAATATGAAGTTCCATCCATAGAAGCTACTGAACTGCCAATGCCTGAAGAAAGTGTGGACATTGATGTTAATCCTACCATTGCAGAAACATTAGCTCAAGTGGATCTAAATCCAGTAAACCCTCCGGAGACCCATCTTGAAGATCCTGTTGAAACTGGGAAGGATGGGGAGGAGTCTTCTCAAGCTGCTGATCTACTGTTAGGTAATGATTAACACATTTTTCTTGCAACTGTACTTAATTTTCAAGACAACCAACTTTCATTGTTCTATGAAACTAACCATACTTTTAATTGATCAAACAGGGCTATCAACTTTAATGGCTAGAACTGGAGGTGAGGTCTCAACTTCCGCCCAAACAGCAGTAGAAGGTGAAGCAACTAGGGTCAGGGGGAAGAAGCAGAAAAGGTCACTTCCTTAAGTGCATTAATCCCAGATTACATTCCCCTCTGTGATGATGATGTTGAATCAGACCCAGAGGTGCTTAAGGAACTCGGCTCTTCACAACGCAAGGCATGGAACAACATATGGAAATCATATCTGATGTGCCTTTAGAAGAGCTATCATCAAAGATCCCTTGATTGTCATCCCAGTTCGTCATGCTAGGACTTGGCAGTTTTGGATACCAAGAGATCCATACCGCGGTGAAACAAGTCATCTTAAGAAGGGAGCAGGAGCAAAAGTGCCGTGAAGATCTGACCAGGGTGAAGCTGTCAGTCAATATCAACAAATTTGAGGCTGTAGTATCTCGAGCTGAGGCTGATTATGCTGCCAAGATGAAGGAGCTGAAGCATAAGATCAAAGAAAAAATCGTTCAGCAGGTGCAACTCCAGCAACAGTTAGATGTTGTTACTGGGGAACTTGACCAGCTCAATAATTCATTGGATGGATCTCAAACAAATGGTGTGAAATCCATTGCAAATACCAAGAAGTCACTCCATCAAGATGAGAGGAGTGAAGTTGGTTGAGTTCACGAGCTTCAAGTAGCTTCTGATGAAGCTCGGGATGTAGTACATCAAGTGAAGACTTATGTTGACAGTCTTTTGTAATTTCCTGAAAAAGAGAAGAGGCTCCAATTTGTGGATGTCCCTCTAATTCTTGTGCATCAAATGGAAAGAATGCTTTCATCTTCAATAACTTGTGCATGTATTTTCCTGCTATCTGCTTTAAATTTTACCTAAGCCAATGGGCCTAGTAAGCATAGTTTGATTTTTACTAGGATTATTATAAATAACCGTACAAACTTTGAATATTTTAATTGCTCAATATTACCTAAATCATAAAAAATGTATGTTTAGTGAGCTGGAACTTGGATTTTATTCAGAGTTCCCTTGTCTTTTGTGGGCAGTTTAAAGTCATACACGTCGGACATAAAGAGGTTAATGTTTAAGGTCGAAATAGCTTTGACCGAAATGGATTAGAACTGACTCAATTCCTTGACAATTTATCTTAAAACATATTATCGTACTCAAGTATGAGGGAAAATATGTAAACTATAACTTAAGAAAATTTGAATCTGAGGAATGATATGAAAAAGAGTTAAAAGGCATTAGAATAATTAATTCCCAAGAATGAAGTTACCATTATTTAACAAACCTGTTAGGGGGTTGAATTATGCAGGGCCACCTAAGGGCATTGACTGCATATTAGCCAGTGCATCAGCTTGAGAATCTTGTGATCTTGGGACATAAGAAAATGTCAGTTCTGAAGGGAATTCCACCATTAACTCTCTGACGTAATCATACAAAGGGATTAGTTCTTCTTTTCTGATGTCATAATCCCCATTTACTAGTTTGATTACCAGGTCTGAATCACCTTTCACCTTTAAGTGATTCACTTGTGCTTGAAGCGCCAACTCCAAGCCTACGATGAGATCTTGGTATTCAACTTCATTATTGGTACCACCTTCCCACAATAAGAAGGAATAGGGTAACACTTCCTTTTCTGTAGAAATGAGCACAATTCCTAAACCAACCTTGTTGAATTTAGGATTTTCCATTTTCCTTCCTGTCGGACTTCTGGAAGCACCATCAAAGTAAATTTTCCATGCCTGAGGACTATCCTGAATAGAGAAGACTTCCTCATCAGGGAGTTCAATATCCGAAGATGTATCTTCCACTGAAGGGTGTTCAGCCAGGAAATCAGCCAAAGCTTGGCCCTTTATTTCCTTTTGAGACACATATTGAATATCAAATTGCTGCAAAATAACTGCCCACCTTGCCAGACGTCCTGTAAGAATTGGATGACTAAGGATGAATTTGAGCAGGTTATTGCGAGATACCAATTGAACCTCATGATGTTTCAGGTAGTGTCTCAACTTCTGAACTTCAAAGATTAATACCAGGCAGCACTTCTCAATATTTGAATACCGGGTTTATGCTTCAAGCATAGTCTGACTGAGATAGTAGAGGTTGTTTTCATTCCCAGCATCAGTCTTCTGAGCAAGAAAGGCACCCAATGATCGCTATAGAGCTGTCACATAGAGGATAAGTGGTCTTCCTTCAAAAGGTGGCATAATTACTGGTAGACTCAAGAGGTATTTCTTGAGAATATCGAATGCTTTTTGACATTCTTCAGTCCACTGGTAAGTGACTCCCTTTTTCATCAATTTGGTGAAGGGTAAACTTTTGCCTGCCAAATTGGCGATGAAACGCCGAATATAGGCTAAGTGTACTTGAAGCCCTCTCAATTATTTCAAATTTCGAGGAGGTGACATACCAAGGATTGACTTGGTCTTCTCAGGATCGACTTTGATACCACGATGGCGTACAACAAAGCTGAGAAATTTTCCTGAGGTTACCCCAAAAGCACATTTTAAGGGGTTCATCTTCAAATTATGTTGTCAAAGATTGCGGAATATGACTTCCAAATCAGCCAAGTGATTAGAAAATTGTTTGGATTTAACCACCAAATTTTCCACATAACATTCGACAAATTTCCCTAAAAAGGGTTTGAAGATACGATGCATGGCATGCTAATATGTTGCACCTGCATTCTTTAAGCCAAAGGGCATTACCCGATAGAAAAACACACCCCGAGGGGCTATAAAAGCTATAGATTCCTCATCTTATAGAGCCATTCGGATTTGATTATATCCATAATATCCATCCATGAAGGAAAGTGCTTCATATCTAGCTTTTTCATCAATTAAAAGTTCTGTAATCGGAACTGGGAAATCATCCTTAGGACAATGCCGATTAAGATCTCTGAAATCGATGAAAACTCTAATTTGGTCATTCTTCTTCTTTACAAGGACAATATTATCCAACCACTTGGTAAATTGAACTTCTGTGATGAAGTTATCTTTGATAATATTATCCACTTCAGCTTCAATTTTGGAATCATAAGTCGGGTGTGTTCTTCTCACGGCTTGCTTAAATCCTCGATGTTCTTCTGGTAAACCCAAATGATGAGTAGCAACATCAAGATCAAGCCCGGGAATCTCTGTATAGTTCCAAGCAAATATGTATTGATTTTTCTTTAAAAAGGAAATATACATCTCTTGTTCTTCAAGAGTCATGGCCGCACTGATTAAAGTGGGGCGTGGATCTTCTTTTGTACCCAGATTTATTTCTCTGAGTTCATCCACGGTGGTAGAGATGCCCTCTTCAAATGCTGGAGGAGCATCTCTTAGATCTTCATCTTCTTCTTCAACATGTGTTATTTCTTTCATTTCTACTTTCATAGTAGATTATGAAGCAAAATTTTCATAATCAGAAGAGATGTTAAAATTTGAACATCTTGAAGAAGAGGCTTCCATTTTCGACTCGATTGATGATGGAGGGTCTTCCTTGGGTAATAAAGAGGAGATGATGGATTGATAATCGACATCATTGTTCACCTCTGATGTTGTTATGACTTCCTCTGGCCTGATTGGAAAAGTATAGACTTGTTGGATTTCAGCAGATGAAATGAAGACATCTCCATTTGAACTTTCATCATTTCCTAGTGGATCATTAATTTCTCCCATGTTGTCTGGATAAATTGTCGTAATTGACATTATGGATATTTCCATAAGAGTATTTGGATTTGGGTCTATCCTGTTTATTTGACTCATAGGCAACACATAATCTGTACTCAAATGTGAAAATGGATTTACTAGAATCTTTTCCAAACCATACGGAGCATTAACTTTGGTAATATCCTTTGATGTGGATTTCTCTCTTCCCTTCATGTGATAGAATTCCACCTCAATGTATTGAGATTCACATGTCTTGAATGGGGCATTATCATCATAAAATTTCCCAACTTGACCATCGAAACAATATTTGAGACATTGATGGTATGATGAATGGATAGCCGCATATTGATGTAGCCGGGGTCTTCCAAGCAAGATGTTGAAGGTTGAGTCTTGATCAACAACCATAAAATCTAAATTGGATACAAGATCTCCAAACTGAGTTTTGAGTGTAACTTCACCCAGTGGTTCTTGTTCATTTTTATTATATTCTTGTAACATCATATTAGAAGGAGATAAATTAGATTCTGTAAGTCCCAATCGACGAAGTGTACGAATGGGCATGAGGTTGACTCCTGAACCATTATCAATGAAATCTCTTCGGATGTCTACACCATTGACCTTTCCAGATAAATACAAAGGTCTAATATTCCCATGAATGACATCATCTTCATCTTCATCTGTGAAAGATATCACTGCATGGAATTCCGTAGGATTATTCTCTATGTGATAGACTTCAGCTGCAGCAATTTCAGTTTCAAACTCTTGAGGACTTGACAAAGCCTCGATGAGTGCCTCCCGAAGATCCTTTGACAGATTCAAAGCATCCATAATTGATAACTTGGCCAGTACTTGGGCTAGGTGTTTCAATACATCATACTTTTGATCCAGAGATCTACGTTTCCCAACAGGAACATGTGGTTTAGCAGGTGCCTTGGAATTTGATGCTTTGGAAGTTGATGCATCTTGTATCGGGATAGTAATTGGAAATATTCCTGGATTTTGAAGATTAGACTGATTAGATCCATTTACTTGCTAAGAGGAAGAAGATGGAACCTTCAACCGATATTCCAAAATAACTGTGCCAGGACTGAATTTTCTATTGGTGGAAGAACTTGCTTGTTCTTCCTGAGCTCGCTGAAGGGCTCTGCCACAAGTTTCTGCTGCATACATAGTTCTAGCAAGGGTAGAATTGGAATAATGGCTTCTGAAAGATCCACGTATTCCCCTGTATCCTGAGCCTCTGGAACTTCCTCTGATTCCTCTACTTGATATAGGGAATTCAGGATCATCAAAATCGAAACTGTGATTGGAATATGGATCTATTAATTGAATCATATTAACAGAACCAAAGATTAACTCTTCATCCGATGAGGACTCTGCTTGACTAGACAATTTAGGATATACCATTTGGTGGGGCGGTGCCCGTGGCTTTGAAGTAGATGGAATGAAATCTGCCAGAGTCAAAGACATCTTAGGCTTTGACACATACTCTTCTTCTTCTGATTGTTCCTCTTTCTTGGAATTATGTCGTTTCTTTGAGGATTTTCTCTCTGATGAAGAGGGTTTTGCTGCAGCATTCATGGCAGAAGGTACAATTGGTTTCTTCAATTGTGTTCACAAAATAGCATGATTTCGGTTGATCGTCTTTCTGACCATCCAATCATCATATTTTTTTGCATTTTTTCTTTTGACTTCTTGCCACTCGCCTTCCTCCTATGGAACTGTAGCAGTAACACATGCTACCTGAGCTGAAGAACCTTTCAGTTTAACTTGTCCCAAATCGACCATTTTTTGCAGGAGGTCTTTGAAGACAAAACACTCCTGGATGGGATGCCCCAACATTTGATGAAACGGGAAATAGTTGGGACGGTCTTCATCTCCTTCCTTGTTTGGCCTCTTGGGCATTGGAAATTGAACCAAATTATTTTCCAGAGCCAAAATGAAATAACCAGGAACTTTTTCATTTCATAAAGAGTAAACTTTTATTTTCAAATACTCAAATTGTTTTCATCTTTGATCTCTTTGATTATATTGACGAAAAGGCCTATGTTGTTGGTGCTCAGGAGGTGGAGCCCTTCGAGAAGATGAAGGTTTTTAAGTAGAAGTAGGTATAGGTTCTTGTTTAAGCATAACTGTAGCAGTTTCTACTTTACCCATTCTCCTTTCTGGAGCTGATAAAATTACACGAGATTTAGCCTTCGTCTGTATAAGAGAATCTTCAATCTGTTGAGAAATTGAAGTAAGGTCTCGAAACCCTCCTGTGTATTTCATAGGGATCAACGGTGTGCAAAATTCGTCACGTAGATTTGCCACATAGATTGGAAATAGTTCCTCTTGAGGGAGTGCTAAGTTTAGAGAATATGTTAATCCCTTCCAGCGAGAAATGAAATCTGAGACTCTTTCATTCTCCCTTTGCTTATAGTTTGTAAGATCAAAAACTGTTGTCTTTGGCAATGTTGAGATGAATTGGAGAAGGAATCTTTGGCGAAGATCCTCCCATATGGTAATTGACCGGGATTTCAAGCTTGTATACCAAACAAAAGCTGGTCCTTGAAAGGTTCGCATGAAGCATCTGAGTTTCACTGCTTCTTGCTATTCTAGAGTTCCCATCATAGGATCGCAACAAGACACATAATGCGTCAAATGTTGTTCAGGATCACCTGATCCATTGAAAATAGGGAATACAGGGTTCCCAAAACTTGATGGGGGAGATATTGAATCTACCCATTTAGGGTAAGCTCTCTTTTCTGGTTGAACCTGCACACGCTTCCCTTCCATAGTCTCTAACCGAGCTGTTAATGACTCGATGGTAGTTATTAACTTTTGAGAAACATTCGATTGAACTTGTACTTGGGAAGGTGCAATGATTGGAGCTAGTACAGATGTGGTGGCTGGTGCTGCAACTGATGGTAGCACTGCCAATTGTTGTTGCACTTGACCCGTAGGATTAGACCTGTGAGGGTGTACTGATAGAGGAGGATATTCTTGATCCATCTCAGTAGCTGCAAAAAATTCCCTTGGATGACTTACTCCAACACGCTTAGGAGGAAGACTACCTTGAATTAGTTCTACGTTCAACCTCCTCAATTCCTTCATTTCTTCCTCTTGTTGTGTAAATCTTTGCTCTAGTGAGAGCGATTGGCCTTCTCCAGAGGAAGGATATGTAACCTGATTCTTTCCCTTCCCCTTGTTTGATCCCTTTTAGAGAGGGGGAAGTGGGTTATTTGAAGGAACGCCTATATTTTGGGTAAACCTTTGATTTTGTGTACGCACACCTTCTTAGTGCGCCAAGGCATGAACACTAAAGGGCTCTCTGCTGCTTTTCAGCCTTCGGATATCGAGAGACTGATAGAGATGCCAAATCAATCTGACGTTGTAACCCTTCTATTATCTTAACATTATTTTCATATTCATCATAAGATAATACTTTCTTTTTCAAATGACAAATATTTTTCCATATGTTGAGAAGAATATCATGAATTCAATCTTCCATCAACATCTATGGAATGTCATACTGAGAGTCATACAGAGGCCAAAACATGACTGGAACTTCACCTTTTTCCAGTTGTTTTCTCATGTTCATCATTTCATCTTTATCATTCAATGAAGATTCTTCTACCTGATTTGACCAGAGCTGGTGCTTCCTTGTTGCTTCATCGGATTCAACAAGATTGGTAGAGAAATCACTGATTAAACTAGAAGATGCATGACTTAGGGGTGGTTTGGAGAATGACCTACACCCTGGTCTATCTTCTGATTGAGAAAGTATTTTACCTGCTAGCGATGAAGCATCAGACATGAATGGTTTCTCATTTTCAAGTGCCTCAAGATAAGAGGGCTTTCTCAGCACTACATTGTCCACTGGAGCATTTTTCGGGCAATGTGCATCACTACTGCGGAGAGCACTTTCGTAGCGAAATTCATCATCATGGGTAGGACCACCATGGTGGGTTATAGCAAAAGATGAGATCTCTTCCTCCTTGGTCTTCTGACCACACAGAGGGTTCCTGTGGCTCTCATCTGAATATGAAACTTCAAGATCAACCGAACTGTCATAAAGCAAGCCTTCATGAGGAAGTGTCTATTGAAGACCTTCAGAATTAATGTTCCCACTATTGGAGAATGAGGGAGTAGAATCTTGGATTCCAAAAGATTACTGTCTGAGGGATTCAAGAACTCCAGCATCAAGCAAGGCCTTGTTACAAATTGGATCTTGGTCTCTTAACAATGTTGGGAGGGTCTTCTTCTTAGACGCATTCTTACTCACCTTGGAAACCACTTGTTGACGAAAGTGGCTGCTCTGAGAAGGTGTATGTGCCTGATCAGGAGATTTGGCCAGTTTAGGCTGACGATCTCCACTCAAATCAGGTGTATGTTCCTGACTTGGTTGTTCGTATGATATGGGGGAGTATGCCTCACAACCCTCTTGGACTGAAACAGATGTGTGTGTCTGTTCCGGAGTGAACTGTTGATGTGTCACTCCACTGGTAGGGATAGATTTATGTTTCTTTCCCTGAGATGTTGCTGAAGCTATTATAATATCCTGGAAAGCATCCAGAATATGAGTAGAGATTTTCCTATGCTCTTTCACCATTGATAGAATATGCTTGGTGACTTCAGCTGCCGGAACAGGGATATATGTTCATTATGTTCTTGGATTAGGTGTGTGTGCCTACTCTAGTCCTCCTTTTCCTATCAGTGAATCTTGACAATACTCAAGTGTAGGGGCAGAGAGTTGAGTCTACCTCTTGTTTGTCACCATAGCTTTCCGACTGAGTTCTCCAAATGCTACCAAACGAGACTGTTGGTAGTCTTGATCAGTACTAGCAGGTGTATGTGCCTGCTGATTGCACTTTTCCGAATGTGGTTGACGAGCTCCATCATATGTAGTCAGAAGAGCCTGCTGACTAGTTGGTGATGTATAAACAGGTGTATGTTCCTGCCTATAGTACTCCGCCGGAATTTCCTGGCGGGATTGGCGTGATACTGCCAGACGAGTCTGCTGGACAGTGGAATTAAAACGGACGGGTGTATGTGTCCGCTCGTTGCTTGCCACCAAGTTAGGTTGGTGGACTTCTCCGGAGATGGAAGAGATGAGAACATGCTCACTGTTAACCGGATTTTGCCTCTGGAAATTCGTCTTGCCTGCTCGGGTTCGAGGAACCTGAGCCAAATGCCTGGAGTCGGTACCCTCATCATGTTAAGGGCGCACTGTCGCACGAGTCTGGCGGTGATTTTTGGTGGGAGCCCTCGGGAAGGACTCCTGTCTCCTTGAATTAAGGACCTGAGGGGCCTGCTCATTCACCTCCCCAAAATATGGGAGTGAGTGGTGATTGTGTTCCATGGATAATGACCCAAAACGGTTAGAGACGGTGGTTAGCACCGCCTGCTTCTTGATCACTAGTCGTCGCTGTCTGGATGACCAGGGTGAATTGTTCACTTGGAGGGCTCGTCGAGCAGCCTCCAGAGTTGGAATAGTACCGTTTTGATGGTACTCCTTAACCAGTGCATTTGATACCCAGTGTTGAAGATGCTGAGTAGGTGATGTCATCCTCAGAGTGGATGATGATCCAGCAGGAGTAGCAGCAGTGGTATTCACAGGTGTGAACTTGAGATCATCCATTTCTTAGAATGCAGAAAATCTTGGAAAAGAGTGCCTGTTTGATATAACAGATGTAATAAATATAAATTCATCCACTACATCTTTTGTATGAGCACATATGTCAATGATTGTTTTTTTGGCCCTCTCATTGAGTTTTAAATAGGGGCCTAACAAATAATCAAAGCATCATTTTAACTTGGTTAAGGATTCACGTCGGGTTCACCATTTTTTGTTTCCTCTGGAATTGGGGATGACCTCGTTGATTGAAGGTTCAAACATTCCAATCGGTTTCTAACGGGTTTGTTCATAGAACCGGAAACATCCAATGATTCCATATCCATTTGGACCTATTTTCCAAAGGTAGGCGCTCATTAGTTGGGGACTGATGAGGCTTAGGAATTTGCATTGGTCGAGAGGATGGGTGGTCGGACTCATCACACCTTTTTTAGGGGAATTATTGTCTACTCCAGGACTCTCTTTATAGATTTAAGTTATGTTCGTGAATCCTTATTACATTACCAAGTATAAAATGAGCTTTCCTTTAGTTTTACAATCAATGATTGATATGTATGAAATTCAGAGAATCTTTTATATGTATTTGAGGTTCTTCATCAATGGAGAATCATCTGTATTTGTTAGAGATTCTTAGTCAATGGTATACTTCAATACATAAAAGTCTCTTGGTCATTAAGATGACCATACTGGTTTTAAAGCCACTCATTTGGGCACTTTAAGTTTATTTTCATTCAGAAGGACATGAATTATTTCATAGTTGGGATCGTACCTATAGATGGGCTACCTATGTATCCTTTGTTTTAGAAAAGGAATCAGAAACCATGTAGTTTGAGAAAGAGAGTATGATGTTTATACACAATTGATGGCTCAAAGAAAGATGTCATAATTACTTTTACACTCTAATCTCATGTGAGTCATGCTCGGTGTGAGAAACAAGAGGTATTGGTAAAATCAGACAATTGTGAAACGAAAGATGAAATCATGAGAAATGATGTGGGTCTTATGTATGTATGACTGCCCAGAATAAATGAAGATTAAGAGTTACTTTAGGGAAGAAATCCAGGAACAGGGTCCATAAAGGTATATGTGCTTTATAGAGATTTAGATAATCTAATCTTGGTGCTTACTCCTAAGGAAGATTCCCAAGTTAGGAGGGGACTTATGATTGGGTTTTACTCCTGAGAAAGAAGCCCAGATCAAAAGTAAATTAGTACTGGTTAAGAGAAATTAAGAATGGGGCTTACTCCTGAAAAGGAGGCCCAAGTTAAAGGGATTTGAAAATTAAAGGGAATTGGGGCTTACTCCTGAGGAGAATGCCCATATTTGAGACTGGGGCTTACTTTTGAAAAGAAAGCCCAGGTTAAGAGAATTATGTTTGGGGCTTACTCCTGAGGAGGATGCCCATATTTGGGAACTTTAAGACTGGGGGTTACTCCTAAGGAGGACGCCCAGATTAGAGGACCTGGGGCTTACTCCTGAAAAGGAGGCCCAGGTTAAGGGAAAACTATGACTGGGACTTACTCCTGAAAAGGAGGCCCATGAATAGGGTTCTCTCATCTTAAAGGATGAGGTTGAATGAATGAAATCTCTAATTTTAGTGACATAAAGATGTGTAAATCACTAGGTTTTGAAATATTTTCCACAGATTTCCTTTCAGATAAGGAAGTAAAATCAAGAAATCATGCCATAAATGGCTTTAAAGAGTGTATTGAAGACTGAATCTTGAATAGGAGAGGTGGAATGGCATAAGAGAGGTGAAATGGGAAAGAAAGGCACCCAAAAAGATAGGGGCGCGCAAGTCCTGGCAGGCACGCAGGTACTTCATGGGCGCACAAGTCCCTGGTCGTGCAGGTATACCTACGCGGAACATGGTTACTTGTGCGATTGTTAACCAGTAGGTTAATACTTGGGCAATCCTTGACCAAAGCCTTTATAATTATCCTAAGGTACTTCCAGAAGAGGGTCACGCAAGTTTTAATGAATAGATAAGGAGGCGCGCAAGTATGTTCATTTCCCTTAAGGGTAAAACACCTTAGGCGTGCAAGTGTTAGTGAATTCTAACACTTATACCTTACTCCTCTTGTTTAGACCTTCCATTCTAGGTAAATAATTACCTTAGAATTGTTCGGAAGACTTGAAGAAGAGACTTGGGCATTCAGAGCTCTGTATCTGATTTCTGGAAAAAATTCCTTTCCTCAAATGGGGGGCCCACTGGGGGTATTTATAGGCTGGAGAAGACCCCGGGCGGTTATCACTTAGGGCGCGCAAGTCACTTGTGCGACCATTAGGTGGCGCACAAGTATACTTGCATGATAGTAAGGGAACTTGCGCGAACCTAGGTCCTTTGACTCCTTTTTCATTCCTTTGTCGATTTTTGATGTTTTCTTCAAAGGATGAATCACTTTGTGCTAAGTCATTTCCCTTTCCATTCTTTTAGACAATGTGATGAAAAGGAGCGTCAACACTAGCACAAGGTATCATGTAAATAAGTCATGACTATATCTGATAGGAAAATATTTTCAATCATATCATATATGATTCATGGATAACTGAGCGGATAAAACTTTATCCAAATCTATCATATGGATTCACCCAACTCTATTCCTCTAATACCCTAGAGGTTATGGTTTCCCTGATTTGTGTAACCCAGATAAAATACTAAGAACAAGGCACCAAACTATTGGGGTCACCTCATTACTTGTTTTCCTTAAAAAATATAATCTATAGGCACCTACCCATTAAATCCACCCATATTGAATAATCGAGGTATTGAAAAGTGTCTCTTTGGAAGGAATCTCACACTTAGTATTTAAGGGGTTTTCTTTAAAGTCTTTCCAATTTAATATACATCATATTCATATTAAATTCATAACTATTACATAATTTTCAATATTTATTATCTAATTTATATTCCTTTGTGTATGCATTCTTCTAATGATTTATTTTTGGAATCCTTATTACATCCACCAAATTAATATGTCCATACCATATTAATGTGTAACTCTTTACACAACCTGTAGTTATTGTTACCCAAATATAGAAGGAAAACATATTCATACATATCCAAATTCATCATATACATGAGTTATATGAACTCTTCATGTAAAGGTTTAAAATTATATGACACTGATAATCTCCACATGTGTAAGATTAGAGAAATGGATAAATGACCTCTGCCTTTCTTGAATAAGGGATAAGTCTCCATGCTAGTGGGAAGTTCGACCCAATGTCTCTATCTCTCTCAGGATAATTTACTCAAGAGATAATCCAATTAATAATAACTCTACAACCTAATATTTATAGACTATATTCAACAAAAAAATTCAAGATAATAACATTAATTATAAATAGAGGCCATGGTAGAGAAAAACTAAATCTTATGTTAGCATACCTAGTATGTAATGCATATCTAGATAGTCTATAAGAAACAATTTATCAAAAAATTAGTCATACACAAATATTCATATTTTATAAACATTTTATAAACATGAATATTTTAAAGGAATAAAAAATAAATAAACATTTTATTTATTTTCAAAAACATGAGATACAAATATAAAGTTTTTATATTTATTTTAGGCATGAAAAATATCATTTTACAATTCCAAAAACTTATCTGTAATGTCTTGGACCTCTCTGGTCCATTTCTTTTCTAAAATCTGGTGTTTGAGGTGTTCCGAGAGGTCAAAGTGACTTATCCCCAACATTTTTTCAACTTTCTAGTTATGTGAATAGTGTTTCTAGTTTTGTGTACAATGTTTCTAGCTGTTGGTAGGTGTACAGTGTTTCCAGTTGTTGGTAGGTGTACAGTGTTTCCAGTCATCCGTAGGTGTACAGTGTTTTTAGTTGTTGGTAGGTGTATAGTGTTCCCAGCCGTCAGTAGGTGCACAGTGTTTCTAGCTGTCAGAAGGTGTACAATTTTTCTAGTTATCAGTAGGTTTACAGTGTTTCCAGTCGTTGGTAGGTGTATAGTGTTTCCAGCCGTCGGTAGGTGTACAGTGTTTCCACCCATCGGTTGGTGTACAGTGTTTCTAGCCATTAGTATGTGTACAGTGTTTTCAGTTTCTCATAGGTGTATTGTGTTTCCAGTTTTTGATAGGTGTATAGTGTTTTTAACCATCAGTAGGTGTATAGAGTTTATAGTCATCGATAGGTGTATAGTGTTTCCAATCATCGGTAGGTGTACAGTGTTTTCATTCATCGGTAGGTGTACAGTGTTTCCAACTGTCAGTAGGTGTATAGTGTTTCCAACTATATGTAGGTGTACAGTGTTTCTAGGTTGGTAGGTGTACAGTGTTTCCAGCTTCCTATAGTTTTTCCCCTTCAACATTTTCTTTGACAAAAAACACATTCAAGGCCTTGTTTTAATGAATTTAAGGCCAATTCAAAACCCATAACTCCTATATTAATTTTTCCTAAGGATCGGGATTCCTTTACTTGGTCAAACCGCATGGATTAATATGATCCACATTAATGGAAATTCTAAACTATTTCAAATCCCGTTAGTCTCGGATCTAATCCTTCATAGTTAGGCACCTTCCCTTCCTTTATTCCCTATCCTTTATCTCGGTGTGGGGTTCCCCAAGAAATTTTTACCATAGAAGTTCGGTGATCAAACCTTAATCCTTGGATCATTTCCCCTTGAAGTTTCTTCCTGTTTCATGTGCACCCCCTGTTTTGGTGCAAGCAGCAAGTGTCGATCCATCATCGATAGAAGGTACGATCTACCTCTATTCTTGTGTTTTCTTTGACCCTGCTTCTCCTATTTCTCCTTACCATGTTATGGAATGTGATCTCCATGTTTCTAATGGATTTTTATTGGATGTTGATTGGTGAGGTCATTCCATGACATCCTCAGGTGGATGTAGTTGTCACGGGGAGAGGTGATTGTGATTCGTTGTTTTGGCATGTTTGTAAAGAATTTTAAGAACATTTAGAGGTAGGGGATTCGTTGATTCTCTAATTATTTATGTGAAATAATATAGTTAGCATGATTTATCCCACTGGATAATAATGGAATTGACATACTAAATATTTTAACCAGATAAATAAATTGGTATCGATCGTATGTTATTGCCTCTTTTTTTCTAGATAGTGTGATATTTATGCTTGCCTTGTTTAGCATGTCATTCTTGACTGAAATTGGTAAAGAACGTAAACTAGGATTAATTGTAAATTATTTATAAAAGATAAAGAGGCATGTAAATAAATCTGGTTGTTGTTGTTGTAAATTGATGATAATAAAATTGATGTAGTAAGCATGTTTAATTAATGTGTGATAGCTATGATAACTTTTTGTTTAGGTTTCCCTTAGTTGGAACATACTAATAATGAATTCTCTGATTCACGATGTATTAAAGAGGTGGTTTATCAATAAAAAATAATTCATTGTAGGGTTCTGAGTGACCCTATTTCTTGTAAGGTCGAGTGCCTTCTGCTTTGGAGCCATGAGAGCTCGTTGTGTGTGAAGGCAGAATGCCTTGTTTAGGGTCAAGAGCCCAGTTACTTTGTTTTTTCCTAATTCTTGTGATTTGTTATGAGCTTGAATGGATGTTTTGAGATGTGAGGGTATGTATGCCCAATGTTTGTGGTAGAAGTTGATGCTTAGAGTGGCGAGATGCATCGATTTATGCGTGTGGATGTCAGCAAGGACACCAGAGATGATGAAACGGGTTAGATATGAATGATTGGATGCTTGCTGAATCTTGTTGGTTTTTTATCTACTTTACTTTCCCAACTTATCAATCCATCTGTTCTTTCTTACCCTCCTTCCAAAAGGGGCGAATATGTGAGGGGTATGCCATCTTCTTTCCATGTTTATCTTCTCGAGGTAGGATGGGTTTACACTCCTTATATAGGTGGAAAATACTTGATGGGTAGTTCATCTACTCACTGTGTTGATCCCCTTGTTTTTGGTAGCTTAGAATGTTTTTGTAGAATTCCTGGGAATATGGGAAAGTAATAATTTTGTTAATAAATGATTGAATAAATTATGTTAACCCATGGGGTTAGAGCTTGCTGGGATGTAATGTTGTGGTAATATTTCTGGGAAGCTGTGGACTTGGTTTGGTTATGCTGGGAGGGAATGAAAATTCAGTGTGATGCTAATGAAATGTAATGTGGAATGAATAATGGTTAATTAATGGTTAAATAATAAATTAATTTAAAGTGGAACTGATAAAAAGGGATAAATTAATCTAATGTAGCTCTTTAAATGGTTGTGTGCTTGTAGGATACTAAGTCTTAGTATTGGCAATCGGGAGTCCGAGAGACGTTAGCTACAGTTGAATCTAAGACTAGGGTATTACCATAGTGTGGTTGTGAGCTATACTATATTTTGTAATTTTTGTGTTTCTATATGCTACTCCACCCTGTCAGTTAAGTCAACTGACACTCTGGGGATTCTAAGGCATCAAGGGGTGTTTTCCCCAACATTCTGGTGGGAGGATGGATGGATGACTACCCCCTTTGGCCTCGCTCTCTTCTCTTGATAGTTACTTGTGATGGTAGGCACATTGGTTAGTTTTCTCCATATATGTGTGTAGAGGGATATAATGTCTTGTGTTTATTCACACACATATATTTTGGATATAGTTTTCTATGGACTACTATAGGTGTAACTTGTATATGTTGTGATGGCTTGAGGGTCCTTACTCAGTGTATGGGATTTAATGGCTTGAGGTATAATGCTTGAAATATGATACATGTTATGTGAGCTGTGGTGGCTCCCGGAAACTACCTGGTTACTTTGGTTACGTAGACATAGTGTTTGTGTTGCACGAGGTGCATGTTGTGGTGCTATGCCTAGGTGTCTGTGGGAAAGCCTTTTTTGAGAGAGATTCTTAGGACGTGCGATGTTGGGGTAAAGAATAAAACTAGTGAGGAAGTTGTAGTGGGGTACCCTTGATATTATTTATTATATTATATACTCTTGTATGTGATACTTGGTTATAGTATCCATGGTGAGTCAGGGAGCTTAGTATACCTATTTAGGTGATGAGTTAGTTTTAATTGTTGTTCACTGTGCTTTAGCCTGCTTTCTTTACTTTTACATGAGAGGATCCGGGGAGGATTCTATTGAGTATACTGTTATAATCACCCTACTTATATATAAACTGTGTTTTAGGTCACTTGTATTAGGTTAAAGATCAGGCTGGGTACTACTATCTTGGGGTTGCAGGAGTCGTTCGAGCTTCGTGGTCACTGTTGTTTTACTTTCTTTTGGTACTTGCAGTTTTCCCTTTTAGTTGTAGTAGTTCTTACATGAAATTACATATGTGTACTTGGTATTTCTTTTATATTGAAGTCTGAGTTGGATTTGTTTGTTGTTTGTATTATCTCTCTCTCTTTCACATGTGTTCTCTTAGAGGGTAATGCCTCTCATTTGTGTGTTCATTATACCCTTGGTGCTAGTCACCAACCTAGGGCCTACTAGAGGTGGGACTCAAGGGTCACTATCCCCCTTCTCACATTGTCGGCCCAAGAGGGGTACACTTTGTGGGGAGGGGATCATGACAGAGAGGTATCAGAGGTCTGGTTGAGGGATAGGATGGAGTTTGGAGTTAGGAACCTGTGAGGTTGCATGGGTTGGTAGGGAAACGATGTTAGTAAAGTTTAGAAAGTGTTGTAAACACTGAAGACTGGATGAGACATAGGTATTTAGGGCCCCTTGTGATCTTATTCATAGATTTTTAAGTTTATAGTGTCTAATAAATGAGGTGATGTTGGTTTTAGGGTAGAGACCTAGGAAAGGATCATGCATCATTCTTCTTTGCGCCTATATTTGAATGGGTAGAACTTGGGATAGGTTAACCTAAAATGAATAAAAGTAAACAATTAATTAATTTTGAGTCTTTAATATTTTATTATTAAGATCTCTAACTATTTTTTATTTTGTGGGTATGGCTCCAGGTCAACGTCGTTGCCAGTTTCACGCAGAAGATGTCTAGCAGGTTGCGCTAGAAGATCGCCACAGGGTAGAGGTTGATGACAATGACACTTGGAGGAGAAAACTATAAGAGTTTCAGGACCATATTCTATATAAGTATGAGGGCTCTATTTCATATGTATTAATGTAATATTTATTGGAGGAGGTTGAGATAGACTTCAGTTTGATATGTGCTCGGAAGGAGCTCTAGGTGTCTTTGGTTGTGACAATGCTACATGGGGCAGCAAGGTAGTGGTGGTTCTTATTCCTTGGGGATCGTGAGGAGTCAGCAATATCATGGAAGGAGTTCCGAGACAAGTTCAGAGTCGAGTTTCTTTCTTTGACCACAAAGGTGTCTAGTCACCAGGAACTGCTTACCCTTCAATAGGGAAGCTCCAGTGTGCAAGAGTTCAGGGTCTATTTCAGGAACCTTATGCAATATGCTTCAAAACTATTTCCAGATGAGGAGGCCAAGGAGAGGAATTTCGAGGAGTATTTACATCCAAAGTTCTAGCACTAGGTCACCCAATTTATGTTGAAGACATATCTTGAGGTGCTGGATACAGTAGAGGTCATCGAGAGTACGTTAGCTAGAACTAGATCTTTATGAGAGGGGAGTCGTTAGGATTCCTCACGAAGAAGATTTTTGGTTTGGGGTTCCTAGTTTTTAGGGAAGAAGAGTTTCCATTCAGTCAGGGGTAGATCCCAGCCCTCTTCATCTCATTTCTCTAGAGTTGGAAGCACTCGTACCTATACCAAGGGATCAGGCACTAGTTTTTCTTATGGAGGTTGAGTTCATTAGCAGCGAGAGTGCCCAACCTTTTAAAGCAGTGAGTGTGCAAGTTCCTCTATTGAGGCAGTTCCAGCCGTGGTAGCAATAGAAAGTTGCACCAGCTTTGGATCAGTAGAGAGCATATAGGGTAGGCATAGGACATCCCCAGGACACTTCCTATCCTCAGAGAGCAGAGAGAATATGTTTTGGTGGTCATCATCAGGGTCATAGAGGTCGTGGAGTAGGTTGTGGTCAGCTTCATTCTTTAGCATTTCCATCGCCAAGCGATCCATACATCGTTCTAGGTACCCTTTTCTTGTTTTCTACTTGGGTTTATGCCTTGTTTGACTCATGAGCCATGTATTCCTTCATATCACCTACCCTTTTCCATGATTTGGGACTTGATGTAGAGAGGATTACAGTGCCCTTGGCATTGACTATGCTAGTTGGAGGTTGATCTGACTTGTTTGAAGTGTGTAGAGACTGTGAGAAAGTGTCGGGGCAGCACCACTCTTGGGGAGATTTCCTATGTTTACAGATAAAATCATATTATAACATAGTCGGAATGGATTGGATTTATTCAATGTAGGCTACCGTATATTGATTCCGGAGTTAGGTTGTGTTCTTCGATGCTAATGGAGAGCCAATAGTGTTTGTTGGCAAGTGAGACCCTTGGATGGGTCAGAGGCATGTTTCATCCTTGTCATCCTTCATGGCTGAGTTGATGCTGAGTACTTAGGAGGTTTAGTAGTTAGTGTTTCCTCGGGTCATGGAAGAGTACTCTGAGTTATTTCCAGAAGAGGTTGTAGCATTACCCCCTCGACAAGAGATTGATTTTGGGATCAAACTACTGTCAGGAGTGTCTCCTATCTCTATGTCTCTGTATAGGATGGGCCCTTCTGAGTTATAGGAGATGCGTATACATCTCAATGGTCTATTAAACTGTAGTTTTATTTGGCCAAGTGTCACTACAAGAAAACTGCCATTTAGCGGCGGTTTTTTCATGGCGGTTTTAAAAACCACCACGAAACGCGTTTTCGGGCCGCCATTTCGCGGCGGTTTTAAGAACCGCCGCGAAAAAACCGCCGCGAAAAAACCGCCGCTAAACGGAAAAAAAAATTATTTATTTTTTAATTTTTTTTAATTTTTTTTTTAATTTTATTCGAGGATTAGCGGCAGTTTTATAAAAAACCGCCGCGAAATAGCGGCGGTTTCGGTAAAACCGCCGCAAAATGAAATGAAAAAAATAAAAAAACACGAGAAACCCCAAAATCACTAAAACGACCATAACTTTTGATCTGGGCATCCGTTGAAGCGCCACGACCAGTCAAATCGAAGCTCATGAAGAGATCTAGAGGCACATATAATCAAAACTGTGAGACGGTCTAAGGTGTGGAAGATATTAGAGTTATAAAAAAGTTGAAAAAAGTTCTCCAACTTCAAACGGCCATAACTTTCACTCTGGATGTCCGTTTGGGCTCTACCGCATATCAAATTGAAGCCAGCGAAGAGATATACGCACCAATTCAACAAAAGAAAGCTTCTGTCATGTTTTTTGGCCCCAAAAACCTCTCCGAAGGCCTCCAAAACCCTGTTTCCGTCACCAGTGTCCCGTCGAACTTGTCTTTAAACAAACCTAACTTTTGATCCGCGTGTCAGTTCGGCCTCCTCCACCTGCCAGATCATAGCTCATTCCGTGAGCTTTAGTTTGACTGGTCGCGACGCCCACATGCACTCCTAGATCATATGTTATGGCCTTTTTAGTGGGTATCGGGTTTGTTATGTTTTTCAATGCCTCGTTTCTAGCACCCGTTCTCCGTCAGCTTTTTTTAAATGGTCATAACTTCCAATCCGTATGTCCATTCGGACTCTTTCACCTTTCAGGTTGAAGAGCGTTTTAGGATCTTTGATTTGACAAGTCGCAGATCTAAAACGGACTCTCGGATCATAAGTTATCTCCGTTAATGTGAGTCCAATGTTTTTGTCTCTCTATGACCGTTTTGACGGGTTTTAACGGTAGCTCCATTTATTACTGTTTATTTGGGTTTCCAGGACTTGTTATCTTTATCAATGGTTTTTTATGGGTTATTATGATGATTATGTTGAATTATTAAGGAGTTTTCCAGAGTTGTCACGAGTTTTCATGCATTCTCATTTTTTCTAATGTCTCATTCTTCATATGTTTCTCCATCATTTTTCATGCGTTTTCATGATTTTTCATCCCTTATCACGTCTTTTCATACTTTTTCATGTGTTTCCTTTATTATTTATTATTTATTATTTATAATATACTTTAATTTATTTATTATCTATTATTTGTAACTGGTTATTTATTATTTATTATTTATTATTTATTATTTATTATTTATATTTATTTATTAGTTATTATTTATTAGTTATTATTTATTATTTATTATTTATTATTTATTATTTATTATTTATTATTTATTATTTATTATTTATTATTTATTATTTATTATTTATATTTATTTATTATTATTTTTTATTTATTATTTATATATATTTATTATTTATTATTTATTATTTATATTTATTTATTATTTATTATTTATATTTATTTATTATTTATTTATTATTTATTTATTATTTATATTTATTTATTATTTATATTTATTTATTATTTATATTTATTTATTATTTATTATTTATTTATTATTTATTATTTTTATTTATTTATTATTTATATTTATTATTTATTGTTTATATTTATTTATTATTTATTATTTATATTTATTTATTATTTATTATTTATTATTTATTATTTATTATTTATTATTTTCTATTTATTTATTATTTATTATTTATTATTAATTATTTATTATTTATTATTTATTATTTATATTTATTTATATTTATTTATTAGTTATTATTTATTAGTTATTATTTATTATTTATTATTTATTATTTATTATTTATTATTTATATTTATTTATTATTTATTATTTATTATTTTTATTTTTATTTATTTATATTTATTTTTATTTATTATTTATATTTATTTATTATTTACATTTATTTATATTTATTTATTATTTATTATTTATATTTATTTATTATTTATATTTATTTATTATTTATATTTATTTATATTTATTTATATTTATTTATTATTTATTATTTATTATTTATTATTTATATTTATTTATTATTTATATTTATTATTTATTATTTATATTTATTTATTATTTATTATTTATATTTATTTATTATTTATTATTTATTATTTATATTTATTTATTATTTATTATTTTCTATTTTTTATTTTTTATTTATATTTATTTATTATTTATTATTTATTATTTATTATTTATTATTTATTATTTATTATTTATTATTTATTAGTTATATTTATTTACTAGTTATTATTTATTAGTTATTATTTATTATTTATTATTTATTATTTATACTTATTTATTATTTATTATTTATTATTAATATTTATTTATTATTTATTATTTTTATTTATTTATTATTTATTATTTATTATTTATATTTATCTATTATCTATTATTTATTGTTTATTATTTATATTTATTTATTATTTATTATTTATTATTTATTATTTATTATTTATTATTTATATTTATTTATTATTTATTATTTATTATTTATTATTTCATATTTATTATTTATATTTATTTATATTTATTTATTATTTATTATTTTCTATTTATTATTTATTATTTATATTTATTTATTATTTATTATTTATTATTTATTATTTATTATTTATTATTTATTAGTTATTATTTATATTTATTTATTATTTATTATTTATTATTTATATTTATTTATTATTTATTATTTATATTTATTTATTATTTATTATTTATATTTATTTATCATTTATTATTTATTATTTATTATTTATATTTATTTACTATTTATATTTATTTATTATATATTATTTATTATTTATTATTTATTATTTATTATTTATATTTGTTTATTATTTATTATTTATTATTTATTATTTATTATTTATTATATAATATTTATTATTTATATTTATTATTTATTATTTATTATTTATTATTCATTATTTATTATTTATTATTTATTATTTATTATTTATTATTTATTATTTATTATTTATTATTTATTATTTATTATTTATTATTTATTATTTATTATTTATTATTTATTATTTATTATTTATTATTTATTATTTATTATTTATTATTTATTATTTATTATTCATTATTTATTATTCATTATTTATTATTCATTATTTATTATTCATTATTTATTATTTATTATTTATTATTTATTATTTATTATTTATTATTTATTATTTATTATTTATTATTTATTATTTATTATTTATATTTATTATTCCTTATTTATTTTTTATTATTTATTATTTATTATTTATTATTATTGAGTTTATATCTATTATTTATGTATTATTTGTTTTTTCAATTAATATATATAAGTATATTAAATTCTATTTATTAACCACATGGCGAGCTTGCTGGAGTGGTAAAGTCTTTGAAAAACCGCCGTGAAACGTTCTGCGACGGTTTTGAAAACCGCCGCGAAATAGTTTCCCGACGCACGATTTAGCAGCGGTTTTTCAAAACCGCCGCTAAATGCCTTTTTCCCGTAGTGTGTGTCATCGTAGGGCGCACCAGTTTTATTTGTGAAGAAGGTTGATGGAAGTTTGCAATTGTGTATCTATTATCATTGCGGGAACAAAGTGATAGTAAAGAACCTCTATCCCCTTCCACGAATTGATGATTTATTCGATCAACTGAAGGGTGCAAGTTGGTTATCGAAGATCGACTTGTATTCAGGATATCATCAGATGTGTGTGGAGGATTAAGATATCCTGAAGACTACTTTTGATTGTCATCATGGGCATTACGAGTTCATTGTAATGTTGTTCGTTGTAACGAATTCTCCAGTTGTGTTCATAGGGTTGATGAATGTTGTGTTTCATGAGTTCATAGATAAGTTCATGGTGGTTTTCATCGATGACATCCTTGTGTACTCTACATTTGAGGAGGAGCATGCAAAGCATTTGTATGCCATTTTGGGAGTTTTTCGTCAACAAATATTTGGGAAGTTGTCACAAGTGTGAGTTTTGGGCTCAAGAAGTCCATTTCTTGGGGAATGTTGTATCCCAGTAAGGATTAGTTGTGGATATGTCGAAGATAAAAGCAGTTTTATCTTAGGTATCCCCTAAGACAATGTTAGAGGTGATAAGTTTGATTGGTCTTATAGGCTATTATAGAAGCTCCGTAGCCTATTTCTCTCAGGTTTCAACTCCTTTGATAGAGTTGACCAGAAAGGATCAGGTGTGCATATGGAATGATCAGTGTCAGGAAGCTTTTGAGTATCTAAAGGAAAATTTGGTTAGTGCTCCAGTTCTTTGTATACTAGTATAGGGAGTTTAGTGTGATGTTTTCTATGATGCTTCACATCTTGGGTTAGGCTATATTCTGATGTAGTAGAGATCGGTCATTTATTATGGGTCTCAGCAGTTGCGTCCCCATAAACATAACTATGTCACCCATGATCTTGAGTTAGCAGCAGTGGTGTTTTCCCTAAATTTGTGGAGACATTACCGCATTGGCGAGTGCTTTGTGGTTTTTACTGACCATAAGAGCCTAAGTTATGTTTTCTTCCAGTGTGACTTGAACTTGTGGCAGCATCTATGGATGGATTTCCTATAGGACTACGACTTTGAACTCTCATATACACCTAGAAAGGGGAATTTTGTAGCTGATGCGCTGAGAAGGAAGTCATGTAGTGATGAAGTGCATGAATCTGGTGATTCCTATAGAGTAATGGAATAACCTTTAGCATTACATATTGATATGGGAGAATTTGGGGGAAATGGTTGTCTTTTTCAGATGATGGTGTATTTATCTCTGGTACAGTAGGTAGAAGAGTCCCAGTTGGGGATCTTGAGGTGGAGTTCTAAAGAGACTGAGTTGTTTGTGTCAAGGCCTCTGATGGTTATTCTGAGGATGAACAACACTGGGTATTGTTTTAGGGAAGGCTTTTTGTTCCTTTGGCAATGTGTGAGATGGTTCTCAGAGAGTTCTATAGTTCACCCTTAGCGGTACGTCATGGAGTGAAAAAGATGTACTGAGCCTTGAGAAGTCATTTTTGGTTGCCTGGGTTGAAGCATGTAGTTTCAGAGTTTGTGTCTCGATGTTTGGTCTGCCATAAGGTAAAGGCCGAGCATTGTGTCCCTAGTGGTTTTATCCTGCCGTTAGATATTCCTCAGTGAAAGTGGGAGGACATCTCAATGGAATTTGTTACTAGTTTACCTCGATCTTAGGGAGTCCATGACACTATATGGGTGGTAGTGGATCGTTTAACTAAATCAACCCACTTCATAGTAATCAAGGAGTCGAACTTAGTGGAGGTTTTGTCGAGGTAGTATCTGGAGGAGGTGGTGAGACTCCACGGAGTCCCGAGGACGATCATTTTTTATCAAGATCCTCATTTTACCTCTAGGGTGTGGAGAGGTCTCCAGCATACTTTTGGTTCTCATCTATGACTTAGCACTGATTTTTATCCACAGACGGAAGGTCAAACAGAGCGGACCATCCAGACTATTGAAGACATGTTGCACTCTTGTGTCCTCGATTTTGGAGGTTTGTGGATGAGACACTTACCCTTGGTGGAGTTCACTTACAATAAAAGTTTTCACTCCACCATCAGTATGGCATCATTTGAAGCCTTGTATGGCTGACCTTGTCATTCTCTGTTGTGCTTGTTGGAGTTGGTGGTCTAGAACCAACTACTTTGTACTTTGTTCATTAATAAAAGCCTTATCACATCTTGATTGTTCTTCTGCATGACAATGCATGTGATAATGTCCTAAGGACAGCTGTTTCATTAATGGGTCATAGCGGATCTCTGCTATGATGAGAACCCGAAAGTGCCATAACACTGTTCTTGAATATATGTTCTATAGCCAGATGATATTATTTGAGGGACACAAATAATACAGGTCATTAGGGGTGAGGACTCATAAAACTTTGAGGCACCTTCTCATGGTGTGTGCCCTTGGTAATATCCAGGAGGATATTATGAGAACGAGACCCGCCAGTAGGAAATCCACATTTCATAGTGTCATTGGATGTTTCTATCTATGGATGTGTGTATTGGTCCTTAGACTTTAAGATTATTATTAATGGGTATTAAAACTCGCGCACTTAGATGTATTGATGAAAACTGTGACGACACACTATTCGCAGCGAGGTAGGATACGTTGGGTGTGTCACGAGTAATATTGCATTAATAGATAATGCGAGAAAGGATTTTTCCCTTCTGTTCAATAACGGAAGTAGATATCTCAGGCCCTTTGATGGAATTGATATAGCCTAAATAAATCCATGGCCATGGTAAGGTATGGGCGAGTTCAATTTTGGGAAGTCAAAGAAAGAATAATCAAGCACATGGGTTGATGGCACTAGCATGAAACCCACTTGATTGGAGATATCGAGACAAAGGGATTATATTACACGATAATCATTCATAGGAGGTGACACGTCATTGTGGCGTTAACTTCTTTCTCTATGGGTGCCTTGTCGTGTTTCTAGACGCTAACCTTTGACTTTAGGTAGGCTCCGCCTAATGCCACTGAGAAAGAGGCCTAGAGGGTCACACATTAAGTGTGTCCATGTATCTCAGTTAAATATTAATTTAACAAGTTAAATAAATATTATTCCTGACTGTGGTTTAATAATTATTTAATGATACCTGGTCGCATTTATTTCGACACTAGTTATTTGAGAGAATATATTGTGGGCGAAATAATATATATATTTATAAGCGAGTAATGCATTTACATTTGTTTAAGAAATAAATAGCCATTACTCAAGGTCTAATAAATATTGTGGAGGAAATAAAAAAATGAAAAATAAAAGTGCACGCCATGTATATTTATATACACGCCGTGTAGTTTGTTTTTCGGGATTCGTGAGAAAATATTGTTTGTTTAATTAAATGATATTAAATGCAATACGTTGGGTGCATGTCAAGTAATAATGATGGTCAACTGTCATTATTAAGACATGGGGTATTACTAAGAATTAAATGAAATGATTAAATGATTTCGGGCAATTAATTCATTTTATTATTCTAATTATTATAATCCCAATTACATTATTCTCATAGAAAGAGAGTCATTGTTGTGCACAACGGATTTGGAAATACTCTCAAGCCAAGAGAGAATTCCATTTCCACCAAGAACGCTTTCAAGTTACGCGAGCGAGATCCTCCACCGGATCAAGGTGGTAGAAGGCGGACATCGCAAGCGAAGGTTCTTCCGCGCTAGCACCCGGATATCCCTTCGGCAACGTCCAGAGATACGTGGAGCATGTTTGGATCACCGCTAGAGGAATCCTGTACTTGGATTCTACGATGCAATGACGGATCATAGGATCGTGACCAGAGACTCCAACGAAGAAATAATTCCATCGAGGTAATTCTTATGAATTAATTAAATTAATTATAACCAATATATGATGATCTTATCTTAACAGTTCTGGGACTCTTCTTTTCTTTTCCATTCTTCATTCTATTCCGAATATATGGCATTTTAAATCGTGACAGATCTCGGATTGAACGTTGTTAACGTTAAAATTAAATTTGGGTAAAACCCCCCACCAACGCGCTTTCGCTGCACCCGGAACCTACAAGTGGTATCAGAGCGGTCATATTTTTTATTATAATTATTTAGTTTTTTGTTGGTGATTTACGCATTTAATAATTTAGTTATTTCAATTCATGTTTAATCGTTATAGAAATCTGAATCTCGAGATCTGTTCCTCCTCCCTTGTTTCTCGTTCACCTCAAAGAAATGAATTTTTCTTTTAATTTTGATTAAAATAAAATAGAGGAACTCATCCAGAGGAGCGAAACGTTTCTGGACATACAACAACAGAATACACGGCATGTATTCGGAATTACACGTCGTGTAGTCTAGGTTCAATGCATTGACTGATCCTCCAAATTAGGTCGTGTATTGGATTCTTTCTAAGAATTTAAGACACTATGTTTTGACCAGAAACAGGTGGCACACGGTTTCCAGATTACATGTCGTGTGGTCCAATGAACACGGTGTGTAGTCCCTTCGGGTTAGGGTTGGGCCGTGCACCCTGTACATGGCTTGCCCGGCTGGAAACCGTGTAACGCAGAAACTACATGGCGTGTGCCCCACAGAACACGTCGTGTATTCTGAAAATTTCCGAAGTACATTAACACTCCCTATCCCCGGGCGTGTACTTCGGATGGACGGTGAAGAAAAGTACATGTTGTGTAGTCGGAACTACACACCGTGTACTCACCCAAATTATGCAGATTTATTAAAATTTATTATTATATTATACAAACCCTTGAGACGTGTACCATGGTGCAGGTGTAAAGCTGAGGCACAACACGTGATAGGTGTTTTATATATATGTGTTTAATTTAACATCTGTGTAATGAACGGGAATTCACCGGGTTGCCTCCAAGGTATAAGTTACGTACAAGGATAATTTTAAATGAATTTATTTGTTTAAAATTATGATGGATGAGAATCTCAAGGAAATTCAGAAAAGGGTTTTAAGATAAAAGGATTGATTAATTAAAGATAATTAATTAATTTGAGCGTGATTTATCTTAAACAAGAATTATTAAAGAATTGAATGCTAGTTTTATTTATGCGTAAATATCATTGCATGTATGGATGATCATGATCTAGACTGAGACCTTTGTACGTGAATGGTTTCTTTTAATTTATTTATTTAAATTAAATTTGTTGGCCTGCGAGCCATCTCCTCATTAATATGTAGGGTCTGCGTGCCCAAGGATTCTTTTTGTAAAAACCCCATTTTACCCCTCACCTGCATGTGAGATAAATGCATATGTAATGGATGGAGCTCCCAAGCTAGTGGAGGCGGCTCAAGTCAGGATCCAAGGTGAAACCAATCCAAGGAGATACAAAGGTGGACAGGTGTAAAGCTGTAAACACGAACCCGAAAGGTTCAAGGTGTTTCTCCCCTAGGTCTTGGGTTAGTTTATCAACCGCTAGATAAACTAACCAATAGAAAATCTCATGATCATACCATTTATTTTATTTCTGTCAGTTGCCTGGTTTATTTATTGTGGGTGTGTTGTCACGATCACACAATTAATGAATTAAACGAGCATGCAAGATGGAACTAAAATAAAACCGGCTTATACGTAAATATTATCTTAGACATGTTCAATCACTTAAGTATATCCCACTTAATATTAACAAGCATTTAATCAAAGATAATAAAATGAAAATTTACGTATAAGGATAAAATCCCTCAAAAGAAATATTAAGTCGATATAGCCTTCCATACTCTTGGTTAGAATCGAACCATAGTTCAAAGTGCTTGACCAACCCTAGTTGGGGTGCTTTCAATTATCGGAGAATTCTAATTCAAGGTTTTGGGTTGACTTGACTTAGTTCACATCAAGGGTTAACTGCCACAGCAGTACTTGGTGTGACCAAGAGGCAAAGGTTGAGAAAATCCAAAATAAAAGGATTTCAGGATTGGGGAGTCCACTCAGCGGATCAAGGAGTTGTGAGTTAATGTAGTTGGAATTTGGAATGCCTACCTAAAACCCTTCAAGTTGCTTGACCAACCCTAGTTGGGGTAATGCAAAGGGCAATATGGATCCTTTCCACTAGAATATTCAGGCAATAGAATATTCTGAAGTCAATGGTGAGGGCTATTAGATTTTGATAAAATAGTGGGAGACTAATAAGTATTAATTTATTTATTTGTCTCAATTTTTTTAATAAAGTACTAAACCTTTTCTCATCTTAATTTGTAGAAACAGAAATAAAATGACTTCAAACATATCATTTCACACCATACTCGAGAAGGAAAACCTTCTCACCGGCACCAATTTCCAAGAGTGGCAGAGGAATTTACGCGTCATCCTTCTCTACAAAAGGAAATTGTATGTGCTGGAAGAGCCTATTCCAGTTGCGCCTGGGAAAGAGGCTAGTGATGAGGAATTATCTCTCTACATGAAACACATGGATGATGCCACAGATGTCCAGTGTTTCATGATATCGGCCATGTCCAATGAGCTCTTTAAGCAACATGAAAACATGGACGTGTATAGCATGATGTCTCACCTTAAGGATCTCTACCAAGAGAAGGAAAGACAGGAGAGGTATGAGATCTCCAATGCTTTTTTTACAACTAATCTTGGAGAGTCTGTGCCAGCTGGGCCTCATGTAGTCAAGATTATTGGATACATCGAACACCTGGACATCTTAGGGATTAAATTCCTGGATGAGTTGCGTACAGATCTCATCCTATCATTACTACCCAAGACCTTCTCTAGATTCATTGTCAACTATAATATGAGAGGCAATGAGAAGAGTCTATCGGAGCTTCTGACCTTGATTCTCCAGGTAGATAAGGACATGGGGCGTGACAAACCTACGGTCCTTATAGTGAACAATAAAAGGAAGGATAATGAAAATGTTCCAAAGACTTATAAACGGTCTGAAGCCCCCGAGCACCATCCCTCCAAGAAGGGGAAGATCTGGAGGCAGGGCAAGGAATGGGAGGCGGTGTGTTTTTCATGTGTCAAGCAGGGCCACTGGAAGAGGAACTGCACCCAGAAGTGTGGGGATGTTAAAGGTGCGTTCGTTATCGAGTGAAATCTTTCTATTTCTACACATTGGGTATTAGATACAGCTTGTGGGGATCACATCTGTATTCAAATGCAGGAACCAAGTATATTTAGAAAGATCTCCAGAGGAGAGGTGGATCTTTGAGCTTCCAATGGCGCAAGGCTGGTTGCGTTGTCTATTGGCGACTACCACTTCTCAATGCCGACTGGCATGATTTTGGTTTTACAAAATTGTTATTTTGTTCCTAGTGTTACCAGGAACATAATTTCTGTATCTTTTTTGGATATGGATGGATTTATTTTCAAGTTTGGAAATAAGGGTTGTCTCTTTTATAAGAACAACGTATGTTATGGTATGGAACATGTAAATAATGGTTTTTATGTATTAAATTTTGAAAAACAAGTGTTGGAAATCGATAACAAAACAAACTCACATGACTCATACATCACCTAGTTGTGGCATCACCATCTCGGTCATGTAAACGAGAAGCGCTTGACAAAGCTCTGCCAAAATGGCTATTTAGACTCAACTGAGCTAAAACCACTTGATAGATGTCACGCTTGTTTACAAGGTAAAATGACCAAGCCGCCTTTTGGTGGACATGGTGAAAGGGCCGCAGAGATTCTAGGATTGGTACACACGGATATATGTGCACCATTTCCAGTAGAATCTAGAGGTGGATATTCTTACTTCATTACTTTTACTGATGATTTGAGTAGATAAGAATTTGTCTACTTAATGAGGTATAAGTCATAATCCTTAGAGAAATTTAAGGAATTCAAGAATGAAGTAGAGAATCAGCTTGGTAAGAAGATAAAGAAGCTTTAATCGGATCAAGGTGGAGAATATCTGAACCAAGAGTTCATTGATCTTCTATGGGAGTCTGGGATTCTATCTCAGCTCACTCCTCCTTATACACCAAAGTGGAATGGTGTTAGTGAAAGGAGGAACCGCACCTTGTTGGACATGTTGAGGTCAATGATGAGTCATACGGATCTTCCATTATCCTTTTGGGGATATGCATTACAAACCGCAGTATACACATTAAACCGAGTACCAACTAAGGTGGAAAATGGAATTCCATCCGAGTTATGGAATGGAAGGAAACCCACTTTGTCGCACACACATGTATGGGGATGAGAGGCATTTGTTAAGGCCTTCTCAGGAAACAAACTAGCACCCCGGGGCATGAAGTGTATCTTTATAGGATATCCCAAGGAAACGAAAGGATATTACCTATATAACCCTCAAGACAAGAAAGTTATTTTCGCCAGACAAGTCGCCTTTCTTGAGAGGGAGCACATCCTCAAGAAGGATAGTGGGAGCAAGATTGACTTCGATGAAGTTGATGCTCAAGATACAAAAGATTTGGTACAGGAACAAGTTCCACAGGACCCCGTGGAAGAGGTTCCAGAAACACAAGTACTGCGTAGGAGCTCAAGAGAGGTAAGGGAACCAGAGAGATTTGGTTTCCTAGTCACCGAGGATGGTGAATCATTATTGTTGGACAATGATGAACCTCTATCCTACAAGGAAGTAGTAGAAAGCTCAAAAGTTGCAAGATGGCTAGAAGATATGAATTCTGAGATGGATTCCATGTATCAGAACCAAGTTTGGGTTCTGGTCGATGAGCCAGTTGATGTAAAGTCTGTTGGATGCAAATGGGTATTCAAGAGAAAGATGGACATGGAAGGTCAAGTTAGCACCTATAAAGCAAGGCTAGTGGCTAAAGGATTCAAACAGCGTCAAGGAATTGACTATGATGAAACCTTCTTGCCATTTTCCATGTTTAAATCCATAAAAATCATACTTGCCATAGCAGCTTACCATGACTACGAGATTTGGCAGATGGATGTAAAAACAGCATTCCTTAATGGGAACCTTCAGGAAGATGTCTATATGACACAACCAGAAGGGTTTGTGACACCAGGTGAAGCCAAACAGGTTTGAAAGTTGCAGAAATCCATTTATGGATTGAAGCAATCATCCAGGTCATGGAACATTCGATTTGATGAAGCCATAAAGAAATTTGGTTTCATTAAGAATGAATGTGAGCCATGTGTTTATAAGTGGTTTAATGGGAATGTGGTCATTATCCTAGTAGTATATATTGATGACATATTGCTTATTGGAAACGACGTACTAGCCTTATATCCAGTTAAGGACTGGTTGAACAAATGCTTCTCCATGAAAGATTTAGGTGAAGAAGCCTACATTCTAGGGATCAAGATCATTCTTGATAGATCCAAGAGGCTGCTTGGACTAAGTCAGGGTACATACATTGACCATATACTAAAGAGATTTAGTATGGAACAATCCAAGAGAGGATTGGTTTCAGTGTCACATGGCTTATATCTTTCTAAGAAAATGTGTCCTCAGACACAACAAGAGAAATATAGGATGGGCAAGATCTCATACGCCTCGGCTATAGGATCCATCATGTATGCAATGTTATGTACCAGGCTTGATGTTGCCTATGCACTGATCATGGTAGGCAGATATCAAGAAGATCTAGGAGAATAGCATTGGACTGCTGTTAAGACTATCCTTAAGTATCTGAGAAGAACTAAGGATATGTTCCTGGTGTATGGAGGAGAAGAAGAGCTTGTCATCAGAGGGTATGCTGATGCTAGTTTTCAAACAGATCAGAATGATCTGAAGTCGCAATATGGATATGTTTTTTGTCTCAATGGAGGATCTGTGAGCTGGAAGAGTTCAAAGCAGCCAGTTTTCGCCGATTCTACAGCGGAGTTCGAGTATATAGCGGCTTCTAATGCAGCCAAGGAAGCCATCTGGATTTGGAAATTTTTCCAGGAGCTTGATGTGGTTCCTAGTAGTAAATATCCCATTACATTGTATTGTGATAATACTGCAGCGGTGGCTCTTGTAAAAGAACTAAGGTCACATCAACGGACAAAGCACATACTCCATAAGTATCACCTCTTGAGGGATTTCTATCAAAGGGGTGAAGTTACAATGAGCAGAGTGTCCATGGAAGAGAATGTGGAGGACCCCATGACTAAGGGCCTATATCAGCAGAAGCATGAATATCATGTGAGAGCTAGCGGGTTAAAGGTTGTTAGCAGTTGGCTCTAGTTCAAGTGGGAGTCTGTTGGAGTTGGTGGTCTAGAACCAACTACTTTGTACTTTATTCATTAATAAAAGCCTTATCACATCTTGATTGTTCTTCTATGTGACAATGCATGTGATAATGTCCTAAGAATAGTTGTTGCATTAATGGGTCATAGCGGATCCCTGCTATGATGAGAACACAGAAGTGCCATAACACTGTTCTTGAATATATGTTCTATGGCCGGATGATATTATTTGAGGGACACAAATAATACAGGTCATTAGGTATAAGAACTCATAAAACTTTGAGGCATCTTCTCATGGTGTGCGCCCTTGGTAATATCCAGGAGGATATTATGAGAACGAGACTCGCCAGTAGGAAATCCACATTTTATAGTGTCATTGGATGTTCCTATCTGCGGGCATGTGTATTGGTCCTTAGACTTTAAGATTGTTATTAATGGGTATTAAAACTCATGCACTTGGATGTATTGACGAAAACTGTGACGACACACTGTTCACAGCGAGGTAGGATACGTTGGGTGCGTCACGAGTAATACTGCATTAATAGATAATGCGAGAAATGATTTGTCCCTTCTGTTCCATAACGGAAGTAGATATCAAAGGCCCTTTGATGGAATTGATATATCCTAAATAAATCTATGTCCATGGTAAGGTATGGGCGATTTCAATTTTGGGAAGTCAAAGAAAGAATAATCGAGCACATGGGTTGATGGCACTAGCATGCAACCTGCTTGATTAGAGATATTGAGACAAAGGGATTATATTACACGGTAAGCGTTCGTAGGAGGTGACACGTCATTGCGGCGTTAACTTCTTTCTCTATGGGTGCCTTGGCATGTTTCTAGACGCTAACCTTGGACTTTAGGCAGGCTCCGCCTAATGCCACTGAGAAAGAGGCCTAGAGGGTCACACACTAAGTGTGTCCATGTATCTCAGTTAAATATTAATTTAACAAGTTAAATAAATATTATTCCCGACTATGGTTTAATAATTATTTAATGATTCTTGATCGCATTTATTTCGACACTAGTTATTCGAGATAATATATTGTGAGAGAAATAATATATATATTTATTAGCGAGTAATGTAGTTACATTTGTTTAAGAAATAAATAGTCATTACTCAAGGTCTAATAAATATGGTGGAGGAAATAAAAAAATTGAAAAATAAAAGTACACACCATGTATATTTATATACACGCTGTGTAGTTTGTTTTTCGGGATTCGTGAGAAAATATTGTTTATTTAATTAAATGATATTAAATTTAATACGTTGGGCACATTTCAAGTAATAATGATGGTCAACTGTCATTATTAAGACATGGGGTATTACTAAGAATTAAATAAAATGATTAAATTCTTTCGAGCAATTAATTCATTTTATTATTATAAGTATTATAATCCCAATTACATTATTCTCATAGAAAGAGATCCATTATTGTGCACAATGGATTTGGAAATACTCTCAAGCCAAGAGAGAATTCTCTTTCCACCAAGAACGCTTTCAAGTTACGAGAGAGAGATCCTCCACCAGATCAAGGCTGTAGAAGGTGGACATCACAAGTGAAGGTTCTTCTGTGCTAGCACCCGGAGATCCCTTCAGAGACGTCTAGAGATACGTGGAGCACATGTGGATCACCACTAGATGAATCCTGTACTTGGATTCTACGATGCAACGACGGATCACAGGATCGTGACTGGAGACTCCAGCGAAGAAATAATTCCATTAAGGTAATTCTTATGAATTAATTAAATTAATTATAACCAACATATGATGATCCTATCTCAAAGGTTCCGGGACTCTTCCTTTCTTTTCCGTTCTTCGTTCTATTCTGAAGATCTTGCGTTTTAAATCGTGATGGATCTCGGATTGAACGTTGTTAACGTTAAAATTAAATTTGGGTAAAACCCCCCCGCCAACGCGCTTCTGCTGCGCCCGAAACCTACAGTGTTGGACTGGGGTTGGAGAGTCAGTAATTTTCAAACTAGAACTAGTATAGAATATGATAGAGATGGTTTAGGTGATTTGTGAGTGGATAAAGGTAGTGTAGGATCATCAAAATCCCTATGCTGGCCATAGGAGGAGATCTCTGGAGTTTGACGTTGGGGATCATATGTTTCTGAAGTTAACTCCCTGTCATCGGTAGCGAAGGTTTGGTAATGGGATTAAGCTTTCTCCTTGGTTTATTGGGCCTTTAGAGGTGTTGGATCATTGTGGAGTTGTGGCGTATTGGGTATCACTTCCCCCACAGATGAGTTAGATACATAATGTTTTTCATGTGTCACAGATCCATTGTTATCTTTATGACGACTCTCACATCATTGATTGGGGTGAGATCGATGTTGATGATGATGAGACCTTTGAGGAGTAGCCTATAAAGATCCAGGACCACAATGAAAAGGTGTTATGTGGTCGGGATATCCCCTTGGTTCATGTCTTGTGGCGACACGATGGCATAGAGGAGAGTACATGGGAACGTGAGTCACAGATACGTGCTCAGTACCCCGAGTTGTTTTATGTTTAACTGTTTTCATGTAACGATGTTCATTTGTGATTGGAGACCTTTTGTGTATATGAGATGAATTTATTTTGTTAATTTTTTATGCTTGATCTCTTTTGAGAGGTATCTCGATGGGTGGTTGTTTTTACCCCTTTTCTTTTTGATTTTAGGTTGGTTTTTAATTCTCGAGGATGAGAATGTTTTGAGAGGTATCTGATGTAATGTCCCAGACCTCTCTGGTTCATTATTTTTCTGAAATCTGGTGTTTTAGGTGTTTTAGGAGCTCAAGGTGACTTTTTCCCAACACTTTTCCAAATTTCTAGGTCTTTTAACAGTGTTTCCAATTTTGTGTATAGTGTTTTCAGTCATCGGTAGGTGTACAATGTTTCCAGCCATCGGTAGGTGTACAGTGTTTCTAGTTGTCGGTAGGTGTACAGTGTTTCCAGCCATCGGTATGTGTACAGTGTTTCCAACCGTCGGTAGGTGTACAATGTTTCTATCCATCAGTATGTGTACAGTGTTTCCAACCATCAGTAGGTGTATAGTGTTTCCAGCTTCCTACATTTTTACCCTTTAACATTTTCTTTGATGAAAAACGCATTCAAGGCCTTGTTTTAAGGTATTTAAGGACGATTCAAAGCCCATAACTCATATTTTAATTTTTTCTAAGGCTCGGGATTCCTTTACTTTGTCAAACCGTGTGGATTAATATGATCCACATTAATGGAAATTCTAAACTGTTTTAAATCCCATTAGTCTCAGATCTAATCCTTTATAGTCTTTCACCTTCCCTTCTTTCATTCCTTCTCCTTTCTCTCAGTTTGGGGTGCCCCGAGAAATTATTCCCATATAAGTGGTGTGATCGAAACTTAATCCTTGGATTGTTCGTGAAGTTTCTTCCTGCTGCATGCGCACCCCCTGTTTTGGTGCAAGCAGCAAGTGTCGATCTGTCATCGATAGAAGGTATGGTATACCTTTTTTCTTGTGTTTTTTTCGATCCTTCTTCTCCTGTTTCTCCTTGACATGTTATGGAATGTGATTTCCATGTTTCTAATGGAGTTTTATTGGGTGTCGGTTGGTGAGGTCATGCCACGACGTCCTCAGGTGGATGTAGTTGTCGTGGGGAGAGGTGATCGTGATCCATTATGTTGACAAGTTCATAAAGAATGTCAAGAACCTTTTGAGGTAGGGGATTCATTACTTCTCTAATTATTTACGTACACTCGTAGAGTTAGCATGATTTAGCCCACAGGATCACAATGGAATTTACATAATAAATATTTGAAGTGGATAAATAAATTGGTATCGATCGTATATTATTGCCTCTTGTTTTTCTAGATAGTGTGATATATATGCTTTCCTTTTTTAGCATGTCATTCTTGATAGAAATTGGTAAATAACATAAACTAGGATTAATTGTAAATTATTTTTCAAAGATAAAGAGGCATGTAAATGAATTCAGTTGTTACTGTTATAAATTTATGATAATAAAATTGATGTAGTAAGCATGTTTAATTAATTTTTGATAACTATGATAGCTTTCTGTTTAGGTTGCCTTTAGTTGGAACATACTAATAATGAATCGACTGATTCAAGATGGATTAAAGAGCTAGTTGATTGATAAAATTTAATGCCTTGTAGGTTTATAAGTTACCCTCTTTCTTGTAAGTCCAAGTGTCTTCTGCTTTGGAGCCATGAGAGTACGATGCGTGTGAAGGCATAATGCCTTGTTTAGGGCCAAGATCCTAGTTGCTTTGTTTTTCTTGCTACTAGTGATGTTTTATGAGCCTGTGTGGATGGTACGAGATGTGGGGGTAGGGAGTCCCTGTGGTTGTGGCAGCATTTGATGCCTAGAGTGGAAAGATGCATTGGTTTATGTATGTGGGTGTTGGGGAGGACACCATAGATGATGAAATGGGTTGGATATGAATGATCGGATGCTTTCTGAATCTTTTTGGTTGTTTATCTGCTTTACTTTCCCCACTACTCAAGGTAGCTGGTCTTGCTTACCCTCCTTCAAAAAGGGGAAAATATGTGTGGGTTATGCCACGTGTTTTCCATGTTTAGTTCTCGAGGGAGGATGGATCTACACTCCTTCTATAGGTGGGAAATACTTGATGGGTAGTTCATCTACTCACCGTGTTGAGCCCCTTGTGTTTGGTAACTTAGAATGTTTTTCTAGAATTCCTAGGAAAATGGGAAGGTAATAATACTGTTAATAAATGATTTAATAAATGATGTTAACCCATGGGGTTGGAGCTTGGTGGGATTTAATGCTGAGGTAATATTTATGAGAAGCTGTGGACTTGGTTTGGTTATGCTGGGAGGGCCTGAAACTTTGGTTTGATTCTAATGAAATGTAATGTGGAATTAATAATGGTTAATTAATAGTTAAAAAAATAATCAACGTAAGGTGAACCTGATAAAAAGGGATAAAGTAATCCAATATATCTCTTTAAATGGTTGTGTGCTTATATGATACCTAGTCTTAGCAGTGGTAGTCGGGAGTCTGAGAGATGTTAGTTGTAATTGAGTCTAAGACTAGGTTATGCCCATAGTGTGGTTCTGAGCTATACTATATTCTATACTTTTTGTGTTTCTATATGCTACTTCACCCCGCTAATTAGGGTAACTGACAGCCCAGGGATTTTGATCCCTTAGGGGGTGTTTTCTCCAACATCCCGGTGGGAGGATAGATGGCTGACTACCCCCTTTGGCCCCACTCTCTTCTCTTGGTAGTTACTTGAATAGGTAGGAACAACTGTTATTTTTTCCCATATATGTGTGTAGAGGGATGCAATGTCTTGTGGTTATTCATACACATATATTCTGGATATAGTTTCCTATGGACTATTATAGGTGTAACATGTATAGGTTATGATGGCTTGAGGATCCTTACTCAGTGTATGGGTTGTAATGGCTTGAGGTATAATGATCGATGTATGATACACGTTATGCGAGATGTGGTGGATCCCAGAAACTACCTGGTTACTTTGGTTATGTGAACATAGTGGTTGTATTGCACGAGGTGCATGTTGTGGTGCTACGCTCAGGTGTCTGCGGGCAAGCCTTTTTGGAGAGAGATGCTTAGGATGTGCGACGATGGGGCAAATCAAAAAATCAGTGGGGAAGTGGTAGCGGGGTACCCTTGATATTTTTTATTATATTATATACTCTTGTATGCAATACTTGGTGAGACTAGCCATGGTGAGGCTGAGAACTTAGTATACCTATTAGGTGACGAGCTAGTTTCACTTGTTGTTCACTGTGCTTTAGCATACTTTCTTTAATTTTTCATGAGAGGCTCCAGGGAGGATCCTACTGAGTATACCGTTATACTCACCCTACGTATATATAAACTATTTTTCAGGTCACTTGGAGCAGGTTAGAGATTAGGCTAGGTGCTAGTATCTTGGGATTGCAGGAGCTGTTTGGGCTTCATGGTCGCTGTTGTTTTACTTTCTTTTGGTACTTGCAGTTTTCCCTTTCAGTTGTAGTAGTTATTGCATGACATTACATATGTGTACTTGAGATTTATTTTATATTGCAGTCTGAGTTGGATTTGGTTGTTGTTTGTCTTATCTCTCTCTCTCTCTCTCGCATGTGTTCTCTTAGAGGGTAATGCCTCCCATTTGTGTGTTCACTATACCTGTAATGACCCGAACCCGGCCAGCCACCCGAACAGTGCCAAATGGGTCGGGTGTTACTACCTTAGGTGCACCTCCCCAAACGCCAAAGGCTGCCGACTAGCAGCGAGGGTTTGTTAAGTATAGTGGGGAGGCTATACCCTCTCAAAGGATCATAATAAGGGCACTGGTCCGAGTATAATAGTAAAGATGCGGAAGAATAAAAGACTCAACAGACTCGAACCAGACCCGCAGAGCGGAAGCACAGTCAATATCAATAAACAGCAGAAGCAATATAGAAACAAAAGTAGCGGAAAGTAAACACAACAGCATGTTAAACATTGGTAACTACTAAACAAACCAAACATGCATCCATAGCAAGTCACTAAAAAAAAGTGCGCCAAAGGCTAACCAACAGTAGCTACAAACAAATAACCATGCTGATACAAATAAAGAAAACAAAACAGAGTAACCCCAACTAGGTATGACCTCAAGGTCCATACCATCTCCATGCAACAACTAACGTAGCTCAGCTCCTGAAGCTGGCCTCTTTCCTGCATATAAATTCATAAAGTCTGCACGCGTCTCGAAGGGCCCCGTGCAGGGTGTGATACAAATATCAGTAGGATACCACCCAACGGTGCGTACCAAATATATGTGTTTAATAAGTCATGCAAGTGTAAGGAAAACCGTAAGCAGTACAATGCACAAATAAACACTAACTCCTTTGGTGCTCAGTATCCACCATGGAGTGTCACCTGCTTCGGCCAATGTTGGAATCTCTGCCAAGTAACCCGGCAACATGCGCCCCCTGACACCGCGTGTCTCAAGTACCGACATACCGAAGGCACGCCCAAGAATAGTAACCCGGAACCATGTGCCTCCTAACACCTCGTGTCTCAAGTAACGGCGTCCCGAAGGCATGCCCAAGAATAGTAACCCAGCACCATGTGCCTCCTGACACCTTGTGTCTCAAGTACCGACATCCCGAAGGCACGCCCAAGGATAACCCGGAGGAACAGCGATGTCTTCCCTCAAATCACGGCGAGCCTCATCCCCCAACCCGATAGTCTCAATGTTATCCCCTGAAGGCTCCTCACCTCCCACGTGGCTTCCTACGGCAAGCACCCCCAACCAAAATACCTAACCGCAACTACGAGGGCCTCTACCCACACGAGTGGTCAGAACCACCTCATCACAGAGTATCTCTGTGTGCACACTACTCAAAGTCCGGGGTGAGCAGTAATCACCAAAATAGCACCTAAGCCACCAACACATCCGACACCTCGTGTCCCTGCGACCATGCCGCTCAAGTCTGATGGCATCACCATCCTAGTAACCTGGGCCATGCCCAACCTGACACTTGTACTGCCTCAAGCCGATGTCCATGACGCCCAATCCCATGGTCAAAACCACCCAAAGTAACCCGGGCCAAGCCCAACCTGTGATCACCATCACTCAAGCGTAACCGGGCTAAGCCCAACACAACCCAAAAAGGGTCCAGCATGTGCAATTCAGCAATTTCATATATATCAAATTCAACAGAACTCATAACAGGCAAAATAATTTAAACAGTTGAATTGCCCCAACCCAATGGCTATCGAACAACAGCACTGAGGTTTTTAATGCCTCTAACAACTTATAGAAGACTTAATAAATTAAACTCAACAGTTTAACACATTAATATTTCAATTAAAACCATTTTGGCATTCCCCGACCAAAATACCCCGATAAGAAACGGCCCCTCACCCGACCCTGCTCATGCAAACTGGTAACAGGGCATACCCAAAGGCATCCCATAGGTCCAACAAGCAATTCAATATGAAACAACAGATAAAATGGGTCCCGCTCAAAATACCCAAAAACGCGCCGAAGGCCGCATCACCCAAACAACCACGAAAACACAAAAATGAGGTATACACCACCTACCTGAGACTCGTACGATGCTACTCCTCCGGTAACAGCCGCCAATTCGGTCTAAAACACGGTAAATCTACAAAAGATTCAAAACCGCTCAAACCCCTATAACTCGTTCTAGAATGAAAATAAAAAAAAAGGCCCAAGAGGAATCGAGGCCTTATCGAGGGGGTTCCAACGCATCAATCGGAGTTCGAATCGGGTCTCGGACGGAAGATCGGGAGAAGAAAGAAGCTTTGGCCGACTTGGTTTGCGAAACCGGGCGGAACATATGAGTTCTACCTCAAAACGAGGCTACTGCCCGTTTTAACGGAAAAAAAATAAAGTACACGGCATGTACTTTATGTCTACATGCCATGTAGGTCATTTAACTGTTCATAAGATGGCTGAATTTTTCCGCCTTACTTTCCAGACCTGTCGAAATTAGTACACGGTGTGTACCTATGGGTACACGTTGTGTACGTGGTTTCTCTTCTCTCCCTCACTAACTTACCCACACGCCATGTATATCACTCATACATGGCTAGACTACATGGTGTGTCCAAAGGTAGCACGACGTGTACCTGGTTCTACCTGGACAACAGGCCTACATGCCATATATGGCCACTACACGGTCGAGGGTACACGACTTGTCAAAAACTACACGCCGTATAGTTAGAAATTTTCTACACGGTCATCACACGGCATGTACTCAGCGAGCACACAGTCGGTCACTCACTTAACATATACACGGCGTGTACTTAAAGTACATGGCGTATAGTCTGAAAATTTCTTGAAACTACCCATTTAATCCAGTTTCCTCAGAAACAAGTCAAAATTTCAAACAGGGTCGGGATTTTGACCCGTTCTAAAAACACGGGTTCTTACAAACTCCCCACCTTAACGTAGCTTGTCCCCGAGCTACTGAAAGAAACCCAGAGATGTCACCGAACATGCCCATCCCGGTTAAACAACCTGGACTACCCCGGTACCAAGGTTTTGGCTAAATTTCTCAAGGGGCTCCCCACCTTAGGAATTGCTTACTCGGTCTCAACCAACAAATCTCAAAGCAACCAAGGTTTACTAACCTGTTTTCCGGACGCATAGTCCTTTTGTGACGCATCGTCACCCCTGTACCTCATTAGTGCTCATGCATCACTCCTGAAACCCAACGTAGCCCGCACTGCATCGGTATCTACCTCCACGAGGTCCTGGTGCCTAGCACCTCAAGTAACCCGCATCCTCGATGCCCTGATGCCCACAGTACCTCAAGTAACCCGCATCCTCGATGCCTTGATGCCCAAGGCACCTCAAGTAACACGCATCCTTGATGCCCCGATGCCCAAGGCACCTAAAGTAACCCGCATCCTCGATGCCCTGATGCTACGCATCTCATACATATATATATATATATAATATATCACGCACCTGATATGGTGCCAATCCTAATGACTAGTATCTAGTCAGTCCACATATATCCTGTGCACCACGTGCACTCAAAACAGACATGCCTGTACAGGTCATTCCAAAAAGAAAACATGGAGATCACAGCCACACCGCGGTGTACCTCTAACCGTCGTCGGCTCTCCAGCCTGCTCAGCCTCTGGAAGCTCCACGGTGTGCACCTGGACTAAAGTACGTTTGTCTGATGCCTGACCTCCCTGCGGTACTGATCTAGTCACCGGCCATTGACCCCTCAGCTGGGTCCCACCATCTCTATCACGACCTCCGTGCACAGCTGAACCTCAACTACCCTCTCCGGGTACCGAACCTGAACCAACTCCAGACTCTACAGTCTGTCCTGGTCCCTGCCTGTCGGCTATCGGAGAAGGCTGCCTACAAAACCTCTCCAGATGTTCGTCCTGTACACATGCCCGGCACTCCTTAGGAGGCCTATCGCACTGAGCCCGAACATGTACCGGCTATCCACACTGAAAGCAAATCACCGAAGAACTACCAAGAGGTGGTCTAGCTGAATCCCTAGCCTGACTGCCCTGCTAGAACTCATCCCATCCTCGCTTCCTACTATCTGAACCATCACCTGAAGATGTCGCCCTGCCCAAGAGAGACTTCTCTCTCTCATTTCCCTCGGCTATGAGCATATAATTCACCGCCTCATAGAAGGAACTCAACCTGAAGATGTTCACCTGGACCCGAATGGCATGTCGTAAGCCATTCTCGAAGCGCCTCACCCTAGCCGCGTCATCGCTCACCATACTAGGTGCAAAGTGAGACAACTCTGTGAAAGTAGCTGCATAGTCCATGACGGACATGTCTTCCTGCGGAAGACTCAAGAACTCCCTAGCTCTCTCTACCCTCAGTTTCTCTGGGTAGAAGTGCTCAAAGAACCTGTCCTCGAAGTCCTTCCAAGCCAGTCCCTCGTGCCTACAAGCCTGAACCTATACGTCCCACCAACTCTTCGTTGGTCCTCTCAGCATGTACGTCGCCAGCTTGACCCTCCGCCCTGGAGGTGTCTCGAGCTTCTTGAAGATCATCTCCATATTCTCTATCCAGTTCTCATCCACCTGCAGACCACCCTCACCCTAAAAAAGCGGCGGGTGCTACGAATGGAACTCACGCGTCAGATACGCCATAGAAGGCTATGTACCCTGCGTGCCTCTGTCGATCCCCTGCAAGATACGCACCAGGATAGCTCGGAGCTACTCGCCGAGCCAAGGTCCGAATGCTGCCAAACCCGACTATTGTCCTACCTGCACTGAATCCTGGACCTGCTTCTGTCCCTGAGCCTGTCCCTACGGCTCGTTCTCTTCCTGTACTGAATCCTGAACCTAATCCTACGGCACTGTATCATCTCCTTCCTGATGCTCCATCGATCCGTGAAGGAGTAACCCGCTGAATACCATAAATGGTCAGACGACCCATATATATATATATATAAATATCTTCTACACAGATAAGGAAAGCAGTAAAAGGCAGTGCATAACTACTACCCTTACTCTCCCCACCGCAACCCATGCCCTCGGCATCCCGACCTCACGGCCTCCTTACCCGCCCTTAACAGAGCCAAGTATCAATAGTACCTCAGGCTATGCCCATCCTGACAACTCACGTTGCCTCAAACCGACGACCGAGTCGCCTAATCATGATAGTTACACTGCCTCAGCCATAGTACATGCCTTCTCTCATAAGAGCCAGACCCATATAACATGCCACATGCAATCTACAATATATATACAAATCATGGCACAACACATTGTAATATACAAGCAATTATATTAGGAATTTCACCTTTTACATTTCAAATCATATAAAGCATGACAATTGATATTTCCTTCACATGGCATTATCACTTCACAAAGCATACGTGTAATTATGAAATTGAAATACCCTAAAAATGTGCCTATCAAAAGCCAAACAACAAGCCTTTCCATACCGGGCCAAGGTCCAATTATCCCTTACCGCACCGGATCAAGGGTAACATATCACAATCAACCACATCACACACCAAGTGAGCCACCGATGTAGAAATCATATAAACTGTAATCTAAGCAAAAAGCAAACAGCAATTCCCACCCAAGGTAACTTGGACCATCCCTCATACCTGGGGTTGCAGGCACCCAAGCACAAGCTAGAAACCCAGTTCCAGTAACAACCTATCTTCAGCTTACCACATCCCAAATAGTAACGACCAACAGAAATAAAAGAAAAGTCTCAATCTCATTAGTAGCCAGCAAAACACTACTATTAAATCCCTATCAAGAACTCCTCTGATACCACTTTGTAACGACTCGAACCCGGCCAGCCACCCGAACAGTGCCAAACAGGTCGGGTGTTACTACCTTAGGCGCACCTCCCCGAACGCAAAAGGCTGCCGACTAGTAGCGAGGGTCTATTAGGTATAGTGGGGAGGCTATACCCTCTCGGAGGATCATAATAAGGGTACTGGTCCGAGTATAACAGTAAAGATGCAGCGGAATAAAAGACTCAGCAGACTCGAATCAGACCCGCAGAGCGGAAGCACAGTCAATATCAATAAACAGCGGAAGCAATATAGAAACAACAGTAGCGGAAAGTAAACACAACAGCATGCTAAACACTGGTAACTACTAAACAAACCAAACATGCATCCATAGCAAGTCACTAAAAAAAGTGCACCAAAGGCTAACCAACAGTAGCTACAAAAAAATAAGCATGCTGATACAAATAAAGAAAACAAAACTGAGTAACCCCAGCTAGGTATGACCTCAAGGTCCATACCATCTCCATGCAACAACTAATGCAGCCCAGCTCATGAAGCTGGCCTCTTTCCTGCACGTAAATCCATAAAGTCCACATGCGTCCCGAAGGGCCCGTACAGGGTGTGAGACAAATCTCAGTAGGATACCACCCAACGGTGCGTACCAAATATATGTGTTTAAGCAGTCATGCAAGTGTAAGGAATGCTGTAAGTAGTACAATGCACAAATAAACACTAACTCATCTGGTGCTCAGCAACCACCATGGAGTGTCACCTGCTTCGGCCAACGCCGGAATCTCTACCAAGTAACCTGGCAACATGCGCCCCCTGACACCGCGTGTCTCAAGTACCGACATCCCAAAGGCACACCCAAGAATAGTAACCTGGCACCATGTGCCTCTTGAAACCTCGTGTCTCAAGTACCGACGTCCCGAAGGCACGCCCAAGAATAGTAACCCGACACCATGTGCCTCCTAACACCTCATGTCTCAAGTACCGACGTCTCAAAGGCACGCCCATGGATAACCTAGAGGAACAGCGATGTCTGCCCTCAAATCACGACGAGCCTCAGCCCCCAACCCGATAGTCTCAATGTTATCCCCTGAAGGCTCCTCACCTCCCACGTGGCTTCCTACGGCAAGCACCCCCAACCAAAATACCTAACCGCAACTACGGGGGCCTCTACCCACACGAGTGGTCAAAACCACCTCATCACAGAGTATCTCTGCGTGCACACTACTCAAAGTCCCGGGTGAGCGGTAATCACCAAAATAGCACCTAAGCCACCAACACATCTGACACCTCGTGTCCCTGCGACCATTTCGCTCAAGTCTGATGGCATCGCCATCCTAGTAACTCGGGCCATGCCCAACCTGACAGTTGTACTGCCTCAACCCGATGTCCATGACGCCCAATCTCGTGGTCAAAACCACCCAAAGTAACCTGGTCCAATCCCAACCTGTGATCAGCATCACTCAAGTATAACCGGGCCAAGCCCAACATAACCCAAAAAGGGTCCAGCATGTGCAATTCAGCAATTGCATATATATCAAATTCAACAGAACTCATAACAGGCAAAACAATTTAAACAGTTGAATTGCCCCATCCCAACGGCTATCGAACAATAGCACCGAGGTCTTTAATGCCTCTAACAACTTATAGCAGACTTAATAAATTAAACTCAACAGTTTAACACATTAATATTTCAATTAAAACCATTTTGGCATTCCCCGTCCAAAATGCCCCGATGAGCAACGACCCCTCACCCGGCCCCACTCACACAAACTGGTAACAAGGCATACCCAAAGGCATCTCATAGGTGCAACAAGCAATTCAATATGAAAAAGCAGATAAAATGGGTCCTACTCAAAATACCTGAAAACCCATCGAAGGCCGCGTCACCCAAACAACCATGAAAACACAAAAATGAGGTATACACCACCCACCTGAGACTCGTACGATGCTACTCCTCCGGTAACAGCCTCCAATTCGGTCTAAAACGCGGTAAATCTGCAAAAGATTCAAAACCGCTCAAACCCCTATAACTCGTTATAGAACGAAAATCAAACAAAACGGCCCAAGAGGAATCAAGGCCTTACCGAGGGGGTTCCAACGCATCAATCAGAGTTCAAATCGGGTCTCGGACGGACGATCGGGAGAAGAAAGAAGCTTCGGCCGGCTTGGTTCGCGAAACCGGGCAGAACATATGAGTTCTGCCTCAAAACGAGGCTACTACCCATTTTAACGGGGAAAAAAGAAAGTACACGGCATGTACTTCATGACTACATGTTGTGTAGGTCATTTAACTATTCATAAGACGGCTGAATTCCGCCGCCTTACTTTCCAGACCTGCCGACATGAGTACACGGCGTGTACCTATGGGTACACGGCGTGTACGTGGTTTCTCTTCTCTCTCTCACCGACTTACCCACATGCCATGTATATCCCTCATACACAGCTAGACTACACGGCGTGTCCAAGGGTAGCACGGTGTGTACCTAGTTCTACCCGGCCAACAGGCCTACACGCCATGTATGGCCACCACACAGTCGAGGGTACAAGGCGTGTCAAAAACTACACGCCGTATAGTAAGAAATTTTCTGCACGGTCATCACACGGCATGTACTCGGCGAGCACACGGCCGGTCACTCTCTTAACATATACACGGCGTGTAGTCTGGAAATTTCCAGAAACTGCCCATTTAATCCAGTTTCCTCGGAAACAAGTCAAAATTTCAAACAGGGTCGGGATTTTGACCCGTTCTAAAAACCCGGGTTCTTACAATACCATCGGTGTTAGTCACCAACCTGAGGCCTACTGAAGGTGGGACTCAAAGGTCGCTATCTCCCTTCTCATATTTCTAGCCCAGGAGGGGTACACTTTGTGGGGAGGGGATTGTGACATTATCATTTATAATTATTTAATACATTATAATCAAATCAAGAAAAATATTAAATTTTAAACTTTTTTTCCTATACAATATTTTATGACTAAGAATGGGAATTATCAATCATAAAATACGATTGATATTGTCTCCTATGATAGGTGATATCGTAATGATCCAGTCATATTTGATGATATCACATATATCATCAATACAACCTGACGCTCTATTTTAGAGAAATAAGTGGTTCAATCGTAGGTTAGAATATCATATATTATATCCTATGGGATAAAACAAATACATGGGATTTACATATATCATACCTTATAATATAAGGTAGTCGTATGTGACAATTACGCCAAACATAAGCACTTCCTTGTATCGTACACTATGATATAACCCCTAATGCCTTATGATATCCACATTATTCAAAAAATAGTAGGAATAGCACGTTGATCCATTGAAGATCAAGGATCTGATACCACTAATGGGTTTTGGGTGTTTATCAAATGAACATAGCAATGAAAGACCTCCCTAATATTCCTAATTTTTCTTCAACGGTTTCAACATGAAAAAATGAAGAACGTAAATGAGTATACCTTAACAGCAGCAAGATCCATCTTTTACTCTTAGATGGAGTTCGCTTGATGGGGATCACGGTAGCAACGACCAAATTCCCCTACCTCTAAGGGATTACATTGGCCTTGGATCCTAGTTCGTAATTAGAGAATTCCAAATCATAGAGAGGGGTATTAGCACCTTCTTCCAAAGATAAATGGCGATGTGGAACAAAGTGAGTTTCAACCTTTAGCTTGCATGAATTGAGAGTACACACAATGAGTGGGATCACATCCCTTTTATAGATTCACTTCATTTAATGAATAGAGTTGCAATGTTGGAGCGTCATGTGTCATCTCACGACACCCACATGTTTCTACATTGGTGTGTTTTATTCATTTAACGCTTCAATGTATATATTTTTTATGAAAATCTACAAATGATTCAATCTCATTGATTCACAACTGATGGTAATTGAGGGAAGACATGACAGTGATGCATGAAAGCAATATCACATATCGCATGCCCATTATACACTACAACGGACACCCAATCATAGGCTACAATATAAGAAACAACTTGCCTATATCAGTTGGTATGATTCAAGGATATCATAAAATATGTTATCCCTGTTTTTAGTGCATCACCAACATTTATAACAACAAAAGAGAAAAAAAATCACCTCCCACCCTCCTCCCCCTCAGTGAATTTTGGTGCAGTCTCTTCAACTGGAGCCTCCTCATGCTTTTGACCATCAATGTCTACCAACCTACTATTATCCAAGTATGTATGTTATCCTTATCATTGGTATTATGTTGCAAAGAGATTAGTTTAACAATCTTATTGCAAAATGTGAACATTAGCTTATTATTGGACTATAACTTTGGAATTTCCTTTAATTAGTTTGTGTACTATATTACATGTTATCTTTTTGTTAATCATTGCAATGAAAATAATAATAATAATAATCCAAAAATAAAAAAGTCTAAAACACGTAAAATCGAATGTATGAATACATTATATTATTTTAAAAATATTTAATTTTTATATAATTTTTTTAATTATTGTTGGTGGTCTTAGAGTGGGAAAAGTAAAGTTAAGGTGTTTTTTAATGGGTTTTTTTGAAAGAAAAAAATATATTTTACGTAGCTTAAGTTAAGAGTATTTTTGGATATGGGTTGGGAAATGCATTAATTCCCTTGACACATTAATGCATTTCTTTATAGAAATTAAAAGAATGTGTTAATTCCCTTTACACATTCTTTAAAAAAATTACTTATCTTTTAGTTTTTATTATATGCATTTTTTAAGTTGGGGTTGGAGCCTCTTTTATTATAAAATCAAATACCCCATTTTCAATTTGGGTAGAGGGATACCCATTACATAGCCCGAAAGCTCAAGGTCATGTGGCCCATGAACATAACTCGAAGGCCCAGTGCAACGTAATGCATGTATCATCTGGTCTGCGTCACCAGGTTAGCGACATATGTGTCATTGCCTACCCGCATCATGGTTAATAAAAATACATTATTTGTTATTAATAATATCTAATAATGATATATATTAGGTGTAGGGGATTGCAAACTACAAATACACACCCATGCACCATAGTGAGTCAAGCATCGTCCCTCCTTACAAGGAATGACAGACACCCAATTGATCTATTTTATTACATAGAGTGGTCTGATAGCTCAAATTCTAGATGGGCTAAGACCAAGTGTGGCACAAAGGACTTTTGAAGGGGATGACTCAAAGGCCCAAGTGTGTAGTCTTGAATCTCATTGTGCCACCAGTCTTACATCATGTCACCCCTCTAACAGTAGTCATCAAACCAAATCACTACTATAAATTCCTTGTCGGCTCTACCAACAAACAACGTATCTTACACCGTGGCAGGACACTCGTCCATCTCACATCGGAGATCTGTGTGGAGAGAGAGCTAGTTGATCGATGTCAGTGCACTCATTGATCTTTCGAGCCGCCCACTCGATGATGCGTGTGTGAAGCTCCGTCGCATACCTTTCAAGTTGTGTGGCATTGCCTGATTGGTCTTCACTGTGTTGACCGTCACATGGCAGAACATCCTTGAGTAGGTAGAGGACTGATTGATAGACGTCAACACACTCATCACTCTTTTGAATTGTCCACCCGACGATGTCTGCATGTTGTCATACTACACCGCGTACCTATGGCATCACACCGTCTACTTGGTTGAACCATGACACTCTGATGTTTAATGCTATGTAGTCATCTTACCCATGCCTACAGTGTGGAGCCCCTGCTTAATAATGTGACTATCAATAATTAATAATCAATAGGATAATTAATAATATAATTATTAATAATTGATAATGTTATTAATAATGTTAATAATAATTATTATTATTAATTAGTTATGTTATTAATAAAATCATTATTTATAAATTAATTTTTTAAAAAATAAAACTAGTAAAAAAACTCTAAAGTTGAGAGGGACGCGTGGTGGAAGCTACAGGAAACCCCGCGCGGGCAGGGTCGTTATCTTTTGCCCGGACGCCCCCGGAAGGCACCGTCACTCATCTTTTTCATCGTCAGGCGTACCGTCAAAGTCGACAAAAAATCGCCCACCCCCAACCTTCGTCCTTCCTTCCAGATTCTTCTCTCCCCACCACTATATATGAATCGCATTCAATCCTTTCCCCTTCAATCTTCGATTAGGAAGGGGAAGCAAGAGAGATTGGTTTAGTCCGCGACGATGATGTCGATTTTCAGCTGCTTCGATGCGCTCTCCATGGAGTGTTCAGACCGGAGGGCGGCCTTTTCTTCGCCTCCTACCCAGCCAGGCGTTCCTCCGGCGGGCGTGACAACTTTTTCGTTTTCTTCTTCTTCTGATGCTGCTGTTGGCGATTGTGCTCGCGGTGATTCGGTTTCGTCGTCCCCGAAGAACAGAGAGGCCGGGAGCAGCAAATCGGTGCCGCCGCAGGGTAAGATCCGGCCGAGATTCGCGCTCGAATTCGATGGGCTGCACTGCTTCGAGAGTTTAGTTCCCTCTTGATCACAAGCCTGGTAAACGCCTCTCAAATCCTAACTCTGATCTGTAAACTTGACTGAGAGAATTCATAATCATCCATAGACTTGTGTTCTTTGATTTCGAGTCGTTCATCATTATACAGTAATTTATATGAATTCTGCACTCCTTGAGGAGGCCGGGTTCGGATACGGCTGATTTGATGATGAAATTCAAGGGAAGGAAAGCTTTGAATTAACGATCCAAAGAGGAGGGAAAATGTGATTCAGTCTGGAATGCCGCAATTCGGATCCACTGATATCAACACCAATAACCTTCTTTCCGAGTAAGGGCCAGATTTTGTATTTCTTCGCTGGATGAACCTCGAAGGATCACGGAGGATGTTCTTGGGAAAGACACCGAGCGATAAAATCGAACTCGCAGTAGAATGAAATTTTATTTTCCAACAATCCTTAAAAAGAATCGAAGGGACCTTGCAAAAAAAAAAAAAAAAAGTCGAATGCTGTGGGATAACCGTACATACAGACGACGGTATAATTCAAATATAATTTTCTAGTTTGAGTAGTTAATATTGAAAATTACATAAAATATGATAAACTTACAGTTTTAGTGATAGATAATAATGAAAAGAAATGAAAAATAAGAACATGTATTCGAAAATATATATAAAAATGAAATAAAAAGAAATAACATGATGTAAAAAGATACAGAAAAATCATTAAGAATTGGATGTGGTGTATTTAAAAGGTATTGTAGTAGGGAGTTCATATTTTTAATCTATCATCATCATACATAAAGGTCACTTTATGATTGGAGAGGAGGATGAAATTGGAATGAAAAAGAAAAAAGAAAAAAACTGAGTGAAAGATGTAAATGAAGTGATGAATAGTGGCCTCAGAACTATATTAGAGGAGCGGTGGAGGCAGAGGTGTAACATGAGACAGAGGTGGAGGTAGAGGCAGAGTCGAAGGCCAATGCAGAGGAAGAGGTGGAGGCCGATGAGGAGGATGCAAATGGGGAAGGAATTATCAGTATAACATTCAATTCTTAAAGAGTTCACTCACCACTTAGCAAACATCTATTTTTGTACAGAAGACATCTCAAGATAGAAATAAGATTTCATAAAGTAAAGAGAAGCATCTGGAAAAAAAAAAAGAATGTCGATAAAGTAATCTACCTCTATTTCATAGAAAAACAACTTTAGAACTACTTATTATGAATCAACATTCTATGGACTAAACCACAATTGGACTAGACTACAACACTAACACAATAAATTACTACAGTAAATACTCCATTCCACCAACAATATTCAACTTGTTACCTTTTAGTAAGATAAATCCATTGTAATGCATTTTTCAAATCCACTGCAATGAATACTTCAATGCCCAGCTATTGAGTTTTGTCCCTCGCACAAATCATCCAAAGAATCAATACAAATGTAATATAAAGCATTAAATGAGCACATAAAGGCAGCATGAGCACGACGGTCGCTGCAATACACTTCGGGTTTCTATTTGAACCACTGGCTCTTTGTATGAGCCTTCATACAAAGAAGCGATAAAATAAAAAAAACATTTGTATTGTAAAATAATAGCATTAAAGGGAAATGTTTATATTGATGGAAAATCATTTTTCACAGATCAATCCCGCAAATGATATTACTTCCCTCAAGTAAAATGGAAAAAATAATTTTTTATATTAATATAATATAAATTGAAAATCCAAAATTCGGATTTGAGTCTTTAAACAAAGTTACAATGTATGAGAAATGCTGACACCACTTGTAGTTCCTTATATTTTCTTTAGCTAACCTTCTGTATTGTTCAGCTTTTTCGGGGTGAGGTAGGAAAATGGATTGCTTCCATTGCTGTGATATCGAGACTCTTCTTTCCTCACAATTCACCACTGGCTCAAGATGCCTGTGCATTGTTGATCCTTCTTTTGGCAGTATCCCCTAATTTCCTTACCCACTCTCTAAGGGGAAGCTGGTTCGGTATTCTGATATGCCTCTTCACCAGCTGCTACCTGCTGCAAGAACACATCTGGGCTTCCAGTGGATTCAAAAACTCCTTCACAAAAAGCAATGGAATATCAAACACATTCAACATTGACATCTTGTTGATCACAAATCCTTGAAAAGTCAACATGGTTTGCATCCTGTATAGAAATATTTAAAGAAGTATATGTGCATAAGAACTGAATAAATGTAAATAGATAAAACATTATAGAGATGTGAAAAAATATTAAAGTACTAAGAACGTGTTTTCATACCATTGGTTAAACTGACTGCAATGATATATTATTGAATATGCTTATGTAGAAATTCACATTAGAATAGACACATGTGATGGAATAAATTGAAGAACTAAGAAATTACTACTTACTATAAACTTGCCAAGGTTGTCCTAGTAAAATTCAAGATAAATTGGAAAGAGAATGTGAAAAATGAAAAACACCCTATACAAATAACTACTTTATGACATGTAATAAAATGCATTTGATTAAATTGAATGACATCACACATGTATTTTGAGGAAGAAGAAATTAGTATACAACATACTGAAAGTTCATAGTTGATCACATTAGTATACAACATACTAAATTATTTCAGTATGTTGTATACTAATTTGTTCTGAATGACATCACACATGCAATCATGATGCATGTAATTTAAAGCATGTGAAATACTGTTGATCACATTCACCCTTTTTCCCAGTTACATTCCTTTGCTTCATCCACATTTCTTTGTATATTTCTCAAACTCCCCCTTTCAATAAACCCATAAATTAAAAGGGGATTTCATGCATTTGTGCAAAAACCATATAGTTTGACAATATTGTGATAACGTAGTTCTTTCAATGCTTGTACCTCATGTTCAAAACATCTTAAATCCATAGCATCATTTTCATGTAATTTTTTCACTACAAGAACATGACTGCTCCACAACTTAGCTCTGTAAACGACTTCATGGCATCTCATTCCAACATAGTATTTGGAATCAAATTACTCTGTGGATTTAACTATTTGCTCATAAACCGTCACCCCATCAAACTTCAGTTCTGAAAATGGATTGTCATTTACTGTTTTATGCAACTGAATATTCAAATTTCTTCCTCAACTTCTTCCTCTCCCTCCACAATGTCTCGAGCCAGCCAAATAAATGAAAAATCAGCTATAAAACACAACTTTTAACTTGCAACCAAAGCTTACCCAATTCTAGCATGATATTTCTTGAAGGATGTTTCACATAAACTGAGAGAAAAAAAATGAGAAAGTTAGCCAATACAAGACTGAGTACCATAGATCAAGCATTGAGGGGATATTAAAAGAACAATAGTAAAAAAGATAGCATGTATTTTTTCAGGGAGTAAGAAGGCTCAACCAATTTTGCATCACTTGTTGCACCCTATCTGCAACAAACTGGAAAAGGTTTAGGAAGATGGAGGGAGAAGAAAATGGATATATAAGGGAGAAGAAGGGGTTCTTTAAAAACACAGAGACTATTTGGCTTAGTATCAACCTGGGTTTTGGGCGGGAGAGTAGAGGGGGACTCTCAAGTAATTTTCTTCTCCACACGCTCATCTTCCTCCAATTGCAATTCTGGTTAGTTCAGCTTCAATACATAAAAAAGCACCCCACTCTAGGGGAACAACTGGTGTGAAGTTCTTATCAATCGGTCCAACCTGACAACCTCACCCAACTACTAATAAAAAATTACAACTTATTTTTAGTTTGAAACAACAAAATCGATATAGAATATCTGCTGTGTATATCAACTAAACAAACAACAATAGAACACATGTTCTGTTATCTATAAAAAAAACTTCATTAATACAAAAACAGTAACATTTCAACTACTCATAAAAAAATGCAAAGATATTTTCAATTGAAAAGACAAACCAAAAACAGAAAGCATGTTCAATTATAATGAATTCAACCTCAAAAATCAAAACTCACACCTAATCAAACGAAAACTAATAATGCGTGGATAAATAGAGAAAAGAAACCTCCATGGAAGAATAACCAATGATCAACATCATCTAGTGAACAAAACTCAAGTGGGTGCAATCAATCATAGAACAACTCATCTGCAATAACCAATGATCAACATCATCCAGTGAACAATTGTTATTAGAATTCATTTACAAAGACTATAACAACAAAGGTATGCATTATTTTCATACCATCATTTTCCTAGACATTATAATCATCTTCATCATCATCAAAATCAATATTCTACAACAAAAAAATCAGAAACCAAATCAAAGGTTTGGCCCAATACCAAGTCTTGGAGAAAGCTCGATTGATATTCAGTGAGAACCTGATTGTAACCATCGTCCTCACTATGCTCTTCATTCTCATCCTATATCTGATCATCTTGATCCTCATATGCGTCTTCTTTTCCTTCGTTCTTTCACCCTCATGCCCCTAACCAATTGGAATTAGGAACTTGAACCAAGAAAAACAAGATAATATTTAAAAAATCGCAATGAACTTCTGGTAATTGTTTGAGAAAGCATATTGATATGGCATAGTTTGATATTATAAAAACAATGAAATAATCACTTCCTAGATAATTTATGGTCCAATAAAGATCCAGGGTGACTAAATAGATAGATGTGAACTTAATTTTCTAGATGCTTCTTTTCCAGCTTTTCAAACATATCAAACATTATCAAATTTATAACAAAAGCACTCTAATCAGTAAATTTGAATACAATCTACAAATTTAATCCCAAAGGATATTTTTAATGTATCCAAAACATCCACAAATCTGCATCCACATATTAAAATTAAAAATTTGGAGTAAAACCTGAATCAGGATTCCACTGAACTGGTTCTTTCTTTCATGTTTGGAGTCTGCCTCAAATTTCAAAACCACATCAAGATAGAGCATCAAGTAATTAGTGAAAGGAAAGTTTCAAAACACAAACACCATTTGAAACATCTAAATCAGTTAGTCAACTCTTTATATTCATATAACTTTCAGATCACATACCAATTAGTTCAAGAAGAAAGTTATCCTTACTCAGCTCCAAATAACCCCGAAGGCAATGCTGACGACTTTTTTTTCTCCAGCTCGTTCTTATCTGAGAACCTCTGTATGTCAGTGTCTTGGTTATTGATAGAGAAAATATTTTCAATTAATTTATATTTAATATCATTGTTTCAAACCCACAAAATTGTTCCTTTAAGATGAATTGTTTCATTTTTATGATATTGGTGTTATTTTGAGCTGAATAGTAAAAATGAGCCATTTTGGATTTTTAACAGTTTTAAATTATTTCAGTAGTTTGGCCATAACATTATCTACACTAATCCAAATTGAAAATTATTTATTTTCCAGATTATAAACATCCAGGGTTTCATTTTCTATTTTTAGACTAAAAGCTGAATCGGCCATATGGAAGCTCCAAAGAAGCTCACAAGTTGGCTCAAGAAAACTGTTTTCAGTTCTGCCTAGTTTTGGTGTGGGATCCATAACTCATCCATGGTGGGCCCAAATGTTGTGATATTTGGTGGGTGGACGTGAAAAGAGTTTTGGAGAATCTTTTATTAAGTAAGTTATGCGTTAATTAGCCGTTTCTGGGGTCATTAAATCACCCTAATTCAGAGGATTGCGTTTTGGAGAGTCTGACTGGACAGAATAAATTCTCAGAGTAAAACGTCCATAACTCTCTGAATACATGTCCAAATCCGCTGAGATTTTTAGGGGACATGGAAAAGATAATTATGAACAACATTAAAGAAGGTCTAAATACGTGAAGATGTCATTTAATGGGCCTAAAATGCATCAACATCCGGGGGACAAATTCTGGCTATAAAAGGAGGAGAGCACCACCCTCTCAAAGCATCCCTTTTTCCACCTCATTCCTTTTGGGACACCAAGAAGGAGAACTTTTCGGCTTTATATTTTATTTATTTTCTTTTTCATAGTTTTTTAATGCCTTATTCTTCCCCATTCATCTCGATTACCCTTACTATGGTGGGGTAAACATTTGGAGTGATTGGGGAAGGGTTGGTTTTCTACATTTTAATGCTTGAGTTCTTGGACGCAATTGAATAAATTTATTTCTTATTCAAAGTTGTTTTAAATTTCTCATAGAGTATTTTATTATCAAGTGTGATCGTTCTTAAATATTAATTCTGTTATTGATTTTTTTCCTTGGTAAAATAATCATTATCTCCCTCCACTAATTTTTGGTTTATATACGATGGAATAAACCAGGAATTAGTGGTGAAGTACTCGACGATCGTCAGTACGCGTAAAAGGTGTAGTGAATATTCTTGATTGTTTGGGATAAACAAAAACCGATTGGGTATTTCCCATTTCAATTAAGGATATTCAATACAACTATTTTACACATGGAAGGAGAGTTGACCAAATCGAGATCTTGGTAAGGTTTTCTCTCACAATAATAATTTTACCAAGGAAGTGAGAGGAAACGATTGTGGAAACTCACTTTAATAAACTAAGAAGAAGGGGTTTGAATTAAATTGAACAAGGATATAATTACAATTAGGAAACTGACCCCGACCTAATCACCTTTTTAATATCATAGTTTTTTAATCATTTGAATTTCAAATTTCTTTTCAAAAGCACAACATTTTTACCCCCGTTTTAAAGTGACAAACCATTTTGTGTGCACTCCTCTTCGGGAGTCTTCCTAGGTCAACCAAATTACTACATTTTAACTTAGGAAATAATTGTTTTTCCACGCCCTACGACAGACGTGCATCAAACTTGGCACCGTTGCCGGGGAGGCAGTGCCTAAAAAAAAACCTTAAAAAAAACATTTTTTTTACTTCTTTCTTTTGAATGACCCATAGTTCAAACAAAAATTTAATTGAATTTGATCCCAAAATTGAGAAAACAATAACACAATTGAGAAATAAAAAATTTTCAATTATATTTTGAAGAAATTCAACTTACAGTTTCAAGTGACACATCCAGTGATCACTCTGAACCTCTAATGGCTGGCAATCCCAACCAAACATTGCGCGATCTTTGCGCCCCACAATTCGCTAACCAATGAAATCAAATAGCTATTCCTACATTAGAAAATGATTTTGAATTGCGCATTAACATGATTAAAATTCTTCCTAAATTCCATGGTCTTGCAGGTGAAGACCCCAACGGGAATATCAATGAATTTACAAATGTGTGCTCCAGCTGCAGACCCCGAGGTGTTGCAGAAGAACAGGTAAAGTGGAGGGAATTTCCCTTCTCACTCGAGGGAGCAGTAAAGGAATGGTTGTATAGTCTACAACCAGGAGAAGTCCAAGACTGAGAAGATCTTCAAAGATGCTTCATGCAAAGGTTTTTTCCCGCACCCAGGAGCACAACTATCCGAAAAGAGATCTATGCCATTCGCCAATCAACCGGTGAAATAGTTTACGAGTACTGGCAACGATTCAAGAAGCTCTGTGCCAGTTGTCCACACCAGAATGTGTAAGAACACCATTTCATTGTTTTATTATATCAAGGATTGCTTGACAATGATCGAAAATTGCTAGATGCATCATCTGGAGGATCCTTGATTGACAAGTCACCAACGGATGCCAGGGGATTGATTGAAAAGATTGCACAAAACTCACAGTAGTTTGGCACCAGAGGTACGATCACCAGAGGAATCCATGAGGTAAGAACATCTGATTTAGTAGATTTAATTAGGAACAAAATGGGTGAACTCACCAGGTTGGTGCGACAAATAGCTCTGAACCATGTGAAGGAACAACAAGGACCGAATCAGGTATGTGGTTTATGCTCTTCTAATTCTCATTACACTGATCAATGTCCAGAAGTGCAGGGGATAGAAAGTTGTGCTGCAACCTATCAACAAAGGCAATACCAACTGCAAGCCCAACCAGGGTATGGGTTTCAATAGAACCAAGATAGAGCACCTTTTCAGCAGCAATATCAGAACCAGATAGCATTCCAACAACCTTATAAGTATCCATTCCAACAACAACAAACTTTCCAACCACCACCTTTCCAGCAGAAGAATTATGAGCAACCATCCACAAGTGCACCGACAAATGAATATCAACAGCTGAAGAAAAGAGTTGCGGGATTAGAAGATAAAATGGACAAGCTAGCTGATCAATTTACAAGCATTATGGATGCTCTCACAAAGAACCAAGGTAAAATTCCCTCACAAAAAATTCCCAATCCAAAGGAGAATGTTAATGAAATCACCACCCGAAGTGGGAAGGAGATCACACCACTAGAAAAAAATGAGGAGGATAATTCCAGGGAATCTTCTGAAGCTCTTCTTATCCAACCAAAAGATGGAGTCGACAAAAAAGGAGAAAGAACAAGGTTTCGGAAGGAAAGAACAGAAACACCTCTTCAAAAACAAAAAAGGGAGAAAAAGGATATCCCAGCACCATTCCCATCAGCATTGGTTGAGTCAAAGAAGGGTGAAGAAGAACGAATTCAACAGGAAATTCAAGAAACATTCTGAAAAGTTGAGATTAACATCCCACTACTAGATGCAATCAGAAAAATCCCTAAATATGAAAAATTTCTGAAGGAGATGTGTACTAAAATAAGGAGGCTGGATGGAAATGAAAGAATCAATTTAGGAAGAAGCGTCTCAGCATTGATCACACCACCGATACCGCAAAAATGTCAAGATCCAGGGATTTTCTCTATTCCCTGCACTATCGGTTCTTTAAATTTCTCTAATGCTTTGTGTGATCTAGGTGCTTCAATTAATGTATTGCCTCACTCGGTATAAACTTCTTTACATATGGGAGAATTGAAACCTACTAGAGTGGTGGTCCAGCTCGCAAACAGATCCATAGTTTTTCCAGTAGGTGTTCTGGAAGATGTTCTTGTAAAGGTAAAAGATCTATTGTTCCCAGCTGACTTTTATGTGCTGACAATGGAAGAAGATAGGAGTTCATCACACTCACCCATCATCTTGGGAAGACCATTCTTAAAGACAGTGAAGACCATCATTAATGTGCATGAGGGAAAACTCTCAATGGAGCTCAGAGATAGTCGAGTGCATTTCAATATACTCGAATCCATGAAGAATTTGTTAGATGTTCATTCGCTGAAAGCAATCTACCACAAAGAATGAAAATAACCAAATAAAAATTCAGAAGATACAACCTTTGAATTCTTTGATAGTTTGTTATAAGAGGCTAGAGAATCAAAATCAGGAGAAGATGTTGAGATCAAGAAGTATAAACTCAAGGAGGCCGAACATGAAAAGATTATCATAGATCTCTAGAAGGAACTTGCTACAAAGGAAGAAGAACTAGCTAAGAAGAATTCCATATGCCTTGCAATAGAACATGAGCTGAAGAAGGTCAAGGAAACCCCCATTAAAACTGTAGAGTGTAAAGGATATTCTCAAACCAATGGGAAGAGGGGATCACAAGAAAAAGAGGAAAAACCCAAAACCAGGTTCGTATGGGTAAAGAAAATTGAGGGTCAATCTCCTGCCTCAAGAGAAGAGAGGAATTTTCAAAGGACACCACAAACCCTTAAAAAGATTTATGTTCACATTGCAACAAGGAAGAAACAAATATCCAAAAATATTGAAAACTATTCTATAAGAACAAGATTTCAGGGGTTTTTCTGGTGTTGTGGTATCTATGGACACAAATCAGACTCTTGTTGGTACAACATGCCATTACCAGGAAATAGAAAATAACCAGTGGAGGAGATCCCGCTCGTCCAATAAGAGCCATCAGGTTGTACCTCTCCTTCACACTTTCTTGATGTTGTGATTCATTTGAAAATTGGCTTACATGTTAAATCCACTTGAATGCATTGAGGACACTGCAACCTTTAAGTGTGGGGGAGGGAACCTTTGTAGTATAGGATTTTCATTTGATGTTTGTTTTCACAGAAAAATAAAAAAAATTTGTGTTTTCAAATTTTTTGTTTATTTTTCAATTTTTGGTGTGTTTCTGAAAATTTTGAGCTGAAATGATTATCAATACAATTTTTGAAACCCATTTCAATGAGTGAACCAATCTATTTCATGAAACTAAGCTTAAATGAATGCTGAAATTACTTTTGTTTCAAGTTGAAATCTTTTGAATTTCATGAAAAGTACACTGATTTTTGAAACCCATGCCATATTTCACTGTCTATATCTTTGAAATCACTTTCCTGTGAGGCTTCTGAACCATTTTTGTCATATTCTTTTCATTCACCTAATTTCTTGAGAGAACCAGACCATGCTTGCTTTAACCAGAATTTGATTTATTCCTTTCAAAACTTGAGGGTTTGGGGTACGTGTGTTTTAAATGATTGAGGCATTTATATGGTTTGAAGCCCCATTTTCAAAATAATCCTTTTCATTATAGCCCACCTTTACATTTATCCTTCATTGTATCCCCTAGTATCCATGAATTTCCTGTTAGGTTAGCCACATTACAAGCCAATTTTCCCTATCCTACCTGCTCTTAAAGTGAAATTGCATGATCTAGTTGATCTTAAGTGTGGGGGAAGATGTCTTGTGTTGTAATACCTCATTTGGTGATACTTTTGGTGGAATATAAAATGTTGAAGAGTTGATGTTCCTTCTGAATATTCATTTTGTTAAAAGTTGTGCCTTTTTGGAGCTTTCATGATAAGAGAAGTTGTGCCTTTCTGGAGCTTCTGATGTAAAAAAAAGAAAGCTGTGCCTATTTGGAGCTTTCAAGAAAAATCATGTTTGAAAAGATTGAAATTTTTGCTGCTAAAATCCTGAGCTGATTGAATGATGATGGATCTGAGTTTTTACAAAGGGTAAGATAAGGAGACCATATTTGAGTGAAAATTAGAATCTTGCAATTTTGCTTCAATAAGAGCCAAGCCCTCCTTTTTTGGCCTTAGAATTTTTAACATCTAAATCCTACCAATAGGAAGCCACAGAACAACCCTGAAAAGTCCTCATGAGATACACATGTCCTTGACTCACATCGGGTGGAGAATTAGGAATTTATCAAGCCTATGGTGACTCTTGTGTGAGTTTGGATGAGAAAATCCCTGTTCAGCATTTACATTTGTGAGATGAGAGAAAATTCATGTGAGGTAGGAGTTTTATGTGCATGGGATAAGAAATGAAGTGGAAATATATTAAAATATAAAATGGAGAACTTGAAATAATTTTTTTTGATGAGGCATGATATCTTTTTGTTTCTTGGAATTGATTTGGTAGATCTCATTGATATGTGTTTTGGATTTGATTTGATTTGACTTTTACTTTTCCAGGAGTCTAAGTGCTAAGTGTGGGGGAATTGATAGAGAAAATATTTTCAATTAATTTATATTTAATAGAATTGTTTTAAACCCACAAAATTGTTCTTTTAAGATGAATTGTTTCATTTTTATGATATTGGTGTTATTTTGAGCTGAATAGTAAAAATGGTCCATTTTGGATTTTTAACAGTTTTAAATTATTTCTGTAGTTTGGCCATAACATTATCTACACTAATCCAAATTAAAAAATTATTTATTTTCCAGATTCTACACATTCAGGGCTTCATTTTATATTTTTAGACTAAAATCTGAATCGGCCATATGGAAGCTTCAAAGAAGCTTGCAAGTTGGCTCAAGAAAACTGTTTTCAGTTCTGCCTAGTTTTGGTGTGGGATCCATAACTCATCCATGGTGGGCACAAATGTTCTAATATTCGGTGGGTGGACTCAAAAGGAGTTTTGGAGAATCTTTTATTAAGGAATGTCCGCATGAATTGTCCGTTTATGAGGTCATTAAATCACCCTAATTCGGAGGATTGCGTTTTGGAGAGTCTGACTGGACAGAATAAATGCTCAGAGTAAAACGACCATAACTCTCGGAATACATGTTCAAATCTGTTGAGATTTTTAGGGGACACGACCAAGAGAATTATGAAAAATATTAAAGAAGATATTAACGTGTGAAGAAGTCATTTAATGGGCCTTAAACGCGTCAAAATCCGGGGGACAAATTCTGGCTATAAAAGGAGGAGAGCACCACCCTCTCAAAGCATCCCTTTTTCCACCCCATTCCTTCCGGGACACCAAGAAGGAGAAATTTTCGGCTTTCTATTTTATTTGTTTTCTTTTTCATAGTTTTGTAGTGCCTTCTTCTTCACCATTCATCTCTATTACCCTTACCATGGTGGGGTAAACATTTGGAGTGATTGAGGAAGGGTTGGTTTTCTACATTGTAATGCTTGAGTTCTTGGACGCAATTGAATAAATTTCTTTCTTCTTCAAAGTTGTTTTAAATTTCTCATAGAAGATTTTATTATCAAGTACGATCGTTCTTGAATATTAATTCCTTTATTGATTTTTTTCCTTGGTAAAATAATCATTATCTCACTCCACTAATTTCTGGTTTATATACGATGAAATAAACCAGGAATTAGTGGTGAAGTACTTGACGATCGTCAGTACGTGTAAAAGGTGTAGTGAATGTTCTTGATTGTTTGGGATAAACAAAAATCAATTGGATATTGCCCATTTCAATTAAGGATATTCAATACAACTATTTTACACATGGAAGGAGAGTTGACCAAATCAAGATCTTGGTAAGGTTTTCTCTCACAATAATAATTTCACCAAGGAAGTGAGAGGAAACGATTGTGGAAACTCACTTTAATCAACTAAGAAGAAGGGGTTTGAATTAAATTGAACAAGTATAGAATTACAATTAGGAAACCGACCCCGACCTAATCAACTTTTTAATATCATAGTTTTTAAATCATTTGGATTTCAAATTTCTTTTCAAAAGCACAACATTTTTACCCCCGTTTTAAAGTGACAACCCGTTTTGTGTGCACTCCTCTTCAGAAGAATTCCTAGGTCAACCACATTACTACATTTTAACTTAGGAAATAATTATTTTTCCATGACCTACGACAGGCATGCATCAGTCATCTGAAAATTCAAGTAGATTGGCATATTTAGAGAACATTTTGGATAAAAAACACCTGAAATAAAATACACAAACATATAATTAAATGTCATACAACATTTGATATATATACAAAGTATATACCATAAAAAGATCATGTTATCAATATTTAAGTATTTTTCATGTTTGAAGTTCAAAAAATCAATAAAATTTATTATGACCATGAAAATTGAATGGGAAATAATATTTTTTATGTTATTATAATATTTTATTTTTTATTTATTTTTGATCTTAAAATAATAATTATAACATATTTATTATATCAATTTTATTGATTATAATATATTTTTTATTAACATATCAATTTATAATAGATTGGTGAACCTCTTGGAAAATGAATGAAGTTATCAGTAATATCTTTTTGAAATTACTTTCCATTGAAAACCAAAAACATTTATTCACCTTTTTTCCTATCATTTTCTATACTCGACTTCCACCCATCCAAAAAGGACATTGGTCAGATGAAATTTAAAAAATGTGGGAAAATAGACAACAATATTGAATGACCACATTTAAAATATAAAAAACGATTAAATGAAATAACCATGATGGTTAGAAATTTACAAAGATTTTCAATTTCATTAAATACTTATAATCTGGAAAAACTGGGTTTACCAAACATGTTCTGAAAGTTCAAATTAAGCAAAAATAAAATAACAAAAAACCTAAGGAAATGTGAGAATTAAATTTTGAAAATGCAGAAGGAAACCTTGAACATTGAAAAAATACATTAAAAATTAAACATTTATGCACATGTAGAAACAACCAAAATAGATCATACATGCCTATTGAAGTCTAATTAAAGTATTATTAAGTAAAACTCAAGAAGCACATGATTATCACTATATTATTAACCCTTTAGTTATAAACAATGTAAAATTTTTGAGTCGTTAACTGTAAATCAAGTCTAGGATTAACCAAAAAAACAGGATGATGGTCCAATGTCATTTCAAAAATATGGGAAAACATACAACAATAATGAATGATCGCCTTACAGATCTCAAAAATGAATAAAGAAAATAACCATGATAGTCCAAAATTTACAAATATATGCAATTTCATTAAAATGCTTAAAAATTGGAAAATATGGGTATACGAAACATGTTCAGCTAGTTCAATTTAAGCCAGTGGAAAATAAAAAAAGACCAAAGGAAATGTGAGCATTTAATTTTGAAGACACAAAAGGAAACCTTTCTCGTTGAAAAAAAACATTAGGAATTGAACATTTATATACATGAAAAACAACCAAAACAACTCATACCTACCCATTAAAGCCAAATTCAAGTGTTTTCAAGTAAAAATCAAGAAGTACATGATTATCGATGTATAATTAACCCCTTGAGTTCTAAAAAATATAAAATTTATGAGTTATTAACCATAAATCAAATAGAGATGAAGAATTAGTTGGTAAAAAAACAACAGGATCAAACCTCCTTAAGCCATAAATTATACGCGTCTCTTATGTTTATCCTCCTCCATGCATGTAAATCGAAGAAATTCATTCCATAAGCCCATGCACATTCACCATGATTTAACTTCTTTACTATTTGTGGATGATAAAAATTGAAGTATAGTTAATAGGATAATTACACGTGGATGTAGAAACTGACATTGTATAAATATAGTGAAGTGTTGTCAGCTACCAACTTCAACTGAACCAACACTTTCCCATGAAAAAACTTGTTCATCGATGTGAACCCACCTCCTAAAATCAATAGATTACACACATTAGTTACCATAAAAAGGAAAAAAATCCTAGTAAGTAGACATTTGAGAACAAACGAATCAAAAAAACTAGTATGCATCTACACATAAAACCAGGAAGTAATCCTATATTATTAACCCTTTATTTATAAACAATGTAAAGTCATTAACTGTAAATCAAATCCAGGATCAATTAAACAAACATGATGATGGTCCAATGGCATTTCAAAAATATGGGAAAACAGAAAACAATAATGAATGATAGCCTTACATATCTCAAAAATTATTAAAGAAAGTAACCTTGATAGTTCGAAATTTAAAAATATATGCAATTTCATTAAAATGCTTAAAAACTGGAAATTATGGGTATACCAAACATGTTCATCTAGTTCAATTTAAGTCAACATAAAATAAAAAAAGACCAAATGAAATGCGAGCATTTAATTTTGAAGATGCAAAAGGCAACCTTGCTCACTAAAAAAACATTAGGAATTGAACATTTATGTACATGAAAAAAAACCAAAACAACTCATACCTTCCCATTGAATCAAAATTTAAGTGCTGACAATTAAAAATCAAGAAGCACATGATTATCGATATATCATTAACCCCTTTAGTTTTAAAAAATATAAAATTGATGAGTTCTTAACCATAAATCAAATAGAGATGAATAATTAGTTGGTAAAAAAAAACAATAGGATCAAACCTCCTTGAGCAAAAAAAAATAACAGTCTCTTATGTTTATCCTCCTCCATGCATGTAAATTGAAGACATTCAATCCATAAGCCCATGCACATTCATCAGGATTTAACTTCTTCACTATGCGAGGATACTAAAAATTGAAGTATAGTTAATAGGATAATTGCATGTGGATATAGAAATTGACATTGTATAAATATAGTGAAGTATCGTCAGGTACCAACTTCAACTGAACCAACACTTTCCCATGCAAAAACTTGTTAATTGATGTGAACCCATATCCTGAAATCACTAGATATCACACATCAATTACCACAAAAAGGAAAAATCCTAGTAAGTAGACATTTGAGAACAAATGAATCAAAAAATCTAGTATGCATTTACAAATAAAACCAGGAACTAAGTGAAGAGAGGTTTCTACCAATTTTTTTTATTAAACTAATATTCATTCTAGAAGATTGAAGGATCATACATAAGAAGCAGTGATGGTACCATCTGAATTTCTAGGAACCAATTTCATTTGAAAAGATACCTTCCCATAAAAATACTTGTATTTAGATGCGAACCCAACTCCTGAAATCAAAATAATCTACACATCAGAAGCCGGAAAAAGAAAACATCGAGAAAAATGGTGGGAAAATTACTAAAACAGTGAGCAAAAAAATACTGACCTTAAATTAGTTTTTTTGGAAAAAAAATTGGATTCGGAGGATAGGGTTATAGGATATATTTCAACAAAATCCAAACCTTGGGAAAGAAATTAATAAAGGACATCCAAGTTGAACCAGTTCTGAGCTTTAAAGTAGAGCCACAATTCTATTTAAGTGGGTTGTCTCTTCAAACGTCATTGTATGGATAAGGGTTCCAAATAATGAAAAACATATGAAGCCGAAGGAGAAGCCGATCTTGGCTTTGAAAAACTAATCTATGAATAGTCGACGATGTAGACCGAATCATAGGCGTTGCACTTATGAGAGTTTCAAGGAGACAAAATCGACCGGGAAGTGTAGGAGTAGGCGATGAAAATTGTGAGTGGGAGCAATGCGGGGTGGAGGGGATAATAAGTAAGGGGGGTGGGAGAGGGTAATTGGGTAGGGGAGTGGGAACCCTAGGGGATTTGGGGAGGGGTGTGGGAACTAGAGAGTGAGGAGAGGGGATTTGTGGATGGGTTTCAGGGAGGAGAGTGCGAGACAGAGGAAATTCCTGACCGGGGGCTGCATAGTGGGTGGTTTTTTAGGGTTTGGATGGAGGAATAGAGAAGTAAGGGTGATGTGGAAGAATGGTAAGGTGACACATTAGCATGAAGAAGCCAAGTTTAGTATATATAATATACAATAGATTTTTGGTATAGGATTCTCCCTAAAGATGCATGGGGTATTAAAAATACAACCCATAAAAAGGATGTAACTCCTTTTGTTTTTCTTCTTTTATTTCAATGAGGCACATGACATCCCCACATGAGGAGGACACTCAATAAACTTCTCTGACTCAAGTGGTAATCACCATCAATTATGTAATCAGTCGTTAAGTCTCAAATTTACCTCAATTATGTAATTAGTGACCAAGTATCAAATTTACCTCTTAGTAAAATCTTGATCAACATGTGTGATCCATTTGTCGAGGAAGATGAATGCATTCAACTGAAAAGATGGTATGAAAAACAAAAAATTTGAACCTTGAATTTATCAGAAGTTCATATCCATTGGTAGTGCACTACAACTAAATTTTTTACTATTAGATCTTCCAACTCTGTCTTAGAGAATCGAAATTAGGAAGACAAGAAACACCCTAATCACTGCTCAAAAGATGAATCATATAACAACCATTCTCTTTATTACACATTAATAAATGATTTATTACATAAGATTATACTTAATACAACCCAAAATATTGATTAGTCTAGTGTCTTTGAGAATTAGGTACATTACATAACAACTTAAAACATAAAAAACATCATCTTTATTGAAAATTTTCTTAACATGTTCGCACTTAAAACTGCATGGGATAACTTGGGGACATACATAAGAAATGAGTATGCTATAAAGCTTATCAAGGGAATAAACATGTCATAACATGAAAACAATAATACATTTTAGACAATAGTTATATTAATGAGGCATAAAAGGGATGAGGATCATAAACATAAATAATAAGACATGACTTCCTTTGTCTGTGTCAATTGGAATTGTTAAAAAACACTATATTTATACTAATATTATGATCACTGTTAAATGAATATATTATCAATGATAATGATGTTTAATAGTCATTTTAATCTTATAGGATATAATAAAAAAAATAAGTACATGTGTTTTCTATAACTATATTACATAATAAGACATTTAATTAAATCATAAGAGGAATTTTATTTATAATAGTTCGGGTTGTTACAATCTTCCCCCCTTCATAAATTTCACCATATAAATTTTCTTTTCTCGCACTAAAACAGATGAGGGTAACTCTGTTTCATCACTTCTTCTAATTCCCACATCGCTTCTTCAAACTTGTGGTTTCTCCAAAAAACTTTGACAAGGTGCATTGTCTTATTTCATATAACTCTGTCTCTATGATCTAAGATCTTCACCGACTACTCCACATATGAGAGATCATTCTACAATAGTACCACCTCTAAATTGATTACATGTGAAAGATCCAATATGTACTTTCTTAACATGGATATATGGAATACATCATGTACTTGAGATAGGTTAGGAGGGAGTGTTAGTAGATATGCCATTCGGGCTAAGCTTTCCATTCTTTTAAAATATCATCGCTTTATTTCATGGAAATAAATGGAGGAATACCATGTCTCCAACATAAAACTCTAGGTCTCTTCAATGATTCTCATCATAGATCTTTTATCTACTCTGATCAGCCTTGATGCGCTACTGAATATTTTTAACCTTTTCTACCATTTCCTTGACCATTTCAAGACCTAGTAGTTTTTGTTCCCCAGCTTCATCCCAACATGTAGGAATTTGACACATATTCCCATAAAGGGCTTCATAGAGAGTTTTTTTGATGCTTAAGTGGAAACTGTTATTGTATGAGAACTCGACCAAAGGAATATGTTGGTCCCATCTACCCTTGAAGTCCATAGAGCATGCTCTCAACATGTCTTATAATGTATGAATAGTCTTCTCAGATCTACCATTAGTTTGAGGATTATAAGATGTACTAAAGTTCAAAACAGTGTTTAGATCATGTTGGATACTTTTCCAGAACTTAGAGGTAAATCTTAGATCTCAAACAGATATAATTGATAGTGGTGTTCCATAAAGTCTCAGTGCTTATCTAATGTATATCCATGCAAGTTGATTGAGTGAGAAGTCCTCTAGAATCACAATGAAGTGTGTAGTCTTTGTAAGATGGTCCACCACAAACTAGATAGAATTATTTCCTCTTGATGTCTTTGGAATATAAATGAAAAATTTTATAGTTATGTTTTCCCATTTACATGTTGGTATGGGTAATGGTTGCATCACCCCCTTAGACTTTTGTATTTCAACCTTCACTTGTTGACAAACCAGAATTTAATGTATATTCTATAATCTCTTTCTTCATATTTTTCTACCAATAGTTCTCTCAAAGTTCTCGATACATATTTTTGATTCCTGGATGGATGAATAAATTCAAACTATGTTCATCATCCAATAGATCCTTCTTTAGCTCGGGATTTAATGGTACACATAGTCATGACACAAATATTACAACCCCTTCTTCATTAACATTGAACTCTAAGGGTTTCCCTTTTCTTATAGTTTCTAATCTCTTCTGAATTCCCACATCATTTCTCTAAGAATCCTTTATCTTTTCTAGAAGGGACGATTGAGCAATCATTTGTGAAAGTACTGATGACGTTCCTTTCTTTATGATTCTCATGTCTATCCTTTTCAAATCTAAGAATATCAGATGATTATCAATTCTCATCAATGATAAAATTACTGGATCTTTTTCACTTAGAGTGTCTTCAACTTTATTCACTTTCTCGGGATAGTAGTGGATTGAGCAATCATAGTTCTTGATCAGCTCTAACCATCTTTGTTGGTGCATATTCAGCTCTTTATGTGTAAATATATACTTGAGGCTTCTGTGATCCGTATATATTTCACACTTCTCCCCAAAGAGATAATACCGCTATATTTTGAAAGCGAAGATCACTGCAACCAACTTCATATCATGTGTTGCGTAGTTTTGTTCATGAACTTTCAACTACCTTGAAGCATAGGCTATGAATTTTTCATTCTGCATTAACACACATCTTAATCCCTTCTTTGAAGCACTGTTGAATACCATGAAAAGTTCTTCATTTATGGGTAGTGTGAGTATAGGGGAAATGATAAGACTCCTTTTCAACTCCATGAAGCTCTCTCCACATTCATCATTCCAAGAAAACTTGACTCCCTTCCGAGTTAGTCTGGTAAGAGGGTTTGAAAATCGTGAAAAATTTATCAAAAATCATCAATAGTACTCAGCTAATCCAAGGAAACTACAGATATCTGGCACATATGTTGGTATTTTCTATCTTTCAATTACTTCCGTCTTTGAAGTGTCCAAAAATATCTTGTTTTATGTGATGATATTCCCCAAGAATGAGACTTCCTTCAACCAGAACTCACATTTGCTGTACTTGGCATAAAGCTTCTCCTTTCATAAGGTATTTAGCACAGTGCTCAGATTCTCCTCATACTCCTCCTTACTTTTGAAGTATATGATAATATCATTTATAAAAATCACCAATTTTTTTTGAGGTAATCCCAAAAGGCTCTATTCATTAAGTCCATGAAGATTACTAGTGTAAAGACCCTGAATTTTTCATGATTTTTCTAATTAAATGGGAATATTATGAGTGTGAAAATTGACGGTGCATGATTCCAAGACCTGGTGTGCTCGGAATGAATTTCTGATCTTTTTTAGGTACATTCAGTAAATGTGTGAGTGGGTTTTTGTAACTTTTGAACCGGTGCTCGGAATTAAAATATGAGGACATCGTTGAACTCGTAGCGCCAATATTCATTTAGGGAGACCTTCACCTCGACCGCAGTAGGTCGAGGGTGGAAGATAGTTTTCCAGAATTTCTTGGGAGAGTTAAAAAATAAAATAAAATAAAACAAACAACTTTTATTTTATTTTACTGAAACCCCACATTTGAATTTTGGTTGTGGGGACCACCCGACTTGAACTCCCCCTTTAATGTGTGGAAACACTTGGTTTTCCCCCAATTAAATGGGCCAAAAATTAATTGTTTTAATTTACTTAATTTAATAAGTTTGGATCCTCATCTCCATAGGGGAGGATTTGTGTTGGAAAAGGGGAGGTTTTGGGAGAGCTTTGGTGGAGAACTCTTGAAGGAAGAATGTCCTCCAACAAAGAACGTCCTCTGGATCAAGAATGAGGAACCAAATTTGAAGTATGTTGTGGGAGAAACGAACGTCGGCATCTTCAACATATTCATCTCCTTCCTCACGACATCTCCAACGAACGTCAAGGTAGGGATTTGTTTATATTTCTTTGTGGTTTTTACGTCGAGTTGAATCACTTGAACCACCTTATATCAGTCTAACGTGGAGGGTGTGGGCCAAACAAACACGGCCTGATCCCTCCGCAATCCTCCTTATTTGATGCATTCTTCGCGGGCCACGATGATGGCGGCGACACAACTGTGCCGCCAAAGGATTTCGCGGTCCGTCGACCATGGCGGAGGAAGGTGGCGGTCGGCACCCCGACCAACCGCGTGGAACCTAGGCGGCGTGCATTCGAGCCGCCGGTAGCGAAGGAGGACGCGACCCATCGGCCGCAGCAGTGGGAGGATGGCGGCCGGCACACCGGCTGGCCACAAGAAGGCAGGGCGGCGTGCGTCCTCACCACCGGTAGAGGAGAAGGTTGCGGCCCGTCGCCCATGACGGCGCACCAAAGTGGTTAGCCGTGGGAGGAGCGGCGCGCATTCGCACCGCTGGAAGGAGGGTCGACCGTTCCGTCCGGCCACATCGCACCAAGCGGGCCCGCTCCGGCGGGTTCTGCGTGCCATCCGAACGGTCTGTTGGACTGTTCGGGTAAACCGGGGGGCGCCTTCCCCCCGAGTGTCGGTTAGGGCGGACCCCGCCACGATGGGTCACCCGACCGCAGGCTGCTCCGAGTGGGCCGCGCCCAGCGGGCCGCGCTGCAGCGGGCCATGCACAGCATGGGCCAGGTCATGGCCAGCATGTCGAGCCACCCCCTTCGTGGGCTGGACTACAACCCAGCAAGCCAGACCCGGACTGGGTCGGTCCGACCAGACCCGGGTCCATTTGGACCCAGATACGCTTTTATGGCCATATCTTGCAAAACCAGGCATCCATTTGATGAACCGTTTGTGGCACCGAAATCCTAGTATCGAGATGGTCTTTTTGGAATACTCCTCTAGATTTTTGGATAATTTTGGTGTATGGATGTGTTGGATTGAACCCAAATCCAACAGGGCCCTCGGAACGGAAACGCTAATAAATTACAGACCAGGCGTCCGATTGACGCACCGTCTATTGCGTTGGGTCCCTTATGACATGTAAGAACTTTGGAATACTTCTTAGTGGGACTTAGTGGCAGTTTAAGTATCGACCGATGGCTTGAGGAGTGGAACCTCCTGGAATCAAGCATGCTTAGGGCGGGAATCCTGCGGCTGGCTGTACTTGAAGAATCTTCAGATCCTATGTGGGTCATATTCAGATCCTGTGTGGGTAATATTCAGATCCTATGTGGGTTAGTGATTAGCGATCCTGTGTGGATCAACGCATACCGATCTTGTGTGGGTCAGATTCTGTGTGGGTCAGCGGGGGTTAGTTACCTATTGATCATGTGTGGGTCAGATCCTCTGTGGGTCAGCGGGGGTTAGTTACCTATTAATCCTGTGTGGGTCAGTAGGGGTTAGTTACCTATCGATCCTGTGAGGGTCAGCAACAGTGCTTCTTAACCGAATAAGATGATCTAGTTTATGACTAATCATCTGTACTTCTGTACTTAAGTTATACCTGGTGTGAGATGAGTCTTTACCTTTTTGGTGATACCTATGTGGTATTCTTCTGTGTAGCATTACCTTTGCGGTACTTACCTTCGTGGTGATACCTATGTGGTATTATTCTATGTGACATTACCTTTGTGGTACTTACCTTTGTGGTGTTACCTTCATGGTAATCATTCATTCGTGGAACAGTTGTGCATTGGATAAAGAGTTGGGCGTTGTATTCCTCATGAACATGATGGGTATACTTGATAACTTAGATATATGTATGGGCATATACCTAAGTAGGTTTGAATATTGTTTCCATGCTTTTTGGTTTATCCTTTGTGGATTTGAGAGACCTTCGGGGGGTCTTAGGGTCCCTACTGAGTATTGTTATACTCACCCCTGAACAGGTTATGCCTGAACCTTGTTGTGTCTTGTGAAGATGATGGAAAATGCTAACTGAGGACAAGGGTACTAGGACTAGAGACTGCTCATAGGTGGACCTTAGATGAGGCATACCACAGAGATGACCGTTTGAGAGCTGTACCTACCCTTCAGGTAGGATCCTTGGTGGGTGTTCACAGGATCTGTTTTCAATTTTACTTGTACTTTCCATTTTTACTTGTACTTTCCAGTTAGTCTTGTATTCCGGCCCCTTTACTTACTGTACTCACTCTATTTACTATTTTGTTTACTTTGTGCTTGTATCCTGCTATTTTCTTGGATTGTGTGAGTTCACAGGTTTAAAGGAAATTCCTTCCCAGATTTAGGGATATTCCTTTCCAGTGCTAGTCTCCAGCCCCTGGCCTAAGGTAGGTGGGCTTGGGGTAGTCACGGTATGGGCCCTGGGGGATGGGTCATGACAAATTGGTATCAAAGGAGTTGTTTATACTGAAGAACTTGGATTCTGATCTTTTAATCGGCAATAGTGTTAAATGTTATGAGTGTGGTTATCAGTTTGGGGAATCCAGTGTTGGTGCGGCGGCCAATGTATCCATACACCAGGACCCTGACTTCTGATTTCTGAATCAATGCATGAAAACACAGATTGCATGTGTGTTTTTGAAAAGTTTTCTTTGTGATCACTTTAAGTCAGCTCACTAGGTATAACTTAATGACCGTGGAACACCTGTTTCTTTTCAAGATGCCTCCATGAAGACAAACAGCTAGGGTTCCATGTAGAGTACATGATTACAGCCCACCGAGCAATGAGGCTTTGGTTCAAGGCCCCTTTCAGTAGTTGTACCATCAGGTGGTGTACCAGCAGCACCACTAACCATTGGTTAGCTAATGCCACTAACCCCAACAACAGAGGGTGCACGCCACTTGAGTGCATTGAACAAGTTCCAGCACCATAGGCCACTGAGGTTCCGGTGCGAGACGGATCCACAGGTGGCTGAGGATTGGATGGAGGTCGTGGTTAGAGTTTTTTGAATGGTAGGGACACTAAATGATCTCATAGTGATCCTTATCGCCAGTCTTGTTTAGGAAGTAGTGGGAAGATGGTGGAGCTTGATGCTCTAGGTTCACGGTGAGGTGACTCTCATCTGGGCAGACTTCGAGAGCCCTTTTAGGGCAAATTTTGTCCCCGTGACCCTACGCTCAGTGCGTATACAGGAGCATCTCCACTTGCAGTAGGGTAGCATGACCGTGGATAAATATTTAGCGAGGTTCACCGACCTCTCGTGCTACTCCACTGACATGGTACGAGACCCTTTCTTCAGGGCCTAGACCTTCGAGCAGGGGCTCAAACTGGATATTAGAGCTTTGATGATTTCTCTCAGCATCCCGACGCATGCGAGGGTGTTAGAGTGAGAACTCTTAGTGGAGAGCTTCCTTGCTGAGCAGACACCAGCAACGAGACCCACCACTAGGTGCTATGTAGCAGAGACATCTGCAGCAGACAGTAGACAGATGATGCAGAGGTCCAAGAGGACCAGACCTACAAGTGGACGACCGCTAGATACGAGGTCGGTTGTGTGGAGATCTAGAGACAGAGTAGGACCAGTGAGGAACAAGCAGTGTTATTCATGCAGTGGGCAAGGTCACATGGCTCGCAACTGCCTGACCCGCTATACGGACGACCAACATACGGTTGAACGACCACTTGGGAAGAGGCGAAGATTCGATCGAGGAGGTCCGCAGGCAGCAGGCGGACGTGGCAGAGGAGATGGCTGTGCAGCAGGTGGTGGGCAGTGATTCGAGGTTCTACTGCCAACACATCCAGGTGGTCCACCCTGACCATAGGGAGCAAGTGGATAAGGACGAGCTCAGCTCCAGGTAGCTGAGACCTATGACCATGATGATCCAGAGATGATACAAGGTACGATCTATGTCTACTCTACCCTAGCTGTAGTACTTATAGACATAGGTTCCAGTCACTCTTTTATTTCCACAGCTCTCATTCAGATCTCTAAGATTCCGATGGAGCCGTTGGCTCAATCCTTATGGCTAGAGACTCCTACGGGAGAGGATTCGATGATTACAAACTAGTACCGATAGTGTGAGCTTACTCTAGGAGGCGAGAGCTTTGGCTGGGATCTTCTAGTAGTGACATTGAGGCCTTACAAAGTCATCTTGGGTATGGATTGGTTATCTACAATCCTTGCTTAGATTGACTGTATTAGGTGAAAAGTGTGGTGTGTTCGCATGGATGGGACTAGGTTTTCCTTCATCGGTGAGAAGGGAACCTTTGCAGCACAGGATGGACTTACCCAGAGGAGGGTGCAGCCAATCACACATCAGTTGGCTAGCCTTACCCTCGGAGTGGCTGATGTTGAGAGTCTGAGCTATCCTATAGTGGTGGATCAGTACGCTGATGTTTTCCTTGATGATGTTCTGGGTCTACCTTTCCGTAGAGAGGTGGAATTTTATATCGACTTGTACCCCAAGACGACACCGATATCTACACCAGCATATCAGATGGATCCCATGGAGCTTTGAGAGCTACGAGTACAGCTAGAGGACTTGCAGAGCAAGGGGTTCATTAGGCCCTGTGTTTCTCCTTGGGAAGCCCCAATTTTGTTCACCAAGAAGGCAGATGGGAGTTTTAGACTCTGTATGGACTATCGACGTCTGAACTAGGTGACTGTGAAGAACAAGTACCCACTCTTGAGGATTGACAATCTTTTTGATCAGTTGAAGGGAGCAAGATGGTTTTTGAAGATAGACCTTAGATCAGGCTATCACCAGCTCAGGGTACGAGATGAGGATATGTAGAATACAACCTTAAGATGTCGGTATGACCATTAGGAGTTCTTGGTTATTCCATTCAGTGTGACCAATGCCCCATCAGTGTTTATCGGACTCATGAATAAGATCTTCCAGCCATACCTCGATTGCTTTGTAGTAGTCTTCATCGATGAAATCCTGATATACTCAGTGATAGAGGAGGAGCATGCCTATCATTTGAAAATAGTTTTGGACACACTCCAAGAGAACCATATTTATGGTAAGCTCTTGAAGTGCCAATTCTGGATCCGAGAGGTTCACTTCTTGGGACACGTCATCTTGAAGGCTGAAGTTGTGGTGGATCCAATGAAGATTGAGGCTGTGCTTTCTTGGGAGCCACCCAGGAGTGTGACAGAGGTGCAGAGTTTCTTGGGTTTATCCAGTTACTACCAGAGGTTTGTGCCCAAATTTTACGGAGTTACAACACCCTTATTAGAATTCAAGAAGAAGGGGCAACCCTTCACGTGGTCAAAGAGATGACAACATAGTTTCTAGGAGCTGAGGAAGAGAATGACGAGTGCCCCCATCTCAAGGTTACTAGAGGAGGGCATTGGGTATATACTCTACTGCAATGCATTAGGGACCGGGCTTGGATGTGTCCTGATGAAAGAGTGAGCAGTGATCGTGTATGGATCTTGACAGCTAAGAAAATATGAGAAGAACTACGCTACCCATGACCTGGAGTTAGTAGGAGTGGTCTTCGCCTTGAAGATGTGGTGAAATTACTTGATGGGTGAATGTTTTACAGTCTACTCTGATCACAAGATTCTCAAGTATATCTTCTCTCAGAAGGACTTGAACCTGAGACAAAAGCGTTGGCTTGAGTTCCTCTAGGACTATGACTTCGAGATAGTCTATACTCCTGGGAAGGGGAACGTAGTAGCAGATGCACTCAACAGGAGATCTGGTATACAGTTGCTGAGTGAGGCAACGAAGTAGCTAGCCTCTTTGTGGATATCATACATGGATCGATATGGAGTAGCTTATCTTCAGTCTCTGATAGTCACTCCCCCACTCCTTCAGTGAGTCAAGGAGGCACAACTTGGGGGCACTGACTACGAGGCTCGACGTGCTCAGATATCCACAAGACATGAACCTAATGTATTTTCTGAAAGTGGGGAGTATGTCATCCTCTTCAGAGGACGTATTATGGTACCAGTGACTCTATGGGAGGAAGTGTTGAGGGAGTTCCATATGTCCCCTATAGCGGTACATCTAGGAGTGGTGAAGATGTACCAGGACCTTCGACATCATCATTGGTGGCCGGGAATGAAGAAAGATGTAGCAGAGTTTGTCTCTCGGTGCCTCACTTGTCAGCAAGTGAAGGCAGAGCATCAGGTTCTAGTGGTCTTAGTTTAGCCACTAGATGTGCCAGAGTGGAAGTGGGATGGAATCTCTATGGACTCTATGATAGGGATTCCACGCATGTCCAAGGGGCATGATTCCATTTGGGTGACTGTTGACCGACTCAGCAAGTCGGCCCACTTCCTACCTATTAGTGAGTAGGGACCAGTAGAGGGATTGGGGCGCCTCTACGTGCAGGAGATTGTGTGGTTTCATGGGGTTCCATATATGATTGTCTCCGACCATGATGCACATTTTACTTCCCGTCTATGGAAGGGGTTGCAGGAGGTTTTTGGGACTCAGCTTCGATTGAGCACTGCCTTCCATCCTCAAAAAGATGGTCAGACAGAGAGGACCATTTAGACCCTCGAGGACATGCTACATGCTTGTGTACTTGATTTCAGCTGCAGCTGGGAGGATCACTTTCCCTTGGTGGAGTTTGCGTATAACAAAAACTACCACTCCACCATTGGTATTGCACCATTCGAGGTGTTGTACGGTCGAACTTGCAGATCACCTCTGTGCTAGACTGACCCAGGGGAGTCAGCACTCATGGGACCAGAGATAGTACAGGCTACCACAGAGAAGGTGCAGATCATCTAGGAGTGGATGAAGACTGCACAGAGCAGGTATAAGTCCTATTTTGACAGAAGACAGAGACCTCTTGAGTTAGAGGATGGTGACCATGTCTTTTTACGGGTCTCAACTCAATGAGGTTTGTGGAGATTTGGCTGGGGCAGCAAGTTATCTCTGAGGTTCATCAGACCCTTTAAGGTCCTCAGTAGAGTTGGTGAGGTGGCGTACTACCCAGATCTTCCCCCTCAGTTGCATCAGGTGTAAGACGTTTTCTATGTATCCTAGACGAGGAGATACGTGCACGACCCATCTCACGTCATCGACCATGTCGAGCTGGACTTAGACGGTGGGGCGACATTTTCGGAGGTTCCACTAGACATTGAGGATCTACAGGAGAGAGTCCTACGTGGGTGATCGATACCTATGGTGCGCGTTCATTGGAAGCATAAGAACCTCTAGGAGAGCACTTGGGAGCGGGAGGCTCAAATTCATGCTCAGTACCCCCACTTGTTTCTCTAGTTTGTGTTGTGGATTTCAGGGACGCAGAGCCCTGAGGTGGAGAGAATGTAAAGACCTAGAATTTTTCATATAGTTTTTTAATTATATGGGAATATTAAGAGTCCATGAAAATTAACAGCACGTGATTCCGAGGCTCGGTGTACCTAAAATGGATTTCTGAACTTTTTTAGGTACGTTCAATAAACATGCAAAAGGGTTTTTGTAAATTTTGAACCGGTGCTCGGAATTGAAATCCGAGGACACCGTTGAACTCACAGTGCCGATATTTGCTTAGGGAGACCTTCACCTTGACCGTAGTAGGTTGAGGGTGGAAGATAGTTATCTGGAATTTTGTGGGAGAGTTAAAAATAATAATAAAATAAAACAAACAGCTTTTATTTTATTTTAATGAAACCCCCCATTTGAATTTTGGTGGTGGGGACCACCCGACTTAAACTCCCCCTTTAATGTGTGGAAAATCTTGGTTTTCCCCCAATTAAATGTGCCAAAAATTAATTGTTTTAATTTAATTAATTTAATAAGTTTGGATCCTCATCACCATGGGGGAGGATTTTTGTTGGAAAAGGGGAGGTTTTGGAAGATCTTTGCTGGAGAACTCTCAAAGGAAGAACGTCCACTAATGAAGAACGTCCTCCAGATCAAGAATGAGAAACCAACTTTGAAGTGTGTTGCGGGAGCAATGAACGTCATTGTTTTCAATGTCTTAATCTCCTTCCTCACAACATCTCCAATGAACGTCAAGGTAGGGATTTGTTTATATTTCTTCGTAGTTTTTACGTCGAATTGAATCACTTGAACCACCTTTTATCAGTCTAATGTAGAGGGTGCAGGACAAAAAAAAACGACTCGATCCCTCCACAATCCTCCTTATTTGACGTGTTATTTGCGGGCCACGATGACGGCGGTGGCACAACCGTGCCGCTGAAGGAGTCTGCGGTTCGTCGACCACGGTAGAGGAAGGTGGCATCCGGCACCCAGGCCAGCTATGTGGAACCGGGGCGGCGTGCGTCCGCACCGTCGGTAGCGAAGGAGACCGTGGCCCATCGACCGCAGAGGTGGGAGGACAACGGCCGACACACCGGCCAGCCACGTGAAGGCGGGGCGGCGCGCGTCCGCGCCGCCGGTGGAGGAGAAGGTCGCGGCCTGTTGGCCACAACGATGCACCAAAGCAGCTGGAAACTGGCCGACCGCGGGAGGAGAGGCACACGTCCGTGTCGCTGGAAGAAAGGCCGACCATTCCGGTCGGCCATGTCGGGCCAAGAGGGACTACTCCAGCAGGTCCCGCACGCCAGTCGTATGGTTCGTTGGACCGTTCGGGTAAACCGGGGGGTGCCTTTCCTCCGGGTGTTGGTTAGGGTAGACCCCGCCACGACGGGCCACCCGACCGCGGGCCGCTTAGAGCGGGCCGCACCATAGTGGGCCACACCTAGTGGGCCATGCCGCAGCGTGCCGCACCCAGCAGGTGGCGCCCAGTGTGGTCCAGTTCACACCCAGCGGGCCGGGCCACCCCTTTCACGGGCCGGACCAGGTCAGACCAGACCCGGGCCCATCTGGACCCAGATACGCTTTTATAGCCATATCTTGAGAACCAGGCATCTGTTTGATGAAACTTATGTGACACCGGGATCCTTGGATCGAGATGTCCATTTTGGTATACTGTTCTAGGGTTTTAGATAAAGTTGGTGTATGTCCAGGTTGGATCGAACCTGAATCCAACCGGGCCCTCTGAATAGAAAGGCTAATAACTTACAGACCGGGCATCCGATTGACGCGCCGTCTATGGCATTGGGTCCCTTACAACATGACGGAACATTGGAATACTTATTCACGGGACTTCATGGAAATTGAAGTATCTACTGATGGCTTGAGGATCAGAACCTCCTGGAATCAAGCATGCTTAGTGAGGGAACCCTACAGATGACTGTACTTAAAGAATCTTTAGATCCTGTGTGGTTCATCTTTAGATCTTGTGTGGGTCATATTCAGATATTGTGTGGGTCATATTTAGATCCTGTGTGGGTCAACGCTCATCGATCCTATGTGGGTCAATGCATACCAATCATGTGTGGGTCTGCTTTCAGCGATCCTGTGTGGGTCAACACATACCGATCCTGTGTGGGTCAGATCCTGTGTGGGTTAACGGGGGTTAGTTACCTATCGATTCTGTGTGGGTCAGATCCTGTGTTGTTCAGCAGGGGTTAGTTACCTATCAATCCTTTGTGGGTCAGCAACAGTGCTTCTTAACCGAATAAGATGATCTATTTTATGACTAATCATATGTACTTCTGTACTTAAAGTTATACCTGGTGTGAGATGAGTCTTTACCTTCGTGGTGATACCTGTGTGGTATTATTCTGTGTGGCGTTAACTTTGTGGTACTTACCTTCGTGGTGATACCTGTGTGGTATTCTTCTATGTTGTATTACCTTTGTGGTACTTACCTTTGTGGTGTTACCTTCGTGGTAATCATTCCTTCATAGAACATTTGTGCATTGGATAAAGAGTTGGGCCTTGTATTCCTCATGAATGTGATGGGTATAATTGATAACTTAGGTATATGTATGGGCATATACCTAATTAGGGTTGACTGTTGTTTCCATGCTTTGTGGTTTATCCTTTGTGGATTTGAGAGACCTTCAGGGGTCTCAGGGTCCCTACTGAGTATTGTTATACTCACCCCTGCACGGGCTACCCCCACACCTTGTTGTGTCTTGTACTGATGACAGACAGCGCTGACTGAGGATGAGGGTACCAGGACTGGAGACTACTCAGAGGTGGACCTTAGATAAGGAATACCACAAAGACGACCATTTGAGAGCTGTATCTACCCTTCAATTAGGATCCTTGGTGAGTGCTCACAAGATCTATTTTTAGTTTTACTTGTACTTTCCTATTTTACTTGTACTTTCCAGTTGGGCTTGTATTCTGACCCCTTTACTTACTATACTCACTCTGTTTACTATTTAGTTTACTTTGTGCTTATATCCTACTGTGTGCTTGGATTGTGTGAGTTCGCAGGTTTAAAGGCAATGCCTTCCCAGATTTAGGGATATGCCTTTCCAGTGCTAGTCGCCAGCTCCTAGCCTAAGGAAGGTGGACTTGAGGTAGTTACGGCACAGGCCCCGGGGGATGGGTCGTGACAACTAGATCATTAGTGTGTCCGAATGGAATCACTATGAACTCATGATTCTTGTACGTTTTAAGAAAATAAGTCTTTAGTATATCATCCTTCTTCACCCTAACTTTTTAATATCTCAACCACAAATATACCTTAGAGAAGTATTGTGATCCATGTAGTTGATTGAAAAAGTCATCAATCTGTGGAATAAGATACTTTTTCTTTATCGTGATCTTGTTGAGCTCATGATAATCAATTCAAAGGCATATTGACCCATCCTTCTTCTTGAAGAAAATGACTGTTTCACCCCATGGTGAAGCACTTGGGTGTATGAAACCTTTATCCAGATTCTTCTATAGTTGTTTCTTCAGCTTCTCAAGTTCCACAACAACTATTCTATATATATATTTTTGGACAATGGAAGCTCCCTAGGTACAAGATCAATTGAAAATTCAACATCTCGGCTAGGAGGAAGACCAAGAAATTCTTCAGGAAACACATTAGCGTATTCCCTCACAATGGGCATGTCTTCAAGGATGATTCTTTCCTTAGACCTAACCATTTAAGCTATATATTCTCACTCGTAAGGAAATAATATCCATGTTTGAGATGTTGGTGCTAAAAAAGATTTATCCTCCTCCTTACACTTGTACAAAATCGAGGGTTGATTCACAATACATAGAGTGATTTACTTCTTATGACAATTTATGTTGGATCTATATAGGAAAAGTCAATCCATGCCCAAAATTGCATCAAATGTAGGTTTCAGGCATAGCGGAAGTGCATGATGGGCATGTACCCAACTTTGAAAATTTCCATGATCAATGATTAATCCGGGATCAATATGATGATAAATGCCAATATACATGGAATTGAATCAAAGATAAAATAAAAAGGAGAGAACCTGAAACTAAGAAGAGAGGATCGACATATTTTGTTTATAATTAATTAAATTAAATTAAAGAATTACCTCCAAGGTGATTCATTCTTCGTTGATGCGTTTGACCATGGGTCCGAGGTACGACTTCCTTGTGAAATAGAATCCAAGGATAGGAATCCTCTAGTGGTGATCCACACCTGCTCCATGTATCTTTGGACGTCACCAAAGGAGTCTCTGGGTGCTAGCATGGAAGATCCTTGTGCTTGCGATGTCCACCATGAGAATCACTTCCAAAGTGTTCTTCTAGATTTGGTTGAGGAGGATCTCTCTCGTTTTTGAGAGTGTTCTTGGAGAGGGAAGAGTTCTATAGGATTAAAATATTTTCTCCAAGGATGTTGTGAACACAACCATTGGTTTGTTGGTCCAATGATCCCTTAGCTAATTAGAGAATAATAACATAATGAGAAATTTATTTCACCAGGTAATAATAAATAATTAGCACAAATTCCATTACTTATTTTATTATTCCATGTGAAACCCCATGTAAAATAATAATATCAATGCTATTATTTCCATGACATGTGCTTATCTTGCATGTTATATTTAAATATTATTTAACCAAATAATATTTAATATTATTTCTCATCGGACCCATAAATTGGCCTACTAATCCTCCTCAATATTTACCGAGCCTTGAATAATGACTATTTATTTATTAAATAAATATAACTGCATTATTCACAGATAAATAAATATTCTGTCCGCAATATATTCTCTCAAATAACTAGCGATGGAATAAATGAAATCATACATAATTGGCTAATTATTAAACCACAACCGAGAATAATATTTATTCAACTTGTTAAATAATAAATTATTTAACTGAGATACTGGCTACACTTAGTGTGTGACCCTCTAGGCCTCTTTCTCGTTGGCATTAGGTGGGCTTGCCTAAAGTCCAAGATTACTATCTAGCAACGGGTCAAGGCACCCAAGAGAAAGAAGTTGATGTATCTATGACATTTCACCTTATACAAATGATTACTGTTTTATGTAATCCATTTTTCCTGATATCTCCAATCAATTAGGTTACATGCAAGTTTCCTCAACACATGTGCTCGATTTCTCATTCTTTGACTTCTCGAAATTGAACTTTCCTAGAGAACACCATGGTCATGGATTTAGTTAGGATATATCATTTCCATCAAAGGGCCTAAGATATCTACTTTCATAGAAGTTAAAAATACTTTCTCGCGTTATTCATTAATGAAATATTACTCGTGATGCACCCAGCATATCCTACCTCACTACGAACATATGTCATCACAGTTTTCGTCAATACATCTAAGTGAGCTAGTCATAATAACTATTAATAATAATCTTAAAGTTTAAAGACCAATACACATGTTCATAGATAGGAACATCCAATGACACTTATGAATGTGGATTTCCTATTGGCGGGTCTTGTTCTCATAATATCTTCCTGGATATTACCATGGGAGAACACCATGAGAGGGTGCCTCAAAGTTTCATGAGTCCCCACCCCTGATATCCTATATCATTTGTGTCCCTTCAAATGATATCACCCAACCATAGAACATATATTCAAGAATAGTGTTATGGAAATTTCGGTTTCTCATCATAGCAGGGATCCACTATGACCTTTTAGTATGACTACTATTCTTAGGAAATTATCACATACTATGTCATATAGAAGAAAAATCATGATGTGATAAAGAGTTTATTAATATTTATCCATTATAGTTTTATCATAAAGTAAAAAATAAGTTGGTTTTTAGGGAACCAACTCTAATAGACTCCCACTTTCACTAGATCCAACTGCTAACAACCTTCAGTCTGCTAGATCTCACATGATATTCATGATTCTACTAAGATAGGCCTTTAGTCAGGGGTCTACCACGTTCTATTCCGTAGACACTCTGATCACTATAACTTCACCCCTTTGAAAGAAATCCCTTAAGAAGTGATACTTTCAGAGTATGTTCTTTGTCTATTCATGTGACCTTGGATCCTTTTCAAGATCCACCACTGTAGTATAATCACAATACAATGTAATGGGATCCTTACTACTAGGTACCATATCAATCTACTGGACAAATTTCCGAATCCTGACAGCTTTCTTGGCTGCATCAGAAGTCACTATATATTCATACTCTGTTGTAGAATCAGTAACAACTGGATGCTTTGAACTTTTCCAGCTCATAGATCTTCTTTTGATATAGAAAACATATCCTAATTGAAAATTCAGATCATTCTGGTCTGTTTAAAAACCAACATTAGCATACCCTCTGATGACAAGCTCCTCGTCTCCTCCATACACAAGGAACATATCCTTAGTTATTTTTAGATACTTAAGGATAGTCTTGATAGAAGTTTAATGTTGTTTTCCTAGATATTCTTGATATCTACCTACCGTGCTCAGGTATAGGAAACATCAAGTCAGGTACATAACATGAAATACATGATAGATCCTATCACTGAAGTGTATGGAATCTTACTCACCCTATCTTTCTCATGTTGTGTCTGGGGACACATTTTCTTGAAAATATATATACCATGTGACACTAGAACCAATACCCTCTTGGATTGTTCCATATTAAATTTCTTTAGTATCTGGTCAATGTATGTACTTTGACTTAGTCCAAGAAGACTCTTGGATCAATCACGAATGATCTTGATCTCTAAAAAATGTAGGCTGCTTCGCCTAAGTCCTTCATGGTAAAGAACTTTTTCAACCAGTCCTTGACTGACTACAAGACTGGTATGTCTTTTATAATAAGCAATATGTCGTCAACATGCACTATTAGGATAATGACCGCATTCCCATTAAACCACTTGTAAATATATGACTTACATTCATTCTTAATGAAACCAAATTATCTTATGGATTTATCAAATTTAATGTTTCATGACCTGGATTCTTTCTTTAATCCATAAATGGATCTATGCAACTTGCATACCCTTTTAGCATCACCTGGTGTCACAAACCCTTCTAGTTGTGTTATATAGACATCTTTATGAAGGTTCCCATTAAGGAATGTAGTTTTGACATCCATATGCCAAATCTCATAGTCATGGAAAGCTACTATGAAAAGTATGATTCTTATGGATTTAAACATGGAAATTGGAAAAAAGGTTTCATCATAGCCAATTCCTTGACACTATTTAAAACCTTTAGCCACTAGCCTTTCTTTATAGGTACTAACTTGACCTTCCATGTCCAGTTTCTTCTTGAATACCCATTTACACCCAACAAGCTTTATATCAACTGTCATATCGACCAGAACCCAAACTTGGTTCTGATACATGGAATCCATCTAAGAATTCATAGCTTATATCCATCGTGCAGCTTCTGAGATCTCTACTGCTTCCTTATAGGATAGAGGTTCATCATTGTCCAACAATAACGAGTCACCATCCCCGGTGACAAGGAAACCATATATCTCTAGTTTCCTTTCCTATCTTATACTCCTACACAATACTTGTGTTTCAGGAACTGCCTCTTCTATAGAGACCTACGAAACTTGTTCCTATACCAACTCTTGTGTATCTTGAGCATCGAATTCATCAAATTCAATCTTGCTCCCACTATACTTTTTGAGGATTTTCTCCCTCTCAAGAAAGACGACATGTCTGGAAATATTCACTTTCTTGTCTGAGGAGTTGTATAGGTAGTATCCCTTTGTTTCCTTAGGATACCCTATAAAGATACACTTTGTGCCCTGGGGTTCTAGTTTGTTGCCTGCGAAATCCTTAACAAACACCTCACATCCCCATACATGTGTATGCAATAAAGTGGGTTTCTTTCCACTCCATAGCTCAAAGGGAATCCCATTTTACCTTAGTTGGTACTTATTTTAATGTGTATGTTGCGGTTTGCAATGAATATCCTCAAAATGATAATGGAATATCTGCATGAATCATCATCGACCTTACCATTTCTAACAAGGTATGGTTCCTCCTTTCAATAACACCATTCCACTTTGGTGTATAAGGTGGAGTAAGTTGAGATAGAATCCCAGAATCCTGTAAAAGGTTGATGAACTCTTGGTTAAGATATTCTCTACCTCAATCTGATCGAAGCTTCTTTATCTTCTTACCAAGTTGATTCTCTACTTAATTCTTTAACTCCTTGAATTTCTTAAAAGACTTGAACTTATACCTCATTAAGTAGACATAGCCATATCTACTCAAGTCATCAGTAAAAGCAATTAATTAAGAATATCCACCTATAGCTTCTACTGGAAATGGTCCACACACATCAGTGTGTACCAATCCTAGAAGCTCTATGACCCTTTCACCCTATCCAAAAAATGTTGGTTTGGTCATTTTCCCTTTTAAATAAGCGTGACATCTATTAAGTAGTTTTATCACATAAGAGTTTAAATAACCATCTTGATAGATCTTTGTCAGGCGCTTCTCGTTTACATGACCAAGATAGTGATGCCAAAACTGGGTGTTGTATGATTCATGTGAACTTAGTTCGTTATCAATTTCCAACACTTGGTTCTCATAATTTAATATATACATACCGTTATTTAAATTTTCCATACCATAACATATGTTTTCCTTACAAAAGTAACAAAATTTATTTCTAAAATTGAAAATAAATCCATATGTATCTAAACTCGATACATAAATTATATTCTTAGTAACACTAGGTACATAATTAAAGCCATGTAAAACCAAAATCATTCTCATAGGAAATGTGAGGTGGTAGTCACTAATGGCAAGATCAGACAACCTTGCACCATTGGCAGCTCACAGATGCACCTCTCCTCTAGAAATTTTATAGAATCTACTTGGTTCCTGCATTTGAATACAGATGTGATCCCCACAAGTTGTATCTAATACCCAATGTGTAGAAATGATAAGATTGAACTCGATAACGAATGCACCTTTGGATTCCCATTACCTCTAGGTGCAGTTCCTCTTCCAATGCTCTGACTTTCCACATACAAAGCATACTGCCTCCTTTTCCTTACCCTGCCTTTGGATCTTATTCTTCTTGGTTGGACAATGATCGATAGATTTAGACTATTTATAAATATTAGGCCCCTTTTCCTTGTCCTTCCTCTTCCTATTCACTATAAAGACTGAAGGTTTGTCATGCCCCATATCATTATCCACTTGGCGAATCAAGGTCATAAGTTTCGTTAAGATCTTCTCATTATTTATCATATTATAATTCACAATAAAACTAGAGAAGGCCTTGGGAAGTGATGATAGTATGAGATCTATATGCAACACATCTGGGAATTTAATCCCTAAGATGTCTATATGCTCAATGTAGCCAATAAACTTAACTACATGTGGTCCAACTGGCATAGATTCTCCAAGATTAGTAGTGAACAAAGCGTTGGAGATCTCATACCTCTCTTGTCTCACCTTCTCTTTATAGAGACCCTGAAGGTGAAACATCATGCTATAAGAATCCATTTCCTCATGTTTATTCAAGAGCTCATTGGTCATGGATGATAGTATGAGGCACTGAACATCCATAGCATCATTCAGATATTTCTCGTACATAGAGAGTTCCTCATCACTCGCCTCATTTCTAGGCGCAATTGGTAAAGGCTCTTCTAGCACATAAAGTTTACTCTCATGGAGAATGATAACCCAAAGGCACCTTTGTCACTCCTGAAAACTAGTGTTGGTGAGAAGGTTTTCCTTCTCGAGTATGGATCACAATGATATGTTTGAAGTCATTTTTGATATTGTTTATACAAATAATATAAACAAAGTTTTAGTACTTTATCTTGATAGATATAAAAAAATAAATAAATTAATATCTATTAGTATCCCACTATTTATTTGAAACTCAATAGCCCTCACCATTAGCTTCAGAAAATCATATTGTTGAAAATTATAGTGGAAATGATCTATATTTCCCTTCACATTACCCCAAATAGGGTTGATCAAGAAACTTGAAATGTTTTAGGTAGGCATTCCAAATGCCAACTGCATTAACTCACAGCTCCTTGATCTGTTGAGTGGACTCCCCAATCCTGAAATCCTTAATTTTGGATTTCCTCAACCTTTGCCTCTTAGTTACACCAAGACCTGCTAGGGAAGTCAACCCTTGATGTAAACTAAGTTAAGTCGACCCAAAACCACAAATTAGAACTCCCCGATAATTGAAAACACCCCAAATAGGGTTGTTCAAGCACTTTGAACTATGGTTCGAATCTAACCGAAGTAATGGAAGGCTATACCGACTTAACATTTAATTGAGGGATTTTATCCTTTATGCATATTTTTAATATTAAGTGGGATATACTTAAGTGATTAATCATGTATAGATAATGTTTACGCATAATCCATTTTATTTTTGTTCCATATTGTATGCTTGTTAGTTCATTAATTATGTGACCACGTTAAACATATATAATGAATAACCATACAAATGATAGAAATAAATAAAGGGTATGATCATGAGATTTACTATTAGTTAGTTTATCTAGTGGTTGATAAACTAACCCTGACCTAGGGGAGAAAAACCTTGAACTGTTTAAGGTTCATGTTTACAGCTTTCCACCTGTCCACCTTTGTATCTCCTTGGATTGGTTTCACCTTGGCTCCTAACTTGAACCACATCCACTATATTGGGAAATACATCCATTATATATGATTTTAACTCATGCATAGGTGAGGGGAAAAGGGGGGTTTACATAAACAAAACCATGATCACGCAAACCCTACATATTAATGAGGAGAAGGCATGCATTCCAACAATTTTAATTTAATAAATAAATTAAAAGGGAAAAAATCACATACAAAGGTGTGGTATATCTCATGATTATCTACATACATGAAACAAATTATTCATTTAATAAAATTAACATTCAATTATTTAATCATTCTTATTAAGATAAATTAAGATCGAATTGATTAATCATTATCTTTAATTAATCAATCATTTTTATCTTAATCATTTTTCTAAATTTTCTTGAGATTCTCATCTATAACCATGTACATAACTTGTACCTTGGATGAAACCCGGTGAATACCCGTCCAAAACTACCCAACATATATTTATACTTGTATACACTTTATTCTTTGTGACATGTAGCATGCACACAAAACTATAATTGTAATACAACTTATACATGATGTGCAGATCTTTGAACATTACACAGATGTTAATTAACCACACACACACACACACATATATATCAAACACCTATCATATGTTGTGTCCGAGCTTTATCACCACATGAAGATACATGACTCAAGGGTTACATAATATAATAATAAAATTTTAAATCTACGTAATCTGGAAATAGTACACGACATGTAGATGGGACTACACGACATGTAACATCCTCACCATCCATCCGTAGTACACACCCAGGGAAACAACGTGTGAGGTGTACTTCAGAAAACTTTGGAGTACACAACGTGTCCAATGGGACACACGCTGGGTAGACTCCATGTTACATGCTCACCAGCTGGGAAATCCATGTATGGGATAGACAAATTGACCCTGAATCGAAGGGACTACGCGCCGTGTCCAGTGGTCCACACGACGTGTAGTCTACCTGACAGTGTGCCAATCTATCATGGTCAATATGTGGTGTAAGAATTAACTACATCATGTGTCATTAATGCACATGGCTTGAGTAATTGATGAATTACTCTGGGCGTGTTGAACACAACTACACGGTGTGTAATCCGGAATACACGACGTGTGTGGCAGATTACACGGTGTGTAATTCCAAATACATGGCATGTACTATCATGTTACCTATACAGAATTGTCAGAACCTCCTGATTAGATCCTCAATTTTATTTTAATCATAAAATTATTTCTTTCTATTAAATATGCGAGAAATGCTAATTTAGGAACAAATATCGAAATAAATATTACAATAATGATTAAACATGAATTGAAAAACTAAATTATTAAAGCATAAATCATAAAAAAATTATTTAAATAATTATAAATGAAAATATGACTGCTCTAATACCACTTGTCGGTTCCAAGCGCAGCGAAAGTGCAAGATGGGTGGGTACCAAACTTTGAAAATTTTCATGATCAATGATTCATCCGGGATCAATACAAAGATAAAATCTAGTATCCATAGAACTGAATCAAAGATAAAAGACAAATGAGAGTACCTAGAACTGAGAATATATGATCGACATATTTTGTGTAACATCCCGGATCCGAGTGCCACACAATGGGTGCCCTGAACTCGGTTGGTCACATGAACTCAAGTGCATTTCCTCAAATGCCAGAGGCTACCGACTAGCAGTGAGGACCTAGGTCTGATAGTGGGGAAACTATGCCCTCATTTGTCAAAGTGTAGCGCAGTAGAAATAAATATAAACATAAAACAACGGAAGAAGTAAACAATATAAAGCAGAAATGGACAACAGAACGAAAAATAACTTGCAGTCATACATATATGATGATGCAATATGTCCCTAAGTCTAAGAAAGCAGCCAAAACAGGATACACTGCAATCTAAACAATATAGTACAAGGGATGAATACAACAAAGAAAAATAAAACAAGGCAGCAAGAACTCAGCAGCATCACAAGCCTAAGATCGGTCCCATGCTCTCCTACTCCTCTGCAACAATCAAGTACCTGTATAGGGACTCTTTACCTTATCTACTCCTGCAGAAATATAATCTGTTTGGGCTGAAGACATGACCCAAACAGGGTGTGAGAAATAAATCCCAGTAGGCAACCACCAAAGGCACGTGCCCAACTGTCAGTGGAAATGTGCAACAACAGTGTGTAGTAATAAAATGCAGTAAACTAGGCAGTACTCAAAAGTAACTATCACTACCAGTTTCATTGATATTTTAATATTCATTTAATAATGCTAACCCAGTGCTTTAACTTGGCAGGTATAACCAAGGAAAATCACCACAGTGAATACACAAAGTAAACGTTGTCCGCGGACATGAAAATACTTACCCTCAGGTAATCAGAATCGAAACCCACAGGCATAACGAATATTTCCCACAGGCATACGAGGTGTCACCCACAGGCACAGAGACTACTCTCACAGACATGAGAAGAGTTTCCCACAGGCTAAAAGGAACACTCCCCTCAGGCTAACCAAGTAACCGGGCCGAGCCCAACACATAAGCAAGCAATTTATATAAAATTCCTCTCAAGGTAATTCAAAGCATGCTAAATTCATAGTATACCCTCAGGTAACCTGGACAAATGGATAAACAAGGGAACACACCCACGGGGTGGCCCTGGATCCAAGAAATGATCCTAAACAGCAGTTGTACATATTCATTAAATTACCTATGCAATTATAGGTATTTAATTAATCAAAGTATCAGCCATACGACACCCCAAACATGGGCGCGTAACACAGTGGTACACAAAAACAACATGATAGTTGGAATTAAATGTCAGAACACCTACCTCGATCTCCACTGATCAATATATGAGAACGACACCTCTCAAAACAACCGAGAATGGCGTAGATCTGGGATAAACAACTACACATTAAACCTCAAAATAACTTCCCCTCAAGAAAGAATTGGTAAGAACGGATCAAGGAGAAGGGAGGTCTTACCCGCACGGTTCAAACAAGATCGACGATGGAAGAAAAAGATTCCCGACGTGCGATCGGGAACTCCTCAAAGATCCGGCCTCTCCTCCCAAGCTCCAAACGGGTTCATTGCATCCTCTGCCAAAAGAGGAGGCTACTGCCCATTTTAAGAGAAAAAAAAACTACACGATGTGAAATTTTCATTTTTTTAACTGTTCCTCTGGCGGCTACTTTTCACCACTGCACTGTTCATCTGTCGACATGAGTACATGACGTGTATGTCTGAATACATGGCATGTACTATCACTCAGTTGGAGGCTACTTCCACCACCTTACTGTTTACCCTCCAACTGATTACACGGTGTGTAAATACTAACTACATGGCGTGTACTCAGTTTTTACACCCTTCATCACTGACAGGCCTATACACCCTGTGTACTCATCCCACATGGCCAAAGTACATGGCGTGTGGAAAAGTACACGTCCTGTACCCAAAAATTTTGGGATTTCTCCCTATTTTCCTTATTTTCTCAAAAACACTTAAAGTAAAAAAGGAAAAGAAGAAACTCATACCTCAATAATAAGAACTGGGTTCTTACAATGTTCCCCCTTAAAGAAATTCATCCCCAAATTTCCCTTCCAAGGGCGGTGAAGATAAAGCTCAGAACAACTCTAGACACTGAGCATGTACATCGGTCTCCCGCTCCCAGGTTTCATCCTGCACTTGTCCATACTTCCATAGCACCCGTACGAGAGGAACTGACTGGCCTCGAAGAACCTTCATGATCCTATCAACAATACGAATCAGATGCTCCTTAAAGGATGCATCGTCCTGAAAGTCAACCTCTTCGGGCTGAAAGAAGTGAGATGAGTCTGAGTGATAACGGCGCAACTGAGATACATGGAAGATATCGTGCATGTCCCGATATCTCTATGGTAACTACAACCGATAGGCAACCGACCCGACTCTCTTCAGAACCTCAAACGACCCCACATACCTTGGTGAAATTTTACCCTGTATCCTGATATGTCTATGTCCCAACCTCGGTGAAACACACAAGAAAACCTGATCCCGGACCATGAACTCCAATGGTTATCTGCGACGATCAGCATAAGATTTCTGATGAGACTATATAGTAGCCATCCACTTCTGTATCAACTAGACCTGGTATGCAGTCTCCTGCACGAGATGTGGTCCCAGTAAAGCTACCTCACCTGCCTCTAACCAGCACAAGGGTGATCAGCATGGCCTACCATATAAATCCTCGTAAGGTGCCATATCAATAATTTCCTGAAAACTATTATTGTAGGAAAACTCTAACAGGGGTATGTGCTTCTCCCAAGATCCCCCGAAGTCCAGGACGCATGCACACAACATTTACTCAAGCACCTGTATCGTACGCTCTGACTGGCCCTCGGTCTGAGGGTGGTAAGCTGTGTTCAAAAGCACCTGTGTACCCAGTGCCCTCTGAAAACTCTGCTTGAAACGAGACATAAAATGGGTGTCCCTATCTGAAATTATAGAACAAGGGACCCCATGAAGATGTACCACCTCTCATATATACAACTTCCCGATATCATCAACACCGAAGGTCTCCTTGATCAATAAAAAGTGAGCTACCTTCGTAAGTCTGTCCACAACAACCCACATGACATCATTGCCTCGAGGTGACCCCAGAAACCCGGTCATGAAGTCCATCGTGACATCATACCATTTACATTATGGAATGGGTAACTATTGTAACAGTCCAGCTGGCCTCTGATGCTCCGCCTTCACCTGCTGACAGGTGGAAAATCTCATAACAAAACCAGCTACCTCTCTTTTCATACCCGACCACCAATACTGACGTCTCAAGTCACAGTACAATCTGGTAACTTCGGGATGGACAGCCCAACTGAAGCATGAAATTTACGCATCAAATCCTTGCATATATCCCCTAGAACCCACACTCATCCATGGATATGCAGTACCTCGGCATCAACTATCGTCCAACCAGAAGGAGGGTCCTCACTTGCCACCGACTCTGGTAGAACTAGGCCTACAAAATCTGATAGTTGTCTCATCCTCACTCTATCCAGGAGAGTAGAAGTCACAGCTAAGGATGAGAGATAAGTTTTACCCTAACTATCGTGCACCTCCAAATGCATCTCAGAGAACAAATCCATAAGCTGCCACTCATCACTGGCCTCCAGCACTGCCTGTATCTGAGTCTTCCTGCTCAGTGCATCGGTCACTGCATTACCTTTACCAGGTGTATAGGCAAGCTCAAAGTCAAAGGACTATAGGTATTCAACCCACCTTCATTGTCTCAAGTTCTAGTCACACTGGGTCAAGATATATTTCAGGCTTTTGTGGTTCGTAAACACCAAAAAATTATCTCCCAAGAGATACTGTCTCCAACAGCGTAACACATGAACAAGTGTAGCCAAATCGAGATCATGTGTTGGGTAATTCCTCTCATGTGGCCTCAACTGCCGAGACCCGTACGCAACTACTCGATCACCCTGCATCAACACTACTCCCAGCCCAATACCTGATACATCATATTAAACTATATAGCTCTTCCCTTACTCTGGAAGTATCAGGACTGGTGCTGATGTCAACCTTCCCTTCATCTCCTGAAAGGCTGTCTCACAAGCTTCTGACCAAAAAAACTTCACACCCTTCTTAGTCAAAACTGTAAACGGTGATTCTAAGCCGGATAAGTCCTATATAAAGCACCTGTAGTAACCAGCCATCCCCAATAAACTCCTTATTTCAAACACATTCTTAGGTTTCTCCCAGAAAACCACTTCTCTCACTTTCTCTAGGTCTACCGTGACTCCTGCCTCTAAGATAATATGACCCAGGAAGTGTATCTAGTCCATCCAAAAGTGTCACTTTAAGAGCTTAGCATATAGATGATGCTCTCTCAGTGTATTCAGAACGATATCAAGATGGGTAGCATAGTCGTGTCGAGTATGAGAGTACACCAAGATATCTTCCATGAAGACTACCAAAAGAGAATCTAGATATGGGTAGAACACACAATTCATCAGAGCCATGAAAACTGCTGGTGCATTCATGAGTCCGGACGGCATAAACAAGTACTCGTATAGACCATATCTGCTCTGAAAAGCTTTAAGCGGTATGTCTGATGGTCTCACGCGTAACTGATGATATCCGGATCTCAAGTAAATCTTCGAGAACACTCGTGTTCCTCGAAGTTGATCAAAAAGATCATCAATCCTTGGCAAGGGATATTGGTTCTTTACTGTCAACTAGTTTATCTTCCGATAATCCACACAAAGTTTGAGGGTACCGTCCGCCTTCTTCGCAAACAGGATTGGTGAACCCCAAGGAGAAGTTCTGGGTCAGATGAAACCCTTTGCCTGCTACTCCTCCAACTGCCTCTTGAGCTCTTGAAACTCTATTGTAGCCATCCTATAAGGAGGAATGGACACCGATACTGCCCCTGTCATAATCTCAATAGATAAATCCACCTCTCTCTCTGGAGGAAGACTCGAACAGTTGTCCGGGAAGACATCCCTGAAATGATCAACATCTGGAGGGAAATCCTTCTAACAAGTTCCCTGGTCATCCAGATATAATCTCGCAATCTGAGCTATCACTCCACCATGACCACGATGCTCGGGTCTAGCTCGGATCACCTGGACATCCCATTCACCCTTGTATAGAAACTCTCTGCCCTTTGGTGATGTGAAACTCACCCTGTGACATAGCAATCTACAAAGGCTCGAAAGGGTACCAACCATACTATCACTAGAATGACATCATAGCTCGTCATCTATAAGATATAGAGGTCCCACAGAAAGTGAAACCCACCAACCTCTAGGGGGAACTCCCTACACTGACACACACCAGCCGTTCTAGTCCCCAACGGAGTGTCTAGCATCATAATATCAGAAGAAGAAGAAACACAGAGCACACGACTCTTCAAAACGGGCACAAATATAAATCTAGGTGTAGCACCCATATAGAAAAGTATAGATGAAAAAATAGAAGAAACTAAAATAGTACCTCTGACAGTAGAAGGTCCGGGATCCTGTTCCTACTGGGTCTATTGTACTGCATATGCTTGCCCAGTGCCGTGGCCCTGTGACACAACCTGGATACCCTGAGCTGACCTGCCCTACTATCTCTGAGATCCTGGTGTCTGGCTACCACGGCATGACCACCACCTCTACCTATACATCCCAACATATCCCAATTTCCTGACTGGTAAGAAGCTGCTGGCCCTGCTCCTGCATGCAGAGTCTGCACATAACCCCTCTCACTAGTCACTGGTGGAAACGCCCTGCAAAAATGCTGTAGATGACCCATCTTGCCGCAAGATCGGCACTCCACAGGGTAATGTGGACATTGAGGTCTCTTGTACCCCTCTCTACCGCACTGGTAGCACATCACCTGAACACCTGCAGAAATATTCTGGCTAGTACTTCCACCGTGATAGAAATCCATCTGTCTCTTCCTCTTACCGGTAGAAATAGTACCAAAAACTAGTGCCGAACCGCCTTGGCCTACACCACTAGCTTCCCGTAAGTTTCTCTTAGTAATCAGTGCCTGATTCACAATAGCATGCACTGTAGGAAACCTGAAAATGTTCACCAGTGCTTGGATGTCATATCGAAGACCATCCTCAAAGCGTCTAGCCCTTAGCATCTCATCACCCGCAAGAATAGGTGCAAAGCATTGTAGCTCGGTGAAATAGGTAGAATAATCCATCACTAACATAGTGCCCTACTGCAGATTCATGAACTATCAATCTTGATCTGCCCTCAGTGTCTCTAAAAAGAAAAAGTCATAGAAGAACTCCTGAAAATATTCCCACGCCATGTCTCGGTGATGCTCTATCTAAGTGGTAACGTCCCACCATCTCTTGGCAGAATCACGCAGCATATATGTAGAGAGATTGACCCTCTGTCCTAGAGGTGTCTCCAGATGCTCAAAAATAGTCTGCATAGAACCCAACCAAGACTCCACAGCCTGTGGTCCGCCATCCCCTGCAAACGTAGGTGGATGCTGCTGCTAGAATATACACGTCAGCTCTGCCATAGATGTAGCAGTCGAAGGTGCTCCCTGGAAGGTCTGCATGAATCGCACGAAGCCTTAACAGAACTGCGCCTCTACACCTATGTACGTTGTAACGGCTAGTGCCACATCTAGCTTTGCTGGAGGATCCATCGGCAGCCTGTGGCCTACCGTCTCTGGAGTATACTTGTCACCGCTCTCCTAGCGAACAACTCGAGGTCGTCTCGGTGACATGACTATACAAATTCAAACACATGCCTTAGATTAAGATAATCAAGGACTGAAAACAAGGAGTGTAATAAGGAAAAAGGAGAAATAAAACATTCAAGTTTGACAAAACAAGACTACATAGCGTGTATAATAACTACACGGCATATTCCTGTAAGCCTTTCACATGGGTATGTACCTCTACCAGAAATGGTCATGTAACACCCCAATCACATGGCGTGTTTTCCACACACACGGCGTGTACTTGAATTATCTTCCCCTGCCAGAGTCCTTCTACATGGCTTAGCCATATGACTCTCCTTTAAACCAAACTACACGGCGTGTATAAGGTCTACACGGCGTGTACTGGACGAGCTTCACTGACCCGTGTTGTCCGTTACACAGCTGGGTACACAGCTCAGACTACACAGTGTGTTCCAGATGGACACGGCGTGTACGACTTAGATTCCAACTGCCCGTGTTGTTAGTGACATGGCCGACTACTCGGCTGACACTACACGGCGTGTTACACCCGTACACGGCATTTACACCACCCGTTTTTCTAGCCACATGGCAAAGTCCACACGGCCTCTCACCGGTCAAGACTACACGACATGTCCCACAGGTACACGGCATGTGATAGATGAGGTAACACTGACCTGTGTTGTTAGTTACACAGCCAGATCCCCTGGTTCAACTACACGGTGTGTGCGTCATTGACACGACATGTATAAGCTCGTATTTTTCTATTCGTGTTGTTAGTTACATGGAGGACACAAGGTCAACACAACATGGCGTGTACAATTAGTACATGGCGTGTTCCCTTAGAGTTTTCCCAACTTGTGTTTCTGCCTACACGGCCTATGACACGGTCAGAAACTACACGGCGTGTACTTACGATACACAGTATGTACTTAATTTTTTTCCATTTCTTCCTGAACAGAAGATTAAATGGTGTGTAATCAAAACTAAATGGCGTGTATTCTGGGTTTTTTCAGACATTAAGCCTTAGAAACTACTCCGGAGCCCATAAAAACACTATAACCAACACCGAAGTTCCAAATTCCGATCCGTGAGGGTCCATACTCCCCATAAACCAAATCTTGACATCTTATACGTGTTATAACAAAGTAAACAAATCGATGATCCACCACATTCCAGTTGATGAGGGACCATACTCCTCAAGAACCAAAGTTTGGCGTTCATTCTACAAAACCTTACATAACAATACCCTATCAAATAGCAGATATTTTATCAAGTCATCTATCACAACAAAATGCTTTTACTAGCACAACATCTACCACAAAAACATGCAATTTCTAATGCACCTACATGGTATAGAAACTATACATGACATGTGATTCTAACATGTTCCTAAATGATGCATGAGATGGCATACCCTCATCTCATCGGGTTGCAACTAAATAGAACCCATGTATAAAAATATAAACAACACACCACAAGTGTGTCACCCAATGGTGAAAATCAGATCAACTGTAAAGTGCAATATTGGTAAAATTGAAACACAAGGTAGATTGGTTTTTCCATGTACACGGGTTAGCTACTCCCGGGCACAGTTTATTACCAAATACCTATTCTTCATATCCCTGACTATAAGCTCCAAACAGTAATTCAAATAAAATAAACCCTCTGATACCACTTTGTAACGTCCTAGATCCGGGTTCCACACAACGGGTGCCCCGAACCTGGTTGGTCACATGAACTCAAGCGCATTTCCCCAAATTCCAAAGGATGTCGACTAGCAGCGAGGGCATAGGTCTGATAGTGGGGAAACTATGCCCTCATTTTTCAAAGTGTAGTGCATCAGAAATAAATAAAAACATAAAACAACGGAAGAAGTAAACAATATAAAGCAGAAATGGACAAGAGAAGGAAAAATAACTGGCAGTCATACATATATAATGATGCAATATGTCCCTAAGTCTAAAAAAGTATCCAAAACAAGATACACTGCAATCTAAACAATACAGTACAGGGGACGAATACAGCAAAGAAAAATAAAACAACGTAGCAAGAACTCAGCGGCATCACAAGCCTAAGCTCGGTCCTATGCTCTCTTACTCCTCTGCAACAATCAAGTAGCTGTATAGGGACTCTTTCCATTATCTACTCCTGCAGCAATATAATCTGTTTGGGCTGAAGACATGACCCAAATAGGGTATGAGAAATAAATCCCAGTAGGCAACCACCAAAGGCCCGTGCCCAACTGTCAGTGTAAATGTGCAATAACAGTGTGTAGTAATAAAATTCAGTAAACTAGGCAGTACCCAAAAGTAACTATCACTACCAGTTTCATTTCCATTTTAATATTCATTTAACAATGCCAAGCCAGTGCTTTATCTTGGCAGGTATAACCAAGGAAAATCACTATAGTGAATACACAAAGTAAACGTTGTCCGCAAACATGCAAATCCTTACCCTCAGCTAATCAGAATCGAAACCCACAGGTGATTTCCCACAGGCATAACGAATATTGTCCACAGGCGTACGAGGTGTCACCCACAAGCACATAAACTACTACCCACAGGAATGAGAAGAGTTTCCCACAGGCTAAAAGAAACACTGCCCTCAGGCTAAGAAAGTAACCAGGCTGAGCCCAACACATAAGCAAGTAATTTATATAAAATTCCTCTCAAGGAAATTCAAAGCATGCTAAATTCACGGTATACCCTCAGGTAACCTGGCCAAATGTCTAAACAAGGGAACGCACCCATGGGGTGGCCCTGGATCCAAGAAATGATCCCAAACATCAGTTGTACATATTCATTAAATTACCTACGCAATTATAGGTATTTAATTAATCAAGGCCTCAGCCATATAGCACCCCAAACATGGGTGCGTAACACAATGGTACAAAAAAACAACACGACAGTTGGAATTAAACATCAGACCACCTACCTCGATCTCCACTGATTGATATACACGAACGATGCCTCCCGAAACAACCAAGAATGGTGTAGATTTGGGACAAACAACTACACGTTCAACCTAAAATAACTTCCCCTCGGGAAAGAATTGGTAAGAATGACTCAAGGAGAAGGGAGGTCTTACCCGCACGATTCAAACAAGATCGACGACGGAAAAATCGGATTCCCGACATGCGATGGGGAACTCCTCAAAGCTATGACCTATCCTCCCAAGCTCCAAATGGGTTAACTACCTCCTCTACCAAAAGAGGAGGCTACTGCCCATTTTAAGTGAAAAAAACAAACTACACAGCATGTAATCTCAAGTACATGGCACATACTTTTCATTTTTTTAACTGTTCCTGTGGAGGCTACTTTTCACCGCCGCACTGTTCATCTGTCAACATGAGTACACGATGTATATGTCTGAATACACGGTGTGTACTGTCGCTCAGTTGGCAGCTACTTCCATCGCCTTACTGTTTACTTGCCGACTGATTAGACGACATGTAAATACTAAGTACACGGCGTGTAGTCAGTTTTTACACCCTTCATTGCCGACAGGCCTACACGCCCTGTGTACTCATCCCACACAGCCAAAGTACACGACGTGTGGAAAAGTACAAGGCATGTACCCACAAATTTTGGGATTTTCCCCTATTTTCCTTATTTTCTCAAAAACACTTAAAGGAAAAAGGAAAAGACGAAACCCGTACCTCAAGAATAAGAACCGGGTTCTTACATTTTGTTTATAATTAATTTAATTAAATTAAAGAATTACCTCCAAGGTGATTCTTTCTTTATTGATGCATTCGACCATGGGTCTGAGGTGTGGAATTTTTTCAATGTAGAATCCAAATATAAGAATCCACTAGCGGTGATCCACATGTGCACGTATCTTTAGACATCACTGAAGGAGTCTCTGGGTGCTAGTGCGGAAGATCCTTATGCTTATTATATTTTCCTTTGATTTCCTTGAAAATTGATTCCAAATAATTCTCTTAGATTCGGTGGAGTAGGATCTCTCTCATTCTTGAGAGCGTTCTTGGAGAGGGAAGAGTTATCTAGGCTCGAGAGCTTTTCTCCAAGGGTGTTGTGCACACAACCATTGGTTAGCTGGTTGAATGACCCCTTCACAAATTATAGAATAATAACATCACGAGGAATTTAATTTACCAGGTAATAATAAATAATTAACACAAGTTCTATTACTTATTTTATTATTCCATGTGAATCCCCATATCAAATAATAATATAAATTCTATTATTTCCATGATATGTGTTTATCTTTCACGTTATATTTAAATATTATTTAACTAAATAATACTTAATATTATTTATCATCAGACCCATAACTTGGTCCACCAATCCTTCTCAATATTTACCGGGCCTTGAATAACGAATCTTTATTTATTAAATAAATATAACTACATTATTCACCGATAAATAAATATTTCATCCGCAATACATTATCTCGAATAACTAGCGATGAAATAAATGCGATCAGGTATACTTGAATAATTATTAAACCATAACTAGGAATAATATATATTCCACTTGTTAAATAATAAATTATTTAACTAAGATACTAGATACACTTAGTGTGTAACCCTCTAGGCCTCTTTCTCATTGGCATTAGGCGAGCTTGCCTAAAGTCCAAGATTACTGTCTAGCAACGGGTCAAGGAACCCAAGAGAAAGAAGTTGATATCACAACATGTCACTTCATACAAACGCTTACCATTTAATATAATCTATTTTTCCTAATATCTCCAATAAAGTAGGTTGCATGCAAGTTCCATCAACCCATGTGCTTGTTTTCTCGTTCTTTGACTTTCTAGAATTGAACTTTCCTAGAGAAAACCATGTTCGGGGATTTAGTTAGGTTATATCTATAACGTACCAGTTTTAATTATGTGCATACCATTTTAAATTTTATTTTCTAAATCTTTAAAGTGACCTAGGACGTGCACTTGAGCACCCCTCTATCGGTATCGGGTAGCTATTTAAATAATTTAAATGACTGCATGGGATTTGTGAAAAATGTTATATCGCGCTTTAACATGGTGTTTAGGATTAAAATAATTAATTAAGGATTAAAAATAAATAAGAAGAGATTTAAAGAAAATTTAAAAGAAAGAAAGAAGGGATAAAAATAAATTTAAAAATTAAATAAAAAGGGGGTTACAGAAAAATTAAAAAATAATTAAAGTGGGAGATTACCATCATTATTATTTTTACCTTCTTTCTTTTTCCATCATTTTTATTCTATTTATTTTTCATTTTATTTTCCCTTTTTATTTTTTTTAGTTTTCTATCTTTTTTATTTTCTTTTTTATTTCTTTTCTATATTTCTTTTTTTTCTTCTCCTCTCTTCCTCTCATCCCTCTCTCATGTCGCGCCTCCCCCTCTCCCTAGGTGGCGCACCACCTATCTTCCACTTCAGAAGATCATTTCTCCTCCATTCATCATCTGTTTTATTTTCCATCATGTGTGATGTAAACCTTATGGTAAGGCTAATGTTATACAATTGGAATTGTACAGTTTCATTGAGTATCCTTTACATAGTTTGCTGTAGAAGGATTTTACCCTATTTTGGGGTTTTTCTAAAATCATCTATTTTCTTCTGTTTTAGGACAAATAAAATCCTACTGAGGATCATAGGATCATATAAGACTATAAGGTAGGGTTTCTACTCATTTTCCCTCCATTTTTTTGCTATTTATAAAAAACACATGGTTGTGTCGTTCGTCGGTGCCTACTGACTTTGTTCAATTTCACCCAATCTTTTCAAATTAATTTTTTTTCTTAATCATTTCAACCTTATTTAACATAAATTAAATTGTTTAAATTTTTGAAACATGGTCAAATACCCCCTTGGGTGTGCTGACATGGTCGGTATAAATTCTGTTAGCCCGAGCATTTAATTTATTTAACTGCATGTGTTGCACAACCCATTTTATTTGTGTTTAAATTAAATAATCATTTTAGAATAATTATGAATCTTGAATTGTTGGATTTTTGGTAGTTGTTTGTGCCAATTTAATTATTTATTAAAAAGTGAATTTATCTGATTGTGCTGATATAGTATCTTGCCTCGTTAAGTTTTTACGTTGCAATGTTAAGTTAATACCTTTTGTTGCACTGGTGTATCTGCTTAGATTTTCAAGATAAAACTACATATGAATACTATGTCATATCTGCTGTTGTGAAATTTTAATTAAATTTAGGACCAAGATAGAATGTGGGTAATGTATTAAGGGCCACACCCAGACTCTCTGTTTCTGACTGATTACCTCTACGCGCCGGGGGTGGTGTCTTAGGATTTTCTAGACCGAGACTTCCCTGGGCTTTCTAAATACTTGATACCGGTTCCAAAAGGGCCCATAGAGGAAGGATCTATTGTCAATGTGGATATTCCAAGACTTAGATGATTCTAGACCCCATTTCTTTATAAGATCGAGACAAACTCTTTATAAAGCCATGCCCTGAGTGATACTTGGTCTTTCAAGAGATTGCATTGGATATGCTCAGTGGTATTGGGTAATTTGAAGGATGTACCATAGAGATACCTTCAGTATGGTCTCGTACTCCAAATCTCAACTTGATCATGTTAATAATGATGCACTGAAGGTTTATGTTAATGACACTTGAGTCCCAGGAGAGTTGTGATCTTTTCTAGTATGTTGAAGCACATATGGTTGACACATAATTTAGACCCCAAGTTAAAGAACAAGCTTGGGGTATACATTTACTTTGTTTTAACTTGCGTTTCTAGGTTTATATATATAAATATGTTTATCCTACTTATTACATGTACTTATTTCAGACTCCCAACTTAGGACGAAGTAGGTGATTAGGGACGGGTGCCTTTGGGAACCCATGCCGAGTTATTTTATTTTTTTGTGCTTAATTGATTGTCTTCATTTATTATATAATGACACAAAAAATTTAATTACTACATGAAATGGAAAGGTTTATACATCGTGGGTGCCAAACTAATGGGATTTTATCTCACACCCTGCCCGGGCATCATTGAAACTCGAGTAGATTATATGCTTGTAGGCTTTAACAAAGGGAAGCGTGCTGCTTCCGATGCTTAATTGTTTCTTGCTTCTTAGGATAGAGACTGGGGCAGAGGAATGAGATTTTCTTGTGATTTAATTATCATAATTTGTGTCTTTTCTTTTTATTTGATATAATTATTTGGTTTCTATTTTTTGTGCTTTCAGTTTAGATAGAAATCATAGCTTGATATTGTTTTGTGAGCTTCCGCACTTGATTCTTATTCAGTTGGATTATTCATATTACATATTTTGTAGTTTATTAATTTATATGCTTCCACTATTTATTATTAATTGTTGTTTACTTCTGCTGTGATAATAACTATTACCTATGAGGTCATATTATCCTCCACAGACATGAAAAAGGCCCTCGGTGCTAGTCGGCAGCCTCTGGCGTTCAGGGAGATGCGCTTGAGGTTATGTGGCAAACCCGGCTCGGGGCACCCTTTATGTGGATCCTGGGATGGGGACATTGCAAAGTGGCATCAAAGGCATGTTTTTTCTTTTTATCTTATTGTTTGGGTTAGACAAGATACTAGGATATAGGGATTTGGAATGTACCCTATACTTGGACGCATCTAACCCATGTACAGGGGAAACCCAAATTCCTGGGTTGGGATTGCCGTTATTGATTATGCTAGTTATTGTTGATATGATTTTACTGTTGGGTGACTCACTTATTTTTAATTGTTATTAGTATTGTTATTGTTGAGATAATGGGTTTTTACCATTTTAGCCCGATGATACGATGGAAATACATTACATGCATCATATTAGGCACCATAGTATTAAAATGACATGCATATTTCCATGCCATATCTACTTTCAACGTGCATTTTCCTATTTTCATGTGAGTGCTATTGTGCCTAGTGGTAATTTTTTTGAAATGCTAGTTTGTTAAATATAAAGTTGTGATAGTCTATTAGATGTTAACTTTACTTAACATAAAAATATACAGTATACCTTTTTTATTAATCCTTATAAGTTTTCTCTTCTATATCAAAACCCATCTCTTGAAGCGGGTTATCTGTTATGTAGTGCTCAGAGGTAGGCTATATACCTAACCTATTTTTTCACCTTATCTATTTTTCCTCATCTTCTTTAATTTTTTTCTAATGGTGTGTGTTTGGATGTTGTAGACCAATGTCACCACAACGTCTTCATGACATGCCTCGGGAGAGTGGATATGAGCATATTCCAAAGATGATGGGTCCTGAACCACTAGTGGTACCTCTTTTAGTGCCTCCTATGGTACTACCTCCTTTATATCTTATGAGGGACCATGATGCTTAGTTTAGGGATATTCTCCTCAGGTTTATGCAGTTAGTTCAGAATATCCCTAGACCTACCCCATCTATGGCAGACCTCATGTGGGACTTTCTACTACAACACCCTCTCACATTCTTAGGGAGTGGAGACACTCATACTATATAGTCATAGATAGAATCCATAAGTTCTATCTTAGACCACCTATAGACGCTTCTAGAGTGAAGGGTCAAACTTGAAGTCTACATGTTTTGTGACTTTTCCAAGCATTGGTGGGATGTTGTTTCTCTGGCTGAGAAGACCAGTGACATGGTTTGGGCCAACTTCCAAGCAGCTTTCTATGATCACTTTTTCCTAAAGACTCTGATAGATGACCGTGCATAGGAATTTCTACATCTTCAAGAGGGCTCTATGACTGTGTTAGAGTATTCTACTCGTTTCACAGTGCTTCAAGGTTTTGCTCTGTCACTAACTAGCGACATGCAAACTACTGCAAAACATTTTGAGGATGGAATTGAGTATACTATCTGCTCATAGGTGAACATTTTCTGTTTGAAAACTGTCACATAAATCATAAGTCGGAATCTAATTTCAAAGCGAAATTTCAGGGAAGCTAAACCAGTGAGCCAGGGTAGTTTAGTTCCGAGACAGGGTGACGACTCTTCTAGCAGTAGGAAATTCCACTTTGAAAGTTCATGTGGGGAAAATCTTAGCCAAAAATCACATTTTGACAATTCTGTCACATGCCATCAATGCAACAGAGTTGTTCCAAAGAATCCATAGTGCACGAGAGACCCAAAGGAGTGCCGATCTTGTGGCAAGTTGGGTCAACTTTAACATTTTTGACATTCTTTATCTTCAGTATCCAGTGGAAGGGGATCTGCAACTACAACTCCATCAGGTATGGGATTTATGACCCTAAAACAGAATGGAAGTTATTTTTCCACTGGCTAATTAGGTTGAGGTAATGGTGGAGGTTGTGGTTGAGGAAATCAATTTCCAGATTATCAGCATCAGTAGAGTGGACCTGATTAGGATAACCAGGAAGCGTCTTAGGGCCGTGGTTCAGGTCTCATGTACGTAATCATCACCATAGGAGCAGAGTGCAGGAAAATCTACCATTATAGGAACTATTCTAGTAGCCTTTACTTTATTTTATTCTCTTTTTGATACCAGTGCATCACACCCCTTTTTATCTGCTGCTGTTGTTGAAAGTCTTAGTTTTCAAATTGAGTACCATTGCGGCGTCATGTCTCTCAACACTTTGTTAGTGGTCAAGACAGAGGGAATACGCTAGTGCCAAGAGTTCCCCCTTGAGATTGGAGGGTACTATTTTATTTGGAATTTCTATATCCTCGATATTTCTGGCATCAAAGTCATTCTCTGTATGAACTGGCTTTCTCTTTATCAGGCTTAAGTGGATTAATATCATCATCGAGTTCCCTTTACACCCCAAAAGGGTGACACATATCTAGACAAAGGATAATAGAATATGCAAGAAGATCGAGCTAGGCCTAAATATGTAGGGCTAGGCAGAGTGATATCTTAGTTAGAAAGTCTCTTCATGAGTGATCAGGGAACACAACTAGTTGAATTCCCTCCAATTGTGGATCTTTTCAAGGATGTATTCCTTGACGATTTCTCTGGCTTGCCTCCTATGAGGGACATGGAGTTCACTATTGAGCTCATTCTAGGTGTGGCGCCGGTGTCTATTCCTCCTTATAGGATAACACAAATAGAGCTACAGGAACTCAAAAAGTAGCTTGAAGACCTTGAGACTAAGGGTTTAATTAGACCTAGCACATCATTTTGGGGTTCACCTATTCTTTTCACCAAAAAGGAAGATGGTACCCTTAGGTTATTCATAGATTATCATCGAATCAACCAACTTACGGTAAAGAATCAATATCCATTTCCTCGTATATATGATCTCTTCGACCAGCTCTGGGGAGCAACTGTTTTCTCCAAGATTGATCTGAGGTCGAGATATCACCAGGTGCATGTGCATCCATATGACATACCATATACAACATTACAAATATTGTACAAATTATATGAGTATTTGGTTATGCCATTCGGCCTCACCAATACATCAACAGTCTTCATGGCTCTGATGAACTGGGTTTTTCACCCGTATCTTGATTCCTTTGTGGTAGTCTTCATAGATGACACCTTGGTGTATTTTTATTCTATACACAACCATGTAACCCATCTTGAGATCACACTGAGTACACTAAGATAACACCATCTATACACCAAGCTTAGAAAATACCACTTATGGATTGATAAAGTTCACTTCTTGGGTCATATTATATCTGAAGTAGGAGTATCAGTTGACCCAGAAAAGGTGAGAGTTGTAGTTTCATGGGAGCAGCCCAAGAATATCTTTGACATCTACAGTTTCTTGGGGCTTGCTGGCTATTGTAGGCGTTTCATCTAGAATTTATCCCGCTTAGCAGCACCTCTTACATCTCTAACTAAGAAAGGTGTATAGTTCATCTAGTCTGAAGCTTGTGAAAAGTATTTTTGGAGTTTAAAGGAAGACTAACCTAAGCTTTGATCCTGATTATTCCTGATCCAGGTAAAAGATATATTGTTTAATGTGATGCTTCATGAATCGGACTGGGTGCAGTTTTGATGCAGGGTGATCGAGTCGTGGCTTATGGATCCCGCCAGTTGAGACCTCATGAGTGGAACTATCCTACACAGGACCTTGAGTTAGTAGTTGTGGTTCATGCTCTATGTTATTGGAGACACTACTTGTTGGGTGAAAGATTCATTGTTTACACGGATCATAAAATCTTAAAATATATCTCTACTCAGTGAGACTTGAACTTAAGGTAGCGTAGATGGGTATAATACTTGCAGTCATTCGACTTTGAGATTACTTATACCCCTAGAAAGAGTAATGCTATGGAAAATGCTTTGAGCCTCAAGACATAAACACAAGTTTTTCAGGTAGCCAAAAGTGAGTGGCAGATGATGGATTTGTTTTATGAGATGCATCTGGAGGTTCAGGAATAGCGCGACCAACCAGTTTTAGCAGCTCTTACAGTGACCTCCACTCTTCTATAGAAAGTCTATAGGTGAAATTTGACTGATCCTAAGGGGTTCATTTTGAGGGAAAGTGTTACAGGAGAGAACCCACCTCATGGTTAGTTTTTTGATGGCAGTGAAACTCTCCTTTACTGTGGTCGTGTATGGATATCTTCTAGTATATGGGAAGAGATGATGAAGGAATATCACACCTCTGTTTGGGCAGTTTATCCTGGCCTGACGAAGATGTACAAAGACATGTGTCGACAGTACTGGTGTCCTGGTATGAAAAATCAGATAGCGGGTTTCATCACTCGGTGCTCCACCTATCAATAGGTGAAGGTAGAGCACCAGTGACCTTCTGGACTCCTACAACCTCTATCCATTCCTAAATGAAATAGAATGACATCCCCATGTATTTTTTTACAGGCTTTCCAAGATATCCTCGAGGAAGCGATGAAGTATGGGTGATTTTTGATAGGTTAACCAAGGTTGTGCACTTCTTACCTATCCAGAAGACCTTTACAATTGATGAGTTGAGAAGGCTGTATATTCGGAAGATCATGAGACTTCATGGAGTACCTTGTTATATTGTCTCGGACAGATATTCCCTCTTTAATTCACGGTTATAGCAAGGTTTTCAAAAGGTTCTAGGTTCACAGTTACTTATGAGAAATACATATCATCCTCAAACCGATGGGTAGTTCGAGAGAACTATATGAGTGTTAGAGGATATGTTACGGGCCTGTATCCTTGATTTTGGAGGTTTCTAGGAGAAACATGTAACACTAGTTGAGTTTACCTATAATAAAAGATTTTATACAACAATTCAAATGGCTACGTATGATTACCTCTATAGTAGACAATGTCGTTCACCTTTATGCTGGCTCGAGGTAGGTGAGGCATCTCTATTCGGTTCTCATCTCGTTCAGGAGACTTCTGAGAAAGTTCAGATAATTTAGAAGCATCTGACTACATATTAGTCCAGGCCGAAGTCTTATACCAATCATCATTGTAGACCTTTGGAGTTCGAGGTGGGACATCAAGTCTTTCTGCGCGTTTCTCTAAGGTTGGGTTACAGGTGGATCAGGAGACAGGGAAAGTTATCACCAAGATACATTAGGCCATTTGAGATAGTGGAGAGAGTTGGGCCAGTAGCCTATCGGTTACTATTACCTAAGAGGTACAATGCCATGCATGAATTTTTTCCATGTATCTTAGCTCTGACAATATCATCCAGACCCGTCTCATTCTTTTGACCCTGATGACATCGAGCTTGAGGCAGATGCATCCTTTGAGGAGCATCTGATCTGTATCATCAACTGTAGCATGAAGGTCCTCTGAGGTAGGTCAGTCCCTCTGGTTCAGATGTTATGGCAACACAGATGCATTCAGAATGAGACCTAGGAGAGAGATATGGATATACGTGTGCAGTGGCCAGAACTTTTCTCTGACGACATTCTACTACCCTCAGAAGGGAAACTCAGGGAAAAGTTGTCTTAAGGAGGGGAGGTTGTAACGTCCCAGGATTAATTAGGTATGGACCATTTTAAATTTTGTTGTCTAAATCTTTAAATCATCCCAGGGTGCACACCTATACACCCCACTGTGGGTATCAGACAACTATTTAAATAATTTAAATGACTGTATGATATTTATGAAAAATGTTATATCACGCTTTAGCATGGTGTTTAGGATTAAAATAATTAATTAAGGATTAAAAATAAATAAGAAGAGATTTAAAGATAATTTAAAATAAATAAATAAGGGATAAAAATAAATTTAAAAATAAAATAGAAAGGGGTTACCGAAAAGGTAAAAAATAATTAAAGTGGGTGATTACCATCTTTATTATTTTTACCTTTTTTTCCATATTTTTATTATATTTTATTTTTCATTTTATTTTACCTTTTTCTTTTATTTTATTTTTCTCTCTTTTTTTTCTTTTTTTTATTTATTTCTTTTTTTCTTATCCTTTCTTCCTCTCCTCCCTCTCTCACGTCACGCCTCCCCTTCTCCCTAGGTGACACACCACCTATCTTCTACTTCCGAAGATCACTGCTCCTCCGTTCGTTGTCTATTTTCTTTGCTGTCAGGTGCACTATAAATCTTACTATAAGGTTAATCTTATGCAATTGGAATCACAGAGTTTTGTTGAGTATCCTTCGCACAGTCTGTCGTAGAAGGATTTTACACAATTTTGGGGTTCTTCTAAAGTCATATGTTTTCTTATATTTTAGGCCAAATAAAATACTACTGTATATCATAGGATTATCAATGACCATAAGTTAGAGTTTCTACTCTATTTTTCTTAGTTTCATTACGATTTTTAAAAAACGCACGGTTGTGCTGTTCGTCTGTGCCTACTGAATTTGTTCAATTTTACCCAATATTTTCAAATTAATTGTTTTTCTTAATCATTTTAGCCCTATTTATCATAAATTAAATTGTTTATATTTTTTCAACATGGTTGGACACACCCTTGGGTCTGTCGATGTGGTTGGTATAAATTACGTTAGCCTGAGCATTTAATTTATTTAACTGCATGTGTTGCGTAGCCCATTTTAGTTGTGTTTAAATTAAATAATCATTTTAGAATAATTATGAACCTTGAATTGTTGTATTTTTGGTAGTTGTTTGTGCCAATCTAATTATTTTTTAAAAATTTCATTTATCTTCTTGTGCTGATATAGTATCTTACCTCGTTAAGTTTTTACACTGTAATGTTAAATTAATACCTTGTGTTGCACTAATGTATCTGCTTAGATTTTCAAGCTGCAATTACATATGCATACTCTATCATAACTTTTGCTGTGAAATTTTAATTAAATTTAGGGAAGAGAGAGAATGTGGGTCCCGTATTAAGGTCTACACACAAACTCTCTATTCCTGACTGATTACCTCTATGCACCGGGGGGCGGTATCTTAAGCTTTTCCAGACCGAGACTTCCCCAGGCTTTCAAAATACTTAGGAGTGATACCAGTTCCAAAAGGCCCCATAAAGGATGAATCCATTGGCAATGTGGCTATGCCAAGACTCATATGATACTCAACCCCCTTTCTTTACGAGATCAGGATAGACTCTTGGTAAAGCCATGCCCCGAGCGATACTTGGTCTTTCAAGATATTTCCTTGGATGGGCTCAGTGGTATTGGGTAATTTGAAGGATGTACCATAGAGATACCTTCAGGATGGGATCAGACTCCAAATATTAACTTGAACATGTTAATAATTATGCACTTAAGGTTTATGTTAATTCCACTTAAGTCCCAGGAGAGTTGTGATCTTTTTTGGTATGTTGAAGCACATATGGTTGACACATAATTTAGACCCCAAGTTAAAGCACAAGATTGGGGTATGTCTTTCCTTTGTTTTACCTTGAATTTATAGGCTTATATATATACATTTGTGCATCCTTCTTATTACAGGTACTTCTTTTAGACTCCCGACTTAGGATGAAGCAGGTTATTAGGGACAAGTGCCTTTGGGAACCCAGACCAAGTTATTTCATTTTACTACGCTTAATTGATTGTCTACATTTATTATATAATGACACACTGCATTTAATTATTGTGTGAAATGAAAAATTTTAGACACAATGGGTGCCAGCCTACTGGGATTTTATCTCAAACTCTACTCAGGCATCGTTGACACCCGAGTAGATTATATGCTTGTAGGTTTTGAAAAAGGGAAGTGTGATGCTTCCGATGCTTGATTGTTTCTCGCTTCTTAGGATGGAGACTGGGGTTGAGGACTGATCCTTTATTGTGATTCATTTTTCGCACTTTGTGTCTTTTTTTAGTTGATAGTATTCTTGGGTTTCTATTTTCTGTGCTTTCAGTTTAGACAGACATCACAACTTGACATTTTTTTGTGAGCTTCTGCACTTGATTCTTATTCAGTTGGATTATTCATATTGCCTATGCTGTAGTTTATTAATTTATATGATTTCTATATTTATTATTAATTAATTTTTACTTCTTCTGTGATAATACCCATTACCTATGAGTTCATAGTGTCCCCTATGGACACGAAAAAGGCCCTCACTGCTAGTCAGCAGCCTCTAGCATTCGGGGAGATGCGATTGATGTTATGTGGCCAACTCGGCTCGGGGCACCCTTCAGGTGGATCCTATGATGGGGATGCTACAATATCATTTCCATCAAAGGTCCTAAGATATATACTTCCATAGAAGTGAAAAATCCTTTCTCACATTATTCATTAATGTAGTATTACTCATGATGCACCCAACATATCCTACTTCACCGCGAACAGCTGTCATCACGGTTTTCATCAATACATCCAATTTTGTGAGTCATAATACCCATTAATAATAATCTTAAAGTCTAAGGACCAATACACACATCCGCAAATAGAAACATCCAATGACACTTATGAATGTGGATTTCCTACTAGAGGGTCTTGTTCTTATAATATCCTCTTGGATATTACCAAGGGTGCACACCATGAGAGGGTGCCTCAAAGTTTCACAAGTCCTCACCCCTGATATCCTATATCATTTTTGTCCCTTCAAATGATATCATTCGGACATAGAACATATATTCAAGTATAGTTTCATGGAACTTCTAGGTTCTCATCATAACAGGGATCCGCTATGACCTTTTAGTGTGACAGGTATTCTTAGGACATTATCACATACTATGTCATGAATAAAAACAATCATGATGTGATAAGAAGTTTATTAATATTCATCCAATGAATACATGTTTATCATAAAGTACAAAGAAGTTTGTTTATAGGGCACCAACTCCAACATCAAATTCCACCAAATAGAGTATGACAAGGTTCACTAGAATGTTCAGCCTATAAATTTTGACTAGGGAGGATCTATATACTTGGGATGTAATAATTTCCTAATTTTTTTTCACCAAAAACTCTACTTCCTTGATTTGTGGTGGTGTTTTAATAGTTCTACAAAACTTTTATGATATGAAGGAATACATAGAACCAGAATCAAAAAGTACATTCATTATTATTGAATGAATAACTAGTGTATCTATCACCACTTCATTGTCAGGATCCACCTATATGGTTGTGATGGAAAAATATCACCCTTTATACCTTGGAAGTTGTTGGTTGTCTCTAAAAACCAATGAATTAGTGAATTGGTTTGCAAATTGTTCTATTTCCTTACATTTGAAGCAATGAACAATGCGTTGAGGGTTGGTTGGAGCATTCCTTTCCTCCATCGCATTGGTGGGTTTCTTCTACCAGCAATCTCTATCTATGTGCCCTTCCTTCCCACACCTAAAGAATTTATTCTTCCCCCTTAGGCAATTTCTGGGGTGCTTCTTTCCACACCTTTGAAAAGTGGGATGTTGAAATTTCTTAGAACCATTATATTTATCTATCAAACTTCCAAAATTAAACTCCACTTTCCACTTCTTATCCCCGTGATACCCTTGATATTTTCTGATCTCCATTTTGAATTTGAGGGTACATCAAACAATTTATTCATAGCTATCAAAGTCTCAAATCACCAAGTATTTTCATAGACTAGGTTTTAGCCCACCAAAGAAGTGATAAACCTTGCATTTGGGGGTAACAACAAAGATAGAGGCATATCACACAAGTCTTGTGAAGTTTTCCTCATACGGCTAGATAGATTTCTCATCTTTCTGCCTGTGGGAAAGAAAATCCATTTCCATTTTAATTTAGAGAGTGTGAGGAAAATATTTATCAAAAAACATTTTCTAGAATTCCTTATACCCCATCACTTCAATCTCTTACTTAGGATTCATATTTTTAATCAATGTCCACCACTGATCAGCTTCTCCCTCCATACGATAAGAATCCAGTAGAATATTATCTTGTTTAAAACATTGAATGATGGAGAAGATATTCTCAATGGATTTTATCTATTGTTCTAAGATTAAGGGATCAGATGATCCATTGAAATTATAAGGCCTTTACTGCATAATGGTCTCAATCAAAGCTTGTTCTCTCTTAGGGGGATTTAGATGCTCTTCCTGATCTAGGTTTTTATTTAGAACCCGAGCCATCTCAGAGAGTATCATCACAAAGTTTTAAATTCCTTATCCAATCAGGTTAGGCATATCTTTGGTGCAATCATCACATTTCCCTTCACATTGGTTGTTTACCTGATTCCTCTTATTTCCAGTCATTAGCTAAAATAAAAGGAAAATTAGGTATGAGTATTTTTTAACTATTAAATATATAAAAAGTGAATCCAATAACATTAAAGGGATAACTTATAAATTAAATTTATTTATTAACTTATGAATTTCTAGGATCCAATCTATGTTATCCATTATCTATTTCCTAACATAGACTCTTATGAGAATTTTTTTATTCCCTTAATAATGGTTCGTAATGAGCTTATTAATTTACCAAATAATATCCCCTAGGAGTGTCAAACTAGGTGTGCATCAAATTCTTTTATCATGCACCAGTTTTTGGTTGAGTCTAGTTCAATGTGGTGTTTTTGGGTTTTACCCATACGTACATCTATTCCATATCCACATCCACTTATAGTATCTATACAGGGATGTATTTTCTTGATAAACCACTTACTCTATACTTACCAAAATTTAGAAATGTTTTCTTATACTTAGTCTTATCCCTAATGTAAAACTCCAACCTTTTTTAAAGATGTATCAAGTGTTTTTACAGGTAATAATTTTCCTTATGTTGATTAATTTTCATTTGGATTTTACTTTGGGATGTGTTTGGGTGAAATTTTGAGAAAAATGGAAGAATGAGGGCAGTGCATGATTAGCACATGATTTTCCCTAATCGTGCGCCCTACCCCAAAAAAATTGTGCAACCCTAGATAGTGAGGATTTGCATGGATAATGCATGGTTTTTCAAATCATACATCCTCTTAGGAGAAACCATGAACCCCCCTAAAAGAGGCGTACGGTTAAGGCACACTGTTAGGATAAACCATCTTCCCTGAGCAGCAAACTATGCATATGGGATTTTAATCTCCAAAAAATTATTAAAATATTTTATGAACTCCCATATAATACCCCTGAATGCCCTAACTTGAACCATAATTGGTTTCTATCAATTACAGACCCCCCATAGGTATTCCAATGTCATATTATCTCTATTCTTGGTGATTCAAAACCTGGATTGAAGATTTACACCTCTTCTGATAAGTGAATCCTATCCCTCTTGATCTCCCATTTTCTCCCATTTTTTGGTGGGTTTTTATCCTCCATTTTGTTGGATCTAGATCTAGATTTGATGAATCTAGATCTAGGCTTGTAGATATAGATTTATAATTGAAGGATCTTGATTTTTTCGATCTTCATTTAGGTTTTTAGATTGGGATCTTGTTCCATGTTGTTGTGCCACTCAAATTTTAGGGATTTCCATTGGGCGATTGTTCATCAATGAATTGAGGTAGGTGGTCTATAATTCAAATCCCAAAGTCTTGATTTTACTTATGTGTATTTAATTATAATATTTATATTAGATGTTTTGCAATTTAGTTTTTTATTGAGTTAATTAATTTGGTGAATTAATTAATTGAAGAAAAATGTGAAATTGGGGTTATTGGTATTATAGATTTTGAATAATTAATTTATGAATTAATCATAGGATGATTAGATTGTGAATTGAATAACTAATTAATTAATTAATTATAGTATATTGAGATTGTGAATTTAATAGTTAATTAATTAACTAATTATAGGATATTTATATTGTGAATTTGAATAATTAATTGATGAATTAATTATAGGATAATGAGATTGTGAATTGAGTTATTAATTAATGAATTAATTATGGAATTATTGGGATGGTAGATTTTGATTAATTAATTGAGAAATTAATTAAGGGAATTGATGTGATGAACTAATTGTTGAATTAGTAATGAAATTGAAATGATTAATTAATTGTTAAGTTAATCAATGGAATTGATATGATTAATTAACTGTTGAGTTAATTGATGGAATTTATATTATTAATTAATTTTTGAGTTAATTAATGGGATTTATATGATTAATTAATTGTTTATTTAATTAATGGGATTGATATGATTAATTAATTGTTTAATTAATTAATGGAATTATATTGAAATGATGAATGGTAACAATGGAATTCATAGGATAATTAAGGTCTAGAATGGTAAAAATGGAATTCTAAGATATGACATGAGATATAGAATGGTAACAGTGGAATTATAAGACATGATATCCCTTAGGGATAGTTTACACCCCATCTTGGGATGAAGTAGGTATTAAGGTTCAGGTGTCCTCAGGAACCCAAGAGTTTATGTGGTTAAATAAAGAATAATTGATAATGTGGTAGCTATTTACCAATGAATTGTGTTTATTTATTTATAAAACTATATACACTATTATTAATTGGATATTGTTTTAGACTCCATTGGTGGTGGCCTACTAAATTGTACTCACACCCTACTCGGGCTACCAGATCGGTACTTGAATAGATTATATAATTGCAGGATAGGTTAAGGGAAAGAGTCCTTTGTTAGAGGGCCGATTGTTATGGATCATAATGAGGGAACCTGAATTAGTGTTAGGACTATCTTAGAGGATTCATCAATGTATTTATTTATTTCGGGGTTTTCATATTGACACTTGGCGCGTACTTTAGCATGGAATATTTACTGTTCAGTTTTTATATTATATTTACATTTTTGGTCATCTTGTGATACTGGTATTATCATATTTATGTCATATCATTTGGTTATTTTTATTATTTATGCTAGTGTATTAGTTTGATAAAAAGAGGTTATAGTCTCCCCATGATCGATATTAGACTCTCACTACTAGTCGGCAGCCTTTGGAATATGGGGAGGTGCACTTGAGGTCATGTAACTAATCGGCTCCAGGAACTGGTGCGTGGTACCCGATTTGGGACATTACAAAGTGGTATCATAGGAGTTTCTTTTATTTTTATTTTTTCTTACTATTTAGGAAAGGTAGATAGGAGAATAGGATGAGTCTAACCTTGGTTATGAGTTCATGCATGGGAGTAACTAACCCATGTATGGGGGAGAACCTAATTACCTAGGGTGGGATTGTTGTTATTTTTATTTACTGTTATAGTTGAATATTATTTCACCTTGGGTGGAACACTTGTTATGTGGTGTGATTATTGTTTCAAAGAGTTGTTGATATTTGACTCATGGCCTGGTAAGGCATGAGGGTTGATTATACATGCATAATTCTAGGCACCCATGATTAATTTGTTACATGTATCATTTTAGGAATGCATGAGAAGACAGGTTTTGGGTAATTTGTTAAACTTGAATTTTTTTTCCTTTCTTGTGAAATTGAATTGAAAATGGTTTCTAATATTAAATTAAAAGTGGTAAAATGATGCAAGATGAGAAAAAGTGGGTGTATAAATTTGAATGATGAAAATGAGTTACCCTTTTTTAACCTTGAACAAGATTTAGGATGGTTGAGGGTAGTGTTAGCACCTCGATTTTGACTGTGTGGTAGAGTTTGGGAAAAAAGACTCATTGTTACTTATTGTGTCTTCCCATAAATGTGTTAATTTTAAGAAAATTATTCTAAGGTTCATTTTTTGATTATAGATTTATGCCTATATAATGATGCATGTTGAGAGGATGACATGAGTACATGGATAGAGATGATCCTCCAGTGATAGAACCTGAGTCACTGATAGTGCCGAGTGGGGAAGTTGGAGAGAAATTCCAAGATAACTTTGATCAGTTCATGAAATTCATGGAAAGGGATCTAGGGAGGGTTGTGAAGAACATGTTTGACTTGATGAGGGAGTTAAAGTTGTAGCATCCTCCGAATTTTGATGGAGAGGGTGGAACTGAGGGAGGCGAGTTCTGGATTGAGTCTATTCAGACTATACTTGACCACTTAGAGACTCCTTCTAAGAAGAGGTTCAAGATAACTTATTATATTCTATGAGGAACATTGAAGTGCTAAAGGTACATTCCTTCTCTGACTATATAGGTTGATGGTATGTTATGGAAGGACTTATTGGAGCACTTATTTCTAGAGACGCTGAGATAGGAGAGAGTATCTGAGTTCATGAGGCTGAATCAAGGGAGTATATTTTTTATAGAATAAGTTAGACACTTTATTGATTTGAAGTTATTTTCTTTAGCATTGGAAGTATATGAGGTTACTTAAACAAAATAATTTTAGGAAGGAATTAAGTGTGAAATTAAGTCCCATGTAAATATTTTTAGGCTAAATAAGTTTTTAGAAGTGGTGAATTATGCTCTCATAGATGAGGGGAACCTAAAGAAGGATTCTAGTGAAAGACATATAGTTGTTGTTAGACGATCAATAGGTACATCTTCTAAAATCAGGAAGCATTGTTATGAAAATTTTATCTAGAGAAGTGGAAAACAGAGTGGCTAGGGGGAAAGGTCAGTTATAAAAGACCTTTCTCTAGTGATTTTCCACCAGTACAATAGGTCAGACCACTATCATAGACATTTTCCTCAACCACTAGTGGAGTGCCGATCTTGCGGCAAGATGAGACATCTGTAGAATTTCTATAGGAACTCACGACATATGGTTAATGATGGGGTGGCTAGACAGAATCAGAGTGTAGGAAGGGGATCTTCTTCACCATATCAAGATGATAGTTGGATTTCTACTAGACATGGATGTAGAGGTAGTGTATTCAGTTATTCAAGGTAAGAGTACCCACATAATTAAAGTGGTACAGATCAGGGGACTCAGACTGCATCACATGGAAGAGGGACATGACAGTTGCATGTGGTTCAACCTACACTTATGGATAGCGAGGCTTGACCATCAATGGTTAGAGGTACTATTCTTATAGCTTCTACATTATCTAGTGATTTATTTGATACTGGTGTCTCTCATTCCTTTATTTTTAAAAACCTTTGGAATGGTTTGAGCTTGGTAGTGGAATTTGTGAGCAGATTGTTAACTATAGATACACCATTGGGAGTGCGGTCTAGGGAAATCTTCTTGTGCAAGGGATGTTCTCTCAAAGTTAGAGAGTATCATTTTATATGGAATCTCTTCATATTAGATATTTTATGATTTGACCTAATTTTGGGTATGGAATAGTTAGTAGCATACTGATCCCATATTGACTGTTACCATATGAGTGTGACCTTTACCTCTCCTAAGGGTGACAACTATATTCACTGAGGAGAGTGGGATAACCAAGAAGGCCAAGCAGGGATAATTACTCAGCAATTGGGAGAGCTCACATCCCAGTTTTCTAGTTTGTTGTTGGATGATGGGGTTGTGAAAGAGGATGTCTTTCCACCTATAGTAGACAAGTTTCAGGATGTGTTTCCTAAAGACTTATCAGGGTTGCGACTTGATAGAGATGTGAAATTCACCACTGAGATCATGCATGGGGCTGATCTAGCTTCTATTCCACCATACAAAATGGCACCGAAATATATTCAATATCTCAATACTCATCTGGAGGAGTTGTAGGATAAGGGATTTATCTGACCGAGTACATCACCTCGAGGTTCTCTATAATTATTTTCTAATAAAGATAATAGATTTTTTTTCTTTTGTGTTGATTACCAGAAGTTGAATCGAATGACTATGAAGAACCAATATCCTCTTCTATATATTGAATATCTTTTTGACCAGTTGAGAGGGGATTGTGTCTTCTCTAAAATTAACTTGAGATCAGGGTATCATCAATTGAGATTTAGGACTTTTGATATACTGAGGAATGCTTTCAGAAGTAGGTATAAACTATATGAGTTCATATTAATGCCATTTGGGCTGACGAATTCACCAACATTGTTTATGGTCTTGATGAAAATAATCTTTCATCCGTACTTGGATCAGTTTGTGGTAGTATTTGTGGATGACGTCTTAGTGTTCTTTAAGACTCATGATGATTATACCCAACACCTTAACATTGTCTTGAGTACACTAAGAGAGCATCAAAGATACACCAAGGTATCTAAGTGTCAATTTTGGATTGATCAGGTACACTTCTTGGGTCACATAATCTCATAGTAAAGTGTGTTAGTAAACCTAGAGAAGGTCCAGACATTGATTTATTGGGAGAATCCTAAGAACATGTTCATTATTCGAAGATTTCATCGGTTGGCTCGATATTATTGAAGATTCATCCAGGACTTTTCAAATCTGGTAGTGTTGCTTTTAGGATTAACCAAGAAAGGGATAAAGTTTTAATGGATGGAATCATGTTATAATGCCTTCCAGGAGTTGAAGAAGTGATTGACATCAACATCGATCTTGATCCTACTTGAGCCTGGTGAGGAGTATACGGTGTTTTTTTATGATTATGGGATCGAACTTGGAGTAGTGTTGATGCAAGGAGATTAATTTGTGGTTTAAGGTTCTCAGCAGTTGAGGCCTCATGAATGGAATTACCCTATACATGACCTTGATTTAGCTGCAGTGATGTATGCCTTGAAGTGTTGGAAACATTATCTATTGGTTGTGAAGTTTAAGGTGTTTACCAATCACAAGAGATTAAATTATATCTTTTCGTAGCAAGATTTGAATCTCTAGAAGTGGAGGTGAGTTGAGTATATAAAGTATTTTGATTTTGAGATAACATATATGCCTGGAAATAGAAATAGTTTGGCCGATGCTTTGAGCAGAAAAACTCAAACTCAGGCGGTTCAAGAGTATAGTACTAAGTGGAAGATAATGAATTTTCTAGATTAGATGCATGTTGTTGTTCAGGAGAGTGAGGAGAAGATGAATCTCATATTAGTTTCAGGGGATTTTAAACTTTTAAAATGGATTAGGGTTAGAAAGTATGAGGATCTGGAGTGTTTGGCCTTGAGGGAAATCCTTGAAGGTGGGGAGTCACCTTCTGATTGGAGCATAGATGAGGATGAGATCATCTATGACAGGAATAGGGTTATTGTTCCTATGAGAATATGGGAGGAGTTAATTCAATAATTTTATGCCTCTAAGTTGGTTGTGCATCTAGATGTGACCAAAATATACCGTGATATACGATGATTTTTTTGGTGGATGAGCATGAAAAAGGAGATAGCAAGGATCGTGACATGATGCTACACCTGTAAGTAGGTGAAGGCTGAGCATCAACAACCTAGAGGTTTAATATTTTCATTTACCACTCCATAATGTAAGTGGGATGACGTCACATGGAACCATATGAGGCTCTTTATGGTAGGTTATGCATATCACCTTTATGTTGGATGGAGGCAGGTGAGTCAGAGTTATTGGGACCAAGTATCATGCAAGAGAAATCAGAGTAGGTTCAGTTGATTCGAATGCATATAGATATGGACCAGAGTCGACATAAGTTTTATGTTGACATACATCAATGACACCTAGAGTTTATAGAGGGTGATCATGTATTCTTTCGGGTGTCGCCCATGCTAGGTCATCGTAGGATACTGAGATAGGGCAAGCCGGTGCCAAGGTTCATTGGACCGTTTGAGGTTGTAGAGAGAATCGAGCTAGTGGAATACTATTTATCCCTTCCACATAGATAAAGTGTTACACATTAGGTTTTCCATGTGTAATAACATTAATGGTATCTCCCCGACCCTTCTTATGTGATTAATTCAGATGATGTTGAGCTTGAGATAGATGCATCCTTTGAGGAGAATCTAATACATGTGTTGGATCATAGTGAGAAGGTTTTTAGGGGAAAGTCAATGCTGATAGTTCTTGTATTTTGAAAACATGTCCATGTTCAGGATGAAAATGAGAGAGGGAAGCAGATATGTGGGATCAATGGCCCAATCTTTTTGAATCGGAATCTTATAGATGCTTGGGAGTACATCTTGAGAATGGGTTGTTATAAGGTGAGGATATTGTAAAACCCTGACCTTTTATGGGCTCGTTTATAGGTAATATTTTCCCTTATATTGAGTACTTTTTGTTTGGGTTTTACCTTGTGGTGTGTTTGGGTGAAAATTTGAGAAAAATGGAAGAAGGATGGAAGTGCACAGTTGGTGCACAATTTTCCCTAACTGTTCACCCTAGCCTAGCAAACCATGAAACCCTAGACAATGGATATTTTCATGGATGGTGCATTTTTTTTCAAACTATGTATCCCCTAGAAGAGTTTCATGGTTAAGGCTCACTTTTAGGAAAAACTGTGCACTCCGAGTAGCAAACCGTGCGTAAAAAATTTTAATCCCCAAAAAATTATTAAAATATTTCCCAAACCCCCGTCTAATACCCCCGAACGCCCTAGATTAACCCATAATTGATTTCTCTCAATTATAAAGCATCTTATAGGGATTATAATGTCTTCTAACCTTCATTCTTGGTGATTCGAAGCCTGAATCGAAGATCTACACCTCTTCCAGTAAGTGAATCCTATCCCAATTGATCTCCCATTTTTCTCCCATTATTTTGGTGGGTTGTTATCCTCTATTTTTTTAGATCTATATCTATATTTGATGAATCTAGATCTAGTATTTTGGATCTATATCTAGAATTGAAGGATCTTGATTTGTTTGATCTTGATTTAGGGTTTTAGATCGGGATCTCATTCTACGTTGTTGTGCCGCTCAAATTTTGGGGATTTCCATTGGGCGATCATTCATGAATGAATTGAGGTAGGTAGTATATAATTAAAATCATAAAGTCTTGATTTCATTTATGTGTATATAATTGTATAATTGAGATTAGATGTTTAGTAATTGAGTTTTTTATTGAGTTAATTAATTTGGTGAATTAATTAATGGAGGAAAAATCTGAAATTTGGGTTATTGGAACTGTAGATTTTGAATAATTAATTGATGAATAAATTATAGGATGATGAGATTGTTAATTGAATAATTAATTGATGAATTAATTATAGGATATTTAGATTTTAAATTTAATAGTTAATTGATGAATTAATAATAGGAAATTGAGATTATGAAATTGAATAATTAATTAATGAATTAATTATAGGATGATGAGATTGTGAATTGAATAATTGATTGATGAATTAATTATGGGGTTATTGGGATGATGTATTTTGATTAATTAATTGGAAAATTAATTAAGGGAATTGATGTTATGAACTAATTGTTGAATTAGAAATGAAATTGAAATAATTAATTAATTATTGAGTTAATTAATGGAATTGATATGATTAATTAATTTTTGAGTTAATTAATGGGATGGAGATGATTAACTAATTGTTGAGTTAATTAATGGGATTGAGATTATTAATTTATTATTGAGTTAATTAATGGGATTGAGATGATTAATTAATCATTGATTTAATTAATGAGATTGAGATGATTAACTAATTATTGAGTTAATTAATAGGATTGAGATGATTAATTAATTATTGAGTTAATTAATGGAATGATCTTGAAATGATGAATGGTAAAAATGACGCTCATAGGATAATTGAGATCTAGAATGGTAACATTGAGATTCTGATATATTACATGAGATATAGAATGGTAACATTGGAATTCTAAGACATGATATCCCTTGGGGATATTTTAGACTTCAGTATGGATTGAATAAGGTATTGAGGTTCGGGTGTCCTTAGGAACCTGTGGTTTTATGTGGTTAAATAAATAATAATAGATAATGTGATAAATATTTACTTATGCATTGTGTTTATTTCTATATACAACTGCATACAATGTTATTGACTAGATATTGTTTTAGACACTATTAGTGGTGGCCTAATAAGTTATACTCACACCCTACTCGGGCGGCCTGATCAATACCTGAATAGATTATATGTGTCATGACCCATCCCAGTGGGGCCCGAGAAACAACTCCCCAAGCCCGCCTCCAATAGGCCAGGGGCTGGTGACTAGCACCGAGTAGGCATGCTACTAACATGGGAGGCATTTCCTATAAACCTGTACACACACACACACATCTCCAAGACCACAAAGCTAAAAAGTAAAAACTACAAAAAAATAAAAGATGCATGCATGCGCTAATACCCAACCATAGAGTACGAAAGGAAAGTAAAGTACAAGAAAGTAAAAACCTGGGCCAAAAGCACGAGCCCACCAAAAAGAGAGTCTGTAACAAAGTCCAACCTGTAAAGAAAGGTGTTGGGACTGCAGTCTGTAGTTGTAGGAACACACCTCGGCCTATCTGATCTCACTGAGTATCGTCCGGTCCTGGTCCGCCTAGAATCCTGTCAAAGGTTTTCTCGTCTGCACAAGACACGACACGTGTGAGAAAATCCCATTCAGGGGTGAGTATAACAATACCCAGTAGGACACCCTATAACCAAAAAGGAAATAAAACAAGGGAAAATGCCACAAAAGAAAGGTACATTCATCTCTACACAATATATGTCTACCGAACATATAACAAGAACATCCAGATATACTCATGCACGACCATCTATCATGAATAACACCACTAGGATCCAGCTCGAAGATTCTATTAAGCATGAAACTAGGAGAACACATTCCTAGGTTTGAAGAGAGAGATACGAAGTACTCGTTCCGGGAGAACACAGTCCACAAGTACCTTGAGAACATGATGCTCAGATGAGGATCACAACCAAGTCATGGGGTGATTCCGACAACTCAGTCTGAGCTAATCCACTAAGCAGAGGATCGGCGCCTGGTTAAAGTTGGTCACATCGATACCAAGAACTCTACCTAGGGTTTCAGGAATGAATAGAGGATCCGAATCTAAGTCTCACAGAGGGGATTCCAACAACTCTATTCAGGAAGTTCTGCTGAAGGGATCATACTCCTGTGTAAAGGAAATGATACCAGAACCTTCAGGGAAAAGACCAAGGGTGCGAACCCTAAGAAAAATAGTCCAAGTCATAGAATACAAGTGGCTCAATCCATTTATGACAGGTTACACGGCGTGTAGAAAGAAGTACACGCCGTGTTCCTTGACCCCGGGTACTGCCCGTGTAACCGGCCCGTATCATTCGGCTTGTCGGATAGAAAGTAACTACACGACGTGTAGAGGAAACACACGCCGTGTCTGAGCACCTGGGGCTCACTCCGTGTACGCTGGCCATGTGCCCGTACACGGTCTATGCCCGTGTCCGTGTCGCCTGCCCGTGTACCAGTACATGGGGTATCCCGTGTATCTGGCCGGGTCTGGCCGAGGAGGGGTGTACACGGCGTGTCCTTGGCCGTGTACCCTGCATATGTTTGTGTACTCTCAGAGTACACGCCATGTGGGTCACCGACGAACACACGTTGTGTATCCCATACTACACGGCGTGTAGTCGGGAAAATTTCCAGAATCGCTGTCTTCCTCCGCACGCCTCGGCCAAATCTCCAGTTCTTGATCAAACTATCCGATCATCATGAAACTTCGGATTTGGGGTCGTCCTGCCCCTACAAAACCGATTCCGTCAGTTTCGAGCTTCCGATAGGCCTTGATAGCGCATCCCGATCCACCTGCACGAAAACAATCGAAGAACGAGAATTTTTGAACCACATCGATTTGTCTGCTGCCGTCGCCGTCGCACCTCCGCTAGGTCGTCTCGATGTTGGATCTTGGATTTCAGATCGTTGCGTCAACAAATGAATGCGCAAAGATTGATTTCCTCCAAGAACGCGTAGAACGCACACGAAGAACGCGTAGGAATCAGGAGAGAAAAATACAACAATCGAGAGGGATGAACCTCGATCGATGTTCGTGTCGATCTTGGTTCGTCACCATTAGAAGGTTGAATGAAAACCAAAATAATTTCAAGAATCAAATCCCCACGATTTCCCGCAAAAGCCCATCCCGCAAGAACGATCGATCCGCGGGCTAATCTGTTCGTGGATTAGTCCGTGTTTGTTGTGGAAATAAAAAACAGGGAAGAAATCACAATTTAAACATCCTACCTGGATTTTGGGGCGTTCGTCAGTGATGATCCGATCGCTGCGTCGTCGTCGCCGCGTTGGAAGGTTTTCTCCAGAACCTCCAGAGCCACCAAGGGTTTTAGGGTTATGAGGTTTGTAACCCTGGACCCTTGCGCCAGCCTTTAATTAAAAAAAAGTAAGGGATATCTGCTGTAGCAGATTTAAAATATTTCGTTATAGAATAAAATATTTTTATTTAAATATTTTATTACTCTTACGTCCCCAAAACTGGATTCCACCCCCAACCTGCGCTGACCGATGTTAGGCCTCACCTAAGGTAAAATCGATGTTCTGAACGCAACGGTGCCCTCAGATTTCTGATCCGAGCATCAGTTTAGGAGTTATTCCATTTTTTCAGGAAAATTGCACGCGCGTGTAATTTAATTATTAAATTAAATTCAAAAATTTGTTCCGGGATCACCGGGCCTCGGAACTGCACGCCATCTCAGAGCCTGGTCTCGAATTAATTCCCATATAATACCAAAAATATACATGGAAAAATACGGGACATTACATCACACCCACCTTAGGGCTTTTACGTCCCCGAAAATCCAAAACAAGGGCTACTAAAAAAGATGGGGGTACTACACGTGAATCTGAGCCTCCCACTCCCACGTGCTCTCCTGGAGATTCCCGTGCTTCCACTGGACATGCACCAAGGGAATAGCTCGCCCATAAAACATATTCTCCTATCAATCCTCGATCTCTACTGGGTACTCTGCAAAGGTCACCCCATCATCGATGTCCATCTCACCCTAGTCGATAACGTGCGATGGATCGTGCACGTACCTCCGTAGCTGCGACACATGGAAGACGTTGTGTACCCGGTCTATCTGAGGAGGTAGAGCCAAGAGATATGCCACCTCACCAAATCTACTCATAATTTGAAAAGGGCCAATGAACCTCGGAGATAGCTTGCCGCCTCGTCCAAATCTCTACAATCCTCGTCGAGGTGAGACCTGAAGGAACACATGGTCTCCCTCCTAGAACTCCAAGGGCCTCCACCTCCTATAGGCATATGATTTCTACCGACTCTGTGCAGTCTTCATTCGCTCCTGGATGACATGCCCCTTCTCTGTAGTAGCTCTCACCATCTCTGGACCCATGAGTACTGACTATCCCAGGTCAGTCCAATAAAGTGGCGATCTGTAAGGTCGCCCGTACAGAGCCTCGAATGGTGCCATAATAATAATTGAATGATAACTATTGTTATAAGAAAATTCCACCAGTGATAGGTGATCCTCCCAGCTATGACCGAAGTCAAGTATGCAAGCTCGAAGCATATCCTCCAGGACCTGGATGGTTCGCCCTGTCTGACCATGAGTCTGGGGATGAAATGCTGTGCTCAAGCGTAACTGAGTCCCAAAAGCTTCCTGCAATCCCTTCCACAATCAGGATGTGAAATGATCATCACAATCTGAGATGATCGTGGATGGAACTCCATGAAGTCTAACTATCTCCTGTACGTAGAGGCATCCCAAGTTCTCTACTAAACTCTTCTCCTGTATGGCTAGGAAGTTGGCCGACTTGGTGAGTCGATCAATGATCACCCAGATGGCATCGTGTCCCCTAGATGTATGTGGTAAACCCATCACGAAGTCCATGGATATCCCATCCCACTTCCACTCTGGCACCTCAAGGGGCTGAGTCAAACCTGTTGGCACCTGGTGCTCAACCTTTACTTGCTGACAAGTAAGGCACCGAGAGACAAACTCTACCACACACTTCTTCATTCCTGGCCACCAGAACTGACGTATAAGGTCCTGATACATCTTTGCTATGCCTGGATGCACCGCTAAAGGGGATGTATGAAAATCCCTCAGAACCTCCTCCCGAAACTTTACGGGTACTACCGTGTGCCCTATAAAAAGAACAACATGCTCCCCACCTTCTGAATATCCATCAGCAGCATCACCTGTGGATATCTGAGCATGTAGAGCCTCACAACTTACATCCTCGCACTGTGCTTCCCTGACCCACTGTAACAATGGAGGGGTAACAACCATCGAATGAAGGTAAGCTCCCTCATCTCTATCCATGAAGGATAACTGTAAGGAGGCCAACTGCCTCATCACCTAATCCAGCAACTGCGAACTGGATTTCCTACTGAGGGCATCTGCCACCATGTTCCCCTTCCCAGGAGTATAAATGATCTCAAAGTCGTAATCCTGGAGGAACTCAAGCCATCGCCTCTGTCTCAAATTCAGATCCTTCTAAGAAAAGATATATCTGAGACTCTTGTGATCAGAGTAGATGGTAAACCACTCGCCCATCAGGTAGTGCCACCACATCTTCAATGCAAATACCACCGCTGCCAACTCAAGATCATGGGTCGTGTAGTTCTTCTCATGTGGCCTCAACTGACATGAGCCATAGGAAATCACCGATTGCCTCTGCATCAGGACACAACCAAGCCCGGTTCCTGATGTGTCGCAGAACACTATGTACTCAACACCCTCCTTCGGTAATCTCATGATCAGGGTGCTCGTCAAACTCTGTCTCAACTGATGGAAAGCCTGCTGGCATCTCTCGATCCATACGAAAGGCTGTCTCTTTCGGGTCAAAGCTTTCATGGGTGCTGCAATCCTGGAGAAATCAAGGATGAATCTACGATAGTAGCCTGCCAACCCAAGGAAACTCCGCACCTTTGTCACGATCCGGGGTGGCTCCCATGCTATCACTGCCACCACCTTGGCTGGGTCCACTGCTACACCATCCTATGAGATAACGTGTCCCATAAAGTGGACCTCCTGTAACCAAAACTGACTCTTCGAGAGTTTCCCATACAACTGGTGCTCACGGAGTGTGTCCAGAACTATCCTTAGGTGTCTCGCGTGCTCCTCCTCGGATGTAGAGTACACAAGGATATCATCGATGAAGACCACTACAAAATGGTCTAGATAGGGCTGAAAGATTCAGTTCATGAGTCCCATGAACACCGCCGGGGCGTTCGTCATGCCGAAGGGCATCACCAAGTACTCATAGTGACCATAGAGACATCTGAAAGCCGTCTTCGGTATATCCTCCTCCCGTACTCACAACTGGTGATAGACTGATTTTAGATCAACCTTTGAGAACCATCGTTCCCCTCTCAACTGGTCAAAGAGGTCATTGATCCTTGATAGTGGATATCGGTTCTTCACGGCCACCTGATTCAAGCGCCAGTAATCCACACATAGCCTCAAGATCCCGTCCACATTCTTGGCAAACAGCACTGGGGCCACCCAAGGTGAAACATTGGTTCTCACAAAGCCCTTCTTCTGCAAGTCATCCAGCTGCACCCTCAGATCACAAAGCTCTGCAGGAGCCATCCGATATGCTGATGCTGATATTGGTGTCGTCCCAGGTTGCAACTCAATGCAGAAATCTATCTCCTGATGGGGGGGTATCCTGGGGACATCCTCCGGAAAGATGTCCTCATACTCAGCCATTACTGCTGGAAACTAGAAACTCATAACATCTACTACGCCAAGGGATAGGCTATCCAACTGATGTGTAATTGGTCGTTCCCTCCTATGCACGAGTCCATCTTGTGCTGCCTGGGTCTCTCTTTCACCGAAAAAAGAGAACCTCATTCCATCACTGCGGACACACCGCACCCTTCGCCTAAAACAGTCGATCTGGGAATGAACTGTGGATAGCCAATCCATACCAAGAATGATATTGTAAGGCCTCGATGCTACCACCAAGAGGTTCCAACTAAAACCCTCACCTCCATGGGTCAGGTCACACTGTCTACAGAGGTGTGTGATCTCTGAATCTTCTCCAGTCGGTGTTTCTAAGCCTAAGGGTTGAGTCAATAGCTCAACTGGAATATCAAGGTCTCGAACAAGATAAGTAGCCAGAAAGGAATGAATAGAACCTGTGTCTATCAATATGGCAGCCAAAGTAGAAAAGACAAAGATAATACTGCTTATCATTCTGGGAGTACCTGGGTCATAAGCCTCTGCCGCCTACAGCTGTCCCTGCCTCTGTCCACCAGCTCCCTGAGCCTCGGGTGGACCTCCTGGGGGTGGTGGTGGTAAAAGTTCAAAATGCCGACCACCTCCAGCTACTCTCCTAGATCCCCTACCACGTCCTCCACCCCGCGGATCTGTCTTCTCCACACATTGCCTCTGCCTCGGTGGTCCATCCACTTCTCCCGTGTCAGTAGTATGGCGGGTTAGACAATCTCGAGCGAGATGTCCCCTGCCATCACATGAGTAGCATCACTTCTCTCAAGGCTAGATGGATGCGCCCTGTGAACCCTGTACGGTAGATCCCATGTCCTGGGATCTCCTTTGAAAACATCTCCCACACCTGGGTCCCTGACGTCGGCTCCCTGATGCCGAGGTCTCTACTCCAGTTCGCCCACTACTGACAACTGCCGGCTGTCTCTGCTCTACCAAGAAGCTCTCGACCACCAAAGCCCGCTCGAGCACCGCAGCATAAGTAGGAATTCTCATAGGGGTGATGCTAGCTCGGATATCTCTGCGCAAGCCCTGCTCAAAAGTCCGAGCTCTGAAGTACCGATCTCTGACCATATCCATCGAGTACCACGAGAGGTCGGTAAATCTCGATGAATAGTCAGCCACCATCATGGTTACCTGTTGAAGCTGAAGAAGCTCCTATATGTGTACTACTCTCAGGGTAACCGATAAAAACTCCTCTATGAAGAGAAGATCAAACTCAAACCATGCAAGTGTTACCTCATCGTGGGTCTGGATAACCAAACTCCACCATCGTCCTGATGAGCCCTGTAGAAGGCTCGATGCCAGGATCACCATTTGGTCTACTGGTGTCCTGACCAAATGGAAGACTCTAGCCACTTCCTTAAGCCAGTCCTCTGCTGCCTGAGGGTCAGGCTCGACTCGAAACCTGAGGGGTCTCTGTCTCTGAAACTCATGGAGTGCGCTCAGCCTACACTCCTCCTCCACTGGTACAGTAGGCACTAAACACTGCTCCATAGGTGGCGGTATAACTGGCACACCACCTGGTGGTAAAACTGGGGGATTTGGTCCCTGTATCTAGGATTCATCACTGAGGGGGTCATCCTCGTGATCGAGCTGCTGGATCCTAGAGGGTGCGCATCATGGAGGAATCCTGTTAAAGAAACAAGATGTATCTCAGTTAGTGAGTATATCTAGAGAGATGACTCAAAAAGGACATGGAAACCAAAACCCATTCCTATATGATGCATGTACCATTATTTTTCCCCCTACAACTAGTTTTCTCATGCTCCGAGTCGAAAATAAAGTTATAAAAATCTTGGTGTATGGATACGTCGGCCGCCCGCACCATCACTGGGGTCCCTGTCCTGAAAGCCAAACTCGAAACACTTAACACTGTTGCCCCAAACCAAATCACAGAATCTCGGTCCTAAGGTAGAACCGAACACCTTTGATACCACTCTGTCACGACCCATCCCAGTGGGGCCCGAGCCGCGACTCCCCAATCCCGCCTCCAATAGGCCAGGGGATGGTGACTAGCACCGAGTAGGCATGCTACTAACATGGGAGGCATTGCCTATAAACCTATACACACGCACACACATCTCCAAGACCACAAAGCTGAAAAGTAAAAACTACAAAAAAGGAAAATATGCATGCATGCGCTAAAACCCAACCACAGAGTATGACAGGAAAGTAAAGTACAAGAAAGTAAAACCCTGGGCCAAAAGTACGAGCCCACCAAAAAGAGAGTCTGTAACAAAGTCCAACCTATAAAGAAAGGTGCTGGGACTACAGTCTGTAGCTGTAGGAACACACCTCGGCCTGTCTGATCTCACTGAGTATCGTCTGGTCCTGGTCCGCCTAGAATCCTATCAAAGGCTCGCTCGTCTTCACAATACACGACACGTGCAGGAAAAACCCATGCAGGGGTGAGTATAACAATACCTAGTAGGACATCCCATAACCATAAAGGAAATACAAAAAGGGAAAATACCACAAAAGAAAGGTACAGTCATCTCTAAACAGTATATGTATACCGAATATATAACAAGAACATCCAGATATACTCATGCATGACCGTCTATCGCGAATACCACCACTAGGATCTAGCTCGAAGATTCCACTAAGCATGCAACCAGGAGAACACACTCCTAGGTCTGAAGAGAGAGATACGAAGTACTCGTTCCGAGAGAACACACTCCACAAGTACATTGAGAACATGATTATCAGATGAGGATCACAACCAAGTCATGGGGTGATTTCGATAACTCAGTCTGAGCTAATTCGCTAAGCAGAGGATCGGCGCCCGAGTAAAGTTGGTCATGTCGATACCAAGAAATCTACCTAGGGTTCCAGGAATGAATAGAGGATCTGACTCTAAGTCTTACAGAGGGGATTCCAACAACTCTATTCAGGAAGTTCTGATGAAGGGATCATACTCCTATGTAAAGGAAATGATACCAGAACCTTCAGGGAAAAGACCAAGGGTACGAACCCTAAGAAAACTAGTCCAAGTGACAAAAGACAAGTGGATCAATTCATTTAAGACAAGTTACATGATGTGTAGTATGGTTACACTCCGTGTTACTTGACCCCGGGTACTGCCCGTGTAAATGGCTGTGTCATTCGTTCAAGCCATGTAAAACCAAATTACACGGCGTGTAGAAAGAAGTACACACCGTGTTCCTTGACCTTGGGTACTGCCCGTGTAACCGGCCTAAGTCATTCGGCTTTTCAGATAGAAAGTAACTACACGACATGTAGAGTAACCACATGCCGTGTCTGAGCACCTGGGGCTCGCTCCGTGTATGCTGGCCATGTGCCCGTACACGGTCTCTACCCGTGTCCATGTCGCCTGCCCGTGTACCAGTACATGGGGTATCCCGTGTATTTGGCCGGGTCTGGCCGGGGAGGGGTGTACACGACATGTCCTTGGCCGCGTACCCTGCCCATGTCCTTGTACTCCCAGAGTACACGCCATGTGGGTCGCCGATGAACACACACCGTGTATCCCATACTACACGGCGTGTAGTCGGGAAAATTTCCAGAATCGTTGTCTTCCTCCGCGCGCCTCGGCCAAATATCTGGTTCTTGATCCAACCCTTCAATCATCATGAAACTTCAGATTTGGGGTCGTCCCGCCCCTACGAAACCGATTCCATTGGTTTCGGGCTTCCGATCGGCCTTGATAGCGCATCCCGATCGGCCCGCACGAAAACGCTCGAAGAACGGGAATTTACGAACCACATCGATTTGTCTGTCGCCGTCACCGTCGCACCTCTGCTAGTTTGTCTCGATGTTGGATCTTGGATTTCAGATTGTTGCATCAACAAACGAATGCACAATGATCGATTTCCTCCAAGAATGCGTAGAACGCACACGAAGAACGCGTAGGAATCGGGAGAGAAAAACACAACAATTGAGAGGGACAAAACTCGATCGATGTTCGTGTCGATCTTGGTTTGTCACTGTTAGAAGGTTGAATGAAAACAAAAATAATTTCAAGAATCAAATACCCACGATTTTCTGCAAAATCCCATCCCGCAATAACGATCGATCCGCGGGCTAATCTGTTTGTGGATTAGTCCGTGTTCGTCGTGGAAATCAAAAACGGGCAAGAAATCACAATTTAAACATCCTACCTGGATTCTGGGGCATTCGTCGGCGATGATCCGATCGTTGCGTCATCGTCGCCGAATTGGGAGGTTTATTCCAGAGCCTCCAGAGCCACCAAGGGTTTCAGGGTTATGAGGTTTGTAACCCTGGACCCTTGCACCAGCCTTTAATTAAAAAAAGTAAGGGATATCTGTTGCAGCAGATTTAAAAGATTTCGCTGCAGAATAAAATATTTTTAATTAAACATTTTATTACTCTTACGTCCCAAAAACTGGATTCCACCACCGACCTGAACCGGCCGATGTTAGGCCTCACCTAAGATAAAATCGCTATTCTGAATGCAACGGTGCCCTCAGATTTCTGATCTGAGCACCCATTTAGGAGTTATTCCACCTTTTCAGAAAAACCACACACACATGTAATTTAATTGTTAAATTAAATTCAAACATTTTTTCTGGGCTCACCGAGCCTCATAACTTCACGCCGTCTCAGAGCTTGGTCTCTAATTAATTCCCATATAATACCAAAATAATACATGGAAAAATCTGGGACATTAAAATATTATTGTAGGACAGGTTAAGGGAAATAGTCCTTTGTTAGCGGGCTGATTGGGATGGATCATGATGAGGGAACCAGACTTGGTTTCAGGACCCACTTGGAGGAGTTGTTAGTGTCTTTATTTTTTTGGGTTTTTCATATTAACACTTGGCACGAACTTTAGCATGGAAAATTTACTGTTCAGTTTTGATATTGTATTTCTAGTTTTGGTCATCTTGTGATGCTAGTATTATCCTGTTTATGTCATATCATTTGGTTATTTTTATTATTTCTACTAGTTTATTACTTTGATAAAAGTAGGGTATAGTCTCTCCATGATTGATATTAGACCCTCCCTGCTAGTTGGCAGCCTTTGGAATATGGGGAGGCATGATTAAGGTCACATGACTAACTAGATCAGGGCACCGGTTCATAGTACTCGGGATGGGATGTTACATCTAAGGATTTCACTAGAGTTTTCTAATTCTAAAACCAAAAATAACTAAACGTTTCCTTTGATACCAATTATAACAACCCTTATCTTTATTACACATTAATACATGATTTATTACATAATATTACACTTAATAAAACCTGGATGATCGATAAGTCTAATGTATTGGGGAATTAGATACATTACATAACAACTTAAAATAGGAAAACATCATCTTTATTGAAAACTTCCTTAACATACTCACACTTAAAACTATATAGGATAACCTGGGGACATGCATAAGAAAGGGGTGAACTATAAATCCCAATAAGGGAATAAACATGACATAACATGAAGAGAGTAATATATGTTAGACAATAGGCATATCAATGGGGCATAAAATGCATGAAAATAATAAACATGAATAATAATACATGATATAGCAAGATAACATAAAGGAAACATGGGAAATGTGGCAACAACTTAAAACACTACATCATAAAAATAGGTCAAGGCTAACTAAAAATACATAATGATGGGAAAAGTCTCATACAGGAATCATTTTTACACCCTATCCCAATATGAAATCTCATGAGACTAAACATTACCCAATGCATTATAGCACGATATAATTTTGGTCACACCTGCCATTTTCATTTCATTCTCATGCTTAATTGTGCCACATAGATCTTACAACATGGATTCATTCATCATCATATTTTATTCCATGATCAAGGAGTGTGTAATAAATAAATATAAATCCCAAGTCAAAAAATTGTAAGTATATAAAGGTGAACACCCTTGATAGGAAATGATCATGGTATTCACTATACAATTATTTTGGCATGAAAAATCACTGTGAAATTTTGGCAGCATAACAACATCACTTAAAGATTCATAAAATGGGATAGTGAGAGAAAAAGTGGTATATAATCATTTTTAAATCAAACGGGAAGTAATATGGGCATGGAAAGACATGTCCCAATATTAGTAATTGGAAATGGAAGGCATAATATAATAAAGAAAAATTAATAAATAGGAGAATGAGAGGATCCCTTACTTGAGTGTGTGACTCCAAATGCTTGGGAGAAGATTATTGAGAGCTTGGGAACCTTGAGAGAACTCTATAGAGGGGAGGTAAGAGTAAGGACATGATACAAGAATATTTATTGAATATAATTGGGATATTGGGTGGGTTTTTATAGTAAATGAGTGGAGAATTCTTTATCATTTTCTCAAACTTAGGTTTTGGACTCTATATAATAAAATAACCAAAACCACAATCCTTACCATGGGTTTTTTCATGGTTTCTAAAAAATGGGTGTGGTTTTTATTATTTTAAAATTTAAAGGGATTAATGTATAAAAATAATACCCTTTCTTATGTTTAAGTGAGTCATACTCTTAAGGAAATGATTCTAAAACCTTTAAATATATTAACAGTTTTGAAGGATTCACAAAATCTTTATAAAATTAATCAAATAAACATAAAATCACATTATTTTAATGTTAAAACAAATATTTGGTCATGGATACCCATTATAGTATTTATTATATCCCTTTTGGGTCATTATGATGTTATAATACACACCATATATTTATACAGTATTTAATTTTTACCCAAAAAACCGACTCTCACAGAAAATTATGAAAAAATAACTGTTAGATAATTTCGATGTTATGATTAAAAAAACAATATTCATTTTATTAAAATAATTTTTTAAATATGTGCATTTTCACTTTTAAAATAATAATCGACATTTATTGAAAAACGTTGGGTTTTTTTTGATAATAATAGTTTTCAAAGCCTTATAAAAATTACATCTAACTTCACAAAAAATATATGATCATTTATATTTAATAAAAAATATTTAATAATAACATTTTATTGAAATATTATGTATTAAAAAAAATACATTAAATCATAAAAATAAATTTCTTATTTTAATTTGAATATTACTCAAAAATACTATTTGTGTTTTATTGTATCAAAATAAAAAACATTTATAAAGTAATAATAATAGGATTAAAATATATCCGTTACTCTATAAAAAACAATGTACAAACTCATATTGATTGGTTATTTATATTTATCCCCTTAATATACCATAAAATTCTCTAAGGGTAAGGTGCGCGACAATGAGACTTTCATGGGGTGGTTTGGAGAACATGATTTGGGTTGTGATCTCAATAAGCTTGAAATTATCCTATAAATAGTTTCTCACATGGTTAATTTGTGGGATCTAAGCTTGGGATTGGTAAAGGGAAAATCCTAGTGATGTTATATCCCTTGGAAACTCTGATAAATGGGCTTCATAGGGTACAATTCTACTATTTGAGGTCATCACTTCCTTTGTCTGTGTCAATTGGATTTGTTAAAAAACCTATATTTATACTAGTTATATGATCACTATTCAATAGCTATATTATTAATGGTAAGGATTCTTAATGATCATTTAAATATAATAGAATATAATAAAACAAAATAAGTTCATGTGTTTTCTATAACTATATTACATAATAAGACATTTAATTAAATCATAAGAGGAATTTTATTTATAATAGTTCAGGTCATTACAAATCACACACACTTAAAAAACATACAATAAAAAAGAAATAAAGGTATATTGGTTTTACATGGTTCATAATTTCTCTATAATCATGGACATCATGTCTAGTTGTATCTGAATAGAGATGTGTCTAAATCCACCTATAGATAAAATTTTTATACTTATATTTCATAATAGAAACTTATGCATTTTATTTTCACATAAAAAAGAAGTAAAAACATACCATTGTCTATGCGGGGACTCTTATAAAATATTGGCTAGCAATGGAACATGGGCATGTAGAGTTAAGAAAAGGATTCAATCCCATATCTACATCTGAATAAGAATAACGCATCCTGTAATCTTCATCTTATCAATGCAAAATGCGCTTCATATTGCTCTATATATATATGCAAGACATACAGACCCAAGATATACCTCCCTATCTGGTCACAATCCTCTAGTAACCATAAATACATAAAATGAAAAAATGTAGCTAAATGGTCAATGAATATTGTGCCGCCAATAAGTCTCAGAATATATGTATATACAAATCTCAACATGATGATCTCATTAACATCATCAGGTAGATGGGAAAAGTGCTTGTCTATCCATGGAATGCATAATCAACTTCCGAAAACAGACCTTCCATCGTCTCGAACCTCAATGTTCAGTAGTCTATGAATAAGATCAAACCAATATGTAAAAACTCGGACCATCATAGTCTCACCATCAATGGGGTGGACCAACATAATGGAAATATCCTCAAAGAATAATACTCATCTCTCCCTCTGTAAAATTAAATGTATGTGTCTCTAGCCTCCATCTCTCTTTGAGAACAAAAAATGAGCAGATTATCGATGAATGTGAAGTCACACATCTCTATGCCGCAGAACCAATCACGATGAAGATGGGGGATGATGGTAGGAGGTGGTACACCATGATGGAAATGATGAGATCTTTGTACACTCAAACATAGAACTAGATGTCCCTCTATGACCATCTATGAAACATGTATATCCTAGAATGTGAGAAATAGAGGGACCACATCTCTAAATTTGATATCATCATTAATTTTTATAGTTAATTCAATAAAATTCATAAAATATTTAAAAAAACAATAAGAAGAAAAATGAGGTAGACAATTAGCATTCATAATTAAGCATTATGATGAAAAATGAGGTAAACAAATAGATGTGACTGATGTGGTTGGAATATTCCATCAATTTCTTATTTTAATGTTCTACAATAATGTTTAATTTATTTTTAAATAATTCTATGTATATTAATTATGATGAAAATCTCACATAGTATAAGTGACTGCATGATATATTCAAAAACCCGTGTGATTTAAAAGGATAAATTTAATGACAATTCATTTAGTGGATGGAACTTTTGGTATTCATTTCTGTTGTATGTTTAATTTATTAATAATTTAAATATCATAAAATTATTTCTTATTGAAACCATAAATGAAACAAACCATATATGAAACAAGCCAAAAATGAAGCAAGCTAGAAATAAAAGTATATTTTAATGAAAAATCTTAGATATGAAAAAATGTACACATGCATGATAAAATACATAAACTCGATCAAGGATGATGTGAATGGATCCCTCTCATACCACTTGGGGACATCTTTGAAAAGTATTCTCTTCTATGTGGAAAATATTGGATCGTAGTCCAACTCCCTGTTGTCAAGGCCAGTCTATCTCATTTATGATACGAGTAGACTTTGGTCGTCCCCAACGGTGCAACCTGGTAATATCAAGTACCATAGTTGGATTATGAGTGGGAAAGATAAAAGTATAAAATATCATAAAATTATTTCGGATTAAAACCAAAAAAGCTCAAAAATGAAAGAATTCATAAATGAAAAATACATAATAGGAAACATTGTAATATCAGGGAACACATTCATCTAATCAGAAGGCAAGATAATAGTACGAAAGTCACCAAGAGGAATTTAAGGTTCACTATAACATTCAACCAGGGTTCTCATATGATACACCAGGTCAACATAAGGTTCCCATGATATGTTCACTAATGCACAAGTTGAAACAACATGTGCACATGGATATTTCAATGCTTGGAAATAACCAAAATCATAGTATCTACTTTCCAATAAGACCACTAGCACATAAAATTTTTTTACTATGAGAGGGTCATGGAACTTTGTTACTTTAAAGTGACTCCCTACCCATTCAATGGTTTGGACATGAAATGATGATGTGTCCCGCAGTATCTGATCAATGTCTCATTAGAAATTCTGAACAAAATGAATTCCATTTTTCATCATCTGATAGGCTTTCCATGACCATTAAAATAAGTAATTAACACATCTATGAAATGTATCCTATACTAACCCAGTGATTGGCAGTTTACGTACATCCTTTAAGATCCCATTTATTCACTCCCTAATATTAGTGGTCATATGGTCATATCTCCTACCACCATCATATGATAATGAAAATTTATCCTTTGAAATATGCATTATATAATCATACACATATTGATTAGCCCTTCAATTTTCTTCAAATCATTGATCAAACTTTCCCTATTGAATCTCGTATGCTAAAACTAGAAGTGGATAATTTTTTTAAAAGGATATTAATTTTTTTCCCAAAAATATAAGTTTAAGAAAACACACCCAACTTTATGATCACTTTATTTATTTCCTCATCTATTAAATGCTTATGCATATTACCAAAAATATGTCTACCAAAATATTGAGGATAAGCATTTGGTTCTATCCATGAAGCTCCATCACTATTAATAGCCTCTATAATTTCTCGATGGTGATTAAATATTAGTCACACTCCCTGACTTTATGTGACATGACTGCATATACAGGCCAAAAACTAACTCCATGACTCAAAATTATCCTTTTCAACAATGAAAAATTCAAGTGGTAGAGGAGAATGATTACCATCATGTGTGGAATTAATAAGTTGAGCACCTATATACTTTCAGTAAAGAAAGGTTACATCGACTTGAATGAATTGTTTACAATACAGAAAAGTAGAAATACATGGCCTAAATGACCAAAATAGTCTATGTAACTTCACCTTTGTTTGATCAACTTGGTGATATAGGAAGACATACTCAACAATATCCAAATGATAAATAACCTTATTATTTATAGAGAGAAATCCCATTAGTTGTGGCAACACTACATATGATTCATCCCAATCACCGTAAACTTTCACAATGGCATTTTGTTTTTCATTCCAAGCTTTGTCGTTTGATATCTTGTATTTGAACAACTGTTTTATTCATTCCTAGACAGGGGACACATGAACGTATTGACATGCTCGTATCATATCTAAAATAATAGTGGATATAAACTCTACATCAAATGAAGAGTGATACTATGACAAGCTTGGATGCACAAAAGTATGTGGACCTTCCAATTTGGTTATCTTCCAACATGAAAAAAAATTATTATATATTCCCCACATTCAAAATTTACATTCTGGACTGTATTTGTCACGTCGAAAGAGATATTTTTCCTTCTTGAAATCATCAAATACAAATAAAAAATGTCACTCTATGTGGTATTATTTTAGCACATTTTTAAGGCACTTTTACTTTAAAAATATACCCAACATATATGGTGTTATCATTCGATGTAGATCTATTGCCTATAATTCCTGGGAATTTAGTAACTAGTGTAATGACATCCCAATCAAAATGTTATACACAAAAAATTCCTTCAACTAAGGAAGTCAATAATACAGGATTATTACTACTGACTAGTTTCTACCAATCTATCAATTAATAGAACCTCAGAAGGTTTATTCCACACATCATCCTCACCTATATTATCTCCTGATGCATCACCAGATAATTCCACATCAGATAAAGTGGCATTCATTAAATCAGGAGTATAGATGGGAATGTCCCTGACAGTTATTTTCATATTCTGATCTTCTTCTTCACAATTTTTTTAAATTACCAGAGTCATATGAATGAATGAGAGTGTTGTGAAGGACCAACTTCAATAGAGCTCACACAACATGGTTCTATTATAGTAGGTCACACCTTATCAATATCAAAAATAACCACATATAACTCCATTAAACCATTACTAGATTGGTTCCTGAACAACGATGATGTATCCACCCAATCATCATCAAGTATAGGATACTCAACATGCCATATACGCTTATAATATTGAAGATGTTGATATGAAATTGAATTAATTGATTGATTAGGACTAAGTTTTATATGGCTATGAATCTTCCTATGAACTTCATCCAATGTCACATATTCACCAATATTTTTCACTCTTGTAGGTGGAAAACTATAGATAAAACCCGTATTGGTATAAATTATTTCAACATTGCAATATATTGAAGTAGACATGATTACCTATAAAAATTTATTAAAACTATGTGATATACTACATCAGCAAATATTTAACATTTTTAAATTGGTTATGATTAAATAACCACGACATGGTCTTAAAACCTTTTCTACAGATTGGTTTATTGTTATTTTATAAACCAACCAAAACCAAGGGGGGAACTCCCGGAGCCTCTATTACCTCAAATTTTAGGAACCGTCAATCTCCTTTCAGTTATGGTGTAAAAATAAAACTTCAAACAAAAACATCTCTTGTTGAACATCCTTTTATTACAATGTTACTCAGATGCAAGTTATGAGGGCTGGGGGTTTGGGATACATAACATTTTTACACCAAAAATCTGGACCATACATACTTAGAGAGAGATATGACATGTAGGTTATCAATGAGAAAAATAAAATATAATTATTAAAAATTATTTAACTGCATACAAAAAAAGACATATGATTTTAATTATACATTGGTCGATCATCTCAAAATCAATCAATTATGAAAAATTAAATATTCAGATACAAAAAACATGACATGTAATTTCAATCATATATTTTAGAGTCATTATAAAAGACTGATAACATGATTGTTTGAGATAGTTATTATGTTTTACATATTATAAATTTACTTATAACTATATCTAATATATATATATATATATTCAGACTTTCACGAATATTTTTCACTCTTACAGGTGGAAAACTATAGTTAAAACTCTAATTAATATAAATAACTTCACTATTGATGCTGACATGATTTCTTAGAAAGTAAATTTAGTAAAAGTATATATATATTTATACTACATCATCAAATTCTTAACAAGTTTTTATTAGTTATAATTAAATAAGTCTGACTTGATTTATAGAATTTTTCTATGGATTGATTTTTCATTATTTTATAAACCAACCAAAACATGGGGGGGGACTCATGGAGCCTCTATTATCTCAGATTTCACCAACCATGAGTCCCCTTTCGATCATGATGTAAAAATACAACTTCAAACAATAAATCTTCTTATCAAACGTTCTTTTATTACAATGTTACTCACATGCAAGTGAGGGGGTCCAGGGGTTTGAGATACATAACATTTTTACACGGACACGTGAATCCTTACATAACCATAAAGAGGGGTGAAACGTAGGTCATCAACAAAGAAAAGAAGATACAATTATTACAATTTATATAACCACATACAAAAAAAGACATACAATATCAATCATACATTGGTTGTTCGTCTCAAGATCAGTCATTGTACAATACTCTTAATATGTTTTTTAGGACACTTATTATGTTCTACATATTATAAATTTACTTATAACTGCATCTAATAAATAATAAATTTCTATATATATAACCATATATTTATATTATATTCTTTTAAATATCAATATATATATGTGTGTATGTATGTATGCATTTTTTGTATTAAATGATGCATTTTAAATAAATGCTTAATATATATTTTCAAATATTATATTCAAATAATATAACATATATATATATATACACAACTAATGAAAATATTATTAATATAAAATGTCATTAAATTTACTTAACAAATTTAATATAATTTAAACTTAAATAACCATTAAAATATCATAAACTTATGTTACTTTCAATATAATAAAATTAGATAAGTATATATACATATTTTGAAGTAATTAAAATTTTCAAAATTTAAACTTGTCAATGTGTACATATATATTTAAGTAAATTCACTTTATTTACCTGTGTGTCTTGAACATTTTAATTTTAATTTATTTTACTTTAGATATAATATATAATAATATATTCATATAAATATATTCAAATCTAATTATTCACAATTTAAATTACAAATATATAATTTTCAAATATTATATTCAAATAATAAAACATATATATACACATTAAAATATATTCAACTTTATTTATTAATATTTTAAAATATAACTATAGATATATTTGTAAAAAACTATAGCTTCATAAATATAAATATTATTATTTCATACATACCTACTAAAAATATTCTTAATAGTATATTTTGTTAAATTGAATTAACAAAATTAATATTATTATTATATATATAATAATATATTATATATTTAAATAAATTTAAATATGATACATAATATAACTAGTATTTTTTATAAATAATTATTCATAATATAATTTTTATAAAATATTTAGCTAAATTCACTTTATTTTTCTATGTGTATGAGATATTATAATTTAAATTTTTATTAATTTAAATATAATATATAATAATATATACTAATAAATATATTCAAATATAATTATTCACCATTTAAATTAAAAATAAAAACATTTTCTTAAACAATAACATTTTCTTAAATATAAATTATATCTGATACATAAAATTTAAATTATGTAACCACCATATTTAAATTTCCAAAATCATTAAATTTAAATTAAATCACGCGAAAAACAATATTTCATACAGAAATTAAATCATTCAAAGAATAATAATTTATAAATGCATACATGTACATTAAATAAATAAATCATACAGACAAAATAAATAAAAAATGAGTCAATTAAAATTTTTATATAGGAATTTTACTTTTTTAAAAGCCAGAAATATATGTGAGATAGAAATCAAGTAGTGCTTCACACCAAAATAGAGAAATTTAAATAGATGGAGGCTCTATTTATAATTTTTGTTGGGAGGATGTGTGAACTCCATTTAGACCTCCTTTGTAAAAATTTCATAGTAAATGTGAACATGGTTTAGGCTTCTTCCATACCCCCAAAGAAGCGTGAATGAGATTGACACAGAAGGATAAGATGCATAAAAGGACCCAAACCCATTTTTTAAAATAATTGTAACCCTATCACATTTTTTTAATTTTTTAAAACGTTGAATCCCACAAAAAAACTCCCTAATTCTGCTGTCTTTGACAGTGTATGACCAATTAATGCACTCATTGTTTCTAGTTCCTTCAGTGAAATGAAGCGTCTGGTCCACTGGAACCAAATAAATAAATCATTGGAATTTTTACTATTCACCGGAATAGTAAAAAGTTTCGGTGGAACTTTTATTGTTTTAGTGAACAGTTAAAGTTCATTAGGGTTTTTGGTCTAGTTAGAGTGGACCGGACTCTCCAATTCACATGAGGAACTGGAGACGATTGTGATCCCCTTCTGAGACACCCCAATAAGGAACCATCCCTAATCTTTCATCGTCTTCATACCGTCAAAGTCAAAAAAATGACCACCCCCAACCCTCATCCTTCCTTCCATATTCTTCTTTCCCCACCACTATATATGAATTGCATTAAACACTTTACCCTTCCATCTTTTGGTTGCTTAATTATCCCGCTTCCACTCGCAATTGCGATCCTTACTCCAATCTCTGTCATACACCGATCAATTTGGAGGGATAAGTAAGAGAGATTGGTTTAGTCTTCTAGGATGATGTCGATTTTCAGTTGCTTCATTACACTCTCCATAGAGTGTTTAGGCCAGAAGGTGGCCTTTTATTTTTCCCCTAACCAGCCTCTGGCATTCCTCTGGCAGGTGTGACAACTTCTTCACCTTTTTCTTCTTTTTCCAATTATGTTGGTAGTGATTGTGCTCATGCTGGTGTGGCTTCATCGTCTCGGATGAACAAAAAGGCTGAGAGCAGAAAATTAATCCCACTACGGGGTAATATTCGACAAATATTTGCGGTGGAATTTGATAGTTTCACTACTTTGAGAGTTTAATCCCCTCTTGATCACGAACCTAAAAAACTTCTCTCAAATGCTTGATCCTTTTCACCCAAATGGAGTGAAGGCCTTCTTTTTTATTGATTTTTGATAACCCCCCTTTCAAGAGATGAGGGGGAACCCTTACAAGGCCTATATGCACAGATATTAAAAGAACCATAGGTCTTAGGAAATATTCAGATTATAATTACATGGAACTTCTCCTCCCAAGATTCTTCATTGTGATGTTAGCTCTCCACCTTAGCATGGATTGTTCGGCTAGGATTCCCATGAATGAAAAGGATGGTCCTGATGGCAATGTCATACCCTCTCTTTCTGATAAATCTTCTTAGCTTCTGCTCTGGTGAATGCATCTACTCTAAATCCTCATATGGAGTCTTCTCCTTGTAGAGTATGTCTGGTCATTAAGCACAATTTTTGGTGGCCTTAAGACCTTGAGCTGGACCTAAGGCCTTAAGGTGGACCGAAGTCCTTGAGGTTTCTTGATATCCTTACTGGCCCGAAGGCCTTAAAAGACCCGAGGCCAAAACTGGTGGCCTGAAAGCCCAAATGGATGAATAGTTTTAGATGTAATAGTATCAAACAATACCCACTAAAATGCCTGCTACATTATTACTATAGTACCTGGTACAGTGCTTACTATAGTGCCTGCTACAGTACCACAAAAATGATGTCTCTGCCCGATTTTGAACTCAGGTCTCTTGGATGCACTTACCGAGTCCTCACCAACTGGGATGAGGCTCATTTGCATGCTTGATCCCTTTTATCCATATTATTCATCAATATTTATTTGTACATCCTCTAACATTTGCTTGTTCTTTCATTTTGAGCATGTCATATACCATAACCTATATGAATTCAGTATTAAGTTCAAATTAATTTGGACAGATCTAAGTACCACAGTATGAAATCAGTCTTCAATTAAAAATAGTTTGGATGAATTCGGACCATGTAATTGAAGACAAGGAAAACTATATGGGTTCAAGATCTAAATAAGGGAATTAATTTCATATACTCTCGATCTTTTATATACTGTTTGGGTTAAATGTCCAATGTTCATTTCACACTTTTCCACGTGAATTTATAAAAATCTGAAAATTTTGTATCTCTTTATATTGATATACATAAGTATGTAGTCCTTAGACCCTTTAATGAATTTAAATGCCTTATATATAACCTTATAGTGATACATACCTAAATTACTATGATATCGATAGTCTTGTAACCAAGGAAATATTGAGCCTTGTATATACTCTAACATACAACAATAACAGAAGAATATGGGATGGAGTTCAAATTGAACTTTTAATAGGAGCTAATGTTGATGGCATAGAATGAATAACCTATATCTTTCATGCCAATGAATTTAGATAGAATATGTTAAAACTTATATGATATTATATTAGGTATTAAGATCTTACAAATCATAAAAATTTACACTCATACATTGGGATAACATGACTCAAAGAAGGAATTAATTTAACTCCCATGGTTAAAGTGTTTCTCTATGTGTTTCCTAATGACTTCTTAGGGTTTCCCCCAGAGCGGGAAGTCAAGTTTTCCATCAATCTGATTCTGAGGGAACAAATAATATTTTCACCTTCGTATCATATTACTCTAACTAAATTGAAAGATTTGAAGACCCAAATTGATGATTTAGAGGTTAAAGAATTTATCCACCTCAATGTGTCCTCATGGGCTGCTCTGGTGCTCTTGGTAAAAAAGGATGATAAGAATCTCTAATTATGTATCTATTATCAGAAGTTCAACTGGGTCATTATTAAGAATAAGTACACCGTGTTATGTATTGATGATTTGTTTGATAAGTTACTGGTTCTCAAAAATTTAACTTCAATCAGGTTACCACTAGCTCCAAGTAAAGGAATCTGATGTTCCCAAGACAACCTTTCAAGACAGATACAAAAAATATAATTATCTCATGATTTCTTTCTGCTTAACCAATACTCCTGTGATATTTATGGATTTGAATTGTAAATTCCATAGATACTTTATAACTCTGTTTTCATGATCTTCTTTGATGAAATCTTAGTCTATTATAAGATTAAGGAGTATGCATAGAATTTTAGAATCATCCTTGGGAGTCTTTGCGAGCACCGTCTTTAGGAAAAGTTATCCAAATGTAGCTTTTGAGTTTGAGATGTTAAGTTTCTAGGACATGTAGTGTCCGAATAAGACATTGTGGTTGATCTTGATAAGATGAAGGGTGTTATGTTCTCAAAGGATCCATGAAATTTCTTCGTGATATGAAGCTTCAAGGTATTAGGAAGTTTTTACTGAAATTTTATTAGTGACTTGTAACCATCCAAACTCTTATAAATGAAATTCCTTTTTTGAATGATTAAATTCCTTATAAGTAATGTTGTTATAAAACACATGCACTACTTTGAATATTTTTTAGACTATTATAAGTAATATTTTGTTGGATTTAAAATACTATTAAACATCATAACCGTTGATAGTATAGTTGTTATACAGTGATCATATGATTATTATATATTAAGAGTTATCTAATTGACACTGAAGGAGAAGAAACCTCAACCAGTAGGGTTATACCATATAAAACCTATTTATCAGAGCTTCTAAGGTTGATAACATAACAGAATTTTTTCCTTGATCAAATCCAAGTCAAGATTCAATAACTAAATCATGAACAAAACCATTTATGAGAGAAGTTCAAGCTCATTTATATCATAGACCAAACCATGTATGTCAAACCTCCCCAAGAAAATATCATCATCGCACACATTATGCTTAGGGCATGCGCTGGTGTAATAAGGGGTTATGAATCTAGACCTTAATAGTATGACTTTATATATTTTTATTTTAAATAATTAATATATTTATTCCTTTACTTTATAAATGATTAAATAATGAATTAGATAAAAATTATATTTTAATACGATGAAACTCAAATGTATTTTTGGAAAATATATAGTTTCAATCAAGAAAATCTTTGATGAATTAAAGAATTTTTTAAATAAATAATATTTTAATAAAATATTATTATTAAATAATATTTATTAAATATAAATTCTAATATACTTTTATAAAGTCTAATGTAATTTTTATAGGGGTTAGAAAACTTTTATTGTAAAAAAATGAGTATTTTTCAATAAATGAGGATTTTTGATTTAATAGAGTAAAATCTCATATATAAAGAATTATTTTGATAAAATAAATATTATTTTTGAAACCAGCACGTAGAAATTATCCAATGATGAATTTTCATAATTTTATGAGACAATCGAATTTTTGAGTAAAAAATAAATACGGTATAAATATACGTTAAGTATTATGATATAATAATGACCAAAATTGATGTAATATATTCTATAAAAGATATCCACAATCCAAAATTTGTTTCCCCTTTAAAGTAATGTGTTTTTGATGTTATTTGATTAATTTTATAAAGTTTTAATGAATCTTATAAAACCTATATTATATTTTAATATTTTAAAATCAATTATTTATAAATATGACTCACTTCTATATCATCAAGGGGTATTATTTTAATGAGTTTGATTCATAGTATTATAAAATAATGAAAACCACTCCTATTTGGTATAAACCATGGGCAAAAACCATGGAAGATTTTTTGGTGTTGATTACTTTATCATATAAAGTCTAAAACCCATGTTTATAAATTAATAAAGAATTTCTATTTCTTTTGGTATATAAACCCACCTAACATCTAATTCCTATTCAATCAAAGCATAAAGTTAATCTATCCTTTCCTCTCTACAGTCCTACCAAGGTGCCCAAAATCTCTTAAAAAACTCCTCCAAAACTTTAATATGTACCCTTTCATGGTAAGAGATCCTCTCCTCTTTTTCAAGAACTTTCCTTGTACTATGCCTTTTGTTTTAAAAATTTTCATGTTGGGATATTTTTTTTTCACTTCCTTCTTGTTTCAAAACATAAGATGGATCTTGAACATGCTTTCTCAACATCGAAACAAGAAAAAAATTGTTTGCCAGAAATAAACTCAGATCCAAATCTACTCGGCAGGCAACTGGTCCAACTTTATCTAGGATTTCATAATGTCTAATGAACTGCGGACTTAACTTTCCTTTCTTACCAAAATCCATACCACTTTTATATGGCGAGATTATAAGAAAAATATGATTAGTTACCTTGAAAGAAAAGTCTTTCCTCCTATTATCTACATAACTTTTCTGCCTAATTTGAGCTATCTACATGTGTTGTTGGATCATCTTCACTTTCTCAGATACTTCCTCTAAAAATTCTGATCCCATCAACTTTCTTTCCCCGACTTTATCCAAAAAAGATGGATTTCGACACCACTTTCTATATAATGCCTCAAAAGGTTCCATCTATATACTATAATGAAAAATGTTATTATAATAAAACTCAACTAAATAATGATGTTTATCCCAAATTCCCTAGTAATCCATTGAACAAGATCGAAACATATCCTCCAATGTCTGAATTTTTCGTTCTAACTTTCCATCTGATTGAGGATGAAAGATTATGCTGAAGTTTAATTTTGTGCCCAATGACTTTAGAAGGACTTTCCAAAATTTATAAGTGAACTTGGGATCACGGTCAGATACAATAGAAATAGGGTCTCCATGTAACCTGACAGTATCTTTTAGGTACATTCGATAAAGTTGATCTAGAGAAAGAGTGTCTCAAATAGGAAGAAAATGAGTATATTTAATCATTCAGTCAACAATAACCCAAATCGCATTGTTATCTCGATAAGTATTTGGTAGTACCACCATGAAGTCCATGGATATATTTTCTCATTTCCACTCTGGCACTAACAAAGGCTAAAGAATCCCCTTTGGTAATTGTTGCTTTACTTTAACCTATTGACATGTCAAAAATTTCATTGTAAAATATGAAATATCTCTTTTCACTCCATCCCACCAGTAATACTCTTGAAGGTCTTTATACATCTTAGTACTTTCAGGATGAACTGAAAATAGATGACTATGAGCTTCACATAACAATTATTTCTTTATATAGGAATCACTAGGCACACATAATCTCTTTCCAAATCATAAAACATAATCTTTATCAATTTTAAATTCTGGAAACTTACCATTTTTATCCAATTATACATTTTTTTGCAACTAATGGTCTTCCTTATATGATTACTTAATTCTTTTTGATAGAGACAACTATACTGACACCTGAAACAAAATAAAGGAAATTCCTACACTAATAACTTCCAAGCCAAAATTTATCGAATCATTAATCAAAGGGTCTTGTTCCAAATGTAACAAGGTTAATGATTCATGATTTCTCTTACTCAAAGCATCTACTGCTTTGTTTACTTTTCTAGGATGGTAATTGATTGTGAAATCATAATCCTTTATCAGTTCAATCCATTTTCTCTACCTCATGTTTAATTATTTTTATGTGAAGATATACTTAAAAATTTTATGGTCAGTATAAATTTCACATTTGGATCCGTATAAATGATGCCACCAAATTTTCAAAGTAAACACCAAAAATGATGATTCCAAATCATGTGTGAAAAAATTTAACTCATGAAGTTTTAGTTATCTTGAAGCATAAAAAATTACTTGATCATTATGTATCAAAACATAACCAAGTCCCTTCAATAAAGCATCATTGTAGATGGCAAACTCACCATTTCTGGAATGCAAGGCTAAAACTGGAGCATTCCCCAATATCTTCTTTAGTTCTTAAAAACAAAAATCATATTCTTCTATCCAAATAAATTTAACCACATTCATGTTAACTTAGTTCGTGGGTTAGATAACTGTGCAATGTTTTTAACAAACTGTCAGTAATAACCAGCTAATATAAGAAAACTATGAATCTTTATAACATTTTTAGGTATTGTACTTTCATCAACCACTTTGGTTTTAGAGGGATCAACTGTTATTCCATCCTTATTTACAATATACCCAATAAAAGAAATCTATTGTAACCAAAAAAAACATTTGATAAATTTTCTTTATAACTTCTTTTCTTTGAGAGTTTGCAAGAAAATCCTTAAATGTTTTTCATGATTCTCATAAATTTTTGAAAATACCAAAATATCATCAATAAAAACAACAAAAAAAAAATCCAAATATTCATGGAATATTCTATTCATAAGATCCATGAATATAGGAGGGAAATTTTCCAAACCAAATGGAACAACAACAAACTCATAATACTCATATCTAGTATGAAAATCTATTTTTGAGATGTCATCCTCCTTCACCTTCATTTGATGGTACCTGGATCTCAAGTCAATCTTGAAAAAATACTGATCTCCCTAGATCTGGTCAAATAATTCATCAATATGAGGCAAATGATACTTATTCTTAACAGTAATATTATTAAAAACTCTATAATCAATGAAAATCCTCATGGAACCATATTTATTTTTAACAAACAAAACAGGAGCACCCCATGTTGAAGTGCTAGGACGAATGAATCCTTTATCAAGAAATTTCTGCAACTGGTCTTTCAATTCAAGAATTTCCACTTGAGCCATTAGATAAGGGGGTTTTGAAATTAGATTAGCATCAGGAACCAAGTCAATTGTAAATTCAACTTTCTAATCAGGTACAACACCAGAAAAAAACATCAGGAAAAACATACAAGTATTCATTTACTAGTGGCACATCATTAAACTGAATAGTTCCCTTATTTTCAATAATATGAACAAGATAACTTCAATTTCCATCTTTTAATAGTTTCTTAGCTTTCTGGTATGTTATAAATTGTATGGGTTCATTCTTGTATACAAACCAAAACTCTTTATGAAAAAAACAACTTCTTTAGATCTAAAATCAATCTTATAATGATAAATAGGAAGTCAATCAATACCCAAAATAACTTCAAACAATACTAAGGGAAAAATAATAAGGTTTTTAGGTAATGAATTTCCACAAACAACAACACGAATATTATTATAATGATTTTTTCTATAATATTTTCCCCTAGTGTTTTAACCATAAGTTCCAATCTCATTTCTTGAGATGAAATTTCCCATTTATCAGAAAATTTCTCATAAATAAAGGAATGTGTAGACCCCATATCCAACAAGATATTAGAAAAATAAGAGTAAAAAACAAAGTACCTTATACCACTTCATTGGATGGCCCAACATCTACTAACATAGTCTCAAAAGATCTCACTACACCTTTCTACTTATAATATAGCTACTTTCCATCATCCATATCTTTCTTTGGGAAGGTATTTTCATAATGACCCATCTCACAATATTTGAAACACTTTATAGTTTTCTTATCAGAATTAATATTAATATAATTTTCATTGCAGTCTCGGGACATATGTCCAAAATTAACACATCGAAAATATTTCTCTGATTTGTTAAGGCATTCCCCAGGGTTCTTTTTACCACACTTCCCACAAAGCAAAAACTCGACTTTCTTACCTTCAGATTTATTTGGTGGATTCTTACCCATTGCTTTCCATATGGACCTTATCGTATAATTATTTTCAAAGTGCATGTGATCATCATAAAATTAAATTTCTACCCTCTCATCATAGTAGATGAGTTTCTCATAACTTTTGAATTCTTAGGATTCTAATTCTCTTCGGTATCTTGGCTTCAATCCTAAGTAAAAAATGGTTGATTTTTCTATCAATATCCCAAATAAGATTTGGATCATACCATGAAAATTGGGTGAATTTTGCTTCATACACAACCAATAAATCTTCCTCCTTATTTGAATTCAAGGAATTTATTTTCCATCCTATGTCGAACTGCCTTAGGAAAATCTTTTTCAATGAAAATATTTTTAAATTCATTACATTTCAAGGCATCAATATCATCATTATCCTTGGTATTCTTAACCATTGACCACCACTTGTCATATTCAACTTCAAAATGATAAATTTCAAGACTAACCTTTTGATTATCTAAACACCCCATGACATAGAATATCTTTTCAAGGGCTTTAATCCACCCTTCATCCACCACTGGGTTAGAAGATCCACTGAAAGCAGGTGGGTGTTTCCTCATAAAATGTTCCACTATCATCATGTTATTTTATGGTAGTTCTTTTTTTTCTCTTGCATGGATGTCATATCCATTTATTTTTAGTGCTATCTGAGCCATTGATATCACAAACTACCCAGTTCCAATCCCCCCCCATTACAGGTTGCAGATTCGAAAAGATATCATTCTCCTGGTGACTTCCAACTTCAGATTCCATATTTCTTATATGGAAAACCATTCTGAACAGACATATATTAGATAAAGAAACATGGTAATATTCAAATGATATTTTATTTTAATATAAATATAAGTTAAGAATCATTTATGGTATTCTATTAACATCATCATAACCCCTAAAGTTATCTAAACCATTCTCTGATATCAACTATAATTACCTGGTCTTAAAAATTACATAATCTAATAAATTTCTTTAGAATTCATTTTATTACATTCCCAAAGATATTTTAGGTTTAGAGTTTTAGAAAGTTAGGAAATAATTCATACATATCAACTCAAAATCATAAAAAGTGGGTACAACTAAAAAAATATCCATTTTTTCATAATACAAATGTTTATAATAAAAACATGAAATATTTTCGTAAAAATTATTCACAACATTCATCTTGGATTCTAATTTTCTATTACCCATCCTTAAACCCTGTGAAAAACATTTAAAACTTGGGATGAGAACAAAAAGATCAGTAAGGGATATAAAAAGAAGGAGGGAAACCATTAGTTCATGAATACTTATAAATATATAAAAGCATTTTAACAAAGACATACTTCTCACCCATAAAGTATCATGTACTTTTTGAATCAAGATATTTCCATAAAACATAGAAAAAATAAATAAACCATATAGGTTAATTGTGGTATTATTTACTTAAATTATAACCCTCACAACTACCTTATGATTTATAATCCTCAGGGCTACCTTACAATGTAACCCTCACAACTATCTTATGGTGTAACCATCACAGTTAGACTTGGAGTAACCATACAGACAACCTCCAACTTAAACAGACCCAATAAATTTTAGAGATATATAGTTCCCACCCTTTATCATAAAAAATGCACAAGAACCAGGACATAATCATAAAATAATAATACTTACATCATATAAATCAAAACTGGGTAAATAATTCTCTTACCTTGGGTTCGTCTTACTTAAAATGTGTTTAAACATCCTATATAATGGTTATAAGAGTGTTATTAATATTTTAAAGGAACATATTAATTTTTTATAAAACTTTATATGATCATTTTATAACATAATTTCACTCATTTATTAATAATATTTTTTTTATTTCCATTGTTTCGGTTGCATTCTTTACATGGTTTCCATGATCAGTTCGTAATGGATTTTCTTTTCGAATGGAAGAGAGACTCCAAAAGTGGAATGAAATGGTATTAATATGTTTCAAAAATATTAAATGATAACATAAGTCATTTATTTTTTAGATATTATGATCGATCATTAGATAAAATATTAATGATATTTGTTTAGATCATTTTGGTGGTTCTTTGATAATCACAAACTAGTTTCATTATATAATTTCATAGTATGAATATATGTTAATTAAATAACATAAAATAAGTTATATAATAAAATTTAAAATATTTTTAAACCATTAAAATATATTTATGACCATTCTTGAAGGCGGTAATGGAAATTAAAAACATATCATTCATGATGTCAGTAAATCGACACATCACGGATGATGTTTTTATTTATTTTTAGAATAAAAGGGAGAGAAGAAGAAGTATGATGATAAAATTTTCCATAAACATGATAAAATTATAGTATATATAAGATACTAGAGATTTTATGCTTCTTAGATAAGGGTAAGTGAACATAGTATAAGAAGATAATAATAATTGAAAAGAAAATAAAAGAAAATGAAAGATGAATTTTACCTCTTGAATTCTATCCCTTGAGAACCTCCTTAAGGTCCTTAATTTTGGCATTTTGGTGAGGAAAATAGGTATTGGACATAGTGAAGAGTATTGGGAAGGTATTTGGGTAGAAATTAAGCAATATACAAGACTTTGATTTGTGAGGAGAAGAGGTGGTGAAGGGAGGTATTTATAGTCGAGGAAAGGAGGGGGTTTTTATTATTTTTTTCATTAGTGTATTATTTTAGCTCAAGAATATGAATATTTCGAGAATTATCATAAAATATATTAAAATAATGAATGAGAGTTCAATATTTTGGGATTAAATCATCCATAAATCATCTATGACTCAATAAACCTTGTATTTAGCTTATATCGTAAATTACCATATTTCACTATTCATAAAAAATTCAAGTATTTCAGAAAAATACAAAAAATTCACCCCAACCATTTTTCAATGTGTAGAATTCAAAAATGAACTCCATTTTATTGAAATAATTTTTTAAATATGATAAATTTAATTTTTTAATAAAATCATAATTTATTCAAAAAATAACAATTTTAAAACTATAACTGATTTTATAACACTTTGAAAAATTAATTAAATTATCATAAAATTATCTTATAATCACAAGAAAACAAAAATAATTATTTATGAATATATTTTATGAAAATATATTTTCTTTTCAAACATTATATTAATTATAAAATTGAAATTAAATATCTATTACTTACAAAAATTCCAATACTTAATTTATAATTTTCAAAAAAATTATTTACTTGTTCAATGAGATAAATATATCACATTTTCACTTATAGGATGGAAAAATTTTATTTATACTTTATTAGGTGAGGTTGTTATTCTATTGGTCATATTACTATTTCTAAGGTCTAGTTACTATTCCATTAGTATAAATTCCTTGATTTTAATAAATACTACTTATTTCAACATTTATAAATAATTTGAATATTTAATTAAAGAATGAAAAGAAATTATTTTATAAGTATCTGGGTTGTTACACATGACATTACATCATATTGTATATGACACTATTCATCTTTTGAGTTGATTATTTATTAATTTGATGTTTATTCTTGATTATGTTGCCTTATCCATTATTGTTATGCTTCCATTGTTTGTTCATGTTGTACCATCGTTGTGCTCAAATTTTACCTGAAGACATGGTCTCCCCACAAACACACCCTAGGCCCTCGCTGCTAGTCAGTACCCTCTGGCATATGGGGAGGCGTGCTTGAGGCCATGTGGTCATCCAGGTTCGGTTACTCAGGAGTGAACCGGGTTCAAGGAATCACATTTTTTTACTCTCATATTATGGCATAGTCTTCACACTTCACACCTTAAGTCATAGCTATTCATCATCATCTTTCAGCATATGTGGAGGTGCTCTTAAGGACTTATGGTGAACCGACTTGGGGTACTAGATAAATGGAATCCGGGTTGGGATGTTATAGATATATTGTTGAGTGTGCTTCGATATGAACAAGGTATTCATTCTATTTTAATTTTTGTGCTCGATTAATTCCCATGAGATCATCAGAACTCTACCGGGGCTCAGATCCCCCGAGAAGATGAAGTTTCATCATTCCAGTAAGAATTTTTTTTTAAATATCAAGCCCATCATCTTTTTTTGTTTTCCAAATTACCAAAAAAGGGATTTTATCATCTCTTGGACACCATAAGGCTAGTAAGAAGGAAGTGCAAAAACATATCCCAACATGAAAATTTTGAAAACAAAAGGCATAGTACAAGGAAAGTGCTTGAAAAAGAGGAGAGGATCTCTTACCATGAAAGGGTACATATTAAAGTTTGGGAGGATTTTTTTAAGAGATTGTGGGCACCTTGGGAGGAATGTAGAGATGAAAGGATTGAGTAACTTTATGCTTTGAGTGAACATTAATTAGAGGTTAGGTGGGTTTATATACCAAAATAAATATAAATTCTTTATTAATTTCTTAACATGGGTTTTAAACTTTATATGATAAAGTAATCAAAACCACAAAATTTTACATGGTTTTTTCCCATGGTTTATACCAAATAGGAGTGGTTTTCATTATTTTATAATACTAAGAATCAAACTCATTAAAATAATACCCCTTGATGATATATAATTGAATCATATTTATAAATAATTGATTTTAAAATCTTAAAATATAATATAGGTTTTATATGATTCATTAAGACTTTATAAAATTAATCAAATAACATAAAAAACACGTTACTTTAAAGGGGAACAAATTTTGGATTGTGGATACCTTTTATATAATATATTACATCAATTTTGGTCATTATTATATCATAATACTTAACGTATATTTATACCGTATTTATTTTTTACTCAAAAATTCGATTGTCTCATAAAATTATGAAAATTCATCATTGGATAATTTCGACATGATGGTTTCAAAAATAATATTTATTTTATCAAAATAATTCTTTATATATGAGAATTTACTCTATTCATCATTTCAGAAGCAAAAATTTTAATCTTCTCAAACATAATTTTTCTTGAAAGCTCCAGATAGACACAACTTCCTTTCTCCTTTGGAAGCTCTAGAAAGGTACAAATTCTCTAATCATGAAAGCTCCAAAAAGGTACAACTTTCAACAGAATGATTTTTTAGTATAAAAATCAACTCTTAAAAATTTATTTTCTACCCAAATTTGAAACAAATGACATCTCACACCACAAGATAACTTCCCCTCACACTTAAGTTCAACTAGATCATGAAATTTCACTTCGAGAGTAGGTTAGATAGGGAAAATTGGCTTGTAATGTGGATAAAATAATAGTTTGTTCATGAATTCTAAGAGATAAAAGGATTAAATGTACAAGTAAGGACAAAATAAAAAGGTTTCTTTTGAAAATGGGGCTTTAAAACAAAAGAGATGCACCAATCGTTTAAAACATAAGTACCTCAAACCCTCAAGTTTTGATAGGAATAAATAAAATTATGGTTAAATAAAGCATGGATTAGTTATCTCAATAAGTGAGGTGAATGAAAATAATATGAAAAAAATGGTTCATAATCCTCAAAGGAAAGTGATTTCAAAGATAAAGATAGTGATATGTGGCATGAGATTAAAAAATTAGAGTACTTTTCATGAAATTGACAAAGATTTGAACTTGAAAAAAATTCATTTTCAACATTTATTTAAGGTCAGTTTCATGGAATAAATTGGTTCACTCATTGAAATGGGTTTAAAAAATGGAAAAGATAATAATTTGAGCTCACAAGTTTTTGAAAATACACAAAAAGTGAAAAAAACACACAAAATTTTGAAAAATACACTTTTTTGGAAAATAGAAAAACAAAAAATTGAAATTCCTAAACTATAAAGGTTAACTCCCCCATAATTAAATTATGTAGTGTATTAAATGAATTAAAGTGTATTTAACATCTAATCATATTTGAAATTGAATCACAGAAAGCAAACAAGTGTAAAGGAGAGGTATGACCTGACTTATTGGTAGTGCAACATTGAGTTAAGCTCCCAATTGTTGCTCTCTTAAAACATACAAACAAAAGTGGAGAAAATAACATAATAAATTTATTAAAATAAAATAAAATAGAATTAAAATTATAATATAAGGATATATCTTGGTTTAATCTCCCAAGTGGGCCTTGGGTTTTGACCATATCTAGATGGGCAGTTCTAGTTGGTTATCCCCAAATTGATGGTGAGTAGAGTTTCTTTAATATGAACCACCATAACTTCTTCCTTCCAGAATGCAATTCTTAATTTTTGTTAAGGAATCCATAGATATATTATATAAAATATATCCCCATATAAATGTTAAAAAACTTGAATGGTGGGGGAAGTACAAATAATTCTCCTGTTTCTTAGTTTTAACTTACATAACCTCTTTTTCTTTTTCTAATGGTTTCTCAAGGTATGCTGAATTAATAGAATAATCAAAGGGAAATTAAGAGTGTTATTATATTTGGATAAAATTAAAATATGAAGAATCCATATCAAAATATTTCCCTTAAAAGTAAAAATATTGTGTCTCTATTTTCTAAAAAAAATCCACTTTGGTATCCTCTTGAACTCCCTCCAATAAGTGTTCAACAAGTTCAGGGAGCTCTATAAGTTCCTCTTCAGATGCATCTACTTTTCTTATTCATCCTATAAGGCAATACAAGTGTTGATTGAATCTCAAAATTTAAAACAATTATAGGTTATACTCAATTCAGTTTAAAAAAAATTATAATATAATGAGTTCATGAAAAGATCATCTCCCTGAGTTTGTTCAACTTCAATTTCTTCTTTAGTGGGAGGTGCCACTTTTTATTCCCTATACATACTCCATAAGAAAAATCTTTACCATTAATATCCTTCTAAAATGTTAGATAAGGGCCAAGTGTATCTTCTTTTAATTCCATCAAGGTCTCCCCATGTTCTTCAACATCAAAGATGAGCAGGGAATCCATTTCCACCACTAGCTCAAGTTTAGGTTTGGGCTGCTCTAGGGATTTGCAAACATATTCAAGTATCCATTCCATTTTTCTCTCTATGTCCTTCATTTATTCTAGATGTCCTTGCAACTAATATTTTATTTTAATTTCTTCTTCCTATTTCAACTCAACAATTTCTTGATAAAATTACAAAAAATAATCCTGGAGTTTAATTAATTCTCTAACCAATCCCTCCAACACTGGGTATTCGAGGTTCTCTTTAAGGTCTTGAATGATATCCTTGAATTCATCCACCTTGATTATTTGGATTTGAACTCCCCTAATTTTTTTAGAAAAGAAATAAACACTATCATATGTAGACTAAGGTGAGTCAATAATTGGTTCTTGCACTTATGGGTAATTTCTCCTTGAATTAAAGAAATAATCATTTAAAAACATCATGAAAAAAAACTATGGTTTTTTTTAATTTGAAAAGAGTTGAATATTTACAATTAGATTATTGTCACTGCCTCCCCAGAAACGACGTCATGTTTTGATCGTGACTGTCACGGGGTGTGACAAAAAATATATTGCCTAAGTTATAGTGTAGTAAAGTGGATAACCTAGGTTATATCTAGATAGGAGTTCACAACATTCAAGATATCACCTTAAATTTTGATAAAGAAGTGGAGGTTGTTTTTGAAATTTTTTGATTTTAAAAAGAAATAAAGAAAAGAAACAAAAGAAAGAAATTAAGAAAAATATTGAAAACAAATTGAAAAATCATTTGATTGAAAATAGTGATATGAATTGGTTGATCAGGTCGGGATCAATTTTCCAATTGCAATGCCATCATAGTTCTAATTTATTCAATCCTCTTCAACTAAGCCATTTAAAGTGAGATTTCATGATCTCTTCCTCTCACTCCATTGGTCAAATGGTGATGATGAGAGTAAATCTTGTCAAGATCTCAGCTTGATTTACTCTAATTTTTATGTGAGAGGCAAACCAAATAACCTCAATTGACTTGGACAATACTCGATTGGGTATTGTTTATCCCAAATAATCGAAAATGTCTACTACCCCTCCCACACATACTAATGATCACCGAGTACTTCACTACTAATCCCTAGTCTATTCCATTGTATATAAACCAGAACTTAATGTAGGGATAAATTATAATTGACCAAAACAATGACAACAACAAAAATTAAAATCAAATACAATCTTACTTGATAATAAAAACCGCTATTAGAAATTGAAACCAACTTTTAAAAGGAGAGAAAAAATTTTATACCATTAATTTCTTGAATTCAAGAATTAAATAAGGGAAAACCTCTACTTTCCCAATCACTTGGAGGATTAAACCTACATTTGAATGGTATCCATGAAGAATGGGTAAGAATAATACATTGTAAAACTAAAAAGAAATAAAAGAGGGAAAATAAAGAATAGAAAATATCTCCTCTAGAATTCGTCCACTGGAAGTTTTCTTATGTTCTTCCCAATATAACCTATAAAATTTCCAAGTTACCTTCTTAAAATTTGTTCTAAATGAATTTTTTTATCGTATCCTAATGTTTAATTGAATATGGACCTATGTAGAGAGAGTTATGACTTAATTACCCATGAACACTTTTTCTATCTGATGAGACTCTTAAACTTCCTCCAATTAGATGCATGAAAAGGAAGCCTTAATGAAAGAATTTATCCATGGTATTTAATGGGCACTTGAATATATGATATATATTTACAATACAGCTACAATAACCTCGTTTTTATGTATTTAGGTTTAGATATGACTCAATTACTAATGTGGGTTCTTTTTTTCGGCCTGAAAAATGTATCCAATTGATTGTTTTTTTCGGGCCAGGTTATTTCGAATTGGAAATGGGTTCATAATACAAAGTTGAAGCTCAAAAATAAAGGAAGCTTAAAAAAATAATCAATTTAATTGCATCAAAATTTTAAACATTATTCATAAAATACCGAAGCTCTATAAAACTATTAAATTTCTAGAATTAACCAATTTTCACAATTAAGCCCAAAATTCACTTAAAATACTAAAATGATGAAAATAATACCTAATTAATTAATAGGAAGGGATTAAATTATTGAAAAAACATATTAATAATTATATAAATATTCACTCTATCACCCAAATATACCCATGTTCTCTCAAGGCCTGAAAAAATGAAGTGATAGCTTCCTTTACCTCCATATCTTCCTATGCCCAAGTCTGGGTGATACTCTCAAGAAAACACAATCTATGACCTCTAACTCCATAGTTAATAAAAAGAGATTGAAATATGATTTATTTATAGACTGATCAGTAGCCATATGCTTCCTGATAATCTGCACCTGCTTTGAAGTCTCATGCACAAGAAGAGGACCTAGTGACACTGCCTCGCCTACCTCTAGGCAATATAGAGGTGAACGAAATGACCAACCATATAAGGCCTCATATGGAGCCATTTGAATTGTCACATGAAAGATATTATTGCAGTAAAAATTTATGAGAGTTATATTTTTCCCCAAGATCCTCTGAAGTCAAGGATGCATGCTCAGAGCATGTCCTCTAACACCTATATAGTCTGTTTGGACTGGCCATCAGTCTGAGGGTGAAAAGATGTTCTCAGAAGCACCTATGTACCCAAATATTTCTATAACCATTTCCAAAAGCATAATGTGAAACTAGTTTTCTTATCTAAAATGATAGTACAAGGGACCCCGTGCAGGTGTATAATATCATGGACATACAATCTTCCTAGTTCATCAACTGAGAAAGTCTCCTAGATAGGAAAGAAGTGGGATATCTTCGTCAGTCAGTAGATAACCACCCAAAACAATTCACTACCTCATGGTGAAATTAGTAAAATAGTCACAAATTCCATTACGACATCCTCCCATTTCCATTCTGGAACCGATAAAGGTTGTCACAAGCCAGCGGGCCGTCGGTGTTCCACCTTCACCTGCTGATAGGTGGAAAACCTAGTGATAAAACTCATGATCTAATATTTCATCCTAGAACAAAAATACCAGCGGTGCATATCACGATACATCTTGGAGATACTTGGGTGAACTACACACTGAGAATCATGATATTATCACATCAGATCCTCAATCATGTCTATAAGAACCCAGATACTCCCATGTATACACAGGATGTCATCTCTATTGACAAACCCATCTAGAGGTGGGTCCTCACCTGAAATACCTTCCTGTAGGACCAAACCTTCAGGATTTGAAAGCTGAATTTTCTTCACCCTATCCAAGAGTGAAGAGCTAATTGCTAAGACTACAAGAAAAGGCTGATCATGACACTCTTGAAACTCCAAATGCTACTCAGAAAATAGGTCCATCAACTTATATTCATAACCAGCTTCATGAATGTCTTGTGCTTGAGTTTTCTGGCTCATCCCATTAACTACCACATTTCCCTTTATAGGCATATAGGCAAGATAAAAGTCAAATGACTAATAGTATTCAACCCATATTTTTTATCTGAGATTCATGTAACACTACGTAAAGATATATTTTAGGCTCTTGTGGTTCGTAAACACCACAAAGAGCTCTATCATAATATAATGCCTCCAACAATGCATGACATGAATAGATGTTATAAGCTCAAGGTCGTGCATTGGGTAATTATGTTCATGAGGTCTCAAATGCCAATAGTTGTATGAAACAACTCGATCTTCCTATATTAATACTACAACCAACTCGATGCTTGATGCATTATAGAGAATTGTATAGCCTCTTCTAGGATCAAGAAGAATTAGGATTGGTGCTGAATTAAGTCTTCCTTTCATCTCCTAAAATGCCTTCTCATATGCTTCAGACCATGAGAACTTCACACCCTTCTTAGTCAAACTGGTAAGAGACACTGCAAGGTGTGATAAGTCCTGTATGAAACACCTGTAATATCTATCCAGTACCAAGAGACTCCATATATTGAACACATTCTTGGGATGCTCCCAAGAAACCACAACAATCAACTTCTCTAGGTCAACTAATACCCATGATTCTGAGATAATATGACCCAATAAGTGAAACTTTTCAATCTAGAAGTGGAACTTCATGATCTTAGAATATAAATGATTCTCTTTCAGTGTACTCAATATGATCTCAAGATATTTTACATGGTCACTTTGAGTATGATAATATACTATATGTCATCAATAAAAAACAAGAAAAAAGAATCCAGGTAGAGTGGAAAACACTATTCATAAAGCCCAAGAAAATAGAAGGCATGTTCACATGACCGAATGACATAACAAAATACTAATATAAACTGTAATGACTATAGAAAGTCATATGTGGTATGTCTGAAGTCCTGACTCACACAAGATGATATCTTTATCTTAGATAGATCTTTGATAACACTCTAACTCCTCAAAGTTGATCGAGTAGATTATCTATTTTAGGTAATGGATACTAGTTATTAAACATAATCTTGTTCAATATCTGATAATCCATGCATAGCCTAAGGGTAACACTCATCTTCTTGGATAAAATCACAAGTAAACCCCAAGAAGAAGTACCAGTTTAGATAAAACCATTAGATTCTAAACCCTCCAACTGTCTCTTGTTCTCCTAAAAATCATTAGGTGTCATCTTGTATAGAGGAATAGATACTGGATCTGCTCCTGGAATGATCTCAATTGTAAATTATACCTCTCTCTTGGGAGGTATTACAAAGAAGTCATCAAGAAAAACAACCCTGAAATGATCCACTACTGAAGTAAAATATGTCATATGCATTCCCCATTCCTCCATATAAGGCTAGCAATCTGGGTTGTCACTCCACCCAGTCCACAATGCTCTCGTCTAACTCTACTTCCCTAGAAATCCTGATCACCTATTTGAATATAACTGTTAGCATCTGGTGATGTAAACAATACCATATAGTGATAACAGTTAACATAGGCATGATAGGCAAACAACTAGTCCATCCTGAGAATAACATCGAAGCTCATCATCTCAAAGTTTAATAGGTATCATAAGAAATTATAACTTCCTACCTCAAGGGGGAATTCTTTTCATTAGCATATACCCTCAAACCTCACACACAACAGTGTTCCTAGGGTCATCACCCCACAAATGTACTAAATTTCTAGCCTAATACATTCCATGATCGATACAGAGATAAAGGATTGAGAATAACCTGTATTAAATAAGGAATATACAATAGTAGAGGATACTAGAATAGTACCTCATACAGTAGACATTCCTACACTCTACTCCTCAGGTATCTGCTGTAATGTGAGAAACTGTGCTAATCCAAAACCTTGAGCTACAACTGGACTACCTTAAGCAGGGTTGATCTGTTGATGTTGATAATCAGAAGTCTAGCTACATCATCCATGACCTCCTCCTTAGCCTATTCAGCTAGTGCTACTCCATATTTCTGCCTGATGTGGAGCCACCGATCCTACTCTTGAAGGTGGAGATGGTGTGGGTCCTCTTCTGCTAGAAGCTGGCATAAAGGTCCTGAAAAACTTCTAAAAATGACTTATCCAACTGCAAGCATGACACTCAAGTGGGTCATTGTCACACTGTGGATTTACAATCCCCTAAATTTCACACTGATGACATATAACAGATCTTCCAATGCGGATACTTTGGCTGCCACTACCCTAACGATAAACCTCAAGGCTACACTTCCTACAAATAGAAGAACTATTGTCCTATCTTAGTATTGACCCTCTATTCCCAGTACTATCATATTCCCTCAAGTTTATCTTAGTGATAAGATCTTAGTTCATGATCTCAGAAATGGTAGATAGAAAAAATACATTTACCTAAGTATGGATGACATACCTGATCCCATCCTCGAAACACCTCACTCGCGATATCTCATCACTAGAAAGAAGTAGTGAAAAGCATTGAATCTTGGTAAAATGTGTTAAATAGTCCTTAATATACATAAAACCTTGATCTTGGTGCATTAACTCCCTATCTCGGTCAGCTCTCAGTATCTCATGGAAAAATTAATCATAGAAGTCATTTTGGAAGTCTTTCCAGACTATGCCCTGATGATGACTAGCCTGGGTAATCGCCTCCCACCATCACCTGGAATAATCATGCACTATATAGGTGGTGAGAATGAACCTCCTATTTGGAGGTATCTTCAGATGCTTGAAGATAGATAAAATAGACTCTAGCCATGAATAAACAGCTTGAGGTCTATCATCCCCTAAGAAGATGAGTGTATGTTGTTGCTGGAAATCATGAGTAAGATCAAGAATCTTAGGTTTAGGTCATGGAGTACTCTGCATAGACTACATCAAACATAGGAAACCCTCTCGAAGACGAGAGTCAGTTCTCAATTCATGAGTAGAAAGTGGTGCCTCAGGTGGCACTACTAGAGGTATCACTGGTGGAACAAGGTCCACCACCTATAGATCATGATTGTCGTCACTCTCCTCATTGACGACATGAGGACGTTGTGGTGGAATAGCTCTAAAAATTTAAAACACACACCTCAAAACAAGATTTGAAAATAGATAGGATCTCTAACTGAAACATGATAAAAGAAAAAGGGTTCACTACCCAACATACTACCTCAACTACCCACTCATAAGGTTAGGGTATTGGTAAGGGTTCGAGTTTTTGTTTGCAGGGGTTACATTATATGGATGGTTAATTGCAATTTAAGGATGTAAATTCTCTTTAAATTACACTTGAAATCTCCATTTACTGGAAACCATTTCATTTATAAATCATAGTTTACATTTTAAGTTCATAAATGAGTTTATACATAATACAAGTTTCAATTAAATGGATTTACATTCCTAGTTTATAAAGGCCCATACTCTTTATAAATTTAAATTGACTCCCATTTAATTAAAACCATATCCCCTTATATTCAATCTCAAAATGTAACATGTAAAATATGATGTCTTGATTCAAATAATTACCCATTCCAATTTATAAGGGCCCACACACCTTATAAATTGAAATTGGCGGTCATGCAATTGCAACCAAATCCCAACTCATGTAACTTGGGTTACATATCTTACATGGGTATAAATTATCTATTTAAGATGCCACCATCAATATATATGAGAAAACAACATTTATGTTGATGCTGAAATTTTAAACAACCAATTTCCTTTCCTTTCATAACATGTTACCGGCATAGGCATATATAAAAACCAAGGAACTCTAAATAATCACATGCAAGATAGGTAATGAAAGCAGTAAAATGAACCTATATGGCATGAAATATGCATGAAATGTGAATTCTAATTGCCTATAATGATGCATGTAACAATGATACTTTCCATGCCAAGACTAGGTATAATTTCCATAAAGTATAACAAATACCAAAATCAATGTGCATCACCCAATGGTGAAAATATATCAACATTAATAGGAAAAATATAGAACAATAATTTCTCATTCTCAAGAAACTTGGTGTTTACCCTGAACATGGGTTAGCTACTCCGAGACATGACTTATGACCAAGTTTCAACATACTCTGAATCTCCTACCTAAATTTCAAAAACAATAAGACCAGAAAATAGATCCTCTAATACCACTTTGTTACATCTTAGACCCATTTCAATCTTGAGTAACCAAACTCAGTTGGCCACATGGCCTCAAGCATGCCTCCCTATACAATAGATGCAGCCGACTAGCAGCAAGGGCCTAGCGTGTGTCTGTGGGGAGACTATGCCCTCAGGTCAAAGTGGATAACAATAATGATATAACATGAAAAATCATCATAAGCATAAAAATAATGGATAAGGAAATGAAATAAAGAATAATAATAAGAGAAAATAAATAATCAACTCAAAAGTGGAACAATGTCATATAGAATATGATGTAATGTCATGTCTCTAAAAAAAGGGAAAACATACATACATGGAAGAAGATAGACAATAAATACATGATATATAAAAGAATAAAAAAGGTAAAAAAACTATCCAAGCATCCTAATAATTGGCCCATGTATCGGCTAACAAAATCCCATCCTAAAGAAAGCAATCCAGGTGTCCAGAGTGGGATGATTCCCTTTTTTCACACTTATGATCATATAATATTCCTAGGTACCAACGGTGGCCCAAATAGGGTGTGAGATAAATCTCAGTAGGCCACCAAAAACTACTTCTATACAAATCCAGTATGTGAATATAAATTGTACTATGTGTAGGTATATAAAAGTAAGTGGTACAAAAATAAACATCTCATACCCTCTTCAGCATTTGCTGGTGTCTGAATAAGTATTCATTTAATTAATTATGATTCAGTTTATAATAAGGGGTTATTATATAAAAGGTATCAACAACACTATAACATGAAGTAATAATAATAGAGGATCCAAGGTGTAACTAATGAATCCTTGACATCAAGGGTTAATCCAACATGAAATGGTAACTCATGTAGTCTAATAATAAAAGTTCTGAGTGTAATATAATAGCTACACCCAAGGAATTCCACTATAAAATATTCTTACTGAGTCCATGAATCTCATCCATAGTAATCTCGGGCTAAGCATTATAGGGCCCAATGGGGTGAATCCATGGTTCCGTGTATCTGAAGACATCAATCTGAATCCAAGGAGTGTATCCAATACATTCTAATATATGGATAATTTTCAAGTGAATCTTTAATACAACGATGAATCATTCATTTAATAAGACAAAGAACATATTTCATGGTGGATATCTCCCATTAAAATTATCTCAATGAAGCAGAATGACATAATCTGAGTTCTTAATAAATTCCCTCAGGAATCCAAGGCTAGCTCATGTCTCACCATTTCTATAATGGTAAAAAGTTCCAAAAGTAGTAGACACATTATACTCTTTTTAATTTATATACATATGTGAGCATAGTCCATGTAATACTAATTCCAAATAATCATTCAATAGGTTCATTCCATTACCTTTCATTAATCATGAAAATGTGAATTAAGGACATGAAACTAATTATCACTTCAATTACATAATCATTTACTAGTTTTATTTCATTACCTTTCATTAAGCATGATAATGTGACTTAAGGAAATTCCACCAATATCAATTCAATTAAATTTGTAGGTTTTGGGCATAGTGGAAGTGTGGGATAGTTTATACCCAACTTTGTTTTTTGTCATGATCAATGATCAATCCAAGAGTTACATGATGATGAACACTATAATCAATGAAATTGAATCAAGGAAAAAAATCAAGGGATAAAACACTAAAACCAAGTGCAGGATCATCACATATTATTTATAATTAATTTAATCAATTAAAGAATTATCTTATGTGAATTATTTCTTCCCTTATGGATATGACAACATATCTACTTTTTATTTTCATTGTGTTGAAGGAATCAAGAGCATATTCCCTCTATCGGTGATCCACACGTGTTCCAAAAATCTCCAAATATCATTATAGGAATCTTCATGTGCTAGCTTGATAGATCTTATTTCTTACATTTTTTTACCTTTTATCACCATGAGAATCACTTACAAAGAGTTCTCCTTGATCACTCTAGACTCAAGAGTTGGAGGTAGAGGAAGATTTCTCTCTGTTCTTGGGAGAATTTTGGATAATGGAGCTCTCTAGGGATTGAGAGGATTCCTTAGATTCTTTGTATACAACAAAAAAATGAAATTGTTTCTCTCGAAAAAAATACTACAATTGGGTTTATATATCGCTAGGGTTAGAAATAAATAATTACACAAATTCCCTTTATTATTTATTTAATTCCATGCAGAACCCAATGTCTATAATAATAATAATGTTATTATTTCTCAACATGCACTTAACTTACGAATTAAAATTAAATATTATTTATTCAAATAATATTCAATATATATTATTTCTTACTAGACCATTAAACTCGGTCTTCTATTCCTCCAAAATTTTTATCAAACCTTGAATAATGTTTATTTATTTATTAAATAAATATCACTGCATTATTCTCCAATAAATAAATAAATAATATATTCACTAAATAGATAATAAATATTTATTAAATATTCTTCTCACATAATATTCTCTCGAATAACTAGTGATGGAATATATGTGATCAATTATCCATGAATAATTATTAAACCATATATTGGAGTAATATTTATTCAACTTGTTAAATAATAACTAATAATATATTATTTAACTAAGATTCTGGATACACTTAGTGTGTGACCCTCTAGACAACTTTCTCCGTGGTATTAGGTGAAGCAACCTAAAGTCTAAGGTTAGCATCTAGAAACACGCCAATACAACCATAGAGAAAGAAGTTAATGCCACAATGACATAATACCTTATATAGACACTTACTATGTAATATAATCTCATTATCATGCTATCTCTAATTAAGCAGGTTGCATAACGGTGCCATTAACCTATGTACTCAATGTATCTTTCTTTGGTTTCCAAAAATTGAACTTTCCTATATAACACCATGACCATGGATTTATTTAGCCTATATCATTTTCATCAAAGGGTCTAGGATATCAACTTCTATTAAAGAATATAAGGGATAAATCTTTTCTCACATTATTCATTAATGAAATATTACACATGAAGCACCCAACGTATCCTACCTCACCGAAAACATATGTCGTCATGGTTTTAATCAATACATAAAAGTATACAAATTGTAATATGCATTAATAATAATCTTAAATTCTAAGGATCAATACCCATTTCCGTAGATAAGAACATCCAATGACACATATAAATGTGGATTTCCTACTGGTGGGTCTTGTTCTCATAATATCCTATACTAAATATTACCAAGGGCATATACCATGATAAGGTGCCTAAAATTCCTATGAGTATCCACCCCTGATAGCCTATATAATTTTCCCCCTCAAATGATACCATCCAACCATAGAACATATTTTTAAGAATAGTTTCATAGCACTTTCAGGTTCTCATCATGCTGGGGAACTACTATGACCTTTTAGTATGACAGCTAATCTTAGGACATTATCACATACTATGTTACGTAGAATAAAAATCATGATGTGATAAGTAGTTTATTAATATTCAATACTATGAATATAGGTTATAATAAAGTACACAGGAGTTTGTTATAGGGAACCAAATCCAACAGACTCCCACTTTCACTAGAGCCAACTACTAACAACCTTTAGTCTTCTAGTTCTCACATGATACTCATACTTCTTCTAAGATTGGCCTTTGATAAAGGGTTCTTCCAAATTCTCTTTTTTGAGTACTCTTCTTACTAAAAATTTACCCCTTTGATATAAATCCCTCAATAGGTGATACTTCTAGAGTATATGATTTGTCTGTTGGTGTGACCATGACTCTTTTACAAGAGTCACTATTGCAGTATTAGCACAATACAATGTGAGGGGGTATATAATTCTCGGTACCAAATCAAGATCCTAGATAAGGTTTTATATCCAAATTCCTTCCTTGACTGCATCAGAATTCACTATATACTTGGACTCCAGTGTAGAATTAGTGACAAATGGCTGCTTTGAACTCTTACAGATCACAGCTCCTCTGTTGAGACATAAAATATATCCTAACTGCAACTTTAGATCATTTTGATTTTTTTGAAAACTAGCATCATTATAACCCCTAATGACCAACTTCTCGTCTCCTCTATACACAAGGAACATGTCCTTAGTTCTTCCCAGATACTTGAGGATTGCCTTATCAGCAGATTGATGTTGTTCTCCTGGATCTTCTTGATATTTTACTACCATTTTCAATGAATAGTAATCATCAAGTCTAGAACATAACATGACATACATGATTGATCCTATCACTAAAGGGTATGATATCTTACTCATTCTATCTTTCTCTTGTTGTGTTTGAGGACACTTTTTCTTAGAAAGATATAAACTATGTGACACTAAAACCAATATCCTCTTGGATTGTCCCATAATAAATTTCTTTAGTATCTAGTCAATATATGAACTTTGAATTAGTCCAATAAGCCTCTTGGATCTATCACGAATGATCTTTATCCCTAGAATATGGGATACTTCACCTAAGTCCTTTATGGAGAAACACTTGTTTAACCAGTCCTTAACATGCTATAAGACTGGTATGTCATTTCCAATAAGTAATATGTCATCAACATATAATACTAGTATAATGAACACATTTCCATTAGAACACTTGTAAACATATGGATCACATTCATTCTTAATGAAACTAAATTCTTTTAAAGCTTTATCTAATTGAATGTTCCATGACCTGGATGCTTGCTTCAATCCATAAATGGATCTTTGAAACCTGAAAATCCTTTTGGCATCACCTTGAGTCACATAACCTTATGGTTGTTCCATATAGAAATCTTCTTGAAGGTTACCATTAATAAATTAAGTTTTTACATCCATCTTCCAAATCTCATAGTCACGGTAGCTGCTATAGCAAGTAGAATTCTGATGGATTTAACCATGAAAACCGGTGTAAAGGTTTCATCATAGTCAATTCCTTGATGTTTTTAAAACCATTATCCACTAGCCTTGATTTATAGGTATTTAATTTACCTTCCATGTCTAGTTTTCTATTGAATACCCATTTTCACTCTATAGGCTATACATTAACTGGCACATCGACCAGAGTCCAAACTTGGTTCTGATACATGGAATCCATTTTAGAATTCATGGCTTATTTCCATATTGTATATTCTAAGCTATCTTCTACATCTTGTACCACTTTTCCTTGTTATTCCCTTTCTCATTCACTATAAGGACCGTAGGTTTGTCATGCCACATGTCCTTATCCACTTAGATAATGAAAGTAGGAAGTTCCTAAAGACTCTTCTCAATATTGATCATATTATAATTAACAATAAAATTGGAGAAGTTTTTGGGTAGTTATGAAGGTATGATATTTGTGTGCAACTCATATAGGAATTTAATCCCTAATATTTCTAATCATTCAATGTAGCTAATAAGATTGACTACATGAGGACCAGTTGGAATAGAATCTCCAAGTTTAGTTTTAAATAAAGCATTGGAGATCTTTTATCTCTCTTGTCTCGTCTTCTCTTGATAATGATCTCAAAGGTGAGACATTATTCTATACACATTCATGTCCTCATGTTACTTAAAAATATCATTGGTCATGAATGATAGCATGAAACACTGAATATTTGTAGTATCATTCAAATGTTTCTCGTATAGAGACAAATTTCCATCACTAGACTCATTTCCAGGTGCATTAGTAATTGGTTCTTTTAGAACATTTAATTTCCTTTTAGGGAAAATGATAACGTGTAAGCACCTTTTCCACTCTTGGAAATTTGTTCTGGTGAGAAGGTTATCCTTCTCAAGTATGGACTGTAATGATATGTTTGAATTCATTTTATTGTTGTTTCTAGAAATAAGATGAGTATAATTTTAGTACTTTATTTGATAAAATTTAGACATATAAATAAATATTAAATTTATAAATCTCTCATTATTTTATCAAAACCTAATAGCCTTAATCATTGACTTTAGCTATTTATTGTACATTCTAGTGGAAAGGATCCATATTCCCCTTCACATTACCCCAACTTTGGTTGGTCAAGAAACTTGAATGGTTTTATATAGGCATTCCAAATTCTAGTTGTATTAACTCAAAATTCCTTGATTTGTAGAGTGGACTCCCCAATCCTAAAATCATTAAATTGGATTTCATCAAACCTTACCTCTCAGTTGCACCATGTCTTACTTTGGAAGTCAACCCTCAATGTGAACTAAGTTAAGTTAAGCCAAAACTTCATGTCATAATTCCCTAATAATTTAAAGCACCCCAACTTTGGTTAGTTAAGTACTTTAAACTATGGTTAGATTTTAACTAAAGTAGTGAAAGGCTATACCGACTTAATATATATAATTGAGGAATTTTCTCTTTTATTAATAAATTTTCTATTATTATCTTTATCACATGATTGTTAATGTTAAGTGGATTTACTTAAGTGATTAACTATGTCTTATATAATATTTACTCATAAGCCAATTTATTTTAGTTTTATCTTGCATGATTGTTAATTCATTAATTCATGTGATCATGAAAAAACATCCATGATGAAATAACCATGCAACTTGATAGAAATAAAATAATAAAACGGTATGATCATGAGATTTTATTAATGGTTAGTTTATATAGAGGATGATAAACTAACCATCAACCTAAGGGAAAAACACCTTGAACCAATTAAGGTTCATGTGAAAACTTTCCACCTATCCATGCATGTATCTCTCTTGGATTGGTTTCAACTCGGCTCCAAAATTGAACCACATCCACTAGTTTGGGATCTTCATCTATTAAATATGATTTTCCTCACACGCAGGTGAGGGAAACAAGGGTTTTACATAAAAGAAAACATGGGCATTCATGTCCTTACCTAATGAGATGAGAGATGACATGCAGGTCAACAATTTAATTTAAAATAAATTAAATGAAACCAATCATATACAAAATTCTAGTATATGATCACGATCATCCACATGCATGAAATGAAATATGCATTTAATAAAACTATAATTCAATTCTTAATAATTATTATTTAAGATAAATCATGATCGAATCAATTAATTATCTTATTTAATTAATCAATTATTTTATCTTAATTCTCATATGAATTCTCTTGAGATTATCATCCATAATAATTTTAAACAAATTAAATAAATTTATTTAAAATTAACTATGTATATAAATGTACCTTGGAGTTAACATGGTGAATACCCATATGAATCTACCTAACAAATATTATACTCATATACTGTTTAATTTTGTGACATATGGAATACACTAATTATCACATACTTTCATGATGTGTACTATCAACTTAATGATTACAGGAATTACATGATTATTCTATCACATGTTATACTTCAATGCATATAGAGTAATAACTATAATACAAATCATACATGATATGAAGATCTGAACATTATAAATAAATAAATTAAACATATATATATATATTAAAACTCATCACATGATATGTCCTATCAACTTAATGACCACATGAAAGAACATGTCGATAAGGTTTACACAATATAATAAATTGATTTTATTTATACATAATTTGATATAAGTACACAATGTATAAAGGCGAGCTACACAGCTTGTGTGTTTCTCACTATCAATATAAGGCACATGCCTAGGTACTTAGCATGTAAAACGTTCCTTGGAAAAATTGGAGTACACGACGTGTACAAGGGATACATGGTGTGTGGTATTAAAGTTACATGTCACCAGTCAGGTAGGTCATGTAATAAGATACACTACTCATCTATGACTATAAAACTACACACTGTGTATGTGGCCTACATGACGTTTACTCTGGATGATCATGCTCTAAGCTATCCCAGTCAAAACGCAGTGTAAAAATTAAATTCACCGCTTGTATTCAATGCATATGATTTGAATTAAGTTCAAATTAATTCCTGGTGCATTGAAAATGACTACATGACATGTAAATCTGATTACATGGTGTGTACTCTTGTGTTATACAGCCATAATCCTCAACACCTTTAGATTATATTTTTGATTTTATTTCATTTATAAAATTAATTAATTTGATTACATCTACGAGAAATGAAAGAGGAAGAAGAAGATCTCATAATTTGTATTAAAGAATGATTAGACATGAATTGAAAACTAAATAACAAATGCATAAATCAATAAATGATCTTTTAAATAATTATAAATGATTGTGTGATCGCTCTAATACCACTTATAGGTTCTAGGTACAGTGGAAGCATGTAATGGGTCATACCCAACTTTTATTTTTTTCATGATCAATGATCAATCTGAGATGAATTCCGTAATCAATGGAATTGAATCAAAGAAAACATACAATAGATAGAATGTTAGAACCAAGCATAGGATCATCACATATTATTTATAATTAATTCAATCAATTAAATAATTACCTTTCATGAATTATTTATTCATTTATGGATATAAAAATAGATATAAATTGTACCATCATATCATTAAAGGAATGAAGATCAGATTACCTCTAGCAGTGATTCACACATGTTCCAAAAATCTCTAAACATAGTTGTAGGAATAGATGGGTGCTAGCACAACAGATCTTATCACTTATGTCCTTCACCTTTGATCACCATGAGAATTGCTTCCAAAACATTCTCAATGATCTCTCAACTCAAGAGTGGGAGGTGGAGGAAGATCGCTCTCTATTCTTGGGATCATTTTAGGAGAAGAGAGCTCTCTAGGGCTTGGGAGTATTCCCTAGATTCATTGTACACAACAAACAAATTAAATTGACTCTCTTGAAAAATAATATAATTGAGGTTATATATCACTAGGGTTAGAAATAAATAATTTCAAAAGTTCCCTTTATTATTTATTTAATCCCTTGTGGAACCCCATGTCGATAATAATAATATTATTATTATTCCTCAACATGCTCATAACTTGTGAATTAAAATTAAATATTATTTACTAAAATAATATTAAATATATATTATTTCTTACTAGAGCATTAAACTCAGTCCTCTATTCCTCCAAAATATTTATTGGGCCTTGAATAATTTCTATTTATTTATTAAATAAATATCACTACATTATTCTCTAATAAATAAATAAATATTATATTCACTAAATAGTAAATAAATACTTATTAAATATTACGATCACATAATATTCTCTCTAATAACTGGTGATAGAATATATGTGATCAAGTATACATGAATAATTATTAAACCACATATAGGAATAATATTTATCCAACTTGTTAAATAATAAATAATAATTAATTATTTAACTGAGATTCTATATACACTTAGTGTGTGACCGTTTAGACCTCTTTCTTAGTGGAATTAGGCGAAACAGCCTAAAGTCCAAGGTTAGCATCTAGAAAAATTCTATGACACCCATAGAAAAAGAATTTATTACCTCAATGACATAATAAATCATATTGATGCTTACTATTTGATATAATCCCTTTATCATTATATCTCTAATTAAGCAGGTTTCACGCTGATTCCATCAACCAATATGTTCAATTTCTCGTTCTTTGAATTTTCATAAATTGAACTTGCCTATAGAACACCATGGCCATGTATTTATTTAGGCTATATTATTTCCATTAAAGGTCTTGAGATATCAACTTCTGTTAAATAACATATGGGAAAAATAATTTCTATCATTATTAATTAATGTAATATTACTCATGAAACACTCAAGGTATCATACCTCGTTGTGAAAATATGTCATCATGGTTTTCATTAATACATCAAAGTACACAAATTATAATATTCCTTAATAATAATATTAAATTATAAGGATCAATACAAATTTCCAAAGACAGGGACATCCAATGACACATATGAATGTGGATTTCCTAATGTCGGGTCTCATTCTTATAATATCCTACACTGGATATTACCAAGGGAGTATACCATGAGAAGTTGCCTCAAAGTCCTATGAGTCTCCATCATTGATATCCTATATCATTTGTGTCCCTCAGATGATATCATTTGACCATAAAACATATATTTAAGAGTAGTTTCATAGCACTTTTGGGTTCTCATCATAGCGAGGAACTACTATGACCTTTTAGTGTGAAAGCTACTCTTAGGACATTATCACATACTTTGTTATGCATAATAACAATAATTATATGATAAGTAGTTTATTAATATTCTAAATTATGAATACATGTTATCATAAAGTACACATAAGTTGGTTCTAGGGCACCAAATCCAACAAAATTATCCAATGACATGTGATAATATATATATACTTTCCATAACATTCATTTAAATATTTATTAAATATGAATAAACACTTACCTTATCAAAGGTAAAGTCAACGTACCCAAACAATGTTACAAATGATCTCAATATATGTCACCAAAGGTGTAAAAAAAGACCACACCCTAAATGGGTGGTCCGTGTTAAGGTCTAAACATCCAATGGTGTCAAAGAAATCTCAAAGAGGATATATCTTACAATTTAGTCAATTGAATTTAAGGCAGATATATTTATAGAGAAACACCCAATGAAACCGATGTGCACAAAATGGAAACAATTTATAGATAGTGGGAAATTAAGGGATGAGTCATAAACCACCTAACTTAATCCTTTTATACTCTCCTCGTCCAAAATTGGATTTTTATTTGGTTCAGATTAGAATAAAACATAGAAACAAACAAATGTACTGAAAATAGGGCATATTAGCTTGCACTAAAATAACTTCTTTGATAAAAATACAAATAGAGAAAGGAGTTAAAGGAATGAATATATTACTAGTGTCTATCCAACATTATATATGACATTCGAATCAGATTCTAGATAGAGATAAGAGATTAAATCCTATCTTAGGTCATGGAAAGAGCTCTCAAGTGGGGGAACCTCTACATGGGAAAGAAAAAGAAATGAGGGGTGAGAAAAAGATTAGGGTTATTCCCTTTTTACAAAAAACTCATGGAATTTACATGGTGTGTAAAATTTACACATCGTGTAATGATCGAGTTATTTCCCTCTAGGAGAAAACATTACATGTCATGAATTGGGTGTGTCCAGACCAATACATATCCAATATTTTGCCAATATCCAAGCTCCACCCCCTATTCTTTTCCCTCTAAAGACAAAATGACTCACCCTAATGTGTGGATTTTGGGTTTAATCCATAATATAACTATGACATATGGTTTAGTCGAAAATTAAAAAGGATTCATACCTAAAGGAAAACAATGATCTTATAGAAAATAATTGAAATAACTAGATGACATCCATAATAGTAATAATCAGAGTGTGAAGCCATAAATAAACTAAGGTTAGAGCATGTTGTAATAATAAATGGATTGCAATAAAGTCCTAGATGACCATGTTATACAAAAAACACTAATCTCCCACTGGCCCGACCATATATATAGGAGTAAATAAAAGAAACATAAATAAAAGTATAAGGATCTACTTCTATCTCTGTGGCAAACCACATACCTAGTCTCCAAGAAACTATCGAGTTGATCTAACCCAGTCGAAAGAATACACACAATCGGCTATACTCGATCATGAAACTCTGAACCTTAGCTATATCCATTATGTAATACATTCTCAACTTGAAAAGCAGACATGAATTCTACACACACATCGAGGTGCACATACAGGGGTTATAAGTAATCTTAGTAGGAGACCCTAATGATGAGCCTATAAATCTTTTGTCATAAGTGCATTCTCATGTAATATACTCAGCCTAGCTGAGTCACAATTATAAATGATAAATAAAATAAATAGTGTGAAACCACATTCGATCTGTTGGTCCATGATCCTAGTCAAATGGGTAATTTTCCTTCATGTATATATATATTTATATGTGTATATATATTCACATATATATATAAATATACATATACATATATATATATATATGAGTAATGTTAAAAATACAATAAATTAATAGAAATCGATCCTTGGGTCTGTAATCCTGATCATATGGACGTCCTGTCAAAATGGTATTGAGCTAGATGTCATACCACTCAATCCGTTTATAATTAGTTTATATTTGGGTTTATATTCCAATAGAAAATACATGCTTCATCATGTGCTGAAAATGTCACTTTTCTAGCTACATAATCACAAAGGGATACATGTCCAAGCCCTAGGTTCTCCCATACTTAGCTCCAATCATTATAACAAAGAATGTCATTTACCAAAGGACAATTATGTAAATGGTCACTGAGCTGGATTTCATACAACTTAATCCTTGTAAATCTAGTCTGATGTATGAATCCTAGGTCTTAATACATAGTAAATCATGACATTGCGACTTGGATAATCCTTAAGGGGCTGACCCTTAGGTGATCTATAAAGGAATTCTCTCTGGATCCAAGTACATGATCGACACCCATTAATATAAATGGATTAATAGTCCCATCCTCAGCAAGTACATCTGGGTGATGTAGTAATGGTGCGTCCACCCGACCCTAGGATTAGGTGTCACTCTAGGAGAGCATAATCATACATTAAGTATATTTTACATCAATGGTGAGGAGTGACATGTCCACCACCATGATCAAGTAATCGACCAGGGAGAGCATAATTGTCATGAACCAGTCCGAGTCGACCCTGAACCGGTCACCCAGGCCAGCCCGCGATAAGTCCCGAGAGGCATTCCCAATCCTCCCGGGATGGCTATAAGAACCAAGGGAATTAATATAGTACACAAGGGAACGATTATTCCCATATATGAATAATCAAACAAACAACGAAAAGAAATGGACAGCCCAAAATACATTTATATAAAAATTGAACTGAACATTATTTGTACAAGAAACTGAATGTACAACTAAGATAAAAACTCAAATGACCAAACCCGATAACCAAATAACTCCATGTGACCCCTCTGGTCACTCTCCAACAAAATGATCACAAATCACCCAAGGTGATTGAACTCAAGCTGAAACCTGCACAAGGGCTAAAAACAGAAGAAAACTATAGGCGTGAGTATTAAAACTCAGTAGGTTAGCCCGATATTATATTCCCAAAGCAAATTCCTTTAAAATAAAAGAAAAATCAATTTATAGTTTTAAATTAAATATATAAAATTATGGTTTTCAAATGAGGTTCCATGCTATAATAATTATCTGACAAAAACATGCATGTTTAATAAATAAAAATGCAAGTAACAATTTTTTTCAAAGAGGTGCAACTTCAAAATGAAAATAGTTTTCAAGAGGGATTATTTAAATAATTTTTATATTTTAAATAAATCACACACACTACTGAATTTACCAACCAAACACACCGTATTCCAATGGTGACCACAAAAGATCCAATGAGCACAAGTCACGGGAACACCCCTAGGCACTAGTCAGTTGTGAGCCTCAGGTACCTCGTATCTCGGTGAAAGTGACCATAATAAATATTCATTCTCATGCACACGAGCCACTAGTAGGGAGCATACCCATAACCTAGTGGTACCCCAACATCATCATCATCATATTTTAGTTAGTGTTGTCATCATCAAACTTGCTACGTGAAACAAGGGCCAAACCCCACAGGATCACTAGCATACTAGTACACGTCCGCCCACCTAGATACCCGGGATTCCCTTTAGAGCTCAATAAAGTTACACATATTATCAAATACACATTTCACATAAAAATTCCATTCCCAAACCATAAACACACAGAAAACCCACAAACTTTCTTCACATTTCTTTCATGAATCAACAAACCACTAAATATTTTCGTAAAACAATTTCAAGGAATATATTGAGGCTTTTCACATAAAACTCATTAAAAAACACTCTTTCAATTATAAACACACATCAAAACCATACGAAACCATATTTGGAATCCCTAAAAACATTTAATAAAATAATTTCATGGTCCATAAAACAATCTCAATTGCACAACTTGGTACATACAAGTAAAACACTCATTCTTCATTTTTAGGAAATGCCAAACGAGCCTTTTAAATTTTCTCAAAACTAACATTTGAAAAAGTTATGAATTTAAATTTTTATTAAGGAGGTGCATACACACAATTTACAGAATAAAACCACATTCCTAAATCCCATAAAACCCTCAGGTTACATATTCAAAACACAACCATTTTCATAAGAATGTGAAACATGCCATTTTCCGAAAACTCAGGCCAAAACATGTTGTAAACAAAAACCCATTTATTTGTAAAACCAAATACAAATTGGAAATCCATAAAAGTATCCCAAAATATTTCTTTAAATGCTACCAATGTATTTATAAATCCAAATAATTCATTTTAAATTGCACTAGACACATAATAGCCAACCGGGGAATTTACTGATCACATGACATGCACTCTTAAAAAAACAACTTATGTTAAGCACTTAAAAAGGTATAAAAAACCATTTTCATGCAATAAAGTTATTAAATATACTTAGACATATTCAAAATACCATAAACCAAGTGCAAAATCTCATGGAATAATTTATCAAACTAGAAGAGTTCACATTTATACCAAAACAACTATATTTTTAACAAAATAAGTCATAAAACATAATTTGCACACAAAACCTTTAGAACCAAAGTTTCACAGCAGCACATATCATATAAATAAGGTTATAACAGAATTAAATTGATGAAAATTAAATGATAAAGGTTTGTTCAAGGGATATCCTACCTCAAAACTTGGCGTAACGGAAACGCACACTCGAAAACACCCATCGCGGGTTTATAAACCCTAAAACTATGAAGACCAGACCTAAATGAATATAAATTCCATAGAAAACCATGGTATAACAGAACCCTATGTCGATCATTACTAGGGGAGATTATAAAACCAATAAAATTGAAAGGAGGAAGAAGAGGAAGGATAAAGGAGAAGGAATCTCACCTTCACCACTAGAAAACTCTTTGTATTCCATTAGATCTGCACCCCTAGAGAAAATGGAATGGGATGAAACTTCTTGTAGAGTCGCCTAAGGTCTGGACGAACCAAGAAAAGAAGATTTTTTTTGAAAAAAGGCACGAATTGAATGAGTTATGTGTAAAATGATTTACCTTATCAATTCTGGGCGATTTGAGGTAACCTGAGAACTTTCTCCCTAATCCGAGACCCAAATGAGCTCCAAATAGGGTAAATCAACAATGGGGGTGAGGATAGGGTTATTGGATTCGAGGGGGATATGGAATCACCAAAAAATATTAAAAAATTAATTATATATAAAAGAAACAAATATTGTTTTTAAAACAGGAAATGGGCCCATGGGCTGGCCCAATACCTAAATATGTAACCCCAATTCACCATGATTATGAATTTCTATGGGGTAGAAAATTCTATGTAAGTTTTAATATGTCAGTATAGGACATGTGGGAAGTGGAATGGGTGAAAAAGGGTGAAAAATAAAAGAGTTATAAAAGAAACAAATTCGGTTTTTAAAACTGGAAATGGGCTCACGGTTGGCCCAAATCTTGAAGTAACCACCCTTTCTTCAAAAACTCCTAAAAAAGTAATGGGGATCCCAAATTAGGGTGGTTAGAAATATATGAAAATTAAAAACTCAATATTCATCTCACCAAATACCCATTAAAATGATCAGGATTTCCAATGGACCGAATCAAAACAAAGACAAAAAAAAACCGGGTGTGACAATTCTCCCCACCATTAAAGCTTTCTGCCCTCAGAAATCCATAACACTTTCCAGCTGAAAAATCAACACCTAAGGATTACTTAATGACATAATACACCCTCTAAATATATGTAAATATCAATCACCAACAATGAAACTTAATACTCTTACCAAACAAAACACAACTCACAACCACGTCCGGAGAATCAACGGAAAGATGAAGCCACCACCTCCACAACCAAGCCAAGAACCCGATTGTTGGGCCTTCTCCCAATGAACCCAACCATCAACCAAAACAAAGAGCACTCACAAAAACCAAATATTCCCGGGGAGTCCAGAATGGACTCCCCACCATTAAAAAACAACTAGCACTAGAAAATTTCTTAGGATGAAAATCCATGAGACCCATGGTGGGTCTCCCCCCATTAGAAACCAACTAGCAACGAACATACAAGAATTCAACATGAGAAAGAATTGGACCTCACTCACACAAGCCCAAAAAAACACTCCTATAAAAAACTAAAATGCCATGTTAATAGGGTTACAACATGAAAATCTAAACCACCCACTCCCGAACGGAGGGGACATAAACTAGGCCAAGACTTTCAGCATGGATCTGGACCCCCACCACTTGGGAATGGGAGGGAAGGGGACCCAATAATTTGGCCACTGAAACCACAAAAGAAATAAAGAAACTACCCAAAAATATCCACATATGAATTGGTAACACCAAGACTACACCTGATTTTCACAAGCGGTCCACACAGGGGAATTGATTGAAAACCCACATCCATGAAGGCATAACCATAGACACTGTGTGAGGGGTAATTCCACCACGCTTGTTGCGACAAAGGGAAATTAACAGAAATGAGGAACCAAAACATTGACATAGTAACTAACTTACCAAAAAATAGGAGGCATGATACTAATCTAGCACTCCACACCTCTATAGATTTCCTGACTGCGTGAAAAGCTTCACTCCAAGGCCTATGGCTGGAGCCCTTATTCTTGAAGCATCTGCTGCATCGCAGTCAGGTGATAAGGATCACACCACTCAAAAAAACCTCACATGATCACCAAACAAAAACCTTCATCCAAATAGGATCTCATAGATACATATCAAAACTCTGTCTCACTCTGAACGAGGGGCAGAATGGATAAGGAATACGGCGAAACACATCAACATCACCGAACACAACTGCTATGTCTAAAAGAATTATCATGACCTAGAAGCACTTTTAATTGATCCAAACTAGCTCTCTATTCCAACAAATAGGTTGAGGCATCATCCAAAGAGGTGGATTTAACATTTTAAATGAATCCTTAGGTTGATCAGCAAGAAATATTTCTAACGGAGAACTATACATGGCCACATCACAACATCAAACACATCTTTAGGAACCCAATGAACATTACTAAAAAAACGAGCCACCAACAATATCTCATCCCAAGATACAACAAGAGTACAACTTCTAGATCAGAAAGAATCTTATTGAATAAAAAACTCTTCTGAGACATAGAAAAATCAAGCCACATAACCATTGGTTTTAAAAAAAGGCCACAATTTTTCAGCTCAAAACACTTTTGAAAAACAAACTAACTTGGTGGGTTTCCACATTCACCAATGGTGTTTCATCAAGTCTCACCTATATTCACATTTCCATGCCACCCCAGGCACCCAACGACCATGCCATATAGGCCATCCTTCCAGATATAAATAATACCATGCGTGTGAGAACCCATGAAAACACCAAAGGCTAAAACAAAACAACATCATTCCAAAAAAATACCTTCAAAAGGAACACCAACCACCAAGTCAAAAACCATTTTCATATTTCACAAAAAAAACAACAATTCATTAAGAAAAATTTTCTTAAATACCTAGCCCTTTTCATTTTTAACAACTTTTAAAATAACCAAGCCACTCCAAACAACCCCTTCCCATTTTTTTTTTAAATTCAGCATGGTATATTTTCATAATCTGAGTTCCATTAAGACCAATACACTTTCTAGGAAAACACCAACCGATCAAAACCAATTTCCAAAACTAATTTATCTAAATCAAAAACATTTTAACATCCGAAAATAACCCATTTAAAACAAAGATCCAGAATCACCTTAAAATGATTCACAATTTTAAAACATTTTATTCCAACAAACCACAAGTTTAGATTATGGATAATCCAATCTCGTTAAATCATTTCCACTTTCGTCCATTTTTTTCACAAAACACAACCTTCCAAAGCCATTCTTATATTTAATTTTTGAAAACCCCCTTTTTCACTTTTCAAAATATAATTCTTACTTTAAAACCCATTTCCACAATTCTCACACAAGGATTTTAAAAACAAAAATTCAGAATTCAAGAAAGGCTAAAGAGACCCAAAAAAGGGAACTAGTGTCGGGGGGTGACTTGACCATATGGTTGGAGACCATATGTCAAACACAAATCCAACACAGAGAGACTTATTAAGACCATTCCCCAGCTCCACATGGCTTTCCAAGACCTGTGAGCTCAAGGAGGCCATTAGTCAGACTTCCCTTGTCATATCCCAACACCAAACAATCAAGAAGAACAAAGGACACTAATAAAACCAGACTTCCCATGGAAACCTGAAGATTAGAATGAGAAAGATTTCGCGATGCTCTTCTTGAACTTACCCCTCAAGTCCCATCAATCCTACTCCATCTACCTTGACATCCCAAAAATAACAAGGGTTCTCGAAAAAGAAAGGTCCTCTAAGAGCCGACCTCCTCTGATACCATTTTGTCACGAACCAGTCGAAGTCGACCCTGAACTGGTCACCTGGGCCAGCCCACGAAAAGTCCAGAGAGGCGTTCCCAATCCTCCCGGGATGGCGACAAGCACCAAGGGAATCAATATAGTGCACAAGGGAACTATTTTTCCAATATATGAACAATCAAACAAACATCAGAAAGAAATGGACAGCCCAAAATACATTTATATAAAAATTGATCTGAACATTATTTGTACAAGAAACTGAATGTACAACTAAGACAACAAATCAAATGACCAAAACTGATAACCAACTAACTCCATGTGACCCCGCTGGACACTCTCCAACAAAATGATCAAAAATCACCCAAGGTGATCGAACTCAAGATGAAACCTGCACAAGGGCTAAAAACAGAAGAAAACTATAGGCGTGAGTATTAAAACTCAGTAGGTTAGCCAGATATTCTATTCCCAATTCAAATTCCTTTAAAATAAAATAAAAATCAATTTATAGTTTTAAATTCAATATATTAAATTATGGTTTTCAAATGAGGTTCCATTCTATAATAATTATCAGACAAAAACATGCATGTTTAATAAACAAAAATGCAAGTAACAATTTTTTTTCAAAGAGGTGCAACTTCAAAATGAAAATAGTTTTCAAGAGGGATTCTTTAAATAGTTTTTATCTTTTAAATAAATCACACACTACTAAATTTACCAACCAAACACACTGTATGCTGATGGTGACCACAAAAGATCCAATGACCACAAGTCACGGGAACACCCCTAGGCACTAGTCAGTTGTGAGCCCCAGGTACCTCGTATCTCGGTGAAAGTGACCATAATAAATATCCATTCTCGTGCACACAAGACACTAGTAGGGAGCATAACCATAACCTAGTGGTCCCCCAACATCATCATCATCATAGTTTAGTTAGTGTTGTCAACATCAAACCTTCTACGTGAAACATGGGCCAAACCCCACAGGATCACTAGCATACTAGTACACGTCCACCCACCTAGATACTCGAGATTCCCTTTAGTGCTCAATAAAGTTACACATATTATCAAATACACATTTCACATAAAAATTCCATTCCCAAACCATAAACACACAAACAAACCACAAACTTTCTTCACATTTCTTTCACAAATCAACAAACCACTAAATATTTTCGTAAAACAATTTCAAGGAGTGTATTGAGGCTTTACACATAAAACTCATTCAAAAACACTCTTTTAATTATAAAAACACATCAAAACCATACTAAACCATATTTTACAGCCCTAAAAAAATTTAATAAAATCATTTCATTGACCATAAAACAATCTCAATTGCACAACTTGGTACATACAAGTAAAACACTCATTCTTCATTTTTAGGAAATGCCAAACGAGCCTTTTAAATTTTCTCAGAACTAACATTTGAAAAAAGTTATGAATTTAAATTTTTATTAAGGAGGTGCATAAACACCATTTACGTAATCAAACCACATTCATAAATCCCATGAAACCCTCAGGTTACATATTCAAAACACAACCATTTTCATAAGAATGCGAAACATGCCATTTTCCGAAAAATCGGTCCAAAACATGTTGTAAACAAAAACCCATTTATTTGTAAAAAAATACAAATTGGAAATACATAAAAGTATCCCAAAATATTTTTTTACATGCTGGAAATGTATTTATAAATCCAAACAATTCAATTTAAATTGCACTAGACACATAAAAGCCAACCAGGCAATTTAGTGATCACATGACATGCACTCTTAAAAAAACAACTTATGTTAAGCACTTAAAAAGGTATAAAACACCATTTTCATGCCATAAAGTTATTAAATATACTTATACATATTCAAAATACCATAAACCAAGTGCAAAATCTCATGGAATAATTTATCAAACTAGAGGAGTTCACATTTATACCAAAACAACTATATTTTTAACAAAATAAGTCATAAAACATAATTTGCACACAAAACCTTTAGAAACAAAGTTTCAAAATAGAACATATCATATAAATAAGGTTATAAAAGAATTAAATTGATGAAACTTAAATGATAAAGGTTTGTGCAATGGATATCCTACCTCAAAACCTTGGCATAACGGAAACGCACACCCGAAAACACCCGTCGCGGGTTTATAAACCCTAAAACTATAAAGACCAGACCTAAATTAATATAAATTCCATCAAAAAACATGGTATAATAGAACCCTATTTCGATCATTACTAGGGGAGATTATAAAACCAAGAAAAATTGAAAGGAGGAAGAAGAGGGAGGATAAAGGAGATGGAATCTCACCTTCACCACTAGAAAACTCTTTGTATTCCATTAGATCTGCACCCCTAGAGAAAAGGTAATGGGATGAAACTTCTTATAGAGTCGCCGAAGGTATGGAAGAACGAGGAAAAGAAGATTTTTTTTGAAAAAAGGAATGAATTGAATGAGTTATGTGTAAAATTATTTACCTTATCAATTCTGGGAGATTTGAGGTAACCTGAGAACTTTCACCCTAATCCAAGACCCAAATGAGCTCCAAAGAGGGTAAATCTAAAATGGGGGTGATGATAGGGTTATTGGATTCGAGGGGGATGTATAATCACAAAAACATATTAAAAAATGAATTATATATAAAATAAACAAATATTGTTTTTAAAACAGGAAATGGGCCCATGGGCTGGCCCAATACCTAAATATGTGACCCCAATTCACCATGCTTATGAATTTATATGGGGTAGAAAAGTCTATGTAAGTTTTAATATTTCAGTATAGGACAAGTGGGAAGTGTAATGGGTGAAAAAATATGAAAAAAAGAGTTATAAAAGAAACAAATTTGGTTTTTAAAACTGGAAATGGGCTCACGGTTGGCCGAAATCTTGAAATAACCACCCTTTCTTCAAAAACTCCTAAACAAGTATTGGGGATCCCAAATTAGGGTGGTTAGAAATATATGAAAATTCAAAACTCAAGATTCATCTCACCAAATACCCATTAAAATTATCGGTATTTCCAATGTACTAGATCAAAACAAAGACAAAAAAATCGGGTGTGACAATAATCATCCCCATCACTCTAGTATCACAATCAATAGGGACATTGTGCTCGAACATCATAATCGTAGGAAAACCATGCTCAAATATCACAATCATAGGGACACCATTCCCAAATATCATAATCAATAAGGTTAAAAGTTTGGGTCCTAGTAAGTACCTCTTAGCATCCTAATAATATAAAAATCAATAAAAATCTTAGAATATGGATCCCAGGAATTATTTCTTGGCATCCTAATAATATAAAATAAATAAAAGGCCCATAATCAGGTTCCCAAAAAATACATCTAGGTATCCCAATAATATAGAAATAAATAAAATTCCTAGAAGCCGAATCCCTATAAATATGTCTAGACATCCTAATAATATAGAAAATAAATAAAATGCTTGAAATCCAAATCCTAGGAAATGCATTTGATAATCATAAAAATAAGAGTCACATCACGTTAGGTCCATTAGAAACTACCAGGAAACACATATGGAAATCATAGCTAAAAAAAAATATTCAAGTTAATTCATAAATAAAAGTGTGAGGGTGGATGAATGCCTAAACCCAATATTACTATCACAACCCCACAACTTATAAGTTACAGTATGATTTCTAAGGTGACACCTACTACCATCTCCACACAAACCCCCAAGACAGTAGTTCAATGTTGGGGATACACCAGGACACCCATTGGGTCTATCATGTCAAACATCATAGAGGAATCCTACTTAGGATCCCTGAGGTCTACAAATAAGTGAATACATTCTACTAGGGATCCTCAATAGTGAAGGTAAAAGGAGGAATCCTATATGGGATCCTTGATGGTATGTAAACAGAGGAATCCTACATAGGATCCTCAGAACGATATAGGTAAGAAGATTCATCCTACATGGGATCCCCAAGAAAAGTAAATAGGTAGAGGGATCTGACATGGGATTCCCTATGTCAGCATATAAGAAAAGGTGTCCCACATGGGACCCTTGGAAACAACAATAAGATAGAGGCATCCTACACAGGATCCTCTAGGTTAAAAGATGAGATAAAATCTTAGCATAAAAGGAAAAGTCCTTGAATACTATCCTATAGAAATGGATCATATCACACCTCAAATGAAGGGACTCACTCTTAGGAGATAACTGGATTTTTTTATCGGAGGAAGAACCTCTTCATTTAGTAAAAAGACTAAAAATCCTCCTCAGAATCCTCAAACCGCCTCAAGGGTTTCACCATCACAATATGAAGAAATATACTAAAAATGGACTAATCATGTGTATAATATCAACTCTAGGGTGTGAAGATATGAAAAACATTATCAAGTGTAACAAGGTAGTAGTACATGATGTGTATACCCTACTACATGATGTGTACTCTCAAAACCCTACATGGGTTTGATCCTTAGCTAGACCTGTTGTGTAAAACCCAAGTACATGACATGTAAGATAGGTAAATAGAATGTACCCTGCATGGGGTACCTAACTATGTATGTCACATGGCTTGGACATGTATTTTTCTTGGTCGAGTACCTCTACATGACATGTGACCGACACATGGTTTGGTCATGTAATCTACACAGTCTTGTGACCCCCACATGGGCTCTCTAGCCATGTTCTTAAATACATGGCCAAGTACCAGTACATGATGTGTTTTCACTATACATGGTGTGTTCTTATAAAAACACAATCTTCCCTAAATGGGAAGGCCACACAATATGTGTTCCTGAACTACGCATTGTGTTATTGGGATTTATGAATGGGAACCCCCTCAAATTAGCATAAAAGCCCATTTTCCTCCCCAAAAGTTAGAGATCGACCCTCAAGGGGTACTAAGTAGTAATAATAGGTATCTAGAACTAGAAAATGGTAAATCTATGTAGATTTATGGAAAAACATAAAATAGCCTACCTTTGGGTGAAATACACCAAAGCTTCACCCGTTTCTGTAATCCGTAGTAGTTGCACAATGATCTGGATCTTCCTGAGATCCATGGAGGAACCTCCCTTCCTCTATCCCTCTATCCCTATTTATCTATATCTCTATACTTCTCCTATTTTAGTCTTAGTGAAGGAATCCCATAGGGGGAATATGCGATAATCCTAGGTAGAAATAAGAAAAGAAAAAAGGAAAAAGAAAGGCATGAAAAGAAATGAAAAAGAAAACTAGGACCAACACTGGCCCCAATGTCTGACATTATTTTATGCCCCACCTAGGAAAAACTCCCCATTCTTGACTCAATGACGGAGAAAAAATCTCAATTCAATGCTTCATTCAAAATATATAACCGAACGAATGTGTGTGAATAAATTAATAGTTAATTGATTTAATATTAAATATTATTTATTCCATGAAAATTTGAACGGATCATAATTCTACCAAACTCTTATCCTAGGGTAAACACACTACTCTAGGACCGAAAAAGCGCTTAAAAAAATTATCCAAGTTCACATGCTAGGGGAAAATGACTATTTTACCATTTATTATCATCTGAAAGCAAAATAAAATAAAATTTCTACTCAAATTTACAATCCAAAAAACATGGGTCCTTAAAAACTCCCCAACATAAAACCTTGTCATCCCTAATAATCCTTGGTGATCAAATAATAGTCATGATCTCTTCCTGAGAATCTACAAAATCACACTATCTTGACCGTCCAACGATCGGTCTGACAAAGTTGATAACTCTTCCATCAAGGAAGACATTTAATCATGACCGATATGATACTCCCCACCATTGGAATACCCTTATCATCGCCTCATAACATCGTTCATTCCCACTTCCTGAGAAAAAATTTCAAAACAATTCTATATTTCAATTAAGAATGAGGGTCACCACCCTCAAATGACCAATGATGCACTCCCCACCATATATATCACCTTATCCTTCTCCTCAAGCATAACCTCAATAGGTTCTATTTCCAACCAGGAAAGACATTTAAAAACCTCAGTGTAGGGATGATGCTCTATTAGCGTACTCAGGACAACATTGACATAGATCATGATTGTATCTAAACTAGGAGTACACTAAGATTCCATTGATAGGCATGTATAGATATCTATGATCCATGATCACATCAAATAAGTTTCCCTTTCCTTTAACTAACCCCTGACACCACATCTCCCAAAAATGAGTATTTAGGTCCGACCACATATAAATCATCTCATGACACATAATTTATCCTTAATGTCTCATCTACCACAGAGGTATATTTATCCTTTTACTGAAAAATATGGGAAACCATGCCCATAGTATTTATTTAAACTATCGGTCCTCGACTCACCACATGAAAATCAACTAATTTTATATTTAAATGGTACCACGTGTAACTAACATGTATCATCATAACCTAACTCACACTCCTATGAGTTTCCCACCAAAAGTCCAAGCTGACTGTGTTACATGACACATCAGTTTCATTAAACCAAAATCTCCCTTAGAAATCCTCTTCAAAATTGGGCACCTTACTCATGCCACGATTTATTCCATGACCACTCATCACCCAAATTCATTCCAATCATGAGAATCTATATATATTATCTATCCTTTTACACATATTATTACATTATTTTAAGCATAATTTACTATCAAATACAACCAAGTTTTGTAAAGTCTAGTGTATTTGGAAGATTAGGTACATAATTTGAAAACATGAAAAACAAACTAAAAAAATATTTTATTTAATATCTATAATGATCTCCTAACTTCCATTGAGCTCTTACATATGTATAGGATAACCTAGGGAATACATGAACAAAATGGAAGATATAAAAATCCCAGTAAGGGAATAATCATAGGAATAAGACATAGAACATGGGTTAGAAAGAATAACATGATGACATAAAGGCATGGAAAATGAATAAAAATAAGTAATAATAACATGTATAACATGGTAACATATAAACACGAAATCATAGGAATGTGGAAACATCATATAACATGACATAAACATGATTCAAGGCTAACTTCCTAGACTATATCACATGGTGGACAAAATCCCATAAAGGAATCAGGTTCACTCCCTGTCCTAACATGACGTATAATGAGACTAAACATTACCCAATGCATTTGAGAACTATTTGGGTGAAAACATCATAAAATTTTCATGCATATGTGTTCCACATGAATAATCAAGCATAAGGGTTACCCATGGAAATAATTAGGTATCATAATCATGTCATAAGGCATAAAAAAAGGAATATCATAATGGTTTCCATGAAAGAATGGATTTAAATCATAAATGGACATTCATATGGTAAAATAGGCATATATCATGATAAATTATGTCCAATTTAAATGTAAATGCATAAAACAAGTGTTTAATAAACTTTAGAAATGAAACATTTTAGTGTAGTTTAGGGAAAATATTAAAGAGCATTTAAAGTTAAAAAGGCATATTTTTCTTCATAAAACTAGAAATGAAAAAAGGTATTTTTTTCATGATAAAATTTGTGACTTTAGAAAAATAATGGTTGCTTAAAACAGATTATTTATGGTACTTTAAAATGGGTAATAAATTTTGAATTTCTCATTAATTTGGATTGTTTATCGAGAAGAATTGAGAAGAGAACCTTATTAAAAAATGTATATTCCTAAAAAAGAAGGATAAAATGATCTAGATACATGATTTTGGAACATATAAATATAATTTAGAAGAAATATATAAAAATAAATAAGATTTATTTATGGTAAAGAGAGAGAAATCATAACCTGAAGGAGAAAATGGACGTTCAGGAAGAAACTGTTAACCTAATGTTCAAAAGTTTTTTTCACTCGATCTTAATGTTGTAGATAACCAAATTAAATCCATTAATTAATTAATTAAGAAATTTTTCTACATGCATTTTATTTATTATAATTTTATTAAGTTCATTTATGGCTTTTTTGATGAGTTATAAGATACAATTTCATCGTTTGGGAGTGTTCGTTTCCTTTGTTTTCATGATTGGTTACTTGTATACATGTATGTAAAATCATGTAAAATTAGAATGGTTATCCATAATTGAAGTTATATGTTATTAATGAAAATTAATAATATTAAATTTTTATATAAGTCATTTGGTAATTTGGGGTGAGTATGAATCATTAGATAAGACGTTATTGATAATCATTTAGATTATTTTGGCGGTTTTTCGATCATCACAAACTAGTTTTACTTTATTAATTAATATTTTTTATATAAAATCATTCCAAAAAAATTAATAGGATTTAATACAGATATTATAATATATTTTAACCAAAAAAATGGTTTTCTTAGTAGTCTTGGAGGAAGGAATAGAAATTGAAAACTTTGTCGTCCTTGAATGTGATAAATTAACAAATCATAGACAATGTTTTCATTTTTAGTACAAAAGGAGAGGGGAAAGAAATAATGATGGATTATTCAATTTTCATAATAAAATTATAGTATATTTAAGTTACTGGAGTTATTATACCATTTGGATTATGGAAGGTGAGTAGAGAATAAGAAAAGAAAAGAACTTGAAAAGAAATTAAAAGAAAAGAAAGAGGATTTTACCTCTTGAATTCTTCTTCTTGAGAACCTCCTTAGGGGGATTGTTTTTGGTATTTTGTTAAGAAAAAAGGATCCTAGAAATGGGGGAGGGTATTCAGAATATATTTGAGTATAATTTGGACAAGTATTAAAGCTTTATATGTGTAAGGAGAAGAGGTGGCGAGGGGTGACATTTATAGGGAGGAGAGGGGTGTTTTCTCATTATTTTATTTTTTAGTTTATTATTTTGCCTCAAGACTATTAATAGTTTGAGAAATATCACTAAATATATTAAAATAATTAAGGATAGTTATATATTATTTTTCTTACATTATCTATGACCCAATAAATAGTGTATTTAACTTATAATGTATATATACCATAAATTGTTGTATTTCATTATTCACAAAAAATTTAACTATTTTAGAAAAATACCAAAAATTTACCCTAACCATTTTTCAATGTGTAGAATTAAAAAATTAACTCCATATTATAAAAATTATTTTCTAAATATGATAAATTTAATTTTTAATTAAAATCATCATTTACTTTGAAAATTCCAATTTGAAAATTATAACTGATTTTATAACACTTTGAAAAATTAATTAAGGTCTCATAAAATTATTTTATAATCATAAGAAAACAAAATATTAATTTATAAATACATTTTATGGAAATAAATTTTCTTTTAAAACATTATATTGATTATAAAATTGAAAATTAACACTTATGATTTATAAAAATATCATCACTTAATTAATAATTTCTAAAAAATTTATTTACTTATACTATGATAAAATTATATCATATTTTAATTTATAAGATGGATAAATTTTATTTCTACTTTTATAGGTGAGGTTTTTATTCTATTGTTCGGTTTACTATTCATAAGGATCACATTACTATTCCAAAGGTCAAGTTACTATTCCATTGGTATAGGTTCCTTAACTTATAGAAATACATATTATTTCATTCATTATTTATTTATAAAGTTTTTATTGTGTTATATATGTGATGTTTATTTTATTTATACTATATAACATAATTAAAATAATGTAATTTTCATTGATAAAATTTTAGATTGTTACAGTCTACCTACGTGCTGACTACATTATCAATAGCGAAAAAACAGGTCAATGGGGCTAGGCACCTAAAAATCCCTACCTACCAAATCCAGACTCAAAAAAAAGAACTCTAGGTGCTTCCTCAAAATCTTAAGGCATCTCACCATGTCTGTATTGCAAAACTCAAGTACCTACCATGATTCAATCTTGAAATGAGTGTATAACCAAGATCACTACCTAGAAATGCATCCATAAACCGAGGCTAGCACCACTAAAAGGTTTTCATTTATCAAAATGAAACATCGACCTACAAGGGCCTGATTCAAAACTAAGGGCCTTTATATCTCCCACCTAGACCTATCGATCAAGTCTCATAAGAGGGTCACTAGGTGTAACCACCTATCTCAAAGGTCAAACATCTATAAGGAAGGTAAGGATAACAACAACCTACCAGGGTCAAAAATTCTACCATGGCCTACAAGGGCCCTGATCCTCATCGGGCATCCTTATATTGGACTTCTCCTTGAAGGGTCACAATATCAAGGAAAAGATAAAGAACTGATCCTTACTGGGAATCTGTATATGGTAATACTACCTTGAGGTCCAGTTCACTATAAATTTCCAAGTACCTATCAGTATCGTACTCGGTAATCTAACTAGATAACCATAAGCGAAGGCATCAACTTCCAAGTTTGACCTATGAGGGCCAACAGGATGCACACAATGTTGTCTCAAAAATCCATGTCATAGATCATTTTCATGGTTTTATTAAGTAGAATTTCATTCCAAGATATATAATAAAACAATGTATAGATTATTAATAACACTTTAAATATATAAACCTAAGTAACAACACCCTACGAGGGGTTCAATGCATGGGAATCATGTGACCTATCAACCTACTAGGGTCATTGTACCTCCAGTGCACGATTAACGAGTCATCAAACTCTTCGTAAAATGTCTCAATGTAGATCCACATCAATTTCCATCAAAATAAAAAATATATATAATTCGACCCAATTGAGTAGAATGACACTAAGAGACTATATGAGAAAACACCATTTATTTTGTTTTTGACACTTTAAATAATTGGACTCTATCGTAAGTAATAATCACATGATAGTAGTCCTATAACATGCGAATCCTACATGCCAAATATGATACATGAGAGGCCCCGTGCCTTTGTTATCCAAGATTAAAAATCCATCAATGGCCTATTGACAACTGGAAGAGAGCCATAGGTCTATAATAAATCATAAATTTCACACAACATTTGTGTCACTCAAAGTGAAAATCATATACAACTATAACATCACAAATCAAAACAACAATCATAAATACATGGAAACCAAGACTTCTTATCAGAATAGGTGTTCTCAATGCACTAGTTTGATATCCATAACAGATTTTGACACTTTCCTAATACTATTATCTACCATATCCCAAATATTAATACAAAAAGAAAAGAATATATCTGATACCAATTTGTAATGTCCTGAACTGTAATCTACTAATCTGATGGCCTAATTTGGTTCACTATAAGGCCTCAAGAATGCCTCCCCATATGTTAGAGGCTACTGACTAGAAATGAGGTCCTAGGGTTTGATAGTAGAGGAGACTATTCCCTTATATCAGAGTAAGAAAATAATGAAAATAACCTAATAACATCCATAACAATGATAATCAAAGTGTGGAAGAAATAAATAAACTGAAATAGGAGTATGCTGTAATAATAAATGGAATGTGGTAAAAGCCCAAACGACCATGTCATACAAACAACACTGACCACCCATTGGGCTGACCATACATATATAGGAGTAAATAAAAGAAATATAAACAAAATTACAAGGCTCTACTTCTATCTCTGAGTCAAACCACATACCTAGTCTCTAAGATACTATCGATTTTCTCCAACCCAATCGAAAGAATCCACACAAGTGGTTCTGCTCGATCATGAAACTCTAGGCATCAGCCCTATCCATCATGTAATCTAAGTTTAACCTAAAAAAGCATACATAAAGTCTTCATGCACACCGATGTGCACGCAAAAGGGTGAGAAATAATCTTAGTAGGTCACCCGAATAATGAACCTATAAATATAATTTTATAAGTGTATAATCATGAAATATGCTTAGCCTAGTCAAGACACAACCAGATATGATAAATAAAATAAATAATGTGAAACCACAGTCGATCCCTGGGTCTGTGATCCCAATCAACTGGGCAATGTGACATCTTGTGTGTGTGTATATATATATATTTGTGTGTATCTATATATGTATTCTCATAAATGTATACATATACATATATATATATATATGAGTAATATAAAAAATAACATAAATCAATAGAAGTCGATTCTTGGGTCTATAATCCCAATCATTTGGATATTCTTTGAAAAGGACATTGAGTTGGATGTTGTACCACTCAAGCCCTATATAATTAGTTGACCCTTGGGTTCATAATCCTGATTGACAATACCTTTTTTATCCATCTCTAAAAATATATCTAAGTAGGATATGTCACCAAAGGGGGATATATGTCCAAGCCCTGGGTTCAACCATACTCACCTCCAATCACTATAACGAAGAATTCCATATACTGCTGGGAAATCCTATAAATGTTCATTGAGCTAGATGCAATACCACTCAATCCATGTAAATCTAGTCTGATTTTTGAATAATAGATTCGGGTCCATTAGAAATCCCGACATTGTGACTCAGATACTTCCTAAGGGGCTGACCACTAGGCAATTTATAAAGGAATTCTCTATGGATCCATGTAAATGCTCAACATCCATTCATATAAATGAATCAACAACTCCATCCCCAAGAAGTATATCCAGGTGATACAGTAATGGTGCATCCACTCAGTCCTAGGAAGTATCCTCAGCATCGCTCGAGGAGAGCATAATCATCCATCGACTATATGTCACATCAACGTTGATGAGTTTCATGTCCACCACCATGATCCAGTAATCAAATAGGTAGAGTGTAATCATCCCCATCATTCTAGTATCATAATCAATAGGGACTTCATTCCCAAATATCATAATCATAGGGACTCCATACCTAAATTTCATAATCATAGGGACACCATTCCCAAATATCATAATCAAAAAGGCTAAAAATCCAGATTCTAGGAAGTGCCTATGAGCATCTCAATAATAAAAAATCAATAAAAATCTCAGAATCCGGATCTCAGGAAATACATTTAGGAATCTCGATAATATATAAATTGTTGAATGGATTAGAAGTTGGATCCCTAAAAATACGTCTAGGCATCCCAATAATATAAAAATCAATAAAATGGTCTAAATAAGGGTCCTAGGAAATACATATTGGCATCCCAATAATATAGAAAATTAATAAAAGACTCAGAAGCTAGATCCTAAGAAATAAGTCTGGGAATCCCAATAATAAGAGTTGTATCATGTCAATCCAATCAGACAACTATCAGGGAGAACCTATGGAAATCATAAGTGAATCAACAATAAACAATTTAATGCATAAATAAAATTTTGAAGGTGGTCGAATGCCTAAAACTACTACTAGTGTTATAGCCTAGTGACTTAGAGGTCCAGTACACGTTCTAATGTGACAACTGCTACCATCTCTACCCAAAACCCAAATGTAATAGCTCAGGTTCAGTCAAACACTAGGGAACCTAGTGGGTCCCTAATGTCAAACATTGTAGAGGAAAACTACTTATGATCCTTAAGGTCTACACATATGTGAAGGCATCCTACTCAGGATCCTCAACAGTGAAGGTAAAAGGAGGATGTTGGTACTGGGGCACACAATAGAATCTGGTGGGATAAATATTTGAAAATTTTCATCACCAGAGTGATTAAACTTATCATCTCTAGTGATTTGTTGCACGATAGATTTTTTAGGATCTTGTGTGAATTTAATAAGCACAAAAATAAATAAACAAGTACCTCATTTAATTTGGCGGTGTGTTTGACTACATCTTGTCACCGGTGATCATTTCTTGAAGGATATAAAGCTAAAACCCTCAATATTTTCCACACATTCTTTAAGAATTTGTGTGATTTTCATTCTTCAAAATTTGGGTGCTAGTGCAAAGCTCTGACAAATCATTTGGCACCAAAACAATCATCTTGATCCCGCCCCTTTGTTCCACCTAAGGTGTTCATGGATTGGTCACTCATAGTGAGACTCTATATGGAAAGTGAGAGTAGAGAGAGGCTCTCATTCCATTGGAATGAACAATGAAAAAAATGAATGCCTCTCTCTAGATTTTATAGTGGGAGGGTCAAAATACCCAGAAGGGTTTCCCGACTCCTAGAAATGAAACACCCACTAAATAAGCTATAAATATATTGTTCTGAAAAACTAAATACATCATATATATTATTTATATTTTATAAACTCCTTCTAATATAATAAATATATTATGTGATTAAACCCGAGTTATTTAAATTGACTAATAATTCCTGCTAATATTAAACAAACCTTGAATATAAAAATAAAATTAATTTGTATAATATTTTTTCCATGTATTTACTTAAGCAAGAACTGAAAATTACTTTTTTTATTATCATAATCCCATTTTAAGGGGTAATGGGGAACCCAAAATTATATAAAAGGAAAAACCAACAATCATGTCTCCACGGAAAAAATTCCAAGAAAAAAAACCATTCAAAACTACAGAGAAAAGCCCCTACCCAGCATCAAAACCGTGAAGACCAGTTCCACTAACCCATCACTGCACAGCTAACTGTACCGTGTAAAAATGCACAGGCCCGGTACCGATGTAAAATCCATACCTTCTCAAACATCCAAATCCATATAGCAATGACCCGGTGAAACTCTCGCTCTAACCTCATCGGGAGCAGTCCCAAGTAGATGAACATGTTGCAAAAGGCCTTAAATCATGAACCGTAGGACCGCAAAAAAAACACCACAACAAAAACATTTCAAGATGACAAAAATTCATCACCATAAAGCATTAAACCTTCACATCATCCATGAAACCTTCACAACCATCTGCGCCTCCACCGGAGATACCACTAAGCCCTGCAGCGCTCTCACTGCCACTGTTGCCATATAAGCAGTCGGAAGACGATCCAAAGAATGTGATGTTGAGCCATCATCACCAAGGACTGGATGACCCAACACCACATCGAAGAAGCATCGCCGATGAATAACTTCGAGATGATCTGAACCAGAAATTCCAATATGGGAATGGATCTGCTCAGATGTGAGCCGCGAATGCATCCTCATCGGTTCTCCAAAGCAGGCAGACCAAATAGCAGGGAGAGGCCAACAGGGAGCAATACAAGCTATGAAACGCCACAAAACACACCCAAAAAACCACCAGAATCATCACCAAATCAGAAAATCACCAAATAACCTATACGAGAAGCCTAGAAACCGGAGATAAAGAGACCCTCCCCCCTCCAGACCACTCAAAAGCCGGTGGCAGGCCACCTCAGATGACCACAACGGAGCCGTCACTGGTTCGAGTCGACACCCATCCCGATCCGCACCGGAAGCACACTGAGACCGTCGATCCACACTGAAGCTGCCGAGCCACACTGGATCTACGCCATTGAAACGTTGAAGACAACCCGATCCGCAATGAAATTTTGAGGTCAACGATCCCGCCGAAGCCGCCGAGCCTCCCCGAATCTACCGTCAAGGAATGCTGGATACCCATGGTGGGGCCCACCATGTCCAATATTACTATTCAACATAATAGAGAAAATTCTCGAATATGATATCGTGTGTGACATTCTAAGCCCTTATCTCGATAGTAGTGAATAGTATTCATAGACCAAGAGTGGATTATAGCAACCCATCAAGGCCCCTAAGAGATAAGGAATAGTCATAGAAACAATAACCATACAAAAAACACATACTGTGTAATATAATCTCTTTTTATCATTATTTCTCATAAAGAAGGACTCACACTTGTGTCATCATCCATTATTTCTTTATTATTTATTTATCTAACTGAACATACTTACCTTTGACCATCTTGGACAAGGATTTATAAAGTCATTACCATCCTGATCGATCAGGCCCAAGATATTACTTCCTCAACTCGAAAGAAAAAAATTCTATTTTTTATCATTCAACGAATATCATACCACCAATGACACACCCAAAATAAGATACCTTGCCACAACTTCATTGTCTTGGTTTTTTCCTTACATCAAAGTACACAATAAAATGTCACACATTGTTAATGATATCAAGTTAAGAGATCAATACATGTGTTCATATAAAGGAACATCCAATAACGCCCAAATCATGAGGTTCTCCTATAGGAGGGTATTTCCTCATGATCTCAAATACTAGAGATCACCAAGTGATAACTTCATAAGAAGGCTAAATGCTTATGATCCCCTAGCACCTGATAGTTAGACATCAATTATGTTCAGTTAGTATGATGTATCTAGACCATAGGATATATGTTTAAGATTAATGTCATGGTATCTCAAGTTTCTCATTATAGCTTGAGAACTGCTATAACCTTTTGATGCAATAATAATCTATGGAAATTTCCATTTAAACAGTGGATTTAGAAATATCTATACTATAATAGTAAGCATACATCATGTACAAATCACTGTATATTTTTTATCTCTCTCATGATTAAGATCATGTTTCTGTTGAGTCATGACTTTAGTTGTTAGGTCTGCCACATCTCTATTGTGTGGCTATTCTACTATGTGCGACCTCACCTCCCTGAGTAAGACTTCTCAAGAGATGATATTATCGAGTAAATCCATTTATGTTCATTTCCAAAACTTGAAATCTTGTCTAGTAAGAGTAGTATAATTCTCACAATGAAAATTTTGAAGTTCCCAGTTAGGATCCAAGTATCACTGAGAGGGGGAGGGGGTGAATCAGTGATATCTTTTTCTTTTTAAGTTTCCATTTTTGAAACAACATTCACCTCTTGTTAAAGAGTTTCTTCCCTGCTGAACGCACACAACCACAAGAACACAAGATTTATAAGGTTCACTACTCAACAAGAGTAGCTACGTCCTTGGTATGGTACGAAAAAAATCCAGTACCACACAATCCACTAGAAAACAATCTTTTTATGTGGAATACAATGAGTAGGATATACCCATACACTCATGTAGCACTTTGAAAAAAATCTAATAGTGTGTGTTCTCCCTCTTAGCACAAATAGGGTAATGTAATGATTCTGTGCTTCTTAATTAACTTTCACAAATCAAATCTTTCAAAACAATTCTTCACTTTCCTACCCAGAAGCTGGTAAGAATCTCCTGGTGCAAACAGCTTGCGCGCCACTCCCTACTTGCGCGCCTCCCTGCTTGCGCGCCACCTGCTTGCGCGCCTCCCTACTTGGGCGCCACCTGCTTGCGCGCCTCACTGCTTGCATTCCACCTGCTTGCGTGCCTAATCACTACTTGCACGCCACCATTGATCACAACTCACAACTTGCGCGCCACCTTTGGCTTATACACAACCCACTTCTTGAAAGTACCTCCCTGCTTTCACGCCTCTGGCAACTTGCATGACAAAACATGCATGACAAAACTTGCGTGACACCCTACTTGTACGCCTTATAAATAACCCTCATCTTGCGCGCCACTTCAGCTTGCGCACCACCCTATGCAACTTGCGTGATCAGAGCACCCTCTACTACTTGCGCGATCAGAGCTCTAATTTTCTCTTAAGGGTTGAGCATCAAAAAAATGAGGAGTCTAATCATCTATTTATAGGCATTTTGGTGACTTGCACGCCACATACACTTGCACGCCACACTTGCGCGCCGCTCCATCACTTGCATGACACTTTCTTTCCTTTATCATATTTTGATATGATGATGTTGAAATATGACTTGCGTGAAACACTTGCATGCCACAATTGCGCGTTGTTCCTACTTGCGTGTTGCCCCATCACTTGCGCGCCGCTTCATCACTAGCACGACACTTTATTTCCTTTTTCATATTTTGATATGATGATGTTGAAATATGACTTGCGCGCAACATATACTTGCACGCCACATATACTTGCGTGCCAATACTTGCTCTCCACTTTCTTTCCTTTACCAAAATCACTTCTTTACTCTCTCTACTCTTCATAAGGCTTGCATCAAAAGTTCTCCAAACTTATGATATTTGTGAAATACAAATCAGCAAAGCATCGTCATAGTTACAATGGAAAGTACTGAAACTTTCCTATCTTCTAGCAGCATCATTCCTTCCAATCAACATTGTATATGACTAGCATCATCATTTCTCCCCCTTTCCATCGTAAGGCTTACATCACAAGTTCTCCTGACTTATGATATTTGTGAAATACATATCAGCAAAGCATTGTCTGGTTTCCAAGTCCTTTACAAAGTGAATTGGTTTAGCTTCTTTGACAACAAAAGACAACACTCTGTAATAACAAACTTTTCTTACTTCCTTATCCATCCAACTTGGTCCCAAATTTTTTTTTACAACTAAGTGCGATTCCAAGAATTGGAATAAATAATTAAATATTCTACACTGCTTCTTAGCTACCTCTGAAGCCGTAATGCACTCGGTATTTGTAGATATTGATACCACTGGATTATATGAGCTTTTCTTGATCATTCACTTATCCTGACAGTGATATTGGATCATATTGATCTATTGGAGGACTATTTTGTGAACCCGTGTTACTAGTATCCCTTCCTATCCACATTCCAGGTTTATACCATTTATACTTTGTCAAGTACAATTAGATAGTTTGGACTGCTTCTCTTGCAGTTCTCCTAGATATAACTGATATTTTCCTACTATAAAATTTATGTTGTAAATATCAATTCTTTTACATATTAATCTCCTCTTATTCCCATTCATGTCTTATTGGATAGATTTATTCCATGTGACTTTGTAATTAATTCTCTCTCTAATTTTTCCAACTTTTATTTTTCAATAACTTGCTAGTATATGTACTTTGACTTGGTATATGAAACCTTTAAATCTACCTCAATAGATAATGTCCCCTAAAATATTGGTTACCACTTTAATTCAATCTTAGAAAATATTCTTTCATTCTGGTCTTGACTAGATATAAGACCAGTAGTTATTTTTCATATGTTAGCGAACATATTTTACTTCGAAAATAGTGGTTCTCCCACTAACCTTTGGTACACACATGACATCAATTCATTCCAAATGAATATTCTATGATATTATTTCTTACTTTAATCCTAAGTTGGATTTTAGTAATATGAACCCCTTATTAGCATTCTATGGTGTCATCATCCCTTTCTGGTTGCATCATATAGAGACCTTCTGTGATTGGTGGTCTTGACATCCAATGCACAATAAAATGGTCATATAAAGTAGCTATGACAATTAAAATTCTAATGGATTTAGACATAATGACTTTTTATTACTAATCAAGCCTTATTGGTCCCACACTTGAACCAACCATATATCATGTCACTTGAATACCCACCACAACATTCAAAATCATAATCCCCTTGTACTTTGATACATGGAATCCATTATTTAATTTTAATTGATCTTTTCAATCTTAGTTAATTTCCATATACTACTTACTTGTGGGATTTATTATTCTTAATGAATAATGTATCACTGACCGTGGTGAATAAACCATCACTATGGTTTCATCCTTCATATACTGTATGTGTCTCTAGAACATTCTCTTCCACACCTCTGGTGGAACTTATTCCTATGTCAACTATTTGTGAATCTCTAACATTGACTAAACCCATGTCAATATTTCTCCCACTATCTCTAATAGATATGTGCACATTTTTATAGAATTATAGTATATTACTTGGACTATCAATTTTTTATCATAGGGATTTTTGTAACATCCTAAGTAACTTTTAGGATAATTACTTTAGATGCACATTGTGTTTTACATGTTCCAAGTTTTTTTATATCCTTAACAAACACTTTACATCGAAACACATGTTCTTATGACATAACGAATTTCCATCATACTATAACTCATATGATATCCATTTTTCATTATAGATGGAATATGGTTATGGGATATCCCTATTATTTTCGAAGCACATCTTGAAATATAATGGAAGTTTCTACAATGAATATATATCACAACATTGATGCTCTTTATACTTACATCATGTCTCTGATGTGTATAAATAAATGTGCATTTAGTAATTGCTCCATGCCACATTTTATTGATCAATTTTAACATGTAAGACTCTTTATCGATCCTCCTTATTAGAATCATATCTTTGATGTGGATAAGGCAATGTGCGTTTAGGAATTACTCAATGATACATGATATTGATCAATGAATGCTTGGTCAAGATATTCTTGAGCACACCAGCCCAAAGGAACTCATATATTATGACCATTTATATAGCATAATTCACTTTAATATTCCTTAATAAGAAATTAAAGGAATCTAATGAAGTATATTTACCACTATCTCACCCTTGGAATAGTTCACACTCTCTAGTTTAACCGAAGTACACGTGAGATAAATGTTTTAGTGATACTCCAAATTTTCAACTGGAATCATTAAACTTGGCAATAGGGAAGTTGTGTAATTCTCACTGTTGACTTAAGAACCACCCTTTCTCAACCAACAAGAGAACACACCTTACTTCTTGTAATGTTTCTATACTTACTTGGTTACTATATTCAAATAAACATATTTGATAGACATATTGTATTCAATAACCAATAAGTATTACATAAACATTACATACAATTGATGAATATACCTAAAGAATAAGCGATTTCTTGATTCTGTGATTCAGATAATTGCATTTAAACTTCCATAGATTTTATTTCATAACATGAAAAACAAATAACCTCATGCATAATACCAATTTTCTTTGAAGGAAATTGTGAAGGTTACTTTGGAATCACTCTTTCAGTTGGTCATTTCATCTTGTCTTTCAACTTTTTCTCCATAATAACTAGTTATTAATCGTTCTTTAATATTCTTATTATCTTCGTGAACCTTTCCCTAAAGTATTGAACTGATTTATCCATTTACTAGTTGTTTTGTAATATTAAATGAAACTAATGGTATGAGTGAAAATGATATAAGAATGGGATGTATTGAAATATCCTAATATATATTTTAATTTACATATAACTAGTGTAATCATCCCTTACTCGTATTGCACTTCACTTTCTCTTCACAAATTTTTGAAGATGAGACTACATGTGAAATCATCAATGTATTAATTTTGTATCCAAAACTCACACAAAATGATAATGATATCATTATGAAAAAACCATCATATGCATTAGACATGAGTCTCCTGTAATCTATTTTACAATCTCACTTCCTGAGGTGGCTTAACTAGTATTGGGGACACCAACATCTTGAATTTTTGATGTCATAGTACTTCACGCAAGCACCTGTACAACTCTTTGGAAACTCAAGCCAGTTTGGAATTTTTCTTTGTCTAATAGTTATCTCATTGTAATTGTAGTATTACCTTAAATTTTATACACAGACAAAATCTAACAGATTGTACTTTTATCTTGATTAATTATTTAGACAATATTGATTTATTAATTAAATCATTAAATGTATCCCACTATTTTATCAAACTCTAGAAACCCTATGTACAAGAATCAGAATACCCTATTTATTGAGTATTCTAGTGGTAAGTATCCTTGAATGTCTCCTCATGGCATACAAGATATGGATATTTCAGTACATGGAGAATTCAAGGTAGGTGTTTTTCTTGAAAACTATATTAACTCACGCCTCCTTGATTTTTTGAGTGAATTACCAACTTCTAAAAAAATTTGATTTACTCAATGTTTGACTCTAAAGATTCAATAAGCTAGCTATGGATACTTATTTTCTACCATCATTAGTTAAGTCAACCCATCGTTCTTTTAATAACTCCCCGATAGTAGGAGACACCCTCGACTATGGGTGACAAGCACCCTGAACACCTGGTTGTGTTCAAATTCAAATGATGGATGGAATTTAGGACTTAATATTTCTATGAGGGTTTTATTATTTTTTGAAGAATGTAATCCATTTATATTAATCTATCCATTCTATATTGTTGTTCTCACAACTGAACATTAATAGAAAAAAATTCATTACTTCTTTATGCATTTTATTGTTTATTATTTTATGTGATTCCCATAGACAATAAAATTCATAAAATAATAATATATAAAAGAAATAAAATTACCCTACAGGTCTTGAGTATCTAATATTGGTTGATCCATTTAAACTTAATGGATCAACCATAAACTAGTGGTATCATACCCGAGTCATGTATGGAATCATAATCCAGCTCATCCCTCGTCTAGTGTGTCCACTTCTCATCTAGATTTTACCTCAACTTGGCATGGTCCATGAATTACAACATCCACATCATAGTAAAAAAATAATTGTACGTAGTCGAATGGGTCTTAGGAAGCGCAAAATATAGATAACTCACTTTTGTCTTGGTGCACAGACCCTTATACATATTAAACATGAAAAATGATGAGGTGCATACCATTTTAAATTAACTGCTTATTACAGACATCACATGTAGGTAATAAATAATAAAATAAAATAAACCAGACATAAATTGGTTTGGTCAATTTCTCAAGACTGGTCAGTGGGTAAAATAAAATCATGATAAAATTAAATTGAAATAAATTTTAAAGTCCAATGGTATTTAAATAAATTAAGTAAATCTTTTAAATTTAAACTATTTATCTAATCATCATTCATTTTGATGGTTAATTTAATTTTATCCTAAAATTAAATCAATAAATTAATGAATTAATTTAATTTTATACCCAAAATTAAATTAATTATTTAGAATATTAAAATTAATATTTTTATTATCAAAAAATTAATTAATTAATTTTGATTGTATTTAAAATAATTTTTGGGCCTCGATACCTCACGTAAGATCTAGGAAGGATGCATCGTTTATCGGCTCAGCTAGATAGAGTGGTGTCAAGGCGGTCAGGATGCAGTGTGTTTTTAAGCTAGTAGTGGCCGGAAGAGGGGGAGGAATCCTAGGATAGCTGGCTAGGCAGGGCGATGGAAAAAGGGGCCGACAGGTGGGGGGAAACCCTCCTATCTTTTGGATTACATATATATATTTTTCTCTTCTATAATTTTCCACCACCGCCCATTAATAATATCCCTTATTTTATAAAGCCTGCACCTAGACTTTTGACATTATTTGTTTTGTTTGTTTAGCAATATTAAACAAATTAAAATTCCACATACATGTGGAATAACACCCACCAGAATGAACTGTACCGGTGATTGAAATATGGTCGGATATTGGATAGAGTATAGTTGGTCACTAGAATCTCCACCGAAAGCTTAGTTGGATAAAAATAACATATATAAAATACATGTATTTCAAAATTTAATACCCAAAAACACCTCAAAGGAACTATATTAAAATTTTTGAATGACCACAACTTGACCATATGAAATTGGATCGATGCATGATATATTCCATTAGGACCAAATTAAAGCTCTACTTAATTTAATGCAAATTAATTTTTTATTAGCATGGAAAATTTATACGATTTCTATAATACCAATTGTTGGTACTAGGACACACAGAAAAAGCCATTGGGTTAGAGATTTTAAAACTTTTATCATCTAATTGATGAAACATGTCATCTCCAGTGATTTAAGGCACAATATAGGTCCAACGATCTCACATGAATTTAATAAGCATAAAAATAAATAAACAAGAACCTCATTTAATTCAGCGGCATTTTCAACTGTATCTTGTCATCGGCGATCATTACTCAAAGGATCTGAAGCCAAACTCATCTAGATCATCCACATATGTTTCAAGAATCTGTGTGATCATTTTTCATTAATTATTTTGCGCTAGAATAGAGTTCTGACAAATCCTTCAATATCCCGACGATCACCTCGATCTATCGAAGGCATTCTTGGATCGGTTGTTCGAAGAGAGACTTTATCACTCTAGAAAGTGTTAGGAGAGAGAATCTATCATTCTGTTAGAATAAACAACACAACTAATGAATTCCTCTATCTTTCTTATATAGTGGGAGGGTCAAAATACCAATAAGGGTTCCCTGAACCCTAAAAATAAAGCAACCACTAAATAAGTTATAAATAAATTGTTATGAAAAATTAACTACGTCATAAATATTATTTATATTTTATCACCTTCTTATAATATAATAAATATATTATGTGATAAAACTTGAGTCATTTAACTTGGCTCATAATTCCCGTTAATATTAAATAAACCTTGAACATTGAAATAATATTCATTCGTATAATATTTTTACATGTATTTACTTAATCACTTTAAAATAATTTTAATAAATAAATTCAACTCAATTATTCTATACTCGAATAATAATGAACTTATTTATTTTTTGGTGATAATTTATTTGGACAACTCTCGAACCCTGTGGTGGGTCCCACCATGTCAAATATTTATATTCATGAGAATATGGAAGATTTCCGAATATGCTATTTTGTGTAACCCTCTTGGACCTTACCTCAATAGTAGTGAATAGTATTCACAGACCAAGAGTAAAGACTAGAAAACCATCAAGGCCCCTAATGAGATAAGGAATAGTTATAGCAATGAACATTATCCAATGAACATGCAATGCGTAATATAATCTCTTTGTCTCATTATATCTCATAAAGAAGGACACACACTTGTGTCATCTTCCTTTCTTGATTTATTATTTGTTGATGTAACTGGACGAACTTACCTATGACTACCTTGGCCAAGGATTTATGAAAGTATTTCCATCTTGGTCAACCAAACCCGAGATATTACTTCCTAAACTTGGAAGCGAAAAAATATATCATGATCATTAAACTAATTCCATATCAACAATGACGCACCCCACACAAGCTACCTCTCCATGATTTCATTGTTATGTTTTTTCCTTTCATTGAGTATGTGATCAAATGACACACATTGGTAATGATATCAAGTCAGAAAAATAATACATATGTTTATAGATAGGAGCATCTAATGACTCCTGAAACATGTGGTGTTTCTATTGTCGAGTCTTCCCTTGTGATCTTACCTACTAGAGATCACCAAGTGCAAACTTCATGAGAAAAAAAATCTTAATTCTGATGATCCCCTTTCACCTAATAGTCAGAAATAAACTATGTCTTGTTAGTATAATGTATCTAGACCATAGGAAAAATCCTTAAGATCAATTTCATAGTATCTCGAGGATCTCATTATAGTCTAAGAATTTCTACAACCTTTTTATATGACAATAATATATATACATTACTATCTAAATTGTGGAAGCATAAATATCTTCACTATAATAGAAAGTGTACATCATGTATAACTCATTGTATCCATGATATGGTAATCGAAAAATACTATTTAGTTGGGTCTAGGGAACCCACTATTACCGTAGAGGAATCCTACATGGGATCCCTGATGATAAGTATGAAGAGGAATCCTACATGGGATACTTAGAATAGTATACATAGGTAAAGGCATCCTACACAAGATCCTCAAGAAGATAAAAAATTTAGAGGGATCTTACATGGGATTCCCTATGTCAGCATGTAAGAGAAGACGTCCCACAAGGAACCCTCAGAAATGGTAGTGAGGTGAAGGCATCCTACATGGGATCCTCTAGGTCAAAAGATAAGATAAAAACTTGGGATAAAAGGAAAAGTCCTTGAATAATATCCTATAGAGATGGATCATGGCCCACCTCAGATCAAGGGTCTCACACTCAGCAGATAGCTATATTCAGTTACGAGAGGAAGAAGCTCTCAATTACTAAAAAGCCCAAAACGCCTCCTAAGAGTCCTCAAACCACCTAAAGGGTTTAACCATCACAATATACACATAAAGATAATCAAATTTGTATACTCATGTGTTTAATTATTACTTTCTGGTGTGATGATACAAAAAACCCTAATAAGGGTAACAATGGAGGAGTACATAGTGTGTATACCCTAGTACATGACGTGTACTCTCAAAGCCCCACATGGGCATGTACCTTAGCTAGACTTGATGTGTAAAACCAAAGTATATGGAATGTAAGTTAGGTACACAACATGTACCTTACACAAGGTACCTTCCCATGTACTTGACATGGCCTGACCATGTATTTTTCTTGGTCGTGTACCTCTACACGGCATGTGACCCACATGGGGTCTGGTCGTGTACTCTACACAACCATGTGCCCCCCCAAACACGAGCTATCTGAATATGTAATCGAATACATGGTCAAGTACCAGTACGTGACATTTACTTATAAAAATATCATCTTCTCTGAATGGAAATAACACATTACATGTGTTCCTGAACTACATATTGTGTGATTGGGATTTCCAAATGGAAAACCCCTCAAATTAGCATGAAACCCCTTTTCCTCTCCAAAATCTATAGATCAACCATCAAGAGATCATAAGAAATGATAATAGGAATATAAAACTAGAAAATGGTAAACCTTCATGTATTTATTTAAAATCTTAAAAACACCCTACCTTTGGCCAGAATCCACCAAAGCTTTTCCCATGTATGAGAGCGACAACTGTTACACGATGATCTGGATCCTCCTGAGCTCTGCAGCAGCACCTAACTTACTCTATCCCCCTATATCTATCTATCTCCCTATCTTATATCAAACATGGTGAAGGAATACCACTGGGAGAATACATGAGAATCTAGGGAAGAAAGAAGAAAAGGAAAAAGGAAAAATAAAAGGAAGAAAATAAAAGAAAAAGAAAAGGGGGCCCGGGTCCGGCCCCAATACCCGACATGAGTTTATGCTTTTCCTAAGAAAAATAATCATTTTAGAATTAATGGTGGTAAAATAATATCAATAAAATTCTCTTTTCGAAATATATATCCGTATGAACATGTGCGAATAAATTAATATTTAATTGATAAAATATTAATTATTAATTATTCCATGAAAATTAAAATGGGTCATAATTATACCAAAATCTTTTCCTGTGGTAAAGAATATATTATAGGACCAAAAGAGTGGTCAAAAAAATTATCTAAAGTCATTATCTAGGTTAAAATGACCATTTTACCCCTTATAAGCATCTGAAAGAAAAAATTCAAATTTCTGCCCAAATTTCCAATTCGAAAAAACATAGGTCCTTTCAAGACATTAGATGGTGATCATTGTTCAATGGATCTGAGTAATAACACCTCTAGATCATACACAAATGATTCAAGAATTGGTGTATACACCGATCATCAAATTCTAAGTTCTTTTATAGAGCTCCAATAATTCATTTAGCATCACGATGATCACCTCGATCCCGAGTCTTCGATCCATAAAGGCATTCTCAGGTCGTTCACTCGGATGTATCCACTCTCTAGGATGTGGGAGGATAGAGGATATCTCAATCCATTAGAATGAATAGTCACATGGAAACGAGCTCCTCCCAACTTATATAGTGGATGTTCAAAATACCCTAATAGGGTTCTCTGGCTCTCGTATATTTAACATCCACTAAAAAAGAAATAAATGAATAGATATAACAGACTAACAATGTCATAAATATCATTTATATTTTATCAATTTCTTGTAATATATAATAAATATTTTATGTAATAAACCTGATTCATTAACTTGAATCATAATTCTCACCAATATTAAATGAACCTTAAATATTAAAATAATATTTGTTTGTATAATATTATTCCACATATTCACTTAATACCTTATGAATACTTTTAATAAATAAATTTCACTCAATTATTCTATAATTGAATAATAAATAATTTATTTATTCATCAGTGATCTATAATACTTTGGAAAACTCTCAGATCTCTTGGTGGGGGTCACCATGTCATATACTCTTATCCACCAAGATAGGGCAGACTCTTGAATATGCTATTGTGTGTGACCCTATAAGCCCTTAACTTTATAGTAGTGAATATCATTTAGAGACTAGGATTGGAGTCTAGAAACCCATCATATATCCTAAAGATATCAGGAATATTCATATCAAGGACAACCATCCTATGAATACACACTGTGTAATATAATCTCTTTGTCATACAATATCTCATAAAGCATGACACACACTTGTGTCATCATCCATTTTTTATTTATTATTTTTTGATATAGCTGGATATACTTACCTTCAACTACCTTGGCCAAGGATTTAAAAAGGTACTAACATCCTGATCAATTAATACCAAGATATCACTTACTTAACTTGGAAGCGACAAATTCTATCTTGATCATTCAACCAATTCCATACCACCAATGATGCACCCAACACAAGATGCCTCTCTATGACTTTAATGTCACAGTTTTTTCCTTACATCAATGTATGTGATAAAATGGTACACATTAACAATGATCTAAATTTAGGAGACCGATACACATGTTTGTAGATAGGAACAACAAATGATACCCGAAACATGTGGTGTTCCTATTGGATGAATTGTCCTAGTGATCTCACATACTAGAGATCACCAAGTGAGAATTTAATGAGAATAAGTATCAATGTTTATGAACCCCCATCACTTGATAGTTAGACATCAATTGTGTCAAGCTAGTATGATGTATCTAGACCATATGACATATATTTAATATTAATGTCATAGTATCTCTAGGTTCTCATTATATCCTAGGAATTGATACAACCTTTTGATATGATGAATAATATATGGAAATTACCACTTAAATAGTGGATGTAGAAATTTGAATACTATAATGGTGGGTGTGCATCATGCATAAATAATTATATACATGGTATGATAATTGAAATATACTATTCAATTTGAGTCTAGGTCACCCAATATTACAACACTCTCACTTTCCCTAGATCTAACCTACTAACTATTCTTGTTTTCTCTCACAAGATAAGATCATGTTTCTTCTATGTTATGACTTTAGTCATGGGTTTTCCACGTCTTCACTACATTATTATTCTATTATCCATGACTTAAACTCCTTGAGTATGACTTCTCTAGTGATGATATCTCTGAGTTTATCCCATTTTTCCACTTTATAAACTTGAAATCTTGTCTAGTACCAGTAGAAGAATTATCATATTGATAAAACTTTACTCACTAGGTGTAATTACAAGAACTAGAACAAATTGATGCATATTTTACATTGCTTCTTTAGTTTCCTCAGAAGCTGCAATGAATTCTGTATTTGTAGATATGTCAATCATTGGATTAAATGAGTTTATCTTGCTCATTACCTTCACCTAAATGTGATATTAGATCATAATGATCTATAGGAAGACTATTTTGTTCGCACTTATAAATAGGATCCCCTCCTCTCCATATATCAGGAACATATCACTTATACTTACTTGAGTACAAATGGATAGTTCTGACCACTTTCCATGATGTTCACTTGGACATAACAGACATTTTTCTATCATAAAGTTTATGTTGGCAATATCATGTCATAAGTACACAGCCTTAAACATTACATAATCTAGTTGATTCAACTAGAATTCACTTTATTACATCCCCAAATATCATTTCAGTTTATATTTTTAGAGAATTAGGTCCTAATTTATACAATCATACAAAGTGGATACTACTAAAATAGCATTACTTTTTTCCATAATAAAAAAGTTTTTAATAAAACATGAATTCTTGAAAACATTCATCTTTGCTTAATATTTTCTCTTACCCATACTTAATTCCTATGAAAAAATTTTAAAACTTGGGTTAACCATAAAAAGTGCAGTAAGGGACATCAAAAGAAAGAAAGAAATCGTTAGTCTGTGAATACTTATAAATATATGAAATCATTTTCACAAAGACATAATTCTCACCCATAGAGTATTATATACTTTGAGAAAACAAGGAATTTCCATAAAATATAGAAAACATAAATAAAACCATAAAGATTACTTGGGGAATTAATTACATTATATTATAACCCTCATGGCTACCATATGATTTGTAACTCTCACGGATACCTTACAATGTAACCCTCACGAATACCTTATGATGTAACCCTCATATCTACCTTATGATATAACTATCACTATTACACTTGGAATAACCATTATGTTGGAAAAAAATCCCTCAAGGTAACATTGCAGTATTTTTTGGTTGATTGAGTTTGTTGACAAGGCAGGTTTCCATGGAGAATTTTCGAGTTCCCGAGAATTTGTTGACACTCCTTGTTGATAAAGAATGATGACAAAGGAAAGGATGATCTGGAGGCGGTACAAAAGAGTAGTACAAAGTGGTTCTGTTTCCCAGTGTTTTCCAAATTTTTGGGGTCCAAAATTTGGAAGTTTGGTAAGCATCGCAAAAATAGGATATCCTTGAAGATCATATTTTAATATGAAAAAGGCATGAATTTTGCGAAGAGAGGATGCATGGATTGGATTTCGCGAAGATCAGAAAAATGGAGGCAGTGATGCTTCGTGATTACGTCAAAGTTTCGCGAACGGCAGAGTTGAAGCGCATTGCGGCGGTGAAGGGCTTTGTGAGGGAGATTCGCGGCGAAGGCGCGAAATAATGTTGACGTTGATGCTCCGCGATTACGACGAGCTCCACGATCCGAAAATTGCCGAGGTGCTTCGCGATTTGGACAGAATTCCGGCGGAAACTTCGGAGCTTCGCGATTTGAGATGACGTGGCGTTGACTTCACACGGAAAGTTCGAGGGCTGATAGAATCTCCTATAAATAGAGGCTGACCCCCTCGAGAGAAGTAGAGAGAATTTTCAGAGAAGATCTTTTTCTCTCGGATTGAGAAGGTGGTTCGCGTAGCCAGTGTGCTTCGCGAAAGAGGAGCTTCGCGGCGGCTATTGTAGCTTCGCAAATGTTGTGAGATCCACGTTGGCTCAGTGGGCTTAGCGAGGGACATCGCTCTGCGATGGCTTGAGCATTGCAAGAGTGCTTCGCGAAAGTGCTTTGCAAGAGTGCTTTGCGAAAAGGCAGGAGCTTCACGAAGGCTTGTTTGAGCTTTTCAAAATTGGGAGCCTAGCAAAGTAGGGTGCATTGCGAAGGTGTTTCCAAAGTGAATTGCCCAGTGGTTAAGAGGAAAAGTGGTATTCATCAGTGGATGAAAGGTGGACTATAACAGAGCATCTATCAATAGTTGAGGATGCATTTATTTATGCAAATGAAGAGACCAACAGGTCTATAAACTGTGAGTGGATTCCCTTCCAGAGCAGTGAGCTTAGGAAGAGAAAGAAGGTGATCCTCTCCACTGGCAGTGAGGCAGAGAGAGAAATAGGGAGTGACCCTAGGGAAAGCAGTGAGATGACCCTAAACCTTGAAAAGGAAGTGATCCTGGGATAGAGTGACTGTACCTGAACATTGTAATCCACAACTAGTGAAGTATAGTGGAATTTGGTACGACCGGAAACTTTTTGGCATATTCTCCTTGGACGTAGCCCAATGAGGGTGAACCAAGTAAAAATCTTTGTGTCTTCCTGTTTGCTTCCCTGCATTACATTCAAAGTATCATCATCAGATAAAGAATAAATGAAGTGGTCATAATAATCACACGAGTGCAAACAAAGTGACCCTTGTAATAAAGAGGTCATGATCCAGTGGGGCAGGAAGAACTTTGCGAAAGAATATCCATACCCTGATTCACCCCCCCTCTCAGGGTATATAGGCCCCTATTGGTCCTAAAACGTTACGATCAACTTACAACATAAACATACCCAATGCATTGTATGGAGATATAGGTCCTAACCTTCATCATAAACAATGAGCATGAACCAAAACATAATCATAAAACATGAACACTAGCATCATAAAAACATGTCTTGAGGAAAATAAATTATTTTAAAAGAATACTACGCAAATACAAAGGAAATCCTTTTTTTAAAAATAAAAATGTAATCTTTTAAAGAAAACATCAAAAAATTAAGGCATCATGAAAGCAGAAAAATCTTCTAATGCCACATAAGTAAAAAAATATTCTTTTTGAATTTCAAAAACATTAAAAATAATTTTAAAATAAAAATACCTTACCTCAGGTTCATCTTACTTAAAACATATTAAAACCTCTTTTATAATGGTTTAAATAGTTATTAATATATTATGGAACTATATTAATATCTATAATAACTTATATAATCTTTTTATAAAAACTTTCTACCCATTTATTAATAATATTTTATTATTTCTGTTGTTTTGGGTGCGTTCTTTTCAAGGTCGGTTTATTATAGAATTACTTTTCAAAAAGAAATAATACTCTAAAAGTGAGAATATATATATATATAAGTAATTTTAAATAATTATAATTGAATTTAAACTTTCTATGAATGTGATATTAGGAAACAAGAACTCATCACCCATGAAGACGGTGAATTGACACACAATGAACGACGATTTTGTTTTTAAGAATAAGAGAATAAAATAAAAGATTCAATGATGAATATAACATTTAACAGAATAAAATTATAGTATATATCTAATATTGGATTTATCATGAAAATTTTGATAGGAGGTGAGGATAAGGTAAAAGTGAGAATGAATTTAAAAGAGAAGAAAAAGGAATTTAACTCTTGAATCTTTTCTCCTTGAGAGCCTCCTCAAAGATTTCAGAATTGGTCTTTTTGTGACACCAAAAGCACTATAATGTAGAAAGGGATGAGGATAAGGGAATTATTTACAGTATAGTTGATAAATATGGATTAATGTGATGAAATAAAGTTAAGTAATGATCCCTATTTTATAATTGGGGTGAGAGGAAAATAGAAATTACATAAAATATTAAAATATAATAAGTTTAATATTGGGGTAAAGACTTAAAAAATGCCTAAAAATAATTGGAGATCACATTGTAGACATAATATTATCATATTTGGCCTTATTAAATATTTTTTTTGATTTTAAATAATTTAATAAAACATTTTATTCATGAAAAATATTTTTTTCAAATTAAACACTATTCATAACTATGACTTTAAAAACATCAAAACAAGGATTAAAATTTGATTTTTTATTATATATTATACAATTAATATTTATATATATAATTCATGTATTACCTTAAAAATATAAAATTATATATATTTTAATATTTTTAATAATATTTATTTTATTTTTCCATTAAATTAATAATTATTGCATCACATTGTGCAAGTATTTAAGGTATTTATTTGTTTCCTAAAAATTAAAAATAAATTTTCCTGAAGAAGATAAATTTATTATATTTCAAATTAATATTTATGTTCAATTTTGTTTATGTAAAACCATATATTAAAATATTATACTAATTAAAAACTATAATGTGAACAACTTGACTTTCTTTTAAATAAAATATTATAAGTGGCTTAAATTTATTCAAGTGGGTCCAAAAAGTCCCAAATTTGAATCAAAATAAGATATTGTCCAAAAATTACACATCCAAATATATTTATTTAGATTTTTTGGTCATTTAAGGGGACTTATAATTTTAATTAAAATTATTTTATTTATTTTTCTTCTGATTGCACAAGAACTCCATTGGCATTTCATAAGTATTAAATTTAATTATATCATATATAAAAATTAAAAATAAATTAATCTTATAAAAATAACTTAATTGGGTTTAATATAATATTTTATATTTTTTAATTATGTATATCTACTCATATCCATGTCAAAACAACTTCTTTAATTTGTTAATTTTTCTTTTCATTCCTTGCGCAAGCATTGCACATGCATTTGGATAATAATCATGTTATATTACTCTAGAATTATAAATTATCAAACAAAAAAATCAATAATACATAATAATTAATAAAAAAGTAATGAAAATAATTTTTATCACTCAATTATTATCTATAATTCAACAATTTTTATTTTATCAGTGTTGCGCAGGTACTACGTTGACACTGAAAATTATTTTTATACTTATCATGAAATAAATTTTAATTTACATGTTCTAAATTATTTTTTGTACAATATTTATATTATAATTTCATAAATTTTTCATTCCATAAGTTTAATAAATTTTACATCATAATAAAGTCTTGACGATGTCACAAAAATACTGTATTTTGAAAAACTGTATTTTTTACTATTCACCAAAATTTATTTTTTTCAGAAAATTCTAAAAAATTAATACTAAGATAATTTCAACACGATGAATTAAAAAATGGAATTAGTTTGTTCATATTAAAATTATATAATTTTAAAATTAATCTTCTAAATATAACCATATAATAAATTGCTTTAATAAAATTAGTTATTTTAATAATTTTTTCAAATAATGAATTTAACTATTAATTTAAGAAAATTAATAAATATGAAAAGAAATTATTCTATTTTTACTTGGGTTTTTACATTACTCCACCATTTTATAAATTACATCCTCACAATTATTTCCTTTATTAAACAAATGGGTATACCTTTCACTCATAACATTTTCATATTCTCATGTTGCTTCTTCAACCATGTGGTTTCACCACAAAACCTTAACCTGATGAATTAACTTGTTCCATAATACTTTCTATATATGATAAAAAAATATAAATAGTATTTTCCTCATATAAAAGGTTCTCTTCCAGCTGAACTACTTCTAGGATCAAAACTTGAGATTGATTTGGCACATACTTTCTTAATATCAAAACATGAAAAAAAATTGTACTAGAGATAAACTCAGAGACAAAGATACTCAGTAGGTAACTGGTCCAACTTTCTCCAGGATTTCATAAAAACTAATAAACCTTGGACTTATCTTTCCATTCTTAACAAAACACATAGCACTTTTCCATGGAGATATTTTAAGTAAAACATTATCACCTACCTCAAAATAAAGGTATTTCCTCATGTTATCTATATACATTTTCTACCTTCTCTGAGCTATCGTCATGTGTTTCTGGGTCATCTTTACTTTCTTAGACACTTCCTCTATTAATTCTGGTCCCATAAACTTCCTTTCACTAACGTCATTCCAAGATGTTGGAGTTCAACACTACTTTCCATATATTTCCTCAAAATGTGTCATCTGTATACTAGAATAAAATTTGTTATTATAAGAAAACTCAACTGAAGAAAGATGATGATCCCAATTTCCCTAGTAATCCATTTAACAAGAACGAATCATGTTTTCCATGGTCTGAATTGTTCACTTGGTCTATTCATAAGATTGAGGATAAAAGGTTGTGCAGAAATCTAATTCAGTTCCTAATGACTTCTAAAGACCTTTTTAGAAGTTAGAAGTGAACTCGAGATCACAGTCAGATACAATGGAGAAAGGAAATACATGTAACCTGATGATCTCTTTTAGGTAAAATTGAGTAATTTGATCTAAAGATAGAGTATCTTTAATAGGAATTAAATTTTCATATTTAGTCAGTCGATCAACAATAACCCAAATCACATTATTACGTCGAGAAGTCTTTGTTAGTCCCACCACAAAATCCATTGATATATTTTCCTATTCCCACTCTAGCTCTAAAAAAGGATAAATCATACCCTTTGGTAGTTGTCTCTACTTTAACCTATTGAAAATTCAAACATTTCATGGTAAAATTAGCAACATCTCCTTTCATTCCATCCCACTAGTAATACTCTTGAGGTATCTGTACATCTTAATGCTACCAAGATGAACTCAAAATGGAAAACTATGAGCTTCAATTAATAATTATTTACTCATCTAGGAATCAAAATAAACACATATTATTCTTCCAAATATCAAGACACAATCTTGGCTAAGAGATGATGAAATGAGGTATGGATTTAATAGAAGATGGTTCATACGTTCTAATCATGGACATTTGGAAAGAAATAACAAGAAGAAGAATGCAAGAAATGAAAAGGATCACAGAAAGAGAATCTTGAATCCAGTGATGCATAAAGAGAAATTGTACACTAGGAGACAAAGTGGAAAGTTGTAGAATAGGCTTAGAGCCTCAGGAGAAATCACATGGAGTTGAACTAAAGGTGTATCTTTCACCTCCTCTGTCACATCACAACTGCCCCCTAAGAAAGAACATGAACATATCTAGAAGAAAAGGGGAGGAAATGCTACAACTATGAGTAAGAAGAATTTACGTTCAGTGGAGGACCCACCACCAACACAAAAGTGTGTGGTGACTTAGAAATCTGATAAAATAAAGATGAACAAAGAATGTATTGAAAAATTTGCATGTCGTGTTCCACAGAGAAAAGTGGAGGAAGGTGAAATATCCCTGCAATGGTGGAAGAAGTAAGGGAAGATGGAAAGAAAAGAGATTCCTGCTCAGAGAAATAATCAAGGAAAATGGAATTTTGGTAGAACATCAAAGACAGAAATGTGTACTAGTGGGTTTAAACCCCAAATTGTGAGAAAGGCCAGGCCTGCAGAATCTTTATATCAGAAAAAGACTTAGCATGCAGGTGATGAATGCTTAGTCATATGGCCAGAGCAATTGAAGTTAGCCAGGTAGCTAGAAAAAGAAAGAAAGGAATGTGATGCTCTGCAAGAAAGAATCAAAGCGTTGACCCATCAGGATCAACCACAATCCTCATTTGAGGAGTCCATAAGAACCCCTCTCCATATGTATATAAATGTTGTTAACTGATGATTCATCTGTTTTAGGTTTTAGGGAGATACGATCCAAGGGGAAGTAGCATCTAAGGATGTGAAGTGGAGAAGTGATATGCTCTGGAGTTTCAATTGACTCAAATAAGGTATCAAAGTTGAAAAAGTAAGGGAGAAATAGAGCATAATAGGAAGTGATTTTGTTATTAACTTTATCTCTTGTTTCCTACACCGAGATTCTACTCAGTAAGCTTAGAGATTTTTTTAGTGGCTCAATTCTGAGTGAAATATGAGAATAAATGATGCAGGATAAGAATAATTTTTATGGGCCTAAATAGTGGACATAACCCTAGGAAGTGTTGCATGACATAGGGAGAGCATTAAATAACAAAATCAGATGCAAGAGCCATCAAAGAAATAATTGGATGACTCATCTTAGGTGTTGCCTATCGAGGGAAGAAAGAAACACATGGATAAGCAGCAATAATCATGCATCTCATGCTTATTAATTTTGTTCTAAAAATATGGTATCAGCTGACTGTTTTCAGGATACCAAGATGCTGTGAGACAATATCAACCCGGTTTCAAAAAGAATATTAGAAAAGTAGCTGAAAGAAATAATGCCACTGAATAATGGAACAATGGTTCAAAAAAATCATGACTAGTGTGCAAAGGATACTCCCAATAAGAGGTTATTGATTTTGATGAGACATTTGTACCGGTTGCAAGGCTGGAGACAATCAGATTAATTTTATCCATAGTAGTGCAAAGAATGTTTAAAGTGTTCCAGATGGACGTCAAATCTACCTTTATGAATGGGTTTCTAGAAGGAGAGGTGTACATTCAACAGCCAGATGGTTTTCTCATTTCATGAGGATGAGAACAAGGTTTTTTGGCTGAAGAAGGTGTTATATGGGCAGAAACAAGCACCGGGAGAATGGTATTCAATGTTGAATCAATATTTGAAGACTTTTTGTTTAAAATGAAGCATAGTGAAGGTGGTTTTTAGAAATATGAAAATAAGGTTTTGATGAGATTTAGAATTGAAATTTCCAAGGAGACGAAGACTCTGGTTTCTACCCGGATGAAATCATCAAAAGATGACAGTGGCAGGGCAGTTAATATCACAGAATATAGGCAAATCATTGAAATTTTTCTATACATGACTGTAATAAGGACTAAAATTGTATTCTCCACATGCCAAGTAGTGAGATATCATAGAAATCCCAAGGAAAGCCACATTATTACAGTGAAAAGAATACTTCGGTATATCCAGGGCACAATGGATTTCAGCTTGACATATACTGACAAATATCAGATAGAGTTATTGGGATATACTGATGTAGACTGGGCCAGATCAGTAGATGACAGAAAATCAACGTCAGGAGGTGCATTCTATCTTGGTGTATTGTGTATTTCTTGGCTAATCAAGAAGGAAGATTGCATTTAATTGAGCACCGCGGAAGCTGAGTATATTGCGGCCACTCAAGAATGCTCACAGTTATTGTGGATGAAGCAGCAGCTTGACGATATGGGAGTTGAAGTGACGTCTCTGATCAAAATCCAGCGTGATAACTCAAGTGCTATAAATCTTCGCAAAAATCATGTCCATCACTCAAGGAAAAAGCACATTGAGATAAAGTATCATTTTATCAAGGAGAAGGTTAAGCAAGGAATTGTGAAGTTGGAGTATGTGCCTACAAAACTATAGGTTGTAGACATTCTGACAAAGGCCTTACCCAAGGAAGCTTTTGAGAGGAATCAACTGGCTCTGGGAGTTTAGTCGACTCCCCACACTTAAAAGAGTGTGAATGTGAAACCCACCCCCTCTCCCCGAGTTATGAAGTGTTTTTCCCTAATGTACTGATATGTGTTCTCTACTATGTTACAGACTGCAAAGGGGTGACCTTTGTGTTCTTTGACAAAGGGGGAGAAAATAGTGATTGTTCAAGGGGGAGAAATTGCAGCAATTTGATAAATCATGATTGGTATGGGGAGAAGATGACAGGTTTAGAAACCATATAGGGGGAGTGCATTGAGAAAGGGGGAGCATTTTAAATATGACGATGCTAGAAGTGATCGATCAAAGAATAGATATCACGACAGATGAGGATCATGATAAAAGCAGAAGAGTGGTGTTAGAGAGTGGTAAGAATATTTCCAAAAAATGGTATCAGTTTGGAAACAATTGGTATCAGTTAAGGTGTAAATAGAGGGTGTCAGAGTTGAAGTGATTCATTTATGAACTTTTCATTTACTCTTGTTTCTCACACTGAACATTGCTCATGTGGGCTTAGAGTATGTGTTGGGTAAATCCTTGATCACTAGAAGAATCGCGATAGGCGAATGGTGGTTGAAGAATCAACGACGTATCTTTTTATGGAAGAGTTGTCAACAAACCCAAAGGGGGATATTGTTGGGAAAAAATCCCTCAATGTATCATTGAATCATTTTTGAGGTGATTTTGTTTTTTGACAAAGTAGACAACTGTGCTGTGATTGTTGACAAAGAAAATCATGACATACAAATTTGTTGACAAAGGGTATTTCATGGCAGAATGTTGAGTTCAAGAGCTATGATCAATGATCCATGTTTGATTCAAGAACTTCGATAAAGGAATGGATGGTCTGGAGGTGGAATAAAAAGAACAGATACATGGTGGCACTGTTTTCCAGTGTTTTCCAAATTTTTGGGCCTGAAAATCGACAAATGAAGAAAAGTGGTTTTGGAAAAGGGACTTGCGCGTCATGTACTTGAAGTCTTGGAAACTTGCGCGCCATATTTTTTTTCAAGATCAGGTCATAAAAATATAGAAAAGGTATAAGGGTCTCGCAAGTATTGAGTTGTTCGTGCAAGTGACTTGCGTGCCGTGAAGAGACTTGTGTGTCAGTGCTTAGGAGGCTTGGAACCTTGCGCACCTGTTGTTTTTCAGGATCAGAACTTCAAAATACAGCAAAGGAAGGTGGGTCGCCAAAGTATTGGTTTGGTCGCACAAGTGAGTAGCGTGACAGAGGCCATGGTGGTTGAGATGCGCACAGAGACTTGCGCGCTGGAGGGGGACTTGTGCGTCGTCGCGCAGGTAGTTCAAATGCCTATAAATAATGGACCACCCCTCCTCATTTGGAAAGGAGTTCAACACTTTGAAGATTCAGAGCTCCCGTCACGCAGGTGTGGTGGTCATGCAAGTGGTGGTGTGTCACGCAAGTGGGACTTGTGCGCCAGTGTTGGAAGTTGTGCGCTAAGTGTTAGTTGCGCGCCTGAGGTGGTTTAGGAAAGGAATTAAGTGAGTCGCGAAAGTTTGGAGTTGAAGAAGCTTGTGTCGCACAAGTCTCTGAGGTAGACTTGTGCGCCAGTTGTGACTTTCGCACCAATACTTGTGCGCCGAGTTAGAATTGCACGCCAAGTAAGGTTGATTACCGGTAGTGTTTTCGGGCTGCGTGGAAGCTAGAAGTTTGTTCGATAACTTCGGTGCAAAGAGAGATTCATCTACGGGTGAAAGTTGGGCTTCAACAGAGCATCTAAATACAGAGAAAGATGCATTCCTTCATGCAAATGAAGATACCTACAGGTCTATAAACTGCAAGTGAATCATTTCCAGAGCAGTGAGCAAAGGAAGAGGAAGAAGGTGATCCTCTCCACCGGCAGTGAGCCAGAGAGAGAAACAGGTTGTGACCCTTGGGAAAGCAGTGAGCTGACCCTAAATCTTGTAAAGGCAGTGAGCATGGGACATAGTGATTGTTCCCAAATATTGTATCAACATATAGTTAATATTAGTGGAATTTGGTATGACTAAAAACTTGTCAGTGTATGCTCCTTGGATGTAGCCCAGTGAGGGTGAACCAAGTAAAAATCTCTGTGTCTGCCTGCTTACTTCCCTGCACTGCATTAAAAGCATCATCATCAGCTAAAGAAGAAAATAAGTGATCATAATTAACACACAAGTTCAGACAAAGTGACCCTTATAATAAAGAGGTCAAGATCCAGTGGGGCAGGAAGAACTTTGAAAAAGAATATCCATACCCTGATTCACCCCCCCCCCCTCTCAGGGTATATTGGCCCCTATTGGTCCTAACAACTGTTATGCCACCCTAATTGACAATGTTCCTAAGGAAATAAATATGTTGTAACCAAAAATAATATTTAATAATTTTTCCTTATAAATTTTTTTATTTGAGAGTTTGTAGAAAAATACTTAAATATTTTTTATGATCTCATAAATTTTTGAAAACACGATAATATCATTAATAAAAACCACATAAAAATTATCCAAATATTCATAGAATATTCTATTCATAAGATCCATAAATGAAGTAGGATAATTTTTCAAACAAAATAAAATAAATATAAACTCATAATTCCTATATCTAGTATGGAATTCTATTTTTGGAATTTCATCCTCCTTAACCTTAAGCTAATGGTACCCAGATCTCAAGTCAATGTTGGAAAAATAATGATTTCCCTAGATCTAATAAAACAAGTCATTGATATGAGGTAATGGATACTTATTCTTAATATTAATGTTATTCAAAGCTCAATAATCAATGTAAAGCATCATGGAACTATATTTATTTTTAACATAAAAAATAGGATCACCCCATGGTGAAGTGATAGGATGAATGAAGCCTTTATGAGGAAAACTCCTGCAGCTATTTTTTCAATTCAAGAAGTTCCAATTGAGCCATTCGATAAGGGGGTTTTAAAATTTGATTAGAATCAGGAACTAATTCAATAGTAAATTCAACTTCCCAATTAGGTATAACACCAGGAAACTCATCAGAAAAAACATCAGGTTATTCATTTACCACTGATACATCATTAATCTTAATTGTTACCTTTCTTTCAACAACGCGTGCAAGATAACTTTCATTTCTATCTTTTAAATTTTTTTTAGCTTCCCAGTATTTTATTAATGGTATGGATTCATTATTATTAAAAAATGAAACTCTTTATTAAAAACAACTTCTTTATATCTGTAACCAATATTATCATGGTAAACATAAATCCAATCCATACCCAGAATAACATCAAACTCTACTAGGGGAAAAAATGTTTGAAGGAAAATTTTTTCCATAGAAAACAACATAAAGATTCTTATAATTAATTTTTTTCTTCAATATACCCCCTGATGTTTTAACCATAAGTTATGGTTTCATTTATTAAGGTTAAATTTCTTATTTACTAGAAAATTATTCAGAAATAAAGGAATGTTTAGAGACCGTATTAAACAAAACATTAGAAAAATATGAGTAAAGAAAAAAAGTACCCGATATCACTTCCTTAAATGGTCCAACATCTGCTGTATTAGTTGCAAAGGATTTCACTACACCTTTATGCTTATATTTTAGCTATTTCCCATCATCTAGATCTTTTTTTTGGAAAGGTATTTTCATAATTCCCCATCTCACCACATTTAAGACAATTTACAGTTTTTTTATCAGAATTTAACTTAAGATATTTTTTATTGAAATCTCAGGCCATATATACAAACTTACCACATTGAAAATACTTATTTTATTTTTTAATACATTCCCCAAGGTGCTTTTTACCACACATTTCACAAACTAGAAACTAGATTTTCTTACCTTTAAATTTATTTGATTGATTCTTACCCACTACCTTTCATCTTGACCTTTTCTTATATATATTTTCAAAGTAAATGTGATCATAAAAAAAATAAATTTATACCCTTTTATCACATCAAACAAGTTTCTCTTAACTTTTTAATTCATGGGAGGCCAAATCCCTTTGATGTCCTGACATCAATCCTGAGTAAAAATGATTGATTTTAGTATCAGGTTCCTGTATAATATTTGGAGTGTACCTTTCCAAACAAGTAAAGTTTTATTCTTACATGGACATTGAATCTTCCTTATTTTGATTCAATTCAATTAATTTATTTTCCATCATAAGTCAGACCACCTTAGGACAATATTTTTCAAGGAATATATTCTTAAATTCATCCAATTCCAAGGCATCAATATCCTTTCTATACCTTATATTCTTGACCATTGACCACTACTGGTCCGATTCACATTCAAAACAGTAAATAGAAAGACTAAAATTTTGATTATCTAAACACCCCATGACATAAAATATATTTTCAAGGGATTTAATCCACCATTCATCAACCATTGGGTCAGAGGATCCACTAAAAGTAGGAGGGTGTTACCTCATAAAATGTTCCACTATTGTCATGTTCATTTGTGTTATCTATTGATATTATCTTACATGGATTCCACCATAATTTATATATTGTTTTAACTAATCCATTACTATAAAAAATTGTTTTGTTCCAATTCCCACCATTCTAGGTTGTTGAATCAGAAGGATATTATTCTATCGGTGCCTTCCTACTTTAGTTTCCTTGTTTCTTCTGCAGAAAACCATTATAAATTGAAATATCTTAGATGAAGCAACATGGTAATATTTAAATTATATATCATTTCAAATTAACCATAAATTAAAAGTCATTTATGGTATTCTATTAACATCATTCTATCCCCTAAATTTATTTAAATTGTGCTCTGATACTAACTATAAGGACCCGGCCTTAAACATTACATAATATAGTTAATTAAAATAGAATTAAATTTATTAAATTACCAAATATATTTTTAGTTTAGAGTTTTAGAGAATTAGTTCACAATCCATAAAATCATACAAAGTGGATACTACAAAAACAGTATCCACTTTTCCATAATACAATTTTTTTTTAATAAAACTTGAATTTTTCACAACATTCAGATTTTGTTTTTCTTTTCTATTACCCATAATTAATCCCTATGATTTTTTTAAACATAGGATGAGAAAAAAAATATCAGTAAGGGATATACAAAAAACGAAATAAAAAGTTATTCCATGAATACTTACAAACATATGAAATCATCTTCGCAGAGACATACTTCTCACCCATAAAGTATCATATACTTACTTTGTGAAAACAAGGGATTTCAATAAAACATAGAAAAAAAACATAAAGGTGACTTGGGGGATTATATAATTAATATTGTAACCCCCACATCTAACATATTATTTTTAACCCTCACAACTACCTTACAATGTAACCCTCATGACTATCTTATGATGTAACCCTCATGGCTATCTTATGATGTAACCCTCATGGCTACACATAGAATATCCATTAAGGTAAACTTATAATATAAACATAAACAATTAATTTGAGGGAGATATAGGTCCCAAACTTCATCATAAACAATTCCCAAGAACCATAACATAATCATAAAAAATTAACACTTGCATTTTAAAAACATTTCTGGAGGAAAATCACTTATTTTAAAAGAATATTATGCAAATAAAAATGAAATCCTTTTATATATAAATAAACATATAATATTTTAAATAAAACATCAAAACATTAATTAATCATGAAATATGGAAAATCCTCTCATGTCGTATATGTAAAAAAATATTCTTTTTGAATTTCTAAAACATTAAATAGGATTTTAAAAGAAAAATACCTTGCATCAGGTTATACTTAATTCAAACATGTTCAAAAATATTATATAATGGTTTAAAGAGTGTTATTAATATATTAAATAACTATATTTATATCTATAATACCTTATATGATCTTTTTATAACAAAGTTCCACCCATTTATTAATAATATTTTGTTATTTCTATTGTTTCAGGTGCATTCTTTTCATGGTTTCCATGGTTGGTTTATTATGGAATTCCTTGTAAAAATAAATAACACTCTAGAAGTGAGAACATATATATATTTAGTTCATCTTAAATAATTATAATTGAATTTAAACTTTCCATGAATGCGGTATTAGGATACAATAACTCATCATCAACGAAGGCGGTGTATTGACACACAATGGACGACAATTTCATTTTTAAGAATAAAAAAAGAAAATAAGAGATTCAATGATCAATATACCATTTAACATGATAATATTATAGTATATATATATGATACTAGATTTATCATAATTTTTTTGTAGGATGCAAGGATAAGTTATAAGGTAGAATGAATTTAAAAGAGAAGAAGAAGGAATTTACCTCTTGAATCGTTTCTCCTTGAGAACCTCTTTAAGGATTTTGAAAGTGATATTTTTATGAGACAACAAGCACTAAAATGTAGTAAGAAATGAGGATAAAGTAATTTTTCAGAATATAGTCAAGTAATATGTCTTAAGGTGATGAAATAAAGTGAAGAAATAAGCCCCCTTTTATAATTGGGGTGAGGGGAAAAATGGGAATTACTTAAAATATTAAAATATAATAAGTATAATATATGGTTAAAGACTTCTAAAAGGACTAAAAATAAAATTAGATCATATTTTAGACATAATATTTTCATATTTGGACTTATTAAATATTTTTTTTATTTTTAAATAATTTAATAAAAAAAATTATTCCTGAAAAATAATTTATGTCAAATTAAACACTATTTATAACTATGACTTTTAAAAAATAAAAACAAGGATTACAATTTTAAAATATATATATTATATCTTATACATGTCATATTTATCTATATATTTCATATATTACATTCAAAATCTCAAATTATATTTATTTTAATATTTTTAATAATATTTATTTTATTTATCCATTAAATTAATAATTACTGCATCATAACTATGCAATAATTTAAGGAATTTATTTGTTCCATAAAAATTAAAAAAAAAATTTCATGAAGAAGATAAATTTATTATCTTTCAAATTACTATTTATTTTTGAAAAATACTTTTGTAAAACCATGTATTAAAATATTATACTAATTAAAAACTATAGTGTGAACAACTTGACTTCCTTTTAAAAAAAATATTATAAATTGCTTAAAGTTATTCAAGTGGATCCAAAAGGTCAAAAATTTGAATCAACATAAGATATTTTCCAACACTTACACATCCAAATATATTTATTCAGTTTTTTGGGTCATTTAAGGGTTCTTATAATTTTAATTAAAATCATTTTATTTATTTTTCTTGTCCTTTCATAATCATTGCATCAACATTGTATAAGAATTAAAGTCAATTATTTCATATATAAAAATTAAAAATAAATTAATATCATAAAAATAACTTAATTATGTTAAATATGATATTCTATACTCATTAATTATATATATTTACTCATATCCATGTCAAGAAAACTTTTTTAATTTTTTAATTAATCTTTTATTACCTTACACAAGCATTGCACATACATTTGGATATGACTCATGTTATATAACTCTATATTTTAAAATTATCATAACAAAATCAATAATACATAATAATTAATAAAAAAACTCATTCAAATTACTTTTATCACTCAATTATTATCTATAAGTCACCAATTTTTATATTTTAATCACTTCATAGGTACAATGTCAATACTAACTATGATTTTTATACTTATCATGAAATAAATTTTAATTTACATGTTCTAAATTATTTTTAGGCAATATTTATATTATAATTTTATAATTTAGTCATTCATTAATTTTAATAAATTTTACATCATAATTAAGTCTTGAAAATATCACAAAAATAATCTTTTTTAAAAAAACTTTATTTTTTACTATTCATCAAAAAATTATTTTTTTTTCCAGAAAATTATCAAAAAATAATAATAAAATAATTTCAACATTATTAATTCAAAAATGTAATTATTTTTGTTAAATTAAAATTCTATAATGTGAAAATTAATCTTTTAAATATAACCATATAAGAAATTAGTTTAATAAAATTATTTATTTTAACAATTACTTAAAATAATGAATTTAACTATTAATCCAAAAATATTAATAAATATGAAAAAAATATTCTATTTGTACCTAGGTTGTTACAAATATTTAGTAATAGAATGTAATATTTTATTAATTCATCACAAAAGCATATAGAATTCAAGTTATCACATTAATCTCCTCATATACCCCATGCATGACTTCTTGGAGAGATTTACGCCATGTGACATTGGTAACAATTATCCCTCAAATTGTTTGAACTTGTATTTTTTTAATACCTTTTTCAGTATATGTACTATTGAATTGGTTTAATAAACCATTAGATCTTACTCAGTAGATCACATCCCCTAAAACATAGTTTGCCACTTTAAGTCAATCTCTAGAGAGTTACTTTCATTCTGGTCCTAACCAATTTGTAAAACCAATAGGTGTTCTGTATATGTTATAAAACATATTTTACTTATAAAATAGTGGTGATACCCTTAACCACTTGCAGAAACTTAGAAAAAATTCATTCCAAATGAATTTTATATGATCTTTTTTCTTACTTCAATCCAAAACTTTATTTTAGTAACTTTAACCCCTTATTGGATTTCAATGGTTTTATCAACCTTTTTTGGTTGCATCGTATAGACACCTTCCAAAAATTGGTGGTCTTGAAATCCAATTTCCAATTTTAATGATCATCTAATGTAGCTATTAGAAGTAAAATTCTAATGGATTAAGGCATATCGACTTGGTATTACCAATCAAGACTTATTGGTACCACACTTGTACCATCTATGTATAGTTTCACTTGAATACCCACCGCAGTATTCAAAATAATAAGCCCCTAATCTTTGATACATGGAATCCATTATTGAATTTCAATTGATCATGTCAATATTAGATTATTGTCATATACTTCTTAATTTTAGGATTCATTACCTCCAATGTATAAAGTATCACCGACTGTGGTGAATACAAAACCATTACCATGGTTTTATCCTTCCTACAAAGTATGTGTCTCTAGAACATTCCTTTTCCAAACACTATTATGGAACTTATTCCCATGTCATCTATATGTGCATCTCTTTCATTGACTAAACCCAGGTCAATATTTATCCCACTATATCAAATAGATATGTTTATCCTTTTATAGAAATATATTTTATAACTTGACCATCTTCTCTCTATCTTAAGGGTTTAAGTAATATCTTTATAAATATTTAGGATAACTACTTTAGATTAAAATTTTGTTTTTATTGATGCAAGTTTATTTATATATTAACAAACAATTTGCATCTAAACACATTTTCTTATGACATAATAGACTTATATCACACTAGAACTCATATGATATCCTTTTTTCATTATATTTGAAATATGGTTATTAGATAATTCAACTATTTTCATAGCATGTCTTGAAAATAATGGAAGTCACTGTAATGCATATATGCCTCAACATTGATGCTCCTTTTACTTAAATCTTGTCTCTAATGTGTATAAGTAAATGTGTGTTTAGTAATTACTTAAAGATACATTTTAATGGTCAATTTTTTACATTTAATACTTATCCTTAATCCTCCTTAGTAACATCATGACTATGATTTGTATAACGAAATGTGCATTTAAGAATTACTCCACAATACATTTTAGTGATTGATGAATACTAGGTCAAGATACTCATCAACACATAGCCTCAAATCTGCATATATATTCTAACCATGCATATATCATACTTCACTTTACCATTCTTTTAAAAAATTAAATGAATCTTATGGAATATAGTTACCACTTGCTTACCCTTGTAATAGTTCACTCTCTCTAGCTGAACTAATTCTGAAATATTTATGGCTTACCTTTATTTATAAAGGTTTCTTTTTCCAAACTAAAAAAGTATATATGTCGATGATACTGAAGGTATTTAGATCCATAGATTCTAAATAACATACTAGGTATATCCTTGATGTCTTATTTTTGTTTTTACTTGACAAATAATTATCTTTCCATAACCGGGTATAACCGAGTCTTTCATTTTTATATTCATCAGTTGTTGCCAATGATTCAAATATTTTTGAACTATTCATTGAGTATTAAACACCATAAAAAACATTCATTCCAAAACAGTAATAATGTCTCATTGTTCCCATTTTTAACATGAGATTAATGTTTTAAAAATACTTAACAAAAGTTCAACTATAATCATTAATCTTAGAAATGAGAACTAGTATACTTCTCGTCACTGACTTAGAAATCACCCTTTCTTAGTTGGTTGAATAATTTCACCTTTCTTATTATAGAATTTCTATACTCACTTGGTTACTATATTTAAATATACATATGTGATAGGAATATTGTTTTCAATACCCAAGTAGTAAAATTGAAACATTACTTAAGAATATAACTGAAGAAGTGACTATATGCTTCTTTAAATTAGTTCATTGCATCTAAACTTATGTAGATTTATCTCATGACATGTGTAGTAAATAACCTCTTATATAATTCCTTCCTCTTTTATTTTAAGGTCATTTAGAATTTTCTTTTGGTGTCACACTTTCCAATGTCATTTTCACCTTATCTTTCAAATTGTTCACCCTAAGAACTAAAAATTATACTTTCTTTATGTTCTTATTTACTTGGAGAACCTTTACCTAAAAGGTAATGAGGTGTTTTATCCAAAATGTTTGTTTTTTAATATTAAATGAAACTGTAGTAAATTGGTGAAAATTATGTAAAAAAAGTTTGTCTTGAAAGATCATGAACCGCCTTTCAATTTACACATAGCCAGTGTAATCATCAATCATTCGTATCTTGATTCTCTTTATCCCTATAATCTTCTTAGAGATGAGAAAACATGTAAAATCATCCATGTCCTAATGTTGTATCCAAAAATCACAAAGGAAATTTATGATATCATTATGACATAACCATCATATGTTCCATACATGAGTCTCATGTAATCATTCTTCTCACCCTCACTTCCTGAGGAGGTTTAACAGGTATTGGGGACTCCAACACCTTAAATTTCCTATATCATATAACTTTGTGAAAGTGCTTGTAATAATCATTTGAAACTTGTATTGGTATGAATATGTTATTTATCCAATATTAATCACTATATATTTTTGGTATTACATTTAATTTAAAAAAACAAAATCTGGAATATGAATACTTTTATCTTGATTATCGATTATTTAAATCATTAAATATCTCCCACTATTTTATTGAACTCTAGAATCCCTTACTACTAGACTTAGAATACTCTATCTCTTGAGTATTCTAGGGGTAATTATACTTGAAACATCTCCTCATATACTATAATCTATGACTATGCCACTACTCAAAGAGTTTAAGGTAGGAAATATACTAACCAACCAAATTAACTCATAGCTTCTTGATCTATTGAGTGAAGTACTAGATTCTAAAATCATAAAATTGATTTACTCAAAACTTTACTCTAAATTTGAAATGATAAAGATATGAATACTTATTTTTTATCATCTTTAGTTAATTCTACCCATCATTCTCATAAGAACTCCCCAATAGTAGGAGGTATCCTAAACTAGGGCTGATGATCACCCTATACACTTGGTTGTGTTCAAATTAAAATGACGGAAGACATTTTTGAATTAATATTTCTTTGATGGTTACTAATATTTTCATAGAATTTAGTTCATTTTAATTATATATGTTTATACTATTTTTTCATGCTCACAAATAAACATGCATTAATATAAAAAAAATTCATCATGTCTTTATGCATTTTTCAATTTATTATTTTATATGTTCCCCACGAACATGCTAATGCATAAAATAATAAACAATGAATAAAGAAAAAAAATACCCAATTGATCTTGAGAATTTAATATGGATTTATCCATTTAACTTAATGGATCAACCATGACATAGGGTTATTATACCTGAGTCGAGTCTTCACTCATGATGCATCTCTCCCCCAGTCTAGTGTTTTCACTTCTCATATGATATACTACTTTATATTGTCATGGTCTAAATCTTACATCATCATCATCAATAATACAAATGTACTCACACACATGAGAGGGGGTCTTGGGAAGCACGATGTACATACAGTAATAAACCAATAGATGCACAAACCCTTATACATATTTAAATAAAGAATATAATGCACATACCATAAAAAACGTAATTAAACATTACAAACATCACATTCTGTTGTAATAAATAATTTAATAAAACCAAACATGCATGGTCGATGCTCAATACTAGTATAGAGGTAAATTAAAAGTGTGATAACATTAAAATGTAATAAATTTAAGTACAAGGTAATTTAAATAAATTAAATGATTTTTTTAAAATTCAAATAATTTAATTTAGTTTGGTACATAATTAATTTAATTTTTATACCAAAATTAAAATAATTTTTTAAATAATAAAATTATTAATATTTTTAATCCAAAAATTAATAAAATAATTTTTTCTTATATTAAAAAATTCTTGACCCTAGAAACCCTTCCCATGGCCATTTTAAGTTAGGAAAACCCCACACAGGCCTGTGTCAGGCTGGGAAGACCCCATGTAGGGCTGTTTTGGGCTAGAAAGACCCTCCCTGACCTGTTCCAGGTTGGGGAGACTCGCCCAGGCCCAATGCGGGGTGGTTCGAGTTAAACATGAGCCCTGGAAGTCTAGATCGTGGCTATCCAGGAGGTTATAGGAGTGGCTCGTGCCTGGGGTGGGGTAGCCCGACCTGATGGGTGGTCGGTCGGCACTGGTGGTCACCGGGAGAGAGGAAACCAAGGAGAAAAACCCACACATATGGGTTCTCGGTCGCAACGATGTCTAATGACTGATCAACGGTGACAATGATGACTAGCTCGAGTGAACATTGTAGTGGAAGCTAACTGGGGCAATCCTAAGGAGGATTAGCATGATGGTGCAGCACAATGAGTGCGACAACTCTTGCTACTAGCGTCTAGGGTGCAACTGCAATGGGATGGAGGAGGCCACAATAGCAACCAGGTGGGATGGATGGTGAGGCTCAAATGCACAATGGGGAAGTAGATCCATACCCCTTTTTTAATATTAATTTTTTTTTATATTAGGTTAGGGTCTACACCCCCTCCCCCTTTACCCTTTTAAAATAAAATGTTTGTTTGATTGGCAGCACTACCCCTATCTTACCATACCCATTTTTTTATTCCAAATGTTATAAATCCTATCATGTAAGGTTGAGATATTTTTTGAATTTTTCTACAAACTTGTGGAATCAATACCCTCAGGCGGTACTGTATTGGTGACCAGAATTCAGTTGGTGATATGGGTATCACCAGATATAATCATTGATGACAGAAGATGGAAAAACTTAACAGACACACACACATGTATATATGTTATATGTGTATTCATCATTTTAACCCGCATCCTCTATGTTTTCGATCCATATTAAAAATTTCATATGGTCATAACTTGTCCGTCTGAAATCGGATTAATGTGTGGTCTATTTCATTAATACAAAATTAAATCCCTCTACTTAATTTAAGGAAAATTATTTTTTTCTTGACTCAAAAAAATCAAGAGATCTCTCTGATACTAATTTTTGGTACTAAGGCATACAAAAAAAGTCTATGGGATGGGGATTTAAATTTTTTTCATCACCAGAGTGATGAAACATCATTATCTATGGTGATTCAATCACTAGTAGAGGTTTGAGGATCTCATGTAAATTCATTAAGCACAATAATTAGAATATAAAAAATACCTCATTTGTATTAGAGTGTACTCAGTATCAGCTCCTCATCAGTGACCATTTCTTAAATTATCAAAGTTCTAACCTCTCTAGATCATCCAAACATATTTCAAGAATCTACACATATGTTGGTTGTTGAATTCCAAGTACTAGTGAGAATTTCAAACGATTCCTTCTACGTTGTGATGATCACCTCGATCTCGTGCCTTCAATCCACAAAGTAATTCTTAGATCGTTTTCTCTGATGGAGTCTTTCTATCTCTAGGATGTACAGGAGAGAGTTGCGCTCAATCTATTGGAATGAATAGTCACATAGAAATGATATCTCCCTGACTTATATATTGGATATCCAAAATACATGGATAAGGTTCCCTGAACCCTATATATTTAAAATCCACTAAATAAGAAATAAATTAATTTTTATGATATACTAACTACATCATAAAAATAATTTATATTTTATTATTTAATTGTAATATATAATAAATATATTACATGATAAACCTGATTCATTAACTTGACTCATAATTCCTACTAATATTAAACAAACTTTGAATTTTAAAATAATATTTGTTCATATAATATTATTCCATGTATTCACTTAATACCTCGTGGATATTTTTAACAAATAAAATCCTCCCAATTATTCTATACTCAAATTATAAAAAAATTATTTATTCACTGATGACAGATAAAACTTTTGAAAACTCCCATACCTCATTGTGGGGCCCACCATGTCCTATACTTCTATTCACCAGAATATATAAGACTCTTGAATATGGTATTGTGTGTGACCCTATAGGCCCTTATCTCGATAGCAGTGAATACCATTCACAAAACAAGAGTGAAGTCTATCAACCCATCATGACCACTAAATAGATAAGGAATAGTCATAGCAATGACAACCATCCTACAAACATGCATTGTGCACCTAGGGGTATTAACCCCGAAAAAGGCGCATTGAGCTAGACTCAATCATCACCTAGTTAATGAGAATGATCCTTGATGCATACCTAGTTTGAAAATTCTAGAGGGTATACATTGATAAATTCAAAATCTCATTATGAACCATTATTAAGGGAACAAAAAATAACCATAAGATTTTATGTTTGGAAATGGATCATGGATAACTTGGATTGAAAACTAAAAATTCATAGGTTAAGGAATATATGTAATTGATGAGTTATCCATTTAATGTTTATTTTTTCTCATTTATGTGTTCAATAGTTTAAAAATACCCATCTCTAATTTTTCATTTATTTTTAGTCAATGACCAAAAATATGAGAAACTAATTCAATAACCAATGTGAGGGGCAATGTGATGATTGCCCAAATGAGATGCCCAACCTGATAGGAGCATGAGTTGGGAATTTCGTGACAATACTTTCTAAATTAACTCAAGTTTTGAAATGAAACATAAATTAGGAGGAACACCTAAATCACCCCAAAAAATATCAAGATACAATAGATTTATTTATGTGACAAAGGTCTCTAAATTTCAATGGATCTTTTAGTAGTTTAATCATAGAAAAATAGATCAAGCCTATTTAAAAGATCTTCTTCATCCTTGAATGATCTAATAAATAAAAATTTGTGCTCATTGTTTATCATATGGAAGTAAAATTTGGTCAATGATGGACAATGATCAAGAATAAAAAACCCAATAAGGAGATCAAATCTTGGAGTGGAAGGAATTTCTGAAAATGTTTTTCAAAATATATTTTCCTCGTGCTCTCTGACTTAAAATGGAGATATATTTCTTTGGAATTAAGAAAAATTATGAATAATCCATTAGGGTGTATGAATATAACTTCACAAGACTTTTACAATATTACTTTGACTTTTTAATTACCCCTGAAAGTAAATTTGAACACTTCTTTGGTGGGATAAAGCTAAGTCTATGAAAAGACTTAGCCATTTAATACTTTGATAAATATAAGTAAATTGTATGATGTTCCATCAAAGTCAGAATGGATGTTATAAAATATCAAGGTTTTCATGAGGATAAGAAGTGGAAAATGGATTTTAATTCTATATATACAATATATAAATCTAATAGTGGAAAGAAATTTTGATATCCCACTTTTCAAAAGTGTGGTAAGAAACCTCCCCATAATTTCTTCAAGGGGATGAGGAAATTATTTAGGTGTGGAAAGAAAGGGCACCTAGATAGAGATTATAGATGGGAGAAACCCAACAATGTGATTGAATAAAGGAATACCCCAATCAAACCTCATCCTATTTTCCAAATTTTCAACTACAAGGAACAAGGGAACCAGGTGAATCAATGCACTAAGTCAAAATTAATTTATGAAAAATGATGCCCACAACCTCCAAGTCCTAGAGAAAAGAGAAAGTTTATTCCAACATAACTAATATGGTGGATCATGAAAACAAAATTTTTATAGGTAAGCTGGTTATTCATTAATGGATAATGAACATACATTTTTATTCTGGTTCTATGAATTATTTCATATCATGCATGATTAGTAAAACTATTCAAACAACACCACAAAACATGGAAGTTGAGTTATTGGTGAAGATGAAAAAATGAGTAAATTATTGAATCCAAAGTATATACACATCCCATGTCTAAATTTTTGGGATTAATTTCCCAAAAATTTTGTGATACTCCCCTTAGCATAATTTGATGCTATTCTAGGCATGGATTGACTTTCATTATATACAGCTAACATAAATTGTTGAGAGGAGGAAATAACCATCCGTATCATGAATCATCCTTTGATTTTATAAAATTTAAAGGAGGAGGATGAATCTATATTGTTTATCATCTAAAGCGTGGATATTATTTTATTATGAGAAATAATATCATGATCAAATTATTGAGACTATGGAAATGATCGTCCTTTAAGAGATTCCCATTGTGAGTGAATTTATTGATGCATTTCCCAAATAATTTTTTGGTCTTCCTCCTAATTGAGAGGTAGAGTTCTCAATTGAGATTATACATAGACCCTTTACAAAATACATGACTCTATATAGAATGGTTGTTTTTAAACTTGAGGAGATGAATATAAAATTACGAAAGAATTTGGATAAAGGGTTTATATGCCCAAGTGGTTCACTGTGGGGTGCATCGGTCCTTTTTTTCAAGAATAATATTGAGTCAATGTTCCTATGAATTTATTATCATAATATGAATAAGATCATGATAAAGGACAAGTATCTTATGTCATATATTGATGACTTTTTCTATTGTCTATATGTAACCCAATACTTCTCAAAGGTGGATATTCATTTGGGATATTATCATGAAAAGGTGAAGGAGGAGGATATCTACAAGTATGCTTTTTCATACAAGGTATGATCACTATGATTTCATTTTGATTCCATTTTGACTCACTAATTCTCCAACAATCTTCATGGAATTGATGAATAGAGTCTTTAGGTATTACCTTAATAAATCTTTTGTAGTATTTATAGATGATATTCTTATATAATTCAAAATAAAGGAGGGTCATGATGAGTATTTGGATGTTGTACTTAAGACCTTGCATAAATAAAATATGTATAAAAAACATAGTAAATGTTAGTTTTTGATGGATTAAGTAACATTATAGGGGCATGTCATCACTGAAAAATGGATATTTGTGGAACCTTAAAAAATGGAGGTAATTGAAGAATGTATAATACCAATATATGTGATGGAAATACATAGTTTCCTTGGATTATCTAGGTACTACATCGATTTGTGATAAACTTCTCATAAATTTAAATCCCACTAACTAAGATAACCTAGAAGGGAATCAAGTTTTTCTGGATAGATGAAAATGAGGAAAGATTTAAAGAGCTAAATATGATGATAATCAATGCACGTGTGGTCACATTACCCACCAGTGGGGAAGGATGTGGGATCTATATTGATTCGTATAAAATGGGAATGGGTTATTTACTCGTGTAAGATGAAAACGTGATAGCCTATACCTCCAACCAATTAAATATTCATGAGAAGAACTACCCAACACATGATCTAGAATTGGCTGTAGCGATCTTTATATTGATGATTTGGTGAAATTATCTCTATGGAGAAAAGTGTGACACATACAAGGATCATAAAATCCTGAAGTATATATTCACACAAAATGATCTCAATATTCACCAATGAAGGTGGTTAGAGCTGATAAAGGATTATGATTTTTCAATCCATTACCATCCTGATAAATCAAACAAAGTGGGAGATGCTCTAAGTAGGAAGGATCCTATAACCCTATCCATTATGAGGATTTCAATGGATACAATCTTCTTGTACATTTAAAGGATGGAAACATGAATAATAAAATGATATTTATACTACCTTGTTCAAATGACTAATCAACCATCTATTCTTGAGAGGATCAAGTAGGGCCACAAAGATGATGAGGTGCTATAGAAAAATGTAGCAAATATTTAAGAGTTCAACTTTGTTAAAGATGGAGTTACAAGGTTTGGAACCCTAATATGTGTCCCCTAAAAATTAAAACCAAAGAGGGAAATTTTGGATGATGCACATAGCTCATCCTTCTCTATTTATCCATAAATAGCTAAGATATATAGATATTTTAAGTAAAACTTATGGTGAGATAACATAAAGATGAATATTGTGGAGTTTGTATCAAGATTCTTGGTATGATAACAAGTCAAGGATGAAAAAAAAAAGTCTAAGGGTATGATGCAACCATGGACTATAAAAATATGGAAATGGGAAAACATAACTATGGATTTTTTTCATAGGCCTACCTAAGACCCCTAAAGGTAATAACACCATCTAGGTGGTAGTTGATCGCCTTACCAAGTCAGCACATTTCATTACTATCAAGGAATATTTCTATCTCAACCAACTCAATAAGATATACATAAGAGAATTGGTAATAATACATGTAGTATCACACTCTATTGTATTTTATTGAGATATGATGTTTACCTCAAGGTTCTGGAGAATCCTTCAGCAAGCATTGGATACAAAACTTAGCTTAAACACTACCTATCACCCTCAGACAGATGGTCAGTCTGAAGGAATCATTCAAACTCCAGTGGATATACTGAGATCATGTTCAATAGATTTCTAAAGATGTTGGGATCAACACCATCCCAAGTGGAGTTCTCATATAACAACAGTTTCCATTCTAGCATTCAAATAAAACCTTATGAGTCTCTTTATGGGAAGAGGTGTCAGAATCCAACATGTTGGGATGAATTTGGAGAGTGAAAGATGATGCAACCTAATATTATCCAAGAAATGATATAGAAGGTTTAAACCATTCAATATCATATTAAATTTGCATAAATTTTACATAAAAGATATTCATACAATCGTTGAAGATAACTAAAGTTTGATTTTAGAGATAAAGTGTTCCTTTGTATATCACCATGGAAGAAATTCATGAGGTTTGGGAAAAAGGGAAAGCTTATTCCAAGATATATCAATACCTTTGAGATCCTTGATCGCAATAGAGATGTGGCCTATTAACTAACACTCCCACTTAACCTATCTACAGTGCTTGACGTGTTCCATATATCCCTCTTGAGGAAGTATATACCAGACCCCTCACATGTACTAAATACAAAGGTGGTACCATTGGATAATGATCTTTCATATGAGGAGAATCCGGTGAAGATCTTATATTATAGAGATAAAGTTATACAAAACAAGTCAACTCACTTGGTCAAAGTGTTGTAGTGAAACTAAAAGTTTGAGGAAGCAACTTAAGAACTAAAAGAGGTGATGAGATAGAAGTACATTAATTTTTTTATTATATGAAACTAAAATTTCAAGGGTAAAATTTTTGAAGTGGGGAGATTGTAACAACCCAAAATTTTATAAATAAAATTCCCTTTTTGAATGAATAAAATTCTTATCAAGTAATATAGTTATGGAAAAAGCCATTTCGGTGGTGGTGTGGTGGTGAAGGTGAGTGGCACATCCACACTATTCTTTGGGAGGTTCAGGGTTTGAATCCTGGGAGTCTGCTTTTGGGGCGAGCCTCTCCCCCAGGATCCACCCACCTTTCTGGGTTTCCCGGTCTCTTCTGGGCGGGCAAAATGAGGCACGGCCCAATCGCTGACGGATCGCTTGACAGACCATCACTGTCGGGCCGTCACCCTCCAGGACGCTCTGCTATCTCGGCTGACAATGACTCCTTCCCGGCTAGGGCTCTCTCCGGAGTGAACCCTTCGTGGGGAGGGGGTTCCCTTGTTTGGAGGGTTCGAAAAATCCACACAGGGGAATTCCATTTTCTTAAGAATATAGTTATGGAAAAAAGATTTACTACTTTTGTTATTTTTTAGACCATTATAATTATATCATGACAGATTTAAAATACCATTAAGCATCATAACCATTGATAGTATAACCGTTATATAGTGATCATATGATTAATACATATTAAGGGTTATAATAAAGTCCAATTAACATAGAAGGAAGGAGGGATGACCTTAATCAGTAGGTTCGTACCCTATAAATACCATTTATCGGAGCTTCTGAGGGAGATAGAGTCACTGATATTTTCCCTTGACCAATCCCAAAACTGATATTCTATAACAAAAGCATGAGTGAAACTGTTTATGGGAGAATTTCAAGCTCATTGAGATCATGAACCAAACCATGTATGCCGAACCACCCCAAGAAAATCGCACCATCTCACACCTTACCTTAGGAGGTATGCTAGTGTAATAAAGGGTTATGTATCTAGACCCTAATAGTATAAATTTGTGTATTTTTATTTTAAATAATTATTATATTTATTCCTTTACTTTATAAATTATTAAATAATGAATTTGATAAAAATTAGATTTTAATACGATGAAACTCAAATGGTATTTTTGGAAAATATATATTTTCAATCAAGACACTTTTTTTATGAATTCAATAATTTTTTAAATAAATGAAATTTTAATAAAATATTATTATTATTAAATAATATTTATAAAATATAAATGTTAATATAATTTTATGAAGTCAAATGTAATATTTATAAGGGTCAGAAAATTGTTATTGTCAAAAAAACAGAATTTTTCACGAAATGGGTATTTTTTATTTAATATAGTAAGTTGTCATATTTATAGAATTGTTTTCATAAAATAATTTTTTTGAAACCAATACATCAAAATCATTCAATGGTGAATTTTTCATAATTTTCTTAGACAGCCGAATTTTTTTATAAAAATCAATTATGGTATAAATACAAAGTGAGTATTATGACATCATAATGCCTTGAAAGTGATATAATATATTCCATAAAAGGAGTACATGACCCAAATATTATTTTACCTTTAAAATAATATGTTTTTAAAGTTTCCTCCAGGGGTATATCCTAGTGGTTATGTCTTTGAGGGGTCTCACAGGAGGTCTCGGGTTTGAGTGTCCTCGAGTACTTATAGGTGTCATAGATTTTCTTTTTTATTTGTATCATCATCTCCCAAACTATTTTAATATTTTTTATAAGTTATTTTATCATTTTTATAAATCCTTAATAAATCATCTAAATCCTATATTATATTTTAAGGTTTTAAAATCAATTCTTTATAAACATGACTCACTTCCACATCACCAAGGGTATTATTTTAATGAGTTTAGTTCATATGTAACACCCCGAGCTTCCATGATACACTTCTCTTTCAATAATGCAATAGCTTGCATTGTATGCAAGTTCGAGTTCTAACACACTGCGACTAATCAAAGTAGTCGTTATGAATAGTAATACCCACTTTTTAAAATTATAGAAATTTTATATTTCAAAATGGACTTAATTTTCGTATTCTTAATATTGAAATTATCCAAAGTTGAATTTTTTGTAATTTTCTGAGAACTTCCAATTTTTTATGAATAGTGAAAAATACTTAAAAACAACTTTTTTAATCAAAGTATTTTATAGTGATAAATTATACTATTGAGTGGTTTTAAAGTATAATTAGAATATATTTTTACTATTTTATCCAATTTTGGTCATTAGAATTAATTTCACTTTGAAATTGGACATAAACAATTGTCAATCTTTTGATATATATTGTTTCTTAAAAACACGCTATTTGTTGTGACATCGGGAATTAATTATAAAATTAATTAATGCAACTTATATGTTTGGAATTTTGTAAAATAGAGATCATTTTTGGATTCATAATATCAATTATAGCTTAGGGTGAAATTTTGGAATTGTTCTGAAAAACTTCAATTTTTGATGAATAGTGAAACCACTAAGTGGTAGTTAAAAAACTGATTTTTCGTTTAAATGAAACATTTCCACTTCTGTGATTTGATTTTCAAAAATCCGACATACATGTTTGTCATTAGGAAGTAAAATGTGGTTCAATGGGATTAAAATAATTTTTTGATGAATAGTAACTTTTATGTTTAATTAATCACGATTAAAGGTAATTAGTAAAAGTTAAGGTAAATATAATGTTATGACAATAGGAAATGACCTTGACACTTGTCCTAACCCTATTGTATGAGTCATGGCCGACCAAGACAAACCATGAGTCAACTTGGGGACCCCATGGAGCCACTTTGGTAGGGAAATGACATTAAAAACTTTTTATTTAATGTTAAAATAAAAATGTCACAAACATGAGTTTTTTTACTAAAACAATTTTTAAATGGGGTTATACAAGTCATATTTTTTAATATAAATATTAATTAGAAATATAAAAAGATTTCCTACATCATGATATTTTTTTTATAATTTTTAGAGATTAAATAAATTAAATTATTAATGACATCATGATGATGTAGCGATTACCTCATTAATTAACGATTTAAATAAAATGAAAAGATAATGTAAATTTCATGTCTTACACTTTTCAAAAACCTATTGGATGAGTATATTTCGAACCCTTATCACCTTATCCTCGAAATATATCATTGTGGGACCTTTATAATCCGAAAACCATTTCATAATAAAGTAACATTTCATGACATTCCAAGAGTGCCCCTCCTCTCCTCTTATAAAAGGCCCCCACCTCTACCACCTTATTCACACTTTCAAGCCATTTGGATCGGCCAACCTCTTCCCAAATACTCTCTCAACTTCCCTCTATTACTCCTAGAAGCCTCACTTTGGGCAGAACTCTTCCCAAGGAAGCCTTAGTATCAAATCAAAAAAGAGTTACCCGATTTTAAGGTAATGTCTTCTCTAATGTTGTTTTGTTTTATTTTGCTTCTCCAACCCCCTAAACTCTTTTTATTATTTTCTTTTGTAACAAAAAAAGTATCTTAAATATACTAGGATGTTGTTATAAGAATTATTCGAGCTACACTTACACACACCTACATCTAATGGTTAAAGAACATACTGTTTCTGTGGATGGTGAATTTCTGCCTCACGAAACGATGATTGTTCAACACTCATATAACACCTTCAAAGGTGGCCATTAAGATGTCACTATATTTATATATATGATATATAATATTTTTATGTTTTACTTAAGGTTCTGTATTTTTCATTTATGACATACCTTTATTGTTTCCATTATGGGTGAACGCGATATTTTCATTTTAGGAAGTGCGGACTACCGCCCCCTCAAAGTGATTTGAATCGTTAATCCCATATGCGGGATGTATAAAGGATGGAGTAAATGATATTATATATGATATTATACTGGAATTATAATATACCTTTATATCATTATGATTTCATTAAATACGAAATAGAAATGAAAGTAGCGTTCATGCGTACGTACGGCTTACCGTCTCCATGAACGGTGCATTTCATTTCTTACCTCTAAATGTTATGGAATATTATAAATGAATGTATATACTGGATATATATGAGATATATGATATCTATATCATGAATATAATTCTGTATATAATGGATATATCACCACATGAACAACTTGTAATTATAAGAAGTTTATTTTTGACTCAAGTACCAAAGATCGACAAAACGACCGTTATTAACTTAAATAATTACATAATGTTCATAACATGGTAATAAGTTATATAAAAGGAATAAAAAACTTGAAAAAGGTTCTTAATAAATTATAAATTAACTCTAGTTTATTATTCAGGAGGTTAAATAATGGTCGAGTCAAGACAGGATGCAAGGTAAGGGAATTTCTTAACCCAATTTCCATTCTTTGGGTTAATCTCCTACTTTCAACTTATGTTATGATATTATTATGTCGTATCCTTTATTTGTAATTTATTTATGTGTACTTATATTGAATACACATAATAGATCTATTTTATTTAAAAAAATGATCTTTGTAAGTACTTCATCTCAATCTCCTTTCATTGAGGCATATTTTGTTTTATACACAACTTTCTTTTATACGGTGTATAAACCCCATTGAATTTTACATTTATTCAAAAGGAATATTTTTTATATTAAGAATTTTACTAAACAAAAAAAGGAATGTTTTTCTTGTCGTATGTATGTGGCAACAATGACTTCTCCGCCTCCATGAGCACTATTTGAGTTTCGGCTTCCTCTACAAGCCATAACTTTTTTTTAAAAGAAAAATAAATACCATGTTTTACTTTTCTTTTATTTTGGTATTAAAAATGGTTTTGAAAGTGTTTTTATTATATCAATGTGTTGTATTGATATCTTGTGATTGAAATGTGGAAATTTTATGTTTCCTTTATGCATATTTTATTTGATACGATTATGTTATGGTTTATGATATGTTTAAACCTGTTCATATGAGGAATGCATTGGACTTAATAAGTGACGGGTGGAGCCTGCTATAGCTCCTCGATGCATCAGTAGGTCTCATGAGACAAAATAGTGTCTTGGGACGAGGCCTTGACAAAATCTTATTTGTGGTCTTGGCATGAGGCCTTGGATACGTGGTTATGATAGTCTGGCATTATGCATTCCATCATTATGAAAGTGGTTATTGATATTGCATGTGATTATTCGACTAGTAGAATATCCATGTGAGTAAGTAAATGGAATTATTTATTTTTATTTTTTCCATATTATGCTGAAGTTAAAGTTTAAAAAGGCTTTTGTTTTAGTTATACATTGCCTTAAATGTTAATGTTTATTTACGAAAGCTTCCGCAATATTGTTATCCTTACTGAGCATCTGAGCTCACCCCTTTCATTGTTTTAATATTTTCCAGGATGTGAAGAAGTATTTTATGAATGAACTGCAGGGATAGTCAGAAGAGGATATGAGTGTGGACTATGGAGACTTTTTTATTGTAGTTTTTCACTTTAGGATGTAATGTAACATTTATGAATGTATCTAGTGTTTCCAAGGCTACTAAACTAATCGGTCTTTCGAGACTTGATCTTTTATGATCATGCCAATGTTACGAAGTAATGCACCGACTCTGGGTAGCTGGGGTCAGGGAGTTACAGTTGGTATCAGAGGCAGTTTAGTACTAACCTTGGAAGCTAGATTTAGATAAACTCTGATTAGAGCACATAGCCCGAAGATAGACTTTGAGGATTAGTATAGAAGAACTTCCTATAATTTTGGTATTATAGAGATTTTGTGAGTTTTCCAAGCAATACATCCCTATCTGGATACGAGCTGGTAGAGGCGGCTCTGGCACAGATGTACCTAGGGGTAAAACCCGAAAACACCACTTTGAGCTAGACTCGAACAGGAACTGAGGCATGACAACGGGCCTTGCTGCACTCTTGGTTACGACACTCCCGGGGGATATGCTTAGGATAATTCTCGTTTTCTTTACAAACCACTATGAAGGGTTAGGAGTATATACATACTTAAAGAAAACATTTTTATGATTATGGATTATATCCATAAATAGTTCAATTTATGTTAAGTATTTTATAAGTATGGAATTATGTATTTTGATTCATAAACTAATCTAGTTTATGACATTGTTTAGAAATGGCGCCTAGTGGAAGGAATGGAAATCGTATCAATGCACGCACTCCATGTAGGGATTTCCCTCCTGCTCAAGATAATTATTATGGAGCTGGAGATACAACTGGTGCTGATCAACTTATTACCATACTGGGACAACTCACTCAGGTTATGAATAATAACCTTAATCGTATAGAGCACCCTGATCCGCAATGTGGAGGATCAATGTTAGACCGCTTCATGAGGCAACAATCGACAACATTTAATGGGGGTACAAATCCATTAGTAGCTGAGCAATGGATAAACTCCTTAGAGAAAATATTCCATGCCTTGGGGAGTAGCGAAAGGGAGAAGGTTGTCATGGCAGTCTACCACCTCACTGGAGATGCCGATCAATGGTGGTCGCTAATTCAAAACAAAAAGGAAGATGAAGAAGTATCAAGTATGGAATGGAGAGAGTTTAAGGAAATTTTCATAGAAAAATACTTTCTGCATGACCATCGAGCAGATATGGAAAGGCAATTTCTGAGTCTGAGGCAGAAGGAGGATGAGAATGTCGCAAAGTATGAGGCTAACTTTACAAGGTTAGCAAGGCATGCTGCAGATTATATACGTAACCCAAGAAGTAAGATTGATTATTTATTTGATGGGTTAAAACCATTTCTCCGTCGAGCATTAGTCTCACAAACCTTCTCTTCATATGAAGATATTTTCTCGTGTGCTATGAAGACAGAAAAGGAATTCTCTAAGTCTCATGACTTTAAAGCAAAGCAAGAAAAGAAGAGATCTTCTGATCAATCTGGAAATGGAAATAAGGGGAAGAAGGGAATAGTTGAATATCAGTCCTACAGTAAATGTGGAAAGAAACACCCCGGTACTTGCTTGAATGGAATGGGAGTCTGTTACAAGTGTGGTGAAAAAGGCCACCAAACTCATGATTGCAAGGGAAAGAAAGAGGCTATCAATGTTGAATGCTACAATTGTAATGAAATGGGGCATTATGCAAATAAATTTCCAAAGCGTCAGGGAAACTTACCTCAGAAAAGGCCAAGGGATCAAGGACAATCTTATGTTGTTACTACGGTTGAAGTGGAATAATTAATGTATTGGTGCTTTTGGACTCAAGGATTATATTCTGGTTATAAGAATAATGTGATATATATAAGGATTGTACTGCAATACTTGTTTTTTCAATAAGGTTTTAATATGATGAAGGTAATCATATTTTTATTATGTGACAAAAAGAGAAACTTTAATTTGTTTGGGGAATCTGATGTTACAATTGATTTTGGAATTTAGATACCTTTTAGAGAAAGTCTGGACAGAGGTATTTTGGATAACTATAAAGGTTGGGATGGATTAATTTGAACTTTGAATAGTATTGTTTAAGGTTAAAACATTTCTGAATATTATTTTTGGAATATTATAATACTATATTTTTAGGAAAAGGACAACCTACAGGGTGGGGCATAACCCATCGCGTCGGACAAAGCTGTAGGAATTGAACCCACAACCATAGTGCGACAGGCCTTTACTACCTACCACTAGCCTACAGGAAGTCCCTGGTTATTAAAAAAAAGTTTTCCTAATCTAAATGGTATGTGTTAATATTTGGAACCTTATACAATTATGATAAATAGAATATTTTGGAGTTCTATTACCTTTTAGAGTGAAAGATGGGTTTGTGTTAAAAATTTATTAAAGAATGAAAGTCTACATGACAAGTATGTATATGCCCTTACGTTCTTAGTAAATATCCTAAATAAATTCCTCAACTTTATAAAAGGTAACTTAAAACAAAAACGTTGCCGGTTAACTTTTCCTACTGGGGATTTAATGACCATTTAACCAATCACAAGTTTGTGATTTTCTTATGGTTAACTTTCTCCTAATCCAGTTTTCTACAACTCTCCATCAGACCTTGATGGTTTTTTTTTCTTCCATATCCATATTTTCATAGAATCCTAGTATGGGCTCTCTCGGGTGACCTTTGTACTTATCTTTCTTTCTTTTAAAGTTATATTTGTATCAACCTTATTTCTGATGTGGGTTTTCCACAAAGGTATTTTCTATTTTCAACCTTTTATTTTCAAATAAAATTTCAAATTGTGAGGACGCAATTTATTGAAGGATGGGAGAATGTAACACCCCGAGCTTCCATGATATGCTTCTCTTTCAATAATGCAATAGCTTGCATTGTACGCAAGTTCGAGTTCTAACACACCGCGACTAATCAAAGTAGCCATTATGAATAGTAATACCCACTTTTTAAAATTATAGAAATTTTATATTTCAAAATGGACTTCATTTTTGTATTCGTAATATCGAAATTATCCAAAGTTGAATTTTTTGTAATTTTCTGAGAACTTCCAATTTTTTATAAATAGTGAAAAATACTTAAAAACAACTTTTTTAATCAAAGTATTTTATAGTGATAAATTATACTATTTAGTGGTTTTAAAGTATAATTAGAATATATTTTTACTATTTTATCCAATGGTGATAATTAGAATTAATTTCACTTTGAAATTGGACATAAACAATTGTCAATCTTTTGATATATATTGTTTCTTAAAAACACGCTATTTGTTGTGACAGCGGGAATTAATTATAAAATTAATTAATGAAACTTATATGTTTGAATTTTGTAAAATAGACATCATTTTTGGATTCGGAATATCAATTATATCTTAGGGTGAAATTTTGGCATTGTTCTGAAAAACTTCAATTTTTGATGAATAGTGAAACCACTAAGTGGTAGTTAAAAAACTGATTTTTCGTTTAAATGAAATATTACCACTTCTGTGATTTTATTTGCAAAAATCCGACATAAATGGTTGTCATTAGGAAGTAAAATGTGGTTCAATGGGATTAAAATAATTTTTTGGTGAATAGTAACTTTTAAGTTTAATTAATCGCGATTAAAGGTAATTAGTGAAATTTAAGGTAAATATAATGTTATAATAATAGGAAATGACCTTGACACTTGTCCTACCCCTATTGGATGAGTCATTTCTGACCAATAAAAACCATGGGTCAACTTGGGGACCCCATGGAGCCACTTTGGTAGGGAAATGACATTAAAAACCTTTTATTTAATGTTAAAATAAAAATGTCACAAACATGAGTTGTTTTACTAAAACAATTCGTAAATGGGGTTATACAAGTCATATTTTTGACTATAAATATTCATTAGAAAGATAAAAAGATTTCCTACATCATGATATTTTTTTTATAATTTTTAGACATTATATAAATTAAATTATTTATGACATCATGATGATGTAGCGATTACCTCATTAATTAACGATTTAAATAAAATGAAAAGATAATGTAAATTCCAAGGCTTAAACTTGTCAAAAACCTATTGGATGAGTATATTTCGAACCCTTATCACCTTATACTTGAAATATATCATTTTGGGACCTTTATAATCCGAAAACCATTTCATAATAAAGTAACATTTCATGACATTCCAAGAGTGACCCTCCTTTCCTCTTATAAAAGGCCCCCACCTCTACCACCTTATTCACACTTTCAAGCCATTTGACTCGGCCAACCTCTGCCCAAATACTCTCCCAACTTCTCTCTCTTACTCATAGAAGACTCACTTTGGACAGAACTCTTCCCAAGGAAGCCTTTGGCTCAAATCAAAAAAGAGTTATCCGATTTTAAGGTAATGTCTTCTCTAATGTTGTTTTGTTTTATTTTGCTTCTCCAACCCCATAAACTCTTTTTATTATTTTCTTTTGTAACAAAACACTACGGGAAAAATGGGTATTTGCGACGGGTTATTTGCGACAGGAATAAATCCCGTCGCAAATAGTCCCGTTAAAAACTTATTTGCGACGGAGGTAGTTACCCGTCGCAAATAAATAGGCTTTTGCGACGAGATTTCTTTCCCCGTCGCAAATAGTTTTCCCGCGATGCGCGCCAAATCGCGGGAAAACTATTAGCGACGGGAAAATATTCCCGTCGCAAATAACCGGCGGCGGTAAAAGGTATTTGCGACGGGAATATTTTCCCGTCGCTAATAGTATGTTATTTGCGACGGGTCCCGTCGCAAATAACTATTTACCCGTTGACCGTAATAAATGCGGGCTAAGGTATTTGCGACGGTACCCGTCGCAAATGGGCCCGTCGCAACTAATCTAACCTATAAATACCCCCATCCGTTTTTTTCAAATCATTCTCATTCTCTATCTTCTCCTGCTCTCAAACTTGTGTTTCTAAAGTTGAGTTTTTCTTCAGTTTAATTTTTTTCCTCGGAGCTGATATTAAAGTTTTGAAGAACGATCAGAGCAGATCAATTTTCAAGGTATTTATGTTCATTTTAATTTAATATTTATTTTTAATTTTTTATTAGTTTCAATTATTCTTAATTAGTTGTAATTTAATTATGTTTATATTGTTTTCTTACTTAATAAATTTAAATTATTAGTATTGTTCATAGTTAATGGTAATTAGGAATAATTAGTAATAATTTTTAATAATTAAGAATAAATATTAATAATTAGTAATAAATACCAATAATTAGGAATAACAACACTATTACATTATTAGTATATTTTATTATTAATATTAAAATAATATAATTTTTTATATATATACAATTCTCTTTTCATCTGTGTGTTTACTGTCTTCACATGTATTATTTGTATGTGGAGATAGAAAACGCACAGATGAAAGGAGAATTGTATATAAATCAGAAAATTATATTATTTTAATATTAATAATAAAATATACTAATAATGTTATTATTTGTAATTATTGGTAATTATTCCTAATTATTGGTAATTATTCATTTAATTACTAATAATTAGGAACAATTATCAATAATTATCAATAATTAAGAATATTTAGTAATAATTAGTAATAATTACCAATAATTAGTAATAATTAGTAATAATTATCAATAATTAGTAATAATTAGTAATAATTACCAATAAGTAGTAATAATTAGTAATAATTACCAATAAGTAGTAATAATTACCAATAAGTAGTAATAATTATGTATAATTTGGAATAATTACCAATAATTAACAATAATTAGTAATAATTAGTAATAATTACCAATAATTACCAATAATTAGTAATAATTAGTAATAATTACCAATAATTGCCAATAATTACCAATAATTACAAATAATTAGGAATAATTAGGAATAATTAGGAATAATTAGGAATAATTAGGAATAATTAGGAATAATTATAAATAATTATCAATAATTAGTAATAATTAGTAATAATTAGGAATAATTAGGAACAATTATCAATAATTATCAATAATTAAGAATAATTAGGAATAATTAGGAATAATTATCAATAATTATCAATAATTAGTAATAATTAGTAATAATTAGGAATAATTAGGAACAATTATCAATAATTATCAATAATTAAGAATAATTAGTAATAATTAGGAACAATTATCAATAATTATCAATAATTAAGAATAATTTGTAATAATTACCAATAATTACCAATAATTAGTAATAATTAGTAATAATTACCAATAATTGCCAATAATTACCAATAATTACAAATAATTAGGAATAATTAGGAATAATTAGGAATAATTAGGAATAATTAGGAATAATTAGGAATAATTAGGAATAATTAGGAATAATTAGGAATAATTAGGAATAATTATAAATAATTATCAATAATTAGTAATAATTAGTAATAATTAGGAATAATTAGGAACAATTATCAATAATTATCAATAATTAAGAATAATTAGGAATAATTAGGAATAATTATCAATAATTATCAATAATTAGTAATAATTAGTAATAATTAGGAATAATTAGGAACAATTATCAATAATTATCAATAATTAAGAATAATTAGTAATAATTAGGAACAATTATCAATAATTATCAATAATTAAGAATAATTTGTAATAATTACCAATAATTACCAATAATTAGTAATAATTAGTAATAATTACCAATAATTGCCAATAATTACCAATAATTACAAATAATTAGGAATAATTAGGAATAATTAGGAATAATTAGGAATAATTAGGAATAATTAGTAATAATTAGGAATAATTAGTAATAATTATTAATAATTAGTAATAATTAGTAATAATTAGGAATAATTAGGAATAATTAGGAATAATTAGTAATAATTATTTATAATTATTTATAATTATTTATAATTATTTATAATTAGTAATAATTACCAATAATTACCAATAATTACCAATAATTACCAATAATTACCAATAATTACCAATAATTACCAATAATTACCAATAATTACCAATAATTACCAATAATTACCAATAATTAGCAATAATTAGCAATAATTAACAATAATTAAAAATAATTAACAATAATTACCAATAATTACCAATAATTTGCAATAATTAGCAATAATTAGTAATAAATACCTAAAATTAGGACAAATTAGAAAAAATTAAGAAAAATTAGGAAAAATTAGGAAAAATTCTCAATAATTAGTAATAATTACCAATAATTAGTAATAATTACCTATAATTAGTATTAATTACCAATAATTAGTATTAATTACCAATAATTAGGAATAATTAGGAATAATTACCAATAATTAGTAATAATTACCAATAATTAACAATAATTAGTAATAATTAACAATAATTATTAATAATTACCAATAATTACCAATATTTAGTAATAATTAACAATAATTGCCAATAATTACCAATAATTGCCAATAATTACCAATAATTGCCAATAATTACCAATAATTAGTAATAATTATGAATAATTAGTAATAATTACGAATAATTAGTAATAATTACGAATAATTAGTAATAATTACGAATAATTAGTAATAATTACTAATAATTAGTAATAATTACCAATAATTAGTAATAATTACCAATAATTAGTAATAATTACGAATAATTATCAATAATTACTAATAATTAGTAATAATTAATTATAATTAGCAATAATTAGTAATAATTAGCAATAATTACTAATAATTAGTAATAATTAGTAATAATTAGTAATAATTAGCAATAATTAGTAATAATTAGTAATAATTAGGAATAATTAGTAATAATTAGTAATAATTAACAATAATTAGTAATAATTAGTAATAATTAGGAATAATTAGTATTAATTAGGAATAATTAGTAATAATTACCAATAATTAGTAATAATTACCAATAATTAGTAATAATTATTATTAATTACCAATAATTAGTATTAATTACCAATAATTAGTATTAATTACCAATAATTAGTATTAATTACCAATAATTAGTATTAATTACCAATAATTAGTATTAATAACCAATAATTAGTAATAATTACCAATAATCACCAATAATTACCAATAATCACCAATAATTACCAATAATTACCAATATTTTCCAATATTTTCCAATAATTACCAATAATTACCAATATTTTCCAATAATTACCAATAATTACCAATATTTTCCAATAATTACCAATATTTACCAATAATTACCAATATTTACCAATAATTAGGAATAATTACCAAAAATTATGAATAACTACCAATAATTTGGAATAATTACCAATAATTTGGAATAATTACCAATAATTTGGAATAATTACCAATAATTTGAAATAATTACCAATAATTAGGAATAATTACCTTATTACATTATTTGTATATTTTATTATTAATATTAAAATAATATAATTTTCTATATTATATACAATTCTCTTTTCTTCTGTGTTTTTTCTGTCTCCACATGTAATATTGGCATTCTTTTTCAAAATTATCAACCTACTCGCCAATGGAGAGGTGAAAGTGAATGCCAATATTACATGTGGAGACAGAATGTGAAACACATAGATGAAAGGAGAATTGTATATAATATAGAAAATTATATTATTTTAATATTAATAATAAAATATACTAATAATGTAATGATGTTATTATTATATAATTAATATTTATGAAAAAAATTATATTAGTATTATTAAAAAAAATAAAAAATCAATATAATATTAAAATTATCAATATTTGTAATAGGTTTTGCTTTATTCTCAATATATTCAATCCTTCCTTGTGTTTTTTCTAACAAATTATTCAAAACCAGTAATGCTTTTATATTTTATAGAAAAATATGGAACAACGAGGTCGTCAACAGTCATTATTAGATGACCGCATATGGATAAATCTACGTAGAAATCCAAATGGTTCTGGTTTAAATTCAGTATATATAGAGGGTGTGGAGATTTTTTTATCATTTGCGGCATCAAATCCAGAATTTGTTTCAGAAGGAAAGATAAAATGCCCTTGTAGAAAATGTGCATTGAGAACGTTTGACACGTTTGACAAAGTGGGGGAACATCTCTTGCGTTTTGGTTTTCAAGCAGATTATGTTTTTTGGTATCAACACGGTGAACGCAGTTCCAGAGCAGGTGATACCAACTTGATTCCGGATCCATCCCAGTTTCAAGATTTAGTACATGATGTTGCAGGTTCATCTGTTCAACATACAGAAACTCCGGCTGATATAGCTTCAAATCCTGAGTTGGGACCATCTGAATTTTATGAGTTGTTGAAGTCTGCTGAGGATGCATTATATCCTGGCTGCAAGATGAGCAAATTAAAAGCAGTTGCAAAATTTATGGCTATCAAATCAGATAACGGAATGTCAAACACCTGTTTTGACCAGATATTTTCTTTGCTGAAAACACTGTTACCCGAAGGAAATGTTTTACCTGCAAATTACTATGAAAGTAAGAGGTTGGTTCGAATTTTGGGACTTACTTGTCAGAAGATTCATGCATGTTCAAATGACTGCATTTTATATTCTGGGGAAAATGAGTCGTTGGATAGTTGTCCCACATGTGGGCAACTGAGATATAAAGAAGGACAACACGGGAAGTCTGGTTTGATTCCTGTAAAACAGTTGAGATATTTTCCGCTTACATCCAGACTTCAGCGTTTATTCATTTCTAAGAATACAACGACAATGATGTCATGGCATAAAGAGAATATTTCAACCGATAAAAGCTTGAATCATCCGGCCGATGGTGATTCATGGAAACATTTTGATAGAGTGCATCCATCCTTTGCTTTAGAAGCTAGAAATGTTCGACTGGGCCTTTCCACTGATGGTTTCTTTCCGTTTGGATCTTATGGTAGTCAATATTCATGTTGGCCTGTTTTTTTAACTCCGTACAATTTACCTCCATGGATGTTGATGAAGGAGCCATATATCTTTTTGACTTTACTAATTCCAGGACATCTGAAGAAAAATATTGATGTTTATTTGAATCCATTGATTGATGAATTAAATTTATTGTGGAGTACTGGTTTCAGTACATATGATGTTGCAACGAAACAGAATTTCATACTGAGAGCAGCATTGATGTGGACAATAAGTGACTTCCCGGCTTATGGGATGTTATCTGGCTGGAGTACACATGGTCAGAAATCATGTCCTTACTGTATGGGAGAGAACAAATCATTTATGCTCATTCATGGAAAGAAACCTTGTTATTTTGACTGTCATCGCAGATTTCTTCCAGCTGATCATCCTTTTCGCAGAAATAGATCTCATTTCAGAAAAGGAACAGCTGAAAGGGATGGACCTCCAAAAATGCTATCAGGTTCGGAGTTAAAATCGGTTGTATTTTCATTACCTCCCATCACTTTTGGTCCCACAATAAACCAACAGAAAATTTCTGGTTTTGGGAAAGAACACAATTGGATTAAACGTAGCATATTTTGGGATTTGCCATATTGGTCTGATTTGTTGGTCCGACACATGTTAGATGTCATGCATATTGAGAAGAACTGTTTTGATAATTTGTTTCATACAGTTTTGGATACGCCAGGAAAGAGCAAAGACAATGTAAATGCACGTTTAGATCTTGCCCAAATTTGCAGGCGTCCAGAATTGGAACTATTTGAGAATGTTAGAACAGAAAGGTTACTGAAACCAAAAGCAGCTTATACACTTTCTAAAGAAAACCGTTTATTATTTTGTCAGTGGATTGCAGATTTGAGACTTCCAGATGGCTGTGCTTCCAATTTGGGTAGATGTGTAAAGAATGGTCATATTACTAGATTAAAAAGTCATGATTGTCATGTTATAATGGAGAGACTTCTACCCATTGGATTAAGAGGTCTGTTGAATTCTGTGATTTGGGATTCCATAACAGACATGTCTCGTTTTTTCGGGAAATTTGTGCGGCTACGGCAGATTATGATGCTCTAGGAAAACTTGAAAAAGATGTTGTTGTAATTATATGTAAACTGGAAAAAATATTTCCGCCGTCTTTCTTCGACTCAATGGAACATTTGATGTTACATTTGCCATATGAAGCAAAATGTGGAGGTCCGGTACAGTTTCGATGGATGTACCCATTTGAAAGATGCATGCAAAAATTGAAAAGAAAAGTACGCAACAAAGCATCTGTTGAAGGATCTATTGCAGAAGCTTATTTGTAAGAGGAATTTTTTTTTCTGCTCCCATTATTTTGAATCTGAGTATCCTTCAAAACACAACCAAATGGGACGGAATGAGAGGAATATTGATGAAATCGACAATCAATTATCTGTTTTCAACCAGTCAGATCTTGGTTTTGGTGGAGTTTCTGAACGCTGGCTTTCAGATGATGAACATCATAGAGCTCATACGTATGTTCTGCTCAACTGTGAAGAGACGACATCAGTTGTACTGTAAGTGTTTATATCACTTATTCTATCATTTATGTTACAGTAAATAACTTTTGTTTTTATAGGTTGTATGATAATCATATCAAGAAACAAATTCCACAAATTACAGCAGCTGCTCTCGAAGAACGTCGACTGAAAAATTTCTCTCAGTGGTTTCAAAAACTGGTAACATAAATTCTTTATCTTTTAGCAACTCATTCAATGTATAGTTTACTATATTGATAATTATTTCACAAATTTTCAGGTGTCTCGACATGCTGATAAAATTGACAAACGGCTGTGTGTATTGAGTAACCCACCTTCCAAACTTGTTAAAACTTATAATGCATATGTGGTGAATGGATTTCGATTCCACACACATGCATATGGGGAATCAAAAAAAACAATGAATAGTGGAGTTAGCTTGAGAGGATCTCATCATCGAGAAAATGAAGTTGACTTTTATGGCATACTTGATGAAATCATTGAACTCTGTTATCTTGGACAACATTACATAACCATGTTCAAATGTCGGTGGTTGGATACAGAGAGAGGCGTGCGTGTTCATCCGACTCATGGAATCATCGATATTAAATGTAAAAGTGTTCTCGCAGTAAATGAACCATTCTTATTGGCTCAACAGGCATATCAAGTTTATTATGCAAAGTACTGTGAAACATCAAGAGACTTGACTGATTGGTGGAGTGTAATAAAAATCAAAATTCGAGACAATCAGTTTAGTCAAAGTGAATGTGCTTTCACTGATGTGAAAAGAATTGAAGTTTTTCAAGAGAGTACTCAAAATCAATCTTTTTTACAAAGAGACATGAGTATCGATGACGACACCCCACATTTAAGAGTCGGTGATGACGATGATGTTAATGATGCCACATATGAATTTGAAACGGTAAGAGATGAAGCAACTGTAACTCGAATGGATATCGATGATGTTGAGGAGGAATATGAAGATGACATTGACATATATGAAGATGATGATGAATATGAACACTGATAGCATTCCATGGTATTTATATACAATAATAATATGTATATATGTATATATAATAGTAATTATCAATTATTTGCTAACATTAACATTTTCTGTTTCAGATGGACGACGCCACATTTCGTGAGTTGACGGATGCTGACCTGCCTTTCGATGCGGATGAGTTGCTGGCAGATGACCCTCAGCCTGTAGGCGTTCCAGGGAGTACGCGGAGGGGGCGCGGTCTTGCACGATTGATGATTCCTGACCCCGTCCCCGAGCAACGTCCACGTCTTGGGTTTGATCCACGCACACGGAGGTGTGATAACCTATGTGATAACCTGTGAATTTGACTAAGATTTCATTAATCTATTCACATAATAAATGTTTATTATTTTTTCAGTTTTCCACATATAGCAGTCGGACAGGGCAGCGCTATTTTGCGCAACTATTTCTCTCAGTCGTGGACCACATGGGAGCAGATTCCCATTGATGTGCAGCAGGCCATGTTCGGCCATTGGTTGGTACGTACGTAAATAAATAATTTTTATTTTGAAAATTATTTCATTTCTAACTTGATATTTTGATTTATTTGTAGGGTTTATGGTATCCGATCGAGGATACCATGCGTTACGCCATCCACGAGGCATGGGAGGTGGCCATGCGTGATCGCCTTCGTCAGTTTTTGCACAATTTAAGAAAAGCTGCGATGAAGAAAGAAGGAGTGTCAGATTTTGAGGAGTCATGTAGAGCACACCGACCAGAGTATATTTCATCCCATGTATGGGATGGATTATGTGCGCACTGGTTGAGTGGTGCCTTTCAGAGGAGATCATCGGTGGGGAGGCAGAATCGGGGGAGACAGGAGGTGACTCATCAAGCTGGGAGTCGTTCTTTCAGTACTCATAGACAGCATCTGGTACGTACATTATTTATAAATATTTTATATAACTATAAATATTAACAGTTTATTTTTTATTCTTATAGGCTGTCGAGCACCCCGATATTACAGAGTACGACGTATATCGGAGGATGTATAGTGATCCTGCTACTGGGGAGCTCAGAGGTGATCTTCAGCATCACATCGTGGTCAATATTATTTGTTTTCAAGTTTAAAAATTAACTGCATATAATATATATTTACAATTTTAATTTTAAATTGCAACTATAGGAGTCATATGAGGCCGTAGCGGCACAGGCCCGGCCTGAGAGTCAGGCCGAGTCATCAGATCAGACCACTGCCCGTCAGTTTGATGAGGCGGCATGGATGCAGGCCACCCAGTATGCCTTCGAGAAGGGCCGGGTAGTTGGTATCGGCTCTCGACTGACTCCCGGAGATTATTATGGAAGTGCTGCGTTGTCGGCATCCAGCTCGAGAGGAGCTCGTGCATCTTCTTCTACACAGTATGAGGATCAGTTGCGATCTCAGACTGCACAGATAGAGAGTCTCCGACAAGAGCAGGAGCAGATGCGTCAGCAGCATGAGGTGGAGCGTCGACGCCAGCAGCAGCTGTACGAGGAGCAGGGGAGTCGGTGGCAGCAGCAGCATCAGGAGCAGATGGAGTACATGCGCCGACTCACTCATGCTTTAGGGATGGAGTTTCCTCCACCACCATCTGCAGATCTCCCACCTCCCCCCCTCCTTCAGATTAGAGTTTGTATTTCTGTTATAAAATTTGTGAAATCAAAATATTTTTTTTTCTATTCTTAGTTTCTGTCTCATTATAAAATATTAATAATATTATATTTTTAAAAAACAATATTAATATGAATAATAATATTCTTTATATTTTATAATATTAAATTTAATATATATATTAAAATTTTATATATATATTAAAATTTTATAATATTATAATTTAATTATATTTTTTGTAATACTTGAATTATTTTAATATTTGAATGTAAAATAATTCTATTATTTTTATATTAATTAAAATAACTTATTAATATTTTTTTTATTTATGAATTATAATTGTAATATTATTATATTAATTAAATCATTTATTAATATTCTATTATTTTTTATTTTTGAATTATAATTCTACTATTATTATAGTAATTAAAATAATTTATTATTTTCATTTGTAAATTATAATTCTATTATTATATTAATTAAAATAATTTATTAATAATTTATTTTTTTTATAGTATTTGCGACGGGATACTATACCCGTCGCAAATACTAGTATTATTAATAGTTTTTTATTTTTTTTTAAAAAAAGTATTTGCGACGGGTCCCGTCGCAAAAACTATTTTAAAAGTTTTTTACAAAAATACGGAATACTATTTGCGACGGGGAGAATCACCGTCGCAAAAAAAGGCTTTAGCGACGGGCCCGTCGCAAATAAGTGTAGTTGCGACGGCGTTTTCAGCAACGGGCTATTTGCGACGGGCCCCCGTCGCAAATAGCCCGTCGCAAATACCTGTTTTTCTAGTAGTGAAACCAGTATCCTAAATATACTAGGATTTTGTTATAAGAATTATTAGAGCTAAACTTACACACACCTACATCTAATGGTTAAAGAACATACTGTTTCTGTGGTTGGTGAATTTCTGCCTCACGAAACGATGATTGTTCAACACTCATATAACACCTTCAAAGGTGGCCATTAAGATGTCACTATATTTATATATATGATATATAATATGTTTATTTTTTTCTTAAGGTTCTGTATTTTTTATTTATGGCATACCTTTATTGTTTCCATTATGGGTAAACGTGATATTTTCATTTTAGGAAGTGCGGACTACCGCCCCCTCAAAGTGATTTGAATCGTTAATCCCATATGTGGGATGTATAAAGGATGGAGTAAATGATATTATATATGATATTATACTGGAATTATAATATACCTTTATATCATTATGATTTCATTAAATACGAAATAGAAATAAAAGTAGCGTTCATGCGTACGTATGGCTTACCGTCTCCATGAACGGTGCATTTCATTTCTTACCTCTAAACGTTATGGAATATTATAAATGCATGTATATACTGGATATATATTAGATATATGATATCTATATCATGAATATAATTCTGGATATAATGGATATATCACCACATGAACAACTTGTAATTATAAGAAGTTTATTTTTGACTCAAGTACCAAAGATCGACAAAACGACCGTTATTAACTTAAGTAATTACATAATGTTCATAACATGGTAATAAGTGATATAAAATGAATAAAAAACTTGAAAATGTTCTTAAGCAATTATAAATTAACTCTAGTTTATTATTCAGGAGGTTAAAGAACGGTCGAGTCAAGACAGGACGCAAGGTAAGGGAATTTCTTAACCCAATTTCCATTCTTTGGGTTAATCTCCTACTTTCAAATTATGTTATGATATTATTATGTCGTATCCTTTATTTGTACTTTATTTATGTGTACTTATATTGAATAAACATAATAGATCTATTTTATTTAAAAAAATGATCTTGGTAAGGACTTCGTCTCAATCTCCTTTCATTGAGGCATATTTTGTTTTATACACAACTTTGTTTTATACGGTGTATAAACCCCATTGACTTTTACATTTATTCAAAAGGAATATTTTTTATACGAATAATTTTACTAAATGACAAAAAAGAATGTTTTTCTTGTCTTACATATGCAGCAACAATCTCTTCTCTGCCTCCGTGAGCACTATTTGAGTTTCGGCTTCCTCTACAAGCCATAACTTTTTTTTAAAAGAAAAATAAATACCATGTTTTACTTTTCTTTTATTTTGGTATTGAAAATGGTTTTGAAAGTGATTTTATATATCAATGTGTTGTATTGATATCTTGTGATTGAAATGTGGACATTTTATGTTTCCTTTATGCATGTTTTATTTGATACGATTATGTTATGGTTTATGATATGTTTAAACCTGTTCATATGAGGAATGCATTGGACTTAATAAGTGACGGGTGGAGCCCGCTATAGCTCCTCGATGCATCGGTAGGTCTCATGAGACAAACTAGTGTCTTGGAACGAGACCTTGACAAAATCTTATTTGTGGTCTTGGTACGAGGCCTTGGCTACGTGGTTATGATAGTCTGGCATTATGCATTCCATCATTATGAAAGTGGTTATTGATATTGCATATAATTATTCGACTAGTAGAATATCCATGTGAGTAAGTAAATGGCATTATTTAGTTTTATTTTTTCCATATTATTCTGAAGTTAAAGTTTAAAAAGGCTTTTGTTTTAGTTATACATTGCCTTAAATGTTAATGTTTATTTACGAAAGCTTCCGCAATATTGTTATCCTTACTGAGCATCTGAGCTCACCCCTTTCAATGTTTTAATATTTTCCAGGATGTGAAGAAGTATTTTATGAATGAACTGCAAGGATAGTCAGAAGAGGATATGAGTGTGGACTATGGAGACTTTGTTATTGTAGTTTTTCACTTTATGATGTAATGTAACATTTATGAATGTATCTAGTGTTTCCAAGGCTACTAAACTAATCTGTCTTTTGAGACTTGATCTTTTGTGATCATGCCAATGTTACGAAGTAATGCACCGACTCTGGGTAGCTGGGGTCGGGGCGTTACATCATAGCCTTATAAAATAATGGAAACAACTCATATTTGGTATAAACCATGGATGGAAACCATTATAAGGTTTTTGATTTTGATTATTTTGTTATATAGTTCCCAAAACCTAAGTTTATAAATTAATAAATAATTTCCATCTCTTTTTCTATATAAACCCACTCAATCTCAAATTAATCTTCACCCAAAACTCTTGGAGCATGAAGTTACTTTTACGTTACCTATCTGGAGTCCTATAAAGGTTCCCTAATCTATTAATAAGCTGATCCCAAGATTTAATAAGCACCCTCTCAAGGTAAGGGATCCTCTTCTTTTTATTCAAGAACTTACCGTGTACTATGACTTTTGATTTCCAATTTTTCATGTTGTGATATGTTTTTTCACATAACTATTACTGTTATTATGATTTAAAAGTGACGTGATACCCCCTTCACTCCCATTCACCCCTCCCATAAACCTTTATGTACCTCTATTATATTTGCGAAATTATCCTACGATTTTCCATGAAAAACATTTTTGTAGTGAATACCCATAGACATTTCCACTCAAGAGTATTCACCAAGTTGTACTTATCCTTCATTGATTAGAGACTTCCAGGTATGTAACCCACACTCCTTATTCATGGGGTTAAAAGTAATGAAAGGCATTCTTTTGTTTTATGGTCTATGTGGCACACATATGCATGTACATGATATGAATGTGACGGTTGAGCCCATAATTATATATCCCTCCAATATATTGAGTAATGTTTTTATCACATGAGATGCCATGTATGGTTAGCATAAGGTTATCCTAAGAACACTATGTTATGTTGTCTTAGTGGTTAGCCTTGAATTATGTTTATGATATCATGTTTTATGTTGTTTACACATTCCAATGTTGACTTCATGTTAACTTTTTATATCACTCTTTGATGTTCATGTTTATGATTCTCACCCCTCTTATGCCCTGTTGATATTCATATTTAATCACATGTGTTACTTTCATCATGTTATGCTTTGATTATTCCCTTATTTGGCTTTATAGTTCACCCCTTTCTTATGTACTTCCCTAGGTTATCTTGTGTAGTTTTAAAAGAATCAAGAGAATCTAAGGTCAAGTTATGGTGTTTAAGTTTGTGTCTTTGTATATCTTTTTCAAGTTTTAATTTTATGTACCTAATTTATTCAATACACTTGGCATCACGATCTTCTAGGTTTGTATTAAGTTTATATTTATGTAGTAATTCATTAAATAAAGTGTATTAAAAATGGGTTTTCATAAGACTTTTCTAAAGCTGCATCTCCTTTGACCGCATGAACTTGAAATGGAGTGATGTTTTTATAGATCCTAGAATGTTAATCTTTCATTGAAGAGTTAAAGCATTATCTAACATCGAACCCTATCCTGGTTTTTCTGAATACCAATCAGGGATATATAGTTTTCTATGATGCTTTAGGAATGGGCTTGGATTGTTTCATGATTCAAGATGATCATGTGGTAGTGTATGGATAACGATATCTTCTAACTCATGAGAGGAATTATCCCACACATGAAATAGATTTGAAAATAATGATACAAATGATTAAATGTTTTAAAGACCATTTTTTTGGGGATAAATTCATGGTCTACATTGACAATAAAATATTGACCTATATATTCTCTTAGAGGGATCTAAACCCCAAGAAAGGTAATGGGTGGAGTACCTCAAAACTTTTGACTTTGATATTGCTTACAACCATGATAAAGTGACTTTTATCACTGATTCCCTTGGTAGGAAGTTACCTCCTTAGGATCTGAAGGATTCTAGTGGAGAATGGAACCTTATAGGGATCTTAGCTAAATTACACCTAGAATTGAAAGAGGAAGAGAGAAGTGTGTATCTTTCTAGTGTTATTTTGACTCATTCTTTCCTTGATCTCATATCTCAGAATTAATTAAAGTATGAATAATTTCACCATATTAGGAGGAATGAATATAGCTGGGAGACCACCCTTGATTGGTCTCTATCCTTGTAAGTAATCTTTTTCTTCAAGAACAAGTGTGTAGTTCCTTCATCTATGAGGAATGAAGTGACAGAGGAGCATCATCAGACTTAGTGGTTCATCCATCCTTATGCCATTGAAATCTTATATGATATTAAGTAATATTGTTGGAGACCATGTAATAAGTGAGATGTAGCTGATTATTTTTCTTGATTATTTACCCACCAATAGATAAAATATGAGCATCATACTCCTTTAGGTTTGATTCAATCCCTTCTAATCACAACCTAGAAGTGATATGAGGTGTCCATGGATTTCATTATTGAACTACCTCATAAACCTAGGTTAAAAATGCTATTTAGGTCCTCATTAATAGGATAACAAAGTCTTCTCATTTTATCTCGATAAAAATACTAAGGTAGAGGATCTCAGAAAGCACTATATGTAGGATATTATAAAGCTACATAGTGTTCCCTCTGCCATTGTATCTGATAGGGATCCTTGATTTTATTCTTGGTTCTGGAAATGCCTCTAAGAGCTGATGGGTTCTCATATTAAACTAATCATGTCTTTCCATCCTCAAACATATTACTAGATAGTGAAAGTGAATCAGAATTAAGAAGATATGCTTAGAGAGTGTGTTCTAGATTTTGGCAGTCTATGGAGTTTTCATCTTTCATTGGTAGAATTTTACTATAATAATAAATACTAGTCCTCTTTTTTAATGGACCCATTTTTAATCTTTGTATGGTCTACCATACCAATCTCTATTTTATTGGATCGAGGTAATTGAAACATCCCTCATGGGATCAATCTTCATCCAAGATACAACTAATAATATTTAGGCTATTTAGTAGCATATGAAAACAACTCAAAGTTGTTATAAGTCTTATGAAAGTTTTCTTTATCACCCCTTTTATTTTTCAGTTGGTGACCAAGTATTTCTAAAGGTGTCACCATGATTAGGTCACTAGCATATGGGAAAATATATGAAGCTAACCCCAAGATTTGTTGGTCCCTTCAAGATCATGGAAAGAGTATGGAAGGTTTCATATCAATTGTAATTTCCACCTTAGTTGGAAATTCATACCGCATTTCACATCTCTCACTATAAAAAATAGCAAATTAGTGGTGGTTTTTTAGATGGGGTTATGCACAACCCCCTCTAATTTTTTTAGAATTATTCTTTTAATATTTGGTTTGATTTTAGAGGTCTTTATTTCAAAGCCACCTCTAATTTAATAAATAATGGCGCTATATATTCTGTTGGATTTTAAAGTAGCTATATATATAACATTTATTTAGATATATATATATATATATAATTGATTTTGTTTAAAATGAAATAGTGGGGGTTCTCAAACCCCTCTAATTGAAGATATTAGAGGGATTCATGAACTGCCTCTAATCCTTTAGATTAGAGGGGGTTTTGAACCCCTTCTAATTTAAGAAATTAGAGGGGGTTTTAAACACCTTCTAATTTAAGAAATTAGTGGGGGGGGGGGGTTGAACCCCCTCTAATTGATGACATTAGAGGGGGCTTGGAACCTTCTCTAATTCATGACATTAGAGGGGGTTTGGACCCCCCCTCTAATTCATAACATTAGAGAGGGTTTCAAACCCTCTCTAAATTAATAAATTAGAGGGGGTTTTAACCCCCTCTATTTCAAGAAATTTGGTATGAACCACTGCTAATCCCTTTGATTAGAGGGGGTTTTAAACCCCCTCTATTTTTTTATTTTTTAAATAAATCTCATATAAATTCAAATTTTATAATATATACATGTGTGTGTGCATGTGTGTATATATATATTACATAAACACATTATATAAATGTATTTAAATACATTATAAACAAACATATATATAAGAACATTATATAAATACTTTAAATAAATTCTTATACATATAAAAAAATGTATATATATATAAAAATATTGGTATACATAATATAAATGTAATTATAAATATATTTATTCAAATTTTTAAAATTTATATACGGTTTCATAAATACTATACATTTATATTATGATTTATGCTATAAATATATTATATTATATAAATTTTTATTGTTATTTTTGTATAAATATATTTATATTATACTATGTATACAAATATATATAATATAGACAAAATTAAATATAAATATAAATATATATTTTATATAATTATATTATATATATTATATTAGAAATATTTAATTATATATAAATTTATGTATATTATATAATTATTTTATATATATTATAGTATACCATATTAATTATAAATTAATTTAGTATATATATATATATATATCATTTAATTATATTATATATTTTCAATTATATGAATGCATTCAGTTTTGTGTGTATATATATATGATATAATATAAATGTATATAATGACATACAGAAATATATAATATAAATTTATTTCATATAATATATGTATAATATAAATCATAAAATATATAAATTATAAAACCAACATATAATTTTTATAGTTTAAAAAATAGGTGTAATGATAATAATAATAATTAACATTATTATTACACACACATACATAAATACATTTGTATTGTATATTTATATATAAATACATTTATATTATATTATGTATACAAATATACATAATTTAGAAAAAATTAAATATAAATATAAATATAAATATTATTTATTTAGATTATATATATTATATTAAAATATTTTATTATAAATAAATTTTTATATATATTATAATTATTTTATGTATATTGTATTATAGAATATTAATTATAAATTATTTTAGTGTATATATATATATATATCATTTAATTATATTATTTATTTCCAATTATATAAATGTATTTAATTTTGTGTGTGTATATGTGTGCAGATGATGTAATATAAATGTATAAATTACATAAATTAATATATAATATAAATGTATATAATATAATATATGTATAATATATATTATAATTATATTATATTTATAAATATTATATAAATACAAAAATACACACACACACACACAAATATAAATATATGTACAAATATGTATTTATATATATTATATATACACAAATAATATATATATATATATTATACACAAATATATTATAATTATACACAAATATATATTATATATAAATATTATATAGAAATATATATTATATTATAGAGAAATATATTATATTATATACATTTATATACACACACACATATATATATACATATATATATATATATATATATATATATATATATTTCTATATATAATCTATTATTTCTGAATGTAAATAAATATGTTGCATTGTATATTATTAATGAAATGTCTTTCAGCCTAGTGGTTCAAGGTGGCAGGCGCACCTTAGTGAGGTTTACGGTTCAAATCCCGACCGAAGTAATTTTTTCGTGCGGGTGGGGCACAAGAACGCACGTGACTGCTCGCGGGTCCTAGGTGTTTGTGAGGGGGTAGGGGTGTGTCATGGGGTGTCTTTGAGGGGTGTTTCTCATGGGCCTGGGAGGGTGTTAGGTGCAAGCCTGGGGTTGTCCCAGGTGTGTCGTGGGGTGTCTGTGAGGGGTGTCCCACCAGCCTGGGAGGGTGTCGGGGGTTGTCCCGGATGTGTCATGGGGGTGTCTGGGGTGCGTCATGGGGTATCCCGCAGGCCTGGGATGGTGTCGGGTATGAGCCCTGGGGGTCCCGCATGCCTGGGGTTGTCGGGGTGTGAGCCTGGGGTTGTCTAGGATGTGTCATGGGGTCATGGTGTGGCCCGAGTACAAGCCTAGGGTTGTCTGTGAGGGGTGTCCTGCTTGTGTGGTGTGTCTTGGGTAAAAGTAATAATAAAAAGAGGGAGACATTTAGGGGTGATTCCTATAACCGCCCCTAAACTTGAGGATTGAAAGTCAATTAGGGGCAGTTATAACTGCCCCTAATATGCAGTGAGGATTAGAGGCGGTTAAAACTACCCATAATCTATAACATTTCGGTGAATTTAGAGAGAAATTATAGTGGTTAAAACCCCCTCTAATTTAACAATCGCTAAACACAAGCCTACTTTACCAGCGTTTTCCCATAACCACCTATAATCAGATTAGGCAATCACTTTAGCGGCAGTTATGGGTAGCTGCAGCTTAAGTATTTAGAGAGGGTTAAAATCTCTTCTAAATGAAAAAATAATCCCTTCTAATAACCATATTTTTTATAGTGTCTTAATTAAAGAAGTACCATCCCGACCTTTCACATCCACCAAATTGGGAGGAAACCAAATTGGAACCAAACATTTAGGTAACTGAGCACCCATTCTGGATAATTGATTCTCAAGTTAAGGAGATCCATGGGAAATTGGTCTCATCGGTTCAAATCTTAAGACAACATAGGAGTGAATCTCATGAAACCTAAGAGTGAGAGTCTCTTATATGTAAAGAGTGGACTCATTTGTTTAATGATCAATCATTGGTTTCACTTTTTAGGAAAAAAGTGATATGGGGGAGAGAATTTTCATTCCCACAATTTCATTCTAGATAAGAATTGTATATTTATTAGATTTTATTTTATTCAATCTCTTTATATAATTTTCCTTTAAAAATTCATAATTTTAAAAAACTATATGTCTTCAATAGTTGGTGCAAGTTTAGGAAAAACAATAAAACAACCATGCATCAATTCTATAGTTTTTAGTATAGTAGTTTTTCACTATTGGTGCACAATTTTTCTAATTGTGAGGCCTAACTATATGAATTCTCTGGTGATCTAGTGCTGGCCTGCATGGTTGGCACATAGTTTGGTAAACCATGTGGTTTGCCCAGGTTTTAAAAGTGTGAAATTACTTGGTTTACCCTATTCAAATTAAACACCCTAACCCTCTCTTATTCCCCCATTTTGATCTCCAACCCTCCCTCATGCATGAGTCTTTCTCCCTGCTCTAGGGTTGATTTTTTGTGGGTTTTTCTTCAATATTATTTAAGGTAAACTCTATATAAGTTATTTATATTAGTCCTCTTGGTTTTATTCATCTATTTTTAATGGATTTTTTTCTACCATAAGGTCACAAAAACCTAAGGATACTACTAATTGGTTTTATAGGCGTGGTTTTTGATATATAGGTTTTTTTCTTACCTCATAAGCACCATTATTATATTTTTCAGGTGGATCTATCATGATTTATAGTGGTTTAATCATTAAAGGTAGGTGGTTCCATTAATTATTTTGTTAGTTGAACTTATATATGCTTAGTTTTCTAAATTAAATTATTGGAGTTCCATATAAATATATTAATCATTCTTTAAGAAATTGTTTATGTGATACGTTGTGTTTTGTTACCACCTTTAATATTTAGAAACTGAAATGACATTCTCTAAGTAGAAATTAGAACTGTTTATGGATTTTTTGATACAATTGCTATCTTTTGACAACTAATGGGTACCAAATAAACCTCATAGGAAACTTTGGGTGCTCTCGTAATTGAACATATATTAAAAGATCATTTCCTCTAGTTATAATGTTTCACTGAATAGTGAAGTAATTTCATGGGAATCTCACTAGTCCAATGAAGTTGTTATAGTTATATTCCACTAATTGAGGGCCTCCCTAATTAGTGATGTTGAATTACTAGGTTACCCTAGACTTAGATACCTTAGGTTTTCTCCCATGTTTCTTGTTTTAAAATATTATTTATGTAGTTTTATTGACACTTGTTTTTACTTTATACTGCTCATATACTACAATACTTGTTTTATTAATAAATGTTTAAAGGTTATTTTGTATATTTATTTTCAAACTAACATGATTTGGTTTTTTCTAATAATGGTTTCATATGGAATGTAACACTCATGTTGTCACTTCAGGTACAAATTATTTATTTATTGATTTTTATATTTATTTTATATCTTTTTGGAATTATTCTTTGAAAACTTGAACTTTTGAAAAAACTGGACATGTTATATGGTTGAAGCATTTTTAGAAAAAACTATGTGGTAACCATGTATCTAGTATGTTGTTTTTAATAGAGGCATTTTTCAAGGTTGGCACATGGTTTTTCTAATCATGTAGACCAACCGTGTGAGTGCCCAGGTGATCCAGTGCTGACCCGCACGATTGTTTTGTCTATGCAGTTTTTAAAATTATTGAAATTACTAAACTATCCCCTCATGAATTAAAATACTTAACCCTGATATTCTATCAAACACTCAACATAGGCCACCCACATTCATTATCCACACCTATCCTTCCTCCCATGGCATGATTTTGGGTGTTTCTTCTTCAAGTTTCTTCAAGGAGCCACCAAGTAATCTCATCTTCTCTCATCCTTTGGGTTCCTCCTCCTCTATTTCATGGTTTTAGCTCTACCCTAAGGTTATGGTGACCTAGGACCCATACTAATTGAATTTATAAGTATTTTTATTGATTTTTATGGTTTATTATTACCACTTATGGGTCTTTCTTTTCCCTTCCAAGTGGATTCGACCCAGTTTCTTGTGGTTTCATCACTAAAGGTAGCTTGTTTCATATCCTTTCCTTCATTAGATTAACTATTTATTCTTGTAATCATAAATCTATAATTAACATTAAAGATACTATATTCTCATTTGTGAATTTATTTATGGAACCCTTTGTGATTAAAATGCTAATTTATGATTTTGTAAGTGAAAAAACACATGTTTCGAGTAGAAATTGGAACTATTTATATGTTATTTAAAGAAATAAAATGTTTAGAGATTTAAGTGGTACCTAATAAACCTCACAAGAAACCTTGATTACTTGGGTAGGTTTACCAAGATTGGATGAGGTATTTTCCCCTAGATCAAGCATCAACCTAGCTAGTGAAGTATTTTATGTGGCACCCTCATTTTCTAGTGATGTAGTTCTATATCCCTTTCACTAATTTAGGGAACTATCCTAATTATGATATTGTATCTCTTAGTTTACTATTCTTAGTAACCATGGGGTGTGATCCCATGAAGATGATGTTACTTTTTAAAATTTTATTTTAAAATATCCTTTATACACTCCTTATCCTAGTAGTATTATTTTACTTTGTTCTTGTTTTCAATAGAATGTTAAAAAATTATTTTATTTATTATGTTCAAACTAGTATATTTAGTTTTTTTAAAATGGATTGATATAGAAAAAATGTCAGGATCCTACTAGGTTATTGGTCTCACACCCATAGATGTGTGTAGACCTTTTTTATATGAACGTAGGTAAGGGAAAAGCACTGCTTAGATGCAGTGGATGTCCTTGATAGCTTTAGCTGGGTTAGTGGAGGTAACATGGCGGTATGTGCCCTCATGTCACACATGGATGGGTATTTTATTATTCTTTTATTTTATCAACTTGTATTATATATATTTCCCTTTAATGTATTACCTTATTGGATTTATATCCCATTCCCTTTTGTATTATTGGAAACATTAGTCATACCCTTTTATTTTAGTTATACCTTATTATAATTCTTCATTTACTATGAGTTTCCATTGATTATTATGTGATATTGTGATGATTATTATTTTTGTGGTTTCCACACATGCAGATACATAACACTCCAATAAATGGTGGAATTATTTTAAGTTCTTGGTTATGAACTGTTGTCATACTTATTGGGTGAAAACATTCCAAAAGATTATTCTGATGCCCATACATTAGTTTCTAGCCCGTGGGGATCAGAAACTCCCTTCAATCCTTTTCATGGATTGAAATAGGTGGCTAGGTTAGGGGTATCTATGTTAGTTCATGAAATAAATAGTATCACAACCAAAGGTTTTAGTTTTATAATATTTGGGGTGTTTGGTAGACAATATATAGAGCTATAAAGACTTCAGGAGTAGGTATGAAGGAATGTTTGGAAAAAAAATTGTAATAAACCTTAAGTTACTAGGATGTTGGTATTTAATGGTTTTTATCCTATGTTTTGATTATTATTTTCTCTATATAATGGGTGTGTGGGTGCAGACAATTCACATATACCGTATATTATGAAAATATGTGAATTGTTTTATTCCTCTTTTATAATATATGCATTTGATTTATAAATGTTTTTTGTTTAGGAATTTATAAGTGATTTTATATTTTCTACTCTTTTATTTTATTTCCATGAATTACAATGCCTCCTCTAAGATCCCCAATGCACCCTTAGGAGGGAGTTGTTGATAATTTTTAAATATTGAACCATACAATTGATCAAAATATTATCAAGGTAGTAGTGACAATATTATGGGCCATGGAGCAGGGAGAAGGTGTAGGTTTAGTGCATCCTCAACAATCAGGTCCAGGTCTAGGTCTGGAGAAGGACTGCGCTCAGGAGTTTCTCTATCATAAGAAATCAGCATTCAGAGGTATCAATGACCCTTGTAAAGCAAAGTATTGGTTAGATAAAATAGATATAATATTTGAATTTATTAAGACTCGTTAATTATTTAAACTAAAGAGTGCATATTTTATGATAGAAGGTCCTGGATAGAAATAGTTGTAATCTATGGTCCAGGAGAAACTAAATGAGAATATTGATTGGAAGGGATTTAAAGTGATGTTCTTCCAATATTTTTACCTAGATAGGATGGATCTTGATAAGTCTTGGGAGTTTGTGACCCCTCAAAAAGATGAATGAACTATGATGGAGTATACAAATTGGTTCACAGAGCTCAACCACTTTTCTCTAGATATAATATATAATAAATAGATAAAGGATCATTGGTTTGAAATGGTTCTATGTCCTAACATTCAATATCAAGTATTTATATTAAATATTAAAACCTATGTGGAGGTTTTATACCAAGAACTGATGGTGGAGATCAACCATGAAGGGATGCATAGTCTTCTAGACACCCATAATAAGTTCGGTGGTAGTGAGGGTGTATTTTTTGAAAGGAACACAAATAATTAAGATCCTATAAAAGGTGGTAGTAGTTATTACCCTCCTCCTCAGAATAAATCTTCATTCCTAATGGGAGGAAGGGCTCTTACTTTACAATAATGTGGAAATCATGGTCACATAAAGCCTTATTGTCTAGAGATTCCTAAGTTCTACCATGATTGTGGAAAATTGGGACACCTATAGAGGATTTTCAAGAATAATCCTCAGGAAAGGATAAATTTTGTTTCTTCTACTCTGAGGAGACCTCAAGAAATTTCAGATTCATTGAAAGTCTCAAGGTCTCACTCTCAAGTATAGGGATGAATAATTGGATCATATTATTTAATAATTTAGTTGAGGATCAAGCCCTAGGATAGTATTAGGCCTCATAATTAGGTTGAGAGTAGACTTTTGAATTCTATAGAGCATGCTCCCATGTAATATGAGATAATAATAGATATAGTGAGAGGTTACATACTTATTTCATCATATATGGTTGTTTATTTATTTAATACTAGTGATATTATTTCATTTGTCTCTACTCATGAGGTGAATATATTGAATCTTCTTTCGGAACTAATGCCCTATATGATGAAGATATCAAACCCACTTGGGAAAAAGAAGGATCCTAGCTTTCAATTCCATTCTTGTGTTTTATCGATGGATGAGGTAGATCTATCTTATGATTTCCATTTTCTTGATATAAATATATCTGATATAATCTTTAGAATGTATTATATGGTAGCTTTTAGATCTCAAATTGATTATTTTCACCATAATGTATCTTTCACTGCCCCTGATTGTAGTTCCTTTTTATTCCAATTGGAGTGGGATCCTCATTCGAGATGAGTAGGGTCTCTTCTTTCTGAGGTTTTTATAATTTCATTTCAGATATCTTCTCTTCTATTTGAGGATGATGAACAAGGTATGGGGAGTGATTTACCTCATATGATTAAGGAGTTTCTTGATGTATTCCCTAATGAATTATTAGAGTTACCCCTAGAGTGGGAATTCAAGTTTGTTATTGATCTAATTTTGGGGATGAAACTAATATACTTACCCTCATATCATATAGATACAACTGTGATGAATGAGTTAATGATGCAATTGGATGATTTGGAGGATAAAGGATTTATTCACCCCAGCATGTCTTTATGGGTTACATCAGTGATTTTTTATATTTTTTATAGAACTCTCTTACTATGTATTGATTACTGGAAGTTGAATTGGGTTATTATTAAGAATAAGTACCCCTTTCCTCATATCTATGAATTGTTTGATTAGTTAAATGGATCAATGTGGTTCTCAAAAATTAATCTTCGGGAAAGTTACCCCTAACTCTAGGTGAAGGATTTTGATGTTATTAAGATGATTTTTTTAAGAAGATATGGGAATTATGAGTATATTTTGATGTCTTTTAGCCTAAATAATGCTCATGTAGTGTTTATGGATTTGATGAACCATATATTTTAGTAAAATTGGACTCTTTGGTCATGGTGCTTGTGTATGACATCTTTTTTTATTCCAAGATTGAGGAGGAGCATGTGCAGCATTTGAGAATCATCCTTGGGAATCTTCATGAGAATCGTCTCTATAAAAATTTGTCCAAATGTAGATTCTAGATCCTAGAAGTATAGTTCCTAGGACATATAGTTTTTGAATAGGTAATTTATGGTTGATCATGAGAAGTTTTAGGCCATTACATTTTGGTAGGAACCATGAAATTTCATTGAGATGTGAATTTTCCTAGGATTAGAAACTTGTTATCAGTTTTTCATCAAAGACTTGTTAAATCTTTCATCTCTATTGACCATGTTCACTTGGAAGGGGTGATTTTTTTATAGAGATTAGTGTGTCATGATTCCTTCTATGAGCTAAATTGGTGTCTCGCACCAACACTTATCCTATTTTTTCCAAAACCATTCATGGAAATGTGGTTTTATATGATGCCTCAATGATCTAAACCTAAGGAAAAATGTTGGGTGGAGTACTTTTAAATGTTTTATATTGATATTTTTTATACTTCTCATAAATTAAATGATATCATAGATTCAATTAGGAAGAATATTCTATCTCAAGATCTAAAGGAGTCTATTTAGGAGCAAGACCTTATCAATCCTCTATTTTGATAGCCCCTTTTCATGCTCTATATATTTGGTCATGTCACTCTCTTTTGTGTTGGTTCATGGTGGGTGAGACCTCCCTCATGAGACCGATCCTCATAAAAGAGAAAACTGATAAGATTAAAATTATCTAGTAGCATATGAAAATAGTGTTGGAACCATGGCCATTCTATTCTAGAAATGGAGTATGGTTTGTGTTTGTTTTCAATCCTCATTAGAAGTTCAGGAAGTTTTTCCAGGAAATAGATCATACAATTTAGGCGAGCAATAGTACTGAAGGTGGTGTCGTTTTCCAGTGTTTGCCAAATTTTTTGGCCTGAATATCAGAAAATGGAGATGTGTTTTTGGTAAAGGAATGTGCACGAAATATTGTAGTGGTGCACAAAAAACATGGAATGTGCGCTAAATTGGTTTTTCACACAATAGTGAAAGCAGGTTATAATTTTTGCACAGAAGGTGATTCAAGATCAGAACGCTGAAAAATGGAAAAGTCATGAGGTTCGCAAAAAATCTAGAGATGTGCACGAAAAATGGTTCTTTCACAAAAAGTATTGTGCGCAGAATGGGAGTTTTTGTGCAACACTATAGTTTTTTCACGTGGGGGTTGGTGATGCCTATAAATAAGAGGTGACCCCCCTCATTCAGCATAACTCAATACTTAGAAAATATTTGAGCTCTGATGCACGTAAACACTACTCGAAAAGGGAGTTGCACGAAAATGTAAAAGTTGTGTGTAAAATACAAGTTGCGCGTAAAAGTTACGATTGTGCGTAAAAGTTGAATTTGTGCATAAAATTTGATGTTGTGCATAAAGGTTGTAGTTGCAAAAAATATTTGTGTTCGAAAGAATTGTAGAGAGATAATCTTGCACGCAAAGTTCTTCTTCAGTCTGAAAAGACCAAGTGAACCCTTCGGTGTAGTTGCAGGAAAGTTAAGAGCTGCGCATAAAGTAAGGGGTTGCGCAAAAATTCATTTTGTGTGACAAATCTCAAATCTTGTGTGTATGTTTAGGTATTGCACGCAAGTTTATTGTTAAGCTTCTGACAATATTTTTAATATCTGGTTTGTGTGATCAGTGCTTTCAAGTGCATCAATTCAAGACTTTGATGCAAGTAGTGTCTCCTACTAGACCAAGACAAAGACTTTAATGAAAATCCATTAAAGAGACCCTCAAGTCAATAAATTGAGTAAAACTTATCCCATGGCAGTGAGTAAGGGGGAGTTGAAAGAAGTGTTCTGAGGGACGTAGTGAGTTATCCCTGAATTATTGTAAAGGCAGTGTTCCTATCACAGAGTGACTGTGTCCGAACTATTTTACTCTACAACTTGTGAAGATTAGTATATTCTGGTATAACCAACACACTATCGGCATATGCTCCTTAGACTTATCCCTTTTTGGTGAACCAAGTAGAATTGTTGTGTGGTATCTTTTCATTTGATTGTTTAATTGTTGTTCTTATCCACCATATAGGTTTAACATGTTCCTACCAACATGGGAACAAGATCAGATACTTTAAAATAAAATGTTGACACCCTGATTCACCCCTCCCCTCTTAGGGAATCTCAAGGTTCTACAAGTGGTATTAGAGCTAGGTTACTTGTGTTAGATCTTTTTATTGCAATCATGAAGAATTCATCCCATGTCAGGGGAGTCCCCCTCTTCGAGGGAAGTAATTTTCATATTTGGAAGAAAAAAATGAGATCTCATCTAATATCTCTTGGAATGGAATTCCAATGTGCTACTATTCAAGGAATACATGTCACTAGTCCAACCGGGATGGTTATAACTAAGATAGATAGTAAAATTATTGATACAGATGCTAAAGTGTAGAATGATCTTGTCGCAGCTCTTTCAGATCAGATTTATCTAAAGGTGATGAGTTGCACCTCAGCAAAGTTTATGTGGTATAAACCTGAAAATATCTATGAAGGAGATAACAAAGTGAACGAGGAAAAACTTCAAGTACTGTACAACTGGTTTGACGATATAAATATGCACCCTGATGAGAATGCAGACTCCTTCAATCAAATTACTGAAGTTGTTGGAGAAATTTGAGGACTGGGAAAAGAAATCAAAGACATTGACATTGTCAAGAAAATATTGATAATACTTACACCCCTTTACAATGCAAAGGTGTCATCACTTGAGGAGATAGATCTCTCCAAGATCTCTCTGGATGATCTGATGAGTAGCATGGTGGAATATGAAATGAGAGTCAAATTGAAAGACATTATGACTCGTGTAAGTAAGGAAATGGCATTCAAAGAAATGGACAAACTGAAAGTTTACAGAGATAGTAGTAGTGAGTATGATGAGGAAAAAGAAATTATTTCTCTCATTTCCAAGAAATTCAAGAAGGGAAAAGAAAAATTTGAAGGCAATCTACCTCTGGAATGTTTTCATTGTGGTAAAGTTGGGCACATAGCCTCTCAGTGCTCATGGAAATTTGATGATGAAGAGAGCGAAGTTGAAAACATTAAAAAGCCTCAAAAAAGGTTCATCAAAAAGGGAAACTTCAAATTTTTAAAGAAAATATAGAAAAAGAGTTTTATGTGTGAAGAAAATGAAAAGGATAATGATTTCTATGAGGAAGAGGAACCAGAATTTAAATCTGGAAAACATGATTCCATGATGGCCACTTTTGAAAAATCAGAACCATCAGAAGATAATGGTGGAGATAATCAGTTGAAAACTAATTCCAATCCCAAGTTTCAACTTAAGGATGCTGTTAGTAATATTAATATTAAATTTAAGAGTTATAATAAGTGAAAATCAATTATATAAGAATCATATGAATATATTGATAAGCTTTAAGATGAAATTGAATGATTGGAAAAATTTGTGAAATTACAATCTAAAATCCTTGAAATAACTGATGATGTAGTGTATTTAAAGATGATAATTGAAGAGAAAGAAAATATCATCAATGAACTCACCTTTATACTATAAGAAAATTCCAATACTATTGAGGGTCTTGAAGAGGAAGTTGTTACTCTTAGGAGTAAACTTGAGAGTGAATCATTTTCAAAAGAATCAAGGAAAAAGATACAATTTGGAAGGTTCTCAGATGACAAGCTTTTGGAAATAGAAAAACTTGGTTATAATGGAGTTGAAAATATTTTTAATGATCAAAGACCTGCTTACATGTGAAATAGTGGAATCAGTTGTGAGGATGAGTCGTCAAATACTACAAATAAAGGTGACCAAAATAAAGGCAAGATGAAAGTGGGTCATATGGAAAAGTCACCTGAAGTAGTGAAGAAGAAACACTAAATTCAATATTAAAGAAGAACAGGAGACTATCCTTGATCCTCCAAGAATAAAATATAGTCAAACTATTATCCCATGGAAGAAGGAATGAGGAAAAATAGAAGTGAGAATACATTTGCTCTCATGAAATTTCAGTTTTGTGGATATCTGGTCCATACCATGTCTTATTGTGAAGAGGCACGAAGCTATTTGAATGGAGAAGATATAAGAGTTCAGAAAAGGAGAATAAATTCATATCCTAATTATTTTATAAGAAACAATTTCTATGGATATTGTTTTAGTTGTTCTAACTTTGGCCATAAATCTATTTATTGTAGGTAGAGGAGTGAAATGGAAACCTCACATCAAAGTCGGAGAAAAGTAAATGTTCATTAACAATATTGTGTTTCTCTTTCAAATAGGTTTTCCCCTATGGAATAATAGATTCAATATTAATAACCCATGTACATAGAAGAGATATTTTAAATCCATCAGTGTTAATACTCAACACAATAACTCATGGAAACAAAAGAGGAAAATTCAAAAATCCAATCTTGCAGAAGTAGCCTTCAAGGCTACAAAGAATAAAATCACCTAGATTCTTGATAGTGGATGTTCGTCCCACATGATGGGTAATTAATACCTATTAACATATGTCAAGAAAAAGGTTAATATAATAGTGAGGTTCGGTAATGATGGTGTTTTGAAGATAAAAGGTTGTGGAAGTACTAAGCTAGCTAATGGAGGCTGAAGAAAATGGAAGTCCTTTATATGGATGGTATGCGTCATAATCTTATGAGTGTTAGTAATCTCTATGACTCAGGTATTATTGTGAAATTCAATCAAAATGACTATAATATAAGAGGAAATTCCAAGAATCCTCTCATGAAAGGCTATAGAATAGATGGAAACTTATATCAAGTCAATAGCAAGGAGAACATTTGCTACCTAACAGATGAAGAGGAAAACAATATATGGCATCGAAGATTGGGGCAAATCAATCACCAAGACATGGAAAAGATATCTAAGATGAAGATAGTCATGGATATCCCTAATCTGAAGTGTGAATGAGAAAAGACCTATGATGCATGTATGAGAGGGAAGCTGGTCTACAGTTCCTACCAGCCAAAGAAGAAAAGAGCATCTAATCTCCCTGATCTCATTCATACAGACGTATGTGGGCCGATAAATGTTTCTAGAACACATGGATAAAGGTACTTTGTTCTTTTTGTAGATGATTATAGTAGAATGACATCTGTGATCATTATACACAGGAAGTGACAAGCGCTTGATTGCATGAAAACCTATCAATGAATTTCTGAGAATGATACTGGATGGAAGATCAAAGTCCTTCGGTCTGACAATGGAGGGGAATACACATCTGTTTAATTTGAAAATTACCTATAGATGCATGGGATACAACATGAGGTGGATTCTATGAGAACTCCAAAGAAAAATGGAGTTGTTGAGTGCAGAAATCGATAGGTAAACAACATGTCTAAAATTATGCTAATCGAGATTCATATTCCTCAACATTACTAGAAGTAGGTAGTTCAAGCACTAGTGTATATTCAAAATAGAATAGGGATATATATGGATGAGAAAAAAACACCGTATGAATTGTGGCATGGAAGGAAACCCACTTTGAAATATTTTTGTGTTTTTGGAAGCAAATGTTTCATCCAAAAAAAACAAGGGAATTAAGGGAAATATGGAGACAATGTAGATGAAGGAATATTTCTTGGATAATTAATGAATAGTAAATCCTACAAGTGTTTCAATAAGCACTTGGGAAGAATTGTGGAAAGAAGTGATGTTAAGATCATTGAATATAAAAACACTAATACTTCAAGGAATTATTATACTGATATGATAGAAAATGAGGAAGAATATAAACATGGTACAAATGATAATATAGAGGTAGAGTAAAATGTACAAAACTCTCAGGAGACGCATCATGATGTTGACTCAGAAGAAGATTCAGAAGAGGAATCCATAGCTGGAGAGAATTTGATCGAACCCCAAAGGAAAAATCAAAGAGCAGAGATTGATCAGTCCAATGTTATAGGGGATCAGAATGCACCTACATAGACAAGGAGAATGAAGAATAGTACACAATCTGCATTTCTATCAGTTGTGAAACCATCCTCATTTGAAGAAACTAGAAAGAAAGATTCTTGGATGAAAGTAATGAATGAAGAGTTAGATCATATTGACAAAAATCGGACTTGGGATCTTTTCAAGAGACCCGAAGGTCACAATGTGATTGGTACGAAGTGGATTTTCAAGAAAAAATTTGATGAGCATGGAAATGTGATCAGAAATAAGGTGTTTTTGGTCTTTAAAGGATATTCACAAATCAAAGGTGTTGATATTGAGGAGACATTTTCTCTAGTAGCAATATTGGAGTCAATCAGGCTGTTTCTTTCCATGGAAATCCAAAGAGGATATAAATTGTATCAAATGGATGTCAAGACAAAATTCTTAAATAGATTATTAGAAGAATAAGTATACATTAAAAAACCCATGGGGTTCTTTCTTGGTAATGATGAAACGAAGGTTTTCAAACTAAAGAAGGACCTCTATAGTTTAAAGTAGGCACTGCAAGCATGGTATTCCCAGCTAGATTCTTATCTCAAGAATATATAATTTAAAAGAGGAGTAGATCACAATATCTATGTGAAGAATTATTATAAAGATCAGTTCATGGTGTTAGTTTATGTGGATGATATTTTCTTTGGTAGTAGTAGGAAGGGATCAGTTAAAGAATTTTCTAATCACATTAAGTCAAAATTTTAAATGTCTGTGATTGGTGAAATCACATACTTCTTAGGGCTACAAGTGATTCAGAAGAAGGATTACACTTTCGTTTCTCAAGAAAATTATGCAAAAGATCTATTGAAGAAATTTAATATGAAATATTCCAAATCAATGGGGACTCTGATTTCGGTTAGAACAAAACTTGGAAAGCATGAGGATGGGATGTCTGTGGATCCCAAAATGTATAGAAGAATCATTGGAAGCTTACTGTACATAATAGGGACACTAAAATATATTATCTTTGCAACATGTTTCGTGGCCCACTTTCAAAGTAATCCAAAGGAAGAACATATGGTGGCAGTTAAATGAATCATGAGGTATATTCAAGGTACCCAAAAATATGGATTATTCTTTGCTGTAGGAAAAGATAATGAATTATCTGCATTTTCAGATGCTGACTGGGCTAGGGATGTAGTGGACAGAAAATCCACCAATGGTGGATCATTCTATATTGGGAATAAATGTGTGGTCTAGTTGAGCAAGAAATAGGAAATTACTTCTCTTAGTACTGCTGAAGCTGAATATATATCTGCTACAAAGGCATGTAATCAGTTACTCTAGATGAAGCATAAACTAACTGACATAGGTGCTGAGGAAAAAGTTGAACAAGGCATGATCAACATGGAACATGTGGGAACAGATGATAAAGTGGCTGACATTATGACCAAGCCATTTTCAACAGTTGTGTTTGAGAAACATCGGTTGAACCTCGGTGTTCAGCCACCTCCTAGTGAATAAGGAGGCTACGAATTTCCCCTCTCCCCAGTTATGTTAACTGTTTTTAACTTGTTTGTGAATGTGATGCAGGTTTATGGGGGAGATACTATCCAGGGGTGTTTTGATCTGCACAATGAACAAATACCAATATTTGGGTTTATTGTCAATGGGGGAGAAGGAATAAATTTAGGACATTTGATGGACATGTAATGATTCTGTGACACAATGAGAATTTGATGTTATGAGGAGAAGGAATACATTGAGGACATGTAATGATTATGTGACACAGTTTGAGAATAGCTTGGGTGTTATTAATAATTCCAAAACACAGGAACCCAATTCAAGCTTCCCCACTTGTTTTCTACACTGATTATTGCTCACGTAGACTTAGAGTGTTGGCTAAGTTGATTCTTTCGTATCATGTTTTGATAGTGGCTGGTTCTCTATTGAATTTATATGGAGATTGACAAAAAACACAAAGGGGGAGATTATTGGAACTATGGTCGTTCTATGTGGGAAATAAATTATGGTTTTTATTTTTTTCAATCCTCATTAGAAGTTTAGGAAGTTTTTTCAAGAAAGGGATTATACAATTCAGGAGAGGAACAATATTGAAGGTGGTTCCATTTTATAGTGCTTGCTAAATTTTTTGGCTTGAAAATCAAAAAATGGAGAGATGTGTTTTTGGAAAAGGAATGTACATGAAATATTAGAGTAGTGCGCGAAAAACATGGAATGTGAACTGAATTGGTTTGGCATGCAATAGTGGAAGCAAGTTGGAATTTTCACACAAAAGGTGATTCAAGAGTAGAACACCGAAAAATGGAAAAGGCATGAGGTGCATGAAAAATATGAAGATATGCATGAAAAATGGTTCTTGTGCAAAAAACATTGCGCCCAGAATGGTAGTTTTTGCATGACATGGTGGTTTCTGCACATGGGTGTTGGTAACGCCTATAAATAAGAGGTGACCCCCCTCATTCAGTGCAACTCAAGACTTAAAGAATATCCGAGCTCTGATGCGCATAAACACTGCATGAAAAGGAAGTTGCATGAAAATGTATTATTTTCACGTAAAATGGATGTTTCATGTAAAAGTTATGGTTGCGCATAAAATTTTAAGTTGCACGTAAAATTTTAGGTTGTATGTAAAGGTTTCAATTGCATGAAAGATTTGTGCGAGAATGAATTATAGAGAGCTGATCTTGCGCGCGAGGTGATCCTTCAGTCTGAAAAGACCAAGTGAACCCTTCGGTGTAGTTGCGCGAAAGGTAAGGGTTGCATAGAAAGTAAGGGGTTTCACAAAAGTCATCTTGCATGACAAATCCCAAATGTTTTGTGCATGTTCAGGTATTGCATGCAAGTGTAGTGTTAATATTCTAACATGATTTTGAATATCCATTTTGTGTGATCAGTGATTTCAAGTGCATCAATTCAGGACTTTGATGAAAGTAGTGTGTCCTGCTGGATCAAGACAAAGACTTAAATGAAAATCTATTGAAGTGACCCTCAAGTCAATAAACTGAGTAAGACTTCTCCCATGGTAGTGAGCAAGGGGGAGTCAACGGAAGTGTTCTGAGGGATGTAATGAGATATCTCTGAATTATTGTAAAGGCAGTGTGCCTAGCATAGAGTGACTGTGTCCGAACTCTTGCACTCCACAACTTGTAAATATTAGTGGATTTTGGTATGACCGACACATTATTTGCATATGATCCTTGGACATAGACCTTTGTGGTGAACCAAGTAAAAGTTTTGTGTGGTCTCTTTGAATGTGATTGTTTAATTGTTTTTCTTATCCATAATATAGGTTTAACACATTCCTACTAATGTGGGAATAAGATAAGATACTTTAAAATAAAAATTTGACACCCTGATTCACCACTCCCTCTCAGGGCATCCCGGGGTTCTACAAATAGCTCAAATTTAATATAAATCTTATGTTGATCAATTTCATCATCCCCTATACTTTTTGATTGATGATTATGTTTTTTGATATTATCACCCCATTTGGGCTATTAGAGGTTAGGGAAGAAAGGGAATATTTCCACAATATATTTCATACCCTTTGAGATTACAGGATAGGTTAGAAAGGTTACTTATAGATTAGAGTTTCCAGCTAAGTTTTATATTCATGATGTCTTCCATGTTTCCTAATTGAATAATTTTCATCTTGATCCTTCTCATGTACTGAATTGGGAGGATATTTAATTATATCTTGATGTATATGTGATAGAGTACCAAGTCCATATAGTCTTCTCCAAGGTTAAGTTTCTTTTTGGGAAACTGGTCTTGTTGGTTCAGATCTTATGGAAACATGGGAGTGTCTCCTACAAAACATAGGAGCTATACTTTCTTGTCAGAAAGTAGTGGACTTATCTATTTAATGATCAAACATCAGGTTGAATTATTGGGGGTGGGAAGTAATATAGCAAGGAGAATTATCACAACCATGATTTCATTTTGAGTATGAATTTTTTGTTTATTAGTTTTTATATTTATTTTATTTTTTTACTTTCTTTTCCTTTGAAAATTTGGAATTTTGGAAAAATGGACATGTCTCATGATTGGAACATGGTTAGGGAAAACCATGTGGCAACCGTGAATATGGTCAAAAGTTTTTAGAAATGTAATTTTTCATGGTGGGTGTATGATATATCTAACCATGTATAGCTATTATGTGAGTTCCTAGGTGTTCTGTGCTGACTTTCATGGTTGGTGCATGAATTGGAAAACCATGTGGCCAAACCAGGCAGTCTACCAAGTTTTTAAAAATGTTGAAATTACTTAAATAACCTTCCTAAATTAAAATCTATAACCATCCTATTCTCTCCCCCACTCAACCCAGGAATCCCTCATGCATCATCTTCACCCCTCCCTCCTTATAGAGAAATATTTTGGGTGGTTCATCTTCAAGTTTATTTAAATAATCACCTAATAATATCCTCTTATTCTATCATTTGGGTACCCCCTCCTTTATTTTATGGTTTTAACTCTAACCTATGATCATGGTGACCTAAGGATAAACATAATCAAATTTATAGGTTTGTGTATTGATGTATAGGATTTTTTCTTACTAATTAAGGTTCATTCCTCTTCTTTCTAAGTGGATTTGACCCAAATTATTTTGGTTTCAATGCTAAAAATAGGTGGTTTTGTATCCTTACTTTCATTTTCTTAACTATTAATGCTTGTAATTTTTAATTAATTTTTAAATTATCATGAAATATATTATATGAATGTTTTTGAAATAATTTACAGAACTCCTTATGATTAAAATTCACGTTTATGATTTTGGAAATGGAAAGAAAAAGTTTCAAGTAGAAATTGTAACTACTTATGAATTGTTTGAAGAAAATCACATGTGTAGCGATTAATTTGGTAACTAATAAACCTCATGGGAAACATCAGGTACTTAAGTAGGTAAAACTAGATTAGATGGGGTATTTTCAACTAGATTAGGGTTGATCTATCTAATGAAGTAGTTTATGTGGCACCCCCACTATCTAATGACGTAGTTCTATATCCCTTCCACTAATTGAGGGAACTTATCTAATTATGACATGGTATCTCTAGGTTCCCTAGCCATAGTAAAAATAGGGTGTGATCCCATAATTATGAATTTAATTTTAAAATTTTGTTTTCAGATCTCATTTATGCACTCCTTATCCTAGTACTAGTATTGTGTATCATGCATTTTTTCAATAGAAATTTCATAAAAAATATTGATTATGTTCAAACTAGAATGTTTAATTTTTATAAAAAATGATTGATATGGATCAATTAGTGTGATCTTACTAGGTTTTTTTCTCACACAATGCATACACCTATGGGTGTATTCAGACCTTGTTTATATGGAATTAGGTAAGGGAAAGGCACCACTTGGAGGTGGTGGATGTTCATAACAGCTTGATCTGGGTTAGTGGAGGTGATATGGTGGGATGATCCCTCATGCCACATGATGATGGTTTTATATTTCTTTTTTTTCTTTTTAGTTGCTAATATGTATTCTATTGATGATGTATCACCTTATCGACTTCCCATATATTCCTTTTTTTGTATTTTAAAAAACTTCAGTTGTATATTTTATTTTAATCAGATTTTGTTATGATGTTTTATACTTGTGAGATTTAAATGGATTTTATGTTTTGTTATGATGGTGATTATTATTATTACTCATGTAGATTCATGACTTGCCAATATATAGTGGGGTCACATTGTGTTCTCAGATAATACCTATTTGATATATTTTTGGTGAAACAATTTATAAAGTGTATTCTTGATGCTTGGGCACTAGTTTCTAGCCCTTGGGAATCGGTAATGCCCTTTGGTCCTTTCCAAAGACTAGCTCGACTTCTCGGGTCAGGGGTATCCTTGGTTGGTTCGTGACACCAGTTCCATTAATGGGTTTAGGTATATCATTTAATGACCTTAAGCAGAGAATGAAACCCATGATATTCCTAATCTATCTTCAAAATATGAAACATGAAAAAAGAAGAAGAAAACAGAAATACCTTTGATATTGTGTAATACATCATTTACTCTTTGATGATTGCTGGAGATTACCAAATCAATAGTCAAATTTCTCCTGCCTATGATGGTGGTACACTAAATAGTGGATTCTCATTCTTAATGAGAGGAATTGAATAGCCAAATTTTTTTTAGTACCATCTTCTCAAGGAAAATGATGATGTAAGATCAATGAGAGTTTCAACAAACTTTTCAGGGATCAAGGATTCCCTAATAAGAGGGATCATATCCCTTTTATAACTACCCCAAATATCATCAAAGTATTGTAGAATCATCTTCCTTATCATATAATTCGATCATTAATACACATTGAAGTTACATTCATTAAACTCTTCAATGGATATGTAAGTAAAAAAATTAATCATCTCATGATTAATAATTGATGAAACAAATATAGGGTAATAGGGTAGTAATGCATGTGTGTAGATCCCATGTCATAAGAATATCATACTCTATGGTAGATCTGATAGAATCATCTCACACATCTTGAATATATGGGTATATTTTAGCCTTAGATATTCATCATATGAATATAATAGTATATGACCTAAGTATATTTTAAAATATGTTATAAAATTATTTAGTTCATTTCCAATAGTTCATGCATCACACCTAGTGAGAGGTGTTAATTATGTATTATAAAACTTCTTTTATTGGGCTACAAAATTTTTCTATGTCATTGGGTGGGGGGAGATGTTTAGAGCTAGGTGCTTTGAGGATGGAATGAGATATTCAATTCAGGTTCTGGTGAGTGTTTTTCACATGTCATCCTTTTTTTGAGATTGTGAATCAAACCCTCATATCTGAGAGGAACTTGAATGGGGGTAGTGGTTCTGGGTGATTAGATTCTATAGAGGGGACCAAAAGTGGGTTTTTTAGTAGTAAGAAGTTCAGGTTTGATGGTTCATTCTAGAGTGGTGATGGAAAGAGTAGCTAGAACAGTGGTTTATCCTTCCAAATCAAGGAGGAGGTTCAGTGGAGTTTTATCAGTTTGGAAGGCATAATCATGTGTGATTGTAGTTTCATCTCCAACCAATTGAGTATCACTCATGTGAGAGAATGTGGAACCTACAGTGGTTTTACAGGAGTGATACATAGTAAGCTAGTGGTAGAGGTTCTAGTCATACATAAGTCTCAATTGAAGAACTAGTTGTACCACAATAGAGGAGTAGTTGGGGTTTCTCCAATCATTTGGGTCATAGAGGTGGATTTGGTGATCATGGGTTGGGACTACAGCTCCAACAAGGTGGGACCCTTCACAGTAGTCAAGCTACTAGAGTTCAAGGCCAAGGATCATACCAAATGTATTCAAGAGGATTATTTCTTTATTCATATAATATATTTTATTTATCATAAAAATGGTTATGTATTTCTAAAAAAGGATAATTTTCTATTTTTAAGGGAGGCATTGCATGCATTAAACACCCCATACCTTCTCAAATCAACCAAGATTCCCTTGGAAGGTTCTGAAATGGATATTACATGGTATTTAATTACATCGAATCAAATTCAACAATATTAGGCCATTTCCAACCTTTTAGGTTCCATCTAGAATCTTCTCCCCCTCCCAATGTCACGAACCAGGTCAGGTTACCATCTGACTCGGCACCCAATTTGGTCTACGACAAGGCTCTAGAGGCATTCCTAATCCTCCTGGGTTGGCAGCTAACATCGGGCATCAAATATGAAATGATGGGAACAAGTTATACCAATAATAACCAGGATCAAACAAACTAAGAAAATCACACAACAAAACTAGGAGGATATATAAACAATGAATATGAAAAAAACACATAAACAGGATCCAAAACAACTACAGAGGAAAAAATCAAAAAATTAAAATAGAACTAAACTCAAACTAGAACCCAACCAGATCTCCATGTGACCTCCTATTCACCACCATCCAAAAAATATCCCACTAAAAATGAAAACTTGAATAGAAACCTGAAGTTTCACAACATCTCAGGTCTACCAACACCGAGTGGCACAAGTAGGGTGTGAAAAAAATAGCCTAGTAGGTAAGCACCATAGAATACATCCATGTCCTTTCACAAAATAGTCCAAAAATTATAGTTTGAAATAAATTTATGAAAATTAGGTTTTTTCATTTTAAATAACCAAACACAACTTTCCATAAATCCCCTTTTGAAAAAAATTCAAATATTTCCTTCTCAAAATAGATTCCCATTTTAAAAACCCAGTTTATAAACCCAATACCAAAAGAAGATACTAATCTAGTAAATCAAGATCTATTCCAATAAATAAAGGAAACATTACAAGTTATGATAAGTGAAAGTAAATAAGGAAAGTAACCAATGTTATATATAAAATTAAATAGAAACATACAGATAATAATCATGGGAATTACCTAAAAATATCTAGAAGTAATCTCTGGACATACTTAGTTCGGACTCACCTACCAACATATGGTTCATCTCTATAGTCAATAGTCAATTAGACACTCCAAAATAGCCTCACAAGTGGCACAACCCACCTGAACTCTCAATAAATTCAGGGGGTACCAACCCATATAATCTAGGTCAATAGGAAACCATCACTCAACACTCTAGATGTCTCCTAGGAATCCCATGATAATATTACATGGATAATGATGTGGTCATCACACATGTGGCATGAACCAATAACCCATAGATTCCACCATTCTTACCTAGCCCAAACTCTAACACCAACTATATGGAGACCCTATCCTTGGAGGTACAACCATAGAGGTTCCCATCTCACATTGATTCATCTATAAAGTTCCAACTAGGCCTACACATCATGTCACTTTAAAACCACTTCTTGAAACACCAAAGGGTACCAACCGGGCCATTAACCATTATAAATCCAATTCTATTTCTAAAACCATTTTCAAAACAAAGATGGAAACATACGACATTCTCAAAATATTTAAAACTAGCCTTTAGATCATTTAAAAAACAAACCACATCCCAAATTTTCAAATAGTACAAGCCTTGTGAAACACATTTTAAACCACCTATGAAATTATTTGAAAACTAAAGATCCATTTAGAAAACACTAGGTGTTTAGAATAACCATTTGAAAATATGAGGGCCAAGGAAGAGAATATGGAAGAGGGGAATAATGTTTTGAAAACCTAGGTTCATGGTGAACATTAATTTTGAATCCATTATCATTTTTGTGCCTATCCACATGTGCACTCCATGAACATATGAATATACCCACACATCCAATGGAACATTTGTTGAAAACCATATAAATACCAAAGTTATTGGTCCAAGGAGCATTGAGACTATTTACAAGGGCCACACATAAGCACAAACCATAAATTCCATCAAAACCCATACACAAGACTTAATTGTCAAACAAATCAAACTACCCAAAATAAAACCAAGTACAATAACAACCCAATTTTCTCAATTTCATTGTTAAAGGCCAATTATAATTTTATCAAAAACTTTGTAAGAATATGTATATATGTGTAACTAATAGAAACCCTTTGAAAACCATTTTCATCAAATTTATAACATGGAAATACCATATCAATTTATACTAACACATCACAAGAAATAATGTCACATTTAAAAACATTTAATAAAGATAAATCATTAAATGGAGTGTTCCAAAAAGTAAATGGATAAAAACACCTACCTCAACAACTTTCAGATTCAATGAAACTCCAAGAGAAGAAAGAACCAAGCCCAAAAAACAATCGAAACACCCTAACATTAAAGAAAAACAAGAAAAAAATCAACCCTAACTTTTAGGGTTTTCCTAATAGAGAACCCACCCAAGGAAATACATGGAACCAATATAAGGATAATAGAAGAGGAATAAATTACCCAAAAATCCAAGAGAACTCGCCTTAGAAGCTTGGAGAATCAACCAAGGAGGGAGGAGAACCAAAGGAGAGGAGCTTAGTAAGCCCTATCATGCAACTAGTCTGAGAAAGAGGGTGGAGGGGGAAATTGGGGTTAAAAGAGGGGAAGGTAAAATAGGAAATTTCACTTTTTAATGAACTTGGGAAACTCACCTGATTTAGCCGTACAGTTTTGAAAATTGTGCGCTAACCATGCACACCCCATTGGAGGAAGAGGACACCTACATAGAATGGTTTCAAGGTTTGGGAAACTGTGAACCAACCATGAAAAATAGATTTATCAAATATCAGAGCCTCCCCGCTTTCTTACCACACAATTTCCTCTAACTGTGCACAATCCATGAACTTTGTCCCAAACCCCTACCAAGAGCCAAAAAATTTCACTCGAGGCTCACACTTTTTGGGTTAAACTGTGCTCAAACTATGCACAAAACAAAAATCACCCAAAAACTATGAAACTCAAAAATTATCGCTGGAAACTTGACCTGAAACTTAACCAAAAGAACCAACATCAATAAAAGAATAAAATAAAGTAAACCCCATGGTATAGGTGTGAAAATTCTCCCCACCACAAAAAAATTTATTCCCCAAAAAATTCACCCAGTCAAACAAAGTAAAAAACTCAATCTGAAAACCAAACAAGGACAAATGAAACCATGGTCCTCGGTGTGACCTTTCAACTTCACAGGTCACAACTGACCAGTTCTAGGGAAAACCAAAATGAGGAAAACCACAGGGAGAAGAAAAGAGGGGTATCCCCACCATAAGAAACCAACTCACTCAACATTTATGACATGGGAACTCCCAACACTAACTAATACCCACTACAAGGGACTCCAACAAAAGGAAATTCAAACCAAGTGATGAACCAAAAAAATCATCATTTCCAAAAGACACGATCATCTCCAAAATGGGAACAACCCAAAACCAAATCCAACCTACAAAATTCTAATCACATAAGAAACAAGTATCGACCAAAGAGTTTCATCCCAAAATGGCACAACCACTTGAATAATAAGAGAATAAGACCACCAAGTTTTTACAATAAAAAGGGACTATCAAAATAAAGAATAATACAAATAGGGAATTTAAAACTGTCCCTGCTCCAACATTGGGGATAAAAACTTGGCTAAGAACTCTCACCCACTGATTCCTGACTGTGTGAAGAGCTTTAATATAGGGCCTATGGATGGAACCCTGATGTCTTGAAGCATATGTTTCCCCATATTCAGGAGATGAAAACCTCTACCTAAGACTTCCTCTTCTAGAAACACTTCTTTTAGAACTTCTCTAAGTGACCCAAATATCCACATCATTGAAAATTCTTTAGATGATTGCGATAAGGCAACTTTGAATGCTCGAACCATCCACACTGGAAGCACACCAGAAAATGGTACAATGAATGAGAATCTAGAAAAGAAAAAGGAGAATCCTTATAAATATTTTCCTCTATCATTCACCACTCACTGGATGGGAAACCTCCATAAGCACCAAGAGTAACTGGATCACCAGCTACTAAAGGCTATAATATGAGAACCACCTTGTCTAGAAACATCTCATCGACTAGATTTCCAAATGAAAATTCCCCTATTGAGAAAAATCACTCCTTAATCTCAGGAAAAAGACCCTAAATAAAGAGTATAGCCTTTAACTGATCCTATGACACTATCTTAGGAGAAAAAAACTATATCCTTGTAGTGATCAAAATAAGCCTTCACCATCCTTTGATCTTTCTAAATACTCAATATCTCTTCCAATTTCCTCACATTCAACTCATCAGGTATGAACCATCATATGAAAGTGGTATTAAAAATTTCCCAAGACATACCAACCTATAATGATAGCAGGACGATTACCTTCCACTATTACAAACCTAATCCCTTAAACGAACCCAAAACAGCACACAATTTCACATCTTCAGGAGTTCCTAAAGACCTAAAATCACCTTCGACTTCCTAAATCCACTCCACATCCTCTAGAAAACCTCGATCACCATAGATGACTAGAAAAAATTGATAATAACTTCACTCTTATATCCCACAATGAGTTTGGACAGGGAAAAAAACTTGAAGAGACTCACTGGAAACCTTTGGGACATTTCTAGGTGGCATACTCTATATAACACAAAAATATAAAACCAAACTAGCATTAAACTAGAACTCAACCAAACATAACATCCCAAGACAAAACACCATAAAATGAAACCAAAATCATCTTTCAAAAACCACCACTTCCATTTTAATTTCAAATCCATTTCATTCCAAAGCCAACTTCCAAATACCAAAACTCATTTTTAACCCAACTCAACCACCAAATCCCACTTTCAATACAAAACCAAGTTTCAAAAAACATTTTCCTTTTAAACACATTTCTTCCAAAAACCATTTTTGTTTTAAAATACACTCACGCTAATCAAAATCAAACCAAAACAAGACTCACAACAAACTCCAGAATAGGGAACTAGTGGTTATACCTAACATGACCACATGGTTTAGTAGACGATGCCTAGAGCTAACACCAGCTAGTAGAAGCATCATGAACCATGAACTCGAGATCCACATGGGTCGCTACTCCATGTAATCCCACTGTAGATCACCATATCACCCCCATTATTTTTCCATATCCACACAAATTAAAACAAAAGATTCAATTCCTAGACTACCCTTGGTAATTCGAGGCTCAGTATGAGTAATAGTTCACGATGCTCTTCTCATACCTATCTCTCGAGTCCCACCAATATTATCTTCACCCATCCAATGGCCCTAAGGCCTTCATTTTTTTCATTGATTTTGATAATCCACATTTCAAGGGGTGAGGTGGAACCCTTACAATGCCCGTAGGCATAAGTATCACATGGCCTATAGGCCTTAGAGTAATTCATTGCCCATAGGATTAAAACATTACATACAACCCATACTAACTACATGGAACTGCTCCTCCCCAGCATATTCATCGTGAAATAAGCTCTCCACCTTCGCATGACTGTTCATCTAGGTTATACCATGCATGCACAGGCTTGTCCCGATGGCTGGTGTCATACCCTCTCATTCTTACAATCTGTGTAGCTTCTTTTGTGGTGAAATATCCTTGCTCATACTCCTATAGAGCGTGTTCCTTGTAGGTTTTCTGGTTTGCATCTGCACTTAAGGTGGCCCGAAGGCCTTGAGGTGGCCCGAAGGACTTACTGGCCCAAAGGCTTGGGTGGCCCGAAGGTCTTAAATAACTCAGGGACCAAAGGGATCATCTGTTACCATTTTTTCATGTACTAATTCAGGCTTCCGTCAGACCCGGAACCCAATACAATCTATGATAAGGCTTGAGAGGTGTTCTCGATCCTCCTGGGCTGGTGAATAATGCTGAGAATAAAAGATAACCAGATGATAATGATTTATCCAAATAAAAACTAGGACCAAACAAATCATGTAGAAAAACTAGGAGGATCTATAAAAAATAAATAAGAACAAATACATAAACAGGATCCAAAATATCTATAGAGGAATTAATCATAAAACTAAAATAGAACTAAACTCAAAATAGAACCCAACTAGATCTCTATGTGACCTATTGGTCACCCCCATCCACAAAATAGACCACTAAAAAGGAAAACATAAACAAAAACCAGAACTTGAAAAATAGCTCAGGGCTACCAATGCCTAGTGGCACAAGTAGGGTGTAATCATAAACAACCCAGTAGGTAATCACCAAAAAATACATCCATGTTTTCCCCCAAATAGTACACAAATGATATTTTGAAATAAATTTATAAAAATGAGGTTTTTTTCATTTTAAAGAACCAAACACAGCTTTCCATAAATTCTGTTTAGAAAAAATTAAAAGATTTCCTTTTCAAAAAAGATTCCCATTTTAAAAACCCAGTTTATAAAACCAATACCAAAATAAGATATCAAACTAGTAAATCAAGAGGTATTCTAGAGAATAAAGGAAATATTACAAGTGTAGATAAGTGAAAGTAAATAAGTAAAGTAACCAAAGTGCTATAGAAAATAGAATAGGATCATATAGATAATAATCAGGGGAATTCTCTAAACATCACTAGAATAAATCTTTGGATGTACTTGGTTTGGACTCACCTACTAGTTTATGGTGCAGCTCTATAGTCAATCACTAACTATTCGCTCTAAACTAGCCTCACTAGTGGCACAATACACTTGGACGCTCAACAAATCCAGCGGATACCAACCCCTTTAATCTGGGTCAATAAGAAACTATCACTCAACCCTCCATATAACACCTAAGAATCCCATGATAATAGTACATGGAGAATTTAGAAGTATTCAAATGCATGGAATAAACCAATAACCCATATGTGACACTTTTTTTTCAAGCCCAAACTCCGACACCAACTATGTGGAGGCCCTCTCCTCGAAGGGACAACCATAAAGGTGACCATCACACATCGATTCATCTATAAAGTGACAACTAGGCCTACACATCATGTCACTTTAAAACCACTTATCAAAACACCAAAAGGTACCTATCAGGCCTTTAACAATTATAAATCCAATTCTATTTCCAAAACCATTTTAAAAACCAAGATGAAAACATACAACATTCATAAAAGACACCAAATGGGCCTTTAAACCATTTAGAAACCAAACCACATCCCAAAGTGACAAATGGACCAAGCCTTAGGAAACACATTTAAAACCACCTTTGAAATTATTTGAAAACTAAGGATACATTTAGAAAACACTAGTGTTTTAGAAGAATCATTTATAAAGACAAAGGCTAAGGAAGATAATAAGGAGGGGAAGAATGTTCTAAAAACCCATGTTCAAGGTGAACATTACTTTTGAATCTATTATCATTTTTGTACCTATCCACATGTTCACTCTCTACACAAATGGATATGCCCGCATCAAATGGATTTTTTTTGAAAACCATATAAATACCAAAGTTCTCATTTTATGTAGCATTACGACTAGTTACATGGTCCACACATAAGCACAAAACATAAATACCATCAAAACCCACACACGAGACTTAATTATCAAACAAATAAAGCTACCCAAAACAAAACCAAGGGAAATAACAACCCAAAGTTCTCAATTTCATTCTTAAAGTCTAATTGACATTTTATAAAACACTTTGTAAGCATATGCATATAGGTATAATTAATAGAAACCCTTTGAAAACCATTTTCATCCAATTTATACCATGTAAATACCATATCAATTTATACTAACACATAACAAGAAATAATATAACATTTAAAAACCATTTAAGAAAGATCAATCATCAAATGGAGTGTTGTAGAAAGGAAATGGATGAAAATACCTACATAAATGACGTGTGGATGCAATGAAACATCTGGAGAAGGAAGAACCAATCCCAAAAGACAATATGAACACCCTAAAATTCAATAAACACAATTCAAACATCAACCTTGGCATCTAAGTTTTGGCCAAGATAGAACCCACCCAAGGAAATCCAAAGAAATGAGAGAAGGAAAAGAGAATAGGAGTAAATTGCCTAAATATCCAAGATAACTCACCTTAGAATCTTGGAGAAGGAACCAAGTAGGTAGGATAACCAAAGGAAATGATCTTGGGAAGCCCTATTATGTGAATAGGTCAATAAAGAGGGAGTATGGGATGATTGGGGTTAAAATAGGGGAGGGTAAAAAGAGGAATTTCAACTTTTTAGTGAACCTTGGAAACTCACATGGTTCAGCTACACAATTTTCCAAACAGTGCACCAAAAATGCACACCCCGCTATAGGAAGAGGAAACATGCACATGCTAGCTACATAGTTTGGGAAATTATGCACCAACCCTGAAAAATAGATCTTTAAAATTATAGAACCTCCCCATATGCTTGTTGCACGGTTTCCTCTAACCATACGAAGTCGTGTGCTTTGTTCCAAACCCTAACCAAGAGCCACAAAGTTTCACTTGGGCCTCACACGGTTTGGTAAAAACCATACTCAAACTGTTCTTAGGGATAAAAACCACCCAAAAACTCCTAAACTCAAAAATTCTCATTGGAAAATTGACCCAAACCTCAATAAAAAGAACGGACATCAAGAAAATAATAAAATAAAGGAAAACTCATAGTCAATGTGTGACACCCTCCCTATATATGATCTCCATTCATATCTCCTACCCCTTCCTCAGTTACTTTTCATTTTCTTTGTAAATTGTTGCTACTTTTGTTCATGAGAGATATGAGTTTAATATTCCAATATTATACTAATTTTTAGCTACTTCGATGCGCTCTCCATGGAGTCTTCTCATAGGGAAGCATTTTCTTCTTCTCTTATCTAAACCGATGCTCCTCTAGTGGGTGTGATGACTTCTTCTTCTTCTACTTCATCTAGTACCACTACTAATAATGTTTATTTTTCTCATGTTTATTTGGATTATTTGTATCCTTCATGCATGAGACTCTCTCCTCACACATATATGGTTGATTTTGGGTGGGGTTTTCTTCAAAATTCTTCTAGGGAAACTCTATGTAAGTGATTACTCTTAGTCCACTAAATTATATTACTATCTTTTTAATGGATTTTGTTCTAATATAAGACCACAATGACCTAAGGATATTGCTATTTGAATTTATCAATGTGGCTTTTTATTTATAGGTTTTTTCCTTACCTCCCTAGAATATTCCTTCTCCTTTTCAAGTGGATATGTACTAATTTCTTATGGTTTCATCATTAAAGGTAGGTGGTTCCGTTACTTCTTTTATTAGTTGAACTTATGGATACTTAGTTTTCAAAATTAAATTATATAATTTCAATATAAATATTTAATCATTCTTTTAGAACTTATTCATGTAAAAAATTTGTTTGGATGCCCCCTTTTATGATTGGAAATTTAAATAACATGTTTTAAGTATAAATTGGATCTACTTATGACTTATTTGATAGAAGTGTTATGTTTTGAAAACTAATGGGTACCAAATAAACCTCATGGGAAACCTTAACAGCTTTTTTAGGTGAACTTAGATTAGGATAATGTCCTTTACTAAAGTTATGGTGCTTCCTTGAATAGTGAAGTAATGTAATGTGCATCTCACTAGTCCAATTAACTAGTATAGTTACATTACACTAATTTATGGACTCCTTAATTAGTGGTGTTGAATTACTAGGTTCTCCTAGCCTTATAAACCTTAGGTTTTCTCCCATGTTGCTTGTTTTAAAATATTGTTTATGTGGTTTGATATGAAATTATTTTTATTTATATTTCCTTGGTACTATACTTCTTGTTTTATTAAAAAATGTGTAAAGGTTATTTGGTACATTTATTTTTAAACTAGAATTCTATGTGTCATGACACAACCTTCCCCGGTCCATGAACCTAGTCATCTAATCCCATGGGTCTCCCATTATACCTTGGTTGCCTTCCTAGAACACCATAGGCTATTAATCACTAGGGTCACTTATCAAACTAATGATTTTCTCCACAGGACAACACATGTTCTTTTAGTGTGTGTTTTCCTCACTCACACACACCCTGAGAAACTTCTTAGAAGTTCACCCATTCTGATCACTACTCCAGGATAAACACACTTAACTATGGAGTTCTAATCAGGTAGGTTCCCCAAAATAAAGGTTCTCCTTGTTGAAATTAATTATATCATTTAGAAATTTTTAGGTCTCACTTTTCCAGGGGTGTTACACTCTTCACCCCTTTAAAGCACAGCACCCTCATTGTGGACCCCAAGCCGCAAACCCAGGTAGTACCTCTGCACTTCAGGCTGTCTATTAGCTTTGATACCTTTTTTCATGACCCAAACTTCCTCGAACCATGAACATAGTCATATAACTCCATGGGTATCCTGTAATAACTTTTTTTACTTCCCATCACACCATAAGATACTTGAGTCAATTATCAGACTAATGATTTTCCTCATAGGACAACACATGTTCTTTTAGTGTATTTTTTCCTCACTCACACACACCCTGAGAATCTTCCCAAAAGGTCACCCATCTTGACCACTAATCTAGTACAAGAGTGCTTAACTATGGAGTTATAATCAAGTAGTCTCCTAAAAATAAATTTGATCCTTATTAACATGAGTTTTATCATTTAGTCATTTTTAAATCTCATTTTTTAGGGGTGTTACACTATTATTTTTCTAATGAAGGTAGTATATGGAATACAACACCCATGATTTCATTTCATGTATGAATTGTTTATTTATTGGGTTTTATATTTATTCTATTTATTTTTAGTCCTTTCTCTTAAAAATTTGGATTTTTAGAAAAACTAGACATGTCACATGGTTACCATATAGTTAGGATAAACCATTCGGCAACCGTGCATCTAGTTTTAAGTTTTTAATATATGTATTTTACAAGTTTGGTGCATGGATTTCATAACCATACATACCAATCATGTGAGTTACCAAATGATCAAGTGATGAACTGCATAGTTGGTGCATGAATTGGAAAATCATGTGGTCTATATAGTTTTTTAAAATGTTAAAATTACTAAACTACCCCCTCAAGCCTTAACTATATTATTCTTTCCCAAACTCGACCTAGGCCTCCCTAAAACATGATCCACACCTCTCCTTCCTCCCAAGGCATTATTTTGGTTGGTTCTTCTTTAATTTTCTTCATAGAATCACCAAGTCAGCTCCTCTTCTTCCATCCTTTGGGTTCATCCTCCTCTATTTCATAGTTTTCTGCTCTATCTTAAGGTCATGGAGACCTAGAGATCATAACGATTAGATTTATAAGTGTGAGTATTGTTGTTTAGGATTTTCTCTTACCTATTAAGGTTCTTTCCTCTCCTTTATAATTGATTTGACCTGGTTTATTTTTGTTTCATCACTAAAGGTAGGTGGTTATGTATCCTTTCATTCATCATATTAACCATTGAAGATCAAAATTTTCAATTAATTTTTAAATAAACATATATGATATTATATTATAGTTTGGGAATAAATTTTTTGAATCCCTTTTAATTAAAATGACCCTTTGTGATTTTGGAAATGGAAAGCATGTATTTTGAGTAGAAATTGAAACTAATTATGAATTGTTTAAAGAAAATTAAATGTTTACCAATTGAAGTGGTAATTAATAAATCTCATAGGAAACCTTGGGTACTTGGGTAGGTTGACCAAGATTAGATTTGGTTCTTTCCACTAGCTCAGGTGTCGACCCAACTATTGAAGTAGTTTATGTGGTTCCCTCATTCGCCAGTGAAATAGTTATATATCCCTTCCACTAATTGAGATCATTTCCCAAATTGTGATGTGGTATCTTTTGGTGACCTGTACTTATTAACTATGGGTTATGATCCCATGATGATGATGATACTTTTAATATTTTATTTTGAAATCTCTTTTATGGACTCCTTATCCTAGTAGTAGTATTGTACCTCATGCTTATTTTCAATAGAATTATAAAAATATATTTTCATTTATTATGTTCAAACAAGAATGTTTAGTTTTTATAAGAAAGGATTGATATGGAAAACTTGGTGTGATCCTACTAGACTTGTTGCTCACACACCTATGGGTGTATACAAACCTTTTTTATATAAATATAGGTAAGGGAAAGGAATAACTTGGAGGTGGTGAATGTCTTTAATAACTTTATCTAGGGAAGTGGAGGTGACATAGTGGGATGATCCCTCATGTCACATGGGATCCATATTTTATTCTTGTATTATTCTATCAATTTTTATTATGTATAGTTTATGATGATGTATTGACTTATTGGATTTACATCCCATTACCTTTTGTGTTTTTTTGGAAACTTCATTCATACACTTTTATTTTAGTTGGACCTTGTTATGATGTTTAGTTTACTATGAGTTTTTATTGATTATTATATGGTGTTGTGATGATGATTATTGTTGTTGTTTCCACCCATGAAGATGCATGACTCACTAATAAATGGAAAGATCGTGTCAGGTTCTTGGTTAGGACTCATTTTCATACTTATTGGTAGAAATTGTTCCCAAGGTGTATTCTCGATACCCATGCACTAGTTTCTATCTTGTGTGGATTAGGAATTCCCATTGAGCCTTTACTTGGACTAACTTGGGTGCCTAGGTCAAGGGTAGCATGGTTAGTTCATGAAAAAATGGTATTAGAGTCCTAGGTTTTGGATAATGATATTTGGGGTGGTTGGTAGACATGAGATATGACTATTGGGGCTTAAGGGGTAGGTATTAAGGAATGTTGGGCTATTATTCTTAGTACTAAACCTTAAGTTACTAAGGTTGTTGGTATTTTATGGCTTTTATTCGAAGTTTAAAATATTATTTTCTCTATTGAATGGGTGTGTGGGATGTAGGTCATGCACACGTACTGTAATTTATAAAAATATGTGAATTGTGTTATTCCTCTTTTATAATTTATGAAGCAGATTTATAGATATTTATAATTTGGGAATTTATAAGTGATTTGACAATTTCCTCTTATTTGATTTCCATGAGGTATCATGCCTTCTATAAGACCCCCAGTGATCCCTCAAAATGGAGTTATGGATAATTTTATATGATCAAAACCTCTCATTGATCAAAATCAGATTGATGCAATAGTGTGAACAGTCTGGTCTATGGGGCAGGAAGAAGGTTCACGTCCAACACATCCACAAGGAGTAGGTCTGTGTTCATGTATGAAGAAGGAATGAACTAAGGAGTTTCTCTATCATTATCCAGTAACATTCTGAGGTACCAATGGCCCTTGGGAATTATAGGATAGGTTAGAGGAAATAGAGATAATATTTGAATTTCTCGAGACTCATTATGTAGTTAAATTTAAGTGTGAATATTTTATACTTGATGGTCCTATCCAGAATAGTGGGAATCCATGGTCCAGGTAAAACTACATGAGAATGTTAATTAGGAGGGATTTAAAGTGATTTTCTCCTAGTATTTTTTCCTATATATGACGGATCTTGTAAAGTCTCATGAGTTTATGACCCCTCAACAAAGTGACTGGATTTTGATAGAGTATGAAAAGAATTTCATATAGCTCATCCAATTTCTCTAGAGATGATATATAATGAATGGATGAAGGGTTTTCAATTTGAAATAGACCTTTATTATATCATTCAATATCAAGTCTCTCTATTAAAGATTAATACCTATGTAGAGGTGGCAGACTAAGTGCTAATGTTGGATATCATCCAAGCATGGATGTATGGTCTTCTTAACACCCCTATAAATTTTGGTGGCAGTGAGAGTGGAGTTTCTAAGAGGAAGATAAAGAATGAAGAGCCTAGAAGAGGCAATGATAATGATTTTTAACCACCTTCTCAACATGCATCTTAATTCCCATTGGGGGGAGGGGATCCTAATTACCAATAATGTAGAAATTATGGTCACATGAATCTTTATTTTTTAGATATTAATAAGGTGTGACATGCCTATGGGTAATTAGGAAAACTCTAGAGTTTTTTCAAGAATAACACTCTAATAAGGAGTAGTGCTAGTTGTTATACACTGAGGGGATCACAAGAACCATTAGATGCATCGAAAGTCACAATATATCACTCTTGAGGCTATAGAGGAAGAAATGGATCATCTTATAGGAAAATTATGTTAAGGAATAAGACCCAAGCTAGCAACAGGCCTCAGGATCAGGTTGAGAGAAGGAATTTGCACTCTACCGAGCCAAATCCCATGGAATCTGAGATGGCACTATAAACAATGATAGATACCATAGTTATTACATCATCTATAGTTTTTTCTTTATTTGATACTAGTGTTTATCACTCATTTTTCTCTACCCATGTGGTGAATATATTGAATCTTCATTTTAAGATAATTCCATACATGATGGAGATATCAACCCCACTTGGAAAAAATAGGGAGCATAGCCTTCGATTCCCTTCTTATATTATTTCAATGTATGAGGTGGATCTGTATTAGGATTTCCTCATCCTTAGCTTGGATTTATTTGATATAATCTTTCTTATAGACTGGATGGAAGCTTTTAGATATCATTTTTATTATAATCACAAGATGGTATCTTTTACTACCCTGAATGGGAGTATTTATATATTCCAATGGGAGTGGGATCCTCATTTGAGTCTGGTAGGGCCTCCTCTTACTAATGTTTATAATCTTGAATTCTAGATATATTCACTTCTCTTATAGTCTGATGAAGAAGGCATGGTGAGTGAGTTACCTTCCATGGTTAAGGAGTTTATTGATGTGTTCCTTAACAAATTCTCAGGGTTACTGTTAGAGCATGAAGTCGAGTTTTTTTATGAACTGAGTCAGGGGATATAAACAATATCCTTACCCTCAAATAAGATGTTTCTAAATGATCTAAAAGTGTTAAAGATCAATCTTGAAAATTTGGAGGCTAAGGGATTCATTCTCTCTGGCATATCCTATCGGGCTTCATTAGTGATCTTCTCTAAAAAGGTTGGTGGAATTATTTGACTATGTATTGATTACTAAAATTTGAACTAGGTTTCTATTAAGAATAAGTAACCATGCCTTATATTTATAAATTGATTGGCCAGATAAATGGGATAAGGTGGTTCTCAAAAATTGATCTCTATTCAGGTTAACACCAGCTCCGTGTGAATGAATATGATGTTCCCAAGAAGGATTCTCAAATTAGATGTGGGAATTATGAGAATATTTTGATTTCTTTCAGCTTGAACAATTCTTCTGTGGTGTTTATGGATTTGATGAACCATATATTTCACCAACACTTAGAATATTTTTTCATGGGTTTTGTGGATGACAACTTGGTCTATTCTAAGAATGAGGAGGATCATGTGAAAAATTTTAGAATCATCCTTAGGACTCTTCATGGGCATTATATCTATAAAAATATATCCAAATATAGATTTTAGACGTGGGATTTTATGTTCCTAGGACTTATAATGTCTGAATAGGGCATTACTATTGATATTGATAAGGTGAATATTGTTATGTCTTAGGTGGAACAATGAACAATATTTAAGATATAAATTTTCTTTGTATTAGAAAATTATTATTGGAATTTCATTAAAGACTTGTTAAAGCTTGATGCCCCTTGGGCATGCTCACTTGGAAGGGGGTGAAGTTTTTATGGACCCTAGTACATCAATATTTCTTTGAAGAGATAAAGAAACATATAACATCAGCCAATATCCTAATGTTTCTTAAGAAAAATCATGTAAATGTGTCTTTCTATGATTCCTTAGGTGTTGGATTTAGGTGATTCTTGATGTAGGATAACTATGTGGTACTATATGGCTCATAAAAACTTTGACTACTTGAGATGAATTATCCCACTCATGATTTAGAGTTGGAAACTAGGATACATGTTCTCGAGTACTAGAGCTACTATATATTTGGTGAGAAATTTAGTCTACACCAACTATAAGAGCCCAAGATACTTATTCTCTCAAAGGGATCTAAACCTCAGGAAAAGATGGTGAGTTGAGTACTTGTAAATGTTTGATTTTGATCTTTATTACACCCATAGTACAGATATTTTTTTTCACGATTCCCTTAGTAGGAAAATACCATCTTAGGATATGAAGGATTCTAGTGAGGAATGAGACTGTATAGGTATCATGGTCTAATTTCATATAGAGGTAAAAGAGGATGATAATATCATGTTTTTTGCTAATGTATTATTTACTCCTTCCCTCCTTGAGCTCACCTCTCAAGAAAAGTTGAAGGATGAAGAATTTTAGTGCATTATAGGAATTATATATGGTTGAGAGACCACTCATGAGTGGTCACTATCCTCAAAAGTTATTATTTATTTTAATAACATGTATATAGTTCCTTTAACTATGAGGAAGACGATGATGGAGGGATATCATCGGTTATAGTGGGTTTCCTATCCTAGTGATTCTAATATGTATTATAATATGAGATGATGATATTGGTGGCTATGTGTGAGGCAATATATATCTTATTTTTTATCTCAATGATTTACCTACCAATAGGTAAAATCTGAGCATTAGAAACTTTTGAGGTCGGTTTAGCCACTTATCATCCCTACTTGGAAGTGGGATGAGGTGTCTATGAATTTCATTATTGGACTACCTCATATGCCATGGGGGAATAATGCTATTAGAGTCATCATTGACCGACTAATAAAATTTACCCAATTTATACTGATCAAGGACAACACTGAAGTATAGGATCACAAGAATCCATATGTGCAGGATATTATGAGGTTGCATGGAGTTTTAACCACTATTGTATATGACAGGGATCATCAGTCATGTTCTCAGTTTTGGAAATGCCTCCAAGAGGTGATGATATCTCAAGTTAAAATGAGTATTGCCTATCACCCATAAAAGGATGTCCAGACGTAGTGAGAAAATAATATTTTGAAAGATATGTTATGAGCTTGTATTCCAGAATTTGGAAGATCATGAGATACCAATAATTCCTTAGATGAATTCACTTATAATAACAACTATAAATCCTCTATTCAAATGACCACTTTTGAATCTCTTTATGGTTATCCATGTCACTCACCTTTGTGTTGGGACGAGGTGGGTGAGGCCTCCCTTTTGGGACCAAGCCTCATCCAAGAGAAGATCAAGAATATTCAAGTTATCTTGTGTTATATGGAAAAAACTCAAATTCATTATAATTCATATGCCAATCAATGTCATTTTCCCTTGGAGTTTTCAATCAGTGACTAGGTGCTTTGAGAGAATCACCCTCTTTGGTCCAATAGTGTTTAGGGAAGCAAGGAAAGCATGACCTAAGATATGTCAGTCCCTTAAAGATCATGAGATAGGTTGGAAAGGTTTCTTATAGATTGGGGTCACCTTCTTAGTTTTAAATTCATTACATATTTCAAGTTTCCCAATTAAAGAAGTACTATATGGACCCCTTTAATGTACTAAATTGGGAGTTGCATGAATTAGAAACTGTTGTATCTATCACTGGTCACACAATCTATATAGTCAAATCCAAGGTTAAGGTTATTTGTGGGAAATTGATTCTATTGGTTTAGATATTATGGAAGCACAGAAGTATCTCCCATGAAATGTGGGAGTGAGAGTATCTTGTAAGAAAGTGGGGGCCTTATCTATTTAATGATCAAGCATCAAGCTGACTTACTATGGGTATGAAGTGATATGGTGGGAAGAATTTTCATAAACACGATTTAATTTCAGATAATAATTGTTTTTTTATTTGTTTTTATCATTATTATATTTCTTTTATTCCTTTTCCCTTAAAAAATTAAAATTTTGAAAAAATTGTACTTGTCTCATGGTTGGTACATGGTTAGGGAAAAGCATGCGGAAACCATGTATCTTGTCTGTAGTTTTTTAGAAAATTAATTTCACATGGTTTAAGCACAATATATATAACCATTTAGACCTATCATGTGAGTGCCCAGATGATCCAGTGCTGACCTGTATGGTTGGCACATGGATTAGAAAACTCCACGGCCAAATCATATGGCTTGTCTAGTTTTTTAAAATGATGAAATTAATAAACTACCCCTTTTAAATTAAATGTCCCAAACCTTATATTATATCCCCCAATCAACCTAGGAACCTCTCATGCATGATCTTCACACCCCCTCCTTATAGGGAAATATTTTTGGAGGTTCTTATTCAAGTTTCTTCAAGGAATCACCAAGTAAGTTATTCTTCTTCCATCATCTGGGTTACTCCTCCTTTATTTCATGGTTTTTACTCTAACCTACGGTCATGATAAATTATGGATTATACTTCTTGAATTTATAATTGTATGTCATGATGTATAGGTTTTTTCTTACCTCTTAAGTATATTTCATGTCCTTTCCAAGTGGTTTTGACTTGGTTTCTAGTGATTTCAATGCCAAAGGTGGGTGATTCCGTATCCTTTACTTAATTATCTTAACTATTGATGCTTATCATTTTCAATTAATTTATAAATTAATATAGAAGATATTATATGTAGGTTTTTTAAATGATTTATGGAATCCATTATGATTAAAATGTTCCTTTTTTATTTTGGAAATGGAAATCACGTGTTTCAAATAGAAATTGGAAATGACTATAATTTTTTTAATGAAAATGAAACATTTAGCTATTGAATTGGTACCTAATAAACCTCATGGGAAATACCAGGTACTTGAGTAAGTTGACTTAGATCGGATGAGGTCCATTCCACTATCTATGGGATTCCCTTGGCTAGGGAAGTATAGTTGGTACTGAGGCCCGCATCTTAAGATGGTAGGCCAAGGGTTTAAAATTTTTCATCAATAGAGTGACGAAACTTCATTTTATTTGGTGATCTAAGACCCATTAAAGGTCTAAGGATCTCACATGAATTTATTAAGAAAAATAAATAAATTAATGATTACCTCATTCGAATTGGTAGTGTGTTTGATTGCAGCTCATTATCAACAATCATTGCTCGAATGATCTAAGGTTTAACCCCTCTAGATCACACACACACAATTCATGAGTCCAATTGAATTTTTATCATCAAATTCTAGGTGCTAACATGAAGCTCCGACAAATCTTTCATCATCACAATAATAACTATAATCTTATTCCTTCAATCTGTGACATTAACCAAATATCAAACTCCTTGAATAGGGAATTATCTATATAAGTTGAAGAAATGTGGAGAGATGAGCTCTAAAATTCGTGGGAATAAATATTTCCATGAAAATGTACTCCATCCAACCTATATGGTGGAAGTTAATTACCCATAAAGGGTTCCCCAACCCCTTTATAAGTAACACCTGCTAAATAAGAAATAAATGACATGTTATGGTGAAGTAACCACATCATAAATGTCATTTATATTTTATCACCATATTTTAATATATAATAAATATATTATGTGATAAAATTAGGTCATTAAATCGACTCATAATTCCCACAAATATTAAACAAGCATTGAATATTAAAATAATATTAGTTTATATAATATTTTTCCATGTATTCACTTAATACATTGTAAATAATTTTAATAAAAGAATTCAACCTAATTATTCTATACATGAATAATAATGAATTTATTTATTCATTGATGATTGTTTAATACTTGCACATATCTCGGATCCTATGGTGGGTCCCACCGTGTCATATTATTCTATTCATCATAATATGGAAGACTCTTGAATACTTTATTGTGTGTGACCCTCTATGATCTTACCTTGATAGCGGTGAATACTATTCACAAACCAAGAGCAGAGTCTAGCAACCCATCAAGACCCCTAAAGAGATAAGGAATATCCATAGCATTGAAAATCTTCCTATGAACACACTCCATGTAATATGATCTCTGAATCATGATATCTCATAATGTAGGACACACACTTTGTGTCATAATTTTTTATTACTTTATTATTCATTGATCTAACTAGATGGACTTACCTTCTTCTACCATGGCCGTGTATTTAGTTAGGTACTTACATCCCAATCAACTAGGAAAGAGATATCACGTACTTAACTTGGAATGAATAAATTCTCTCTTTATCATTCAACTAATGTCATGCCACCAAAGATGCACCCAACACAAGCCACCTCACCATGAATCTAATGTCATGGTTTTTTCCTTGCATCAAAGTATGCAATCAAATGGTACACATTAATAATGAACTCAAGTCAGTAGACCACTACACATGTTCATAAATAGTAACAACTAATGACACTTGAAACATATAGTGTTCTTATTTGAGGTCCAGTACTCATGATCTCATCCACCTGAGATCACCAAGTGAAAACTTATTTAGAATAAGTCTTAATGATTAAGGGACCCCAACACATGATGGTCACATATCATCTATGTCCTATCAACATGATGTATCTAGACCGTGGGATATAGGTTTAAGATTAATATCATGGTATCCCCAAGTTCTAATTATACCTTGGGAACTAGTATAACCTTTTGATACACCATGTAATCTAAGGACATTACCATAAATATAGTGGAATCATAAGTATCAAAATTATTATAGTAAGATAAACACATGTATATATCAAAATGTATAAATGTAATGGTAATCAAATTACATAAATGAGTTGGGTATTGGGAACTCACTTACATCACTCTGACTTATACTAGATCCAACTATTAACAAATCTCAACCCACTAACTGTCACATGAGAATAATGTTTCTGTGGAGATATGGATTTGGTCAGGGGGTATAACACTCTATGGATACTCTTATAATTGATACATCACCTTTATGAGTAAAATACCTTATGAGATGAAACTTATGAAGTGTATCCTTTTTCCTTTGGTGTGACCTAGGATCCTTAGTAAGCACCACTACTATAGTATTATCATAATAAAGTGGAATAGGGTCTGCACTGATAGGTATAACACTAATGTATGATATAAATATGTGTATCTAAGATGCCTCCTTAGCTACATCAGAAGCCTCTATATACTCGGGTTCTGCTATAGAGTTCACAACCATAGGTTTATTCAAGATTCTCCAGCTCATTGTACCACTATTAAGGCAATATACATAGTATGAATGTGATTTTATATCATCATGATTTTTCTGTAAACTAGAATTAGTGTATCTTCTCGCTATTAGTTCCTCATATCCTCTATACACTATAAATATATCATTTGTACATATCAAGTACTTTAGGATGATTTTCATATCTTTACAATTTATCTCTCCTGGATTATATTGATATTTACCCACTATGCTTAAATTAAAGGCAACATCAAATCTAGTACATAACATGACATACATGATAGATCCTACTACTGAAGCATAAGTTATTCTACTCATTTTTTTCAATCTCCTCTAATGTTTATGGACACATTTTCTTTGACAGATTGATAATATGTGACATTAGAAAGAACCCTCTCTTGAAACGTTCTATATTATACATTTTAAGTAACTTGTAAATACATATACTTTGAGTTAGCCTAATAATCCTATGATATATATCTCAATAGATCTTAATCCCTATGATGTAGGATTATCCACCTAAGTCTTTCATGTAGAATAATTCATTTAAGAAAATATTGACTAACTGTAAGACTTTTACTTCATTTCCCTTAATTAACATGTCATCAAAAAATAATACAAGTAAAAAAAGGCATTATAACTAACCTTTTTATAAATACATGGCTCACTTTCATTCTTGAATAAACCAAATTCTCTTATAGCCTCATCAAAATGAACATTCCATGATCTTGATGCATACTTCAACCCATAAATGGATCTATATAGATTGCATACTTTATTGGAATTCTTTGACCAGGTTGATTCATATAGAAATATTCAACCAAATTACCATTTAGAAAATAAGTTTTTACATCCATTTTCAAAATATAATAATCAAGGAAGGCTACAATTTCAAGTAATATTCTGATGGATTTTAGCATCGTTATTGGTGAGAAGGTTTCATCATAGTCTATGTCTTGAAGTTTCCTAAAACCCTTCTCTACTAGTCGTGACTTATAGGTATTTAGCTTACCATACATGTCAAGATTTTTCTTTAATACCCATTTATACATGATGGGTTTTACATCAGCTGGATGATCTACCAAAATCCAAACTTTATTTTGGTACATGGAATCCATCTCATAATTCATAGATTCTTTCCATTTAGTAGTATACTTTACTTCTATTGATTCATTATATATTAATGGTTCATAATTCTCTAAGAGTAATGTGTCGCTTGAATCATTGACAATAAAACCATAATGTTCTAGTTCTCTAACCTCTCGAGTTAACCCATGCAGTACTTGTGTCTTAGAAACATCTTAATCACTACTAGAAATCCTACTTATACCAAAAACCCTATACCAATGGTATGTAAAAACCATTGACATAGGACCCTCTATCCTAATGGTTCTTCAAAACCATTGGGATAGGATATGGAATATAAGGTTATCCCAACAGTTTTGTAAAACCATTGGGATGGATCCAACAAATTGTCCCTATACAAATGGTTATGTGAAAACCATTGGGATATACCATTTTTTGACAACACCTATCCCAATGGTTATGTGAAAACTGTTGGGATAGGATAAGGATATCCCAAAAATTTTCAAAAAATTATTGGGATAAACCATTTTTTATAAAACCTATCCCAATGGTTCTATAAAACTATTGGGATAGGGTAAGGCTATCCCAATGGTTTTCCAAAACTGTTAGGATAGACAATTTTGAAAACACCTATCCCAACAGTTCAGGAAAACCATTGGGATAGGGTAAGCCTATACCAACAGTTTTCCAAAACTGTTGGGATAGACCATTTTTACAAGGGTACCTATCCCAATAGTTTTGAGAACTGTTGGGATAGGTACTCTAATTTTTTATGAATTATTTTGTCAAATATAATCTAATAAATAAATATATAAATCAATTATATATATATCCAAATATATTTACAAAGATCATTGTAGGATAGTGGTAAGGTCTTTGATATATAACATGTGGGTCGTGGGTTCAAACCTCCATTGTGAATTTTATTTTAGATTACCTATCCCAATGATTTAGGGAAAGTTGTTGGGATATGTCTATCCCAATGCCAAATCAACAAATGAACCTCCAAACCATTGGTATAGGCTATACCAATAGTTCCAAACCATTGGTATAGGCTATTTTTTCATTAGTGTATCTCCCAATTACTCTTGTAGTGATGGTTCTTATACCAACTATCATGCATGTGGAGCATCAACTTCATCAAAGTCAATATTTCTCCCACTTTTTTCATTGGAAATGTATTCCCTTTCTAGAAATATGGAATGTATTTCCATAATAACTTTTATATATGAAGGGTTATATAATTAATATCCTTTGGTTTCTTTAGGATAACCTATAAAGATTCACTTCATACTTCTGGATGCTAATTTTTCACCTGGTATAGTCTTGAAAAAGCCTTGCATCCCCATACACATATGTTTGACAAATTAGGTTTCTTTCCATACCACAATTCATATGTAATCCCATATGTTTCCTTAGTTGGTAGTCAACTAAGGGTATATTTCGATGTCTATAATACATATCCCCAAAAGGATAATAGAATAATTACTTGACTCATCATTGATCTGACCATGTCTAGTAAGGTATGATTTCTCCTTTCACTAACACCATTCCACTGAGGTGTATAAGGATGAGTGAGTTGGGATAATATCCCACACTCCTTCAAGTGATCAATAAAATATTAGTTAAGATAATCTCCACCTAAATCTGAGAAAAGTTCATTAATCTTATTACTAAGATAGTTTTCTACTTCATGTTGGTATTCTTTAAACATCTGAAAGGAATATTACTTATACCTCGTTAAGAATATATAACTATACATACTATAGTCAATAGTAAAATTAATGGAGTATAAAAATCCACCCCTTACCTCTACTAGAAATGGACCACATACATTAGTATAAATTAATTATAGCAATTCAGTGTCTCTTACTCCTTTCCCAGAGAAGGGTGCTTTAGTCATTCTCCCTTGTAAACAAGTGATACATACATACAAGGGTTTTAACTCAATTGAGTCAAAAAATGCTGCTTGATCTAATTTTTATAAATGCTTCTCATTTACATTATTAGGTTTGGAGTTCCATAGGTAGGTGTTATATGAGTCATTTTCATTGGTTGTGTCATTGATTTACATTACATTATTTTTTAGTTTAGATATATACAACCCATTTTTAAGATGCACCATACCATAAAATATGTTATCCTTATAAAATAGAAAACATTTATTTCCAAAATTAAAATAAAATCCCATAGTGTATAGACTCAACACTAAGATTACATTTATAGTAACTGAAGGAACATTGTAACAATTATTTAATACAAGAACCAAAACACTAATAAAAGTTAAGAGATAATCTCCCACTACCAACATTAATAGTCTCACACCATTCATGGCTCGGAGATTCACCTCACCCTTCGTAATATTCTGGAATCTACTTGGTTCCTGTATATGAATACAAATGTGTGTGACACATGTTGTATCCAATACCCAACTTGTAGATAAAGACAAATTGCATTCAATGAAAGAAATACCCAAATTAGAAGTGTCACCTTTCTTCTTACAATGTCTGCAATTCTTATTCTAGTGGCCTTTCTCTCTACATGAGAAAACCTCATGTTCATTTCCCTACCTCCATATCGTTATCCTTTTGAAAGGATGATGCATTTGTGTCTTTGGATTAGGCTTATCCTTAGACACCTTATCCTTTACCTTCTTACTCTTATTCACTATAAGGACTATAGAATTTGTATTCTTCATATCCTTATCATATTGGAGAACTAAATCCAAAAGGAATGGGAGCGAATTTTTCATGTAATTCATGTTGTAGTTAACAATAAAAGTCAAGAAGCTTGTCAGTAAAGAGTAAATAATGAGATCTATTACTAGTTCTTGGTTCATATTGAACTCAGGGGCTTCAAGTCTCTCAATGTACTCAATAATCTAGAGTACATTAGGTCCTTCTTGATTAACTTCTACTAACCTGCACCTATATAGTTCACTGGATATCTTATATATTTCTTTCCTTTCTCTCTCCTAATATAACTCTTGGAGTTCAGTTAACATATTTTAGGCATCTTCTTCTTAATAAATTTTCTGCAATTGACTAGACAGTTATGACAACATGATACACTGTACATCTAGTGCATCATCTACATGTTTTTTATACTTGTCTTTATCTACCTTTTTTGATCCCAAAGGGGGATCAATAGGAAGTGAGGAATCTAACATATAAAGCTTCCTCTCACATCATAGTACTATGAGCAAGCACCCGTACCACTCCTGGAATTTATGCCCAGTCATGATATTTTCTTTAACCAAAATTGACCACAGTGGTAATATATCGGTGGTGTTGATTTCCATTTTATCTAAAATAAATAAATTTAGCATTTAGTTCTTTACCTTGATTACCTTTTAGTTATTATTGATTAATTAATTAAATCATTAAATGTATCTCCCTATTTTATCAAACCCTAGTAGACCTCACTACTATATCCAAAACAATCATATGTTTGAGTATTATAGTAGAAAGGATCCATGAAACCTCCCCCCTGCATGGACAGCACCCCCCCTCCCTCCTGGACACCCCTTCCCCCTGCGTAGACAGCACCACCCCTGCTAGACACCCCTCCCCCCTGTCTGGACAGTACCCCCCCTGCTTGGACAGCCCCCCCTGTCTGGACACCCCTCCCCCCTACCTGGACAGCACCCCCTCCCTCCCTCCTGGACACCCCTCCCCCCTGCCTGGACAGCACCACCCCTGCTGGACACCCCTCCCCCCTGCTTGGACAGCACCCCCTGCCTGGACAGCCCCCCCTGCCTGGAAAACACCCCCCTGCTAGACACCCCTCCCCCTTCCTGGACAACACCACCCCTGATGGACACCCCTCCCCCCTGCTTGGATAGCACCCCCCTGCTGGACACCTCTCCCCCTCCCTGGAAAGCCCCCCCTGCCTGGACAGCCCCCCCGGGACACCTCTCCCCCTGCCTAGACAGCACCCCCTGCTGGACACCCCTCCCCCTGCTGGACAATTATTGAGACAACTGTTCTTATTCCTGAAGAAAGGAAAATTGTGAAGGAAGAGCTAAACCGGAGGTGGAGAATCAGTCAATGGATCCAATTATCATTGGATCACTTGCTGATGAAGATCGAACTGATGATGTGGTTATGAAAACTATTGAACATTCTCATAAACCACCTATACCATCACCACCTCCAATTGTGCCTGAGAAATCACCCTATATTAGTAAGATCTCATAAAGTTATAAAATGTAATATTTTGCCTCTGATATTCTAAATGAGTTTGATAATATTTGAGGAGATTATAATGACCTGAAAGAGAAGTTAAAATAATCTAATGATGAGATTAGAGAACTTAAGAATTCCTCTATTCCCAAGGTTTATTTTGAAAAGTAGGTTAAGTTAACGACTACCCAAACAAAGTTGATTAAGAATCTCCAATCATTCCCTCCTATTCAAAAAGTTTTTTCTAAAGTAAGTTTCAAAGAGCTTAAGGATGTGAATGGTCTAATTAGATATTTGAAGGATGTTTATACTACCAGGTCTGAGTTAAATGATCTTGGTGAATGGTTGTATCTCAAAGGTACATGTTCCAAAATATTTCAATGGTGCAATTATACATGTCTAAAGATGTTCTTGACGAGGTTAAGTCTTTCGGGACTGAAATTAAGGGAATCCTACACACTTTATAAAGTGTTGTATTAAGCTAGTTTGAGTTCATCGAAAGGTTTCAACCCTATATAACTTCCACCTCAGAACCTTTAGTTCCAGCTTTTTAGAGTGGAGTTGATCAATTTCTCCCAAAATTGAATTATGTATCCTTACAGATTCAGTCCCTATAGTGTGATATGTTCACACCATTCCTTATGCAAGATTTCAAGAGGAATATTATGAGTGAGTTCCATGATACCAGAGAAGATGTCAGGAAGCTTGGTATTTGAACTAATAGATCCCTAAAATTAAGTAGTGGTCTTTTATGATGAATTTGATGGGAAGTTGAATAAAATCATGAATGTATCTAAGGATGATCAATGTATGGTTTTTAGATCTCTCAATCTAGTATCTAGAAACTACTAGCATTTGTTAACCTCTTTGAACAAGGCCTATAAATAAGTTCAAGGGATATATTCATATTCTTCCTTGACAAAGCTAATGGTTATTAGAAAAAAAAATTAAAACAATAAAGCAATTATGAAAACAAGTTTTTAAAACAATCAAACAATTATAGAATTAAAATTAAAGGTTTAAGCAAAGGGAACCTACCTCAACCTCAAGCGTGTTTCTTTTGACGAAGAAAACTCGAATCTTTCTTTTTTAGCTTTCACGCATATGCAACTTCACATATATATAAGGACACCTAGCTTCTATGTATATATTTTCATGGCCAAATATGCACAAGGGGGTCCTTAGATATATGTTTATACTTGCATATACCCATTTACACTTACACATGTATGTATTTTTCATATCTATATATAAGCACACCTAGCCCCAATATATATATTCATACTGCCATGAGTGAATATATATAAAGGGGGAACTTATATATGAATATGCCTACCTATGCATACACATGTAAGTATTCCTCAATGGCGACTCGAATCCACCTTAATGAAATCCAAAACGCACTGCAAAAATATAAAAAACCCAAAAAATCACAAATGCCCTAATTAAAATTGGGCCAAAGAATAAAAACAGAATAAACCTTACCCAAATATGATGTTGAATTCACTATCATCGATGGTGGTGGATAGAACCAGTCTCATCATAAGAAACCACCTATAAGAAAATAGTGGGAGAAAAGGAGATATAACGACTTCTTATATATATGTGATTAGTGTGTCAACTGTACATGATAAATGATACATGAATCTATAACCAAAAATGAACAAATAATATTCAGATTGATATGTACATCCCAATACTAAATAACATGATCATTAATAAAGCTATTTATTTTTCAAACATCTCCTTCAATTGCCTACTCAAAAATCAAAAATCACCAAAATATGAGAATAAAGTAAACCTCCGTCATCACTTAAAAGCGAGAAACAGGGATTAGACATTTTTCTTAACCTAGAAAAGTCATTCCATGAATGTATAAAATACTTAAAACTCTTCATGCCTATATCCTTATTAATTTTATAGATTGAAACCTCATTTTTTAGCATGTTCTTCTTCTGGAATTCACCTTTATTCTTAGTTTATATAGGTTCATCAATTTTATAAAGTAGATAATTTTCCTTCTTTTATTCTTACTCAATTAGCTTGGATTTTTCAAACCAGTTTGCTAATATGATTAGACAATCTTTTGGTGCATGATCTTCCTTCTTCTTTATTGTATATTCCTTCTTTGTAGAAACTATTTCCGAACATGTGATAATTGGTTCTTTCCTTTTATATTTCAACAATTATTATTGTTATGGAATCTATGTCATAAATTCTTAACAATTTGGACTACTTGGTTTCCCTTCCACACACACTTTCAATAGCCTTTAGAGTACCCTTTTTAGGCTCCCTTTCAAACTCCACACTAGAATTGTCAAGCACTAGTCCACTACAATATCAAATATTGATACTTAACCCAACAAATTGATCTGAATGACATATTAGAAATATAGAAGCTCTAAATATCATATTTACTAATATAAACTCCTCATAATTAACTGAACACACTAACTATACCAACCACTATAGGTAAATCATTAATTTTTTTGCGGTCTTGGAACCAAATATGGTTCATCTAACATCCAACTCTAGACACTAAATTCATCCATTTACTATCTAAGTTCATACATTTTACAACCTTGATAATGATCACCATCCCTTGATATAGATTTCACTCAAAAAAGACGAGTATGAATCTCCCCACTATAGTATTATCGATACCATCATCAATCCTACATACACATGTCTAGTTCCTAATATCACATTACTATCACTATAGAAGATCTTGGCCCAAAAATGATATAGCCCCATGAATTCACAAAACATGCTCTTATTCTGTAAATCTACCATAGCCTCTCATAGAAGAGGGACTAAAACTCGATCCATAAAACCTCCTCATCCCTTCTTTTATGATCAAATGTATTTATCCATTCTGATTCATATCCTTTGAATTTAGAAACTTCTATTTTCACACATATATCCTCTAGAGTTCCAATCCTTTCAAATAGGAACTAAACTTTCTTCAACATATTCTAAACATCCTACTATCCCATGTCACTACTAAAAATTAGATAATGATACTCCTATAACTCATGGATAACTTAGAAAACCATTGTTTTTCCTTTTCGAAGGCCTTGGTCAATGGATCAAAGTAGTTGTAACATAATATGAGGGAAACAACCACTTGATCATATTTCCCATGAGAACACAATGCCATCCTAATTAGATGCTTTGTTGATGAATTTTGACTCAACATTATTCGGTAATAACAACATTACTAATTAGAAACCCATCGCACCACAATCCTAAGCATGCATTATTACCAAAAAATCATGAAACTACCTTTAATCCATACTTCATAACAAAATATCATTTCCAAAACACCAAACCCTATGGTTTATCATAATAATATAAGGGTTACTCTCCTACACACCAATCATAACAACCAAACCCCACACATTCACCCCTGATAATAAGAAACCAGCCACCCCTTAACTGATCTAAAAAGAATCTTCCTAATAAAAATACACAATCAAATCACCCAGAAATCACCAAAACTCCCTATATCGAGAGTTTTACATCAAAACATCAAGATATCATAAATAAAACAAAAAACACGTGAAAACCACTATGCCCTGCAGACCCCCTCCCCCTGCACCCCTCCCATATTCCCTATAGACCTGCCCCTTTGCACCCCTCCCCACTGCCCTGCAGACCCCCCCCCCTCCTGTACCCCTCCCCTATGCCTTGCAGACCCCCCCTGCCCTCCTCCCCACTGCCCTGCAGACACCCCCCTGCCCTCCTGCACCAGTCCCCCCCTGCCCCTGAAAATTCTCCCATACAGTCCCCCCCCCTCCAGACCCTGGACACCCCCCACTCCCCCTGCCCTCTTGCACCTCTCCCCTACAGACCGCCCCTGCCCTCGTGCATCTCTCCCCTACAGACCCCCCCTGCCCTCCTGCACCCCTCCCCTATGCCCTGCAGACCCTCCCCCCTTGCACCCCTCCCCACTACCCTGCATACCCCCCTGCCCTCCTGCACCCCTCCCCTATGCCCTGCAGACCCCCCCCCCCCCCCCGCACCCTCCCCCCCTGCCCTCCTCCCCATTGCCCTGCAGACCCCCCCCCCCCACCCCCACCCTCCTGCACCCCTCCCCTATGCCCTGCAGACCCTCCCCCCTTGCACCCCTCCCCACTACCCTGCAGACCCCCCCTACCCTCCTATACCCCTCCCCTATGCCCTGCACCCCCCCTGCCCTCCTCCCCACTGCCCTGCAGACCCCCCTACCCCTACAAATTCCCCCCTCCAGACCCTGGACACCCCCCACTCCCCCCTACACCTCTCCCCTATAGACCCCCCCCCACCCTCCTTCACCCCTCCCCTATGCCCTGCAGACCCTCCCCCCCTGGACAGGACCCCTGCCCCTAGCCTACTTCCATAGAAAAACCAATCCACTCCACTCCACCTCAAGCTCACAAACAGGTAGAAAACAAAAACCCAGCCTGTTCATCAAGACAGAAGCATTGGAAATTCCTCTTCCACCAAATCCAGTAATAGGTGATCCTTTAATAGAGAAACTAATAGAAAGCAACATAGATTCAATAAGGTGTACAACTGCCTCTATTATCGTGTTTAATATGGTGCAAAAACTATAAATTATAGTAGACAGAAAAAGGAAACATTGTACATGCTTTAGGTAATTATACAGATTTTCAAAAGATTAAATCATCTTAAAAAATGAAGAAAAATGGATTCTTGAAGCTACTACATTGAACAACCTGCAATTACAGGACATACCTGACTATAGAGACTTTGAGAGAGCTTCCCAAGCAGGATTTGCAGCATGAAAAAATAATAGGGACCATCCTCAATCCGGAACGTTCCTAAAACCGATGACGAGTGTAGCCCTTCACTTCTGCAATAACATAAACTACTTAATAACTAGACAATTCATAACTAAATATTATAATAATACATGAATCTTGACACTATAAAATGGAAATATATGAATAATTTTTCATATAGATACCAAAAATAAATAGGGGCTGACACATGCTCCCACCCCTGCATATGAAGCCAGTCGATATATCCTTATGAAAAATGGACGAAAAGGATAATATTATATCCCCACTCCCATTAAATAACATTCACAGATTCTTTTTTCTATCAAAGAATTCTATTAGTATATCCTGGAACCAATTTAAGGATAGAATCATATCCCCACTCAAGCCTTGTGAGACTATTAGTGTATTTTGTCAGCAACAATGAAATTGATAAAACTGAACTTGTTTTTTTAGATTCAAACTCAATTTCATGGTATCAAACCACAAATCTATTGAATTTCCCTAGCGTTAACCTGGAAACACATTTTACCAGATTCATGTTTAGGTTGTGCTACTGCAACTTGTTAAATATTGTTTAAAGATCTTTGAAATAATCACATCTCTATTGAGATTTGATAACCATGTCATTAACAAAATCATTCATATATTCTTTATAAGAAGGTATTAATGATATAATGTGTGTGGTGTTGGTATGTAGTGTCATCATTATTTAATCCAAAGGGCATGACCTAAATGGGGTGGGTTGGATTGCAGGTGGCTGGGGGCTGGTGTGGGCTCGAATGCAGGTGGAAGGGGGCTGGAATGCTGGTAGAAGGGGGCTGGTTGCGGGTGCTGGGGGGATGGTGCGGGCTGATTTGAAGGTGGCAGGGGGGCTATTGCGGGCTGGAATGCTGGTGGCAGCGGGATGAAATGAAGGTGGAAGGGGGCTGGTGTGGGATGGATGTGGCTGGATTAGGGCCAAATCACGGGATTACCACAGCGTGACCACGACATGACTGCAGCGTGTTGGCCCGGTCCAGCGACATCCACGGGGAAACATCTTCCACTTAGTTTCAAATAGGATGATATGGATGGCATGAGAGGATGTTTTCTCAAAATATTTAAAGAAATGAATGCTAATCTGTGATAACTAGAGGATTGGATGACCCCTGATATACCTAATTCAGTGAGGGCTCAAATGCAGGTGGAAGGGGGCTGGAATGATAGTGGAAGGGGGCTGGTTGCAGGTGCTGGGGGGATGGTGCAGTCTGATTTGAAGGTGGCAGGGGGGCTGTTGCGGGCTAGAATGCTGGTGGCGGCGGGCTGAAATGAAGGTGGAAGGGGGCTGGTGTGGGCTGGATGTGGCTGGAGCAGGTCCAAATCACGGCATTACCGCGGCGTGACTGAGGCGTGACCGCGGTGTGACCGCGGCGTGATCGCGGCGTGACCGTTGCATGTTGGCTCGATCCAACGACATCCGCGGGGAAACATCTTCCACTTAGTTTCAAATAGGATGATATGGATGGCATGAGAGGATGTTTTCTCAGAATATTTAAAGAAATGAATGCTAATCTGTGATGACTAGAGGATTGGATGACCCCTGATATACCTAATTCGGTGAGGGCTTGAATGCAGGTGGAAGGGGGCTGGTTGCAGATGCTGGGGGGATGGTGCGGGCTGATTCGAAGGTGGCAGGGGGCCTGTTACGGGCTGGAATGCTGGTGGCAGCGGGCTAAAATGAAGGTGGAAGGGGGCTGGTGTGGGCTGGATGTGGATGGAGCAGGGCCAAATCACGACATTACCGCGGCGTGACCGCGGCGTGACCGCGGCGTGACCGCGGCGTGACCGCGGCGTGACCACGGCGTGACCGCGGCGTGACCGCAGTGTGCTGGCCCGGTCCAATGACATCCGTGGGGCAGCATCTTCCACTTAGTTTCAAATAGGATGATATGGATGGCATGAGAGGATTTTTTTCTCAGAATATTTAAAGAAATGAATGTTAATCTGTGATGACTAGAGGATTGGATGACCCCTGATATACCTAATTTGTTGAGGGCTCGAATGCAGGTGGAAGGGGGATGGAATGCTGGTGGAAGGGGGCTGGTTGCAGGTGTTGGGGGGATGGTGCGGGCTGATTCGAAGGTGGTAGGGGGGCTGTTGTGGGCTGGAATGCTGGTGGCAGCGTGCTGAAATGAAGGTGGAAGGGGGCTGGTGTGGGCTGGATGTGGCTAGAGTAGGGACAAATCACGGCATTACCGCGGTGTGACCGCATAGTGACCGCAGCGTGACCGCGGTGTGACCGCGGCGTGTTGGCCTGGTCCAGCAACATCTGCGGGGCAACATCTTCCACTTAGTTTCAAATAGGATGATATGGATGGCATAAGAGGATGTTTTCTCATAATATTTAAATAAATGAATGCTAATCTGTGATGACTAGAGGATTGGATGACTCCTGATATACCTAATTCAGTGAGGGCTGAATGCAGGTGGAAGGGGGCTGGAATGCTGGTGGAAGGGGGCTGGTTGCAGGTGCTGGGGGGATGGTGCGGGCTGATTCAAAGGTGGTAGGGGGGCTATTGCGGGCTGGAATGTTGGTGGCAGTGGGCTGAAATGAAGGTGGAAGGGGGCTGGTGTGGGCTGGATGTGGCTTGAATATACATTGGGAAAATATAGTCTGGTGTGTTTTTTATGCAACCTGACATTATGTTTCATTCACCATAGTATCTTCTTATGAATGGACATTCCACCACATCATCCCCACATAGTTTAATTAATTGATTCCCAAAGTGTTTTCTCATTTAAATCGTATCAATCTGTTTGGAACATTCAAATTAAAATAAACATCAATAGGATGTAACATATTCCATTACAATTGAAATTCATCATTTAATGAAGAATCATGGGAACTACCAATAAACGATAATGAGTATTATCATTGGAAGTAACATTACATTCATGATTTTGGGTAAATATCTCTTCATCGGTGAATCTTAATTAATCATCTATGAAGATGCCACTTCCACATATTCTTAAACAATCTGGATCTTCATGTCATGAATGTGGATCCATTATCCAGTGCAATCTAAATGCATCCAAATACCCCATGATGATATATTATTATAATCATTCAATTATGAATCATTTTAAAATAAAAAAATTATTTATTTTGTAATTTGAATAAAAATTATTTAAGTAGAAGTGTTGGATAATCTGGTAGAATATTAGATCTCAATCATAGCAATGTATATAGACCAATGAGTACTCAAGAAAGTGGTAATTTTTTGTACATAATTATATTTATATATATATTTAGTTAGTTTCTAAATGAGTTTATAATGATAAAAAATGTGAAATTTTTTAGAAGACGAATAGCCTAGTAATAAAAACCAAAATCTAATAGGAAAAAGTTTATAGATCATCATATATGATTAGGGTGGTGAAAACCTGATCCAAATGTTCATTGATCTTCTAAGGGACTAGGGAAAAATTTCACAACACACTTCTCCTGGAACAACATAATAAATTGGTCAATCTAAAAGGATTAATTTTCTATTTTGTTGATATTTTTTATCAATGATGAGTCAGTGCGACCTTACTATTTTGTTCTAGTATTATACAATAAAATCCACTGAAATTATAGTAAACTATTTTCTTTCAAAAATAATTTTTAGATATTTCATATAAGATATGTAATTGGAAACATCCTATAAGGTATTAAATTAAAATTTATGAATTTGAATCAATCAAAAAATATTTTGATACTTATACACTAGACTATAAATATACCAAATTATTATTTATTTTCCATCTTAAGAAACATATGGGATATTATTTCTGTAATCAAACTGAACAAAAAATTATGACGAGATTTTTTGTTCTTATTAATCAGAAACACCAAAATTTAGGAGTTAGTAGGAGTAAAGATAAACATAGAGAAGATCAATAACAAAAAATAGGATGTACTCCAGAGATAGAGGTTGAGATAAATTTATAATTATTTTTAGAAGGATAACATACTCTATCCATATGAGACCCTTGAGGGTGGGGTAGGATTTTTTTATAGATCATGAGATATGTATATTTCATAGTTAATGATGATAAGGAGATGTTCATAGGACATTAATCTACTACCTATCAGGAGACCATAGATTGTTCTGATTCTAATAAATGGTAAAAAGATATGGAATGTAAAATAGGTTCTTTGTACATTAACCAATTTTGGAACTTATTAGATGAACATGAAAGGGTGAGAACATTTCGGTGAAATTGGGATTTCTAAATGAGAACTGACAAGGATTGTAGTTTCTCTAAATATAAATAAAACCTAATTGTAAAAGGTTATAGTATAATTAATAGTATTGAAAATACAGAAACTATTTCACCTATTTTGATGATATTTTATATTCATATATATCACATATACTCACATTGATTATGAGATATATCAAAAATATTTATAAACAACTTTACATGTTGGGAATTTAGTTGTGGATGTTTATATGATATATCCTAAAGGTTTTAAAATACCAACTGATACTTTTATATTATGCAATCGGCAATGATATTTTATATAACAAACAATATGATATATACTTGCTTTAGATTCAAACCACAAAAGAATCCTTTTAAAAGAATAAAATCCATACAATATCATTATATATATAGAAAAACTCTGGGAATTTGTCCCTCATTTTTGTAGGTCCAATTACTAATTCAAAGCCTCATGTCCAAACATTAAAGATGTTATATACCAACTCACCAAATTTTCCATTACACAGCATACATTATCCCTAAAATTATGAAATTATTTATTCTTATGTTAGTATATAATATTTAAACAAACTAAAAATCTAATCCACTAATCTAGAAAAAAATTAAAAGAGCGTATTCATAAAAAAATAAATGTTCAAGCATTAAAAAATGGTAGAATCTTATATAGTAGGATATCTGCTGATTTAAATCATACATAAAAATGATGAATATGTTTTAGAAAAAATTGAATGTAATAACAGGATATTATCTTATGCATGGGGTTTGGACTCAAACCTATATGACCAAGTGATTATATTATTACCCAATAACCTTTATCTTCATTTCATTATTGCACATTTAGTTTGTTATACCCAATTTTTTCTATATTATTAATTGTCAAATATTAGTTATTTTTTCCTTCCCAAATCACATATTGTATTCATGTTTTCATTATTTTTAAAATAATCAATATTAGAAGTTAAATAATTGAAAATTTCATAATGTTTTTGTAAAATTCATTATATAGATAACCCATGGTATGATCCAAATATCAGTCATTGAAAAATAAATTACTATTTTATTAGGGTTTTATGAAAAAGTAATTTACCAGTCAGTAGATTCACCATTAATTTAAGATATTTTAGCATAAGTGAATTAGAACTAGCTACTACTAGAACTAAACAAGATATGTTTTTATTAATAATTACATGGTTTTCAAAATGATGTTCCTGCACACATAGTTTAATTCATATAGGCTATGGTCATATTAGATTTATTGTTTCCAAAACTACATTTTCTATTAAGGCATAGTGTTTTGACAGTGCGGGGTTGATCCTATAGGGGGTATGAGGTGGAAGACATGATCTAATTATAGAACCCTTTGGGACATGAGTCCTCTCATGATGATTTTCTTTGGGAAAACAAACTCAAAGATAACTGGGTTTAGGATCAGAGATAAGGAAGTGATCGAGATCAATTTTTGGGGTCATGAAAAAAGATGATCTTAATTCTAAATCAATATGTTCTCAAGGTTTAGGCTGTAAAGAAAGAAGATGTCACTAGTTTATCATGGTAAAAACATGTATATCTATCAATGAGGATGTTGTTTTGTGTTCTAGAGATAACTACATCATAAATTCATTAAGCATGGATTCTATGGTATAATGTTTCATAGTCTACTTGTAATATCCTATTCTACATCAATTAGGTCAGGGAAATTCATTTAAATATAACATGGTCATGGTTTCTTAATCTAATGTAATTTAAAATTTTTATTTAACCTAATTACAATTCCTTAAGATTAAAAAGATTATAATTAATGATTAACAAGATTCAAAAACCCCTACTCTTTATCACTACCCAAAGAATTTTAGTTAGTCATGGTATAATTGATCACAAATTGGCAAGAAATTGAAAGCATATTTTACATGGAAACAAATATTGAGATTAAATGACTAACAGTCATGTAATTATTAGGATTAAAAAATTAATCAACATTCAATTGAGAATAAGAAATGTAAATATCAAACAAAGCACAATTTCAATCAACATCATATTTTAAATAATATTGAGAATGAGTAAAACACTGATTCGATGAATATTGATGAGATAATTAATGAATGCACATATAATAGTGTTTGAGATGAAAAAATGGATGAATAACTTCATTAAAATCAATCCATAGTGCATGTATTAAATTTAAAAAAATGAAAATACTTGATGAAATTTGAGTTTGGGGAGAGGGTGCTGAACTATAATGAGAGGACAATGAAAGAAAAATTAAAAGTGACATCCCTTTTGTACATGGTGTGCTGTTGTGGGAGAGTTCGTCGGGGAGGAGGGCGCCACTGTGGGAGAGTTCGTCGGGGAGGAGGGCGCCGCTGTGAGAGAGGGTTGCACGGTGAGATCATCAGGAAGATCATCGGGAGGAGGATACGTCATCGGGGAGGAGGACTGTGTGGTGATATGGCTGCGAACCGGGGGAGGATGAGGAGGGCTGTGAGGAGGAGGAGACGTCGTCGGGGAGGAGGGATGTGCGGTGATAGGGCTGTGAATCGGGGGAGGAAAGGAGGGCTGCGGGGAGGAGGAGACGTCGTCGGGGAGGAGGGTTGCGCGGTGTGCGAATCGGGGGGGGGGGGGGGGAGGAGCCTGATAAAGATTGGGAGAAAAAAAACGACAAAACTGATATAGCCACAGAAATGAAATTTAACCGTGGCAATATAAAGGCTGTAGCCACGGACCTATAAAACCGTGGTTATAGGTCCGTGGCTATAGCCCGTATTTCCAGTAATGTGGGTCGAATATTTAAAAAAATTTATCACCGGAGTGATGAAATTTCATCATCTCTGGTGACCCAAGCACCAGTAAAGGTCCAAGGATATTTCATGAATTTATTAATCACAAAAACTAAACAAACGATTAACTCGTTTGAATCGGTGGCGCGTTCAACTACAGCTCGTCGTCGGTGATTTTTGCTCGAAGGATTCGAGGTGGAACCCCTAGATTATCCAGACACACTTCAAGAGTCTGCGTGAATTTCAATCTTTGAATTCTTGGTGCTAGCATGGAGCTTCAGCAAATCCTTTGGCGTTACGAAGATCATCACAATATCGTTCCTTCGATCCGTAATGGCGATCAAAGATCGAACTACTTAAAAAAGGATTTCCCTCTCTAGGATTCCATAATGAGGAGAGAAGAGCTCTCAAATTCATGGGTATGAATAGTTCCATGAAAATGAGCTCCCCCCTGCTTATATAGTGAAAGTTAATTACCCAGAAAGGGTTCCTCAACCCTCGTATAAGTAGCGCCCACTAAATAAGCAATAAATGATATGTTATGACAAACTCATTGCATCATAAATTTCATTTATATTTTATCACCTTCTTGTAGTATGTAATAAATATATTACATGATTAAAGGAGTCATTAACCTGACTCATAATTTCTGTAAATATTAAACGAATCTTGAATATTAAAATAATATTTGTTCGTATAATAATTTTCCATGTATTCAGTCAATACCTTGTGAATAATTTTAATAAATAAATTCAACTCAATTATTCTATACTTGAATAATAATGAATTTATTTATTTGTCGGTGATCGTTTAATATCTGGACATATGCCATACCCTGTGGTGGGGCCCACCATTCCATATTCTTATATTCGTCGGAATAGGTCCGACTCTTGAATACACTATGGTGTGTGACCATCTAGGCTCTTATCTTGAAAGAAGGTAATGTTATTCATATATCAAGAGCAGAGTCTAGAAATCCATCAAGGCCCCTAAAGAGATAATTAATGGAAATAGCTATGACAACCTTCCTATGAACATACTTTGTGTAATATAATCTCTTTTTCTCGCGATATCTCATGAAACAAGACGCACACTTCGTGTTATCATCCTTTCTTGTTTTAATATTCCTTGATCTAACGGGGTAGACTTACCTTCTTCAACTATGATCATGGATTTAGTAAGGTACTACCATTCCGATCAACTATACCCGATATATCACTTCCTCAACTCAAAATCAACAAATTATATCTTGATCATTCAACCAATGTCATACCACTCAAGCAACACCCATCACAAGCTACCTCACCACGACTTCAATGTCATGATTTTTTACTTACATCAAAGTACGCAATCAAATGATACACATTAGTAACAACCTCAAGTCAGGAGACCAATACACATACTCATAGATAAGAAGAACCAATAACACCTGAAACATGTGGTGTTCCTATTAGCAGGTTAGTCATCATGATCTCATCCATTCAAAATCACCAAGTGTGAACTTCATGAGAAGAAGTCTCAATGCTTATAAGCCTCTAACACCTAATATTCAAACATCATCTGTGTGTAGTTAGTATGATGTATCTAGACCATAGGACATATGTTTAAGATTAATTTCATAGTATTTAGATGTTCTCATTATAGCATGAGAACTACTATAACCATTTGATACGACATGTAATCTAAAGACATTACCATATATATAGTAGATGTAGAAGTATAAACCCTATTATGGTAAGATAAACACATTTATATATCAAATTGTATACATGTAATGGTAATCAAAGTACATACATGAGTTGGGTCTAAGGCACCCACTTACAATAAGTAGTTTATGTGGTTCCCTCACTAGACAATGACGTGGTTCTATATCCCTTACAATAATTAAGGGCACTACCTTAATTGTGACATAGTATCTCCAGGATCCCTAGCCTTAGTAACCATAGGGCATGATCCCATTATGATGATATTCTACAAATTTATTTTAAAATCACCTTTATACACTCCTTATCCTAGTAGTGGTAGTATACCTCATGCTTGTTTTTAATAGATAGTTAAAAATCTATTTTCATTTATTATGTTCAAACTAGCATGTTTAGATTTTATAACAAAGGATTGACATGGAACACATGGTGGGATACCATTGGGCTTATTGCTCACACCATGTATACAATTATGGGTATATTCAAACCTCGTTTATATGGATGCAAGTATGGTAAAGGCGCCACTTGAAGGCGGATGATGTTCTTGAAGTCTTTATCTAGGTTAGTGGAGGTGGCATGGTGGGATGAGCCCTCATGTCACATGATGATGGTTTTATGTTTCATTTGTTTATTTTTTTCATTTGGTAGTATGTATTCTCTTGACGATGTATCGCCTTATCATCTTCCCATCACATCTTTTTTTTTGTATTTTGAAAACCTTTGGTGTATCTTTTATTTCAATCAAATTTTGTTATGATGTTTTGTTCTTGTGAGATTTCCATGGATTTTATGTTTTTTTGTGATGATGATTATTTTTGTTAATCGTGTAGATGCATGACTCGCCAATATATAGTAGAGCCATGTCGAGTTCTCATATAGGACCCGTTGGTTATCTTTTTAGTGAAACCATTTCCAAAGAGTATTCTCTATGCCCAAACACTAGTTTCCACCCCGTGAGAGGTTCAAGAATGCCCAGTGGGCCTTTCCATGAATTGACTCAAGTGCTCGAGTTAGGAGTATCTCGGGTCAGTTCATGACACTGAAACCACTTATGGGTTTAGGGAGATCATCTAATGATCTTAAGTACCGAACACAACCCATGATGCACTAGATCCATCTTCAATAGACGCAAAATGTAGAAAACGAAGAACAAAATAGGTATACCTTCGATACTGTGTAATCCATCTTTTACTCTTCGATGTTTGATGGAGATCACCAAAGCAACAGGAAAATGCTTGTTTCCTATAAGGGTGGTACACCGACTATTGGATCCTTGTTCATAATGAGAGGATCTCAAATCACTAAAGGGGTGCTAGCACCATCTTCTCAAGAAAAACGGTGATGCAAGATCGATGAGAGTTTCAGCCAGCTTTGCATGCATCAAGAATCCCCTAATAAGAGGGATCATATCCCTTTTATATCTACCCCAAAGATCATCGAAGCATCGGAGCATCATCTTCCATCTCATGGTAGTTGATCGTTACTACACATTGAAGTTGCATTCATTAAAGTCTTTAATGAATATGCAAGGGAAAAAATGAATGTCTCATGATTCATAACTAATACAAACCACGTGAGAGAACGAGATAGCGATGCATGCATGCAAACCTCATATTGTAAGCCAATCGTTCTCTATGATAGGGCTAACAGAAGCATCTCATGCCACTTTATGATATGGGTTTATTGTAGCCTATGATATTCATCATATGAATATTGTAGTATATGACCTGGGTATATCATAAAATATGATATACCCTTATTTAGTGCATGTCCAATAGTTCTTGCATCACACCCAGTGTGAGATGTCAATTATGTATTATACAACATGTTTCACTGAGCTACAACATTTCGCTACGTTATTGGGCAGGGAAGAGAGGATTAGAGCTAGGTGCTTTGAGGATAGGGTGAGATGTGTAATTCAAGTTCAAGTAAATGTTCTGTCATCCTTTTCTGATATTGTGAATCAAACCCTCATATGTAAGAGGAACTTGAATGAGGGCAATGGTTCTGGGTGATTAGCTTCTACAGAGGGGACCGACAGTGGGTCTCCTGGAAGTAGAAAGAACATGTTTGATGGTTAATACTAGAGTGGCGATGAATAGAGTAGCTGAAACTGTGGTTTGTCCTTTCCACCTCAAGGAGAAGGTTCAGTGGAGTGTTTCAGTGTGGCGGGCCTAATCATGTGTGATCATAGTGTCATTGGTAGCCGATTGAGTGTCACTCGTGTGAGTGAATGCAGCGCATACAACAGTTTTGCAAAAGTGTTCCACAATCAATTAGTGGCATAGGCTATAGTCAGACACATAGCAGGACCATGTGTACCACAACAAAGCATTAGTTGAGGTTTCTCCGATCATTTGAGTCGTGGAGGTGGATGCGGTGCCCCGTGGGTTGGGCTACAACTCCAACGAGGTGGGACCCGTCACGGTAGTCAAGCTACCAGAGTTCAAAGCCGAGGCTTGGGCAAGATGCATTTAAGAAGATTCTTTTCTTATTTATATAATAAAAGTTATTTATTATAATTATTCTCCAAGTATTCTCCTGCATGGTGTGTGTAGTGATTTTATTTGTAATGTCCACCTTTCCTCCAAATTAATATTTATTTATTATAAGTATTAAAAAAAACACACACATTTTCCATTTTTTAGGGACTGGTGGCGTGCATTGAACGCACCGTCCCTTCCCGAATCAACCAAGACGCTCCTGGAAGGCGCCGCAATGGATCTTCCACGTCCCGTCAAGGTCAGCATTGTTAGGCCATCCTCAACCATCGACCTTCCTTCCAGAATCTTCTCTCCCCCGCTCTATATATGAACGCCATTCATCTATCCTCCCCTCATCCTCTGTTAGTTCTCGATTTCCTGGTCAATTGTTGCTGATTTTGGTCGTGAGAGATTGGTTTAGTCCACGACGATGATGTCGATTTTCAGCTGCTTCGATGCGCTCTCCATGGAGTCTTCCCGGAGGGCGACCTTTTCTTCTTCTCTCGTCCAAACCGAAGCTCCTCCGGCGGGTCTGACACCTTCTGCTTCTTCTTCGTCTTCTACCGCTGCTGCTGATGCCGATTGTGCTGGTGCTGGTGCGGCTTCGCCGTCTTCGACGAACAGAAAGGCCGAGAGCAGCAAATTGATGCCGCCGCAAGGTAAGATCCGGCCGAGATTCGCGGTGGAATTCGATGGATTGCACTGCTTCGAGAGTTTAGTTCCATCTTGATCATGAACCTGGGAAACGCCTCTCAAATCCTTACTATAATCTGTAAACTTCACCGAAAGAATTCATAATCACCACCGATATTCTCAATTTTTATATATCAATTTCATTTCGCCCCCAAATTCTGTACGCCTTCAAATTAATTCTGTACACAAATATGAAGATGTCCGATAACATCTATGAAAACATTGAAATAGGACCTCGATGTGTTTATGTTAATGGATCCATTTGAGTGAAACTGATAGCCTCATGAAAATCATGTCATATGGTTTATAAAAACCAGATCATATGTGTGTACACATTTTATACCCTTAGGTGGGCTTACGAAAAACAATTTTGGCTTGATTGATCCCCAAATCCTTTATACGTGTTGTGAGGAAACACAAAGCATGGGCCAATGAAAAAGTTGATTGTCAAATTAAAGAATAAGCACAAGGAATCGAAAAAGAAACACGAGAAGGGGAAGTAAAAGTCATGCTCTATATCTAGTACCTTCGTATCGTTGAACATGTTTTGAAACGTTTCAACATGGACAGAGCCAAATCAGTGACCATTTCTCTTCTCGCCCATCTGAAGTTGAGCAAGAGTTTATATATGTCCAAAGAAGAAATTGAAGCGATGAAAATGATACCATATTCCTATGTTGTTTGAACTTAATGAATGTTATGGAGTATGAGACCAAACATTACCCATGCAGTGATTATTGTGAGTCAATTTATCTCCAATCCCGAGAAGCACCATTGAGATGCCACAAATGGATTCTGAGTTATCTTAAAGGCACTTCAAGACTACGTGCTATGGGGGGGACCCTCTCTTCGAGGGTTATACAGATGCAGATATGCCTGGAGATCCTCATAGTTGAAAGTCTACATCAAGATACATCATACTTTTGCAGGAGGATCTGTATCATGTCAGTTAAGGTTGTAAAACCTCGACAAAAGTATAGTACATTGTTGCTTTAGAAGCTGGTAAGGAAATATTGTGGATAAATTGTTTTTTATGAGGGCTCAGATTCAATCAGAAGGATTACATGGTTCATTGCGATAGATAAAGCGCTTTTGACTTGAACAAGAACTCCATATACAATTCTCGGATGAAACATTCACTATCATTAGATACACAAAGTGACCGATCAACATCTGTTAAGACATGTGAAGATCCACACGAAGGAGAACTCATCAGATATGTTGACAAAGATGGTAGCTCGGGAGAAGATGGACAGTTGCAGGAACTCCAATAGATTACAGCTAGAGGGGGATAATTAATGGAGATAATATCCAACTTCCTTGATTGGTGGCTGATTCATCAACCACACCCACCATGGAAGACTTCAACAATGGGTGCTGCACATTTTACATGCACAACCCATGTTCCTTTGGCAGCCATGAGAAGGTAGGTAAGTGTTGTTGAGTTTTGGTGGGAGGTGTGTCAAATTTGTACTCCTCCCACCAAGCTTATTTAAAGAAAACCTAGGAGAGCTTTCAACAATGATCAGATCCATCTAAGCAAGAGAGCTCCTTGTTTCGACAAAGAGAGCAAAGGGTGCTTCATTGTATTAGAGAGCCGAGAGAGCTCCATGCGTGTGTGTGTGTATGAGAGAGAGGTGTAGAGAGGGTCTTTTGTAATCTTTATTCATGTTGAAATAATGGTCGGGTTCTCCCTCTATTATTCTTTCAGTGATCAGTGAATCACAACACATATTGAGTCTGGTGATAAGAAATTCCTCACCATCACAGTCACAGACTTCTCATTTGGGGATCCTAGTGGCAACCTCCAAGGTAATGATGCCCATGTTAACCTTATCCTTGAGAAATGACAAGGAAAGTATAATCCTAGTCGACACATTGCCCTAGACGTTGAACAAATCTTGCTCACATTGGAAAAATTAGGGAGGGAGAATTAGAGCAATGTCATCAATATAGACTAGCGGGGTGGATTAGAGTAAGAGTGAAAAAAATAAGGATCAAAAGAGAATAAAGTGTTAGTACCAAAGCTCGTAGCGGAAGCAAGCGGGCTGAATATTAAAAAAAAATCATCACCAGAGCGATGGAACTTCATTGTCTCTAGCAATCCCAGCCCCGATAAAGGTTCGAGAATCTCATGTGAATTTATTGAGCATAAAATAAAACATGAATGGGTACCTTATTCGGATCAAAGACGTGTTTGATTGTTACTTCTCGCAGGTGACCATTGTTTGAAGGATTCAAGCTAGAACCCCTATAGATTTTCCACAAACGCTTTAAGAGTTCATGCGAACATCGATCGTCGAATTCTGAGTGCCATTACAGAAGTTCGACGAATCCTTCGATGTCTTGATGATCACCACGATCCCGTTCCTTCGATCTGTGAAAGCGTTCTTCGATCAATTTCTTGGAAGGAACCTTCCCCTCTCTAGGATGTAGGAATGAGGAGAGAGGAGCTATCAAATTCGTGGGAATGAATAATCCCATGGAAATGAGCTCCTCTTTGTTTATTTAGCGGAGGTTAAACACCTGTAAAGGGTTCCTCGACCCCTAAATATAAAACACCCACTAAAAAAGTAGCAAATGACATGTTATGATGAATTAATTGCATCATAATGTCATTTATATTTTTTCCAATTACTTTTAATATATAATAAATATATTACGTGATAAAAGCGAGTTATTAAGTCAACTCGCAATTCCCGCAAATATTAATGGAACCTTGAAAATTAAAATAATATTCATTCATATAATGTTTTCCATGTATTTATTTAATACCTTGTGATTAATTTTAATAAATAAATTCAACTGCAATTATTCTATACTCGAATAATAATGAGTATATTTATTTGTTGGTGGTCATTTATTCTCGAACACATCTCAGACCATATAGTGGGGCCCACAATGTCCTATATTCCTATTCATTAGAATAGGGTAGACTTTTGAATGTGCTATTATGTGTGACCCTCCAGGCCTTTATCTCAATAGGAGTGAATATTATTCACATACTAGAAGCAGAATCTAGCAACCCATCGAGACCCCTAAGGAGATAAAGATTAGTCATAGCAATGATAACCTTCCTACAAACACATGATGTGTAATATAATCTCGTTGTCATACGATATCACATAAAGTAGGATGCACGACTTGTGTCATAATACATACTTGCTTTATTATTCATTGACCAAACTAGATGAACTTACCTTCTTCTACCATAACCATAGATTTAATGCAGGTACTACCATCCTAATCAACTAGGCCCGAGATATTACTTCCTCAACTTGGAAGCGAAAAATTCTATTTTGATCATTCAACCAATATCATACCACTAAAGACTCACCCAACACAATCTACCTCGCCACGACTACAATGTCATAGTTTTTTCTTGGTATCAAAGTATGTGATCAAATGGTACACATTGATAACAATCTCAAGTCAGGAGACTAATACACATGCTCGTAGATAGAAACAACTAATGAAACCTGAAACATGTGGTGTTCCGATTGGCAGATCAGTCCTCATGATCTCATCTACTTGAGATCACCAAGTGCGAACTTCATGAGAAAAAGTCTTAATGCTTATGAGCCCCCAACACCTAATTGTGATGTCTTGGACCCAGATCACTCAATAGTAACTGAACCTGATTAGCCACATGGCCTAAAGCCCACCTCCCCATATGCCAAAAGCTGCCGACTAGCAGCGAGGGTCCATGGTGGAACAATGGGGAGACTATACCCCCATAACCAGAGTGTAGCACAACAATATAATCATATCAATCAATAGCAGAAGCATATTAAATAACTGAACATTTGAAGAATAAACATCCATCATATAAATAACCAAGTAATCTCATCTGACAGTTTCATATACAATTGATGATCATGGCATGCTGCACAAAAGATAGGTAATACATGACAACATGCATCTAGTACAATACAAGTATCAAAAGTACAAAAAGAACAAAAAGTAACTATCCTCAGATAACATCACGAGCCATGGACTAGTCCTATGCTCCCCTACTCCTATGAAACAATGAATCAAGCATCAACAAGAGGGCTCTTGTCCCTATCCCTATCTGCATCAATGAATTTTATCTGCATAACCAATGAATACTTGAATAGGGTGTGAGATAACACTCAGCAGGCCACCACCAACAATGTCTATAACTAGTCTAGTCTGTCCATATAATATGAAATAGTGTTCAAATATAACAAGAGTACAAGTGATAATAATAGAATCAAAACTATGTAGTATATCAAGACTCATTGTGATCAAGAGACTAAATCATAAGGGATATTTGTAAAGCATGAAAAGAAACATCAATGGGCTACGCCGTGTAATCATGTATCAGGCCTACATGGGATAGGGTCCAAGGAGTAGAAATGTTCAAGGAAACCATACAAGCTAAGTAATTGAGTAGCCAGATCCAAGTAGTAGAAATATCCAAGTAATCACAATGGGTCAGATCCAATGATTATAAATGTCCAAGGCATCCTAGTATGTCAAGTAAACTAATTAAATTGGATCCTTGGAGTAGAAATGTCCAAGGCATCCAAGTAACATGAGTAGATAGGATCCAAGGAGTGGGAATGTCCAAGGAATCCAAATAATCCATGTAACCAGGATCCAAGGAGTAGAAATGTCCAAGGCATCCTAATAGGTTGTTTAATCCAAGGAGTGTAAATGCACAAGGAATCCTAATAAGTATTCGAATCCAAGGATTAGAAATGTACGAGCCATCCTAGAATGTCAAGCAAAATAAGTAATCAGATCCAAGGAGTAGGAATGTCCTTGACATCTAGGTAAGATAATCAAACTGGATCCAAGGAGTAGAAGTTCTCAAGGCATCCTAATAATCTAATTAAACAGGATCAAAGAAGTATAAATGTCCAAGGAATCCTAATGAGTCGTCAATGCCATATCGCGAACCCTTCGTTACCAATATAACCAATTCATACCATTCATATACAAATTACATGCTGATACAAGGTGGTTACAACCTTTAAAAATTCTCTTAATTACCATATTCAATTCCAATTGTTACAAAGTGATCTCAACACACCCCAAGGGTGGTATAATCACGGTCAAAGGGAAGAACCCACCCCATGGGTGGTTTAGGTTGAGGTCGAACACTTCTAACCTTATATATATGAGTTTCACGACATGTCCTAGACATGAATTTATCATTTAAATCAAGGTTCAATTAATTTAGGAAGCATCGCCTGGAAAATACGGCGTGTGACACAATGATAACTAGATATAAACAACAAGACTTTTAGAAAAAATGTATAGACCACCTACCTCATCTTGGTAGAAGAACACTCATCCAATATCACCCTTTGATTCAGTCCACATCAATAGAAAATGGAAGAATGGACGAACGCCATGAAAATATGGCATATGAGCCTACACCAAAATAGCATCGCTAATCTAAAGACAAACAACAGAAGGAGCCTAAGGAGTGGAGAGATTACCGATGGCTATTGAATGAGACGACCAGATCTTGAATTGGAGGTTAGACGGATGATCGGCTTGAGATCCAAGCTTTAGGCTTCAAGTTATCTTCAAGGGGAGGGAGGTGCTACATGAGAGAGAAAAGAGGGCCCTCTATCAAAATAAGAGGCCCTTCCTCCCTTAAAAAAACCGACACATGACATTTACATAGTGTGGAATCTTTACACATCGTGTAATGTTTGGGTTTTCACCCTCAAGGGAAAAACCATTACACACCATGAAAAGGGTCTTCCAGACCAATACACGTGGTGTATTGAATACATGTCCAGTATTCTAAATGCACACTATGTACTTGGCTCGCAGACAACCTTTATACCCCTTCTTATTTCTTTCAAAAAACATACCAATCGACCTAAAGGATCTTATTCTAGGTCCAAGACAACAAGAGAGTTTCACCAAGGGTTTAATCAAAAGTTAAAAGGATCCATATCTAATGGGAAAACAGGATCTTACACTTATAGTCAGACATAGTCCATCTCTATTCATTATGATGTGTCTAGACCATAAGAAACATGTTTAAGATTAATTTCATAGTATTTAGAAGTTCTCATTATAGTCTGGGAACTACTATAACCTTTTGATACAAAAAAAATCAATGGAAATTACCATTTAAATAGTGGATGCATAAATATCAACAATATTATGGTAAGAGAACATCATGTCGGTTTTGGGTGCAATAGAAGCATGCGATGGAAGACAATATATTAAAATTTCTTTTAATATTGAGTTGTCTGAAACCCTAAGAGAGGATCTTTCACATCAAATTTATAATTAATTTATTTAATATCGGAAGAAACAAATACCTGATCTGAGAATTATTTCTTCAATTTAGATGTCAATCATCCAAAAAGACCCTTTTGTATTGCCTTCATTGCGCTGTGAGGATCCAATGATAGAATCCCTCTATTGGTGATCCGCATGAGTTCCTTTGATCTTTGAGAAATTCAAATCAATCTATGAGTGCTAGTGTGGAGAGTCAATTATCATGCATTATTTGTGTTGATCGCTCGTCCTTAGATCTTTAAGGGATCTCTCTTGCGTTTCTCATTATTGAGAGGTAGAGAGAAAGGAGGAGTCGAGAAAGAGTTTCGTCGTGTGCAATGATTCTCAAGTTTCAATTTTGGATGCAATAAACAATAGGAATAATGGTATATTTATAGATCTAGGGTTTAGGTTAACATAATTATTTAATTGCATTTCATCTCTTAAATAATATAACAATCCTTAATTATGGCATCCCACCTTTTTACTACACAACTTTTCATTACATTTTACAAACATAGGATCTTTAAAGTCTAGTGTCTTGGAAATCAGGAATAATATACATGAAATCATAAAAAAATTATTCTAATACACTTGTAAGGATTTATCATAGGTTCATCCTAAGTACAATTACTGCATCTCATAACTTGAAGACATACATCAAAGGAAAGGGTGAGCAGAAGGCCCAGTAAGGAAAGCAAGAAAATCAGTTTACTTGTGATATCAATAAGAACTTGATGAAAAACATAAAGACATGAGAAATAGAAGAAGAGGTATATCATATTAAAAAAAATATGAATCATAACTTAAATATGTGGCTAAAACATTTAATTTATACATTCATGAACATATCACCAAGGTTCATCCCCAAGGTTTCATAAAAATTACCAAGGTTATTCACCAAGGCATCGTGAAACTTGTCATCTATAGAGATTAAATTCTTTACCCAATGCATTGGAGCGCTATCAGGGCACACCCTTAATATGTATTTATTTTCATCTGATCCACATAGATCATAAACAAACATTTCATAAATAATCCCCAAAGAATAAAAGAAATGAGTTTCATTTCAAAATTGTGACGTTTTAAAAGTGCTTAAAAATAAGATCATTATGTCATTTATAACACATGGAAAGGGAGTGAGGGTTATATATATGTCAATTCCAGAATCATATAGATCAATTTTATGTCTTGATGAATACCCCTGGAAATGAAAATAGATTTGGGTATTCACATAAATAAAACAAGATAATTTCTTGATAAAAAGAGAGAGATTTTGAGACGAAAATTCTACAGCACAACGACTACATAACATGTTTTTAGAAAACATTAAAAAGAGTGGGGACAAGGATAAACCACTTACAAATAACTCATAATACAGTATAGGGATAGAATAAAATAGAAATAAGATAATGGTATGTATATTTTAATGATATACCACATGAAAAGGAAACTTGAACGAAAAGAGAAGATGCGATTTCTTTTACGAAAATTTGACAGCCTAACGACGTTACTTTAAAATTCGGAAAATCAGTTGATGAGAGAGGAAAGGGTTTCTCATAACTTGGATATGAAATGGGAAGTAATAAGGATATAGAAGAACATACCCCCACATAAAAACATGGAAACTAGAAGACATAACATAAAGGAAGTCATGACTAAAAGAGGAGGGTGAAATGTTCCCTTACCTTTAAGAGTAACTTAAAAAACTCAAAGGTTGTGACCTTGGGGGGATTGAGGGAACCTTGGGAGGACTCCTTGGGAGGTAAAAAGGCCAGTGATTTTTTTAGGAGGATTTTTGAATGAAAAGAATGAAGTAATGGGTTGGTATATATAGAAAAAGTGAGGGAATATTTTATTAATTTCCAAGGGACACCTCATCGGTGGTATTTGAAAAACCATGGGTTTTCCCATGGTATTTGCCCATGGTATTGAACACTTGAGACACATCATAACATATATTACTATTAAAAATTCTACCAGAATTATTACATCATTTTTAAACTCAAAACAGTATTTTCACTATTCACTGAAAAACAAAACATTTTATAAAAATCTCATAAATTCACCCTAACCTAAAATTGATGCTCTGAATTCAAAAATTAACTCCATTTTATGAAAATAATTTTATAATTATGATATATTTAATTTTTTTGTAAAAACACTATTTACCTGAAAAAATACTAATATTTAACTAATAATTTCTGAAACAGTTATTTACTTATGCAATTATATCACATTACCATTCAAGATGCCTAAATTATGTTTATAATTAATTAAGTGAGGTTAATATTCCATTGGTCACATTACTATTCATAAGGGTAATATTACTATTCATAATTTACTATTCACTAAAAAATTAAGTTGGTCTTATTATACTCTAAATTTCTTAATGATCACAACAGTTGAAGACCATTTTTTGAAAATAATTTCACATTATTAATTATTTAAAGTATACAAAAAATATTTTAAAATACCCTTTTCCAAAAATCACCAATAATATGGAACTTCTATAAATTCATCATATATTTATTGTGACATTTGAAATTCTTAAACTTTACTATAATAAGAAATAACAATTTTATTTATACAAAATGATTACACAAAGTAACTAAGACCTTGTTACATAGTCCCTTATAACACCTGCATAGGACCTAAGAGTAAGGTGTGCTATGGTGATAGAATCTTGGGGTGGCTCGAACAACATTTCCTAAGCGGTGATTTCTATCATCTTGAACTTCTCCCGTAAGCGATTCTGTTCAAGATTAATGTGTTGGAGTTCGGCTTGGGCTTGGTCCGGAGCAAAGCCTAGTGATGTAACCTCCTTCCCAAGCTCCGAAAGATGAGCTTCGTACGACCCGAGTCTACTAGATGAGGCCATCAACTCCTCTTTCTGTATTAATTAACCATGATCATTTGTATTTATAAACAATAATCATAACGTTAAGAGTATAGCTTCCAATGGTCATATTGACCAACGATCATATAACAGTCAAAATCCAATGGTCTCATTTTAATTATACTCACTTCATTAATTAAAGAATATAGTTTTTTGAGTATAAAATAAAATAACACACAAATTCAGGAAACAAATATTATTCAAAATTTCGGGTTGTAACATTAATATACCCCACAACACATAATAATAATAATAATATTTTGTGGCATGCACCAAATTTCACAATAAAAAATATTATTTAATCTTCTTTTTAATTAATATCTGTCACTAGACTAAATCTTGGTTCATTTGAACTCCTCTAGCATTTATTGAACTCCTAAATAAATATTTAATTTAAATATCTCATTCATCAACAAACATTTATGATCGATAAAACATGAATAAAATTATCTCTCGGTCTTAAGAATAATATTTATTTAATTAATTAAATTCAAATATAATTTAACCAAAATCATCAGAAACACTTAGTGTGTGACCCTCTAAGAATATTCCTCATTGGCATTTGGCAGCCTTGCCTAAAGTTTAAGATTACTGTATAGCAATGAGTCATGGAACCTAAGAAAAAAAAACTTAATGTTATAATAATGACAACCACATAATATGTAATATAATCACTTTGTCTCAATATCTTATAAAAAAGGTTGCACATCTTTGACATTAACCCATATGCTCGATACACATTTCTTTGACTATTTGAAACAAACACATCGTTTCACCATGAATGTGAAATTTAATGTGACCATTCCATTCCAATAAAAGGTCCAAGATATTAACTTCCATAAATATAGAAAGGAAAAATCCTTCCTTAACTTATCCATTAATGGAATCTCAATCGTGATGCACCCAACATTCCCTACCTCATCGCAAACATATGGCATCATATTTTTCATCAAAAAATCTAAGTGTGTGAGTCATGAAATTCGTTAATGATAATCTTGAAGTCTAAAGACCATTACACACACACACACTCGTAGATAGGAATATCCAATGACACCAAAACATGTAAAATTCCTACTGGCTAGTATATTATCATAATCTCATATCTTAGAGATTACCAAGTTCAAACTTCATGAGAAGGAGCCTCATCTACATACGAGTACTCACACCTAATAGTCTTTATACTATGTGTCCCATCATTGCACGTTATCTGACTGCAAAACTATATTTAAGAATATTATAATAGTACTTCAAGGTTCTCGTCATAGTAGGGAACTGATATGAATTTATCAATTCAAAGTATACTATAGGACATTACTATATTAGATTCATGAAGAATAATGAACAATATGTGGGGGTGAAAGGTGATCTCACCTAGGGTTTCTCCAACGCCGTCTCCCCTCTCCGTCGGGGACTTTTCTTCTTGGGAGATCTTGGTCGGGTCCCATTTCTCCTTTTTGTCAAGAGGAATTCCTCAGGTATTGATGACCGCACTCGATCCGACTATGTCTTTGGTGTCGTATGGTCATGATAGAAATGTAGGAGGGAGTCGGGGTGGTTGGTGATAGCTTCAGTGGAGGGAATTGGTGGGGTTTTGATTTTCATTTGGTGATCTGTACTTTTTAGGTCGACATAAAATAGTGGAATCATGTTGGTGGATGAAAGGGAACTGCTGATGGTGCTCATGTTGGCGTCAGTTGTTCACTGGTGGATTGGGATTGCTCATTCATTGGAATTCGGCGGTCTCTAGCGTGGTTCTGGCAGGACGGTGGATGCTTTCAAGATGGGAGGTCTTTGTGTTATAATTTGTGGTTATAGAATCATTAAAGTTTGTATGGTTGAAGTTTTTGCATATTTGTTCTTGGGATGGTCTGTTTGATGGGATGCATATGTAATTGAGACAACTGGATTTTGTCTTGTTGTATTTGACAGACAGTTCTTCTTTCTACAGGTTTTGCTAGGTGGACGACCTCGAAAGAGGGATGGGTGTGTTGACACCCATCATTCTATCATATGTCCTAATGTTTGATAGATGGAGGGGAACTCTATCATTGATTTTTTCACAGTGTTTTCTATTTGAATTTGGGATGCATCAGGTTGATAGTGCAACGAGTGTCTCACAAGCATTGTCGGGTGGGCAGATTGAGAGAGAGAGATAGGTGTGATGGAACTTATCATCCGGTCCACCTCTCTCATGTTAGTGATGGATGGAGAAGTGATATACTATGTTGTATCATCACCACAGTGCAATTCTTGATAGGGGAGATGCATTATCTTAGATAGTAATCACTACTACATTATCTGGCGGGAGGGGGGGGGGGGTGACGGGACTTCTGACTGATACTTGTTATGATTTATGTTTCTTATAATGATTTTGGGACCATATAAGGTCCTTAGGTTATTTTTTTAAGGAAGTTTTTCATTTGGGTCATGTAATGGGTTTATCCTTTTCCCAGTTTACAAAAGGGACTCTTTTTTTTATGTTTAATGAAGGGGGATTGACCCTCGACCTTTAAAAAAATGAACAATATGCAATAAGAATTTTTATTAACATTCAATACATCGATTTTACATATAATCAAAGTATGAGTATTTGTTCCTAAGACAAAAACTCTAACAAACTCCCACTTGGACTAGAGCCAAATACCTATGTCTTTTAGTTCGCTAGACCTCACATGATAATCATATTTCTACTGATTCAAAGATTTTTCAAGGGGTCCACCACGTTGTATTCCATGTTAATACTTATCACTACAACCTCACCTCTCTGAAAAAATCCCTTAAGAGGTGATACTTATAAAGTATGTGATTCGTCCATTGATGTGACCTTAACTCTTTTATGAGAGCCATCGCTATATTATTATCATAATAGAGTGTGACAAGATCATTACTACTTGGTACTACATCAATCCCTTGGACAAAGTTGCGCATCCATACTAATTCTTTATCTACCTCAAAAGTTACAATATAATCAGAATCTGATGTAGAATCTATAATCATATCCTACATTGAGATATTCTAGCTCACAAAACCTCCATTCAAAGTGAAGATGTATACCTTTTGTGACTTTATGTCATCTTGATCTATTTTTAAACTAGCATCTACATATCCTTTGATGACTAGTTCCTCTTATCCTCTATAAACTAGGAACATATCCTTAGTACACATCAGATACTTAAGGGATATTCTTGACTATCATCAATGGCACTCACATGAGTTAGCTTGATATATTTCTACCACACTTAATGCACATGAGACATCTAGCCCAGTACATACCATATCATATATTATTGACCCAATCCCCAACACTTACAGAATCTTTTCCATTCTATTTCTTTCCTCATGCATCTGAGGACACATCTTCTTTGAAATATGAATGAAATTTGAAGCTGGAAACAATCCCCTATTGGATTGTTCTATACTGAATCTCTTCAGTATATTTTCAATGTATGTACTTTGACTTAGGCTAATCAGTCTCTTGGATCTATCATGATGGATCATGATCCCAAGAATATATGCTTCCCCATCCAAGTCTTTTATAGATAAGTATTTATTAAACCATGACTTAACAAACTATAAGACTAGTATTTCATTTCCAATAAATAATATGTCATCAACATATACTATTAAGAAAATGAATTCACTCCCACTGAACCGTTTGTAGACACAAGTATCTCATTCATTCTTCATAAAACTGAATTCCATTATGTCTTCATCAAAAAAAATGTTCCATGAACTTGATGCTTGCTTTAATCCATAAATGATTTTTTGTAATTTTCATATATTGTTGGTGTCCTTTGGAGTAACAAACACTTTGGATTGTGTCATATAGACATCTTCCTAAAGTTCACTATTAAGGAAAATTGTTTTTAAATCAATTTTTAAAATCTCATAGTCATGGAAATATACAACGGAATGTATAATTTTGATGGATTTCAACATTAAAAATGGTGAAAAAGTTTCTTCATATTCAATTCATTACTGTTATTTAAACTCTTTTTCAAACAGTAACACATTATAGTCCCTGAATTGTCATTCTATTTCCAATTTATTCTCAAATAACCATTTGAAACCAATGGTATTTACATCCACTAGAGGATCTACCAAAATCCAAATATGGTTTTGGTACATGAAATCCATTTTATAATTTAGGGCTTCTTGCCACTTAAAAACATTTGTGCCACTTACTACTTCCTTAAAGGTTAGAAGATCATTATTATCAACTAATAACGAGTCACCATCCTTGGTGACTAGAAAATCATACCTTTATAGTTGTCTAAATTCTCTTGTACTCCTATGTAATACTTGTGTATCTAGAAAAATTTCTTCTTCCATGGGGATATCTGGAATTTGTTCATGTGCAAACTCTTGTGTACCTTGAGCTTTAAATTCATTAAAGTATATCTACCTCCTACTATATATTTTAGTGATATTCTCCCTTTCAAGTAATATGGTAAGTCTTTACACTATTACCTTTTGTTATAAGGGTTTATATAGGTAATATACCCTTATTTATTTGGGGATCCTATAAAGGTAAAATTTGTGCCTTAGGGTGAAAGTTTGTTACCTAAAGAGTTATTAACAAAATCTTCACAACCCCACACATGTAAGTATAAAAACATAGGTTTCTTTCTATTCCACAAATGGTATGATATACCACATGCTTATTTAGTTGGAACTTGGTTTAATGTTTGTGTTGTTGTTTTTAATGTGTATCTTGAAAAAGATAATGAAAGACTTGCATGACTCATCATTGATCTCACCATGTCTAACACGATGCAATTCCTCCTTTCACTTACACCATTCCACTGAGGTTTATAAGGAGTGAGTTGTGATAGGATCTCAATATCCTATAAGTAATCAATGAAGTATTTATTAAGATATTCTCCACCATATTCTAAGTGCAGTTTCTTAATCTTCTTACCAATTTCTCAACTTCATTCTTGTATTCTATAAATTAATCAAAATAATCTGACTTAAGTATAAATATCTATATATACTAAAATAATTAGTAAAAGTTATGAAATATGAGTACCCATCCCTTTCCTCAATAGGAAATGGTCCACACATATCTGTATGAACTAATTCAAGAAGCTATTTGGCCCTTTCACCTTTTCCACTAAATGGGGATTTGGTTATTTTACCTTGTAAACATGCATGACATATACCAAGTTGTTTTAGTTCAAAGGAATATAAATATCCATCTTATTATAATTTATTCAAATTATTTTCATTTACATGACCTAGAAGGTGATTCCATAGTTGGGTGTGGTATGATTCTTGTGAATAAGTTTTATTATCAATTTTTATTACTTGGTTTTTTTAATTCAACACATAAAGAACATTATTTAGATGTACCTTACCATAACAAATGCTTTGTTTAAAAATAAAGTAATATTAATTTTCAAACATGAATATAAAACCATATGTATCAAATCTAGATAAATAAATAATGTTTTTAGTAACTGAAGTCACATAATAACAACCCTTTAAAACCAAGATCATTCATATTGGAAATGTGAGGTGATAGTCCCTGATAATTGCAACAAAACTATTTTCTCTATTGGTTCCTTGTAGATCTACCTCTCCTCGATCAATATTTCTAAATATACTTGGTTCCTATATTTGAATAAAAATTTGAGCACCACAAATTTTATCTAATACCCAATTTGTATAAATAGATAAATTTTAATTGATAACAAATATAACTAAATATTACCTTTGCTTCTTTGGCTGGGTGTAGTTTTTATTCTAGCAGTCCATCTTGCAACACGTGAAACAAAAACCATCTTTTTCCCTTGCTTTTACCTTGATCTTCCTCTTCTTGTAAGGTTGTGAAGAGGATTTGGGATTATAACTCTTAGATTTCACTTTCCATTTGTTCACCATAATGACCAAAGGATTTTCACTCTTTGTATCCTCATCTACTTGGAGAAGAAGAGTGGGAAGATCTGGAAGAGACTTATCAATGTTTTTCATATTATAATTTACAACAAATCTAGATAATCTTTGAGGGAGTGACATTGGATGAGATCAGTTCCCAGTTCTTTAGGGATCTTAAACCCTAGAATATCCATGCACTCAATGTAGCCAATGATCTTGACTACATGAGGCCTAATTCAGCCACCCTATACAAGATTTCTCTAAAAGAGCTCCTTTGAAATCTCAAAATGTTCCTGTTTATCTCTATCCTAGTAAAGACCGTGGAGGTGATCAAGAATGATATACACATTCATATTTTCCTGAGACTTAATGAGTTCACTAGATATAGATGAAAGAATTAAACATTGAACATTTAACTCATCACTCAAATGTTTTTCATAGATAAGTAAATATTCATCACTTGTCTCTTGATCAGATGGATCAAGAAGTGATGATTCTAGCATGTAAGGTTTCTATTCATGGAACAAAACAACCTGAATGCATATGAACCACTTGTGGAAGTTACCGCCAGTGAGAATATTTTCATCCTCTAATATAGATTGAAGGGATAGTGTGGATGACATTTTTTCTATTTTATTCTAAAATTAAAAGAGAATATTATTAGTACTTTTCTTGATTACTAAATATGTGAGAAATAATGAATTAATTGATTTTATTAAATCTCCCACTATTTTATCAAGTCCCAATATCCCTCATCATTAAACTTGGAATATATAGTAGCTAAGACATTCTAGTTTCAAGGACACATATGTCCCTTAGTATAGCCCCAATAAGGGTTGATGAAACTATTTGAAGGTATTTTGGTAGAAAGGTCTTTTCCAACTGTGGGCTTACAACTCCTTGAACTATTGAGTTGAGTCCCCTATCATAAAATCATGACTTGGATTTACTCAACACTTGCCTCCAAGTTACATCAAGTCTAGAAAAGGATACTTATCTTAGTGTAAGATGTTTAAGTCAACCCATAAACTTTATAGGAACTCCAAATTTAAAATATATGTCCCAATGAGGGTTGGTCAAACACTTATTTCTAAGTCTTTTATCCACAATCAAGTGATTGAAGGCCAAGTTTGAATTAATATATATTTGAGGGATTTTAATTTATTATGCATAAATTTTATCTTTTTTAATACTTTACATGTCTTGTTAATATTAATTGGATGTTTCTTAATTAATTAACCATACTGGATAAAAAATTTATGCATAATCCATTTATTTAAATTCTATATTTTTATATTAATTAATTCATTTATGTGATTGCGGTCTTGTATCCATAAAATTAAATAATTGATAGATAAAAATAAATAAATAATTAATGAAACATTCATGAGTCTTATCGAATAGTAAATTTATTGGGAAGACATTAAATCAACCTATGACCTAAGGGATATAATTCCTATTTCCAGTCTTGGCATGAGTTATAGAATTCCACCTATTCACCCGTGTAACACCTGGGTTGACATCATTATGGTTCTGTCTTGAACCTTATCCACACACCTTGGGACACTCCATTAATTACAAGTATTTATAACTCACACACAAGTGAAGGGAACCGAAGGATTGGTTAAAGGGAGATTACATAAATATTCTTCGACACACAGGTCCTACATAATAATGGAGGGAGGGATGAATCATAGTCCATCATATTTAATTTAATAACAAATAATTTCAAACCCATGTAATAAATTAAATTAAATAAATGTCGACACATACATTGGTATTGGTCTATCTCATGAATGTTCATACATGAAATGTATATGCAAAAGTAAATGGCTAAAATTTATTTCTTTATCTTTTCTTTATTATTAAGATTAACACACTTACAATAATTAATCAGTTAATTTCTTTTCATCATAATGACCATCTGAATTCATTTTGGAGATACCCATAATCATTTAAATTCATGTAAAATAAATGAAAGAACCAATAGTTACATATTTTATTAAAATAAATCAATTGAGAATTTAAAATTCTTTAAAACCATTGTTAAATTTTCAAACACAACTGGTTCCAATCTATAAAATAAGGTTTTAATGCTATAAATTTTAAATTTAATGTAATTTAAATTTGTGAATTTATTAGGAGACTAAATTTAACAACCGACCTATGGTAACAACATAGACACCCCACCTTAACATGGCCTTCAGGTCCTGGCTCGCCATGTGCCACCAGTTGCCCTGTAGACACATGGTCCCCTACCAAGGGCTCACCTAAGTGCCTAAATAGGTCATCTGACTAATAAATTCTCCCATAGACCAAAACACGTTCTTTCCAGTGTGGGTTTTACTCACTTTCACACACCCTAGGAAACTTCTAAGAAGGTCACCCATCCAGATCACTATTCCAGGCCAACCATGCTTAACTATGAAGTTCTAATCAGGTAGGCTCCTAAAAAGAAAGGTGCACCTTGTTGATATGAGTCGTATCATTTAGTCATTTCACCATTTATCATTTAATGGTGTTAAATACACCCCCTTTAGATCACAACGTCCTCATTGTGGACCTTACATATTAACTCAGGTAGTGCCACCACACTTAAGGATGGGTTCTTTATTTGATAATAACATAATAAAGGGGCCCAAATAACAACACATACACCCCACCTTAACATGGATATCGGGTCCTAGCCCACTAGGTGCCACCAATTTCCCTACAGACATGTGGTACCCTACCTGGGGCCCACCCATGTGCCCGAACGGGTCATCTGACTAATGAATGTGCCCACATGCCAACACATGTTCTTTCCAGTGTGCTTTGTCCTCACTCAGGACCCGCTAGGTGCCACCAGTTTCTCCACAGACATGTGTTCCCCTACCTAGGGCCCACCCATGTACCCGAATGAGTCATTTGACTAATGAATGTCCCTACAGGAAAAAACATGTTCTTTCTAGTGTGCTTTTTCCTCACTCACATACACCCTGGAAAACTTCCCAGAAGGTTAACCATCCTGATCATTACTCTTGGACAATCATGCTTAACTGTGAATTTCTAATGAAGTAGGCTCCCAAAAAGAAAGGAGCACCTTGTTGAAATAAGTCATATCATTTAGTAATTTATACCTCTATCATTTTGGTGTGTTATAATATGATTCATATAAATATACATCTATACACTATGTAACTTAGTTGGCGTGTATCCAGGGTACACACCTGGGGATTCGACATGTATAGTGGATGGACTACACATTGTGTACTAATGAGATACACACCACATGTTCTGCTTTACATGTACTTGAGATAAATTTCTAATGTAGTGTGTCTAGATAACAATAATGATGACTGAATATGTATCTCAGATATGATAATTGATAAAATACACATTGTGTACACTGAATACAAGATGTGTATATCATTAATGACCAGGCTGATAGTATCACATGGTTTTAATGTTTATAATGACCACACAAATTGCATGAATTTAACCACTAAACCATGTAGACTTCACATTGTGTAAGCTGTATACATGTCATTTGATATGACATACCATGAGCCAAGTTTTTCAGTCAATAGGCATCATACACCTCATATAATAACTACATGGCTGACCGCGTTGTCGAGCGCGTCAAATTAGTTGTTTAATTTTGACTAGAATTTCTGCAGTATAGCAGCAACCCTAGGTCGTCTCTCGACGGAGCCTTAGATCATTAATTCTAAAATGTGGTTTTGATTATGAAATTAAAAAGGGAAATGGGGTTTTATAATACTTGGGTTTGATGATTAAAGATGATAATAGAAAATAGAAGCTATAAAACAAAGTAGAGATTAACAGAATTAATTAAGCGTGATCAACCTGGGGTACTCGTATGATGTTTATCCTTCATCGCTTCATGATATAAGGTTATGATCTTTTAATCCCTGGTTTGTAACACCTAGAACTAGAATGTTACTGAGTTTATACTAGGATAGCTCCTAGGGTTCAGTCAAAAACACACAATGATTCACCGGACACCGCCGATGATTGAATGAATTGTGTTTGACTTCATAACCAAAACTCACCAAGGAAACACACGAAAAACTAGATGCGCTGTCCAGATTTGTATGTTATTTCTTTGTGATAACATGAAATAAATGTACATGGCCTTGACAGTTCTTGTGTGAGTTCAATTGACCAATATAAACCACACAAACACCACAATTGAAAGGGGGAAAGAAAGTGGTGAACGGTGTGTGAAACATCACATGAATGGGTACCCCCAAACATGATCATATGAGTTGAGCATGACATACCAGTATATAAATCAATAAAATAATAATAGAGGATGATGAAAAACAACACAAAAATCTGGAATTTAAAAGATCATTCAAATATTACAAACATGAATCTCGGGATGTACATCACATTCCTCCCCGGGTGATCACAAGGGGTTTAGAAACCCATGGGAGAGGAGGAAGAGAAAGATGTTGGGGTAGAACTTCCCATAGCCTCCAGAACTTCTAGGGATGTTGAGAAGACTCTTTGGGGACTCCAAAATGGTAGCACCTTACCTCTTGGCCGAACTTCCAAATGGGGAGCCCAAGGTGCCATTTTATAGGAAAATTGGAAGGTGGTTTTAGGCACACAGATTTCTTCAATCCACTTGTACCACGCATTTCGTCCTTCAGACAGTCTTATATCGCTTTGTAGAAAATATAAAAGTTGTATCCCTACCTCTTGAATATCTCCACGGAATGTTTGGTACCATTTGGACAACTAAATCTCAAGATATTGATAAAATACAAAACACCGCATTTGACTTGGTCCAAATTCAGTGGCTTGGACAGATCAGTTCGGATGGCCCCTATAGAAGCCGAATCCGCATTGTGTTCCTCAATATGAAATGTATCCTATTAAATTGTTGATAGGTCCACAAAATTTCATCCCATTTGGATGCACGGATTTCGTGTACTATGCAAAACAGTGGACAGATGTCCATGGATCCATGCAATTTTGGACCATTTTTCTTCCACTTCATCAAAGGCTCTCCAAATCACCTCCACCTACATTAAAACAATAAAAACAAGTAACATTTCCCATTATAATATTGATTAACATTAATTGATTTATTCAAACATTAAGTGAAATTTATTATTATATTTTAAATATTCATTATAAAACTAGTTTAAAACTACGGTGTAAGGGTGGAATAAAACAGTGAATCGTGGTACGATCAATGGCATGCCATGTATCCCATGATAGGTTAACGTACTAGGTTAAACAACGTGTACTCTAGTTACACACCATGTAACCCTATTTATCAACTAAATTTTGACAGTTCATGATGGAATCTACGGTCATTCTTCATATGTTCTTAGACCTTTAAGAAAATAAAACACTAAACGAACATGATTAATATTTTGATAATATGTTAATTCAAAACATATTAAAGAATTAATAATATGAAATTAAAATTCAATAATGATTTCATATAGATCAACTATCAAATAAATAATTATAAATTTAAACATGATCGCTCTAATATCACTTGTTGGTTTTGGGTGTAGGAAACGCATGCAGGGGAAGGTGATATATATTTTTTTTTAATATCGAGTTTCCCAAAACCCTGAGTGAGGATCTTTCACATTAAATTTATAATTAATTAATTTAATATTAGAATAAATGAATACTTGATCTGATAATTCATTATTTTTGTTATATTTCTATCATCCAAAAAGATCCTTTTGTATTTCCTTCATTACACTGTGAGGATCCAAGGATAGAATACCACTAGCGATGATCCACACAGGTGTCTTTGATCTCTGAGAGATGCCAAATGATCTCCACATGGTAGCATGATAATTCTATTGTCTTTGATTATTCGTGTTGATCACTCATCCTTCGATCTTGAAGTGATCTCTCTTTAATTACTCATTCTTTAGAGGAAGAGATAAAGGAGTATTTGAGAGAGAGTTTTGTTGCATGCAAAGATTCTCAAGTTTTGATTTTAAATGAAATACACAATAGACATGATGTTCTATTTACAGAGCTAGATTTTAGGTTAAAATAATTATTTAATTAAATTTAGACCCTTAAATAATATAATTAACCTTAATAAACCCCATTCCATATACTTATAATAATAATAATAATAATAATAATGTTTTGCAGTGTACTAACAAATATTATTTAACAAAATTATTAATTAATATTTGTCTATGGACTCGGTCTTGGTCCCTTCGAACTCCTCCAATAATTATTGAAATCTAAAACAAATATTTAATTTAAATATTTCATTCATCAATAAAAATTTGTGATTTATAAAACATGAATAGAATTATCCATCAGTCTTGAGAATAATATTTATTCAATTAATTAAGTTCAAATATAATTTAATTGAGATCATCAAAAAAACTTAGTGTGTGAACCTATAAGATTTTTTCTAGTTGGAATTAGGTGGGATTGACAAAATTCTATGATTATTGTTTAGCAATAAGATAATATACTCAAGAGAAATAACTTAATTTCACAGTGATGAAAACCATGTATGAACATTCATTGTGTAATCTAATCCATTTGTCTCAATATCTCATCAGGAAGGTTTCACATCTCTGTCACCAACCTATATTCTCAAAACGTATTTATTTAACTATCTGAAATAAATGAATCATTTCACCATGGATAAAGAATTTAATGTGATGATTATATTCTAATAAAAGATCCATGATATCAACTTCCTTAAATATAAAAGGGAAAAATCCTTCATCAACTTATCTATGAATGAAAATTTAATCATGACGTACCCAACATTACATACCTCATCGTGAACATATGGCATCCGAGTTTTCCTCAGAAAATCTAAGGGTGTGAGTGATGGCATGAATTAATGATAATATTAAAGCCTAAATACCATTACACATGCTCGCAGATAGGAATATTCAATGACACTAAAACATGTGAATTTCTACCGGTGGGTTTGTTCTCATAATTATCCATATTGGATATTACCAAGTGCGAACTTCATGGTAATAGGCCTCATCCTCTTATGAGTTCTCACAACTGATAGTTTATATACTATGTGTCCAATCATATCATTTCATTTGATTTAAAAACTATATTTAATAATATTTTCATAGCACTAAAAGGTTCTCATCATAACATGAAACTTATATGACCTTATCAACATGATGTATACTCTAGGACATTACTACATTAGAGTCATATAGAACAATGAAAAATATGTAATAAGAAGTTTTATTAATGTTCAATAAATTGAATATACATGTAATCAAAGTATAAAAATCTGGTCTTAGTAAACCAACTCCAATAAACTCCCACTTAAACTAGATCCAACTACCTACAAATTTTAGTTAGCTATACCTCACACATTAATCATGTTTCTACTGAGTCAAGAATTTAGTCAAGGGGTTTTACATGTTGTCTTCCATGGAAATACTAATCATTGCAGCCTCATATATCTAAAAAAATCCCTCAATAAATGATACTTCCAAAGTCTGTTCTTCATCCACTGATGTGACCTTGGCTCTTTTGCGAGAGCTACCACTGTAGTATTATCACAATAGAGTGTGATAGGATCTTTACTTCTTGGTACCATGTCAATATCTTGAATGAATTTTCACATCATTAATAATTATTTAGATACCTTAGACATTGTAATATACTTAGACTCTACTATAGAATCTATGACCATAGTCTGCTTTGAGATCTTCCATCTCGCAACACCTCCATTAAAAGTTAACATGTATCCTATTTGTGACTTCATTTCATCTTGATATATTTAGAAAGTAGCATATGCATATCCTCTAATGACTAGTTTCTCATCTCATCCATAAAATGAGAACATATCCTTAGTATACCTCAGATACTTAAGGATATACTTGACTTCCATCCAATAGAGGTCACCTAGATTAGCTTGATATCTTCCTACCACATTTAATGCATAAGATACATATAACTGAGTACATAACATATCATAAATAACTAACCCAATCGATGACACGTATGGAATCATTTATATTATATTTCTTTTCTCATGTGTCCAATGAAACATATTTCTGGAAAGATTAATTCCATGTGATACTGGAAACAATCGCCTATTGGATTGTTCAATGCTGAATCTCTTCAGTATATTATCAATGTATGTACTTTGAATTAGGCTGAGAAATATATTTAATCTATCATGATGGATCTTGATCCCAAGAATATATGGTGCCTCTCCCAAGTCTTTTATAGAGAATAATTTATTAAACCATGCCTTAATATACCACAATGTTGGTATTTAATTTATAATAAGTAATATGTCATCGATATATACAATTAATAAAATGACTAAACTTCCAATAAATCTTTTGTAGACACAACGGTAAAATTCATTATTTATGAAACCAAATTTCATTATGGCTTCATCATAACAAATGTTCTATGATCCAGATTCTTTTTTCAATCTATAAATGGGTTTTTGCAATTTTAATATCTTTTTGGAATCCTATAGAGTCACAAACCCTTTGGGTTGCATTATATAGACACCATCTTGAAGGTTCCTATTAAGGAAGGATGTTTTGACATAAATTTTCTAAATCTCATAGTCATGATAAAATATAATGGAAAGTATAATTATGATGGATTTCAACATTGAAACTGGTGAAATAATTTCATCTTAGTCAATGTCTTGATGGTTTTAAACCCTTTTATAAATTGTTGCACCATATAGGTACTAAATTTTCCTTCCATGTACAGTTTCTTCTTGAATACCCATTTTAAACCAATGATATTTACATCCACTAGAGAATCTGCCAAAATCCAAACTTGGTTTCGGTACATGAAATCCATTTTAGAATTCATGTCTTCATTCCACTTGGAAACATATGTTCCTATTAGTGCTTCCTTTTAGGTTATAAGATCATTATTATCAACTAATAATGAGTCACTATCCTTGGTGACTTGAAAACAATTTTTTTATGGTTCTCTAACTTATTTTATTCCTACACAATACTTGTGTCTTTGGAATAGTTTCTTCTTTCATGGGGCTTTTTGGAATCTATTCTTGTGAAAAATCTTGTGTACCTTGATCAAAAAATTCATTGAAGTCTATCTCACTCCCACTATCTCTTTTAGAGATGTGAACCCTCTCAATGAATATGACCTGTCTTTCCACTATTACCTTTTTTTCTGAGGGGTTATATAGGTAATATCCACTTGTTTCTTTAGGGAATCTTATAAAGGTACACTTTGTGCCTATGGATGGAAGTTTGTTACTTGAAGAGGCCTTAATAAAAGATTTACAACCCGACACATGTATATATGACAACATGGATTTATTTCCATTCCATAAATAGTATGGAATACTATCCACTTATTTGGTTGAAACTAGGTTTAGTATTTGTGTTGATTTTTGTAATGCTTATCCCCAAAAATATAATAGAAGAGTTTCTTGACTCATAATTGACCTCACCATGTCTAATAAGGTGAAGTTCCTCATTTTAATTACAACATTACCCTAAGGTGTATAAGGAGGAGTGTGTTGAGATAGGAACCCAAAATCCTATAAGTAGTCAATGAAGTATTGATTAAGATATTCTCCACCATATTCTGAGTGGATTTTCTTAATCTTCTTACCAAGACGGTTCTCAACTTCATTCTTGCATTCCTTAAATTTATCAAAATAATCTGACTTATACCTCATTAAGTATACATATCCATATATACTAAAATCATCAGTAAAAGTTATGAAGTATGAGTACCCACTCCTTTTGTCAATAGTAAATAGTCCACACATGTCTGTATAAACTAATCCAAGAATATCTTTAGCCCTTTTACCTTTTATGATAAGTGAGGCTTTGGTCATTTTATCTTGTAAACTTGCATGAAATATACCAAGTTTTTTAGTTCAAAAGAATCTAAATATCCATCTTAGTATAATTCAATTAAAAACTTTTCATTTACATGACCTAGTAAGTGATTCCATAGTTGGGTGTGGTGTGAGTCTTGTGAAGTAGTTTCGTTATCGATTTCCATTAATTGGTTTGTGTAATCCAACATATAAAGACTATTATTTAAATTAAACTTACCATAAAAAATGCTATATTTATAAAAGAAGAAACATTCATTTATGAAATTGAAAATAAAACCATCTGCATCAAGTCTGGATATAGAAATAATGTTTTTGGTAATGGAAGACACATATTAAAACCCTTTAAAACCAAGATTATTCTAGTTGAAAATGTGAGGTTGTAGTCTCCGATAGCTACAAAATAAAGTTTAGATTCATTGGATGCTCATAGATATACCTCCCCTTATTCAATATTTCTAAATATACTTGGTTTATATATTTGAATATATATGTGAGCACAAAATATTGTATCTAATACCTAATTTGTAGAAACAAATAAATTTCACTCGATAAAGAATGAACCTGAAGCTTTCCCAAACTTCTTTGGATGGGTTCCGTTTTTCTTCTAGTGTCCCTTATTGAAACATGAAACAAAAACAACATCCTATTCCCTTTCTTAAATCTTGATCTTTCTCTACTTTAAAGGGCATGAAGAATATTTGGGCTTAGAGCTCTTTACTTTCCCTTTATATTTGTTCACCATAAGGATTGAATTCTTTTCACACTTCATCTTCTGATCCACTTAGAGAAGAAGAGTGAGAAGATATAGAAGATACTTATCAATGTTTTTCATATTAAAATTTACAATAAATCTAGAGAATATCTAAGGAAGTGATTCCATAATGTGATCAGTTCCTAGTTCTTTAGGGAGTTTAGCCCCGATAAACTTTTGACGCTCAATGTAGCCAATGAGATTGACTATGTGAGGCCCTACTAGGGAACCCTCTCCAAAATTTATCTAAAATAGAACCTTATAAATCTCAAACTTATCCTATCTATATCTCTCCTATAAAATACCATAGAGGTGATCAATCATTCTATACATAGATATGTATTCATGAGACTTCATGAGTTCACTAGACATAGATGAAATCATTAAACATTGAACATTGACCATGTCACTCAATTTTTTTTATAGATGAGAAAATATTCATCACTCAAATCTTGTATAATAGGATCAGGAATTGAGGATTTTAGCATGTTAGATTTCCATTCATGGTGTAAAATAACCCAAAGGCATTTAAACTACTTTTGGAAGTTATTTTCAGTGAGGAGATTGTATTTCTCTAATATAAATTGAAGGGATAGTGTGAATGATGAATTTTATATTTTATTTTACAATTAAATGAGAAGATTATTAGTACTTTTCTTGATTATAGAATATATGAGAAATAATAAATTAATTTATTTTATTAAATCTCCCACTATTTTATCATGTACCAATAACCCTCATCATTGAACTTGGAATGTATAGTTGCTAGGACATTTTAGTGGAAATGATCAATATTTCCCTTTACATAACCCTAATGAGGGTTGGTCAATCTATTTGAAGGTATTTAGTTAGGAAGGTCTTTGCCAACCACAGGCTTATATCTCCTTGAACTATTGAGTTGAGTCTCCCATCCTGAAATCTTGACCAAGATTTACTCAACACTTTCCACCAAGTAACATCAAGTCTAGAGAGTGCTACTTATCTTGATGTAAAATAGTTAATTCAACCCATAAACTTCATAAGAACTTCATATTAAAAGTATGTGTCCCATTGAGGGTTGGTCAAATAGTTAGTTCAAAGGATTTTATCCATAATCAAGTCATGGAAGACCAAGTACGACTTAATATATATTTTAGGTATTTTAATTTATTATGCATAAATTTTATCTTGTTTTATCCTTTACATGTCTTGTTAATATTAATTGTATTTTACTTAATTAATTAACCATGATGGATAAACCATTTACACTTAACCCATTTATTTAAATCCCATATTTGCACATTAATTCCTTCATTTTTGTGATAATGGTATTGTATATGTAAAATTAAATAATGTATAAATAAAAATAAATAAATAATTAAATGACCCATTCATGAGTTTTATCTAATGGTTGATTTAATGAGTAGAAATTAAATCAATCTATGAACTAGGGGAACTAACTAATATTTTCGTTTTTGACAATGAGTTACAACATTCCACCTATCCAAATATGTAACACCTGGGTTGGAATAGTTATGGTTCTATCTTGAACTACATCCACACATATTGGGAAAATCCATTAATTACAAGTATTTATTACTCACACATAGGTGAGGGGAAAAAATACTGGTTAAAGGGGGATTCCATAAATATCATTGGACACATAGGTCCTATTTAATAATGGAGGTAAGGATGAATCACATGCCATAAAATTTAATTTAATAATAAATAATTTCAAACCCATGTAATAAATTAAATTAAATAAATACCAACACACACATTGGTCTTGGTAAAGCTTATGAACAGTCATACATGCAATGTATATGAAAATGTAAATGGATAACATTCATTTATTTAACATTTATTTATTATTAAGATAAACACACTTTCATTAATTAATTAATTAATTCCATATCATCTTAATGACCATAAAAATTCATTTTCGTGTTACCCATCATTTATTGAATTTAGGTAAAATAAACAAAAGAACCAATAGTTATAAATCTTATCACAATAAATAAATTGATCATTTAAAATTATTTAAAACCATTATTAAATTTTCAAACACAACTGGTGTCAATAAATAAAATAAGTTTCCAATGTTACAATTTTTCAATTTAATGTAATTTAATTATATGCATTTATTGGGAGACTACATAGCGTCTAATATCTAGCTACACAATGTGTACCTCGGTTTCCATATATCCAGGGTACATGCCTGAGGCTTCAACGTGTTTCATGGTTGAACTACATGGCATGTAAAAATGAGCTACATGCTATATGTTTTGCTTTCTGTGTTCCTGAGATACATTCCTGGGTATTCGGTGTGTATCTCATTGGATTATACTACATGTAGAGGCCAGCTAAACACTGCATGGTCCGAATGTCGCATTCCCATGAAACCCTTTGAAATACTTGGTGTGTTCTCAGATGAGAGACTACATGATGTGTGCCTCTAGTTACACATTGTGTATCTCTAATGCTGTGTCTCCAGATAACAAGACCGAGGACTTGACATGTATCTTAGATGTGGGAATTGATGAACTACACACTATGTACAACATATACACTATGTGTATGTCATTAATGATTAGGCTACTGGTCTCACGCGATTTGATCTTGTATAATGACCACACCAATTTCCCCAATTTCACTGCTAACCCATGTAGACAACATAACATGTACGTCATATACAAGCCTTGTAATCCGACATACCATGTGCCAGGTAAACTGGTCAACAAGCAGAGTACACTGCATGTAATAAATTCATAGCATTCCATGTATCCTGTAGCATGGTGAGGTGTAGCATACTAGGGTATGCGGCGTGTACTCTGGTTACACACCATGTAACCTTGTTTTATTAGCCAAAATTTTTAAGTTCTTAATGGAATCTCCAACCATTATTAATCCATTATTATACCTTTAAGAAAATAAAATAATGAACAAACATGATTAATATGTCGATAATATGTTAATTAAAAATAGATTAAAGAACAAATAATATGAAATTAAAATTCAACCATAATTTCATATTGATCAACTATGACATAAATAATTACAATTTTAAATATAACCACTTTGATACCAATTTTTTGTTCATGGTGAAACAAAAGCATGCGGTGAAAGGTGATATATTAAAATTTCTTGTAATATCAAGTTTCCCGAAACCCCAAGTGAGGATCTTTCATATGAAATTTATAATTTATTTATTTAATATAATAAGAAACATATACATGATCTGAGAATTATTTCTTCAATGTAGATATTGACCATCCAAAAATACCCTTTCAGATTGCCTTCATTGATTCTAAGTATCCAAGGATAGAATCTCTCTAGAGGTGATCCACACATGCTCCTTTTACCTTCGATTAATTCTATTCAATCTCTAGGTTCTAGAATGATGAGTTGATTGTCATGTGTTGTTCTTGTCGATTAATCATCATTTGATCTTAAAGGGATATCTCTTTTGTTTCTCATTCTTGTGAGGAAGAGATAAAGGAGGAGTTGATAGAGAGTTTCATTGTGCACAATGATCCTAAAGTTTCGATCTTGGATGCAATACAAAATAGACATAATGGTGTATTTATAGAGCTAGGGTTTAGGTTAAAATAATTATTTAATTGCATTATGACCCTTAAATAATATAATAATCCTTAATAAACCCCATTCCACATAAAAATCAAATTATTTTTTATCATGTTCCAACTTGTATAATAAAAAATATTATTTAACCATCTTGTTAATTAATAATTTTCATCAGACTCGGTATTGGTCCGTTCAAACTCATCTAGAATTTATTTAACTCACAAATAAATATAAAATTTAAATATTTCATTCATCAATAATTTTTTTATTGTTAAAATATTAATAAAATTATCCCTCGGTTTTGAGAATTTTATTTTTTCAATTAATTAAACTCAAATATAATTTAATCAAGATCATCAAAATCAATTAGTTTGCGACCTTATAGGATTATTTATCATTGAAATTAGGAAAGTTTTACTAAAGTCCAAGATTACTATCTAAAAATAGATCAAGACACCCAAGATAAAGAAATTAATATTGAAATGATGAAAACAACACATGAACACCCACTGTGTAATATAATCCCTTTTTATTAATATCTCATCAAGAAGGTTTCACATCTGTGTCACCGCCCTATATTCTCGATATACCTTTCTTTGACTATTTGAAATGAAAACATCATTTCACCATAGACATAGAATTTAATGTTATAGTTCTATTCAAATCAAAGGGATGAGATATCATCTTCCATAATGATGGAAGTGAAAAATCCTTCATCGAATGATCCATTAATGAAATGTCAATCGTGATGCACCCAATATTCCCTACCTCATCGCGAACATATGGTGCCATAGTTTTTATTAGAAAATCTAAGTGCATGAACCATGACATGCATTAATGATAATATTAAATTCTAATGACCATTACACATAATCACAAATAGAAATATCTAATGACACCAAAACAAGTGAAATTATTACTAGCCGATCTGTTCCTATAATCTACCATCTTAAAGACTACCAAGTGTAAAATTCATGGGAAGAAGCCTCATCCACTTATGAGTACTCACACCTGAAAATATATATACTATGTGTCCCATTATAGTATGCTATCCGACTGCAGAACTATATTTAAGAATATTTTCATATCACTTCAAGGTTCTCATCATAGCATGGATCTGCTATGACCTTATTGATGCGATATATACTCTAGGACATTATTACATTTGATTCATGTAGAATAATAAACAGTATGTAATAATAATTTTTATTAATATTCAATACATAGAATATACATGTAATTAAAGTAAAAATAGTTAGTCCTAGGACACCAACTCCATTAGATCATGCATAACTCATTATATACATGATATGGTAATCGAAAAGTACTATTCAAGTTGGGTCTAGGGAACCCACTATTATAACAATCCCACTTGCTCTAGAGCCAACTTGATAACTCTCTTTATTCGATATCACATGAAAAGATAATGTTTTTTTTGAGTTATAGATTTAGTCATGGGCCTTCCATATCCCCCATTGTGTGGAAATTTTGATATTTGTGACTTCACCTCCTTGAGTAAGACTCCTCAAGGGATGATATCCCAAATTGTATTCCTTTTATCCACTATAAAAATTTGGAATCTTGCCTAGTACCAATAGTAAAATTATCATAATGATATAAATTTACATACTAGGTGTGATTCCAAGAATTAGAAAAAATATTTCCATTTTATACTGCTTCATTAGCTGTATCAAAAGTCACAACAGACTCATTTTTTATAGATATTGATTCCAATGACTTGAATGAACTTATATTTCCCATTACCTTAGACTAACTGTGATATTAGATCATATTTATCCAAAGGAAGACTATTTTGTGTCACCTTAAATTAGTTTCCATGCCTCTCTATGTATTAGGAACACATCTCTTGTACTCTCTCAAGTATAATTGGATAGTTCTGATGGATTCCCATGTTGTTTTCCTAGATTATAATGATATTTTCCTACCATAAAGTATATATTTTCAATATCAAATAAATTATACAACATGAAATATGTAATTAATCCATCACAAAAGCATACAAAATTATAGTTACCACATTAATCTCCTCTTATGTCTTATACATGTCTTCCTGGAGAGATTTATTTCTTGTTATATTGATAAAAATTCTCTCTCAAATTGTTTCAAATTGTATTTTTCAATAAATTGTTAGTATATATACTTTTGACTTGGCCTAAGCAACCCATTGGATCTACCTCAGTTGATATTATTCCCTAGAACATAGGTTGCTACTTTTAAGTCAATTTATGAAGAGTTACTCTCATTATGGTCTTAAATAATTGTTTTCCATATTTTATTAAACATATTTTTCTTGGAAAACTATGATACTTTAATTTAGCACTTGTTGACACATGGAAAAAATTCATTCCAAATGAATATTCTATGATATTGTAAATTTCTTCAAACCAAAAATAGTTTTTGGAGACATGAACCCCTAATAGAGAAAATATTTTAAATTATTTTACTGTTAATTTAATTTTTTTAATCCTACCAAAGTGTTATTTTAAGGATAATTGTCACATTTTATGGTTTTAGAAGAATTTTGAGCTTAATTAAAAAAATAGACCAATTTTGGATTTTAACTATTTTAATTTATCTCTACATTTTGGCCATAAAATTTTCTTAACTAATCCAAATAGTGAAATCTATTTTTTAGGATTAAATATATTTTGGGATTCATTTTATTCTTCCTGACCTAAATCTACCATTTTAAGGTCCAAAACCATCTCACAATTCAAGCCTCTAAATTTGTGCATATATCTATATACTTTTGAATATGGGACCATATATCATAAATGAAAAAATCAATAGAGATTAAATTATACATGGATCAAGAGAAAATAAGTATTAATAACTTTTATTACCATTTCCACACATTATTCCTTTGTTTTTAAGGCCATAAATACATGGTAAATCAGATATATAGAATACAAAGAGTCTGTATTCCCAGAATAAATTTTCAGAGTAGATGGGATGTAACTCTCTTCACAAGTGTCCAATGAAGATAAAATTTCATTTCTCGATAGAGGATATATATTGAAGAAAATTTTTAGAATAACAATTTTCCAAATTTGGCTATTAAATGTGTATCCCATGTGTAAAATTTTGGAGGAATATTTTAGAGCCAAAATATTTCACTCCTCTTACTATAAATTTGTAATTCCAAAACCTTTCAAGAGATCAACCTCTACACTAAATATTTGACCGAATTTATTATGTAGTTAAGTATAATTTGTTATTTTATTTTATTTTCTACAATTTCATTCCAGGTTTTAATTTTAGTGTTCTTCTTTCTCTCTTATTTTATCTCTCTTTCATTTTCTCTCACAGTTTTCTTCTTTAGTGTGATCTCTTATACTCATGATCCTGATTAGTTAACCCTAGGAAGTTCCAAGGGGAGTAATCCAATTATGAACCCAGGTATTTAAACATTCATTATTAATTTTCCTTATTTTCTTATAGTTAGGACAAGGGGGATCTTAGTGGGTAAGGCGACTTTCTGTCTCCACTTTCCACCTGAGGTTTAACTTTCACTTCTACAGTATTATCCTTTAATTTAAGAGGTAGTTATTTGGTTTAGTCAATTGAATGAACTATATATTCAAAACCATAGGAATAAGTGTATGTTTTACATACAATGGATTGTGTTCATTAAGTAAATTTGAAACTAATAATAAGTCAATGAGGGTTCACCCAGGGTGATTCTCTCAGGAATATCTCGTTTATGTTTAACATCATTTTTTGTGTATACATTATATTTTCATTGTATCTATATATTTAATTTTACTATTTAATTATAAATTACAAAACCTACATTTATTTTAGTTTCATTTCATAAATAAAAAAATAAAAAAATAAAATAAAGAAGTGAATTAGAAGTAGTGAGTGATTAACTGCAACAGTACCTCAAGAGAATGACATAAGATATCCCCTGCACCACACTTAGTTAAAATATTCTAAGATCACACATGAAAATTCTTCATAAAATTTTAGATGTTTTCTAGGATCTAAGTGGTCTTAAATCAATATTTTTATTCACTTTTTTAAATATATTTTTTCCTTTCATTTAAGAAAACAAAAAAAAACATAAATTTTTAAAACTAAAAAACCTTTTTTGTTCCTGATGTATTTCAATTAAAATTATTCTGAATAGAATAACCAATATTATTTTCAAGGATAAGAATAAATATAGGACTTGGAGAGAAAAATGGAATGTATAATTGAATATTTACATGCATTTCAAGAGCAACTGAAACTTGAACCTGATCTAGAACTATAACAAGAATGGGTGGTGGAAGAGATTTCAACAATAATTTTTTTATGTTAAAGTACCTGAGGTGGTTGAGATGGATATACTAAATAAATTAATAATATCATCCCTCACTCAAACATTTCTCAAGGAGGTCACTTAAGAACACATAAAAGATGATGAAATTATGGGAGATCAATATTTTTTGGAAGAATCTTGTAATTGATTTGTAGAAGATAACCTGAAAATTGATCTTCCCATCCTTGATAATGAAAAATATACACCTATCTAAAACTCCCTCTATTTATAATATTATGCTGAAGATTAAAATATTGAAATTTAGTTTCCAGTGGTACTTCTATAAGAGATAAATTTTCAATCTGACATACTTGAAAGGGATGATTTCTTTATTAATTATTCATGTTTTAATCTTATTCAAGATGAATTATTTCTTGACTTAACTTTTTTTTTTAAATTTCCAACACATAAAAAATGGACCAATCCTTGTATTTTAAGATAGAGATCACCCAAGTGGTGGTGATTCAATAAGTAGAGCTGGAGAAGAATTTGGTGGTGCGATTGCCTCCTATACAACAACTTGCATACCATATAGAGGAAAACACCACACAAGTCAATAGGGAGTACACCTATCTTCTTTCCCCCTACTCTAGACCTAAAATTCTATATTTATTATTTATTGGGAGTTATGAATTTTCTTATATTTTTAGGGTTATCCAATCTCTGTGTCTACTCATGTACACTAGGAAAAATTACATGTGGTGGTTCATCTCGAAGAAACCACACGAACCTTCTGATTGAGGATAATTTACTACAACTGCCTGACTAGGGGAAGTAAAAACCTAGAAACCTGCTTGGGGGTATAAACCCATCATTATCCATTTTCTTTCCCTGTTATATTTATTTTTATTATGTTTTGTTTCTTTATTTTTTATAGTTTTAAAGTTGTAGAAGCTAGGATTTTAACTCAAGGATGCCACCATAAAATAAACCAGGTTTTATCTTTCCTTTTCTTTATTTTATTTTATTTCCAATTAAAATTATCTATGAAAAAAAACATTGATATGATTTGAGATAAAAATAGGGTAGTAAATGGAATAATTGTGTGCGTGTGGGAGGGATTTCAATATGTTTTTATAAATTTTGTGTGTGATTCCATTTTATTTTTCATTTCTTTTTTCTGAATTTTTCATATTTTCTTTTTTTATTTTTATGGTGTGTTTTTAGGATTCATAAGCTAAATGTAATAATTTCAAAAATTATAACCATATTAGTTTTTTGTAAAATTTCATGATTTTAGTGTTTTAGGATTAAAATTATTACTGAACGGATTTTGTTTTTTGATTTTTGATCTTTTCATTTGATGAAGTTTAATTGACTTTAAAACTCATGTACACTACTGATGTCCAAATTGAATATATTTCCCAACTCGAGGGGTTTCTAAATTGTTTTGAAAACTTATTTACATTTATATTTTCCTTTATAATCTTTAGATATGTTGTGTGATCCAAAAATTACTATTTTTATCTTTTTAAAAGCTGTTAGAGTTCATAAAATGTGGTAAGTATGATTGAGGCACTACTCTGAGAGAAATTTTTACATTGAACTCTAATTTTGAAATAACTTTACATATAATTTTTTTTATCCCATAATATCCATGAAATACCTTGTTATAAGGACACATTATAATAAATTTATCCCTTTTTAACTTTCTCTATATGTTAAATGCATGATTATTATTGCACTCAAGTGTGGGGGAGGGAGAATATGAGATGTAATTTAATTTCCTGAAGAATCTATTTGAGATGAAATGAAAAAAGTACTGCAATATTTATTTATACCTTTTTAGAGGAAATTTAATGATTTAAATATTGATGGGTGACCCAAAATATCATTACATATATGGTTCAAGTGTTCACCAATATTGTAATATCAAAATCTACCACTATTTTTCTTAAAAATATGATTTTGAAGAGAAGTCTAGATCTGAATTCAAGATGAAAAAAATTCTTCAAATGATTGAAATGAGAGAAGAAATTTATCATTGATGTTAAAACTAAAAGTGTGAAATTAAAAATAATAACAAGATGCATTTTAGGGTGATTATTTTTTGATCTGATTGAGTACACAATTCTTGAGAAAAAATGTTTTCATGCATTTACTTCACTTTAAAGCTTAACTCTCTTCATTTTGCCTCTAATATTTTCACATTTAAAACCCACCAACCATAAGATTTTGAATAATTCATGAAAAGTACCTCATTATTGACACATTTATGACTCTATGAAGTGAAGATAATAGGAGGATAACAAACCTATATAGATCACACCTGTTTTTGAGATTGAAAAAAACTCTAAAAAATAAACCTTGAGTGAAGAGATAAATATTTTTATGGGGAGGTAGGTACAACATGAATGTGATGAATAACATAAGATTGAATTAATTATTATTATTTTTGAGTATTTATGAAATTTTTATCTATGTAGGAGGCATGATGTTTTCTTTGATATGATAATTAAGATGTGTTGTCATTTATGCTTTGGGAAATTTGATTTGACCTAGGTATTAGATGATTGTCCAGGAGTGAAATGTTTAAGTGTGGGGAAATTGATAGAGAAAATATTTTCAATTATTTTAATTTTAATTTTAATTTTTTATTACCACCGAAGTGTTATTTTAAGATTAATTTTCATATTTTATGGTTTTAGAAGCATTTTGAGTTTAATTGAAAAAATGGCCCAATTTTGGATTTTAACTCTTAATATATTTCTATATTTATATCATAAATTTTTATACACTAATCCAAATCTTGAAATTCATTTTTTAGTTTTAAATACATCTTGGGATTCATTTTATTATTCTAAACACAAAGCTCAATCCATCAATTTAAGGCTCTAAACCAGCTCACAAGTTAGGTCTTGAAATTTGTGCACAATTTTAGATACTTTTAAATATAGGACCATATATCATACATTTCAAAACCAATGGAGATAAAATTATACATGTAGTAATTTAAAATTAATTGGAATTACTTTTATTACTATGGGAACACGTGATTCCTTTATTTTCAAGGACATAAATTCATAGGAAATCAGATATGTGGAATACAAAGATTCTACCTAGTTAGAATAAATATTTGAAGTAAACAGGATGTAACTATCTACAAACATAGCCAATGAAGCTTAAATTTAGTGGATAAATATTGGATAGATATATAATCAACTTTACATAAGAACACTTTTCCGAATTCGGCCATTACATGTGACACCCATGTGTAAATTTTGGAGAAAGATTTTAGAGCCAGAATATTTCAATCGTCTCTCAATAAATTTTTAATTCCATAACCTTTAAGGGATCGACTGATACACTGAATATTTTTATACAATTTTTATTTATTTTAGTCTCATGTTTTCTTTTTTATTTTCATTATATAATTTTATTCCATTTTTATTTTTGTTTTCTCTTTTCTCTCTTATTCTATCTCTCTTTCATTTTATCTCCCTATTTTCTTCTTCACTATGAAATATTATGGTCATGATCATGAGTAGATAACACTGAGGCAGTTCCTAGGGGATTAACCCAATAATGAACCCAATTATTTGAACATTTATTCTTAATGTTTCTTATTTTCATATATTTAGTCCAAGGGGGATTATAGTGGGTATGACACATTTGTGTCTCCACTTTCCACCTAAGGTTTAGCTTTCGCTTCTGTAATATTCTCCCTCAATCAAGGAGGTGGATATACAATGTATTAAATCAAGTTAATTGTACATTCACAACCTTATGAATAATTATATGTTCACACATACAATTAATTTTATTCATTAAGTACATTTGAAACTAATAATAAGAGAATTAAGGTTTACTCATGGTAATTCCCTCAGAAATATCTCTTTTCTATCTAACATCATTATATGTGCATTAATTATGTTTACATTTCATATAAATATTTAATTTCAATATTTAATTATAAATTATAAACCCCAATTTATTTTAGTTTCATTTAATAAATAAAAAATAATAAATAAAAATAAAAATTGAATTAGAAGTAGTGAGTGATTGACTACAACTTCTTAAGACAATGACCTAGGCCAACCCTTATGATTCAATTAGTTAAAATATTTTGAGAGTGTTCATGAAAATGCTTCATTAACCCCTTATTTTCATTCTACAGTGTCACTAACCCTATTTGATTGAATAATATTGATTCCTTTCAAGATTTGTGATCTTGAAATCCAATGCCTAATATTATGATTATAAGAAGTGGCCATGATAAGAAAAATTCTAATGGATTTAGGCAAAATGACTTGGTAATACCAGTCGTGCCTTATTGATACCACACTTGTACCACCCATTTATATTCTCACTTTAATACCTACCATAGTATTCAAAATAATAAGCCCTTATACTTCGATACAAGAAATTAATTATTGAATTTTAATTAATCTTGTCAATATTAGCTTATTTAAACTTACTTATTACTTATTGGATTCATTACTCTCAATGAATAGATTATCACTAAATGCGGTGAATACAAAACCATTAACATGGTTTAATATTTCATATGTAATATGTGTCTATAGAATAATATTTTTCAACAAGCTCTTGTGGAACTTGTTCCTATACCAACCTCTTATACATCCAAGGTATTGACTAAATCCAAGTCAATCTTGCTCCCACTATCTCAAATAGATATGTAAACCTTTTTTAAATAAATATAGTCTATTACTAGAATATAAATTTTCTATCATAGGGATTTTTTTAATATCCTTTGAAACCTTTAGGATAATTACTTTAGATACATATTTCATTTTTCTTGATGCAAGTTTAGTTATATTCATAACAAGTTCTTCACATCAAAACACATTCTGTGATGAAATATTGGATTTATATCATACTATAACTCATATGATATCCATTTTTCATTATATTTAGAATATGGTTATTGAATTATTCTGATTTTTTTCAAAGATTGTCCTAAAATAATGGAAGTATCTGCCTTGGATATAAGTCTCAACATTGATTATCCTTACATCATGACTCTATTGTGTATAAGGAAATGCAAGTTTATGAATTACTCCATGATATATTAAATTGATCAATGCTTGTATATGATACTCATAATAAATAAACCTTATATACATCATAACTCTTATGTGTATAAGGAAATGTGAATTTAGGAATTACTCCATGATACATTTTTATGATTGTTGTTTGCACGGTCAAGATATTCTTCGATATAAATACCCAAAGATACTCATATCTTCTGACCATGTGTAATTCATACTTCATTTTTACATTCGTTACAATTATTAAAGTAATCTCATGAAGTATATAAGGTTATCTCTAGCTTCTTCATAGAATAGTTCAAGCTCTCTAGATAAACAAATTATGAAATATTTGTGGCCTAAATTTATTTCTAATGGTTTCTTTGTCCATAACTAAATGAGTAAAAGTGTTGATAATACCTAAGGTATTTAACTCCAAAGTGTCTAAATACCTTTCTGGGTATATCTTTCAAAAATACTTTCAGTTTCAATATAAAAATAATTATTTTTCCATAACTAGGTATTATAGTCTTATATTTATATTAATTAGGTATTTTACCACGATTCTTGTATTAATTAACTATTGGTTGTGTATGAAATACCATAAAAAATATTTATTCATAAATTTTCTAGTAGAATTCAATACACAATTATAGTTTTACAAGAACCATTCACTTGGAAATAAAATCTTGTGCTTCTCACTATTGATATTGGTATCACACTTCGTCAACCGCTTGGAGAACACACCTTGAATTCAAGTAATGCGTCTTGAATTCCTTGGTTCCCATATTTAGAAACAAACATGTAAGGACATATTGTATCTAATACCCAAGGAGCATAAATTAAATATTACATTTAATGATGAATATACATGAATTATAAGATCATTATTGCTTATAATTTAATTCATTAGAGTTTATCTTCTAGTGATCTATCTTAGAACATGAAAAGAAAATAGACTCATGTTCTATTCTCTCCCTCTTTATATTTGGTTTCTTAAAAATTCATTGCAAAAGTTCTATTAACAGTGTATTTATAATTATCATTTTCACCATGTATTTATTTTTTTACCTTAAGAATTAAAGATTTAAATTTATTTAAATTTTCATCTTCTTGGAGATCCTTTCCCAAAATATATCGAAGTAGGTTATCTAAACTATTCATTTGAAAACTATCAATGAAATAGAAGAAATTGGGTGGTAAGGATGAGAAAATGATATATACTAAAAGTTCTTTATTTGAATTGAATTCCAATTCCTCTAGTAGTTCAATGTATATTATTATCCTGAGTACATGAGGACTATCTTGAGTTCCATTTTTAAATATATAAGTGATCAAGTTGATCATTATCTCATTGATTTATTACTTTACTTTATCCTCACAAACTTCTGAGAGATGATACAATATGGTATATAAATTTATTTCCTTATGTTTCATTTGAAAATATTTGGACATTGGTGTTAACATTGTGATGTAAACATAAAATGGGTCATCCATAATTTTACTCTAAGAATCTTTCTCATCCTCATTAGCTTCCTGAGGAGGCAGATCAAGTAGTGGAGACTCCAGCACATATAATTTCCTTTCGAACTGTAGTACTATTCACAAGCGCTTATAACACTCTTAGAAATTTTTATTGGCGAGGACATGATATTTGTTAAATATATATCACAATGCATCCATGGTATTATTATCTATTTTATAAAAAAATAAACACTATAAAATCCCTAATTTTATCTCGATTACTGATTATAAATTACCGATTAATTAAATCATTAATGAATCCCACTATTTTATCAAACCCTAGTATCCCTCAGTACTAGATTTGGAATTCTATATCACTTGAGTATTATAGTGTAAATTTTATTTGAAACCTCTCTTCATAGTCAATGCTATGGATACACCACCACTCAAAGAGTTTCAAGGTAGCCACAAGGCTGTCCAATTGCATTGACGCTTGGCTCCTTAATCTGTTGAGTGAAGTATCAACTTCTCAGAATCATAACCTTGATTCCATCAAGACTTTGCATATGAATTGATATAAAGATAGATATGGAAACTTATTTGATACCAATGTTAGTTAAGTCAACCCATTACTCTTGTAAAAACTCTCCAAAAGTAGAATACACCCTCAAATAGGGATGACCAGTACCCCATACACCTAGTTTTTTTCAAATTTAAACAAAGGAAGGTGTTTGTAAATTAATATTCCTTCCAGGAGATTTAATTATTTTTTGATGAATATAATAATTTTCTATTAATTATATTCATACTATGTTTTTATTCTCACAAATGAACATGCATTAATAGAATACCTTCATCACATCTTTATTCATTGTTTATTTATTATTTTATGTGTTCTCATAGTAAACATGCACATTCATAAAATAACAAACAATGCACAAAATATATAAATTACCTGAAAAATCTTGAGCATCTAATATCAGTTGATCCATTTAAACTAAATGGATTAACCATGACCTAGGGGTATAGTACTAGATTTGGGTCTTGACTTGTATCGCAACATGCACCCTAATCCAGTGTTTTCACATCTCATATGGGATCCCACCTCATCTTGGTATTGTCTACATCTTATAGCATCATCATCATAATAAAAATGCACTCATGCGCAGACGAGGGGGTATTGATAAGGACAAAGATCATAGAGATAAATCGATGGACACACAAACTTTTATTCATATTAAATTAAGGACAATACCTAGACCATAAAATTTAAGAACTAATTAAATATTACAAGCATCACACACAATTGTAATAATTATTTAAATAAAATAAACCTAAAGAAACAATGTTCAGTCAATTCTAAAGACCAGTCTATGGGTAAAATAAATGTACTATAATAATTAAAATGCAATAAATTTAAGATAAAGGTTAATTAAACAAATTAAACAAATTATTTTAATTCAAATAATTTTTTTTTTCAGTTCTTATAGTAATTTAATTTTAAAACAAAAATTATATTAATTTTCAATTATTATTAAATTATTTTTAAATTAAAAAATTAAAAAAATAATATTTCGAAAATTTAAAATTTTTCATGGGACCTTGAACCCTGACCAGACCCATTATGGGTTGGTCCGATCCCACCCAGGCCCATTCTAGGTCAGGAAAAACTTGTACAAGGTGGTTATGGGTTGGAAAAACCCATACATGGGGGTCCTAGGTTGGGCATACCCATACATGACTATTTATGGTCAGGAAGACCCCTCCCTGTCTCGTTCTGGGTCCATGAACTAATGGCTAGGAGGGGCATCACCAGTGTTCTCTAGGTAGGACAACCGGTGGCGGTGGTGTCTGAAGGATGAGGCTTTCATGGGGAGATGATAGATAGGAGTGGTGGGGGTTGACTTCAGTGAGGTGGAATGATGGGGTGATGTTTGGTGTGATGAATGGTGCAGCAACATTGTATGGAGAAGGAAAAAACTGAGGAGGAGGTCACTATGGTGGAGATATGCGGTGCTGGTGGGGTGGTCTAAAATCATGGGAGGAGGTAGCTCATGGTTGGGAAGGAGGAGACACTAACAAAGGGGCGGCGGTCAGGCTAGGGGTTCAGTCGGAGGAGGAGGTGTGATGCCTAGCTTCCTACGGAAGCTTATAATTTTTTTAATAAAACATTTTTTATTTATATTTAGATCACACTGATCCCACTTTTAACATTTAAAAAGTATTTTTAAATGAATTGTTTGTTATATACATGTACCACCGCCTCCCTTTGTTGACATTTTGTGTTTTTCCTCATGACTAATCAATAGGCATTTGAATATTTTTTTTAAAAAATTCCACAACACTATAGAATTATTGACCGCCAGATGGAACTATTTTGGTGATCAGAATCTAGATAGATCCTAGATAGAGTATAATAGGCCACCAGAACCTCCACCAAAAACTAAAATTAGGTAAATTTTAACATTTATAAAAATATATGTTTCAATTTTTAATACTTTAAAAAATTTCATTTAATCTAAATAAATTTTTTCATATGGACATAAATTTGCTGTTTGAGATCGAATCAAAGCACGGTCAGATCCATTGAGACCAGAACAAAAGCCTCTTCTTAATTTAAGAAAAATTATTTTTTTCTTATCTCATAAAATTCATTTGATCTCTATGATACCAATTATTGGTACCAGAGTGCTCAATAAAATCCAATGGGTTGAGGATTTAATTTTTTTTATCACTAGAGTGATGAAACTTCCTCATATTTGGTGATATAATCCCCATTAAATGTCCAAGGATCTCACATGAATTTATTAAGCACAAAATAAAAAACAAATTATTACCTTGTTCTATCAAATACATGTTCGACAGTCACTTCTCTCTGGTGACTGTTGCTTGAAGGATCCAAGATTTAACCCCTTTATATCTTCCAAACATTCTTTAAAATTCAACATTAATACCAATGTTTTAATTATGACTTCTAGTGCGGATGTTTGATGAATCCTTCATTTTCCAAACGATCACCACGATCCCATTATTTCGATCCACAAAGGTGTTCTTGGATTGATCACTCTGAAGGATCCTTCCTCTCCCTAGGATGTGAGAATGAGGAGAGTGGGGATCTCAAATTATTTAGAATGAATTATCCCATAAAATTTAGATCCTCTTGTCTTATATAGCGAAGGTTAAACACCAATAAATGATTCCCCATACTTCGTATATAAAACACTCACTAAATAAGTAGTAAATGAAACATTATGATGAAATAATTATGTCATAATATCATTTATATTTTTATCATATAATTTTAATATATAATGAATATATTATGTGATAAAAGTGAGTCTTTAAATCAACTCGTAATTCCTAAAAATATTAAATGAACCTTGAATATTAAAATGATATTTATTCATATAATATTTTCCATGAATTAACTTAAAAACATTATCAATAATTTTAATAAATAAATTCAACTATAATTATTCTATACTCAAATAGTAATGAATTTATTTATTCATTGTTGATAATTTATTCTTGGACACATCTCAAACAACATGGTGGGGCCCACCATGTCTTATATTCTTATTCATCATAATAGGGAAGAATTTTGAATTCGATATTGTGTGTGACCCTCTAGGACCTTATCACAATAACATTAAATACGATTCACAGACCATGAGTAGAGTCTGGAAACCCATTGATGTCCCAAAATAGATAAGGATTATTCATAACAATGAAAACCTTTATATGAACACACACTATGTAATATAATCTTTTTATCATATGATATCTTATAACGTGGGATGCACAACTTGTGTCATCATCCATACTTTCTTTATTATCTGGAGACCTAACTGGATGGACTTAACTTCCTCTACCATGACCATATATTTAATGATGATACTATCATCATAATCAACTAAGCCTGAGATATCACTTCCTCAACTTGGTAGCCAAAAATTCTATCGTGATCATTCAAAAAATGTTGTACCACCAAAGACTCACCCAACACATGCTACCTATCCACAAATTCAATTTCATGGTTTTTACCTCGTATCAAAGTATGTGATGAAATGGTACACATTGATAATGATATTAAGTCAAGAGAATAATACACATTCCTATAGATAGGAACAACCAATAACACCTAAAACATGTGGTGTTACTATTTGTGGGCCAACCCTTATGATCTCATCTACTAGAGATCACCAAGTATGAAATTCATGAGAATAATTCTCAATGCTTATGATTCCCCTAATACCTGATAGTTAGTCATCATCTGTTTCCAGTCAGTGTGATGTTTCTTGACCATAGGACATATGTTTAAGATTAATTCCATAGTATATCTATATTCTCATTATATCATAGTAACCTTTATATGATATGAAAAATAATCAATGGATATTACAATTTAAATAGTGGATGAAGAAATATCAATACTATTCTGGTAAGAGTAAATCATACATAACTCACTGTATATATTATATAATAATATAAAATCGCTGCTCAAGTTAGCTCTAGGGAACCCAATATTACAACATAAAGGAGGAGGAGAAGGATGAAAAGATGAAGGAAGATATGAAAGTGATATTAGTGGTGGGAGGTGAAAGTGGAGGAAGGGTGGTAGGGGAGGTGAGGTAGAGACATGATAAGAAACAAGAAGTTAGGGATAGGGAGGTGGGAAGGTGGTGTCAAGAGAGATGAGGAGGAGATAGGGGGGTTAGGTTATTCAAGATTGAATGGATGGATTAATATCCTATCAAGCATAACGGGGGAGGAAAAATAAGGAGGGATATTTTGGTCGAGGAAAACTTTATAAGGGAAAATGAGGAAGGAGAGAGTAAAACATGTATAAATGGAGATTCATAATTAGTGTGTGCATATATATATATAATCTTCATGGTAAGTGATCACTCATTTTACTGAGATTTTATGTGATAATTTCTTATAATTAGTATTGTACAATCTATATTATGGGAGAAAGGTCTAAATATCATTCTAGGGTTGTAAATGTTTAATTATTGGGGATAAATACTTTTATTTTATTAATCTTATTTATTATTGAAATAATTGGTTTGAGTATTAAAGATAAGAGGATTAGAGATTATATAGATCCCGAACCTCTATTAATGTTTCTAATATTTTCTTCTAAGTTATTTTTTCCTTACATGACTCAAACTATATGATCTTTAACACATTTATATTTTTTTCATTGGTTGTGTTTTTAATTAACCATTAACAAAAAATTTCATAAAAAATAGATGATTGTATATATTTTTATTTTACTAAAAATTGTATCATATTATAAAACCACTCTTACATTATATATGTTTCCACTGATAACCTAATAATATATCGATCAATGTTTAAGTGTCATACTATTTAATCTTAATTTTACACAATATATTTTACATACTCTTTTACTCTCATTTATGAACATTATTTTTTTAAATAATTTTTGGTGATAATTTCAACATTTTTTTTTCAAAATTTTCCTCTCCTTTTAGGAATTTCTATAGAATTCACTAGGCCTAATAATAGACTCCAGAGTTTTAGTATTAATTAAAAGATATTAAAAAGTATAAATGAAAGATCAATGGTATCACCAAGTACTGAATTTTTCAAATCATCCTTATCTTTTCAATTATATTAACTATAAATATGGTAAAAATAAAATTTAATCTTTTCTTATATATTTGAGTTTCTACAACTAGATAATATTAAAAAATGATTTCAAAATTTCATTCAATTATTTTAATATATTTTCATAAAAAAATTCCGTATTTTAATTTCAAGAAAAAATATATAATATTTTTCTACATGCTATGAGTAGTAATGTTTTAAATTTCATTATATTCTATATAAATGATCATCAATTTCTTGGGTATAAAAATTTCAAGATGGGATAAATTGAAATACACTTGACCCCCCCCCATAAAAAATCACAATTAAAACCATAGATTACATGGATATAGAAAATTAAGATCAGAAGTTTGCTAGATGATATGTATATTTGGAAGGGAAATTTTGGATATAGATAAATGAATACCTTTCAATTCAATAATCTATAAAAGGATAATATTATAAAGTTTATAGATATTAATAAAAACTCTAAAGGATAATGACTGAATACTTAAGGATCATTTTTTTGGAATTAGTTATTCTTGTAAAATAATATAAAATTAAAGTAAATGTGGAGACATATCAAAGTAAAAAAAAAATAATTTAAAAAAAAATCTGAATAGAAAAGATACAAGAAATGTTAGAGTGGCTTGGGATATATAAGTAACCAACCCTAAACATTACATATTCTTGAGAATTTAAACTATAACTCACTTTCTAACATTCTTAAATAACTTTCAGGTTCAAAGTTTTAGAGATTTAGGTCATAAATCTTATATAACAAACCCACATATTATAAAGTGGAAACTTATATTCATTATCAATTTCCCCACAATATAAAAATTATAAATAGAACATGATTTATTTTCATGAAAGATCTTCACCATTTTCATCCAGACCTCTTCCTTATCCTTACTCATCCCATGAAAACCTTTTTAAATGTGGGAAGAACACAAAAATCATAGTAAGGGACATAAAAAGAAATAAATATATTATTATAGTGAAAAACATGAAAACCCTTGAAACATTTTCCTTTATCTAAATATTTATTGAGTAGATGTAAGAGATAATTTTCACATGAAAATCACACACACATTTTTTCTCAAATAAAACTTTTAAAATCCAAAGCATGTATACATAAAACTTTTAGGAAAAATGGGACATTATTTTTGTAACATATCATTACATGTTTTTATGTGTTTTAACCCATTGATTTGAGTACCAATGTTTGGATCTCTTTGTAGTTTTTTTGATATTTCACTGTACATTTTTTGAAGGTTTTTGGGCCTTTTCATGGTTTGCATACAGTTAAACAAAGTGTGAATCCTGGGTTGCATGGTTAAACAAAGTGTGAAATCCGTTGCATGGTTTTCACATGGTTAAACAAAGTTTAAAACCCGTTTCATGATTTTTGTATGGTTTTCATATGTTTTAAACATAGTGTGTAACATGGGAAGAAGGAGTTGCATGGTTTTCACATGGTTATTACTAACCATTAGACTTGGTCCAGGAAACCATGAAAATAGTAATTAAAGTTATAAAAATTGTAATTAAATTTCCAAAACCCATCTAATTAAACCTGAACTCCTCCCACTTGAACATAAATCGATTCTTTGCCTTTTGGGATCCCTAAAAAGGCATTTTTCCCTTCCAAACCTCATCTCTTAGCAGATTGAAGTTCCAATAGAAGTGGTGTTCTTCTCTTTTAGTGAGTTATTTTCTTCTTAATATTGGATCTCCCTTCTTATATTGATTCATTCTTCCTAATGGTTATGATGGCCTTGTGTTTTTTTGGATATTGGTTGATTTATGTGGACATGTAGATCTCATATATATTATCTCTTCTTTCAAGATTTATCTTTCTAGATCTATTGATCACAATCGGAGGTGACACATATTAGATCTGTTGTGGTTGGATTCCAAATATTACAAGTAGGTATTTATATTTTTTCCCTTAATTTTTTAATTTATTTTTGTTTGATAATTCATAGATACACGTTTCCTAATTTCTAACACATGTTCTATGAATTTTTTTCATTTAATACCTCATAAAAGATTATTTGACCAACTTTTCTTTGAATTGAACATGACATGAATTTAATGTCTATAATCAAGATATTTTTAACCCTTTTTTTGAATTGTATAATTCCATGTTTACTTTGTTTTATTTTCAAAGAGCTTTTGAATAATTTTTTGGTGAAATTGAGTGCTTTGGCCTGGGTTTTGATTTATTCAATGAACTTAATTGATTTAAATTAAGTGAATCAAACTATTTGATGTTTTCTAAATAGTTTTAAATGCATGAATTTATTAAATGACCAATAACCCCCTTTGAATGAATTTGATGTTGTTTTAAAATGGGTTTTCTTGGGTTATTTGAAATAAATGATTGTTTTAAAGGCATGTTTGAAATTTTTATGATGAATTGTGAAAGGAAGTTGGTATTATTACCCTTTTGAATATTGAATTGTATAAAATGTTTTTAATTGAAATTGATGATTCTTGATGTCCCAATTGGCACTTTATGATAATTAACCCATGTGATAATCCCTTAATTGTGACTTCTTTGATTCTTATACTTCTCGTTGTTGGGGGGGGGGGGGGGTTGAAAAGGGGGTTATTTACTTTGAGAGAGTTTGGGGGTTAGAGTGATATGTTATGATAATGACCCCCCATGTGATCCTTGTAACTTGTTTATCTCGCCCATTCTTTTGACTAGTCATGGGAAACTGGATAGTTAGATGGGATGACCTAGATATTTGGTTCACTATAGGACTCACACCCTTCTAGTGGATCCATAGAGAATGTGAATAGTTTAGGCTATAGATGTGTAGCCAGGAAAGTGGGTCGATGTGGAACTGGGTTTCTTTAGACCCGTGAGACTAGATGTAATCATGAAAGTTAGTCATTTGATTAACTATTCTAAAGTGGACTCACTATCATATCTAGGTTGTACACATGGCATCCATACACTTGATATCGATACATTATAACATTCATTGTCACTATTTGGCACCATAGTTTTCTTTCTTTCTTCATTTATTATTATAATGCATCATGACTATATTGAATTGACTGTTATTTGCCTTTCCATACCAAGAAAGTTTAGGTACTGAGCATGCCCGAACCTAAAAATTTATTTATTAAAATAAAAGTACAACAAGTATAGATAAAGTGACCCATAAAATGTCACTAGAACACAAAAGTTGAAAACTCACCACTCAAAATAAAGATAGTCCCTAGACCCACAAAAAAAGAAAAGCTAAAAATGGAAAAAAATGACCCACATAAGACAAATCCTATACACTCCGACCCCATACCAAAAAAATGGTTCACAGACCCATTAAACAGTGATGGCCACTCAATCTATCCCCCTAATCACGCTCCATCACACCGTACACTCCCTCGTAAGACTGCACCCCAAAGTCTTCCACACAACTCGAGGTTTCCCACCTACTGAGGCCATGCCTAACCTTGATGTATCTAGCCTGTACAACGCCCTCTTGGTTGGTAGTCACCAGCCTCCAATCACCGACTCACCCCCCTCCTGCTAGAGAGGTAAGGCATGCCGTCTAACAACCAGAATAATCATTCTGAACACCATCCCGCTATAGAGGGCTCCATTCGTAGCTCACCACCAACGTTGTCGGATAGAACTTGTCACCGATAAACACCATTATAGGTCACTCTCACAACATCGCACTACTCGACCACCAGGGTCCCATTGCTGACAGTCGTCGTTGGGATCCGCTCCACCTTGCCAGATCGGAGAAGCTCCCCACCGGTCCGTCATCATATATTGGCTACCCACAAGATTCAAAATCCCCCACAAAATTGCATTGTTGCATGCATGATTCCTCCATGTGCATGACTCCACACATCCTTCGGCCACCGCCGGGCCCTGTCATCACCATCACCAGACTTCTCTGACACCTGTAGCATTACGACGTTAGGTCCAACATCTCATCACCAACAAATATTGTTCTTAAAACTTTTTAATTTCATGGTCCTCACTGGCCTTACCGATACTCCCCAGCACCACCCCACCGAGTGGCGGGCCACCGTCGCCCCACTAGGTAAATATTCCACCTCACCGGTTGAATAATAGGGTTTATCACTCTTTAATAGTATAATTTTCTCTACTTTGTCATCTGTTATTACACACTTAATAGGACAAGATGTAAACATCTCATAGTGGCCGATGATATCATCCTCAAAAGATTGGATTGGTTTGATCCACACCAGAGAAAAATCGCCGGAGCAATTTCCATGAGAATCATGAGAGGTATGCTCTCCATTTATGAGATAGAAGCTCAAAATTTAATCTCATTTTCCTTTCCATATCAGGTGAATATTCTAATATTTTCTTTATTATCTAACTTCAGCTTGTGAAATGGTTTTCAAATATTTTCAAGATTTTTTTTAGTTTTTAAATGGTAAAATGAATTATTTTAAAAGTTTAGTTTTAATAAATGATTTTAAATTTTTAAAAAATGTATTTTTAAACTAATAATCCTTCTATCTTATTTGTACTTTTCTTTTAGAATATTTTAATTACCATATAAATTAACTACATATAATATTTGGCAGAATCTTATTGGGCTCCTTAGCTCACACCCTGCTTGTAATTTTTTGTGTTTTTAGCCTCTATTATCTTATATTAGGTGTTTGTGCTCTTAACTTCCTTTGTGGGTTTTGAGTAAGGGTGACCAAGGGTGGGTGACTTGGGACATGTTCGGTGGTTCTAAACCACTAGGAGGCGGGTTTGGGTTGTTATGTTCTATTTTCAGTTTCCTTAGTGTCTCTTTACACATTAAAATATATGTATTTATTTATATATCTGATGATGTTTCCACATTGTTCTCTATTATTTTAATATTTTGAGGGAGAAATATTTCCCAATGGTTATTTTTTAATGCCCAGGTGCTTGTTTACAGCCCATGGATATTGGTAGTGCTCTTCGATTTAGTGGTGAATCTACTCGGATATCGGTTTAGATGGTATTCCGGGTTGGTTCATTACCATTTTCATATCACTATTACATATGGAGTAACCCCCATAGTTACACATGAAATAACTATCATGGTTATAATTGGAGTAGCCATTAAATTTATAGTTGAAATAACCATCACAGTTATAATTTTAATAACCATCATGGAAAATTCTCATAATATATATGGAGAAAACTAAATGGTTAACTCTGTCCCTTTACCCAATTCACCAGAGAGCTATAATGGGGATCACCTTTTATATAAGCTATATTGAGCTCACTTGTGAGCTATGATGAGAATCAACCCATAATATAAGATATTTCCAGATCACACATTTCTCATATATAATTCTAAAGTATCATATCATGAATAAAACATTTTATTCTTAAACTTTTCATCACAAAACCTTTGAAAAACTCTTTTAAACCCATATTCAAAACACTTTCAGATATCAAAATATCATTTTATTTTAAAAACCCATTTTCAATACCAAAATAACTAGAAAAAGAGAAAGAGGGTTTTTGTTTGAATAAAACTTTAAATCTTATAAAGTTATCCAAACTTTAAAAAAAGGTTGTGGAAATGGAAAAAGCTACTCGCTCCATATAAATTAAAATAGAACATTCCTTTTGTCTTTTGTAAATAAAGTCAAACGATTCAATAAAAATATTCTATTTGAAAACCATTGAAATAAAGTAAAAATAAGCATAAAATTTTATTTAAAATATGATATATCCATATAAATTCATTAATAATATATTTTAAAAAATATATACATGGAATAAAAAGAGAATTTTAATGGAAACTTTATTAGATTTTTTTTAAAAGAAAGTCAAATACCATGATCTTGAGTAATCAAGTGAATTTCTTATATCCTTGAATAATAAAATTATATTAATTATTTAATTACTTTAAAACTCTTTTAAAGTTTATTATTATTTTTATTTTACTTATTTCCTTGTTATATACAATTACTTAATCATTTAAGTTCATGTCGGATGTTTTGATGATATTTAGCTCATATGTTTAAAATGGATTCAGTAAGTTTACTATGGTAAATGGGGTAATTATTTATTCATATATAGAATAATAATAATAAAATAATTATAATTTTTTATATCAATTATACTTTTAAAACTAACCATGAAGTATGGTTATGATAAATGAACTACGTTACAATCATAGAGATGGTAGGCTGCTCATATGCATGAGTAACATTTCAATTTTTTAATAAAAATTTTGAAAATAAGGTAAATATTATTTTATATTAATATAATTATAATTATATTGTAAATAAAATTTTATATATTTTAAAATACTTATATATATCATGCATGTGATGTGGTGATGAAGAACTAATCACATCGCTTTATAAAGGTGGTAGTCCACACGAACACACGAACGACGTTATCATTTTTCAATGAATATAAAGTTAAGTAATTAAATGATATATTATATTTTCAGAATTATAAATATTTCATGAATATCATATATAAACTTAAATTCCACAATTATATTCATTCGTGATAGATAGCGATGGAAAAAAATTACATCGGTCCGCGAGGCTGTACTTCTCCACACACACAAATGATAGATTTATTTCCAATTTTATAAAGTCTTTAGATAGATATAGGTTATTATATTAACATAATTACATATATGTATGTGATATACTGATTTCATTATCTCATCATGTTTGTAGAATATTTTAAGGAGGTGGAAAATGAAATAAAATGAAAATGACCGGTTAGGAACTATACCTCTTCTTTGGACAACCTTTTTTACTTTACACCTTAAGCCATAAAAGGTTGATATTATGCCCAAAATCAGACTTCTAGAATGTGTTAAGTAATGTTATAAATTTATTTTTATAGGTATTTTCCAAATAAAATTGTTCTTGAGGTGTGATGAAATAAGAAGAAGAGGTGCCCTTTTATAAGGGAGGGGAGGGGTACTCTTGAAATTGATTAAAATATTAAATTAATATAAATTGATTGTGATATTAAAATGGATAAAAATTAATAATATTAAAATAAAATATGATTATGAGTATAAAGACTCTCATAAAATATTTTTTGGACAAGTTTTTACTATGTTTCTACCCTTATATTTTTGTTTTAACCCCAAGCCAACCATTTTCACACGTACCACAACAACAAGATTTTTTACTCTTTAAGGGTCATGATAGTTACTATAAATGAAAAAAGTCCCATAAATGGAATTTTATTGATATATTAAACCATATAATTATCACTTGAAAAAATATAGGATTTTTAGGTTTTTTATATCATTTAATACAATATTATTTTCATAAAATATCAATAATGTCAATTTTAGAACTATTCATTTACATTAACATTAATAACATCAAGAAAACAAATGAAATTATAATAAAAACCTTTAGTAAATCCCAAAAAATATATATTTGTCTATAAATTTCTTTGATAACTTTAATTATTTAAAATTATATCACTTTTAATATTTTTAAAATCATTTATTTTATTTTTCTATTAATTGAATAATTGCTCTATCAGTGTTGTGTACAAATTTAAGGTAATTATTTATTAATTAAGAAATAAAAATAAAACACCATGATGAATATAAATAATTTATATTTATAATTAATATTTATGACTAAAAATATCATATATTTATACCCATGTTAAAAATATTATAGTTATTTAAAACAAGTGTATGACATTTTTGACTTTTCTTTACATAAAATATTATAAAGGCCATAATCAATTAAAAATGGAAGAAAAGGTCATATAATAGAATTGTGGATGAATATGGTTGAAATATACTCATAAAATAAAATTAAGTTAAGGTTATGGGTCATTTTATATTCCTTCTCATATTATGTTTAACACTTAATTTCCCAATTTACCTTTTACCATGGTAATAAAATTTACTATGGTTACTATTCAAAATGACAAAAAATAAAAGGTACATATTTACCAAATTTTAAAATCATAATTACAAATATAGAATATATTTTTCAAAATTTAAAACATAAAAGTGTAAGAATTTAATTTAAGATCAAACTTGCAACACGCGATGAAAATATAAAATATTTTAATACTAAATTCAAGTATAAAATTAATTTCAAAAAACATAATTTGGTTTTTTAATCAAAAGTAACTAATTAAATTTTAAAAATAATCCAACATAAAATTTTTCTTTATATAATAAAATACAGTTTTCAATAAAAATTAGTATTTTTTCACTATTTATTGAAAAACAAACTTTTCAGAAAAATATAAAAAATTCATCATAATATAATTTTGATATTATGATTTCCAAAATAATGTTAATTTTATAAAATAAAATTTCTAAAAGTTATATAAATTAATTATAACATTTTCTCACAAAAATGAATAAAAATCATTTTTGTAGAAAACATATTTTTTCGAAGCATAAAATGAATTTACTAAAAATTAAGTGATTATTTACTAAGAATTAATCAACACATATTTATTTATTAGTAACTTTATATAAATTTCATATATTAGTTAATCCTATTAATACCTTCTAGATTAATGGCTAGGTTATAACATTCATATTTAAATAATAATATTTCGTGGTTCGTTTAAGCATGGTGTTACACATCTTATACACCGTCGAACAAAATATTTATTTTAAAATATTGGGATATTACATTATCCCCAAAATTTAATGAATAATGTCCTTAAAAATTTAACTTGATCTCAATAATCAAAGGTTCAACATTTTAAAATACTTTTAATGAAATCCCACAACATAAAAAGGGTTGATAAAACTTCTTCCTGAAAAGAGGGAAAGGGAAGTATAGAGGTCATCTAGAATAACCCATAACTAGGTTTCCAAGTTGGAAAAAATTACTTGGAAGTGAAAATATGGAATGAGATAGATAAATAATGCCCAAGTACTAATACAAAGTGATATAGAACATAGTGAGGATAAATTTAATGACCACAAAATCATAAATTTGTGATGGGTGAAGAGAACATTGATTCATCAGAGATGAAGGTAATAGGTTAATATTCTTCTTTCAAGATCCTTTTCATATATTTGAGGAATTATATTACCATATATACGAATAACATAAGGAAATATACTTACTCAATAAGTATAATTTTATTCTTTAATCAATTTTCAACCCAATCTCATTTTTTCACCAAATGACGAGTATTAAAAACGATTTTTTATATCTGAAGCATTAAAACCAACTTATAATGAATTAAATAATCCATAAAATGATAAAAATATATCCCTAATATTTTTATAAATTAAGAAAACCAAAGTGTTTAAAATAAGATGAGATAATTCCCAAAATTAATAAACCTTTATATAAAGAAATAATACATTAATATCCAAAGCCGACCCAAAGTTTAAATTAGATCATTAAATAAATAAACAACATTAAAATTATTCAAAATAATCTATACTATAGTTTAAATCCAATGATTAGAATTATTTGATCACATATTCTTCCAATATTTATTTCCAAACCATGTTAATCACTATTAAAGTTTCAGACCAAAAATGTATTTTCCCTAATTATATAATCTCCAAGATATGCTAAACATTTACATAAATAACCTAAGTCACCACACATATATATATATATTAAAATCATATATTATTTCAAAATATAATTCAACTTTTATTTGTCAAATAAAATCCCATAATATTTTGTTTACCTTAATTATATAACATTCCCAAAAAATATAGTGATTTTATTCTGAAATTCACTTAATCACCAAATGAATTTTCAATACCATATTTATCTATATGAAAAAACATATGTTCCCAACATAAAATAAATTTTTATTTGTAATTTAATACTAACTAGGAAAACGCATATCCCATTGGTTGGTGGTGAACCCTTGTCACCCTTCAATTGTGGGTTCAAGCCCTGAGACTTTTTCAGATATGACTGGTTGTGACCCAATTTATGAGTCAACTTTTTTTAATAAAACTGTAATAATATAATTTATATATAATTCCAAAAAACATGATGAACATCTTAAAAAATATCATTAATTATCAAACTAATTTTTAACCTCTAAGGTTTTCTATATAGATCATTTTTTAAAAATTAAAATAATATCAATTGACTGTCATTTCCTTAACATTAAACATATTTTATCCCAATGGTTTATTTATCACTTCATTATATTTCCTTAACTGACTACCTCCAAAAAATTTCATCTTTTAGTTACCCCACTTTTCAAAGGTATCTATTGTATCTAACGTATTTTCCAAATTTTGAATGTAAATTTTACTATAGAATAATCCTTAAGTGTTTCATGATTCTCATAATATTTAGAATATATCAGAATATAAATGATAAATCCATCCTTCATTAAAATTATTTCTAAAAACATTAACCTTGATTTTTCATATTATTCAATGATATTTCCTTATTATTTTTAATATCAACTCAATCATGATTCATAATTAGATCATAATAAAATAATTCATACCTTAAATCTATACATAAGGGCCATATTTTATTCTATTGATATCTCCTTTATCTTCAATCATGAATCCCATATATCTATAAAAGAAATATTAAAGTACTTAGTGGTATTTTACTTTCCAAATGATATGTATGAGTTGATATTTTTAAATCAAATAAAAGAGATTCCATGATCCATGTAAATTTTAGAGAAATAAAAATGTGTTGGATAAATCAAATAGTTTCTTGTAGATGATTTGGATTTTAAAAAAGATTCCAAAATAATTTGAACAATATTTGGATATTATAATGATGATTAAATCATCTAAAATGGAAAAGAAGTTTATGTGAGGTTATTTTACTTTAATATTGATAAAATATCTTTAATATTTTGAAAAGAAACATCATTAAAACATAAAATAAATTATTTCATGTTAAAATGAAAATGGTCCATGTAAATACAATACCCATAGAAATTATATAATACTTTAACCTTAAAATCCTAAAAAATAACCTTAATAACTTCAAAATTAAATAATGTTTTAACGTTAAATGTTATCTCATACCTTTCTACTTACATCCCCAAAAAATAACAACATTATTTTGAAATAATTCTTCACATTAAAACTAATGGTTACATATAATTCAACCCAATAAAACTTCTCTGAAAATATAATTAATCACCATAAAATCCTATCACTTAAAACCTAAAAAAGGGTGTGTAAGGCTCTGAACTTATGATGAAACTTAAACTAATAAACCCATGATGGTATCTATAACTCTTAAGATCACTTCTCATGAAAACATCATAATATCCAAATTCATCATGATCTGATTCCAACTATAATGACCTATCCTTAAACATTACATATTATAGTGACTTTAAACTAGAATTAATTTTCTTACATTCAAAAATATATTTTAGTTTTATATTTTTATATATTTAGGTCAAAAATCATTCAAAACAAACCCATATATTATAAAGTGGACAATTTTATTCAGTATTAATTTTTCCAAAATTATAAATAAAAAAAACATGATTTATTTTCATAAAACATCTCCCCAATTTTCATATTAACATAATACTTTCCTCTAATCATCCTGTGATTTTTTTTAAATTTAGGTTGAACATAAATGTAAGGGCCCAGATCCGCATGGGTTGACCCTTTGTGTGTTTCTAAAGACCGAGGTACTCATAGGAGGCTCAAAGTACTTATGAAGTTGTTCGGTTGATAGAAATTGGAAGCAGATATATTTCACACCATGTACAACTTTTACATGACATTAAAGTAGGTATCATGACATGTAATAGATTATTCATTGAAAAATAAATAAAATAGAGAGGCAACACATTTTCTAGTGGAAACTGAACCCTAAGTTTTACACGATGTGAAAGGGGATTACACATCATTTAATCCCCCACTATAGTGATATTTTAATAATTTTTAGCTGCTCAGGTTATTCATAACCCTACAGCTATAGTGGCTCTCCCTCTCATTCCAGGGGACCCGATGACCCCCACATTGATGTTTTGGGGATTTATTCCTCAATGATCGATCCCTAGATTCCCTCCTTAGATCCGTCTTAGATACATGGTATGCCTAAATCAATTCTTGTGGTCTATTTGATATGTTTCATACCTTTACTCTTTTCCATGTGATAACACTTCATCTCCATGTTCAAATGAAGTTTTTTTGGTTGTTTTTTGGTGCAGTTGTGGCATGAAATCCTCGGGTCGATGTAGTTCTTATGAGAGAGGTGATCAGGATTCGCAGCGTTGGTCTATTCTCATGTGAAGAACATTGAAACCCTTTTTGAAGTATTGGATTCATTGATTCTCTATATATTTATGTGAAATCATAGAGCTATAATGATTTATCCCTTTGTATCATAATGTAATTTAACCTAAATAATTACTTAAACCTGATTAAGGAATTGGTATCAATCACTTGGTGATGTTGTTGTTGGTACCATGATAACAATTCACCTATTAATTTTGTAGATAGGGTGATATCTATGTTGTCCTTGTTGTTTTTGGTTTAGCATGTGAAATTGGTAAATAACATAAAGTCGAAATTTATTGATAATTAATTGAATAAAATATTAAAGAGTCATGTCTAATGAATCCAGTTGTTGTTTTTGTTTTAATTTTATGATAATAAAATTTATGCAAGTATGCATGTTTAATTGAATTGGTCAATTAACATGAAGCATGATGATGCTTGTTGATAAAAAAAATTAAATGCATGTCAATTTAATTGTTTAATTAATTTGTGATAGCTTGTGATAGCTTGTTTCTTAGGTTTCCCATATTTGGAACCTATGAATAATGAATCAGATAATTCAATATGAAATAAGAACTGGTTGTGTGATCCAAGATGATGCATTTGTAGGGAATGAGTTTTCTGTTTACTTGTAAAGGATGAGTGCCTTGTGATTTGGAGTCATGAGATATCATTGTATGCGAAGGATGAATGCCTTAAATTATGCCTAAGAGCCTAGTTTCTATGTTTGTTTCTCGAATGCTTGTGATGTGAAGTGAGCCTAGGATAACTAATCCTGGAGGGATTTTGTGGTATGAGGGGCAATGGGGCCCAGTTTTTGTGGCAGCAGTTGATGTCTGGAGTGGAGATATGAATCAGGATATACATGTGGGTGTCTAGAAGGACACTAGAGATGATGTAATGGGTTGAAGTTGGGCCTACCCATTGATTTGAAATTTGGATTATTATTTGAATATGTTGTTTGGAAAAAAACCAGGTTGTTTGTTTATCTAATTTCTTTTCCCCACTGGTTGAGATAGATATATGTTCTTGGTTTCTTTCCTTTTTTGGTAGATTAATATGTTTTCCTAGAGTACCTGGTAATATAGAAAGTAATAATGTTAATAAATGAATAAATTTTTAACCCATGGGGTTGGATCTTGTTGGGATGAAATGATGAGGTTATAATTATAAGAAGTTGTGGACTCAGTTTTCTTATGCCTGGAGGGCGTGGAACTTTGTTGTAATGCTAATTAATATAATGTAGAGATGTTAATGGTTAATTAATGGTAAAATTATTAATTAACATAGAGTGAAACTGATTAAAAATAATAAAGTAATTTAATGTATCTCTTTAAATGGTTGTGCTCTTATAGGATATCTGATCTTAGCAGAGGCAACTAGGTGTCTAGGAGACATTATCAGTAGTCGAGTATGAGAATAGTTTATTACCATACTATGTTTATGAGCTATATTATATCATGTATGTTTTGTGTTTCTATATGCTACTCTAAACTATTAGTTAGGGTGACTGACACCCCAGGGATTCTGAGCCATAGGGGGGGAGGGGTGTTTTCCCCAACATCTAGAAGGGAGGATGGGTGGATGAATACCCCCTTTGGAACTGATCTCTTATCTTAGTAATTACTTGTACTGGTATAAATTATGATTAAATTTTTCCATATATGTGTGTAAATGGATGTAATGGATTGTGGTTATTTCACACAAATGTATTCTAGATATAGTTTCCTAAGGAATACTCTAAGTATAACATGTATAGGCTGTGATGGCTTAAGGATCCTTACTTAGTGTATGGGATATAATGAATTGATGTATAATACCCAATGTATGATACATGTTATATGGGATATGGTGTCTCCTATAAATCACCTAGGTACTTTTGGTTACGTAGATGGGGTGGTGTGTTTAATGAGGTGCATGTTGTGGTGCTTCACCCAAGTGTCTGTAGGCTATCCTTTTTGGAGAGAAATGCTCAGGTCATGCGTCATTGGGGAAAAGAGAAAAACTAGTAAGGAAGTGATAGAGGGGTACCCTTGATATTCTTTATAATATAATATGCACTTGTATGCATTACTTGGTGAGAGTAGCCATGGTGTGTTTGGGAACTTAGTATACCTGTTTAGGTGACGAGTTAGTTTCACTTGTTCTTCACAAATATTTAACATGATTTCTTCACATTTTACATGAGATGAGTTAGGGAGGATCCTACTTAGTATACTATTATACTCACCCTATATATATAAAATGTTTTTAGGTTAGTTGGAGTCAGTTGGAGATCAGGCTGGTTACTACTAGCTTAGGGATTAACAGAAACAATTTGGGCTTCATAGTTGCTGTCGTCTTTACTTACCTATTGGTACTTGTAGTTTTCCTTTCAGTTGTAGTAGTTATTACATGACATTACATATGTGAATTTTTTATTTTCTTCTATATTGGAGTCTGAGTAGGAGTTGGTTGATGTTTTACTTACCTCTCTCTTTTGTATGTGTTCTCTTAGAGGGTAATTCCTCCCATCTGTGTGTTTACTATACCCTCAGTACTAGTTGCCAACCCAAGGCCTACTGGAGGCGGGACTCAGGTGTCACTATCTCTCTTCTCACATTTACAGACTAGGAGGGGTACACATTATGGGGAGGGGGGTTGTGTCAACAAAATTGTCAATATGGGACATAAAAAGAAATAAATCCATTCATTTTGTGAAAAACATAAAAACCCACTAGATGTTTACCTTTTTCTAAATATTCTTTGATAAGTTCCAAGAAATCATTTCAACATGAAAATCACACAAATTTTTTTTCTTAAATAAAAACTTTAAAACCCATATAAATCATAGATAAAATATATAGGAAACTTGAGACATCATTTTCATATCACTCTTACATATGGAGTAACCCTCACGATTACATGTAGAATAACCATCACGATGATACATGGAGTAATCATAATTGTTACACTTGAAATAACCATTATGGTTATACTTAGAATAACCATCATGATAAATTATCATAATATCTTAGGATAAACCTAATCGGTTAACTCTATCCCTTTACCCAATGTATTAAAGTGCTATAATAGGGATCAACCTTCATATGAGCTATATCAGGCTCTTCTGTGAAATATAATGGAGATCAACTCATTGTATAAGCTGTATCAAGATCACACAATACTCATAAATAATTCTCAAGTACTATATACTCAATAAAACATTTTATATTTTCAAATTTAATCATAAAACCTTTGAAAAAATCTTTTAAACTCATATACAAAACACTTTTGGATATCAAAATACAATTTTATATTAAAAACCCATTTTAATACCAAAATTCCCCAAAAAAGGAAATAGGGTTTTTTTGAATAAAACATGAAATATTGTAAAGGAATATAAACTTCAAATAATGATTGTGGTGGCAGGAAAATCCATTAATGCCATATACATTAAAATAAAACATTCCTTTTGTCTTTTATAAAGAAATTCAAAACATTCCATAAAAATATTATTTTTGAAAACCATTGAAAGAAAGTAAAAATATTCATAAAATCCATTTAAAATTATTTTATTTCCATATAAATTAATTAAAAATATGTTTTTAAAATATGGATATAAAATAAAAATAGAATTTTAAGGGAAACATTGGAAGATTATTTTTAAAATAAAGTCCCTTACCTCGAGCTTGACTCATCATGTGTGTTCCTTATCTTCTTGAAAAAATAATATGTTAATTATTTACTTACTTGAGTACCTTTTTAAATTTTATTATTTATTTTATTTCACTTATTACCATGTTATATACAATTACTTAATCATTTAAGTTCACATCGTATGTTTTGACGATATTTGGATTATATGTCCAAAATGGATTCAGTAATTTTACTATGGTCAAAGGGGTAATTATTTCATCATATAAAAAATAATAATCATGAAATAATTATAATTTTTATATATCAGTTATAATATTAAATCAACCCATGAAATATGGTTATGAAAAATGAACTATGTTATAATCTTGGAGATGGTAGTCTGTACGTACGCATGAGTAACATTTCCATTTTTCAATGACCATTATGGAAATAAGGTAATTTTTATTTTACAACTACATAATTGTCATTATTTTATAAATAAAATATTATTTATTTGACCATACTTATATATATCACCCATGTGATGTGGTGATGGAGAATAAATCACATCGCTTCATGAAGGTGGTAGTCCACACTTACATATGAACAACGTTATCATTTTTCAGTGAATGTAAATTTAAGTAAGTAAGTAATATATTTTATTTTCATAATTCTATATATATTTCATTAATATAATATATAAAATTTAATTCCATCATTATAACATCCATGAGATATGGTGATGGAAAACAAATTACATCGGTTCGGGAAGCGGTAGTCCAACATACACACGAACTATGGATTCCTTTCCCATTTAATGTTGGTTGAAGATGTTTATAGGTAATTAAATTAACATAATAATATCTCAGTATATGGTAGATACTTATTCTATTATATCATCCTGTTTTTAGAATATTTTAAGGAGGTTTAATAAGAAATAAAATGAAAATTATTGGTTAAGAAATATACCTGTTATTTAGAAAACCTCATTTTCATTACACCTTAATCCCTCTATGGTTGGTATTATTCCCAAAATAAGACATCTAGAATGTGGGGAAGAATTTTATGAAGGTATTTGGGAAGGTATTTTTTAAACCAAATGGTTATTTAAGTGTGATTAAATGAGAATAATATATTCTCTTTTAAAAGAGAGGGGAGGAACACTCTTGGAATTTATTAAATTATTAAATTAATATAAATTAATTTTTATATCCAAATGGATAAAAATTGACCAAATTTTAATATAATATGATGATGATCTTAAATAATTTCATAAAATAATTGTTTTACAAGTTTTGACTATGTTTTTACTCTTATATTTTGGTTTTAACCCCCTGTTAACTCTTTTAACACTTACTGCGACAACATGGTTTTTTCTTTTTGAGGGACATTATAGTTACTATAAATGAAGATAAGGGTGATAAATTAACCATGAATTATATTTTAAACTATATCCTAATAAATTTGAATAATATAGTATTTTTAATAATTTTATATCATTTAATAAAAAATATTTTCATAAAATATCAATAATGTCAATTTTAGAACTATTTATTTACTTTGACTTTAATAACATCATGTAAACAAATTAAATTATAATAAAATAATTTAAAAATATATATAATAATTTATATTTATATATAAATTTCATTAATCACATTAATTATTTCAAATTATACTAATTTAATATTTTTAATATCATTTATTTTATTTTTCCATTAATTGAATAATTAGTGCGTCAGCGTTGCATAAGAATTTAAGTTGAATATTTATTAACTAAAATTTAAAAATAAATTACCATGATAAATAAAATTAATTTAGATTTAATGTAAATATTTATAACTGAACATATCAATTGTTTATCCCCATGTTAAAAATATAATAGTTATTAAAAACAAGAGTGTGACATTTTTGACTTTTCATTACATAAAATATTATAAAGGTTATAATCACATAAAATTGAAAAAGGGTTATATAACAGAATATTAGATGATTATGGATGAAATTAACACATAAAATAAAATTAAGATAAGTTTTAGGGTCATTTTTCTAGTCCTAATCGTATCATTTTTAAGCCTTACTAACCCGATTTACCCTTTACCATGGTAACAAAATTTACTATACTTACTATTCATAATGACTTAAAATAAAAGGTCCTATTTATAAAATGTTGATCTCCTTATTCCAAAAATGAAATTAATTTTTCAAAATTAAAAACACATGAGTGAAAAAATTTAATTTAAAATCAAACCAAAAAAACACGACAAAAAATGGTTTTTCAGAAAAAAATGCCCCTTTTAAATGTAAAATGTTTTATACTAAATTAAAGTATACATTTAATTTTACTTTCCATAATTATATTATTTTAAATCAAAAAGAACTGATTAAATTTAAAAAATAATCCAAAAAATAATTTTATTTTATAAATACTTTATAAGAAAATACATTTTTCAATAGAAATATGCATTTTTTGCTAATCTTAAAAAATCAAAATTTTCAAAAAAATATCAAAATTTCACCATAAGATAGTTTTGATATAATTATTTAAAAAATTATTTTCATTTTATAAAATAAAATTTCTAAAATTTATAGAAATTAATTATAATATTTTCTCAAAAAAAGAAATGAAAATCATTTTTGAAGAAAATGTATTTTTTTGAGGCACCAAATGACTTTAATAAAAATTGAGTGATTATTTACTAAAATATTATGTCTAGTTTATAATGATCATATTTAAATAAAAATATTTTATGGTTTGTTTAAACTCTATGTTTCATATATTATACTATATCAAACATCGTATTTCTTTTAAAATAATTGGATATTATTGTATATACAATCCTTATTCCCTTAATACACACACAAACATATTTTAAGCTCATATCTCTATAACTTTTTCACTTTTAACCTAAATTGAAAGGAATATCTTATACCTAGATTCATGCAACATTGGATACATTTAGTTTCCTATTTTTGATTAGTGGATAAAAAAGTCATTATCCCATGACTTATTTGATTAGATGATGAGTATATGAAAAGTTTTTATCCCTATGAATTCATTATTCACAAATAATGGTATATGTGATGATGAAACTACACATTTAAGATCCTTATGATGTTTTGAGTTGTATAAACCCATTGAATTATAATGCATGTGAGATTTACAAGAAAGACATGAAAGCTCATAATAAAAGATATTTCTCTTCAAAAAAAGGACCAGGGTTATAAATAACAAGTGGTGTTAAGATATATGATCTCTCTTTAGCACAAAGATTCTACCTTTTCCCTAGCTTATCTATGAAAGTAATATTTTGTTTAATGGATATGTCCTTTGGGATTTTATTTGGGAATCTAAATCTTTGAAAATATACCTACTGGAGTTGAAATGGATTATCTTATGATTTTCACCAATTTGACCATTGGATATGCCATGGCTTCTTTCATGACCATTTATTTTTTACTTTTTTAGAGGATGAGGACTTTTTTAACTTCACAATATATAAAAATATGACTGTTATAGGTTATGATAAGATAAATAAAATAAACATTGAAATTCATATGATACTATAGATCCTAGTGTTTTTTTCTTTATAATGAATATAACATCTACTATATGTTTAGTAATTTTAAATCTCCAGATAGAATTCATAAATAGTCATCATATTTACTTAGATGATCCCAACTTCATTCGTTTGAATTCATTACTTTTATTTTACACTATTAAGTATAGTTTAGATGGTGAGATTGATTCAATATAAGTATACTCTCTATTTTTTATTCATCAATTTCTTTGTTTTTTCATGGGTAGTTCCATAGTTACCATAGTTAGATGTTTCATTATCTGTTTTTCCTTTATTTATTTGACCTCTTTATCTTTTTTTCTTATTATTTTATATAAAAAACACTTAGGAATATACATTTGATAAAAATGTAACTTTCTTAAGGCACTATATAAAACTATAATTTAACAACATTTTTTTATAGAGGCTAAGAATAAACCCTAATATCTTTTTTTGAGTAATTTAGTAGTGGTTTCTCAAAAATTATTTCCAAATTAATTATTTAACAAAAAATTCGAAGAAATTATCACTAAATATTAAATATGTGTTTAAATAAAGATTATAGAGGGTTTTAATTTTTGCTAATTTATTAATTTAGCATCAATTTAAAACCCTTATAAAATATTGTTTTTAGAATTTTTAAAAAATCATATTTAATAGTAATAATAATAATAATATTATTATTAAATAATGAATAATTTTTTATCTTTTTATTTATTTAAATGTATAATAATATATATATATATTTTGAATAGAAATTCCAGCATAACCCATTACAATCTATGTCCTTCCTGGCATATCCCTCACTCACAGATGTGAGTACCATACCCTAGGTTTCAAATTTTTATTATGAGAGAAACTAGATAAAATTTTACCTTCCTATGCTTCCATACACTATTGAGGTTCTTAAATCATTAGGCATATAATTAAAATTTCAAAGAACAACCCATGGGAGTCGAACCCTTGACCTTGAGTGTCACGAACCGCCTCCACTTTAACCTTTCCTAGCCCAGTAATAAAGATAAAGGTGACCCATAAAACCTACCTCCAATAGTAAAATAGTTTTAGACTACCACCAAGGGTATAAAACACACATATGAGATGCATTACCCTCCACAAATCCCAAAATATTAACAAAATAACCACCAATTAACATCATATAATAATATAAAAAAACCCATATTCCAAATACAATGAATGTGATGTCATATAGAAATAAAAATAAAGAATTTGGGATAAATACCATAATAAAATCCTATGGAAAAAACTCTAACTCCAACAAATCACCATAACATGAGCTAGTAATGTCCAAACCAATCAATATATGTTTAATAAAAATTCCTAATAACACTATATAGAAATAGGATTGAGAATAAAAATATAATTAGTAGGTTCCTCTTATAAAACTATCATGTAGATATAGAATCAACATACTAAAATATTTGTGAACAAGTAGTGAAATTGACTCATTACCTATCCCAAGTGAAGCTATAAGATAACCTCACCAAGGATAACTCACCAAATATATATATAGGTATAGTATCATTATAATCCTATAAATATATATTGAGAAGGTTACCTACACATTATTTTCAATTGATGTAGTCACCCTTATATCCCAATATAATATTCCCTAGGATTCCCATCCCTTCAATTACCTCATAACACACAACAACCACAACTGTATAATGAAATTATATCCACAATCACATAATCTTATAAAAATTACCACTTATCCACTAGATAACCACAACACTACCAAATCAAATAATCACTCCACATAACAAAATCACCACATCACTATACTACATATGGAAGAGAGGATAGGATATGGGAAGTATTCAGCCATCTATATCACCCACATCCTAAATATTAAGCGTACTCCCAAAACCTAAAACCACATATGATCATTATCATGGTTACTCAACTTGGGTGGTGGTACATAAAAAATAACCAAAAGTATAATGAATATATAATAACACACACCTCATCCTAGGGTCAACTCTCCCATGAAGCACCTCTACAACCGTAGCTCATCATTACATTATCTTTGTTTCACAATAAAACTTTCTACCACCTCTAGACACACAATTACCAACAAAAAAACCACAAAAAAACCACATATATTTCTCCCATTGTCATTCCACTTTCATTAATTCATTCATTTATTCTCACATACTTCTATATTTATAAGAAAATACAATACACTAATGGCCTTAAACTCACCATATTATTTATGGGTTTTATAGGATAGATTAAAACATAATCTAAGAAATGTAAATGAATTAAAATACAATAACCAAGATCGACATTCATGAAAATGAAATCAAGATATAGTAAAAAGAATGACCAGTACATGTACCTTACATCATTGGTCATTGCTGGTACTATCTTTCATCAATGATCATGATGAAGATCACTCAATAGGTAGCCAAAATATATTCCTCCTATGTGTTTTATCCATGGGTTGTGTAGAATATCTCAATTCTTGAGTGGGATTATCCACTCTCCACAATAATATAATTCTCTCTAGGTGAAGGAGGAAAGAGAAGAGATCTAACAGAAGAGAGGTTTGATAGGGAGTTAGTCACACATGAAAAAACTACCTCACCCTACTTTTAAAATCCATAAAATTCTGCAAAGATTATCCACACATTAACTTATACATTATGGAACACATGAGTTATACATGCTGTTAAAAAATATTTGTAACCCCATAGATGAACCAAATATTATATATTTCATCATTAAACACTTTATTAATGATATCCAATATGAGAGAGATTCAAATATTAATACTTTACTATTCAACTACCATGAATATGTCTTCCATGTAAAGGTAGTGTTAAATGATATCAACATATCATTTTATATGATATTCCCAAAACCAAGAAATACCAAATTATTTAGTTTCTATATATCATACTGTATGACATATCAATATCATACACTATGATATTGGCATATATAAACCATATATATATATATATGGATTCAGGGAATAACTATTACGGTCTCCTACTTATAGTAAATACTCATAAACATTATTCCATTTCACCTTATATTGTATCATATATAATAACTTGTGAAGCCATATCCAAAAACTACTTTTGGATATATTTTAAAACACTTTTAGAAAGGAATCATTAACTTCACCTTGAATCATATCATATGAAATAACTTGTGAATAACTATTTAAAACTCCTTTTCGGATAAAAATCTAAAACATTTTTAAAGCATTAATTTGAGTAGAATCAATCCCCATTTAGTCAAACAAAAATTATGAACCCACAGGTCTTTATAGCATTGAAAATAAATATGAATCACTAGATCCATAAATGTAATCAAAGAGCAGTCTCTATAAAATCATTAGTTCCACTCAAGCTATAAAAGGATCTTGCATGATCTCCATAAAACACATGTATCTATATACTTGTGTCCACCGGTTTCATTATATACAGAAATCTATTACCATATGATCCCTTTGTACAACACATTAAGTGACCATGGGACATGATCTATGTTAGTCCCATATATCCAACTCAAACATTCTCAATTCTCAGAGTATAGACTAACTAGGTCAATGAATAAATCACATATCATTCAACTTTATAGATGATAACATCACAATCCCCTTACTCAAATAGATAAACACATAATATATACTATCTTGGTATGTCCATACACATCCTTAGTATATTTTAATTGAGGGCCCAAATGTTGTATGCATCATACAAGAGTGAAAATACCAACCTTATTGAGCTTCAACTGGAAACCTGATAAAAAACATACCCAACCACCCCTGATTAGATAAGCCTTAAGGACTGTATAAGAAATGTATTAATGTATGAAAATTATCATTCTACATATCTCACTACCCTCATGTAGTTCAGACTACAAATATAAATCATACACCCCTAGTATACCAAATAAATAGCGTATGCTACTCCATATAGTATAGTTAGTGGTTCTTCTAGTTCACAAAACCTATTTTATGTCTCATGAGCATATTTTATATCCCAATAAAAGAAATATTACACATTCTAACCTTATAATTTCACCATAACCTATAATACTCCATGATAAATATTGGTTAGAGATAACTCAAAGTCACACTTTGAAAGGTCAATTATCAAATCCATTCACAAAATGTATAGAAATATATACATTCATGCAACAAACATAAAATAATGATAAATTAGATATTTATTTTTACATAACATGATATATTTTATAATATTAGACTCATTTAAAAATACTTAACCAAAATATACATAAACACCTATCTAACATATCATTTATGATAATAGATTAGCCTTATGTTTGCTACACTTTCAGGGGTTTTGGAAAACTCATTACATAACTATGCAATTACTGCTACATTTGTATATCCCCAAATAATAAAAACCTCCCACTAAAATATTTAGTGATTAATATCTAAAAATAAATCTATTTTAAAAAATGGTGATACTTAGAATAATATTCTGAATATTTAACTCCTTGACCATATTAAAACATCTTAATTTCAGACCATCAAATTTGACAATGTCAAAAAAAATTATTGTCTATTTATAACTCTTTACAAAGTTGATACTTTATGTTATTAGCCCAAATTAAAATACAAAATATTCATACATATCTAAATGAACCCTAAGCATAATTTATATGAAACCTTTTCTTGTAAAGGCTTATAATTAGATGAAATCAATAATCTCTACATGAGTAAGTTTGGAGACACATATAGTCAACCCTCACTTTTCTAGACAAGGCATGGGAATCTAGGACAGTGAGTAGTCCAACCTAATATTCCATTACCCAGGGGTAATTTATTTCCAATGCACACCCATGGTAGGGTAGAATGCCAGATGCCCGATGGGACTCAACTATTCATGTGTTCGATTCACATTGAGTTCACTATTCTATTTTTGAAATGTGCCAAACCCACACTCATTTTTGAGCCAACACAAAACTACTTTCCAATGATAGGCATTAATTAGGGATTTACCAATAATGCTTTAAGTGCACATTGGTTAAGAGGATGGGTGGTAAGGCTTATCGCACCTCTTAGAGGGGGATTATTTTCTAGTCAGGGACTCTCTTAAAGATCTAATATATATTTTTGAATCTTTTCCAAATCCAAGTGTGAGACTAACACTACAAGAAAAATTGATATTTATGATCGGTTATTTATGAAAACATCTAATATCATCACAAATAATTGAAAATGTTAGGTTATTTACGACGGGATAACATTCTAGTCACAAATAATCACAAATCTAGTAGCATTTGTGATTGGATATGGGCCCCGTTGCAAATGATTTTGGCATGACTGCACACCATTCCATGGGAAAGGGGTATTTGCAACAAGAAACTTTTTCTTCACAAAAAGATATAGATTTTAAATCAATAAAATTTCCATCATAAAATGATAGTATTTCCGACAGAAATTACATTCTCTTGAAAATAATCTTTCAACAGAGTAAATAATAGGTATTTATGGTGGGTAGCATTTGCGACGTGTGACCAAATCCATTAAAAATTCTAATTGAATCACTGCTATAATTATTTATGGGTTGAAATATTTGTGATGATATTTTCTTCGCAAATAGCCCACCACAAATAATCTAACTTATAAGGCCCCTACCACCATTCTTCTATCACAAGTTCTAAACCCCCTTATGGTGTCTCTTTGGTTTCTCTTCGTATAAGTTTTAATTTCTACCTAGAATTTCCATAGAGATGTCTTTAGGATTGCATTGCTCTTTTCATTCTAGTAAAGCGTCATTTTTAGGGTATTTATTTTAAACTTTTTTAATTGTTTATTTACTTTATTTCATATTAGTAATTTTTAGGAATAATTAATAGAAATTAGTAGTAATTGATACTAATTATAAATAATTAGTATAAATTAGTAATAATTACCAATAATTATTAATAAGTACATATAAATAGTTAATAATTAGTAAATAATTAGTAATAAATAACTAGAATTAGTAATAATTAATAACAAAAATAATAATAATTAGTAATAATTAACAAACATTAGTAATAACTACCAATAATTAGTAATAATTACAAATAATTACCAATAATTAGAAATAATTAGTAACAATTAGAGAAAATCAGTAATAATTAAAAAGATTACCAATAATTAGTAATAATTTACAAAAAATTAGTAATAATTAGTAATAATTACCTAGAATTCATAATATTGAGTAATAATTATAAGTAATTAGTAATGATTACCAATAATTAGAAAAATATTAGTAATAATTAACAATAATTCATAATAATCAGTTATAATTAATAATTATAAGTAATAATTAGTAATAAATACACATAATTATTGATAATTATCAATGATTAGTAATAATTTGTAATAATTACAAATAATTAGTAATAATTATCAATAATTAGTTATAATTAGTAATAATTACAAATAATTAGAAATAATTAGTTATAATTAGTAATAAATAACAAAAATTAGTAATAATTAATAATAAAAAACAATAATTACTAATAATTAGTAATAATCAGTTATAATTACTAATATCTAAAATAATTAACAATAATTAGTAAAAAATAGTAATAATTAGTAATAATTAACAAAAAATATTAATAATTACAAATAACTACCAATAATTAGTAATAATTATTAATAATTAGTACCAATTAATAATAATTTCCAATAATTACCAATAAATAGTAATAATTACTAACAATTGGTAATAATTGCCAATAATTAGTAATAATTAATAATAATTAATAATAATTAATAATAATTAAAATAATTGCCAATAATTACAAATAATTAGTAATAATCACAAATAATTGGTAATAATTATCAATAATTACCAGTAATTAGTAATAATTGGCAATAATTAGTAATAATTATGAATAGTTAGTAATAATTAATTCTAATTATAAATAATTAATAATAATTAACAATAATTATTAATAATTACCAATGAATATATAAAAACCTTATATTTTTTTAAGTATTTCTATTTAAATAATTTTATTTTATTAATATATTTCATTATACATAATACTAAGTTTTTAGTGAACTGTATAATATTATTAAAATAATATGGGTCCATTATCTCCTAACATTTGGATTATCAGGTGTAAATAGTAATTAGTAAATTATGAAAATATTCAGCCTACACATTTATAAAATGAATTCTTTAGTTATAAAATCATTAGAACTAAAAGAAAAAAATATTTGTAAATAAAAGTGTTTTTTTATAAAAAAACATTTTTATGCACAAAATATACTTTAACATTAATAAATTAAATTAATCACTATTGGTAAATTATTTTAATGAAATTTATATATTATTTACTTGATCAAATGTTTTAAAAATTAAAAAAATAATTTTCAAGTCATAGGATTAGAAAAAAAATCCATTTTTATGCTTAGAAATGTATTTTTCTCTCTAAAAAACGGTTTTTGTCACATTTTAAAAACTTAATTCAAAATTAATTTTTTCCATTTATAAGAATTGAATTAGATAAAATTAATTTCATATTTATAATCAAGAGGTTCGAATTTGGTAAATAGGACCCTTTTATTTTTTGTCAACTTAATGAATTGACATAATTGTAAATCATGTTAATCTAGTTAAAAAATAAGTGATATGGACATAATTTTTCATCCAAATTATTATTGGATGAATTTAATTGAAAAATTATCACCTTATTCCCTAAATTTATTAGTTTAATAGAAAATTTTCCATGAAAATGATTTATATATTATTTAAATCAAAGAAAGTGACAAAATATCACCCTCTTTGTTTTAAATATCCTTTATATGTTCACATAGAGACAAAAACTAGTTATGAAAAAATATTAATAGTAATTTTGTGTATAATAAAATTATATTCCTAATGGTAATTTTTTTATAATTTTTAGGTATTATATAATTATGTTAAATGTTGACACAATAGGAAAACAATATTTATTCAATTAATAGAAAAATAAATTAAATGATTTTGAAAATATTAAAAGTGATATAATTTGAGTAAGTTATAGTGTTATAAGAATTTTATAGGTGTATAAGAAATATTAGTGCCATTTTAAAATATTATATTCGAATTAAAACTTTTTCTTTATGTCATTTAAGTTAAATTAAATGAATATTTTCAAAATTTAAAATAATAATATTTTATCAAAATAATATTTTATTTAATTATTTAAAAGTCATAAAAATATTTAAATAGGAAAAGGTGGATATTATATGGTCTAAAATTCAATAAACTAGAAATTTATGGGCTAATTTTAACTTTATAAGGAAAAATTATAACTCTTTAATATTGAAAAATTTGTTACCGTAATTAAAATTAAAATTGTTTAATTAAGGGATAATCAAAATGATAAGGTTTAAAATGATACCAAAACTTGACTAAATTATATTTATTGATCTAATTAAAACCCTATCATTACTTTTATTTTAATTCCTTGACATTTGGGCGAATTTTGTTTAATAATTAATTTATTATAATTTAATATTTTGAGAAATTCTAAAAATTTCCCCTAACCTCAATTATAAAAGGGATCCTCCTACCTCACTTATTTACACAAGTTTTAGCATAATATATTGAAAAAACATCTACCAATTTATCTTATAAACTTATATAACTACATTCTAGAGGTTCTTTTATTCCCCAAAGACCAACCCTAGATTCCTTTAGAGGAGATCTAAAGGTGTTGTTTTAGAGAAGTGGTAATCATATTAATCGATCATTTTATTTTATAATATTCTTTAAATCCTCTAAATATATGAAATTTATCATAAAATAATAAATTAATTATAATAAATATTCTGATATTTTTTTATGATTATGAAAAAACCACTATACACCCCCTTTTCTATAAAATGAAAATTAAAAGTATTAGTCGTACGTACGTATGGCTTACCGTCTCTGCGTAATGATATAATTAATTTTTTATATTAATATTTTATTGATTGGTATTATGGTGGGTTAAATGTTTATATATGATAATTATGAAATAATTATACTTTTAGAATTATAAAATAAAATCTATATACTTACCATCCAATCCTTTGGGAAATGATAACATCGTTTAAGCAAACGCATGGACTACCACCTCCATGAAGCAATGTGATTTTTTTCATTTATATTTTACATGGATGATAATGAGGATGAATTTGAGGAATATATATGATATAATAATTATTCTGTAAATATGAATTAATATTTACCTTTCTTTCATTCTATTGGTCAAAAAATGAAAACAAGGTTCATGCGTATGTATGACCTACCGTCTCCATGAATAATGTAATTGGTTTTCTATATGTAAATTTTATGAATGAATATAAATATGTATATAATGAATATATATGATATTTATATCTTGATTAATATTTTGTAAGATATGGAACCAAGATAAATGTACAAGGACCAGAAGTACTGAACTGAAATACACATGACAAATGAAACAATTAACACCTTAGAATGATGATTTTAATAAAGAATTATTAACAAAAGTGGTGTTAAAATGTTATGAAAGGTTAATATATGATATTATACATATAAAAATGACTCTTTTATAAAATCATAGTAAATTTAAATTTATTATACATGAGGCTAGAGTGCTTTCTAAGCATGGTGAACTCTAGGTAAGGGTTTTATGTCACAATCTCATTATTTATCGGGATTGTTTATGATTAAGTTAAAATGATAAAATCTTATGGTATACCTATCAATATACTCAATAATTCTCTTATACTAGATTTATTTCTTGAAAATATATATTTTATTTTCATTTGCCTCACCTTATGTACTAAAAACTCTAAAAACATATTTTTAAGTAAAATTGACTTCATTTATCTTTTCAGTTAAAAAAGAAACCATTTTATTCCATATCCACGTTTTCAAAAAATGTTTTAAATATGGTTTTTACTATTATAATATGATTTTTAATGTAATTTTTTCCTATGTTTGACTTAAAAAAAAACTATTTGGAATAAATTTTTATTTTTGTTTTCTAAATGAGGAACTTAAGGACTTTTCTGAAAAAATTATAGAATACATGTTTTTTTAACTTATACGACATGAACGTATTTTCTAGATGTTATGAATTATTTTTCATTTGAACCTTAATTTACAATTTTTATGTGGTTATTTTAGAAAAAAATGTTTTCTTTTATAATTTCTTTATTTTTTAAATAAGTGATTTCAATAATGGAAAGGTTATTTTCTTCAAGAATGTTTTAATGACCTTATAATGATATTTATATTCATTAAAGATGATAAAAATTGAGTTCACTTATGATTTTATAGGGATAAAATCCAATTATACCACATATATTATTTATCTAGATATTTTATTTTCATGATTAAAAGATGTTTATGAATTTTTTTTCTTTTCCACGGGTTATGTTATATTGAAATAAAGTGAGGTTTATAAAACCCATTTATTTTCCATGTGTTATTATATAATGAAATACTTATGAAACACATTTATTTTCACGGATTATAATATGATTAATTCCTTATGATCTTGTGGTACAAATATACATTATTTTAATTATGTGTTGAGTGGGACTTATATCTCCCTCTAATTTATTGGGTAAACATTGATATCTAATGAGATAAATAAGGAAATAATGGGGATTGACCCTAGTTCAGTTAGGGAATATGTCCACTATGATATTATTTAGAGTGAACCTTGACTACTATGATTATTTGGGAGTGATTAAATTCCACTAAGATATCCTTGGAAACAATCCTTGACTAATAAGAAAATGTTTTTCTATGATTATTTTTATTACAAAAATCAATGTATTATGCCTATGTTAATCCTTCATGGTTAATGTTCTTTGATTTATTTATGATTCATGTACTATGAACTAAAAATATTTATTTCATGAATTATTATTATTATTTTTATATATAGGGTATGGTGTTCAAATGTGAAAATTATGTTTTTATACCCTTATACTCATGTTATTCTTATGTGATCATCGATATCTCTCTTGGTTACCCTTACTGATCATCTAAGATCACCCTTTTCTTATTTATCCTTTCCCAAATTTATGAAGAATGGTATTAAGTATGATATTTATAAAAAGGGTTCTACTTATAAAGAAACAAGTGGAAGATAATATAGGTATTTTATGAACCAATTGTTTATGTTTCCAAGTTCCCAAATATACTAGACCTAAACAATTATAACATGGATTGAAATTTTATGTAATAAATATTCATATATTAAGATATAATATCTATATATGAAAATAATGGGATTATATAGTTGGTATTAGATAAATTTTTAGTTAACCATTGGAAACTAGGATGAGGAAACTTTAGTAAGAACCCTTTGGATAAGTCTAAGTATAGGATTGAATCCTAATAGTTTTGGTGATGATCATGAATGAACTAGGTTCAAACTAAGGTTTCACAGAAGAAAGTGTCATGATTTAAACATACTATAAATTATTTTTCATGATTATGTGGTTTCCTACTATGATTAGTGTTACTGAAACTATGATTTTAGTTCTAGTCAATGTTTAGAACCTGAAGGAATCATGTTAATACTGAATGTGATGGAGAATGCAATGATTGTACATCCAAGAAACAAAATTTTATGAGAGATGGAATGAAAAATATTGTTTTTATACTCACAAATCTTTCTCAATATATGAGTTAAATTGATTTTATAAATAATAAAATAAGAGAACAACATTCTATTGAGTCCTTCATGAGGCAGCATCCACCTTATTTTAGTGGGTCAACTGATCCACTAGTGATTTACCAATAGATCAGTACCATTGAAAAGATATTTTCCATTATTCAGTGTTTAGATCATGAGAAATTTATTTTGGACATTTATCATTTGTAAGGTGAAACAGATCAATGGTGAAATCTTATCAAGAACACATAAGAACAAGAAGAAATTGAACCTATAGAGAGGGAAAAATTTAAAATCTTATTTTTAAATATGTAATTTCTTCGTATTATTTGTAAAAAAATGGAGATAGAATTCCTTGATTTAAAGCATAAGGATGATGAATATATTGATAATTGTGAGGAAAATTTTCCAAGACTACAAGGTACGCTTTTGGTATTATCATCAAACCTGAAAGTAAGGCTGATAGAATATTTAGTGTATTAAATCCAAGTCTTTGAAGGGAATTATCCATAATGTAATTCAGTAGTTATGATGATTGTTTTTTGATTTTCTTTCATGGTGGGGATGAAGATTGTATTTAACCACAAATCTCATGGTTTTGATAAGAAAAGAAAAATGGAATTCAAAGTAAATTCTAAAAACCATAGAGAGAAGAAGATGATATTTCCTTTATACTAAAAGCATGGAAGAAAACATGGGGGAACTTTTATTAAGGGGAATGGAGTATGTTTCAAACATATAAAGAAAGGTCATCAAGAAATCAAAGGTCTATGTTATGGAAAAAATATAGAAAATTATGTGAATAAAGAGAAGTATCTATAGAATTCACTACCCACACTCCAATGTTTTAAATGTAGGTAGTATGGGAATTACCCTAATTAGTTCCAAAATTCAAAGGTTATTGATGATGATCAATTTTAGAAACCTCTTAAGTCCATAGACAAAGGGAAATATCATTCAATCACTATTTTTATGAGGGGTATAATAACAACATGGAGAAAGGTACTCTTACCATCCACTCAATAACTGTTGATGTCTTATATATTTTTTAATCTATAAACTATTTTATATCTAAAGAATTTTATAAGGGTATCATAGTACCACCTCAACAAATAGATGTTTATTTAGTAGTAAAAACCCCTAAGGGTATGATGATCACATCTGAAGTCTATGATTCTTATCTGATTAAAGTTATTGGGAATGTGTGTAATGGCCTGGACCTCTCCGGCCCATTCCTTTATCGAAAATAAGGTCATGAAGTGTTCTGGAGGGTAGAAGGGACTTTTCTCACACTTTTCAGAATTTTGTAACTACACGCTGTGTAGTGTGAGTACACGCCATGTACCACTGTTCTAGGTATACCCCGTGTTGAAGCTTTGTCCCTGCTGTGTGAAATAAATGAGTACACGTCGGGTAGATAGTACTACATGCCGTGTAGTGTCTCCCCGCATACGTGTTACCTTCAAACCGCGTGTTGACCAGTCAACGGACATGTTCCGTGTCCTTGTTTTGTGAAATAAATAAGTACACGCCGTGTAGCCCATACTACACGCCGTGTAGTTCCTCCCCGCGTATGCGTTACCTTCAAACCGTGTGTTGACCAGTCAACGGCTGCGTGCCACGTTGAAGGCAGTGTTGGAAGTTGCGTGGTGACCGTATGAAATGGCCGAGTACACACCGTGTACTATAAATTACATGCCATGTACTTTAGTTCTTCTCACCTATAAATGGAGGGGTCCCCTCCTCCTTTTCAACTCAATCCTCTCCTCCCTATTCCCTCGAGCAGAGCTCTCCCAAGAGACTCAAAGGCTCTTTTCTTCCATAACTTCTTCGCCCGAGCTTTGATTTACGATCTGTTTGTGGACACGGGATTTTAACGATGAGGCAGAACTTCTGAGCTTGGATTTGTTGCTTTCCCTTCGACCTTTACTTCCCAGTTTCCACCCAAGGAGGTTTTTCTGGGTTTTTTCAAAAGCAACGGACGCCGATGGATGTCTTCTAAAGTTGATCCGGGGGAGCGTTGTGATCAGAACCTGTTGAGGTAGGGATCTTACCTTTGTCTCTCTAATTTGTGAAACATGCGGGGTGGTTTTCCTCTTGTTTATGTGAACCAAATTTGAACCAGTTTAATAAAGATAATAAATGTCTTTTATAACAGGGATGAGAAGTTTGTGAATGCAGTTACTTTTTTTATATCCTGTTATATTATGTTGTGAATTGAATAGGCTTATGCCTACTGAAAATCACGGTCGTTGGGGGCCTTTGCTTGCGCAATTAAATGCTGCCCTATCTTTCTAGACCGTTTATGAATGGAAAATTTGTGGAATGTGGAAATTGGTTAATCACGTAAAGTTGGATGATTAAATGAAAATACGGAACCCTTGTGTGATCACCCCAGTTGAACAAACTGAAATAATAAACATGTGGGTGCTGGTTAGGGTTTATTTATGTAAAGGGGGTGTTTTGGGGGTTGTTTTGGATCGGGGGAGCAGCGGGGCTGCGGTTGGCTTGGTTATGGGTTGTTGTGAATGCTATGTTGGTGATGGGAAGCAGGGCTGCGATAAATTGTATCAAGGGATGATGATGTACGACGTGGTTGTGGTTATAGTGGTTGGGAGTAGGCATGCAGGGATGGGTTTGAATGTGATAAAACTATGGGTTGTGAATAATAATAAGGACTTGGTTGTGTTGCTTGTGTTTTCCTAACTTGATTTGTGGATGACAGGGATATGTTTTACGAACGATCTATGTGGTTAGTTGTGGATAGTTTCCCAGTAGTTAAGGAACAAATAAACCGATTCTTTTGAAATATGAAAACCTAAATGGGGTTGGGATTGTTTGTTGTATGCATACTTCGTAGTAGCAGTGCCGAGGCACGTGCTCAGTTCTCTGTTTAGAAGCCATAGGTTGAGCTGTGTGTTTGGTACACACATATATATATATCTGTATCTTTGTGTTTTATCACACCCCACCCATGTTGAGCACTTAGTGCCGAACACTCCCATTTCATGGGAGAGGGTGTTTTCCCCTTAGTTACTAGCTCCTTCCTGCTCCTTCTTCCATAGGCTGTGATAGCTTAAGGCGACCTTACACCCAAGAATCTTTAGGTAGGTTTTGATTGGGGTGGTTTTAGCCCAAGACTCTTCTGGAAGGTTTTACTATTTCCCCAGAATCTTTGGGATGAGGCCCAGGTGTGTGCGGGCGGGATATGCGGTTGTGAGGCCCAGGTGTGTGCGGACGGGATACATGGTTGCAAGGCCCAGGTGTGTGCGGGCGGGATACGTGGTTGTGAGGCCCAGGTGTGTGCAGGCGGGATATGTGGTTGTGAGGCCCAGGTGTGTGTGGGCGGGAAGAGTGTGGTAGCATCAGGACGTTCGTCATTAGGAAGAGCAGCTTACTAGTGGGAAATGGTGCGGGGTACCCAATACTCTTGTTCTTATAAACTACTACTACCTGCTGTTTGTGTTTTTGGTGAGCGTGGCTGGTGAGGTTGGGTGAATAGAATTACTTGTTAGGTTTTGGTTTCTTCTGTGGTTCTCACGGGACATTAGGATGTCTCCCCACTTGTGCAAGAGAGCTTTAGGTTTCCCTACGGAGTATACTTGTATGCTCACCCTACGTCTACTTTCAGGTTTCCAAGAGGACTACCAGGGCCATGCATGACCCTACTAGTCGGGACAGTTGGAGTTGTTATAGTTTTCTATGCTCTTGTTTCTTTTGGTATTGTACTTTTGAGCTTTCTGGTACTTATACTTTGATTCAGAATTGTTTAAACATGCATATGGGATTGGTTTGGGTTTATTTCCATTTACTTGTATTTTTCTTCTTTTGGTGTTTGACTCATCCTATTTCCCGATCCTAAATAATAAAAAGGGTAATGCCTACCATATTTGTAAAAAAACTCATACCCTTGGTGCTAGTCGCCACCTCGGGGCCTACTAGAGGCGGGACTCGGGGGTCATTATCTCCCTTTCACCATTGCCAGCTCTGGAGGGGCATCTTTGGTGGGAGGGGGTCATGATAGAATGGTATCAGAGGAAGGTTGAGAGATAGAATGGAGTTTGGAGTTATTCATAGTGAGGATTTCATGGGATGGTAGGGCAACCGTGTTGGCTGATCTTGGTGCATGACATAGGCCAGGGAAGACCGGCTAGGACACTGGATTTTAGGGCCCCCCGTGATCCGATGTAAGGAATATGAGCCTAACGAACGACCAAGTGAGACTACATTGATTGTAGGGTAGAGACCCTAGGGAAGTTACATGCATCATCATGATTGTGTTTTACTTGATTTGGGTGTTCTGGGAAAGAAATTGAAATAATGTGATAAAATAAAACCTTGAGAAATTTCCTTACTATTTGGGCTTAGGCGATCCTTGTTTACCGTACAGCTATGGCACCTAGATGTCGTCCCTGAGTGGATCAGACAGCCGAGGCCCAACAGATTTAGGTGGTCGATCAGTTGAGGATTGACCGAGAGGAGGAAGATAGCCAGTGGTAGAAGAATCTCTGTTCCTTCCAGCGACAAACCCTCAAGAAGTAAGAGGGTAGTACTTCGGAAATGGAGACAGAGGGGTGACTTGAGGAGCTGGGGATCACTTTTACTTTGATCCATGCTTTGAGGGAGTACTGGGTTCCCCTAGCAGTCATTCAGCTGAGAGGTGTGGCGTGACAGTGGTGGACACTCTACCTCGAAGAGAGGACAGAGGCAGAGGTTCCATGGGCTGACTTTGAGAAGGAATTCCGAGAGGAATTCCTTTCTTCCATGTTCAAGTTGGAGAAGCGGCAAGAGTTACTCTCTCTACAGTAGGGGAGTATGTCCATACGAGAGTTGGGGATCAAGTTCAAGGATCTTCTACAATTTGATACAGACCTCTTTCCGGACGAGGAGTCTCGGGCGAGACGTTTGGAGGAGGTGCTTCATCCTTCACTCCAGTATGCTATCACCCCCTTCACCCTTCCGACGTACTTGGCAGTACAGAAAAAGGAAGAGGTTGTAGAGAGGATGAACTCGCAGGGAGGTGCACCCCGTGATGGGATCCAACTGGGTTCATCGAAGGAGAAGGTAGTCAGCAGCAGGTCTCCTGCGATGGGACCTTCCAGGTTCAGACCAATGGGGAGCAGGCCCCAGCAGTTCCAGTTCAGATCCTCAGGTCCTCATCCCTTTTTCACGAGCCTAGGACCGAAGTGTTTCTCTTGTGGAGGTTTCGTTCACATTCAGAGTCGGTGCCTGACCCGTGCTCAGTACGGTGGAGGTGAGAAGGTTCAGCGCCCACCTCAGCAGCACCAATTGCCGGCGAGGCCCTTCCAACAGCAGCAGGACCATGCTCCTTCGAGGGAAAACTTTGCAGGAGGAGGCCGACCTCAGGGTGCTCCTCCGGGACCTCGACCAGGGTGTGGTTGGGGAGGTGGTCGACATCAGAGAGGCAGAGGAGATGGGCGTGGACAGTTTCACGCAGCAGAGTTGGCATCTCCAGCAGGACCAGAGGTGGTGCGAGGTACGATTTGTTTGTTCAGCACTCTCATTTCTGCCTTGTTCGATTCGGGAGCTTCACTCTCCTTTGTTACACCCGGTCTAGCCCATGCTTTGGGACTAGATGTAGAGAGACTTTCTGTACCACTGGTTCTGAGTAAACCAATTAGAGGCCAGAACATTGTATCTTGTGTTTTCCAGGGATGTGGGCTGACGTTGGGACCACATCGATCTAGTGGGGATCTTCTTTTGTTACAGATGCACCCGTACGATGTCATCCTAGGCATCGACCGGTTTTTTTCTATTAGTGCCATTATCGACTGATTTCGAAGAAGAGTCGTGTTCTCCGATGTGGATGGGCAGCGTGTATCCTTTGTTGGAGAGAGGAGCTATCAGGTAGGAAGACGGCATGTGAAGCCTCTCCTTTCCTTGTTAGGTGGGTTATCAGTGATTTCAGCTGATATAGAGATGATGGATGTCCCAGAGGTTGTTGGGGAGTTCCTTGATGTTTTTACCAAGGTGGTTTTGACTCTACCCCCCGATGTGACATTGAGTTCAGGATAGACTTACATCCTGGTGCCCGTCTGATTTCGATGGCCCCTTATCAGATGGCACCTTTGGAGTTACGGGAGTTGCAGATTCAGATTGACGATCTGATGGAGAAGGGTTTTGTTCGACCCAGCGTGTCGCCATGGGTTCTCTAGTTTTGTTCATAAAGAAGGCAGATGGTGGTCTTAGGTTATGCATAGACTACCGAAGGTTGAATCAGGTAACGGTCAAGAACCGTTACCCCCTTCCAAGGATAGATGATCTCTTCAACCAGCTGAGGGGACATGTTGGTTTTCTAAGATTTATCTATGATCTGGATATCATCAGCTGAGTGTAAAAGACAGTGACATCTTGAAGATGGCTTTCAGGTGCAGGTATGAGCACTTTGAGTTTGTAGTGATGCCGTTTGAAGTTACGAATGCACCAGCTGTGTTCATGGGACTTATGAAATTTGTTCTCCGAGAGTTTCTGGACCAGTTCATCGTTGTGTTTATCAATGACATCCTGATATACTCAAGATCAGAGGAGGAGCACGTTGAGCATCTCAGGGTAGTCTTGGAAGTCCTTCAACACCACCAGCTTTATGGGAAATTGTCGAAGTGTAAGTTATTGACACAAGAAGTACACTTCCTTGGGCACGTAGTGTCCCAACATGGAGTGTCAGTGGACCCGTCGAAGGTGGAGGTAGTTGTTTCTTTGGCAGAATCCAAGAGCATGGCAGAAGTTCGTAGTTTCCTGGGGTTGGCAGGTTATCAATAGAGGTTCGTTTCAGACTTCTCTCGAGTTGCTGCTCCATTGACAGCTTTGACTAGGAAGAACCAGGTCTTCCTATGGAGCGAATAGTGCCAAAAAGCTTTCGACTACGTGAAGAAGAAGTTGGTTAGTGCTCCCGTACTTAGGTTTCCAAAGGAAGGGTTGTTGTATGAGGTGTTTTGTGATTCTTTTGGCCTTGGTTTGGGGTGCGTACTGATGCAGAAGAAGGGTGTGATCTATTATGGGTCTAGGAAGTTGCGCCCTCACGAGCATAACTATGCCACCCATGACCTGGAGCTTGCAGTAGTAGTGTTCACACTGAAGTTGTGGCGACATTACCTCTTTGGGGAGCGCTTTGTGGTCTTATCAGATCAAAATATCTTGCGTTATATCTTCTCCCAGCGTGACCTAAACTTGCGGTAGCAGAGATGGGTTGAGTTTCTCCAAGACTATGACTTCAAGATCTCTTACACTAAAGGTAAGGGAAACGTTGTGGTTGATGCCCTGAGCAGGAAGTTGCATAAGGAAGTGGTTCAGGAATTTGCTGATGCTTGGAAAGTGATGTGAGAGTTGGATGCCTTTCACTTGGATGCAAGGGTAGAGGGTGTTAGAGGCTCTTTGTTTCAGATGACGGTGCAATCCTCCTTGTTGCAGCAGGTGGAAGAGTCTCAATGGGGGGACTCCGAGGAAGAAGTGATGCGGGATAATTTTGATCAGGGAAATGATCCAGAAGGATGGTCAGAGGACAACTGACATTGGATGCTTTTCCATGGAAGGTTGTTTGTTCCGGAGGTGATGCATGAGGGGGTTCTCCATGAGTTCTATAGCTCAGCCTTGACGATGCATCTGGGAGTTTCAAAAATGTACCGAGGCCTGAGGGAACAGTTTTGGTGGCCTAGGGTGAAACGAGCAGTGACAGAGTATGTGGCTAAGTGCCTAATGTGTCAGTAAGTAAAGGCTGAGCACTGTGTTCCCAACGGGTTATTGCATCCTTTAGATGTCCCCGATTGGAAGTGGGATGACATCTCAATGGACTTCATCCCAGGACTACCCAGAGCTCAGGGTGGTTATGATGCTATATGGGTAGTGGTGGATCAACTGACGAAATCAGCTCACTTCTTAGCAATTAAGGAGTCGGGCCCGGTGAGTACCTTAGCACAGAGGTACGTAGACGAGTTGGTGCGTTTTCATGGAGTTCAAAAGACTATCATCTTAGATCGGGATACTCAATTTACCTCATGAGTCTGGAGGGGGTTACAAAATGCTTTTGGCACCCATCTATGCCTTATCACTACTTTCCACCCCCAAACCGATGGGCAGATAGAGCGGACTATCCAGAAGTTGGAGGACATGCTGCGAGCATGCATTCTAGATTTCGGAGGATCATGGGTACGACACTTGACTTTAGTAGAGTTTTCCTACAACACCAGTTTCCACTCTACTATTGGCATGGAACCGTTTGGGGATTTGTATGGAAGACCATGTCGTTCACCCATTTGCTGGGTAGAGGTTGTTGAGATAGGTGCTCTTGGGACAGAGGTAGTACAGAGCACCATAGAGAAAGTCCAGCTTGTGCGTGAAAGGATGAAAGCGGCTCAGGACCGACATAAGTCTTATGCAGATCGTCGGAGGAGTCCCTTGGAGTTTTAGGTGGTAGATCATGTGTTCTTGAAGGTTTCCCCTTGACGGGGGTAGCGAAGGTTTGGGAAAGGGAGTAAGATCTCCCCTAGTTTCATCGGAACTTTCGAGGTACTGAGCTGAGTCGGCGAGGTGGCATATCAGCTGGCCCTGCCACCTCAGTTGGAGAAGGTTCATGACGTCTTCCACATCTCCCAACTTCATAGGTACTTACACGATGACTCTCACGTTATCGACTGGGGAGAGTTAGATATGGGAGATCACGCGACCTTCGAGGAATGACCAGTCAGAATCGAGGATTGTAAAGAGAAGGTGCTCCGTGGACGAACCATAGCCTTGGTTCGTGTGTTGTGGAGGCATGGCAGCCTTGAGGAGAGAACTTGGGAACGGGAGACCCAGATAGACGCTCAGTACCTGGAGTTGTTTTGACTTGTGTTTTTCCTTGTTCTTCTGAGCTTTGTTTTTATGTTATACTCTGTACCTTTGATATATGGAAGGCTTGGATTGTTAGTTGTGAGACCTTTTGTTTCCTTGTTCTCTGGAAGTGTGTAACATGTCCGGATGTCTGGGGAAGGAAAAAACCTGATCCTTAATCGAGACGAAATAATGTGGATGCAATTGAACTCATGCGGGCGAGTCAGTGCCGCCTAAAGCGGATAATATCTTGACATAGGAGAAGGAATTTCCCCAAACCACGTGTTTGGGCAGTGTGTTGGTTGTGCGGTGTTGGGGGCAGTGTAAGTTGGAAATCCTAATATATGGTAGTGGGAAGACCCAATCCTTAATCAAGAAGAATTAATGTGGATGCAATTAAACCCATGCAGGTGAGTCAGTGCTGCCTAAAGTGGATAATATCTCGATATAGGAGAAGGAATTCCTAACACCTATGATTAGGGTTGTTGGTTGGGTTCCTGTTATAACGAGATCCCTAAGAGGTATCTTGTTGGGTTCCTCTGGGTAGGTTTTGAATTCTCAGGGATGAGAATGTTTTAAGAGGTATCTGATGTAATGGCCCAGACCTCTCTGGCCCATTCCTTTGTTGAAAAGAAGGTCATGAAGTGTTCTGTAGGGTAGAAGGGACTTTTCCCACACTTTTCAGAATTTTGTAACTACACGCCGTGTAGTGTGAGTACACGCCGTGTACCACCTTTCCGGGTATACCCCATGTTGAAGCTGTATCCTTACCATGTGAAATAAATGATTACACACCATGTAGCCAATACTACACACCGTGTAGTGTCTCTCTGCATACGTGTTACCTTCAAACCGTGTGTTGACCAGTCAACGACCGTGTGCCGTGTTGAAACCGTGTGAAAAAAATGAGTACACATCGTGTAGCCCATGCTATATGCCGTATAGTTCCTCCCAGCATATGCGTTACCTTCAAACCATGTGTTGACTAGTCAACGACCATGTTCCGCGTTGAAGGCCGTGTTGGAAGCCGCATGTTGACCGTGTAAAATGGACGAGTACACACCATGTACTATAAAGTACACACCATGTACTTTAGTTTTTCTCACCTATAAAAGGAGGGGTCCCCTCCTTCTTTTCAACTCACTCCTCTCCTCCCCATTCCCTCGAGAAGAGCTCTCCCAAGAGACTCGATGGCTCTTTTCTTCCATAACTTCTTCGTCCGAACACCGATTTATGATCCGTCAACGGACACGGGATCGTAACGACGAGGTGGAACTTCTGAGCTTGGATATGTTGCTTTACCTTTGACCTTTACTTCACAGCTTCCACCCAAGGAGGTTTTTCCAGGTTTTTCCAAAAGCAATGGACACCGACAGAAATCTTCTAAAGTTGATCCGGGGGAGTGTTGTGATCAGAACCTGTTGAGGTAGGGATCTTACCTTCGTATCTCTAATTTGTGCAACATGCGGGGCGAGTGTCCTCTTGTTTACGTGAAACACATTTGAACCAGTATAATAAAGATAATAAATGGCTTATAAAATGGGGATGGGAAGTTTGTGAATGCAGTTAATTTTTTTATATCCTATTATATTATGTTGTGAATTGAATAGGCTTATGCCTACTAAAAATCACGGTTTTTGGGGGCCTTTGCTTGTGCAATTAAATGCTGCCCTATATTTCTAGACTGTTTATGAATGGAAACTTTGTGGAATGTGTAAATTGGTTAATCACGTAAAGTTGGCTGATTAAATGAAAATCAGGAACCCTTGTGTGATCACCCCGGTTGAACAAACTGAAATAATAAACATGTGGGTGCTGGTTAGGGTTTATTTATGTAAAGGGGGTGTTTTGTGGGTTGTTGTGGATTGAGTGAGCAGTAGGGCTGTAGTTGGCTTGGTTGTGGGTTGGTGTGAATGCTATGTTGGTGATGGGCAGCGGGGCTGCGATAAATTGTATCAAGGGATGATGATGTATGGTGTGGTTGTGGTTATGGTGGTTGGAAGCGGGGCTGCAGGTATGGGTTTGAATGTGATCAAACTATGGGTTGTGAGTAATAAATGAAAGTGGGAGAGTTTATTAATGGAGGGGCATGGTAATAGAATGGGAATAATAATTAATGGGGTTGGTTGGTTAATAAGAAGGACTTGGTTGTGTTGCTTGTGTTTTCCTAACTTGATTTGTGGATGGCAGGGATATGTTTTATGAATGATTGATGTGGTTAGTTGTGGATAGTTGCCTAGAAGTTAAGGAACAAATAAACTGATTCTGTTGAAACATGAAAACCTAAATGGGGTTGGGATTGTTTGTTGTATGCATGCTTCATAGTAGCAATGCCGAGGCACGTGCTCAGTTCTCTATTTATAAGCCATAGGTTGGGCTATTTGTTATATATATATATATATATATATATATATCTGTATCTTTGTGTTTTATCGCACCCCACCAATGTTGAGCACTTAGTGCCGAACACTCCCATTTCATGGGAGAGGGTATTTTCCACTTAATTACTAGCTCCTTCTTACCCCTTCTTCCATAGGCTGCGATGGCTTGAGGCGACCTTACACCCAAGACTCTTCAGGTAGGTTTCGATTGGGGTGGTTTTAGCCCAAGACTCTTCGGGAAGTTTTTACTATTTCCCAAGAATCTTCGTGATGAGGCCCAAGTGTGTGCGGGCAGGATATGTGGTTGTGAGGCCCAGGTGTGTGCGGGTGGGATACGTGGTTGTGAGGCCCAGGTGTGTGCGGGTGGGATACGTGGTTGTGAGGCTCAGGTGTGTGCGGGTGGGATACGTGGTTGTGGGGCCCAGGTGTGTGCAGGCAGGAAGAGTGTGGTAGCGTCAAGACGTTCATCGTTAGGAAGAGCAACTAACTAGTGGGAAATGGTGTGGGGTACCCACTAATCTTTTTATTATATACTACTACTACCTTTTGTTTGTGTTTTTGGTGAGTGTGGATGGTGAGGTTGGGTGGATAGAATTCCTTGTTAGGTTTTGGTTTCTTCTATTGTTCTCATGGGACATTAGGATGTCTCCCCACTTATGCACGAGAGCTTTAGGTTTCCCAACTGAGTATACTTTTATGATCACCCTACGTTTACTTTCAAGTTTCCAGGAGGACTACCAGGGCCGTGCGGGACCCTACTAGTCGGGACAGTTGGAGTTGTTGCAGTTTTTTGTACTCTTGTTTCTTTTGGTATTGTACTTTTGAGATTTCTTGTACTTGTACTTTGATTCCGAATTATTTAAACATGCATGTGGGATTGGTTTGGGTTTATTTTCATTTACTTTTCTTTTTCTTCTTTTGGTGTTTGACTCATCCTATTTCTCGATTCTAAATAATAAAAATGGTAATGCCTCCCATATTTGTAAAAAAACTCATACCCTTGGTGCTAGTCGCCACCCTGGGGCCTACTGGAGGCGGGAGTCGGGGGTAATTATCTCCCTTTCACCATTTCCATCTCAGGAGGGGCATATTTGGTGGGAGGGGGTCGTGACACTGCATTTCTTGAAAATCTTTTTATTCTTCCTTTAGTTGAATTCAATGTAATTTTGGGCATGGATTGCATTTTTTTGAATAAATCCCACATCAATTATTGAGTAAGGGAAGTTAAAATTGATATTCCAAACCAACCTTTGATCATCTATTAGTATGATGAAAAAATGAACTTGTGATGGAAATTACATCCATAGTTTGGGTAATTATTCCTATTTATAAGGGGTGTTTATCTTAGATAGTTGGGGAGACACTCAACATCAAAGATATTCCTATTTTTTGGGATTTTATTGATTTATTTCCGAAATAAACTCCTAGTCTTCCCCTAAACCACAATGTTGATTTTTCAATAGAACTCATACATAGCATTACACCCATTTATAAATCTCCACATAGAATATCCCATATTGAGTTAAAAAATTTGAAAAAAAACTCCAGGAAAATCTTGATAAGGGATTCATTTAACTAAGTGATTCACCTTGGGGTACACCTTTTCTGTTTGTTAAGAATAAATATGGATCAATGTGACTCTGCATTAATTATCAAGAACTCAACATGATCACTATCAAGAACAAGTATCCTCTACCCCATATTGATGACTTGTTTGACCAACTACACAAAGCTCAATACCTTTCCAAGATTGATCTTTATTCTGTATGTCATATATTGAGGGTTAAGAAGGAGGATATACTTAATACAACATTCCATACATGGTATGGATACTATAAATTTATAGTGATGCATTTTGGTCTTACTAATTCCCATTATATATTCATAGATTTAATAAATAGAGTCTTTATAGATTACCTTGATCAGTTTATTATAGTCTTTATAGATGATATTATTATTTATTCAATGTGTAAGGAAAAGTATGAAGATCATTTGAGAATTGTGCTGAAGTCCCTAAGAATGGAGAATATTTGTGAAAAATTTACCAAGTGTAATTTTTTGCTGTAGTAATTTTTATTTTTGAGTCATATAATCTAAAGAAAGGGTATATTAATACACCCTTCAAATACCGAAGTTATTGAACATTGGAACAGACCAACCACTTTGGTTTAGATCTATATTTTTCTTGGTTTGTATGGATATTATTTTCACTTTTTGAATAATTTTTCATGGTTATAAAACCCACACCCCAAGTTAACATGAAATGGATCCAAGTTTCTTTAGATTGATGAATGTGAGGAATATTTTAAGGAACTAAAGAGAAGGATATTCATCACTTCTATACTTACACTACCCTATAGCGGAGAAGGGTTTATAATCAATAATGATTCCTCAAAGAAGGTATTAGGATACATACTCATGTAGAATTATATGGTTATATACTATGCCTCATGATAATTAAAGGTCCATGAGAAAAATTACCCAACTCATGATTTGGAGTTAGCTATGGTAATTTTTGCATTAGAGATATTTAAGAATTATCTTTATGGAGAACGGTATGAAATATATAATGATAAAAAATATTAAAATATATTTTCACTAAAAAAGAGTAGATTGTGAACCAATGAAGATGGTTGGATTTGATTAAAAATTATGACTGGTAAATATATTACCACCTTGGTAAAGCAAACATGGTGGAGGATTTTCTAAGTAAAAAGGTTCATGATAGCTTATCTATGATGTGGATAAAAAAAATACAATATTTATGGAGTTTAAAAGTATGTATCTTGAAATATTAATGGAAGGAGAGAAATTTTATCTTGATAAAATGAGTGTTCAACCATACATCCAAGTGAATATTAAAGAGGCATAGAAGGACGATGTAGAGTAGAAAAAGATGGTGAGAAATGTTCCTAAGTTTAACTCGAGTGTGATGGAATAATAAGGTTTAGGAACCAAATATGTGTCCCTTAAATACTATATTTGAAGAAGGATATATTGGATTAATCTAAAAGTTATTCATTATTTATTCATCATGGAAGTATGAAGATGTATAGATATTTGAAAGAGTATTTCTGGTGGTATGACATGAAGAGAGATATTGCAGAGTATGTTTCTTGGTGCTTAGTATGTCAGAAAGTTAAAGATTAGTGAAAAAATTATAAGTGGATGTTACAACCATTACCCATACTAGAATTGAAATGAGAAAACATATCTATGGATTTTGTTTCTAAACTCCACAAAACATATAAAGGGAATAATTCTATTTGAGTTGTATTTGATCAAATTAAGAAGTCATCACCCTTCATTTCCATTAGAGATGATTTATCTCTCAATCAACTTACTTAGTTATAAATTAAGGAAGTGTTAATAATTTTTGTTGTACAACTATAAATTGTATCTGATTGAGATCCAAGGTTTACCTAGAAGTTTTGGAAAAGTATTCAACATGCTCTGGATACCAAGATAAGTTTTAGCACTGATTATCATCCTCAAATAGATGTCCAGTCTGAGTGGACCATTAAAAATAAAAAATACATGTTGAGAGATTCCTATATGGATTTAAAAGGTGGTTTAGATAAACACCTTCCATTGGTGGAATTTTCTTACAAAAATAACTCTCACTCCAACATTTATATGGATTCTTATAAATCCCTATATGGTAGGAAATGTAGAACTACGAAATGATGGAATGAAGTTGGATAAATAAAGCTATTGGGACCATATATAGCTAAGGAAATGGTAGAGAAGGTTATATCCATTCAACAACACATAAGAGAAACTTAGAGTTGAAAAAAAAGTTTTGCAGAAAGTCATCATAAAGATATAGAGTTTGAAGTTAGAAATATAGTATTCCTATGAATATCTCAATGGAAGAGGGTAATGGGATTTGGAAAGAAGGGAAAGTGAAGCACTAGGTATATTAGTCCTTTTTAAAATCTTGATTACAATAGAATGGTAGCTTATCGATTGGTGCTTCCATTGAATCTCTCTCAAGTTCATGATGTGTTCTATGTTTCTCTTCTGAGGAAGTACATACCTGACCCTTCACATGTATTAAACTCAGAGTTTGTACTGCTAGAGTAATAAATTTATTATAAATAACAAATGTTATAGATTTTGGATAATAGAGGGAAAGTTATATGAAAGAATACCATTCACTTGGTCAATATTTTGCAGTGAAACCACCGATTTGAGGAAGCTATGTGAGAACCTGAGGATGACATAAGGCAGAAGTATCCTCATATATTTGTATCAGAGTGATGAATTTCAAGGGTAAAATTCATTTTAAGGGGGGTAGAATGTAAAATTATAATATTTTTATGATGTATTTATCTTTAAATAATTTGATATCTTCAATAGCTTTCATTACACGTAACACCAAGTTTAAATGAACCATGTAACATTATTAAAATAGTATATGTCCATTATCACCTAGATATTGGATTATCCGTTATGAATAATAATAGAAAAATTATGAAAATATATGTTATACAAATTTATAAAATTAATTCATTAGTTATCAAATTATTATAATTAAAAACCAAAATTATTTGAAAATAGAAGTGATGTTTTTTTTGAAAAATTGTTTTTATGCGCACAATATATTTTTAATATAAATAAATTAAATTAATCAATATTAGTAAATGATTTTAATGATTTTTTATTATTTACTTGATAATTTTTTTAAACATTAAACAAATATTTTTCTAGGCATAGGATAAGAATAAATCAAGCTTTATGCTTAAAATGCATTTTTTTCTAAAAAGAATATTTTGTTGCACTCTCCACACTAGTTTTAAAATCAATTTCTTCCATTTATAGGTATTGAATTAAATAAAATGAATTAAATATTTATAATTAGGAGGTTCAAATTTGGTAAATATTCTGCTTATATTTTTGGTCAACATGAATAGTAACTGTGGTAAAATTTATCACCTTAGTAAAGGGTAAATCAGTTAATCTAGGTTACAAATAGATGATAAGGACATAATGTTTCTTGCAAATACTCATTGGGTTAAGTGAATTAGACCCTTATCACCTTAGGGAAGAAACTTATTAGTTTAATGGAAACTTGTTCATTAAAATTATTTATATATTATCTTAATCAAAGAAAGTGACAAAATATCACTCTCTTAGTTTTAAATATCCTTTATGTGTACACATAGGGACCAAAATTAGTTATGAATGAATATTAATAGTAATTTTGTGAATAATGAAATTATATTTGTGATTATAAATTACATATATTTTTTAGGTATTATATAATTACCTTAAATTATTAAACAATAAAAAAACAATATTTATTCAATTAATGGAAAAATTAAATAAATGATTTTAAAAATATTAAAAGTCATATAATCTGAGAAAGTAATAGTGTTACAATAATTTTATAGGTTTATATGACATATTATTGTTATGTTAAAATATTATATTCAAATTAAAACCTTTTCTTTAAGTCTTTTAAGTCAAATTAATTGAATAGTTTCAAAATTTAAATAACATTATTTTATAAAAATAATATTTTATTAAATTATTTAAAAATAATAAAAATATTGAAATAAGACAAGTTGGATATTATATGGTCTAAAATTTCATAATTTGGAAATTTATTTTCCAATTTTAACCTTATAAGTAAAAATTAAGACCTATTAATTTCAAAAAAGTTGTTACCATTATTAAAATTAAAATTAGTTAACAAAGGGTTAATCAAAATAATAAGGTTTAAAATGACTCAAAACTTGTCTAATTTATGTTAGTTTATGGTATTAAAACATTATAATACCTTATATTATAAAACCTATCAATTTGGAGGCATTTTTCTTGAGAATAAATATATTATAATTTAATCTTTTGAGAAATTCCAAAAGTGCCCCTCACATCAATTATAAAAGAGAACCTCCTCCCCTCACTTATTTACAATACTTTGAATCTTTTATCTTGGAAAAAATATGAAAATTTATCTTATAAACTTTAATTGACATATTCTAGAGGTGATTGAATTCATAAAAGACCAACCCTATAACCCTTTAGAGGATATATAAAGGAGTTATTTCAAAGAAGAGTTAATTTTCTTAACAGATCACTTTCTTTTCTACTATTATTTACCTCCTATAAATCTATATTATTTATAATGAAATAATAAATTCAGTATCCTAAGTATTATTAAATGTATTTATGACTATGAAAATACCATTATACACCCTATTTTCTATAAAACAAGAAGTGAAAGTATCGCTAATGCGTACGTACGACTTACCGCCTCCACATAACATTACAATTCATTTTTCTCATCACCATCTTTTATGGATGAGTAATATGATATATTTAATGTTTTTATATGATATTTATGTAATAATTTTAATTATTATATTATAATATCACATCTACCTACTTATTATCCAATCCTCTGGGAAATAATAATGACGTTCGTGCGTACGTGTGAACTACCACCTCCACAAAGTGATGTGATTTGTTTGTCATTTTTATTTTAATTGTATGGTAATGAGGATGAATTTGATTAATATATATGATATAATAATGATAATATAATGGTTAATTACTATTTAAATTTATTTTATTCCATCATCTTAAAAATGAAAACAACATTCATGCGTATGTACGACCTACTGTCTCCATGAATGGTGTAATTTATTTTTTTATCTCTAAATTTTATAGATGACTATAAATATGTTTTTATTTAATATATATGATATTTATATTATGATTAATACTATGTAAGTTATGTAACAAAGATAAATGTACAATGATAAGAACTACTTAATTGAAATACTCATGATAGATGAAGCAATTGACACCTAGAAATGACAATTTTAATAAGGAATTATTAATAAAAGGGAGTGTTGAAATGTTATAAAGGGATCATATATGATATTATAAGTCTGAAAATGACTATAGTATAAAATTACAATAAATTTTAAATTTATTATTATGAATTTAGAGTGATTTTGAATCAAGGTGAAAGTCAATGTAAGGGTTTTATGTCACAATCTCACCATTTATCAGGACTTTTTATGATTAAGTTACAATTATGAAATATTATGATCTACCTATCAAGATACTCATGAATTTTTTTATCCTCTATTTATTTCTTGAAAATACATGTTTTCTTTTCATTTACCTCTTCTTATGTACTCAAAATACCAAAAATATGTTTTTAAGGAAATTCGACTTCACTTCTATCTTCAGTAAAAAAAATATTTTTTCTTCCATATATAAGTTTTAAAAAAATGTTTTAAAGAATGTTTTTACTATTATACTATGGTTGTCTAAAGTAATTTTTAACCATGTTTGAATTTTCACAAAACTGTTTGAAATGAGTTTTTTTTTCATTTATCAAATGAGGCACTTTGGGACTTCCAATAAAAGTATGGAAGGAGTGTTTTTTTAACTTATATGATATGAATGAATTTTCCTTCCATCATGAATAATTTTTGATTTGAAGAATACTTTACAAGTTTACATGGTTTTTTTCAAAGAAATTTTTTCCTTTATAATTTCACAATTTTTTTTAAATAAGTGATTTAAAAAATGGAAAGGTTATTTTTTTAAAGACTACTTTAATGATTTTTTAATGATAATTATATTCATCAAAGACAATAACCCTTGATTTAACTTATGATTTACTAGGGATATAATATAATTATAAAATCCTTATTAATTATATAGATGGTTTATGTTTATTATGAAAAGATGTTTATGGAACCTGTTTATTTTCCATGGGTTATGATTTGATGATAAGATGAGATGTTTATAACACCCATCTCTTTTCCATGGGTTATGCCATGATGAAAGGTTTATAAAACCCATTTATTTTCATGGGTTTTGATATGATGAATGATTTATGATATTTTTGCACACATATGTATGATTTTCATTATGTGATGGGTGGGACCTATATCTCCCTCTAATGAATTGGGTAAAGATTGATATTTCATGAGTAAATATGTTTGGAATGGGGAGTGAACCTAGTATACTAAGGGACTCTGTCCACTATGATTGTTTTGAGAGTGAACCTCGAAAATTGTGATAGTTTGGGGAGTGAACCCATTCCACTATGATAAACTCGACAATGAGCCTTGACTACTATGGAAATGATTTTTTATGCTTATGTATATACCAAAAATCAATGTCAGATGTCTATGTTAATGTTTCATGGTTCATGTTCTTTGATATCATTATGATTCATGTCATATAAACTGCCAATATTTATGCCATGACTTAAGATTATGATCTTTGATATGAAAGGTATGGTTGCAACTGTTAAGATCATATTTGTATACCCTTATGCTCATGTTATGTTTATATGATCATCGACATCTCCCTTATTTACCCTTACTGAGTATCTGAGCTCATCATTTTCTTATGTTTCCTTTCCCTAGGTTATGAAGAAAGTTATTAAGTATGTTATGTCTAAGAAGGGTGATAGTTATAAAGAAATAATTGTGGGATGATGTAGATATTTTATGAAAAAGTTGTTTGTGTTTCCAGGTTTTCAAAGATACAAGATCTAAATGATTGTAGCATGAATTGAAATGTCATGTAATGAATATTCATATATTAAGATGTAATATCTATCTATGAAAAGTATGAGATGCTATAAATGTGAAATAATTACAAATAATTAACAATAAATAGTGATAAATAGTAATAATTGAAAATAATTAACACAAACCAGTAATAATTAGAAATAATTACCAATAATTAGTAATAATTAGTAACACTTAATGAAAATTAGAAATAATTAGAAATAATTACCAATAATTATTAATAATTTCAAATAATTAACAATAATTAAGTAATAATTCATAATAAATAGTAATAATTAGTTATAATTAATAATAATTACCAATAAATGATAATAATTACCAATAATTGGTAACAATTACCAATAATTGGTAATAATTACTAATAATTGGTAACAATTGGTCATACTTAACATTAATTACCAATAATTACTGATAATTAGTAATAATTACCAATAATTAGTAATAATTAACCACAATTAACAATAATTATTAATAATTAACAATAATTAGTAACAACTACTAATAATTAGTAATAATTATGAATAATTAGTAATAATTAGTAATAATTAAATAAAATTAGTAATAATTAAAAATAATTAAAAATAATTTGTAATAATTAATGAAAATTAATAAGAATTCCAATAATTAATAATAATTAACAAAAATTAGTAAGAATTAGTAATAATTAATGAAAAATACCAATAATTAGTAATAATTAACTATAATTACTAATAATTGTTGATAATTAAAGACAATTACCAATAATTACCAATAATTATAAAAAATTACTAAAAATTACCAATAATTACCAATAATTACCTATAATTACCAATAATTACCAATAATTGTAAATAATTACTGATAATTTTATATAATTAGTAATAAATGGTAATAATTAGCCATAATTACCAATAATTGGTGACAATTACCAATAATTATTAATAGTTACTGATAAATGGTAACAATTTCTGAAAATTTCTAATAACTAGTAATAGTTGTTAATAATTACAAGTAATTACTAATAAATAATGATAATTAGTAATAGTTTTCTTTTTTTAGTAATTTTTAATAATTTATATTAATTTATAATAATTAGTATGAAATCTTTCTATTCACTGTTATTTTCGTAGTTAGTAATATTTTCTCATATTTAGTTGTAATTACTAGTAATTATTGATATTTTATAATAGTAACAAGTATTTTATAATTTTTTTGATTTTTTCTCAGATCATCCCTTCCTTTAATTAGATTAATCATAAGAAATAATTTTATGTCCTATTTTTTAGAAAAATATGTAATAAGGAAGTAGAAAAATAATTTTTGTTACAAGATCATGAATGGATAAATCATCACATAAATCCAAATGGTTCTTGTATAAATCCTATACATATTGAGGGTGTTGACACTTTTTTTTGTCATTTACATAATCAAAAATAGAATTTTCTTCAGAAGGGATAATTAAGTGTCCATAAAAGAAATGTGATCTGAGGAGATTTAAAATATTTGGCTGTGTTGGGGTTCATCTGTTGGGTTTTCGTTTTTAGAAAGATTATTTTTTTAGTATCAACATGGTGAACATAATTCAGGTGAAAATAAAAATAATTTGGTTTCAAATATATCATTGTTTTAAACTTTAGTTTATGAGGCTGCTGATCCATCTTTTCAACAAAAAGAAACCCAGAATGGTGATTCAGCTCCTGAGTTAAAACTATCTCAATTTTTTAGTTCCTAATTTTTTTGAGGATACCTTATATCCTGGCTACAAGATAAGAAAATTTGAAGCTTTTACTAAATTTATCGCTATTAAATTAGACAATGGAAGATCAAATATTTGTTTTGATCAAATATTCTCTTTGGTTAAAACACTATTACTAGAGTAAAACATGTTTCCTATAATTTTTTATGAAAGAAAGTGGTTGTTATATAATTTGGATTGTAGTTATCAAATAATTCATGAATATTAAAATTATTTCAACCTATATTATGGTGAAAATAAGTCATTGGTTAATTTTTTTACATATGGAAAACTGAGGTACAAAGTGGCATAACAAGGGAAGTCCATATTGGTTCTTGTTCAATAATTGAAGTATTTCTCACTCAAAAACTAAATTGAAACATTTATTTACATCTCATAACACAATGTAATTAATGAAATGGAACAAATCAAAATTTCCCACTAGGAAAATCTTAAACCGTCCTTGTGATGGTGATTAATGGAAATATTCTGATCGGGTGAATCCATATTTTTCTTTTGAAGTTTATAATGATAAATTGGGTGCTTTTAATATTGGTTTCTATCCATTTGGTTTTTATAGTAGTTAATATTCTTATTGTCCTATCTTTATAACTCTGTACAAATTACCTATTTCGATGTTGATGAGTGAACCATATATCTTTTTGACATTAATAATTCCAGGATATCCAAAAAATAATATTGATATTTAGTTGGATCCATTAATTAATGGGTTAAATTTATTATTGTGTAATGGAATCAATACATATGATGTTGTTTCAAAACAAAATTTCATATTGAAAGCTACATTAATGTGGCCAATTAGTGACTTCCTAGTGTATGGAAGGTTTTTTGACTAGTGTAAACATGGTCCAAAATTATGTCTAAAGTTTATGATTGAAAAAAAGTTTTTCTTCTTTTCAATTGAAGGAAACATTATTTTTTCTATTATAATAAAAAATTTCTTCGTATAAACCATTCTTTTTGAAGGAAAAAATTTTCTTCTTCAGAAAAGGTATAATTGAATGATATGGACCTCTATAAATGATCTCATGTAATGATTTAAAATATATTATCTCTTCATTACCTCATATTGACTTTGGAATGATTATCAAATAATAAAAAATATATGGTCTTTGGAAAGATTACAATCGGATAAAATGAAGTATTTTTTGGGGTCTTCCATATTGGTCTAATTTTATGGTCTATGAAATGTTAGATGTATTCAATATTGAGAAGAACTATTTCAATAACATATTTTATATAGTTTTGGACACACCTGGTAAGACTAAAGATAAAGTAAAGGAATAATTAGATCTTTCCTAAATTTACAGGCTTCAAAAACTTGATTAATTTGAAAATAACAGATCATAAATGTTAATGAATCCAAAAGTGGCTTATATAGTTTCTAAATAAATTCATTTATTATTCTGTTAGTGGATTTTAGATTTGTTGTTACATGATAGTTATGTTTACAATTTGTCTTGATGTTTCAGAAATGGTCATATTACCAGATTAAAAAGTCATCATTGTCATGTTATAATGGAAATATGACTATTTATTATCCATGGAGGTTTGTTAAATTATTATATTTGGGATGGGATGATAGAAATATTATATTTTTTTGAGATATTTATCTAGATATAATATAATATTATGCGTTGTATATGTTACAAAAAGATATTGGTTTAATTTTATGCAAACTTGAAATTTTTTTCTTCCAGATTTCTTTGATTCAATGAAACATTTAATATTAAATTTTTTACATGAAGAAAAATGTGGAGGAATAGTAAAGTTTCAATGGATATACCCATAAAATATATGCATGTATAAATTAAAGAAAATGGTATGTCATAATACTTCAGTTTAAGGGTCAATTACATAAGCATATTTATAAGAGAAAATTTTATTTTTATGCTTTCATTATCTTGAAACTGAATATAGTTCAAAACATAGTCGAACGGGTCATAATGAGGGAAATTTTTATGATGTAATGAATCATAAATTATTAATTTTTAATTATAATGAACTTATATTTGGTGGATTTCATGAGAAATGTATTTTAGATGATGAAAAACACAGTGCTCATACATATATTCTGCTCAATTGTGAAGAAATGACAAAATTTTTATATTGAGAATTACTTCCACTTATTATTTATATATATATATATTTAAATTAAATTAATATTATTAAATTTTTATATTATATGATGATCATATCAAGAAATAGTTCCCACAAATTACACTAGTTGATCTTGAAGAACACCAACAATGTGATTTTTCCTACTAGTTTCAAAAACTGGTAAAGTAAAATTTTTATGGTTAAATATATGAAATGAATTTATTATTTGTTATATAGATAATTGTTTTTCAAATTTTTAGGTATCATAACATACACATAAAATTGTTAATCGATTATGTGTATTGAGTAACCCACCATCCAAATTGGTTAAATCTTATAATGCATACATGATGAATGGTTTTTTATTTCATACATGTGCATATGGTGAATAATAAAATAAGTAACAATAGTGTTTTCTTGAAATGATCTCATTATAAAGAAAGTGAAGTTGAATTTTATGGCACGCTGGATGAAATAATTGAGTTGTGTTGTATGGTATAGAATTAATTAACAATTTTTAAATTACATTGGTCTGATATAGATATAGGATTTCATATTCATCCGTTCCATGAAATTTTTTTCATTAAATATAAAATATTTCTTATAGTAAACAAACCATTTTTTCTTGATAATCATGCTTATCAATTTTATTATACAAATTATTGTGCTACTTCAAGAGATTTAATTTACTGGTAGAGAATTATAAAAATGAAGTCTCATGAAAATAAATTAATGAAAGGTGAAGGTGGTTCTAATAAAGTGTAAATAATTGAAAATTTTCCAGAGACAACTCCAAATTCATCTTTTACATAAAGTGATAGAAATATAAATGATGAAATCCCACTATTATGGGGTGATGATATTGATAATGTTGATGATGTAACAAATAAATTTTAAATAGAAAGGGATGATTAAGCTGAAGCACCAATGTAATTTTATGATATTGAGGAGGATAATAAAGATAATGGAACTATCAAATACAATGATGAGTATAAAGATGTATAATGATGATATTTCATGATAGTTATAATTATAATTAATATATAGTACCCATTTTTAATTATATACAGGCAACATTCATTTCATGTTTCAGTTGAATGAAAATGATTTAAATGATATGTTTCATACCCTCAAAGATTATTTTCTTTCTAGTGATCAGCATGATTTCTCATCATCTGAACCACAAGTTGCTACCAATACATCATCAACTCATAGGGGTCATGGTTTAACTAGATTGATTATTTTTAAACCTACTTATGAGCATCATCTACCTATTGATTTAGATCCACATATTATTAGGTATGTTTATTTGTGTATTTTAGTTAATTTTTATCAATTTTTATTTATAATTATATATATATATGTATATTTATTTACTAATTGTTTGATTGTTTTTTCCTTTTCTCATAGTTTTTCACATATAGCTGTTTGATGGGGGGGGGGGGTGAAATTATATAGATTATTTTTCCATATCATGGGTGTTGTGGGATCAGATTCCCATTGATATTTTCCTTTGAATGTTTGATCATTAGATGATATGTAAATAAATAATACTTATTTTAAAATTTATTTATTCATTAAATTTCTATTATTAATTATTTATAGGTTTTATGTTATCCCATTGAATATATCATGATAGAAACTATCTAGGAGTCATGGGAGATATATATACATGAGTGTTGTTATCATTTTTTTCAAAATTAGAAGAAATATAGACATGGAGAAAGATGGAGCCATAGTTTTTTCTCATTCTTACTACATCTATCAACTTGATTACATATCATCTCTGGTTTGGGATGGATTGTGATTCTATTAGATAAGAAATAGTTTTAATAAGATATCATCATTAGGACAGAAGAACCAGGGGAGGCATGAGGTTAAACATTGAACAAGTATATACATATTTAGTATTTTTCAAATACATATGGTAAGTAATTTAATTTAATAATTTATGTATAATTTAAATGTTTTTTTATTTTATATTCATATAGGAAGTTGAAAATTACAATGTTATAAAGTTAAATGTTTTTATAAAGATACACACTAATCTTACCACCAAAGATATTGCTGGTGGCCGACAACATTATATTGTGGTCAATATACTTTTTTTTCTAATTTTTAAAATTTACTAATATTAATATTTTAACTATTTTAATTTCAAATCACATTTGAAGGGGACATATAAGATTATCACTTCTCACTCACATGATGAGAGTTAGAACGAGACTGAGATTCAGGAACTGGTGTGATAGGATTTGATGAGGTAGCTTGGATGCAAGAGACTTAGTATTTTAGCTATAAATGTCAAGTGGTTGGTGTTAGTTCTTGATTGATTCCTTTAAGTAATTAGAACACTATTGTGTGGTAATCATCCAGCTTGATGGGAGATCATGCAGAGTTTCTATCATTGTATGTAGAGTATGAGAAGTCTTGAGCTCATAATATGTTTATAGAGAGATTGTATAGAGAGAAGGAGGAGCTTTGTTGACACCAATAGCTACATCATCGATGGCAGGATAAGCATCATGATAAGATGATAGAGTACATGCGATGAATTTCACAGGGTATATGGATAGAGTTCCCTCCATCTAGTCCTCTGATGATCCACCACCTCTATAATTATTTATGATATATTTTGTTGAGAAACATATTATAATGAGTTTTGGATAATCATATCATGTGTAATATGGCTATTTATCTATATGTCTATAGTTTTATATATTTGTTTTTTAGATTTTTTTGAAGTTTTTTAAATTTTTGTATTTTTTTGTATTTTTTTGTGATGGAATAGAATTTTTGTTAAAATATATTTTTGAAAAAATATATTAATTTCCAACACAATATATTATTTTTTAGTAATATTTACTTTCATTGTAATAGCTTATTAGCAAATGAAATCTTATTCCATTACAAATGAAAATTTGTTTTTATGCAGTTGAAAACTATCTATGATGGGACATCCTTCTATCACAAATTTTTTATTATGGTCCATAACAAAATTAAGTTTTTGTGATTCCATTTTCAATGATGTTCCACTTTCAATGGGATCCCATTATAATTGAATATTTTCAATAGGATCCCATCACAATTGACCGATCGCAAATATCTCTATTTCTAGTTGTGTGGTAACCACCATACAAGTGGTTTATTGAGACCAAAAATAGAACTATATGTATTAAAATTTCTCTATATTTTACTTATTATTTGATTATTATATGATTTAAATATACATAACTAGGTTCTATAATATTTAACACCATCAATTTAGGTAATAAGTGATGTGGTGTTTGGATAGGGCCCATGAGAGGGGATTCCTACACACCCCCATAAAGGGAATCAAAACTCATGAAGATTGGTGAAACTTAATAGAACATTTCATACATATTTAGGTCATGTTTTGAGGACTTATATGGTTCCTTTTAAGGTTTTTCAACCATGACCATGTGAAGTTACTTTTAAGGTTGCATGTCTAGGTCCTATTCTATGTTGTTTAAATTCATACAGAGTGGACTACTAGGTGAATTATGAATATAAAATATTTTTGTGGGACTTATGAGTAAGAATAACTTTCTATTTTTTCCTTTATATTAGTGAAAAGATAAGATAGGATATGAAGGGACCAGGGGTAATACACCCCCTATGAGAATGAATGACTCACATAGAATATGCCTCATTAAGAAAGGGTTAATGGAAAGTGTCTATGAATGAGAGTATGGTTTGGATGTTGGGTATGAACCTTAGAAATGCATCCTATGATTCCTAGTTAATATGAATCAATACCCACATATTTTTATTTGGATAATTTAATTTCACTTGATAGGATCATACCATGTAGTTTAACATCATGTGGAAAATATGTTTTCATAATTAAAAGATCAGTGAAAAAATTTCGAGTGGGTATCTTGCATAGGAGTTTACCTAATGTGATTTTGGTTCATTGATTATTCATAGGTATGATATCATTAAGGGGCATGTAATTGGGACTTACAACTAGTAGGAAGACCATATATGGACATCTATTTCCCATCTAGTGGTAACTAGATATGGACAACTCATCTCATAGAGAATATTTACCAGTGAGGTAGAATTGGAGATTAAACCTAACAGGAGTCCCATAAACTTATTTTGGATTAGTAAGGACTATGTGTTGGGATTATGTATGTACTACTATGAGGTTCATGATTTGGTCAGTTAGTTAGGTAAATCACTAATAGAAAAAGGCATTTTTAAATTGTTTTTTTGCATTTTAATGTCACTTTTAGCCGATATTGTGGCTGTCTATGATAAAAGTATGACTTTAAACATATGTTTTTATAAAACAATGCAAAAAAGTAAAATTTTGAACTTTCGATATTTTTTTGGAAAATAGATGTCGAATGTCTGATTCCACAAGGGTTTTAATGTAGTTTTTCTGATAAAAACCTATGTGAAAAGTATGTTTTTATGTTGATTTTACAAAAAAACTGATATCAAATGTAAAAAAATTAAAATATATTTTAGTAAAGAATTATTTTAAAACATTGAAAATATTAATACTAAATCATATTTGGTTTCTTAGGCTTTCATTGGACTGATCTTGGATCTAAAAAAGACATACAAATCAAAATTTGTGGTCATTAGAAGTTGGAATTCTCTATGTTCCAATAGACACTAATCGATTAAAAGAAAACATGAGAAACATGAACTGACAATTATAGACATAAAATTAAAAAACAAAAAATAAACTTAATTCTTTAACCAAATTTCAATGCCTTTTGAAGTTTCCTTTGAATTGATATGTTTTGTTGTTTTTATTTCTCTTATTTTTTGGGAAGAACTCACAAAAAAATGAAAATGGTGATTGATAAGGAATTTTGAATTTTTTTGGTGAATCTCATAAATAAACTTTATATTTTTAGCTCAATTAGAATAATAATTCATCATAATAAGAAAAATTATCAATTTTTTTAGCAGTGAAAGAAAAAATAATAAAGAAATTAAATGATCTGAATAGATACCATGTTCAAATCATCCACTGAAGAAGTGTTGAAAATTTTATGGGATGAAAGAGGTAAAAAATGTTAAAATAAATAGAATGAATATTTTTTATATTATAAATGAAAATATTTGAAGTGGTGATATATTAAAATTTATGAATTATTTTAAAAATTGAAATGTGTGTTGTGAAAAAATTGAAATACCGAATCCACATATTTGAAAATTTTCTTTTGACATCAAGTAAATATATAACTGAAGCTAATAACCACTTATATTGGGGGTTTTAATGTTAGTTTTTTTATAAAAACAACATTGAAATATCTCACTTTTCACATCAGTTTTATAAAAAAACCAACCTTAAATGTAAAAAAATACTTTTGATCTCAAATTTTACTAATACCCGACATAAAAAGTAGAAAATACCATTTGTGTTTTTTTTAGTAAAAATATAATGATAAAATTACTTATATATTACTTTTAATTTTAGTTATTCAGTAATCTATGTAAAAATACCACTTTTAATGTCATAACTAGAAACATTAATGTTAAAATTCATCATAGAAGACTTTTCATGTCTATTTTTTTTACTAAATGATAATAGAAGTACAATTCTAATGTCTATTTTTCAAAAGACCAATGTTTAAATTGATTACGAAGTTTTAGTTCATTTCCAAGTATTTTATTTTACTAGTCTTGGAACTCATATTTACTTACATATCAAAAGTTATGGCCATCTAAATTTTTAGTTCTCTAAGACTTCACTTAGATTAGTCCAACTTCTAACATCCATAACTTTGATCCGTAAGTCCATTTTATCTCCCCAAACAGTCAAATTTAATCTTGGTAAATGAACTAAAACTTAGTAAATAATTTTGATGTTAGTTTTTTTGAAAAATTGGTGTTAGAATTTTACTTTTAACATTAGTTCCTAAAAAATGATGTGAAAAGTCTTCTATGTGAACTTTTAAAATCAGGTTTTTAGGAACCATTGTTAAAAGTAGGATTTTAATATTGTTCACTAAATAAATGATGTTAAAGGTAACCTATGAGTACTTTTAACATTGGTTTTGAAGAACTAATATTAAAACACCGATGTTAAAGGCAATTTTTCTACTAGTAAAGACATGTTTTGGGGCTTATACTTAGTAGGAGGCCCATGCGATGCCTATGGATAAAAAAGTGGAGAAAATAATTCCAATGGATTCTCAATATAAATTTACATTAGATATTGGTTAGAAAATATGATAAACATGAGCTAAGAGAGGCTTCACCAGTTTCATCAAGATGCAGGTCCTCATTATCAAGTGAATAAATGATTTTGATTACACCGATGGTCCTATCACCCTAGGAGGAAAACCCAAGAGTTGAATTTTATAAATGGAATACATGATCATTGGGGTTCATGATGATGTACATAGATTAGTTAAATTACTTATTATGATGTGGAGGAGGCCTCATTGGAATGGAATTTTTGGGGATTTAACCTTAGAGAAAGGAAGCCTAGAAGGTCATTTGGGCCAATTAGACTTAGGTATGTGACTATGTATTGAAAACCACCCTCCAGATACACCCCTATTGAGATGATAATGAAGGAATATAAATAATGACCCCAAAGTCCTACCTTAAGTAGACCCCAGGTTGGCAACAAGCATCAAGGGTATAAAAAATCACATATGGGAATTATTACCCTATAATATAAAACTAGAATATGAGATAGAATAAAAAAACTAATAAAATATATTAGAAAATATTAAATAAACCCAAAACCATCCCACAATGCTTGATCAAATTCAAATGACACAAATAAGAGACTCTATAGTAAAAAGTACCAAAAGACAATTCCTATAGTAGCGATTCAACAATAACTCCTACCTAAGCTAGAAATATCAAGCTCAGTCTATAATGTCCTCCTAGAATCCTAAAAATAGTTTATATATATAGGGAGAGAATACAAGTATACTCAGTAAGATCATACCCAAGGTCTCATGTGAACATGTGAAAATTGTATAATAATGTTCTAGTTAACAAACAACAGAACCAAAAAGGATCTAAAAAGGTCAACTAACTAACCCCATCCTCACCATGAATCACTCACAAAATAATGAATCCAATATAGTAAAAATATAACCATGAATAAAATAAAGGTTCCCCACCGTCAATTTGCCACTGAATTTATGCACTCATGCACCAACGCTGAACATCTTGTGATCTCATCCCTTCCATACATATCATGTCTCACAACACATCTCTGATGTAGGTCAGGATAAGTCCCTACCAACCCCACTCTCGCAAGGTCTAGCATCTCATGCTAGCATCAGACATCATCACCCCACATCTCACCTCACCCTAAGACACCTCGTCCATCACTGGTTAACCCATCACATAATCAAAGTAGTAGGGTATCATGAATGTGAAGGTCATCAACCTTATTCTCTCCTACTACCATGAATGACCCCCACCACATATCATATCACATCACATCCTAATCACATCTTGTCTCTCATGAATACACCTGGGTCATCATGTCACATCTCATCTCACTTGAAGAGAACTGGGCCATCATAGCTGAAGGAAGAGTAGAGAAGTGTAGGTAGTCAACTATTCATATCACCACCATTTTAGATGTTGGGGAGAACACCCTGATACAATAATCTATAAGCATTGGTAATGCTATCCAACTCAGGTGGGGTATGTATATAAATAATAGAAAATAGATGATATATAGATAGAACACATTAACCAACCTATGGGTTCACAAAAACTACATTAACATACACTTCCATACCACAACTACACCACACATAAATCATAACAACCACTACCACTGCAATATGCAACACACCATACCACCACCTCACACAACCACACATAACCACTTTCAATTACAAGTTTCACCATTTTCATATTTAATAAGTTTCCACTAAATCCCATTAATAATCCATCTCTTTCACATTTACATATATTGTTCTAAAATATTTTTTCAACAAAATCATTTATTTATTTAATTTAGGATCATAATTTATTCTATGGATAACTAGGAAACTAAAAAAACCACACCACAAACCACTCAACCACCTCACACAACCATTTCCACAACACCATTACAACCATATTTTTCACACCACATCAACAAATCCATCTAAATACAACAAACATGAATTAAAATTACCACAAAACCATAACCACTATGCACCATAACTACCACACACCACATCACACAACATCCCATGTCACATCCATGCCAATCAACCACCGCATCAAAACCCCATGCATCACATAGCCCAACCATTTTCCACCATCACTCATGAAAGACCAAACCATGTAGGGTAACATAAAAAGCACAAGTACACACCAACACATCTTGAATTCCATAATTTATTTAGGGGATTTTATCATATTACTTATTTAATTAGTATGTGCGTTATCACACAAACCATATTTTCATGGGAAACCAATTAATTATCCATATATACATTATTTAGACTTTTATTTAGAGTGAAATAAAAAAACACAATAAGGGTCTCACAACATATAATCTAAAATTCAATTAAGTCTCCCAATATATATTATTTTTAGGATTGTAAATAAGCATGCACAATATCAACAAAAATATCATCAAGCAGTAAAAAAACAAGCGATTACTCACCATTCCCATATTTTTTCAATTATTACTATTAATTATATTACTTAATTTGTCCATTAATATCCACCCAAAAGAAAGTAAAATCATTAAATACCTATATATATCATGAAAACATGTGAGAACAGGGATCCCCGACCTCAATGTAGCTTTCCAATTCAATGAGATCCACATGGAAAAGAAGAAACATCCGAAAAACCAGAACTGCACTATAGAACCAAAGATCAGTTTGGATCACACTAATAGATCATTAAAAAATTTCCCAAAATAACCTGAAACAAAATCAAAAACACCATAAAAAATATCTAAGGGAAGAATTCAAACAAAAAATGAAGAAAAGGTATAAAAACCCACCATCTATCCAAAAAAAGAACCTCCCAAATCTAAGCATTAAGGCATGGGTAGACTAGTTGGAAGGTCTCCCAAAATTTCCTAGGGTTTATCCACAAAATGAGAGGAAGTTATAAACAAATAAAGGAAGCATTTTCCTAAAAAGGGTTATAAATAACTTGGAAGGAAATTTCTTTACAATGTAAATTAAAAATTTATAGTGTATATTCCATAGGCGCCTTGGATTACAAGTCATAAACTAGTTTAAATCTATAAATTTTCCAAATTTTTGGTTTCCACTGAAAACATAGATCCTCATATTGAATAATATAATAATATAAATTATAGTTTTATCATGTGAACCCTTTTCATGATTTCCCCCTTTTCACACACAAGCCATAAATAAAAAACCACACAATACATAAACCGCACATTCATGACATACATCCATCTTTTATGATAAGAATATCCCTACTACTGCAAAAATACAGATCCAACTCCTCTAGACCCTATGATACCTCCTCCAAGCACTTTATAACTGCAAAATAGAAAAGTAATGGGTCGGGAAGGCATAATATATTACATTAGAAACATATCAAATTATTCTCATCCTGGAAAGTCAATACCAAACTTGAAAGAAGAGAAAGGGATCTGAACAACCACCTCGCAAGATATCACTCAAGGATCTCATCACACTAAAAATGCTACCACCAACTAGACACACCCAACTGAAATGACCACAAAAAATCCCACACAACCACACCACCACCTCTCATCGAGTACAACTCCATGTCATATGGTACCAACCATAAATCATATGCACAACCATATCAAACTTTAAATAGACCAAACCAACAACCACCTCATCCATCACACAAGATTTCCCTAGGAACAAAAATCAATGAATTCTATCTCTGATGTCAATATATCATCCTCTTTGAGAGGAACTGACTTTCACACATGGTTTTAATCACATCATAGTATAATTAATTTCAAGGTTTCCCCCTATTTATATAAAATAATCTTTACCACACATCAAAACATCAAAAAAATGCACATCACATAAAATAACAAGATCCAAGAATAACATCATCAAAACAAAATAAAGCAAGGTAAAACTAAAAATAGATTCAGGTACTGGGCATATATTTGTGTCTCATGCTCCCAAATACTCTTCTCTAGGCCACCATGTCTCCAAAAAACATGAACCAATGTGATGGTTCACCTATGCTACACCTTCTATCAATGATCCTGGATCTCTACTAGTCTGTCCGTGAATGTCACATTATCCTCGATATCCAAATCTCCCTAGTCAATAACATGGGAGTCATCATGAAGATACCGAAAAATTTGGGACACATAGAAGACATTGTAGATCCTCTTTAACCACTATGTCAATTCTAATCGATACATCACCTATCCAAAATTTATGAACACCCTAAAGGCCCCAAAAAACTAATGATAAAGATTACTCCCCTGCCAAACCTTCAGTTCCACTACTGAGGGGAGACTGTTAAAAACACATTATCTCTAACGACAAACTATAGGGGACTCCACCTATGATCATCATAGGCCTTTTAATGGTCCTGCTATTCCCTCTTCATCTCTCAAACCAACTATATCTTCTTGATAATTCTCTACACCGAATAAAGAATAAGAACTATTGACTCCCTAACTTCTATCCATCATAATAGAGAAAGACATGACCACCCATACAATGCCTGAAATGGGTCCATGCTAATGGATGAGGGATGGATTATATTTTATGAAAAATTAACTAGAGGAAAGTGACTTATCCATGACCCATCAAAGTCAAAGATACAATATCACAATATATCCTTCAACATATGAATATTCTACTCGATATTACCATCGGTTTGAGGGTGGAATTAGTGATAAGGTGTAATTGGGAGCCAAAATAATGCGGAAAACCCCTTTAGAATCATAAGATAAAATAAGTATCTTGACCAAAGAATATGGTCCTTGGTACCTCATGAATCCTAAACACATCATCCATGTACCATATCACCAAAAAATATACAAAACTTCACTCACAGGTCACCATAAAATGAGCCGACTTTGTCAGCCAGTCCATTATGACCCAAAATACATCACAACATCCCTAAGTCTAGGGTAATCCAGTGATGAAATACATCAATATTTCTTAACATTTCCACTCCGAAACATCAAATTACTGCAAAAATAATATAGGAACATGGTTCTACACTTTCACTTAGTAAAAACCATACATTTGGCCACAAACTCTACTACATACTGTTTCATCCCTGACAACCAAAAATACCTTATCAAACCTTGATACATCTTGGTCACACTAGTATGAAATAAAAAAGGTGAAATATAAAACTCATAGAGAACCTCCTCATGCACTACCAATAGAACAATCAACCTCCCCTAAAACAATGTTTGATTATGAAGATCCTTTGACCACCCCTTCATAGAATCCCTATAGCCAATACGACCACACATCACCTATGCCTCCATGTCTGCCCATTGCGACTCCTTCACCTTACATACCAAATATGGATCCAAAGTCATATGATAAATTACACTATGACCACCACACTCTCCAACATCAATATTCATTACTAGAAGCTCCTTGATCCCTTTACAAACATCTATAGACTCCTAAACCACACCCCCTTGGGACTTATGAATCAAAGCATTAATAACCACATTCCACTTTGCTGAGGTGTAAGATATCTCAAAATTGTAATCCTAAAGAAAATATATCCACCAACTCTAGAGTAGATTCAAATAGTATTGAGAAACTACATATTTCATTCTCTTGTGGTCTATGAGAACCATAAATCACTTTCCAATGAGGTAATGCCACCATAGCCTCAACACAAACATTACTGCTACCAAATCATGATCATGGTTAGCATAGTCACTCCCATGGAGATGTATATTCCTATAAACATAATAGATCACTAATATCTAATACATCAACATACATCTAAATCCAAAATAGTACCCATCACAAAAAACCTCATACAACTTACCCTCCTTAGGATACCAAAGCACTAAAACACTAAAAAACTTCTCCTTAAAGTAATCAAATGATGTATTAAATTAATTAGTCCACAAAAAAACAAATAAATTTCTTATCAATGTAATTAAAGAGGATGATACTTGAGAGAAAACATGAATAAACCTTTGATAATAGTTGCAAATGTCTTCTACATTCCTGGGTTATTCCCAATAAAAAATGACATTAATATTAGATGGGTCCATGACCATACCCTATCGAGACACCACATGTCTAAGGAAACACACCTCTTGCATCCAAAACTTAGTCTTGGATAGATTCCCATAGAGATGGTGGTATTGATGGACCCAAAAAATATCTTTGAGCTTCTCAACATGATCCTTCTATGACTTCAAGTAGATCAAGATATAATCGTTGAACATAATGACTAAATGGTCTAGAAATTCATGAAACATGGAGTTTATAATCCCCATAAAAATAGTTGGTGATTTATTAATACTAAATGAAATGACCAGGAAATTTAAGTTCCCATATCTATAACTGAAGGAATTATTTAGGATATCATCATTCTTCACACTCAACTAGTGATATCAAGACCGTAGATCGATCTTTAAAAACTAGCTTGATCCTCTCAATTGGTCCAAAATACCATCAATCCTTGGAAGAGGTTGATGGTTTTTGAAAATTTCTTGATTCAACATCCGGTAGTATATACATAACCTCAAACTACTATCCTATTTCTTGGAGAACAAATATGGAGAACCCCAAGGAGATACACTAGGTTAGATTGAGCCCCTATACATCAGATCTTCCACCTGTAGCCTGAAATTATGTAACTCTGTGGGTTCTATTTGTTAGGTACCTGTTGAAATCAGAGATGCACCCAATTGAAAATCAATCCCAATATCAACATCATGTCACAGGATTAGTTTCATAACCTCATATAAAAAAACATATAAGAACTACTTAAAAACTGTAGTAAAATCCCTTTTCTAATATTCCACTAACAGATATTCCAAATGAGACAAAATAGGATCCGTTTGCCTAACATTGATCCGATAAACTCACTCTCTAATGTAGGCCACTCACTAGACCTGCACATCATAAAAAAATATCATATGGAAACATTTAATGTTTTCAAACATAGAATACAACCAATACATTCAAAGGATAACATAATATGGCTATAAATGAAGCAAGATGAAATCACCCATGGACTGGTGCTCCCCCATCACTAGCCTACATCCCCAACACACATAAAACAAGCATCCTAACCGCCAACTGGCTTAGAAAACACTTGGGTAATTGGAAAACTCTAAAAATACAGTTCTAGAGAACAAACCAAAGTAGAAGTAATAGAGAAGTGTGAGGCTACTGAATTAAACAAGGCATAAACAAGGTTATATTATAAACTAATCATACCTCAGTCAACTCCTGGATTTTTTGGTACAACTACTTATAACATGTGAATTTGGCCATACCTTGATCATATGATCCTTTTAATACAAACTCTATAAAAACACTCTGTCCTAGGTACCTATTGATAGAGAAAATCATGAATATGAACTCTTCCAACACCACATTATCTCCATTTCTAAACAATCATTTATGGTCCTCACTTCTGAAACTTCCTTGGAGGTAACTGGTGTTGTTACTGAAAAGTAGTCTGAACACCCAACTGAGACTGGCCTCCCTGAGTGGTTGGAAACTGATCCTGGTAGTTCCCATTTCCCCCATATACATGGTATGAAAATATAAATCCATCATAATGTTATTATAATACATATTACCTAAAAGTATGGAGAGAGATATGTCAGGGTCAGTTCCCCACTAGCCATAACCCTGACTGCCCGAACACCCATGACTCACTTTCAAAATAATGGTTTATCAAGAATTCATATTATTCACTATATTTAAGATAAAATTAAAAATAAATAATCAAATATATATCCTCTAATTTCTTTTTCATCTATATATATATAGGGATCATAAACATGGTGACCACATACTAGATCACTGGGTGCAAAGCCACCCTTATTCGCTGTGCTCTAGACTCATCATCTAGAAAAACATTTAGGGTGAAGTGTAAGAGGACCTTGAAACTAATCCCAAGATCCAAAAAACATAAGATACATTTATAAAGATAGAGAAACTCTATCCACTTAATTTCCTTTGTCATCGATGATAGGAATTTCAAACGAACCTCCTTCTAAAAATCTGACCACAACCCATTTGTCTCCTTTTGGTCACCAAGAAACAATGTCCACCACTGATGCATAGATCCCTATGACTGACTAACTACTAGTCACACCCAAAAATCATCTCACACTCAAATAATATTGAAAGTTATATCAAGCTCCTCCAACCAACACTTGTTCTACACACCCAATATGCTCCCTTTATACTTCCCTAAATTTTTCTTCTAAAAGGCATGAAAATCCCACAACCAAAACTCATCCTCTTATATTAGGTTGATGTTTTAATGATTAAATAGGATATTCTAGTAAATCTCACCTAACCAAACCAATCATGGATGAAAACCACGATCCATTCTTGAAAGCTAATGGGAGAAATCCTAATCCAAATAGCATGAAATTTTATCACAATTTTATTCAATTAATTCTTTTATTTAGTTAACTTTCCAAAATTTCCCAAATAAAACATGAATACAATCAATATTGGTTTTTGTACCTATCCTAGGTCACTAACATGTAAATATTTCCACATTACTTGTTCATTCAATAATCTTAGTGTTCATAGACCAGATCACAAGGGCCCCTAAAATCTCATGTCATAGCCGGTCTCCCTGTCCTATGTCACATATCAAGATCATATGACACCATTTTTCTAACAACCCATTAAATTATTACTATTCTTAACTCAAAAATCCATCCCATATCTAAAATAAACCTTATATACCACTCTCTCAAGACCTCATATTTACAATGATAACCCTATTGGGTTGTAAATGAAGGAAAAGAGATAATGACCCCCCGAGTCCCATATCCAGTAGGACTCGGGCTGGTGACAAGCAATGTGGGTATAAAAATCTCACATATGGGAGTAATTACCTTATAATAATATAGGACTATGATATAGGATAAAAAAACTCAATAACTCTATAAGATAATATAAGATAAACCAAAAACTATCCCAAAATGCATGATCAAAGTCAAAAGATACAAATAAATGTATCAAATGTAAAAATTACCAAAAGATAAATCCTATAGAAATAACTTAATAGTTTCTACAAACCAATCTTGAAATTTCAAGATCAGTTCCCAAAGTACTCTTTGAAACCTAAAAAACAATTTATATATATAGGGTGATCATACAAGTATAAGTAGTAGGATCATACCCAATGTTTCAAGTGCACATGTGAAAACAACATACTAATGAACCAATGAACAAAAAATAGAACTAATAAGAACCTAAATAGGTAAAATAACTAACCCCAAACTCACCATGGCTCACTCAAAAAATCATACATCCAATATAGTAATAATATAATCTTGAATTAAATGAAGCCGCCCCACTACTGTTTCCCCACTAATTTTCTTCCCTCATGTCCCAACATCAAACATATCATATTTTCATACCTTCCATACATATAAATTCTCACAAAAATTTTTTTATGTGGTTTGGGATGCATCCCTACCTACCCCACCATTTTAAAGTCTATCATCTCATGCTCGCATCAAACATCATCACATAACATCTCACCTCGCCCGAAGATACCTTTTCCATAACAACATATCTCACCTGAAGACACATTGAAAATAAAAACACAACCCATAAAATAACCAGAAAAATATGGTATCCTAAAGATGAAGCACATAAACCTCATTCCCACCTCTTACCACACATTTCTGACTGTCTCCTTATCATTCTCATATTTATTTATTTTTGATAATTAATTCAAACTATTATCCTTAATTTTTTAATAATATTTACTTTATATATAAAGTAATAGTTATTGAATTATTATAGTCTTTATTACATTAAAAATATAATAATATTATATTCATTTCATCTATTAATGTCAAAATCCAATTCATTTTTTTCGATGGTGCAAAAATTCACTGAAGTTGCTACAAGCTATTTATATGATATTACAGTTTTCAACTTAATATTACTTCCTAATTATAATGATATCTATATCTATATTGAAAATATTCACATGATAATTATAGTATTTTATATATAAGGGATTTATCTAAAAATAATTATTTTATGCAGAAGTTTGAAAATGATGTTTTGGTACTCTAAAAAATCATCAAAGTTGCTGTAGTAGTTTAGAAACTCTATAGTGAATAGATCTGAAAAATACAGTTTTTATTTTACTTAAAGTTATAAAAATATCATAATCTCTTAGAACCTAGTGATATAGAAATAAAAAAAAGTTATATTGATTTTATCAGTTTATATCTAAGGCTAAAAAGGTCATTTGTATGGTCAATAAATTATCCGAATTTATAGAAAGCTATTTTCCCAGGTATAGTTTTTTCCAGATCATATGGATTCTCTTTTTCAAAGATATAAAGATATATAGTAGTTATATTGATTCTATTATCAAACCATTGTAAAGATATTGAAATTTACTAAAAATAAGTTTGGTAGGATATTGGCTCAATCTGATGTTAAAGGGCTCAAAAAATTAAGTGAAGTATGAAGTTAAGATGTTCACATTTTCGAAGAGTTTTGTACCCTACATTTGTAAGTATAACATACTGTTTGGGAACCCTAAATTTGAAATAAATCATATGGATCATTTACTCTATGTTGTTGGAAAAGTATGTATCATCAACCCTATATTTGGAAGGAACCCTACATTTGAGGGAAAAAAGTATTGTTTATTAACCCTATGTTTGTGAACAACCATACATTATCAACCCTACATTTGGATTTTGTCGTTATATGAAGAAACCCTACATTTGGATTTTTCCATTATAAAAAGGAACCCTATGTTTGACTTTTTAATAAAGGGGTTTTATATTAAATATATTTTTTCGTGATTACTACAACAATATCGACGAAAGTAAATATCATTTTAATGCTATTTTACAACTGATTCAAAGGATTACCTTCATTAGATTAAATAGATCTTATTTATAGAATAATTTATGAATTTATTTTAATGATTTGATTTCAGATATTCATTATTTATTGTGTTTATAGTTTTCAAGAACTCTCTTTACTATGTTTAAAGAGGTTTTAATTAATTTAAATAGAAGTTATAAATTGTTTAATGATGATATTATTAAGGATATTTTATGAGAAAAGTCATTCAACTTATATTGAATGATTTTATTTGAGATTTATTCTATAGGTTGAATCCACTGGTGCTATTCTATTATGGGGATATTTATGAAGTATATTGAATCAATTTATTTTGAGTATCCAAAGGAAGAGTAGTGCTACAATTTCGAGATATTTATTCTATATATATCTCTCTTTGGAATAAAAAAAGAAAATTATGAAGAAGAGTAGAGACGTAAAAAATCTGAAAAAAATAATGTGTTGAGATATTTTATTCCACTACTCATAATTTTAAAGAATAGAGAAATATTATTTGTACATAAATATTCTCTCATGCTGTAAAGAAGAAGGAAGTTTGTGAAACATTGTCAAATTTATTTTCTATTGATTAAAGTATAAGAAGCCTACATGAAATTGTAGACTATTTTTGTGCTACTGTGTATTATTAAAGATCATATATATCTATATGTTTTTGTTACAATTATGAGATAAACCTATTATATAAAAAACTTCATCTCATAAATTTTCATTGGAGTATCAGCTGCTCTGACTCAGTCATGGTGGAGTGTCAGCTTCTCATACTAAACCGTGGATATTATGATTCCATGTAAAAGAACCATAATGACCTATAAAAGACTTGTATGGTTTCAAATGCATGTACTCAGTTATAGAGGTTTCCATATAAGAGGAACTACTAGTGAAAATTACCAAGGTCATGGATTAAAGTGTCGGTGGAGTGGACTGGGGGATTTCTATGCCCTGAACCACTATACATCACTATGTTATTTTCCTTTACTTATTTCACCTACTGTCTTGTCTTTAAGAGAGAACGAAAGGATCACTCCATTTCTATAGGTAAGTTTTAGTTTTTCATGATTTTTAAAAGGACAAAATTTACCCCTCTTATGCATTCATCATATCCGTTGTGACACAACACACATGACCCCCACCACAAATTGCATCAAATGACATACTAATCAAATATCATATTTTCCAAGGACACCTGGGTCATCACATCACATATCATCTCACACAATGATACATGGGACCTAAAAATGAAGGAAGACAGATGAATCAGTGGTAGCCAGCCATCCATTTAACCACTATCCTGGATATTGGGTAAAACAACCAAAACCCAAAACCCAAAACCTTTAATAATTGTTAAGGTTATCCAACTCAAGTGGGGAATGTATAAAAATAATAGAAAATAAATGATACATAGATAGAATAAATTACCCAACATATGGGTTTACAATAAATACACTAATGTAATCCACCACACTACTACTACACCACATGTAAACAATCACAACTACTCCCACCACTATATATAACACTGCACACCATTACCTAAAAAAGACACACATAACTGTTTTCAATTAAAATTTTCAAAATATCCATATTTAACATATTTTCACTCTCTCCCATTAAAAATCCATTTCATTCACATTTATAAAGCCTATTTATAATCATTTATCAATCCATTAATTCATTAATTTGATTCAACATCATAAATTATTCTATGGATAACCAAGAAACTAACACAAAAACACTAAAAATATCTCACTTACCTCACACAACCATTTCCACAACACCATACCACATAAACCATGCTATATTAGTAAAATAAACTCACATCAAAACAATCACACAACCATACACATTGCACACCATAGTCACTACACACTACAACCACTATGCACCACATCACACAACTGGCCACAGTGCATCCATACCAAAAAACCACCTCATCATAGCCCCACAAATCAGACAGCCTAGACGGTTAACTCCTTCACCACACAAAAAACCCAAATCAAGTAGGTTAACATAATAAGCATAAGCACACACAACATCAATATATCCATTATTATATAATTTATTTTGGGGTTTTTATCACATTACTTATTTAACTAGCATGGATATTATAACACAAACTAAATTTCCATGGGAAACTAATTCATTAGGCATATATATTCTTTATACTTTTATCCAGGGTGTGATTAAAACAACAAAATAACAAGGGTATCACAAAATATCATCTACCGAAAAAGAAAGTATCCCAACCACTTTCATTTTCTGTATTGGCAAGAAGCATGCATAATATCAATAAAAATACCATTAAGTAGTAAAAACAATGCAATTAATCCCCATTCCCATATTTTTTTCAATTATTAAAATTAATTATATTAATTAAGATAAACCTTAATATGTACCCAATTAAAATAAAAATCATGCAATCCCAAAACATAGCATGTAAATAGGCAAGAACAAGGATTCCCTACCTTGAAGAAGCTTTCCGATTCACTATACACCATAGGGGAATATCCTGAAAACTAAAACCACACAATGAAACCATGGATCAACCAAGATCACACCAAGGGATCCCTAAAATTCATCCCAAAATACCCTAAACCAAAAACAAAAACACTATAGTTAATATCAGGGGGAAGAACAAAATGAAACAATGAAGAAAAGGGAGAAGAACTCACAAAATATCCCTAAAGAACAACCACTAGAACCCAATGATCAAGATGAGGGAATATGGGCCAAATTTTATCCCAAAATCACCTATGATTCATACATAAAATTATAGGAAGAGATGGATTAATGAAGGAAGATATAGCTTAACAGGGGTTATAAACAACTTAGAATCCACCCTCATTACACTATAAATTATAAATTTATATAATAAATTCCACAAACTCTATGGATTAAAATCTATAAAATGGATTTATGTTGTTAATTTTCTATAGTTTTGGATTCTACCAAAAAACATGGTTCAAGGACTAGAATAATATTACACTGTAAATTTTGGTTTTAAGATATGAACCGTTTCCATGCTTTTCCCCTTACCACACACAAGCCTCAAAACAAAAACCAAACAAGCCATAAACCACACATTCATGCCATAAATCCATATTTTATGATGTGAATCTACTTGCTACTGTACAAATACAACTCCAACTCCTTTGAACCCTTCAAGACCTCCTCCAAGAACTTTTCAACCATAAAACCAACAAAGTAACGAGCCAAAAAGACACAATTTGTTAAAACCTGAGTGAAAGTAATAAAAATTTGGCCTAGTTAAAAATAATTTGTAACAACCTAGGTAATAATATAATAAACAACATTCATGATTTTATTCATCATAAAAATATTGACTAATTTTTTTAAAAAAGGAAATAGTTTGAACTAAATTATTTTTGTTAGAAGATTTTATATGAATGTTTAATTTCAAAATTTCAAAATTTTAATTTGAAAAATAGATATAATTTTTTAAATTACCATACCAAAAATAACTTAGGGTGAAATTTTGGTATTTTTGGGAAAATATTGTTTTTTTAATGAATTGTGAAAAATACAAATTTTTATAAAAAAGTAATTTATTTTTAATAAATTAAGTAATTTAATACTCCCATTATGTTTTTAATATTATTTAAAGTAACATATGTATTATTTAATAATATTTTTATCACCTTATTATATTTAAATTAAATTTATATTAGAATTAGTATAAGTTTGTTCTGGGTTTTAAAAATAAGAATTTTATTCAAACCATTTTAAAATACATAATGTTACTCTATTTTCATAATTATTATTAATCATAGAGTTAATATAAAATCATATTTTTCTTGAAAAATACACTTCTTGAAAACCCTCTTTTTCATCGCATTTGAGGGTTTTGTTTTAAATTTAATTTTCCACTAATTTTAATTGAATTTGGTAAAATGGATTAAATATTTGGAATCAAAATAATTTATATTTTCTAATAATTTCAAATTAATTTTTGACTATAATGAATAGTGATAAAAGTAAAAATTAATTACCACAATTAAGGTAAAAATGGGTTTACTGGTGGTTAAGAAAAAACGATAATGGTTAAAATGAAATAAAACCTTGTCAAAATGTTTTTTGTATTGGAATATTTAGATCTTATCATGTATAAGTTTCGATAATACTTCATTTTGGACCCTTGGTGCATATGAAAAATGTAGGTACACGTTTTTATCTTCAAAATTTATAAGTGTACAGGCCACCTCACTTATAAAAGGCCACCCCTATCCTCACTTATTAACACATTAAAACCCTTTTGGTTTATCCATGGAATACCTAAATAATATCCAAACTTATATCCCTTATTACTATAGTCCTTGGTTTTTTTATAAATAAATTATAGGAATACATTAAGTATAATCCTAGAGAGGTGGTCTGAGAAGAGGTATAATTCCTATCTATGAATTTTTGTTTTATTTATTCTTCTACCTCCTTAATATCTTATTAATTTATGATTATATAATAAAAATGGTATATAACACAATATTATATGTTATTATGTTAAAGTAATTTTTTTATATCTATCTCATCTTCCCAAAAATGGGAAACGATAATGTCGCTCATGTGTATGGCAAACTACCACCTCCCAGACCGATGTGACGTGTTTTCCATCAACACCTCTCACGGTTGAGTATTATAATAGATATAAAGTATATATATGATATTAAAAATCTAATTACACCTCTATAATTATTATATAATATATAACTTTTTTTACTTTCCATTCTATAGGGGATACATTAATATCACTCATGTGTATGACGGATTACCACCACACGGAGTGATATAATTCATTTTCACTAACGCTTTAAATAGAAGTTAATATGGGAAATATTAATGAATATATTTTATATAAATGGAAAAGTTATGATATTAATGAAACATTTATCATTCTTAAAAGGTAATATATCATTTTATTTCTTACAATGATAAATGATAACATCGTTCGTGTATGTGTGGACCACCGCCTTCACAGAGCGATGTGAACCTATTTTCATCACCTAAACACATGGATGACACATATAAGTATATTTTAGGAAAAAATATGTTATATATGATATTATTATCATTATTTAAAGAGAAAATATTACTTAACTACTTTCTATAATGATCTTTGAAAAATGGAAATATTACTCATACATATGTACGACCTACCGTCTCCATGATCATAACATACGTCATTTATCAAAACCATATTTTATGATTGGTATTAAAATTATATTTTATGTATAAATATTATTATTATTTCATTATTATTATTCTATATAAGTTTAAATAATTACCTATTTGACCATATTCAACCTACCAAATCCAATTTTGACACATAAGAAAAATATCTTCAAAACATCCGACATAAAATTAATTGATTAAGTAATCCCATATAAAATGGTATTGAGTAAAATAAAAGGAATAGTAATCTTTAAAAATGTTCCTAATAAATTAAGTAATTAACATAAGTGTATTATTCCAGAAGATAAATAATGTACATGATGAGTCAGACTCAAGGTAAGTGATTTTGCCTCAATTTCCTTTCACTGAGGTGCATTATAATGTTATGCAACTAATTTATTTTATATGGTGTATATACTAACCATTTTACCTTTAATATCACAATTTCTTCATAATTCATGGTATTTTAGGTTTCAATTTTAATTATTTCATCCAAGGGAAATTGAATTGATAATTACCAAGTGGTAAGGACTTTATCCCAATCTACTTTCATTGAGGAATATTTTTATGTTATGAACCTATATTATTTTATGATGCTCATATTTAGTTGATTTGACATGTTATATCATTATTTTATCTATTATAATGGTATTTATAGTTTTTTTAATGTTAATATTTCATGGGGATTGTAATTAAAATATTTGAAAAGTGATTAGGGAATTTTCTTTAAAAAATTATCTTTTAATGTTTTTCATACAACTCTCATTTTCTTCCATGTTCATGTTTTTGAAATTATTTTACTATAAAAAGGTTGGTTTATAAAGGTATTTTTTTATATTTTTCAATTTCTTTAAAAATGGGATCTTTTTATGGAATTGGTGACTTTCTTTACAAATTAAAAAAGTTACATTCTATTTTAATGTATATAATGACAATGACTTTTCCATTACTGTAACCATTATTAGAAGATTGATTTACTTTAGAATATTTCACTTTCTATTCAAATAAAACCCTCATTAAAATTTTTGGGCATTTTTTATTTAAAAATGGTTTTTAAAAGGTATGGATATTTTAATATTTGAAATTTTTTTCTTATGGGTGAAGAGAATATTTTATGAGTGTGATGTTGAAAATTGAAAGCTTTTACATGTTATGATTATGTTATGGTTTTTAGAAATTATTTATGTTGACTAGTGGTTAGGTTATAAACCAAGTATATATGGTTATGTTATAAACCAATTATTGGTGGTTACATTATAAACCAAGGATGGGTGGTTATGTTTTAATCCATGGACATTTGGGTCCATGATAACCCTCTAATGCATTGGGTATATAAGTTAACCATATAGTTATTCCATTTGTAAAAGTGATATAGATAATGTTTTACCAAGATACCTATATTATTTATCTATTCTTTATATGGTATTCAATTTTTTATTTGAGAAAAAAAGAGTGTGTGATTTTTATGTGTAAATGATTTATTTTTTTAGTTAAAAAAACATTTTTATAATAGTAAACATTTCATGGGGTTTTATGTTTTCATTATACTAGCTTATTTATTTATTTTTATATCCCTTACTAAGATTTTTTTTCACATACCATCTTTTTAAAATGTTTTTCATTGGATTTAAGGATGGGTAAGGTAAAAGAATTTTTCTAATTGACATTTGTGAATATTATTCCTGAAGAGAAATCATGTTTTATCTTAAAAGTTTCATATTGTGAAAAAATGGATACTGATCAGATGTTTCCACTTTGTATTATATTTTTGTATTATTTTTGAGTTATGATTTATTTTTCAAAAACTATAAACCAAAAAATACCCTCAAATTTAAGAGAATGGATTCTTGAATTAAAATTGATGATTATATAATTTCTAAGGCTAGGTACTTATAGTTGGTATCAGAGGCCAGTTTAAATAAATTTAGAGTTTATGATAATGATAATAATATAAAGTTTAATGATTTTAATTTATGTTTATGTTTAAATGATATATAATTTGATGATTACCATGATTTTTCATCTAAAATTTTTCTGTTCAGAATGATTTTCCATAGAGGAAACAAGAAAGGTGTAGTTGTAAGGAACCATAAAAAAAAATATACTTCCAAATTAATATCCCAAGATATTTGGAATTTAAATATAATATTTTTTGGAAGTTTTGGCTATGATGATCGAAGATATTAATGGTGGGGGTATCCATGATTGAGGGGAACTCGATCTACTATGAAGAATCATGTCAATAGTAGATAATTTTATGAGACAACATCCCCTATTATTAAGTGGGTAACATAAACTCGTGATAATTAAAGGATAGATTAAATCCCTAAAATAGATATTGTATATCATGGGATTTTTAGATCATCAAAAGGTGAGCCTTTCTATTTATCATTTTAAAGGTGAATCCTAACAATGGTGTTCAATTATTAAGAATATTAGAGAAAGGGGAGAGATTTATTCCTTAAAATGGGATTAATTTAAGAATATTTTTCTTGAGAAATATTTTCCTAAGATAATTTGACTTAGGATGGAAAAAAATTATTTGAATTGAGATAAAAGGAGGAAGATTCAGTGGCTACATATAAAGGAAACTTCCCCAGATTGTCAAGGAATGTACCAAATTTTATCTGGGATATTAATAGTAAGATTAATTTGTTTTACCCATGATAGAATCTAAGATATCAAAATGAATTGTATTATTGTGAATTAAAAATATGTGATAAACCATTTTGATATACTGAGAAGGTAGAAATTGAGTTTTGTGATGATCATATATTTTATGAAAATAAGAATAAGAAGAGGTCTTATTGGTAGGAAATAGGGAAGAATTAATAAAATTAATATAGATATATGAAAACTAAATTCCAATCTTGTGATAAGTGTGATAAAAAGTATCTTGAAGAATGGATTACAAAGTCTATAAAGTGTTTTTGATGTGGTAAGTTTGGTCATATGGCTCATGAATGTAAGAAAATGATCAAAAAATAAATAAAAAGTTGATGGTAGATGTTTTAGTTGTAATTAGTTGAGTCATTATGATAAGATATTCCTTAAGTTAGTAACTCATGTTAGAAATCATCAAGATCAGAAAAAAAGGGCGTGGAAAAATCTTTTTATACTACTACGGTATATGTTTAGCCATCAAATGAGGAGGTGATAGGTATGTTACTTATATATTTAAATTATTCCAATACCCTACTAGACTTTGGATATTTAAATTATTTTATTTTTGAGAAATTTGTATATAAATTGGGAATGTAACATCATGATAGTAAGATATAGTTTTATTGGAAACTTTGGGTATAATTATTAATGAAAAAAATATTTATAGGAATATTCTTTTTGTTATCAATGGGATGGTATTTACTAAAAATCTTATTAAACTAGAAATAGTAGAGTTTTATATTAATCTTGGTATGGATTATATTTCATTTTAACATGGTTAGATTGATTTTAAATCTAATAAAGTTGTTTTCAATGATTCCCTGGCTTTGATAACTTTCCAAGAAACTGAGAAAATGATTAGAGGTGGTAGTTAAAGTTACATATCTCATATTGTTAAAAATAAAGAAACTATTTAAATTAGTGATGTGTTAGTAGTGAATGAATACATGGATGTATTTCCTAATTATTTTTCCTAGTTTTATTCTTTATCGAGAGGTTGAGTTCACTATTAACTTAGTGCTTGATGCTAATCCTATTTCTAAATCCCCTAATTGAATGGATCAAATGGAACTTTTAAAATTGAATAATAAATTTAAAGAGTTATTAGATAAATGTTTCATTCAACCTAGAACTTCATCATGGGGTTCTTTTATTTTGTTTCTTAAAAAAATGTGGTTTAATGAAACTTTAAATTGATTATAGATCCTTGAATAACATAATTATAAAGAAAAAGTAAAATTTTCCTTATATCAATGATTTGTTTGATCAGATCTAGGGGAATAGTATTTTTGAAGGTTGATCTTAGGTCAGGGTACCATCGGTTTAATGTAATGGAATAAAATATTCCAAATATTTCATTTAGGACTAGATATGGGAACTATGAGTTTTTTGTTATGAACTTTTGTTTTTCCAATGAACTTACTATATTTATGGGCCTTATGAATATATTTTTTCATGAGTTCTTAGATATGTTTGTGGTAGTGTTTATTAATAAAAATTTGGTATATTATAATCTCTAGGAGGAACATTAAAGACACATATGGATTGTTTTGAAAACCTTAAAAGAAAATAAACTATATGGTAAATTTAGTAAGTTTGAATTTTTATTGAAATATATTTCATTCTTTCGAAACATTCTTTCTAAATTTGGAATAACTGTGAACCCTAATAAATAAAAAGTTGTTTAAGAATTGAAAATACCCAAAAATATTACATATATTCATAGTATTCCTGGATTAGCATATTACTACTAGTGTTTTTTTGAAAACATTGATCGGTTTTCTATCCTAGTGACTAAGTTAACTTGAAAAGGAGTTAAATTAATCTAGAAAAGATAATGTGATAATTCTTTTTAGAAACTAAAAATAAGATTGGTGAAGGCTTCTATTTTGGATCAACCTTCCAAAAATGGATAATTTTTCATCTATAATGATTCTTAATTAAAAGGACTTGGTTGTATCCTAATATAGAATAATCAGGTAATTTATTATACTTTAAATCCCTAAAAAAATTCATGATTTAAATTACACTAAAAATAATTTAGAATTAGCTGCTATGGTTATTTACTTAAAAATTTAGAGGTATAATTTGTATGGAGTAAAGTGTGAAATATATGCTGATCACAAAATTTTGAATTATACATTCACTCAGAAATAATTGAACATCAGACAGAGAAGATGGCTGGAACTAATCAAGGATTATGATTTCACAATTCATTATAATACTAGAAAATAAAACAAAGTGGATGATTATTTTATTCAAAAAATAATTCTACATTAACCATCTTATATTTGGAACATGACCCTTTGGTTAATTATTTGATAAATTTTATCCTAGAAGTTGTTTATGGAGTGAAATCCTTTATTTTTTTTCAAGTTTTATTGTGGTCTACTTTTTTATAAAGAATTAAGGATTCTTAAAATGAGGATTAATATTTATAAGAAAAGGAAAAATCCATTAATAAAGTTAATTTGAGTTATTTTAATATTTATAAAGAAGGATTTTTATGATTTGGAAAAATATTTATTTCCCATATGATTTTTAGTTGAATAAATATTTGTTCAGTGAAGCTCATACTTCTCTATCTTCTGTTCATCTAGGAAACACTAAGATTTACCAAGACCTTCAAGAGTATTAATGATGGGGTGGAATGAAAATAGATATTTATGAATTTACCATGAAGTGTATGAATTGTTAGAACTTTAAAGAAGAAGGAAAATTACCAAAGGTAATGCTTTAACCTTTTTAGTGTCAGAGTGGAAATATCAAAGTATATCCATGGATTTTGTAATGGGATTACTAAATACTCCATAAGATAACAATTTAATTTGGTTTTTTATTTGATTGATTAACTAATTATGAAAATTTTATTAACTTTTTATATAAAATGGCTTTAGATCATATTTATTGACTTTATCTAAAGGAGATAGTCTGGTTACATAGAGTACTACTCTTTGTTGTCTCTGTCCATGATCTCAGATTTACTTCTAATTTTTAGAAAGGACTTTAGAATTCATTGTTTAATGAATTAAATTTCAGCATAGATTTTTATCATCAAATAGATGTTTAGTCCAAGTGGGTGATTCATACCATGAATGATATGCTTCTTTCTTATTCAATGTATTACTTGGGATGTTGGAATCAATATATTTATTTGGTTTAGTTTTCTTATAAAAACAGTTTTCATTACAGTATATATATGAAACCATTTGAGGAATTATATAGAAATTAGTGTCGAATGAAATATTTTTATGATGAATTAGGATAATGAAAGTTTATGGTAATAGAGTTAGTAGAGAAAATGGATGATAAGGTATAGTTGATTCAACAATATATGAGGATGGCTTAGAGGAGGCATAAAAATTATGTTTATAACTAGAGGAACGATATTTATTTCAAGGATGATGATCATGTTTTTCTTATAACATATCCATGGAAAAGTGTTATTAATTTTACTAAAAATATAAATCTAAGTCCATAGTTCATTGGACTATATAAAATCCTAGATAAAGTTGGATCAGTTTCCTACTGAGTGGATTTTCCCCCGTGTTTATCCTAAGTATACAATGTATTTCATGTTTCAATGTTAAAGAAATATATTATGGATTCATCTCATGTTTTGAGCACTAAATTAGTTCATTTGGAATAGAATATTTCTCATGATAACTAAAAAGTACATATTCTTAACCATATAGAGCAATTGTTGTGAAATAAGGTGATTCACTAGGTTAAAGTTTTATGGAAAAACCATATAGTTGAAGAGGCAACATGAGAATCTGAAAATGAGATGCGGGAAAGATATACCAAATTTATTAATAAGTGAATAAAATTATGAGGACACAATTTTAAAAAGTTTTAAGAATTTAAAAACCTAGATAAAAATATTATAAATCACTCTCATGATTTTATTCATTATAAAAATATTAATTATTTTTTTAAATAAAAAAAGAAATAGTTTAACTGAACTCTTTTATTATAAGGTTTTATTTAAAAGTTTAATATATAAATTTTATAATTTAATTTTTAAAAAATGAATATAATATTTGAAAAAATCATTCCAAAATCAACTTTGGTTGAAATTTTGGGATTTTTTTTGGAAAATATCGATTTTTCACTAAGTAGTGGAAAATACTGATTTTTTGTAAAAATCTATTTTTTTTTTCAATTAATTATGTATTTTAAGTACCATTTTTTTAATATAACTTAAAGTAAAATAATTATTATTTATTTATATTAAATAAAATTAATTATTTTTAATTAAATATATATTTATTTTTAGTATAAGTTTGTTTTAAGTTAATGTTTTTTTCTTAAAACTATTTCAAAATAAATAATGATTATACATTTTAATTAATTAATATAATACATAATGTGGAATTTTTTAAATGAATTTTATTGATTATATATCAATAAATATTAATTTAAATTCATACAACGATTATTGTTAATTATATATTTAATATAAAATCATCTTTTTTCTTAAAAAATACACTTCTTGAAAACTTACCTTTTTTATCATGTCTGTGAGTTTTATTTTAACATTAATTTTTCCACTTTTTATGAATTAAACTTGTTAAAATGTATTATATATTTTTAATCATAATAATTTATATTTTCTAATAATTTCCACTTAAATTTTCATCATAGTGAATTGTGAAAACAGTAAGAATTTATTACCAGAGTTAAGGTAAAAATTGATTATTTGGGAGTTAAAATAAATATATAAGGGTTAAAATGGACTAAAAAATTATATAAAACCTATTTATGGACATATTTAGACCTTATTATTTATAATTATCTATAATAATCCTTTTTACCCTTTTTTCTTGTGAAAAATAGGGGTACACCTTTTAATTTTCAAAAATTACAAGTGTGCCACTCACCTCACTTATAAAAGGCCACCCCTATTCTCTCTTCTTCACACCTTATAAATTTTTTGGTTAAATCAATACTATATCAAATAAATTTCTATAAAAATAACATAATCTTATAATATTTTTTTTATAAATGCATTCTATGAATAATTTAGGTTTAATACAGAGAGGCGGCCTGAGAAGATGTAAAATTCTCAACTATGCATTTTTGTTTTATTTCTTATTAAAACTCCTTCATATATTATTAATTTATGATTATATAATAACAATTTATTCTCCCATATTTTATTTTTTTATTGTCATGTTCTACATCCTTCTACTCTGCCTTTGAATAGGAAATGATAACGTTGCTTGTGTGTACAGTGGACTACCGCCTCACAAACCGATGTGACACGTTTTCCATCAACACCTCTCATGGTTGGGTATTATTATGGATATAAAGTATATATATATATATATATAATTCTAATATCATAATAATACCTACTGAATCATTATATAATATATAACTTTTTTACTTGACATTATGTAGGGGGTATGAAAACATCACTTGTGTGTAAGGCGGACTACCGCCTCACGAAGCGATGTGATTACTTTTCACCAATGCTTTTCATGGAAGGTAATAGGGACAAATTTAATTAATATGTGAAATATAAATGAATTATATTAATGAAATATTTATCATTCTAAAAATATAAAATATAAGTTTGTTTCTTACATGTGAAAAATGATAATGTCATTCGTGTACGTGTGGACTTCCACCTTCACAAAACAATGTGACTCTCTTTTCGTCACCATACCACATGGATGAAATATATAAGTATATTTAAATAAATAATATGATATATATGATATTATTATCATCCATTTAAGATAAAATATTCCTTACCTCCTTTTCATAATGATCATTGAAAAATATAAATGTTACTCATGTGTATGCACGACCAACCGTTTCCATGATCTTAATGTACTTTATTTATAAAAACAATTTTTAATGATAGATTTTAACATATAATTTATGTTTTAATTTGATTATTATTTAAAGATTATTATTCTATATATTTTTATATAACTACCTCTTTGACCATAGTTAACCTATCAAAGTCTTTTTTGACACATAAGCCAAATATCATTGAAACATCTCATGTAAACTTAATTGATAAATTATTTATATATAACATGCTAATAAATGAAATAAAAGGATTAAAAAAATTTAAAAAGTATATTAAGTAAGTAAATAATTAAAATATGTTTATTATTTATAAATATAAAGAACCCATGTGATCTATCGAAATCATGGTAAGGGATTTTGTCTCAATTTCTTTTCATTGAGGCATATTGTAATGTTGTGCACCTAATTTTTTTTATATAGTGTATATACTAACCCTTTAACATGTAATATCATTAATACTTAATAACTCATGGTATTTTAAGTTTAAATTTGAATTTTTTTATACAAGGGGAATTGAATTGAAAATTACTAAGTGGTAAGGGACTTCCTCTCAATCTCATTTCATTGAGTCATATTTTGATGTTATGAAACTATCATTTTTATGAGGTGTATATATAGTCCCTTAGAGATTTTATATAATGAATTTATCTATTATTAGGGTATTTAATGTTTTTTTAATGTTAATATTTCATAGGGCTTATGATTCAAATATTTCCAAAGTTATAAGGAACTTTTCTTTAAAAAATTCTATTCTAATGTTTCCTTCTAACACTATTTTTCTTCCATGTCCATGTTTTTAAAATGATTTTGTCATGAATATGAGATATTTATAAAGGAAATTTTTGTATTTCTATAAATGGGTTAATGAAATGGAATCTTTGTATGGATTAGGTGATTTTATTTATAAATGAAAAAGGAACATTATATTTTAATGCATATGATGACAATGACTTTTCTACCACTACAACCATTTTTTGAAGTTTGGTTTCATTTACAAGATTTCACGTTTTATTCAAAAAAATAATCATTCCTCTTTTTTTGGGTACTTTGGTATTGGTTATTGGTTTTTTTAAAATCGGTGGATATTTTAATATCTGAAAATCTTTTATTATAGGTGAAGAAAATATTTTATGAATGTGATGTTAAAAATTACAATCTTTTTACATATTATGATTATGTTATAGTTCTTGGAAATTATTTATGTTAAAGGGTGGATATGTTATAAACCAAGTATTGGTGGTTACATTATAAACCAAGTATGGGTGGTTATGTTTTAAACCAAGGATGGATTGTTACGTTATAAACCAAGGATGTGTGGGTCTGTGATATCCCTCTAATGAATTAGATATGGAAGTCAAACATATGATTATTCTATTTGTAAGATAGATATGGATATTGATGTACTAATACACCTATATGATTTATCTATGATTTATATGAGATTTAATTATTTTATTTGAGAAAAAGTGTTTTTTTTATTTGAAAACGATTTATTTCATTTTCTTAATAAAAATTGTTATAAAGGTAAACATTTCATGGGTTTTTATGTTTTCACTGGACTAATAGTTTTATTTATTTTTATATCCTTTATTGATATTTTTTTGTGCTCATCCAATGTTTTTATTTTTTTTCATAGGGTTTTTCTGATGGGTAAGGGAAAGGAAGAATTCAATTCAAAAGCTGTGAAGATTTTTCAAGAAAAGAAATCGTGTTTTATCTTAAAAGTTTAATATTGTGTAAAAAATGGATACTAACTATAAGTGGTAAATTTTTATTATATGGTTATGTTATATAAAATTTATGGATTAATTCTACAAAACACTAAACTTGAAAATATCCTCAAATGTAAGAGAATGAATTATTGAATTAAAACTTAACATTATTTAATTTTTGAGGCCAAATATTTATATGATGGGGAGGATTCATGAAAGAAACACCATATTTAATAGTATGAGGGTTATATATGGGGGGTGGGGGTGGGGTCTATATTAAGTAATATGGTTCACATATCTCCTACCTTGATGTTTTATTATAAATTGTTTTAGTAAAGTACCCTTCGCAAATGGAGTTCACAAGTTCTCTTTGTAAAGGATTCTTATAAATAGGCTTCATGAAGGAGACTAAAAAATCGGGATTCATGAAATATACTCATAAATGAGGTTTCATGAAAGATCATATATGGTATATTTCCATTTATACCTTCTTTATGTTTGATTCAATAATTACCTATGTGATTATTCAAATAGTGTTTCACGAACACTGAAATCATTAGGTGTGGTTGTCTTTATTGAACCAGGAAGGTTTATAAAAATTGGAAATTTCCTCTAAAGGTATATAAAAAGTGAAAATGTTAAAATTCATGATAGATATTTATATATGAGGTGTTTCCAAATTTTATAGACTTAGGAAGTTTCATAGGATGTATGTGGCCGTAAAGGAGGAGTGCCACCATGAAGGAGCATAACCATTCATCAAAAAATACAATATTACCACGAAGGAACTATTAACTATAAAGGGACAAATTTCACTTGTTGTAAATGACACCAATTCATGAAATTTACATTTGGTTATATAAAATCAGTGTACTACCTTTGCAAATAACACTCTCTATGGGGGTGTCATATGGCCATAAAGGAGTGTATGACCATGAAATATGCATGTGACCCTAAATAATTCCTTAATGAAAAGGAGGGTAATTCATAAACAACTAGGTTTATTTATAAATAAATAAAATTACCTAAAAAATAAAACACTTATATTAGTTTTTTTCAATATATTTTGAAATGGGGTATTCAATTTTTCACAAATGCCAATGAAATCACCCCCTAAGAATTATGTCTGACCAGCATGAAGATGATCTTATTTATTGGAAGTAATATAAAACATGTAACTTCATCATAATGAGTATAATATTCCCCCCTATATAAGTGAAATATTGGTACCATTTTGATACTTTTTAACTGAAATCTAAAAACTTATACTTTTTGAATGACCCTTAATGAGTAACTTTCCATGAACAAATCACCCTTTGGATACAAGTGTCTCTAGAAATTAACAGAGGTCACCACCTATGGACTCCAAAAAGAACCTCTTTCACATATTCTACCTTAAATAGACCATTTATTGTGCAATATATACATAGTTCACCATTTGTAAAGGTGTTATGTGAGAATCTAGACTTTTTATTTTTTCTACATTTTCTTCCATATGAACTTGATTTTCTTGTTACCCTATAGATATGAATTCAGATCAATGTATTTGAGCTATTTCCATGATCTAGATAGAAATGATGTAAAATTTGGATGTGATGAGCCATAAATGACCAAACCATAATTACCTGATTTATAGTAAGGATTTCATTAACCTATATTACCATAACCTTTTAGGTTTAGAGTTTTAGAGAACCAGGAAAACCATTACATTAAAAAAGAAAATACTTCCACATAATGTAAATATTTTCCACAAAAAATGTTCTTAAATTGACACTCCCATTTCATTTAGGGCACACATTAATTATCCAAGATGAGTCTCTATAATCTGAAGATTGACCTTACTATAGTTCCTACCCATCCTCAAATCCTATAAAATTATTTTAAAACATGAAATTATTAAATAAGTCTCATTAAGTTATATAAAAATAAAGGAAACCCATTAGTCTACTAAAAAAACCCATGATAATGTTTTCCTTTTTACATAACAAACTTTGTGCTTAATTAATCAATTACTTACTCATAAAATCAACTTCATTGAAAGAATATTTTAATAAAACATCTCATAATAAAGGATAAAGGGAAAACATAATGAAGGTTACTTAGTACATAATATTTATATCACCCTCAAAATCACCCTTATATTAATTTTATCCCATAATCATAACCTCTTTTAGTTATCACATAAAAATAAGAGGAAATATCCCTTTCTTTGATAACTCCTTAAAATAAAAAATTCACAGTACAATGAAAATTTAATTTAATTTGGGAAACTATCAGGAATTTAAAATTAATATTCAATACTAATAATGAAAATAAAAATGAAAAAATATCATCAAGCAGTAAAAATTAAAAAAACATTTTTTCACACCTTTATAATGTAATTCAAAAATGACTTATACAAAAAAATTTAAAAATATTTCATTAAATATTTTTAAATTAATCAAAACATAATAAAAAATAAATTTACTAAATAATTAAAGTTTATGGAGAAAATTATTGGAATAATATAAACATATATTAAAAAATGTTATAGGGAAATTTCAAAACATTTAAAATAAGGTTTAAATTAATAAATCACTTACCTCAATTACCAAATAATTTTCTAAGTCCTTCAAACTCATGAGTAATAAAATTATATCCATTATTAACTTACTTAATATATTATTTTTTTCATTACTTTATTATTAACCCCATTATTTCATTTACTACCATGTTTTATTTATTTACTAAATCGACATTGGTTGTTTTGGGGTTCAGTCAATTCCTCCAAAACTGCTTCGGTACATCAACTATACTTAAAGTGGTTCAAAAATAGTTTGATAATATATATAATTATATATATATATATATGTTATTTATCATACAATTATATTTTTTTACATTTAATTTTTTTTCTCAAAAATAGATTCAAATTAAGAAAAGTGTCTCGATATGCTCATTTTAGGTGGTTAAATGTTACAATTATCATTTATTATTAATATAATTATTAGAATGGAATTTTTTTTCATTAAATAACCTCAATAATTTTTTCAATATACTATTCATTCATTATATTAATTTTTAGTACCATGCATGTAAGGCGGTGATGAAAAATGAAATACATCATTTAGAGAGGTAATAGTTAATATGTAGCCCAGAGGAAGTTTTCATTTTATAATGGATGGAAGGAAGGAAGATATTGGTTTTTAAATAAAAATAATAATATTTAATTATAATAATAATGCTGATTTTATTATATTAATATGGTTATAATATATTTTTAGGAGGTGGAATAAGAAAGAAAATTGAAAGAACCTAGTTAAGACTATCATCTCTTCCTTGGATATCTTCCTTTAGTAAACTCCTTAAGCCTTATTAGATTAGAATTTTGGTGAAAAAACATTTAAGATGTGGGAAAGATATTTTGTGAATTATTTTTAATGTTTTTGGTCAAGATATGGTTCTCAAGTTGTGAGGATAAGTTAGGTGGTGAAGGGGTCCTTTTATAGATGAGGGGGGTTTTATTTTTGTAATATTAATTTCTTAATATAAAAGGGTTAGTCATTATCAAGTATAGTGGATCCAATATGGATGAAAATTTAAAATAGATGTGTTTTATTTCTATAAATAATATTTACACCAATTTAAATACAAGTTTTTGGGATATTTTGTGACCTTATCCTTTAATTTACCATTTCACCACATTAAACAATTACCGAGGTGAAAAATTTCACTATGGTAACTTATTTTTAAGAAAAAAATGAAATGAACCTTATTACATAATTTAATCATGATGATTATAAATTTGAAAACTATTTTAAAATATTCAACCTGTAGAATTGGTAAAAATTAAATTTTATAAAGGCGCCCTTTATTTAACAATAATAAATTTTAGAAGAAATCCTTTTTTAAGTAAAAAAATGAATCTAAACAAAAATATAGTATAATATTGATTCATATGACATTTATTGGTATACAGATGAAAAAAGTAGATTTATTTTCTTTTAAAAGTATTCCAAAACCAAATATAACTTTGTGAATATGTAATTAAAAGAATTGAACCAAAATAGTTTTTATTAGAATAAAATATAACTTAGGTTCCAAAATGTAAAACACTAATTTATAAATTCAAAATATTATTTTTAAATGTATTATTTTACTACTTAAATACATTTTTTATGAAAAATCTTCATAAAAATTTAAGTCATTCATATCTTTATGTTTTTATAAAAGTTATAGTTTTGCATAAAAACTTCATTTTTAGTATTCAATTTAAAATCAAACTTTTTATAAAAATATATAAGAATAACCATAAGGTAATTTTTATATGAGGAATAAAAAGAAAATTTCATTTTATAAAATTAAAATTCTAAATTTTAATAATAAATTTTTTAAATAAAATTATATAACACATGGAAAATAATTTAGTTAGAAAAAAACCACTTCTTAACCTAAATGAAAAATAATATTCTTATTTCATAACTTAAATTATTTGTATGGTTTTAATAAAAAATATTAATAAGAAGTGATAGAATTAATTTGAATAATATATAAAATTTATCCATCAGAAAAAATATGTGGGTCATCACATTCTCACTCTTAAATAAATTTCATCCCCACAATTTTATTCATTAATAAACAAGTGGGGATATTTTTCTCTCATGAATATATGAGGTTCCCATGTTTTTAATTAAATCATATAATTCCTCTATAAATATTTAAATAGGAGATTCACTATATTTATCCACACCTTCTTTCTATGATCAAGAATATTAACAGGATTATCCTCATAAAAAATATTCTTCCTTAGTTGTACCACATTAGGGCTTATTACATGAGATGCATTAGGTATATACTTTCTAAAAAAATAAACATGATACACATCATATACCTGGGATAAAATCAAAAATAATTCTACTCTATAAGAAACTAATCCCACTTAATTTTTTTTATATGGACTAATAAACCGTGATCTTAATTTACCCTTTTTGTTGAAACAAACCACTTTTTTCCACAAATATATTTTAAGAAAAATAGGGTCCCCTACCTCAAATTATAGATCTTTACTATATTTATATTCATAAATATTTTATATAATTTGAAACACCCTCATATAATGATGAATAATATTTTTATTTTTTATCATCTATTTTACCAATTCAGGCCCTGATAATTTTCTCTCCCTCATTTGATCCCAACATGCTAGAGTCGAATATCACTTTCAATATAATGACTCAAATGGTGACATATGAATACCTAAATTAAAACTTTCATTATAAATAAATTAAACTAATGAAATGTGTTAATCCCAATAACCATGATAATCTATTGATAAATCCTAGATAATGTCTTCTATATTTTGGATTGTTCACTCTAATTATATTTGAGATTAAGGATGAAAAGATTCATTAAAACTTAAGTCGGTACCCAAATTTTTTTGAATTTCCTTCCAAAAAATTTGATATAAAACTTAGATCATGATCATATAAAATAGTAAGAGAAACTCTAGGTAACTTGAATATCTCTTTAAGATAAAGTCATAAATATTGATCCAAAGGAATATCATCTTGAATAGAAAGAAAATGGAAAACTTTATTCAAATGGACAATAATAACCCATATTGTATTATTACATCAAGATTAACTTGGTAATACCACCATGTAATCCTTGGATATATACTCCAATTTCCATTCTATAATTAAAAATGGTTAAAGTATTCCCTTTAATTCTTGTCATTTTGATTTAACCTAGTGAAAAATCAAATAGTTCAAGCTATAATCTATAATATATTTCATTATTAATTCCCCCAAAAAACATTCTCAAAGATCTATATAAATATTAGTACTACTAGGATGAAAAAATATAGATATTTGTGATACTCACTTAATAATTCTATTTTTATTTCAGAGTCATCGTATACACATAACCTCTTTCCAAAATAACATAACACCTTCATTTTTAATATTAAACTCAGGAAACTTTACTTCCTTAACTAGTTATATCATTCTTTTTAAACCATGATCTACCTTATGAGTATATTTAATTCTTTATAGAAAGTATTATTATACAATACTTAAGTTAAAAGAGAATAGGTTTTTAGATAAACAACTTCCAGTTCAACTTTCATTAAATCATTAACTAATAGATCATGTTCCAATCACAACATGGTTAATGATATATTATACTTTTGAATAAAATCATATTTTTACATTGTTTTATTTAATTGGATGATAGTGAATTGTACAATCATAATATTTCATCATCTGCCACCATTTTCTTTGCCACATGTTCAACTCTTTTTGAATGAATATATAATTTTAACTTTTATTATACATATATATATTTATATATATCACATTTCTCCACATATAAATGTTTCCACTAAATTTTTAAATAAATTTGTGTATGTATGTTTAAGATCATGAATTGAATAATTTTCCTCACGGGGTTTCAATTTTCATAATTAATATACTACTACCCAGTTATGTTTCATCAAAACACAACTATGACTGTTCAATAAATCATTGTTATAGATAATAAATTCACTATATATTAATGGAAAGGACAATACTGAATCATTAAACAATCTTGTTTTTAATTCCTAAATACATCCATCACATTAATTTATCTAAATTAATATAACTCATTTTCAAGTTAACTTTGTCAGTGTATTAACTAATCTTGAATTTTTTTCAACAAATCATTAATAATAACCCACTTGTCCATGAAAATTGTGAATATCAGAGACATTAGTAGATCTTGGAAATTATTCCACCACTTTATTTTTAGCAGGACTAACTATTATTCCATATTTAGTTACAATTTTTCCAAGAAATAAAATATACTACAACCAAAATTCACATTTACTAAATTTTCCAAACAACTTATTTTCTTTAAGAGTATATAGAATAATCCTAAGATATTTCTCATGATAATCATAACTTTTCGAATATACCATAATATACCTAATCAAAAACACCAAAAATTTATCTAAATACCCATGGCATACTCTATTCATTAGATCAATAAATATAGTGAGTGAATTTGTTGATCCAAAGTTCAAAACCTTATACTCATAATGACCAAACCTAGTTTGAAACTTTGTTTATAGAATAATCCTTATATGTTTCTAATGATCTTTATAACTTTTCCAATATACCAAAATATCCTTAATGAATGACTTTAAAAATTTATCCAAATACTCATGGAATACTCTATTCATTGGATCTATAAATATAGTGATTTCATTTTTTAATCCAAAGGGAATAAAAAAATACTCATAATGGACATACCTAGTTTAAAACACTGTCCTTGGAATATATTATTCCTTTAGTATCAACTGATGATATCTACAGTCTAGGTTAATATTTGAAAAATATTGAGCTAACTAGAGCTGATCAGATAAGAAAAATTACACTTATTCTTAATATTATTGCCTATTTAGTGTTTATATAATCATTAAAGAGACTTATTGAGCAATATTTACTCTTAAAAAAAAACAGGATCACCTTAAGATGAAGCACCTTTGACTTAGGAAAATGAAACTATAATCAAGAAATTATTGACATTTCTTTTTCAATTACAATATCTATACTAGATAAATTTAATTAGGAGGTTTTGAATTTTTCAAAGAATTCATAACTAACTAAATAGTGAATTTGACATATTGAGAAGGAATATCACTAGGCCAATCATTTGGAAATATATCCAAACATTCATTTACCACAAGCACATCACTAAGCTAAATAGTTCTATTTTTTAATGATATGTGCAAGATAACTTTCATTAATATATTTAATAATTTTTTTATATTCTTGATATTTTATCATATGTATTAACTCATTATTATATTCAAATCAAACTCATTTTGAAAATTTAATATAAAGTCCTTATCTCTATAACATATCTTATCATGATAACCTAAAATAAAATCCATGCCAAAAATAAAACAAAACTATACTTTGGGAAAGAAAGAAATATTTTCAAAAAATACCATTAAATATATATCTATAAGAATATTAAATTAATTATTGTTTCTTAAATACCTTCATTATGTTTTTTACCAAAAGTTCTATTTCTATTTCTTGATGTGATATTTCCATTTTACTTCCAAACTTCTTAAAAATTAAAGAATGTGTAGATCCAATATCAAATAAAAAATTGGAATAATTTGAGTAAATGAGTAATATACATGTCACCACTTCATTAGAGGTCCAATATTTTCCAAGGTATTAAAAAAGTAAATTTACAAACATTTATTCTTGTTTCCTTGATAATTTTCACCTTTTATACTTATATTTAGACATTCATTTTCATAATGTCCCATCTCATTACAATTAAAAAAATTCAATGCCTACTTATCAATATTGGTATGACCAATTCTTATTTTCTTTATATCATAAGAATAATTTTAACAGATAGTGGTTTTGTTAATTTTTTTCAAATTAATTTAATCTTTTAATTTTTTTTCAATTCACGAAACACTGAATATACCATTTTTATATATAAAAGTAATAATTTTGGATTTCATTATCGACAAAATAAAGTTAATCTTTCACCAAATACAAAACATATATTATATTATAGCATATGGAACACTATGTTTTTCTAGTATTACATACAATATCGAGTCCCATTAACAGTTTTCATTACACGCAAGGCTGAGTTTTACCGAACTACAATATACTATTAATATTATTATTAAAATATTATTATACACTACTACAAAAATGGGCAAGGGAAGCGCTACCCTTTTATTAGTGCTAAAAAAAGCGCTGATAAAGGGGGCCTTTATCAGCGCTGAAAAAAGCGCTGATAAATGGGGGCCTTTAACAGCACTAAAAAAGTGCTGTTAAAAGGGACCCTTTATGAGTGCTTTTTGAGCACTGATAAAGGCCACCCCTTTATCAGTGATTTTTTAGTACTATTAAAGGGGACCCCTTTATCAGTGCTTTTCTAAGTAGCTCTAATAAATGGGGGATTTATCAGCACTTTTTCCTAATGCTGATAAATTTTATGTTTAAAAAAAATAATTTTTCAGAAAAAATAATATATTTTTATATAAGTATATTTATATTGATATAAATATAATATATATTTTTTAAATATGTTTTAGATAAGTATAAATTGACTATTACATTTAATATATAAAGATTTTAGTGAAAATGGATTTAAAATATTTTAAAAAATATTATTAATTAATAATTTTCAAATTATTATTGATTAAAAATCATTTAATAACAATTTGAAGACAAAAAAATCAAAACAATTAATAAAAGATCTAAAATAAATTGAAAATGTAACTCAAACTTCAAACGACCATAACTTTTGATCCGGGTGTCCGTTTGAGCTCTACAACATATCAAATCGAAGCCCGCAATGAGTTCTACGCGCTTGTGACCTAAAAGAAGCCTCTGTCACATTTTTTGAGATCAAAAAAGGCCTAGGAGTCCTCTAAAACTGAGTTTTTAGTCTGGATACCCCGATTAGTTAACATTAAAACATGTATAACTTCTGATTTGGATGTCCGTTGGGCTTGTACGACATATTATATCGAATATTGTTTCATTTTCTTCTATTTTAATAGTTGTGGAGTTGAAATAGGCTTCTGGATTATATGTTATGGTCATTTTAACATTCTATGGCTTTTCAAATACACACATATATATATATGTATTTATTCATAAATATGTGTGTGTGTTGTATATATGTATGTATGTATTTATTTATTTATAAACACACATAAAAAACATATTTTATAAATGTATTTAAAACTAATCTTATAAATATATATTTATATACAAATTAATATATGGATAAAAAATTGTAACTACAAATATATATAAAAATAGATATAAATATATATAAATATACGAATGAATATACATATACTAATATATGAATAAATATATATGTATTAATATAACTAAATATATTTATATTAATATAAAAATAAGTATAACTATATATATGTAAATAAATAGATGTACCATTAAATGAAAAAAAAACGAAATGGATTAGTGGTAAAGGTGCAGGCGCGCAAGGGGGAGGTCACGGGTTCGATTTCAGGTGGAAGAAAGGAAGTGCACGCGCATGTGTGGGACGCTGAGGCAAGGGCAGCGTGCAAGAGTGGGGAGGGGTCGCTTAGCATTGTTAAGGGGGGGGGGGCGTTATTAAAATCTCCCCCCAAATATAAATTATTTTTTTAGTTTTATTTTTACTTTTATCAACGCTTTTCTAAGAGCTGATAAAAGGGACCCCCTTTATCTTCACCCATATTAATAGTGTTTTTTTTAGCATTATTAATGCACTTTTCTTGCGCCGATAAAATCCATATTTGTAGTAGTGATAGTTACGACCTAGAGGTTTGAATGGAAGTTTTGATTAAGATTAAATAAATTGTGAAAATATTATCTAAAAATTTGTATAAAATTAATCCTTCAATTGTCAATTAGTAAGAAATTAATGTAGAAATTATTTGAGAATGAAGAAATTACTTATCTAAGAAAACTATTTTTCTATGTACAAACAAAATTTTATCTAAAAAAATTAAACAAAACACTTTTGATTAATATTTTAAATAAAATTTATATATTATATATCCAATAAATATTTCTTATACTCATCCAATATATTTTATAGGTATAAGATAAAAATAAATCTAATATTATGAATAAAAAGATGTATTTTTTTAAAAGACAATTTTACCGCCTTTTAATAGAGAACCCATTTTAAATAGGATTTTTAATACTTTAATAATTTTTATTTTAAAAACTATAATCCATGTTTGGAATAGGAATATGAAAATTTAATTTGTGTGAATTTTTGGTATTTTTCTAAGAAGTTTTATTTTTTGATGAATAATGAAAAACACTGAATTTTAATTCAAAACTGCTTTTTCGTCTAATTTATTTATATAGTTACATTATATTTTATTTTTGTTTTAATGTTTAATTAGATAAATTTTACATAAATTAACCCAATTTAGGTCATTTTAATCAATTTCACAATGAAATTCAATATAAAATCATTTCAATCTTTTGAACATTTTTACTATAAAAACCCACTTTTCCGTCCCATCTATAAGATTGAATTTATATTAATTTATTAAAATTTTGTGATTATAATTTAATATATTGAATTAAATATTTTTAATCAGAATAATTTATAATTTATAATAATGAAAACTTAGTTTTTGACCAAAAATATTATTGAAATTGATTAAAATTAATTATAGCGATTAAGAGAAAAATTAGCATAACAGAGGACTAAAACTTAAACTTAAGAGCCAAAATTAACTTGAAACTTGTAGAAAAGTAATTTTATGTCCATATTTCTACCATATAGTTCCTTTTATTTAATTGATATCATTATTTTAACCAATTTACATGGATAAAATGGGTGTGTAATTCCCTTATAAAAAATTACAAGAATGCCACTCCTCCTCTACTATAAAAAGGCACTCACACATCACACTTATTCACACCACTAAATGCCTTTGGTTAACCTAAAATTTTCTCAAATAATCTACCAAAAAACCTCTATTTATTCTATAATCCTATAGTTTATCATAAATCCAACCAAGTAAGCTCATTGGTGAAAACCAAGAGGAGTTACCCATAGAAGTGGTAACATCCTTCCTCAAGATCCTTTGTTCTATTTTCATTCTGCACACCTTAAATATTACTATTAAATGTGTATACAATAAAATAAGTATCCTAAATATATGAATATTTTTTTTCTAAGGGTTCTACCTACAGTTACACACACTTCCATCTAATGGGTAATGAACATAACATTCTTGTGTAAGGAGAACTACCGCCACATGAAACGACGTTGTTTGTTTTTCCTTTACGACCTCTCATGGTTGATAATTATTATGGGAAATATGTTTTTATATGGTATATATGATATTTATTATATATTTATACTTCTTTAATTATTATATAACACATACCTTTAATATTTCCTTTTTTTTAAATATGATAACTTCGTTTGTAGATATGTGGACAACTACAACCTCAAAACGATATGATTCATTCACACATTACGTGGGACATATTAAGGATGAGTTTAGTATATGTATATGATATATATTAAATAATAATTATACTGTAATGATAATATATATATATATATACATATATACATATATACATATATACATATATTCCATTTACTTTCTTTCTTTCAAAATGATAATTAAACAGAAACAACGTTCATGCGAATGTACGACCTACCATCTCCCTAAATGGTGTATTACATTTAATATTTATACAATAATATATATGATATTTATATCATGTTTCACAATCTATAAATAAGTATGTTATGATCTAAGTAAGAGGATCAAGAATATTAAGTCAAAACATGTATGAAAAACCAAGCTGATAATAACCAAAACGTAACATTTACATTGAATTATTAATAAATGAGTAATATAAAGTCATAAAAAAAATAATATATGGTATTATATATAAGAATATGTTTTTTTGATATATTTATAATAAACTTATATTTATTATACAATATTTTTTTACAAGTACGATGAGAGTCAATAAATAAGGTAATGGTTTACTCGCCTCACTTTTATTTTCCATGAGACACAAGCCATTTTTAACTCATATTTATTATATGTGGAGTGTATATTGTCCATGGATGTATTATATTATTATTATAATTAAATTCATGGCTGTTTAAATATCCATTTTATGATATTTATTTCATCGGGTTTATGTTTCAAAAGTTACCAAATTGGTAAAGTAATTTTGTCTCAATTTTCCTTCTTTGAGACACATACCATGTTATGTGCCTATATTTTTATATGAGGTGTTATAATTAATTTTACATGATATATCATGAATATATTTATTTTCATGATATTTGAAGATTTATTTAGTTTCATTCTTTTCATTTTCTTAAGATTCAAAGTTACCAAAGTGGCAACGATTTATTGCTCCAATCTCATCGTTTACTGAGATTATTTATGATTATGATTCCATCGATGAAATATTATAATCCATATATTAGGAAATATCATGAATTTTCTTACCCTATGGTTACTAATTATATATCCAATTAATGGAACCATTTCCACTCATTTTTACTTAAGATAATTAAGAAGTTTTTTATGAAAATTTGACTTTATTTCTCTTTTCATTCAGAAATCTGTGTTATTTCAAAACTATATTTTCTAAAAAAGTTTTAAAAAATGTATTAATATTATACTATAATGTTTAAATTAAATTTTTACCCATGTATTACCTTTTTAAAAAATGGGTTTAAAAGTATTATTCTTATCATTTTTTGATCAAGTCACTTTTCTAAACTTCTAAGGTACAGAAGGAATGTTCAACATGTACGTAATTTATAGCCATCATGATCATAATTTACTTGATTATTAATTTTTAAGTTTACAAGTTAATTTTTTTAAGGAAATTTTTTCTAATATAAAATAAATTTAATGATTTTAATTTTTTTAAAGAAAAAAGTTTTAAAAAACTATTTTATATTTAAAAAGTGTTTTAAATGATTTTAAAAGATTACTTTATATGTTTAAAAGGGTTTTTTTCAATGAGAAGTATTTCAATGATCTAAAAGATTAATTTTTAACCTTTAAAATTATTTTTAAATAAAATGGGTTTTAAAAGGTTTTCAAGATTCTTTTATAAATTTTCAAGGAAAATGTTTTTAAAAATGTTTTCAAGATTCTTTTATAATATTTCAAGGAAAATGGTTTTCAAAATGTTTTCATGTTTTTAGGGAACACAATTTTCAATATATTATAAAGGTTATTTTATAAGTTTTAAAAGAAAAAGTTTTTCAAAATGTTTTCAAGCTTTTTTGATAAATTTTCAAGGAAAATGGTTTTCAAAATTTTTTACGATAATTTTATAATATTTTAAATAAAAATGTTTTAAAAATGATTTAAAACCTTATTTCTTAGTTTTCAAAGTATTTTCAAAGAAAATGGGTTTAAAAATGGTTTTATGTTTTAAATATCCTTTTTAAAAGAAGAAAGAATATTTTCATCAAGAAATGTTTTTAAAATATATTTCAGAGTTATTTTACTTCAAGATGACATCTGTTGATGTTACTCATGCCTCTCTGAGAAATGATTTAAAGGTTCTATTCATATTATTTCTCTAAATCGTTTATGCTTTTTTGGAATGATGTTTTTGAAAACCATTTTTCTTTCGTGGGTTACATGTGTATGAAACCTATTTACCTTTCATGTGTTATATGTTTCTGAAACCCTTTTACCTTTCATGGGTGATATGTTCATGAAACCTGCTTCTTTTCACAGGTTATAATTTGATGAAATGATTATGAAACCTATCTATTTTCCACATGTTATGATATGATTACATGTCTATGATAACTATTTTTTCATGGGTTATGATATAATTTCCTTTCATTTTATGGAAAACATATGTATGACTTCATTATGAGATGGTTGAGACCTATATCTCCCTCAAATGCATTGGGTAAATATTTATATCTCATGAGATAGACATGGCTGGAATAGGGATTAAACTCAGTTCATTAAAGGAATTTCTCTGCTATGATGGTCATGGGAGTGAACCATGTCTACCAAGATGGTATGGGGAGTGAACCCATACTACTAATATGGAATTGAGAATGATTCCTTGACTACCATGGATATAATTTTATATTATTATGTATCTACCATAAATTCTATGGATTATTCCTTTCTAATGGTCTCATGGATTTTTCTCTTGATTCCCTTATCATTAATGTCTTATGAATTTCTAATCTTTATTATATGAATCATGTATATTATATTTGATATACATGGTATGATATTCCAATGTTATTATCATGTTCTCAAACCCTTATGCTCATGTTATTATTATGTATCTATTTTGTTTACCCTTACTGAGTAACTGAGCTCACCCGTTTCTTATGTTTCCTTTATCTAGGTTATGGGGAAAGGTTTTAAGTAGAAGTACTAAAGTATAAGATATTTTTGGGAAACATTAAAGATCTTTCACCAATTTATACGAATTTTTTCCAAGTTTCCAAAGACACTGAACTATTATGGTCCTTAATCATGTATTTTTATAATGCGATGAATATTCATATAAAATTATGTAATATCCATGTTTGTTAAGCTTGGGTATCTATAGTTGGTATCAAAGGAAATGTTTAGTTAACCTTTTTAAACTAGGATGAGAAAAATTTAGTGATATCTCTAGGGATATTTATAAGTATATTTCTAGGGATATATCTAAGGATAAGTCTAATGATGAGTTAAAGTATAGAAAAATATCTTGGAATATTGGTAATGTATAGAGCGAGTGGTTTCTGAGTAATACATATCTGTTTGGATATTACAAGTGGATTTGGATATGGAATATAATTACATATGGTTAATAACCTCAAAGACCTCATATTTATCTAGAATTGATCAGTAATTGGTGTACAAGAATGGTCCTTACTGCACACCTTGTTTGAAACTCCAAGGGGATATGCTTCTGGAATTCGAAAGATCTTTACAAACCATCATAGAGGATTTCAATATAATATGACTATTAATAACCTAGAATAATCCTAAAGTGTCATATATTAAATAACTAGGTTTCATTATTTATATATCCTATATGTAATTTTTCATGATTATGTGATTTTATACTATGATAGTGTTTGTCACCCTATGTTTTTTAGTTTTAGTCAATAGGGGGAACTAAAAGGAATAAAGATAACATTGAATTTTTTATATGTGAAAGGTAGGGGCATGATAAAAATTGATTTCTAAGAAAAAATATCATAAATAGAATCAATAAGGTCCATGAGTATTGGTTATACTACTGAAAATAAAGAGATTTCAAATGACATGTGAAAAATATGGGATTTGTTTCCAGTATTATTTGCATCAAAAACAAGAAGAATTATTGTATTGAGGTGAGGAAACTTAATAGGTTCTTAATATTTAACTTTCTAGGAAAGAGGTATTAATGGATAATATTCTAGATCATGAGTGATGGTTTAAGACTAAATTTGTATTATTGAAGTGTATATGTATAATAATTCAAGAATTATTTATATGAATCATGAAGTGTTTTTTTCCATTAAGAATTTGAAAAATATATTGAATAGTGTTAATGAACTAAAAAAGTGATTAATAGAAAGGTGATATTTTGATTAATGTAATGTAACCCTTAATGCATCCCTAATGTTTGGAAAAATATGTTTATCTTGGATAAAGAGATGATTAATATGGATAAACTAACTTGGATAATACTAATTACCCTGGAAATGATTATTGATTTTTTGACAAAGTGTTCTATGTAATAATGGATGAAGTTTATAACTTCCTGGATTTAAGGAATTTATCCTATAATATTTGGAATTATTAATCATGGATATTTTCCAAAAGGATTTATGGTAATTTGGGTTATTACCATATTTCAATAGAATATCCGATGAGGGAATTCACATGTTTGGAATGTAACAACCAAGAGATACTTTGTGATATATGGGGGATCATTATTAAGCTGAATTTTTGAACGTATTTCTAAGGTTTTGGATTCTAATATTTTAGAAGGGTTATAAGGTTAACCATTTATGTAAAGTTTGAGTTAATATTCAGATGAAGTTTCTGAGGTTAAAGTTTTATTTCACTACATGAGGATTTATGTATATTGGATAACCTGTTCTAACTACTTTGTGTTGATGGTAACTAAAGATAGATGGGATAAATTATCATAGATATCATGATCTGTTAGTGATTTAGTAATGAAAAATTCACCTTCATTTTTGGAGAAGTAGTTGAAGTGAGAATTGATCAAGGAGCAACCAAAGGGTGAGATTATTCATATATAATGGAATGAAATCAAGTAAGTATATCTTCTTGTAAAGGTTATTAATATTTAATAAAAAGTATCTTGAAACCAAAAATAATATCCTAGTACCTTCATTTTATATGAATCAAATGGACCCTAAGATTATTGTATATTTATGGATTTGTTATCATTAACTATCTACTAACCATGTTCTCTATCACTCTCCATCAGAACTTGATAATTAAATTTCTCTTCTCTATCATGTTTGGACTTCCCACCTATATTATCCTATATGGAAACCTAGTTATGTGTAACATTGGGTAACCATTATGTTTTAACTTTACCTTTTTAAATTTAGTATTCATTTATATGATGTGGGTTTCTAAGAAAGGAACTTAAAAGTATTAATCCTATGATAAACCAGATGAATTTTGAGGGTTAAATTCATTTTGAGGGGTGTAGAATGTAACACATCAAGATTTTGTGAAATATATTTTTTCAAATTAATTTAATAATTTAATATTTTTAATTTAAAGAAACACAAAATATTGAATTTATATATATAAAATCACTAATATTGTCTTTAATTATATGGCACATCAAGTTAATATTGTTCCATATACAATAATTTTATTAGATTACGGTACACTCAACACTATGTTTGGAATGTATTACACACAATATAGAGTCCCTTTGATATATTGTGTTACCGATGAAACTAATATTTTCACAAATTTTCTACTGTAATTACTTGTTTATAAACCCAAAATAGTATTATTTTATAGGAAATTGGCACATTTTTTTAAAGTTTTTTGAGCTTAATTGCTAAAATGGATTAATTTTGGGATTTAAGTGTTTTATTTTTATTCTGTATTTTAGACACAATTTTTTTCTAAATTGATTGAAATTGAAAAAAATACCTTTTTTAGGTTTTCTAACATATTAGAACTTATTTTATCATTCTAGTCACAAAGCTCAATCCATATTTTGGAGGCCAAAACTAGCTCACAATTTGGGCATCTAAATCTGTGCATAGATCTAGATTATTTTAAAGATGAGATTTTCTACAAAAGTGGGCTAGCCCAAAAGATCTAAAATTAGACAAGGATATTTAAATGGGATAAATAAAAAATTTACATTAAGTATTTAATCCCATAATACTCTATTTAAAGGTCATTAATGTTTAGTAATGTGGAGTATTGTAATATACAGAGTCATTTGTCTAGAATAAATGTCTTAGAGTAAAATAGACACAAATCATCCATAAGAGGGCCAATCCAGCTGATATTTTGTGGAGGGATGAGAATGAAATTATTTAACAACTTTCATGAAGAAAATTTTCCATGATTATTATATTTATTGGGACCTCCATGAATATACATTAGGATATTAAATTTTGAGTGAGAATTGTTCACCCATTTTCCTTATAAATTTATGTCTCACCTCCTATACCAAAGGATAAACATTTTTAGGAATAAAGGTGGAGTGTTTAATTTTTATTAGTACTTTATATTTTTAATATATATTATTTTATATTTATTTATCTTTAATTAATTTTCTCCACTATTCAATTTGGTGTTTTTCCCTCTATGCTTCTTTTATCTCTATGTTTTTGGAGAGCTAACCCTCACTATTGTTTATGTTTAAGTTTATTGTGATTTATTAATTTATCCAGGTTTATTATAATATTTAATTAGTGGTTAAATTTATTTTGGTGAGTGGTATCCCCAATTTCCCTGTTATTTTTTTATTCCTCCTTATTTAATCATTTTTCTTCTTATTGTAATCCAAGTCATTCAAATGATGGAGTTTAGATTAGGTGTTGATGTAGAAGATATTATTTCTAAATGAATAGGTCTTAGTGTAGGGTATTACCATTCACATGAGAGGGTGTATAGTGAAAGGTTTTTATCTCTACATCGAGTAAAATAATCAGGAATTTTTTTGAATAACAATGGCAACACCACTATAAAACCCCAAGAATGATAGTTTTCTTCCACTAACATCTTTGTGTTTTTCTACCCTTTCATTGTGTTTTGTATTTTAATATATAGATAAATAAATAAATAAATAAATATTATATTTATAGTTATTACATTTAAAAGTACCCATATATATTATTTTAATAGTTTTTTATTAGTTAGATTGTATAATAGTGACAATATCAAGACATTATGTTATTAGCTGCCTCCTTGTGATCAACCCTAGGGTGTGCCACTATGGTATATTCTTAGGTAAATAAGAATTTAATTGAATAATATTTTTTTAAAAATATACATCATCAATTTGGAACTATTTTTGGGGAGGCCAAGTGTTTTCACAAACTGTTTAAAAAAAACAAAAAAACAAAAAATAAAAAAAATTAAAAAACTTAAAAAAGAGCTTCATTTCATATATTTAATTTCTTTGGATAATATGGATTTTTATTTTTATTATTATAATTATTTTACTATTTAAAACATTTATGTTTATTCTATTAGGGAAGAGACACTAAATATAAAAATAGAAAAAAATTCCATGATTCTTTAAGAGGATTTCAAATTTATCAAAAAAGAAAGCAAGATGGTTGCATGGCTGGCCAATGAAGTTGAAGAAGATAAAGCCTTATAGATGGAAAAAAATAAAAGATGAAGATAATGGGATTTATGTTCCAAATTCCTTTTAAGAATTTTTTTAGGTTTAATCTGTACTTTAAGATCCACTTCCCTATCCAACAAATGAGTTCCCAACTACCTTGGTTAAAGAAACTAAATTATAAGTTGAATGTTTTGAGGGAGATAAAATTTCTAAACATTATTTTTATAAAAATTTCATTGATTCTGAATTTAAAAATAATCTCCCATGTGCTGATATTATAGATTAAGTACCATTAAAAAAGGCCCTGATTGAATAAGATGAAGAAGATACTTGTATTGAGGAGAAAATAGAGGAGTTAGTCGAGCCGTACACTGGTCCATATGAGGATGATGAAACAAAATAATAAATCCCCAATGAATCATTTTATGAACCTAAAATAGAAAATAATCCACTTTCAATTCTACTATCTATACCACCAGTGTACACCACTCCTCCAGCTGAGCTAAATAGGAAGCACCCCTACATTCTTTCCCCCCCCTCTACACCTAAAAATATTTCTTTCATCTCTTTTTGGGGTTTGCAAAATTTTTCTTTTTATTGGGGGTTTTAAATCCATTAATCTAGTTATGGATGTTGATAAAAATAAAATGTGATGTTTTATAATCAAGAAACCCCATCCACCTATAGATTGGGGTTAAACTACTGCAATTGTCTGACTAGGGGAGTAAAAACCTAGCATCCACATGGGGGTCCAAACCATGTTATTTCCTCTTTTCCCTTTATATTTTTATTTATTTATTTTTTATTGTGATTTGTTTTATTTCATTATTTCTAGGTATAATGAAATTATCTTGAATATTAACTCAAATATTCCACTAAAAAATAATGTCTGGTTGTATCTTTCCTTCACTTTAGTTTTTCTTCCCTTATTTTTTTTTTGTTGATCTGAAAGAAGGGGTAGTGAAATTTAAGTGTGTGTGTGTGGGGGGGGGGGGTGTCAACCTGCTAGTTGTCTTTTTGTGTGATTTTATTTTTTTTCACATTTTTAGAAAATTTATCTTCAATGAATATTCTTATCATTTTTCACAAATCGGTTGATTTTGAGAAAATTGAAATTATTTTTGAAAAAATGGATTTGAAAGTATTTTTAATGTAAAAAGTGTTTTTGTGAATTGGATTTTCAAGCATTTTTATGAGTGTGAATGATTTTTAAAATCCATGTGCATGAAACACTAAATAAAAATATTTTTCCTATCATATTAGGTATTATAAACTATTTTTTACATTTCTTTTCTAATACACACACTTTATTTATGGAAACATGTATTTAGTGTGAGAACCAAAACTTGTGTGTTTTCTCCTTCAAAGATTTATATTTCATAGAATGTTTTTAACTTTATTGAGGAAATTATTTAGAAAGAAACATTTTATATTAAGACCTACCTTTACATATATCCTTCGTTATCCCTTAGATTACATGAATTTATTTATAGGTAATTCCACATTACAAGATGATTTTTCTTTACCTACCTGCACTCTTTGTATTCTTGCATGGATATTTTAAGTTTGAGTGTGGGGAAGGGCACTTCATGTGTGTTCCTTGGACTATGTTTAATTTGTTGGTGTTTTGAGGCGCGTTTCATAATTTTGGGTAGTGTAGAATAAGAAACTTGGGCTTGAGTCATCATTTAATAATTCTTTATTTGTTTCATCTGGTTCTCCTTAAAAAAATGAAAAAAGAAAAGAAAAAATAGAAAAAATAAAAAAATGGATATGAGTTTGAATTTCTCATTTTACTTTATTTTTTGAATCATACCCCTTTCAAACATAAAGGGAATAAATAATAATTAATTCATTGTATTTTATTTTCAACTCATCCTCCATGAATAAATAAAAATGAAAATAAAATAAAGCTATGCTATTCTGGAGCTTCAAAAAAAATCAAAAAAATAAAATAAAAAAGGAGGATAATTTTGGTGATATAATTAATTGTAATAATTTCTTGTCTCATGATATATATATAAAAAAGGGTTGGTGTTGAGTTTCAAATTTTCAAGCTGTTTTCAATGAGTTTAATCTTGTCTTTTTACTTGATTATTCATGAATTGTACTTAAGAGTCAAATCTCCTCTTTTCAGCCTTAAATTTTTCAATAATTTTCCCACAAAACCAAAGATGAAAAAATTACCTTGAGAAAGAACTCATGATTGAAAAGATTTTTCATGTTTCATGTTGTGGAGAAATGATATTTTTCACTAGAATATGGTGATACATGAAATTTAAAAGTATGATCATAATTCTGAATTCAATTTATCTTGAGTGAAGAGTGACACAAAATTCAAGGTGAGGTGGGTTGTGATTGGTCCATGGATGGATTTATAGGGTTGAAAAAAATTTAAACGTGAGGAATGAAAATTATAGGGTATTTTTTTTCATATAAGAGATGTGCTAAAATTCTATTTTGGATAAGATCATGGATTTTTCTCATTTTTGATCATTGTGTGGATTTTGATTTAGATATATAATGATTTCTTTATAGTTCAATTCTTAAGTGTAGGGGAGTGATGAAGATAATATTTTTAGAAATTTTATACATTAATTAAATTATTATAAACCCAATATAGTGTTCTTTTAGGGTAAATTGTCACATTTTTGGGTTTTTATGTTTTTTGATCTTAATTGCTAAAATGGTCTCATTTTGGGCTTTAACTGTTTTATCTTTATTATGTATTTTGGATATAACTTTTTCTAAATTGATCTGAATTTTAAAATTACTTTTTTAGGTTTCCGGATATATTAGGACTTATTTTATCCTTAGGAATACAAAGCTCAATCCATCTTTTAGAAGCCGAAAACCAGATCACAATTTGTGCCTCAAAATCTATGCATAAATATATATTATTTTAAATATGATCTTATATATCAAGGTATGCCAGACCAAAAGATCTAAAATTAGATAAATATGTACAAATGGAATAAATTAACAATTTTAATTTAGGAGACATGCTAGAATCAGCTTATTTTGAGGTCATTAATGAATAGAAATGTGGATTATTAGAATATGAAGAGTCACCTATCCATAATAAATGTATTGGAGTAAAACATATATTACTATTCATAAGAGAGAAAATAAAGGCTAAATTTTGTGGAGGGATGCATAAGATATTATGTAAAAACATTCATAGGGAATACTTTCCCAGATTCAGACATTTAATGGGTCATCTATGCACATACATTCGTATATCAAACGTTGAGAGAGAATTCTTCACCCATTTTCTCTATAAATCCGTGTCTCACCTCCCATACCAAAAGATAACAATTTTTATGGTGAAAGGTGGAGTATTTATTATATATTCGTAAAATTTATTTTTAATATATATTATTTTAGATTTATTCTTCTTATATGCATTTTCTATTCTTTTAAATTTTATGTTTCTCCCACCATGATTTTTTTATCTCTATGTTTTGAGAGAGTTAACCCTCACTTTTGTTCGAGGGGGGAAGTGGTGGTATTTGAGTTTATTAAAATTTATTGATTTCTCATGTTTTATTATATTATTTTACTAGTGGTTAAATTTATTATGGTGATTAGTCTCTAAAATTTCCCTACTATTTTTTTCTTCCTCTTAATTGATTCATTTCTCTTATCATTTATATATAAGTCATTAAAATGGTGGTACTTGGATTAGGTGTTGTTGTGGAGGAGACTAATTCTTCATGAAGAGGTCTTGGTGGAGGGTAATACCATTAAAATTAGAGGGTGTTAAGTGAAAGGTTTGGATCTCTATATTGAGTAAAATAATGAGGAAATATTTTGAATAATAATGACAACACCATCACAAAACCTCAAGAATGATGATTTTCTTCCAATAACCTCTTTATGTTTTTCTAATTTTTCATTGTGTTTTTTATTTTAATATATATATTTATATATTTAATATTTATATTTCATGCATTGTAACCCCTATATATATATTAGTTTAATAGTTTTATATTAGTTAGATTATATAATAGTGGAAATAGAAATACATTGTGTTGTAACCACCCTCCTTGTTATCAGCCATAGGGTGTGCCACTATGGTACATTACTAGGTAAATAATAATTTAGTTGAATATTGGTTCACAAAAAACCTCTATTGTTAGTTACATGCAAGGCCGAGTTTCACCGTTCTTCAACATACTTTTAATATCATTATTAAAATATAATTATATTTATCACATTGTTATTATAATGGAAGTTATGAATAATATTAACTAAATTGTGAAAATATGATCTATACATATATATAAATGAATCCTTTGGTTTTAAATTAGTAATAAATAAAAGTAACAACTATTTTAAAATGAAGAAATTCCTTTTATAAGAAAATGATTTTTTTATGTACAAACACAGTTTTATCTCAAATAATTAAACAAACCACTTTTGATTATTTTTTTCAATAAAATTTATATATTATATATTCAATAAATTTTTTTTATACTCATCCAATATATTTTATAGATATAAGATAAGAATAAATCCAATTTTATGAATAAAAAGTTATATTTTTCTTAAAGGCAATTTTACCACCTTTTCATGGAGAAACCATTTTTAATTAAATATTTGAAACTTTTATAATTTTTATATGAAAAAATAAAATCCGTTTTTGGAAGTGGAATATCTAAATTTACTTTGGGTGAATTTTTGGAATTTTTCTGAGTATTTTCATTTTTTGATAAATATTGAAAAACAGTGAGTTTTAATTCAAAATTGTTTTTCAATTAATTTATTTATATAGTTAAATTAAATTAAATTATATTTTAAAGGTTTAATTAGATAAATTTTACATAAATTAATCCAATTTAGTTAATTGGAATCAATTTTATAATGAAATTGGATATAAAAAAATTTCAATCTTTTAAACATTTTTACTTTAAAAAGCCGCTTTGCTATCCCATTTGTAGGATTAAATTTAAATTAATTTACACCACTTAGGTGATTAAAACTTGAAAAATTGGATTCCATATTTTTAATCAGAGAATTTTAAAATGTTTAATAAGGTCAAATTAGTTTTTACCAGAAATATTAGTGAAGATGATAAAAACTAGTTGCAATGATTAAGAGAAAAATTAGCTTAACAAAGGATTAAACCTTAAACTTAAGGAAAAAATGTCCTATAAACATTTCAAAAATCCATTTTAAGTCCATATTTTCAACCTATACTCCATTCCCTCTAATATTTACCATTATTGTATCCACTTTACATGTGAAAACAGGGGTTTAATTCCATTTTCAAAAATTTATAATAATTCCACTCCTTCACTATAAAAAGGCACTCACCCCTCCCACTCATTCACACCTCTAAAGCCCTTTGTTTCACCCAAAATATACTAAAATAATCTCCCAAAATCACTCCCTTCATCCTAGAATCCTCTATTTGGGCATAAATCCAACCAATAAATCCCTTTAGTGAAAACAAAGAGGAGTTACCCAAAGAATAGGTAAAATCCTTCTTCAAGATCCTTTATTTTATTTTCATTATCTACCACCTAAAATATTAAAATTACAATATTATATAAAACTATTAGTATAATAAATATACTAATTTGTTTTTAATCAATTTTTTGACCTACACTTACACACACTTCCATCTAATGAGTAACAAACTTACCATTCTTATGTACAGTGAACTACCGCCTCACGAAACGATGTTGTTCGTTTTTCATTTACCCACTCACATGGTTTTTAATTATGTTGGAAACTATGTTTTTATATGATATATATGATATTTATGATGAATTTAATCTTATGTAATTATTATATAAAACATAAATTTATGCTTCCCATTTTGCGTAAATACGATAACTTCATCTGTGGACGTGTGGACTACCACCTCTTCAAAGCGATGTGATTCATTCACACTTTACATGGAACATATTAAGAATGAGTTTAGTAAAATAATATGATATATATGAAATAATAATTATACTATAATGATAATATATATACACATATATTTCATTTACTTTATTTCTTTCAAAATGATAATTAAATGGAAACAACGTTCATGCGTATGTATGACCTCCCATCTCCATGAACGGTATATTCTATTTCATATTTATATCTTTTATATATTATTATAAATATTTATATACTGAATATATATGATATTTATATCATTATTTACATTTTTGAAATAATTAATTCATGATCTATGTAAGATAATCACGAATAATAAGTCAAAACATGTATGAAAAAACTGATAATACCTGAAGTGTAACATTAACATGTAATTTTTATTAAAAGGGTAATATAAATTCATGATAAAATGATATATGGTATTACATATAATAATATTATTCTTTAATATATTTATAATAAACTTATATTTATTATATATGAGGTTTTAATGAGTACAATGAGAGTCAAGACATAAGGTAAGAGTTTCCCTATCTAACTTTTGTTTTCTGTGAGAAAAAATCCATGTTCGCCTCCTATTTCTTATATGTGGTGTGTATACTAACCATGTATGTATTATATTATTATTTTAAAAAATTTATGGCTATTTAAATATCCTTTTTATGATATTTATTTCATGGGTTTTAGGTTTCAAAAGCTACCAAATCGATAAATCTATTTTGTCTCAATTTTCCTCCTTTGAGACACATGCTATGTTATGCACATATATTTTTCTATAAGGTGTATATACTACCTTTTACAAGTAATATCATGAATATAATTATTTTAATTATATTTTAATTTCCATTTAATGTTATTATTTCTATTTTATTATGATTCAAAGTTACATAAGTGGTAATAGTTTATTTCTAAAATCTCATCGTTTATCAAGATTGTTTATGATTATGCTTCTATTAATGAAATATTATGATATATATCTAAATAACTCTAAATAATTTTCTTACCCTTTGGTTATTCATGTTATAATTTCTCACTCTTTGCTACTTATTATAATTAAGAAAATGTTTTTATGATAATCCAACTTTATTTATCCTTTTGGTTGGAAATCTATATTCTTTTAAAAACATAGTTTATAAAATTTTTTTCAAAAATATTTTTATACTATACTATGATGTTTAATGGAAATTTTCATCCATGTATTACCTTTTTAATAAAATATTTTAAAAGTAATCTTCTTTTCATTTTCTGATCAAGATACTTTTCTAAACATTTACGGAGAAAAATGGATGTTAGGCATGTGCAGACTTACCCACTGTCATGACCATAATTTCCTTGATGATTATTTTTAAACTTAAAAGTTTTTAAAGTAATTTTTTTCTTAAAATTATATTTTTTTATTTTAAAATTGTTTTCAAATAAAAAGGGTTTTGGAAAATATTTTTCTATTTTAAAAGTGTTTTTAATGAATTTAAAAGCTTCCTTAATATGTTTTTAATATGTTATATTCAAAGAAAAGGACTTCAACGATATCAAAGTTTCATTTATAAGTTTTCAAAGTACATTCAATGAAAAAGGTTTTCAAAAAATTTCAAACTTCTTTTATAAATTTTCAAGGAAGGTGGTTATTAAAATTTTATCAAGATTATTTTAAAAGTTTTTAAGGAAAATGTATTTCAAAATGTTTTCATGTTTCCAAGGAAAACTATTTTCAAATTTTTTTCAAGATTATTTTATAAATTTTCAAGGAAAAAATTTTTAGAAATGTTTTCAAGCATCTTTTATAATTTTTTCGTGAATTTGGTTTTCAAAATTTTTTCAATATTCTATTTTATGTTTTCCAGGAAAAAGGTTTTCAAAATTATATTAAGAATTATTTATAATTTTTCAATGTATTTTAATCGAAAATGGTTTTCAAAAGGGTTTTATGTTTTAAAAATACATTTTCAAAGAATAAATGATATTTTACTCAATAAATGTTTTTATAAGATATTTCAAAACTATTTTATTTCTAATATGACATCCATTAATGTAACTCACGCCATTATAGAAATGATCCAAAGGTTCATTTTATATTCATTCTCTGAATGATTTATATTTTGATAGCATGATACTTATGAAACACATTTTTCTTCGAAGGGTTATATGTTTATGAAACCATTTTCTCTTTCACAAGTTATATGTTTATGAAACCCGTTTCCCTTTCATGGGTTAAATTTTTATGAAACCAAATTCTTTTCATAGGTTATGGTTTGATAAAAAGATTATGAAACCTCTCTCATTTCCACAGGTTATGATATGATTACAAGTTTATGATACCCATTTCATTTCAGGGGTTATGATATGAATTCTTATGATCTTAGGGAACACATATGTATGATTTCATTATGAGATGTGTGAGACCTATGTCTCATTTTAATGAATTGGGTAAATATTTATATCTCATGAGATAGACATGGATGGAATGGGGAGTGAAATCGGTTCAGTAAAAGACTTTTTATGCTAAGATGGTATTGGGAGTAAACCTTGACTACTAACATGGTTTTGAGAGTGAACCATGATTAAAATATTGTATGGGGAGTGAACCCATACTACTAATATGTCCTTGGTAGAAATGAATTGACTACTATGAAAATCATTTTATATACTTATATATATTTCAAAAATTCAAAGTCTTTTTCCTATGTTATGGTCTAATGCATTATTCTCTTGATTCCATTATGATTCATGTCTAATGAACTACCAATATTTATGCCATGAATCATGTATATGATCTTTGATATACAGGTATAAGTTTACAGTGTTATTATCATGTTCTCATACCCTTATGACCATGTTATTCTTATGTATCTATATTGTTTACCCTTACTAAGCATATGAACTCACCTATTTCTTGTGTTTACTTTCCCCAGGTTATGAAGGAAGTTTTTAAGTATAAGTACTAAAAGGGATGGTGTTTGTGGGAAACATTGAAGATATTTCACCAGGTTAGAATTCTTTATTCAAGATTTCCAAAGACACTAATCAATTAAGGTCCCAGGCATGTATTTTTATAGTGTGTTGAATATTCATCTAAAATGATGTAATATCCATGTATGTTATGCCTGGGTATCCATATAAATTTCTAGTTTTACCACACCAATAACACAATCCCCATATCATGATACACTTCCCAGAATTATTTTTACCACATTTAGGATAAGAAGTAAATTAAGCTCTCTTAACTTTATATTTAATTATTGGTTGATTCCCTATCACTTTCCACCTTTAATGATTATTATAATTCATATTATGAGATCCATAAAAGTCAAAAAATCCATCTCAACCTTCTCAACACATCAAAGAATTTAATCATAATAATTAAATCTGTGAGTAACCAAATATGTTCATAAATGTTTTTAATCCAATATAAAATCTATCAATTTTACTTTCATGGTCCAAAATAAAATTCAGTGTTAGTAAAATTTTCTTCATAAGTAGAAACTAAGACCTCATCCTTTTTATTTAATTATAGAAATTTAATTTCTATCCTTTGTTGAATAACTCTAGGAAAATTGTTTTCAAGGAAAATATTTTTAAATAACATCCATTATATGGTATTAGTCTTATTATTCTACTTAGTATCTTTAATAAAATACCACAACTAAACAACTTACCCTTCAAGATGATAAATATAAAGAGTATCCTTTTGGTGCTCTTAATAACCTAAAACTTTAAATGTCTTATCCAAGGCATTGATCCATTCTTCAAATACCACTAGGTAAAAGGTTTGACCAAATGACATAAGGGTTTTTATAAAATTATATACTATTTACATGTCACTCTATAAATAATTTAGTCATTATATTGCATGGTTAAAACCATTTATACACTAGGGTAATTGATTTAACATTGAAAAAAAATAGCCAGTTCCAAATCTAACTATTTCAGTTTGTTGATTCAGAAGGATTTTTTATTTTTTGGACTTTCTACTTCATTAACCCTATCACATCTATGAGAAAAAACTATAATATATATATATAGATTATATAAATAAATGTGGAAACCCTTAGAGTAATAAAAATCTCTCATGATAATATAACCAAAAATTAAAATCTCAATATTAAATTTCCTTATCAATATCCTTACCAAAAAATTTATTTAAACCATACTCTAATACGAACCGTGATATATTTTACAAGAGTAACCAATAATTAAAAGATTTATAATAAGGATTACATGTATCTATATTCCCATGAACTTTTAGGTTTAAAGTTTTAGAAAATTTAGAAGACTATTACATTACAAAAATAGAAAACCTTTACATATTGTATATTTTTTTCAAAAAAATAGGTTATTAATTTGACACTCCTATTTCATCTTTAACACACTTTCTTTGTTCAAGATGAGTCTTCATAATAGGAATATTGACCTTGATATTTTTCATACACATCCTTAAATCATTTAAAATAATTTGAAAACATGGGATGAGTAAATAAAGACCCGTAAGGGTTATAAAAGTAAACAAAACCTTTTATTTCATTGAAAAACGTAAAATACCATAAGAAAGTTTTTCTTTTTATATAATAAACATTGATCCCAATAATAAATTACTCATAAAACCAACTTTATTGACCAAATATTTTCATAAAAAATATCATAATCAAGTATAAAGTTAAAAACATAGTAATGAAGTTTACTTGGGGGAATCATATTCATATCACTATTATGAGTCACCCTTACAATCACCCTTTCAATAGAATAACTTCAATTGTTTTTAAACATAGTTTCTCCAGAGAATAAATCATTACATAATTTATTTTTGGGATATATCAGACCAACCCATCATTATATATAATGTAAAAGAACTATAACAGGAATAAAAAACATATGTACTTAAATATTCATCATAAAACTAAAAAAACATTCATTTGACCATATAATCATGAACACTTATGAATATCAAATAAAAATAAGAGGAAATATCATTTTCATCGAAAACTATTTAAAATAAAAACATCACAAAATAATGTGAATTATATTTATTTCTTGAATCTATAAATACATGAAAGGAATCTTATTAATGAAAAATGGAAATTAAGGTAGTGAAATGTTGTCAAATGATAAAAACTAAATAAAAATTATTTTCACAACTTTATAAAGAAAGTAAAACATAAACTATAACAACACACCTTTTTATCACATAAAATTTCATTACATTATACAAAACCGAGGATCTTTAAGGTTTAGTGTCTTGAAAACCAGGAACTTAATACATGACAACATAAAAAAATATTCTTAAACACTTGAAGGGATTATTAATTATTCATCCTAAGTTCATTACAACATCTCATAACCTGGGAGAATACATCAAAGGAAATGGTGTGCAGAAGGGCCAGTAAGGGAAACAAGAGAAACATTTTACATGTGAACTTGAGATACATCAATAAGATCATGATAAATAACTTTAAGGCATGAGAAAAAGATCATGAGGCATATCATAATAAAAATAACATGTTTCATAACATGAATATATGGCTACAAAATTTAACTTAGACAATCATTTCCGTATCACCGAGGTCCATCCCCAAGGTGTCGTAAAAAAAAATTACCAAGGTTATTCACCAAGGTATTATTAAAATGGTAATCTCTAGAGATTAAGTCTTTACCCAATGCATTGGAGCACTATCAGGGCACACCCTTAATTTTTATTTATTATCATATGAGACACATATATCATCATCAATAATATCATAAATAACCCATATAGCATAAAATAAATGGGTTTCATTTCATAGTCATAACATTTTAAAAACTACTTTAAAGACGTGATCTTTATGTCACTTTAAACCCACAGAAAGGAAAGCGAGTCTCATGTATGAAAATCATAGAATTTAAAATAGAACATTTTGATATATATGTGAATACCCCTGTAGAAGAAATATATTTGAGTATTCACTTAATAAAATAAAATAATTTTAGAAAATAGAGAGACATTTTGAGATGAAAATTCGGCAGCATAACGACTATGTTGCAGGGTTTTAGAAAACATTGAAAAGAGAGGGGAAAACGGTCACCCACTAATAAATGATCTATAAAACAGTATAGGGAAAGAATATAAAGGATATAAGAACATGTTAATGAATTTTTTAAAGACATACTATATGAAATGAAGAACTTTAAAGGAAGACAAAAATAAGATTTCTCTTATGAAAATCGGCAGCCTAACGACGTCACTTAAAACTTCAGAAAAATGAATTGATGAAATAAAATATGGTCTATCATCATATGAAAATAAAAGGAAAGTATGATGGATATAGAGATCATACCCCAAAATAAGAAAAATTAACTTTAAATACTTAACATGAAAATAGAACTTTGAAAATGAGAAGGGTGAAAGAATCCCTTACAAAAATTCGGCAGCCTAACGACGTCACTTAAAAATTCTTAAAATAAATTGATGAGAGTAAGAGGGGGTATATCATCATATGAAAATAAAAATTACAGTAAGGTGAATATAAAATAACATCCTCCAACATATGAACATGGAGCATAAAATAAATGACATAAAAGAGAGTACTTGAAATAAAGGAGAGAGGTAGGATCCCTTACAAAAATTCGGCAGCCTAACGACGCCACTTAAAAATTATGAAAATGAATTGATGAGAGTAAGAGGGGGTATCTAATAATATAAAAATAAAAATTATAGTAAGGTGAATATAAAATAGAATCCTCCAACATATGAACATGGAGGATAAAAGAAATGACATAAAAGAGAGTACTTGAAATGAAGGACAGAGGTAGGATCCCTTACAAAAATTCGGCAACCTAACAACGCCACTTAAAAATTCTTAAAATGAATTGATGAGAGTATAAGGGGGTATCTCATCATATGAAAATAAAAATTACAGTAAGGTGAATATAAAATAACACCCTCCAACATATGAACATGGAGCATAAAATAAATGACATAAAAGAGTGTACTTGAAATGAAGAAGAGAGGTAGGATCCCTTACCTTAAAACGTAACTCTTAAAACTTGAAGGTTGGAGCCTTGAGGGCTTGGGGGAACCTTGGGAGGACTCCTTGGGAGGTAATGAGACCAGATATTTGTTGAGGGGGAGTTTTAAATGAAATGAATGAGGTAACGGCTTGGTATTTATAGGAGAAGTGAGGGGACAAGGCATTAATGGCCAAGGGACACCTCATTGATGGTATTGGAAAAACCATGGGCTTTCCCATGATATTTACCCATGGTTTTGGCCACTTGGTACACCTAATACCTTATCTTACTATTCATAAGTCTACCACAATTATTTCATAATTATTACATCCTTAATGATGTCATTAAACACCCGAAACTCAAAAACTATATTTTCACTATTCACCGAATATTCAACTTTCACAGAAAAATCCCAAAATTTCACCTTAACCAAATATTGATGCTCTGATTTCAAAAATGAACTAAATTTTATGAAAATAATTTTTTAAATATTTTTAATTTAATTTTTAAATAAAAACACTATTCACTGAAAATTCATTTTTTTCAGAAATTTTCTACATATTTTTAATTAAATTTTTAATTAAAAAACACTATTCACTTGAGAAAACTAATACTTGACTAATAATTTCTGAAACAGTTATTTACCTATTTTATTGAATCACATTACTTAATTTAGGTGAATAAATTATATTAATACTTTCTTTAAGTGAGATTACTAATCCATTTGGTCACATTACTAATTCTAAGTGTAAAATCACTATTCATAATTTACTATTCATCAAAAATTTAGTTGATCTTATTATACTCTAAATTTCATACTGAACACAACTGTAGAAGACCATTTTTTGAAAATCCTTACAAATTTTTAATTATTTAAGGTTTACATAAATATTTCAAAATATCTTTTTTCCAAAAATTCATCAATAATATGCATACTATATTTATCCAGACATTTGAAAATTCATAAACTTCACCATAAGAAGAAATCAAAATTTTTATTTAAATCAAAGGATTACACAAGGCAGTTATGGTATCGTTACATAGCCCCTTATAACACCAACATAGTACCTAAGAGTAAGGTGTTCTAAGGTGATAAAATCTTTGGGCGGCTCGACCAACATTGTACGAGTAGTGATTTCTATTCGCTTGACCTTCTCGTGAAGGCGATTCCATTCCAGCTTCACACGATGAAGTTTGGCTTGGCTTTGGTCCAGAGAAAAGCCCAAAAGTGCTACCTCCTTCCTGAGTTCTATCAGATGGGCTTCGATCAGCCCGAGAGTACTGGATGGGCCCATCAAATCTTCTTTCTATATTAATTTATCAAGATCACTTGTATTAATAGAAAATAATTGTAACATTTAGTTTCTAATGCTCATATTGACCAATGGTCATATAACACTTGAAACACAATGGTCTCATTTTAATCATACTTATTTTATTAAATGAAAAATAAAAATAACCCACCAAAAATAGGGAACAAAATTTACTCAAAAAAAATTTCAGGTCGTTACATAAACCACATAGAAAATATTAAAATGATGCATTTTTAAACCTTTTTAAAGAAATTAAAAGATAATAGAAAAATAATTTAATAAATAATTCATGTATAGAGAAAACATTATTTAAATAATATAGACATGGTGTAAAAAGAGTTGTAATGAAAACATTAAAACAATTAAAATAAGGTTTTAAAGAAAAATCTCATACCATGAGTCCCAACTCATTTCATAAGTCATATATCCTCTTGAGTAATAAAATTATAAATTTTTTTCACTTAATTAAAAATTATTTTCATATTATTTCCCTTATTATTATCCCATTTATTTCATTAACATTCATATTTCACTTATTTAATAAATTAATATTGGTCATTTGGGGGTCGTTTGGTCAATTCCTCCGAAAATGCTTCGGTACATTGACTAAGGTCAATAGAGTTATAATTTTTTTTATAATCTCCAAAATTATATATATATATATATATATTATTTATCACTATAGAGTAAAAAAATTTGTAATGTTTAATAAGTTTTCAAAAATAGATTCAAATTATGAAAAGTGTCTTGGTATAATCATTTTTGTTGGTTGAATTTTATGACGACCATTTATTGTCAATAATATTAATAAAATAGGAAATTTATCTATAAAGAAAATTAATAATGTTATAAATATCATATTTTTTCATTAAATTTATTTTTATAACCATACATGTAAGGTGGTAATAAAAATGAAATGTGTAGTTTATGGAGGAGGTAGTCCGCATGCAACATAAATGATGATTTCATTTTAAAATGGATTGGAATAAGGTAAATATTGGTTATTACATCTATATAATAAAATTGAAGTATAAAAATTATAATTATATAATTATATTATTATTATTACTATAATATATTTTTATGATGTGGAAGAAGAAATAAAATTGAATTAACTCATTTAAGATATTTTCCTCTTCATTGAATATCTGCCATTAAAACACTGCTTAATCCTTCTTAGATAGGTATTTTTGTGAGAAAAAAACATCTAGGATGTAAGAAAGAGAGTTATGGATGTATTGTTTTATGTATTGGATCATATAAGGTGATTAGTGTGTGAGGATAAGTGAGGTGGTGAAGGTGTACTTTTATAGACGAGAGGGGTGACAATTTTGTAATATTAATTTCTTAATATAAAAAGGGGAATCTATTCTCCTGGAAAGTGGATCAAATATGGATAAAAACCAACAAAAGAAATTATTTTAGGTTTATAAATCCTCTATCGACCAATTTAAAGATAAATTTTTGTGATATTTCGTGACCCTATCCCTTAATTTATCAATTTTCCCACATTTAACCCTTACCGAGGTGATTGAATTTTGCTATAGTAACGTTTTTTTTTCAATAAAAACGAATTTAAAATTATTTAATAATTGTAACATACTGATTATAAATTAGAAATTTTTTTTATAGTATTTAATTTCTAGAGGGGGTAACATTTACTTTTAATAAAAGTATGCTAAAATCAATAAAAAAAGTTTTTCCAAAAAACCATTTTTTAAGAATAAATGTGAATATGTATAAAAATAATGTATCGTTTTTATTCCCATGGCATTTACTGGTTTATGGATAAAAAATAAGAGTTATGTGACTTTTTAAGTAATCCGAAATTTAAAGGAACCTTGTGAATATGTAATTAAAAGAAAAGGGTCAAGAATAGTTTTTATTAGAATAAGATGCAACCAAGGATCAAAAATATAAAATATAGATTTATAAATTCAATGTTTTATTTTTAAATGAATTATTTTACCTCATAAATAAATTTTAGTTTAGAATTTTTTTTCTAAATTTTTAAGTCATGCTAATATAATGATGATGTCATAAATGTTACAATTTTATGTAAAAACTATATTTTTCACTATTCACACAAAAAATCAAAAATTATTGAAAAATAAAAAAAATTAACATTAATATATTTTTGATATTCTAAATTAAAAAATAAATTTCATTTTATCAAATAAAAATTCTAAAATTATTAATTTTTTCATTTTTTAAAAAAAACATGGAGCACATAAAAACGATTTATCAAGAATAAAAACTACTTCCTTTTCTTAATGAAAAATAATATTATTCTTCCATAACTTAATACAATTACTTATAAAATCTTAATAATAAATATTAATATGAATCCATAGAATTAATATGAATAAAATATAAAATTTATTCATTATAAAAACAATACCTCGATCATAATATTTTAGGATAGTCGATTCTATTATGTTTGCCTCTAGCATCAACTTCTCTTTGAGTTAATGGGGTTGGGAATAAGATACTTCTTGGAATCATAAATATTTCCCTTATATAGATTTAGGCTGAAAAGGTACGTGCCCATCACCACACCATGATTCAGAAATTAGTTGATAATATGGATCAATCTCCATCATTAGTTATCTAAAGAAAATATCTCAGTGAATTGAAACTTCATCAGAGAAATCAACAACTCAGAGGGTTACATAATGGGATATAATCTATTTAAACTAAATGAAATATTATTTATACCTGAGCTAAAGGTCCATATGTATGGGTCTATCTGAAATAATTCTATTATTGAACATAAGATGGTATGAATTTATTGTTTGTATATTCGACCTGAAGGTGCCTTCAATACGGATTTGGGGTGACCATTCAAGGTGTGATATAGCTATATAGAGTTTGTAAAGGATATCTATGTAGTGTGACTCTATGAATTGGTGTAGTGTTTTATTATCTCTATCAACACACTAAAAATATTATCCTATACTCTCATAGTCAATGGATCCCATACATGTACACTTTTCACTTAGTTCATTATAATGACTCTAAGTATTATAAATAAAATTCCCTTTTCAAATGAATAAATGTATTATTATGTAATGATGATATAGAAAAATCATTCAATACTTTGGTTATTTTGTACCATTATAATTTATATCTTGTCACATTTAAAAGACAGTCAAGCATGGAAACCCTTGATAATATATCTAATATACAACGACCTTTAGGATTAGTTTATACTAATGTTTATGATAAATTCCCATTGACATATATAGAAGAGGTGATAGACTTGACTAGTAATATCATACCCTATGAATCCAATTTATCTGATATTCTGAGGGAGATGGAATCATTGAGATTTTCCCTTGACCAAGTCCAATCCAATATTCATAACTAAAACACAAGAGAAAACGTTTATGAAAGAACGTCATGATTATCAAGATGGAGAATACATTTGTGAAATAATAGGTTATGTAACTAGACTATAAAACAAATATTATTTTTTATATAAAAAATTGAAATTATCCAATGATGAATTTTTTATAATTTTCTGAGATAGTCAATTTTTGGGGTAAAAATTAAAAAGGTATAAATATTTGGTATGTATTATGTTATCATAAAAGCCCAAAAGTGTTGTAATAAATACTTTAAATAGTATAAAAAACCAAAATTATGTATCCAATTTAAAATAATATGTTTCCTAAGTTACTTAATCAATTTTAGAAACCCCTAATTAATCCTCTATAACCTATATTATATTTTTTGGTTTTAAAATGAACTCTTTATAAAAATGACATAATTTTGCATCACCAAGAGTATTATTTTAAGGAGTTATGTTTTTATCCTTATATAATATTTTAAAAACTCATATTTTTTAGAAACCATGTCCTGGTTTGTGGTTTTTATTATTTTATTATAAAGAGTCCAAAACCTAAATTTGGAAATTAATATTGAATTCCCCTATATTTTTCTATAAAAAACACCAACCTATCATTCCTCTTCACTGAAAACCCTATGATCATGAAGCTACTCTAACTTTAACTCTCTATATCCCTCAAAAGGTTTCCCCAAGCACTTAATAATCTCCTCCCATGATTTTATAAGTTATCTCTCAAGGTAAGGGATCATCTCCTCCTCTTTATTCAAGCGCCTTCTTTATATTATGCCTTTTGATTACCAATTTTTTATGTCAGGATAATTTTTTAGACATCCCAATTACTATAAATATGATGTACAATTATATACTCCTTTAAATCTCATTAAGTCCTTCCGTGAAACTTTATATACCCCCATTATGCTAATGAAATTATCATGTTAATTTTCATGCCAAACATTTGTTTAGTGAATACCCATCCCCATTTCCACTCAAGTGTATCCACCTATATGTTCATGTATTCACTGATTTGGTACTTCCATATATTTAACCAATATTCCTTATCTTGGGATTAAAAGTGATGAAAAAATCCTTAAGTTTTATGACCTATGTTTCACACTTATGAATGTACATGATATGAATGTGATGGGTGGTCCTGAAATTATATAGCCCTCCAATGAACTAGGTAATGTTTATATATATATATATATATATATTTCTAAAAGGTTGGGGTTGAAGCCTCATTTTATTATTTAAAGCAAAAAACTATTCAGACTGGGTAGAGGGAGACCCATTACATAGCCTAAAGGCCCAAGGCCTAGTGGCATGAAATCTAGGCTTGAAAGCCCAATTTTTTTTTCTCAAAGGGCCCCTCGGTGAATAGTACTACTACAATCCCTGGTCTGGAGGTAATGTTTTTATATCCTTATATACTATTTATGTTTCATGGTAGGTTATCCTAAGCACACTATGTTATGTTTTCTCATTATTTTTCCTTTAATTATGTTTATTATGCTTGGTTTTATGTTGTTTCTACATTCCCATGATGCCTTTATGTTATCATCCTATATTATGCTTCAATGTTCAAGTTTTTTATTCTCACCTATCTTATGTTACCTTGATATGGCTCCTGACTCACATCTACTACATTATCCTATGTTATTCTTTTATTATTACCTTACTAGTATTTATAGTTCACCCATTTTATATTTTCATCCCCAAATTATCCCATATAATTTTAGAAGAGCAATGGATTATTAAGGGAATTTTGTAGAGTTTTTAAGATAAATTATTTTACCAATATTTCAAGTTATTTTTCTATTTACCTAATTTCCCAAAATACACCAGGCCTTAATATCTTATAGAATTTTATTATGTGTACCTTAATGTAATAAATCATTAATTACATTGTATTAAACTATTGGTTGTCATAGTTGGTATCAGAGGAAATTTTAGTTATTTTTGAGGATTAAGATTAAAAAAACCTAGTGAAAGCCTCAAAAGATAATAATAAAAATTATAAAACATATCAATTTTTTTTTAAAGTATAGAGTAATTGGTTTTAATGAAAATATATCATTTTATAGATACTAAAAGTAGATATGATTGTGGAATAGTTGTAACTAGGGGTAACAACCTAGAAAAGGGAACATTGGGCCTGAAACAATCATCAACTAGTAAAAAAATAGGCCTCTTTATGCACTTGGTTTAACACTCCTTTGAAATATTACATGGTAAATTAACATTCTCCTTATAAACCGTTATTAGGGGAATAAAAATCCACATAATATTTTATTATATGAAATAGATCATGGGTAACTTAGATTGAAACCTATAAATTTATAGGTTAAAGAATACCTACCATTTATGAGTTATTCATTCAATACTCATGTTTTCTAATTTATTTGTATAATATTTTAAGAATTATCATCCCTAATTTTCCCTTTAATTTAGTCAGTGGCTTGAAATAGGAGGAACCAATTCAACCAGCAATGTAAGGGGTAATGTGATGACTACCCCAATGATATTCCCAACCTAATGAGAGAAGGAGTCAAGAAATTCATGAAAATACCTTCTCAATTAACTCAAGTTATGAATATAAACATGAATCCGGGTAAAAAACCACACCGCCTAGGAAATAATAAGTTGAAATTAAGACCTTAATATGAAAGACCTATATATTTTAGTGGATATATCAATCCCTTAATCATGAAAAAATGGATATTCTCCATTGAAATGATCTTCTTTTTATTTTAATGATATGGAAAAGAAAATGTCATATTGGATTTTTATTTTATGGAGAAATAATCTAATCAATGGTCGATGTTGATAAAAAAACCAAAGCCTGAGGAGGAGATCAAAGTAATGGAGTAGATTTTTTTTGGAAACATGTTTTTTTACTAAATATTTTCTTCACATGCTCTAACTAAAAATAGAGAAGGAATTCTTTGACCTCAAGAAAAAGGATGAAGAATCTATCAGGGTGTGTGAGGTGAAATTAAAAAACCTTGCATGATACACCTCTAGATTTTTCATCGCCCCTTAAATTAAAGTTGAATACTTCTTTGGTGGGATAAATATGAGTCTACAAAAATACTTAGTGATTCAAGATTTTGTGAGATATAAGGAAATTATCTGATGTGATATCAAATTAAAAATAAATATAAGTGAATCTAAAGGGTATCATGGGTCTATAGATATGAATTAGATGATGGATTTTAATTTTAATGGTATGATAGAGAAATATCATGGGGAAATAAAGTCAAATATCCCACTTGTAAAAGTATGGTAAGAAGAATCCCATAAATTTTCAAAAGTGGATAAGAAAATTCATTAATTATGGGAATGAAGGGAATATAACTAATGAATAAAAATGGGTTAAACTCACCAATGCAGTGGATGAAGGGAATTATCCAGTAAACCCTTATCTTATTTTACAATGTTTCAACTACTATAAAAAGAAAACTATGCTAATCAATGCACTATGTCAAGGGTTTTGATGATAAATAATTAAAATAACCACCAAGGCCTAGATAGAAAGGGATAGATTATTCCATCATAATAGACGAGGTAGATCCTAATAATAAAGTGGTTATAGGTATGCTAGTTATTCATTCAAGTATACTGAATGCACTATTTGATCACGTTTCAATTAATTGTTTCATACTATGAAAGTTTGGTAGAACTATTTAAACATAACCTCAAAATATGTATGATGAGTTATGATCAAGGATGGAAAATGAGTCAATTATTTCATCCCAAGCATTCAAATCATCCCATATAAAAAAATTTTGGGCTTAATTTTCTAAAAAATATTATGGTACTCCCTTTAGAGGAATTATATTCTATTATGGGCATGGATTGGGTTTCCTTTTATAGATCCAAAAGTAATTTTCAAGAGAAGAAAATCACCATATGTTTCGAAAATTTCCATCTAATTCTATACAATTGAATGGAGGAGGATGAGTCTCCTTTGGTATGATAAACTAAAGAATGGATATTATTGGCTTTTGAGTAAGAATATTTAGCATAAATGATTGTGAATAAGGAAACTATCATCCTTGATAACAATACCATTATAAAAGAATTCACTAATGTGTTTCCTAAATAATTTCTTATTCTTCCTTCTAGATGAGAGGTTGAGTTCTCAATAAAACTTATACCTAAATATTTTCCAGTATCCAAGAATCTATATAAAATAGACAGTACTTAACTTCAAGATATGAATAAGTAACAATATGATAATATGAATAAAGGGTATATATGTCCAAGTACTTTGCCATGGGGTGCAACCATCATTTTCATTAATAAGAAGGATTAGTTGATGTACCTATACATTGATTATTATGAGGTAAAAATGATCATGATTAAGAATAAGTTTCATCTTCCACATATTGATGTTTTATTTGATCAACTATGTGAAACCTAATAATTCTATTATGTGGATATTTGGTAGAGATATTATTGATTAAATTTCAAGAAGGTGGATATCCCCAAGACTACTTTTCATACAAGAAACATGAACAATGAATTCATAGTAATTCCATTTGGAATGAATAATACACCAGATATCTTGATGGAAATGATGAATAGAGTCTTTAGGGATTAACTACACAAATTTTTAGTTGTCTTTATTGATGATATTCTTATCTACTCTAATTGAAAAAAGATACATTTGGAGTATTTTAATTTTTTAATAAGGACCCTAAAGAAAGAAAAGTTGACTGTGAAGTATAGTAAATGAATGTTTTGGAAGGAGAAAGTGTCATTCTAGGGGATTATTATCACCAATAAAGGGATATATTTGGATACTTTAAAAATATACGTAATTTAAAGATGGCCCAAACCGCCATCTATGATGAAAATGACAAGTTTCCTTGGGTTAACTGGGTACTGTCATTGATTTTTTATAGAATGATCATGATTTTTAATCACAATAACCAAGTTATCTTAAAAAAGAGTTAAGTTTTTATAGACTAATTAATGTGAAGAGTTATTTAAAGAGTTAAAGAATAGGATAATCACTACACCTATACTCACATTAGCCACTAGTGGGTAATGATTTGTGATCTATAGTGATAAATCCAAAAAGGGACCGGGTTGTGTACTCATTAAAGATAAAAAAGTGATTTCCTATGCCTCTCTACAATTAAATATTCATAAATTAAACTACCCAACACGTGGTATAGAATTTTATGTGGTGATATCCACCTTGAATATTTGGAAACATTATCTCTACAGAGAGAAGTGTAAAATATATATAGATCTTAGATGCCTCAAATATATATTCAATCAAAAGGATCTCAACATGTGCCAATGAAGGTGGTTAGATATAATTAAGGATTATGACTGTTCAATCTATTAACATTATGGGAAATTTATGTGTTAGATGTTCTGAGTAGAAAGGGCCCCAAAACCCTATCCAAGATGATGATTATAAGGGATCTAATCTTCTTGGATATGAAAAGGATGGAAATTGGAATAATAAAAGGGCTTTATGTTACCATACTCAAATAACCACCAAACCAAATATTCTTGAGAGGATCAAGGATTCCCATAAAGATGATGGGGGTGATATAGAAAAAGGTAGTGAATATTATATATTTAAACTTTGATAAAGATGTAATTATAATATTTAGAACTTGGATATTTTTATTATCAAAACTAGATATAAAAATGAAACATATGGATGATTCATATAGCTCATCCTTCTATATCCATATAGGAAGAACTAAGATGTATTGAGATCTAAATAAAAACATAAAATGGGACAACATGAAGAGGGATATTATAGAATTTTTATTAGATTCATGGTATGACAATAAGTCATTGCTGAATGATAAAAGAATATGGTTATGATGAAACCATTTACCATACTAGTATAGAAATGGGAAAACATAATCATGAATTTCCTTATAGGAATCCCTTGGACATATAAATCCAATAATAACATATGGGTGGTAGTTCATTGCCTTAAAACGTTAGTGAATTTCATTACTATCATGTTAGATTTATATCTAGACCAACTATCCAATATATACATAAGAGTAGTGGTAATACTACCTGGAGTTCCACTCTTAATTTTATATGATTTAGATCCAAGGTTTACCTCGAGTTTCTAGAGAATCTCTCAACAATCATTAGATATATAATTGAGTTTTAGTACTAATTATCACCCTTATATGAATGATTAGTTTGTGTGAACCATTCAAACTCTAGAGGATATGCTGAGATCATGTTCAAAGGATATCCATGGTTGTTGGGATTAGTACTTTCCCCTAGAGGAGTTCTTATATAAAAATATTTTAAATTATAGAATTAAAACATAACCTTATAAGCCTATGTTTGGGAAGTAGTTTTAAACTCTAACATGCTATGATGTTAGAGAGTAGAAACTAATGGTAACTAATCTTATCCAAGTTATGATAGAAAAGGTTCAAACCATTCAACATCATATGGAATCCACAAAAATTCGATAGAATATCTATGCTGAAAATCAATAACGTGATCTAGAGTTTAAGGTCGAAGATAAAGTAATACAATGTATATCATCATGGGATAATTTCATGAGGTTTAGGAAGAAGGGAAAATTTAGTCCAAGATACATTATCCCCTTTTAGATCCTTGGTCACATTTGAGTTATAGAATATCGACAAGCACTCTAAAATAACCTATATCAAGTACATGATGTGTTTCATATATATATTTTGATGAAGTATATACAAGACACATCACATGTACCAAATCTAGAGGTGGTGTAATTAGGGAATTATCTTTTATATGAGGAGTATCCAATAGATATATTAAATTATAGAGACAAAGTTCTATGAAAAAAGAAAAATCACCTGGTCAATGTTCTATGGAAGAACAATAAGTTTGAGGAAGTGACATGGGAACTAGAATAGATGATGGAATCGAAGTACCCTCATTTATTTTAGTTTATGAAATAAAAATTTGGGGAAGAAATTTTTAAGGGGGAATAATGTAACGACCTAAAGTTTTATAAATGAAATTCCATTTTCAAATGAATAAATTCATTATTAAGTAACGATGTTATTAGAAAAACATGCACTACTTTGGTTATTTTGTAATATTATAAGTTATATCTTGAGAGATTTAATATGACATTAAGCATAATAACCATTGATAATATAGATATTGTATAGTTACCATTAATTTTAGTATATATTAAGGGTTATTATAAAGTCTAATTAACAAAGATGGAAGAAGTGATGACCTCAAATAGTAGGATCATACCCTATAAAGCCAATTTATCAGAGATTTTGTGGGAGGCAGAATGACTAGGATTTAACCTCGAACAAGTAAAATCCTATCTTTAACCACTAAAGCATGAGTGAGACCGTTTACCATATAATTTCAAGCTTATCAAAATCATGGCCCAAACAATGTTCACCAAACCACCCTAAGAAAGTATCACTATCACACAGCTTACCCTAAGGGTATTTTCTAATATAATAAGGGGTTATATATCTAGACCTCGAAAATATGGTTTTTTATATTTTTTAATAAAATAATTTTTATATTTATATTTATATTATTAATTTATAAATTATTAAATAATGATTTTGATAAAAATTATATTTTGATTTGTTAAAATACAACTTTTATTTTTGGAAAATATATAGTTTCAATCACGACACTATTTTTGATGAATTGAATAATTTTTTAAATAAGTTTTATTTTAATAAAATATCCTTTCTAAATAATATTTATTTGAAAATAAATGATAATATATTTTTATAAAGTCAAATAAAATTTTTATAAGGGTTATAAACTATTATCGTCATAAAACACATATTTTTCAATAAATGGTATTTTCGATTTAAAAGTGTAAATTTTAATATTTAACCATTATTTTGATAAAATAAATATTATATTTATAATTAGTATTTTTAAATTATCCAATTGTAAATTTTTTATAATTTTTTGAGATAATTGGATTTTTGGGTAAAAGTTAAATATGATATAAATATTTGGTACGTAATATGGCATCATAAAAATCCAAAAGTGATGTAGTAAATACTATAATGAGTATATATGACCAAAATTATGATTTAATTTTAAAATAATGTGTTTTTAAGTTATTTTATTAATTTTATAAACCCTTAACGAATCCTCTAAAACCTATATTATATTTTATGGTGTTAAAATAAATTATTTATGAACATGAATCACTTTTGCATCACTAAGGATATTATTTTAATAATTTTGGTTATTATACTTATAAAATATTGAAAAAACTCTAATTTTTTAGAAATCATGGGAAACACCATTGTAAGGGTTGTGTTTTTTATTATTTAATTATAGAGAGTCTAAAACCATAGTTTAGAAATTAATAAAGAACTCCCCTCTCTTTTTCTTTGAAAAACCACACAACCTATTATTAATCTTCATTAAAAACATTTAGATAAGTCAATTACCCTTTTTTTCCATCTATATATACTTACCAAGGATCTCCAAGCTCTCAATAAGATTCTACCAAGATTTTAGAAGTACCCTATCAAGGTAAGGGATCCTCCCATTCTATTGTTTATTCAATCACCTTATTTGTATTATTCCTTTTGATTTAAAATTTTTCATTATGGGATACATTTTTCACACATACTACTTACTTCCTTATTATATCCAACTTATAATATCCCCCTTAAACTCTCATTAAATCCTTTCATTAGTTTTTATGTGCCCCCATTATGCTGCTGAAATTATCCTATGATTTTTCATGCCAATCGTTTGTATAGTGAGAACCCATACCCATTTACACTTAAGGGTGTTCAACTATATGTATCTATGCTTAATTTATTAAGGTATTAAATATATTTATCCCTAATTCCTTAATTATGGGGTTAAAATTAATGAAATAAATCCATATGATGTTTGATCTATGTGGCACACTTATACTTATGCATGATATGAATGTGACAGGTGGCCCCAAAATTATATTGCCCTATAATGAATTAGGTAATGTTTTTATCACATGAGATAAAATTTATAGATCATATGAGGTTATCCTAATTAAAATATGTTATGTTTTATTAGTGGTCGGTCTTGAATTTTGTTTATGATGATATGTTTTATGTTGCCACATTCCAATGTTGCCTTTATGTTATCATCTTATATCATGCTTCGATATTCAAGTTTATGATTCTATCTTATCTTATGTTACCTTAATATGCCTATTTAAACACATTTACTTATTTACATTATTCCATACTTTTATTATTACCTTAAAGGTATTTATATCTCACCCATTTATTTTGTATGTCCACTGGTTATCCCATGTAGTTTAGAAGAGTAATGGAATTTTAAGGGAATATTTTGGAGTTTCTAAATAATGTTTTTGTACCCATGATTCAACTTATTATTATATTTACCTAATTTATAAATAAAACTTGGCCGTAAAATCTTATAATATTATATTATGTGCCCCTTTATATAATAAAACATGAATTAAGGTGCATTTAAAAATGGGTTTTTATATTCAATGATAGGTTAGGTTAAGCCTCTTGGATATGAAAATTATTAACAAGGATCCAATCATAGATTATATGTTTGATGAGTTAATTTCCTTAACCTATGTGTGGGATAACATAAATATAAATCCATCACATGTAATAAATATACCTTTTATGGAATAAAACACCATGGTTGAAGAGATTCACTCATGAATTGTAATCCCATTTAGTACTTGGTCTAAGATTTTCATCCTTCCCAATAGATGGGAACCACAAAACAGAAGGCCCTAGAACTTCCCAACTCATAATACCCACATGATCCCTAGTTTCTATAGGGAAAAAATGGGGAATCATACTATAAATAATGGGGTTGGGAGGTCACCCATTACATTAACGAGTTAGTAATTCTAGAGGGATTCTTGGAAATGGTTTTTAGAGACTAACTACTCCCACACATTAATTACACAGTAGAGTAAAAAATAATACTTTTCTAATAGCATCTCAACTAGAGGGTTGAAGGAAGATCAATTTAATATTATCATTATTATCCAATTAGTATCGAAGAATTAAAAAAATATATAGGGGAAATATACTTTCTATATTCTTATAACATTCCAAGTGATCTAGATTTAGATCACAACCCATATGTGGGATACAAATACATAAATGATTAAATAACCATATATACTGACTTTTGGAATTTACTCCAAAGAATAAGTAGAGTTAGTCCATTCACAATAAACTAGTGAGACATGGGATACATGATGAACCATTAGAATCATCTTTAGGCTGTATGAATTACCAAATAGGGTAATCATTGATAACACATATGAAAAACCAAAATTTTTTCATATCTGATATCTTTAAGATAAAGTGTGTTAGCGATCTAGATAAATGGAGGGATTTTTTATTAGGGGTAAATTCCTGCATATTTAGATTATAGTTTTTCAAAATCAATAATATGTGTCTTGATACACCTCAAAGAATGTATGATGGAAAACACCCCATAACGACATGCCAAGTTTTTCTGATGCTTACATGGGAGGAGATGGGCATCAAAGTCACTCTATTTTCAGTTAATTACACTATTAGGGTTGTGAATAATTATTTTAATACAAAGATATAGTCATATCCATATGGATAGTTGGACAACATGGTTCCTCATGTCAAGGTCTTAATAGTGGCCAAGGATGAGGATGAGTGGGGGAGACTAGAGGAGGTGAGAAATAATGAAAGAGGATTACACCAAGGAAGCCTCTGGTTTCCCAAATACTAAGGAAATAGATGAGATATATGGAACTTTCATCATTAAATGGTGGGGTATATTTCTATCACCCATCCCTACTGAAGTTACTATCCTCGATTCTTAGAGGGAATGAGACTCTTGGAGGAATGTCCTACTTGATGAGGAGATAAGTGGTGTACTCTAGGTGGATGAGGCTTCTCTAAAGGAGTTTTGGAACTTAACCACACCTACAAATATTTCTTATAAATATAATCCTAAAGTGATTAAGGTATACCTCAATAATATTTAAGTAGTAATATAATCTTTCAAGGGTGGAATAATCATTAAAAAGGGGGTGTTTGAAATACTAAGGCTCTAAGAAAACACAACCAATGGGGGATCACCAAACCCTATAATGGGATGAGGTAATATATATAACCACCTATAATTATCCCATTATTTTTGATATCATCCTTAATTCTATTATTTTACTTTTTTAAGTTCTAAAGAGGTTTATTTTCCTATGAAATATCTAAAATATTCCACTGGAGGGAAAATTTTTGGCCTAGGTGTAGATTCAAGATTTAGGGTTGAAAAGATATGTTCTCATTTTTTGATGAAAGAAATATAGGTGGTAATTTTTGATGATTTTAGAGTGATTCAAGTGACAAGTTAGTTTATCACCCCTATGGAGATACCTATACTAGAAATTAAATGCGGGAGGAGATGAGGAGACTAACCATTCATCTACACATATAACCAAAAGCTAATAATTACACTGGAATATGGTTAAACACAATATATTCACATACTTTTTCAAATAAAATGGTCTCTAGGTTATAAAATTATCATGAAAATACAACCCATACCCTCCTAGTATATATATCTCTAAAACTAGTTATGGGTGAATTCTAAGATATGCCCAAACTAAGCCTCAATTTGGATGTGTCATCTAATATCCTAGTTGAATTAAGAAAAATGTTCAATATCATAGATTTCATGAATATAGTTAAACATCATATATTCAGTGCATCCTATAAAGAAGGTGTGTTTTATTAATATTCATAATTTTTTTATTTGAATATTTAATCAATTATAGTTCCCATATGTATCCTTCCATGATGTTACCTGAAATATTCTTAGGCTAGAACTATCCTTTGAGAATATGGATCTACCAGTGGTTGTGGTTCCATTATAGGGGTTAATAATACCACAAACCTGCATGAGAATTTCCATGGGAAGACCCTATTGTTGTCCATTCTGATATGATTGAAATAATTGAAGAGACTGATATTCCCCCAACCATGGTTTAGTATTCACTCCTCTTATTATCTGAACTCTAACTAATATATTATAGATTCCATTTCAACATCCCTACCATAGACTACAGAGACTTAGATTGTTGATTATCTATTATCTCAATTAGAAAAGGTATAGATGTGTAGACTGATTTGGTGCTAGATCACATGATATGTGATGAGACTAGATCCCCCTTGAGTGAATTTGTCCCAAATTATGTGTTGGTCCTTATGATAGATTCTAGTTTGGGCTATGAGTATTCCTTAATTTAACAACAAATGTGATAATGGGTGTGGGGGGAGATCTGAAATCTGGTTTGTGAGACTAATATGGTTGATATTGGTGGACATCTAAATCACATCCAACACATGTTCATCACTTTTGGATTCAATGGATTTGATTACTATGTGGCCAATGATAATGTGAAGTATGTGATCACCGATCATGAGAAAATGAGTGTGATCCAGTCAAAACTCACAACTTAAAAAATCCATATCCTACCTTTTCAATCCCAAATCTATAGTACTTAATGAAGATTAAAAACATGAATTATTAGTAGTGTATTAATAGTACCAGTCTATATAAAAGAGGTCCTTAGTGTATAGAATCCACCAAGTGTCAGAAAAACTCCATCAATAGATAACTACTATTATAAAGGCCATAGAGGAGCAGTTGTAGGTAGTTGATGAGGCTGAAAAGGAAAGACTATATTTCATTATAAGGGTGGATGTTCTGTAGCCTAATATATAAGTAGAATATTCAATTTTGGATGAGTTGTTCCAAGCTATGAATTATGACACCCAAACCCAGAATACACAGTCTAGGCTGGAGGGTCACATGAACTCATGTGTGCCTCTCCATAAGCAATATATTGTAGACTACATAAAAGGTCCTTTATGATAATTCAGGGATACTATTACCTCCTTATAATAAAAATAAAAATAATTAGTACATCAAAATAAATAATGTAAAAAAATATCTAATATGTAACAAAATTATATAAAAGAGTCAAATTCCAAGTTAACAAGATCCCCAGAGGTGGTGGATCAATGTACCATAATAAACAAAAGAAAAGAAAATAAATGAGTCATGCTAAAAAAAGACTCTAGAGTATATCATAGTATCACCTCCGTACACCCTAATGCACCCACTCAACTACCCAACATAGGGCCCTTTCTCTTAAATGGATTCATGATCATAAATTCTACACACACTCACCTAGATTCCCATATATGTTGTGAGTATAAACCTAGTAGGACACCCCAAAAGAGTCCTTAACAAAAGTGAAACACAAATATATATATATATATATATATATATAAATTTAAATTTGTATGTAATGATTATAAATAAAGGTATAAATAAACACAAAACCTATTTGGTTATCATGCACCAAATAGGATTCCAAAAACCTCGAGCCTACATAATTTGGTACCATGATAGAGGGAAATTTATATCAAGCCACTATATAACTTGGATAAGGTTACAAAATTCATCACATTGATCAATCATCTCATCGATGGATAAAAAAATATAATCAGAATAAGGTTATTGAATTCATACCATGAATCAACAATATCACGAATAAATATCCACAATATAATATAAACAATGTTTAAAAATTCATTCCATAAGTCAACCATATCACCGATGGATATACATAATATACTTTAATTTTCACTTTGATACTAGAAGTTGAGTTCACATAGGGAGACACACACACCCACATGATAATCAAATCACACTGTACAGTTATCACAAGACTACACATGAAAGAACATGAAATTAAATTCATACATCTTTATATAATAGCCATAACATGGTAAAAACTTCATAACTACTGTTTAACAAAGTCTAATTACCCAAAATCATGGCTTGTGTCGAGTATCAAACATAAAAACCTTAAGATCAACCTAAATTAATATTATTAGTGTTCAAGGATGAAAGATAAAAATGAAGTAGACATATAAGGATTGAAAAAAGTTTAAAATTTCCAAAAGAAATCCTCCATAATGAATTGATCTTGAATCAGTTAATAGAAGAGGTGAGAAGAGAAAAATTCACCAAAGAGAAGCCTCTCATGTTTCTTAGGTCTCCAAACGGTTGAGGGAGATTGGGGAGATCTCCAGTAGGGTTCCTAGGGAAATTAACTAAATTAACCCTCTTAAAATTTCCATGTAGGGATAGTTCACTATGAAAACATGGTGTTCATGATGGGAACACCTTCTAACTTAAACAATTTGTGTCAAGAACTGTTGGTCGTGCTGTTGATTCCCCAACCAACCTCCCAATAGTGCCGTCTTAACACTTTCATGGAATGACATAGAATTTCATGCCATGAATACCCACCTTCAGTAGAAACAGATGCGGGATCTACCTATTTTCCTCCAAACCCAATCCTGACTACTCTTACAGACACTAAACAACTCAAAGTTATCAAGATAAATAAGAAATAGGGATTTTTTTTTTAAAATTTAACACCTTGTAAAATTTGAGTGGCATTAAAAACTCCCCCTTTAAGGGATTAGTATCACTAAGAACCATATATTGGGGTCCTTTATAAAAAAATATAGCCAATTCAGCTATATTTATAAATCATACGCCCATATTTTCTCTTACATAGGCCCATATCATGATAATACACATCCTCCAAAGATATTTTTTTTGTTATTTTTGAATTACCCAATTTTTGGTTAAGTGATAACTTACAAATTCAAAAACCTAATTTAAAAACATACGAAAGTAAAAAAATTAAAAATTATTATAATTTATTTAATCTATTTTTATATAAATCCACCAAATAATAGAAATAAAAATTCACATTACGTATTCAAATTCCAAAAATTCAAATTTCAAAAATTAATGAAAACTTATAACAACCAGGTCACCATTGAGACTGGTGATAAACTAGATAATACACCCATGACACTCCAAATACCATCAACATTGAACCAGCACAACCATAGTTTAAAAATACAGGATTGAGAGGCACCATACTACTTTTTAATGACTAACTCACTCAGGTCAACAATACACATTCGAAGCTCCTTAAACAAAGCATTTTCCACTAGATCAATATCCTTATTGTCAATAAGATGCACCGAATCTGGATTTTACTTTTGAAGAAGTGGTACATGAAATACATTAGGAAAACTAAAATTTCATAAATAATGATCTAAATAATAATCCATTGTTTTGATATGTTCCATGATCTAAAATGGTCCAAAAAATGTTGCTAACTTTCCCTTCCTCCCCAACCATTGATGCCCCAACTAGGGTGACACCCATAACAATAACTTATCACCTATGGTAAAATCCCAGGGTCATCAGCTTCAGTCACCATATGAATAGTACCTTCTCTACGTGGTAACCAACAAAATTCGAATCATCTACACCTGCTCAGAAATATCCTACACCAAAATTAGTCCAATCACTACCGACTTACCTACTTTTATCCAACATAGTAGTGAATAACATGGATGGCCATAAACACCCTCAAAGGGATCCCTACAAATAAATTCCTAAATGATTTTATTATATAAAAAATATTCCAAATCCATATAGTCTTCCAATGATCCAATTAAATCAATAACACATGATCTTAGAATAAATTTTTGAATAGAGACAATTCTATTAGAATGTCCTTTAGTTTTCGGATGATATTCCGTACTTATCTTTAAGTGAGATCCCATCACCTTGAATAATCCTTACCAAAATCATGATGTGAAACATGAATACTAATGTAACACAACAATCTCAGGTACACCATGTAACCTTAAGATATCCTAAATGTAAAATCTACCCAATTAATCCATTGATTTAATAAATAAAATAAGAAATAAGTGAATGTATTTTGTTAACCAATCAACAAAAACCCAAAGTATATCTTGAATCCTCAAGGTTATGAGAAATACCCTAACAAAATTCATAATCACATCCTCCCACTTCCAAACCATCATAGGAATAAGTCAAAGTTACCTACTTGGTCTCTAATGCTCTAACTTTATTATTTGATAGGTAAGACAATGAGTGAAGAATCTCACAATACCTTTCCTCATACCTAACCAACATAAATGAAACCAATTCCTATTTTAATGATACAACTTGGTTTATCCTGAGTGAACTGTCAATTATTATACATCGGAGTCTCTTATCAATTCATCCGTCATAGAAGTGGGAGTTACCACCCAACCATGGACATGGATCATGTCGTTCCCATCTAAGGATCATCCGGGAATAGAGTCATCCCCATCAACTATTCTCAAATCACCTAATATTTTAAATTAGATACTTGGTTGGTATTCACCTAATCCACCAATGAGGTTGTTATAACCAAAGGATAATAGGTTATCTCTCCTAGATCCTCAAGCACAGACACATATTACAATATGATAACAAGATCATAAACTTGCAATCCTATTCTTATGTTCATGTACCCAGTTCCAAATCCTTCTAGATAAGATCATAAAAACCAATATACCCTTTTATAGAGGCATATTCTATGTTGAAGTCAATTGTTTACAAATTGTTGACCCAATGACTTTTTTCACACTTAGGAATCATTAGGAGAAAATATATTACAAGATTTTGTGGTCTGTGTAGATGAAAAATATCTCACCAAAGAGATAATGATGCCAATACTTCAAGGAATGAATCACATAAACCAATTATATATCATGCATAAGTTTTTTTTCTTCATGGGTTTATATATTATACTACACATAAGTGACTACCCAATCTCCCTACATTAATAAAACCCCTAAAAAAACTCCTAAAGAATCATGGTTGACTATATACCCAATAACTAGGTTTGAATGAATTAGAATAGCTGTTGATATTAACCTTTATTTTAATTTATAGAAATAGAATTCCCATTGATATTTCCAAAAACTTTTTACTCTATTATTGGACATATCAATCATAAGAACTTCAAAATGAGATAATTATTGAATGTACCTCCTATGATACATGATCAATGCTAAAATGTTTAAAATATAAAACAATTTTCCTAGGATATTCACATGAAATCACTACTTTCACCCTCTATAGATCAATTAATATCCATAATTAAAAGATCAAATTGCCAAGAAAACATACCTATTGAATCAAACAATGGAACTTTAAGAAATTATCATAGATTCAATGCTCTAAAAGTATACTCAAGAAAAATTCTAGATGTCAATTACATAATTCCAAGGTCTTCAAGTATACCAAGATTTCATCTAAAATATAATGACAAAGTATTCCATACATAGATACAAAATATTATTCCTAAGATCTATGAACACTATCGACTCATTCATCAAATTAAATCGCATAACTAGATACTTGTAAAATCTATATCTACTAATGAATGTTATTTTTAGCATGACCTCAGCCCTAAATCAAAGATGATGGTAGTCATATCATAAGTAAATCTTGGAGGACCACTAGGCTCCATCAATTGATCAAAAATATCATCTATACTTGGTAGGAGATATATGTTTTTCACTATAAATTTATCTAGATTCTAGTAATCCACACACGACTGTAGACTACCATATACCTTTTTGGAGAATAGGACAAGATTTACCCAAGGAGTTGTGATCAACTGAATAAATCCCTTTACTATAAGATCCTCAAGATGTAGTTTCAACTCCTTTAACATGATCGGTGATATTAGATATAGAGGAATTAATATAAGATGCACACCTAATACGTGTTAAATCTCAAACTCAATTCACAAGTCTAGAGGAAGTATTAAGAAATCATTTGGAAAAAAATCTTGATATTAGTCCACCACATAGGGATGACTTGCCAGAATGGTCACCTAGTCCACTAAAAAAACTATGCCAACTAATTGGTTTGTAAAGTTCATGATCTATCTAAGGTCCATACCCATTACACCTTATCCTAAGTTTGATTACTTATTCAAAACACACTAATTTACCTAAGTAGAGGTAAATGACACTCACCTATGAAAAAATTCATTGAAATATCTAAAAATCATCAACCAATCCATATAGAAGATGTCATAAAAAACCTATCATCTCTAAAGCTATAAAATCTCATGGATGTTTATAGCCTATAATGACTACTGGAAACTCTGAGAATATGTAAATATGATCTAATCTCTTTCCATGAGGACTGTAAAGAAAATAAATCTTAGAGTGAAATTCACTATCAAATCTAAACTATAAATGAGTTGAGCGTAAATAGATTAATGACAAGTTCCCAAATCAAATAATAAAGTAGAAATAATTTATGTAATAGAAACATAACTATTATCATTTAATGCACCTCTTATAAATTGATCACAAACTTATATAACACATATAATATACCTATATCATGTCCATAACCTTTCCCATATAACCCCTAACTGATTCAAACCACTGAATCCTATGTAGTCTACAACTATTTCTAATATCCCCAACCTAGTCCTTAGCCTCAACCACTTATAGTAGAACAACTATCCATTTAAGGTCCTTTGAAAGAAGTTCTCATGCTTGAATATTCCCAACATCTCTACCTGAACTACTTTGAAACACCATTGAGAAAAAATTCTATAGGTTCCCCATCTTACCGCACTGATGACACTCACTTTGTTGATTATTAAATAACATGCAGTTGTAACACCCCGAGCTTCCACGATACGCTTCTCATTCAATAATGCAATAGCTTGCATTGTACGCAACTTCGAGTTCTAAAACACCGCGACTAATCAAAGTAGCTGTTAAGAATAGTAATAACCACTTTTTAAAATTATAGAAATTTTATATTTCAAAATGGACTTCATTTTTGTATTCGTAGTATCGAAATTAGCCTATGTTGAATTTTTAGTATTTTTCTGAGAACTTCTAATTTTTTATGAATAGTGAAAAATACTTAAAAACAACTTTTTTAATCAAAATAATTTATAGTGATAAATTATACTATTTAGTGGTTTTAAAGTATAATTAGAATATATTTTTACCATTTTATCCAATGGTGTTCATTAGAATTAATTTAACATTGAAATTGGACATAAACAATTGCCAATCTTTTGATATAAATTGTTTCTTAAAAACACGCTATTTGTTGTGACAGCGGGAATTAATTATAAAATTAATTAATGAAACCTATATGTTTGGAATTTTTTAAAATAGACATCATTTTTGAATTTGGAATATCAATTATAGCTTAGGGTGAAATTTTGGCATTGTTCTGAAAAACTTCAATTTTTGATGAATAGTGAAACCACTAAGTGGTAGTTAAATAACTGATTTTTCGTTTAAATGAAATATTACCACCTCTGTGATTTGATTTTTAAAAATCCGACATACATGGTTGTCATTAAGAATTAAAATGTTGTTCAATGAGATTAAAATAATTTTTTTTGTGAATAGTAACTTTTAAGTTCTTAATCGCGATTAGAGGTAATTAGTGTAGTTTAAGGTAAAAAAAATGTTTTAATAATATGATATGAGCTTGACACTTGTCCTACTACTATTGGATGAGTCATGGCCGACCAAGACAACCCATGGGTCAACTTGGGGACCCCATGGAGCCACTTTGGTTGGAAAATGACATTAATATATATTTATTTAATGTTAAAATTAAATTGACACAAACATGAGTTGTTTTACTAAAATAGTTTTTAAGTGGGGTTAAACAAGTCCAAATTTTGATTATAAATATTCATTAGAAATCTAAAAAGATTTCATAAATCATAGTATTTTTTTTATAATTTTTAGACATTAAATAAATTAAATTATTTATGACATCATAATGATGCAGCGATGACCTCATTATTTAACGATTTAAATAAAATGAGAAGATAATGTAAAATCCAAGACATACACTTTTCCAAAGCCTATTGGATGAGGATATTTCGAACCCTTATCACCTTAGCCTCAAATTATACAAGTGTGGGACCTTTAGAATCCGAAAATCATTGTATAATAGAATAACATTTCATTACTTTCCAAAAGTGCCCCTCCTCTCCTCTTATAAAAGACCCCCACCTCTACCACCTCATTTACACTTTCAAGCCATTTGGCTCGGCAAAACTCTGCCCAAATACTCTCCCAACTTCCCACTATTACTCCTAGAAGCCTCAATTTTGGAAGAACTCTTCCCAAGGAAGCCTTTGGCTCAAATCAAAAAGAGTTACCCGATTTTGAGGTAATGTCTTCTCTAATGTTGTTTTGTTTTATTTTTCTTCTCCAACCCCCTAAACTATTTTTATTCATTTCTTTTGTAACAAAAACAGTATCCTAAATATACTAGGATGTTTTTATAAGAAGGATTCGAGCTACACTTACACACACCTACATCTAATGGTTAAAGAACATATGGTTTCTGTGGATGGTGAATTTCTGCCTCACGAAACGATGATTGTTCAAATTCTTTTAACACCTATAATGGTGGCCATTTTGATGAAACTATTTTCATATATGATATATATATATTATGTTTATGTTTTCCTTATGCTTCTGTATTTCTCATTTATGGCATACTTTATGATTTCCATTATGGGTAAAACGCGATAATTTCATTTTAGGAAGTGCGGACTACCGCCCCCTCAAAGTGATTTGAATCGTTAATGCCATATGTGGGATGTATAAAGGATGGAGTAAATAGTATTTTACACTATATTATACTGGAATTATATTATACATTTATATCATTATGATTTCGTTCCATTAAATATGAAATTGAAATGAAAGTAGCGTTCATGCGTACGTACGGCTTACCGTCTCCATGAACGGTGCATTTCATTTCTTACCTCTAAATGTTACGTAATATTATAAATGAATGTATATACTGGATATATAATATATATATGACATCTAAATCATGAATATAATTCTGGAGATAATGGATATTCTACCACATAAACAACTTGTAATTATAAGAAGTTTATTGTTGACTCAAGTACCAAAGATCGACAAAACGACCGTTATTAACTTAAATAATTACATAATGTTCATATCATTGTAATAAGTGATATAATAAGGATAATGAAATTGAAAATGGTTCTTAATAAGGTATATATTAACTCTAGTTTATTATTCAGGAGGTTAAAGAACGGTTGAGTCAAGTCAGACACGAGGTAAGGGAACTTCTTAACCCAATTTCTATTCTTTGGGTTGATCTCCTACTTTCAAATTATGTCATGATATTTTTATGTACTATCTTGTATTTGTACATTATTTATGTGTAATTATAGTGAATACACATTATAGATGTACTTTATTTAAAAAAATGATCTTTTAAAGGACTTCGTCTCAATCCCCTTTCGTTGAGGCATATTCGGTTTTATACACAACATTCTTTTATACGGTGTATAAACCCCTTTGACTTTTACATTTATTCAAATGATTTTATTTTATAAATATGTGATTTTTAAATGATTTCAAAAAATAGATATTTCTCTCCAATATTTGAAAATCCAGTGCAAATGTATACGTATTTAACGCAAGCTTAAAAATGTTTTCAGAAAACCCGACTCTCGAGTGTGGTGGATAGGAAGGGATTGGGCGTGGACCCATCATGGCCTGTAATTAGTCGAGAAGTCTCAGAATTAGTTATTTTGTTTTCAGAAGCTTGCATAATGTTTTCAAAAAAACACTGAAGTATATTTCAGCAATTTTAAATGTAATTATATTCTAAAAAAATTGCATCGGTAGGTCTCATGAGACAACTAGATGTGGAATTGGCCGAGGCCCTTTCCCAATTTGATTTATGGTTTTGGCTAAGGCCTTAATCATTTTAGACGTCTTGGCCGAGGCCTTGACAAAATGTTTCAGAATGTATGGCATTATACATTCCCTCATTATGAAAGTGGTTATTGATATTTCATGTGATTATTCGACTAGTAGAATATCCATGTGAGTAAGTAAATGGCATTATTTAATTTTATTTTTGCCATATTATTCTGAATTTCAAGTTTAAAAAGGCTTTTGTTTTAGTTATACATGGCCTTAAATGTTAATGTTTATTTATGAAAGCTTCTGCAATATTGTTATCCTTACTGAGCATCTGAGCTCACCCATTTCAATGTTTTAATATTTTCCAGGATGTGAAGAAGTATTTTATGAATGACCTACAGGGATTGTGAGAAGAGGATATGAGTGTGGACTATGGAGACTGTGTTATTGTAGTTTTTCACTTTATGATGTAATGTAACGTTTGCGAATGTATCTAGTGTTTCTAAGGCTACTAAACTAATCGGTCTTTCGAGACTTGATCTTTTGAGATCATGCCAATGTTACGAAGTAATGCACCGGCTCTAGGTAGCTGGGGTCGGGGCGTTACAGTTGGTATCAGAGGCAGTTTAGTACAAACCTTGGAAGCTAGATTTAGACAAACTCTGATGAGAGCACGTAGACCTAAGATGAACTTTGAGGATTAGTATAGAAGAACTTCCTAAAATTTTGGTATTGTAGAGATTTTGTGAGTTTTCCGAGTAATACATCCCTATCTGGATACGAGCATGTAGAGGAGGCTGTGGCACAAATGTACCTAGGGGTGAAACCCGAAAACACCGCTTTGAGCTAGACTCGAACAGGAACTGGTGCACGACAATGAGCCTTGCTGCACTCTTGGTTACGACACTCCCGGGGGATATTCTTAGGATAATTCACATTTTCTTTACAAACCACTATGAAGGGTTATGAGTATATACTTCCTAAAAGAAAACATTTTTTATGATTATGGATTATATCCATAAATAGTTCAATTTATTATAAGTGTTTTCAAGTTTGTTATTATGTATTTCGATTCATAAACTAACCTAGTTTATGGCATTGTATAAAAATGGCGCCCAGTAGAAGGAATGAAAACTCCATCAATACATATGATCCAAAGAGTAAGAAGGATCATATCTTTCATGGTATTAAGCCAACATTTAGAAGGGAACTATTCTCCCATGTGTTATCAACATATGATGAAATAGTATCATCTGTTAATAAGATAAGTAGAGAATTCTCTAAGTCTTATGGATTTGAAGGGATGAAAGTGAAGAAAAGGATGGAAGAGAGAATGATGGATAAAGGGACAAGGGAAAAGAAGAATTTTCCAATATGTGATAACTGTGGGAAGAAACACCTTGGAATTTGCCTGAAGGGAATGGGAGTTTGTTATAAGTGTGGAGAAAAAGGACACCAAGTGCGTGACTGCAAGGGTAAGAAAAAGGTTTCAAATGTACAATGCTTCATCTGCAAGGAGTGGGGACACTACGCAAACCAATGTTCAAATCATCAGAGTATGCCCCAAATGATGTTATTGGATAATAATCAAGTTATGATACTACCACAGATGAGGAGGAATGATTATAGTTCTTATGTTTTTATTAACGAATTTTGTAATTTGAGTGTTGTATCAATGATGTACTGGTTATAATAATTATGGAGTATATAAGGATTGTACTGCAGTACTATTTCATCTAGGACTTGAGATTGTGTGGAACCAAGAAAAGTGACTCCACAGTAGGTTTTTGGAAAATATATGGTTGAGAGAAAGATAAACCATAATATGGTTCTGATACCGATATAGTGATTTTGGAATAAGACATGATTGATTCAGATAAATTATGTTGGATATTCTTAACATCCTTGAAACTGATTAATGATTTGTATACATTTGTGGATAGAAGGAGTATATCTAGTTTTCTATAAGGAATAAGGGATCATGAATGTAATCAATAAGGATTTATGGTAATTCAGTATGTTGCAGTGTTTTAAAAGAATACATGATGAAGGTGTTCACATGTTGTTACGCAGAAAAAAAAGGGAGCTTCATTATGTTTACCTTCCTCATAAAATCTGGACTGTGAGTTGGACGGAAGTATTTTGGATAACTATAAAGGTTGGAATGGATTATATTTTACATTGGATACTATTGTTAAGGTTATTTTTGGATATTTATAAAAAGGACAACACGCAGACCGAGTGACAACCCATCACGTCGGACAAAGCTGTGGGAATCGAACCCACAACCATAGTGTGATTGGGATTAATCGCCTACCACTGGACTACGTGAAGTCCCTGGTTATTACAAAATAGTTTTTCTAATCTAAATGGTATGTGTTAATATATGGAACCTTATACAATTAGGATAAAAAGAATACTTTTGAGTTCCGTTACCATTTGGAGTAAAAGATGGGTTTGTGGTAAAAATTTATTAACGAATGAAAGTATACATAACAAGTATGTATATTCCCTTACGTTCTTAGTAAATCTCCTAAATAAATTCCTCAACATTATAAAAGGTAACTTAAAACAAAAATGTTGTCAGTTAACTTTTCCAACTGGGGATTCAATGACCGTTTAACCAATCACAAGTTTGTGATTTTCTTGTAGTTAAACTTTCTCCTAATCCTGTTTTCTATAACTCTCCATCAGACCTTGATGGTTTGTTTCTCCTCCATATCCATATTTTCATAGAATCCTAGAATGGGCTATATCGGGTGACCTTTGTACTTATCTTGCTTTCTTTTAATGTTATATATTTATTAACCTTATTTCCGATGTGGGTTTTCCACAAAGGTATTTTATATTTTCAATATTTTGTTTTCAATGAAAAATTTCAAATTGAGAGGACGCAATTTATTGAAGGAGGGGAGAATGTAACACCCCGAGCTTCCACGATATGCTTCTCATTCAATAATGCAATAGCTTGCATTGTACGCAACTTCGAGTTCTAAAACACCGCGACTAATCAAAGTAGCTGTTATGAATAGTAATAACCACTTTTTAAAATTATAGAAATTTTATATTTCAAAATGGACTTCATTTTTGTATTCGTAATATCGAAATTAGCCTATGTTGAATTTTTAGTATTTTTCTGAGAACTTCTAATTTTTTATGAATAGTGAAAAATACTTAAAAACAACTTTTTTAATCAAAATAATTTATAGTGATAAATTATACTATTTAGTTATTTTAAAGTATAATTAGAATATATTTTTACCATTTTATCCAATGGTGGTCATTAGAATTAATTTAACATTGAAATTGGACATAAACAATTGCCAATCTTTTGATATAAATTGTTTCTTAAAAACACGCTATTTGTTGTGACAGCGGGAATTAATTATAAAATTAATTAATGCAACTTATATGTTTGGAATTTTGTAAAATAGACATCATTTTTGAATTTGGAATATCAATTATAGCGTAGGGTGAAATTTTGGCATTGTTCTGAAAAACTTCAATTTTTGATGAATAGTGAAACCACTAAGTGGTAGTTAAATAACTGATTTTTCGTTTAAATGAAATATTACCACTTCTGTGATTTGATTTTCAAAAATCCGACATACATGGTTGTCATTAAGAAGTAAAATGTGGTTCAATGAGATTAAAATAATTTTTTGGTGAATAGTAACTTTTAAGTTCTTAATCGCGATTAGAGGTAATTAGTGTAGTTTAAGGTAAAAACAATGTTTTAATAATATGATATGAGCTTGACACTTGTCCTACTCCTATTGGATGAGTCATGGACGACCAAGACAACCCATGGGTCAACTTGGGGACCCCATGGAGCCACTTTGGTTGGAAAATGACATTAATATATATTTATTTAATGTTAAAATTAAATTGACACAAACATGAGTTGTTTTACTAAAATAGTTTTTAAGTGGGGTTACACAAGTCCAAATTTTGATTATAAATATTAATTAGAAAGATAAAAATATTTCCTACATCATATTATTTTTTTATAATTTTTAGACATTAAATAAATTAAATTAATTATGACATCATGATGATGCAACGATGACCTCATTATTTAACGATTTAAATAAAATGAGAAGATAATGTAAAATCCAAGGCTTACACTTGTCCAAAGCCTATTGGATGAGGATATTTCGAACCCTTATCACCTTATCCTCGAATTATACAAGTGTGGGACCTTTAGAATCCGAAAAGCATTGTATAATAGAATAACATTTCATTACTTTCCAAAAGTGCCCCTCCTCTCCTCTTATAAAAGGCCCCCACCTCTACCACCTCATTTACACTTTCAAGCCATTTGGCTCGGCCAAACTCTGCCCAAATACTCTCCCAACTTCCCCCACTTACTCCTAGAAGCCTCAATTTGGGCAGAACTCTTCCCAAGGAAGCCTTTGGCTCAAATCAAAAAAATTTACCCGATTTTGAGCTAATGTCTTCTCTAATGTTGTTTTGTTTTATTTTTCTTCTCCAACCCCCTAAACTCTTTTTATTCATTTCTTTTGTAACAAAAACAGTATCCTCAATATACTAGGATGTTTTTATAAGAAGGATTATAGCTACACTTACACACACCTACATCTAATGGTTAAAGAACATACGGTTTCTGTGGATGGCGAATTTCTGCCTCACGAAACGATGATTGTTCAAATTCTTTTAACACCTATAATGGTGGACATTTTGATGAAAATATTTTCATATATGATATATATATTATGTTTATGTTTTCCTTATGCTTCTGTATTTCTCATTTATGGCATACTTTATGATTTCCATTATGGGTAAAACGCGATAATTTCATTTTAGGAAGTGCGGACTACCGCCCCCTCAAAGTGATTTGAATCGTTAATGCCATATGTGGGATGTATAAAGGATGGAGTAAATGGTATTATACACTATATTATACTGGAATTATATTATACATTTATATAATTATGACTTCGTTCCATTAAATATGAAATTGAAATGAAAGTAGCGTTCATGCGTACGTACGACTTACCATCTCCATGAACGGTGCATTTCATTTCTTACCTCTAAATGTTACGTAATATTATAAATGAATGTATATACTGGATATATAATATATATATGACATCTAAATCATGAATATAATTCTGGAGATAATGGATATTCTACCACATAAACAACTTGTAATTATAAGAAGTTTATTGTTGACTCAAGTACCAAAGATCGACAAAACGACCGTTATTAACTTAAATAATTACATAATGTTCATATCATTGTAATAAGTGATATAATAAGGATAATGAAATTGAAAATGGTTCTTAATAAGGTATATATTAACTCTAGTTTATTATTCAGGAGGTTAAAGAACGGTTGAGTCAAGTCAGACACGAGGTAAGGGAACTTCTTAACCCAATTTCTATTCTTTGGGTTGATCTCCTACTTTAAAATTATGTCATGATATTTTTATGTCCTATCTTGTATTTGTACATTATTTATGTGTACTTATAGTGAATACACATTATAGATGTACTTTATTTAAAAAAATGATCTTTTAAAGGACTTCGTCTCAATCCCCTTTCGTTGAGGCATATTCAGTTTTATACACAACATTCTTTTATACGGTGTATAAACCCCTTTGACTTTTACATTTATTCAAAAGATTTTATTTTATAAATATGTGATTTTTAAATGATTTCAAAAAATAGATATTTCTCTCCAATATTTGAAAATCCAGTGCAAATGTATACGTATTTAACACAAGCTTAAAAATGTTTTCAGAAAACCCGACTCTCGAGTGTGGTAGATAGGAAGGGATTGGGCGTGGACCCATCATGGCCTGTAATTAGTCGAGCAGTCTCAGAATTAGTTATTTTGTTTTCAGAAGCTTGCATAATGTTTTCAAAAAAACACTGGAGTATATTTGAGCAATTTTAAATGTAATTATATTCTAAAAAAATTGCATCGGTAGGTCTCATGAGACAACTAGACGTGGAATTGGCTGAGGCCCTTTCCCAATTTGATTTATGGTTTTGGCTGAGGCCTTAATAATTTTAGACGTCTTGGCCGAGGCCTTGACAAAATGTTTCAGAATGTCTGGCATTATACATTCCCTCATTATGAAAGTGGTTATTGATATTGCATGTGATTATTCGACTAGTAGAATATCCATGTGAGTAAGTAAATGGCATTATTTAATTTTATTTTTGCCATATTATTCTGAAGTTCAAGTTTAAAAAGGCTTTTGTTTTAGTTATACATGGCCTTAAATGTTAATGTTTATTTATGAAAGCTTCCACAATATTGTTATCCTTACTGAGCATCTGAGCTCACCCCTTTCAATGTTTTAATATTTTCCAGGATGTGAATAAGTATTTTATGAATGACCTGCAGGGATTGTGAGAAGAGGATATGAGTGTGGACTATGGAGGCTGTGTTATTGTAGTTTTTCACTTTATGATGTAATGTAACGTTTGCGAATGTATCTAGTGTTTCCAAGGCTACTAAACTAATCGGTCTTTCGAGACTTGATCTTTTGTGATCATGCCAATGTTACGAAGTAATGCACCAGCTCTAGGTAGCTGGGGTCGGGGCGTTACAGCAGTGATTCCCCCTCTACCCACATTTCAAACACTGATTAGTAACTCTTTCAATAGAAGGAGCTTCAGAACCCAAACTCTTCACTATTTTCTTGTCACATACCTAACACTTCTCATCACTTATCCTCTTTTTACCACCATAATAGTTTCCCACAACACCAATAGAGAAACCACTCTTTTGTCTACTAAAAATGTGAATAAGTCATATTTATTTATCTTACTATGGACCCTTATCAATTATAAGATCCTTGTAAATAATGTATGGTTATAATATTATGTTAAATTTCCTCTCTTAACACTTCAACTTAGGTCATAATCCAATTTCAAACTTCCAATCCTTTTAGGCATTATTCTCATATAGAAAATGTGCAATGCGTAAAACCCTAAAAAATTAGTAGTATAAATGGATACCAAAGTCTCTCAACGTTGAAGATTCATGATATTATGGGATCTATCTAGCCTCTATGTATTTAAAAATTAATCCTCAGAAAAGTTTTACTTTAAGGTCTCCCACATCAAAACCTGATGCCTATGCACCTAGATCATTATCTCCCACCACCTCCTAGTGGGTCCTTGAAGCATATTTGTAGATAAGTTAACCCTTTGATTATCAAGAGTATCAACCAAATAAAATATTACCTCAATGACATCTATTGAATCCTTTGTATCCTACAGAAATATCATACCTTGGAATGATGGAGGATACAATAACTAGAAATCCTAAAAAAATCCACTATTCTTGGACCATCCCTATGTTCTCATCCAGTCTGAACTGAAAATAATAAAAAAACCCAAGGTTAGATTGTCTCTACTACATAGACTACTAGGGAAATTATTTGACTGTTACCGGATGCACACTTCTGTATATCTGAAGGCTCAACAAGAGAATCTCCAACCTCTAAAACCTCCCAAATTTTGTCCATGGGTGGTGTAATAGAATATTTTCTTGGAAGTAACTCTAAAATTCTATTAGAAATTTAGAGTTTCCTTTAACATCTTAAATCATCAATAAAATTTAATCAATTAATTGGTACATTCTAACTCTAGAAAACACACCCTAAGAATTTACCCAGGGTCACTATACATACCCATTCTTAACTACCAATGGTACAAGCCCATCATGGAACCCACACATTATTCACAATAAAATATATAATAGTCTATAAAAATAAATTTTTTTATATAAATCAAAACCACAATTATATTAAATTTGAACCTACATGCCAATACATGATGCATAAAATCACCTACTATTTTTACTTAGGATAATATTCAATATTATAAACTATTACAACACAATAATACCCGTGTAATGGCATAAAACTGTAACCACATAATCAGTAAAATCAATCCCACTTTTCAGGTAACTTGGAGGTCCACTACACAAGTGCTAGCTAGGGACTACCATAATTCACTCTTGTGAATTACGAACATCTTATATCTATTATACAAATCCCTAACTCATAATAAAAGAAGAAAAAGAAAGTAAATGGGTTCTAGAATCATTTTGTAACACCTCAACCTGAATCATGTGGTTTGGGAAGGAGGGCCACATGACCTCATGCAAACGTCCCTATATACAAGTGGCTATCAACTAGAGGCGAGGGACTAGAAAAAAATGTGGGGAGACTATTCCCTTTAGAGAAAATAAAAAATGATCAAAATTATAATGGAACTGATAAGGTAAAATAATATCCATGTTATAACAATATGACATACAAGAGTCACATATCAAGTTAGTAGGATCCCCATATACAATGGATCAATATACTACAATAAAAAAATACAAGAAAATAAATGATTCATAGTAGAAAAAGACTCCAATGTTTATCCCAATATCACATCCATCCACCCTACTACTCCTTCTCTACTTCCAAACCTAGGGAACTTCCCTTTAGCTAGATCCTTGATCATAAATTCTGAATTCCCACTGAGATTCCTATACTAGGTGTGAGAATAATCCCAGTAGGACACCACCAATGTGTCCTTAAAATAAGTGAAACATATATATATATTTATATATATATGAAGTTGTATATAATTACTATATATAAATGTTTAAATAAACATACAACTTACAGGGTCATCGTGCACAAAATAGGTTTCCAAAAACCTCAGTCCTACATATGTCAAACCCATATCATAGGGAAAGTCATATCAAGCCACCACATAATATGTAAAAGGTTAAAAAATTAATCCCATGACTCGAGTTTCTCAATGTAATAAAGGAATATTACAATCTGAATAAGGTTGTACAATTCATCCCATGACTAAACTATCTCACCATGGTTAACCATAATATAATTTAAACAATGTTGCATAATTCATTCCATGAATCAACCATCTCACTGATGAATGAACTTAATATAATCTATAAGTCACTTTGATTGTTGAAGAAGAGTTCACATAGGATTACACATCTGAACACATGATAATAAAATCAAACAGAAGAGTTCACATAGGGATACACATTCATGCACATGAAATTCAAGTCATAAATCTTTTTATAAAAGTTGTAACATGACAAGGAATTACTAACTAATGCACAATAGATTCTAATTTCCAAGAATCACCACCCAAAGTTATCCCCAGACACCAAATCCCCATGATCTACCCCAAACCCATCACCTATGGGTTCTAGGATGAATGATTATGGGGAAGAAGATATTTAGGGATAAAAAAGGCATAAAATTATGAAAACAAAACCTCTACATTGAATGAAACTTGAATTGGTCAAGTTATGTGGTGGGAAGAGAAACATTCACTAAATACAAGACTCCCTCATCACATAGGTCACTAAAGGGTCGTGGGAGATGAGGTAGATCTAAAATTATGGTCTTGAGTCAAGTTAGAACATTAACCGTCATAAAATTTCCTTATAGGATACTTTTATAGTGTGAACTCTATCCCTTTTGAACAATTCACATAATGACCTATAGGTCACCCCAAAAATTACTTGGGAATCCTCCCAACAACATTTCCTTAACACTTCACAGTGTGATATAGGTTTTCACATTATGAATACCCAACTATAGTATAAACTGCTATAGGTCTAACCTTTTATCCTCAACACCGCATCCCAATGATGTGCCAGTATTTTGATACATTTAGACACATCTTTCATAGAATTTTTTTAGGCTTTTAAGAAAAAATATCTTGATATGAATAATTCTATAAATTTTGTGTAAATTTATTTTGAATCTAATATTCAATGAATATTTTCATTAAAATGTGTTTTTTTATAAAAATTGATTCAATGTTCTCTATCCTGATTTTAAAATTATTTTAACTAATAAACATGTTTTGTGATTCTTCATTGAAAATATTCTTTTAAAATATTTTTTAGTGATTTTGAATTTTTTGAATTAATTTTTTCTTTTTTCCTTTAATTTTTAATCATTTTTTGTGGAGTTAATTTTAACATAAATTGTGGAATTCATTGAAAATTATTATTTTGTATTTATGGATTTTATTTTAAATTTATTATTTTCACTTGAGATTAATTCTATGTTAGATATTTATTTTAATTTTGAATTAAAATTTTTTTCATGAGTATTAATTCTTTTTGAATGTAGACCCTCAATTACAAAGGCATCAAGTGACCATAACAACTGAATTCACAAAAAGAAGAAATTGTCACACAGTCAGTTGAGTGACCACATTTGGGAAAATTGGCTAAGGTTGGTACTACTGTAAGAAAAATCCACAAGCTTTTAAATGATGAATTTTTAACCTACCATGAATGATATTTTGGAAAGGTCTCCAAGTTATGGTGAGATTTAGTGAACATAAGTTGGAAAATTAGAGAATGCAAAAGTTAATTAATATACAACACCAAGCTCTTTCAAGAATAAAATATTGACCCTCCACACATTTAAATCCAACCTAACATGCATGAAAATTCTAACAAGTTTGTATTATACTATGTAATCATTAAGATGATGCAAGAAATAAAATTCAAGATACCATGAAGTAATTAAATCCAACACATGTCAAAGCCTAAAAAACCATGAGAATTAAGAGGGGAGTGAATAAGATACTGCAAGTATCTGAGCTACCGCAAGTCATCCTCAAACTACTATGTTTCTGTCGAATGAACACATGGTTCTTGCCTAGGCCACCATGAGGCGTCGACCATAAATGGACCCTGTATGGTTGACTGTGAATGTAAATCCTTCACTCAAGATTAAAGAACCTTAGAGGGAGATTCAATAAAATCCATTCATAATCATATCTGGGAATAAATTGGAGAAGTGAGCTCAATAGAGGATAAAATAGAGTGAATCAAAGCAATGAGTTCTAGTGTCAATGCTCTAAAATCCAACTGATGCTAAAAACTGAAGAAGTTTGAAAATGGTGGTTGGGGTTGAGACTATGACCCTAGATCAAACATCACAATGAATAATTTAATGGAGGCTAAATGAGAAAAAATAGGGTAGATCTGAACTCAACATAAGATCAAAAAACCATTTTAGGATAAAACATTTGACAAAAAATAATGGGTGCTTGAGATTTCTGAATAAGAGTCACAAAGTCTGATGGTGATGCCGAAAGATGATAAGGGTTACCTTAGGTTGATATAAAACACCAAGTTAAAATATTGAGAATATTAGTTTTATAGTTTTCATCTATTTAAAGGTTTTATTTTTCCTCATTCATCCTCATTTTATCTAGTTGCGATGATTACTTCATCACCATCTGTTTGAAGAAGTGCCTCAATGAGATAGAGAAAAGTTGGGGACCAATATTTCTAGTAAAGTATATTAGATGAATCAATGTGAATTTATTCTTGAGGTTAGTTGTTGTGAGAACACCAATTTGAATGAAATGTCCAATTAAAGGTCACACTATCATTTCCAGTCTAAAGATATTGAAGTTTGATTAAGCTTTGTGCAGTTTGGTAGAGGTATACTGTTGATGATGAAAAAAGATAATTTACAGTCAAGTTGAGGTTATTTTTTACCATGTCAAATTGAAGGAGGACCATCCACTATTGAAATGTTTTTTTAGATCATGTTTCTTAAGTTTTGAATAATGGGATGAAGGGAAATAAAGTAAAAGAGAAGAGGCTATGTAAAGGTCAATCCATTACTTTTGAATCCTACTTTAGAAAATTTACCATAATGGACACCCACATAATGGTAGAGAAGTCACACTACATTAGAATTCACAAGGATACTTTTATTTGGCCTAAAGGCTATGTTAGGGCCTATAAAAATGAATTTAAGGTGGAAGTTCCCTAAAATCCAGAAATACAGAAATACAAATCCAATAAGATGAATCGAGGTTTAAAGTTAAATTACAAATTTGATAAAATTCTCCAAAATATAAATTTTAATCTATTTTTATTTATTTGTATGAATCTTAAAATATGATCACAAATTAAGGAGATAGTGATTATGGGAGTAATTTAGAATTTATGGAAGATTTGAGTGATATTCAATTCATCAATCATGACCCATAGAATTTCCACCATGAGACCATCCAAAAATGAGATAATTACCACCACTAACTATGGTAATTTTGAGAGAAATCACATTCAGTTGTGGTGGATCAACTTGTGTCACCTATGAGTAAGATGATCTGTATTAAATACTAGAATTTGGAAAACACAATGATATTTTTGGATCTGTGACTGTGAGCTCAAGGTGGAGCATTGGGCAAAAATGTTTATTAATTGGAGACTTTACAAAAAAATGAAAGATATCAAGGGATATGAAGGGATAAATATATTTGAGGATAATGACTAAACAAATTCATATAGGGATTAGGAACAAGAAATGAAGCATCAATGGGTATTGGGAAGAGTTTAGTTCTCTTAGACAATGAACTTATATCTCTCCGTACTTATTCATATATATGTATTATATTATTTATAATGGATTTATTAAAATATTTTGATGATATGAACACAATAATTGGATAAAATAATATAGGGAATGATTTTGTGATGGTAAACAATTTTACTTCATTAATGTGTGATTTTATACTAGAATATATCCTTATCTTCATATATTAGGTAGTAATTTTTTGAAAACATTATTAACCAATGAAAACTGATCTCATATGAATTTATTTTATAACTATTTAATCATTTGAAAATTCATATGAAAATAGATATTCTAATCAAGGGTAGCACATCCAGATTAATTGTGAATTTGATCTTGATAGAGGGCTGATTTCATCATTTTGTGGTTTAGTGGATGATTTAGTTTTGGAAATGCATGATTCATTCACTCACAGGTTGACTGTTCGAAAGAATAGGACACCAAATTTTATATTAGCTCCATTTTTTTAATATAGTGAATGAATAAAATAATATATATTTTAAACTAACCAATATAATTACCTTATATCATCATTGATTGTTTATAATTTCTCTATGATTAGTGTTCTATCTTACTCTATTCACCTACCTTTTTATAATTTTATTCAATTCACTATAATCATAACTTATATACCTAATATTGTTTCTATGTTTTTTTTACTTTTCTTAGGTATTTTCTCTTTTCACCTAGTCACACACATAAAATGGATTTCTTTCCCTATTGAGTAAACCCTATTCACCACTAAACTAGTTTACAATATGTTTTATAAATATTTAAATTTAATTAGCCTAGTTAATGACCTAGTATATCGTCATCACCTGATTAATAGTACATCCCCCAAAAAACACAAAATTTTCATGATACACAAGAAATAATCCAAAAAAATTAAATCAGAATACACCTTGAAATCTGAGGGGTGTTATATGAATGACTCATATGAAACACTAATCGATATTCAAGAGTCCATTTATCACACCATTTAATGAAATTATTATCCAAGAATCCTTTTGTATGGAATGAGTGAGAGGCTCTATAATTTGATAATTCTACTCTCCTTTTGATGAATGAATAAAAAACCATTTTTTTGTCAATCATTGTCAATTCCCCAATTTTTATCACACCTTAACCATAAATTCACATCCTTAATGGAAATTTCAAATATAAACACTAGGATAATGGAATATATTTGAAATTTTAATGAATATATATTAAGTAAATCATAATATTCAAAATTACGGAGTCATAGAAGAAATATAAATTATCCCATTATCTCATAGACATGTTCCATTTAATGGATATATGTGAGATAAATATATCCATATATGCATAATCACTGTAAGCTATGGTGATTCTATGAGATAAATGGATATGAGATTTGGTCTCATCCTGAGTGTATACACTTAGATAGATATAGAAAACCTAGTTATAATAACCTATATACCATCATAATAATCCATGGTTAGCTAACTTAGATATAAGTCATGGTTTCCTCTTTGAAGTGAACTCTTAGAAGAGTATTGGAAGGATGGATATAGTGGTGTATGCACCGTCATTGTACACTAAGGTTGTTCCTTTTAAATATGGGATATGACCGAATCAAAATAATTAAAATCACAAATGATATATATAGATGAATAATTCAATGCTTAAAAGGGATCTAGTACCATAACATCACATATATGGGTATTTCACATGGGTCATCTACACCAATGTATGAGATTAATATGATTATTATCTAATTTTTCCTAGGTTGGGAGACCTAGTGACCATGCATTTACTTTTTATAGAGTCATATGGTGGACTTCACAAGTTTTTTATTTATATTTATAGCATTAAATTTCTATTATGCCACATACAAGGGAAAATTAATGTGTTGTAACTTGAAATTTTCTCAAGCCTCCCTTTATAGGATTTTAAACTGAGAAGTTTTGTTTCTTTTATCTTTTTGGACACTTAATTTATAATAGGACATTCAAGGTGTAGGCCTAGAGAGCGAAGAATCAACTTTTTATCTGTCCACCCTTTGTGGTTTTTTTATTATAGGGAGTACTATGTCTTTTTCCTTGGATAGTTAATGGTTATGAAAGATAGAACAATGTAGATGGTTTTTATGTTTGTAAATTTTTTAATAAAATTTTTGGTATTATACCAACCTATAGGGGAAATGTTTTCCCAATATGAACAAAATCCCAACATATTTAATTTAGACACCTCATGTGGGATGATGCTCATAGGTGTGTGTATGTGTGTGTATGTGTGGGGGGGGGGGGTTGGTTGATGTAGTTTAATGTTATAATTATCATACTATGAGTTACTGATATTTATGGTCTCTTATATTAGATTGAAAGGGGGGATGAAGCATAAAGTCACACAACCTTGACTAAAGGGTGAGAGTATTTATGCAGAATGAAAGAGACAAACCAGACATGAATGAAGTGTCCAATGCTAGCATAAATAATTCCATGGACAGCTGCATGTAGTTTAGTGTCATGGTTATTGGACTATTGTTTCTTATAGTTTAGGGCCACATGATGTGGAAAAAAGGGGTAAAAAGGTAGTATTTCATATTATTAATTTGATAATGAATACGATTCATAAATTTATAATATCGATGGTATTAAAATCCAATTGAATAACTGGATTAAGGAATGTGTAAATCACACCTTAAGAAATTTGAATTAATAAATGATGTAACAGAACCAGTATGTGGAGGATGAGAGTTAACTAAATTAAAATGGTAAGTTAAAATATGATATTTTCAATGGAATATAGAGAATATAGGACTTTCTAATTAGGATAAGACATACCTATGGTCAGTAAGGCTAAATATGGAAGCACTGAAATCAATACTAAGAAAAGATTCCCCTTTGAGAAAAATGCTTTAATAATAGATATCCATGAAAGGTTTGAGAATATTCAAACACTTTAGGAACTAGTTGGTTTATGAATAAAATGATATTAAAGAAAGGTTCAATGTAACACCACAAGATTTTATAATACCTTTCTCTTTAAAAAAATTGTTAGTATTCAATATCTGGATCTCCATGCAACACTGAGATTAACTAGTTGGTTTTCATAAAAAATGGTTTTTATTTTATTTTATGTGAGAATATTATAGTTAATGTATACCACTTTTATAAATTTAAATTGGAAAAATTTAAATAATTTTTTAAGTTATAATATTAAAATTAATATATGGGAAAATTCTTAGATTTTTTAGAAATGATTTATTTTTCAGCAATAGTGAAAAATACATATTTTCAAATACCATCATTACTTTTCATTAAATAAAGTAATTTAAACAACCCATTATATTTTTGATTTTTTCATAAAATGATATATGATTCATATGATTTGAAATAATCTAATTAATTACATTTTAATCAATAATATTCTTGATTTTCATTTAAGTTAATTTTTATGCTTAAATGCATTTTTCTAAAAACTAGTTTTTATTTAATTTTACGTACTTTTATTAAAAATGACTTCTGAAACCTCTAGAGATTTAATCTTGAATAATGGATACCATATTTAGGAATCAGGATGTAAAAACATGATTAATGGGTCCCTTTTATTTTTTTCATCACAAATAGTAATAGTAGTAAATATTTGTCACCACAGTAAGGAGTAAAACGAAAAAAAAACAAGGTTAAAACCATTAAATAAGGTCTTATAATCAGACCAAAACTTTAATTTATTTAATTTTATTGAAGAAATTTTATCATAGGAATCAAAAATTATAATATATAAAATTTTATTCCATTTTCCATTGATAATATAATTTATATTATTTTATGTCAAGAATATTCCTAAATTTCACTCTCTTAACATTAATATCTCTAATTTTTTTTCATAAGGATAAAAAGAGGATAAGTTTTATTATTAATTAATATTTTAAATAATAATAAATTTTTTTATCATGAAAATGTATTTATAATTTTTATTGATTGAATAATTACCTTAAATTCTTCGTAATGATGACACCACATTTATTCAATTAATAGAAAAATAAAATAAATGATTTAAAAAATATTAAAAATAAATCATTTTTGGTGAATTTATATGTTCTATGATTTTTTAGATAACTTTAACATTTTAGATATTATTGAAAGGTTTATATTTGAATTCCCTAGCTATATTGATGAATTTAAAATCAAAGTAAATTAATAGTGTCAAAAATGACATTAATCATATTTTATGAAAAATAATATAATATTAAATTATTTTAAAATCATGAAAATATTGAAATAACTAAATTATGATTATAAATAGTCTAAAATTTTACTCTATTTCCATTTATTATTTAATTTTTAACATATAACTAAAACTATAAATCTTTTAAGATAGAAGAAAGTCCTTACCGCAGTTATGATTAAAATCATTTAATGAAGGGGTCAAACCAAAGTATAAGGTTTACAATGACAATTTTTTTCATTTTATGATGTTATTTTGACCTTATTATATTTGTATTATAATATTTGGTCATTTTGGATCATTTTTATTGAGAATGACATAATTATATTTTAATCGTTTTTTAAATTCCAAGCGTGTCCTTTCCCTCCCATATAAAAGGACAACCCTTCTCTCTTTTATTAACACCTGTCTGATATATATATATCAACAAAACCCTACCTAATTATTTTATAGACATCCACATAAATTAATGAAATTTTATATTATTATTAAAATACAAATCAATGTGTCATTAAGAAGGGATCTAAAGAAGGCATTCTGAAGAAGAGGTAACCGTCTTACCCATCCTCTTTAAATTTATATTTTATTCCACCTCATATAAATATATTGTATTCATAATAAAATAATAACTTTAGAATAATACATATATACTAAAATTTTATTATGATTTTAGAACCACCAGTATCCTCCCTCTATTCCATCAAATGGGAAGTGAAAGTATAGGTTGTGTGTATGTGTGTACTATCGCCACCACATAGCGATACAATTCATTTTCCATAACCATCTGTAATGGATGGTTATTATGATGATTTTAATGTTTATATATGATATTTTTATATTTATGGGATTGTAATATCATATCCACCATATTAACTTCATATCTATTGGAAAAAGATAACGTCAATTGTGCATACGTGTGGACTACCACCTTCATAAATCGATGTGATTCATTTTTCAATTCTTATTTACATGGATGATAATAAGGATAGATTTAATGAATATATATATGATATATATGATATAATAATAATTATATAAAGGTTAATTTTTATTTACATTTCTTTCAATCCATTCATTGAAAAGTGAAAATAGTATTCATTCGTATGTATGGCCTACTGTCTCCATGAACAATAAAATTATTTTTTTATCTCTACTTTTTATGGGTGAATAAATATAAATATAAATATAAATATAAATATATATAATGAATATATATAATTAATATATATATATATATATATTATATTTATATCAATATTAACATAATGGATGTTATGGAACTATTATCAATGTAAAAGGACTAGAATTACAAAACCAAAATTCTCAAAAAAAAATGAAATAGTTAACCCTTGGAAATGATGATTTTAAAGAGAATTTATTAGTAAATGGAGGTTAGAATATTATAAGTGGATAATATATGATATTATAAGTATGTACATGACTATAATACAGATTTATAATAAATTTAAATTTATTATATAGGATTTTATAAGACTTTCAAATAAAGTAAAACTTAAGGTAATGAGTCTTCTTCTCTCTTTTATTTATAAGAGACTGATACAATATTCACCACATGTTTCTTTTATGTGGTGTATATATTACACATGAATATATTTTATTATTATTCTCATTAAAATTATATGGATTTACATATACATCTAAGGTTCTCTCCTTCATGAGGTTTTAATAAGAAATTTACCCATGTGGTAAGGTATTTATGTTAGAATCTCATTGATACTAGGATTGTTTATGATTAAGTCTCTAATAGTGAAATTTTAATGATTTAAATCTTAGGAATCTCATGAATCATGTTCTCCTTTGGGTATTTCTTTATAATACATGATTTATTTTTATTTTACTCACTTTAAGTACTTAAGAGACTGAAAGAATGTTTTAAGGGAAAATAACTTTATTTCTCTCTTCAAAAGTCATTTTTCATCCATATCCATGTTTTATAAAAATGTTTTTATATTATTATATAATTTTTAACGACATTTGACACTCTTTTAAAATTTTTAAAAATTGTCTAAAATGAATATTCTTATCATTTTCCAAATGAGGTACTTTTGAATTTTTACTAATAATGTGAAAAGAATCTCTATTTCAACATACATGTAATGAATGGAATTTCCTTCCATCATTACCACTCAATGAATTTAATATTTCTTTACAAGTTTCCAAGGTTATTTTCAAATAAATTTTTTCCATTATTTTTCTGTAATTTTTTGTATTTTGAATATGTGATTTCAAATTAGAAAGGGCATTTTCCTCAAGAAATACTTCACATGATCTTTTAAAGAAATTTTTATATATGATAAAATACATTGACGTTACCTATTATTTAATTGGGATATTATTTAATTATATGATACTTATTATTTATTTGGATGTTTTATGATTATTATTATGAAATATTTTATTAATTCCATTTATTTTCCATGCTTGTTTTTGATGAAATCCTGAAATTTTTATGAAATACGCTTCCTTTACTCAGGTTATGATATATGATGAATGATTTATGATCTTATAGAACACATATTAATGTATATTTTTTATGTTATGGTTGGTAATGGAATTATATAGTCCTTAAATTAATTTTCCAAATATGGATATATTATTAAATAACAAGTAATTGAATGGGGAGTTAACCTAGTTTAGTAGGGGACTCTGTATACTATGATAGACTTGAGAGTGAACCAAAAATAATGATATGATGGAATGAGAAGTTAATCCAATACACAATGATACTATTATCAATGGTACTTGACTATGGAAATGATTTACTATGATTATGTGTATTCCATAAACTTATGTATTATTCCAATGTTACGCTCTCATGGATCATGTTATTTTATTTTTTATGATTCATGTCTTATTAACTTCCATGATTTATTCCATGACTCAAGTTTATAATCTAATAATTACTAAGAATTATTTCCAAAGGATAATCTCATGTTCTTATACCATTTATTATAATTTTATATTTATGTAATCATTGATAACCTTATTTTCCACCCTTACTGAGAATATGAGATAACCATTTATTATGCTTTATTTTAACCTAAGATTTGAAGAAAAGATTTAGGTATGATGTATTTAGAAAGGGTGGTAGTTGTGAAGAACTAAGTGGGAGATGATATATATCTTTTATAAATGAGTTTTTTATATAAATATGATTCCAAAGACACCAAAACTTTATGGTTCCAGCATGGATTGTAATTTTATGTAATTATTATTCATCTAATAATATGAAATATTTATGTATAAAAAGTATGGATTTCTATTTTTGGAATCTAATAAGTGTTTTTTCAATCATTACAGATTAGTATTAGATAACATTAGTGAAAAACTTGTGGATAAACATATGTATAGGATGACATCCTAATGCTTTTGTAAGATTGATATTATGTGGTTTTATTAGAATTACATGCATGTTGGGATACTAAAATTGAATATGGTTTTAGTATAGATATATCTATAGGGAATAACCCAAAAAATAGTTGGTCAAGTATATATAACCATCATTATAGTGCATGATGAATGTTCTATATAGTGCACCAGGTTTGAAACTCTGATTGGATATTCTTGGGTTAATTATCATTTTATTTATAAACCATTATGATGGTTTTGAATAGATTATAACCAATTATGATCTAGGTTAAATATAATGTGTCATAGATTGGAAACAATGTTTTATTATTGATGCAATCTAGAAATGATTTTTTATGATCTATCACTATGATTATTTTTTCTCACACTATGGTTTTAGGTTTTAGAAAATGGATTGAACCAGGATTGTTCATTGAAATGGTGAATCTTACTAACAGTGGAATTATTTTAATTATGAGAAACTAAATGAAATAGGAACTAGAAGGTGGATCCTTTTTGTTATGACTAATTGATATCATGATATGTGATTAATAACATAAACTGTAATGAGTTCCCTAATTCTTAAAATATGAGTAAGATAAGATTTTATTAATGTTCATGTAGTAATGACCATAGAATAATGAAATTTAAATTTTATTCATAATAATGAATGTTTGAATGAGAAATCAGGATAATTTCTCCAAGGAACGGGAAGATGTTTTCTATGTGGAAATGAATGTTATAGAGCAATTAATTGTGGATAAATTAAATGTCTTACATGTGGGGACCATGGGAATTATCTGAGTAAATGACCTAATCAAAAGTTTAAATCCTAGAAAAAGGAAGTACCTATACTATTCCAATAATTTAAGTGAAAGGATTAAAGTGTGTATGTATTGGGATTCAATAGTTATGTTGTAGAATTGTTATATCAATTATATTCTGGTTGTAATAATTATGAAACATCTTAGGATTTTTCCACACTAGTTTTTCATTAAAGATTTTAAAACATATGTTGAATGGTGCTAGTAACCCAAAAAAGTGATTTTTTTGTAAATGTTATATTTTGAGATAATACATAATTATGGTAAAGATAACCCTTAATATAACGTTGATGTTCAGTTAATAATGTTTAGTTGGTAGATAGAGATGATTGAGATTGATTAAGTAAATGTAAATGTATTAGTAACCATGAAATTGGTTATTGATTTAATGATTAAGTTATTTAGTTCATATTTTATGAAATTTATTATATTTTAGAGTTATGGAATATATTCAATAGTCTATGATTTTATTTGAGTAATAAGGATAGTGTTAATTTTATGAATCATATATGCTTTCAATGAGGTTTTATGGAGATTCAATTTTTGTTTGGAAAGGATTATAAAATTTTAAGAGAATACATGATCATGGTATTCATGTGTTTGGTTTGTGATATTATGAGATACTTCATGTTTTATGTGGATAAATGTTAAAGTTTATCTTGAAAAAAATATATGATCAAATATTTCTGATTTTTGGGTTTTGAATTCGGTTAGAGATATGTTAGAGCAATTATTAAGGTTAAATATTTATGGAATTTTTTAAGTTGATATTTGGGTATTATGTATCCATATTTCATAACTTTTGACAACCATTTTTTTAATTATTTATAGGTAAAAGTAATTACTTATGGATCTTAAGATTCATCAAAGTTAATTTTAGTGCCTCAAGAATAGAAAATTAATCTTGAATATCCATTTATTTTAGTAAGAGATTGGTTAGAAGTTGAATTTATAAAATCATAACAAAATGATTTAATTTCTATTATAAATGGATGTAAATCAAGTAAATATATTTTCTCATGCACTCTATCTTGATAGTAAAATAATCCCTCAACATCAAGAAAAAGATATTGAAATAAAAAATTTGTGATTTTACCTTTATTTAAGATGAATTGATATTATTTTCACCCATAAAATATTTTTTTTTTCTGATTAATGTAACACCCCAAAAAATTAGTTAAGATAATAATAATCTTGATAGCTAGCTTAAAACGAAACAACGAGTTGTAATCAAATTGATAAATATAATACAAATATTATAATCTTAATGGGATTTTTATAACCTAAACATTTAATTGATGGGTATGAATTTGGGTAAATTAATTATAGAACAAAATTTTAATGTTCCTAATCAATACAAAAGTATTGATTAATTCTTATGAAATAATCACACAATTTTAGTGAAGTCATTTTATGTTTCATAAAATAATTTTCTTTAAATGTGTTTTAATAGTATTTTATGTGTAAAAATTATAATAAATTTATAACAATTTTATAAATTGAATTTTATAAGTAATGCATCATTTATAATTCACCATATCATTATTAACTTAGGGTGAATGTTTTAGATTTTTCTAAAAAAAATTGTTTTTCTGTGAATAGTAAAAAATACAAATATTTTCAAATATTTTTATTTATTTTTATTAAATAAATTAATTTTAGAGTCAAATTATATTTTTGATTTTGTATTAAAGTGAAATATTATTCATTTTATTTATAGTAATTCAATTAATTCCATTTAAATCATCAATATTTATGATATTAATATAAGTTAATATTTATGCTTTTAAACACTATTTTTTTTTAAAAATGTTGATTTTCATTCACTTTTATGAATTTATATTAGAATTGATTTGTTCCACTTCAAGATAATGAATCATAAAAAAGGACACCAAATTTGGAACTAGGAGATTCAAATTTTGTAAATAGCTCTTTTTTATTTTTAGGTCATCTTGAATAGTAATCGTGGTAATTTTTTTTCACCACAGTATGTGTAAAATGTGTAAAAGAGGGTTAAATCCATGAGATAATATCTCAAAATAAACCCAAAACTTGATTTTATTTAATTTAATGGATTACATTATACCATATATAACCCAAATTTGAAGATATTCCATTTTGGTTCCATTTTACCATGATAATGAAATTTATAATATTTTAAGAAAATAAAATTCCAAAATGTCACGTCCATTACTTTAATATCTTTAATTTTTTTAACAGTGATAAAAATAGGATAATATAAGTTTAATTTTTTTATATAATAATTTATTTTATTTATGGTAATTTATTTATAATTTTTAGTGATTGCATAACTATCTTAAATGCTTTTGTAATGTCAAAAAAATATTTATTAAATTAATAGAAAAATAAAATAATTGTTTTTAAAAGTAACAAAAATAATAAAATTTAGATGAATTATTGGCTTCTAATTTTTTTTAGATAAATATAACAATTAATTTTTTGTGAAGGGTTTATATTATAATTTCATTACCATCTGGAATAATTTAACGTTAATGTAAATGGATACTTTAAAAAATGACATTAATGATATTTTGTGAAAAATAATATTTTATTAAATTATTTAGAAATCATAAAAATATTTAAAGATGATAAGTATGATAATAATTGGTAAAAATTTCCATATATTGGACATTTATTATGAATTGTTTACCATTTAAGTAAGATTATAACACCTTAAGATTAAAAAATTAGTTAAAGTAATTAAGGTTAACATTGATTAGTGAAGTAGTTAAACCGATGGATATGGTTTAAAATAAAAAAAAAACACATATAAATTTCATTTTAAAATCATATTTAAACCTTATCTTATTTTTATTTAAATCTATTTCCATTTGGAAGAAGTTTTCTTTATAATGACTCAATTATATTTTAATCTTTTTTCTTGATTCAAAGTATGTCCTTTCACTCCCTTATAAAAGGAGACCCATTACCCATTTTCTTTCCACCTTTTTAATCCATATATCTCAACTAAACTATACCAAATTATCTGATAAAAACTCATATCCCTGAATTATAGGTTATTATATTCTTTAAATACTATTCCAAGGGTCCTTAAGAAGGGATCTAAAGGAGGATTACTATAGAAGAGGTAATCTTCCTACCGAGCCTATTTAAATTTATTTCTTCTTAAAAATAAATTAAATATATGGTATTAATCATAAAATAATATCATTGGTTTTTTAAATATAATTAAATTTTATTGTGTTTATGTGAATACCATTATCCCCATGTTTTCCATCAAATGGGAAGTGAAATTATTTCTTATGCGTACGTGTGGACTACCACCTCCACATAGTGATACAATTAATTTTACTTAACCATATTTAATATATGGTTATTATGATGGATTTTATATTTATATAATATATTTAATTCATAATTATTCTTATGTAATTAAAATACCATATCTACATTCTCACCATAAAATCCATTGAAAAATGATAAGGTTGTTCGTGTGTACATGGGGCTACCACCTCCATGAACTGATATGATTTTTTTTCATTTTTTATTTATGTGGATGGTAAAAAGGATATTTTTAATAAATATATATATTATATATATATATTATATAATAATGATTATATAAGCTTTAATTTTTAATTAAATTTCTTTCATACTTCAATAAGTGAAGACAATGTTCATCCACACGTACCACCACCTTCTCTATGAACAAAGTAATTCATTTTTATATCTATACAATTTATGTTTGACTCTCTATCTATATATATAATGAATATATATTATATTTATATCATTATTAACGTTATATATATTATTTAACCATGATCAAAGTACAAGTACCAGAACTACCAAATCCAAATTTGTATGAAAAATGAAACAATTTACACTTGACAATAATGATTTTAATAAGGAATTCGTAATGAAAAAGTTTCCTCCAATTAACATGAAATGTTATAAAAGGATCATATGTGATATTATAAGTATTTATGTGACTATTTTATCAAATTATAATAAAGTTAAATTTATTATACATGAGGTTATAATTCCATTAAATAAATTCAAAACTGGAGGAAAATGTTTTATTTTACAATCTCACTGTTTACTGGGATTATTTATGATTAAATTTCTGAGGATAAAATTTCACAATCTAACTATAAATAATCTCATGAATTTTATTTACCTATAATTAATTCTATATATTTCATATTTTCCTTTAATTTTCCTCTCTTTAATTTCCTAAGAGAATGAAAGAATATTTTATAGTAAATATGGCATTATTTCTCTCTTAGGTCGAAAATTATTTTTATCTAATGTCCATGATTTCTATAAATTATTTCAAGAATGTTTTAACAATTATAACTTTATTATTTAAAGTCATTTTTTAAAATGTTTAAAATTTTAAAAAATAGTTTAAAATCAAACATATTTTCATTTTCTGAATGAGGTTATTTTGAAATTTTACCAAAATCATGAAAGGTATATTTGTTTTAACTTACATGGAATGAATAAATTTTTCTACAATCATGACCACTCTATGATATAAAGATTACTATAAAATTTAACATGGTTATTTTCAAATAATTTTTTTCCTTAATATTTGGTAATTTTTTATATTTTAGTTAAGTAATTTCAAAAGTGAAAGGGTATTTTCCTCAAGTAACATTACAAGTGATCTTTTAAAGGAAATTTTTATCTAAGATGATATATTTTGATGTTAATTTAGCTTTATTGGGGATATTATACAATAACACCGTCTTTATTATTTCTCAATATGGTTTATAATTATGATAATGATATTTTATTAAACCTATTTTTCCAAGGGTTATGTTATGGTGAATTGTTGAAATTATTATGAAAGCCATTTATTTTCCATATGTTATAATATACGTTGAATGTTTTTTTCTTATAGAATATATATGAATGAATTTTGATTATTTTATGGGTGGTACAAGAATTATATATCCCTAAAATACACTATATAGTTATGGATATCTCATGAGATAATAAGGACTAGAATGAGGAGTGAACCGTGTTTAGTAAGAGACTCTTTACACTATTATAGTCTTAGGAGTGAACCTCGACTAAGGATATGATAGAATGAGGAATGATACTAATCCACTCTAATAGTATTTATAGTGATTCTTTGATAAGGAAATTATTTTTCCATTATTATGTGTATGCAAAAAAACTTATGTATTATGCCTATGTTATGCTCGTATGACTAATGTTATTTGATTCCTTTATGATTCATATCTTATGAACTGGAAAGATTTATTACATAACTCAAGAATATGATCTTTGATATGTATGTTATGGTTTTTAAATGTTATGATCATATTATTGTACACTTATTATCATGTTATGTTTAAGTGATCATTACTGTCTCCCTTGTCCACCCTCATTGAGCATCTCATCTCAACCTTTATTATGTTTAATTTCCCCAGGTTATGAAGAAAGGTTTTAAGTAATATAAGTATAATAAGGGTGATATTTATAAAAAACATAATAGTATATGATATATATCTCTTATAAATCATTATATATATATATATCCAAGTTTCAAAGACACTATTCCAATATTATTTTGTCATAGATAAGAATATTTTTAATGAATTTATATCTAATAATATGTAATATATATATATTAAAGGTGTGGGTTGATATAGTTAGTATAACAACATGGTTTAGTCAATATTTGGAGATTATGATTAGTGTACTTTAGTGAAAAACCTGGGTATAAGCCTCAGTATAGGATAAAATCCTAAATTTTGGGTAAGATAGAGATTATGTAGTTTTCTTAGGAATAAATTAATGTGTGGATACTAAAAGTGGACATGGTATTGGTAAATACGAATATAGGGGTAATATCTTGAAAAAGAGTTGGTCAAGTATATCCTGGCCATAATTCTATTTCACATTGAGTGTTCCCTTAGTATGCACCTGGTTTGTCACTCCTAGTGGATATGGTGGGATAATTAGTGTTTTATTGATGAGATATCATGAAGGATTTGAATATATGATGATCATATATGACCTAGGATAAAATAATTGTGTCATAGATTAGAAAGAATGTGTCATGATTTTGACATTCTATAAATGATTTTTATTGATCACTTAGTATGATAATTATTTCTGAAAAAATGGTTTTGGCTTTAGATAATAGAAAAACTAGGAGGGTTCATGTTAATGAAGAATGTGATAGAAAATTTATTGATTATCCTTATCATGAACTCCTACCTCCAACGATACGCCTCTTGGATCAAAAATGAAGTAATAGAGATAATGACCCCCTAAGTCCCCACTTGAGTAGGCCTCAGGTTGGTGACAAGAAACAAGGGTATAAAATCTAAAAAATGTAAGGCATTACCCTCTATAATATACGATCAATAGATATAATGAAAACTACTAAAAAACTCCATGAAATTACAAAAAATAGGAGAATCCAAAACTATCCCACAATGCATGGAAAATTTCAATGAACACATATAAAATTATCTAAGTAAATACCCAAAATAAACTATTATGGATGCGACCCAATAACAAATCTAAATTCAAAGTTAGTAATGTACATCATAGTCTATTTAGTCACCCTAGAGTCATAAAAATATTTTTTATATACACAGGGTGAGTATAAAAGTATACTATGTTGGATCACCCCAAAAGTCTCTATTTCACATGTGAAAAAGGGCATACTAATGCACCCATGAGAAAAAGAAGAACCAACAACACCCCAAGAAGGTTAACTAACTAGTAACTTTCTCAGCATGACACTCTCAGAAATTAATTCATCAAATTATAATAACAAAATAATAATCATACCAATAAAATGGTACCCCACACCACTTTATCACTAGTTTTTCACTCTCACACCCCAACATTGTACATCCTAGTGCTGCTATCTCTTCTTTATAGTAAAACTTTCCAAACTCACTTGTAATATCACATCATGCCAAACACCCCATATGGAACTGACCATCACATAACATCCCTCCTAAAGACAGCTGTACCACCACTTCACATTTCCCTCAACTCCACATGGTCTATCACTTGACATATCTCCCATAGACACTAAAGAAATCACATCACATCCACAACCATAACTTGAGTAGCAGAGTACCATGAAAATAAAATAAATAAACCTCATTCCACCTTATAGCCATCAATGATTCCCACTATGGAAACCTTATCATCTCACCAAAAAATCACCACTAGATAACGTTTTTACATCTATACATTACAGACTATGCATTTCAAACGTTTCTAGAAGAGAGAGTGGGAAAAGGGGATAAACATCCTTTGATCGTCACCACTTGGATATTAGGAAATACACTCCAGAAACATTTGGTTTTTAAAACATGGTGCTAAATATGGGTGGGGTTCATATAGAAATAATAATGAAATACAAGGTATATATAACAGTTACACACAAAGAATCCTAACCCAGGGGTTCAAAATAAAAGTACCATCCCAACTCAAATCATCACCAACATGCCTTTAAACCTCCTCTACATTCATTTCCACAACTAAATGAATAACACCACACAAGAAATACAAAATCTGTAAGACAAATCCAAACCTTCATTAAAGTTAATCTAATTTCCATATTTCCCCATTACCAACTACTTTCATTCTTTAAGCCCATTTATTATCCATCCCATTCATTTCACATTCAAGAAATAACCCCATTAGCAACATTTACCATTTTAATTCAATCATTATTTAACTATTTCAACCCATTCCATTTCAGTTCATCATTACCATTAAATTCCATTACTACATGGAAAATATCACAAAATAGCACATCAAAACATCCCATCCTCCTCATGCTGAGATGCCCCCATACTGACACTATTCCCCAACCAAAACCACCAACTTAACAAAGAAGACACATACAAAAACCACATATTAGCACATCCATCACAAAAAACATAACATCACATTACCACTACATATTAAAACCACAAACCATATATTCATATTACGTATCTCAGATTCAACAAGGGGCCTATCCTTACATTAATATTTACTTTTCATGGGAATTCCCACAAAAACCAATATTTCCATGGGGAAAAAATTTATTAACATGATATAACTAGTTATTCATTTATTCTAAGTGATATCAAAAAATAAAAAAATTAAGGGTTCCACAAATTTTTTTTAACCAAAAACGGATCCTAACTACCATGATTTTCAGTGATATATCAAAAACACATAATCTCATTAACAACAACAAAAAAATGTAAAAAATGTGGTCCACCCCATTCCCAGTCAATTTAAATTAAAAAAAACTAATTATCTTTTTTAAGGAAGTGCATAATATCTTCCCAATGATAAAATAGAGAATTATTCCTTTCGTATGTACAACTAGAACAGATAAGAAGGATCCCTTACCTAAAATAAAGATTTCCAAATGACTAAAAAAGGATGGAGTAAGAAGAAGACAATTAAAGAACACCATAATGAAGGTAAATGACCTTTATTAACCTACAAAGTTCCAACCCGCATCATTACATTACAAAAAAATCACTAAAACAAAAACTTCTCATGATAGTAGTCTTCTCTAAATTAAAAATTAGATGAAAACTGGGAGAAGGAAGGGAGGAAATTCACATAGAACCACTAAGGATTAATATCACAAGGTAGAGGTTGAAAGATAATGAAAGGAGGCTAGAATAATTCATAGATACACATTTGTTTCACCCAATAATCAAGATAAATGTTAAAATAATTTCAGGGTTTGAGGAATTTTCATATTTTATACCCAGTATGAAAAACAAAAAACATGATGCAACTTACCTCAAAATGATGTAGAACTGTTGAGAAAGTAATATATTACGATGTTGTTGAATTGACAATGCCTTAGTGTATATTTTCAAAGACACATATATGAAACTTAATCATATCCTTTCCACATATATTAAAAACTAGGAAAAAGACCCTCATGCATAAGGAAAAGCCACACCATAGACCCCAATAATTAAGAATGAGGATACATAGAATCCCAGTTCCATGGAACAACTATCCCAATATAAAAGTAACTATCAAAATATTCCTCCTTGAATCCATGACCTAGATAGAGTCTCCACACCATAGCTATTTCAGATTTAGTAGAACCACCAAACACTACGACAAGGATCCATGCTACAACCTTTATCTCTAGGCTGTAGAACTCAACTACCAAAAAGGCCTATTGCACAACCCTACTCCACGACATATCCATGATAATCATTTCATACCCAGTAGGACACATACTTTGAGAATATATTCCATATTATTCCAATCCACACAAAAAATACTCTCCTATATAACATCACCTAATCCTTTATGCTGCAGAATTTCTTAACGGAATTCTTCAACCAAATCCTCTTTCTTACCCTCCAACTTCCCCAGAACCTCCAATTAATAGACCCCCCTATGGAATTCCAAAAAATTAATGGTTTATAATGTATGCACCATTACTCAGATACCTCTCAAACCATTTCCTCCCTCAAAAATAAAAAAAAACATAGAAATGAAAGAGGGAGAATGGTTCAAATAACCATCATATGAGATAACCCTTAGGGATCTCATTATAACTAAACGCTGCCACCAACAAAGCACAAAATCCCTAGATGAAAATGATCAAAAAATATCCCACACAACCATATCTTTTGCATTAGCCTCAAGCTATTACATCTTCACATAACCATTCGTACTAACATCTCAACCTCCATAGATCCAAATCCAAAAATTACCACAACCACCATACAATAATGCCCCATCATTTATATTAAGATATTATGTACACATGGTGGAATTTAATTTCTTGCATGATTTTAATTTGTGTCATAGTATAACATGTATTGATTAGGAATTATGTTTTCCTTCTTTATTTCCTTGAAGTATTTAACACACATGACATATCAAGGAAAGATACATCTTATAAACCAAAAAGATCTAAAAATAATAACATCAAGAAAGAAAAATTGTAACGTCTCGACCCAGATTACCACTAAAGTAATAGTTGGACTAGTTGGACACATGTCCTCAAGTGAATTTCCCCAAATTCCATAAGTTTCCAAATAGCAGTAAGGGCATAGGGTGTGATCATAGAGAAACTATACCCTCATTGGCAGAGTGTAACACAACGGAATAAATATTAACAAATAGTGTAAGTAGTAAACAACATGTAACTGAAACAAAATAGTAGAAGTTTGATAGAACAATATCCAAGTCTCAAACCATACAGATGATAATGTATCATGTTATATGTTCTAAGAAATCATTCAAAATAGGATACAATACAATCAGATACAAATGCAATATAATTGAAGAAACAAAAATAAAACACAGTTGAATCGCAAGGCTCAGCCTGACCCAATTCTCTCATGCTCCTAAAAAGAAATCAAGCACCTGTATAAGGGTGATTTTCCTCATCTACACCTGTAATCATATAATTTGTTTGATCCCAAAAGCATGACCCAAACATGGTGTGAGACTAATCCCAGTTGGAAACCACCAAAGATCCGTGCCTGACAGACAATGAATATATGAAATAATAGTACAAGAAAAAAACAACTTGGAATTACCCAGGTAAACTATCCATTTTCTGTTTACATTCTACAGTAGTTCAATTTTATTATGTGAAACTATCTCAAGATTTGGCCTTATTCTTCCAATCCCATATATAGAAGTAATCATCACAAATGTCTCAGAAGATCATCTAGATAAAGTAAGTGAAGGCCAACTCTAATCTTGTGCTTTATCTTGGAAGATGTGTCATAAGTCATTCCATTTCATTTAACAAATTCTGTGAACTAAGGCCTGAAAGTCTGACATAGGCCCATCGACCCCCATACAAAAGTAACCATCAACTCATGACATAACCATTTTTCATTTAATCATATTGGAATTTCATCATTTAATCATTTATTTAGTTTCCAATAGAGCTTGTTCTAGGTATCTTTCAATGGATAAAAGATTAAATCGACTTTTATATAGAAGACTCAATGAGCCTAACCACCAAAACTGTGGCTCACTCATGGGCTTTAATTAATTAACCTCTTGAGTCTATTCATTGTATTTTAATCAAGATAATGGTTCACCCAAGGTAAACAAGGTATAATTAGTCACATGAGTCTAAACTTGTATTTTAACTGATACTATGGCTCTCCCATGGCTAATTACCCCTTTTTTCCATTTATCATTTCATCTCAAAAACAACACATGTGAATTAAACTATCACATTGATTTAAATAATAACATCTCACGTAGGCATTTCACATAGGAGGAAACACATGAAAATTGGACAATTACATGGTTTTAATCATAAAAACTAACTTGGACATTTCACATAACAACATTTCATTCTAATCAACCCCAAAAGGGAAAGAATTCACATGCCTCACATGTATTCTTTCCAAATAGCTAACAATGGGGAACACACACACATGGTGTCCCTAAATCAAACAAACTATAATCACATTCTTCAATTTCATATAATTAAATACTTAAGAATGATTAGGCATCAAAAAGTTTCAATTATATATAAAAACAATACCTAAAAATGGTTTCATACCATTTTTGAACATATAATAAACTCGACTTTTAATGAAAGACATAAGATCACCTACCTCAATGTCACACAAGCGATCTAAACTGATACCAACCCTTGAATCAACCTAGAACAACATAGATCTAAGAAAAGAGGTAAATCATTGAATCTTAGATAACTTACTCAAGAACAAAAATAAAAAGAATGGATCAAGTAGAGAAAATACCTTATCAAGAGGAATCCAACGAGACTAAAGACACTTGAATCGGGTTTCGGATGACGAAACGGGAGAATAAAATGTTCTTACAGCTCATTTTTCTTCACCGAGCAGCTCCTCTATCCAGAAGAAGAGAAAACGAGGCTACTACCTGTTTTAAGCTGAAATTTAGTTGTACATGGGATGTAAATCCATATACATGCTGTGTATATCATTTTAATGCTCACAAATTCACCAAATTACTTTACACATCTTACACCAACCTTGACGACATGACTACACGACATGTACTTGGAAGTATATGGCATGTAGTGGCCTCTTCTTCTCTTCCTATCCAACAGAAGCACACATCGTGTATCCACATCCTACACCGAATACTACACAACATGTATATAGGAGTACATGACATGTTCTACTAAAATTTAATATTTTTACAGTTTTCCTTGTTTTCCTAAAAAAACTCAAAGGAAGATAAAAATGAAGAAATAATACATCATAAGAAGAATTGGGTTTTAGAAACTTCCCCCCTTAAAGAAATTTGTCCCCAAATTACCCTTACAAGGGTGGTGAAGGAATATCTAAGAATAACTATGGCCATTGAGCATGTATGTCAGCCTCCCTCTCCCAAGTCTTGTATTTTACTCGGCCATGCTGCCATAGCACCCGTACAAGAGGAACTGACTGGCCTCGAAGAACCTTTGTTCTCCTATCAACTATATGAATCAGATGCTCCTCAATGGATGCGTCAACTTGAAGCTCAACCTCCTCGGGCTAAAAAACGTGATAATGGTCTAAGTGATAGCGGTGAAACTATGATACGTGGAAGACATCCTACTTGGATTAGTACCTCTAAAGAAAATCTAACTAATATGAAACTGACCTGACTCATTCCAGAATCTAAAATAGCCCGACATATGATGGTGAAAGTTTACCCTATATTCTAATCCTCTTGTTCCCTAACCTTGGTGAAACACATAGGAAGACTTGATCCCCAACCTTGAACTCAAGAGGTCATCTTTGTGGACCAACATAAGATTATTTGATGAGATTGTGTAGTAACCATCCATCTCTGAATCAGGTGAACCTCCTTAGTAGTCTCCTAGACAAGACGAGCTCCCAGCATAGCTTCCTCTGCTACCTCCAGCTAACCTAGGGGTGATCGACATGGACTACTGTACAAAGCCTCATATGGAGCCATCTGAATTGTATCCTGAAAGATATTATTATAGGAGAACTCAACCAGGGGTGTATGTCTCTCCCAAGAACCCCAAAAATCCAAGACACAGGCATGCAACATGTCCTATAACAACTGAATCATACGCTCTGACTGGACATCGGTCCGAGGGTGGAATGTTGTGCTCAGAAGCACATGTATAACCAATGCCCTTTGAATGATCTTCTAGAAATGAGACATAAAATGGGAATCCCTATCTCAAATGATAGAACGAGGAACCCCATGAAGTTGTACCACCTCGCGAATATACAGCTTCTCGAGCTCATCAACACCAAAAGTATCCTTGATTTCCAAGAAGTGAAAAGCCTTCATAAGAATGTCAACCACAACCCACACAACATCGTTGCCTCTAGGCGGCCATGGTAACCCTATCATAAAATCCATCATGACATCATCCCATTTCCACTTAGGAATGGGTAGCTTCTATAAAATTCCAGCCATCCGCTGATGTTCTGCCGTCACCTACTGAGAGGTGGAACACCTCATAACAAAAACAACTACTTCTCACTTCATACCTGGCTTCTAGTACTAACGAATAAAGTCACGGTATATCTTGGTGACTCGAGGATGTACGACACAAGATGAATCATGAAACTATCGCATCAGCACCCCATGCATATCCCTTGAAACCCACACACGTCCAGTGAAACCCAGGACTTCATCCTCGCCTATCATCTATCAAAGAGGAGGGTCCTCACCTACCACACTCTCCCGTAGAATTGGGCCTTCAAAATATGATAGCTGCCTCATCCTCACTCTTTCCAGTAGGGTAGAGGTAATGACCAAAGATGAAAGATAAGTCTGTCCCTGACTATTGTGCACCTCTAAATACATCTCAGAGAACAAATCCATTAGCTTCCACTCACAAATGGCCTCTTGCACTTCCTGTATCTGAGTCCTTCTGCTCAGTGCATCATCCACTGCATTACCTTTTCCAGACATATAGGTAAGCTCAAAGTCAAATGAATATAGGTATTCCACCCACCATCACTGTATCAGATTAAAATTACACTGAGTAAAGATGTATTTGAGAATTTTGTGGTCCATGTACACAATAAAATTCCCCCCAATAAATAATGTCTCCAGTATCAGAAAGCATGAACAACTACAACCAACTCAAGATCATGTGTCAGGTAATTTCTCTTATCTAGACTCAACTACCAAGACCCATATGAAACTACTCGATCTCCCTAAATAAGCACTACTCTTATCCCAATACCTGATTTATTATAGTACATAGTGTAACTCTTGCCTGCCTCAGTAAATATTAGTATTTACACTGAAGTAGAATGTCCCTTCATTTTCTAAAAGGATGCATCACAAGAATCTGACCATTTAAACTTCACATATTTCTTAGTAAATCTCTTCATCGACACTGCTAAGTGTGAGAAGTACTGTATAAAATTCCTGTAATAACTATCTAGCCCTAAGAAACTCTGCACTTCAAAAACATTCTTGGGATTCTCCCAGGTAACTACTACTATTACCTTCTCTGGGTCCACTGATACTCCAGTCTCTAAGATGACGTGACCCAAGAAGTGAATCTGATCCATCCAGAAGAGGCATTTTGTGATATTAACATGTAAATAATGATCTCTCAGTGTATTCAAAATTATCTCAAGGTGTTTGGAATAGTTGTGTCAATTGTGAGAATACACCAAGATATCGTCCACGAAAACCACCAAAAATAAAAATTGGTAAGGATGGAACACTCGGTTCATCTATGCCATGAAAACTGATGGTGTGTTTGCGAGACCAAATGACATAACCATTTACTCATAAAGACCATACCAACTACAAAAGGCTGTATGCCTTATGTATGGAGGTCGAACACGTACTTGGTGATATCTTGACCTCAAGTCAATCTTTGAGAACATTGTATCTCCTCGGAGCTGGTCAAAAAAATCATCAATCCATGGCAAGGGATATCAATTTTTAATAGTGAATTGGTTTAGTTTCTAATATTCCATGCATAATCTAAGGGTAACATACTCCTTTTTCACAAAAGGGCTGGTGAACCCCAATGAGAAGTACTGGGTTGCATAAAACCCTTAGTTTCTAGATCTTCCAATTGCCTCTTGAGCTCTTGCAACTCCATCGTAGCCATTTAGTTAGGAGGAATGGATACTGGTGCAGATCTTGGAACTATCTTGATAGTGAACTCCACCTTTATAACTATAGGTAAGCCAGAGAAGTCGTCTAGGAAGATGTACTTGAAACAATCAACCATTGGAGGAAAATCTTATAGACACGTTCCCTGATCATCTAGATATAAACTCACAATCTGGGCTCTCATCCCACCCAACCCACAATGATCAGGTCCAGATCGACTCTCCTGGACATCCCATTCACCCTTGTATAGAAAAGACCCACCCTCTAGTGATATAAAACTCACCCAACAACGATAGAAGTCAACAAAGGCCTGATAGGATACCAACCAATCCATTACGAGGATTATATCAAAGCCTATCATCTCTAAGATTTAGTGGTTCAATAGAAAGTGACACCCATCAATCTCAAGGGGGAACTCCTTGCACTAACACACACCTTCCGTTCTGATCCCTAACATAGTGTCTAGCAGCATAAAGTTCTCAGATGTATAAACGCAGAGCCCAAGACTCTCCATAATGGTCATAGATATAAAACTATGCATCTCACCAGTATCAAAAAGTGAGAAGATAAAATAGAGGAAACTAGAATAGTACCTCTAATAGTAGAAGTTCTGGGATCCTGCTCTTGTTGGGTATATTGAACTTCATATGTTTGACCTGTACCGCGGCCCTGTGAAACAACTTGGATACCCTGAGCTGACCCACCTTGCTGTTGCTGATATCTTGGGGTATGGTTACCATATCCACGCCCCCACCTTGGTCTGCACGTACCGAAATATTCTAGTTTCTAGACTGGTGATAATATATTGACCCTACTCCCACACATAGAGTCTGTACAGAACCACTCTCACTAGCCACTAGTGGAAACATCCTCTAAAAGCACTATAGATGTGCTATTTTCCACAAGCTCAACACTCAACTGGGTCTTTCAGGAACTAGGGCCTCATATGTCAAAATCTTCTACACTGATAGCACCTCATATCGCTACCAAAAGATACATCCTGACCACTCGCATTCCCACGAGAAAACTCCATACGACACTTTTTTGCTTCTGGTTGAGAGAGTACCAGATCTCGATGCCGAACCACCTTGGATCGCACCCCCATATTCCCATAGGTTGCACTTGGTAATTAACACTTGATTCATAATAAAATGCACATAAGGAAACCTGAAAATGTTCACCTAAGCTCAGATGTCATATCGAAGACCATCCTTGAAGCTCCTAGCTCTCAGCACCTCGTCACCCACCAAAACTGGTGAAAAACGCTGAAACTCTATAAAGAGGGAAGAGTATTCCATCACTGACATAGTAACCTACTCTAGATTCATGAACTCCCAGGCTCGATTAGCCCTGAGGGTCTCAGGAAAGAAGTTGTCGTAGAAGAATGTTTGGAAGTCTCCCCTTTCCATGTACCGATGGCGCTCTGCCTGTGTGATAACATCCCACCACCTCTTGGAAGAATCATGTATCATATAAGTCAGGATCTCCACCCTCCTCTTAGGAGGCGTCTCAAGATGCTCAAATATTGTCAGCACTGATTCTAGCCATGATTTTGTAGCCTGTGGTCCACCATCCCCTGAAAAAAGTAGGCGGATACTGCTGTTGTAATATACACATCAGCTCTTCCATAGAAGTGGCAGCCTGTGGTGCTCCCTGGAAGGTCTACATGAACCTCACAAAACCTGCTCAAAATAATGAATTTTCACCTGCATCTGTTATAATGGCTGGTGCCGCAGTTGGAACAACTGGAGTATTCATCGGTGTCGTACCACCTCTTGTGTAGACTCACCTCCACTCTCCTAGAGCACTGCTAGAGGACGTCGTAGTATCATTTTTTTGTAAAATCCATCACACACACCTTATCACAAGTTTAAAAATGGAAAAAATGCAACTCACAAGTGAAAAGTGGGGTAGAGAAGAAAAAATTATTAAGTTTTTCCAAATAGGAGTACAAGACGTGTATAACTCCTTACATGGCATGTTTCCTAGGCCTCTACATGGGTGTGTAATTATACCTAACATGGCCATGTATCACCCCATGTACACAATGTGTTTCCCAAGAGACACGACATGTACTTGAGTTTCCTTCCTTCCTAGTTACTTCTACATGGCTAGAACTACACAGTTCTTCCAATGTAGGACTACATGGTGAGTTCACCCTCGACACGGTGTGTACGTCAAAATTTTCATCCACCTAAGTAGTTAGTCACACGGATGAATACATGGTTGATTTATACATAGAGTGTACTCAACATTACACAACATGTATACTCAAAGCTCGACAACCCATGTAACCTCCTCACATAGCAGGTCACACGGTCAAGGATTACACGACGTGTACTTAGGGTACACGACATGTTCTTCTTAAAACATAGAACACATTCTTCCCTAAACATGAAGAACACATGGCATGTTAGGTTAGACTACAAATCGTGTATACTAGGTTTTTTAGAACATAAACACTAGATTGCTCAGAAAACCCCTGTTCTGCAAAAAACTAACCCATGTATTTCCAAATTTTGATCTGTGAGGGAACATATGCCTCATAGATCAAAGTTTGTCACCCAAGAAGAACATATTGTGATACAATTATAGATAAAAACTGAATCATGATCCACCAAATTTCGGTCCAAGAGGTTCCATACACCTTGGTAACCGGAGTTTGGCATCCATTCCATCCAATCTATAGCACGTACCAATACACCTATCACAATAGTTGTCATAGCTATCACATCATCTATCACAACAACATGCGATAACTAGTGCATTCTATATGAAATGACATAATGCACATAATGTGATTCTAATAAGTGCCAATATGATGCATGAGATGGAATACCCTCATCTCATTGGGTTTCAACTAAAATAGAACCCACAATGGTATCAATGGCAATAGCAGAAATCAAGTGCATCACTCAATGATGAAATCAAATCAACTGTAATATATCACAATCTAAAAAGAACAAGTCAATTCGAGGCAATTTGGATTTTCCCTATATGTGAGGTAGCTACTCCCGAGCACAACTATTCACCAAATCCCCATTACTTCCTATCCAGTCTATTGGATCCAAATTTTAAGTCAAAGAAGAAAGAAAGCCTTTGATACCACTTTTTAACATCCTGACCTAGTTTACAACTAAACCGATAGCCAGACCAATTGGCCACATGGCCTCAAGCGTATTTCCCAAAATTCCATAGGCTACTGACTAGAAGTGATGGCCTAGGGTGTGATAGTGGGAAATCTATTGCCTCATTGGTAGAGTGTAACATAGTGGAGTAAATATTAACAAATAGCAGAAGTAGTAAACAACATGAAACTGAAACCAAATAGCGAAACTATGATTAAACAATATCCAAGTATCAAACCATACAAATGATAAAAAAACATGTTATATGTTCTAGGAAACTATCCCAAATAGGATACATTGAAATCAGATAAAAATACAATACAAGTACAGAAATAGAAATAAAACTCAAATGCATCGCAAGCCTAAACTTGGTACCATGCTCTCCTACTCCTAAGAAGAAATCAAGTAGCTGTATAAGGGAGCTCTCCCTTATTTACACCTGCAATTATATAATCTATTTGGGCCCAAAATCATGACCCAAGCATGGTGTGAGACAAATCCCAGTCGGCAACCACTAAAGATCTGTGCCTGACAATCAGTGAATATATGAAATAATAGTAAAAGAAAACAACAACTAGAAACTACTCAAGTAAACTATCCATTTTCTGTTTACATTCTTTAGCAGTTCAGCTTCATTAAGTGCAACTATCTCAAGATTCATCCTTATTCTTCCAATCCCCCGTATAGAATCAATCATCGCAGATGTCTCAAAAAACAATCTAGATAAAGTAAGTGAAGGAAGACTCTATGATTTTTCTTTGGATTGACATGCACGTAATAATTCATTCCATTTCATTTAACAAATTCTGTGAACTAAGGCCTCAAAGTACGGCCTAGGCCCGTCGACACCCCCCCATACCAAAGTAACCATCAACTCGTGACATAACCATTTTTCATTTAAGAATATTATCATTTTAGAATTTAATCACTTGTTCAATTTCCAATAGAGTCTATTCTAGGTATCCCTCAATGGATTAAAAAATTCTCTTGGAATCTATAAATAAGAATCAATGATCCCGACCACCAAAACTATGGCTCACTCATAGCCTTTAAGTAATTAACCTCTTGAGTCTGTCCATTGTCTTTTAACCGAGACAATGGTTCACCCAAGGTAAACAAGGTATAATTAGTCACATGATCCTGATATTTCCTTTTAAATAATACTATGGCTCGACCATGGCTATTTAACCTTTTTTATAACTTATCATTTCATTTAAAAAAAACACATGTGAATTAATCTATCACATGGCTTTAAATCATAACAGCTCACATGGGTATTTTACGTTGCACAAAACACATGAAAATTAAACTATTACATAGTTTTAATCATAAAAACTCACATGGGAATTTCACATAACAACATATCATTATAATCAACCCCAAAAAGGGAAAACATTAACATGCCTTAAAGGAATTTTTGTTAAATGGATAACATCGGAAAATTGACCCACAGGGTGTCCCTAAATCAAACAAACTACAATCACATGCTTCAATTTCATATAATTAAATACCTAATCATCATTAGGAATCAATAGGTTTCAATTATAGAGAAAAAATACCCAAACATGGTTTCATACCAATTTGGAACATATAATCATCCGAAATTTTAATGGAAGACACAGGACCACCTACCTCGATGTCACATGAGTGCTATAAACCAATAGACCTTGATTCAACTTAGAATGATGTAGATATAAGAAATGAGGTAAATAATTAAACATTTAATAAATTCCTCAAGAGAAGAAATCAACAAGAATGGATCAAGGATAAGAAATCCCTTACCGAGACGAATCCAACGAGACCGACGACACTTGAATTGGGTTCCGAACGACGAAACGGGAGAAGGAAATGTTCTCACATCTCTTTCTTCTTCACCCGGTGGCTCCTCTATCCAGAATAAGTGAAAACAAGGCTAATAACAGTTTTAAGATGAAATTTAGTAGTACACGGTGTGTAAATCCATATACATTGCATGTATATCATTTTACTATTCATAAATTCACCGACTTACTTTACACGTGCTGCACTGACCTTGCCGACATGACTACAAAGCGTGTACTAGGAAGTTTATTGCATGTAGTGGCCTCTTCTTCTCTTCCTGGACAATAGAATCACACACTGTGTATCCCCACTCTATATGTCCAGACTAACTGATGTGTATATAGGAGTACACGACGTGTTCTAATAAAACTTAACATTTTTCCATTTTTCCTTATTTTCTAAAAAACAACTCAAAGGAAATGAAAAATAGAGAAACAATACCTCATAATAAGAACCAGGTTCTTACTAGAATAATGGGAAAAATAAAAACAAATTAGGGTAATATGAATATATCTATGTTTCATACTTCTAAGTACTGTCCTATAAGACACCATGCTTCTACAACACATGAACAATGTGAATGGTTCATTAATGAAGAACCTTCTATCGATGATCCTGGATCTCTACTGGCCACTCCAAAATATTCAATTCATCCTCAATATCCAAATCTCCTCTATTAATAACATGGTGGCCATTATGAAGATACCAATATAGATGAGTGATGCGGAATACTTTGTAAATCTTTTCTATCCAGGGTGGGAGTGTCAATCGATAATCTAACCTTCTAATTCATTCCAACACATTGAAGGGACCAAAAAATTGGAGTGAGAGATTACTCACCCTACCAAACCACCAATTCCAACAATGATGAGAATCCTTTAGGAACATGTGGTCTCCCACTATAAACTCTAAGGGCCTCCTCCTATGATCTATATAAAACTTATGCCTATCCAGTTCCACATTCATCCACTCGTAAAGAACATGATACTTCTCTATTATTCTTTACACCACATCATAATTGAGAACCAAAGACTCCTCAACATCAACCCAACACAAAAAATAAATACATAGATACCCAGAAGGATCCTCAAATGGGGCTATGTCGATGGATGAGTTGTAGATTTTTTTGTAAGAAAACTCATACAAAGTGAAGTTATTTTCCAAAGATCTGCTGAAGTCTAAGATGAATGCCTACAACCTATCCTCTAGATTCTTGATGGTCTTCTCCATTTATTCATCCATTTGAAGTTTGAAAGAAGTGTTACAACAGAAATGGGTTCCCAAATCCTACTATAATCCTATATAGACTTGTGGGGGTAAAATGATTGTCCTTATCAAAGAAAATAAACCTTGTAAGTTCATGTAGCCAAACAATATCATCCACATACCTCCTTATCGATACATCCATGGTTCCAAACTACTTGATCACTAGGATGTGAGCCAATTTCATCAACCAATCCATGATTACCCAGATAAAATCACAGCCTCCCAAAGCTCAGGGTAACCCTATCATGAAGTTCATCAAGATTTAATCTAATTTCTACTCAAGAACAACCAAGGGCTATAAAAAACTACCAAGAACTTGGTGTTCTTCTTTACCTACTAGAAAACTAAACACTGAGCCGCACACTCTACCAACACCCATTTAATCTCGAGCCACCAAAACTATGTCCTCAATCCATGGTAAATATTGGATACTCTTAGGTGTATTTCCAAAGGTGATATTTGAAACTTATGAAGGAAGTTTTCTTGCATTTAAACCAGAACAAACATCATCCCTTGAAATATCAACCAGTTCTAACCATCCTCTGATAACCCCTCAAGGGTGTCACTAAGGCTAACATGGTTGCAAATAACCTTCACCTATGAGTCTCATCACTAAGACTATTCTAACTTCTACATTAGTGAATACTTCATTTTAATATGAAATAGGAAATTTACACCATTAACCAACCTTAAAACTAAGTACAAGGATGAAAACTCATCCATTAGACTCCAAGAATCTCGGAACTCCTAAACAACCTCCTTCCGAGACATCATTATCAACAAGTTTTTCACAATGTTACCCTTTCCTAAGGTTTAGTAGATCTAAAATTCATTTTATTGAAGAATATATATCCAATATTTTTCCAAATATTCTAAAAATGTTTAGAAAATATATACGTCAAGATGGTATGATAGGTGAACACCACAAAATTCTCCCAAATGAGGTAATTTCACCAGAGCTTCAATGCAAACACATATGATACTAGATCCAAATCAAGGGTGGAATAGTTACAATAATGATAAAATAACTTTCTATACCCCTAAAATATCACTTCCTTATGCTGAATAAATATGTATATCAATCCTAGATGGAAATAGTTCCAGAAAACATAAAACATACCACACTCCTTGAGAAATTTGATCACTAGAAAACTGATCAATTTACAATTTTGTTAGTAAAATTATACCTGAATCTAATATGTCACGAAAAAATAGACCTTCCTAGTCAAATCTATTAATAGGGATACAATCCATGATAAATTAGGTATTCACCTTCGATAATATCTCAAAAGACCAATGAAGCTATAGAACTCTACTACATTCTTGAGATATTTCCAAGAAACAAATTCCTTGATCATTGATGGGTCCATGACCACAACCTACTAAGACACCACATTCCTCATTAAATGAACCTATAGGGTACACAATATACTCTTGGACAACTTTACATAGATCTGGTGGCATCAAAGAATTTTAAATATAGCTCTGAGATGATTTGAATACTCCTACTCTAACTTCAAGTAGATCTAAATATTGTTGATGAACATGAGTAGAAAATGGTCTAAGAAATATCAGAATAAGGATTTAATGAGACCCATCAATAGAGCTAATGTGTTCATGAAACCTTAGTGCGTGAACATGAACCCAAAATTCCCAAACATGTATTTGAAAGCATTATTTGTTATATATTCCTCTTTTACTGTTAAACAGTGATACCTAGAATATATATCGACCTTAAAAAACCAACTATCCCCTCTCAAATGGTCATAAAGATCATCGATACTTGGAAGATGATCATGATTCTTGACTATCACCTTATTTAACCTTTGGTAGTATATACAAAAACATAGACTACCATTATCCTTTTTAGAGAATAACATTGGAGAAACCCATGGATACACACTGTTCTAGATGAAAAAATTATTCATCTATCATATATTTAGATCCTTAACTCCCACAATTTATAAGGTTACATCTGATAAAGATCCATTGAAATCGGAGATACATTGGGCTGTAGATCCATACCGAACTCGATACCATGCCAAGTTATTAGTGTCATAAAATCCATGGGGAAAACATTCAGAAACTCCCTGGAAACCCTGTGAAACACCATCATCCCAACATCGACTGATTCCATATAAAAATCAACCATCAAAAAAATAATTTTCTCCCTATGTCTACTACCCACCTAACAATTCTTCTCACCAACAAAAACTATACACTATACATTCTCATAAAAGAAAATGAAATTCCTCTAGAAGCAATCGATAATAGCACGGAAAAATATAACCAATAGATTCCAATGATGAAATTTCATAGTTTTACCTAAAACAATAAGATATACCCACATGATTGATGTTTCCCCATCATTAGTTAAACCAATGGGACACATCAAACAAGATGATCTGATCTTTGACTAACATAGTCAACTCTAGGGGTGTGGGAAGCCTCTCTACATTTAGTCCTCGAGAACAGAATAAGGAGGATTTAAATAAGTAGTGTGAAGATCCTAAATCAAATAAGTTATAAAAAAATATGGAGGGAAAAATGATTATACCTCAATGGTATTTGGACCCTCTGTTTCTAGATCCTCCACTACATGAAACTTCCCACATCCAGCTCCCTTACCTCACTACTGATGACCAACTCCATGAACACACTCAGATTATGGTCCCTAAAGATAAGGAACATCCTTAGATCGACCTCTAGATACCCTATATTCTATTGATGAAGAAAAATATTACTGTACCTAATTCTAAAATGGACTCACTAGTGGATGCTGCTGATCCTGATGCTAAACTAGACCACCTCCACTATAATGCGCTCAAATAACAATGGGGAACTAATTATAACGATGAACATGGTCCACATAGACAATGAAAATTGACCTAAAACACCCCTTAAAAATCACAAAAACCATTATCCCTTGATGAGAAAAAAGGAAGATTCTAAGTTTTACTCCCCACATATTGTAACCTTAATGGCCATTGTGCCTGAGATCTTAAACTAACAACCCTATTCCTTGTGGAACTATTCTAGTTCCCCTGTCACAGTAAACCTCCTCATGAGTGAATATGATCTATCACCTATTATTTCTTTTGGACCTCCAATTATGTTGTAAATGTAAAATGGGTAACTACATATTAGATAAAATAATTGAGTACCTCCTCAAGATTCCACACACATGAATCATCCTTAAGAAAAAGATCAGGGGTAAATCAAAAAATATCCTTGAACTTAATCCAAATATCCCACATAGATATACTCCTCTACTAAAGAGATATCATCTCCTATATCATTACCTCCTTCATGATTGATGATAGGAACTCTAAGAAGAATTATCTTTAAAATTTAACCCATGAAACATCTTCCTCCTTCCACTCACCAAGATACAACATGAACTAATAACATAGAGCTCATAATATCTAATTGATTGCCAACATAAATCAGTACTCTTCCCAAAACAGTATCAAAATAAAGGTGATATCGAGCTCCTCAAATGAACTCTCTTTCCCTAAATCATAAAATTTTCCCTCATACTTTTCTAAGGATTTCCTATAAAAGGTAAAAAATGTACTCTACCACTAATCATCCTCCTCAACTAGGTCAACCGACTAGAAATCATCCAAGTCAACCTCCTAAATCTTAGTAGCTTGAACCAAACCTGGATGATGTCCATATTCCATAAATGAAATGGGAAACAAAGATATATTAATACTGTTAGTATGTAATTATATTAAGACACATTTAAATCATTTTAACTTCCCAAGATCAACCAAATTAAATAACAACACAAGAAATCATGATGCATGTATCTCTCCTAATTCTAAACCCTGTAAGTGGAATCACCTCACTTGATCATTCAGTAGGCTTAGAGTCGTTATGTTAGATCATGGGGGCCCCTAAAATCCCATGTACTAGTTAGTCTTCCTTGGATTATATCACACAACAATATTAAATGACATAGTTTCCCTACCAACCCATACAATCCTCACTGTTCATAACTCTTAACACCATCATAACCCTCAACTAAAAACTCTGATAACACTCTTCCATGACCCTCCCCCCAAAGGCACCCCTTTGAGTTGAAAATTAAGGAAGAGAGATAAAGAACCCTAGGTCATACCTTCAATTGGCCCTAGGTTGGAGACAAGAACTATGGGTTCAAAATTTCACAAATGGAAGGAATTACACACTATAATATAGGATTGGGAGATATAATAAAATCACAAAACAAATACATGACATAACATAAAAAAGATGAAACTAAATCCACCCAAAAATGCATGAAAAATTTCAATAGAAAAATTTAAAATCCTCTATGTAAATAAAAAAAAATACTAAGGAAATAACAAAATAACTCTAATTTATAAATTAGTAATGTCTAGCAGCATCCACGTAGTCCTTATGGGGTACTACAAAATAATATGTATATAAATAAGGTGAGAATACAAGTATAATTTGTAGTATCATACCCAAATTATCTCATTCACATGTGAAATAGAGCATACTAATGAAATAATGAGAAAAAAATAAAACCAACCCTAGATAAGTAGGTCAAATAACAAGTCCCATACTCTTTATGTAATGCCTACTAAATAATACATCCAAGTATAATAACATAATATGAAGTATATCTATACAAGGATACCCCACACTGCTTTCCCTTTGGTTTTCCGCTCTCATACCCTAAATTTGTATGTCATGTTACTCCCATATATTCTATATAGTAACCTTTCCCATATTCACCTAGGCCATCACATCAAGCTAAGAACACCATGTGAAACTAGACATCACATAAAATCTCACTTGAAGACACCCGGGTCATCACATCATATCTTTCTTAAAGACACCATGGCCATCACATCACATCTCACCTGAAGAAACCTTGGTCATCACATCACATCCACAACTGTAACTAGAGTAGTAGGATATCATGAATATAAAGGATAACAACCTTGTGGCTTCATCTTATCTTGGACTAACCCACTATATCCACCTAAACATCTCACCAAACAATCAACACTCGTGAACTATTGACTTTTGGACATCATAGACCATGCATATCAATCTCACCTAAAAGAGAGTCTGGAAAAGAGAGGGTATTCATCCATCCATCTCACCACTGGGATATTGGGACAACAATCACAAAACATTTGTTTATCATTATATGGTTATCAAAACTGGCGGGTTTTATATAGAAATAACTATTAAATAAAAGGTACATATACTTGTTACACAAACACACACCCAACCTAGGGGTTCATCAAGAAAGTATTATCACAAATCACAACATCATCACCAAGCCTCACAACATTTTCCACTTTCTGTACCACCACTAAATGAATAACCCCACAAAAACAATCCACATGCCTCAATACACAAGCCACATTCCGCCCTTATTTATTGTTAATAAAATTTCTAGATTTACATATTAATAAACAATTTCATTCACTAATCAAATTCATTATCCATCACATTAATTTCATATTCAAGCAAGAACTTCTTTAGCCACACTTACCAATTTAATTTTAGTGTTCATTAACCATTTCAACCCATTCCATTTCAATTCATAATTTTGATCTAATTCCATTACTACTTGGTAACCAGTACAACACAAAAAATCACAACAACCCATCCTACTCATGACAACAAGGCCCTACATTGCCACCATTTCGCAACTACAACCACCTCCTCATCAAAATATTCACATACCACACAAAAATGCCAACACATCCTCCCAAAACACTAAGAAAACATAATTAAACCACACATAACAACCACACATCACATATTTTCATAAATTATTTTATATTTAGCAAGGGGATTCTCATCACATTACTCATTACTTTTCAAGGACATTCTCACGCAAACCAAAATTTCAATGGGGAAACCAATTTATTCACTAGATATAAGTTATTATCCATTGATTAAAGGTGATGTAAAATGATCACCCAGTCAAGGGTATTAAAAAAAACAATTTTAAGAAAAAAAATCTACCCAACAACTATGATTTTTAGTGATACAACAAGCATGCATAATCTTAAAAACAATAGCATCAAAAAGCTATAAAACATGATATTCATCCACCTTCACATTAAATTTTAATTAATATAATTTAATTTACTTTATTAAGATGGTTTATAATATACCCCTAATGATAAAAAAGAGAATGATACCTTTTATATGTACAAATAGATGAGATATGAAAAATCACCTACCTCAAATGAATCTTTCCGAATAACTGAAGAAGGTTGAAGCAATAGTCAGACCAAAAATGAACTCTAAAACAAAGGGGAAACACCTAGTTAAACCCATAAAGAACCTATAAATATAATTAATTAACAAAAAAAACACCAAAACCAATAACTCTTCTGATACTAGGCTTACTCGGATGAAGAACATGAAGAAAAATGGGATAATGAAGGAAATAAATTCACTTTAAACCACCAATGACCAATCTACAAAGGATAGGGTTAAAAGATAATAAAAATGTGATGGAATAATTCTTTGGGACACAATTGGGTAAGCTAAGAATCAAAAGAAAATCTGGAAGAATGATTTGGTTTGAGGGGATTTTATTTTTTATACCTTGTCTAAACAGAACAAGACCATGATGTAGCCTACCTCACCATGATGCATAATAGATGAAAAATAAAAAAAATGTTGGAATAGTATAAGAGACCAGCCAACAATGAGGTTTTCCAAAGTTGAATCTAGGAAACATTATGATATCCACACCACATATAAAAAAACATGGGAATGGACCATGTCATATAAGGAAACACCACACTGCAAACCCCAATAACCGAGAATGAGGCTATGATGCAACCTAGATCCATGGGGAAACTACCCTTAGAATAAAAGAACCATCAAATACTTCCTCTAGGACTCCATTCCACAACTAGAGTCTCTACACTATATCTATTATGTTTTTTCCAGAACCACCAAACTCCACCCCGAGGCTCCACATCGCAACCTCTATCTCTAGACTATAAATTTCAACCATTGAGAAATAGACTAAACCATAGCCATTATCCATGTAATATCCATTCCAAAATTAAATATCCACAAAAAAACTCTTCTAAGACTCTATACAATATCTACCCTCTCCATGATATAGCTTATCTCCTCCATAATGCAACCTAAGCCTCCATTTTGAAAAATTCCTCTTTACTGAATTCTTCATCAAACTCTTTTTTACCAACCACTTACTTAGGAAATATTCTTAAAACCTCTAAAAATATAATTCCCACAAAATTAATTAGTCATAAGGTCTATACCATTAAAATAATCATGATATACTAAATAAAATATATGATTAACAATGTAAAATTTGGTGAGTTTCCTAACACATCAAATAAGAGGAAGATATACATCTTTGAAAGTTAATGTAGAAATGACCATAGGGTAAAGAAAGTTCAATTATATTCATGTCAAGAACATATGAAAGATCACCCATGAGAATAACTTATAGGAATAATAAAATGTTTTTAGTGTGAAATAAAAGGGAATAAAGAAAGTAATTTTTGAGGAAAAATAAAAAGTTAAATATATGTAAATGAATTTATTCATAAGGTACTATTTATAGTTCAATGCCTTATATGTGGGGAATATCATCATTATCTGAGCTAATTCCCTAACCAGGGGTTAAATCCTTCACTATGGAAGGACCTATGCTATGCTATTTATTGAAGTTTTTATGTATTTGGATCCATGTATTATGTTATAGAAGTGTTATCGTAGTGATATTATGGATATAATAACAATGAAACATCTAACAATTGGTCCAAATTAGATTTTATTTAAGGATTTGAAATCATTTTTAAAATAGTATTGATAAATAAGAAAAGTGGTTTATAATAAGGTGATAATGTTTAGTTGGGTTAGAGAGATGATTGATATTTAAAAATTAAATGGGATATTATTGGTGACCTTGAAAATGTTTAGTGATTTCATGAAAACGTTATTTAGGTCATCTTTGATAAATTTCATTTAATTTTTTCTATTTACAGAATATATTCAACATTATGCAATTTTATTTTAGGAATAAGGATCATGTTAATTTTGGGGGTCATATAAATTTTCATGTGGGGTTAACTTAAGATTTATGTATACCATTTTGGGTTTATAAGTTTAAATTTGATTATAAGTTCAAATTCATAGATACCCCTTTTGAGGATTTAAGTGATGAGATTTTTAGGTGATCTGAAACATTTAATGGTTATAAAAAAGAATACTATTTTGAGGTTTAAATAACCATTTTTGGTTAATATATGATTTGATGTTAAGTTAATTATGTTTTATTGGATAATATGATATAAATAATATCTATGGATGAAATTTTATTCATTGATAATGAAATAATTTTATTGATATTTATGGTTAAGGTTCAGATGATCTTTCAGATTAGTATCTGAATTTGATTCATGATATTTTGGAAACTTTTTCTACATTATAACATTATATAGTGATTTTTTAGGGTTTTTAATGATATAATAGGATATTATTTATTCGGTTGAGGTATATGTAACCTTTAGGTATAATATGCGATTTAACATAAAAGATAATTTTGAAAGAAATCAATTAAATTTTTGGGGATGTAAGATTGAATTTATGAGATAAACTTTTAATGTAAAACATTATTTAATGTTATGGTTATTGACTTTATTAATGATGTAGGGTTATTTATGGAAAGATCCAAGTAGGAATTTTATTATTATTATGGAAATCTTAGAGTTTACTAGGAAAATTTATAAATTTTGGATATTATCTCACCTTGTATTAACTATTTAGTTTTGGTTAACATTTAAAGACTGGACGAATAGATTGATATCCTTTTTTGGATTATGAAATTGATTTTAGTGCTTCACGTAAGTAAAATTTATCTTGAATACTCATTATTTTGGAAAAAACATGAGATGATGGTGGAAATTGAATAAAGTATGGAATTATATTACTCTAGTATGTTCATTTATGTTTTTTCTTAGTATATATTATAAATTTAATATTTAACTCTATGAAAATCACCTTGAAAAAAAATGTTATCCTATTACATATAGTTCTAATGAATCAATGGTCTTTTCAGCACTCATAGATTTATGGTTTTTTTGTTCTTAAATTTATTATAACCATATTATCTATAACTTACTATTAAAACTTGGAAGATAGTTTTATTATCCATTTATAAATTTTAATTTCCCACTAATTTTATACTTATATGAGAAAAAGATCATGTTTTATTTCAGGTATCTTTTATTTTTCCCACTTTCCCTTTTTAAAGGATGGTTTATTATCCCTTTGTATGATAAAAGTATCAAAAAAGGTATTTACAAAGACCAAACCATTGATGGATGAGAATAAATTGTGATAAAAATTGGGGGGGGGGGATGTAACACCTTGAAACAATTTGTTAGGATAATAATAATATTGATAGCTTGCTTAACATGAAACACCGAGTTTTAATCAAATTGTAAAATATTATAAAAATATTATTATTTTAATGTGACTCTTATAACCTATCCATTTAATTGATGTCTATGAATATTATTAAAAAAACTATTATATAAACGTCTAATGTTCCTAATAAATGAAAAATTATTTATTATTTCTTCGAAAATAAGCACTCGTTTTTTAGTGATGTCATTTTATGGTTCAAAAAACATTTTATTCAAAAGCGTTTTTATTACATTTTGTGTGTGGAAATTATAATTAATTTATGCCAATTTTATAAATTTTATTTTATAAAATAAAGTAATTTCTAAAATTAGTGTATTAGAATTAACTTAGGGTGAAAATTTTAGATTTTTCTAAAATGTTTGATTTTTCAGTGAATTGTGAAAATACCGATTTTCAAATATTTTCATTTATTTTTATTATACCATGTAATTTAAAAGTATAATTATATTTTGGGTTTTGTTTTAAAATTTAATATAATCCATTTTATTTAAAATAATATTATTTACTCCATTTTAATTTTTATTATTCGTGATTCTGAAATAAGTTAATTTTTATTCTTTAAAACACATTTTTCTAAAAAATGTTTTTTATTGTGTTTTATAAATTTTTATTAAAATTTATTTACAACACTTATAGAGATTGAATATTGAAAAATTTAAGCAAATTTGGGAATACATTGGTTAAAATTTTGTAAATATCTCCCTTTTATTTTCTTTTCATTATGAATAGTAAACGTGGTAAATGTTTGTCACCTCTGTAAGGACAAGTTGGGTAAAACATATTTAAAAAAATGAGAAAAGGTCTCGAAATAGACCAAAAACCTGTATTTATTTCATTTCATGGAATAAATTATACCGTATATATATATATATATATATATCAAAAAATATAATATTTTTTTTATCACCATTTTCCCTTAATAAAGAAATTTATATTATTTCCAGTAAATAAAATTAATGAATGTTACTGTCTTAACGTTAAAATCTCTAAATTTTTTCATAAAGATAAAAAGTGGATAAATTGGGTTCTAAATTTTTATTTTAAAAAAGGATTAATTTTTTATCCTTGTAATTTATATATAATTTTTGGTAATTGAATAACTACCATAAATAATTTCACAACATCGACAAAGTATTTATTCAATTTAATGAGAAATAAAATGAATGATGTTAAAATATCAAAAGTAATGCAATTTGGGTGAATTATTATGTTACATGAATTTTTGAGATCAATATAACATGTTATTAATGTGTTAAGGGTTTAAAATTTAATTTCAAAACTATCTTTATGACTTTAAAGTCAAAGTAAATGAATAATGTCAAAAATGATATTAATGACATTTTATGAAAAATTATATTTTATTATTTTTTTTAAAAAAATCTTAAAAAATTTAATGAGGAAAATTTTGTCAAAAATTAGTCAAATATTTAATCTCATGGCCAATTATGGTCCAATTTTTAACTTATAAGTAAAATTATATCCCATTAAGATTAAAAAAATTGTTACCTTAGTTTAGGTTTAAATTGATTATGGAAGGGGTTAAACCAAAAGATAAGGATTAAAATGTCACCAAATCCTATATAAATTTCATTTTATGATTATAGTTAGATTTTATCTTCATTTTTTTAATATCTGTCCACTTTGAATATTTTTTCTATATAATTACTTAATTACATTTTAATCTTTTAAGCAATTCCAAGTGTGTCTTTTCCATCCCTTAAAAAATAAAACCCTTTTCTCTTTACTTTAACCATTATTGAGCCATCTATCTTGACCATAACCTATAAATTTAATTTCTAAAATTTCATAGGCATGGATTATAGGTTCTCATATTCTTTAAATACCATTATAAGGGTCATTAGGAAGGGATATTAAAGAGACCAACCAAAAAAGATATAATCTTACTACTCGAACTCTTTCAATTTATTTATTCTTATACCTCCTAAAAATAAATGAAATTAATTATAAAATGATAAATTATGTATCCTAAAAATAATCTAAAGTTATGATGATAATTTAACTACGAGTATCCACCATATTTTCCATAAAATGATTAGTGAAAGTATCACTGGTGCATATGTATGGATGACCCCCTTTACATGATGATAAAATTTATTTTCCATCACAATCATTCATGGATGGTTACTATCATGGGTTTAATGTTTATATATTATATTTATGAAATAATAATTATTATATAATAATAATATCTTATCTACCTTCTTACCTTCCATTCCATTGGAAAATGATAGCTTCTCTCATGCATACGTGTAAACTACCACCGCCACAAAGCGATGTGATTCATTTTTCATTAATGATTTACACAGATGTTAATTGGCACTATATTTAATAATTAAAGATGATATATATGAAATAATATTTATTTTTTAATGTTTAATTATTAATTAAATTTCTTTCATCAATTAAAAAGTGAAAACAACGTTCATGCATACGTACGACCTACTATCTCCCTGAATAATGTAATACATTTTTCTGTCTCTAACTTTTATTGATCACTATAGATATATAAAAAATGAATATATATAATATTTATATCATTATTAAAATTATGGAGATGATTTAACCATGAAATAAATACTGGTACTAAAACTAACTAACCAAAATTCTCCTGAAAAAAGAAATATATTACACCAAAAAATGATGATTTTAATAAACAATTATTAATAAATGGGTGTTGAAATGTTATAACTAGATCAAATATAACAATATAAGTATGTACATGAATATGGTATAGAATTATAACAACATTAAATTTATTATGCATGTGGTTAGATAACTTTTGAAGCAATTCAAACTCAAGGTAAGGGTTTTATATTACAATCTCATTATTTACATGGATTGTTTATGATTAAGTTTATGATGGTCAAATTTGATTATATATATCTCAAGATTCTCATGAATTTTATTCTACTTATTTATTTATATATATTATATATTTTTTACTTTAAATTTTCTCTCTTTATGTTCTCAGGAGACCTAAATAATATTTTAAAGGAAATTTGGATTTATTTATCTCTTCGGTTGAAAATCATTTTTCTCCCATTTACATGGTTTCTAAAAATTCTTTAAAGAATGTTTTAATTATGAAAATATTATTTTTTAAACTAATTTTTTCACGTGTTTCCATTTTTATAAAATGGTTTGAACATAATCTTCTTGTCATTTTCCAAAAGTGTAACTTTTTTATGTTTATCAAAATTGTGAAAGGAATATTTCTTTTAATTTAAAAAACATGAAAATAATTTACCACCATCATAAATGATCAATGATTTGAATATTACTTAATAGGTTTATATGGTTATTTTTAAAGAAAATTTTCCCTTAGAAATTGGAAAATTTGTAGATTTTAAATTAGTGATTTCAAAGTGAAAAGGATATATTCCTCAAGAAACATTCCAAGTAATATTTTAAAGGAATTTTTCATATGAGATGACATATTTTGATGTAACTTAATATTTTTGGGGATATGATCTAATGATATCATCCTTATTATTTATTTAGATGTTTTATTATTATGATAATGAGATATTTATGAAATCCATTTATTTTCTCTGGGCTATATTATCATGAATTGTTGAAATGATTATGAAATGTGATTATTTTCTATGGGTTGTGATACAAGATGAATGTTATGTGATCAAATGGAACATTTATTAATGTATTTTAATTATGTGGTGGTTTATACTAGAAAAACATATTTCTATATTTATTTGGTTAAATATTTATATCTCATAAAATAATATCGAGTAGAATGGCTAGTAAACCCAATTAAGTAAGGGGATATCTCTACTATGATAGTATTGGGATAAAACCTTGACTAAGGATATAATGGAATGGTTAGTGAAGAGAATATAATATGATAGTATTTATAGTGATTCTTGAATAATGAAATGATTTTATATTATTTTTTGTATGCCAAAAACTTATGTATTAGGCCAATATTATGCAATCATGGCTCATATTCTTTGATTCCTTTGTGATTTATCACTTATGAATTTCCGTGATTTATTATATGAATAAATATTAAGATATATGATATACAAGGTATGGTTTTAAAATTCTAATCCCATGTTCTCATAAACATTTTCTCATTTTATGTTTAAGTGATCATTTAAATCTCCCTTGTTCACATTTACAAAGCATCTAAGCTCACCCTTTATCATGTTTCCATTATCCTAATTATGAAGAAAAGTTTTTAGTAAGATATGTCTAAGAAGGGTGATAGTTATAGAGAACATAGTGGGAGATGATTTAGGTATCTTACGAACCCAATGTTTATGTTTTTAAATTTCAAAATACACTGAACCTTCATGATTCTAATACATATAATAATTTTATGTAGTGAATATTTATATAATAAGATGTAATATCTATGTATAAAAAGTATGGGTCTCTATAATTAAATTCTAATGATCATGTCCTCTACCACTCAACATTATTAATTTTATATTAGTTTTTTTACTCTATGTATATATTTTAACTTCCCACCAATTTTCTCTTTATCTAAAAATTTGATTATGTGTTATTTCTGGAAACCATTACATTTCCCACTTCCCCTTTTCAATGGATGTTTTATTACCCCCTTGTACGATGTGGGTTTTCACTAACATAATATTCAAATCTGTTACATTTTTTATGAAGATAAAAATTTTGAGGGTGCAATTTAGTTATGGTGGGTAGAATATAACACCTAGAAAGTTTATAACATATTTCTCTTTAAATAAATTGTAGGTTTTTGATAGCTTTATTAACATACAACAACAAGCTTAAATTGAACTGCGATATATTATAACATAGCTATTAAATTGATGATAATGAATAATATTTTCCAAATATTAAAATATACATTGAAATTTCTCACCCAGTTAAAATTTATTATTTCATGAATAATATATAAGTAAATTTTTTTAGTGATGTTATTTTATGTTTCAAAAATATGTTTTCTTTAAAAATGTTTTTTTTATTTTTTATTGGGTGTGAATATTATAATTAATTTCTAATAATCTTAGAAATTAAATTTGATAAAAAGAAAATAATTTCGAAATTCATAAAATAAAAATTAAATTAGGTTGAATATTTGTATTTTTTTAAAATTAATTATCTTTTAGTGAATTGTGAATAATATAGATATTTTAAATTCTGCCATTTCACTTCCTTCAATAAAGTAATTTAATGGAAACATTATATTTTTTATTTAGAAATAATGTTAAATATTATCCATTTGAATTATAGTAATCTAATTAATTCTATTTTAATAATAAATACTCATGATTTTGATATATGTTAAATTTTATGCATAAAAACACATTTTTATAAAAACTATTTTTTGTCACATTTTATGAATTTTTATTAAAAATTAATTTATGAAACATATAAAGATTGAATCTAAAAAAATGGATACCATATTTATAATTAGAATATTTAAATTTGGTAAAATTTTCACTTTTATTTTAGGTCATTATGAATAATAGTCACAATAAATATTAGTCAAATCTGTAATGGGTAAAATGGGTAAAAAAGATTAAAACAATGAAATAAGTTCTCTTAATTAACATAAAATTTGATTATATTTCAGTGTATGGTATAAATTCAATCATATATTTTCAATTTTTAAAAATATGTCATTTTTGGGGAATTTTACATTGAAAATGACATTCATATCATTTTAAGTAATGAGAATTCCAGAATGTAACTCTCTTAACTTTAATATCTATTTTTTAATAATTATATAAAGAGGATAAGTTTAGTTATAAATTTTTATGTGAAATTATAATTAAATTTTTAATCTTGATAATTTATTAATAATTTTTAGTGATTGATGGTCACCTTAAATTCTTACTCAATGTTGACAAAGTATTTCTTTATTTAATAGAAAAATAAAATAAATGATTTTAAACATATTAAAAGTAATACAATTTGGGTAATTTTTTGGTTTTTGAGAATTTTAGTGATTAATATAAGATGTTAAATATATTTTATTGGTTTATACTCTAAATTCCTAACTATCTTGATGACTTTAAAGTCAAAGTAATTGAATTGTGAAAAAATAACTTTAATGATATTTTATGAAAAAACAATGTTTTATTAAATTATTTAAAATTCATAAAAATATTTTAGGGGGAAAATTATGATTATAAATGATATAAAATTTCACCCCTTGTAAATGTGTTATCTAATTGCTAACATGTAAAAAACCGGATCTTCTTTTCAGGTATGTTTTTCCTTTTTATGGAGTGTTTTATAAAAGGGGAGTTTTTGGAAATTTTTGAAGTACACGTCGTGTACTTCTTTACCGCAGGTAGCCAGGTGCTGGCTGTGTAGCAGCCATGGACACAGCCATGTGGGGGTGTTAGGAGGCCACTTAATGTGGAGTACAGGAATAGTAAGTACAAGTTGTGTACTTCAAAAGTACACACCGTGCACTTTTTTTCATTAAACTCACCGAGGTTGCATCCGATAGACATAACACCCCCTTCTCTACCTAGTTTGTCCGAGAGCGCCGAGAAGCCACATATCTTCGACGAGCACCTGATCCTCCGTCCGTACTCCATTTCAAGCACCGTTGATTATGTTGGAATCGCAGCGGTGAGTTCTTCCTTCTCCCAGAGCATCGTTTTCCAATTCCTCCTTTTTTTCAAGTTATCGTGGGCTGAACATTTTATACGTTGTCATAGATCTACGACGTTCTAAGGAGATTCAAGTCTCGTGGTTCAATTATATCGATCTCTTAACGTTAAGGTAGGTGGTTTGTGCCTTTCTGTTGAAAGTATTTGAGTATTTTTTGAAAATTACACCAATACCCTTGAATGGGGTATTGCGTGTTTACGTTTTTAGCCCTATTGTTTTCCTGCTTTGCTTATATTCTAGAGTAGAGGATGTTGATTGTGAATATGGTAAATTGTTGTGGTTTGGATGTATTTCCCATGCATGTTCACCTGTTTGACCTTTGGGTCCTGTTTGCCTGTTAGGCTTCTGTTTACTTTCCATGCCTAGTATCGTAGGATGGTATGACTATAGTTTTAAAGTGCTGATATGTCATAGAATTCTAGCAAAGTAGTTCTTGAGGTTTACATTGGCCGTTACACGAGCTATACTTATTTGATTTACATAGGGCCGTGAGAACCTAGTGTAGTAGACCACATGGAGAATGGACGTAAGGGATTCTCCAGAGTGTCTTATAAATTATGATGCGAGACCACAAGGGGGAATTGACATTGAGTGCTTCCTCAGAGTTTATGTAGTTCCTCGACGTAGTCCACATGGGGAATGAGACATTGAGTGCTTCCCCAGAGTGTTTTTAGTACGATATGAGACTATAGGGGGAATTGATTGTGAGTTCTTCCCCAGAGAGTCTATACTTTAGTAGAACCAGAGGGGTGATACTGTCTGTGCCTCCCATAAGGTTTCTAGTGCTTGTTGGTTGAACAAGATGGGTTATGCTATGAGAACTAACCAGAGGGTTACCCATTTGTTCCTTCTTTCTTGAGTGGCTGTTTACTTGTCGTGAATTAAATGCTTGAAACTGTGGATTTATTACTATTGAGTACTTTCCTTTTTACTAATTTATATACTTTTACCTGCCATATATTCACTGACTGTTAGGCACATATCGCATGGTGTTTTCCTACTGGGATTTAGTCTCACACCCTTTTTGGGCCATGCTTTTGGGCCCAAATAGATTATATTGCTGTAGGTATAAACAAGGGCAAGCAACCTTCTACTTCAGGTACTTGACTTGCTGTGGAGCTGGAGAGCATGGGACCAAGCGTAGTCTTGCGATGCCGAGGAGTTGTGACCTATTTCTTTTGGACTTGGTTTAGTACCGTTTGTATACAACATTGTGACTTTTTTGGCTGTTTTCTTAGACATATGTATCATGCATCATTTTATATGTATGTGCTCCAGCTATTTATTATTTAAGAATTCTACTACATACTTATGTATGGATTGTTTACTGCTCCCACTTTTGTTTATTTGTTTTTCTTTTGCTGTGTACTCTGCCAATGAGGGAATAGTTTCCCCACTATCACATCCAAAGCCCTCACTGCTAGTCGGCAGCCTTTGGCGTTTAGGGAAATGCACTTGGAGCCATGTAACAAACTAGGTACGCGCCTCTAGGTGGCTTCCGGAACTGGGACGTTATAAAGTGGTATCAGAGGATTCCTTTTCTCTTAACATACTTTTTGGAGCCTGTATCCCGGGATAGGATAGAATAGGTACTTGGTAATAAGCGGTGCCTAGGAGTAGCTAACCCATGTATAGGGAAAAATCCATACTACCTCGTTTAATGCAATTTTACTGGTTTGTAATTTTACAGTTGATTTGATTTCACCATTAGGTGACTCATATGTCTTGCGCTGTTACCGTTGTTGTTATTGAGGTTCTATTTTTGTCTCAACCCGATGAGATGAGGGTGTGCCATCACATGCATCATATATGCACTTGTTAGAAATCACATGCCATGCATTCTTTCCATTCCATCTATGATGCATTAGAGATTGCATTCTATTGTGATAGACGTTGTGCAGACTATGCGTGTTATTGTGATAGATGCTTGATAGAATACCTGCTGTTTTATATGGCTTTTTTTGAGTAGTGTTTTGTTTGAATTATTTCAAAACTTTGGTTATTGAGGTGTTATGGGCCCTCATGGACCGGAATTTGGTGGATCATAACTTTGTTGCCTTGTTATAACTTTTATAAAATGACAAACTTTGATTCGTAGGGAGTATGGGGCCTCACGGATCAGAAATTTGGCACCTTCAATGTTCGTTTTGGTGTTTTTCTGGGCTCTGATGTAGTTTCTGAGGCTACTGTCTGGAAAAACCCAAAATGCATGGCTTGAGCTTTATGACTACATGCCGTGTAGTTTTAAAACCGTGTCGCTGACTATGTGGGCATGGACATGGGGTTGTGAAAAATCTTGTGAAAACATGCCGTATACAGTACGTAAAAACTGTGTTGTTGAGACCGTGTGTCTACCCATGTGACTAGAGGCACATATGGATGAAACTTCGTTTTTACACGCCATGTCCTGATTTCACACGCCGTGCAACATAACCCAGGTACTCAACCATGTCACGAACAACACGAGACAGTGTTATCTTTTCTTAGTACATGCTGTGTTTGTTTGGAACATACTGTGTAGTATAACTTTGGTATATAGGTCATGTCACTAACAACACAGGCCAGGTGAATCTTGTTCAGTACATGCTGTTTCTACCTTGAACATGCTATGTTTTATTGTCTTAGGAGAGCTGTGTGGCTTAGCCGTGTAGAAGGACCCGGGCAGGGGAAGAGTATTAAAGTATATGCCACGTGTTTTGATAACCCTCCATGTGTTTGGGGTGTTACATGACCAATTTAAGAAAAGGTACACACCCAGGTGAATGACTTCAGGGAACATGCCATGTTGGTATTGTATACGCCGTGTAGTCATGTTTTGTAAAACTTGGATGTTTTCTTCCTCTTGTTCCCCTCTTACACTCCTTATTTTCAGACCTTGATAATTATGATCTAAGGTGTGCATTTGGCCTTGCAGAGTCATGCCACCGAGATGTCCTCCAATTGTACACCAGTTTCTAGGCGGTGATCAGGCACCGAACATGGTTGGTCATGGACTTCCTGTAGATCCTCCTGTTGTGCCAGCCTTAGCACCAGTAATGATACTAGTTACAGGTGCTGATGCGCAGTTTAGGGAAGGCTTTCTGAGAATGATTCATAACTTCTAGGGAGCACCACCTCCTACCTCGTATATGGAAGACTTGACATGGGTTTTCCAGCATCAGCATCCTCCCACCTTCTCAGGGGAAGGAGGACCTCAAGCTGCAGAGTCATGGCTAGAAGCCATGCTGACGATCGTTGAGCATCTTGAGACGCCTCCAGAGAGGAGATTCAAGCTCACTACTTATATGCTATGGGATTCCACCAAGAGATGGTGGGATGTGATCTCATGGGTGGGTCATCACCAGGTTATGGCGTGGGAAGAGTTTCAGCACGTCTTTTATGACTACTTCTATCCGGAGACCTTGAGGGCCGATCGAGCCCGGGATTTCATGATTCTGGAGCAGCGTATTCTTTCAGTTATGGAGTACTCTTCTAGTTTCACCGCGATTCAGAATTTCACACCCCTCCAGGGTGGAGATGGGTTGTTCTTGGAAAGGAAGTTTGAGGATGGTCTCAAACGGGAGATCCTCTCGCAGGTGAATTTCTTCAGGTTGACATCCATCACTTCCATTGTCAACCAGGTGCTAATTAAGGAGCACAATCTGAGAGATTCCAGAGCTGAGGGACAGGGCGGTTCCGCTTCCAGAGTTAGTGCCTCGCTAGCTGATAGTAGGAAGCACCGTAGGGAGTCTACACGTGGGGATCCGAGGCTGCGAGACACATCTTTGAGTAGCCAGGTGGTATGCTAATAGTGTGGAAGGGCTAGGCATACGAGGCTGCAGTGCCAGAGGGATATAGCAGAGTACCGATATTGTGGAAAGATGGGTCAACTTCAGTGTTTCTATTAGGTTTTCTCATTGGCAGCTGGTGATAGGGGTTCTTCTATGACTCCGCATTCGGGAGTAGTGCCACCAGTTTCTCACCATTCTGGTAACTAGATTTCTTCTGGCTGTTCGGGCCGAGGGGGAGGTTGAGGCCGTGGTGGTTAGTCGTCTGTCTATCAGTGAAAGTAGAGCGGATCAGCTCAGAGTAGTCAGGTAGGGTCACAGGGCCATGGTACAGGTCAGAATTTTGTAGTGGATCAGAACCAACAAGAGCAGGATCCCGTACCCTCTACAGTTCGAGGTACGATTTTTGTATCCTCAGTTTTATCTTCTTCTCTTTTCAACATAGGTGCTTCCCATAGCTTTATCTATGTTGATGTTGTGGAGAGCCTTGAGCTCTACATCTTTTCCTCTACCGATATCTTGATGCTAGACACACCGTTGGGGGCTAGGACGACTAGTGTACCTTGGTGCAGGGAGTACCCTCTAGAGGTTGCGGGGTGTCACTTCTTATGGGACCTCTATGTCCTAGAGATGAAAGGTTATGATTTCATCCTCAGGATGGAATGATTAGTTCCCTTCTAGATAGTAGTTGAATGTTATCACCGCTGGGTGAGTTTCATATCACCAGAGGGTGGATCTTTTCTTCATAAGGGCGAGTGGGATGTCCAGGAGAGCAGAGCAGGACCTGGGTATCATGGGCTAGGATGGGTTACAACCCAGGTTTCAAGTCTATATCTGGATGACTAGGGGACATCGCAGTTAGACTTTCCTCTAGTGGTGGATCGTTTCATGGATGTCTTTCCATAGGACTTTTTAGGGTTTCCTTCGGAGCGTGAGGTAGACTTTTCTGTTGAGCTCGTTCCAGGAGCGACACCGGTGTCCATTACTCCTTATAGGATGGCTACACCTAAGTTATAAGAGCTCAAGAAGTAGTTGGAGGAGTTGCGGGAAAAGGATTTCATCCAACCTAGTACTTCTTTCTGGGGTTCGCCTGTCCTATTTGTGAAGAAGGTAGACAGTACCCTTAGGATTTGCGTGGATTATCGAAAGCTGAACCAGTTGACAGTCAAGAACCGATATCCTTTTCCAGGGATCAATGATATCTTTGATCAGCTTTGAGGAGCCCGAGTGTTCTCTAAGATCGAATTGAGGTCCAGTTATCATCAGTTGCACGTTAGACCATCAGATATACCTCTTACAGCCTTTAGAAGCAGGTATGGTCTATACGATTATACAGTTATGCCGTTCGGTCTCATGAATGTGCCAACAGTTTTCATGGAATTGATGAAATGAGTGTTCCATCCATATTTGGATTTGTTTGTAGTGGTCTTCGTGGCTGATATCTTGGTGTAGTCTCACACTCGACACAACCATGATACCCATCTTGAGATCGTTTTGAGCACCCTGAGAGAGCATCAGTTATATGCTAAGCTCTCAAAATTTCACTTTTTGATGGACCAGATTCACTTCTTGGGTCATGTTATTTCGGAGACAGGAGTATCAATAGACCCAGAGAAAGTGAGAGCTATAGTTTCCTGCGAGAAGCCGAAGAACGTCTTTTAGGTATAGAGTTTTATAGGGCTGATTGGATACTATAGGCATTTCATACAGGACTTTTCACGTTTAGCAGCACCGTTGTCGGGTCTGATGAAGAAGGGTGAAAAGTTCCTGTGGTCAGATTCTTGTGATTCATCCTTTCAGAAGCTGAAAGGTAGGTTTAATTCAGCACTGATACTAGTCTTGAAAGAGCTGGGAAGGAGATATACTATTTACTGTGATGCTTCAGGTATCGGGCCGGGAGATGTGCTTATGTAGGGTTATGGAGTCATTGCGTACATGTCTCTACAGTTGAGGCCACATGAGTGGAATTACCCAACACACGATCTAGAGTTAGAAGCTGTTTTTCATGCCTTACACTGTTGGAGACACTATTTTCTGGGAGAGCATTTTGTGGTTTTCCCCGATCGAAAAAGTCTCAAGTACATCTTCACTCAGCGAGATCTGAATTTGAGACGAAGAAGGTGGGTTGAGTACCTTTAGTCTGTAGATTTTGAGCCTGCCTACATGCCTGGGAAAGGCAACACTGTGGCTGATGCATTGACCAGGAGGAATCAGATACAGGTAGTTCAGGAGGCTAGCAGTGAGTGGTAGCTTATGGCTCTGTTCTCTGAGATGCATTTGGAAGTGAATGACAAACAAGGGAAAAATTTTCTATCTTCTTATAGCTGTTACCTCTACCCTTCTTGATCGGATGTGGATGAGGAAGCTATCAGACTCAGAAGGCCTAGTCCTATGAGAGAGTGTGTCAGGAGAGGACCATCTTCCTGGATGGGTAGTAGGAGAGAATGAGATCTTTCATTTCTAGGGATGCGTATGGGTGCCAGAAAATATACACGAAGAGATGATGCAAGATTTTCATTCCTCTGTTTGGGAAGTTCATCCTGGTGTCACCAAGATGTAGCATGATCTACACCGCCAGTATTGGTGGCCAGGTATGAAGAGGGTTGTTGCTGGTTTCTTCATGAGATGTTCTACTTGTCAGCAAGTGAAGGTGGAGCATCAGCTCCCACCGGGTCTTTTTCAGCAGTTAACCATTCCTGAGTGGAAGTGGAATGACGTCACGATGGAATTCGTGACAGGGTTGCTGAGATCACCTTGAGGGAATGACGTAGTTTGGGCTGTCACTGACAGGATTATGAAGGTTGCTCACTTCTTATCGATCAAGGAGACCTTCAGTGTTGATGAGTTGGGATAACTATACATCCTAGATATTGTACGTCTGCATGGAGTTCCACACTCCATTGTTTCAGACAGGGATGGACGTTTTACTTCTCGGGTATGGAAGGGGCTTCAAAAGGCTTTGGGTACACATGTACTTTTGAGTATAGAATACCATCCCCAGACAGATGGCCAGTCCGTCTGTACGATTCAGGTGCTTGAGGACATGCTTCGAGCATGCATTCTGGACTTTGGGGGTTGTTGGGAGAAGCATATACCTCTAGTTGAGTTTACCTACAACAATAGTTTTTAGGAAACTATTCAGATGACACCTTATGAGGCTTTCTATGGTAGTGCATGCCGATTACCGTTTTGTTGGATAGAGGAAGGAGAGGCAGCTTTGATGGGACCTCGTCTTGTTCAGGAGAGCACAGAGCAGATAGAGTTGATTCAGAAGAGGTTGGCTATAGTATAGTCTCGATAGAAGTATTATGCTGATCAGTGGAGATGACCAATGAAGTTCAAGGTCGGGGATCATGTTTTCCAATGTGTCACACCAAGTTTGGGGAACATAAGGATTAAAATATAGGGTAAGGTTTTGGCGAGGTACGTCAGGCTGTTTGAGGTGTTGGAGAGAGTTGGACTGGTTGCCTACCAGTTGTAGTTACCTTAGAGGTACCAAGATATGCATGATTTTTTCCATGTCTATCAGCTCCGACGTTACTTTTCAGACCCATCTCATGATTTCCAACCTAAGGAAGTCGAGTTGGAGGTGGATGCATCTTTTGAGGAGCATCCTATCCGGATTTTTGATCACAGTACAAAGGTTATCTATGGATGGTCTATTCCTTTGGTACGAGTGCTATGACAACACAGGTGAGTACAAGATGAGACTTGGGAGAGGGAGGCCGATGTACGAGCATAGTGTCCGGAGTTGTTCGGGGTTTCTTCTTCTACTCTGCACTAAAGAAATTCAGGGATGAATTTATTTAAAGGGGGAAGTTTCTAAAAAACCAGATCTTCTTTTCAGGTATGTTTTTCCTTTTTCTAGAGTTTTTGAGAAAAGCAGAGTTTCTGGAAATTTTTCAAGTACACACCATGTACTTAATGAGTACACACCGTGTACTTTGTTGCTGCAGGCAGCCGGGTGCTGGCCGTGTAGCAGCCATGCACACGACCATGTGGGGGTGTTCGCAGGCCACTTAAAGCGGAGTAAAGAAATAGTAGGTACACACCATGTACTTAAAAAGTAAATGCCGTGTACTTTCCTTTTCTCATTAAATGCACCGGGGTCGTGTCTGATGGATAGAACACCCTCCTTCTCAACCTAGTTCGTCCGAGAGCGCCTAGAAGCTGCAGATCTTCGACGAGCACCCAAGCCTCCGTCTGCCCTCCATTTCAAGAACCATTGATTGCGTTGGAATCACAGCGGTGAGTTCTTCCTTCTCCCAGAGAATTGTTTTCCAATTCCTCCTCTTTTTTAAGTTATTGTGGGTTAAAATTTTTATTCGTTTTCATAGATCTACGATGTTCTAAGGAGATTCAAGTCTCATGGTTCAAGTATATCGATCTCCTAAAATTAAGTTAGGTGGTTTATGCCTTTCTGTTGAAAGTATTTTTGTATTTTGTGAAAATTCCACCAATACCCTTGAACAGGGTATTGCATGTTTACCTTTTTAGCCATATTGTTTTTCTACTTTTCTTATATTATAGAGTAGAGGACGTTGATTGTGAATAGGGTAAATTTTTGTGCTTTGGATGTGTTGCCCATGCATGTTCACCTGTATGACTTTTGGTTCCTGTTTTCCTGTTAGGCTTCTGTTTACTTTTCATGACTAGTATCGTAGGATGGTATGAATGTAGTTATAAATCGATGATATGTCATATAATGATAACAAAATATGTCTTGAGGTTTACTTTGGACATTATGTGTGCTATACTTATATTATTTACACAGGGGCGTGAGAACCTTGTGTAGTAGACCACATGGAGAATGGACGTAAGGGATTCTCCATAGTGTCTTATAAATTACGATGTCAGAACATAAGGGGAATTGACATTGAGTGCTTATTCAGAGTGTCTGTAGTTCCTCGACGTAGGCCAGAGAGGGAATGAGACATTGAGTGCTTCCCCAGAGCGCCTTTAGTACGATACGAGACTATAGGGGGCCCCTAGGTGGCTTCTGGGGAAATGATCTTGAGTCCATGTAACCAACCGGGTATGGGGCGCCTCTGGATGGCTTCCAGAACCGGGATGTTACATAACATATTAGTAAAATTATAACACTTTCAAGATTTAGAAAAAGATAGTGCTGCTGTTAAGGTTAAAACTGGTTAACGAAGGGTAAAGAAATATATAAGGTATAAAAGGACACAAAAACCAATTTAAATTTAAAATTTTTATTATATTTTGACCTTAGATAATTTTTATATAAATATATTTCCATTTAGAATCATTTTTCATTATAATTACTTAATTATGTTTTAATCTTTTTAGTAATTCCAAGTGTTTTTTTCCTTCCTTTATAAAAGGACACCCCTTATATCTTCTATTTAAACCTAATTGGGACCTATATACCCAAAAAAACAAACCATATTTTATTATAATATTTTTTAAAAACGAATTTTAGGTGTTTATGTTCTTGAAATACCATTCCAATGGTCCTTCTGAAGGGATTTAAAGGAATCCTACTGAAGAAGAGGTAATCTTCCTACCCGACCTCTATCAAAATATTTATTTTTATAACTCCTATAAATATATGGAATTATCCATAAAATAATATCTTACATATACTAAATATACCAAAATATTATTATGATTATGTAACTAATAATATCCACCCTATATTCCATCAAATGGGAAGTGAAAGTATCGATCATGCCTACGTGTGGACTACCGCCTCTATGTAGTGATACAATCCATTTTACAAATCCTTATTTAATGGATTGTTATTATGATGAGTTAAATATTTTTATATGTTTTTTATGATGTGATTATTATTTTGAGTTTATAATATCATATTGATTATCTTACCTTCCTATCTATTGGAAAATGATAACATTGCTCGTGCATATGTGTGTGCTACCGTCTCTAAGAAGAGATGTGATTCATTTTATGATTCCTATTTACATGGATGATAATAATGAAATATTTAATAAATATATATTATATAATAATGATTTTATAAAGGTGAATTTTTTTATTTACCTTTCTTTCATTCCATCTGTCAAAAAGTGAAAACAATGTTCATGAGTATGGTTGGACTATCGTCTTCATAGATGATGTAATTTAAATTTCTATCTCTACATTTTATGGATTATTATATATATATGTAATGAATATATATGATATTTATATCCCAATTTACTTTATTTATATGATGTAACCATGATCAAAGTATAAGTATTGGAACCACCAAACTAAAATTCACATTAAAAAATAAAATAGTTAACACCTAGAGGCGATTATTTTAAGAATGAGTTATTCATAAATGGATGTTAAAATGTTATAAGTGGATAGTATATGATATTATAAGTATTTAAAACAATATTATATAGATTTATAATAAATTTGAATTTATTTTAATGTAGTTTAAATCACTTTAAAAACAACCCAAACTCAAGGTAATAGATTTTTTCTCACTTTTATTTCTGTGAGACGCATTCCATATTCACCACTTGTTTAGTTTATGTGGTGTATATGATTTAAATTATTGTATTTTATTATTATTAACATTAAAATTATTGGTATTTACATATCCATATATTTCTATATACTTCTTGATGTTTTGATTTGAAATTTACCAATGTGGTAAGGGATTTATGTTATAGTCTCACTGTTTATCAAGATTATTTATCATTATGTTTCTAGTGATGTAATTTTATGATATAACTCTAAATAACCTAATTATGTTAATTATCATATGTTTATTTCATGATAATTTTTTTTACTTTAATTTTCCTCTATTTAAGTACTCAAGAAGCTAAAATAATGATTTTATGAAAAAACAACTTTATTTATCTCTTCGTGCAAAAATACTTTTTATTCCATATCCATATTTTATAAAAATATGTTAAGATTTTTTTACATTATTATATGATTATTTAGATTCATTTTTCCTAGGTTTTAATTTTTAAAATATGTTTTAATATTAATATTCATGTTTTTTTCAAAACGAGCAACTTTTGACTTTTTATCAAAAATATGAAAGAAATATTTATTTTAACATACATGATTTGAATTGAATTTCCTACCATATTCACCAATAAAAAAATATGAAGAATACATTACAAGTTTCAAAATTTATCTTCCAATAAAATGTTTTCCATATTTTTTTGAAAATTTTTATAGTCTAAATTAGTGATTTCAAATTGAAAAGGTTATTTTCCTCAAGAAATCTTCCAAGTAATCATTTAAAGAAATTTTCATATAAGATGACATCCTTTGATGTTAATTATTCTTTATTAGGGGATATAATCCAATGATAAAATCCTTAATATTTTATTTTATGGTTTATTATTATGATTATGAGATGTTTATGAAACCCATTTATTTCCCACGAGTTATATTATGATGAAATATATAAATGTTTATAAAACTAATTATATTTACATGTGTTATGATATATGATAAATAATTTATAATCTTGTGGACCACATATTTATAGATTATGATTATATGATAGGTGGTACTATAATTATATATCCCTCTAATTCATTGAGTAAATATAGATATCTCATCAGATATTAAGGACTGGAATAGAGAGTGAACCCAATTCAGTATGAAACTCTGTCCACTGTGATAGTCTTGGGAGTAAACCATGAATAATGACATTATGTAATAGGAAGTAAACAAAATCTACTATGATAGACTTGGAAGTAATCCTTGACCAAGGAAATGATTTTCTATGACTATGTGTATGCAAAAAACTTATGTCTTATGCCAATGTTACACTCCCATGATTATGTTTTTTGGTTGCTTTATGATTCATGTCTTATGAACTAATATAATTTTTTCCATGAATCATGTTTATAACCTAATAATTATTGGCCATAATTTTCAAAGGTTAATATCATGTTATCGTACCCTTTATAATCATTTTATGTTTAAATGATAAATGATATATCCCTTATTTATCCTTACTAAACTTCTGAGAACACCCTTTATCATGTTTTATTTTCTCTAGCATGAGAAGAAATGTTCTATGTATGATGTGTATAAGATGTGTGATAGTTTTAAAGATCTAAGTGGGAGATGATGTAAATATTTTAGGAATATATTTTTTATGTATACAGGTTTCCAAATACACTAAACCTTTACAGATTTGGTATGGATTATAATGTTATGTAAACAAAATTCATCTAATAAGATATAATATTTATGTATGAAAAGTATGGGTTGATATATTCCAGAACCAAAAAGGCTATGCCACTATGTATTGTACCCATTCAATTGGTGGGGGGATATAACATGAAATTAGTTGAGAATACATGAAATAGAGAAGATAGGAGGTCGATATTTTTTATAAACCAATGGGTCCAGCAAGTATAACTTAGATTTTATAGGAAAAAATAGTGAGCCCCACAAGATTTTTTATTTTTTTATATGCACTCGAACCTTTTCCTAAACTATTACAGGGAATGGATAAGTGAGTTGAGACTTGTCTCTTTCTTAGGTCTCACTTTATCAGTTTTTAACAAGATAACCCTTCATGTATCTTTCATTTTCATCTTAAGTATCTTTCAATTTGGAAAATTGATGAATGACTTTTAAATTATGATATCTTTGTCCAACAATGTCTAAAATTTAAGGTTATAGAGCTTTGAAAAAAGGGTGATACAATTTATATATAAAAATAAATGTATACACTGACATAGTGGAAAATCCTAATGCTAATATAAAGCAACTTGGAGAGGGGTGCACATAGTTTAAGGTTGTGGTGCTTAGACTATATAAGGACAAGAGATTAAGGTCATGTAGCTTTGAACAAATGTTTTTGGTATTTAATGTAACAAAAAGATAACTAAATATTTTTGGGGATCAAAGTCCCCCAAATTGGACCAATTGATGAGATAATCTATCTAGTAAGGGTGATGAAACAATTGACTTGAATTAAAGGCCTAATGATCATATAGACCTAATCATGAATGGGTTTAGATAATTTATGTTTGTACTAATGAAAACAATGAGGGGATTGTGATATAAAAACCAATACGGGACATAAAAAATAATAAAAACCAAAACCGTTTAAATATTAAATAATGATAATATAAATCATAAAATAAGGTACTTGAATAAAAAAGTGACGATATAGAACAAGTATGCCTGGGAAAATTGCTGACCAAATTCAAATGATGGGTTCCATGATTTTTTTGGGAATAAAAATATTAGGGGAAATTATATTTAGTATGAGAAATGACTCTAATTATTAAGGATTAATAGGGTGTCATCGATATCATTATGAAGAATAGGTGTTCCTTGGAGTTAAATACACCTGTTATTGAATGTTGTTTAGATAGTTAATAAACATTCAAAACACTCAAGTCTTGATGTTTGGTTAATGATAATAGGATATTCAAAACGTGATGGGAATATTCCATTCTTTAACCAACCATAATTTGGATGTAATTGTCCTTTTGAAATGAGAGTAAATGGAGGAATATCTATGGATGTGTGTGAAATATATGGTTTATATATCTCTACATATTCTGAAATAACAGGATTCAAGATACACATAGTTTATATAAAATATGATATATGTGTAGATATAGATCAAATTAATATGAGGAGAATTTTTATTCTGGTATAGGATTATATTTGGAGTGATCTCCATAAATTTTACCTAGTATAGTTCCCCAGTGTATAGTTAGGGTAGAAAACCTAAAATAAATATGGGTATCTAAATAAGTGGACATAATTTGAAGGATAAAGGGGAATTTTTATACCAGTAGAGGGTCATGGATAAAACCACATGTTGGGAACCCCCTGATGGATCAATATCTTATATAGGTAAGTTGGTTCATGTAGTAAGGGACATTTTATATAGTTTAAGGTATTATAGGTTGGACCATATATCATTCAGTTTAATATTTTTGGATAAATACAAGAATTTCATATAGTTTTGGGTCATATGATAAGAACCTCTATATAGAAGAATTTATATAAATTTAGATCCTATGTATAATGAATTAGCTTCACCTTATTGCTGAACCCATGAAGGAATACCCAAATTGAATGAAAGGTCCCAACACTAGAATGATACTTCTAAAAGTAGGGGACATTTTTTCTTTTAAAAGGATTCTAGAAATATAAACATATGAAGGGGTTCCTACATATATTTAGCTCATATATAGAGAGGATAAGTCACATGGAGTATACCACCCTAAGTAGTTTAGGATCATACTCAGTAGACCATATTCTATGAAATTTAACACCATGAAACATATACTTAGATTCCATGCCGTTTGGGGCTGTACATGATCACCTATAGTGCTAAGTCTAAGATAAGTGATCTAAATACTTATATATATCCTAATGTAAATGTAATCAAGACATACATAGTTCTTGGTAGTTACCTTAGCCCATAGAGAGACCAGTTATAAGGGAGGGGGTGTAATGGTTTTTCCCTAGGGTATAACTGTAGAAGAGAATATCTCAGTCAAAACTACACTATCTTAAACAACAGGGTGTAATTTTTGGGCCTCTTATTATAGGGAATAATCATTCCCTAGGGGAGATTTTACCTTATTATAGGTTTCTAGAGAAGAAACCATGCATGGGTGGCCCTTACATGGATCTATGTCTCTTATAGGGAAACCAATACCTATAATATAGACCACTATAGGAATTTTAATTTTTTAAAGGTAAAACATATTTCATGGTGTGTAATATTTTGTAAAAAGGACTCATATATTTTTAGTTTATGTTTATATGAATATGGCCTCTATATAGGTGACTTTGCGTAGATGTTGGATTATGTGCATTAATGAGATGACCTTATAATGGTGTTGAGTAAAGAAAGAGGTCCCAATGTTAATGAATTAAGGTTTACACATGAAGATGATGGGAAAGAATATTGGAATTTATGGTATATCTAATGAAAAATGATCCAAGCATCACTAAATTCCTTATGATAATAAGAATTTGGACAAACATAGTTCTTGAATAAAGAAGTATATGTTATCCCAACATAAACCATACACTAAGGTGTTTGATATTTGAGAACCCAGGGATGTGGCCAAGATTATTGATCTTGGAATTAGTACATATCCCATTGTAATAATAATCAAGACACATGTAGTTTTGGTAAGGTCATACTATATGGTTCATTATAGAAAAATCAACGTGAATAGATATCCATATAATTAGAATAATAAGAGTTTAAAATAGATATAATTTAAAGCTAGTCCATGGTCATAAAATTTAGGAATCACTACATATCCCATGATATGAGAATCAAGCCACACATATTTCTAATTAATTCCTAGTATATGGGGAATTGGGGAAAAACTGACATGAATGGAGTGCCCCAAACTTGGATGAAGAGAAGGTTAAAATTGATTGACTTTTTGGACAAGCCTTGAACATGAAAATTATGCATCATTATGTTTTTCATGATATGGGAAAAAATCAACATTTAGTTCTAATTATGGGAGTATTTTAAATAAAAAGTTAAATGAGCCATCATATCAAGTCTGTCTATTTCAAAAAAAACTATCAAATCCCTGAGTAATGTGAGACTCTTATATAGATCAAGCTCTTACATAGGGTGAATTTTGTTCTCATTATATGTCTATAAATAAGAATACATATACTAGGGACTCTTATGTAAATATGGCTTTTACATAAGTAATCTAGGCATCAAGGGATATAATACTCTATATAGTTTATGGTCATGGTGGGTGAACTATATGTCATATAGTTTAATGTCACATGATAAGGTCTCAAATTCCATGATGTTTAGGGTCATATAACAAGGAACTATTTAATAAAAGGTAGATTATACACATAATGAAGGATTGATCACATTTTCAATTTATCTGATAAAACATAATTTGAATAGATGTATCTCGTATACCAATACAAAGTGAAGTATGGTGGAATGAGAATTGTGGTGGGGTCCATGACCTGCAGTATAGATATTAATACATGTCTTGATGTTATAATAATTGAGCCATAAAAATTTTATATTATGTGGGGGAATTTTATTTATTCTCAATGAAAATTGATGAATGGAGAAAAAATGCACTAGAAATTCATATATGGATTTGTCTCTCATGTAAGGAAACAAGTCTCGCTGATAGACTAACGTAAATATTTTAGTATTTCATGTATGGTATACCAAATTCCATATAGTTTTATATAATGTGATTAGGACTCAAATAATTTAGAGTTTAAGGTCATACAATAAGGAACTTGGTTATTTAGAAATATAGTCTATGAACAAAATCAATAACTAATCCATACCAATGCCAAATTAATATGAATGAACCAATATAAACAAAGGATTCCAATAACCATGATAAATAGTGGATTAAAGTTAATAGTATTTTTGGCTAGGCCTAGTATAGGTGATCCCAATATCCCTCATATCCTATGATGATAGGAATTTTGATACTTATAATTATAAATAAATATGAATTTATCTAGTAATATCTAACTCATAAATAAGATAATGAATGGTTATCTTAGAATTATAATAGAGGAAACCAAATTTGAATAATGAAATGTGTTATTACCCAGGTACACTAGACATGAAAATGGATAGTAAAACTGAGACTCATATATAATGTCTAGATGTACATATGTATCCTATTAAAAACTTGAATCAAGACACACATAGTTCTTGGTGGTTATCTAAACTGATTTATCTCATGTACATTAGGTATACAATAATTTTAACATAGTACCAATTCATAAAATGGGACACCCAATATGATTGGCGAGGGTCTAATCACTTGGGAATAATTTTATAAAAAGTAGTTTTTATCCCCCATGGGTTTATAGATAAAGATCCATATTCCAATGTCCTCTTACATATATCTTTATCTCATGTCTAAAAATTAGCCTATATAGGATAGGTCTCTCTAAGTAGTTCAATGTCTTGAAATATAAACCACATTTCATATAGTTTAACATCATGAAACATGGATGAAATTATCATATAGTTTAAGGTCATATGATGAGGACCTTGGTTCAATATAACTTATAATCATATAAGTAGGACTCTATTCCTTGAAGTTTATGGTTATTATACTATGATATGTTCCATAATGGCCATTTATGAAGATCTAGATTAGCTGAAAAGTGGAATGAGTTTATCTTAGTTCCAAGTCAGTAGAGGAAACCCAACATGGATCGGTGAAACCCTATATACCAAGATGATGTGAAGTTTATTAGGATGGGAATTTTGTTTAGACATGAGATAATTAATTTAGATTACACTACATATTTGTTATGATAATAATCAATGCACATATTATTCTTAAAATGGGGTGAATTTTACTTATGTACAACATGATGGGTGGTGGAAACCATACACTGAGAATAATATATAGATCTGCTTCTTTTGTAGGGAAATATGGTTATTGAGATTAATAAAATCCAATAAGGTTAAGGTTTTCAAATAGTACCAAATATTATGTAGTCTAACACCATGTTACAAGGAATAAAGAGTTAAATAGTTTAAGGTCAGATGATAATGACCTATACTATGTAGCTTAACATCATGAATGTGGATGTCTTCTAAGAATTTTAGAGTCATATTGAATGGACTTTGTGAACCTATATTAAAATCATGAAAGGTATTTGTTAGGTATACAATAATCTGTGGTTAAAATGATATGATCCCCATCTATAATGATTAGTAAATAATCTATATTTGAGTAGACATTATGTGTGACATAAAGTTTTTATCATTTTTGCTAAAGCTTTGAAGGATTCTTCTTAGGAATTTTGGGGCTCTCAAGGACAACAAAAATTCTCCTTAGAGGAATGAGTAGAGGAAATAATTATTGTTTAATACTCACATGACTCTAGTATAATGAATATCTAGGTTATGTAGTCGGTATATTCTTTTCTCATAAATACACTCTAGCTCATATAGTGGGGTTTGAGACTACTTATCTTTAGATAACTTATTTTAGATGGTATTGCGAAGTGAGAGTAGTTGTACATCAATGGGCATAACTAATTCTATTATATATACATGTTTATTTAGAGTCTATTGTGTGTTAGTTTAGTTTTTAGTGAGATAATCCCATATATATTATAAGTGTTTTTTTATTCCAAGAAATTTTATCTTTGTTCACCATACACTAAATAATTTTAAAAAGATTCTTATTAATATCCTTTATCAGTATATTTGCCTCTTCATGATTGTGGGATGAATGGTAAGGTTGGATATTGTATTCTTGATATAGTTGTTTGAATTTAAAATCATAGGAATATGTTATTATTGTCTTCAATATCATGTGAGGGATACCAAATATGGTGATGACATAATACTTCACAAGGTTTATAATAGCTATTGTTATGAATTCCTTGAAGAATATAACCTTAGTCCACTTGGAGAAGAAGTTAGTTACAGTAAGGTTTTACCTGAATTCCTATATATAAAAGGGGGATATGGTCTCATGAAATATATTACCTATTAGAAAATGAGAAAGTATATTTAATAGTGTGAAATAGTTCTGGGGTTGATGGATTAGGTTTTAATATATCTAGAAATTTGGAAGAACATTCTTGAACTTTATACAGCCATGAATCATTGATGTATTGATTTATCCGATTCTCTTAATTTTATTATAGATCATGGATCCAAACTAGTGGGCACTGTAGGTGCTGGCATAGACTTCCTGCATAATAACGAGGGACTATTCTCCTTCAATTCACCTTAACTAGTCTCTATCAAAACCTATCTTGTAAAAAACATTATAAGAATTAGATCAATTATAAAGGATGAAATAAACTTACCAATACTGGATCTATTCACTATTATATCAATATAGTGAAATAATTATACCTTGGTGGTGGCCCATTATAGTGAACATCCATCCAATTTGGGAATTAGTTAGTGATGATATAGGAATTTCTATAGTCAGGGTACTGTTGAATGTGATACACCTGTAGCACTTGGGAACTTGACAGTTCCAAGACTGATAGTTCTCCACTTAATCTTAGGAAAGCCTCCCCACATGCCAAAGGATTCTAACTAGTATGAGAGGTCTATGAGGTGATAGTGGGAATACTGTACCATATAGAGTTACTAATAATAATAATACCAATACAAAACCCTGGAAATAGTTAAATAATAATAAAAAAGTGAATATATATATGGATAGTTTAATAAACATTTAAAATGTTTTATAATCATAAAAGAGAAATAGGACCACTCATGAGTCAATTACATATATGTACATGTATAAAATAGAAATAAGAACTTCAAACCCAAAACCTATAAAAAACATAACGCATTTGAAAAATTATTCTAATAAGACCATGCACCATATTTACATCACTATATATAAAACTCCAAATGAATATCCCCTTCCCTTACCTATTTTATAAGACATAAAGTCTACTGGTTTCTCGAAGGGCCTACATAGGGTGTAAGTATAAACTTAGTAGGCCACCAATAATAACATCCCTATCTAATAATAATAAATATACTTATCAATGAAACATATTCAAAAATAAATCATAAGTAATTAATTACAAAACCTAATTCAACCTTTATAATCAATCCATAGTGATTACTTACCTTCTTCAACCAGTACTGGAGTGAAATGATCAATCCTTATTTTTTCATATTGGAAGTACCTTCATGTTTCTAATAAAACCTATGTCATTCTAGATACACATTATCTATAACTAACCTTCCCATCATAGCTCCACCATGATTCCAACTACTATTTCCGAAATTCTTTTTATAAACCAGTGCAAATATATTTCTCCACCAGCTGAGTAACATTTTCCATTTGGAAGCCTCTCTCACGACCAATTATCGTCTCTAAAATGTGCACTATATTTATACTAATGGTAAAAAACATCCCCCTATTCCTCTTAATATATGGATCCTACCACCCATATCAAGTTGACTAAACCAAATCATGGTCCATTCTCTATGTTCAGATGAACCCAAAGAAGCCATCAACTAACCATAGTGAAAAGTAATCTCTAACACCATAGTCTACACCATTGGTGAACCTCCGTTACCACCCACAATAATGGTCAATTCCATCCACACTATACTAGTAGACCATAAAATCATCACATATTAAAGATACCCAATCCTTAACATATATAATCATTTCCATAAAACTCTAAAAGAACAAAAACAATCCATATAAGTCTAAATCCACAATTTCCCATATTATACTACCCCTAGTATCTTTTTGGAATAATGAATTCCCCAAGTGGTTTTTCTCCCAGTCACAAAACTATGGCCTAAACACATATATTTTTTACATAATTCATAATACATGTATGAATAAAAAATAACTAAGGACCAACCACCTAGAGTTATATATTCTCCATTTATTAATAATCTTCTTCTGATTTAACTTTAATTGGATGTTTTATTGAAATGTGACAAAATACCTAAAATTAGAGTTTTTCATTAGGGGAATGGAAATAAAGATAAATCTAAACATCAATCACATATTAATGGTTAGCCTTACCCTTAGTTCCCTCTAGATTCAGACGATATGGGATTTCGACAACAGAGAAAAAGAGGGGGATGAAATCCCTATTTAGATGATTTTATTACTATAAAGAGTGTAAATAGCCTATTTTATCTATAAATAAGTATTTTTAATAATTTATTTATTTTTTTAAATGTTTTGGAAACACTATTCACCAAATATAAAATTTAGCTAAATAAAAAAATCTTATTTTCATAGAAATAATTTCTTAGAATTCATAATATGAACACTAATTCCATAAAAATTGATGATAATCCAATTAAGACTTTTATAGAAGTCATAATTTCATATAAGAGTTATCAGAAAGTTTTAATATCATAGTAAAATGTAAAAAAGCCTTACTCACACCAATATTTCTTCATTGTTTAAACAATTCCATACTATATCTAGTAAAGTATTAATAAATAAATACTTAGCGTATTTTCTAAAAAATTCAATACTCTACTACCTATGGTCAATCCCTTCTCATTAAAAAAGGGGGATGCTATAACTATAACTCTCATATTAGGTATTCTATATATGACTCAACTCCACATACTCCTCAATCATTTTTTGATGAATCACACTAGGATTTTTGTGAGATACTCATCTAACTATCCCATACCCTATGGTTGTCCAACCTATGTTATAGACTTTGCATATAGATCTTTCTCTCCTATGCCCTATTTTTTTTATGATGCATGCCTAGGTGTTTCTATGTCTCTTACCTCTTGATGCTTAAATGGTGGCTGTCTAGGTATCATCTGTCTTAGAAATTAAATAATCCTCTCAATTTAGATATAAAAGACCATATATCTCAAATAGAGAAAACCTTAATAGTCTGCACAACTCACTACACTTAAACAACCTAATTACACTCAAGTCCCATATCATATAGCCTCATTTCCCTGACATCCCATATCAGGGTCAGATACCACACACATTATATACATGTTAGTTCACATAATTTTTCATAACATTGATGACATCCCTAGGCCAACTGAGTATACTTCTTCTAAGAAACTACACTGAAAAACACTATATAGGTTAGTCTATACACTTTAAAAAATCCATCCCATTCTCATTCCAAAACCAATACCCTTAATGGGCCATTTGAGGTGACTATATCCTATTATAGTTACCTTAAACAACTAAAATTTCTTTTTTTTATTCAGGGATTTAAAAAAAATTACAAGTAACACACATATGTAATGTAAGTACTACATACTAAATATTATGCATGAGTGCTCCCTCTTTCCTCTTAGGGAAATGTTTACAAAACATAAATGAATAAAGTTAAAAAAAATTAATAAAAATTAATTAAATAATATATATAAAAATATAATTATTTATATAAACATAGTTCTTAACCCATACTCATGATGGCTAGACATATAGCATGGACTCTATGATAGGTTTTAATATATCTATTGACACATTCCTACCATAACCAAAATGAAAAATCACTAGTAATATAATAGATTTAATACCACTAGGTGATACCATTTTAGTCCCACCCTTCTTTAATACCACTTATTATGACACAACTCTAATACCACTTTGCAACTCCACACTGAACCATGAAAACTTGAAAGTGTTGAGACTAGTGATTAACCAATTCATATTAGACATGCCTACCTATATTCCAAAGGCTAAAAACAAGTATAAAGGGTATTTGGGGAGATAGTGGTAAGACTATACCTTTTAAAATTAATAATAACAATAATACCAACACAACCTAGTGGAAAAGAATTGAATAATAATCAATAAAAAGTCAAAATATATATACAACTAGTTTAATAAAATTTTACCATGTAATAAATTTATACAAGAGTATAAATATTAACTATGGTTTGATCATATATATGTACCTGAAAAAAAACAACAAAAAATAACTCTTAACCTTACATTGCATGGGACTCATCTGAAAAATCATGCCAACCATACCAAAAACCATCTACACAACACTTTCCACTAAACTAATGATTAAAACCCCTTTACCTTACCTGTTTCATAAAATATAAAGATTGAAATTGACCTGGAGGGCCCATGTAGGTCATGAGTATGGAATTGTTATGGCACCATAACTTGTATCCCAACATATTATCTATGTATATACCAATGTATAAAAAATTACAATAAATAACTATTAAAAATTAATTACAACACCGACTCTACTAATTCTCATCAATACATAATGAGTATTTACCTACTTAATTCTGTACTAGAATGGAACAATATGTCCATATTCTATCATACAAGAAAATTTATTAACATTGTTATCAAACCTGTGTCACTTAGGATATACATCCTCTATAAATAACCTATCCATTGCAGGTACACTGTGATTCCCCACTAGAATAACCACAATTATTTTTTATAATCCAATCCTAATATATCTCTTAATAAGGTGATAAAAATTATACCATATGGTGGAATTTCTAACCACTAACCATGGGATCTATTATGTGAACCTCCTATATAGCGATGTTTAATACCACCCCCATAACACTTAATATATAGTGTCTAACACCTAAACATAGTGGAATAAACCTCCTCATGGTCCATTATTTGTGTTCACATGACCCTAATGATCCTATATTCCAACCACAATGAGTGAAAATCTCTAACAACCGAGGCCACACCATCTATGAACCTCTTTCAACACCCACAATGATAGTCAACTTCATTCAAACCATATTATAAAACCTCAACTATAGAAACCTTGAATCTAGTAACCCATAGCTAATGTTTAATTTATTAAATTGATATAATAAATTCTGGATATAATCACTAAGGATTGACCTATTTAGAAATCTTAGAAAACTAGATATATGAATGACTTCCATATTTCATTGGAAATTAAAAACATAACATGAAAAACATTCTTACATCCTTGAAAATAAATCATATATCCTTTCTTTATATCATAAAGAAAAAATAATAAAATAAAGGGGTGAGCCTAGATTCTTAGTAATTGAAATTATACAATGAAATCTATCATGAGAAGATAAGGAATAAAAAATTTGGTTGATTGGAAAATAAATACATATTCTATTTAATAAAAAACATGATCCCCAAAATATATCCATGAAAAATATCAACATAACAATCACATGGATAAGGATAACTGAAACCAAAATAAAGGGAATTCATAATTCATGGTATAATGATCCTACCACCAAGAATCATTCTAAGAAATAATGAACCTTACAGTTAAAAACTTGTTCCAAGTCATTATACATACTATCAAGGCCTTAATCTATGAAATTTTTATTATATGGGTTGACATACACAAAGAAAAAACCATTCTTATTTGTCTCATGAGACATATCAATGCATTGAGGGGATATCTATAACCATTACCAACACATCAATTATATTTCCCAATGAATTCCTCACATATGGAATCCATAATATAATCCATAATCAATATTCCTTATTAATTAATAAATTTATACATTGAATTAATAATAAATAACATCAATATTTTACCAATAAATGAAATAACTTTCTTAATAATCTCAATTAAAATAATAATGTATGTATTATTATTAAATGATTAATAAAATATTATAATGATAAATATCTCTATGGTATAAAATAATATGAATATAATGTCAAAATAATAATGGATAATAATAGAGAACATTATTACAAGGAATGATGATTATTCATTATGAATTAAATGAATCATAAATCATAAATAAGTGAAGAATGATAGAAGAACAATAATTAATTATGAATGGATGTCTAAATTAAAGGAAATAATTTTAAGAATTAGAGTGTAAAATATAAGAGAAATAGTAAAAATAATATTATTTTAAGATTTTATAACATCATTATACAAAAAATGTTATAAATAATTTCAAAACTATTTTCAGGAGGTGTCAAAGAGGCTTTTAAAATATTGTTTCCAAAATTATATAATATTGAAAATTTAACATTATTATAAAATAAAATGTGGTTTGGAATAAAAAAAATCACATAATTAATATGAAATATATTTTTAACCCTTTAAGAAAATAATTCCCTTTTCTCTTAATATAAAAACTAAATATTCACTGAACAATGGAAAAATTATTCTATTTGAAAAAATATTAAAACTTATAGAGGAAGATAAGTAGTGAATAATGTTCTTGAAGGCTATAAAACCCTTTACTACTATATAATTTAAAAATAAAAATCCATTCACACTTTTGTAAAAAGTCAAACATTACTTGTTTGGAAAACTATTAAAAAGACTACTTTTAAACCTTTATAAATAAATTAAAAGGTAGTATAAAAATTTCTTCACCAATCATTTCAAATTAGTTAAAAACTTCTATAAAACAATTTTAAGAATATTTATATTCAAGATAAATATCCTCAACTGAGAAAGAGAAATAATGTTTATTTTTTATATAAAAAATACTCTAGATTTTTTGAATGTCAAATAGATTAAAAGTAATAAAAACTTGGAAAACATAAAAATAACCATTAGAGAAGAAAATTGATGGTGTTTAAGAGAAAAATATTATATAATTCTTCCAATGTAAATTTAAACATGAATATTTTGGAATAATATTGAAATTTTAAAATTAACCCTTACACCATTATGTATATTCCACATTATTTTCGTTTTATATTCATTTAACTTCCATTCATTGTAAATTTCTTGTTTATATATCCCACATAACATTGTTTGCTCAATTTCTAAGAAAATAATTTGGTATATTAACCATGGTTAAAGTGTTATGAAATTGATACATCCATAATGTAAAAAAATTTCGATTTTTTTTATTTTATAAAACTTTATAAATATCCACGAACTAAAGTAATAGAAAAATGAAACACATTTTTCATAGAGGTAGTAGTTCACACACATATATGATGACATTTTTTTATTTTTCTAGTGTTTGGAAGGGAAATAAATTATATAATAATTAATTATTAAATAATCATATTTATATAATAAATATCATATATATTCATTAAATCTATAGTTATTATAATATATTTAAATATAAAATGAAAAATTAATCACATCACTTCGAAGAGGTCATAGTTCACATGTTTTCACGAGTGGTGTTATTATTTTCTAGTTGATGGTAAGGTAAACATGTATATAATATTTTATCATTAAAAAATAATTATTATCTCAGAAAAATCATACATTAAATCTATCCTTATAACCATTCAAGTGAGGTGGTGATTAAAAATGATGCACATTGCTTCAAAGACGTTGTAGTCTGCACGTACGCATGAGTGGTGTTTTCATTTTCCATCTAATAGACAAGAAGTAGATAATCATTGTTACATAAAAATAATAAAATTAAAGTATATTAATTTTTATAATTTAGTTATAATATGATCAATACAAGGACTTTTAAGGAGGTATAAGAAGAAATAAATTGAAAGGAGTCAGCTGAGCTAATTACCTATTCATCTGGAATCCACATTTATATCACTCTTTAAGTCATATTAAATTGGTATTTTGGGAATAATAAACAGTATATTATATTTATAGTTATGTTGGGAAGATATTTGGATAGGTATTGGTTGAGTTAAGTGGTTCAAGAAGTGGGGAGGAGTGAGGATAAGAGGATCCCTTTTATAAGCAAGGAGGGTTAAAAAACTATAAACACTAGAAAATTTATCATATAATGTTTTTATTAGTAAATTAATGTGAATAAAAACATTCATATTATATATAATAATAATGATAAGTTTTAAATATAACCAAAAAACTAGATTTAATCATGTTTTTCTTCTCTTGAATCCTAATAACTATATTTTAACCCATTTTACACTTAACTACAATGATAAATTTTTACCATGGTAACAATTCATAACGACCAAAAATAAAATAAAAAATGTTCAAAAATTAGAATATGATAATCCCAAATATGGACTAAAATTTCTAATATTCAATTTCTACAATTTATTAAAATTAATTTTAATATAATTTTGAAAAATGTAATGAAAAACCATTTTTAGGAAAAAATATTTTTTTCTATAAAAATGAATTTACCTTAAAATAAAGTATAGAATTGATTATAATGAATTTTATTTATTTTTTATAAAAAAATGAAGTTTATTTTATATTTATATTAAAAAATATTAATTTCACTTTCCGATCACTTAATTAAATGAAAGAACAAAAAATAGTTTTTTATTTGATTAAAATAAAATTTAGGTTCCCAAAAGTAAAGCAGGAGTTTCCAAATTCAGAGTAATTTTTTTAAATTATTTATTTTACTCCTTAAAAACATATTTGTTTTGATAAAAGGGTTTTATTTTTTAATCCATTATTATATCATAATGATGTCAAAAAAGTAATGGCATGTGCGAAATCAATATTTTTCACTATTCACCTAAAAATCTACAATTACTAAAAAATCACAAAAATTAACCCTACGATAATTTAGATATGTTAATATAAAAAATAAATTTATTTATATCAAAATAAAATTTCTAAAATTGGACAAAATAATTTTAATATCTTTTCACAAAATTTCTTTGAAACCATTTTTAGAAAAACATGTATTTTCAAACCATAAAATGAATTTATTCTCATTCATTTCCTAGTAACAAATAATATATTATTGTTAATATATATAAATGAATATATTATCAATAAATTTACTCAAAATTATTAACCAATAGTGATTAATTGAAATTATTTAGAAAAAAACTACATTTATCACTTAATTTTGTTTTGAAAAATATTCGTTTTTTATCATCAAATGATTTTATCTTCATTTTTAAAAAATTTATAATTAATGTATAAATGATTATTATTTAGTTTAAATATATATTAAATACCATTTAATTAAATTTAATACTCTAAAAATATTTTTTAGCTTCTTAATGAAATATATTAAATATAAAGAAAATCTAATATTATAAAAAAATTACCTTTTAAACTTTAACTATTATTAACCATCTATGATTTAATTATTATCATTCAAAATTTTGTACTTATTTACTATTAATTAATCAATATATATTTTTTAGTAAAACGTTTTACATATATTTCAAAATTATGTTACTCTTATTTATATATACTAATCCAACACCTAAGTTATAATGAATATATTTAAATAATAATATTTCTATAGAATACCACAGTTTGATTAAGCTCAGTGTTATATGTTTTACAAGGTATTCTAAATAGTATTTATAAATAAAAATTAGGGTTTTACTTTATCCCCTCATAAAAGTTTAATCACCATATTTTTAGTTCATTTTGAGCATTTAATGACATAATAATAAATTTTATTATGAATTTATAATTTCAAGGTTAAGACAAGGGAACTTGTTATTTTATAAATAAAAATTTTTAAGATAATATGTGTGCCTTTATAAGACTAAATTTTTTGAACATGTTTCTAGAATAACACTTTAATAGTTAAGTTCACAAAATATAATATATTTATCTTTCATTTCTTGACTTTAATGAATTATAGGAAAACATACTTACTTTATTTCATTCCACTATATAATAATTATTTCATTCCTTAGTTTGTTTTGATCAGTTTTCCATATCTTATTGATGTAATTCTTATAATAATTAATGAAAAAGTGATTTTTTCATGTTAAAATCACTAAAATAAAAATTTAAGGGACCATGAGATCTATTAAAGGAAAGTGTTATTTATTAATTGAAATATTTTTTGACCTTTAATTCCTACCATTTATTTTCATTTTCTATCTTTAAAAATGGTTAATATAGTTTAAAAAACTTAATAAAGTAAATCATCAAATGAAGGAGTAATATTTTAATCTTAAATACCTCTCTAATAACAACCAATGATCAATATGCAATGAAAAATTTGAATAAATCATAATTAAATATTATAAAAAAATTACAATAATTACCCTTAAATAAAATCACATACATACCCTAATGGTTATATAGAGTGTCGAGAGTCATCCTTATCTTAGAAACATTAATAAATAATCTATCATTGAAGAGAATATTGCCATGAAAAGAAACATTCTAAAGCTGAAATTCACACATGAAAAATTTATCAAATAACTATTTTCCACTGTGAGTATTATGAATGAATCACAAGGTATTCTCAATATCTTTATATATTTTATATTATAGAAAGATAACATCAATAAACACCATAATAAAATTATATAAGTAATCCTTGATTCTTGGGGCGTTGATTTGAAAATTGACGCATCTCTTTATAGTTGAAGCACTGGATATTGGTGGATTATTTCATGCCTTTACATTCATGGTCTTTATTTACATTATATAAAAACTTTTATCAAACTCTAATTAATTATAAACATTTACTAAGATTTTTGATTCCAAAATTTCCGTGTTTTGTAAGTTATAATCTTCTCTTTTAATTATTCTTCATTACATTTCTTTTTCATAATTGTTAGTCATACTATTCTTCTCTTAATTTCATTTTATAAATATAAGTCCTAGATAATTTTTTTTCTATCTTAATGGAACTTGATACCATATAATCATAAGATTACAATTATTTTAATATTAAGTCCCCTCTAAATATCAACTTAAAATCATAAAAGAGATGATTAATCTTAATTTTTGGATTATATTTGTATACAAAAACATTCTTTGAAAATATGATAAAGTTAACATCATACTCAACAAAAATTTCCTCTCCCTTATACTTAAAATTAAATAAAACAACATTTTAATATTATGTCTTTGTTTATGAGGAAAATATTTCTCAGAGAGAATCACCTTAAAATTTCCCCATTCTATACATTCTATCTTCCATTCCTCCTTAATATTCTAAATCAATGATGACTAATGATTTGTATCTCCTTTGAAATAGTATACTACTAGAATAAGATTTTGGTTTTCATTAATTAAAAAATAAAAAATATATTTTTAAGGTACTTCATCCATTTCTAAAATTCAAATGGATTATATGTTCCATTAAAATGTGGCTTCTTCTATTTCATGAAGTGGTTCAACATCATTACACTATTCTAAGAAGAAAAAAATATCTCTGTATGAGAATGGACATTAGTCATAACCAGAGAAAACATAACAAATAAAATCATAATATATTTATCTATGAAACCACCCTTATTGGCTTGATCTAGTGGGAAATGTCTTCAACAATCAGATATGTTGACATTAATTCCCTTTCTTCTTCTTAGATCCATATCAAAAAAATAAAACACACATAGTAAGCTCATAATGATAAAGAATATTGAGATATGTAATAAAAATATATATAAAGGTAATATTTCCCATATATTATAAGGGATTTATTAGAATCCTTATACTAGATATTTTATTATAAAATCTAGTTCCCAAGAGCCCTACTATATAAATTCAGATACCAACTATAGTAACCCGACTCAAGTAACTGAGAGATGGTGTTTACTTTGTTACATAGGAATAATATACAAGAGATTACATCACTAAGGACCGTTCAATTTAGCTATATTGGAAAATTATATACATAAATAACTTTTATATTACATTGAAAATTAAAAAAACATATAATGAAACACTTTATGAAATCCTTGAAAACCAATCAAAAATCCCTTCTTCATGTCACAAGGAAAGAAAAATAGAATAAATAGGTGAACTCAAATACTGAATAAGGGAAATCATAAAATGAAATCTATAATGAGTGGACAAGGAATAAACAATATGGTACAATGGATAATTAATATATATATTATTAAATAAATAACTTGATCTTTAAAAAATATCCATAGAAAATATCATTATAACAATCACATGGATAAAAACAACAAAAATATTACCGATAGAAATTCATAATGTTAGACATAATGATATTACTATCGTGGAATCATCCCAAAACATCATGCACCTTACTATTAAGATCTTATTTCAATACATTTTACATACTAATAAGTCCTCGTACCAAGACATTATCATTATATGGTCTAACATACACTGATAAATTCCCATTATTGTCTGAATCATGATACCTTTTGATGTATCAAAGAATTATCTGGAATTGGGAACCAACCAACACTAACATAAATGTAATTCATTCTTCATATACTGAATCCATAATATAATCAATAATAAATAATCCTTATAAATAAATAGTTACACACATTCAATCAAATATATGAAACATCAATATTTTCCTAAAAAATGAAAAACATTTCTAAATAATATTTCTTTAAGTAATACCATATGTAGAAATGGTATACATTTAAGACAATATTTGAATTAAAAATTTATCCCCAACACAAAATAATATTGATATAATGTCAAAATAATAATGATGAATAAGATAGTACTAAGACATAAACTATAAAATAACTTAAGGTTGTAATAAAATGAGGTCTTCCCTTTAGAATAAAATGAGACATAAACTATAAATCACTTATGTTTGATATAAGACCATAAATTCATCATAAATAAAGGATTGAAGTAAATTATTTTGAGAAATACAGAGTAAAATGGAAGTTAAAAATTTAAAATAACTTCCTCAAAGATTTTTTTAACTTTGAGATAAAAAAGATTTTAAAATAAATTTTAAAATATATTAATGACGTTTTAAAGAGAATTTTAAAATATTTTTTGAAAAGATAAATTATATTAAATAAATAATATTCATATAAAAAAAATTTTATTAGAAGAAAAAAATACTCATAAGTAATATGGAATATATTTTAAATACTTTAATAAAATAATATACTTATCATTTAATATAAAAACTAAACATTCAATAAAAACTGAAAAAGGAATATCGTTGGGAAATTATATAAAATATTATAGGAAAATATATTAAAAATAACAGCCATGGAAGAAAGAAAATATATTGTTTTAGTATATGTTAAAAATGAAATTCCTTTTACACATTTGTAAAAAAATTTAATTATTTATAAAACCTTTAAAAAAAATTCATTTCAAACCTTTTTAAGGATATTAAATGGTATTATAAAATGAACTTTATAAATTATTTAACATTTTATCAAAACTTCCACAAAATAACATGATGAATATGGATATGGGAGAGAAAGATCCCTGCCTGAAAATAAAAAATAATGTTGATTTTTATTATAAAAAACACCTCAATTGTTTTTGTATAAAAGAGAGGAAATTATAGAGGAATATATGAAAAACCAATAAAGAACCCTAAGATATGTAATATATGGATTTTAAGAGAATAATAGAATATAATTTTTCAATCACAAATTTATACATGAACATTTCTAAATAAGAGTGATATTGTAAAATTTACCCCAATGAATTTAATAACTTTTAAATTTAAACACATTAAAAGAGAAAACTTGAAATAAAACTTAAAATACCATTAATAAAAAGTTATTCATGATATAATATGTCAAATTGGTAGTTTATACACTATATAAAATAAATTAAGTGTATAATATAATATATATATCAATGGAGTGGAATTGAGATAAAAACCCCTTAACCTGGATTCATGATTTTTAAGATACATTATATCCTCTTGAATAATTAATTTAAATTTATTAAATACTTAATTAATAAATTTTTATCTATATTACATTTTATATTTTCTTTTATAATCATTTTACATCTATTCATTATATGGTTCTTGTTTATGTCGACCACTTAAGGTTGTTTGATCAGTTTCTCTAACATGAATTCAGTATATTGAACATAATTAAAGATGTTTTGAAATTATTCCATTATATATATAATTTTAACTATGTAATTAATATAATTTTATTTCATCCCATACAATTTTATATCCCTCTATGTAATTCCTTAATATAAAAATGAATCTTATTGTTCGTAGAGGAAGTAGTCTGCACGTACACATTATGAAGTTTTAATTTTATTAGAGGTTATAATGATTAATAATTATATAATCATATTTATATTATAAATATTATACATATTCCTTAAATCTATCTTTATGATTATCTCTATAATGGGTAAATTAACGATGAACAACATCGATTTGTGAAATTTGTAGTCCAAATGTATATATGAGAAACGTTATCATTTTCCAATAGATATGAGCGTAACAAAGTAGATAATATATATATATTTTTTAAAATTAATAATTATTATATTAAAATAATAATATATATATATATATATATATATTAAATTAAAATTTATAACCATCTACATTGGATGATGATGAATTATGATACATATCAATTTGTGGATGTGGTAGTCCGCACATATTCATGAGTGATGTTTTCATTTTCCATCGGATGAAAAAGAGGTAGATAACAATTTTTAATTTTATATGAAAACATTTAATTATATTTATTATGCAAGTTTAATTATATTATGATTAATATAAAAACATTTATGGAGGTAGAAGGTGAAATAAATTAAAAGGATTCAGATAAGACAATAACCTCTTCTTTGGAAAATCTGATTTGAATTACACCTTAATCCTGATTGGAGTGATATTTTGGGAAGAAAAGAACTGATAATATGTCTCTATGTATTTTGGAAAGATATTTTGGTAGGTATTGGTAAATTTAAGTGGCTTAAAAAGTGCGTTTGAGTGAGGGGAGGAGGTGAAATTTTATAATTTATTTTGGTGGACAACTTATAATTGTTGGAAAATTAATTATACGATATATGTCATACTGAAGTAAAGTGGTTCAAAATTTTTATATTTTCAATTATAAAAAGGGTAAGGTTTAAATAAAAAAAACTAATTATATTTAATAAAGCTTTTTTTTGTGTTATCATGAAACCTTATCTCTTTATTTTAACCATTTTAATAGAGGAAATATTTTTTTACCATGATTACTATTCATTATAATCAAAAATGAAATTGAACTCATTAAAAAATTTGAATATTCAAATTTAAAATAGGGAATAATTTTTCTAGAAGTTAATTTCTATTTATGGTAAAAATTATTTTTAATAATTATTTACAAAATGCAACAGAAAAACATTTTTAGATAATTTCATTTTTTAGTAAAAATGTTTTTACTGAAAAATAAATCATATAAATGATTCCAATTATTTTTTTGGTTTATTATAAAAATTAATTTTATGATAAATTTATATAAATCTATAATTAAATTTAAACTTATGAAAACATCATTAAATGAAAAAAACCAAAATAGTTTTTTATTATCTTAAAATATAACTTAGTTTCAAAAAATTCAAGTATGGGTTTAAAAATTAAAACTATTGTTTTTAAATGATTTATTTTACTATTTAAAAACATATTTGGTTGGGAAAAATGATTTATATATAGGGAATTATAATTTTCATACACAAATATTACATATTAATATATGGATATTGAATATATTTTATAAATATTGGCCTGATGACTTTAAAGGTTTACTATCTTTGGAGATTCGATACAGAATATTTTTATTTCAAGAAATATCTTAAAAATACCCTATAAAAATCTTTCTAAGTAGTAATATTCTTAAAAATAACCTACTTATAATCTTTCTTCATAACCAAGGAAATAAAAACGTAAGAAAGGGTGATATTAGATTCTTAATAAAGGTAATCATGAGAGATATTAATTACCACCTAATCATAACATGCAGAAAAGGTTGTGATAAAATGAGATTAATAGTTGAAAAAAATACCCACCATATCATATATCACAATCTTGAATAATTACATAAATCTTGGTAGTTCATAGGAAATTAATCATACAGAAATCAATGAACACAAGCCATGTAAGCATAACATCAGGATATGACATTAGTTTGTGGCGTACACCTAATCCTAGATAATTATTTACTTAGTCAAGAATCACTTATAAGTCTATAATATTTGATTGGGTTTAATCCTCAATTAATCATATCTATAGTCAAGGTTCACTCTCAAGACTATCATAGTGGACAAAGTCCCCTACTGAACTCAGTTCAATCCCAATTCTAGTCCTTATTATCTCATGGGATATCCATATTTAACCAATGCAATGAACATATATATAATTTTACTGCCACCTATAAAATAATCATAATCCATTCATATGTGTTCCATAAGATAATAAAACACTAATCATATCAACATATCATAACCCATGCAATGAAAACAAGTTTTATAAAAAATTCAACATTTTATCATAAAATAACTCATATAAAATAATTAGGCTTGATAAAAATTTAATTATAATAATAATAAAACATATAAAGAAATAATAACGATGGTATAATTGGATAATATCCCAAATAAATCACAATTAACATCAATGGATGTTATCATAGATAAAAAATTCTTTTAAAAGATCACTTAGAATATTTATTGAGTAAAACATACTTTTAATTTTAAAACAACATGTTTAGAATCCATAAAATTACCAAATGTTAAGTATAAAATTTTATTTGAAAATATCATGGAACATTTTTAAATTAATCTTCAAATCATTGAGTGGGTATAAGAGAAAGAAATTTGTGCATATCGTGTAATTTTAAAAAAAATATTCTATTAATATTTTTGGTAAAAAGTAAAAATGATCTCATTTGGAAAATGATAAGATGATTACATTTAAAACATTTTGTAAAAAAATTAAAAATATGGTAAAAACTATTTTAAATAATAATAGTATATGAGTAAAAATATTTTTGAAATCCTTTTAAAGAAAACATATACATGAAAGAAAATATTCCCCATAAAAGTGGAAATAAATTCATTTTTATTAAAAACATTTTCTTATAAATTTTAAGTACCAAAGAGAGGAAAATGGTAATATTACTTTTAAATTTAATGGAATACCAAAGGAGGAAAAAATGAATGTGATTTATCAGAAAATAATCATATAATTTCCTTCAATGGAAATTCATGTATAAACAATCCTGATTAAAATGGGATTGAAATATAAATTCTTACCCCTTTAGTAACTTATAATCAAAACATCATGAAAGAGATATCGTTTGATGGATTTTTAAATCCACATAATTTCTATGAGAAAAATAATAAAATAAATTCATGGTTAGTGTATACACCACATAAAAGAAACAAGTGGCGAATGACATGTGTCTTCTATATATAAAAGTGAGATGAAAAACTCTTACCTCAATTTTAAGTTAAATTTAAATAAATATAATATTATTTATAATAAATTTAAATTTATTATAATTCAATAAAAAGATAATTTACATACTTATAATATCATATACGATCAACTTAAAACATTTTGACAAAAATTTATTAATAATTCTTTATTAAATTGTTTGTTTATGCATGTTAACTAATTTTTTTCTTGAGAGTTTCTGTTTGGATGTTCCGGTCCTTGAACTTTGATCATGGTTACATAATATTAAGATTTTTAATAATGATATAAATATCATATATATTTATTATATAAATATTTATTTCTATCCAAGTAAAATGTCGATGAAAAATGAATTACACCTCTATGTGGAGATGGTAAGTCGTGTGTACGGAAGAATGATGTTTTCATTTTCTATTGAATGTAAAGGAGGTTTTTAATGCTTGTTAAATCATATTAATAAAAATTAATTATATTTAATACACTGAATTAAATATTTTATAATTGATACTATAGATTTATAAAATTTAGGATAATAAATAAAAATGAATGTACTCAGTTAAGAGTTATACGTTATTGTTGTGAAACCACTTCTATCTTACACATTAAACCTTAAAGGGATGGTATTTTATAAATATAAAAATCTATTGGTCATTGATGATTAATTTAGAATGGTATTATCGTAGAAAGTTTCTCTTCCATAAGGCTCATCTAGAGTTGATAAGATAATAGAGGTGATATACTTTTATAAATATGGGAAATGACACACATGGAATTACTTAAAATATTAAATAATATTTAAATCATACTCATTTCAAGTGAAAAAAGGCACCCGAAGTTATATGATAATATTTTATAAGGTAAAAATAAACTCAAAAAATCACATTCAAACATTTTTTGATATATTTTAATCCTTATATTCTTATTAAACCACTTTAAACCCATTTTAACCTTAACCTAGCTAACATAAAATTTTACCATGAAAAATTAATGATAAGTCCAAAAATAAATGGGGAATTATTAAAATAAAATTAAATTATGTTTCCAAATATTTAATAAATTTTATTTTATCTTATTTCTATAGGTGGTAGAAATTAATTACAATATAAGAACACAAAATGCATAAAAAAATCATTTTTAGGAAAATATCTGATGTAAGAGTAAAAATCATTTTACATTAAAATAAAATAATAAATTAGATTCCATGATTTTTTTGGTGAAATAATAAACAAATTAATATTTTTATACATTTTGAGAAAATCAAAACTAAATGGAATCTTTTAACCATGCTATTAATTTCCAAGACTAAAAAATATATATTTTTGAATTAAATGTAACTTATCTTTCAAAAAATTGAAAATGTGGTTACAAAATTAAAAATAATATTTTAAAATAAATTATTTAAATCCTTAAACAAATATTTGTTTGAAAACCACACAAAAAATAAGAAATATTCAAGTCTTGAATTGATTTTATTTTTTTACCCCATAGTTTTAACCCGGTTTTACCTCTTTTGTCATGGTGAACAATATTTATTACGACTACTATTCAAAAAAAACATAAATAAAGATAACTATATTAAATTATATTAATTATTTTTAATTGAAATATCAAATCCATTCTATAAAATTTAATTCATAGAATCAGATGAATTTTATTTAATATTAGACTAGGAAAGCCTGACGGAAATATGTTTTCTAAAAAAATATATTCTTAGGTATAATTTTTTTAAACAAAAATAAATCATAAAATTGATTCAAATTACTTTAATTTTATTATTAACAATATAAATGAATAGATTTTTCTTTTAAACTATTTAGAAAAAGGACACTTTTTAAATTATTGAGATAAAAAGATGGTCCAAAAAAATAAGTATTTTGACTATTCACTAAAAAATTAATCTTTTTAGAACATATAAAAATTTCATTGTATATAATATTTATAAAAGTGTTATAAATTAATTCTAATATTCTATCACAAAAAATAATAAAATCTTTTTTCAAAGAAAAAAATTGATTTACTAAATATTTAGTATTTTATATTATAAATTAACAATTAAATTGTAATTACGTAAAAAAATTCTATATATATTTCATATTTTGGTTAATATTATTCACACCCCTCAATTTTGTGGTTATATTTTAATATATCACAATTCATTTTAAGCTTAGCATTTCATCTCAAACAAGCTATGAAACACATAAAATTCATTTAAAAAGAAATTTATTGTAAAATTCGAGGGTGTTACATTATATATTTTTAATGCATGATTATATCATAATTATTTTACAAAAGTAGGGGTATTTTTAATATTTGTATTTTTCAATATTCACACTAAAATAATCCATCTCTATAAAATCCCAAAAAAACCACCCAAATATAATTATTATATAATGATATAAATTTCATATTTTTAAATAAAATTTATAAAAGTGGGAGAAAATAATTCCAATATCTACCCACAAAATGAATAAAACGCATTTTTAGAATAATTTTTAAAGTATAAAATGAATTTATTATCCTTACTTGCCTAGTAACAATAATTACATTATTGTTAATATATTTTGTTGGATATATTATCAATAAATTTCATCAAAATAATTAATTAAAAGTTATTAATTGAATTTATTATAATAAAAATACATTGTGCACTTATATTTTTTATTATAAAAATATATATCTTTTTACTATCAAATGATTTTATCTTCATTTAAAAAAATATATAATCAATGTATTAATGATTATTCATTATGTATAAAAAATAATTTTCAATAAATTTAATAATCTAAAAATTTAAATTTAAATTTGAATTTAATTTTATAAAATATAAAGAAAACCCACTTTTATAGAAAAATGACACTTTTAAGCATTAAATATTTTGAACCTTATATGATTTAATATTTATCATTCTAAATTGATCACATATTTCCTAGGAAATAATCAACATATTTTTATTATAAAAAAAATTATACATATATATCATAATATGATTACTTATTTTCATAACAATATATGTAATAACTAGGTTATAATTTTCATGTTTGTATAATAATATTTCTATAGAATGCCACATTTTGTTTAAACATGGTGTTGGGTGTATCACATGCCATTATACATAGTATTTATTAAATAAAATATTGGCAAGTTACATCAATAACATCAAATAACAAAAATTAAAAATCTATAAAAAATGAACTTTTCCTTATAAAACTCTAAAACCACACAACCAATCCATTATAGACTAAACCCTCCATATCCCACATGAGACTACCCATTGGTATATCCTAGGTAAAATAGATATCATAAACAGTTTTTATCTTAGTATCATAACCATGAAATAACCTAAAACTATTAATTACATCATTCATAACACATGTTTGAATATAAACAAGCCCAGGATCACCTACCTAGAGTAATATGGTCAACACTCATTAAGAATATTTGATAGGTTCAGCATGAATAATTATATTTATTTAAATATGGAAAAGACTTAAAATTATTTATTTTTATCAAGGGAAAAGTAAATAATAATAAATATGAACATTATCCATATAAAAAAGTTTATAATTACATGTAGCACTCTATTGCTTCATATGACATGATATTTCAACAAGAATAGAATGAGATTTTACATGGAGAACAAGAGAGAAAAAATAACCCTTTTTAGATGATTTTAATTCTTTATAGAGAATTATAATTATTAATTTTTCTTTTAATAATTTTTTTAATAATTTAGTTAATAATTTTAAACCTTTTTAAAATGATAAAATATTTTACATAGTACAAATTATTACTTTCAAAGTAATACATTCCTAGAAGTCATACTATGAATATTGATTCTAGAAAAAAGTGTTACTGTACTAGTAAGACTTTTATAGAATTCATAATTTTTTAGTTTTAATTCCTTAAAATTCATAATTTCATCGTAAAAATTCATGATAAATATTAACATTTTAGTACGAATTACATAAAATTATTACTGACACCAACACATAGTGTTTTTTTTCTAAAAAATTCATACTCAATCCAATAGGGTCTTACTAAATCAAAACTAATCTATTTTATTTTAAAGTTTATACCACATGCAACAAAGTCTTAATAAATCTAGAATTATCCATTTTTCCACTAATTTATATTAGTAATAGTGATTCTAGCGTAAGTATTACTAGGAAAGTCTTAATGAATATTCATTTTCTATTTTTTTAAAATAAAATAGAAGTCCCAAAGCCTCTAAAATTATAAAAAATAATATTTAGTACTTCTAACATATCCAAAACCATTAATTTTGATAGATTCATGTTGGAAAAACCTATAAAAACATTTCACAAAAATAATACCCTCGGTTCCAGTCCAACTCCAAAGGCCAGTTCTTCGGTATTTACCGACAATTCTAACACCTCTAAGGTGTCTGTAGTCACATGATCACTCAAGACATGACCCATATTACTCTTCCAAACACTTGTGACTTTATATTTACTTCACTAATATCTCATATATCAATTTTTTAAATGGAGAGACAACCTTATGGTGCATGATGTGAATGAAGGATTCATTTAGGTACTAATATTCTAGAGTTATGGGTATATTAATAAAAGCTTTGGTATAACAATTATGTGATCATGGGATGTGAAACATTATTATATCATATGGGAATTACAAAAAAAACATCACAAATAATCAATAAATGGAAATAATTCCTTCTTTTTGTGGAACACTATACATTAATTTTCTTAATCACTAAGTTTGAAGAACCATTGATATTTAAGTGGGCCATTGGATTCTATAAGGCCAGCTCCAAGCCTATAATGAGGGAATGGTATTCATATATCTTATTGGTGAAACATTTGGAAAATTATAAATAATATGGAGGAACTTATTTTACTATGGAGAAGAGTTAAATCTCTAATATAACCCTATTAAGTTTCATATTTTACACTATTCTTACTATCGGGCTCTTGGTGGTACCATCAAAGTATATATACCATATTTAGAGAGTGTCATGGATAGAAAAAACCTATTTACCTCGGTTCTCTATAGTTATTGCTTTAGTTTCCTGGGTAGGTTGTGTGATGAGTAAATTTTCCAAGTATTTCCCATTGAATACCTTATAATACATGAAATTGATGTCAAGATTTTATAGAAAGACTTCCAAACACACCAAATTCCCAATTATAATTGTAAAAATAAAGATGTTTTTGAGTGTATCCATGTTAGAAAAAATATCAACCATGTGATACTACAGGCAGTGCCTTGAATTTTGTATAGAAAAAATAAACATGATGAAATTATTCTCGATATCCTAGTAATTTGTCACATTATCCAACATTGTTTTTCTGAGATAGTAAATATTTTCCTTTCTTGTATCATTCTTCTAAGAAAAGAGTGAACCAAGCAAAAACTCCCGGGTTTTCATGTAAATGATGATTTCATTCCCTTCAACTAGTGAAAATAAATTCAATGGGTATAAGAGGTACTTATTGAGGTCATAAAAGTATTCTGAAGAAATATATTTCCAATGATAGGTAATCCCTTTATTTATCAACAATGTAAATTGTGGGAATTAATTGGAAGGGTTGGATATAAAGATCATAATGTAGATGAGATATCCTTGGTTTCCTATAAACACTTTAAGTATACTAGGTAGTGGAATGTCACGAATGAAATTGGTATTTTTGGGGTTAAATTCAATTCTATAGTGATATATCATGACATGATGGATTTTTCATGATGTTACCTAAAAGGAATGTTTCGGGGGATTCATATTCAAACTATATTATCATAGTTTTTTGAAAAATATTTCAATATTAGTAATAAGATCAGAAGAATATTTAGATTTTACTACAATATCATACATATATCATTATATGGACTTCTCTTTATGGGTATTGAAGATATTTTTCATGGATAATTATTATTCAACACTAACATTATTAAAGTAAAATAAAATTACTTGGTAGAATAATACACATTGGTTTTCCATAAGGACAATGTAATTCTTATCATTGAGGTCTATCTAATTATATTTGTATCCTGATTATGAATCAATGAATAAAAGGGGACGAAAATCATTTATTTTACCAATCTACAGATCTCTAATCAGAAGTGGGAAATCACCCATCAGGAAATGTCTTTTATGATCTAGAAGTTGATGAAATCCCATATTATCCCACTATTTTTATTAATGGTGAAATTATGGTAATCTAATTTATTTTATAAACTTATAGAATGAAGTTTTATTTGTTGTGAATGTTATCGTCAACTTCTACCTCTATGATATGGGTTATAATAGTTTACCTTTCCTATTAATTATATCCAACATGGTCATTTAGTAGACCCAAATGATGGGTACCCACATAAATATCTAATCCATGAATTTTTATTTAGTTATAGGAGATGAAATATTATATTTTTTAATAAATATAATCACTCATTCTCTTCCTTTTGATTCATCAGGGAAATAATCAAGATGGGATGCAAATCTTCCTTAGTACCAAGATTAAATTTCTCTATATTATCAATGGCGGTTGATATGCCTTCCTTGAATACTAAAGGGGAATCTTGGGAATCTATTTCTTTATATTATTATAATTCTTCTACATCCTTTCTATTGTTATAAATAGAATATAGATGTGAATATGACGATTTTAAATAAAATATAGATTAATCTTTAAATACTAATGATAATGAGGGGGAATATGAAGATAATGACATAAGGGTATCACTATCAGGGGAACTTTTATATCTATTAAAATCACATAGATCTTGTACATGGCTAAGTTTTTCTAAAAAAATTGATATAACGAGGATGATGGAAAATATTATGTAGCCCTATGATCTCATCCTTATTTGAGGTTTTAGGACCGTTTGATAGAATTTATTGATTTCATGGTCAGATAATTTGTTAGAATATCTCTCTAATAAAGGATCTAAGGTGAATGACTGGTCTACATAGATATTTTGATAGTTTTGTTTTTACCTTTTTAGTGATTTATTCTTTATGGGAGATTTTTCTTAACTCTCATATGGCGAAAATCTGATTTGATGACTCAATTTGACATTGAAGGGAGCCCTCATGGAATGATAAATACCAATATTTGGGGTTTTTACCATGATTTGGTTGATGGGGGAATACTTAAAATTCATTAAGTTCACTATATAAGTCACTAGAATCCATTTATGGACAATTAAGGGAAATAATATGGATGACGATATCTACCATTGGAAACCTAAACTCTCTTTTGTATAATACCACATTTATATATTGATATATACTTGATTTAAAAGTGGAATTAATTCTATACAATACCCTGACTCACCAATTGATTGAGTATTTGAGACACTAATGTTATTAATATGGTATTGTGGCATGAATATAGAGCCAAGGACTCCGGAATAAGGCATTAAAGGACATGTCATTATGAAAAACCATAAAAGGGATCTTTTATCTGTGAATTCCCCTACCGATGTTGGTTTCATTAACACTAAGAATATTATGATGATAAATATTCCAACTCTGATAAAATAGAAAGAATTGGGGTCACAACTAGATGGTCCATTTGAGTCTTAAGTATGGTGTGTTCTCATAATATTGATTTATGAGTCATTTAATCATTAATTTTTTTCCCTCTTCTTGAAAATTTATTCCATTCTTTATTATCTTCAGGTGGGATGTCAGAGAGACAATTAACTTGTTCCAGTAGTTTTTTCAACATAACCTTCATGAAGTCATCCATATTTTATAGTATATCCATGAAGATAAAAAAATATTGGATACTATACCCCTGTATCCGGTTAATAGGGAAATAATCTAGCCATCTATTTTGATTGAATTCATTGGGTTTATTGATATAAATTGGTTTGATTAGGCTATTTTCCAAGGAAGAATGTAATGCCCCAACCTCAGTTACCCAGAGGCGGTGCATTATTACATAACATTGGCCGGATTACAAGGAAATCATGTCTCGAAAGACTGATCAGTTTAGTATTATTGGAAACAAGATTCTTACATAGGATCCACTTTACAGCATGAAGAGAAATACAACAATATTATATTTCATTAGAAGCATCCAAGCCTCCTAGATTATACCTGCAGGTCACTCATAAATAACTTCTTCATATCCTAAGAAAATGAAACATAGGAAAGGGGTGAGCTCAAACACTCAGTAAGGGTAAGTAATACAGCAGAGAATGACATAAATGTTAATCATGGTAAATAATTGAAAACCACATGCCTTTACCAATAATAAAAATGAATAATTTTATGGAAAGATTATGAGCTGAGTAAATAATGCCACAATAAAACATAATCATGGGTATTATACTAGCTGAATGACCACATGAACCATCAATATTATTTCCATAATGAGGGAATGTATAATGCTGGACATTCTGAAATATTTTTTCAAGGCCTCGGCCAAGACGTCTAAAATGATTAAGGCCTTATCCAAAACCATAAATCAAATTGGGAAAGGGCCTCGGCCAATTCCACGTCTAATTGTCTCATGAGACCTACCGATCCATCGAGGAGCTATAGCATGCTCCACCCTTCACTTACTAAGTCCAATACATTCCTCATATGAAAAGGTTTAAACATATCATAAACATTCATATTAAAACTAGTATACGAAATGTCAATATTTTAACCATAATAAATGAATGGTATAAAAATATCACATCCGCAGTCAAACATATCAAAAAAACATCAATACAATATGGAAGTTTTGTATCATAATAAATGAACTTCAAATAAACATAAAATCCATCAAAGGATGTTGACATAGATGAAATCAAAACCATTTTTAGAGACATATCTCTCTATATTTTGAAATCGTTTAAGAGTCACATAAAGAAAATATTTATTTTAAAAATATTCTTATAATATTTTAAGGGAAGCTTCAAAGATGTTATAACGGAAGAAAATAGCCACACCCTCCGTATAAGTTAAAAAAAACATTCTTACCTTAATTTTGTCGAAAAGGTTAAAAAGGACCTTATTTGGAAAACGACGGAAAGATTCCTTTATAAAATTCTTATAAAAATTAAAACAAGGGTATAAATGACTTTAACCCATATTTTGTAAAATAGTAATAATGTTTTGAAATAAGTTTTTAAGAAACATGGATGTGGATGATAAAGAGGTCCCAGTAGATAATTACGTATAAACAACCTCGAATAATGAAGAGATTGTGAAATAAACCCTTACCTTGTACTTTTCCTTGGGTTATGGTAGGTTAACCTCCTGTATAATGGTGAAATAATTTTTATTGAATTATAAAATAATCATATATATTAATATAATATCATATATGATCTTTTAACATCACTTTGTTAATAAAGTCTTAGTATTATCGTCATTTTGGGTGCTAACTTACTCGTTTTCTTTTATATAAGTCGTGTTCGTTATGGATAAATTGTATCATATATGACAATATCATTCTTTTGATATTAAAATAATATATAATTGGATGGTATATCATATAAAAAGAATCATTATCATGTTATATTTATTATTTACATGAATTAAACATCATTATTATACCCATCTAAATAATAGTATATTGAATAACAATTACACCCCAATGTGGAGACGGTAGGCCGTACGTACACACGTATGGTGACATGTCATTCAAGGTATAGATAGAATAATGATTTTATTTGTTCCATAATTATAATAACATCAAATTATATATAAGGTACTGGAGTTATTATTTTAGAATGTAAATAACAAGGAAAGCAGAAGTTCAAGAAGAAAGAAACTTTAAAGAGGGTGGTGAAGACGTTACCTCTTCTTCAGGTTATTCCTTTTGATTTCATCAAAAAGGCTCCTTAAGTTGGATTTATGATCAAACTAAGGCCTCTGGGATGAATTGAGGGAATTTTGAAGGATATTTGGGCCGGGGTTGGCCGAGCCAAATGTCTTTGATGGTGTGAATTAATGAGAAGGGGGAGTTACCTTTTATAAGAGTGGTGAGGGGAACCTTTGAAAAAACTAGAAATATTATTTTTTAATAAATTCATATACAGTTTCTAATGGATCCAAAGTGTATTATATAAAGTTTAAGGTGTGTATAGGTGTAGAACCACTCAACCAATAGGTTTAAACAGGTTTGGGTCACTATATTAACCTTATCTTTTAGTTTTAACTCTTAGTTAATTAGTTTGACATTTACCATGTCACTTTGTATTTTTATACTATATAGTTAATAAACTTACTATATACATCCAAGAGACCCCCAAGTGGTCCATTAATGATACACATATCATGATATAAGTCTCTTGGCCAAACTTTAGATTTTTAGGAATTTAATATCAATTAATAATATAATATTTGTTTTAAAAACTCATTTATGTCAATTTTGACACTATTCAATAATTGATTTTTGTTAAAGTCATAAAAAAATTATTAATTCAAAAAAAAATTCATTTAAGAAATAATATAATGTAATATTAACCAATATAATTCATGGATTCCATCAAAACTTTCAAATTATATTTATTTTAACATTTATAATACCAATTATTTGATTCTTTCATTAATAAGGAAAATACTGCATCATTATTGTATGATAAATAATATTAATTATTAAATGTATAAAAATTATAAATAAAATAAAATTATTTAGTAAATCATTTTAGATTTATAATTAATATTTATAATTAAAAATATAACGTATATAACCCTATGTAAAAATTGTTTTTCTAAAAAATATAAGCTTATGTCATTTTTGTATTTACTTTATCTTAATTAAAATAAAGTGTCCCTATCACCTACAAGTGGCTCCATGAGGTCCCTAAAATCGACCCCAAGATGCCCATGGTTGGACATGTATCCACCAATAAGGTTTGGACACGTTTTAGGGTAATTTATTATTATTATAATATTATTTGTTTACCCTTATTTACCAGATTTACCCTTTAACCATGGTAAATAAAATATTTACCGAATTATTCAAAATATCTAAAAATAAAAGTTACCTATTTAAACAATTTTAAAATCCTGATTCCAAATATGGAATCCATTTTTACAAATTCAAAACACATATGTGGAAGAAATTAATTTAAAATTAATTCCCGTTGTTAAAACAGAAAGCGTGTTTTTAAGAGTTAACAACTATCAAAAAATTGACACTTGTTTATGTCCGGTTTAATTGTGAAATTATGTACAATGACCAAAATTGTATTAAATGGTAAAAATATAATCTAAATATACTTTAATACCACTCAAATTAATAATTTTTCACTACAAATTATTTTGATTAAAAAAGTTGTTTTTAATTAAAATTTAGTATTTTTCACTATTCATCAAAATATAAAAGTTATCCAAAAAGTACCAAAATTTTACCCTAGGATAATTTCGATATTCTAAATCCAAAAATGAAGTCCATTTTGAAATATAAAATGTATAAAATTTCAAAAAGTGGGTATTACTATTTATAATGGCTACTTTGATTGATCGCGATGTGTTAGAATATCGAAGTTGTGTACAATGCAAGCTATTTCATTACTCAAAGGGAAAAGTACCATAGAAGGTTGGAGTGTTACATTCACCCCTACTTTAAATAATTTCATTCTCAAAAATTCTGGAAAATTACTGTATAAAAAGACTCGGGTGGTTCTTCATCATAAGTTCCTCGGGTGGAAGACTCGTTGCGTCTTCCATCTTCTGGTTTTTCCATAAAACTTTTACCAGACAAGTCATCCGGTTTCTCAGAACTTGTTCTATCATATCAAGAATCATAACAGGCTCTTCACAATAAGATAGATCAGGTTTCAATTCTAATTCCTCATAGGTGAGTACATGCATTGGGTTAAGTATGTATTTTCTCAACAGTGATACGTGGAACACATCGTGTACTTTAGAGAGACTTGGCGGCATTGCCAATCGGTAAGCTACAACCCCAATTCGTTCTAGAATTTTTAATTTTCCGATGTACCTGGGACTCAATTTACCTTTATTACCAAAAATTTATAACTCCATTCCATGGAGATACCTTCAAAAAACATGATATCCTACATGAAATTCCAAATCCTTCCTTCGATTATCGGCATAGCTCTTCTGCCTACTTTGAACTGCTTTGATGTGATTTTGGATTACCTTTACCTTTTCCATTGTTTCCTACACTAGTTCCGGGCCAACTAGTTTTCTTTCACCAACATCATCCCAACAGGTTGGTGTGCAACATCTCTTTCCGTACAACGCTTCATATGGTGCCATCCGAATACTTGAATGGAAGCTATTGTTAAAAGAAAATTCCACCAGAGGTAAATATTGATCCCACAATTATCAAAGTGTGGAAATTCAATTCTACCCTTCTTCCCTGTTTCCTTATTTCCTTTCATAGAGTGTTCAACAGATCTCTTCTTCTCTTGCTTTGATTTAAAGTCATAAGACTTAGAGAATTACTTTTTTGTCTTGATAGCACACGAGACAATATCTTCGTATGATGAGAAGGTTTGAGAGACTAATGATAGACGAAGAAATGATTTTAACCCACCAAAGAAATGATCAATATTACTCCTTGGGCTATGTATATAATCAGAAACATTCCTCTCTAACCTAGTAAAGTTATCCTCATACTTTGCGACATTCTCATCCTCTTTCTGCCTCAGACTCAGAAATTGCCTTTCCATATCTGCTCAATGGTCTCGAGGAATGTATTTTTCTAAGAAAAGCTCTTTGAACTCCCTCCATTCTATATCTGATACTTCATCATCTTTCTTCGTGTTTTGTATCAATGACCACCATTGATCAACATCTCCAGTAAGGCGATAAACAGCCATGACAACATTTTCCTTTTCACTACTACCCAAGGCATGAAATATTTTCTCCAAGGAATTTATCCATTGCTCAGCTACTATGGGATTTGTACTCCCATTGAATGGCAGTGGTTGTTGTCTCATGAAGAGATCTAACATTGATCCTCCACGCTGTGGATTTGGGTGCTCCATACGGATAAGGTTATTATTCATAACCTGAGTGAGTTGTCCCAGTATGGTGATAAACTGATTAGCACCAGTTGCATCACTAACTCTACTATAATTATCTTGATCAGGAGGGAAATCCTTACATGGAGTGCGTGCATCGATACTGTTTCCATTTCTTCCACTAGGTGCCATTTCTAAACAATGGAATAAACTAGATTATTTTATGAATTGAAATATATAATTCCAAACTTCTAAAACACTTAACATAAATTCAACGGTTTATGGATATAATCCATAATCATAAAAAAATTTCTTTGAGAAGTATATACTCATAACCCTTCATAATGGTTGATAAGGAAAATGAGAATTATCCTAAGAATATCCACCAGGAGTGTCGTAACCAAGAGTGCAGCAAGGCCCATTGTCGTGCACCAGTTCCCGTTCGAGTCAAATTTAAAGCGGTGTTTTCGGGTTTTACCCCTAGGTACATCTGTGCCAGAGCCGCCTCTACCTGCTTGTATCTAGACAGGGATGCATTGCTCAGAAAACTCAAAAAATTTCTACAATACCAAAATTCTAGGAAGTTATTATATACTAATCCTCCAAGTCTATCTTAGGGCTATGTTCTCTAATCAGAGTTTATCTAAATCTAGTTTCCAAGGTTTGTACTAAGCTTCCTATGATACCAACTGTAACGCCCTAACCCCAGTTACCTAGAGTCAGTGCATTATTACATAACATTGGCATGATTACCAGGAAATCAAATCTCAAAAGACCGATCAGTTTAGTACTATTGGAAACAAGATTCATACATATGATCCACTTTACATCTTGAAGGGAAATACAACAATAATATATTTCATTAGAAGCATCCAAGCCTCCTAGATTATTCCTGCAGGTCACTCATAGATAACTTCTTCATATCCTGGGAAAATGAAACATAATAAAGGGTTGAGATCAAATGATTAGTAAGGGTAAGTAATACAACGGATAATGACATAAATATTAAGAATGATAAATAATTTAAAACCACATGCCTTTACCAACAATAAAAATGAATAATTTTATGGAAAGATTATGAGCTGAGTAAATAATTCCATAATAAAACATAATCATGAGTATTCTAATAGTCGAATGACCACATGAACCATCAATATTATTTCCATAATGAGGGAATCTATAATGCCGTACATTTTGAAACATTTTGTCAAGACCTCGGTCAAGACGTCTAAAATGATTAAGGCCTCATCCAAAACTATAAATCAAATTGGGAAAGGGCCTTGGCCAATTCCACATCTAGTTGTCTCATGAGACTTACCGATGCATCAATGAGCTATAGTGGGCTCCACCCGTCACTTACTAAGTCCAATACATTCCTCATATGAAAAGTTTTAAACATATCATAAACATTTGTATTAAAACTAGCATACGAAATGTCAATAATTTAACCATAAGCAATGAATGGTATAAAAATAGCACATCTGCAGTCAAAAATATCATAAAAACTTCAATATAATATGGATGTTTTGTATCATAATAAATCAACTTCAAATAAACTTAAAATCCATCAAATGATGTTGACATAGATGAAATCAAAACCTTTTTTAGATACATATCTATTTATATTTTGAAATCATTTAAGAGTCACATAAAGAAAATATTTATTTTGAAAATATTCTTATAAGCTTTTAAGGGAAGCTTAGATGATGTTATAACAGTGTAAAATAGCCACACCCGCCGTATAAGTTAAAAAAAACATTCTTACCTTAATTTTGTCGAAAAGGTTAAAAAGGACCTTATTTGGAAAACGACAGAAATATTCCTTTATAATCTTCTTATAAAAAGTCAAACAAGGGTATAAATGACTTTAACCCATATTCTGTAAAATAGTAAGAATGTTTTGAAATACATTTTTAAGAAACATGCATATGGAAGATAAAGAGGTCCTAGTAGATAATTACGTATAAATAACCCCAGATAATGAAGAGATTGTGATATAGAACCTTACCTTGTACTTTTCCTTGGTTGATGGTAGGTTAAACTCCTTTATAATGGTGAAATAATTGTTATTGAATTATACAATAATCATATATATTAATATGATATCATATATGATCTTTTAACATCGCCTTGTTAATAAAATCTTAGTATTATCATCGTTTTGGGTGTTAACTTACTCATTTTCTTTTATATAAGCCGTGTTTTTTATCGATAGGTTGTATCATACTCATACATATAATGATATAAAGTCTTTAAATATTATTTTTAATCATCCAATAAAATTTAGTCTTGAATGGATACGATGGGGAATGAATCTCATCGCATTCGTGGAGACGGTAATCTGTACGTACACACGAGCGACAATATCATTCTTTTGATATTAAAATAATATATAATTGGATGTTATATAATATATAAATAATCATTATCAGGTTATATTTTTTATTTACATGAATTATAAATCATTATTATACCCATCTAAATAATAGTATATTGAATAACAATTACACCGCAACGTGGAGACGGTAGGCCGTATGTACGCACGTATGGTGACATGTCATTCAAGGGATGGATAGAATAATGAATTTGTTTGTTCCATAATTATAATAACATAAAAATATATATAAGGTACTGGATTTATTATTTTATAATGGAAATAACAAGGAATGAGGAAGTTGAAGAAGAAAGGAACTTTAAAGAGGGTGGTGAAGACGTTACCTCTTCTTCGGGTTCTTCCTTTTCATTTGATCAAAAGGGATCCTTAGGTTGGATTTCTGATCAAACTAAGGAATATAGGATTAATTGATGGAAGTTGGGAGGATAGTTGGGCAGGGGTTGGCCGAGCCAAATGGCTTTGCCGATGTGAATTAATGAGAATGGGGAGTTCCCTTTTATAAGAGGGGTGAGAGGCACCTTTAGAAAAGCTAGAAATATTATTTTATAATAAATTCATATTTAGTTTACAATGGATAAAAAGTGGATTATTTAAAGGTTAAGGTGGGTATAGGTCGAAAACCACTCAAAAAATATGTCTTAGATAGGTTTGGGTCACTATATTAACCTTATCTTTCAGTTTTAACTTTTAGTTAATTATTTTGACATTTACCATGTCACATTCTATTTTTATATTATATAGTTAATAAACTTATAATATACATCCAACCGAACCCCAAGTGGTCCATTAATGATACACCTATCATGATATAAGTCTCTTGGACGAACCTTAGATTTTTAGGAATTTAATATCAATTAATAATATAATATTTGTTTTAAAAACTCATTTATGTCAATTTTGACACTACTCAATAATCGATTTTTGTTAAAGTCTTAAAAACATTATTAATTCGAACCAAATTCATTTAAGCAATAATATAATGTCATATTAACCAATAAAGTTCATATATTTTAATAGAACTTTCAAATTATATTTATTTTAACATTTATAATACCAATTATTTGATTCTTTCATTAATAAGGAAAGTACTGCATCATTATTGTGTCATAAATAATATTAATTATTAAATGTATAAAAATTATAAATAAAATATAATTATGTAGGAAATATTTTTATCTTTCTAATTAATATTTATAATCGAAAATATAACATATATAACCATATGTAAAAATAGTTTTTCTAAAAGATATAAGCTTATGTAATTTTTGTATTTACTTTATCTTAATTAAAATAAAGTGTCCCTATCACCTACAAGTGGCTCCATGGGGTCCCAAAAATCGACCCAAAGATGCCCATGGTCGGAAATGCATCCACCAATAAGGTTAGGACACGTTTTAGGGCAATTTATTATTATTATAATATTATTTTTTTACCCTTATTTACCAGATTTACCTTTTAACCATGTTAAATAAAATATTCACTGAAGTAATTATTCAAAATGTCTAAAAATAAAATTTACCTATTTACACAATTTGAACATCCTGCTTCCAAATATGGAATCCATTTTTCCAAATTCAAAACACATAAGTGGCATAAATTAATTTAAAATTAATTCCCGTTGTTAAAACAGAAAGCGTGTTTTTAAGAGTTAATAACTATCAAAAGATTGAAACTTGTTTATGTCCAGTTTAGTTGTGAAATTATGTAAAAGGACCAAAATTGTATTAAATGGTAAAAATATATTATAAATATACTTTAAAACCAATCAAATAAATAATTTATCACTCTTAATTATTTTGATTAAAAAAGTTGTTTTTAATTAAAATTTTGTAATTTTCACTATACATCCAAATATAAAAGTTATCCAAAAAGTACAAAAATTTCACCCTAGGATAATTTCGATATTCCGAATCAAAAAATGAAGTCCATTTTGAAATATAAAATGTATGAAATTTCAAAAAGTGGGTATTACTATTCATAACGGATACTTTGATTGATCGCGGTGTGTTAGAATCTCGAAGTTGCGTACAATGAAAGCTATTGCATTAATCAAAGGGAAACGTACCGTGGAAGCTTGGGGTGTTACAAAGAAATGAAATACCCTAGATCTTGATGTCTCTAGAAATAATAAATTTTAATTTTATATTCTTGAAACATTTTATGATTTTTCTCATTAATCCGATATTGAAGAGGGGATTGTTGCTACTGCTATCATTTAAAGGGAGGCACCACAATATATTGCGTGAGATTCAGAGTTGGAGTTGACATTTGTACCTATTTGAGAATAATTTTAATGGACTCTTCACTACCAGGTTTGTTCCCTATTGATAATAGATTCAACCAAGACCTGTATTTGGAATATCATATGAAATCTTATAGGCATTGTACTATCGTTACAAAATCTTAAAATCCACTTAGATATTTTATATAATACTCAATGATTTCAAATTTTCCTATATATTTTATATACATATATATTGTAGAAACTCTTGTATAAGTTTTATGTATAGGTATTAAGTTAATACCTTCTATCTCATGATGAAATATGTGGCCCGTGCATTTTTATACTATATGAAATTAAAAAGATCAAGGATAGTCTTCTGTATCCTTATGAGGATGAATTGTTAGTGGAATTCTCAACTTAGGTCTTCATAGTTGTCATTATACTAAGATGGTAGGTTTCTATTGTAGAAAAAATACTGTTCTTCTAAAGATAGTTCAAAACACCCGAGTTTAAGAGCATCCCACTAATTGAGTGTATAATTTTAATATTAGGATAGTATGCTTCCTAAATATTTATAGAGGAGGAGTCTCATCCACCCTCTAAATATATGGATTTATTTTCAGCAATACTGGTGAATGTTTCCCTTATAATGCTTTTATTTATCTAGATATGGACTTGATTTTTTCAAGTAGTTCAATTGAGGCCACTAGAATAGAATATGAACTAGTACATGCAGTATGAGAATATAGATCTAGATGGATAACCCATATATTCCATTGATATCTATATTGAGTTATAATTGGGAACCTCACTTGACATAGGGACAATTTTTAACATAGTGGAGGAAATTATTGATAATCTCAGGCCATTGATTTTAGATAAAACAATTTCATAGACCCAAAACCAATAAAATTGATGGAATCTAGTCTTATTAATTTAGTAGCACTATCATGTTAATGAGAATTTTCTATTGGATAATTTTTATATTTTTTAAATATTTTTACTCAATAAGAATATTTCTTCTTGGTAATTTAGAATAAAGTTACCTTAATCAGTCTAACTTAAATTTTTAATAATATAATTTCCCCTCAATTGTAAGGGTTTTGTATTCCCCAAGTGGCATGTGGTATATAACCACTCGTTTATATTTATCTATGGAAGATTCTTATTGAGTAGGTTACTGGTAGGTATTTCAAGGAACCCCCCTATTTTGAGTCTTCCTATGATTCTAGGTACACACACATTATTATGTGTTTCTATGTATATTTTTAGGAGAGGATTACTCAATTTGTTCTTCCATGTTGGTCTCATGAAATACATTTTCTAATGGAATAACATGAATGAAATTCACACCAGTATAAATATATAATTTAGCATTATAGTTTTAACATTGTTTTTTATAACTGATGTTAAAAGTTGAATAAGAATATTTTAACATTTATTCTTTATAAAACCAACATTAATATCCATTATTACGACATTTTACCATTTTATTTACTAAAAAAATCTAAAAATATTTTATACTTTATAATTTTCATGGTATTATCCTCATTTTCTAGTGGGATCTTTTAAAACCCTTATACTCTTGACTCACGACGACACCTAAATCATGCGCAATATTTTGATTTAATTTGATTATCAACTTATTTTTTCACTATTTCACCTCAATCCTCCATTATTTTTTTTCATCCATGAACCTTGACATTTTTCACTATATAGAAACTCTAATCTTCTTAACTCTCTACCATATTCCTAGTTTTTTTATTCATTTTTACATCATTTTTCTAAATGCTTCTCTTCATTATTGTATTGTTTACCCTATTTCAACAACCCTGAAGTGTATTAATTATAATTTAGAAACTATTTAACATTTATGACCTCCATATTTTGTAGGTTATTTTTTTATTTTTGGAAGAATAATTAATTATGTTCAAGTTGTAAATTGTATTTATCCATTTATTCATTTTCATGAATATTATTGTCATTTATATTTTTTTATAATTTTTTAATATTATAATTTTTTGTGATTATATTTTTTTTGCAATTTTAATTATTTTTGGAAGTTACTATTTTTATTTATAAGTGTTTGTATTTATAATTTTTTTTTATTTTAATATTTTTTTTGTTGAAAATGTTTTTATTTTTATTTTTTTTTCATCTTGACATTTTTTTTGTTATTATATTTATTTTTGATCAATTTTTTTGGTTATTTTTTTGATTTTAATGTGTTTTCTAGATATAAATTATTTTAAAAAATATATGCTTGTTTATATATTTAAATTATTATATTTTTTAGTTATATTTTATACAAATATATTTTTAAAAGTTTATTTGTAATAATATATTTATATATTATATTGTAAATTTAGGTATTTAATTGTTCATAATTTGAGAATTTCATGAAGTAGAAGTGATGAATATGAGAAAGGAGTTGATAATTTCATGGAATTTTTAAAATGAAATATTGAAAAAAAGATGTGATTTTCTATCTATGTGTGAATAATTTCAATATGATAACATTAGGGCATGAATAAATCAAGGACCATATGATTATCTTTGGTTTTATTCAAAATTATACATGGTGGATTTGGCATGGTGAAATAATAAGTAAATTCAAGATCTAATGATGATAAAAATGTTAAATATGAGACAAAGGATAATCTTGAATAATTAATTCATAATATAGGTGTTGAAACCTTTGAAAAAACAATAAGTTTTGATTGAATGTATTAAGATATAGAGAAACCACTATTTATTGGTTAAATTAAATTTATAGTGTTATCATTAGTGATGAGATTAGATAAATTGAATGAAATACATAGTTGATGTGATAAATGTTTCACTGAATTTATTCAACTTTTAAATGGGATACTTTTATAAGGAAACAAGATTCCTTATTAAAATTATAAAAAATAAAATATTATGTCCAATGGGATTGTTGTATAAAAATATATATGATTTCTCCAATGACTGTGTGAAGTATAAGAAGGAATCTGAGATATTATTAGAATATCCAAAATGTATGTAATAATGATATAAAATTTGTAGCAAATCAAACAATGAATTATTTTCAATAAGATTAACCAAACTTACCACTAAAGAAATATGGTATGTTCTAATAATTTCACATTTGAAGCATCTATTTACTATTTCAAATAACACTAACTAGATAAAATGGAATACATATGAGTGATTCTTAGATAAAAACTTACATCAACCTACCAATTCATAATAATGGAAAATATTTGATGACAAATTTTATGATTTTTGAAATAAATTTAGAAATATTAGAATGTGTCTATACATAGATGGAATGTATCCATATCAGAGGCTCAATATATAATATATTTTATATCCTATTATGTTAGTTTTCTATAACATAGACCCCCTAGATATGTTTTATTAGAAAATATGTGATAATGATCTTGATGATTTCTAAACCAAAGCATCATAGAAATGGTATTGATGATTTGGAATTTCTTTGGGAGATAAGTGTTATTGTATTTGATGAATAAAAGAAAGAGTATTTTCTTTTAAATTATATTATAATGTTCACTATAAATGAATTTTCTATATATTTAAAATAATCTAGGTATAGTGTTAAAGTATATAAATCTTGTCCAATTTACAAAGAGGGGACTTCATATCATCAACTGTAGAATGGAAGAAAAACATTTTACATGAGATATCAATTATTTTTGTGAATAGATCATCCCTATTGATGATTAAAATTGAAATAGAATATTTTATAAGAGTATTATTTCCCCACATCCATTTTTAGTTGAAAAATATTTTAATAAGGGGAAAACATCGATATCCCATTTGGAAAGAAATTAATTATAGACACTAAAAAAATACATGGGAGAAATGATCCAATTTATTTAAACTACATTATTGGAAAATTCTTTGACATAAAACATAACATTAATGTTATGCATGTAAAAAAAAATTTATGATAGTCTAATTAGAATAATGTTAAACATAAAAGGAAATAAAAATTTTGATATCATGAAATTCCAAACTTAATAACTATGGGAATTTATTTTGAGTTATCCCCCTTTGTGAATGAAAATAGGAAATATTTTCCACCATCTTGTCACACATTAAGAAAGGGTGATAAGGTAATTTTTTCCAATGCCTATATGGTATTAAAGTACATTTTGGTCTTTCCATAAATGTGATGAATTTGGGGTCATTGTAGGATTTAAATTTAATAGGTGTGGAATCTTATTAATTTCACGTATCGATGAAAAAAATCATACTAGTTTATTTTTGTGGAATATTACCGATACCTATCAGAAAGTTTATCCTCAGGTTGTGTTACTTTTTCAGTTCAACTTATATCAATGTAATAGATCTAGATTTGGTAGATGTGTTAGAGAATAAATCCTTTCTCATATTTTTTTCAACTATAAATTTATTTTCCAACATCATTTTTTGATATAATGGTTCGTCTAATGATTCGTTTGGTTTGAGTGGTAAGAATACATGGGCCTATTTATTCAAAGTGTATGAGTCCATTAAATATATATATAAATATTTTATGAGATATGTTAAGAATTATCATACATGAGAGACCACTATTATTCAAAAATATATATCAAAATAAGTAATTGAATTCTATACTGATTATTGTCTGATATTGAGCATGTTGGTCTACATAAACTTGAGATTTGATAGTTTATAGTGAATAAAAAGGGTTATTTTGATTAAAGGTAAAGTTAATTCCATTTTATGAAGTGATTTGTGCACATTTAAATATTTTGAACAAGATAAGTAGGGTTTGAAAATATATATAATCAAATATTGACATATTAAAGGTACAATATCCAATAATAAATTAAAATTGGTTGATAAATGAACATAAGAAACATTATTTTCATTGTTTAAGGAGGAATCAACACTGATTTATTTTCTTTAGAAACATTGAAATTCTTAGCAATGGAACCAAGTGTCAATGTGATCCCATGGTCTGGGTTTGATATTAATGGTGAAACATTATACTAAAAAACTAGGATGAAAAGATTACCGTTAAAAATAGTGAAATAATGGTCATCACTAAAGCATTATATTTTTTTAGTTAAAATGATAAAAAAAAACAAAATTTTCCATCAACATCATATTTTTGAGTTATTGAGGATATAAGGTAGATTAATTACACAAAATTTCGAGTACTGATATTTATGTGTCATTGGGTTAAAATTAAGAGTAGTGTGACACATGATGAGTACGGATTTGCACATATTTATATGATATGATTTAGTTTCAATGGTGAATCATTTATTATGAAGAGTCATGTTATTTTTAAAATTTTTACCAATTAAATGATCAGTGGTCTATAGTTTTGTTATGGAATAATTCATCCGGGAAATGATAATATTGATGATGTTGAATAATTATCTAAAATTTAGTCATTTATTACATGATTACCTAAGTATAATAATGTATATGATATAGAAATTGTTTATGTAACATGAAATAATTAGGTAGAAAGGAAATCGAAAAATATTCCTTTAATCCCCTAATTAATCTGCTAAATATATATTTTTTATGAACACAAAATTGTTAAAAAAAATTATTTTTTAACATTTATATATAAATATAAATATTTTCAAAATTCCTAATTTTTTTAAAATTTTTTATATTAAATCAATTCTGATATTTATTTTTTGTTGAAAAATTTTTCCTTTTATCATCGAGTTGTAACTATTTTCTTTATATTATTCATTTTCGGTATATAATTTTATTCAGTAAAATATTTATAATTTTCTTCCTATTAGGAAAAATCATATATTTTAATTATAAAATTATTTATTTTTAATCAATTAAAAGTGAAAAAAGATTAATTTTTTGAGATAAAACTCATTTCTATCATTTTTTTGTCATTCATTTTTATATTCACCAGTTTTAGTTCCAAATTATTTATTTAAAATTATAATAGCAAATGTTTTGTATTATATTATTAAAAATTAATTTTTTATTTATTAAATTTATTTAATTTAAATCAAATAAAAGTATACATACTTTTGTTGAACTATCATACATCTTTCTAAATTGAAGATATAGAGGAAGGGGAATTGTGGCTTGTATGTTTTTCTGTATAAATAAATAAATAAATATATATATATATATTGTAATTCAATAATTTAATGAAATTAAATTTATATTTATAAAAATTATGTGAAACTAATCTTATTATCTGAAGATGATGATACTTAAGGATACTAGGCATGAAATTACACATTTACCAAAACATTCACTCACACATGAACAGAAGAGGTTGATAATTAACATTTGTGATAACAACCACCCAATCGAACCACATGCCAATAGATTATGACTTATCTTCCAATAAAAATTCATTATCGGACAAGTATTTTATTCCCTAATTTGAGGAGCATCGAAAAATCAGAGAAATATCTGTTATAGGATTCCATAATGGTAAAATTTATAGAATTACTTATTCAGTTTTCCAATGGTTAAAATGTTATAAATTTTATATGACTAATATTTGATCTACTAAATTATAGATGACATTTAATTTTCAAGAAATGAAAGAAATTAATATTTGTTTTATCATTTAAGGAAACTAGATAGATATATTTTATGTAAAATTTGACATTATTTTTTATATGTTTGTTAGTAAAAAAAATAAAGATCCATGCATTATTATTAAGTTTATAAATACAGATAAAAATGAATTTTTGTCTATGAACAGAGGGAGGAAGCCTTTATGGTATGTTTTTGTGGTATGTAGAATTATTTAATTTATTTAATTTTAATTAATTGATAACTTATTTAGTTTTTATTACGTAATTGGACTCTAGGAATACTCACAAAGATATAGATTCTTAAAATTTATACCCTCATACATTATTATTCAGAGGGTGTCCTTTATTAGAGTAGAAAATTATTTTTAAAAAAATTAATGAATTGAGGGCCAATACAAGTTGTGGATCCGAAGAGATTCCATATGAACCTTTATCTCATCCCACTCATCATGAAAAATGGAAAAGGGATTGAAAGGTAAAAAAGGGGAAGTATATTATTGATCCAACAATGGAAGACAATAATAAGACTGTAAGTAAATAATTATTAATTTTCATCAATTTTACAATTTTTTTAAATATATCTTACTAATATAAAATTTGAAAATATTATTTCAGGACACCCTTCAGAAGAAAATGACACATGGTAACTTTATATATAATGGTAGGATATATTTTATTCCAACTAATTTAAGAAATCTAATACATATAAGATTTGTTAGAGGATATAAAGAAGGTATCTTTTTTAGATTTTTTTTCAATCCACTGGTGAGACATTAATGACACCATAATATAATGAAGAAATAGATTATTTTAAGGAAGATATACAACACTTGAGTGAGAAGATAGATGATTAAATAAAATTATCTTTAGCAGCTATAGTTATAGAAGATATATGGAAAACACATCCTACCTAACTAAATCACCCCCTTCTCATTCAGACTCGACCATGTACAATGAGTTTCATGTTAGGGATCCCCATGTACATATTATAAAATAAGAAATTTTTTATCCTTTGAGGGATTATGTATATAATATTCTTATATATTTGGGTTAGTTAAAAGTATAATTAAATGATATTATTGATCTAAATGATCATTTTCCACTGAATACTGAGTATTTTTTCATAATTGGACATACTATTGTTCATTTTTTACTTTTTCTAGCTAATCTTTTTTATAGATGAAAAATGAGGTAAGCATTGTTTTAATTTTTTTTATTTATTGTGGAAACCCTAATTAATTATTATATTTTCTTAAACATACCTTATATAGGATTATCTAAAATTATAGTAATTACTATAATGGAAGGAAAAATTCTAGGAACTATTACCTTCTTATACTACTCTGGATGTTCATTATTTCATCCCACTATTTTATTACATAACTTTTCATAACATTGTATAAACAAAGGATCTTTTAAAGTTTACTTTATTGTAAATAAGGCACATAATACAAGAAAACATAAAAAATTCATACAATCCACTTGAATGGATTCTTCATTGGTAAATTCTATGTAAAATTATTGCATCTCATAAACTGGGGACATATATCAATGGAAAGGGTGAGCATAAGTTCCAGTAAGGTAAAAAAAGGGAAACAATTTACTTGTGATTTTTAAGAATATCAAAAAGAACATGAGTCATAATGATAAATAATAAGAAAGAGGCATATAATAAAAATAATAACATGAATCATAACATATAAATGTGGCTAAAAAATTTAATTGAGTCACTCATAAGAATATCACCAAGGTTTATCACTGAGGTGTCATAAAAATTACATAGGTTATTCACCAAGATATCGTAAAATATGTCATCTCTTGAGATTAAATTCTTCTCCCAATAAATTAGAGAACTATTATAGAATACCCGTCATATATATTAAATAATATGATTCACATATATTATAAGATAACATTTCATAAATAACCTATGGAGAATAAAAGTAATGGGTTTTATATCCAAATCATGATGTTTTAAATAAAGTTATTAAAGACAAGATCTTTATGTCATATTAACACAATAAAAAAGAATTTGGATTTCATATATGTTAATACAAGAAAAAAATATATCATTTTTACATATAGGTGAATACTCTTAGAAAAAATGAGGTTTGGTATTCATTAAATAAAATAGTAGAATTTCTTGTAAAAAAGAGAGAAATTTTGAGAAGAAAATACGACAACATAAAAGGTAAGAATCATGATTTTAGAAAACATTTAAAATAGAGAGTAAAATGTTATCCAATTCATAAAAAAATTTTAATACAGTAAAGGTATATAATAAAATGTAAATAATAACATAATATATAAATTTTAAAGACATACCACATAAAATGAAAATTTGAAAGGAAAAGAGAAGGTGAGATTTCCCTTACATTCAAGAGTAACTACTAAAACTCAAATATTGCGACCATTGGGGATTTATAAAACTTTTGGAGGAACCCTTGTGAATTAAATCTATTAGATATTTATGTAGTATTAATTGGTAATGAAATAAAATGAAGAAATGGGTGGGTAATTATAACAAAAGAGTATGATTTGTTTATTAATTTCCTTGGACACCTTGGTAGTGGTAAATGAAAAACCATGGGATTTCCCATGTTATTGGATATTTTGGATAAATATAATGACATTTTAATCTATAATAGTCAAATATCATTTTATATTACTTATTTTGAAAAATAAAATTGATGTTTTCCCAAAATAACATTTTTAAAGTTAAAGTATCCATTTTAAAATTTGAAAGGTAAATTATATATTTAAAAATTGATTAAAATATTGGTATTAATAAAAATGACGTATATTAATTATTTTATTGTGGTTATTTAGTTATTTACATCATTATTAAATAATTATGGTGTCATTAAACATACCCAAAATCTAAAATTGTATTTTTTTATTATTCGTGAAAAAAAATAATGTATTTTAGAAAATTCTCATAAATCAACCCTAACCTAATTTTAACATGATGATTTCAAAATGAAATTTATTTAATTACTATAATTATAAAATAATAGAATTTGAACTTTTAAATATAGTAATAAATATTTATTAAAAATAATATTAGAGAGAAAATGCGTAGTGAAATTTATGACATGAAAAAATAAAAGTATTTTATAATTTATATTTAAATAAAAGTAATTTAACCATTATATTTCATTAAAATAAATATTATTCATAATATATTATTTTATTATATTATTTATATATACTTTTAAAAGTACAATATCTATCCGAAAAATCAATTTATCAAATTCCAACTCAATTTTATTATGAAAAAATGTTCTTAAAAAAAATTAATGGAACAAAAATTTCAGGTATAAAATTTCATTAAAATTTAAGTAACTAGAGACTCAAAACATAATCCCTTATAACACCCTCATATAACCTAAGTGTAATGTGTGTGATGGTGATAGATTCCTGGGGTGGTTTGGATAACATCGCTCGAGTGTTAGTTTCCCCTAACTTGAACATACCCAGTAGGCGATTCTGTTCAAGCTTAACATGTTGAATCTCAACTTGAGCTTGGTTAAGAGAAAAGACTAGTGACTCTACCTCCTTCCCAAGATATAAAAAATGGGTATCATATGACACAACTATACTAGTTTAGGCCATCATTTATAATTTTTTTTCAATAATTAAACATTACCATTTCTATTTATAACACTAATTATAATGTTAAAATTATTATTAAGAGTATTTCCCCAATGGTCATATTGACCGATGGTCATATAAATAAATGAAACTCTATATTCACATTTCAATTTATAATCACATCATTATTAAATATATATAGTTTTATTGAGTATAAAATAATAAATATTTTCAAGAAACAATTATCATTCAAAAAGTTTTGGTCGTTACCCCTTAAGAAATTTCATCCATAAAATTTCATCTCATTCCCTTGGTTGAGAAAAGGTGTGGGTACTTCTGCCTCAGTTTTTCCTTTGGTTCCCATTTTACCTTTTCATATTTGTGGTTCCTCTATAACATTGTAATGAGGTGGGTAGTCTTGTTGTGTAGAACATTGTCTTGCTGATCTAGGATCTCCACCGACTGCTCCTCATAAGAGAGGTCATGTTCCAGTTGTACCAAAATCTGATTATATACATGTGAAGGGTCTGGTATGTACTTATTCAAAAGAGATATTTGGAAAACATCATTAAATTGTTCTAGGTTTTGTGGATGTGTAGGATGATAAGCCACTACTCCTTTGTAATCAAGGATTAATAGGGTCTAATGTACTTGCAGATAAGCTTCCCTTTCTTCCCAAACTGAATGAATATCATGATCTATCCCAGAGGGGCCCATGTGATGACTACCCCAACTCCACCTTTGATAGGCCAGGGGCTAGTGACTAGCACCAAGTAGGCATTTCCCACAAATGGGAGGCATTAGTCTAAATTACTTGTACACACAAACACATATTCCAGACACACAATGCTGAAATTTAAAAAAACTGAAAGAAATCATGAATAAAAATAAAATCTAACAACTAAAGTATAATAGCATGTAAATAAAAGTAAACTGGGCCAAATACAAGCCCACCATAAAGATTCTATAACTTAAGTCTAACTAATACTGTAGAATTCAAACCTTCTATGAGGGAGAATACTAATTCAAGATATGCTCTTAGTAAACACCTCAGTCTTCCCTACTCTAGATAAGCTCCACTCGCACCTGGTCCTCCTAGTATACCATCAAAAGGGACACTCTCTGCACAAGACACGACACATGAAGGCAAAGACCGTGCATGGGTGAGTATAACAATACTCAGTTGGACATCCTAAAAACACTAAACCCAAATCACCAATTATTGTCAGATCAATACAAGATATTACTATATAAGTATAATAGAAATAAAAAGAGAACCCAAATATACTCAAGAAAGACACCAAACTATCAGGCAGTCATAAAAAACTACCATCCATAGTATTCTTCTTGAGGAAATGCTTGTTCTAGGAGAACTCACTCCATGAGCCATGATATAATTAGAGACACTTGATGAAGAGGTCTAGTTCATTTGGGCCCTATACAAAGAGAATTCATTGGTCAAATAATACTATGATACATAGAGAGGGGGTAATGAATAAGACTACTAGGGGTCACCAAGAACCCAATCTAGATCAACCTGCCATATAGGAAATCAAATACCAATGATTCCAAAAACCCTACCGATGAAGCCGACTAGATAGAGGATCAACACCCTACTCAATGAGTTCATGCTGATTCCAAAAACTCCACTATGGATGATAGAGGATCTCAATACAGTATCATAGAGGTACACCACAACTCTATCTAAGATTATACCACTAGAGGGGATTAAAATCCAGTGACGTAGATGTAATGTCGCACTATACCCTTGAGTAAAGGACTAAGGGAACACACTCAACCTATACTGGTACAAACTAGGAAAAATAATATCCTCGACTTTGAAGAAGGTACTAAATATTTTTTAGTTGAATTTATTAATGTTAGGGTTAGGCTACCACTAATGGCACATCGTTTGGATGCTCTGTTTACGAGTTAGGGCCATTTGAATGATGCTGCCCACAAAATTGCCCATGGCCCGTGGACTAACCACCATAGTAAGTCCACCTACCGTATGAACCGACCTCCTGTGAACTGACTATCATGGTCAGTCCACCTACTTATTCTGATCGGCTACTGTGGTTGATCACCATGGATGACTACTCTCACACCGGTCACATGGTCAATGAACTTGCAACATCTCAAGCTGCTACAACACCACAGTCGACCGCCGTAGTTGATCTCTTCGGTCAACTACAATAGGGCTCCACCCTAGCATCCTTAGATCCATCCTGGATCCAACCTGACCCTGATCCTAACCCACTAGCCCAACCTGGATCCAACCTATTGATCCGAACCAGATCTCATATCCATCACTGCTGCACTATGCATGTGTCCAAGACTATTCCCATCCCCCTGCTGAGTCAACTGCCGCAGTCTCACGCAACCTCCCACCGAGTCCGCCTCCACCGGCCCTGCTAGATCTGCTGTTCCCACCAGAGATATTTGCCACATGGATTTTCCATCCACTGGCACTGATACCAAATTTCAAAGGCTCTTTCCACAGACCACTATACCTCCTCTGAAGCCTAAAAATTGAAACGTTTTTAGATACAAGCTCCTTGAGTCCCAATCTACATTGATCCAGGATCAGTTGACGATTTTACTCAAATCTAGGGGTCCGATCATGTTCAAAAACCACTTAATAATGTAAATTCAGGACCACAAGGATCCAACGTTAAAGAACATGAAGAATATATAAATAATTGAACATTAACCAAGTTTTATCATAGTTGTCGAAGAATTATTGTCCAATGACCAAGAATGTGGGATTTTGGGTTAGCAATATAAATTAAACAAATCCTGATAAACTTGCAAAAATAATCCCATCCCACAAATACAATCAATCTATGGGATAATATTTTTGTGTATTAGTTTTCGTTAAATGTAGGAATCAAGAATGAAGAAGAATGAATTAAATCACATGAACCACCTCAATTCAGATGCTTGATTGATGAAGAACAGTCATCACATCATCATCATTGGTGAGATATGTCAAGATCAGTGGGAATCTGTTGTCGATTAGATGTTCCATCACCATTCATCAGAAGGATCCTCTAGAGGTTCCCTCTACAATGTCTCCGATAATTCTAGGGTTATAAGGCTAACCCTGTATATCTTAAAAAAGTTTATTAAATCATAAAACACCTTGATCCATAAAAAATAGAATTAAAATAATTTCATTAAATTATTTTTATTTGTTTCACATCGACAATATTTTTTTACCAAAAAACCCACCGTAACAAAAGTTTAGTCTTACGTTGGGTATACACACTACTATGAACTCAACGGTGCCCTATGATTTCTGATCTGGGCACCCATTTATGAGTTATTACACTTTATGAAAACTGTGTGAGTGTGAAATTAAATATTTTAATATTTTTAAAACATTTTTTTGGGAACATCAGGCCTCAGAATCACAGGCTGTCTCAATTCCTAGTACCGAAAACAATCCATATAATATCTAAAAATAATATGTGGAAAATAAGAGATGTTACAATTACTCTTTTTTAAGGTGAAATTCAAAGGAATACTTAATCGCCAACAACTAACTCCAAGTACCTTCGATGGTTGTCAACATAGCTATTCTTCTAACTCTAAGTAGGCTTTATGTGTTGTTGGATGGAATGAACCTTTTATATCCTCTATTGTGAAAGATCAATCCCAAGAAGCTTTCTGTCACTGGCTTCAACCCAACAAGTAGGATTTCTACATCAATTCCTATATAGAGCTTCATAAGGTACCATTTGAATAATCGAATGGAAGCTGTTGTAGTTTGAAAACTCAACTAATGGGAGATGTTTATCCCATCTAAATTCAAATCCCATTGATTATTCTATAAAAATTTCATCGAGTGTCTATATAGTCATTTTATATTGGCCATTAGTTTAGGGTTGACATGTCTTACTAAAATTCAATTTGGTACCCAAAGCTTGTTGAATAATTCTCCATAATTTTCACATAAAACTTGGATCATGATCAGAAATGAAAGAAAGTGGCAATCCATGAAACCTCACCACTTACTTTACATAAATCATGGTAATTTTATCAAGAGATCAATTTTACTGAAAGAGATAAAATAGAAATCCTTGGTGAGACAGTCCACTATAACCCATATCACAGTTTTTCTTTTGAATGTTTTATGGAGACCACTGAAAAATACCATAGTGATATTTTCCCACTTCCATATTGGTATGTGTAGTGGTTTTAATACCCCTTTAGTAATTTTTCACTCTTCCTTAACTTGTTAAAACCCTGAGCACATTGTAGTGTAGTCAGAAATCTCCCTTTTCATGTTATCCAACCAATAATTATCATGAAGGTCCCTATATATTTTAGTGATTACAAGATGTATAGAGTAAGTAGAGAAATGTGATTCATCCATAATATCATTCTTTATTTTTAGAATATATGGAAGACATAACCTTGTAAGAAATTTTAGTACACTTTCTTGATTAATATTTGACTTAGGAAACATCATATTCTTCACAGCCTCTACCTTCTTCTGTAATAAAGGATATTCTCTTTGATATTTCTCAATCTTCTCTATTAAGGACAGTTGAGAAATAATTTGGGATATAGTTGATGATATAACTTCTCTTTTGATTCCCATGTCCAATTTTACTAGGTATTTGATCAAAGGATATCCTTAAATCCTCATCATTTCCAACACAATGGGGTCTTTCCTACTTATTGCATGAGAAAATTTATTTTATCTTTCATGATGATAAGGAATTTAACAATAACAATCCTTAAGAAGTTACAACCATCTCCTATGTATCCTTTTCAATTCCTTTTGCCTAAAAATATAATTCAAACTTTTATGGTCTATGTATATATCACATTTATCCCCATAAAGATTATGCCTCCCTATCATTAGGGAAAAAAAACTGCATCCTACTCCAAGTCAAGCGTAAGATATTTATGCTCACGAGGCTTAAACTATCAAGATGCATAAGAAATAACCTTTTCATTTTTCATGAAGATTAACCCAATCCCTTTATAGGAGCATCTTTAAAAATAATGAATCCTTCTTCGATAGAGGGTGAAGTTAACACAGGTGTAATAACCAATATCTTATTCAGCTCTTGGAAACTTTTTTCACACTCATTTATCCAGATGAACTTTGCTCCTTTTCAATTTAACATGGTCATTTTATTATAAATTCATGAAAATTTTATCAAAAACGTCCTTTAATATCTTGATAAACCAAGGAAACTATAAATATTTGTTACTATTGTAGAATGAGGGCACTCCCCCGTTACCTTTTTCATGGTAGGATCAACTAAGATTCCTTCATTGGTTATAATGTACCCCAAGAAAGAATATTTTTGTTAACAAAATTCACAATTTATGAATATTCCAAATAGCCTCTCCTTCCTCATAGTTTCAATATAACCCTTAGATGATACTCATGCTCCTCAAAACATTTTGATAATGTTATAATATCATAAATAAAAACCACCATAAAGTTATCAAGGTAGACCTTAAAGACTCTATTCATAAAATCCATAAAAATTGTAGGAGGATTTGTCAAGCTGAAGGACATAACAACAAACTCATAATTCCCATATCAATAATATAAGGTAGTATTTCAAATATCTTCTTTATTCACCCTCAAATTAGGATAACTATATTCAAGATAAATCTTAGAGAATAATTGAGCCCCATAAAGATGGTCAAATAAGTCATCAATTCTTAGAAGAGGGTGCTTGTTCTTCACTACGATCCGGTTAATTTCTCAATAATAAATGCATAGATGCATTAATCAACCATTTTTCATCACAAAGAGAATAGGCGCTCCCTAAGGAGACACACATTGTCAAATAAACCCCTTCTACAAATGGTCTTGGAGTTACTTCTTGGATTCCTCCAGATCCACATTTTCTATTCTATATAAGGTCTTTAAAATCATCTTGGATCTAGGAATGAGCTCAATGGGGAAATCTACCTCTCTTTCTGATGTAGGTCTAGGTTACTCCTTAGGAAATGCATCAATGTATTCCTAAATTATTGGGACATTATCTATTTTTATACTTTCATTTCCTTCTTCATCTTCATCGATAATTTTCATAAAAAAGGCTAGAGGAGGTGATTTTAGAAAAACATCAGGTCAAAATATATCTTTAAAAAAACTATGGGTTTTCCATTCTAGACTACTGATATTTTCTTACTTTTCCTATTGATATTAGAATTATACTTTGAGATACATTCGATCACTAGTATAATGTTTAATTCCATCGTGAAAATGACTAATAGATTTACGATGAGATTATTCCCACAAAAGTAAATAATAGAGTTTCTAAACACTATTTATTCTTAGATAATCCCTCCAGGAGTCTTGACTGATAGTTTTACCTCTCTAAGTCCAGGGATTGATTATATAATATTTGAAAGCATGGAAGAAACAAATCAATTAGCGGAACTAGAATTAAACAATTTACTTTATAGCTTTGAGAGAACAACAGGAGTACATGCTAATAAATCATTTAGAGTTTCAACATCATTTATTATTTTGGAAAAATAAAAACCTCAATCCATTGGCATATACTAAGTTGGATAGTGATTCCCCTCCACTGTCTTCGAATTTGGATAGTGATTGGAAAAGTTCCCATGTTGTCCACACTAAGTCATTGAACTTTAGGCTGGGATTGCATTATCTTCCATTTTTCATTAGTTTTAAGAAGTTGAGGGTTCACCTCACTATGATAGTTCCAAGAAATAAGGACATATGTTCCACGATTGTAACATTTCCTTCTCCAAATCAAGTAGTTCATTGAATGTTTCTTCCCATATTTGTTGTAAGTGGGAATTTTCACTTGATTTCATCTTCTTCCTTGATCAAAGATCCTCCCCAATTTTATCTCAAAATACATCTTCTTTTAATTTGATCTTTGTGACCACTAAAACTCTCCAAACTCTAGTTAAACATTTATATCCCTCCTCATGATCTCCTCGTAGTATTCAAAGTCTTGGTTGACTATATTCTTCTGTTGATGGGGTCTTAGTCCAATTAAGAATCTATCAACCTTACCATTAGGATCCACGACAAATCTAGAGGTGTAACTTGAATAAATTGTGAAGTTCCTCTCATATCTTCCCACAAATTCATTTCCTTTTACTTCATCTCTAGAAACTCCTACTCCTTTTTTTGACATTGACAAAGAGAAATATTCTATGAAAAATGTTCCCCTGAACTATTCCCACTCAATTTTATCAATATCACATCTTGTATTAGTGGATTTAAACCGAGTCCACCACTGATCAGCTTCTCCCTATAGGCGGTACATATCGAGAGTGATATTCTATTATTCAGAAAAATAAAGTATAGAAAAGATCTTTTCTATAGAACTTATCCATTGTTCAAAAATCAATGGGCCAGTAGATCCACTGAAAAATGTGGTCATTGACACATGGTGAAATAAATGGAATGTTTTTCCCTTTGAGGTGAATTCGGTCTATCAGATGGATTCAAGTCATAGCTCCTAACTTAAGTCATTTGATTCATAATTCACATGAAGTCCTCTGTTTTGGATTCCATCAGAAGGTTATTAGAACCTAGTCCATTGGGCTCACAATTTACACAATTTCTCATATTTCCCACCAATTTCTAAAATAAAAAAACCTTAGTGAGAAACATGTTACATTAAATAATATTATAATTCTAAAGTAACTTCATTTATTAAAAAATCATGCTTAAGTATTTAATTCCTTACAAACAATTAATCTTTTTATAAATCCTTTGTAATATTTCATAAAAAGATTGTGATTAACCAAATATATCCCCTAGGAGTGTCAAAATAGATGTACAGTAAGGACTATTGTCACGTACCAGGTTATGATGAGTCATGACTAATATACCTTGTCAAAGTTGTAGCCCTTAGGTACATCTATTCCAGAACTAGATCCCCTTGTTGACATCAGGATAGATATTTCCTTTCATAAAAACCAATTACTTAATACTTTACCAAAAGAGCAATATGTTTTTATATATTTTAAATTTTATATAAGGGTCTTTCTAAAGATTTCAAATCCAAATTTCCCAAAATAACTAAACCATCATCTGATACCAACTATGGAATCCCTCCTATTTATTACATAACTTTTCATTACATTATGCTAACATAAGATCTTTTAAAGTTTATTTTCCTAAAAATAAGGTACACAATACATGAAAAAAATTCATTTAATTCTATTAAATGGATTATCAATTGGTTCAACCTATGTAAACTTACTATATCTCATAACATGGGGACATACATCAAAGGAAGGGTGAGTATAAGGCTTAGTAAGGGAAAAAAAGAGAAATAGTTTACTTGTGATCTTTAGGAATCTCAATAAGAACATGAGTCATAATGATAAGGCATGATAAATAGGAATATCATAATAATAAGAACATGACTCATATCATATAAATGTGGCTATAAAATTTAATTGAGATATTCATAATCATATCACCATGGTTTTTCACTGAGGTGTCATATAAATTATCATGGTTTTTGAGCTTGATATAATAAAACATGTCATCTATAGAGATTACATTCTTTAACCAATGCATTTGTGTGAAATAAGAGCACACCCTTCAAATGTATTAATTTATGAGAGATACATATATCATAATAAAACATTACATAAATAATCGGTGGAGAAGAAACGAAATGGGTTTCATATCAAAATCATGACGTTTTAAAAAAATTGATTAAATACAAGATCTTTATGTTATTACTAACCCATGAAAAAGGAATTTGGATTTCATGTATGTTAATACCAGAATAAAAATATATTATTATGACATATAGGTGAATAAACATTTAAAATAATTTTTTTTTGTGTTTTCAAAAAATAAAATAAGAGAATTTCTTGAGGAAAAGAGTGAAACTTTGAAAAGAAAATACGACAGTATAACGGGTATGAAACATGATTTTATGAAAAATGAAAAAGACATGGGAAAAGGGAATAAAATTAATAAAATAACACTAATATAGTAAATGGATATAATAAAATGTATATAATAACATATTAAATAACTTTAAAGACATACCTCATAAAAAAGAAACTCGAAAGGAAAAGAGAAGTTGAGATTTCCCTTACCTTTAATATTAACTATTAAAAATAAATATTGGGACCATGAGGGATTTAGGGAACATTGGAAGGACCCATTGGGAGGTTAAAATATCATATATTCATTGAGGATGAATTGGGAATGAATGAAAATGAAGAAATGGGTGGGTATTTATAGAAAAAGTGGAGGATTTGTTTTTTAATTTACTTTGACACCTACGTAGTGGTAAATGAAAAACCATGTGCTGGACCAAGGTATTGGAAAATTGGGACAAATATTATAATATTTTAATGCACAATATTCAACCATAATTTTATATTACTTATTTTTTCAAATAAAATTAATTTTTTTACAAATAACATTTATAAAGTTAAAATTTCCATTTTAAAATTTGGAAAGTAAATTATAAATTTGGAAATTTATTAAAATGTATTAAAATACTTTATAATAATTATATTAGATATATTAAGTATTTTATTGTGTTTAACTAGTTATTACATCATTATGACATAATTATGCTCTCATTAAACATATAGAAAAACTCAAACTGTATTTTTACTATTTAGGAAAAAATAACACATTTTAGAAAATTCTCATAAATTTACCCTAACCTAATTTCAATGTGTTTATTCAAAAAATGATATTTATTTTATCATAATAATTATATAAATATTATAATTTTAACTTTTAAATATAATAATCCATATTTATTAAAAATAATAGTAGAAAAAAATGTATAGTGAAAATGTATAGTGAAATTTCTGACACATGAAAGAAATAAAATTATTTTATCATTTCTATTTAAATAGAAGTGTTTTAACCAAACTATTTAATTAAAATAATTATTATTCATAATATTTTAGTTTTTTATAATATTTATATCTTTTTTAAGAAGTACAATTTATATCTTAAAAATCAATTTATCAAATTGCGACTCAATTTTATTAAGAAAAAATATTCTTAAAATGAAATTGATGAAACAAAAATTTTATTTATACAATTTCATTAAAATTTTATTAAAATTTATGTAACTAGGGACTTGAAATATGACCCCTTATAACATCTACATTCACCCTATGGGTAAGGTGTGTTCCAGTTACAGAATCTTGGGGCGGCTCGTATAACATCGCTCGAGTGGTAATTTCCACTAACATGAACTTCTCCTATAGGCGATTTCATTCTAGATTAACATGTTGAAGCTAAGATTGGGATTGTTCATGAGTTAATCCCAGTGATTCTACCACCTTTCAAATCTCTGAAAAATGGGCTTTATAATACATGACTGTAATGGTTGAGGTAATCAATTATCTTTTCTACATTAATTAACAATTATCTGTTCTATTTATAACACTAATTATAACGTTAAAATTAATATTAAGAGTATTATTCCAATAGTCATATTGACCAATGATCATATAATGGTTGAAATATGATGTTCATATTTCAATTTATACTCACATTATTATTAAATATATATATATTTTTTATAATAAAATAAAACAATTTTTTTGGAAACAATTATCATTGAAATTTTTTGAGTTATTATATTGATAGGGTAATAAAGCTAACAAAAATATTTACTATATTATTTAATTATTATAATTTTTTGATGAGACCTAGTATATGAAGAAGATATTATTTGTTAAACATATTTAAAATTGTCATCATTGATATTTTAAAGGGTAATGAGATCAGAGTACCTCGGTTATAATTGTTTTCCATGTAAGTAATTTTCAATTATTAATTTAATTTATTTGAATTTGATTACTATTCTAATTAGGTATCTCCAAATTATTTTCATATAGTATTATTTCACTTATTATTATTATTTTATTTATCTAGAATAAATTTGAAACATTGTGAAATACTTGAACCAATATTCCATAACTGAATATATATATCTAAAATATTAAAAAAATGAAGGTTATATATTGGTCTTTTTCATTCCTTGATGGTTAAGAACACATATATAATCCTGAACCAATATTCATTATAATATTATTAATTTTGAAATATTTATATTTTAGTTTATATTAAATGTTTTGTATATTTTTTACAAGTTAATGTAAATAATATTGGTAATGTTCTTTATTGGGTGGTTTTTGAATAATATTTAGAAAGTTAATACTATTATAATCTTTTAGTTATTTATTATTAATATTTTCATTTTACCCAAGTTCTAATAATTAGTATTTGATCTTTCAATTGGTAATGGATTGAGATAAATAGGGTTCACTTTTCAACAGTGTAACCATAAAAATTTGAATATGATATTTTTTAGATAAATAACATTTATATTAGTGAAAACCTTTTCTTTCAAATATGTATATTGTTTCTATTTTTAAAATATTGTTTTATAAAATAGTTTTATCATTAATGAGGGTGTTTTGATTGTGGATATTATGTTTTAATATTCATTTGTGATATAATCATGATAAGAACAATATTTATTTTGAAAATGTTAATTTTAATACAACAACTACAATTTTAAAAAACATGTTATATTTTTAAATTTACAATATTCTATATTGTAGGTTTTGATGATGGATCCTTGTATACATAAAATGGCTTGAAATACCTTCAAAATTTATTTGAAGAATATTTTATATGTTTGGATAATTCATTTATTTAATTTCATTTTGATTTATATTTATAAAAAATGTTAGGAATGTTTTGAATGATTTTTCTAAAACATGTTTTATTTCTTCTTGTTTTTGACATCGTTTGGTGTTTCACATTGTGTTTATAGGAATGTAATTATATATTTAACAATTTTTTTTAAAAAAATATAAACTTTAAAATTTAGATTTCGGAAAAATTTCTTTTAAAATCATTTTTCATTGGGGTTTTAACATTGGTTTTAATAAAAAAACATTTTTAATGGTCTTTCAACATTGGTTTTACTAAAACCTGATGTGGAAAACTGAGTATGTATTTAATATTAGTTTTTAGTAAAATTGATGTTAAAATTAACCTATATTTCATCTTTTATAAAGGATTTCATCATTTGTTTATAAATAGAAATTTTGAAAGTCCCACTTTCTATATCATCTATATGAATATATAATTTTAACCGATGATGAATGATAACAAACCAATATAAAAGGTGTTTTCTCCACTATTATCACTGACACATAAATCATGACTTGGATCATATCCTCATCAAAGTTATAATGGGATTTTTTATCCATGAAATATACACTAAGTTACCAATCATAATTCGATTTGATATTTTCTTTATTGGTGGGACATTTTATCTTACTACCATAATGAGGTTTTAGATTCTCCACCTGAAATTCTCTAGGAAGTGGTTTTTGAAAGGTGATCTTGAGAGATTCTATAGTGGCTAGAACTTAGGGCCCTCATAATGAGGGAGATGGATTGTGAAGTGGAATTAACTGTAAGGCTGTTTTCTATGATGTTTCCTCCATAATGGATAATATAGACTTCCTTAGTGGTAGAGGAGGTGGTAATAAAATTCTTCCTATCCCTACAGGAAAGGGTTGGCATTTATGCAACACCTTCACTTTTTAAAGCCATTTTTGATTTGATGATCCCATGGGTAGAGGTGGTTGTAAAAATTTCCCTAACCCTATGGGACAATGATGTTTCTATAACGTTACTAATATAGCCACTATGACAACCTTCTTAACCATTTGAGCCTCTATTAATGCATGTTATGGGTGAATTTCTTATCCTAAGTGATATTTTATTATCATTAAGGGATACTCCGTGTTTGTAATTTTTTTTACTTAAATGGGTGGACTATTTAACATTGTTATCTATTAGATATAGGATTTTATGAATAACTTTCTCAAGATTAGTATATTGATTTTGGGTAATAGGAGCATCATAATTTTACCAAATGGACAAACTGGTATATATGAAGAACAAAACTATGACTTGGTCCCATAAAATGACATTGAATGTGGATCTCCCCAATAAACCTTATTGTCTAGTGATCCAAGTTAATTGTAGAGACCTTTATTCACCACATTATTTGACACAGATATATGCTGGGGTATCAAAGATTATCTAGAGAATCACCATTATGCCATTGAGGAAAGATTATTAAATACAATTAAACTGCTTCATCATCTTTAAGATTTGAGAAACTAAGAGGGTGGCGAAGTCAATTGTAATGAACTGACCAAGGTTTCCCTCAAACATGACACCTGACCTGGTCTTTTACATTCTCGAAGTGAATTTTTGATCCCATAGGGTTGCTGAAAAGCACCCAGTCATCGAACAACCAACCAGAGGGAATGATTTCCCCCAACCTTAAAAAACACATGGCATATATATATTCAAAAAGCAAGAAATAACAATGAAAATACAATAAATATATTCTGTTACTATAAGAAATACAATGGAAACAAACGACTGTAAAAGTATCATAATACTCCAAGAGACAAGTCTAAATACAAAGGACCAAAACCAAACATCTAATCCATGTGATGTAATGGATGAACTCCCACCATCTCACCACCAACTACCCAACCTAGATGACATGAAACCTCTCTGACTTACTGTGGCACCTTACCTTTCCCTACATGGGAAGACATACATAGGTCTGCGCACCATCAAAGAGGTGCACATGGTGTGAGCTAACAGGTTCAATAGGATCTAAACCAGGTGTTCCATAACAAGTCTCTGTATAACAATTATTGTAAGTTAATTTAAAAAAAGACTTGGCATTATAAGTAGTAAAAAGGTATTATAGAAAACATGGTAAACATTTCCTCTTGATATTAGTTCTAAAAAGAAGTAGGTATATCAATTTCAAATGACATTTTCTATATCATATTTTACAAGAATCAACATGCATATCAAGGATAAAACAATACAAATCCAATAAATAAAAAATAATCGTATCAACACAAGAATCCAAACACTAAGGAATAAAACATGTCAGGTAGTAGACTATTAATACCCAAAAATCTATGAACAATGTACTAGAAGATCTGAATCCAATTATCAACAATCTAGGACCAAAGAGACACCCCAAACTTTGAAACTCCAACATCATATATGTACTTAGAGACAATAATCTACACTCTAGGAAAAGAGGAAAATCCATAAAGTGAACCCCGACAGTGGATGATAAGATAAAATTTTCCCTGATAACTAAAGGTAACCCATGTGCTCATTTTCATAAACATCTCAATGTTTTGAAAAAATCTTAAAACCCATTTATGCAATTAATCATTTAATAGGGTAACCATACACACTTATTTTTTCACAAATCATTCAATTCATTAAAAATACCCATTTTATTTCCATTTAGAAAAAACCTAGGAAAAAACACTTTTATTCAAAATATCATATCTACACACTCAAACAATCATCCCAATTTCATACCAATTTATTTATAAATCCATTTATAAAAATGAAAAAATACGGTTTATAAAACACATGCTTGTGACGAAACCACCTATCTAAAAATTCATGTTGCACATGGATGTAATGATATCCACCAACAATGAAAACCCAAAGACATCAATGAAGGCCATAGAATCCAATCCATGCCTCAAGACTGATGAAATTTAGAAAATAAGGGGTCTGTAGAAAGGAGGAAACCCACATAACTCCAGAACGAACACCCATTGTACCATAACCAACAAAGGAACGACCTTTAGAACAAGATCTAACTATGGATCTAGAAGAATACATGAAGAAACAAAAATTCAGACCAATAAATCTAATAAAGAAACTCTTGGTAATTACCATAATAAATGGAAATGAAGAAGCCGAAAGATTACTCACCCGGAGAGATGCACCCCAACGACAATGATAGGATCTTTGAATAGATCTATTCAGAAGGAAAAGTGTCTCCAAAAATCATAGAATAGGAAATTTGGTTTGAGATCAATGTAGAAAGAGTGGTCGAATGGGAAAACAAACCTAAAATATACCCAAAAACAACCATGTTTGGGGAATTACACGGTGTGTAACTCCTTTATATGTCATGAAATCCACACTATTCTGTTACGCCATATAATACACCACCTCAAATTAAAAATATGACTTTAAAATAACTCATGAAATGTAACCATTCATCATGTTGTATAACCATTCATAGTAGGAATCCCTTTCACATCTTTCACCTGGCAACCATTACATGGTTTATAACCTAGTCACACGACTTGAAATTCTTATGCAGCTTGCAGAAACCACCAATTAAAGCTCAGTGTCCAAAAAATATATGAATTCACCATTATAGGTATCCTCCCAATTCATTCTCATCCCTATAAATAAAATAAAGAAAAGTCAAAACATGATTATTTTAAAGACATCCCTAAAATATCAGTAATGGGATGTTACAAACTTCCCACCATAAAGAAAATTCATACTGAGAAAATCATGTGGAATATGTAATCCCTATAAAAAGATGAGGCCACTAATACCTCATTAATGACTCTTTTTTCCAAGTCTCATGAAAATAAAATCCTTATTTCCCTATAACTTAGACAAATAGAATATACTTCCCACACATGACTTTCACTTGAGAGATAAAAATCTCAACTGGATTCTACAAAACAAAAACATTAGGCTTTAACTCAATTTCTTCCCAACTCAGAACGTGCATAGGAAAATAATGATACTTCTTATGCTGAGAGACGTGTGAAACATCACGAATAACTATCAACTAAAAAAAATGCTAACTGATAAGAAACCAATATGATCTTATCAGTGACCTTAAGTGGTTAAAAAAATATCAGAGTCAACATTCCTTGTTTTCCAATCCAATGATGACCCAACTAAGGATAAACAATAAAGAAAACCCAATTACCAATAGAGAACCATAGAGGAAGATATCTCTGATCTGCAAATTATTTATGTCAACTTTGGGCTACAAAAAGATGTTGATGTACATCCTAAATCTTTGCAAATGTATCAAAAACCAAACTTGGTCCAACCAGAGTTACTTTTCCCACCTCATCCTAACAAAGTAGTGATCTTCATGAATGACCATAAAATGACTGAAAGGGATCCATACTGATCGATGAATAATAATTGTTTTTATAAAAAAACTCAACCTGTCCCAAATGTCTAACATATGACCCAATGAAATCCAAGACACAAGAACAAAGAATATCCTACATGATATGAATTAACCACTCAGTCTAACCATCTATCTGTGAATGGTAAGTTGTGATAAAATTTACCTGAGTTCCCATTTCCTCATGGATAATACTTCAGAACCTAAAGGTAAACCTAGGACCCCAATCCAAAATAATTACATAAAGAATTACATGAAACCTCGCAATATCCTACACAAACACCTTACCCATATTTTCAACCTTAGTGGTATCCTTGATCAAAATTAAATGAGAAGACTTCATCAACTGATAAAAAACTACCCAGATATCACTCCCCCTTATGGGGTCCGTGGTAATCTAATAAAAAGAATTCATGGATACCTCATCCCATTTCTAGAATGTCATCAGAAGTGGATGAATCAAACTAGAGGATTTCAAGTTCTCTGCCTTTATCTATTAGCATGTGTAATCGCAAGACACATAATCTACAATTCCATGATTTATACCCAATAACCATAATCATTATATAATGTCATAATACATATTTATAGTGTCTGGATGAATGGACCATGAATATATACGTTAACTAAATAATAAAAAAAATTCGCACAGATGATTGGATGACAACCTGCTTCCAAAATTGGATCATATCATCTGAATAAAGAGACTAACCAGAAAAAATATCTCCACCATAAAGGATTTCTATAATTTCACTAAACTGATTTTCCTTCAGCTAGATTTGAAAAATAAACTCTAGAAGAGATGATGATAACTAAAAACTCTTCAAAACTATACCTAAAACATCATCCTTAAAATCCAAGTGTAACTGAGTGAAAAGCCCTATAAGTCTCCACTCCTCTTTCGATTCCAGAATAGCCTATGAATGTACATTCCTACTAATACCATCTGCAATGACATTTACCTTCCCTAGGTTGTAGGCTATATTGAATTCAAACATCTGATGGTATTCTACCCATAATATCTATCTGAGATTCACATATTTCTCATAAAAAATATAACTCAAAGTATTATGATCATATAAGACCATGAACCTCTCCCCAAAAAATGGTGCCACCAATATTTAAGCACATGCATAACTACAACAAGCTATAAATCATGACTGGGGTAGTTCTTCTCCTGTGATCAAAGATTAAGAGAGTCTTAAGCTACCACATGGTCATCATGGATAATCACAAATCCCAAACTAGCACCAAAATCATAAAAAAACACCACATACTTCTTACCGAGATCAGGTAAGACCAGAATAGAAGATGATGTCAGAATTCATTTCAATTCATCGAAAGAATACAAACACTTCACATCCCATGTGAATTTCACCTCTTTCCAGATAAGGGAATTCAAAGGCGACTACAATTTAGGGAAATCCTTAACAAACCATCAGTAGTATGCAACGAGACCAACGATATATGTATCTAAAAGACATTTTGTGGTTCCTTCCAAGACCAAATAGCCTTCACCTTCTTAGGATCAACTAAAAATCCATGTTCAGAAATATTTTACGCCAATAAATTCAATTCTTAAATCCATAAACTATATTTCAAAATATTTCTATAAAATAATGAATTCTCAAAATTTCTAGGACCAAACTCAGATAGAGCTTTTGCTCACGCTTGGATTTTGAATAAAGTAGAATATCATCAATGAACACTACCAAAAATTTCTGAAGGTATTTATGGAATATCCAAGTAATAATATCCATAAAAACTACATGTTATTTTGTTAGACTAAAAGGCATCAAAAGATATTCATAATGGACATACCTTCTCCCCAATGCCATCTTTGGTATATCAGACTCCTAAACTTTGAGCTGATTATAAACCAACCAAAGATCAATATTCGAAAACCACTTTTCCCCTTTAACTAATCAAAAAAATAGTACACATGAGGAGAAAGATATTTTTTCTTAACTATTACCTAGTTCAACTTCTGATAGTCCACAAAAAACTAAGTTAACCATATCCCTTATTGAAAAAGATCATAGGGGATTCCCAAGGTGAAATGTTTGGGTGAACTAAAACTTTTTCCAACAGGTCATCCAATTGAATCTTGAGATCATTCATATCTTCTTGTTTCATAAAATAAGAAGGTATCGATATCGTCTGCATACCTGGAACCAAGTCAATAATAAAATATAACTCTATCTATAGAGTAAGACCATTGAACTTGTGTAGGAAAATTTTAGAAAATCCCAGAATAACAACAGGAAGATGAACAATAGAATAGATGTCGTTGAGATCACTCGTAATAGAAAACAACAAAATCACGATCTTTGTACAGGAAGGTCCTGCATGACCAGACCTCGGGTCACACCCCCTAAAACACCTAATAGATCCAATTGATAACAATAAATTAAACACTATCATGATAATAATCAAACTCAGCTCAATAAGTTGCAATCCAGTCTATACTGATGATGAATCCAAATAGATATAGATCAAGAATGAGAAAATCCTAGACCAACTCCATATCAACTATCCTTAACGAACAAGGACACTGAAACCCCTATAATATTCTCTTACTAAGAAGTGTATATGACTTCATTAAAAAGGACATAAGTTCCATTAGATTTTTAAGAATATCAAAAAAATGTGTAGATAAAAATGAGTGCAAGGCCCTAGTGTCAAATAAAGTAATTACGACTGAAGATGAAATAAGGATGGTACCTCTCACTATTACCGGACCTGCATAGACTTATATAGGACATTCATCTAGTACATGAAAGTTATTCACTCTTGAGACCTATGGTTAGATACCTATAGTCTTTCATGATTCTGACTTCACTGAAGCAGCATTTTGAGTTGACTATCCCAGAATATTACAAGTCTTAGTGATATCCTGATAGAAGTGTTTTAAATGACTAACATGTCCATAGTTGTTCCGCGTCTTCATGGTCATTGGAAAACGAATTTATGGTGTGTATAACCTCACCGCACTGATAAGAAAGTTAGGGGAAGATTTCTATCTATAGAATATGGTGTATAGGAGGCTTTCCACCAAGACCCACCTCTACAAATTCTACGATGATCCTACCACTTCCTCTTCTTCCCATGCACACCACTGAAACTGCCATTAGTCAAAAGAGAAGGGGTGTGAAAACAAAACTTTCCTACCATATCCATATCTTGCATCATATCTATATCTACCATATCTGTATAGGTAGATAGTTTCAACATAAATACCTTCCATTTGATATCCTGTCACAAACCGTGTAGGTACTTATGAGACTTTAGCTGGTCATTCATCACCATGTCTGGAGACAAATAGACAAGTTCATTAAACTGATTGTTATATGTCGACATTGAATGCTCTAACTATTGAAAGTATAGGAAATCTAGAGCATTTTATAACTTTAGTAACTCTGGGAAAAATATTTGAAGAATAGGGGTTTGAATACCTTCTAATCAAAGTCCACATGTTTGTCTTCCTCGACCATAGAATCCCACCATCACTTACTAGAACCCTTGAGCCCGAATTCTGCACATTTCACATTCATATTATTAGGTGTCACTAAGAATTAAAGGATTTTATTGATCCAATACATTCAATCATACTCCTTTTGAGGCCCATTCATTCCTTTAAAGGACAATGGCTTCTCATGCAAGAATTATCATGATTGATCTCTCTCCTCTAGCTCCCGGATATCCCTCAAAACCACTTTCTGAACACATGGTACATTCTAATCGACAACATGAAATTCCTATATGATAGTCTTCATGAAATTATGATCTATTTACAGATTCCCTTTGGAAGTATTAGCTACACCCTTATGAGGAACTCATGGAAGAGGTATCAGAGGCATACTACTGCATAGAAAAGCATAAGTACGATCAGAAAACAAAAAAAAATCTTATTTTAAATCAAAAAACACATAATCATAAAATTGTATTTAGAAAAAACCCAACACTGGAGACATATATCCCAAGGTACCATGGAAACTTGAGTATCATTGTGACAAGATATGGCCATGAACTTACTACAACACACCTCTCAATCCTTGAAAAACTTATATCTAGTCTAATAGATGATCCAAGAAAAGGACTCTTGAGGATAGAACTCATTTTACACCAAATTGAAATGAATTTACCCAAGTTTACCTCAAACCTAACACTCGACCCGTTCCATCACATACCCTAAGGGAATTATTGATCCCTACGGGTTGACAACAATAACCCAGACATTGAACATCAAACCCCATGGAATGATTTCTCCCAACCTGAATAAACACATAGCATATTTATACACAAAACGAGAATAAATAATAGAAATACAATAAATATATTCCATTACTATAATAAATATAGAAAAAAGACAGTAAAAGTACCCAAAATCTCAAAGAGACAATTCTAATTACAAAAGAACAAAACCAAATAACTACACTATGTGATGGCATGGATGAACTCCCACAATCTCACCACTATCTAACCAACCTAGCTTACATGGAACCTCACCACCTCACTGTTCTACCTTTCCATTCTGTGCATTGGAATACATAAATAGGTATGTAAAACAATTAAGAGGTGCGCATGGTTTAAGATAACAAGTTTAAAAAGATCCTACCCATGTGTTCTATTACAAGTCTTTTTATAACAATTCTTGTATTCTCATTTTAAATAAAACATGGCATGATAATAAGTAAATCATTTTTATAGAAAACATTGTACACATTTACTCATTATCATAGTTTTAAAATAAAATATGGTTTAATAATTTCAAATCACATTTTCTATATCGTCTTTTGAAAGAATCAAAATTCATATCAAGGCTAAAATAGTATAAATACTAATAATACAAAACAACAGTAGCAGTATAAGAATTGAAACAACAAGGAATATGGCATGTTAGGAATTCGAATATTCATACCCAAAAATTTATGAACATTTCACTACAGTACATGAATCCAATTATCTATACTGTAGGAGCAGAGAGACATCCCAAAGTGTGAATCCCCAACATTATATACATACATAGATACAATAATCTATACTTGAGGACAATAAAAACACCCAGAAAGTGAACCCCCACAATAGATGATGGCCTTAAGATAAACCTTCCACCTAGTACACTAGGTAACCCATTTGATCAATTTCATAATCATCTCAATGTTTTAAAAAACATTTCATATCTATTTATGTAATTAAAAATTTAATAGGGTAATCACACACACTTATTTTTCAGAAATCATTCAATGTTTTGAAAACACAACTTTTCTTTCTATTTATCAAAAAACCAGGAAAAAACCACTTTTATTCAACATATCATTTTAACTCACACAAAAAGTCATTCCATTTTGATACCAATTTATTTATTAATTAATTTATAGAAATGGAACAATACGGTTTATCGAACACTGTCTTGAGGCAGAACCGCCTAGCTTAAAACTCAGGGTGCACATGGCCGCAACTAGATCCACCAACAATGAAAACCCAAAGAAATCAACAAAGGAACTCAAATCTAATGCACATCTTAAGATTGATCTAATTTTGAAAAAAAGGGTTGACAGAAAGGTGGAAACCCACATACATCCAGAATGAACACCCATATCACCACAACCAATAAAATATGGCCTCTGAGAAAATATTACACCACCGATCTTGAAGAAGACATAAATAAACACTAATTAAAACCAAAAAACCCCATAATAAAACTCTAGGGCATTACTGTGATCAATGGAAATTAATAAGTGGAAATATCACTCACCTAAAGAGATGCACCATAACCATAATGAAGATCAAATGATGAAAAGATCGATAAAAAATGAATGATGTCTCCAAAAATCACAACAATAACGTTGGTTTGAGAGAAATGGAGAACAAGTGGTTGAATGGGAACTCAAACTCTAAAGGGACCCTAAAACTCCCCTACTTGGGTAATTATATGACATGTAACTTTTTTACACATCACAAAATCCATGGTGTTCAAGTACACCAAAAAATCTTTCACATCAGATTAAAAATATGACCTTAAAATAACTCATGATGTGTAACCATTTGTTACATCATTTAACCTTTCATAATGTGAATCCCTTTCACAGCTTGCACACAACAATGATTAAACATCATGTAACCTATTTACATGGCGTTAAATTCTTCTACAACCTATGGAAACCACTAGTTAATGCTGAGAGTCCAACAAATCTGTGACTTCACAATTTTAGGTATCCTCCTAATTATTTATTGTCCCTATATAGATAATGAAAAAGGAAAACTAGGATGAGGTTAAAGTCATACCTTACAAATTAGTAATAGGATGTCACATCAACTTGATGGATCTATTTATTTAATTCCTTGAAGTAGTTGGAGTACTCCCTATAAGATAAATTCTTTATCATTGAGATTTCATAGAGTTTCCCATAGGTTGTGATGAAGGTAGGGTATGCACTCCTTAGTCAATACCTATGGAATATCATATTAAGGAGTAGTTTTAGTTCAATACATGAACAGTATCCAATCATCATCAAAATATTATCAAATGACCATTAAATCATCTTCCTCACCAATAAAGTATTAATCAAATTGATCCAACCATGTAGATCATTATCCCAATAATTTATCAAAGAGAGTGGGATAATTTGGAACTTATTCAATTTTATCAGAGGGTAAAAGATTTGGGGGAGGAAAAAGTTATGGCCATCAACATGGGATATCCTTCAGTTAGGATGAGATATCTCTGGTCAATATTGAGGTTTTTGGTGTAGTTGGACTCAAAATCTAAAGTGTCTCTCAATATCGGTGTATTATTAGTGTGGTTTCAACATGGATAGGACCTTCAATCCAAAAATATGTGTCACCATAGAAAGTTCCTCTATAATAAGTACCATTGAAAATTCCATTGTGGTTATTGTATTTAATTCCATGGGAAAGACCTTTGGGTTTACAAAAAACTAATGGGTTTGGAAGGGGAAGAAATTACTTCCTATCAATCTTCATGATATTTGGAGGGCCACAAAAACCTGTACCATAGATATAACTTCCACGGTTGGACTTAAAATTTCTATGGGTAGGACCATAGTGACTGTTAGTCAAGGTAGGACCTCCATATTCATTGATCTTGGTACTATGAGGAGGAAATTCATGGATAAATCTACATTCCGTTATTAACAAGATACTAACCAGTTTGTAGGAAACAACTGGAATTCATTGAATGGATCAAATAAAATCAGTTTTGACTGGGAAAGTATTATAAACTTATCCCTGGGTTATATAATACTCTAGAATATAACTTAAGGATATTTTTGGAGGGGTGCCCTGGGTTGGATCCTCAACCCGGATTGGATTTTTGTAGTGTAAGTACTAATCTTCATGCATGGGTACCCACCAAAGAGGAACTTTTACTATCATTAGATTATACTATAATATCTATTGGATAGATTATAGAGTATTCTAGTTTCCCTCAAAATTATTAACAAAAGAAAGGATATGATCCCACCTTTTGACTTCAACCACTATTGAAATATGCATAAAGACTTTTTAGGATAAGATAAAAATATGGGATGTCACCTCAAAGAGTAACACTAGTTTATTAAAATGGGTTTAATATATATTGGAAAGAATATATGATCCACCCTGGGATATTTTCAACTCATGCTTTCAATATCCTTTAGTTGGTTAGGGATATGATATTATCCCTAAGAAACTTCAAGTATATGCCAATGAAATCCTTTGAAAGAGGATGGGATATGATCCTACCTTTGGGTAAATATCATGGTATTCTGTTGAAATCCCCGAGGAACAATAATAAAATCCATACTTATATATAGGATTAAGAATAAAGTATCACTTATAATTAGCTATTGGGAATTGATGATGGGATCCCTTTATGTCAGATGGTGTAGTAATATGGTTATGGTCCCTGGTGATCTCCTGAATATAATGGGGTGCATGATATTTTTCTACCAGGATATATTGGAAGGTCTGGAAGCCATGTGAAGAGATATGATCCTTCATTTTATTCATCTATAGAATATGAGGGTGGTATTCCTTAGTGAAAACCTAAATATAATATTTCTCCTTGACATAAGTTTTTTTAAACCATTAGTAAGACCTCTATCTGGGTTCATTGAGTGACCTCGTCTATGTATTCCTAATAAACTAGGTTCATTCAAAATTAGTCATGGTGATGGATGATAGTAACCATCCTATGTGTCTCCTATGTGGTGGTAGGGATACTGATTACATCCTCCTCTATATCATTAGTTTAGTGATATAAGTATTTTTTTGCTCCAGGGAAGGACAACTGAAGTTATTGAACAAGGAAATAGAGCCCACATGTTTCTCTATAACCCATCAATGATAGAATAATCAGTGAGGCTTCACCTAATGTGGGATAATATTAGTTGGATGTAATTTTTTTAAATATCCATTAAGATGGTATTCTAATATTAGTGTGTTATTTAGTTGACATTGGTGGTGTTGAGTTGAAAAAAAATCCATTTGGGACGCAAGGCCACACACTTTGTCATAGCTAAGTCATAAGTCATGCACCTTGGATGACTATGAGTGACATAATCAAGAGCACCATGATGAAATCGATTTTTTGGCATACTGATGTGAGACAATGCAGATCTTTATGTTTCAATTAGGATCAAAATGAGTAGTACAGGGTTCATTGAATATCTGGAAGGTATTAACAACCAAAAATAAAATAAAATAATTAATGGAGTACCATAAGGAAAAGCATGGTCAATAGATTACTTTCATGCATAAAGGTTTAAGGGTCTACGTTCTCATGAACCTTTACCTTGTTATTTATCAGTTTTTGAGGGTGTTAAAACATGTTTTTCTATTATTGTTTGAGGATTGGGAAGGTTTACATAGATTATAATCCATTCTATGTCATTGATTTGAAATTTTATTTTCAAAATTGTTAACTAAAATATATATATTATATATGATAATAAATTTTATGAATGATTTGATAATGATAACAACTATTTAAAATATTATATCAGTCTAATTCTTTATGAGTATAAAAATATTATTCATTGATTTTAAATACTTTAGGTAATGAAATTTTTCTATATATCATTTAAATAATATTACATATCATTTATATTTTATATTTCTAGTTTTCTAAAAATAAAATTTTTTATATATATTAAAAATATTATTTAGATATATTACTTTATTAGGTATAATGTTGTAATAAATTGAATATATTTTATTTAAATAAAGTTAATTTAAAAAAAATGTTTAGGAAAAATAAAAAAAATGTCTTATGAATTATGATCTTGTGAAATAATTTGTGTTGAATGATTAAGTATCACTGTTTAAGAAAGAGAAAGATGAATGAAATAAAGTGCATATTTGAAATGTTTTTTGTGAAAAAAATTTGAAAAATATGTTTCTATAAAATGAAATATGATATTTTAATTAATGAGAGATATGGGGTAGATAACACACCTTGTAACATGGATGCAAGGAAGGGTTTAAAAAAAAAATAAAATAAAAACTTGATTTTCCTTTTAAAAGATTATTTATTTTCAATAAATTAGAAAATGTATTATTTAGTATTTAAAAATTAAAATGAATGTTTTAAATGTATTTTTGGAAACATCACCTATATATAGATATAACCATTTTATTTAAAACTAGATTTCCCTATTTTTCGGTCCTTTTGTTCGTCCTTCAAGGATTGGTGATTCAAACATCACCTTTGAGTTATGTGAAGTCCCTTGGGTAATCTAAGAATATCTTTTTCAATTCAATTAAGTATTCTAATATCCTATAACTCTAATATTGACACTAAAACATGTAAAGTTTATCTTCATGTAAGGGGATCAACAAATCTGTCCTTTATTTAGTGAAAGTTTGAATTAATCATGCTTTAGTTCCTTTTTTAAATATATAGGAGAAGCTGTAACATGATTATAATAAAATTGATAAAATTTTAAAGAAAGTGGAATATTACATGATCTGATTTTATTTGATTTTTTTGAAACTAGATAACTAATATTTCTTGGTCTAAAAATAAGTAAATAAATATTGTTTTCATTTTTTTAGATCACATGTAGTGGAATATTTTTATTATTATTATTTTCATAGATTGGAATAAAATATAGTAAATTGATAATATTATTAAAATTTTGAATTTAATATGTAGTAGATCAATATTGTTAAAATTTTAACCTATAAATTAGCATCATGTGCAATATCATTATGTTTCCAAAACTATAAATTACCAGAGGGAAAAAATACTATCAAATAATATTTAATTATTATCATGTACATAAAAATTTAATAAATGATTGAGAAATAATTAATATTTCAATATATTAATTTTTATAATTTTTAATACTAGAAAATCACTATTAAAAGAATATGATCAAGATTTTATTATTATTATATCATGAAATTGAAATATTATTATGTACCGTTTAAATAATGTTTGATAATCTATAAATCATGTGCCTCTTATAGTTACAGTTTCTCTTTATAATCATATATTTTAGATAATTATGGTTACCTTATAAACTAGAAATTTATTAGTGAAATATATTATTAATATTTTTGATAATAATTTCAACAATGGGATTTAAAGATATCCCATGTTGTTGAATAATAGTAATTATCTTGGGATTATCTATGAGGGAGCAAAAAATAATTATATAATATGACACTAAAGTTCTAATTAATTTATGTTTTGATATATTTGTACTCTTCTACGTTTTATAAAAATGAAACTTGAAAATTATCATGTGTGTAGATAATTAATATATCATTTTGGAGATTAAATAAATCATTGTATTTTGTGTGGAATCCTTTTTTTGCAGTATTTTTATGTTTCTTATTAATATTTACTGGTTAGTATGTTATTTTTCCGCATGTTTTTTTGTTTTTTTGTTTAACATGGTTTAAATATCTTGCAATAGATAAAAAAATTAAATCCGATCAATGTTACAATTTAAATGGAAGATGAATGATTAGAAAAACTAGTGATATTATTGGAATTTTTTGAATACAAAATTAATGCTTGAAGCATGTTACAATGATTTTAGTTACCATGAGAAACTTCTTATATGTTTCGTGATACAAAAAAACATGTGTATAATAAATTTTTTAATTCAATATGGGAATTAAAATGGATTTTTTCTAATTACAATTTTCTTGGGGATGAATGATCCTATCCTTGATTATGAGAGGCTTGAAATACTCAAATCTAAATCCTCAATTTCCATTAAATTCATTTGAAAAAAATATATCTGAAATGAATATATCCTCTAGGAATTTAGGGATATGATGTGATTAATTGATATCCTCGTACGGTTGGTTATACATTGATTAATGGGCTTGGAGCTTGGGGATATAGTGATGGTTGGAGCTAGTGAAGGAGGAATAGATTATACAATACCCAATAAAGGGATCATGAGACAGAGATGCTAGGATGTGATTCAGGCAATGATTTATTATTGATATATATAATCTTTATTGTTGCATATTTTATGTACAAATGTACATATGTTATTTATATGATCAATTTAAAACTTCTTGACACCATTTGATGTTACACATTATATGTGCATATTTAATGTGGTAGCTTTGTATGAGCCCTAACATACCAATAAGAATTGAGAAATTAAAAATTTAATTAATAAATGAATGGAGATGGTTCTAATTATTTTTAAATGATGATGATATAATTAGAATATAATCAAATAATGATTTATAGCATCAAACATTGTCATTTAAAGGATTAAGGAGTTAAGACTGGAAATAAAAATAAAATGATATTCATTAATGGATAATTAATTAATTAACATGGAAAATTAAACATGTATTATTTTGGTATATGTAGACCTTAGCGATGAAAGATGAGTGTCTTGTGTGAGGATAAAGATAGATGAGTCTATGGCTAGGTAGTTTCCTTTAGTGTGGTTGTGCATGATAATATTTATATTTTCTGATTTCATATGCTACCTCACCAGCATCTGTAGGGTTGTGGAAACCCAACTATTTTCAGGGTGATTTTCACAATATCTAAGATGATTATGAAATAGATGACTGAATTATACCTTTCAATTTCTCTCCGTTCAGATGTAGTATGAGAAAGCATATCCTTAGATATAATGGAAAATGGTATTTTGTGTTTACCTAATTAGGCTGTAATACCTATTGATTCTACTATAAATTTATGTGTGAGTTATAATGGATTGAGTTTACAGAATGTACTTGTATTCATACTTGGTTCTTAATACTCCCCATAGGTGTACATTCATGGGGTATAATAGATTGAGGTATAATACATTTACACAAGTTATGGTTGGTTCTAGATTTATACCTATTTTCAATTGAGATAGTTTCATATATTGCATGTTGGGATGGTGAGATAGTTATGTGGCCTGATGCCAATATTAAATGTTGGTCCCTGCACGAGACTAAGGAAGGTAGCCTGAGGGTTGACAAAAATTGGGGAAAAATGACTTATAGATGGTATAAGCAGAAGACGCAGCCATTGGAGAATGAGTGAAACTAAATAGCGGGTACGTGAAAGTAAGGTATCATCATTATATATGTATATATATTCACCTGATAGGGAATATTTTACTTCCATGAGTTACTTGGTGATTAAGCCCTAGTGTGGTTAGGAAATTAGTATTACATGTTAGGTGATGATTTGGTTTTATTTGTTTGTTCATTGAGATTTAGTATACTTCATTAAAATTTTATTGTGGTTGGGGGGGGGGGGTCCTATTAAGTATACATGTTATGATATTACAACATATATATAAACTATTTTAAAGTCTGTAGTAGTTTTTTGGTGATCAATCTAGACCTTACTAGTCCAATGAGTTGTTCAAGAGTTGTTGGAGCTTTGTGTCCATTGTTGGGGATTACCTTTTATACTTTCTTTTGTTTTAGTTTATATATGACTTTACATTAATGAATATGGATCCATTCTTTATTTATGTTTTTTGTTTATTGGTGGTTTTTATCTAATTATCCGTTTCCCTTATATTTATATTTAGGTCAATGCCTCCCATATGTGTGATTTATATATACTGAGTGAAACTCTCTAACCCTTGGCTTGTTAGAGGTGGGATTTAGAGGACATTATCTCTCTTTCTTTATTTACAACACTAGAGGTTTACCTTGGGGGTAGGGGTCAGGAAAGAGTGGTATTAAAGGCTAATTATTAATACATATAATGGAGTTTAGAGTTAGACATTGGTGGTGATTTATGAGTTGGTAGGGAAATGGTATCAATATGGTTTATTGTGTGCTGTTAAATAGGGATACTATCAAGGGCATGGGATTTTATTTCCATCTGTAATCCAATTAAAGGATCTTAAATTTTACTAAACATATTAAGTGAAGTGATACTACTTTTAAGGTATATTTTACGGTATAGATCACGAATCATGATTTTCTGGACAATTTTTGAATTGGATAGAAAATGGAAATTACGTAAAAGAAATTGAATTAATTAATTAACCTTTAATAATATTTATCTTGGGATAGGAATATCATTTATTTTTTATTTTATGGGAATTAAAGTAGGTTTATTACTTATTAGGTTCGTACTGAAGATGTTTGAAATGATATGCTAGTAAATATCTATAGAGTGGAGGTTAATGATAAATAACCCAGAGGAGATAAAGATAGACTTATGTTTGATACATACTTCATGGGAGAACTAGGTTTCATTGCTTTGATTATTCTCTATAAGGTAACTCAATATTAGTGGTTCTTATTCCCAAGATATTGTCTGGAGTTGAAGGTTTTATATGGAATGGTTCAAGATCAATTTCAGATCAAGTTTCTTTATTTAACCTCAAAGGAACCTTGGCAGTTAGTTATTTTTTTTCTCCACGTGGGAATTTCTAAGATCTTACCTTGATATATTGTGGAATATTATAAGAATATTTAGATGCTTAATCTTTCAATTTTCATCCCCTAAAATTGAATGTCTAAAGTCATCATTATTCATAGATTTCAAGATCTTTCACATGAATGAATGAATTTACTCATTCTCTATAATTAAAACCTATACGATGAATACCATGATCCAATTTCTTATACCACTATAACATTTGATAGCCAAAATATACATGAATTTCCTTCATAGATGGTAATTATATCCCACTCCTCCACCCTAGTGTTGAGATCCAGATATTGTTCATCAGAATAGTTTCCCTGAACTTATTAATTTCATTAAATAACTCTCTCCTCCAGATCTTTGTTTTGGGGATATAGCATAGGGAGGTCTTGATGTTATTATATTCCTTCTATAACTCTTCTCTTAGGTTTTTTTGGTTTAGATTTAGTCTAGGGGAAGATTTTATTATATATCTTACTATATTTTAATCAATATACTCTTCTCTCAGACCTCATTATATAGTCCAGGGTCTAGTAGAAGGGGATATGGTATGTTTTATGTTTAATTTATTTTATAGATAATATTCTATTATTTTTCTATTTGTGGTGAATTAAATTCTTGTATTATATGATTTGTGCTTGTGAATCAATTCATGTTGTGTCTATGATTTTCTGTTATTGTATTTCTAAATGGATTTGTATTGTATTGGTAGTGTATGTTATAGATTCATATATATTAATATGGGGGATACTTCACCCATCATGAATAATTTTAAATCCTTGTAGGTGATTTATGGATGCCCAAAGTGGATAGTTGTATAGTTTGGTGGATGGGTTCCCTTGATTTTTATGGCTGTGGTAGTACTATTTATATTGATATCAGTGCTTGTATTAGTTGATAAATACTATTTGAAACTAATTTAAACCTACTGAATTTAATTAAATCCACATATATTAACTGATAAATGGGAACCGTAAAGTGTTTTTTGTATTACGTGGGATTTATCTTACTAACTGATTTTTTCTAATAGACTTGGAAATTTTAAAAGATGAATAAAGTGGATTTATTTAACCTCAAGGTTTAATGATTCATGTAATGTATTTATTTTAATTATCTAGATTTTAAGTGATTCATGTTGATATTAACTTGTTATAAAGAATAATATATTTTTAATTTTATACACCATGGTATAGTATTTTAAATTTCATATGATTATCAACTAATTTAGCATAAAACAAGTTACGGTTTTTAATTATATTAGTTGGCAATTTTTTTAAATTGTATGATACATGATAAATTAAATTGGATAATTTACATTGTGGTTTAGTTTTTAAAATTAGTAATTAATTTTTTTGGGGAAATTTACAATTGTTATGTTGTATTTGGAAATAGCCTCCATGCTGTGTAAAAACTGTGAGTAGTAATATTCAGGGCGATTCACTTGAAAAAATTGAAAAACTATAAAAGTAGAAAATCTAGTCTCCAAGGGAGTATCCTTGGTTGTGAAGGAAGGCAATGATAAGTGGAAGTCTATGTCTGATGATGAGAAGAAATTGTACATTGACAATATAGAAGATCATAAGGTCAAGTATATAGAGGCCTAGAAGATTTAGGAACAAGAAAATAGAGATTGTGAAGATGAAGATGATGGGGACAAAGGATATGAGAAATTATGTGCTGATGAATAGGGGTCCATGGAATGTCATTTTATTTTTTAATTTATAATGTTCATAGATTACATCTTATGAATTATTGTAATGTTTGAATATTTTTGAAACCATGTTTTGGTGTTTTGGTTTGAGATTCACTTGACAAAATTCAGTATTGGTAACAGGTTTTCTTAGATAAATAACTACATCCATCTATTGAAAATTGAAATTATTTTAAGAGTATATTTTTTAAAATTAAGATAATATCTATTAAAAATGGATTTTAATGAAACCTTTTCATAAATAAGGTTAAAATGTTTTTCATTTAAAGTACTTCAAACTACTAGTTTTTAAATGCCAAAATCTTAATGAAAAATATTTATCATCACACTTTAATTTTTTAACAAGTTTTTATAAAAAATGTTTTAAGAAATATATTTAATATTGCTTGTAACCTATTATCAGAACATGATAAGACATGTTACCAGTTAATTAATTTTTAGGTCATTTGTGTTTTTTGAGTATTATTACTGACTAAAAACTATCGTTTTTTATTATAAAAATACTTCTAAGGAAAAAGTGACAAACTACAATGTAATGACCCAAAAATTTATCAATGGAATTCCCTTATTATAATTATTCCTTATAGTATAATCAAAATTTGAATCATAATGACATAATATTATGTGACCATTAAACATAAATTTTCCACTTTTATGTTTTGAATTTCAATAATCCGACATACACCGTTGTGTTCAAAATGATTTTTGGAGTCTAATAAAATAAAAATAATTTTTGGTGAAAGGTAACATACCCTTATGAATAGTAACCTACCCTTATGAATAGTAATATGTCCCTTATGATTATTAAATCTTCTAAAATAATAGTAACCTTACCCTTGAATAATTAAATAAAATTAAGGTATCTTATAAGTGATAATTTGAACATAGTAAATGTATTGGTATTTTTGTAAGTCATAAATAAATAATTATAATGAATTAATTAATTTAAAAAAATTTTATTTCCTTAAAATGTGTTCATAACTTAAAAAATCTATTTCTTCTAGTTTTTAGATAATTTTATAAGACCCTACGTAATTTTTGAAAGCATTACAAAATCAGTTTTAATTTTAAAAATTGTATTTTTCAAGTAAATTGCGATTTTAATTAAATATTAAATTAATCATATTTAGAAATTTATTTTGAAAAAATGGAATTTATTTTTGGATTCTAAATTTTGAGAAATGGTTCGGGTGAATATTTGAGATTTTTCTGAAATACTTTAATTTTTGATGAATAGTGAAATACCATAATTTACAAAATAAGTTAAATAAGCTAATTATAGAGTCATGTATGATGTTCTGATGATTTAAGCTCACTTGGTTCGAGATCACACGATAAAATTACTATTCTTGGTCATTGAAGACTCAATATTCCTTGTCTTGTGGGGAAATAATAAACTAATGAATTTAATATTGAGAAAACCCCTCTCCCCTCCACTATAAATACCACCCTTCATACCCTCATTTCCTCACACCTCTCAAGATTAAATCCTTGTCTAAACTCTGACCAAGCATCTTACCTAGACCCTACCCCATGTCTAAAAGATTTTGGTCTCATCAAAAGGCCAAGATTAGCCCTCATAAGGAGGACCTCAAGAGGAGGATTCAGGAGGTAATTTATCTCCTTCTTTTCCTTTAAATTCCTTTCAATTTCAAGTTCTTTTCTTATTCTCTCCCAACCTATATTGGTCCAAATGGTTTTGTAACTCCATAATTATACATATAATTAAATTTTATGATACTAATGGGATATTATATCATACAACCCCCTTCTCCTATTCTTTTTATTTTATAAAGAAAACATAGTTTGTGAGTTGTTAATCTATCACCTTCAAGAATGACATGTTTTCTTTTTTCCATTTCTACTTTCATATCTGGTAATGAAACAATTTTTATGGTTGAACCATAATATATTATTTATATTATGTTCTAATTAATGTTCTGTGACTAACTTTTGTTCATATTACTAATTGATTAATAAAAAAAAGTTCGTTGTGGTCAAAAAACCACACAAATTAACCCAAACTATCATCATTAAATTCCTTTCTAATGATTCATCCACACGGTACATAAAATAATTCCTAGAGTATCATTAATAACATTTAATATCAGTTCTTTATGTTTACCCATGTTCTACCCAAACATCAACTTATGAATACAAGCGAACCTCTCAAGAAAACCATAAAAACAAACATTCTCGAACAATGTTTTTAAACCCTATAACTCTTCAAAAGGCCCATAAAATAACATAATAAAACCAAAATGAACCCTTTTCATTTATAAAAGGTTTTTTAATTTTTAATTAAAGAATATAATGTCATTATATAGGACATTAAAGATAAGGGAGGGTTCGAATACAAGGTAAGGGGAAATTCTCAAACCCAACTTTCATCCTTCGGGTTCTACCTCTTTCACTTCTTTTTGATATGGTTACTCCATAAAAATATATTATTCATCATTGTATTTTCTTTTCTGGGATATATATGTTTGTCACTGGTATTTATGTCAAACCAAATGTTTTCCAAAATAACTCTTCTTTTAATAACACGCCTTTTACTTTTCATTCAAGATTGACAGTTTTGGTAACATGTATGTTATTCCCTCTTTATTTTGGGAACCCAATGTTTGTGAATGTGTTCTTATGAGATGAAACCCATTAATTATTAGGGGTTTGTTATGTTCATTTTTTTATATGTTCAATTTGGCATGCATGATAAATGATAATGTTATGATGCAATGGGTGCGCCCAGAATTATATAGCGCAATATGAATGTTTCAATGTGAAGGGTGCACCCAAAATTATACAACGCTTCAATGCATTGGTTAATGTGATTAATATCATTAGTAAATGTTAAATGATGTGTAAAAAATATTTTAGCTTGGTTCACAAGTATGTGTGGTAGTTAACCACTAAGACACGATGTTTCATTTTTAGGCATTGCCACATTTCAGGTATTACATTTATGCTTCCTCTCATGTTCATGATAATTTTCCTATGTTATGATTATGCTCACCCCATGATATATAGTTCTTATCTATCATCTTACTGGTCTTTTATCACACCCATTTTTATGTATATCCTCAGGTGACTACATGTACTAAGGAGAGGTCAAGTGCCAATAAGAAGCTAGGGAAGAAGGAATTAAATAAATTTTTATGCTTGATGTAATAATTGTTATGTATGGTCCTAGTTTTACCAAGACACTAAACCTTTGGATCCCCTATTGGTAATACTATTATTTTGTTTATATTTAAAATGATGTAATATTAATGTAAGAAAAGGTTGGGTCGTTGTAGTTGGTATCAAAGGAAAGGTTTAGTTAATTTGGAAATTAGGATTAATGAACCCTAGATAAAACCTCTAGTATGAGACTATGTAAAAATATGCAAACAAAAAGGTTAATATAGGGATACCATATTTTATTCTTTTAGTATAAATTGTTCAAATGAATTTGTTATTTTTTCATGAATTTTTGACTTATGTTTTGTTCTAACCATTTCTATTTTAGAAAATGGGGGGAATAAGGAGAAACCAGGCCAACAACTTGTGCGGGGGCCAATGCAACGATTGACTGAATGACATCCCCAATGATTTGGGAGGTGGAGTTCAAAACACCATGGACATTCTTACCCATCTATCCCAGGTTATGAATAATAACCATAATAATGGAGAATATCCCCCTTCACTAAAAAGGGTGAAACTGGCTATCAAATGTTTTATGAGGCAACAGTCACCGACATTTAGTGGATCTTACGATCCAGTAATTGTGGAATAGTGGGTAAACTCCATGGAGAAGATCATTTCTATGATTTAGTATTTTTTGATGGAGAAGGCGACACTATTCGTTTATCATCTATATGGAGAGGCTGATCAATGGCGGGCCTTGATTAGGAACACCAAGCCAAGGGAGGAATTTGAAGAGATGGAATGGGAATACTTTAAGATCATGTTTCTTAATAAGTATTTCCCATGAAATCTTTTCACAAATATAGAGAGAGATTTCATAGAGCTCAAGAAAAAAAGAAGAAGAATCTATCACAACCTATTAAGCTAATTTCACAAGGCTTGAAAGGTATTCTTTGGGTTTTGTTATAAAAAATGATAGCAAAATTGATAGATTCTTTATTGGATTAAAACCGCACCTTCGAAAGGCTCTTGTAATTTGAGACTTTGGGAGTTATGAAGAAGTTGTTAGGTGCGCTGTCAAAGGTGAGATGGAGTTTGGAGAATGGTCCCATGGATATGGTGATATGAAACAGAAGATAGAGTTTCATGTTCTAGGATCTAATGACAAAGGTGGGAAGAAAACTCAATGATTCACATGCCAAAAATGTGGGAAGCTGCACTTTGGGAACTACCTCAAAGGGAAGAGGAAGTGATTAAAGTGTGGGAAAGCATACCCTGCTCAAGTGTGTCAAAAAGACATAAAAATAAATGAGAATGTGGAATAAAAAAGGAGAGAACCACCCATGGTTCAATGATACAACTGTAGGGAGCTAGGGCACTATGCAATCCAGTTCAATATACTTTGAGTTCTCGAGGGTAATCAGCATTAGTAACCACCAATGCCAATGGAACAAGGGAAGGCTTATGCCATCACTACTACAGAAGTGGAGCAAGATAATGATGTCGTATAATGTACAATTACTATTCACTCAATAATGGAAAAAGTCTTATTTGATTCTGGTTCTATGTATTCCTTTATATTTTTCAAGTTTTCTAGAACTATAGAATCGAAGCCAAGAAACCTTGAAGTAGAGATATCTGTAAAAACACCATGTGGTAAAATCATTTCAATCCAAGTGTTTGACTCTTCTCTTATTGGCGTATGTGGTAAGATTCTTCTAGATAATGTCATAATACTTCCCTTGGTAGAATTTGATGCTATAATGGGAATGGATTGGCTCTCTTTATATTTAGCACATATCAACTATCGGGAAAAGGAAATATCTCTTCATATTCTGAACCATCCCATGCTCCTCTATAAATGCAAGGAAAATCATGAATCTCCTTTGAAAAATCCTTCAATGGTGTGGGTGTTGATTACCTATGAAGAAGCATATCTCTCCCAAATGGTTGAGTAAAGGAAAGTGCCAACCTTGTGAAAATTCTCATCATGAGGGAATACAGTGATGTATTTCTTGAAGAGTTACCCAGAATTCCCTTGGATCATGAGGTAGATTTTTTAATAGAACTCATACCTAGAGCTACTCATATCTCAAAGTGTCCCTAGAGGATGGCTCCTACCAAACTAGAGGAGTTAAAGAAGAAACTGTAAGAGCATCTGGACAATGGGTTCATACGCCCTAGTGAATCCCCTTCGGGTGCGCCAGTTCTCTTTATGAAGAAGAAGGATGGAACAATGCGGCTATGTATCGATTATCAGGAACTCACAATATCACCATAAACAAAAAGTATCCTCTTCCAAGTATTGATGACTTGTTCGATCAGTTAATAGGAGTTCAATACTTCTCAAAGGTGGATCTTAATTCTAGATATAATCAGCTAAAGGAGAATAAGGAATATATTTAGAAGACTACCTTCCGTACAAGTTTTGGGAACTATGAGTTGTTGGTTATGCCCTTCTGACATACTCATTCCCCTGCAATCTTCATGGATTTGATTAATAGAGTCTTTAGACATTACCTCGAAATTTTTTTGGTAGTGATTATTGATGATATTCTCATGTACTCCATGAAAAGGAGGAACATGAAGAACATCTAAGACTTGTGTTGGTGACATTGAGAAAGGATAAGTTGTACACCAAGATTAGAAAGTGTGACTTTTGGATAAAGAAATTCACTTTATTGGGACATGTGATAACAAGTGAGGGAATTTCTATAGATCCTTCAAAAACAAAGGTGATTGAGAAATGACACATGACCTCTAGTGTCACAGAAATCCATAGTTTTCTGGGATTAACTGGGTGCTACTGACATTTTGTGAGAAACGTCTCATGATTGTCAATCCCGCTAACTAAGTTAGCAAGGAAAGGGGTAAAGTATGTCTGGACGGAAGAATGTGAGGGAAGCTTCAAGGAGCTAAAGAGAAGGCTAATCACTGCAATTGTACTCACACTACAGAAAAGTGGAGAAAGTTGTGTGATATACAATGATGCTTCAAAGAAAGGATTGGGTTGGGTACTCATGAAAAATGATAATGTGATAGAATATGCCTCACAGAAGTTGAATATCCAAGAGCAGAACTACCCGACACATGATCTAGAGATAGCAACTGTGATTTTTCCTCGAAAATCTAGCGGCACTACCTTTATGGCGAGAAGTGTGACATATACACCGACCATAAGAGACTAAACTATATATTCACACCAAAGGAGAGAAACATGTGTCAAAGGAGATGGTTAAAGATAATTAAGGATTACAATTCCTCTATTCACTACCATCCTGGAAAGGCAAACAAGGTAGGTGATTCTCTAAGAAGAAAATAACCTGCTACTCTATCCATGTTATGGATTGATAAAGACCCTATATTCAGGGATATGAAAATAATGGATTTAGAAATCATAAGGCCATGGGAAACATCCTACCTTTCCCAAATGATTGTGTAACCATCCATCCATGAGAAGATTAAGGAAGCACAAAGGGATTATGTGAAGATATAAAAGAGGGTGAATGAAGTAAATAAGGGAAGCTGCATGAGTTCTATATCGATGATGATGGTGTGATTAGATTGGAATATGACATTGTCTTCCTTCATCACTTAGGATAAAGAAGGATATATTCAAAAATGCACATAGCTCAACCTTATCTATCCATCCTAGTAGCACCAAGATGTATCATGATCTCCAGGAACACTTTTGGTGGGATAACATGAAGAAGGAGATTGAAGAATATATATCAAGGTGCTTGGTATGTCAAAAAGTTAAAGAAGAGTGATAAAAGTCCAAAGGGTTGATGTAGACATTGACTATACCCATGTGAAAATGCGAGAATGTTACTATGGACTTTGTCATAGGTCTCTCGAAGATGTCAAAGGGAAATAATGCGATATTAGTTGTGTTTGATCAACTCACCAACACTGCCCATTTTATCACTATTCGGGATGATATATCACTTGAACAAATTGAAAAGATATATATGAAGGAAGTGGTGAGACTGCATGGTCTTCCACTCTGAATTTTCTCTGACCATGATCCAAGGTTCACATCTAAATTCTAGAGGAGCCTTCAGCATGCTTTGAGTACTGAATTAAATTTCAACACAGCCTATCACCCCTAAACCGATGGCCAATCTGAATGGACTATTCATATGCTTGAAGATATACTAAGAGCATGCTCTCTATAATTCAAAGGAGGATGGGATCAGCATATCCCATTGGTTGAGTTATAAAACAACAATAGCTTCCTCTTGAGTATTCAGATTGCTCCATTTGAAGCTCTGTATGGAAAGCGATGTAGAATTGTAACTGGTTGGGATGATATTGGAGAACGAATGCTACTTGGACCCGATATTGTGGAAGAGGAGACAGAGAAGGTTCAAGTCATCCAGAAACACATCAAAGCTACTCAGAGTTGGAAAAAGAGCTATTCTAACAACTATCAAAGAGAATTGGAGTTTTCCATTGGGGATAAAGTCGTCATTCGAATATCACAATGGAAGAGATTCATGCGATTTGGAAAGAAAGGGAATTTAATCCCAAGGTACATTTTACCCTTTGAGATACTTGACCACATAGGAGCCGTGGAATATCAGCTTGAACTTCCACCAAGTATGGATCAAGTTCATGATGTGTTTAATGTATCACTCCTGAGAAAGTATGTACCATACCCCTCACATGTACTAAACGCAGAGGTGGTACAATTGGAAGATGATCTCTCCTATGAGGAGCAACCCGTAGAGATTCTGGACTAGAGAGATAAGGTTATACACAATAATAAAACCCATGTTTCAAAGTGTTTTGGAGGAAACATAAGTTTGAAGAAGCTACTTAGGAACTAGAAGTGGCGATGAAGGAGAAGTACCCTCACCTATTTGTGTAAAATAAAATTTCAAGGGAGAAATTTCATAAGGGGGGAAGAATGTAATGACCGGAAGTTTTATCAATGGAATTTCCTTCTCATAATTAATTCTTATAGTATAATCAAATTATGAATCACAATGACATAATATTACATGAACATTAAACATAACTTTGCCACTTCTATTTTTGGAATTTCAATAATCTGACATACACGGCTGTGTTCAAGATTATTTTTAGAGTCTAATAAAACAAAAATATTTTTTAAAGAATAGTAAAATACCATTATGAATAGTAAAATACCATTATGAATAGTAATATGATACTTATGGATAGTAAATCTTCCAAAATAATAGTAACCTTACCCTTGAATAATTAAATATAATTATGGTATCTTATAAGTGACAATTTGAACAAAGTAAAAGTATTGGTATTTTTGTAAGTCATAAATAATTAATTATAATTAATTAATTAATTTAAAAGAAAATGTATTTCCTTAAAATGTGTTCATATATTAACAAATATATGTATTACAGTTTTTAGATAGTTTTATAATACCATACGTAATTTTTGAAAGCATTATAAAATCAGTTTTAATTTTAAAAACTGTATTTTTCAAGAAAATTTTGATTTTAATTAAATATTAAATTAATCATATTTAGAAATTTATTTTGGAAAATTGGACGTCATTTTTGGATTCTAAAGTCAAAAAATGGTTGGGGTGAATTTTTGGAATTTTTCTGAAATACTTGAATTTTTGATGAATAGTGAAATACCATAATTTACAAAATATGCTAAATAAGCTAATTATAGAGTCATGTATGATGTTCTACTGATGTAAGCCCACTTGGTTTGGGATCAAAATATAATATTACTATTATTGGTCATGGAAGACTCACTATTCCTTATCTTGTAGGGAAATAATAAAATAATGAATTTTATATTCAGAAAACCCCTCTCCCTCCACTATAAATACAATCCTTCACGCCCTCGTTTCCTCACTCCTATCATGCTTCAAGCCTTGTATAAATTCTGCCCAAGAATCTTCTTGAGCCTCTCCCCATGTCCAAAAGCTTATGGTATCATCAAAATACCAAGCTTAGGCCCTTTAAGGAGGATCTCAAGAGGAGGATTCAAGAGGTAATTTGTCTTTTCTTTTCCTTTAAATTCCTTTCAATTTCAAGTTCTTTTATTATTCTCTCCCAACCTATATTTTTACAAATGGTTTTGTAAATCTAGTATTATAAATATAATATAATTTTATGATACTAATAGTATATTATATTATCCAACCCCCTTCTCCTCTTCTTTTTATTTTATAAAGAAAACATAGTTCGTGAGGTGTTAATCGGTCACCTTCAAGAATGACATGTTTTCTTTCTCCATTTCTACTTTCAGATCTAGTCATGAAACCATTTTTATGGTTGAACCAGAATATTATATATGTATTATGTCCATGTTAATGTTCCACAACTAACTTATGTTCATATTACTAAATTATTAATCAATACAAGTTCATTGTGGTCGAAAAACTGCCCAAATTAACCCCAACGATCGTCATTAAATTCCTACATAATGATTCATCCACATGGTATATAACATAATTATTGGAATATAATTAATAAAATGTAATATATATTTTGTATGTTTACCCATGTTCTACCCAAACTTCAATTTATGAATACAAATTAACCGCTCAAGAACACCATAAAAATGATCATTCCCGAGTAATGTTTTTAAACCCTATAACTCATCAAAAGGCCCATAAAATAAATCAATGAAACCAAAATGAACCCTTTTTCTTTATAAAGGGTTATGTAATTTCTAATTAATGAATATAATGTCATTATATAGGACACAAAAGATAAGGGAGCATTCAGATACAAGGTAAGGGGAAATTCTCGAACCTAACATTCATCCTTCGGGTTCTCCCACTTTCACTCCTTTTTGATATGTTTAGTCCTTAAAAATATTTTGTTCATAATTGTATTCTATTTTATAGGATATACATTGTTGTCACTGGTATTTATGTAAAACCAAATGTTTTACAAAATATCTCTTCTTTTAATAACATACCTTTTTTCTTATCATTCAAGATTGATGGTTCGTGTAACATGTATGTTCTTCCCTCTTTCTTTTGGGAACCCAATGTTTATGAATGTGTTCTTATGAGATGAAACCCATTAATTTTTGATGGGTTAGTTATGTTCATGTTTGTTATTTTTTCTTTGTGTAATGCATGATAAATGATAATGTTATGATGTGATGGGTGCACCTGGAATTATATAGCGCAATATGAATGTTTCAATGTGATTGGTGCACCCGAAATTATATAGCGCTCCAATGAATTGGATAAAGTGATGAATCTCATGAGTCAATGTGAAATGATGTGTGAATAGGATTCTATATTTGTTCACAAATATGTTTGGTAGTTAACCACAAAGACATGATGTTTCATTTTTTTTCATTGCCACATTTCAAGTCTTATATTTATGCTTCCTCTCATGTTCATGATCCTTTGACTATGTTATGATTATGATCACCCCATGCTATATTGTTCTTATCTATCCTCTTAGTGGGATTTTAGATCACCCCTTTTTATGTATATCCTCAAGTCACTATATGTACTATGGAGAGGTCAAGTTCCATTAAGAAGCTAGGGAAGAAAGAATTAAATGAATGTTTATGATTGGTGTTGTAATTGTTATGTATATTCCTAGTTTTTCCATGAAACTAAACCTTTGGATCCTATATTTGTAATATGATATTTATATTTAAAATTATGTAATAGTAATTTAATAAATGGTTGGGTCGCTATACACAATGTCCAAACATTACAACCAACTAAAACAATGAAAGAAGATAACCCAGATAAAGACTATTGGATCTATCCCTACCTCGCAAATACATCGTGATGACAAGCCCTCACCATCGCATGACCGCTCGGGTCCTGTTTAGGGTTGAACAAGTATGGTAACGATGGAAGAGCCATACCCTCTCAAAGTGAATGACATGCTCAGGTGAAGGATTCCTACTCTGAACCTCATCTGAAGCAGTTCCATGCAGCATGCTGGTTGCAAACACACCAAAAAGAAAAAGAAAAATGAACCCTCAAGCCTACCCAAACCAAATCTACAGGATTTTTCATAGTAGCTAGCAGGCTTTGTAATTCCATGAAAATTTTTCTGTGGGACCTTTCTATGACACTTTTCTCCACCCATTCCCAGTCTATTGCCTCCCATACTATGAATAAAAATCAAACAACAAATAGTGAAAATCATATCAACCCCCGAAACTGAAGAGGGACCTTCCATGCCTCTTCAAAGCATAGAAAAAATCCATGGCCATCATAGTCTTCCACCTAGAATGATCCATATAGTAAAAAAGAGAAACGTACAAAATTAAAACATGAACAAAACAAATACAAAGTTGAAAAAATCACCCAAAAATGAACAATAGAAAAACCACACCAGAGCAGAATGATCCGAAAATCGCAAACCCAGATCCAAGTAGAATCTCATCTAGAAAAAATATACAGTGAAAATAAAAAACCATTACCACATTGACACCAACCCAATAGCCATAACTGTTGAACAAAATACCTACCAAAAACCAGAACCCAAACCCCATCGCTGCCAACCTGGTCACTCGTAGAGATCCTGAATAACCACCTAACACACACAGTTGGAGTCAAAATGACAATCCAAACTCCATAGAAGCTAGAACACAACTGATAGACTAACACTAAGATACCAATGGAAGCTCAATCCAATATAGGTGGAGTTGAGTGTGAATTAGGATGACGATAATTTAAAATTCCAAGACGACCAATCCCATAGAGTAGATTGATGCCACCACGATAGGAGAACCACCACCACAAACTCGTCGTGCATGAGGAGGAGCCATGATAACCCGAGGAAAGGAGGTGAAAATGAGGGGAAACCCTTAAAATGGATCACCACCTCTCTGGTGAAACATAAATGAGGTTTCCGTATTTTGATATTAGTTGTTATAAAAGTTTGACACTTTACATTTTTCATGAAATGTTAAGAATGATAAATTCTGAATATTTTGAATAAAATTTGGGGCTCGATTTATTATTCCATATTTTTATTAATAGATACATTAAAATCACGATAATACATTAATAATAAACTTAATATTGGGAAAATATTATTATTTTATCATTGCAATCATGAGAAACTTTTTATTTGGTAGCATGCCTAAGTAAAATAATTGAATCGGTATAATTGATGATTTATTCTAAATGAATATCTATGTTTTTTTAATTATTATAAAGTAAATATTTGATATTTCCTTCCATGTGATTAGAAAAATGTACTATTTTTTAGAATATTTATTGATAATAATTGTTTTATGGGTTTTCTATACATTCTTTTGTGAACAATATTATGGTTTGTGAGACTTCAATTGGGGATGAGAGTCATAAAAGTGTACTCAGTGTCCTGGACTATTTGATGAATATTTTTTTTCTAATGTTTTGGTGATTTCTTGATTTAATCGTAGGTTGAAATTTATATATGATATTAACTTGTTCCTCCATTTTCTGTTGTCCCATTGAAAATGTTGTTTCCGTTTGAGAGGTATCTCCTCAAGAGAGTGTTTATTGATATTGATGTCACATAATTATGTGAATATTATTACTATGATTTGGTGTGTTCTTAATATATAATGATACTTAAGAGGCATCCCTTGGAATGGTTGATTAATTACCCATTATTGTAATTCGATCTATTTTTTTTAATTATAAAGGATGTATTTTTTTGAGAGGTATCTAATATTAGGATTGGGATTTTAATGGACCTTTACCTTGTAATTTATTAGCAATAGAGGATGCCTTAGTATGTTTTTATAATATTATAAGAGGTTTAATAAGGTTTATATTTATTATAAGTAATTATACATTATTGAGTTTAAATATGATTTGTCAATTTTTTTGGATAAGTGTGATATATTACATATGATAACAAATCTTAAGCATGGTTTGAGAATAATATGAAACTATTTAAATTATTAGATCAGTATAATTTGTTATTGATATAAAAATATTATTCACTAGTTTTAAAATCATTCTTGAAATAAATTTAATTTTATATCATTTAAATTATATTATGTATCGTTTATATTTATTGATTTCAGTTAAAAAAATAAAAAAATAATTATTTTATTATATATTAAATATATTATATATATATATATATATTAATTTGTTAAATATCATTTTTTAATAAATATAAATATTTTATTAAAGATTATGTTTGTTTACAAAGAGAATTGATGAAAAAGATAAAACAAAATATATTATGAATTATTTTTTTTGAAATAATTTGTATTGAATGAATAAGTTGTGTGGTTAATGAAGGTGAAATAGAAAAGTAAAAAAGTGTATATTTAAAATATGTTGTGTGAAGTAAATGTTTAAACTTCTTTTAAAGAAGGAAATATTTTAGTTGAATGCATGAGAGATGTGAAAATTATTGTCTCTAGTTCCCCAAATGGTTGGATCATACGATGATGTTGTGAAATGCAAACATCTGTGTATTCTCACACACTTCATGATCAAAGGATCAGAGAGGCTAGAGGTTATTTTTTATTTCAAGAATTTTGGGAAACACACAACAATTTTCTTGATGAATTTTTTTTATATTTATAAAAAAGAACATAAATATTGAGTATCCAAAAAATGAAAATATGTTAAATACTTTTTAAAATTTAAAAAATATCATTTTTCGTATTTTGAAATGAAAAATTAGTTTATATTAGAATTTATTTAAATTTTTGTTGTTTTAATAGAAAATAATATTTTTGAGTTTGCATAAAAATGTTATTTGAATTTAATAAAAGTTATTGAAATATTATATCATTTTAAAATGAAATTAGTCTTAAAATATTAATAAATATTTTTTCTCTAAAAAATTAAATTTATTTTTAAGGTCATAAAAAATAATAATTCTTTTTAAAAGGTATAAATTTATTATATATTTGAAAACCATTAAAATATATTGAAAATTTATAAAAAATTTACTAATCATCTTAAAAAATAATATTTATACAAAGGCATAAAAAATTATGTTTTCATTAAAGGTTATTGAAGATATTTTTTATAAACATAAAACATTATTATTTATTTAAAAATAATTAAAAATTAATGTTTCAATTTATAAGAAGTTTTATTATTTATCATAGAAAATACTAATTTTACATATTTTTTTAACAATAGATGAAACTAAGAAATTTTGAATCAATTAAAATTTCCACAGGATAATTACAATACATATTTTTCAACAGAATTCACAATAGAAGTTTGGTTGTGATTTAATGTGGACGTTTCACTATAATGTTTCAATATAAGTTTCAAGGGAATTTCTAGTGGATGTTTCATAAGAATTTTGAAGTGAACGTTGAATTTACTAATAAAATTTTTGAGTAGAAGTATATATTGAAATGTCATGGTGAAAGTTTCAATGTAATTTTCTATAAAATTTTCACTATAATTTTTAAGTGGAAGATAATTTTTCCACTAGAATGTTCTAGTAGTGGATTCATATGAATTTCTAGTTAATTTTTTCCCATAATTTATAGTGAAATTTTCAACTAAAATTTTCAAGTGGAAGCTGATGTTTCCAGTACAATTTTGCAATAGAAGTATCCATGGGAATTTTATAGTGGAAGTTCCACTTGATCTTCTAGGGAAAGTTTCAACTAAAATTTTCAAGTATAATTTGTAGTTTCCCATAGTATTTTATAGTGTAAAATTTCATTGTAATGTTCCATGGTAAGTTTAAATGAAATGTACAGTGAATGTTACACTAAAAATACAAGTTAAAGTATCACTAAAAGTAGTTGCGGATGTTACATTGAATGTTTCAATAGAAATTTTAAAGTGGAAGTCAAAGTTTCCAATATATATTCTTGTTGAATATTCCAGTTTAAATTTAATGGTGGACTTTCCACAGGAATTTTCAAGTGGGAGTTTTCACTAGAATTTTCTAGTGAAAGCTTCTAGTGAAATTTTCCATTGGAAAATGCACCAAAATTTTCAATGGATGTTTCCATGTAATTTACCCCAAAATATTCAAATACATTTTCAATGTGGAATTTTATGTTACCATAAGAAGCTTGAAAAATAAGTTTCATTGTGATTTTCTGTAAATGTTTTTATTAATTTTATTAAATAGTGATTTCTACTTCAATTTTTAATGAAAGTCTCTATATTAAAAGTTAAATTTTCCCTTGAAATTTTCTAATGATTTTTTTATGTTCATTGAAAATTTCAAATAAATTTTCCACATAAACTTCCAATGAATGCTCCCCTAACTTTATTTTACACTTAACTTGAGTTTACCCCTACTTAAATTTGTTTTTTCTTTAATTAAAATTAGTTTAAAGTTAAATAACATTAGTTAACCATTATGTAATTTTTTTACACTTACATATCTTTATGGTATCTTAACTTAAATTTATTTTACCCTTAATTAACTTTTTTTGAACCTTTCATACCATTACTTTTACCCTTAAATTTTTTATACCTTTAACTACCTTTGTTTTACACTTACTTAACTTTATTTTACCCTTAAATTACATTAGTTTATCCCAAATTAACATTATTTTACCCTTAATTAACTTTTGTTTTACTATAAATTAACTTTAATTTACCTTTAATTAAATTTAATTTACCGTTTATCAAATTTTTCCCTTCTTTAATGTTAGTTTTTCTTTAAATTTAGTTTACCCTAACATAGCTTTGTTTTACCAATACTAAACACTAGTTTTACCCTTACTTACATTTTTTACACATAATTAACTTTTGTTTACCCTTATATAGATTTATTTTACATTTAATTAAATTTATTTTACCCTTATATATCTTTAGTTTTCCCTTAAATAATATTTTTTAACCTTAATTAAGTTTATTTTATCCTTTATTAAATTTTTTACCCACACATAACTTTTTTTTACCCTTAATTATCTTTTTTTACCATTACATGACATTATTTTTTTCCCTTAACTAACATTCATTTTCCATTAATTAACATTATTTTTCTCCTTAATCAAATTTATTTTATGCTTAATTAACTTTATTTTAACCTTAATTTACTTTAGTTTAAACTCATATATAATTAATTTAATTCTAAATATTCTTTTGAAATTTTATTTTATAAATGTTCATTGCAAATTTCTATTGAAATATCCCATGGATCTTCGAGTGAAAGTTCCACTGAAAGTTTCACTAAATGTTACAGTAGATATTCCAATGAATTTTACATTAGAACATTTAGTCAGAGTTATATTGGAACTACTAGAGAAATTTCTAGATAAATATATAGTTATTTTTTATTATGAAAATTTTAAATTAATATTTAAACAATTATTTTAAGGGAGATTTACACTAGAATATTGAAAAAAATATTTCACTATAAAATATATAATATTATATCCTAAGAATTCTATTCTATAAGTTTTTATTAAATTTTTTACTAAAAGTTTCACTGGAATTTTCCAACAGACCTTAACAGTATAATTTTAGCGTGAAATGTTTTTCTAAAATTTAATATTAAAATTTTCAAGTATTTTTTTAATGTAGGATTAAGCTCTAGTTTTTTATTTAGAGGTTTTATTGAAAATTTGGATTGAAAGTTTAAACAATATTTTTCAGTGGAAGGTGAAAATATAATTTTCTTCTACTATAACTTTACACAAAACGTTTCAATAGGAATTTTCTAATTGATGTTTCCACATGAATTTTTAAATGAACATTTAACATAAAGTTTCCACTAAAATTTGACATTGAATGTTTCTAGTGACTTTTTCTAAGGAAAGTTTCAACTGAAAATTCCAAGAGAAAGATTCAACTCGAATTTTAATAGGAGCATTTTAATTTTCGATTGGATGTTTCCACTTAAATTTTATATAGTATATTTACAGTGTAATTTTACCTTGAATGATGATACTAAAATTTTCTAGTGAATGTTTGAATCATAATTTCTCAATGGATTCTTCAATATGAATTTTCTAAAGGAATTTGAAATTTAGAGTGAAAATTTCTATTGGATATATTATTCTTTTAACTATAATTTTTTCTTTAAAAATTTTCTATATGTAGTGTGCTTTCAGTTTAGTATTTCATGCCAATTTTTAGTTAAAAGATATAGTATAATTACTCATTGAGAATTTAATCTAAATTTTTCAACTAGAATTTTATAATGAAATATTATAGGAGATTTATTTAAATGTTGTTTTCTAGTGAAAATTTATTTAATAAAATTATAGTGAAGCTTTATCATAATTTTTTCGGAATTTATTTTTATTAAATTTTTATATAAACATTTTGAATGTAATTTATTGGTTTAAAATTTTAATGAAAAGTCTCTTTCTTAAATTATAATAAATGCTTTGATGTTGATGTTTTTTGTTAATTTATTTTAATGAATTTTATTATATTTTAAAAATATACATATAATATTTTCATAATATATATAGGAAACTATTAATTAATTTTAAATAAAAAAATATCATTTTTAAACTTATAATTTATAATTTTTGATTTTTTTATAAAATTTTCAAAATTGTTATTTTTTATAATAATTTTTCTTCATTTTTTAATTTCATATAAAAATATTATTTTCTTCAAAAAATATATAATTTTATTTTTATAAGCTTTTAGATAAGCTCAATGCAATGTTAGACAGAAAAAAATATTTTTTTACAAAAATGATAAAAAAGTACTTTTTTAAACAATTCATAATTTTTTAATTTTTTTGTATAAATTAACTACTGGAAAACTAACCTATACCAACGGTTTGGAACCGTTGGTATAAGCCTCCAAATCATTGCCAAGTAAGTTGTTGGGATAGGTCTATACCAACGGTTTTTGGAAAACCGTTGGTATAGACCTATCCCAATGGTTTTGGAAACTATTGGTATAAGTAATATGAAAATCTATACCAACGGTTATGGAACCGTTGGTATATGTATTTCAAAAAAAATACATTCGCTGGGATTTGATCCCAGGACCCCCTGTTTATCACTGAATGACTTAACCACTAACCTAACATAACTTTTGTGAACATAATTACATAAATATATATATTTATTTTCATAATTATTTTAAATTTTGATTTATATAATGTTCTCAGTAAGAAGATATGATAAAAATTCAAAGGACCTATACCAACGGTTTTGACAACCGTTGGTATAGTTCCTGATTCTGGATTCATTTCTGGGCGAAGGTTGATATTTGGGGGACCTTTCCCAATGATTTTGGAAAACCGTAGGGAAAGCCACACCCTTTCCCAATGGTTTAGCCAAACAGTTGGGAAAGCCATACCCTTTCCCAATGGTTTTGGAAAACCATAGGGAATGGTGGCCTAAAAGTGGGCTTTCCCAATAGTTTAGCCAAACCGTTGGGAAAGGGGACCTATACCAACGGTTTTTACAAACCGTTGGTATATAAGCATTTAGAAAAATCATATTTCCAGTAGTGTTTTTTCCAAAAAGTTAATTAACTTAGTTATATTTTATTTAAAATGTATAATTATAATTTATTTAATTTTTTTTTGTTTTATAAAATTAATAGTTAACTATAAATCTATAAATTTTTTAATATATGGATAAAAAATTTATTATTATATTTTTATGTTTTTTTTTTCAATTTTCTAAAATATTTTAAAGTAATTTTTTTCTATTGTTTGAGGTTTAACACTCCAAAAAAATACTAATGGTATAAAAAGGTGTTTAAAAAATATATGGAAATTCCATTTTTTTAATTCATTTCAATCTAATGGATAAATTTGTTTTTGGTTCATGTGGTAGCATCCACACAAAATAGGATATTCTAGTTAAATGGGTTAACTAGAGATGATTATGATACTGAGAGCTGAGAGTGATTGGAGAGATCATGTATCACAATTTAAGATAGAAAAATAGAGATAGGATGTAAAATCTTGTATTATTATTAGAGGGAGAGACTTTTAAAAAAAGAAAACGGGGGTAGTCAATACGTTTTGCAGTATGAAATCTTGGTAGGGTCTCAAAAAAATGGAAACATGGGTTGAATTTTATAATATTATATGATTTAAGAAAATTGTAAAATTGGTTTTTTAGTATTTTGAAATAAAATGTAATGTTTGGAATTGGGTTTTAGAAACATCCACTTAATATTGATAATGTTTTTTATTTAAAAACAAATTTACCTATTGTTCAATTTTCTTGTTAATATTTTATGAATTAGTGATCCAAACCCTTTCCTTAGAGTTATATGAAGTAGATGAGATCATCCAAGAATCCCATTTTAAATTTAGTCAAGGATTCTGTGTTTCTTTTTGACCTGTGCATGACTCTCCTATCCATCCATTCTTGATGTTTCAAAATTTAAAGTTTCTCTTATAGGTAGGGGACCTATAAATATCTATTTTATTTAGTTAAGTGTTAATTAATCATGATTTAGATTCTTTTTATATTTAGTTGGCATCAACTATAATAAGATAATAATGAAATTGGGAAATCATTGAATAAATTGGAATATCACATGATGTGATCTTATTTTTATCTTTTGAAATTATCTAGAAACTATATAATTAATATTTCTTGAAATAAAATAAAATAAATAAATCTAGGTATTTAAAATTTTATTGATCATATACAGTGGATAATTATTAGCATCATTTTTTATAGACTGGAATAGAATGCAGTAAATTGATAATATTATTTAGGTTTTGAATTTAATATGCATAAGATGAGAGTTATTAAATTTTAAATATTTAAATTTTCATCACTTAAAATACAATTACTTTTTTTAATCTAGAAATTTCAATAGGAATACAACACTAACTTTAGTTGTTTCTAGTTTTTTAGGTGCTTTATATGTTTATTTCATCATTTAATCATATGTTTTTATCTATGAATTGTTTTGGATGAGTTCTATGGTGTTTTAGTTAGTATAGAAAATTTTTAGTGGCCTTTTAAAGGGCGTATGGATTAAGAATGGTTTTTACAAACCGTGTGGATTATTTAGGTAACCGTGCAATTGGAGGTACAATATAAAGGGTTAACTCACAATTGAAGAACACTATTTGAAACACCATGTTGACGCACCTAGAAAACAATGCAGTAGTATCTAGTTTCCAACAACATAGTTGGTGAATGGTTTAATAAACTACACATCCAAACTGTGTGTCATGTCTAGAATCCCAAATAGGGTGTATAGTTGTTGAATGGTTTTTCAAACAATGTATCCAAACAATGAATATGCAAATTTTTGATACGAATCCTTTCTTAATGGTGATTTATAGTATATTTTATAATGTTCATATCTATATAAAAATACCTCCAAATTTTTAAGGCTGCTCTTGAATTTTATAAAATATTCCTTTCATAAAAAGATAATTTCAATGAATCCAAGTGGTTTTAATATCTATAATTATGGTATGTTATATAAAACCATATATTCTTCTGGTATTCTTCTCAATCCAACAATTTTCTATTGATATGATTCAATGATATAGAATTCCACTTCATAATCTATGAATTCCAATGCCAACTAATAAATAATTCATTAACCATTTCTAGAATGGTGGTGGATTCTATGTGTTAACGATACCAATTTTTAATAGAGCTAATTCATAATGGATGGTGGACATTTTAGGGTAAGTCATGATAGAATGACCACCTTGATACTCTATTCTTCTTGAATATTATTCTAAATATCTTTTTTGAGGTGATTTTTTGGGTGGATGGATGTTTATTGGCTTAGAATGAGAGTATATTCTTGAATTGGTGAGTAATCCATGATCTATTGTCTAATCAACATCAATTATATTGAATTATAAATCCATCCTTTAACATACATCAGAATTGGTTCCATTGGTGGGATCTTTAAAGAATCTTTTATTTGTGAGCTAGTTCTCTCTTGGGTGTCATACACTGTTTGGGCTTCAATACTTTAATGAAACTTAGATTTATTCATTAACAACATTGAGGTTGGAAGTTCCATACTTTTAGGGAATTGTATGTGATATTGTTTGGATTTTATGGATTATTATTTATTAACTTACTTGTTGTATTTTATTTTCAATTGTTTGAGTGGGACTTAAGATCCATGCCTGATATGTGACCATAAAGCTTGTGTACATCCTCTTGAGAACTATTCTTGATATTCATTATTGATACCTTCTACAATATGTGTTGTTTGTAGTATTGTATAACCTGTGGAACAAGATTTAGGTATCTTGATGATCAGGTTGCTTAGCTTCTTCTAGAATACCCCTTAGAGGGGAGGGTGTTGAATTGATGATGTAAAAAGATCATGGATCATTTGATGGTATGGTTTGGATCCCTGACTTGTCTTTTTTCATTGAAGTATACCATTCATGGGAACTATGAATCCACTGGTGAAAAGTTGATCTAGGGGATAACCATACCAGGGTGATGTGCTTTCCAATTACGTCAATCATGTGAGGTGTAACTTACTATAATCCAAGGATAATTAAAATCATTAGGATAGGGTGTATGGGTTTTTTGTTAATATCCACCTTTAGGGTGGGAAATACGATGTTTACTTAAAGGAGGAACTTTGTGGACATACTTTGAAATCCCTACTAGCACCATGCTAAAGAAGGTGGGGCAAGGAGTTTGTGTCATATTGGTATCAGATAATGAATCAAAAAATTTATGGACATGTTATTATTTTATCATTTAGTTATGTCATGAAATACACTATTATATATTTTATGAAATTATATTAAATACACATTAGTAGTGTCCAACTAGATTTATTACCCACACACTACATGGATATCTCAGTGCTTGTACAAATTACATTATTATAAATCTAGTTATAAGGAAGTTACCATTGCTAAAGAGTTGTGGGGTTGGAGGATTATAGATGGAGGTGACACCAAGACACAATCTGGTTTGTTGTTAATATATAATTTTTTCTATTATTACTCTGGTTTGGATTTCTATATAGGGAACACAATTATTTATCTTTATTTATTTTAATGACATGTATGCCACATAATATTACACTATTATGTTTTATATTATACCTTGTTTACTACAAGTTATTATATTTTGTTGATATTATTACCATAAGTATTTATACTAAGGATATAGTCTCCCCATATATGGAATTTAGATCCTCACTACTAGTTGTCAACTTATTACATATGGGGAGGCACACATGAGTTTCTGTGTATCTTCAACTTGGACCTAGTGGTTTTGGTCGGGCATCACAAAATGGTATTATATAAAAGTTTTATTCTTTTATTTTTTCCTAGATTGGTACATGTTAAAATGGAGATAGGCTATACAAGACTTACGTAGGTGAGTTTTCATGTTTCTGGTCCACTCATGTGTAATAAACCACTAAGTTCCCATTAATGGGAATATTTTTACCATTTTATTTTAATTTTGGTGTATTCATTCATTAGAATAAGGAATTTAGGATCACATACCATATATATACATATTTTGTGTTGCATACTAGTTCTTAATATTAATACATTGTGCATGCTATCTTTCTGGGGGTAGACATGTATTTTGATTGATTTTTATATCTATCTTACATGCTTTCTTGATATATCCATATTGGTATTAACTAGTTGAAACTGAGTATGATATTAAGACTTTGTGTGTATATATATATATACATGTCACTAACATGAACAAATAGAGAACCTTAGTTAGTGCTTGGTTGGATATTCCTTATGTTATGTGTAGACTCGTAGGAGAACCTTTATGTAGTCCCATATAATGGATATGATCTATCATAAAATAATGACTTCATGTGTTTTAAACATTCATCCATAATTTCATGAATTCCTCCATAGAGATTTTTATAGGACTATGGAAGCCCAAGATGATACCATTTGGGAGGAAATTCCCATGCCACCACCAGTGGTGCATGAGGATGTACCCCAACTTGATATTATACTAACACCAATGATTTTGGTTGTAGAGATAATTAAGCTAAGAATCTTTCAAATATTTCCCATTCAGGGGAAAAAATACCCAAAAGAACATGAATTATCATGATACTAACTTCCAAATCCATCATCCACCAGATTTTTAGGTTACATTTGGACTATAGGATATAGAGGAATAACTAGATGTTATCAATATAATTTTAAATATGGTATATATTCTTGAGGAAGGATGAATGATTTTGGTGACCTTCATTTTGTAAGGACTTGGCACGAGATCGTGGACTACCATGAATCAAGAGGGAAAACAATAGGGACTTACTTGGGAGACATTCAATGTTTTTTATTGAGAAATATTTTCCTAGAACGATGAAGCTGGACCATGCACATAATTTTATAGAGTTACAATAGGGGTCTATATCTATTTTTGTGTATTCTTCTCTATTTATGGAGTTAATTCATTTCCCCCTATATAAGCTTGGAATACGGTTAAAAATTAACAAAAATTCAATGTAGAACTTCATCATGATATCAGATTTTAGGTTAGGAGTTTAGACTTGAAAACATACTAATAAGATCTTAGAGGGACCCAGAATTTTTAAAAGGGGTTAGGAGAGGATAGGGTTGTAGGTTTCCTTATAATATATAGTGGACCAATGACTAGTATTCCTTTCATTACTATGATATTTTTTTATGGTTGTAAGAATGGGAAGGATGACTGGGAGAATTTGAGTAGTAAGAAGATGGGTTAGAGTAGGGATTCATCAGTTTAATCTACAGAAGATAATTCTATCACATTCTTTAATTACGGGTAAAGGGGGAATTATAGATATGGTTTTAGGAATCTACATATGGTGTAACACAATTGTGATAAGGCTTGTCATCTTAAACATTTTTTCTCAAGGGATTCTCATAGGATTTCCAAGAGATCAGGGTAAACTAAGAGTGAATGATCTTAAAAAAGGATAAAAACTACCTATACTTCAATCAATTAGTCTCAAGGGCATGGAGACGAGATTGGATGAGTTTATGGTGTGGATGAAAATCCAATGAATGGTAGTTAGAGACCATATAATATTAGACGTATGATCATGATCACTTATATGTTTCTTAATACATTTTTTTGACATGGGTTCTTCCCATTCCATTATATATATACATATATATAAGTCATTACTAGAATTGACATTTTAGTCAATTTATCACCCGAGTTAATTTCCTTCGATACACCAACATGCACAAAAGTGGATCACTTTCCACAATTCCTTGAGTTTCTTATATTCATTTTAAGTAATATAAATCTTTAGGACATCATGATTATAGAGATAAAAACCTTGGAAGTGATTATTTTCCTAGAATTATTGATGAGCTTCTGAGCTCACAATGATTGCTATCAGAGATGAGTATCTTTTACTTTTGCAAAGGAAGATAAGTTCATGATGATCAGTGAGTAGGAATTGGGATCAAGTAGATTGGGCCTATAATTGAGCTATATTTAGATGATTATGGTGGAAATTTAGTCTTGTATCTTTATATACGATCAATGGAAACTTCCTTATATTTTCCCTATTTATTGATATATATTAGTATATATTTATAGATTAATTCATAGTTCATCCTCTTGATAGAGTAGTTGAGTTTGCAATAAAAATCATGCCAAGTGAGAATTTTTTTTTGATATGCCTATCATATAATTCATGAGTCGTTGAAGGAGATCAAGATACAAATGGGAATTTAGAACAAAAAGTCCTTATTAGGATTAATAAAGCTTCGTGGGGTGCATTTGTTTTTTTCTCTATGAAGGAGGAACGTAATATTCAAGTTTTTATAGACTATTGTAAACTGAACAATGTGATAATAAATAACAAGTCACTATTTCACTGGATTTTTTATTTTTTGTTCATTTTGGGGATATATATGGTTATATAATATCAATCTCTACTCTAGCTATCACCAGCTATGGGTTAGAGATGAGGAAATCCTAAAGATGATGTTTCAAAGTATTTATGGGATATAAAAGGCATTAGTGAGGCCATTTAGACTAAAAAATTCTCCAATAGTGTTCATGGATCTCAAAAAAAAATATTCCACCTATATATTAATGCGTCCAACACGGTGTTCATTTTTTATAACCTCATTTACTCACCAACCCCATAGAATCATTCTATACATATTTAGATCATACTATGTACACTTCAAGTGCATTAATATTATGTCAATTTTACATGTGTTAGTTTTGGATTAAAGAGGCGAAATTATTGGGACATGTTGTGTCTATGACAACTGTATTCATGGACTCAAAGAAAGTTGAGGTAATGATGTCTTAGATACATCTAAAAAATTTGGTTTAGAAAAGGATCTTTCTGGGTTTAGTGGGATAATATAAACATTTTATCTATTAATTTTACAATTTATCAATACCCATGACTCCACTAAAAATGAATGGAGTAATGTTTTAGTGGTCATATCAGTGTGAAATGGATTTTCTTGAGAAAAATAGGTGGTTAAATTTGAAACTAGTGTTGATTCTTCTCAAGGATAGGATCAGTTATGACATATAATGTGATGCATACAAAATTGGTTTGGGAGATGTAATAATATAGGGGGAGTGAGTAGTAGCTTATGGGTTATGTCATATATGACCCCATAATTAGGACTATCCTACCCATGTATTAGAGTTTTCATTTTGTCAGTTCATTGAAGTGTTGGTGACACTATCTCTTCGGTGAGAGATTTTTTATATACATTGACCATAAGAACCTATATAATATCTTCATAAAGCATATACTAAATTCAAAGAAGAGATAATTTATTGAATATCTTCAAAAATTATGTTTTGAAATATATTACGCACTAGGTAAATGTAATTTCATTTTAAATGCTGTTATCCATGACACACATGTAGATCAAGAGTTTGTTGAATGGCATTTAATGGAAAAGTAGAACATGAGAATATTATTGGCCATTAAAATAATATATGCTTCCAAGGAACATTTATTGATAAAGTGTTTTCCATTATTGGTAAGATATTATTTGGTAGACTAGGTAATGGTTGGATAGAATATTGACCTAGAGTATGTTATGATGTAAGAAAATATAGTAGGAGGTGACCCAATACATAGGTGACCATTGGAATATGATGATGTGATCTTAGTTAATGGGAGAGTTGTAGTCCTTAATTACATTATTGAAAATATAATTATATATATCCTTATCTATATGTGGGAGTAGAATCCTAGAGTGAAAAATATATACCATGGATTGAGGTGGATGTTCTAGTGGTTAAGAATGAAAAGAGAAATTGTTGTATTTTTTTCACGATGCCTTACCCGCTAGAGGATGAAGGCTGGGCATTATAATCCTAGTGGTTTATCTTGAAACATCTTATTACCATGTGTAAGTGGGAGGACATCACAATGTATGTTGTAAAGGGGTTATCCTCGACCATGAGGTGCCGTGATTCTATTTGGACGATTTTCCATACCTAATGAAAATATATCATTTCTTAATAATTCATGAGACCCACTTAGTATATGATATAGGAAAACTATATATCCATGAGAGAAAAAAATTTAATAGAGTTACCATAATAATTATATCTAGAATATATGTATGTTTTATATCATGGATTTTGATGTTATTGTAGATGGACTTAATGACTTAGTAGAGATTGAGAAAAATGTATTATCCTCTGATAGTTGGACAATAAGAGATAAAAATTTATATATTAGAGGATATGCTTTAGGCTTGAATCAAAGTGTAAATAGAAGATCGGTATGTTCACCTATCCTTGGTTGGGTTTGAATAAAAAAATAGTTACCATGTTTTGATTCAGACTTCCCCTTATGTGCTAATTTATGGTAAGGCATGTCATTCACCACTTTAATGGCATGAGGCCGGTGAAGCATTGGTTGTGGGGACCAATATGATATAGGAGACCTCTGAGAGGGTGAAGATGATTTGGAAAAGGTTGATCATAGATTAGATAAGACATAGAAATTATGGAAAATTTAGGAGGAGACATCTAGAGATTATATTCCACGACAAAGGTTTCTTAAGAGTGACTCCTTAGTTAGAAAACTAACATTTCAGGAAGGAAGGAAAGTTATTCCAATTTTTTTGGCCATTCAAGAGCAGTAAATGGTTTTGGATATTGGAATACTATATGGATCATCATTTTAATTACCGAGGAATGAATGATGTGATTCATGTGTCTCAAATTCAAAGGTATATTCCTAATCCCATGCATACCATCGACGGTGGGGATGATGAGTTCTAGCCTGAAACATCATACATGAAAAAACCAGAGCAGAATATAGATCAAAGGAAGAATTTCCTACGAGGAAAGACTATGCCAATTTTCTAGATTTTAAAGATACATGAAAGAAAATATGAGGATATTTGGGGGTGGGAGGTTGATATTCAGGCATAGTGGCCAACGATGAACGAGAAATTTTCCTAGAGATTCTTCTCAGGGATGTGAACAATTTATTGGGGGAGAATGTAATGACTTTGAGTTTTTTCAAGTATTTCAAAAGTTAATTTCATAATTTAATCATATTTTTTGATATATAAATTTTTTGGGATGAGTTATAGAGTTTTTAAATATGTTGAGGATATTTTTGTGGAATTTTAATGGGTGGATAGTTTAAGAATAGTCTTCCAAAACCAGGAATATTCAATAGAAAACCATGAAAATTAGGGAATATGTTCATGGGGTGGCACATTATTGAGGCCCTTGGTTTCAATTTTTTTTCGGTCTCATATAGAAAATAGTGTATGAATATCTAGTGGCCACCAAAAGGGTTGTAACATGGTTTAACAAATAATTAAACAAAACCATGCCTCTTGTCTAAAGCCTATAAATGGTACATGGTTGGCACACGTTTTTTCAAAGCATGAAGCTAAATCATGAATGTTTCAAATTAATGATTTGGATTCCTTTTTAATAGCTATTTATGATCTATTTTAACCCAGTGTAACTTACATAATAATATCTACTAGCTTTTGGGACTCATTTGAGCTTTCATAATGAATTCCTCTTATCTAAATCAAGTTTTTGATGAATCCAAGTGGGTAAAAGATCTAGAATTAAGGTTTGTGATACAAAACCCAATGTTCTTTCAAATTCATTCACGATCCTTCCCTATTCTCTTGAGATGATTCGTATTTTTGTAATGATTATACACAATCATTGAATTCTAATACTAACTAATAAGTAATTTATAGATCATTTCTAAAAAATTGGTTGATTCGATGTGTGAACAACATCCCTTTTGGTCAAAAATGATTCCTCGTGGATGGTGGATGTTTCTAGGCAATTAATCACATATCAACCTCATTTAGACCCTATTATTCTTGAATATCATAATTAATATATTTTTTGATGATTATTTTAAACATGTATTGATATTCATTGGATATAAATAAGGAACCCTTCAATAATTTGTGAAGAATTTATGATCAATTATCAATTCAACAATTTATGGGTGAATTTGAAACCCCTCCTTTGAAGCACGTCAAAATTGGTTATATTGGTTTCATCCTTTTGGAATCCTTTATAGGTGAGGTTCTATATGTTTGTGCAATGTGGTTCTGACATTTATCCTTTGAAAATCCTTGTATTTATTCATAAAAAACCATGAGGCTGGAAGCTCTATACCACGTTGGGCCACATATATGATATTTTTATGATTTGTTGGTTTATGCTTGATACCCCTTATTGTTATCTGTTACTTGAGGTTGTGTGAGTGTCCATTGAGATCCATGCTCAATATGTGACCATAATACTTGTGTGTAGACTTTTGAGAATTGTTCTTGATATTCTTTATTGATCCTTTATATGATATTTATTTTTTTGAGGTATTGCATATCTTTTTAAACATGATTCATGTATGATCATGTTTCAATGTTTCATTTAAATGATCCCTTCGAGGGAGAGTGTGTTAAATTTATGATTTAAATATACCATGGATCATTTGATAGTATTGGTTGGATCATAAACATGTTTGTTTATGTGAGAGTATACCATCCATGGGAACCGAGAATCCATCATTTATAAGATGAAGGGGGATAATTCTATGAAGGGTTAATGTGTTATCCAATTACATTAAGAATGTAATGTGGGATTTACCATAGAATGAGGATAATGAAAACCATATGGGTGGGGCTTGTGATGTTCTAGATAATGACAACCATTAGGGTTGGGCATTTAGTGTTTACTTAAATGAAGAACATGGTAGATAGACATTAAAATCCCTACCGAAACTCTGAATAAGTAGGTGGGATCGAGGTTCATAGTGGATTGGTTAATGAATAATGATATTGGACATGTTTATATGTATGAATATTTGAGAATTTACTTATGTCATGACATACACTATTATTTATTACATGAACTTATGTTAAGGATGCATTGGTGGGGTCTTACTAGGTATATTACTCACAACATATATAAAAATATTAATGCTTTTACAGATTTCATGAATAGAGATCTAGTGAAGGGTAATGGTCCTAGAAAAAAGAGTTTAAGATTTTAAGAGATAGAGGATTAGTGATGAAGGTGATGAAAATACACAGTAAAGTCTATTACTGCTACATTTATTTCCTTTTTTATTACTTTTGATTTTCTTTCCGTTGGGGAAGATCAATTATTAATATTTATTTATTTTTATGACATGTATTCCATATGAGATTACATTTTGATATTTTATCTTATGAATTATTTACTCTAAATTATAATATTTTACTTATATTATTAACATAAGGATATGATACTGATGATATATTCTCCCCACTGATGACATTCATAACCTTGCTACTTGTCAAAATCTTCTTGTGTATGTGGAGGCACACATGGGGTCTTATGGATCTCTGAATCAGACATGATGGTTTGAGCTAGGGAGTTACACTATCACATACTGTTTAATTATTATCCTTAATCTAAAAATTGAAGAAATAAATGGGAAAGAGTTATTATTTTAAAAGATTTATTTTTATTATTTAAAATTTTGAGAAATAACCTGTTGCTGAATATGGTTAATATATTATTAATATTTTTGTAAGAAAAACCAAGATTATTATTTGAAGATTAAATAATTTTAGATAATAAATAAATTCCATATATCTTAAAATTATTGTTTCTAAAAAAATCACATTATTTATATAAATATTTTTACATTAGAATATATAAATTACATGTGAATTATATTATTGATATTTTTGATAATAATTTGAATAATGTAATTTAATGTTATCACAAAGTGTGGAATTATAATAATTATCAAATAATTATCTAGGAGAGATAAAAATATAATCACATTCAACAATACTAAACTACTTAATAATTTATGATGAAAATTATTATTTTTAATTTAGGGTACGAGATAATTGAAATGATAAAATTATTTCTTGTGAAGACAACTAATATATCATGTTATAGATTGAATAAATGATTTGTATTTGTGTGACCTATTGAGTTTTTAGTATATTTATGTTTCCAATTAATGTTTTCTAGATATTTTTTTATATTCCTAACCATGTTTTGGTGTTATTTAGCATGGTTTAAATTTCTTTAAAAATATAAGCAATGTAAATAATGATGTTTTTCTAATTTAAATAGATAAGGAATGAACTGGAAAATTACCACTCTTATTGGTATTTATTTAATATTTAATTAATGCATGAATCGTGTTACATTTATTTAAACTACTATGATCTTTTTCAAATAGGTTTCTTGATGTGTAAAACCTATGAAAAAAAAAATTAATTCAATATGTGAATTTAAACTACTTTTTTCTAAATAAAAAATGCTTGGGAATTAATGAGACCATTCATGATGGTAGGAGGTTTGAAACATTTGTTTGTAAATCTTAGTTAATTCTAAATTAATTCTGTGGAAAATGAATTTAAAATATATGTATACGCTAGTAATTTGGAGCTATGACGTGTTTGATTGATAACCTTTTATGGGTGGTTTTATGTTGAGAAATGGGTTGGGAGCCCAAGGCGATAATGATGGTTAATTATATCGATAAAAATACATATCATACTTTTTAAAAATGGCATTAGAATGACACATGGGTGGTCAAGGTGAGTTTAGAGTGATAATTTCTCATTGATATATTTAATCTTGGTTGACGATTACATGATTTTCAAATAGTTTTATAGAAAACCTTCTATTTCTTACATTAGTATTACATCATTTTAATGATAAATAACATAAAATATTACATCAACAGGATCCAAAGGTTTAGTGTCATAGGAAAATTAATACCATACATAACATTTACAAAATAAAACGCAAACATTTATTTAATTTCTTCTTCTCTAGATTTTAATTGTCCCTTGAATTCTCTTTGGTACAAGTAGTCACATGGGGATATACAAAAAAAATTGGTGAGATAAAATCCCAGTAAAAGGATAGATAATAATATTAAACAACATAACATGGTGTGAGAATAATCAAAACATCGTCATCCTAATAATGAGTGTAATCATTAGATAATGGCATGGAATATGGGAATGCATTAAAATGAAACATCATGACTTAGTGGTCAACTACCACACATAGTTGTAAAAACATCTAGCATCATGTTCACAAATATTTAAATTTTTCCCTGAGTTACATAACATTAACCAATGAATTGGATAGTTATATAATTTTGAGTGCACCCATCACATCATAACTTTTACATTTTTTGGTATATTATTCGAGGTGTATTCGTCACATCATAACATTACATTATTATGCATGTCACATAGAATGTATATCAATAATGGACATAAAATAACCCATGGAAAGTAATTAGTTTCATTTCACAAATCAAACATTCATAAACTTTGGGTTCCCAAATTAATTTTGGAATAACATACTTGATATAAGAATAATCAACCTTTAGTGGAGAATAAATAATCTTGAGAAGTAAAAGGACTTTTTTTGAAAGAAGAGTTATTTTGGAAAATATTATGTTTTTCATAAAATCAAGTTGAAAACATGTATATCCAAAAAAGGTAATATAATGATAAAAAAATGATATTTAATTAATTTTCATATAGAAAATGGGTTGAAAGAGGTAAAACCCAATGAAAGGGTGTTGGGTTTGAGAATTCCCCTTACCTTATGTCTGAATACTTCGTTTACTTTAATATTTTATATAACCACATTAGAATCATCCATTAACAAATATAAATTTGTTCATAAATTAATTAGATTCATTATGGTTTTATTAAGTTCATTTATGATATTTTCTATGATTTATAGTGTTTAATTCATCGTTTGGGAGAATTCATTAACATGGTCTCCATGGCCAGTTCACTTGTATATATAAATGGAAGATCTTGTAAAATGGGGATAAATGTCAAAAAATGTTATTATATTTTAGTAATGATATTATAGAAGTTTAAATGATATTATAACGATTTTTTATATATAATGAGGATTAATCATTAGATAAAAGTTAATAATGATTGTTTGGGGTTGATTTTAGCAGTATTTTTATCATAACAAACTTATTTTGTTTTATAATTTAATATTATTCATATAAGTTAGTTAAATAACATAAATAGGGTTTTAAAATAGAATTTAAAATATTTTTCAACCATTATAATGGTTTTATTAACATCATTGAAGGCATTAAAGGAAAATTAAAGTGCATCATCCATGATGTTGGTAAATAGGCACATCACGGGCGATGATTTCATTTTTAGAATAAAAGAGAGTCAGGGATAAGTTTAATGATGTATATTAAATTAACATGATAGAATATAATTTTATAAAATATAATGGAGTTATCATTCCATTTGGATAAGATAAGGTGAGGATAAGAGAAGAAAAGAAATGAAATTGAAAGGAAATTAAAACTAAAAGGAAGTGGATTTTACCTCTTGAATTTATCCTCCCTAAGAACCTACTTAAGAAAATGTTTTGGTATTTTGATGGGAAAAAGAGTTCATAGGCTTGGTAGAGGTGTTAGGGAGTGTTTTCGACAGAATTAGGACAAGGCTCAAATCTTGATAGGTGTGAGGAAATGAGGTGGCGAGGGGTGCTATTTATAGTGGGGGAGAGGGGTATTATCTCATTATTATATTCATTATTTTATTTTTTTGGCTCAAGAATATGGATATTTTTAGTATTATCACCAAAAATAATAAAATAATGAATTTAAATTCGAGATTATGGTTCATACATCAGCAGTGACTCAATGAATTGTGTATTTAACTTATAATGTATATATATTTTAAATTACTATATTTTACAATTCACAAAAATTCAAGTATTTCAAAAAAATACCAAAAATTCACCCAAACCATTTTTTAAGTGTAGAATTTAAAAATGAACTCCATTTTGTGAAAATAAGTTTTAAATATGAGTGATTTTATTTTTAATTTAAATCATCATTTGGTTAGAAAATACATATTTTAAAATAATAATTGATTTTGTAACTTTTTCAAAAATAACTTAAGGTTTTATAAAATTATCTTACAATCATAAGACATAAAAATATTAATTTATGAAAATAAATTTTATTTTAAATTATTAAATTAATAATAAAATTATAATTTAATATTTTGGACTTACAAAAATTCCAATACTTATTTAATAATTTTTAAAACATTTATTAATATATACTATGATATAATTATACCATAATTTAATTTATAAGATTCCTAATTTTTATTTATAAGATCATGGGTGAAAATACTATTCATTTGGCTAGTTTTTTATTCATAATGTTCATATTACTATTGCTAAGTTCAAGTTACTATTTCATTGGTATTGGTCACTTAACATCTAGAAATACTTCTTATTTCATTAATTCTTCATTTATAAAACTTTTATTGTGGTCTCCACGTAATTTTATGAGATTTATACTATATGGAATTACTATAATAAGGAAGAAATTTCTTTGATAAATGTTTGGGTCATTAAATTCTTCTCCCCTTTAAAAATTTCTCCCTCAAAATTTCATTTTACATAAACAGGTGAGGGTACTTCTCCTTCATATCCTCCTTCTATCCCAATTATATTCTTCAAACATATGGTTCCTCCATGACAATTTGATAAGGTGGGTTGTTTTGTTGCATAAAACCTTATAAATCTGGTCTAGAATCTTTAATGGATACAATTCATATGATAGTTCATACCACCTTTGATTTCAGTACATGTGATGGTTCTTGTATGTACTTCCTTATGATTCATATGTGGAACACATCATGAACTTGAGTCATACTCGGTGGAAGTGAAATATGATAGGCCATCATTCCTATGAGATCAGAAATCTCAAAGGGGCCAATGTACCTTGGGATTATCTTTCATTTCTTTCCAAACTGCACAACTCTCTTCCATGTTGATATTCGAAGGAACAATTTATCACCAACGTTGAACTCCAAGTCCCTTCAATGGCTATAAGCATATCCCTTTTACCGAATCTAAGTAACTTTGATACATTTTTTGATGGCTCGAACCTTCTATTTTAACTCTTACAAAATATTTAGGTCCAAGTAGCTTTATTTTGTGAGATTTATCCCAAAAGGATGGATTTCTACATCTCTTTCCATACAAAGCTTCACATGGAGACATTTGAATACTCATGTGGAAGCTATTGTTGTATGAGGACTCAACCAATGGGAGATGCTTATACCATCCACCTTTAAATTCTAATAATCAAGTCCTTAAAATATCTTCGAGTGTTTGAATATTCATTTCTGATTGGAAATCAGTTTTGGGGTGATAGGCCAAGCTGAATTTCAATTCAATACTCAAAGCATGTTAAAGACTCCTCCAAAATATAGATGTGAACCTGGGATAATAATTAGAGACAATTGAGAGTGGAACCACATGCATTCTTATGAATTACTTCACATATTTCTTGGCAAGTTGTTCAAGTGATAGATCTCCCCAAAAAGTGATAAAGTATGCAGTCTTGTTGAGTCTTTCCACCACAACCCATATCACGCTATTTCCTTTGGATGTCTTCAGCAGACCTATGAAAAATTCCATTGTGACATTCTCCCATTCCCATATGGGTATAGGCAATGGTTTCATCATCTATTTGTACTTATGTCACTCTGATTTAACTTGATGACATATCAAGAACCTTGATATATACTCCATAATCTCTTTCCTCTTATTATCCCACCAAAATTATTCTCAAAGATCATGATGCATCTTAGTACTTTTAGCATGGATAGAGAAATTTGAGCTATTTTCATTATCCAATTGATCATTCTTTATCCCAGGTGATTATAACACAAAAATCCTTATTACAAACTAAATCACACCACCATCATTGATATGGACCTCTTGAATATTCACTTCCTTTATTGAATTCACATTCTTTTGAAACTTTAGAACATCATTTTGTGCCTCCTTAATAATCTATTGGATAGATGGTTGGGAAATAATTTGGGAAATGTGTAATTTATTCCCTTCTATTTTGATTTCTAAATCCATCCTTTACATGTCCAAGAATATAGGGTCTTTTTCAATTTGAAACATGGATAAAGTAGTGGGTTCTTTTCTATTTAGAGCGTCAACTACCTTGTTTTCTTTCGAGGATGATAGTGAATAGAGAAATTTTGGTATTTTATTATCTCTAACTATTTCCTTTTATGAAATTTGATCTTATTTTAGGTAAATATATACTTTAGGATTTCGTGATCAGTATATATGTCACACTTCTCACCATATAGGTAGTGCCACTATATTCTCAAGGAAAAAATTCACACCTCCTAGCTCTAGATAAAGCATTGGGTAGTTCTGCTCATCGGTCTTCAATTTTCATGAGACGTAGGATATAAATTTATCATTTTAATGAGTATAAAACCCAAGCCTTTCTTGGAAGCATCACTTTATATTAAAAAACTATATCGAGTTATTGGTAATGGGAGTACAGGTGTAGTGATCATCCTTCTCTTTTTCTCATTGATACTTTCCTCACATTCTTCTGTCCAGAAATATTGTACCCCTTTCCTTGTTAACTTAGTTAGCGAGATTGACAATTGTGAGAAATTTATTACAAAAAAAAATAGTACCCTGATAATCCAAGAAAAATATGGATTTTTGTGACACTAGAGGGTATGGGAATTTCCTTAATTGCCTTTTTTGAAGGTTCAACATAAACTCCCTCACTTATGATAACATGTCCCCATAATGTGACTTGATACATCCAAAAGTAACACTTTCTGAAATTGTTGTACACCTTATCGTTCCTTAATTTCTCTAGAACAAGCCTTATATGTTCTTCATGTTCCTCCTTGATCTTGGAGTATATTAGAATATCATCAATAAACATCACCACAAATTTTTTGAGGTAATATCTAAATACACTATTCATAAAATCCATGAATATTATTGGGGAATTAGTAAGCCCTAAGGGAATTACTAGAAACTAATAGTTCCCATACCTTGTATGGAAGGTAGTATTCTGAATATATTTTTTATTCACCTTTAGATGATGATATCTAGAATGAAGATACAGCTTTGAGATGTAATGATCTCATCACAGCTGATCTAAAAAGCCATCAATTCTTGGAAGATGATACTCGTTCTTTATAGTGATCTTTTTGAGTTTTTGATAATCGATACACAACCGCAATGATTTATCCTTCTTGAAAAAGAGCACTTGAACACACCAAGTTGATGCACTAGGGTGTATGTACCCTTTTTCAAAATTAAACTATAGCTATTTATTTAACTCCTACTGGTTAGTAAAATCCATCACAGGTATGATTTATATTGAGAACTCTACCTCATTATCCAGGAGAAGTCCAACTAACTATTATGGAAATACATCACCATATTCCCTCATGATGGAAATTTCCCATAGGTTGACAACATCTTTAAAATAAACCATTTGAGTGAGGTATGATTTTCTATAGGGAATCAACACCAACACCATTGAAGGATTTTCAAAAAGGGATTCAAGATCTTTCTTGTATTTTTATAGGAGCATGGGATGGTTCAGAATATGAAACTATATTTCATTTTTTATGAATGTTGATATATTCTATACATAACGTGAGACAATCCATCCTTAGTATAGTATCAAATTCTACCAGGGGAAGTATTATGAGATTTACTGGAAGAATCTTCCCACATACGCCAATAAGAGAAGAGTCCAACACATGGGCTATAGTGATTTCATGACTTGGTGTCTTTTCGAATATTTATACTTCAAACATTTAGGGATTCAATTCAATAGTTCTAGAAAGATTTCAAGATATGAAGGAATGTGTAGAACCAGAATCAAATAAAACTTTTTATATTCACGAGTTAATAGGAAGTGAACCTTATATGACATCATTTTCTTATTCCACTTTAGTAGTAGTGGTGTAATAACCCTTTCCTTTATCATTTGGGTTTGGTTGCTGCTAATGCTGATTACCCTCAAGGACTCAAGGTTTAGTGAAATGGATTGCATGGTTCCCTTCCCTATAGTTGTAGCATTGGACCATGGGTGGTGTTCTCTTTTCCTCCACCACATTGTACTACTTCCCCATTTTTTCGACATTCATGATGTTGGTTTCCTTTTATCCCACACTTTAAGCATTTCCCCAACCCTTGGAGGTAGTTCCCATGATTATTCTTCCCGCATTTTGGAATTTTGGGAGGTTATGTTTTCTTTCCAATTTTATCGTTTTATCCTATGGCTTAAAACTCTATATTTCATTTCTTATCACTATGACCATGGGACCGTTCTCCAAACTCCATCTCTACTATGAGAGTACATCGAACAACTTCTTCATAACTCACAAAGTCTCAAATTTCTATAGACTTTTAAAGGTGTGGTTTTAAACCACTCCATAATCTTTTGATTTTTCTAACATTGTTGATAAAAAAACCCAATGATATAGCCTTTTTTCAGCTCTATGAATTCTCTATCCATCTTCTTATAAAAAGATCAAGGGAAATACTTATTGGGAAACATTATCTTAAATCTTTACACTCCATCTCTTCAATTTCATCTTTCAGCCTGATGTTCTTAATCAAGGCCCACAACATCTCCATATAAATAGTAAATACCAAGAGTCACCTCATCCATATCATAATAGTTAAGAACAGACAATATCTTCTCCATTGAGTTGACCCACTATTCTAAGACTAGTGGATTGGAAGATCTACTAAACATTGGTGGTTGTTGCCACATAAAACACTTGATATCCAGTTCTTCCCTCTTAGGTGAAGGAAAAAATTCCACATTATTTTGGTTACTTTTAAAAATGTGATGCAATTGGATAAGAATCACTGTGAAATTTCTAGCTTCACCTCCCAATGAATTGGGAATGTCTCTCAGGCAGTCACTCCATTCTCCCTCGCACCACTTCTTCACCTGGTTTCTCTTGGTTCCCCCCATTTTCAAAAATAGAAAAGGATAGAACATAACAAAATTAAAAATTCAAAAATAATTTTTCCATTTGTAAAATTAAATCTAATGGAATATCTTATGGGATCCCTATGTTTATCATTAAAGAAAACAAATATTCTTGGGTGCACCCTTCACATCATAACATTTACATTATCATGCAAGCTACATAGTACGTATATCAACATTGGACATAAAATAACCCATGGAAAGGAATGGGTTTCATTTCATAACTAATAAATTCATAAAAATTGGGTTCCCAAATAATATAGGGAATAACATAATTGATATATAAATCATCAACCTTGAGAGAATAAGAAACAATCTCGAGAAGTAAAAGGTGTGTTTTTTGAAAGAATAATTATTTTGAAAAACATTCTCTTTGTCATAAACTCAAGTTGAAAAAATTTATATCTTATAAAAGGTAATATAATGATTAATAAATTATATTCATGGAATTTTCATACATAAAATGTTGTGAAATATGGAAAACCCATATAAATGGAGTTGGGTTTGAGAATTCCCCATATATTGTGTCTGATAACATTATTCACTTTAATATACTATATAATCACATTAGATTCATTAATAAAAAAAATAAAAAAAAAATAATACATTAATTTGATTAATTATTCTTTTATTAAGTTTATTTATAAGATTTTCTATGAGTTATAGAGTTTAATTTTATCTTTCCAGAGCTTTCATTTTCACGATTTTTATGATCGGTTCACTTGTATACATGGAAGAAAGCTCGTGGAAAATGAGGATAAGTATCCAAAATTTATATTATATGTTAGTAATGATATTATATAAATTTAAATGATATTATACAGAATTTTTTTATATTTAATTAGGATGAATCATTAGATACAAGTTAATGATGATCATTTTAGGTTAATTTTTGCGGTTTTTAGATCACAACGAATTTGTTTTATTTTATCATGTAGTATTATGTGTATAAGTTTGTTCCAGAACATTAAGAGGGTTTTAAAATTAAATTTAATATATTTTTCAACCATTTTAATGGTTTTATTAACATACATGAATGAGTTAAAGGAAAATGAATTTGCATCGTCCATGATATCGGTAAATTGACACATCACATGCCACAATTTCATTTTTAGAATAAAAGAGATGAGGGTAGAGTTTAATGATGTATATTTCATTAACATGATATAATACAAGTAAATAAAATATAATGGACTTATCATGTAATTTTGAAAAGATATTTTGTGGATAATAGAGGAGAATAAATGAAATTAAAAACAAATTAAAAGGAAAAGGAAGAGGATTTTACCTCTTGGATTTATCCTCCTTGAGAACCACCTTAGGCAATATTTTTTGTATTTTGATGAGATTAAGAGCTCATGGAAGTGGGATAAAGGATTGGGTAGATGTTTTAGAATATTTTGGACAAGGATCAAATCTTGATAGGTGTGAGAATTTGAGGTGGTGATGAGTGGTATTTACAGTGGAGAAGAGAAGTGTTTTGTCATTATTATATTCATTAGTTTATTATTTTGGATCAAGCCTATGAATAGTTTTAGCATTATCACCAAAAATATTATTATGATTAATGTAATTTTTAGATTATGGTTCTTACATAAGTTATGACTCAATTAATAGTGTATTTAATATATAATATATATATATACACCATAAATTACCATATTTTACTATCCACTAAAAATTCAAGTATTTTAGAAAAATAAAAAAATCACACAAACCATTTTTTGATATGTCGAAATAAAAAATAAACTCTATATTAGTAAAATAATTTTCAAATATGAGTAATTTACTTTTTTATTGATATCATCATTTAATTGGAAAATAAATAATTTAAAATTATAACTTATTTTGTAACACTTAGAAAAATTACTTAAGGTCTCAAAAAATTATATTAAAATCATAAGAAATATAAATATTAATTTATGAATAGATTTTATGAAAATAAATTTTCTCTTAAATTATTATATTAATCATAAAATTTTAATTAAATATTTATGACTTACGAAAATTCCAACACTTAATTAATAATTTTTAAAACAATTATTTAATTAGACTATGATATAATTATAACATACTTTAATTTATAAGATGCAATGTTTTTTTATAATTTAATGGGTGAGAATACTATTCATTTGACAAGTTTACTATTCATAAGGTTCATATTACTATTCTTAAGGTCAAGTTACTCTTTCATCAATATTGGTTCCTTAACTTCTAGAAATACTTTTTATTTCATTAATTATTCATTTATGAAGCTTTTATTATGGTCTTTAAGTGATTTTACATGATTTATAATATACAGAATTGCTATAAGAGGTAATAAATTCATTTGAGAAAATTTTGGGGCTGTTATATGTATGATGTTTTTTATATGATTAGTTCTAAACATCCCAACACAGTTTTATGTTACACACTAAAAGTGTAGCTTTAATATGGAATCTTAGGTTGAGTCTTAGAGAAATTAGATGAATTTTGAAATGATAAATGGAATTAATAAATGAATTAGGGTGGTTCTTTGTATTTCTAAATGTTGTTTACATACTTGAGAATATAAATAAGTAAACAATTTATAGCGATAAAGGTGTTGACTTAAAGGATAAATGTGTTAATCTTGGAAATGAAAATGGAATGGTATTATTTAATGGATAATTAATTTATTTACATGGAACTTGATGCTTGTATTCTTATTTTAATGCTATAACATTTTGTGGGAATCCCTATTATTTTTGCGATGATACCAACATATGATTTTATGGCTAGGATGTTTCTCTTAAAGTGGTTATACATGATAATAATTATATTTTTTTATTTCATACACTATGCCACATGTGTCGATAAGGAAATCAACTTTGAAATTTTTTGGGGGTTGTTTTCCCCAATATCTAAGATTTATAAAAAATATATGGATGAATTATACCTACATAAATTTTCCCTTTAGATGTAGTATGAGTAGGCATATCCTGGGATATAATTACATACAGTTAGGGTGTGTTTATACCTAGTATATGATGGATATTAGTTATACAATACATTTATGTGTGGGTAGTGATATCTTGACATTATAGCACATACTTGTATCTAGAAGTAGTGGTTATGGATTCCCATATGTTTACTCATATAGGCTATGATGGATTGAGGTATAATGCATTTAAAATTGCTACAGTTAGTTCCGAACAATCACCTTGTTACTATTGAGATGGTTGTATTAGGTGCATGATGGGATGATAAGATGAATATATGGAGTTATTCCAATATAAGATGTTGGGCCCTATGTAGGACTATATTAGGTAATATTGGGGCATCAATCACATCAAGGTTGACTTTACTTATGAAAGAGTTTAAAAAATTATATTGTCATTAGGGTACGATAGTGAAAAAATATTGGGGAAGTGGAAGCATAATACAATAATTATATATATATATATATACACATTCTATTTTGATATGTAATCTTTTACTTATATTCAATACTTGATAAGTGATCTATTGTGAGGTTGGTAGAACAATATTATCTTTTACATGGTTAGTTGGTTTCATTTATTTATTCATTGGGATTTAGTATGTTTCTTTCACATTTTTCATGAGTGGTTTCATAATGTAAAAAATTGAGTATAAAAGTTAAGATCAACCTATATATAAATAAAATTATTCTATAGTCCAAATGAGTTGATTTTTTTATTAATATGGACATTAAAATTTGGAGGAGTTATTTAGGATATGTTGGAGCTTGATTTCCACTACAAATGATTTTCTATAGTAATTTCATTTGTTTCAATTTAGGTGTGAAATTAAATTCATGTATTAGAATATCTTATTTATTTATTTATGGTTGTTGGTTTGTGATTTTTTAGATTTTATCTCTTATACTTAAATTTATATTGTGGTTAATGCCTCCCATAGGAGTGGCTTATATACCATTGGTGCTAGTCCCCAACCTGTAGTCTAATGGAGGTGAGATTTTGGGGCCATTATCTCCATTTCATCATTACTAGCCTAGGGGTGGTTCCATTAGGGGGAGGGGAATGAAAAAAGTGTTCAAATTGAGTTTAATATTTAATTTCCATTGCGTTTCTATAGTGGAGTATACTTCCTAATGTCTAAAGTAACTAAACTATTAATGCATTTGATTCAAGTTAGGTTCACCATTATATTTCCTACACATGCTAGACCTGTGCTCATTTTTATACAAAAAGACTTAATTTTCAAAGGAAGGTAGTAATTGGGACTTTAATAGAGATTCTTAAGGTATGTATTTGTAAAGAGTATGGGAGGTCAGGATCACCCCTTCATTTATATGAGGATCATTTCCAACCTTGGGACTCTCTTATTAATCTATTATATATTTGTGAATTCTTCCCAAATCATTGTTAAGGATTGGTTACCACCACAGAAGAGGTTGATTGAAACCATGAATTGATGTGAACCTCAATATATCTTAATGGTTTTCCATTATTAACTTATTATTTTATTATTATATTTCTTAAAGTCATATATTTAGTTACTATAACATTTATTTCCATCATGGGAGGTATAATTTTTTTCATAGTTGGGATCAGGCCCATGAGAGTGGCTTCATATATATAATAGTGGGGGGAATGAAAATAAATGTAGTTTAGTTCCACTTATCAAGATATGTCACACCATTTATATCTATGAGATAAGTACCAATTTAGATCAATTTAAAGTCATCAAAGAGTGAAAAATTGAAGTTCCATTTAAGGTCATATATTCAGGAACTATTCCTTGTATTTTAATTTCTTATAGAGTGGACGAACAAGAAGAAAATTCCTAGAAAAAGTTGGTATAGGGATTATGTAGGATCAATCCTTCAATTTTTGTCCCATATATTGGTAAAGATAAACGGGAGAATATTATGGTTCAACTATAGAATACAAGACCATTGAGAATGAATGACTCATAAGGAACATTGACCTTTGAGAAAGGGTTCACTAGAAGTTTGGTCCCATGAGAGTATGTGTTATATATTAGGGTTGATCCTTAATAATGCTTCCTAACTATCTTAGTTAATTTTAATCAAATGCTACTTAGATTTATTTTCATAGATTAAGGTTAGATGAAATGACCATAAAAAACCTTTTAACATCACAAGTAATTGATGTTTTGATCATGCAATGGGAAATGAGAAAAGTCCAAGTGGGGATCACACATTGTTCTACCCTAATGTGTTTATATTTCATTGATGATTTATAGGGAAAATATCATTCTGAGTTTTATAATTAAGGATTAAAACTAGAAAAGTCCAACATTTTAATGTCTACTTCCCATATTCTAGTAACTATAGAAGAATGAAAAACTAGTATCATGGTGAATGTGGTCTTGTGAGGAGGAATTTCCTATTACACTTAACAAGAGGTCCATGCCCTAGTTTGGGAGTTAGAATGGATATGTGTGGGGATTACACATGTTATACATGGAGTTTTCCTATCAGTTCATTGAGTCAGGTGAGGTTAGTTTTTTTGGATTATACCTATAAGGAGTTCTATGCAATAACTCAAGATCATATAGTTGAATAATGAAGTCTACTGGGTTCTCGAGCTGATTGGATGTTGGATATATGGAAACCAAGATCAGAAACACGAGCTCTAAGAGGTTTCATTGGAATCCTCACGATGTATCCACTTATTATCAATTGAATACATGATCATTATTATCATGGGGGTCTTGTCAGTCTAGAAGGACAACCTAAGAGGTTACTTTAACCAAGGGAATACATTATAGATAGGGTGGAAATTTATGTACATAACTCGACCACACACCTGAGGAGGCATTTTAGGAGGAATCATTGGAATATAATTTTCAAGTTTTTGAACTTGGAGAAAGGAATCTGTGAAGGTCATTTTGTCTAATTCTATCCTGGTAGGTGTTCTGAGAGAATGGAATAACAAGGAAGCTAGATCACCTATAATGGGGTGGATTTATAAAATATCCATTAGTGGAATGGATAAACTATCAACCAATACCATTTTAAAGAGGCCCATAGACACTTTAGGAACCCCACTTTACATATAATTATTGTTATATATTAATGTGGTCACCACATTAAGGGACATGGGTTGCATAACACTAGGATTGAAGGCCACTCATAAGGTGTTTTACATGTGTACCCTCCACAAATAGAGTTTTTAGGTTCCCTTCTAAATGGAGCCTCAAAAAATGGGTTTTATGAAGAATTATTAGGAATAGGGATTCATGAGGGAGCCTCATAGATGAGGATTTATGGAATATCCTATGTGGTATAATTCCTTATATCAACTCTTAGAATTTCAACCAAAAATTACTTATGGAATTATTTATAAATTTATTTCACAAACACTAGAATCACTGTGAGAGGTTATCTTTCTTGAACTGGGATGGTTTCTAAAATTGTTACAAGTATTCCATAGGTCTATAAAAATTTTGTGTTTAGAATTTATATAAAATATTTAAAAACTATGGTTGGGTAAGTTCTCTGGACTTTGAAAATTACATAATAAGCATGCAGTAGTCAAAGAGTAGCACCATGATAAAGGAGAATCATCGATCACTTGAAGAAGGCAAATTACTATGAAATAACTACTTGATATAAATGGATGGATTGTTCTTTCCAAAAAACTATTCTGAACCACAATATTTAAAATGACTGTGTAGAATTTGTTTCTTTCCTATTGGCATCGAGAAATGTATTCAATGAATTTTTCTAAGAAAAACATGATAGGATCATAATTTTAAAGACACTAGTGGGGTATGATCATAAAAAATATCATTTTTATAAAAAATAAACCAATGGGACATACACATTCAGAAAAAATGATGACACTTGGAGGGATGTAGTTTCCTAAATAAAATACCCATTCTAGTTCCGTGATGGTGAGAACCCCCCATTAGAAGTAAGCCATGCATTTCACCCATTTCCAATAAAAGGGATGATTGAATTGTAAAAACCATTTTAAGGTTATTATGGGATATTTTTATCCTTGTAAAAATATTCCTATGGAAGAACCCCATAACCTCGTCTGTAATTAATTTCATTTACTTTTATTTTTATTATTATAAATCCATGATAGAATCCTGCATAAAAAATCATGGATGTATAATGTTGGAGGGATTTTTGAGAAATTCTAGTTTTGCGTTTAGGTGAACCTCCCACAATTTCCCCACTATCATGTTCCCAAGTCACGTCATCCTAGTATCCTTGGACATGTTACATTTAACTTCTCTTAGGTCTCAAATTGTATTCCTTCATTTGATTTCCCAAGTACCTTGATCTGCATGCATGAATTCACATACACACCAGTGTAGCGCGCCTTGGGAACTTGGGTAAACCACCATCCATATCTGACCTACATACACCCTTATCCCCATATTTATTCAATAAATAGACCCCATGAGGTCCTCATTTTAAACATAAATATGGAGAGATTTAAACAAAATCCTTTTATATGATGGATAAATGGTCAAGGATCTCTTTACATCCTAGTCATACATGTCAATTAATGTAGATTAATTAATCATAAAACCTAAGTAAATTAATAAAAAAATGAGGGTATTTGTGATAGTTGAAGTTTTAATGAATTAAAACCTTCTTGAGATACTACTTCATCCCTAGTTAATTAAAACTAGGTTAATGTACCCCATACCACATGACACACTAGAGAACCACCTCTAAAATTCATACTTGCAGGTTTATTAACTAGGGAGAACCTTCATCGATATATCCTCATTAATAAATATAATTCACCCTATCCCATGAGGGTGACATATTCACCCAACCCTAAGATTATGGTGGAACTAATCCATCCTCTACATACTTATGAGAACCTTATCCAAGGCTCCCAAACATTGGAGAACTATCACCCAAGACACCACACTATGGTGAAACCTTTACCAGGTCTATTTAGTAGGGTGACCACATTTTTATACCTTGTATTAGTGAGAACACTTAACCCTACATTATACCCGGGAGAAAACGTCACCATATCCTACATAGGTGTGCTAATTTACCTTGGCTAAACCTACTAGTAGACCAATTCACTGAGGTATCCTTACTAGATATTCATCCTCCAAGATTTATATTCTATTCCCATATGAAACCCTCTAAATAAACTAATTCTATAGTGACTCTTAAATGTAAATAAATGGTTCCCCTAAATATATTATAGACACTCACTAGAACATCTTATCTGACTACTAATAAATGATCCTTTAGTCCCCCCTTATACCCTCCTATGGTACATGTTCAGTCCATAAAGATCAATGTGTACCCTATTGATAATGTATTATATTATTAAAAAGAACTTATTGATAAATCCTCAAAAACCAATAAATCATTTAGGGTAGTCATGAGCATGGAATACATTGATAAAAAGGGTTCATATAATAAGGATATCAATGAGACTTATCTTAGATCATTCTTCTTAACTTGTCTGGACCGTATCTAGCATTTAATTGGTTTAAGAACCAAACAGAACACTCATGACCATTCTATAAGTTTGTGAGAGAGAAAAAGTCACTTACTAGGTGTAATCCATATAATCATGACTTCCATTTATTCACCTACTAGGTTAGTAATCTATTAATGAAAAATATATGTATTTCCCCTTCATATCAGGTGGGAATTATATTCAAAAGCCCTAATAATTTTCTCATGAGACCATATTACCCATGTGTCCACTCTTCCTTCCTCCCTACTAAGAAATATCCTCCATGGAATAATTTTTAATTTCTATTATAGTTACCAATTAATAGTAAGATTACGCACACATATAGTCCACTTATACATAACCCCCACTATATCTGTTATTTACACCGATTTCATGCTATAGATGTCCAAGTCACATGACGTGAAACTGAATGACAACGTCATTGCCGTATGATGTTGAACTAAATGTTTTGTTCATATCACATGATATTAAAACTATGAAATTAAAAAAATGTGGCATTTGATTATTTTCTATGAGGATACATAAAATTTATCTCCAAGGTTCAAATCCAGTACTCAAAAACCATAATTTCAATGGGAAAAAATTCCTATAAAATTTCATTTATTCATAAGGGCATATTCATTATAATCCATGTAAACCTATCTCATTGAAACATTTTAACTATGATTCATATAATTTAACCTAAAAATATCATATTCCCAAAGATTCATTCTACGAAAATGGTCCATATTCTCTATGAGTCCTACCAACCACCGGTAAAACCATGGTCTTTTTCTAGTTGTGTTTTCTTTTAAATTTTGGGGAAAGCCATGCATTTTACATTATACTCACTATTTTAGGTGTTCAAAATAGATCAGAAAGGGTTCTAATAAGATCAATAAATTTATAAGTTGAAAAATTATAGTTTATATCTATTTATGGTCTGATTCAAGCTATTATTGTGTGAATGGTTCAAGAAGAGAGGATGGCATGATTCCTCGAAGGGTTCATAATGTTAACTATATGGTCATAATGGGAACCTTTACTTGGTGAGTTTTTTTAGTTTAATAATCTAATTATTTAAAGGAGGTTTTTATATAGAATATGGGGTCCCCCTTTTCCATTACATGTGATTTCTTACTGCCCCTTTGGTTTTATTCCTCTTCAAGGTGGTTTTCTCCCTCATCCATTGATGAAATCGACCATTGTTTATTACGATTTAAATCTATAGGTTAGTATATCATTATATCTTCACATTTTCAATATTTATTTTTCTATTAATATATTTCATTCCATTTTCATCAATTATAACCTATTTCAATGGTATTCTTATGCATTCCAATTTGTAACATTTTAGCTCGATTCAGGGGTTAGTTTTGGATTAGTAGACACATATGAGTATAAGTTAGGTGGTATTATGTCTCTCCCTTAAAGGTTTGACCATTTTCATTGTGCATATGATGTGAATTATAACTAACATACCATATACTTTACATAAATAAATAATTAAATGGCATGGTCCATTAAATCAAGGAATTAGACCTCTCTATGGTCCTTAACAAATATATTAGTTGTTAGATAAAGACTTTATCCACAACTCGAGGTATTAAAATGGGATATAAATTGGGAAATGTAAAGGGTGACCCTAGGGGAACCATGAAAAAAGTCACTGACCTTTTTGTTGTTGTGGGGGAGTCCAAATATAGAATCTAGGACTTAGGGTACATGATATTATGTGAGTCCTAATGAATTTTTAATTTCAATAATTTATGGATGAATTACATATGTATTTGGATTGTGTATCTTGATATGAAATTCAAAGTGGAAAATCTACTGGATTTGTTGATGATAACTAAAAATTTATTTTCTTTCAGAAACCACCTAAGAATTAATGATGATGCATGAGATTTCATAATTCATTTGGAACATCCCACTTGGATTAAATGATGATGCATGATAGTTGATTTCCTAGGGTTACCCGTTAAGAATACATGATGATACCTAAGACTTTGGAATGCTTTGGGTTAACCACCCTTATATTTTTTTGATGAAACCTAATAATTGGTTTCATAGAGTGGACCCTTAGGAATTATTGACGATTCATAACACTTTGGAATAACTTTGGGAAACCCCATTTGGATTTATTGATGAGGTTTGAGACTTTTATTTCCTAGGGAAAACCCATAATAATTTAAAAAGATGCCTCATACATTGATTTTATAGGGTAAACCCTTAAATATTTGATGATTCATGATACTTTGATTTCCTATGTTAACCCCCTCAGAATTGAAAATGAAGCATTATAATTTGACTACATAGAGTAACCCCATGGGAATAGGTGATTATGATTGGTACTTTGATTTTTTAGGCTAACCACCATTAGAATTTACGATGAAACCTAAAATTTCAATTACCTAGGGTAACCCCCTAGGAATCCGAGATTACACCTAATGAATTACTGGGATTAGGTACATCCAGATGAGGAAAAACAAAATACGGCTAATCCTAAGTAGCATGAAACTCTAGAAACAAAAGTGGTTTTATTTTTTTATGTTTTCAATCTATTTCATTATTCACTTAAATTTAAACTATGTACTCTATTTTTATATGATTTTAGATGCTATTGGTGGTGGAATCTTGAGCCATACTCACACCCTACTCAGGATATTATTTGGTACCCATGAAAAATTCTTGGTTTCAAGATAGGACAAGGTAATGTTCCCTATAAATGATGATTTATAGAGAGTTGGGATATATATAATGGTATATTGGGCTGAGTTTGTACTGAGAAATAGTTTTATAGAGTCTCAAGTTCTTAAATTCTATTCTTTTCAGGGAATTTATGTGTATGTAATGATTTAGGATGTATGAATGCTTAATATGTATAATGTTTATTTCGATATAGAATGGTGTATGATAATTTGTTATCACTTACCATGATGTATGTTTACTAAATTATATCGATGATTCATATGATTGATACATATTTATACTATTATTGTACTCTAATATGGGTTATATCCTCCCTTCCATACCCCCTTAGATGCCCACAACTAGTCGGAATCCTTTGGATTATAGGGAGGCATTCCTAAGGTCATGTAGAAATATTTGATATCTCACCAATTAGTTGATGAAAGATAGGGGAAATTATAAAATGGTATCAAACCATTTCTTTTTGGATGGATATTTGGTGTAAGTTAGATAGGAGAAATGGAATTTTCAGTACTTAATATAGATCTTTTGATTGGGAGTAACTATCACATAAATGAGGGAAAGGCTAAGTTTCCTGGGATAAGATTACTATTTATGTTTTTTAATTTTATACCCAACCTATTTAGTCTTTAGTGATGTATTATATTATTTATTCTATGGTTTATAATATTTTATCACTTGGTCAGAAAAACTAGTGTGTGTTCCATCATGCATCAAATTAGGCATGTAAGATTCACATGTCATTTGTGTGATTTACATTGATTGGTCTCCTGGATTTTGATAATGTTCGATTATTTAATATGTTAGCTATAAATAAAATGTTGATCTCAAATAAAATTTATCTTCAAATATTAATTAACAGATTATCAAATGGATAAAATATTATTACATGATTACTTTTCATGATTGTTATATGAAATTAATAAAAAAGAGAATTATATCTTATAAATAATTTTCTTCTATAACTTGTAATTGAAATATAATTTAACCAAGATTAATTTTATAGAGTTATTGTTGAAATAAAATGAATAAAATGTGATGAAAAAAAATCCCATTTTTTTGAGTTAGACTTAATTTGGATATGAAATGGACCCTATGGGTAGATGAGCTAATGAGAGAACCCAAGATGTAATATTAATGTGGTATGAGATGAAGATAATAGTGGTGGAACTATTACTATGATCACTTTCCTTAAATTTTTATAATAATAATTACTATAATAACATGTTATTAAGTGTAAATTTTGAGTTGTAGATAAATTCTTATATTATAGACTTTGGTTGAGAGAAAATACGGATATAATGAGAAAAATATAATGTTTATCAGGCTAGAACCTCCTATTGTACAAGGGTAGGTGATGGATGATTAGCTTGAGCCAAGATTACTATTATTGGTGTTGGAAATGGAGATATAGAATCTATGATATGTGGTGACAATTCTTGAGATTATAATGGATTTTCAACTATAACAACCACCATTATTTTTTTGTCTTGGGTGGTCCTTAGTTAGATGAGATCTTTATTGAGTCCATCTATATGATTTTTGATCACCTTGAGACACCTTAAGAGAGTAGAGTGAAATTGGAAGTTTATATACATCATATGTTATATAAGTGATGGTGGTATATTTTAGTCAATTTATATCTGTATGTAAAAATTTCATGGAAGGACTTAAAGAATAATTTTTTTCCATTTCCTTCCATAGACCCTAGAAGTCACCTTATATAGTTGAATATTTTTTACATGCACCATGTTGATTGTTTAATTTATGTTCATACTTTTACTTTATGATAGTAGGGGATGAGGCCACCCAATAAATATTCTACGAGGATTGGATATGATATCTGATTTGAGTTTAGGTGAAAATTTAATGGAATTCATCATTTTCTAAGGTATTAAAAGATTCACTTATTTCAAAAAGTTATCTGAGTGAGGGTAGAGGCTGAATTTAGGTATCTTCGATAGGGGGGACCAATGGTTGGTATTTGAGTAGTAAAAATTATTATTTTGATAGTTAATACATATTAATGGTAGGTTGATTAACCAAGTAAGTGGATTATCCCTTTCTACTCATGGTGGCCGTGTAGTGTAGTTTCACTAATGGTGCATGTTTGGATGTATTAAATATCATTTTGATAAACCACCCATTGATTTCCAAGCATTTGTAAGAATAGGGAATTGAATGATTTTTTATAGGAGTTATTAGATGCTTACTAATTACTGAGGATCATGATAGGTTCAAGGTTTAATGGATAGATTGTGTGTGTCATAGTAGGTGGGTAGTTGGAGTTCGACTAGTTATTCTGGTCTGGGTAAAGGCCATGGTACTCAACGTCCAGGGTAGTAACACCAGTGGGGTAGTGCAACTTAGGGAGCTCAAGTAAAGACTCAAGGACTTAGTGTTGGTTATGTACAAGCAATACAACCCACTTCTATAGGTTTTTATGCTAAACCTTTTATGGTATGAGGTATAATTAGGGTTTCTTCTAGTTTCTATAGTGTTGTGTATGATACAATATCTTCATAATATTTTATATTTTCTCAGTTTTTGTAAGGAAAAGTGATATATGTGGAGTATCTATACGATGTGACATCTATTGAATTTATATTTGGAGTGTGTTTAGAGGTCATTTGTTTATACATTTAATTTTTTCATGAAGTTGGGGGTATCATTTCTTAGGAGTCTTATTCATGTTTTAGATAACCCATTTTGATATAATTATTGAAATGGATTAGTTAATACCATACTATCCAAACATCGACTGTTACCATCGATGGGTATCTTTCACATATCTATAATAAATATTTTATGTTCATGTTGGAGAATGGACCATTTAGGTAGATCATATGGGAACTAACCACAACCGGTGAGGAAGAATTTTGGATTAGGTTTCCAGTCTTATGTTGGATGACATGGACACATAGAAGGATGTTTTTCCATGTGTGTTTGATTAGTTTTGGGTGTATTTCATAGATATTTATTAGGGTTAAATCCTATGAGTGAAGTTCAGTTTACTATTTATCTCATGCTAGGTTCTAAGAATATGTCCCTTTTCCCCATTGAATGGATCTTATAGAGATACTAAAGTTTAAGGCTTAGTTAATGGACCTCTAGGAAACATTATTCATTTAGTTGAGTACATCTCCTTGGGGTTATCCTACAATATTTTCTAAGAATGCATAAGGTTACTTGAGATTACATGTATACTATCATAAGATATATGAAAATTATAAACCAATACCCTCTCCTACATATCGACAACCTATTTGATCAGCTGAGGGGTGCCCAAGAATTCTTTAATTTCAATTGGAAACTGGGTTATCATCAGTTGAGTGTGAGATCTTTATACATAACTTTAACCAATTACATGAGAATGTATGGTCAATATGAGTATTTAAGGTTTTATTTGGTTTAAAAAACACATGGGTAGTAATTATGGATTTGATAAAATGTGTTTTCCACGCATACTAGGACACCTTTGTGGTTGTTTTTTTATTGATATTATCAAGTGGTCCAAGTCAAGGGAGGAGAACAAATGAAATATAGAGATAAATTTGGAAAAAAAAAATGAATTATTAGAAATATGATATTATCACCAAGTGATAATTTTTGAATGATTAAGTACACTTATTAGGGAATGTCATATTTGTGATAGGATTATCAATAGACCCTGAGTAGGTTAGAGTCATTGTTTCTTGGGAGCATCATAATATTTTTTTACATATGTAGTTTTTTGGTCTTAAATTATGATTATTATATGTTTTTATAATAATTATACCATTTAGAATCACCAATAAGAGGCCTGACCAAAAAGGGAGTGATGTTCATATGGTTTGATTCTTACAAGAACACTTTTCATGAGCTAAAGGGAAAGATGTTAACAATACTAGTACCAAACTTTCCATAGTTGGGTAGGGAGTATAATGTGAATTTTAATTCCTCAGGGATCAATATGGGGGTATCATTTATATAGTATAGTCAAGTTCTTAGGTTCGGTTCTAGATAGCTGAGGTTGTATGAGAATAATTACCTTACACATGACCTAGAGTTGGAACTAACAGTTCATTCCTTGAGGCGTTTAATGTTTTATTTTTTGAAGGATAAATTTATGGTATATATAGACAATAAAATCATTAAATATGACTTTTCAATATGATACCAAAACCCTTATAAACTAAGGTGGATCAAGAATCTCAAATCCTTTGACTCAGACCTGTATTACACTCTTGGAATGGGTAATGTGATTGCATATTATTTGAGTAGGAAGACATATCATTTGGTGTTTTGGTAGGTGATCCTCTATTTTTAGATGATGGAACAATTTTATAGGATGAATTTTTAAATTTAATAGTATTAGGGTAGAGATACCCTCATGTTCATGTTTATTTCTCTTTCACTTCTCAGTAGGATAAAGAGAAGGAAGTTATTAGATCTTGAGTTTTTTTGATTTGAGGGATAGAATATTTGGAGGGGAACCTCTCTGAAATTTGATCCTTGATTATTATGAGATTATATATTCTTATGATCATTAATTGGTTCCCATATAAATACAAGAAGAGATAATGTGAGATCATCATGGCATAATGTGGGGGGGGGGGGGTACACCCATATATGACCAATATGCAACATGACATACAATTGTAGTATTAGTGGTCGATGACATGTTCCTACCATATAATGTGAATAAATAAATATTTCCTAAGTTAGAATGTAGAGAAGTGGGTAACCTAGGTTTCCTCCAGATTAGATCACCCAGCAATCAAGCTATCACCTTAAAATTTGAGAAATAAGTGAGATTGTTTTTGAAATTATTTGTTTTTTTGAAAAGGAACAATGAAATTAAAATAAATTTTGAACACTAATGGATGAAGAGAGTGATGGTGTAGCACCCATAGTTTTAGGTATATAACAAATTTTTATGTCTTTTTGTTTGGTTAAATTAGTTTTGTAAATTTTGGGAGAGTTTTGGAGGGATTTAAAAAGGTTTGAAGGCTTTTCAAGGGGAGTGTGGGTTGATCATGGTTTGGGGAAACCATGCAGGATGTCTAGGTAACTGTGAATTTGGAGGTAGTGGTATTCACAAAATTTTGGAATGGTTTGTCTAATTGTGTGATGGGACCATTCTGGGTCCCTTTTGAGGTAGTACCATGAGTACAATTAGTGCACTCTTTTCTTAACCATGCGAGATAACCGTGTAGAGAAAACAAATTGGGTTTTTAATTACGGGTTCACTAGGGATTTTCCCTAAACTCATCCTCTCTTCTCCAATAGAAACCCCAATCATTATTTCTTATTCTAAATGGTTTTAGGGAATCTCCTACTCCTTTTGTAAGAAAATTTAAGGGGTTTTAAGGTGTGGTGAAGGTGATTCTCTTATGGTAGGCCTTCCCTCTTGGATCTTTCTTTGTTTTCCCTAGATTTAGTTCTCCATATAACTTGGTTTTCTATATATACAATCATTGATTGTATATATAGGCTTTTTATTTCCTAAAATGATGAATTTTAGGTTTTTTGATGTTAGGCCAAGGAATCTAAGGTAGTTTTGGGGGAGTTTTCACCCAGATTTGTGGTGCGGTTGAATGTTGGTCGATTTCAATGAAATCCTAAGGTAGGTGGATTATCTATCGAATACATTTTTTTTGAAATTAAAGACTTATTTTCAATTAATTGGGTTATATTAAAATTATTTTTTTATTATGACGTGAAAATATTGATGGAAATTCCCTTTGTGATGTTTTGTGGATTTTTTTGGGAAAATAGGTTATTACAGTGAAATGTTCTTTATTATAAAATTTTTAAATATTGATTTTAAAATTGGAAGCTTGGGTTTATTAGTGAAAATTGTTTTTGGAAAATGGTTTTAAATAAAAGAGTTTTATTGATATAAATGTTATATGGGATGAAGAATTCCTAATAGATTATTTGGTTTTAAAATAGTTTCTCATATTATTGTAGCTTTAATAGGTGTATATGCTTGTTATAGGATTAATAATTTTATACATGTGTTTATTATGGTGTTATGTGGGTGGGGAGTATGACTATAAAAAGGGTATGGATAGTGGATGGAAGGTCCACCATCAATGATAAGTGGGTGTGAAGTACCACTATGTTGGAAAAAGAGTGAATGAGCTTGGACAGGAAGTTCCACCGTGATAATTACACCAGGTTGAGTGTGTGAACCTTTATAGATACTTTTGATTATGTGTGTAGCTATGAAGGATGAAAGTTTTGTGATAACATGTTATGGTAAAACAGATTATGTTTTGGTGGTTGGATTTCCCCTTGAATTGTGTGGATTTGGGTGAAAAATGGACAGGTAAGAGTGTGTTTGGATTGCTGGAAATTGTTGAACTATTTTTTGTTTTATATAAATTGATTTATATAAATATTATAATGGTTCTATCCAAGTGGTATGTGTAGGGAAGTCATTTGGGGAAAACCTACTGAGTATTTGTACTCACCCCCTGCTTTGGCACTTTGGTGGTTTTGGAGATGTTTTTTTCTGGGAACCAGGTAAGGGTAAAGCATATCATTTCACTAGAGGATCATTGTGATGATAGGATGTTTTGTAGGTGCTTGTATCATGGATCTTGGCTTTGAGTTGTGGAGTTATGTCATATATTCTTTGGTTTTGTTTTATACCCTTCTTCTTGGTACTCTGATTATGGAACTTTATGGCTAAATTGTATTTGTATATAGGAATTGTTATGGAATTGGTTGGGATTCATGGTTTTTCCTTAGTAATGTGTTGCATTGGTTTATATTGTTTACATTCATCATGTTGATATGGTTTGTCACAAGTTTTTTGGTTGGATGTTTTTTATTAAATTGAGAATAATTAGCCAATGGTCCTTGATGCACTTGGAATTTATTTCTAGACTTTGGAACCTTGGAAACATCACCTAAGGACAAGTAGAATATCACATCCTTCTCAAGCCAATGTGGAAGGGGTGGGATGTTACAAGTGGTATCCATTTCTTCATTCCTTAACTTCCAAGTGAAAGTAGTTGTTCGGTTCTTTGACATCAGTTATTGGTCGCAACATTGACATTCGTTCTTAGTATATTCCTTGATTTAGTATGGTATCAAGGAGTAGGATTTTTGGAACTTGAAATATATAGGAAAAAAGGATGTTGGCGATCCTTTTATGTTTAACTTCAAGTTACCAGGGATACGTGTACATAAGTTTTTTAGAGACACTTATAGGTATTGGAAATATCATTATCATGGGTGTATCCTATGAGATGAGCATGACATGCATGGTGTAAATGGATTGCCACTAGGATGCATATTTCATTGGCATAATTATTTATATTGTGCAAAGGATATATGAATTTATGAAAAATATGGAAAATATTTTCAAATGTGCGGATTATAAATGAAATTTGTTTTGGTATTTTGAAAATGGTTCAATTCTCAAAACATGGTGTATTTTTCAAAAGTGGTGCAACATTTAACATGTGATCTTATAGAAATACTGGTTGTGATAGTTTTAATGTAACTGAGTTTAAAATTGTAAGACATTTCTTGATAAGGAAGTGAGACTTATGGTTGTTTTTCTTTTTATAGAAATGGAACCACGTAGGCATCATAGAGAATGACCTGAAGAAGCTACTGGAAATGTGGTTGCACCTGAGCCCCAGGTGAACCAACAGCTAGTGTAGTGTATAGTGAAATCTTTCCAACCAATTGAAAGTGAGAAAAAACTGGATGAGCCATGGAATTTGAATTATGTAGTTAAATTTCAAAAATAGAATCCACCCACATTTAGGGGTGATTTGGAGGCAGAATGGGAATAAGGATGGTTGAATAGAATAAATAGGATATTTGAATTATTGGGAACACTAGTAGATTTGAAGGTGATGTTAGCCACATATATGTTGGAAGATCTTTCCCTTCAGTGGTGAGAGTAGGTGGTCCATGCTGGAATTGACCAAGGTGTAACGTGGGAGGGTTTTGAGGAATTGTTTAATAAAAAATTCTACCCTCATACATTCAGAATTTAGTGCACAACAGATTTCTTTATTCTGAATTAAGAGAACCCCTCGATAATGGAATATGCATCTAATTTTATGGAGTTAGTGAGGTTGGAAAATGAGTTGGTGGGTAGTACATCGTTAGAGTAATATATATTTGAGGCTGGGTTTTTGTAGGAAATTTGTTCAAAAATAGCAGTACTATGGATAAGAAATTATATGGAAATGGTGAACAGAGAAACAATGGATAAAAGGGATATTTTGGGGGCTACAGGCAGGGAAAGCATGTTTGTGACCAATGGAAATAATGGGAAATCTAATACTAGATTCAATTGGAATAGGGACAATTATTTCTAGGGTAGAAGTATTGCTCAGAATCCAATGGTAGGATTGTTGAATCTTCCTCTGAAGCCTCAGAGTAATCCGTGATGTTTTTAGTGTATCTCCACGGGCCACATTAAGTGGGATTGTATGAAACAACCTCAAAAATGTCATAACTGTAAGAAAATTAGGCATCTTCAGTGTTATTTTCATAGTGGCCAAATGTCAGGTGTTCATGATACTCCTTAGGGGTAGCAAGCATCCTATGCCTCGACATGGTGGGGGATACAGCATACCCCTCGTCAGTAGAGAAAATTTAGTCATGGTGATTCTAGGAACACCACGACTCCTTAGTAGGGATATAAAGTGAAGAGTGTGGATGGAAAGTAGTTGTTTAGAGTTGAGTAGGTGATGATGGATGATCAGTTGGGACCATCCATGGTGCGAGGTGTGGTTATTTTAAATTCTAACATGATTTAAGAATTTTTTGATAAGAGTTCTTCACATTCATTTCTTGTTTCTCATGTGGTTAGTCTAAGAAGTTGAACTGTGGAAATGACGCCTTTAGTTTTATAACTCCAAACTCCTCTTGGTCAAAGAGAGTTTTGAGTATTGTTGTGTAGAGCATACTGTATTTTTTTGGATGGGGTTGTACTGATGTGGGATTTCTTAGTACCTTAAATGGATGCTTATGATATAATCTTATGAATGGAATGGTTGGAATTGTTTAAGGCCCACATCAACTATTATGCACAGAAAATTATTTTCATGATGGATGATGGCGTCGAACGTCACTTTAGAGGGGAGAAGAATGAAAATTAAGGTGCAATAGGTCTTTTGGAACCAACTATTGGCACAATATTGTATTAGTTAGAGGCACTAGCATTAGCATCAAGGAAGGATTTTAGTAGAGTGTTTTTCTAGCAATTTTTTATCCATTTCTAGATGTCTTTCCTGAATAATTCTCAGGATTTCCACCTATGACAGAAGTGAAGTTTATGATTGGTCTCTTTTTGGGGACTAGTCCTATATCACTTCTATCTTACCAAATGGAACCAATAAAATTTAGGTAATTGAAAGTTCATTTGGAGGAGTTTGAAAAAATAGTTTCATCTATCCTAGAACATCTCTGTGGACAGCGCCAATTTTGTTTATTAAAAAGGAGGATGTAACACTTTAGTTGTGTGCTGATTATTGTAATCAAAACCAGGTTATGATAAAGAAACTATATCCACTTCCACGAATTGATGATTTGTTCGATAAGTTTGGGGTGAACACAATGGTTATCCATGATTGACTTGTGATCTGGATATCATCAATTACTGATGTGGAAGGATGATATTCTAAAAATAGCCTAACGAAGTAGATATGACCATTATGAGTATATGGTTATTCCCTTTGGTCTTATGAATTAAAAAATAGTGTTCAAGGCATTGATGAATCATATATTTCAGAGATATTTGGATTCTTTTGTATTGGTATTTTTTTATGATATATTGGTGTATTCCAGGACAAGGGTAGAGCATGATCAACACTTGGTGATAGTGTTGGGGTTCATTAGAGATCATCGATTATATGAAACATTGTCCATGTATGATTTTTGGATATTGGAAGTTCATTCCCTTGGCCATGGAATTTCAGGGAAGGGTGTTTTAGTTGATCCATAAAAGTTAGAGGTTGTTATTCTGTGGGAACCGCCAAAGAACATCATTGAGATATAGTGCTTCCTTGGTCTAGCTAAGTATTATCAGAGTTTTGTTTGTGATTTATCACGATTGGACTCACCAATGATAGCTATGATAGGGATGAATGTTTTATTTCAATGAAATGATCAGTGCTAGAAATCTTTTGAAGAGCTTAAGGGTCAACTTACATCAGCACCAATATTAGTTTTTCCAAAACCAGGGAAAGGGTATATGGTGTATTGTGACTATTTTTTAGTTCCCTAAAACGTCTATTATAGTCTTAAAAATCAATGCTTCTAGGCGGTTTCCATTGTATTTATTTATGGAATCAGAATCATCCAATAGTTCTTTATCCAAATGGGACCATCTTTCCAAAGGCATATATTCATTAAGTTTCAACTTCAGGATACTTAAGAATGTGCATGGTCAAGAGGATGTGAGGTTGGACTCATTAAACCCTTTTGGGGGGAATTATTATCCACTCTGTGAGTCTCTTTATAAATTTAATATATTTTCAAGAATCCTTGTTAATTCACCAAGTATGGAATATGTTTCCCTTCGAATTTGCAATCACTTATTAACATTTGTAGAATTTAGAATCATTAGCAAGTATTCAAGGTTCTTCATTAATGGATATATCCATATGTATTAGATGTTCTCAATCAATGGTATCCTCTAATATACTATATCAAGATTCTTATAATCATCATTATGATGATACTGGTTTTTAAGCCACTCAGTTGGGCACTCTAGAATTTATTGTCATTTAGGGAGAGGAAGGTTTGGTTTGATATTGGGATCATACCCATAAAATGGGATACCTACATATCATTGTGAAAGGAATTAGAACCCTCGTAGTTCGTTTCCAATGAATGGGACACATAAAACCTTTTAATTTCATGTGATATGGACCTAACCATAAAGTTTAATGTCATGTGGTATGGACATCTAAGGGGAAGGTGCTTAGTCAAAACATAGCATGGGACTTATGCTAAAGAAGCCCAAGGAACATGGAAAGGATATGTGTTTCCAAGTAGGACCAGACCCTATCGGGAATGTGGCCCAAGTAGAATAGGATTGATTTAAGGTTTTGGGTTTGAACATCAAATAGGATTTCTACATATCCCATATATATGGGAATCAAATCCCACGTAGTACGATAAGTCTCATAAGAGAGTATAGTTCTTTGAGAGAAATGAGTTTGGATGAATTCCTGAAAAGGATGCATTGATTACTTAGGTGGTGTAATTTCAGGCTTATTCTTAAGGAGGAGGCCCAGATTAAGGGAATCAGGGTTAGATTCCTAAAAAGGATATCTAGTGATCTTGGGCCCTGGGAAGGATTCCTACGTATCCTAATTATGATAGGAATCAGAGTTCTTGTAGTTCATTTACCATGGGTATTTGTGCACATGTTGTAATCATCACAAATCTCTATGCCCACATGAGTTAGGCTTGGTGTGAGAAACAATAGTATGTGAAAGATTCAACAAAGAAACTTATAAAATTTTCCTCCTCCGTTGGTGGAAGACGGAACACCTTTGATGGTGAGGGAGGATGAGGTCGAGGTGACTCGGGAAGAGGGAGAGGTGACAAGACTTCCCTCTATTCTATTCCCATTGGACCATGGTCCAATGGAAGGAAGAAGGGATGGAGGTTAGGGGCTTACACCAGGATGGATACCCATGGTGAAAAATCCTAATGGGAGAGGGAAAGGGTAATAAGAGTCCTTGTGACCATCTCCCTCTAGTCTTTGGCATAAAAGAAATGAGGAGCAGTGATGCTACCTTCTGCAAGAAAATATAGGGGCTTACACAAGGATGGTTTCCCTAAAATTGATCCTAGTAGAGGAAGGAGACTTCTCCTTTTCTTACATGGAAAATAAAGTGTGAATCATACCTTTCCTACTAGCGAATTGAGGTTCCGAGTCTTAGAGATGAATAGGGGAGGATAAGACCCAAACCCTAATCCTCCAAAATAGGAACTTCCCAACACTGTTCCTGGGAGAGATTTCCATGTTACCATGGATATACAAACCCATAGATATTCCATAGATCATAACTCCATTCTAAAAAAAATGTGCAAAACCTATGACCGTGGAAATAAAAACCCAAATAGAAGACATGATGATGTTCCTTTCCCAAAGGATTGATAATTCAGGTGGTTTTGGTAGAAGTTTTAACGTAGTCCCTCTCCGATAAGGGAACCAATGAAGGAAATACCTTTCCATGAATTACTTTTAAAGAGGGTAATTGAGTTGGTATGTAGGCTTTATACCAAGCTCCACCGCGTTGGTACCCCGCGTTGATGTACCACGCAGGTGTGCTATGTAGGTATGCCACACAGGTGTGGCACGCATGTATGTTGCGTAGGTATGACTGATAACTGAAGAATGTGTTTCACATAAGAGAAACAAACCTATGTAATAATTGTAAAATAATTTCAAAACATTCTTATCCCATTTAATTATCTTTTTTTTCATGTTTTACAGAGCTACCTGAGACAATTTGAGGGATTTTGGAGAAAGAGATACAGAATGGTAGCTTCAGAGAGTCTTTCAACTTTTCAGTCCTGGAAATGGGGATCCCAAGGGATCTATTTATAGGCATAGATGGGCCTCGTAAAAGGAAGTTTCATCCGCGCAGGTCCTCCGTGCATGTCCTCCACACAGAGAAACTGAAATTTTGTGGTTGTGTCGCTCGACCACACTGGTCTCTCGCGTAGATTTTCCGCACAGTTCTATTTCATAGCTTGGCCAAGTAGGTCCTTCATGTAGCTTTTCCCCACAGAGCTTTGGTGGAATTAGATTTTGTTTGATTTTTTTCAAAATCTTCCTTGGGATTTTTAAATATCCTTATTGATCATCATGATCTTTTGGTATTATTAAGTAGTGTCAAAAAAATCCCCCCCCCCTCAGGAATGGATCCGATTAGAAAGAGGGCCGATTCCTGAGGTAATATTGTGAGGAATAGACTATGAGTACATTTTTGGATAGTATAGGTTTGTCGCAAAGCCACTTTGCAGAGGTAAGGCACAGAGTGCTATCAGTAGGCATGTTGAAAAATTCCTTGGAGGGCTATAAATAGGTTTATCCTTAGCGATTTTCTTCATCCATACCTTCAAATTTTCCTTGCTCTCATTGCATAGCCCCTTCGCCAAGCCTCACTGCATTGTGATCTCCCGTAGTTTCCTTGAAATTTTCTCAAGGTGGAACCATCTGACCGATGGAGCTACCCAGAACGACTTAGTCAAAGGAGTTGCGCTAGGACCCTTGTTGAGGGACCTATATTAGGGACCTCATCGAAGGACCTACGCGGTGGACCCTATCGAAGGACCTACGTGAAAAATGTACTTTTCCAAATTTTAGATTTCATTTTTTTCTTTAAGTTGAATTTTAAGTTAAAATTACAACATAATAGGGGATATTTGGTAATTCTTTTTCAAGAAAAATGGGTCATTTGATGACCCATACTGAATAATCTAATGCTTGTCAAAATGAAACGATGAAGATCATCGGACCAGACTATTATGACGTTTTTGAATGTAATATTCCTAGGATATGGAAGGTTTTAATTCCATACCAACTAGACTATACAAAAAGTCCTTACTTACCCCAGTACGAGCATAAGATTTTTGAAAGATCCCCATGTTCTAACTGTTAAGAAGTACTTTCCAAAGAATTGGTTTCTTTAATACTCCAACTATAAATGCATGAATTTTATTGCAAGGGGTGTTCCAGTACAAGAAGTAACAATCCCTATTGGTTGCATCATTCATCATTGTGGTTGCACTCCTGATATGAAGGATCACGTTGTAGAGCCAAGACCACATTTCCATTATTCCACTTTTTGGGCTTCTCAAACAGATAAATATAATGTTTGGAAGGAAGACATGGATCTTTGTTTTAGAGGAGGTGTTAAACCCGAGTGGGTGTGGACATTCTAGGTGCATCGTACTTGTTCAGAATTCATGAAAGAGTTATCATACATTAATATCTACAAAGCTATCTGTATGGGAAAAAATTATGTTTATTAAAACGATTTCATTACTGAATTACTAAGAAAATGATGTCCACAAACGAATTCCTTCCATTTGACGCATGGTGAAGTTGGTATTAGTCTCTGGGATATTTACCGAATAGATAGAATTCCCATTATTGGGGGAAAATATGATGAATTCATTACACCTGTTACAACATGGGGTGATGCTACCAGAACACCACCTTTGGCCCATGAATTATTTAAATTAGCAAAGAATTTACCCAAAAATAAGAAAGATATTCATGCCAAAGTGTGAATGGAAGCCTTATTAGAACCAATAACAGAGAAAGGGCCAACTTGTTAATGTCCTACTGTTAGTCCTTATGCAGATAACCAGGGAAGTTCACACACATACTGGCCTACACTAGAAATAGGTGACTATAAGCGCTAGGGACATACAGTAAAACCTGATATAGATGAAAAGGTACACTTATATGGTTTCCGTGCAATGTGGATAAGACTTTACTTGCTTCTATTCGGTGAATCTGGAGGTGGTGTAAGATTAGGTACTTTTGTCATTGCAGCTAAATTAGTGTAAGGGAAGTATATTGGGTTAGCAACCCCTGTATTGGAAAGAATTTACCATCTCATGATGTATTTATACAATGGGAAAGCTCCATTTAGAATTGCAGGGATATTCCAAAAGTTGTGGGGATGAATTACATCACACTTTTCTTCATACTCGGTGTTGAATTCAGTTAAAGTTACCAAAGGTCGATTCACCCCATTTTTAAATATCGTTTCTGGTATTTAGCCTCTAAATTTGAGACCTAATGTGGTGCTAAAGGCATTAAATGTCTCAAGATAATTCCGCTTCTTTCCTTTTGGTAACCCACTAATTGGAACATTTATTGATGATAGTAAAGAAAATAATTATGAGATGAGATCTTATATGATGGAATTCCTAGATGGTGTATTATGGACCGGGACTGATGGTGAAATTATCTATGAGGATTACATCCCTTATAGGTTTTCTTATCAGTTCATATGTCTTCAACAATCAAACACTTTTCCACCTACATATGTTAGACATGAGAAGAACCCAATGGTAGCGAGACAATTATAGATTCTAACAGCTTTAGAGGCATCCAAAGTATCAATTACATTTCCTCCATCAGATGCATCAATCAGATTGGAAGTTGGATATGCCAATGCTTGGGCTTCTTCATATCCTCAAGGGGATTTTAAAAAAGGAATATATCGAGTGGAAGCTATATATAACGACTGTTGAATATAGAAATCGTGGTAAGAAGCCCAAGGCCAGAGATGATACATAAGTTTTAGAGGTTTTAGTGCCCTCAAAATGTCTTCACAGGAGGTATACCAGGATGACTAGGGATGGAGAAGAAATACCTCCAATTACAAGGTGATCCAATCGCCGCTACCAAACAGAACTTCCTATTCCATTTGTTGACCTATCTGAAGAAAAAAGGAGTCCTGAAGAGGCTCACCAGTTATAAGGTGTTGAATATCCTCCACAATCAACCCTACCAAAATTGAATTATGTGAGACCTTCAACCATTCATCACTAGGAGAGTGTGACCCATGATATTAGGGATTAATGGGCATTCCTCCAGTGTTGTATTTGAATACCAGATGTTAGTGACATTAAGGCACCTTCTGATTGAAATACATATAATAACCTGGCTGAAGTATAGAATTATATTACAGAGTTGGAGGATTTCATATATGAAACTGATAAAAAACCCCAGCCTCTAAATGAGTATCTCATATGATGGAATTAGGAGAACACAGTGGGGTAATTATTGACTACGAGGATGAGTGGGATATTTATGTTAATAATGAGAATGCATTTTTCTTTTTCTTTCATCTCAAATCTGCTTTATCATTCATCATCATTAATCATGATGAAAATGTATTTGTATAGCTTGAATGTAGGGAAGGAATCTCTGGAGCAGTTGTTAAATCACAATAGTATGGGCCTACAGGCTCTCCCATTGATGCAATGAATGATCCTCCCATGTCTCTAGAACATTCTCCAGGAGTGAGAATTATGACTGGGGTAATGACGATGGATAATCTTTAACCATTACCACATGTTTCTCTTTCCAAGAAGAGTGTTTAAATTTCTCCTCAAGATTATGAAAAGAAATTCTAGAGAGAAATGAGATTTATCCAAAGTGTTCACCGAAGGAGTGAGTATTTATACTGTCCTTAGAGAATGTAATTTTCTCAATATACTCTGGTAATCATGTTTCCTCTTTCAGGATCTGTGTCCCTCTCTTCTTTCATGGGACTAAGAGTTGATTCTTCTAGACCAGAGTAGGAAAACACATGAGAAACCCAAGTTCATGTTGATAAATCTGCTATCTTAGTAGATCAATCATCAAAATATTCATCTATACCCACTCTTGGATCTACATAGATAGAGAAAAACCACGTTAAGATTAAATACATTACTCAGACAGTGGATCCTGAAATAATCAATGCTGATATTCCTATTTCTCTAGAAGAAAGGAATGGGGACCCAGGGCAATCTGAGATAAATACTAATGTTGGTCCAAACCTATAAATACTTGATGAATTTGTACCAATTGAATATCTAGTGGAACAGAATGTCAGTAGAGCCAATTTGGGCATCATCCAACACTTATTGGATACCTTAAATAGTGAGGATTCTATAACATTTCGAGCCGAATACACTGAAATGATAGAATCCAATAATCCAAATATTGATATTGTAGGTTCCATCAAGTAATTTGGGTATTTTAATGAGGAATCTCAATGATACAAGTCCTTATTATTTCATTTTCCATACACAATTGTTCTTCTTTACTTGATTCTTTACATCAAAGTTCACCTTATGCAACTTTATCTGGAGAAAATGTTGAAAAAGATCTTTAGGAACGAGGTATTCCACTCTATCCTTTTATTGGTTCTGGAGAAATAACTGTAGAGGATAATCCACCAAGTGATTCTCTAGATCCTTCAAATATGATAACTAAACAAACTTAGGTGAATTCCACTTCTCAAGAAACATCTGCTCAAATCACGGAAGCTGAGAATACAGGGGATGAATACCATCAATTAGATGACTTATTATTGGGTAAATAAAATCATCTATTTAAATCACATCTATTCATTACATTTGAAAATGACAATGAACATGATTTACCATTTAGGATTATCAGCTCTCGGATCAGAAGGTGAATTTCATTCTGTTCTGAGAGAAGTAGATAGAGGCAGCTCATTAGGTGATCTGTTTCCAGAGTACATTTTACCTCATGTTAGTGACTCAGATTCATACTTAGAGATGCAACATTCTCATGGAAGGGAACTTAAGAAGACATGGAAGAATATCTAGAGCCTAATTTTTGAGAATCCTTTATGTGAATTTCTATCCCATTTTTCCAAACTCCTAGCATTATTCTGCGTATTGGGATTTAGTTGATTTAATTATAGGCCAGTCTATGATGCTATGAATGAAATCATTCACTGACGAGAGTATAAACATAAGCTATGAAAAGACTTTGAAGAGGATAAATAACTTTTCAATATTTAGGGATTTCAAGCTGCAGTAGCTGAGGTAGAGAAAAATCATAACATTAAATCGATCGAAATTAGCCAAAAATCAAGGAAGCCAAGAAGGAGTCATTATATCTTAAACAAAAACTGGATATTGTTCATTACAGGATTGAGAAATTAAACCAGACATTAGGAGAATCCCAATTAGAGGGGATGAAAACCATTTCAACTACTAAAGAATCAATTTCTCAGGCTGAGGAGGCTAGGGTTGCTTAGATATCTCAACTTCAACAGGCAGCTGATAAGGCTTATGAAACTGTTCAACAAATGAAGAGTCATTTTGAGAGTTTATTTTGATTCCTGATAGAGAGGTTCCATTCTGTGGATGTCCCTCTGATTCCATATGAGTAAAAGAGATTTATTTTCTCCAATCATATGCGTCTTCATTCTTTTTTCCATGATTGTTATATTAAAGGTAATGATGATAATTAACCTTTTTTTAAATCATTAGACCTTCATATTAGAGAATCATTATTACAATGACATGAATGGAGTGTTCAATTTTTTTTATTAAGCCAATGGACCTATTGAGAATAAGTTGATTTTTTCTAGTGTTACATGAACAACCCCACAAATTTCTTATCTTTTGATTTGATTTTTTATTGATCAATATTACAAAAATCCTACAAAAATGTATGTTTAGTGAGTTGGGACTCAACTTTTGTTTTGAGTTCCTATTTGCGGGTTCCCAATCTAAGGAGTACCACATCTTTTACTGTTTCCATTTTAGAGTCATTCATGTTGAACTATAAAGGGATGATATTTTGGGTCGAATAGATTTGACCATAAAATTTAAAATTATTTCCTAAACAAGTCTCTGTTGCTATGAATTGATTTAATATTCTATAAATATTTCCAAGGGGAATCTTGAACCATGGTTTTTATGGCCACCAAATTTAAAACCTATACCAATATAAGGGGAGTCTCTTCCAATAATGAAGATACAATTATTTTACAATCCCGTTATGGGGGTTATGTTATACTGGGCCAAGTGGGGCATTTGCTGCATAGCCAAATAGTAGCATCTTTTGGCTGACATTCCTGTAATGTAGGCAAATTATGCAAGGCAACCTAAGGGCACATGCTACATATTCAAGAAAAATAGCTCTTAGTAATTTAACATTTTACTCCTGATAGATATGGGAAAAAATAAGATTTGTGAGACTCAAGAACACAGTGGGTGGTTTTTTCAAGGAAAAATATTTTTAGAATTAAAGGGCTACTTTATGCCGCATATGTCTTGAATAGGAAAACCATTTCTATAAAAATTTGGTGTGTGAGGAATGGTTTTAAATTCTACTAGAAAGATGAATTTATGATATCATATTGTGCAGTTTTAAGTCATGCAATGAGGACATTAGTACTGAGCAGTTTTCATCCATGCAATGACGATATTGGTACTATTCAGTTTTAAGTCATTTAGTGAGGACATTAGTACTGTGCAGTTTTAAGTCATGCAAAGAGAACATTGTGTGGCTTTAATTTAAGGTCTTTAGCTTTTACCAAAGGCATGATACTCTCCCAATTTCTTGATAATTTTTTTAGAAATATACTTCTATATCTATGTATGTATGGAAAAATTATAAACTATGATTTAAGAATTTCTGAATCCAAAGGATGATATGGGTAAAGGGCTAAAAGTATTAGAGGAAATTTGTTTTTTCAAGAACGAAGTTAACATTATTTGATAAACCTAGTATGGGTGTTGTGTTATGTAGGGCCAAATGAGGCATATGCTACATAGAAAAATAGTGGAATATTTTTACTAAAAGACCTGTTACGTAGGTAACTTATGCAAGGCCACCTAAGGACACATGCTTCATAGTCCAGAAAAAGAGATCTAAATAATATGACATTCTACTTTTAAAAGCCGAAAAAAGTTTATGGAGATTCAGATTTTTCAAATCACATAGTTTGGTTTATAGAGAAAGGTACCTAAATATGGAAAGGGTATTTCCAACCAAGATTTCCCAAAAAAATTAGAGGAATAAGACTCTTATGAGGGTCTGAACCAAACGTAGAAGTTATGGTGTCTGCAGTTTTAGGTCATACAACTTGGACCAGAAATGGAAACAGTATGTGATATGTGGCCAAGTGATTCCAAGGTTATTTCATATTTCATTGAACACATGGTAAGGGAAATGTGTACACTATAGTATTGAAGACTTTTAGATTGGGATAAAGATAATGGGACAAGTATACTTGAATGATAGTTTAGAAATACAAATTCTTGTATATTGTCATCAAATTTTGAATGGGAAAAAGATACTATAACTATGAACAATGTTAACATTATTGGAAGAACCTGTTATGGGGGCTGTGTTATATAGGTCCCACAGAGGTATATACTGCATAGCCAAATAGTGGCATCTTTTAGATGACATGCATGTTATGTAGGAAACTTATTCAGGACCACCTAAGGGCATGTACTGCATAGTCAGGCAAAAAAGTTCTCGTGTATTAGAAAATCTGTCACAAGAAAGTTGAAGAAAGATTATGAAAATCTGAAAAAATTCCAAATTAAGAGTGTGAAATATGGAAGGGGTTTATTCCCAATTCATATGATAAATATTTGAACCAATATTGGCCATGAATTTGACGTCCTCTACATAGATCTAACTCATATGTAAAATGGATAATTTCTTTGTTTCCTCTGAATTAATAGTATGATGTTAAGTTTTAAGTCATGCAATGAGGACATTAATAACCCCATAAGAAATTTAAACACCTTATTTATATAAAGAATCATTTTACCCAATTCTTAATCCCACGTATGCTATGCTCAGTTTGAGAAATAAGGAGCAGTAAGGGTTTCTTCTATTACAAAAATGTGACACTCGTAAAGAATATGGGTGTTAGATTTCCATACATTTTAACGTCATGTGGTAAGGATGAAGATGAACCAATGTGAAAATAAAGACATATTGTAACTGTATTAAGGGATAAAACCCAAGTGTCACTATGTGTCTTACTGGGACAAGAATCAATTCATACATAGTTCTTAAAACATTCCCTATGAAAGTTTGATTCTTATACAAGGAATAAAGGGGTTTTTTTATAATGGATGGGCCCAAGTCTGGAGATCTAGGCATCTTACATATTTCAAATAGATGATAATCAAGCCGTACATATTTCTTTAAACAATCATTCCTCACACCAATCGAGTTTGACATGAAGAATGGGGGCTTTTGACTTGTTCTGAGAGAACGGTAAATCTTAACCCAAAAAATGGAATAAAGACCAAATCATATATCTTAAGGAAACCCTCTATATAGATCTAATTCATATACATGAGGAGAAAAGAAAATAAGAATATTTTGTGATTGTGGCTGGGATAAAAATTGGAGATTTAGGAATCTATATGTATCTCATTGAAAATGAGAATCAAGCCATACGTAGTACTTGAAATAAGGTATCCATGCAGATCTGACTCAGAAATATGAAAAGAGGGACTCATATTCCACTAAGGAGTAGCTATGATATCAATTATGTTTTCTTATGGAAGCTTCTAACATTAATTAGAGAAAATGTTAGTCATACAATTTAATTTCATGCAACAAGGACAAATGATGTCATGGAGTTTAATGTCATGCGACAATGATGAAGATAATATGAAATTTAACATCATGAAGTATGGATGCTTATAGTTGTTATTCAGTTTAATGTCTTGCAACTAGGACATTATACTATGCATTTTTTAGTGTTACAGTGAGGACATGGAGGCTGTATAGTATTTAGTCTTGCTGTAAGGACATGGTACTGTGCAGTTTTAAGTCTTGTAGTGAGGACGATATGTAGAATTACACAAAGTATTTCTTTAGGAATCTCACATTGGTTGGAGTTGTAATAATCTCTCCAACCATTGATATTAGAGAATAATCTTCATTTTAATATAAATTATGTATGGAATATGTTCCATCCCACTTTAGCTCAAGATTTGGAGGTTTCTTCCCTGGTATCATTGGAGTCCAAAGGACCAATACCAATTCTCCTTGAATAAATGAACGAATTCGAACATTCTTGTTAAAATCTCACGCTATTATATTATAATAGACTTTTAAATGATACATAGTATGCAATCTTTTCTCGTCTAATCATTCCAGATCATTGAACCATTCCTGAGACCTCTCATATGTAGAACACTGACCACCGATTGAAACTCTAAGTGAAAGAGATTGCATTTTAATTGGAAAAAAAGCTTCTGTTCCATATAGTAATGAATAAGGTGTTTCTTTGGTGGAAGTATGGGTAGTGGTCTGATAATCTCATGAAGCATTCAGATGTTTATCAGGACATGATTTCTTATCTTTATCCACCATATTCTGGAGTTTATTTCATAGGGTCTTGTTGAAGGCCTCTGCCTATCCATTGGTCACCGCATGATAACAATATGAATTTTTGGATTTGATATTATTCTCTATATATAACTTGTTTAAATCAATTGGAAAAAATTGGTTCCATTGTTCGTCAATATAGTATGAGGGACACCAAATTTGAGGATGATTTTAGTTTTGACCAAAGTAAAAATGCTTTTGGATCTGACTACTTTGAGAGGTATTTCCATTTAGAAAAGAAGTCAGTAGTAGTAAGTATATACTTGAACTGATTAGATATAGCTAAAGGATAAGGCCCTACAACATCCATTCCCCATGTGGAAAATGGCGAGAAGTATTTAGATGTTTGTAGAAACTCTGGAGGTTGATGAATTAAGTTGGCATGAACTTGGGAAGGATGACATTTCTTAGGGAAATATGTACAATCCTATGTCATTAAAGGCCAAAAGGATCCAAGACTTCAGATTTGATCCGAGAGTCTGTGCCCAGACTGGTGGGAACTAAAAGTTCCTAAAAGTAATTCTTTCATGATACCCACAATCTCTTTTCCATCAATACAATTGAAGAGGATTCCATCAAATCCTCTCTTGTAGAGGATCTTTTAGTGGTCTGGGATTTTGTAAAGCATAAAATTGGTTGCTCATCACTGAATCTGTTCTTTCTCAACCTTATTTGACGGAAGTACTCCATTCTGATGATATTCCTTGATGGGTGTTCTCCATCCTATGATATGACCATATTACTCAGAAATAGGGCAAATTTCATTAATTTCCCCCATTCTGGTTTGAACAAAAGGTAAGACCACGCGAGGATGGGCTATGTAGCTGACTGTCTCATCCTAATCTGGGTCTGCCAAAATTGTAGCTGCATTATCCAATTCATCTTCTTTGGCATTTTGTGATCATGGAACATAATACAATGTCAGATATGAGGGAAATTCATCCATTAACCCTCTTATGTAATCACACAAATGGATTAACTCTTCTTTTCTGATAGAATATTCACCATTGATTTTCTTGATTAAAAATCCTCAATCACCTTTTACTTTCAAATGATTCACTTGCACCTAAAGGGACAATTCTAAACCTAAGATTAGAGCTTGATATTCTTCCTCAATGTTGGTACCACCTCTAACAATAAGAAGGAATAAGGAAACACTTCCTTTTCTAGGAAAATACAGAAAATTACTAACCCAAGTTTTGTTGAGTCTAGTGTTTTCAATTCTATTCCATGTTGGAATTCTGGAAGCACCATCAAAGTACATTTCCTATGTTTGGAAATTATCCTGAATAGAGAAGGATTATTAATCAGGAAGTTTAGAATTTAATGATGTATCTTATGTAAATGGATGCTCAGTAAGGAAGTCGGCCAGAGCTTAGCCCTTTATTTCTTTTTGAGGCACAAACTAGATATCAAACTATTGTAAAATAACATCCCACTGTTCCAGATGCCTTGTAATCATCTAATGAATAATGACAAATTTGAGAGGGTTATTACAAGATACCAATTGGACCACATGATGTTCTAGGTAGTGCCTCAATTTCTATACTGCAAATATTAGTTCTGGGAACCATTTTTTAATACATGAATACCATGTTTCCACATCAAGCATTGTTCAAATGAGATATTAAAGGATGTTTTAATTTACATCATCATTCTTTTTGGAAAGGAAGGCACCAAGTGATCACTCAAAAGATGTCACATAGAAGATAAGTGGTATTCTTTAAATAGGTGGAATTGAAATCGGTGGACTCAGAAGATATTTCTTGAGGGTATGAAATGCTTCTTGGTAGTCTTCAGTCCATTTATAGGTGACTCCCTTCTTCATTAATCTGGTGAAAGGAAAACACTTTCCTTCCAACATGGAAAAAAAGAAATTAATATAATCCAAGTGTCCTTGGAGTCCTCTTAATTATTTTAAATTTCGAGGAAGTGACATACCACATATTGATTTTGTTTTATAAGGATCAACTTCGATACCACGATGGCGTACCACAAAACCATGTAACCTTTTTGAGGTTAACCCAAAAGTACATTTTAAGGGGTTCATCTTCAAACTATGTTGCCAAAGATAATGGAATTTGGTCTCCAAATCAACCAAGTGATTAGAACATTGTCCATATTTGACCCCTAAATCATCCACATAACATTAAACAAACTTCCCTAATAAGGGTTTGAAGATATGGTGCATGACATGTTGGTATGTTGCACCTGTATTATTTAATCAAAAGGGCATTACCCTATAGAAAAACACACCTTGAGGGGATTTAAAGGCTGTCAATTTTTCATATTCTAGGTCCATACATATTTTATTATACCCAGAGTATCCATATATGAAGGAAAGAGCTTCATAGCCAACTATTTCATCAATTAGAAGCACTGTAATCGGAACTAGAAAATAATATTTAAGACAATTCCAGTTAAGATCTCTAACATCAATACAAATTCTAATTTTCTCATTCTTCTTTTTTACTAAGGAAATGTTGGCCAGCCATTTGGGATATTGAAATTCTCGAAAAATTTTATCCTTTATTTGATTATAAACACCAGATTCAAATTTAGAGGCATGATTTGATTGTGTTCTTCTTGCTACTTTCTTGAATCTGCGATGTTATTATGGAAAACCCAAATGATGGGTGGATACATCAGGATTAAGTCCGGGAATTTCTGTATAATTCCACACAAATATATCTATATGTTTCTTTAAAAATATATTATACACCTCTTTCTCTTTAGAGGTCATGACCACACTAATTATAGTGGGGTGTGGATCATCTTCTGTACCCAAATGTATTTCTCTGAGCTCGTCTACGATAGTAAAGACAACTTACTCAAATTCTAGATGAGTATCCCCAAGATATTCCTCTTCTTCTTCATTATGAGGTAACTCTTTTGTTATCAATTTCATAATGTAAGCTAAGGAAAAACTCTTACAGTTAGAGGGGAAGTCAGTATTTGAACATCCTGAAGAAGATGCCACCATATCTGACCCTACTGATGATAAAGGGTCTTCATGTGGTAATATAGATGAAATTATAGATTGAGAATAAAAATATTTTTATTCCTATAAAATTGTTATAAATTATTATATTCTGATTGAAAAATTTGAAGCTTTTTTTAGTTCAACATATTAAATGAAAACATCTCCATTTAGGCTTCAATCACTTCTTAGTGGATCAACCGTTTCTACCAGGCTATCAGAATCAGTTGCCACAATTGAAATTATGGAAGTTATTGGATGAGTGCTTATATTTGGGTTTACCTTTTCAATTTGATTAATAGGTAATAAATAATATGTACTTAAATATTTGAATGGATTTGCTGGGATCTTTTCCAGTCCATTTGGAGAATTAACTCAAGTTATCTCTTTTTTTATGGAATTTGTTCCATTTGTGTGATAAAACTCTGTCTCAATGTATTGAGATTCACACGTTTTGAATAGAGCCTTGTCACTATACAATGTCCTTATTTGACCATTGAAATAGTACTTCAGATAATGGTGGTATGATGAAGGTATGGATTCATGTTGATGTAGCCAAGGCCTTCCAAGTAGAACATTGAAGGTTGTGTTTCGACGAAAAACCATGAAATATGAATTTGATACATGATCTCAAAACTGAGTTCTGAGTGTAATTTCACCTAGAGGTTCTTTCTCTTTCTTATCATAAGCTTTAAATAGTAAATTTTAAGTAGATAAGTTAGATTCAGTCAGGCCCTATCGAAGAAGTGTACAAACAGGAATGAGGTTGGCTACGGAGACATTATCAATGAAGACCCGCCTGATGTATACATAATTTAATTTACTAGACAAATACAAGGGTCTAATATGTCCATTAACAACATCATCTTCATCTTCATCTGTAAAATATATGACTGCATGACATTCTGCAAGATCATTCTCTATACCGTAAACCTCAGATGCAATAACTTCGATTTCAAACTCTTGAGGACATGAAAAATCCTTAATGCGTGCTTCTCAAAGATCTTTTGACAGGTTCAAAGCATCCTGAATTGATAACGTTTCTGGTACATGTGCCAATTGTTTTAAGACATCATACTTTTGGTCCAAAGGTTTGCATTTCCCAACATGAAGATGCTATTTTGTAGGTGTTTTGGAAGTTAATTCTTCTGATATAGACGTACCCTGTGTAAGAGAAGAAGCTGGAAATACTCTTAGCTTTGGTAGATTAGACTGACTTTGTCTATTCACTTTTTGAGAAGAATATGGTGTGACTTTTAATTGGTCCTCCAAAATAATTGTGCCAAAACCGAACCTGTCTTTCATAGAAGAAACTCCTTGTTCCTGTTGAGCCTGCTGAATGGATCTTCCATGATTTTCTATCACATACATGGTTCTATAAGGTGTAGAGTTAAAATGGTAGTTTCTAGCATTCCTACGTCTTCCCTTATATCCTTGACCTTGGACATTTCCTATGGTCCCCCAATTAGGTATAAGGAATTCTAGATCATTATAATCAAAATCACCATTGGCGTAAGGATCTGTTAAATGGGTAATGTTGAAAGAACCAAAGATCAATTCTTAATCTGATAAAGATTTTTCCTAACAGGTTAATTCTGATTGTGTCATTAGGTAGGGCGGTGCCCATAATTTTGAAACTATTGGCATGAAATCTACTAAGGCCAAGGACAAAATTGGCCCTAACGTGAGCTCATCATCTTCTGACTTCTCTTTGTCCTTATGACCACTTCACTTCTTTGAAGAAAAACCTTTTGATGAAGATGGTTTTGTTATGGTGGGAGTGGCAGGAGACACAATCTCTTGTTTCAACTGTGTTCATAAAATGGCATGAGTCTGGTTGATTGTTTTCCAAAATATCCAATCATCATATTTCTATACATTTTTTCTTTTGACTTCCTTCTATTAACCTTCTTCCTCTGGATCAGTAACAGTAACACATGCTACTTGGGATGACAAACTTCTTAGTTTCACTTGTCAAGAATCTACCATCTTTTTCAAGAGGTCCTTGAAAACAAACATTTCTGGATGTGATGCCCTAAAAACTGGTGAAAGGGAAAATAATTCAGAAGATATTCACCTCATTCTTTATTTGGTTTTTTCAGCCTTGGAAATTGAACCAAATTGTTTTCCAGAGTTGTGATGAAGTAACTCAGGACTTGTTCATTCCAGAAAGAATAAACTTTATTCTTTAATTACTCAAACTATTTCTTTATTTGATCTATTTGATCATCTTGATGAGGCAGTCATTGCTACTGATGCTCAAGAGGAGTCTCCCTTCAGTATGATGAAGGTATTGAAGTAGAAGTAGGTATAGGTGCCTACTTGAGTGTAATAGTAGCAGCTTCTTCCTTTCTAATCCTCTTCCATGGAGTTGATGGAATTACCCGAGCTTTAGCCTTAGTGTGTATAATAGAGTCTTCTATCTATTGTGAGATTGAAGTAAGGTCTTGAAACCATACTGTTTATTTCACAGAGATTAATGGTGTGCATAACTCATCACATAGATTTTCCACACAAATTGGTAGCAATTATTCATGGAGGAGTTATAGACTTAAGGATTATGTTAATCCTTTCCATCGCACAATGAAATCTAAAACTCTTTCATTCTACCTTTGTTTAAAATTACTAAGATAAAAAACTGTCATCTTTGGTAGCATTAATATAAATTGAAGAAGGAATTTCTGATGGAGATCTTCCAATCTAGTAATTGATCATGATTGTAAACTTGTATACCAGACAAAAACTGGTGTATGTAATTACTACACAAAAAACCTAATATTTACTGATTATTATTGCTGAGGAGTTCCCATCATGGTATCAAAATGAGAAAAAAATGTGTTATGTATTGTTCTGGATATCTCGAACCATTAAATATTGGGAATTTGGTATTCACAAAATTCAGTGGGGGAGGAATTCCATCCACCCATTCTGGGTAAGCACTATTTTCCAGCTAAACTAGTGTATTCCATTCCTCCATAGATTCCAATCAAGTTATTAATGCTTCAATTGTGTTCATAAACATTTGGAGAACATCTGGATGAGCTGGAACCTATGTAGGTATAGAAAATGGAGCATGATCTGGTGCAATGACTAACAAAACCACTGATGGTGGTGCTGATATTTTCCTTGGATAACCCATAGGTACATTCTTATCAAGATGTGTCAGATCCTACCTTGATTGTGTACCCTATGGAGGGAATTCATTATCCACATCTTTAGTTACTAAAAGTTCTCTTTTTTGAGGATCTCTTACAGGATTTTCAAGTTATGGGCATTCTTGGGGAGTACATCTAGCAGAAATGCTGCTTCGAAGTAACTCTGTATTGATTCTTTTCAACTACTGCATTTCCTCTTATTAATGTGTAAATATTTCTTCAGGAAAAATATATTGACATTCTCCAGTGGAAAAGTGAGATGCAATCTGACTTTTTCCCTTTACACTTGTTAGGTGCCTTTCGGAGATGTGGGAGATGGTTATTGGAAGGAATGACTAGATTCTGGGTAATAATCTGGTTTTAGGTACACACAGCTTCTTCATTTACCTTAGTGTGTACGATATTATGGACAGGAAAATCATCTTCTGATTCCCCTAAACTGGAATCATTTTTTGGAGGATATTCTGTAGTGGTGTTAATGACATTCACTAATGCATAATGCATCGATGACATTATGCTAATATTTTTGTAATATCTTCTCCCTCTGTATCTTCCATGAGACTTTTTTCTCCTATATGATTAATTCCTAGAAACTGTTTGGCATATAGTAACCCAAAGGGAATTCCTGGATAGTTCAGTTATACACATTATTTATGTCTTCTCCCCTAATCAGTAGAAAATTGACTTCCATTGAGGAGGAGATTGCAGATGGGAAAAGGCCCCATCCCTATAGGATGGGGTTGTTCCTATTCTTCTTATTTAAATATTTTAACTTTGTTTAAGGAATTTGATGGTTGAATTAAATGATACCCAACCTTGTAAGATGTGGTGATTATTGTACTTCTATGGCTGAAATTCATGCAACCACTCTTCTAATTTTGCGAATTTTGGTTCAGATATTAGCTGGGTTCATTATCCGAAAACAACTCAAATCACATGTTTCAGAAGATCTCTAATCTATTTCAGACATTTTCATTCTCTGATGCCTGATATTATCTAAGTGGGACACCTACTCAAGATTCTCAGATGCTTGATGTAAAAGTAACTCAACAAATTCGTTTCTTTGGGCCTGACTATGATGAGAACTGGTTGAGGCCTGTTATTGATCATACATTCAATTACATAAAAAATCTATTGATTGTGGCCAACCGTGGGAAATAACATTGCATGAGACCAATTTTGGCGGACTTTTCTGATCGTGGATTGTAGTGAAATGCAATGATCCATGTGCAACCCATACTCTGATATGAACACTAGATGTGGAATCAGAAATTAACTAGCATAGCCTTTTTAGAGAATTGATGCATGCACTCTAAAGGATTATCTACTATTTTTCATCCTTTGGATGTTGGGAAACTAAGGGAGACCCCAAGTCAATTTGGTGTTGCAACCCTGCTATTACCATTACATGATTTTGATATTCATCATATGGTAATACTTTTGTCTTCAAATGATGAAGAGTATTCCATAAATTGAGGCGGATATCATGAATAAAATCTTCTGTCATCAATTCTGGAATGTTATATTGAGAATTTTCCAATGGCCAGAACATGACTAGTACTTCTCCCATAGCTAATTGTTTCCTCATGTTTAACACATCTTCATCACCTTTCATGTCACGAACCAACCTGGGTCGACCCTGAACCGGTCACCCGAGCCGGTCCGCGACATGGCCCGAGAGGCGTTCCCGATCCTCCCGGGCTGGCGACAAGTGCCAGGGCATCAACAGAGGCTATGGGAACGATTTCGCCCAAAATAAATAAATAAGAATGCAAATATAATATAGAGTAGCGCAGAAAAAGGGTAAACCAAACAAAGTGACTAAACATGAACAAACAGAAATCAAACTAACCAAACACGACGTCCGAACAAGCTCCGTGCGACCTCACGGGTCGCTCTCCGACTCAACGATCAAGCGTCGCCCTAGGCGAGCGCACTCAAACTATAGCCTGCACGAACACTAAAAACAGAAAAGAACTATAGGCGTGAGTATTAAAACTCAGTAGGCTATCCCGATATCTATTCCCAATGCACTACCTTTAAAATAAAAGAAACATCATCTCAAGTTTGAACAACAATTTATAAAAGTATGTTTTTATAAATATTTTACTTAAAAACAAAGTACAAACCATTTCCCTTTACCATTTCCAAATTCTAGTTTATTTCATTAGTGTCAATGACATTTCAGGGAAAGGGAAAGTGATGTTTACATTTTTCAAATTTGTACAAGGGGATTAAACACTTTCATTTGAAAACAATTTTTAGAAACCTAATCAAAAGCAATTTATCATTTTCCAAGGAAAACAATACACCAGAATGAACAAAGTAAAACACAAAGCAAGGGCAATGTAGGTATACATGTGAGCATCATAATCATTACTGCAAGGTACAAAAGCTGAATAGACATGGGTGAACCTAGGAGATCGAGAATAAACCAGAAGACACCAATACATGAGAAATCATCCTTATTGACATGTCACGATGAAATCAAAACGCACAAAACGCTCGACCATCCACTCACAGGCAGGTCGAGGGCAAATCCCATAGTAATAAACCCAATATATCCACCTACTATGGGCCACTGGTCAGTACCATAACCTACCAGTGCAGCAATCATTCTTAGAATATTCTCTCAATATGCCAGATTCCCATGTCTCAAGTGTTTGAAAAAGGGGTGAGCCAACTGATGCCAACCGAGCATCCAATCATATACATATATATATATATAGATATAAAGCACAACAAGCATCACCCGAGCCACTCCGTGGAACAACCTCATGCCTTTAAACTACTCACGCACCTGGGAGCTACTAAGTGCGGCCTCCCAGACAATCAATTGGAACCAAGGCATGGGAGTTGTCCTAAGAGGGTTTTATCAAAACATTTTCATCTCTTTCCATAAGGTGCCAAACGGGCATTTAATACATTTCACAAACACCACTCAACGAAAGGTTCAACATCTTTATGAAACAAAACCCAGTTTAAAACAATTTAAAGAACCACAAAACACTACTTCACAGGTTGCCAATATTTTTATAAACCAAACCAAACCATTTTCCTTTTCCAAATAAACTTTAAGAGCCAACCGGGCAATTTCTCCAACGAACCAAAGTATTTGTTCACGCCTCAAAATAAATCATTTCTCATTAAACCAGAACTCCATTTTATATTCCGTGAATTATGTTTAAAAGCCAAATGGGCATTCTTTCATTATTGGGTGTCCGCTCGTCAAAAGGATGTTTCAAGTGTCGTGTATAAAATAAACGGCTCCTTTTGACATTAAATAACCATTTAAAAATTTACCCTCTTATATTAAAAATTAATTATCGTATATTATCTCATATTTATTACAATTAATAAAATGTTGATTTTGAACAATTAGGGTGCGCAAACAGCATGAAATAATATAACTTAAATTTTAAAAGCAGTGCAAAGGGGACCTACCTCAAGATCAAAGCGCGACGACAAAACGACTTTGGAAGCAGGGCGCGACGACACAACGTGTGTCTGAAACCATGTGACAAAGTCTAACACTCTGCACAATCAAAATCAAGGACTCAGACACATCCAAAACTCACCAGAGCATTCGAAACCAAGCGGCGGAAAGGAACACTCACCTCGGAACTGAAGCACAACAACAACAGAACCTCGGAGGCAAGGCGCGACGATGGCGCTCACTCAGAAACGCCCTGTGTGGGTCCTAAAATTCCTAAACCAACAACTAAAAACCCACCATCAATTAAAACCCATGAACCAAAAAGAGTACGATGATGAAGATAATAATAATAATAATAATAATAATAATGATAATAATAATAATAATAATAATAATAATAATAATAAAATAATGAAAACAACAAAATAATCATAAAAATAATAAAAATAATGAAAATAATAATAATAATAATAATAAAATAATAAAAATAATAATAATAATAATAATAACAAAATAATAAAAATAATAAAAATAATAATAATATTAATAACAACAAAATAATAAAAATAATAATAATAATAATAATAACAATAATAATAATGATAGTAATAAGATTAATAATAATAATAATAATAATAATAACAATAATAATATTAATAATATTAAAATTAATGATAATAATAACAATAATAAGAATAATAATAATATGGAAAATAATAATAATAATAATAATAACAATAATAACGATGATAATAATATAATAGTAATACGATAAAACAAAGCAAATAAAAAGAGGAAACCTGGTAGGGGGAAAACGCCGGGATAGGAGTGGCGCACGACGGAGTAAGCAGGGCAGGGGGGTCGCGCGGGCCGACTGGGTGCGAGGGTCATGTGGGAGAAGAGAGGAGGCGCTGGCTGGATGCGGGACGCAGGGGAGGAGTCGCTGCTGTGTGAGAGAGCGAGGAAGGAGGCGCTGGTTATTGAGGAGGCTGAGTGGGGCTGCTATATTCGGGAGAAGGAGAGGTCTGGTCGGGGGGTTGCAAGCTGCAGGAGGGCAGGCCGGAGGCGCGGTGGAAGGTTTCCGGGCGCCGGAAGAAGGCCAGCAGGGGGGGGGGGGCTGGTCCGCTACGGGTGCAACAGGGGAGCGACGGTGTGTGAGGGCAGCATCGGCGTGCAGGAGCAGCACCGGGGTGAGGGGGTGCACGCCAACAGAAAGGGAGCAGGGGCGCTGGTGGCTTGGTGCGGCGTGCGGCGGAGCAAGGAGAAGCAGGGGAAGATGGGGAAGATGGGGAGGAACCGCCGAAAAAAAAAGATAAAAAAAAGAAAAGCCGGGATGGGGGGGCTCCGCCGCTGGAAGGAGAGGCAGGGGTGCGCGCTGAGCCGAGGGGACGCTGCGGGTCGAGCAAAGAGCGGAGGAGGCGGAGCTGGGAGCAGCGAGCGCCGGAAGAGGGAGCAGGCTGGATCACCGGTGCAGGGCAGTGACCTGGGGAGAGCCTGGCGTGCGCGGAGGCCAAGCCGAGGCGGCACTACAGGGGGGAGAAGAGTAGAAGGAGGCGGCGGCTCCCGCGGGGAGAAAGAAAAAAAAATATATATATAAAGGGGGGATAGGGTTAGAAGAAAAATAAAATAAAATAAGAAAAGAGAAATAAAATTAAATAAAACAAATCAAAATCATAATATTAATAAATTACAATAATAATAATAATAATAATAACAATAATAATAATAGTAATAATAATAATAATAACAACACTAATAGTAATAAAAATAATAATGATAATGATAATCACAGTGATAAAATACAAATGATAAAAATATTCATTTCGTCTTAAATAATAAAAATAATTATTAACTGATAATAATAGATGTGCGCGTTAAATATAAGGACTCTATTTAAAATTTTTCAAAGACAACGGGATGCGCAAACACACCGGGCAGGGACGTGCGGGGCTTCCAGAACCGGCTCCGCTCACGCGCCCAACGACGTCGCGTCAAGAAGCGCACTTTTTAACAAAAACTCAAGAACCTAGTCCGATACTGAACACGAACCGCATCAAAATAATTTAAAGCCAAAGAAATCATTAAATAAAATAAACACACAGGTCGGGGTGTGACAATTATCCCCACCATAACGCTTTCCGCCCCCGGAAAGCCACAACATTACCCAGCCGATCGATCAACGCCTAAGGATTATACATTATCAAGATCCAACCTCTTAACCAAAGAACATTTCGTCTACCATCTACGGGACTCCACCTCATTTCCCGAAACAGACCAACAGTAGAGGGGAGGCCGGAATGCACTCCCCACCATATGGACTCCACTACCACCTGATAAAGACTCAATAGAAAACTCAGAAGACTCCTGGTGGGTCTCCCCACCATAAAGAACTAACCCACTAGCGCCCAACCAGAAAACCAACTTGGACCTGCATCAGGCCTAACCCCAGCTAGAAAGAGCACAATAAGAACATTTTTAACACTTACTCTCATCCGAAAGGGGTATAATCTTAAATGGATACTTAGCACAACTAAAAACCCTAACCCCATGGGTGGGGAGGGTGGGCCCAAGGATCAAATCACTGAAACTACGACGTACGCCTACTCACGACCCATCACCTCGGGATGGACACAAACCTGGGCCGAAACTAATTCACATGGGTTGTCCACACATGACCACCAATTGACACCTCGCATACAAACAAAAAGACACAATTATCAACATTGTGTGAGGGTTAGGTCCATCGCGCGCTTTGTGATAAGAGAAAAAAAACTGAAACGACAGAGAAACCAGAGCAGCAACGCCAGGACTATCTCACCACGACGATAGAGGCACGACTTTAACCAGACTCCTTAAAATTTCCCCTGGGGGTTCCTGACTACGCGCCGGCTTCACTCCGAGACCTTTTGGCTGGAGCTCTGATGGATGAAGCATCTCCTGCCTCGCAGTCAGGTTCTGATAATCCCAACAAAAAGCATACATCTTTTGATCTGACAGATTTAAGGACAAGATTTTTAAAATTAAAAACACACCAGCATTGAAAGCTGAGGTTCGTCAAAAGACCCATGAAGTTCCCATACATTTCAAACCCAAAACAACACCCATACATAGGCTATGATAATAGATTACTTACACTGAAAGGAAACTAACACTGGATACTTTGAACAAAGACCCTACAACACATTACTTCTGAGAACTTCCTCTGCGACGCTTCCTTGCAATGCCCCGACAAAATCGTCGCAAGTGACCCAGGCATCCACATGCCTGGCAGGGCTTCGGAGTGCTTGGGCACGATGACTTCTTGTGACCCCGCTTGCCACACTGATAACACACAATAATCTCTCACTCCGAAGAGGTTGATGAAATATCCCGAGGCCTCTTGATTCCACGACCTAATCCATCCACTTCCATTTGCTTACTCATTTCCATTCCAGAATCTTCACCACTGCTCATAGGGATCGAAGGAGGGAGAACTAATTCGAGCACTCCTGCCATCGCAGCTTCGATAAGAAAAGCTTGTCTTGCCACATCGACAAAATAATTCAGGTTGGACTCTGAAACATTCGACTGTAGATCAGGGCGGAGACCCGCCTCGAAGCGTCGAGCCTTCACGGGGTCATTTGTGGCATACTCTAAATCATAAGGTACTAGATCTACAAAGCGCTGGAAATATTCCAACATGGGTCTGTCGCCCTGCTGTAGACAACACATTTCCATCCCCTTTCTCACCCTATCTTCCTCAGAGAAATACTGATGAATGAACAAAGACTTGAATATATCCCAAGTAATCTCTTGACGAGGCTTGTTCCGAGACACTGACTTCCACCACATCCACGGTGAACCTTCAAGCATGAAGGTCGCAAACTTGACCTTCAACGAATCGGGCAACTCAATGAGGCTAAAGTCCCTTTCAATCTTCCGCATCCACTCCTCTACCACAGAAGTTTCTGCTTGACCATAAAAGAGAGGTGGATCCAACTTCTGAAACTCAAGCATAAAATCCTTAGGTTGATAAACCGCACTACGATCACCCATCGAAGCTTCAAAGGGATAACCGCTGGACAAGGAATGGTCAAAAACCAAATCAACTCCAACTCAACGAATGAATAACAACCTCAAAATCAAACACTGCATAGGTGACAAGCTCAAAATCCGAGAAAACAAGTTATCATAACATCAAAAAATTTCTCTTTGAAAACATCTTTAATTTAGAACAAGCTTAGTGGGTTAAACCTTCACCATTGGTATTCTTTAGAGCCTCACTCACATGCATGTATCCGTGCCACCCAGGGCATCCATCCACCATACCAGATATCCATCCACATTTCCAACATACCAAAATGCATGTGAGTACTTATCGGAACACCAAGGCCAAAACAAAGCAACTTCATTTTCAAAAAACAATTTATTCATACCACTTCTTTTAAAACAATCTGCAAATCAAACATGTTATTTCAAACAACCATTTTTTTTTCAAAACCAACTTTTCTGATTCAAACCACTTTCAAAAATCAAGGGAAACACAAAACAACTCAAACAGGGGACTAGTGTCAGTGGGTGACTTGACCATATGGTTGGCGGCCACATGCCAAACACGTCACTGACACAGAGAGCCTTCCTGGACCATGCCCCCAGCTCCACATGGCTTGCCAGGCCATGCGGCTTAGGACTATTAGCTCAACTCCATTTGTCGTACCCCAATGGCAAAACATTTTTCCATAAAAAAACCCAAACAAACCAATTAAACCGGACTTCCCATGGAAACCTGAGGATCGGTACAGGCAAGAGTTCGCGACGCTCTTCTCGCACCTACCCCTCAAGTCCCGACAATCCTACTCCATCTACCTTGACATCCTAAATAACAAAGGGCGCTCTAAAAAGTGAGGTCGCTAAGAGCTGACCTCCTCTGATACCATTTTGTCACGAACCAACCCGGGTCGACCCTGAACCGGTCACCCGAGCTGGTCCGCGACATGGCCCGAGAGGCGTTCCCGATCCTCCCAGGCTGGCGACAAGCGCCAGGGCATCAACAGAGGCTATGGGAACGGTTTCGCCCAAAATAAATAAATAAGAATCCAAAGATAATATAGAGCAGCGCAGAAAAAGGGTAAACCAAACAAAGTGACTAAACAGGAACAAACAGAAATCAAACTAACCAAACACGATGTCCGAACAAGCTCTGTGCGACCTCGCGGGTCGCTCTCCGACTCAACGATCAAGCGTCGCCCTAGGCGAGCGCACTCAAACTATAGCCTGCACGAACACTAAAAACAGAAAATAACTATAGGCGTGAGTATTAAAACTCAGTAGGCTAGCCCGATATCTATTCCCAATGCACTACCTTTAAAATAAAAGAAACATCATCTCAAGTTTGAACTACAATTTATAAAAGTATGTTTTTATAAATATTTTACTTAAAAACAAAGTACGAACCATTGCCCTTTACCATTTCCAAATTCGGGTTTATTTCATTAGTGTCAATGACATTTCAGGGAAAGGGAAAGTGATGTTTTCATTTTTCAAATTTGTACAAGGGGATTAAACACTTTCATTTGAAAACAATTTTTAGAAACCTAATCAAAAGCAATTTACCATTTTCCAAGGAAAACAATACACCAGAATGCACAAAGTAAAACACACAGCAAGGGAAATGTAGGTATACATGTGAGCATCATAATCATTACTCCAAGCTACAAAAGCTGAATAGACATGGGTGAACCTAGGAGATCGAGAATAAACCAGAAGACACCAATACATGAGAAATCATCCTTATTGACATGTCACGATGAAATCAAAACGCACAAAACGCTCGACCATCCACTCACAGGCAGGTCGAGGGCAAATCCCATAGTAATAAACCCAATATATCCACCTACTATGGGCCACTGGTTAGTACCATAACCTACCAGTGAAACAATCATTCTTAGAATATTCTCTCAATATGCCAGATTCCCATGTCTCAAGTGTTTGAAAAAGGGGTGAGCCAACTGATTCCAACCGAGCATCCAATCATATATATATATATATATATATAGATATAAAGCACAACAAGCACCACCCGAGCCACTCCGTGGAACAACCTCATGCCTTTAAACTACTCACGCACCTGGGAGCTACTAAGCGCGGCCTCCCAGACAATCAATTGGAACCAAGGCATGGGAGTTGTCCTAAGAGGGTTTTATCAAAACATTTTTATCTCTTTCCATAAGGTGCCAAACGGGCATTTAATACATTTCACAAACACCACTCAACGAAAGGTTCAACATCTTTATGAGACATAACCCAGTTTAAAACAATTTAAAGAACCACAAAACACTACTTCACAGGTTACCAATATTTTTATAAACCAAACCAAACCATTTCCTTTTCCAAATAAACCTTAAGAGCCAACCGGGCAATTTCTCAAACGAACCAAAGTATTTGTTCACGCCTCAAAAGAAATCATTTCTCACTAAACCATAACTCCATTTTATATTCCGTGAATTATGTTTAAAATCCAAACGGGCATTCTTTCATTATTGGGTGTCCTCTTGTCAAAAGGATGTTTCAAGTTTCGTGTATAAAATAAACGGCTCCTTTTGACATTAAATAACCATTTAAAAATTTACCCTTTTATATTAAAAATTAATTATCGTATATTATCTCATATTTATTACAATTAATAAAATGTTGATTTTAAACAATTATGGTGTGCAAACAGCATAAAATAATATAACTTAAATTTTAAAAGCAGTGCAAAGGGGACCTACCTCAAGATCAAAGCGCGACGACAAAACGACTTTGGAAGCAGGGCGCGATGACACAACGTGTGTCCGAAACCATGTGACAAAGTCTAACACTCTGCACAATCAAAATCAAGGACTCAGACACATCCAAAACTCACTAGAGCATTCGAAACCAAGTGGCGGAAAGAAACACTCACCTCGGAACTGAAGCACAACAACAACGGAACCGCGGAGGCAAGGCGCGATGATGGCGCTCACTCGGAAACGCCCTGCGCGGGTCCTAAAAGTCCTAAACCAACAAATAAAAACCCACCATCAATTAAAACCCATGAACCAAAAAGAGTACGATGATGAAGATAATAATAATAATAATAATATTAATAATAATGACAATAATAATAATAATAATAATAAAATAATGAAAACAACAAAATAATCATAAAAATAATAAAAATAATGAAAATAATAATAATAATAAAATAATAATAATAAAAATAATAATAATAATAATAACAAAATAAAAATAATAATAATAATATTAATATTAATAATAACAACAAAATAATAAAAATAAAAATAATAATAATAATAACAATAATAATAATGATAGTAATAAGATTAATAATAATAATAATAATAATAATAACAATAATAATATTAATAATATTAACATTAATGATAATAATAAAAATAATAAGAATAATAATTATATGGAAAATAATAATAATAATAATAACAATAACGATGATAATAATATAATAGTAATAAGATAAAACAAAGCAAATAAAAAGAGGAAAACTGGCAGGGGGAAAACGCCAGGATAGAAGTGGCGCACGACGGAGTAAGCAGGGCAGGGGGGTCGCGCGGGCCGGCTGGGTGCGAGGGTCATGCGGGAGAAGAGAGGAGGCGCTGGCTGGATGCGGGACGCAGGGGAGGAGTCGCTGCTGTGTGAGAGAGCGAGGAAGGAGGCGCTGGTTGTTGAGGAGGCTGAGTGGGGCTGCTATATGCGGGAGAAGGAGAGGTCTGGTCGGGGGGTTGCAAGTTGCAGGAGGGCAGGCCGGAGGCGCGGCGGAAGGTTGACGGGCGCCGGAAGAAGCCCAGCAGGGGGGGGGGCTGGTCCGCTACGGGTGCAATAGGGGAGCGACGGTGTGTGAGGGCAGCAGCGGCGTGCAGGAGCAGCGCCGGGGTGAGGGGGTGCGCGCCAACAGAAAGGGAGCAGGGGCGCTGGTGGCTTGGTGCGGCGTGCGGCGGAGCAAGGAGAAGCAGGGGAAGATGGGGAAGATGGGGAGGAACCACCGAAAAAAAAAGATAAAAAAAAAGAAAAGACGGGATGTGGGGGCTCCGCCGCTGGAAGGAGAGGCAGGGGTGCGCGCTGAGCCGAGGGGACGCTGCGGGTCGAGCAAAGAGCGGAGGAGGCAGAGCTGGGAGCAGCGAGTGCCGGAAGAGGGAGCAGGCTGGATCGCCGGTGCAGGGCAGTGACCTGGGGAGAGCCTGGTGTGCGCGGAGGCCATGCCGAGGAGGCACTACAGGGGGGAGAAGAATAGAAGGAGGCGGCGACTCCTGCGGGGAGAAAGAAAAAAAATTTATATATATAAAGGGGGGCTAGGGTTATAAGAAAAAGAAAATAAAATAAGAAAAGAGAAATAAAATTAAATAAAACAAATCAAAATCATAATATTAATAAATTACAATAATAATAATAATAATAATAACAATAATAATAATAGTAATAATAATAATAATAACAACACTAATAGTAATAAAAATAATAATGATAATTATAATCATAGTGATAAAATACAAATGATAAAAATATTCATTTCGTCTTAAATAATAAAAAAAATTATTAACTTATAATAATAGATGTGCGCATTAAATATAAAGGCTCTATTTAAAATTTTTCAAAGACAACGGGATGCGCAAACACACCGGGCAGGGACGCGCGGGGCTTCCAAAACAGGCTCCGCTCACGCGCCCAACGACGTCGCATCAAGAAGCGCAATTTTTAACAAAAACTCAAGAACCTAGTCCGATACTGAACACGAACCGCAGCAAAATAATTTAAAGCCAAAGAAATCATAAAATAAAAAAAACACACAGGTCGGGGTGTGACATTTCACTAGAGGTTTCTCCACTTGGTCTAACCATATTGGATGCTCTGTATTAGAAGAAAAATGACCCAAGGGAGGCTTAAAGAATGACTGTTCCCTTAAGATGTCTTCTGGTTCAGAAAGTGTTTCACCTATCAAGGAAAAGGCATCATACATGACTGGAATTCTATTTGAAAGTGCCTTGAGATAAGTGGGACTTCTCATCACTATATTTTCAGTTATAGAATTGTCTTTACAGTGCAAAATACTATAGTAGAGAGGACTTTTGCATCAAATGCCATCACTGGGAGGATCACCATGGTGGATTATTACAAGGGATAAATATTCCTGCTCCTTCGTATTCTAGCCACATGGAGGGTTACTATAGCTCTCATCCAGAGATACGCACTGTAACACTCCAAGTTTTAATTGTATGTTTCCCTTTGAATAATGTAGTAGTTTTCATTGTACACAACTTGGAGTTTAAACACATCATGACCAATGAAACTAGCCGTTAAAAACAGTAATAACCACGTTTTGAAATTTTATAAATTTTATTTTTTAAAAAGGACTTCATTTTTGAAATTGTAATATAGAAATTATCTTAGGGTGATTTTTTGGTATTTTTTTGAAAATTTTCATTTTTTGATGAATAGTGAAAAATATTAAATTTTAATTAAAAACAAATTTTTAATCAAAATAATATATAGTGTTAAATTATAAATTTCAGTGGTTTTAAAGTATAATTAGATTATATTTTTATCATTTAATATAATTTAGGTCATTGTATGTAATTACACATTTAAACTGGACATAAACAAGTGTCAATGTTTTGATAGTTATTATTTCTTAAAGGCACGTTTTTTTATTTTGAAAACGAGAATTTATTTTAAATTAATTTCTACCAATATGTGTTTTGAATTTGGAAAAATTTATTCCATATTTGGAATTAGGATATCCAAATTTTGTAAATAGGTAACTTTTATTTTTATACATTATAAATAGTTATTTCAGTAAATATTTTATTTACCATGGTTAAAGGGTAAATTTCGTAAATAAGTGTAAAAAATAATATTATAATAATTTTAAATTACTCTAACATGTGACCTATTACTATTGGTTGATACATTTCTGACCAATTTCATCCTTGGGTAAATTTTGGGACCCCATGGAGCCACTTGAGAGTGATAATGACACTTTATATTAATTAATTTAAAGTAATGGCAAAAATGACATAAACATATATCTTTTAGTAAAACAATTTTTAAATGGGGTAATATAAGTTATATTTTAGGCTATAAATATAAATTAGAAATATAAAAATATTTCCTACATCATTTTATTTGATTTATAATTTTTAGACATTAAATAATGAAATTTATTTATGACACAATGGTGATGGAGTAATTACCTTATTAATGAAAGAATCAAATAAATTGTATTATAAATATTAAAATAAATACATTTCAATTTTTTTTGTGTCATCCAAGAATTTTATAGGTGAATATGACATGTTAGGGTTTATTTAATGTATTTGGTTCGAAGTAAACAACGTTGTGATGACTTTCACAAAAACCAAATACTAAATAGTGTCAAAATTGACATAAATGAGTTTTTAAAACAAATATTATATTATTAAATTATAAAATAGTCCTAAAGATCTAAGGTTATACAAAAAAAATATATAATGATATTTATATCATTAATGAACCACTTTAGGTTCTCTTGGATTGTTATAGTATGTTTATTAACCAATTATTATAATAATACAAGAATACGTGGTAAAAGTTAAACTATTTAACAAAGAGTTAAATCTAAAAGATAATTTTAATATGGTAACCCAAACCTATCTAAAACCTATTTGTTGAGAGTTTTTTAACCCATACCAAACTTAACCCCAAAATATATTATTTTAGAGCCATTCTAATGCGAACATGGTTTTATTATAAAATAATATTTCAATCTTTTCCTATGGTGCCCCTCACATCTCTTATAAAAGGGCACTTCCCCTTGTCTCAAAATCACACCTCCAAAGCCATTTGAATCAGCCAAAACCTGCCCAAATAACCTCCCAATTTCCCTAAATTCAACCTGGAGGCCTTAGTTTGATCATAAATAAAACCTAAGGAGCCATTTTGATCAACTCAAAAGGAAACACCCGAAGAAGTGGTAATAATTCCACCACCCTCATTCAAGTTCTTTTCTTATTCCACTTCCTCTTTCTTTGTTGTTTACATTCTAAAATAATAACTACAGTATCTTCTATATATTTTTATGTTATTATAAAAATTTTATTTCCATATTCATTATTCTATCCATCATATGAATTACAAAGTCACCCAACGTGCGTACGTACGGCTTACCGTCTCCACATCGTGGTGTAGTTTGTTGTTCAAACACTTCGTTATTTGGATGAGTATAATAATGAGTATAAATGATGAAAATAATAAATATAACATTTTAATGATTCTTTATATATGATATACCATCCAATTAAAAACTATTTCACCATCAATATAAGGATATTGTCGCTCGTGCATACGTACAGATTACTGTCTCCACGAACGCGATGAGATTCATTCCCCATCGTAATCATTCAATAATAGTTTTTATTTTATGATTAAAATTAATGTTTAATAACTTAATATCATTATGTATATGAATAAAATATATCCTATCCATAACAAACATGGCTTACGTAACCGAGCATATGAAGGAAAATGGATTATTTCACACCCGAAACAATGATACTACTGAAATATTATTAACAAAGAAATATTAGAGGGTCATATATGATATAATATTTATGTATATAGTTATTGTGCAATTTAATAACAATATTTTAACTATTATATAGGATTTTAACATAACATTGACTAATGAAAAGTACAAGGTAAGGGTTAATTTCCCAATCTCTTTACTATCCGAGGTTGTTTTTTCGTAAGTATCTACTAGAACCTCTTTATCATCCACATCCATGTTTTCTTAAAAATTTAATTTAAGATATTCTTAATATTTACTATACTATGGGTTAAATTCATTTATACCCTTATTTTTCCATATATGTTTTGAATGGAATCTTTCTGTCATTTTCCAAACAAGGTACTTTATGACCCTTTCGAAAAAATTAAGGTAAGAATGTCTTTTTTTAATTTATATGAAGGGTGTGGCTAGGTTCCACTGTTATATCATCACCGAAGCTTCCCATAAGAGATTATAATAATATTTTCAAAATAAATATTTTCTTTTATAATTATATGAAATTTAAATGATTTCAAAATAGAAATATATATTTCTCTAAAAAAGTTTTGATTTCATTTATGTCCACATCTTTGGATGGATATTAAGATTTTTTGAAGTAGATTTATTATGATACAAAACATTTATATTGTATTGAAGTTTTTGTGATATGTTTGACTGTGGATGTGTTATTTTTACACCATTTATGGTTTATGGATAAAGTATTGACATATCGTATGCCAGTTTTAATACGAATGTTTATGTTATGTTTAAACCTTTTCTTATGAGGAATGTATTGGACTTAGTAAGTGATGGGTGGAGCCTGATATAGATCCTCGATAAATCTGTAGGTCTCATGAGGCAAACTGGTGTCTTGGAACAAGGCCTTGACAAAATCTTATTTATAGTCTTGGCACAAGGCCTTGACTATGTGGTTATGAAGTCTGGCATTATACATTATATCATTATGAAAGTGCCTATTGATATTTCCTGTGATTATTCGACTAGTAGAACATCCATGTGATTAAGTAAATGGAATTATTTTATTTTATATTTTCCATATTATGCTTATGTTTATGTTTAAAAGTATTTTGTTTTAGTCTTATACATTGCCTTAAATTTTTATGCTTATTTATGAAATTTCCCACTATATTTTTATCCTTACTGAGCATCTGAGCTCACCCCTTACTATGTATTAATTTTCCCAAGATGTGAAGAAGTATTTTGTGGTTAACCTGCAAGGATAGACTAAGGATGTAAGTGTGTTTAAAAGGGGACAAAATTTTGTTGATGTTTTTATTTCATGATGTAATGTAAAACTTATGAATGTATCTAGTACTTCCAAGTCTATTAAACTAATCGATATTTTGGGACATGATTACTTGTATCATGCTGATGTTATGTAATAATGTACTGATTCTAGGTAACTGTCATCGTGGATTTATCGTTGGTATCATAGGAAGTTTAGTACAAACCTTGGAAGCTAGATTTAGAAAAACTCTGATTAGAGAACATTACCATAAGATAGACTTTGAGGATTAGTATAGAAGAAGTTTATAGAATTTTGGTAATGTAGAGATTTTATGAGTTTCGAAGAAATACATACCTATATAGATACGAGTAGGAAGATACGGCTCTGACACAGATGAACCTAGGGGTAAAACCCAAAAACACCGCTTTGATCTAGACTCGAACGAGAATTGGTGCATGAAAATGGGGCTTGCTGTACTTTTGCTTACGACACTGTCGAGGGATATGCTTAAGATAATTCTCATTTTCTTTAAAAACTATTATGAAGGGTTTATGAGTATATATGTCCTCAAAAAAACCATTTTTATGATTATGGATTATATCCATAAATTGTTCTATTTATGTTAACTGTTTTACAAGTTTGGAATTATGTATTTCAATTCATAAACTAATCTAGTGTATTCCATTGTTTAGAAACGATGCCCAATGCAAGGAATAGAAACTGTATCAACCCACGTAATCCAGGTTGGGATTTCCCTCCTACTTAAGATAATTTTAGTGGATCTAGTGATGAAACTAGTGTTGACCAGCTTATCACCACACTGGAACAACTCACTCTAGTTATGAATAATAAACATACCCATATGGATCACCCTGATCCACAATGTGGAGGATCAATGTTTGAATGCTTCATTAGGAAACAAGCACCAACATTCAATTGGAGTACAAATCCATTAGTAGCTGAGGAATGTATAAGTTCCTTAGGGAAAATATTTCTTGCTTTGGGGAGTAGCGAAAGGGAAAATGTTGTCATGGTAGTTTATCACATTATGGGAGATGAAGATCAATGGTGGTCATTAATCCTAAAAACAAAAGAAGATGAAGAATTATCAAACATATAATGGACTGAGTTTAAAGGTATTTTATTAAAATACTTTCCTTATAACCATCGAGCGGATATGGAAAGAAAATTTCTGAGTCTGAGGAAAAAGGGGGATGAGAATATCGCAAAGTATGAGGATAACTTTACAAAGTTAGAAAGTCATGCAAAAAATTATATATGTAACCCAAGGTGTAAGATTGATCAATTATTTAATGGGTTAAAACCATTTCTCCATCAAGAATTAGTCTTAGAATCCTTCTAATTGTATGAATATATTATCTCATGCGCTATCAAGACAGAAAATGAATTCTCTATGTTTTACGACATCAAAGAAAAGCAAGAGAATAAGAGTTCTGCTAAACACTCTAGAAATGGAAATAAGGGGAAGAAGGGAAAAGTTGAATATCCATCCTGTGGTAAATATGTGAAGAAACACCATGGTATATTTCTGAAGGGAATGGGAGTCTCTTACAAGTGTGGTGAAAAAGGCCACCGAGATCGTGATTGCAAGGGGAAGAAATAGGCTGTCAATGTTGAATGATATAATTGTAGAGAAAAGGGGAATTATGCTAATGAATGTTCTAAGCACCAAGGGAACTTACCTTATAAAATTCCAAGTGACCAAGGCTAAGCTTATGCGATCACTACTGCTGAGGTTGAAGCTCCTAAAGACATGATGGCAGGTAATTTAATGGTTTCCTCAAGTTTAGCCAATGATTTATCTTATTCTAGATCATCACATTGTTTCATATCTTCCCAGTTTTTTAAGAAAAATTGATATTTTCTATTTGACTTAACAACGGATTTGTTAGTCAAAACACCTAAGGTAAGTATCATCGCAACAATGTTTTGTGAATCAGTTCCCATTAGGGCATATAAATGTTCTTTATCTGCTGATCTCATCTTCATACCCATGATTGAATTTGATATAATCCTTGGTATGGATTGGTTTCAGACCATGATGAGAAAATTTATTGTAAGAAGAAGGGGGTTACAATTTTCGATGATGATAAAGAGTACCTTATCTTTAGAACAGAAACGTCACTACCTGATTCTTATCTAGATCCACCCCTAGTAGCTCTACTAAATTCAATTATTTGGTAGGAAGAGAATGAAATAACTATGGGCGAGGAAAATAATGTTCAAATATAGGACGTACCTATTATTCAAGAATATGTGGATGTGTTTCAAGAGGATTTACATGGACATCCTCTAGAGCAAGAAATTGAGTTTTTCATTTATTTTATTCCTGATTCAAGGCCCATATCGAATACCCCTTATAGAATGGACACTGTGTTATTAGTGGAACTAATGAAAAAATTAGAGTAATTGAGTAATAACAGATTTATTCACCCTAGTGTTTCTCCATAGGGAGCCCCTGTTCTTTTTGTTAAGAAGAAAGATGGATCTATGAAGTTGATCGTTGACTACAGGGAGATCAATGATATAACATTAATGAAAAAGTATCCCCAACCTCACATTGATGATTTATTTGACCAAATTCATGGAGGTCAATATTTCTCAAATATTGACCTTCGATCTAGATATCGTGAGTTGTGTGTGAAGAAGGAAGACATTTCAAAAACAACATTTCAAACCAGGTACGAGCATTACGAGTTTACAGAAATTCCTTTTGGATTGACTAATGAAACCCTTTGTCTTCTTGGATCTAATGAATAGAGTTTTCAAGGAATATCCGGATGAATTTATAGTGGTATTTATTGATGATATTTGGGTAGACTCAAATATCTATGAAGATCATGAAAACCACTTGCGCATTATCCTAAAGACTCTTAGAAGAAATGAATTATATGGGAAATTTTGCAAGTGTGAATTCTGGCTTCAGGATATTTCTTTTATTTTCCATATTGTCTCTAAGGATGGAATCTTTATTGATCCTTAAAAGACCATGAAAATCTAAGAATGGCCAGCACCGACGAGTATAACTGATGTATACAGTTTTATTGGTTTTGTAGGTTATTATCAGCATTTTGTCTAGAATATTGCCCAATTGGTTACCCCATTAACCAAGCTCATTGGTAAAGGGGATAAATTTGTTTGGAAAAAAGAGTGTGAAGAATGTTTTGAATAACTGAAGAGAAGATTAGTTAATGCTCCTAAATTGACTCTACCATAGGGGAATGATGGGTTTGTTAATTATAGCGATGCTTTAAGGAAAAGACATGGTTGTGTCCTTATACAGAATGATAGAGTTATTTTCTATGCATCATGAAAACTAAAAATTCATGAGAAAAACTATCTTACTCATGATCTTGAGTTATCTGCTGTAATATTTGCTCTAAAGATATGGAGACACTATCTCTATAGTGAAAAATGTGAAATTTATAACGATCACAAGATTTTGAAGTATATTTTCTCACAGAAAGAACACCACTTAAGGCAATGATGATGGATTGAACTACTCAATTATTAGGATTGCAGTATACACTGCCACCCGAGGGAAGACAAAGAAGGTGGAAGATGCTTTGAGTTGAATGTATCATGGAGTTTTGAACAATATGAGAGTTTGAAGGGATTCATTTTTCATGGATCTAGTAAAGATGGATATGGGAATAACGATGGAAGGTGAAACATCAATACTTTTTCAAATGGTTTCCAAACCGTCTTTACTAGAAATGATAAAGAGTTATCAAACTGATGATGAGGAGTTTCAAAAGAAGACTAAAGCTGTGAATGATGGGTGATTGAGTGACTTCATATATGAAGATGGAATTATAAAATTTGGGAAGAGACTTTGTGTTCCTATAATACCAGATCTAAAAAGGGAATTGTCAGATGATTCTCATATCTCCAATTTCTCTATACACCTTGGGAGCACCAAGATATATACTGATTTGAAAGAAAATTTTTTGCGGGACAACATGAAGAGGTAGATTGCTGATTTTGTGTCAATATGTATGGTTTGTCAACAGGTGAAAAATGAAAGGCAATATCCTAGAAGAGTCATGCAACCTCTTTGCACACCTGAGTGGAAATGAGATAATATTATGATGGACTTTTTCATGGGGCTATGAAGGACTCCTAGAAGGAATGATGAAATATGGGTCATTTTTGATCGTCTTAAGAAGTCAGCACATTTTCTTTCTATTAGAGAAGATTTACCACTTAAACGTATGGATATAAAATATATTAATGATGTTGTAAGACTTCATTGAGTACCCCTATCGATTGTTTCTGATCGTGATCTACATTTTACATCAATATTCTAGAAAATTCTCCAGAAAGACCTGGATACTGAACTTTGTTTGAGTATTTCCTACCACCCTCAAACCAATGGATAATCAGAATGTACTATTCAAACCTTGGAAGAAATGTTGAGATCATTCTCACTTGACTTTCAAGGTATGTGGGATCAATATTTACCTCTGGTAGAATTTTCTTATAACAATAGCTTCCATTCAAGTATTCAGACGACACCATATGAAGCATCACATGGAAAGAGATGTCACACACCAACTTTTTGGGATGATGTTGGTGAAAGAAAACTCATAGGCCTAGAACATTTTGAGTAAATAATGGAAAATGTGGAGATTATTCAAACCCACATCAAACTAGTTCAAAGTAGTCAAAAGAGCTATGCCGATAACTGAAGGAAGGATTTAGAATTTCAAGTAGGAGATCATGTTTCCTTGAAGGTGTATCCATGGAAGGGTGTTATATGTTTAGGTAAGAAGGGTAAATTGAGTCCTAGGTACATTAGACCGTTCAAAATTCTATAATGAATTAGATTTGTAGCTTATCGTTTGGAAATGCCTCTAAGTCTCTCCAAAGTTCATGATGTGTTCGACGTATCACTGTTATGAAAATACACGCCTGACCCAACACATGTACTCACCTATGAGGAAATTGAACTAGACCCCGATATTTCTTATTATGAAGAGATTATCAAAATTCCTGAAACTATAGAACAAGTTCTAAGAAACCGGATGACTCGTCTAGTAAAAGTTCTATGGAGAAACCATAAGATGAAAGAGACAACGTGGGAACCGAAGGAACTTTTGATGAAGAACAACCCAAATCTTTTTATGCAGTAATATTATAGAAATTTCGAGGAAAAAATTATCTAAGGAGGGGAGAATGTAACACCCTAAGCTTCCATGATATGTTTCCCTTTGAATAATGCAGTAGTTTTCATTGTATGCTATTTGGAGTTTTAACACACCATGGCCAATCAAACTAGCCAATATAAATAGTAATAACCACTTTTTGAAATTTTATAAATTTTATTTTCCAAAATGGAAATCTTTTTTTAATTCAGAATATTGAAATTATATTAGGGTGAATTTTTGGTACTTTTCTGAAAACTTTCAATTTTTTATGAATAGTGAAAAATAGTAAATTTTAATTAAAAACAACTTTTTAATCAAAATAATTTATAGTGTTAAATTATACATTTGAGTGGTTTTAATGAATAATAAAATTACATTTTTATAATTTAATATAATTTAGGTCATTGTATGTAATTTCACATTTAAACTAGACATAAACAATTGTCAATCTTTTGATAGTTATTATTTTTTAAAAACACGCTTTTTTATTTTGACAATGATAATTAATTTTAAATTAATTTCATCCACTTCTGTGTTTTGAATTTGGAAAAATAGATTCCATATTTAGAATTTAGAGGTCCAAATTGTATAAATAGGTAACTTTTATTTTTAGATATTATGAATATTTACTTCAGTAAATATTTTATTTACCACGGTTAAAGGGTAAATCCAGTAAAGAAGGGTAAAAAATAATAAAATAATAATATTAAATTACCATAACATGTGTAATATTTCTATTGGTTGATACATGTCCAACCACGGCCATACTTGGGTCGATTATGGGACCCCATGGAGCCACTTGAGAGTGATAATGACACTTTATATTAATTACTTTAAAGTAAAGACAAAAATGACATAATCATATATCTTTTAGTAAAACATTTATAAATGTGGTTATATAAGTTATATTTTAGAAAATAAATACTCATTAGAAATATAAAACAATTTCATACATAATTTTATTTTATTTATAATTCTTAGACATTAAATATTTAAATTTATTTATGACAAAATGTTGATGTAGTAATTACCTTATTAATGAAAGAATCAAATAAATGGTATTATAAATATTAAAATAAATATAATTTCAACGTTTTTATGACATCCACGAATTTTCTAGGGGAATATTATGTGTTAGTGTTTATTCAAAGTATTTGGTTCGAAGTAAACAAATTGTGATGAATTTTAAAAAAACCAAATACTAAATAGTATCAAAATTGACATAAATGTGTTTTTAAAACAAATATTATATTATTAAATTATTTAATAGTCCAAAAAATATAAGGTTATGCTAAAGAACACATATAATTATAGTTATATCATTAATTAACCACTTGAGGTTCTCTTGTCTTGTTATAGTACTTTTATTAACCAATTATTATAATAAAACAAGAATATATGGTAAAAGTTCAACTATTTAACTAAGAGATAAATATAAAAGATAAGGGTAATATGGTGACCCAAACCTATATAAAACCTATTGGTTGAGAGGTTTCCGACCCATAACCACATTATCCTTGAAATAAATCAGTTTATAGATATTAGAATCCAAAAATAATATTATTATAAAATAATATTTCAATCTTTTCCTAAGGTGCCCCTCACCTCTCTTATAAAAGGGCACCCCCCTTCCCTCAAAATCACACCCCCAAATCCATTTGGATCGGCCAAAACCTGCCCAAATATCCTCCCAATTTTTCTCAATTCAACCTTGAGGACATAGTTTGATCATAAATCCAACCTAAGGATCCCTTTTGATCAACTCAAATGGAAACATCTGAAGAAGTGGTATTAATTTCACCACCCTCTTTCAAGTTATTTTCTTCTTCCACTTCCTCTTTCTTTGTTGTTTCCGTTATAAAATTATAAATCCAGTATCTTCTTTATAACATGATGTTATTATTAAATTTTTACAACCATATTAATTATTCTACCCATCATATGAATGACAAAGTCACCATATGTGCGTACGTACGACTTACAGCCCCCACGTCATGGTGTAGTTTGTTATTCAAACACTTCATTAATTGGATGGGTATAATAATGAGAATAAATTATTTAAATAATATATATAACATGTTACTGATTCTATATATATTTTATACCATCCAATTACAAATTATTTCAGCATCAATATATTGATATTGTCACTCGTGTGTACGTACAGATTACGGTCTCCACGAACACAATGAGATTCATTCCCCATCATAATCATTCAAGAATAATTTTCATTTTATGATTACTAATAATGTTGAAGAAATTAATAAGATTTTTTATACGAATAAAATACCTCATATCCATGACAATCATGGATTACTAAACTGAGCATATAAAGGAAAATGGATCAGTTAACACCCGAAACGATGATACTACTGAAATATTATTAACAAAGCAATATTGGAGGATCATATATGATATCATATTTATGTATATAGTTATTGTATAATTTAAATTTTTTTTAACTGTTATATTGGAGGTTAACATACCATCAACTAAGGAAAAGGACAAGGTAAGGGTTAATTTCACGATCTTTTTATTATCCGAGGTTGTTTTTACGTAAGTATCTACTGGGACTTCTTTATCATCCACATCTATGTTTTATTAAAAATGTAATTCAATTTTTTTACTATTTACTATAATATGGGTCAAAGTCATTTATACACTTATTTTACCATATATGTTTGGAAGAAATCTTTCTGTCATTTTCCAAACAAGGTACTTTATGACCTTTTTAACAAAATTAAGGTAAGAGTGTCTTTTTTTAACTTATAAGGCAAGTGTGGCTACTTTCTTTTGTTATATCATTGTGAAAGCTTCTCATAAAATCTTATAAGAATATTTTCAAAATAAATTTTTTCTTTTATAATTATATTAATTTTAAATGATTTCAAAATAGAAAAACATATTTCTCTAAAAAAGTTTTTATTTCATCTATGTCAACATCCTTTGATGGATTTTAAGCTTGTTTGAAGTTGATTTATTATGATAAAAAATTCCATATTGTATTGAAGGTTTTGTGATATGTTTGACTGTGGATGTGTTATTTTTACGCCATTAATGATTTATGGATAAAGTATTGACATTTCATATACTAGTTTTAATATTAATGTTTATGTTATGTTTAAAACTTTTCATACGAGGAATGCATTGGACTTAGTAATTGATGGGTAAAGATCACTATAGATCCTCGATGCAATAGTATTTCTCATGAGACAAACTAGTGTCTTGGAATAAGGCCTTAAAATATATCATTTTTTAGTCTTGGCACAAGGCCTTGACTATGTGGTTATGAAGTTTGGAATTATGAATTACATCATTATGAAAGTGTCTATTGATATTGCATGTGTTTATTTGACATGTAGAATATCCATGTGATTAAGTAAATAGATTTATTTTATTTTATCTTTTCCATATTATTCTGAAGTTCAAGTTTAAAAAGTTTTTGTTTTAGTCTTATACATTTCTTTAAATGTTTATACTTATTTATAAAAGTTTCTGCTATATTGTTATCCTTACTGAGCATCTGATCTCACCCCTTTCTATGTTTTATTTTTACCAGGATGTGAAGAAGTATTTTATGGTTGACCTGTAAGGATAGGCTAATGATATAAGTGTGTCCAAAAGGGGAAAAATGTTGTTAATGTTTTTTTCATGATGTAACATAAAACTTATGAATGTATCTAGTACATACAAGGATAATAAACTGATCGTTATTTCAAGACATGATTCCTTGTAGCATGCCAATGTTAGGTAATAACATAGAGACTCTGGGTAACTAGGGTCGGGGCATTACAGGCACTCTGGATTGACTGAATATTCAGAAAGAAAGCCTTCATGATGAAGTGTCCGATGAGGATCTTCAGAATTACTACTACCAATCCCATAATTTGGTTATGAGAGGATAAGTTAATGATCCACACCAGATAAATGTCTAAGGGCTCCAAGAACTTCAGCATTAAGAGAAGCCAAATCACTTCTTGACTCTTGATTTTCCAACAGTGCTTGGTGAGACTTCTTTTTTGGATGTTCCCTTATACTTAGTTGGGGCCACTTGCTGGGAAAAGTGGTTATCGTGGGAAAGTGTATGTGCCTACCATGGATTGATTACTAGAATAGACCGATTACCTCAAATTGGAAAGGGTGTATGTTCCTGATCTTGTTGTCCATATGATATGGGGGGAGTTTGCCCCATGACCCTCCTGGACTAGAAAAAATGTATGTATCTGCTCCGGGATGGCATGCCGATGTGTCATTCTCTGTATGGGGATAGATTTATGTGTCTGTTCCCCTATTACTATTTAAGTAATTTTTAAAATATCCTAGCATGCTTCCAGAATATGGGTAGGGATTTTCTTATGCCCTTTCACCACTGATAAGATATGATTGGTTACTTCAGCAGCCGGAATGGGAATATACGTCCATTCCATATCTGGATTTGGTGTATGTTCTTGCTCCATTCCTCCTTTTCATATCAATGTGTACTATCAGTACTCATGTATATGGGTAGAGAGTCGAGTCTACCCCGAATATTTCATCAGAGCTTTCCGACTGACTTCTACAAGTGCTACAAAATGAGACTGTTGGTAGAGTTGATAAACATTGGTAGGTGTATATGCTTTCCAATGTTTTCGGTCAAGTATGGTTGATGGAATTACTTTAATACTGGAACATTAGAGTTCTAAAAGAATTACTGATTGTAAATAGGTGTATGTTCATGTTTACCAATTTCCATCACATTAAATTGGCGTGCTTCTTTAAATGCAGCATGACGAGCCTGCTGACTTGTTGATGACTACTAAGCAGGTGTATGTGCCTGTTCACGGTACTCCATTGGATTTATCTGGTGGGATTGGTGGGTTGCTTCCAGATGAGTCTTCTAGACAGAAAAATTAGGATGGATTGGTGTATGTGCCCATTCGTTGTTTTCCATCAAGTTAGGTTGATGTGCTTCTCCGGAATGGGTAACAGTAAGAACCTGCTCCCTGTTGGCCGAATGTTTTCCCCGATGGTTCATCTTGTGTGCTTGGGTCTAAGATACCTGGGCAAAAAATATAGAGGCAACAAACCCATCATGTTGGGGGTTAACTGCCGCACGATTCTGTTGGCAGTAATTACTGGTGGGAGTCCTGAAGAAGGACTCCTGCATTCTTGAATTAGGGCCTTGAGTGGACAATTTATCCACCTCCCTATAGTATGGGAGGGACTGATTATTTAGTTCCAAGGATAGGGACCCGAAATGGTTGAAGATGGTTGTTGGAACTGTCTGCTTCTTGGTCATTGGTCATCGTTGTCCAGATGACCAGGGATTGTTATTCACCTGGAGGGCCTACCGAGTAGCCTCCAAAGTTGAGATTAAACCGTGCTGACGATATTCATTTACCAGCACATTAGAGACCTAGAGTTGAAGATTCTAGGTTGGTGATGAGGTCCTTCCAATGGATGGGGATCCTTCTTGAGCAGCGGTTAAGAATTTCATAGATCCTGTTTTGAAGAAAGCCATTTTGGAGTGTAGGGAATTATAAGAAAAACTAAGAACAAAAATAAACCCCATTAAGGCAACATATTTTTAGATGGATACACACGTGATTGATTCCTTTTTATGACCTTCCTTTATTAATTTATAAGGTCCTAACAAGTGGGTAACATTAATAACTTGGTTAAGGATTCACGTCGGGTTCACCATTTTTGTTTCGTATTTCCTTGAAACATGTTTTCTAGTTTTATAAATCACTACTTCCAGGAGGATTCCAATGGATTTATTTATGAAACTAGAAATTTCCCATAGTTCTTTATCCAATGAGGACCTAATTTCTAAAGGAACAAATTCGTGAAGTTTGAACTTCACGATAATTAAGAACGCACATTGGTCAAGAGGATGGTAGGCCGGACTCATCACACCCTTTTCGGGGGAATTATTGTCTACTCTGAGTCTCTCTTTATAAATTTAAGATATTTTCCTGAATCCTTATTAATTCACCAAGTATGGAATATGTTTCTATTAGAATTTTCAAACTCTTATTGACATGTGTAAAATTTAGAATCATCAGTATGTATTAAAGGATCTTCATTAATGGAAATATCTATATGTATTCGAGGTTCTATATCAATGGTATCCTCTAATATACTATTTCAATATTCTTTTAATAATTATTATGATGATACTGGTTTTTAATCCACTCAGCTGGGAACTCTAGAAATTATTGTCATTCAAGGAGACGAAGGTTTGGTTTGATCTTGGGATCATTCCCATAAAATGGGCTACCTATGTATCCTTGTGAAAGAAATAAGAACCCTTGTATTTCGGTTCCACTGAATGGGACACATCACAACTTTTAACGTAATTTTATAAGGACCTAACCATATAGTTTAATGTCATGTGGTACAAACTTATAAGCGGAAGGTGCTTAGTCAAAAAATAGTATGAGACTTATGCTGAAGCAGACAAAGGAACTTGGAAGGGATATGGGTTTCCATGTAGGATCAGACCCTGTCAGAAATATGGAAGAAGGAGAAAAGGATTGATTTAAGGTATTGGGTTTGAACCTTAAGAAGGCTTCCTACGTATCCCATATAGATGGGAATCAAATCCCATGTAGTTTGATAAGTCTCATTGGAGAGTGTAGTCCTATGAGATAAATGAGTTTGGGATTACTTCCTGAAAAGGATTACTTGATGACTTGGTGGTTTAATTTGGGGATTATTCCAAAGGAGGAGGCCTAAATTAAGGGAATTAGGGTTATATTCCTGAAGAGGATATCCAGTGATCTCGTGCCCTCAGAAGGCTTCCTACGTATCCTAATTATTATGGGAATTAGAGTTCTCATAGTTCATTGACAATGAGTGTTTGTGCACATGTTGTAATCATCATGAATCTTTAAGACCACGTGATTCATGATCAATGTGAGAAAAAATAGGATGTGAAAGATTCAACAAAGGCACGTTCAAAATTTTCCTCCTCCGTTGGTGGAAGTGGGCGCACCTATGGCGGTGAGGGTGGACAAGGTTGAGGCGACCCGGGAAGAGGGCGAGGTGACAAGCCTTCCCTCTTTTATCTTCGCATTGGACAAGGGTCCAATGGAAGGAAGAAGGTATGAAGGTTTTGGGCTTACACCAGGATGGATGCCCATGGTGATAAAGCCCAATGGAAGAGGGAAAGGTTAACAAGAGTCCCTATACCGATCTCCCCTCTGGTCTTTGGCACAAAAGTAAGGTGGAGTGATGATGCTACCTCTTACAAGAAAAGATAGGGTCTTACTCCATGATGGTTGCCCTGAAATTGATCCGAGTAGGTGAAGAAGACATCTCTTTTTCTTACATGGAAAAGAAAGTGTGCATCACACCATCTCTATTAGTGACCTGAGGTTCTGGGTCTTAGAGATAAAAAGTGGAGGAAAAACCCAAACCCAAACCCTCAAAACCTGGAACTTCCCAACACTGTTCCTGGGAGAAAAGTCCATGTAACTGTGGATATACAAGCTAATGGACATTCCATGTATCCTAACTCCCTTCTAAAACAAATGTGGGAAACTTCTGACTGTGGAAATACAAACTCAAATAGGGGACATGCTAATGTGCCTTTCCCAAATTATTGATAAGTCCGGAGGTTTTTGTGGAGGCTTTAACTTAGTCCCTCTCAGATAAGGGATCCAAGGAAAAAGATACCCTGCCATGAATGGATTTTAATGAGGGTACTTGAGTTGGTATGTAGGCTTTATACCAAGATATGTTGCGTAGGTACCTCACACACGTATTCCGTATAGGTACCCCACGTTGATGTACCGTATCAGTATACCACACAGGTATGCCCCACATGTGTGGTCTGTAGGTATTCCGCACAGGTGTGGCGTGCAGGTAGGCCACACATGTGTGGCACGTAGGTATTCCGCGTAGGTATGACTGATGATTGAATAATGTATTTCCCATAGGAGAACCAAACCTATGTAAAAATTGTAAAAGACTTTCAAAACATTCTTATCCTGATTAATTATATCTTCTCTGGTATTTTAGATAGCTTGCTGAGAAAATTTGAGGGATCTAGGTGAAAGATCTAAGAAATTGGAGCATCAGAGAGTCTTTTAACTTTATATTCTTGGAAATGAGGAGCCCAAGGGCTATATTTATAGGCACATATGGGCTTGGTCGAAGGATGTTTTGTTCTCACAGGTCTTCCACATAGGTCCTTCACGCAGAGAAACCAAAATTTTGTAGCTGCATCGCTCGGCCGCATGGTTCTCTCGCGTAGCTTGGCCACACAGTTCTATCGTGTAGCATGGCCACCCAGGTCCGCTACATTCCATGGCTGTGTAGGTCCTTCACGTATCTTTTCCCCATATATCTTTTGTGGATTTATCATTCCTTTTAATTTTGTCAAAATCTGCCTTGGGATTTTGAAATATCAACAGTGATCCTCATGATCTTTTTGTATTCTTAAGTAGTGTCAATAGTGAAACATTAAGATCAGGGTTGGGTTGGGTTCTCATGCAAGGGGATCAAGTGGTTGTATATGGATCATGGAATTTTAGGTTTTGTTTGACAAAGTACCCATCATATGATTTGGATTTTAAATTGGTGGTTCATGCATGGAAAATGTGGCATCATTATTTCCTCTGTGAGAAATTCATGATGTTTATCGATCATAAGAGATTGAAGAATATTTTATCACAATGAGATTTGAAATTGAGGCAAGGGAGATTAATGGAGTATCTCTATATGTTTAATTTTGAATTTATGTACACACCATGTAAAGAAAATTCAATGAAGGATGCATTAAGAAGGAAGTATTAAGCTTAGGTGGTTAAACATGCATCAAATTAGTGGAAGTTGATGTTGGTTATAGCTAACATGTGATTAGAATGTGAGGAATGAAGTGATAGAGTGGTTTTATTTCTTGTTTAATTTTTTTCCTAACTTGGTTGGGATGGTTAAAGAGGATCCAATGTCTGATTTCGAGTGTTTGACGATTAGGTTGCAATTCAATGGTGGGGAGACCATTGAGGGATGAGAACCAAATGGGCATTCCGTTTTATGTTTTCAGAATCATATGGTTATACCAATGGCTTTTCTAGGGAAAATTCTTAGGTTTTATCAATATTCCAGATGGTCTATCCATACTATAATTTAGAAAAATTACGAGTCATTGAATGTTTAGTTTTGGTGGGTTGGTATGAAAGGGAGAGTAGAAGAGTTAGTTTCGAGATGCTTGACTTTTTAGTAAGTCAATGTAGTGAATCAACAACCGATATGAATGTTGTATTATTTACCTATCCCTGTATGGGAGAGGGAGAAAATATCGATGGATTTTGATATAGGTCTCCCATGAATGGTTTGTAATCACGATTCCATACGAGTGATAGTGGATCTGCTCACAAAGTCATACCTTTTCATCCCTATACATTAATCTCATATGGTAGCGGATATTTCCAAAATCTATATTCTTGAAGTGGTAAAGAGGAATGGTGTTCCATTTTTGATTGTATCGAATAGAGATTTTAGGTTCACATCTCTTTTTTTGAAATCCTTACAGTAAGACCTTGGGAAATAGTTGACAATGATCATGTCATATCATCCTCAGATAGATGGGAAATTCAAGAGGATGATACAAACATTTGAGGAAATGTTTCAGGATTGTGTAATGGATTTTTTTGGCTCATGGGAGGATAAATTTCTATTAGATGAATTCTTATATAATAACAATTATTAGGTCTCAATACATATGGCTCCATTTAAAGTATTATATGAGAATTCGTGTCATTCTCCACTATGTTGGGTGGAAATGGGTGAGGCTTTGATGGTTGGGCCAAGCCTTGTCTAGGAGAATATAGAGAAGATAAAATTGATCAGGTATAGAATGGAGATGGATTAGAGCTTTTAGAAATCATAATTGGACCAACATCGACGTCTATTATCATTCGAGGTGGGTGATCATGTGTTCTTGAGAATCTCTCATAGGATTGGACATCTTCGGTTTGGGAAGTAGGGAAATTTATCTCCATGGTATATTGATCATTTTTAGATACTTTAATGGGTTGGAGAGGTGGCTTATTGGTTGGAATTTCCACCATGGTTCTGTGCAGTGCATAATGTATTTCACGTTTCTCAGTTAAAGAAGTATTAGCAGATTCTGACATCTTGATTTATTGTGATCATGTTGAGATAGAATCAAATCCATCCTTTTTGAATGTTCTAGTGAAGATTATGGATAGGAAATAGAATGTATTTCATGGTCAAAACATCATTTTAGTTTGGGTTTTTGAAAGCATGGTCATATTTCGGGGGAGACTTTGGAGTGGGAGAAAGAGATGATCGAGCAAAGGCCCGAGCTCTTTCAGAAAAGAAAATGTTCTATACTTTCCAAGGATGGAAATTCTAATGGTGGGGAGAATTTATAACATCTAATTTGAGGTATTTAATCATTTTTTATGGCTTTTTATGTTTTTGCTATAGTTGGGTAATGTTTGGGAGAGTTTGGGAGGGATTCAAAATGGTTTGATGGCTTTTCTAGGGGAGTACTATTTGAGCACTATTTGGGGAAACTGTGCAGGATATCCAGGTAACAGTCCAAGTGGAGGTAGTTGTATTTACACGGTTTGTGCACATTTTGTCTATTCGTTCAAGGAAACCATGTGGGGTACCTATTGAGGTAGTAAAATGTGCATGGTTAGTGCACGGTTTACCTAACCGCGTATGACAATAAAAATATTGTTTTTAATTGTGGTTTCACATGAGATTTTACCTAAACTCATCTTATCTTCTCCCATACATACTCTACTCAATATTTCTTGTTCTCAAAAGTTTTAGGGGATCTCCAACTAATTTTTGAAGCTAATCGAATGGTTTTTAAGGTTTGGTGAAGGCGATTATCCTCTCGTAAGCCTTATCTCTTGGATCTTTTTTGTTTTTTCCTTAGATCTAGTTATCCCGCTCCATAAATTTTGTAGATATACACCAATTTCATGTATATATATGGTTTTTGTTTCCTAAAAATATGAGTTCAAGGTTTCTTGATTTTAGGTAATGGAATCTAAGGCGGTTTTGGTGGCATTTTCACCCAGATTTGTGGTGTGGTTGGGATTTGGTCAATTTCACCAAAACGCTAAGGATTTTTGAAATATCTCTCAAATACATTTTTTAGAACCAGAATCATTATTTTTAATTAATTTTATTTTCATGAAATTAATTTTGATTATGATGTGGAAATATTTATGGAAATTCCCTTTGTACTATTTTGTGGGTTTTTAGGGAAAATATGTTATTGCGGTGAAATCTTTATTGTTTTTCAATTTTAAAATTTAGATTTTAAAATTGGAATCTTATGTTGACTAGTGAAAATTGTTCGGGAAAAAGGTTTTCTTGAATGAAATGTTATTTTGCATGGAGAATTCCTAAGGTCTTGTTTTTTTGAAATAGTTGTTTTCATATTTTTGTGTCTTTAGTAGGTGTATATGCTTGTTATTAGATTAATAATTTTATGAATGTGTTGATTGTGGTTTGAATTGGGAAGGTCATACAACTATAAAAATGGTATGGACAGTGGATTTAAGGGAAACAATCAAAGATAAGTGGGCGTGAAGTACTACTAAGTTTGGAAAGGATTGAACATACTTAGATGGGAAGTTCCACCATGATTGTTACACCAGTTTGAGTATGTGAAACTTTATAGATATGTTTGATTGTGAATGTAGATAAGAAATATTAAATTTTTGGGATAACATGTTTTGTTAAAACAAATTATGGCTTGGTGGTTAGGCTTCTCTTTGTATTGTATTGATTTTGGTAAAAAATGGCTTGGTAAGGGTGTGTTTGTCTTTCTGGAAAGTGTAGAAATATTTTTTTTTGTGTTATATAAATTACTTTATATAGATTTTATAATATTTATATCCTACTAGAATGTGTATTTAAGTAATTTTTGGTAAACTTAATGTGTATTTGTACTCACCCCCTTCTTTGGCACTATGGTGCATTTGTAGATGTTCTTTTATGGGACAGAAGTAAGGGTAAGACATATCATTTTTCTAGTAGTTAATCATTATGCTTGGATGGTTTGGTGGTTCTTGGAGCATGGATCATGTCTTGGATCTGTAGAGTTGTCTCATAACTTCATGGGTTTTTTAGTCCTTCTCTTGGTAATTTGATAATGGAACTTTGTGACAGAGTTGTATTGGTCTATGGGAATTGTTATGAAATTGGTTGGGTTTCATGGTTGTTCCCTGGTAATGTGTTACATTGGTTTATATTTTTGACACGAATCATATAAATGTGGTTGGTCATATCATTTTTGGTTGAACATTTTTCATTAAAGGGAAAATCGTTCCCCAATGGTTCTTAATGTCCTAACATTTTATTTCCAGCCTTTGGTGCCTTGGGAATGTTGTCTAAGGACAAGTAGCATCTCACCTCTTTATCAAGCCAATGAGGAAGGGGTGGGACATTATAGAAAAGGTTATGATAAGACAAATTTTTTAAATTTCATCATTGTCATGAAAATTATTCCACCTCTCTTCATATTGAAAGATAAATGAACGACTCCTCGATTGAGTTTTCAATCACCCTTGGTTGAAAAAAGCAATGGAAACCACTTAGATGTGCGTGAAAGTTCATAAAACATTCCAAAACAATTGAATAAAGTCCCAATTTATTTTTTTAAACCTTAAAAATCTAAAAACAATTCACTTTTCTCAAAAACGTGGAAACGATCGCTAGACACTCACCACTTAACATAATCCACTTGATCTAGACAAAATGCACTAGGAAGAGGGTGTTTAAAGATATTCAACCAAAGATATTAACAATGAATACACCCAAAACCCAAAACATGATCACATTAAAAAAATTGGGTGCCACTAAAATAGAAATCATTCAATAGAAAAAGAGGGTTTTACATTAAAGTGCAAGAATCCAACATTAAAAATGTGAAATTCCCCATTCTTGATCACTTAAAGGATTTAACCCTCCATATGATGGGTAATAGAGTTGAAAGGGGAAGAAGAGAGCATAATAAAACTAATAAAAAAGAAAAGAAAAAGTAAAAATAAATTCAAGACTCTAATCATCCATCATAACCCCTCTTTCACCTTCTCCAACACATTTTATGTAACGACCCAAACATTCATTAATGAAAATTCCTCTTTATCAAATTAACTGTCTTATTATAGTGATATAAAATGCGAACTTCATCAGTTTTATGTTTCTGGATTTTAAAATACCATTATTAATTGTGACTGTTGTTAATATATCCATTGAACATTGATCACATCATTAGTATAAATACAGGGCTTTAAATAATCCAATTTACATAGAAAAAGGAAGTGATGGCCTCATCCAGTAGACTTTCCCTATAAGAATCCCATTTGTCGGAGCTCAGAAAGGAGGTGGAATCATTGGGCTTCGCTCTTGACCAATCCCAAGCCGATCTTGAACATGTTAACCTTGAGCAGAACCGACTACGGGAGAAGTGGAAGTTAATAGAAATTTCCACCCGAGCGATGTTATCCAAGCCACCCCAAGAGTCTGTCACCATCGCACACCTTACCCCTAGGTCTTATGTGGGTGTTATAAGGGGTTATGTAACAATAAACAATAAATATGACAATGTACATTATTTTTGTATAAATAATGTGCATTTATTTTATTATTGTTACTTTGTAAATAGTTTTTAAAGCACAAATAGTTTTTTAGTTAATATTCAACTAAGAAATATATTTTGATGATATAAGAGATTTTGGAATTAAATAATATTTTATTAAAATATTATTATTAAAATTTCTTTTTATTAAATATAAATGATCAAATTATTTTATGAATGGAATTGTAATTTTTATTAAGGTTTGAAAAATGTTTTTGTCGAAACCCATGAATTTTTCGTAAATATTTTTTTTTATTTTAAAAGTCAAAATTCACATATTTATAAAATTATTTAGATAAAATGAATATTATTTTTGGAATCAGGATGTCGAAATTATCCAATGGTGAAATGTTTCATAATTTTCTGAGATAGTCGATTTTTTGGGTAAAAATTAAATAACATTTAAATATATAATGTGTTTTATGACATCATAATGACCCAATAGTGAAGTAATAAAATACTATAAAAATTATGTTCGGCCAATGTATGTTTTATCATTAAAGTAATATGATTTTATATTTGTTTTATATATTTTACAAAGATTTTGTGGACCCTCAAAGACTTATAAAACATTTTGTATTTTTAAATTGTTTTCCTTGAGAGTGTGACTCACTTCTACATAAGCAACCCTATTATTTAAATAAGTTCGACCATTGGCCTTATAAAATATTATTTCCACTCCCATTTGGAAAAAATCATGGGCAAATACCATGTTCAGGTTTGTGATATTGATTAGTTTAATGTGAGGTGTCCCAAACCTAAATAATAAAAAATTTCCTCTCCTTTCCTATATAAACCCACCCAAGATCTCACTTCCTCTTCAATAAAAGAATTTAGAGTTCGACCAACCCCTACCTTAATCTCTCTATAATCTTCCCAAGGTGCCCCAAGCTCCCAAGAATCCTCCCTCAAGCCTCTCCCAAGCCTTTGGTATCACATTTCCAAGTAAGATATTTCTTCCTTTCACATTTTTGTCTAATTTTATTTACGTTGTTATGCCCTTTTGTTTTCAATTAAAAATGTTGGGGTATTATTTTGAACCTCCCACATACTTTTCAATTTATGTTCGTATGATGGGGACCCCTTTCTCTTTCATTAAATCCTCCCATGTATACATGTTACCATGCCGAAATTTCGTGAGGGATTTCTCTCTCCTCTTTTACATCAAATTAATTCTTTTCTATTATGTACCTAAATTCCCTTACGTTTGTTGGGAAATGTATCCATATGACCCAATTACTGTCCATTTTATGTACATATGATGAGACACCCTTTTATATCTCATCAACTATTTTCATGAATCCTTATGTCACACAGCTATGCTGCAGAAATTGCACCGCGTGTTTCCAAGCCAAGATCATTGTGTAGTGAATACCAGACCCATGTCTCTATTAATGGTATTCACCATTATGAACATATAACTATTGAATGGTAATTTAATGTATTTATTACACAATACTTAATCGTATAATAACTTATGATGTTGATTGATTTCATGTCATATGATCCGTGTGGCACACTTATGCATGAAATGACATGTTTAAGAAGGGTGCACCCTGATAGCACTCCAATGCATTGGGTAAAGTATAGTATCATAATAAGTAATGTTAAATGGGTGTTGAATAATTATAATTCAACTGAAATGATTTTTTACTTGGGCTTCATGTGAAATGAGGGGCTACTCATGCTCCATGTGTAATGATCCTTGGCTCATGCTAATTTTTTGTTAAGTGTTGTTTCCACATTTCCATTATTGATTATAATGATTTATCATGACTTTATGTTCATGTATCTTTTATTCTCCATTGATATGCCTATTGTCTAACATTTATTGTATTCCTCATTTTGTTCCATCTTTATTCCCTTACTGGGCTTTGTAGCTCACCCTTTTCTTATGGATGTCCTCAGGTTATCCCATCCAATGCTAAGTACGAGGGAATGTAGTGGTCATGTAACGAAAGTTTTCAATAAATATGTTGTCTGTTTTATGTTATAAGATTTTATGTAGTGTTTCTAAGCCCCCCAAAAAACTAGACCTCTCGATATTCTATGTTGTATCAAGTGAATATTTTATGTAATTAATTAGGTTTAAGTGTGAAATAAAAAAGTAGGGTTGTTACATTTTAATGGAAGTGAACACTCATATTTATAGGATTGTGGAGTGGAAAATTTTCCCTCTATATTCAATACTCTAAATGATTGAGTACATTTAGAATATTGAATTTCTAAATCTAGAGAATTTTTATTCATAGAAAATTTTCCCATATATCTTTCTCATGCTTCCAAAAAATATCATCTTATTTGAACAAGTGTCACAAAATGTATGTCTGAATTACTAAGGAAGACGATTTTTACCCAAGGATACTACTCAACAACCTATAATCTGATACATTCTATAGATTCCTTAATTACTGAATTGATTTATTAAATTTACATTAGATATTATTCTTGGATAAATCTTTCAAATTTAGTGGAATTAAATCATTTAGAGTTATCTAGGATGATATATGCTTCAATAACTAATGTGTGGTCCATTTTATTGGGTAGAAAAATATTTCCAATTGATTTATTTTTCTGGCCCATTGTTTGTCGAAATGCATCTAGTTCTAATAGAAAAACATGAATCCCATGAACAAGTGAATAATCAAAAAATTAATCAATCAATTTGGATCAAAAATGAAAAATATATGCCCATAATATAGAAGATCCCTAAAACTGCTAAATTTACAAAATTAAACAATTTTCATAATTAAGATCCAAATTCTCCCAAATTATTAAAATGATTCAAATATATTCAAATTGATTAATAAGAAGGGATCAAATAATTTAAATACATATCAAAAATATTTATATTATTATCTTTAATAGTTGAGAATAAAAAAGGATGTCATATGTTTTATTAACCAATGATTCATCTGTAAGAAGGTGAAGGACAAGAAAAGCAACTCGATGGTATTTGATAGTCATTACACATTCCTGATTGGAAGTGGGATGAATTAAATCTATATTTCTTGATGGGGTTACTGTGAACACCATGAGGTAGTGATATAGCTTGGTTAATCATGGATCAGTTGACTAGATTTTCCCATTTTCTATAGACCTAACAGATTATTTTATTGGATGAACATGGAAATATCTTTGTTTGGGTGGTACTACACTTATGTTGGTTACCTTAGAATATTATATCCAAAAGGGATGCATCATTTACATCATCATTTTAGAAAGGGTTTCTGAAAGAATTTTTTGTATAGGTTCATATGAGCACTACCTATCATCTTTAAAAATATTGGTAGTCTTAGAAGACTATACAGATCCTAGAGAATATGATCCACGCATGCATCATAGATTTTATTCCCTGGTATAAGAATTTATATCTAGTAGATTTAAACCATAATTACAATTATCATGCATTAACACAAATGGAAAATAGTATGGATTTATATGGCAGGACACGCTACTTTCCATTAGATTGGTTAGTGGGTGTTGTGGTACTCATGATCTGACCAAGTCTTATGTTGGAGAATTTGGAGTATATTCAGTTGATATGGAAGTTAATGGTAATAACCTTGAGTTGGAATAAATCTTATGATGACCAATAAAATTGACCTGTTGTGTTCGATTTTGGTGACTGGGTATTCTTACAGGTGACACTGAGACTAGAAAATCATGATGTTCAAAGATATGGAATGTTAGTTCCTACGTATGTGGGTCTCGTCAAGAAGTGGAGAGGATTAGTCTAGTGGAATACCAATTCTCTCTTATGTAGTGTTTCATTATTATTTATTAAGTGTTTGACATGTCAAAAAATCACCATCATAATCCCACTCCATCTCTCATGCTCAACACTAATGATACAGAGCTCAAGGTTGATGCATCCTTTGAGAGGGGTTTGGTTCTTCTATTGGATCATAGTGAAAAGGTTCTTCATGATAAGAAAATTACTCTGGCTCATGTATAGTGAAAAAGAGATATCCAATAGAGGACATGTGAGTGAGGGTTGGTCATGAGGGATCAATACTATAAGTGGGTGCTGATTAGTCTTATTTATGTTAAAAAGAAAATCTTGAGTATGAGTTACTATATAGTGGGATGTTTGAAAAATGTTTACCTTTTTAAAGGTACAATTCCTTTTAACTTTTTTTGAAACAAATTTAATTTACCAATTTATTGGTGTTTGTGGTGTTGGAATTATCTTGATAAGAGTTTTGTGATGATTTATTAGTCTAACATTTGGAAAACTATTGGCTTCAACAATTAAAGGTGTGACTTTAGGCATCACTGTATGAAAGGATAAAATAGAGGGGAGGGCCTCTTATCATTAAGTGTCCACAACATGAACTATTTGTTCATGTAGTGAAATATTCCATAGTGAATTTTTTTATAATTTAAATATTTAAAAGGTTGTTTTTTAATTAGAAGAGGGTCTCCCCCATTTATTATTATTCAAAACTTCACCCTCTATTATTTTCCACATCTTGTGGGATTTATTCCACATCCTTTGAAAAAATAAATCTTCATTAATTGAAATTGGAAACTATAATAAATTATTTCTTTTAATCTACACATTTTTTTAGTTTTCTTTCACTTTAAATTTATCTCACACTCTTTTCACCTATTATTCCCTATTTACAATTTTTAATTATTTTTTGATTTCTTTCTTTTCTGCTTGAATCATAGCCTATTTTTGAATGAGTAGACATATATGAGTATATGGTAGGAGTTCTTGAATATATCCCATAAAATTATAATCATTTACATGAAATATATGATGTGAAGTCATTATAATACACCACACAATTAAACTTAACAAATAATTAGTTGTTATGTGGCCCTAAATCATGAAATTAGATCTCTCAACTAGCCATGAAAAATCCATCGATGAGTAGAACAGGGCTTCAAATAATACATGAGGTGTGATTGACATGGGAATTAAATCTAGAAATATAAAGGGATGACCCTAGGGGTTCCATGTATAATGTTATTAACCTTGTGTGTGCCTTATTATGCCTAAGAAAGGATCTAGGATACATGGTACATGTTATTATGTGAGTCAAAATAATTTGAAATTTAAATAATTGTTAGATGACCTACCTAGGGACTTGGATTGTTGATATTGATCTATAATTCTATGGGGAAATCTCCCAAATATTCATAGATGATGCATGTAAATTTGATTTCTTAGGTTAATACCCTAAAAACTAGCGATGATTACTGAGACTCTATAATTCCTTAAGAAAATTCCCATTAGATTATGGATGATTAATAATACTTAATTTCTTATGGTAACAACTTAGGAATGAGATATGATGTGTGAGACTTTAGATTGCCTTGGCGAAACACCCATAGAATTTGTTAATGAAAAATGACACTCAATTACTTATGTTAACCCCTTATGAATCATCAAAAACACCTATTTCATTGAAATGAATTAGGGAATCCCCATTAGATTTGATGATATGGCATGATACTTTGATTTCCTAAGGTAACCCCATAATAATTAGTAATGAAGTCTGATACTTTAATTTCATTCGGTAACCCCCTCAGAATTGATGGGGACACCTGATACATTGATTTACTATGGTAACCTACTAGGAATCATGGATGGGTCCTGAGGATTTGACTACACAGGGTTAACCCTTGGGAATAAGTGATATTTCTTGATACTTTGCCTAAAACAACATTTTTGGAATAAATGATGATTCTTGATATATTTATTGCACATGGTAACCCTTATAAATCAATGATTATGACTAATGAATTATTAATATTCGAGAATTTGAGCTAAGTTCTATGTAGGTATATTCGATCCTAGGAGTGTCCATGGAAACTGAGGATAAAAGGTGGTTTTATTTTTTTATATAGTGTCGTTATTTCATTACGGCCCTCAAAATTCACTTTATACACATTCAAGATATTATTTTATACACTGTTGGTTATGGCCTATTGATTCATACTCACACCCTTCTTAAGAAATAGTTTGGTACCTGAGAATAATCTATGGTTGCATGATATGACTAGAAAAGATTCTCTATTACTGATGCTTCATTAGTAAATTTTATGTAGAGCATGGGAGATGGGATTATGTTTATACTCACGCCCATTTTTTTTTAAAAATATATAAATTTTAGTTTTTGTTATTTTTGTATATTTTATGTGTATTACATTATTTTTCATGTATTATTTCATTACATGTATATTATTAATTTTTATAAAGAATGGTATGTGTTTATTGTTGGAAAATTTTATGATGTTTATTTACAGATTTATCTGGATAATGAATATAAGTTATTTTATTTTCGATGTTATTTCACTATGATATGAGGTTATAGACTTTACAAAATTCAACATTTATCATTATTTCTAGTCAAAAACCACTAGAATATGGGGAGGCTTTCCAGATGCCACATGGTGATCTTCAGTCTAGTAATGATTAATGTCCATAAACTGGGGGATTTTATACCTACTTCTACTTAATAACCAACAGACAATGTGAGCTATAAAATCCAATCTATGTGTAATTATAACACCAACCTTGATAGGTATATTTATCTTAGAATTATATTTATCATGATGTTATATTTCTCAAAATAGTTCAAAGATATATGAACTTAAATGGAACCAAATTTGTCATTTTCACATGACCTTGAATTGTATGACATGCCCTATTAAGTAGCATCAAACTACATGGGTTCTAATTCCCTTTATAGGGATACACATGAAACCCTTTTTATGGGCTTGGTCTCAATTCCATAACACCCATCACCTCCATAGTTGGATATAAATCCCCAAGAACCTTACTATTAGGATTTAAATAGGTTATTTACTAGTTAATACAAGAAATATGGAGATCCTATGATATATATAGATAGTTCACATCAAGACATGGATTCTACCACATTGCTAACTTGATAGTAATAGTCCCATAATGATACTTTAGAAGGATTCATGAAAATTTATTTAATATATTATAGAGTCCTAGAGTAGGTGATAAATCTCTTAAAATGATTTGAAGATCCCAAACTCCCATCCTCTCAACCAACCTGTCCCCAAAGCATCATCGCTAAAGTCCTAGCGAACGTCTACCATTCGAAAGTAGTTATTTTTAAACTCAAACAACACACATAAATAATGTGTGTTATAAGAAGAATAACCAATTTAAAATCATTTAATAATAAATGAGTGAGTGATATCAGGTGTTATGAATTATGTTTCTCATTATACAATCCCAAAGGAATAAAACACATAAAAAACAGTGGCTTTACAAATGATGATCTCCATGAGGGTATCCAACAACTACAAAGTGATTAAAATTCATGAAAAATGCATGTGGTTGTAAATAATTTCTTAGTGAAATGGTATAGTATTCAAAAATATCTAGGTTTCCTTTTAAACCATCGGTCTTTCATGTGGAAATAGTCTCAATCGATTTTCTCTCAATCTCCTTTTAAATGGGTAATTCAATCCTTTACTTGCATTATTAAAGAGGTAATTTTGTTCTATCATAATTCAAACACATAATTTTTCTAAATAATAATTAACTACTTAATTAAAGTTCATAACACAGTGAAAGAATAAGTCAGGGTAATAGAAGACTAAATCCATTATTACGCCAAGATTTTAGCTCCCTAGGTGAATCTATGATAACTTTGAAGCATTTTAATACCATTAAACTAAATTATAGACATAAATATTAATATTAAAATAATTATAATTATTATCAATAAAGAAATAATAAATAAATTACCAATTCATAAATTTAATCCTGAGATACACATTTATGAGCAATTCTTAAATAAGGCTAACAATAAATAATTTATAATTTTTAAAAAACCATATAGATATTTCATAACATTGAATATAAATAATTTATATTAATTTCATAATATGAACCTTTTCATACTATTAATTATATTAAATTTACATTAAATTTATAAATTTATATAAAAATTAAATATGTTTTATATCAATTTATATTGTGAGAACTATTTACATACTTAAATCTCACAAATCAATTATTATTGAATACTTGATCAAATATATCATCAAAAAAATTTAGAGTTTGTTCAAATAAATCCTTAAAAATGAATTTTAATTTGAATATTTAAAAAATAAATAATTTTGGAGGATTCATAATTAAATATGTACTCTTTTATATTTGGATTTATTTTGTAATTAATTTTCACGTTATAAATTACCATATAATTATCATATAATCCATTTATAACTAAATTAAAAGGCTTTACTTATAATGGGAGAAAGGTTATTTCAATAATAATTTTTAATATTATGGATTCTTATTTATGAAATGTTTTATAAAGAGTTAAAAATGATTATAAACAATTTATAATAATCTAATAGATTAAAACTATTATAAATTAATAAATATCACAAAATATTTTTTTCTACAATTTTTAAGTAATTTTGAAATTATAAAATTCAGTTTATAATAAATTTTTTATAAAAAATATTTCGTATTCATATTCTATTTTTAATGATATTTCTGATTAATAGGTCTTTCAATGGAATATGTGAGACTAATATCAAGCAGCCGTCCTAAAATATGCCTACGGCCTATGATTAATACTGTGTAAAAAATATTATATAAGAATAACTCCTACAATATTTAACTCAGTAATCATCATGCATATGATTAATACCTTGTTGTGTAATATTAAAACTACATGACCTGAGACCTAAGATGGATTAAAACCAAAACATATAGTATTTTATAGAATTAACACCATGGAATGGTATCTATATATGACTAACACAGATATAATTTCGGAATAATACAATGGAATTTTTCTATCTTTTTAAGAAAAATTCACCATGATTATGGTCTTTAAAGGAATAAATAAGCCCTGTGTATGAATAACGACACGAAGGGTTGGACATATGTCAAACAAATCTTGACACCTTTATAAGAATAAAAGATTTAAAATGGATTTTATGATATTAATCCTTATAGGTGAAATATGATTAATGATGTGAATACCAGGTGTATATACGATTATGTTTCATATGATTCATTGAGAATTCTGACCCTATGTAGTGTTAAACACTTTATAGACTTTTAATATAACTTATATTAAAATGAAACTATGATTATTTTTTTAGAAACAAAATGAATCTATTTTATTCACACGATTTAAAGATTCAAATTTTATGTTTAATATCTAATATCATTGATAGGTTTCTTAGTGTAGATTAAAACATAATCCAACTCGTGGAAACTGATAAGAAAACTATAATCTAGATCTACATCCATGAACATGAAATTTTTATAATATAAAAATAATAATTAATTTTTTTACCTTTCACTATTGGTAATATCTATTACTATATTTTATCAATGAACATAATGAATATCCATCAATATGTTAATAAAATATGTCTCTCATATATAGATTATCGATGGGCTGTTCTGAATCGATCAATGCTCAAGTGGGATCATCCACTCTCCATATCATGTTAGTGCCTCACTAGGTAAAGTAGAAATGTGAATAGATCTAATTATATAGAGGTTAAATAGGTTGTTATAAATAGAAAACATAGTAACATGACCTTAGTTAAAAAGATACAATTTTCTCCAATGTTCATGTTTTCATTAACTTTTATGTTATGGAACATATGAGTATGCATCTAGTAAATTTTTTTATAACCACAAGGCCAAAACAATCTGCTCGTGTTTCATGGTAAAAAAATTAATTAATTATAACCAATATGAGAGAGAATTATATTTTAGCTCTTGGACATTTAATTACCATGAATACAACTTCCATGAAATGGTATCATCAAATTAAATCAAAATATATTATTTTATACGATTTTACCAAATCCAAGAAAGACCAAATGCATTGATTTATATATATCATTCCATAAATTATATAAATATCATAAAAAATGATATTTTTATATAAATAACATGTATATATATATTAATATATTTATATGTTATAACTTCAAAAAATTCCATATCAAAAAACCAATCCAATAACCACAAAACCAATTCTACCACTTTAGCATCAACCACCCATGTTAAACCTCATCATCAGAATCAAACTACAATAAAAATATGAAGAATTAACATCTTAAACATCCATAAAAAACTACACCAAACCACCATTAACACTATTTTAGTCTAAAAAGATATGTCAAATTGGTTAAGGGGATGAATAGACCTTTATAAAAATTAAACAAATTTATTATATCTGAGTAGAAATTAAACCAATCTAGACCACTGGTAAAATTTCATATACTTATTAAGTACATTAAATAGTATAAATAATGGAATAAACATAATTGAGTCAAAAAAATATAACAAGAACACTGTATTTTTATCGTAGTTTGGATCAAAATGATGCGCAGTTTATACTATTCACTCCTCCCTTCACCATGAGAGAACTTGTACTCACTAAATATACAAAAAATTTTCAGTTTTGTGATAATATTTTATATAAAATGAGTATTATAGACCAAGGTATACAAAAAAACAAATATAACTTTTAATGACATTTACAACTCAAACAGACCCAACTTTTACAAAAGATTCACAACACGATAGAACCTACCTTTTATATTGGAGTTATAAGAAAAAACAAAAACATTATTTTGAAAGGAACAAGACTAAAGTGATTTCCAAATAAAAAAATAATGGATTAATACATCTAAATGTATAATATAAAATATTAAGAAAAATAGTCAAAGTATTTTGATCACTTCCACAATCATTTTTCATCTTGTTGTTCTTCATAGTAATCACTGTAGTAAGTAGTGATAGAAGAAAAATTTTAGCACTTTCATATAATTCATGTTTCTATATATCAACTCACATGGTTATGTCAATCAATATTTATATGTGAATTTATGTGTGGGATGTTCATAATCTCCATGATCATCTCTATATGGGTTTTTTAATTTTTTTTCTATCTATTGATTATATAAATTAGTTCCCATATATCATAGCTTGAATTACCTTTTAAAATATACACAGAAAAAAACAAAAAAAATTACAAGAATCAAATATATTTATTTATATACATAATTTAATTTAAATATAGTCAATAGATACTATACATGATATAAATAATAATTTAATAGTTTTAATAAATCATAATAATAAAAATTATATGAAAAAACCATCTAAAGAGAGAGTATAATATTTCATTTTACACCGATAAACAAAATTTTATAAATTGTAATAGATTTCATAAGAAAAAAAAATCCATAATAAACATTATTACGTAAGAAGGTAAAATGTGTAAGAAGATAACGTATAAGAATATATATTTGAATAAGAAGAAAAATGTAAGCTAAAAAATGTGTACGAAGATAAATGAATAAGAAGAAAAATGAATATGATCTATTTACTCATATTTGTAAATTCCCATATAAATTTTCTTATATCTAATTTCATTATATGAGTAAATTATAATACGATCCATTTTCTAGTTATCAATTGTAAATATAAAGTTTTAAAAAGTAAAATATAAATATTAAAAAGAAAAAATATAGTTTAAATGAGAAAATTAATTTTTAAAAAACCCATTTTGAATATTTATAGAGTTTTTCAAAAATTTTACATAAAATAGAAATTATTTTATAAGAGACTTATAATAAACAGGGATATAAGGAATTATAATGATCTGATTTTTTAAATTTGTGGTATTATAATATTCAGAAAATTAAAAAAAGAATCAATTAAAAATAGAAACTAAAAATATCAATCCTGAAACTAAAAATCTCCCCATTTTGTGAAATTAAAACACTAAAAACAAATTTACAAAAACTCTCCCTCTATTTCTAATTCAACAATAAGTTGATAAAAATTAACATATCATTAAAAACTACCTTCAATCATTTAAATAAATAGTTTTCAAAGATTAAAACCATTTTTCATAAAAATAAATAACATGTTGAAGTAAGTAGTATATATTTGAATAAACATCAAGAAAAAAAGAAAATTGTTAAGAAATCACATTGAATAAGTTCATAATATATGAAATACTTATAAAAATAAAATTAATACCAACTAAAGAATTTTTTAGAAGATAAAAAATTAAACTTTATTATTTAAAATTTGTTCTTGTAAATATATTATTTACTATAAAATTGTTAGAAACATTAAACAATAATGAATACTTAAAACATCAATAGTTTAAAATCAATCTTCAATATACCCTGTTTGAAATAAATTTAATTGTATATAAGTGTTTGGTGAAATATCAACATGTGGATAATTAGTTGATACAAATTCCAAAAACAATAACATTATCTATAAAAAATGAACTCTTGCATATTTTTATTTTTTCCAATTCAAATGTAATGGATTATTTGATATTAAAATATCAAATGTATTATTACATAAATAAGAATCTTACCAAAATAAACATTAAAAAATAGTTTTGGTTTACTTAATCCAAATGATTTAGCACAAAAATTATTAGAAAATATATACTCAGTCTTGGATAAGGATAAAAAATTGAATATTTTTCTATGAACTCTATCAAATTGAACTCATTCTAATAAAAATGAAATAATCTAGAATTACTATTTATTTCAACCTTAGAAACTCAAAAATCTAAACATAATAGATAATTAAATCAAAATATATATATCTATAATAGAATACATAATAATTAAAATTTTATTTAGTATGTATAATTATTATTTGAACATATTTTAGATTTTTTTAGGACTAGCCAAAAATATATCAGATATAGTCACATTAAACATAATACTGGGTCTATTATATATCAAATAAAGTCAGGTACCTATAATTCTTCTATAGAGTTAAAAATTTCCAGTTTTCTAGAATCATTTAAATTTAATTTAGAACTATTACTCATAGGGGTTCTGAAAATTCTATGACTAGGCTTGTAGGTGTCCCTACTTCCTATGGCATCAAATCTGTTTATATTTAAAAAACACAAAACACAAAATCATATAAAATAAAAACATGTGGTACAAGATTTTCATGTCATGAGGTTTAACCCATGAGGAGAAAGAAAAATCTAAACTAATTAGAAGGAAATTGTTAGTAAATAGTAAAAATAATTAACAAGAAAGGTGAAGTGAATGACTAGACTAGAAATAAATGATATGAAAGAATAGAGGGAAACTAAATCCCATGATGGGTTTTCATTGTTATAAAAAACTCCAATACAATTTTTAAATCAATAAAATTAATATCTATGAGACTTTTGATATTCTCTATTTCTACTTTTAGTATAAACTAAAAAAACCGAGGCATACTGATCCATTTTTTCAAGGAAATATATAAACAAACTAGACACATTAAAATCAATATCAAAATGAAATGTGGAGTTAATTTAGTTTTCTATCACCCACACCCCTTAATTACATTTTTTTTTCAAATTACCCTCACCCTTTTTCAGAAACTATGGAATACGATACAAAATAATATAAAAGAAATACTAAACATTATGGAAATCTCATATGCTTTGATGAATTATACTAATTATATACACACCATTTTCATCAATTCCACCTTCCCTTACGACACTTAACCTTCCATGACAATTTTTTTTGAAAGATCAACAGACCATAGATCATATATAAGGTAATAAATTAGTTAGATTAAAAAAGTTACTTAATTATTAGAAGAGATTATGTAATTTCTTTGGACAACATAAATAAGAATCTAATCATTACATAATAAAAATTAAAAGAAAAACAGGAACTTGTTATACATAACTACTCCAAAGGTCAATCCTATAATAACCAAGGTAATTATAATATAAATTATTTTCATGAATTTATAAAAAAATATATTTATAGGGTTATATTCATTATAATAATATTATATAATTTTTCTGTCAAAATAAATAAGCATTATTTCTAACCAAATTGGGATTTCATGCATTATATGGTTTTATTTAAAAATATAATTTATAAATTTTTAACTTTAAATTTTATAAAAAATGTCATCATTTTTCAAATCATATTTTTGAAATTATCTTTGGATAATATTTTTATAATTTTATGAAAATTATAATTTTTTGAATGAATACTGGAAAATACTGATTTTTATTGAAATTACCTTTTTTTAATATCAAGAATTTTAAAAGATCCAGTTTTTTAAAAAAAATCACAAATTTAAATTATTTTCTTTATATTTTCTATAATAAAATTAAGCTAATTAAAATCAATTTCATTCCATATTTTAGTATAACAAAATTCTTATACTTAAGAAGACATTTTTTTGGAAAACAGCTTTTCTTCAAGTTTTGCTGGTTGATGTTTAAAAACAATTATTCCAATTATATGAATTGAATTTTATAAAATGGAATTAATATTTGGAATCAGAATAATTAATTTTAGGCAATAATTTCAACATAATTTTACATCATTATGAATAATAAAATAGTAAAAATACGTTACTAGAGTAAATTCTAATACACATTTAACTAGGTGTTAAAAAAATGTGATCAAGTTAAAATGTCCAAGAGACTTCTATAAATCCTATTTTGAGAAATGTTTTTAACCTATAAAATCTCATATATATAAAAATTAAATTTTTATCAATTTTATTTATTAAGAAAAAAATATATTTAATATTTTTGAAAAAATCCTCGTGTGTCTTCTCCCCCCCATATAAAAGGAAAACCCATCCCCTATTCACTCCAAAATTCAAGAGACATTTGATTAACCTAATAAATACCTAAATTCCATACCCACATCATAGAGGTCTTATTTTGGGTATAATACCTACCTTATAGGGCTTAAGAAGTAAAGGAAATGAGGTTGTCTAAAGAAGAGGTATAACATTTAACCGAATGATTTTGTTTCATTTCTTCTAATAACTTCTTAAAACCTATTATAAACATTATTATATAATAAAATTAGTATAAAACATACAATTAGATGTAATTATGTTTATGTATTAATATTAATCCACCCTTCTTCATCAAATGGTATATACAACCATAACTCATGTGTTCAAATAACTACCACCCGATGAACCGATGTAATTATTTTTCCATCACAGAATATCATTACTGGTTAAAATTATTTATTTAAAGTATATATATGATATTAATTAAATAATTTTAAATATTTAATTATAACAAATCTTATATTTTCCTACCATTCAATATATTGAAAAATTATAAAGTTGATCGTGGATACATTTGGATTACCACCTCCAAAAAGTGATGTGATTCATTTTTCATCACTGCCTCACATGGATTGTATATATAAGTGTATTTAAACATATATTATTATATTAATGATATAATAATCATTCCATAAATATAAAATTATAATTACCTTATTTTCCTTATTTTTTTTAACAATAGAAACATTACTCATTCATATATATGGCCAACCATCTCCATGATTATAAAATAAATCATATTTTAAACCTTATTACATAGTTGGTAATAAAAATATAATCAATTTATAAAAATTATGATTATTTCATGATTATTATTCTGTATACTATGGAATAATTACTAATTATACCTGGTTAATGTACAAAATTAGTTTTAACATTATGAATAAAACATCCTAAAAAAACCTCGATGTGGACCCAAACAATTACGTAATTAAATATGTAATTGAAATAAATAAAATTAATGGTTAAATGATAAAGGATTAAAATTATAAAAGGTTATTAAGAAATTAAATAATTTATAAAATATTATTATATGAGAGATAAAGAATGTACCTCAAACGTTAGCTGTAATGCCCTGAACCCAAGAGCCCGGAGCCGGTGTATTATTTTAATAAATTGTATGATTACAAGAAATTAAATCACAATGGTCTGATCAATTTAGAAGTCTTGAAAAATATATTACATTTATCTTATATTATAATTCCAAACATAAAATAAAACACAGATAATCCATTGATAGCTCCAATATTCTTATATCTTAAGCCTACATGTCAGTCATAATACATTTCATGAAATCATGGGAGAATAAAACAAAGGAAAGTGGTGAGATCTGATGCTCAATAAGGGTAAGAATAAAACAAAATCTTTTCTGATTAAATAATAATAAACTATAATTCAAGATGTATAACAGAAACACGAGACCTTTAAACATAATCTTGATCATAATATGGTAAAAATAAGTAATACTATATCACATAAGCACAACCATGGATATTATAATAGTCAGATAATCACATGGAATATTCATAATTAATATCATAATGTGGGAATGAATAATTATAAACATCTTCACTATCAAGATATATCCTCAAGATAGCTACTGTCATGATATATCCTCATGATAGTTCAAGTCTTTGGGTAGAAACCTACCTAATTTTCATTCAGATCTATCCCCATGACTATCTAAAACTGTTTGGAAAACAAACATTAAGTTTTTTTTCCAAATAATTTTATCTCATGATATCTACTGATGAATCGAGGGAATATAGTGGGCCCCACCCGTCACTTAATAAGTCTAATGCATTCCTCTTATGAAAGGGGTAAAACATAACTTAATAATTTGTATTAAAACTAGCATAAGAAATGTAAATACAGTAACCATAAACCATGAATGGTATACAAAAATTACATCCATAGTAAAACATATCACTAACCCTTAAATATAATATGGAAGATTGTATCATAATAAATTAGTCCTAATTAAGCATAAAATCCAATAAAGGATATTGACATAGATGAATGTAATATAATAAAATCATTAAAACTATTTGAGAGAAATATCATTTTTTTAACAATAAAAATGTAATTTATTTATAAAAGAAAACATTACATATAAAAATAAACATGTAATATTGTAGGGGAAACTTCAAAACATTAAGGATTCATTAAGGCAGAAATAGCCGCTCACGCCATATAAGTTAAATAACATTATTTCATTAATTGGTCGAAAAGGTTATAAAGTACCTTGTTTGGATAAAGCCCGAAAGATTCCTTTCAAAACGTTTTATAAAAAGTCAAACATGGGTATAAATGTCTTTAAACAATTGTATAGTAATAGTAATAATATTTTGAAATAAGTGTTTAAGAAATATGGGCATTGATGATTTGTAATTGGATGGTATATTAATTATAAATAATAATTATCATGATATATTCATTATTTACATCCATTACAATCATAATTACAACCATCCAAATAATCAAGTGTTGAATAAAAAATTCCACCATGACACGGAGATGGTATGCCGTTCGTACGTAGGCATGGTGATATTGTTTTTCGTAGGATGGATAAAATAAAGAATATGGTTTTCCTATAATTATAATAAAATCTTAGTATGTAGAATGTATTGGAGTTATTGTTTTAGTATGGAAACAACATATAAAGAGGAAGTAGAATAATAAAAGAACTTTGAATTAGTTGATAAAACAAATACGTTTTTTGGGTATCTCCTTTTTATGTGCACAAAAGGACTCCTTAGTTTGGATTTTATCACAATGTTTGTCCTCTAGGATGATGTTTGGGAAGTTGTGAGTTTTAGTGGTTAGGTTTTGGCTGATCCAAATGTCTTTGTTGGTGTGAATTAAAGAGAAGGAGAAGTTCCATTTTTAGGATAGTTGAGGAGTTGTTTTCAAAGATCATAAAATATTAATTTATTATAAATTTATTTTTGATTTTTAATAGCTCGAAAGTGATGTATTTATAGGATAAGAATGGGATGTGTCGATATCCTCTCAACCAATATTTTTTAGACATTTTTAGCTCATAAAATTAAAGTTATGTTTTAGATTTAACCCTTAGTTTAATAGTTTAATTCTTACCCTGTCTTCTTGTACTTTTACACTACTTTGTTAATATATTTACAATAAAGTGACAAGAGAACCTAAAGTGGAACAATTATGAAAATTTTATCAATATCCAAGTTATTAGAAAGAATATTAGATTTTTATGACTTTTATATCATTTAATAGAGTAGTATTTATTTTAAAATCAAGTTTATGTCAATTTTGACACTATTTAATACTTGATTTTTGTTAAAGTCACAACAACATGATTATTTTGAAAGTAATCATTTACTAAATCATAATATTTTACACTAATCTAGAATATTAATTTATGGAATTAAATATTATAATTAATATTTTTTTTATATTTATAATATCATTTATTTGATTCTTTTATTAATAAATTCATTATTGTATCATCATTATGTCATAATTAAATTTAATTATTTAATTCATAAAAATTTCAAATAAATAACCATGATGTTGGAATTTTTTTATCTTACTAATTACTATTTATAGTCTAAGATATCACTTATAAAACCCCATATTAATTTTTTAGTAATAAGAGTCATGCTTATGATATTTTTACCTTTACTTAAAATTAAATGTTATAAATATCTTAATCACACCCAAGGTTCTTAAAAAGGCCAAAATATATACCCAAGGATATCTTTGATCATCCATGAAACATCCAATAATGTTAAAAAAATTGTTTGGGTAATTTTATATGATTTATTTTGATCCTATTAGACCAAATTTTTTTACCCTGATTACAATCATGTAAGTCATATTTTTTAAATTAAATTCACAGAAGCTGTAACATTACGTTTAATGCTAATATGCAAATGTGGCTAGAAGGCGAGTAAAGAGAGGTGAAAATTGTTCAATGAATTTTTATATCAAATTATGTTATAAAAATGATACCAATGAACAAAATTGGGTTAATATATGTATCATTTATCTATTGTGAGTTTAAAATCTTTGTGAATTAAAATAATTATTTAAACTAAAACGTCAGCTTTTAAATAATAATGCAGTGTTTTTTCACTATTCCAAAAAAATTAAACTTCCCTAAAAATTACCTAAATTTAACCCTAAGATAATTTTTATATTACTAATTCAAAATGAATTGTATTTTACCAAATTAAATTCTATTAGTGTCTAGAATTATTCTTACCATTGTTCGCAACATGACATAAAATGTAGTTCCCTTATGAAAATTGTATTTCTAAACATATAACTATTTTTCCGTAACTTGTATATTTCATTATAAATACATTTTATTTATATGGTAAAACTATAATTAAAACTTAATTTTTTTATTATTTATATTACTATAGTTAATGGATAAGTTATAAATATATCATTTAGAAAATTATAATACTAAAGTGTTGTTTAATTGAAACTCAATATTGTGTGTAATGAATGTTAAGTCGGTGTTGCATGAAACAAAAGCTATTGAAGATAACATAAAATAAAATATTGGGGTGTTATATTCACCCCACCTTCAATAAATTACATCCTCACAATTTAACCATTGGATCTAATACTATACGTTGGACTTTGAAAAATATATTGTTCGAAATCCCACATCAAAAAATGGATTAATGAGACCTCCATTTTAAAATTAAGAAATGAAAGTACGAAGTTCATTAGAGATTACACATACTAGGGTTCCATTTTGGAGAACATGGACATTAAAGAATAATCTAATAATAATGTTTTTATGGAGATTGATAAAGAACATAATGAGTATAAAGTTAATAATCACAAATCTATAAATCCGTGACAATCTAAGGGAATATTTGATTCCTCCAAAAAAGGACTTGGATTGAATTTTTGGTTTTAAGATCCTACCCCTAGAGTTGAAGAATTATTTTACTACACCAAAAATATCCTAATTTAATTATGTCAATGCCATAATCATAATCTCATTCTTTGGTAGTGATTCGATCTATTTTCACTTTATCCTGTACACTTGGAAATGAATGTTCAAAATGTATTTTCAACACCTGAATCACTTTTGATAAATAATAAAGCCTGCAAGTATTTACTTAATCCTATAAAAATTTAATGAAACCAAAAAGGTCATCCCAAATTACCCAAGAAATCATACTTTAATAAAAAAATATATCCAATGTTCAACTTACCTCATTATGACCATAAGACTCAACTAAAATATTTCCATCCAAATTCACTGTCCAAAAAGTCTCTAAATTTAAAAGGTCAATCTTAACATTGGGTTCCCCAAACAATATAATGCTGCACTTATTGTCACTCACCAAATATTTTATCACCTTTAAATCCGTAATGGAAAATCTTATTCTTCCAAATCTATAATGAAGAAGTACAGTAGTACAATCCTAATATATCTAATGAATATTACAACCATAGAACAATTGATGTAATAATTATTGAATCCAAGAACAAAATAACCCTAATCAGTCCTTTTCTCTTTTAAACTATTAACTACAGTTCAATGTCTTATTCCTTAATACCTCCTTCATCTCATTTTTCTTTTGGAATATCTTCATCACCAGCCATATAACCATTACAGGTATATCCTTGCTGATTATAACCATTGATCAAAACTCAAAGAACTAAGTGATAAACACCAATCATAGTGATATATCCCTGAAGAATCACTTTTAGGATCTCTAAATGATGCTATATTCTTCTCAATCCATAAGTATATAAGGTTTACTAATTTTATCCATTACCAAATATAAATGATGATATCCAATATATTGACTTATAATCGAATTCATTCACAGGGTTATGTTATATAATCTATGTTTTCTAAATCTAATTTCCACATTTCTTGCTAAACTTCCTCTAATACCGACTATAACGCCCCGACACCAGGAGCCCTGAGATGGTGAATTGTTTTAATACATTGGCCTGATTACAAGGAACTAAATTTCAAAGGGCTGATAAATTTAGAAGTCTTGAAAAATAGATTACATTAATCTTACATTAAAATTAAAATCTTAGAATAAATCACCAATAATCCTTCAATAATACCATTATTCTCTTATTTTAACCCTACATCTCAGTCATAATACACATTATGGAATCTTGGGAAAATAAAACATAAGAAAGGGGTGATTTCAGATTATCAGTAAGGGTTAGCATACAATAGAAGCTATTATAAATAAATAATCACAATACTTAAGGCAAAATGTAAACTGAAATACAATCCCTTTAAACATAATCATGATCAAAATATGGAAAAACTAAATAATACCATATCAAATAATCATAACCATGGATATTCTACTTGTAAAATAATCACATTGAATATTCATAAATAATATCATAATGATAGAATGCATAATTACAAAAATCTTCACTATGAAGATATATCCTCAAGAAAGCTACTATCATGTTCTATCCTCATGATAGTTTAAGTATGTAGGTTGAAACCTGTAAGAGTTTGTCATGATCTATCCTTCTAACAATCTAAAACTGCATGGAAAACAAATGTGAAGGGTTTTCTCCAACTAATTTCATCTCAGAAGACCTATGGAAGAATCAATAGGATATAGAGGTCCCGACCCATCACATACTATGTCTAATTCATTACTGTTATGAAAGGGCTAAAACATAACATAAACATTCGTATCAAAACTAGTATACAAAATGTTAATACACTAACCATAAACAATGAACAGTATAAAAATAGCACATCTATATTAAAAATTTCATAAATCCTTCAATACAATATGGAATATTTTATCATAATAAATCAATATCAATTAAGAAAAAAATCCAACCAAGGATGTTGACATAGATGACTGTAATCTAATAAAATCATTAAAACCTTTTGAGAAAAATATACTTTTTTACATTGAAAAATTCATGTATTTATAAAAGAAAAAATGTATTCTAAAAATAAACTTATAACCATGTAATAAAATTATCAAAACATTAATGTTTCCTAAAGTCATGAATATCCACTCTCTTTGTATAAGTTAAAAAAATATTTTTTCCTGAATTTTTTGAAAAGGTCATAATGTACCTTGTTTGGAAAATGACTGAAATATTCCTTTGAATTTATTTTATAAAAATTAAGAAATAGTTAAAAATGTATTTAAACAATTTTCTGGTAATAGTACTAAAATTTTGAAATAAATTTTTATGAAACCTGGGAAATGGTGATAATGATGTCCCAGTAGATACATACGTATACACAATCGAAAATAATAATAATATTATAAAATTAAATCTTACCATTTACTTTCCATTAGTAAAGGGTGTGTTAACCTCTTATATAATAGTTCAAGTATGTTATTAAATTATACAATAACCATATACATATTTATGATTTCATATATGACTCTCTTTTATTATTTTTTAGTAATATTTCAGTAATACTATTGTTTCAGGTTTTAACGGCTTCATATTCCCATGCATGATTTGTCATTTAAGTCATGTTTTTTATGAATATGAAATATTTTATTCATATCCATAATTATATTAAATTCAGAAATTTTATATTTACTCATAAAATTAATTTTATAATCATTATTGAATGGTTGATGGGGTGAATGAATCTTATCATGTTGTGGAGATGGTTGGTCGTACGTATGCACATATTACAATATTATTCTTTTGAATGTTAAATGGTATATAATTGGATGATATATTAATTATAAATAATAATTATCTTGTTATATTAATTATTTACTTTCATTATACTCATAACTATACCCATCCAAATAATGTAGTGTTAAATAAAATATTACACTACCGTAGGGAGACGGTAAACTGTACATACACACGTATGGGGATATTGTTTTTCGTAGGATGGATAAAATAAAGAATATTGTTTTCCTATAATTATAATAACACATAAATATGTATAAGGTACTATATTTATTATTTTAGTATGGAAACAACATATAAAGAGGAATTATGAAAAGAAAGGAACTTTGAAAGAGGTGATAAACCAATTAACTTTTTTCGGGTATCTCCTTTGGATTTGCACAAAATGACTCCCTAGGTTGGCTTTATGTCCAAAGTGTGGCCTCTTGTATGAAGTGTGGTATGTTTAGAGAAGAAGTGGGAAGGTTTTGTCTGATCCAATGGATTTGGAGGTGTGAATTAAAGAAAAGGATAAGTTCCCTTTTATAAGAGAGTTGAGAGGCTATTTTGGAAGATATGAAAATATTAATTTATTATAAATTTAGTTTTGGTTTTTAATATCCCCAGAGTAATTTTTTGTGGGTATGATGAGTATGAGTCAAAATCATCTCAAACAATAGGTTTCGGACAAGTTTATGTCATAAAATTAACATTATATTTTAGATTTTAACCTTAGTTAAATAGTTTAACTCTTACCTTTTCTTCTTGAATTTTTACACTACTTGATTAATATAGTAACTACAAAATGACAAGAGAACCTAAAATGAAATATTTATGACAATTTTATCAGTATCTAGTTTAGTTGGATAAATCTTAGAATTTTTTGAATTATATATCATTTAATAGAATAATATATATTTTAAAATATCATTTTTGTCAATTTTGACACTCTTTAACACTTGATTTATTAAAGTCATAAATATGTGATTATTTTGAAAAAAATTCATTAACTCAATCATTAAATATCTTAGTCAACAAAAAAAATTCACGGATGAAATCAAATATTTTATATATTATTTATTTTAATATTTTTAATGTTTTTTATTTTATTCTTTCATTAATAACTCTTATTTAATCATCATTTTTCCATAATAAAATTTAATTATTTAATTTCGAAAAATTACAAATAAATAAAAATGATATATGAAATCATTTTAGCTTCCTAATTACTATATATAGTCTAAGATATTACTTATCTAAACCCATATTATAGTTTTTTTAGTCACAAGAGTTATCTTTAGGATATTTTTATCTTTACTTAAAATTAAATTTTGTAAATGTCTTAATCACACCGAAGTGCCTTCCAAAGGAAAAAGGTTCTAACCATGAATTGTTTTTGGTCGGCCATGACTAATGTAATAAGGTTAAGACACGTGTTATGGTAATATTATAATTTCATAATATTACTTTTATCTTTAATTATCCAATTTACTTTTAATCATGGTACTATTTATATTACTATATTCAACAGATAAGTTATAGATATATCATTCAAATAATTATAATAATAAAGTGTGGTTTTGTAGAAACTCAATCTTGCGTGCAAGACAATGAAAGTCAGTGTTGCGTGAAACACAAGCTATTGATGATAATATACAATGAAATAGTGGGTGTTACATCAAAAATCAGATAAGGGGCACATTATCTTAAAAACCTAGCTTAAAATATTTTAAATATTAAATTTTTAAATATTTTTCATCCTTTAAAAAATTCATAATATTTTTGATGAATGATTTTTTAAATAAATTAATTATAAAGAAAATTTTATCTATCATTTTATTTATTTCATATTCTTTTAAAATGAATATCTTAATATATTTTATATGGAACATTTTGAAAAAATGGGAAATGGAATGTTCCATTTTGACATATACAAACTCAAATGTTTGGTCTATCATAACCATTATTTCTTATTTTGGTTCCATTATAATATTTAATGTTTTCTATAAAGAAAAAACCTCCTTCAATTATTCATGGTATTTTAAAAAAGGATTTTAAATGGAATGGATATTGCGATATCTAAAATGGTTTTCTTATGGGTGTAAAGAATATTTTTACTGGTGCAATGATGAAAATGAAAGATTTCTTCTGTTATGATTATATTATTGTTAATTTTTTTGTTGTCAGGTCATTCAAATATAACCCATCATGATGAGTTATCCAAATATAGCTCTTCAATGCATTGTTTAAAGGGTATGATTTAACTAATTATAGGTTACTCCTAAGATATTATTAAAATTTACAGGGTAGGTTTTTCCATTTGTAAGATTTATTATAGGAGTGATATGAAAATGATGTCCCATGTTACCTAAATTTTTTATATGTTATTTCTATGGGTTTTCATAGAAATATTTTTATTTTATATGGTACTTTCTATGGGGTTTCATAGAAATATTATTATTTTATAAGGTATGATGATGATCATATTTTAAATGAAACTTCGTGATACTTCTTATGGTTGAAATGCATGAGTTTAAAAATTTATCATGAGTTTTTCATGATTTGAAGAAAATGTTTATGTTTTTTGTTTTTTATTAATATTTCTTATGAAAGGTTTAAAGAAATAATTTGGGGAGTGAATTTGATTTCTTAGTTATTTACAATTATATTTTGAACTCAAATTTTATTATGAAAAATTAAAATTTTTATAACATGTATCAATGGAATTAGAAGATTCATTCTTTTTTAAATGCCCTTAATCGATCTTTTTGAGCTCATCCCACTTTTTTCAATGTTTTTAATAGGGTTTTATAGATTATTAGGGACAAGGATGAGGTTAAGATATAAATTGTGAAGACATTTCATGAAATTAAAACATGTTATATCTTAGAATTATTATATTATGAGAAAAATTGATACAAAGTGTAATTGTAATCTTTATGATGTAATAATTTATTCTAATTGGGTGATAAAATAATTCTATATAACTATAAATATAAAAGGAATTTGGAAATTAAAGAAAATATATTCCTGTATAAATATTCAATTTATGTGTTGTTTAAGGTTAGTTCCTCATAAATCCACTCTTACTTCCCAAACCTCTAAGTTTCCAATCTCCTACATCATTCCAAATGACCTTTATTTAAAGACAGAAGCCCCCCACTGATATATCCTTTTCTATCAACCATATCTTAAGATATCCATATTACATATTCTTGTAATGTCTCATATTTTTCTTGTATTATTATTATTTTAAAATATTATATGAAATTAATTCAAAACTAGGCTTTGCGAAGGCATGTGATTTCCTGTCCTAGAGTGCTGGGAATAAATGTTTAAAATAAAATAAACATTTAAATATGATGAGTGAGTGGTTTTCCTAAAACAGTAGAATAACTTTTAAATTGGTGTCCAAATTAGATATCTGAGGGCATTATTTCATTTAAAGCAGCAACATTACCATAGGTGAGGCCTAACTCTTACTAGTGTGGGTAAGATACAAAAGTTAATTTATGGATTTTTTAAAGGAAACAAAATAAAAAAATACTCTATTTTTATTTTAAACATGCTAATAACACAATGACACATTTAATGATTTTAAATAACAAAGAGCATAATATTAGGCTTAGAACCCCATAAACCATCCTTGAATGCTTTGGATATTTGGAGAGGATCCATCCTTAGAGAGTTCTCGATGAACGACAACGAATAATAATTCATGGATCATTGCACATCAAGATCATATTTCATCGATGACATAAACAAGATCACTCTTTGTTGATTACTGATCCAAGACTCAAAGTAGTGATTGTTATTTCAATTGTATTCTTTCCCGTTCTTGGATATAATGACAAACACGGATCAACCCATGAACATGTGGACCCACATATCATTCATTCATGCGAGAAGGTTCAATTTTCAGGCTTTTTTTAGAGGATTTGATTAATGTTGGATTCATTTTTTTATTCCTTATAACAGAGAATATCAAAACCATAATGAATAATGGATGGGGTTCGTTTCTCTATTTATTATGTGATTTTTCTTCCCCCTTCAAACCTACGTGTTATTTGTTCTTCACAGGGTTATGAATGATGGATTATTGCACATCCGTTTCACAGCTCAATGATCTAAAAATGTAGATATTACATCTTTACAACCTAGAAATGGAGATAAAATGATGTAAGTAGACAATTAATCATAGTTTTTTAGAAGTGGTCCTTCAACTATTTTTCATGCGAATGATCGAAATGAGTTTCTAAGGCCAGTTGAAGTCCCAAAACCAACCAAATTGGATTTGAGGTAGTGAAATGATCCAGTATATTTAGTTTTTTGGTGTATTATTGGATAGAAAAAAAGGATTCAAGATCACCCAAGGCACACCAGTGAAGAAAAGTGGTTCTGGAGATTTCCAAAAACATGGTGTGTATCGTGAAGAACATGACATCTGGGTCCAGCTCAGTGGTGGCCAGGGATTCAGGTTACCGAGGTGGATGACAAGGAATGTGAAACCTGTCACATGGTGTGTGGGTACTTACGCATGACTCGGTGTGTATATTGGATGACACGTGGACATTGGGTGGAGTACATGGCATGTACTCTAGCACACGACCATTCCAATAAGAATACACAAGTTACCCAGTGTACTGGTACACGTGTTGGCAGACACGGGTTTAAGCCTTGTATGGGCACATGGTCATCATACAAGGAGAATACCCTAGATAGTAGGACACAGTGTGTTACTCTGCTACACTCCATGTATATCTTTTTCTACACATCATTCTCTTTTTGACACGGGTTGTTCTATACGGGAAGTGCCCGGGGTCAGAAGACACAACATGTGATACCTTTACACACAATGTACTTTCTATTACATGGATTTATCTTCTGGTCCACCATACCTTCGACATGTTTCATTTGGGTTTGTTCCCCTTTTTGTTTTCCTCTGAGGGTTAGGTATTGTTTCCATCCACATGAGTAAGATCCCTTTTGTAGGACATTCTGGATAGAGTCTGAGTCCCTCCAAGAGGCATGGAGTGAGATCCTCTATCCATTTTTGACCCTAGGTAGAGTTCGATACTAGCATGACCAATCCTTCCTAACATAAATCCACTATTTAGTAGGTGAATCCAGGTTTTTCATGGTATAATCCAGGTCCCTATTAGTGATCCTCATTCATGTATTGTGATCTTCCCACTTATGAGTGATTTATCCCGGAATGAGTGTATCTTTTTTATCTTCTGATCTATTAGTTGATATATCTCTCTCCTAACACTTCACAATGAACAATACTTCTCAAACAGACATCATTGGAGATATCAGACTCATAGAGTGATTTCTCCCAGATTATTACTTCATTGAATCTTCAAACTGAATCTCTAGTGTGGGTATGGGGTCATTGTGACTTACCTCTAAACCACGGGTTTGTGTTTCGAGTATATCTAGATTTTTATCTTGTTGTATGTTCTATAGAGATATAATGTGTAGAGATGACTATAACATTACTTTGTGTATTGATTTGGGGTCTCTTAATGAGTATTGTTATACTCATCCTAGAATGGGCTTTGCCCACACGTGTCGTGTCTTGTGCAGATGAGTGACCTTTTGACGGAGTCTAGGGGGGATCAGGAGCCGACAGAGCATTGTGAGCTTCCCAATAGGATGAGGTGTTCCTTCAACATTGAGAAGTAGTCCCAATACATTTATGGTTTATAGTTTGGACTTTTTAGTTTGTAGAATATTTCTTTTGGTGGGATCTTATTATATCCAAGTTATTTTTCCACACTTTACTCTCTGTTGTTCTATGTTGGTTGTTTTAGTTGTATTCATTAATTTTAGTCTTTAGTGGTTTTTACATTTCAACATTTGTGGGATTGAATATGTGTGTGTGTATAGGTACTTAGTCAATGCTTTCTATGTTAGTGATATTCCAACTTGGTGCTAGTCACCAGATTCTGGCCTATTAGTGGTTGGTTTGGGGAGTCACAGCATAGGCCCCACAAGGATGGGTCGTGTTAGAGTGGTATCAAAGGGAGGTTTTTTCTACTATAGGACTGAGAGTCTGTGATATTGGTTTTGGGAAATAGTGTTTAGTGCTTTGATTTCATCTTTTGGTCCAGGTAATCTAGTGTTGGTGTGGGTGGCCAACATATCCACACAACAAGACTCTGATAACCTGTTTTTTGACTCGTTACATGAGAACACCAGTTGTAGGGAAAAATAAATAATGAAACATGCATCATATAGAAATGGGTTGTGGTTTCCATATCTTTCTGTTTTATTTATCCAGATATAATATTAGACTATGGTACATCTTGTTTCCTTATAGGATGCCTCTATAACTCATACCATCTAGGATTCAATATCTCAATTGTGAGGATGAACCCCCTCAGTGAATAGGCTTTGATTCAGTGGCTATTTCCCTAGGAGTTACCTACAGGTAGTGCACCTACTATACCACCACCAATGGAGTAGCATAGGGTACTTAAAATACCAGCAGACGAGGAGGGAAGGCTAAGGCACGCTCTATGAGTTTTAAAGATAGAGACCCTTCAGGTTCTGAGGTGAGCCCAACCCTCAGGTGGATAAGTACTATCTTGGGGTGGTGAACATATTCTTCTATCGAGTGAGGAAAATATTATACTAGATGGTGATCTTAGGAGAGAGCTTTCTTCAGAGTTCATTAGGTAAATGGTGGAGTTTTACTGCACAGACTCATGACAAGGTGACTCTTTCATAGTTGAATTTTGAGAGACTCTTTAGGGATGAGTTTTCTCTAGTTACATTGAGATAAGTTCATATCTAGGAGATTTTTCAGCTCTAGCAGGGAAGTTTTACAGTGGATAACTATTCATCAAGGTTTACCAGCCTTTCTAGGTAATCGATTGATATGGTCATGGATATGTACTTAAAATCTCTTAAAATCAGGAAAGGTTTACAGCGGAACATCCGATCATGAATTATGCCTCTATTCATTACAACTTATGCTAGAGTTCTCAAGAAAGATTTAGTGGTCGAGAGCTTCATTGATAGGAAAAGACAGTCGGAGGCCATCCGAAACATGTAGATTGGTGAAAGGACCTCAGCAACAGGATGCTGAAATTAGTCATGGGGATCAAGACGTGAGATCCATCACAAGATTTCTGAGGATAGGGTATCTGTAGTCCATGGCTCTCAGGCTGGATCCAGTCAGCATAGGGAGAGGCGATGCTACACATGTGATGGGACGGAACATCTCTCTAGAGATTTTCCATCCCAATGATATCCTGATAGAGACATGATGGATGTACCACCTAGGTAGAGAAAAATAGTGGAGTAGGTAGACCCGCTAGGTGGAAAACATGGAAAAAGAGTAGGGAGAGTAGTAGGAGGTGGAAAATGTTTTGATATACTCCCACCACCACCACAGGAAGTTTTCACTAGACTCAAGGAGTTGGGGGAAGCTACATGCAGTCGGGGTGTATGAACCATGCACTCTCAGGATGATTTGAGTTACTATATTGGTCTTTTTTACCTTAACTTCCATTCTTATAGGCACAGTTTCTAGTCATTCATTCCTCTCCAGATGTGTTGTGACAATCCTTGAGATTCTGGTAGAGCCATTGACTAGACCCTTACACTTGGATACAATTACGGGAGGAGAATAGATGATCACAAATCTTTTCTTACTGTGTGATATTACCCATGTAGGTGAGAGTATTGGTTGGAACCTCTTGGTGACAGCATCGATGCCTTACAAAATCATTCTCAGTATGGATGAGTTATCTTCTGTCTATGATCAGATTTACATCTTTAGGATAAGGGTGTTGTGTGTTCACAATGATGGGATAAGGTTTTACTTTGCTATCAGAAAGGAGACTCAGGTAGCATAGGAGGGGCTCATGCATAGGAGGGGGAAGCATATCACTCATGAAATGTCTTGTCTTACGCTTATAGAAACTTATGTTATGAGCTTTCAGTCCCCAGAAGCAGCGGTGGAGTAAGTGGAAGTCTTCCTAGAATATATTATAGGGTTACCTCCCCACTAAGAGATCGAATTCTACATCAAATTACACCTCGGGAAGACACTGATATCCTCACTAACATATGGCTCCTGTGAAGCTTGGCGAGCTGAGGGTGCAACTAGAGGATTTGCAGAGGAAGGGCTTTGTGAGACCCATTGTTTCACCCTAGGTAGCCCCATTTTTGTTTTCTAAGAAGGTAGACATGAGTTTTAGGTTTTACATGTATTAATGGTGCCTGGACTAGGTGATGGTGAAGAACACATATCCACTATCGAGGATCAAAAACCTCTTCGATTAGTTGAGAGGGGGATGGTGGTTCTTGAATATTGACCTTCGACCAGGTTATCATTAGCTTCGAGTACGAGATGTGGATGTTCCGAAGATGGATTTCAGATGCCACTACTATCAATATGAGTACTTGGTGATTCACTTCAGCATGAAGAATTCCTCCATAATGTTCATGGGACTCATGAACCAAATATTCTAGGCATACTTAGACTGATTCATAGTAGTCTACATCAATGACATTCTTTTGTAATCGGTGTTAGAGGAGGAGCACATGAGACACCTACAGATGGATCTAGACATACTCTGAGAGAACCAGCTCTATGGAAATCTCTCAATAATCTAGTTCTGAATATAAGTGGTCTAATATTAGGGATATGTTATCTCAGTAGATGGTGTACCAGCGGACCCAACCATGGTTGAGGCGGTGTTAGCATGTTAGACACATTGGAGTGTGACATAGGTGAAGAGATTCCTTGGACTTTCATGATATTACCATAGATTAATTCCTGACTTCTCCTAGATATCATCCATAATGACTTATTTTACCCTAAAGGGACAACATTTTATGTGGACAGATAAGTTCCAACCATCCTTTCAGTAGTTGAGGTAGAGTTTGACGAGTGCCCCAATCATGAGATTGCAAGAGGTGGGTGCCAAGTACATAGTTTTCTATGACACATACAGGAACATACGTAATTGTGTTCTGATAAAGGTATAGGTGATGATTTCTTATCGTTCACTCCTGCTGAGGCCACATGATCAGAACTACATGACCAATGATCTTGGGTTTTGAGTGGTAGTATTCGCATTGAAGATGTGGCGACACTACCTAATGGGTGAGATGTTTATCATCTACTATGGCCACAAGAGACTCATGTACATATTCTCGAAGAAGGATCTAAATATGAGGAATAGGTGATGGAAATATTTTCCCCAAGATTATGACTTCAAGATCATCTATACTCCTGGGAATGCGAACGTGGTGGCAGACACTCTCAGCTGGATTTCAAGTTCGTAGTTGCTGAGCAAGGCGTCACAATAGCTGGTGTCACGAAATGTGTCCTTTGTGGATGGAGATGATGCAGATTACCTTTAGTCGATGGATGTTACCCCTCAAATATTGCAACAAGTTAGGGAGGCATAGCTTGGAAATGTCGATTGTAAGGCTTCACATTCTTAGTTATCCATAGGACATGATCCTAATGGATATTCACAAGGTGGGTAACACATAATTCAATTTAGATGGTGCAAAATTGTACCATAAGTTTTAAAGGAGGAGGTTCTAAGGTAGTCTCATATATCTTCTTTGGTGGCACACCCTAGCGTAGGGAAAATGTTCCAAGAACTCTGACGTCAGTTCTGGTGGGTAGGGATGAAGAAAGTAGTAGATGCGTTCGTTTCTCGATGCCTTACATTCTAGTAGGTGAAGGTTATGTACCGAGTTCTAGCAGGACTAGCTCACCCTCTAGAGGTGCCAGAGTGAATGTGGGATGTAATATCAATGGACTTTGTGATAGTATTACCACAAAAATCCTAGGGGCTTGATGCCATCTCGGTGATCGTTAAATAACTCACCAAGTTGGCCCACTTCCTCACTATCAAGGAGCATTGTTCAGTAGAGAGAATGATATTCCAATATGTGAAGGAGATATTTTGGCCTCATGTCATCCCATTAATGATAGTCTTAGATCATGTTGCATGTTTCCCATCCTAGTTATGGAAGGGATTGAAAAATGCATTTGTGACTCAGCTACTCTTGAGCACAACATCAATCCCCAAACAGATGATCAGACGGAGAGAACCATTTATGTTATTGAGGATATATTGCAAGCCTATATCTAGGATATTGGTTATAGTTGGGAGTACCACCTTCCATTGTTGAAGTTTTCATCCACCAACATCTACCACTCCATTATTGGTATGACACCATTTTTGGATTTATATGGGCAACCCTGACGATCACCAATTAGTTGGAATGCCCCGCGAGAGTCAGAACTCTGGGGTCTATAGTTGGTGTGAGATACTACCAAGTGGGTTCAAATCATCCATGAGTGGATGGAGACTGCACAAAGCTGACAAAAGTCTTATGCTGATAGATGATGAAGACCTCTGGAGTCTGAGGAGGGAGACCATGTCTTCCATTCGGTCTCAGCTCAATGAGGGTTGAAGAGATTTGGATGGGGTGAAAAGTTTTCCATAAGGTTCATTGGCCTTTTTAAAATATTTTGTAGAGTTGGTGAGGTGGAATACCATCTATATCTACTGCCATAGTTACACCAGGTACATGATGTATTCCACATGTCGCAGTTGAGGATGTATGTGCATGATCCTTCACATGTCATCGACTCGAGAAAGCTGGACATCAAAGATGGAGAGACCTTTTTAGAGTACTCCATGGAGACCAAGGATCAATAGGATAAGATCCTTATGGGAAATCAATTACCTTGGTGTGTGTCTCGTGGCCATATGAGAATTTTTAGGAGAGCATGTGGGAGTGGGAGGCTTAGATCCGTCTTACTTACCCACATCTTTTTTAGTAGCGTTTTATTTTGGCTTTTTGGGGATACAACGCCCTGTGGTGAGGAGAATGTAATTTAAAAAATTTAACGTGTATTATTATAATTGTAAAATATTATATGGAACTAATTTTAACCCAGGATTTAGGATGGCTTGTGATTCTGTAGCCCAGAGTGCCTATAATAAATGTTTGAAATAAATTATACTTTTAAACAGTGAATGAGAGATGTTTTCTTGAAAAAGTGGAATAACTTTTAAATGGGTTCCCGGATCAGAAATCCTAGGGAACCATTGTGTTCAAAGTAACAAATTTACCTTATTCAAGTACTAACCCCAACCAGCACAGTACAATTGAAAATGTTATTTTCTGTACATTTTAAAGGAAATAAAATGAATTAATATTTTATTTTATTTTAAACATTTTAATGATGCACCGATGTGCTTAATTGTTTTAAATAACCAAGATCCCAAGGTTAGGCTCACAACCATAGAAACCTTCCTTTAATGCTATGGAGCTTTGGATAGGAATCATCCTTGGAGAGTTCTCAACAAATGACGACGAACGACAATGAGTGGATCTTTTCTCAACAAGACCAGATCTCATTGACAATGGCAGTAAGATCATTCTTCATCAATGATCAAGAAAATAATCAAGGTAGGGATTCAAATTTAAATTGTGTTCTTTCCCGTTCTGAGATTTAAATGATGAATGTGGATCAACCCATGAAAAGTTTGACCTAAGGATCGTTTTTTTGGCTAGAGGGTTTTATTTTTGGGAATGTTTTGGGGGATTTGATTTGTGGTTGATTTTTTTGATTTATCCTTCTATTGGGAGCAAATAAAAGCTGTATTGAACAATAGATGGGGTTTGTTCATCTATTTTTACATGATTTTTCTTCCCCCTTCTACCCTGCACATAATTCATCCTTTAAGGGGTTATGAATGATGGATAATTTCACATCCATTTAGTATCAAAATGATCTCAAAATGTAGATATGACATCTTGAATACCCAACATCGGTGTGATGACGATGTCAGCATAAGAATCAAAATGGTTTGGAATAAATAGTTCTTCAAATGTTCTTCAGGCGGATGATCGAAACGAGTTTATGGGGATGATCAAGGGCCCAAAACCATCTAAATCAGCTTTAAAGTGGTGAAATGAACATTGATCATCAGTTTTAATCTGTTTGAATAGTCAGATTGATGGATTGAAGATAAACTGAGTTGCGTCAGTGTATAAAAAAAGTTCTTCATATTTTTGAAGAACACGAAGTGTATCTTGAAGAACATGATATGTGTAGCTGGCTCAGTAGCGGATAGGGTTCTAGGATATAGAGGAGGATGATACTATGTGCGACACCTATCACATGGAATGTGGGTCTTTACAATAAATCAACATGTGTCTCGAAGGCAACATGGACACGGGGTGGAGTACACAATATGTACTCTTCCAAATGGTCATAAGAGGCCGGTTACATGAGTTACCCCATATACCGGTACACGGGTTAGATGAAACGGGTTAAAGCCATGCACGAGAACATAAACAGCATATACGGAGTGTCCCCTGGATAGTAGGACAAGGCGTGTTACTCTCTTAAACACTATGTATAAATTATTCTACATGACCTGCTCTTTTTGACATAGTCTGCTGTACATGGGTAGTACCCAGGGTCAGAGGACACATTGTGTGACAGCTCTATAGGCCACGTACCATCTTATACATGGCCAGATCTCCTTTTCCAACATACCTTGGGCATGTTTCATTGGGGTTAGTGCCCCTTTTCTCATTCCCCAAATGATTAGGTATGATTTCTATCCATAGAAGTATGATTACTTCAGAAGGACTTTATGGACAGAGTTGGAGTTCATATGAAAGGCCTAGAGCGAGAAACTATATCCATTATTGACCATAGGTAGATTCAAGAATCAACATGAAAAATCCTACCAGACATAAATCCTATATGTAGAAGGTGAATTCGAATGAGTCATGGTATACACCAAGGCCCTAGAAGTGATCCTCATCCATGTATCATGATCTTCCCACTCAAGAGTGAGTTCTCCCCGAATGAGTTTATCTGTTCTTTCATCAGATCTATCAGTGTATCTATCTCTCTCGTGACACTTCTCGATGAACATTACATATCAGACAGACATCATTATATCTATCAGACTGATGGAGCGAGATCTACTAGATGAGTGCATCGTGGAATCTTTGAACTAAATCCCTAGTGTAGGTATGCAGTCATTGTGACTTACCTCTACACTATGGGTATGGGTTTCAAGTATATCTGGATATTTCTCTTATTATATGTTCTGTAAAAGTATACTATGCCTAGATGAAGGTACCTTTACTTTGTGTATTGATTTGAGGTTTTTGAGGTATTCTATTGATTATTTTTATACTCATCCCTGCACAGGCTCTGCCCGCACATGTTGTTTCTTATGAAGACGCGTAGCCTTTTGATAGAGTCTAGTGATGACTAGGACTATACTGAGCTTTGTGAACTTCCCTATAGGATGAGGTGTTCCATAGGCATCGAGAATCAATCATAGTACTTTACTTGTTTATATGATGGACTTTTTAGTTTTTAGAAACTTTGTTTTTGTGGGCCTGTATTCTGGAAGAGTTACTTTTCCACACTTTTCTTTCTGTTGTACTGTATTGGTTGGTTTAGTTGTATGCATACATTTTTTTCCTTAGTGGTTTTTAAATTTCTTCATTTATGGGTTTTGAGATGTGTGCATGTGTAAAGGTACTTAGGAAATTCCTCCCATGTTATTGATATGCCTACTCAGTGCTAGTCACTAGCCCTTGGCCAATTAGAGGTGGTCTTGGGGAGTTGTGGTGTGGGCCCCATTGGGATGGGTTTTTATCTCTATCCATTCAAATCATGTCACAAACCATCATGAATAGCTTGGTAACCTAATACGTGAGACAACTCTAACAAAGACCTATGTTCATTTCTGATAACCAATGGTTGGTGACTACCACATGGAATCATAAATTCTGAAAGAGGGAACAATTATTTTCCACAAAATAGTGGGTGCTAAAGATACAAGTCTATATGGACAACAATCCAAAAATGATAAAGTAATAGATTCAAATAGGGGGAAAAACTCCAAACAACACATCATCAAATTACTTAATAACTATTATGATAATAACACACAAATCCCATGAAACGAGTGAAACAAATCTCCACCGATCACCTCCATGTCTCTGGGTCCCAATGATGAAGAACATCCCACACGTCTAAGTAGATATTTACCTTTTATTAGACATGAAATAAGATAATCTAAAAATTATTAATGTAAAATGTGGGGTGCATCCTAAACCACCTAGTAGGGTCTCACTATATGTTCAATTAAAAAAAATACATTATCAAAAAAACAATTCTACAATCAATTTAAGTAAAGGGCAGGAAAAGACATTTTTATATTTAAAAAAAAACATGATTTCAAATTAATTGCTGAAAAATGTATAAAAAATGTATTAAATGAACACTTTATAAAAAAAATTTATATAAATTTTTTAGAATGAATGAAATAGTTCTATAATTTATGGAATGCATAACCAAGTCAAGTAAATAAAATCATTGGGCCAACAAGCCCCATGGTACATTATTTTCTTATAGTAATATCCTCACAGTAATTATTTATCAACACAAATCTAAAAAATGTGTGCACAATCAAACAAACACCCCATTAAAGGATCCACTATGAAAAATGTGTGTTCTCAATAATAGGCACAGGCCTAAAGATATAAGAAGATCTTATTTTGAAAATAGAAGATGCTAATGTAGAGGCTAATAAAATAACACCTTTCATAGTAGAAGGTATAAAATTCTCCTACATATTGGGTTATTTTAGAGTGTATATATGGACTAATTTGTAGCCTTTTGATACAACCTGGTTATCCTAAAAAGACCCACTCTACTATCACTGCATGTTCGGGCTCTGACTACCACGACTAGGACCACCGCCTTGACCTGATTGACCAATTATACTTTATATTACTTCATGTCAAGAAGCTATTGATCCCACTCCTACATGGGGAGTCAGTGTATACCCTCTTTCATTGGCTTCTAGAGGAAATGTTAAAAAAAAACACTGCATATGGCCCATCATCCTGCATGTTCATCACTCGATTGGGTCTCTCATACATGGAGGACTCATATGTCCCTCTCTACCACACCCGTTTCACCTCACATGGATACATATGTATGTTCTCTCACTACTAATATCACCATGTGTAAAATCAAGATTATGCTTCCTACTATCGGTCAATGTAGTGACATATCTAGTTTCTGAACCTCCCTGGCTCGCACCCCCATCATCTCTTAGCCTACACACTATGATAAGTTCCTAATTCACTATTCCTAAAATGGTAGTTAGCAGAAAGAAATTCCCCTACAAGTATATTTCATACCTAATACCATCCTTGAATTGAAAAGTTTTAGATAACTCAACACCCATCAGACTAGGCGCGAAGTGCTAATTCTATGAAAAATGGGCCAAATAATCAATGACCGATATCACACCCTTCCCAAAGTTCATGAAATCTCAGGCTCTATCATCGCTAAACCTCTCAGTATAGAAATTACCATATAAGGCTACATGAAAATATCACTAATATGTCTCTTTATTAATATACATCTGATTAATGACATCCCACCATCTCATTGTGGAATCACAAAACATATACATAATGTGATTTACCCTTCTCTAAGGAGGTGTCACTAGATTATTAAAGATAGATAACATAAATTTTTTCCTTGAATACACAGCCTTTAGTTCACCATCCCCCACAAACATGGGTGGATTCTACTATTAGAACACACGTTTCAACTGTTCCATAGTCGGAGAAATTTTCATTGCTCCCTGAATGGTTTCCATGAAGCATATAAAGTGTTCAAGGAACTGTACCTCTGTGTTTATGCCCATTACAACTACTAGTTCTACAACTAGCACTGAAGGACGATCCACTAGTATCCCTTGACCCAGTACCTTTAGAGTTTGGTCATCACCACCGATTTGGCATATGATTGGATGTTATTTTGGTTGCATGATATTAAAATTCCACAAACATGACTCACATAAGAATGTTATCAAAATTCATAGCTAAAAGCATAGATATCAAAATAGGATTGGTATAATCCTTCCTATATAAGAATCACACCACTAAACCTCATCTCTATTCTTGGTATGGGCATCAAACAGATACTATAGAATTAAGAGATACTACCTACATCCCACTACTACTGTTGGGTGTGGGATAAGTTATCTACAATAATAAATTTAATTATCCATTTTATTTTCATATTGAAATCCATTATATCCCAATTTATTTTAACGTTATTTAAATAAATAGTTCTACAAATTCTGATCCATAAGGGCCCATACTTGTTATGAACCAAAGTATGGTTTCTACCTAATTCACACCATAACACGTTCAAGCCCATACAACTCATGGTCCAAGAATTAACGTGCCACAATTAGCTACATAAGATGTCTACTATAGCCTAATTAGAAAAAAAACTACTTTGGTTACCATAAGAACTCTATATACCAACCATGATTCTTCAGTTACCTACACAAAATATGTTTCACATGACAAGTATATCAATAATGGAACATATAAAAACAACATTCAATCAAGAAATGATTCCTATTTGGCATGGAATAATGCATGGAAGGATAATTATCATAGATTCCTAAAATGATGCATGAGATGGCATAACGTCATAGAATCAGGATGAAACACAAAATAACACAAAATCACATCAATTATAACACTAAAATTCCTTTGCATCACCCAATAGTTGAATGAAATAAATAACAATAGAAAAAAATTTCAATTTTTTTTTATTCAAGGTAATTTGGATCTTTCATGTACATCGGTTAGTTATGCCTTGGGAAAAATCACTATAATAACAAAAAATCATTCTTATCCCTATTTTTTATCAGAAAATATAAAATAAAATAAAAAATTAATTCCATAAATTTTTTTAACCTTATGTACCTAGATGCCATTTATGGTACCCGACCCCGGTTAGCTATATGGCCTCAAGCGCATCCCCCCAAACAACTGAGGCTACAAACCAGTATCAGGGGCCTATGGTTTTTCTATGGGGATATTACTCCCTTGTTGATAGATTTTAGCACAAAAGATATAAAATAACATATAAGTAGAGAATGTAATAAAAATGTTAGACAATAGACAAATGAATAAGAGATAAACATCCCCGACAAATATATATATACAAAACAACCAAAATTAATCTCATATACAAATGAAATGTCATTTCATGTCTAAAGTGTAGCCATATAGGTAACCATAAAATAGTGTAATACAAGTTAAAAAATACAAAAAATAGAAACAAATATCTCAGCTATAATCAGTGGCCTCATACCAGTCTTTTTCACCCATGCTTCTATATAATAATCAAAGACATGTACCAAGAAAATTTCCCCTATCCATACCTTCAATCAAATAGTATTTTCGAGAACCCAAAGGTGGGTCGAAAAGGGTGTGAGATATAATCCATGTAAAAAACCATCCAAAGGTATAATTCCATCCCAACAATAAATATATAATAATAACAGTGTTTAAGAAGTAATAATACATGTAAAGTAAGTACTGAAAGTAGAAAACTCATAAAGGTTTGAGTTTGCATGGACACCCGTCCTTAGCTATCTGCTTCAGCCTTATCCAAAAGTCTCTGAATTAATGGTCTTTATTTTTTCGTTTAATATGTAAGTTCATTTAATTAGTAAATATCATTTATATAGAAGTATTGAGACCTGGTAGGCATCCCAACATCCCCCGTGAAGATATGTCATCAAGAATTCCCAACCAGGCCATTAATCAGGATAATGAAAAAGAAAAAATCCAAGATTTTTTTAGTCTTGATTGATGAATCGTATAAATAATTTCATTATGTATTCAATTATGAAACTTATCCTTTCCATGGCATCCTTTATTTGGAATATAGGTATCACTCTAGGAGTAACATGAGCCAACCACCCTACAGGCCCATCCTAGGACTTTCTCATTAGAGTCCTGGTATCACTGTAGGTATGGTATAATATCATTTCTACTAGAGTTCATCCTTAGAGGTCTACTAAAAGAGACCAAGTGTCTCCCATGGTGTATATAATCAACTTTCCTTTTTAGTCTATCCTTGGTAGTCTATAAAGATTCCAATTATCACTCAATCATATAAAAATCAGCCCCCCATGAGTCCATCCATGATAGTCCATTATGGAGTCTAAGTGTCTCACATACGTAAGCAATGTTGAAGCCAAATGATTAAATCCATGGAATTAATTTAAGAACCCATGATACACCTAAGTAATATAATATCATTCAATCACTATCATTTAATAAATATCATTTAATCATGTCAATTTCATTACTAAGAAAATTTCATTTAGACCTCACCTCAAAACGTGGCTCAAGGTACGGGATAAGCTTAGGAAGCCTAGATTTTTATTTAACTCACATGTTAATATCAATATAATAAGTATCTAAAGCTAAAGAAATCCATTAAATGTAAAGAGACGGGGGTCATGTTCATTCCATTCCCTTCCTTACTCTATTCCATTTTCATCTCATATGAAAATTCAAATTATAATTCGATTTATCAATTAAATTACCATAGAGTGGGTAAATGACATAACTCAAGGATTACCTAATTCAAATTCACCCATTGTGGACTATTTAATTCACAACACCCCTAATGAGTGGTTTCAATTTCGAGGTTCATGACCTTTAAACATTTATCAATGCATCACATCTTTTAAATATGACTTATCTATCCATTTTAGTTAAGGGATAAATTCCATTTCAAAAGTTTTGTTTGAGAAAATGAGTGCCTGAAAAAACTTCATATATATCAACACCTCGAATTGGAGAGAAAAGAAGAAAAACACTTGTCATAGGTCTATAGTAGATTTCTCATCCATTATAAATGAATGATTAAATTTAGATCAAGAGAAGATTGAAGAATGGATCAAGAACCGAGAAATAAGTAATGTTATCATGCTCATTTATTGTATATACAATAAAAAGAAAAATTAATAATGACTTAAATGGAATCGAGTACTCACCAATATGGATCTAATGAGAGGTTTGGCCCTCAAATACTATATCGGATGGAAGAACAAGATCAAAGTATACAACTATACTCAAAAGGGATCCCTCAATGTGATTTTTTCCAACAAAGGATGTGAAGAGAAAAAAAATTATGTTATAATATTTAGTAATGTAATTTTTGTAATTAAAAGAAATCCATGGGTCACACTATTGTCTAAACCGTAGACCCACCATACACTTACTAATATAGGGAGGGTACCATCACATGGTTAGGGTGTAAAATTTTCCAAATTGTGCAAAATCCATATTTGAGCCCATTTCCTTGAATAAAAACATATATACATAGGTGGGAATCTAAAATCACATGGTTTTTCATACTAGGTGGGATCCTCCGGCCCAGTCTCCATCCCCACACAATTATAAGTAACAATGTAGACTACCCCCTCATAGTTTCTGCTTACCATGTGGTATTCCTGTTTCACCCCAAAATAAAGGTTTCAAGATTTGAACCATCCCCCAAAACCCCAGTTACTTGCACGACCTCAAATGAATTTCACATTTGGTCAATAATAAACAATTAAATATAATTTTTTTGAAGGTAAATTATTCCATAACTCATGAAAGAATTGGTTTCTTACACAAGTCATTTTTACAACTTATCTTAAATCATTGATTTATTTATGTAAATTTATTTTCTTCTAATTTTATTAAGTTACTATTACTCAATAATAATATGAAAATTATTAGATAATATTATTTTTTTAAAGAGTTCTCATCAAATATCTTATATTTTAAGTGAAAATATGTATTGAGCTTTATATAAATAATATTTAATAAAATATATTATATTTATATCAATATAAATATATTAATATATTAATACATAATTTATTTTGATATATAATTGTTTTAATAAAATATATATGTTATTTTTTCAAGAAAAAAATCATTCATAAAGAGGGCAATTATCAGCACCACATCAAAAGCACTGATAAAAGGAACCACTTTTTCAGAGCACTTTTATAGTGCTGATGGGGGGGGGGGTATTTCACTAAAAATACACTGTATATGGAGGGGGGGTATTTATTAGCACTAAAACAAAATATCTGATAAAAGAGGCCTTTATTAGTTATGTTTTTCAGCACTAATAATGGACTCCCTTTTTTAGTTCTTTTTTATTGAACAAATAATGGTTATCGTTGGATCATTTCCGATCTGTATTAGTTATAGATTCCTCCAAAGTCCACCCATGAACATCAAAACTAAAAACAAGGACTATAATGCTTTTATTTTAAACCATAAAGTAATCCAACCCCAAAATGGATATATCCAAACCAAGAACATAGTTTCTAGAAAAAATATTACTGACTACAAGTATAAATAATACTATGAAAAACCTACAACAACAACAATATAATTAATAGATAACCAATCCATGGTTTCCTAAAAGAGGACAAACTCACCTCTCCACTTCCAAACCACTTTCAAAATTTATTCCCCAACCTCCAACAATTGAAAAATATAACATATAGGTTTAAAAAGATCCGGTCCCCGACATGATAGATTTGGTAGCCAAACCATTCAATTAGACCACCCTTGAAGGGGCATACAAATAAAAATTAGTAATTAATAATCAATAATTACTCATTTCTAACTACTAATTAAAATGAATAATGAATAGTAAATAATAAATAATTAGTAATTTATTCTAACAATTTTCTAATTATATATATTAGTTTATGATAATAATTTTTATTTTGAAATTAAGTATATAAATTCCTTCATTATATAATGTTACTTATAAAACTAATATTTAAATGTATATTTATAAATAAGTGGATATAAAATAAATATAATTTATATAATTATTACTAATATGCACATAATTAGGTATATTTATAATTTATATATATATAAATAAATATGCAAATATAAATATAGATATATATTTATTAACATATTATATAAAAATTTGTTACAAAATTATATAAAATGTATATGAATACATTATATAAATGTATTTTTAACTATATTGTATATTATAATAACCATTATATATTTAAATACACATTAATAGATGCATTTATGATTTAAAAGTATAAATTTTTAAATAAATTATTTAAATATAGTATATTACATAAATATATCTAAATATATTACATAAATAAATTATATAAATTCATTTATAATAACTAAATAAAATAAAATACTTTATACTTTTATAAATTTATTTAAATATATCATATAAATACATTATATATCTGTATTTAAATATATTATATAAATATATTGTATAAATAAATTATATATCTATATTTATAATACACTTTGAAAATACATTATTGATATATAAATATATATATATTTATTGTATAAATATATTATATAAAAATATAAAAATATAATTAACATATTATAGAAAACATTAGGTAAATATATTAAATACATACATTATATTAATACATTATATAAATTTTATACATTATATTAATGTATTGAAATTTATGTGTGTGATGTGGGCGCTAATTGTTTATCAAAACTTTGACAACATCTAATATCAATGGATTTGTTTTGTAATAGTTTTTTATTATTGTAATAATGTTTATTCTGTGTGGAATTGGGATATACAAAAATCAAAAGGGTTGAATTTGTGGATTTGAATAAATTCAGGTATATTCTAAATTGTGCAAAATAAGGGGCATAATGTTTGTGACTTTTGTAGTTGATTTTTATTTATGTGTGGATGATAAAATAGTCAATAAAATAAATCATAGATGGATGGTTGCATGGAATTCAATTAATACATTCAGAGCCTTTCAGGAATTATTACGTGGCACATTCGTTATTATATTAAAAAATATTAAAAAAATATTAATGAATCCTTACGCAGGTAGTTCCAATTCATCTTTATTCATTGAGTGTGTTCATGTACCTTTGCTTATTCGTTTTTACTCCTCATATGAATATTATATTAATGTATTATAAAATATTATATAAATAATTTATATAAAAAATTGAAAAAATGTATTCATAAAAAATATCGTTTATAAATACACTAGTCATAGATAAATATGTTTAAATATATTATATGATTACATTATGTTAATGTATTTATGGACAGTTATAAAAATATTTATCAATATATAAATTCAAATTAATATATTTTCAATACATATAAATATATAAATATACTATTATATGGTATGTATAACCACTTAAAAGTCTTGGAAATTGATGTTATTGGTTCAATGGATTTTCTTACTGTATGCTATAACAACATGACTTGAATCACACAGTTTGTACTCTGGCAATATATGCTTGAGGGTTTTTTGGGGATGTTTCCTGTTAAAATTATAGTTTTTACATTAATTATTCCCTTACATGGGGTTTTTCTACATGTTTTACTAAACTGTATGACCACCGTGTGAGAGGCACTATCCAAAATTAGGCTAGGCCAGATTGTTGGGCCACACTGTTTGGTAAGCTATGCACTGACCATGTGAACACCACAATATCCATGGTATTCAGTTTCATGATTACCTAGGGAACCCAAATGTTTTCAACTAAATATGTGACCTCTAAACCATTTAAAAAACATACCATAACTACATATAAACATTCCATTCCAAAAACTCCAATAAACTATATTTCAACACCAATAACAAAATGATGGAAAATGAAATTTAAATTAATCTAACCTTAGAAATATGTGTTGTATTATAAAATCAACCTATAAAGGACTTCTCAGTCTTGAGAAGTGTGTCTATGAATCCTTCTTGAATATATTTGTCTGGTAATCCCACATATATGACTCCCACTCTAATGTATCTACTAGGATATATTCATGATGCCAAAATAATAGAAAAAAGGCATTGTCTTTCCCCAAAATACCGTTTCACTTCGATGAACAATCCAAAATGGATGTTCCTTAAACAAAACATCTATCTCCTATTCCACATATTTTTATAAATCACATTAAAATGATACATTTTATAGTTTTAGAGATACAACCAATGAAACTCATCATGTATACCATGATTTCATAGTGGAATTTTGAACCTATAAACCACAACCCCAATATTTTCTACAATATAGAATAGTCCCAAAAACAATATTTATAATATTCCATGCTTCCACAAATTCCAGCACCCAAACTGAGGGGATTCCCAAAAAAATACTTTTTCACCCTTGATGAACTCCAAGGGTAATTACCTTTAGTTTGAATTTGATTACTGACTACTATGAGTGATAACTAACCAATTATAAATAAAAATCATCCATTTATAAGTTTTTTACATTAATCACAATGCTATCACTTCCAAATCACCCGTATTAATCCAATATAATGGTGAACATCATAGTTAATTTTGAAGTGTGTCAAACAAATCCATATAAACAAATACCAATTTTTTTTAATTATATGAGAACTTTTCCTAATCCATATGTCCATACCCTGCTATACTAAAATGAAGGAAACAAGCTTGGGGAGTATCCTCTATAATCTATATCATCCACACAAAATCTCCATTAGTATTTGGGTGGTGTGTTGTGATCCTCTTCCACTATGATCCCAACCCCTTATGAAGTGTTTTCCTAAATCAAAATGTGAAACAAATATCCCGGTCCAATATGATACTCATCAGAATACCAAGTAGTAACATTATTTCTGAAACATATATTTCACCCATGTCATCTACATATTAGGTTTCTCAAATTGGTAATAAATTTTAATCCATTATCAATTGGTCAACCACTTTCCACACTATATATTGTCTCCTCAAATTCTTGGGTAGGCCCATAATGAAGTCTATTGTAACCTCATTCCAATCCTAATGAGTAATAGAAGAGGCTAAAACAATCCACCTAGTTGTTGTTGTTCCAAATTTACCCTATAATAGTTGAGGCAATTAGTTATGAATTCTAAAACATAATTCATCAAGATTGATCACTATAAATGACGTCACATATCACGATACATATTGGAAAATATTGGATATACCTCCCAATAAAAGGTGTAGGAGTCACTCATAAATCCTTCCCTCATGGATATGGGAACCAAAACTCTTCCATGATTATGTATTATGACATTTCCTTCTACGTAATGTCATATAATAGATTAGATCCCATCATCCATTCATGGATCTCTTAAAAGTACGTATTAGGTTTTTGGATGATATTCACTAGATTTTCCAAGAATGAAGTGTTGACCAATGGAGCATGAGTTAAATTACCTTGATCCTTAGATTCAATTATCCACTTGTATTCCCATAATATCATTATATTTCACTCTATTTTTGATATTTGGGTTCCTAGTTTTTATAGTTTCATACTAAGACAATCCATAACAACATATCCTTTATATGGGGAAGACACCATCTCAAAGTTAAATATCTATTGATACTTGACCCAATGATTTTGTTACAATATCTAGTATTTTGGGATAAAATATATTATAATATTTAATGGTCTATTTAGATTAAAAATATATCTATAAATAGATATTAACACCAACATTTCAATCTATGGACTACAATAGTTAATTCCTAGCCATGGTTAATGTAGTTCCTTTCATGGGGTCATAGCTGGAGAGAACCATAAGTGACTATACAGTCTTCATACATCAATAAAACCAAAATTAAAGCATGTAAATAATAAAAATAGTTTGTGTATCAAATAATTAAGTATAGTAGATTCATAATTGGAGTAGATGTCATCCTAACATTCAGTTCCTAAAAACCCTCATCACACAAAATTTCCACTAAAAAAATGTTTCTATCCTTTCTATCTCATCCATAGTTGATTCAAAATACAAGAAGTAATGAATGAATTTTCTATAATATCTAGTCATACCCAAAAATAATGAAATATAAAACACATTATTATGTTGTTACCAAGACATCACTTCTCTGATGTTCTAAATATCAAGCAATATTCCTTTTTTTAAATCACATTTCTATGAAAATGTACCTTTCACTATCAATGGTCACTCTGGTGAATCATCTAGAACCTAATCCATAACACAAACTATTACTACCCTAGATAGAACAAATTTACTCTATGTCCTTATCTCACCTTGTCTATGTAATCTGTTGTAGTCTACTCCTATTTATGCGAATCCTAGTCGACTCCATGATTAATACTTCTTCTTGTTTCATGAAATTCTATATGAGGTTTACCTATCCATGAAGTAGAAGAATTTTTCTACACAAATTCATTTCCAAAACATCCCAGTGATATCCTCATAAAAAATGTTTTAGTTTCCCCATAATACCATATTAGTTTAACTCCCTAGTTGGAACAATATGCAACAAGCAGTGATGGCCACTCTATCGACATAGAAAACACCGAGGAGGACCACCCCCAAAAAAGGAGATAATAAACACCCACTCTTATCTAGTAAGATATCACCACCTTGGTTATTATCCTTAGATATAATCTTCTTAACATTATATGGGGAACCCATAATACCACTATAAAAATAAATCATTAGTCCCCTAAAAATTGGAAAGAATCGTCCAAATTTTTTCCTTAAGGACGTAATGGGTTATACATTCCTTATGATGATATTATAGATGTGTTTTTTGTCAAATATAATATACTACCACATTACCTCAGGTTATATCAAAATTTTAAATTTATTAGTGTTTTGGAACATATTCCTAGAAAACAGAGGTGAAATGTGTAGTAACTCTATGAAATGATTAACATTACTGGACACCGATAATACTATTTGCTGAAGAACAATATAATCATATGATTTTTTATTACCTAAATATTTCTTGAAATAATTCTTCAAATAAGAGAAACTTTGAAGTCTTACTATATAGGATCCTCATTCCTATTCAGATAAACCATTACACCACAAGAACTCATAGTGGGCCCTTGAAGCATTCATGTAGGTAGATTTACCTTCTAATTGTTAAGAGTCTACAAAATATCAAATATTCCTTCATTGATTTAAATTTTTTCCCTAAAACTTAAGGGCCTCATGTAAAATGAAATTTTGTAGAATGTTGAAATTGAAAGCCTCAATAAGAATTCAGTATCATTGCCCTAACCTGATGCACTCCCCTACCTTGAATAAAAAAACACTTAGATGAATCTTTTTTTACAACCTATACTACTGGAAAATACACATGAATCTTACCAGACACACACCCTTTTACATATGAAGGCACAATAAGAGCATCTCATACCTCACGAACCTCTTTACCGAGTTCCCATTGTGGCATAATAGAACAACATCTAGGTGATATCTCTGAAATTTAGTAAAAAATGCGAGATTTACCCTAATTAAACAATTAATAGTTGGATTATTACATATTTTTTCCAAAGTACTTAACTCATAATGATACCAACACATTAGTTACAAATATATATATATATATATATATAATGATTTATAACACGTTTGGTTTATATGAATCACAAGCAGTAAGTGCATGACATGTAAACCTTCAGGCCTATCCATTATGTTGAAACTAACACAATCTTACCAATGAGAGAAGAGTAAATCCCACAAATCATATAATAAGATCTTTTTTTATAAGTAAAGGTGAAAATTAATCAATATTAACACGGAAAACCAAAATAGTAATCCAATATTCATATTAGCTCTTAGGTCCACTATACGAGTGCTAGGAAGTCACTAACAAAATTATATTAAATGATTATTTATCATCATATATTTTTTCAACCTAGTCATAAAAAATAGAAAAGGAATCTCATTTGATAGCACATTGTATCACCCTGACCCAAATCAAAAATTCTGATCCATGGTGACATATAACCACATAAACATTTAATAATATGAAAGAGGCTTCTAACTCATAGTGAGGGTCTTAGAGTCAATGTTAGAGACTATTTCCTTGGTAAAACATGCCCATTAGTCATAAGATATTAAAAAATTAATAAAATAATTAAATCAAAAACTACAAAATCAATATATAGTAAGATAAAAAGAATAAAAAAAACTTTGAAACCAATGAAATAAAAGAGTAGTCTCAACTGAACAATATCACCACATACATTGGATCAACGTATTAAGCTTTTTCAAAATACAGAACGTTAAATTATGTATGATAGAAAAATATTACATAGTATGTCTTGAGACCACCATTATTTATCGTTCTTCTCATGATCAAGATCCCGACATTGGGACCTTTCCCTTCCCAGGATCTCTAACCATAAAGTTTGTATAGACATTAATATTCTCATGTAAGTTGTGAGTTCAAAAACTAGTAGGACATTAAAAACACTTCCTTAAAATAAGTTTAGTATATATATAAGTGTATGTAGTGGTTGTAAATGAAATTTTAATAACCATTCATTTAGTAGAGTCAATGTGTTCTATAAAGGCCATCATGAACCCTGTTCATACATGATTCAACACTATGCTGATGATATGTCATATCATGTCTTTCACATATTTAGAACATTTTATCACAAATTATCTTCCAATTCATATATATTATTTATTGATGAAAAAAATATTATTATAACTAGTATAAAAATTTAGTCCCATGATTCAATATTATCAATATGGATATCCATATATAATTAGAACAATTATCACAAGTTATTTTATGAGTCAGCTATGTCATTATAGAGAAAAACCATATAGTCATGCCGAAGGAATATATTAGCACAACCGAAAAAAATAAAAGTTCTCATAGGCCACACAAGAAACAAAATACTAATCAAGAAACACAATAATGTCCTCATGGTCCACACACACACACACACCAACATTAAAGTCAAGTTATAAATCATTATATAGAACTAATAACATGGTAATAAATTCTTATAAAAAATGTATTAGAGAAAAAATTTCTTAAAAAAATTTAAAATATATCCAACACACCAAATTCCTTGAATAAGTCTTTAATTCATCACATGATAATTCTATAAAGATTATGCAAGAAGAATAAAACCTCTAGGTTTAATATAGGATTATACTTACCGAATAGAAACAATCTTAATGAATAGATATCATATCAGACAAGGTAATTGAGGTAAATTTGGAGGATCTAAGATCATATCCTTCAATTATATAAGGAAAAATAATTAAATCATGTTTTATACCATAGATATATACTTGAGGGATCTTATCTATAGTTTCTTTCAAGAGAATATGATAAAATGGAAGAGGAGAAGAACAAAATAGATATATAACTTCAGTTACATGATTGAATGAACAAAGATAAACAAACACATTTTTGATGAAGTAATACAATAAATTTTTCAATGTAGTCTCCTTGTTTTAGTGAACTATATAGAAGTGTAATAATAAGTGTTTTCAGGGAGATCTCTGGGAAACATTTTATTTTTTAGACTAATTAATCCCATGGGCATGGGTTGGCCTCATGGTTTACCAAACCTTATTCCATACATACATGATGAACTACCCAAATCTAGGTCATGTTTAGTGGTTTAAAGGAATGTTTTGGTAAACCCTGCTCTTACCATTGGATCTTCACTGGCTCCAAGGTATTATTCTAGACAGTTACATGGGGAATCTCTATGATTTCTCTTTACCATGCTCTAACTGTGAACCCTAAAAACTACTCCCAAAACATTCCAAATCTACCTAAAAATAAACCACGTACAAAAACAAGCATAACAAAAAACCCAAAAACAAAAACTATAAAATTATAAAATAAAAATGCAACAAACAATAGAAATTTTAGGGGAACAACATAGGCACCAAAGGAAGGCTATGTGTTTATTTTACTTTGGTTTAGACAGATACTTTTTTTCCTCCTATAATATAAAAATTATCAATATATCCATCATTATTTCATATTTTCCCCAAAAATTTAATAAAAAGTAGGATGGTTAGGTTCAAGAAGACATGAAATATTTAAATCATTTGAATTGTACAGGAAAAAGGTATTATCCATTTATCTCTCACAGATGTCAAAGCGAATGAGTTTTTAGATCAAATAATTGAAAGGGGAATAATAAAATATTTGATTATGAAGGCTATAAATTATATCAATTGAATAAAATGAGAAGTAATAAAAATAAGTTTTTTGGGGAAATGATCCTTGATCACTGGATCAATAAATAAAGAAGTAAGAAAAATTATCATAGATAAAAAAGAAACTAAAAAACCATGGGATAGTGATACATCCTATATTGACATTATTTAATTGATGAACTATGAGAGGTGTGTTAGGGATCCAATTTTTTTAGGTAATCATTGAGGATAATAAAACATGATACAACTCTAAAAGACACATTATGTATAAAACTAACCGGTATTGTTTGAATTTAAAAGGGAATTTTTTTAAAAAATGCATTAACCTTAATTTAATTAGCATGGATCAAGGAATTTTCGGATGAGTAATTTTTTTGAAAACATTGAGGCCCCTCGTGGTACTAACCATGAATTTAATAATAAAAATCTATTTTGGGAATTGAACATTGAAGTAAAAACTAACAAGCATATTTTTTAGATTAAAAACACTAAATATTAATGTATTCTCTCTTCTCTATAATGTATCCTTACTCAATCTTGATCTTGATGAAATATAGTTTTCTTACTCCATCAGTGAGGATTTTTATATTTTAATTATTTTAAATAAAAAATTATAGCTATAAAGACTAGTGGTTATAAAATTTGATTATAACTAAGTGTCAAAAGGATTGAGTCTCTCAAAAAGTCAATATATTATTCCATTTATAGAAGAACAAAAATATTTTGAGGCATTAGAATGATGTGATGAAAACAATTATAGGTATTTTGAAAGTTTGATGTACTAGGTTTATAATGGATATACATTACAGAAGGATTTTAGGTTCGAATGAATGGTCATGGGATTGATGGAAGAGAATAGGTGCGAGCTAGGTAGGATTGGAAATTGGGACATGTAAGGGTATTGTTGATGTTTTTATCCTAATCAAATAAATTAATGATAAATTTAAATCACCAAAACTAATGTTTATTAAATAATAAATTGATCTATAAATAATATAAATAGTTTTATTACCATAACATTTTTTATATAATTTTATCTTAAAAATAATTAGCACTAATCGAAGATAAAAATACTATTTTTTTTCAAAAAAATTATTGGGGGTCTTAATCACCTCTAAAATAACCACAATAAATTTTCATAATATGGAAATGATTACTAAGTTATACCACAAATCAAAGAAGGTAGTAATTTTTTAGTGGTCTTCCATAAACCCTAATAAATGATTTAGGAGCGATTATTGTAATATGCTGACCGATACTACTAAGTCTGAATTGAAGTACCACATGACCTCATGCAGGAGATATTGTACACAATAGGGTTTCAACTAGGAAAGAGGTTAAAAGTAAATTAGTTGTGAGAATATACCCTTAGTATCATGTCATAACTAAAATAAATAGATGAAAAATATAATAAATAACCAGTGTGCCGTAAAAAAACTAAAATATGACATGCATTCCATAAAATTAATAGATAATAGGATACTAAGGTGTAAATACAATCCAAAATATAAAAGTGTAGTAGGTAAATAAATATGAAAAACTACAATTTCCCCAAGATTCTATCCCAATACCACCATTAGATCCATGCTCAATGACTACGTAGTCAGCTATGAGCCCCTTACCACCGTTTGAATATATATTCATGAAGTTAAAACGTGGATCAAAATTACCTTGTAGGATGTAAATAATAAAAAAAATAGTGAACCACCAATGAATCCTTATTAAACGTTCACATGTATAAAAGTTATTTTTTGTGACAATAATAAATGTGTAAAAACAATAATAGTTACACAATCAAGTATCGAGCGGTCTTGCACTAACTAAGCCTCCACAAACATACAGTATTACCTACATAGGATTCATGTTTGAAGGATAATTAGAGATGTATGTAAAGACCAGAACTAGACACAAGGATGTAAACATATTCCTCAGTATCCAAATGGTGCATCACGTTTTTGACATGCTTCATAGTATCCACAAGGTTCATCACGTATCAACATGTTACTTTTTATCAACAAGGTTTGTCAATTTTTTAGTTAGGATAAAATAGTATCATGACTAGAATCTCCATTATCACACAACATGTTCACTCCTATTCTAATTGGTAATCATACCACAATAACCACCCATCACATGTGCCAAGAAGGAAACCTCCAAATTCAAGATAATACACAATAGGTTATAGTATGATAAAAAGACATATCACGAAATCCTCAGAAATATAATAAGAAGATAAATTATCTTGTGAATCAACATCATGAATAGAGTCACAAAATCTTAAATATTCTCATATAAAAAAGATTTATATATGGGTATCATGACAATGAACACACCCACAAGAATTCAATATCAATAGAGAACAAAAAACAATATAACATGTGGGAAATACCATGGATACAAGTGTATACAATATTACCAAATGATATAAAGCCTCATACGACAATTTTTTTGACGTCAACATCAAGGTTTTCCAGGGAATCATAACTTTAACCATATCCACATGTTTTTCAGCTCAAAACACACACCAAGGGTTTTTAGGACTGATTCCAACAATTTTATTTACAACACGAAGTAAAATAATATTTTCAATAATATATTTCTCCTCCTAGATAATTTCTAAAATTAATGACCTAAGAAAAAGAATGGTTTAACAATTTCATCCTTAGAGAAAATTATAATTCCAAATATGATAATAATCTTCCCTCTCTTAAATAATATGAGAAATACATGAATAATTTTTTTTATTATTTTCCTTAATTATGTGATAATATTGTTGAAAATTTAATCTAATAATATTTTTAAAAAGATTTAGAAATGATTATTATTTAATTCAATAATTTTTAGAGTAATAATTAAAAAATTATTTTTTTTAAGTCAACCATTTTACATAATTATTTAAAGTAATTTATGATATAATTAAACCACCTTACAAGAAATATTATTTAATAAAAATAAATTGGATAATAGTACTTAAAAATAATATCATATAATAGCTACACCTAAGAGGAAATCAGAAGGTTATGCATTCCAGGAAACTGGAGGAATGGTTCTAATTGATTGAAGGAATCCTATATGATATCAGAAAAAGGAACTTTTAGGTTTCTCATCCTCAATATAATAACCAAAAGGAAGGAATACATGTTCAAATAATTTTATCATAGAAAATGCATTTAATGTTTTCTAATAATGAATAAAAAAAATTATATTATCATTTAATTCATTCATCACATGTATTCTAGGAGAACACTGTCTAATTCCATTAAATAAGAAGTAATGAATCTTAAATGAGTTAAGAAAATTAATTCCTAATATGTTTTCTATATAAATAATTTAAATTTATTTATATAACCTTGTGGGATAATAAGAAATAAAAATGGGGATTTTAAATATAAATTTTCCAAAAAAGGGTGTTTTGTAAGGGTTAAATAGTTTACTCTTACATAGATCTTATGTTTCTCATAATTTTACTAGTTTACACTTACACAACCTTTGAAAAGAATGACTTTCCATAACATAGTGAAACTATACCCTTAGTCACCCTTTTAAAACCCTGGGATAACCTTACACAATGCTCTGTTTCCCATACACAAGTAATTGGTTTTTGAGAAGAACCTAACCTAATGGTTGAGATACCATTATATAGAAATGTGTTAAATTTATAAATCCTTTAGGATTTTTTATTTAACATTACAAAACAAAAGGAAAAGTTCATTTACCTTTACAAAACTCAATAAATAACTTATTTACCATTACAGATGTTCTTTAAAACCCTCACCACCTTTACAAAAAGCATGGGCGGTGCATAATTATAATAATTTACTAGATGTTTTTAATCATTCATTAAAAATACATTTCAAATATATTCAAAAGATGATTTTGAGAAAATTTAATGATTGATAAGAGTAAAATTCTCCCCCTCTAACACATTTTCATTTTTGATAATTGTATCTAGTGGTATTTCTTAAATAACTCAAGCCATTGCACATGAATATTACTCTCTCACAAACACATATCTTCTTGGATAAATCTATTCTAACATTGGATCTATACAAGTTTTACTACATTTGTTTGTAGAAAATTCTTAGTTTGGTGAACAATATGCACTAGGTACTCCACGTATGATGCATCAGGATACAACTCAACATCCTCAAGGTCGATGACATGAACAAGATCAGGTATGTACCTATTAAGCTGAGGAACATAAAAATGTCATGCATACCTTAATGAAATGATTTAATATTCATACTATACTCAATTTCACTAACCCTTTTATCAATCTATATGGGTATAGAAATACACATACTTTCTTTCCCTACTAAGAGGTCGATGACCTAATAGAGGAGTTAGTTTTAAGAAGACCTAATAACCAACAATGAACCTCCAAAGGTCTCCATCTATGGATGGCATGAGATATAATCTTGTTTTGGGAGGTGGAAAACCTATTTTTAATTAGTTTCACTCTTTTGGATGACTCTTCAACTAAAATGGTCCCCACAACTACTGAATGACCATCCTCATGCCTATAGAGTAGTGAACGACACAATTTCCCATAAAGAGATTCATAAGTTACCATATAAATCGAATCCTAGTAACCAATGTTGTATTAAAAGTAAACTATGTCTAGGTGATCATCCCAAGAACCATAGAAGTCTATAATAAAAGCTCAGAGTATATCCTTTAGTATGTGAACCATTTTTTATGACTGCCTATATATCTGATTATTGAACACTATTCTCAATATCAACTGGGTCCTTAGGAATTTAACCAGACTTTCCAAAGATGTGATGTAAATTGTGATACTATATCACTTAAAATTCTCAAGGGCACTCCATATAAGCATATGATATCACAGTGAAATTACTTTACCTTAAAATATACTATGTGAGTCTCTTATATTGATAAGAAATTATAAACCTTCATAAGATGATTTAAAATCACCCATAAATGAATTAGATCCTCAGATTCCTTATTAAACCCTTAAAAAAGACCATCATGAAATCATCCCACATACAAATGGGAACCATAACTGTCTATAGAAAACCACTAGGGAACTGGGGTTTGAAATTTTACTTATTAGGGGTGAGGCATTGATAAAAAACCAAAGTGATGTCCCTATTCATTTAATTCCACCATCACAATCACATAATGTGATAGTATATCTACATAACACCAGGATGTACCACACATATGGAGGCACTGAAGTCCCTCATCATCTTCTCTTTTATGGAATAGGGGAAAACCACTCTGCCACGCTCAAGGATCACATCATCATTATCCTCCAACTACCCAAGTATCGGGTCACACCCAACTAGATGTTCCAACATCATAACACACTCTAGGGTAGAGTAGTATCTAGTATTTTCCTACTATACAAGAGGATATGCGACTAACAATGAAGTAAATTTCATAAAACCCTGATTCTCAGAAGAATCCATCCTCTAATTGTCTATCAAGGTCAACACACACTACTCCTACATAAAAGAAAAATCACTAAGCTCCAACTCAACCAACATGTTACAGCTATGAGAATCCTCTATGAACTTACCTTTACTATTATATACACCATATCAATGTAAAAAATTATAGATACTCCACACAACACCTATTTCATTAGTTCTGGTCTCATTTTTTAAAGATATAATGGTGAATCATTTGGAAAACAATCACTGACCAAAGAGATAGTGTCTCCAAAAATTAAAGTAATTGAACATGAATACAAGATCCATATAATGAGTGGGGAATTTAATCACATGGGTTATCTACTAAAATGTAACATATGCTACTACCTACTCCATCTGTATTAGTTTTTCTCCCAATCCAAAGACTATTGCATCAAAATATATGTGATATCTAATGAATAGATCTAAGAGTTTTAGAACTGGAGCTATTTTTAACCTCATAATTATTTTAAGAAAATATTCTTTACATTGGTGTAACACTATAAATTCAATCCCATATTTTACATTATGGTCATTGATGCTACTAATTAGGATAAATCCTAGATAAAACATCGATAATATCTAGTGAAGCCTGAAAATAACTTGATATAGAACATGTTGTGAGGATGTATTTGGGGCACCACAACTATAATTTTCTTAGGTACAATGGATATGCCTTTCTTATTCAACACATGTGAGAAGAATATTACCTTATGAATCCAAAAAATACCCTTCTAAATCTTGGAGTAATGTTGATTCTCTCTAAGATAACTCAAGACTATCTCAATTTTTTTGGAATGTTGTTGTGTTGTTTTTCTATATGAGAGGATTTCATTAGTGAATAACGTAAAAATTGAGTCATGGTTAGGGTAAAATATTATTTTCATCATATCCATGAGAATTTATGACCTTTTCATCAGGAAGAATTACATCACCAGGTATTCGTACATTCCATACTTTCTCTAAAACCCTATCTTTGGGATGTACTTCTATTGAACCCATAAATAATGAGATACTGACTAAAGATCAATACTATTGATCCACCATGCTCCCTATAATAGATTGAACAAAACAAAAATTCATGAAAAATGATTTATGTTTTTCTCCATCAGCAATTATAGTTTCCAGTAATCAATACAGAGTCAAAGAATACCATTCAACTTTATATAAAACAACATAGGTGAACCCCATGGTTAAGTACTTGTCCTGATAAGTCATTTCTAATTTATGTTTTCAAGACACACATTATGCTTCTTCATATTGGTTGTTTATTTGTGATAATGGATTTTTGAAGTGGGTTGTGCAAATGGTGCGAGAACTATCAAAATTTTAACTCCTATATTAGAAAAATGTCCAATGAAGTTATCTTGAAACACCACTTTCAAGAGATCTATAACTGTAGGAAAAGTCCGGGGGTTTGTACTGATCCTACCGAAATATAGAATACTACCATCTATTCTATGAACATATCAATCTAAATCAAATATTTAATAACTCTACCTATACCTAGTACCCATTATATGGTCATTATATTCCTCTTTCCCTTTGGAAATTTAAATGACACCGATATCTAATAATTATCAAATTTATCTCATTCATTCTAAGAACGACATCAAATTTCATCATCTCCATTTTCATGAAGTCCTGTATATATTTGTACCCTACAATGACTATAGGACACTCTTTGAATAACTGAATATGGTCTATTTTTGTTTTAAATGATGTGTTAATGGAATGTAACTTAGTGGATGGCAGGAATGTAAATTCAATTCCAAAGACTAAATGTGAATATATGAAGTAATGGGAAGCACTTATATCCAAAAAGGAAGTATATAAAGTAGAGTTCATATAAATAAAACCTTGAATATTAGATTTTCCCTCACCACCATCTTCTAAAATCCATTCCAAAACATAGAAAAGGCTTTACATAGTTCAATGATCTAGTCCCCAAGACACGTAAGTGCCCTAAGTCATTTTTACATATCTGTATTTTTATTAGATTCATGGGTCATATATAAAACATTTCATAGACTAATGTGTTACTATAACATCAATTATTCATAGAAAAAATTCTGAAAATCCCCCATTTATCGACATTGAATAAACATGATCTGAGTCATTAGATTTTTTTGATATTAAACACATTTTCCATAGATAAACCACTATGGATAAGTTTTTATCAAACAATGGTCTAATGAAACCCTATTATACTTTGGCTATTTTCCACCACCTGGATGTGAAAATTTTTTCCTTCCTTTTCCTAAAATGAATGGCTATAAAAAAATCCACTAGATTTACTAGAAATTTACTTAGATCATCCACTTGGTGGAATACTTCCTTGATGATCTAAATCCAATCCCCATTATTATAAGGGCCTATTGTTTCCTAGTATAATGGATGATACTTGTACTTATGATTCCAAGATTAATTGACCATAGTATTTGGAGCTCCACTGCCTTGAAAATCCTTGATAAGGAGACACATTTATAAAATGATCCTTTACATTAAACCATTATAATTGGTTAAAGTTAATTCTCAATTTAATTGTACACTATAAATAGTTATAGCACCAGAACATCCTCCCTTATAAGGGAGTTATGACCTAGTCCACCAAGAGGTCCAGTAAAACATCTCTGAGGTGAAATTTTTCTAAAATGTGAATGGTAATATTTAGAATGAATTAAGTAGTTATAATAGATCCTTATCAGTCTATAATTTCACTTACATTTCTCCTTGAATACTTCCTATAACACAAGTTGTCCCTCTACTAGAACTAACCAAGGTATCATCCATTAATTCTAGTCACTATCATATAAATACAAATGTAAAATACTAGCATGCTCAGTTAAATTAGTTAAATCCAATATGAATATATCACAATAGCTTGAGAAAACCTATATATCAAAAAATAGAGAAACTATCCAAAATAGATCACATGCATCAAATAACTAAATTTATGAAATAATATATAACATATAAATAGGTATATAAATGGAATGTGAACCTACTTTCCTAATCATGATGCATAACGACACCTAAAATCTCAAAAAATAATTAAACCAATCCGGTCCATGGTATATTGTAGGTTCATTAGACCTAAGTTGCCTATGAACATAACATTTCTTGTACACGAGTCCAATAAAACTATATAATTCATACTACATCCCATTGTTTTCTAAAAAATAAAATAGGAAAATGTGATCTGATACAATTTTGAGACTCCATGACCAAAACCAATGGTTTGAACAAGAATTCCAAATTCCCTAATGTGTTTCTCCACATATTCATGAGACTTCGAACTACTAGTGAGGTTCTGAGTCCATAAATTTGGAGACTATAACCTCAGTAATGTTTCATAGTTCTAGAAAATAAATAATAAATATAAAAATTAATCATAGTAACTTATAGAAACTAAAAAAATAGAATAAATATTATATAATAAATAGGAAATGGAAACCCTATATATCTAGCCAACCAAGAATATGATGGTTTAGAAGGTAAATAAATAAAAAAACTATGGTGTCTCATAGATTCTACCCTGGTCCATCCATTATCTATCAAATGAACTAGAAATTCATTGACAATGGTTCCCTCTCTCTTTTTTATATCTATATACATGAAGTATGTACATGAATTATAATGCCCATGCAGGTGTGAGTAATAAAACCAAGTATAAAACCCCCAATGAATCCTTAAATATGTCCACCTCTATAAGAAGATTATTCCATGATAATAATAAATTTATATAATGCATAATTTTTATATAGTCACAAAAAGAGAGGTTGTGTGTTAACCAAGTCTCCACAAACCCCTGACCATACATGATCTATATAGGAAGGATAAATGTAGATGTAAATAATGATAAAAACTAGCCACAAGGATATTGATATGCAACTCAATATATACAAGGTGCATCGATTTGTTGACATACTACTAAATATCCACATAGTGCACAATGTTTCAAAATTTTACTTGGAATCTAAAATGTTCATCAAGTTGGAAGATTTCTACTTGGTATCCACATGGTTGATCGAGTATTGGTTTTTGAATCGACATCAAAAATGTAAATTGAGTTTTAGGTTGGGCCATAAGAATATCATGCTCTACTATTTTCATTATCACACATCATGTACACTCCCCCTCTAAAAGGGTAATCTTATAATGATGACCACCTTACATGTGTAATGAGAACAAAAAATCAGAAGGAAGTAAAATTTAAAAAATGGTTAAATATGATAAAAAACATAACATTAATTAAAGAGATATATAATAGCATCATAAATTGACATGTGAATAAACATAAAGCATGGAATCTATCCATTCTACCAATTCTAATGGAAACATTGGTAATATATGTATAAAATGAAAAAATTCCCACCCCAAAGAAATAACTATCAATGGGGAACATAAACCATTAGAAAACAGAAATCATACCATGGGAAGAAGATTATATGAGTTCCCTAAATGTAAATGGACTTATTTCCCTAAGGATTTTCATTTCAATGTCTCGGATCACCAAGGAATCATCATTCTAACCATTTCCACATGTTCTTTGGCTCAGACCACTTTCCAAGGGTTCCTAGGATATGTAACAACAATTGTAATTCCAAAAGAGAAATAAAATTCCACTTGTGATAATAGATTCTCTATTCCAGATAATTTCCAAAATTATGGATTTAATCTAAAGGATGTGTTAACCATATCTTCCTTTGAGAAAATTATAATTCCAAATATGATAATAATTTTATCTATCAAGAGTAATACTAGTTGGATAAGAATAATAATTATTATTTTTATCTATAATTCAACATTAATATCATTTATGATTTAATCTAACCATGTTTTCAAAAATATTTAAGAAATATTATGATAAAATTCAACTACTTTATAGAAGGAATTCGAAATGATTATGATTTAATTCAATGATTTTCTAGAAATATTTTTAAAATATTATGATTTAATTTAACCATTTTTCTAGAAATATTATTTCACAAAATGGACATTAAAAATACTACATGGAAATAATAAATTTCTAACATTGAACCGTGGAGGAGGAAATATAAGGGTTTTCTATACATGAAAACTGATAAAATGGTTCAGATTGATTGAATGGGACTCCATTAATCTAATGAAAAGGAATTATGAGGTTGATCAAACTCAAAAAGATTACCAAAATGAAGGTATAAGGGTTCATATAATTTTAAGGAAGTCAGCCTGTTTATAGGTTCACAAAAATTAAAACCCTTAATTTAAATTATCATTATGTTCATTGTTAATGAATAAATTGAATAAATAGTATGTGATTTATTTAAAACAGGAGTTATAATTTTTAAAAAAAGTCATGGAAAAATATTTCTAGTATTTATAGCCTTTAAAATAAGTAAAATGTAGTTATAGAAGTTTACATGAGAAGAAGAAACTGAAATGAAGATTTTAAATGGAAATTTAAAAGAAAAGTTGTTGTGTAAGGGTAACATGTTTTACAATCATACAGATCATATGTGTCACATAAGGGTCCCAATTTACCCTTACAAAACCACTCTATATAATGACTTATCCATGCACAAGATAACCCTACCCTTATACATCCTTTGAAACACTTGGTTTACCCTTCTGTAAATCTCTGCTACCTTTATATGGGTAGTTGTTTTTCTTGATGACCCTTACACAGTGGATAAGGTAAACTTATTTTGATAAGAGTAATATTTATGCATTCTTTAGTATTTTTTAATTACTCTTATATTGAAGATGGAAATTGTTTCCCTTACAAAACTTAAGGGAAACTTATATAATCTTACATAGGGTCTTTAAAACCATCCACACCCTTACAAAAATCATGGGTGATGCATTAGGGTAATAATTTACATGATTTTTTTTAATTTTTCATAAAATATACTAATGAAATATATTCAAAATAGGGTTTTGGGAACATTAATAAATTAATAAGGTTATAATTCACCCCCTATAATGACTAATTATCCTTGAGAAGTTTCTCAATAAGTCTTTGTCGAATAACTACTGTCAATGAACATGAATATCAGACTCACACTCACATGTCCCTTCCTAGATATGTACATGATTCCATAGGATCTAGGAATTTTTTAGCATATTCTCTAAAATTACATTCCCACTCCAATAAATTATCTACACTGGGCACTTCTAATATGATGTGTTATGATCCAAATGAGCATCCCTGTAATTGATGGAATTATAAGGATTATGTATATAACTCATATGTTGAGACACATCAAAAACACAATGTATAACTCAGTAATGTGAAGGACAATCAAGATTGTATGAAACTATCCCAGCCCATTTGATTATCTCAAATGGTCCAACAAAACTTTGGTAATCTTTCCTTATTTCCTTAGAAATTATTTTCTTAATCAAGGAGTCATTCCAAAAAACTGATTGCATGTGTTAAAGGCTAGAGGTATCCCCATAATATCAACATATGGTCTCTATCTATTATAAGGGGTGATCAACCTCTTAGGAATCATTTTTACTCTATAAGAGGTATCCTTAACCAAAATGGGTTCCATAATCACTACCTCACCTGAGACATGCTGACATAGAGGTGAATAAAATGGTTTCCTATAAAAAGCACCATAATGTGAGATCTAAATGACACCCTCGTAACAATTGTGTTATGAAAACTAAAATAAGGCTAGGTGATCATCCCAAGATGAAATTATATAATGAAAAAAATCTTAGAGTACATCATTCATTATGAAAATAGTTCAATCGATCTATCCATAGTCAGAGGGTGGTACACTATGCTTAATCATAGCTAAGTCTCTCTTACCTTGTGTATGATTTAAAAAATTAAAGACATTAAGTTGGAATATTTGTCTGATAAAATGATATAGTTACACTTTGTATGGATATGATCTCACAAACAAACAGAATTCATTTCTCATAAACTAATTGAGTATCTTAGATTAATAATAAGTGAGAAACCTTCTTCATATAGTCAATAAAACTCAAAATATTTCATGAATCCTCAAGGTCCTAGGTAACCTCATATACATTTCTATCATGACAGCCTAGAACATACACATGAGAACTGAAATTGGTTATTTAAAACCATTAGGATGGTAGTGATTGAAATTTCCTCTCTACTATTAAGACATCATGAAAATAAATTATTGTAGTTTCTATTCATCCCTTTCAATCTGAACATTCCCCAAAAGTGGTGGTACATATTCACCACACAAGGATGTACCAACCATCTACAGGTATGAAAGTAATCATAAACAACTCTTTGATGTATTCTCATACTACCAATCTACCATGGATAGGAATCACATTGTCAACATCCAATAACAACCCATTTATCGGTCTACCTTGAGCTAGTTGTTCATGAATCACATCACAAACTAGGTAAATATACTATGCATCCCTTAAACATTTTACAAGGAAAGATATAACCACCAATTGAGGTCATTTCATTAATCTTTTATCCTCATAGGAATATATCTCCTAATTGGTCAACAAGCTCATTAGGCACCACTACACCTCATAATGTTTCTCACTAAGCTCATTCTCAACCCACATTTTATTACTAAAAGATTCTACTATGACATTACAAATCCCACAATGTGTAATATTTTTCAAATTCATACATCTATAGATAGTATACCCAAGGAGTATACCTCATGTAAAAGTCCTATCATATGAATATATAACATAGGTTCTTATGGTAAAATTTGAAAACAAACCTATCACAGAAGAGATGGTGTCACCAAAACATCAGAGTGTGGACCATTGATGGTAACTCAAAGTCATGAGTGTGTAGTTCCAACCATGTGGTCAAAGCTGATGATACCAATAAGTATATACCAACCCCTTTTACATCAGTATTTATCCCAATAAAACACATGATGCATCACTGTATACATTTTATCTAATTCCAGGATCAAGGAGTATCAGTGATGGAGATGTATTCAATATAATATTTTTCCTAGGAAATGATTCTTCACACTGGTCTAAACACCAGAACATCACTACCTTTTTTTTTCACAATAATCAATTATGTTTATTGATGTAAGTCCTACCTAAAATGTTAGTAATGTACCTCTAATCTCAGAAATCCCCTCATCTTGGAAATGTTTTGAGGTCGGGTCTAAGACATCACTATGTCCACTTTCTCATGGTTTAAAGATATACATGTCTCATACAACACATGCCAAAAGAACTTTACATCTTGAATTAAAAAGTTCCACTTTGGAATATTTGCTTAAATATGATGTTCTCAATTCATAAATAGAACAATATCATGACGTTTTCTATACTCCTCTTGTGTCAATAAGAAGATGAGGATGTATTAAATGAACACAATGATGAACAAGTACAAGTAATGGTGAAATATCTTGTTCATGAGATCCATGAAGACTGATGGAATGTTAATCCATCTAAACAACATTACTAAGTATTTATTTATACCACATATTCTTTAAAATTCCATATTTAGTATATCCTCCTCTCTAACTTGGAACTGGTGATAGTCGTATCAGATTTCAATCAAAGAGAACCACTAGTATACCAATATTTTTTCAAAAATATCATCAACCATGGGAAATGATATTTTTTCTTCACCGTCACCTGGTTTAGTTTCTTCTAATCTATTAAATGTCGAAGGGAATCACCGTCCTTATTGGTGTACAACAAAGTTACAACCAAGTGATCAAACCATTAAATACCTTCATCTTTATTTCTTAGCTCCATACCACGAGCTCATTTATCTCATCTAGAACCATAAGATAAATGTGTATCAAAATGGGCCACACAACTAGTATAATCTCTATCTCAAATTCATATCATATATCAGGAGAAAGTACTATGAATTCATTTAGAAATATTTTCTAATAGAGATCCATATATATAGAAATATCGAATGGGCTACCATAGATCCTTATAAAAGAGCCAATCCCACCATAATTTCCCTAATCATCTCATGATTAATCATGTCTTGACTAACTCTACCTTATCATAGTTCAACTTCTATGGTCATTATATCTCTCTATTCCTTTGGTTCTTAAAAATAAATTTACATCTTATTGCAATAATTTTGATCTTATAAACAAGTAATTCAATCTAAAATAATAATCACATCAAATCTCATTATCTTTAATATCATGAATTAAAATATATTTCTATATTTCGTGATGACAATAGGACACTCTAAGATTCACTAAAGTTAGTATATTATTTTTACCAAAAATGAATAAAGGGAAATTATTTCAGAGGATTACATGACAAGAAAGTCAATTATATTTTCAACATATTAAAATATCAATGAATGTGAAGCACTAATATCAAAGAAGGAAGAAGATATAGAATAATTGATAAAAAATAATAACTTGAACTATAGATTTTCCCCTACCACCATCATCCTGAATCTGGTCCACTATATAGACATGACCCACCTCAACTCTATGACCCTATCCCATAGACGTATGAAAATTCTATTTCATCACTTTAGTCTACTGATGAAGACCCAAATAAACCCCTAGGTTATACACCACATATTTCCTATATTTTTTTAGGATATTGATCTTAATGATATAGAGAAAATATACTAAAAAGTAACCATATTTCTATATCTATTACTCTTGATCTAGTAATTTGGGAAATTTTTTGATCTAATAACCACTCTATCCATAGATGAAGCATTGGGGAACTCAATCTCTTAAAGAAGGTTCTGAAAAAACTTTTCACTTATCTATTGGTTTTCCAAAAATCTAGAATAAAACTTGTACCTCATTTTTACTACAACCAAAGGCTAATATAAGATCATTTAGCATTGGATGAAATTTCTTAAGAGTCGACACGAGGTAAAATATTTCCTCGATGATGTTAGTGTTGTGCTCATTATCCTTATTTTATATGAATCTTTAATATAATAAAGGATATTTGGGATGAACATCACAAGAATAATCGACCATAGTTATGGATTCTAAACAACCATAAACATAAACTTGTCAGAATAGACCTTACTAGAGCTCTCCTTTAACATAAACCACTAAAATGGATAAATGAGTATATTCAATTGAATTAACTTTCTTAACTAGAAGGATGGAAATCATATCCTCTATTAAGGCGGAATTTTGGTATTCTCTCGTAATAGGTAGAGTTAAACACATATGAGGTGAAAGTTTTATGAAAATGAATGGGAATATTAATCATTTATAAATCCTTTAAGACTAATCCTAATCAGTTTATTGAATCACACAATATATACCTAATAATGAACCCATAAACGAAGGTATACCACTCATAGAACTTATAAAGGTATCATAATTAAATTCTTATAATATAAGAATATATAAAAACATAACATAATATCTTACTCGGTTCAATTATTTAATGAAAACAAGGATATATCATTAGAGTATAGAAAAAAGATATATCATACCATAAGGAAACTACCTCGAATAGATAGCACATATTAACATTCTCAACTCAATATCAAATATGGAACAAAAAAATCAGTAAATTATTGGAATATGAACTTATATGAATAACCAAGATGCATGAATGCACCCGAAATATGATAAAAAAAGTAATAACGATCCCAGGCATGGTTACTTGGAGGTCTGCTATACACGTGATGGATAGGAACATGGAAAACCCCTACTTGTGTCCCATACATCTATCCTATTTGAAACATGATATATCTTAGTCTAAAAAATAAATTAAAAACTATTCCCAAATACGATTTTGTAACATTTCAACCCAAAATTTTTGTGTCTAAATCAGAGTGCAACATGACCTCATGCATTCCACTATATTCACAAGTGGGAACAACAAGAAGCGATGGTCTAATTCAATTAGTGGGGAGACTATACCCTCAATATCATGTCATGGAACAAAAAATAAATAGACATTATAATTAATGATCATTTTGACATATAAAACTGGAAGATGGAATACATGTCATACAATAAATAGATAATGATCTCCCAAGGTTTTAAGGAAATCCAGAGTATAAAAGTGTATTAGGTAAACAAATAATAAAAAATATAAAATATCTTGATTTTTACCTAATTAATTCCATAATCTCCATACATCACTACTCATCCATCAACTATTGGCCGTTTTCCATTTCTTTGGTACTTATAAATTATGTTTTCACACACATCAAACTGATCACGTGGGGGTGTGTGTAATAAAACCCTATATGAAATCAAAACTTATTTCTTAAATTTTTTTCACATATAGTAAAGTGTATTCCATGATAATAATGAAAGAATAATAAGCATAGAAATCACATATTCATGTGATATGTGATTTTTCACTATGCAATCTACAACAAACCCTGGAATATACCTTCTTTAGATCTCTGCCAGAATGAAAAAATCATATCAATAAAGATCTAAACTAGAGATAAGGGTATAAATATTAAAATTGATATCCACACGGTGAATCAAATTTTCAACATGCTACTTGGTATCCATAAGGTTCATTTAGTGTCATCATGTTACTCGTTATCCTCAAGGTTTATCGAGTATCAACATCTTAAAAGCTATCTACAAGGTTATCAAGTTTCAGGTCAGGCTTCAGGGACATCATGCTCCACTATAATCATCGTCACATATAATATGAACTTCCCTCCAAGGGGGAATCATACCATGATTACCACGTATTATGTGTACAAATCACCAAACCTCTAAAAAAGATAAAACAAAAAAGGGATGACATTATAAAAAATATACCATGACATCATTAGATATATAATAACATGATAAAAAAACCTGTGAATCAACATCAAGATTAAAATCAATTCATTCTAACAAATCTCATGTAAGAAAGGGTCATATATGGGTATCATGACGACACATACACACCGACTAGTAATCACCATAAATGGATAAAAAACAAGATAAAACATGGATATTTTCATTGAAACAAGTGTATATTATATCTCCAAATTGTATGGAACATTGTACCTTAAGGTTTCTGACATCAATGTCTATGTTCTCCAAGGAATCACCACTCTAACCATACCCATATGTTCCTCAGATCAAAGAACTCACCAAGGAATCCTAGGACTGATTCCTAATATTTTATATTAAGAAATAAATAAAATTCTACAAATTATAATAGATTCCCTCATCATGATAATTTCCAAAATTACCAATTTAAGTAAAATCATGTTTTAACCATTTATTCCTCAGAGATAATTATAATCCCACATATGATAATAATTTTTTATCTCCATAATAATTTTTGATAGAATATAATAATTTTTTTATTCTCTTCCATAATTATAGGTTAATATCATTGATTCTTAAGTCTAACCATTTGTTTAGAAATCATTATAAAATCTTATGATTTATTTAAACCATTTTTCTTAAAAAAATTAGAAAATATTATTATTTACTTCAACTATATTTTAAAAAGAATTTTAATATATTATGATTTAATTAATTTTATTTTTCAAAAATAATATTTCAAAATAATCATATAATAAATCATACATAGAAAGAATATCATTTATGTCCTACACTAGAGAAGAGGAAATAAGTAGGTATTGCTTTCCTGGAAGCCAAAAGAACGATTCAAATAGAAAGAAGAGGCTTCACCGATATTGCTTAAATGAATTATAAGGTTTGTCAGACTTAAGAGGATACCCCAAATAAAGGAAGAAATATTAAAATAATATAAATGAAGATTACCCATGTATTGGTTTAAAAAATAAAGAACCCCAATTTAAATTATCATATCATTCATTCCATAGGCAGATCTTAAAAGAAGAGCGATTTATTTTTAAAAAAAATAGTTGTTATGAACCTTAACAATCTTAAGGGAATTATTTCCCATGATTTTAGGCCATTAAAATTATGAAATAGGAGTTATGGAATTGTGTGGGGGAAAAAAGAAACAAAAAAACTGATTTTAAATTAAAAATTTACCATAAAAAGAGTGTTTCATAATGGAAGATGGTTTACCCATATTTAGCTCATATGTGTCCTATAAGGGAACTTAGTTACCCTAGACCTACCCTTGGTGAAAAATAATTTCTCTTATGTGGAGAAACCCTATCCTAAATCACAATTTGAGAACACTAGGTCTCACCTTACATGAATCTCTTCTACCTATACATTAGTTTTATGCTTTTAGGATGAATCTTTCCCAGTGGTTGAGGTACCCTTACAAAACTAAGAATTACCATTAGGAATATATTAGGATTTTGGATTTACACTTAAAAATAACATGGAAATGATCCTTTACCCTTAAAAAACGAAATGAGAAACCTCTCTACCCATACACAGGGTCTTGAAAATCCTCTATACTCTTATGAAAAGCATGGGTGATGTGTAAGGGAATTAATAACTTACGTAAGAAATATTAATTTTTTGTGAAATATTATTATAAAATATATTCAAAATATGGGTTTATGAATATTCAAATATGGACAACATTACAGTTATAAATACAAATAAATAAAAAATTGATGCTATAATGATTTTATTTTTTTATATAATGGTTATTGAAATATGAAATTTTGGAGTATGAGAATTTTCATATCCAAAAGAAGACAAAAAAATATCCCCCTTTTAATGATGAAAATACAAGGTACATTATGGTCTTAATAAAAAATTCCGAAGGATTATTTAGTTCTATTAAATAATTTGTGTACGAATTGAAATCATGATGATATATATGGTAAAATATTATAATTACCCTAGACATTAATGGAGGCCTAAAATTTTACTTTTAAATTGTTTCATTATCAAAAACATTGGATAAAAGAAAAATATTAAATATAATTTCCCCAATAGAAAATAAATAAAGATTATCCCATGTACAATTTGAGAGATGATCATTAAAGTTATAGAAGTATAAAATTGGAAGATTTAATCTAAATATTTATAAACAATGTGGTATTAGAAAAATATAACATATTTTTATCAATTTTAATATAATCTTATTTTAATAAATACTTTAAAAATTAAAATAAAAACAGGTTGGAAAATAATGATTTTACAAATCAAATAGTTATATCATATATTCCAAATGACTAATAAGTTTTTAAGAGATAGATTTATTAGAATAAAAAATAATGTAATTTATAATCTTTTCAATGGATTTAAAAAATATTTTTAAAAAAATTAAGGAAATACATAAAACACTTAAGAAATATCCATTTTTCCAAATATTTTACCATTTTACTATGAATTATCACTTTAAAAAAATTAGATTAAAATGTTTTTCAACATAAAGAATATAATTTTTAAATATTTTGAGAATGGAAATCAGAAATTGTGATTTTTTAAATGTCATTATTTTTGAAATTTTATTTAGATATACTTTACTTATTAATGATATTAAAAAAATTGTTTAATAAATTTATATGTATTTATGAATTTATTATTCCTAAAAAATTTATAAACTATAGTCCCTAATGTCATGGGATTTGTGAAATTATAATTAATAGTGGGATATGAAAAATAACCATATTAATATAATTTAAAATTTTATATTAAGAAAAAAATATAATATTATAAAGAGAAAAAATCGATTTATTAATGAAAATATATCATGATTATAACAAAACTAAAATTAATATTCTATAAATATTCCTATACTATAAATTTTCTATCTCCTCACCATTATTATCATTATATTTAAGGTCCTTGATTATTATAATTCAATTTATGAGTTTTTTATACATACCCTTATTATATATTGAAGTAATGGAATGGAAGGTGATAAAATATTTTTAGTGGACTACAAGAATTTTCATTACATAAAGAAATAGAGAGAGGATAAAATTCAATTTTGAATGTAAATATATCAGATATATATACTTATAAAAAGGTTTCTAGAGAATTATTATAGAGATAATTGAGAGAGATATTAACAAATCAAATGTTGTGAGTTCTAAATAAATGAGGGTCACACTAAATAAATGCCAAAAAAATGAATATTTGAAGATTCTATAAAATATATTCCACAAAATATCTAATCAATCAATTCAATAGTCACATATCAAATAATAAACAAAGAAATTCACTTTGATAAGTGATTTTATAAATTATAAATCAATTATATATTTTTAAAATTAGATTATAAATTTATGGTGTTATGTTTTTTCTATTGATCTTCATCATCCATTGATTCTTTTGGTAAGTAAAATATATATTTTTTCTAGATATTCATTGTGATTACCTTATAATATATATTTTTCACCATTATTTTATAATGTTGGGATATTGTGAAGCATAATTCCATTAAAATCATTATTTTATTTGATTTGATTTTTTTTTTCATTTTTCGTAGAATTTTTTAATTCTTCAGATTGAAAAGATGTATTCAAACAATTTTTTTCCCATTATTAATTCCATTAGAGTTTAAAATATTGAATATATGAAATCATGATATACCATTTTTTATCAGAATAAGGTAGTTATAACAAAACCATAATGCATTATGAATACTATAACAAAACATCATAAGATTATTTATCTATATATTTATATACAAATTATTTATTAAATATTTAAATTTTTTTATTTTACTTCATCCCATTTTTAGTCTCAAACATCATATAATTTCATTCTATTTGACTTTTATAAGGTGGTATAGATAATCATGTTTTTCTAATATATTTCATAAAGCATTTATTTATGAAAGTTAAAGGTTGATGGATATAATTTATTCTTCGATGAATAGTGTGGGGATCTTTCAAAAAATCATTAATTTTATCATATGCTGATTAAAACTTATTTTATAGATCATGGTTATATTCATTAAAAATTTCATAGAAAAAAACTAAATCATGGGCATATTTGTTGTGCTTCAATATGTTAGAGCATGAGTCAAAATCATCTCATTTTTCTTATAAGGATGAATCTTACACTATCGACACAAATATTTTTCTTTATTCATCATTGAACTTTAATATTTATAATGAATATATTTAGTAGATATTTCAATCTCATTTTTTTTGAATTTAAATTATCAAATATATGATATTCAAGAATTTATTCTTTTTTTATGAATAAATGTTTGAAATATAACATTGAATCCTTATATAATGAAACAATTGGTACGTCATATCTGTTACTATTAATCTTCAATGAATCTTTCAATTGATATTTTTAAAAAATATTAATGTAGAAAATTACAAGTCTCATCTTCCTCAAATTGTTTTTCTAGTGTGATATAATTTGTTGTGCTCATAAATTCATCACCATAATATATTAGAGAGAATTCTTATATATCATAATTAAATGATAAATATTTGTTATGTAAAATTTTGGTGTACTATTTTAAATTATGTATAATATTAGAATAATTTTTCATATTTGTAAAACTATTATTCTGAAAAATTCGACATTTTAATATTTGTGTATAGTAAGGGAACATATATTTTTTCTATAAAATTTCATGAAAGAATTAATTGTTTTAAAAAATAAATATTTAAGTAAAAACATGAAATTTAATGAGAATTAAAGGGTTTTAAATCCTTCATAGAATCATGATAAAATTTAGGAATGAAAATCCAATTTTGTATACACATTATGAAAAGGAAGGATTCCACTTAATCATTGTAACAGGAAAAATCATTCATGAAATTTTTTTAAAAGAATTATAGGCTATAAAATAGAGTAATCCATTTAAAGATAAAAAGTACACATTAATTTTTGGAACTTTTCTCAACGATTTGTTTTTTATTTTTATATACTCCACCAATTTCCACCATTGTGAGGGAAGTACTTTTTTTGGATATTATATGTCAAAATTGAGCGAATATATGGTCAAATAATATCGAAAAAGATATTATCATCTAGTATGAGACTCTCTGATAGCTTTAATATGTGTCTCTAAAATAATTCTTGCTACTATAATTTTGAAATCAATAAATCATATCACTTTTGTATTAGCCCAAACTACCAATTATCCGGATATTTTACTCATTAAGATCAATATCCATCATTAATTTGTTTTTATTGGGATTCAACCACAAATAAGGTCTCATTATGGATGAGTTATCCACACAAACTTATAAATGGGTTATATATTCACCTCAACCTTTAATGTGGGACTGTAATATCCACCCCCTTTATAAACTATCTTCCTCATTTTCACATCAACTGGGTATTGGATCCTATACATTTTATAATCGAGAAAAGAACCCATGATAATGATATTGTCTACAGTATAAATAATATCAAATAAAGCCTTTTTCTTGGGATTTCTCTCATGTAAAGGAAAAATTTTGGTTGAGGAAGATATACCCACCTTATAAAGGGGTACTTAAATCACCTATACCTCCGATATTGGTCTTCCATATAATTATAACATCATTAGTTTGGTTCACTTGTAATTGGACCAAACCAAGATACTACATACCACTTGTGTGTCTCCATGTATGCTAGATGTTACTGATCCTTGAAATGGGTGTATATTTAGTGAGTGGTGACTATATATTATTTGGTACAAATAACCAAAATTCACAATTGAAGCATTTTAATAACTATCATATATAAAGGAATAAAATTGATATATTTTATAGATGGAAATATGGAGTAAATATTATCCCATTCTATATAAAAATAAAAAAACATAATATCATAGTGGTTATGCAAGTTATACAACAAAAAATGACCACATAGTGGTACACGATACACATAAATAAAGAGAAAATAATAAAAAATAGAGAGACCAACAATAGGTCTTGAGTTTTATTTCTATCCAAATTTTCAACAAAAAATCTACAATACCAACACATTCATCAGAAAAAATATGCCTCATGCCCTAATGTGGGTAAAAAGCATGAAGTAATATTGAGTTTTAGGGTTCCCAATAAGAGAATAAGTAAAAATAAACAGTCCAAAATCATATATGTTTTGAGAAAAATACACTCTATGATAGTTCATGATAATGTGAAATGGAATATAGAATACTAAAATAAATAAATAAATCACATTTTTTATTTTCATTTTCTATGATACAACGAGTCACCTATACCTTCTTTTTCTAATGATATAGTGTCTTCAAACATTTTGAATACCCACTATGGGATGACCCAGAATCCACCCTAATTATCACATAATTCAAAAATATTATATAAATATAATTTATCATTGAACCCAACTGACAAACTAAATAGGTGATAGTTGGAAGTATGGTCAGTTTATCATTTTGAAGAACCCTGGTTTCATAGTAAACCCAACAAGAATCCATCATCTATCTATTTATGTAATTACATATAACCCATCTCAAAATAATTACCAAGTTTTTTATCATACAAATCCCTCCACTACAAACATTTATATGGTTGTGATTACACCCAACCAGAATCACATAACCCATCTATGGTAAGCATTCTACCCATCCCTAGTAACATATAAGATCCATGGTTTACAGTAAACCCAAAATTTATCTCATGATTATGTGTGGTCATATTTACACCCTAACCACCTTTAATTATAAATATATATATTAAAAAACATCCCAAGTCATCTACCTATCTATGGTTAGAATCACTGCAAACATTAACAAATAATTGCTAAAGGGTTTCATTACATGAAACCTTGAAATGAAAACATTTTCATGTTAACATTACACCCAACCCATTTTTGAGTTATGTGTCCCTTAACATGATAAAAATAAACATCCACACAATTAAATCACTTATTAAAATTTCATATTAATAATAAAACATTATAAGAAAACCTAATTTATCGCATTGGGTAATATGGGTTTGAAACTCACCAAACTCCAATATAAATTTTATATTCAAGTGATCAGCCATGCATAACCTATCTATAATTACATCCTCTTCTAAGGATTCACCTTAGACATGTATCCTGTAACTATTATTATTATAAAAAAAATTATATTTAATATACTCAAGGTCTACTAGGTCACACCATTGTGGTGGAAACACTATAGGTTATCTTTATAATTTACTAACACACTTAGATTAAGAATGAAACCACATATAACCATTTTATAGGAATCAGAACTCACATGGGACCACTCAAAGCCTATATAATTATTTATCACTACCAAGGGGAGATTAAAAACTGGGTTATAATGATTGTTTGTTCAAGTGCATATAAAAAACATGCACTAAAATCACAAATATCATGAAAATGAGAAGATACCATAGGGAAAGGTTTAGGATTAGATAACTCTGGTCGTTAGAGTAGTCCCTATTGAATAACTCTAACTTACATGGACTTAAATAGTATAAATAATGTAATTTAATGAAATAATATAAATTAGGAATACCTGATGACAAACACTAAACAATAAGAAAAAATGAGTAAGAATCATGGGGAAGGGGTAAAATTAATTTGGACTTCACATAAGATAAGAGGGACATAAATTTGAGAAACAATGTTAAAAAATTAAACATTAGGTGGAGGAGAAAAAAAATAAGGGATATTAAAGTAGGGTTATATTTTATTAAAATCAGAGATTCCATTTTTTTAAATTTTAGTATTGTAGTTATTTAAAATTATTTTATTTATAAAACTGATCATAAATTGGGTTGCATCATGACCACATAGGCCACAACACAATACCCCAGCCGAGGCCATTGACCTGAAATATCTCCTCTAGTTTGGATATGATAACATGTATCTAGAAGAATGAAAACCCAATTATCCTATGATTGTAACACATTATGACCTTATCCTCCCCATTATGGAACAAAAACCTCCCACGATCTTGTCTATCATGGGAGATCCATTCTTTATTATGACATAACACATTTACCTAGATCAGGTCATCATGACACAACACAATGGTTGTGGCCTGACCAACCACTTACATAAGGATTTGAATTTACATAGAAAGAGGTATACTTCTATGTAACATATTCATTAATGTAAAGCCTTTTGTTATGACATGGTTTCTAAAAATATAAGGAAATTATTCCTATATAATCACCTCCAAAGAACATTACCTTCACTGTAGACTCTACTAATAACCTAAATAAGATATTTATCATATTTTGGCTACTGTCCATGGTATAATTCCCTAGGCTATCTTGTGGCCTTATACAAATAGAAAAGGTTATGTCCAAACCTGAATCTATCCTTTGAAATGAACAATTGAGTCTCATTCCAATACAACTAAATGTATAAAAAATTTGAAGACATATTATTCTTTAAAATCAAATCAAATTCATACATCAACAACATGAAATGTTTTACAAACTCTTCATCATATAATAGATCACCTTCAAGCCTCAGCAAGGGAAATGATCTAATGACTATGCCCAACTAGTAGATACTAGTCTAATTCAATTCCTAGACGTGCTTGTGAAATGATTACACACCTAACATAGAGATAGAATTTCAATAAATAATCTTATTAACTTTATAAAATTTTCAAACTGGTTATTTTCTGATTGAAACTTTACCATATTGATCAATGTTGTCGACATTGATCAAGAGAGAGGGGTTAAAATGAAATTTTTGGAAATAAGATACATTGAATACATCATGAATAACACTATATATATATGGAAAGACTAACCAATACCCCATAGTACTAATCTTATCAAAAAACTACAATAGCACAAAAAATATGGGCACTAACATACCTCACCTCTGAATATGATTTTTTACCATACTTGGAAACACCCATAAGAATACATGTTCACCCATATTAAAATCCCATGAACACTATTTATTATTATAATAAGTTCCTTAAAATCAATAAGAAGTTGAAAAATAATTATTTATTCTCCAAATATTCTCATACATCGCCTATATGTGACTTAATCCAGTAACTGTTGAGTCCCCAAACACTATCTATCATAGATATGATTAACATTATCCATCATAAAAGGCCTAAAAAAACTCTATCTAAACTAAGGTCTTTTTACCAATATAAAAGGAAAACTCTATAAAATGATATTTTTCTCTCATTAAATTCTAATAAAAATGATACATTTTGGTATCATGTCTTATAACACCTAGAGAGTACAGTTAGATTACTCTCTTATCTGAGGAAGGGGGTAGTGATCAAATACACATGTATATAAAGAGATTTATAAATACCCTACTATAATAATGTTGTAAAATGGTAACCCTAATTAGAAATTAATATTTAGGAATCCCATGAGGACACACAATCTCGGAAACATATAATTTTCCTAGACCATTGATTGAATTGGTCTCCCAGGTTTCTTGTAAATATGAATCTTTATTAACTAGTCCATAATAACCCATACCAAATATCTACAATGGGGAATAATTTGTAATAACATTATCAATTCTATAATAATTTCATTCAACTTCCACTTGAGAAAATGAAATGGTCAAACAAGACATATAGACCGTTGATGATTGGACTTCACCTATTGTTAGGTGAGAAATCATGAAAAAAACATTATTGTATCCTTCTTCACTAGGTTCTATAAATACTACCTCCATATATCATGATAAATCTTAGTATTTCATATGTCGATGACTTAATTATTATATAGATCTCCCTTTGGTACATCATAAACATAAAACACCCATTTTTTACATGTATTTGTTGATTCTAGAGCCACCATACTTGATAAATCTTAAAAAAATAATGTTGATATACCCCTGAACTAATTATCACTGAAAATTTGATTTATCATTTATCCTAACACTAAACCAAGCACTCATATTATATCATTTTAGTCCTAACAACATAATAATTTTTATCTTCATTATACTTGTTATTACACTTATTATGGTTATCAATATTCTTCAAACTCATCACACTATGTGTCAATTTCTCGAAGTTCATAGCTATCTATAACTAAATGGACTAATGACACACAACCTTTTTAAACTGATGCTATATATGGGTATTTACCTATTTTCAAAAATAGCCAAGAGACAAGAATCAAAGATCCAACACACAACCTTAGCCACCATCTCTTCTGGTTATCTTAATTCATAAATCTCAATTATTATTAAAATTCACCCAAAATAAGGAAAAAATAATTTTATGGTTCTATCCCTAATATAGGATATCCATTTTCTCGAATCAACAAGTACTAAATTTATTGTGTACTACTATTTATCAAATAATGAATCGTATGAGTATCACTTTTTATAATTTCATAAATACACCCTTATGCCTCACTCCATTTTCAACTCTTCCATGATGATGCATGTAATAGTTCTCCACTTCCCTTCATCAATTAATTTCCAAACACATGATCTCAATGAGCATTCCAAAAATTTATTCTCATATTCCAACTCACTACTGAGAAAACCTCAACACCACTAGAAATTCCCAATCTTATCTATAAGGTCATAACATATCTCTCATATTAACCATTTTTATTCATCAATGATCATCATGATATATCTATCATTACACTACAATATCATAGATATTAGATATCCTACATCTCCAATGCCTCGATTCAATAGTTCATACTAGTGAATCTATATTTGACTATTCCCAAATAAACACTTTCCCTCACCAATTTAAGACATCCTGGTACAATTTTGAACTCCTGTAGTCTTTTATTAATCAACATGTTGCCTCACACTTATACATGTATTTATTAACACCCAATAACTCTTTAAGATTTTCCACCCATTAGAATTAATTTATTTTCCCATGACCATTCCTTATTTAATCATATATAACTAAGGAATCTTAGACCCCTTTACAATTTACATGCACCAATCAAGAAGTTACACACCATAAAAGACTCAATGGGACTGAACAAATATCATAGTATAACCAACCTTAGATATAAAGAACATAATCACATAACCATCCTCAGTCATCAAAGTCATCATGAACCATCCACTAATGGCCCGTGACTCATATAAATTTTCACTATATAGAATATTTATCTAAAATCATCTCAATTATCATGCCACATGTTATATTGTTAAGAATCATGATTAACAGATCAATAAGATCACTATAAAAGAGAAATCTAAAATCATGCTATCCCACATGCCATATAAATATTATCAAAATCACTCTCATGTTTCCATAATAATGTAGTGATAAAAAATGCACCCACATTGATAGAAAACTACCAACGTTGTCTACCAAGCCTCATACATGAGAAGGAATACAACATAGTCCAACCTTTTCCTATAAATTGACTCATACCAATATAAATTTTATTCCATGAATAGTAGGTTCATGAGAAAAATTATAATACCACACATCTCAATCAATTCAATCAAATTCACATATGGATCATTACTAGAGATTTGACGTCAATATTTTCCATGTGATCCTTCACGCCTAAACGAAAACATGATCACATTTTATTTGTGCATTCTTACAATTTTATAACAAATATACCATGTAAAGAATTCCAATACATAGGCCAAAACATTTATCTCTTAGGCTAACCTCATTTTTAACAACAAATCTTTGATATAGTCTAGAAAAGTTCCCCAATACATGGATAATACTCAATTAACCAATACATTAAAATATCCAATATATAATACTAAAAATTATCATGCTAGGATATTCAAATTAGTTTATAGACCATATCATGCATAGGTAACATCCAAAATAAGGTGGTTTCCCCATGTCGAGTAAAAATACTTTAAGAAAATTAAGTTCCATAACCCATTCTAGGACCATGTTAGTAGAATACATCACTCTACATATATAAACCACCAACTTTTGAATGCCAATCCTCACAAAGAAATAAAACTTCAAGCTACCCCTCAAGGATCACTATCTCATCAATGATAAAATAGATAAAATTATATCCAATCAATGCATCTCAAAACGCAATTACAAATTAAGAAGATGCAGTGACATAAAACCAACCACAAAAATCGATACACACTTTATGATAGAAGGTTCTCATATAACTTGAGAACTATTTCGATCTCGGAATAACTACTCTATTGTCAGATATCAATAAACATGTAATAATCACACCATCATTTGTGAAATATTATTAAATTCATTTTTTATATTATCCCAGTTAAGTGTAATGAAACTGCCATGATATACATGAAAAAACTATATAAGTTTCTGGTGAAACTCAAATGAACTTAACCCTAAATCATAATTAATCTTCATATTCATTGGAAACTACATAAACTTCTCATTAATTCTATATTTCAAATAATATTAATGAACACACACTATATTTACACAATGATTTAAAAATTAATACGTTAAAAATATATGGGAACATAACAAATTATAATATTGGGTAAAATTACATAAAAATTAAAATTATAAAACTAGAAAAACAATCTCATCCCTAGTACCTTGGAAATCCATCATACACTGGTTAAAAAAATCTCAGGTACAATATCTATACCAAGCCCTGGGGAAATACTATCTCCCATATATTATATCCAAAATAATATGATATAATATAGAAATGGATATTATACTAAATTTTAATATAATCAGTCCATTTCACCACTATTTTGATCAATGTGGGTCACTACATACCCTAGGCATGTTTCCCTATACATCAGAGTGCACCGAACAATGGTGAGGTTCTTTGTATAGAGAGGATAGACTATACAATATTTAGTATAGAAAACCGTAAGTCATTAGGGAATAAATATAATAACTATCATCCAAAATTAATAATAAAAGAGTTATCACAGCTATACGACAACATATAGTAAATATTTACCCACACTATATCAAAATGAATCAAAATAATGTTATTCTAGTCAAATGAGTCATTCAACAAAACATGATCCCATAGGGTAATATCATGTATAGTAAAGAACCCAAAAAAACAAGTGACACACTCAGATGGTCCAAATGTATGTCTTGACCCTATCTCTTATATCTAACCCCTCCCCACATACTTATCCACCATAGTACTATGACACTTTCCAGAAACCTTGGTTATAAAAAATGATGTTTTCTTGAGTATTGGAGATGCAAGTAGGGTCTTTTTACAACATTATAAGGCATAACCTATGGAATATTTAAAAATATCCAGTCTATATAGGTACATGGCAATGTAAAATGATATATAGATTTAATTAATGGATAAATATATCATTATTGTTCCATAGGTCTCTATGAAAGTTGGGATCAATGATAGTTTCTTTAGAAAGTGCTAGAGTGTCTTCAAACATGTCATGTAACAAATATGGTTTAGAAATATGTCTCTACTAAAAATAAAATAATATCATTATCTTATATAAATGCTATTTCACAGTACACTAAGCTGTAAAACTAAATAGGGTATCATTAATAGTGCAACTAACTCTTCCATATAAATAACCCTAGGTTAGAAGTACACCTATGTCGAATAATTTATTTATCTATGATTTTCCTTTCAAATAACCCACATCATAAGAATTTTTAAGGTTGTATTCACACCTACAATACCTCTCCAAATCTATATGTGGTTAGAAATAATCCCATCAAAAATCCCAAAAACTATATAAGTATTTCATTACACCAAATCGATATCACATAAATCATCCATGGTTTGTATTACACCCAACATATATCTAATGTATGCTTATAATTTTCATTACACCCAAACCACCTTAAATTAAATTTATAGTTGGAATGAAACCCAAAAAAATTCATTCATCTATCTACAATTGATGTAAGGATCTAGGTATTTAGAATATTGATTTAGGTCAGATAATGGATGGACCTTGTGAATTTGGATGCTATAAAGGTGGAAGGTGTTTTAGTGTTTATTTGGGAATGAGCCATGTGAATGGATAGGCTTAGTGAGATGAAATTATTTAGTAGTAAGGATTCACCTTATGGCATAAGGGAGTCACAATATAGTGTGGTATTCATGTCATGGATGGGTGGTGTCACACAATGAAGGGTTAAAGGTTGGATTTTGGCTAAGTATTTTATCTTAATCATAGGGAAGGGTTTCTCCAAGACCCAGATGAGTTCATATCCATATTTACCAGTGAGATGTGCATGGATTTGTGTTTGTATTAAAATTTAGTCCTTGGGGAATTATTCCATGCAACCAATGGGTTTCATCATAATGTGACTATAGGTACTGAAGTCGAGGTTTTGAGGTAGGGATAACATTCTATGAAGTGGGTATTATGTAACATGGGGGATTCATGTCATGATCCTGATGGTAAAACCATTATTTATGATGTTCAAATAAAAAATAAAATTTGATCAATTAATTAAATAGGTACATAACAATAAAAGGAGGAAGATAATTTCATTCTTCTGGAACATAGTAGGGATACCCTACACCACACCGCCTATAATTTTTATCAATTTATGAGATATCTACACAATTTATAATTATGTTTTAGTGTTATCAAAAACAGAGAGTATATTAGATTAATGATAAAAATTCATAATCATACGTATTTGTAATTTATTTCGTTATTATTTATCTTTTGTTGGAAATACATAATTCTAGGTTTTTTTTCAATTTCTTTCAAAATCCTTTAATTAGAGTTGAATCAAACATAGTTTATAAGAAAGTGTAGTCCCACTAACTCAATAAATATGGTCCCTATATTTTTCCAATGTTATAGGTGTGTTATGTGATATATAGTAATTGAGCATAAGTATGGTGGTCCAGGTGAGACAATAATTGGAACAACATGGATTTTTTACTATTATTATGAAACATATAGGGTAGAATCTTGTGTAAAATACTGGGGTTAGGCCTGGAATGTTATAAAATGTGTGATATGTGGCTTCATGGATTGTTGTGCATGATTATGATAGTTATAGATGTTGTCCTGTGATGTGACGAATGATGTTCTTACATGGGAACTTCTTCAGTACTTCCCATGTGAATATGGGTGACATTGATTACCAAAAATGTGGAGATTGGGTTCTTAGGTTGAAAAATAGTTTTTAAATAGTTTTTCTCTAGTTTTAGGATGTTTTCTCTCACCATAGATGATTATTGGGTTTTTTACGTCCAATATGAATATGGAATGTAACATTTATCATTTTGAACATCTAATTATAGATATTAGACTCCATAAATTAAGAGGGTTAGGGGATGATATTGAACTTTGGTATATAGGAGGTTCACACTATAGAACTCCATAATTGGTGGCAATTGAGAATAATGGGTATAGGATTGAGGATTTATATTAACTTTGGTGTTCATATAACATAATTTAAATAAATGAGCATCATCATGCCTTTGGGTTATCATGATATTGTGATAGAAGTTAACAAAAGGATCCATAAGTATATGGGTCTTGTGATATGGGTTGTTGACATTTCTTCTACTCATAATAAAGATATATAATGGGTTTTTAGTTATTTTGATGTATAATATAGAATTTTATTTAATTATATAAAATGATGAGGGAACTTATTGTATGATATACTCTGGATTTATAATTCTCTATGCACACTAGATGAAGTATGTAAATAGTCACTCAGGTTTAACTTATCATGAGTGGATTTTTTTGTTATATTTTTTCCCTTACTGTTTATTTGGAATTTTCCATAAATTGGTATTTTTATGGATATAATCAAGGGAAACTATTTGTGGTGACATCCCAAGTTCATACTCACATCCTTCATGTGACCATCAAGACACATTTTTATATTATAATTTCTTATATGTGTTATGGTAAAGGATTAATATATAGAACCTAATTAAGGTGGGATCATTAGTTGTGCACAATATGGTTGGAATGATTTTTAAAAATGATCTCGTAGTTCCTCCATGATGGGATGAAAGTTTTTTTTTCCATTTTTACATGTATATATATTAATTGTCCATGTGAAATGTAGTTTACTTTTTTATGAATGCAATGAAATTTTCGATGATAGTTGGATTATTAAATGTGTATATTTGGATCATTATTACAATTAATTTTAATTTCATATAATGTGTTATTATTATTATTAATAATATTTCTCTATAGAGTTTATAGTCACTCTATTATAGTCTCATAGACTTGAGATAATTGTCAATGGAATTTAACATCTAGGGTGAAATTCCTATGGCCCATGGGTACATTAGTCAGAAAATTGGTGTGTGTTCTAATGTAAGGGAATCACAAAGTGGTATTAGAGAAGGGAGATACCAAAGTATAACCACTGATTGTTTTTAGACTCAATTATTATAGAGTGGATTTTTTATTTTGGATTTGGTATAATAGGGGTCTAGGATGTATTATAACTCAGGTGAATGTCATGAAATGTTCTTGGGTAGTATAAGTGAATGATAAAGTTCAAGTTATAGGGGAAGATGTGAATATAGTTTTGTGTATTATTGTTATTGTTTAGTGTTATGATTTTTTTCAAAAAGATATTCATGGTTACTTATTTATGGTTTTTGAATCTTGGCCATTGGAGGGATGAGAGAGTAAACATGAATCATTTTAAAAATATATGTCTCACATTATATATATGGGTTACTTGTGATTTTTGTTTGGAACCTCGCATAGAAATAAAATGATTAACTATTTAATGTGTCAAAATAAGGCTAAATAATGTTTTACTACATAGTTTTTAGTGGTATTATACTCATAAAACCCAGAAAGGGTTGTGGTTATAGAATTAAATGGGGTTCAATTATTTAATCTATAAAAAAACCTACATAATATTTACCAGTAGATATTCTTGGATGGATTAAAATTAAAAAACATCGGCGTGTGACACTTAGTGTGATGAGTATTTGGATTCTATGTATCTGTTATTTTTGTGGTACCTAACTATAATATGTGAAGGTGGGTATTTGAGTAAAATGGTGTAGGACTTAGATACATTAGGTATATGTAAAAATTACACATACACATTAGATACACATTAGTCATTAGATACACTACCTATTACAACATTCTCTATTTCTGAAATATAAAATATTATTTCTATATTGATCATGGAATTTTATTGTTGGGAAAATTCCACCTACACATTAGTCATTAGAACATAAATAGGGAAAGGTACGATCTTACCAATGTGTTTACATGTTAATACCTCTAAGGGAATGTGTGAGAAAATGATATATGTAGAGTATCTGAGGTAGGAAGGAAAACCATAGTGGGTGTATAAGATTTGAAATTGACTAGACGAGAAATATAGGATGACTATTGTGTTAGTTATCGAGATTATTTATTGGGGACCTCAAAAAGATGAGCCATTATTTTTTCTGCAATCCACATGAGAAATAAAGAATATTGACGAATATACTAACACCGTTATTGGTTATTTCCAATTAAAGTTGGGTTAATTTTTTTATATTTTTTTACCTAAACACTAATATATCTCTCATTTGGTAATTTTTAATATGGTTTTTAATTTAGTTCAAATTTATAAAGGAAAGAGGTTTCTAGGGTCTTTTACAAGGAAAAACATTGGACCACACATTGGTTGAGAGAATGGGAGGTTATAATCATCACACCCTATTGAAGGAAATTATTTTCTTCCTTAGGATTCACTTATGAATATAGGATATGTTTTGAATCCTTCGCTAATTCCAACACAGGATGAGTTACCCCCATGAAAATGATTGGATTAATAAAATATGGTTGATTAATAAATCCATATGTATGGTTTGTTCTAAATCATATTCTAATTAATTAGTGACACTATAAGTTAAATATAAATAGTTTGGAACTTTGAAAATTTTCACTATCTGGGGTGTTGATAAGTGTTTTGGTGTTATGATTTGGAACATGATATGGGATTCCTATGTATCACTATATTGGGAATCAGAACTATTCAAACTATTGTTCTTTTATCAGATGGAAACAGACTGTTTTTTTGTGTTTTTCTAAGTTCACATTGGGTTAATCCTGGAGTTTTCAAGGAATGAAATATTACTATACAAGTTTCATAATTGATGAAGGTGATATCATTTCCCAATGCTTTCCAATTTTTTGGGGTGCAAAATTTGGAGGATGGATATTTTTTTGTCAATTGAAGGATTGTTGTGTAAAAAAAAGAGCTACATGAAAGGTCAAATGAATTTTCCAGAGTTACATGAAAATGATTTTTAGGCCCATCTCATTGAAATATGGATATGTAACTTTTTTCTCAGAATTAATTACGTTTCATGAAAATTTGAATTTTGAGAACCCATTAAATACAGATTGAGTTATATCTAAAATGTGACATCAAAATGTTGAAGTTTGGTGAACTAGGAATTTGAATGCAAGGGGAATAGAGTGCATGGAAATTGCATGAATGGTTAGTTGGGTATGTAAATATATGGGTCCCTCAAGTATAAAATGGAGGCCTCTAATCAAATATCTGCAGCCTATGATTTTCAAAAGAGATTCAAAATATAAAGTTTCTTGAATCATGTGGCTTACATATATCACTCATTCAGTTTGATTGAATTTTATTTTTTTCATTGAAACATATGAGTTCTATGATAGTTTAATATTTGTGTGAAATTTAAGAGTTCTGAGAATGTACAACATTTTTTCACAAGATCAATTGTTTCAAGATAATAATTTTTAGATAATTAGGATTGAGTAAATAGTTCATTATGGGGAATCAATTTTGGAATATGATGAATGAAGTGTTTAGTGGAAATTTGGGACAAATAATTTTGTTCCCAATATATTGAGAAGACCTTAATGTTAATAAACTGAGTAGAAATTCTACCTAGTACTGATCAAGGGGAAGTCAGAAGTTTTCATTCAAGGGAGGGAGTGTAATATCCCTAAAATTTCTTTCAATGCAATAATACTTGTATGGAGTTCCGAAGTCTAATATTTTTTAATATACAAAATCTAGTGAACCTTACTGAATTATATTATGATATATAGACAATCGAGGTACAATACATGAAATATCCTTTTGTGGTAAACTAAGTAAAACTATTGTTTTGTGTTTTTTAATATCCTCATTTGGTACATTAATATTTGTAAGATTCAATCTGATAGGTTTAATAAGTTTCTACCAATGTAGGGATATGATTCATCTTATTGCAATAAAAAGTTTACACCTTGATTCAAAACATCCTTCTCTAGGTGTTATAGGGTCCTACAAGTGATATCAGACCATACAGATTATAGACGTAAAATATTCCATCTGTTATTTTTTGATGAATAATTCAATGAATGTGAGGGGAATTCCTCAATTAAATGGTAGAAAAATCCATATTGGTAAGAATAATAAGAGTTATCATATTTTATCTCTTGGAATGAATTTTCCCTTTAAAATAGTTCAAGTTAATCATATTAGTGATGTGATAGGTATTTATATGACTAAATAAGACAGGAAAATTCATAATACAGAAACCTATGCTCAAAAATTTATTATTGTAATGGCCCTGAACCTAGTATCCCTGATTCAGTTATATAATTTAATTCAATGGAATAATAAACAAGTAATCCACATCTTGAAGAAATTAAATGTTTAGTATCTTTGAAAAAAAAGGCATAAAAATATGTATTACATTACTACAAGTATTGAAAAAATCATATAAAATCCATTGAAAACATCCTTAAGCTCCATATTATCCCTATAAGTCATTTAAAATATAATTCATTACATCTTAGAAAAAATTAAAACATAAGAAATGGGTGATATTAGATTCTTTGTAAAGGAAATCAAAACAGACGAACCTATCATAGAAAAATATAAACAATATGGAATTGTGAATAACTAAAAACACATTCCATTAATACATAATCTTGAGTTTAATATGATATGAATAAAATATGAACAAATAATTCATAAGTAACCATATAATAGATAAAAAGAACCAAGGATATTCTACTAGTTGAATAATTACATGGATTATCCAATACTAATTTCATATTGAGGGAATTTATAATGCTAGAAATTATAACATATTGTCAAAAATTTGGTCATGACACCATAATTGGTTAAGACATCAACCAATAACCAAAATAGTTTGTCTCATGAAACCAAAAAATTAATTGATAGTTTATAGATGTCCCCACTAATCTCTTACTATGTTCGATGAATTCTTCATATGAAAAAGATGAAATATAACATAAACACCACCATACAACGTGTGATTAAATCAACTATAAACCATGAATAGGACATCCAAAATAAAAGTAACCATAAACTAGTTAATAAAATATAGTATGTGGTCATAATAGATCAACCTCAATCAATAATAAAATCCAAAAAATATTGTTGAATTAGATGAAAATACACTAACTAAATCATTAAGAAATAATTGAGATAAATAACCTTTTTTACTTTGAAAAGAAGAGCTATTTTGGAAAAATAATTTATTTAATATCATATTTTAATCATGATTAACCCATAAAAGAAAATTAAGGGAAAAATAAATTATATTCATGGTATAAATGATAATTAACTGAATTTAATTAATGTAAAATGTGTCTTTAAATATGAGCCACTTTAGTGCAGTTTCAGAGAATATATAAAAGAGTTTTTCAAGAAGTGAAGGATTATTTTTTTCATAAACCATGAAATAACTATAAATTTATTTCAATAAAAAAGAGTGATTTTTTTAAAAATATTTTTTCCTTATAATATATTACAGATTGTAAATGGAAATGGGCAAGGAAATGGAAAGTACCCTTTAACTGGGATGGATTATCGAGAGGAATTGAAAAGGGAATCTAATAAAATTTGTATTTCCCCATAAAATAAAGATGAAATGATCTAGATATATGATCTTGGATCATATAAAAACAATGTAGATGATTTATATAAAATTAATGAAGTATTTAATTGGTCTAAAGAGAGATGAAGCATAACCTGAATGAAAAATGGATGTTTGGGGAAAATCCCTTACCATATGTTTGAAATGATTATTCACATGTACTTAACATATTGGATAAAAAAATTAGATTCCTTAATAATTTAATTAAGAACCTATTAAACATTTATATGATTTATTTTAATTGTTTTATGTTTATATATGGTTTTTATGAGTTACAATATTCAATTTCGGTATTTAAAAGTTTTTGTTTCCATGATTTTCACAATTGGTTCACTTGCATACATGTATGAAAGATCATGTTAAATGGGGATATTTATCTAGAATTGGAATTTTTTATTTTTTATGAACCTATATAATATTTAATGGTATCATGTATCATTTTTTCTAAATATTAAGATGATTCATTAGATAAAACATTAATGATAAATGTTTGGTTTATTTTTGTGTTTTTTGATCATCACACACTTGATTTAATTTATTAATTGATATTATGTGTGTATACTAGTTCCAGAACACTAAATAAAATTTAATATAGCTATAAAATATTTTTCAATCATAAAAAAAATTTTATGACCTGCCATGATTGAGGTATTAGAAAAATAATGAATTATTGTCCACGAATGTTGTGAATCACCACCTTACGTACGAAGTTTTCATTTTTATAAAAAAATGGGGAAGAAAAAAGAATTGATGGTGGATATACCATAATTATTATTAAATTACAGTATATATAAGATACTTGAGTTATCATGCATGTTTGGAAATTGGATGTAATGATAGGAAAAGAAAAGAAAATAAATTTAAATAAAATAAAAAGAATGAAAGGGGATTTTACCTCTTGAATTCCTCTCCTTGAGAACCTCCTTTAGAAAAATTAAAATGTTATTTTTGCTGATATCATCAATTCCAAAATGTTGTATAGAGTTCTGGTAGAGAAATTGGGATGAAATTTGACAAAATTAAATGCTTTTGAGGTGTGGGGAGAAGTAGTGGTGAGGGGTGGTATTTATTGTGTATAAGTAGGGTATTTTTTAAATATCTTATTCATTTATTCATTATTTTGGATAAATAATATGAAAATTTTGATAATTACTACTAAATACATTAAAATAATTAATGGGAGTTCAAGATTTTTTTGGTTACATCATAAATTACTCAATTAATGGTGTATTTATCTTTTAATGCATATATACTGTAAATTACAAGATTTCACTATTCACAAAAATTCAACTATTTTAGAAAAATTTCAATAATTTACCCTAACCATTTTTTAACTTGTAAAATAAAAAAAAATATACTCCATTTTATGAAAATAATTTCCTAAATATAGTAAATTTAATCTTTCTTTTAAATCAGGATTTATTCGAAAAATAAAGATATTAAAATTATAACTCAATCTATAACACTTTGAAAAATTAATTATGGTCTCCGAAAATTATATTAAAAAATATTAATTTATGAATATTTTTTTAAAATAAAATTTCTTTTAAAAAATTCTATTATTTATAAAACTGTAAATAAGCATTTATTCTTTACAAAAATACCAATACGTAATTTATCATTTTAAAAACATCTAATTACTTATACGAAGATATAAATATATCATATTTCAATTATAATATACCCAAATTTTATTTATACATTCATAGGTGATGTCACTATTCTATTGTTCAAAATAATATTCCTAATGGTCACATTACTATTTAAACTATCATACTTAATAGTATATTATAGTTTTAAACATAGTGTTTTTAAAGCATAAGCTATCAAAGAGATTAAATTCTAAAAGAAACATACCATAAAATATTTGGGTATTGAATTCTCCCCTAAAGAAACTCATCCTCAAAATTTATACATTGTACCTCATAAAAATATTTGGGTGGTTCTTCATCATAAATTTCTATGGTTCCCACTTCGCCTCTTCAATTTTATGATTTTTCCAAAGTACATTTTCTAGCCGAGTCTACTAATTCCCCAACACATATTATTTAGAATCTAGAATCATGATTGGCTCTTCTATAGTAAGATAAATCCGATTACAAATATATTCTTCATAAGTGAGGACTTGGTTAGAATCTATAATTTACTTCATTAACAGTGATATGTGGAGCACATTTTGTTCTTTAGAAAGTCCAGGTGACATCACCAAACAATAATCTATAATTCCAACACTCTCCAAGATTGGAAAAGGACCAATGTACCTGAGGCTTAGTTTCCATTTCAATTTAAGATCTTATAACACCATTCCATATAGATACCTTTAAGAAGAATAGATATCCCACTTGAAACTTCAAATCCATCCTTAGGTTTTCAACATATCTATTTTTCTTTCACTGTGCTACTTTGATTTGAGTTTTATTAGTATTTACCTTTGTTGTTTTTTCCTCCAAAATTGTTGAGACTATAATATTCCTTTCACCAACTGCACCCCATAAGATGGTGTACGACGTGTCATTCCATATAATGCTTCACATGGTTCTACTTGAATACTTGATTAGAAACTATTATTGTAGTAAAACTATACCAATGGTAAATACTGATCCCACTAACCGCAAAAAGTCATGTGAGAATGATCATAACATGTATTCCAATGTTTGAATGGTTCTTTTAGAATTCCCATAATTTTTAGGGTGATATATACTACCCAAATGAAGCTTAATATCCAATTATTTTTAAATAATTTTTCAAAATGTTGATGTAAATCAGGGATCATGGTCAGACCCAATTAAATGTGATGCATTATGACATCTTTAAACATCATTAATATATAGTCATTCAAGGAACTCCAGTGGAAAATTATACCTTATAGTGAGGAAATTTTCATATTTTGTAAGTTAATAAACAATTATCCAAATTTCACTTTTCATTCTCTGAGTTTTTTGTAATATAATGAAAAAATACATAGTAATGTAATCCCATTTACATGTATGAATATGAAGAGGTTGCAAGGCTCCTCAATGATGTTTACTTTCAGCCATCACCTATTAACATGCTCAACATCTTGGTACATAATCAGAACATTTCTTCTTTATATTATCCCAACAGAAATGTTCCTTCAAAGAACTATACATATTATTGCTACCATTGTTTATAGAGAAATTCAGGAAATGGGACCATCCAATAACTCCCCTTATAGATCAGGTATAGAGGAAACACATATCTTATTCCCATATTTCAGAATTTCATCCTCACGAACCTAGTCTGCCAACATCCCATCATTCATAACATTAATTTTCCTTTGAAATTTCTTGTCATCACACTGAGAACTTTTAATACATTCCAATAAAGATCGATAGGAAACTAATTCAAAAGTAATGATGTTTCACCATCCATGGTAATTTACATATCAATATATTTTAGATCCTTGTATATATGATCCTTCTCAATACACATTTTGGTTTAAACTCTATGATACTTCCTTTTCAATGAATATTCTACCTTATTCACCTTCCCTAGGTGATAATATATTGAATAATCACAATCTTTGTGTAGCTTGAGCCATCACCTTTTCATTATGTTGAGTTCTTTATATGAGAATATATCTTTCAAGATCTTGTGATCTCTATATATGTCACATCATTCCCCATAGAGATTGTGTCTCCATATCATTAGAGAAAAAATTATAGATTCTAAATAAATTTCATGAATTAGATAGTTCTATTTTTGAGTTTTTATCTTCCTTGATGTATAAGAAATAACTCTGTCATTCTATAATAAGATGCAACTGATTCCTTTATTTTACGCATCACTATAAATCATAAATCCACAATTTCCCAACGGTAATTTCAATATCAGATCCTTAACTAATATCCTATTTAATTATTAAAAAATTTGTTGAGATTCTTTTATCAATACAATCTTAACCACCATACTATTAATCTTGGTTAATGGGTTATCTACTCAAGAAAATATCTAAATGAAACACAGATTGTAACCTACTAAACCCTTGAAATTACACTCCTTAGTTATGTTTATTGGTTTAGGGTAGTCTGAAACTACTTTTTTCTTCACATGATCAATAATGATTACATCATTAGAGAAAATATGGATATGGAATGAAACTGTTTGATGCTAGAATTAGAACTTTCTAAACTCCCCATATAACTCTTTTCTTCTAAGAATGTATGAAATAATCCATAAGTGGTTCTCATGGTCCTAATAGCTTTTGGAATATATCTAGATATCATCAATAAATACCACAACACAATCATTAAGATATTCCTTGAACAATATGTTCAATAGATCCTTAAAAATTGAGGGTGCATTAGTTACTACAAATGGCATTACACTGTCCATGCATGGTTTGGAATGATATCTTTGGAATATATTCCTTGTTCAAACAAAATTTGTGATATCAAAATTGAAGAACAATCTTTGAAAATTATTGAGCTCAAAGAAGTTGATTAAATAAGTCATCAATGTTAGGTAGCGGATACTTGTTCTTTATCATAATTGCATTGATCTCCCTGTTGAAAATGAATAGCCTCATTGATCCATCTTTATTATTAATAAAAATAAGAGGAGGTCCTTAAGGTGAAACACTAAGGTATATAAATACATTATTATTCAATTCATCTATTTGTTTCTTTAACTACAATAACTCCACTGTGGCCATTCTATAGGGAGTATTTGATATAGGGTTTTTATCATTGATTAAATCAATAGAAAACCCATATTCCTTCTCTTGAGGATGTCTAGGTAAATCCTTTAAAATCACATCAATTTATTACCGTACAATAGGTATGTATATAATTTTATGATTTCTTTCCTCATCCATAGATGATATTTTCTATTTTCCCCAAGAATTTATTTTAGAAGAGCTAATAGAGGTGGATCTATATATGACTTAGACGATGAAGTCTCCAACCTAAATATGATAAATACAATACATTGACCACAAATAATAATATTATTCTCTTTATAATATTTGTTTTATCATATTTTGAAAATAACTCCATACCAAGGATTATATAAAAATCAACCATATGTGTGATGATTAAATCATAAATTAGATCACATTTATTTTTCATAACTAGAACTACTCAATAAATGTTTTTCTCAATAAGGTTTCTTTTAGGAGTCCTTACAAAAAACTCACTTGTTATGGGGAAATGGAAATATATAATTTTTAAAACAAAATGGGATGATATAAAGGAATGTGATGATCTAGAATGAAATATTATTTATTTAGATTTGATGATATGATTAATGTACCTTCCACCACATCATTAGGATCCTCAATATTAGCTATTGTGACAGTATATAATAGCCTTGTTCCATTATTCTATTCTAGGAAACATTTCCTATATTCCTTGGACAATAATTTTCATATTTTTCCATTTCTTAACAATTATAACATTGAAAATTTATAACTTATTTCTTTCACTTTATATCACAGGCTTGGTGGCATTTTTCTCCACACTTGTAAGAAATTCCCATCCTTAATAAGCATGTTCTGTTATGTTTCTCTCCAAATTTTTTACAAGATTAAATGTCATCTATTACATTATTCTCCTTTTACTTATTTTCTTTTCTAGATTATTCAACATCCATCCTCTTAACTAGAATTCCATTAAAGTAATAAGGAAATGATATTGTTTTCTCTATCTTGACAGAACAGATGAATATATCTTTGTACAATGAGAATATTTGGGGGCCTAGTTCCCTTTTGAGGAATAGTTTTACCCCATAAAAAAACAATCAATATTTATATTTTGTATTATTTACGTAATCCATATAATTTATTTATAACCTTTTAATGTTGACTTCATATTTATAAATATACTAATCCTAATTTTCCCTCAAATTCAAGATTGCCTCGCCATACCAGATCACTGCTCATGAGAAAAATATTTTTATTATAAAATTTCCCTAAAATTATTCAATTCCATATTTGAAATTTATTCATTTTTATTTCTGTTTTGAATTAATAACCACCATTGATCTTAATCTCATGATATATGATAAAATTCCCTGATAATCTTCTTCAATTCGTTATTTCCCAACGAGGTAAATGTCTTCTCTAAAGAACTTCTCCACTTATTAGCTAAAAATGGGTTTGTAGTCCCATTAAATGATAAGGGATATTGTTTAATGAAGTAGTATAAATTTTTTTCTCTATTTTTTAAATAAGGATATTCTATTTAGGTAAGGTTAGTATTCATTTCCTGAGCTAGATTTCCCAGTATAGTTAATAGTTTCTCATGCCAGTTGCTTCTCCTACAGAAATAACATTATCTTATATATGAGGTCAATACCAAGACAGACTACATGTGTTGATACCATTTTCATTTTTATACTAGGTTAAATTTCTAAAAAATGAAATGAAATAAATTAAATTATTAATCATAATTAATAATTTTAAACTAGTAACACATAACATAAATTGATTTTTTTTTTCAAAACTAATCTCATAAACATAATCACGGTTTCTTTAGGGACATTTTTACATTTAATCCCTTCATAATAATTTGTAAATAAAATGTGAATTATCCTAATCATATCCCATACGAGTGTATTTAATGACCCAATATTTATGTACAAGGATATTAAATTAATTTTTCCAAATACTTAGTAAATTATACAAATAGTTTCCTAAATACTGTATTAGTTTAGTGTCTTTAGAAATTGGGAAACAAAAACAATTTTTTCTTAAAACATATATATCATCTCTTTGTTTTTGTCTCAAAACTATAACCTATTTTTATCACATCTTACTTAATACACTTCTTAATATAATAGAGAAACTAAAGATAAAAAGGGTTGAGATCAAATGCTCAATAAGGGTAAAATTGGAAACTATCCAACAAAAAATGAAAAAATGAATGTAAAAGCCTGAAAATAACTTTTTAAAATCATACCATATATAACATATATCAAAATATTGAGTCATAAAATTACTTTTACCAGTTCATAATAAATAAATAATAAATGAACTTAATCCATTAGAAAATTACTTTGGCATAAAACATAGAATTGTGGAAAACACATTAGCATATAGAATCATTTCCATATTACCCAAGGCTTATTTCCAAGACCATCATAGTGGAAAAAGTCCAATAATGAACTGAGTCCACTCTTCCATCCAACCATGTATTACTAAAGTAGATTTAGTTAACATTCCAATCATGTCTATATAATGATATATAAATAATTACCCAATGTATTGGATGTAGATATAGGTCCCACCCATCTCATAGTGAAATCATTCTAACATGCTCCACAAAAACATACATCATTTATCATAGCATAACATAATAAATAAGATGAGTTTCTTAGACATCATTCCATCATAATCCATATAAAAAAAATTAGATTTCATAAATAATATTCCATAAAAAAACAATAAAATCCTAGTGATAAGAAGGATATAAACATAATCTTATTTTTAAAAGGATATCTTAGATGGAAAATAGTTATGATAAAACACATTAAATTAATTATTGTGGAAAACATATTTTTCTCTTCAAAAATATTTTATTTTCTAAAAATTTCAAGAAATTTAATTTTTTTGAAAATAAACTTTAAATATTATAAAGAAAGATTCATGTAAATAAGGAATTATGAAAGAATAAAAATACATTCATTCTATAAAAGATAAGATTAATTATTCTTCTTGTAATTTTTTTGGAATGTCAAAAAAGTATATCTTATTTAAAACAAAAAAAACATGACATTCATATCGTTTCATAAAAAAATTCACCAATCGGTAAAAGTGGAACTAAACAATATTTGATGAATATAAATAATTTTTTATAATAAATATGTATAAAACATGGATGATAAAGTTACCCTAGTAAATACTTACATATAAAAAATCTCTAATAAAAATGAGATTTGAGAAATTATCCCTTACCATAAGTTTGGATCCCATAATAGGTGTCTGAAAATCACATATAAAGGTATAAATAATGTCATTAACTTATTTTATAATCATATTTATTTTTTATAATATCCTAAGTGACTATATTATTACCTGTTTGTCAAAAACATTATTACTCATCCATCAGGTATTAACTACTTTATTTTCTTACCCATGTTTTGTTAGATAAGTTATTGTTCATCTTCTTTAGTTATTATAATATCATTTAAATAATGTTACTAATATAATATATCTCTTATTTTATCATTCTAAACATTTAAATAACCATTATTTAATGAATATCATTTAGAATGAATCACATCGCATCGTGGAGATGATATGTCACACGTACGCACGACTGATGATATCATTACCTTAATTGTGAAATGGTATGGAAGTGGATGGTATTTTTTTTGTTTCAGAATCCATATCATGTTATAATAATCATATATAGTTATTATTTCCGTCATTATACATGTCCAAGTATGATGGTGGTGAAAAACGGATGACATGATGACATAAAGACGGTAAACAGTATATACACACACGTGGTGATTTCATTTTTTGTAGGATGGATAAAATGTGTAATATGGTTATTCCATAATAAAAATAATAACAGATTAAATAAGTGTTCTTTTAGTAATTTCTTTATAATTGAAACCACTCATTCAGTGGAACTAGAAGAAGAAAGAAGTTTGAAAGAATTGATAGGAGATATTAACACCTATTGAATATGATCCCACTAGATCACCTCATAATGCACTATGGTTGGCCTTTTTAGGATAAGAAAACCTATAGAATGTTACGAAAAAGGTTTTTAATAGAAAATTTCTAGAAATGGGTGAGTGAGAATGCCCAAAGTGATGTGAATGGGTCAGTGAGGGGGTTCCCTTTTATAATTGAGGTGAGGGGCAATTTTGGAAACTCCAAAAATATTAATTTATAACAAACACAAAACACATAAAAAAACCACAAAAATGTAATTATTTGGAATATTATAGTAGATAATATTGTAATATAATAAACTAAAAATTTATAGACATTTTTGGATTTTATTTTGAACCTTACCATTTCAGTTTACCCTTAATTATTCTCTTTTAATTTCAACTTAGGTAACAAATAATTTAATATTACAATGTCCTAATTTTAACTTATTTTAAGTCACTAAGAACATAAATTACCAATATAGAATATCTTATAGTAAAAAATATTTTTTAAAAATACTTTATTATTTTTAAATAATTTAAGAGAGCAATATTTTGAAAAATATCAATAGTTTCAATTTTGACAGGATTCATTTAATGGATTTTTCAAAATATCAATCTAAGATGTAAGGCACAAACCAAATATTTTATTATATATATAATAGGTAAAGGTAATTTATAATATTTTCTAGATATATTAATTATACAAAATTATATTAATTTTAGTATTTTTATTAAAATTATATGATATTTCCTTTAATAAAATAATTTCTATAAAAGTTTTGGGTATTTATTTAATATACTTATTCATTTGGAAAGTAAAAATAAAACACTATGGTGATGATAAATCCTCTATGATTTAAAATAATACTTATAGTCAAATATATGATCTATAAAATCAAACATTAAAAATATCATATTTATTAAAACATGATTGTGACAACTTTCAAATCACTTTAAATAAAATATTATCAGTGTCATAATCATTTCCATATGGTTTCAAGTGGTCAATAAGAAAACCCTTGGATGATTAAGGATTATTTATTCTGTACTCATGTGATTTTTTCATGTTTTTTTGTGTATTAATGGTTATTATCATTTTAATTTAAATTATGTTATTGATTTTTAATCAATTAAATAATTTCAGCATCATCATTGTATAAGACTTTTATATAATTATTTAATCTCTAAAAATTATAAATAAATTTCCATCATGTTTATAATTTAATTATATTTTTGGATATAATTTATTATAAAATTTTTATCTAGAGTATAACTTTATTAAAATTATTATACTTATAAGAAATAAGAGGGTGACATTTTGTCACTTTCATGTCACATTCATTTATTTTAATAATATTTATATCATTTTCATTGAAAAAATTTCATTAAATGAGAATATGCCAATCCTTAGGTGCTAAGAGTCGATATTTACCCATCCAATAGGATTTTTTTTGGTGTTAGGGTAACTGTATTTTCCTTATCATATTAATTTATTATGAAAATTACTTGATTTACCTTTAACCATGTAAAATAAAATTACTATAGTTACTATTCATAATGTCCAAAAAATAAAATTAACCAATTAAAATAAATCAAACCTACTGATTCCAAATATTTAATCCATTATTAGAAATTTGAAACATAGAAATTCCAAAAATTAAATTAAAATCAATCCTATTGAGGGAATAAGAAATCAGGGTTTTAAAAAGTAAAAACCATTTAGAGATTGACATGAATTTATAACAATTTACATATTTCAAATTACTTTCAATGAAATAAATTGGATTAAATGATAAAAAACTCATCTAATTATAATTTAAAACTAATTAAAAGGATAATCTAACAATATAAATTCATTAAATGAAAAATAATTTTGAATTAAAATAACATATTTTTCACTATTCATTAAAGATTGAAAGTTATCAGAGAAAATACAAAATATTTATCCAAACTAAATTTTTTTGTCCGTATTAAAAGTATGATTTTTATTTTGAAAATTTTAATTTCAAAAAGTGTCAAAAAATATTTTTAAAATCGGTGCTCCATCAAAAGGATGAAAAACTACATTTTTTAAACATACATTTATTATCCGCAAAGATGATTTTGTTCTATTGTCAAACTAGAAAACATATGAGATTAATTTTAAAAATTATATCGAATTTATTAAATATATATTTCATTAATAAATCTATCAATAATGATTTTATTATTTTATAAACTCAATTAAATAGAGTCTTGTGTGAAATGAGTTCTATCAAAATAACAAGAAATTTTTTGTAACACAAGCCAAGCATATTGTTGTGTGTACAACAAGATAAGCTAGTGTTGTGTATAGAAAAATATTACCACGATATATCAGACAAAGAATAAATAAAATCAATTATAAAAAATATATCTCATTAAGATTTCAGGGTGCTACATTTTACCTCCCCTTAAAATTAATTTCTCCTTCGAAATTCGGTAGGGTTATTGAAGGATAGAAACCCACATCATAAAAACAATGAATAAAAATCTCTTCTGAAAAGTAAAATATAGAAAATAACATTTTCCTTATTTAAATCATAACTAGGACTCTATATATGAGATTATAGTTAATGATTGGGCATGGAAAAGAGAATAAATATTCATAAAGATCACTGATCATAAGAAAGTTGGTGATCTAGTTAATGTTAATAATCACAAAACCATAAACTAAAGAAGAGTGAAAAAGGTAATTGATTTCATTAAAAATTATGATAATAAGATACCCTTTTACATCATGATCCATTTTCCCAATGTTTAATAATTTTTATGAGATTATATACTTACTTGATTTCACTACAATCTTAGTATTGGTTGTACCTTGAATTTTTTTCCAGTTCATCTCTTATTCAAATAAATAAAGTTGATTTTTTTTCATTTATAATGCATCATTTGATCATGAAATAAATAAATATTATTATAGGTCATTCCATATGTCTTTTTAAAAACAAAAATTTAGAACAAGTTATCAAATAATAATAAGTCCACCTATAACAAGACAATACTTTAATGTAGAAAACTTTATCCATAGTTTAACTTTTACTATGCCTAAATTTATAACCTTATAATACCTATTAAAGATGAAAATAAAAACTTTATTAATAGGTACACTAACTTGGCTTAAAATTTACCCCCATATATATATATTATGAGTTATCACTTTTTGTTTACATTCCAAACATTTGAGCACCTTCATCATGTATTCTATTGAGTCATTGTAATAACTAGGATTATCATATGTCCTTATGGAAAACATGAATCTATACTTATTCAAAACATTATTGAATATATTCATTAAGTCAAAAAAATTTGTCTACCTCATCCATCATAGTATAACCCACTTAGAAAAAATGCATTATTAGATCCAATGAAAATAGTATCATCCAATTTGCTTCTTCAAATAAAAAATACCTTCATCCAATCATCATTATATTAGCTTAAGGGTCAAATTAAGGGTTATCTTTCCCTTAATATTGTGTTATCAAAATATATCACCATACCATAAAATAAATTTCTTAGGTCCTTATAACTATTCAACATATCCTTTCCAATCCTTAATGAAAAACTTATAGAGAAACACATATATATTTCATGATTTTTTAATATAATATTTGAATTTTAATACTTATACATCTCAATCATCCAAATTTATTCTTTACTCTGGATCCATTATCATAGTTATTCATAAAATTTGAATCATGTATTAAGGTTCCTCAACCATAATATAGTGAGATTTTTAAGTTTAATTTAATGAATAAAGCTTGAACATCCTATACTTTTCACATGACTTTTACAATCTCTTTATCCTCAATAGTATAACCAATACTTACGCCACCTTTATGATAATATTCATGAGATTTCCACTTAGGAAATATATATTTACAATAACCATACTTTCCAAATATGAAACATTAAATGTTATCCATGTTTTATCTAGTTTTGTCTATTGACTTAGACCAGAAATCATAGTGTGAGAAACAATTATCTTAGATGAAAATTATATAACAAAGAGAAATTAATTATAAAGTTTCAATATATGAAACTTTAGGTTTAATAATAGGGTTTTCATGGTTGTTAAAAAAATTATAGGATTTTAACATATAGTTAGACATATCCATAGGGCTATCCCTATATATATTATTTAGAATATCTGTAGGGATCTCACGAAAGTTTTGACATACTAGTTTACAAAGGTTAACTAAACCTTCACTTTGATACCAAATGTAAAGAACCAATCATAACATACATGGAAATTACATTTATTTTATAGAATAACTAATACATTATAAAAACATATTCTCAAAGACTTTATTAGTTTATTGTATTTGGAAACTGGGAAACATAAACAACTAGTTCCTACAACATATATATTGTCTCCTTAGTTTTTCATCAAAACTAGAATCCATTTTGGACACATCTTACTTAATACCCTTATTCATATCATGGGGAAAATAAACATAAAAATGTGTGATCACATATGCTCAATAAGGGTAATAATGGAAAATATCTAACAAAATATGAATATTTAAATGTAAAAACATGAACATATCTTTCGAAAATCATACCTTAAATAACATATATCAGAATCTTGAGCCATGAAATAAATCATGGTAGTTCATAAGTCATACATCATAAAGGAACATTAGATATTAGAAAATAACTTTGGAATAAAACTTGGAATTATGGAAAACACATAAGTATAGAAAATTATTTCCATATTATCCAAGGATCATTTCAAAGACCACTATAGTAAACAAATTCTTATACTGAACCACGCTCACTCTTCATTTTGCCTAAGTATTATCAAACTGGATTTACTTTTCATTATAATAATGCCTATATCATGAGATTTAAATAATTAACCAATGAATTTTAGAGAGATATAGGTCCCTCCAATCTCATAATTAAAATATTCTTATGTGTTCCACAAAAAAACATTCATCACAGAATAACCTAATGAATAAAATGGTTTTCTAAAAAATCAGTCAACCATAATACATATAAAAAATGATTTGATAAATAAAATGACATCATAAAAAAAATAATATTGGAAATATAGATTATAAAATAACCCTATTTACAAAAGGTCATCTTATATGGGAAATAAATTTCTTAAAACACTTGAAATTATTTCTTGATGAAAACATCTTTATTCTTCAAAAGAATTTTCTTTTCTCAAAATTCTAAACAATTTTAAAATAAAATAATTTCTTTAAAAATAAACATGAAATATTATAATAGATTTTTCATGGAAATAAGGAGTTATAAAATTTTGAAACTTTGTTCAGTCTATATAAGTTATAAGAAAAAATAATTCTCATACTTCTTTTGGGAAAATCAAAAAAATATGTCATATTGAAAACAACAAAATATTCCTTTCATACAATTTTTTTTATAAAAAATTCACCAATAGGTAAAATTGAATTTTTAAAATAGTGTAATAATATAAAGAGTATTTTGTAATATATATGTATAGAACATGGATTATAAATATAACCTTGTAAATACTTAAATATAAATAATCTTGAAGAAAAATGAGATTTTCGGAATTATCCCTTACCTTAAGTATGGATTGCTTCGTACATGTCTAAACCTACTTTATAAGGGTTAAAATAATGTCATTAAGTTATTCCAGAATCATATTAAATTTATTATATCATATGTGATCATATTATTACCTTTTTTTCATAACATTATTTCTCATCCATCGGGTATTTACTACTTTATTTTCTCATGCATGTTTTTTAGGACACATTATTGTTCCTCTTCTTAGTTAATTTTCATACAATATACATAATGATATTTTCATAATATATATCACATTTTATCACTTAATACATTTATATTTTCATTCTTTAATGAATTTCATTTTTGATGAATTGCATCGCATCGTGGAGATGGTAGGCCATACGTACACACGCGCAATGATATCAATCCTTTAATTATGAAATGATATAAAATTGGATGGTATATATTTTGTTCATAATCCATATAATGTTATAATAATCATGCATAGTTATTATTTACATCATTATACCCATCCATGTAATATGGTAGTGAATTATAGATTACACCCTTGTGTGGAGATGGTAAGTCGTATATACGCACACGTGGTGATTTTTTTTTCATAGTATAGATAAAGTGTGGAATATGGTTATTGCATAATAATAATAAAAAATCAGCATATAAGTTATAATTTAGTTATTAATTTATAATTTAAACAACTCTTGAAGATGAAGCATAAGAATAAAGTAGTTTGATTAAATTGGTAGAAGAGATAACCCATTTTTCAATGAACTCCAATCAGATCACCTCATAAATCATTATAGTTGGTCTTTTTAGAAGACAAGGACCTCTAAAATTTAACTAGGGAAGTTGAAAATAGAAATTTTAAGGTAATGGATGAGATTGAAGGATGAACGTGATGTGAAGAGATTAAGGAGGAGGTGCCATTTTATAATTGAGGTGATTGGAACTTTTTCAAACTATAAAAATATTAATTTATAATAAACTAAACGCACCTCAAAAAACCTAAAAATGTACATTTATTGAATAAAAGATGATATAAGACTATGATATCATCTTCCAATAATTTTTATACTTGTTTTGATTTCATTTTAACCATTATGATTTATTTTTACCTAAAATTATTCCCTTTAATTTTAACTATCGTTCCAAATTGTTCAATATTAAAATAGTGTAATTTTTTCTTATATGTTGTCAATAAGACCTTAAATTAAAAAAATAGAAAATTTTACAGCGAAAAATTATTTTATATTTATTAAAATATTTTATGATTTTTAAATAATTTAATTAAACATTATTTTGACAAAATTTCAACATTGTCAATTTTGACAATATTTATTTATTTAATTTTTAAAAATATCAAGATAAGATGTTATCCTCAAAATAAATATTTTATTATATACATAATGGGTCAAAGTAATATATAAATCTTTTTTGGATATATTAATTAATCCAAATTATATTTATTTTAGTGTTTTTAAAAACATCAATTTGATATTTCCATTAAAAAATAATTACTACATCTGTTTGTGTAATTATTTAATATACTTATTTGTTGGGTAAAAATTAAAAATAAAATACTTTGTTGAAGCTAAATAATAGAAATTTCATAATAATACTTATATTAAAATTCATCTTCTGTGAATGAAATATTAAATATTTTATATTTATTGTAACATGGATTTGACAAATTTAACACCATTTTAAATAAAATATTATATGTGTCATAGTCATTTCCACATGGAACCAAATGGCCAATAACTCGAAAATTTTATGATGAAGGCCGAGATATAATAAAAAAATAATATTTGTTATGTGTTTTAATTTTTTTAATGGTTATTATAATTATAATTTAAATTATTTTACTATTTTTTATCTGTTAAATAATATTTGAATCATTATTGTATAAGCCTTCAAGGTAATTATTTAATATCTAAAAACTCTAAATAAATTACGATAATGTAGAATATTTCATTATACAAAGGGAAAATATTTATTATCAATGTTTTATCATGTTTATCACTTTGTTAAAATTATTATACTTATATGAAATAAGAGGGTGACATTTTGTCACTTTTATGTCACTTTGTTTTATTTTTATTATAATTAAATCATTTTTATAGAAAAAGTTCATTAAAACAAATTATGACCCCTAGATGTTAAAGATATATAGTTACTAAAACTATAGGATTTTGGTAGGTGTTAGGGTAATATTATTATCCTTATCATATTAATGTTTTACCTGAATTCTTGATTTACCTTTAACCTTGTTTAATAAAAATTATCGTAGTTACTATTCATAATATCCAAAAAATAATCAAAAACTATTAGAGTGATTTTGACCCTCTGATTGCAAATATGGAATCCATTTTTCAAAATTTGAAACAAATAAGGTCTAGTAATTAAATTAATATTTATCCATTTGAGGGAACGAGAAAACTATGTTTTAAAAAGTACAAACCACTAAAGGATTGCCATGAGTTTATATGAAATTTTAATGTGAAATTGCCTCTAATGAAAAAAATTGGATTAAATTATAAAAAATTTATATAATTGTACTTTTAAACCAATTAAATCGATAATATATCAATATAAATTAGTTAGATTATTTGTTTTCAATAAAAATGAAATATATTTCACTATTCACTAAAATACAGATGTTATCAGAAAAATACCAAAAATTTATCAAATTTTTTGTATGCATTTATTCAAAATAAGAACATTATTGTGTCTAATAGAATATAAAAATTTGTCAAATAATAGATTAAAAATGGATGCACCATCAAAAGGTGGAAAAACTATATTTTTTTAAACACACATATTTTATCCAAAAAATTGATTTTGTTCTTATATAATGTATAAAAAACATGTAAGAATAATTTGAAATGTAAAATTTAATTAATTAAATATATATTTCATTAATAAAATCAATCAATAATGATTTTAAAATTTTATAATCTCGATTAAACTTAGTCTTGTGTGAAATGAGTTTGATCAAAATAACTAGAAATTCTATGAAACACAATCCCTGCATAGTGCTGTGTGTACCACAAGCATAGATAGTGTTGTGTACTTCACAAGAATACCTCTATGTATTATAAAAAAAATACATCAATTAAATTAAAAATAAATCAATATCATAAAAAACACTGGGGATTACAATGTCAAACCAGGTGTGTAGTAAGGCCCATTTTTGTATACCAGGTTACACCGAGTTAGGCTCAACACAACTTTTTAGAGTTGTTACCCCTAGGTAAATATATTTCAGTACGACATCCACCTATAAAATATATGAATGTATATATTTATAGGGATACCCACATAATATCTACTTTACGAAAATTCAAGTATTTTTTTCTATACTTATCCTCAAAGTATATGTTTGGGTTATGTTCCATAATCAATGATTTACAAATAAAGTTTCAATGGTTTATGTTAAAATTTATTTGATACAGAATTTAAATACCCTGACTCTAGTATTCTATACCCAATTCTTTAATTCATTACATTTCTATAATAAACAATAAAGTCATATCCTAAAGTAATAAATAGTTTACCAACTTTGGGAAGACTAGATAAAAACCTAAATTATACATTATAAATTGAATGAAAAAATAACATAGAAAATTCATTGAGACCACCTTTAAACACTTAGATTATCCCTATAGGTCATTAATAATATAAATCATTACATATTGGGGATAAATAAAACATAATAATGGGTGAGATCATATAATCAGTATGGGTAAGCAATATAGTGGAATCTGTCAGAAATAAACATAAATAATAAGGCATGTTGAATAACTAAAAAAACCTGACATTAAAACATAATATTGACAATAATATGGCTGGGATAACATATGATTAAATAATTCAATAAATAATAATGTGAAAATGAAAAATAACTATGGATATTCAAATAATCAGGTAGTCGAATATATTTTTAATTTCTAATATCATAACGAGGGAATGCATAACGTCCAAAATTATAACATACTATAAAAGTTTGTTCTAAGACACCATAAATGGGTAAGATGTCAGTAAACACCCAAAATAGATTATCTCATGTGATCTACTGATGCATCAATGGATTGTATCAGGCCCCACACATCACTTACTAAGTCCAATGTATTCTTTATATGTAGATAGTGAAATATAACAAAAACACTAGCATACAAAATGTGAATAATTCAATAATAAACTATGAATAAAACATACATAGTAAAAATGACCACAAAGACTTTAATAAAATATGTTACAAGGTTTTTTAATATATCAAAATATATCAAGAATAATATTGAATAAATGGAATTGAATTTGATGAAATAGTCTAATAATACCATTGATAAATTCTTGAGAGAAAAACCGTTTTTTGAATTGCAAAGAAGAGTTATTTTGGGAAAATAATTTTTATAAAATAAAATTGTAATACCTTATATCCTATAAAATAAAATAGAAGAAAAAAATTATGATTCATTCCTAAAGGATGAACAACATAACTAAAAACATGCAAAAAGTGTTTTTATAAACGACCCACTTTAGTATTGTTTAGGTGAAAATATAAAAGAGTCTTTCAAGAAGACAAGACATAACTGTTCTAAAAAAGATAAAAATAGAGAAAATATTTTTTGAAGATAAAAAGTGTGATATTTGAAAAATATTGGTTCATTATAATAGATTATGGAGTGTACTTTAATATAGGTAAGAAATTGTGAAGTAACCTTTAATCGATCTTAGTTAATGAGAGGAACTAAAAAGGAAAAATTATAAAACATGAATTTCCCCACAAAAGAAATATGGAATGATATTGATACATGATTTTGGAAAATATTAAATAAATATATAATTATTATATAAATATAACTGAGGATTTATTTTTTGTAAAGAGGGATAAAATGTATCCGGAATGAAAAATGGATGTTTGGGTAGAATCCTTAGCTTATGTTCAAAAGTGCTATTCACTTATACTCAACATATTAGATAATGAAATTATATTCATTAATAATTTAATTAAAAAACTATTAAACATTTATTAGATTTATTATAATTTTATTATGTTCGTTTATGGTCTTTTTGATGAGTTATAAGATTCAATTTCGTCGTTCGGAAGTGTTCATTCCCTGGGTTTTCATGATTGGTTCACTTGTATACAAGTAAGAATTATCATGTGAAATGGGAATAGTCATCCAGAATTTAATTTATTTCATATTAATGAACCTTTAGAAGATAAAATTTTATTATTTATCAGTTTTTCTTCATATATGAGGATGTTTCAATAGATAAAATGTTAATTATAAACATTTGGATTATTTTTTCAATTTTTGATCATCACATATTAGTTTTGTATTATTAATTAATATTATATAAATAATGGTTATAGATGAGTAAAAAAGTTGTAATATACATATTATAATCTAGTTTAACCATAATAATGGTTTTATTTCCATCATTGAATATGGTATTATAAAACTAATGATTCATCAGCTACATAGGTGGTTAATCTACACCTCATGAACGGCGTATTGATTTTTAGATAAAAAACAAGAAGAGAAAATACTTGATGCTGGATATATGATAATAATAATAACACTAATGTATATATAATATACTGTAATAATAATTAATTTCTTGAATTTAGAGGAAAGGAAAGGATAAGAACATAAAAGACATTAAAGGAAAAGTTAAAGAATGAAGGAGGATTTTACCTCTTGAATTCCTCTCCTTGAGAACCTCCTAAACATACATTGAAATGGTATTTTGGGTGAGACCCGAAGGACTAGAATTTGGGAGAGAACTTTGGTATTGGTATTAGTTATAAATTTTGAAAGATTCAAGGGTGTCTATATGTGAGTAGAATAGGTGGGGAGGGGTGGTATTTATAGTTAAGGATAGTGGTGTTTTTTGAATATTTTATTCATTTGTTTATTAGTGTGGATAAACAACTTGAATAGTTTTATAATTATTAATTAATATATTAAAATAACTAAGTGGGTTTTAGATTATGGTTATTACATCCTAAATGTCTAAATAAATAGTTTTATTTAACTAACAATGTTTATATACTATAAATTGTTGTATTTCACTATTAACAAAAAATTCACCTTTTTTAGAAAAATAAAAAAAAATTATCGTATTAATGTTTTAATTTGTTGAATTAACAAATGTAAACCATTTTATGAATATTTTTTATAAATATTCTAAATTTAATTTTTAATTGAAATGAACATTTATTCATGAAATACTGATGGTAAAATTATAAATGATATTGTAACTCTTCAAAAAATTAATAATGGTCTCATAAAATTATATTATAATCACAAGACAAAAAAATATTAATTTATGAAACAATATTATGAAAAATAAAACTTCATTTAAAAAATATATTTATTTTAAATTTGTAAAATAATATTTAAACTTTACAAATATACCAACACATAATTTATCATTTTTAAAACATTTAGTTACTTCTACCAAGATATAAATATTTCATATTTTTATTTATAAGAAAAAAAAATTATTCATAATTTTATAGTTTAAGGTACTATTTTATTGGTCATAATACTATTCCAAATGGTCATATTACTATTGAAACAATCATACTTAAAATCATATTACATTTTTAAACTCAGAGTTGTCCAAAGCATAATGAATTGAAGATACTAAATTTTAAAAGATCCATACCATAAAAAATTTGGGTGTTAAACATCACTATATAATCAAATCTATTTTAAGTTGATGAGATTCAGTATATCCTAGTCCATGTTGGAAAAATGGAAAAAATATTTACATTGGAAATAACAATGTGAAGGTGGTCAAACTTCTAGTTTTACATAATCAGTTTGATGACCAAAAAATAAACCCAAATGAAAATACAAATAGTTTTTTAAAATTTAATTAATGATGTTGTTGGAGATTTTCATTGACATGGGGGAGAAATCAATGATTTATACATTGTGAAGAAAATCTTGTCAAGAATACAACTTTTTTTACAATCCCATAGTATTAGATCTTGATGAATGATATCCTTATAGTCTTTCTCCTGATTAACTACTAAGTAGTTTGGTGGATTAAGAAATGAGTGTAAGACCAGAATATACAAAGATCTGAGTAATACAGAAACTATAATTCAAATACATGAAAAAAACAACATATACAAAGTTAGGGATGATGGAGATGATGTAGATGATGAATATCAATCCCTTTTTTACAAAAAAAATAATGATAAGAATAGGTAGATTTAAAGGAAAAACTCATTTCTCTTTATTTAAGTATTGTATTGTGGGGGAAAATGGAACTTGGTGCTCATGAAGATTTTATGATGTTGAAAGTGACGAAGAGATAATGTATATGCATCAAAGGAAGTTCCCATAAAAGGGATACACCAATCTGGAAAACATTTAGAGAGAAAGAGCTCTGCTTATAATGATGAACAAGATAATAATGAAATTTTGGAGGATGTGGAACTGGAGTTTAAATCTTATTTTGAAGAGTCCCTGATGTCCATAGTTGAAAAGGTATAACATATGAAAGAAGAATACTATCATTTAGATGGTGTTGTTTATCTCAAGGTGGAAGTTCAGGGTGCTAATGATGATCTTGAAATTAATATATGGAAAGGAAAAAATATGGGAGATGTGTTGAAAGAGTCATACAATAATGTGTATCAATATGAATAAGATATTAGTCATCTATACGGAGAGGACATAGAAAATTTGATAACTCCTTAATGATCAAAAGATGTTGTGGATTTTGAAAACAAGAATGAAGAGCATGAAAAATTCCTCCGTGGTCTTACATCGAGACTAGAAAAAAAAAGATAATATAGTTGAAGTAATTTAAGAAGAAGTTATTTATTTATTAATAAAAAGTAAATTGGTTCAAAATTAAGGGAAATGAAGAATAAATTATAGTTTGAAGGGTTTTTTAATAAAAATATTTTACAAAGATATAAAAGTGTTTATAAAGGAATAAAGAAATACTTGAATGATAAATGATCAAAATTTATGGAAAAAAGTAATTGAATATGATATGAAAACATAAATGTCTTGAAATGGGATGAACCAAATAAAAAGGAAGCATAAAGTTGGACAAAACATAGTAGAAACTCTTGTCCTAACAGAGACATATTTGAACCGAATAGATAATAGAGTTGAAAATTTTCCAAAATTATCCATATAGAATTTCTGGTCAAATACTTATTAAAAATAAGAGGAAATTTATCGGAAATGAAGTGAAAAGATGTTTCTTTTAAATGTTATTTCAATTATGCGACTTTCTGGGCCATACCCTATCCAACATTGATGAGGTAAGGAGCTAATTAAATGTGGAATAACCTAGAAGTCAAAAAAGGGGAATTTGACAATACCCTTCATTACATAGAATAAATAACTTATATGGATATTTTTTCACTATTTTATATTTGAATATAATGATATTCATTGATAACAGATGAATGATAGGAATAATAACTGTAAAACTTTGAGAAAAATAAATAATGTTCAAATAAGAATAATTAATCTTAAATATATTTATTATCCTGTGGAAGAAAATTATGAGTATGATACAACCATGTATTTTGAAGATATATTGGAAAAAAATATATCCTCCACCTAATATGGAATATAATGGATGGAAAAAAAGGATACTTAGAAATCCATCATAGTAGAAAACACTCTCAATGATATGAAGAACAATACCACCTAGATTCATGATAGAGGACTCTCATTCCACATGACAAGAAATATATACTTGTTAAATATTGTTAAGATAAGTGTTTATCGTATATTGAGATATAAAAACTATGCAACCATAATGATTAATGGAATTGTAAAAAATTAATTAAAAGACAATGTGCTAATGAAAATAAAAGTACTCTATGTGGATGTGTTAAAGAGATAAAACCATATGAAATTTGAGGTTGGATCACATTGATCAAAAGAGCATGAAAAAATATCATCGGTAAAGGACATTTATGATATTACCAATTTGAAGAGTGATCAAGAAAATAAATGTGATGTGATCATGTGAGGTATGATAGTCTATAATTCATACCGAGTGAGGAACAAATAGGTATCAAATCTTCTTAATTTTTTCCACACAAATGAGTGTGGTCCAATGAATGTGGTTGTCACATATTTAGATAGTTACATCATTCTTTCTATTTTTGATTATTGTAAAATGGAATGTGTTTTGTTTATTCCATTAAAATGTAAGGTGATTAACTTTATGAAGTGTTATCTTCATGGAGTTGAGAATGAGACTGGCTACATATTCAGGATTTTAAAATCCAAAAAATGAAAGGAATTTAATTCCATTAAATTTGAAAATTACCTTAATGAACCTGAGATCAATAACGACGTTTTATTAGTTAGAACACCTCAACAAAATGGGGTCATTGAATATAGAAATTAGCTGATAATGAATATGGACAAAAATATATTGATTAATAGTTTTGTTTCTCATCATTACTTTAAATATACTCTTCATATTTCAATATACACTCAGAATCAAATAGGAGTGTTTGTAAGTGAGGATTGGATAATGTATGAGATATGGAATGCAAGAATGTCCCTAAGTAATTATTTTCTTATTTTTGGAAGTAATTGTTTCATTTTAAACAAATAAGTAAATCAATGAAAGTATGGTGATCTATCCAAAGAGGGAATATTATTTGGATACTCAATGAAGCATGAAGCATTCAACTGATAAAACAGTCATCTTAGAAATCATTTGGAAAGAAATTATATCATTATCATTGAGGATATTACGATTATTAACACAATGAAATCAAATATTAATAAGAAGGACGATGGATAAGAATGTAGAATATGGGAATATTCAAACACATAAAGTGTGGAAATATTTCCTATAATTCAGTGTACTGAAAATAATGGTGATTCTGAAATAGAATCAAAGGAGGAAACCACTGAAGAAGAAGCTATATCAGAACCTCATAGGATAAAAACTAATTTTATGTTTACCAATCCAACATCCTTATGGATTGTACTTCACCGAAATAGATAAATATAATGTTTAATATAGCGAATTATTTTCTCCTATGAATTGCAGAACCGACCTAATTTAAGGAAGCAACAATGGATGAGTCATTGGTAAACTCCATTAAAGGAAAAATGTATTAGATTGATGAAAACCTGAATTGGGATTTTGTAAAACTGACAGTGTGATTGGAAAAAAATGGATCTTCAAAACGAAATTTGATGATATGGAAATTATGATTAGAAACAATGGACACTTTTTGTGTAAAGTCTATGAATTGATTTAATTGCATCGATGATGAAGAATCTTTTTATCTAAAATATTAACTAGAGTCGATTATGATCTACTTAGCAATGAAAATTCAATTATGGTCCAAGGTTTATCAGATGGATTTGAAAATAACATTATTAAATGTATTTATTTAATAATACATCTAAATTTAAGAACCAATGATATTTCTAATTGTTAACTATGAAATAAAAGTTTTTAGTTTAAAGAATTCTCTTTATAGTATAAAAAATGCACAAATATCTTGGTATTATTGAATAGATTTTTATCTAAAGAATATATAATCTGAAAGTGGATATGTTGATCATAATCTATATGTGAATAATTCTTTTTTAGATCAATTTATGGTTCTTTTTTATGTGGGTGATATAATATTTGGATGAATTATGAATTGATCAGTAGAAGAAATTTCTAATAACAAGAAATAAACATTTTCAATGATCATGATTAGTGAAATCCAAATTTTTAAGGCTACATTTGAATAAAAAGATGGACTAATCCTTTGTTTCTCAAGAATATTATATAAGAGAGATTGATAAGACATTTAATAAGAAATAATCCAATCTAATGTCCACTCCGATTGCGGTTGGAAAAATCTTGAAAATTACAAGGATGTGAAATCAATGGATCCCACCATGTATAGAAGGATTATTGGAAGCTTATTATACCTTACTATAACATAGATAGATATTATCTTAGCAACATGTTTATCAACTAACTTCTAAAGTAATATTAAAGAATAACATTTTTTAGTAGAAAAAAATCATGATATATAATCAAGGTACACTAAAATTTTTCTTATTCATTATAGTAGAAAAAGATATTTAATTATCCACATTTTATGATGATAACTAGGCTGGATATGTAGTGGATCGAAAGCCCACAAGTGGGTGTTTATTCTTTACTAGAATCAAAATTTAGGGTTGGTTGAGTAGGAAACAAGAAAGTACTTCTCATAGTATGGATGAAGAAAAGTGTTTGTATATATATATAAGTCATGAAGTCAATTTTTTTGATGAAGTAGGAACATAATAATATTGGTTATGAGGTTAAATAGCCAATGGCGAGTCATTGTGAGAACAATATGATGATTGATCTTAGAAAAATAATTTTCAATGCTCCCCTACAAAACATATTGAGAACATATATCACTTCTTAAATGAAATTTTTTAACAAGGTGTGATTAAAATAGAGTAGATTAGAACTAATTTTCAGGTTTTTAGCATCCTGACAAAGCACTTGAAGGCACTAATGTTTGAGAATAATCAGGTGGACCTTTGTGTTCATCCACATCCCATTGCATGAGGATGTTAGGGTTTAACCCCTATCCCCATCTGTGTTACATGTATTGATCTATTTATGAAAGTGGCTCAGGATTTAGGGAGATATAGAATTCATGGTTGATTTGGTTGTGAAAGAGAACAATACAGTTTATTTGGGTTTATTTCCAAAGTGGGATAATAGAAAAATTCAATATAATATATTGAATTATGTAGAGGTTTGATGGAGAAGTAGTCTTTCTGTCCATGAAATTCACTTTAGAACACTTTTTTTCTATATTGATATTTTATCACATAGACATAGAGAAATGGATGAGATAATTTAATTAATTCTATTTGTGTTCAAGGATTATTATTTTTTTAATATCTTCATATATTCGAAAAAATCAAAACAGGGATATTTTCAGAATAATTATTTTTTCACAAAATTAAACAAATTTTATTATTTTTTATTTTCAATACAAACTAGGTTGATCAAGGATACTATATGGAAAGTAATATATTGGTGAAGTTGGATTCAATGATAAGGAGAGTGTTTTATTCATGTATTGAAGTTGAGAAAAAATTAGAGTTGCACAAACCGATAAAATATTGAGAGTTTTACAAAAAAGGCAACATCAAAAATTGATTTTTAGAGAACAAGGAATTATTATTCAAGGGAGATGGTATGCATGGAAGTTTCAAAAAGTTTTTTTAGTGTTTATAAATAGGTGATTACCTACAATTTATAAAGGGAGACTCTTATAGAATAACTATATCCTTTTATTCACATAATATTTGTGAAAAGTAATGTTTCATGAATTGTGAGATTATATCAATCACACATTCACTTTTCATGAATGTTAATTCTATATAAAAATGAGGATATTTAAGAATGTAAAAAATACTCTAGAATATGATTCATGTAGAGTCTCATTCGAATCAAGGACAAAGAATTGTGTTCCCAATCTATTGAGGAAACCTTTATGTCGATAAAATGGGTATGACATCACTAAAGGTAGTGAGAAAGTGGGAGTCAATGGAAGTGATATAAGGGAGGAAACAAGTTATCCCTAAAATCATTCTAATGGAAGTGATCCTGACACATAGTGACTATGTTTTGTCTTTTTTATTCCCAAAAATATAGTGAAGCTGAGTGGATTAAGGTATAATCTATACAATATCAGTTTATGATCTGAGGAATATCCCTTAGTGGTGAACTATGTAAAATTTATGTGTTGTGTTTTTATTTATTCATATGGGTGTTTAATATTTTTATGATTCCATTATACAGGTTTAACAAGTTCCTACAAATGTGAGAATAAGATTCGTCTCATTATATGAAATTGTTTACACCCCAATTCACCTCTCCCCTCTCAGGATATTCTGGGGTCCCAAAAGAACACATTTTGTCTATTTCCACTTATTAGGACAAATCATACCTTCTTATTTCGTGTGAAAAGTATCTCTATGGTTTCATTTAATTTCAATCAACCATGATTATTTTTATGTAGTGTAAATTAATGTGATGTGGACTTCTGGAAATATTATTCCCAATAATTGTTGGTGTAGAAATTTTTCACAAATTAAAATTTATAGTTGACCTAAAATAAAATATATACCAATTAGGTTGAAATTTTTTAACAAGGTATATATCCCTATGAGGGTTTTTATTAGTTTTTATTGTGGGTATATGGATCACTCAGATGAGTATGGTCTCTTTGGGAATATGGTCTAGTAAATATGGGTTCTAGGGAACATGGTCTAAATGAAAATACATTCATGCTTGTGGGGAATATATCATTATGAGGAAGGAAGGTGGTGATTATGATGTTTTGTTTGGACCTCATGGATGCATCATACTAATCCTTATAAAACAAAATCAAAGACCATATTTTTTAAGTGACACAATTTAAGGTAATATAATAGTATTAAGAATATATATGTTAAGGATAGTTTGTTAATACATTGTCTTGTAGATTTATGTCATGAATCTAGAACTTTTTTTATAAAAGGAGAAACAATGGAGAATTGATTAGTGCTAACAAATTGGGGTTTCAATGATATTTATCATTATTCAGTTATAAAAAATGAGACCATTGATGAAGGAATGAGTTATTTGGGCTTGTACGATGGGACGTGTCCCACATCCTGCATATGAGAAGCAAGGATATTTTTCTGAGGATTATGTGAGTGTGACTCGTGGTGGTGAGCAAAAATCATTGAATAGTCCAAAGGGGTCCAATACTCAATAACCTATGTTTGGAATATACATAAAAGGTATCCCAATATAATACTCAATAAAAGGGAGAACATGATTGGGGATTTTATATGTATGTGTTCTACCCATGTGTTTGTGTATAAAGATCAATGATGACTCCACGGTATGAAATCATTAATGGATATATTTATAGGGATTATACATATTATATAAGATAAGGTACAGATTATTCATTAATTGGAATTAGAATTTACGAAATCATGTTGGGGTTGGGGATACCGCTATAGTGTCCCCGTGAAAAGAATCCTTCTTATCAAGCCAATACATGATCGAGATCACTTTATGCGTTCATGTTGAATGGAAATTTTATAGGCCCCCTTTATTAATGGAATAGATAACTGAAGGGCTATCCACTATTTTATATTACAAGATCATGTGGACCTAGTGGTTTTGGGGGATGAAAAGATAGTGGGATACCAAGGTAGAATATAAGAGTGATAGGGAACTCTACTATTGAAATTTTTGTATGCATGGTACCCTAATTTATGAGTTGAATAAGGATATTACCCCTATAGAGGAATAAGAGGATGATCCTATTTTCCCTAATGAAGGATAAGAGAAGAATCTATTTCACTATAGTGAATGATATGTGAATGAATTAATTCACCATAGTGAAGGGATAAGATAATTGTTTCAGATCTACCTATGTTGAGCCATAAGCGAATTGGTTTAACTTTTCTATAATGGAGGGATAAGAATTTTATCAACTTTTTCCTAGTGGAGGGCCATATAAAGTGTTCATCGTAGAGGTATTCTATTTGATGAAAGCTGTGAAAATATTCACCCTAATAGTTAGGGGTCCCAATAGATTCCTTTAAGTGACTGTAACTCTAGTATATCTACTAGTATTGGTACGTTAATCTAGTGGTATAGAACTAAAAGAAGTGGTTTTCGTTGAAAGCTAATTAATGTATTAAATCTATAGACAACCTAATCACCCATTATTTTGGTTAATTTCACTTGGGATTAAGATTAATAAAGCTACTTTTATGGTTGTAGAAATATCTATAGTAGATATCCTAGGTGATTTTTTCTCCTCTAAAATGTGTGAAATGAGGAACCATTGGATACCATTTATAAGAAACAATATATTCATGGGAATACAATGCACATGAGCCTCAACCCAGTTGGTGAGGAATCTTTAAGTGCATCCATGAGACTCAGGATCAAATCCAGGTGGGGGATAATTCCCAAGGTACTGTAGCAGTACAGTAGCAGGGACTGTAGTAGTACTCTAACTGGAACTGTAGAAGTACTGTAGTAGATACTGTACAGAACTATAGTAGGTACTGTAGCGAACTATTTCTGGAACTATTCGGCACTGTAGCATCCGGGAATATGCCCCCTTTTTGGCCGTTGGGCCACCGATTTGGTCCCTAAGTCCTTTAAGGCCTTCGGGCCACCCAGGCCTTCGGTTTAGTAAGGCCTTCGGGCCCCCACAGGGCCTTTAGGCCACCTTAAGTGAAGATGAAAACCAGAAAACCTACAAGGAACAAGCTTCAGAAGGAGGAGGAGCAATAAGATTTCACAATATTAGAAGATAAATGGATTGAAAGAATGAGAGTTTATGGCACCAGCCGTCGGGAAAAGCCTATGCATTCATGGGAAAGCCTAGCCAAACAGCCATGCGAAGGTGGAGAGCTGATTTCATAATGAAGATGCTGGAGAGGAGCAGTTCCAAGTAGTTAGTCTGGGTTTCATGTAATGTTTAAAGCCTACGGGAAATGAATTCTTCTAAGGCCTATGTTCCATGTAATACATATGCCTACGTTCCTTGCAAGGGTTCCACCTTACCCCTTAAAAGGTGGATTTTCAAAAATCAATAAAAAATGATGGCCTTTTGGCCATTAGAGGGAATAAAAGCATGTCAAAAAATGTCTAGTGCATGCTAATGGACATGATCATGAAAGGTGTGTTTACAGATGTATCCTACAGGTAGAATAGAGGGAAAAAATTTAGCATTTCATGATCTATATATCTTTAATTTGGAACTTGATTTTGGGGAATTCGTTAATTAATATTCCTTTTTCCTAGGTTTACTATCTGTCCAATCCCACGCCTCTATTATAATCAAAATGATTACTAAAAATATTTTCAATCAGAATTGTGTCTGATTGACATGAATAGTTCTAAATTATAAGGTCATCACAATTTTATTCTCAAATCTCAGAACTCTACCTATATCTTCAAAGATGGGTGAAACATGAGTGCTCTTGTCCTAAGCGTACATACTAGTTCTGACTATAAATACAGTCCATGGTTCTTTTATTCCCACATATTCATGAGTTGAGTGTCCCATGAATCTTTTATGAAGTATATTTTCTAAATTCATCTATGAGTATATTGTTATGTGTGGTGTTCACCCTAAATATAGCACTACATCACAAACTGGTCACTCACTAATACGTAAGTGGAATGGTCTCAGTAAAGGTGAAAAAGGTGTTGTATACAAATGGATCAAAGTGTGTTGACCTTGGCGAAATTACCCAAGAAATTATTCTTGATATAAATACATTGTCACAATTTATCATAGTTATATGTATGAAAAAAATTCTGAATTTATTCTCCCATTATCAAATATAATAATATGACCAATTTTCATTCTACAGGATGACAATGTCTCACACCTCCTTTTATATATCTGATGATAACCAGGATTCTAAATCAAGATGTAGATAATGGGAACCACAAAAACTCATATTCATTCACTTATTCTTTGTAGAAAGTCATGTAAAAGCATCATTAGTTGTACATAGAATAAAATTACCTCTCAATATATTGTTATGATCTTCAAAATAATATGAATGTTCAAAGGCACAATATTAACTTTTTATGATCATTGTAATATTGATGAAATTAACTCACGTCTCCCTACATATCATGAAGTAAATTCTATATCTATGAGGGATATGTTAACAAAAAATTCATGATGCATCACTTCAAGTATGGCCCCCCAATAATTGATAAAACCCATTCCAGATAATGAAAAACCATTATTCTTTAATTTTCCATGTTATTAAAAAAATTAGATGAAGGGATGTTTTTAATTTTAGGACATGATTCCTAGTGGTGGTGTGAATCACAAGGGGAATGAGTACACTGAGCATCAAGTACTAACCTTGAGATTAAATATTTGCTTCCTGAAAAAAGAATTTATGAAGTGGTATAGATCTTCCAGAATTACATAAAATAATACTCACCTCATTCACATGTTTTTCAAACAATAGTGTTCAAAAATTATTATGTAGAATAAGGGATCGGTTTATGGGAAATTTATAAGATTTTAAGGGTTCAGATCTAAGGAGTGCTGTAAGATGAGATCACCCCACCAAATATTTCATGGGAATACCTTTAGAGAACACCCACACTAGTACAAACTTTACTAAAGAATGTTGAGAAATACAAATTGAAATAAATTAATATATAGAAATTTATCAATACTGAATGATGAATTAAAATATTTTTGATTTTCCATGTTGATAGACCCACATGAAAAAAACTAACTGACAATCCATTAATGTAGAAGTGGGGGTCTTTTAGCATGTCTTGGATAGAGAAACATAGGGGAAATTTGAGATATGGGGGGGGGGTAACATAAACATCAACATCCCTACCATGAAAAGACTAACCAGGTTCATTTACATGCATGTTAGTGAATAAATTATTCTTTTTAATAAATAAAACATGATTTTTTGGTACAATAAATTCTTTTTTAGAATCCTAGTTGGGATAATGGAATCTCATAGGGTTAGCTGTACCAGTTTTAACGATGATGCATTAGTGTCTATTTCACATATATAATATATATGTTCCATTTCATATCATTTGGGAATCTTAGGAAATTTAGGGATATATAAATTCACACAAAAATGTTTTTAAATTTCTAATAGATGAAAAAAATCCAAGAATCTAGATTCAAAAAATTTATTAAGGAAATTTCTAACACCGAGAAACTATCTTTAATGAGGGATTGGGCCTTAAGAACATCGAGTCTAAATTCTAATTCTATATTCTCATGGAATGGTGATCCTCATACTACCATAATAAAAAAATTCACTGTTGGGCATACTACATTAATTTATTAAAAAATATCATTGTGTGACAACATATTGTAATCTATGATCAATTATGTTATTGTCTATGAGGCTTATGAACCCTAAATATTTACAAGGAATTTCTTGTTTGTAAAGGATCAGGAGGTGATACAACTAATATATGTTAGATAAGAGAGAATCTAAATGGAGGTGAGACAACTGTAGGTGATGATCACCTATGAGGAAAAATAAGTTCCAATCAAACCTCATTCAATGGACACATTTTTCAGACTAGAACACACATATTCTTAATTTTGGATTTTGTCTTGTCCAAATGAGATACTATCCATTAGTTCAATGATTGACACAATATAAAAATCCAATGAAGGAGAAATAATGACTACTATGATACTCCATAAAAGTAGAGTTCCCAGTAATGCTCCTAGATCATTTTACCAGTTAAAAATCAAGGAGTCTGGCCAACTACATAGCGAGGAACTATCACTCTAAAAGATAGTAATGATAAAAATAAGTTAGTGTCTAGAGAGTTGTACTTATGTATAATATCATTGGACCCTGAAGAATAAATGTTGAAGGATACTAGTTTATCCTTTGTACAATAACATAATCAGTTCAAAAACACTATAGAGAATGTTCATCCTAAATATATAAAGATTTGGAGAAATTGTTTGAATACAACCTCTATTCAAGACTAATGGTCCACCCTCAATGGTTTCATTTACATCCCTCGAATTAGAAAAATTATATATCCCCTAGACAATAAATCTGATAATAACCCCATTAAGGTTGTTAATTATGTTTAGATTCTATATATACAGATCTTGGATATTAGAATAAGGGTTCCCGTGACTTAGTGGGTGAAATACATGAAAGGTTGGCGAAGAATTAAGGGATTTTTAAAAAATATATATACATGATGAATTGTATTAACTCATATATCATGGATATTTAAATTTTTTCCCTTTTACATGAAGTAATTTCACTAATTTTTTTCATGATTAATGTTGTGTGAAGATACTGGACGTAGTTGCAATAATGAATTAATCTCCAGTGTATATTTTTGCGGGTAGTCAATTGGATGGCCTTGAGGGGAGAGTTCTTAGTATAGAGTAAATTGATATATACATTGAATAATATATGATTAAAATAGAGGAATAATAAGTATTTTCATCTATTATACCTCCAATGATGTTGATCTAGTTGGTAACAAGGACAAAACCATCTTTATTAGAAATTAGACACTACTGAAATTCCATGTCACTGGCCAAGTGGTTTCTTCTTAATTAATGTTATTGATATCTATATCCATTAATGAGAGGTTAAATAACTCTCTCAAAATTAAATTAAAATTTTCCAACAAAACCTCACATATTTATTAGTATGATGAATCCCAAAGGAAGGCGGGGGGTTATCAAAAGGAATTTTTTAAAAACTAATATACTGAAGACATAGGATGAACAAAACCTAATAGAATCAAAGAGTGAAAATGATCATATGAATAGAATAATTATGATGTGGGAGTGTGATATTATCTATGTTAGTGCCTAAAAAAGGGTTACATTATGGAGACATGGAATAATGATGTTGATAGGTTTCCTAATTGTTGTATCTTGTTGATGAAATGAAACCCGTGTAAATAGTTTCAACTAACCTTCAACCAAAGTATATCACCCTCTAAATCAACTCTCATCAACCTATAAATTTCAATTCATATAGTTTCACTTTTCAATGTATCATTATTTTATTGAAAATTAATTGAAACCCTATAATCCTCATCCATCTCTATTATTATTCCTTTTTGAAAGTTCCATGTACTTCATTTTCTTACCACAAAATCTCTAAACTAGGGTGTGCCACATTAAAGATGTCAGTGGATAATAGATTAATGGTGGATAGAATCTATCCTGGACTCAACATTCATTTATTGATTTGGTTTCATATATATTTTTTCCTCAATATTATTTGATGATACATATTATTCTATTTGATCTTATCTTAAAGAGTCTATTGATTTAAATTTTATTTGAGAAATATAAATTCATTCTTTTTGTGTTATTATACACTAGTACACATATTTTCTTAACATTTTGATAACATAAGTATAGGACATGGTTACCCTTACATGGGTTTGGAAGTGTGGTGATGACCACTATATAGTATCTTTTCATGTAGTGGTACCATTACATAGGTCTCTCATTACACCTTTATGTTTCCTTTTTAGTCATGAAACTGTCATTTCATAGCTTGTATGAAATGTTTATTTAACCTCACATAACATAGGTACAAACCATATATGACTCTATTGATGTTTCAAAGTAACCTTAACCCAAATATTTAGAAATTTTAGATACCCTTACATTGCATGGGTGAGGCAATGAGACCCTTAAATAGGTCATTGGTGCACTAAATGACCTTTAATCTGATATTGAACTGTTATATATATTTATTAGTATTCAATAATAGAAATAAATTCTTATGATATTAAACTATTAAACATGAAAAATTAATAGAATAATCATCGAATTTTCTATTTTATAGAATAATAATTAAAAAATAATTTCAAAAATTGATATCAATAAAAAAATCAGAGAAGATTGAAATTATTAATTCTTATAACATTTACATCACTTCAAAAATATTATTCAATGAGAGTTTCATTATAAAAATAATATAAATATATTAAATTAAAATTAAAAAAAATTTATCAATTAAAAACCCACAAAATAATTATTTCTACTCAAATACTGAATAAATTTCTATTTACACTCAAACTAACCAATATTTATTATTTTTTTATTAAAATAATTATTTGGAATTAAAAACACAATGATTTTATAAAAAAAATTCAGAAATAATGTATCAAAATAAATGAATAACAAATTTCCCAACACATAATTTATTTATTGTCCTCTAATAATTAATCAATCAATTTCAATGGAAGTTAATTTATCTTAAAATTAAAATATTTGTAATACTAAATAATTTTTGTTTCTCAAAGATGTCTATATTAATTATTTTCCTAAGAAATTAAGTAAGATTTTACTTCTCATGATAAATTATCTACCAAATTTTGTTTTAATTTTAAAAAACTGAATGATTTTAAAATTTTTTAGAGGATTAAAATAAATTCATTTTTATTTATCTTTTGTTATAATGTTATCTTTTTCTCCAGGGTAAAAAAAATCACATAATTTTCCACAAAATAATTTTAACATACTAGGGGATGAGTGAGTTTAATAACTGAATAGTGGTATAATTAACTTATAAAATATTTAAATATTTAATAGTAAATCATCAACAAGGATTTTTATTTTGTTTTATATTTCTTTTAAAAGAAAAACATCTGAGACAAAAATTAAATAAAAGGGTTTTTAAAAAATTGTGTCTGTAAATACTAATCCCAAATTCTGATCAAATAAATGAATTTTTATGTGTGTAATGAAAATGATGCTGCTAGATTGAATTGATATTGAAATAGAATTGATTAATAATAAAAAGTCTCTATGAAATCCTCAAATTGATAAAAAAATTTATAACTATTAAAAATTACGTTTTATTATTTAAAATTAATCATTTTTTGAAAGAATTAATGGAAAGTTGATATATTATTAATGAAGTATATTTTTTCTCATTTAAAGACTCCTTTCCCTTATTTTAAACACAACATTAACCCCATTGTATACTCTAAGGTGGTAATGATATATAAAATATTTTAGGAGAACTATTTATGAATTGAGTAGATCAATATATTTTTTTATGGGACACAGAATATATTAAAATTGCATGTTTTAAAAACTCAAGTTAGTTTAAATAGAAAATATTCTTAAAAGCACTGGAATATTTTTTAAATACAATAGAGAATAATTTTCAAATAATTAAATAAATTATCTATTCTATGTTGTGATTATAATAGGAAAAACACTTTAATAGGTATCAATATTCATAAAAACATCAGACAACTATAAGGGATTTGATACGAGGTTTCAAAAAATGATTGAAATGTTTTTTTAAAATGTACCTAAAAACGATCGAAACCCCTTAATTTTTTTTATTAAATAAATAATTCATAATTTTTAAATAGATAAAAAATTGTCTCCAAAATTAATTTCTAATACTGTCCATGTTTAAAAATATATATTCAAATTTATGACCAACATTTGGGAAATATAAAATAGCTAAAAAATAAAATTTTAAAACAATATGATATAATTTAAAAATATTAATCACTTATTAGTTGGTTTTTCTTAATGACCATGGAAAAAATATAAATATTATACAAGATATATCAAGATCCACTGTTTCATTTCCATTAAGGTGACTATAAGTGCTAAAAAATTATAGTTTGAGGAAAACATTAAAAAATTATGAAATAAGAGCATGAAAATTTGAGAGGATGTTGTAATTAATGGTCATAGTGACTGATAGAGTTTCATGATCAATTAGAACCCTGATAAGAATCCTACCAGGAGTTGAAAGTGTTTCCTAATTACTTGGACCAAATAGAATAATACTCCGAGTAGTCTATAATGTTTCAAGATTACATATACCACCAAGTATCATCATCTTAGGGGTCCTAAATTTTTCTTAAGTACATGGAATACCTTGTATTAGCCTCTTAGGAATCAAAAATATTTTTAGAATATTTAGACCACAAAGGACTATGCTCTTCGGGGAAAAAATATTTCCAAATCTCTATTGACCTACTAGGATCACCTTCAAGATTTGGAAGTTTACACGTGATGATACATTTTTCAAAGAGACTTCTTGATTTGGATAATAAAGGTGTGATCGATTCAATGCATAACTACCATACTGGAAAATTGATATTCATTATCTATTATATATTTTTTATTTTTATATAAACATCCAAATTAACTTTATATTCAAAATAGAGATGTTTAAATATGTTTTTGGTCATGTCATATTGTGTCATGCTCACACCCTTATTTGGTATCTTTTGTATTTTTGAGTAAGCATCCTGAATATAGGACATTATAGGGGAAATAACCAAATTAATGATGCTAGAATAGGAATATAAAGATATAGAAAGGACAATAGAGGCCATTTTAGGACTGACGAATTTTTATGGTAGATATTTTCAAGTATTTATATATTTTTCTTTTTGGGATTTTGGTTTATATGATTACTACTAGATTTGTGGATTCTTTACTTATATATATTTGAATTGTTACAAAATGGGTTGTGATTATATGTTTTCACTTATCGTTATGTCTTCTATTTATTGTATATTATTGACATTATTTTTACTATAATTTCACTCCAATTTTTTTGTATAGTATCGGTACTGAAATACCTTTGACCCATATTAGTAGTGGATATCATATGGGGTATGAGGAGGCACACATGATGTACCAGTGGAGACTTCTCTGGTATATGATCCTCTTCATGGTAGTATAGTGGGGGGGGGATGTTACACTTTTTTTTAGAATTCGTTGAACTATATACCCTCTTCACCCTTAGAGAAGAAATCACTAGTAATAAATATATACTTGTAATGAATAGATGTTTCATGGGTATATCCCTCATATCATAAATTCCTCAAACAATGAATTTCCATGAGTATTTTATAGTTAAAAGTTTACTTATATAGATATTGAATGAAGATAGAATGTATTGAAAAAATTTATCCTTTTGACACATCCTATATAGTCCCACACAATCAATGTTTAAAAATAACCATGTAATCTATTATGATGAGAGAGATTGGATCTTGAAAGATGATAATGACAATAATTTCAATGGAATTTTGGTATAATGGTAAATATATCTCATCCTACAATGCACCAATGATGAAATCCATTGAGAAGCCACTTATAGATAATATTATAGGATTTTTGGTAATCACAAAGGATAAAATTAATTACAAAGTGGCGTATATTTTCTTTCATTTATCTACCAAAAGGAATCAATTTTTTCAATAGTCCATTATTTTGAACATATATACGACCATGGAATTAGTAGTTAGGGATATGGGATCATCTTTCTCTAGAAGAGTGTTGATTTCATTGATCACTTTGATATAATTTTAAATGAATGGAGTGACCACTCTACAATATGAGATATGGATGTATCATCCTAAGATTTTAAAAATACAATATGTTCGATAGCTTATACATCATGAAAAATTGAGTTTAAATGAACCATGATAAACTATTAAAAAATTATTTTTTAATCATGACCATTATAACATTGAAACAAAATTTAGAAGTACTAATATTAATAACATAATATTTAAAATTATGTACGGAGGATAAATGAAAAATTTGATATGTAAGAACATTATCTTGGTAATGTCTGTATAGGCTTCGAGCATACCTTTTTGTAAAAAAATGGTTTAAACTTGTTTTTGTGAAAAAATAAAGAAATTAATTTTTTTCCAATTTTAAAAAAAATTATTTAAAAAAATGAAATAAAATTTTGGAAAAAACATTTAAAAATTACATTTGAATGGATCTTTGGGATTTTTCTAAAGAGGATAATTTTATATAGATTTGTGAAAAATACATATTTTATTGAAAACTACCATTAGATTAATTATTTTATAGTGTTTTAATTTTTTAGTTTTATAAATATTATAATTTGATCAATTATTTTATTATTAATCAAATTTATTTAATTATATTTAATTTTTGGTTGAATTTTTACATAAAAAGTATTTATACTTATGAAATCATTTTGATTTGAACACTGCTTTTCATTGCGTCTGTAGGTTCAATTTTAAAATTAATTATTTTTTTTTGAAATTAATTTGATAAAATGGATTAAATATTTTTAATTATAATAATTAATATTATACAGCATGGTTACCTTATGTTTTGTTCATAATTAATAGTAAAAATAGTAAAAAATAAATAAAACAATTAAGGATAAGCCATGTTTACCAGGGGATAAAATAAAATGATAATGATTAAAATGATCTAAAAAATGTCAAAAAATGATTATAAAGAATTTTTTCTACGATATATAAACTAATCTTATACAATAATTTATTTTTGTTCCCTATTTTGATGTGTAAAAAAAGGATATAAAATTTTCATTCCAAGAATTCTATGTGTTTCCTCCCCAAACTTATATCAGGGAACCCCCAATCATCTTCTATTTACACATGTAAATGATTTTGAATTAGAAAATACATACCCAAATACCTTCATTAATTCCATACCCACTTCATGTAGTACTCATTTATTTGAAATCTAATCTTTTGTGTCAATATGTATAATCTTAAAGAGGTTTTCCAATTAAGAGTTATTGTTATTAATCGAGCATCTTTGATTTATTACTTCTTCCAAATCCTTAAAATAATACTAAATAATGATGATATAATAACCTAAAAATCTTTTATATAACAATATGTTATTATTTTAAGAGAATAACAAAATTTCATCTCCAAATAAATCAAATTGGAAACAAAACCATTGTTCGTATATATAATAATCTACCACCTCAAGAACTATTGAATGTCTTTTTTCCATCGTCACCTATCACATATCATTATGATGATGGATTTAATATTTATATATGATATTAATAACATAATAACCATTCTATAAAATTATTATATCATATAAATTTTTAATTTACCATCCATGGAAAAATGATGACGTCATTCTTCTATATGGCAGATTACCACTTCGCGAAGGGATGTGATACATTTTTTCATAAAAATTTTACATGGAGTGTTTATGAAAGTTTATTTAAATAAATAATATGATATTTATTAAAATATAATCATTTTTTGAATAGAAAATAAAATTTACCTTCTTTCCATCATGATCATTGAAAAATTGAAATGCTACATAAGAGTACGTAGGACCTACTACCACCATAATTGAAATGGAATTCATTTTTCATGAAAATAAATAATGGTTATTTTTAAAAGTTTTATTTTTGTATAAAAATAATAATTATTTCACGATTTATGGATATTATTTAGAAATGAAACATTTTACCATTGTCAAAAAAATGATTCTATTTATAAATTATGAACTGAGCATCCTCAAAACAACTTACTTGGAAAAAACCGATTAGGTAATTTATTACCTTTTTAAAATAAATGTAATAAATGTTTTATGTATATAGTATTAAAAATGGTAAAGTTTCCTAATTATATATATATATATATATGATATAATTTTATTAAATTGGATATAAAATACATACATGAAAATGTCTTGACTCGAGGAAAGAGATTTTGTATCAGTTTTCCTTCATTGAGGCATACATTTTTTTATTCACATAATTTCTTTTTATGGTGTATATAAATAAATATTTACATGTTATATCATGAATCATACTCAATTCACATATTTTTATATTATATTTTAATTACTTTAACTAATGGTGTTTTAATTTAAGGTTACTAAGTTGTAAAAAGGATTCATAACTCAATTTCCATTCGTTGGGTTATAACAATTGTGAATTAATATTATTATTACATGAGTATGTGTAAATTGATCCATGATTTTTTTATTCTATATAACCAATTATCTTGTGTGTATTTACTTTTTTAAATATAATTTCTCCATTTATCAATTCTCAATTTAATTATATTATGTTTGTAAGGGTTTCATCAAAAAACATCCTTATTTGAGCCATGGGTTCTTTTATGAACCTCATTTATTTTAAATGGTGTAAATACTAACACTTTACATATTATATCTTAAATCTTTAATTATACATGATATTTAAAATTACAATGCATTTACTTCATTTGTTAGACTTATGGTTCAAATGTTTCCAATGATGTATGTTTTTTGGTTTAATGTAATTTTAATCCAGATTATTTATGCTTGAATTTTAATCATAAGAAATTAAATGATAATTGTATAATAAAAGCCTTAAATTTTTTCCGGAAATAAATATTCATGAAATTTTAATGTAATAGTAAAATGACCCTCTTTTTTTACATAAAATTACTTATGAAATGTTCTTAAGTAAATTTAACTTCAGTCCTCTATTCGTTCAAATATATTTTTTTCTTTATATATACTTCTTTTAGAAAAATAGTTTCAAGAATTTAATTAAATTTATAAAATACATATATAAAAATTATTTTGACCATGTTTTATAATTTATACTATGGTTTCAAGGGAATCTTCTAGATTTTTTTGAATGTGATATTTTTTAACCGTTTCTACAATAGAGTGAAGGGAATGTTTTTTCTCCTATTTGAAATGTACCAAATTACCTACTATAATGAACACTAAATTATTTTAAGAATCCGTTATATGTGTCCATGATTCTTTTATAAGTAAAATGTTTTATTTAAAATTTCATAAATTTTTAGATAGTGATAAAGTGATTTTAATGTGAAAAGGGGATTTTATTCAAGGAATATTACATGTAATATTTTAAGGAAATTGTTCATCATTGGATAAAACCTTTTATGTCATGTTTTTAATCTAAAATATTTTATATTTAACACACAAATATAACTATATTATTATCCCTTAAATAGATAGAGAAATGTATGCCTTTTCATTTCTAAAATTCCTTTATTATTAAATTAAAGTTGATTTAGACATGAGGTATGATTATGAATCCCATTGTAATTACTAAGATAAATATTAATTTATTTTATATGATTAATTTCCATTATGAGGAACATATTAATAGTTAACAAGTTTTTGTGGGAGTGCGTAGATAATGCTCTAATTCACTGGGTAAAGCATTATAATCACGAGGCATCATATATGGGATTATGGAGTAAGCCTAAAAAATTATGGGACTTTTTCCACCATGTGATATATTCTAGGAAGTTAGACTTGACTCATGTATATCTCTTGTTATATATTGTGGCTATTCATCATATTATACCATGAGATTATGGTGTATTGTTCATTATATTATTCACCAATGTGACAGAACCATGATACATAAATTTCATTATATGATGTTACAATTTTGAATCACATGTTATATTTCCTTGTCATGTTGTTACCTTACTGGGACTTTTTATCTCACTTCTTTATTTTATGTATTATCATCGTTATCCTATGATGTTTTAGGAGCATCATGAGCTTTAGAAGCTCATTATGGAAATAAATAAATGTAATTTTTTTGTTTATTTTTATGTTTTATGTTCCCAGTGATTCAGAGACATAAGGAATAATGATATTTGGGTTTTAATTAATATATTTTTATATTAAAAATCATTTAATAATTTGTGTAGAAGGATTGGGTATCTATTTTTGGTATAATTGGAAATGGTTAATTAATCATTGGAAATTAGGATGAGAAAACAATAATAAGAAACCTAGAGATAATTATAATGATACACATAAGTATAAGTAAAAGGATAAGTTTAATTTTCAGATAATATCCATGAAATTTGGTGAGTGATAAAATGTTTGGTTTTTGAGAAATTTAATCCCCATATGGATAATAAATGTGGATGTGTCTCTAGAAGAGTTGTACTTAGGGGTAATAACATCGAAAGTGGTGCATTGAGATGGACTTGATTGTTACAAATTTCACAAAATTAGTCCTTTCAACACAGCTAGTTTAAAACTCCCATTTGATATCTTTATAAATTCAAAAAATATGTATGAAATGTTATAAATTACTTGGAAATATTTTTATGTTAAAAAAACAAAATTGGAAACATTATCATGGATAAACTAGAGTGAAACCAAGAGAATCATAAATAAGGATATAATTGTCATTTAAAAGTTATTCCTACATGGTTTATATGTTTCCCTTTTTAATGTTAATGCATTATCATATTGTTAATTTTATTATTTTTAGATAATAGCTGTAAATATGTGAAATAATTCCAAAAACCTATGTGATATGAAATGGAATAATTTATTTAATGTAATTCCTAACTTAATAGGAAAACTAGTTTGCCATATTGTGATTATTTCAAATGATATATCTCAAATTATGATTAACAACTAAAACATTGTTTAATTTTTAAACACACCAAATAAGAGAATGAAAGCGTCTCATTGACATTCATTTACTAAAGATTAGAAATAAAAGAAGAAATAATTTCTTACATGTCAACAATGTGGGTGGACGCACCAAGGAAAATGCCTTAAAGAAACTGGAAAATTCATTATGTATGGAAAATGAGGGAACAATGTATCCAATATATAAGGAAAATAAATATTCCACTCAAAAATTTATAAGGGAATATAATTCAAACTAATGAAACACTAATAGTTCAATGTTGATGATGTGGGGAACTTAGTCATTAACATTATCAATTTCATAATTCAGGTATTAATTCATATGGTCCTATGTTTTTAAATTCATTGATGTGGAATGATTGACATGTTTAGATTTTGGAATTAAATAATATTATTTTTGAATCATTTTTACAAACTATATTCTTGTTATTTGGATAACGAGTCTTCTAGAGATCAATTTTAAGTAGTTTTTCATTAAAGATTTAAAATTATATTTCAAATGGTACTAATGAACTAGAATAGTGATTTAATGGTAATGATATATTTTATTGAAAAATACTATTTGGAAAAATATAATATTTTAATGCACTTGATGCTTGGGTAATTATTTCCAATTAAATTTATCTAATTTTGTGGAGAAGAATGAGTTGAATTGACAGCACTAGATGTTAAAAAATGGATTTGAGTACTATTGTTATTTTAGAAAATATTCATATTATTTTTAAATATAATATAGGTTCCTGAATAATTGTACTTATTACCGTATACTTTTTCTTCATTAGTTTTTGAAAAAGGAAAGCCCACAAGCTGAGAAACAACTAGTTGCATCCAAAAAGGCCATAGGGATTGAATACACAACCAAAGGGAATCAAAAGTGAAGTTCCTAACATAGAACATTATAATTTAATGGTTAGTATGATATTTATTTTATTTAAAGTATTTGGTTCATAAATATTCATTTTATTTTTTAAAACATATTATATGATAAAATGTTTTTCAATTTTTCGGATTTTGTGGTGATTAATGATATTTTGAAAACATTTTATTATGTTGAGATACATAAAACCTTTATAGTTAACAGAAATTATTATTTGGGAACAATGATATTATGTTTTAAGAGATGTATGTTTAATTTTGCGAGATAAAATTTGATGTTAAAACATTATTTAATGTTGTGCTTTTTGAGGTTATTTGGGATATAGGGTTATTTATTTAATGAATGATCTATGTTAAAGAATTATTTTTATTATTTAATTTTGAAGATTAATATATTTATGTTAATTGTTTCTATTATTATATATTATGAGAAAATATTTGGTTAAATAATTATAGTAGAAATAAATAGTTATAGTTATTTGGATCATATGATTCATTGAAATTTAATTTTAGTTGTTTAGGTAGAAAACAAATTCACATTGGATAGTAATTATTTAGAAGTTGAATGAGAATAATTAACAATAAATGGATGATTTCTTTATGAAATAAAAAGATATCAAGAATGTTTATTTCATATTGTTATTAATATTAATAGAAAAAAGATCCACCATATGTAGGAAAATGATCTTGGAAAAAAATGATATCCTATTACCTTCATATCATATGAATCAATGGACATTTAAATCAATATAGAATTTTTATTGTTTAATAAATAAATTTAACTTGACCATTCACTTTTTTATGATCAATGATCTCTATCAATCTTCAAAAATGTTTATATTTTTTTTCCATTTCATTATTTTCACCTTCCACTAATTCTATACTACTTCGTAATCTAGTTACATGTTACCCCATATTACCATTTTATCTCTATTTATATAATTTAAGATAATTTTCAATAACTTTTTTTATGATGTGGGTTTTACATTAATGAATTTTCAAACATAAAACTGAACACAAGTTAAAATCATGAGGATAAATTTTTTAAGGGTGGTGGTGGGGGGGGGTATAATTTTGAACCCAAATACTCTAAAATAACACTATGTTCGATTGAATATACAACCCAAAAATATGATTTAAACAAATCATAGTTTTATGATAAAATATTATGATTTAAATGTGAGTATTATATGCTAATAATTAAAATTTTAAGTATGAATATGAATGACCAAATTTTGAAAATAAATTATGTATGATAAATACAACATATTTATAAATAAGTATTTATTTATTGGTAATGTATTTATATGATTTAAAAAATATTTTTATCAAACAAAATTGAATTCTGTTAGTTTTTTTTAATAAATAATAAAATCACTTTTCCTTAATTTTAAAAAATATATTTTAAAAAATGAACTGAATTTTGGAAATAAACACTTAATAATTATCTTAGGATAATTTTTTTTGAATCATTCAATAACGTTCAGGTTTTTATTAAATGGTGAAAAATACATGTTTTTCTTAAAAACAACCTTTTTATTTAAATCATTTATAATGTTATATTTAGTTTTAAAGAGAAATATAAAATTAAAATAAGTGAAATTATATTTTTTTATTCTAATTTATGTCATTTTAATCAATTTCTTGTTGTTTTTTTATTTAAAAACTTTAAATTATTATGAAATTTTTTTCACTAAATGAAAATATTTTCATCACATTTTCAGGTTTAGTGATAAAATAAAATCATTCAAATTTTTTACTAGAATTTCATAAAATTGATTCAAAATTTTTAATTATAAAATTTAATATTATGTACCAATTTCAAATTAATTTTTTTTCTTAATGAACAATAAACATAGTCGAAACTTTTTAGCATGGTTTTGGTGAAAATGAGTATACTGAGGGGATAAACACACAATATAAGCTTTAAAATAGCTTAAATTTTATTCCAAGAACTATTTTATTTCCATATTGAGATAAAATATAATTTATTATTTTATAATTTTCTATTTTTGATCCTTTTTTATGTATAATACTTGAGTATAGTTTTTTTTAAAATTCAACGTGTGTCTTACCCCACACTAACAAAAGGGAACATGCCTTCCACCCCTTTTACACCAAAAAATCAAGATTTATTTTCTTAATTATAGACTATATACCTTACTTACTTCCCTAAACATGATATAGAGTCCTTTTTTTGATCATAAATATTATTTATGGAGGCATTAGGTATAATCCAAAGAGGTGATATGAAGAAGAGGTATCATTATTAACCACGTGTCATTGTTTTATTTCTTCTTTCACCCCATTAAAAAAAATAAGTCATGAAGACATAAAAAAATTATTATATGCAACACTATAATAGGTTATAAAGTTAATTATTATAATAAATACATGTACTCTTCTATCACATTGTATATGAAACCATCGTTCATGTGTACGGAGAGCTACCGCCTCATGAGTTGATGTAATTCATTTTCCATCAAAAAATATAATAGATGTTTATGATGATTTAAATATATCATATTTATGATATATTAAAAATTCATAAAAATTAATATATCATATAATTTATTAACTTACCATCCATTGAAAGGTGACAATATAGTTCTTATGTAACATGAACTACTTCCACACAAAGTGATGTGAATATTTTTTTTAATACAACATAAAATGGATGGTATATGTAATTGTATTAAGATAAAAAAATGATATTTATGATATTGTGATAATTATTTAATGATATAATAATTCTTACCTTATACACATCATCATCACTAATAAATAGAAATGTTACACACGCATATGTACGACCTACTGTCTCTATGATTGTGTAATAATTTAGTTTTTATAATCATAACTCATGATAATATTTAAAATTATAATTTATTTATATAAATTATAATTATTTAATGATCGTTATTCTGTAGATGGTGAAACAATGATCACTTTATCCATGGTCAACACACTAATGATGTTTTGAAATTATGAACTAAGCATCCTCAAAACACCTGACGTTGACATACCTATTCAAGAAATTAAATATATAATTTATATTAATGGATTGTATTGCATAAGGATAATGGATTAATCTTAGAAATTGTTATTATGAAATTCAATAAATTATATAATTTTATTTAGGAGATAAAAATCATAAATGACATATTCTAGACTCGAGGTAAAAGATTTTTATCAAATTTATTCCATTATAGAATACATTATTGTTATTTATAGAATTCATTATATATTATTAATATAAATATTATTTTTTATATAATAAATTTAATAATGAACAATTAATTTTATTTTAATTTGTTATTTTATGTAATTTTCCAAGGGGATTTTATATGGATGTTACCAAATGGTTTAAGGATTATTAACCAAATTTTATTTCATTGGGGTATAAATCTTATTGGTTGAAAATATTATGGCATGATTAGGTGTGAAGGTATCACTAAATTATATTATTAAGTATTTAAATTTTTATTGTGATGATTTAAATTTTTTTACCCATAATCTCTCAATTTAGTTATTGTTAACTCTATTATATAGTGTTTAAAAGGGTTTCATCTCAAAAACATATTTCTTAAAGGAACATGTTCTTTTGTAAAAATAATTTACATTAAATTAATTATATATAGAATGTTTACATATTATATCATAAATAATTAATAATTCATGATATTTTATATTACAACTTAATTAATTAAATCAAGGGATTTATGATTCAAAAGTTACTAAATTAGTAAGGTTTTATGTTTCAATCTTATTTTAATCTAGATAATTTATGAATAAATTTATATTTAAGAAAATTATTTGATATTTATCTAATAATACCCTTTAACATTTTTATCATATATTTATTAATTAAATTTTCACCTAATAGATCCATTTATATATATGTTTTACAAAAAATTATTGAGAAAATGTTTATACGAAAAGTTGAATTCATCTATATCTTTGACTGTAAGTTTATTCAATGTAAATTTTTTCAAATTTTTTTTTCAAGAATATTTTTGACATTAACTTAATGATTTATAAAATTAATGTTTACCCATGTTTTTCTATTTATAATAATGTTTTGATGAAATCTTATTGTTATTTTCTAAATGAGTTTCTTTTCAAACTTTTTACAACTGTGGGGAAGGAATAATTTTTAACTTATACATAATGTATGGAATTACCCACCATTATTAACAATTAATTGTTTTAAGCATCAATTATATTTTTACATGGTTATTTTTAATTAATTTGTTTTGAATAATAATTTGTAAATTTATATATTTGGATGAATTTATTTAAAATTGAAAATTGTATTTTCCTCAGGAAATAATACATGTAGTCATCTATTAAAAATTTCCTCAATGATTAAAACCTTTGATGTTATGGATTAAATTAAAATTATTTATATATTTTCTTCACACACATACCTATATTATTCTCCCTTATTTCTATATGGTAATAATGTCTATTTTTCATCTCTCAAACTTCTGTTTTATGAAATTACCTTTTGTAGTGATATAAGGTAAGATTAGAAACCCATTTTTATTCCATTGGAAATTATTATGTCAAGAATGATGATTGATTTCCATTATCTGGGACACCTAAATCATGAAAATATTATGATAGACACACATATATATAGAACTAAAATTCATTTTGTAAATATTCAGTTTTATGAGGTGTCCTGTATAGGATTCGAGAGTAAACCTAATCCATTATGGGTATTTTTCCACTATGTGACATTATCTTGGATTTTATCCCTGACCCATGTTTATGTAATGTCATATGTTTCATCCATATTTCTTAGGATAACATGATCTTTTGATTCCATTTGATTATGTCATTATCACTTGTGGTTCACCCATGAACCTTTAATTTTATGATTTCATGGTACACTTTTGACTAACATGTTATGTTTCCATATCATGTTATTCCCTATATTGGGATTTTATTTCCCTCTTTATTTTATGTTATCCACAAGTTTTACTAGTTTTATGATGTCAAAATGATTTAGGATAACACTTAGGAAAATTCAGAAATAAGATGTTATGTTTTAGTTTATTTTTATTTTTTTACATATTTTTCTAATGAAACTATTTCTCATGATATTTAGGTTGTAATTAATGTATTCTTTTGTTAAAAATAATGTAATTATATGTGTAAAAGACTAGGTTATCTATAGTGGGTGTCCATTTAATCTTCATTTTCATCATATAAGGATATTGAAACATTAGTAAATGCATATGTGTGAGTGTTCATGGAACATGGGACACTTTTTTATCATTGGTTTGATGGGAAAATCCACCATCAAGACAATCCTACAATAAAAAAGTTTATTAGTTCTATCATCTTAATGGCATATTTAATCATAATATTCTTGATTACAAAATCAATGTTACCCTTGATATTTAGTAAATCCACAAATTTCAACAGGTCCACCTCCAATCCTACTATGTGTTCTTAGTATCATACATCATTATTAGTGAAACCTTATTATAATAGAAAAGATTATAGGATAACTGATTTACTAATAGAAACACATATGATACCAAGGAAACCCTAGTTATATTTGGGTCTTTAATTATTCATCCGATCATAAATATATAAGCACCATTATCCCAAGAATTATTACTTCCTTGGATAGAGAAAATATCCTCATTAGGGAGCTCTATAATCACTGGTTCACTTTTGGAAGTAGGATGCATAGTTGTGACATATTCAATTTCATATCCATTATTATCCCTTTACAACTCAAAATGGTAATCCGATTATTAAAGGATGACCACTCATTATTAAAAAAATATAGTCATCATGGGATAATTAATGATCTATTTCAATTGATCAATTCAAGAGATCAAATAAAACTCATAATGATATAGGCAGTGAATCTTCTTTTAAACTATGAGGATTAGAACAAGGAATTTTTTTATAATGATTTAATATAAAGTCTCAACATAATAAATCATATTTATGATTCATTAATGAATATTATGATTACTGATATTTTATCAATTTGAGGATCATTCCATGTTATTTCACCAAGGTTTCCACATAAAGGATGTGTGGATTCCAAACTAATGGGGGAATGAATACCAGTATGTGAAAGATATATTTCATGAGAGTATTGAAAGACAATTGAAAATAGTGATACTATCATTATATAACCTCAAAAATTATAAATATAATGAAGGGTAAAAATGAACAAAGATGTTGGTTATAAATGTTTTAATATAAGAGAGTATCCCTTGAATTACCTTCAACGCATTGAGGTTTTGTGGAGAGGTAAAACAAAGTATCACCATGGCCTTGTTTTAGAAATAGTTGATGATGAGATGAAATTTTTTGAGTAATTTTTTTTTCATAATGTCACTCAAAAATTAGACTTCATAGGGGACACCTTTAATCTGTATTGTCATAAATTATTTAAGATTATATATATATCATCCATGTGATAAAAAATTTGATTATATTTGACGACCAATTTTCCCTCATATCACTCAATGATCTTACCAAGGAAGGATTTGAATATGTTATGGATGGTATGTCAGTATGTGGTACCTACATTATTTTAGACAAAGGGAAATAATTTTCAATAATAACCCCCTTTATAATCCCTAATTGTGGTGGTATATTAATCTTTGGGAGTTATCCATCTTTTATTTTACCTGGAGTATCCCTATATAAAGGAAAGATATTGAAAGAAAATAATAAAAAAATAAATATTTCTATAACTAGATTACATAAGGAATCATTCACGATGTTTTGGATGAAATATCTAAAGTCAATTAAATATTTGACATTCCCATTATATTTTTTTGGGGATTATATTGGGTAACTATTACATATAGTGGGAATCCAAATTTTTTTTCCATAGTTTAGATTATCAACTTCATCCTCCACTTATATAGCATTTACATGATGCATTTTCCATTGAATTTTTTATAGCCATGGTGATCTATTGAAAGATATTGTTGATGGGTATCCACCGTAGTATCTATCCATTCTTTCATGATATAGATCTATATTAACAGAAATATTTGTTTTTTGGGAAGGTAATCTGTCTTTCCCACACTTTAGGGGTCATGGTGGAACTAATAATTATGGGAAATATATCATCATCTAAAAAAAGATTCAATTATCTATGTTTATAAGTTACAATTAAGATAAATTCCTCAAATTATATAGTGGTTTCCCAATGATCAACATCTTCTTCCTCTATTTTTTTCATTATCATTTTCTAATGTAATAAATGAAGGGGAGAATTTGACATTTATAAAAAATTGTGGGATTAGTTATATATTCTTTAAACAACAAGGATAAATATTTGGTTTTTCGAAGGTGTTATTATAAATGCATCATTATGGAGGTTATTTTGAATATCTCATCCTTATTTCACACTATAATAATGGAAATTTGGGGTGAAGACATTCTGATATTTAGTGGATGGTGCGGTATCATCATCATTCAGGCTGTCATTTTCAGGGGTGATACTACCTACTTGGGAATCGTAAAAACCTTATAGTCGGTATGATTCGGTTTATGCAATAGATATCATGAGGATAGGGGATAATTATTATATGTCTAGTGGTTTTATCCTTGGATTCATTAGTTTTTTAATGGTTGAGATGTGTATAACCCATTTTTTCCTAAATTTGGACTTGTTACATCAAATTGGTTTATGGGAAGTGTATAATACTCATTGATTTCACTCCATGGATTGGTTAGAGTAGCTTCCAAGACATGAGGGGTGGTTATTTATTTAGAATCAATGTAAATTACATGCTTCCCATCAGTCATTATTTATATTTATTGGGAATGATGAGGCATCATTATTATGGATAATGTAACTTGATGGAGATGGGGTGAATAGTAATATAAAAATTTAAAGACAAAAACCAATTTAAATTTTATAAAATATTAATCTATAGGGAGTTCAGTGTTCTTAAGTTATGATGTAAAGGAAATAAAAATTAAAAGAAATTTATATTTAAAGATCTTCAGATCACAAAGATACTAGTCCACTCCTCAATTTCCAATCCTCCTTGATGATACCGGTACACACTAAGAAAATCACATTATAGGTGTGAGAACTTTATTATAGACCCTTCTATTTGAACAACCCAGATGATTAACCAATTCATTTATAGAAGAGACCAACCAAGTATTCTTACCTAAATTTTGATAAAGAGTCAAAATCCAAACATCCATTTTGGTGGCAGAATATTCAGAGAAAGAGAAGGACATGGTTTTGATGGCAAAATAATAAACCGAAAATGAAAAATTACAAATAAAAATTATCAATATTACGAGAAAATTAAATACATGAAATGGATCAGATGATTAGAATACAGATGAAGTTTGTGATTTATGGTCATTAATCACTTAAGATGAAAAATGTGATGATGGGGTGGTTTGTGATGACAAAAAAGAAATTAGAATGCAAAAAAGACCATGAATTTTTTTTGGAGGACCAGAAATGTTAAAGATGTATTACAAGAGATCTACATAATGATTCACATAGTTATATGTTTTATATCTTGAATAAATATAATGAATAATTAAAAAAAGATCCTTTAAGAGTGGATCTGTGTCCAATAAATGCATGAAAAATGTTGATTATAATAACATAATAATACCACAGTTTCCTATAGTTTTTTAAAGTCTCTAGGAATAATATAAAATAAAAATCAGGCTTTTTGTATCTTTATAGAATATTAAAATTGATCATTAAATATATTTAATAAAAACAAAAAAAATATAATTTTGACTATCTATGGGTCTTTGACCTACCATTGGAATAAAATAATGTCGATTCTTGACCCAATGATAGATTCCAATCGTTGATAAATAAGGATTGAGCTAAAATTTTATTTCTAAGAAAAAATAAAAGGGGTTAACAAAAAATAAATTCATTCCAAGAACCTATACAGTCAAAGAATTATTGAAAAGAAATAAAAAATTTCTTGCCATTGGAAGTCCAACGGTGAGTTATGACCTACCTTTGCATGAAGGCAATAGTGGCTCATGACTAACCTTTGGAAAATTCTAGTGGTGGATCACTAAAAATATTTTAAAAACATCAATAATATTAATAGATTTATTAAAATAAATGAAATTGAAAAAATAACATAATGATAAAAACAATTACTATAAACAAAATACTGATGGAAGTTAAAGCATGAAGGAGATTATTCCAAGAAAGAGAACCGGAACTAAAAAAATGACTTCCAGGAAAAAGATAAAACAACATCAGGAAGAATGAAAAAATCCTCTAATTAGAATGTTGTGGAAATTTTAATAATATGAAACAAAGAAACCTTCATCCCCTGGTCGAAGGAGGGAAGTAAAGCCTCTTATATGGTATCTATAAAAAAAAGCACAATTTTTTTATTCTTATGATAAAATAAAAAAAAGAAACCTATACGGAATATAATGAAGGATCGAGGAAAATGTTCTATTGGAGTTTTAGAAAGATACAACCTATGGTTGAACAATAATAGGAATACACCCCCAATGGGTAAAATTTATCATACATTTGATTTCCAACAATGGGTGAAATCGACCACTATTGATGTATGGTGGGGGTCCACTGACCCATTGTGGGGTTGCAACGATATTTAAAAAAACACACCATTTATTAAATTCAAGTGGTGAGTTGATGACAAACTTTTGGTAATTTATAATAGTGATCTATATTAACCACCATAATAATATTCCAATGGTTATTCAGTTAACATCCAATCGGGATATGAAATATTGATACAAATGGGATAAAAAGGATAAGAAGGTAAAGTGAGAAAAAGAAAAATTGGTGGATAATATTATCAACTCTTTAAAAATGGATCAACTTTTGAAATGAAAATAATGGAATTAAGAACAAAAATAATGAATCAGAAGAGAAATCGAACATGAATTAGAATAAAGGTTGAAAGTAAGATGAGTTTAATGAAATATGTACAAAACACTACTTTTTGGTGAAAGAGAGGACAGTTGAGGCTAATATGGGACAAGGAATAAGAAATGTGGAGGGTAAGATGAACAAGATCTAAATATGAGGAGAAACATGGTTAGATTTTTTGAATTATTGGATTACTAAAGGATATTCTACTAGTGAACATGATAGATGGTAGTCAGTTTGTCAAAGAAGATGACTAGTAGAGAAGGAAGAAAAAATCATGTAGGGTTCAAACCAGAATGTTTTTGATTTCATAATAAAAGAATGGATGAGATTAAATAGAACAAATAATAGAGAGGATATTTAATACGAGTTTTTTTTATCATGGATCTATCATCAAAATCAAAACCTGAGATTCAAATAGTATTTCATCCAAAGTAGTTAATTGGTAGTTAAAATTAAATCACACACACATACACATGGGGGATTCATCCCAATAGCTAACCAAGCATACTCTTTTCATATACAGGAGCATACCATAGGGCCTTATACATGGGCCCCACATTCTATAAGTGTGTACTATGGTCATTTGTTCCTAACCTCTCTATAGGGCTTCCTACGACTAGAATTTCCATAGGGTTGAACCTTAGGGGTCCCCTATGTGGATAATGGTCTCTATAGATTTCCATACAAACATAGAACCAATGTTTTTATAAAAAATACAAAAATAATTACACTTAATTAATAAAAAATAGAAAACATTTAAGAATTATTAAAATAAAAACAAAAACAACAAAAATTTAAAAAAATATAATTATATAAACAAATAATTAAAACACTTGATAAATAAAATACCTGGGAAATTAATAAAAAGTCAATATAGTAATTTATCAAAATAAATAAGTGAGGTAATGTTTTTTATCATTTTCAAATATTAACAGACTCCATGTTTTTGTAAATTACAAAAAAATAGTTCATAAGTTTTTCAATAAAAAAAACTACCTTATTGATATTTTGGAAAAAGTAAACAAATATTAATATGTAAAATAGATTACCCTTCAATAAAAACTAATTAATGAAATTATAGTAAATAGAATGAATTAATATAGTATTACTCATTAACAAAAAATTTGTAAATGGTAAAAAATTAATATTATTTAATGGGTACTAAAATTAAAAATTTCAACTATATGACATAGGTATAAATATTTAAATAGAGTAACTATACTGAAAAGGATTTTAAACTTCTAACATACCAAATTCCAATTTCATATTTTCAATTTCTGAAAAATATAATGTTTACGTAAACATTTCAATTAATTGTTTGTTTATGAGAATACATTCCATGATTTTTTCACCTTTATATACAAGACCCATTTGAATGTGAAATAATTCATCTATGTGATTAGTTCTACAATGTTAAATATGGGTTTTTGGAATTGAAATTAAAATAGAGTTATCATAGTAAAAATGAATTTTATAAAAACTAATATAGAAATAAAAAACATTTGTTTTATCAATATACTTTGTGAAGAGAAACTTTCCACAACAACATATTCAACCTCAGATGTTGATAGTGATACTGATAATTGTTTCTTAGAGATCCTTGAAATATATCTTTTTTCCTTAGATGTGACACATACCTGTAGTTTGTTTCTTGTCATGTCTACAACCCAAAATGTCAAAGTTAGATTAAGATAGTAAATCAAACCAATATTCATTGGAATATAATATTCTAGTATAGATAATATAGTTGATATATAAATTACACTTTTAAAATATTAAATTTGACATTAATTGTGGTTTTACTAAATCGTAGTACATAAGAAAACCGAAAACTTGATATTTGGTCTAGAATTTGTGAGATACAGTAGGCTTACTTTTATGCCTCTATATTGTTTAATATCAACTGACTTACCATATTCATCTAAATACAATTTTGAATTAGTTATCAGTAGTGTTTTCATAGTTTTTCTTAAATCAATTACAAACCACATTTCTTTTTTATTTATCATATTTTAATTGATTTAAGTAAATACCATATTGTCACAACCCGACCTTACCCAGGCTCAAGCCACAAGTTCCCCATGCCCGCCTCCCTAGGCCAGGGGCCGGCGACAAGCGCCGAAGTCTAAACAACTCAGTGAGGCCTTTGCATAAGTACATGTACACACACACACACAGTCCACTCAATGAAAAAGTGCAGAGTAAACAAAAAAGTAAAGTACCAACTGCTATAAACAACCACAAAGGTGTATCAAATTCTTAAAAGTACAAAGTGAGTGCTAAAGGTAAACTGAAAAAAATGGCAAAACACGCGCCCAATCAAAAAAGTGCCACAACCCGACAACAGGTAATCGAAATTAAAACTGCTGGGAGAGTCCCCCACCTGGAATCCAACTACGACCACCGCACATGGTATGAGCTCCTGAACTCCTAATCTCCTCTGCAGTCACGAGAAACCTGTCTGTCGTCTCCAAGGGCACACCAAGTGCAGGAAAATCCCAAGAAAGGGTGAGTATAAAAATAATCAGTAGGATACCCCGAAGGATCAAGGTAGCAACAAAGGAGGTTCCGACAGGTGAGTAGTGGATTGAATAGGGAATAGTAAATGGGTACAATAGAGAGTGCAATAAAGAGTACAGTAGACTAACAAATCAACCCAACAAAAGAGAGGAAGTAGACTCGTCCAAACACAAGGAGCTAGAAAAGCTGAGAAGATAAAACTTTTCATCGAGTCTTCGCTACCTATAGTAGGAGAGTAGACTCATCCAACCACGAGAAGCTAAACACAGAAATCATGTGGCATACCCCGCACGTCTTCGCCTCTCTTTGAAGGAGAGTAACCAAACCCATGGAGTGGGTACTATAACAAGGTGTATACATTTCTATATTATCAATCAAGAAACCCGAACAAGATCGCAAGGGGATCTCCATCCCATAGCTCAGCCCAAGAAAATGAGTCTCCAACAGTCCTAGAAGTAAACACCGTTGATTCCGAGCATCCCACCCATCTTCCCCGAACTGCAAGTCAAAGGACTCCAATCACCACACCTTGACACTATCAAATTTGGGTTACACTGACTCGCCAACACGGTTTTATGTCGCGTCTCAAGGACGCATCTTGGTGGAGAAAGTTCCCATCGTACTTGAGAGTTCTATGGAAAGTCAAACCACACCTCGTTACTATCACACAGTCGAGAGGTATTCTCAAAGTCAAAGTTGTCACATCACAGACCCGTACAACCGAGGGTCCCGCTCCGGTAGTCAGAGAGAAATGCCACCGAATAGCCTAGTAGAAAGGACTGAGTTTGAAAGAAATTGTCGGGTAACCCACTGCCCAACCACGCTGGAGGGTAAACCCTAAGAGGTCATCTGGTAACCCACTGCCCAGTCTCTACTAGAGGGTAAACCCTAAGAGGTTGTCGGGTAACCCACTACACAGTCTCTGCTGGAGGGTAAACCTTAAGAGGTCTTCGGGTAACCCACTGACCAGTCTTTGCTAGAGGGTAAACCCTAAGAGGTCCTTGGGTAACCCACTGGCCAGTATCTGCGGGAGGGTAAACCCTTAGAGGTCGTCGGGTAACCCACTGCCCAGTCTCTGCTGGAGGGTAAACCCTAAGAAGTCAATGGGTAACCCACTGCCCAGTCTCTCCTGGAGGGTAAACCCTAAGAAGTCAATGAACAACCCACTTCCCAGCCCCTCTGGAGGGTGAATGTATTGTCCTGACCCTAGTTTCCCAGAGTCGGTGCATTAGTACATAACATTGGCATGATCATAAGAAAGATAATGTCTCAAAAGGTCGATTAGTTTAGTAGCCTTGGAATAACTTGATACATTTAAAAAGTTTACATTACATCATAAAGTGAAAAATACTAAAAGAACATCTTGTCTTCATATCCCCTCATATTATCCCTGCAGGTCATTCATAAATTACTTCTTCACATCCTTGGAAAAATAAAACATTGAAAGGGGTGATCTCAGATGCTCAGTAAGGATGAAAATATAGCAAAAACATTCATAAATAAGCATAAACATTTAAGGCACTGTATAACTAAAACAAAAGCCTTTTAAACTTGAACTTCATCATAATATTGAAAATATAAAATGAAATAATGCCATTTACTTATTCACATGGATATTCTACTAGTCGAATAATCACATGGAATATCAATATCCACTTTCATAATGATGGAATGCATAATTCAGACTATCATAACCACATAGCCAAGGCCTCGTACCCAGACTAAAAATAAGATTTTGTCAAGGCCTTGTGCGAAGTCACTAGTTTGTCTCATGAGACCTACCAATGCATCGAAGAGCTATAGCGGGCTCCACCCAACACTTATTAAGTCCAATGCATTCCTCATATGATTAGGTTTAAACATAAAATAAACATTTGTATTCATGCTAGCATACGAAATGTCAATAATTTTTCCATAAACCATGAACGGTATAAAAATAACACATCCACAGTCAAACATATCACAAAACCTTTAATACAATATGTAAGTTTTGTATCATAATAAATCAACTTCAAATAAGCTTAAAATCTATCAAAGGACGTTGACATAGATGAAATCAAAACTATTTGAGAGAAATGTCTCTTTTTTGAAATCATTTAAAAGTCACATAATTATAAAATAAAACATTTACTTTGAAAATTTTATTATAAGATTGTAAGGGATGCTTTGAAGATTTTATAACGGTGGAAAATAACCACACCCACTGTATAAGTTAAAAAAAGACATTCATACCTTAATTCTGTCAAAAAGGTTTAAAAGGACCTTGTCTGGAAAACGACAGAAAGATTCCTTTATAAACCTCTTATAAAAATTCAAAAATGGGTATAAATGACTTTAACCCATAATATATTAAATGGTAAAAATGTTTTGAAATACATTTTAAGAAACATGGATGTGGATGATAAAGAAGTCCCAGTAGATTATTACGTATAAACAACCTCGGATAATGAAGAGATTGCGAAATAAACCCTTACCTTGTAATTTTCCTTAGTCGATGGTATGCTAACCTCTTGTATATTAGTTATATTTTTTTTATTAAATTATAAAAGAACCATATACATAACTATGATATCATATATGATCTTATAATAATGCTTTGTTAATTAATGTCGTTTTGGGTGTTAACTTACTCATTTTTTTTATATGTTTTGTTACATAAGCCTTGTTTGTTATGGATAGGTTGTATCTTATTCATATCCAGAATGATATAAAGTTATTAAACATTACTTTTAATCATCAAATGAGAATTTTTCTTTAATGGATACGATGGGGAATGAATCTCATCGCGTTTGTGGAGACGATAGTCCATACGTACGCACGAGCGACAATATCATTCTTTTGATATTAAAATCATATATAATTTGATGGTATATCATATATACAGAATCATTATCATGTTATATTTATTATTTACATGAATTACACATCATTATTAGACCCATCCAAATAATAATTTATTGAATAACAATTACACCACAATGTGGAGACGGTAAGTCGTACGTACGCACGTATGGTGTCATGTCATTCAAAGGATGGATAGAATACTGAATATGGTTGTACCATATTTATAATAACATAATAGTATATATAAGATACTGGATTTATTATTTTATAATGTTAATAAGAAATAAATAAGAAGTTTAAGAAGAAAGGAACTTGAAAGAGTGTGGTGAAAACATTACCTCTTCTTTGGGTTCTTCCTTTTGATTTGATCAAAAGGGATCCTTAGGCTAGATTTCTGATCAAACTAAGGCCTCTATTTTGACGTGAGAGAATTTGAGAGAGTATTTGGTCAGGGGTTGGCCGATCCAAAAGGCTTTGAATGTGTGAATTAGTTAGAAGGGGGAGCGACCTTTTATAAGAGGGGTGAGGGGCACCATTGGAAACGTTAGAAATATTATTTTATAATAAATTAATTTTCGGTTTCTAATGGCTCAAAAGTGAATTATTTAAATATTAAGTTGGAGATAGGTCGAAAACCACTCAAACAATTGGTTTTAGACAGGTTTGGGTCACAATATTCACCTTATCTTTTAGTTTTAACTCTTAGTTAATTAGTTTAACATTTACCATGTCACTTTGTATTTTTATATTATATAGTTAATAAACATACTATATAAATCCAAGAAACCCCCAAGTGGTACATTAATAATACACCTATCATAATAAAAGTCCTTTGGCTGATCCTTATATTTTTAGGAATAGAATATAAATTAATAATATAATATTTGTTTTAAAAACTCTTTTATGTCAATTTTGACACTATTGGGTATTTTGTTTTTGATAATTTCATAACAGCATTATTACTTCGAAAGAAATTTATATAACCAATCCTAATATGTAATATTAACCAATAAAACTAGTGGAATGCATAAAAAGTCTCAAATTACATTTATTTTGATATTTATAATATCAATTATTTTAATATTTCATTAATTAGGTAATTACTGCATCACCATTGTGTCAAAACTAAATTAAATTATTTAATGTGTAAAAATTATAAATAAAATACCATTATGTAGGAATTATGTTTATATTTCTAATGAATATTTAAAATTGAATTTATCTTATGTATAACCCTATATTAAAAATGTTTTCGTTATTAATCTTTGATTTTAACTCTTTTAACTCTTCTTTGAATTAAATAATAATTAATGTTCTAATCTAATCCATGGTAACCTAAATGACAATATTTTACTCCTAAGGTTGTTTTTGGTCGAGATACATTTGTCCAATAGAATTAGGACATGTGTTAGTGTAATATTAATATCATTTTACTCTTAATTACCCTATTTACTTTTAACCGTGGTAAATAAAAGTAAACAGTTACTATTCACCGGAAATTATTTTCATCTCATTGAACCAAATTTTACTCCTTGATATTAACTTTGTCTCTCTGATTTTCGAAATTCCACTCATAGAACCGGTAAAATTATGTTTTATGTGAATTTTCAAATTCTCCTTGGAGGTGGGTAAAAGACGCTGAAAAGTTCAATAAAATTTTTATATATCTAAAATTATTCTAAACTAACTCCAATGAATTAAATTGAACTTATATAGGTATCATGTATCCATTTTTACCTTAATTAAATTTAAATAAAATAAATAATTATTTAAATAAAAATTCCATTTTAAACTATAACTTAGTGTCTTTTAACTATTCATCAAAAATTGAAAGTTTTCCGAAAAATACCAAAATTTCACACTAGGCTAATTTCGATATTCTGAATCCAAAAAAGAAGTTAATTTTGAATGATAAAATTTATAAAAATTCAAAAAGTGGGTATTACTATTCATAACGGCTAGTTTGATTGGTTGTGGTGTGTGTGTTAGAACTCGAAGTTGCATACAACACACGCTACTGTATTATTCAAAGTGAAGCGTACTGTGGACGTTTGGGGGTGTTACAGTAAAATCGAATAAGTCAATGAGAAACCCACTGCCAAACCCCGCTGGAGGGTAAACCCGAAAAAGTCGATGAGCAACCCAAAGCCCAGCCCCGCTGGAGTGTAAACCCGAAGAAGTCGATGAGCAACCCACTTGCTAGACATGCTAGAGGGTAAACCTGAAGAAGTCAATGAGAAACCCACTGCCAAGCCCCGCTAGAGGGTAAACCTAGAACTGCTCTGGCCATCCGTTCTGGAAACAACCTCTGAGGAAGAGGATTGGTGCCCGCGTGATGTATTGGTTAAACTGAATCCTCAAAATTCTACCAGAGAACACGAAGGGATGTGATACTGAAAGACCACATGGATAAATGAGAAAGGGGAACCCAAACAATTTTGCCGATCAAACCATCGAGAATAGATCTAGGGGAAACCACTCAACCTTGTTGGTCTAAACCATTGTGAATATAACCAAGGGGAAACCCACTCAACCCTGCTGGTCGAAACCATCGAGAACAGGAGGACCCTCTACTTCACAAGAGGTCAAAGGTATGTAAAGTAGAACATGACACACACATGGGTCCCACACAATTTGTGGCCCCAACTCATCTCCAAACCAAGCGCACAAATGTTCTTAGGTACAAACTACAACATGTACCTCCAAGCATTCCCGCATACTTCCAGAGTATGCCACATTGCCTACAAAAGGGCTATCGTGCACATGACACCCAATGTCAATACAAAAAGGCATAAACATAACTTCTCCAACCTTCTTCCTCGATTATCCTAGCATGGTCAACCACATATCTTTAAGCATTCATTTCACTCTCCCATGAGTGAACGTGATCACACACCAAGGGTTCTCTACAAACACCATAGGAAGAACCACCACCGGTACACCTTTCATGCGTCAACATTAAATGAGATATCTAATGACTCCTCTCACATCCAAACAGATTGTACCATTGTAATCCTCGTGAAAAAACTCGCGAGATTGGCTGTTTACTTGCCTCAAACAGATATCTGATGGAAAATCCACCCAACACCGCTTTATACCCGAACGACGACCCGTAGTCCCGAGCCTCGGTCCCCAAAATAGCTGGGCACATTGCACCGTTGCGATCTCCTCAGAAAGACACGTCAAATTGACTTCTTACTTGTGTGGAATGGATGTACAGAAAAAAATATGCATTTCGCCGTACCACACACGAGTGGTGCTTTGTGGGACCCGCAGCTCGGTCCCAAAGCGCAACGAATGGATCACATCATTGTGATCCTCTCAAAAAAGTACACAAGATTGACTATTCACTTTTCAGAAAAGGAAACCCTGAGAATAAGATGAAATTCACCATCAATACCAAAAATGACCGTCATGGGGCCTGCACCACCATGCTGAATTAGAGTGGGCAGATTGTGCCATTTCAATGCCCTCGGAAAAACACTATGAATTGACAGCTTGCATGCCCCGAACGGACGTCCGATGAAAAAGTTACAAAACGCTGCTCACAGCATAAAAGACGGGTCGTGGGGTCCACGGATCAACTCCGGTTTCAATGCCTGAAACTACAAAGGAAAACTCCATCTCAACGCCAGGGTCCCAACATGACTGACGGTGCCCAAATCGGACTTCAGATGAGCCCGTGCTGTCCGAAAGAAGAATCTCGGAAAGAAAATGCTAAAGCACTTAACGGACGTGTCATGCCACCGAGCTGTCGTATCATGAATTTAAAATTCCCAAGACCATCTCAAAAAGTTTTTCTCATTCCAAGGATCACACTGCCGCAAACGGTACACAGAACGGACAGCCGTAGTGAAGATTCCGAGTGTCCGAAGTCGAGGGGACGAATCCCAATGGGCTAGACCGGCTTGGGCCGACCTGTCTGCCCGGCCAGGGCCAGCCCGCACCGGCCGGCCTGACTCACAGCGCCGGCCCACTGCTCAGCCGTGCGGACCGACCATGGACCCACTGTCCACCCTAGCACCGACCGACACTCATGGCCGGTCTTTGTTTCACTCGGAGACCCGCAGAGCGCGGGTCTCGGTCTCCCGCGCGGAGTCGCCGCCGCCACCCTAGTCCACCCGAGCACCGACGAACCCATTGACGTTGTGGCCGCCTACCACGCTCGCCCGCTCGGGCGCATGCCGCGCTCGCCTGCCCGGCCGCCTGCCGCGCTCTCTCGCCCGGCCGCCTGCCGTGCTCGCCCGCCCGACCGCCTTCCGCGCTCCCTCACCCGGCCGCCGTCGCCCTCGGCCCGCCGAGCGCCTGACCGACCTCTGCTGCCGAGAATCTCCGCCGCCTGGAGCCACCGCTCACCATCACCGACCGCCCTAGACCACCGGAGACCTGACGGATTACACAAAAACAACCTTGAATTTTCGTCGGACATCTGCAGATGCCTCAGATCTCAGAATTCAAATCATAAACGTGCGTTTGAAAGCTTAGAAAATATAGTACGCATTCATGGGATTTTATCAAAAATTTAACAGAATTTTGAAACTACAAATAGAGTTCAAAGGAGAGGTTCTAAATTAAAATATGAAATGAATATCTCCTACCTGATGGGGCATTGCCCGATGCTTCACGATGATCCGCACCTTGCCGTTGCCGCTTCCACCATGATTGGGAGTGAGGAAGAGGAGGGGGAATAGGAGAGGAGGTTGAGGGTGAGGGGGTTTTATAGGGGGTTCACAGGGGAGGAAGGGGATGAAGGGTGTTTAAATAAAACAAAAACTCTTAAAAAAAACTTAACTCAAAAAGAAACCCGCATCTGAAACCCCTGACACAGTCAATCTTAGGTCACTCCTAGGGTAAAAACCACCCCTCGAGCACAACGGTGGACTTGAAATTTTAATCCACTACTCCGTTTGAAAGTTATAAAACCCAACGCCTGATGCCGCTTAATTATGAAAATGCCCTTGGTGCCATTTTTTTTACAGGAGGCCCACTCCCGCGAAAGTTACACCCCTCCTAGGGTAAAAGCACGCTCCAGACTCAATAGTGCCCTTGGTTTTCCCATATGAGCTGATGTTTAAGATTTATCCCACTTATTTTGTGTACCCAGTGTGAACACACTAAAAATTTAATTTTGGCCTCACTGGGGCTCGCAATCGCACGCTGTCTGAAGGCGCTGCTCCAGAATGACATCTTGAATTTTCCAAAGTCTTTTATAGAAAAAACCGGGTTCTTACATCATTCCCTCCTTCTAACTTTTAATCCTCGAAAAGAAAAACCAGGGAACAACTCAGGGTACTAAGCCCACACTAGGATCTTCCGTACCCAGAAGAACTCATGCACAGTTCTGCGCCACCGCACAGAGATCAAAGGATTTTATCAGTTCACGCGAGGTCTTCCCTCACCGATGGTGTGCATAGGGGCACACACACTTCTTCTTGGGTGAGTCACATGGGAGACGTCCTGCACCCAAACCAGCCTTTGGGTTTAGGGTAAGGCGGTGGAGACCTCGCCATCCCTTCGCATGACCTCAAATGGCCCGAAAGACCTCGAGGGAATCTCACCTCCCAGTAGTGCCTCTACGTCGCATGCTGCGACTGGAATCACCATTTGGACCTCAGATAAGGACCGGTGATTACCTCATTCAGAATATCCACATGGTGAAACACCCAAGGAAATCCGGACATGCAAGGTTTCACAGTCAATGTCTCGCAACCAAGACTCTATTACATGCTCGAAAGGTGAAGGATTCGCCACCATTGACTAAAGAAAAAAGACCCATGCCTACTATTACACTAACACAGGGTTACACCGACGCCCCACACCACCCTGGTAACAACTCAAGTAAGAAGCAGGGAGAAATCATTCCACACACTGAGTCTAACAATTGTAATGAAAAAAGTAGAAGAACAGTAGAGTGTAACTCTTATCACCTCATGCTCTGTAGGATCATAGACATCCATAGCTTGCGGCTGTCCGTTATCCCAACTTCCCGCTCCTGATGCCTGATGTGGACCGTCTGGTGGTGATGGGAATACCTCGTAATGTCATCCCCCACATCTAGCTCCTCCCGCTACCCAACTAGCACTACCTATTTGGGGACTACTCTGATCACGGCACTGTCTCCGTTGTGGTGGTGTACCCGCTGCATGCACGATATTCTCAGCGTGCCTGGTTAGGCAGTCCTATGCCAAGTGACCTCGCCCATCACAAACATAGCACCGACGATCCATGGGCTGCCCCGGTGCCCTCTGGCGCCACTGTGGTGTACGGACAAGACTCAGAGTCCACTCACGGAAGGGTCTCCACAGCTGAGGCCCTGCACTCTGCCTCCCCAGTGGTGCACGAACACATCTCTGAAACCAGTTATGAGAAGGCCACCTGCGTTGAGGTTCCGCCTACTTATGCCTGCTAGTTGCGACAGACGTTTCGGCTTTGTCACACATACATCCACCACCAACCGTAATGCGTGACAGGAAGCTCTATGTCACCAGCACCTGCTCTTGCACCTCAGCATAAGTGGGAATTCCCAAGGGTACTATGATAGCACAAAATTCTCTGCGAAGACCCTGCTCAAACTTCTGCGCTTCGATGTTTCCGTCATGGAACAAGTCCGGGTAAAAGCATGCATAGTCTGCAAAACTAGTTGCATACTCAGTCACTATCATCCCTCCCTGCTAAAATTTAAAGAGCTCCTAGATCTAAATGTAGTGTAAGAAAGAGGGGTAAAAATACTCACGAAACAACAGCTGAATGTTGCCCCAAAAAAGCGATGACTCATCAAGTAACTGAGTCACCAGACTCCACCAATGCTCAGCCACTCCGTGGAAAAGGCTGGAGGCCAAATCCACCATCAGATCTGCCGGTGTCTGTTCAAGACTGAAGAGGAAAACCACTGTCTCTAGACAAACCTTTGCTGCCTGAGGGTCTGGATGACTGCTAAACCTTAGTAGCCTCTTCCACTATAACTCAAAGAGCACGCTCAACCCGCCCTCGTGTTCCGTCTGCTCCGCTAGAGATGTCTGCTACTCACCAGGTGGGGGTACTGATACCAGCCCACCCGGATAAGGGACTCGCATGATGGGTCCTGGACTGAGGCCTCATCGCTTAAAGGGTCGTCATCACGAACCAAAGTTGGTATCATGGATGGTTGTCTTCGCAGAGGCATCCTGAATGTTATCAAGGAGTGCCATAGTCAGATGAGCATATATGTACATAACTGTAAGAATAATGGGGAGCTGACTCAAGAAGGACAGTCAAGACATAATCATATGTGATGCACAAACCAATTTCCTTGCAATGAGTTTGTCAGCATGCTGAGTCGACAAGTGGGTTATTAGGGTCCTGGTGAATGGATACGTCGGCCCCCACACCATCGCTGGACTCCCGGGCTAGAGATCCGATCTCGAGACACATTGACACTGTTGCCCTAGATCCCAACCAATTCATTTTTAGGGACGTCTGAAGAACATCCCAAGGAACGAACCACCACTGATACCACCTTTTCTTGACCCGACCCTACCCTGTCTCGAGCCGCAACTACCCCAAGCCTGCCTCTGTAGGCCAGGGGCTGGCGACAAGCACCGAAGGGTAAACAACTTGAGGAGGCCTTTGCCTAAGTACCTATACAGACACACGCAGCCCACTCAATGAAAAAGTGCAGAGTAAAAGGAAAAGTAATGTACCAACTGCTATAAAAAACCAAAAAGGTTCATCGACATCTAAAAAGTAAAAATTGAGTGCTGAAGGTAAAATGAAAAGAAAAGGATAAAACACGTGCCCTACCAGAAAAGTGCCACAACCCGACAAAAAGTAATCAAAATTAAAATAGCTAGGGGAGTCCCACACCTCGAACTCGTCTACGACCACCGCACATGGTCCAAGCTCTCGAACTCCGAATCTCCTCTGCAGTCACGAGAAACCTGTCCGTCGTCTGCAAGGGCACACCAAGTGCATGCAAAGCCCAAGCAGGGGTGAGTATAAAAATACTTAGTAGGATACCCAGATGGCTTGACGGAGCAACAAAGGAGGTACCAAAGGGTGAGAAGTAGATCGAACAGGGAGTAGTAAAGGGGTACAACAGAGAGTGCAGTAAAGAGTACAATAGAGTAACATCTCAACCCAACAAGATAAAAGAAGTAGACTCATCTAAACACAAGGAGCTAGAAACTGCGAGAAGATGAAACTTCTCATCAAGAATTCACTACCTATAGTAGGAGAGTAGACTCATCCAACCACGAGAAGCTAGGCACGGAAAGCACGAGGCATACCCCATGCGTCTATGCCTCTCTTGGAAGGATAGTAACCAAACACAAGGAGTGGGTACTGGAACAAGGTATATACATATCCATACGTTCAATCATGAAAATCGAACAAGATCGTAAGGGAATATCCATCCTATAGCTCAGTATAAGAAAATGTGTCGCCCACAGTCCAAGAAGTAAAAACCATCGATGCCAAGCATCCCACCCGTCTGCCCCAAACTAAAAGTCAAAGGGCTCAAATCACCGTAAATTGACACTATCCGCTTTGGGTGGCACTGACTCACCCACATGGTTTTAGGTCGCGTCTCAAGGATGCGTCTTGGTGGGGAAAGCACCCCTCGTACCTGAGAGTTCTAGGGAAAGTCAAACCACACCACATCACTATCACATAGTCACGATGTCTTCCCAAAGTCAAAGCTATCACATCATTGACCCGTACAACCAAGGGTCCCACGCCGGTTGTCCCAGAGAATAGCCACAGACTAGCCTAGTAGAAAGGACTGAGTATGAAAGAAGTCATCGAGTTACCCACTGCCCAACCCCGCTAGAGGGTAAACCCTAAGAGGTCGTCGGGTAAGCCACTGCCCAGTCTCTATTGGAGGGTAAACCATAAGAGGCCATTAGGTAACACACTCCCCAGTCTATACTGGAGGGTAAACCCCAAGAGGTCGTCGGGTTACCCACGACCCTGTCTCTGTTGGAGGGTAAACCCTAAGAGTTCATCGAGTAACCCACTGCCCAGTCTCAGCTGGAGGGTAAACTGTAAGAGGTCGTCGGGTAACCCACTACCCAGTCTCTGCTGGAGGGTAAACCCTAATAAGTCATCGGGTAACCCACTACCCAGTATTTGCTGGATGGTAAACCCTAATAAGTAAATGAGCAACCCACTCCCCACCCCCGCTAGAGGGTAAACCCGAGAAGTCAATGAGCAACCCATTGCCCAGCCCTGCTGGAGGGTAAACCTGAAGAAGTTGATGAGAAACCCACTGCCCAGCCCCGTTGGAGTGTAAACCTGAAGAAGTCGATGAGAAACCCACCGCTCCGCCCGACTGGAGGGTAAAACCAGAACTGCTCTGGCCATCCCTACTATAAACAACCTCCTGGGTAGAGGATCGGTGCCCGTGTGAAGTATTGGTCACACCGAATCCTCAAAATTCTACCAAGGAATACGAAGGGACGTGATACTGAAAGTCTACATGGATAAAGGAGAAAGGGTAACCAAAGAAACTCCGCCGATCAAACCATCGAGAATAGATTCAGGGGAAACCACTCAACCCTACTGGTCTAAACCATTGTGAACATGACCAGGGGGAAACCCACTCAACCATACTGGTCTAAACCATCGTGAACAGGACCAGGGGAAAACCCACTCAACCATGCTGGTCAAAACCATCGATAATAGGAGGACCCTCAATGTCACGAGAGGTCAAAGGTACGTAATGTAGAACACGTCACACACAGGGGTCCTACACGACATGTGGCCTCAAATCATCTCCAAAACAAGCACACAAACATTCTCAGGTACAAACTACAACATGTACCTCCATGCATTCTCGTATACTCCCAGAGTATGCCACATTTCCAGCCCAAGGGCTATCGTGAACACGACACCCAGTGTAACCACAATGAGGTGTAAACATAACTTCTCCAACCTGATTCCTCCATGGCCCCAAGATGGAAAACCACATCTATTTAATAATTCAAATGACTCTCCCAAGAGTGACTGCAATCACACGTCAAGGGTTCTCTAAATTCACCGCAGGAAGAACCACCACCGGTACACCTTTCAAGCTTCCACATTAAATGAGATCTCGAATGAGTATCTGCACATCCAAACAGATCATACCATTGTAATAATCATGGAAAAAATGCGAGATAGATTGTTTACATGCCTCAAATGGACATCTGGTGGAAAATCCATCCAACACCACTTTACGTGCGAACGACAACCCGTGGTCCCGAGAATCGGTGCCAAAAATTGCCGGGCGCATCGCAGTATTGTGATCTCCTCGAAAAGACACATCAAATTGACTTCTTACTTTTGTGGAAGGGATTTCTGGACAAAAAGATTAATTTTTTCCTACCACACATGAGCGGTGCTTCATAGGACTCGCATCTCGGTCCTGAAGCGCAATGAATGGATCACACAATTGTGATTCTCTCGAAAAGGTACACCAGATTGACTATTCACTTGTCTGAAACGGACACCTGGTGAAAAAGATGGAATTCACCATCAAAGCACAAAAAAAACCTCGTGGGGACTATACCACTGTGCTGAAATAGAGTGGGCATATTTCACCATTGCAATGCCCTCGAAAAAACACTCAGAATAGACTACTAGCATGCCCCGAATGGACGTCTGAATAAAAAGTTACAAAACGCTGCTCACAGCTTAAAAGACGAGCCATGGGGCCCACACATCAACTTTAATTTCAATACTAGAAACCACACTGGAAAACTCGGTCTCGATTCTAGGGTCCCAAGGCCGCTGACGGCGCCCAAATTGGACTTCGGATGAGCCCGCACTGACCGAAAGAAGAATCTCAGAAAGAAAACACTAAACCACCTAACGGAAGTGTCACGCCACTGAGCCCCCGTCTCAGGAGTTAAAAATTCCTGAGACCATCTGAAAAAGTTCTTCTCGAGCCGAAGATCAAACCTCCATAGACAACATAGAAAACGGACACCCGTAGTGAATATTTTGGGTGTCCGAAGTCAAGGGGATGAATCCCCTTGGGCCGGACCAGCCTGGGCCGGCCGGTCCGCCCGGTCAGGGCCGACCGTCGACCCGCGGTCCGCCCTAGCACTGACAGGCCCTTGTGGATGGTCTATTTTTCATGCGGAGACCCACTGAGCACGGGTCTCAGTCTCCCGCACGGAGTCTCGGCCGCCCGGCCGCCTGCCCTGCTCCCTCGCCCAGCCGCCGTCGCCCTCGGCTTGTTGCCGCCTGAGCAACCTATGCTGCTGAGAATCCTTACTGCCTGGAGCCACCGCACACCGCCACCAACCGCCCTTGATCGCCGGAGACCCACCAAAATACACCAAAACAACGTCGAATCTTCGTCGGACAGCTGCAGACGCCTCAGATCTTGGAATTCAAATCCGAAAAGTGTGTTGAAAAGCTTAAAAAAATATACTACGCATTCATGTGATTTTATCCAAAATTTAACTGAATTTTGATGCTACAAATGGAGTTCAAATGTGAGGTTATAAATTAAAATATGAAATGAAGATCTCCTAACTTCAGGGGCATAGCCTGATGCTTCACGGTCGATCCACACCTCGCCATTGCCGCTTCCACCTTGATTGGGAGGTAGGAGGAGGGGGTGGTAGAAGAGAGTATGTTGAGGATGTGGGGGTTTCTCCGGGTGGATTCAGAGTGGAGGAAGGGGATGAAGGGTATTTAAATAAAACAAAACCCCTTTAAAAAAAATCTTAACCCAAAAAAAAACCCGCATCTGAAACCCCCAACGCAGTCGAACTTAGGTCACACCAAGGGTAAAAACCACCCCTGGAGCACAATGGTGGCCTCAGAATATTAATCCAAGACTCTGTTAGAATGTTATAAAACTCAATGCCCGATGTCGCTAAATTACGAAAATGCCTCTAGTGCCATTTTTTTTACAGGAGGCCCACATTCGTGAAAGTTACACCCCTCCTAGGGTAAACGACACACTACGGACATAACAGTGCCATCGGGTTTCCCGTCAGTGCTACCGTTTTGGAGTTATTCCACTTATTTGGAGTACCCAATGTGAACACACTGAAAATTTAATTCTAGCCTCACCAGGGCTCAGAATCGCACGCCTTCTGAAAGAGCTGCACTGGAATACCATCAAGAATTTTACAAAGCCTTTTATTTCAAAAAACCGGGTTATTACATATATTATCTTTGATTAATTGTTAATCAAATAAATAATTTTTGTTCCTCTATCAAAATTATGTTAAATTAAATTGTAATACTCTTAGAAAGACCTTATAGAGATAATAATTTGTTGAGCCAAAATTATCTTATAAAAATATAATTTAATAATCAGTATATCATTGGAAACTATTTTTACAAATATGGTTGGACGAACCTTACCTTCAAAATAATCATTTCTCTATAACAACTATTTAAGATATTCATACCAAGATATTGGATCTTTCTTATGAACATAAAATTATTTATTAATATTAAATAAATAGCCAGGAAAATGTTCATTTTCAAATCCCTGGGGTTGCCTGACATAGGCTTATTTAAAATTAATTCCATTTTAAAAGGATCTTTTTAACATAATTTTGAAATAATTTGATGTTTCGAGAATCAAAAAAGGATAATATAATTATAACGGTTTTCATCCTTACAGTAGGATAAAAATAATTTCCAATGTTAATTCCCTCTTCTTGGGAAACACATTTAGGTACTATTCTTTAAATATTTTTAACTATGTTTCAAGATTTATCATATTTATTATGAAAAATCTATTTAGTTGTTATAAAAGGATATCCTTTTGGAGAAAAAATTCATACATTATTTCATCCCAATTGATTTAATTTATTATGCATATAATTTATCCAATTTGAATTAATTTATAAAATTTAAGCTTTGAAATGAATAATGCGAGGACAAAAAGAATAAATAGTATTGTAATGAAAAATATATTTTCTAGTTTTAATTATGGATTTTAAATTACCAATTACATTTTCAATAGGATTCTATTTAATAGATTTTATTTATTTTGGATCAATTTGTGAAGAGATATTATCCCCTCAAATAATGAATTTTCATTACCTAGGTCATTATCTTCACCAAAGTTAAATTATATATATATAACATTTTTATAGAATGATTTTAAATCATTTTTTTTAGAAATTTTCTCATTAAACAAAACATGAATAAATTATTTAGAAACTAGAGTTTTCTTATTGAAAAATATATATGATTTACAAGAATTGGAGTATCCTAAGAAAACACATTCATCATATTTAGATTAAAATTTATCTAAATTAACTTTTGTGTTTAAGATGAACACTTTTGAGCCAAGAACCCTAAAATACCCATTTTTTGTTCGTATCCTTTAAAAGGTTAATAAGGGGTTTTATTTATTAATGGTATAACTACTAATCTTTTTAAAACGATAATATATATATTTAAAACTTTTTTGAACAAATATTTAGGTATATTAAATTACATTAACATAGACCTAACTATTTCTTGAATAGTTTTTCCTCTATTTTTAATACACTATTTTGTTTTGGGGTCTTAAGGGCTGAGAAAAACAGTTTATATCCGTTTGATTCACAATATTTATCCAATTATTAATTCATAAATTCACCACTTATATCACATATGATAGATTTAATTTATGAATTTTTAAAATTTCAAATAAGATTATAGAAAGAAATTTTTTTGAAAAAGTTTCATTTTTGTGAGTTAAGAAATAAATTTAAAGAAAATATTTTCCAAGTCATCTACAATTACAAAAAAATTATCTTTTACCACCCAATCTTGTAGGTGTTACTGGTCCAAAAAATTTATTATTCAATAATTACAATAATCTATAATTACTAGCATTATTTATATATTTTCATCTTTATTTGGTTTCTTATCTTTTAAAAATAAATCACACACGAAATAATTACTTGTACACAACTTAAGAAATCGCAAAACCTTTTCATGCTTCCACAGTTTATGTAGTAGTTTAAAATTTTCATTGTAACACCCGAGACTTTTATAAGAAATATTTAGTTTTTATATAAATCATCAAAGGAATCTTTCACTACACAATACACTATCTTGACATGATTTACACGTAATCACGACCTTCCTTGATAGCTTGCGTTGTACGCAATACCGAGTTTCACTAAACAATGATATGCTATTAAAATATTATTAAAACTAGCCGTTATGAATAGTAATAACCAATTTTTGAAATTTTTTAATTTTTTTCTCAAAATGGATTTCATTTTTGGATTTGGAATATCGAAATCTTCCGAGGGTGAAATTTTGGTATTTTTCTGGAAACATTCAATTTTTGATGAATAGTGAAAACACTGGGTTACTATTTAAAAATCGACTTTTTATTTAAATAATTATTTATTTTATTTAAATTTATTTTAGGTCAAAATTGATACATAATACCTATATAAGTTCAATGTAATTCATTGGAGTATTTTTATAATAATTTTAGATATATAACAATTTTATTGAACTTTTCATCGTCTTTTACCCACCTCCTAGGAGAATTTGAAAATTTACATAAAACGTAATTTTACCACTTCTGTGAGTGGAATTTAAAAAATTCTAGAGACACGATTGATTTCAGTAAGTAAAATGTGGTTCAATGAGATGAAAATAATTTTTGGGGAATAGTAACTTTTTACTTTTATTTACCACGGTTAAAAGTAAATAGGGCAATTAATAGTAAAAATGATATTATTATTACCCTAAAACATGTCCAAATTCTATTAGATAAGTGTAAATCGACCAAAAACAACTTTAGGAATAAAATATGACCATTTAGGCCCACTTGGATTAGATTAGGACATTTATTATTAATTTATTTAAAGAAGGGTTAAAATAGTTAAAATAAAAGTATAATAAGTAAATAATTTTTAATATAGGGTTATATATAAGATAAATTCCACTATAAATATTCATTATAAAGCTAAAAAAATTCCTACATAAAGGTATTTTATTTGTAATTTTTAGACATTAAATAATTTAATTTATTTATGACACAAAGATGATGCAGTAATTATCTTATTATTGAAATATTGACATAATTGATGTTATAAATAACCAAATAAATGTAATTTGAGACTTTTTATTAATTATACTAATTTTATAGGTTAATATGACATGTTAGTATTAATTTATTTAACTTTTTGCGAATTAATCATTCTGTTATGATTTTCACAAAAATCAATTACTAAATAGTGTCAAAATTGACATAAAATAGTTTTTAAAACAAATATTATATTATGAATTGTTCTTTTATTCCTAAATATCTATGTTTAGGAAACATGACTTAGATAAGGTTATATATATTAATAATAAACAACTTGGGGTTCGTTTTCCTTGTTATAGAATGTTTATTAACCTTATAGTGTAAGAACACAAAAAGACACGGTAAATGTAAAATTATCTAACTTAAAGTTAAATCTAAATGATAAGGTTAAAATAGTAAACTAAACTTGTACAAATTCTACTGGATGAGAGGCTATCGACCCATACCCACCTTATCTTCGAAATAAATCAATTGGGAGCTATTTGAAACCAAATATGGCTTTATAATAAAATAATATTTTTAGTTTTTCCAAAGGTGCCACTCCCCTCCCTTATAAAAGGGCACCTCCTACCTCTCTTCCTCACACCACTTTGAGCCTTCAAGCTCGGCCAAACCCTGCCAAATTCTCCTTTCCACTTCCATAGAAACATCCTAGAGGTCGTTTTCTTCTTCAAAGACCAATTTTAGTGCCCTAAAAGGAGGTCTCAAAGAAGCGCTTCAAAGAAGAGGTAATGTCCGTTACCGATTATTTCAACTTTATTTCTTCTTCCACTTATTCTTCTTTAGTTGTTTAATTATTAATTAATAACATAAGTATCACTTATATAATTATATGTTATTATAAGTCTTAAACAACCCTATTTCACAATCTACCCATCCTACGGAAAATGAAATCACCGCGCGTGCGTACGTACGGAATACCGTCTCCATGCCGTGGTGTAATCTATTTTCCACCACCACCTTACTTGGATGGGTATAATGGTGTAAATAATGAATATATATGATTATTGTAAAGTGATATTGATTCTTAAATAGTATACATACACTCCAATACAATTCCATGATCATGGGAATGATATCATCGTTCGTGCGTACGTACGGAATACCGTCTCCACGATGTGATGCGACTCGTTCTACATGATTTTAATTGAATAATGATTACATAAATGAATTGAGTGAATAAATATGATATATGTTACACTAATAACATTCTGTAAATGAGGTATCTATAACCTAAAAAGAATAATAAGAATTTATTCGACAAAACACGCATAAGAACAAAAAGTAATAAACACCCGAATAACAAGTAGCAATGAAATATTACTAATAATAAGCTAAGAATATGACCATATATGATATAATAACAATGAGTATGATTCTAGAATAAGTCAATGACATTATTTAAATCATTATACAGGAGGTTCAGACACTTACAAAGCAAATCAGACCTAAGGTAAGGGAAATATCACAATCTCATTTTTATCCGAGATTGTTTATACTTTGGAATTTACTGGGGTGTATTTTATCATCCACATCCATGTTTCCTAAATATGTAATATTATTTCCATCCACCTACAATTTTTTAAATCCAATTTCACCTTTCGACAAATTTTTAGTAAAATATATGAAAGGAATATATTGTTGTTTTTCGACTTTTTCGACAAAAGTACGAGAAGAGTGTTTTTTTAACTTATACGACATGAATGAATTTTTAAAACATTATTTCCAAGAATCTTACTTTACATGTTTTCAAGATTATTTTTAATCAAATTATTTTAGTTTATAATTGTATGACATGTTAAGAAAGGAAAAGTGTTTTTGAAGTAGAAAGGATATTTTCCTCAAGAATGGAGTTCAAGTGTTTTATCAAAATTATTTTCCATCTAAGATAATAAAGGGTTCTGTTTCTCTACCTATTATTACATTGATTTGATTATGTTGTGATGGAATTATTTTTATGAATTCCTTTATCTTATATGAATTGTTTTATTATGTCACGACGTTTAAGAATCCCATTTTTATTACATGGGTTATGCTATGATGTATGGTTTATGATTTTCTGGAACACATAAGAATGGTGTCATTATGAGATGGGTGGGACCTATATATCCATAGAATGCATTGGGTAAAGATTTTATATCTCATGAGATAGACATGGCAGGAACGGAAGGTTAAACCGGTTTAGTGAAACAGGTCTGAAACGAGGAGTGAACTCGGTTCAAAAATGGACTTTGTCCACTAAGATAGTCTTGGAAATGAGTCTTGACTAATAAGAAATGAATCTCTATGATTATGTGTGTATGACACAAGTCTTTATGTTTTAAGTTATGATTATTGTGATTACATTTCACTGCCATGATTTATCCCATGTTATGAAATTATGATCTCTTTTGCACGGTAAGATTTCCAAAATGTTATGTTCTTATGAATATGATGTGATTGATATTTCTTTTGTTTACACTTACTAAGCATTTGAGCTCACCCTTTTGTATGTTTTCATTCCCCAGGTCTGGAATAATGTTATTAAGTAAGATATTCCAAAAGGGACTATAGATATGATGAAATAAATGGGAGACAGTGCAGACGCTTTATGAACCAGTTGTTTATGTTTCCCAGTTTCTAAAGACACTATACCTATACGGTCCTTTCATGGTTTTTTTATATGTTGTAATAAGTGTACTTCAATTTTGAAGTACTAACAATGTATACAAAGTATGGGTCATTATAGTTGGTATCAGAGAAAAGGTATAGTCAACCTTTGGAAACTAGGATGTGAAAGCCTTAGTAAGACCCTAAGGATAAGTATAAGCATAGAACACAATATTAGTGTTTTCGAAATGGTCATGAATATCCTAGGATAAGACTTTAGTGTGAAGTTTTATTCATGATTATGTGGTTTTCCTATTATAATTAGTGTTTCTCACACTATTCTTCTTGGTTTTAGTCAATGGCTGGAACCCGAAGGAACCATGTTAATGTGGAATGCGACGAGAAATGAAATGATTGTCCCCCTGAGCAACCAAACATTATGGGAGATGGAATGAAAAATCTTGTAGCCATGCTCACACAACATTCTCAAGCTATGAATCATGTAGGAGTTTCAAACGAGAAATGGAGGGAGAAAAATTCTGTTGAATCCTTCATGAGACAGCATCCACCTTCATTCAGTGGGTCTACTGATCCATTAGTTGCTGAACAATAGATCGGTACTACTGAAAAGATATTTTCAGTTCTTCAATGTTCTGAACATGATAAAGTCATCATAGCAGTGTATCGTTTGGAAGGTGATGTTGATCAATGGTAGAATATTATCAAGAATATGAGGCCAAGAGTTGAAATTGAGTCAATGGAATGGGATGAGTTCAAGAACTTATTTTTCAATAAGTAATTCCCTTGTATTCACCGAACAAAGATGGAGAAGGATTTTCTTGAACTAAAGCAAATGGATGATGAATCTGTTGGTACCTCTGATGCAAATTTTACAAGACTTACAAGGTACGCTTCTGGAATTATTATCCAACCTGAGAGTAAGATCGATCGATTCTTTAGTGTCTTAAAACCAAGTCTTCGAAGGGAATTATCCATAAGGGACTTCAATAGATACGAGGAAATCGTTCGACGTGATCTCAAAGTTGATATGGAGATTGGAGTAACCCATCAGTCATATGGGTTTGATAAGAAGAGGAAAATGGAATTCAAAGGAAAATATAAAGAGCACACTGAAAAGAACATGAGTTTTCCCTTATGCTCAAATTGTGGAAAAAAACATGGAGGGAGTTGTCTTAAAGGGACAAGTAAATGTTTCAAATGTGGAAAAGAAGTTCATCGGGCATTTGAATGCTGTAATGATGGGAAGAAGATGTCTAGTGATGCGAACAATGAAAAGGCTACACAGAGTGCACCTCCTACACTTCAATGTTACAAGTTCACGGAAATGGTGAATTATGCCAATCAATTCCCAAATCCAAGGGTTGTTGATGATGATCAACTTCAACAAACTCTTAAGGCTAAAGACAAAGGAAAGTCACATGCAATTTCTATCAAAGATGTGGAGTATGATAACGAAGTGGTGAAAGGTACACTTACCATCCAGTCTAAAGTAGCAAATGTTTTATTTGATTAGGGATCCACCCAATCCTTTATTTCTGAAGAATTTTCTAAGGATATCACCATATTACCACAAAAATTAGATGTTGAGTTAGCTGTGACAACCCCTAATGGCACAACAGTCACATCAAAAGTTTATAATTCTTTTCCGATTGAAGTTTGTGGGAAAGTGCTTCCTGAAAATCTTGTGATCCTTCCTATAGTGGAATTTGATGTGATTTGTGGCATGGATTGGCTTTCTCTATATGGAGCTCATATCAATTTCCAAAGAAGGGAAGTCACATTTCATATTCCAGATCAATCTTTGATCGTCTATCGAGGCAAGGATGAACATAACCTTCCGGTGGAAATTTCATCCATCTTATGGGTCTTGATTCCACTAAATGAAGGTTATTTATCTCAAATGGTTGGTGAGAAACTCACGATTAAGAATATGCCCATTGTACGGGGGTTTGATGATGTATTTCTGGAGGAATTTCTGGGTCTTCCACCAAATCGTGAATTTGAGTTTTCAATAGAACTCTTACTGGGCGCTTTACCTATTTCAAAGGCACCTTATAGAATGGCCCCAATTGAGTTGCAGGAATTGAAGAAGCAACTCCAAGAGAATCTTGATAAGGGGTTCATACGCCCTAGTAGGTCACCTTGGGGAGCACCTGTTTTGTTTGTTAAGAAGAATGATGGATCAATGAAATTCTGCATTGATTATTGAGAACTTAACAAGATCACTATCAAGAACAAATATCATCTCCTGCGCTTTGATGACTTATTTTACCAACTACGCAGAGCTCAATACTTTTCCAAGATTGATCTTCGTTCAGGGTATCATCAATTAAGGGTCCAAAGGGAGGATATACCAAAGACGGCTTTCCGTACAAGGTATGAACACTATGAATTTATAGTGATTCCATTTGGTCTTACTAATTCCCATTCTATCTTCATGGATCTAATGAATAGAGTCTTTAGAGACTATCTTGATCATTTTGTGGTAGTCTTTATAAACAATATACTTGTATATTCAAAGAGCAAGGAAGAACATGAAGATCACTTGAGGATTATATTGAAGACCCTAAGAAAGGAGAAGCTTTATGCCAAATTTACCAAGTGTGAATTTTGGTTTCAAAAAGTTTCATTTTTGGGTCACATAATCTCAAAAGATGGGATATATGTGGATCCAGCAAAAACAGAGGTTATCGAAAGATGGTCGAGACCAACAACAGTAACTGAGATCTAAAGTTTTCTTAGTTTGGATGGATATTATTGACGTTTTGTGAAAGATTGTTCATGATTATCTAATCCACTTACTGGGTTGACTCAGGAAAGAGTTATGTTTGTTTGGACGGAAGAATGTGAAGAGAATTTCATGGAGTTGAAAGGAAGGTTATCCAGTGCACTAGTGCTCACACTGACTTGTAGTGGAGAAAGGTTTGTGATCTACAGTGATGCATCCCAGAAGGGATTGGGGTGTGTTCTTATGAAAAATGATATGGTGATAGCTTATGCCTCACGACAGTTGAAAATCCATGAGAAAAATTACCCAACTCAGGATTTGGAGTTAGTTGCGGTAATCTACGCATTAAAGATTTGGAGGCATGATCTTTATGGAGAAAGGTGTGACATTTATACTGATCAAAAAAGTTTAAAGTAAATTTTGACACAAAATTAGCTGAATATACGCCAAAGAAGATGGTTGGAGCTGATTAAGGAATACGACTGCTCAATTAATTACCACCCTAAGAAAGCAAACAAGGTGGCAGATGCATTAAGTCGACAGGACCATGCCAGTTTATCCATGACGAGGATCACAAAAGATCCAATATTTATGGATTTACAAAGGATAGATCTTGTAATTATAATGAAAGGGGAAAACTCACATCTTTCTCAAATGAATGTTCAACCATCTATACAGGTTAACATTAAAGAGGCACAAAAAGAAGATGTAGAGTTACAAAAGAAGGTGAGAAATGTTCCTGAATTCAACCTTGATTGTGATGGGATAATAAAGTTCAGGAATCGGGTTTGTGTTCCTCCCATCCCCAAATTAAAGAAGGAGATATTGGATGAGGCTCATAGTTATTCATTCTCTATTCATCATGGAAGCACGGAGATGTATAGGGTCCTGAAAGAGTACTTCTGGTGGGATGGCATGAAAAGAGATGTTGCTGAATATGTCTCTCGATGATTGGTTTCTTAGCAAGTTAAAGCTGAGAGACAGAAGTCTAAGGGGATGCCACAACCATTACCCATACCCGAATGGAAATGGGAAAACATCACTATGGACTTTGTCACAGGACTTCCTAAAATATCCAAAGGCAATAATGCTATCTGGTTGATAGTTGATCGTCTTACAAAGTCTGCACACTTCATTGCTATTAGAGAGGATTTCTCTCTGGATCAGCTTGCCGGATATATTTAAAGGAAGTGGTAAGATTACATGGAGTACCACTTTCTATTATATCTGATCAGGATCCGAGGTTTACCTTAATGTTCTGGCGAAGTCTTCAGCATACTCTAGATACAGAGTAGAGTTTCAACAATGCTTATCATCCTCAGACAGACTCTCAGTCTGAGAGGACAATTAAAACTCTAGAAGATATGCTGAGAGCTTTCTCTATGGATTTCAAAGGTGGTTGGGATCAACACCTACCTTTTGTGGAATTTTCTTATAATAATAGATTTCACTTCATTATTCAGATGGCTCTTTATGGAGCTCTCTATGGAAAGAAATGCAGGACTCTGACTTGCTGGGATGAAGTTGGGGAAAGAAAACTATTAGGACCTGATCCTATTGATGAGATGGCAGAAAAGGTCTGATCTATTCAACAACACATAAGAGCAGCTCAAGTCGACAAAAAAGTTATGCCAACAACCGAAGAAAAGACTTAGAGTTTGAAGTGGGTGATAAATTGTTCTTACGAATATCTCCTTGGAAGAGAGTAATGAGATTTAGAAAGAAGGGAAAGCAGAGCCCTAGGTATATTGGTCCTTTCGAAATACTGGATCGTGTTGGGATGGTAGCTTAACGATTGGCGCTTCCACCGAATCTCTCTCAAGTTCACGATGTGTTCCATGTATCTCTCATGAGAAAGTACATACCTGATCCTTCACATGTACTCAGTTCAGAAGTTGTACCACTGGAATAAGATCTTTCTAATGAAGAACAACTGATATAGATTCTCGATCATAGTGAAAAAGTTTTCGGAACAAGACCACTTGTTTGGTGAAAGTTTTATGGAGGAACCACCAATTAGAAGAAGCTACATGGGAGCTGGAGGATATTATGAGGGAGAGGTATCCTCATCTGTTTGTTACAAGTGATGAATTTCGAGGGTGAAATTTATTTTAAAGGGAGTAGAATGTAACACCCGAGACTTTTATAAGAAATATTTTTTTTATATAAATCATCAAAGAAATCATTCACTACACACAACACTAGCTTGGCTTGCTTTACACGCAATCACGACCTTCCTTGATAGCTTGCATCGTACGCAATACTGAGATTCACTAAACAACGATATACTATTAAAATACTATTAAAAATTCCCGTTATGAATAGTAATAACCACTTTTTGAAAATTTGTAAATTTTATTTTTCAAAATGGACTTAATTTTTGGATTCGGAATATGGAAATTAGCCTAGGGTGAAATTTTGGTATTTTTCTGGAAACTTTCAATTTTTGATGAATAGTGAAAACACTAGGTTACTATTTAAAAACCGACATTTTATTTAAATAATTATTTATTTTATTTAAATTTATTTTAGGTCAAAATTGATACATAATACCTATGTATGTTCAATGTAATTCATTGGAGTAATTTTATAATAATTTTAGATATATAAAAATTTTATTGAACTTTTCATCGTCTTTTACCCACCTCCTAGGAGAATTTGAAAATTTACATAAAACATAATTTTACAGCTTCTATGAGAGGAATTTCAAAAATACAAGAGACACGGTTGATGTCAGTAAGTCAAATGTGGTTCAATGAGATGGAAATAATTTTTGGTAAATAGTAACTTTTTACTTTTATTTACCACGGTTAGAAGTAAATAGGGTAATTAAGAGTAAACATGATATTATTATTACCCTAACACATGTCCTAATTCTATTGTATAAGTGTAATTCGACCAAAAACAACCTTAGGAATAAAATATGACCATTTAGGCCCACTTGGATTAGATTAGGACATTTATTATTAATTTATTTAAAGAAGGGTTAAAATAGTTAAAATCAAAGATCAATATGTAAAAAAATTTTAATATAGGGTTATACATAAGATAAATTCGACTATAGATATTAATTAGAATGATGAAACGATTTCCTACATATTGGTGTTTTATTTGTAATTTTTAGACACTGAATAATTTAATTTATTTATGACACAATAATGATGCAGTAATTATCTTATTAATGGAATATTGACATAATTGAAGTTATAAATACCCAAATAAATGTAATTTAAGACTTTCTATAAATTATACTAATTTTATAGGTTAATATGACATGTTATTATTGAATTAATTAACGTTGTTCGAATTAATTATTCTGTTATGATTTTCACAAAAATCAATTACTAAATAGTGTCAAAATTGACAAAAAATAGTTTTTAAAACAAATATTATATTATTAATTGTTATTTTATTCACAAAAATCTAAGGTTCGGCCAAATGACTTAGATAAGGTTATATATATTAATAATAAACAACTTGGGGTTCGTTTGGGTTGTTATTGTAAGTTTATTAACCTTATAGTGTAAGTGCACAAAAAGACACGGTAAAAGTAAAATTATATAACTTAAAGTTAAATCTAAATGATAAGGTTAAAATAATAAACTAAACATGTCCAAATTATATTTGACGAGAGGATTTCTACCCATCCCCACCTTAGCTTCTAAATAAATCAATTTTGATCTATTTAAAACAGAATATGGCTTTATAATAAAATAATATTTTTAGTTTTTCCAAAGGTGCCACTCTCCTCCCTTATAAAAGCGAACCTCCTCCCTCTCTTCCTCATACCACATTGAGCATTCAAGCTCAGAAATCCCCTGCCAATTTCTCCTATCCACTTCCCTAGAAACATCCTAGAGGTCCTGGTCTTCTTCAAAGACCAATTTTAGTGCCCTAAAAGGAGGTCTCAAAGAAGCGCTTCAAAGAAGAGGTAATGTCCGTTACCGATTCATTCAACTTTATTTCTTCTTCCACTTCTTCTTCTTTATTTGTTTCATTATAAATTTATAACATCAGTATCACTCATATACGGATATGTCATTATAAGTATGAAACAACCCTATTTCACCATCTATCCATCCTACGGAAAACAAAATCACCGCTCGTGCGTACGTACGGAATACCGTCTCCACGCTGCGGTGTAATCTATTTTCCACCACCACCTTACATGGATGGGTATAATGGTGTAAAGAATTTATATATTTGATTATTGTAAAGTGATATTGATTCTGAAATAGTATACATACACTCCAATACAATTCCATGATCATGTGAATGATATCATCGCTCGTGCGTACGTACAGAATACCGTCTCCACGATGTGATGCGACTCGTTCTACATGATTTTCATTGAATAATGATTAAATAAATGAATTGAGTGAATAAATATGATATATATTACACTAATACCATTCTGGAAATTAGGTATCTATAACCTGAAAAGAAGAATAAGAATTTATTCGACAAAACACGGATAAGAACAAAAAGTAATAAACACCTGAATAACAAGTAGCAATGAAATATTACTAATAATAAGCTAAGAATATGACCATATATGATATCATAACAATGCGCATGATTCTGGAATAAGTCAATGACATTATTTAAATCATTATACAGGAGGTTCAAGCACTTAGGATGCAAATCAGACCTAAGGTAAGGGAAATATCACAATCTCATTTTTATCCGAGATTGTTTATACTTCGGAATTTACAGGGGTGCATTCTATCATCCACATCCATGTTTCCTCAATATGTAATATTATTTCCATCTACCTACAATTGTTTAAATCCAATTTTACCCTTCGGTGAATTTTTAGTAAAAGATATGAAAGTAATCTTTTGTCGTTTTTCGACTTTTCTGACAAAAGTACAAGAAGCATATTTTTTTAACTTATACGGCATGAATGTATTTTTAAAACATTATTTCCAAGAAGCTTTCTTTACTAGTTTTATAGTTTATTTTTAATTAACTTCTTTTAGTTTAGAATTTTATAACATATTAAGAAAGGAAATGTGTTTGTGAAGTAGAAAGGATATTTTCCTCAAGAATGTAGTTCAAGTGTTTTATCAAAATTATTTTCCATCTAAGATAATAAAGGGTTCTGTTTCTATCCCTATTACTACATTGATTTGATTTTGTTGTGATGGAATTATTTTTATGAATTCCTTTATCTTATATGAATTGTTTTATGATGTCATGATGTTTAAGAATCCCATTTTTATTACATGGGTTATGCTATGATGTATGGTTTATGATTTTGTGGCACACATAAGAATGGTATCATTATGAGATGGGTGGGACCTATATCTCCCTCCACTGCATTGGGTAAATATTTTATATCTCATGAGATAGACATGGCTGGAACTGCTGGTTAAACCGGTTCAGTGAAACAGGACTGAAACGAGGAGTGAACTCGGTTCAGAAATGGAATTTGTCAACTAAGATAGCCTTGGAAATGAGTCTTTACTAATAAGAAATGATTCTATATGATTATGTGTGTATGCCACAAAGATTTATGTTTTTAAGTTATGATTATTGTGATTACATTTCACTGCCATGATTTATCTCATGTTATGAAATTATGATATCTTTTGCAGAGTAATATTTCCAAAATGTTATGTTCTTATGAATATGATGTGATTGATATTTCTTTTGTTTACCCTTACTAGGAATTTGAGCTCACCCTTTTGTATGTTTTCTTTCCAAAGGTCAGGAAGAAGGTTATTAAGTAAGATATTCCAAAAGGGACTATAGATATGTTGAAATAAATGGGAGACAGTGTAGACGCTTTATGAACCAGTTGTTTTTGTTTCCCAGTTTTTAAAGACACTATAACTCTACGTTCCTTTCATGGTTTTGTTATATGTTTTAATAAGTGTACTTCAATTTTAAAGTACTAACAATTTATGTAAAGTATGGGTCGTTATATTCATGCCCAATACTAACACGCCACAAGATTTCATCCAATTCAACATCATTTAGACACTTATCATTTTTTTGATTAGACTAATAAAATCATGAGTATATACATTTTTCTTTTCTATTCATTGAAAATAAAACTATCTCATTTTTCAGAATAGAACATTTATCATTCTCAAAAAAATTTAATCCATCATCACATAACAATTATATTCTTATAATATTACATTTTAAATATAATACATATAATACTTTTGATATTATAAATATTTTAGAAGAACCAACTTCACCTAAACCTTTAATCTATCTTTTATAATCATCTCCAAATATGAAAAGGCCACCATTACTTGACCTATAGAATAATAACATTGAAATGTCACATATAATGTGACTAGATTATCCACTATTTAATTTCCAAGAGTTTTTTTGGATTATAATGCATAATTATTGAAATTAAACAATAAATCAGATTATTTTGGTACCAATTCCAACTTGGGTCCAACTGGATTAGTAAAAAAAATAATCCACCCAAAAAGATTTAAAGCATTTATTAGTGGGTTTTTTATAATTTTAATCATTTTTAATTAAATTTATAGTGTGCCCAAAAATAATGTGTAAATTTAGGTGAACAAACATTAGAATAATACCCATTCATTATGAATTAAAAATAGGTCACACATGAAATTATTTATTTTGAGATTTTTAAAAATCTAGATTAATTTAAACATGGAGATATGATGATGTATCCAAAACCATTATTTTTGGTGTTTAATATCTCAGAGAAATCATATTTTCATATTTTTTGTTTTAATTTTTATAATGTAGACAATTACTCTTTAATATTAACAACATTATTTTTCAAAACCATATTTTCCTTTTGAACATTTTATAAATCTATAATGTATTTTTCATCATTTCCAAAAGGTGTGTTTCTAATGATTTTTTTAATTTCTTAGATTGATTTTATACTTTATTTATATCATCAAAATAATAAATTAAATTTTCTAACATGACCTTTTACATTTCATTTTCATATTTTAGTTTTAGCAGCATAGAATCATAATCCTCATTATCTTTATCATTATTAGAAATATTGATTTTCAGATTATTAAATTACCTTATTAATTTCTCATTTTCTTTGATAAAATTATTATTACTAATTTTAAAATATATATACTTTTGAATAAATATTGCTCTATCATTCTTTAATTGTTTATATTATTTATGAAATTGATTAAAATTTTAATTTTTAAAATTAGATTGAAAACATGAATTAGAAACAATTTTAGATTCATTTATAGATAAATAATTATGATGGAAATTTCTTGGAGTTATTAACTGAGTGAATATAGAAAAATTTATTTAACTTGTAATACATATTAAGGAATGTTTTCCAACCACCTATTCACTTTCATAATCACTACCAGAGTCAGAACTATCTGAGCAGTTCCAACCTCCATATAAATCTTGTTTTTTCCTTTTTTACTTTATATATTTAATTGATTTTATGTTTGACTATAGGGAGATCATTACTAATGTGACCGCAATTCATTCACTCAAAATAGGTTAATTTTGAACCATCATTATTAGTATTAGTTTCTCTTTTGATGTAGTCCATTCTAGACATCCTCCTAATCTGCCTCTTCTAACCTTTATTTCTTGAACATGTTAAAATTATTACTAAAGTGGTCCATTTCCTTGTCACCTTCATAAAACTCAAATTTTAATGAATCATAGGTATCAATAAAATTTCATTTAAATGAAATACCTTTTCTTTTATTGGACTTAAAATCAACAATTTTCATCAACTATAACTTATACTACAGTAGAGAGCCTACAAGATCATCTTGATTGTACTCCATAAAATTCGTACTCTCATAAATTCAATCCTTATTTACATGAATTCTCTTTAGAAGATATTTTAGTACTCTTTGCACTTGAGTTGTGTGGTCCAAGTCCTCTCCTACAATAATCATACCATTATTTTATACAAATGAACTGATGGAACATATGATTTATAGATTATTCTTATCACATAGTGATGTCCGAGTATTCTACTTAGATAATTTTTATCTTGATTCTCTTCGTATTTTCATTTCCCAAATTACCCACATGTAATATCCTCTCTATATAAAAATATATCTTATAAGATTAAAAATGGATATAGAAACACTTACTTATAGAATAATATAAAATATTTTTACCATTATAATTCAAAACATATGTTTAAATATCATTAATAACTTGAGTATTTGGATCAACCTTGTGTAGGTCATAGGGATTTTAGATGATGTCCTAGTGAACCACACTCAGTTTCATCATGTAGGCTTCCATTCTATCTTTCGAGTATCCATATAACATCAATGAATAATTGTTTATGTGTTTTCCATCCATCACTTGCATTGACACCTAACATCTTAATAGTAAACTTGCCATTATTTTCCTTAAATTATTAGAACTAGGATAAAATATAGAACATAGATAAAATTATTAAGTAGAAAAAAGACTAAAATATTTAATAACTAAAAACTAATGTGAATTTTTGTATCATTTTAAAGGGAAAATATGAATATGGGTGAATAGTCATTTTAAAACATAATGAAAAATCAATCATAGATTTTAAAATATTAAACTTTAGAGAGTTAAGTGGTCTTCAGTTATGATTCAGCGAAAATAAAAACATAAAATGACAAAAAAGATATACTGGTCCAGATAAAAACTATCATAGTCAACTCCATAATATCCTCTACTCCATAAAGAAGAAAATACCCAATATGAAACACACTTTTAATGATGCGAGAACCTTATTGGAAAATATTCATTTTGAAAAATCTTTTGGCATAAGTAAGTATTTGATACGAGAGACCAACCCCTACTGTTTACCTAACTTTTTATTGGGAGTCATAACCCAAATATCCTATTGGGTTTCATAATAACAATAGAAAGATAAATACTATCTTTTAATGGAAAAAACATAAACAAGATATGATAAAACAAAAATTAAAATTTACAATATTGCACGAATAAAACAAATAAATGAAATATATTGGATTATTAGAATGTTGATGAATTTTAACATTGAATATTGTTAATCACATGAAGCAACAAATGATTAAGATAGAGTCCTATGGTGATCACAGAAATATAGGAGGTGTCACAGAAGATCATGAACAATTTTTAGATTAACAGAAATGCCGAATATGTACAAAAAGTGATATGTCGAATGATCTTCTTAGGTATATGTTTTATATGTTGAATAAATATCCCAAATCATTAAAAAATATACACTCAAGGATCATATTCATGTCCAATATCTTTATAAAACATATTAATTCATAACAATATAATAATATGAATGTTATCAATAGTTTGTTAAAGTGTCACTGAATAATATAAAAGAACATTCAGGATTTATATTTATTCATGGAAAATTGAAATAATGAATTTATTATATTGATTAGATAATGTTTTCTTAATTTATATTTTTAGAACAATTTAAAAAACAATAAAATAATTTATATTATACATCCAATAAAAATACATTAAAAAAGGAATCATATGAAATTTTATCTGAATGTATAAAAGATCGTAAAATAAGGTTATAATTATTTTTTTACACTATAAAATATTATTTAATCTTTAAATAGTAATACTTTTAGCACAAGTTTTTTATAAAAAAAATAAAAATAAGAAATAATTTTTTATAAATTTTGTTTTAACTATATGTGGGTCCTTGAACTAAAATTTGGACAGCGAATGGTGACTTATAACCCAATGATGGATTCCGGAATTTCCTAAACAAATAATAACTGACTATTTAAATTTTAAGAAAAAATAAAATGGGTTAATCAAAACTAAATTCATTTAAATCTTTAATAATTCAAAACATTATTATAAAGAAATAAAAATTTTATCACTGTTGGATGTCCAACGTTGAGTCATGAACCACCATTTCATGAAGCTAATAGTGGATCAATAAAAATATATGAAAAAATCATAAATAACAAAAAAATAATAGTAATAAATGAAATTAAAAACATATCATACAATGAGAATAATAATTACTACAAAATAAATAAGGAATGGAATTTAATCTTAAATAAGATTCGACTAGTACATCAAAAGGTAACCAAAAAATAAAATAGCATTAAACAGTAAGATAAGACAACATTAGTGAGAAGAAAAAAAACAAGAAATACACTTACACTAATGAAGAACAAATTAATATAATAAAACTATGAATTATGAATCACATGATCAAAGGAGTGAAGAAAATTTTCTAAAAATATCTCTACAAAAAATAAATAAATAAAAAACCATAAAATATATTCTATTGATAATATAAATAGAAATAAATTATATACAATAATAAAGAAAACGATAAAGGTAAAACTCCTTTTGGTGTTTGAGAAACTAAAAATAATGATTGAGAAAAAATGAGAAGAAACTGCGCGTGGGTAAAAATTAATCCATCATTGATGTCTAATGGAGGGTAAAATCACCCAACATTGAAGTCTATTCATGGGTCACTGACACACTATTGGCTTCCAATGGTGGGTAAAATTAGCTACCGTTGATAATTTTTAATGGTGAGATGATGATCCACTGTTTTTATTTTCCAATGGTGAATAAACATTCCCACCATTGTTATATTCTAATGGTGAGCTGACATCCAACCAACAAGGAGATGAAACTTCAATCCATAAGAACAAAACATGGATGGTGTTTAAGTGAGAAAAAGAAAAACTGGTGGATAATATTATCAACCATTCAACGATGTAGAAACTTTTAAAATTCAAACGTCAAAAATGATAATAGAGACTACAAAAATAGAATAGTATTTGAACTTGAAAATGAATAATGTATGAATGTAATTAAATGAAAAGTATACAGAACACTAGTTCGCAAAGATATATATGACACCATAGGTTGATGATGTGTTGAGGAATAAGAGATGTGCAGGAAAATATGAGTAAGATCTAAAGTCAAGGAGAAACATGGTTTGATTTTCTAGATTGTTAGATGTCATAGGATAGTTTATTGTTGAACTGGATAGATGGTGGCTAGTCATTTAGAGACAATGATTGATAGATTTGGAAGGAAAAAATTGGGTAGGTTTCAAATGAAAATTTTCCTCATTTCAAAAATAATGAACATATTATATTAAGAAGAATATATTAGATTAATGAGATTTAATACACGTTTTTTTTATCTCAGATCCCATATCAAAATCAAAACATGGGAGACAAAAAGTATATCATCCAGATCATGTTGATCGTAAGTTATGATTAAAAATCATTCTGGCACACGGGGCCTCTTTCTTCTAAGTGAACAATCCCAATATTTTCTTATGCGGGCACAAATTATGAGAAATTTCACATGGTTCACACATGATATAGACTTTCAGTAAGGACCTTTGAGCCCTACTTCCTTGTGGGACATCCAACGTGTATTCTTCCCAAAGGGTTAACCTTAACGGGAAACCTATGTGGTTGATGGGATATCTAAGATCCCTCACAATGATGGTAATATATTTTTAATTAAAAATATATAAATTAAACTTATGTAGTAAAAAGATACCAAATATTTAGAAATTATTAAAAAATGAACAAAAATTACTATTTTTGAGAATGAAATTTTAAAATAATTAATTTTTTAAAACACTTGAGAATTAAAATATTTGATAATTTAATAAAATGTTCAAATATTAAATTATTTTAAAAAATAATAGTGGAAATTTTTAAAATCACTCATAAATAATATCTACAAACATGAATCAAAAGTGGTATTATCACCATATATCACCCCTAACAACCTATTAGTGGATAATTTTAAAGAAAAATAATATGAAATGGGTACCTATGTATTTAAATTATTCCATGAACTCCAATGTATATAATTGAAAGAACATTCGTGAAAAACCACAATGAATTTAGAGTGAGATATGAGGCATTAGAATTTTCTTTATAGATTAAAATTTTTGAGTGTATTTTTCTCACATTTGTTATATACCTGAATGGAGAAACCAGATAAATGAATGTCAACATAATTATAGGTCAAACATTAGATTATTTGGACATGGTTGATATTGTTCACCGATCCAATGTCAATCAAATATGGATAATCATTGTCTTTTCTAGCATTTGGGAAAAACTCAAAATCTTGAAATGTGATTGTATGGTCTCATTTTCATCATATTTTATTATATAAATATCTTTTTATATGTTTTTCTAGATGACTTTTAGAATGGAATATTTTATATATTTTAACCTTTTCCTTTAAATCTTAGGGACCTGAGATGGCCTCAATGGTCCCTCCTCTTAGATCAATTGAGAGGTAAAGAACCTATAGAATAGAATGTTTTCTGAAGAACAAAAATAATTTTATTTGAGGATTCCAAGATTATGTAATATGGGAATATATTTATTAACATAGGCTAGTTCCTTTGATTTAGTCTTTGATACCTAGCTTGTCCCCTCATGATTGAAGTTAGTGGGCTTGTTTTTCTCATGTAGATTTGGTTGAGAATATCTAGTCACATATTGGTTTTCTAGATAACCATAATTTTTCAAATCAGAACACTAAACTATTAAAATCCAAAATTTTATTGGATGGTTTAGGATAAAATTAGTGCTCATGTGGGGATATATGGATAGTCTTCCATAGTGTTTTATATGTGTATATATATTCAATAGAGATATGACCTAAACATTGATATCTATCACAATTTTATCATCAATATCCTCCATATTTACTATTATTTCCTCTGAATTTCTATTTATGTATAGGGAAAGAAAGTTACTATGTATCTTCTTCATCAAATAATTGGTATACCAAGTAGAAATTATTGACTGAGCTATAATGTGACTCATAAATTGATGAGGTTTCCCTTTGAATGGGTAGTTACCATCAAAAAAATGATGAGGTATAGAAGCACTAAAGGTTATGGGATGGATTGTGGATTGTTTTATATTATTATTATAACCCTATCTCTATTTATTTTGATTGAAGTAAATTTTAATGGATTTTGATAGCGATGCTACCTAGAGAATTTCAAAGGGAGTTGTGGCCATAACTAGTTAACTCAATTATGCTTTATGTAGAGACAGAACCATTGAACGATTTTGTAGTCAAAATGTCATTAAATATTTTCATAATCCTAGTCGGGACATATGAGAATTATTTCCCTCCCTATAGGTAAGTGATATAGATGAATGTTACCTTTTATTATATCTTCCCATGTTTGTATTATCTATAATTGACCATGTTTTAGATAAAATCATTGAAGAAAACTATTCATTAATGTTATTAGAAAAAATTCTATTATTGGGGGTATAGTCTAGGTAGTCATTTATATTTATTTATTTGGGTTTCCTAGATCTGAATAAATTAATATGGTTGTTATCCATTTTGGAAATGAAAAGTCCAAAAAAAATTCGTCCTCAAAATAATAATAATAATTATTATAGTCTGAAAAATAAGATAGTTTTTCTCCATCTTCCCCTCTCTATGGGGTTATTAATGATTCTATTTTTATTTATAAGGAGATAACCTAAAATATTTTATTTTTTTGATGATATGGTTTGTTTCAGTATGAACTTGAGTGTGATAGATATAATGTTATCTTTTGAAGATATTTTCAATTTTATAGTTGATATAAGACAATATTTAACTGTGATCCATCAGCTGGTTTCCTCCTAGAGATATTCTAGAGATGTGAATTTCTAGATCCCAACTTGATATTTTAAGGGAATAAAAATTTCATGAAATTAATCATAGAGGTTATCTATATATTTTTTCAACAATTGATCTTAGGGAAGTTTCTTATTGTGGGAATTTGTTAATCCATTTTATACCGGAATGTAATAAGATACACTATAATTTTTATATTACTACTAGATCTAGTGATCATGTATTATTGTATTATATAACATTAATATGAATTGACAAATTAATTAGAAATAACGGTTTTCCAAATTTTCTACTAATCTAGCCAAAAAGTTATTATACAAGACAAACACTAGTTCATACATGGTGTTCTCAAATCATAAAAGTTTTACTAAATATAAATATTCAACTGTACCTATGTTGTAGCCAAATTTAGACTAATGTTTGTAAAGTGATACTTTGTACCCACTATGATTTTTAAGGTAGGGAATGTTGTTATGTCAAAAGTTTTCTTTTGACTTTTATGTCTTATTATAGAAATCACAAATCTATTCATATATGTTTTTCATACTAATTATGCTTGTCATATTGTCTATATTTATAGTACTGAACCAATCAATCGTACAGACTGTCAATTGTACTGACCCTGTCAATCGTACTAACTCTGTCAATCGTACTGATGCTATCAATCGTACTGACTCTGTCAATCGTACTGACCCTGTCAATCGTACCGACTCTGTCAATCATATTAACCCTATCAATCATACTGACGTTTTCAATCATACCGACTTTTGTGCATCATACTCACTTTGCATCATATCAATTCATTTCACTAAGTAATACTAATAGTACTCATATTTTACTTTTATCACATGCTTGTTTTTATCCTTTATCGAAACACATGTTTTATATCAATCGTACTCATGATTATCTTTTTCATATATCTTTTGTTTTAACCAAAACGATGTTGTGGATTATGTTATAAACTAATCAAAATGATGTCATGTTTTCTATTTCAATATGACCGTTATAATGCCAGGCATCCAAGTCCCTCTGCGTTTTCCAAAAAAAAATATAACTATTGGATGAAATATGACCGTTGGAACCTAATGCCTATAAATAGGAGGTCATTTGAAGGTGAGAACAACAACTGAGATACATTGATTATTCTTTTCTTCAATCAAGTTCTATAGAGAGACATTGTGACTTCTCTCTTGCTTTGTGCAAAAGACTTGTGATTACAAAACATGAATGACCCATTCTTAGTTTCTGTATTTCATTAAGTACTTTGTTTTTCTTTTTGCGAACAATTAAGTGATAATGATCCAGGCCTACTGAGGATATGCAAACGGTGATACCGATCTTCGTATCGAGGGCTTCAAATTTTTTGAAAGATATATTGTCGATTACCTCCAAAATCAAGGGCTTGTGGGGATAGCAAGATAGACATACCGATCATCATATCGAGGGCTTGCGGGGATTGCAAGATAGATATACCGATCATCGTATCGAGGGCTTGCGAGGATAGCAATACAGACGTACAGAGCATCGTATCGAGGGCTTACCTAGGTGGTGGTAAGACAGGCCTATTATCCTAGGTGAAAGGATACCTTTATCATTGGGATAAAAGAATCGTAATACTTTTACATTTCTGCTGATGTTGGTATTAGAAAGGGAACTGTTTTGTTTCCTTTCTTCTTTCCATATTCATTTGTAATTGTTTTAATTACAATTATACTATTTCATATTATATCAATAGATTCTATATGCTTTATGGTAGAAGCTTTAACTATTTTATTACTCTGATTATTGTATTCATTTGAAAAAAATTGTTTTACTTTTCTTATAGTATTACATCATATCATATCTTTTATATCCAAGTCAATTGTGGTTATTTTTATTTTTTGTGAATTGTATTAGTTTAAGATCATTTAAACTAAGTTCTTAAGTGTTTAAACACAATGTTTTTAAAACTACAATTCACCCCCTCTTGTATTGTTCCATATAATATAAATATCTATCATATATATATATCGATCCAACAATTGGTATCATAGGATGTTTCCACTTATTTGTTTTACTTGATATATTTTTCATTTAATTTTTATTTCAACTACTTACTCCACTAACATGTGGAGTGGAAAATATTTTGTTTTATTAGATGACTAGAATGAATATTGGATCAATTGACAATCTAAATCCAACTAGACCACTAATCATTGATGGGAATGATTATGAGTACTGGAGAGATCAAATGAATACATTTGTTATCAATACTAGTGTATAAAATTTTATTATGCTTACTAGAGGTTACAAAATTCATGACAAAGAAGTCAATACATTCACCAATCAAGAAAATAAAGAATATCATCTGAATTAGAAGGTACACAATACTTTTCTATAATCTATTACTATGAATATATACAGCTATATATCATCTTGTGAAGCAAGAAATTGAATTTCAATGAAATTGGAAGTCACCCATTTTGGTACATCTAAAGTTATAGAAACAAGGAGAGAAATGCTTCAAGCAGAATATCACAGACTTATTTTTCCTTATAGAGAACCAGTTTGTAAAGTGCAACAAAGATTTATGACAATTGTCAACAGTTTACAATCTATGGGAGATAAAGGTCTTGATGATGATGCTCTTGTAGGAAAAATTATTGATATAATTCCAAATGAACGGGAGTCAAAAATGACAACTATTGATGAAAACAGAAAAGTCTCTCAGATTAATCTTTATGAACTCTTTGGAACTCTTTTACAACACGAGACAAGAATGAAGAGAGATGCTAATTTCAATAAGAATAAAAATGGAAATGGAAGTGTATCATTTAATACTACATCTAAAGATAAAACACCTGAAAGGATAACATGATCCAAAGCTAAGAAAATTGTTATGTCAGAATCAAGTGATTGTGATCATTTAGATAACGAGTTATCCAATATTGATTGAAGGATGAAAAAGATTGTGGGAAATAAATACTTACAATACATATTCAAAAATAAAGATAGGAAGGATAAGAAAGATTCAAAGGCAACATGTTATGAATGAAAGAAAGTAGGTCATATAAGACCTAATTGTCCTTTACTAAATAGAAAAGATTCAAAAGAGAAACATTCGGAAAGAAATAAGAAAAAGTATTAAAAGTCCAAGAATGTCTTGAAGTAAAATGTTACTTGGAGTGAAAGTGGTGGCGATTTATCAGATGATTCTTCAAAATATGAATCTCAAGACAACGAAATATTGGACTTATAGCTAGACTACCAATTGAAGATCATTGTTTCATGGATAAGGTATACAATGCGGAAGCTATTACAAATGTATCTTTAAAGAAAATTATATTGATAATAAATATTATGAATCTTTGAATGATGAGTCTTTTCCACTAGAAGATAATACATTACCTTCTTATGAAGAAGTGTCTAGATTTTTTTAATTACTTGAGAATGAAAATTCAAAACTCAAGAAAAAGATTGATAAAGAAAATTCTAGAATTTATACTTTAACTATAGAAGTGTTAGCTTTCCAATGATCTTGATATGAAAACTTATTATTTTGAAAGTATTTTAAAAACCCTTGAGAAATTCAATTCGGATAAGGATAAACTTTCTAAGGATCTTCAAAATGTAATTTCTAAGAAAAATGTTTTAGAGACTATCTCTAGTTCCAAAAATAACGTTTCTGAGGATAAACAATTAGTTTTAAAATTAAAGTCAGTGGATTTTTTTTGAAAAAATGTTTATCAAACATTACCAATGGTAAGGAAAAAATTAATAAAATGTATTCTCAAATTATACCTTTAAGGAATCATTCTGGTATTGGTTATACTCATTCAAAACCGGTTTTTAGTAATTACTATTTTATTCCTCGAAGTAACCCTTTTTTTACTAAGTTTTAATGTTATAGACACTAGAAAAGAAATTGTTCTCTTAAAAAAACTCAGTCTTTAGGATTTCAGAAATCTCACTTTGCAAAACAAATGTGGATTACTAAAATTCTTTTATCTAACCCTTCTGGATCCAAACATGTTTGGATTTCGAAAAACTAATTGTTTCTTTTTCAGGAAAATAAGAAATGTACCAACAATAGGAACATTTGGTACATGGAAAGTGGGTGATACAGACATATGACTGGAAAAAAAGATTTCATTGAAAAGATTATTGAAACAAAAGGTAGAAAAGTTACCTTCATAGATAATTCTCATGGAAATGTTGTTAGAATCGGTAATATTGTTTTTCTTGGAAATGTTTTTATTTAAAATGTTTTGTTTGTCAAAAATCTTAAGCACAATCTCATCTGCATACGTCAATTATGTGATGAAGGATACCTTGTGAATTTTAGAAATGATAAGTGTTTAGTTCACAATTCAAAGAATGAATTAATTCTATCTGCCCTTAGGCAAGAGAATGTATACATTATTAAATTAGAAGACCTTGGGAACCAAAATTTACCTTACTTAAGCGCAATAGAAGACCAATCGTGGCTATGGAATAGAAGACTAAGACACTAAAACCTAAGAAAACTTTGTAAAATTCCAAAGAAAAGACTTTTAAAGGATCTACCGGATCTTAAATTTGATTCTCCAAAGGTCTATGACCCTTGTCAATTTGGAAAGAAACATAAAACTAGATTTAAATCAATCATTGAAATTTCAACTTCTAATGCATTACATCTAGTGCACATGGATCTATTTGATCCCTCAAAAACTGGAAGCATCGGAGGAAAATAATATGTATTTGTTTTAGTTGATGATTTTACTTGATTTACATGGGTCTATTTTCTAAAAAAGAAATCTGAAGCCATTTTCTATTTCAAAATTTTAGAGCCCAAGTTAAAAATGTGAAAAACCTACCATTGATAACTATCCATAGTGATCATGGTGGTGAATTTTAAAATACATATTTTGAAACTTTTTGTAGTAAGAAAGGCATTACTCACAATTGTTTAGAACCAATAACTCCTCAGCAAAATGGTGTTGTTGAGAGAGGAAATCGCATTCTTTAGGTAACGAAAAGAACTATGTTGAGTGAATACTCGATTGCTAAGCACATTTTGGATGAATCTGTTAGTACTACTTGTTATACTGTAAATCATGTTTTAATGAGACCATTTCTTAATAAAACACCTTATGAATTATAGACTGGCCGAAAACCTAAAGTTTCATACTTCAATGTTCTTGGATGCAAAGTATTCATTCTGAATACCAAAGATAATCTACACAAATTTTCACAAAAATATGATGAAGGAATATTTCTAGGCTATTATACAACTTCTAAAGCTTATAGAGTTTTAAATAAACAAACTTTTATTGTTGAAGAAACCATGCATGTGAAATTTGATGAAACTAATCCTTTTGTTTTCAATCAACCTCAACCTACATCATTAGATGAGTTTTAAAAATCTGATTATAATCCTTTTTTAGAAAATCATTCTGATGAGGAAAATGTACAAGAAAATGTTTCTAAAGAATTTACCCCAGAATATTTCCTACCCTATGATGATGGATAGGTTTTACAAAACAAAAATAAATTTTTTCTTAGGAATCATCCCAGTGATAATATCATTGGAGATGTAAATAAACCTGTAAGGACTAGAAATTCCTTGATAAATGAAATAGAACATCTCACCTTTCTTTCCCAATTGAAACCTAAAAGTCCAAGTGATGCCTTAGGAGATAAAGATTGGATAAATGCAATGCAAGATGAATGAAATGAATTCGAAAGGAATCAAGTCTTGAATTTAGTTGAACGACCTAAAGAAACAATTGTAATTGGTGTAAAATGGGATTCCAAAAATAAATGTGATGAAAATGGAATCATTGTAAGAAATAAAGTAAGACTTGTTGCTAAGGGCTATAATCAACAAGAGGGAATAAAATACGAGGAAACATATGCTCTGGTAGCTAGACTTGAATCTATTATCATTCTATTAGCCTTTATAGCTTAATTTAATTTCAAATTATTTCAAATGGATGTTAAATGTGCTTTGCTAAATTGTTTTGTCCAAGAAGATGTTTTTGTTGAAAAACCCCCTGTTTTTCTAGAATCAAAATATCCTAATCATGTTTTTAAACATACCAAAGTTTTATATGACCTTAAACAATCCCCTAGAGCATGGTATGATAGACTTACAAGATTTCTTTTACAAAACAATTATGAAAAAGGTACCGTAGATCCAACCCTTTTTATAAAAATGGAAAATAAAAATGTTTTGTTTGTTCAAATTTATGTTGATGACATCATATTTGGATCAACTCATTAGTCTTTAACTGATTATTTTGTGAATTTAATGAAATATGAGTTGGAAATGATTATGATGGGTGAGTGAACATTCTTTTTAGGTTTTAAAATTTCACAAAAACCAGAAGGAACATATATATCTCAACATAAGTATATAAAATACTTACTCAAAAATTATGGTTACGAAAATACTAAAAATATTAGCACTTAAACTGGTACCTCAAATAAACTTGATCTTGATGAAATTGGAAAACCATTAGATCAAACAACTTTTAGAGGTATGATAGGCATTTTGGTATACTTGATGGATAGTCGACCAGACGAAATGTTTTCCATATTGTTATGTGCAAGATACAAATCAAATCCAAAAGAGTCTCATTTAAAAATTGTGAAAATAATGTTTTGGTATTTAAAAAGGGATTTTGGATTTAGGTCTTTTTTATTCTTCTGGAAAAGATTTTATTTTAAAAAGTTTTTCAGATTCTAAATTTGGTGGTTGTAGAATTGATAAAAATAGTACTTCTAGAACATGTCATTTCTTAAGAGATTACTTGGTTTCTTGGTCATGCAAGAAAAAAAACTCCGTATCACTTTCTACTACTGAAGCTGAATATATAGTAGCGTGAAGTTGTTGTGATCAAGTATTGTGGATGAAACACACACTCACTGACTATGGATATAGCTTTTCCAAAACACAAATTCTATGTGACAATACTAGTGCCGTAGCTCTTAGTAAAAACCCAACACATCACTCTTGTTCAAAACACATAGATATTAGGCATCACCTTCTTAGGGATCACACAATAAAAAAAGATATTATTTTACAATTAATCGGTACACATGAAAAACATGCTGAAATGTTTACAAAAACATTACCTTCCGATAGATTTGAGTTTATAAAAAATAAGTTAGGAATGATTACATTAAAATAATCATTTATATATAATTCATGTTTTACACTTCTCCTTACATTATAAAACTCCTCTTAAAATGGGGAGAACATTTTACTTAATGTGTATCTTAACTTTTTTATGATATTTATCTATTTATTATTTTGGTTTGCTATTTTTTCTTTTTGATTATTGTCTTGACTGTCTAGTTATTATTTTTACCTTCTATTTTTCATCTTGTCTACCTGGTTACCATATTGATTTTCTGTCCATCAACACATCAACCAATGGTAACAACTTTATTTTCCATCAGCACATCAACCTATGGTAAAAAATTTGTCTTCCATCGGCACGTCAACCTATGGTAACAACATTGTTTTCCATCATCACGTCAACCAATGTTAACAACTTTTTTTTCCATTGGCACTTCAACATATGGTAATAACTTTTATTTCAATTGGCACGTCAAACTATGGTAATGACTTTGTTTTCTATCGGTTTGAAAACCTATGGTAATGACTTTGTTTTCCATCGGCTTGACAACCTATGGTAATGAAATTGTTTTCCATCGGTTTGACAACATATGGTAACAACTTTCTTTTCAATCAGCATGACAAACTATGGTAATGACTTTGTTTTCCATCGGCATGACAACTTCTGTTAATGACTTTTTTTTCCACCGACATGACAACCTATGGTAATGACTTTGTTTTTCATCGGCATGTCAACCAATGGTAAAGACTTTATTTTCCATCAGCATGTCTACAAATGGTAATGAATTTTTTTTCCATCAGTCTCACAACCAATCATTTTTTCCTCCTTGACCCATTGTATATTTTTTGTTATTGTATTATACTATGTTAATGCTATTAAACCAACGATTTCCATAAGAGTCTCTGAAAGGCACTTTCTTCCTTTTGTTTTGTATTTCTTATGTTGTATTGTTTCTAATTTTTTTTAAAATTTTTAATCCTTTAAATCATATCCGTTGATTTATTTTTCTTCTATTCTCAACCATAGAAGATCAACAATCATTTTTTCTTCACCTATAAATAGATCCCCCTCCCCTATCCCACCCTGGTTTTTATGAATTCTTGTTGAAGCTCTGTCTCTCAGTTTTAAGACTCCGTACGATACTCCCTTTGCCTCATATTTATATCTTACTACTGTGAAAAAACTCCTTCCAAAATTTCTTCAAAAAAATTTTCAGAGAAAGAATTCTTTAGAGAGAGGTTAGTTTCTTGGGACTTCTTTGACACATATGACTCAACAATCAAAAGGATTATTTTGTTTCATGGCTGGGAACATCTTTGTGTTGAGAAACCCGTATCTCAAGATCTGATTCTTGTTGAAGAAGTTTGTCAATTATACAAAACTATGTCTTTTGACAAAAAAATGATGATCAACTTTTCTGTGTACAATAGAAAAATACCAATGTCTGTAAAACAAGCAGTTCACTTTCTCAATGTCTCAAAAGAAGGATATTACTTTTTTCTATCTCATAAACTACTAGAGGAAGTTGGTACGTATAATAGATAATGTGCTGAAAAATCGTTACTTCTTATAAATGATGAGAAGAGAAAAGTAGCTCATTTTTCTATAGATAATAGATTCATAGTGCTCTGGATGCAAGGTTTTTTTATCCCAAAGAAAAGGGATAGAGTAACTCTTAATGTTTTTGATATCTTTTTACTGGATTATCCTGTAAACATAAGAAAGGTAAATCTCATGGTGTACATCTTTTAAACAATAAAGAATGTCAATTTAGGAGAAATCAAGTCTCATTTGATCATGTATCTTTCTATTCTTACAATGTTCATTCTTGAGAGATTGAATTTCTGTAATATTCTTTTGAAAGGGAAATTCAATGAACTAAAGCCTTATTGCATAAGTAAGAATAAATTGACGAAGTTATATGTTTCTTTGGAAGAAAATTTAATGCTTTTTGTTAGTGATATGGAAGCTGAATCAGCACCAAACCAATCGACACCAAATCAATCATCACCTATGCCAATCAAAGATAATCGAACTAATGTTTCTCCTAAAAAGCCAGATCCACAAACTAGTGATATTCCATAGAATAAAAAAAATTATAGCAAGGAGGTTGTGGCTATGTGGAGGAAAGACAATAAACATAGAAAAGATAGCGATCCAAAGTTCGGTCTTGATCCACAAGAAGCTTTAACTGAGAGGATAAGAGTATAGGATACTCTTCAGGCTGAAAATAAAAGGAAGACACTTTTGAAAATGAAATATCAAGAATTTTATGTTTCTATAATCATGAAATTGGTTGAGGTGGCTAGTGCTCAACTAACGGAAGAAGTGAACCAAGAACCTATAATATAGATTATTCCAGAAAAAGAGAAAGGGAAAAAAGTTTTGATAGACGTCTAAGATGTTTAAGAAGAAGAATATTTTCTTATAGAATTTCTTCAAAGTTTAAAAAAGAGTAGAGGGTAATATTTTCAAAAGAAACGTGAAGACATTCAACAAACTCCTCATGCCGATCAAGCACCAGCTGAATCTCATGAAACTCTTTCAGAAAGATTTCCTTCTCAAGTGAAATAAGGTGCTCAATATTCTCAGACCGAAAAAGTAATTGTTATTAGTGAAAAAGTGGAAGAAGAAATATTGGAAAAAGAAAAATGAAAATGAAAACAGCCAGTTGAAGACTCAAGCTGATCAAATGAACTCAATTCATATGATGTGGATAGTAATTCAGAATGCACAATTTTTGTAAAGAAAATTTATTACATTGTTCATGTATTGAGGAGAATTTAGAAGACTATTACATATTTTCATAGACTTGAAGTGAAAATTGATTTCATCACTGATAATCAAAGGAAGAAGTTTGGTTCTGTAAGGGAACGCAGAAAAAAAAGTTTTGTTAATAGAAGCCGATTTAAATGTACTATCTGAAAGTTCTTCTGCCCATTAGAAGGCTTGAAATAGGATGACTAAGTGGTCATACAAAACAAAAATCTCAGTAAATGATCATGAAATATCTATTAAATAATTGAGAAGGCTTTCAAATGATCTTGTTATTGCTTTCAATAAGCTTGACAAAGAAACTATTGAAAGGATGAATCAGGTGTTAAAAACTCATTGAGCCGATATTCCTTCAATAAAAGAGCAGCAAGAGAGAATGAATTCTTTCCAATCATATTTTTCAAAGGTTTTATCTTTCAAAAATGAAATAGTTCTGTTGAAGAAGAAAAATTCCATGTTAACTAAAGAAAATAAGAATTTTCAAGACAGAATTGATACTCTTAAAGAAGTAATCAGAGTTCAAGAAGAGACTATCAAGAATCAGGATTAGGTTTTTGCTGATCAACATGGGCTTCTCAAATCATAGGGTGATTCTATCTCTGAGGAAAATAATGAAATAAAAAAGATGATAGTTATTCTTCATGAGATGATCAAGAAAGAAAAAGAAAGAGAAAACAAATGAATGTATTGTTGTTTATTTCCTTTTTCAACATTATAATTCTATAGAAGTTTGTTATCAAAAGAGATTTTTGTTCTCTTTCCCATAGACTTGTATTTTTTTTCTCTATCTTTTTCAGGCATCTCAATATTACCTCATTCTTTTTGTAAATCACAAAAGGGGAGAATGTTTTATAAGGGTAATAATGTTTTAAATAAAATACTCTTAAATCAAGGAAAATTTACGAATACAATCCTTAGGAAAGTATATACCTAAGGGGGAGTTAGTTGTATTCTATTTCATATTCAGAAGAATTTTCAGTAACTTTGGCAGAGATAAGTATTTCTTTTTTGTTTTTTCTTTATGTTTTGTGCTTTCCAAAAAGGGGGAGATTTTTGAGTCAAAAGTTTTCTTTTGACTTTTATTTCTTGTTTTGGAAATCACAAATCTATTCATATATGTTTTTCATACTGATTATGTTTATCATACTGACTATGTTTATCGTACTGACCCTATCAATCGTAATGACCCTATCACTTGTACTGACCCTGTCATTCGTACTAACTCTGTCAATCAATATGACTCTATCAATCGTACTGAGTCTATCAATCGTATTGACCCTATCAATCATACGGACTCTTTCAATCGTACTGACCTTGTCAATCGTACTGACTCTATCAATCGTACTGAATTTTGTGAATCACACTCACTTTGCATCATATCAATTCATTTCACTACGTAATACTAATAGTACTCATATTTTACTTTTATCACATTCTTTTTTTCCTTTATTGAACCACATGTTTTATATAAATTGTACTCATGGTTATCTTTTTCATATATCTTTTTTTAACCAAAACGATGTCTTAGAGTTAGTTATAAACAAATCAAAATGATGTCATGTTTTAAGTTTCAATATGACCATTATAATGCTAGGTGTCCAAGTCCCTCTGAGTTTTCTGGAGAAATATGGCCATTAGAGAAAATATGACCGTTGGAACCTAAGGCCTATAAATTCGTGGTCATTTAAAGCTGAGAACAACAAATAAGATACTTTGATTACTCTTTTCTTCTATCAAGTTCTAGATAGAGATGTTGTGACTTCTCTCTTGCTTCGTGAAAAAGCCTTGAGATTAGAAAACATGAATGGATCATTCTTAGTTTTTGTATTTCATTAGATAGTTTGTTTTCTATTGTGAGACCGATCAGGTGATAACATTAAAGGGCTGCTGAGGATAGGTAGATGGTGATACCGATCTTCTTATTGAGGACTTTTAAGTGTTTGAAAGATAGAGGTGTCTATTACCAACAAAATCGAGGGCTTGGAGGGATATCAAGACAGACGTACCAATCATTGTATCGAGGACATGAGGGTATAGCAAGACAGACATACCGATCATCATATCAAGGGATTGTGAGGATTGTAAGACAGACATACCGATCATCATATCGAGGGCTTACCAAGGTGGTGGTAAGACAAACCTCTTATCCTATGTGAAAGGATACCCTTTTCTTTGGGATAAAAGAATTGTAATACTTTTACATTTCCACTACTGTTTGTATTACAAAGGGAATTGTTTTGTTTCCTTTCTTCATTCCGTATTCATTTGTAATTGTTTCAATAAAAATTATACTGTTCCATATTATATAAATAGATTCTATACACTTTATGGTAGAATCTTTCACTATTGTATTACTCTGATTATTGTATTCATTTGAATATAATTGTTTTACTTTTCTTATATTATTACCTCATATCATATCTTTTATATCCAAGACAATTGTGGTTATTTGTATTTGTTGAGAATTATATTATTTTAAGATCATTTAAACTAATTTCTTATGTGTTTAAACACAATGTTTTTAAACCAACAATTAACCCCCATCTTGTATTGTTCTATATAATATACATATCAATTGTATCTATATATCTATCAAAAAAATGCATGGTTTCAAATGTTAGTTATAGTTGGGGGTATAATCCACCCTTTTAGGTTAGGATTCATTTACACTTTCACTGGTGGACACCATCCTTCCATACCATCCAGCAGAGTCAAAAGGGAATCAGTGGTGATGAGAAACTATGATAGAACCATTTCATGAGAATAAAATGTGGATGATTGAGTGGGGATAACAAATGGATCCTAATATGATCTGATTTTATATGTCGGTTATCTAAATATAGTATGATATGGAATGGCGGAATTTTCCTGAAATAAAGGAGTATTCTTTCCAAGTAAAGGATAATATTGATAGTTCCCATACATTGATTTTAGATATACTATTTTTTAGAATATGGAGTCTCCCAGATGGTTGGAATCTACCCTAATTGATTGAGTATTCCCCTAAAGTTAAAAATTATATACTTAAGGTGATGATTTTTCTTCTACTTAGGATATTTACTTAAGAAAAATATTTCCCTTATGTGACTAAAAACTAATTCCTTTTTAATTGCACCATCATTTTTATTTATGAAACTTCTATTCAGTAGAAATAATTTCAACATTTGTAGGTTGTGACATGGAAATTTACACACCTTTCCATTTATATTTAGCCAAAGTTCAATGAGCATGTTGTAGCAAGGAATTTAGAATTATTATGTTCATGATTTTACATTGACTCCATGTGTCTATGAAATCCATATCTATAAAAAAGAAATAAAATTTTTGGACATGAATCTCTTAATTGAAATCCCCTTATCTGATATCAAGGACAAAATTATCTATAATTTTGGTCCCAATGATGTATATTAATATGTTCATGTATAAGATTACTCATCAAGAGGAAATTCATGAATCTTCTAAATGATATACTTTTGTGATGACCGTTTCACTTTATGTAAAACATGGGTCTTGATATACCATTATTTATACTATCCTTGCTACACTTTATGTAATATGATATATAGAGAGTCTAAGATGATCCTCACTGAACATGTTCCTGCTGATATTGGTGGGTTGCACATCAATAAAAATGATAAAAGTGTTTACTATATGGAAACCTATCCTAGTATCGAGAAAATTGACTTCCCCATATAAGGTAATATTTCCCCCAACTATAGGGGATATGGTTGAAGTGGTTTAACCACCATTATCAATCAATATATGTAAGGAATTAATGAACAATGGGGTGATAGTATTTCTAAAGTTTCCCCCATCTATGTGGTGTGAGATATTTATTCTATTTCTATAGAGCCATTTAATTATTTGACCTTTGAAACATTACACACATTTTTTATAACATTTATATATGTTGAGAAATTACATAATGAAATCCATATATTTTTATGTGTTTATTATTATTTTTTGGCATCTTCGAATTTATATTTGTCTAACTGGAGGCCCATTCAACATTATTGGTTTCATGATGCTTGATCCTATCAATAAAATTATACCAATGAGTCTATTTATTATATTCCTTTGATAGAGTGAAAATATATTTGATGGACCATATATAGTATGGAGACCATATGACTATGACTAGTGAAAATGTGATGGTATTTCATGTCATTATCTCTAATGCACTGGTTTGAATAGGGAGTAGTGTGAACTAAAATTTTCGATAATGACTACAACCCATGATGCATACATCAAGTGGAGTGTTAGTATTTATCTAAAAAATATATTTTATAGTGTAAATTAAAACTCATTTGATAAATAACATTCCAATGTCCCTTTAGGGTGTCAAGACAATAGAAGATATGAGAAATTGATTTGGCTATAATGACATTATGTCACTTCAACATGGACAACAAACTCCCTTTATTTTTTTTATTATAGATAATAGAGGTTCTCTCACAATGTTTTGTAGAGTAATGGTGTGCATTTATCTTGTAATGATTCATCAATGTCATATTGGGAGGTGATTGGGAGGTCAAATTACACCTGTATATTAAACTCGACTAGTTTATATCCATGTATTCTTATTTATTTTCTAAAATCAATTCATCCATATAAATTGTCAATATAGAAAACATTCTAGTTTCTCAACGAATAGAATTTATTTAACATGGAATTTTCTCTTGTTTAATAAAGGAAAAACTCAAAGGTGGTGAATGTAATGCATATCACATTAAATCATCCTCCAATTGAGATGTGATTCTATCAGTTATAGATTAAGAACATGAAATAGATAGATTATCCCTCCTGAGTTCTTCATAATACAAGGGATCCTTCAGGGTCATTTTGATAAAGGGGAACTTTTATCCAAAAGGGATAATACCACATAAGTGACCTTCCCAGTGAGTGTGATTAATGGATTCCCCCAGATCAATTTCAATTTTTTATAGGGATGACCTCTATGATGAATAGCCTAGGAGTATATTTCTAATTTCCTCATACTGGTACCATAAGGAGATCTATAATTATAATTAATTAATTCTTATCTTGATTTGGATTCATAAGATCATATTTCCACCATGAATAATTATTTTTGAGCCTCATAGACAATTTCATTATCCATGGTAGGAATATAAGATTGTTTTTGAGTTTCTACTAGAGTATGTTGGGAAGATACTTTACAAGTGTTCATAATACACTCTTATGTATTGTTAGACTCAAAATTATAATTTTGGTAAATTTTATGTTTAGGAAAAGTATGATTATAGAAATATATTCCTCCTAAAAAATTTCTAAAAAAGTATATTTTCAAATATTTTTAACGAATGTGGGGATATGGTCCCACTCTTATGTTATTTTCAGGGTGTTTCAATGGACCTTATGAATATGTATTAGACTATGGGAATTATCTTGTGTTAAATAATGAATATTATGAAGAGATACTACATTTGAGAGTGTAATAATTTATGATTGTCCTTTATGTGTCAAAAAGTATATCAATTACTATCATCAGATTCCATTTAAAAAAAAAAATATTATGACAATATTAAACATTATGGGAATGAATATACACCTATTTTTCCTTTACTACAAGAATATAATAATGTAATTACACTATTGGGGTGAGATTATTACCTCATTATTATCCTCCCTTTCCATTATAGTATACTTTCATACATCTTATGCAGTAGAAAGTGGATGGACATTCCCCGTTGGTGACACCTTGTTTGGTTGGAATGATCTATCAAGGGAAAATAGATATGAGACTATTCCTTATCAATTTCAAGGAAATTACATTTGGATTAGCGATTAGAGGTCGGACTATGGTTTCACTCCTCCGTTGATGTTTTTATTACCACTAGAGGGATATCATAGAGCTATTGGCCTATATGACTTGGTTCGTGACATCGAAATAAGTATCGTCAATTGAATCTTAAGGAGATAAGAGTGTGTGGAGTTGAAATTAATGATGATTGAATAGAGCCTCCCAAAGTTGATCATAAACACTAGTGGAGGTTTTAGTAAAATTTTCAATTTACATATGGTAAGGGAGGATAGAATTATGATGCTCTATGGGTAGGCTCCCAAATTGGATCGAAGATGAAATGTGTTCCAATGGCTTCTAGATGACCATCTGTTAGTGTGGTCGGCTATGAGGATTTAATGGATATAGGATATTTTGGGATACCTATATTGTAGGGATGATACTTTTTCAATGAATCTCCTTCAATAATTCATTATTTACCATCTCCTGAATGTATAGCACTGAAATTTTTCTTCCACTCATTGTATCCATATCCTATTCCATAAAAGAAGAATACAAATATATTCCTGAAAATGATTCCATCAATTTTGAATTAAGGGGGATCTCAAGAAGTATTATTGTGATAAAATATCACAAATTACAATAAAAAACATCAATTTAGTATCCAAAGTATTATAATTCTTGATATATAAGTTTTATGGTTATTATATTCACATATTGTTCACCATTTGTGGATAGAATATTTATGCTGAATGATAATTCCTGAAGCCTATGTTAACTCAATTATTAGATATATTCAATTAATATAAGTTTCACCATTTTTTCTAATAGAAACTATTATAGATCCCTTATCTATGAAAATTTTTTTTGGTAACCATCGAAAAAATCTATTTGGAATGATAGGTGGTTACTAGGGGTTTTTACCTAATAGCACTTCAAAAGGAATGTTGATCAAGAGGCTGAGAAATTAGGCTCATGTTACTATTTTAAGATAAATATTTTCTTACACTACGTGATTGTATTGTATTTAATACGTATTAATAAATCCTTCAAAAATACTAGTGTGGGATTATTTACCCCCCAATTCTAGTGATTTTATTGAAATAATATATTTGATTAAAACAACTGTATTTTTTCAGAGGTTGTTTATATATATATTTATAAATTTGTGATATTATATTTTAAATCCACTGTATTGGTTTCTATATATTTTATTTCAATCGACGTACATGTTTGGTGTTGTGGTGGTGGGATCTTGAACATGAGATGCGATTCCCACATATCACAATAAAAGGAATCATAATCCACATAGTTCAAGGCCGCCGAATGGGAAACATCACAACTTTTAATGCTGCATGACAAGGGTTATTGTGGTTATTTAGAAGGTTGTGAATATATAACTATTTCTACATATTATAATTTCATGTGAAGTGAACATCGATGTAATTTTTTTTTAATAATGGTTGTCGTGTGAATTACATATAAGTGGCTCTTTTTTGGTTGATATAAATGAGAATATTTCTCAATGATAATTGGATTTTGTGTGTGGAGTATGTAGCTTCATGATGTCTGTGGTTGGTTTAGAGTATGGTAACATAGATCACCTCGTTGGTTCTAGTAATTGTAACCCAGGCTTTGGAGACATAAATCTCACCTTTTTTAAAAAATATTTAGTAAAATTCACTAATACACACCCAATGACCATAATAGTTTATTGTATTTATATGAAAGGCACCCAATAATCTTATTTAATGAATGATATTCAACACATCCCTTAAATATATTCCCCATTTATACTCCTACCAAAAATACCATTATTAAATCCATTATTTATAACATAGGGAAATGATACATAAGAAAGGGAGAGATTAGATACTTAGTATTGGTAAACCAGGAAAATATCAATCTGAGATCATTTGAAAGTATAATATATTGATAAGTGTATGATATCATAAATATAACATACAATGTTCATACCCGAACTGTCATTGATCATAAACATGAGTAATGGCATGAAGAATTCTCGTTAAAAAATACATGATTCATAATAGTGGGAAATAATTATAAATACTGAACAATAAGAATATGTTATAAATTTGTGGCACAAAAATAGGTATAAAAACCACTTCATTTGTCCAGGTTAACAACCAATACTAGAAATCATATTGGATCATGCCTCATAAAATGTTTCCCATCATGGTCAAATCCCATCACTTTGTTTCCCATTATGGATCTTTCCCATTAGAATATTTTCCATTGTGGATCAAACCCATAGACTTCTTTACCCCTTTTATTTCATGGGATATAAATCTTTGACCAATGAATTAGAGGTAGATATACATCCCACCCATCACATAAGGAAAATAAAATACATGTTTTCCTAAAAATAATAAAACATTCAACATATCAGAACCCATGAAAGGAAATGTGATTAACAAAAAATTAATTATATTAGAATCGATGAAAGGAAAAGAGTTTCATAAAAAAATTCATTATAGAATAACCAATGGAAAAGAAACGAGTTTCATGAACATTATGTCCTTATAAATAAAACCATGCATAAAAATAATAATGGAAGTATCATTTTATCATATCCCTAGTAAATATTTATTAACATCAAACTATTTCATAATAGTTAGAAAATCATTTTTAAAAAAATAGCATGGAACATTTATCGAGGTAAATAACTAGTCTTTATGAAATCACATTTTTAAGGATTCTAATTTATAAAATATTGTGGAAATAGTTTTCATTGAATTTAAAATTTAAAAATTAGGAATAAGTCTTCAAATAAAATAATGTTTATAAAGACAATAAATTCCATTCACATTTTACAAATCATAACAAATATTCCTTCCACATTTTTGGAAAAAAGAAAATGGGCCTTGTTTGGAGAAAACATGATGATTAATTTTAAAAAAAATTATAAAAAATTAAAAAAAGGAGAAAATTTATTTAAAAATCATGTATTATAATGTTGAAACATTTATAATTTTTTTTATAAAACATGGATTTTGAAGAAAATGGTTTTTCGATCGAAGTGATAAATAATAAAGATTTTTCTTAATTTTTTTAAAATCAGGAGTAAATAAAGAGGAAAAAATTAATGAAATGAATATATTTTCATTAAATTACCATAAGAGAATAACATTAGTTATGTTTTTTGAAATATATCATAATATATAGTCATAAAAAGTATAATCATAAACAATCATGATAAACAATGATATTATAACATCAAACCATTACCACTTTGGTAACTATTGAATCATAATTATAATTAAAGAATAACATAAAATGAAATATTAAATATAATTAAGAGAAATAATTTCAGGTTATTACATGTATAATGGGAAATATATACCTCTCATAAAAGAGGATATTTGTATAACATAACTTATGTCTTAAGAAGGAAATTTGAGATAAAAATCCCCCACCTTAAGTATCAAATTCCTTCATACATTTTAAAACATCCTTTAATTTTTTTTGTTTATTATAAACATATTATAGAAGAATAATTATTTATATCATTTCATAAATAATTTACTTATTCCCTTTACAAACTTTTTCATTAACACTTAATTTTTAAAATAACATTTCACAAATTAACGCCTTGGTTTTTTATGTATGTTTGTATTTATTATTTTTGATCCTATAAAATTGATAATAGTTCCATAATCTCCCTAATGAAAAACATTATATACATAAAAAATTTATTTATTACAAATGTATACACAATAATCCATAAAATTTATGGATATAAAATTAAATACTTTTTTCATGGACATAGTAGGTTGTATGTATACATAAATTTCATTTGATTTTATTGACTGATGGAATGAATGAAAGATATATATTAATTAAAATATTAATTATATTAATTATATTATATATATATATCAAATATATTAATTATATTTATCCTTATTATATTAAATACAAAGCGTTAGTGAAAAATGAATCACACCACTTTATGTGGTCGTTGTCCACCGTATACAAGAGTGATGTTATTTTGTCCCTCATAAAATGGGAAGTATGAAGTTATATGTGTTATAAAAAATAAAAAGGTTTAATTGTTTTATAAATACAAAATATATTCATTTAATCCTTCTTTTTTACCTTCTATGTAAAATGGAAATGATAAAAACACATCACATCAATTTGCGATGTGGTAGTCCTCCATACAGACAAACAATGTAATTATTTTCCAAAGTGTTAGAAGGTAAGAAGTTAGATGTTATATTACAAATGAATATGAATAATATGATCATAAATATCAAAAAAATTATATTCAATCAATCATTCTAACAATCACTGAGATATGTTGTTGGGAAATGAATAACATCGGTACGCGTGGTGGCAGTTCTCTATAAACACATTCCACAGTTTCATTTCCCATTTGATGGAATATGAGAAAGATGTGGGTATTTACCATAATTTAATAACATCTATTTACATTGGAGATATTTTTTTAGTAATATTTTTTTATTGATTATTTTACGTATTTAGATGAAGAAATAAAATGAAAATTCATGTTTGAGGACTATACATATTCGTCAGAAAACCACTTAAGATTAAACCTAATGACTTCGTAGAAAGGTTTAATAATCAAAAGATGGATTATATATTCTAGGTTGGAAATATATGTAGGAATATGGGTAGTTCTTGGAAAAACCAATGTGTTTTGGATGTCTTATGATGGGAGGAGAGTGGATGACCCTTTATAAGTGGCGCGTATGACACACATGGATTTTTGGAAAATAGTAAATATTACCCGCATGTTTTGTATGAGAAAGGATAAAACATTGGTATATATGAAAACTTAGAGGTTAAATGGCATAAATATGACTACAAAATGGGTGTTTTAAATGTTTCAACATGATTTTATAGCTTATATTTTTAGTTTTAACCCCTAATAAAACCTTTTTACTTATAACCATAATATTATGTTTTTAAAATTAATTTCAAACAAAAATTAAGTATAAATTAATATAATATAAAAATTGATATAATTTAAAATATGGAATATATTTTACCATATTCAATTCATAGAAGTTGAAAATTTTAATTTATATTTAAATTAGTAGACATGAAGAACAATTGATTTTCCATAGATAAAATTTTCATAAGTAAAAGAATGTTTTAATATCAAAAATAAATATGAAGTTGATTAAAATGAACTAAATTAGATTGAAAAATATATAGTTAAAATAATTTTTATTTTAAAATCATCTTTAAATAAATGGGATCTTTAAAATAGTTTAAATGTAAAGGTTATATTTAATAAAAAACTATTTTTTATTCATTGAAAAATTAATCTCTTCAGAAAAGTATAAACAATTTACAAAAATGAAATAATCTTCCCTATAAACTAAAAATGATTTTTATCTTCATAATTATATTTTATAAAAGAAGAAAAATTACATTTGGTTTTCAAAAAACTATACAAATCATTTTTTTGAGAAAAATGTATTTTCGAAGCATATAAAGACTAATAAAAATTACGTACAAAATTATGAAAAAAGTTTTTTATCTAAATTTTTTTTTAAAAAATTTAAAATGTGGTTATTCCTATTAAAATAATTTAATGTAATAAATATTTTATAAATTTCATGTTTAAATATTAATATTAATTGTATATCACGGTTTGTTAAAAACTCAGTGTTATGTGTAATATAGGCTACTGAAGAAATTAAATTTACATGGGATGAATTATTTTATAAAATATACCGGTGTTACATTATATCCCCTAAAAATAAATTTTACCATAATAATTCCTCACTATTATACAAAAAACATTGGATAATTAAACCCTATAACATTCTCAAGTTCCCACGTTGCTTCCTCAAGATGGTCATTTCACTAAAAAACTCTGACCTTGTTAGTGTTCTTATTTTATAAAACATTATTTGTAAAATCTCGAATTTGAACCTATAATTCCATATAATAATGATCATAATATAGTGTTATGAACATTTAATTTAGTGTGTATTATTGGTCTAATATGTACTTTGTAACACCCTAATATTTCATAGTAAGTTATTTTCTTTAAAGTAATTCAATACTTTGTGCTACACGTAACATTGAGTTCAAGCGCACCATGACTTAACAAACAAGTAGTTCAAAAACCGGTTATGAATAATATTAATTGAATTTTGAATTTTATATACTCCATATAATTTTAACATTCATATTATGTGTTTTATAGACGTAATATATGAACAAATTATATTTTTCAGATAAAAGAGTATTTTTTTTAAAAATTTCAATTTTATAGCCTTTCAATGGATAACCCTTTGTAAATCCAATATTTGACACCTTTATATATTAAATTTTACAAAATAAATATATTCCTTAAAACAGGGACATACAAATTTCGTTTGGGTAAATTTTTAGTGCTTTTCTGCTAACATTCATATTTTGATGAATAGTGAATAATAAAAAATTTTATTTGAAATTTTTTTTAATCAAAATAATTTATAGTGGTAAATTTTAAATTTTAATGGTTTGAAGTATAATTATATTATATTTTCACAATTTAATCCATTGTTGGTCATTTGAATTAATTTTACATTTTAATTGGACATAAACACTTCAATCTGTAAATAATTTTTACTTATCCAAAACCCACTTCCTAGTTTTGAGTATGAGAATATATTTTTTAAATTAATTCATACAACTTATATGTTTATAATTTGGTAAAGCAGATATCATTTTTTAATTTGTAATATCAAAATTATCTTTGGGTGATTAATTGGTATTTTTATAAAAACTTTCAATTTTTGATGAATAGTGAAAAAAACTACGTTACTGTTTAAAACCGAATTTTTATTTATTTAATTAGTTAATTTTTTAAAAATTTTATAATTTGAAACAAATAAATAATACCTATATTTTTTTATGTAATTCAATAGAGTCATTTTATAATAGTATTAGATGTATAAAATTTTATGGAACATTTTAACCACTTTTACCGACCATCTATGTACATTTGCAAATTTGCATAAAACGTAATTTTACTACTTCTAGGAATTGAATTTAAAAAATCTAAGAGACAAGGTTGACATTAGTAAGTAATATGTGGTTCAATAGGATGTTAATAATTTTTTATGAATAGTAACTTTTTAATTTTATTTACAACGGTTAAAAGAAAATAGGGTTATTAAAGGAAAAAAATGATATTATATTTACCCTAACACATCTCCTAATTATATTGGATAAGTGTTTATCAACCAAAATAAACCTTAGGAGAAAAATATTATCCTCTTTGACCCACTTGTATTAGATTATTATATTTATTAATATTTTATTTAAAGAAGAGTTAAAAGTGTAAAATTAAAAGTTTAATAACTAAACCATTTATAATAGATGGTTATAAATAAAATAAATTTTACTATAAATAATATTTAGAAATAAAAAAAATACTTAATACATCATGGTATTTTATTTATCATTTTTAGACATTAAATAATAAAATTTATTTATGGTACAATAGTGATGCAATAATTATCTTATTAAAGAATGATTAAAAAAATTGATATTATAAATATCAAAATAAATGTAAATTGAGAATTTTGGTGAATTAAACTAATTTTCTATGTTAATATGACATTTTAGGGTTTATTTAATTTATTTTTTTGAAGTAATTAATTTTTTTTTCTTTCGCAAAAACCAAATACTAAATAGTGTCAAAATCAACACAAACGACTTTTTAAAACAAATAAAATATTATTAAATGATATAATATTTCTCAAAATATAAGGTTTGGTAAAAGGAGTTATGTAATTATAGATATTTCATTAATGAACCACTTTATATTCTCTTGGAATTCTATAGTATGTTTATTAACCATGTAATATAAAAATACAAGAAGACATAGTAAATGTTAAACTATTTAACTAAGAAATAAATCTAAATGATAAGGTTAATATGGTGACATAAACTTGTTTAAAATCTATTGGTTGAGAGTACAATTACCAATACCCATATTATCCTAGAAATAAATCCATTTTTATCCATTATATATGGAAAATGATTTTATAATAAAATTATATTTCATGCTTTTCCTAAAATGACCCTCACCTCTCTTATAAAAGGGTATTTCCCCTTCTCTTCATTTGACACCTCCAAATCCATTTGGATCATCCAAACCCTACTCAGATATCCTCCCAAATACCATAAAGTAAACATAAATTCCTTAATTTTATCATAAATCTTCCGTAAGGGGATCTTTTGATCAAATAAAAAAGAAGCACTAATAGAAGAGGTAATAATTTTTCACCTCTTCCAAAGTACTTTTCTTCTTCCACTTTCCCATTCTTTGTTGTTTCCATACCAAAATAATAAATACATTACCGTCTACATACCGTGATATTATTATAAATATGGTATAACCATATTTATTATTCTATCCATCATATGAATAACAAAGTCACCATACGTGTGTACGTACGACTTACCTTCGCCACGTAAAGGTGTAGTTTATTATTCAACACTTTATTATTTTGATGTTTATAATAATGAGAATAATTGATGTAAATAATAAATATATCATGTTAATGATTCTGTATATATAATATACCATCCAATTACATAAGACTTCTCTATCAATAGAATGATATTGTCACTCTTGCGTACATATGGAATACCGTTTCCAAGAATGTGATAACATTCATTCCCCATCGTAACCATTCAAGAATAATATTCATTTTATGATTAATAATTATGTTTAACTACTTAATTTCATTCTGGATATTAATAAACAACATTCTATCTATAACAAACATGACTTACGTAACAAACCATATAAAGGATAACGAATTAGTTAACACCCGAAACAATGACACTACTGAAATATTATTCACAAAGTAATATTAGAAGAGAATATATGATATAATATTTTAGTATGTGGTTATTTTATACTTTAATAACAATTATTTAATTATTATATAAGAGTTTATTGTACCCTCCACTAAGGAAAAGTACAAGGTGAGGGGTTTTCAACTCACTTGAGATTCATGCTATATTTCCAACTATTTCTTTTTTGTGTGGTGTATGTAATGACAATAATTTTGTTATTTGTGTAATTTTATTTCATTTATGGGTATTTAAATCTTCATTGAGTGATCCTATATTCATGGGTTGAATGCTTCGTAAGATACCAAATCGTTAAGGGAAATTATTCTTTTAATTTACACTCATTGGGTTTTACGCATACTTCATTGATTATTTTACTCCAAGATTGTGTTTGAAATCACTATTTATTTATTTATGTAGTAATTTCCACTCCCCTTTTTGTGGATATTTTTTTGAAACAAATAATTACTCCATTTATAAATTCCCAAGTCGTTGATATGATCTTGATAAGGGAAATCTTAACTCAATTTCCATTCATTGAGTTAAACATCAAAGTCATTGGTTTCGTTTTTACCAGAATATGTGTGAAGACACTATGATTTATTTAAACTGAATATGCCATCATATTTAGTATATTTATATTGTCCACATATAATTGGGTCATTGATTAATCCTTAATCTAAGGATACAGTATTTATAAGGGATTTTGTCTCAATTTACATTCCATTGAGTCTTCATTGTTGTTATGCTCCAATTTACTTTTATATAGTTTATATACTATCCTTTGACATATTATATCATGAATACCTTTATTATTAGGATATTATAATGTTTTGATTAATTTTATTCCTCAATTATTTGCATTCAAGCATCTCTCATTTGGTTAGGAACTCTTTAACTAAAATATTGTTTTAAATGTTTTAAAGATTTAATCTTCTAAATCTTTCTCATTAATGTCCATGTTTTAAAAATAGTTTTACATATTTTTTTATAGGGACAATAACATTTTGAAATTAAAATTAGTTTAAAAAATATCATTGTGTTATGGGACACTTTTAATTAAAAATCTATTTTAGACGACTTCTTGGATAAATATTATGCCTTTGGAATTTTTTCAATAAAAAAGGGATATTTCTCTCAAATAGTTTTATTGATTATTTTCATTGATTTCATTATCCTTCATTGTATATTATTCTCAATTGAAGTTCATTTATTATAATATAATCTTCTATATTGTATTGAATGAGTTATGTTCTACTCTGGATGTGCTATTTTTATACCATTCACAGTTCATGGTTAAAGTATTAACAATTAATATGCTAGTTTTAATACGAATGTTTCTGTTATGTTTCAACCATTTCATATGAGTAATGCATTGGACATAGTAAGTGGTGGGAAGATCCCTCTATAGACCCTCAACGCATCAGTAGGTCTCATGAAAAAACTAGTGTCTTGGCACAAGGCCTTGACAAAATTATTATCTGTTGTCTTAGAACGAGGCCTTAACTATGTTGTTATGATGTCCGACATTATGAATTCCATCATTATGAAATTATCAATTGATATTACATGTGATTATTCAACTAGTAGAAAATCCATGTGAATCAGTAAATGGATTTATTTGATTTATATTTTCCATATTATGCTAAAGTTTAACTTTAAAAGTCTTGTGTATTAGTCTTATGCATTGCGTTAAATGTTTATGTTTTCTTATGAGTTTTTCGCTATATTGTTATCCTTACTGATAATCTAATATCACCTCTTTCTTATGTTTTATATTTCCCAGGATGTGAAGAAGTATATTATGATTGACCTGTAAGAATAGGCTATAGGATATGACTTTGTTCAAAGGAGAAATAATTTTGTAGTTTTTCCATTTCATAATATAATGTTATATGTTTGTATGTATCTTGTACATTAAAGGCTACTAAACTAATAGGTCTTTTAAGACATTATATCTTGTGATCATGACAATGTTATGTAATAAAGAACCATCTCTAGGTAACTAGGGTCAAGGCGTTATTGTTGGTACCATAGGAAGTTTAGTACAAAACATGGAAACTAGATTTAGATAAACTCTAATCAGAGAACATTACCCTAAGATAGAATTTGTGGATTAGTATAGATGAACATCCAAAAATTTGGGTAGTGTAAATATTATGTGGGGTTTCGATGAAAATATATCATTATATGGATAAAAATTGGTAGAGGTGGCTCTGAAACACATTTACCTTGGAATGAAAACTCCGACAAGGACTTTATAGCTTGACCTAGGGTATCCTGGTACATGACAAGGAGCCTTGTTGAACTCTTGGTATTGACTCTCCTAGGGGAAATGCTTAGGATAATTCATGTTTTCTTTACAAAATGATTGGAAGGATTTTAATAGTAAATGATAATAAATAACCTTATTTAATCCTAAGGAGTTTTAGATTGAAAATAAGGTGTCATGATATGCTCTAAGTGATTTTATGACTATTGTTACTCACACTCTGCTTTCTAGTTTTACTCAATGGATGGATTCCAAGGAATCCATAGTAACATTGAACAGGATGTACTAGGTGTGCACAATGGTGGAAGTGAGAAAAAAATGGAATGTTTATAGGTGTAAAGATTTCTTGTTCATGACAAATAAATTTTCCAAAAATATAATCAAAAACATATACATTAACCAACTCCCAAAATCAATAAATAAGAGAAAGGAAGATATTGATAAGAGCTCTAGCGGTGGAGACCATGGAGAAAATAAAGGCCATTTTCTATCTTGTAGGAAATGTGGAAGGTGACACCCAGGAAAGTGTCTCAATAGAACAAAGAAATGATATATGTGTGGGAAAGAAAGACATAAAGTAAATAATTTTTGAGAAATAATATAGTGAACTATGGAAGAAAATAAAATGATCCTAAGAATCCATTTACATTCATTTTCCATAAATGTTGGGGACATGTGCGTTACCCAATTCAGTGTCCTATTCTATAGGATAACCTCTATGTCAAGGAAGAACCTATGTGGAAATAAATGGATGATAAGATGATTAAAATTATTAATTATCTTTTTTATGGGATTAATTTGGAAGACCATTCTCTTGAATGTGTAACCCTATAGTTTGTTTTGTGAAAATTCTATTTGAGGAAGAATTATCTAATCTTTTGTGGATATAGTTATAAAAAATAATTTAGGTTTATATGATCCTTGAATTTAAGTTAATTATCAATTATTAATTTTTGGGATGAAAATAAAAGGTATGAGATAAAATTTGTGGTTAAAATATGCTATGGTTATTTTTGAGGAATTTGTCTCAGTTTTGAGAATTTTAAAAAATTATATCGTTTTTTAAAAAGGAAAACATGTAGACCATCAGAAAAATGGTCACGTCGGACAAAGCTATTATAATTGAACCCACAACCAAAGTTAGAATGGGATTTATGACCTATCATGGGGCTACATGATGTACCTGGTTAGTATAACCAATTATTTTTAGTTAAATGATTTTTTGGATAAAAAATATGTTGATCATTGGAAGTTATGATTTATCCTTAGTATATTTAAATGATTTGGTTATTAAGTGATAAATGTTATTTTGGAATATTTTCACTCTTTTGGGAACACTATAGGATTAAGGAAAATAGAATAATATTGCATTTTAGTTGAGGAGTAATGATGAATGTTTATTTTGGAGGAATGTATGTTTTAATTGTGGACTTATAGTGATTTGGGTTGTTTATTGAAAATTTTAACCTATCATAGAGAAAATGTGATTAGGTTAATTAATTTTTTGTATGTGACTTTAAGAGTAGTAAATGTTATTTTGAGATAAATGTTAAGATTTATCATGGAAGACTATGTTGTAAAAATCATTCTGAATTTTAACCTCCAACTTACTTTGGATTATTTTGATGAATTTTATGGAAATTTTTTTGAGTGGTCTTTGTTAGACTTTGTGTATTGTTTGTTTAATTTTGGAGATTCGGAGTAGTATTTTTTTCTATAATGGATTATCCTCTTTATGGATCATCTGATCTTGTACTAACCATTTTTTTGGTTAATGTCTAATCAAAAGGGAAATATATTGTTCATTGTTGGTGAATTATTTTATTCTCTACAAGTCAATTCTAGTGCTTCAGGTATGACCAAGTCATCTTGAATACACATCATTTGGAGAAAAATGTGTTTGTGGTAGAAATTTATTAAAGGATGAAAATATACTTAAAAAATAAGTATATCTCTTTATTTTCATAGTCAATCTCATAAATAAATTTCTCGACTTTATGAAACGTAACGTAAAACAAAAAACATTGTCCGTTTACTTTTTCTACTGTGAAACTAATGATTGTTAAACTCATCACAAGTTTGTGATTTTCTTATTGTTAATTTTGACCTGATCACGATTTCTATCACTCTCCATCAGAACATGACACCTATTTTATCTTCAATATCCATGTTTTCTTACATGGAATCCTAGTACGGATTATCACAGGTGACCTTTGTACTTCTCTTTCTTTCTTTTAAAGTGATAGTTTTATTGACTCTTTTACCGATGTTGGTCTTTCAATGAGGTTCCAAAGACCAATTTTAAAATAGTTAGGATGAAATTTCCAAAATGGGTGAAGAATTTACCACCCCAAGATTTCATAGTAAGCTATTTTCTTTAATATATTTCAATATCTTACGCTACATGCAATACCAAGTTCGAGTGCACCACAATATATCAAACTAGACATTCAATAAGTTGTTATGAATAATATAAAATTCATTTTAAATATTATATACTCAAAATAATTTTAACGTCTATATTATGTGTTTCATATACAAAATATAAGAACAAATTCAAATTTTCAGATAAAAGAAGTATTTTTCCAAAAAAATGAAATTTTACTACCTTTTAATGGAAAAACAAGTTTGAATATAATATTTGACACTTTTATATATTAAATTCTACAAAATAGACTTATTATTTAGAATAGGGACATAAAAATTTAATTTGGATAGATTTTCGGTGCATTTCTGATAACATTCATATTTTGATGAATAATGTAAAATACTAAATATTAATTGAAAACAAATTTTTTAATCAAAATAATTTCTAGTGTTAAATTTTATATTTGAATGGTTTTGAAGTATAATTAGATTATATGTTTATCATTTAATCCAATTTTGGTCATTGGAAGTAATTTTTCATTTAAATAGGATATAGACACACAACAATCTTTTGATAGTTTTTACTTCTCAAAAAACTTCTTTCTGGTTTTGACAATGGGAATAATTTATTTTAAATTAATTAATAAAAATTTTGTGTTTTGAATTTGGTAAAATAGAAATAATTTTTTAATTTTCAATATCAAAATTAGAGTTGGGGGAATTTTTGGTATTTTTCTATAAACTTTCAATTTTTGATGAATAGTGAAAAACAGTGCGTTGTTGTTTAAAACTGACTTTTTATTTAAATAATTATTTATATTATTTAAATTTATTTTAAGTCAAAATAAATACATAATACAAATATTAGTTCAATTTAATTCATTGTAGTTTTTTATAATAATATTAGATGTATAAAATTTTGTTGAACTTTTTAACCTCTTTTACCCACCTTCTAGGCACATTTACAAATTTTCCTAAAACATAATTTTACTACTTCTATGAATTAAATTTTAAATGTCCGAGAGACAGGATTGAAATCTGAAAGTAAAATTTTATTCAATTGGGTGAAAATATTTTTTGGTGAATTGCAACTTTTGAATTTTTTTTACCATAGTTAAAAGAAAATAGGGAAATTAATGATAAAAATGATATTATAATTACCCTAACACATGTCCTAATTATATTGGAAAAGTGTTTCTAGACCAAAATAAACCTTAGTAATATAATAAGATCCTATTTTATCCTCTTTTAGTAGATGAGTAAATTTATTATTATAATATTTAAAGAAGAGTTAAATGTGTAAAATTCAATGTTTAATAACTAAACCATTTTTAAGACCGGGTTATACATAAGATAAATTTCACTATAAATATTCATTAGAAATATAAAAATATTTTCTAAATCATGGTACTTTATTTATAATTTTTAGACATTATGACACAATGATGATGTAGTAATTATTTTATTAATGAAATATTACAATAATAGATATTATAAATACCAAAATAAATATAAATTGATACTTTTGATGAATTAAAATAATTTTTTAGGTTAATATGACATGTTAGGGTTTATTAAATGTTATTTTTCGATGTAATCAAGTTTTTTTTGACATTCACAAAAACCAAATACTAAATAGTGTCAAAATTGACATAAATGATTTTTTAAAAACCAATACTATATAATTAGATGATATAATATTCCTAAATATATATTTCAAAGAAAAATGACCTATATAATTATAGATATTTAATTAATGAACCAATTTAGGTTCTCTTGGAAATTTATAGTAAGTTTATAAACCATGTAATATAAAAATACAAGAAGACATCTTAAAATTTAAACAATTTAACTAAGAATAAAATATAAAAGATAAGGTAAATATGGGGACCTAAAATTGTCTAAAACCTATTGTATTATACTATTTCGACCCATAATCACCTTAGAATCGAAATAAATCAATTTGGAGAAATTATAAACTAAAAATGATTTAATAATAAAATCATATTACAAGATTTTCAAAAAGTGACCGTCACCTCTCATATAAAAGGGTACTTCCTCTTCTCCAAATTTGTCACCTCCAAAGACATTTGGATCACCCAAAAACTTCTCTAATATCCTCCCAACTACCATTAATTTAACCTAGAGTCCTTACTTTGATTATAAATCCAACCTAATGACCCCGTTTGATCAAATCAAAAGGACGCACCTGATGAAGAGATAATACTTTCATCACCTCTTTCAAAGTTCTTTTCTTCTTCCAATTCATCTTTATTTGTTGTTTCCATACCAAAATAATAAATATATTAACTTCTACATACTGTGATGTTATTATTAATATCGTACAACCATAATCATTATTCTATCCATCCTATGAAGGACAAAGTCACTATACGTGTGTACATACGACTTACCATCTCCACATTGTAGGGTAGTTTGTTATTCATCACTTCATTATTTGGATGGGTATAATAATGTTTATAATTTATTTAAAAAATAAATTTAACATGTTAATTATTGTTTATATATGATATACCATCCAATTACAAACAATTTCACCATCAATATAATGATATTGTCGCTCGTGCGTACGTACGGATTACCGTCTCCATGAACGCGATTAAATTCATTCCATATCATAAATATTCAAGAATAATTTTTATTTTATGATTATAAATAATGTTTAAGAACTTAATATAATTCTGGATATAAATAAACTACATTTTATCCCTAAAAAACATGACTTACATAACAAAACATATAAAGGAAAACGAATTAGTTAACACCCGAAAAGATGATACTGCTGAAATATTATAAACAAAGAAATGTAAGAAGATCATTTAAGATATCATGTTTAAGTATGTGGTTCTTTTATAGTTTAATAAAAATTATTTAACTACTATACATGAGGTTAATATACCCTCTAATAAAAAAAATTACAAGGGAGGGGGTTTCATCTCACTTTTTATTTCGGTGAGATTCATGCTATATTTTCCACTATTTCTTTTTGTGCGGTGTATGTAATGCCCATGATTGTATTCTTTGTGTAATATACTTTAATTTATGTTTATTATAATATTAATTTTATCATCATAGTTTCATGGGGTGTATGTTTCGTATGTTACCAAATCGGTAAGGGAAATTCAAATTTCAATTTCCACTAATTGGGTTTTACGCATACTTTATTAATTAGTCTACTCCAAGATTATGTGTTAAATAACTATTTGTTTATTTATGTATTAATTTACACTACCCTTTATTTGGATATTATTTTGATACACATATTCACCCCATTGATTAATTCAAATTTCATTGACATGAACTTGATAAGGGTAATCTTAACTCAACTTCCATTAATTGAGTTAAACATCAAAGTCATTGGTTTTGTTTTTACAAGAATATGTGTGAGTGACCTCTGATTTATTTAAACTGAATATCCATTCATAATGAGTTTATTTATATTTTTCACAAATTATTATTTCACTGATTAATACTTAATCCATGTATACAGTCTTTATAAGGGATTTTGTTTCAATTTACATTCCATTGAGACTTTATTGTTGTTATAGGAGAATTTACTTTAATATAGTGTATATATTGTTCTTTGACATATTATATCGTGAATCCCTTTAATATCATTATATTATGAAATTTTTATTAATTTTATTCCACAATATTTTGTATTCAATAATCTCTCATTTGGTTAGGAACTCTTGAACCGAAATTTAATTTTAAATGTTTTAAAGATTTATTATTCTAAATATTTCTCATTAATGTCCATGTTTTAGAAATGGTTTTAAAGACTTATTTATATGGACATGAACATTTTAAAATTAAAATTACTTTCAAAAGTTACAAATTGGTATGGGACACTTTGTTTAATTTTTTTTAAACGGCTTCTTTGATAAATAGTATGACTTTGGAATGTTTTCATGAAAAAATGGATATTTCTCCCAAATAGTTTTACTGATTATTTTCATCTATGTCCTTATCCTTCATTGTATATTATTATTTACTTAGGTTGATTAATTATAAAAAATCTTCCATATTGTATTGAATGAGTTATGTTTGACTGTGGATGTGCTATTTTTATAACATTCAGGGTTTATGGTTAAAGTATTAACAATTAGTATGCTAGTTTTAATACGAATATTTATGTTTTGTTTAAACCTTTTAATATGAGGAATGAATTGGATTTAGTATGTGATTTATGAGTCTGGATATAGTCCCTCGATGTATCAGTAGGTCTAATGAGACAAACTAGTGTTTTGGAATAGGGACTTGAAAAAAATTATTATTTGTAGTCTTCACACAAGGCCTTGACTTTGTGGTTATGATGTCCAACATTTTTGCATTACATCATTATGAAATTAGATATTAATATTAAATTTTATTATTCTACTAGTATAATTTCCATGTGAATATGTAAATGGTATTATTTGAATTATATTTTCTATATTATGCAGAAGTTTAAGTTTAAAGGCTTGTGTTTTAGTCTTATAAATTTACTTAAATGATTATGTTTACCTATGATAATGTCCTCCATATTGTTATCCTTACAGAGAATCTAAGATCACACCTTTATTATGTTGTATTTTTATTAGGATGTGAAGAAGTATATTATGATTGGTTTATAGGAATAGGCTAAGGGATATGAGTGAGTTCAAAGGAGACACAATATTGTAGATTTTCCATTTCATAATGTAATGTAAAACGTATGCATGTGTCTAGTACCTCCAAGGATACTAAACTAATAGGTATTTCAAGACATGATCTCTTATGATCATACCAATTTTATGTAATAATTCATCGACTATGGGTAACTAGGGTTAGGGCATTATATACTTCCTAAGGAGAGATACAAAGATCACCTTGTGATTCAGAGAGAGGTATCGTTGAATCACTAAATTATAAGATACCCTATCTATATGATGAATAATTACAAGGGACTGATATAAATAAGGATGGGTGGTTTATTCTTTATTCCAAGAAGTTATTCGAAGAAGCCATTCTCACCAACTTTAAATTCAAATTGCATCGATGATTATCAACATAAATTTTATTTTGAATGTTTATACCCTTACATGATATGGAATGGATCTAACATTTTCTTATATTTATTAATCTACCAGATGTATTAATAGTTTTATTTATCTAAATTTATACCATTACATTGTAGTTATACACATCAATACAAAAAGGGATTAATAAAGAGATATATGAATACTTGTATAAATGATATTATTACAAGAAAACTTAACAAGAGGAAGGTGCTTATCTCAACCACCATTAAAATCCATAGAATATGATTTTAGAATAACTTATAGGTTTTGAATTACTCTCTCAGGATGAACACCTATATAAGGATGATACATAGTGTTGAATAATAGCATCATATTCAGGGAATGAAAAATGATTATCTAGAATATCAACATTAACTTCAGATTCTAATCGGATATAATAGAACACTGTATTGTATGCAACATAAACAATTCCTTAGTGTATATATTCAAAAGATTACACAAATAGAATTAATCTTCGATTGAGATGAAGTGTGAGAACAATGAATCGTATTAACAAACTCACTTATTATTATACCCATTAGATATTTTGGGGAGTTCATTGACAATACCCATAGTAATATTTTCCCATTTACCTTCTAGTATGTATAATGGTTGAATAATCCTCATTAAAATAGTCTATCTACATTAAATTGTTAACACAATAAACACTAATATAAACAATAAAAAATATATTTCAACATGTTTTTCCACAAGAAATACCATTTCATATTGTCTAGTTGTTGGTGATATACCCATGTCAATAATCAATTATGGGTTCATGCCCCACAACCTTACATAATATGTCAGGTTTCCTCCATTTAGGCAGGTTATCCTTTTTCCAAAACTACATAAATATAATTACTATAACATTACCCAATATTAATAAAACATAATTAACTAAACCTAAAAGATAAGATAGACCATAAAGTTTACTTATACCTTCATTCTAAAGTCTATAAAATGTGATGGAATTCCTCCTAAAATGACTTTTCCACTAGATCTATATACAAAACCAAAGTTTTGTATTTCCATAATTGTCTCTCAAAATATCAGCAATCATTATAAATACCCATAAAAATCCAAAAACAAGGTGTCTAAGAAATTGATAATAGGATAAAACATAAAATCATAAAGCAATTATTTTATCTATAACTCTTAATTTAATCACAAATGAAGATATATACACTATAAAAATATAATTAACTATTCATTTCATAAATAAGATATTATCTCAGAAAAAAATTCTAACAAAATCATGGGAGAATACTTGAACCAATCAAATATAAAATGGGATTTATTTATTCCATAATCTATATAGGTGAGATAATCAATTCATAGAATAAAATCATGTTCAACTTAAGTATATAAAATCAGAATTTATTAGGGATAGTTCATAAAAAATGAAGCATGAAATTATCAACTAATGAGTGGATGATAAGTGTTCTCTAATTAGCATGTTTCACTTAATACATTATGATTCCATAATGTTTTCTTTTATCCATTTTTATCTTAGTTTTTCTGTCTTATCATCCTAATCACCCATTATATTGGGGAATTGATTTTTAAAATTCCTAAATTCTTTCCATTTAAAACATAAGAGTTTGGGTAGTTCATTATCTAGTGAATTTTTCTCATCCAATACATTGACTATAATATTCATTTTTTTAATATTCATGAGATTTATTTCCAACCCCACTAAATTTAAATAACTTCCCACATCCATTCAATCAGTTCCCTTGGTGATTTTTCCCACAATCCTAGAATGTGGATGTATAGAATTTCATTCCACAAGACTCTGACATCCATTTCCTATAAAAACCATGGTAATAGTGAGAATATAAAATTTCTATTTCCACCTTGAGAACATATAAGAAAATTTATTCATACATAACAACGTCACAGATAGATAATGATATATATAGACTTGGTTTTAGTCTTGAAAATAATTGATCAACCTTATTTTCATGTTTAATGATAATACTAGGGGTGTACCTTGAGAGTTTGTAAAATTTTCCTCAAAGGTACCAAAAGAGTCAATTTATTTCTTATTCATATCAAGGAATGTTTTGGCCCATAAGAGACTATTGTCCATCCTCTCTAGTATTAATGGTTTTAATAATAAAAAATCATGTTAATTTCTATTAATCATATCTAAACATATCAATCATGTTTATTTATGATTCAATATGTGAAATTATGTTTATATATGATCAAATATAAATTTGATACATTTTGATAATATTTATGTTGTAAGATAGTCCAAGAAAAAATATTTTCTATGTATGATAGACTGACACCAACAGAAAGAATGAGACACTGACAGTTGAAGTGAGTCACCGAAAGCTCAATTGACCTACCACCACATGGACTTACAGATGCAATTTTCCTACCAATGCAAGAAATTATCAACTCAATGGACTTACTAACGTACAGTGCTCCCGATACAGGGAGTCAAAGTCAGTTACAATAAGCCACCAAGGAATAGATTGATGGAAATATTGACACACTGATGAAATCAGACACTGACAAAAGGATATAACGATAGTGGAATCACCAATGCATAGATAGAATGATCATGGAATCACTGATAGACTATTTTAAATTTCTAGTATTTAATATTATTTCTAACATTCATATTTTGAGTGTTTTAATGCACCTAATTAATTTAATGATTTTGTTAGACATATTAAATGAGGATGTCAGAAATACGATGTATAATATCCACCATAAACATGAACATTATTAGGATGCAAGATTATATATACAAAGAAGAGCTCATTAAAGTTATATACACTTGAAATCAAGCATACACAAGAACATATGAGAATACCCCCCATGAGAAACACACAGAAAGGAAGAACACTTGAGGAATTATTCATTCCTAATTGCTGTAAACCAGATAACTATTGTTCATCAATGTTAAATCATCTCGACATAATCCAACTAAACTAAAGGATAAGAATGAAACACCCGAGACCTTTATAAGAAATATTTTGTTTTTATTTTACATAAATCATCAAAGGAATATTTCACTACAAACAACACTATCTTGGATTGCTTTACACACAATCGCGACCTTCCTTGATAGCTTGCGTCGTACGCAATACCGAGTTTCACTAAACAACGATATGCTATTATAATATTATTAAAACTAGCCGTTATGAATAGTAATAGCAACTTTTTGAAATTTTGTAATTTTTATTTCTCAAAATGGACTTCATTTTTGGATTCGGAATATCAAAATTAGATTAGGGTGAAATTTTGGTATTTTTCTGGAAACTTTCAATTTTTGATGAATAGTGAAAACAATGGGTTACTATTTAAAAAGCGACTTTTTATTTAAATAATTATTTATTTTATTTAAATTTATTTTAGGTAAAAATTGATACATAATACCTATATATGTTCAATGTAATTCATTGGAGTAATTTTATAATAATTTTAGATATATAAAAATTTTATTGAACTTTTCACCGTCTTTTACCCACCTCCTAGGAGAATTTGCAAATTTACAGAAAACATAATTTTACCACTTCTGAGAATGGAATTTCAGAAATCCAAGAGACACAGTTGATGTCAGTAAGTAAAATGTGGTTCAATGAGATGAAAATAATTTTTGGTGAATAGTAAATTTTTACTTTTTTTACCACGGTTAAAAGTAAATAGGGTAATTAAGGGAAGAAATGATTTTATTATTACCCTAAAACATGTCCTAATTCTATTGGACAAGTTTAATTCGACCAAAAACAACCTTAGGAATAAAATATGATCATTTAGTCCCACTTGGATTAGATTGGGACATTTATTATTAATTAATTTAAAGAAGGGTTAAAATAGTTAAAATCAAAGTTTAATAATTAAATAATTCTTAATATAGGGTTATACATTAGATAAATTCGACTATAAATATTAATTATAAATCTAAAAAGATATCCTACATGATGGTATTTAATTTGTAATTTTTAGACATTAAATAATATAATTTATTTATGACACAAAGATGATGCAGTAATTATCTTATTAATGAAATATTGACATAATTAATGTTATAAATACCAAAATAAATGTAATTTGAGACTTTTTATGAATTAAACTAATTTTATAGGTTAATATGACATTTTATTAGTGATTTAATTATCTTTTTTAGAACTAATCATGTGACACCCCGAGCTTCCATGATACGCTTCTCATTCAATAATGCAATAGCTTGCATTGTACGCAACTTCGAGTTCTAACACACCGCGACTAATCAAAGTAGCTGTTATGAATAGTAATAACCACTTTTTAAAATTATAGAAATTTTATATTTCAAAATGGACTTCATTTTTGTATTCGTAATATCGAAATTATCCTAAGTTCAATTTTTTCTAACTTTCTGAGAACTTCCAATTTTTTTATGAATAGTGAAAAATACTTAAAACAACTTTTTTAATAAAAATAATTTATTGTGATAAATTATACTATTTAGTGGTTTTAAATTATAATTATAATATATTTTTACCATTTTATCCAATGGTGGTCATTAGAATTAATTTATCATTGAAATTTGACATAAACAATTGTCAATCTTTTGATATAAATTGTTTCTTAAAAACACGCTATTTGTTGTGACAGCGGGAATTAATTATAAAATTAATTAATGCAACATATATGTTTGGAATTTTTTAAAATAGACATCATTTTTGAATTCTGAATATCAATTATAGCTTAGGGTGAAATTTTGGCATTGTTCTGAAAAACATCAATTTTTGATGAATAGTGAAACCACTAAGTGGTAGTTAAATAACTGATTTTTCGTTTAAATGAAATATTACCACTTCTGTGATTTGATTTTCAAAAATCCGACATATATGGTTGTCATTAAGAAGTAAAATTTGGTTCAATGAGATCAAAATAATTTTTTGGTGAATAGTAACTTTTAAGTTCTTAATCGCGATTAGAGGTAATTAGTGCAGTTTAAGGTAAAAATAATGTTTTAATAATATGAGATGGTCTTGACACATGTCCTACTCCTATTTGATGAGTCATGGCCGACCAAGACAATCCATGGGTCATCTTGGGGACCCCATGGAGCCACTTTAGTTGGAAAATGACATAAATACCTCTTATTTAATGTTAAAGTAAAAAATGACACAAACATGAAATGTTTTACGAAAACAATTTTTACATGGGGTTATACAAGTCATATTTTTGACTATAAATAGTAATTGGAAATATAAAAAGATTTCCTACATCATAGTATTTTTTTTATAATTTTTAGACATTAAATAAATTATATTATTTATGACATCATTATGATGCAGCAATGACCTCATTATTTAACGATTTTAATAAAATGAAAAGATAATGTACAATCTAAGGCTTACACTTGTCCAAAGACTATTGGATGGGTAGATTTCGAACCCTTATCACCTTAGCCACGAATTATATAAGGTGGGACCTTTATAATCCGAAAAGAATTGTATAATAATGTAACATTTCAATCTTTCCAAAAGAGCCCCTCCTCTCCACTTATAAAAGGCCCCCACCTCTCCCACCTCATTTACACTTTCAAGACATTTGGCTCGTCCAACCTCTGCCCAAATACTCTCCCAACTTCCCCCTCTTACTCCTAGAAGCCTAACTTTGGGCAGAACTCTTCCCAAGGAAGCCTTTGGCTCAAATCAAAAAGAGTTACCCGATTTTGAGGTAATGTCTTCTCTAATGTTGTTTTGTTTTATTTTTCTACTCCAACCCCCTAAAATCTTTTTATTCATTTCTTTTGTAACAACACCAGTATCCTCAATATACTAGGATGTTTTTATAAGAATTATTCGAGCTTCACTTACACACACCTACATCTAATGGTTAAAGAACATACGGTTTCTGTGGATGGTGAATTTCTGCCTCACGAAACGATGATTGTTCAACACTCATATAACACCTTCAAAGGTGGCCATTAAGATGTCACTATATTTATATATATTATAAAATATGTTTATGTTTTACTTATTCTTCTGTATTTCTCATTTATGGCATAATTTATGAATTCCATTATGGGTAAAATGCGATCATTTCATTTTAGGAAGTGCGGACTACCGCCCCCTCAAATTGATTTGAATCGTTAATGCCATATGTGGGATGTATAAAGGATGGATTAGATGGTATTATACACTATATTATACTGTAATTATATTATAAATTTATATCATTATGATTTCATTCCATTAAATACGAAATAGAAATGAAAGTAGCGTTCATGCGTACGTACGGCTTACCGTCTCCATGAACGGTGCATTTCTTTTCTTACCTCTAAATGTTACGTCACATTATGAATGAATGTATATACTATATATATATGATATATATGATATCTACATCATGAATATAATTCTGGATATAATGGATATTTCACCACATGAACAACTTGTAATTATAAGAAGTTTATTTTTGACTCAAGTACCAAAGATCGACAAAACGACCATTATTAACTTAAATAATTAAATAATGTTCATAACATTGTAATAAGTGATATAAATGGAATAATAAACATGAAAAAGGTTCTTAAGTAAATATAAATTAACTCTAGTTTATTATTCAGGAGTTTAAAGAACGGTCGAGTCAGGACAAGATGCAAGGTAAGGGAACTTCTTAACCAAATTTCCATTCTTTGGGTTAATCTCCTACTTTCAAATTATGTCATGATATTATTATGTCTTATTTTGTATTCTTTATGTGTACCTATAGTGAATACACATAATAGATCTATTTTATTTTAAAAATGATCTTTTTATGGACTTCGTCTCAATCTCCTTTCATTGAGACATATTTGGTTTTATACACAACTTTCTTTTATACGGTGTATAAACCCCTTTGACTTTTACGTTTATTCAAAAGGAATATTTTATATACGAAGGGTTTTACTAAACGACAAAAAGGGAATGTTTTTCTTTCCATACATATGCAGCGACAACGAATTCTCTGCCGCCGTGACCATTATTTGAGTTTCGGCTTCCTCTACAAGCCATCTTTTTTTTATGAAAAATAAATACAAAGTTTTAACTTTCTTTTATTTTGGAATTGAAAATTGTTTTTAAAGAGTTTTTATTATATCAATGTGTTGTATTGATATCTTGTGATTGAAATGTGGAAATGTTATGTTTCCTTTATGCATGTTTTATGTGATACGATTATGTTATGGTTTATGATATGTTTAAACCTATTCATATGAGGAATGTATTGGACCTAATAAGTGACGGGTGGAGCCCGCTATATCTCCTCGATGAATCGGTAGGTCTCATGAGACAACTAGACGTGGAATTGGCCGAGGCCCTTTCCCAATTTGATTTATGGTTTTGGCTGAGGCCTTAATCATTTTATACGTCTTGGCCGAGGCCTTGAAAAAATGTTTTAGAATGTCCGGCCTTATACATTCCCTCATTATGAAAGTGGTTATTGATATTTCATGTGATTATTCGACAAGTAGAATATCCATGTGAAGAAGTGAATGGAATTATCTCATTTTACTTTTGCCATATTATGTTGATGTTCAAGTTTAAAAGGCTTTTGTCTTAGTTATACATTGCCTTAAATTTTTATGTTTATTTATGAAAGCTTCCGCAATATTGTTATCCTTACTGAGCATCTGAGCTCACCCCTTTCAATGTTTTAATATTTTCCAGGATGTGAAGAAGTATTTTATGAATGACCTACAGGGATTGTGAGAAGAGGATATGAGTGTGGACTATGGAGACTTTGTTATTGTAGTTTTTCAATTTATGATGTAATGTAACGTTTACGAATGTATCCAGTGTTTCCAAGGCTACTAAACTAATCGGTCTTTCGAGACTTGATCTTTTGTGATCATGCCAATGTTACGAAGTAATGAACCGACTCTGGGTAGCTGGGGTCGGGGCGTTACAGTGGGTATCAAAGGCAGTTTAGTACTAACCTTGGAAGCTAGATGTAGATAAACTCTGATTAGAGCACATATCCCAAAGATAGACTTTGAGGATTAGTATAGAAGAACTTCCTAGAATTTTGGTATTATAGAGATGTTATGAGTTTTCCGAGCAATACATCCCTGTCTGGATATGAGCAGGTAGAGGCGGCTCTGGCACAGATGTACCTAGGGGTAAAACCTGAAAACACCGCTTTGAGCTAGACTCGAACGGGAACTCGTGCACGACAACGGGCCTTGCTGCACTCTTGGTTACGACACTCCTGGGGGATATGCTTAGTATAATTCTCATTTTCTTTACAAACCACTATGAAGGGTTATGAGTATATACTTCCTCAAAGGAAAAATTTCTTTTTATGATTATGGATTATATCCATAAACAGTTCAATTTATGTAAAGTATTTTACAAATATGGAATTATGTATTTTATTTCATAAACTAATCTAGTTTATGCCATTGTTTAGAAATGGCGCCTAGTGGAAGGAATGGAACCCGTATCAATGCACGCACTCCGTGTAGGGATTGCCCTCCTGCTCAAGATAATTATGGTGGAGCTCGTGATACAACTGGTGCTGATCAGCTTCTCACCGTACTGGGACAACTCACGTAGGTTATGAATAATAACCTTACTCGTATGGAGCACCCTGATCCGCAACGTGGAGGATCAATGCTAGACCGTTTCATGAGGCAACAACCACCAACCTTCAATGGGAGTACAAATCCTATAGTAGCTGAGCAATGGATAAATTCCCTAGAGAAAATATTTCAGGCTTTGGGGAGCAGTGAAAGGGAAAAAGTTATCATGGCAGTTTACCGCCTCACTGGAGATGCTGATCAATGGTGGTCATTGATTAAAAACATGAAGGAAGATGATGAAGTATCAAATATGGAATGGAGGGAGTTCAAAGATCTGTTTTTAGAAAAATACTTTCCTCGCGACCATCAAGCAGATATGGAAAGACAATTTCTGAGTCTGAGACAAAAGGAGGATGAGAATGTCGCAAAGTATGAGGCTAACTTTACAAGGTTAGCGAGGCATGCTTCTGATTATATACGTAACCCAAGGAGTAAGATTGATCGTTTCTTTGATGGGTTAAAACCATTTCTCCGTCGAGCTTTAGTATCACAATCCCTCTCATCATACGAAGATATTGTCTCGTGTGCTATCAAGACAGAAAAGGAATTCTCTAAGTCTTATGACAACAAAGTAAAGCAAGAGAAGAAGATAACGGTGGAACAAGAGACAGATAAAGGGAAAAAGGGAAAGAAGGATTTTCCATTATGTGATAATTGTGGGAAGAATCACCCTGGTACGTGCCTAAAAGGAATGGGAGTTTGTTATAAATGTGGAGAAAAGGGTCACCAGGCTCGTGATTGCAAGGGAAAGAAAGAGGCTGTCAAAGATGAATGCTACAATTGTAGGGAAATGGGGAATTATGCAAATGAATTTCCTAAGCGTCAAGGAAACTTTTCTCAGAAAAGGCCAAGGGATCAAGGCCAATCTTATGCTGTGACTACAGTTGAAGCGGAATAATTACTGTATTGGTGCTTTTGGACTCAAGTATTATATTCTGGTTATAAGAATAATGTGATATATATATATAGATTGTACTGCAGTACTTTTTGATTTCAGTAAGGTTTTAATATGATTAAGGTAATCATATTTTTAGTATGTGACAATAAGAGAATCTTTTCTTTGTTTGGGGAATCTGATGTTACAATTGATTTTGGAATTAAGATACCTTTTAGAGAAAGTCTGGACAGAGGTATTTTGGATAACTATAAAGGTTGGAGTGGATTAAGTTGATATTTGGATAGTATTGTTTTAGGTTAAAGAATTTCTGAAGATTATTTTTGGAATATTATAATACTATAGTTTTAGGAAAAGGACAACCTGCAGGGTGGGGAATAACCCATCGCGTCGGACAAAGCTGCAGGAATCGAACCCACAATCATGGTGCGACAGGCCTTTATTTCCTACTACTAGCCTACAGGAAGTCCCTGGTTATTACAAAATAATTTTACTAATCTAAATGGTATGTGTTAACATTTGGAACCTTATACAATTAGGATAAGTATAATATTTTTGAGTTCTATTATCTTTTTGAGTGAAAGATGAGTTAAAGGTTGAAACTCTAATTGTCATGCATAAATATATATATACCTATCTCTTATTCAATGAATACATTAATTCTTAAACTTTAGTAATGGGATATTAAAACAAAAAATGTTTTATCCTAATACCTTATGTCTTGTTGAACTGATGATATTTTAAATCAACATAGATTGAAGGCTTTGAGGCCCTCAATTTGACAGTTGATTGTGATTGATGACCTCAATCACTCCCTACTAATATTTACGTTTTTCCTCCAATTATATGTCTCTAATTGCCACCAATGTTCTCCTAATCGAGATCATAATTGGGTGGTGACTTTTTCATTTCCCTTTCCCTCTTATTAAGGCTAAATTTTATTAATCTTATTTCCGATGTGGGTTTTCCCCAAAGGTATTTTCTCTTTTCAACATTTTATTTTCCAAGAAAAATTTCAAATTACGAGGACGCAATTTATTGAAGGAGGTGAGAATGTAACACCCCGAGCTTCCATGATACGCTTCTCATTCAATAATGCAATAGCTTGCATTGTACGCAACTTCGAGTTCTAACACACCGCGACTAATCAAAGTAGCCGTCATGAATAATAATAACCACTTTTTAAAATTATAGAAATTTTATATTTCAAAATGGACTTCATTTTTGTATTCGTAATATCGAAATTATCCTAAGTTGAATTTTTTGTAACTTTCTGAGAACTTCCAATTTTTTTATGAATAGTGAAAAATACTTAAAACAACTTTTTTAATCAAAATAATTTATTGTGATAAATTATACTATTTAGTGGTTTTAAAGTATAATTAGAATATATTTTTAGCATTTTATCCAATGGTGGTCATTAGAATTAATTTAACATTGAAATTGGACATAAACAATTGTCAATCTTTTGATATAAATTTTTTCTTAAAAACACACTATTTGTTGTGACAGCGGGAATTAATTATAAAATTAATTAATGCAACTTATATGTTTGGAATTTTTTAAAATAGACATCATTTTTGAATTCTGAATATCAATTATAGCTTAGGGTGAAATTTTGGCATTGTTCTGAAAAACATCAATTTTTGATGAATAGTGAAACCACTAAGTGGTAGTTAAATAGCTGATTTTTCGTTTAAATGAAATATTACCACTTCTGTGATTTGATTTTCAAAAATCCGACATACATGGTTGTCATTAAGAAGTAAAATGTGGTTTAATGAGATCAAAATAATTTTTTGGTGAATAGTAACTTTTAAGTTCTTAATCGCGATTAGAGGTAATTAGTGTAGTTTAAGGTAAAAATAATGTTTTAATAATATGAAATGGTCTTTACACATGTCCTACTCCTATTGGATGAGTCATGGCCGACCAATACAATCCATGGGTCAACTTGGGGACCCCATAGAGCCACTTTAGTTGGAAAATGACATAAATACCTCTTATTTAATGTTAAAGTAAAAAATGACACAAACATGAAATGTTTTACCAAAACAATTTTTACATGGGGTCATACAAGTCATATTTTTTACTATAAATAGTCATTAGAAAGCTAAAACTATTTCCTACATCATAGTATTTTTTTTATAATTTTTAGACATTAAATAAAGTATATTATTTATGACATCATTATGATGCAGCAATGACCTCATTATTTAACGATTTTAATAAAATGAAAAGATAATGTACAATCTAAGGCTTACAGTTGTCCAAAGACTATTGGATGGGTAGATTTCGAACCCTTATAACCTTAGCCACGAATTATATAAGTGTGGGACCTTTATAATCCGAAAATCATTGTATAATAATGTAACATTTCAATCTTTCCAAAAGAGCCCCTCCTCTCCACTTATAAAAGGCCCCCACCTCTCCCACCTCATTTAAACTTTCAAGCCATTTGGATCGGCCAACCTCTACCCAAATACTCTCCCAACTTCCCTCTCTTACTCCTAGAAGCCTCACTTTGGTCATAACTCTTACCAAGGAAGCCTTTGGCTCAAATCAAAAAGAGTTACCTGATTTTGAGGTAATGTCTTCTCTAATGTTGTTTTGTTTTATTTTTATACTCCAACCCCCTAAAATCTTTTTATTCATTTATTTTGTAACAAACCAGTATCCTCAATATACTAGTATGTTGTTATAAGAAGGATTCGAGCTACACTTACACACACCTACATCTAATGGTTAAAGAACACACAGTTTCTGTGGATGGCGAATTTCTGCCTCACGAAACGATGATTGTTCAACACTCATATAACACCTTCAAAGGTGGCCATTAAGATTTCACTATATTTATATATGATATAAAATATGTTTATGTTTTACTTATGCTTCTGTATTTCTCATTTATGGCATACTTTATGATTTCCATTATGGGTAAAACGCGATAATTTCATTTTAGGAAGTGCGGACTACCGCCCCCTCAAAGTGATTTGAATCGTTAATGCCATATGTGGGATGTATAAAGGATGGATTAGATGGTATTATACACTATATTATACTGTAATTATATTATAAATTTATATCATTATGATTTCATTCCATTAAATACGAAATAGAAATGAAAGTAGCGTTCATGCGTACGTACGGCTTACCGTCTCCATGAACGGTGCATTTCATTTCTTACCTCTAAATGTTACGTGACATTATGAATGAATGTATATACTGTATATATATGATATATATGATATCTACATCATGAATATAATTCTGGATATAATGGATATTTCACCACATGAACAACTTGTAATTATAAGAAGTTTATTTTTGACTCAAGTACCAAAGATCGACAAAACGACCGTTATTAACATAAATAATTAAATAATGTTCATAACATGGTAATAAGTGATATAAATGGAATAATGAACATGAAAAAGGTTCTTATGTAAATATAAATTAACTCTAGTTTATTATTCAGGAGTTTAAAGAACGGTCGAGTCAGGACAAGACGCAAGGTAAGGGAACTTCTTAACCCAATTTCCATTCTTTGGGTTAATCTCCTAATTTCAAATTATGTCATGATATTATTATGTATTATTTTGTATTATTTATGTGTACCTATAGTGAATACCCATAATAGATCTATTTTATTTTAAAAATGATCTTTTTAAGGACATCGTCTCAATCTCCTTTCATTGAGACATATTTGGTTTTATACACAACTTCCTTTTATACGGTGTATAAACCCCTTTGACTTTTACATTTATTCAAAAGGAATATTTTCTATACAAAGAATTTTACTAAACGACAAAAAGGGAATGTTTTTCTTTCCGTACATATGCAGCGACAACGACTTCTCCGCCGCCGTGACCATTATTTGAGTTTCGGCTTCCTCTACAAGCCATCTTTTTTTTATGAAAAATAAATACAAAGTTTTAACTTTCTTTTATTTTGGTATTTATAATGGTTTTTAAAGAGTTTTTATTATATCAATGTGTTGTATTGATATCTTGTGATTGAAATGTGGAAATGTTATGTTTCCTTTATGCATGTTTTATGTGATACGATTATGTTATGGTTTATGATATGTTTAAACCTATTCATATGAGGAATGTATTGGACTTAATAAGTGATGGGTGGTGGCCGATATAGCTCCTCGATGCATTGGTAGGTCTCATGAGACAACTAGACGTGGAATTGGCCGAGGACCTTTCCCAATTTGATTTATGGTTTTGGCCGAGGCCTTAATCATTTTAGACGTCTTGGCCGAGGCCTTGACAAAATGTTTCAGAATGTCCGGCATTATACATTCCCTCATTATGAAAGTGGTTATTGATATTTCATGTGATTATTCGACTAGTAGAATATCCATGTGAAGAAGTGAATGGCATTATCTCATTTTACTTTTGCCATATTATGTTGATGTTCAAGTTTAAAAGGCTTTTGTCTTAGTTATACATTGCCTTAAATTTTTATGTTTATTTATGAAAGCTTCCGCAATATTGTTATCCTTACTGAGCATCTAAGCTCACCCCTTTCAATGTTTTAATATTTTCCAGGATGTGAAGAAGTATTTTATGAATGACCTGCAAGGATTGTGAGAAGAGGATATGAGTGTGGACTATGGAGACTTTGTTATTGTAGTTTTTAACTTTATGATGTAATGTAACGTTTACGAATGTATCTAGTGTTTCCAAGGCTACTAAACTAATCGGTCTTTGAGACTTGATCTTTTGTGATCATGCCAATGTTACGAAGTAATGCACCGACTCTGGGTAGCTGGGGTCGGGGCGTTACAAATCATTCTGTGATGATTTTCAAAAAAATCAATTACTAAATAGTTCCAAAATTGACATAAAATGGTTTTTAAAACAAATATTATATTATTAATTGTTATTTTATTACTAAAAATATGTGGTTCGGCCAAATTACTTAGATACGGTTATATATATTAATAATAAACAACTTGGGGTTCGTTTGGCTTGTTATGGTAAGTTTATTATCCTTATAGTGTAAGAACACAAAAAGACACGGTAAAAGTAAAATTATCTAACTTAAAGTTAAATCTAAATGATAAGGTTAAAATAGTAAAATAAACTTGTCCAAATTCGATTGGATGAAAGGATTTCGACCCATCCCCACCTTATATTCTAAATAATCAATTTTGATCTATTTAAAACCAAATATGGCTTTATAATAAAATAATATGTTTAGTTTTTCCAAAGGTGCCCCTGTCCTCCCTTATAAAAGGGAACCTCCTACCTCTCTTCCTCAAACCACTTTGAGCCTTCAAGCTCACCCAAACCCTTCCAATTTCTCCTATCCACTTCCATAGAAACATCCTAGAGGTCCTGGTCTTCTTTGAAGACCACTTTTAGTGCCCTAAAAGGATGTCTCAAAGAAGCGCTTCAAAGAAGAGGTAATGTCCATTACCGATTCTTTCAACTTTATTTCATCTTCCAATTATTCTTCTTTAGTTGTTTAATTATGAATTAATAACATTAGTATCACTCATATACTGATATGTTTTTATATGTATGAAACAACCCTATTTCACCATCTATCCATCCTACGGAAAACGAAATCACCGCGCGTGCGTACATACGAAATATCCTCTCCACGCCGTGGTGTAATCTATTTTCCACCACCACCTTACTTGGATGGGTATAATGGTGTAAATAATAACTATAAATTATTATTTTAAAGTGATATTGATTCTGAAATATTATACATACACTCCATTACAATTTCATGATCATGGGAATGATATCATCGCTCGTGTGTACATAAGGAATACCGTCTCCACGATGTGATGTGACTTGTTCTACATGATTTTCATTCAATAATGATTATATAAATGAATTGAATGAATGAATATGATATATATTACACTAATACCATTCTGGAAATGAGGTATCTATAACCCAAAAATAATAATAAGAGTTTATTCGTCAAAAGACGCATAAGAACAAAAAGTAATAAACACCCGAATAACAAGTAGCAATGAAATATTACTAATAAGAAGCTAAGAATATGAACATATATGATATCATAACAATGATTATGATTCTGTAATAAGTAAATGACATTATTTAAATCATTATACAGGAGGTTCAGACACTTATGAAGCAAATCAGATCTAAGGTAATGGAAATATCACAATCTCATTTTTATCTGAGATTGTTTATACTTTGGAATTTATTGGGGTGTATATTATCAACCACATCCCTGTTTCCTCAATATGTATTATTATTTCCATCCACCTAAAATTATTTAAATCCAATTTTACCCTTCAGTGAGTTTTTAGTAAAAGATATGAAAGGAATATTTTGTCGTTTTTCGTATGAGGTACTTTTTGACTTTTCTGAAAAAAGTACGAGATGAATGTTTTTTTAACTTATACGGCATGAATGGATTTTTAAGACATTATTTCTAAGAAGCTTCCTTTACAAGTTTTCATGTTTATTTTTAATCAACTTCTTTTAGTTTAGAATTGTATGACATGTTAAGAAAGGAAAAATGTTTTTTAAGTAGAAAGGATATTTTCCTCATGAATGGAGTTCAAAATTATTTTCCATATAAGATAATAAAGGGTTCTATTTCTATCCCTATTATTACATTGATTTGATTATGTTGTGATGAAATAATTTTTATGAATTCCTTTATCTTATATGAATTGTTTTAGGATGTCACGATGTTTAAGAATCCCATTTTTATTACATGGGTTATGATATGATGTATGATTTATGATTTTGTGGCACACATAAGAATGGTATCATTATGAGATGGGTGGGACCTATATCTCCCTCCAATGCATTGGGTAAAAATTTTATATCTCATGAGATAGACATGGCTGTAACATCAGGTTAAACCGGTTCAGTGAAACAGGACTGAAACGAGGAATGAACTCGGTTTAGAAATGGACTTTGTCCACTAAGATAGTCTTGGCAATGAGTCTTGACTAATAAGAAATGATTCTCTTTGATTATGTGTGTATGCCACAAAGATTCATGTTTTATGTTATGATTATTGCGATTAAATTTCACTACCATGATTTATCCCATGTTATGAAATTATGATCTCTTTTGCAAGGTAAGATTTCCAAAATGTTATGTTCTTATTAATATGATGTGATTGATATTTCTTTTGTTTACCCTTACTGAGCATTTGAGCTCACCCTTTTGTATGTTTTCTTTCCCCAGGTCAGGAATAAGGTTATTAAGTAAGATATGCCAAAAGGGACTATAGATATGATGAAATAAATGAGAGACAGTGTAGATGCATTATGAACCAGTTGTTTATGTTTCCCAGTTTTTAAAGACACTATACCTATACGGTCCTTCCATGGTTTTGTTATATGTTGTAATAAGTGTACTTCAATTTTGAAGTACTAACAATGTATGTAAAGTATGGTTTGTTATAGTTGGTATCAGATGAAAGGTATAGTCAACCTTTGGAAACTAGGATGTGAAAGCCTTAGTAAGAACCCTAAAGATAAGTCTAAGAATAGAACACAATCTTAGTGTTTTAGAAATGGCCATGAATAACCTATGATAGGACTTTAAGTGTGAAGTTTTATTCTTGATTATGTGGTTTTCCTATTATAATTAATGTTCCCCACACTATTCTTCTTGGTTTTAGTCAATGGCTGGAACCCGAAGGAACCGTGTTAATGTAGAATGGGATGGGAAATGCAATGATTGTCCCCCTGAGCAACCAAACGTTATGGGATATGGAATGAAAAAAATCTTGTAGCCATGCTCACACAACTTTCTCAAGCTATGAATCATGCAGGACTTCCAAACGAGCAAAGGAAGGCGCAAAATTCTATTGAATCCTTCACGAGACAACGTCCACCTTCATTCAACGGGTCTACTGATCCACTAGTTGCTGAACAATGGATCAGTACTACTGAAAAGATATTTTCAGTTCTTCAATGTTCTGAACATGATAAAGTCATCTTAGCAGTGCATCGTTTGGAAGGTGATGCTGATCAATGGTGGAATCATATCAAGAATACGAGGTGAAGAGATGAAATTGAGTCCATGGAATGGGATGAGTTCAAGAACTTATTTTTCAATAAGTACTTCCCTTGTATTCTCCGAACAAAGATGGATAAGGAGTTTCTTGAACTAAAGAAAATGGATGATGAATCTGTTGGTACCTATGAAGAAAATTTTACGAGACATCCAAAGTACGCTTCTGGTATTATTATCCAACCTGAGAGTAAGATCGATCGATTCTTTAGTGGCTTAAAACCATGTCTTCAAAGGGAATTATCCATAAGGGACTTCAATTGCTACGAGGAAATTGTTCGATGTGCTCTCAAAATTGAGATGGATATTGGAGTAACACATCAGTCATATGGGTTTGATAAGAAGGGGAAAATGGAATTCAAATGAAAATATAAAGAGCACACTAAAAAGAAGATGAGTTTTCCCTTATGCTCAAAGTGTGGAATGAAACATGGAGGGAGTTGTCTTAAAGGTACAAGTAAATGTTTAAAATGTGTAAAGGAAGGTCATCGGGCATTTGAATGCCGCAATGATGGGAAGAAGATGTCTAGTGATTCGAACAATGAAAATTCTACACATAGTGCACCTCCTACACTTCAATGTTACAAGTGCAAGGAAATGGGTAATTATTCCAATCAATGCCCTAATCTATGGGTTGTTGATGATGATTGACGCCAAAAAAATATTAAGGCTAAAGACAAAGGAAAGTCACATGCAATATCTATCAATGATGTGGAGTACGATAACGAAGTGGTGATATGTACACTTACCATCCACTCTAAAGTAGCAAATGATTAATTTGATTCTGAATCCACCCACTCCTTTATTTATGAAGAATTTTCTAAGGGTATCACCATATTACCTCAACAATTAGATGTTGAGTTAGTTGTGAGAACCCCTAATGGCACAACAGTCACATCAAAAGTTTATAATTCTTCTCCGATTGAAGTTTGTGGGAAAGTGCATCCTGCAAATCTTGTGATCCTCCCTATAGTGGAATTTGATGTGATTATTGGCATGGATTTCCTTTCTCTATATGGAGCTCATATCAATTTCCAAAGAAGGGAAGTCACATTTCATATTCCAGATCAATATATGATCATCTATCGATTCAAGGATGAACACAACCTTCTAGTGGAAATTTCTTCCATCTTATGGGTCTTGATTCCACTAAATGAAGGTTATATATCTCAAATGGTTGGTGAGAAACTCACGATTAAGAATATGCCCATTGTACGGGAGTTTGATGATGTCTTTATGGAGGAATTGCTGGGTCTTCAACCAAATCGTGATGTTGAGTTTTCAATAGGACTTGTACCGGGTGCTTTAACTATTTCAAAGACACCTTATAGAATGGCCCCAATTGAGTTGCAGGAATTGAAGAAGCAACTCCAAGAGAATCTTGATAAGGGGTTCATACACCCTAGTGCGTCACCTTGGGGAGTACCTGTTCTATTTTTTAATAAGAAAGATGGATCAATGAGACTCTGCATTGATTATCAAGAACTCAATAAGATCACTATCAAGAACAAATATCCTCTCCCGCGCATTGATGACTTATTTGACCAACTACATGGAGCTCAATACTTTTCCAAGATTGATCTTCGTTTAGGTTATCATCAATTAAGGGTCAAAAGGGCAGATATACCAAAGACGACTTTCCGTACAAGGTATGGACACTATGAATTTATAGTGATGCCATTTGGTCTTACTAATGCCCCTGCTATCTTCATGGATCTGATGAATAGAGTCTTTATAGAATATCTTGATCAGTTTGTGGTAGTATTTATAGACGCTATTCTTATATATTCAAAGAGCAAGGAAGAACATAAAGATCACTTGAGAATTATATTAAAGACCCTGAGAAAGGAGAAGATTTATGCCAAAATTAGCATGTGTGAATTTTGGCTTCAAAAAGTTTCATTTTTGGGTCACATAATCTCAAAAGAGGGGATATCTGTGGATCCAGCAAAAAAAGAGGTTATCGAAAGATGATCAAGACCGACAATAGTAAATGAGATCGGTAGTTTTCTTGGTTTGGCTGGATATTATCGACATTTTTGAAATATTTTTCATGATTATCTAATCCACTCACCAGGTTGACTCGGAATGGAGTTAAGTTTGTTTGGACAGAGGAATGTGAAGAGAATTTCAAGGAGTTGAAAAGGAGGTTATCCAGTGCACCTGTGCTCACACTGCCTTGTAGTGGAGAAAGGTTTGTGATCTACAATGATGTATCCCAGAAGGGATTGTGGTGTGTTTTTATGAAAAATGATATGGTGATAGATTATGCCTCACGACAGTTGAAAATCCATGAGCAAAATTACCCAACTCATGATTTGGAGTTAGTTGCGGTAATCTTTGCATTAAAGATTTGGAAGAATTATCTTTATGGGGAAAGGTGTGATATTTATACTGATCATAAAAGTATAAAGTATATTTTCACACAAAAGGAGATGAATATGTGCCAAATAAGATGGTTGGAGCTGATTAAGGATTACGACTGCTCAATTCATTACCACCCTGGGAAAGCAAACAAGGTGGCAGATGCATTATGTCGACAAGACCATGCCAGTTTATCCATGATGAGAATAAAAAATGATCCAATATTTATGGATTTACAAAGGATGGATCTTGGAATTATAATGAAAGGGGAAAAATCGTATCTGTCTCAAATGAATGTTCAACCATCTATACATGTTAAGATTAAAGTGGCACAGAAAGAATATAGAGAGTTACAAAAGATGGTGAGAAATGTTCCTGAATTAAACCTTGATTGTGATGGGATAATAAAGTTCAGGAATCAGGTTTGTGTTCCTCGTATCCTCGAATTAAAGAAGGAGCTACTGGATGAGGCTTATAGTTCTTCATTCTCTATTCATCCTGGAAGCACAAAGATGTATAGGGATCTGAAAGAGTACTTCTGCTGGGATGGCATGAAAAGAGATGTTGCTGAATATGTCTCTCGATGCTTGGTTTTCCAATAAGTTAAAGCTGAGAGACAGATGTCTAAGGGGATGTTACAACCATTACCCATACCCGAATGGAAATGGGAAAACATCACTATGGACTTTGTCACAGGACTTTCTAAAACATCCAAAGGCAATAATGCTATCTGGGTCATAGTTGATAGTCTTACAAAGCCTGCACACTTCATTGCTACTAGAGAGGATTTCTTTCTGGACCAGCTTTACAGGATATATGTAAAGGAAGTGGTAAGATTGAACGGAGTACCACTTTTTATTATATCTGATTGGGATCTGAGGTTTACCTCAAAGTTCTAGCGAAGTCTTCAGCATACTCTGGATACAGAGTTGAGTTTTAGCACTGCTTATCATCCTCAGACAGAAGGTCAGTCTGAGAGGAAAATTCAAACTCTAGAAGATATGTTGAGAGATTTATCTATGGCTTTCAAAGGTGGTTGGGATCAATACCTACCTTTGGTGGAATTTTCTTATAATAATATCTTTCATTCCAGTTTTTAGATGGCTCCTTATGAGGCTCTCTATGGAAAGAAATGAAGGACTCCAACTTGCTGGGATGAAGTTGGGGAAAGAAAGCTATTAGGACCTGATCTTGTGGATGAGATGGAAGAAAAGGTCCGATCTATTCAACAACACATAAGAGCAGCTCATAGTCGACAAAAAAGTTATACCGACAACCGAAGAAAAGACTTAGTGTGAAGTGGGTGATAAAGTGTTCTTACAAATATCTCCTTGGATAAGAGTAATGAGATTTGGAAATAAGGGAAAGCTGAGCCCTAGGTATATCGGTCCTTTTGAAATACTGGATCGTGTTGGGAAGGTAGCTTACCGATTGACACTTCCACCGAATCTCTCTCAAGTTAACGATGTGTTCCATGTATCTCTCCTGAGAAAGTACATACCTGATCCTTGACATGTACTTAGCTAAGAAGTTGTACCACTGGAACAAGATCTTTCTTATGAAGAACAGCTGATAGAGATTCTCGATCGTAGTGAAAATGTCCTACAGAACAAGACCACTCGCTTGGTGAAAGTTTTATGGAGGAACCACCAATTATAAGAAGCTACATGGGAGCTTGAGGATATGATTAGGGAGAGTTATCCGCATCTGTTTGTTACAAGTGATGAATTTCGAGGGCGAAATTCATTTTAAGGGGGGTAGAATGTAACACCCGAGACTTTTATAAGAAATATTTTGTTTTTATTTTATATAAATCATCAAAGGAATCTTTCACTACACACAACACTAGTTTGGCTTGCTTTACACGAAATCGTGACCTTCCTTGATAGCTTGCGTCCTACGCAATACTGAGTTTCACTAAACAACGATATGCTTTTAAAATATTATTAAAACTAGCCGTTATGAATAGAAATAACCACTTTTTTAAATTTTTTAAATTTTATTTTTTAAAATGGACTTCATTTTTGGATTCGTAATATCGAAATTAGCCTAGGGTGAAATTTTGTTATTTTTCTGGAAACATTCAATTTTTGATGAATAGTGAAAACACTGGGTTGCTATTTAAAAACCGATGTTTTATTTAAATAAATATTTATTTTATTTAAATTTATTTTAGGTCAAAGTTGATACATAATACATATATAAGTTCAATGTAATTCATTGGAGTAATTTTATAACAATTTAAGATATATAAAAATTTTATTAAACTTTTCACCATCTTTTACCCATCTCCTAGGAGAATTTGTAAATTTATATAAAACATAATTTTAGCGCTTCTATGAATGGAATTTCAAAAATCCGAGAGACATGGTTGATTTAAGTAAGTAAAATGTGGTTCAATGAGATGAAAATAATTTTTGGTGAATAGTAACTTTTTACTTTTTTTACCACGGTTAAAAGTAAATAGGGTAATTATGGGTAAAAATGATATTATTATTACCCTAAAATATGTCCTAGTTCTATTGAATGACTGTAATTAGACCCAAAACTATCTTAGGAATAACATATGACCATTTAGGCCCACATTGATTATATTAGGACATTTATTATTAATTTATTTAAAGAAGTGTTAAAATAGTAAAAATCAATGTTTAATAAGTAAATAATTTTTAATATGGGTTTATACATGAGATAAATTAGTCAATAAATATTCATTAGAAAGATAAAAAGCTTTCCTACATAATGGTATTTTATTTTTAATTTTTAGACATTAAATAATTTAATTTAATTATGACACAAAGATGATACAGTAATTATCTTATTAATGAAATATTGACATAAATGATTTTATAAATACCCAAATAAATGTAATTTGAGACTTTTTATGAATTAAACTAGTTTTATAGGTTAATATGACATGTTAGGATTGATTTAATTATCTTTTTTATAAATAATCATTCTGTTATGATTTTCACAAAAATCAATTACTAAATAGTGTCAAAATTGACATAAAATAGTTTTTAAAAAAAATATTATATTATTAATTGTTATTTTATTCCTAAAAATCTATGGTTCGGAAAAATGAATTAGATAAGGTTATATATATTAATAATAAACAAATTGGGGTTTTTTTGGCTTATTATGGTATGTTTATTAACCTTATAGTGTAAGAACAAAAAAAGACACGGTAAAAGTAAAATTATCTAACTTAAAGTTAAATATAAATGATATGTTTAAAATAGTAAACTAAACTTGTCCAAATTCTATTGGATGAGAGGATTTATACCAATCCTCACCTTATCTTCGAAATAAATTAATTTTGAGCTATTTAAAACCGAATATGGCTTTATAATAAAACAATAGTTTTAGTTTTTCCAAAGGTGCCCCTCTCCTCCCTTATAAAAGGGCACCTCCTCCCTCTCTTCGTCACACCACTTTGAGCCTTCAACCTCGCCCAAACCCTACCAATTTCTCCTCTCCACTTCACTAGAAACATCCTAGAGGTCCTGGTCTTCTTCAAAGAGCAATTTTAGTGCCCTAAAAGGAGGTCTCAAAGAAATGCTTCAAAGAAGAGGTAATGTCCATTACCGATTCTTTCAAATTTATTTCTTCTTCCACTTATTCTTATTTAGTTGTTTCATTTTGAATTAACAACATCAGTATCACTCATATACTGATATGTTATTATAATGATTAAAAAACCCTATTTCACCATCTATCCATCCTACGGAAAACGAAATCACCGCGCGTGCGTACGTACGGAATACCGTCTCCACGCCGTGGTGTAATCTATTTTCCACCACCACCTTAAATGGATGGGTATAATGGTGTAAATAATAACTATAAATTATTATTGTAAATTGATAATGATTCTGAAATAGTATACATACACTCCATAACAATTTCATGATCATGGGAACGATATCATCGCTCGTGCGTACGTACGGAATACCGTCTCCACGATGTGATGCAACTCGTTCTGCATGATATTCATTGCAAAATGATTATATAAATGAATTGAATGAATGAATATGATATATATTACACTAATAAAATTTTGTAAATTTGGTATCTATTACCCAAAAATAAGTATAAGAATTTATTCGACAAAACACGCATAAGAACAAAAAGTAATAAACATCCGAATAACAAGTAGCAATGAAATATTACTAATAATAAGCTAAGAATATGACCATATATGATATCATAACAATGGGTATGATTCTGGAATAATCCAATGACATTATTTATATCATTATACAGGAGGTTTGGACACTTACGAAGCAAATCTGACCTAAGGTAAGGGAAATATCTCAATCTCATTTTTATCCAAGATTGATTATACTTTGGAATTTACTGGGGTGTATTTTATCATCCACATCCATGTTTCCTCAATATTTAATATTATTTCCATCCACCTACAATTTTTTAAATCCAATTTTACCCTTCGGTGAGTTTTTAGTAACAGATATGAAAGGAATCTTTTGTCGTTTTTTGTACGAGGCACTCTTCGACTTTTCCGACAAAAGTACGAGAGGAATGTTTTTTTAACTTATACAGAATGAATGGATTTTTAAAAAATTATTTCCGAGAATATTCCTTTACAAGTTTTCAAGTTTATTTTTAATCAACTTCTTTTTGTTTAGAATTATATGACATGTTAAGAAAGGAAAAGTGTTTTTGAATTAGAAAGGATATTTTCCTCAAGAATGGAGTTCAAAATTATTTTCCATCTAAGATAATAAAGGGTTCTATTTCTATCCCTATTATTACATTGATTTGATTATGTTGTGATGAAATAATTTTTATGAATTCCTTTATCTTATATGAATTGTTTTATGATGTCACGATGTTTAAGAATACCATTTTTATTACACGAGTTATGCTATGATGTATGATTTATGATTTTGTGGCACACGTAAGAATGGTATCATTATGAGATGGGTGGGACCTATATCTCCATCCAATGCATTGGGTAAAGATATTATATCTCATGAGATAGACATTGCTGGAACGACAGGTTAAACTGGTTCAGTGAAACAGGACTGAAACAAGGAATGATCTCAGTTCAGAAATGGACTTTGTCCACTAAGATAATCTTGGAAATGAGTCTTGACTAATAAGAAATGATTCTATATGATTATGTGTATATGCCACAAGAATTATGTTTTAATTTATTATTATTGTGATTACAATTCACTACCATGATTTATCCCATGTTATGAAATTATGATCTCTTTTGCAGGGTAAGATTTCCAAAATGTTATGTTCTTATGAATATGATGTGATTGATATTTCATTTGTTTACCATTACTGAGCATTTGAGATCACCCTTTTGTATGTTTTCATTCCCAAGGTCAGGAAGAAGCTTATTAAGTAAGATATGCCAAAATGTACTATAGATATGATTAAATAAATGGGAGACATTGTAGATTCTTTATGAACCAGTTGTTTATGTTTCCTAGTTTCTAAAGACACTATACCTATACAGTCCTTCCATGGTTTTGTTATATGTTGTAATATGTGTACTTCAATTTTGAATTACTAACAATGTATGTAATGTATGGGTCGTTATAAAGAACATCTCAACCTCTTGGAATATAGAACCCAGTGCTACACAACACTTTTTTTTTCTGTGTTTGTTTTCAGAAGAGGACTTGAGCTTCAACTTCGATACATTAAAGAGTCCAGTACAGAATTTCATAACACTCAATGCATTTTTAATCCCTTATTATTACATTATTATCTTTTGTGTAACATTTTACTAAACTTTCTTGAAGTGTATGAGTCTATACTGAAAATAGACATTGTGTCTTCCACTAAACTAGAAGATACTAGATATCCCCAAACAACTACCTTTCTACACTTTTTTATCCCACTTAGAACTATGGAAGAGGTCCTATGTGACGTGGTTGTATTTTTGTTCCCATGTTGAACTGTGGTATAGGTTTTGTGACCTGGACATTCTGTGGACTGTTGTGTTAACCCCGATCTAGGGTGTGGATCAGAAATAATTATATTTATATATTTCATGGTGGCAGGTGATCAACTAGTAGAGAGGACTAAGTCTCTTCTTAAGACCTATCTTGTTGTTTTATATCCACTATGTTTTTCAAATTAGTCTTTCTATGTTTTAAATCATATTTCAAAAACATAAATTTTACTTTGAAAGTTAGTATTTAGTAGTATTTATATCTATTTTTTCTTATTATAGTAGTTTCAAAAGTTGTATCAATATCTCATATTGTTATAACTGAGAAATAATAATTCTTCTAGGAAACTTTTCAATCAACCAAGTTATTATAATTTTAATACCTTGTTTACTGGATAATTTTTATTTTAAATTGGGGGAATATATTAAATAAATTTTTTAATAGAATTATTTATAGGAACTCAATTCACATACCTCTTGAGTGTCCAACTCTAAGAAACATTTGGCATCTGAATTTTTTTTCAATTTTCAATTTTCAAAATTTTAAATCTGTTTTAAAATCTATTTCAATAATGATATTATTTTTATTTTAAAGAAATTTAAATTTATAATAGTTCTAAATTTCATAGACTTTGAATCCTAGAATTTATCTCTTTTTTATGGATAATATATTGGAAGGTTCTGCTATAAACATACCTCTATTATTTAATGGGACAAATTATGAACATTGGACAATTAAAATGAAAATGAACTTATAAAGTATGGGTTATGGAATTTGGTCATAAATTATAGATGAATATAATATTCTAGCTACTAATATAAATACATGGGATATCCCAAATAAGGCTTCTTAAAACAAAAAATTGGAAATCCATTAATGCCCTATACTGCTATTTAGTAGATGAAGAGTTTAATATAATTTCAGCTTGTAAAATAGCCCAAAAATTTTTGGACACTTTATCTATTTCACATGAAGTAAAATCTAGTGTTAATTAAATCAGGTTTAATAAATATACAATTAAATATGATAAATTTAAAATGAATCCTAATGAACCTATATTTGACATATATCTCATGTTTAATGAACTTGTGAATACTACTATCTCTCTATGTAGGGTTGTTACATCCAATGAGTAAATCATCAAAATACTCAGATGCTTACCAAATAGATGGAGAGGAAATTATGTATCAATTAGAGAATCTTGGGACATCAGTAAGATTCTAGTAGAGGAGATGACATGAATGTTGATGATGTGTGAGGAAGAACTAAAAGTCAATAAATAATAATATGATTAACCCATAAGAAAATATATTTCTTTCAAATATACTATCTTTAAATAGAAGTAAAATTTTCCAGATGAAACTGAAAGTTTAATTGATGAACAATCAACAATAGACAATCTTGAATAAATTTCTCAAATAGCTATACAGTTTAAGAAATTTTATAGGAAAAATAAAGTCTCTAGAAATCCCAACTAAAGTGTTAAATATTATCATAAGGTTCATTGTAAAATGGATTGAAAAAAGGTTATACTTCTAGTGAAATAAGCTATAATGAATATAAGAGAAAGGGACATGTAAAGGGTGACTTTCCAAAGCTAAAGTTTAAAAATAAGTATTATGATAAATACATAATGTCTAAAAATTTGATGATGGAAACTTGGAATTTTACTAAGAAATGCTCAATTGCCTTAGAATCCTCTCATGATGAAAAGGCTAATAAATAAAATATGTGTTTTATGAAAAACACATCTTAGGTAACACTAAACTATCTTAAACAAAATTCTTATTATTATGGGGATGAAATTAATTTTGATGATATAAAAAATGAGGTAATATTTGAATATTTTAGAATGATTGAGGACACTTGTAATGAATGAAATGATAATAACGAATATGTAAAGAAACAACATGCTTTGACTACTATTGTTAAATATGAACTTACTATGGAAAAATCTAAAAATACTTAACTTCTTAAGGAAAACATTGAACTAAAATTTTCAAATGATAAATTGAAAAATGTTTTAGAAAGATTTACCAAGGGAAAATAAATCTGAGTTCAATGGCTTGGTAAACAAGTATCTTCGATGTATACTACTAGAATAAGATACCTACCAAGGGAGAGGAATTTGAAAACACATAATTTTGTATCTAAATCAGGAAAATAACATTTTATGCCTAGTTCTAGAAAATATTAAGCATGTTCCATCTAGGAGAAGTATTCTACTTTCTCATGTTTTTTTGACCAAAAAAGTCTATTTTTAAAATACTTTACATGATGCTTATAGTAAACCCACAAAGATAGTATGGGTTTCTAAATTTCTTATAACTAATGTTTCTAGACCCAAAAAAATCTGGGTACCGAAATATTTTATTTTCTAATCTTTTTTTGTAGGAAAAATATTTGAAGAGATCTTGTAAAATATTATGGTACTTGGAAAGTGTATGTTTAAGTCACATGATAGGATTTTACTCATGCTTCCAGAACTTAATAAATATTTATGGGGGGCATATCACCTTTGGTAGAAATGCTAATGAAAAAAATCATTTTCCTTGGTCATATTGGTAAATCTAACTCTGTTTTAATTTCTAAACTAATTTTTGTTGATGAATTAAAATAAAATCTACTTATTTTCTCTCAATTATGAGATGATGGTTTTAATGTAAAATTTAAAAACTATTTCGGTAATGTTTTAAACTCTAAATATATGTTTATATTTTATGCTCTTCGAAATTAAAATGTTTATGTTTCTAAGTTAGATTCTTTAATTTCATAAAATGTATCTTTCTTTAATTCTTTTCATAAATAATCATGGATTTGGAATAAATGATTAGGAAACTGCAATGTACACTCACTTATAAATATTTATAGAAAATTATAATTTAATTATCTACCTAAAATTGAGTTTCCAAGTGACAAATTCTGTAATCCATATCAAATGGGTAAACCTCAAAAAATATTTTTCAGACTAAATAAAAAAGTTTCAACTTCTCAACCTCTTGAGATGGTTCACATGGATTTTTTTGGACCATATACTATTTCAAGTCTAAGTGGGAAGCATTATTTCTATGATTATGTAGATCAGTACTCTATATATACTTGGGCATTCTTCTGGGCAAAAAAAGTGAATCTTTCTGACATTTCACAAATTATTCTTATATTGTAGATAATCTTATGGTGTTAAAATTTAAAACCATTGAAGTGACCATGACTGTGAGTTTGATAACAAAGAGTTTGAATCCATTTTCTCAAAAAATATCTAGAGTCATAACTTCTCTACTCCTAGGGTAGCCTAGAAAAATCGAGTTGTAGAAAGAAGAAATAGAACCCTACAAGGAATTGGTAGAACCATGCTTAGTGAGTATGACCTACCAATATTGTTTTGGACATAAAATTTCAAATAAAACATTCTATATAATAAATATATTCTTGATTATACCTATCCTTAAAATAAATTCCTATGAGTAGTGGATCAATAGATAACCCGAGGTTATCTACTTCAATGTTTTTCGTTGAAAAGTCTATATTCTAAACACTGAGAATAATCTGGGAAAATTTTCCACCATGATTGATGAACGAATTTTACTAAGATATTAAATTTATAGTAAATCATATCAAGTCATCAATAAGAGAAAAATTTTTTTATAAGAATTTATACATGTAATGTTTGATGAGACATATCTATATGAGCCAGAGACACATCTAGAAAATCTTAATGATAATATGTCCAATAAAGACAACAGTATTATGTCTTCTAACCATCCTGTGAAGAAAAATGTTAAAACATATAGTATTTTAAATTCTCTAGATTATATTCATGACAAACTTGAACCTTTTAAAAGAATTAGGTGACTAGATCTTTGTTTTCTAGAATAGTTATAACTATCAAGAACCATCCTTTCGATTTTATAGTTGGAGATTTAGAGAAAGGAACTCAAAAAAGGGCTTGTCCCTGAAATCAGGTTGAAAATCAAGATTTTTTGTGAGAACATGAACCTAATAACATTAATGATGTTATAAATGGTGAATTTTGGGTAATGGATATGCAAAAAATAGTAAAATAAGTTTGAAATAAATAATACCTAGAAACTTTTAGATATACCCAATGACACCTAGAATATAGGAACTAAATGGGTGTTTTGGAATAAAGTAGAAGAAGATGGTAACATAGTTAGAAAAAAATCTAGATTGGTTGAATAAGGTTATGGTCAAGAAGAAGGAACTGAATATAAGGAAACCATTTCACTAGTTTGTAGAATTGAGGCCATTAGAATCTTGCATTCCTATGAAGCACATCTTGATTTCAAACATTATCAAATAGACGTGAACAGTGCATTCATAAATTTTTATATAATTATGGATGTTTTTGTTGGAAAACCCCATGGTTTTACAAATCCCTTCATTAAAAATCATGTTTTTTAATTAACTAAATATTTTTATAGTCTAAAAAAAGATCCAAGAGCTTGGTATGATAGAATCAGAACTTTTATTATTTCTAAAGGTTTTAAAAAAGATATTTTTGATCCTACCCTTTTTATAAAATGTATTTCTGAAGATGTTTTAGAAGTAAAAATTTATGTAGATTATATTATATTTAGATCTTCTAAAAATACATTATGTGTTTATTTTTCAAAGATGACGCAAAATTAATTTGAAATGAGTTTAACAGGTGAAATCAATTTTTTTCATGGATTTCAAATATTTCAAAATAAAGAAGGTATTGTTTTTAATCAATGGAAATATACTAAGGATATTTTAAAAATATTTGTATTTGAAAGAACTAAGAGTAGTGGAACTCTAATGAGTTACTCCTGTATGTTGGACCTCGATGAATGTGGAAAATTAGTTGATCAAACATCTTATAAAGAAATGATTGGAATTTTACACAACTCAAATACTATCAGGATAGACATTATGTTTATTATGTGCATGTGTGTATGTTTTCATGAAAACCTAAAATAATCTCATCTTCTTTATATTGAAAGGATTTTCAAATAACTCAGAAATTCTACTATCTTAATATTTGGTTGATCCTATATGAAAAACATTTTATTTGGTGAGTTATTCAGATGAAGATTTTGGTGGTTGTAAGTTAGATAGAAAAAGAACCTCTGGCACATGTAACTCTATAAGAAAGTCTGTAGTTTTAGGATTTAGTGAGAAACAAAATTCTGCTGCATTATCTATTTCCAATGCTGAATACATAACTGTTAGTAGTTGTTGTGAAAAAAACATTTATGGATGCAACTAACATTACTATATTATGGATATAAATTCATACATTACCTATAAATTGTGAATAAAAAGTGATATTAATATGTCTAAGAATACTGTTTTACACTCTAGGACTAAACACGTTGATGTAAGACATCACTTTATGAGTGACCATTATCCAAAAGGTGATATAAATTTAGAGTTTATTTTCACTTAACATCATCTTGATGAAATTCTCACTAAGCCATTGAACACAAAATGAATGAAATTCATTAGACATGAGTTTGGAATGATTAATCTATAGGACCATGCGTTGTTATTACGTTGATAATTTTAATTGAAACAATCATACAGACACCAAAAAATTCACACATATTGTGCCATACCAACACTGATAGAATGATGCTGACAATGTCATGATGAAACCAATAACTTTGTCATAGTAATACATTTTTCATACAGACACAGTTGTCATGCCGACACCTATGCTTTATGATACCAATTCCCTGTGATACCAACAATAACACCTTATCAATATGACATTGTTAATGTATGAAAAATATGTCAGGACAACACTGATGACTCACTGTTTTGATATATTTTTTAACAAAACAACACTGTTCCAATGATTTTGTTGAACCCAGTTCACGATTTCATGATTTTGTGACATCAAAATCTGTAAATGATATAAATTTGATTCAATACACTCTACACTTTTACCCATATAATAATGCAACGATTTCTTTATTTAACCCAGACCTTTCACTTTATAACCTTCAAAACAAACTATTCGAATGATGCATGTGAATTGAGCTCTTAATGGGGGCGAGTCTCGTGAAACTAAGAAACAAAGAGGGGGATGAAGAAAATCTTCTGGACTTGTGAATCCTTCTACGGAGAACAGTGTAGTGACTCCCATAAAATATTTTCTTGCAGAATGTTAGTTAGAGAAAAAGTCTTTGTTTCTCATGGTGATACAAGATCAGGGATGGCTTGAGTAGTTCTCATGTAATGAAATATCCTTCTACCTGTAGCTAGTTCATGACTTTTTCATGAATATGGAGTCCCTACTGGAGGGAAGTGATGTTTCATGGATTAAAACCACTGTGAAAGGAAAGATAATTTCATTCTCATCAAGAAAATGTGATTAATATATTAAAGTCCCCATGAGGGTGTGTCTGATGATTATCAAGGCACCAATCCACCTGAGAGTGATATTTTATGCTTTGAGATATCTTTAAAAGAGATTACAAATAATTATGAGTATAGGAGACCCATTTCTATAGATTTTAGTGGATAATGAATAATTATGTTCATGTTTATTAAGCATCATATATGTCCCACGAATGGGGATTTTTAATCTTTGAAGTATCACGATGTGTACTTGGTTTATTTTCAGAGAAAATAGATTATAGTAAATCTGTGCAGATACCTTTATGTGTACAAGAATGAAATGATCAAACCTTATTGACAAACCAATTTCATATTTTATCCTAGATGAATCTCCTCTCGTATAAAAGATAAAGGTTGTGTTAATGAGTGAGAAGAATTGGTTTTTGAGTGCAGTGGGATTTATCTTAGTAAAGAGATCTATAAAATGACGAAGATCCACTTAAAACCATGGGAGAAATAATTGGTTGGATATTAATATAATTATTATTATAAGATCAATATGGTGGACCCTCTAATTTGGTCTATGAATATGGGTGATCTTGTTCTTAGACTTGATAAAGAAGTTTCTTACTCTTCAAAAGAAGAAGAAGAACCTTCCACACTCGTTAGAGATCAAGGGTCACCAATTGATGATATGAGTGATCATGACACCACTAAATCTCACAATAGGTTTTCTGTTGGACCTCCTAGTCCTCCACTTTACTTTCCCTTTGTTGACCCCCTATATAAACACAATGGATATGAAGAGGAAAAAGTCTTAGGTAGCGTGGGATATGTATGTAGATCTAGTGACTATAAAGAATAAGAAAAAGAAGGGAGTGCAGATGATGAGAGTGGCAGTGGTAGTGAAGAGAAATAAGTTGATGGAGATACTGATAGAAATAGAAATTAAGAGCATTTATATGGACCTGATGATGATAAAATCAGTGAAAGTGATGATGACTATCATAAGGATGATGAATGTGGAGATTTTGAAATGGTTGATGCTGTTGATTAGGCACAATTGAAAGAACCTCCTAAAGATGTTATTGAATAAAGAGAAAATGTTGAAGTTAATGATGTAGTGTAAGCTAACGAAATTCATGTACCTTAGTTAGTATAGGAAATAAGAAGACATCATGTTGAAGGTGATAATACAATGTGGATAACTTAGATTGATGGGGATCCTCAAGAAAGGAAAGGTCAATCTGATGAAGAGTATCAACTTGGAAGAGTAATTCTTAACACTCTCACTCCTCTAGATGATGATATAATTACTGAAGGGGAAATGAATCCTAGGTATGTAGTACTAGGTTTGGATTTTGAATAATTAGTTGATGAGGTATTTTTACCTTCTTCATGTGAATCGGTGACTGAGACCCTTCCTAACGACCTTATCAAGAAGAATATTTTGAAAGGTTAAAGATGATGTTTGTCCAGTTGTAAGTATATCAGTTAAATCATAGATGGTGCATGAGATTCAACATGATAGAAGAGAACACACTATGTTGATTGATGAGTTACATTCTCTTAGATATTTAATATCTGTGATGAAGTTGTTTGGTAATGTTTTTTTCCAAGTCCGATAGTGGGTATATGTGAGGTTGATGTATGTAATGTTTCAAATAAAGTAATAGAAGAGATTCAACTCAACTTAATTACAACTGATGAGATAATTGTATTAATCAATTCTAAGTTAAGAAAAGAAATGACTAGTCTTGCCTCTGTAATAAATAATTTTTCCACATAATAAAAATGCTGTGAGGAGACTATTCATAAATCCTTGAGGACTCATACCTCAACTACTACTGAGATTTAATCTACCTTGGTCAAAATTCTCAGATTGTTGACATTGAGATAGTTAGACGTGTTGTTAAGGAAGAACATCAAGCTCTCTTTGATGCTTCTGCTTTGTCCAACCATGAAAATTTTGAGAAAAATCGTAACCATGTTCATGATATTATTAGAATTTATTCTATGAGTGCTCAGATTACAAATACTCAGATCACAGAAAAGGTGGACTACTATTTCAATAAGATCATTACCAAGCATCAGTTTTCCAGTCTATTTATGTATTTTACAGAGAACTTGTCATTTCCTCCAGTGACTTGAGATTTTAAAGATCATGTACAAAAGCTGAAGGACTTCACCCCTATTTCGAAAAAATTCATGGAAAATAAAGATGACTATGAGAATAAAATTAAGTATAGTGGTGAAATCATTGGGGATTTCATCAAGATATTGAAGTGATATCTTCATGTACAAAGTGAATTGATTGTAGTGACTGATACCACACCTATTGGACCTACTGGATCAGTGACTCAACCATTGACGTTAATAGTTTAGGCCTTGAATTAGATTCTACCAGTGATCAAAGAGCAGTTTCAACCTCCTTTGTTGTCACAACACAAACCCAAACTTGTCTATAATGTTCTATAAGGAGTGATTATACCTCTTCTAAAAATTTCTTCAGACCCTCCAGCTTCTAATAAATCATATACTGTAAATTTTCTTGATTCATATAAGAAAGGGAAATAACCTCTTAATCATGATCCATAGTGTGGATCATTCTCTGATAGGGCTGTTTGGTATACTTTTTTGTCATTGCTAAATGATTTTTCACACATTTTACTTCATTGATAAATTTAATTTTGTGTTCTTGTCTTTCATATATTTAGCTACTATCTATTATTCTATTATACTTTTTATTTCTTTGCTTCCTATTTCCTTCTTGATCTATCTTTAAAGTGGGAGAACCTTTTTTACTCCCCTTGCACTTTTTGATAATCCCAAATGGGGGAGAATAGTTTGGCATTATCCTAATTTACATTACCTTTGATATCACTCTAATGTATTTTATTTTTCTTTGATACCATTACTATTTTTTTACATATGAACATTATCTATATATTAAGAATAGTCATCGATATATGGATATGATAAGTAGGATGAATTTATTCCAAATAATATGATTATACTAAACAATTCCATGATTCGTGATCATCAAAAATATGGAGATTGTTTTCCCATTGGATTCTGTTGATCATCCTCTCTAGTATTAATGTATTTAATAATCACAAATCATGTAAATTACTATTAATAATATATGAACATTTCAATCATGTTTATTTAAGTTTCAATATGTAAAATTATGTTTTTATATGATCACATATAAATTTGATACATTTTGAAAATTTTATGTTGTAGTACAGTACAAGAATAAATATTGTCTACATTTGAAAAACTGACACCGATTGATAGAATGAGACACCGGTAGTTCAAATGAGTAACTGATAGATAAATTGACCTAGTGATGGAAGGACTTACCGATGCAAATAACCTACCAATGCAACAGATTACTAACTCAATGGACTTATCAACAAATGGTGATATTGAAGAAAGGACTCACCATCAGTTACAATGAGTCACCGATCCACATACAGACCGACAGATTTACACAACAATTAAATGAGACACTGACAGAAGGCGATACCAACATAGGACTCACTAATTCATAGAAATAACAACCTAGGACTCATTAATAGACAATTTGAAATTTATTCTATTTAATATTATTTTTAACAGTAATATTTTGATTGTATTAATGTGAATGATTAATTTAATGATTTTTGCACACATCATAAATGAGGATATATGAGATATGAGGTATAATATCTACCTCAAACATGCACATCTTAGGGCTGCAAGAATATATATATAATGAAGAGCGTATAAAATTTATATACACACACTAGAACACATACACAAGATGATATGAGTAGACCCCCCATTAGCAATATATAGAAAAGAAGAAAACATGAAGAATTATTAATTATTTTATTCTATGAACCATAGAATTATTGTTCATTAATGATCCATCATCTCTATAGCATCCCACTAAACCTAAGGAGAAGAACATCTCACCCTCTAGGATGTAAGAAAAAAGTGCTCCACAACACTTTGTTTTCAGTGTTTGTTTCCATATTCAACTCTAATACATCAAAAATTACAAACCTAAAATGCATAACACTAAGAGAATTTCTAATACATTATTATTATATTCTGAAATTTTATGTACTCTTTAACTAATCATTCGATTGGTGTGCATGTCTGTTCTAAAAGAACATAAAATCTCCAGTACTAAACTAAAGGATACTAGATATCATCAAACAACTGTCTTTCTACACTTGTTTATCCAACTTATAACTGTAGAAGAGGTCCTATGTGACCTTATTGTATTTTTGTTCCCATGTAGAACTGTGGTAGAGGTCTTGTGACATGGAATGTCTATGTATTGTTATGTTTACCCCGATCTAGGGTGTGAATCAAAAATCATTATCTTTATAGATTTATTGGTGGCAGGTGATGACCAAGTGGAGAGGACAAAGTCTTTGCATGAGGCTGGTCCTCTTATTATGTATCTAATGTGTTTTTCAATTTATTATTTCACTGTTTTAACTCATATTTCATAAAACCAAATTTTACTTTGATATTTATTGTTGGATAATAGTTATAACTATTTTTCGTTATTAGAGTAGTTTTAAACGTTGTATCAATATATCATATTGTTATTACTGAGAATTAATCAATCTTATGTGATACTATTTGAACAAACAAGATATTATAATTTTACTACCTTGGTTAACTTGATAGTTTTTATATAAAATTGGGGGAATCATTTAAATAAACTTTTTAACATAAATTTTTATATGAACTCAATTCACCCCCACTTGAGTGTCCTAATCCAGCCAAAATAATTCCTTATCCATATTTTAATAAAGAATAATAGGATATTAATATTAGAAAAAATAAGCTATTAAACTCTCCCCACTCTATAGAGTCAATTTCATCCCATTTCCTCATAATCTTGATAATATTCCCCCATTCAGTAGCTTCACATTTCAAAAAATATATAACTAAATGATAATTAATACTCTAAAACCTAGATAATGGAAAATATATTTTCAATAATGCTAATCCATTTCTATGAAACTAGTGGGTCAGAAAAAACAAATTAAAGAATGAGGGTGTTTCCTCATAGAGGATGTAATAGAATATTATTCCAATCGTTGATCTTTTAGATGTTCAACATAACTCATAGTTTTAGAATGTTTTGTACTAAAAACAATAAGATTTTTCATTCCAACTCCCATAAAATGCGATGACTTAGGAGGAGAGTCATTTCAATTTACATCACATTCATCCTTAACATGGTTCATTTAGGTTCCACCCACTAACTAAAAAAACCACAGTGTAAGAAATTATAATCAGAATGATGAAAAATAATTTATAAAATGTATAAATCAAGAAACATTATTGTCATTCTATGAAAAATTAGGATTAAAATAGTTCATTCATGGTCCTCATCTATTTGAATCCCTCATAATAGACTATAAATAATTTTTTATTATCTAAATAATATAACCTTGCAGTGTCTAATCGGGTGAATAATAAGGCATATTGTGGTGTACTATGTAACACTTCTATGAACCATAACTTGAATTTTTGGGAGTTATTACAACTATTTTCATATATTCTATAACCACATTAACTTTTAGTATCCAAAAAGGGATGTAATTTTTTTATAAACCACTATCCCTACACTTCACTAATATTTCCAGATATTTTTCTATACATAGAATTATCCTTATACATATCGTTAGACGTCTCCCTTGAGAACCAACCAAAAATTCCACATCCCATTATCCAAAGGCTAACAAAACCATTCTATGTTACCAACTATAAATACATCGAATTTCACATATAAATATCACATTATATTAGATAAATATTAATTAATTTTATGAAATACTAGATCATGGACTATAATGGTTTATTGTCTTTGTATACTAGGTAAAAAATATTCTAATTCAACGAAATTTCATCAACTTCAACCAGAAAGATATTCCCCTTGTTTTATCTCTAAAATCATACCCATCTTAAATACTTTTATTTTAATATAATAAGGGGAAACATACAAAATGGTGATATTAGATGCTCAGTAAAGTTGAATATGGGATATGTTAGCCTATGATCATATGAATGTACAAGATAAGAATAAGGTTATTAGATACTGAATATAACATAAAATTTCTTACCAATCCATTCATATATCATACTAATGAGATATGGAATAAATCATTATCATTCCAAAAGATATGATTAATAAGTGTTTTAAATCATCACAATTCATGTGATAGAAGATCATGTCATAAAAGTGTTACATAAGTATTAGTAAAGAAACCATTTCATTTATCATGATTTTCTAAAATGAACATCAATCATAGTGGATCAAGCCTCATCACATATTTACCAATTTTGTTAAAGAACATAGTCTCGTTTTGCCATTATGGATCATGCCCATCAACAAGTTCCTCATTGATTATTAAGCCCGAAAACTTGTTTCATTATTCCATAGAGTGAGTTATGAATATTTTACCCAATGAATTAGAAAGAGATATAGATCCCAACAATAACAAAATGTAAAATATACATATTTTTCCACAAGATCTGAAAAATTCTTCATATCAAAACCCAAGAAAATAAATGCACTTCATAAAAACATCAACTTATTAGAATCCATGATAAGAAATGGGTATCAGAAAACAATTCATCATAGAATAACTTGTGGAAAAGAAATTGGTTTCAAAAACATATTTTGATCATAAATATAAAACATATATAGAAATAATAAGTATGTTATCATTATATCATATCCCTAGTAATGGCTAAGTAACATAAAAAATGTAATTATATATGGAAAATTATCTTTAATGTAAAATAACTTGGAACATTTATTGTGGGAAATAAAAATTCTCTAAAAATAAATTTTTAAATTTAAAATTTAAATATATTTAGTTAAAATATATTTCATTGAAAAAAGATTGAAAATTTATAAAGAAGCATCAAATAAAATACTGGCCATGAGGATAAAAAATTATGTTCATGTTGCACATGTAAAAATAAAGCTTCCTTTCACTTTTTTGGTAATATTTAAATTTTCATTGTCTAGAAAAATTCAAGAAGATTTATTTTAAATAACATTTTGAAAAGTAAAAATGTTTCAATGTTTCTTTAATATATCATTTGGATAACGTTCAATCAATTTTGAATGCATTTTTAGATAACATGGTTATCAATGAAAAATGGGGTTTGACTGGAGAGAGAAATTAATAAGATTTTTTAAAAAACATCCTTTTACAATCTTCTAGTAAATAAAGAGAGGAATTTAAAATTAACACCTATAGATTTATGAAAAAAATATAAGGGAATAAATTTCCAGATTTTGTTAAATATATCATAATATTTCATCATCGAATATAAAATCATGAACAATCCTAAAAAACAATAAGATTGTAACATCAAACACTTACCACTTTGATAGATTTTAAATGATAATCCCCATTAAAGTATAAAATCAAATGAGAATTCAAATATAATTTATATAAGGATATTCATGATATAAATTTTCCATTTATAAGTATAAATAACTTATAAAATAATATAGGTTTAAGCATAACTTATGTTCTAAAGAAAGAAATTTGTGACAAACACCCCTTACCTTATGTCTAAATATACATCATACATGATTAAAACGCCCATATGATAAATATAGTTTTTTTAAATATATATTAATGAAATATAATTATATATATCATTCCATATATTATATACATATTCCCTTTTATTATCTATTCAATTAAAATCCCTTGTTAAAATAACATATTGGTAAAAACTACATTGTTTTTCAGGCATGTTTAGATAATATATTTTGTGTCCTCATAAACATATAACGGTTTAATGATATAATAATTATAATAATTATATAAATATAATAAATATTAAGCATTTAATTATTTAGTATAATTCATTAAAGTTAGTGACAGAGTACGAAATATGTTGTTCATGGAGATGATAGACCATACATATGCATGAGTGATGTTTCTATTTTATTCATAGTTTTAAAAAAAGATAATTATATAATAATTAAAACATAAATAATCATTATTACATAATATATATCACATATATTAATTAAATTTTTCCTTATTACAATCCATGTAAATAACTATTGAAAAATGATTCACATCTCTGCATGAGGAGCTAGTCCTCCATACACATGAGCGAAGTTATTGTATCCAATATGAAATGTAATGTAAGAATATATATATGATATCTTAATTAAGTAGGTATAATTATGTTAAAAATAATATTTATATTAACTTAATATGTCCTTATTACAATATTTTTAAAATGGAAATGAGGAAAACACAAGACATCTATTCAAGAGGTGGTAGTTCTCCTCATACCTGACCGAAGTTATTGTTTTTAAAGGGATTGAAGGTAAGATGATAGATGTGATATTATAAGTCTACAATTATAATAAAAACATAAATATCAAATAAAACATTTAATAAATAGTTACAACCATTCATGATAGGTGGTGATGGAAAATGAACACCATTAGTTAGCTAGGTGGTAGGATGTCCAACACATTACCGACAGTTTCATTTCCCATTTGATGGAAGAGGAGATTGATTCATTTCGTAAAATTAACATAATAAACTATCATTATATGTTATATATATTTGTTAATATTATTTTATAACATGTTAACAAACTTTGAAAAATTTATAGGATGAAATAAATTGAAAACGCATGTTTAAGGATAATAAATTTTCTTTAGAGACCCCCTTTTAGTTTACACCTAAATTATTCTAATGAGGGACTTGTAATAAAAATAAGGAATATAGTATGAGGGGAGGGAATTATGGCATACATTTTGGAAGGTATTGGTCCAATGAAAGTGTCTTGTAATTATGAAGAGGATAATAGAGGGGTGGCCTCTTATAAGGTGGGGGGACACAAAAGGATTTTTTGAAATGATTTATGTGTACCCATGTTTTTATCAAGCCTAAAAGACCCAAAATGGGTAATTATATAACCTAAAAAGGGATATGGTCAAAATATTTCTTGAAAATGGGGTTTAGTTATGTTTCTGGTTCAGATTTAACTTTATATTTTTAATTTAACCCCTGGTAAACCCATCTTAATATTTGTATAGTAATTATTTTTTACTGTTTCACTTTTCATTTGGAGAATAAATTAAGTTCAAAAAATTATAAAACAAAATTTATTCTCATTAAAAATATGGGCTTCATTTTTCCAAATTCCTTTAATTGTTGTGGAACGTTTTAATTTAAAATTAATCCCAAAAATGTGATGACCAATTAGTTTTCCAAAGAGAAACTTTTCATATGTAGAGAACGTTTTAATATAAAAACCCCATAAAAACAGATTAAAATGATAAAAAATTTATTAATAAAAATAAAATTGAACTAATTTGACTATTAATGTAATTTTAAAATAAAATTGATCTTGAAAACAATTTAAATAAAGTCAATTTTTAATTAAAATCAATATTTGTTATTATTATTTAAATAATTTAATATTTTTCAAAAATTATCAACAATTCACAAAGAGATAATATTTTCATGTAGATTTCAAAAAATATTTCTTTTATAAATTTTTTTTTTCTCTAAAAATCTATAAATTTAAATTTATTATTTTTTCACAAAATGAAATAAAAATCATTTTTTTAGAAAAAGTTATTTTTGAAGCACATAAGGACTTTAAAAAAGATTAAATACGTAATTATGAATATATTTTATTTGTCTAAAACATTTATAATTAGTTTTAATATTGTTGTTATTCCTCTTTGAACCACAAAATTTAATTTCTAGGTTAAAATGTGTTATGTTTAAATATTAATATTATTAGTACTTTGCAATTTGTTAAAGACTATGTTTTTTGTGCAACACAGTCTATCAATGAAAATAAATTCATTTGTAAATAACATTTCAAACAATAAAGGAGTGTTACAATATTGTAAAAAAATATTCTAATGAGGTTGTTTTCTTGAGAATATGACCTCTAAGAAAGAATTTTTGATCCTATGTAGAATTTGGCCCGATGAGGAAGGAAGTATGAGATTATGAATTTGGGATTGAACATTGTGGAGGTTTATGATATATTATACTAAAATATAAATCAAACAACATATTTTTTGAGTGTTATAGTTTAAGGTCATATGGTAGGACAACATTATGCAGTGAAACATAAAACTATTAGGATGTTATTATGTAGTTTTACATTATGAAACAAGAATATTCATGTCAAAATTGGTTGAAAAAAGTTAGTTGAGTATGGATAAATCATTATTCTTCCTCTGACATTTCTCACAAATTTATTATTAGGATGATATCATTAATGGAAGAATGATTTATTGGGGATTATACATGGGGAGGCGGCATATATATTTCATTGAATAATTAAGTATATTTATTTTAGGCTTATATGAGGGTTTCCTATAGTGCTGATAAATGAACAATTAATGGACCAAAGGGGATGAACCATCAAGGAGCACATGACAAAGGCCTATACCTAGAAGAAGACATGGGAATATCCCTAGGAATAGGGAGAACATTTTTTGGGATTATGTATATAGGTTATCTAATCATGTATTTGTTTCTATGAATCATTGATGAATCCTATTGAAAAAAATCATCAATGGGGAAATGGATGAGAATTATAATTATGAATGAATACAAGGTTCACCTAGCTTATATTTGGGATTCTAACACTCTAATAAGCATGTTGAGCTTGGATAGAAAACTCCAGTCACCTTATGAAAGGAACCATCATATTCAATTGAATACAAAATCCTGATCACATTGATGATTCTACCTATATAGGATGAAAATTCTCAGTCATCTTATTATTAAATAAATACATTATTTAAAGGATGCATACTGGTTTGTACTCAGTGTTTATAAATATCCAATGTTTTCATAAAAATCCATTATAATTATATTCCTTGGTAAGATACCTAAGTAAAGGTTTATCATCATTAAAAGTTTTCTATACAAGGTATAATAAGATGATAGGTGAATTATGATATTTATCCAAGTTAGGGAAAAGTGAATGATATGATTTTCTTTCGAGAGGGTTAAGTGAGGGATATTATTTTATTTTTTAAAGGCTATGAAAATGACCCAATTCTCCCTAATGTTGTGTAAAATAATAGGTTAAGCTTTTCAATAGTATAGGAATATGAAATTTGGATCAATATTAACCTAATGCAGTATTAATTGAATTAGTTTAGATTTTTTCTAGTGTAGTGCTATGTGAAGGGATAACCTTGGTGAGGACATAGAAAATTGGTATCCCTTCTAATGGATATTTTGTGGAAATTTTCCCTAGTGGTTTGGAGCCCCAAAAATGTCAATAATAGAGTAACACTATATTTTATTTGTTTTTATATGTGAATTAATCTTGTTTGAAAATAATGGGTCTATTGGTTTTGTTTATCAGTTCTAAAATTCATTAAAACTTAGGAAAACCCAAATACCCTTTTTTTGGTTAATTTACTATGGTTTGAAGCTTAATTAAGATACTTAGAAAGAGTTAGAGACTATATAATAAGACTTATATGAGAATAATTCCATGTAATATCCTTTATTTCTAAAAGGATTTAGATGTGAACCTCTTGGGTTATATTTGTAAGACAAAATTTAGGATGGGGTACATGGTCTAGGCATGGATTTTCAGTGTAAAAAAGTATACTTGAGTGAGAAAGAGTTTATGATGGTGCCTTATTCTAGTAGACTATCTTGAACACTCTTATCCCACCATGAAATGTATATAAAAATTCTGGAGAGAATTCTTGGGTAATATGAAGAATTATTTTTTTTATTTGGTCATTGAATTTCCTAATAGTTATCTTCTTCTTACAAAATCAAGAAACAAAATCCATCTATGACATATGTTAAACAAAAATTATTATCACAAAACACTAATTTTTTATGAATAGTTTTCCCCATGATGTATAGTACTAGATAATGTCTACACGTCTGATATTTAATAAAATATAGATTCCCCTAGGGTAAAGGGTGAGGTTTTTTTAAATATATTCTTAGAGGAATAGAAAAATTATAGTGGGATATGGAGGTTTAGGAAGGATAGAATGATGGGTTTTTGTGATATGATTTCGATGGTGTATTTTTAAAAACCTATAACAAATTATACTAAGTGCATATAGAGAAAAAGAGTTCAATTAAATGTAATAGGTAGATACATTTGTTATGAATCTTTCATGGAGGATCATAAATTTGATTGTATTTTCACCAATTATGGAATTTAATGTGATCATTGTGGTGGAATGGTTTCTAGTTGGTTTATGAAATATATCAGGGTATGAATAAATATTATAAGGATGAAATATTTATTATGGTATGTGAATTATTTATTGAAAGAAAAGTAAAACATGGATGAAATGACTATATTGATCCAAATAGTTATTTTAGGTGAGCCATGTGGTGGAGATGTGAGTATATAGAAGTGAGGATGTGAGGATTCATAGGCATCAAGACAATGATGTGGTATGCTGATTCCACCATAGAGTTTTTTATTAATGTTGTGTTTCCTATTTTGAAAGATGTGTCATTTTATGGACCAGTTTGATTTTCTACTGCAAGAATATATGTAATGTGAAGAGATAGGTCACTTTGAGTTGTTTTTCAGAGGACCTTATAGGTAAATGAGATCCATTGATCGAGCTAGAATTAGGAATATTACAGATATGAATGAGAGGAGAAAAAATATATGGTACAATAAAATCATTTTCCAATTTGTGAAATAAAAGATAGAGATATTCTAATCAATGGGGAAATGAACACCAAGGATCCAAACTCCATTGGTAGAACATGTATCATACATTCTGGCATCATTATAGTGACATGAAGTTGAGAAAAAATATTTCAGAGAAGGTTAGTGAGGGAATTATTGTTTTAGGAATTATTTGAACATGACTAGGGATTTTGGTTTTTTTTGATGGTTACATTCACGTGAAGTACATTTATTAAAACACAAATTACAATTAATTGGTTAGAATGTGAGAATTATACAAATTTCAAAAAAAAATATGGGATGCATTGGAATCAAGGACAAACTGGGTATCTGGTATAATATATCAGACATATGGGAATTCAGTATGATGTAGGATAAAAGGGTTTATTATGTATGATGCAAAATAAATATGGTCATCAGGTGTGATTCATGATGAAATGATGGTATTGATACGATGAAGGGAAATTCCATATGCTTATTTATGGGTATATGTGGATAACTAGTATATGTGGAAATGATGATTGATACCATAATTTTTTTGGGTAGTTGGTCATGATGAGTCAGGATATTTTATTCTTATCTTGTGGAGTACCCCTGGGAGGAATTGGTTTGTTTATGATATGTAATTTGTGTATTTTGGGTCATATGGAATGAGAAAAAGGTGTTTTATATCATATCAGTGTTTGGGAAAGAGGAATGTAGGTTGATTTGATATTAGATAATTTTGTTATTTCATTTATTATGATAGATCATGAATGGTCTATCATATAATGGGAATACTATACATTCTTTGGTATTTTGGGATAGATATTATGGTCAGATCTATTATCAACCTTTAGAATTTGGACACATCTGAGGATTTTGTGGTGTTAGTGTAGGTCATGGAATAATCTTCAGGATCATATGCCCTTAGGATTTTTAATTATCCAATTGGTAGGATTAAAACCGAAACACTTGTGTGTTGTGATGTTGATATATCTTTATTCTATGATTGGGGGGAGGGGATACTCTGAATTAATGGAGATTAGATTTTCAAAATATCAATTATAATTCATGGGGAAGGGTTTGTCCATGAGCTATATGGTTTCATCCTGATGGGTCTTGGTGGGATGAGTAAGGTTTTTAAATTTTTGAAAAATTGAGTGTTTGGGGAATAAAACCACATAGGAATGGGGTTGTTCCTTGACACAACACTATGATGTGATGTAAATGATTCTAGGGTGGCTTTTCACCATTAAATTTTGGGGGAGGGTATTATGCCTTTAGGGCCTAGGATAGGATGGATTCAAATCAAAATCCATATTTCTATTCCATTACCATCACTCTGAACCTAAACCGTGAGGTTTATATTAAATTAATTTAATTGTTAAATGACTAAAAGTGAAGAATACCCTATTATTGTTCAAAAAAATGGGGATCGCCAAATCCCCTATTCCCAATAATTATCCATCTATTATATATATATATATATTATCACTATAATTTTTTACTATGAGATGAATGGAGGAACTAAGGATGAAGATAATTGTTGTTAAGGGTTAATATCTTTAGATTTATCATATTTTTATTAATAGAAATCCCTAATTATTTGGATTTTGTTAAATTTCTGCAAAATATTATAATTTTAAGTTAATCCTTGGGTGTTTTTTAAAGGATGATTGAATCTAGTTAAATTTTATTTGTGCCTTTCATTTTCAATAATATACACTTCTCATATGACATATTGTAAATGGTCGTAATTAAGGTGGTCTTTACGAGACTAGGAATGAAAATTCATGAAGTTTCTAGTATTCAGAGAGAATATAGAGGGTAAAAACAAATGTGAAATCATGTATTGAGGAACAATGTGGAATTAATTGTTTTATATGTGGTGTATTAGATAGTTAGTCGTGATGAAATTGGTTTTAAATGTTTTCTTATAATTGATTAATAGATGTTGTTCCTTGGGAACATGTTTCTTGTATCCTATTTGAATATGGGTGATGTTGATACATATAAATGGGGGGATGTGGTTTATAAAATATGATGGAGGTTTGTAGATGGTGTATCATAATATTTTAGTGATTCCAGTCAACATAGTTGGCTAATGTCCCCATTGGGCTTGTGTACACAAATTGAATAAACTATGTGGTAGTTTATTCCAATACTTATAGATGTTGGACTCTCTAGATTATGTGGAATAGGGGAATGGTGACTATCATTGGTATAAAGGATTTTTGAAACACACCTATCACATGGTGTGGGAAAATAAATTATATCTTAAGTTAGAATGTGGTGTATTCGTTTACCTTGGTTTTCTCCACAGAGGAGTTCATGAAAATCTAGTTACTCACATTAAATAAGTGTAAAAGTTGTTTTTTTGCATTCATTATTAAAATAAGTAAAAGGAATTAATAATGGGTAGAAATAGTTTTATTTATCAACCGATAAGGTTAGGGTAGGATTACCATTTCTAATTCCATATAAGTATAAAAATTCATTTTACCTCTCTTAATATAGAATGATAAATGTAATAATCCCCAATGGAGTTTCTAATTAACATTGGTTGAAATAAATAATGGAAACCCCCCCATTATGAATTAAAGTTAGTAATAAATTCATAAAATCACAAGGACAATCCAAATATGGAATTAGTTATTCTTATAAGTATTCAATAATCACCAAAATTCCTCACACATTCCATCAACCAATTGAAACTCACCACCCAACATAGTTTACTCAAAGGAAAAACACTACAATAGGGGAATGGAGTTTAAAGAAAGTCAACCAAATCCCAAAATATTGAATAAATCTGAAACCCTTAGAAAAATTTCATTATAATAATTTACATCCTCTATAAATAAATAAACTTCAATAGAAAAAATAATTTCTTATTAAATTAAGAGAATCACGCATTATGAAATAGTTCTCCTTCTTCCCCTGATCAGTAAAAAATTACCCACCATTCTAGGGGTCTTGGAGAATAAAGGGGAAATGGTAGATGTTTAATAGAGAGAAGAAAATAAAATTGACACTCCCTCATGTGAATCATACAAAATAGACTTCTCAATACCTCTATAAATCTTCAAATTCATATGGATACCAAGATTACAAACATGACACCTTTAAAGATTTTTTTCTGGATTTGAGCTAGAGTTTCTCTCTAAAATGTTTGACATTTGTATAAAAATTTAAGAAAATACAATGTTGGAATGTCTAAATATCATGTTTTCTAGAAGAATATAATCATCACCTCTCTCCAACTTTTCATGTGAATTAACTAAAATAATGATAGAATTTATATATGTAATATAATCTTCATGAACGTATCAAATTAATAATCCAAATAAAAATAGAATAACCTCATTTTAAAGACAATATATTGAGATACTCCACATTTATAGTGGAGTAGACTAAATTATCAAGCCAATAATGTTTCCACATTGCATGATTTCTCTGGGGCTCTTATTATAGAATCAACACATTATCCATTTGAAGAAAATTAATCCCACTAACCACAACACCCTAAATAATGAATTTTCAATTTGGATCATTTTTAAAATTTTTATCAGAAGAATTGCAATGTGATAAATAAAGATAAGATTATTGAATTAGAAAATTTTCAAAATTTAGCTCAAAATTAAAAAAAATTAAAAAAATGATTCATTATAACATTATATAAAAAATAAGAGGGTTAAAACCATTGAATTACTGATAAAAGTAATTTAAAATGTTGTCACTTTCAATTCCCATAGACTTCTCACATGGACTCCTGGATAAGTTAGCATCTAAATTAAATGAAACAAAATTTCAATCACTTATGCCTTTGACAAAACAATTTAATACAAATAAATAAAATATATATGGCATCCTCTAAAGCCATTATTTCATGTTTTCTATTAAGTTATTTTAATATATTTCTTCTTCATTTCTCCTTGAACACACACAAAACACTTACCTCACATGAATTTTCCCTCATCACAAAATAATATATATCCAAAAATATTTTATCTTATAAACCCATGATAGATTCCACATATAAATTTTAAATTCTTATATTGGCACCCAATATTAGTCATAAAATTGTTTTAATGAGGGAGGATTTTCAGTGTTTTTCGGTGGATTTAATTTGGAAAGTTTTAGATTTCAATAATTCTAATTTATTATAAGAGGGTTTAGATGTTTTTGAAGACAAATTTAGAGATCTAATTTTCAATCAATTTTAGTCTCCACCTTTGTCTCTCATTAAAATATTAGCTCTCATATCCATGAAAATATCAGGTAATGTGAATCCCTTTTGTATTGTAATGGAGAAAATTATATGAACTCAAATTTGTTCAAGTGAAGATAATTTTTTATATATTACTAATTCAAAATTTTTTACAATATGATTTTCATAGGAAGTGGGATTGCTATGAATTTCAAGAAGTTGGTGGGACTTCCTATCCCTTATCATGAATGCCAATAATTCTTTTCAATTATAGGAAAATGGTATTTGTTTTATTTTTCAATAGATACAAAATAATAATATTTTATAATTCATCTCATAAATGTCCACTATGGAAAAATGTTTAATAATAGAAACAATACATTCATCTTATAGTTTTTCTCCCAGAGAATTATGAAAATATTATGTATAACACCTTATAAATACACCACCACAATTTAATTGAAAAAAAAATTGAAACTTTTCTTCATAAAGTAGGGTGGATATGATAAATGGTATTTAATTTGGATAATTCATAAAATTTTCATAAAAAATATGTGCTAAAGTGACTCAATATATACATAAGATAATATAAAAATAATTTTATTGAAAAGTTGGATGTTAAGGTCAAAATAGTGGTTAAATAATTATTAATAGAAGTATATTTAGATATCAGGTTTTGAAATAAATAAATAAAATATTGGTTAAAACATGAATGGATTTGTTTTTTTAGAGAAATTCAATGAATGTATATAATATGTCAAAAGTGTTTATAAGCCTTAAAAAATGTTATTTTAATTATAAACATAGTGCATTGTAGAACAATATTAAAAAAATAGAGGTTTTTTTCATGATATTATAAATGTATTAAGCCTAAAATAATCCATTTCAGTATTCATTTCAGTGTAGTTCCATGGGGTAAATTGGTTCACTCTCTGAAATGGATTTTAAAAAATGGTAATGATAATATTTTGAGCTCAAATGTTTATAAAAAATACTAAAATTGACATAGAAAAAAAAAAAATAAAATGCATCAAATTTTGAAAAATAGAAATTCTTAAAACATAAACTACAAAGGTTCACCCCCACACATAAATCATATGTCTCTTAAATTAATTCAAGTAGGTTTAATATGTTAGAAATTTTTTAATTTAATAAAAGAAGGAATATTTTATTCATAGGTATGACCTGATCGATTATATTGATAAATATATTGGAGGGGTGAAACCTTATCTACTTTCTAGGGTTCAAGTTTCATGAGTATTTTATTCAATCTTCATCCACTAATAGTGAATGAGATTTTTGACATTATCTCACAAGCAATACAACACCATAATGATATACATAAGTGAATATAAATCGACCTTCCACTTCAAAAAAATGTTACTAGAGAAAAACATAATTCTTGAGTTATATAATATAATATTGACTTTTAGATTGATGTCTTTGTTTTGGATTATCAAATATTGAGCTAGTGATTTTCTCTATTTATATATATTTTAATTTCTAAAATCTTCACTTCTAATTTAATCTAGATCTTGTGGTAGTAATATTTTCACTTTTCCATATCTGTCTAGGTCCAAATCAATTTCCCTTATATCCTAATATGTCATGTTCTATAATGGAACCTTCATGTGATAACTTTACCTATAAATTAGAAAGTATGGATTTATTTCTATTAAGGTTATATATTATATCCTATAATCCCATAAGTTATCTTGCACCAATTTTACCCGATACATCCTTTTAGGTTTAATAATGTTTTCCATAACTCCATTGATTTCCCTTGTTGACACATCAACTTGTCCATTGTTCTATGGATGACTATCTGTTGAATTTATATTATTCACCACACACCTTCTTAGTAAAGTATCCATTCCTATATTGAAAAAGTGATTCCCTTGATCACTGATGATTAAAATGGGTACTCCAAACCTATAAAATATTTTAGCCATGACCCAATCACTAACAACATGAGAATGATCAGTTTTGGATGATTTTTTATTTCCCCTATTATGACACATAATATAATACATGAATGATATGATAATTTACTATTGAAATTTGTAAAATTCAAAAAAAATATATTCCCCATGATATAAAATTTTAGAAAATAAAAATGGGGTTTTGATGAATTTATTTTAAAATTTAAATATTTATATAAAATTTATTTTCTTTATATTTTTCAAAAAATTAACGTGGATGTCCGAAAAGAGTGGGATAATAAATTACAGATTTTAAATATTTTCTTAATATAATTTTAGTTCCAATTCATCCTATATAATATATAGTGTGTCATAACTGAGAAAAAGAATCAATTTCAATTTTAGGAAATAAACTTCTCAATTTTAGGCCATTGTAAATTTTCTAAATAAGTAGATCCTCCCAAATAAAAAATATGGATTTTCATTTTATTTATTGAATTTTGTGGGTATTTTTGTGATATGGGATATAAGAAGTTATATGATATTTTAAAATATCAATATACCATGGAAACTCTCCTTCAATAATGTATAACTAGTATTCAGGACTATGATCATTAATATTTTCTTATTTAAGTGTTTTTAATTAATTTGTTTTGGGAATATTAATGAGTTCATTAATGACTAGGTTCTCAATTATTTTAAAATCATATATATATATATATATATATATTAATTTATTATATTAATGAGATCCAAATTTCTAGCCTATCCTTAGTTTCAAGAATCTTCAACATTTACTTATAAGCGGTTTCATCAAAAAATATTGTGATTTTAATTCTAATAAGATATGAGACGAATCAATCCATAGACTGTACAATGTAAAAAAACTTTTTTTCTATGGTTGTGTTGTTGAATTGGGAAACATATAACTTTCTTGAGGTATAAGAAATAACATGAATCCTACCATCCATTATTTGAGAATGTACTACTCCCAATTATTTATTAGATGCCCACTAAGTACCACAAAAGGTTATTCTCAATTTGGTGGATGGTTCATTTGGGGAGTTATCAATATACTCTTTAATATACCAAAAGATTCCTTAAATTGACCTTTTAAATTTATATTAGTGTGTCTCAAAATATATCATTAAATAAGGAGATAAAGTTTATTGAAAATTTAATAAACACCTTATATAATCCTTCATGCCGTAAAAATAATCAGACTAGATTCAAAAAAGATGTTTGAGGAAATGAATTTATCACATTAATTTTTGTTTTATCAATTTCAATGTATTTCATGAAAATTAAATTCCAATGTTATATTCCTCTATAATCCATGAATTGATACATTCAATATTTCAAACAAGATTCCATTAAATGCATATTTTGAAGACTTCTTATATATTTTAAAAATAAAAGAATAAAAAATTTCCCCAAATATTAAAATCATCCAAGAATACCTCCATTAAATCATCAATGTGATAATTGAATATACAATTTATTCACCTCGGAAATATAAATAAATAAATTCCAAATAAAAAGTGAATTATTTTGGTAGAAAAGTTGCTAATGTAACATGTAAAGATATTCTTCCCTTGATCCTCAGGATAAATGGTCACATGGATATAACCTAAAAATATGACAAAAAATTAATAATGTGTTATTTTTAAAAATCTCTCTATGATTTGGTCAATTATAGGAGTGGGGAAATGATATTTTTAATTTAATAGATTTAATTTACTATATTCAATACGTAATCTATTTATGATTTTAATTATCATAGGTGTTAATTCATTTTTTTTCAATCCTCACAATAGTTAATCTTGTTTTTATGGTAACTAGAAGGATGGGGATGAACCATTATAGATATAAAATGGGTTTGATGACCCCCAAATCGATGATATTATATATCTTCTTATTCAGTAATTCCATCAAGGTTGTGTTTCACCTCCATTTTAAATATCTAACTAGTTTAGAATCTCCCTTATCTGTAATTCTATGAATGTATATTTTTGGGATAATTATTGTTATATCCCAACATATCCATAGTATTTATCCAAATTTGTTTCTCAAAATTTCAATGAATTATTTTTTTTCAATAATGAATTTTTTATTAGTATTTATCACTGGTAATATTGATCCTTCCATGAAGTAAATAGTTTTCAAATCATTGGTAAGTGGTTTAAATTCTGTATGTGGTTGTTGCTGAAGAGTTTAAAGATTATTTATGTTCCTTAAATATGCTGCATGAATTTCTAACAAAAATATTAATATATCACCTTATTAATTAGGATATAAATCCTTAGATTCATAATAAAAAGAAAATGTTACATATTCATTCGATTTCAAAATAGAATTACTAGAGTTTGAATAATTCTAAATAGCCTCATATTTCATGGAATTATTAATAATAAAATTCATCACTAAGGATAAAAACTAGTTGAAAACCAATAAATATTCAATGGTTTCATCCTCCACATGTTCATATAGTATAAAGGGAGTGTGATCATCTAATGGGTTTCTCATAGAGAATAAATATTAAAGTGGAATGCATGGTCTCCATACTCTATAGAGTGTCTTCATTCTATGAAATTGAAGAATTACCTAGAAATTCTTCTTAAAGAACTCCAAAAAATTATTTATATTTTTAATGGGTTCCTATATTCATCAATATTCAAAAGTTTTTTAAGCTAATAATTGAATATGTTTTAAATTCATTATAAAATCATCAAAAAACCCTATTTGGAAAACAATGAATATGTTGGCAAGGCCTAACACCAATTTTATAATCCTCAAGTCTCCCACATCTATATAATTCTTTAATGAGTGAGTAAATTCATTAATTGAAATATCTATATCTTATAGATCATTATGGATTCATAAAGAGATAGTGGTTGATGAAAAGGAAAATTTCTCAACATCATGTCATTTAATTAGAAACTATAGTGTGATAAGTGATTAAACACATCTTCCAAAGGTGAACCTATCATTACCATGAATTCTCATCTACTTGGTATATAGATGATTTTAAAATTAACAAAACCTAGAGATTTTTTTATACTACCTATTAAAATATCATTGATTACATCATCATTAATAGAAATGGTGGGGGTAATAATTTATTTTCCTTTTATTTTATTTTAAATGGTGTTTTTTGTCCCTTCTTTTCTAACATATGCTTCCCCTACTCCGCTTTCATTTCTTCTTCTTGTATAATTTTCTTGGAATTTTCAGAATTCCTAGTTACATTGTCCTCCTGTTGGGGCGGTATAGGTTATAGTTTAATAGTTAATTGTGGGGTAATTTATTTGCCATTTATTTTTGCTATCATTTATAAATTATCTTTGGGGCTTGGAACTATTTTTTTGGATGTCTTATTGTTTTATTAGAAGGATTTTCTAGAAGAATTTGTATTGTGATTTTCAATATATTTAAGATATTCTTCATCTCTTAAACCTTGGATCCATATTTTGGATGCATAAATGGTAGGGAATTGATGAATTTTTGTTCAGAAGGTATATTTTTAATTGAATGTGGGTGGATTTTTTTTGAATATATTGTGATTATAAGATTGATTTTTTGAAATGGTGTTATTATTTGGAATTGATATTGGAATGGGGGTTTGTTTGGGTAATTAATTTATATGGAGTCTCTAGCCTCATTATTAGGATTTCTAATTTAATATTTTACATCATTAGGCTCTATACCTATTTGGGTTTATTAGATTTTTCTTTGATTAAAGGACATTACATTAATTTCCATTCCCCTCACTTATACACAATATTTAGTAAGATGATTTGGTGATGTGAATAGACTATATACCATAGTTGGTCCTCATTGTTCAATCACGTCTCTGAAGACAATATGACTTAAAAAACTAGTTATCACTTCAATATTAGTTTCTATGAAGGGACACTGATGATAATTTCTCACATCTTGAATACCTCTTATTCCTGTACCAATTGTGCTGAATTTTTGATAGTTTTAAGAAATATTTTCAATCATGTCCTTAAATTTAACTGGTGAATTTTAAATAAAATCTCCTATAGGTGATTCATTTATTAGGATTAAATAATTATCTAGTAATATGTGGTAAAAGAAAATATTCATGTGACTCTCCTTGATTGTTTAATGTGGGTAGTTAGAAAATGATTTGTTGAACCACTCACAATACTTGATGTGGATCTCTCTAAATGATTTTATATAATGCCTACCCCTAGAAGCCAAGAGAAGGTGATTTACTTATTATATTGGAATGATTACAAGGAAATAAATTTTGAATGAATTATCATATTATTTGTTTGATGAAACTAGAAACATACATTCAACTCATATTATAATGGGAAAGTTAAAAAACAAAACATAACAAAAACTAATAAACTAAGTCCATCAGAACTCAATAAAGGGTCTCCTCTTTGTAAACATTTTAAGGTAAAAAAAATTAAAGAGGTGAGATAAAATTATCTATAAGGGATAAAAATAGAATTATCGTGAATTAAAAATAATGGAATAATAATCAAATTGGAATTGTCAATATGGAATGGTGAATAAATGAAAAGCACACGCCATTTATAAACTGAAAATGAAACTACATTCATATATTTTGTCAAATTAAAAACCCCCTGGATAATAATAATTGATAATGAATGAAGAAAATGATTATTAATTGGAATTCATGTATCTGGGAATAGAGACCACTATACCATCAAAACGGTTTATGTCTGTGGGTATATACCCGTCTAATTCTTTTTTGGAATCGTACCCTAACAGTTTATCTCAAACAGATTTGTATCATGTGATTTGTCGATGTAATGAGGGGACACATTAGGCCCCACCCATAAATAAAATTTCTAAAAAATATTTATACATATATGTAATATAATTACAATATTACTTCTCAATATCTATATAGATTAGATGATACATATTTATCAATATTTCTATAGTTAAAAGAACATTCCAAATAAACACCACTTGTAAAAGGGTATAAGACTTAAGAAAATAATCATATACATGAAACCAAAGTATGGATATATAATATATTTACAATTTCAAATGAAAAATTATCTCAAAGGGGTATTAGGTACAGTACATATGAATGATTAGGTGCACAATACCAATTAAATCACAATAAAATGGAAACATAAACAAGATCCTTTACAATATTATAATAAATCTTGTTAATAATAATTATGTGAGTCACTAAATACCATGAATATAGATATATTCATGATATTATATATCAAATTTCAGTAAACTTACACAACATACATGAAATATGTGGCGATCAATGCAAATCTCACAAAAATAAAAGTGAGATGAGAAACCTCTTACCTTATGCCCGAATGTGTTATTTATTTGATCTTAAGGACTTGAATGATCAAATTTATATTTTTTAATTAATAAATCCAGAACCTAATATTTTTTTATTTGATTTATTTTAACCTTATTAGGTTCATACATGTCATTTTTATTGGTTTAAGAGGATCAATTTTATTGTTTTGGAAGCATTTTTCCTTGTTTTTCTCGATCAATTTACTTGTATTAATGAATAGAAGTTCATATGAAATATGGTTAAACATAATTTTTTTTAAAATATATTATTAGTGTAATTAAAAATATATAAATTATATTATAATGTTTTTGGTTATATACCCTGAGGATGAACCATTAGATAAAATTTAATGATAAATGCTTGGATTAATTTGGCAGTTTTGTGCATAAGGAAATTGTTTTGTATTATTAATTTATATAATGAGTGTGCAAGGATTACATAACATTTAATAAGGTAAAATAAATATTTTATGATCTAGTTCAACCATTATAAAGGTTTTATGAATATTTTGTAAGATAATAACATAAATTGAAAACGCATCATCCTTGAATGTTATAAATTAACACATCTCAGATGGTGCTTTCATTTATAGTGTAAAAGGAGGAAAAAAGCGATGATGATGAAATATTACATTAGCATAAAAAAATCATGTACTTATAAGGTACATGATTTTTAATAACATATGGATGAGAATATATGAGAATAGAAAATATAATAAAGGAACTTAAAAAAACAAGATAATTGGAAAGAGGAATTAACCTCTTGAATCAATCTTTTTTTAAGAGCCTCTTTAGGGGATATGATTTGGTATTCTGAGGAGATGAAGTGATGTTGGACGTGGGGGGGGGGGAGAATATAGAGATATTTTTTCAGAATTTAGGAAGGTATGGATTCTTGGGAGGTGTGAAGAAATGAGGGTGTGAGGGATGGTATTTATAGTGGATGGGTAGAGGGTTTTCAAAATATTATATTCATTTTTTTATTATTTCTCCACAAGGTAAGAAATAGTGAGGATTCCATGAACTAGAATAGTAATATGTTTATTTGAGCTCTAGATTTGGGTTCTTACATCACTCATGTTGTTATAAATTTTAGATTTAAATTATATTGTATTTATACAGTAAATTATTGTATTTTACTATTCACCAGAATTTCATGTATTTCAGAAAAATATTAAAAATTCACCCTAACCATTTTTCGTCCTGTAAAATCCATAAATAAACTTCATTTTTCAAAAATGATGTTCTAAATATTATTAATTTAATTTTTAATTAAAATCATCATTTAAAAAAAATACCAACACTTAAATTACTCATCTTTACTTTTAAGATACCAAAATTTTATTTACACTTTCATGGGTAAGATTACCATTAATAAGGGTCATAACACTATTCATAAGTCTAAGTTACAATACATAAGGGATTGTAAGTATTTATAAGTGTAAGTTACAATTCATTGAAAATTAGGTTGATTTTATCAGACTCCAAATATCACCCTAATTGCAAAAATGTATGTCATTTTTTCAATATTCAAAACAAAAAAGTTGAAAATTTAAGTTTAAGGGATAGATTATAAATTTATCCCATAAATAACCAAGTGTTGTTTTATAAAGTCTCAATACTTTAGGAAACATATTCTATCTAATGAATATAATGTTTTTAAGAGAAACATACCATGACATTTTTTGGGGTGTTATATTCTTCCCTCCCTTATGAATTTATTACTTGAAATTTTTCAGGTATATTTCTCCCTAAATAGATGTTGGTAGGTTTTCTTCAAAATATCTTCAGGTTCCCATGTTTCTTCGTTCCTTTTATGGTTTCTCCAAATAACATCTACTAGCTAAGTTGTTTAATTTCTGAATACCAGCTTCTTTGTCTGAAGAATATCGATAGGATCTTCACAGTAAAAAAAATCAGGTTCTAGATCTATTTCATCATAGGTGAGTATATGCGTCGGGTCTGGTATCTCTTTATTTAGAAATGAAAAATAGAACACTTTATGAAACTTGGTGAGACTTGGCGGTATTACTAAAAGGTAAGATCCATATACCATTCTTTCAAGATTTTCAAATGGTCCAATGTACCTGGGGCTTAGTTTCCCTTTCTTACTTAACATTAAGACACCCTTCCACATTGATACTTTTTGAAAGACATGATAACCTAATTGAAATTCCAAATCATTTCTCTGGTTGTCCACATAAAGCTTTTTCCTACATTGGGATTCTTTAATATGGGCCTGAATTTTATTTACCATTGCTTTTGTCTCTTCTATATGTTCTGGGATTATAAGTTTTCTTCTTGCCAACATGATCCCAAAAAGTTTTAATTCAAAACCTATTACCATATAATACATTATATGACTCCATTATAATGCTATAATGGAAACTATTATTATAGTAAATTTCCCCCAATGGCATGTATTTTTCTCAGATAACATTAATGTTAATAGAGTATGAGATGAACATGTCGTCCTGTGTTTGAATAGTCATTTTAGATAGTTCGTTGGTTTGTGGGTGATAAAAAGTACTCATATGAAGCTCATTATCCAAAGACATCTAGATACATTCCATGAATTTTGATGTAAATTGGGGATCTCGATTAGATACCATTCATAGAGGTGAACCATAAAGTCTTACCACTTCATTAATATAAATTCTATCTAGGTGATCATGTGGTAAATCCTATCTTATTTAATGAAAATAAGCTTATTTTGTGATATGATCAACAATTACCGATGTTGAATCATTCCTTCTATGTGTCCCTGGTAGTCCTATGAAAAAAATCCATTGTATTGTCTTCCCACTTTCACATAGAAATAGGTAAAGGTTTCATGAACCCTCTAGAATGTTGTCTCTCTACCTTCACATGTTGAAAAAAATACACCTTGACACATAGTATGGAATATATCTCTTCATGTTATCCTATAAAAAATGTTACTTCAGATCTCTATATATCTTAGTGCTACCAGGGTGTATAGAGAAAATTGATCTATGAGCATCATCTAAGAGTTCCCTTTTTAGATTATGTGCTTATGGAACACATAACCTCTTCTCAAATTTTAGAACTCTATCCACAAAACAAATATATGCCAATATTCTATCCTTAACATATTTAATTTCTTTTCCTAGATTCTCATCATCCAATTGAGATCTTTTTATCTTCTCCATTAGAGATGGTTTATAAATCATTTGAAATAGGAATGTATTTTTCCATTCCCTAATAATTCCCATAGTTATATTAAGTAGATCCCTTAATGTAGGATCTCTATCAATCCACATTTGGGATAGAATTCAATGATATTTCCTACTTAATGTATCTTCCACCTTATTTTCCTTTCCTAGGTGGTAGTTTATTGACCAATCATAAAATTTGAGTAACTTGAGGCATCTCTTTTGCCTCATGTTGTGTTCTTTCTGTGTTAAAATGTATATAAAACTATTTTGATCCATATATATCTTACATATTTTACCATAGTGATAATGTCTCTATATTTTCAGATAATATATGACATCTACTGAATCAAGATCATGAGTTGGGGGTGGATCTATATAAGAATCAGATGGTGAGGTTTCATCTCTAAAGATTAGGGATTCTACACCATTCTAATTTTTTTTATCTTTTTCTTCTTGCAATAGATCTTTTCACCATAAGTTTTCATTCAATTCATAAAATGAATTATATCAAAATAAATCATTCTTATGATGATTAGGTTAGAAACTAAATAAAGTTTTTGTGTCAAGAGGGGGACTAATTGACACATCTTTGTTTCAATGATACATCCCCTAAGAGTTTTGATTTAAAACTCCACTAATTAATCAAATTAGACATGTCTAATTTTCATGGAAAACTAGGAATATATAAATGACTACGATAATCCATAGTCAAATAAATCATTAGCTAAACTTGGGAAAACAAACAAAGTACCTGTCACCACATCATTAGGAACTTCATCCTCCGTGGTTATAATAAAATATGCTTTCTCTTGCTCTCATAGATTTTTTTTGAGGTAAGTTTTCTTGGTTCTTAGGACACTCATTTTCATAGTGTCCCATCTCTCTAAAATTGTAGAATTTTACATCATTGACGTTTCTATTTCCCTTTCATTCATAAGAGTGACGAACCTTTTCTCCACACATATAGAAAACTTTCATTCCTTTCAATCATTTCCAAGGAGGATTCTTTCTATAGTTCTCGCATAATGGAAATTGCTTCATTACCTTCTTCTTTCATTGGCGCTTTCACTTTCCATGGTTATTAGAATGCCTCTTATTATCTTGATTTCCCTTGTACAAATTTTATCTAGAAAATTCCTTCTCTATTTTCATGGAACTTAATATAATTTCATAGTATAGTGAAAATGTTTGAGAAGATAGTGCCCTTTGAATACTTTTCTTAAGACACTAAAATAAATGAGCAATCATGCTTTACGAATCACATATGTAATATATATCATACCTAGCTTATCTTGTAAAGGTAGACCCAAAATCCAAAATAATTTCATCTTCCCAATACTTTTGGAAATGGAATTTCCTCCTCATTTCAGTTCATTGTTCATTAAGGAAATATCTGTTGAAAAATATTTCCTTAATTGTTCTCCATTATATATATTATATTTCTTCTTCACTTATGGTATTCTGATTCAAGAGCCACCATTGATTAAAATCACCATTGAGGAAATATATGGCATGTACTACCTTTTGAATTTCATTGAATCATATTGAAAGAAATATCTTTTTAAGGGACTTGATCCAATGATAATCTTCTATCAAATTAGCAATCCCACTAAAATATGGGGGCTGCTACTGCATGAAATGATCCAGTACAGGTGTAGCATGGTTATTCATCACAACCTGAGTATGTTGTCCCCGTATGGTCATGATCTGATCTTCTCCCACATTGACTATGTTGACATGGCCAGTTAGTAAATCCATACATTGTACAAGGTAATTGATTCCCATTTTTCCATTAGGCACCATCACTAAACAATATGATACCATTTAGTAGGCAATAGTTCATAATTTATATCTATAAAACACTTAAGATAATCTGAAAATTTATGCATGACTAATATCCGAATAAAAAAATTATTTGTATTTAATTTTATAACCTTCATAATTTTTTGTAATGAAAATGTGAATGATCCTATTCATATATCATAGGAGTGAAAATCCAAGTGTGTAGTAAGGCCCATTTTTGTGTACCGGGATACCCCGGGTCTATCCTGAAACTCCATGGTGGAGTTGTTACTCTGACGTACATCTGTGCTAGGAAAACGCCCAATTATAGTATCTAGATAAGGATTTATTTTCTAGGAAGACCCATATAATCATTACTTTACCAAAATTCCAGGATGTTCTTCTATGATAATCTTCAAAGTCTAGCTGATGTTTATTTTTTCTGAACTATGTTTCCTAAATCTAGTTTCCAAGGTTTCTGCTAAACGTCCCTTGATAACAACTGTAATGGCCCGACCCCAGATTCCCAGAGCCTGTGTATTACTTATTACAGTGGCATGATAACAATGAAAAAAAATCCATAAAGAATGATATGTTTAGTATTCTTAAATAAAATATATACATACAAGAAAATAATATTAAAATGGGCAAGGTAACAACATACAGAACATAAGAAAAACTCGTAAAGTGAATCCATGAGAACTCAATAAATAGACTCTTCTACATAACCTTTTTATGGTAAAAAATGAAAGGGGTGAACTAAAATTCTCTATAATTGTAACAAATAGTGGAATAATGAATCAACAATAATTGAATCATAATCAAATTGGCATTGTCAATATGTAATGTTGAATAAATGAAAACCACATGCCATTAATAAACTAGGAATGAAATTGCATCCATATATTTTATCATAGCAAAAACCTCATTGATATTAATAACTAGAAATGAACAAAGACAAGGATTATTAATTGGATTTCACGTATCTAGCACATGATACCACTATAACATCGAGACAGTTTAAGTATGTGGGTAGATACGCATCTGATTCTGTTTTAGAAACAAACTATAAGGGTTTTTCTCCATCTGATTTCCTCGTGAGACCTATCGATGCATAGAAGGGATATAGCTAGCCCCACCCATAATATAAAGTGGAAATAATTCTTTATACGTAGATTCAATACATATAAAATGTTCCATATCAATATCCTTATAGAAGAGAGGATACAATGTCTTCAAATTTTCCATAGTTAAAACAACATTACTAATAAACACGGTATGAAAAATGGTATGTAGATTAAAAAAACAATCATATCCATGATACCATAATATGAATATATAATATATTTAATATTTGAAATTAAAAATAATCTCAAATGGGTAGTAGGTACACCACATAATAATGATTAGGTGCATAATAACAATTAAATCTCAGTGAAATTGAAACTTAAATAATGTCCCTTACAATATTGTAAGAAAATCAAAATAATAATAATCATGTGAATCACTAAATACCATAAATATAAATAGAATCATGATATTATATATCCAAATTTAGTAAACATACACCACATACAAGAAATAGGTGGTGAACAATGGAAATATCCATGAAATAAAAGTGAGATGAAAACCCGTTACCTTATGCTTGATTGTGTTCTTTGTTTGATCTTAATGACTTAAATAATAAAATTTAGAATCAATAATTAATTAGTCCAGATCATATTATACATTTAATTTATTTATTTTACCCTTATTATGTTCATTCATGGCCTTTTTTACTTGTTTAAAAGGTTCAATTTTATTGTTTTGGAAGCATTTTTTCCTTGGGTTCCATGATCGGTTTATATGTACTCATGAGTGAATGTTCCTTTGAAATGTGGTTAAATATCCATAATTGTTAATATAAATTATCAATGACATTAAATATATATAAATGATCTTATAATGATTTTGGTTATATACGATGAGGATGACCCATTAGATAAAAGTTATTTATAAATTCCTGGATTAACTTGGTGGTTTTGTGGATAATGAAATTGTTTAGTATTATTATTTTATATAATGAGTGTATAAGAATTTCAGATCATTAAATAAAATAAAATACATATATTCTGATCTGTTTCAAATGTTAGAAAAGTTTGATGACCATTCTTAAAGATAGTAAAAAAAATTGAAAACTCACCGTCCTTGAATGTGATAAATTAACATATCTCAGACGGTGCGTTCATTTATAGTATAAATAGAGGGAAATTAATAGACGATGATCGAATATTACATTATCATAACAAAATTACAGTACATATAAGGTTCTGAATATTTTATAACATTTTAATGAGAAGATGTGATAATAAAAAAGATAAAAAAGGATCTTGAAAAAGAAAAAAAGAATTGAAAAAAGGAATTTACCTATTGAATCTATTATCATTTGAGAGCCCATTTAGAGGAGAATATTTTGGGTTTTGAGGAGTCCAAGAGCTTTTGTATGTGAGGGAGGAGATTTTAGATATATTTGAGCAGAATATAGTCAAGGCTTGAATTTTTAGAGGTGTAAAGAAATGAGGGTGCGAGGGGTGGTATTTATAGTGGAGGGGATGAGGATTCTCTTAATATTATATTCATTAATTTATTATTTCTCCACAAAATAAATAACAAGGATTCCATAAAATAGAATAGGAATAAGTGATTGTCAGTTTGAGATTTGGGTCCTTACATTAATAATGATGTCAGGAATAATGGATTTAAATTATAAGGTATTTATACTGTAAATTAATATATTTTACTATGCACCAAAAATTCAAGTATTTCAGAAAGATATCAAAAATTCACCCTAAAATTTTTACAACGTGTTGAATCCAAAAATGAACTCCATTTTTCAAAAATAAATATCTATATTTGGGAATTTTTTAAATTAAAATCACCTTTTAATCCAAAATACAAACACTTAGAATATCCATCTTCATTTTTATGGTGCCAAAAATTTATTTACAATTTCATGGGTAAGGTTAACATTCATAAGGTTCATGTTACTATTCCAAAGGTTAGGTTACTATTCATAATGGTATGTTTCTATTCATGAAAAATTAACTTGATTTTACCAGACTTTAAATGTCACCCTGATCGCAACCGTGTATGCCCACTATTTAAACTTCAAAACAAAGAAGTTTAAAATATATGTTAAATGGATAGGTTATGAATTTATACAATAAATAACCAAGTGATTTTTCATAGAGACGCAATGTGTCATTCAATATAGGATATCTAATGAATATAATGTATTTACGAAAAACATACCATAAAATGTCTGGGGTGTTATATTTTATAAATGCATTGATCTATATTTTGGTGGATCTTACTATGGAGCAAGGAAATAATCATTGTATGAAGAATATCTATGTTATCACAATCAATTATCTCAAATATTTTTAAGCTATAAAATAAAATTTTGGTAGCTCAATATGGAAAAGGTGAATACTATTCAAATTTCCTTATGCACAGATACACCTCAAGGTATGAAAGTGGACCAGGCATATGTGTGGTTTTTAATATTTTGGTTTTAGTATTATACAACCATGAAATGGAATATATGGGGTAATTTTATTATTATGGTTTTCATTACAAAATAATTTTTCAATTCTCTAAAAGAAATATGATTTTTTATGTTATGGAATTTTGGTGCATAAGAATTTTAAGGGTTTGGTTGGTTTTCTATCCATGATGATAGCATAAGAGTATTCACTTGAGGTATCACATGAGCATAAAAGAAAAAATTACACAAATTAATATTAAAAATTTGTATTTCTAAGTTAATATAACAAGGTTGTCTCTATATAAGTATACACAAGTATCATTTATCTCACTAAAAAATTGATGAAATAGGGGTGGGGGTGTTTTCATTATTTTACTTCTAACAAAAATAAAAAACAAGGAATGTGTTGTAAGTGTATTAATGAAGACTATTATAGGTTTTGGGTTAGATTTCATTTTTCAACTACATAATTTTCTTAAAATTAATTTACATTTATTTAGATAAACGATAGTTAACAGACTCATAAATTATGTTTCCAATCAATCTTGGTTGGAGAAAATAATGGGGTCCACTAATTTCGGTATGATATTTAGTAAAACATTCCTAAAATACAAAGTAAAATTATAAATGGAATTGGTTACCCTTAGTTATCATGAAGAAAAGCATGGAATCCAAATATATTCTAGTGATCAGTTGACACTCACCACATAGTACAATCAACCTAATATAGACCAGAAGTACTATGTGGAAGAGGTTAATAGAACATGAAATAATTATGTAAATTATGAATAACATTAAAACACTAAATAAAATTTCCATAAGTTAATTTAAAACTACTATAATAAAAAATTATTTGATAGAAAATTAAATTTAAATTAAATAATACAAATCAAGATTAACAAAAAAGGTTCTCCCCCTTTGCAATCACTCAATAACAACTACCCCATTAGGTGGGTCACAAAAAGAATGGGGAAGTGGGTGATATTAAAAACATATAGAAATGTGAAATCAATAACCTATCTTATGAATCATCCAACATATTCATCTATCCAATTATATAAATATTAAAATAGAAGTGGATACTCTTATTTATAGATAAAGGGTGAGGCAGATATACTTCTAGTTCCTGTCCATCGAAATTCTGATCATATGTGTCCAAAAAGTGTATAGATTGTCAATATGTTGTATTCGATAACATGTTTTGTATTTGAGATACATTTTCTCTCCCAAAAAGATAAGATTAATATATCAAATTTAGACATGTTATTTTTGAATTATCAAACATATGTTTTTATTGATGTCTATAATCTTCATCTATATCCACCCTAAGACATGAATAAGCAACCTAAATTAAGGTATTTTTATATGAAATTTAATAAACATGTATGTTTCCAAGTATAGATCAAGTTTCAGTGTTAATAACCTAATTTGAAAAATTTTGTCTTGATATTATCCTAATTTATTATGTAGAAGTCAAATCTATTAGATTAAATATGATTCCTCATTTCATTTTTGGGTTGGGCATCAAAGTATTGAACCATCACCAAGTAGTGTTGCTGAAAATGTATATTAGATGCCGTAAAACCCTAAAAAAATAATTCAATTCAGATAAATTTATGAAATTTTCTGGTAAAAGTCTCAATGAGAATAAAATGATAATATTCTAGAATTAAACAGATTTCACAATTTAGCTCAAATTTTATGAGAAATCAAAAAATGATGAAATTTAAAATTATATGAGAAAATTATGTGAATAAATTATGTGAAATAAATTTTAAAGGAATTTATAATATCATATCTATCAATAACTCCACCCTTTTCACTTATAGTCACAGACAAGTAATTATCAAAATCAAATTAATAAAAATTTAAAACACTTACCCATGATATCCACCAATTTATCACCAAGAAATTAATGATATAATGCATCCTAAAAATCCATTATAATAATTTCTCTTTTAGATTAATTAAATTAATTTCTACTTAATTTATCATCAAATACACACATAACACTTACATAAAATTATTTTTCACTCACCACAAAAATTTATGTATTCAAGAAATATTGTTTCCTCCTATCCCAAGAAAGTGTCACCATATGTTCGTGAAATTACTACAACTCCACCCGATATGAGTCATGGACTAATGATTTTCATGAATGGTTTTTTGGGTTTATAATAACATTAGGTGATTATGTTATAGTTGTTAAATATTTTGAGGAAAAATTAGAGGGTTTGAATATTTTTTACACAAAAATAAATAATCATATTTTCACTCAAGCATGGTCTCATCTTCACTCACGTTAGTTAAAAAGAAACTATAGTAATCATTTAAATGTAAAAAAGTTCACCAAAATTTTAATTTTAGAAAAAAAATTATATCCAGAAAACTTAAATTAAACAATTTTATTTTTTTTATTAAGAGTTTCTAATTCTAGGCATCGATATTTTTTGAGACACTAGGGATGCGACAGATTTAAATTAGTTGGTGTGACCTTATATCCCCTTTTATGAGTGAAAAAACTCTATTCATCTTAATAATAAAAATATATTAATTTTACTTTAAATTAACTATATAGAATTAGGATTTTTGGAATTATTTAGAATAATATTCATTAAGGAATAATATTTACTATTATAAACAAATTATTTTAGGTTTAATTTTCCATGAAAAGAAGAAAAAAAATTGACCACTACATAAGATAACTCCCCTAAACATGAAATCAACTAGATCAAAAAATTTTATTCCTTGAAGAAGAGTGGATAGAGAAAAGGAATTGTAATGTGGCTAATTTATAGTAGTTTATTGAAACTAAGAAAAAAAGTATTAAATATATAGGTAGTAAAATATTAAAAAGGATTCTATAGAATGAGTGATTATAAAATAAAATAATTCCCTATTTTTTTAACACAATTGCATATCTCATTTAGTTTATGATAGAAATAAATAATATTTAATTTAATTTATAATGGATTAGATCCCAAAATAAATGTAAGGAATGTAAATACTATCTAATAAATGGTTCATTATCCTCAAAATAGTTTCCATTTAATGAAATTATCATTGTTTTGAACTTAAGAAAAGTCATTTCATCATTGATTTAAGATATGTTTTAGAGTTAATTTTTTTTCTCATTGTAATGTGTTAAAAAATATAAAATTCAATAATTTGAGTTCACAGGTTTTGAAAACACACTATACTTGAAAATGAAACACACAAAAAATTAATTATGTGAGAAAAATTTAAAAAGTTGGAAAATTAAAATCATAAACCAAAATGGATCCCTTCGCCACACATAAAATTTTGATGTTTCCTCTGTGAATTCTTATCAGTTTTACAAGTAATAAAATTTATAATTTAATCATAGCAATAATATTACATTTATATATAGGTAAAACCAGATGGATTTTATTGATATAAATATTTGATCAATATGATCTACTCCCCTAGCTTGAGTGTAATTATACCATAAAATATATTCATAATATGGGAATAAAAAGTGAATGAATTTAATTTTAATTCATCCATAACATGAAAAACACTAAAAGGATGTTCATGAGTGAATATAAAAGGAACTTATTATCTAGAATTAATTTTACTTAGAATCAACATAAGTCATGAATTGTATCACAACACATAATCTCCTTAGTGAAATAATTATTGTTGGTTGAAGTATCATGATATAATATTTTTCTCTCATTATAACTCATGAAATTATTAAGATACTCTCTTTAAATTTCATAAATAACTTTTATTTGTAATGTACAATCCTTTCCATCTCTACATAGGCCCAAATTTATCTCTCTCATAACCTAATATTCCTTTCACTCTAATTCCATATTAAAATGAATGATTTTCTCATAATGCAGAACATATGGGTTCATTAATACTAGGTTCATATAGACTAAAACATTATCCCATAAGGTATCTTCTAACCTATATCTATAATATTTTATGTTGGGATTAACACACATTTCTATAATTCCATTGATTTCCCTATTGGACACTTCCACCTGGGCATTGATCTATAGATAATTGGGTTTTTATATTTTATGATTCAAATCAGTCAATATCAAAAAAATTCTATTATATTGATTCAATGTTGAGAGTCTTTACCATTGAATATATATTGGGGAACTCAAAATATTAAAAATATGATAGTTATGAGAGAATATAAAATATTAGAATCGCCAGTTTTGGTGTCCTTAGATTCCACCTAATTTGAAAAAGAAATATTTTATAATCAGGATATAGTAATATCAAAATTATGTTGGGAACAGTCTTAACGAATATATTATCCAAACACCAAAAATTTCCAATAAACTAATGGATCTTTGAGGAATTTAATATACTATTTAAATAATTCATGAAATTTAACATTTTTAATTTTTTTTTTGAAAAATTAATCTTTATATTTACGAAGGGAGTTCTAATAAATGAAATATTCTAAAGTTTTTATTAATATAATTGTAAATCCAAAGTGTCTTGTACAAGATAATATGTGACAAAACTCAAAAACTCATTTAAGTTCACTATCATCAAAGAATATTATTATCACTTGGTAACAATAAATTATCTAATAAAATGGATCATCCCAAATAAAAATTATGAATATAGATATTGGATATTTAATCGGGTTCGTATTTATGAAATATGGGAAATATTAAGTTACCAAATAATTTTCCAAATCCCCATACCAAGTTACTTTACCTTTAATAAATTACAACATATTTCTATTAATGTGTTTATTCAGTGGTTCTTTATTTAGGAATTCTAAAATTAGCTAAGTTGGTTAGCCTACTCAGGTGATCATCCAATTGGTTCTAATTAACTTTACTATTATTAATTTCTAGATTATATTCCTAAAGTTACATCATCCATCCCACTAGCCACTATTTACCCTGAGCTCTCATCATCAATTAACTTAGAGCTCAATGATTATAAACAATATTGATTTTTTCTCCAAAAAGATAGGATTTAAATCTATATAAATGAAATAAAAATTTTAAAACTATTTTTCTGTAGTTTTATTGTTTAATTGTTCTACATTTATTGTCCCTAAGAAATAAAAAAGTACTTAGGGCCTACCATCCATTTTTTGAGAAAAGACATCCCTATATTAATGGTTGGAAACATTTGAAAGAGACATGCTTGGTTCTTCTGAATTTGGTGTCTAAATCAATAGTGGAGTTCTAAATATCACCTATAACTCATCAAAGGCCTCCCTATAACCACCACTAATATAAAAATTTTTATTTTTCATATGTAATCTAGAGTGTGGGTGACCAATCTTACTAGAATTTTTGATAAACCTCTTGAATTAATTTTAATATCCACAAAATGAGCTCAGAAATTTCACTGATGTTATGTAAAGTAATAGTAACTCCCTTATATTTTTTTAAAATAAAAACCATATTATATTGTTTACAAGACATGAAACACTGATGCCAAATGAATAATGAAATATTATTATTTAAATATGAAAATTATAACCAAGAATCAAAATTAAAGTTTCTAAATTTGATTACCTACTATTGGAAATATAGATAAATATACTAATCAATATAAATGTATTGATACATATTTATTAATTAATAACTTATTTTTTTAGTAAATATATTTGATGCTTCAAAATTTTGTTTTCTTCAAAAATGATTTTAGTTATTTTTTGAGGGGAATTAATATAATTTATTTTTACGAATACTATGAATAAGATTTTATAAATAGGATATAAATTTTGAAATAATTATACAAAAATTACCATAATAAGAAAAAAAATTTTTGAAAAAGAAAATTTAAATTAATTGTGAATTTTTTTTTGTAAAATTGTATTTTTCCAATAAAAAGTTATTTTGATGTTCCATTTTTCATTTACATTAATTTAAAATTAATATAATTATTATTTAGAATGATATTTTCTATTTTTTAAAATTTTATTCATCTTTATATTTGATTTTGGAATATATATATTATTTTGGGTTTAAAAAAGAATTTATCTAAAAAACTATTTTTTGCCGTATTTTTAAGATTATTTATCAAATTAATACTACCAATTCAGTAAATTTAGTTTGAAAAATTATTTTGTAATTTTTAATACGGAGATCAAAATTTTATAAATATGGATTTTTAGTCACTATAATCAGTTACTTTTGTAAATAATTTTCAACATTGCAAGGTTAAGTCAAGAAATTATGGTTAAGAATAATATGATAAAGACTACTAATTGACTCTTACACTTACCTTTATCCTAATGGTTTAATTTAGTTCATCCAAATTTATTCAAGTATTTAACATGTCGAATCATGATTTCATATTTCTATGATTTTTTCCATTATAATAATTATGTAAAAAATAATAAAAAAATATAATTTTCATGTTTTTAATATCAATAATATTTTTCAATCAACATAAAAAATTATGTTAATTTATAAATACTAATTTTGAAGACAACTATTCTTCATTTTGATTTATTTAAATTTTTTTACTAATTAAATAATTACATTAATATATTTCCAAATGCTAAGAAAACGTTTATTTAAATAATAGAAAAATAAAATAAATGAAGTTAAAAATAATAAATTTGATATAATAAAAAGAATTATTATGAATTGGGAATTTTATAGATAAATGAAACGTATTATTGATGTTGTAAAATATTACTTTCGAATTTCATTTTTTTATTTTTTTTCAATGTCAAAGTAATTGAATAATTCCAAAATTGGCCTTAGTATTATTATATGACAATTACTATTTTTTTTAAGAAATTTAAAATTAATAAAAAAACAATCTTTGGCCAGGGGATTTGAATATTTCTTTAAATATAAAAAATGGTCTCTTTTATTTTTATTATTTATAATAACTATCTTGACCAATAAAGAGTAAACAACTTTGTTACAATGGTAATCATCTAAAAGGGTTTACAAGTGATAAAACCAAATGATAAGGTTAATAAGTCATATAAATTTGAAAAAATTTATTGGATGCGATTATTATGATAAATACTCATCCTATATTTGAATTATATCATTTTGGATCATGTTTTCCATGGAAATGAATTTATATTAAATAATTATTTTATATAATTCCAAAATTACCCCTCTACTTCGTTTTAAAATGGATTCTCTTCTCATCCTTTATTCAAACTTAAAAATAAATTTGTTTTGAATAAGCCACACGAAATCATTTAATTAAATCCATTACCATGTCCAATATTCATTTTTTAATTACAACACCCTCATATAGATGATTTTTGTGTAAACCTTAAGGGTTAGTATGAAGAATCGGTATTGTTCATAACCATGAATTTTTATTTCTTTTATTGTTCCACCTCTTAAAAATATTATTCAACAATGATGATATATTATCATTGGTATATCCCATATATAGTGATATAATTATGTTATTTTCATAACCTACATCCATCTCCTCATCCATTATATATGAACAATATCTATCATTCAGGTGTATAGTGGACTGCTTCGTCATGAACAGATATACATCATTTCCATCATCACGTATCACAGATTTTTATGGTGATGTATTGAATGAAAATATATTATATTAATGGAATATTTATTTTATTAAAATTTAATATTTTATGTATTTTTTACCATTCCATTCACTGAAAATGTTAATTTTGTTCATGTGTACGTGTGGATTTTCAACTCCACAAATCGATGTGATTTGTTTTTCATGACCGCATAACATGGATGGAGTATATAAGTGTATTTAATGAAATTATATGATATTTATGATATAATAATAATTATGTAATGATAAAATAACACCTACATTATTTAAGTAATGTTCATTCAAATATTCAAATGTTACTAATGTGTACATACAATCTACCAATTTAATGATTGTAACTTAGTTATTTTTTTAAGACCATATTTCAAGGCTTATTTAAAAAATAATAATTTATGTATAGAAATTATAATTCTTCCAAGATTATTATTATTGGGAACATTAAATAATGAGATTTTTTAGAATATTCATCCCTCAAAAATCATTTTGGACTGGTGATCCCAATAACCTCATAATATCTTCTGTGAACTAAAATTATTTAGTAATTGAATATAACATGATAATTATGAAAATAAAATGGATAATAAAATTTAAGAAATTTCATAAAAAAGTAAATAATTAATATATGTGATTATTTACAAAGATAAAGAATGTGTGTTATGAGATAAACCTAGGGTAAAAGGCATTATTTTTAAACAATCACCTTTCGTTGTTTCCCTTCCAACTATTTTTCTTCCATATACATGATCTCCAAAATATTTAAAGAATTTTTAATGATTAAATTTATCATAATAGTCAATTTTGGATATATTTAACTTTTTATAATTTTTTTAAAATGAATATTGTAAGGTCTCGTGTAAGAGACACTCTACCTTAATAACACTGTTTAATTGTTTTAAATATTTATTTTCCAAATATTTGCCTCCCTTGGCCATATTCTTAAAATTATATTATTTATATATTTATATGAACATAAATAAATAATAAATGAGTTTTTTTATAATTTAGACATTTTTTTAAAGGCTTTGTAAAGGTATAATTTATTGAATTTGATATGAAATATATTGAGTTTCTTTACAAAATAGAAAATGAATATTTTATTTTAACAGATATGATGATAAAAGATTTTCCCCTACCCATATCCATAATTTGATATTTTTATTTCATTATAAAAATCATTATTTTATTAATATAATAATCCTATTTCTATTTTTTTCTCTGTATTTTCAAAAATAGATTCAAATGGAATGTATATTTTGATATCAAATTATGTTTTTCTTATGTGTGAACGGGATATCAATGAAACACCCTTTTTTTCTTTGGGATGTGACCTTTCCCTCTCTAGACCACATTATATCTATCATTGATTTTATGTAATGCTTCTAAATTCTATATATATGCCTCTCATATATATAACAAGCTTATTGTCCCTTCCATTGATGGTGTAACACAAGACTTATATTCATTCCTCAATTGCCTTCATTATGAATTTTCTTTTAACTAAGATATGAGGTCAGATTAAGCATCTCATTTCATTCCATGGGTAATTATTATGATTATTCATTATAAAATGATTACCTTTTATGGAATTAATGATCCTAAAATGTTATGTTGGGGGTATCTAGATAGTGATCCAATTTATTGGGTATTGTTTTTGTCTCATGATATGTTAGGTAGAAAACCTAATCGATTATCTCTAACTACACAGCTTTTGTGGTTTTCATTTTAGATTTCCAAGACATATTATTTTTTTCATGTTTTGTGTTACTTTGACATTTCATGTGTTTCCATGATACTATGGTACCAAATTCTTTATTTTCATCTCTAATGTTATTACTTATGATATAATGTTTTTAAGAAAGTATATTCTTTTTTATATGGGTGAAATGTATAAATTTTTTTGAAAAGGTGTTTAGATGTTATTCTTGATTTCCAAGGAATCATTATGATATTTAATTTTACTTTATGATTTATAATTAAATGTTTTTATAAAATATCTAGGTAGAAAATTTGATTGATTTACTAGGGAAATATTTATTTGGAGCACACAATTTATTTTGAAAAGGTATAATTTCTAGGAGTATTCATGGACTAACTGAGTTCCTTCATTCCTTTTATTTCCATTGGTGATATTTTTATGATCATACCATATTCTAAAATGATTTTATTAGGATTTATATATGTATAAGATAAAATAGTATCCATGTTAAACTCCATTAATATTTTAAATTAAAATAAAAGCAATTTAATTTTTAAAGTTTAATATTGTGTGAAAAATGGATATTGATTGGATTTTCACACATGGAATGATTTTTTCACTATTTTATAAATATATAAACCTAAAATTTTAATTTTTATATTTAAAATACAATATTTCCTTCTCATTTTGTATGTTTTTTATGGTTGGAATTTTTATCACGTTAATTTTCATCAAACCTAGAAATGAAAATATGATGTTTCTTTTATTAGATTTGGAAGTACGAGTATAAATATGTTATAGTTAGTATCAAAGAAAAGGTTTCGGTATATTTGGTTATTAGGATGTTTTAATTTGAGGTTAGCTTATGAGTTATACATACCATCATGGGTTTATGAGATTATGGTTGATCATATGTACAGTGTATTAGACACCAATTTTTGCATTTTAGTGGATGAGATTTTAGTGTTGTTAATGAAATGTTGGGAGGAGTTTCATTGGGTAGTGTAGTATTTAACCCTTAAGATTAACATTAAATATTACTTGAGAGAGACTGTATTTAATATTTTTAGACATATGTTTAAATTTATTGACAATCATTAGTGTTTAGATGATTTTGATAATGATATAATTAGGGTTTTTTAAAATTTTGGAACATGTCATTTATTTTATAGAATACCATGGGAATTTTTTTTAGTAATATGTGATTAATGTTATTTTAGAGTAGGATAAAAATTATTTTGGGGAACATTATATGATATTATGATTTTATATTTTAGGAATCATGAAATTAAATTTTTGAATAATATATGATTTTAATGTGGATTTATAGTGAATAATATTATTTATGGAAATGATTTTCATATTTTAACGATTACATGATTAGGGAATATATATTTTTGTGTATACGAATTTATTATAAATTAATTTTAATTAGAGTGAAATTTAAACAAATCATAGATTAAAATTTGACCAAATCCTTTGGAATGTTATGTTACAAACTTGTGCAACAATATTTCAAATAAATTTAATGTTTGTTATATATATAATTATATAAGTTTGAATTTTTGTGTTATTTTTGATAAATTAGACACTAATATTGTATTTCATAATTTGATGGTTTATTAATTTTAATAATTATCCTACATTTTACTAACAATTATGGTTTTGGTTAATGTATTATAATGGGGTGAATACCATGTTATTATTTTGTGGGTCATTTGATCTGTTGGAATTGGTTTTTATATATTCTATAAAAATTATAGAACACTCATAATTTTAAAAAATACAATTGTCGTAACAATTTGTTAAATTATAAAATTATATTTATTAGGTAAGTATATATCATTATTTTCATAGTCTAGATGATAAAGATATTACTTTTCATTTAGAAAATGATATAGAAATAAAAAATATTTATGGTTACCTTCTTTTAAGACAAATTTATGGTCTTTTCACATACCATTGGTTTATGATTTTTTAGTCATTATCTTTTCCCTGATCATTCACTTCCTTCTGATCAATGATTCATATCACTCCCAATAAATATTTAGGCATTGAAATTTTTATCTGTATCAATATTTTAACATCCCTATAATGTTCTCTTATTCCAAAAACCTATTTACGAAATATTTTAGAGGGACTTCATATTGTCCTTTTCCTTTTTTCAAGAGTATAGTTTATGAACACATTATAAAACGTGGGATTTCAAAAAAAACATTTTCAAATATAAAATTTGATTACCAAGTTCATGGTTAAATTAAAAGGATGAATAATATTTATGTTTGTAAGTATGTAACACCCAAATATTTTTTTAAAAGAACATAAACATTATTAGATGAAATATATTATGTGAAACACTAATTCTAAATGAATATTAGAATATTACCATTTAAATAAATAAATTATTATCTATCAACTAAATTGGTTAGTAAGAATAGGATTGAGAGATTTATTAAATATTTTTAATGTTCATACTCTATAAAAATATATTTTTTATTTCTTTGTAAATAATATTTCAATATCTTAGTAAATATATTTTATGCTTGAAAATTAATTTTTCATCAAAAATTATTTTATGACAGGTTAAGAGAATATAATATAATTAATAATATAAATTTTGGAAATATAATTTAAAATAATTATATCATTTGAAAATCATCCTAGAATAGTTATCATATTTTTATTTTTTTTAATTCTTTTGAAAATATTGATTTTTTAAATAAATAGTGAAAAATAAAAATTCATTTAAATATGTCATTTATTTTCATTAAATAAGTTATTTTAGAAGTAAAATAAAGATTTTAATTTGATTTATAAGTAAAATATATATTATCTAATTTTATATAATCAAATATATTACATTTTAATAATATTTATTATATATTTTGGTAAAAGTACAATTTTGAATTTTAAAAACAGATTTTTTTCTTCTAAAAAATCGTTTTCAACATGTTATAAAGGTCTAATTTAAAATTATTTTCAGAAACATATATTAAATTCATGTTATGAATCATATTGAATATATTAAATTAGAGTTTCCCATATTAATGAATAAAGCCTTTTTATTTTTAGTCATTATATATAGTAACTATAGTTAATGATTAATCCATTAGTAAGGGTAAATCAGATAATTATGGTTAAAAAATACGTAAGAACTAAAAAACTATCATAAAACTATTATTTATCCTAGTTCATGATTTTATTTTGGACATTTCCAGCCATTTATAAAATATAATACCATTTATTGCCATATTTTTTGGATGTTGACTTTTATTGTCTTTAAGTTTAAGATAAAGACAAAAATATCATTTTTGTGCTTAACATGTATTATATTTTGGGATAGGAATAAAAACAACTTATGTTATTTATAAATTTTAATTTTAAATATAAATTATTTTTTATCATGGTAATTTATTTATAATTTTATTTCTGAAAAAATTACCCTAAATTCTTTATGAACGTCGACACAATATTAATATAATTAATAGAAAAATATATTAAATGATTTTAAAAAGATTAATAGTAATATAATTTGAAAAGTCATTGTGTTTCAAAAAAATGTGGATACATATAACCAATTATATATGTTTGAATGTTTAGATTATCATTCAATTTTTTTCATTCTATTTACAATGTCAAATTGAATCAATTGTTGTGAAAATAAAATTAATGTTAAAATATAAAAAATATTATTTTACAAAATTATTTAAAATTCCAAAACATCTTATATTGAGAAAAGTTAGTTTTTATATTATTTTAAATATAAAACATAATGTAAACATTTTAAATTTTTTGAGAGTCTTTAATCAAATCATCATTCTATATTTTAATTATATCAATTTCTATACTTGTCTTAATGATAAGTAATTTATATTCTGTTATTATTAGAAAACATTTCTAAAACTTCCCCTCCTCTCACTTAAAAATGAGACCTCCTCTAATTTTTTATTCACATTTGAAAATAAATTTATTTCAGAAAATAACCTACCAAATAACTTATTTAATTTTCTTCCAACATCTTATTTTCCATTTTTCGATGATATAACCCTCCTAGTAATTCTTTCGGTGTAGTTATAAAGAGGTTTTCTGAAGAAGATGTATAATTCTTAACAAAGTGTTTTTTATTTATTACTAAATATATGTCAATTATTATTATAAAATTAATATATAATAATGTAATTATATCCCATATTCTAATGTATTGTTATGTTAATGGAATAACCTACATTCTTCTCCTCTTATATCAAATGATAAAAGAAACCATCATTCATGTGTATGATAGACTACCTCCTCATGAGATAGTGTAATTCGATTTCCATCATCCCCTATCAAGATTGTTAATGATGTTGGATTTAATGTGCATATTTTAAATATTCTCGAAATAATAATAATTATGTAGAAGTAATATATCATATATTTCCTTACATTTCCATTCTTTGAAATATTATAATCTCATTCATTTTTACGTGTGGATTAACACCTCCATAAAGAGATGCAATTATTTACCCATTAGTGAATAAAATGGATTTCATATATATGTTTACTTAATGAAATGCTAAAATAATTATGATATAATTACCCTTATGTAAATATAAAATAATATCTTCCTTATTTTCATCATGATCATTGAAAATGGAAATGTTATTTTTGCGTACATGAGACCAACATTCTCGATGATTGAAACATAGTTCATTTATGATATACAAAATTTATAGTTGGTTTTTAATGTGTAATTTATTTTAAACAATGATAATTATATCATGATTATCCTTATGGATAAGAATAAAAAATGACCATACTGTCTATAGTAAACCTTCCAAAGTCATTGTGGACATACGAGAAAAATATCACAAAAAACATCAATGGTGAAGATAAATATATAATTAATTGAAAATAAAATTATAATAAAGGATAATAAAATTGAAAAGGGTTCTTATTCAAGAATATTGTTATCCAATTTTTAATATTTTAAAATACAATGAATGTAAGTGATGTTTTATACTTGAGGTGTGTGACATTGTTTTAAAATAACAAACTTTGAATGTTTCACTTCCAACCATTTTTCTTACTAGTCCTTGTTCATCTAAATATTTTAAGACAATATTTACAAATAATTGAATGGATGATAAAGGGGGTTTTTAACATTTAACTTTATCTATAATGTTTTAAAAAGAATTATTTGTATTCTTTGACATAATGGAATTTTTTCATTATATAATATGATTAATATGTTTTAAATATTTATTTTCTAAATCATTTTCTTACATGTATATATTCTAGAAATTATTTTATTGCATTACTATTATGTTCATAAATAAATTATAATATAAATTCCACTACTCTTTTTACATTATTTAAATGGTTTTTAGAATAATTTAATTTTTATTATATAAAAACATTTCATATTTTATTACAGAAGATAAAAAGAGTGTATTATTTTAGCACATATGACATTAATATATTTTAACACCATAAAAACCATTATTTAATATTCTAATTTCATTTTAATATTCCATGTTTTATTGAAATTAAATCTATATTTCCCAATATTCTATGTTTTTTAAAAAGGTTTTTAAATAGAAAATATACTTTGATATCTAAAAATGTTTTTCATCAGAGTTTAGGGGACCTCTATGAATTACAGTTTTTTCATTGGGGTATGAACATTCCTTCTATACCTGTCTTTATATCTATATCATTAATGATAGATAATTATTGTAAATTATGTAAAAATTTCAATCACATATATACACTGATTATTCAATCTTTTATGGGGCCATACATGGCTTATGTTCATTTCTCAAATATGCTAATTATGAAATTTTAATTTATTAGGATATGTGGAATGATTATGCTACCCATTTCAAGATATATAATGATCTCATTATTTTCACAAATAATTGATTCCATTTTCGGGCACACATAATCATGAACAATTTATGGTGTGTTACACTATATAGAAATCCAATTTTTTGGGTAATGTTTTTATGAGATGTTTTTTATGGAATTATGGAGTCACAACAAGAAATAAGGGCTTTAGAGAACGCTTAAAACATCCCATAATCCCTTTAGAATCCTCCAAACAGCGGATGGTTTAGGCTTTTCGTGAAAACCTAGCATCCAACTTTTGTCAGACACTAAATATCAGCCCCAAAATCCAGCGATTATTGATCCTAGATGCATTGGGAATCTTGGGTGACACAATGATGACATGTGAGGTTTTATAATAGCTTGCATCGCTGGCCATGGAAGATTCATGGCTATTGGGGAGTGTTCGGGTAGGTTATGGGTGGTCGAGGTATGGTGAGGTGATGTTGGGTTGGTAAACAAAGGGCTATATGAAGTGTTTTAGAGGTATTCATGTTGACCGCAAGTGAAAAGGGTGGGGGTGGGGGCGACGAGGGGCGTCAGGATGCGGTAGGTGGTGTTGTAGAGGCGTGACGAAGAAGACAAGTTAAAGGTGGGGAAAATCCAAATGGTTTTTTTTTCAGTATTGTCATCCCACATTTGGAAGTCGAGAATACACCCTTGAGCGACCGCTAAATGGATGTCCCTAATACTCACCCGTTCCTTCATGCATAAATGCTCAAAATTCTAGTGCGAGTAAACTAAATCCACTATAGAAATCTATCCACTATGTGATTTTGTCTAGGAATTATGTATTTAATTATTAATATTTTGTGTTTTGTGTTTCTTCATCATTTCTTTATTTCTATGTTCCTATAAAACAAATTTATTGGTATTATCCACCCATTTTATTACTCATAAGCATTTATTTAATGGAAAGTATATGTTACTTCTAATGGATGAAATGTAAAAATAAAATTTGAAAAACATTTCATAAGTATTTCATGACTGAAAAGGATCCTTTATGATATCTTTTACTATAATAATTATATTGAAAATTTTTACCAATGTATTTTATAAAATATGTAGATTTATTGAGTACGAAAATCTTTAATTTGATCCCAAATTTTATTTTAAAAAAGTAGAAATTTTATAAGTATTGAAGGAATAAATATTTTTCTTTATTCATTTTACATACCATACTGAGTGTTTTTTCACATACTAAATTTTTAGAAGTTATTCACATGTTCTAAATATCATTAAAAATAAAGTAGATGTCAATTTTAATATCATAATTATATATAATTAAATTAATAAATGTTTCATTTTTAATGTTTTATATTATTAAAATTTTGATACTGAGTAGATGTGTACACTTAAAAAGAGTATGAACATATTTTATAAAACTCTAAACCAAAATGATACCTGGGTGTTTAAGTGATTCCATATTCCCCTTTGATGTTTTATGTTTTTTATTACTAAAATTGTGTCACATTATTGGTATCAAATCCAAAAATGTGGAGATGATATTTTTAGAAAAGTGTCTAGAAGTTGAGGTCCAACGAAATTATAGAAATGAAATTATCAAATCAATTTTTGATATATCAACCACAATGAAATTAATTAAGATGAAATTATAGAGGACTACTCATCTACGAAAAATAAAATCACACTACTTAAAATATAAAATAGGATCCAATTAAATGCATTTTTTTAATATTTTATCCAAAATTTTCATTAAATGGTTAAAATAATTTCAAAAAACTATTCTATAATCTATAAAAACCACCTAAAAATCTAAAAGGATATCATATAATATACATACCATGTACTAATAAAGTTTATATTAAACATTACATAATAAAAATGTGATCCATTTATACGAAAAAGCTCTAAAGGTACAGGAAAATGTATAGTTCTCTCGATCCTCATGAGAAAGTGTACTTTATATGCCTATAAAATCTATCCAAAAAGAATTAATGATTTATTCATTCTAATACCAATAAAATATTTTTATTTGACGGTTTGGTTAAATAATAATTTTGAATGAACAATTTTAATTTCCTATATTTCACACATACAGACTAGTTGTTCCGAATTATAATAGGTATTAATTCATTATTTTCCTTTATCATAGTTGTTAAGTAAAGTTTCTTGGGAATTACATAGATGAGGTTTAACCATTGTCTGTTTAATATGAGATATATGATCCCTACTTCCAAGATGGTCTCTATCTACTTATTTAAAGATTCCATCAAGTTGGGTTTTTTTCTCATTTGCGGATATATGATAGATTTGGAATATCCCATTAGAATAAATATATATAATCATATTGTTGGCTTATTTCCTAATATATCACTTATGATCCACCCAATTATTTCTTAATTATGTATCCAAATTTCAGTGAAATATTTTTCGTGTGTATTAAAAAGATTTTTATTAGTTATCAATTGTAAATTTTCTTTATCTATAAGGTAAATATATATAAAAATAATATAAAGTAGTTTTAACTCCATATTTTGGTGATGTTCAAGAGATAACATTATGTTGAGATTCTACACTCATAAATCAATAATTTCCTATAAAAAGTAAAATACAATATTCTTATTCTTGACATAAATAAATAAATTCATTTGAAGAATAAAAGGTTAACTCTTATTTCAATATGAAAATAGAATTTATAGTCTATCTAGATTTATTGATAGCCTCATATACAATAGAATTTTATAGATTTAAATAATTTAATATGGATAATATTTCATTAAATATACATGAATATTAAAATTTATTTTCCTCATAATTGTGGGAGATTTTAATAAGTAATTAATTATTCAAAGGGTACCTCAAGTATTTAAAAATATTATGGTAATAAATATTTTTTCCAAACTCCTTGGTGATTGTTAATGGGAATTAATTATGGTTCAGACTATATTTAGGAATTTTTCCCCCAAAATGATGTGTGATTGAAACATACTACTAATTTATTCCATTTCAACTACATAGAAGTTATATGGAAAATATATATTGACTTTCTGAAGGAGATATTACAAAACACATATTGGGAAAACTATTGATTTATTTTAAAGATGGATAAATAATATTGTGGGATTAAACTCTCCCATTATAAATAATAAATTTTAGTGAGTAATTATAATAAATAAATAACATAGATTAGATATATGATTTAAAATCATAAATATACTATGGTCTATAGATTTTTTTTAAGAATGTGACAATTTTTTTGGAAAAAGTTGTATCATAAGTAATGAGAAACTTCTTACCAATATAATCATATTATTAGAAAAAAGAATATTTTTTTCTTGGTGTAAATATAGATAAAAAAGTTACCATAACAATAAATTTATTTGAGTGTTTCCAATATGGGATGTTAATTTTTACTTTCAGCAATTATTCCATAATTAAATTTTGAAGCGTTTTCCCCTAAATATTTCTTAATTGTATCATCCTTGACAGAGTAGTGGGGATAAGTTTTTATTCTCAAATTTTTCATCTTTTAGATAGTGTTTTCTAACTCTTCCTTTTTATAAAATTCATCTCCTATCTCTGTTTCATTTATTCTTCTTAGATTATTTTCCCATAATATTCCGAACACCAAGATTCATTATCCACCAGAGTGAGTTGACTTAGTTCCGGTTAAGCAAATATTTGTCATGGGAAACATTTACAACTTATTTATTTCATCATACTAATATTATCCATGAAATTTGAATTTTTTTTGACGTAGAGATTTTCTGGGTTTTTTGACAGAATGTAAACAATACCTTATAAACAGTTTTTCAACTAATCTACTATTTTATTCTGATCCTCAACATTGGATCCTTACTATTATCAAATAAAAGGTTGGGAATCAGATGATAGTTGTTCATAGGGTTTTATTTTATGGAATGGGAATGGTTTTGATGGGTAAATGGATGGATTATATGATTCATTTATTAAAGGGAAGTGTTTTTTTAATTGATGCTGGGGGTTTGTTATGGATATAATTTTAGTATGGGGTATTTTAATTTTTTTTGACATCCAAATAGAAATTAGAATTTGTAAGGTTGTCTCCATAATTGATATTATTAGATGTTCCTCATCTGAAATTCTAATTCATAACATTCAATTCCCTAAATTTCAGCACACTGGTACGTGATATGATAAGTTGACCAGTACACACCACATACCTTTATTGAAAATCATCTCAAACTCACTTATTTCAAGGTACATCTCCCACCAAAGTAGTTAGATCATAGATAAAAGTTTTTAATGTGTCTGATTGATATGAATTTATCACCTCATGAATACATATTCTCCTAGTTTATCTTTTATAAATGTTTTGTGAGTTTCTAATTATCTTCTGAATCATTCCCATTGATTCTAATAGAGAATTGTCAATCAATGATACTATGAAAGATGTATACAGAATTTCTCTATTATTATCATGTAATATATGGGAAAATAAAATAAGTATGTGATCCTCAATGATTTTTTGATGTTTGATTCTAGAACATAACTTATTGAACCTCTCCCAATACTCATAGAGGGTGTCTATAGATTACTATATGATGGAATAGTTCTTCTTATTTATTACTATGCTTCTAGAGGTGGGGAAGATTCTTTCCTTGAATTGATTTTTTAATACATCCCAATTATTATTTTCACATCTATGTTGGATGTAAAACCATTCTTTACTATCACCATCCAGTAAAAGGGGAATTACATAAACTTTACATGCTCCTCAGCCACTCCTTGATGATTGAAAGTGAAAAACAAATATATGAAATTTTTATTATATTTTTTGAGTGTTTTCTTACACTGAAAATGAATTTACAAAAAAATTGTATCATATTCTTTTTTATCTGAAAAATATTTTTCAGTTAAAGAATAAAAAGATGATTGTTTCTATTATAAAATTGTGGTGTACCATAATCTCTCTGGGTATGGTTTGATTAATGGAATTTGATACCTGAAAATAGTATAATGTTTTGACAATTACCTATGAAATAGTGTGGAAAAGGAAACTATAATCTATGCTAGAATTAAATATATTTGATAACCTAAGTTTTCTCTAGATAGGGGTGAACAAAAATTAAACTTATCACATTAAAATAAGGGAAATAGGCGATGTTTTTCTGTTTTTATTATAAAAACAAAATAAATAAATGAAGAAGGAGTAATAAATATATCGATGAATTAATTTATTAGGAAATGGATGGATTGAAATTATCAAGGACATTATAGTATTAAAAGTCATTTTACTTAACTTCAGATAGAATGATAAATGAAATACAAATCGATTGATTTTCTAATCTACATTTGTTTAAGGATACAATGTAAACAACTCTTTGTTACAAAAAAATTAATTAAACTATTTTTAAACTATGAAGGGAAATTCCAATTGGTAATTAGTTCTCCATATAATTCAATAATCTACTCATCCCAGGCATGTATGTTTAAACTATTTATATACACTCACCACATAATATTGTGTAACTAATCTAGAAACATTTTACTAGGTAGAGGGAGTTTACAAAATTCAAACCGAAGTTGTACATAATGAATATCACTAACAACATAAATAAAACTTCATTAATAGAATTGGTGACCATTATTAATAGAAATAATATAATAGAAAAATATAATTTAAATTAAATCACCAGTGTCAAGAATTACTATAGTGGTTTTTCATAATTCCTCTATCACTCAATAGTTAACCCTCTATTTGAGGTTCTACAATGATGAAAAAGGAAGTTGGGGATATTCATAATAAAAAATAAAATGATATTAACACTCTACCCTGTGAATCATCTAGTATATATCCCTCTATAGTTCTATAACTCCTATACTAGTTATAGTGTCTATTTTTTAGAGAAAGGATAAGGTTAATTTAATCATGTTTATGCCCATTATATGATTGAACACATTTTTCCAAATAGATGATTAATTATTGAATTATTTAATTATAGAATTTAATTTTGATAAAAGTGTTATTTTATGTCCCAAAATTTTATATTCGTGTAACATTTTTAGAAATTGTTTTTTAGAATTAATTAAGGGTTATCTTAATGAAATTAAAGAATATTACTCTCCCTCAAATTTAATAGTTTATTAAACTATATTAATGAATTAATTTATATATAAAACTAATTTTCTATGAGGAAAAAATTATTATAATATTTCATAATAGAAAGACTTCATTTTAAGTATTTTATTCTGAGATACAAATCATTTTTTGATGAGTTCAAAAATATTTTTACCTAAAATTATTTCCACATTGAATGTTTTATTTGGGAATCCTTATTTGTGAACCATTTATTTAGTCCATTTGGAAAACATTAATCATATAAATAATATCACCCTAAAAAAATTTAATTCCAAAATAAGGATTAGTAAAAATGTTTATATAGAAAAAAATAAATGTTATAAAAATGATAAAATTTAATAATTATAGAATTATCACAATTAAATAAAAATTTATCTAAAATAAAAAATTATGAAACATAATTTTATATGAAAAAATATTTGTCATAATATCAATGATGTACATATAAAATGAATTTAAAATATTATCTCTATCATGGGGCATAATATAGAAGTCCAATGTTAGAGGTATTTTAGAACACCATATGGGGGTTGGAGGCATTCCAATTATGTTTGGGTTATTGTGAAAAAATTTATAAGGATGATTATTACCTTTCCTTGTGGTTTTCATGATATTTATACAATAATTTGAAAAAATATTTGGATGATTGTGGGTATTCTGTAATTAGTTTTGTATTTTATTTTGTGGAATTGTAAAGACTCCGAATGGTTTTGTGGTTATGTTTGCATGTGATTTCCAGTGGTATGGAATTTTGTAGATTTGGAATGATTTTATGGTATGAAAGATAGTGGAAGTATACTTGCACACAAAAACTATCTAAAATAGTTAAATACTTACATGGTTTTGAAAGATCTAAAATTTAGAGGGGTGTGTATTATGTTCATGTTTTAATTTGTTTATGTTTTTATATAGAAATATTCAAATGTATATAATAATGGAACAATGTAGGTGGTGACCTACTGAGTTCACACTCGCACCCAACATGATACCTCTAGGATGTGTGAAAACTATACAGTTCATTGTTCCACTATAGGAAATGGTGTAACATATGGTACCTAGTTGCAATAGGAGCACTTGTGCTTCATGAAGTTGTTAACATAATTTTGTAGATTGGACAGGTGGTTCCTCAGTGTTGAGATGATTTTCCTTTTTTTTATTTTTTCATGTATATATATTATTGGTCCATGTGAGATCCAATTTACTATAGTATGACTAGAATGAAATTATAGGTTTCAGTTTTAATACCACATGTCACTATATATCTCATTAATTTAGTATATTTTTATTTCATCCACTATGTTGTTATTATTTATAAAATTACTTATTACAATAGGGTATAGTCCCCCCATTGTCACCTTACATACCCTCTATTATATTTGACAAGATTTCTCATATATTTAGGTAAGCTTATGGTCTAGTGGCTCTCTATATAGGTACTCGTAACTGGTCAAAGGTTGAGTTATCACATCAATCAATGCACCCAACTTTCATAACCTAAGTACTAAAATATGTAAATACAACCCATATTGTAATAACCACACACCTTGGTAGAAATTAAATCCAAACCCTTTCTAATTTTTTTATCATTTAATATTCCAAAAAAATACATTGGAATAATAACATCGTTAATTAAAACCTCACATGAACAATAAAAGATTAAAGTATATTGACATTTTTTGCATTGTTCAATATAGTAGTGGGAACCCAATATAAACATACATAAAAAATATATTGATAACATAATTTAATTAAAAAATATCACAAATAGTTACATATTCCAAGGACATATATTTTTAAGGTTTTAGTGACTAGTTACATAAAAATTACATTTGGAAGCACTTGTTGACATTTCTCTATAATTGTGTGCCTCTTGAACCTCTTACAAACTTATGATGTTATATATCCATATATCTAACCAAGGTTATAGAATATTATGAAAGGGGTGATCATGAATGGTCAGGATGGGAAAGTTATAAACTAGTCAAAACCATTACATCACAAACATGAGGTATAAAATAAGTAAACGAGAAACATTATATACAAAAGGCCATTATAACACAATTTAAAATAAAAAACATTATTAAACAATATGGATCACGTAATATAAACCTTATAATAAATAAATTTATTCAAATCAAGGTATAGAAACACATAATGAAAATAAGAAATCATAAATTCATAATATAATAAATAAGAAACTATATAGAGCATGGAATATCAATTAAAATGGCCATATATTTTAAATAAAGTATAACTTAAGAGAGAATAACTCCAAAAAACAAAATCATATGTTATAATTTCATAGTGGAGTAGGGATCCTATCCTGATTCCCATAAAATAGTGGACCAAACATCCTTAATTGATTATCATAGTGGAGCGAGCATGACATACTCAATTCTTATACATATATCCTGAGATATAAATCATTGAATAAAGAATTTGAGGGAAATATATGACCCCACCCATCCTCATTCATATATATGAGTGCTATATAAATTCAAACCATTCATATAATCATAAATAACCCGTGGGAAAAATGGTTTTAATAACCATTCCAAGAGGTATCATTAAGAAAATAAATATAATTTGATAATGAAAATATAATATCCCAAAATGATTATATAAAAAATGGAATACAAATGGATATTAACTTCAAATAACTCCATTGGATAATAATACTGTTATAATGTACGTTAAATCATAGAATGTTTTTTTATAAATATTTTTTTAAGATTTCATGTAAAAATGTTGTGATTTTAAAGTCACCATCTGAATTTTGTTTTTCAAGATTAAAAGGAAAATTCTATAATCATTTATATAATTTTTTTGAGTAATTATACACTGATAGATAATAAAAATCACGACAAAAATATAACTCAGAATGGAGGAATATAAACTCAATTTAGAGGAGGGCCATTTAAAATTTTTAAACACCTTTATCGAAAAGCTAAATTATTGAAATGATAAAATACATTTTTTAAATATAAAAATCGAATAAAAATGAAATTTCTAGATAAAGAAAATTTTAGATTAAAAATTGAAATAGAGAACATTGGTGGGATGTAAAAACATGTATATGGATCAAAAAACCCATTAAAAAGAAGAAATATTTTTCTTAAATAAATGTATTTTTCTGAACAATAGAATCATTAATGAAATATTATTTGGTGTTACATAATATTTCTATATAAATGGATGTGTAAATATATTATGACGCTATAATTTCTAATAATAGATAAATATTGACATATAATAGTCAAATATGATAAATTATGACCTAAAGATAATTTTGAAGTCATAAAAACCCCTTATAACTTTTAAATTTTTTGATTCACAACCCAATGGGGGAAAGAAAATTGAATAAAATTAAATATAATATATTTTTGATTAAAAATTATTAATTTTAATTATATACACCATTACAATGAAATCATTGTATATAATATGAAATATGTCTCACTGAGAAAAAAATGAGATAAGAATCCCTTTTTATTGAATAACATTTTAATCAAAATACATTGAAAGATAGATATTTTAATTGAAAGTAATTTTTTTATTAAATGAAAATATATTTTATGAGAAAAAAAATTGGTAGTCTGTTCACATGATAAATTAAAGTTGGTACATAATTCTAAACATCCCTCAAATGTTGAAAGTTGAGACGCAAAACTTTTTCCTTGTTTGATATTAATCCAACACTTATTCATAATATCATAAATAAAAAAATTATATTTGTTACGTATCCTATTAATAAACTAATTTTTCCATATTAAATTTAATATATACTATTTATTATGATATTATATATATTTTTATATAGTTCCTTCTTAGGATTCCACAAAAAATGTATCGTTTGTTAGTTTATTTTTTTTTGCAATTTTAGTGATCGATGATTATATTTTAATAATAATATAAATAATTAATTTAACCAATACAATACCAATTTTTTTTTTCAATTTATTAATAACCTATAATAATATTATTATTTTAGTTCTCATGTTCATACATGATATAGCATTATATAATTATTCATTCAAGGCATTAAACTAAACCCATCACGAAGACAGAATATCTCAGGGAGTGAGTATGGTTAATGAATTATTTAATATAATTACAATACAAGAATTAATATTTTTTTAATTTTTTTGTTGGATAATAATATTTTTATTTGTTTAGATAATGAAATAATGTTAATATTAAAAATAGAAAAATGATACTTCATGGATGCATTAGTCCCCACAAAAAATGGTCAACAATTTTTTTGTAAGTGTTATAAAAATAATAATTTTTTTATATGTTAATGTAATAAAATTATAATATTTATGAGGTGTGATGGAGTGAGTGTAGGATGAAACATTTTATAAATTTATAGTGAAGTGTTTTGAAATATGAAATTCTATTCCACAATAGAATGTCACTCTCATAAAATCTTCCTCTAAATTTGATAAAAAGTGATTTAAGGGATCATGTGGTCTATACACACGTAAATCAGTAAAAATAATAATTTGATAAAAAAAAATTTCATTAATATCTATGTTTAATCACTTTTACCATTTTATTTTTCCCCTTGGTAACTACCCTATTTTTATTTTTCAATGTAATTTACACATAAAGGATAAAAATAAATTAAGAATTATGAGATAATTTTGAACCACTAATTCTAAATATGAAATAAAATTTATTAAATAATAATCAAATGTGAATTGAAAAGTACTTTTAACACAATTTTATGTAATGTCAAAAACACCATTTTAACCATTACCATGATAATTATTTTTTATTATGTTTATTTATAATTATGAAAAAAATTAATATGACCTATTTATATAATAGAAATTTTAATTATTAATAATATGTAATCCATTTTACAAAATTCAGTTTACATAATATTAATTGTTTAATATAATATGAATCCCATAGATGCAGTAGAGAAGATATTTTTCCTATAGAAAACTTTCAAAAGAATAGAATATTTCTGTATGAATAGTGTTTTTAATACAAAAATTACATATGAAATTTATTCCAATGACCAAATTTTTATTTACACATATATAAATTTACTATTGTACTTCTAAAACCATGCTAAAATAAATAATATCTTGTAAATTATTTAAATGAGAAGTCAAATTTTAATAAAAATTAGTATTATTTACTGTTAATCAAAATATTAGTGTTTGAATAAATGTATAAAAAATTAATTCAATGTTAATTCTGAAATATAGACAGAAGAAATTACTTTTATTACTTCAAATAAATTTTTTTAAATTTTAAAAATTTATTTTATTATTCATTCCTTAAAATAAATAATTTTTTGAGATAATAGTTTTTTTAATACAATTAATGGAATTATAAAAAAATAATATAATTCTATTCAATATGATTTATTTATATAAAACCCTTATAAATTATTTTTAATATGTTTTCATACCTATTAATTTTTAAATGTTTAATGATGAGGTTATCAGGGTCGTGTTAAAATGACAATAATAAAAGTATATTGTTTTTTTAAAACCCAATGTGGATCATAATGTCAGAAATTGATGAAATATAACCTATTTGAATTATTTTAAAATAAAAACTCCTGGAGTTACAATGATGAGTTAGATAATAACCATGTTTCCCACAATATATATATATATACATAATTGTTAATGGAGGAATAAACTCATTAAATTTCACTAAATTTAAGAAATCGTTATTTTTATTCAATATTTTAATGACTAATGAACCCATATTTGATAATTAAGCAATCTTCTAGTTCCATTAAGAAAATTTTATTGGATTTACAAATAGCATTTTCAGAAACAAGAAATTGTATAATTTTCCCTTAATCATCTTAATCATTTGATCTTTCATGATACACATCCATTCTATTATTTTATCTGATTGGGGATTAAACTATGTTAACATTGTTAGTAAAATTCCATGGTAGGTGTTTTGAAAAAATAATATTTTTTCTCACTCATGATACCATTATGATAATTTTTCATTGTGGAAATATTTACATTTTTCACCACACCCATGATTCCTCCTGGTAAAAAGCATTTAAAAAACAATAGTTTTTACATGGGTGATGAAACATTTAAAATAGATGGGAATCATAATAATAATAAAAGGAATAAATTATTAAAATATATCAAACCATTACAGTATCATGCTTTCTTATAGTTCATTCACTTTAGCCTATATAAATCTTATTTTAACCAATCTTACTTTATTTTTTGTTTTCTAATGCATATAAACCCATTTCTTCAAATAATATTGGAAATAAATCCATATTATTGGTTCATATTTTGAAAATGAATAAAAATGTCATATCAATCAGAAGTTTCTATCCATGGGTGAAAATTGGGGCCCACTCATCATACTTTAGGATGATGATCAAGTCAATGACCAATTGACACTTTTCATTGGTGATTACCCCATGGTTTAATTGGGCTATACCCATATCCACATTACATTATCCAATCAAGGACTTATTTCATGGAAAAAAATTTAATAAAAATATTAAATATATTTTTGGATATCATTCAACAAATAGAATCATCTATGGGGATTTCAATTAGGATTTATAACCTTGATACCAAAGGTAACTAAAAAAATCTCTAAAAATAACCACTCTTTAATTAGATACTTACTATGAAGATCAAAGATAAATATAAATAAATAATAAATTGATTACATAGCTAGATTAATATATATCATAAAAAGTTTCACAACCCAACGACCTAAAGTATTACTTTCTTGGGGAGTAGCAAAACAAACATGTTATTTTATAGCACGTTTTGACATTTATCTGTAGCTTTGAACTTCAAGAAACACTTCAAGATAACTCATATGATATAATCATCTTAGTAAACTATAAAATAAGTATATAACAAATGGTTGACCTGAAATTATAATCAGGGAAAACATATCAACTATTCAAAACTGTTGTATCATAAACATGAAGGATAACATGAGCAATTGTGAAATATCAAATAAAAACAATAGGGGATCAGAAGTGAAAATCATAAAACATGATTAAAAATTATGTATCATGTTATATAAATTTAATAACGAAATATTTTTTATAAAAAAGGGTTCAAAAAAATAAAGTAAATGAAACAAATCATAAAATTCTAATATATAAAAGATTTTTTTGAACATTGTTTATCATCAATATTTTCATATCTTAGAAATAATGAATAACATAATAAAATTAAGTGGCAGAAAAATAATACTTGGTAAGAATATCATAGTTTAGTAGTAATCACCCCTAATTCCTCTATCATAATTGATTAGGAATCTATACCAAATTCCCATACCGGAGAGTGAATTCAATAGTGAACTCCCATAATAGTTTTTAGATATAAAACCATAACTAATATATTATAGAGAGATATAGTTCCCCAACCATATTCATCAATACATATGAGTTTCATATAAATTGAAAGAATCAATCTTATCCATAATAAACCATGGGAGAAAATTGGGTTCAATACTATTCCAATTAAAAACATATACAAAAATTTTAATTTGGTAACAAAAAAATAATATCCATAAATGATTTTTTATGAATAGACCATATAGGGTAATTTATTACCATATCCCATTGGATAATAATATTTCCAAAAGGGAATATAAATAAAATAAATTTTTTAAAATTGATTCTTAATATCTTTTTAAAAGATGTGATTTTCAATTCAATTTCTAAAAAATAATTTTTTTAAAGAAGTAAAACCGTCTTAAAGCCTTACATAAGAAAAATTACAATAAATATACAAAGAAAATAGATAAAACATAAGTCATAAATTTAATTTAGATGGGAAGAATAAAATATCATGTATGATGGTATAATTTTATCTATCCTAAAATGTGTTTATTGAAGACCACATCAATAAAAGGATAATTTTTTTTAATGAATAAATTGGAATTAAAGGAAAATTGAATATATTTTTTTATTTCTCTTAGGGAATTGAAATAATTGGAAGGAATTAAAAACATGGATATTGAGGAAAAATCCATTAAAATAAATGAGAAATATTATAAAAAGAATACATTTTCACAAACAAGAGAATCATCAAGGAATATTTATTTGGTGTAGAACTTGATTTCAATATAAAATAATTTTTAAATTAGGAATAAAATAATCCCAGGTGAGAATAAATCAATCATTAATTACAATAGTCTAATAAAATTGATTATGATATAAGAAAAAATAGGAGTCATGAAAATACATTATAATAATTGAAATTTTCTAGTTAAAACAAAACAAGATAAAGAACATTTAGTATCTTGAAATATTAGAGTAACATGAATCAGAATTATTAAAGGGATGTAGAAAGATGAATTTGAATAAAACATTGTGTATATTTAGGGACATTTCTCAATGAGGAATAATTTAGATAATAAACTTATACTACATGATTAATATTTTAACCAAACACCTTGAAAGAAGGGGATTATAGCTGACCTTCAAATATAATGATTAAAATATAGTTCCTGTTATTATATGCCAAATAGTTATTATCTTCATCAGAAAATTTATATAAGGTCTATAATTAAAAAATTGTCTCAATGGAACGAATTGGGAATGAAAAACTCTTACCTTATTCAAGATTTAATCATCACATGCACCTTACGTCCTAGATAAACAAATAATTTCAATTAGAAATTTATTTAACACATTAATTATTCAATTTTTAATTTAATATAGACCATTTTTTTAATACTTTAATTAATATATATATATATATATATATATATATATTTGTTGTTTTCATAAAAATTGAATAAGTTAATACTTATTTTGGTAATTTTTGTGTTTAAAGACGATATTTTAATAACAAGGTAATTAAATAATATAAAATATAAAGAATATTTAATTTATTTATTTTTAAATTATAATGGTACTAATATTTGTATCACATAGGAATCCATGATAGAGTTCTATAACAATATTGATATTGCTGGTTAAACTGACCCAAGCATGGACATGCATTATCTGGATAAGTGAGTATGGTCATGGAAATGTATAATCATAGTATAATAGAAGATTAATGATATTTTTATATGATTTTTATGATTATGATTAATATTTTATGTGGATTGGATAATGAAATAAAATCAATAATAAAATGGAAAAACAATACTTTATAGAGGGGTACTTCGCACAATGCACGATTAGAATTATTTAGTTTCTCTCTGCAGATAGAGATGAATAACATTTTGTGTTAAAATAATATTACACAAATTAGGTGTAAAATGAATTTTTTTATCATATTACTATGTTATGGATATGTATGGATGTAAAATATTTAGAAGAAAATGATAATGATTATGTAATACTCACTTTAAGACCTTAAAACTTATCTTTAAAGTATCCTCGGAAATGATGTTCATAGAAAAACTATTTTAGGCCATAGGATTATGATATTGACTTATCATTTTAGGAGTATAAATAGTTTATATTTCTAGGAATTATTTTTAATTAATGTGTTTGTTATTAAGGGTTGGAAGTTTACCCTTTCATATGTGAAGAAAATTAAACTTTTTTGTATACTTTTTTACTTTTACAAGGATATCATTAGACTATTCTATGGAAAAAGAATAAAAAATATAGTAATAATGGTTTTTTGGATGACCCTTTATCAATAAATCCCCAATAAAGTATTTACACAGTTTTTCTTAAAGATATTTGATGTCATTTTTTATAATTTTTTTACTATTATCTTTTTTATCAGGCGTACAAGTTTTTAACAAAGTAAATTATGGTTAAATGAAAGTATAAAATAAAAACTCTTAATTTTTTGTGATAAAATGAAAATAAATTTAACATCATTTTATTATCATTCTATATTTAAATACTAGAAAAATATCTTTGAAATTGTTAAATTTTATTTAAAGAGAAATAATTATTTTTGAAAAATGTTGATTTATCCTTTATATGTTCTTACTATTTTCTAGAATTGACTTTCAATTAAAGTTTTGTTAATGTAGCTATACATTTTATTATTAAATGTTATAGAGTCATTATATTCAATTGATTATTGTAATATATCATAAAAATGAAACAATGTTAATAAAAAAATTCAATGAAAATAACAGTTTTACCAATATCATGGTAATATATTTTTATCATATTAACCATAATTTTACGAGGAAAATTGAAATTTAATTTATTACATAATATGATAATTTAAAATAAAATTCAATCCATATTTATTGATTTAATTATAGAAGAGATGAAAATTATTTTTTAATATAAGTCCATAAAAATAGTTTTTAGTGTAAGATATTACTCAATTTTCCAAAATGTTACTTATGGGATTAATGGATTAATTTTTTAAATGATTAATTTTACTTATAAATACATATATTGTTTATAAACTGTTTTAAAATAAATTTATTCCATTATTTTTTTATGATAATTTCATAAAAGTGACAATTTTAGTAATATTAATACTTTATCATTGTTCTCATAAAAAATGTATTATATAATAAAAATTAAACAATTGAAAGATAATATTAATATTATAAGTAAAAAAATTATTTTCATTTTTTTGATTTCTAATTATAAAATTACTATATTATATTTTTGAATAAAACCATTACACATAATGGTAATTTTTTTTTATAGGAATATGAAATTTTCAAATATTTATTATTTTTATTATAAGTATTTCACATAAATTAAAACCAAAATTTTTATTAAAAAATTTTTATTAAAAAAAAAATTTATGATCATTAATTATATGTTTCTTGAAAAAGAAATTAGTATCACATAACACTATTTTTTAGCAATTTGTTTTCCAAAAAATAAGTTTTCTTACTTGCACATTTTGGTAAAAAAATTAATTTCATTCATATTTAAAATATAATTAATTTTTTATTTTGAAATATATTTTTCAAATTAGGTACTCTTATTAATTCCAATAAACTCAATGGATATGTTTTAATATAAATTATTAAATATTTATATTATATACATATATCATAATTTCATTTTGCTTTAGTGTATCATGTAGAGAAATATATGGAACACAATAAATTATTTAATTGTAATCATATATTAAAATATTAAGTTTTTACAATGGTTTGGAAAATCTACAATCTACGATATACATTTTATATTTTGTTGGAGACCAACACACAACCTCTTCTTAATCACCACATTATCTATGTCTATAACTATTTCTTCCTTGTATACTATACATTCTATTGTCAATATTAATTATAGGAATCCTACTCAAAATCCACTAGTAATCAACATAACCATGGAATCCATTATGGATTTCTTTTATAATACCCTAATAAACATAGGGAAAAATTGGTATGATGAGAAGGAGGTTGAAAAAATGTAATGAAAATAAAAATTTTGAAAATCCATGTTTGGTACACCCAAATGAAAATGTGGATTCCATCATTTTAATGAATCTATATTCCATTATATATTAGATGTAAATAGAAGTATTTAAACAGAAAAAGATTATTTTTTTCAAAAATCAATTTAAAATATTCTAATTTCAAAACATATGTTTCCATCATCATTTTTATCACTAATCCCTTTTATTCTTAATCACAACCAATATGCATTCTGCTATTTTTATCATTTATCCTAGACAAACTAGGAACTTGTAGAAACTCATACCCTAGTTGAACCAATCATCAGATGAATCACCACTAATGACTACAATTTCACTATCGTCATATCCTCTTAATGTTGAACCATTCATCATTGACATAAAATTCTATTATAATATATTCTTTATGTACCCTATAAACTAATGTTAAATATCTTATGTGTTCTTGATCCTCCTTCGATGTTCAACCGCACCGCTGACACCCTGATGCCATACCGACAGATCCCTGAGACTGATCAATGAAACTACATAATAATACCCACTGACAAGATTATAAAAGAGCTATATCTCTTCCTCGAGAAACCCCTTGAATAACCCAATTCCCAACATCTCAAGTACCATGGTAATCCAACCCAACCGTCACACCATCGATATGAAGATAATAATTTTTTGGGGTTTTGATTTTCATATTTCACTTAACAGAATAGCGAAATATCTATACATTATTTGTTTTTTATTTTTCCCAATTTTTTATTAATTATTTTTATATTATGTTTTCCAGTAATACTAGAATAATTTTTAAAACCAAATTCTATAGTCTTTTCCTCTTCTACTTCCATAAACAATAGTTCCACTATAACGAATTAGGCCTTAGTTGAAGCATAAAACCATTAATAAATATTTTATAGGGATCACTACTCATATATGACCACTATAATACTAAATAATCATTTATTAAGACTAATGAAACATGTTAAAATATTTTTGATAGATTTATTGGCCTATTATACATTGGTGACATGAGAATAAATATAATATTTGTTAAAAATGAGAATTACATTATGAATAGTCTGGATGTCTTGTTAGTAGAGTCCTTCTTTCTAAATATCACATACTGATTCAGAATAAAATAGTAAGAATTTATGAATCTAATAAAATACAATAAATTGTGGATACCCGATGAAAACCAAAAAATAATGATAAAAATTAATGAGTAATTTAAGTATAGGGTTATATTTACCATTAATGATCACCCAATACATATGAATCTAAAATTTCTATAAAAATATTTTATAATCAGAATTGCTTTGGGAGGAGGATTGAAAGAGAGGAGAGTACGATTTGGTGGTAATATATTAAATAAGAGACTCCCCATTTTCAACATTATAAAATATTATTTATTTAAAAGGAAAACCTAAAAACCTAATAAAATGATGGTTTGAGATTGACCTCATGCAACATTATGCACACCAATGATGTTTTCACCCCCATAGTGTGGATACATTACCCATATAACAACAACCTGAACATCAAATAACCAAAAACCTGACCTCACTTACCTATAACATTCTAAGATATAATCATCTATATCATAAAAGAACAACCTTCCATTGCAAAGGGATTCATGAAACAATCCTTATCAACTATGATATAATGTCTCCCCTTAGACAGGGTTATCATGCTAATCCACATGGTCTATAGTGTGATAATATGCCTAATAATGAATTTATTCTTATATTTCCTAAAGGTTAATATTATATATACATTAAAATATGAGACAACCTTAATGTTGTGACATAGTTTATCCATATTACAAAGAAACTAATCTTTTGTGGGATTGCCCATAATGAAACCCCATGAGGCCATGGAACAAAATTAACAAACCTATGATATATATCTTACCTAGTAAACTCACCATATATTATTCCCCTAGTCTGTATCCAGGTGTTTGAGGTGTAAATGCTTTTTATGTTTAAATCCTGAGCCAAATCCTTCGGTCCCATGAAAATACTAAAAAATGTACAAAACAAAAAGTAATATGAGGTTTGATATTTTTTTTGAATTTACCACTAAAAAATAAAAAAGGTGTTAAAACATGTCATTTAAGTAAAAATATTGCCTTTAATTGGAGAAATGAGTTATATTGATACACTTTTAAAGCCGAAAATAATGAAATATTCATTTGTATCTAACAAAATTAATTTTATGATCATTAAATAAATGGTGTATTCTATATTGTACAATTATAAAATTATATTCTCACACATTAAATCAATAGGGATAATTCACATAATTAAATGTATGATAGAGGAAAATCTCAATGTAATTTATTACATGGGCTAACTATATTTTAATGCCTTTTAGGGAAAATAATAATTTAAATTATTATAGTGGGCTCAAATAATTTAAGGTATAATATTATATGATCACTATTTGAAGTATCATGGGGTTTTTTGTAGAGTTTAATTTCATACAATATATCAATAATGCATATTTTAGGGATTATAAAAAAGGTTAATGTACTTTGGGGGACATTTTAAGAAACATGAGGGTGTCCTTTTAGTGGATCATAATGATGAACCAAAATATAATTGTAACCAAATTCATAAAAAGGGTAAAAAATATGGTGTGATGAAACCACAATTTTTATTCCTAGGTATACTAATTTTTGGAATAAAAAACAAATTATTTGAATCATTCGTGTTTATGGTTTCAATCTATTCTAAGAGCGGATAAAATTATTTGTAATTAAAATTGATATGATATGAAAATAATCCCTAAGAATATTTTTTTTCGAGTTTTGAGCAATATTTTAAATCATATATCACTATTTAATGTTTTGTAAGAATGAGATTTTTTGAGGACACATGGAATGGAACTCCATAATAATTATTTACACATAAAAGTTGAATGTTAATTAGAATTGGAATTCAATAGAGAATGATTAACACTTAAAAAACGTCATTATAGATTTTAAATGTTAAAATATAAAATGGATATTGGTAAGATGAATGTGGATAAAAATAATAAGATTTTTTTTAATTTTTTGGAAATAATATAATATTAGAATGAATCAATGATATTTTTTTCAGTCATTATAAAGTTAGATGAATAATTCAATGTATATTAGTAGGGATTCTAAAAATGTTCCTATTGAATTTTTATATTATAGATAAATATGCTAAATAATGATGATTCTTATAAAATGAACTAGAAATACACCTCAATCGACAAGATATGAGTGAGGAAAAATTAAGAGGCCCACATATAAGAAATAATGTATGAAAAAACATTTGTGATAGAGTACTTATATAAGAATGTAAATGGAATGATTTATGTTTAATGGAATCATGGTTACAAATAAATTCATGACTGATCATCACTGTAATCATTAAAGTTGTATTTTTTAGAAATTGACACTTTTTTGATTTGTTATGGGGTTTATGAGAAAATTAATTGTACACATGTATGAAAAATCATATAGTTTGACAACAAATCTTGTAAAAATATTAGTTTCATAAGACAAATGATCATTTAGAGTTTTATTTATCCTTCATATAAGTATAAAATTCATACTTGTGAAAGGTGTTCTCAAGATTAAATTAACGAATCAATACATTTATTGGTAACTTCTATATAGTCATGTTTTTATCTTTTTGATCATGTTATTCACATAGAGAATATGTATTGTATTTTAATTTATTTGAGATAAATTATCATGGAAATTTGTGAGATTTTATGTTTAACAGAAATTTCAATCATATATTTGGATTAGTGTTCATGAAATCCATACCAAATAGACTATTTAGAAGCATATTTACCATGAATTTGAATTAAAAAATTATATGATACCTATAGAAGAAGGATGTTATATATATTTTTCCACCATTGAACATTTGAACATTATTCACATCATGTAAATGAATAATTTTCAGTCCCTTGTACTTTTTGAAAAAAGATATCAAAACATCATGTTGATCTTTATGTTGCTATTTTCAAAAGCATCTTCATTACTCAAAAATAAAGCCCTGTGAATTAGTTTTATTTGAACTGAAAAAATTTAATTCTACGGTTAAATATTGGAATTTCACAATGAATAACATTATTTATGTAGATTAAAGTTGAAAATTCTCATTTCCCTTCTATATAATGGGTTATCCTGTAGAGGGGTACCTATGATCCTTTCAAGAATACATGAAATCAAATTCACCTTTTCATTAATCATTATAATATACATGAATATTAAATATATTAAAGAAGTTATTTAACTCATGGGTTTAACAATTTTAGTCTTAAAACATATTTAGAATATAGAGTCTTTTTAATTATTCTTGCACACATATAAACTTGAATCATGTGAACTAGTTTCCTATATGAAATTATATATCACATTTCATAGTATAACTATCTTCCAATTAATTTTGACACCTACTTTTTTTATTACTTAAAGAAAAATAACAAATTTTCTTTTTTTCTAGAATAACTATAATATTACATGGATGATAAAAACATGACTTATAATATTATAGCCATATTATATCAATTTATTTATTCTCCCCCATAAATTTTCATGATTTTTTGTGTTTGATTCAATGAAGTTACCTAATACCATTCATGAACCGAGTATATTGTTTATTTATTTTAAATTACACAATAATTCCATAGTGAAATGCAAAATTCCATTTTTGGTTTAGATCCCCACCAAACTATTGAAATGAAAACATAACATTTAAAAGGATGTATATACAAGAAGTGGATACTAGAAAGGATTATGAAATATGGTACTCTCCTTTTGTCTATAGAAAATCAAAATAAGACCATAGAGCAAAAAATTAACAATTACCCATGACTACTTTACTCTTCAAATTCATATCAAAGATAATGTAATTTTTTATGCTTCGATCCTCATCCATGTGTGTATTTTGAATAGAATTATACTTGGGTGTGTATGTTACATGAAAGATATATATAATGTGTCAAAACACTATATGAAGAAGAATAATAAAAAGTTGTTTGGTCCTGGAAATTCAATTTTTATAGACACATTGACTTAATCCCCTTGACCACAAGAAACTATTATGAAAAAAAAATATCTTCCACAGATGTAAGGATTATACCTTGAGATGCTTATAATATTTGAGGGATCCAGATAAATGTTTATAATAATGATGAATTCCTCCCAGTATCTTTTCTTTAATGATTATGAAAAAAACAAAAATACAAAAAATTATATATTAAAATCTATAAAACATAAGAATGAAATGAAATATTACATCACAAACACAGAGAGAAATATATATATATATATATATCCTATTATATAACTATATTGATTTTTTTATATAAACTCATCATATAGATCAAAATTTTGAAGGATAACAAATTTCCCAATCAAGAACACTCATAGAATTGATAAATCGTACAAGGAAACCATAAAATAGGACTAATTTATAGAATGATGGTTCCAAATTAATCATAAAGATATACCAAATATTTGGGAAATAAGTTTCTAAAAATGCTGCTTTATGTATTGATTCTTCATCAATGAGACATACATACTAATGTTTGGGAAAAAATTTACATGGATGTTGAACTATTTTGTGATAAGATAATAAATAATTTAGTATTATTCAAGGAATATTTATATTATTTATCATGTCATTCCCATAGGGGTAGCCCCTTTACGAGATATAAAGTTTGGTTTAGAATTTTTTTTATTTTGTATTTGCTCAAATATGATAGTTTGATTTAAAGAATGATTTATTAATTCGTCTCTTATGGCTCTAGATTATGTTATGTAATGTAGTTGGTGTGTGACTCACATACATGATCTCAAATAGACTTTTTAGCCCAATAAAAAACTACCAAAGGATAAAATTAATTTATCTAGAGGCACTCAATAGAATAATAATGGACAATGTTTTTTTGGATTAAAATGAAATATCATGGGTAATTTGTTTTAATGGTGTACAAGAAGATTGAATTAGTGGTGATATTATATACCAATCATAAAATTCAAATACGAGTTACCCATTAATTCTGGTGTCTATAAAGTTTTATGCTATTTTCTGCAAGAATGTACAGAAGGAGTGATATCAAATGATTTTGGACTAATTTTGGTTGATTTTGGCATGTGATGATACACATATCATTGAAATTCTTCAATTGATCGATGCCTCCCAAGAATTTTTATAGATGTATTCCATGACATGGTTTAGATATAACCCAAATTTATTGTTTTTGTAGTTAGTATTTTGGGTAAATGGGATACCCTTCACTAATATGTCCAAAAATATAAATTGGTTTAAGGTAATAAGGACACATAATCTCTAACATAGATAATTACTTTGAAAATTAATCACAAAGAAAGGATAATACCATATGGAAGAGGAAGAACCACAACAGTAATAGTGAACATCTATAAGGAAACACATTTTCATAGAAGAAAATTACACCCCCGAATTCCTATTGTTAAACAACACCAATCATAAAAATTGAATTACCATGGTGTAACATTTTTATCATCTTTCTTGGAATAAAATATCAAAAGGAAAAAATACTCCCTTAGGGATATCTAAGTTAACTTTATGTCATGTTTTATCTATTAGGATTTAGGTTCCTAAGAGATTATAAGTATATTGAATTAAATATATATATAATGGATTTTTGTGACTATATTCACTAAATAAATTCTTTTATTTACACATTTAACCAAGATGTGATACAAATTTAATTAATTTCAGTGCTTCTATGGAAGAAATTGTTGAAAATTGACGATATTGAAGTAGCTGAGTTGTTAAAGGGAATGAATAGTACAAAGAAGGCAAGGAAAACTATAAGTGTGTAGAGACTAATGAATGAGAGGAAAATGGAGATAATAAATATTTCAAGTGGCGTGATGATGTTAAACAATCACATGAAAATCCCCATGGGGAGGTGAAGTTAAATCTATCATGGTTCTATTATCACATTTGAATCACAACCCACGATTTGCCTATTTATTTCATATGACCATTCAAATATAACCGTTAAATATTACATTAAGGTGGACTATAGAAAATATATGATTTCTAGGATGGTTCTAAAGTAAAAAATGTTTCAAAATAAATTTCAACACCACCCCCAATGATTTATGAGCTGTGACATTCCACAAGTGATAATGGTAACTACCTAAAGAAGAGGTAAGAAACAATTTTCATTCAACCTAAACTATTTTTAGATATATAGATCTCATTTTCCTTATAATATTTTATATTACATCATAAATTTATATATTAGTTATTTTATATGCTGGGTCTAATAGGAGATGTCATGTCATAGAAATTTTATTCCTGAATCAAAATCATATATTTCATTCCTCTCATATTTTCTTGGAGTGATGAATTGTTTTCAAAAAGGCCAGGTGGATTAGAGAAGTTAAAGGATCATTAAATGGGTTTATTGTAAATCTTGTATCCAAAACAATTTTTGTAGTACTATATCACACATGATTATGACACCGAGTAGTATGACATTTCATAATATATATGGATTCAATGTAGCCGAGTTTTTCAAGGGATATTGCTCCATAGCTTCCATTTAACATCCCATCACCTTGACCATGTACATTTTTTCCTCTCGATGAGTTACCTTTTTGGGGTGGAGTTTCTGAAGTTTTTAATGTATTTTCTATAGGTTGTTGGAGAGTTACACATCATGTAACTAGGTTAAACATCATTAAATATTTTCTTAGAGCATACTGTGATAAGTATTAGGGAATTTAATGGTTACATGATGTGACTAGATTTATAATTCATGAGTTAATTAATGATCAGATTTTAATCTTTGATGAATGGTTTATCCAGGTGTTTGGAAATCATGAATTTCACAATGATTAAAGGAATTACATGTTGTTTAATTCCCTTATTATGGATTTTAGGGAACCATACATGATTTGAGTGTCCATTAGGCTACTGGTTCTCCTTTTGTCTCAAACATGGGTTCCTCAATGGTGATATTTGTAGATTCCATTCCCTTTATATTAATCTGTTCCCCCTTTGATATTTGTTGCAGTTTTTGTGCGTCTCTTAAACTGAGTTGTCCTTATACTTCTTCATCTTTATTGATAATGGTTTTATAATTGGGTTGTGTAATAATATTAAATTGTCTAAAATGGTTTCTTAATCTGTTCTTATTCTAGATCCATTATGCAATCTCATTCCCAAGGCAGTTACTCTATTGGGTATGGTGTGATCGATGTTTGTTCTTGAGGTATGTAGAGTTTTCTATTCTTCATGGACCCTCTTAATCAATTGAAAATTTCTTGAGCGGTGGATTAGTTTCTTGGGTTTCCATTTCCATTGATTGATATCATGGTTAGTGGAACTCATTGTAGGCGTGTGTGGCCTGAGTTTTGAGGTATGTAGTTCTATTTGTAGACTATTCATGATAAACCATCTTGTTCCATTTTTTTAAAATTATTTATAAATAAACTGATAAAATATTGGAATAAGTTTCTATGTGTGTTGAAAAGGGGTTTTGAAAAAATGTGGGTTTTCCTTTTTTTTGATAAATGGAACGAAAATGGGTATTTTCAATGAATCTAATGATTTGTAAAATGAAAAAATTGGTTACCATGGGTACATAAGTGGTAGATTTATCTATAGGACATCATCCATTTTTATTATTATTAGGTTTTTTTATCAATAGGATTTCCACTATTTCCTAGGATCATTATTCAAGGATACTAATATTGTCATTGTTAGAGGGTTTTCTCACTGGCATTCCTCTACTTCCTAGGCATGTGTTATAGGAACCAGATTGTGCACCTGATTTATTTTGGTATGAGTAGTCTACAAGAATAAATTATAGTATTCCTTGGTATTGTGATAAATGTGAATCTACAATTTTGGTACTTCTAGGATTTGTGCTATTTTACCCTTGATATGAATGTTGATTCTTGTGAAGTATGATATTGAAAATGTTCTCGAAAATTGATATACCACCTTTTTTTAGTACTATGGAAAAATGAAAATGTTTTCCAAGTTTTCTTTAAAAAACACTTTACTGCCCATTATTCATTGTTTTTTTTGAAATGAGGATACATGAATTTTTATATAGAGGCTTGTTATGGACCAAAAGGGTGGGATCCTATTGTTCTTCTTATCTCACATCCTATGCACCACTTCAGTGTTGCATTGAAAATTTTATATCTTTAAATGTTGGAAAATAAAAGGCACCATAGTGAGGTGGTGAGGATTATTGTCAGATGGTGGTGTGATTGTGTGAGTTCATCCAAGCTAAAACATGGAGTTAATTAATGGTTTTAATCCATTGGAGTTGGACTTTTTTCTTTGATATTTGGATACATTAACCGTCATTTTATTTTCGGTGACTTATTAAAATTATGATATATATTTTTTTAATTTCTTTGTTTTCTTGATTTATGTATATATATGACATGTGTTTCTCCATGTTTGGATAAATCTTTCTCTTTGGATTTTTTTATATTCTCTGGTGATTTTTTTGAACACATGGGGTTCCGGATGACCTTCGGGTATATGATAGATTAGGTATGGTGCCATGTTTGAGGGTAACCTAGTTAGGTTCATTACAAAGTGGAATAAAAAGAAGGTTGTCCCCAAGAGTCCTTATCTATGAATGTCTCTTAGACTAGAGATAGGATTTTTGGGACTTGGAAAGTATGTTGTGAAAAGTACTTGACTATCTCTTTCCATGATGAGACTCAAGTTTACAAGGTATCTTTAGATATATTTCTCTAGTGATTGGTTTTGTTCAAGATATTTGTTTCTACTTATGGTCTTTCTAGTTTTAATTGAGATTGACTTTGTTGACTGATCATTCCTTATATTTTGGTGTATAATAGTATGCCTTTGAGAAGTCATCCACAATTTCCTCATGAGGGTGTAGTTGATGCTCCTCAAGGGAATCCACATATTGAGGCGAATAACATTGATTCTATTATATGTGATGTTAATGTTATTGATTAAAACACAGCATGAGTTAAAAATGTAAATATTGATTTACAACCATGAGCTAGAGGAGAGAGAGATCCATCACCTTAATTATTTCATGAGAAGATAAATTCATTTAAAGAAACAAATTAACCATATGAGTGGGAGGAATGAATAGATATGATCAATAATATATTCAATTTTTTGAGGAGACATGAAAATATGAAGGACAAGTGTGCAATTTTTAGGATCTAGGATTTTAGTAAGTGATAAAGGGATTCCGCAGTCCAGGAAGATAGACATGTGGACCTGGATTGGATTGGTTTCAAAATCCCGTTCTTAAAACAGTTCTGTCTAGAGTCGCAGATGATGGAAATGTATTTTGATTTCTTTTCTTTGTAGTGAGGAGAATGTTCAGTGTCAGCATACACCAATAGGTTTTCAGATATTTTCCATTTAGCTATGGACTTTGTAAATAAAGATTAGATAAAGGCTCAGACGTACCTGCAGGGTTTGGGACCAAATATCAGATTAGAGGTGTTTATATTAAAAATGTATACCCATGCATATTCAATTGAGAGAGATATGATGGATGAGATTAGTATGATATTAAAGGTTTGTTTTCTACCTCCTCTATTCCATATAGTGCATGCTTTAGTGATACACATGGGAAGAAGAGAAAGTGGTAGGATCATCACCGGAGTGGTGGTGGTGGGTCTCACCAGAAATCCTCCTCACACCATCTGCTCTAGCTAGAATTGTGAATTTGAATTTCTATTAATGTGGAATTTCTAGACACACAAGATGTTCTTTTCCTCTTCCCATGAAGATGTGAAACAAATATCAATGCATTGGTCACTTAAAGTTGTTATCCCAAGCTATGACTATGATTCATAATGATCAGGGTTTGTCAGATCAAAAGGCTACTATTGGGAAGCAAGATGAATCATAGACTATAGATCTCTAGACACAAGCCTCATAAGTGTTTCAATTTAATATAGTAGATGAGTTTCTAGAAGAGGTGGATGTAGCTCCTGTAATTGTGTGATGTAATATGTTTATTACATATTTAATAGTGATTTATTTATTTGATACTTATGGTTCCCACTTATATATATCCGCATGTTTTTTTTGATATTCCTAAAAATCCAATGGAACTTATGTTCTTTTTAGGAGAGTTACAAAGACATCTTGGTGGGAAGAAATACCAGGAGTTTTGGTGTACTTCATGTTCATTAATGATAGCTAAAACAGAGTTGGTATGGGATTTTATAGTTCATATTTTGGATATGTTTGATTTCATCATTAGTATAGATTGGATTTTCACTCATCAAGATGAGGTTGATTGTATCATTAGTTTGGTTCTTTTATTACTGCCTATGGGAGTTATCATGTGTTTCCGGGGAGTGGGACCCATAGTCTTGTCATGCCAGACATTCCCACCCAGAGCTCAAGAGTTTCATGTCTATTTTTTAAAATGAGGTCACTGATATTTTATATATATATGATCCCTCATTTGTGATTTATGATTTTTTGATGTTTTCACATTTACAATTTCTCCAGTCTTCCTCCAAAGAGAGAGGTATATTTTATGACTGACCTAGTGCTAGTTACACATCCTATATTGGTAACTCATTTTTATATTGAACCATTAGAGCTAGAAGAGCTTATGATTCTATTATATGACCTATTGAAAAAAGTTTGGTTTCCCTAGTGTTTTTTGTGGGCATAACAAGTGATGTTTTCTAAAAAAGCTGGTGGTTCTCTTCAGTTGTTTGTGAACTATCAGAAGTTGAACAAGATAATAGTTAAGAACAAATATCCTTTCCCAAATGTGGATGAATTTTTAGATCACTTTATAGGGGAAACTGTTTTTCACAGATTGGACATCAGATGCTTTATCATCAACTTACATTCCATGAATTTTATAAACTGAAAAAAAATTCAAGAGCAGGCATGGCCATTTTGAATATATTGTAATGAATTTTGGTTTGACTAATGCTCCTATAGTCTTTATGGATTTGATGAATTTGATATTCAATCAATATCTTGAATTTTTTGCATTAGTGTTGGTGGATGATATTCGGATTTATTCAAAATTCAATCTTGAGCATGAGCACCATATTAGTTTGATTTTGAAAATTTTGAGAAGTCATTGTTTGTATAGAATGATTTTGAAATTTATATTATAAATTCATGATGTGAAGTTATTAAGGCACCTATTTTAGGGTAATGGATTATTATTTGTTCCTGAAAATGTGATGAATTTATTTTCACGGAAAGAACTTCATCATGCCTTTGAGATATCAAGCTTCCTTGAACATTCTGGATACTACCGATATATTTTTAAGGATTTCTCTAAGTCAACATCCCCTTTGACCCCTCTTAACTAGAAAGCTATGAAATTTACATGGGATTCTATGTGTTAGTCTTCATATTATGAAATGAAATGAATTTTTACATTAGATTCTATTCTTATCCTAACAAATCTTAGTAAGGGGTAAATGGTGTTTTGTGATTTTTATAATTATTTTCATGGATACAACCTTATACAGTATGTTCAAGTGGTAGCATACAACTCTCATAAACTTTGATTTTAGGAGAAAAATTACCCAACTGATGATTTATAGAGTTATATTGATATTCATATACTTAAAATATTGGTGAAACTATCTTTTTGGGGAGAGCATCACTGTCTTTTTTGATCATAAGAGTTTTAGTTAAATATTTTATCAAAAGGACTTGAATATCAGACATAGAATATGGGAAGTATACCTTCAGATGTTTGATGTTGAGATCACATACATAACGGAGAATGCATATTTCATTGCAGATTATCTTATCATGAAGGTACTGTCGCATTCTGTTATAGAATCGAAGGAGGATAAGATCCTTATGGGTCTTTTCATAGTTGCACCTGGATACTTAGGAGTATTTTTTAGTTATGGTATTGATGAGTGATCCGTTATCAGCATCTCTCCAGGAGTCTATTTTTCAATTTCAATGGTAGGATGATGAGTTTAGTGGAATTAAAAAATCATTTGTGGTGGATATAACATTTTTGGTTCGTCTATCTATTCTGATGTCGTGCTCTACTATGTGAAGAGGGTTTTCATCCAAACATCTGTAAGGAGTATAATTTAGATTAATATTCCCAAGTCTTTATGGTACATTCATATAAGAAAAATGAAACTATATTAAGACAAAGGAAGATCATTCTGAATGTTGGGTAAGAAGGGTTACATATCAGATTATGCGTCCCACTATTACACCTGCCAATAGATAAATAGTGAGCACTTAAAACCCTCTAGTTTTCTTTAGCCTCTTCCAGTAATGGTTTGGAAATGGGATGAGTTATTGATGGATTATTTTTTTGGATTACCATGGAATATTTATGGGATAAATTCTATCTGTTTAGTTGTTCATCAGCTGATAAAGTGTGCTCATTTCATCATGTGTAAGTATACCGCTGAGTTTGAATATCATTATAAGCTATATGGAAAGATATTGAAAGGATACATGGGATTCCTTCTTCTATTTATTAAGACAGGGTTCCATGGATTACATAGAGGTTCTAGAAAAGTCTCTAAAAGGTGATGTGAACTCATATCATGTTGAGCATGTCTTACCATCCACATATATTTGGTTAGAAAGATTGTGTGATTCATATCATGGAGGATATGCTTCTATCCTATGTCTTGGATTTTAGTGGATCATGGTATAGCCATCTGGGACCAGTTATGTTTGTTTATAATAACTATAAGTAGTCATTGATCAGAGTGGATCCCTTTGTAGCATTGAATGGTCGCCCATGAAGATCACCTATTTGTTTGGAAAATGTGGGAGAAGTATAATTCATTAGAACAAGTCTGGTCTAGGAGACGTCACTGGAGATTTAAAATACACATCAACATATGGTTACTAGTTAGAGTCGAAAGAAATAATATGATGATTGGAAGAGTCTTCCATTGTTGTTTTATATTGGTGACTAGGTTTTATTGAATGTTTATCCTGGTTTAGGTCATTATCTTGTTGGAAAACATGGAATGATGGATCTAAGAAATGTTTCACCATTTGAGGTCACTATATAGCATGGGAAGGTTACTTATCAGTTAGCATTATTAGTTAGGTTGATAGGTATTCATGATTTTTTCCACATATATCTGCTTATGAAGAACCATATGGATCCCACTCACATTCGTAGTTGGGATGAAATTGAGTTAAAGCTAGATGTTTCTATTTTATAGAATCCATTTGAGATCGTTGAATCTCAATTGAAAGTATTATGTGGGAAGTCAATTTCATTGGTCATATTTTTATGGATTCACTGATCAGATTCTCATAAGAATTGGAATGTGAGCTACTATTGAGGGAGAAGTGGCCTTATCTTTTTCCAGGGGTTACATCATCCACTTGAATTCTCAGAGATGGAATGTTTTTATGGTGGGGATTTTATAACATCATATTACCTTGATCGAGTATGTATTTTTCTCTTGCTGAGTTACCTTTGTAATGTTGAGTTTTGGATGTTGGTTTCATGATTATATATATGATATATGAGATTTACACATTATGTATCTAGGTACTTGACCTATAATGGTTGATGGGTGAATGTCTTGAGAAGGATTTACACTATGAATGGTTACACGAAGTGATGAATTTGTACAGGTTGTGAGCTCACCATAGACATGATTTTAAATGTGTTGATTGGTTTTTGGTTTATTTCAACATCATGTAACTGATGATGCGTATAGGAATTACATTTAATATCATTCTCTAAGAGGGTATTTTTTGTGTTCCATAAGGGATTTGAGTGTCAATTCAGCTTTCAGTTCTCTTTTTCCAGCAACTAAGGGTTCCTCTCCAGTGATTTTGAGAGACTCTATTCCTTCCAAATCAACATTATTTGAATTAGATCATCATTATGGTTGTAGTGAATTACATTGGGTGAGTGATATTTCTACTTCTTCATTTCCATTGATCATGGTTTCATCCTCGGGTTGAGTCATCAAATTTTTTGGTATAATGTGTAATTTCTTCTTATTTTCTTCTGGATCTGCTGTGTGATCATTTTAGAACGATCTTCCTTTATAGGTTGTGGTGTGGTGGGTATTCATTCTTGAGGTATGTGGTGTTTCCTCTTCTCCAGAAACCATCTTTATCAATTTAATATATATTGAGTTTTGGAATGGATTCTAGTATTTATGTTGTCATTTTTGGGTATCGTTGTTGGTGGATCCCGTTACAAGTGTCTGAGTCCTGAGTTTTGAGGTAGGTGGTTCCATCTCATACCTATTTTTGATAAATTTTCCTGGTCAAATTTTATAAATTTATTTATCAATAAATTGGTATGAAATTCGTATGCTTTTTTATGTGTCTTGAAAAATGAATTTGAAGAAAATTGGGGTTTCCTTGGTTTTTGTTTAATGGAATGAAAAGGGGTATTTTAAAAAACTGAATGATTTGTAAAATGAATTAATGGGTTAGCTTTGGTACTTAGGTGCTTGTGTTGGAATAAATAAATCATCCATTTTTGTGATTATCGTGAGGTTTTATCATGCATATATCTTGTTTTTCTATGGCCATTGTTCTAGGGGACTATTATTGATACTGTTTGGGGGTTTGATAATGTGTTATTTCTCTTTCATGACACACAAATCCTTACTAGAATGTGGTAACCTACACTATTATATAGTGTCACCTCCTACACCATGGTGGTTGGATTTAACACCCCAAAATGTCACAGCCACTTCATGGCACCATAGAGACCCCACAATTTCAACTGATATTTCCTCATCCCATATGGGACTATGAATTAGGTTTTCCTTTTATGATTATTAACCTCAGGTAAGCATGGTATAATCCATTTGATTTGTTCCTCCATTCCATTCTCTCGAACCAATAATAAGTGACATTGAAAATGGTTTTAGGAGCCGTTAGAATGTGATGATATCTTGATTGGTGTGTGAACATGGATTTGTTATCGACACCACTTACATACCTTAATATGGGAGAGGAAAAATTTCTATTGTAATTTCATTACAATAATGGGATTTAATTTATAATATTATACAAAATACTTCATATTTTTTAAATAATTGATTTCCATGATTGACTGGGATTTCTTCTGGGTGTTTGTAGCTATGATACCCATTGAGATATGAGATTCCATGAGTCATACTAGAGAATATGTTTTCCCATTTAATTATGATCAGATGTTGTTATGTTTTATAATATATAATCATTGTTATATTCTATGAATTTCGAGTATCCTTTACCAAGTTTGCATGATACAAATATTTGGTAGTTGTTTTTGCTACTTGAATGCTATGGACCGTCGTGGAATGTTTATACCTTGGAGTTCCCATGACTTGATAAAATGAAAATCCGGGATCTAGGAATATGGTAGAGGTAAGGGGAACTCATGAAGACCATGTTGAGGATGAACTCATGGTAGCCTATCATTTTAAGGATATAATTTCCATGAGGTATCCTAAGTCAAAACAATAGTTCATTGGTTTGGATGATATACTTGATGGCTGGATAATGCTGGGGAAGGATTTTGAAATGACTCGTTGAGGACACTATGCAAGGGAAATTTTTTCATAACCATCATATTCCAGGATCCTAATGGAAGAGATCCAGAGAAGGTACATTTTTTGTTTTTTTTATATTGGATTGTGCATGACAATTAGGTTTTGGGTTATAAGTTTATATTGTTAAAAATTTGTTATTATTACCTAATACATGGATTATATTTGATCACTATAGGTAAAGGATGATTTTTTGGTTCCCTATTGAGTCTTTTACTCACATAAGAATCAGTAATTTCCATGTTCTAATAGACATCAAGAAGGTGGGGTTGGAGGGAAAGGGCCCCTATTGGGAAAAATGAGTAGAGGAGTGTGATGTATGTTGCTGACTGGGACAAACAATGAGGGAACCACTATTTAACTATTTCTTTTCCTATTTATTTATACAAAAGATATGTTTTCAACTTTAGAAAACACATTTAGTTCTATGTCATGTTTTCCATTTTATTATATTTTAGTGGTTACTATGATTATTTTTCTATTTTTTAAATATTTTTATTGATTTTATGACAAGATATATACGGTATAGTCAACATAGTGATGACCCCATACCCTCACTGCTACCTGGCAGCCTCTTGTATACAGGGAGGTGTGCATTAGGCCATGTGACCTTCTATATATTACCTGATATTTTGGGTCTCGGTGTTACTAGAGATATCGGAAAATACTATACTACAGATATTGAAAATTCCCCCATAATAAACGGGGAATCAATAGTCATTAAAACTAGGGATACATAGGAAATACCAAAGAAAAGTAAAAAACCAAGTAATATATATATATATCTATATATAAATAATTTTTAACAATATGATAATAAATAAATGAATACAATATCAAAACTCAAACAATATATATTAGTTATTCATTACACTATGACGAGATTCTAACTAAAGCAATACTTCTACAAATCAAGTTGGATCCTAAGAGGAATCCATTCATGTGAAAGAAAAGCAATGTATGATCATGTTTTTTCATCATTATTTAAAACAAATCTGATTAAATTTCTGATATCGGTCTCAACAAGTAAGAAAATATGATATATAGAATATATCAGGATTATATAATAATAGATAGCAATGGAATGAGTTAGGGGAAATAAAAAATAGGATAAACTTCCAATTAAAACGAATTTATGATAATATTGGTATATTTTTACATATCAAAACATAGTAATAACTAATAATGATCTACCCTTAATGGAAAAGCTTTCTACTTTAACCTAATCAAGGCATGAGTTTTAAATTGTGGTAATCAACATTGATTATATAATTTTATACTGATAATACTTTTATTATCATCCTGATGTAGTAAATAGGGTGTAAAACCAAAATATAAGACTTCTTTACTCTATAAAATTAGGGAATACATGAGGCGGTGGATGTTATATAAACTTAAGCTGAAGGTAAATCTCAGTATTCTATTTTTTTAAGTATAAATAATTATTAAAATTCAAAAAATTTCATGATATATTTTTCAGTGATAACAACACCTGTGATGGAAAATATTACCCCTTCCTTTCTAAATACATAGCCAACAGTATAATAGATTTGATGTTTATAGATCTAACTCTATCAATTCTCAGTATTTAGAGAGAATATTCATTATGTGAACTTTTACTAGAGTATCTATGATGAATCACATCATTATGGATTGGAGGAACTCAATACTTTTAATCCTTAGTTGATCCAGGGAAAATGGTATTTTTATAATTGAGATTTATATTTTATATTCAAGGCTTGTGAGATCTCTCAAAGGTGTTTTTCATATGATTAGGGTACTCAAGCAAGAGTGTGGGTGCTTTTTTGGATATTAATATGTGAAAAATGTTGATTTTGTTCCAATGATATGTTTGATTATGTCTCCCCATGCACCCAATATAACAACCCAATCTTGTATTATATATTTCAATTTGAGTAAATTTTACTTTGATAACTTCCTTTACAAAAAACATAGAGTTTAAACCATCCATGATATAATATTAATATATTATAATTTATTTGTATAATTATTTCTTAGTTTTTAGATTTATAGGTTTAATAAGACCAACTAATTTATGGAAAAATTTATCATAGTTTTATTTTAAAAAATTTATTGATTAGTTATATGGAAATAAGTACTCAATTTTTTGTAAATTCAATTTATTCTTCAAAAATATGTTTTTTAAAAGGGGTTTGATTACATTGTTTATAAGAATATTATAATTAGTTGATAACATTTTTATAAATTTAATTTTATAATATAATACATGATTCTAAATCATCATATTAAAATTATCTATTTTTGAATTTTGGTAAATTTTATAAAAAAATTTATTTTTGAGTGAATAATTTAAATAATTATTGTCACACCCCAAGACTTTTTAGTAATTTATCTCATTAAAGTAATTCAATATCTTGTGCTACAGGCAACACCGAGTTCGAGCACACCAAAACTTACCAAACTAGCTATTAAAAAAATTGGTTATAAATAGTACTAACTTAATTATGAATATTATATACTCTATATAATTTTAACATCCATATATTGTGTTTCTTAGTCATAATATAAGAAAAAATCAATTTTTACGATATAAGTGATATTTTAAAAAAAAATGAAGTTTTATGTATCTTAATGGTGAGGCAGTATAAAATCCATTTTTAACACTTTTATATATTTAATTAAGTGATATGAAATTCATCTTTTGAAGAGTAACATAAAAATTTATTTTGAATAAATATTTGGTACTTTTCTGATAAGTTTCATATTTTTATTAATAGTGAAAAAACTACATTTTAATTAAAAACAAAAAATTTAAACAAAACAATTTATAGAGTTAAATTAAAAAATTTAATAGTTTTTAAATATAATTAGATTATATGTTTATCATTTAACATAATTTAGGTCATTGGATGTAATTTCACTCTTAAATTGTACAAAAACAAGTGTTATTCTTTTGATAGTTATTATTTCTAAAAAATTCACTTTTTTGTTTTGGCAATGAGAATAAATTATAAATTAATTTCTTCCACTTCTGTGTTTTGAATTTTGAAAAATGGATTCCATATTTATAATCAAGAGGTAAAAATTGTGTAAATAGGTAGCTATTATTTTTAGACATTATGAATAATTACTTCGGTAAATATTTTAATTACCATGGTTAAAGGGTAAATCTGGTAAATATGGGTAAATAAATAATATTAAAATATTATTAAATTACCCTAACACGTGTTTTAAACCTATTGGATGAAACATTTCTTACCATGGGCATCATTGGGTCGATTTTAGGACACCATAGAGCAACTTGGGAGTGATAATGACATTTTATATTATTGAATCTAATATAAAGGAAAAAATAACAAAAGCATGTATATTTTAGTAAAGCATTTTTATATGGGGTTATATAATTGATCACATTGACTATAAATATTAATTTAAAAGATAAAAATATTTCTTACCTGATTATATTTTATTTATAATTTTTATTCATAATATACATATATTTATTTATGACAAAACAAAGTTGTAATATTTTCCTTATTAATAAAAGAATCAAATAAATTATATTATAAATTTTAAAATAAATATAATATGAATGTTTTGATGACATACACGAATTTTCTAGGCTAATATTCCATGTTATTATTGATTAAATGTATTTATTTCTATGTAATATTTTGTTGATGACTTTCACAAAAACCAAATACTTAATAGTGTTAAAATTGACATAAATTATTCTTTAAAACAAATACTATATTATTAATGATATAATATTTTAAAAAATATATTTTTTTTCTAAAGGTAATAAATAATATTATGTATATAAATAATGAACCACTTGAGGTTCTCTTGGAATTTTAGAGTAAGTTTATTAACCATATAGTGTAATAATACAAGAAGATAGGGTAAAAGTTAAGCTATTTAACTAAGAGTTAAATCTAAATGATAAGTTCAAAATGGTAACCTAAACTTATCAAAACCTACTTGTTGAGATTATTTCAACCCATAACCACATAAGACTTTAAATAAATTAATTTTGTGCCATTATAAACTGAATATTATTCTATAATAAATAAGTATTTTAATCATTTCCTAAAGTGACCTTCACCCCCATATAAAAGGGCACTCCCCCTTCTCTTAATATAACACCTCCAAAGACTTTTGGATCATCCAAACCCAGACCAAATACCTTATAAAATATACTCCTTTCAACATAGAGTCCTTACATTTATTATAATTCCATCTTATGGAGCCCTTTTGATCAACTCATAAGAGAAACACCCGAATAAGAGGTCATATTTTCACCACCCTCTTTCAAGTTATTTTCTTCTTCCACTTCCTATTTATTTGTTGTTTCCATACTAAAATAATATCCCCAGTAACTTCTATATAATGTGATGTTATTATAAATATGGTAAAACTATATTCATTATTCTATCCATCCTATAATGAAAAAAACACCATACGTGTGTACGTATGACTTACCATCTCCACATCGTGGTGTAGTTTGTTATTCAAACACATCATTATTTAGATTGGTATAATAATGAGTATAACTGATTTAAATAATAATTATATCATTTTAATGATTCTTTATATATTTAATACCATCCAATAACATATGATTTCTCCATCAATATAATCATATTGTCGCTCGTGCGTACGTACAGATTACTATCTCCACGACGCGATGAGATTCATTTCCACCTTCACCATTCAACGATGAATATAATTTTTTTAATTATGTAATATATGAAAGAATAATGATACTAGATATATATATATGTATGTATATACTTACATATATGTTATTCACTTACTTCCGATCAATACGATATGAAAATGAAAATAGCGTTTATGCATACGTACGACCTACCGTCACCATAAACGGTGCCTCCCATTTCATATATATATATATATATATTATAAATATTTATATTATCAATATATATTATATATAATTCAGAGTTTATATTATGGAAGCATTTAAATCATGATCTAAATGATACGGTGAAGAATAAAAAGTTAAAACACGTACGATAAAGAAAGCGATTATTACACGAAATATTAATTTAACATGAAAATAATTATTAAATGGGTAGTATAAAGTAATAAATGAATCATGTATGATATAATAAATATGAATATGGTTCTATTATAATTTAATTACATACAATGGTCATTATACAAGAGTTTAAATGTTCCTTCAACCAACAGAAAGTGTAAGGTAAGGGTTAATTCAACAATCTATTAATTATTTGAGGTTGTTTTTATGTGAGTATATACTGGGACCTATTTATCATCCACATCTGTGTTTCATAAAAATATTTTCAAAAGGAACATTTTATGGTTTTATGGATGGTACACTTTAACTAGATCATCATTTTAAATGGTTTAAATATTTATTCTTCTAAATCAATCTCTTTAATGTCCATGTTTTCTAAAAGGGGTTTAAGGATTTATTTACATGGGAATGAATGTTTTTAAAATTTTAATACCTTTAAAAAGTTTCAAAGTGGTATGGGATACTTTAATTAAAAAATTAATTTAAATGTATCTCATTTTAAATTTCGTGACTTTTAAATGTTTTTTTGAAAAAGGTATATTTCTCTCAAAGATTTAAACAAATAATTTTTATCTATGTCAATATCCATTGATTGATTTTAAAAATCTTTGAAGTTGATCTATTATGATACAATTCTTCCATATAGTTTTGAAGGTTTTGTGATATGTTTGACTATGGATATGTTATTTTTATACCATTCATGGTTTATGGATAGAGTATTGACATTTGGTATGCTAGTTTTAATACGAATGTTTATGTTATGTTTACACATTTCCATATGAGAAATTAATTGGACTTAGTATTTAATAGGTGGAGCCTGCTATAGCTCCTTGATACATCAGAAGGTCTAATGAGACAAACTAGTGTCTTGGCACAAGGCCTTGAAAAAATATTATTTGTAGTCTTGGCACAAGGCCTTGAATAAGTGGTTATGAAGTCTGACATTATGCATTCCAATATTATGAAATTGGATATTTATATTACATGTGATTATCCGACTAGTTGAATATCCAAGAGAATAAGTAAATCGAATTATTCGATTTATCTTTTCCATATTTTACTGATGTTTAAGTTTTAAAAGATTTTGTTTTAGTATTATACATTTCCTTAAATGTGTATGTTTATTTATGAAAGGTTATGCTATATTGTTATCCTTACTGAGCATCTGAGCTCACCACTTTCTAAGTTTTATTCTTGCTAGGATTCCACAAAGTGTATTATGGTTGATAAGTAGGTTTAAGCTATGGGATTAATGGTGTTCTCAAAGGATCATTTATGTTTTGTTTTATTTTAAAATGTGTAATTTAATGTTCATGTATGTAATCTATTTTCAATGACTGCTAAACAAATCGGTCATTTGGGACTCGATTCCATGTAATAATGCTAATGTATTAAAATAATTCATCGACTCTGTGTAACTATGCTTAGGGCGTTATAGTGGGTATCAGAGGAAGTTTAGTAACAAACATTGAAATAGATTTAGATAAACTCTTATTAGAGAACATTAACCTAAGATAGACTTTGAGTATTAGTATAGAAGAAGTTCCAAAAATTTTGGTAATATAGAGATATTTTGTATTTTCCAAGAAATATATCCCTTTGAGGATACGAGCAGGTAGAAGCAGCTATGGAACAGATGTACCTAGAAGTGAAAACTCGAACAAGGTGTTTCGGGCTTGACCTGGGGTATCCTAGTACACGACAACGAGCCTTGCTGCACTCTTGGTTATGACACTCTCGGGGGATACGCTTACGATAATTCACATTTTCATTACAAGCCAATATTAAGGATCTAAGAGTAAATAAATCCTTAAAGAAAGCCTTTTATGGTTATATATTATATAAAAACAATTTCAATTAATTTTAGGTATTTTAGATGTTTGGAATTATGCATTGCGATTAATAAAATATCATAGTGTGTGCCATTGTTCAAAAATGGTGCCTTCAAAGAATACACATGATCTAATGATTGAGATGGATCATATCTTTCATGGTATTAAGCCAAAATTTAAAAGGAAAATAGTCTCCCATGTATTCTCATCATATGAAGAAATATTATCATGTATTTATAAGGTATGCAATGAATTACTTGAGTCCTATGACTTTGAAGGGAAGAAAGAGAGGAAAGGGATGAAAGAGAGAAAGATGGATAAAGGGAAGATGAGAAAGATGTATTTTATCATATGTGATAACTGTGGAATGAATCATCTTGGTAAATTATTGAAGGGAATGAGAGTTTGTTATATGTGTGGATAAAAAGGGCACCAATTATGTGATTTAAAGGGTAAGAAAAAGGTTTCAAATGTACAATGCTTCATCTACAAGGAGTTGGGACACTATGCGAAGCAATGTCAAAATCATCAGAGTATACCCCAAATGATACTACTGGATAATAATCAAGATTGGATACTACCAAAGATGAATAGGAATGATTATATTTCATATGTTGTTATTAACGTATTTTGTCATTTGAGTATTGTATTAATAATGTACATGTTATAATAATTATAGAGTATAAAAGGATTGTACTGCAGTACTATTTCATTAAAGAGTTGAGATTTTGTGGAATAATGAAAAGTGACTCAATAGAAGGTTAATTTTTTTTGGAAAATATATGGTTGAGAGAAAGCGAAACTATAATATGGTTATGATACTATGGTAGTGATTTTGGAATAATAAATGATGGATTTGGATAAATTATATTGGATATTCTTGACTACCTTGTAACTGATTAATGATTTTTATATTCCATAATTGTTTAAATTTACCACATTTTTTGATAGAAAAATTATATCCAGTATTCAATAAGGAAAAAGGGAGAATGAAGTAAATCAATAAGGTTTTATAGTAATTCAGGGTGTACAGTGTTTTAAAAGAATAAATGATGAATGTATTCACATGTTATTACATGGAATGTGGGATTTTCAATGTGTTTACCCTCCTTATAAATTTTGGACTGTGAGTTTGGACAGAAGTATTTTGGATAGGACTAAAGGTTTGAATCAATTATTTTTGACATTGGATAATATTGTTAAGGTTAAATCATTTCTTTAGATTATTATTGTATTTCCATAAAAAAGACAACCCGGAGGTCGGGTGACAACCCGCCACGTTTGTCAAGGCCGCCAGACTTGAACCTCTAACCGAAGGGCAATAAGGGTGGATTACCTACCACTAAAATACATGATGTTCTGGTTTGTATAGTGCAGTTTTTTAAAATAATCTGACAAATGAATTATAAATTCATTATTTTGGAAACCCTATACGATTAAGATAAATAGAATATTTATGAGTTCTATTTTCTTTTGTAGTAAAAGATGAGTTTTTGGTAGGAATTAGTTGAGGGATAAAAATCTACTTGTCAACTATATTTTATCTCTCTTATTATATGAATAAATTAATTCTTAAACATTAGGGAAGAGATCTTAAAACCAAAAATGTGTTATACTAATACCTTATGGTTTTTTGAACTAACTATATTTTAAATCATCAAAGATTGATGGCTTCGAGGCCCTCAATTTTACACGTGTTTGTGATTGTGACCTCAATCACTCCCTATAAATATTTATGTATTCCCTCTAATTATGTGTCTATAATGGCCAACAATTTTCTCCTAATCGACATCATAATTTTGTGGTGACTTTTTCATTCCCTTTCCCTCTCATTAATACTAAATTGTATTAACTGAATTTTCGATGTGGATTTTTCACTAATGTATTTTTCTATTTTCAACATTTTTTTTCAAAGAAAAATTTCATATTGTGAGGATGAAATTTATTAAAGGAGGTTAGAATGTAACACCCCAAGATTTCATAGAATGTTATCTCATTAATTTAATTCAATAGCTTGTGCTACACGCAACACCGAGTTCGATCACACCACAACCTTCCAAACTAGCTGTTCAAAAAGTTGTTATGAATATTATTAATTGTGTTTTCAATCTTATATACTCCATATAATTTTAACTTTCATATTTTTTGTTTCTAACACAAAATATAAGAAAAATTCAAATTTTATGATAAATGACGTATTTTTCAAAAAAAGAAGTTTTATGCCTTTTAATGAAGAACCCTTTTTAAATCAAATATTTTACACTTTTATATATTAAATATAGTGAAATTAAATTAATATTTTTAAGAGGGACATAAAAATTCAGTATAGATAAATTTTTGGTACATTTCTAATAAATTTTATATTTAGAAGAATAGTGAAAAATACTAAATTTTAATTAAAAACATATTTTTTAATCGAAATAATTTATAGTGTTAAATTATCCATTTGAATGGTTTTTAAGTATCATTAGATTAAATTTTTTTCATTTAATATAATTTATGTAATTGAATGTAATTTCATATTTTAATTGGACATAAAAAAGTGCCAATATTTTGAAAGTTATTATTTCTTAAAAACAATCTTTGAGTTTTGGCAACGAGAATTAATTTTAAATTAATTTCTACCACTTATATGTTTTGAATTGAGAAAAATGGATTCCATATATATAATCAAGAGGTCTAATCTGTGTAAATACGTAACTTTTATTTTTTTTGACATTATGAATAATTATTTCGGAAAATATTTTATTTGCCATGGTTAAGGGGTAAATCCGGAAAATATGGGTAAATAAATAATATTTAAATAATATTAAATTACCTCAACACAAGTCCTAACCCTATTTTATGACTCATGTACGACCATGTGAATCCTTGGGTTGATTTTAGGACCCCATGGAGCCACTTGGGAGTGATAATGACTTTTTATATTAATTAATCGAAAGTAATGAAAAAAATAACAAAATCATGTATCTTTTAGTGAAACATTTTTATATGGGGTTATATAATTGATCTCTTAGAATATAAATATTCATTTAAAAGCTAATAAAACTTAATACATGGTTATATTTTATTTATAATTTTTATATATAAAATAAATATATCTATTTATGACACAATTATGATGAACTATTTTCTTTATTAGTAAAAGAATCAAATAAATAATATTATAAATTTTAAAATTATTTTTTTAAAGTTTTTATGAAATAAACGAATTTTATAGGTGAATATGAAGTTTTATTATTGATTAAATTTCTTTTTTTATGTGATCAGGTTTTTATGACTTTCAAAAAAACCAAATACTAAATAGTGTCAAAATTGAAAGAAATTAGTTTTTAAAACAAATACGATATTATTGGTTGAAATAATATTAAAAAAATATAAGGTTCCAAAAAAGGGATTAAATAATATAATATATATTATTATTGAACAAATTGAGGTTATATTGGATGTTTAGAGTATATTTATTAACCATATAGTGTAAAAAAGAAGAATACACAGTAAAAGTTAAACTATTTTACTAAGAGTTAAATATAAAAGATAAGGTTAAAATGGTATCCTAAACTTGTCTAAAACCTATTTTTTGTAAGTATTTAGACCCATACCCACCTAAGTCTCGAAATAAATTCATTTGGAGACATTATAAATATAATAGGATTGTATACTTAATTAATATGTTAATCTTTTCCTAAATTGACCCTCACCCCCCTTATAAAAGGGAACTTTCCCTTCCCTTAATTTCACACCTCCAAAGCCATTTGGCTCAGACAAAAACTACCCAAAAAACTTCATAACAATACTTCCTTCAACCTAGATTCCTTAATTTTATCAGAAAGCCAACCTATGGTGCCCTTTTGATCAACTCAAAAAGAAACACCCGAAGAAGAGGTAATAATTTCACCACCCTTTTTCAAGTTCTTTTCTAATTCTACTTCCTCTATCTTTGTTGTTTCCATAATAAAATAATAAATACAATACATTATATATAAATTTATGCTATTATAAATATGGTACAACCATATTTTTTATTATATCCATCCTATAATGACAAAATCACTATACGTGTGTACATACGGCTTACCGTCTCCACGTCGTGGTGTAGTTTGTTATTCAAATAATTCATTGTTTTGATGAGTATAATAATGAGTTAAGATGATGTACATAATAACTATAACATCCTAATGATTTTTTATATATGTCATACCATCCAATTACATACAATTTCACCATCAATATAATGACATTGTCACTTGTGCATACGTACAGATTACCATCTCCACGACGTGATGAGATTCATTTCCACGTTCACCATTCAATGATTATTATAAAAATATATATTATTAATAAGTATGTAATATATGACATATTAATGATACTTGAGATATATATATATATATATATGTTCAATTGCATATATCTTATTCACTTCTATTAATATGATATGAAAACGGAAGTAGCATTTATTCGTATGTTTGACCTACCGTCTCCATAAATGGTTCCTCCCCTTTCATATATACATATATTATAAATATTTATACTCTAAATATATATAATATATATATAAATTTTTATATTCCGGAATTATTTAAATCATTATATAAATGATACAACCAAGAATAACAAGTTAAAACACGTACGATAAAGAAAGTGATTATTACCCGAAATGTAAATTTAACCTGGAAATCATTATTAAATGGCTAGTATAAAGTAATAAATAAATAATGTATGATATAATAAATATGAATACATTTCTGGTATAATATAATAACATACTATTATTATTATATAAGAGGTTAAATGTACCCTCAACCAAAGGAATGTGCAAGGTAAGGGTTAATTCTATAATCTCTTAATTATCCGAGGTTGTTTTTACATGAGTATCTACTGGGACATCTTAATCCACCACATCCGTGTATTATAAAAATATTTTCAAAAGGAACATTTTAAGGTTTCATGGAAGGGACACTTTATCTAGATCATCATTTTAAAGGGTTTAAATATTTATTCTTTTAAATCATTCGCATTAATGTCCATGTTTTAAAAATGGGTTTTAATGATTTATTTATATAAACATGAATGTTTTTAAAATGTTAATTCCATTACAAAGTTTAAAATTGGATTATATATGATATTATTATTATATATATAGTTTTTTATATAATTATAATAAATTAAAATTTATTAAATTGGATGTTAGAATCACATATGAGATGAGTCAAACATAAGTTAGGGGATGAATTTTATAATCTATTTTTTATATTGGGATTGTCTATGTTAGTGGTTTATTTAAGAAAATTATATCATTATATTATCATAAAACTAATATTTTTTATTATAATATGGTTATGTTTGAGTTTTATAAGTTTATTTTTTGTTTACTGTTTTTTATATCCTTAATTAATATGTTGTTAAATGCAAGATACTTTCAATAAAAAAAATTCTTTTGATGATTTATTTCATAAAAATTTTCATCATACCCACATTTTATTTTAAATGGTTTCAATATTATTTTTAACATTATTAAAATGTTTATTTAATTAAATTTTTTGCATATTTTAATTTTTGTAAAATGGATTCAAATGAATCTAAATGTTATTTTCCAATTGTAGAACATTATAACAAAAGTCTAAAAAAATATTTATTTTAACCTAAAATACTCAAAATTATTTTCATTCCATTATGAATACAATTATTAAAATTTATTTACTTGTTTCATTTGTTATTTTCAATGATTTGTTTCCAAAATATTTTGGAGATTTCTTTATATTTTTTTGTAGGTGATTTAAAAATGAATTTTTTCTCAAGAAGTGTTCTAATTATATTTTTAAAGTATCTTAATCTATAACAAAACCCATTGATGTTACTTGAGATATGATCTAATGATACTACATTTATTATTTGTCTAGATGATTTATGAGATTGGAAAATTGAAGTTTCATATTTTTAAATCAATGTGGATAATTTTTGACTTATAAGGTTATTTGATAATGAATTGTATTGATCATTTAATGTATGTGGAATAAATTGGGCATGAAAGTGATCATAGGGTCATAGTTACTGATATCCCATTGATTTATCGATATTTATCACCCCAAAAAAATTATTCTTTCGATATTATATGGGTATTTAGTTTACACCAAAAAATTTATTAAGAATAATTTATTAGTTGAGTGGTAATGACAACAAGATTCTTGACGTGTTGGTTGAGCTGACTAGATCATAAATGTATGGATTCTACTGTTACCATTATTAAGAATTCAATTTTAATTTTCCATGTCGTTTCTATGTTGTTATTTTACGTGTATTCTCATTGAACCCAAAATTTTGGTTAAATGGAATGTGATTTTACTCTCAACTTTTCCATATGGATTACAATATACTTACTCATGATCACACCGACTTTACATAGCCCTTAACAAAAATCTAAGATCAATCTTTATTCTTTTTCCTTTCCAAAAGACATAAATATGGATAATATGAATGATATTATTAATTCAACAACATTGATTATGGTATGTTCTCATATTTACAATCTAATTTGGGGACAATGTATGTGTTTACTATTCCAAGACTACTATACTGATTGATCTTACATTGAGTGATATATTTTATTTTAACTGATTTAATAAAGTAAACATGAAATCTAAGTTACAGAGTTAGGTTTTTACTGTTGGTATTAAATTGTTTTTTGTAGGTACCTTCAGAACCAGATCTTAAATGAAAAAAAAAATACATGAGATTTATTATAATACATTATATTATTTTATAAATTTTACAATTATAAATACATTTATATATGGATCTATATTAATGTGGATTATAGAAAAACTATGAGTGTTTTATTGTCTAGTGATGGAGCCTAATAGAATAAACAGAGTCCATACCCATGTTATATTTAGGGGTTTCCTTGTAGAGAAACCTAATATATCTAGTGTTGTAAATGAGTATATAATGATAATTTTATGTTATATCAAGGAGATTATTATTAATAACCTTGATGTTATAGGAAAACTTGTTTTTCTAATGATTAATTTATCTATGTTGGATTGATTCGTGTTATATAAGAATATATATTTTATTGTAAATAAATATCCAAAGGTAGATGAAAAATGGATTATTTCCCAAATAAAGTTAGTCCTAACATTGCTATGTAATGAGATTGAAAAGGTTATTCTTGAATTATACTATTTGGAATGGTATGAACAAAAAAAATAGTAATTATTCTAGAAAACAAAATATGTTGATGAAATATAAATGATGGAATTGAAAACAATTAATGTGATATTATTTAAAAGAAACCTTTTTAAAAAACATTGATTTAAAATGGAGAACCATTTACTCATTATAATGTAGAAGGAATAAAATGGTGTGTAAGATTATGAGGATAAAATTATAAGATTATCAATCTGAGGTACATAATATATATAATCAATAAAAAAAGATTGACCATTTCTTTGATGGAATCATGCAGAGTGTCTAAATGGAACTAGTTTTTCATGAATTTTCATTAAATGATGATATAGTATGGAGTACTAACAAGGGAAAAAAATAATATTCTATACATTATGTCGTGAAGGGATTTCCAGAAAAGAAGAGACCGATAGAGGAATAGGGAAAAATAAATGTTTCAATAAAGCATAAAGAGAGGATGTTATTTCCAACATGTGATAATTGTGGAAAGAAACACACATGAAATTTATTAATGGTAATATTTATTTTTTTCATTAAAATAGATACGTGTTATTAGGCCCTTTTACTAAAGTGATTGATATAAACTGATACTATCTAGTGACTTAATTTTTAAATGATAAAGAATTATTCAAACCAACTTCATAAGACTGATGGGAAATTGTCATAGAAGAATCCAACTATAGAAGGCCATAATATTTCAATTACTACATACAATGATGATGTTCATAGATATTTGGTGGAAGATACAATTGTCATACACTATAGAAGATAATATGTTTATTTCTATTTATGTTATATCCACTATTTTATATATGGGGAATTTTCTTTATTTATCACATCACAACCTCAATGATTTGATATTATGTTCTATGTGAACATATTTAAGGGTATGGGGATGAAATCTTCCATTTGTAGCACATATATTATAGAACATCGAGGTAATATGAATAATATATGTATTTTTATTCTTCCTCTAGTAAATTTTTTCAAAATTTTGTGAATACATTATACATTTTAGAATATATCACATATAAATTATTGAGGAAGGGAAGATATAATCAATATTCCAAATAGAAATATGATCGTCTATTGAATTTAGGTAGACCATAACATATAATGGAAATTACTTTGATCATATGAATTTTACCACATGTTCTTAAGGGAAATTTACATAAAACGGTTCTATAGAAACTCAAATTTTAATATTTTCATTTTGTTTGGGAATACATTGATATTATTAAATGTGACATCACTAGTCCTACATCAAATATTGATGTTGAGTTTTTAATATAACCCATACATTGTTTTAATTCCAATATCAAAGACTGCATATAGATTTTACTTGACTAATTTTTAGCAGTTGGTGGAGTAACTCTTTAAGAATCTAGATAAGGTATTCATTTTCCCAAGTGCTTCACTATAGTGTATATGTATTCCTTTTATGATGAATAATATTGGGTCAATGAATCATTACATTAATTTTTTGGAACATAATAAGAATACTATTAACAATATTTATCCTCTACCACATATATATGAATTGATTGATCAATTTTATAGAGATCATTACTTTTTAAAAATTAATAACCGATATAGATATCATCTGATAAGGGTCATGGAGGAGAATATACACATGAAACCATCCATACAAGGAATGGTAATAATGGATTTATAGAAACTCCATTTGGAATTACCAATGCTTTTACAATATTTATGGATATAATGAATATATTCATTAAGGATTATGTTGATAAATATGTAATTGAATGTAGGAATAATATTATTATATATTTTATAAACAAGGTAGAAAAAGGTGAACAATTGAGGAATGTGATGAAGGTCTTGATGAAGTAGAATTCATACATCAAATTTAAAATGGGTGATTTTTCCATTAAGTGTTATTATTGGGTCATATAATTTAATGTGACTGTATACCAATGGTACCATCAATGAGGTAAGTTATTAAACAATGAGATAAAACAACCATAGTGTAAAATATCCATATTATGCTTGTGTTTTATGGATATTATGAATGAAGTATTTTGGGATATTTATAACACTGATAGGAGGTGGATTAACATTTGTGTATTTTTAATCCAATAAAATATTTTAATTTACTTACCTATTTGACATGTTAGTTTCCTGATTATATTATTCTATTCTCCTTTTATTTTTCAAGTATAGGAAATAATAAAAAATTTACCATAATATTTTTACAAGTATTGCTAAAAAATAGAAGAATATAGTAATTGGAATGGTCTAGAAGTGATCATTATTACACAACCACTTGAAATTGATCCTTTCAATATGGTTACAACATGTTTGAAAAATTATTTCACCTATAATTAACTATTTTCAATTGTGAGTGCTTGTTTTATAGTACCAGGATGGATAATTATAGTACATATAAAGTCAATCAAAAATTTATTAATTAAGTCACTTATACTACCATAAAATCCTTCCACCTGTTGAGACTACAATTTAATGTCATAGTGCTATTTTGTTCTTCCACTAAATTATTCTACACAATTTCACATCTAGAATAATAAGCAATAATCCCATCTTAAATCTTTCTAGAAAAAACTGGAAGCTAAAAATTCTTATTCTTCTTTCATTCCAAATGATATGAATTAGTTTCTAATAGATAAAAATAAATCAAGTTTTCTCAAATGATTATTAGATTTTTTTAATTTGGTCACCAACTTGTATTTCCTTCTTCTTGACTTCTTTTTAGTGAAACACTAAAATCTCTAAATTTTCTTTTTCCACTCTTGGTAGAGTGAGAAAGATCATTTATGATTATTAATGAAATAAAATTTCATCTTATCTTAGAATCATTGAAATTATTCATTGTTCATTTAGAATGATATATAAATATTATTATGGATGGAATTCTCCAAATTTGTCGATACCAATTATAAATAGTTGATTAATGAATCAATAATATCTTAGAGAAACTGATTGTTTTTAAACATTGCTGGACTTTTAATAATCATATTACTTCATCTTTTTCATGTAAAAAAATTCCCAATGGGATTCTAAGGATTTTAAGCCTAAAAACACAATTATTCATGATAAAAAATTTATAAATTTATGATATCATGTAAATATTTGTTTATGTATGAATTAATGTAATCTTTATTTAATTTATATTAACTTTTTATTCTTCCTTATTTTTGAAAGTGAACCAAAATTCTCATTTAATATTGAATGTTAGATTGTATTATTATATTAATGAATGAAATAACACTTCTTCCTCTTTCTATACACATGTATATTCACTCATTGTTTTTGATTCACTATCTCGTTTGAAGTCCAACTTCTTTTTCCTTCACCAAAATATCATGTCTGTAAATAAATATCTATAAATACTAAAGTTTCACAATCCCTTGAGTAATATAAGGTTTCATTCTCTTTCATAGCACCTTTATTATAGTTTATAAAATAGCTATATATTATTTTTATCATCACAATATTGAACTTTTATTTATTTAATTTCAAAATCCATATGTCATTCACACCAAACCCAAATAATACTAGTTTCATGTGTATACATAGAAGAAGTATATATTCTACTTTGTGTAGAATAATTATAGTGTTATAATCAATAGTGTCTTGTATAAAAAACCTTACTCATGAACCATGAAATGGTTGTGAACCCCAGTAGCTTTTCAAGAAAAATTCATTTTATAGGATGTGGGTTGAACCTCTTCATGAATCCTACATCATTCAAAAAACTCCACAGATTATAAATACTAGGGGGCCCAAGGATCTCTCTATTTATTCATGAGGATAGAATCCTGCATTGGATTTATTGTAAAGGATTAAAAGAGTAACAAAAAATATGTTAGTGGAGAAAACACTTCCTAGTTTGTGTACCTCTCTTCAAGGATCACCCCTATCATCTGCTTCAAATCCCAAAAATAATTATATGCCCAATACGTATTAAACGCAAGAGGATATTTATTTTAAATACTTCAAACACCAATTTAATTGATTAAAAAAACATGGGGGTTTTCATTCATGATTGGGATTATCTTATTCAAATTTATCTCACATGAATGTGATCAAAATCAAATTCCCTTCAAAATTTAAAACATAAAGTGAAGATTGAATAAATGATTGGCCTCATGCAAATTAATTGTTCTTTAGAGAAGCATTTATGCTTCAATTTTTTGCATGCATGAATGAATTATTTTCATGCATGATGATTCATTATCATCACATAATTTTGACCTCATAATTATCATAGAGAAAAATTCATTGATCGAGGGTGGATCAACCATACTCTCTAGTGAACAACACCTCCATATAGATGTAGAATGTGTTGATAATTTTTTTTAAAATATGCGACTTATTTTGAATATCAAAGGAGAAAAGAATTTGATGGTACAAGTTGATTGAATCAAATGGTTATGTTATATCCATAGGGTTTTAAAATGTTCAATAGTATATGATACCCCAATTTCCCCCATCGAACTCTACATTCATCATCACTCTAGTATATTAGATATCTAGTTATAGAAAATTTCTCCAGCCGACACTAGGGTTGATAAATGGATTCACATAACCTCACTCCCACATATGTCGTAATGCATGCATTCGATATGAATATCTAATGGATTTATAATATCATATATACTTCTTCATCCTTATGATATATGAGCATTTTACATGGGTCTAGATAACTCATTTGATCTCTATGGACAACCATATACACCTACCACCTTTCAGGGTTTCTTGAGATAAACTCCCCTACGAATGGTCGACACTCAGGTCCAACATAATCCATATTAGAGGTTGGATTTGCTACTAAGTGTTGTTGGAATTATTTTTAGTAAAATTATTCACTATAAATACATAGAATATATATATAAATAATATAATAGAACAAAATTATGGCCACATCTTCTTCAATTTCATTGAAAATCATATGTACTTTTATTTTTAGCTGGTCACCATTAAACTATTTTCAAAGAATCAAAATGAAATTAATGAGTTTCCAAGACTTTCGTCAAATATTTATCTTATATTTTATTTGGAATAAAAATTGAAAACAACTTATTTAATATAAAAACAAAATTCTTATTTTATATAAAATATATATCACCATTGACACCTTTATTTTATATGATGATCAAATCACCAATCATCTGACTCACTCGGTGAAATATTCAAGAATGACATCCAATTTTATCAAATGAATCAATTAAAATTATCCATGAATCACATTTGAATATTAATTTTATTGTAATGTATATATGGTTCTTAAAAATATATTACTTAAGTACATCATCAAAGATCCATTATCATTTGAAATTTCTCATCATATTGAAATCAATAAAATATTCCTATTTAACTGACCACCATTAACACCCAAAGACAATAAATAAGAATAATGATAATTTATACACAATGTGGGATCTTTAATACCCCATTATATTTGTTTTCAATACCTTCAATGTTCTTTCAAAATGAATGTATCAATATGTGAATCATTTTTTTATTTCATCCATTTAATTTTTCAAAAATTTAATTCAAATTTATCTCCACATATTTGATAGGAAATAAATTGTTTATGGGAAAAGGGTATCAATACATAATAAATATTCCATCCATTATTTCACTCGAAGTCTACCTGATCTGTATGTGGTGTAGAAAAACATCATATTTAATTTAGACAGAAAAGCTACCCCTTACCACCTAATCATGATACCACATGAAAAGATGACTCATATAACTATATTAAGGGGTAATTAACTTTCATTATTAGATTGGTACACTAAAAGTGTTATAAATCTTTTTAAGAACATCCAACTTAAAACTATTTCACTCAATTAAATAAATAGATACAAAAAATTCAGTTGAAACAAACAGGCTAAGTGACATTGGGGTGCTTCCACATTTCATTTCACATTGATTAATTCAATTAAGCCCTCTTTATAAAATCATATTTATGTTTAGTGGCCAAGGTTGATAGATTATAAAAAAACATACATTTACCAATGAAATGTTTTTCATGAAATTTACATAATAATCATATTTGATATCAATTAAAATAATTATTTTAGAAGCTTCTTCATCTTTCTTCATCTGTACCTACCTCAAGGGAATCACTTCTCTTTATTTTCATAGTGGTTGTTATCATTAAGAATTAATTTTTATGAAATTATACAATGTATAATACAAGAAAACAAACCTCACTCTTATGAAATCCTAGATTGTACAACTTTTAAAACATCACAAAGGATTATTTTCTAGAAAAAAGTTTCTCTTGGGTACATAAAATCAGATCAATACAAGGAAGTATATTCTTTATATTGGATTTCCATAATAGAATACCACTTTCTATAAAATCATCCAAGATGGTTCCCCATCATATTTGTATTTGAATATAAATTGAGGAATCATTAAAATATTTTTACCTCTTTATCTTTTCTATCATGAATTGAAACCATTAACCCATTTTCAATCTATCCCTCTAAAAACATGCCTGATGTTAAATTATTGTCATTAAAAGAATAAATAAATTACAAAAAGATTATGGGAATAAGTTTGTTCCTTCTTGGTTGGTTAATATAAATAGCATCATTGAGACATTTTTATTAACAATTTTTTTTATTAAATGCAATATCTATGCTTGAACATCAAAATATATATTCTACTTTATGTTGAGGAAGTATGGATATCCTTACATTATCTACTTCCTTGTATGGAAAATTTTTATACTCCATAGCCTTAATGGATGATATATTCTTACTCATCCTAAGGAATGTACCTTTTTCTATTATAAAGGATAAAAAATTTTGTAATATGAAAAACATTCTTGAATCTCTCAAATAGAACTTTCTTAAAAAATTATTAATTTGATTATGAACTCTTATCCACTTTTTCTTCATAATGTAGAATCATTTCATTATTTTTTTCAGTATCCATGAATTTTGAATCTCTAAATTTTTTTTTCTTCCCAAATCTTCTTTCTAATAAACTAATATATCATTAGGAACATTTGCAGTAGGATGGTATTTTTCACTTGGATTATTATATGTGAAATATTTATTAGTAATTATTTTTTATGAAAATTTATTTAAAATTTTAGATTTGAAATTGAGGAACATTTTATCTTACATAATTGAAATATTATTGGGAGAAATTATGTTCAAAATAGTTATACGATTTATTCCCAAGGGTTCTTACCCTTGATTAGACATCATCGATGGTTTTTTTTTTCACATCATCATTAGAGAAAAGTTAAGGTGATCATGTACCAGCCTTCTGACCATGTATTTTCATATATTACATATATTATCCATTATTTCATCTTTTTGTAGTATAAATATTCTTTTATACCTAGGGGTGTTACTTCTTCTTCTTATTTGGATTGTCCACCCTAAATACATGCTTACTTTGTGCTTTTCCTTTTTTAGGAGCAATCGATCAATATAATAACTAATGAAAAAATCTATTACAACACCAACATTGACCAAAAAATATTTATTTTTATATATTATATATTTGTTTGTTTGTTTATATTACATTATCATTTTTCTTCAAAATATGAAATAAATTCCACACTTTTTTTCTATCCAAAAAATTTATAGTGGTTGGATTTTTCTCCCCTTTCCTTATCCATAATTGTTCAGAATTTGTTTTATAACATGAACTATTTATGGAAACACGATCAAAATCATTAGAAAAAGATAGTATGGATGAGAAATTATTTTTTATATCTTCCTGATAAATATCACTAACAGATGTCAAGATATTTTTATCAAATGTCAGTTCTTTTTTAACCTCAACATACTTCTATAAAAATTGAGTAATAGAAACAACTGTCTCATTATTTTAAAATAATAAACATGTGTCTTCTCTATATTAGAAAACCTAAATTCCAAATCATGAAATTTCATATTGAGGATGATTTTATGGTCTTGAATCCTAATAATCTTATCTACAAAAGCCTTCTTTATTCATTCTATATAATTTTAATGTATCTTAATATTTTTTTGAATCAATGTGTCTACTTACATGGGCTTCTTAGAATTATATTCAAATTGCGCATTCTTGGAATCAATGATATTTTCCATTTTATCTTTATTCATGGTTCATTTATTATGGAGAGAATCTCTTAGCAATACCACTCATGCATTTTGTAGAACTAAATAAATGTTATCAATTTAATTTTTTAAAGACTCCAACCTATTTAGAGAGACTCAAACATTCAAAAATATTTTATTTCAACCCCTTATCCATAGAATCTTCTTATTCTCATAGCTCTGTAATTTTCTCCTACATAAATTTCAATATTGCAAAAGAAAGGGAGTCTGTTTCTATAAAAAAAACCATTACAAACAACTAATAATCTCAGAAATTATATATGTTAAGAATTTGTATATTAATCATCACCACAAATAAAGAATTATTCAACTAAAGGAAAATTTTCAAATGTAATAAAACATAACTTCTGATCATATGAGGTTGGAAGATTTTCCTCCTCCTTAGATAAAACCTGATCCACCTTAACTTTTCTTTCAATTACTGATATATTTTTTATTTTTCCAAAAGGCATAGAGAACCAGATACTAGCTCTTCTCTAGAAAATATGTACTTCTTCATTATCTCTTGTATTCTAATTATATTTAAGTTCATCATAGTTATAGTAGATATATACTTATACTAAGATATATCAAGATCTTCAGTGAAAATTATCTTCATTTTTATATTTTTAAATAAAATAAAATATTCAAAATAGATTAAAATCATTATAGTGTATCCAAAGTAAGTGAACCCTAGAATAGATACCTTATAAAAAAATAGTCTTGGATATTCCTAACATTGAGTGTGGGGGTGATCAATTTTGGGAGATTTTTAATACAATAATAACTATTTATCCCTTTTACCACATTGACATATTGGGACATTGACTCTTTTATTTTCTTTTATCTAAAAAATGCATGTATATTAAATTTATAAAGATGTAATATGATAATTTTATGTGTTTGACTACTAAATAAGTGTAGATAGTACTAGGAACAGTCTTGAAATGATACTGACCACACAAAACTATACATTAATACTTTGATTGTGGATACAACAAGTGGGACATACCTTTTCACACACAATGCACTATAGTCAATTGATTGAGCATGTTTTAGAGCACATGGAAGGATCTTCATACTGCCCCTGAAGAAAATATCCTTCTTGTTGATAATGTTCATTATAAAACCAAAAATGTCTTCCACCTTCTATGTTTTATTCTAGATGTTGTAATTCTAATTTTTCCCACTAACGTTTTCATCACATTGTAACTTATAGAACAAAAGGAAAGAAACACTTTTTTACTCTTCCATGCTCTAAAATTGAAGTTAGAATTTATTATTCTCCTATAAATCATAATGATATGAATATATTATGAAATGATAAATTTAATTTCCCCTATCCCAAATGATGATTTAAAAATATTAATTTGGTCACCAACTCCTAATCTATATTTCTCTAATTATTCATTACTGCAAAAATAACAGCAATAAATCACCTTCTTCCTATCAATCAAAGATCAAAAAACTCATCTCAGATTATCAAGAAAATAAAAGACTAGATTAGGATATATTCCTCACAATTGTTTTGAATTTATCTTGAATGATATATGAATTTTTTTGGACGGAATTATTTGACTTTCCTGATAAAAAATATAATCAATTGAGTGTAGTATCGATTTACCCTTAGAGAAACATATTATTGGAAAAAAAATTACACTACATAGAACATATCACATCATATTAGGCATTTATTAAAATTATTGAGTGTATTATAAATATTTTAAACCATAGTAGAAAATTATTACTGATCGTGAATTTATAAATATAAGATATTTTATGCATATGATTGTACATAGGCATGAATGTACACTGTATTTAATTTAAGTCCACTTATTATGATACCTTCTTCATTCAAGTTAATAAATTACAACATTTCATTGTTCATGTGAATATGAATTCTCATAATGATGAATGAAAACACTATTCTTTCTCACTACCAACCCAGATATATTAAAAGTGTATTTTTTTGTTCATTGTCGCTTGTGAGCTCCACCATTAGTTTCCTTCACACAAAACCAGACATATGTGGACAAATTCTAGATATCATACTCATTTAAAATACCATGATTTATGTATGGTTTTGTTCTCTATCCCCTGACCTTAATACTAGTATTTAGTGTGGTTTCCCCTCCCTTCATGTGGAGAAAAAGTGCGCTTCTATTTCTTCCTTCACTCATGGAAAATAGAATTCCTGAGAAACACATATAAAACATTATTTATGTTACTATACATAAGAACTATATTATCTTATTAACCTAGAAGAATGTGATTGTGAAAGTTAGTTCTGACTAACATAAACAACCTTCTTCGTGAAGCATTATGAGGGAATGAACACCAATGTAATGTTTGTTGGAATTCTTTTCACATTCTGTGAATTAATATTAATCATGCAACCAAGAAGGATCAAGGTGTTGGATCTAAATATATATGAGATGGCCCAAAAAGTGTTGGGTGAATTGTTGATTTAAAAACTTTATACTAAAAAAATTAAGGTTCTTAGTTTACTATAACTTAAACAATTTACAAATCCTCTTATAAAAAGAAAAAAATGATCGGACTGACTCTCCGTCTTATGACATAACATGAAACCACAGGTTATGAAACAATTGTATTCGTATTGAATAAAAATATCAATGTAATAAAAATTGTTTCTGATTCAACCATTTAACATATAGAATCAATACTATAAGTATAAGTTGTAATTAAAATAATAAAAAAATAATTTAAATATAAATAATAAAAAGGGATTCCCTTTAAATTAAAATAAGTTGTGAAAATTTAAGAGGTATTAGAATTATTTTATCCTAAAGAGTAGGGTATCATGTCCCCTTGGATAATAGGTATGTATCACCGAAACTGGCAATCCCTCGACACGATGATGGCCACACCCATCTTGATATCCTTATAAGCCATCGATTTTATAGGTAATCAAAACCTCTATCTTTCAAATACATGAAATCCCCTGATATGAAGATTAGTCACACTGTCTACCTATCCGCGACATCCCTCAATCGTTATCACTTGATCAGAAACACAAGGAAAAAAGAATAAATTATTTAAATACAAAAATTATTAATGAAAAGTTTACATTTTATATTTACAATGCTTTCTCATGATGTTGAGAGAAGAAAAAAAACCTCTTCCTATAACATTGAAGTAGATGAAGTGGTTCACTTTATTATCTCTACTTCAAATGACCTACTATTTTTAGGCCTCAGGTTCCAATGGTCATATTTTCTCTAACGTTCATATTTCTCCAGAAAAATCGGAGGGACATGGACACTTGGCATTGTAACGGTAATATTGAAATAAAAAAATGACATCGGTTTGATTAGTTTATATCTAACTCCCCAACATCATTTTGGATCATAAAATATATATATGTAAATGATAAAATGAGTATGAATATAATGAAAAATATTAATTTGATAAAAATTAAAGATGATGAACAATGTAAATACGATGAATAGAGTGGCTACAATGAAAAAAGTGAGTATGAGGAAAAGAGTCAGTATGATATAAATAGCCATCATGATATACAAAGTCATTACAATATAAATAGTTCATAAGATAGATAGATTCAGTACGATTGAATGAGTTATTATGATAGACAGAGTCAGTGTGATATACATAGTTAGTACGATAGACAGAATCATTACGATAGACAGAGTCAGTATGATAGACAAAGTCATTATGAAAGTCATAACAACTGAATATATATAAGTACATTATTTGCGGAAATAGTATAAATAGATTTGTGATTTCCAAAACAAAATTCATAAAAATCAAAAGATGACTTTTGACATAACAATCTTCACTTTTTTGAAAAGAGAAAAATCCAAATTAAATCTAGAAAGAAATACTTATCTCCCCTTGTGTTATGAAATATCTTTTGAACAGAGGAATGAATACAAATAAATCCCCCTTAGGTATATAATTTTAAAAGGATTGTATTCATATAGATTTTACTTGGTTTTTATTATTCTCTTCTTTAATGTGTTACTTTTGACACTAACAATTCTCCCCCTTGTAAAAAATCTACTCCCTATATTATAAAATATTCTCCCCCTTTGTGATTTACAAAAAAAATGGGGAAATAATGAGTTTCCTGAAAAGGTTAGAAAGAAACACAATTCAAAATAATTGAAATGAAAAAATAATCCTTTTCAAATGTCTATAGAATTTCAAGTGAAAATCAAGAAAGAATGATTCATAGAAACATTTATTTTATTTCTCTTTCATTTTCTTTCTTGATCAACTCATGGAGAAGGAACTTCATCTTCTTAATTTATTTCATATCCTCTAACATAGAAACAGCCTATGTTTTGAGAAGATCTTGTTGGTATATAATAAGTTAATATTGGTTTATGATGGTGTCTTCTTGAATTCTAATAACTTCTTCAAGCGTATCAATCATGTGCTGCATATTTTTATTTTCTTCAATAACCAATATTTTTTATTGTTAAAAAATATTTTAAATTTGAAGGATAAAACCATCAAAAATAATAACTAGAAAGCATTAAACCATTAATGCAACTATTTCACCGAATGAGTATCATCACCTTGAGTTATTGGGATCTAATTTGACCTTTTAATTGTTTCGTTATACAACTTATTTAATGAAATGGAAAGATCATTTGAAAGCCTCCGTATGTATTCATTTGATTCCTCATGTTAATTTAATGAGCTTTCAGTTTTGTATGACTATTTGGTCATCATGTTGCAAGCCTTCTTATGAGCATAATAACTATCACTTAAAACTTTTTGATCAGCCTCTGTTGACATTACTCTCTTTTTGATCTCTCTTACAGATCCAAATTTTTTTCTTTGATTCTTAGTAATAAAATAAATCTTTCATTATACTTTAGATAATTAGGGAATAATATTCTCAATTGTTTTTAAAACATGAAGAATGTAATCACTTTTATTTAATGAAATTGGGTGTTCTGAATTAATATCATCATCGTACGATTCATGTTTATTTGATCGACATCAGTCTTCATTAGGTTGTTTTCCTTTTCCATTATCATGTTTCCTTTTCGACCCTTCTCGTTTCTTCTTTTTCCACACTTTCTACTTCTTTTTTATCTCTTTCTTATTCAGTTTTTTCACTACTGACAATTAATTTTTCGTCATATGAACTTTGATCCCCTTTCTTGACTGGAGATGAAACACTTTATAAATGAGTTTCTAAAGATATTATATAAGAAAGGCATATTCCTCTTCTTATACACCTTTTTATTATGAAGCTTATTGAAAAACATCTTGAATTATTTCATTCCCTCATTCTTTCTCATGAAATGTATATACAATTGGTTCTTCATGAACTTATTCTGTTAGTTGATCACTTTCTAACTCAACACTATTTATAATCAGGAAAACCTCAAAATCTTGAGCTTTTATTTTCAAAAGATTCATTTTATTCTTCTCATCTTGTAGAGTATCTTATATTCTCATCTTATCATCTAGATCTTCTGCTGGATCAAGACCAAATTTATGGTCAACTTCTTTTCTTTGTTCTTTCTCCTTTCTCCACTTGGCTACAACTTATTTACTACATTTTGTTTTCTTCATAGGATTTTCACTGATTTGAGGATCTATGTTTTGAGAAGCTACAACTATTGAAGAAGATTCTATTAAAAGTGTTTCCAATTGATTTTTTGCTGATTCTTCCACATCATTGTCAAAGAGTTTTGATTTTTCATCAAAAAAACATTCAATTTTTATAATGTGTTATTTGGTATCCAATAAGCCATTAGCTCCTTCAATTATTCTTTCAATCGAATATTACAAAACATCAAATATTCAAGAATGGACTTTTGGATAATAGTTGGATACATGATAATAATGGACATAATTTCTCAATACATCACTTTCTTGATTTTATAAAAAATGTAACATATTAGATTATCCATTCTCATATTTACAAGATAATCTTTCATAGAGATTTCTAAACGATAAAGAGTTTCTCTATCCCTTTTCCGTGGAATTAGAAACCCTTGCGTCCAAAGGAAAACAAACCAGTTGTTTGCAGAGTGATGAGATACATTTATTTTCTCCTCATTGATAAGGAAAATTAATTTTTTTGATCTTTCTTTATTAAATGTACCAACATCCTCAGGTAGTTTATGAGAGGGATAAAAGGAGTCACCTTCAGAAGGTATATTTTTGAAATGTGATTGTTGTTTTAGTGACATAGAAAACTTTATATCATATACAACAGTGTTAATCAACATAACCATGTCAAAATACATACTATTTAAGAATTTTATAAACTCATAAATTAGAATTAGATCTTGAGATATGAGTTTCTCAACACAAAGATGTTCCATGAATTGGAACAAAATAATTCTTTCGATTGTTGAGTTATAACTATTAAAGAAATATGAAGAGACTAACCATTCTATGAAGAAATCCATTTATGAGAAATTCATTGAAGACATATTGGAAGGAGTACTGGTAGAATACTGAGACATAAATATTATTGGAAAAATAAATGTTTGTATAGAGTCTTAAGAAGGGGATAAGAGCTTCACTGAGAAATTTGATGAACTTATGTCGGTTCGAGGGGGGGGGTGGATTTTTCTATTTGTTGGAGAATATAGGTGACCATTTGACTTATATGGTTGATATTAGAACATAAATAATCCAATGGTGGAGAATAATATAGGATTATTTTTAAAATACAAATTTCAATTTTATAATTTTTTTAAAATATTGAAAATGAGAAACAATAGCACAAAAGAAAAGAAATACAAAAAGAAAAGAGAATATACCCGTCAGATATTTCAAGTAGGTTGTTGGTTTCAAAGTATTATAAAAGTAAAACCATAAAACAATATAGAAAATAAATAGTTGAAATAATTAAAATAGAGTAAAAGAAAACATTAAACAAATGAAAAAGAAAGTGAATATGATCGATTGTTAGACCGATGGAATAATGGTCAATACCATATGTTTTCAAGCTGATAGAAATAAATTCATTACCATAGGTTGTCGAACCGATGGAAAACAATGTCATTACCATATATTATTGAGCTGATGGAAAACAAATTCATTACCATAGGTTGTTAAGATGATGGAAAACTAAGTCATTACCATAGGATGTCAAGCCGATGAAAAAAAATTCATTACAATAGGTTGTAAATTCGATGTAAAACAAAGTCATTACCATATGATATCAAGCCGATAGAAAACAAAGGAGTTACCATAGGTTGTCATGTTGATGAAAAAACTACCAAGCTGATAGTATGAGTTTTAAGCTGATAGGAAGTAACTTCAAACTAGAAAATATGAGACCAAAAGATTTAAAATAATAAAAATAATGAAAAGAAATAGAACTGTAGTCTTAAATAATTAAGGTAAGATACAAAATATAAGATAGTAATAATAAAAATATAAAACAAGAAGTAAAAATGTATAAAATAATAAAGAGAGGACAAATGTTCTCCCCTTATAAAGAAGAGTATTTAATGTAAGGATAATTTTATAAAAAAAATACATGTGAATGATTATTTAGTGTAATCATTCTTAGTTGAGGTTTAATAAAATCAAATCTATTAGATGGTAATGGTTTTGTGAAAATATCATCAAGTTGTTCTTTCTTTTCGATGAATTGTAAAATTATATCTCCTTTTTGTGTGTGATCCCTATGAAAGTGATACCTATTATCTATCTGTTTTGTTCCAGAGTGATGTGCATGGTTTTTACTTAAGGCAATGAAATTTGTGATATCACACAATATTTGAATATTTTTAATACCCCTTCCATAGTCTGTGAGTTTGTGTTGCATCTACAACACTTGAGGGAAACAAATTTGAGTTGCTACATATTCAGCTTCAGCAGTGGAGAGTGCAATCGAGTGTTATTTTTTGAAAGGAAAATAAAATAAAGGAATTCCTTGAAAATGAAATGTTCCTAAATTATTATTTCTATCCATTCTACATCCATCGAAGTCAGCATCTAATTTTTTTTAATTCAAAATCATTTTTAGAAGAATAAAAAAGTCCTAAATCCAAATTTCCTTTTAAATATTGGAAAATACATTTCATAGATTTTAAATGGGGTTGTTTTTGGATTTTCATGATATCTAGCATATAAGAATACTGAAAACCTTAAGTCTGGAAGACAAGCTGTTAATTATAGTAGGCTTACAATCATACCTCTAAAATTCATTTGATCAACTAGTGGCCCAGATTCATCAAGATCATGAGTGTTTGAGGTTCTAATGTGAGTTATAATACTTTTTGTATCATCATACACATAATTTTAGAGTATGTTTTTATATATTTATGTTGACATATATAAGTAAATTTTGGTTTTAGAAAAATTTGGAAACCACAAAAGAATTTTAATTCACCCATCATACTCATTTGAAGCTAAGAATTCATTAGATTCCAAATGAATCTGATAAAAACTTTTGAGTTGATCCGGAAGTGATGTCATCAACATAAATTTGAACAATAATAAGATTTTTTTTCTTTCTTTATCAATATATTTGGATCATCTATTCCTTTAATGTAATTTTTTGTAACAAAAATCATGTTAACATATCATACCATGCTCTTGGGGCTTGTTTAAGTCCATTAAAGGCCATGGTATTATTTTAAATGTATTTAGGATGTTTTGTATCTTCAAAACAAGGGGGTTGGACAATAGATACTTCTTCCTGTAAATATGTATTAAGGAAAGCACACTAGAAATCCATTTAAAAGAGTTTGAAATTAAAGAATGTTGTAAAATCTAATTGAATTATAATAGATTCATTTTTTTCTTCTAAATAATAGGTTTCTTCATATTCTATTCCTTCTTGTTTATTATATCCTTGAGCAACAAGTATAACATTATTTCTTACAATGATACCATTTTTTCGCATTTTTTTCTAAAAACCCATCTTACTCCAATAACAGATGTATCCTAATGTTTTTCAACTGAGGTTCAGACATTATTCCTTTAAAATTAATTTAGTTCATATTTCATTGAATTAATTCAATACTTCCCACAAAAGGCCTCACTTGGAGTTTTCAGTTCCAATTGATATAGAATAGAAGGATATTGTAATTAATTTTTTAAGAAGTTTCTAGTCATTACCGGTCAATTTAAATCACCAATGATGTTATCACATGGACAATTCCTAAGAAATAACTGATTTGAATTTTGAAAAACCTACTCATCAACATAAGGTAGAAAATCTTTACGTTTCAATGTCTTAGACACAATTTCTTATGTATTTAACATGATCAAATAATTTTCTATAGGTTGATAATCAGTTTTGGAAAACAAATCATAAGAATCATTTCGAGAATCTTTGAAAACAAAAGGATTTGTTTCATAAAACATAACATGTATTGTTTCTTCAATAACCCAGGTATTTTTATTAAAACTATATATGCCTTAGAATTGGTGGAATAAGCTAAAAATATTGCTTCATCAGATTTGGGATCAAACTTATGTAAGTTTTCTTTGGTTTTTAAAATAAATATTTCACAACCAATTACATTGACGTATGATAATTTTGGTTTTAGATGTTTCCATAACTCATAAGGGGTTTTATTAAGAAAATGTCCGATTAAAACCCAATTTATAGTATAAGTAGTAGTACAAATAGCTTTAGACCAAAATTATTTTTAATTGAGTTTTCACTCAACACAGCTCTTGTTATCTCATGAAGAGTTCAATTTATTCTTTCAACAACACCATTTTTTGTAGGTGTTCTTAGTGTAGTGATGTTGTGATTAATACCTTTTAAATAAAAAAATTTTGAAACTAGAATTTATAAATTCTTTACCACGCTCACTTTAGATAGTTATCAATGGTATGTTTATTTCATTTTTAAAATTATCAACATATTATTTAATGAAACATAAAGTTTATGTTATTTTATTGAGAAAATATACCCATATAAATCTAGTATAATCTTAAACTAAAAAAATACATAGTAATTCCCTTTGATACATCCATTTTGTGTTGGAGAAAAAAGATCTATGTGCACTATCTGTAATTCATTGGTAGTTGTAACTTCACTATTTAATTTAAATCTTGACTTATGTTGTTTTCTATATTGAAAAGGATCAGAATCTTTCTAAGAATCAAACATGTGCTCATGTAGATCTATAAAAATTCGTTTATTAGGGAGTTTATAAAAATTTATTAAATTAGAGTGTCTTAGTCTTCTATACCATAAGCAATATTGGTCCTCCATTTCACTTAGAAAAGGTACGTTTTAACTCCTAAGGTCTTATAAGTTCAAAGTGTAAACATTATCATGCCTTTGAGCAGATAGACAGAATTTATCCTTGGAATTGTTAACTATGAATTTATCATTTCTAAAATTACAAGTTATCCTTCATCACATTATTGACTTATTCTAATGAGGTTGTGCTTAATACCATCGACAAAAAAACATTATAAATCAGACTTTTTCCATAGAAAACAATATTATCTATACCAAAAATCCATACTTTAGCATTGTCTATGAAGGTAAAATTTCCTCCTTTCGTCTTGATAAAATTTTCAAATAACTCTCTATTTACAGTCATTTTCTTGGAACATCAACATTCCATGAACCAAATATTGTTTTTCTTCATACTTCGTTTTCTTGAAACAAGGAATCCAAACATGTTTATGTCTGGAATCATTAGAAATAATTTTTTTTGGAATCAATTTTTGTTTTGAAATGTGAGATTTGTGGAAACCCAAAAATTGTTTTTAATTAAAAGACCAATTTTGGTCCCAATGTCCACCAAATTCACAATTATTTCAGAATTGAGCACTTTGCGGAGAAAAATAGTTATTACTAAAAACCAATTTTGAATGAGTATAACCTATTCTAGATCTATTCCTTAAAGGAAGAATATGAGAATACATTTTATCAAACTCTTTTCTTGATGTAAGGAATTTTGAAAGAAGTTTCTTAATTGAAATAATACTAGATTTTAGACTAATGACCAAATTCTTATCCTCATTTTTATTAGTTTTATAAATGTTTTTATTCTAAAATAGTTTTCTCACAAATCATATTATCAAAATCTTTAGAAATTTTGTTCTTTTCAGAATTAAAATTCTTAAATTTTTTATAAATATTTTAAATCCCATGAATTTCGAATCAAGATCATTAGAAATATCTTATACTTATCAGGTTAAAATATCAATCCTAGTATTTTATTTTTAAATTTTTTTGAAACATTACAATTTTCATTTTATAAAAGTTTATAAAATATAGAAACTTCTTTATAAGAAGGTAATTAATTTTCATTCAGTGACGGGGATAGTTCTTCATCATAAAAGTAATTTTTATTACGATAAAAATTACATAAAGACATATTTTTAAGATATTCATAACTGTGTACCTTGGCTATTAAGAAATGATAAATTGTTTTGGCAAGGAGACCATAACTATTGTGATTTGAGATATCCCTATCAGAAGAGATTTCAAAAGAATCACCCCCATAGGTACTCTAGGAGTCATTTACATTTAATACTTTATTTCCCTTGGACTTACAATATTTATGATTATTCTTCTATGAATGTCTTTCTTTTATATCCTTTAATATAAACATAGGTTAATCATGTTGAATGTGTCATTCTCTTTTACATTCATAGAATGTGACTTCATAATCTTTCTTGTCCTTATTAACTTGGAATGTGTTTTTATATCTATATTGTAAATCCTTCTTTCTAACAATTTTATTCATTCTTCTAGAAATACTTTCAAGATCATTCTTTGATTTCTCAGTATCATAAGACTATGATAAGAATTCAACCTTCCACTTTCTTGAAATTGTTTTCATAGGTGATTAAGACTTTGTAGGATTTGATGTAGTGGTGAATGCTACTCCACCATTCTTCTTTTTCACCTTTTCTTCATCTCTCTTAATTTTTCTATCATGTTGTAATAGAGTTCCAAAGAGATCATCAAGATTTAGATTAGTAATCTTTCTAGATTCATCAAAAGTGGTCCTCTTGGATTACTATTCATTTGGCATAATATCTATGATCTTTTCCACAAGAAATTCATCATATAAGTTTTTCTCTACCATATCTTGAAAACTGTTTACAATTGTCATAAATATTTGTTGAACATTAACTACTGGTTCACCATAAGGAAATTAAAAAGCTAGATAGTCAGCTCTTAGCATAGATGTTCTTGTTTTCACAACTTTGGATGTGCCAAAATGTGTAAACTCCAATTTCTTCCATAAAATATTTGAATCTACACATGAAGATATTGGAACATAAATGTTTCTGTTCATATAACAAAACAAATAGTTTTGTACCTTATTTTTTAACTGACATTCTTGTTTTTCATGGGTAGTAATACGCTTGAATTATTTCCCAGGAATCTTTTAATAACTAGTTATCATAAAAAAGTTATCTACACTAGTATTTATGATAAAAGTATCCATTCGATCTATCCAATATTCAAAATCATTACCATCAAATATAGGCGGTCTTATAAGGTTTAGATTGACAATTTATCCAAAATTCATCATGTATTCCATCATATAGAAACAAAATTCATTTTCCACAAATACATGTAAGTTTATTTAGAAAATAATGTTACAAAAAATAAACAATACAATGGAAAAACTCATCTCAAACCAATTTTTTGATAGAAATGAATATGAGATGGTAAAAATACAAGAGGGTGGGGGGGGGTAAAATTTTATATTTACATAATTTATATTAAAACCATTAAGGTTCTTATTTTACGAGAACTAAAACAATTCACAAAGCCTCTTATAAAAGTAAATAATTGATTCGAATGAATCTCGATCTGATGATATAATATGATACCTTAGGTTATGAAACAATTGTATTCAGATTGAATAAAATAATCAATGCAATAAAAATTGTAAATGATTCTACAATAAAGTGTATAGAATCATTAAAAAAAGTATAAGTTGTATTTAAAATAATTAAAAAAGGATACATATAGAAAGAAGAAATAAAAGGATTCTTTTTCTATTACAATATGCATCAGAACAGTAAAAGGTATTAAAATTATTTTATCCCAATGAGTTGGGTATCCTTTCATCTAGGATAATAGGTTTGTCTCACCAACACCGGTAAAACATTGATTCTATGATTGGAACATCCATATTTCAATCCACACAAGCTATTAATTTTAAATTTAATCAACACCTCTACCTTTCAAACACATAAAAACCCTCGATTCGATGATTGGTCACACTATATGCCAATCCCCGACTACCCTTGATCATTATCTCTTAATCGGACGCACACAAAAAGAAGAAACTTATTTAAATGCAAAAACTAAGAATGATCAGTTCATGTTTTTTAATTTCAAGCCTTTTGTACGAAGTAGAGAAAAGTCACAAAATCTCTCTCTAGAACATTGAAGTATTTGAATTTGGTCATACTCATATCTTAACTTCAAATAAAATCCTCTTTATGGGCCTAGGGTTATAATGGTAATATTTTCTCCAATGGTTTTATTTCTCTGGAAATCATGGAGGGACTTGGACACATGACATTGTAACAATCATATTGAAATAGAAAACATGAAATCATTTTGATTAGTTTATAACAAACTCTAAGACATCATTTTGGTTAAGAAAAAAGATATATGAAAATGACTACATGAGTACGAATATAATGAAAAATATTGATTTGATACAAAGTGAATACAATGCAGAATGTAAGTACGATGAACTGAGTGGGTATGAAGAAAAAAGAAAGTACAATTAACATATTCAGTATGATAGACAGAGTAAGTAAGATATGCAAATTTATTATAATAGAAAGAGTCAGTATGATATACCGAGTCATCATGATAGACAACGTCATTACGATAGACATAGTCATTACGATATATAGAGAAAGTAAGATAGATAGAGTCAGCATGATATATAGTGTTCGTATGATATAAAAATTCGTTATCAAAGGTAGGAAACCATATTTAAGGTAAGTCATTTATTTGAGAAATGAGTATAAAGAGATTTGTTATTTCCAAAACAGAAGGTATAGAATTAAAAAGAATACTTTTTACTGAATACAAAGAACTCCCCAACTATATAATATTATGAGGATTAAAGATCTCTCATCTATCTCAACAAAATAGAATCTTTGATTGGATATTTGTTATATGAAAAATATAAGCTCTCAAAATTATGTGAATGACAAAAAAACTCATTTTCTCGGTCCCAATCATTTTATAAGTGAGTATAACCTCATCTCAATTGATTCAAGTCCTATAAATAATGTAGTTTCAAAGACCCATTAAACACCCAATGATCATAATTTTTAATTCTTCAAACCATAGTTAATGTGATGCCGAAAAATATAATTTTTTTTTCATTATTGCGATTCCCCTTTTTAGAATTATCCTCACTTGCATGGGATCATTATCACATTACCATAAAAAATTCAAAAACATACTTTACTATTGAATAACCGAATGTCCTCCTACAATTGAATTTTTATTGGGTTGAAGCATTATATTTTTATATTTCACATAGATGCGAGATGTAGTTTCATGCATGAGGAAATGTTTTTGTCTCATATTTTGAACTCAAAATTATCATGGTGATATCTTCATTGATTGTGGGGGGGGGGTCAAACATATTATCCAAAGAAAATAACCTCCATAAAAATGTAGAAGATGAATGTTAGTTTGAACTTTCACGACTTATTTAGAATATCAATGTCACGTGGTATTGGACGGAATTGATAGATTTCACGAGATAAATGTGTTCAATCAATATATTTTTAATCTGATAAATAGTATATGATATAGCATTACCCCACATCAAGCTCCACATATGGAGACCCTCTAGTTTGTTATAGTTCTTTTTTAAATATATTTCTTGAGCTATCACTGGGGTTGGAACCTAGATTAATTTCACCTCACTACCACATAGGTCATGAAACATGTGGCTTGTAGGCTTCCCAACACACTTCATCCTACCCTATGCACATTTTTTGGAAATGTTATTTGTGGGAATAATACATGACCTTAGCAAATTCATGTGGTAACAATGCATGCCTATATACACTTAACACCAATATTGGTGTCTTGAGATAACCTCCCTTGTGTGGGGTTCACCATTGGGTCCGACATAAGACTTGTTTGAGGTTGGCTATGATTCTATGTGTGGATTTCCATTTTTGTAATAAAACAATCAAATATAAAAAATTATAAAACACCTAGAAAAATAATGGAATCCAAAAATTGGATGGAAACCCTTTATTCATTCTCTATGTATAATATAAGAACATATATTTTTTAATGTCACTATTAATCATTATCCAGTGTTTCTTGAAAAAATTAATGGATTTAATAACCTTTTATAAATTCTCCTGCCACTATTATTTGTTGAATGTAAAATCTAAAGAAAAACATCAATATCAAAACCAAATTCATCTTTTTTGAAAATTATATATGTTCTATAATACCAATATTTTACATGAAGACCACCTTACCAATAATCTGAATCACTATGGGAATTTTTCAATAATGAAATTAAATGTTTTCTAATGAATCCATAACTATTATCCTCGAACCAACATTGATTCTCAAATTCATTAAATCACTTATATATTTCATCATATTATCAAACATAATAAGATAAAACAAGTTCCACTAAATTCATATATTATTAATAATATTTACATCACTAAAATTGACCCATTTCATTTCCCACCATCGAACACCAAAAACAAGCATTGACAAAAAATACAACTCATAAAAAAAGATGGAACTTCATACCATATAAATTTTTTATATTTTAATAGAAATGAAATCCACTATCCATGTGTTTTGTAATTGGAACCATGTTCTTTTTGGTAGATGAATGTGATGAGAATTTAAAAGAACACAATAGATGGGTGTTCAACATGAATATTAATACTCACACCTCTAGTAGAGAAGGGTTTGTAATATATAGTATTGAATAAGTTAAGGGAATGATATGTGATCACATGAAAAATAATATGGTGGTAGTTTATTACCCAAAAAAATTAAAAATTTAGGTGAAAATTACCAGACTCATGAATTAGTGATAGAAGTGGTTAATTTTTCATTGAATTTATGGATACATAATTATTTTGGTGAGTGTAGTGATATATATGATGATAATATAATCTTGTTGTATAAATTAACATAGAAAAAGTTAAATATGTTCGAGATAATATATTTGGAGTTGATTAAATATGATGGATACTCAATTAATTTCCAACCTAGTAAGGAGAACAAGGTGGATGATGTTGTAAGTCTAGAAGACCATGCTAGTTTTTCCAAGTTGATTATTTAAAGAGATATAATATTTTTACATTTATAGAATATAGATATAGAAAGAATGAGAAAGGGGAATAAATATCATCTCTCTCTAATGAATTTTATACCATCTATCCATCAGATTATTTTTATAGTGCTCATGGATGGTGTAGAATTATTAAATAATGTGTAGAATATTCTTAAGAAAAACTGAGGACATACTCAGATGATAATGTTTAGGAACCGATTATGTGCTCCATCAATTCTAGACCTGAAGAATGATATGTCGGAAAAATAACAAATTCATCATTATTAATCCATCAAGAATGTAAAATTATTTATAGATACATAAAAGTGTATTTATTGTGGGATAATAGAAAGAGTGATATTATTGAGTTTCTATCTAGATTCCAAATTTGTTTGTAAGTTAATGCTTATGGGAAGATGTATAAGGTGATACTACAACCATTACCCATAAAAGAATATAAATAGTAAAAAAATATAAATGCACACTTTAATTCTTAGATATTTCCAGTTATTAGATAATTATTCATCACATTACATTACTACCCACACAATCTTTATATATGTTTATAATATTTGGAAAGTAGATGCATAAAAAACCTGTACATAAGTGATGTACATTATCTCCCACTATGTTCACTGTAACTTGATCCCTTTTTAGATATATAATACACATGACCATTATTTATCACCTATAGAATGAAATAAAATTAAAATGTGTGATCATATGCTTATTAAGGATAAACAATGGTGATATAAAGGATTAGATGAACATAACATGAGAAATATGATTTGAGAACAAGAGAATAACTTTTCAAACACATTCTGTTAATATCATTGATCATAATCTTGAGTCAAGGAAAAATATGGTTGATCTGAAGACATGAATCATAATATAATAAAATAATAATAGCTGTGAGAGAATAACATTTAAATTAGACACATGTTTTTGGAATAGACATAATCATTAAAAACATTCATTTGTAGTAAGGGGATACAAAACCCTTTACAGATACCAGAATAGAAATGTTAAAAAATTATGGAATTATTTAATTTAATAGATAGGTATTAGTAGTTATTATAATATTATTCAATTCATAACATCACTATCCACACCTCATTCATATATTTATAAAATATTTGAAAAATTAGATATATAAAAAATTAGTACATAAGTGAACAACATCATCTCCCACTAAAATCATCATGAAAAGAACCCTTTTTTATATATAATACATGTGAACATTCTTTATATCCAAGGTAATGGAAATAAATCAAGGGGCGTGGTCTGATTCTAAATAAGGGTAAGAAAAGGAGATACAAAGGATTAAATTAACACAATATGAGAAAAATGGATTCCTAACTTGATAAAAACATTTAAATCCATTCCCTTCATATCATAAAGCATAATCCTAAGTCATGGAAAACATGGTAGTTCATAAGACATGAATCATAAAACAATATAATAATAAGATCCATGAGGGCATAACATTGTAATTAGACATATGTGTTTAGAATAACCATAATCATAGAAAATAATTTAATTATTCATAATGGATTACTTCTATGAATATATTAGTGGATCAGTTTACTACCCCAACCATTTAGAAGTTAAGGTTAATACCCAATACTTTCATAGTGGATATTATCCATTAAAAAATAATGATCACTCCCAATTCCTATCCATTTTATATCATGTTATATCAATAATTAAAAAATAATTATAGGGAAACAGAACTCCAATATGACATTTTTACTTAATGAAACTCATAAATATTATTTCCAAAATATTTTAAAATATTAATCATATGATAACCTATAAAAAAATGGATTTTATAAACAATTTATCATTGAATAACATTTTGAAAAGAAATTATTTTTATAAATATTTCATTAGTTTATCATAGTATAAACAATGGAAAAGAAACGTGTTTCACAAAAATATTTTCATCATAATCATAAAACATATGTAGAAAGAATTGGGATGGTATCAATGAATCATTTCCTTAGTAAATCATCATTAAAATATAAGGACATTGTCTTATATTAATATTAATTTAAATATCACTTTGAATATTAATTTATGAAAATATGTTTATAAATTTGAAACAACATTTTTAAAATTAAAAAATATTCCATATTTTATGGAAACATCATCATTGATAAAAAACTAGGAAAATATAATTAAATATTCAAATAACAGAGCATTATAGATGATTGAAAATTTATTTCATGTAATATGTGATAAGAAAAAAAATTATTTCACACATTTATAAAACATCCATGAGTACCACATTCCAAAAATGATAGTAATATTTTATTTAATTTATTTTTAAGAAAATTGAAACATAGGTGAAAGTGACATTAAAAAAACATAATATAATATTATAAACATTATTGAATTTTTTTTGAATAAATTTATATGGAATAAAAATTATCTTTTAATAAATATAAAAATGAAGTGAATTTTCCTTAAAAACATTATTCCAATATCTTGAGAAGTTAATGTATGAGACATGAAGGAGAAAAATTTATTCTCTTGAATTAACCAATGTATAAGATAATTCATTAAATTAATGGGAGGTTTATCATTAAATTTCTTCATCAGTAACATAATAATAAACCTTCATGATAATAATGATATTATGACATAAAACCCTTAACACTTTGGAATCATTTGAATCATAAGCCCCATGAAATAATAAATTCAAATGTTATATTATATTTCATAAATATAATGATATTCAAGATATAACTTGTTAAAATGGATTTATATATATCTTATAAAAAATATTCATGTATTACATAACATATGTCTCAAATAAGATAATTTGAGATGATAAAATGTTATCTCATGTTCCACTTGATTGAAAGAAACCAAAACCTATTATATAGGAAATTTAAAATTTTAATTAAACTATAACCAAATAATTTAAATAAAAATGATTTTATATATTATTAGGTTATAATATTTTAAAAGTCATTAATTTATACAATTTTATTAAAATTGTTGTTTTCAAGAGTTAAATATTTCGTTTTTCATGACAGTTTCTGTTTGGTAGATTCTTTCATTATACCATGATAAATTTTCCGTAATATAATTAATATAATAATGATATAAATATCATATAAATTCATTATATATATACATATAGTAATCTATAATGGATAAATATAGAAAAATAGATTACATATCTCATAGAGATGCTCTGTTTTATGCAGCCTTAAATTCTATTTCAACTTTTTGACAGATCGTAGAAAATGAATGTAAACAGAAATTTTCTATTAAAGAATCATTATTTTATCAAATATATAATATATATTCATTATATCTAAATTTATTACCATCCATGTAAATCAAAAATTTAAAATGAATCACATCACTTCTTATGGTGGTAGTCTACAAATACGTAGGTGAAACATTATAATTTTACTATGGATTGGATGGTACGAAGGTTGATATGATATTATAAATACAGTGTAAACATTATTACATAAATATGATATGTTAAAATTCAAACTGTCATAATACTTATATATAAACAATGATTATGGAAATGTATTGTATCGCTATATGGAGAAGGTAAGCCGTAGAGACACACTAGAAATACTTACACTTCTCATTTGATGGGAAAGAGGTTGAATAAATGTGGTTTTGTAATCATAATAAAATTTTCATATAATTTGGATTATTAATTTGTTATTTTATAATAAATTCTACATATTTGGTCGATCTAAAATATGAAGTAAAAAAAGTGACCAGTTAATGAAATTGCTTATTTTTTAAATTACTATTTTGTATCACCACTTAATGATCTTATGGTTTGTCTATTTGATGTAAAAGATCTAATATAATGTGTATAATGAAGTTGGGAAGATATTATGTAAAGGGTTGACTGATATTGAAGGCTCATTTTACTGTAAATAATGGAAAGGATAGGCTAACTATTCTAAGTGATGGGAGGGGAAATTTTAGAATAACTGAAAATATTTAAATATAAAAAGATAATTTTCTTTCCAAATGCTTCCAAATGGAAAAATAATCGATGATAATGTAGCATTGGTGAAATAAAATTATTAGATAATATTTTGAAATTTTTAGATAAATTTTTATTCTTATCTATATAATTTAACTAGGTGCAACCCTTTTTGATAATTGCAATGATAAAAATGTTTACAGTATACTGGGGTCAAGATAATAACAAAAAAGGGAAAATTAGAAAACAAAATTGACCATTTTTGGTATTTTAAAACATATCTAAATGTATTTGATGATTTTAAAATGTCGAGGTATTTTAAATCAATTAATAATATAATATTTATTATAAAATATTGTTAATATCTCTTTTGAAACTATTCATTTAATTAGACCTTGATAACAACATGAAAAAATGAAATTAAAATATAATACCTTCACTTGTCACTAATATTATATATATATATATGTAGAAAATGCTGGAAAAATTATTAAATTCAATTTATATTACTATGAATATTCTAAGAGTCATTTATTTTATTTTTTTAGTAATTAAATAGATAATTTATCAGTGTTTCATAAGAAATTAACATTATTATTTCATTAAAAATTACAATTAAATTAAAATTAAAGAAATGTCATTTATAATTATAATGAATACTTTTAATTTAAAATAATTTTTTATCCCTATCACTAAATGTAATATTTAGGAAAGTCATGAATTTAATATTTGCTTCTACATCTTTTACTAATACATTATAAAGGAAAATCAATGAAACACGACACCATGTTGCCATATATTTGAGACTTTATAGAACATGGACTAAATAAAATAATCTATTATGATAGAGGTAAGTGTTATCATCCATCATTAGACCTTATCATATTATTTTTACCTTTATTGCATCATTTACGCTTAGCGCATTGATAATTATTTACTATAGTTATTAATTATAAAGAATAAAAATAAAAGGGTCATATTAAACAAATGATGACATATTGATTCCAAATATGGAAAAAAATATTTATTCAATTAATAATATTGGAAGACATTAATTTAAAATTATACCAACAAAAAGTGAATAAAATGAATTTTCAGGAAAATACATGTTCCAAGAAAAATATTATCTTATGTTAATTTGATGACTGGTAATAATCTTGATACAAATTTATATTATTCTAAATAGATATAAAATATATGAAATTATTTATAATATTTAATTATTAATGGCTATTTTAATTAGTTAAAATTCCTAATCTATTTTCAATTAAGCACAGTTTTTAGAAATCTATGTTTCATTCATAAAAATAAACTTACACAAAAATAAATAATTTTTTTAATAAAATTAAAATTAAAATAATATTATAAATAATATAGTTAAAATATAAATTATTTAAAATTAAACAATTTATTGATTTTATTAAATTTATTGATTTAATTAAGAGAAATGACAGTTTTTAAAAGTGAATAATTTTTACTATTAAATGAAAAATTAGATGCTTAATAATAACAAAAAATGTTACTAATAGATAATTTATATATGATTAATTAAAAAAAAGATTTTAAATTTATAAGAGAAATGATCTTAATGTGTTAGAAATTAATTATATTATTTAGTCAAAAAAATAATCATACCAATTTGGAGAAAATGTATTTTTAATGTTTATAATCACATTAAAAAATATAATTTCTTTATATAAAACCATTATTTTTTTAAAATTGGTTATTCCTATTTATAAAGAATTTATCATCTCTGTTATATGAGTCACATTTAAATAATACCCGAAAGTTCAGTCAAAGACCAACCTCCGACCATTTATTTAAAATAAAAGAAAAAGAAAAGTACATCAGACAGGCACAACAAGGTGAGAACAAAAATTACATATCATAAAAGTCAGACCCATCGTCACATCCCTGATACACCATTTCCTCCGCAGTAGCCGATTCCCACTCTGAACTTTCATAATGTTTCAGAATCTTGGAATGCCTCCTTCTAAGATTGAGCATCTCCAAAGAAAGGAGCTCCTTAGAAGATTGTGCAATCCGTCCAACCTTCCCACTAGAAGCTCTAGTAGCCATAGGCATTGGCAAGTGAGAATAGTCTTTCCGAGGCCTTCTTCGTGGTGGGTCATTCTTCACTTTCTCCTCCACAGACACTCTATTTTTGCAACCCTGAACCATATCACTATAGGAGGGCTGAACCATACCACCATCATTATCATTCTCACTATCAGAGTAGTCCCCCCATTTACCAGAATTGTGCACCACCCTATACCCGTCCCTCAAACCTTGATCATGTTGATATTGACTGTTGACATCCATCAAATTAAGGCAGGGGGAGTTGTCGACAGAATCACAGCCACCATGCATGCCTTTTTTCACATTACAATCTCCAACTATGTTGTCCAGCAGTGAACCGTTGTCCATAAATGCTTCAGAGCCCTTCTCAACAATATATGTCTTCACAGCCCCCAATTCTTGATCACATGTGCCAACACTAGCTGCCCTTGACTCAACAGCAGTACCTAAAGAAACAGAATTTTGATCCTCATGAGTCCTTTCAACATCCTGCTCATGATCCAGGACCAAATCAGCAGCCACCAGGCATGCAAACCGATTTCCGATCTCAATATTGGTCACCTACCTCCCAGGTGGTTCCTGCATCCCATCCACTGTCATCAAGGTACCAATGTCATTAGAAGCTTCCTTTACAGGGGTTTCGTGATTCCCATACAGCTTCACAATCCCAAGCTCCATGTGCTAATAGTGCCTCTCAATCCCCTCTTGAGTTGCGACATTAGGACCTGCAACAATGACTTACTCATCATGGACTGCGACAACTGCTGCAGATGCACTCACAGTTTCTAGGTAGAGAGAGTCCACACCACCATTTTGCCCACCCAGGTCCACATATTTCTCCACAGCATCACAACTTCATTCAACAAAGCCATCCCTCTCAACAATAGCACCCACTTCTCTTCGGGGGCTTTCCATCAAAGATGGAACCTCATTCATTAGAGTTCCAGCAATGCCTCCTGCATCCTTAACAGCAGAAGAAGGCTCACCACTACCTTTCAGGGGATCAACCTTACCCATGTCCCACTTAAACCTGTTAAATAATAACATGGTTTGTTTAAATAATAATATTTTAAAATAATAACATGGTTTTTTAAACTAGGCACTTTTGTATCCCTTGTTATAAAAGAAATTAAATTATTCAAGGATAAAATACATTATAAAATCTCACAGTGTTGCATTCTAACTCACTTAAATAAATTATTCCTTTGAAAATTTCTCATGATCTCCAATAGATCAATATTTGTAAATTACATTATTGAAAACCACTTCATATAAATGGATAAAAAACATCATTTGAAATGGGTAAGTGGAAAACATAAATGATATATGAAATGATAGAAAATTGGGTATTTGGACAATGAGAACTATTGTGGTTAGCTAAAATATAGTCATAGTGGAGAAACCTCATATCTCATGACTAGTTGAGAGTGATAGTGAATATGCTCCTATGAAATATACCAACCAGAAAACCATTAAGTCAGTGAGGGGTGAAGTGACTATCAAATCATCAAAACTAAATCTAAAAGGAAAATATTATAATTTTAATATAATTTTCATCATGTCAAGGGATAAATTTAGATTCAATATAAATAAATGATAAATTATGATTTATTTATTTCATTCTATTTCATAAGTTTAATTTTACCCCTGTTGTTATGCTTCAATGAATATTTAATTAATGTATGAGTCCATGAAATTAATATTAAAGATTATTATTTATTCGTAATGTACTAATATTTACCTTTAATTGATCATAAAATCCATAATTCATTCCCTTTATATGATTTTTTTTTCCAAAACTAAAAAAGGATATTAGAATCAATAAATTATTGATTAATATAAACCATTAATATATAAAAAGACAAAAATAACCCCCATTTTTTAAACATAATTCATTCCAAAATGTGTTCTCTTATAGATTAATTCAAATTTAAATCAAATTTAAAAACTAAAAAACAAAAAATATTTTATTAAACAAATATCTAGAAACAATATATTGTATCTTATAATGTCACATACCAAAATTCTAAATACGTTGGTCCTATATTCTCCAAAAAACACACCAATAAACGAAATCACCAAAATAACGTAATGAAATCACATGATATTAAATATATACCATAAATTTATTTTTAGTTCACTCCATCCAAGATATCAGAAATCCCGTTGTATTTAGATAACTAAACAACATCATGGTTACCAATAGTGTCTTACTTACATCAAAAATTCATAATCATCACTTTATCGAAACAAAACATTCTAAACAAAGAAGTAGACAAATATTAAGTGTTATAATTCCATCTTTCACGTGTTACTAAAAAAAAGAAAATATAACCACTATATCACTTTTCTTGGTTATCTGTAAGTATAAAAAATATTCTTGAAAATTATTTAAAAAAACTTCTATAGAATAATAATTATATGTTTCATTATTATTATAACTAGAATATCAAAATTCATGAATCCCAAAAAATAAACACTTAAATAATTACACCTCCATCTTAAACCATTAACCATAATTCTTTATATGATTATATAATACTTATTTCCTTTAATATATCATTGATAGTATCATTGTGATCAAGAGTAAAACCATTACTTATATAACCTTACTGATCCTCTTATCGAGATTTCAAGGAAATAAAATTATTAAGAAAATTCCCAATAATTAAAAATTTTAATGTTTTTTATGCTCAATGATGAATTATAGAAACTATTATTCCAATATAGCATGTTAAACACAAAATTAAATTTAATTAATAAATTTGTTACACTATATAATTATTTTCCACCCAAAATACATTCTATTTTTCCTATAATATATTTTTCTACAAGATTCTTCAAATATAACAAACATTTAGGTAATTGAAACTTCTTCCTTCCATGGCCTTCATTAAATTTAATTTCTCTCATATTCAGAGTGTTTATAAATAAACCGAAGTTGATATTGTTAGTTATATAATAAATATATTGATTAGTTTTAATCATAAGGTTTAACATTTTAGCTTCCATTTAATATGGTTTCTTATATGAAGAATCATTTCATTATCTATCACATTCAATGGTAATATTTTTTCTCCCGGTTCTATCTATTAAAGATAACCAATAAAGATAGTTCAATTAATAATAATCATAGTGGGAAACCATATATTCTAGAATAACTTTTTATAGTATATTTAAATCAAGATAACATCTTTTTAATCCCAGAAACCATAGGATTAATCTGGGTAATTCGTGGTTGTCATCAATTTATATCGTTTATATTTTTTATAAAAAGATTATGAGTTAACCCTAGAATATCCCATGAAATTTTCAAACCGAGTGCGTGTTAAGGGGGAACTCATCATGGATTGTAATATTTGATGTGACAAACTTGTTCAATAATTATAATGTTTTCCCCAAGAGTAATCTATAACAAAACATCATCCACTTCTATTATACATTGGATTATCCTTTGTGATATCATTAAATTATTATCATCATAGTTTCCAAATTATGAAAAATCCTTTCTCTGATAACATATATAGAAACCGATAAATTTTAATAATATTTATTACATCTTATTAGATAAATATTCAGTATACATCATTACCATCCATTACAGAATCGTATAAGCCAAGAATATTTGGAAACATGGATTAAAAAAACTCATAATTGAACTACATTATGTCCAATTATATTTTACGTAACTAGAAACCTTATTAGAAACATCATACATAAAACCTTTATTCATAAAATGGGGAAATGAAAACTTATAAAGGGTGGGAACAAATGTCGAGTAAGTTTGAGAGATATCAACAATAACATAAACAGAACATGAGAAAATTTGTACTAGAAAAAAATAATAAAATATGAAAATTCATATCCACCATATAATATAAATTTATCTTGGGTTATGGTATAAAACTAGATAATTTAGAAGACTTCATTTATATAGTAATCAGAGAACCACATCCCTGATATCATAACATTAGCATAAAATGTAAGAGTGTGGAATATATATAAGCACAAATAATCATTTCCGTACTACTCAAGCCTAACTTCCAAGAATAAAATAACGGATTGGGTTCACTCACCAAACCATCATAGTATTCATAGTTCACTTCCATAACTATCGTAAAATATAGACTCCATTATAGAACTAAGTTAACTCCCCAACCCATAACATTTTATATCAAGTGATATAAATCTATACCCAATGCATTAGAATGATATATATTTATGGACCCACCCATCATATAATAAAAATAATACAAATTCTTTAAAAAGACCACAAGGAATTAATCATATTGTAACCAATGAATAATAAATGTGTTTTATAAAAATTTCATTTATACCTAATGAATGGAAAAGACACAGGTTTCATTAAAATTTCATCAGTTTATTATAATATAAACCATGGAAATTAAACATATTTCATAAAAATAATCTCTTCATGTTCACAAACCATACATAAAATGAATAAGTATAGTGTCATTGGATCATATACCATTAAATCATCAATAACCTAAAAATATTTAATTGTTGAAGAAAATTCATTTAAAGATCACTTAGAATATGTATTTACTAGAATATCCTTTTTATACTAAAATCACTTATTTAAAATCGAAAAATTTAAAAAATAATATGAAAAAATATTTCTTTGATAATAACCTTAGAAAAATGTAATTTAATGCTTAAATCATTTAATGGTTAAGAGGGTGGTAAATTCCACTCTTCTATAAGTTAAAAACAAAACATTAATTTGTATAGTTTTGTAAGAAATTAATAAGATCCCTTTTTGGAAAACTTTTAGAATATTACTTATATTTATTAAAATTTAAAAAAATAAAAAATATAGATTTTATAAATAAAGGGAAAAAAATATTCATGAGTTTTTTTATAAATAATGTATATTTAAAAAATGGATTTACAACAAAATAGAGAGAGGTAGTGTTGGTTTTCTATAAAAAAATTCTTTCAGAATATCAAGAACATAAAGAGAGGAAATGATAGAAAATCAAGTAATATAATGAAATAAATATATAATAAGAGATTTCATGAGATTATTTTGAGGTATATTATAATATATCATCATCATAAACCAAATAAAAAACAATCCTGATAAATAATGAAATTATAATTTAAAACCCATACAACTTTGGTAACATTTGAATCATTTTCCCTGAAAAATAATATATTCAAATGAAAAATTTAATATAATGGATATAAATATAATCTTGATATAACATTTCAAATGGTATTTTCATATACATCATAAAATAATATTGGATTATAACCTAACGTATGCCCTAAAAAGACAATTTGAGATGATAAACCATTACCTTGACTTCACATTTCATTGAAACAAATCATAACTATTACATAATAACATTAAATATATTATAATTATATAGATAAATATTTTACTTACCTATTAAAGACTATATTATCAACTTATAATATTTAAACACCTAATTATTAATAATTACTGATTTAATTTATCATTTTGAGTGTTAACTGCTCTATTTTTCATGAGAGTTTCTGTTTGGAAATTTTAGTCCTTGTGCTTTGATATTGGTAACATATTCTGAAAATTTATAATAACTATATAAATATAATACATATTCATTATATATATATATATATATATTCACAGTAATCAAAATATTATAGAGATAGAAAATTTAATTACACCATTCTTGGAGATGGTAAACCGTAGGTACGCAAGAATGTTATTTTCACTTTCAATGAATGGATGGAATGAATGGTAAATATTAATTCACATTTATATAATAATAATTATACCATAATGTATATATATATCAATTAAATATATTATTGTTACCATCCATGTAAGATGGAAATTGAAAAAAAAATCACATCGCTTCATTGAAATTGTAGTCCACTCAAATCCACAAGAGATGCTATAGATTTCCAATGGATTGGAAGGTAAGAAGATAGATATGAAATAATAATTATAGAAGTATAATTATATAATAAATTTCATGTATAAACATTAAAATAATAACAATACTAATCCATAAAATATGGTTATTAAAAATTGATTTTCATCTCTCTGTATACCTGTTAGGCCGTACATATGCACCAATGATACTTTCACAGCCTATTTGACGAGATATAGTTTGGATGCTGGTGGTTTAATAATAATAATAATAATAAAATTTCAGTATAATTAGGTTAAAAAATTATTATTTCATTGTAAAAACAATAAAATTAGTTGAGGTTAAAGAATTGTTAGAAACACGGTGGTCTGTTAAGGTGATTAACTATTCATTGAAAGGAATCATTTATGAAACCTCTTAGGCATGTTTGGGTTGGTATTTTGGGAACCAAATATCCAATAAAATTTGTATTATTATTTTAATAATATATTTCTTGGGGTTTTTACCGATAAGGCTTAATGGGAGGGTCAGTTTTGGAAATTCCTATATGATTAAAAAATAAAATGTCTATTCATTATGAATATGATATAAAATGTTCAAATATTAGAATATAAGGTTTGATTTGGTCTTAATACCATCATACAGTAAAATATGGACATGTTTATAATTACCTTTTACCGATATCTCTGTTTTGACAAGGGTAAACCATTTTTTACAATTACAGTTTAAACAATTTTTTTTAATCTTTTAGTGATATGATAGTTAAAATAAAGTAAAATTATATAATAAATGTAATTTTTTTGATATTTTAATCCACATCACACTAACATTACCTAATATTTTTTTTAGTAATTTTAATGCATTTAATAAAATGTACATTATTATAAAATCTCATTAATATAATTTTGGGATCAATTCATTTAATTTGACATTTAAAAAACATGGAAGCAATTTAATTCTAATATAATCCTTAAAAACAACAATAAAATGTTATATTTATCTATAAAATCCATGAAGAACATATATTCATTAAATTTATATCACTTTTAATATTTTTCAAATAATTTATTTTATTTTTTGATTAATTGAATAAATAATTTATCAGCATTGTGTAAGAATTTATGATATTTATTTAATTACTAAAAATTATAAATAAATTGAAATTATAAAATAAAATTATTTGTGTTTCAAAAGAATATTTATAACATCACAAATGTTATTTTCATCAATCTCACTAAAATATTATTGTTATTAAAATAAAGAATGTTAAATTTTTGTCTTTATCCTGTACTGAAATATTATAATGGTAAAAAATAAATAAATCATGGTGTTAATTGGACATATATTAAAGTGTTTTTAAAATAATTCCATTACCTACTAATGAAATTTCATAATTTATAATGTTATAATCATGTTTTGGTCCTTTTAATTTTATTTTGATCCTTATTTACATGATTTATCCTTACTATGGTGATAAATATTTATTATTGTTTCGATACATAATGAAAAAAAATAAATTTATTATATTTTAAAATTTTTTACTTCATAATAAAAAATCTTTACTATAATTTTTAAGATTAAATTAAAAAATATTTGATAATTTAATTTCAAAATATACTCAATAAACACGAAAAAATTGGGTTTTCACAAAAATTCATTTTTCAAGTGATTGATGATATTATATTAACTCAATATTTTATAATCATCATTTTATTAATTTTAATTCATATAAATAAGTATATAATATAAAAATTTTACTTAAATATTTCATAATTACAGTTTATATTAATTAGTTAAAATTGATAAAATTTATATAGTTAAAAATAGTTTTATGAAAATAGATTTATAAGTATAATATAAGATTTTATCAAAATGATACAATTTTATAATTAAAATGAAATTAATAATTTTAATATAAAAAAATAGTTTATATTTCATATTAATAAAAATTACAATATACAATTATAGTTTAAATTAATTTATTTTATGAAAATGAATATGTTTGTTTAAATTCTACAATAAATTCTCTTCAATGACAAATTGAAAATTTGTGAAAATTCCCAAAATTTGGTCATATTTTATATTTTAAATTTTAATTTTATAAAATAATATTAATTTCATCAAATAAAATTTATAAAAGAATAAAAAATTAATTATATTAATTATTTACAAAAATCCATAAAACCCATTTTTCATTGAAAAAATGCCTTTTTAAAGCATATAATGCCATTATAGAAAATATATATTCTTCAAAGAAAAAATTTATAAAATTTTCCTGAAAATTGTTTATACATATTTATACAGCCTATTATTATTGATATTTTATAACAATAATATTTTTATAACAATATATTAATATTATTTAACGGTTTTTTAAACTCAGTATTTAATGCTACATAAGATACCAATGAAAAAAAAATTAATGAGAAATTGTATTTTAAATTAACTGGGTGTTAGAAAAAATACCCTAGACATAAACATCGAACCCCTAAACAAATAATGGGATCAATTTATATTTGTGTTATAGTTGGAGATATTATGATATTAGTGAATTTGCATCTATTAGAAAATATTTATTCCTAGACAAACCTACTCAATTTTATGTAATAGTATTTTTGAGATTTCCTATAGTACCAACTGGAATCATATGTTATTGATATCTATGGTTTACCTAAGTGTTGTTGATAATTCCCCAATACATTAAGGATATATTAACGAGTTTTAGTACTACTTATTATACTTAATTAGATGTTTAACTTGAGAGGACCATTCAAAATCTTACAAAAATGTTGAGAAAATTATATATTGGTTTCAAACGTGGTTGGGACAAATATATTCATTTGTGAATTTTTTTATAATAATATACATCATTTGAGAAATTAGATGGGTCCTTATGAATCCCTATATAGAAGGAAGTATAGAAGTCCAATATATTGGGATAAATTTTGAGAAAACAATGTTATTGGGAACTGATATAGATGAGGAAATGAGAGAGAATGCTATATCCATTAAATAGAACATGAGGGAATCACAGAGTGGGAAATAATGTTATGATGATGATCATATATTTTTTATAGACTTCAATTTTGGTGATATTGAATTCATAAGAATATTTACCTCGAAGAAGGTTATAAGACAAGGAAAGAATAGAAAGATGAACTCTATAAATATTAGTACATTTAAAATTCTTGATTATATGATGATGGGAGGTTATCTCTTCATGCTTCCACAAAATCTCTTTCATGTTCTTGACATGTTTCTTGTATATCTCTCGAGGTAGTAAATACCTAATCATTCACATGTATTAAACTCATAGTTCATACCATTGGGGAAATGTTCATATTATTTATAGATATCATAGGACATTCTTGATCAGAGGGAGAAATTACAATGGAATAGAACCAATCATCAAGTGAACCTTTTGTGGGAAAACAAAAAATTGGATGAAACTATGTTGGAAAATTAGTGTGTGAATAAATAAAATTATAGTCAGTTATTTGTGGTTGAGTAATGTAATTTATAAGGATAAATTCATAAAAATGGGGTAGAATGTAAAATATCAATATTTTATGAGACTGTTCTCTTTACAAAAATTATATTTCTTTGACAGCCTTTTTATACACAACACAATGTTTAATTTTTTTTGATATACTATTTAAATATTATTTTTTGATTTTTTAGTTAATTAATCACCATTGGATTAGAGGGTAATAATATTGTTAAATATATTATAAAAAATATATATAATTGTTTTTGTTTAATACTAATTTATTTTCAAATTTATAGGAAATATAAAGAACACAATTTTGAGTAAATACATTTTATTCTTCAAAAAATGATTTCTTAAAAATTAGATTTTATTTAATCTTATGTTTTAGTATTATAATTAATTTATAATAAATATAGATATTGAATATTATAAAAAAATTATAAATTTTAAAATCATCTTATTAAAATTTTCACAATTGAAATATTTGGAATTTTTTGAGAAATTTGATTTTGGGGTGATTAGTGTAAATATTGATTTTTATAAAAAGTTGAATTTTATTTTCTTATTGCTACAAAGGATAATTTTTTATTTTCATTTTTTTAAAATTTAATTATATTAATTCGTTGAATAAAAATAAATTTTTTAAATTTATTTGAATATTATACCTGTTCTAGGTGTAAAATAACCTTTACTCAAAAATGGAATTTCTCTAAATACATTACTTCATCATGTTAGGTGAGTTTATTTAAAATTAATTTCTAGAAAATATAGAAATGATTGTTTTAAAATTTACTAAATATTTAGAATCAGAATAAATAATATTTTTTAACATGTTCAAAATACTTTTTCTCAGAATAAAAAGTAAAATCTATAAAAAACACAATAACAATAAAAGGGGGAATTTGGTTAACCAAGGTTAAAACAAAGTGACATGGCCAAAAATTCACATCAAAATCAATATTGTGTGATGTTTTTTTGACTAATATGTTGTTATTATATATATCTAATTATTTATGTTACATTTTTAAATTAAAATGACTTCATAATCTTTTAATCCTACAAAAATTAAATATTGTGTCGATGCCCCCGCTAATAAAAGGATACATCTCCTTTCTCTTCCTCACCCCACATTGACCCTCTTATATATATAAATACCTTATAAATTCTATTATAAAATACCATATCCATGATTTATAGTTTATTTTATTCCTAAAATACAATTCCAATGGTTTTATATTATGGTTTAATTGATGTTTATTGAAGAAGAGGAAATTTTTTACCCAATATTTATAATTTATTTCTTTCTCTAATTTTGATAAATTTATTATCCCCCACCTAAAAATATTATTGAATAAAAATAAAAATAATTATATATTATTATTAATATTTTAAATTTATTTTCAACATTTTTCTAATAACATGGAAATGGATAATATTACTTATACATAAATATATGTTACCATGTCTATATATTAGTAAATCCCATTTTCATCCCTATATTACATTAATGGTATTAAATAAGTAAACAATATATATATATATATGATATATATAAAATAATTAATTTTCTTGAAATATAATATATCATTTAAAATTTTACCCATCCTCTCATTATAAAATGATAATGTCACTCGTGTATACGTGTAGACTACCATCTCCAAAGAGAAATAAAATCCAATTTTCATGTAAATTTTTTGTTTGTATTTTTACACCTAGGTATACTAGGAATATACATTATATTTATATCATTATTAAAATTTTCTAGTTAATGCCATATTTATCAATATTCATGTATTGGAACTACCGAACAAAAACATAAAGAAAAACTGAAATAGTTTACCCCCAAAAATGATGATTCTAATAAATAATTATTGATAAATTGGTGCTCTAATGTTACACATGTATCTTATGTGATATTATAAATAAATAAATATATATTTGGTTAATAATTATAATAAATCTAAATTTATTATATATTAGTTTAAAATAACTTATGCTGTAACTCAAATTCTAGTTATGTTTTTTGTTTAACAATCTCATTTTATTTTAGTATTCAATATACATAGGTTTACTTTTGGAAAATAATATGATCCTAATATATTTAAAACCATATATTTAATTCTCCATTATATATTTTTTGTGTTTATATATTCAATTTCAATGTCTTGGGTTGTTGTATTGTGAATCAATAAATAAGTTACATGTAATATAATTTATTTTAAAAATAATTTTTTTGATTATTTCATCACATCCATTTTTCATCCAGGTCTATTTTATCATTAAAATATTTTTAGTAAAATTTTTAGTTTCCTTGAAATATTTATTGAATTAATTTTTACCCATGTTTTTTATGTATTATAAAAAGGTTATTTTCTTATTTCCTAAACAGGTTACTTTATACTAAAAGTGTAAACAAAATATATATTTTAACATACACTCTACGAATTCCTTATAGCACGATCATGACTAAAATGTACATTATTTATTCATTTAATGTTTCCATTGTTAATTTTATATTAAATTTTTTCTTAATGTTCTGGATTTTTTAGATTATAATTAAGTGATTTTAATATTAAAAGGGTATTTTCCTCATGAAAATTTTCAATGATATTTTTACGGAATCTGCATCCAAGAGAACACCGAACGATGTTACGATGGATATGATCAAATAATACCATATTTATTATTTCCTTGATAGATTATGATTTGGAAATAATTATTTTAAATATTATTTATTTAATCTAGATAATTTTTTGACATATAGAGAATTTTTAGAATGAATTGTGTTCATAATTCAAAATATTATTAATTAATTGGAAGCGAATATGAAGGATGGGTCAGATAATTTTTATAAAATTAGTGTATCAATAGGTATAATGAGAAATAAAGAATCAGATATTCTATATTATATGGTTATTTGGTTAGGCATACCCATTTATTAAGAATAACATCTCAGTTTAAAGGAAATTATATTAAGATTATTTGTATACTGTTTAAGAGGAAATGATCATGAATTTTTAGAATTATACATTTCATTTATAAATATTCGGTTTTTATTATCCAAGTGTTTTCTATGTTGAAATTATACGTCAATTCTAATTGAATTCATTTTATTTATTTAATGACATGCATTTTTATTATCCTCTCTTATAAGATGATTATGTTATATTTACTCCCAAATTATTCTACTATATGTTACTCTTACTGAGTATCTATGCTAAAAAATTAAATATTTTACATTCCATAGGATATGAATAATTATATTATAAATGACATGAAGGATGAAATAATTTTTCTTATGTGATATATTTCTGTTTCCAATTAAATATAGGAATCATGCTTGTATATTACATTCCAAGAATAATCATCTAATTGAACCTACATGGTAAGATCCCTTTTATCTTTTACTAATTTGATAATTTAATCACTGAATCTCAGTTAGTAGAGTATAGTTATCACAACCACTGGTGAGGAAGAATATGAAAAAGGACAATGAGAAACAAAATCTATATAATTTCTATTGGGATGGGTATTGAGCGTGCATTGGGTACATTATGGGGGAACATCGTATACCCGATGATGTTTTGGGATCATTTTGAATTTTGAATTCTATTTTTAAAAAAATTTAAAAACTAAAAGAACCCATCCCATTTATAATTTATCCATTTGATCTAGGGGAATCCCAACACACTTCCTCACCTGCTACCCCATTGACTCCTGGATTATAGAGAACCAATCTTACCTAATTGAAATTCTTTCTTGGGCTGTAGGATCCTTTGGAAAATTATAATATATATCCCTAAATTATTCATCTATATTCTATCATCATTCTTGGGATTTTAAATAAATATCTTTTTATTAATTACTTTATATTTTAAAAAATTTATGTTAAAAGAACCAAACCAATCATATATAATAGATTAGGTAAATATGATAAATAATTAGTTGGGGGTCCTTCAAATATTGTGCAATACATTGTGTGTTTTTTATAATAACATATTATCTCATGGAAGTTTGAGATATAGTAAATATAAATAGGGTGTAAACGGGTTCAATAATGAGAGTTAGTATTAGAAAAATATTTTTTATTCATAATGAGAATTCATTATTGAGTTCAAATATTATAATATCTCATGCTGATTAAATTTCTAATGAGTGGATGTAATAATTTATTTTATGGGCTATCTAATGGGTATTCATGTGAAAAAATATGAGTGAAACATGATATATTAATATGTATTAGTGAATGGGATATAATTTATTTAGGGTATCTAGTTCACTTTGGGGAGACCAATTTTTCTTATGATGTATATTAACAACCTTCCATTAAATGATAATCATTGTCTTGGATATTTGTTTGTATGGGAAAAGACTTCTAAGGATTAGTGTACCTTTTAGAGAAATGTCCTTTAATGGGTTCTAATTATATAGTGATTAATGATGGTTTCCCCTAATGGGAATTATTAGAGAGTGAGTGATAGGATATGACCCATAGATAATAAGTTTTACCTTTAGGATAAATGAAATTATTGTTGAGGAATGGTATTTGGGTTTTCCTTTGGGTGACTGGAACAGTTAGGGTTAGAAAATATCCATTGGGTAGGTTGTGGTGTTTAATTAGTTATTTCATTTATTGTATGATGAGGATTATGGGTGGCTATAAAGTATCAAATTTTATATTGGAAACACAATGAGAATGGCTATAGATGGATTTTGTTAGAAGTGAGGTTTGAGTAGATATCTTAATAATGAATGGTGGTATGGATAATAAGTGTTATGGTCTATATAGAGGTGAAGGTAATTTAATTTTGTTAATAAGTTTGGACATGGATTGAGTCATAAGAAACCATAGGTGATGGTATAAATTATATGAGATGTGGAAGTTAGCATGTTATATAGTAGTGATATCCAGCGAGGCATTGTATGTTTTAGATGAATAAACATGTAGTTCTGCCCGATTTTTTGGTGATATGATCCCATGATATGAGCCATGGTGTAAGGAACATGGTATGTGTGAGATCCTAAAATATGTATTTGGATAGTTATGTGAATGTTTTTTTATTTTATAGATATTATTGATATAGTTTACTTATGAAGATATTTTCTAGTATTATTTGGATTTGGTGATTGGGGGCAATCAATGCGATGTGATCTACCACCATAGTAGTTAGAGATTTGGAGGGATCAACATGTTGTGAGATATCAAAATTATTTTTGATGTTTAGGGAAGGTCAATATGGTATGATATCCCTCCACTGCTATTTGGGTTTTTGGGACATCACAATCATATCACCTACCACCTAAATACTAACAGATTCTGGAGAAATCTTTATGTTTTGATCCACCACCTAGAAGCTTATTTGAACATGTTGGGCATGCTATGTGTTTTTCATGATGTAAATAATATAAAATAGATATATTGTTATGACTCATCAATAGCCCATTTAATGGTATGATTAAATGATTAAATGGAATTCGTTCAAGTAAGAATTGTGGGAGGTTTTGTTGTCCTATTTGGAAAAATTAAAATATAATGATTTCCTACAGAATAAGGGTTGAAAAAATAATTTATTCTTGTACATACACTAATATATCATGATAAATATTATTTAAACCATTGGTGGTTAAATTTATAGATTTATGTTTACACCCTACACATTCACCATGGTGGATGTTCATACCTTATATAGTGTATAAATGGCATAGAACAGGTTGTATCTATACAATAAATTATTTATAAAGAAGTGGCTTATAGTGGAGGATTATGAACAATTTGATAAATTATAATTTAGTTAATGTTTAATCATATTATAATTCACTTATGAATGACAAAAAATTATTTTGTTTAACGTTGTTTTTTAATCAACCATTGAAAATTCATTTTTTAGTGATTGATTTTTTTTAGAAAAGTAAATGTTTGTAACTCTATATAAGAACATATCGTTAATATAATACCCCGTTAATCTTGAAATCACACTCAATCCATCTCCATATCCCATCTACATCTATGATCAAATAGTTACACCCTTCTTCATTTCACTATTACCCAACTAAAACCAGAATCGGGCAAACCTCCCCATCATTATTTCCTGACCCATAACCCCCTCGCCCCCATTCATATCAAGTGTCACCCTAACTATGTCCCATTTGACTAATTACTTCTACCTCTCGGTATAATATATCCAAACCCCCATCTTATAGTCATCTCCCTCCCCACATCCTTTAATAAATACCCCCACCCTTATTCATAATCTCTTTTCATGATGTTATCACCTCCTCTTTTACATATTTCATTGGATCCATGATTTTATCATTAATTTTTCCATTGGTTTGGTTTTGACATATAAAAACCGTTTTTATATTTATATTTATTAATCCATTCCATATTTTACAAGTATTCAATGTGAATTAAATATTTTTAAGGGTTTTATAATTTTTTTGTAAATACTATATTTTAATGTTCAATAAATTTATTATGTAATTTGTCATGAACCAACCTAGATACTCCTGGTAACCTAAAAAATAATCTAGTATTGACTAGGCCTGAAGAGTATTCCCAATTAAAACCATTTTGTGACTAACACCTACAATCATACAATATCAATGATGGAAAAAATTTATAAAAACCCAAATCAAGAATGATAAATAAGTCATTATTAAAACAAGAATTACTTCAACACTATCGTCCTCAGTTCCCTACTTATCCTTGCCTACTCATCCCTTAGAGGGTATCCTCTAAGGTCACGTCGTCTTGTCTTTATCACTATGAACCATTTATTTGTTCAATTAGATATCTATGATGGACACCCTCCTTGGATCTTCATCATTTCAAGCAGTATCTCTTCCGAAGATACCTGAAATTTTGATGGGTTTGGTAATGAAGATCTCGGTAGAAGGTGCCTCGATGATTGAGTTTCCAGGTGTAACTTTTGATACAACTATAGACCTTCACAAGTGTACTCTTTTTTCTTGTTGTATTCTAAATTATCCATCTCTCCCAGAGTTTTAGGATTTAATTGGTTCATTGTGCATTTCCCAGCCTTCTTGGGCGTCGATTATTCGTCAGAATGATTTTTATGTGGAGCTCTCATTGGGGGATGACTTCATGATTTCATGAATATAAATCCATCACATGTTTGGGATATGAAAATTCACTCTTCCAATATGTTCTACAAATTTTAATATACTTAATTATTATTATCTAGTTTAAATTTGGATATATCTTCCTTGTATTCCCTTGTTATTCATCAACATATCATTCATCCAGAGTATAGAAAATGCACTCAAATATTACATTTTTTGCGGATGAATGATCTGTTAACCTGTTAGACTCCTTGATTTCTCAGATTTTATGTGATATGAATATTTCTAAGCCTTTTCCTAAAATCGTCATTCTTAAAGTCATTAATGATATTTCCTAGTGGTAGTGGATTGTGCATGGGTTGCCGACGTGGTTTTGTTCTAAAATCCATCTCCTATGACCCTTTTTTTCTCTATTCAAGAGGGTCCATTTCTATTTAAGGGTTCATTGACATGTGTGAACTTATATTATTTTATTAGGTTTATTAAAGAAAAAGGGAGGGATGAATGATATACGTGGATTCCTGGTGTAATCTGCTAATATCATTCTACAATCATCTATGCTCAGTGGAGGTGGGTTGTATGACACATCCTATAAGGGGACATATCATGAAGATTCTCTTTTAATAATAAATAACTAATTTACACCTCCTAGGGGGGGGGGTACTTTTTTCTCATCTAGTATTTCATGCCTCGATCCTCATCCAAATGTGGACAAGTTAGGGGAGATTTTATGTTTGGATATTTATAGGATGAGGCTCAAACTACTGATCTCGGAGTCTAGGGATCTTCATTTATATGTCCATATATTCCCTTCATGTAAAATTTTTCTATAAGAAAAAGTAGTTGTAGTCTCTGAGGTCGAGGATATTCCTCTTTAAATTCCTACATTTTATTAAGGGAATATTCTGGAGTAGAAAAAATGAGAGGTTCCAACCTCACTTTCTTCAGTGGATTTGAATCCACTGGAATGAAACCTCTTGTAGATATCCCCCCTTCTGCTCGAAAACATATTTGAGGTGTTGTCTACTGATTCTTATCTCTATTCGGTGCAGATAGTGTCCCCAAACGAAGCTAAATCATTGATTCTTTCTCCTACCTGTCTCTGTAGTATATTACAATATATAGATTGGTTGGGAAAAAAGTCTCTCTAGTGTAGTGATATCCAAGCACTAGGACCTATCTCTATGAGTCTAACCCTATATGGACATCTCATTTTATTTGAAATTCTCAGGGATTAGTTGCTCTAGTAGAATATAATTTCCCTTCCAATGAGTTTTGTCATAGTAACAATGGAATTATTTCAGTTCCTAAACATAAATAATATACCTTCATGATTTATGAATTTATTGTAGGTTTGGTTCTTGAGGATGCATGTATAGTGATCTTGAGAATAAACACATATATATTTTTATAGGAAATAAGTATTTTAGATGAATTTTTAAAAGTATGAAAAAATATATTAGGGTGAATATCACCTTTGGGTCTATTTTCTACTTTTTTTACCTTTTAAATTACAATTGAGAAGTGGTGGAGAAGAGGGAATTGTGGTGTCTGATCATTCTATTCAATCTAGGTGGCTCAACTTGGTTTATCAGATGAGATATTAATTCTATTGTTGATACCTTAGAGGGAAAAGAAGGCATCAAATATTCATGGAAATATTTTCAAGAATTTTTTATTTTATTTCTCATATTGGGATAATAGATATTAATTTTGTAGGTGGTAAATTATCATTATGTAATAATTAAAAAGGGTATAGAAATGTATGATGATGCCTAACTAGAATCTTCATCAATATCCATGAAATATCCTCCTACCTAAATGATACCTTTTCAGAGATAGTTCTATCTCTCTCTAAACATTCTCTAATAAAGAGTATATTATGGTTTTAGAAAAAAGGGGTTCTATCTATTATTTATCTAACCCAAGGCCCTAAAATTCATTATTTTATTCAATGGTTTAGGGATCCTGGGTCTAATAAATTCATGGCTATAAATGGTTCACCTTCAAAAATATGATCTGATGTTTTGAAGGTCATCTAAAATCTTGGAATCAAAATAGAACATTATGTTGGATTGACCTCGACTCAACAATTCTGGAAATTGAGCATCAGGAATCTAGAATGGATGTTTGTTAAGAGGATGATCTTTTTCAAGGAATATTCTTAATAAGGAAAAGATGTAGAAGACTCTTTTTGAGCAGGATAGAGAGACTATATCTCAGTATCTGATTCAATAGATAAAGGAGGGTGGCAAAAACGCAAAATTTTTCAAATCTTGTATAATAGATAAGGAGTGAACTTTTAGGTCTAACATTCTCTTGGAGGATGGGTCCGACATCAATGATCGAGTTTTTGTGGGTGGTATGGTATTAAATTTATTTAAATCACATCTAGTTGACTTAACACAAATATGAAAATATACTATCTAAGGGGAATGCAAACTATCATTTATGTTATTCCTTGAGGGGTTACAAATAAAAACTCAATGTTTTAAGAAATTCCTTTGTATAATTATATTTGGGTGGTTGTCTACTCTATCAATATAAAAACCTACCCTGGCATAGATGTATTTTTGGGATCTTTCTATATGGCCTCATGGAATCTGGTTTAGATTGATCTGACTGAAAAAGTTCAGTATTTCCTTCATGGTGGAGGACTTCCCTAGATACCATGTTCCAACACCCTTTTTATCCTCACTAATTTGAAGGACGCTTCAACATTGTTCAAATTTATACCTATCATAATGTGTAATTTTTCTTTATAATGTGTTGGAGAGAACCATTAATATAATATTATACTCCCTTCTTCCTGAATGGGGTTTATAGAAGAAATAAGGATTTATTTAGGGTTGGTCTATTCCTGGTGCTATTAGTATTGCTCACGAAATGTTTGATAACATCTATATGAAGTCATTAGGATCAAAATATGTCATAATGTTTGAGAAGAAAAATAATATGATATTTTGGAATGGGACATCATGATCATGGTAATGGGTTTCATGGGTTTCTTTTCCTAGGAAATTAATCTCTTTCTATGATGTTATACCTCAGCATGGCTCTCCCATTCATTTATGGGAAGGAAATGCGGGTCCATAAAGTAATTTAGAGGGTATAAGAAATGAATTTTGTTTCCCCAAAATTTTTATCTTAAGGAATAATGGTCTTAGCTAATATATAGATAAATCGATCTACATTCATGAAATTCCACCTTATAAGATCCAGGGTGGTTTTAATGGAATATATCATCTCTTATTTTTTGATGATATGGTTTTCTTCCTTAATGGATACATGAGATCTCTTTGAGGATTCAATAAGGCCATAGGTGAGTATTTCAGATGGAGTGGCCAAATGGTTATCCGTGATATGATTTGTGTCTATGTACAAACTCATTTTTCTATAAATCATGATATGATGATTAAAGAACATATGTATTTTTATATGAGTATATTTCTGATGGTTTACTTGGGAGAACTTGTATGATCTATATGGATATTAATCCATCATTTTGATGGGCCAGCTGACATGATCACTAACAGAATTAGCAATTATAAGAATTGATTTCACTTTTTTGGTGGATGGATTACTTTGTTGAATATTCTCTTTACATCAATACCTAGGCATGTCCTATATATTTGCAAAGTCCCTAAAGATATCATTAGGGATTTTGGGGAATTTCAGGATTCCATCTTAGGGGAAGATCACTCCGATGGTACACTTCATTAAGATGTGTGGGATAGAATAGATATATAATACAATGACAAGGGATCAATTTTCAGGACGTATCTAAAATTATAAATAGAATAAAATGATTGATGGATTTAGAAGTTGTTGTGGGAAAGAATCTCTGGTTTTTATTCATTATCAATAAGTAAAAACAAAACATGAGGCATCCAATGGGTCAGGTATCCTCTTATTAAAGTCATATCCAAATGCACATTCGTTTTATCATGGATATTTCATGAGGGTGTATAGGTTATGAGGACATTGGATTCTTGAATCAAAATTTTCTTGGTTTTCCAGGGTCTCTGACACCAAGCATCTTTTTTAGGATCACCAGTAATTACCCTATGTTCATTGATATAGTTGTAAACTTGCAACAATTTTAGAGTTTTCATAATATCCTTATGAATGATGAGTTAGACGTTTGTATTTCCACAAGTACATTATTTGGTTCTTTCTCAGTAATATCTTATAGACATGTTTTGTATGTCTTTGTTTCACAGGATGTATAGAGCAATATCTTGTGATATAATGACATTCTAGTGAAGTACAAATTTCTAGTTTGGAGAATAAGAAATAATTATCTTCCTATTGTTGAGGAAATTAAGTAGACTTGAATAAATTTTTTTGCGGTTCCTATGCGTCACGAACCCAAAAGAACAAACCACCACCTATCTATTTTGTATATGAGATGTGGAAGTATCCACCTAGAGCATTTTGGGGACTTTAATGGTGTAGTGTCTTATATTACCAGTATTAGTAACTTCATTCACCACTTGTTCAATAGAGTACTGGAGAATAATTATAAGAAGTAATAAATATAGGTTCTCATAGTTATCGGCTATTGGGGAATCTTAGATTCTTGAATCGCATCCCATCACGATGGGATTGGTAGGTTGACTCATCTCTTAGTAGTTAAAGTTAGATAAATAGGGGATATATCTCTCCATTTATTAAAGGATAGGTGTCATCCTCACCTAAATAGATCATCTTGAACCCAAACAGTCTTCTTCTACCCAGTCTGATCGTTATACTTCAGGGGTGCTAGATTCATTGGGATCCTCCTGTTTGGTCTGAAGTACAATATGGATTGGTCTTATATCATGGGATTAATGTGAGGCTGGGGTATTGTTCACAACCATTGTGGATCTATGATCTTTTAATTTAGTGCATGGTATGGATAGGTTGATTCACTTATCATGGAGGCTAGTTCCATACACAAAAATATTTAATTGTGTTTTAGGAATAATATTGACCACAATTCCATTGAAACTGATTCAATTATCATCCTTTATTCGCTCCAATATAAGATTTACAAGCATTTTTTTATTATCTATCCTATTTGGAGATGTACATCCCTTATCCAAGATAACACTTCCTTATATAACACATAGAGATAAGAAAATCAAGAAGCTAATTACATGGCTTCATGGGTTAATACATAGGGTAATAGAAAGTTTTCTAACACTTGTTCCCTAACTTTTTTATTTTTATAATTTTCAGAAGTGATTCTCTCCATTTTCACTACTTTATACCCCATTGATTAGGTTTTCCTATTTGTTATTTTCTATTTTTGGAATTTTTTATGTCACAAGTTATTTTATTAAAATTTACTAATTGAACGTGAGAAGACCCAACTCTATAAGCCCAAGGATCAACATCTACTAGCTCCTCCTAGTAGCCCCTTACCCCTGCTCGAACCTAGAAGAAGATAACAAAAAAACCCGAAGGAACATGTATAGTGTTAGTTAAAAAGCCCAGTAGGGTCTCTCCAAGGATTCCTTAATAATATAGAAACATTTAATAATCCAATTAATACTTTTCATTTTAATAAAAATACATGGAATTCCAAAATAATATTTAAAAAACTCATGATTTACCTTTCAAATAATGTAAATACATTAAACAATTTTATTTACTAATATATTATACAAAATATTTCATATAAATTTAGAAGTCTTGGAAACAATTTAAAAAATTGGAATATATAATTCATAAATAAAAAAGTGATAAACATTGTAATCCACCTAATGGAAGGGTAGTTCCAGGACATGGGACACCCTCACACTCAAACATGTTTCATGGAAATATGGGTACACATATCCCTCCAGCACTATTCAAAGTGAAATAAATGCCCTACCACTAGATATGTGACCTGCAACATAGGTATTGTTTGTGTTGTAAAACCTAGAGTGTTTCCCCAAATAAATATATAACTACCAAGGCCGGAATTTTCTCGAATAACATTTATTGATTGTCAATTTATATTAAGATATATTAAAAATACAATTATTCCAATTCTCCCATTTCGGATATGCCAATTTTCCAATTAAAAACAAAAACATGTTTTTAGTCAAATATTGTATTTTCATGGTAAAACCAATGGGGTTATATAAAATTCATTTGAATAGATTAATCTACAATTCAAATTTAAAATAAATTTCATGAAATATATTTTATAAATTTAACTCAACATTTTATATTCCACAATTTTCTATCAATTTCACAATCAAACCTTAATTTAATGGAATTGGGGGGGGGGGGGGGGGTTTCCCAATTTAATGCTAAATCCATTCCAAATTCCCTAATTCAATAGAATTGGGTTTTTAAATAAACCAATTGAATGAAATTCATTAAGAAATTGATTTTAATTCAATAAAATAAATTTAAATCAACCAATTGATGTTAATAAAAATTGGTCATCAAAATAGAACCACCTACCTCGGGATCATGTGTTATTGATATAGAAATACGTAATCTGAAATCTCCAGCTATAAATATTGGAAATGAATAATAAATCATAGGATGTTGAGTTTGGTCCATCAGGCACCTCTAAATATGTTTTTAGGATTGTAAAATTAGATTGTTGGATTAATTAAATCTTGTGCATAGTTTCCTATGTTAGGCCACATGGTAAGAAAAGCTATGTCCCCAAACATTGAACAACATTTTGTAATGGAATACAGTTTGAACTAGGTTGGTGTAGGGTGTATCAAACCGTGTTACAACTATGAAATATCTCACTATCTGGGTTTTCATGGATTTCAGTCAGTGGGAACCTAATTTTGGAGAATAGTGTGCGAACCAACAACTATCACAAAGCCTGTAAATGTTTTCAAAATTTGTCCTGAAGCTCCCTTAAATGAATCCTAACAAATGAATTTTCAAAAGGGGACTGGGTTAAAAGAACCATATAAAAAGTAACATTTTTTTACAACCTCACCATCATGGAATCATTCTACCCATAGAATGTATTCTAATAATCTTCTAAGTCATAAATATGAGGCCACTACTCTCTCATTAGTGCCCCCCTCTTACACATCCCATGAGAATCAGAACTGTGATGTTGTAGCACAAAAAATGGTATCATCCTTCGATGGAGCACCATGGTCTCCAAATCAACTGTCCTGACTAGATTACTAGTCATTGATAAATCATGTTAAACATAAAGAACAATTTATATTAAAAAATGATATAGATCAGAAAGAAACTTTCATAGATGGGAAGCACAGAACATGTTATCTATTGAAATCAGTTGTGGTAAAAAATTTAAATGATACCCAAAATTCCAAAACATCTTACAACATTAAAAGGTCACAAAAATCTAGGAGCATGTTTCTCTTGGCTCCCATGTTGTCGATGAACAAATCTGGGTGAATCATTAAGGAACACCAGATCACCAACTTTAAATTAAAATGGTCTACAAAAATGATCACTATAAGACATATATTGGCTCTATATTGTCAAACCTCTATGATGAATCAACTAAATCATTTCTATCATATCTTGAAACAAGTAAATTTCACCCATCTTTGACCAACACAACATATTTGTACAAGGACATCCATACTAGCCCTCAAAAAAGTAATTCTGATCATAAAATGGTATCTATTGTTATAATCATACTCAACCATATCTATATGGTTATATCCAGCTCTACCAAAGCCAATAATTCATGTGTGGTTCTTATCTTAAAGAATATTTATTACTCTTTATCTCTATCCCTTTGACTACAGATGGAATGTTGTTCTGAAATTTACCTGAGATCTTACTTCCTCTTGAAGGACTCTCCTAGAAATGAGAAGTGAATTAATGGTCATTGTTAGAGACTAAAGTAGTTATAACTCCATAAAAATGAATAATATATTTCACATATAGATTTCAAAACTTCTAAAATATGGTTTTATCATATATGGGTATAATGTTATTTGATGTTGTCATCTTATCAGTCAAAACCTAGATCTTATTATTTATTATTTGGGTACATGGAAACCCAACCAAATATTCAGCTGAGGTATAATGCTACTTCTATGTGGACACTGAATGTGGGGAAAAAACCTGATATTATCTAGTTCTTGGCCTTATCTTTTTAGATAGTATAACAACGAGAGGCATAATCAACATTGAACAATCTCGTACCTAGCCACCAGAATCATTATGGGAATTCATAGAAAAACATCTTGGTTCTTTGGTTCACTACCCAGTGATAATTATAGAAATAACCCATCACAAATTTCCTATCTTCTAACTTCACAGTAGAGAAGTTTTTATATCATATAATTCCCTCGGTATAGAATGACTTGTTAAGCATGACGTTCATACCCAAGAAAGTTTATCTAATGCCATAGAAGTAATAATCAAGCTATTGTTATGGAAGAATCATCTCAGGAAGAGAAGATGATTACTAAAAACTTTCTAGGGGAACCATACCCTCTAATTCCTAGACTCCAATATATAACTACACAAAAAGAGTTATCATGTTTGAATATTTTGATGTCTGTTTCATGGATCGAGTAATATGATTCCTTATCGAGACATCATGACCTTTCATAAGAAAACAAATCAATCCTGACCCTAATGCATCAAAAAAAATTACATAGCCACGTCCCGACTCTCGATAAGTTATCACTAGTGTAGTAGTCATGAGATGCCTCAACTCAACATAAGAATGGTAATATTTCTCATTTCCAGCACAACATACTACCTTATACTTTAAATAAATCATCATAGAAATCAAATTTGATAATTCATTTATGAACTACGATAATACCTAGGTAATCCCAAGACACTCTCAATCTAAAATACATTTTGTGTCTGTTCCCATTCCATAAAATCCTTCAAATTTTAAGGATCAACATAAATACCATTCTCTGGAACCATGAATCCTAATAATATAACTTATGGAATCTATAAAATTCATTTTGAAATCTTGGAATACATTTAGTGATTTCTAAACAATTCTGGAACTATAATCTGATGACGCACATAATCCTCATTGAATATAGATTAAACTATTATTTCATGAAAAAAGGACACCAAGATTGTTTCAAGATACTCATGGAAGATCTTTTTCATAAAATCTATAAAGAATTTAGGAGTATTTATTAACTAAATTGAATTATATGGTAATCATAGTGGGCACAACATCTCTAAAAGGTTGTTTTCAGAATTTCTGATTCTTTCATTCTGAACTTATGGAAACTGGATTGAAGATCAACCTTCACGAACAAGTTTTTCCATTTTATCAAATCTATCAAATCATAAATATAGGGAAATAGATACTATTTAATTATCATAACTCAATTGATCTTATAGTCATCCACAAAAAGGTGATGTGAAAAAACCATATTTCTTAACAAAGAGAACCAAAACATCCATGGTGACACACTCATGCGTACATTGTATTTCATAAGGAGGTAATTAAACTATGTTTTCATCTATTTATTTAACAATAGTGAAATGATTTTAGAGAGAATAGACATTGTTTGATTAAATGAAATTAAATCGATAGAAAAATGTACCTCCATTAATAGTGGAAACCTATAGGATTATGTAGGGAAGACGTTGGGAAACTCTATGACAATAAAGAAAACATCACCGATAAAAGATTATCACTCCAGATCAAAATAAAACATAGGTATCTCATTATCAAACAATGGATAAGAAGGTTTGGTTCTACTCTACCTTGGGTCCCATTATACATGAATGATATGGAAAACCTCATAAGGTGTGGTAAAGGATGACCATCGAGGATAATAATCAATCTGAGATTTTTTGGAAATGATCCAATTGATCCCAATATAACATAAAGTGGTTTCATGTGAAGAACTAAAATATCCTCTGAAATCTCAACATCTGATAAAGAGAAAGAACAAGTGGTACTATGATAACCACATTCTCTCTTTGTTCTAAGGGGTGTTGTAATATCAATAAAAAATATAAAATACCCGAATAAAGAAAAATAATATTAACAACATGGGTTGAAAAAAATGAATGAGATGAACCAATATCAAATAAATTATTCCGTAATGATGAATCTATATTGATGGTACCTATTAAGGATAATAGACCTGTATCAACTTCTTTAAGAGAATCTTCCACTAACAAAAGAAGCTACATTCTTGATGCATGTGGCCGGAATCCTTTTCTCATGAAGCACCTAGTTTTAATAAAATTTTATAAGGCTCATATGATCCAATTAAACAATTTTGAGTCAAAATTATATGGCTGAACTTCTAAATGTGACCTAAGAATCAGTAGGAACCGCATACCCTGGGTGCCTTAGTGAAAACCTTTTTGGATTGAGAAGGTTTTTGACATTGGTGAAAAAAATGAATCTTCAAGTCACTGTATTAGGATTTGAAAAATCCTTTTGGTGATAACCAATATTACTATAATTATCCTTCCACTTCACTTAGTGGAATTCACACTTCCAAAATGAAGAAAAAGAAAATTTTGAAAACCATAACATTCCATCCAAGTTCCTTTCGCCCACCAAATCTCTACACAACACATCATCATAATAAGATAGATTTTGAAAGAACACCTAATGATGAATATCAAATCGATATCCAATATCAAACCATCATGTATTAAAATTATTATTCGATATAATATTAGGTGAAAATTTTACAATATCAGCAAAATAGTTTTCATAATATATCACAGTCCTATCAGCCTACTCAAGTTTAATAAAATATATATCCATGGAAAACACCACTGAATCGGGATTAAAAAATATTAGTGAATAGTGACTTGACATCTTTACACAATATGAAATCATGCTTCTTCACCATCACCATCATGTCCCATAATATCCTAATCAGCCCATGGAACATGAAGATGACACACTTCACCTTAATTTCATTATGTTTCTCAAAGAACTCAAATAGAAGCTCAATAATGATCAACTATTCATTAGTCCTTTAAGGGTCCTTAGATAATGTGAATGGTGGTTCATTATAGAGAGGGTACTATTGAGAATCATTTTATAAATAATCCCAATAAGGATCCACTATTAGACCCTTAACAAGAACTAGGGTAGGTGCATATCCCAGAGTTTGGACAGTATGCAAAATCACCTCATCTCAACTTAGGTCCACAAGAGGATTCACTCTGTGATGTTCATCATCATCTTCAAACAAGATCATATTATCACATATTTTTGAAATCATAATGATAAAAAGCATCAATAGACAACATTGACGAAATAATATTTACACACAAACAAAGATATAAATGAAATTAATCCCAACATATAGTTAGAGAATATTTGGATTTTATCACATAAAAATGAAAATAAAGGGAAATAGTAAAATCAATCCTCATGATGTCTTTTCCAAAACCCACTAGTGACATAAGAATCATTTTGGTGATAACAATCCAGCTAATCAATCAAAACTACCTTACAGGTCCTGATAATATCACACAACTATATATAGATATCACGTAATATGATTAACCTTGACCTACAATAACACATTGTCCTAAAGCAACCCAAATACCCTCATAACCTAAAAACAAAACCAATCCCAACATAGTATGAAGGTATTTCTAAATACCCATAGGTAGGTGACTATAACCTGGAATCATACAATATAAATGTGGGAATGAATTACCCACATGCATAATGTATGAATAAGATAAAAGTCACTTTTTTCATTTAATAAAAACTGCATTGGTATAAGTGTACCTAAAGACAAACTTTTATAGAAAATCCATATTATAACTCAATTCACTATAAAAATAGGTTAAAACCCCATGTTCTAGTGGACACCACTCTCCATTTATAAGGATAAATAGATACTACAAACTCAATGGGTCACAATACCCTTATTTGATCCCGGAGAGAGATTATCAACAAACACATTATGGTAAAGGAAGGGTGTGATCTAAAAACCTAGTAGGGTCACAACATAGATTACATAATATGAAACTAAGATTTAATTTATCAAAAAATGATTTAAATTTTAAATAATATGACATGAAATTTGAAAATAATATATAAAAAACATTATTTACATATAAAATTATTGAAATACATTAATAGTATTTATATTAAAAAATTTATAAAAAAAGTTCATATTGTTTGACAAGACATTGTAAATTGTTTACATGGATTAGAATATAAATTTAAAATACAAAAAATGAAAAACGTGGTCATATACCTATAGGTATGATAGTTCTAGGATATGGGACTCCATTGAACTCAAATTGTTTTCAAAACAATATAGGTAAACACATCCCTATTGCACAAGTCAAATAAGACTTATCACCAACCCATTAGGGATGTGACCAACTACATATGTATGGTTAATGTTTTAAGTCACATAGTGCAATCCTGAATAACTCCAAAACATAAAAATCATTCATGTTCTCTAATAACATTCAATTATGGGAAATTTATTTTAAAAACCACTTAAAATATAATTCACCCCATTCTCCCATTTCAAATTTCAAATTTTTTTATTTAAAAAAGAAAATATTTTTTTAATAAAATCATTCCCTTTTCATGATAAAAGTAATGTGTTTCTATCAAATTAATTTCTATCCATTTTTATGAAATAAAAAGTGGAAATAAATTTAATCAAATCAACTTCACAATGTAAATTCAATAATTAAAATTCCAAATGTTTCCATCAAATTCCAAAACACACCAAAATTTAATGGATTTCGGGTAATTTTCCAATATTGTATGAAATCAAATCCAAAAATCAAAATTCAATATAATTGGCTATTTAATAAAATAATTAAAAGAAATTTCTCAAAAAATTTAATTTAAAACAAACAAATGAATTTAAATCAAGTAAGATAGGGTTAATAAAAAATTTTCATCATAATAAAACCACCATCCTCAGGATCATAGGATCTTCAAACAAAAATCCCTAATCCCAAAAATCCAATGATAAACATTAAAAACGAATATCCAATAATAAATATTAGATCCAAGATCTAAAATATTTGATATTAGATATTCCAATAACATGGAGATCTAAAAATTTCAATGGAGAAAAGGGGAGGGAGCCGGACAAAGATAACAATAAGAGGAAACTATTAGGGTAGATATTGAACATTGTTCACATAGTATTGATTCACATCCAGAGGGGTTTATATAGGTAAAAAATTGGCTCTTGGGAAATTCCATGGAATAATAAATCATTGAATTTTGAGTAAGGTCCATCGAGATCCTAAAAAGGCAATTTCAAGATTATAAAATTATGTTATATGATTAATAAAATTTCATTAATGAATTTCTGGGCATGGAATCATAGTTAGAAAAACTGTGTACCCTAAACATACACCCCATTTTGGATAGGTATACAGTTTCTACAAGGCTGCAACCCATTTCTAAAACCATGTGACAACCATGTAGCCCCTCACTATCATGTTTTGTTTGGTTTACACTAGTAGGGCACATGGTTTGAGAAAACCATGATCTATCCATTCATAGCTCAAAATCCTTTTAATTTTCTTAAAATTTTACCCGAAGATCCTTAAAAAAACAGAACAAAATAATATTCAAAATAGGGGATTAGGAATACCAAGAAATATCCATAGGATGTTATATGATTGATATATAATATATATTCAATATGATATAGAATTTACAATTAATGATAGGTATGCATCATATTTTGAATTTTATGTCAGCAATAGTCATATAATTTGGTTAAATATTATAAATTTCATATGAATATAGAATGTTTTTTTAATATTTTCTATATACTTTATTACATTAAAAAATTTAGTATCTTTAAGATAAACAATATTATTTTTATTTGATATCGGGTTTGATTTGAAAAATTATTATTTTATAAGTAATGTACTAGAATATATTTTTCTAACCTAACATATCAATGTAAATGAAAAATGTAGGTAACAAAACATTTACTAAATGATTTATTGGGTGTTCCTAACTATAAGTATAGTCTTATGATAAAATATAACATTATATTCAAGGAATGTATGTGTTAAACATAAAATTATTTTTCATTATAAAGGAAATGTTTATATATACATATGAAACTGATAATGGGATTTTTTTTCAAATTTATTCCATTAGATTTGAAAAAAAATCAATTATTCACTCAAAAAATTTTAAACCCACAATGTGTTATTCATGGATTACATAAATATTTTACCCACACTTAATGAGAATTATACATTGTCTACTGAAATATATATTTTATAGAGTTTAAAATGTTTTGATAGATGGTTTAACTTAATTTGATGAAATATAATTGTTAATAACTAGCTAATATTTATTTTGAAATTCATCCATCACACAAAGAAACATGATTTATATTTTTTATAAACACATATCTTAACCATTTTAATTATAATTGATAAAAATTATTGTATAACATTGCATTTATTTCATCGATGATAATTTATATGGAAAATACTTATGTTCATGGAAATATAAAGTCATGATTCTTTGTGTGGTGGTTGGATTGATACAAAATAACAAGTTTGTTTTTTAATAATATGACAAAAGATTAATTTTCAGCTCCTCAATTATAATTTTATATATAATTAATTCTATGAAATATTTTCCTAATTATTTATTGAATATTTCAATTATATTTTATCCAGTGTAATTTTTATTACAGATATTATAAATATTAAATCATGTTTGGATTTTTTTTGTAAAGAGTTAGTTTTTGTTTTTGTTTTAGGAATTAAAATGTTAATAGTAGAACAATACTAATGATGTTTTTATTCTGAAAAATGTTTTATTTTATTATTATGAACATATATAAATTATTATTATTTTAATGATTTGGAAATAATTTATTTATTGAAACTTTTTATATTAAATTAAATTAAAAAAAACATCCATATTTTATCTATTTAGTATTGTTTTTGGATTTTTAATTGAATTTCCTTCCATTGAAGGAGGGAAAAAATATCCCAAACCTAAATATAAATTTATAAAATTGTAGAAGAGATATGAATTATATTATCACATGATGATGAATAAAGTTCCACAACAATATGAGTGTTGGAAATGGAATGGGGAAGTCATCATTACAAAAAATTTACAATAGTAATATTAACCATCATAATGAACATGATGATTTAGCAATAGTAGATAATGAAATGTAGATAATGAAAAGAGATTTTATTTTCTTAGGAATTAATCTTCTTCAGCATAGTAAAAAAATTATCCTTATGTTGATTATGTATATATATTATTGAATAATTCATAATTAAACATTATTCTTGTGACATTGATAAAATTTTAATGTATAAGTATATGGAACCAAATACAAGGGAAAACGAAACAAAATAGGGAAATAAATTTTTTGAAATATACAAAAGTAAAAATCATCAACTCTATAAAGGATATTCTAATTTTTTTGTTATATATTTTCTACTGAAATTTTACCATATTATATTCCCAAATAAAATTATATATAAAATAATTTACATCATCTCAAAATTATTGCATGATACATTTACTAAATCTAATACCCCTGTTTCATTCCTTGAGAAGATAATTGTTATTATCAATCTGAGGCTCAGTTACAAAAAGATACATCAACATCCAATTGATTTTATATTATATAGATAAAAATATTCAAAATAATAGGAGCATAAAAGTTATTTTACATTTAAATGGATATTGAAAAATCATGATACTGGTTAGAATCAATTAATTTACTTGATTATATTTATAATGAAAACTCATATGAATGTTTTATGGTAACTTTCTATTAAAATGAATATGATATGAATGTTTGTTTTATATAAAATTTTACAGTATATAATGTTTCATGATATGGGTAATAATAATGATGATCATTTGTGACATCTAATAGATTATAATATAATGAAAATAATCAATTTATAATGTTAATATTTCCCCTTAACCATAGAAATGTGTTCTTGGGATATAAAAGTGATGGATTCATGCCATTTCATAAATTTTTTAGATGTAATATCACATGAATAACTGTTTATATCATTTTTCACCAAACTCATATATTCATGAAAGAAGAAAAATTTATTATATTAATAATTATTCATAGAAATAAAATGCCTATAAATAACGTTGATTTCTACTTATATCCTGTTGGACAAAAATAATTGGAATTGAGAAATTATGGTGATGAAATAGAAGATTTGTTAACTAAAAAAATTATCAAAATGAATTTTTTCCAATTTCTGACTATTAATGATTTTCCTAGACTGGGAAATCTAGCTGGTCGGAACATATACACTATTTTTTATTAGTTTGTAATTATTATAATCAGACTCAATGACAATGTTACGATAATGATGTGATATTTTTTGTGTAATTATCGATTAATATATATATAATTCAATTATTTATCTATAAAAAGATATATTTAATTTTAATACATATTTTGAATTCCACTAAGATTATTTTCACGATAAAAAAATATGTAAAATGTATCGGACATCGGTATAGACTTGGGAAAATATTTTTTGTTGAATAAAAGTAAGAATCATTCCTGAACCCCATGAAATAAAAATAGAACACAAAATTCGTAGAATAAGGGATATTTTTTTCCAAAATAAGATTATAGGAAGTTTATTTCTTATATCATATAATATATGTTATTCCTACTGATGTGAATTTCTATAATGATGATCTTTCTTTACATAGAATGATGAGTTTGAGAAATCAATATTTAATCAAATAATCATAAGGAATTAGAAAAATTAAATATCAATAGATATTTATGCGAAAAAATAATATGATGTATCTAATTGTAATATTTTCATTGAAAAATATACATAAATTTGTTTTATTCTATTATAAAAAAAGTTCATGTACTAGATAAAATCTTTTATAGTATTTTGTGCTATGATGAATTGGATCTTTATATGTTACATGGATTGATAAATCATGAAGTTGTTATATTTTTTGTATAATTATTTTCATTGTAAATATATAATATTTACCTAAGAATATAAATATAGTTATAATCAAAAAATTTACATTCTTTATGTAGTTGTATAATAAAAAACATAGTTCAACTTTTACTATGTTGACTTTAGGAATGAGTTGTATTGATCATTTTCCATTTGGAGAAAACATTATGACCTTGTTATTTTGTAGTTATGATTTAGTTAACAATGTATTTGATTCAGAAGGATAAATTTTTTGGTAATATAAATCATCAGTCAATATGTTCCATTTATAGGTACATAATTTGTATATTCTTTTTTCAATATATATTATAGTGGTCTATTTAAATAAAAATTTGTTTTATTAATAAATTTAATAATATTCTAAATTTGAAAGCATAGCCATATGATTTCTTATATTAAATTTAATTATCCACCAAAAAGTTCTACTAATTGAGGATACCTTACTGAATGGTGCCTAAAATTAGATTATATGTATTCAGATTCGATTATGAAAATGTTCAATAGAGTTGGATATGTCAGTGATGATAGAAGTCATTTTCATGCCAATAATATATCATCAATCATTCAGCATCATATTAAAAAAACTGTAAAATAATCCCATTTATATAGATTGATTTGTATTTATGATAGACACATATATATGTTCTAGTCAATACAAATATTTTTTATCAATATGTCAAAAAAGTGAGTAAACAAAAACAAAACCATTCCATATGAAGTGATCATACAAAAATACTTTAAAAATCAATAAAAGGGAGATAAATGAATATTTTACACATCATATATGTTATTATTTTAATATATATATTGATTATGTTGTTAAATATGTTCTATATGTAATAATATTCACTATAATTGTTTATAGACAAACTATTATTATCATTGAGCCAGACTATTAGAACTTTTAATTTACATAGCTTCATATCCTATTTTGAATTATATGAGATTTTATGATTACAATATTACTTGTTTAATGTTATTTATTTTATAACATAGGTAATATCTAAAAACATAATTCAATGGTGTATTTATAGTTTTATTTTTGACAAACTATAGAATTTTGGAAGATATTACCACATTAAATCATACTAACGAATGTTATGTTTTGTTATTAAAATGAATCTAGAATAATATTGAAAATGGTGTAATGATGAATTTATTATAGTTTACTCATGTGAAATTATCTTAGTAGATTTATACTAGTGATAATGAGGAACATGATAAAAATAGTTTTTCCACCCACTAAAAATACTCTATTTTATTACTTATTTAGTCGAGGATGGGTAGATTATTTTTCCACATGAAATCGAGGGACATGTTTGATATGGTTGATAATGGTTAATTAATTTTGATGGTGAAACCAATAAAAAATAATGCTATAATATCCCTAGACCCTCACACCCAAATCTCATTCGAAAACAAAATTTTTATGTATGAATATTTGATAATGACATGCGAGACCAAAATTTCACCTTCCAAAATTATATAAAACTGAAATATTTGATCCCTTGCAATCCCAAGGACTATTTTGGTATTGAGTTTTAGAAATATAAGATGAAAAATTACATAATAACACGGATTTACTAACAACATGGTCATAAAAATATATGTTATCTCAAACCATGTTATTCCCATATAGTATCCTTATTTGTAATAATATACCTAAAAAAATTCCCCACAACCCAGGTAAATTAAATATGAAGAAGGGAAGGGTCAAATTCCCAATAGGGGTAAACATATTCACATGAATTTTAATTTCATCCCTGCTAATGTGCATAAGGTTACGATCACATACTGAAAGTTCAAGATCATAAAATAATAGAAATCATAAAAATCAAAACATATATCATGAAAAAAGGTACATGGTACATGGTGAAAAACATTATGTTATGAAAAGTGTTATATAATTCAACAATCATAATACATTTAAAAAAAAATGAAAATGATACAATATGACATGATATAGGGATTAGTAAAACATCATTTTAACATGGAAAATCATCTTCATATCACCCATACAAAAACTCATACAAAAGTAATATCCTACCAAGTTAATTCCTATAATATTTTAGAATAAACCTATAACTGTTGAACTCTTTCCATTTACCAAGTTCATTAGAGAGCTATCTATAGATCACTAATCATAATCTACTAGATTGTTCTCACCAATCATCTTAAACAATGAAAAAGAACCATAACACATTCATAACATATGAATTAATTTATTTTGCTATATAACAACAACCATTAATCTTTCGTATCATTATTTACCCATGCAAAACAAAATTGTTCCATTAAAATATCTTTATAAAAATCATAATATATCCTAAAACATTATAAGGATGATATAATTATAACATATCCCTAATAAAGTGTAATTAAAATAATGTGTTTTTATCATTATTAAATATAAATACCATTAAAATATCATTAAAAACATTCTTGATGGAAAATATCTTTTCCACATTGAAATTTTATTCAAAAAAATAAAAATTCAAAAAATATTGTGAGAATATCTTTCTCTAATAATAAAATATTAAAATAAAATTCAAAATATAAAATAATATAATGGTCACAATGGTTGAAGAATCTATTAATATTGTAAAAGATAAAAATAAATATACCTTAACCAGTTATAAAGAAATTGATAAGTAATCCATGAAAAAAATGATATGTAATTTACTTCAAAAAACAGTTTAACTGAATGGAAAATGATAATATATAGTAACTTTAATAAATGGTTTTTTTTAGAAAAAATAAATCTTGATAACCTTTTCAAAAACATGGATATATAAAAGAATTATTTTGAATCAAAAAGAAAATACAAGATTAATATACCATAAAAATTACTTTCCTGATTTTTTCTTATATTATAAGGGCGGATATAGAAACAAAACACGTAAATCATGTTCATAACCATATGAGATGAAATATGATTTTTTAAGAAAATAAGATCTTATGATATCCAAAGGGAAACATAATCAAAAAAAATCTTAAAATGATATTGCAACATAAATAAATTACTTATATTTTCACGTTTCAGTCAAAATTAATTTAAATAAATAGCATGATATAGATTTTTAAGTCCAGTTAATTTGATGATGTTGTATGCCAAAATCCAATCAAGATGTAATAAGTACACTATATAATGAAATCATGGGGCATGAAATGAATCATATCTCCTTAAAATGGTATTGAGATAATAAGAACCATTATAATGATCATAACTTTGGATGTGATAATTTACCCATTAAATTATTAACTCCGCAAAGATAAATCCACATAAAACACATTGAATAAGGAATTAAAAAAAGTAGATATCAATTCAAACATATTCATGGAATAAATAATTCAATCAAACATAAGTATTACCTAATGAATAAAAATTCAGTTATGAAACCCCTAATCACATGGTAAATATATCACCCAATGAATTTGAAATAATATCATAATGTTTGATAGCATATATGGCATATAATATCAAGTATAAAGTCATTAAAATAATATTATTTTATAATTGTTATAACATAAAAATTTTACTCATGGGATGTACCTGAATTATATATATATATATATAAGGTTTATACTTAATAAAAAATAATATATTAACTTCTAGTAATATAGAACTAATTTTTTTAAATTATTTTTATTATTTAAAAAGAACTGTTCTTTAAAAATTATTTTTATTTGGTTTCATGATAATGTACTAAAATTAACATATATAACCTTTATAATTTACATTAGTTTTAAAATGATATTATTTTTTAGATCAATACGTCAAAATTATATTATAATATTTTATTGATATTTTTTTAAAATTGTCATTCTTTGAAATTATATTAACAAGAAGATATTTTTTTAAATAATTTCTGCATTTTCATATAATTAAAAGAGAAATTAAATTTTGGATTATATTTAGAATTTAATTCATTTCTATTGATAAAAAATAATACAATAACATTTATTGGAATAAAAATTTTACTTGAATTTGTCATAAATCATTTTTATACTTGAGAACTGATTCAACCAATTTGTGTATACATTTTCATATATATTATTGAAAATAAAAACACGTTTTCACCAAATACCTACTTCTTAGAAGACAAATACTTTTATTTTTGTGACCTCGTCTATTTTCAGGAGCTTTCTGGCCAAAATACACAAATCAAGGGAAGTCTGTGAAAATTTTGAAACTACACGGCGTGTACTTTTATACATGCCATGTACATCCAGACATGGACACATATCGAAGGAGGGAGTACATGCCCATGTCACCAGGAAGACGCTACACCATGTGTACAACATTCTAGAAGCAGTTTTTGCGGAGAAGAGCCTACACGACCATGTGGCTGTTGAAGGAGACGCGGCGTGTTCCATTTCTACATGCAGTGTCTTCAATTCTAGAAAGGGTTGGTGGCCAAATTTTGGCATTACACGCCGTGTACACTCACCTACTAGGTGGCGCCATGTTCAAAGTCAAAGACAGCGTGTTAGGCCGCCTACCATTCAAGAAAATGAAGCCCAAAGCGCGTTGATGGAAGTACATGACGTTTAATTTATATACACGCCATGTAGATTATTTTTCTATAAATAAAGGCCTTGGCCTTTGGACTTTGGGAGTTCAAAACCATTGAAATAGGGGATAAGTTCTGCTGCTAAAGTTTCCAAGCCACCGTAGTGCCATAGTTCCACCATTCCACCCACCGACACCACTCCTCGAAGCTTACATGATGAATTCATCAGGTATCGAGTGTGTTGGTACTATCATTCCTTCCATGTGTAACTAATCCCCTTGTGTTGGGGCTATGGGCGATGAAGGATTGTATTATGTTGTATTAATCTTGCTAGTTGTGTTCGTTATTCTTAATTCTTCTTACTCCTCTTAAATCATTGCTAAATATTACTGAGAATTCTGAGCCAGACCAAGGGAAGAATTCAGAGCTATATAAAAGAAGTGTAACAGTAAAAGATTTCATGACCATTGAAAAGGTTTCACTGATTCATAAATTGAATGAACCACATTAAGAATTGAAAAACACTGACTACCTGACCAAGGAGTCAATTTCATCAATTCCAAACAAGAGAAACCGGACCATCGAATCTTGTGATAAAAGGAAATCCTGAATGATGAATTATCATGAACACCACAACCATTTGAGCAATCTTCATAAAAACTCCATAATCACCACAATCCCAATAAAACGTTTCTTCCTGTTAAAACACCTTTAAATCACTTGTTGTTTTATTTAAATTGTTAATCATTTTCTTAAAGTAAACAAAATAGTTTCACTAAATCCAAACCAAGAAAATCCACTCTAGTTTATGCACGTTTAACTAAATTAACTATAAACTCAACTTAACCAACGCACTGCCAAAGTTCCCTATGGATCGACCTCATAGTTCACTATACTATGTTTAAGAGTGAGTAATATCAATTTGGGGCACCGATAACATACCTTCGGTGAAACGACGAACCAAATTTTGGCGCCGTTGCTGGGGAATTTTTTTCAGTGCAAGCATTTAATTTGTGTTAATAAGTGATTAAATGAAAATAAAATATAAAAATTCCCAAAAATGTCTTTCCTAATCCCATTTCTTTTTCTCTTTTATTTTTCCCTTATTATTCCTGGTATTTTAGTTGTAATTGTGCAGAAGCTTATAGTAAATGAATAGACGCCCTATACAGTCCAGGAGTGCCGAGTCATCGGAACTACTTCCGCTAGACCCAGAGATCACACAGACCCTGCTTTGTCATCGGCATGCACTACAAGAAACTCTCAACCAAAAGCCACGAACCATGGAGATCAAGGAAGAGGAAGCACCAACCATGGATGATGCGGCTGAGCATCCGTACCAGGACCAACAGCCTCCCACTGCTTGTATACCAAAGTAGGCACCTGGAGGCTTTAGGGAATTCCTCCCAATGGATTACCAACGACCGACAAAACAACCTCTTCTGGCATGTGACCGAGTACAACGGCCACAGAAGATCTTCCAACGACCCTATTTCACCCCTCAGGAGTAGCAGTACATGCAAGCTACACCTCCTCAGCAGCTACCTCCACACCATACCCTTATGGAGTTTGGTATTCCTTCGATCCATGTAACAGATATAGGCATCGTCTATCTTCCGATAAATTCCCAACACTTTGAGATCAGGCCTGCAATCATGCAGCTGATCCAGAACACAGTACAATTCAAAGGCCTGCCCAGTGAGGACACGAATACCCATCTCTCCAACATTTTGGAGATCTACGACACATTTCAGTACAATAGCGTTTCCAAAGAAGCCATCAGTATTCTCCTATTTTCCTTTTCTCTATGGGACAAGGTGAAAGATTGGATCGAAGGGCTGCCACAAAGATACATCCTCACTTGGAAGGAGCTATCCTAGGCGTTACTGTCCAAATATTTTCCACCATCGAAGATGGTGACACAATGGAATGAGATCTATGACTTCCAGAAGTATGACTCCAAGTCGTTATATGAGTCATGGGAGCTCTTCAAAGAGATTCTACGAAAATGCCCACACCATGGACTCCCACTATGGATGCAAGTCCAGAACTTCTACGGAGGACTCACAAAAAATACCATGTCTGTGGTAGATGCTGCTGTTGGAGGTATGGTGATGAGAAAAGTCTTTTGAAGAACTTTTTGAAGTTATGGAAGATATGTCTGCCAACAGCTTCCAGTGGCACTCCGAGCGGGGGACTCAAAAAAAAGGTATGCATAGTATTGACACTACCGCCATGCTCACTACTCAGTTAGATGCAGTGTCCAAGAGAATCGACACATTGAATATCAAAGGAGCATCTCGAGTTCATGCGGTGAACCATCCAGCATGCGGTGACTGTGCTAACAACCACAATTTTGTAGAAATCTCGGGACTTCCATCCGACCCTTTGACAAGTGAGGTGAGCTTTGTTGTTCAAAATCGAGGGTCAAATCAATATCAACAGTACCAAAACCCGGCATGGAGAGATAATAAAAACCAAGGCTGCGGCAAACAGCAGAAAAACCCTCGGCCGCAGCGACTGCCCTGCTACAATCAGACTCAGTACCGGAATCAGTTTTTGAGATAGTAGTTCCAGCAGGGTTCCTATCAGTAGCAAGGGTACCATAACCCTTGCCCACAATAGCAAAGGCAACAAACACCACCACCACCTACCCAGCCATCTCAGCAAGAGAACACATCAAGGTTAGAGGACCTGATGAATAAATTCATTTCAACTAATGAGACTAAATTTCAGAAGTAGGAAGATTCCATTCAAATCCTCATGAATCGAATTGGAAAGATAGAAAACTAGCTATCAGGGAGGAAGCCCAATACACTATCGAGAAATTCCCAGAAGAACACAAGGGAGGAGTCCAATGCTATCACCTTGCGGAGTGGAAAATTGTTTCCATAAAAGGAACCAGCACGATAGTCTACTACACCTAATCTCCCTATTGAAAATGAAGGCCCAGTTTCAGAACCATATTCATCAGAACCATCATCCCCAGATGCTTCACAGAATAAGGGGAAAGAGGTCGTCAAACCATTCATGCATGTATTAACTTTTTCGGAGAGGATTAAGAAATGGAAGATGGATCACCAGCTTGGAAAATTCATGGTAGTATTCAGAAAGCTCCACATCAACATCCCTTTTTCAGAGGCCCTAACTGAAATTCCCACATACGCCATATTTTTGAAAGATATCCTCTCTAATAAATGGAAGATGGAGGATCTGGGCATTATTTCACTGACAAAGGAGTGCTCCGCGGTCGTTCAACATTCCATTCCTCCAAATCTCTATGATCTAGGTAGTTTTACTATTCCCTGCACAATCGGACCATTTGACTTTGGAAAATCTCTATGTTACTTGGGAACAAGTGTCAACGTCATGCCATTCCGAGTTTTTCAAAAGCTCGGGCTCGGTGATTTGAAGCCGACCCAAGCAGCCCTTCAACTTGATGATCGATCCATTAAGTATCCGAAGGGGCTACTGGAAGATGAACTAGTGAAAGTGGGATGATTGATCCTACCTACTGACTTCATTATCCTGGACATGGAAGAGGGCCAGGAGGCACCACTTATATTGGGAAGACATTTCCTGGACACAGGTAAAGTATTGATAGATGCACACCAGGGAGAGTTGATTTTCTAGGTAGGGGATGAAAGAGTCTCTTACAATGTTCACAAGGCCATTAAACAAGCATCAATACCTGAACATGAGGGCTTCTACTCAGTGACTACCATGGATGAAAAACTGAGTCAAAAAGAGAATGATATGGTATGTTCTTCGATTTTAGATGATATTATTTTTCCAGAATTACCCACTGATGAAGCACTAGAGGACCTGAAATTCATTGAATTCCAGGGCAGAAACTACTGGCGATGACCTGTCATTCCTGATATCCTAGAGAGGGAAGATGTACAACAACTGGTACCTTCAGTTCTCAAGGCACCTGATCTAGAGCTAAAACATATCCCACCTTCCTTAAAGTATGAATATTTGGGTGATCATCATACTTTTCCCATTATAGATAGTGAAGCACTATCAAAATAACAGGAGGATGCACTTCTTCATGTTTTGAAGAAGAGAAAGTAGGAAATTGGATTGACAGTTTCATATTTGAAGGGTATCAACCGTACTATATTCACCCACAAGGTGCTACTCAAAGAAGGATCAAAGCCATCTAGACAACCCCAGCGGCGTCTGAAGCAACGCCTGAGGAACGTACCTACGCTTTTTATCATCTAAAGCAACACCTGGTTGAATCTACAGTGATGATTACCCCAAATGAGAGGCAAAATTTGAAGTCATGTGTGATTCCAACGACTATGCGGTGGGAGCTGTCCTGGGTCAGCGGCTGGACTGAATTTTCCGACCCATCTACTATGCTAGTAGGACACTAATGAGGCCGAACTTAACTACACCAATACAGATAAAGAGATGCTAGCAGTAGTATTCACCTTCAATAGGTTTCATTCATACTTTGTGTTGTCTAAAGTAATTGTTTATACTGACCATGAAGCACTCAAGTACCTATCGAACAAGAAGGATGCAAAGCCCGGATTGATCCAATGGGTCCTCCTCTTACAAGAATTTGATTTAGAGAACTTAGATAAGAAGGGGAGTGAGAACATGGATGCTGATCATCTATCCCATCTAGAGCTGACGCACTTGGAGAATAAAGAGGATCGAGAGATAAGGGAGGATTTTCTTGATGAGCATCTCTTTTCTAATATTTAGTCCCCTAGGCCCTGGTTTGTTGATATTGATAACTATTTAGTTACAGGTGCCATCCATCCCGACCTCTCCTTCAAGCAGAAGAAAAGCATTCTCTCTGATATTAAGCGATACTTCTGGGAAGACACACTCTTATTCTGATCTTGTGGAGACGGGGTGATCTGAAGGTGCATCCTAGAGACGGAGGTCCAAGGGGTCCTGGAATTTTTTCATGCCTCACCCATTGGAGAACATCATGGATTAGAACGTACTATAGCGACGATTCTTCAATCTGGGTTTTTCTAGACCACCATGCATAATGATGCCCGTCCCTTCGTTGCCCATTGTGATCCATGCCAATGCATAGGTAATATGGGACGAAGTGCTGAGAGGCCTCAACACCCCATCCTGGAGGTCGAGATTTTTGATGTGTGGGGAATCGACTTCATGGGACCATTTCCCCCTTCTTTTAGGCATACCAACATCCTCGTCTGCGTTGATCACGTCTCTAAATGGGTAGAAGACACTACAATGGCCCACAACATAGCAAAAGTAGTCGTAACATTTCTAAAAAAGAATATTTTCAGCAGATTCGACATTCCTCGTGTGCTGATCAGCGACATAAGGACTCACTTTGACAACATGTTAATGAAAAAAGTTCTATCGAAATATAGGGTGAAGAATCAAATGGGTACACTACCCAATCCCCAATCAAGTGGCCAGGTAGAGCTCACCAACTGTGAGATCAAACAAATTTTGGAGAAAACTGTGAATACCTCATGGAAGGAATGGTCCAAAAAGCTTGACGATGATTTGTGGGTCTATCACACTACTTTTAAAACACCACTAGGGATGTCACCAATTCGTCTCCTCTATGGAAAACCCAGCTATCTTCCAGTGGAGTTAGAACATAAAGCATATTGGGCTGTCAGTGCCCTAAATTTTGATTTGAAGGCAGCCGCAGAGAGACATATGTTCCAGCTATCGAAACATGATCAAATCAGAAGAGAAGTGTACGAGAATGAAAAATTTTACAATGAGAGGACAAAATCCATCCCCGACCGGATGATTTCTCGAAAAACAATTCAACCCGGTGATCAGGTACTCCTCTTCAACTCTTTTCTTCGCTTATTCCCAGGAAAACTCAAGTCAAGGTGGTCGGGACTGTTCCATGTAATTCAAGTATTCCATCACAGAGTGGTGGAAATTTCTAAGGAGGATTTTCAATAGTTCAAGATGAATGGCCAACGACTAAAGATATACCGTCCCATGGAAGATACAATGGGAGGGATCTCCACCACACCACTCAGGTATGTCTAGGTGAGAAGGTCGAGCCAACGACCTAAAACAAAGGCGCTTCTTGGGAGGCACCCTAGAGGTTACATGTTGTGTCCCACTTATGTACACAGTGTGTACATATCTTTTTAATTTATAATCTTAATAGTATAAATCTATAGAATAACAAATAACAAATTAGGGATGATGCTGGTGCCGATGGTAAAGTCACTGGAGTTTATCCGAGCTGTTCCCGGTTCAAATCCTCCAGACCTACCTTCGGCATGGGGTTCCTCCTTTTCTTACATGACGTGTTTAGGAAAATTTATATATATATGTATTTTCTTATAAGAAAACCCATGGTGGAGATGGATCATTTGGCCACGATCGTAACCCGGTTCCAAAAGACCCGGGTTCGAATCCATACAATCGTCCCATTTCCATTATTTTTTATTTTAATAAAACCACACAGTGTGTCTTACGATATACGTCATGTGTGATGTATTTGTCCTTACTAATTTAAAAACGTTTTCTTATAAAATAAATTCATGCTGATGAAGTTGGAATATTGGTAAAGTCATGGCCTTAGATCCAAAAGACCTGGGTTCAAACTCGACTAATCTCTTTGCTTCATCGGCTTCTTATATAATTTGACACCACATGTCATGATTATTTTCATCCCAGGTGTATAGGGCATATAGAATAAATATAAATATATAATAAATATGGGTAGCAATACAACCTTCTCTCCAGTGGTTGAGGGATTCCATTCGGAATGGCCGATCACCGGTTTGAACCTCGCCCCGAGCACCGGACCAAAGGTTGTACACTTTTTACAATTTTTAAACACCCGACATGTATTTTACTACTACATTACGTGTCTAGTTTTATTTTATTTTAATTCTGTATGTATATATATATACCTATTTTACTTTTATTTTAATTAATTTATATTAATTATTATACAATATATTTTATTCTTATTTAAAAAAATGGGAATACGTGGCGTGTAGTCCAGACATACACGCCGTGTACCTCACCTATATAGGCCGCGGGCCACCCGGATTCAGCCCCTGTCGCGCAGCCTCCCTATTTCCTCCCCTCTTCCCGTTTTCTCCTCCCGAATGCCACCCGAACCATCATTCTCATATTGGTCGATTTAGGGAATTTCGGGTTCTGATTCTTCTTGCATTGCGATCCTCGTTCAAGGTACTCCGTTCTACACCCTCTATTTCATGTTTTTAGACTTGTTAATGGTGATTTTTGGATCTACCGACCGTTCGACTTAAGCCAGTACACAACCACGACATGAATAACACACGCTGAGTTATTTCTGTACACGGCCACACACAAAATAATTCAAAATTTGAATATACACAGTGTGTATGTTCGGTACACACTGTGTAACATTCTTTGTCATGCCCACGTATCCTTTTGCACACAGCCTCACACACCATTGTTCTTATACACAATGTGTGTGTTCGGTACATGCCATGTATGTCATTAATTTCAGCCCCTCCATTTTTAGCCATTGACACAACCTCCCACCCCATGTTCCAAAACACGACGTGTGTATTCGGTACACGCCGTATCTTTTATTTCTTTCGGTCGGCCCATGTCTCGCCCACTACACGACCATGTACCTCGAGTAAAAGACATGCCATGTCTCTAACCTACACAGAGTGTAGTTTTTTCATTGAAATGATAAAAACATGTATGTGTTGTTTGTAACACACGACAACCTTACACTTTGAGTGACCATGGCGTGTTTGTTTGGTACACGCCGTGTAATTTTACATGGTCTATATTCACCCTCGGTGTGTCTATCCAGAGAACACGAGATACACTACATTTTTCACTACACACCGTGTACTCTGGATGTACACGCCCTGTACTTTATTTATCCTGTTTTCTCACATTTTCTTCATTTTTATTTCTTTTCTTTTCTTTTTCTTTTGTTTAGTTTTTCTTTATTTTTCAGGTTATGGAAGATCATGATCCTTCCCAAGGGAAGCAGCCAGCCATTTCCACCGAGGGAGAGAGGCCCATCTATCGTCGGATCTGACTCCGACCACTGATGCAGCCGGACCTCGATTCTCCAGTCTTCGAGCTCCCTCCATTGGCCATTCTGCAACCACTCACTCCCCCAGTGGAGGCCGGGCCTACTTCTGCTGCACCTCCACCTTCCAGCACTGATATTTCACGCACCACTATATCTGATACACCAGCTGCCACTATCCCTAAACCATCTTCATTAGCAGCTGGTCCCTCCTTGAGCCCCCCATCATCCAAGCAACCCTCTACTTTAGCAGATCCACCCACAGAGCCAACCCCTACTACTGCCCCTACACTTAGGCTGGGACATGCAGGTTCTCCCTATCCATGCACGGTATTCCCGGTCACCAATATAGCATATGGCATGGTGTGACACTTCTCTTGTCGGATGATACCGTTGAGTGGTCGATACCTCGACAGAATCATTCCACAGTAGCTCGGTATTTGTGAGGACTTGGAGGAGCTACTCGGGCAAACCCCAATCCTAGATATTTTCCAGGTTAGCACTCCTATTTTTCGCAATTTTTTTTTGGAGTTCACGGCCTCATTTGAGTTTGATTGAGGGGAGTACCGGGAGACACCTAGTGATGCGGTGACCATGGAACGGTTTTGACTAGGCGGCCGAGGTTTCTCACTACCATGACCGTGTTTGGCCGAGGGTGCGACATACACCCCCATCCCATCACCCCACCTCCTGTTTCTACCCTATCCAGGACAGAGCGCTCTGAGCTCATCACTATGTGGCGGGAGATCACTGGGCCTGACCATCGGTACTCCCCCACTTCCCAGAAGAGCACCCTTATCGTTGGCCCCATAATTCGCTTCTCCCATCATTGCTTCAGATCCATCCTTTTTCCCTGGCATGAGGATATGGGGGTTGTGACCGGCTATGACATGAAGCCCCTTACATGTGTCATCCGGCATGACTACCCAGACCTCCCCTATCTTTCTGCCTCCTATTTCCACTCTATGTTTACCCGCCGTCAGGGAAACCTGAACGGAGGGTTTTACACCACCCGTCTTGCCCACCACCTAGGGGTATTTGATCCCTCTTTACCTCATGACCTATTATGTTCCCCCCAACGGATGGACTATCTCATGCCTATTCGCATGGGATTGGACTGGAAGCAGGGGGTGCCTACATCCTTGTCCAAGCTCGTCCCCAGCTACCCGCTGACCCTCCTGCCGCAGCTGATGCACCTGATCCTCCTTCCCTACCCCCTCCAGTTTCCTCACCCCACCCCCTCCTACCGACCCTTTTTCTTCTAGCCTTCCTTCTTCTGACCCACCCCCAGTCCCACCTTCCTCCGCGCCCTCGGTTGATATCGTCCTTTCCCTCAGCCTAGCCATGGTGGATCAGGTATTGGGTTGCATCGACAGTCGAGATGATCAGATGGGGAAGATGTTGGTTCGTATCATCGGCCTCCAGGACACCATTGCACGGAATTTTATTCGTCTTGACAGCCACCAAGACCAGATCGAGCACCTGTTGGCGCATATTTCTGAACATCTTGGTCTTCCTTTACCTCTTCCACCAGCATGTACCTCCGCTCATGGACCTTCTGTTGCTGCTCCACTGCCCTTCACAGTGCTGGCCACAGACTCTGTTCTGCTGTCTAAAGTGGTCCCACCTTCTGCTGCTTCTCCTGCCACCACCACTACTGCCGGTCTGGGGCCTACTGCTGAGCTTCATTTTCCGGATCCCATGCATGCGGTTCCTACTTCTCCAGCTTCCCATCCCGCCACCAAGTCCACGCCTTCATCTTCCATGCCTCCTGCGCCATCTCTTCCAGCTGATCCTGTCCTAGATGGTGCCTCTTCTGAGGTGTCCCCATGACTGTTTTTGGGACATATTCTTTTCATTGTATATATATTTGTGATCTCTTATGACTGTGTTTATTATGCCTACTTGAAGTGTTTCTTTTTCCCCATCACAGGTACTTTGGAACATTTTGGTTTGCTCTTTTACTTCAAATACCATTTTTCATCGCCTAGGAACGAGGGGAGTATTATTTTTTGTTTGTTTTTCTTTTCTTTCTTGATCTTACACCTTTCGTTACTTTCCCTCGGTCTGGTCTACTTTTTGTTTCCCCACATCACCTTGTTCTTTATTGGGCACTTGGTGGACCACGTGCGATTTTCAGTGTGGGGGAGAATCTCTCTATTTCATCTTAGTCTTTTCCCTGGAACCAATCTTGGAGACATCATTATTAGATTATATATTTGCAAAATTGAGGAAATTTTTGGTTAATCATATTTATCAATGCTCAAGTTATCTGTAGGAACTTTTTTAGGGTTGCATGCTTATTCTGATTCCTAAGTGTTTTAAAATGATTGCTGATATAGTTTCAATTGAAACTTTTAATCCTTGATTAATTACATTGATTAGGCTAATCATTGATATTCATGTCATGACCTGATTGTCCATTTATTATTTTTCCACTGCTGAGAGGTATTCTAAACCCTTTTTCGAATTTCTTTTCTAAATAACCTCTTTCTTGAGAGATTCTTAGGATATGCATCATTACCAGAATTTTAAAGTTTTCTTTTCAATACATGATGAATCTTTGAATTACAATAAAATTATTGAGGCACTAGATTGTTTTCAACCCTTTATATTGAGACCTACCCTACATTTAATCTTCATTAAACCCATATAAGCCATGAAAAAACATTATAGGAACCCAAATTACAGGCCTATTTCCCTTCCTACCCTATTTCTTTTTGAAAATTTCATGATTATTCATTTTGGAGCTTTAAAGAAGGAGTTGGTAATACATGGTATATTTTTTATACAGAATCATGAAATAAATTGCGGGGGAGTACCTCTTGGATATTTGGGGCCAAAAGGGTTCAAAAAAATTATTCATTATATTCATAAGTGTTTCCCTTGAGTTATTCTTAAAAAAATAAAAAAAAGAAGGGAACCTTGTGCTATTTTGATTTCAGAACCCTACTTGACTAAGGGAAAATGTGGTGATTACAACAGCATTCGACTAAGCTTGTGAATGATACATTTTCAATGAGAATTAGTTTGAATATCATGCAATGTTGTTTAGAGGAATTATAATTCCTTTTTCAAGCCTCAGAATTTATTGTTCACATCAAAACCGTCCAACCCTTAGCCACAGAGAAATATGAACCTTATTGATAAAGCCCTCATGATTATTGTAAGTCAATTTTTTTATAAATTAGAGAACAAGATATCTTGAAATAGTATGGATAGAGTGTATATACCTTTGATTGAGCATATCTCTGAATAAATACATCTTGAGTGTGGAGTGTGATATTGACCGGTAAGGTAGATCATCAAGTGGAATGATTATTTTTGAAAGGTTGAAAAATGTGTTGAAAGGGGATGAGAGTAGTTAATTGAATTATATATATAAGGCATGATTTTAATATATCATGAATTGAATTTGTTTTTTTCCTTTTAGAATTTTCCACTGTAACATTATATTTTCTACTTTCTGATTAATTTAATGCCTTCCTTTTAAAATTATTGCCTCTTTTTAATTAGATGTTGAGATTTTTGATTGAGAGCAAGAAAAGGACTAAGTATGGCGGAGTTTGATGCACCTAATTTGTGTATACATTTTCATATATATTATTGAAGAAAAAAAATGTTTTCACCAAATACCTACTTCTTAGAAGACAAATACATTGATTTTGGTGACCTTGTCTATTTTCATGAGCTCTATGGCCAAAATACACAAATCAAGGGAAGTATGTGAAAATTTTGAAATTACACGGCGTGTACTTTTGTACACACATTGTGTACATCCAGACAAGGACACATATCGAAGGAGGGAGTACATGCCCATGTAACCAGGCAGACGCTATAAGCCATGTGGGGCGGTGTGACATACTGTGCACGACATTCTAGAAGCGGTTATTGCCGAGAAAAGTCTACACGCCCATCTGGCTGTTGAAGGAGACACGACATGTTCCATTTCTACACGCTATGTATGCTATTCTAGAAAGGGTTAGTGGCCAAATTTTGGCATTACACGCCATGTATGGCAGTACTACACACAGTGTACACTCACCTACTAGGCGACACCATGTTTAAAGTCAAAGACAACGTGTTAGGCCGCCTACTAGAGGAGAAAATGAAGAACAAAGCACGTTAATGGAAGTACACGATGTGTACTTTATGTTTCAATAAATAGAGGCCTTGGACTTCCGATTTTGGGTGTTCAAAACCATTGAAGGAGGGGAAAAGTTCTGCTGCTACCGTTTCCAAGCCACCGTAGGGTTGTAGTTCCACCATTCCACCAACCGACACCACTCCTCGAAACTTACACGATGAATTCATCAGGTATCGAGTGTGTTGGTCCTATCATGCTTTCCATGTGTAACTAAACCCCTTGTGTTGGGGTTGTGGGCGATGAAGGATTGTATTATGTTTCATTAATCAAGATAGTTGTGTTCGTTCTTCTTAATTATTCTTACTCCTCTAAAATCATTGCTAAATATTTCTGAGAATTCTGAGCCGGACCATGGGAAGAATTCTCAGCGATATAAAATAAGAGTAACAGTGAAAGATTTCATGGCCATTGAAAATGTTTCACTGATTCATAAATGGACTGAACCACATTAAGAATTTAAAAACACTAACTACCGAATCAAGGATCCAATTTCTTCAATTATAGACAAGAGAAACCAGACTAAGGAATATTGTGATAAAAGGAAATCCAGAATGATGAATTATCCTGAACAACACAACTATTTGAGCAATCTGCATAAAACTCCGTAATCACCACATCCCCTATACACATTTTCTTCCTGTTAAAACACCTTTAAATCACTTGTTGTTTCCTTTAAATTGTTAATCATTTTATTAATGTAAACAAAACAGTTTCACTCAATCCAAACCAAGAAAATCAACTCTAAATTCTGCAAGTTTCACTAAATTAATTATAAACTAAACTGAACCAACACAATTCCAAAGTTCCTTGTGGATCGACCCTACACTTGAACTATACTAAGATTAAGAGTGGGTAATATCAATTTGGGGCATCCATAACATACCATCGGTGAAGCGACCGATCAAGAACGCACTTTTCTAAAAAATGGTTATCATAATATTTTATCGGTTAACATTAAAATTAAACTATTCCACATAAATATATTGAATTTGATAAAAATTATTCCATCTTTATAATCATAATTATTATAATTTGGTAATAAGGCCAATATATTTTTTTATTCATAGTGAATATTCAAAACACTAAAAATATAATACCACTATTATGGTTAAAATAAGTTTACCTATGGTTAAACAAAATAGATAATGGTTAACATTAACTAGAATATTTTGGTTATCCTATTAAAAGATTATTTTCATCCAAAAGAAAAATTTAAAAAATTTCATAATGTGTTTTAAATCATTACATTATATTTGGGAACATAATCTGATCTTTTGTGAAAATAAGTAATATTTTTCTCTAATTAAAAACTATTTTCGGGTCTTTGGATTAATGGATTGGTTGGAAGAATAAACTATATTTTTTCCTTGATAAAAAATAATATAAAAATTAGTTTTTTATAATATAGTCAATAAAATTAGGGAAATTTTTTTATTACCTCATTTGAGTCAAATGTATTTTTATGCATAAATCAAGAATTTCATTAAAGTTATTTTTCATGTGTCCTGTGATATTACATTAAAAGTAATTTTTATACTATTAGAAATTGAACCTGATTAAATGGATTCTAAATTTGGAGTCCATCTATAATTTTTTTAAAATTGAACCATTTATTTATTTATCAAATATTAATGATATAATAGTAAAAATTTATGTCTTCAAGGTTATGCTCGAAATGTATTTATGGAGTTTCATCTAGGAGAGAAGGGATAAAACGTATCTAAATGTTATCTAAATATGGTTGTTTGAGATTTTTTAGACCCCAGAGCCTCTTATCATAATACCTATCATTCCTTGGAGACACCATCCAATATTATGATATATATATATATATTATGTAATTTATAGTGTGTCCTTCCACTAACTTTAAAGAGGGAACATCCTCTTCTCTCTCTCATACAAATTTTGATAACACTAGATCATAAAATAATTATATTAGTATATTCCAAAAATCCCTTACCAAATCCTATAAGTCCATTTTTGGAAGAATACAGTCCTTATATGGGCTAAGGTGAAATTCAAAGGAGGTTGTCTGACGAAGAAGTATAGGTTTTAGACAAATGTCTTAGTTTTTTTCTTATTATACTTCCTTCATATATTCATCAACCATGATAAAATAATAACAATAGTACATCCAAAATATTGATATATTATTATGTTAATGTAATAACCTATATCTATGTCTTCTTCAATAAAATAATAAATTAAAGCATCATTTCTGTGCATAATAGACTACTTCCTCATGAACTGATGAAATTAATTTCCCCTCACAACCTATTATTAAGTGTGATAATGATAGATGGATTATTTATAATTATAGATCAGATGAAATATTAATATTTATTTTTTAATAATATATTATCTAATTTCTTACCATCCCATATATTAAAATATGAGAGAATTGTTTGTCTATACATGTGGATTATCACCTCTACGAAGAGATGTGATACGTGTTTCATAACCAAATCACATGGATACTATGTATAAAGTAATTTAAATAAATTATATTTTATTAAAAATAAATAAATAATCATGGAAATATAAAATAATACATACCTTCTTTCACTAATTTTAATCAAAAAATTAACACATTACACACACTTAAGTATCACCTACCGTCTTAATGACTATAACATAATTCAATTTTCATAACCATCAATCATGGCTGGTATAATGGTATAATTAATCAATAAAAATTATAATTATTCAATTATTATTATTCAATAAATGATGTTATAATGAAAACATTGATCTTAATCAACCTATCAAAGGCATATTGGCCCTATTCAATGGATATCATCAAAATATCTGATGTGAAGATAACAAATTATATAAATTCATATTCCAAAAACATAAATATAATAAATAGTATAATTATAAAGTATTTAATATTAAAAAACATTCCTAATAAGGTAAATAATTATTAAAATCTAACTACATAGGAGATAAATAATATATGAGATCATTCAAACTTGAGGTAAGGAAAACATTACCTTAAAACATTGGTTTCAAATATTTTAAATAATTATTTTCATAATATTTTTCTTCCATGTATATATTTCTCAAATGCTTTTACTAAAATATTTATTGGTATATAAAATAATTATAAAGTAAATATTATAACAGTTTTGAGTTTATTTTAATTGTTTCAAAAGGAATTTTTTTTAAAATGTTTTGACTAAAAGAAAAATGGATGTTCAATTTTAAAATATATGATATCAAAAGTTATCATTCCATAATAATTGTTTTTTTATATTTAGATTACCTTATTGGTATTCTTGTTTTATTTAAATAAAACCCATCATTATACTTTTATGGGTATTTTAAATAAGGGTTTAAATGGAATTAATATTTCAATATCATTAAATGTTATTCATATGGGTGTAATGAATATTATTTTAATGGAAATTAATGGTTTAATGTGTTATATATATGTTATTGCAATTGGTAATTTTTTATCATGATTGCAGATAGTGATATAGCTTATGATGAGGAGTGGTCATGATATTTCTTGTAATTTAGGGTGAGATAGTTAGAGTTGTCCAATATATTTTTCAAAAAGACAATGTTAGCTGGATATACGTTTATCCTAATATTTCTGGTATTTAGTAAGAATATTAATATATTTTTAAGAGTTATTTAATGTGTTAATGGGAATTATTCTCCAAATTATCCTATAAGGCATATTTATTGTTTCAAATGATTTTTCAATGATATATTTTGGTTTCACATGGTAGGTTAAAAATCATTTTTTAATGGAATGAATATGCCCTTCTTGGGGTTTTTATGAAATTAATGTCATGAATTTATTATTTTTCAATATAAATATCATTAATATGATATTTTATTAAGTTAACTCAATATTTTTTAGGAAAAACATTTGGAATTAAATATTATTTCTTATGTATTATAATTGTTTTGAGATCAAAATTTAAATTGAATGTTTATTATGTTAGAGGTGAAAAGTTTTATGACCTCATTCTTTTAAAATAGACTAAAAATTTTATTTAATAATTTATATAGGTACCTTACTATATTTATTGTGCTCATACAATGTTTTGAATTATATTCACTGGGACTATAGACGAGTAAAAAGAAAAATTAATTTTACATGAATGGAAATCATATTTTTCATAAAAAGATAAAATATTTCATTATAAATGTATTTTATTATAGACAAAATGGATACTGAATCAGGCTATCCAATTTGTAACATGTGATATTTTTTAAGATTAATGAAATAATTCTTTAAAGATAAACCTAATTTAGTTTGGAAATGTAATAATGTGAAACTCATGCTATAAATAATGCAAGTATGGATAGTTTTAGGAATAGGTACTTATTGTAGGTATCAGAGGAGAGGATTAAATATCATTAGAGAATAAGATCATAGAGATTTTATGAAAACATTATAGATAAGATAAATAGAATAAAAAGAACCTATTGTTGAGGTAAAATTGAGATTGTGTTGCTTACATATAACTGAAAACCTTCCCTGATATATGAAGTGAATGCGACTGTGGAAAAAATGCACTTATAGGAAACAATATCAAAATTTGTGGATTATGTATTAACTCGATCTACATCAATGCATGATGAGTGATATAATTACTGAACACTTAGATAGACACTCTAGGGGGATAATGCATTAGTTTTTTCACACTATCATTATATACCATAATGAAGAATGAGAGGATAGTGCCTATAAAATTCTATGATATTACATGGTATCATGGGATTACCCTAATGTTATATGGATTGACATGTATTATAATTGATCATATGTTTAAATTTCACAATACCAATTTTTTAGGTTTTATGTAAAAGGAATACTTTGGGAGGGATTTATTGTTTTTTGATAGATGGTTGATGTATATGTAACACTTATGATTAACAAGTTAAATGTTATTTGAAGAAGAATTCATTAATACTTTCCAGACATATGTTTAATGTTATTTTTAACTTTAATGGTTTATATAATCATTGATTTTGTGTTAATTAAGGTTTATTACAATATGGGGAAATACAATTTATCATATGTATAACCATGGGATTGAAATTGTTTTTGTGATTTAATGATTGACTTTGTTTGGAAAGAATATCATTATATTTTTTGAGGACATTGTTTTATTAATGAAAAATAAATATTATTATAAAAGATGACATTTAATTTGAAGAATAAATAGTGAATTATCTTTTGGATAAATATAAATTTTTAATGAGTTTTATCTTAATTCAGGTTATTTGTGGAAACTATTCCCAAATTTTAGAGATCACATTATTAAAGAAAATAAATTTTTTGGTAGATTACATTTTAGGAGACTAATGTTTTTTGGAGATAAATATTAAATTGATTTCCAAAGAATATGTGATTAAGTCCTGTTAATATTTAGATTTAAAACATGGTGAATATTTAAGAGTTTTTATATAATTTTTATTATTTCAGATTGTGTGTTATTTCTAATTATTTTCATATTAATGTATATTTTATTTTTTTTCGATATTATCATACCTTGCACTAACAATTTTTCCTTTTTAATTATAGGAAGAAAATATTTTCATCCATTTATATAACTCATTGTCAATAAAGAGTTGAGTAGAGTTCCTCAGTAATTTATCATTCATACTCATAATTTGGAGAGAATAGTGGGATATAGATGAAAATTTATTGAACCACAAAACCAAAAGAAGATATTTTTCTTATGAAATTGAACAAAATGAAGTATAATTTATCATTTTCTATTGTTAAATAAATTTCTAAACTCTAGTAAATGTGACTTAAAATTAATATTTTATCATATTACAATAATTTATAATGATTTTAGGGTCATTTTACATCAATTTGTTTTATGGTTATATGGCCAATAACATTCAGATGATCATTCACATTCTTATAGTCAGTATTCTCTGTCCCTTTTAATTACTAATTGGTCATTAATAAATCTTCAATTTAAGTATTTTCAATTATCACAAATATTATTAAATTTGGAAACCTAGAAATTTTGTATTCTAGATCACCCTCATATGTCATATTTAATTTATCTAAAAGGGAATTTTTATGTTCTTTTTATGATGTGGGTTATAAGAAAAATAATTTTCAAATACAAAAAACTTCTTTATCAAAAAGAATATAAAATTTCAATGTAAAAAATTTATTTATTATGAAATGAATTTAAAAACCATAATTCTAATATAATATCATTATTTTCGATGATTTATACAATATCCAACACTAAGCATAAACATACCCTAAGATACTATTATTTCATGAGCATTATACCATATACTTTGAAATAGCGGGTATAATTAGAACTAAATATATTAATATTTATATATATACGAGTACAAATAAATAAAAAAATTATGATTAATTCGTATGAAATGTGCAAAAATATTTTTAACGTCATTTTTTGTTTCAACAATACATTTCCATTGAAAATTATTTTTATTGTTTTTGGTGATATAAAATTAAAATTAAATTCTGACAATTTAAGAAATTTAATTTCATGAAAATTAGAACATTTTTTTATAAAAATATTAACTCTTTCCTTTGGAATAATTTTTCAATCTATTTTAAAATGTGTTATTTTTTAAATAATATTGAAAAATAATTATTTTTATTGATAACTATCTTTTCATTTAAATTATTTACAAAGTCAATATATTTCATGTTTTATTAAAAAAATATAATAGTTCATTTTGATTTTATATAATCCATTAAATGCTATTTGAATCAAAATTATACTTTAATTTGGTATAAAAAAATTTTTATACTTAAAATGAATGTGTTTTAAAACCCATTTTTTCACATTTTTTAGAATATATTTTTTGATAAATTCTTTCTTTTATTTGAATTGAGTATGAAAAAATGATTTTATATTTTTGATTACTTTATATAATATTTTTGATATGGTAATATTAATTTTTAGTCACAATTAATAGTAAAAATAGTAAAAAAAAAATTATGATTGTATAGGTTAATACTGGTTTACTTAAGGTTAATCTAAAGATATAATGATTAAAATTACCTAAATACATTAATTTATCCTATTAGATTAAAATTATTCTTATCAAATATATATATTATATTAATTAGTATTTTTTGAAACGTTAGTTTGAATATAGTTAACCAAGTTTGACTTTTGAGAAGATAGGTTATACTTTATTCGAGTTAAAACTATTTTGTTTAAATTTTTTTAAAGGAATGGTTAGAAGATTGCATTCATTTTTCTTCATTACCATAATCTATAAGAATATACAATTTTTTTATTTTTAAACAAAAAATTCAGGGAAACCAATTTATTACATTAATTCTTGGTAAAATGATTTTTACTCTTTATTAATGCATCATCATATAAATATATTATCATGTGTTTTTTAATATATTAATAGTAATTTTATCTACATTTAAAATATGTTCTAAAATAAATGGATTATAAATTTTAAAATTGATGTAAATTTTTTTAGAATGCCCTATTTTTTTATCAAATGGAAAATAATATGTTATCACAGATATGGTTAAAAATGAGTTTATAATGATTTAACAAGAATATAAGTTGAAAAATATATCAATTAGTTGTGTAAATGTTATTTTTTAGTTTATTTAAACCTTATAACATATTATCATATAATATTTTTTATTGGTTACATATTACATGACTATGATAGATATGACATCCCAAGTAAGTAATGAATAATATGTTTTCATATCCTTGTCTATTTATGAATTAGATAGTGTTTTATGAGGCTTTAAATGAGAATAAACCCAATCTTATGCATAAAATTCTCTAATATTTTTAAAAGAATGTTTTACCGCCTTTTGATGGAGAACCATTTTTAAATAAATATTTTGAAAATTTAATGAGCTCTATTTGTCAAAATAAACTTATTCTTTATGATTGGTACATTTAAATTTAATTTGGATAAATTTTTGGTATTTTTCTGATAATGTTCATTTCTTAATGAATAGTGAAAAATACTGCATTTTACATCAAAACTGCTTTTTTATCTAATTTAATTATATGGTTAGATTATCTTTATAATTGGTCTTAAATTGTAATTAAAATATATTTTTACCATTTAATCAAATTATGGTCATTAGAATTAATTTCACTTTGGAATTGGTCATAAACAAGTGCCAAACTTTTCATAGATATTGTTTCAAAAAAACCCGTTATTTGTTATGACAACGAGAATTATTTTTGAATTAATTATTTCAAATTAATATGTTTGGAATTTGGTAAAATGTATTCCATATTTGGAATCGGATGGTCCAAATTATGTTATTAATACTCGTATGTTTTTGGACATTATGAATAGTAACGACGGTAATTACCTTTAATTGTCTTGATTAAATAGTAATCGGGTAGTTAAGGATAATAAAATAATATCATGATAATAAAAAATGACCCCAAAATGTTTCCTAATTCTACTGGTTGTGTCATGGCCTACAATGGGATGCCTTGTGCCAAACTTTGGGACCACATGGTGTCGGGAACCAACCTGGGTCGACCCTGAACCGGTCAACCGAGCCGGCCCGCGACATGGCCCAAGAGGCGTTCCCGATCCTCCCGGGCTGGCGACAAGCGCCAGGGCATCAATAGAGGCTATGGGAATGATTTCGACAAAAACAACTAAATAAATAAATAAAACAGCTGAGACAAAACAGAGCAGTGCAAAATAAATAAATAGTGCAAAGTAACTAAACAAGAACAAAAGAAAATAAAACTAACCGAAAGAGACAACCACTATCTCCGTGTGACCACGCGAGTCACTCTCTAACTCACGACCAAACATCGCCCAAGGCGAACGCACCCAAGCTGTAGCCTATACACACACTAAAAACAGAAAAGAACTATAGGCGTGAGTCTAAAAACTCAGTAGGCTACCCCGATATCTATTCCCAATACACTACCTTTAAATAAAGAATCTACCAATTTCAGGTTTGAACTAAATTATATAAAATAACAGTTTCCACGCACACTTTCATTTCTAAAACAAGTATCAACCCATTGCCCTTTTTTTAAATTTACAACAAGTTTAATGTTTGCATGGAACATGTGTATAGTATTTTAAAACATTTCTACGTGCAATTTAAAAAACGAACTTTAGATATTAGGAAAAAAAAGAGAACTACACATAACACACAACACACACCAAGGGCAATGAAAAAAAAGGTGGCACATAGGGGCCTGCTACCGAACTAGACCTCTCAATCGTCCGCCACATACAAATAGACACTAAAAGAAACATGGGTCGAACCTAGGATATTGTGAACAATCCAGAACATACTATAAATCCGACTCATCCTGAAGGCATGCCCTTACTCGATGACGTCATAACGCCCTAACGCTCGGCATAGCCCTCCATGGCCTAACCGAGGGGCCCAATCCCCATAACAGCAATAACTCAGTATTCCTCTACTATGGGGCCACTAGCCAGTGCGTAATCTAAACTAGTGCAGTAGTCGTTCTTAGAAGATTCACACACTATGCTAGGTTCCCATGTCAACACATATAATAAAAGAGGAGAGTGTCAACAATGTAAATCAAGCTATCACAAAGCACTAACATCACATATATCTCACACAGTCAACGCACACCAAAGATCACCCCCGAGTGGGTTTTCCAAAGTAATCTATTTTATTAAAGTGCCAAACGGACCTTCACCAATATTAAAGAAAAACTTCATTTCTCGAGAAAACCCAAAACACTTGTTCAGAAGAAATAATTTATCTTTAAAACTAGAAGTACGTTTGAAATTCTGTGAATTATGTTTAATGGCGAAATGTGAATTCTTTCAAAGCTGGGTGTCCGCCCATCAAGAAAATGTCCCAATAGTTCGGTATAAAATAAACGGATCTTTTCACACTAAATAGTCATTTAACGTTTTATTATGTAATATTATTTCTAATTCATTAAAAATTAATAAAACAACAAGCAATTAATAAATTCTAAATCTAATGGAAAGTTCAATGGGGGACCTACCTAAACTCGCATCCCTGTTACGACGATGATGCGGAACATCCTAACTTGCGCACAAGTACGCGCCACTTGCCGACGACCACAACCTGATGAAAAAAAACCTTGTCAATGCGCTGCAACAACGCAAAGCATAAAAAACACAGAAACATTTTCTTAAAATAATGTAAATGAAAAAACTGAGTAAAACCCACCTCGACACCAGTGTATAGGAAATGAAACGAACCCAACACAAGCGGTAAAACCAAAGGCACCCCGTAAATAGCGACGGACAGTCCGAAGTGATCTGAATTTCTTCGCCTTCGGAGGCGGCGAACGGAGCACGGTCCGACGTCACTCGAGACACCCTTCGCAACCCAAAACAACCATATCACTCATCAAATACCACACAAGTTCATAAACTAAAGTCCGGTCCTTGGAAAAACACCAAAACACAACCCAGGAAAACACCACATTTCACACACGAAATCCAAAACACTTTTCAATCCAAAACCACACCAAATCAGAATGCACCGCATTTGCGTAGTTAAAATAACAAATTACACAACTTAAAAAAATACCCACATGACAAAAATCCATTTTTTTTAAACCCAGCGCACCTCGAAAAAATATTTCAGAAACATAATTCACACCACATATATTATTACAGAAACCAGTTAAAAGTATATAATACAATTTTAAATGACACCGCAAGGTTTTTATGTCAAAACTCACTCAGAGGAACAAGAGAAAATTTACAAACACCAAAGGCATCATATACAAGGAATAAACCAAGATTCATGTAAACCATATCTTTAACAACACCAAAATAATTATTCATACTACGAATAAAATATAAGGAAATCAAAACATGATAACATCAATAAAACAAAAGTTTGTGCGATAGCAAAAACTTCACATTGGATGGTGGAAGTGAACCTAGAAAACAAGCGGCAAGCCGGGATCCCATCCAAATAATAATTCGCACTGCAAAGAAAAAAAATAAAGACTTCATAACACAACTACGACACTAAATTAAAAGTGTGAAATACAAAACGAGACATCAATGTTTAGTTAAATTGAAGAAAAAACCAAAATTAGAATGAGATCCAAACTGAAGTTTGACGGCGAGGGGAACCATGATCGCACCAGAGCCGGGCAGAGGTGCTGCGTGAAAGGGTTCGGGCTGCGCTGAAAAAGAATGCGGGTTGGGGATCGAGTTAGTCTGTCGCGCGCCGAGCAAGGAGGAACAAAGCCGAAGGAGGGTTGTGCAGTGCTGGTCGAACAGGAGGGGGAGGCCAAAAAAGGTAGGGTCATGCGTAATGGGGTTCAGGTCATCGCCGGGAGAGGCGATCGTTAGAAAACCAGGCGAGCAGGAGGTTCATCGGGTTACTACTGGTGGGAGGGAGCATGTGATGGCCACCGAAGAAGGGTGGCGCCGGGGAAGGCCAGCACTGCCGGAGTGTGGCGTGGAGGGAAGCATGCGAGGGCAGGGGGTACGGAGAGGCGAGCGGGGAGGCAGGAGCTCGGGCCAAGAGGGGGAGTGGCCCTGGACAGGCGGAGCGGTGGGAGGCGATCCGCAGGAGGGGGAAGACCACGCTTGGCGGAGGCCATGCCAAGAGAAGCAGGAGGCGAGGGCGAGTGCTGGGCAGGGGCTCGCGACGCAGAATGGTGAAGGAGAAGTGGGGGAACAATGGCGGCACACAGGTGCGCAGGAGGCCTTAGGTCGGGGGGGGGGGGGGGGAGATGCGGGAAAGTGGAGATTAGGGTTAGAAAAGTATTTATGTATATATAATAACAATAATGTATTAATAATTATAATAACAAAAAAACCAACAAATATTGATAAACCCAATAAAAATAACTAGTTCCTTTCCAATTCTTTTAAGTGATAATAATAACAATATTCTCAATGTTACAATAATAATATTAGTAGTAATATTAATAGATAAAAATGATAATAAAAATATTAGTAACAACAAAGGAAAAATTAAGAACAAACTTAATGATAATTAAGGTGAAATTTAATTATTTAATTTATTGTTTATTTGGAGTATTGCACCACCGCACAATCACTTGGACCGAATGCACGGTCACCGCTAACGGTGCGGTGAGCGTAAACCGGCCCAAAGCCCAAAAAAACAAACATCAGAAATGTTCAAACAGAGACCCAACTATACCTCATCCAAAAGACGCGAGACCGAGTAAACAGTAAAAAAATATAATAAATAGAATTCTGAGGTCGAGGTGTGACAATTCTCCCCATCACAGACACATTCTGCCTCCAGAAAGTCACCATGCCAGTAGTTGTCAAAACTGGAGTCCATGACCAGACAAAATTGATGGAAAACTGTGAATCCTGGGATGACCTTACTCTCAACAGGTCACACCCGACCAATTCATGATAAAACTGAAACCCGATGTTGAGGGGAGAACACGAGAGGGTTCTCCCCACCACGAGAATTTACTAATACAAAAATCTTGAAACCCGAACACTCCACCCCCGGGGGAGGGGCCAACGTGGGAACTCCCAAAATGAACCCATTTAATTTCTCCAAATGGACCAAACAACACTCATAGAAATAAACAGAAAGCTTTCTTGGAAACAGCCCCACAGCCCGAGGATATGAAATTAACTCAACACCTCTCACACCGAACGAATAAAATCCTCACCATAACCAGAGGCTATGGAATTCCTAGCCTGAACCTAGAAGGGACCTCGAAACACTACCTGTTAATTTCATAAAGCTAAACATCTCCCTAAAAAACACAATTGATACCCAACTCAAAATTTGAACGAACCGTTTATTCGCAGCCCCGACACCCTTCAAAAAAATCCGAACGATTTGGAAACACACTGAGAACAGATAAGACCGCATAGACTATGGTAGAACAAGTTCATCACATCACCACAACCATGATGAGCTTAAAAATGACAAGAACAGAACAAGGAAACTTTGGATATTTCCCTCCCAAAGCTGAAAACATTACTCAGACCGAGGTTCTACACACCCTCGGCAACTCCTGACTGTGCGCGAGCTTCACCCCGAGGCCTATGGCTGGGGCACTGATGGCTGAAGCATCCCCTGCCTCACAGTCAAGAATTTTCATCCTATGTTCCATAGCTCCTTCCTCCCGAATGACACTTCTTCCCGAACTCTCATCGGTGGCCCGAATAGCCACATTGTAGCAAGACTTCGGAGGGATGCGATAAAGGCGACTTAGAATGTATGGACAGGCCATACTGGTGGCACACAAGAGAGCGGTCCGACGAACAATGAGATGGTACCGATGAGGATGGTTTCTTAGAGACAGGTTCCACCGGCCCACACTCCTTGCTAGGTGGGGAACCTTCGCGGAAGTCAACCACTATTAATCACACCCCAAACTCCAATGACGATGAGACATCTCATCTTTACTAGTCTAAGACAGAACCCTCAAATAAACCTGAGATGGTACGCACCCTAACAACCCTGAGAGTTCCCAACAACCTGAAGACCCACTCCAATTCCAAAACCACACGACTACCCCTCAGGAACGTTGATTTCGTTTATCGATAGGCAACATGCAAAAGAATTGAAAACTGGGCATGGCTCATTAGCATCCTTAGCGACCTTTCTGGGCGGCATACTCATGACAACAGGTGAAACATCATCAAAATAGGCATCAAGTCAAAAATCAATCAAAGAAAAAACACAAGACAAGGGAAAAAGCCCATAACCCAAATATATACAAATACGATCATATACCACTTTTCCAAAACCATCATTTTTTTAAATTTTTAAAACTAAACTGTGGAACCTTATGAACCGTCACATGTGCATTCATTCAATCTCGCTCACATCATCTGCAAAGAAGTACCCCCATGCACTCTTCGTACATATAGATGCACATGTGATCCTCTATAAGGAATACCAATGTTCGAACACTTCTTTCCATTATCAAATCCAAACAAGCAATAAAATTTTCTAAATCAAAACACTCCCACTTTAAAAATTCAGTTTACCAATTTCAAAAAAATTTAAAGGAAACAATTTTCCACTTTAAACTCGCTTTCATTTTTAACACAAGCTCCCATTAACCGAGATCAAAACGAAACACAATCAACAACAAACCACCGGAATGAGGGACTGGTGCATATGCCTAACTCGGCGACATGGTGGTGATCCATATCCCAAGTAAGGTATATCACTAAAAAGACCTTGAACTGGACACTTGGATTCCACATGGGTCACCACCCCAAGTTAGGCCACAACAAGAACCAGTTCGTCTTCGTTATCATCCCTCAAACCATAACAATCAAAGGAAAAAAACTCAAAACCCAGACTACCCCTGGTAACTCAGGTCTCGTCACGGGCGGTGGTGATCAAGCACCAACCCGCAACCTACCATCTGAGTCCCGATAAATCCTAATCTCGTTCTTCCAGACATCCCAAATAACAAGGACCTCCTCTGATACCATTTTGTCATGAACCAACCTGGGTCGACCCTGAACCGGTCACCCAAGCTGGCCCGCGACATGGCCCGAGAGGCGTTCTCGATCCTCCCGGTCTGGCGACAAGCGCTAGGGCATCAACAGAGGCTGTGGGAACGATTTCGCCCAAAAAAAATAAATAAATAAATAAAGCAGCTGAGACAAAACAGATCAGTGCAAAATAAATAAACAGAGCAAAGTAACTAAACAAGAACAAAAGAAAATAAAACTAACCGAAAGAGACAACCACTATCTCCATGTGACCTCGCGAGTCACTCTCCAACTCACGACCAAACATCTCCCAAGGCGAACGCACCCAAGCTGTAGCCTGCACACACACTAAAAATAGAAAAGAACTATAGGCGTGAGTCCAAAAACTCACTAGGCTAGCCTGATATCTATTCCCAATGCACTACCATTAAATAAAGAATCTACCAATTTCAGGTTTGAACTAAATTATATAAAATAATAGTTTCTACGCACACTTTCATTTCTAAAACAAGTATCAAAACATTGCCCTTTTTTTTAAATTTACATCAAGTTTAATGTTTGTATGGAACAAGTGTATAGCATTTTAAAACATTTCTACATGCACTTTAAAAAAAATAATCTTTTGATATTAGGAAAAAGAGAGAACTACACATAACACACAACAAATACCAAGGGAAATGAAAAAAAAGGTGGCACACAGGGGCCTGCTACCGAACTAGACCTCTCAATCATCAGCCACATAAAAATAAACACTAATAGAAACATGGGTCGAACCTAAGAGATCGTGAACAATCCAGAAAATACTATACATCTGACTCATCCTGAAGGCATGCCCTAACTCGATGACGTCATAACACCCTAATGCTCGGCATAGCCATGAATGGCCTAACCGAGGGGCCCAATCTCCATAACAGCAATAACTCAGTATTCCTCTGCTCTGGGGCCACTAGCCAGTGCGTAATCTTAACTAGTGCAGCAATCGTTCTCAGAAGATTCAATCACTATGCCAGGTTCCCATGTCAACACATATAATAAAAGAGGAGTGTGTCCACAATGTAAATCAAGATGTCACAAAGCACTAATAACACATATAGCTCACACAATCAACACACACCAATGATCACCGCCGAGTGGGTTTTCCAAAGTAATCTATTTTATTAAAGTTCCAAACGGGCCTTCACCAATTTTAAAGCAAAACTTCATTTCTCGAGAAAACCCAAAACAATTGTTCAGAAGAAATAATTTATCTTTAAAACTAGAAGTACGTTTGAAATTCCGTGAATTATGTTTAAAGGCCAAATGGGAATTCTTTCGAAGCTGGGTGTCCACCCATCAAGAAAATGTTCCAATTGATCGGTATAAAATAAACAGATCTTTTCACACTAAATAGTCATTTAATGTTTTATTATCTAATATTATTTCTAATTCATTTAAAATTAAAAAAACAACAAGCAATTAATAAATTTTAAATCTAAAGGCAAGGGCAATGGGAGACCTACCTCAACTCGCATCCCGGTTACGACGATGATGCGGAACATCCTAACTTGCGCACAAGTATGCGCCACTTTCCGACGACCACAACCTGATGAAAAAAAAACCTTGTCAATGCGCTGCAACAACGCAAAGCATCAAAAAAACATAGAAACATTTTCTTAAAATAACCCAAGGAATAAACTGAGTAAAACCTACCTCGACACCGATGTAGAGGAAACGAAACGAACCCAACACAAGAGGTAAAACCAAAGGCACCCCGTAAATAGCGGCAGACAGTCCGAAATGATCCGAATTTCTTCGCCTTCGGCGGTGGCGGAAGGAGCGCGGTCCGACATGACCCGAGACACACTTTGCAACCCAAAACACCCATATCACTCATAAAATACCACACAAGTTCATAAACTAAAGACCTGTCCTTGGACAAACACCAAACCACAACCCAGGAAAACACCACATTTCACACAAGAAATCCAAAACACTTTTCAAACCAAAACCACAGCAAATCAGAATGCACCGCATTTTCATAGTTAAAATAACAAATTACACAACTTAACAAAATAACCACATGACAAAAAACCATTTTTTTTAAACCCAGCGCACCTCGAAAAAATATTTCAGAAACATAATTCACACCACATATATTATTACAGAAACCAGTTAAAAGTATATAATACAATTTTAAATGACACCGCAAGGTTTTTATGTCAAAACTCACTCAGAGGAACAAGGGAAAATTTACAAACACCAAAGGCATCATATACAAGGCATAAACCAAGATTCATGTAAACCCTATCATTAACAACACAAAAATAATTATTCATACTATGAATAAAATATAAGGAAATCAAAACATGATAACAACAATAAAACAAATGTGTGTGCGATAGAAAAACCCTCACATTGGATGGTGGCTGTGAACCTAGAAAACAAGCGGCAAGCCGAGATCCCATCCAAATAATAATTCGCACTGCAAATAAAAAAAATCAAGACTTCATAACATAACTATGGCACTAAATTAAAAGTGTGAAATACAAAACGAGACATCAATGTTTTGTTAAATTGAAGAGAACACCAAAATTAGAATGAGATCCAAACTGATGTTTTTCGGCGAGGGGAACCACGATCGCACCAGAGCCAGGCAGAGGTGATGCGTGAAAGGGTTCGGGCTGCGCTGAAAAAGAATGCGGGTTGGGGATCAGGTTAGTCAGTCGCGCGCCGAGCAAGGCGGAACAAAGCCAAAGGAGGGTTGTGCGGTGCTGGTCGAACAGGAGGGGAAGGCCACAAGAGATAGGGTCACGCGTAATGGGGTTCGGGTCGTCACCGGGAGATGCGATCGTTAGAAAACCAGGCGAGCAGGAGGTTCACCAGGTTACTACCGGTGGGAGGGAGCAGGTGATGGCCGTGGAAGAAGGGTGGCACCGTGGAAGGCCAGCACTGCTGGAGCGCGGCGTGGAGGGAAGCATGCAGGGGGGGGGGTACGGAGAGGCGAGCAGGGAGGTAGGATCTCAGGCAGAGAGGGGGAGAAGCGCTGTACATGCGGAGCGGCAGGAGGCGATCCGCAGGAGGGGGAAGACCACGCATGGCGGAGGCGATGCCAAGCAGAGCAGGCGGCGAGGGTGAGTGCTGTGCAGGGGCTCGCAACGCGGAATGGTGAAGGAGAAATGGGGGAATAGCAGCGGCGCACATGTGCGCAGGAGGCCTTAGGTCGGGGGGGGGGGAGATGCGGGAAAGGGGAGATTAGGGTTAATAAAGTATTTATATATATATAATAACAATAATGTAGTAATAATTATAATAACAAAAAAACCAACAAATATTGATAAACCCAATAAAAATAACTGGTTCTTATCCAATTCTTTTAAGTGATAATAATAACAATATTCTCAATGTTACAATAATAATATTAGTACTAATATTAATAGAAAAAAATGATAATAAAAATATTAGTAACAACAAAGGAAAAATTAAGAACAAACTTAATGATAATTAAGGTGAAATTTAATTATTTAATTTATTGTTTATTTGGAGTATTGCGCCCTCGCGCAATCACTTGGACCGAATGCACGGTCGCCACTAACGGTGCAGTGACCGTAAACCGGCCCAAGGCCCAAAAAAAAACATCGGAAATTTTCAAACAGAGACCCAACTATACCTCATCCAAAAGACGTGGGACCGAGTAAACAGTAAAAAAAATATAATAAATAGAATTCTGAGGTCGAGGTGTGACACATGGAATCACTTTTTGGTGAAAGTGACACTTTATCATTATATTTTTAATGAAAGGAGAATATCACTAAAGAATGTATCACCCGAGTAAAACATTTTTAGTTTTATCTATGTAAAGGATATATTAGAATATAAATTTTAATTGGAAAGATAAAAATATTTCATACATCATTGTATTTTTTTATAATTTTTATACATTAAATAAATTAAATTATTTATGACATCATGATGATGCACCGATTACCTCATTAATGAACGATTTAAATAAAATGAAATGATAATGTAAAATCTAAAACATACACTTGTCAAAGAACTATTGGATGAGTATATTTCAAACCCTTATCACCTTATTATTGAAATATATTAATGAGGGACCTTTAATATCCGAAACTCATTTTAAAATAAAGTAACATTTTGTTACTTTCCATGAGTGCCCCTCCTATCCTCTTATAAAATTCCCCCACCTCTACCTCTTTACCCACACCTCTCAAGCCATTTTATGGGCCAAAATCTGCTCATTTAAACTCTCCAAATCCCTCTCTTCATCCTAGAAGCCTTTCCTTAGTCAGAAAGATCTTCATGAAACCCTTTTGGTTCCAACCAAAAGGAGTTACCCGATTTAAAGGTAAAGACTTCTCTAATGTTCTACTGTTTTATTTTGATTCTCCAACCCGCTAATCTCTTATTATTCATTTATTTTGTAAAAATACTAGTATCTTAAATATACTAGGATGTTGTTTTAATAATTTTTCGGGCTACACTTACACACACCTAGATCTAATGGTTAAAGAGCATACTGTTTCTGTAGATGGCAAATTTCTGCCTCACGAAACGATGATTGTTCAATATTATACTAACACCTTCAAAGGTGGCTATTAAGATGTCACTATATTTATATATGATATATGATATGTTTTTGTTTTCCTTAAGTTTCTGTATTTTTCATTTATGTCATACCATTATGGTTTCCATTATGGGTAAACGTGACATCTTCATTTAAGGAAGTGCGGACTACCGCCACCTCAAAGTGATTTGATTCGTTAATGACAAATGTGGGATGTATAAAGGATGGAGTTAATGATATTATATATGATATTATACTGGAATTATAATATATCTTTATATCATTATGATTCCATTCCATTAAATAGGAAATAGAAATGGAAGTAGCGTTCATGCGTACGTACGACTTACAATCTCCATGAACGATGCATTTCATTTCTTATATCTAAAAGTTATGTAATATAATAAATTCATGTATATACTGGATATATATGATATATAGGATATCAACATCGTGAAGATAGTGCTGGATATAATGGATATTTTACCACATGAACAACTTGTAATTACATGAAGTTTATTTTTTCCTCAAGTGCCTAGGGTTGACAAAACGACCATTATTAACTTAAATAATTACATAATGTTCATGACATGGTAGTAAGTGATATAAAAGGAATAATGAACTTGAAAAAGGTTCTTAAGAAAGTATAAATTAACTCATGTTTATTATTTAGGAGGTTAAATAACGATCGAGTCAAGTCGGACATGAGGTATGGGACTTCGTCTCAATCTCCTTTTATTGAGACATATTTTGTTTTATACACAACATTATTTTATACGGTATATAAACCCCTTTGAATTTTATGTTTATTCAAAAGGAATATTTTTTATACGAAGTGTTTTACTAAATGACAAAAAGGGAATGTTTTTGTCATACGTATGCGGCGACAACGACTTCTCCGCCGTTGTGATCATTATTTGAGTTTCGGCTTCCTCTACAAACCATAACTTTTTTTAATGAAAAATAAATACCATGTCTTAATTTTCAATTATTTTGGTATTGAAAATGGTTTTGATAATGTTTTTATTATACCAATTTGTTTTTGATATCTTGTGATTGAAATGTTGAAATGTCATGTTTCATTTATGCATGTTTTATATGATACGATTATGTTATGGTTCTTTGGCATTGTTTATGAAGACGGGTGGTTCTGTGATAAACTAAGGGCGGGTGAGCCAGTGATAGCTCTCCAATGCATTGGGTAACACGAAGGGGATAAATGCTGAGTTTTATCCGAAGATATTTAGGGAATATACTGTGATGGTTTTTCCAAACGTAACCATGAGGGTTACTCCCAATGTAAGAATGTTGTGAATGACTCAAGTTACCATTATGTCTTATGATTTCTCTGATTTATTCATTATTTGATGAGGTATGTTAAAGTGCTTATGTTTTATGAGTAAAGTATGATTTCATTAATTCTTATGTATACATAGACTAATGTGTTCATTTCATACTTTTATATCCCTTACTGAGCTTTTTATGCTCATCCCTAGTTTTTGAAATGTTTTTCATAGGTCAAGGGAAAGTTACATGATGTGATGATAGTGTCAAGGAAGTGTCAAGAAGGAATCCATGTTTTGTTTTAAATATGTTTCCTTTGATGGGGAAAGTGAATATTGTCTTTAATGTATCCACCATGTTTAAATGTGGAACGTAATGCATGATTTATGATCTAATTCTCTAAAACTCTAAACCTGAAAAGATCCTCAATGTGTAATCTTGTAATAACTCAAGATTAAGTAATGTTTAAGGCTGGGGCCTTATAGTTGGTATCAGAGGTCGGTTTAGATAATTTTATGAGTTAGAATTATAATAAATGATTATCAAAAAATATTATTTTATAGTCAAATTGAAATGATATAGCATTTGAAGATTACCATGTTGCTTCATCTAAGGCATGTTTGTTCAGAATGGTTTTCCGCAGAGGAAACAGGGATGTAGTGCTAGGAAGGAATACAAAATGAAATGACCTTCCGAATCAGCATCCTGAGATTGTCAGAATTGTAACTGAACAATTTTTTGCAGTAATGGCACAGTTGACTCGACCAATAAATGGTGGTCGTATCTATCCACGAGATCATCCAAATCAACTGCAGAGGAACATGTTAGTGGTGGAACATTTCATGAGGAAACATCCCCCATCATTCAGAGGATCATCTGACCCTGTGCTAGCTGAAGGGTGGATTAAAGCACTGGAGAAGATTTTCGATGTCATGGGTTGTTCAGACAATCAAAAGGTTAGCCTTTCAATTTATTGTTTGGAGGGTAAAGCAGACCGGTGGTGGTCGATGGTTAAAAATATCAGGGACACTGAGGAGATTTATGCTCTCGACTGCGATGAATTCAAAGGTATGTTTCTTGAGAAGTATTTTCCTAATGCTGTTCGACTTAGGATGGAAAATCAATTCTTGGAATTGAGGCAAGAGGACGACTCAATGGCTGCTTATGAAGAGAGGTTCACTCGATTGGCAAGGTATGCTCCAAATTTTATCTGAGACCTTGATAGTAAAATCAATCATTTTTACTTAGGATTAAACCCCAAATATCTAAGGGATTTAGCTTATCTTGAGTACAAGAGATATGAAATTCTTGTTCGATGTGCTGAGAAGGTGGGAATGGAGTTTGATGATGATCAAGTGTTCTATAACAACCAACAGAAGAAGAGACCAAGGTGGCAGGAGAAAGGGAAGAATTCTTCAAAAAGGCATGATGGTATGAAAACTAAGTTTCCACTTCATGACAAATGTGGTAAAAGGAAGGCTGGGGAATGTCTTCTGAATTCAGGAAAGTGCTACCGATGTGGTAAGATGGGACATAAGGCTCGTGATTGCACTGAAAAAGGTCAGGGTGATGGTAAGAGCAAATTTGATTTAATGTTAGTGAACTTTTTCACATGTAATGAGATGGGTCATTATGCTAATGTGTTGTTTGATTCAGTGACTAAACATTCTTTCATATCTAAAAACATTTCTAGTAAATTGGGAATTCCATCTCAATAAATGACTCCTAAACTTGTGGTAAAAACACCTGGGGGAAATGTTGAGGTGAAAAGAATTTATAAGAGTATTCCTATCCTAATCCATGGATAGAACCTACTTGAAAAACTTATTGTTTTACCTCTAGCAGAGTTTGATTTTATCCTAGGTATGGATTGACTCTCTGTTTACCATTCTAAGATTGATTGTAGAGAAAAAGAAGTTTTTTTTGAAAGAATTTCAGTTTATGTACATGAATCAACCCTTACTGTTGATAACATATCAAGAGGCTGAGAAACATGTAAAAGATGGAAATGAATGTTACCATGGACATATTGTTGAAAACAAAGGATCCGTTCAGATTAATGATGGGCCAGTGGTAAATGCGTATCCTGTTGTTTTTCCTAATGATTTTCCAAGAATAATACCAGATCAGGAAGTTGAATTTACTATTAACTTAGTTCTTAATGGTAAGAAAATTTCAAAACCCCCTTATCGAATGGCTCAAATTGAACTTTTAGAGTTGAAGGAGAAATTGGAAGATTTATTAGAGAAAGGTTTCATTCGACCTAGCACATAACCATGGGATTATCATGTCTTACTTGCTAAAAAGAAAGATGGTTCTATGAGACTTTGCAATGATTATAGAGCCTTGAATAACATCACTGTTAAGAACAAATACCCTTTTCCTCATATCGATGATTTCTTTGATTAGATTCAGGGAGCTCAGTATTTTTCAAATATTGACCTGAGATCGAGGTACCATCAGTTGAACGTAAAGGAAGAAGATATTCCGAAGACCGAGTTTTGTACAAGATATTTCCATTATGAATTTGTAGTTATGCCTTTTGGGTTAACCAATGCACCTGCTGTATTCATGGATCTTATGAATAGAATTTTCCATGTGTTCTTGGATAAGTTTGTGGTTGTTTTCATTGATGATATTTTGGTGTTTTCTAAAAGTAAATAGGAGCATTAAAGTCATTTAAGGGTTATTTTTAAAACCCTAAAAGAAACTAAATTGTATGGTAAATTTAGAAAGTGTGAGTTTTGGTTTTCATATATTTCTTTCCTTGGTCATATTGTTTCTAAATATGGGATAACTGTTGATCCTGCAAAAACAAAGGTCGTTGAAAAATTTCCATGACCCACAAATGTAACTGAGATTCATAGTTTTCTTGGTTTGGCAGGCTATTACTGAAGGTTTGTTAGAAATTATTCCCAGTTATATTGTTTAATGACTATGCTAACTCGAAAGGGTGTTATGTTTATCTTGACAAAAGAATGTGATGATTTTTTTTCAGGAATTGAATAGAATATTGGTGAATGCTCCATTTTTGGAACTACCATCCAGGAATGGTGAGTTTTTTATCTACAGTGATGCTTCATTGAAAGGACTTGTATGCATCCTAATGCAGAATGATCAAGTAATTACTTATTCTTAACGTCAGTTGAAAACTCATTTGGTAAATTACCCTACACATGATTTGGAATTAGCTTCCTTTGTTTTCTCTTTGAAAATTTGGATGCATCATTTGTATGGATTAAAGTGTAAAATATATACTGATCAAAAAATTTCAAAGTATATATTCACTCATAAAGAATTGAACATGATACAGAGGAGAAGGCTAGAATTAATCAAGGAATTTCATTGTACAATTAATTACCATCCAAGAAAAGAAAATAAAGTGGATGATGCTTTGAGTCAAAAAAGTAATGCTTCATTAAAAATTTTGCATTTGGAACGTGATCCTTGGGTTAAGGATTTGATGAAATTTGGAATTGAATTTGTTGGTGAATGATGTTCTTCTATTTTGTTTCAGGTATTAGTGAAATCTTCTCTATCATACCAAATTAAGAAAGCACAGAAGCAAGACATTGAGTTGTAGAAAATGGTAGAGTTGGTTTAGAGGGGTATGTTTCCTGAATTCAAAATTCATAATGATTGTGTTTTGAGATTTGGGAAGATATTTTGTGTGCCTTGTGATTCAAAGTTGAAGAGAGAGTTGTTATGTGAAGCTCATAGCTCTCCGTTTTCGGTTCTTCCAGTCAGTACTAAGATGTACAGAGATCTTCTATAGTATTACTGGTGGGATGGAATTAAAAGAGATATTTCTGATTTTACTGTGAAGTGTTTGACTTTTCAATAGGTGAAACCATTGTGGTAGTTACCGAAAGGGATGATTCATCCTTTACCAGTGCTAGAGTGGAAATGGGAGAATATTTCCATGGACTTCGTTATGGGATTTCTGAAGACATATCGAGGTAATAATGCAATATGGGTTATTGTTGATCGCTTGAATAAATATGTTCATTTCCATTCTATACAATATAATTTTCCATAGATAAACTTTCTCGTTTGTATCTTAAAGAGAGTGTCAAGTCACATAGAGTTCCCCTCTCCATTGTATCTGATTGTGATCACTGGTTTACTTCTAACTTTTGGAAAGGCCTTCAGAATTCATTGGGTATTGAATTAAATTTTAGTACAGATTTTCTTCCTCAATTATATGGCCAGTCAGAACAAAAAATTCAGACTTGGGAGTATATAATACATTCTTGTTCGATGAATTATCAGGTAATTTGGGACCAACACCTTTCTTTGGTTGAGTTTTTTATGATAACAGTTTTCATTCCAGTAAACAGATGTCACCATTTGAGGCATTATTTGGGAAGCGGTGTCGAACTCCAGATTATTGGGATGATGTGGGTGAAAGGAAGTTGATGGGACTAGAATTGGTAGAAGATTTGGTAGAAAATGTTCAGCTGATACAGAAACACATGAGAACAGCTCAGAGTAGGCTGAAAAGTTATTCAGACAACAGGAGGAAGGATCTATCTTTTGAGGCAGGTGATCATGTCTTCCTCAAAGTTTCACCATGGAAAAGTGTGATGCGATTTGGTAAGAAAGGAAAGATGAATCCAAGGTTCATTAGACCATATGAAATTTTGGAGAGAGTTGGATCGGTTGTATACTTAGTGGATTTACCTCCGAGTTTATCTCATGTATATAATGTTTTTCATGTTTCAATGTTAAGTAAGTACATGCCAGATCCATCTCATGTTTTGAATCCAGAGGTAGTTCAGCTGGAAGAGAACCTATATTATGAGGAACTACCGGTCCAGATTCTTGACCACTGGGAGGAAGTATTGTGGAATAAGGTGATTCATCATGTAAAGGTTTTGTGGAAGAACCACATTATTGAAGAGGAATCATGAGAATCTGAAAATGTAATGAGGGATAAATACCCCAAGTTATTCAATAAGTAAATATAATGCGGGGACACAATTTTCTAAACGGGGGAAGGATGTAACATCCAATGTAATTAATGAATAATTTGTTTTCATATCTATGTCTATTTATGAATTAGATAGTGTTTTAAGAGGCTTCCAATGAGAATAAATGCAATCTTATGCATAGAATTCTCTAATATTTTTAAAAGAATATTTTACCGCATTTTGATGGAAAACCATTTTTTAATATAAATTTTGACAATTTTATAATCTCTATTTGACAAAATAAACTTATTATTTATGATTGGTACATTGAAATATATTTGGATAAATTTATGGTATTTTCCTGACAAAGTTCATTTTTAATGAATTGTGAAAAATACTGCATTTTACATCAAAAATGCTTTTTCATCTAATTTAATTACATCGTTAGATTATCTTATTAATTGGTATTAAAGTGTAATTAGAATATATTTTTACCATTTAATTAAATTATGGTCATTAGAATTAATTTTACTTTGGAATTGGTCATAAACAAGTGCCAAACCTTTCATAGATATTTTTTCAAAAAAACACGGTATTTATTTTGACAACGGGAATTATTTTTAAATTAATTATTGAAATTTCTTTGTTTAGAATTTGGTAAAATGGATTCTATATTTGGAATCATAAGGTCCACATTATGTAATGAAGACTCTATTGTTCTTGGACATTATGGATAGTAATGACGGTAATTACCTTTAATTATCTTGATTAATTAGTAATCAGGTAGTGAAGGATAATAAAATAATGTCATAATAATAACAAATGACCCAAAAATGTATTATAATGATACTTTCTGTGTCATGGCCAACCATGGGATGCCTTCTGCCAAACTTTGGGACCCCATGGAATCACTTTTGGGTGAAAGTGGCACTTTATCATTTTATTTTTGAAGAAAGGAGAATATAACTAAAGAATGTATCACCCGAGAAAAACATTTTTAGTTTTGTCTATGTAAACGATATATTAGACTATAAATATTTATTTTAAAGATAAAATTATTTCCTATATCATAGTATTTTTTTTAAAATTTTTAGACATTAAATAAATTAAATTATTTTTGACATCATGATGATGCAGCGATTACCTCATTAATGAACGATTTGAATAAAATGAAAAGATAATGTAAAATATAAGACTTAAACTTTTCAAAGACCTATTGGATGAGTATATTTCGAACCCTTATCACTTTATACTTGAAATATATCAAATTGGGACCTTTAAAATCCGAAACTCATTTTAATAATGTAACATTTTATAACATTCCAAGAGTGCCCCTCCTCTCCTCTTATGAAAGGCCCCCACCTCCACCTCCTTACCCACACCTCTCAAGGCATTGTCTTGGCCAAAATATACTCATTTAATCTCTCCACATCCCTATCTTCATTCTAGAATGCCTTACCTTAGGTAGAAAGATCTTCAAGAAACCCTTCTGGTTCAAACCAAGAGGAGTTACCCGATTTAATGGTAAAGACTTCTCTAATGTTATATTGTTTTATTTTGCTTCTACAACCCCCTAAACTCTTTTTTATTAATTTATTTTGAAACAAAACTTGTATCTTAAATATACTATTTTGTTTTTATAAGAATTATTCGACCTACACTTACACACACCTACATCTAATGGTTAAAGAGCTTACTGTTTCCGTGGATGGAAAATTTCTACCTCACGAAACGATTATTGTTCTATATTCTTATAACACCTTAAAAGGTGGCCATAAAGATTTCAATATATTTATATATGATATATAATATGTCTATTTTTTCCTTAAGCTTTTGCATTTTTCATTTCTATCATACCATTATGGTTTCCATTATGGGTAAACGTGATATCTTCATTTTAGGAAGTGCGGACTACCACCCCCTCAAAATGATTTGATTCGTTAATGCCATATGTAAGACATATAAAGGATTAAGTTAATGATATTATATATGATATTATAATGGAATTATAATATACCTTTATATAATTATGATTCAATTCTGTTAAATAGGAAATAGAAATGGAAGTAGCGTTCATGCGTACGTACGACTTACCGTCTCCATGAATAGTGCATTTCATTTCTTACCTCTAAATGTTATGTAATATTATAAATGCATGTATATACTGGATATATATGATATATATGATATCTAAATCATGAATATAGTTCTATATATAATGGATATTTTACCAAATGAACAAATTGTAATTAGAAGAAGTTTATTTTTGACTCAAGTGCCTAGGGTCGACAAAACGACCATTATTAACTTAAATAATTACATGATGTTCACGATATGGTAATAAGTGATATAAAAGGAATATTGAACTTAAAAAATGTTCTTATTAAAATAGAAATTAACTCAAGTTTATTTTTTAGGAGGTTAAAAAACGACCGCGTCAAGTCAGACACGAGGTAGAGGACTTCGTCTCAATCTCCGTTCATTGAGGCTTATTTTGTTTTATACACAACATTATTTTATACAGCGTATAAAACCCTTTGACTTTTATGTTTATTCAAAAGGAATATTTTTATACGAAGCGTTTTACTAAACAACAAAAGGGAATGGTTTTGTCATACGTATGCGGCGACAACGACTTCTCTTCCACTGTGACCATTATTTGAGTTTTGGATTCCTCTACAAGCCATAACATTTATTTAAGGAAAAATAAATACCATATTTTACATTTTGTTTATTTTGGTATTGAAAATGGTTTTGATAATGTTTTTATTATATCAATTTTTTTGATATATTGTGATTGAAATGTGGAAATGTTATGTTTCCTTTATGCATGTTTTATGTGATACGATTATGTTATGGTTATTGGGAATTGTTAATGAAGATGGGTGGTTTCATGATAGACTAAGGAAGGCTGATCCCATGATAGCTCTACAATTCATTAGATAACGCGAAGGTGTTAAACGCTAAGGTTTCTCCAAAAATATTTAGGGAATATTCTGTGATGGGTATTCCAAACGCAACCATGAGGGTTACTCCCTACGTAAGAATGTTATGAATGCCTCAAGTTACCTTTATGTCTTATGATTTCTATGAATTTTTCATGATTTGATGAGGTATGTTAAAGTGCTTATGTTTTATGATTAAAGTATGATTTCATTAATTCTTATGTATACATGGACTAATGTTTTCATTTCGTTCTTTTATATCCCTTACTGAGCCTTTTATGCTCATCCCAAGTTTTTGAAATGTTTTTCACAGGTCAAGGGGAAGGTACATGATGTGATTATAGTGCCAGGGATGTGTCACGAAAGAATCCATGTTTTGTTTTAAATATGTTTCCTTTGATGGGAAAAGTGAATATAGTCTTTAAAGTAACCACCTTGTTTAAATGTGGAATGTAATGCATGATTTATGATCTAATTCTCTAAAACTCTAAACTGGAAAATATCCTCAATGTGTAATCTTGTAATAACTCAAGATTAAGTAATGTTTAAAGCTGGGGCCTTATAATATATATATATATATATATTTTAATCTTTTATTTAATTTTATAGGCATCCTTCCCATCACATATAAAGGGACACATCTTATCATCTCATATAGAAAATGTCGTGATCTCTCTATATTATCCATAAACTATCCAAATAACTTCCTCATATACATTAAAACATCCTAGGATTCTTATATTTAGAATAATAATATCCTTATTGGGATTAAGGTGTAAATAAAAAGATTTTTTTGGAATGAAGGATATAAATTTTATTTAACTATATTTATTATTTCTTCTAATAAATTAATATAGACTTCATAGAAGATGATGAGAAAATAGTATTTAATATATTTTTATTGTATTATGTTTATTAAATAAAATATATATTTCCCCTCTTCCATCAAATGGGAAATGAATCCATAATGGGTGTTTACATAGGATTATTACCTAGCGAACCAATATAATTCATTTTCTATAAAAAATATTTATGAATTTTTATATTTATTCATTTCATGTTTATATATGATAATCATGCAATATTTTTCAATTTTGAATATAATATATCATCTATTAGTTTTCCTTTCAAACCATTTAGAAATATTTATGTTGTTAGTGTGTATTTGTATATTACTACCTCCATGAAGATATGTGATTCATTTTTCATGAAAACATAATAAGGATTCCATATATAAATTAATTTAAGAAAATAATAATATATTTATTATATAATAATAATAATAATAATATAAATAAATAAAAATAATTAAATTTTTTCTTTATTCTATATGTAAAATGAAAATATTACTCATGTGTCTGTATGACCAATCATCTCCATTATTTTAATATTATTAATTGTATCATAACCTCTATTCATGTATGTTTTTAAAGGTATAATTAATTTATAAACGTGAAACTAGTTCATTATTAATTTTTTTGATATGTTATAACAATTTCCTCATTGACCATATTCAATGTATCGATGTAATTTGGAAAATATGAACCAAACATCCTAAAAACACTAAAAGTGGACTTAATCAATGATGAAATTAAATATGTCCTTGAAATAAATGATTTTTAATGATATGTACTTAAAAAATTAATATTTCATATGGAGTAAATAATTTATAATAGTCTTTTCTGTAGAAGCTAAATAATATACGTAACGAGTCATACTTGATGTAGGAACACATTCCCATAAAATATCATTTTAAATATTTTTTATGACATGATTTGTTAAATTTTTCAATATCTATATTCACAAAATAATTTTCTACCTATATTCATATTGAATTATATGAATTATAAACCAAATTTTATGTTAATTTTTAATTTAGTACAAATTATTCCAAAAGGAATTTTCTACTTATTTCATTCAGAACGTTTTCAAGAAATGAGAAAATGAATATTCCCTTTTAATGAATTCCACATCAAAGGAATTTACCTACACTATGACTATAATTATATATATTTATTCCTTTATATGAGATTGTTTTATTTAAGGAAATAACATTTTTCCATTGTTCTTGTTATTTAAAAAAATGAAATTGAGAATTCGATTTATAAAAATGTTTTTATTATGGGAAACACGAATACTTATTGAAAATAAAAAATTTCATGTATTATATGAATGTTATGGATATTGGGTACCGATTATGATTAAGTATGATCGTAATATAGATTATGGTGATGGATTAGGCAGATTTATCCCCTGATGATGAGAAAACCTGATATAGCTCACATATGAATTGGGTTAGGGATGGAGTTAGGAGGTTATAATTTTATCATGATAAATTATTGGAATTTACATGGAATAGTATTCCATTTATAGGAGTTATTATAAGACTTATATTAAAATTATTTTCTTAGTTAACTATATGACATTATAATGCTTGAAAATGAGTTTTTAATGAAAGCATCTAATTTCACATGGTAAACTAAAGATCTTATCTTTTAAAAGAATTCATTTTTCATTTAAAAATGTATTTTTTTTAAGAATGTTTTTCCAAGAGTGATTATATTTTCTAAAAAAACATCAAGATTATGTTTTCGATTATATTATCTTATTATGTTTTTAGGAAGAACACTGGGTCGTAATAGTGATTTCATGGCTATGAAAATGATTATTTCAGCTCGACATTTATTAATTGAAAAGAATGAATTATTTTATGATCTCATTGTTTTAAAATTGATGAACTAATTTCCTTAATTATTTATATATATATCCCCTATCTTATTTTTATTCCATCCTTTATTTTTTAAATGTTTTTTAATGGGTTTTTAGATGAGTAAGAATAAATTTGAAGTTAGGCTGAAGGTAGTCAATATCTTTCACGAAAAGAAAAAATATTTCTTGATAGAATATATATAATATAAAAAGTATGGTACACTAAATGAATGTTTTTATATTGTAATATATGTGTATTTTATGTCAGATTTATGACCTAATTATCTAGAACACTAAACCAATAATATACCTAAAATTAAAGAATATACAACCCCTTTCACCAATCATGAAACTATGTTTTGTTTAAGGTACAAGTCCTTATTGTATATTTCTTGTTAATTTCCATTATATGAATGAAATGAAAAATAAAATACAATTATATATGAAAAAATAAAGATATATCATGTAAAGTGGTTTTATATACACCATATAAAATAAATTTCAATTATAACATTAAAACATTTCTAAATGAATGAAAATTGAGATGAAAACCCTCACCATGTTTTAATATTTCTATATATTCCATGTAACACATTTATAATAAAATTATATGAATGATTTTATTATTTATATAAATTTTAAAACAAAAATCCCTCATCATTTAATTATTTATTTCAATTAATTTAATAACATATTTAATTGATAAATTGTCTAAATCCACTTCTACTATTTGGAGGATGTTGAGGTCATAATTTCAAAATGAATTTTGTATGTTGACTGTGTTCAAATATTTCATTAATCAATAATCTGAATAATAATAATAAAGTTATTATCTTTTTAAAAAAAATCATTCATTAAAAACTTCCATGAAATATGGATATTGAAAATGAATTATGTTAGCGATTCATACATATACAAGAGTAACATTTTCATTTTTCAAGGTGCATGATTGAAAATAAGAAAAGTATGGTTTTATATATCAATAATTAATATTAAATATAATATTATTAATTTATTTAATCATATATATACTATAAATTTGATGTGGCTATGAAAAAACATTTATATTAATACAGGTGGTAATCCAAACGTACACAGAAATGATGTTATAATATTTGAATAGATGAAACAGAATGAAAAATTATGATATATTAACTTTATTAATTATGAAAATTTAATTAATAATTTATATATACATTATATCCATCAGTATAATTATATGTGAGAGTTGGTGTTGGAAAATGATTTACATCAGTTCCTGAAGTGGTAGTCATCTAAACACATGAATGATGGTTTCATTTCCAATTAGATGGAATAGGAGATGAATATAGGTTATCCCATTACTATAATAACTTATCATTATAAATAATATTTTTATTATATTTTTTCTCCTCATGTTTTAAGAATTTTTATAGGATGAATAAGAATAAATAAAATGAAAATTCCCGAATAAGAACAATGCCTCTTATTCAGGTAACCTCTTTAAGTTAATAACTAATGATTTCTTAATTTAGTATTAGTATCAAAGCAATGACTCCAGGAAATGGGGAGGGATGTTATGAAGGAAATTATTTTGGTATTGTATGACAAAAATACATCAATATGTGTGGTGAGGAATGGTTAGGGGGAGTCATTTTAAATGTTGGGGAGTGGTTAGACATAGAATATTTTAATTTATTAAAATATATTAATGTCTTACTCTAGAAAATTAGATTAAAAATAGCCCATATTCAAATATTAAATGATATGAGATCTATATATGTCATTGTAATATGTTTTAGAATTTTTATGTCATTTTACCCCTTATCTATTTAGTATAACCCAAGGTAAACAAGTTTTTATCCTAACCATTGTTACTATTTTTTACCATTTTCACTATTAATTGTGCTAAAAAAGTCAGTAAAAATTATTAAGTCATAATAATTATTAGAATTATAAATATGGAATCAGTATTATTAAATTCAATTCATATAGTTGTGAGAAATCAATTTACAAATAAATATGAATAATGTGATGAAAAATGGTATTTGAGAATAATGCCTTTTTAAGTATAAAAATATTTTTTCTACAAATTTAAAATGTAGTCTTGGTTCAAATAAAATATAATGAATTATTTTTTGTAAAAATTTAAAAAGATAAATTTAAATTTAACCAATAATATTTTATTACTTTTTAAATACATGAAAATAAAGGTAAATTTTAAATAAAATCAGTGTTTGTAATTATTGATTGAAAATTCAAACGTTTCAGAAAATTGTTTAAAATTCACCCTATACTAATTATAAAATTAAATGTTTTAAAATAATATCCCATTTATGAATTAATGTTTTTATAATATCTTAAATCTATTTATAATAATCTCAAAAAATTCATTTTTGAAGAAAATGAATTTTTAACGAATGAAATGAAATTTCTAGATGTTGAATGAATATTTATCAATAACTCTTTGAAACGAAATCATTGAATAGGACCCTTGTGTATATTTAATAATTTGGTTTTATATATTCATGATAATTAATATATAAGTATGTTATAAATAGAATATTTAAATAATAATATTTCAAGTTTATTTATATTCGGTGTTTGATGTTTTATACACTATCAAAACTAAAATTTATTTAAAAAAAATATTATAGTGTTACATTTTCCCCCATTTTATAAATTAGACCATGAAAATGTTATCTTCAATTTGGTAATCAGGGTTTCAACATTTGATAATAAATTTCTTGAAATCCCACATCATTAAAATGATTAATGGATTTTCTTTTTGAAATGGGGGAAGGAGAACTATGAAGTTGATCTGGAATAACTGACAACATGGTTTTAAAAATGGATATCATTAGTGGGAATTGAAAATAATTTCAAGGAGGAAATTTTAATTTTTAATTAATTATTTACAGTTTCATAAAACCCAGATAAAAATAGTGAATAATTGTGAGAATGTAAATGACCAAAAAACAGAAATCCAAGAGGTGTGAATTATACTATCAATTCATTATAAACAAAGGTAATTTGAAAAAATTTTGTTTCAAGATAATTTTCCCAGATTAGGTCAAATAAATTAAAATCGAGAAAATGAAATTAAGGAATTATTCTTTATTTACATGTCTAATTTCATCCCTTAAATAATTTCCACCACAATAACATTTTTTCTCCAATCGATGTGTATTTAAGATGAATATGTAAATCTTGAAGTACTAAAATGAACTTCTATCAGATCACATAATCTAAGAAAAAATAAATATATTTAGATAACAACCAAAACTAAAATGGTTAGAATAGGGTAAGATAATATCCAAAATATATAAACCATCATATGAATAAATAATATGTTTATGTATATTGTTTCCATAATAACACCAAATTTTTGAATTAGATAATTCCATAAATTAATTACCCTATATACCAAGTTATGTAAAAAAACTCAAAATATCATATTGCTTTTATATTTATGGTTATGTTATTCACATTATTTTAAATTTTCAATTATTTAATATAATTATTCCCAAACACTAATTCGTGTTAAATGATATGATACACTTAATGGTTACTTGCACCTTAACCCAATAAAAAATAACTTAAGATATCATTAATCACAACAAAATATGATCACATAAATCATAAAAGGGGTGACTATTACTTTGACTTATTATCATCCTTATAATTATAAGTCTAAGTTAGTATCCATAACTCTTAAGTTATCATCTTATAAAATATTCTAATATCCAATGTTATATAATCATTTTCTTTGATATATACTATAATATCTCTAGACACACAAACCTGAATCCATGGATATACCATAATCTATAAACTTATTTATTTTATATCAATTATCATTACCCAAATTTAACCCTTCAATACAAATATCATAAAAAGGAATTATTTTATTACTTACATTCCTATGTACCTTTTTCCTTTACAGATTTTGAGAATTTAGAAAAACTCATATTGAAAAACACATATACATAAATAAATAGTGTATATAGATATACCACATCTATAACTACATTCTCACATATAGAATCCATTTTAAAAATAACAATCTAAAAACAAATATTTAAAACCTATTAAAAAGGAATCAAAATAATGGTGAGATCAAATTCTCAGTAAAAGGACAACATAAGCAATATCAAATGAATCTTATCAGTGATCATGAGAATAAGGGTTTAATCATATAAAAAATGTTTCTTATAATAAAATAATATAATTCATAGCCATAAAAACTAATATCATAAAACATGAGATAATACATAATTCATTGACATAAAAAAAGAGTTATACAATTCAATAATCACAAGTCTTGGGAAATAAATCCATGAGGAATGGATACATTAGAACATGATGAAGTAAAAATGAAAACCTCTTTATAACATGTAATATCATTTTCATATCAATATTACAATCAATTTTACAAATATAATAACCTACCTTATAAATTTCTATAATCTCTTAGGAGAAACAGATAACAAATTAACTCTTTCTCTTTTACCATTTCAGGGGAGAGCTATATCATGATAACACATCCTCACAAGATATATCAGACTCATCCATTATGATATAAAATTAATATTAACTATAAAATACTTGCATCTCATGAACAGAATAATTTTCTAATATAAGTGTAATTATTTTTTATTCCAAAAATGATTAACCTATGAATATAGGGTGAGTTATAAGAAAATATATTTGTTATAATCACAATATAACCATACAAATAATAAGTATTATATAATTAAAACATTTACCTAGTGTGGTATATTTTAAATCAATGGATAACGTTATTGATGAATAAAAATACAATAAAAATAACATTAATATAATTCTTGAGTAAAAAAACACTTTCCCCATAGAAAATCACATTTTAAAACAAAAACTACACAAAAAAATTGAATACATTTTTTTAATATAAACATTGAAACATTTCAATGAACCTTAAAAAAATATAACAGAAATTTTGTCTTGAAAATCTATTTATGTTATAAACATTAAAAATGAAGAATCATTTCCATCTTTAGTAAAGAGATTTAGAAGTTTCCAAAATTTACTTTATAAATATTTATAAAATTAGGTCAATGATCATGTTAAAAATATTTATGAAATCATTAATGATTAGATAAGAACATTATTTAAAACAATTTTTAGAACGTGGATATTCAAGATTTATATTCCCGATCATAAAGATGATACACGATCAATATCATTTACAAATAACATTATCAAAGATATTTTTATAATAATGTAGGAAACAAGATATAAAAATGAAAAATAAATTAATATATAGAGCATAATAAAAACTATGTGGTTCAACAAAATAAAATCATATGATTTCCCAAAAGAATCTTGAATATAAAAAATCTTAAAATGAAAGGTGACTATATCATTAAATCTTTTAAAGCTTCAAAAACCATAAAATCAAAATTAATTGAAATAAAGAGTAATATATGGATCTATAAGTATAATTAAAATAACTAATTAGAAAGGAAAAATTAATTTAGGATGTAGTAATTACACCATTTAAGGAAATCATCCAGCATGACTTCAATCATGTCTAATAAAAGTATGATTGATTCAAATAACACCCATGAAATGATTATAAATTTTGATGTGATAATCAATCAATAAAGTGATTAGTTGAACATATTCATATCTGCATAAAACATGTGTAACTATATAATAATAATATTTTGAGATCAATTCACAATTAATCATGGAATAAAAATTTCAATAATGTATAAGTATAAATAAATTAATCGAAATTAAGTGAAGAAACCTCTTAACACTTAGTAACATTCCAGGCAAATACCTTAGATGAAATAACTATATATTAATATATCAATAAATTATTTATGACACGTAATTAAACATTTAAAAATTGTAATATATACACTCTAAAAAATAAATATGGCTTATAATAGTAAAACATTCCCCAATAGAAGGAATCATAGAGGATATCTCTCACCTAGATTCTATAATTTCTATTTATATTATATAAAACCAGTGTAATAATGATATATAAATTATATTATTTCAAAAGAAACATTTTATTATTTAATAAATTATCAGTAATCCATATAATTCATTTATTTTAATGGTATATTTAATTACATAATCCGCTATGCCCACTTTATGTGTTTTAAGGAAGCTCGGTTCAAACATTAAAAACGACTTATATATGTTCATAATGGTCAAATAGGTCACAATTAAAAAATATAAAGTATAAATATCGTGAAATAATTTTTATTTTTAATCATTAATTTTACATTTATAAATAATAATGGAATATTTTTATGTAAAATGAATTACATTACAATCAAGGAAGCTGTAAGTCATACCTACCTATAAGTAACAATTTAATTTTTTAAATGATCACGAGGGAATGATGTAAAAACAATTTACCTTTACATTATTATAATTATAATATAAATATTATATTATATATTTAAATAATCTTATATATATAATTCATGTGATATGGAGATGAAAAACAAATCATATATGTTCATTTAGGTGGTAATCAGTAAATACTTGTGAATGGCATTATGATTTTTCAATGGATGGAAATGTATGAAAATAGATTATATGTTATCATTAAAAATTGATAATTATTTCATTAATATCATATATATACTTTAAATCAATCATTATAAACATCCATGGTATGTCACTATGTAAAATGAATTATATTAGTTTGTGAGGTAGTAGTCTACCATAGACACGAATAATGGTTGCATTTCCTATTTGATAAAAAGGTGATGTATACTTGTTGTGTCAATAATATAAAAAATTCTATGTATATGAAATATATTTATTTTATTATCTCATTATGTTTGAATATTATTTTGAAGTGGTAGAATAACAAATAAAAAATAAAATATTAGTTTAAGAACTATATATGTTATCTTGAGAACCTCTTTATGTCTATACCTAAAGCATTACTAGGTTGGTTTTGGGAGAAAAATGGAATCAAGGATGTGGGGATTAATTTTAGGATGGGTTATTTCAGGTTATTAACTAATTAAATAATCTTTAATGAGGAGAGGACAGTATAGAGGGATTCATTTTGTAAATTGGAAAGATTAGACAATTTGATTTTTTAAAATGATTAAAATATATGAATATCTTACTGAATAAAAAATCTATAAAATGGAAGAATTCAAATTATAAATTAGATATATCTCAATAAGTCTATAAAGTATTTTTTTTGAAAAAAATTTAGTACATTTGAACCCTCATCTCTTTATCCTACACCCCGTTCACAAAAAACAATAACATTTGTTTTAAATTTTAGGTGTTATAGATGTATTAAAAAGAAGAATATATGTTTTTGAATAAATATATCAATATATTTTGATTTTTTGAATTGATAAATTTATTTTTTATCATATTATTAATTGTTATATAAAATGTTAATAATAATAATAAAATTATTGTAATTATTATTTATGTTTAAGAAAAATGAAATGAAAATATAAATGTGTAATTTATAATTGCATTGTAGTGGAAATTTGGATTGAGTGAATATTTTTAGGGGTCAAAGTAATATAGATGATATTATATACTGTGAGTTTGAAATTAAATTATGTGAGATTAATAAATATATATTTACTATTTTTTGTATTTAATGAATGTTATACCTGAAATATCTGTGGTGGTAATGATGGTGGATATTTAATTATAATATTAAAATATTTTTTTTAATTATTATTAGTACATTTCAAGTATAATATTTGTGTGTGTTACGTTATAATGTGTATTTATATATGTGGTTAATATTTATATTTATATAAGCACATATAGATATATGTATATATGTGTGTGTGTGTTTTTAGATATATATATGTGCTGATGTATATATGTATATACTGGTATGTCTTTATATATACATATATATCTTCATTTTTGTGTGTGTAGGTGTATATATTTACATTTCGGTGTGTATAAACACCTATATTATGTATATATATATATATATGTAGATGTAACTAAATACATATTTAATGAATGGTTAAATTTATTTAATAGGAATAACAAATAATAAAATTTATGTTTAGTTGGGGTGCAACTTATGATGCGATTAGAAAAAATATAATAATACATGAAGGAGGTGTACTATAAACATATTGGCGAGGAAATAAAAAAATAGAGAATATATATAATAATTTAATTAATAGGGAATAAGGGAACTGAATAAGAAATCATGGACGAATTTAGAGTTCGATGCAAGTAAGCCATGAGAAGTAATGAAAATATTTATTATTGACTTGAGAAAATATCTACGAACGGGGAAAAGGGGAGGATTATAATGGGGTGAACATGATGAATTATAACTCTCCCTTATACCTATATCCCCCCCACATCTCTCCCCCTCAATATTGTATTTATTATTATTATTATTCATAACTCATCTTTTTGACAACTCATCTGATACTGAACAGATTGATGCTTCATTTTTTCAATTGGGATCCTCTGATGAGTAGATATTAAATCATATGCCTTTTTCCGATATAAGGTAGGTATTTTATTCTTATTTAAATTCATATTTTTCACATTTTAAATATCAAATATGATGAAAATTGAAAATCAATTTAAGTCAGGAATGTTTCTTTGATTTGGTGGTGAAATTGAACATGGATATCAACCCCCACTGTCAATCATAAATATAAATATGGTAGAATGTTTATTATTAGGTTGAGGACATGTTTATTATTATTACCATGATATAATGTGGCGTATTAATGTTCAGGGACTATAATGAATTTGATCAAATGTGTGTGTGTTTTTCTGTGTTCACAATTATGATATGGTATGTGTTCCTTGATTAATTACTAATATTTCCTTATTATACTTAGGGTATATATTAAATTTTTGTTGTGTTGTGCATGTTAAAAATGTAATAAGTGGATTGATCATGGATTGGAAAATTGATAGGGGGATCATGATAACACATTTAATGTGATATGATTATAAGAATGAGATAGGGGATAGGGCATTTAGTCCTTGTTTGGCCTAACCATTGGATATTATTTTCTTACGTGATCGGGACCATGATATTTCTAGGGGGAAAGATATTATATGTGTATTAAATTATATTTCAAATGTAGGGGTTGAATATCTATGTGAATTAACCTGGGAAATAATGATGGGGTATTTTGGTCTAGATTATCCTGACTAGGAATCCTAAGGCATGTTCAACTATTGAGTAGATTCAAGGTTCTCTCACAAATTAATGAAACTTTTTCCACCATTATGAGTTTTTCTTATAAGGAGACCATGTACATACAACAAGGGTTTTTGGTGTCTTGGTTATATCTCAAACTTGTACCAGGATATTTAGTTATTTTTTCATTTATTTGTTGTATTTTTATACACACATATTCAAGTGTACACATGTTGGGATGAATAGATTGAATCATTCAATGTATTATAATTACAACCCACTTTTTAATTTTGATTCACTTATAGATGTCATGTATAGTGACACAAAAATGTTTATGGGCCATTTTTTAAATGACTTATCAGAGGATTGCAATGCTGTTAGTAAATAGAGATGGATACTAGAGAACATTTATGTTTATTTAATCATTACTATATGTAGTTGGTTTTTATTTCCACTTTAGGAGCCCATTTATTTTTTCATTTATGAGATATATTTTTTCTATTATTTTCACATGATTACTCTAATTATATTTATTATTTTTTTATTATTTTTTATGTCAGAAATAGATATTGAGTGTACAATTTCCTCATTAATGAACATCAACCATCATTACTAGTAGACATAAATCTTGCATATAGGGATGTGTACATGTAGTCATGTGATCCTCCAGATTGAACCCATGTTTTTAGGTTGTGGTGATACACAATGGTATTATAGAACAAATATTTACTAACATGTATTTTATCTTTTTGTTGATTTTGTAAAATGTAATCATGAGTTATTATGGTTTATACATTGATGTGGAACTGATATTGGGTCTGACCAGCATTGTATAGTAGACCTCTATGTTTCCAAGATGCTGAAAATTTAGACTTCTCTATTTTATGTTATCATATATTAAATACACCTTTTGTGATATATATTATTTTGATATGTCTTTTATGGGTTTTTTGTGCATTCATGAACCATTATTGGAATGAATGTTTGCATTTTTATGTACATGTTTTATACATTATATTGATCTCAAATAACTAAATACATGTTGTAATTGTTATATGTTCTTTGGTGTAATATTAATAAAATATTTTATTTATCTTTTTCTATTATATGCTTTATTTTATATCTCTAGTTGTATATATTTTTTATAAGTTGGAAATAGGAACACGAGTCTTGAATAACTAGTTTGTTTTTTGTGTGGTCATATGTTTTGAAATATTTTTTTGTTGACACAAATCTGGGTTTTATTTTATAAATTTCTAATATCTTGGAAGAAATTTCTATTTGATAAATATTATTGATTATATTATCCCTGGGTATTAGTGGTGGTCTCCATAAGTTCAAACGGTGTTAGAAGGTTCTTTGTATTTTTTTGATGATTTTTTTTAATTTTAATATGGAAACTCTTAGAGTGAGAAAAAGTGTCACAATAATCTGAAACACTACTCGAGGATGTGAAGATTTATAGTAGGAATATCATAACTGCAATTATTTTAATTTATTAATTTTCAGTTAAGGATATATTTTAAAAATTTAGAACAAATTATTGAAATCAATTTTATCAAATTATTTTGGTTTGTTTGGAATAAATATTTTTTGAATCAGCATATTTACTAAGATGTTAAAAATAATAAAAATAATAATTATATTTTTATTTTTAATAGTGTTAAATATGAAATGGAAGGGAAATATTGATTTTTAATTAATAATATTGTTCTCATGGAAAATATCGATGAGTGAATGATTATTAGTGGTCATAGTAGTAATGGTGAATTTTGTTTTTATGTGAGTTTATAAATGAAATTATTTTTTATTAATTAATATGTATTTACTAATTTCAATATCAAATCAATGTTAATGTATAAATAATTATAGGGTTATTGATAGTGGGAATTTAAAATTAATATTAAAATTATTATTATTATTATTATGAAATTTGGAATATAATATTTGTGTTTGATATGATAAAAATGATATATATATATATCTGGGCTAAGTTTATATATATATATGGGCACATATATATTTATATGTTATAGTGTATATATGTTTATGTGGGTGTGTCGCTATATATGTGGATTTGTACGTGTGAGTGTATATATATATATACACGTGTGTATATAGAAAGACACACATATTTATTCGTTGAATATTAATATTTATCTATATGAAAGTATTTGAATATATATTTAATGAATTATTAGATGTATATAAGAGATCTAATAAATAAATAAATTTAAGTGGAGTTGTGATGATTCTTATGTTGTGATTTAGAAAAATATATAAATTCATAAAGGGCGTAAACTATAAATAAGAATATGAGGAAATAAAAATTATAAAGAAAATAAATAATAATTAAAGTACAAGGGAATGATGGAATACATACAAAACTAGGGATTAATTTAGAGTTAAAAATTAGTATGGCCTGAGGAGAGGGAAAAATATTAATTGATGAATTGAGGGAAAATTTATAATGGGGAAAATTGGGAGATTCCAAAGGGAGAATAAAGGATAAATTACCCCTTACCCTAACACCTATCTCACTCCCCATTTATCTCTCTCTATACCTCTCTCATAGATCTTTTATTATCATTATTATTCAAGATTTTTCACTTTGTTATCTTCTCTGACATTGATCAGATTGATGCATTGTTAGTGTCATTGGGTTCATCTTGATGAGTAGAAATTAAATCCAAAGTTTTTTTTTATGAAAAAATGTATTTTAATTATATATAGTAATATATTTTTAACATTTTAAATATAATAGTTAATGATAATTATAAATCATGTCAAATATGTAATGGTTATAGGATTATGTGGTGAAATTGAACTCGAACCTCAACCTATTTATTCAATCATTTTAGCACCTATGTTATTAAGTTCACTACCATGTAAATCTCTTGTTTATAATCTTTAGAATGATATAATGAGGTGTGTTGATGTTCTTAAACTTTCATGATTCATATCACATGTGTGTGTGTGTGGATGTTTTTCAATTTAATGTTATGTTATGCATTCGTTGAGTTGATGCCACTATTTCCATGTTATATTTTTCATATTTTCTATGTTTTTTTAAATATCTTATGATTCGTAAAAGACATGTCAAACCATAATGGATTTATTGCCTTAGAGGAGGATTATTTTTAGATGTTACATGTGATATTATTTGGGGAATGAGATAGGAATTTTGAGGTATTGTTTTTCCAGACCTAAGGATATTATGATCACATGTGATTAGACCTATGAGATGAATGTGGGGAATGATAGCCTATGTGACCGAACCAATATATGAATAGTGGGATATGATGATATATGTGACCTGACATGAGAAATAATGTTGTTGTATCATTTCCCACTATAGGATGAAATAGAGGCACAGGGCCAATATAGGTATTGAGAAAAATTGAGGCTATATCTAATTTTTTTAATGTATCCAAAACAATTCCAATGTTTTTTAGAAAGGATCAAAAGTACGTAAAACTATGGTTTATAGCATTTTCCTTATATAATGAATGTCTGGGTTTATTGTTAGTTTTCTGTTAATGTATTTATTATCATGTTATACACTACCATAGATGTATACACATGTTTTCAGATTATTTTTTGGTGTCGTATAGCTTGTTTTGCTCACACCCTACTAAGGAATTTTAGTGTACCTATAGGTTATTGGACTAGTGGCCTAGTGTAAGTTAAAGGCCCTATTCATGATGGGTGAGGAAAAGAGTATTAATCCAAAAATAAACTATGAAGGAATTTAGAGGACCTCGCTATTTAATAATATTATCTTACCATTATATACATTATCTTTCCTCTACATGATGAATTTTATTTGTCCTTGTATGAAATGTGTTCCATCTATTATTTATGAATGATTACCATGATTGTATTTTTTTTATAATTATTAATTCTTCTATGACATGATTCTGAGGGTATAGTCACCAAAAAAATATTTTTATAACATCATTGATAGATTAAATTATCTTTTATAAGAGGAGGAACACATTATTTCATGTGAAAATTTTTATTAGATCTGTTGGTTTGGTTTAGGATGTTAGACCAGTAAACTTGTTTTAACCTTAACCGCAGTAACATATTTTTACTATTTTTGTTATTCACTGTGGATAAAAATTATATTGAACATATTTAGTAAAATAAATTATAAAATTTTAGAAAATTTAATCAACTATATCAAATTGACTTTATATAATTCAAAGAATATACATTAAAATTAAACCAATAAAATACAATGAAAAAAGGGTTTTCAGAAAAAAAAATTTAAGTTAAAAAATGTTTTATAGAAAACTAATATATAATGTTGATCATAATAAAATTTAACCGATTATATATAATCAATAATTTAAAATAAAAATTTAAAACTAATTTGAAATATATTTTTTCTTTTTGAACATTTGAAAAGGAATGAAAGTTTTATAAAAAATCATTATTTTTCACTATTCATTAATAAAATTAAATTTTCAATAAAATTTAATATATTCATTCAATGATAATTTTTAGAATAAAATTTCCAAAATAAAATAATTTATATAAAAAAACTTATAATTATTCAAACTGATTATAATATTCACTCAAGAAAAGAAAAATAAAATAAATTTTGAGGAAAATTTATTTTTGAAGAAAAACATCACTTCAATAAAAATTGAATAATTATTTAATAAGAAATTATCAATAATTTTTTTTAATGTTTATGTATAATTTATAATTTAATTGCTTTTATTCATCTAATCAAATTTAATTAGTAGGTTTTGACCATGATATTTAAATAATAATATTGTATAGTTCATTTTTTCACGATGTTGTGTGTCGTATAAACTATAAAACAAAATACCATTGTTAAAAACCAACATAATACCATTTATTTCTCTTTCCATCAATTTTTCAAGATAACTCCATTATTGAAAACCAGCATAATACCAGCATAATACCATTGTTCCCTCTATCCATTGTTGAAAACCAGCATAAACAAACATAATACCATTGTTGAAAACCAGCATATTATATGGTTCATTTTTTCACGATGTTGTGTGTCATAATACCATTGTTGAAGCATAATACCATTGTTGAAACATAATACCATCGTTTTCTCTTTCTATAATTTTTTAAACATAATATTATTTAAAAAATATCATAGTGTTAAATTATCTACACTTCAAAAATAGTCATTCATTTTATTTCAATTTGATATTGGTAATAAAAGGTTTAACATTAAAAAAACCATTGTTGAAAACTAGCATCATAAATTGGGTTAATTTTTTTAAATTAGGGAAAGAGAAATAAAAATGTCATCTTGAATAACATATAACATCATTTCTAAATATGAAAACATTACTAGGGTGTGAATATATATATTGAGAGAATATAAATTTCCAAATAATTAATGAGGGTTGTAAAAAAAATGATAAAAAATATAAATGATCAATTGAATGTAAATGAGTAGAAAAACAATAATCAATATCCATTAAAAAGGAACATCCCTTCAATTTAAGTGATCATAATAAGATAAATTATTTTAGGTTTATTTTTCTATAAATGAAGATTTTACATTCAGTTTAGATTAATAACAAAAGGAAATATAGTTACATGAGAATTATAATTTAATGGTTGATGGAACTACATTCCCCTAGAAAGTAAAATCCCTCCCCCAGTGTTTCCTCAATTCACCTTCTCCAAAAATAGAAACCTCATCTTTCCACACTAATTTTTATAAAAATTCATGTTTGATCTTTATCAGTGGAGATTCTATAGTTGTTACATCATTAGATCATGGATCGTTTTCAATTGATCATTCGTGTTCCCACTTCTTTCTAGGATTTATTAATCATCATTGTTGATATTCTAATCCCTCGCTACTTATTTATTCCTAGGTATCATGTTACCTAAATTAGGAATATTGTAGATCATGTCATGTTTGTTATGAGGAACAGTATAAGGATCATTGTTGGTTTTGTGTGTGTAACCTCATTCTTCATATTATGTTTTCTCCAAATATGAACACCTATATCAATCCTGTCTTTGATGTGAGCATCATGGAGTAGGATTCTTGGTGGACATTTCTAGATTGGGGGAATGTGGGAGTTTCAGGCTGGAGATGAATTTATTTAGTATATTATGGAAAGTTCAAGATGAAAATTAGTGGGTGTCTATATGGTTTTTTGGGTGAAAAAACAAAATTTTATTTTGGGTAAATTGAAAACAACATTATGGATTCTAATAGGAATAACTTATCTAAGTCATGGCTGTATATTAGTTATATTATTTTATGTTTTCAGAGACAATGTTAATGAGAAAGTATATCCCTTTTTGGAGAGTATTTGTTTTTTGTTTTGTGGAAATATTTTTGAACATTTTATTTTTTCTCATTGTATTTTATAAGTGGTGCTACATCTTTCAGGGGTCATTGGGTGGGTAACCTCAAAAGATGCATAGGAATAGTTTCACCCATCATTCATCTAACTATACTCATTTAAGGATGGATGGATGATCAACTATCCATTAACCTCTGAAAATGTAATTTCAGACAATTTTCATTTCATCTCGTTAACAGACTAATGAGTTCCTCACATGCATTTACATGTTAGAATCATGAAAGAGAGACATGTTTGATGGAACCAATCTTTTGATCCCCCATCCATATATCATTATGGGTTTTCTGGGTGACCAGATGTGTTGTAATGGACTATAATAACACAACTTCTTATTATAGTTAGTGATGTATCATCATTTAATAATTTCATTGTTTCATAGTATAATAGGGGTGTTAAAAGACTTTTTTTTGTGGTTGTATCAATGTTTTATCCCATTTGGACACAAAAGACTATATTCAAACATTTATGTAATAATTTTTTAAGGAAGTTTTGACTCCTTAATGTAATGGATACTAGCTTTTTTCATTCTACAATATGGGTAATATATTTTATGTTTAATTAAATGGGATTGACCCACAACATGTTAAAAAATTAGAATTAAATACTTTATTTAATTCATACAGAAAAAATAACATATTATTATCCAAAAAATGAGTTTTAAATATGAATTATTTAGTCTTGAAGGACTAAAGTAAACTTCTAATTTATCAAATAATCTATAAAAACAAAATTACATAATCCTCATGTCATTAGTTTTTATCAAAATATAAATTTGTTATGAGAATGTAATAAAATATCGAAAACATACAATCCTTTATATGACGAAATAATAAATTTATCTTCAAAATTTAAATTGTAACAAAAATGGTTCATCTTAGATCATTTCCTAATTTAAAAAACCAAACACAAAATATTACCTCAATATCCGAACCATTATTGAATGTTTTATCCTCTAGGGTTATATAATTACATTTTGCATTTATCACCAAATATGTACATTATTATTTCCAAATAACCCCCCTTATTAAACCACATGATACACCTATGTTTCACTTTTACCATAACATAACAAAATGTATCCCTAGATATAATTAATCAATTTTAGATCCTATTAATTAAATCCAAATGTTGTGTATATTTTTTTGAATGTATGGTAGACTTTACAATTATAATCCCATGATGGTATCCATAAACCTTATGTTAACATATTATAAAATAATCAAAATAAATAAATTTATCTAAACACTATATCTAATACTGACTATAAAATCCGTAGAACGACACACTTAGATTTGGGGCTAAAATATAGTCCGTACATTTCTCGGTTTGATGTTGATAAGTGTGACCCAGATTTGATACTTAATTATATATGACATAAAAAGAAAATACTCTATGACATTCATACCCAATGAACATTTAATATTATAGTTTTATAGTATTAGGACAAACATGTAAAAAACCTGACATCTGTAGCCTGGAGACAGTGAGTTAATTTATTACATTGGCATATAAGCAAGAAAGAAGAATTCTACAAGACATAATAATTTTATAGTATTAGAAGACATGATTACATGTATAAGCATTACATTAAAACATAAAATTAAATAAAACATATCAAATTCTTTTCAATCACACATAAATAGTTATATTATATATTACGGTCATTCATAATAATTTTTTTTCATCGTATTGAAAAATTAAAGACATGTAGTTGGGTTAATAGATTCTCAGTAAGTATAAACAATACCGAAGAGAATACATAATAAATAAGGCATGATGAATGAATGAAAACTCATCCAATTAAATGTAAACATGAGAATAATATAGAATAAATATAAATTGGTCTAATAATTCCATAACTTTACTTAAATATCTAAAATTCTACTTGTAGAATAATCGCATGGAATATTAATTACTAGTTTCATAATGAGGTAATGCATAACATGGTACATTATAACCATACAGTCAATTCATCAGGCCAAGACCATACCTAAAGAGGTAACAACCAAAACTAGTTAGTCCCACAAGACCTGTTAATGCCCTAAGGGGACAAAGTGGGAACTATATGATACTTATTATGTCCAATGAATTGATCATATTAAAGGGGAGAAACATCACAAACATATAAATTCATATTTAATTGAATGTATGAAATGTAAATAACTTTATCCAGTCAGTATACATAAACACTAAACAATTAGAGTAATATGGAGAATGTTATCAAGATATAGGAATATTAATCATGAACCATTGAATAAAATATGTTAGATGATATAATAAAATATTAATCCCAATTAAACATATGAATCAATAACAGTATTGAAATAGATGAAAATACTCCTAGAAAATCAGTGAGTAATACTTGAAATAAATACTGTTTTACTTTAAAATTTATAGTTTTTGTAGAAAAAATTATTGTAGAAAACTAGATGAAAACTAAGTAAGTATTTTTATAAAAAAATTATTTATTTTTGGAAATAATTATTTCCTTAAATAAATTTTATATTTCATTTAAAATAGGTAATATTTTGATATTTTCCCATGAATCTGGCGTATTTATTTTGAAGAACTTGAGAAAGATCAATTTAAAACATGTAACTACCCATATTAGATATATGTATTATGATGAGTAAATCTATATTGAAAATTAAACCATAATTTACGAGGAGTAAATAAGAATAAATAAAGACTTCACTAGGGTAAAGAGAGAAAAAATAGTAACCTGAATGAAAATGGATGTCTAGGTAGAAACCAATACCTGATGTTCGAATGTGTTCTGAACATGACCATTATTCTAGGAAAAATAAAAGTAAATCCATTAATTAATTAATTAATAACCATTTTAAGAGTATTTTATTTATTATAATTTTATTAACTCCTTTTATAGAATATTTGATGAGTTTTAATATACAATTTTATTTCTCAGGAGCGCTCATTTCTTGGGAATTCATGATTGGTATACTTGAATATGAGTAAGTATGTTAATGCAGAATGGGTATAAATCTCTATTATTTGATTTATAAGTTTTAAATGAACATCCATAATTATAATTGGTATTTTTTATTTTGTTTCCATATATGAGGATGAATCATTAGATAATATGTTAATGATAATCATTTAGCTTAATTTTAGCGATTTTTCGATCACAACAATCTAGCTTTGTTATAATATTTAATAACTTGTATATATGATGGTTTAAGAACATTAAATAAGATATAATTTATATTTTATTATCTGATTAAACCATAAAAATGTTTTCATGTCCAGAGATGAAGAATAAATTGAAGAAAAAATCTTCTTCCTCTACAAAGGTTATAAATCAGCACCTCCCGGATAATGATTTAATTTTAAAATTAGTTAGAGAGAGAATAGCTTTTGGAGAATGATATTACATTAAAATTATATAAATAAATTATATATATGATACAATGGTTATAATGATAATATTTATAGACGATGTTATGATATATTAATAAAAGAAAATAACTTTAAAATAAATTAAAACGAAATAGAAGAGGATTTTACCTCTTGAAAACACCTTCTTATGAACATCCTTATGTGGATTTGTTTTGGTCTATTGATGATTTTAAGAGATCCTAGACGTTGGGGAGAGGGATGAAGAGAGTATTAAAAATATTATAATCCTCAAAGCATAGATGGTGTGAGAAGAAGGGGAGGTATTTATATTGGAGGAGAGGATTGATTTCTCGTTATTTTATTCAATAAAATATTTTTTTCTAAAGGAATGAAATTGTGCTAATTATTGTGAAAAATTAAAGAAATAACTTCATGAGAGATATAAAAATGGTTCTTTTATAATTCATGATATTATGAATATTGTATTGAACTGATAATGTATAAATACAGTAAATTACAATATTTTACTATTCACTAAAAATTCAACTATTTTATAAAAAACCAAAATAATTACCATATAAATATTTCAATATGTAGAATCCAAAAATAAACTCAATTTCATGTAACTTATTTTATAAATATGATCACACTTATTTTTAATAAAAACTATCATTTACTCGAAAAAATGAGATTTTAAATCTACAACTGATTTTATAGGACATTAAAAAATTAATTATGGCCACATAAAATTAACCTAAAGTCATAAGAAAACAAATATTTATGAATAAATTATACGAGAATGTGTTTTTGAACTATGTTAATTAATTATAATATTAAAATTAAATATTTATGACTCTTAAAAATAAAAAAAATTAATTAATAATTATTAAAATATTGATTTACCTATAATATGTAATAATTATATAATACATTAAATTATAAGATGCCCAAATTTCATATATACAATCATGGGTGAAGTTATTATTTATTCTGTCTATTTACTCTCCTTAAGGGACATATTACTATTCCTAATGTCATGTTACTATTTGATCGATATAGGTTCATTTACATCAAGAAAGACATCTTTTTTCATTCTATCTTCATTTATGATGTTTTTATTATGTTATATAGGTGATTTTATGTGACCTACAATATATGAAATAATAATTATAATAGATATTTTATTGATAGTGATTTTGGTATATACATTCTCCCATCCAAAGAATATTTATTCCTTGAAATTTCTATATTTTAACCAAAAAATGATTTTCGTAGTACTTCATCATATGACCCTTAGGCACCCACATCAATTCTTTAATTTTATGATTTTCCCGAAGTACCTCTACCTGCTGAGTCATCAGATTCCTCATCCCCGGTTTATTAGTTTCTAGAATCAAGATAGGCTTTTCATAGCTAGATACTTTGAGTTCCAATTATATTTCATCAAAAGTAAATACAAGTAATGGGTCTGGCGTGTACTTCCATAATAAGATGTTTTGTAGCACATTGTGTAACTAAGAATGGATATGGAATATTTCCAAATGGTTACCAAAAACTACAATTCTCTCCCAAATTTCAAAAGTACCAATGTATGAAGGGCTAAGTTTCCCTTTTATCTCAAATCTTATAATACACTTCCATGGATATATATTCATGAAATCAGGATCTCCCACATTAAATTCAATATACATGCATTGATTATCAGTATATCCCTTTTTCTAAGGTTAAGTTATTTTTTATGGGTTTGAATATTCTTTATGTTTTTCATTTTTGATCCATAATCTATGGGGCCACAAGCTTCCATTCACCAACTTCATCACAACAATTTGGTGTGCGAAATCTCTTTCTATAAAATGCATCATATAGTTCCATTTTAATAATAGAATGGAAACAATTGTTGAATGAAAAATCCAACAAAGGTAAATATTAATCCCTCATTCCTTGAATGTCAATAGATAATGATCTCAACATGTCCCTTAAGGTTTGGATCATTCTATCCAACTGCAATTAATTTTGAGGGTGATAGGCAGTACTAGAAAAAAGCTCAGTATCCAAAACATTCTGATGTCTTTTCTAGAATTGTGATGTAAATTCTAGATGATGATAAGATATAATAGAACTAAGTGATCAATAAAGTCTTGAAAATTCATTAATTTATAGTCTTTCAAGGGGATCCACTAGGAAAACCTCTTTTATAGGGAGGAAATGTTTAGATTTGGAATTTCAATCAATAATCACCCATACTGCATCATTATTTCTTGGGGTTTTTTGAAATACAGTAAAAAATGCATAGTGATATCATTCTATTTCATTGTATGATTATGAATGGGTTGCATGAAAACTCTAGGATGTTGTCTTTAAGACTTCACTTTTTGACATGATAAACATCATGATAACTAATCAGTTATTTCTCGCTCTATATTTTCACACCAAAACTGTTTATTCGGATATCTATACATCTATGTTATACAATGGTGTATAGAAAATTTCATGCTATGGGAATCATCGAGTAACTCACTTTTTTTCCCAGATATATAGGGAAAAAAAATAATCCCCTCAAATTTAACAATTCCATCCTTACACACAATGACTTGAAGCTTCCCATCATTCACTTCTATAATTTTAATTTTAATATTCTCATCATTAGATTGAGAACATTTAATTCATTATAATAATGATGGTTGGGGAAATAGTTGAAACAGTTATTATGTTTCTCATTACTTGATAATTCCCTTATCCATCTATTCTAGATCTATTTACTTAGTATCATTATCAATCCCCATCCTATTCATAATTTTATGTTCCTTCATACTAAAATAATCATTTCCCTTATTTTCCTACCCTTAGTTATAGTATATTGAAAAATCATAATCCAAAAGTAGCTCGAGCCATCGTATTTTCCTCATGTTAATTTATTTCAGTGAGAAGATATATTTCACACTTGTTGGATCCATATATATCTCACATATTTCATCATAGATATAGTGTCTTCATATCATCATAGAAAATACTATCGCTATGAACTCAAGATCATGTGTCAGATAGTTCTATTCACGTGTACTTAAATTCCTTGATTCATTGGCATGAACGCTTTCATTATGTATAAAGACACAACCATGCCATTTATTTTATTCATCACTATACATAAAAAATCCACCATTTACCAATGGTAGAGTCAGGATCGGAGAATTCACCAATCATCTCTTTAATTAATCAAAACATTCATCACATTCTTTGGTCCATACAAACATAACCCTGTTATGGGAAATATTGGTTACAAGGTTATATAATAGGATGATGTTGTGAATGAAATGATGATAATAACCTACTAAACTTATAAAACTATGTACCTTAGTTATTTTCATGGGTGTGGTCCATTCATGAATGGCCTTTTAAACCACATGATCAATTAATATTTTATCTTTAGAAATAATATTTCAATGAAAATACACCGATTGAAGCAATAAATCAAACTATCCAAACATCATATATAACTCATTTGTTCTAAGAGTATTTAGAACAATTCTCAAGGTATTCTCATGAACGTTAAGTATTTTTTAGTATATGAATATATCATGAAAAAATTCCATGAGAAAGTAACCATAATATTCCTTAAAAATACTATTCGTTAGAATCTTGAAAATAGAGGGTGTATTAGTCAGTCAAAAAGTCATTATTATAAACTCATAAATCTTAGAACTGTTAAAAATGATGTCATTGTAATTTCTTCCTTCATCATATGTAATTGATGATATCAATATTGATGGTCAATCATAAAAAAAATCATATCTATGAATTTCATCAAATAAATCAGCATCGAAATAGGGAGGGTGTTTGTTCTTTATCTTAACAGAATTGATTCACCTATATTCAATGCACAACCTTTTAGATCAATATTTATTCTTAATAATGATATTAGGGAATCACCATGGAAAAAAAATTAGGTGAATGATTCCTTTATCAGTCAATTATTAAAGTTGTTTATGTATCTCTTATAATTACACTATTTCCATTTTATAAGAAGTAATTGATATAGGCCCTCAACTAAGAATTAAATAAATAGAAAACTCAATTTTCTTCTTTTGAGGACATCCAATAAAATATTGTAGATATACATCAATGTATTCTTTCACAATAGGTAAATTCTAAATTTGAATATTTTTTCCTCCCTCGTAGATATTGTTTTCTCTTCCTCCCTATGATATTCATTAATATGAGATACTAAGGTTGTATCGAGATAAGAATAATATAGTGATGTTTCTACGAAAAAGATAAGTGACTATATATCATTATCAAAAATTGTGACCTCATTATTCGTGTAATATATTTTCACATAATAATTTTAAATCTAATCCATACAAAGATTTATGACAATTCTTATCATAGGTACGATGATATATTCATCAAGTAAAGATTATTTATATTTAATACATGGGATTGATTAAAGTATAATTGTGGCAATGATACTTCTATTAATATTTTTGGATCATAATTCCGTTATTAAATCAAATTGTAAATTTTTGACTTTCGTTGAAAATTTGAATGATATAAAATAATGCGATGATCCAAAATCAAATAAATCATTGGATAAGATTCAGGAAACAATTAGAGTACATTCCACCACATCATTTAGAACTTCAACCTCAATAATTGTGAGTGAGAAAGCCTGGTCTTGCATCCTTTTCCTTCAATAAAGAATGTTTACTTTAAATCAAGGACATTAATATTCATAATGTACCATATATTTATAGTTATAACATTAAAATCAGAATATTCCTTCCTTCCCTTACAATCATGGAATTGGTGGTCCATTTTTCCACACTTGTAATAGACTCCCATTCCCATATTGAATGTAACAGGGTGTTTCTTCCTAGAATTACATCAAGATGGAACTTAACCTCTTCCTTTATTACCCAATAACATATTTCCTTTTCAGATAGTTCAAAAAACCCCTTCTTCAATTTATTACCTTTAATTTCATAAGACATTGATAATCCCTCTCTATAACATCCCAGTTCTAGGTGCCACCCAAAGGTGCCCCATACCTGTTATATCATATGGCCTTAAACAAATTTTCCCAAATTCTAGTGGTTACTGACTAGTAGTGAGGGCCTTTGGTGTGATAGTGGGGGAAATATTCCTTCATTGGTAGGGCGACATAGTGGAAAAAATATTAAACTCTAACAGAAGTAGAAATACCATACAATAGATGTAAACAACAGAAGATAGATAATTTAATAAACTGTAATCTATAACTATATATATAAATGATGTATGTCACATGTAATAAGTAAATAATCAAAACAAGTTATGATGCTGTAAATACCATACAGAAACCAAAGTATAGAAAATATAAACTCTAATAGCATTGCAAGCCTCATCTTAGACTAATTCTCTCTAGCTCCATCAGTAATCATGTACCTAGTAAATAAGGGTTATTTCCCATATCTAAACCTACAACAACATAATCTGTATGGGTCCAAAAGCATGACCCAAAACAGGATTCAGATGAATCCTAGTAGGCAACCACCAATAGATCTGTGCCTAACTGTCAATGAATATATATAGCAGGTACTACGAAAAAATTAAGTGATAAACTAGGATGTAATCAAAAGTAAACAATCATACAGTTATCAATTATATTCATTTAAAATTTTAATTTATTAAATACATTGAAAAATTTATCCTCAAAATCTAGACTAAGCTCGGTATCCCCTTGTATAACAATAATAAACAGACGTCTTATTAGACCATATAAAAAATTAGTTAAGACCATGTCCAATCCTATGCTTTGTATTGGAAATATTTTCAAAATAAATCAATAATTCACAAGCAACCATCTGGGAATGATCTCATTTTCTAAACCCTCTGGTTTAACAGATCATCATTTCATAATATACTAATAATGACCCTCTCGTAAGGCCCACACAGTCTAACACCTTTCGTCCCACATAGTAATAATCATTTAAAAACGCCCTCCTGTGTAGCTTTCTCGGTCAATACCCCCTTGGTGGGTATATCAACAATGAATTAAAATAACCATATGGATTCCCTCATTTTCAATTCCATATGGTACAACATTCATTTAATAACAACTCTCTAGGTATCTCTCATGGTCTAACCACTCTGGTCAATTGCCACCTAACAACTCTCACAGTCAATACCACTGGGTCAATATGAAAACATTCTTAAATAAAAGACCCTATATTATAAATCTCCCATAGTCAATTCACCTTGGTCATAATTTCACAATTAGAAACAACCTCATTTAATATAATTATTAACTCCATCCTAACGACATGAGGCATGGAAAACAAGGAATCCAAACCTGGAATTCTAGACCAAACAACCAAAATCAATCAAATATCAGAAACACATCCATAATCATGGTATGAAACATCACTCTTATGAAATAACCCTTTCTCAAACAAAAAATTAATTAATTAAACATGGTTAAATTCTAAAACATGCAATACCCCAAACATTAGTATTCGAATGTTAAGAATATACAGAAAAAAGACAATAGAATAAGGGCACAAACCAAAAACCTTGACATTGTACGATAAACAATTTAGAAAATCAGACGTTGAATCATCCTAGAATGATGTAGTTCTAAAAAAAGATCAAAATAGTTCAAACTTGAATAACTCACGATAGAGGAGAAATTGTGAATATAGTCTCTAAGGAATGAGATAAACCACTATTGGTAATCGAACACACCTAGTGGCAATTAAATCCAAGCTTTGAAGGAAGAATGAACGGATCTATAAGATCTTCGATCACATGTTGCTCTCCTATATGAGACATTGGAAGAAGAAGATAATTATCAAAATGAGATGCAACCCATGTCCGATTAATCAAATAAAAAGAAAATTACATGGCATGTTCATTTAATGTACATGGCGTGTACTATCCTCAATTGACCCCCACTTTAGGCGGTCCGTTAGGTCACCCACACAACCATGTACTTGGACATTACATGGCTAGCACACGGCTACCCACGAAAACATAGTACACATCATGTATATATAAAAATTCTAATTTTATCATTTTTACACAAAAAACATCCTGAAATAAAGATCCATTCTAGAAAGGTAGATTAGGGTTCTTAGAAAAATCCACCCTTAAAATTATTCGTCCCCAAATTTCCCTTCCATGGGTGGTGAAGAAAAAAATTCAAACAACTCTTGCGACTATGATCATACACCGACCTCCCTCTACCATGTCTCTTCCATTTTTCACCTGTGTTTCCATAAAACCCATACCAGATGAATAAACCTACCATAGAGAACATTCATTCTGCGAGCCACAATCTGAATAGGGTGATCCTCAACGGATGACTCTGTAACGACCAAGCTATTTATAGCATAATATGTTTATAATTTCAATTAATAATTATGAATAAGATAATATTTTTAATATAAGGGGGATTATTTTTTTGATAGTGTACTGAACACAGAACAACAAGTTTATTTAAAATCATATGTTGCAAATAACTTTGAGTTATACCAAAAAATAATATAATAATAATATTATTTTAAATGGTAGTTAACACCTAGCCTTTTTATTAGAGGGAATGAGGGGAAATAACTAAAATATGATTATACATGTTTTTTAAATCTCTTTACATTTAATCGATAAATTTTAGAGCCTTAAATTAATAATGAATATGATTTTAAGCATGAAATACTCTAATATTCTTTTAAAGGTTGATTTAACGCCTTTTGATGGAGAACCTTTTTTAAATATTTTTTTTTGTCACTTTTTTATATTATATTTGAGAAAACAAAATTATTCTTTAGAAATGGAAATCAAAATTTACTTTTGATGAAATTTTGGTATTTTGCCGATAAAGTTTACTTTTTAATAAATAAAAAAATACTAGATTTTAATTCAAAACTACAGTTTAATTTATTTTTTTGATTGGTTTTATTTTTATTTGGGGTTAAAGTGTAATTGGATTATATTTTTACCATTTAATCAAATTTTGATCATTGGAATAAATTTCACTGATATGTTGGACATAAACACATGCCAATCATTTGTTAGTTTTTATTTCTTAAAAACACGCTTTTTGGTTTTGACAACAAGAAATAATTTTAAATAAATTTCTACAATTTCTATGTTTTTAATTAGAAAACATAGATGAAATATTTGGAATCAGGTTGTATAAATTGTGTAAATATGTACCTTTTATTTTTAGACATTAAGAATAGTAACTTCTATAAATATTTTATTTACCATGGTTAAAGGATAAATCTAGTAAATAAGGATAAAAATAATATTATAATAAATTTAAACTACCCTAAAACATCTTATAACCATGTTGGATGTCATTTTTCTAACCATTTTCATCATTGGGTCGATTTTAGGACCCCATAGATCCACTTGTCTGTGGAAATGACATTTAATTACTTTTATTTTAAAGAATGTAACCTAAACAAGTATCTTTTAGTAAAAAAAATTTATATGGAGTTATATAAGCGATATATTTAACTATAAATTTTAATTAGAAATCTAAAAATATTTAATACATCATTAAATTTTATTTATAATTTGTAGACATGATATTAATTAATATATATATGACTCAATGATGATGTGGCGATTACATTATTAACGAATGATTTAAATAAATGATATTTTAAATATCAAAATAAGTTTATTTTAAAAAATTTTGTGCCTTAGAAGAATTATATGGATTATTATGACTTTATATAGTTGAATTAATTAAGTGTTTTTTAAGGAGTCAATATGTTTTATATTTTTAAAATGTCATGGTATGAATAATTAAAAAAATTGAAATTAATGGGGTTTTAAAACCAATAAAATATAATTAAATGATATAATTTTCCTCAAATTTTATGATTCCAAAAAATGAATTAGTGAAGGTTTAAAATGTTATTAATTAACCCATTGTTTTTATGTTTTCATTTTTTGGAAACTATATCAACCATATAGTATGAATATACAAGAAGACATCGTAAGAGTTAAATTAGTTAACTAAGGGTTAAAGCCAATTGATAAGGATAAATTTTTTAAAAAAATTGCCTAAAACCTATTGGTTTAGTGGATTTAAAATTATCATCACCATAAATTTGAATTAAATGAGTTGGGGACCTTTTGAAATAGAGGTTCTGTTTATAATAAAATAATCTTTCGAGACATTCCTAATGTGCCCCACCTCCCTCTTATAAAAGAACATCGCCTCTTACCCTTACTGACAACACTCAAGCCCCTTGGAATGCCCAAAAACTGTCCAAATAAATTCCCAACTAACATATATTCAACATATTAGCACCACCATGGGTAGAAGGTAATTCAAGAAATCCTTTTATCTTAAATAATAAGGAGTTACGCAATTTGAGGTAATGTCTTCTCTCAAGATTATTTTATTTATTTTATTCTACGACCCCATAAAATATATTAATTTAATTATTGTATAAAAACAAAACTATATTAATTAAAATTTTATGATGCTAGTATAATTATTCTAACTACCTTTACAAACACCGCCACTTGATTTATACGAACATAATGTGTCTATATACGACGAACTACTACCACATGAAACTATGATTGTTCAATTTTCCCCTACCACTTCAAATGGTTTCCATTATGATAGAACTATATTTATATATGATATATATTATAATTATATTTCTATATTATTATATAATCTTATTTACAGAATACATTTAAAATTTCCATAATAAGTAAATAAGTTAATTTTATTTGAGGAAGCGCGGACTACCACCCCCTCAAAGTGAGATTACTCATTCATTCCGTGCACAGAACACATAAATGATGATGTTAATGAAATTATGTAATGAATATATCATATGACATTATACTAGAATAATAATTTTACTAAGAATAATTTATTTTTCATTCCATTAAACATGATAAAAAGAAATAAATGTAGCGTTCATGCGCACGTACGACTTACCATCTCTGAGAACAGTTCATTTCATTTCTTATATACAAATTTTATGGAACATTATAAATACATATATACGTGATATATATAATATATATGATATTTAAATAATGAATATATTTCTGGAGATATTGGAATTTTGACCTCAAGGAAAATTTATAATTATAACACCTTCATTTTTTACTCAACTACCAAATATTGAAAAAAAGAAATATATTAACATAAATAATTATTTAATTTATATAATGTGATAATAAGAAATATAAAAGGAATAATAAAATAGAAACAAGTTATTAAGATGTTAGAAATTAACTTATGTTTATAATTTAGCGAGAACAAGGAACATACGCGGAGAATCAGACGTAAGGTAAGGGAATCATTCACCCATCTCTTTTAGTCAAAAACATCTTTTTTTATGTATATTAATTTCCATTTTCTAATGTTAGGATATTTTATTCTATATTCTTATTTCATTAAATATTATTTACAAGTTATGAGAGACCCTTTTTTCACTCATCAACTCATTTTCTGAATAGTTATGTGATGTTGTTAGGCTGCTAAAATTTTGTAAGGGAATTTCTAAACTCAATTTCCACTCATTGTGTTTTACATATACTTTGATGATTATAATATGCCATATTATGTGTATAATCACTATTTATTTATTTATTTTGTAATTTGTACTTCCATTTTGTGGATATATTTTTTCTATAGATAATCACCCCTTTGATAAACTATTAGGTTATTTATATGAATTTTGTAAAGTACTTATTCTCAATCTCCTTCCATTGAGGCATATCCTGATATTGTAGATCTTATTTATCATTTAATTTGTATATATGACACATTTTGAAATGCTATATAAATAATTACTATATTCTCATCATATTTAAATTTTCGTTTTATGTTACAATTTAAATTTTTTTCAAGTATTTACTAAAGTGGTAAGAGACTCTTTAATGAAAAAATTATTTTAAATGTTTTAAAAATTTATTCTTATAAATATTTTTCATAAATATCAATTTTTTCAAAAAAAAATTATGGATTTATTTATATAGACATCAATATTTGAATATGTTAATTCCTTTAAATGATTCAATGTCGTATAAGACACTTTGATTCATAAATATTCATTTTAAATGTTTTAAATGTGTCTTTTAAATTGGATTGATTATGTCAATATAATGAACTAATATATTGTGGTTGTAATGTGTAAATTTTATCTTTCATTTATGATTGTTTTATGTGTTATGATTATGTTATTATTATGTGGAATTTCTTATGCATATGAGTGGTTCAGGGATAAATTGTTGGCCGGTGGGCCCACAAAATCTCTCCAATGCAATGTGTAATGTGATAGAGGTAAATGTTAATGTTTTTACTACGAGATTTATGGAATGTACCTAGATGGGTATTCCAATGGAAACTCCCTATGAAATTGTGAAAGGTACAATATAATTTTGTTATGGATGCCACAAGTTACATTTATGATTTATGATTTCAATATGTTATTCATAAATATTTTTATTTTATGAGGTATGTTAAAGAGATTATTTTTTCTTAGTGAAAATTATGATATAATTTATTTCAAAGTATTAATGGAGGGAAGTTTTATTTAATTATTTTATAACCCTTATTGAGATTTTTATAATCATCCCATGTTTTTGGAATTTTTTTCACAGGGTATATCGAAGGGTTAGAGAAAGAATGGATTCAAGAATATTTATATCAAGAATGAATATATTGTTTTATTTAATGAGTTTTATTATTGTAAAAAAAATTGGTTTGAGTATAAGTGTCTATATTGTATTATTTGATATGTAATGTAATTATAATGGCCTAATTCCCTAAAAAGAAAAACCCGAAATGATCCTCCTTGTAATTTCTTATTTCAACTCAAGATTAAGATATTTTTTAAGGTTGGGGCCTTATAGTTGTTATTAGAGGTCACTTTAGATAAATTTAGAGGTTAGGGTGTTCTTTAAGCACATGTGACATAACCAGAATGGTTAGCATATTATAAAGAGTCATAGTTATTTTAGATAAATTAAATGAGTTTAAGATAACATAAATAAGAATATCATTGTGTTTACCTTCCTAATAAATGATTATATGATGATTTTACTTATGTACCCACACTAACCATTTTGGTTTTAGTAAATTGATGGATCTATTAGGAACCAAAGTAACAATGGATATGAATGAAAGTGTGGTGGTTTTATGAATGAGAATCTTAATTAAATAGGAGTTGTAATGAGAAATATTGTGGTTATTCTTAACCAACTATCTATAGTCATGATTGTGCACTTGAACCGTGTAGATTATTCCAAGGTATCATATATGAGAGAAAATACCCCTATGGATGTTTATGTAACAATCATTATGGTGTGAATATTCAAAAACCTATGTTTCAAGGATTTGGAAAGAAACAACTAGGAAATTTTTTCAATGGGATGGGATGATGTTTCAAAAGTGTTAAAGAAGGTCCTAAAGTAATAACCAACCATGGAAAAAGGAAGTGTCCAGATAAATCTAGGAAAGGTAATGATGTTCTTTTTGAAGAATAAATTTAATGTTTTAAATGATGTATGGATGGTCATCATACAAATATATGTTATACGGAGAAGGTTTGGGAATAGAATCAGTAGGATTGTACGGATATATGTTTACCAATTCCTAATGCCATTCCAATTTAAGATGAGGAAACAAAAAATTTCCTATGAAAGGTACAGATTATTTCATAGCACATGTTTTGAAATTAATGAAATCATATGAAATTATGTTTGATTTTTTTGTAGGAATGAATTATAAAAGAATATGATGGAAAACCATGGATAAAGGATCATGCTGAATTTTCGATAATTAAGATGTACAAGAATTGGAGAGCTACGTTGGATCTATCGATGATGTTATGTTTAAATATATTAATGTTATGATTACCTTGGATGACTTTTTCTAGTATGTGTAACCCTATAGTTTCATATTTTATAATGTTATTCAATGAAGAATTATATTTTCTTTTGTGGACATAATGGATAACCTTAGGGGTTCAAGTGATTGTTTGTTTTTGAGGAAATTATGGGTTATTAGTTTTTGAGATGAAAATGTGTGGTATGAAATAGATTTTTAGGTTAAAACATGTTATGGATATTTTTAATGACTCTATCTAATTTTGTTAATATTATTATAAATATATAGTTTTTGGAAAACGAAAACATGTAGACCATTTGACAGCCCATTGCATCAGAAAAATCTGCAGGAATCGAACCCCAAACAAAGTATGACTGGGATTTATTACCTACCACTGGCTATGTGAAGTCCCTAGCCAATATAAATAATTATTTTTAGTCATATGATTTTATGGTTCAAGAATAAGTTAATTTTGGTAAATTATTATTTATCTAATGGATATCCTTAGTATAGGAAAATGAAGTGGTGATTAAGTAAAAAAACATTATTTTGGAGGATGTTTTCTCTTTTGGGAACACTATATACCTATAGAAAATAGAATACGATGGGATTTCATTTTAGGTGAAATAGTTGAATTTTTTTTTGAAGAATAATTGTCTTTATTATGGACATATGGTGATTTTGTTTATTTATGGAAATTAATAACCTATCTTGGAGAATATTTGATTAGGTTAATTAATTTTCTTGATAAGACTTTAAGTGAAGTTGATGTTATTTGGAGATAAATGTTATGATTTATAATGGAAGTATATATGATCAAAGTATTCTGAATTTTGGATTTTAAACCTCTATTTGAATTATTTTGATGAATTTTATGGGAAGTTGTGTATTGAAGGGTTTTTGTTGATATTTGGGTATTGTTTGTTGAATTTTAGAGATTAAGATTAGTATTTATTTTTTTAAAGAATTATCCTTTTTGGGATATCTAATCTTGTTCTAACCATTTTTTATTGGTTAAAGTCTAAATATAGGGGAAATACATACTTCACCATTTGTGTACCATGTGATTCTATAGAAGTTGGATATAGTGCTTCAGGTCTGACTAAGTCATCTTGAATACTCATAGTTTGGATAAAATATGAGTTTGTGGAAGCAATTTATTAAAGGATAAAACTCTACATGGAATGTAAGTATATTTTATTATATTCATAGTAAATATATTAAATAAATTCTACAACTTTATGAAAAGGAACATAAAAAAAATTCACTCTGTTTAATTTTATTACTAAGGAATCAAAGACCAATTAACCTATCACATGATTTTGTTTTTCTAGTGGTTAACATTATCATGATCATGTTTTCCATCACTCTCCATCCGAACTCAATGGTTAGTTTCTCTTCCATATCAATGTTTTACTATATGGAATCCTATGATGGGTTATCTTGGGAGTCATTATAAATTCACTTTCATTCTTTTAAAGTGATTTTTATTGACTCATTTTCTAATGTGGGACTTTAAATTAAGTTTCCATGCCCAATTTTAAAATTGTAAAGACACAATTTCCAAAATGGGGAAGGATATAACAACCCAGGTATTTATAGAATAATATTTGTTTTCATTTCTATTAATATTTTGTAGTAATATATTACTTTTACATTAAAGGGGATTATTTTATCAATATCATACTCAACACGCAACAACGAGATTCTTTGAAATCTTATGTTGCACACAACTTTGAGTTATATAAAAAAAAATTAATATAATATTATTATTTTAAATGGTAGTTAATGCATAGTTTTTGTATTGGTGGTATTGATCCTAGATAAATAAAATATTATTATACATGTTTATTAATATGTATTTATATTTATTTAATAAATTTCATAGGATAAAAAAATAATGAATCTTATTTGAAGGATTAAATACGCTAATATTCTTTAAAGGTCGATTTACCGCTTTTCATGAAGAACCTTTTCTAATTATAGTTTTATTACTTTAAAATGTTCTATTTTAAAAAATAAAATTATTATTTATAAGTGGTACATCAGAATTTAATTTAGATGAAATTTTAGTATTTTTCTGATAAAGTTCAATTTTTTAATGAAATGTGGAAAATAATGCATTTTAATTAAAAAATTCCTTTTAATATAATTAATTATTATTGTTAGATTTTATTTTTAATTGTTCTCAAAGTGTAATTGGATAATATTTTTACTATTAAATCCATTTTTTTTCATTTTAAGTAATATTACTTTTACATTGGACATAAACACATGTCAATGTTTTGGCAGTTTTTACTTCTTAAAAACATTCTTTTCGGTTTTGACAACGAGAATAAATTTTGAATTAATTTCTGAAATTTATGTATTTTGAATTTCGAAAAAATGGATTTTATATTTTGAATTAGTAGGTCCAAATTGTGTAAATATGTACCTTTTGATTTTAGACATTATGAATTGTATCTTTAGTAAATATTTTATTCACCTTGGTTAAAGGGTGAATCTAGTAAATAAGGGTAAAAAATAATATTATAATAACATTAAACTACCCTGTAACATGTACTAACCCTATTTTATGGGATATTTGTTTTACTAAAATAATAATTCGGTCGATTTGAGGACCACATGGAGCCACTTGTGTGTGAAAAATGACATTTAATTACTTTTAATTTAAAGTTAAGGAAAATAAAACATAAAGATGTATATTTTACTAAAACAATTTTTATTTGTTATTATATAAGTGATATATTATAATATAAATATTAATTATAATTATATAAATATTTCCTATATAATGGTTATTTTTAATAATTTTTAGCATCAAATATATAAATATATTTATGACACAATGACGATGTAGCGATTTCTTATTAATGAATGATTTAATGAAATGAGATTGTAAATATCAAAATAAATTTATTTTAAAACTTTTTATGACCTCCACTAATTTAATGGACGATTATGACTTTTTAATTTTTAATTAATAAAGATTTTTCTAAAGAATCAAGTTTTTATGAATTTTTAAAAATTCATTATATGAATAACTATAAAAATTGACATAAATGAGTTTCTAAAACAAATAATATTTTATTAAATGATATAATAGTCATAAAAATCTAATATTTAGAAAAATGACTTATATAATGTTTTAAATGACATTAATTAACCCCTTGGGGTTCAATTGACATTTAATGGTAAATATATCAACCATATAGGATTAATATACATGAAGACATGGTAAGAGTTAAATTAGTTAACTAAAGTTTAAAGATAAATGATAAGGTTAAATTTGAAACCAAAACATTTATAAAACCTATTTATTGAGATTATATTTAACAAATATTTCCTTATATTCTATTTATATTATTTTGGGACCATTTCAAATCGAAATTCAGTTTATAATAAAATAATATTTCAAGACATTCCTAAAATGCCCCTCCTTTCTCGTATAAATGGAAATCAACACTAGTCATTACTCACACCTCTCAAGACCCTTGGATAGTTCAAAATATGACCAAATAATCTTCAATCATCCCTATATTCTTCATTGAAGCCTCACCTTGTACATAATGATATTAATTAAATCTTTTTAGCTTAAATCAAAAGGAGTTACCCGATTTGAGATAAGGTCTTCTCTCAAGATTCTTTCATTCATTTTCTTCTTTGGACCCAATAAACTCTATTTATGACATTATATTATAAAAAAAATAGTATATTAACTATTCTAGTATTTTTTGATATTTATTCTATCTACACTTACACACACCTCAATCTAATGGATACGAACATATTGTTTTTCTGTACGGTGAACTATTGCCTCATGAAATAATGATTGTTCAATTTTCCCCTACCGCCTCTCTTATTGGACATTATGATGAAACTCTATTTATATATGATATATATTATATTTATATTTTTCAATTAATACTTAATTTAATTTATATCATACCTTCATACATTCTATAATGTGTAAATAGGATAATTTTATTTGAGAAAACGCATACTACCGCCCCCTCAAAGTGAGATTACTCATTCAGGCCATTCAAATAATTTATAAAGGATGTTGCTAATGAAATTATGTAACATATATATCATATGATATTATAATTCAGTTATAATATACATACGAATCATTTAGTTTTCATTACATTAAATATGAAGAAAATAAATGAATGTTGCGTTCAAACCTACATAAGACCTATTCTCTCCATGAACAGTGAATTTCATTTATTATCTCAAAATTATATGGAATATTATAAATACTTATATAATAAATTTTTATGATATATATGATATTTAAATCATTAATATTATTATATATATAATGGAATTTTGACCTCATGGAAAATTTTTAATTATAAAAAGATCATTTTTGACTCAAGTACCGAATATCAACAAAACGACTGATATTAACATCATTAATTATCTAATTTATTTAACATGGTATTAAGTGATATAAAAGGAATAATAAAATTGAAAAAATTTCTTATGAAATTTAAAATTAACTTATGTTTATTATTCAGGAAGAATGAGGAACATACGTGATGAATCATACGCAAGGTAAGGGAACCATTCACTCTCCTCTTTTAGTCAAAAATATCTTTTATGTTATGTATATAAATTTCCATTTTCTTCAGTTGGGATATTTTATTCAATTTCCTTATTTCTGTAAATTTAATGTCTAAGTGACGAGAGACCCTTTTTTTTCATCATCCCATTTTGGAATTTTTATGTGATGTCGTTAGGCTACCGAATTTTTGTAAGGGAATTTCTAAACACAATTTCCACTAATTGAGTTTTACACAAAAATTTTTGAATATATTAGGCCATATTATGTGTGGAATTACTATTTCTATATTTATTTTGTAATTTCTACATACTTTTGTGTGGATATATTGTTCCTACACATAATCACCCCCATTGATAAACTCTTATGTCATTTATATGAATTTTTTATTGGATTTCGTCTCAATCTCCTTTCATTGAGACATATATTGATATTGTGAATTTTTTTATCCTTTAATGTGTATATAAAACCCATTTTGACATGTCATATCATGAATTACTACATGCTCATGTTATTTAATGTTATGTTTGCTGTTTTTCTATAATTGGTTTATTAACATATTTATTAAAGTGGTAAGAGACTCCTTAACTAAAACATTGTTTTAAATGTTTTAAATATCGATTCTTATAAATATTTCAAATTAATGTCCATTTTTTTCAAAATACGTTTAAAGATTTATTTATATGGATTTTAAGGTTTTAAAATGTTAATTCATTTAAATATTTCAATGTGGTATGGGAAAATTTTATTTAAAAATATTCTTTTTAAATATATTAAATGTGTCTTTTAAATTTGATGGATTATGTAAATATCATGAACCAATATATTGTGATTTTAATGGGGAAATATTATCTTTCCTTGATGATAGTTTTATGTGTTATGATTAATTTATGATTCTTTGCTATTGTTAATGTATATGGATGGTTTTATGATAAACTACGGGCAGGTGAGACCGAGATATCTCTCTAATGAATTAGAAAACCTGATAGAGGTAAACATTAATGTTTCTCCTGAGAGAGTTACGGAATATACCATGATTGATATTCAAAACATAACTGGCTTTGTAGTTTTGAATGCTATAATGTAATTATGTTATGGATGCAAAAATATACCTTTATGATTTATGATTTCTATGTGTTATTCATAAATCCAATGATTTCAAGAGTTATGTTAAAAAGACAATGTTTAATAAGTGAATGTATGATTTCATTGATTTTCATGTATTGATGGACTCATGTTTTCATTAATTATTTTATAAAAGTAACCGATATTTTTATTCTCATCCCATGTTATTGAAATGTTTTTTATAGTGCATGAGGAAGGGTATGTGAAATGAATAATTGAAGAAGATTTATATCATGAAAAGAATTGTTGTTTAATTTAATGTGTTTTGTTTTTGTAAAAAAATTTGGTTTGAATAAAAGTGTATACATTGTAATATTGGAGAAGTAATGGAATATTTATAGACCAATTCTCCAAAACTATACACTTGAAAAGATCTTCAATGTGAATTATTTCTTCATCTCAAGATTATGTTTTGTTATAATTTATGGCCGTATAACACCCACCTATAACCCAACCTCCAAAGGATGAAAAATGAGAGATGCATTTAAAATTTAATGTCATAGCTAAGAAACATGTAAGAAATCATGCATAGCCTAATGCCTCTGAGGTAACTACAACTGATAGGAAAACAACCTGACTATCTCCAAAACCTCAAACGATCCAATATATCTCGGTGAATGCATACCCTATCTCATTACACTCTTATGTCCTATCCTCAGTGTGACATGTAAGAAAACATGATCTCTGACACAGAACTCCATAGGTCATCTCAGTTGATTATCATAAGATTTCTGGATAGACTGTGTAGTATCCATCCTCTTCCGAATCAACTCCACATGCTTAGTGGTCTCTTGGAGAAGATGGTGTACCAACATAGATACCTCTCCTATATCCATCTTTCATTGGGGTGATTGACACTTCATACCAAGAAAATCCTCAAAGGGTTCTATAAGATTCATTTATTGAAAACTATTATTATAGGAAAACTTGACTAGGGGTATGTGTAACTCTCAAGAACCCTCATTATCTAGGACGCATGCTTCAAGCTTTTCCTCTAACACCAGAATCGTTCACTTAGACTGGCCATCTATTTAGGGATTGTAAGATGTACTCAAAAAGTATTTCTGTACCCAATTCCCTCTGTAGTCCCTATAAGACATGTGAAGTAAAATGTACATCCCTATCTAAAATAATAGATTGTGAGACCCCATGAATATGTACAATGTATTAGATGTACAACCTTCTAATATCTTCCACACTGATAGTCTCTTAAATCAAGAAAAAATTTTCATCCTTCATCAGTCTGTCAACAACAACACAAACTGCATCATTCTCTCAAGGAAACCGCAGAAAACATTTCATTAAATCTATCAAAACTTCAATCCACTTAAACTCGATAATGAGTAACTGCTGTAAAAGCATTTCTGGTCACAGATGCTCCGCCTTCACTTGCTGATAAAAGGAATATCCCTTAAAAAACACAAATCTTCTCTCTTTATATGTGGAATCATATACTACAGGTGTAGATCTATATACATCTTGGTGACACCATGATGAACTTCCAAAACTGAGGAATGAAAATATTTCATCATCTCCTCACGTACGTATGCTAACACCCATATGAAACGATCGAAATGTTAGATCCCAACATCACCTATGGTCCACCCAGAGGTAGGGTCCTCTCCTAACATACTCTCTTGTAAGAATAGGAATTCAGAGTATCATAGTTGACTCATTTTCACTCAATACAGTAGAGTAGAGGTAACATCTATAGAAGAAAGAAAATGTTTCCCCTTCCTGTCATGAACCACTAAATGAATCAGAGAAAATATAGCCATAAGCTACCACTCACTACTGGCCTTCTGAACTACATGTATATAAGTCTTCCTGGTCAATGCATCAAACACTGTGTTTCATTTCCTCGGTTTATTGGAATAATCGATGTCAAAAGACTGTAGGTACTCAATCCACCTTTTCTATATCAATATTGGATACCAATGAGTGAAGATATGCCTGAGACTTTTGTGGTTAGTGAATACTAAACAATTCTCTCCAAAAAGATAATGTCTCCCACAGTGTAAAACATTCACAACAACAAATAACTTGAGATCTTGCATCAGGAAATTCATCTCATGTGGGCTCAACTATCGAGACTTGTACGCAAAAACCACTTACCCTTGCATAAGAACTGCTCCCAACCCAATACCTGGTACATCATAGTAAATAGTGTTACTCTTTCCCAGCTCTAGAAAAACTAGTAATGATACTAAATTCAATCACCCTTTTAGACATTGAACAGATGAATCATAGGAATTATTCTAAATGTACTTTTCACCCTTCTTAGTCAGGCACTCCAGTGGTGCTGCAAATCATGAAATGTTCTGTATTAATTTCTTATAGTGACCAACCATCCCTAAAAAACTCCATACCGCAAATACTTTTTCTGATACTCCCATGAAACTACCACCCTCACTTTATCTTAGTCTACATATAATCTTGTCTTTGAAATAACATGACCCATGAAGTGTATCCAGTCCATCCAAGAGTTTCATTTACAGAGAATAGCATATAACTGACGCTCTGTCATTGTGCTTAAAATGATCTCATGATTGGTGGCATGTTCATGTCGATTGTGAGAGTACACCATGATGTCATCCACAAAGATTACCACAATAGAATCAATGTAAAGATGGAACACTCTGTTCATAAATTCCATGAAAACAATAGTCATGTTGGTGGGATCGAACAACATAACCGAATACTCATATAGAATATACCTACTGAAAATTTCTATAAGAGGTATATCTGATGGTCTAATATTCAACTGATGATAACTGAATATCAATTAAATCATCGAGAAAACTAGCTCTCCTTGAAGCTGATCAAAGTGATCATCAATCCTCAGTAAGGGATATTAGTTCTAGACTGTCAACTGGTTCAACATCTGATAATACCCACAATTTCTGAGGGCATCATCCACCTTTTTCACAAAACAGACAAGCGAACCACAATGAGAAATATTGGTTCAGATGAAACTGTGTGTCTTCAACTCCTCTAACTGCATCTTGAGCTCCTATAACGTTGGTGTACCCATCCAATAAGGAGGAATTAATATTAGTTGTACTCCTAGAACAATTTCAACAGAGAAATCTACCTCTATATCCAAATTAAAACATTAAAATTCATCTGGAATGACACCCCTAAAATAATCCACCACTAGAGGAATGTAAATCTATGAAGTCCCCAAGTCATCTAGATATAATCTATCTATCTGGGTTGTATGTCCCACCTACCTAAATTTATTGGGTTCTTCTCTCCTCGCCTAGACATCTCATTCAACCTTGCGTAGAAAAGACTCTACCTCAGATGATGCAAAACTCGCCCAATGGAGATAGCAGTCATCAATGGCCATGAAAGAGGATAACCAGTCCATTCTAAGAATGACATTGAACTGTGTAATCTCTAAGATATAGAGTTCCCCTAAGGAGTGAAAGTCACCATCCTCCAGAGGGCACTCCTTACACTGACATACAGTAGTCCTCCTATTCCCCAACTGGGTGTATAGAATTATAACATCCCCATAAGTAATGATTAAGAGCCCATGGATCTCCAAAATAGTGATATATATAAAAACATGGGACTCCCCTATATCAAAAAGCGTATAATAAAAAATGACACAATAAGAATCATACCTCTAAACATATAGGGTCTAGGATCTTGCTCCTACTAGGTGTGCTCCACTTCAAAAATCACACCTGTCTCCTGGCCCTATGACCTTTCTTGACTACCCTGATCTAATCCACTTTGTTGTCACTAAAAACAAGTATCCCTAAAACCACGACCACAACCACCTCCTCGGCCAGAACATCCTAACAAACTTTAGTTCCCTGACTGATAAAAAACTGGGGTCATGCTCCTGATTGTGTATTCATAGTAGATCCCATATCACTCATTACTAGTGAAAACATATAGAAAAATCATTGAAGGTGATCCATATTTCCATAATATAGACACTGAACTAGGTATCTAGGGCATTAAGGTCTCCTATTTATAATTATCCCACACTCGTATCATACCACCTAACTACCTAAACAAATATCACGTGATGGCTCTCTACGGTGCTTCCTGCTATCTATCGAAGGAGTACCCACCCTGAATGATGAACTTCCCTAGCTCACAGATTCTAACTCCCTAAGATTTCACTCAAAAATTAGTTCCTGGTTCACTATTTCCATCACCGATGTCATCCTAAAAAAATTCACTTGAGAAGAGATGTCATACCTAATACCATCCTAAAATATCCTAGGAACGATAACACAACACCTATTAGAATTGGTTGGAAGCACAAAAGCTAAGTAAAATTGGATGAGTAATCCCTCAACAAATAAGAGACCACCTCAAAATTAATGAACTCTTGGGGTCAATCAGCCATCAACATCTTGGGATAGAAGTAATAATAATAAATTAGTTGAAACCCTTCCCAAAAAGTGTCCCAATGATGTCCCACATGTGAGACAACAACCCAATATCTCATGGTGAAATCATGTAACATGTATGTATCAATCTTTACCCTCCTCTCTAGAGGCATCTCCAGATGCTCAATGATTGAATGCATGGCCTCCAATAATGAATATGTAGCATGTGGTCCTACATCCCCTGAAAACATGGGAGGATGATGCTACTGGACCACTCGAGTCAACTATTCCATACATGGGGTAGGACGCAGTGCTCTCTAAAAGGTCTGTAACATCCTAAAAAATTATTTATAGAATTGTTCATCAGCATCTGTGCATGGTATAACAACTGGTTTCAAGATGGGCCTGATGGGAGGATCTACTGGTAGTCCCTAATCTACCAGTTCCGGTGTCTGATCATTTCCATGTACCTGGCTTACAACTAGAGGATGTCTTTGTGTAATGACTCCTCAAGGTCAAGTACACACCTTAGTTCAATATTATCGAGGAGAAAAACATCTATGTGCAATAATAGAATATGAGAAAGAAAAAAATCACGCTCTACAAAACAGTGTTACAGAGTATGTATAAACTCTACGTTGCTTGTTCCATTATGAATTTAACATGGCATTTACCTATTCCAAAGATGGTCATGTAAAACCCTTACACACAACGTGTTCCTTATGAGACACGACGTGTACTTGAATTTCACCTCTAGCCCATGTTCTTCTACATGTCTAAACTACATAGTTATCTCTTGGGTAATATGAAATGGAGTTTTCACCCTAGAAACAACATGTACTACTTATGTTATAACCACCTGGGTTGTTAGTCACATGTTCGGAGACACGGTCGATTTTAGATGACATGAATGACTATGACACAATGCATACAACATATGATTCATCCACCAGTGTCATTAGTCACACAACCAGATACATGGTCTTTTACAACATGGTGTGTATGTATGGTACACAGTATGTTCTACTAATGATATACAAACCCTATGTCTCTGCTCACAAAGTTAGTCACATGGTTAAAGACTACAAAATTTGTATATACGGTACACAATGTGTATGTAAGAAAATTTATTTCTTCTATAACAGAATAATGAATGGTTTATTTTCATAACATCACATGCCATGTTGTCTAGGTTTCAAGATAGAATTCCTCTGAAACATCTTTAGAACCTGTAAAAAAAATTCCATGGAGTGAGAAATTACAACCCGTGAGATCCCATATTACCACAAATCAAAGTCTCACATCCTTTTTCATATCATAACTGAGAAAAATTCAATTAATGTTCAAACATGATCCACTATATTTCGATCAAAGAGGGTCCTTAACACCTCGGGGGCCAATGTTTGGAATCCATCTAAATGAAACATCATAATTTCCAATACCCTATCATAATATCAATTATTATACCATGACATATATCATAACAACATTCATATTTAGAATGACATCTATCACAATAGCATGAAATTAGTAATACATCTTAAATGAATTGACAAGAATTCATGACATGTTCTCTTTAGAATGTTTCTATATGATGCATGAGATGGCATACACTAATCTCATTAGGTTGAAAAAAATAGTTCCACAATAATATCTATAATAACAACACAAAACAAGTGCTTCAACCAATGATGAAATTGAATCAACTATAACAATTTCAAAACCAAAAAAAATTGCAATATTCAAGGTAACATGGATTTTCCCTGAACACTGGTTAGCTACTCATGGGAACAACTTAGTTCTAACTAACTATTCCTTATTATCCTTATCCATAGGCTCCAAACATTAAGACAAAGATGAAAAGAAACACCTTTGATACGACTTTGTAATGTCTCGGTTCCGGGTGCCCCCAATGGTGCCCTATAACCGATTTGACACATTGCCTATACAGAATTTACCCGAAATATAGAGGCAAGAAACTATCAGCGAGAGCCCTGGGTGTGATGGTGGGGGAGTGATTCCTTAATTATCAGATTAACATAGTGGAAACAAATAGTAAATAGTATGATAAGTAGTAATACCATACAATAGAAGTCAACAATGGAAGGATGATAATATAATAAACTACAAAATACACATATATATATATAAATGATGTTTGTCACATATAACTAGGAAAACATCCAAAAAAGTCTCAATGATGGAAATAATATTTTGAAACCAAATTATATAAAACAGTAAAGTCTAATATCATCACAAGCCACATCTTAGTCCCATGCTCTCCACCTCCAAATAAACATTCTGGAGAAACTGTATAGTTGAAATCCTCTTTTGAATCAAATACACCTAGGCAGCGGTCTCCTAGAGAAGACGATGTCTCATAATAGATTCCTCTAATATCTCTAGCCAACATATGGGTTATGTGAAAGGCCTACACTACAAAGCATCACAAGGTTCCATTATTATCATTTCATGAAATCTTTTATTGTTGGAAAACTCTACGAGGGGTATGTTTCTCTCCCAAGTACCCCTAAAATCTATGACACATTCTTGAATCATTTCCTCCAAAACAAGAATTGTGCACTCAGACTGGCCATCTATCTGGTGATGGTAAGCTATACTCAAAATTATTTATACACCAAAATCCCTATATTGTCCGTTCCATACACAAGAAGTAAAGCGAGAATCTCCGTCTAAAACGATAGAGTGCCGGACCCCATGAAAACATACAACATATCGGATGTACAACCTTCCAAGTCCATCAGAACTAAATGATTCCATAACCTGTAAGAAATTTAAAACCTATGTGAGTCTATCAACAACAATGAAAAATCCATCATTCCCTCCAGGAGACCTCAGTAATCCCATCATGAAATCTATCACAACATTATTCCACTTCCACTAAAGAATATGCAACTACAGTAAAATCCATGCATGTCGTTGATGGTACGGATTCACCTACTGATAGGTGGAACATATCTTGAAAAAAAAAGAAACAAACCTAATCATACATGGAAACCAGTACTAACAGTATATATCTTGATTCATATTGTTGATAGTAGGATGAACTTCCCATAGTGAGGAATGAAAATCTCGCATCACCTCCATTTGAATATTTGTTGACACCCATACACATCCATTGATAAGTATGATCTCATCATCACCAATGGTCCACCTAGGATTTGGGTTATCTCCTAACACACTCTCCCATAGGACTTGGACTTCGTAATCTAATAGCTACCTCATTCTCACTCAATGCAGTAGAGTAGATGTAAAATCCATAGAAAGAAAGAAACATCTAACCTTGTTAGTCATGCACATCAAAATGAATCTTAGAGAAGATATAAATAAGCCTTCATTCACTATTGTCCTCATAAACATCCTGTATCTAAGTCCTTATACTCAACACATTAGCCACTATGTTTCCTTTCCCGTGTCTGTAGAAAATCTCAATGTCAAAATATTATAGGTACTCAACCCACCTTCACTATCTAAAATTTAGATCACACTGAGTAAAGATATAGATGAGACATTTTTTGGTCAGTGAATACCAAATAATTATCTCCCTAAAGATAATTTCTCAAATTGGGTAATGCAAGACCAACTGCTGTTAACTCTAGATTATGCATCAGGTAGTTCCTCTCATGTGGATTCAATTGCTAAGATCCGTACACAACAACTCCTTCCTCATGAATATGAAATGTTTAAATCCCGATACCTGATGCATCATAATTATTGGTGTTACTTTGGACCGACTCTGGAAAAACTACTATGGGTACTGATGTCAATATCCATTTCATCTCTTGAATGGTTGAATACCAAGAATCAGTCCACAATTACTTTTTCTCCTTTTTAGATAGGAACATCAGCAGAACTGCAAAGAATGAATGGTCATGTATAATGAACCTATAGTAACTAGACACCCTTTGAAAACTCCTTATCACAAATAAGTTCTTCAAATTCTCCAAGTAAACTAATTCTATCACTTTATCTCGGTCTACTGATACTCTTATCTCTCAGATAACATAACCCATGAAGTGTATCTGGTCCTTAAAAATGTTTCATTTTGAGAGCTTAGTATATAATTGATTCTCTCTCACTATACTCAAAATGATCTCAATATGGGTGGCATGGTCGTGTGGAGTGTTAGAGTACATAAAGACATCATCCATGAAAAACACCAAAAAATAATTCATTTAGGGATGGAAAACATGGTTCATCAGTGCCATAGAAAAAGAAGGCACGTTCGTGAGACTGAATGGCATAACCAAATACTCATATAGAACATACTTACTCTGAAAGGCTGTATTAGGTATATATGATGGTCTAATTCGCAAATAATTATAAATACATCACAATTAATTCTTTGAGAACACTTGGGATACATGAATATGATTATAGTGATTATCAATCCTCATCATGGGATATAAGTTCTTGACCGTCAAGTAGTTCTGCTTCCAATAATCCACGCAGGGTCAGAGGGTACTGTCTGCCTTCATCGCAAAAAAGATAGGCGAACCCTTAGGAGAAGTAATGGGTCAAATAAATCCATATTCCAATAACTCCTCTAAATTCTTATTGATCTCATATAACTCTCATGTATCTATCCTAAAATGAGGGATGAACACTGGTGCCGCTCCGGGCATGAGCTCAATAAATAAATCTACCTTCCTCTCCAGAGCCAAACCTAAAAAATCATATGGAAAGACATCCGTGAAATGATAAACCACTGGAGGTAATTATATATGTTTGGTCTCCCGGTCATTGAGATATAAACTAGTAATATTGGCTGTAACATCTCCCAACCCAAGATGCTTAGGTCCCGTTCTGCTGACCTAGACATCCCATTCACCCTTCAGTAGAAAATACTCACCTATGGTGATGTAAAACTCACCATGTAGGGATAAAAGTCAAAAAAGACTAGAAAGATACTAACCTATCCATTCTGAGAATGAAATCGGATCCTTTCAACTCTATGACATAGATTTCCCATAATAAGTGACACGAACTACCTCAAGAGGGACCTCCTTGCACTGATGTACACTTACCGTCATAATAACCACTGAGGTTTATAGCATCCTAACATCCATAGAATTTAATATGCAAAGCCCAAGGCTCTTCAGAACAAAAAAATATATGAAACTACCAAAATACCCAATATCAAAATGAGTAGAAGCTAAAACTGAGGGAACTAGAATCATAACTCTAACCGTATAGGGTATGGGAGCCTACTCATGCTAGGTCTTCTCCACTACAAAAGTATGACCTATACCATATCACTATGACCCGACCTGAATAAATTGAGCTGATCCACCCTGATGTTGCTAAAAAATAGTAGTCTGACAACCACGACCATAAGAACCTCCTCGGCCTGAAGGGCCAGAAAAACTCTAGTTCCCTGATTGATATGAAACTGGTGGTCCTTATCTTGAATGTAGAGTCAGAGCAGAACCAAAATCACTCACTCTTGGTTAAAACACCAAGGAAAAAAGCTAAATGTGACCCATCATTCAGCAAGATCGACACTAAACAGGATCTATCAAGCACTGATCTGTCATATTCCCACTATTCTCGAGCTGGTATCATACCACCTAACTACCTGAAGAAACATTTCATGATGGCCCCCTACAACACTTCTGACTATCTATCAAAGGAGTACAACCTTATACACTGAACCACCCTATCTCATAGCCTCTAACTCCCTCATATTGTTCTTGGTAATCCATTTGTGGTTCACTATTGTCATCACAAAAGTATTCCAAAAACCATTCACCTACGATCAGATTCCATACCTGAGACCATCCTCAAACCACATTTCCAATGATAACTCATCACCTAAGAGAATAGTTCTTAAGTGCAGAAACTCTGTAAAATAAGATGATTAATCCATCCCTGAAGGAGAACCCTTCTCTAAATGAATGAAATTTTGTGCTTGATCGACCCTCAATGTCTTGAGATATATGTAATCATAGAATATCATCTGATACTATTCCCAAAACATATCCCAATGATATCCCACATATGATACAATATCCCACCATCACGTGGTGGAATCATGTAACATATACATAGCGATACATACACTCCACTAAAATGGTGTATCTAGATTCTAAATGATATAAAGCATGGCCTCCAACCATGAATCTATATCTTTTGGTCCTCCGTTCCCTAAAAAGTGGGAGGATGATACTACAGTAACACCCACGTCAACTATACCATATACAGAGTAGGATGAGGTTCTCTCTGAGAGGTCTGTGACATCCTCCAAAAGCATTCACAAAACTCTGTATCACCACATATTTCTGGTATAACAGTTGGATCCAATATTATCATGACATGAGGATCTGCTGGTAACTTCTAATCAACCAGTTCTGGTTTTTGATAATAGACATTTACCATGCGTAAAACTAGATGATGTCTTAGTGGCATGACTCTGCAAGGACAACCACATAACTTATTTCAAGATTATCAATGAAAACAACTTATAATTTCTAGAAGACATAAGGTAATGGAAACATAAATGTTCTACAAATAAAGGTTACACGATGTGCATAAAAATTACATGGAGTGTTCCATTAATAATTTAACATGGTGTGTAACTCCCACGAACGTGGTCATGTAACACCATTTCACACAGAGTGTTTGTTCTCAGACATGACATGTACTTGAATTTCCCCACTTTCCCAGGTTCTTGTACATGGATAAACCACATGGTTATCTCCTAGGTAACACTACACAAGGTGTTCACCCAAGAGATGACATGTTCTACTTATGTTCTAACCACTTGTATCGTTAGTCAAACTTGGCCAACTTTACGCAATGTGACTATCTGGTACATGGCGTGTAGAACCTAATTTTCATCCACACGTGATCTTAGTCACATGTCCAGATACACGGTCCTTTACAAGACGGCATGTACGTTCAGTACATGGTGTGTTCCACCAAATATTTCTTAACCCCATGTCTCTTCTCACATAGCCAATCACATAGTTAAATAATACATTTTGTGTACATATAGTACACAGATTGTATATAATAAAAGTTTTTTCATCCAGTACAAAAGAACACATTCCGTGTGTTCAGAACAACACATGTCATGTTGCCTAGGTTTTCAAATAGTAATCCTCTAAATCTTTTCTAAAACCCTTAATAACATAACATTTTCTCCAAATAATGATAGATTATTACTTGTGAAAGCCCATACTTCAGCGAATCATTGTATAGAATCCTTTTTTATATCATAAATGACACAAATTCAATTAATGTTCAAACATCTTCCACCAAATTCTGATCCATGAGGGCCCATATATAATAACCCATACTTTACATACATTGTTAGTACTTCAAAATTTATGTAAACTTATTACAACATATAACAAAACCATGGAAGGACCATATAGGTATAGTGTCTTTAGAAACAGAGAAACATAAACAACTGGTTCATAAAGCATCCACACTGTCTCCCATTTATTTCATCATATATATATTCCCTTTTGGCATATCTTACTTAATAACCTTCTTCATGACCTGGGGAAAGAAAACATAAGAAAGGGTGAGCTCAAATGCTCAGTAAGGGTAAACAAAAGAAATATCAATCACATCATATTCATTAGAACATAACATTTTGGAAATATTACCCTGCAAAAGAGATCATAATTTCATAACATGGGATAAATCATGGTAGTCAAATGTAATCACAATAATCATAACATAAAACATGAAGCTCTGTGGCATACACACATAATCATAGAGAATCATTTCTTATTAGTCAAGACTCATTTCCAAGACTATCATAGTGGAGAAAGTCCATTTTTGAACCGAGTTCATTCCTCGTTTCAGTCCTGTTTCACTGTACCGATTTAGCCTTTCATTCTAGCAATGTCTATCTCATGAGATATAAAATCTTTACCCAATGAATTGTAGGGAGATATAGGTCCCACCTATGTCATAATGATACCATTCTTATGTGTGCCACAAAATCCTAAATCATACATCATAGCATAACCCATGTAATAAAAATGGGATTCTTAAACATCGTGACATCATAAAACAATTCATATAAGATAAAGGAATTAATAAAAATTATTTCATCACAACATAATCAAATCAATGTTATAATATGGATAGAAATATAACCCTTTATTATCTTAGATGGAAAATTGTTTTGAACTCCATTCTTGTGGAAAATATCCTTTCTACTTCAAATACTCCTTTTCTTTCTTAACATGTCACACAATTATAAACTAAAAGAAGTTCATTAAAAATAAACTTGAAAACATTTAAAGGAATCTTCTTGGAAGTAATGTTTTAAAAATCCATTCATGCCCTATATGTTAAAAGACATTCCTCTCGTACTTTTGTCAGAAAAATAAAAAAGTACCTCGTACGAAAAACGACAAAATATTCCTTTCATATCTTTTACTAAAAAATCACTGAAGGTTAAAATTGAATTTAAACAATTGTAGGTGGATGGAAATAATATTACATATTGAGTAAACATGTATGTGGATGATAAAATACACCCCAGTAAATTCCAAAGTATAAACAATCTCGGATAAAAATGAGATTGTGATATTTCCCTTACCTTAGGTCCGATTTGCTTCGTAAGTGTCCGAAACTCCTGTATAATGATTTAAATAATGTCATTGAATTATTCCAGAATCATACTCATTTTTATGATATCATATATGGTCATATTCTTAGCATATTATTAGTAATATTTCATTGCTACTTATTATTCGGGTGTTTATTACTTTTTGTTCTTATGCGTGTTTTGTCGAATAAATTCTTATTCTTATTTTTGGGTTATAGATACCTCATTTCCAGAATGGTATTAGTGTAATATATATCATATTAATTCATTCAATTCATTTATATAATCATTATGCAATGAAGATCATGTAGAACGAGTCACATCACATCGTGGAGACATTATTCTGTACGTACGCACGAGCAATGATATCGTTCCCATGATCGTGAAATTGTAATGGAGTGTATGTATACTATTTCATAATCTATATAACTTTACAATAATAATTTATAGTTATTATTTACACCATTATACCCATCCAAGTAAGGTGGTGGTGGAAAATAGATTACACCACGGCGTGGAGACGGTATTCCGTACGTACGCACGCGCGGTGATTTTGTTTTCCGTTGGATGGATAGATGGTGAATTATGGTTGTTTCATACTTATAATAACATATCAGTAGATTAGTGATACTTATGTTATTAATTCATAATGAAACAACTAATGAAGAATAAGTGGAAGAAGAAATAAATTTGAAAGAATCGGTAACGGACATTATCTCTTCTTTGAAGCGCTTTTCTGAGACCTCCTTTTAAGGCACTAAAATTGGTCTTTGAAGAAGATGAGGACATCTAGGATGTTTCTAGAGAATAAAAGAGGAGAAATTGGCAGGTTTTGTCCGAGCATGAAGGCTCAAGTGGTGTGAGGAAGAGAGGGAAGAGGTACCCTTTTATAAGGGAGGAGAGGGGCACCTTTTGAAAAACTAAAAATATTATTTTATTATAAAGCCACAATTCAGTTTTAAATAGCTACAAATTGATTTATTTCGAAACCAAGGTGGGGATGGGTCAAAATAATCTCATCCAATAGAATTTGGAAAAGTTTAGTTTACTATATTAACCTTATCATTTAGATTTAACTTTATGTTAGATAATTTTACTTTTACCGTGTCTTTTTGTGTTCTTACACTATAAGGTTAATAAACTTACCATAACAAGCCAAACGAACCCCAAGTTGTTTATTATGAATATATATAACCTTATATAAGTAATTTTGCTGAACCTTATATTTTTATGAATAAAATGACAATTAATAATATAATATTTTTTTTAAAAACTATTTTATGTCAATTTTGACACTATTTAGTAATTGATTTTTGTGAAAATAATAAAAGAATTATTAGTTCTAAAAAAGTTAATTAAATCAATAATAACATGCCATATGAACCTAGAAAATTAATGTAATTCATAAAAAGTCTCAAATTACATTTATTTTTGTATTTATAACATCAATTATGTCAATATTTCATTAATAAGATAATTACTAAATCATCTTTGTGTCATAAATAAATTAAATTATTTAATGTCTAAAAATTACAAATAAAATACCATTATGTAGGAAATACTTTTATATTTCTAATGAATATTTATTGTCGAATTTTTATCTTGTATAACCCTATATTAAAATTTATTTACTTATTAAACTTTGATTTTAACTATTTTAACCCATCTTTAAATAAATTAATAATAAATGTCTTAATCTAATCCATGTGGGCCTAAATGGTCATATTTTATTTCTAAGGTTGTTTCTGGTCGAATTACACTTATCCAATAGAATTAGGACATGTTTTAGGGTAATAATAATATCATTTTTATCCTTAATTACCCTATTTACTTTTAACTGTGGTAAAAAAAGCAAAAAGTTACTATTCACCAAAAATTATTTTCATCTCATTGAACCAAATTTTACTTACTGACATCAACCGTGTCTCTCTTATTTTTGAAATTACATTCACATAAGCGGTAAAATTATGATTTATGTAAATTTGTAAATTCTCATAGGAGGTGGGTAAAAGACGGTGAAAAGTTCAATAAAATTTTTATATATCTAAAATTATTATAAAATTATTCCAATGAAGTACATTGAACTTATATAGGTATTATGTATCAATTTTCACCTAAAATAAATTTAAATAAAGTAAATAATTATTTAAATAAAAAGTCAGTTTTTAAATAGTAACCCAGTGTTTTCACTATTGATAAAAAATTTAATGTTTCCAGAAAAATACCAAAATTTCACCCTATGCTAATTTCAATATTCCGAATCCAAAAACGAAGTCAATTTTGAAAAAAAAAAGTTATAAAATTTCAAAAAGTAGTTATTACTATTCATAACAGCTATTTTTAATAATATTTTAATAGCATATCGTTGTTTAGTGAAACTCGGTATTGTGTACAACACAAGCTATCAAGGAAGGTCGCGATTGTGTGTAATGCATGCCAAGATACTATAGTGTGGAGTGAAATATTATTTTGATGATTTATATAAAATAAAAACAAAATATTTCTTATAAAATTCTCAGGTGTTACATTCTACCCCCCTTAAAATGAATTTCGCCCTCGAAATTCGTCACTTGTAACAAACAGATGAGGATACCTCTCCCTCATCATATCCTCAAAATCCTATGTAGCTTCTATTAATTAGTGGTTCCTCCATAAAACATTCACCAAGAGAGTGGTGTTGTTCCGTAGGAGTATTTCACTACGATCGAGAATCTCTATCGGCTGTTCTTCATAAGAATGATTTTGTTCCAGCGGTACAACTTCTATGTTGAGTACATGTGAAGGATCAGGTATGTACTTTCTGAGGAGAGATACATGGAACACATCGTGAACTTGAGAGAGATTTGGTGGAAGCACCAATCGGTAAGCTACCTTCCCAACACGATCCAGTATTTCAAACGGACCGATATACCGAGGGCTCAACTTTCCCTTTTTTCCAAATCTCATTACTCTCTTCCAAGGAGATATTCATAATAACACATTATCACCCACTTCAAACTCTAAGTATTTTCTTCAGTTGTCGGCATAAATTTCTTGTCGACTCTAAGCTGATCTTATGTATTGTTGAATAGATCAGACCTTTTCTGCCATCTCATCAACAAGATCAGGTCCTAATAGCTTTATTTCCCCAACTTCATCCCAGCAAGTTGGAGTCCTGCATTTCTTTCCATAGAGAGCTTCATAAGGAGCCATTTGAATACTGGAGTGAAAGAAATTAGTATAAGAAAATTCCACCAAAGGTAGGTTTTGATCCCAACCACCTTTGAAATCCATAGAGCAAGATCTCAACATATCTTCTAGAGTTTGAATTGTCCTCTCAAACTGACTGTCTGTCTGAGGATGATAAGCCGTGCTGAAACTCCACTCTGTATCCAGAGTATGCAGAAGACTTTGCGAGAACATTGAGGCAAACCTCAGATCCCGATTAGATATAATAGATAGTGGTACTCCATGCAATCTTACCACTTCCGTTACATATATCCTGGAAAGCTGATCCAGAGAGAAATCCTCTCTAACAGTAATGAAGTGTGCAGACTTTGTAAGACGATCAACTATGACCCATATAGCATTATTGCCTTTGGATGTTTTAGTATGTCCTGTGACAAAGTCCATAGTGATGTTTTCCCATTTCCATTCGGGTATGGGTAATGGTTGTAACATCCCCGTAGACTTCTGTCTCTCATCTTTAACTTGCTGATAAACCAAGCATTGAGAGCCATATTCAGCAACATCTCTTTTCATGCCAACCCACCAGATGTACTCTTTTAGGACCCTATACATCATCGTGCTTCCAGGATAAATAGAGAATGAAGAACTATGAGCCTCATCCAGCAGCTCCATCTTTAATTCAGGGATGGGAGGAACACAAACCAGATTCCTGAACTTTATTATCCCATCACAATCAAGGTTGAATTCAGGAAAATTTCTCACCTTCTTTTGTAACTCTGCATCTTCTTTCTGTGCCTCTTTAATCTTAACATGTATATATGGTTGAACATTGATTTGAGAAAGATACGATTTTCCCCTTTCATTATAATTCAAGATCCATCCTTTGTAAATCCATAAATATTGGATCTTTTGTGATTCTCAACATGGATAAACTGGCATGGTCTTGTCGACTTAATGCATCTTCCACCTTGTTTGCTTTCCCATGGTGGTATTGAATTGAGCCGTCGTAATCCTTAATTAGCTCCAACCATATTCTTTGGCTCATATTCAGCTCCTTTTGTGTGAAAATATTCTTTAAACTTTTTTGATCAGTATAAATATCACACCTTTCTCCATAAAGATAATGCCTCCAAATCTTTAATGCAAAGATTACCACAGATAACTCCAAATCATGAGTTTGGTAATTTTTCTCATGGATTTTCAACTGTCGTGAGGAATAATCTATCACCATATCATTTTCATAAGAACACACCACAATCCCTTCTTGGATGCATCACTGTAGATCACAAAACATTCTCCACTACATGGCAGTGTGAGCACAGGTGCACTGGATAGCCTTCTTTTCAACTCTTTGAAATTCTCTTCACATTCCTCCATCCAAAAAAACTTAACTCTTTTCTAAGTCAACCGGGTGAGTGGATTAGATAATCGTGAAAAATCTTTCACAAAACATCGATAATATCCAGCCAAACCAAGAAAACTTTGGATCTCGGTTTCTGTTGTTGGTCTCGACCATCTTTCGATAACCTCTGTTTTTGCTGGATCAAAAGATATCCCCACTTTTGAGATTATGTGACCCAAAAATGAAACTTTTTGAAGCCAAAATTCACACTTGGTAAATTTGGAATAAATCTTCTCCTTGTCAGGGTCTTCAATAGAATTCTCAAGTGATCTTCAAGTTCTTCCTTGCTCTTTGAATATACAAGAATATCGTCTATAAATACTACCACAAACTGATCAAGATATTCTCTAAAGACTCTATTCATCAGATCCATAAAGATAGCAGGGGCATTAGTAAGACCAAATGGCATCACTATAAATTTATAGTGTCCATACCTTGTATGGAAAGTCATCTTTAGTATATCCTCCCTTTTGACCCTTAATTGATGATACCCTGAATGAAGATCAATCATGGAAAAGTATTGAGCTCCACGTAGTTTGTCAAATAAGTCATCAATGCGTGGGAGTGGATATTTGTTCTTGATAATGATCTTGTTATGTTCTCGATAGTCAATGCAGAGTCTCATTGATCCATCTTTCTTCTTAACAAACAGAACAGGTGCTCCCCAAGGGGACACACTAGGGAGTATGAACGCCTTATCATGATTCTCTTGGATTTGCTTCTTCAATTCCTGCAACTCAATTGGGGCCATTATATATGGTGTCTTTGAAATAGGTAAAGCACCTGGTACGATCCCTATTGAATAATCAACTTCACGATTTGGTGGAAGACCTGACAATTACTCCGGAAAGACATCATCAAACTCCCATACAATGATCATATTATTAATCGTGAGTTTCTCACCATCCATTTGAGATAAATAACCATCATTTAGTGGAATCAAGACCCATAAGATGGAAGAAATTTCCACTGGAAGGTTATGTTCATACTTGCATTGATAGACGATCTTATATTGATCTGGAATATGAAATCCGACTTCCCTTCTTTGGAAATTGATATGAGATCCATGTAGAGAAAGCCAATCCCTACCAAGAATCACATAGAATTCCACTATAGGGAGGATAACAAGATTTGGAGGAATCACTTTCCCACAAACTTCAATCAGAGAAGAATTATAAACTTTTGATGCGACTGTTGTGCCATTAGGGGTTTTCACAGCTAACTCAACATCTAATTGTTTAGGTAATACTGTGATAACCTTAGAAAATTCTTCATAAATAAAGGAGTGGGTGGATCCAGAATCAAATAAAACATTTTCTACTTTAGAGTGGATGGTAAGTGTACCTTTTACCACTTCGTTATCATACTCCACATCACTGATAGAAATTGCATGTGACTTTCCTTGGTCTTTAGCCTTAAGAGTTTGTTGACGTTTTCTCATCATCAATAACCCTTGTATTAGGGCATTGATTGGCATAATGCCCCATTTCCTTGCACTTGTAACATTGAAGTGTTGGAGGTGCACTCTTTGTAGCCTTTTCATTGTTCGTATCTCTAGACATCTTCTTCCCATCATTGTGAAATTCAAATGCCCGATGACCTTCCTTTCCACATTTGAAACATTTACTTGTCCCTTTAAGACAACTCCCACCATGTTTCATTCCACACTTTGAGCATAAGGGAAAACTCATCTTCTATTCAGTCTGCTCTTTAGATTTTACTTTGAATTCCATTTTCCTCTTCTTATCAAACCCATATGACTGATGGGTTACTCCAATCTCCATCTCAACTTTGAGATCACATCGAACGATTTCCTCGTAGCTATTGAAGTCCCTTATGGCTAACACACTTCGAGGACTTGGATTTAAGCCACTAGATAATCGATCGATCTTAGTCTTAGGTTGGATAATAATACCAGAAGCGTACCTTGCAAGTCTTGTAAAATTTGCTTCATAGGTACCAACAGATTCATCATCCTTTTGCATTAGGTCAAGAAACTCCTTCTCCATATTTGTTCGGAGAATAAGAGGGACGTACTTTTTGAAAAATAAGTTCTTGAACTCATCCCATTCCATGGACTCAATTTCATCTCTTGGCCTCGTATTCTTGATAAGATTTCACCATTGATCAGCATCACCTTCCAAACGATACACTACTAAGATGACTTTATCATGTTCAGAATATTGATGAACTGAAAATATCTTTTCAGTAGTACTGATCCATTGTTCAGCAACTAATGGATCAGTAGACCCGATGAATGGAGGTGGACGTTGTCTCATGAAGGATTCAACAGAATTTTTCTCCTTCCTTTGCTCGTTTGGAAGTCTTGCACGATTCATAGCTTGAGAAAGTTGTGTGAGCATGGGTACAAGATTTTTCATTCCAACTCCCATAACGTTTCGTTTCCCAGGGGGATAATCATTGCATTGCCCATCGCATTCCGCATTAACATGGTTCCTTCGGGTTCCAGCCATTGACTAAAACCAAGAAGAATAGTGCGAGCAACACTAATTAGAATAGGAAAACCACATAATCAAGAATAAAATTTCACACTTAAGGTCTTATCATAGGTTATTCATGGCCATTTCTAAAACACATTGATTGTGTTCTATGCTTAGACTTATCCTTATGGTTCTTACTAAGGCTTTCACATCCTAGTTTCCAATGGTTGACTATACATTTCCACTGATACCAACTATAATGACCCATACTTTACATACATTTTTAGTACTTCAAAATTGAAGTACACTTATTACAACATATAACAAAACCATGGAAGGACTGTATAGGTATAATGTCTTTAGAAATTGGGAAACATAAACAACTGGTTCATAAAGAATCTACAGTGTCGCCCATTTATTTCATCATATCTATAGTCCATTTGGCTATCTTAGTTAATAACCTTCTTCCTAACCTGGGGAAAGAAAATATACAAAAGGGTGAGCTCAAATGCTTAGTAAGGGTAAACAAATGAAATATCAATCACATCATATTCATAAGAACATAACATTTTGGAAATCTTACCCTGCAAAAGAGATCATAATTTCATAACATGGGATAAATCATGGTAGTGAAATGTAATCAAAATAATCATAAAATAAAACATGAAGCTTTGTGGCATACACACATAATCATAGGGAATCATTTCTTATTAGTCAAGACTCATTGCCAAGACTATCTTAAGGGACAAAGTCCATTTCTGAACCGAGTTTATTCCCCGTTTCAGTCCTGTTTCACTGAACCGGTTTAATCTGCCAATCTAGCCATGTCTATCTCATGCCATATAAAATCTTTACCCAATGAATTGGAGGGATATATAGGTCCCACCCATCTCATAATGATACCATTCTTATGTATGCTACAAAATCATAAATCATATATCATAGCATAACCCATGTAATAAATATGGGATTCTTAAACATCGTGACATCATAAAACAATTCATATAAGATAAAGGAATTCATAAAAATTATTTCATCACAACATAATCAAATCAATGTAATAATAAGGATAGAAATAGAACCCTTTATTATCTTAGATGGAAAATAATTTTGAACTCCATTCTTGAGGAAAATATCCTTTCTACTTCAAAACACTTTTTATTTCCTAACATGTCATACAATTCTAAACTAAAAGAAGTTGATTAAAAATAAACATGAAAACATGTAAAAGATGCTTCTCAGAAATAATGTTTTAAAAATCCATTCATTCTGTATAAGTTAAAAAAACATTCCTCTCGTACTTTTGTTGGAAAAGTCAAAAAGTACCTCGTACCAAAAATGACAAAAGATTCCTTTCATATCTTTTACTAAAAACTCACGGAAGGGAAAAATTGGATTTAAACAATTGTAGGTGGATTGAAATAATATTAAATTTTGAGGAAACGTGAATGTGGATGATAAAATACACCCCAGTATATTTCAAAGTATAAACAATTTTGGATAAAAATGAGATTGTGATATTTCCCTTACCTTAGGTCAGATTTGCTTTGTAAGTGTCTGAACCTCCTGTATAATGATTTCAATAATTTCATTGACTTATTCCAGAATCATAATCATTGTTATGATATCATATATGGTCATATTCTTAGCTTATTATTAGTAATATTTCATTGCTACTTGTTATTCGGGTGTTTATTACTTTTTGTTCTTATGCGTGTTTTGTCGAATAAATTCTTATTCTTATTTTTGGGTTATAGATACCTCATTTACAGAATGGTATTAGTGTAATATATATCATATTCATTCATTCAATTCATTTATATAATCATTATTCAATGAAGATCATGTAGAAAGAGTCGCCTCACATCGTGGAGACGGTATTCCGTACATACGCACGAGCGATGATATCATTCCCATGATCGTGAAATTGTAATGGAGTGTATGTATACTATTTCAGAATCAATATCACTTTAAAATAATAATTTATAGTTATTATTTACACTATTATACCCATCCAAGTAAGGTGGTGGTGGAAAATAGATTACACCACGGCGTGGAGACGGTATTCCGTACGTACGCACGCGCTGTGATTTCGTTTTACGTAGGATGGATAGATGGTGAAATAGGGTTGTTTCATAATTATAATAACATATCAGTATATGAGTGATACTGATGTTATTAATTCATAATGAAAAAACTAATGAAGAATAAGTGGAATAAGAAATAAAGTTGAAAGAATCGGTAACGGACATTACCTCTTCTTTGAAGAGATTCTTTGAGACCTCCTTTTAGGGAACTAAAATTTGTCTTTGAAGAAGACCAGGACCTCTAGGATGTTTCTAGGGAATTGTAGAGGAGAAATTGGCAGGGGTTGGCTGAGCTTGAAGGCTCAAAGTGGTGTGAGGAAGAGAGGGAGGAGGTCCCCTTTTATAAGGGAGGAGAGGGGCACCTTTGGAAAAACGAAAACTATTATTTTATTATAAAGCCATATTCGGTTTTCAATAGCTATAAATTGATTTATTTCAAAGCTAAGGTGGGGATGGGTCGAAATCCTCTCATCCAATAGAATTTTTAAAAGTTTATTTTACTATTTTAACCTTATCATTTAGATTTAACATTAAGTTAGATAATTTTACTTTTACCGTGTCTTTTTGTGTTCTTATACTATAAGGTTAATAAACATACCATAACAAGCCAAACGAACCCCAAGTTGTTTATTATTTATATAGATAACATTATCTAAGTACTTTGGCCAAGCCGTAGATTTTTAGGAATAAAATAACAATTAATAATATAATATTTGTTTTAAAAACTATTTTATGTCAATTTTGACACTATTTAGTAATTGATTTTTGTTAAAATCGTAACAGAATTATTAGTTCGAAAAAGTTAATTAAATCAATAATAGCATGTCATAATAACCTATAAAGTTAGTGGAATTCATAAAAAGTCTCAAATTACATTTATCTGGGTATTTATAACATCAATTATGTCAATATTTAATTAATAAGATAATTACGGCATCATCTTTGTGTCACAAATAAATTACATTATTTAATGTCTAAAAATTAAAAATAAAATACCATTATGTAGGAAATATTTTTAGCTTTCTAATGAATATTTATTGTCGAATATATCTAATGTATAACCCTATATTAACAATTATTTACTTATTAAACATTGATTTTAACTATTTTAACCCTTCTTTAAATAAATTAATAATAAATGTCCTTATCTAATCGAAGTGGGCCTAAATGGTCATATGTTATTCATAAAGTTATTTTTGGTCGAATTACACTTATCCAGTAGAATTATGAGATGTTTTAGGGTAATAATAATATTATTTTTACCCTTAATTACCCTATTTACTTTTAACCGTGGGAAAAAAAGTAAAAAGTTACTATTCGTGAAAAATTATTTTCAACTCATTGAACCACATTTTACTTACTGACATCAACCGTGTCTCTCAGAATTTTGAAATTCCATTCATAGAAGCGGTAAAATTATGTTTTATTTAATTTGAAAATTCTCTAACGAGGTGGGTAAAAGACGGTGAAAAGTTCAATAAATATTTTATATATCTAAAATTATTATAAAATTACTCCAATGAATTACATTGAACTTATATAGGTATTATGTATCAATTTTGACCTAAATTAAATTTAAATAAAATAAATAATTATTTAAATAAAATGTCGGTTTTTAAATAGTAACCCAGTGTTTTCACTATTCATCAAAAATTGAAAGTTTCCAGAAAAATACCAAAATTTCACCCTAGGCTAATTTCGATATTCCGAATCCAAAAAAGAAGTCCATTTTGAAAAATAAAATTTAAAAAATTTCAAAAAGTGGTTATTACTATTCATAACAGATAGTTTTAAAAATAATTTAATAGTATATCGTTGTTTAGTGAAACTCGGTATTGCGTACGACGCAAGCTATCAAGGAAGGTTGTGATTGCGTGTAAAGCAATACAAGCTAGTGTTGTGTGTAGTAAAATATTCTTTTGATGATTTATATAAAATAAAAACAAAATATTTCTTATAAAAGTCTCGGGTGTTACACCATAACACCTTAAGGACCAAATTTTTGAATGAATCCAAATGAAATTTTACAATTTGAAAAATACTATCAAAATAGCAGGTATTATACATCGACATATATCACAAAAACATACATATCTATCACAACATATATCCCAACAACATGATATGAGTAATGAATCCTAAATGGCCTGAAAAGAATTCATTACATGGGATCTCTAGATATTTCTTATATGATGAATGAGTCGGAATACCCTTATCTCATCAGGTTTCAACAAAAATTGAACCACAATGATATCAATTATAACATCACAAAAATGTGTTTCACCCAATGGGGAACTCAAATCAGCAGTAGTAATTGAAAAACCAAAAAATTCTAATGTTCTAGGTAAAATTGATTTTCCCTATACACGAGTTAACTACTCCTGGGAACATATTATTACCAAATAACTATTCCTTCCTAACCTTGTATATAGGCTCAATACAATAAAACAATGTTGAAAAAACCCCTTTAATACAACTTTGTAACGTCCTAGTTCTAGGTGCCACCAAAGGTGCCTTGTAAATGGTTGGTCACGTGGCCTCAAGAAGATTTTCCCGAATGCCAAAGGCTGTCAACTAGAAAGGAGGTCATTGGGTGTGATAGTAAGGAAACTATTCCCTTAGTGGAAGAATAACAAAAATAAGTCAGATAGTAAACAGTAGCGGAAGCAGTAATACCAAATAGAGGAAGTAAACAATAGAAGACTGATAGTATAAACAATTGCAGCATATATATATACACTCATATATATATATATAATTCATGTCTCATGTAACTAAGCAACAATCAAAACACATCACAATGATAGAAAAAAATACTAATACCAATGTACGAAAAAAAAGTAAACTCCAATAGCACAACAAGCCTCATCTTGGTTCCATGCTCTCCAACTCCAATAGCAATCAATTACCTAATTAAAAAGGGAGCATGCCTTATCTATAACTGCAACATCATAATCCGTTTGGGAGAAAAATAATGACCCAAAACTGGGCGTGAGATGAATCGTAGTTTGAAACCACTAAAATCTTTTTATCTAAGTGTCAGTGAATATATTTAGAAGTTAATATGTAGAAATGAAGCAATAAAATAGGAAGTAATAAAAATTAAGCAATCTTATAGTTCTCAATTAAATTCAATTGCATTTATAAAATTTTCAATCTATTCAATAATATATCCTCAGAATCTATCCTAGGATTTGTATCCCCGTGTATAACAGAAATAAGCAGACGTCTCAATAGACCACCAAAACATTCAAGTAAGACTGATTCCAAACACGTGATTTGGCTTGGTAGGCTCATCACAATCAATCATTCATTCACACACAACCATCGAGGAAATTTATCATAGTCTAACCCCTATTGTTTAAAATATCATACATTCCAAATATAATAATAATGACCCTCTAAGAAGGCTCAAACAGTCAACCCCTTTGGTCACACATAGTACAAATCATTTACAAATGACCTCATGTGTAGATATCTCTATCTGTTCCTACTTAGTTTGCATAACAACAATGTATTATAATTCCCCTATTTCAACTCTCATAGTCAATTATCTATGGTATAACATTTATTTAATAACGACTATCTAGGTAGTTCTCACAGTCTACCCCCTCTAGTCAATGACCCCCCGAAAGCTCTCACAATCAACACAAATGGGTCAACATAATAGAAATCATAAATATAAGACCCTATCTAGGAAATCTATCACAATCAATTCCCCTTTTACATATATTCAAAATGCGAAGCACATGCATTTAATATAATTAGTAACTCTATCTTAATTAAATGAGGAATCAAAAAAGAAACCCTAACATGCAATTCCAGACCAAACTGACATAATTAATCAAACATGGAAAACACATCCATAATCGAGGTAATAATCCTTACTACAAATTTATAACACTTTCTCACACAAACAAGCCATAATATGTATTAAAAGGGTAAAATTCTAAAACATGTAATACCAGAAACATGTGTATTTGTCACTTTAAGCATATACAATCCCAAAAATATCAATGAAAGGCACAAACCACCTACATCTACATTGTGCGATGATCACTCTAGAACGTCAGCCGCTGAATTTTTATAGAACAATGTAGATATCTAAATAGTATAAAATAATTGAAACTTGAATAACTCAAGGGAGAGGATAAATCAGGATGAGAAGCTCTTGGGTAAGAGAGAACTCACTGATGTAAATCCAAAGCACCCAATGACGTCTCAATCGGAGCTCAGATGGAGGAATGGGAGGATCTTTAAGATCATCAGCCGTACATTTCTAACATGTACATGAAAAATGATGAAGAAGAGCATTATGTAGATGAGATGTGACCCCGGTCCGATTAATAAAAAAAGCTAACGACATGTTCATTTAATGTACCCATAGTGTACTAGCCTCAACCAGCCTTCGCTATATGTAGTCTTCCAAGTCACCCACAAGGCCATGTACTCAGCTGTTACACAACCAATACATGGATTTCCATGAAAACTGAGTACATGGATTGTACTCAAGAGTATATGATGTGTAAATTAAAAATTTCCAAATTATTAATTTTTCCACAAAACAACTTGAAATAAATATCTATACCTTAAATGAAGATTTGGGGTTTTAAGCATTCATTTATTAGTTGAACAAGAGACATTATCTTCGTATGATGATAAATTTTTGCAGACCAGTGCGCATTAGAGGAATATTTTTAAACCATCAATGAACCGATCAATTTTACTCCTTGTGTTGCGAATGTAATCTTAAATATTCCTTTCAATCCTTGTGATGTTAGCTTCATATTTTTTAACATTCACATCCCACTTTTCCCTCAAACATAGAAATTTCCTTTCCACATCTACTCACTGTTCACAAAGAATGTATTTTTCAATAAAATGTTCATTAAATTATCTCCATTACAAGTCTTTTATTTCCTCATCCTCTTTATTATTTTGAATCAACAACAAATATTTATATGGATCTCTTAAATGAATGTAAATTAAAATAATAACCTTCTCCCTTTTGTTACATCCCACCGAGATAAATATCTTCTCTAAAGCACTTATCCACTACATTTACTCAAATGGGTTCATAGTCTTAGTGAATAAAGGATGTATTTGTCACATAAATTTGTCTAACATTTCTCTTCCACATTGTGGATTTGGATTATCTATACAAGTATTGTTATAATTCATAACCTAAGCCATCTATCCCAGTATAGTTATAAGTTTCTCAGCACCAGTCACTACTCTAGAACCTACATTGTTATCATGCATAAGAGGAAAATACCGACATAGGAGACGTGTGTTTGGGAAATTTCCATTCCTTCTACAAGGATTCACATAAAAATAATGTAATATTGTTTATTAGGTTATGAATCATAATTTATAATGTCGAACTAGAAAAAAAATTAATCTATATTGAAATTTAATTCTCTTCTAATATTTTAATCATAAGCATGGTTTATTTGGGGGCATATTTAATTTCAAATCATTCGTAATGATTTGTAAAGAAAATGTGACTTATACAAAGAATATCCACAAAGAATGAAAAATTAGGTGCGTGGTAAGGATGGTTATCATGTACTGGGTTACCCCACATTAGGCCAGGGATACCTTGTCGTAATAGTTACACCTCGGTACATCTATTATAGATTCATGTCCACATATATTTTTCAGATATGGATGTATTTCTAGGAATATCTTCATAATAAGTACCTTACAAAAATTGGAGGATAGTATTTTATTCTTATCCTCAATGTGTATCTTTGGGGGTTCCCTAATCTATATTTTCTAAATCTAATTTCTAAGCTTTCTCATAAACATTATCAGATACCAACTATAAATACCATGAACCCAGTATCCTAGAGATGATGTCTTAATTCATTAAATTGGAATGTAAACAAGGAATATAAATCTTGAAGGGATAATATTTTAGTAGTTTTGGGAAACCAGATTACTTATTACATCATGAAATAAAATATAAAAAATAAACTTCTCTTGAATCACACATAAACACCAAAATTATCCTACATGTCATTCATAAACACATCTTTGCATCCTGGTAAAAAAATAAAACATAAGACAGGGGAGAGATCAGATGATCAGTAAGGGTAATCAATACAGTGGAAGCATAAATATACAATAATTCAAGTTTAATTACTGAAAACACATGCCATGAAAAGTAAACATGATCATAAAATGGATGAAATATAAACTGATTAAATACTTACATAACGATACTTATACAATGATATTATACTAGATGAATAATCACATGGAATAATTATTACAAGAATCATAATGATGTAATTTATGATTTGGGGCATCATAACCATACTATCAAGGCCTTGTGCCAAGAAAATACATAAACCGGTAAAACCCAAACTAGTTTGTCTCATGAGACCTACCGATGCACCGATGGGCTATAACAGTCCCCAGTTGACACTTAATAAGTCCAATTCACTAATAAAATTAATAGGGATAAATATAATCAACTTGTAAATTTATATTGATTCTTACACATGAAAAAATAATTTCTTTCCCCAATTAGTAAAAATTAACACTATCAATTAGGAGTAATATGGTGAATGGCATGAAGATAGCACCTCCAAAATCAATCAATTGATAAACCGTTAAATTAAATATGACATAAGATATTGTAAAATATTAAACCCAATTAAACTTAAGAATTAAAAATAGTGTTTAAATGGATGAAAATTCTCTTATAAAACCATCATGTAATACATGAGAGGGATACAGATTTACTTTCAAAAGAATATTTGTTTTGGAAATATCATTGCAGAAAACTAGAAGTGAAATAATATTGTTTTTTATAATAAAATAATTATTTTATGAAAATATATTTGGCTTAAAATAGATTATGGAGTGCATTTAAAAATAGGTTAGAATTTGAGTAGCTCCCTTGAATCGGTCTTTTTTATCGCGAAGTAATTGATAAAGATCTTTTTAAAACATGTAATTCCCCATAAAATAAAAAATTATTATGATTGGTACATATTTATAGAAAATTGAAATATAATTTATGAGGATTAAATAAGATTAATTAATTATATCATTTGTTTAAAGAGAGAAAAAATAGTAACCAGAATGACAAAGGAGGTTCTGGTAGAAACCCATACCTTATGTCTGAATGTGTTCTGCACTTGACCATAATGTCCTCGTTAATCAAATTAAATCTATTAATTAATTAATTCATAACTTTATATACATGTATTTTAATTATTATAATTTTATTACATTCTTTTAAAACCTTTTTGATGAGTTATAATATAAAATTATATATCCTGGGAGTACTCATTTCTATGGTTTTCATGATCAGTAAACTTGTATATGAGTATAGAACTTCATGCGTAATGGGTATAATTCCCTAGAATTGGAATTATATGTTATTAATGAAAAAAATAATTTTAATTGGTATTATTTATTATTATTTTTCCACATATTATAGGGAATCATTAGACAACATGTTAATGATAATCATTTAGCTTAATTTTACCAGTTTCTCGATCACAACGTACTTGTTTTGATCAATTATTCAATATCACATAAATATGATTTTTTTATAACATTAAAAAATATATAAAATAAAATATAAAATTGGCTTCGACCAAAAATATATTTCATGACATGTATTGAAAGGGAAATTAAAGAATAAATGTTTGTCGTCCGCAAACGCTGTAAATCGACACCTCCCAGTCGAATATTTCATTTCTAAAATAAAAGAGGGAGAGAATGTATATTGAGGAAGGATATTACATTACCATAATATAATAACAGTTTATAAATGATATTGGATTTATCATGATCATTTGTATAGAGGAGTTGAGGAGATAACAATAAAATAAATGATCATGAAAATAAATAAAAAGGGAAAGGAAGATGAATTTACGTCTTGAATACTCCTCGTTGAGAACCTACTTAAGGCAATTATTTTTGGATTTTTAATATAACAAACAGATCATAGAAGTGGGGTACATGCTTGGGAATACTATTAGGCTAGAATTTGACAATTTCAAAAGCTTGGAAGTTGTGAGGAGAAGGGTTGTTGAGTGGTAGTATTTATAGTGGATGAGATGGATGGCTTTTTATTATTTAATACATTATTTTATTTTTTTACTAAAGACATGAAATAATGTTTATTCTTGTGATAAATTATAGTAATTATTTTATGTGAGTTCGAACTAAGAGTTCTTACATCAATAAATATGTTAGTAATCGTGTATTTAACTTATAATTTATAAATATCGTCAATTACAATATTTTTCTATTAAAAAATCTACTTTTTCAGAAAAATATAAAAAATTCATCAAAAACATTAATCAACATGTAGAATAAAAAATAAGTCCATTTCATGATCATATTTTTCTAAATATTATTAATGTAATTTTTATTTAAACCCATTATTTACTCAAAAAATATATATTTTTAATCTATAAATGATTTTATAACACTTTCAAAAATTAACTTAGGGCTATTAAATTATCCTAAATTCATATGATAAAACAATATTGATGTATGCATAAATATTATGAAAATGAATTTTATTTCAAAACATTTTATTAATGTAAAATATTAAATAAAAACCTATGACTTAAAAAAAATAACAACACCTAATTAATAATTTTTAAAATATTTTTTACCTATACTATGACATAGTAATATAATACACCCAATTATAAGATTCATAAGTTTTATTCATTATAACATGGGTGAGGTTACTATTCATTAAGATGATTTATAATTCATAAGGTTGATTTTACTCTTCGTAATATCTAGTTATTATTTAATTAGAATGGGTTCTTTAACTTCTAGAAATAACTCTTATTTCATTCACACTTCATTTATAATGTTTTTATTATGATCTCTATGTGATTTAATGTGATATATTTTATATAAAATAAATATAAGTGGGAAAATTTCATTGATAGAGTTTAAGGTCATTATAAAACTCTGTCATAATGGCATGTATACATAAAAATCTAGTTAATATAAATATATTTCCACTCCAACTAGGTTCTTCACATATAGTATCCTTCTTATGAATAACATTTATTAAATCATTTTTCATATCCTGGGAAAAAAGGAAAAGAAGAAGTGAGAGATCAAATATTTAGTAATGGTAAACATAAATATTAGACTACTAGAAAATGACCATATACGCATGGTTTTGGGATAATCTATGGGTATTGGTCCAAATATACCCATTTTTTCCCAAAAACTATTGGTATACATTCTTGAACCAAAACCTATAGCAGTAGTTATTCAAAAATCTTGGGTATAGTTACCCCTATACCCACAGTTTTACTAAACCATGGGTATATGGTTCAGTTCAACACCTTATACCCATGCTCCTTAAATGATCCAAGGGGTATAGTTAAAAATTATCCCCATGGTTTTCCCAAAACCAATGGGATAGGTTTGGGATAAAAACCTATATCCCTTTTTATGACAAATTGTGGGTATATCTATCTCGTGTGTGCGTATGAAAAAGAAAATCTACAGGAAGGAAATATTTTTTGGAACAAACACCTATACTCATTGTTTTCCTCTCTATAGCCAAAATTTATATAAATATATTTATGAAAATATATTTATATATATAAAATAATAAAGAATGATTTGATAGTGGATATGAACAGAGTTTGTGACGAATATATTGCAAGATTGAAACCCACAACGACTTATTTTTTAAATTCTACACCCCCAGTAATAAAAATGTGGGTATATCATTATGAAATGGTGGAAAATAAATATACCCATGGTTTTAAAACCATGTGTATATAATTTTAAAACCATTAGGATAACTTAGATATATAATGATGAATAAGTGGCACACAGTCCCCAAAATCGTGGGTATATGTCCATTTTCTAGTAGTGTTAATAATTGAATTTCATCAGTTGTCTTGAGCACACATGTTTGGTGACATAATGAATAGACATTAACATAACATAAGAGAATATATACCCAATAATACCAGGATCATAAAATTATAAAAATGGAACAAATCCTTAGAATAATAGAATATTCATATATGTAAAATGTCATATGACATATGAAAGAAATACTTGAGAAATGATACAATCGAACATGAACAAATAAAATAAATCATCATAAATGAGAGAAAATTTTAATAACACTATTAAAAGCACTATTTGAATAGAATAACCTAACTAATTAATTATAATAGTCTCTTAAGAGAAAACTAAAACCAATTAACACCATCCTTTTAACAAAAGAAATTCTGATCTATCTCATGATCTCACATCACCATGAGTAATATCACAATCTCCCATTGAAATAAAAAATCGCCAAGAACAGTAACATAATCAAGACACATGAAAAATAAAAATTTTCAATATAATAATAATCGTTGACCATTCATAGCATTATTGACCCATGAAAATGTAACAGTTACCATGAAAATAGGTTTGAAATAATCAAAATAAATCCACCCAAAAATAAAGATGGTATCATTAGAACATATCCCCAATTGAGTATAAGTACTATCAAAGGATTTTTTCATTGATGATTACAAATTCCTTTAAAATATTGTAAATAACATTATTTTTGAAAACAACAATTCCCATTCAAAAATAAACATTAAAAACTAACTAATCACAAAATATTATGAAAATAATTTTCTTTTAAAATAAATAAAATTTATAAATTCATATTAAATTTGGATAATTTTATGTTGGTTAGAAAATCCATTAACTTTTTAAATGTTAAAAATAAACATTTTTTATACATTTGTAAAGAGTGAAAAAAGAGAACCATGTCTAATTTTTAATGATTTAATTATAAAACCAGTTTAGAAGAATGAAAGAGGCTATTTAAATTAATCATAGGAAATGATATATGTTTATAAAATAAAATTCTTGGATTCTTTTTGAAAAACATGGATACTGAAGTGAACGATTCATGATCTGAAATATGAATCTTAATCGAAATCACATTCCAAAAAAATTGTTGATATTTATTATTATAAAAGTGAGGAAAATAAAAATAAAAAATAATAATAAAATTTATACACAGGGGATAATAAAAGATATGTGGTTCATGAATATCATATAATATAATTTTTCTAATGAGTCTTGTATATAGAAAATAAAAAAATAAGGATGAATATAACATAAATCCTTAAAATCATAGGAAACTATTAAATTAAATGTTTATAAAAGAAAATGTGTGATATTGTAACACCACAAAATTATAAAATCATAATAATTTATTCAATACAATATATTACATGAAACATTTAGTTTACCTTTTATTACAAAGATTTTTTTGACACCATGTGTTACTCACATGATTGAGTTTTACCGGATACAATATACTATTAATAATATTACTTATTATGACTGATATTACCTAGAAATTTGAATTTATGGTATTAATAAGATTATATATCTTCTGAAAATATATATGTTACCCATTTTTCTTAGTTACATTATGATAATAAATAAATCAAAATTCATTTATAATAAAAATAATTATTTTCTAAAATACCGATTATTTTAAAACTGTTTATTTTAGATTTGGGCACATAATTTAAAAATTATTTTTACCACTTTTAGAAAATATTTTTGTTTAAATAGAATTAATTTTTAAAATTTTAATTAAAAAATTTTATTTGGTCACTTTTTATGTTTTTTCTAAGGAGTTTCTTTTATTGATTGATATTGAAAGTATTGAATTTTAATTGAAAACATCCATTTTTTCTAATTTATTTGTAATGTTAATTTTAAATTAATTTATTTTGAGAGAAAAATTAGTTCAATTATCTTATAGTTAATCCAATTTTGGTAATTATAGTAATTTTTATAATAAATTTTTATTTAATTCTTTGTAAACATTTGATCATTTTTAGCTTAAAAACATGAGTTCTCATCATGTCTAGTGTGATTATTATTAAAATAAAAATATTAATTTATAGGAATTGAATTTGGAAAAATGGATTTAAAATTTTAAAACATCATAATAAAAAATTATTTATGAGGCCAACATTATTTTCTATCAAAATTAATATTGAAAATAGGAAAAATCAACAACCACGGCTAGATAGAAACTTATTTAATGTGTGGGGGGGGGGGGTGAAACAAATAATATAATGGTAATAAATAACATATAAAATAAACCAAAACCCATTTTATGGACACATATTGAAATAACATATTTATGTATTTATAATTTACAATTTTTTTCTGGAAAATTCAATGATAAAAACGTGGGAATGATGGAATCCATTCAAAAAATAACATGTGTTTAACTAATCTCAGTTATAAAAGGACATAATCTCTCTTATTTTCCCCACACATTGAAAACAATTTGGTATATAATATACCAACCAAAATTCTTTCCAAAATTTTCTCATAATTTCATATGAGGATTATTTTGTGCATATGTTCATCCAATTAATTATTTTAGTAAAATAATAAAGAGGATACCCGAAGAAGAGGTATCTTTTTCAAATAGTGTTTTAATTTTATTTCTTTCTCCACCTACATGAATTTTTATTAAAACATGATGATATAACAAACAAAATATCTTCCATTTAATTGGATATTATTATAATAAGTCTATGACTAATAGTAGATCCACTTCTTTAAAATGGGTTTCAAAATTCTTGTTTTGTGTGTAAGGAGAACTACCGCCTCACAGATCGATACATTTCGATTATCCATTACCACCGCTCATAGTTCAGTACATTGATGAATATAAATTATATAGATGATATATAAAAAATAATTATATCTCCATAGTAATTATATCATATATAATATCTTACCTAATATTCCCTAGGAGATGAAATAACATCACACATGTGTACCGAGCACTACCGCCTCACAATGAAATGGGATTTATTTTTACTAATTATTTATATAGAAGGTTATAAAGATACATTTCATGATTATATTTGCCTAAAACAAATAATTATGATATTAGTAACATTTTTAATTTTTATAAATATAATATATCATTTTATTTCCTATCATTCCCCTCAATTAAAGATTATAACAACATACATGTACATGTGGACTACCCCCTTCATGAAGTGATGCAGCTTCTTTTCATCACCACACCACATGGATGATATATATATATATATATGTATATTTAATGAAATAATATTGTATTTATTATATTATTATCATTATTTAATTATAACATATTACAAACCTCCTTTCAATAATAATCATTAAAAAATGAAAACATTACTTATGCCTACGTACGACCTGCCGTCTCCATGATCGTAACATATTTAATTTATAAAAACATTAATTAATGATTGGTTAAAAGAATAAATAATTTATAAATTTTATAATTGTATTATTATTTTTATTATATTGATTATGGAACTATATAATATGCATAATAAGTATAACTTTTTTAGTAATACATTCATGATAAAACAATACAATTAACATCCAAAACGATGAAAATAATGAAATATTATTAAGGAATGGTTGATATGATGATATAAAGGAGTCATAAAGGATATTATAAATATTAATATGGTTATTTTCTAAGTTAATAAAGTATTTCAAAACCACAATACATGAAGTTAATGTGATTTCAGCCAAAAGGTATCAAGAGGTAATGAATTCCATTTAAATTTCATTACATTGCAGAAAATTGTAATGTTCTGAACATATACTCTATTATATTATGAATATACATCCTTTATAACATGTAATATAATGAATAATCCATTTATAATGATATTTTAGCTATTTAACTGAATTAATTCATCAAAATGGATATCATTTTATTGCGACAATGTGTTATGTAATTTCTTAAGTAAATTTGCTTTTATTGAGTTATATTTATTCTTCATTGTTATAGATTATGTGAAAAATTACTATTGAATATGTTATTTTGTATTTCAACAAGTTTTATATGGATTTACATTTTATACATACAATTGATTCATTAATTAATTCCTACATAAATTTTATGATCATTGTATGGGTTTTATTTAAAAATCTCATTCTCATCTAATTGATTATACTTCTATTTCCACCAAAGAAAATTATAAAATAATTGATTAATAAAACAATTTAATTTTATCCTCATTAGGTTATTAGTTATATTACCTTGTAATAGTAATATTTATTCACTCTTTAGTACCTAAAATTGTGGATAAAAAATATACATAAAATAAAAAATTATTTCACTCTTTGTTCAGAATACCTTTTCTATCAAAACCAATTTTTTAAATATGTTTCTTAAAATATTTTAACCTTTTAAAAATAATTTATTATTGAACTTTTATAAATGCTTTAATTTTTATAGAAACTATTGAATGTAATTTTTTTTCATTTTCCAGATGATACACTATTCTATACTTTTTCTAGTAAAAAAGTAATATTATCTTTAATTTGTATGACATGTACATAATTACCTTCCTCTATGAAAAAACATTATTTAAATATTAAATTTGAATTTTATAAGTTTATTTATAGAAAAATATTCCCCAAAAATTGTGGAAATTATTATTTTTTAAAAATTATTTTCAATGAAAATGATTTTCATAATTCTTTTTCATTATTAAATGATTTTAAAAATAAAAAGTTTATTTTCTCCTAAATATTCGAAAAAAATTTATTGTATTTTTATTCATTAAAAAGGTCCATTTATTCTTAATCTAATGAATTGTAAATACAATACATGGGATGGGCCTATTATAATTAGTCCTAAATGCATCAACAAGTCTCATGAGACAAATCAATTGTCTAAACTGAATGAGTTTTTAACCTGTAGTTTTAAAATGTCTTGTGTATAGTTAATAAAATAGAAGTATAATTGTACTATTTGAATTGGTTTGTACATAATAGTTTTAAATTAAATTGAGGTATTTTCTTGATAGTAATGTTATCATGTTCCTCAGAAACATGGAATCCAATAATTAAGAATTACATTCACCTTGATTTTGGATATGATTATCCATGAGATTATAGCTATGATATTATCTCTATATACTTTTCATTCCTAGTTTTGGATTAAATGGTATGTGTTTCTAGTGATTTAATTTTCCATATTCATTATACCTTATATATTTAAGAATCCATGTAATTTAAATGGAATGTGTTTTTAGTAACATAACATGACATTTGGATTATGCCTTATCAATTAATCTAGTGACGTTATTTAAATGGAATACACATTTAGTTATTTATCAGGACATATTGATTAATCATTATCTATTCGTGGAATAAGTTTATTTGAATGGAATGTGTGTTATATAGTATAACATGATAGATAGTTTTTTTAAATTAATTCATGACATATTCTTCGATAGTTTACACTTATGTGGAATTTGAGCTCAAACTTATTTTGGTCTCTTTTTCCTTGAATACATGAATTTTAATAATATTTTAAAGGATATTTTAGAGGGAACAATGAAATTATCAAAAAAAATTCTTTTTTTTGTTTTTAAATTTATTATTAGAATAATGTATGTATCTAGTTTATAATGTCTATAAAATTAATTAGTCTTTAGGGATGTTATTTTCTCTTATATTGTTCCAATTTGATAATGTTGACACCCGATGTGGGCTGGTGGGGTTGGACCACTATAGTTGGAATCATAATAAATTTAGTATAATCCTTAGAAACTATATTTAGGAAAACCATGATTTGATATTTTAAACCTATAATAATCATTAAGGATAAATATTGATGAAAATTTAAAAATTTTAGTATGTTAGAAAAGATGTGGGTTTTTCTGTCAATACATACATATTTAGATACTATATGTGGATGTGGTTTTGAAATATAGGTACCAATGGTTAAAAACTCTTAATAGGTAACATTGGTCTTGTGAAAATAATTACTTAGTTGATGAAAATGGTTTGTACTATGGAAAATATTTTAAAACCACGAGGGATATTCATAAGATAATTCCAATTTTATTTACAAACAAATATGATGTATTTGAACAAATGATGATAACTAATGATCTAGGTTAAATATAAGCAGTATTTGAAAAATAATCATGATTTAAAAATAAAATAAATGATTATATAGTTTCTACACTATGATTATTATTTATCAAACAATGATTATTGGTTTTGTTCAATGGATGAATCCTAAAGAAATCCTGATATCATTGATTATAAATGAGAATGTTGTGAACATTAGAAAAAATGGGATTATTATAGAAAGGAAATATATATTTTCTATTTATAATTAATTTTTCTTAAGTAAAATTAACAACATATACCTAAAACAGCTACCAATTACACCAAATAAGATAATGATGTGGTTCCCTTAGAGATTTAATGGTAGTGACCATGGAGACTGAAATGATAAATTTTATTTATGTTAAAAATATGGCAATAGACACCTAGGAATGTTTATCGATGGATTGGTAAATGTATTATGTGTTGAAACTAAGGGCCTATAGAAGAATTGATGAGGAAAAATGAAGACTACGTTGGAATGAAATAAATATTATCCTCGAAATCCCTTTTTAACTTGTTTTCTTAAATGTGGAGAAGGCGGGTTTTATCCATATCAAGGACCTATTATATGGGTAAAAATATATTCCATTGAAGTACCTTTGTTAAAATAAGATGGCTTAATTATTTATTTGAATTCTAGAATAATATTGTAGTAATACTTTTACCAAAGGTATTATTTTTATTAGAAACCAGATAAATATAATGATTATGTTAAATTTAGAATAATATGTTTCTTTATTAAATTAATATTAATGGATACCATCAATGGTTTATGAGTTTAGTATTGATCATCATTAAAAACTCATAAAAATTCCTTCATAAAATATGTGTGTAAGGAATGTAAAATGATTTAAGGCATTTTTTTTGAAATTTACAGAAAGTATATGTTTTAGTGAAAATTTTATGTGAGGAATAATACATTAAAATTATATAGACATATGTTAAATTTTGATGATATAATTTAATGTTAATATTATCATTACTAACATTTTTTTAATAATCAAATAAATTATTAATTTTTTTTGAAAAAATCAAATATATTTTAATCATTTGTAAAAAGGTTATTTAATGATTATTTTTATTTCAATGTTGTCTATAATATTTTTTTCAAACATTATATGAATTATATTAATATAGATTATAAATATAAATTCCCACATATTAGGTTACCATATGTTGCATCCGAAAATTTTGTGGGGCTTGATACCAAACTTGATGGACAATAAGGGTCTAAATACAACCATTGGAATACATGTAACCTTGGTTAATATGTTATAGTTTTAGTTAAAAATATTTGATGAGTTAAAATAAATGACAAACCATTGTTCTAACTATTTTGGTTTATAAAATTATATATTTTATAGAAGAAATTTTTCTAACCATATTGGATTTTAAAAATTGTTTGAGACAGATAAAAATACTATTTAACTCGTTTATGAATCTTAAGATCCATTAAAAGTGACTTTTAGTAATTCAATCAAAAAAATTAATTTTTGAATATTCATTAATTTATTTAGGGTTAGAGTTGGATATTTATGTAAAAAAAGATGTTAAATTGTAATTATGAAATATAATTTTATCATGTAAGTATATTTAATTATATTTCTAGATTGTAATTTTTTATCAAATTTAAGAAAAGAATTATGAAAAAAATATTACCATATTCCATTCATATTTGATGAATCAGATAGTCTTTTAAATCATTATAGATTTATGGTTTTGAGTCACTTAACTATCTATTGATCATTCACTTATTTGTGATCAATAAACTCAATCACGATCTAAAATTATTTACAATTTTCTTCTATGTATTTATATTTATATGACACCAAGGTTAACCTACATGGAATCATAGTTATGTGATATTGCAAATGACCTTTTCTGTTACATTTATATAATATTAGTTGTAAGTATTATTATATCTTTTTATGATTTTGGTTGTCATCAAAACAATTTTCTGATTTCATTCCCATAATTAACGAGATCATGTTTAAATTGTGGGCCCACAATCTATATTAGGTTTGAATAGTGTTACACATAGATATTCTCATAAACTAACATAGATTTATAATGTATATATAAAATTCAATAATGATTTTATCATTAATTACATAAGAAAATTACTTTATTCGATATATTGTGTTATACATAAGACTTATATTTAATGAACAACAATATTCAATTATAATAAATATTTAATATGGTTGTTATATAAGAAAATTTGGAATGGTGGGTATCAATAGGAATATATATGCTATGAAAATATATATTTTCTAAAAATATTATTTGTAATTTTTATATTAGAAACAAAATAATTATCATTTAATGAAAAAATATTTTATGATTAATTTCTAAAAGACCATTTAGTCTCGCTTTTCACACCTAATTTAGAATTAATTTTTTTCCAAAAAATAGAAAATATAAATTATAAAATATAATTCACATTTTAGAATAAAAATATAAAAATTATCTTAGTTTGAAATTTGTGTATTTTTCTCAGAAGTTTTTTTTGATGAATAGTGAAAAATACTGAATTTTAATTGAATAATCCATTTTTTTATTAATTATTTATAATGTTAAGTTATATTTTTAATGAGTATAAAAGAGAAATTATTTTAAATTTATATACATTAATATAATTTAATTCATTAGAATAAATTTTTATTTATTTTTTTAAAAAAATATTGGCAATCTTTTGTTCATTTTATTAAAAACCAACATTCATTTTACCTTTGTGGGATTAACATTAAATTTCATTAAAACACTAATATGAATTGAATTTTTAAAATATAAATTTATATTTGGAATCTTAGTAATTTATTATTTATAATATGTTCTACCAAATTTTTAACAAAATGGAATAATAAAAATATTACAAATTAATTTCTAGGATTAAGGTCAAAACTGATTTATTGGGGAGTTAAACTATGAGGATAATGTTTAACAATGATATACCAACATGTGGAACACATATAAGAAATACCAATGCCAAAATGTTCTATTTTATGTTTTATAATTTCCCATTGTTTTTCTTGTGGCATGATAAAAATATGGGTATGATTGATTATTTTCAAAATATTGCAACTCTACCAATCACCGGACATATAAAATGCCACCACATCTTCTCTATTCCAAAAACAATAAATTTTTTTATATAAAATCTATCCCAACTAACTTCCCAAATTTCCAAATTACAACATAGAATCCTTCTTTTCTTTTAAATCCATCCTATGAAGGAATTTTGTGCAAACATTTGTACGATACCCGATGAAGAGGTAACATTCTTCAACGAGCATGTTGTATTTTATTTTATTCTCCTCATCATTTCTTAAATGATTATATAATACAATAATAATATAAATTATATTTTTATATTTATATAATATGTTCTATTCCTACAAAATTCTCTTCTTCCATCAAATATGTAATTAAATCATCGTTCATGTGTACTGAAGACTACCGTCTCACCAGAGGATTCGTCCCAACCCAAGGCCTGCGCCAGGGAGATCCCCTCTCCCGTTTTCTCTTCATCTTGGTGGTCGATGTCTTTTATAACCTTATTTCTGGGGCTGCATCATCTAGGTCTACTCATGGGGCTATGGTCTGCCGTGAAAGCCCACAAGTGTCACATATCTTCTTCACTGACGACTACCTCCTTTTATATAGAGTGACTTTAAATGAATGTAGGGTGATCAGCCATGTGATCCATAAATATGAGACGGCGTATGGACAGGATATTAATCATAGAAAATTTGAAATCTTCTTGTGCATAGAGGTGCCTCTTTCCAACAGAACTGAAATTTGTGCATCTGCGGGCATCCATATGGTGGATAAACACCAGAAATATCTCAGGTTCCCCACGGTGATTGGCCGGTCCAAAAAATAAATTTTTGCATCTTTGGTAGACAGGATTGAGAAAAAAATTCATGGATGGACCCCAAAAAAAATCTCTAAAGCTGGAAAAGAAACCCTCATTAAATTTTTCATTCAATCTGTCCACAGCTACTTCATATCACTGTTTATGCTCCCGGTGGCCATCGTCAATCTGATCCATTCTCATACTGCTAACTTCTAGTGCGAAAAAAATGATGGAAGTTATAGACCCCACTGGTTGAATTGGGAAAAACTTTGAAAACCCAAGCCTGAGGGAGGTATGGGATTCTAGAATCTCCTTCTTTTCAATGACGCACTGTTGGCCAAGCAATGATGGCGCCTTATTAGCCATCCATCATCTCTTTATGCGTGGGTACTCTGAGCCAAGTACTTTCCCCACACAGACTTCCATATTTCCTCTCTTGTCCCCAGGCCTAGCTTCCCCTGGAGAAGCATATGGGGGGCCCGAAATCTCCTGGAAAAAGGGTTGGGCTGGAGGATTGGGAATGGCTCATCTGTCAACATCTGGACTGATCCCTGGCTTGTCAACAAAGATGGTTTGCGGGCCACATCCTCCGTCCAACCAGGGCTCGAAGACGCCACGATCAATTGCCTCTTCTCTGACTAGGGCCCGAGGTGGTGTGTGGAAAGGATCTATGAATGGTTTAATGAAAGAGACCAAAAAATTATACTAAGAATCTCCTGGGTCCTAGATGCAGGCCCCAACAATCTTTTTTGGACCAATGATATTTCAGGAGATTACATGGTGGGATCTGGGTACAGACTGGCTCTTTGAACCCACTCTATCGACCGTGATTATGGACCATGGAAAGCGCTTTCGAAGCTCAACGTCCCCCAAAAAAATCTCCATTTTTGGTGGAAGGTGTGCATGGGCACCCTCCCTATCATGAGCCTTCTCACTTACCGACATATGGCCAGTGCTGAGTCCTGCCCTTTCTGCCCGAATATTCATGAATCACCTTGGCACACCATCATCCACTGCCCGGAAGCTAAGGAAATGGAGAATAAATGGGGCCCAACTTTAGATTATTCATTAGACATTGCATCTCACCTCCCTGATCTTTTGATGCGTTGGTGTTCCGCTCATTCATCTTCTAATGTAGGTTCTCATTGTACCATGGCCTGTATAATTTGGGTTCGGCGTAACGATGCAGTTTTTCACCACGTTCATAAACCTCCTGATTTCTGGATTGAACGAGCCATTTAATGGATTGAGGGCTGGAAGAACCACAAAGTACACGTTATGCCAGGTGTAACCCCCTCTTATCCAACACATTGGAACACCCCAGTAGAAGGGATTCTTAAGACGAATGTGGACGCATATCTCCCCAAAGATGGGCTTATTGGTCTCAGCTTCCTGACCCGCAAGCATCTGGGGAAAATCATTGTAGCAAAATATGAATCACATCATGCCTTATGAGAACCTGCAGTTGCTAAGGTCTCTTCCATCCTTGTAGGTATGATGCTCATTGTGGAACGTGGATGTGTTGATATCATCATTGAGTCTGACTGCTTACTGTTACCAATTCTATTAACCACAAAGACGATGGACTACATTCTTTTGGCTTCATCATCAAGAGAATTTTCTTGCTTCACCAAGGCTTCTCTCGCTGCACCTTATCCTTTAACAAAAGTGAAGGAAACAATGTGGCCCATCAAATAGCAGCCTCAGGGCCCTTCGATGACAACCAACTCTGGCTGGACAATTTCCCTTCATGGCTCTGCTTATGTATGTTTGCTGATCTTCAAAATTAATGTTATATTTTCTACATTAGAAAAAAAAAGACTACTGTCTCACGAACTAATGTCAATATTTTTTTTGTCACCACTTCTCATGGTTGGGTATTTTTATGGATATAAAGTATATAGATTATGTTAAAAACATAATTATACCTCTTGAGTAATTATATCAAACATACCCTTTTCAGTCCATTCTATAGTGGAAATGATAATGTAGTCTTTGTATGGAACATACTACCGCCCTAGGGGGCGATGTGAAACATTTTCACTAACTATTTACATGGAATGAGATAAGGATAAATTTTAAAAAAATATATGTTCTAAATGACATAATTATGATATTAATTATATATTAATCATTATTCAAGAGTAATATATCTTTTTGTTTCTTATATTTTATCTTGATTGAAGATGATAACAACATTCATGTATGTGTGAATTACTACCTTCACCAAGCGATGTGACTCACTTTTCATAACAATAAAACATGGATGATATATATATGTATATTAAAATATATATATTTTAATTATAATATTGTGATCATTTTTAGAGGCTGAATATTACATAACTTCTTTCTATAATGATATGAGAAAAATGAATACATTATTCATGTGTACTTATGACCTACCGTCTCTATGATTGTAACGTATTAACTTCTCCAAAACACATTTTATCATTTGGAATAGAATTAAATTTTATATTTAAATATAATAATTATTTCATTATTATTATTCTAGAGATTATGTAAGTATATATTTTTCTTAATAAACGATACTTTCATAAAAAAACACGTATGCGGAAATGGTGATTAACACCTGAAACACATAGAATAGTGAATGGGTTATAATATGTCATAGAGGTATAAAAATGATATTTTAAATATTAATATGGTTATTTTATCAGTTAATAATATTTTTAAAAACACCATACAAGTGGTTAAATAATGTTCATTAAAAAAAATCAATATGTAAGGGGGTTTGTCTCAATTTCATTTTATTGAGGAATAATATTATTTTATAGACACAATATATTTTACATAGTCTATATACTTTCCCTTAAAAATTTAATTTACTAAATACATCCTTATTAATGGTATTTCATGTTTCTACTTGAAATATTTTATATAAGGGCATTTTACATAAAATGTACTATGTTTTGATGAATATCATAACCAAAATTGCATTAATTGGGTTATATTACATCATCATTTTTATTTATTATGTATATAATTAATTATTATTATTTTAAGTTTTATTTACACTTGTTTTATATTGATTTAATTTTTATTTAGATAATTTTTCGATTGAATAATTCTCATATCACTATTATTATCATAATAAGGGTTAATTCACAATCTCATTGATGTTATAATTATTTATACTTTTATTTCCATTGAATGAAATTATTTCATTGGGGTATAAAAATTTATTTTATCATATCATCATCTTTATATTAACTATATTATCAAAAAATAGTTATAATTTTCACTCATTGATACTTAGAATTTTTGATAAATTATATTAAAAAATATGATTTTATTTCACTCTTCAGTAAGAATAAATTTTACATTAAAGCACATTTTTTCTAAAAACGACGTTACAATTTTTTAAATATCATTTTGAAAATTATTTATGAAATATATTTTTATACTTTTTTTACTTTTTATACAATGGTTTGAATGGAATATTCAGGTCATTTTTTGAATAATGCATTTTTTTACTTTTTACAGTTAGAAGGTAATGTTATTTATAACTTGTACGGCATATACCAAATTACCCACCATCATGACCAAAATTACACAAAAGAATCCATCAAAATATTACATGGTTATTATTTATGGGAAATAATTTTCCTAATATTCATGTAATTCATAGATTTTTAAAATGATTTTAAGTGAATTTTTTTGAAAATATTTTATGATATATAGAGTGATTATCAAAATAAAGAGGTTAGACTACAAAAGAATGTTTTTAAAAATATTTTTATGGTATTAATATTCATTAATAAAAAAAAATTATTCATACTCAAATTGATAGATGACTTATTGATTCTATAATTATTATATATATGTAAGCTTTATCATCACTTGGACTAATAAAATTACTAACAATCACTTCATAGTTTCATTTTTGAAGTCATTAAATTAATCTTGAATTTTTATCATTTATATGTTTTTTGGACATTTAATTTCATTAAATATCCATATTATTTATCATGGATGTATTTATTTATTTAACCTAATATCATTTCTATGTTTTTTTTTCTTCATTGAATGTTACTTTTTGTTAAGAGGGAATTGTGTGTTAATACACATTTTTTAATTATTAAGGAAATTTCAATAATAAGGAATATAAATTCATGAATTTAATTTAATATTTGATTTATGAGGAATGCATTGTAAATTTAAGACATAGGAGAGTCCCATTATAGACTGCCAATGGATGTATTGATAGTTTTCATGTGAAAAATGAGTTGGCCAAATTGAAATGGTCTGTAACAAGTAGTTTTTAACTATATTGGGAAATGTTGTAAAGGTAAAATTATATTTTAAAAAATAATATTATACACAGTGGTTTTATAATTTGTTAAAAATTAATCATGATGGTAAAGTTATCATGATCTTGGGAAACATGATGTTCAATAATTAAGCATTCCATTCATTTATAATACATTTATTATTATCCAGGATATTTTCACAATAATATTATCTATAGTTTAATTCTGTTCAAGTTATTCATTTAATAAAATTTGTTTTCATTGATTTACCTTACCATATATATTTTTCATTAATTATTCATATTACCAAATTATTTAAATGGAATGCTTGTTCAATAATTTACCTCACCATATTTTTTATGACTTACTTATTAATGTATTCATGTTATTTAAATGGAATCTGTGTTTAGTAATTTACAATTACATATTGATTATTCTGTATATATTGATGAAATAAATTTATTTAAATGAAATTATTGTTATGTTATTTTTATATCCATATTATTTATTCATATTGGTTCATTATAGTTTCCATTATAAATAACCCATACTATGAATTTGAGATATCCCTTTTGTTGTTTCCTTTTCCCAAGAATCCATGATGTTTACTATGGTTATTATTCAATGATATTCTAGAGAAAAATTATAATCTTGTTTTTTTAATTTGTGTTATCCATTATTATATTGTAATAATGTATGATTCTAGTATTCCAAGATTACAAAACTATTTCTTCCAACAAGATGTGTTTCCTTGTATCTAATAATAATATAATAGAGCAGACACCGACATCAGGATACTGTGGTTGTGTCCATACATATATTGAACTATGAATAAAATTAATTTCTTTAAGTGTTATGACTAAATTAAATAATGTGTTATTTATTAAAAAAATACTAAGAATGTGGATTAATATTTTCATATATCATGAAAATGAGATATAGACAAAGAACACCCTTCCAAAGATCATAACATTTGATGTTGTAATTAATCCATGATGCAAAAATGAGAAAATAATTATGAACACATTAAAAAAGTGGATATATATTATCAAATTATTTGGATATAAATTTAGACATACTAATTTCATTATAAATTCAATGAAATATGAGTGTAACTAAATAAATGTAAATTGAGCCAATAAACCTTTTACTGTTATATGACATTAACGCCAAATGAAATTTGTTTAAAAATTTCTAAATTAAAATAAATTAAATTGTTCATTTTACATCATAAAACATGTATAATTTCATAATACATACCATATAAAATAAATTTTGAATATAAAATTAAAACAAGCCTCAATTAAAAGAAATTGAGATGGAATCCCTCACATCATGTCCAGACTTACTATATATATCCTTCAACACAATTATAATAATATAATATCAGTTATTTTATTTCATAATAAAATTTTATTGGTATAATTAATTTTTATTAAATAATTTAATTCATTTATATCAATGAAATATTTTTCAATTAATTAGTTATTTTTACTTATGGTTTTTTGATGATGTTTAGTTTGTAATTTCAAAAAGGCTTCGGTATGTTGACCATGGAAAAGGATCTCACTATTGCATCATCGATAGAATAATAATCATTTATTAAATCTACTTTTTATATGTAAATTATACTTTTAAACCATCCATGAAATATGCTTATGTAAAATTAATTATGTTTCAATCATGGAGACGGTAAACCGAACACACAAATGAGTAACTTTATCATTTTCGACGAGCATAAGGAAAAGATATAAATTATTATTTTACAAATAAATTTTGTTATAATATAATAAATATAATATTTTATATTTTGATAAAATTATATATATAATAAATGTGATTTGGTGATGAAAAATGAATCAATTTTCTCAATGGAGGTGGTAATCCTTATGTCCTCTTTTGGAGCACAGTCAATTTTCAAAATATGGAAATTCAACAAATATATGATATAATATATTTATAGAATGATAATTTTTTTCATGAATAATATATATACAGATTAAAATATTTATTATAACCATCCTTGATGGTTGGTGATGGAATAGGAATTATGTCTGTTTGTGAGGTTGTAGTTTTCCGTACACAAGAAAAATGTCTTCGTCTTACATTTTATATAAGTGGGAATGGATATATTTCATGAAAATAATATAATAAAATCAAGGTATATGGAATATTAAGATATTATTAGTTAATCAGGTTTGAATAACATTTTATGGTTGTGTAAGAACAAATAATATGAAAACACTCAATTAAGTACTATACAACTTATTCGGGAAACATTTTCAGTTTTATAAAAAAATCCTTCAGATGTTCGTTTTATAATGAATAAATATTATATAAAATTGTTATATATTTTAGTAATTGATTTGGGTAGGACATGATCAAAATGAAAGGTACATAACAAGTGTTGATGATATGATAGTGGATGTCCTTTTATATGTGGGGCATAGAACCACTATGGAATTTTAAAAAGGATTAATATATATTAATATCCCACTCAATCAAAGCAGATCAAAAATATAAATTTTTTAATGATGATAATTATATTGGAATAAAATATTTCAATATGATATGTTTTTGTAATATATTTTTTTTTCTTTAATCCTTACGCCACTGGGTTACCCATAGGTAATGTAATTTTAACCTTAATAGTGGTATAAATTTTTTACTATTTTTACAATTATATTTGAAAAAATATCAAGTATAAATTATTAAAAAAATAATACTATTATTATTAAAAATATGGAATCAAATTTATAAAATTAAATTCAAATAATTTTTTTGTATTTAATTTTCTAATAAACTCTTAAAATGTGATGAAAACCCATTTTTCAGATTAATGTATATTTATGTGTTAAAGAGTTTTCATAACAAAATAGATTATAATTTTGATTAAAATATTAATTATTTATTTTTAATCAAAAAACTAATGAAATATTTCATCCAATATCATAAATAATTGGACTTCTAAAATATATGTTAAATGAAATTATTTTTTAATAAAAATCATTTCATCATTATTCATTAAAAATAAATATTTTTATTAGAAAAATCACATAAAGTTAAATTTGAAAAGATTATTTACAAAATGATGGAATTTTTATCAAATATTTTTTTGAATATTATATAAATTTAGTATAATATTGATTAAAAATATTTAATAAAAAGCATTTTTGAGGAAAATTTATCTTCTAAGGATATTATTAATTTACCAAAAAATGAGTTATTAGTTACTGAGAAATTTTAAATATTTTTTTTTATTTTGAAAGTGATATATATTTCATAGTTCAATTTATTTTAATTATACATTCTAATTTTGCAGCATGTTTATAATGGTGATATTTAAATAATAATATTTCATGGTTTTTTAAACATGTGGTTACATGTAATATATTTTATAAAAACATAATATTTTCCTAAAAATATATCGGAATTAATTTCCCACACACATTAATAAATTCTTTCGTCGGTTTTATTCAGCTCAATGATCAAGGGTTATGTTTTAAAAAATACCTTTGTTGAAAACAAACATCATTATAATGGTAAATAAAATATATTTTTCAAAATTGGGAAAGATAAATATAAATATACTATAATTCCCCATTACAATATATTCAAAATAGGTTAACATTAATGGGATGCTCAAATAAAGTCATGGTGGAAAAATGTATCATCTAAATAATGCTTGAGTGTAACAATGTTCATTGACCACATGAAAGTGAAGGATCATGATAAATTCAAAATACATAATAGATTAATTCAATAATGTGTTAAAATACAGTCAATTTAGCCTAAATTAAGTTAATATGATAAAATTTATACATTAAGATACTTTTAATATTTTTGGGGAAATACATTACCATCTAGACTATAAGCGCCTAAAAATATACGTACTTGAAATATTGAATGTCATTATTTAATCAATTTCCTCCACAGTCAACACTTTTTATTAAAATATTGAGACATCGAGATGAATTTTTCTCTCATATTGTTCAAAAATAAACATAAAATAGATCATATAGTTTTAAAATGGTAATATATTCCTCCTTTCAATAGATATTATACGAATATTAAATGGTTAGCATATGGTATTATAATATCTAAAATTGAGAAACCTTTATATGAATAAATAATACCTTTGACATCTAAATAACCATAATAACATAAAAGATTCAAATTTTATCTGTCCATAAATAAATAACCTTAAGACCAAAATCATATTAATTACTGTAATATTAAAGACCATTTTAACCTAAAAGGTTATATCATACCAATTGATTTTACTCCAAAAAAATTTAATAGAATTACTACCAAATAATCTATCACAGTAATTGAAAAAATACACCATTGGGGTACATAAACATTAACATAATAAAATGTCTACCAATACTTCATTAAAAAGTTCAAAATACAATCAATTAAAACATAAAATGGCATGTTTATATGGTTGAAAATATCATCAAACATAAACTTATAAACCCATGATTCCATACGTAACTCATAAATTAACCTATGATGAAGCAATCCTAATCTCCCTAGAAATATACACCTTTTCTCTGATACCAACTATAATATCCTTAGACCCAAACATGCATAGGTGTTAAAAAAATATTTACATTTTCTCCATTGTTTCCCATAAAAAAGATCCATGTTTACCCAACAAATCATATAACATCAAAATGAAATATGAGATCACTTACAAACAAAAGAACCTTTTTTAATGGAGAGTATTATATTATTATAAAAACTCTTACATAATAGTATGGATAAATAAATAAAATTTTAATAATAGTATATATTATATCCAACTATGTTATTCACAAATATTATGCTTCTTTGAAATAATATACATAATAAAAATCTTCCCAACTAGGGAGAAATGATACATAACGAGTTTGAGAAAAAATGATCATTAAGAGTAAATGTGTGAATTAAAAATTGAATTTCATCCATGAGATTCATCATAAGGTCTTAGTGACTTAATCTGAGTGAATATTTAGAACATAATATTATTCATACCCATAGGTACCTAGATCTTAAAACATGATACATGGAATATATATTTAACTTGTGATAAGAGCCATATAAGTTAAAAAAATATATCCTTGTAAATGAAATCATTGAGAAAATTAATAATTATAACTTTATGTTTGTAAAAATAATGTTTGTTTGTAATATTGATAATAATTTTTATATCACTCTTATAATCTATCTTTCAACTGGAATAACCTACTCGGTGAATTCAAATAATCACATACGATAAACCTACGACTTCATAATTCTTTTCCTATAACAAATGAAGTGTATCACAATATTGTGACAAACCATAATCATTTGCTATATAAGGATCATCAATAATTATAAACAATATACATGAAACCCAAAATAATCATACCATATGATAATATTGAATGTTTGAAAAAAAATTAACATTGTTCTTTCATAGCTTGATTTTCTCATATAAATAAAAAAACTAACCTGAAAATATCATTTCAAAAATTATAATACATATAGAGAATGGATTTGGAATTTATCATGGAAACATATCCCTAGTATATTATAATTAAAATAAAATTTTTTCTCCACGGATAAATATTAATACAGTTAAAATTACATTTAAAACATTGTTTTGAAAGAACCCTTTCCACATTAAAAATAACTTTAAAAAACTAAAAATTCCATTTTTTTTGAAATAAATGTTTTATAATAAACATAGATACTCATAATTGAAGTTGAATTAAAAATAGTTGTTATTATGGGGGAAAATAAATTCATCCCCTAAATATTAAAAATAAATATTCTTTTCAATATTTTGCCAAACGTGTCAAATGTGATGAAGGATTATAATGTTACGAACCGTCCATTTGAAACATTTTTAAAATAAGGTAATTATCACGTGAAATATAATTTTTAAATCATTTATTTTTAGAAAATAACATTATTTAAAACTTTTTATAAAACATGTATATGGAAGATATTGATCCATGTTCTAAAAAATGATTCAAAATCAGTATCACAAATAATATTGCATGATGTTTTTCATTCAATATTATATAAAATGTAAAAGAAACATGTAAAATAGATACATAATTGGAGTTTAATAAAATTTATGTGATTTTATAAAAGAATAGAATATCAATTCACTAAAGTAACAATGAATACTTACAATCTTGAAATTAATGGATATAGTAAAATAACAGCTTTACCACCTTTGTAACATTCAAATAGGATGTCATCAAAATAAAAAGTGTTATATAGATATGTAAATCCCAATAATTTTATGAGTTAATATAACAATATTCATTCATGGTAATCCATAAACACCATATAAAGAAATCATTGTCCATGACATGAATCAAGTCCTGAAAAATGAGTTTCATTCAAAGAACACCCTTACAAAGATCATAAATTTAGAAGTAATAATTAATAAATGAAGCGATTATGTGAATATATATAAATTCTCATAATACAAGAGTAAATATATTTTTAAAAAAATTTGATATAAATTGAAATGTATTCATTGACTAATAATGTTAATGATGTAGAAGTATAAATTAATTAATGGAAACTGAGTTAAGAAACCCCTCACATCATAGTTACTTTAAGTTAAAATACCATTTAATGAATGAATTTAAAATTAAAATAAATTAATTTTTCATGATAAAACATATAAAATAGAATTATATACTCCAAAATATACTATGTTTATAACATTTAAACATACCTCAATGGAAGGAAATTGAGACATTATCCACTACCTTGGGTCCATAATATATATATATATCATTGAACACATGTGTATTAAACATATATCAATTCTTTATTTTCTTAATAACTTTCTCTCAGTTTAATATATTATCATTACACATCTCTTTTCATTTATTTTAATTAAATATTTAATTACTGAATTGTTTTGTTGAATTTTGGTTTTTTAGGATGTTCAATTCATAATTTTAAAAACATATTGTAATTTTCATCATGGTAAAAGTTGTCCTTAATCAAATATCTAAAGAATAAAAATAATTAAATAAATTTAAATATAATAAAATCATTAAACATTCAACTCCATCAATGAAACATGGTTATGAAAAATGAATTATGATATAAACATGGGGAAAATAAGTTATATGTACGGATGAATAACTTTTTCATTGTTTAAGAAACATGAGTTAAAGAAAGTAAGAATATATTTACATTTATATAATTACTACTATATAAAAAAGTATAATATTATCTTCTTAAATAAACATATATATACTATTCATGAGATGTGTTGATGAAAAAAATAATCATTTCGTTATAGGGTGATGGTAGTCCATTGGTATGTTTTAACGACATTATATTTTTTGAATTGAATTAAAGGTAAGATAAGAGATGATATTTCATATATATATATATTGATAATTAGGTAATTTTATCATATATATAGATTAATATCAATCTAGTAAGAAACTGTAATATGTGGTGATGGAAAACAAATTACATCAGTTCACGAGCTAATGGACCTCTAATCACATGAATAATTGCTTCACATCTAATTTGATTGGACATGAAATAGATATAGGGTATTCCATTGATAAAAATAACATCTATGTATATATAATTTCTTTATGTTATTAATTCACTGTTGTTTTGGAATTTTTGAAGGATGTAAGAGAATAAATAAAATATAAATGTTCAGTTAGTAACTATATATCTTAATCAGACAATATCTTTTGGTTAATGCCAAAATCCCACCATGGAAGTTTTTATGATAAAAAATGTTCTCTATTATATTTATATGTATAATAGGAATGTATTTTGTTTTCTATAAGTCTATAAATGGCTTTTTATGTGTTGATAGGATATGAGAGGTGATATCCATATATAAGCGGGGGACAAGACACATTATTATTTTTAAATTTATTAAAATATTTTAGCATATTACCTAAGATGAATGCATTCATTATAGTCAATTTACATATATGAGATGATATTGGGTGTAAATATGGAAATACATTTGGTTTTAATGATGTTTTTGGTCATTTAAACTTTTTTAACTGTAACCATGGTAATTAATATTCACTATTTTTTGTATTTGGTATAACAAATTTTTTTTAACTAATTATTTAATATTTATAAATTTTATTCCAAAATTAGTAATCCATTTTATAAAATTAAAATCCTAGAATTGTGAGCAATTTTTTAATACTTATCCTATAAAATATGATGACAAGTATTTCTCCAAAAAAATACTTGATTAATTATAATAAAGTTTATGACTAAATTCATGTATATTGTTGATTCTAAAATAAATTATTTGCCTAATAACTCTGAATATAGTACTCTTAATATGGTACCAAATTTATTAAATTGGTATAGATAGAAGGGTTTAAATCCCAAAGGGTTGATTAGCTAATGATTTTTGGAGAACATGATGCATAAGTGATACCCATTTTACATTAAGAATAAAAAATAAGACATAATACATAAAAAATAAAATTGTCTAAATCCTTGAAACTCATTCAAATATTTATTATTCATATTTTAGGGAAAGGAAACAAAATAAATTTTATATCAAATACACAGTAAGGATTATATACAACAGAATATGACATGAATAAATAAAGAATAATAAACTGGGAAGGGAAAACATATTAAAAAAATTAAATTTAATCAATAATATTAATATCGTAATTAGTTAAGTCACACTTGTTATAATAAGGTAAATGACTAGAAAAAAATTATATTTCACTAATAAACTGAGAATGAAATGCATCTATATATAATATCATAATAAGAATATCATGGATTACAATAATTAAATAAATCCAAATTTCAATGATGCTTAGATATTTAACATCATGATATCAATAAACATTGTACCTCTAGAATAATGTACTTCCACATGAATGTTTTTAACTACTGGGTAGAAATCCATTTGATTTTGCCAACTAATTTTTATCATGAGAGCTATTAACTCATCGAGGGGCTATCTATATTCGGGGCCACAAATATGTGCATTTTCAAAGCCTTCCCTTTATATCAAATAATTTATTTAATTCATGTATAGATATTTTATGTCATCATATAACTGAATTGATAAAAGGACACAGTGTTATCGATATTTACCTAGTTAATCAAATATCATTAAAGTAAATAGTGTTTTTAAAAATGGTATATGGTTTAGAAAATATTAATTTATATCATAAAATAATATAGATACTTTTGATGAATTTAATTTCTAATAAAAATGATCGCATAAAAGTGGTCGGTTCAATAGAATGTTGAAAATCACAAAAGAAAGGGAGATTGTATAATAACACTTACATATTTTTAATATTCAAGTAATAGAACCTTGAATGAAATGATAAAATCTGGGATATAAAATTAAATAAATTATTATGGATTCATGAAATTACATGTTTATGGGGATGTATATGAATGATATAAAATAAATTAGGTTCAAAACATTATTATATTCCTCACCAAGGGGAAGTTGAGATAAAGTCTCCTACCCGAAGCTTCATTTTGGTTAAACGTGATTTATAAATCTTTATAATGGTTATAAAAATGTAATTATTTATAGATGAATGATAATAAAAATATTAAAATCATATTTATCCTCTTATAACATTTTAATCAGGAGTTTGTTTTTAATATTTTATTATTTTCATTTTTAGTGTGTTAGTTTTCTTGTTTTCTCAAACATGTTATGTCTTGAAGGTTTCAGTTCATGAACATATTATATAATAACATCATATACATAATTATATTAATGTTTTTAACATCATATTAACTCATTTTTATCTATTTTTAGAATCATTATTGATGGTTGGAGATGTAAAAATAAATCACATCACATTACAGAGATGGTAGGATATATGAATTCATGGGAAACAATATCATTTGATGAACTAGTTATAAGGGTAAAGAAGTGGGTGATATATTAATATTATAGTACATATATCATGTCATATATATATAAACATAATTTATTCATTTAATTAATCTTTATGACCTTCTATGTATTGTGTGAGGAAAAAATAAATCACATCGCTCTGTTAGGCGGCAGTCCACCACAAACACGGGTGGCATTATCTTAATTTAAATAGAATATAAATTAATATATTATGTGTGAAATTAATGTTATATAAGTATAATAACATAATAAATATCATATTTTATTTTTAAATCCATAATTATATCCATACATGAATGGTGTTGATGCAAATAAAATTATATTGGTTCATGAGGTGGTAGTTTGCCGTTAACACACTTGATGGCTTCATTTCCCATTTGATTGAGTGGAAGATGGATATAGGTTATTATATTAATATAACAAAATATCAGTAAAATTTGTAAAATGGTGTTATTATTTTAGGTTTTTTTTAGAAATTAATGTTTTGGAAGGGAAAATAAAATAAAAAGGACCGTTTAGGAATATTACCACTTCTTCGGTAAAATTCTAATGGTTTTTACCAAAATAAATAATAGGATTAATTTATCATCATAACAAGGTAAATATGAAGATTTTAGGAGATTAAGGATGTGATTCGAAGTGGAATTTTCATAAAAATTTCTTTGGAACTGTGAGTACTAGTGTATAGGTTGTGGCTGTTTATAAGTGGGCGACATGACACGCATTGATTTTTTTTGAAAATATTCTATCATATAAACATTTTTATTATTATTAACCCACAAAAGGGGGTTATTATAGAACCATAGAGGTAATAATGATGAAATATGACCATAAAATTTTATCTTTTCAATTTTTAGATCATTTTAACAGTTATCTTCTTAGATTAACCCCTGGTAAATACGTTTTTACGTTAATGATGAAAATGTATTTTTACTTTTTCACAATTCATATTGGTCAAAATTTAATTTTAACTTACTAGATAATATAAATGAATATTATTAAAAATTTGGAATCTATATCTCAAAATTCATTTTCAATAAGTGTAAGAATCAAATTTGAAATCAAACATGTCAAGAGAATGAAAAAGATTTTTTTCAGTGAGAAAATTCATATAATTATTGATGTTTTTAATATCAAAATTTAAAATGAAATTGAATCCACTGATAAATAATAACTAAGTTATTATATTTTATTAAAAATTTATCATAAAAAATATAATTTATTTCAGCCTTGGGAATTATTTAAGAAAAGTGTTGCCTTCAATAGAAATTTGTAGTTTTCACTATACATTTAAAAGAGAATCATTTCATAAATATAAAAAAATAACTATAAGATAAATTTGATATTATGAACTGATAAACTATGTTAAATTTATGAAATTAATAATTATTATATTTTAAATAGTTAATTTTATTATAAATGCTCAAGAAGCAAAAGAACTGTTCTCTATGATAAAAATTAATGATTTTAATTAAAAAAATTTAGTTTACTTTAAAATGAATCTTATTTTTATATATAATAAAATGAATACCAATAAATCAATTTAAAATACAGTTTTTATCATTAATTTAGTGCAATTCATACCCATCAATTTAATGGATATGTAATAATTTTCATGTTTAAATAATAGTGTATCATGATTCATTTAAACATGGTGTTGTATTCATTGAATGATCTTGAAGATACTGAAATTATTTAAATGTAAATAAATCATAATGTCTTAAGGTGCCACATTATTCCCCCATAAAAAATTTATTCCCTGAAATTTCATGAATATAACCTACTAAACATATGGTGGTATTTCTTTATCATAACATTATATGGTTCCCATGCTTATTCCTCTGTTTTTTGATTCCTCTAATGTTATTTACCAAATTATTTTACCTATTTTTCAATAAACAATCTCTAGTATTTATAATTTGGATGGTTTATTTATATTAATATTCATTAGGTTTCCAATATTTTTTATTATAGGTGATCACATGAATTAGGTCTCACATCCACCTCCTTAATTATGACATATAAAAAACCTCATTTACTTTTGAGACACTAGAATACATTACCAAATGGTAAGAAACATCTCTATTTTTTAAGGCATAAAAGGGTCCTATGTACCTATGGTAAATTTCACTTCATTAACAATCTTTATAATTCCCTTCCGTGGTGATATTTTCAAGAATACCTAATCTAACAATGGGAATTCCAAATCCTTCCACATATTATTAGATTTATACTCTTACTTACATTGTGAAAATTTAATATGATACAAAATAGAATTTATATTTATTTTTAACTCTTTAACATTTTTGGGTCTTTTAAATTTTTCTTCTCTAACTTCATCCGAAAAAGCATGAGTATGAAGTCCCTCTCTATATTACTCCTCACATTACACCATTTGAATACATGAACATAAACTATTTTTATTGAATAACTTTACTAAGTAAAAATATTGATAAAAAATAACATGGATGCAGTGTGATTATGACCTAAATATGTTTTCTATTATTTAAATAGTCTATTCAAACTATCCATCAATTTGAAGATGGTAGGTAGTTCTTAAAGGATTCTCTATATCAAGTCACTTCTAAAGATCCTTTTATAATTTTGATGTAATATGGGGATCACAACTAGACATGGTTGAAATTGGTTCAGCACGATGTCTAACAAAAACATTAATATAGATTCTTAATAAGTAATCTATAGTTAAATATTTTCTTATAGTGAGTAAATTTGTAGATTTGGCTAGGTGATCTATGATAACCCATATTGCATCATTATTCTAATTAGTCTTTGGAATTAATGTGACAAATTCCACAGTAATTACGTCCCATTTTCACCCACGAATAGGAATATGTCAAATCAATCCTCTTGTATTCCATCTCTCATAATTAACATGTTCACTAACTAATAGTTTGATGCATAATAAACAATTTTTTACTTAATGTTATCCCAAAATATTTCCCCCTCAAATCTGTATACTACTTTGTGCTACTGGTATTTAAAAGAAATTTTTTTTAATGATAATCATAAAAAATTAATTTTTATCTCATGGTATATATGTAATAAATAAAAACATTCAATATTTCAGGACACCATATTTATAAATTAAGTCTTATAAATTTCTTTCAATTCCATTATTAATTTTCCTTCAAAACATCTCATCAAAAGATTTCTGATCTTTTTATAGTTTATAACAATTCTTTTATCCCTATAATTTGAATTTTTTTTGATTTATCTATTTTCATAATAATTTCCAAATAAATCTGTATGTGATCTATAATCATAGGATCTATATAAATAATCATTTGGGTTAGAACTCCATGAATTTTTCTACTCAACGTGTTTTGTTCCTTATTTTCTTTCCCTAGGGGGTATTCTAATGAGAAATCATAATAATTGAGTGTAAGAAGACAAACGATTTATCTTTAATTGATATATTTATATAAAAATATGTATTTTATGATTTTATGATCCATGTATATATCACATATTTCACAATTGAGATAATGTCTCCATATCATCAAAAATGATTACAAAATCCAACTCAAGATCGTGGGTTGGATATGTCTTTTCGTGTGTCTTCAACTGAAAAGATAAATATTCAATAAAATTATAAATTTTCATTAGGAAAAACCACATTAATTCTTCAATAAATTACTATATGTCACCAACACACCATTTTCAGATAGGATATTCTAAATCATAGTATTGACCAGTATCCTTTTTATTTCATCAAAACATTCATCACATTATTTTTTCTAAACTAACAAAACATATTTTTTTGTAAGAATGGTAATAGTGTTATATAATTAGTAAAAATTCTGAAATATCACTTCATGAAATAGGGAAGAACTATGAAACTATATACCTCAAGTATGTTCATTAGTACATTACATTATCTAACTAACTTTTACATCTTATAATCAATTGAGATTCTATAATTAGAGATAATATAAATTTAACATATAAATGTTTTTTTTCTTGGAGTATCAATAATGATACTCAAGTGAATCTCTTGGTCTTCACAAATTTTATAGTAAACCAAACAAATGTCAATAAATATCAAAATAAAAATAAAAATATATTACTAGCATAATTTGATTATTATATCAATTAAAATTGAGTGTAAAATAGTCATTAAAAATGGTATTTATGTAATCTCCTAATGCCTATAACTCATTCTGAAGGATGTCATCAGAATGTATTCCTACAGTACTCCCAATTGATGATACCCCAAAGGAAGGTAAATATCTGGAAAATATTAGGATTTTTAATGTTCAAAAAATAATTCATCATTACTAGGCAAGGGATAATTTTAATTTATCATAATAACTTATATTTCCATATAGCCAATGCTTAATATCATGGATTTATCTCCCTTATTTATGTAGTGAACATGGGAACCCCCTAGAGAACCACTAATTATAATAAATCCTTTATCACAAAGATCCTCTATATTTTTTACACTATTAATTCTAAAGTCAAAATTCTATAAGGAGACATTGATTTTGATCAATAATCGAAGATAAAATAAATGGAAAACTAAACTACATTCCCTAGGATATTTCCACATAAATCCTTTTGAAATACATTAATATATTATTCTATAATATGAAAAATATAAATTTGAATACTAATAACTCCATATAAATATTGTTTCTAGTATTTTACCAATTATAATCATTAAGAAGAGATACAAGGGTCCTATCTTAACATGTCTTAGATGAAGATGTATCTACACTATTGATATTGATTTTTATATTATCTTCTAGAATCATAATTTCCTAATCATTAGAATTATTTTTATTATTATATTTTGGAATCATATTCATACTAAGTATTATATCATATTCAACCATAGTTATGATAATAGGTTCAACAAATAATGTGTGTTTATATGACATAATGGGGAAAGCATTAATCATCATTGTTGTTATGAGACATCCAATATTATTTTTGATGGAAAACACCATTCTAAAACTGCTGGAGAAATATCTATTTTTTATGAAGGAATGGAAGATATAAAATAGTGTGAGGATGTAGTATCAAATTAAGATAAACCATGTTTAATCTATGATTAATCTTTATACTATCACATCATTGGGTACTTCTACCTATGTTGTAGAGACCACATAAGCATTGCCTTATCTCATTGCCATGTTATGTTGTAAATTACCTTAATTCTTTGGGAATTAATTTGAATAGTTCTTAATGAACCTAAAATTTAATTATTGAATAGTAGTGTTCTATTTTATCCTTCGTTATTGTCTGTAATTATAAAATGTGTCTATAAAAATATAAAAACTCACAATCCCCTCACGATTTTTGTAATATGATTCGTTACATAGTTCTCACTATGTGGAAGTAGATTAATTCTAATATTCTTCTTAGATACAATCCCATTCTTTTGATACTCATTCAACCTATTATCTTCATGGGTTCCCTTGATCATGTAGGATATGGAGAATTATATCTCCATTTTTAGGGAAAATTATTTTATTTTATCACATGATGAAAATTTTTGAGAGACGCGCACCCTTTAATGAATTTGCTGAATTTTTTTAAAGAGATGACCAATATTGAATAGTCTGTTTCAATTTTAATTTACAAAATACATTTCTCTCATTGTAATGTTAGAAAAATACTAAGAATTATTATTATTATTTTTGATTAAGGGGTGGAAAACTCTCCTGATTTCAGTTTGTTGATGATGAGGGATATATTTATTAAATAATGTATACTTAAAATCATTCTATTATCTATGTTCTATTTTCTATTCCTCCATAGTATTCTTGATCAGTAAACATAATTGATCAACATAAACATTGAGAAAATAATTTATATGTGTGACATTTTATTTTTTATTTCAATTCAAGGCTATGAATATTTTATTAAGAGACATAGTACACTGCTTAACATCTATTGTGTTAGAAGTATCTCGAAATGGTATGGGATTTTGTTGCATAATGTGGTTTAATATAGGAAAATGACACTGTTGAAAAACATGTTTCTCTTTTTTGGAATGATTATTTTTCATAACCTGATTAATATTCCCAAATATTGGCATAATTTTTTTAAGTTCCACATCATATTTATTTACATCCTCGCTGAAGAAATACTTATATTGTATATGAGTATTTAAACATAATTGATTCCATGATATATTTCTAAAAACATATTATTATAAATTATATCATAAAAGTAAGAATTTGAAACCACAATATATCATTATAAATATTGTTTAATATATAAAATAAATTAAATTCAATGAATTTTTAATCTCAAAATCATAAACTTGGTTTCATTACGGGTATAAAAAATTTTATATAATTTATAATTTCATCTAAATAAAATGTTTATTATCCTATTTATATACCCATATGAGGGTCAATCTATGTGCATAATAATGATTTTTTTGTACCTAGTGATCATCGGGTGGATCCCAACTCACTCTTTTCAGATTTATTAGCGTTAGGTACCTTTATTCCCAATCAACATTTACTTTTTGAATGCAAAATGGGATGTTTTAATTTGAAAAACCACATAATATTTTCCATACCAAAACATTAGAATTCCATTCTATAAATATCATCAAATTAAATTATATGACTAATGTTCCCAATATATGTTCAAATAAATCTAAAAATGGTGGTTTCTACTAATCATCCTCTGAAATGAACTGTAACGACCCCAACCCCAATAAAACATACCTGGTTCCTAGTTTATTACATTGGAAAAGTTATGATGGATAAAATCCTGATGTGTGAATCAATTTAAAAGATATAGATTACTAGACATTTATGTGATACCCATTTTTCATTGGGAATAAACACAAAAAAAATAAATAAGGTAATCGAATGACCAGCATCCCTAAAACTCACTAAATATCATTTTCTTCATATCCTTGGGAATGTAAAAAAAATAATTTTGAGATAAAATGCTCAGTATGGTTTAAATATATAGTAATATATCATTAATTAACAAATAATAATCAATGTGGGATGGTATATAAATTATTATACATTCCATTAAATAAATATTTTTAGTATCGTAAATGGATAAGTAATAATCATTACGGAATGGTAAATAACTGAAAAAATCCATTACATCAAAAAATTAAAAAAATGAATGTAGATATAATATAATAGAGAAAATACCATAGATAATAATATGAACTAAATTCTAAAAAAACCATACTCTTAGTTATTATAGTTCATTATCCCAGTAATATTGATAACACTATCGTAAAGTCATTTCACAAGATAGTTTAAAAGTTATAATAAAAACTAATATAATTGGGACAAATACTTGGAATCAAGAGACCTGAAAATACATTGAAGGGGATATCTCCAACTTGGTCCCAACTATATATTTATGTACAAATCATTCCTCATATATATAATAATTTATTTTACTAATGAATAATAATACATAATAATCAAATATCCAGATTGAGTAATGCAAATTGGTTTATCTTTATTTCCATAGTTAATAAAATATAATTAAAAGTAAATAAACTATATAAAAATGATAAATGGTTTAAGAAGTAAGAATAATCATCATAAAAGAATAAATATATTTTATTTAATTTTAATTTTAAAGGAAAAATGATCATAAGTATGTGATTGTTTCTAGAGAAGGTTATTAATCACCTAATAATGAGAGATTATACAATCATTTTTACCACATGGAAATTCTAATGTGGAATCCCTGTGTATTAAATAATTAAAAATGAAAGGTAAAGTAGATTCAATTATTAATAAATCATGATATTATAAGTCATTGAGGGAATTATATACCCCATATTTAATAAATTGGCTGTTTAATGTTATAATATTCCATAATTATGGGAAATTGAGACAACATCCCATAACTCACACATACTTAAGGGTGAATGTGATTTAAAATAATATATAATGGATTTAATAATTCCATTTATTTATAATTTAATGATAATAAAATTTCAAATTTCATATATGATCCCTTTTAAACATTTTACTACCCATTTGTTAATAATATTTCATTAATTTCATTGTTTCAAGTGTTAGTTACTCTGTTTTATCATATATATTTTGTAATGAATATTCCAATTCATTCACATATTATATAATCCCATAATATAAATAATGATATAATTATTTTAAGTATAATATTTTATCATTATATAAATTATAATAATTATCGTTGGATTTTGTACATGGAAAATGAATCACATCGCTTCGTGGAGACGGTAGGTCGTACATACACAAAAGAAATATGATAAATTATATATTGAGTGAAGGGTTAATGAATAGGGTGATACATTAATCATAAATTAATGATATAATGTCATATATATCAACTTGTTTCATTAAATATTTCCTTATTTCATTCCTCGTATACTGTAACTGAGAAACGAATGACATCATTTTGTGATGTAGTAGGTCGCCGTACACATGAGCGATGATATTGGATTTTTAAAAAATTTACAATTAAAGAGGTTAATGTGATATTATATTTCTATAAATATTATAATATCAAAAAAATAAGATTAATTTGTTAAATAAATCATTACATCTAGCCTTGAAATTTATTTAAAGAAAAAAAAATTATTTGTTCGTGAGGCAGAAAAAAGTTATACACTTGATCGAAAATTTTGTTTCTCATTTGATATAAGTGGACATTGATATAGGTTATGATCATAAAATAATAAAATGTCATATTAAAGGAGATAATTTGTTATAAAAACATAAATTTTTAATTAGTTTTTTAGTTTCGGGAAGAAAAAATAATATTAAATCACTCATTAAAGAATGTTACCTCATCTTTGATGAACTTATTTTAGTGTGCACAAGAATCCATCATATAAAAAAATTTAGATCAAAAATGACTCTGGGATATTTTGAAGAGATTAAGGATGTCATTAGGGTAGTTATGGATTTATTAAAATGACATTGTACACATAAAGAGTTAAAGGGATTAGGTGGCCTTTTATAAGTGGGGGAGAGGGAAAAAATAGAATTATTTTAAAATATTCAGTTAAACCCATGTTTTTATCCTTAAAAAATAATACAATGGGTAATTATTGAAATTGAAAAGTTATAATGTTGAAATATGAATATATAATGGGTATTGGAAAATTGGGTAGGTCATTTTTGAATCGTTATCCTCTTAGTTTAACCCCTGATAAATAAGTTTTATCATTAATCACGGTAGTTAATTTTTTAATTTTTACACTGTTCATTTTGGTCAAAATTAAATATGAACACATTATATAATATAAATTATGATGACTCCAAAATGTAATCCATTTATAAAAATTCAATCCAATGAACTGTCTGAATATAATTTAAAATTATACAATCAAATTCAATGAAAAAGAATGTTTTCAATGTGAAAATTCTTATAAGTATAAAAGTTCATAAAATCAGAATATAAAATGAAATTTATTCTAGTGAAATAAAAGTAATAAATTGAAATATATTTGAACTAATTTTACATTAAAATATTCAATATTTTATATTACATTTTTTTTATCTAAATGAATAGTTAATTTTTTTTGTGAAGATCATTATTTTCAGAATTCATCAAAAAATGAATCATTTCAGAAAAAACATCACCTAAAGAAATTTTTGAAATGATGCTTTAAAAAAAGAATTTTCCTTTATAAAATAGTTATTTATGTTTAAAAAATTAATTTTATTATATGTGTTCTAGAAATAATAAAACTGTTCCCCATAAAAAAATAGTCTTTTTGAAATCATTTCTTTCACATTAAAATGATTATTATATTCATTGATTATAAAAAATAACAATTTAGTGAGTGTCAATTATATAATTTTTCATAATTTATATTGTCATATTAATATCAACCAATTTATGTACTATGATATAATGGTCATTTTTAAAAAATTGAGTGTCATGTTTCATTTAATCCCAATGTCGTCTTCCTTACAATATATCAATGATATTAAATTTATTTAGATGGAAATAAATAATAAAGGGTTGGGGTAACACAATTGTATTATGGTAATTCAAAACCTCTTAATAATCTTTTTAAACTAATCGATAATATAATTTCATTATCTACATTTATGAAATGGAATGATAATTTCCAATGAAATTCACTATATTATCTGTTTCTTATTAAAATCAATCATTTCATAAAATTATGAAAAACTCAACTAATGATTATTTTGAAATTAATATTTAAGAAATTATAAACATTTAATGAAATAAAATTCTTAAATTTTCCACAAAATTATTATAATATTCACACAAAAGAAGAAATAACAATAATTTATGAAAAAAAATTATTATTGAATCATATAATGAATAAACTATAAATTGGGTGATTATTTATAGTGAAACCATAAATAAAATTTTATTTATTATGGACTTGATATATATTACATAATTTTTTCACATCTATCCATACCCACTAATTTAATAATTAGGTTCTAATGATCATATTTAAATAATAATATTCCATAATCTGTTTATGTATGGTGTTGTGTGTCATATATACTAGAAAATGTAATAAATTTTTAAAAGATATTAGGTTTTTAGAAACACACTAAATTATTAGTCCTAAATTTTAATAACCAAAATGGATACCCTAGTACAGTAATACATGATATGGAATAGACATATCTAAGTGGGTGTTCCACATCACCATATATTTTCGCTTAGAACCTATAATAATATGAGATAAAGGTGGGGACAATTAAGAAAAAAATAGATAAAGAATCAAATACACATAATTATGATTAAAATAGAATTCCCCTATGTGAATATTACCAGAATTCAATAATGTATATCAACCAAAAGTATGAACACAATGTTAAAGAAATTTAATAATAAACCTACCAAGTCCCAATGAATAGAACCGTAGAATCCCAATGAACATCAAACATAACTTCCAAGAGCTACTTGCCCCTTACTAAAATCTTACATAATGAAATCTATAATAACTTTGACAGTATATGTTGGGTGTAAGATTAATGCATAGATCGGTCACATCATGGATTCAATATAAAGATGATAAAAAAGAAACCAATATGTGATTTCAAGTTTAAATAAATTAGGAATGGACATACATATTCATATTTAATCAAAGACATGATATAACTTTTAATTAATGGAAACATTTCAAAACAATGGCTGAGTAAAAAATTTAATATAAAAAAGTTTTTATAAATTCACATGGTATATGTAAAAATGTTTTACAAAAATTGGTACATATATATAAACTCACAAATAATCAACATGCTTACCTATTAAAAGGTACGATAGATCAAGGTCATCGGATCGTCACACCCTAGAATAGGTGATCATGGTAATATGTTTTCAGATATCCCTGATACATTAGTCAAAGAGAATTAATCACCATCCCATTGAGGGATGTGACCTTCTACACCATGTTGTTTTAGTGATTTAATATGTCAATAAATTGTTTTCCCAAATAACTCTCCAACTACATAGTATGTATTATTAACAAACAACAATCAATAATGGGAAGTTTATTTCAAAAGTATTCAAAAGAACCCCAATTCCCATTACAATATGCCAACTTATATTTAAAAACTAAAACTGGGGTTTTAATCATGTAATTCCTTTTATATGATAAAAAAAATCATTGTTCATATCAAATTAGAGAAATCCTTTTTTAGAATAATAATTCGATATAATTTTCACAAATTAATTTAAAAATATAGTACTTTAATTTAATTTAAATATTTATTTAAATTAAAAAAGTACACCACAATTTATTGGATTGGTATTTTTCCAAATATTTCATTCCAATGAAAATGAGAATACCAATTCTATGATATTTTGGTAATTTCACAATAAAATTTAATGAGATTTTATTTAAATTGTAAAATTTAGGATTAAATAAATTAGAAAATATTAATTTGAACCACATATGAAATTTAATAGATCACATTTCATAATGTCAGCAATGGGAAAATACAATAAATAATGTCAGCAATGAAGATCCAAAAAAAATTAGATTCATGATCTAAAAATACTGATTATATCCCGAAACAACCTAAAGATCAATCAATCCCCAAGAGGAGAGAAGAAGAGAGCTGAAAAGGAGGAAGAGGGAAAAAATTCTTTCCAGGAAAGGATTGAATAATTATTGTATAGATTAAATCTACCATGTAGTGGGTTTACATGATCTAAAATGGGGTTTTGAGAGCTCCAATGACCATGTAAGACTTTGAATCCTGATATAGGTTTTACTAGGAGAATACGTAGGGGTTATTAATATTTTATTTTATGTTTAGGAATAAAAGAAATCATTGTTCATGATTTCTTGGAGGGGATGCATAATATGTCTAACTATGAACTCTAGATGTCCTCCCTCTAAAGCATCTTATAGTTTTTAATAGGTGGGAACATGGTTTTTGAAACATGTTTCCAACTGTGAAAATTCTCACTACCAGGGATTGCATGATTTTCACTAAAAGAGTACACAGATTCAGAAATAGGTGCGCAAACCACATACAATATAATTGCCACTCATGATTTTTTAAATATCAGCCAAAAAACCTCTAAAGAAGCCCCAACCAAATCATGATAAAAATATGGGTTGATAATTACCTGAAATGAGTAATAGGATGTAACAATCTCCCCACCATTGAAACATTAAATTCACTGAAAACCGGTGAAGATTCTTCCATGTCAATATGATGTGGCCACTGTTCTATCATTATAACCTCTCTCTCCCACATCTAATGAGTATCAAAACCTTATATCCATATCACTCTATCCAAACATATCATCATCCCATAAATTATATAGGTATAAAAATCGACTATAATAAGTAGATTCTCATCCAATGATAATTCATGCTTGATTTCAAGATCACTCTATCATAGAAAATGAAAATAATCAGAAATATACATTCATAACTGGGATACATTGAACATATTATGCATCGATATTAACATTGATGGAAGTTATAAATGACAAGATATATTCCTAGAATTCGTAGAATCCTCAAAAGGTCCCCAAAATCCAGTAGGAAGATTCTCTTCACTCCCATGATATTGATGAACCAAATGAGGTGAAACAATCAAGAACACAAAATCAACAACAGAAAATTCCAATGGTCAATGGTGATGATCAACATAGGAATTATATCAATTATGTGACATCAACATTAACATACAATTCAAATGAATATTTGTTGTCGTCACATTGGACCATATTTTTCCAACACATGATGTTTCACCATTCTCTATCCAACATAATGGTGATTTAAAAGTCCCTCCATACAACCCCTTAATGATTGCATTATGATCATGGTTTGGGAACACTTGTTATAATAAAACTCAACTCATACCAAATGGAAATACCAATCCACATGAAAGGTGAGTAAACATGAATGAATAATATCCTCTATATATAGATCTCCCTCTTCGTCTATCGGAATATGGATGGTATTCCATTATCAAATGAACCTGGGATCCTAGTGCCTCCTCAAGAACTTTACAAAAGGGAGATGTAAAACAAGGATATCTCTGAAAAAATAGAAAATGGAACACTATTAAAAAAATGTATTTCAATAGAGATTTCTTATCTATTTAAATTTAGTCGTATCATGAATTGTTATAATGAGAGCTTATTTAGTTATAATATCTATCATAAACCATACTTCATTCTTAGTAATATGGGTATGTTGAAGCCAAACCAAAAATACAGCTGAGGTCTCATCCCACTTCTACGTTATCACTGGAAGTAACCAAACAAAAATAAGAAGGAATCTAGTTTACAACGTTGATATGTTCTCATATATAACAATGATATAAAAAATAAATAATGACCTATGTCATATGTGGAAGAAAGAATGACCGCCACATGACATAGAAAATATGTGTGGTTCCTAGATTCACTAACCACTAAGAATTTTTAAAATTCCCCATAATACGTTTTCTAACATCTAATGGTATAAAAAATTATACCTAAATCATATTATACCCTCCATGCGGAACGAACACTTAGTAATAGTTTCCTTATCAATAAGAGAGTTTGTAATGCTAAAGAATGCATCATCAAGAATCTTTTACTAAATAATTATCTTGGGAAGAGAAAAGATAAAAAATAGAAGAGAAAAATAATGTCAACCCATTATTCCAGAACTCTTACATACAACTACGCATATAGATCCATCTTGTTCTACTCTTTTGAATACTAATTCGTGGCTTGGGTTGGATGTTTCCTACACAAACCACATATGCTGAAATTTACTTTACCCAGGGTATATGTGATGTTAATTTGAAAATATTTTTGGTACACCACTCATATACTCTAGTATTGGTTAAAATCCTTTTTAGAGGAGATACAACTAAAGATATTGTGGTATAAAAACATGGAAACCCTTTTTACAAAAAGGTAATGCATCGAACTCTAAAACCCATGCATCACAAATATGAGCTCAAAGTTAGGGGATGGAAAATTATTTATATTTTTTCAAATATATTATGATCTATATACGAAAACATGAGAAAATTTCATAAGAACAGAACCCCAAACCGAACTTCATGTATCACAAAAGACAACATAGACCTACCCAACCTATAAAAGAGTCAGCACTGTCAGAATAATAAAAAGGAATTTCATCCCAATAAAAAACCACAAATATTTCTTATCCCATGAAACCCTTACTCTATTTTAATTTAGATAATTCATCATAAAATCTATATTTGAGAGATCCTTTACAAACTAATTATAGTATCCAGGTAATACAAATAAGTTCCAACGCACAAGTTTATTATGAATTTGTTCCCATGTCATGAGAGAATTCAACTTATCAGGATAAACTAATATACTATGTTCTAACACCACATGTCCCAAGAAATTCATATCCTAAATCATTACATTACATATTTATAGATTTTATTTAATCGAAGATTTATCAATAGTTCCGTAACCACACTCATATAATTTACATGATCGTCCTCACACTAAGATCTATCAAGGATGCCATCCAAAAAGACACCAATAAATTTATCTATATACTAATGGATGATTATTTTAATAAAGGCCATGAAGATTAAAAAAGAAATATTTAGATCAAATGGAATGATAGGGTACTCATAATGTCCAAAAAATGACTCAAAAGATAGTTATAAGAATGCCATATTCTTTTATTCTCAACTGATGATAACCCAATAGAAGAACTAATATCCAGAAACAAATCCACCTTTTATATTTTCTAATTGATCATTGATTTATGAAAATAGATATTTATAATTCACCATAAATAGGTTGAGTTTTTAGTAATCAATATAAAGGAAAACTAACACATCAACTTTCTTAATAAGGAGAACATGTGCTAACCACGGTGACACCCTTGGCCATATGCAGCCTTTCTCAAAAATATCATCCATATGAGTATGAAAATTCTCAATATAAGATGGTTCCAAATTGTAATAAGTAATAGATACCAACTAAGTTCTAAAAATTAATCAACAGTGAAATATATCTCCCTTATTGGTGGAAAACCCAAGAATATAAAAGGAAAACATCAATAAACTCTCAGAGAAATGGAAAGAGAAGACCATTCAAAGATTCTCTATCCAGATCAAAAGAGAAAAAAGTTATTACATTACATAACTATGGATAATAATGTCTAACATTACATGACTTCAGGTCTCATAATCCTTGAAATATAATACATACACAATCATGTGTTGTAAAGAAGATATGTGGAAGAAAAAAAAAATTCAATTTTGGATTTATTTGCAATGATCTAATTCTTCCTAAAAATTAATTCTAAATGCTTCATGAAGATAATAAAAAAATCCCAATAATTGAAAATTTTTAAAAATGAAAAGGAATATGTAAGAAAACACATTCCCTTCACTCATTTCATTCTAAGTGGTGTAGAAATATACATCACATTGGATACACATATATACGTAGATTATAATGTTTTACAGTATGAGTAGAAATAAATGATTGAGAAGCACCAGTATCAAATAAAACATTGAGTGATGAATATAAAATATTGATGGTACCCCTTATAGTCACTAGATAAATATTTGTTTCCATAGGATACCTTTCTATATGTGAATAATATTCGTTCTGGATGCCTTTGACTAGAACCCCTTTCTCTGTGAAATGTCTGATTGAATCAATGTTAAATTTGGTGAAGAATATCCCTTGGCCTTGTTGGGATAATAATAGACCTGAAATAAATTCATCATGTGGCATGATCATCTATAGGAACCACAAACATTGGGTGATTATGTGGAAACCAATTTTGAATAACCTAGCTTCCAACACAAGTTGAAAATCAAAGGGATTATTTTAGTAACAGTAGGAGGCCTAAAAAAACTATTTTTTCTTGAACCACCAAGAGAATCATCAGGAATTCCTCTTTAATTTTCGAGAAATCATAAATCTTCAAATAGGATAAAAATGAACACTTGAAAACACAAACTTAATGTCCAGGACCATCTTAACCATCATTGCTCTATCTAACACCTCATCACAAGAAGAGATAATAAAAAATAAAAATAAATATGATATAAATGTACCATATATAATATTAGTTATTTATATTCATTTTTGATATAGTATCGTGGGAGAAATACAGAAGATTCACAAAGAAATTCTCATATTATGTAATGGTCCTATCATATTGATCGAGTTTAAACATCTCTATAGAATTATCCAATGCTATAAACTCTAGATATAAATGATAGGTGAAAATATCATTAAATTCATTATACTAAAATTCTTCATGATTATTATCCATCAACATAACATCCCACTATCTCTTTATATGTCCCTCTATCTTGATGGTGACACATTTCTCCATCATAAAATCAGAAATTTCTATGAAATCAATCAAAATTTAAACATTTCTTAATCAATCCTCATCCTATTAAGGATTAAATGAGCCTTGTAATGCCAATGTATACTAGAAAATAAACTATTAAGGATGAAACATGTACTCATCCATCTATGTTTCCACAATAGGTTATTGAATGAGAATGGGTGTAGGTGCATATCCTAGAACATGAACATCATAAACACCTAAATTAGCTGGACATATATCAAGGGGTTATTTTATCATTATGGTTCATTAGTAGCTTCATATTATGTAAAATTCATACCCCGTCTCATAAGTATCACACTACTCCATATCATTAAAATGTACTAAACGTTTCAGAATGTTTCAAAGAAAAAGATTGTAATAATAGCTACAAGAAAAATTAGTTTTATCAAAAAGATAATTCAGATTTGTTTTTCAACAACACACATCAAAATAATGAAAAATATTATATCTAATACTCAAGAAGACATTACAAAACTATCACTGGTGACTTAAGTCTCATTATAGTTATAAATGGTTACGTAGTCACCCACAAAACCTCCGAAGTCCTGAAAATATTACACAACTATATAATAATATTAATTTGTGATTCATAACTTGAACATCTGATACCACCTTATCCTAAACCATCCCAGATACCCTAGTATGATGATTCCTGAGCTAGAACCAAAATAGACTAAAGGGAATTCACAATCTCCATGGACTAGTGAGAAGAACTAGACACCATTAAATATAAATGTTTGAACCATTTTTCCACAGAAATAGAGGATGGAAAAGATACAAGTTAGTATGATAAAAAAAATATACCCTAGGAGAATAGTACAATATTTTTTTTAGGTATATAATAACAATGTACAAAAAATTACTAATATCTAAATGATAAATCACTCATGTATGAAATAGACACAGCTCTCTAATCCAAAGGATCAAAAACCACCACCTTGAAGAGGTGTTTTTCCCAAATACAAACCTCATAGAAGGAAATATACAAACACATTATGTTATAGGTATAGTGTGATCTAGAATTTATGTGGGGTCTCACTATGGATTACATAATAAGTTTTTGATAATATAAACCAACACATAAATTTAATTTTAAATAAAACATACATGGAAATACAGTTTCGTATTTAATACAAAAAATGATATTCATTTCAAGATATAAAATGAGTTCAAAATAATGGGTTAAAAAGAATTTTATATAAAATAGTTTATATAAATTCAAAAACATATATAAATATTTTCTAAAAATAATAGAATATATATAAGGACAATCACAAATGAGAAACATGTTCATCTTCCAAGAGGTATGATAGTTCTAGGTTATGGGATCCCCTCCCTCTCTAATAAGAGATCATGGAAATATATGTACACACATCCCTTAGACACTATCCAAATAGGTATCATAACAATACCATCACAGATGAATCCCACTACACTATGTTTTTCTAGATTTTTAATGCATCAATAAAATGATTTCCCAAATGACATAATAAGTATCCAGGCATTCATGTTCTAGAAAACAATCAACAATGGACAATTTATTATAAAACTATTCAAAAAACAATTACCCCATTTAAAATTTCAATTTTCCAATTTCCATTTCATTTATAAAATGATATTTTAATTAATTTATGCCTTTTCTTGAATAAAACCATCAATGGTTCTTATGAAAAAAATTATCTATTTTTATTAGAAAAACATTTTAAGTAAATTTCAAAAATCAATTTCACAATTTATTTACAAAATATAACCACATTATTTTTTAAAATTCCACAATGAAACCCCAATTCATCAAAATTGGGGGGTTTCCCTAAATTTCATGCTAATGAAAATTCAAATCCCAATTTGATATGTATTATATTTTATATAATATAACAGAAAAAATTAAATTTAAATCATTCAATTTATGGTTAAATAAATTAGCCAGTCATAAATAAAACCAGATACTAGAAAAATAGATCACATATCTCAATGAACTCATTGGGAAACATAAAAAAGTATTGTCAGAAATATTAATCTATGAAAAATACCATGATTAAAGATAAAAAATAATTTATATTAGATCCTCTAACATCAAAGAGATCTATTAAACCCTAAGGAGGAGAGAGGAAGAGATCAGGGGAGAAGTAATTTTGAAATAATTCTTAAAAAGAAAAAAATGAATGATGATTTCCCAGATTCTATCCACTATTTATAATGATTATAGGAACCAATATGGTTCTATTATAGACTCAATTATCAATGATGAATTCATATACAACCTTAGGAATGATCAAGGGATGAAATTGTATTTCTATAACATTTAATTTAAATATATAAATAAAATAAAATGGTTTTCACGGTTTCTAGGAGGGGACTGCATGATTATTATAAACATGAAACCCTAGAAAGGGGTGAATAGTTTCATATTAATGGCCACACGGTTTTTCAAAAAATGTAAAAATAATGAAAACCATCACTGTCATAGTTTTCATAGTTTAAAAAATAAGGGTGCAAGTTTTGTAAAACCACATGCCAACCATGAACATCTCAAGAGCATTCCATGTTTTTAAAAATATCTCCCAATACACCTCTAGAGGATACCAAATGAAAATATGATAAAAATAGGTTCTATGAGCACATGAAACCTGTTATAAAATGATACATATTAGGATAATAATTATTTTATCTAATATGGTAAGGTGATGATGTAAAAGAATAATTAGATATTAATGAAGGAAGATGATTTAAATATGTCAAACCAAGATGAAAATAATTTAAATATATAAAAATTAATTTATAAAAATTAATTATGTTAATATAAAATTAATTACTTATAACTAATGTATTATATTTTTATATAAATAGAATAACAGATTAATATTAAATTTTTCAGAATATATATGAGGTCTATTTTTTATATTAGATTAATAAATATAAATATCATGAATATTAGTTTTTAAAGATTATTTAATTAAATAACATGTTTTCTTGGAATTTTTTAATGGTATAGCCTTCAACTAGGATGGGAGAAGCTACATTACAAGGTATGGGTGAATAGTGGGAGGTACTATAACATATTAATGATTTTTTATATTTACATATTCACTTGTTAGGGTGAATGTATCTCAAATTTTTCATTTATAACTTGGTTCAGACACCTTTAATTATAAATCATATTGAAAAAATAAGGAATATAGAAATATGATGATGGTGTGATATATAATGACTGATTCTAAATTCCTAGTTTCTTAATGTAATTATCTACCACAAAATAAAATTTTCTTTTACTATCAAGATGAATACCAGGGAGCACAATTTCCTTAACGTTATATCTGGGACCTAATTATGTCTCATGAAGGGACTATAAATATCTCTACATTGTTTTCACCACTAAACATTCATTTCAAAATACCTTATTTGGCTGGATACTCTGGATGTATAATCAATAATGTTGGTTGAGTCTCCATTACACTAACATTATCTGATCCTCTTCCTCAACAAACAACAATGAAAAGTTGTTACACATTCTTATTGACTAAAAATTATTCTTTAAGGATATCTCTTTTCACCTTAACAAAAAATGAAATTTCAATAGATTATATTATAATTCATCATACCATACATCATATGGAAATTATAAACATGTTTAATCTTTGTTATTTGATTAATGGGATGCACAATAGTAAAAATGTTGGATTCTATATTTTCATATGTTAAAATTATTCATAATCTGAATAATATTTTAGAAAAAAACGGATGGACCTACACATTATTTGATATAATCAAATTATTAAATGATTATACCACCGATTATCTCTCAATATCACAAATAATTTTATTTAAATTATTTAACTCATTATGATAAAATAATATTCTTGTGGCTAATCATTCTATAAATAAAATATTTTAATAGTAAAATTTCCATGAATAATGTAAGACCAACATTCTCCTAATCAAATCTCCATAATGTTCGACCACTTATACTCATTCCAAATCAGTTAATAAATAAAACTACGAAACATGAGGCAACATCTTTCACTCTCTAATAAATCTGTTACCCCTTTTAGTGTTTTTGATAATACTCAATTATCATATTTACTTCTCTTATTCAAACATAAAAAACATATGACACATTAATCTAAATTGGTAAGCCTGTCTATAGAAAGAAGAATATAATTATAGGGAAAAATATTCAAAATGGAATAAGTTTATGTTATTAATTTTTATCAAATAATAAAATAGAATGAAAATGATCTTTTATATCAAATTTATTCTTTAATGTCCATTTATTTTCACATGATAATATTATAACACATCACTTTAACTCAATTATTAACACACAAATATCTATTATTAATACATTACAATATGGAATCCTCAGAATGATGTGACTATATTAAATATTATATAACTACGTAAAATTAATTACAACATTATGGAAAAACATTATCTATTATTCCATGAAATTTATATCAATGAAATTATCCAATACCATGATTTTATATTGATTACATTAAGTATTTCATGATTTTAAATTATCAATTGTTATATCATATGGAATATTCAATTAAATATATCAAAAATATTATTTGAATCTTATGTAACTTATGAGAACATTGATTAATTATTCTATGAACCTTGTATCACATGAGTAAATCTAATCAAGATCCTAGGAATTTAGAAGTTGACATCATAAAACTAATTTTATTCTTCAATAACTTTAAGAGTTAATCACTTGTGGGATCATGTTAACATGTTGTAGCTTCATGTAGGTGTGAGTTAACATCCACAACACTATGTAAATATGATGCATCCTACAAAATCTTTTAGTTCAATTTTTATAATATCTCAGTTACTCTAATTTAATGATAAAAGTAAAATTATTAATCACATATAGTTTATAAATCTACATTCCTTAATTATGATTCATTTTGATTTTGTAGAGTAGGTGTGGAATTTATTTATACATGTCATGTGATTCTTTTCAATTATTTATACATGATCTCAATTGGGAAAAATTAATATCATGTTACTAAAGGATAATGATATAAAGCTTATTTTTTCACATAAAAATTCTTATGAAATATCTTTTTCTTCTTTCTTTGTCACACATAAGGCTATTAAATACCTATTAAATCTTACCCACCATTGTATTTAACATTTTATTATAATTATTTATTTTTAAAAATTGTATAACTTTTCTACATCCATTATAAATTTATTCACAAAAATCATATATCCTTCAATCCATCTAATTATTTTTTAAATAATTCATGAAAATTATTTTAATATTTCCAAAAAAGGTTTTCAAAATATTAATTGAATTTTAGAATATATGAATTCAATTATTTTAAAAACTCCTTCAAATAAATTTTCATATAAATTGACTATAATTACTCAAATTGTAAATCCAATAAGTATCTACTACCTAATGTCAATTAATTAAATCATTTTTAAAATTTTACACATAATTTATTCATCATAATTCAGTTATATATAAATATAATAATCCAATATTCAACATTGTTAATCGTAATGATGGTTTCTCATAGCTATAATCATGTGGAAGTATTATTAAATAAGAAAAGTACACCATATAAGTATTCATCAACTTGTTCATCCATTGATATATTTTATTGAATAAAAAGGAATATATAACATTCCATAATCTCATTATAATTATCTACCATCATATATTCCTGATAAAAACAACTCACATCAAACTCCCAGCTATGTGGTGTTTATCAATAATATAAAAACATTCACAACTACACATGTTTTAAAATATTTAATTTTAAATTCACCACCATCTTCTAATCACATATTCTTGGGTACTCAAAACATTCCTCCATGATTTTCATGCTCTTAACACATATTGAAATCATGATTTTTGATGAGAAATATAATAAACTAGTAATGCATTATGAAATTTCCTCATATGGATTTATTTTAGACATACATATATTAATTAATTTCGAAATGACTTTTCTCATTTTATCTCTTTCTACCTCATTCAAAAAATATATATAGGATGAATTTGTTTTTCATTAATAAATAAAATAAAAGTATATGTGATTTATTCCTAGTGTAGAAACAAATTGTTACTATTGTTAATATCAATAGTTGTAATAATCAACTATGTATTAATCAATTATTCTTACATTCATTGTATTGAATAATCCAACTCCTCTCCATTATTTTATGAATAAATTTAATGAAATCATAAATAGTAGAATATGACATAAATCTATACAATTATTTGTTGACAACCTTCAAGAAAAATATATATTATCAAAAAAATAATTACTTTTTTGTTTAGTTGGTTAATGATGAAGTCTTAAAAAAATAAAATGAATGATATAATGTATTTGAACATTTTAACTTTAAAATAATTTCATGATTTGAAAACACCCTTACCTCCTCAATTTCGCCCAATTTTAAAATACGTCACCATTAATTCCCTACAATAAATGAAAAAACAATATTTTTTGAAATAATGTGGGATCTTTATATCCACATTGGGAGAGGATAAATGTTGTAATTTTATTTTTAAATAAATTTCTATTTTTCTTTTAGATATATCATTAGGTTATCTTTTTATACCTACTTCTTTACTAAATAAATTAGTGATTTTATAAGGAATCAAGGTTTCCTTCAATATTTGAGTTACCAACCTATGTGGAATCCTCTCCTTCACACAATCCATTGATGAAAATGAGACTATTGATGAGACTATTATCTGAATTAATGTTTTATTTGGTATTTTTACATAATAATCCATTTGTTTTAATTCTATCTGACCATCCTTCACATTTAATATATCCCCTATATAAATTTTGGTTAATTTTTTTTAAATATTATATGAAATTCAAATTATATATATGAATTTTAATTTTTACATCTAAAACATATACTATACTATCCTTCATTTTTTTTATTTCCAATTCCAATTAATCTACACAAATTATCTTACATGATTTCAAACAATTCCTATCTTTCATGGATTATATATGTGACTTTTTAGGAGTATCCTCCACCAAACTAATCAAAATTTTTATTCTTATATGGATTCTTTCATTCAATTCTTTTTTTATATTTCATAACCCAAAAATCCATGAATCATGAAAAAGACTTTTTATGTGTCTTCTTCCACAATATATGTATATTCTTTTTTTGTAAACGTCATTCCTTGACTACATTGGTGTGATTTTTTTTTAAAAAATGCTATTTTTTATACCCAAAGAGTAACTGACCAATGTTTTTTTATTTTTGTCTAATATATTATGGTATTATTTATTCAGTGGATTGGAGAACATGTTTTTTTAAATTTCATAATTTTTCACTATGATCGCATTAATTAAAAATAATAGAATGATTTACCTTACTTCCTAATATATTTGAGATGAATATATTTTCACCAATATTTTTTGTAATTTTATTCATATCATCTTTCCTAGACCCTTGATATATGATTTTTATTGTATTTTAATGTCTAGAATATTATTTCAACCCTCAATTTCAGATTTCCTAAATCCATAAAAACACCAATATTTCCAATAGACCTATGTTTTCTATTTTGAACTATAATATTTCCATATATTATACATTTCTTTTGAAATTTAATACTATAGTAGGGATTATTTTTTAAGGATATTTCATTAATGTTCCCTTCAATCCACAGATAATTTAATAGTTTGTTTATACACATTTTAATTATATATTTCTGTCTATAATATGAGTTAAAACCGACACATCACATGTTAAAACAATTAGTGAATGTAACATATTCTATTGTAATGGTTTGTTAATGCATGTTTTCATATATGATCAAATTTAGCACTTTTGAAGTAGTGATAAGGGAACTATTCTGGGGGAGATCACACCATTGATTTCATGAGATTAAGTATTCTGAGAGAGATGAATTGAAACTAAAATTACAAAAATATGAACTTTAGATTTGGAGATATGATTATACACTAAAAGAAAAACATTTCAAAAAAAATTGATCATTTTTTTGGTGCATAATTGTTCATAAAATCCCATTTTATTTCATAATAGAATTTGAACTCACATTATCATTATATGTGCAATTAATGTTTAATTTGCATCAATATGGTATTATCTAAGATTAATTTTTTAGAAAATATTCTCTTCATGATTTTTATTTTAAATTTAATTTTATTAATTTGTAATTTGTTTTTATTATTTATTATCATGGGTTGATATGTTATTATCAAAGGAGGAAGTATATATTATATCACAAGTTCATAAATTTAGTGGAAAATAAATATATGGATTTGGGTAATAAAAATGGATTTGGATCCAACAATTAATGTCAAATAAAAGGGAATGACTATCCTAAGATATATAAAATCATGGCTATCATTAGATTCAATTAAAGAATGAGATAATTTCCAAATTGGGATGGTGAGAGAAGAATCCCTTGATCATGTATAAAGTGATAGATAGTTTTAAAAGGACTTAATGTATTCTGATAATTTTGACCATAAATATATACATGCTTATATTTTATTAGATATTATATTATATCACAGAAATTTTTTCTTATTTTACTACTTATTCATATTTTATTAAAATCATGGTATTTTATGTGCATCAAATACAAATAATAATATTGATTCGATTTGTTTTTCAAAGGTGGAATGTCTATATTATATTTTATTTCCCACCATCCATTGAAAACAATAATTAATCAGGATGATATTGAATGTTGTGTTTTAATCCTAGATCTAAAATATTTTCTATCTATGTTGGTTTTTGTGAAGGAAATAATGTATCATTTGGTTTATTTAAATATTATTATCATTTATTTCTTTTTAAATCACTTGTTATGTTTCTAGTTGTATATTGTTTGAATAAATTATGTTTCTTAATGATATTTTTTAATACTATTATTATATTATTCCTCAATAATTTATTTACATTTATTTAATCATGTGAATTAATTCACACAATAATGTTGGAGTAAAAATTATATTCTTATTTTATATTATTTAATACCAATTTTATTTGTCGTCATCATGTCTTCGATTGAGATAATTGAATCAATAGAAGGGAGAACCTCTTATAGATTGATTCATGGAGTTTCTGGTGTTACATTGGACATTATTTTATGTTCCTTAATCCTTAAATTAGTTCCATGATTATATATTTTCATGCATTGATTTTTCTTCTTCAATTTGTTCACAAAATTAAAAAAACACTATATTAGGAGATCTATATTGATCTTATTCTATAATGCTATCCTGAATGTGACCATATATATTATAATATTATTCTACTTGTAATTAAAATGATATCATATTAGTGAAAAATTCAGGGAGAAGTAATTCCTTGGTTGGATACATCATAAAATAGTGAAAATATAATACTCTAAAAAACACATCAAATATATAACATGAATAAAGCCCCTGATCAACAAATTATTATAAAATTGATTTAATTCAATTAACAACTTGGTTTTCAAAAAATAACTTCACCAAAATTATTTTTATACTTTATATCAAAAAAATGATATAATGAGTGGGTTTACTGTTCAATTATTTTGGGTTTATAGATACAAAGACCATAATGTGATGTAGGAGAACACATATATCCATAGAGTAAATTTGGATGAAACTAGTTATTTACATATATATGAAATATTTGGATGTATATTGTTAATAATATTAGTAACATTAGTATATATTAATCAGGAATTTATTTTTTGATTTTTTGTTGCAACAATATGTATAATCATATTTAGGTAAAGGATCTTTAAGTTGGTAGGTTGTGAGAACCTCATGTAGGATGATTTATATAATTGTGGGGGTAGTATGTCAAAGTATAACCCAAGATAATGAGGTATAGGTTGACCAACTCAATTATGTCCTTTAGTAGGTAACATATTTTGAAATCATTGGTGGTGTTTTTGTAGAGTTAATATAGTGAGTAAAAGTATATATATGTAATTTGATATATGAGATTATAATGTTTCAGATTGGATTTAGGTTATTAAAAATAGAGTTGGAATGATGAATAATTCCATTAATTTAGGTTTTTCATTATTCATTACATTGATATTTATAGATGGAATCACGTATGTATTTGAAAAGTGAATTCCTGATATTAAAATGGATTAAGATATTGGTCTTGAGTGGGAAATCTAGATTAATGGTATACAAATGTATTTTAGAGAAATTTATGTATAATAGATTTTAAAAGTGATATACATTTTTAATTGTCTATTAGGATATTAATTTTTATTCAAATACATTTTTTGAGGAATGAATAATAAGTGTTTATGAAAAGAGAAGGTATTTTAAAATAAAATACATATTAATTTTATATTGTTTTATATTTACAATTAGTTTTCAATCCTGATGATGGAGCGGTATTAGATACCGAGTAATGTAATAGGATTATTGAGATTTCTGTTGATACATCATGCGGTGAATAAAATGTTGCTTAAAGAATATTTGATTTCATGTTTCTATGTAGCTTATTTAAATTAGAAAAATTTGATCATTGTTGAGTCTTGTATAGTGGATATTGTAGATAAATTATCTTGACATTACAATAAATTTAAGTATATCATGGAATATTTTTGAATAGAGGTTCTAGGATGGTCTGGGAATTCGAGCCCTGATTAGCCTGAAATTGATATATCTTTTTAAAAGGATAATTATACTAATATAAAATGTGCATATATTTTTATAAATAATGGAATATCTTTTGAATAGTGTCTCAAATAAAAAATATATGACTGGTGTACAATCCGATACCTGAGGTTTAACCACGGTGCAACCTAATATTGGTTGGTGATGGATATCGGGTGGATGTTTCCATTGGTGAAGGCATTTAATTAAAATAATGAAAAAAATTATCTATTAATTTTACTAAATTATGTAATTAAATGTTGTTTTAATACATCATTATAACAATTATAGAGGGTTATCTATATAAACCATAGTAGAAAATAGAGTAATTCTAATGACCTTTGTTATATAATTGGCATTTGGAAATGACTAGTGATCCAATAGAGGTAGATCGATATATATCATACATAATGAATCATCATCATCTCTAGTGAATTAATTTTTCAAAAATAATCAATCAATAATTGAGATATGGATTATTAATTGTTATTTCTTCCCATATATAATTGTTTGGGCAAGAAACTTTTATTAACTACTTTTGATCTATGTTTTCACACAATTTTCACTGTCCCATTGTCGAATTAAATTAAATAATTTTATTTATTCTTTCTTATTCCACGATATCGTAACAAAATATTTGATTTTAAATAAGTATACATAAATTATTGGGAAATGATGTTTCTCACTCCTATTATAGTTCTTTTCTTCAAAGTTCTTCACAATCATCTCTGTTAGCCTACGATGTAATGATTCATCTTTTCGGGGGAGGGACTATAAACGAATGAAACCTAAAATTCATGGTGGTTTGGTGAATGATGTTATATATTGTGATTTTTATATGTAATATATGTCTATGTTATTCTGGGGTTTATTTAAATATGAATTGGACCTGATATGATTGATAGTTTATAAGAGACATATGTTACCCACGAAAGACCATTACTGGTGATCATGATCCGCTCTTAGACATCAATGGGTCAAAATGATTTCAAAGTTGTGAAACCCAACTAATTCAATATTTCCAATTGCGGGAATCATGTTTTTTATGAAGGATCAAGAATCCATTTGAAGAACATCACCTTATTTGGAAATCACGACGCATGGAATGTAGTCACTTGAACACATTCCGTTTAGTACCGCTGGATGTGGTGCTCGAGTTTTAGAGATGATAAGGATCATTTTTCATGTGGATTGGCCCACACGTTGTGTGGAAGTCATTGGTTTGTAGATTGTGTGATTTTTGCACATGGCTATGACCCTATGCACTATTAGTGAAAATAAGCATGTGATAGTACCCAGGAACAACTTGGTACACGACACAACACGACAGACACTATAATAAATAAAAGGACACGAGTAATCCCTAGGTAGCTAAGACATACTATGTGGGGCCAATACATTCAATTTATGCTGACATGTCCAAAAAACTATTCCCAGAGTATAACACTACTAAATAGTGAAGTGGTTCCACATGACACGTTGACACCATACACTCAGTGCACTAACTTTTTTAGAAACATCCACTTTTCCTGTCCCCTTTATCTGGATTGAGATTTTTCCTAATGAGTTGAAAATCATGAGTATTTTTCTACATAGAAAAATATGGTTGAATTTTTACTGGATTTAAAGATATGAAATTTTATTTTAAAATAATTATTCTTTTTTGTTTCATTTTATATAGACAGGGATCGTGAAGGATCATCATAGAGTGACCAAGGTCAATAGGCCCCTATTGTACCATGGGGTGGGTCCCCATACATAGTACATTGGATTGAGTGGTAAACTCTTGGAGGAATAGGGAATGTGACCTCTACATAATGAATTGAAACCCACGAATGTAGTAGGGAATGGATCCTCTAATAACTTAGTGGCACCCCTTAATGGATTGGGCCATGGGTCTACTGCCTACTTGGTCAAAACCCCATAATAAACTAGGGGGCAGTTCCTCTAATTGTTTTGTAGAAACCACTAACTAATAAGGTCATGGTTCCTATACCTAGTTATTGTGACCACATGATAGACTAGGGACTGATTCCTCTACCTTTGTAACGGAACCCTCCTGATAGACAAGTGCATGGGTCCTTTACCTTTTATGTGGAACACCCTTGATAGACTAGGGACTGCTCCTCCATGTAGTATAAGGAATTCCTCTAGCGAACACGGTTGTGGTTACTCTACATAAAGATTGTTCCTTGTTAACTATTTGATATATTTTCTATATGTGGGTCCACCATATGGATACTTTGTCAGAAACACGAGATTATGGGGATCATCGTTATATTTCTTAGAGCTATTGGAAGACTCATTATCCTAGGATGGGATGTGAGATGGAGATATTCCTTTTGTATCATCTTGAATTCTTATATGACCATATATATATATTGTGTTTAGAGTTTAATTTCCCTCTTTATTTGGGTTCAGATGACTAATTTTAACATTCCCTCTATATCACTCCCTTTAGTTTTTGGGGTGTTCTATATGGAATGTATATACTCAATCCTACATGGGATTTTCCCATGTGTGTCATATTTTATGGAGAGGAAGGAAATATTCATGGTGATTTCAGAGGAGTATAGGAATACTCTAGATCATTGGACTTGTATGGTGGTCAGGGAATTGAGATCAAGCATTGAGATATTTCACATATTTTCTTTACATGTTATTGGCTGGTTGAAACAATATTCTATATCGGCGTGTATTTTCACATAAAATTTTTAATTATACTATTTCATTATTTTATACTCCCTAGAAGTTATTACATAGTTTTCTTAATCTATAGTTTTCAATATTTTATTTTTATTCCCATGAACATCAACATGGAGATGGTTGGGTGTATGTGTACAAGTACTTCTGTAATACGACTCTGAATTAAGTCATTCCTTCCCATTTCTTGTTTCTAGACTATGATTGATGGAGGAAGGCTTGGTGTTATAGTAGACTGGTGTTCCTTCAGATAGGATGTCCTGATGGTTCAAGTCACAACATTTTGGTACCCATGAAATTTATTAATTAGGACACTATTAAGAGTTTTCCCTTAATAAAAATTGGTTCATAATTGCGAATATCATGTCAACTTCTCTCAATTTAGGATTCCAATCCAAGCAACTCGTTGTTGGTATGATGGACAATGTATCAATTTACAAGGACTATAATTAATTTCATGCCAAATTTGAATATCAAGATATCAATTATAAGAAACATTGAGGCATGCATCATTTTTGATTGAGTCATTTGATTATACATATTGGGATATATCCCCTTATATATATATACTCTTCCAACCATAGTATATATTGATATCTTTTAGGATGCCTGTCTTAATACATTCATTCAATTTATCAAATTCTGATCATGATGATGATTCGATGTGTGACGAGTCTACAATTCATGGTCCATCACATGAGTTATTACCTCAAGGCATGAAGGTTATAGTACCACTGATTATTGAGAAAATAATTGTACCATAAGAGTTGGATAAGGATTCACACATGCATATTGCACTTAGAAAGCTCTCGTTCCAGAGTTTTCTAAGGTTCCTTGTTGATACAGATCCCTAGGTAGCAAATCATTGACTTAAGTGGGGGATTTGATTTTTTAAAATTATGTAGTCCTTTACTAATTATATGGTTGAACATGTAGCATGTATTTCTTATGGAACAAAAATAAATTGGTGTGTTTAATTCATAAAGACACCAGGTTATTCACAACAATCTTGGTTAATCTTAAAATAACTATTTTATGATTATTAAAACACCTCGTAATTTCACACAAGTCAGATTAAAGAACCTTATAGAGATACAGGAGGGAACGATAATGTAGTTCAGTATATCGCGATGTTCAATAACCATACATTTTACTCCATATAAATGGTTATGTATTGATTTTTTTCTAGTATTTTTTTGAAGTGTCTTCGTAGAGTCATCCATACCAATGTTTTACCACTGTAAATTCCCAAATATGCTGTAATTCCAGAGTTTGAACTCATTTTATAGATCTTCTTATCTAAGGGACACCATGTGTATATAGATGGCAGTGTTCATTATGAGGAATATTATTTTATAGAGACTAGAATCCACTAGTTTGTTGGGTCATAGAATATGAGACCTTATCATGGCCAACCATAGGCATATAGTCATGATTTATTGGCATTGTTCATATGAACAGGGAAACACAATGATGGATGATGTTATGAATGTGATGGCGAACTCACAAAGAATGTGAATGTCAAACCTAATGTGTTGTGATGGGAAGGAAAACATGGGATGGACCTCAATGGAATATGAGGTACATTGTTTATGGATCTCCAAGGTGAGACGAGTGTCTCCCAGAAGGAGGTAGTACTCGAATCAGAGTAATAATAACACCATATAAATGAGATGATAGTGATGGATGAAGTTAAGATCTACTTATACTACCACCATGAGGGTGTTAATGACATGATCAATGAGAAAGAAGTTGGGGTTTTAGTCAGCTGTAGGCTATAGATTATTTTGACATGGTAGATCATGATTTGATTGTATATATGATATGTGTTTGTTACATTCATGATTTTTTTACTACTATAAATAGGAGTGAGAAGTTCCTACATCTCCATACAAATGGTTTGAGAGATGGAGATCGTAGTCGAGGATTTAGTCTAGTATATTTTTATTGAGGTTATTACATGGAATTCTTCTTTGATATTTGTTTTCTATCATATTTCTGAGATTTCACATTATAGATGGAGTTTTTATTGGTATCAATATTTCATCATAATGATAAATTATGATGTACTAATGAAAATGGACTAGTTTTCCATAGTTTGATCCAATATTTCATGTCACAAAAGAAGAGTTGGATTCCATCAAACACGAGGGAAAACATTACCATTTTCGAGCAAGAGAAATATCATGGGGGAATGAGTGGGCCTTGAAAGTGAAAATATAAAACCCATCACTAATCATTGGGTTTCGTGAACCCTTTTCCTGACAATCTTTTTAGGAATATGGGATTTTTCAATCCTAGAGAATTATATAGATTTAATTTATGAGGTAGTTTTAGAACTACCTCCATGGTGGAAGATGTATTTTTTAATCGACATTCACTACAAGACTACACCGTTATATTCTATGGAACATCTTATGAACCCTATTGAGCTCTTAGAGATGAGGGTATAGTTTTAGGACCATTAGGAGAATGGTTTTGTAAAACTTTTGTGTCCCCAAGGGGAGAACTAGTTTTGAGAGCATTCAAAATTGGGGGGATTACCCTGAAACTTAGTCAGAGGCAAGCCTCTGACCATTTATTAAATAAAATAAAATCCAACAGACAAGTACACCAAAGTGAAATGACAAGTACACATCATATTATTCAAATCCATCACCATACCCATGATATATTTCATCATCTATAGTAGCCAATTCCCACTCTGATCCATCATAATGACGCAAAATCTAGGCTTACTTCCTTCTGAGTTTCAACTTCTCCAATGAGAGAAATTCCTTAGCAGACCGCTCAGCCCAACCTTCCCCCCCAAATGGAGGATTTAGTAGTCATTGGCTTTGGTAAATAAGAATAGTCCCTCCTCGGCCTTCTTCGTGGTGGGGAAGTCATCACTTCTGCATTCCCAGACACCTTGCTTTTCCAACCCTGGACAACATCACTGTAGGAGGCCCGGACCATGCCACCTTCAATTTATTTGTCACTATCGAGACAATCCCCCCATTGTCCAGGAATTTGTACTACATGGTAACCCTCCTCCACACCCTGTTCCTGCTGAGATTGAATGTTAGAATCAAGCATATCAAGACACTGTGAGTTACCCGTAAGCGTACAACCAACATTTGTCCCCTGATTCATGAAGATATCACCAGCAACAGCCTCCTGTGAAGTGCTTCCATCGACATTGAATGGAAAATCACCCTCAGTGTTAGAGACTTTACCATTCCCCAACTCTTGAAGACAAATTCCAGTGGAGTCAAGTGTAGGAACATCAACACCTTTCTCCTGCCCTTGCAATGGTACATCAGAATGAGCTGAATCAAGAGCATTCTTCCCCTTGGAGGCTTTTCAACCCACAACCACAGCCCCATCTTGGTCCAACCCCACATTATCCATAGAAAAACCAAGAAAATGGATTCTAAGCTCAATATCAGTCCCCTGCTTCCATGATTGGTGCTAGAACTCAGTTGGATATAGCACGTGCACACCACTTCCATCAACAACCTTCTTCGCTGACCCATGATCGACATATGACTCTTTTACAAACCTCTCCTCCACAGCACATGCACTACTGATGACTGCATCCTTCAGGACAACACCCTCCCTTGGTCGGCCTGCATTATTAGGACAACTACTCATATTCTCTTGATCGCCCTCCAAAGTGTCCAAAATCTCCCCAGAGAGGATCGGATTTCATGCACTAGTCCCAACCAAAGACCATGACTCAATTACAAGAGTAGCTTTCAGTCTATCAAACACTTGCAGGACTGATGGGCTTAGAGGTTCCTGCATTGTCTTCAAACCACCAGCATGACCCAACACCACATCAAAATGAACCTGCCTCATCCCCTTATCTGTATGTCCAGCAGGTTCTTCTTCAACCAGCTCTCCTTCAGAGTACACAATTTCCAAGAGATCCCCTTTCCTAGATGAATCTCAAGGATTGGTATCCCCATCAATGTCCACAGGGCCATCCTTCATAGCCACCTGAGTCAGCTTGACAGTAGAACACACCACAAAACCATCCCCACTGTGTTCACCCATCGCTTGTGAGTGAGAAACCAGCCCTCCCCTATGGCAAACAGCCTCCAAGTTCCCGAAAACTTTACACTTCGCATAGAACTTCGTCCATGACTCAAAAACTACCTATTGCATCCATCTAAACTCTTTCTCATCAGTAATCTAGACACAACTCACAGGGGGTCTCGCAATGTCAACCTCAACACATATGTGTGGAAAAAATGGGTGAGACTCAGACTGAGTCCATTGATCAGAGCAAAGGAATCTTCCAATCATGTTGCCAATTGCACTGAGAATCGCAGGATTTTGAAAAGAAAGGGGGAGACTGAGAAGACTTACCCAAGTAGAAATCGACGACGGGTCGGTATGCATTTGAAATGAAAAATCCCAACGGAAGAAATAAAAGGAAGAGTCGCCACACCTTCTAGGAGCTCGGGACCAAGCGATGATCAAATCGTCATCCGAGCCAAACCGTACAATGATATACCGTCGATCGAGTGACCCAACAACCAGACACTCATGAAGTTCCCATGATTTTGTTATGACCTGGGAAAAATCATCCACCTATGGTCGATGAGGATAAAAATGAACCACTAGGGTAAACATACACAGATCCGCAGCACAATTTATCTCAGTTGGGAGCAGCGACAACTGAGGCGCCTCTCGGTAGAGAACCGAAACTTTTGGGGTGATGGAAATTTTAGGAAAGGGAGGATAATGAACATGATACGCTGATTCTTCCTTCCCATTAGACAATGAGTGCAAAACTCCCCCTCTGGTAGAGAGGTGGGAGAAGAATCTGGCGGCATAGATCTAGGTCATCGAGAGAGGCTGAAGTTGGGGAGAAGAATTCATCCATCGATAGGTGAATATAAGTTCTTTTCAAAATGTGTTGTTGGGTAACGAGGTATTGAGCTGGCCTGCCCACCTACGTGCCGCACGTCCCCAGATAGGCCCAAGCTGGCCAATCCAGGGGGTTGGACTAGTTCCACATGAGGTGGAGGGGATGAGAGGATAGTTGGCGTATGGTTCATGTTTCTTTTGTGAGGACCTGAACCCGGAACCTCAACGATGGGACGCCACCGCCTTGAACCAACTCACCCAGCCCCCACGGGCTATAAAATGTATTTTTGGGTAACGAGGAATTGAGCTGGCCTGCCCACCTGCGCACCGCATGTCCCCAGCTAGGCCAACGGTGGCCAATCCTTGGGCTTGGGCCAGTTCCTCACGAGGTCGAGGTAATGAGAGGATCGCTGGCATATGGTGCATGTTGACTTTGTGAGGACTCGAACCCGGAACCTCAACGACAGGACACCACTGTCTTGAAAAAACTCACCCAGAAACGTGTTGTTGGGTAATGACTATTGAGCTGGCCTACCCAACAGCACACCGTACATCCCCAGCTAGGCCCAATGTGCGAAATCCTTGGGCATGGACCAGTTCCACAAGGGTAGAGGGGATGATAATATCGCTGGCATATGGTGCATGTTTCCTTTATGAGGACTCAAACTCGGAACCTCAACGACGGGGTGCCACCACATTGAACCAACTCACCCAGCCTCCGTGGGCACATGTTGTTGGGTAACGAGGTATGGAGCTGGCCTACCCACCTACGCGCTGCACGTCCCCAGCTAGGCCCAAGGTGGCCAATCCTTGGGCATGATCCAGTTCCACACAGGGTCGAGGGGATGATAGGATCGCTAGTGTATGGTACATGTTGCCTTTGTGAGGACTCGAACCAAGAACCTCAATGATGGGATGCCACTACCTTGAACCAACTCACCAGCCCCCGTGGGCAAACATGTTGTTGGGTAACGAGGTATTGAGCTGGACTGCCCACCTGCGCACTGCACGTCCCCAACTAGGCCCAAGGTGGCCAATCATTGGGCTTGGGCCAGTTCCATATGGGGTCGAGGGGACGAGTGGATCACTGGTGTATGGTGCACATTTCCTTTGTAAGGACATTAACCTGGAACCTCAACGACGGGATGCCACCGCCTTGAACCAACTCAACCAGCCCCCGCGGGCGAACGTGTTGTTGGTTAACGAGGTATTGAGATAGTTGTTAAAGATTAATCTTATATTAGATTGCCTCCAATTTAGGGTTCATGTGGTTGGTATTTGGAAGCTATAATTTTGATTTCACAATAGAAACTATGAGTTATAAATGATGAATTTTGGTGTGATGAATACCACTAATTTTTTATAGCTTTGAGGAACCAAATATTCCATACAGTCATTGAACAATTTCTAGTTTTCCTGATTAATGAAATATGAATACACTATACATAATAGGAGGAGCATGAAAAGAACATGAGGATGATCAAAGACATGTTTTTAGTGGATCAAATTTATTTTAAGATCTCGAAGTAACATTTTAAAATCCCGGAACATCACTTTCATGGGAATTTTAATTCTAGTCTTGGAATATATCTCATCCCAGAAAGGATTGATGAAAAAATTTCTTGGTATCCACCCAATATTTTGTTGGTGTTTCATAGTATTCTTTTCATGGAAGGGTACTACAATAGGTTCATGGTGGAAATCTCTAGGATTTAATCCCCTTTGACATTTTTGAATTAGAAACAGTATCCATATACCTTGAATGAGTAGTTGCGCTGATACTTTTATGAGTTGAGGCAGATAACAATAATTTCTCCTCTTTTGAGATTTCTAAAGGAGGGTGTGGAGTACATAAAGTATTGTGATTCCTATGAAGATGGTATCAGCTACATGTTAATGAAGTGGACAGATGTGATCTAATGTTGGTTAATGAAATTGATTCAATAAAATAATTAAGATTCGACTCATATCCTATAGATGGTAATAATAGTATTCACTAAAAGGATGTGGAGGCACAATATTTTGTGAGAGTACCTTGTAGTTTTCTCAAACCATCAGTGACTAAGGTATTTCTACACATTAAGATATCTAAACATAATAAAAAAGAAATAGTTTAAGATCCTACATGACTTTGAGTTTGATATAATTTATACTCCCAGGTTGGGAAATGTGGTGAAAGATTCCCCTCAAATGAAGATCTATTATAATATGGTGGAGGATGAATATGAGTAGTTGGCATTATTGAATCTAAATATAGAGGTCAATAAGGGAGAAAATTGTCTTATGTATACTGTTTTGAATCCCCAATATTATTATAATATGAGGGATTCTTAGTTATGAAACATCAATTGTGAGGTCCTATAGGGCAAAATATCAAAATAATATTCACTAGATGGAGTTTATAATGGATTTAATCATGTAATTATTTATAGTTAATGATGGTTATTATAGTCTTTTTTGAAATGAATTGACGATTGATTTTAAAAATTGTTCTTGGGATGTACATCCTAAAGTATAGAACTAGTATATTGACATTCAATGAATATTTTGAGGGGTTTTGATGTGGATTACCATTGTAGAGATTTTGTTTCAGTATATCACATTTCAGTAAGTGAATTACATGTAACATGTTCCCAAATGATTAGTATAGCCTCTTCATATACCTATATGGAAATTGTATAAAATATTCAAAAAAATTATCATTGGAATTCCACATACAATGAGAGACCATGATGCCAATTGGGTGATAGTTTATTGACCTACCATGTTAGTGCTATTCCTTTCTATCAGGGATCAACGTTACATTAGGATTTTAGGGAAGTTGAACATATAAAAGATCATATATCATCATGGTGGTACCTCATTGACAATATACAATCATGATAAATGGTTAACAACATAGTTGTGGAATGGCCAATAGGAGGTATTCGAGACCAAATTGAGGATGGTTACAACTTTTAGTGCCTAGAATGAGGGGTATATAGAGATCACTAGATTATTGTTCGATAATATAATTAGGAAACTATTTTTATACATCATATGGATCTAGGAGGATCACATAACTTTGGTAGATAGTGATTATAATATTAGTCATCACTCTACTATTGAAAAAAGAAAACATTTTGAGGCCTTGTAGGGGAAACCCTACATGTCACCATATATTTTGGACTGAGAATGGAAAGGAATCTATTATAGGGATAGAGATGATGTGCGTGATGATTAAAAAGCTACATGTGATGGATGAGAGGATTTGGTAAAAAAATAAAGTTGATATATTATATATATCAACATCATGGGACCTTGTATTTCTAACATGGAGACAAATTTATCCTTAATGTCTCCCCAAGATAAGTATTAATGAGATTCAACAGTGGAGGCAGGCTATTCATGAGGTTTATCAGGATACTTGAGATCCATAAAAGTTTTGGAATGATTGATTACAACATAACAATAACCAGATAGTATTATAATGGGAAGAAAGTATTCCACGCATTGAATCTATAATGATATATGCATGATCATAGACATGTTATTGAATGAGGATAGAAGGACATCAAAGACGGATCCACCTTCTTGGTGTTCTTGTATGAGACCAATGATCAATAGTACATCATTATAAAAACATGTAACAATCAATAATTTAATGTTTTTTGGCAACATGGGATCAGGTTGAAGAGCTCTTAGGAGAATAAGATCATGATGTTAGCATAGTATCCAAATGTTTTTTCTTAGTTTATTTTTCTTGGGAATGATATCTTTGAAGGAGGTTATAATGCATAGACACTATTTTTTCTATATATGATATTGAATTATTTCATTGAATATTTTTAACGATAGTTGCTAAGTTGATTCAAGATTATGATGCTTGGAGAGTCCTATGTTATTATTTATAAAAAATATTAATTATAATAATGTCACACATGTGTAGTTTTTCAGAAATAATTTAATATGTTCTAAATGGATTATCAAATCAATAGTCATAAACCATGGTAGAATCCATAGTTTATGTTTTACTATATGTACAAACTATTATTGGTTGGAATTTGAAATCCTATTAAGGAATCCTTTGGAAGGGGCATTTAATTCAAATAAATAAATAAATTATTTATTAATTTATATTATTAAAAAAATTAAATATTATTTAAAATAATTTTTTATCATTTATTTCAATGTTCTTCATATAAACAATAGAAGAAGTAAAATGAACTCTAATAAAATTCATTGTAAACTTGACATCAGGAAACAATACCGTGATCTGATCAACGTGGATCAATAGATAATAGATGCACATGATCATCCTCTTCTCTAGAAAACAATTTCTTCACCATAGACCAGTCTATAATCATGTTAGGTCTCTAAAATTGTTGTTTTCACACTTGATAAAATTCTTAGCATGGATTTTTAACATCATATTTTAATCTTCATGTTTCCACCTTTCAGATGAGCCTATTGTTGAATTAAGTTCCATTATTCAATTTATTATCTATGATTCCACAATCTCACAATACATTCCACTTATTAAACACACTAGCTAAGAAAGCATGTAATATGATTTATTGAACACTATTTATGGTAATGTTAACCCTATCATATTTATAGTTCTTAACTAGTAGACTATGAGTTCACAATATAAATTTTATTGGTTTGATTATAGTGCAATAGAACCCTTGGACTTAGTGACTTTCTATGAAGGATGAAAAAGATTGTGAATTTCAGATGAATCATGGTATGTATGTAATGATAGAGTATTATGCATATATATAGGATTTGGGACAACTAAAAGGTGACAAGATGCATACAAGACATGTTATGGACCACTATAAATGACTTGGATCTAATTTCAAGCCACTAGAGTCCTAGAATCAATAGCTGAATTTGAACCCCTCCAATCACGGGTGGTAAAGTAGATAGAGTCATAGTGAATAATGTAGATCTAAAATCAACGTAAATAATATAAAATTAAATATGAAATAGGAATACATAACATATAGTCTAACGAACACATTCCATGTCGCACCCCAAGGTTACAACACCAGGTTTTTGGGGAAGATAAGGATCACACATCATGTGGACGAGACCACACGATATGATACACTCCCCACGGTGATAATAATAATCTATATTCACATAGATAGGACCTTGTCTGGGAGAAAACACCAAGTACTCAGATTAAAAATTCGAATGTTCCAATACCCGGGCAAGACTTGGTACATGACCAGGTACTCAGAATTATCAAACAGACAACAAAACAACCAAGAGAACACTGGAAGAACCCTTGAGGCCTGCCTTGTGGACCAAAATAACACTTTGTATGGAGAAATGGACACCATTCAATTTTTTTACATATATTATGTCAGTGAAGCATAGTGGGACCACATTCCATGTATAACTCTTACAAGAAATGTACTCCATTTTTGAGAAACTTCCACCATTTTATCCCCTTCATTGGGACTTTGATATTGGAATAAAACTAGCCCATCCTTTGATTTTTTCCATGTAGAACATGATTGTATCATTAATAGTGTATTTTGAGATATGATTTGGATTATTCCAAGTGTGATTCTTCATTAGGAGATACTTGATGACTATTGTATAAGGTAAGATCATTAGATATTGGCCAGGGTTGGAAACCCCCAATCATACCTGGTTGTGGGTCCCCTAAAATCCTAGCATTGGATTGTGTGGAACACTAGAATGGACTAGGAAATGAGTCTGCTACCATCTATATGGAACCCTATAATGGAATAATGTGTGATTCATATAGTTATGTATTAGAAAACCCTAATAAACTTAGGTAACGGGTCTTCTACCTATTATGTGTCATCCCTAGATGGACTAGGGAGTGGTTCCTTTAAATATTTTTTGGCACCCCACAAACTGGTCGGGGCATGGTTCCACTATCTTTTGATTGAAACCCATATGATGCACTATTGTGTGGGCCCTATATATAGTAGTTAGCCCCCATGATTTACTAGGTATATGTAATTTAAATTGAGATTATGACACTAGATTTCACAATAAAAATTAAATGGTGTAGATCCTATATATGATTCCATCTTCTGATACCTGAATTGATGTGAGTTAGACATGGGATTTGTTCAGATGTTGGCAGAATTTTCAACCTAGAAAAAACTATGATATAGATATCCACTTTCTCTCTCATCTTTGCTTCTTATATGAGAAAGTATATATTTTTTTTCTTATATTGTGTCCTTGTTTCTATTAGTTGAGATAGAAAGTTATAACCTCTCGTATATTACTCCCTCCATCAGTTTTAAAGGAATAATATTTGGAATATAAATCTTCACCCTTTCATGGGTTTCTCTTACACATTTATTGTCTTATACATAAAAGGTATATAACATAAGTTACTTCATATAAGCATGGAGGTACATGGGTTCATTGAATATGTGCAGTGGTCAGGCCATGGAGATAATTATACAAGTTCAATTAGTTATTTTCTATTAGAGTTATTTTCAGGTTGGGAATATATTGTAGGTGGGTGTGTGTTTTTTCATTTAAATTTTTGATTACATTATCACACAATTTTTCAATCCACAAATATTATTACATGCACAATTATTAATATATATTTTATTCCATTATAAATTTATTTTTGTTGAATTTATTTTGAAATTGTTGGGTGCATATGTATAGGTTCCTATGGTAATTTCTTTCCAATGTAGTTAAGACTAATCAGTGCTTGTCAATAGCCCCTAAACTATTGAGATAGGATCAAGGATGTGGTGGCCCGATTTCCAATGGCCAGGTCGCTATATGTCTCTTCAAAATTTAAATATTGATTTGATTTTTATGAAATAGGATATCTATTATGATTTTATGGACATTAAATATAAAAAATATTTTCATTAGATTTTTTTATAAATATATCTTGTTGGAAAATAAAAATGTTTTATATTTCCAATATATACTGAATAGTTTGTCACATAATATACGATTGTGATTTTGAAGCATAGGTTCTTTTTGGAGATTAAAAAGAATCCAGAAGGCCTTGAGATTGGTATATAGTGAGCCACTGATACACAATTGACTTCTAAAACTTATTTTTAACTTTTTAACGAGATAAATATTTTAATATTAAAAACATATAAAATACCAACCCGCTTTATTTTTTTCCACTTGATATAGGGACCTCCCTACATATTTTATACAAACATATAATTTATTATCATGGATCGTTGACAAATATATAACACCTGATTTATATGGAATATGTAGAATAAGGTTTCTATTGATGTGGATGACAAGAGCCCCATCCTTCTTCACAGAGATTCAATTATCAAATGTACGATTTAGTGGATATATATATATATATAACTATTATTTTCCTTGAAATCTAATTTTAGGTTAATGGGAATAAATGATATACAAATTTTTGTAGGGATAATTATAGAAAATGATAGGTAGATAGATAATTTTATATTGAAAAATAAACTCTCGGTTTTATATGGTATGACATATAAATTTATGGGTATTTATAAATCACTAAATTTTAATAAGGACTGTTATGGTTTTGATTTGTTATATTGTTTAGGCAGAGTATATTATTTTTTAAAAATGAATTTTTTAATAAATTTAAAGACATTATAATCCACTAGTGACTATGTCTCAAAGGGTAACATGAACTAATTTTTTTTGTAAGGGATCCTAAATTGGGAATCTGGTGAGGTATTGATTAAAATAGCATATGATAGACTCTTGTGGACTAGTTAAAAGGTTCACGATGGTTTATGGAATTCAATTAATTAGGATGTGACTGATCTTCCTTAATGAGAAATTGGGAACCATTATATTAAGGGAGAACAAATGTATTAGACATATTCTTATATAGGGAAATAATTTTAAGGTATATGTTATCTATGTGAAAATTATCATTTTTCGTTTTTTATCTTTGGATGATTTTTTATGGCTATAAATGATTTATTTAATCTAATATTGAGTGAGAGGACAATATTTATGTGGTTTATGTTTCCTTATTAAAAGAAATATAATTTGTATTATCAAAATTTATTTAGGTGACTTTTTGGAGGGATTGACCAAAATGATTCAATGGCTTACATAAGAGTTGGTTGAATTAGATTTTTCATGGGTTCCCCATTGTTTGTATGCGAATGGGAGGGTCTAGCATATAAAAAATCCACATTAACCACTATAGTAATGGTTAAATTTTTTTTCTATAAGTGATGTTTGGGTCGGTCTCTTAACACTATACGTGATTATAAATTATAATTTGTTTGATCACTGATATAGTTTTGGGAATTTAATAGTGTTTCCATGAAATAATTAGCGTTTAGTCATTGAAAACAGTGGCGATGGTTTCTATTATAAAAAAAATTAAGTCGGTAATTTCTATATGGGGGTTATCCTATGTTGAGTAAAGGAAAACTGAGTACTAAATGTTTCGTTTGGGATATATTTGGGGTGACCAGGCACCATTTTGGGATTGAGAGTCTGGGATTTATCTAATGTGTCAGATGATAAAAGATATTTGGGGATTCTCTATTTATGTATTTTATTTTTGTTAATTTTTGTCAGTATGTCAATTCAGTGCACCTTTGGGGTAAAAATTAATTAAAAAATAATGTTTATAGTCTTGATTAGATGAACACATTTTGATCTACGTTCCTGATGACTTGGTCAAAGATAATTTCACTATGTTGTGATCTACAATATAGATGGTTAGGGTTTTGGGGGGATCATTATATTGTAATCAATCAACCAAATGTTTTTAGATTTATAAGAAATAAATAGGTTATGATTAATAATATATATTTTCATTTCCATGGGACTGGATATTCAATTCCTTTCCATTGATGATCTTTGAATACATTAGATTAGATGGTAAATCATTTACATTCCCCTACTGATGGTATGAATGATTGATTCACCATGATGGGGATGAATAAATAATGATGCGAGTTATAGTGTTTTCATATAAAAAAATGATTCATATTTATTTCCTAAAAGATAATTTTTATTACTATATTTTTAATCTAAAAAAAACATGTATATTATGAAATATATTTGGGACATTGTTTGGGGTTTCATGATATATTTTTCAATCAAACTTTAAATAAGAATCATTTTGGTTGTCTGAAACATCTATATAAAAAATATTTTAGTGTATTTTTTGTAATGGTAATAGAGATAAATTAGATTAATAAGTTTTGAAGATAGAAACATGGAGATGCTATAGGTTTTACAGTGGTGCCACTTTGAGAATTTTTTCTTTTATTTTATCGGTATGTGTTATAACCCATTTTTTAAACAATTTATCAGTGTTATGATTTATTAATATTAAATTAATTTATATATTCTCATTTTTGTAATTTTAATTACATGTTGTATTTATTTTGTTGTGATCAAGTAGTTACAAATTAAACATTTAAAATTAATATATTTACTAAATTGAATAAAATATACTACATTTAAAATCTATATATATACACCTAATTTTAGTCCACATTTTGATCTATTTAAATATATATTAAATAATTATATAATATAGAAAAATAAATCTTTATTTATACTTACTATAATGGTAATATTAGATATAATTTTGGAAATATAGGAAATAAAAATGTTGTTTTTATAGAAAAGAAATATATGCTATTATAAAAAATATTTTTTTAACATATTTTATTATTTATTTTAAATGAGAAAATTTAATAATTCAATATTCTTTATAAAATAATTAGTTTCTTATTATTAATCATTATGTCAAATCTAGATGAAAATTATTTATATTATTTGTTTTAAAAAATAATTTTTTTTAAGAAATATTAAAAAGGGGATCCTTAACTAGCCTCATTATACAGATACTATACCACAAAAATTTTTTGGATTTCTCATTATATTATAATAAAGCTACATTTCAAATAATCCTTTTATATTTTTTATATAACAACCCTGACCCCAATAAGCTGGAGATAGAGCCAACATTCATACATTAACATACATACAAGGGGTGAAATCCCAAAGGACTGAGCAATTTTTCAATTTTGTAGAACTAGATACACACATGACACCTATATTATATAGGGAGACAAAATAAAAAACATAGTAATGGAAAACATTTAGCATCCTAGAACGCATTCCAATAAATATTCTATATATCATTGGGAAAGGGAAATAATTTGGCTAATCCCAAATTCTCAGTAAGGGATACATATGTTTCAAGATATTATGAATCAATAAAGCATAATTAATATGAAAAGGAAAATAATTCAACACACATTCCATTTAATCAATATTTAGTGTCCAAATTATGTATGGAATAATCCACATGGGATTGTAAATAATTTAAATCACATTCTATTTAATCAATTAAATGAGAATAAAATTCACCTAGATATAAAGAAGTTGTGAAAATATCATAGATAATAATAGAAACTGACTTATAAATCAAGGAAATTATAAATTATTGGATTTTATGATATCAAGAATCATGATACCTTAACTATCAATACCATTTTAAATACAATTTAAAACTAAATGGTAAAAACCAATCAATTTTGAAAAATATATTTGTCTCTTGAGACTTGTAGATGAATTAATGGTTAATCTATAATTAAGCACCAAAAATTACTATATATCCATAGAATTTATCACTTAATAAATAATCCACTTACTTCATGAATCAATATGACTTATAATCAACTACCTATATTGATTAATGATTAAATATTTTTCAGTGTTTCATGAGTTAGTCAAGTAGATTTCAAAGTAAATACCATATGTAAAAATTCTATATAATTTAAATTAATCATTCCAATTATTTAAATAATATCTATATTTAAGATTAATGTACTATATAGTGGGAAATTATTACAATAAAGTTATTATTTCAATAAAATTTAATCATTAATAAAAGTAAGAGAGGCATTATAATAATTTGTTTAGCAATTGGGTAAATTTAAAATTGTAAGACCTTGATGAATAAATAGGAAGTAAAACATGAATAATATTTAATAAATAGGAATTATGGTCGGATATATCAATTGGGAATTGTATAAAACACATAAAAGTCAATAACTATATATTAGCAAAAATGTCACAGTGAAAAAGAAATTTAAGAGAAATCCATTACAATTTTTTAACAATCATGTTATTCGCCCTTTGATGAAATAATTAAAATTGAATCTAAAACTTACATGAATTATGAATTATTCATGATGTGACATTTGAAATTAGTATTATATGAATAATATTAACATATTTGACGTACAAAAATAATAAACACTTTAACGATGGGAAACTGAGAATATGTCACATACCTCACACATCAATTTTTGATGAGAATGATTAAAATTTCACTATAATGGTTTTAAAAATGTTATTAATTTATAAAAACCATTTTCATATTTGTAAAATCATATATGATCCCATTATAATATTTTTACCTATCATTTGTTAATAATATTTCATAATTTTTATAGTTTCAGGTGTCAAGTTCCATATTTTTTGATGTTTTTTATGAAACCATCATATGATACAATTATTATACTTATAAATCTTTTAAATAATGATATTATTTCATATATTATCACATTATATCAATATATAAATTTTTAGAATCATTCACAAATTTTGGATATACAAAATGAATTACAACACTTTATAGAGACAGTGGAAAATCCATATGCACATGAAATGATATCATTCCATTAATGAATAAATGATAATATTAATGAATTATATATTAATCCTCTATAAATGATATTATGTCCTATAAATAACATATATTAATTTAATTTATCTCTATCACCATCCATGAAATATGTTAGTGAAAAGCGAATCACTTCACATCACGAGTTGGTAGTCTTCCACAAACACATTCGATGTTACAATTTTTTAAATAGAATGTAATGTAAGAATTTATATGTGATATTATAATTCCATAAGTAAAAAAATATAATTAATATCATATATGTGTTTTGATTCCATCATTATATCAATCCATGAATGTTGGTGATGGAAGGAAAATTATATTGGTACACTAGTTAGTGTTCCTCAGTACACACCAATGATAGTTTTGTTTCCCCTTTAATGGAATAATGGATTCATATAGTTCAAGAATTTAACATTATAAAATCAAATTATATGTTAAGAATGATATTTTATAAATGATATTTTCCTATTTAAATATATTTATATTATATTATAGAGTATTACACACATATAAACACCCACATGAAACAGGAAAGAAATATTTAATTAATGAAAATAAATACATTAGTCAATTTATAAACCCATTAAAATTCCAAATATTATAGGTGGGAAAGAATAAAAATATAAAATCTATAATTTGAGAATGTGGATAACCTCGATCGTCTAGAATCATCACTCCAACAAATAACACTGTGAAAAACCACTACTCCCACCCTCTCTAAAAACCATGTTATACCCGAATACTACCTATAAATCCCCATATAATACCTAGGTATAGTACGGAGTAAAACAAAACCAATGAATAATGGAGGTTAAATTCCAGATAATAAATTATACATCAAGGAAAGAGGGTTTTTTCAAAGACATTTAATTTTTACTTCTTCTTTTTTCTCTATTTTAAAACATTATTTCAAAAAAAAATTATTCTATGAATTATTTATGAAAATTTTTATCATTTTATTAATGATATTATCATACTATAAATAATGATATGTTTTATGACTTTATATTTTAATCATCTTTCTCTTTATATTTGGACAACGTTCTTATTAACTGTCTCTTAACCACAAAGACGATATTTCAAACTTATTTCATTACTACCAACCATATGTGTGGTTAATTTTATGATGTGATTGGTGGGATTTAAAATATATATCAAACTAATTAATTGGTTAACGGGATGTATCTATATATATTATTTTCATTATGTATGAATATAATGGTATATTGTTTAACAACTATGGTGGTATTTTACTATTATGACCTGATGTTTCATTTTGATGGAATTCCACATTCCAGGACAATATAAAATGTTCCCTCACATTAATGATGATGATATTTTTCTTTTGATATGATGATTATTATTATTCTAACCCATTTTTTATTGAATCATGTCTTTTATTCAATCTATTGTAACCATCCCCTTACTATGATTTTATCTCATCCCTTTTATTGATGTATTTCCTCAGGTGACTATATGAACTACGAAGACATGACATTTTAGAAGGATAATGAATGAGGCTTTAAATAGATATTAAAATTTCATATTGTAAAATTGTTGTATGATATATATTTTCCCAACACACAAAACATTTCTATCTATTATTATATAACCTTTACATTGGTTATCTTTAAAATCATGTAATTATCATGTAAGAGATAATAGGTTCCCAATAGATGGTATTCAAGTGATAGTTTAGTTAATTTTGTAAAATATATTAGATAACATTAGTAATAGAACATAAGAAAATAATATATATAGGTAAAATTACTATAATATTAGTTTTATAACGAGTAAAAACATATAGATATGATAATATATCACACTATAGTAAATTTGGCCATAAGAATAAATTTTTCATTCTTTGTTGACTTGAGTTTTGTTCAAAAAAAATTATTCCTTTGAGAATTGTGGAACTGAATTAAATCAAAATATAGTGAATGGTATTATTAATATTCACTCATTCCTAGAGAATATTTAATTTATATTTAGTTATATTAAATCTTTTATATCATGAATTTTTATAGAACTTATGAATCGAAGCCCTAATACTTTGAAGTAGAGATATAAATTAAAATATATAGTGGTGATATCATTTCACCCCAACTGTTGGGATATTATTATATTATTATATGTGGGATAATTCTTCTATAAAATCATAAAATCCTTTCCATTTTCAAATTTGACTCTGTTTTATACATTGGTAGGATCTTATTTTATAGAGCACACATCAACTATCTAGAAAAGGGAACATCTTTCTAAATTGTGAACCATAAAATAAATCAATAATATTTCAAGGATGATTCTAAATATCCTTCATAAAATTACATTATGGTGTGTGTGATGATACACAATAAATAATACATAACCTAAATGGTTTTATTTATGTAAATCATAAAACTTAAGGAAATATCCAGTGTTAAGGAATACACTAATGAATTTCATGAGGAGTTACTCATAATTTACCTAGATTATGAGATAGATATATCAACAGAGAACATACATAGAGCCACTCCAATATCTAAATGTCCCTATAACATGGACACTATCAAATTGTAGAAGCTATGGAAGAATAAATAAGATAATTTAGACCAAGGTTTCATATACCCTTGTGAATTTTATTTAGGTGAACGGAGTATCTTGTTCAAGAAGAAGGATGGATCAATGAAGTTATGTATCAATTACCTGAAGTGTAAAAATATCACCATAAAAAACATGTGTCCCCTTCCAAGAGTTGATGAATTTTAAAATAAACTATGTAATACAAAATAATTATCTAATTTGGATCTTCATTTAGGATATAAGTAGGTCAAGGTGACAAATGAAAATATTCATAAGAAAAAAGTCATTATAAGGTATGAGAATAGTGAATTTATATTGATTCCATTCATACATACAAAATACCCAACAATATTCATGTATACGATTTATTATTCCTTTAGACACTAACTCAACAATGATTTTTATGGTTTTATCAATGGTATTATTATTTAATCCCAGAGAATGGAAGAAAATGAAGTGAATTTTAAGGATTTAGAATTAGAAATTAAGGAAGGATAAATTTTATTCAATTTTTATAAAGTTTTACTTTTGGATGAAAAAAGTAACACTAATTGGGGAATGTTATCACAGGTGATGGAATTTCATTAGACCCTTCAAAGAAAAATGTAATTGAGTAATGGAATAAACCCTCAAATTTCATAGAAATCAACAGGTTTGTTGAATTATTATGGTACTGCAGATATTTTTTGAGAGATTTATCATGATTTTATAGAGTTATATCAATATTAAAACCGAAAGGGGTTAATTATGTTTTTTATAGATTATTACGAGGAATTATTTTAAGAGATCAATAATGGGTTAATTATTAGGTGTGTTCTATCACTAAGAAAAAGTGTAGATGGTTTTGTGGTTCACTATGATGCTTAGAAAAAAGGCATGAGCTGTGTAGTCATGTAGAAATAAAAATTGATTGAATATTCCTCACAAAATTTGATGTACCATGAGAAAAACTACCTAACTCATGATATGTAGTTAGAAGCTATGATATTTTCCACATAATTCTAGTGGAACTAACAGTATGGTGAGATGTTTGGCAGATATACCAATCATAAGAGTCTAATGTATATATTTTCATAGAAGGAGGTAAACAAGAATAAAAGAAGATGGTTAGATATTGTCACAGATTATGACCACACTATTAAGAACCATCCATGAATGGGGAACATGGTAGGTGATTCCCATTGTATAAAAGAACCTATTACTCTATCCATTATATGTATTATTAAATACCATATCCTCATGGATATGATATGGATGGATCAAGAAATAATAACATTATGGAATACATCGTACATGTCCATATTCATATCCAACCATATTTCCAGGAGATTACTAAGGAGGAACAAATGGTTCATTAGGATGTTCGAAAGTTATAGAATGTAGTAATGTAATGGGTTCTACATTAGTTTCATAGAAATGATGTTGGTGTTATTGAGGTTGGAATCAGTATGGGTGTTCATTCATTACTTATGAAAAATAAGAGATGTTTTATAATGAACATATCCAACCTTTCACTATCCGTCATGGAATTACCAAGATGTACCATTATCTTTGAGAGCACTAAAAATGGGAAAACATAAAGAATTAGATTACCATGTATATCTTAAGATTCATAGTATTTTAGCATGTTAATGTATAGAGAAAAAATTGCAAAAGGTTTCTGAATCCATTTCCTAGAACCATGATCAAATAAAAGAACATTACAATGGAAACATCCACTACTTATCTAAAGAAATGCAATGAAAACAATGTTATATAGGTTTTTGTAGATTTACTCAAAAATAAAATCAACTTCATTACCATTTTAGATGATCTCATGATAGAATAACCTACCAAGATCTACACTGAGGATTTGATGAGGTTACATGGGGTTCCACTTTCAAGTGAAATTTGTCATGATCCAAGCTTCACCTATAAATATTGGTGAAGTATTCAACATTATTTGAATACCGAATTGAATTTATACATAGAATATCACCCCTAATTAATTTCCAATTTAAAAATAATATTAATATGTATGAGTAAATTCGCAGAGTCTTCTCAATGGAATTTTAAGGTGCATGAGATCAGTACATCATATTGGTTGAGTTCTCCTTAAACAATATATTTAACCTGAGTATTAAAATAGTCACATATGATACTCTCTATGTGAACCGATGTAGAACTAAAACATGTTGGGATGAAGTAAGAGAATAAATGATACTTAGACCAAATAATTTACAAGATATGAAATAGATGGTACAATCCATCAAAGAACTTATAATGTTATCTCATATAATGAAAAATAGATTTGATAACATCTGATGAAGGAATTAAGAATTTTATTTTAAAGAAAATGGTTTAATTTGATTATCAGCATGGAAGAGAGTCATAAAGATTTGAAGGAAGGGAACTATTATTCCAAGGTACATTATCCACTATGAGATATTTGATCGCATAAGAGCAGTATCATATCATAATTCACTTCAACAAATTGTGGCTCAAATTTATGATGTGTTGTATGTATCACTCTTGAAGTAGTAAATACTTGAACCATCACATGAACAATATTCAGTGGTGGTACAACTATAGAATGACCTCTCGCGTGTTGAGAAGCTAAAGAATATCTTATACCATATTGAAAATTACATATACAATATTAAAAATCACCTGGTCAAAGTGTTGTGTTGATCACATAAGTATAATGGGTTGATATTGGAACCGAAAGAAACAGTGAAGCACAAGTTCCTTCACCTATTCTCAATCATGAATATAAGTTTACATTTTAGGGTTAAATTTACATAAGGGGTAAAATTTCACGGACCTACAATATATAAATGATATGTTATTCTTGAAAAAAATGTGTATTATATATTTTTGTTTTATACAAATACAACATACAGTGAAAAATTACACTATTCAATTAATGAAATTGGTACATTTTTCAATGAATAAACCCATTAACATTAAAATTATTTTAGGGCATAGAAAATAAAAAATAAATAAACAGCAATGGGAAAACTCGGATCGCCCTGATCGGCTCGATTCACCAATCCCACAAACCACACCAATCAAAAGAAACAAAACTTTAGTACACTAATAGATATTATAGAAAATGTAAGTATAGAACCTTGAGTGTAATTGAGTTGAATAATGGTGGAAATAATAAATTAGTATAAGTAAGTGGTAATTTCACCATTATAATATTTATGAGAGTGTTGGAATATCTAAGTGGCCATTTAAATTGTAAACTGGCCATTGAGAATAGTTACCTGATCATTGGATATAGTAACTCGACTATTGGGAAAAGTAACCTAATCATTAGAACAGTACTTTTACCGCATTATAATAAATTGTGAAATAAATAATATTTATCTTGATCAATTTATGTAAATATAAATATTATAATGCCTGAAAATTAACATCTTGATTAAAAATCAATGAAAATATAGTCACATTTTTAATAAAATATATATTAATGTATTTTCTAAAAATCATAATTTTTTTTAAAAAATAAAAATTTCCCACGTTTAATATTAATATTTTTAAAATGAAAAGGATTTTCTAAGTAACTAATAAATTTTTTTCCAATGATTTTTTTAATTTTATGAAATACTTTATTTTTCATGTGAATATTATAATTAAAATTTTCAAAGAACATGTGTACATTAAATTAAATAATTCATGATTTAATGACAACCAAATTATTTCTATAACATTATGTTCCATCTTGATATATTTAATTTCATATATTCTTCATTTAAATAAAATAATCATAATTTCCATTGCTAATAATAATTTTCGAAAACATAAATCCAATAGTGATTATTTATCATAACAATATTTTTAGTCTTTTAAACTTTTTAGAAAAAATAATGAATTATAATTATAAAATAGTTTTAAAGTAGTAAACACATTATATTTTATATGTATATGATATATATCTTCATGAATTCTAAATTATATTCTTTACCATTAATTTTATATATTTTTTATAATAATACCCATCTCTGAAAGAATAAATGACCCCACTCCCTCTAATTAAAAATCTACTCCTTCCACCCATTCCAATGACAATGTTATAGCCAAATCATCCATAAAAATCCCCATATAATATTTAGGTATTTTTAAGAGTAAAAAATCTCAAAACATCATGTGTATTTTTGTATCGTATATGTTAAGCTACAATGAGGAAAAAACAAGCCTTTTTTGAAACACTTATTTAATTTTTTCTAGGTTTATTTTTTTTAAAAATTATTCAAAATAAAATATTTTAATATTCAATTATTATTAATTTTTTAAATTGAACTAAAAAATGATATTTTTGATGAATTTATATTTCATACATCTTTCTTTTCTCATTTGGATAATATTCCCATTAATGGTTTATTAACCTCCAATGTAGAAATTTGCTACTAATTTTATTATGAAAAAATATTAATTATTATTATAAATATCTTGTGATATATAATTTTATAAATATATTTAATTTTATTTTATTGAATATGAATTACAATGAACTAATTAATTAATAATTAATTTTGAAAATTTGAAATGAAATATTATATCAATATGTCTCTCCTATAAAAAAGAAATTATTAAATACAATCAAATGAACATAATTATTTAGTAGTTATAAAAATAATAAAAATTCCATTTTGGAATAATGTTTTAATATATCATTTTGATGCATTGGTTTTTTTTTTAATTTTTATATATTTATGTAGAATTATTTTTAGGTTGCACAAACTGATGCCACATGATTCAGATGCCCGAATAGTCCAAAAAGGAATGTGGAATTGTTTTAAGGTACATTTTGTAAATGTACGAGATGGTCTTCCTATATTTTGAACTGGTTCTTTGATATAAAATATGAGTAAACCGTTGAAACCAAAAAGCTAATATTCTCCTTTAATTGACATAACCATGGCCAGCAAGTGCTGAAAGGAAATTTTTATTTTTAGACATTTTGAGAAAAATAATAAAATAACTTAAAAAGTTATTTTAGATTCGTTTTCATCCTTTGAGCGGCGTACGATGATTCTACGGTGAGAAGCGAAGAATAAAAGGGTCGCATTATTGAGGATATTAATGGCATGTATCACACAATGTAACGATGCAATGAAGAATGAGTAACAGCGTAATGAAATAACATCGCAGCATAACTGAAACAATGCGACGTGATTTCATTTTTTTGTCTAACCCATTGGTGGATAGATAATTTAACATGAATGATTCTCCAATGAACCTCTGATGAACTTCCTCCCCTACTTAGATTTACAAAAACCACTAAGACTTTACAAACATTTATGAACATCGAAGAACATAGCCGGATGTAATGACGTCAACACGTTGACCTCTTATGGATGAACACTACGACATCAAACATTAGTGTGTTAGGGGTTTGATTTTTAATACATTGTTCTTCCCCAATATTCTTTTTCAAAAAATGATGAACACTAATCAACCCACGAAAAAGGTGATATGTGATTCATGATTTTATGAGGGAGGGTGACTTTTCTTGGGGATTTTTTATCTAGGATTCAAACCATGCATGAAATTATTGAACTTCAATATGAGAATATCCTCTGTGATGATAAACCTCTAGTGCAGAAGGATTGGGCCAATAATAACAAGGCCTGAGATTCTCTGCTCGGGCATTCATGGTGGCCTCATTCTCGAAGTGGTGGATATTCGATTTCAGGGCCTCAGCCAGGATGGCGGTGACTTGAGAGGCTTGTAGGTGATGACATATTGGAAAATGGACCACTAGAGAATCTTCGGTTGCGCATGGAAGGGGCCACTGATGGTGGCCTCCCCATTCTACCAGCATGAAGTGGCGGAACCTACTAGCGTTGAGGTAGCACAGTGGTGCCATCCCTTACTGGCAGCGCTGGAGGATGGCGGGATGACACATCGGTATGAGGATGCGATCGACTGGCCGTGGGAGCCATGGGGTGATGCTTTTTTAGGAAGGCACCATGAGGAGGGAATGACACACAATTGGGCCACACAAGCACTTGTAGGTGCGGTATTCGAGTAAGGGATGTTGCGGTCTCTGACCGCGACAGGAAACAAGGCCTTGCATTTGTGGGGCCAACAAAGGCCAGCCACGTCCAGTTTCCATGTCCCGGCAGGGTGACACATCACTGGTCCACCCCTGGTGGACCTGTGAAGGGATGCCAAGATGTGGCCCCTACCCATCAGGCTATTTCCATGATGGTAGGCCAGAACAACGCCCTTCGTGCCGGGCCAGACTACTGATTTGTGGGGAGACTTGGCGGGTTAGACCCCCGGCTAAACCGGGTCGGGCCTAGCATGACGTGTTGGGCCTTTCCCACCAATATGGCATGACCATACTGACCATGACCTGAACCAGGTTAGGTCAAGTCCATCTATATGAACTGGGGTCTATGGGACCCCTGGGAGGGGTTGGTCGGATTGGTCTGACCATCACAGCCAACCCCTTGTTTACTAAAACACCCATATCCAGAAAACTAGAAGTGTGATAGAAACCCCATTTACGACTTTGGGAACATCTTCATGAAGAATAACTATTGGCCTTCTTTATGGTGATTTTCATGGGAATAGAGATGTGACTAATAAATTGGGTAGAGGATATCCCAAGCATAACACATTCAAAATCTTGCGGTTGACTTATTTTTGAAGACTACTCAACGACGGCCCAGTGGATAGTTGATATCTGTGACCCAGATGCACCCAAGTGGGGAGTGGCTTATGTGACCTAGTAGACGCATGGTACTCGAAAGGAGGAGTATCTTAGTATGGCGATGGAGGAAAGTGACTCTATTTTGACCTAGTAAGCCCATAGTGGAGAAGATCTCTATGTAACACATCATACCCATGGTACTCATTTGGGATGAGTACCACAAAAATTCAAGGATTGTGGGCTGTGGGTTTTCTATGACCCAACATTCCCACTATACTCAATAGAGGAGGATTTTTCCATCAACTGGTGAATTTGAGGATGTTACTGATGATTCTTATGTCACTACCTAAATTGTATATCCGATGTTAGATGTCTTGTGCTTCATGATTTAGATTGACAATTTCATTGTGGTATTTTCTTTTTTGTTTTTGTATCCCTATTGAGTTTTCTGTTACTCACCCCTAAACAGGCCCCTTCTATTCATTTCGTTTCCCATGAAGATGATTAATACTTCAATAGAGACCTTGGTGGGCTGGGAACCAGTGGAGCCCTGTGATATCTGACCAATCAATGATTCGATGATGAACATGGTGCCCTAGGACCAGTTGGGGAAAAGTAGGACCAGCATGACTTGATATAATACTTTGCCTTCTAGTAAATTCACTACTCATACTTTCAGGTGGGGTTTTTCTGTGGATGTCCATCTGAAATTTTTTTTGTGAAATTTTGTTTTGTTTTTTTGTTGGTTTTGTATTCTGGCTTACTTTCTTTTAGCTGTACTTCGTACCCATTATTATTTTAGTATACTTTATTATCCACTTTCAGTGTGTTGGGACATATTTGGTCGTGTGTGTGCATAAGGGTACTCAAGAAAAAGCCTCCCATTTGTAGGTTGATGCCTTTGGTGATAGTCACCAACCCTAGCCATCAGGAGGCGGGATTGGGGTAGTCACGGCACAAGCCCTGAGGGACACATCGTGACAAATTTGAGTCAAAGGGAAGTTAGTCCAATTAGAAAGACTAGGAGCCTATGTTTTGTTTTTGGGCAATAATTCTAGGTGTTGCGAGATTGACTTTCATATTCATGGAGTCCAGTGATGTTGCGTCGACCAATGTAACAATTCACCAAGATAGTAAATTATTTTTTTTGTCTCAATACATGAAAATATTGGTTTCATAAGAATCCCCTTAAGTTATTTTAGATAAATGTCATCTCACCAAGTATAACCTTATGAGTGTGTTACATGTTGATCTATTTCTGGATGCCTCCTCATGGATGACCTGTCAGGATCCCGATACGAGGCTGTGAGGAAAACCCGCCTAGCGACGTGGCATCCATTCTGGGAGAAGTGTTTGAGATGGCCCTAGAGGGTGATGCACCGATGATATCAATGCCTGATTGTGATAATATACTGCAGGTGGTTCCAGAATAGGATGCTCGTAGGCTTAGTACCCTAAATTAATTTTAGAGACAATGACCTCATGGGTTCCGGAGAGAGATAGATACTCAGGTCAAAGAGGAATGGATGGAGGCTATGACAGGGGTCGTTAAGTTAGTGAGGATGCCACCATACCAGATGGTGATCATAGGAGAGATCCATATTCATTGATCAATAGGGAGATGGTGGAGCTTTAACACACAGTTGCATTGTGAGGTGACCTTACCGACGAATAATTTTAATGAATTTTTTGGGAGTAACTTTTCCCCTATGATCTTGGGCTCTATGAACATTTAGGAGCTGTTTCACCTTTATAAGGGCAGAAAATGGTATCTGAGTTCTTAGTGAGTTTCACAAATCATTCCTGCTACTCCTCACGTATAGAGCAAAACCCTTTCTTCAAGGCTCTTGCCTTTGAGTAGGGACTCAGGAAGAAGATCAGGGAACCAATGTTGTCTCCTAGCATCCCTACCCAGAATAGGCTTCTAAAAAGTGCCCTTCTTGTGGAGATATTATTAGTGGAGAAGGCACTGATAGGTAGATCTGCAAGAAAACCCTAGGCAGTGGAGTGTTCAGTTGATATCATTTAATAGACATGTGGGCCAAAGTAGGCCGGGTCTTTCAGACACCGGCCCTAGAACTCTGGGTTGGTAGTTCGGGTCTCCCAATACAAGAAATCCACATGGGATCTAGGCATCGCTTCACATGCGGCGGGTAGGGACACATGGAATTCGACTTCCCAACCTGCTATATGGATGAATAGTAAAAGGTTTAGGTACCATCAAGGCAGAGGTAGCGATTTGATTGAGGATGTCTGCATGGTGGCAGACGTGGCAGGGGATCTGGCAGAGCGGTAGGCGGTGGGTGATTGTATGATTTATTACCACCACCACGCACTGGTGGGCCAAGCCAACCTCAGGGAGTAGTTGTGCAGGGTTGAGCACAACTATATGAAGCAGATACTTATGAAAAAATCACTCTAGAGATGATCTAGGGTATGATATGTGTTTTATCCACCCTAGCTTATTATTATATTGAAAAATGTTCTAGTACTTTTTTTCTTACAATGACTCTGGTTCGGAGCAAGAAGATTCCGGTGGAGCCATTTCATTGATATTTATGGCTAATGACTCATATGGGAGATAACACCATGATTACACATTGGTTATGATAGTGTGAGCATACTCTAGGGGGTGAGAGCATTGGATGGGATCTTCTAGTAGGAGTGTGGAGGCCTTACGATGTCATCTGTGGTACGTACTGGTTATCCATAGTCCATGCTTAGATCAACTATTCTAGGCATACAGTGTGGTGTGTCCCTAGAGATGGGACCGTATTTTCTTTCACCGGTGAGAAGGAAACCACTACAGCATAGGACATACACTCATGGAATAGGGTATAACTAATCACTCAATAGTTGGCTAGACTCAACCTCGACATAGTGGATGAGAGGAGTCCAAGATTCCTGGTAGCAGTGTATGAGCATGAAGATGTTTTTCATGAGGTTGTTTTGGGACTACCTCCTCGGAGGGAGGTACAATTTTGTATCGACCTATACCCCGATAGGACAATGATATCCACACCATAATATCCAAAGTCTCTTGCAGAGCTTAATGAGATGAGCATACAACTATAGGACTTTATAGATAATGGGTTCTTAAGGCCCATTGTTTCACCATGGGAAATCCCCGGTGCGTTTTTTCAGGAAGGCAGACGAGAGTTTTAGACTGTGTGTGGACTTCTAGTGCCTGAACCAGGTGACCATGAAAAAAAGTATCTACCACAAATAATTGATGACCTCTTCAACTAACTGAATGGAGAAAAGGGTTCTAAAATGTAAATCTCAGATCATGATATCACCAGATTTGGGTACGAGATGAGTATGTACCAAAGATAGCTTGTAGGTGCTGGTACGACCACTATGATCTCCTAGTGATTCCATTCGGTGGGACCAATTTCCGAATAGTGTTCATCGGCCTCATGAACAAGACATTCTAGCCTTACCATGACCAGTTCATTAAGGTCTTCATGGATGAAAACTAGGTATACTCAGCAAAATAAGAGGATCATGCTACATAACTACCTATAGTCCTGGATACACTCAGAGAACACTAGATTTATGGTAAGATCTCGAGATGCCAGTTCTGGATTTGGGAGGTCCACTTTCGGGGACATGTCATCTCAGATACTGGAGTGGCACTTGATCCAGGGAAGGTAAAGGTAGTTCTTTCTTGGGACACTCTAAGGAGTGTGACTGAGGTGAAGAGATTATTGGGGTTGGCTGGTTTCTATCAAAGGATTGTACATGACTTTTCCAGAATAGAAGAACCCTTATCATCATTAACATAGAAGGTACACCCCTTTGTGTGGAAAAAGTAATTCTAGTAGACATCAAAGGAGCTGAGTCAGATACTGACTAGTTCCCCTTATTAAGACCACCAACGGAGGGCGTTGGGTATGTAGTTTACTACGACACATCTAAGATAGGACTGGGTTGTGTCTGGATGAAAGAGAAAGTAGTGATCATTACAGCTTAAACTAGTTAAGGCTGCATGATCAAAACTATGTGACCCATGACTTGGAGTTAGTAGTAGTGGTATTTGCTTTGAAAATGTGGTTGTATAACTTGATGGAGACTATTTTACAATTTACTCTGACCACAAGAGTCTCAGTTATATCTTCTCTTAGAAGGACTGGAATCTTAGATAGCAGAGATGGGTAGTGTTCTTCATGATTGTGACGTTGAGATAGTATGTAATCTTGGTAAGGGAAAAGTGGTGGAAAACACACTCAGTAGGAGGACCAGTTTGCAACAACTGATTGAGGCGACAGAGCAGTTATCAGCGATGCAGATATCCTATGTGGATAAAGATGGAGGAGCCTACCTTCATTCAATGAATGTTACCCCCACACAAATTTATAGCGAGTCAGGGAGTAGAAACTTGTGGATATTGACTACGAGGCATGATGTGTTCATTTATCCTCGGGATGTGATTATATTAGATTTTACATAGGAGGGAAGCACACCATTATTTTTCAACTGGCACACCGTAGTACCAGTGAAGTTTCAAGCAGTGGTGCTAAGGGAGTTCCATACACCCCACTTGGCGGTACATCTTGTATTAGAGAAAATGTACTAGGGCCTCCGATATCAGTATCAGTAGCTGGGGATAAAAAAAAAGTGGATGAGATTAATTCATGATGGCTCACTTTTCATAAGGTGATGGGTGAGAATCATGTTCCAGCAGGCTTGAACCAGCCACTCAACGCACCAGAGTGGAAATGGGATGATATCTTGATGGAATTTGTGATGAGGTTACCATGTATGTCTATGGTCCAGGATAATATTTTGGGTGATTGTTGACCGAATCAACTAGTCAGCTCACTTCCTACCCACACGGATGCATGGACCATTATAATTCTTGGGAATCATCTATATCCATGAGATAGTGTGGCCCCAAGGGGTGCGTTCAATAATTGTATCAGACCATGATGCCCTATTTACATTTGATATATTGAAGGGATTATAGGGGGCATTCGGAACTCAGCTATGCTTCAACACATATTTTCAACCCTAGATGGATGGTCAGATAGAGTGGACCATCCAGACCTTGGAGGACATGATTCGTTCTTGTTTCCTTTTCTTCAGTATTATTTTAAAGGACCACCTACCTTTGGTGGAGTTTTCATTCAACAACTGCTATCACTCCACAATTGGAATGGAACCATTTGAGGCCTTGTATGGATGGACTTTCCAGTAACCCATATGAAAGACAATCCTAGGGGAGTCAACACTCATTGGTCTGAAGTAGGTACTAGATACCACCAAGAAGGTACAGATCATCCATGAGTGGATGTGGACTACACCGAGTAAGAGTAAGCCTTATACCGATAGGATTTATAGACCCGTGGATTTTGAGGAGGGTGATCATGTGTTTTTTTGGGCCTCACATCGATGTGGATTATAGAGAATAGGCTGGGGAGGAAATCAATCTTCAAGGTTCATCAGACCATTTCGAATCCCGAGCAGAGTTGGCAAGGTGATGTACCTCAATGACCTTCCCCCACAAATGCACATGGTGCATGTTGTTTTCCACATGTCGTAGCTGAGATGGTACATTCTTGATCCATCACACGTAATTGATTGGGGAGAGATAGAAATTGACATTGAGGAGACATTTGTAGTGTTCCTAGTGGAGATAAAGGAGTGACCAGAGAAGGTCCTGTGAAGGTGGTCAATTCCTCTTGAGTGAGTTCGGTGGCAGTAAAAAAATATCTAGGATATCACATGGGAGTTGGAGGATTGGATTCATGCTCAATACCCCCTTTTATTTGATTAGGTTTAGTCATAGATTTTGTGTACGTAAAGACCAAATGTGGGGAGAAGGAAATGTATTGGAAATTCTGTGTAATGTTTTTTTTTATATAGTATTATTCAGATACCACACACTATGACGACATATGACTCCATGGTACAAAGATACTAGAATAGAATTTTGAAATTTCTTATGGTATATTCAGTAAACGTGCAAGCGTGTTTCTCTAACTTTCAGACCTATGCTCGGATGAAAAATATGTGGTCAAAGTTTAATTCAGGACACCTAGATTCACCTATAATAGACATAACATTTACCATTAAGGACCCAACATAAAATTTTATTTTCATAATCTTTGAGAAAAATAATTAAATATATTCAAAAGTTATTTTATGTTCATTCTAATACGTTGAGCGGTGGATGACGACCTTGTGGTCCAGTGATAAGGCAACAATGTGTTGCATTAATCTGGCTCGTTAATGGCCCGCATTACATAGTGTAATAATGCAAAAAATGAAGTGTAATAGTGATGTTATTTCATAAATGAAATAGCGTAACAATGAAATGTCGCAACATAAATAAAATGCGGTGACGAGATTTTATTTATATTACCTAACGCATTGGTAGATGGAGAATTAAACTTAGTGGATTCTCCGATGAACCTCCAACAATGATCCTCCCTAACAAAGAATATATAACATCGATGAGACTTCACCAACTTCAATGAACCTTGATGAACAGAGCTTGATGTAATGATGTTGATGAATTTATATCTCAAGGAAGAATGCCGCATCATTAAATGTAAGTAAGGTAAAGGTCTGATTTTTATTTCAAAGTTCTTCCCAGTTCATCATTTTCTAGAAAAAACAAACCAAGATAAATTCAATAACAAATTGATCTGTGATTCGTGGGTTTATGTGTGAGGATAAATTTTCATGGGGATTTATTCTCCAGGATTAAATCTATGAAAGAAATGTTTGAACATAAATCCATGAATCATTCCCTATGATTATAAACCATTAATACTGAGGGCGTTGGCTGACATGAACAAGGTCTAAAGACCTCCGCTCATGCATTTTTGGTGGTTGCATTCTCAAATTGGTGAAAATTTGAATCCGGGGCATGATAACTGATAGTGGAAACCCAAGAGGGTTGTAGGCATAGATGAATCAGAAAACAGACCACCTGAGAAACTCTAGGGGCCTACAGAAGGTACCAGTGTAAGTTGCCAGCGCATGCTGTCTGTTTGAAGGGGGCAGTGCCAATTAGTGTCGTGACATAAGCGGATGAATCTGACCCTCGTAGGCCTCCATAGTTGATGGCAGTGCACCAATTATCATGTCACGACGCCATGTAGGTGTGGTGTGGATGGGGTGGCCCGTGTTCCGACCACCCAACTACTAGCCGTCATTGTCTTCGACCATGACATAAAATAGGTCCCTGCATATGTTGGGCTAGCAGAGGTCATATACGGACATTTTATGCATCTTGGTTGGGCTGCGCACCACCGGACTGCCCCCTGGAAGACTAAGCTAGGGATTGCGGTCCACACCCCCATCCTAGCGGGATAGTCTTATGATGGCAAGCCAAATCCACATCTAGTGGGGTGGACCCGAGCCGGCAGGCTGGACCCACGCCAATCGGGCCAGGCTAGACTAGACCCCTCCATAAAATGAGCATGACCCATTGAGACCCTTTGGGCATGACCCAATGGAGAAGCCGGACCATAAAAAATTTGACCCAAACCAGGTCAGGTTGGGTCTGTCTAAATGAACCGGGGAATGTGGGACCCCCCGAGGAGGGTTGCTTTGGTCGGTATGACCAGTTTAGATCGGGCCCCATCACAACTAGTCCCCTATTTACTAAAATGCATGTATCTAGCAATCCACCTGTCTGATTGATGATACCTTGAATGAAATGGGACACTCTAAATGAGGAATAACATTTGGAATGCTTTTTGGTGACTTTCGTGGACATCATGGTGAGAAGAATGGTTTGGGGGGAAGTTCTCCGAAGAACTCTACGTACGAACCCCTGTGGTTGGTTAGGACCTGATGATTGCTCAACGACGACCCATTGGGAAGAAGCTCAATGTGACCTAGAAGTCCCATGGTGGGGAGAACCTTTGTGTGAACAGACAGACCCATGGTATTTTACTGGAGGAGTATCTCAGTATGGCCAAGGTGGGAAGCGAATCTGGGAGACCTGGCAGGACCACGGTGGGGAACGACTTTGTGTAATCCAGCATACCCATGGTACTCATCGGGGATGATTACCATAATAGTCCAATGATAATGGGAAGTGCCTTCTGTGTGACCCAACAAACAAACTATACTAGATAGAGGGGGAGTTCTCCAGTAGCTGAGGAATTCAATGATGGGATTGAGGATTCATCTATCACTACCCTTAATGTATACATGTTCCAGGTTGTCATGTGCTTCATTTTTTAAATTGAAGATTAATGTGTGGAATTTAATTTTCGTTATGGGGTCTCTACTATGTTTCGTGTTACTCACCCCTACACTGACCCCACTAATGTGTGTCGTGTCTTGTGCAGATGGCTGATGCTTTGATAGAGACCTCTGTAGACTAGGACCCAGTGAAGCCCAGTGAGATTGAACCGATCGACGTTTCGATGGTGGACCTGGTGGCCTAGGACAAGGTGGGTCCCAATAGGACCAAACAGACATGCCATAATACTTTGTCTTCCAGTTTCTTTACTACTCTTATGATCAGGTGGTATTTTCCATGGATGTCCATTGTAGTTTTTGTGTACTTTTCCCTTTCCGTTCTTTATTTGGGTTTGTATTGTGGAAAAATTTGTTTCTACTGTACTTTTTACTCAATCTAGTTTTATAATACATATTTTCTACAATTACTGTGTTGTGACATGGTTGGGCTTGTGTGTGCATACAAGTAATCTGGAAAATGCCTCCCATATGATGGTTGTTGCCTTTGGTGCTAGTCGCCAGCTACATGGCCATCAGGATGCGGGATTGGGGTAGTCACAGCATGTGCCCTGTGGGATGATCCGTGAAAATCATCACCTATTATTAAATAGGATGTAAAATTATGAAATCAAGTGGCATTTAAGTTTACAATATTCATGAATCCAACTCTTTTTTTGGGTCATCCCACCTTCATGTCATTTTTTGATATGAATATTCCTATAATATCTATAATAAGTCATTTCACTGTTATCCATTTTTATTTTATGGATATACATGTTACCTATTTAAATTATAAAATAAATAATTTTTTTTTTCTAAAACGTCTATTCATTTCAAAATAAAACTTTTAATCCTCTTCGATTTTTTCTTCTTCACTCATCAATTACGATGTTTATTCCAAATATGATTCCACTTATTCATTTGGGAACCCAGGGTTTATTCCTGATATTATTATTGATGAAATAGTTTTCAATCACATTCCTTCCTAGGAGTTATTCAATGACTATCAAGGTTATACATTCATTATGTAATGTAGGATTAGGTTAGTGGTATGATGTGATGGGTGGGACCTAAGTTATGTATACATCCAATGATCTGGGTGATGCACTTTATATCATGAGATTATGGTTATTATTCATGATAATGATTCCATCTTTTGTCATTACTATAAGTTTTTAATTAATACTATTACATGGCATTTCATTATTCTGTATTTTTGCATTACATTCCTAAATAAAATGTTTCATCCTAATAATGATGATGATCCAATGCATAGGATATTATAATGATGATTATGATCACCCATATTCTATTGACCCATGTCTCTTATTTCATATAGGATACTCTTCAACTTACAAAGCTATTATCATATAATGCTCATTGATGTATATCCACATTTGAATACATGTACTAAAGGGAGCAAGATATTTTAGAGAAAGATAGAGAATAAATCATTAAATAAAATTTTATCGAGAAATAATTAAAAAAATGATTGTTGTATCATTTTCATTAATAATTTCATTAACCACATTTTTTGGATACATTAACAAAGAATCCCTCTAAATCCTTATTTGATTCATAACTCCATGATAACTCAAACTCAATGCATCCATTAAATTATTTAATTTTCTTGATTGATATTTTATCAATCATTCACGATACTTGAGTATATAGAGAAATTAAATTTGTATAATAATGATATATTTATTTGAAAATAAATATATTAGGCTTTTATGATCAATACATATCTAAAATATTTCAAAATTGGGATATCTTATCCATATATTCAGAGAAAATATTACTATTTATCAATAAAGATCATGTGTCGTTTTTTGTATAGATTATTATTCAATTTATGTTATGTTTATGAAATAACATTATAGTTTTTTATTATTACACAACCAATTACCTTCTATAGTGGATGACTATATATCCCAAGCCAATCATTTCTAGATAAAATAGTCTGAATTAGAGAATTAACTGACCTCCTCTTAATTTTATCGAAAAGTTTCCACATTCATTAAAACAAAATCAACTTTACCTAGTTATGTGTATTCTTGGTTAAGAAGGTATCTGATATAGAAATTTTTGGTAATAATCAGTTATAATATCCTTCTAATCCACTGAAAATACATGACATAGTTATTTTTGTTAGTTTATAACTTTTTATGATCGCATTTTTATTCACATGATCAACTTATAATCAATACTCCGAGACTTATAATAAATAAATTTAAATTATTATATCCAAAAACCAATCATATAAAATTTACCATATATCCATTTTCTTATAATATTCTCAATAATAATTAGCATCTGGTTCATATAGTACACCAAGATTTTATAACACATAAAAATATTATTAGTGAATACAATGTAAATATCATAAATATATTATTTGAAAAATATATTGAATATATACATTAAAATAAAGGGTTAATTATAAAATCTAAATTGCATTAATATAAACTCATAATGTCCATACATTTCTTGTAAAGAAGTATTTAGAATGCATCCTTTATTTACCTAAGGTTTATGATACCCATAAATATTTCTAATATTTAAAAAAATTGGCTTTGTGAAGTTGACTAAATAAGTCATAAATTCTACGTAGATGATACTTGTTTTATATTTTAATGGTATGGATTTCCTTTTAATGAAGGAATAAACTCATGGATTAATTATTCATATTTATACAGAAAATAGAGAACCCCATGGTAAAAAACTTGGAAAAATAAATCCAAAATCACATTAATCTTCGATTTCATTCTTCAACTCAACTATTTAAAATGTATCTATTCTACTGGGATTTAATTATATTAGTTATTCATTAGGTAATAAATAAATGGAAAACTCAAATTCACTCTTTAGGGGGTGATGATGTAATTATCAAAGAAATACATCAATGTATTCTTATATAACATGTAAAAAATAAATTTGAATATTATCTTCTCCATACCTAGATTTTGTATGCTCTTCTCCCCCAGAATATCATTAAAAATCCTACTACTGAAAGATCTAAACATGTTGCATATACTTATATCTATAATATAATGATAAAAAATTTTATACCTTCATCATGAATTATAATTTCATTATTATTATAATAATTATTTCTGTTAAATTTATAAATAAACTATATTAAAAATATTATATTGAAGGAAAACATAAGTAAGAAAATAATTTCAAAATATAAATCATAATTATGTATCATAATACGGACCAATTGGAACATACTTGTTGTAGTGAAACTTCTATTTGATGTTTTATATGAAAATTACCTTCTTAAATTCCATGGAAAATATATAATTTTCATTGAATAAAAAGAAGATATATAAGACTAAAATGATCTAAGATAAAATAATGTGTTATATATATTTAAATATATTATTAATTTACCAGAACCCACATCATTCAGAACTTCCACCTATGTTGTTCTAATTGAATAAGCTTGATCTTCCCCCCTTGACCTTTAATATGGTATATTCCCTTGACACTTGTAAAATTAAATTTAATAGAGAACCATCTTTCTAAATTTGAGACTCTGAATAAAAGTGTTTTCTTTCTCCCCTTTTCATTTTATACCTAGATTTCCATTATATCCACAGTTATAGAAAACTACCAATCCATTTTAGTATATTTTAGGATGATTGTTTCAACATTTATCACAATGTTGAAATTGTTTCATGCTATTATTCTTCTTTAACAAATTACTATTTTCATGGATTATAGTCATAATATAATTTTTTTGATTACCCTTCAATATATTGGATATAATTAATTTTTACTCTATTTTGATGGTATATAGAACTATTTCATTATATGAACAATTTTTTTAAGAAACTTATAACTTTAGGAAACTTGTATTAATAACAATAATTAAATGTTCAATCATTCAATCCATGTAGTTTATGTAGTACATTTCATATCTATATATCGTTTTATATTCAGCCTCATACTCAATACAAATTTATTATTATTTTTCTTGTATGTTGAGAGAAATTATCTTTATTTTTTTGTTTCTCACAAGGGAAATATATTTTAAATAATTAATACTTAAAATAATTCTCATTCATTAGTTCTATTTCTTATCCCTTGTTATTGTGGGTCAATTACCACTATTGATCTACATTTCCTATGAAACAGTACACATCAAGTGTTACATTTTTCTTTTAATTGCATCCCATGTATGTAAATATATTTTACAAAGATTTAATCCATTAATTATCTTCTAATTGTTTACTAGTATCATGTTATCATGGGGTCTTCTATCTCATGAATCTATCCATCATAGGATAATCACACTATGGAAATTTGTGTTCTATTTCGGGTAATGATAATTTTAAAAAAAAATTATACTGCACTAATATGGCCATCATAGGATAATAACACTATAGAATATTAATGATCTATAAGGAATTATTCACACCACTATAATTAAATTATTCATATAAAAAAACTTTTCTTAAGGATTGAAAATTAAAACTAAACACCCATATAATGTCAAAATAATTGAAATTAAAAATAAATGGTATCTAGAACATGGTGTATATTTGTAAATTCCTTATATGTTATGAAAATTATGACAACAAAATCAATTTCAAATGCATAAGACGAAAAAATTGATGAATTTAAATCAAATATCCATGAAATAAGGTTGACATAAAAACATTTTACTTGTTTAGTGAATTACATGAATGAACGTTAACACCACTTATAAAAAATAAGAAACACAATAACCAATTAAAGAAACATATTTATACTTAATAAAATTTATAAAATATTATTACAAATATACTAGTTATTAATATAAAATTATTCATAATCAGATGTTATTAATATTGATTGTTTGTTTAGTATGAGTTTCATAATGAAGATGCGAATTCATAATTATTGATTCAAGGTTCATCATTTCATAATCATTATATATAAAATAATATATTTTCTATATTGATTGATATTGTTATAATTTCATTTTATATGTGTTTTAATTATTATTTGTGATGAAAAAGTTGTTTATGTTCTTGTTTCTATAATAAAAAACAAAAAAAAATTGTTAATTAATAATAAATTATATATTAGTAAATATGAAAAACTATATTTTTAATACAGATTATTTTAGAATTTATTAAATAAATGTAAAAATTATAGAATCCCCTAATATTTAGAATACTAGTATCATTGGTAAATTATGTTTATAGATTAACGACTCCAAAAAAGAAGTCATTATTTTAAACATTCTAAACATGCTCAATATTTTATCGAGTTCTTCTAAAACAACACAGGATAACATAGTGTTGTACATATGAATCTGACACTACGGGAAAAACAGATTATTGCAACGGGGTATTTGCGATGGGCTTTATTATCGTCGCAAAAACTCCAATGAAAATAATTTTTGCGACGAGAATATATTCTTGTCTAAAATGGTCAGTTATTTGCGATAGTGATACAGGACTCATCGCAATAGATATGGCGTGGTTTGCGCGCCATAACATGGTAATCCTATTGGCGACAGTCACCTTCTACCCGTTGCAACTACCCGGCGCTGGTAAATAATAATTGAATATTCAGCAGGTTTTATTTACGACGGGGCCCGTCGCTAATACCGGTGGCGGTAAATAGGAATTTGCGACAGGGATATCCACCTATCGCTAATAGAATGTCGGCATGAAACTATTAGCGACAGGCCCGTCGCAAAAACCCTTTTAACTGCCGCCCGTAATAAATGCGGGCGAAGGTATTTGCGATGGGCCCCGTCGCAAATAGCGGCAGTGGTAAATAGGAATTTGCGATGGGGATTTCCGCCCGTCGCTAACAGTATGTCAGCATGCAGCTATTTGCGACGGGCCCATCGCAAAAAGCCTTTTAACATCCTCCCTTAATTAATGTGGGTACAGGTATTTGCGACGGGATACCGTTGCAATTAATAGTATTTCTGACGGGATACCATCGAAAATAAGGCCGTCGCAAAAATTCGAACCTATATATACACCCCATCAATTTTTTTTCAAATCATTCAGATCTCTCTTCCTCTCTCTCTCTTTAACTCCCTATTTTATGTAGAAAATTTATTTTGTTTTAATTTTTTCTTATGAGAAGAGGAGAGAAGGAGTTAAGAGGCGCAAACTGCTTCAAAATATCAAAGGTATTTAGATTTTTTTTAATTGTTAAATTATTTTTAAATGTTAATTTTATTTTTAGTTGTTAAATTTAATTTTTTAAGAGAATTTTTAGTAGATATATAGAAAAATTAGATTATTTGGTTGTACCAAATAATCCTTGTCTAGACACGAACAAGTAGAGGCGACTCTGGCACAGATGTACATATGAGTGAAAACTCTGACAAGGTGTTTCGAGCATGACTCGGGGTTACCTGGTACACAACAACGGGCCTTGCTGCACTCTTGGTTCGACACTACCGGAGGATGTTTTGGTAATAATTAGAAATAAATATATTTAATTATAAATAATTAGAAAGCGTTATATTTAATTATGAATAATTATATAATTATCAAATAATTAAGATATAATTAGATTTAATTAAAATAATCATCAAATAATTAGGAAATAATTATATTTAATGATTAAAATAATTATAATAATTAAAATGATTAGGAAACAATTATAATAATTAGAAAACAATTAAAATAATTAAGAAACAATTAAAATAATTAGGAAAAAATTGAAAATAATTAGGAAAAAATTAAAAATAAACAATTATAAATAATTAGGAAACAATTAAAAATAATTAGAAAACAATTAAAAATAATTAAGAAACAGTTAAAAAAATTAGGAAACAATTAAAAATGAAAAATTAAAAGAATTTTGAAACAATAAAAAGAATTAGGAAACAATTAAAAGTAAATATAAAACAATTTGAAGAATTAGAAAACAATTAAAATAATTAGGAAACAATTAAAATAATTAGGAAAGAATTAAAAGAATTAGGAAACAAATAAAATAATTAGGAAAAAATTAAAAGAATTAGGAAAAAATTAAAATAATTAAGAAACAATTAAAAAATAATTAAAAAATAATTAAAAATAATTAAGAAACAATTAAAAATAATTATGAAACAATTAAAAATGTAACACCCCGAGCTTCCACGATACGCCTCTCTTTCAATAATCCAATAGCTTGCAGTGTACGCAACTTCGAGTTCTAAAACACCACGACTAATCAAAGTAGCCGTTATGAATAGTAATAACCACTTTTTAAAATTATAGAAATTTTATATTTCAAAATGGACTTCATTTTTGTATTCGTAATATCAAAATTAGCCTATGTTGAATTTTTGGTATTTTTCTGAGAACTAATTTTTTATGAATTGTGAAAAATACTTAAAAACAACTTTTTTAATAAAAATAATTTATAGTGATAAATTATACTATTTAGTGGTTTTAAAGTATAATTAGAATATATTTTTACTATTTTATCCAATGGTGGTCATTAGAATTAATTTAACATTAAAATTGGACCTAAACTATTGTAAATATTTTGATATAAAATGTTTCTTAAAAACACGCTATTTGTTGTGACAGCGGGAATTAATTATAAAATTAATTAATGAAACTTATATGATTGGAATTTTTTAAAATAGACATCATTTTTGAATTCGGAATATCAATTATAGCTTAGGGTGAAATTTTGGCATTGTTCTGAAAAACGTCAATTTTTGATGAATAGTGAAACCACTAAGTGGTAGTTAAATAACTGATTTTTCGTTTAAATAAAATATAACCACTTCTGTGATTTGATTTTCAAAAATCCGACATACATGGTTGTCATTAAGAAGTAAAATGTGGTTCAATGAGATTAAAATAATTTTTTGGTGAATAGTAACTTTTAAGTTCTTAATCGCGATTAGAGGTAATTAGTGTAGTTTAAAGTACAAATAATGTTATAATAATATGAGATGAGCATGACACTTGTCCTACTCCTATTGGATGAGTCATGGCCGACCAAGACAACCCATGGGTCAACTTGGGGACCCCATGGAGCCACTTTAGTTGGAAAATGACATTAATATATATTTATTTAATGTTAAAATTAAATTGACACAAACAAGAGTTGTTTTACTAAAACAGTTTTTAAGTGGGGTTACACAAGTCCAAATTTTGATTATAAATATTCATTAGAAAGATAAAAAAATTTCCTACATCATAATATTTTTTTATAATTTTTAGACATTAAATAAATTAAATTATTTATGACATCATGATGATGTAGCGATGACCTCATTATTTAACGATTTAAATAAAATGGGAAGATAATGCAAAATCCAAGGCTTACAATTGTCCAAAGCCAATTGGATGAGGAGATTTCGAACCCTTATCACCTTAGCCTCGAATTATATAAGTTTTGGACCTTTAGAATCGGAAAAGCATTGTGTAATAATGTAACATTTCAATCTTTCCAAAAGAGCCCCTCCTCTCCACTTATAAAAGGCCCCCACCTCTCCCACCATATTCACACCTTCAAGCCATTTGGCTCGGCCAAACTCTGCCCAAATACTCTCCCAACATCCCTCTCTTACTCCTAGAAGCCTCAATTTGGGCATAACTCTTCCCAAGTAAGCCTTTGGCTCAAATCAAAAAGAGATACCCGATTTTGAGGTAATGTCTTCTCTAATGTTGTTTTGGTTTATTTTTCTTCTCCAACCCCCTAAACACTTTTTATTCATTTATTTTGTAACAACACAGGTATACTCAATATACTAGTATGTTTTTATAAGAAGTATTCGAGCTACACTTACACACACCTACATCTAATGGTTAATGAACATACGGTTTCTGTGGATGGCGAATTTCTTCCTCACGAAACGATGATTGTTCAACACTCATATAACACCTTCAAAGGTGGCAATTAAGATGTCACTATTTTTATATATGATATATAATATGTTTATGTTTTACTTATGCTTCTTTATTTCTCATTTATGGCATACTTTATGATTTCCATTATGGGTAAAACACGATAATTTCATTTTAGGAAGTGCGGACTACCGCCCCCTCAAAGTGATGTGAATCGTTAATGCCATATGTGGGATGTATAAAGATATTATATATGATATTATAATGGAACTATATTATACCTTTATATAATTATGATTTCATTCCATTAAATATGAAATAGAAATGAAAGTAGCGTTGATGCGTACGTACGGCTTACCATCTCCATGAACGGTGCATTTCATTTCTTACCTCTAAATGTTACGTAATATTATAAATGAATGTATATACTGGATATATATGACATATATGACATCTCAATCATGAATATAATTCTGGAGATAATGGATATTCTACCACATAAACAACTTGTAATTATAAGAAGTTTATTGTTGACTCAAGTACCAAAGATCGACAAAACGACCGTTATTAACTTAAATAATTACATAATGTTCATATCATTGTAATAAGTGATATAAAAAGGATAATGAAATTGAAAATGGTTCTTAATAAGGTAGATATTAACTCTATTTTATTATTCATGAGGTTAAAGAATGGTTGAGTCATGTCAGACAAAAGGTAAGGGGATTTCTTAACCCAACTTCCATTCTTTGGGTTAATCTCATACTTTCAAATTATTTCATGATGTTATTATGTCCTATTTTGTATTTTTACTTTATTTATGTGTACCTATAGTGAATACACATAATAGATCTATTTTATTTTAAAAATGATATTTTTAAGGACTTTGCCTCAATCTCCTTTCATTAAGGCATATTTGGTTTTATACACAACTTTCTTTTATACGGTGTATAAACCCCTTTGACTTTTACGTTTATTCAAGAGGAATCTTTTTTATACGAAGTGTTTTGCTAAATGAAAAAAGGGAATTTTTTTCTTTCCATACTTATGCGGCGACAACGACTTCTTCGCCGCCGTGACCATTATTTGAGTTTTGGATTCCTCTACAAGCCATCATTTTTTTAATGAAAAATAAATACAAAGTTTTAACTTTCTTTTATTTTGGTATTGAAAATGGTTCTGAAAGAGTTTTTATTATATCAATGTGTTGTATTGATATCTTGTGATTGAAATGTGGAAATGTTATGTTTCCTTTATTCATGTTTTATGTGATACGATTATGTTATGGTTTATGATATGTTTAAACCTATTCATATGAGGAATGTATTGGACTTAATAAGTGACGGGTGGAGCCCGCTATAGCTCATCGATGCATCGGTAGGTCTCATGAGACAACTAGACGTGGAATTGGCCGAGGCCCTTTCCCAATTTGATTTATGGTTTTGGCCGAGGCCTTAATCAATTTAGAGGTCTTGGCCGAGGCCTTGACAAAATGTTTCAGAATGTCCGGCATTATACATTCCCTCATTATGAAAGTGGTTATTGTTATTGCATGTGATTATTCGTCTAGTAGAATATCCATGTGAGTATGTAATGGCATTATTTTATTTTACTTTTGCCATATTATGCTGAAGTTCAAGTTCAATAAGGCTTTTGTTTTAGTTATACATTTCCTTAAATGCTTATGTTTTCTTATAAAAGCTTCCGCAATATTGTTATCCTTACTGAGCATCTGAGCTCACCCCTTTCAATGTTTTAATATTTTCCAGGATGTGAAGAAGTATTTTATGAATGACCTGCAGGGATTGTGAGAAGAGGATATGAGGGTGGACTATGGAGACTTTGTTATTGTAGTTTTTCACTTTATGATGTAATGTAACGTTTACGAATGTATCTAGTGTTTCCAAGGATACTAAACTAATCGGTCTTTCGAGACTCGATCTTTTGTGATCATGCCAATGTTACGAAGTAATGCACCGACTCTGGGTAGCTGGGGTCAGGGTGTTATAGTTGGTATCAGAGGCAGTTTAGTACTAACCTTGGAAGCTAGATTTAGATAAACTCTGATTAGAGCACATAGCCCGAAGATAGACTTTGAGGATTATTATAGAAGAACATCCTAGAATTTTGGTATTATAGAGATGTTATGAGTTTTCCGAGCAATACATACCTGTGTGGATACGAGCAGGTAGAGGCGGCTCTGCCATAGATGTACCTAGGGGTAAAACCCGAAAACACCGCTTTGAGCTAGACTCGAACGGGAACTGGTGCACGACAATGGGCCTTGCTTCACTCTTGGTTACGACACTCCCGGGGGATATGCTTAGGATAACTCTCATTTTCTTTACAAATCATTATGAAGGGTTTATGAGAATATACATCCTCAAGGAAAACATTTTAATGATTATGGATTATATCCATAAATAGTTCAATTTATGTTAAGTGTTTTATAAGTATGGGATTATGTATTTTGATTCATAAACTGATCTAGTTTACGCAATTGTTTAGAAATGGCGCCTAGTGGAAGAAATGGAAACCGTATCAATGCACACACTCCATGTTGGGATTGCCCTCCTGCTCAAGATAATTATAGTGGGGCTGGTGATACAACTGGTGCCGATCAGCTAATCACCATACTAGGACAACTTACTCAGGTTATAAATAATAACCTTACCCGTATGGAGCACCCTGATCCATAGCGTGGAGGATCAATGTTAGATCGATTCATGAGGAAACAACCACCAACCTTTAATGGGAGTTCAAATCCTATAGTAGCTGAGCAATGGATAAATTCCATAGAGAAAATATTTCATGCCTTGGTGAGTAGTGAAAGGGAGAAGGTTGTCATGGCAGTTTATCGCCTCACTGGAGATGCCGATCAGTGGTGGTCGCTGATTCAAAACACAGAGGAAGATGATGACGTATCGAATATGGAATGGAGGGAGTTCAAAGAGCTTTTCTTAGAAAAATACTTTCCTCGTGACCATCGAGCAGATATGGAAAAGCAATTTCTGAGTCTGAGGGAGAAGGAGGATGAGAATGTCGCAAAGTATGAGGCTAAATTTACAAGGTTAGCGAGGCATGCTTCCGATTATATACGTAACCCAAGAAGTAAGATTGATCGTTTCTTTGATGGGTTAAAACCATTTCTCCATCGAGCTTTAGTATCACAATCCTTCTCATCATACGAAGATATTGTCTCGTGTGCTATCAAGACAGAAAAGGAATTCTCTATGTCTTATGACAACAAAGTAAAGCAAGAGAAGAAGAGAACGGTGGAACAAGAGATACATAAAGGGAAAAAGGGAAAGAAGGATTTTCCATTATGTGATAATTGTGGGAAGAATCAACCTGGTACGTGCCTAAAAGGAATGGGAGTTTGTTATAAATGTGGAGAAAAGGGTCACCAGGCTCGTGATTGCAAGGGAAAGAAAGAGGCTGTAAAAGTTGAATGCTACAATTGTAGAGAAATGGGTCATTATGAAAATGAATGTCCTAAGCGTCAATGAAACTTACCTCCGAAAAGGCCAAGGGATCAAGGCCAATCTTATGCTGTGACTACAATTGAAGCAGAATAATTATTGTATTTGTGTTTTTGGACTCAAGAACTAGATTATGGTTATAAGAATAATGTGATATATAAGGATTGTACTGCAGTACATGTTGTTTTCATTAAGGATTTAATATGATGAAGGTAATCATATTTTTAGTATGTGACAATAAGGGAAACTTTACTTTGTTTGGGGAATCTGAGGTTACAATTGATTTTGGAATTTAACGACCCTTTATAGAAAGTCTGGACGGAGGTATTTTGGATAACTATTAAAGTTGGAATGGATTAAGTTGAACCATGGATAGTATTGTTTAAGGTTAAAGCATTTATGAAGATTATTTTTGAAATATTATAATACTATAGTTTTAGGAAAAAGGACAACCTGCAGGGTGGGGCATAACCCGTCGCGTCGGACAAAGCTGCAGGAATTGAACCCACAATCATAGTGCGACAGGCCTTTACTTCCTACCACTAGCCTACAGGAAGTCCTTGGTTATTACAAAATAATTTTACTAATCTAAATGGTATGTGTTAACATTTGGAACCTTATACAATTAGGATAAGTATAATATTTTTGAGTTCTATTATCTTTTTGATTGAAAGATGAGATGAAGGTTGAAACTCTAATTGTCCAGCATAAATATATATATACCTATCTCTTATTCAATGAATAAATTAATTCTTAAACTTTAGTAAAGGTATATTAAAACAAAAAAATGTGTTATCCTAATACCTTATGTCTTGTTGAACTGATGATATTTTAAATCAACATAGATTGAAGGCTTTGAGGCCCTCAATTTGACAGTTGATTGTGATTGATGACCCCAATCGCTCCCTACAAATATTTAAGTTTTTCCTCCAATTATATGTCTCTAATTGCCACCAATGTTCTCCTAATCGAGATCATAATTGGGTGGTGACTTTTTCATTTCCCTTTCCCTCTTATTAAGGCTAAATTTTATTAATCTTATTTCCGATGTGGGTTTTCCTCAAAGGTATTTTCTATTTTCAACCTTTTATTTTCCGAGAAAAATTTCAAATTGCGAGGACGCAATTTATTGAAGGAGGGGAGAATGTAACACCCCGAGCTTCCACGATACGCCTCTCTTTCAATAATGCAATAGCTTACATTGTACGCAACTTCGAGTTCTAAAACACCACGACTAATCAAAGTAGCCGTTATGAATAGTAATAACCACCTTTTAATATTATAGAAATTTTATATTTCAAAATGGACTTCATTTTTGTATTCGTAATATCGAAATTAGCCTATGTTGAATTTTTCATATTTTTCTGAGAACTTCTAATTTTTTATGAATTGTGAAAAATACTTAAAAACAACTTTTTTAATCAAAATAATTTATAGTGATAAATTATACTATTTAGTGGTTTTAAAGTATAATTAGAATATATTTTTACTATTTTATCCAATGGTGGTCATTAGAATTAATTTAACATTAAAATTGGACATAAACAATTGTAAATCTTTTGATATAAATTGTTTCTTAAAAACACGCAATTTGTTGTGACATCGGGAATTAATTATAAAATTAATTAATGAAACTTATATGATTGGAATTTTGTAAAATAGACATCATTTTTGAATTCGGAATATCAATTATAGCTTAGGGTGAAATTTTGGCATTGTTCTGAAAAACTTCAATTTTTGATGAATAGTGAAACCACTAAGTGGTAGTTAAATAACTGATTTTTCGTTTAAATGAAATATTACCACTTCTGTGATTTGATTTTCAAAAATCCGACATACATGGTTGTCATTAAGAAGTAAAATGTGGTTCAATGAGATTAAAATAATTTTTTGGTGAATAGTAACTTTTAAGTTCTTAATCGCGATTAGAGGTAATTAGTGTAGTTTAAGGTACAAATAATGTTATAATAATATGAGATGAGCATGAAACTTGTCCTACTCCTATTGGATGAGTCATGGCCGACCATGACAACCCATGGGTCAACTTGGGGACCCCATGGAGCCACTTTAGTTGGAAAATGACATTAATATATATTTATTTAATGTTAAAATTAAATTGACACAAACATGAGTTGTTTTACTAAAACAGTTTTTAAGTGGGGTTACACAAGTCCAAATTTTGATTATAAATATTAATTAGAAAGATAAAAAAATTTCCTACATCATAATATTTTTTTTATAATTTTTAGACATTAAATAAATTAAATTATTTATGACATCATGATGATGCAGCGATGACCTCATTATTTATCTTTTTAAATAAAATGGGAAGATAATGCAAAATCCAAGGCTTACACTTGTCCAAAGCCAATTGGATGAGGATATTTAGAACCCTTATCACCTTATACTCTAATTATATAAGTGTGGGACCTTTATAATCCGAAATGCATTGTGTAATAATGTAACATTTCAATCTTTCCAAAAGAGCCCCTCCTCTCCACTTATAAAAGGCCCCCACCTCTCCCACCTTATTAACACTTTCAAGCCATTTGGCTCGGCCAAACTCTGCCCAAATACTCTCCCAACATCCCTCTCTTACTCCTAGAAGCCTCACTTTGGGCAGAACTCTTCCCAAGTAATCCTTTGGCTCAAATCAAAAAGCGTTACCCGATTTTGAGGTAATGTCTTCTCTAATGTTGTTTTGGTTTATTTTTCTTCTCCAACCCCCTAAACTCTTTTTATTCATTTCTTTTGTAACAACACCAGTATCCTAAATATACTAGTATGTTTTTATAAGAAGTATTCTAGCTACACTTACACACACCTACATCTAATGGTTAATGAACATACGGTTTCTGTGGATGGCGAATTTCTGCCTCACGAAACGATGATTGTTCAACACTCATATAACACCTTCAAAGGTAACCATTAAGATGTCAATATTTTTATATATGATATATAATATGTTTATGTTTTACTTATGCTTCTTTATTTCTCATTTATGGCATACTTTATGATTTCCATTATGGGTAAAACACGATAATTTCATTTTAGGAAGTGCGGACTACCGCCCCCTCAAAGTGATGTGAATCGTTAATGCCATATGTGGGATGTATAAAGATATTATATATGATATTATAATGGAACTATATTATACCTTTATATAATTATGATTTCATTCCATTAAATATGAAATAGAAATGAAAGTAGCGTTCATGCGTACGTACGGCTTACCGTCTCCATGAACGGTGCATTTCATTTCTTACCTCTAAATGTTACGTAATATTATAAATGAATGTATATACTGGATATATATGACATATATGACATCTCAATCATGAATATAATTCTGGAGATAATGGATATTCTACCACATAAACAACTTGTAATTATAAGAATTTTATTGTTGACTCAAGTACCAAAGATCGACAAAACGACCGTTATTAACTTAAATAATTACATAATGTTCATATCATTGTAATAAGTGATATAAAAAGGATAATGAAATTGAAAATGGTTCTTAATAAGGTATATATTAACTCTAGTTTATTATTCATGAGGTTAAAGAATGGTTGAGTCATGTCAGACACAAGGTAAGGGAATTTCTTAACCCAACTTCCATTCTTTGGGTTAATCTCCTGCTTTCAAATTATGTCATGATGTTATTATGTCCTATTTTGTATTTTTACTTTATTTATGTGTTCCTATAGTGAATACACATAATAGATCTATTTTATTTTAAAAATGATATTTTTATGGACTTTGTCTCAATCTCCTTTCATTAAGGCATATTTGGTTTTATACACAACTTTCTTTTATACGGTGTATAAACCCCTTTAACTTTTACGTTTATTCAAGAGGAATCTTTTTTATAGGAAGCGTTTTGCTAAATGACAAAAGGGAATGTTTTTCTTTCCTTACTTATGCGGTGACAACGACTTCTTCGCCGCCGTGACCATTATTTGAGTTTTGGCTTCTTCTACAAGCCATCATTTTTTTAATGAAAAATAAATACAAAGTTTTAACTTTCTTTTATTTTGGTATTGAAAATGGTTCTGAAAGAGTTTTTATTATATCAATGTGTTGTATTGATATCTTGTGATTGAAATGTGGAAATGTTATGTTTCCTTTATGCATGATTTATGTGATACGATTATGTTATGGTTTATGATATGTTTAAACCTATTCATATGAGGAATGTATTGGACTTAATAAGTGACGGGTGGAGCCCGCTATAGCTCCTCGATGCATCGGTAGGTCTCATGAGACAACTAGAAGTGGAATTGGCCGATGCCCTTTCCCAATTTGATTTATGGTTTTGGCCGAGGCCTTAATCAATTTAGACGTCTTGGTCGAGGCCTTGACAAAATGTTTCAGAATGTCCGGCATTATACATTCCCTCATTATGAAAGTGGTTATTGTTATTGCATGTGATTATTCGTCTAGTAGAATGTCCATGTGAGTAAGTAATGGGAATATTTTATTTTACTTTTTCCATATTATGCAGAAGTTCAAGTTCAATAAGGCTTTTGTTTTAGTTATACATTGCCTTAAATGCTTATGTTTTCTTATAAAAGCTTCTGCAATATTGTTATCCTTACTGAGCATCTGAGCTCACCCCTTTCAATGTTTTAATATTTTCCAGGATGTGAAGAAGTATTTTATGAATGACATGCAGGGATTGTGAGAAGAGGATATGAGGGTGGACTATGGAGACTTTGTTATTGTAGTTTTTCACTTTATGATGTAATGTAACGTTTACGAATGTATCTAGTGTTTCCAAGGCTACGAAACTAATCGGTCTTTCGAGACTTGATCTTTTGTGATCATGCCAATGTTACGAAGTAATGCACCGACTCTGGGTAGTTGGGGTCGGGGCGTTACAGTTGGTATCAGAGGCAGTTTAGTACTAACCTTGGAAGCTAGATTTAGATAAACTCTGATTAGAGCACATAGCCCGAAGATAGATTTTGAGGATTATTATAGAAGAACTTCCTAGAATTTTGGTATTATAGAGATGTTATGAGTTTTCCGAGCAATACATCCCTGTCTGGATACGAGCAGGTAGAGGCGGCTCTGGCATAGTTGTAACTAGGGGTAAAACCCGAAAACACCGCTTTGAGCTAGACTCGAACGGGAACTGGTACACGACAACGGGCCTTGCTGCACTCTTGGTTACGACACTCCCGGGGGATATGCTTAGGATAACTCTCATTTTCTTTACAAATCATTATGAAGGGTTTATGATTATATACTTCCTCAAAGAAAACATTTTTATGATTATGGATTATATCCATAAATAGTTCAATTTATGTTAAGTGTTTTATAAGTATGGGATTATGTATTTTGATTCATAAACTGATCTAGTTTACGCAATTGTTTAGAAATGGCGCCTAGTTGAAGAAATGGAAACCGTATCAATGCACGCACTCCATGTAGGGATTGCCCTCCTGCTCAAGATAATTATAGTGGGGCTGGTGATGCAACTGGTGCCGATCAGCTAATCACAATACTGGGACAACTTACTCAGGTTATGAATAATAACCTTACCCGTATGGAGCACCCTGATCCATAGCGTGGAGGATCAATGTTAGATCGATTCATGAGGCAACAACCACCAACCTTCAATGGGATTTCAAATCCTATAGTAGCTGAGCAATGGATAAATTCCTTAGAGAAAATATTTCATGCCTTGGGGAGTAGTGAAAGTGAGAAGGTTGTCATGGCAGTTTACCGCCTCACTGGAGATGCCGACCGGTGGTGGTCGCTGATTCAAAACACAAAGGAAGATGATGACGTATCGAATATGGAATGGAGGGAGTTTAAAGAGCTTTTCTTAGAAAAATACTTTCCTCGTGACCTTCGAGCAGATATGGAAAGGCAATTTCTGAGTCTGAGGCAGGAGGATGAGAATGTCGCAAAGTATGAGGCTAACTTTACAAGGTTAGCGAGGCATGCTTCCGATTATATACGTAACCCAAGAAGTAAGATTGATTGTTTTTTTGATGGGTTAAAACCATTTCTCCGTCGAGCTTTAGTATCACAATCCTTCTCATCATACGAAGATATTGTCTCGTGTGCTATCAAGACGGAAAAGGAATTCTCTAAGTCTTAGGACAACAAAGTAAAGCACAAGAAGAAGAGAACGGTGGAACAAGAGGCAGATAAAGGGAAAAAAGGAAAGAAGGATTTTCTATTATGTGATAATTGTGGGAAGAATCACCCTAGTATGTGCCTAAAAGGAATGGGAGTTTGTTATAAATGTGGAGAAAAGGGTCACCAGGCTCGTGATTGCAAGGGAAAGAAAGAGGCTGTAAAAGTTGAATGCTACAATTGTAGAGAAATGGGTCATTATGCAAATGAATGTCCTAAGCGTCAATGAAACTTACCTCCGAAAAGGCCAAGGGATCAAGGCCAATCTTATGTTGTGACTACAATTGACGCAGAATAATTATTGTATTTGTGTTTTTGGACTCAAGAACTAGATTATGGTTATAAGAATAATGTGATATATAAGGATTGTACTACAGTACATGTTGTTTTCATTAAGGATTTTAAATGATGAAGGTAATCATATTTTTAGTATGTGACAATAAGGGAATCTTTACTTTGTTTGGGGAATCTGAGGTTACAATTGATTTTGGAATTTAACAACCCTTTAGAGAAAGTCTGGACGGAGGTATTTTGGATAACTATTAAGGTTAGAATGGATTAAGTTGAACCATGGATAGTATTGTTTAAGGTTAAATAATTTCTGAAGATTATTTTTGGAATATTATAATACTATAGTTTTAGGAAAAAGGACAACCTGCAGGGTGTGGCATAACCCGTCGCGTCGGACAAAGCTGCAGGAATCGAACCCACAATCATAGTGCGACATGCCTTTATTTCCTACCACTAGCCTACAGGAAGTCCCTGGTTATTACAAAATAATTTTACTAATCTAAATGGTATGTGTTAACATTTGGAACCTTATACAATTAAGATAAGTATAATATTTTTGAGTTCTATTATCTTTTTGAGTGAAAGATGAGTTGAAGGTTGAAACTCTAATTGTCCAGCATAAATATATATATACCTATCTCTTATTCAATGAATAAATTAATTCTTAAACTTTAGTAAAGGGATATTAAAACAAAAAAATGCGTTATCCTAATACCTTATGTCTTGTTGAACTGATGATATTTTAAATCAACATAGATTGAAGGCTTTGAGGCCCTCAATTTGACAGTTGATTGTGATTGATGACCCCAATCGCTCCCTACAAATATTTACGTTTATTCCTCCAATTATATGTCTCTAATTTCCACCAATGTTCTCCTAATCGAGATCATAATTGGGTGGTGACTTTTTCATTTCCCTTTCCCTCTTATTAAGGCTAAATTTTATTAATCTTATTTCCGATGTGGGTTTTCCTCAAAGGTATTTTCTATTTTCAACCTTTTATTTTCCAAGAAAAATTTCAAATTGTGAGGACGTAATTTATTGAAGTAGGGGAGAATGTAACACCCCGAGCTTCCACGATACGCCTCTCTTTCAATAATGCAATAGCTTGCATTGTATGCAAATTTGAGTTCTAAAATACCACGACTAATCAAAGTAGCCGTTATGAATAGTAATAACCACTTTTTAAAATTATAGAAATTTTATATTTCAAAATGGACTTCATTTTTGTATTCGTAATATCGAAATTATCCTATGTTGAATTTTTGGTATTTTTCTGAGAACTTCTAATTTTTTTATGAATTGTGAAAAATACTTAAAAACAACTTTTTTAATCAAAATAATTTATAGTGATAAATTATACTATTTAGTGTCTTTAAAGTATAATTAGAATATATTTTTACTATTTTATCCAATGGTGGTCATTAGAATTAATTTAACATTAAAATTGGACATAAACAATTGTAAATCTTTTGATATAAATTGTTTCTTAAAAACACGCTATTTGTTGTGACAACGGGAATTAATTATAAAATTAATTAATGCAACTTATATGATTGGAATTTTGTAAAATAGACATCATTTTTGAATTCGGAATATCAATTATAGCTTAGGGTGAAATTTTGGCATTGTTCTGAAAAACTTCAATTTTTGATGAATAGTGAAACCACTAAGTGGTAGTTAAATAACTGATTTTTCATTTAAATGAAATATTACCACTTCTGTGATTTGATTTTCAAAAATCCAACATACCTGGTTGTCATTAAGAAGTAAAATGTGGTTCAATGAGATTAAAATAATTTTTTGGTGAATAGTAACTTATAAGTTCTTAATCGCGATTAGAGGTAATTAGTGTAGTTTAAGGTACAAATAATGTTATAATAATATGAGATGAGAATGACACTTTTCCTACTCCTATTGGATGAGTCATGGCCGACCAAGACAACCCATGGGTCAACTTGTGGACCCCATGGAGCCACTTTAGTTGGAAAATGACATTAATATATATTTATTTAATGTTAAAATTAAATTGACACAAACATGAGTTGTTTTACTAAAACAGTTTTTAATTGGGGTTACACAAGTCCAAATTTTGATTATAAATATTCATTAGAAAGCTACAAAAATTTCCTACATCATAATATTTTTTTTATAATTTTTAGACATTAAATAAATTAAATTATTTATGACATCATGATGATGCAGCGATGACCTCATTATTTAACGATTTAAATAAAATGGGACGATAATGAAAAATCCAAGGCTTACACTTGTCCAAAGCCAATTGGATGAAGGGATTTCGAACCCTTATCACCTTAGCCTCGAATTATATAAGTGTGGGACGTTTAGAATCCGAAAAGCATTGTGTAATAATGTAACATTTCAATCTTTCCAAAAGAACCCCTCCTCTCCACTTATAAAAGGCCCCCACCTCTCCCACCTTATTCACACCTTCAAGCCATTTGGCTCGGCCAAACTCTGCCCAAATACTCTCCCAACATCCCTCTATTACTCCTAGAAGCCTCACTTTGGGCAGAACTCTTCCCAAGTAAGCCTTTGGATCAAATCAAAAAGAGTTACCCGATTTTGAGGTAATGTCTTCTCTAATGTTGTTTTGTTTTATTTTTCTTCTCCAACCCCCTAAACTCTTTTTATTCATTTCTTTTGTAACAACACCAGTATCCTCAATATACTAGTATGTTGTTATAAGAAGGATTCTAGCTACACTTACACACCCCTACATCTAATGTTTAATGAATATACGGTTTCTATGGAGGGCGATTTTCTGCCTCACGAAACGATGATTGTTCAACACTCATATAACACCTTCAAAGGTGGCCATTAAGATGTCACTATTTTTATATATGATATATAATATGTTTATGTTTTACTTATGCTTCTTTATTTCTCATTTATGGCACACTTTATGATTTCCATTATGGGTAAAACGCGATAATTTCATTTTAGGAAGTGCGGACTACCGCCCCCTCAAAGTGATGTGAATCGTTAATGCCATATGTGGGATGTATAAAGATATTATATATGATATTATAATGGAACTATATTATACCTTTATATAATTATGATTTCATTCCATTAAATATGAAATAGAAATGAAAGTAGCGTTCATGCGTACGTACGGCTTACCGTCTCCATGAACGGTGGATTTCATTTCTTACCTCTAAATGTTACGTAATATTATAAATGAATGTATATACTGGATATATATGACATATATGACATCTCAATCATGAATATAATTCTGGAGATAATGGATATTCTACCACATAAACAACTTGTAATTATAAGAAGTTTATTGTTCACTCAAGTACCAAAGATCGACAAAACGACCGTTATTAACATAAATAATTACATAATGTTCATATCATTGTAATAAGTGATATAAAAAGGATAATGAAATTGAAAATGGTTCTTAATAAGGTAGATATTAACTCTAATTTATTATTCAGGAGGTTAAAGAACGGTTGAGTCAAGTCAGACACAAGGTAAGGGAATTTCTTAACCCAACATCCATTCTTTGGGTTAATCTCCTACTTTCAAATTATGTCATGATGTTATTATGTCCTATTTTGTATTTTTACTTTATTTATGTGTACCTATAGTGAATACACATAATAGATCTATTTTATTTTAAAAATTGATATTTTTAAGGTCTTTGTCTCAATCTCCTTTCATTAAGGCGTATTTGGTTTTATACACAACTTTCTTTTATACGGTGTATAAACCCCTTTGACTTTTACGTTTATTCAAGAGGAATCTTTTTTATACGAAGCGTTTTGCTAAATGACAAAAGGGAATGTTTTTATTTCCGTACTTATGCGGCGACAACGACTTCTTCGCTGCCGTGACCATTATTTGAGTTTTGGCTTCCTCTACAAGCCATCATTTTTTTAATGAAAAATAAATACAAAGTTTTAACTTTCTTTTATTTTGGTATTGAAAATGGTTCTGAAAGAGTTTTTATTATATCAATGTGTTGTATTGATATCTTGTGATTGAAATGTGGAAATGTTATGTTTCCTTTATGCATGTTTTATGTGATACGATTATGTTATGGTTTATGATATGTTTAAACCTATTCATATGAGGAATGTATTGGACTTAATAAGTGACGGGTGGAGCCCGCTATAGCTCCTCGATGCATCGGTATGTCTCATGAGGCAACTAGACGTGGAATTGGCCGAGGCCCTTTCCCAATTTGATTTATGGTTTTGGCCGAGGCCTTAATCAATTTAGACGTCTTGGCCGATGCCTTGACAAAATGTTTCAGAATGTTTGGCATTATACATTCCCTCATTATGAAAGTGGTTATTGTTATTGCATGTGATTATTCGTCTAGTAGAATATCCATGTGAGTAAGTAATGGAATTATTTTATTTTACTTTTGCCATATTATGCTGAAGTTCAAGTTCAATAAGGCTTTTGTTTTAGTTATACATTGCCTTAAATGATTATGTTTTCTTATAAAAGCTTCCGCAATATTGTTATCCTTACTGAGCATCTGAGCTCACCCCTTTCAATGTTTTAATATTTTCTAGGATGTGAAGAAGTATTTTATGAATGACCTGCAGAGATTGTGAGAAGAGGATATGAGGGTGGACTATGGATAATTTGTTATTGTAGTTTTTCACTTTATGGTGTAATGTAACGTTTACGAATGTATCTAGTGTTTCCAAGGCTACTAAACTAATCGGTCATTCGAGACTTGATCCTTTGTGATCATGCCAATGTTACGAAGTAATGCACCGACTCTGGGTAGCTGGGGTCGGGGCGTTACAGTTGGTATCAGAGGCAGTTTAGTACTAACCTTGGAAGCTATATTTAGATAAACTCTGATTAGAGCACATAGCCCGAAGATAGACTTTGAGGATTATTATAGAAGAACTTCCTAGAATTTTGGTATTATAGAGATGTTATGAGTTTTCCGAGCAATACATCCCTGTCTGGATACAAGCAGGTAGAGGAGGATCTGGCATAGATGTACCTAGGGGTAAAACCCGAAAACACCGCTTTGAGCTAGACTCGAACGGGAACTGGTGCACGACAACGGGCCTTCCTGCACTCTTGGTTACGACACTCCCGGGGGATATGCTTAGGATAACTCTCATTTTCTTTACAAATCATTATGAAGGGTTTATGAGTATATACTTTCTCAAAGAAAACATTTTTATGATTATGGATTATATCCATAAATAGTTCAATTTATGTTAAGTGTTTTATAAGTATGGGATTATGTATTTTGATTCATAAACTGATCTAGTTTACGCAATTGTTTAGAAATGGTGCCTAGTGGAAGAAATGGAAACCGTATCAATGCACGCACTCCATGTAGGGATTTACCTCCTGCTCAAGATAATTATAGTGGGGCTGGTGATGCAACTGGTGCTGATCAGCTAATCACCATACTGGGACAACTTACTCAGGTTATGAATAATAACCTTACCCGTATGGAGCACCCTGATCCACAGCGTGGAGGATCAATGTTAGATCGATTCATGAGGCAAAAACCACCAACCTTCAATGAGAGTTCAAATCCTATAGTAGCTGAGCAATGGATAAATTCCTTAGAAAAATATTTCATGCCTTGGGGAGTAGTGAAAGGGAGAAGGTTGTCATGGCAGTTTACCACCTCACTGGAGATGCCGATCAGTGGTGGTCGCTGATTCAAAACACAAAGGAAGATGATGACGTATCGAATATGGAATGGAGGGAGTTTAAAGAACTTTTCTTAGAAAAATACTTTCCTCGTGACCATCGAGCAGATATGGAAAGGAAATTTCTGAGTCTGAGGAAGAAGGAGGATGAGAATGTCGCAAAGTATGAGGCTAACTTTACAAAGTTAGCGAGGCATGCTTCCGATTATATACGTAACCCAAGAAGTAAGATTGATCGTTTCTTTTATGGGTTAAAACCATTTCTCCGTCGAGCTTTAGTATCACAATCCTTCTCATCATACGAAGATATTGTCTCGTGTGCTATCAAGACAGAAAATGAATTCTCTAAGTCTTATGACAACAAAGTAAAGCAAGAGAAGAAGAGAACGGTGGAACAGGAGACAGATAAAGGGAAAAAGGGAAAGAAGGATTTTCCATTATGTGATAATTGTGGGAAGAATCACCCTGGTACGTGCCTAAAAGGAATGGGAGTTTGTTATAAATGTGGAGAAAAGGGTCACCAGGATCGTGATTGCTAGGGAAAGAAAGAGGCTGTAAAAGTTGAATGCTACAATTGTAGAGAAATGGGTCATTATGCAAATGAATGTCCTAAGAATCAATGAAACTTACCTCAGAAAAGGCCAAGGGATCAAGGCCAATCTTCTGTTGTGACTACAATTGAAGCAGAATAATTATTGTATTTGTGTTTTTGGACTCAAGAACTAGATTATGGTTATAAGAATAATGTGATATATAAGGATTGTACTGCAGTACATGTTGTTTTCATTAAGGATTTAATATGATGAAGGTAATCATATTTTTAGTATGTGACAATAAGGGAAACTTTACTTTGTTTGGGGAATCTGAGGTTACAATTGATTTTGGAATTTAACGACCCTTTAGAGAATGTCTGGACGGAGGTATTTTGGATAACTATTAAGGTTGGAATGGATTAAGTTGAACCATGGATAGTATTGTTTAAGGTTAAAGCATTTCTGAAGATTATTTTTTGAATATTATAATACTATAGTTTTAGGAAAAAGGACAACCTGCAGGGTGGGGCATAACCCGTCGCGTCGGACAAAGCTGCAGGAATCGAACCCACAATCATAGTGCGATAGGCCTTTATTTCCTACCACTAGCCTACAGGAAGTCCCTGGTTATTACAAAATAATTTTACTAATCTAAATGGTATGTGTTAACATTTGGAACCTTATACAATTAGGATAAGTATAATATTTTTGAGTTCTATTATCTTTTTGAGTGAAAGATGAGTTGAAGGTTGAAACTCTAATTGTCCAGCATAAATATATATATACCTATCTCTTATTCAATGAATAAATTAATTCTTAAACTTTAGTAAAGGGATATTAAAACAAAAAAATGTGTTATCCTAATACCTTATGTCTTGTTGAACTGATGATATTTAAAATCAACATAATTGAAGGCTTTGAGGCCCTCAATTTGACAGTTGATTGTGATTGATGACCCCAATCGCTCCCTACAAATATTTACGTTTTCCCTCCAATTATATATCTCTAATTGCCACCAATGTTCTCCTAATCGAGATCATAATTGGGTGGTGACTTTTTCATTTCCCTTTCCCTCTTATTAAGGCTAAATTTTATTAATCTTATTTCCGATGTGGGTTTTCCTCAAAGGTATTTTCTATTTTCAACCATTTAATTTAAAAGAAAAATTTCAAATTGCGAGGACGCAATTTATTGAAGGAGGGGAGAATGTAACACCCCGAGCTTCCACGATACGCCTCTCTTTCAGTAATGCAATAGCTTGCATTGTACGCAACTTTGAGTTCTAAAACACCACGACTAATCAAAGTAGCCGTTATGAATAGTAATAACCACTTTTTAAAAGTATAGAAATTTTATATTTCAAAATGGACTTCATTTTTGTATTCGTAATATCAAAATTAGCCTATGTTGAATTTTTGGTATTTTTCTGAGAACTTCTAATTTTTTATGAATTGTGAAAAATACTTAAAAACAACATTTTTAATCAAAATAATTTATAGTGATAAATTTTACTATTTAGTGGTTTTAAAGTATAATTAGAATATATTTTTACTATTTTATCCAATGGTGGTCATTAGAATTAATTTAACATTAAAATTGGACATAAACAATTGTAAATCTTTTGATATAAATTGTTTCTTAAAAACACGCTATTTGTTGTGACGGCGGGAATTAATTATAAAATTAATTAATGAAACTTATATGATTGGAATTTTGTAAAATAGGCATCATTTTTGAATTCGGAATATCAATTATAGCTTAGGGTGAAATTTTGGCATTGTTCTGAAAAACTTCAATTTTTGATGAATAGGGAAACCACTAAGTGGTAGTTAAATAACTGATTTTTCGTTTAAATGAAATATTACCACTTCTGTGATTTGATTTTCAAAAATCCGACATACATGGTGTTCATTAAGAAGTAAAATGTGGTTCAATGAGATTAAAATATTTTTTTGGTGAATAGTAACTTTTAAGTTCTTAATCGCGATTAGAGGTAATTAGTGTAGTTTAAGGTACAAATAATGTTATAATAATATGAGATGAGCATGACACTTGTCCTACTCCTATTGGATGAGTCATGGCCGACCATGAAAACCCATGGGTCAACTTGGGGTCCCCATGGAGCCACTTTAGTTGGAAAATGACATTAATATATATTTATTTAATGTTAAAATTAAATTGACACAAACATGAGTTGTTTTACTAAAACAGTTTTTAAGTGGGGTTACAGAAGTCCAAATTTTGATTATAAAAATTCATTAGAAAGCTAAAAATATTTCCTACATCATAATATTTTTTTTATAATTTTTAGACATTAAATAAATTAAATTATTTAATGACATCATGATGATGCAGCGATGACCTCATTATTTAACGATTTAAATAAAATGGGAAGATAATGCAAACTCAAAGGCTTACACTTGTCCAAAGCCAATTGGATGAGGAGATTTAGAACCCTTATCACCTTAGCCTCGAATTATATAAGTGTGGGACGTTTAGAATCCGAAAAGCATTGTGTAATAATGTAACATTTCAATCTTTCCAAAAGAGCCCCTCCTCTCCACTTATAAAAGGCCCCCACCTCTCCCACCTTATTCACACCTTCAAGCCATTTGGCTCGGCCAACCTCTGCCCAAATACTCTCCCAACATCCCTCTCTTACTCCTAGAAGCCTCACATTGGGCAGAACTCTTCCCAAGGTAGCCTTTGGCTCAAATCAAAAAGAGTTACCCGATTTTGAGGTAATGTATTCTCTAATGTTGTTTTGGTTTATTTTTCTTCTCCAACCCCCTAAACTCTTTTTATTCATTTCTTTTGTAACAACACCAGTATCCTCAATATACTAGTATGTTGTTATAAGAAGGATTCTAGCTACACTTACACACACCTACATCTAATGGTTAATGAACATACAGTTTCCGTGGATGGCAAATTTCTGCCTCACGAAACGATGATTGTTCAACACTCATATAACACCTTCAAAGGTGGCCATTAAGATGTCACTATTTTTATATATGATATATAATATGTTTATGTTTTACTTATTCTTCTGTATTTCTCATTTATGGCATACTTTATGATTTCCATTATGGGTAAAACGCGATAATTTCATTTTAGGAAGTGCGGACTACCGCCCCCTCAAAGTGATGTGAATCGTTAATGCCATATGTGGGATGTATAAAGATATTATATATGATATATTACTGGAAATATATTATAACTTTATATAATTATGATTTCATTCCATTAAATATGAAATAGAAATGAAAGTAGCGTTCATGCGTACGTACGGCTTACCGTCTCCATGAACGGTGCATTTCATTTCTTACCTCTAAATGTTATGTAATATTATAAATGAATGTATATACTGGATATATATGACATATATGACATCTAAATCATGAATATAATTATGGAGATAATGGATATTCTACCACATAAACAACTTGTAATTATAAGAAGTTTATTGTTCACTCAAGTACCAAAGATCGACAAAACGACCGTTATTAACATAAATAATTACATAATGTTCATATCATTGTAATAAGTGATATAAAAAGGATAATGAAATTGAAAATGGTTCTTAATAAGGTAGATATTAACTCTAATTTATTATTCAGGAGGTTAAAGAACGGTTGAGTCAAGTCAGACACAAGGTAAGGGAATTTCTTAACCCAACATCCATTCTTTGGGTTAATCTCCTACTTTCAAATTATGTCATGATGTTATTATGTCCTATTTTGTATTTTTACTTTATTTATGTGTACCTATAGTGAATACACATAATAGATCTATTTTATTTTAAAAATGATATTTTTAAGGACTTTGTCTCAATCTCCTTTCATTAAGGCGTATTTGGTTTTATACACAACTTTCTTTTATACGGTGTATAAACCCCTTTGACTTTTACGTTTATTCAAGAGGAATCTTTTTTATACGAAGCATTTTGCTAAATGACAAAAGGGAATGTTTTTCTTTCCGTACTTATGCGGCGACAATGACTTCTTCGCCGCCGTGACCATTATTTGAGTTTTGGCTTCCTCTACAAGCCATCAATTTTTTAATGAAAAATAAATACAAAGTTTTAACTTTCTTTTATTTTGGTATTGAAAATGGTTCTAAAAGTGTTTTTATTATATCAATGTGTTGTATTGATATCTTGTAATTGAAATGTGGAAATGTTATGTTTCCTTTATGCATGTTTTATGTGATACGATTATGTTATGGTTTATGATATGTTTAAACCTATTCATATGAGGAATGTATTGGACTTAATAAGTGACGGGTGGAGCCCGCTATAGCTCCTCGATGCATCGGTAGGTCTCATGAGACAACTAGACGTGGAATTAGACGAGGCCCTTTCCCAATTTGATTTATGGTTTTGGCCGAGGCCTTAATCAATTTAGACGTCTTGGCCGAGGCCTTGACAAAATGTTTCAGAATGTCTGGCATTATACATTCCCTCATTATGAAAGTGGTTATTGTTATTGCATGTGATTATTCGTCTAGTAGAATATCCATGTGAGTAAGTAATGGCATTATTTTATTTTACTTTTTCCATATTATGCTGAAGTTCAAGTTCAATAAGGCTTTTGTTTTAGTTATACATTGCCTTAAATGCTTATGTTTTCTTATAAAAGCTTCCGCAATATTATTATCCTTACTGAGCATCTAAGCTCACCCCTTTCAATGTTTTAATATTTTCCAAGATGTGAAGAACTATTTTATGAATCACCTGCAGGGATTGTGAGAAGAGGATATGAGGGTGGACTATGGAGACTTTGTTATTGTAGTTTTTCACTTTATGATGTAATGTAACGTTTACGAATGTATCTAGTGTTTCCAAGGATACTAAACTAATCGGTCTTTCGAGACTTGATCTTTTGTGATCATGCCAATGTTACGATGTAATGCACCGACTCTGGGTAGCTGGGGTCGGGGCGTTACGAAAAATAATTAAGATACAATTAAAAATAATTAAGAAAAAATTAAAAATAATTATGAAATAATTAAAAATATTAAGGAAACAATTAAAAATAATTAGGAAACAATTAAAAATAATTATGAAATAATTAAAAATAAACAATTAAAATAATTAGGAAACAATTAAAAGAATTAGGAAATAATTAAAAGTAATTAGGAAACAATTAAAAGTAACTAGGAAACAATTAAAAGAATTAAGAAACAATTAAAAGAATTAGGAAACAATTAAATGAATTAGGAAATAATTAAAAGAATTAGGAAATAATTAAAAGAATTAGGAAACAATTAAAAGAAATAAAAAACAATTATGAATAATTAGGAAACAATTAAATATAAATAAAAAACAATTAAAAATAATTTGGAAACAATTAAAAATATTTAGGAAACAATTAAAAATAATTAAGAAACAATATAAAATAATTAGGAGACAATTAAAAATAATTAGGAAATAAATAAAAATAATTAGGAAACAATTAAAAATAATTAGGAAACAATTAAGAATAATTAGGAAAAAATTAAAAATAAAATAATTAGGAAATAATTAAAAATAAAATAATTAAGAAACAATTAAAAATAAAATAATTAAAAAATACTTATAAATAATTAGGAAATTTAGCAAGCGTGATAGACCGCTCGTCTACCTCAATTTTTTCTTCATTTGTGTGTTGAGGCTTGACAGGAAACTTTTGCCTACCCATGTAATATTTTCTTTTACTATCAAAATTATCAACCTCTTCACTAGCATAGAGGTGAGGAGGTGTATAATTTTGATAGTAAAAGAAAATATTACATGTGGAGGTAGAAGTTTCCTGTCAACCTCAACACACAAATGAAAAGAAAATTGAGGTAGATGAGTGGTCAATCATGTTTTTTTTCTATTCAATGATTGATTAACCACCCGAACTATATGCATATCTTCGTATTACTAATTAGTAACATAATTAGTAATATAATAAGTAACATAAATAGTAACATAATATAAATTATTAATTTACTCTAATATTAATAATTAAATAATACTAATAATATAATTATTTTATTATTATATGTTTAATATTTATAATTTTTTTTTAATATTATTAAAATTATAAATATTTATAAAATATTGCAATTAAACAAGTTTTTCTTTATTCTTAACACGTTTAAATCTTACAGGGTCGCCAATTTTCATGTCATGCCAAATAAAAAGTTTGCGTCAACCGTGTCCAATGTAAAATCTATAATTGTTCTTTCATGGTTGATCACCTCGCAAGTAGCGCTACAATAGGACAACCTAATTCATGTCTTTCTCATCTATAAGAATCATATCACATGACTTTTTACATAGACCATTTTCTTGAAAAATTAAGGGAAAGATACTTTAGTTCTCTTAATTTTTCAAGGAATAATGATCTATGTAAACGGTCATGCGAAATGATTCTTAAAGATGAGAACGACATTACTTGTGTTATCCTATTGCAACAATACTTGCGAGGTGATCAACCATGTAAGGACAAGTATAGAGTTTACATTAGACATGGCTGACACAATCTTTTTATTGGGCATGACCTGAAAATTGACGACCCGTTAAGATTTGAACATGTTTAAAATACAACAAAATCTATTGGAAATATTGAGATTTGTAATAATTAGTAATAATTAATAATAATTAATCAAAAATCAAATAAATTCGAGTACATGGTTTGAAATTGGCACAATTTATGGCAGATTGGAAGCTACCTTTTTTTCAACGTCTCATATCTTTGCTACTTTCTCCCACTGAAATAAGTATGAAAAATGTTCTCTATCGTATGTGAGAGCAAGTTTTTCATACTGATTTCAGTCAGGAGAAAGTTAAAAAGAGATGAGCCATCAGACAAAAGAGGCTCTTTTCCCTAACGACTCATCTCATTACAAGGAGATGAGTCCTTAGGAAAAAGAGCTGCTGCCAATTCGCTGGAAACAAATAAGAATAATTAGTAATATAATCTCCACAATGATAATTCCAAAATTTTATTTCATTATCCAAGCATATCTAATTTTTCCAAATATTTCTAAGTATTTCTAAATTAATAATAATTAGTAGGGATGATTACAAACTAACTGTGTCGCCTACAATTATTAGTAATTACTAAGAAATAACTGTAATTATGTATCTTCTCTTTTTAAGATATTATTTTTCTTATATCAAATTATTTAACCATAGTACTAGTTTTATATTTTGTAGAAACATATATATGAATATGGAATAAGGAAATAGACATCAATCATTATAAGATGATCGTGCTTGGATAAATCAACGAAAAAATCTAAGTGGTTCTAGTTTAAATCATGTATATGTTTATAGTGTTGAAGCTTTCTTATAATTTGCATCATCAAACCCGGAATTTGTTTCAGATGAGACAATTAACTGTCCTTGTAAAAAATGTGCTCTGAGAACATTTGAGACATTTGAAATCATTGGGAAACATCTCTTGCGTTATGGGTTTCAATCAGATTATCTTTTTTTGTATCAACACGGTGAACGCAGTTCCAGAGAAGATACTAATAATTTGATTCTAGATCCATCATGGTTTCATAATTTAGAACATGATGATTCAGGGCCATCCGTTCAACAAACTGAAATCGAGGATGATGTTGATTTACCTCCCGAGTTGGCACCATCTGAATTTGCTGAGTTGTTCAGGTCTGATGAGGATGTATTTATCCTATTTGCAGGATAAGAAAATTAGAAGCAGTTTCAAAATTTATGGCTATAAAATTTGTTAATGGAATGTCAAATAACTATTTTGATCAGATATTTTCTTTGGATAAAGCACTGTTACCTGAAGGAAATGTGCTGCCTGCTAATTATTAAGAGACCAAGTGACTTGTCTGTAATCCGGGCCTTAGTTATCAGAAGATCTATGCATGTTCAAACGACTGCATCTTATATTCTGGTGAAAATGAGTCGTTGCATAGTTTTCCCACATGTGGACAATCTAGGTATAAAGAAGCTCAATTAGGGAAGTCTGGATTGATTCCTATAAAACAGTTGATATATTTCATCTTTACACCCAGGTTACAATGTTTATTTATGTCTCAGAACACAACGACAATGATGTCATGGCACAAAACCAATATTTCAAATGGTAAAATCTTGATTAATCTATCTGATGGTGATTCATGGAAACATTTTGATCAATTTCATCCGTCTTTTTCTTTAGAATCTCAGAATGTGAGATTGGGTCTTTCTACTGACGGTTTTTTTCCATTTGGATCCTTTGGTAGTTATTATTCCAATTGGCCTATCTTTATACCTCCGTACAATTTTCCTCCATGGATGTTGATGAAAGAGCCTTATATCTTTTTGAAATTATTAATCCCAGGACATCCAAAAAAGAATATTGATGTTTATTTGAACCCATTGATTGATGAGTTGAATTTATTGTGAATTCATGGTGTTGGTACATATGATGCTGCTGCGAAACATAATTTTGTAATGAAAGGTGCTTTGATGTGGACAATTAGTGACTTCCCGACATATGGCATGTTATCTGGCTGGAGTACACATGGTCCAAAATCATGTCCTTACTGTATGGGAGACAACAAAGCATTTATGCTTGTGAATGGAAAAAAACCCTTGTTATTTTGACTGTCATCGTAAATTTCTTCCAAGCGATCATCCTTTTCGGAGGAATAAATCTCATTTCATAAAAGGCATAATTGAATGAGATGAGACTCCAAAAATGATCTCAGGTACAGAGCTACAATCATTTGTATTTTCATTACCTTCAATCACTTTTGGACTGACAATAAACCAACAGAAAATTCATGGCTTTGGGAAAGAACACAATTGGACGAAATAAACATTTTTTAGAATCTTCCATATTGGTCTAATTTGTTGGTCTGACAGATGTTAGATGTCATTAATATTGTGAAGAACTATTTTGATAATTTATTTCATACAGTTTTGGATACACCGGGTAAAACCAAAGATAATGTAAAGGCATGATTAGACCTTGCCCAAATTTGCAGGCGACCAGAACATGAATTGTTTGAAAATGTCAGATCAAAGAGATTAATGAAGCCAAAATCAGCTTATACACTGACCAAAGAGAGTCACTTATTATTTTGTCAGTGGATTGCAGATTTGAGACTTCCAGATGGCTATGCTTCCAACTTGGGCAGATGTGTTAAAAATGGTCAAATTACCGGATTAATAAGTCATGATTGTCATGTTATAATAGAAATAATTATGCTTATTTTATTAAGAGGTTTGTTGAATTCTATGATTTGGGATTCGATAACAGATATATCATATTTTTTCCGAAACATGTGTGCGGCGACAACAGACTACGATGCACTAAGCAGACTGGAATAAGCTGTTGTTGTAATTATATGCAAACTGGAAAAAACAATTCTGCCAGATTTCTTTTACTCAATGGAACATTTGATATTACATTTTCCACATGAAGCAAAATTTGGAGGTCCGGTTCAGTTTCGATGGATGTACCAATTTGAGAGATGCATGCAGAAATTGAAGAAAAAAGTACGTAACAAATCATCTGTTGAAGGCTCAATTACTGAATCTTATTTTCAAGATGAAATTGCTTTATTCTGCTCTCATTATTTTGAATCTGAATATCCCTCAAAATTTAACCGCATGGGCCGGAATTAGGGGAATGTTGATGATAATATGAACAATCAATTATCAGTTGTCAATCAGCCGAAACATGGCTTTGGTGGAGTTCATGATAGATGGATTTGAGATGATTGACATCATAGAGCTCATACATATGTCCTACTCAAATATGAAGAAATGTCACCAATTGTACAGTGAGTGATCCTATCCCTTACTCTATTAATTCTGTTACAGTAAATTAATCATAATGTATTTGTAGGTTATATGATGATCATATCAAGAAACAATTTCCAAAAATTACAGTAGCTGGCTTAGAAGAACGTCGGCAAAAAAATATGCCTATTGGTTTCAAAAACTGGTAACATACATTCTTTTTTGGTTTTACATATAAAATCAATTTATTACTTGTAATAGTGATAAATGATTTTCAAATTTTCAGGTATTTGTACATGCTGATAAGAATGATAATCGATTGCGTATATTGAGTAGCCCACCATCCAAAATGGTTAAATCTTATAGTGCATATGTGGTGAATGGTTATCGCTTTCATACACATGCATATGGGGAATCAAAGAAAACAATGAATAGTGGTGATTGTTTGAAGGGATCACATCATAGAGATATTGAAGTTGACTTTTATGGCATGCTTGAAGAAATTATCGAAATGTGTTATTAGGGACATAATTATGTAACAATGTTTAAATGTCGATGGATGGATGCTGAGAGAGGCTTGCATATTCATATGACTCATGTAATTGTTGATATTAAACATAAAAGCCTTCTTGTAGTAAATGAACCATTTTTATTGGCTCATCAGGCACATCAAATTTATAATGCAAAATACTATGCTACTGAATAAGAGTTGGATGATTGGTGGAGTATAATAAAAGTTAAATCTCGAGAAAATTAGTTTACTCAAACTGAATGTGGTTTCACTAATGTGAAAGGAAATGAAATTTTTCAGGACACTCCTCAAAACACATTTTTTTCACAAAGAGACATGAATATTGAGGATGACACCCCATAGTTAAGGGTTAATGGTGACGATGTTGTCAATGATGTTACAACTGAATTTGAAATGACAAGAGATGATGAAAGTGAAACTAATATGGAAATTGATGATGTGGATGAGGAAGATTAAGGCATTTACATTTACAACTATGAATATGATGATGAAGATGAACATTGACACAGTAAAATGCTTGTTAGAATCATAACAAATATATATCTATACATAATAGTTATTTTTAACTGTTTGCTAATAACAATCATTTCATGTTTCAGATGGACTCAGAAACGTATCGTCAGTTTCTGGAGGATGAGCTACCTATATATGATGAGGTTCTTGAGTCATCTGACCCTCGGGCTATCGGCACTATAGGGAGCACTCAGAGGGAGCGTGTTTTTGCCAGACTGATGATTCCAGATCCTATCCCTGAGCGACGTCCACCTCTTGGATTTGATGTGCACACGTGGTGGTATGGTAACCTGTGTATTTCATTTATCTTTCATTATAATTTATTTATATTCTATGTTTATGATTATTTATTGTTTTCCACATTTTTACGTTTATAGCTATTGGACAGGGGAGTGCTATCTTGCGCAATTATTTTTCTAAGCCCTAGATCACTTGGGATCAGATTCCCGCTGATGTGTAGGCCGCCATGTTCGATCATTGGCTGGTATGTAATTAAATATTATTTATTTTGAAATTTATTTCATTAATAAATTTATATTAGGGTTTATGATATCCCATCGATGAGAGCATGAATGCCACTATCCAAAAGGCATGGGTGGTGTCTATGCATGACTGTTTCCGTCAGTTTTTGCAAAATTTGAGAAATGCTGCTGTGAGGAAAACCAGAGTGATAGAATTTGATGAGTCCTGTAGAGACCACCAACCAGAGTACATTTCATCTCACGTTTGGGATGGATTATGTACACATTGGTTGGGTGGTGGGTTTCAGAGGAGATCTGCATTGGGTCGACAGAATCGGGGGAGACAAGAGGTAACGCATCAAGCTGGTAGTCGTACATTCAGTGCGCATAGAGAGCGTCCGGGATGTACTTTTTTTTAATATTTTATACAGCATTAAATATAAACATTTTATTTTATATTCATATAGGAATTAATGCAGCCCGTTATTATGACGTACAACATTTATCGGAGGATGTACACTGATTCAGCTACTGGAGAGATCAGAGGTGACCGCCAGCGTCAGATTGTGGTCAGAATTATTTTCTGTTCAGTTTGGAAATTAAATGCATATAAACTTTTCATTATTTTAATTTCTAATTGAAACTTAAGGAGCCATATGAGGTCGCGACCTGTCAGACACAGGCTAAGATTCAAGATGAGACGGGTGATCAGACTAGTGCCCACCATTTTGATGAGACGGCATGGATGCAGGCGACCTAGTATGGCTTTGAAAAGGGCCGAGTAGTTGGTATTGGCTATCATTTGACTCCTACAACTTATTATGGTACTACTACGATGTATGCATCCAGCTCGAGAAGATCTTGAGGAGAGACATCATCTTCTGCCTCACAGTATCAGGAGGAGCTGCATGCTCAGAGTCAGCTTATAGAGGATTTGCATCAGGGGCTGGAGCAGATGCGTCAGCCGCTTGATGAGGAGATGGGTCGATTGCAGGAGCAGATGCGTCAACAGCAGGATGAGGAGACGTGTCGATATGAGGAGCAACATCAGGAGAAGATGGAGTATATGCATCGTCTGACTCATATTTTAGGGATGGAGTTTCCTCCACCACCTCCTCCAGGTACTCCAGATTATCCACCCCCCAGTGATTTATTTACATGTAATAAACATTTGAGTTCGTAGTTTATTATCATATTAACTATTTACAATTACTCTTTCATATTGGTATGAATATTTCATGATATAATTTATTTTTATTTTTTTTAATATTTTATTACTTATTAGTATTATTTTTAATGTCTGTTTATTTTAGTAATATTACTTTTAATATTTTATATATATTGTTAATTTTGAGAAGTTTATAATTTTATAATTTTATTAATATTAATATTATTAATATTATTTTTTTCATAAATATATATGTTTATTTTAATATTAATAATATTTTATTAATTTTTATATTATTAATATTAGTATTATTAATATATAATATTATATTATTTATATTCATATTATTATTATATATTAATATTTCATAATTAAATATTATATTTTTTTATTTATATTATAATAATAGATATTTTTTAAATTATTATTATTATTATTATTATATAATATTATATGATTTGTATTAATTATTTTATTTTTGTTATTTTTGTTATTATTTGCGACGGGAGTATTTGTGATGGGGTGTCCCGTCGTAAAATTTTTTTACTGCCCCATTTGTGACGGGAAGAATACCCGTCGTAAAAACTATTTCTCCCACGGTCCATCTCAAATACCTACGTCGCAATTTTTTTAAATTTCCCATTTTCAATGGGTCAGAAACCTGTCGCATATAATATATCTACGACGACCCGTCGCAAATAACTTTTTTATATATAAACGAAAACCAATTTGCGACGGGGGAAAATATCGTCGAAAATACTCTTTTTGCGATGGGACCACTGCAAAAACACTTATTTGCGATGTCGTTTTCGGCAACGGGCGATTTGGGACAAAGATCCAACACAAAAGGACTTTTGCGATGGGATCCCGTCGAAATCGCCCGTCGCAAATATTCTGTTTTCCTGTAGTGTGATTTGTTACAAAAAATAGTACATAAATAAATAAATCATATCATGAGGTAAATAATTAAATGTGAGGAAAGTGGAATATCATGAAAATATAATTGGTGTGAAAATCATAATCTTCAATAATGAGGAATGATATGACATGCTAGAATAATAGAAACATGTGTTTATAGAAACAACATAAAAGATGATATAGTAAACATAATTGAGTGACAAATTCCAAAGAAAAAGACATAGTGTGCTTTGAATAATGACCAATGCACTAGATATGTCTCATCATGAGGTAACAAAAATAACAACGATTTAGAGGTCTATATAATTTCAGGCCCATCTATCAAATTAATATTGTGTACGTACATAAGTGTTCAACATAGAATATACATAATACTAATTTATTACATCAATTTTAACATCATAATAATGGAGTTTGGATTATATAATTGTAAATATAAAATCAATCATGGAATGGTAAAACTAGGTGAATACCCTCGAGTGGAAATAGATAAGGGTATTCCCTATATAAATCTTTTTTTCATGGTAAATATAAGGATAATTTCAAGAGTATAACAGTAGTATGTAATTGTCTATATAAGGGATGACTGAGAGTGAATAAGGTATCTAACTTTTGGGAATCATAAGGACATTAAGATGGATTTTTAAATATTAATTAAAACAAGATAAATTGGAAACCAATATGAATGACAAAAAACATTATAAAATAAAGAGGAGATGGAGAAGATCCCTTATATTAAGAGGGTGACTCAAGAATCATGGGAGGTAAATTTTAATAGATTTGGGGAACTATGGGAGGACTCTCCAGATTTAAATTCATAGTAATGTTGTTCCCAAAATGTTTTTAAGAGGAATTAGAGTTTATTTAGTTTATATTGAGAATATAGGATAATTCCTTATCAGTTTCCAATCATAGTGTTTTAACACTATATGACAAAGTAATCAAATAAACATTCCCGTGAGTTATTATATTGTAATCTACCAAATAAGACAATTTTTTAGTTATTAAATAATTATATGAATTAAAATAATTCCCTTTTTTAGTTTAATTGTGTTATGTTTATAATGATTTTATTTTAAAACAATTGAATATCATATTTGTTTTGGAGGATTCATTAAGGGTTAATAGAAATAATAAAATATTTTTAAAATGTATTTTTAAAGGGAAAACCTAATTATGTCCATGGATAATCATTGTAGTTTTATAATACAACATTTTGGTATTTATTATGTCATAATATATATACTGCATTTATATCATAAATTTTAGACAAAAAATAATCTATCATTGAAAAATTATAAAAAATAACTATGGGATATGTTTAACATGATTATTTCAAAAATAATATTAACATAATGAAAATAAGTATCTAAATACACTAATTTATACATTTATATTAAACATTCTAAATTATTAAAATATTCATTATTTTAAAAAATAATTGTTTTTACCTTTACAAAATTATATTTGATATTGTAAATATTTATTATTATTTTTAATTAATAAATATTATTTAATAATATTTTTTTAAAATATATTTAATTTAAAAAATTAATACATTTATGAAAATGAGTTTCTTTATTAAAATAATATATTTCCACAATTTAAAATATGTGTTCAATTATATTAAAATAATATTTTTTCAAAATCATTATTTAATCATTATCAATTAATATTAAAAAGTGTTATATATAATCATTGGTTTGTTAGAAAGAAAATATATTGGTAACATCCCAACAATCACCCATTGGATTGAGAAGAGGTGGTGAGTAATACTAAGCCATATATGACTTTCCCAAGACACAAAAGGCTTGTAATAAATTCCAAGGGAATCTTAATCAGTTGGGGGATTATCTTCCCTTGGACAATTAAATAACAATAATAAGAAAAATATAATAAAAAATTCTTCAAAAGATGCATTTATAAAACATATAACTAAAACAAGATCAAACCAAACAATACTACTTCATAGTACAATTCAAAAAACAAAGACCAACTAAACTAAAATAAAATAAATACATCAACTCGATGGTTACCAACATTCCCCAAGATCCAAATCCATATTCTATTTCAATGGTATCTTAGAACATCACTAAAGAACTGAGATAAATTTCTTTTACCTATGTATCAATATAAAATATCTATTATAACAGCAATGTTCCCAAGAAGGGATGAGCATAAACATATTCATATTTTTAAAATGACGTCCCAACTCTCAAAACATGGAAAACCAATTCTACAAAATTTTTATAAAACAATTTTATTAAATCTAATATCGTTTATATCAAATCCAAAATTGTTTTTAGAAGAAAATTTTTTCAAAAAAATTACAAAACATGATTTTATAACATTTCACAATTCTATTTAGCATACCCACTCCACACATCCACACATCCAAACATGCATTCCTATATGAAAGTTTAATACTGATGAGTGGTATCACATTGATCTACCATGTTTTTAAAAGGTTTCCATAATCCATGTTCCCTAATAGAAAATCCCCCTTCTATAGGGTCATTTCCATGAAAATGAAGTTACCCCAAGAAAGTACGCGAAAACCATTTCCATGGAAATTCACGAAAACACAAAAGAAAAATTATAAAAATTTATAAGATCATATTTCATTAAACCATTTTTATAGACCAATTTCCATTTAAAAAATTTAAAACAATAATTTTAAATTCATTCCTTTAAAATTATATCTAAAGGTGTTTTCCATTGGTAAATATAATTTCCTCATTTAAAAAACCATTAATAAAGAAAACATCCACCAAAGAATACATCAATTTTTAAAATAAAATAACTCAATTCAATAAATTCTATACCATTATATCATTTTCAGGAAAATTAGATTCAAGAGAATCCAACATACTCTAAAACATAGGTGAAAATGACGAACAACAAAAATCATCAGAAAAAAAGATTGAAACTCAATGAAATTCACATATATATTATCACCAAACTCAAAAACAAACATATCTCATTATTATTCATATAAATATTTGTGCTCATATCCTCAATTTAATGAATCTATGATTCCATTAGAGGGATGTAGAAGAAATGTATGTTCAATGGTGAAGAAAATCCAATTACCAACCAATTTGGCCACCAGCACACCAAAATTCAACTACGATTCACTCCTGGATCAATATGAATGGTATCAAACATGTTGGGTGGGAGTGGAACATGTATTATGTCTTATATAGGAATAAAGAGTTGTTTAGGTTGTTATTTAGATTAGATTAAAAAAATTTAGATCTAATTTTTGAATTTTCATCATAATGGATTATGATGGAGGAAATGTTGTGATAACAGTCTACTGGACACTAACTCCAAACCCTCCTTACATAGCTGGACACATTTATTGAATAACTGTGCACCAACCATGTTATTTATCTTCTTTTATGTCCTTTTTAGTTCTCCTAGGAAGCCCTACACTTTGACTAAATAGTGCATCCAACCATTCACATACTTGTTCCCAATGTTTTAGTTACATATTTTTCATGGATGCATTTAATGATTTCTACTAACAATTGTCAAACCATTCACCACAAAAAATTCTTAGAATATGTAGAAACCCCTACTAAAACAATTATAAATAAAACAATCTAATTACATAATTAATATACATAAATTAAGGGACACATACATGAATCTATGGGTTCTTTATTCTCCCCACCATTAGTCTTTCCATCCCTAGAATGTAGAAAACACCATTGGTTTAAAAGAGTCTATGCAATTTCTCCATCATATAGTTCTCACCCCCATTTCTTCTTGAATCTGACCATACCTCCATAATAACAATAGTTAGTTGATTCTATTCCCATCAACGAATTTTTATTACCTATTCAGAATCCATACTGTCATGGAAACCAATATAGCATCCACTTGTAGGTCAACATGATCACCTTGAATCACTTGTTATGGATCTTGTATAAACTAATTTAATTGATATACATGAAACAAATTATGCATTGAACAGAACATTTTGAGGTAAATAAAACTAATATTCCCCCTCACCAAATTATTCATGTATATAAAAGGGATAATTTATTTTAGTTATAACATTCCCTACCCCCCCGAAAAAATATTTACAATACTTGGGGAGATTATCAACAATATATGATCAGTCACCTCGAATGCGAATGACCATCAACAATAATCTACATCAAATTTCAGATGACCTAGACGTATCCCCCATTCTCTTTCTGATCAATTGAATCTTCTCATCTATCACTTAAATAATAAATTTTCCAACTATTGAACTCTCAAATATTTCAATAAATAATGTGGATAACAACATTGAATTCCATACAATATGTAAAAATGAACCATATTTATTATTTCCTGATAACTATTGTTATATGAGAAATCCGCCAATGGCATGTTCTACACACATGACCAAACAAAATATTTTACATAATTTCCATGTAAATATCACCCATTCTGGGTATCTATCCATTTGAGGATGATGTGTCATACTCACACCGAACTGAGTCCCAAGGGATTCTAGTATGGAATTCAAAAGTAAGTAATAAAGTATATACCAATGATTAATATAATTGAAATTTCCACAACATGACTTTTAACATCTTCCCAGATAAATATTTTGGATAACCCCACCATATTAGATTCATGAATCTAGATGAAATGGGCCAACATGGTGAGATGATCCACTATCAACCATATAGAATCATGTTAACACTTCTTCCATGGTAGACTACATACATAATCCATTTCTACCAACATCCAGTTACACATTAGAATTGGTAATGATTGCAGAATATCTTCTACCCACAGGTTCTCCACCATAACATTGTAATAGGTTAGTCATCTCATATAATCCTATACCAATATTTGTTTCATGGAATACCACAAAAAGTTTACTTTCAATTTCTAAAAAATAATTTCTATTCCTAGATAACAACCAATATTTAATTCTGATAATAATGATGAAGTTGTTCCTAAATATATATATGTATGAGTATCTTATCTTGAAAAAATAACAATGATTCTCTATGTAGATTGAAACCCTCAATGCTCTACCCACAAGTGAGTTTGACCTCATATAAACACATTTGGAGATTGATTTATGGGCCTCCTAAATGGTCTCAACAAAATCAAGAAGAAAGTAAACTAGAATGAAAACAAAAAAACTACCTCGGTCTTCCCAATCCAAGTAAATATTTATTATCACTAAAATACACTCCCATTAATATGAAGCATATTTTTTAGTCTGCCTATTATACTTTCTTCAAAATAAATCCACCATAGAATCCATATTACCCATTGTATCTATAAATTTACATTCAATCATTTGAAGATAATTAATCCTTATTCATTTTATCATATCCAAGTCACTTTGGGAAAAAATGTGATTAACAATCTTATGGTCGATGAAAACTATAATGTTTTTGAAAGATATGTAATGCCACCATGACATCAAAGCATGTATCAGATCAACTAATTACAAGTCATTTTTTGGCCTATTTTTCTCATGAATCCTTAAATAACATGAGCCATAAGAAAAAACATGATCACTCTATATGGAAAAAGTCCCCATCCCAATTCTTAAAGAATATATATACACCACATACCCTTTGCACAAATTCAAAAGATATCTATATTATTGATGATGTTAGATTAACATTAAGCAATTAATTAAAGTTATTAAATTCATCATTACATTGTAATGGAACATTTTTTCTTTTAAAATCTATAAATAGTTAATATAATCTGGAATGTAATAATAAGATGTTGGTAATAACTAAACAGGACATGGAAACTATTTATCTCGACGGAATTCATTAGAAATTTAGAAGATATCAAATACTATAACATTTCAGTATCCACAAAAATACCTTTTTCCATTCATAATATGGATAGGGAAACATAACTATTACTTTAAAAAATATCAGTGTGAATGATTATAATATAGATATAGATCATATAAGTCACCGAAAACTATCACCATGTGTTTATCATTCTCTACCCTTATCCAAGAATACAATACTATATCATCCAAAAACACCACCATAAAAGAATCGAAATAACATTGAAAAATTGGATTCATCATTTTCATAATGATAGTGTGTTAATTCATAAGACTGAAAGGCATAACCACGTAGTTTTAATGGTCATCTCTACTATTGAATGTTGTTTTTATAATATCCTTTTTCCCCACCTATAGTTGGTGATATCTTGAATTCACGTTAAATTTTGAGAACCATTATCCTATAACTCAATTGGTAAATTAGGTCATCAATGTGTGTAATGTTATACTTATTATATTTCATATATATGTTTATTGTTACGAAAATCTATAAAAATACGTATATTTCCATCAATATTTTCCACAAAAGTCTGTTTCTTCCCACGGAGACATACTAGGATGAATGAGCTATTTGTTTTCCATTTCATCCAACTAAAATTTATATTCCATCAAATAATTTTGTTCTATCTAGAAATACATATTAGAGATAGTACTTGTCCATACAAACATATCGACTATGAACACTACTTCTACTAAGGGTGGAAACACTACAAAATTATTTGGGAAATAAATCTAGGAACTGATCAACTTTTCATGGAGATCCACTATTCCCAATATCAGCCATAGATTCCAATATTAAATCTACCAACTATTACAAGATAGTTCTCTCCAGTTGTTCTAAAAATTTGGTTCCAAATTATTTCACATTATGATCTCATCTAATGAGATTTTATATCCCATTATATGTTGAAAAACATGCCCTTTTTGTATAATAATCAATTTCATCTTTCAACATTATAAACCAATAAATACCCAAGATTAATTCAAAAAATAATTTTCAGACACTATAATATCACAAATCAATTCATCCCCATCGATATTTGTAGAAACATTATTTATATATGTTGTATTGACACTCAATTTACAATGCAAGAGAATGATGTTTCAAAAAAATACATCATCACAACATGAAAATCCCAAAGATTGGCAACAAGAAAATCAATAAATGAGCGGTATGAACCCTTATGAAAAAAATATCTAAAAAATGTAGAATTAAATATAATCAAAACTCTTAATTCAAATGTTTTTATTGATCATCCATGATCACTTTCTCATGTGCAAAAAAGTTAATACCTACTACAATTTTAACATTTTTCGCTTTTGAGATTGAAATGGTTGAAGATTTAATGTATTCATAGAATCAACATGGTATTATCTTTAATATTGATGAGAGATATTAAATTTTAATAATTAAATTTAATAATATGGTTCCTAAGAAACAAAATATGCATCCCTGTCACCCAAACACAAATCACTATGAATATAGAACTAAATATGTCCTACCAAGTTTCAATTATGTAATGCTATTAGTGATGTTGTGTAATCTAACATCATATGATCATAAAAGACACACTAAAACAGTACTAGTGTACTCTATGGTTTTGGTATAAGATTTAACTATATTACAAAGTGATTTCAAGTCACACAAACACCTTATAAATTCATATTCATTTTCTACTTAAATATTGAATTAGATTTACCAAAACTTTACATTTTTATCAACATTATTTTCCACCCCTGTTACTAGAGATGTCTCCTTATCCCACTGCCTCTCTATTGAACATATTTTTATAATAAATTACCAATATCACTGAATAGTTTGATCAAATTTTAGGCATTAACCACAATTCCAAAATTCATTCATTCAAGGATGAACACGCACAAAAATCCTATAAAATTGGTATCAAATACATTAATGTATACTCATAATCTATTTACAAGATAATATTTAATATCGTGATGATGTTTTTTGTTCATATACAAATTTTAAAATGTATGAAGATATAATTTTGTGTTGAAGAATTCATAAAAGTACTCCCATCTAATGCCTAGGTTAAAGTTAGTCTAAACTAGTAAATCCCACAATTGGTGTGATAGATCCCCAAAATGTACATATTGAAAATGAAATTCAAATCTGATGCCGTTCCAAGGAAATTAAGGACTCAATTAATCCTATTTAGTAACACCTAAACCTTTTTTATATCTTAATCACACCAAATTATGGGTGGATTATGATTTTGAAATAAAATAAAATGACTGTCTTCATTTGTTTATCCCTTTTGTTTTCATATTCTATAGACTGAAAAGCCTAAAAAATACTCTGAATCATCTGGTGGTTTTCCTATGGCTCAGGTGAATCTATATTCTCAACAATGTGTTCTGGATAGATTATAATGTTCCTACCCTGTTCAATTTTCTATAACCAAAAGATAAAACTATTTTTTCTTACTCTAAAAAAACAGAAGGATTAGAGTTTTCAAATTTACATCATGACACATATAACAAAATTATTTTCCAAATTAAATCATATATATTTTTTTCAAATCCTTTTTAATATTCCACAATGATTTTAGAAATACAAACTATTTCATTATTTTTTGTAAAATCAACACATTTTAATCATATGATAAATCATTAAACAAAATGAAACAATCAGTTCGGGTAGGGATTCATTAAAATCCATGAATTTTATTCTCTTATCATTGGATAAACTCATGAAATTGTGGTGAAGAATCATAAAACTAGATATTAACACTCATGTAACCAAATACCTTTGTAACTAGAATTTAATCATCAATAAGTTTTCAATGTCTTTTTATGCTCAACATTCAATGTTCTGATGATTTTACTCAGTACTACCATAACAAAACCACATTTAAAAAAAAATTATTTTCCAACTCTTGGACTAAAGAAAGAAAATAAATTTTTCCCAAAATAAAATATGGACTATTCATGACTAATTGTATTTGTAACAACATTCCCCTCATCAATTGGGTTGGGAAGTGGCGAGAGGTTCTTCTAGAACTTTGGGGACATCCCCAAGACCCAAAAGGCCATGAATAAATTCTTAGGGAATAAAAAATAATTGGGGGATGATATTGAAATTTAAAATAAAATAACCAAAAAAATATAACTATGATGAAAAATACTCTAAATGATTCTTTAGTACAAAATACTACTCAAATAAAACCAAACCAAAATATATCAGAGAACAATGCATAAACGAAGATAAAAAACACAAAGACATGGAAGACATCAACACAGAAACATTCAAACAACTCTATGATCTAACTGCACAATCCATTTCTATAGTATCATGATGCATCGCTAATGTAAGGATATACCTTTCCCCTACCTATGTGTAGATATATAATATCTCTGAACACACTTATATGACAAAAAATTGTGTGTGTTTAAAACAGAGCAAAATTTTACCAATGATTTACCAATTAACACAAATAATATTTGAAATGTTAAATAATTTATATAAAATAATTTACATAAATTTACTGTAGTTTATATCAAAGCCAAACTATTTTAAAAACAGAATTTATTTCCAGGATATATGAAAACAAAGTCGTTAAAGTGTTCACAACTCAATTTTGTATACCAATTCTATATATCCACACAACCATACATGCATTACCAAGTCACCATTATATACTTATGAGTGAAATATCATCATTACACCAAGTCTTCATAGTGTAATCATATAAAAATTTCAACAGTTGAACATTCCCTATCCGTAGAGTCACATCAAGGAAAATGAACTGACACCAACTGTATATTCCAAAACCCATGTGAAAAAATTCAATAATACATCAAATTAATTGAAAAAAAATCTATAAAAAATTAATTTTTATAATTTTTATTCTATAACAAAGATTCACAGAGAAAATCAAAACCATATTTTTCAAATAATTTTTTTTATAATTATAGACAAGGGAGTGTTCAACCGAACCATCCAATTTTCTTCAGTTGAAAAACTGGTTAGTGCATATGTTTTCCACGAACCCACTCATACCATTTCATAATAATAGTAAAAAATTCAATAAATATTGTATCATTATATAATTATATAATCAATAGGCGTCGATATTTTATTGACCTACCTATCAAACATAGGTGATAATGAATGACAACAACAAAAATAAAAAACATGGCTTCAAAAATCTAAAAATGTATTTAGATATTGAAACCTATAATAAAAAATACCTTATCTGAAATTTATCCATTATACCCTATCGACATCCAATAACCTACAGTCATGTAGGAATCACAATTGAATCAAGAGTAATGGTCTCTAATTCCTTGAAAGGAATATGAATTTAGGTTATTTACAATTTAGTGGGATATTGAGTGTTTTAGAAAGTGATTCATAATAGATAATAATTGATCAAATTTGTACTACTTAATTATTAATGTGAAGAAATAAGAATAATGTGATGTAACTGTGCACTACCCACAATCTATAAACCCATATCACATGGCTGTCTCATAACGATTGAGGAACAACAGACCAACTATTTTATTTTCTTATATGCTTACTTGATTGGTTTCTCCAAGTTTACATCATGGTTTTGAAAAACTATGCACCTAAATTTGTGCCAGCGCATTTTCCATAGTTTCAGTCTCATGATTTCCAGGGAGGTGTTTCATGGTTTTGACTAACCATTATCATACAATGAAATACAATAATATACCAAAAACATGACAAATCTTAAAAAAACTCCCAAAACATTACACACTCAAATTATATATTATTCTATATAAATAAATGGTCATGTACTAGAATACATGTGGGATACATAAAAATTCACACTGTTATAGTCTAAATACAAATCCATTTATTGGACATGTGAATTACATAATGGTTATCTGTGAGACATTGAGATTTTTAGCGTGTGGTTTGGTGAAAATGGTTTGGGATTCTATCTCAATGAGAATGAAATTTTCATATAAATGGTTTCTCTCATTCCTTGGTTGTTGAATACTACCATGAACTTGGTCGAGGTTAAATACTAGTGATGATATATACCTTAGAAGAAATTACTAATGGGCTTCATATGGTATGCTTATACAAGTTGAGGTCATCTTTTCATCTAACTATATTAATTGGTCTTTATCATAACCCTTAATATTGTAATCACAATAGACACTTTATAATAGTTATATAATCAGTTTTTATGATGTTTAATTGAATATTACATTTAATAGACTATACATACAAATAACTACCAATGTATTTCATTGGGTAAATATTAATAAAATACATGATAAGAGATTTATTCATTAAAAAAGGGGATTTAATTTATATATTTTCAAGTCATTAGATTCCTTACTCATTTAGAATTTTCACCCATTAAATTTTATATTCATGGACTAAAATAGTTAAGATTTCTTATATTTCACTAAATCTTATAGTACCAATGATACTTACCAAAACATGTGGTTACACCACATCACATTAACCAGGTAATATGTCTTGTGTCATAGAACATTTTCACTATAATTATATATATTCAACGGAGGATCCACATATAAATTATTTGTTTATAATGTAAACGAATTTAGATTTAGTTCATTTTAGAGGTCTATTATTTACTTCCACATAGGGATACATAGAACACATAATGTATTTGATATTGGGTAGGTGGTAGTGGTAGTTGATAGGTCACTTATCTAATGAAATCAAGGATCTAAAAGGGGTAATGTATCTAGGACTAATATTTCCCTTCTTCCAAAACATCATGAATTTATTCTTTGGAGATATTTGAAGGAACAATTTATCTATTCCCTCAATCTCTTGCTTCCATAAATGATTATCTTTATAATATTTCAATTTAAAATATATTGATCTTCCTTTAATTATAATGGTTTGAAAAATCATTATCATATCATGGATATGATTAGATCATTTATGCTTCCTCTCTAGAAATTATTTTTAAAATTTTAGAGTTTGAATCCCTTTCCCATAGAGAATCTCATGAGTTGTCATTTGAATGAAATAATGGTAATTGATCTTTAATGATAATACTACTTGGAAAAATAGGTTATCACAATATCCTTGGAAACCTATTTTTGAAGATAACAACATATTCTCAATATTTTAATGGGTTTTTGACTGACTATTTATAATAAAGAGATAAGAAGTGTTGAGGTTCATTTTTAAATCCAACTCCTATTAAGGATTACATAAAACAACGTGGTAAACCATAGATTCGTATTAGATACAACAATTATTGGAACTTTATAAAGTCTTGCAACATACCTTAAATTTATCTTGGAATGTTTTATTGGATTAAAATATTCCTTATTAGAAATAAAATATCTCAAAATTATATAGTGGTCAAATACCATCAAGAAAGTGTTATATCCATTATGATTATTAAAGAGTATAATGATAAAATTGATGGTTATAATTTCCAATTTATATAATATTTTTAGAAATTGATTCATTATACATTTAGAAAAATATCATTCCACCTTAACTTATTGGCATACTAAGAATCAATATTTGAACTCTGCAATATCACCCACTATGTTATCCCACCCGATGTTTTTGTAGAAATATTTCATCATCTTGAGGATTCCTAGATGAAAGGGAATGTTGATCTATTCACATAATATGGAAATTCCCAATTCAGTTATACTTTTAACTGAACACATATCTAGGTTATAAAAATTATAAGTCCATATTTAGAAAATATGAACTATGAAATGCTTCCTATATTCTTCTATAAAAACAGATCATATTTATGGGCCTCTCTGATCAAATCAAGAATTTATTATTGGGAAATTTTTTGAGTATGTTAAGATATTGATACATCTATTATTTACGTGTCCATCCCTTTCATATCCATGAATATTTGATCCCTTTAAATCTTCATCTTGGAAAGAGATGTGAGATTCTTTTTATTTAGAGAATCTTACACAATTTTTACATAGATTGGAAAGTAATGTATTGAAAAATCATAAACCATAATCCTCTATGACTAGATTTATTGTCACATATTACTCTCATTTTTTGTGATTATATACATTAGTATATTATGATCTATATATATTTCAAAATTTTCTTCATAAAGATATTGATTCCATATTATCAATAAAATGACAACTGTTGTCAGTTATTGACCATGTCTTTAGTATATATCATCATGGATCATTAATTGGATAGAGGATTAGGGTATTAATTTGTATTCTTTAAAGAGTAAACAACCAAATATTATTTGCTTGTATCACTAAAGATCACAAATCCTATTCCACTAGTAGGTTATGTGAGAGAATTTCTAGTGATTAGAATCCTTATAAACTCTATAAATATTTTATTTTAATAGTTATTAAAGAAAAACCTGAATCCATTCAATGATAACAGTAATAGTATGATTTATAACAATTATGTGTTTCTTAATAGTCAACATTAGTAAAATATTCTTCTAAAGAAACAATATAGTTCTGTCATAGATGCTAGTCTGGGCCATCAATAAATTAAATTTACTTTTTAGAGATCAATATATATACCATTGTTAGTGATAAAAATCCCCCAAAAGTTACTTTCTCAAACAAAAAATAACATTTACTATAAAATGCATATAAATTTTCCTTCTACAAGGCCTTTTTTTGATATTTATATTCTCATCATGTTCCTATATTCTTTTGGAGTAAAGAAGACTATCATATATAAAAAAAACAAAAATATGTCAAGGTAATACTAATGGATTATATAAATTATACATATGAATATTATTGTACCATTAGTGAGTCCAAAAGAAATTACTATGAACTCATAGTTCTCGTACCTTGAATGAATGGATGTCTTGGGGATGTATTTTCCTTCACCATTCCATGATAATATCCCAAAAAAGATAAACAATTGATATGTACTAGGATCTATACAGATGATCAAACACACAATCCATCCATGAAAGTGGATAATTACTTTTTATTATGATCTAGTTGAGATCATGATAATCAAGAAGAGGTCCATTGATCAATCCTTATTCTTTTTGAAGAGTATGGGTGAACCTTATGGTGATGTAGTTGAGAATGTAAACTCTTTATCCATATTTTCCTATAATTGCTTCTTAATCTACTCAAAATAAACAAATGTTATTCTATATAGTTTCACAGATATTGTAAGATATATATTTATGATCATTATTGATATATCAACATCATAACTATGAGAAAGACTAGAAAAATCTTTGGAAAAGTTATTTGAAAATTACATTATTTTGGGCTTCTCATCAAAGATGATCATTTAATTTAACGTAATTAGTTGGCCAAGATATAATTTCTCTCGAGGAAACAAATTTCAATTTTTAAGAATTTAGAACTGAAGAAGACTCATACTAATTATTGTACTTTTATGGAATCTAATTATTTTTAACAATACATAGGTTGATTTACTTCTCCAGACATATTATATTAGATATACATGAAGAAATAATATCCATTTGTTTAATAAAATAAAATTCCAAAAATGATAGAATCAAAAGAATATCTTGGATGGTTAGGCAGAAAATATAAATAGGGGATTATTTTTATCTTTTGGATGAAAGAATTTCCCAATTATCTATCATCACTGATAACATGACTTAATTATTTGAGATGGTGGGGAATAGTTCTACTAAACATTGGTAATATTAAAGAATACAAGAATTATTTATAAAAATAATTCCTTTAACTATTTTATTCTATTTATAATCAAATAAATCATCCAAAATAGTCTCCATAATGAGAAATTTTAAGGGCTTATATAAATAACTGGAAAACCATGTAAATTGATGGGGTAACTCATAAATGAAACACATTGTTTAACCTATGATTTTTTTGGATTCAATCAATTTTATCCATGATAAATATAATAACATAAAATATTATGATAATTTTTATCAATTAATAATAATTCATAATGGGCCTTTAAATTTATAAATGGGGTTTTTCCTTTGAGTTTAAAAAAAGTAGTTCACTAAGGCCCATTTTTATGTAGCTGTTTAAGAATGATTTATTCTAAATGGCTTATTTTCGGTGTTGTTACCAATGCCACAACAACTTGTATTATCGAGATATAGATTTATTTTTTCATAAAACTATTTACTCTATACATTAATGAATGATATGTATGTTTTCTTTTCCTAGTATTATTCCAACGGATTCTAATAGAGTTTTCTAATCCTTATCAAAAAAATTATTATATTGAATATAATACCAACTATAAAATCCCAATTTTTTAATAAATAATTATAAATAATGGTAGACATTATACCATCCCTGTATATCATATACCCTAGTGTATTGGGTACATTAAGTACATTGAAAAACAGAATGGGAGATAAATAAAACGAATTCATTTAAAATATTCATAACATTCTTCTAAAATTTCATTGTACTTCTAATGTTGCCTGGGACAACCTAGGGATATACATAAGGAAGATGTAAGCTATAAATCTTAGTAAGGGTTTAACAAAAGAATTTAATCAGAAAAAATAGTACTTATGATCAAATAAAAATATCAACATAACATAATAGGGGTGAGAATATGAATCACGATCATAATGGCACTATATAAAATTATAACATAAATGCACCCTAGGAATGTTGAAGCAACACAAAACATTTCATTGTAAACATAATTAAAGTATAAAATCCTTGAAACCATAAAATCATGTTATTAGTTAATCCAATAGTTCACTATTCATTGTATCTCATGAGAAAAAGACAATGTCGAATGCATTTTAGGTCTATATAATTTTGATCCCACCTATCAATTTCATATCATTTACACGCATAAGTGTGCTACATATGTCACACAATATAAGGATGTATTTCAAAAAAATACCCCTTTAATAAGGATTGGTGGTTATATAAATGTAAATTGTTAATCAATAAGTGATAGTTAAAACATGTTTAATACCCTTATTGGAAATGGATATGGGCCTTCACTACACAAATGTATGGATTGGAAAATCGCAGGATTATTTATAAAGAAAAATAGATATACATACTAGGGTTTAGAATGGGAGAATGTGAGTGACAATTGTATCTTAGTACATTGTAATAACATGTACATTAAAAGGGATTTATAATAAAATATCCCAACTCTAAAAATATTATATCTAATTTCATTAAACAAATAAATTTAATTATCAAATAGTAGGAGGGGATCCCATATATAGAAAGATAGATTCTAAAATCGTGAAGTAATTCTTAAGAGTATAATATAACCTTACTCAATATTAATTTAGGGAAATGAAGAGTTATATTGTGATTTATAGGGTTTTAGTGAAGTGTAATGAGAATTTTGGTTAGTATATATATTACAAGAGAGGATAATTATTTATTAATTTCAAAACATGGGGTTTAGAATCCATATGAAAACGTAATAAGAATTGATTAACATTGTTTTTCACCATAGGTTATACCAAATAATAGTGATTTTAATCATATTATATGGATGATAACCAAAACATCAAAATAATCTCCTTTTTAATTTGGAAGTGTGTCACGTTTTTAAAGAATTACTTTTAAACCCTTAAAAATTTACTTCAAGCTTGGAGGGTTCAAATAGATTATAAAATTAATAAAAGAGATCAAACAAACATTATTTCAATGTGAAGAAAAATTTTGTTCATGTATAGTATTTATATTATATATTAAATTATTTTTTTGGATTGATTTTGTAATAATAAATTCTGTATAATTATATCAAATATAATTTTTACGCAAAAATTAAAATTTCATAGAAAATTATTAAAAATTATCCATTGGATAATTTTTTGGAGATGATTTAAAAAATATTTTTTATATGAAAAAAATATTTCTATAAATATTATTATTTAATATCTTACCTAAAAAATACCAATTTATTGAAAAATAGTAGTTTTCTGACAATAAGAATTTTCAATCCCTTATAAAAAATTCAATTGACATCATAAAATTATTTTATCATTTAAATTTAAATAGGTTTATTAAAAAATTATTTTTAAAAAATATAATTATATTAATTAACTGTTAATTTCATTATAAATTTTTTAATAATATAAACCTCATATTTTCCAAAAATACAATTTCATTATCACATTAGAATTTTATTTTTATTAAACCCATTATTTATTCATTCAAAAAGTAACCATAAAAAAGGATAAATATAATAATTGTTTTCATATATTGAAAAATAAAAAATTCACACTATTATAGTTTAGATAACTACCCCTTAATTACACTTGGAAATTCAATAGGGTTAAGGTGTGTGATGAAGATATTGTTATGGGGTGGTTCGGTGAACATGGTTTGGGTTTGATCATGATAGGATTCATCATTTCCTATAAATTGCTTTAATCATGCATTAGTTATCGAATCATGGATTTTTCATGGTAAAGGAGTAATCCATATGATGTTATATATAATGAAATTAGGTATATATAACATTAACAATAAAAATGGGCAGAACATTATTATTTAGAAACACATTATCATTCCCTCATTTTCATTGGGTCTTTTAAAACTGCATGGGATAACGTGGGAACACACATAAGAAATGAATGTGATGTAAATCTTGATAAGTGATTAATAAAAAATGATGTATAGATGTACATAAGATACTAGAGTAATATCTAGGAAACATAATTTGGGTGTGAAAAAGTATATTGAACAATGAGGTCTGATATAACATGATTGAATATAGGAAATAAAAGAATGTGGAAACCACACAAAACATGACATCTCAAACACTATTCAAGAACAACAATAAAGAAAATATAAAATATTTATCTAAAGGTATCCTTCCATAAACCATATATGGAATATCCTAATGTAAAAACATTAACAAATTCATTGGAGGGCTATATTATTATAGGCCCACAAGTCACTAAAATATTAATTGTAAATATATGTGTGACACGTAGATTATTTAAAGTAAGGATGAATTTCATTAATTTTATCCACATTATATAAAATTTAAAGTTAAATAAATTTATATACTAATAAAATAATGAAATTCAAATCTAGGTGAATACACTTGAGTTAAAATAGAGAGTGGTATTCAGGAAACATATGTTTGGCTGCGAAAATCTTAAGATAATTTTGGCAAGAAACGAATGTACGTAAATGTTTATATAAGTGATGAATGAGAATTAATGGTGTATCAAAATTTTTTTGAATCATATGGATGAAATGAAATCTTTCAAAACATATCCCATGTTGAACTATTTTAAATCAAAAGGAATGACCTTGAAAAAGTGCTTGATTTAAGATGGGGGGAGGGCATGCCTTACATTGAGAGGGTTTTTCTAAAATATAGGAAGGATATTATTATGAGATTCTGGGTACCTTGGGAGGTAAAAAAGTTGGAATGAAATATTACTATCAATATCCAATGATTTAGAGTTAAGAGGAGTGGTTTTGTTGCGGGTTTATATAGAATAAAGAGAATAATTATTTATTAATTACCAAAAACTGGTTTTGCACTAAATATGATAATGTTATCAAAACGAACGCACACAAAATTGAATTTTTCAAATTTTTGTACCAAATATTTGTGTTTTTTCATATTACATTAATCTATGAATAAAAAAAATTAAATAATTACATTGAAGATGTTGAAGTACCCCTTTTATAAACAATTGATTTTAAAAACCAAAAATATAATTTATGTTTCTGAGGATTCATTAACAGTTTATAAAATATATCAAATAACCTAATGATGCATTATTTTAAAGTGTAATCATAATTATGATTGTTTATATACATTATACAATTTATTCCATCAATTTTTAGCATTTATGATGTCATAGTACATAATGTATAATTATTTCATAATTATTTTTTCCCTGAAATGTGAATGTATTAGAAAAGTATAAAAAAATATATTGTACAAATTTGATGTGTTTCTTTAAAGAATTCCATTTAATTTATCAAAATAAATCATTATATATATGAATTTATATTTTTATATGAACAATTTATACTTAATGAAAATATTGATTTTTTAGCAATAATAGTTGCTAAGGCCTTATAAAAATGTCATTTGACATAATAAAATTATATCATAATTTATATATCATAAAATTATTTAATAATAATAGGTTATTAAAATATAATTTAGTTTAAATATTAATATATTCATAAAATAATGTTTCCATACTGAATCTTTATATTTTCCAATAATTAAATTTTTGTTTCATCATATTGTAAAAACAATTATCTAAAAATAAAAAAATTTCTAATATGTTGGTATATATACATATCTATTTTTACACAAGAGAATTTTATAATGTTATTGTGTGTGATGGTGATATTTTCATGGGTGGGTAAGTGATCATGGTTTTTGATGTGATCACGATGAGCTTGAAAAATCTACCCTAACGAATTCCACATTTTTTATTGAATATAGACCTGTTCATGTACCATGAAAAATCATAATGATCTTATATTCATTAGAATCACTGATAAATGTGATTAATGATGGATGATCCTACTTGTCAAGGACATTTATTCTTCCTTCAGCGTCTTTTAGACACTATCATAACCCTTATCATAGTAATAGTAATGGTAATTATAAAATAATTATATTCAAATATATTATTCTTAATATAATTTTGAACGAAAAATGATATAACCATAAAAACCAATTTCTTGAAATTAATTTCTTTTACCTAAACCCATAAGAAGGCATTTATTAATTCAAAAACAGGTTATCATTTATAAATGTTTTATTCACTATTGTAAAACCGTTCCATAACCATAAATCAAAAAAAATCTCATTAATGAATAATAAAATAATTATTTATTTTCCCATATTTTTCTATAAAATATAATTATAACCTATTTAAAGTGGGTGGTTTAAGTATCCCAAACTAGAACATGAGATTATCAAGGGGTGGGTATGAGCGAGAAAGTGATTTTATTTGCATAATATTATTATTATATAAACATAATGATATTATTAATATTCTTTTACTATTGTATATAAAAAATTTAGATATATTTTTAAATAATAAATTACATGATGAAAAAGGAAATATGTCACTTTTGTGGAGCAGATTGTCAACATGTATGCATGGAAAAAATAATCCCATATAAATGAAAGAATAAGTAATGCATGTTTTATGTTTTCAAAATATTAGAGATTTTGAAAATAATATATTTATTCATTAGATAATTGATTTTAAATAGCAATTTGTTGTGGTTATGTATGATTTACCAAGCCACTAATGGAGGTGAAAATCCGTATGAAACATAGGCGAAATTTTCACATTTCGAGTTACTGAGAGGAGGTATGAAATCATCAATCAAATGATAATAAAATATTTCATCATACATTGTATATTTTTGTAATTATTTCAATATGTGATGATTATATTCATATGTAGAAAAAGAAGAGAGAACTGAAAAGAAAAGAATAATGAATTGGGGGTGAATTTTTACATACTCTTTAGAAGAGATCCATTTCATAATTTTTTAATGATATAAAAGTGGATATTTTGAGAAGAACAACACTAATAATAAGAAAATATTAGTTTTTTAGATTTATTTTCTCATATTTTAATCATAGTTTACAGTCTTGGGTGTAATGAGAAGTGGTGTGGTTGTGGATCATTTTATAACGACGATGAATGTAGTTTTCCAAAATATAAAATTTATAATCACTATTAAACATCAATATTGACCTAATAATTGAATATAAAGACTGTGGAATAATTTATGTGAATAATATTTCATTAATACTACTTCACAAGTATTTAATCATTTTTTATGTCACATACTCATAGATTGTTCACTTTTACCATTTTTATTTTTTTCATGGTAGTTAATTTAATATATGAAATTTACATTTAATAACTAAAAATGGGAATTTTTAAATACTTTTCACCTTATTATTCTAGATATAGATATCTAATATATCAACTAATATTATTTTGGGTAATAAAAAGTAAATTTTTTATTAGTGTAAAGATTTCATAAAATCCAATTTTCAAATAAGCTATATTTTAAAGAATAAATATTGTGTTCCAGAAAAAATATACATTTTATTGATTTCAATGAAAATAATTGTTTTATTATTAAAAATATAATACTTTAGATAATATAAATGTATAAATATAGTAAAAACCCATATTAAATGTGAAATACCATAATTATTTTATTATATAAGTATATCTTCACATTCAAAATATTTAGTCATGGTTTTCTATGTTGTAAATTTTATTATATATAAATATATTTTTTAAATCATTATATAATTTTTTTGTATTATAAATGGTTTTATACACACATATGTCATTATTATAATATCATAGTCATAATAGTTACATTTTGTCCCGACTCACCTGAAAGAAAATTATTGAAGAAACTTATAAAAAAATGAACCAAAAGATAATATTCACACGATGAATCTAAAAATTATGTCAGTATTATAAAATTTATGTTATAAAAATTCTAAATTTTTCTATAAAATAATAATTTGGGAGTTAAATAAATACTTCTTTTATAGATATTTAATTTTTTATACAATATGTGTTCATTATATTATTTATTATCAATTTCATATATAATTAATATTAATATAGTAGTGGATATATTATATTATTATTATAAAATTATTAAATTTCATTAAATCCAATAAAATACAAGTTATATAAATTTTTTTTGAGAAATAACACCCATTAATATTTAATCACTTTTACTATTTACCATATAAATATATTTAAATTTATTTGTGAAAATATCATTTTTATTAGAAAATATATAAATATAAATTTTTTTCATAATAATACTAATTTAAAATTTAGTGAATTTTTTAATTTATGTTTCTATGCAATGTAATCTATTTAAAATAATATTAATTTTCAGAAAATTTATTTTAAAATTTATGACCATTACATTCTACCAGTTTATTTATATTTCATTATTTTCTTAATTGTAATATACTAGTGTAAGTAGAAAAGGATATATAATATATATACCTGACTTATGATACTAGTGATATATCAACCTTACATAGAGAGGGAAAATTTTATTTGAAATTACCTTATCCCTCATATTAATTTCATTCTATACACATTTTAGCAATGATCCTATATTTATTCTATATCAATACATACAATATATTATTTTCTATTAAAGTGTTTTTTAATCATCTTTTCACTGAAAGATAATCATAGGTCAGAATGAAACATTAATTTCTTATGCCAATAAATGACCTTCCTCTAATTGAAGAGTAACAAAAAATTTCTAAAAACCCATTTAATTTACATTGTGGATTGAAAAATATATGTTCACAAGGTACATTTATTAAAACATATAATGTGGATAAATTATTCATAGAAATAGAATATTTCTCCAAAAGTCCAATAAAAAATCAATAGCGTGGTGGTTTGGTGTTCTTATAAAAAATCCTAGATATAATAGAGTTTCTATAATAGAATCCAATAAGACATTAAGAAATATAAAATGATGTATTAGTGTGTCTTAAAAAATATAATTACAACCATCCCCTTAAATAGATATCTTTTCATGGGTTTTCTATTTTTTTATTGGTTTATGAGGTTGCTGAGGTTTATAATCCTTGTTATAACTTGTATTAGGTCATTGACTTTCATAATTCCAAAAATAAATTACTTTTAAATATTGTCTATTCTGCCCATTCAATTCATCTATGAAATTATTCATCTCATCTTGATAGTCACAATCTTGATTGATAATCCTTACACACATGGAAAATATTCTTATTCCTTTAGAACATTCCCATAGGCACTTATGGCTATATTTTTTAAATATAGATAGTTTAATATTATTTACATTGTGATAGTAAAATAAACAATAATTTATTTTCCATTTAACATTTTTGGTCTACATATATTTGGTAAGACTAAATTTATAAACATTAACATGTGATAGTTTGGTGAGCTTATCCATAATATTTTCAACACTATTGTTTATCCCATTTGGTTTCTTATTATGATAATTTCTATATATTCAATCACATTCATTATTTACATGGTTCTTCCCTTCTCTATCATTTTGAAAAACATAATGATTTTATTATTAGTGTTAAATAGTAATCATAATAGGTTAATTGTTATAAAAAACCTAATGAAAAACCCATCCTCAAAACATTTTACTATTTGAAACCATTGCATTATATTGTAGTTAAATATGAACACCTACTTATTCATTAGTTGAATATTTTTAAAGGGTTATCCAATACTCTAAAACCTAATAACTTTACATAAAGAATCATTTATAATAAATCATTAATAAAATGTTATTAAATAATGAATATCTCCAATTTTTTCTATTCCATGTGTGTAGTCTTAGGCTCACACATCATTCAAATAGTAAAGATATAGTGGATACTAAAAGAATCATTTTTATGGTGATTTACCCAATGTGAATATGTGCTATAAATTTACACACTATACATTATCTAAGAAGATATATAATTTATAAGAAAACCTCATAGGGAAATGATTACTAAAATTCCATGATGTTGTCCTATATATTGAATTATCTCTATTATTTTCACTAATGTTACCTAATCCGAATTACTAAAAATTAAAATACAAATCCTTAAAAACTTATTGAATATTTTTATGATACCATATATGGTTCCAAAACCTGAACTCCCAGTTTCAATGATAATGAAAAATAATTCAAACATTGGATTTGTTACACGGAGTGATGAACCAAAATAAAAAAACCATTATTTTATATAATTTTATAAATAAAATAATATTATCTCACAATATTTTACCTATCCCATGAATTTAAGGTTTAACGTCTTTGAGGACTATCTACATAAGAAATTTATTTCATAACAAATGTAACCATTTATCTGTAACTTATCCAGACTAGATCAACATTCAGACAAGTGATTAATTATATTCATCTTCATAATATATTGTATAGAAACATAATAAATTGTTGATCTCAAATTCTCATGGTGGAAAAATAAATCAACATTTCATTAAAGGGGTTACATCATTAGAAGATGAGAAAATATGTGTAAGGTGAAATTTCTTGTAAAAAATATCATGGAATACCAAATTTTATCCATTTGAAATAATATAATGTTATGTAATCTTGTTTGATGAATAATATACCATTGTATAAGAGTGATAATACACGAGATAATGAATTGGATACATAGATAATAGTCAAGGCATAATGATGTAGAATGTAAAGTAATTATAGCAGAAAAATAATTTAATCAAAATAAATTACACTATGAATCATTTCATGGTGGAAAATTAATCAAAATAGTTTATCCAATTAATGAATTTGTCTTCACAATCATATAGGTCATTAGTTTAATATGTTTTATAATCCTACAATAAATTAGTGACTTGTTCTGAGACATCTATAGTACAATAGTGACTTAGGTATCAAAAACATATAGTATACTTGTATCTCATTTGGTATAGATCCTTGAAAAATGAGTTTAATGGTTATAAAGGACCCAAACCATCAACGCCAATTCTTATTGTTTCTATTTGAAATAAATCATCGATCATATTAATAAAGAACCCATTGAATTAAAATATGATCATATCTTTTCCAAATGATGTTTTATTTATAGAATTCTTGGATTAGATCAGTTGATACCAATATCAAATCAACCAAATTAAAATTTCATTTTTTCATTTATAGGAGATCTTATAAAACATAAATAAATAGGATCTTGATCGTTTAATGATGAAAATATAAATGAATCAATGAATATATGTTTTTTTAAAAATACATATTAAAAGTTTCATAAGAACAAAAAATCTAATATCACATTAAAAATTATAATTCCAATAATTTAACATGAGATAATTTGAAATACACTAATCTAAATTAAATATATTTAATAGATCCATGAAATAGATTGAAATGTTTTGTAGAGTAATTTTTTAGTGGAAGATAAAAATTTGATACAGAAAGTGAAATCGATTTTGTTATCATGAAAATGATTGTACTAAAACCCCAATTATAAATACTGTGACCAATCATTTATTTGTGATGTGGTTAAGATAAATTTTAAGATTATTATAATCAATAAATTATTTTATTTTAAAATTATATTGGAGAATGATTTAGGGAAGTGTTTGAGTGTACAAGGAAGGTACATATCTCAATTTACGTGGATGAGAATTATCCTTAACAAAAAAATAGAGAATGAAATAAATAAATTTAGATCCATTTATATAAAAGAAAAAATTATGTATACCCACATCATATAATAGATTAACATCATCTTTGGAGAACATAGTGAAATACGAATCCTTATAACCCATGAAAATAATTTCCATTCAGAAAATACCTTAAAAAAAATATATATATGAAATAAAAGACCTTTTAAAGGGATTTTATAAGTGGGAAATGTAAATACCTAAAAATTTGAAATAAAATATTATAAAATAATTTTTTATGTATACATATCTGATTAAAATAAATATCCAGAAAAAAATCCACATCAAAATGAAAGAAAATTCGGTTAACAGAGACGCTTATTCCCAATGAAATGTTTTAATAATAATCCATGAGAAGAAAAATCATGAATTTTAACTTGAAATAATATGAATAAAATATAGTTAGTTATATTTAATATAAAATATAATTTATATCCACCAAATTAACATAATTGGGTTATTAGAAAAACATTTATAAAGGAAACTAAATTGAGATGAATCACACTTACGATGTTCTAATCATTAAAATGAAATATTTTTGGAAGGTAGAACATCTGTTGGATTTGTTGATAAATTAGATTTTATGAAATTTCAAAAAGAAAATAAATCTATATCCACCAAAACACCATTAAAAATATATAAGTTGTTAATATGAATCACATTTAACTGAAATAATTTTTATATCCGAAAACACTTACCTTGATTCTTGAACTCAATTAAAGCACCGTGAACTCTTATATAACAAAAATAAATATCTTAATAAAATATTTCATAACCTTATCTAAACATTTAATCCTTTATAAATATAATTTATAATAATCAATTATTAATATTCTGGTTAGTTATATTTAATTTTTGGTAATCATATGTTATTAGTTTGAGTTGTTTGGATTTTAATTTTTTCTTAATGGTGGTGGAGATTATTGTATATTGATTAAAATTTTATAATGTTGATATTATTACATGTGATGAAAATTAATTGTTATAATGATTTATAATATTATAATTTCATTTAATAATAATTTATTTACGATTCATGATGATATATTTTGTGACGAGCTTGTTTCAATAATTTATAATAAAAAATGATGATACTGTAAAAAGAAGTCTTATATTTGTAAAAAATTATAGAACCAAAAAAGAAATGTTATTTTATAAATAGTGACTAATTAAAAATGAATATATTTTTTTATTATCAATAATGATACAAATTTAGGTCATTGTTTAATTTGGGGGTTAAACAAACACAAAAAATAATATAGATAAATCTATCAGTGATTATTGTTAATAATGTGATAATTTTTAAATTATATCATTATTAATGATGATTAATTATATTATTTAATTTTATTTATAGTGGTTAATAAAAATTGGAGATATTTTGATAATGAATAAAACAGTGGTTAAAAAATGAAATATTTAATTTTCATTGAGAGGATAATCTGCACGTATGCTTGGGTGACACAATTACTTACATAGAACGTAAATGAAGTACTATTTGTTTTATATTTTCATAATATTAATGAATTTATAAATATTATATTTTCTCATCAAATAATCCCTTTAGAGAACTATTGTATAGAGGTTATGATTAATCGATCATGTCACTTATGGAGGATGTAGTTAGCATGAAACAAAAGTGAAATTTTAGTTTTTCAAATGGTTTGGAGGTGGGAAGGTAATAAATATCCAATAAACATAATAAAATTTCGGTATATGGATGATACATGTGTAATTATTTATTAATTGGTATATTATATTCTAATAATATATAAAATAAATAATTGTAATAAAAATAATTATGAGTAATTTAGAATGTTACCTTAATCATTGAAGATCATCTATTAAAAAATGAATTAAGATTTTATTAGTTGTATTTTCAAAATATTAGAAAAATTAAAGATTGTATTAGAGTGTTTTGGAGTCAATTATTTATATATTTTTCATATACCACATGCAAGGGGTGTGAGGGGAAGTGGGGTAGTAGTGGATCCTTTTATAAGAGAGTGGAGTAATATATTTGTAAATATAAAATGTAATGTCACCATTCAAAGGTAATGTGGTCCCAATAATAGAAAATTATTTATGTTTAGAATATTTAGGCTCATTAAATAATAAAAACATTATAAAACATCTTTATAACATCTTGGATTCTTTTACTCATAGAATATCCCCCATTAATGTTTTTTACAGTTGTAATTAATTTTCCCTAAATATAATTTTTATTAATTCCTAAACATTATATTGTCTTTATAAAATAATTTTAGAAAAATGATTATATTTATTAGATAAATTATATTAATTTATTTTTTCAGTTAATAATAAATCATTTAATCATTACTACAATCATAATGTAATTTTTTGGAAAAAGTATATTATTTAGCATAAATATTATACTTAGAAAATAATTATTAATTTTCTTGAATTTAATGAAATTAATATGTTTAATATTTAAAACTATATTTTATCTATTTCAAACGAAGTGCAAGATCACACAATATGATATCTTAAAAAGAATATCGTTATTTTTGATACCACAACCAATACAAAACAACAAGCTCAAATGAATGATAAGATATATTACCGTTATAAACTATACATTAAATTGGAAGGTATGAATAGTATTAAATAATTTAAATATATATATATTTATAGTTAATAAAAATAATTAATATATTCTTAGGATATAATTAATCAATTTTTGGTAATTTAAGTTCAGTTTTTAAAAATATTTATTCATAAAAAATTATTTTTATTGGCTTTCATGAGGAAATATTATCAATTTGGATTGAAAATTTTCCACACTTTATTGGATAGAAAATTAAATCATTATATAAACAAGAATATCAGAATTATCGTAATTTGAAATTTATGAATTTTTTAGATAATAATGATTTTTCATTGAACACTGAAAAATAAAGACAATCGTGAAGCTATATTTTTTCAATGAATTAATTATTTTATAGTTAATATTAATTTTTTATTATTTTTTCGAGTAACATGATTATAATTTATTTATAATTAAATAATATAATATAATTTTAATAATATATATATATATATATATATATCATTTTACTATAAGTTTATTTTTGTTTTTAAAATATGAGTTTTCTAAAACAATTAATGTGCATTATGTGTGTCCAATATAATTGTTTTTAAAAAAAACCAAATGATTAAAGAGTTAATTTTATATATATGTAATATCTAAATTTTTTAATTTTATTGATATAATAATTATAATTCATCATGGAGTGTTTATGAATTCTTTTATCGAATGAGAAATTCATATCCTGAAAAACCACTTTATCGTCACCTCTGTGGATTTAGTTTTAAAATAAAATTTTTCACTATAATGAAATAAATTTAGTAAAATTGAATGATTATTTAAAATAATAATAATTTATATTTTCAAATAATATTTAATTAAATTCTTTCTAAAATGATTATAGAAGTCAATGAAAATTAGTTACTATAGTGAAGGTAAAAATGGGATTTCTAGTGGTTAGAATAAAACAATAAGGGATAAAATAACCTAAAAAATTATATAAAATATATTTAAGGTCCATATAAATAAATTATAATCTATAAGTCTCTATAATGGTATATTTTTTTCATGGTGGCATGTGAACAGTGTGGGTATACCTTTTTCAGTTAAAAAATTACAAGTGTGCCACTCACCTCACATATAAAGGCCCCAACCTCAACTATCCCATTCATAGAATCAATGTAAATAACCTATAACACCCCAAGATTTCATAGTACGTTATTTATTCAAAGTAATTCAATAACATGCACTACACGCAACACTGAGTTTTAACGCACCATGGATTATCAAAAAAGTCGTTCAAAAGTGGTTATGAATAGTATTAACTAAATTTTAAACTTTATATAATCCTTATAACTTTAGAATCTATATTATGAGTTTCTTAGACATAATTTAAGAACAAATACATTTTTTCAGATAAAAGAAGTATTTTTAAAAAAATGCAATTTTACCGTCTTTTAATATAGAATCCTTCTTAAATAAAATATTTGAAACATTTATATATTCAATTTGATAAAATAAACTTCTTCTTTAGAATAGGGAATAAGAATATTGTTTGAATAATTTTTTGGTGGTTTTTTGATAACCTTCATATTTGGGTGAATAGTGAAAAATACTATATTTTAACAGAAAACAACTTTTTAAAAAAAATAGTTTATATTGATAAATTATAAAATTTAATGGTCTGGAAGTATAAATAGATTATATTTTAACCATTTAATCTAATTATGGTCATTTTAAGTAGTTTCACTTTGAAATTGGACATAAACAAGTACCAAACTTTTGGTAGTTCTTTCTTAAAAATACGCCTTTTGGTTTTGACAGTGGGAATTAATTTTAAATTAATAAATTCAAATTCTATGTTTTTAATTTGGTAAAATATACTTTTTTATTGAATTTCAAATATCAAAATTATCTTAGGGAAAATTTTTGATATTTTTCTAAAAACATTCAATTTTTGATGAATAGTGAAAAACCCTGAGTTATTGGTTAAAAACGACTTTTTATTTAAATAACTATTAAATATATTTAATTTTATTTTAAGTCTAAATTGATACATAATACCTATATAAGTTCCATTTAATTCAGTATATTCAGTTTATAATAATTTTAGACATATAATATTTTTAATGAACTTTTCACCATCTTTTACCCATCTCTTATGAGAATTTGCAAATTCACATAAAAATTAATTTTACCTATTCTGTGAGTGGAATTTTGAAAATCCGAGAGACACTATTAATATCAACACGTTAAATGTGCATCAATAAGATAAAAATAATTTTTTTGCGAATAGCAACTTTTTACTTTTATTTACCACGATTAAAAGTAAATAGGGTAATTAAGGGAAAAAATGATATTATTATTACCATAACACATGTCCTAATTATATTTTCTAAGTATACTTCTACCAAAAAAATCCTTAGGAATAAAATATGAACCTTTTCGGTCCACTTGGATTAGACTAGGACATTTATTATTATTTAATTCAAAGAAGAGTTAAAAGAGTTAAAATCAAAGTTTAATAAATAAAACATTTTTAATATTGGGTTGTACATAAGATAAATTCAATTATAAGTATTCTTTAAAAAGATAATAATATTTGATACATAATGGTATTTTATTTATAATTTATTGGATAATATGACATGTTAGTATTGATTAAATGAATTTGGTTCGAATTAATAAAGTTATTACGAATTTAACAAAAATCAATTATTAAATAGTGTCAAAATTGACACAAAGGAGTTTTTAAAACAAATATTATATTATTAATTGATATAATATTCCAAAAAATATAAGGTTCTTCCAAAAGACTTATATGATAATATTTATTTCATTACTCGACCAATTGGGGTCGTTTGGAAGTATATAGTGTGTTTATTAACTATATAAAATAAAAATACAAAGAGACATGGTAAATGTCAAACTATTTATCTAAGAGTTAAACTTATAAGATAAGGTTACTATAGTGACCCAAACCTATCTAAAATATTTTGATTTAGTTGTTTTATACCCATACCCACCTTATTCTTTTAATAATCAACTTTTGATCCATTTGAAACCGAATAAGAATGTATTATAAATTAATACTTTATGTATTTTCCTAAAGAGCCCCTCCCCCCTTATAAAAGGACAGCATTTCTAACAAATTCCTCAAACCTCTCAAGCCTTTTGGCTCATCCATCCTCTGTCCAATTTATCTCCCTATATACCTCTCCTCCTCCTAGAAGCCTTACCTTAACCATAAAGCACTTCAAGTGTCCTTTTTGGTTCAAACCAACGGGAGTTACCCAAATTAATGGTAACAATTTCTCTTAACTTCATTTCTTTTATTTTACTTCTCAAACACCTAAACTCGTTTTATTATTTTCTTGTGTAGCAACACCAGCATCCTCGATATACTAGGATTTTGTTATGAGAAGGATTAGAACCACACCTAAACACACCTCCATCTAATGGGTTAAGAACATAATGCTTCTGTGGATGGCAACCAAATGCCTCCCGAAACGATGATTGTTCAATTATCTCCTACCACCTCTCATGTTGGCAATTATGATGGAACTATAATTAAATATGATATTAATGATACTTATTTTATATATATGCTTAGGTAATTCCATTTTTTAGAATACCATTTTTTGTTTCAGGTTGTATATATATACGATAATTTTATTTGAGGAAGTGTGCACTACCGCCCCCTTAAAGTGATATGACTCGTTCATACCATACATGGAACATATAAAGGATGGTGTTAATGAACATAAGTAACACATATAATATATTATATTATACTGGAATAATATGATACCTATTTATCATTTGGTTTTGATTCATTTTAAAAAGAAAAATGAAATGGAAGTAGCGTTCGTGCATACGTACGGACTACCGTATCCATGAACGCGATGAGATTCATTCCCCATTTAATACATTCAAGTATAATTCTCATTTGATGATTAAAAATAATTTTTCAGGACTTGATATCATTCTTTATATGAATAATATACAACCCATCCACAAAAAACAATGCTTATGTTACAAAACATATTAATGAAAATGAGTAAGTTAACACCTGGATTGACGATAATACTAAGATATTATTTAAAAAGAAATGTTAAAAGATGATATGTGATATTATAATTATTTATATGGTTCTTTTCTAATTTAATAACAAGGTTTTAACTATTATATAGGAGGTTAAAATACCATCGACTAAGGGAAACTACCAGGTAAGGTTTTATTTCACAATCTCTTCATTATCTGAGGTTGTCTATAGGTAATTATCTACGGGGACCTCTTTACCATCCACATCCATGTTTCATAAAAATTTATTTCAAAACATTCTTACTATTTTATATTATATGGGATAAATTCATTTATACACTTTATTTACTTTTTATAAGATGATTATAAAGGAATCCTTTCGTCATTTTCCAAACAAGGTCCTTTATAACCTTTTTGAAAAAATTAAGGTAAGAATGTCTTTTTAACTTAAACAGCAGGTGCAGCTATTTTCCGCCATTATAACATCATAAAATATTCCCATACAATCTAATAAGAATATTTTAAAATTAAATGTTTTATTTTATAATTATGTGACTTTTAAATGATTTCAAAATGAATATTTTAAGAATTTGTGAAAGGTAATCTTTATCAAGATCATAATTTTAAATGTTTTAAAGATTTTTCTTTCTAAATATTTTTAATTAATGTCCATTTTTTTACAATTATTTTAAGGATATATTTATATAGACATGAATTTTTTGAAATTATATTTATTTTCATAAGTTTCAATGTGGTCTGGGACACTTTGATTCAAAAATCTCGTTAAAATTACTTCCTTAATAAATGTGTGACTTTTAAATGATTTCAAAAAAGAGATATTTCTCTCAAATAGTTTTGATTTCTTCTATGTCAACATCCATTGATGGATTATAAGATTATTTGATTTTGATTTATTATTATAAAAAACTTCCATATTTTACTGATGGTTTTGCGATATGTTTGACTATGGATGAGTTATTTTAATTCCATTCATTGTTTAGGGATAAATTATTGAAATTTTGTATGCAATATTAATATGAATGTTTATGTTATATTTAAACCTTTTAATATGAGGAATTCATTGGACTTAGTAAGTGACGGGTGGATCCTGTTATAGCTCCTCGATGCATCAGAAGGTCTCATGAGACAAACTAGTGTCTTTGAACATGGCCTTGACAAAATCTTATTTGTAGTCTTGGCATGAGGCATTGGCTAAGTGGTTATGATAGTCTGTCATTATGCATTCCGTCATTATGAAAGTGGTTATTGATATTGCATGTGATTATTTAACTAGTAGAATATCCATGTGAATAAGTAAATGGAATCATTTCATTTTATCTTTTCCATATTATGGTAATTTTCAATTTTAAAAGGCTTTTGTTTTATTTATACACTACCTTAAATGTTTATTCTTATTTTGGAAGGTTTCCGCTGTATTGTTATCCTTACTGAGCATCTGAGCTCACCCATTTTTATGTTTTATTTTTCCCAAGATGTGGAGAAGTAATTTATGAATGGCCTACATGGATTGTATAAGGGGATATGAGTGTGGAGACAAGATGTTGTTGTAGTTTTCACTATATGATGTAATGTAATCTTTATGAATGTATCTAGTGTTTCTAAGAATATTAAACTAATCAGTCTTTCGAGACTTGAACTTTTTTTATCATTCCATTGTTATGTAATAATGCACTGACTCGGGGTAACTGGGGTCTAGGCTTTAAAATTGGTTTCAGAGGGAGGTTTAGTTCAATCCATGGAAACTCGATTTAGATAAAATCTGATTAGAACACATTGACCTAAGATGGATATTGAGGATTAGTATAGAATAACTTCCTAGAATTTTGGAATTGAAGAGATTATTATTAGTTTTCGAAGAAATACATCCATGTATGGATACAAGTAGGTAGAGGCGGCACTGGCATAGATGTACCTAGGGGTAACACCCAAAAACACCGCTTTGAGATAGACTCGAATGAGAACTTGTGCATGACAATGGGCCTTCCTGCACTATTGGTTATGACAGTCCAAGGGGATATGTTTTGGATAATTCTCATTTTCATTACAATCCATTATGAAGGGTTTATGAGTATATAGTTCCTCAAATTAATCATTTTTATTATTATGGATTATATCCATAAACTGTTTAATTTATGTTAAGTGTGTAACAAGTTTGGGATTAGGTATTTCTATTCATAAATTAATCTAGTGTATGCTATTGTTTATAAATGGCACATTGTAGAAGGAAGGAGAACTCTAGAAATACTCATGATCTAAAGAGTAAGAAGGATCATATCTTTCATGGTCATATGCCAGAATTTAAAAGGGAAATAGTCTCCCACATATTATCATCATATGAAGAAATAGTATCATGTGTTGAGAAGAGAAGTAAAGATTTCTAAGAGTCCGATGGATTTGAAGGGAAGCTAGAGAAGGAAAGGATAGTAGAGAAAAGGACAGACAATGGGCAGAAGGTAATGAAGGATTTTCCCATATGTGATAAGTGTGGAAAGAATCACCTTTGAAAAATATTGAAGGGAATGGGAGTATGTTATATGCGTGGAGAAAAATGACACCAAGTACATGACTGCACGGGTAATAAGAAGGTTTCAAATGCACAATGCTTCATCTAAAAGGTGTTTGGATTCTACGCGAACCAATGTCTCACTCATTAGACTATGCCGCAAATGAATCTATTAGATAATAATCAAGATAAGATACTACCATTGTTAAAGAGGAATGACTTGTGTTCTTATGTTTTTATTTTGGAATTATTTCATTGAAGTGTTGTATCATTGATGTACTGGAAATAAATAAACATTGTACTGCAGTATTATTTCATTGAGGATTTTAGATTTTATGGTACTGTGAAAAGTTACTCTAAAACAAGTTAAAATTTTTAGAAATTACATGGATTAAGAAAAGATAAACCTTAATATGGTCCCAATATTGAGGTACTGATTTTGGAATAAGATATGGTTGATTTGATAAATTATATTAGATATTTTTGACTGCCTTGAAACTGATTAAAGATTTTTATATTCCATAATTGTTGGAGTTTACAAAAGTTTTTGATGGATGAAGTATATCTTGTATTCTATAAAGAATGAGGGAGCATGAATGTAATCAATAAGGTTTTATGTTAATTCAGGATGTTTCAGTTTTTTAAAATAATTCACGATGAAGGTATTCGCATGCTATTATGAGTTAAAAAGTATCTTCATTGTGTTTTCCTTCCTTATAAATTTTGGACTGTGAGTTTGGATAGAAGTATTTTGGATAATTATTGTTTGATATTATTTTTGGATTTCTATAAAAGGTGAACCCGGAGGTCGGGCGGCAACCTGTCACGTTCGGCTAGGCCGTGAGACTTGAACCCACAACTGAAGGGCGACAAGTGTGTGTCACCTACCACTGGCCCATGTGATGTCCTGGATTGAATAATGTAGACTTTTTAAAAAAAATCGGGCAGATGAATTATAAATTCATTTTCTTAACCCTATAAAAATAGGATAAATAGATTATTATTTTTAAGTTCTACTATCTTTTAGAGTGAAAATGAGTTTGTGGTAGAAATTTGTTAGAGAATGGGACTCTACTTGTCAAGATTATATTTTTCTTCTTCTCTTATTCTATGAATAAATTAATTATTATACTTTAGTGAAGGGATCTTAAAACAAAAAAAATGTGTTATCCCAATACCGTATTTTTTGTTGAACCGGTGGTATTTTAAATTATCAAAGAATGATGAATTTGAGGCCCTCAATTATACACTTGTTTGTGATTGATGACCTCAATAACTACCTATAAATATTTACGTCTTTCATCCAATTATATGTCTCCAATTTCCACCAATGTTCTCTTAATTAATATCACAATTTGGTGGTGACCCTTTCATTTCCCTTTTCCTCTTATTAAGAATAAATTTTATTAACCTAATTTCTGATGTGGATTTTCCCAAATGTATTTTTTATTTTCAACCATTTAATTTTTGAAAAATAATTTCAAACTAAGAGGATGCAATTTATTGAAGGGGGGAAAAATGTAACACCCCAAGATTTCATAGTACGTTATTTCTGCAAAGTAATTCAATAACATGAACTACACACAACAGCAAGTTCTAGCGCACAATGACTTACCAATCAAGCCGTTCAAAAGAAGATATGAATATTATTAATTGAATTTTGAACTTTATATAATCCTTATAATTTTAGAATCCATATTATGAGTTTCTTAGACATAATTTAAGAACAAATACATTTTTTCAGATAAAAGAAGTATTTTTCAAAAAAAATCAATTTTACCGCCTTTTAATGGATAATCTTTTTTAAATACAATATTTGAAACTTTTATATATTGAATTTGACAAAATAAACTTCTTCTATAGAATCGGGACAAAAGAATTTAGTTTCAATAAAAATTTAGTGTTTTTCTGATAAATTTCTTATTTGGGTGAATATTGAAAAATACCATATTTTAACTGAAAACAACTTTTTAAATGAAAATAATTTCTATTGTTAAATTATAAATTTTAATGGTTTGGATGTATAAATAGATTATATTTTTACCATTTAATCCAATTATGGTCATTGTAAGTAATTTCACTTTGAAATTGGACATAAACAAGAATCAAACCTTTGGTACTTATTTCTTAAAAATATGCCTTTTGGTTTTGACAGCGGGAATTGATTTTAATTTAATAAATGCGACTTATATGTTTTGAATTTGGCATAATAGACTATATTATTGAATTTTTAATATCAAAATTATCTTACGGTGAATTTTTGGTATTTTTCTGAAAACATTCAATTTTGATGAATAGTGAAAAACACCGAGTTGTTGGTTAAAACCGACTTTTTATTTAAATAATTATTTATTTTATTTAAATTTATTTTAGGTAAAAATATATCGGTAATACCTATATATGTTCAATGTAATTCATTGGAGTCATTTTATAAAAATTTTAGATATATAAATATTTTATTGAACTTTTCACCGTCTTTTACCCATCTTCTATGAGAATTTGCATATTCACATTAAACTTAATTTTACCGCTTCTGTTAGAGAAATTTTGAAAATCTGGGAGACACGGTTATTATCAAGGAGTAAAATTTGGTTCAATAAGATAAAAATAAATTTTGGTGAATAATAACTTTTTATTTTTATTTACCACGGTTAAAAGTAAATAGGGTAATTAAGGGTAAAATTGATATTATTATTACACTAACACATGTCCTAATTCTATTGAATAAGTATAGTTCGACCAAAAACAACATTAGAAATAAAATATGAACCTCTTTGGTCAACCTGTATTATATTAGGACGTTTATTATTATTTAATTCAAAGAAGAATTAAAAGAGTTCAAATCAATGTTTAATAACTAAAACATTATTAATATAGGGTTATACATAAGATAAATTAGATTATAAATATTCATTATAAAGATAAAAAGATTTCTTACATAATTTTAGTTTATTTATAATTTTTATACATTAAATAATGTATTTTATTTATGACAAAATGATGATGCAGTAATTACCTTATTAGTGAAATACTAAAATAATTGATATTATAAATAAACAAATAAATATAATTAAAGACTTTTAATGAATTCCACAAATTTTCTTGGTTAATATGACATGTTAGTATTGATTAATTTTTTTTGAATTAATAATGTTATTAATAATTTAACAAAAATCAATTACTCAATAGTGTCAAAATAGACATAAAGGAGTTTTAAAAACAAATATTATATTATTAATTGATATAATATTACTAAAAATATAAGGTTTGACCAATGGAATTATAAGATAATAGGTATGTCATTAATGGACCACCTGTGGATTTCTTGTAAGTATATAGTATGTTTAGTAACAATATAATATAAAAATACAAAGAGAAATGGTTAATGTCAAACTATCCAACTAAGAGTTAAAATTAAAAGATAAGGTTAATATAGTGACCCAAAACTGTCTGAAATATATTGTTTGAGTGGTTTTCGACCCATACCCACCTTAGAATTATAATAATAATCTTTTGAGCCATTAGAAACCGAATATGAATTTATTATAAATTAATAATTTATGATTTTCCTAAAGAGCCCATCCTCCCTCTAATAAAAGGACACCACTTCTAACAAATTCCTCAAACCTCTCAAGCCTTTTTTCTCGTTCAATATCTACCCAATTAAGCTCCCTTCATCCCTATACTCCTCCTAGAAGGCTTACCTTCTGTAGAAATCACTTCAAGAATCCTTTTTGGTTCAAACCAAAGGGAGTTACCCAAATTAAAGTTAACGATTTCTCTTAATTTCATTTCTTTTATATTACATCCCCAAACCCTAAAATCTTTTTATTATTTTCCTCTGTAATAGAAAAAATCCAAAATATACTAGAATGTTTTTATGAGATGTATTAGATCCACACTTACACAGACCTCCATCTAATGGGTGAAGAACATAATGTTTCTGTGGATGGCAACCAAACGCCTCACGAAACGATGATTGTTCAATTATCTCATTCCGCCTCTCATGGTGGCCATTATGATGGAAAAATAATTAAATGTTATATTAATTATATTTATTTTATATATAAGCTTCTGTAATTCCATTTTATTGCACAACCATTATTCGTTTCATGTTTATATATATACGATAATTTCAATTGAGGAAGTGCGGACTACCGCCCCCTCAAAGTGATATGACACGTTCATACCATACATGGAATGTATAAAGGACGGTGTTAATGAAAAAAAGTGACACACATAAGAAATTATATTATACTGGAATAATAATATACCTATTTAGCATTTGGTTTTGATTCCTTTTAATATGAAAAATGAAATGGAAGTAGCATTCGTGCGTACGTACGGACTACCGTCTCCACAAACGTGATGAGATTCCTTCCCCATCGTATCCATTCAAGTATAATTTCATTTGATGATTAAAAATAATGTTTTAGTACTTGATATCATTCTGGATATGAATAATATATAAACTATCCACAACAAAAAAGGCTTATGTAACAAAACATATTAAAGAAAATGAGTAAGTTAACACCCGAAACGATGATAATAAGAAGATATTATTAAAAAAAGAAATGTTAAAAGATCATATATGATATCATAATTATGTATATTCATCCTGTATAATTTAATAACAGGGTTTTAACTATTATATAGGAGGTTAACATACCATCTAATAAGGAAAATTACAAGGTAATGGTTTATTTCAGAATCTCTTCATTATCCGAGGTTGTTTATATATAATTATCTTATGGGACCTATTTATCTTCCACATCCATGTTTCTTAAAAATTTATTTCAAAACAATCTTAATATTTTAAAAAATATGGGTTAAAGTCATTTATACCATTGTTTTAATTTTTATAAGATGTCTATAAAAGAATCTTTAAGTCAGTTTCCAAACAAAGTCCTTTTTTACCTTTTTGACAAAATTAAGGTAAGAATGACTTTTTAACTTATACGGAGGGTGCAGCTATTTTCCGCCGTTATAACATCATCAAATATTACCTTACAAGATTATAAAAATATTTTGAATGGAAATTTATTATTTTATAATTATGTGACTTTTAACTGATTTCAAAATGAATTTTTTAAGAATTTAGGAAAGGTACTCTTTATCAAGATCAGAATTTAATTTTTTTAATGATTTATCTTTCTAAATCTTTTAAATTAATGTCCATGTCTTTAAAATGATTTTAAGGATTTATTTATATTAAAGTGAATGTTTTTAAATGATATTTATTTTCAAAAGTTTCAAAGTGGTATGGGACACTTTGATTCAAAAATATGTTTTAAATTACTTTCTTAATAAATGTGTGACTTTTAAATGATTTCAAAAAAGAGATATTTCTCTCAAATAGTTTTGATTTCATATATATCAACATCCTTTGATGTATTTTAAGCTTATTTGAAGTTTATTTATTATCATAGAAAACATCCATATTTTATTGAAGGTTTTGTGATATGTTTGACTATGGATGTGTTATTTTTATACGATTCATGGTTTAGGGATAAATTATTTACATTTCGTATGCATGTTTTAATAAAAATGTTTATGTTATGTTTAAACCATTTCATATGAGGAATGCATTAGACTTAGTAAGTGACAGGTTGATCCCTCTATAGCACCTTGATGCATCGGTATGTCTCATGAGACAAACTAGTGTCTTGGAAAGAGGGCTTGAAAAAAATTTATTTGTAGTCTGGGCACGGGGCCTTGCCTACATGGTTATGATAGTCTGGCCTTATGAATTCCATCATTATGAAAGTGGTTATTGATATTGCATGTGATTATTCGACTAGTAGAATATCCATGTGAATAAGTAAATGGCATAATTTTATTTTATCTTTTCCATATTATGCTAAATTTAAATTTTAAAAGGCTTTTGTTTTATTTATACACTGCCTTACATGTTTATGCTTATTTATGAATGTTTTCGCAAGATTATTATCCATTCTGAGAATCTAATATCACCCCTTTCTATGTTTTATTTTTCCTAGGATGAGAAGAAGTATTTTATGAATGACCTACATGGATATTATAAGGGGATATGAGTATGGAGACAAGATGTTGTTGTAGTTTTAACATTATGATGTAATGTAAACTTTATGAATGTATCTAGTGTTTCCAAGGGTACTAAAATAATCGGTGTTTCAAGACATGATCTTTTGTGATCATGCCAATGTTACGTAATAATGCACCGACTCTGGGTAACTGGGGTCGGGGCGTTACATTACCTTAATTAATACCTAGCAATATATTTTGAATAATTACCCTATAACTTCCTAGAAACATTATTTTGTTAAGAAATATATCTTAAAAATTACTTTGGAGGTTACCTATTCGGTTTTTTCAGAGAATATGTATAATGCTTAACCGATCATTTTTATTTAATTTCATCTGAATTCAATAAAATATTCTCCAATTTTTTTGATTTAATGAAAAAATATCCATAGAAATATATTTTATTGTGATAATTTATCAACCAAAATCTATATCTACTTACATAAAATTGTTTATAAAATAACCATTTGATTGAACGGTGGCCTACCGTCTCGTGAACCGATGTCATTCGTGTTCCATTATGATATCTCATTGATTTTTATAAGGATGTTTATAATTTATATATACTAATATATATTATTTTTGACATATTTATTGTTATTGTGTTATTATATCTCATATACATTCTTTTATTTTTCTCTGTGGGAGATATGGTAATGCCTCTCATGTGTATAGTGGACTAGAACCTCATGAAGTGATTGGATTCATTTTTTACTAATTCTTTACATAGAAGGTAATATTTTTAAATTTAATAAATATATGTTATATAAATAAAATTATAATTAAATTAATTATATATTTATCATTCTGAATAAAAATATATTATTCTATTTCATGAAATTAAAAATGATATCATCCTTCATGAGTACATGTAGACTATCACCTCCATGAAGCAATGTAATCAGTTTTCATCATTCGATCACAAATATTATATGTATAAAAATAAGGGAAAAAATTCAAATGCAAATGGCATGTTGTGTGCCAACACATCACATGAAGATCACACTACCACTGAGAAGACATCGAGTACCGCACCATCACTTTTGTTCTTGTGAAAAATACACCATCCATGTCGAAGCCCCCATTAACACATCATAATTATCATCATGACTCATTGTTGATATCCACTCCTCACTTAAATGTCATCCACCATTCCACCAATGTTTCCCAACCAGTCGAAGACACAACATGATCCATTGTCGCCAAAAAATTATACCTTCATAATTATCAGATCACCAGTGAAAGCCCACCGACCAACGCCCCACCACATCATCAAACCTCTGTCAAACTTCACACATTGTCATCAACACATGAAAATTAATTAAAATTGACTAGTAAAAACCCACCTCCATTGTAGAAAACACAAAACATTCAAACCACCATAACAGGAGCATCAAACCACCTTCATCGGAGACACCTTCCAACTCAACAATGACATATCACGATTGCACCATTGAATCAAACCAAAATAAAGAACTGTAACCACATTGTAGCATCTTGGAACAACATCAGCTTGATCAAGGATAAAAACCGGGAGGATTTCCAAACATCTGGTGTCAATGGATGAAACAAGGACAACATTAGGAATAAAGATCCTCTAGAAAACCAAATAGAATGAGATGAACATTGCAACACTAGGACACCATCAACTGCCCAGAAAAAACCTCCTAAAGCCTCTGAAAAGACTACAATGCCAATCAAAATATATTAGGAGAAATTGAGAAGGATTCTAGGGGAGAGATTGTCAAGGGTTAGGGCCCCAACATTGAACCAAAATCTACACCAGGAATAAGAATAACCACAAAGTGAACCACGAAAAGAGGTGGAAGGAGACACTAGTGGGCCGCTCTTCTAGGTAACCAATGCTCGCTCGTCCATAACAACCCAAAAAACCCCGAAAGAACCATCATACCAGACCAATATGGGATAATAAATTTGTTAATCATACAATAAGAGAAAATGAATAAATAAAGAGGGCATCAAAATAGATCAGTAACAATAGAAGAAATCTCATTGAAAGATTTCGAAGAACCGAGGAAAAGAAAGGGAACGAGAGAGGAAAGACTATAAGATGAAAGGAACGAGGAGGGGAGAGGGAGGAATGGGGGAGACGATGCTAAGGATAATGCACAAACCGTCCCCCTTTTATTTCCCACTAGAGAAGATACCCTAACATAAGAGGAGGAAGAAGAGACCCTACTCAGAAGAAATTCTAGATACGTACGTATGACCTACCTTCTACATGATCATAACATAGTTCATTTTTTATAATAAAAATTCACAATTTGTTTTTTAAAAATTATATCTTCTATATAAATATCATTGTTTTTTAAATATTATTAATATAGAGATATTTAAATAATTAACAATTTGACCGAAGTACACACATCAATGATTTTTTTGAAACAACGAAACAATGGTATTTATAACACCTTACATGGATATAATTTATAACATTTTAAAATATGTAAATAAGAGAAATTAAATAAATTTAATTAATTGAAATATATTTAAATTAGAAATTTTTCTTATAAAATAAAATAATTAATAAATTATTATTATACTGGAGGATCTAGTATATACGAAAGAAGTCAGACTATAGGTATGGTTTTTCATATCTCGTAGTCAACTTAGTGAATCATATATCATATTCACCACTTTTTTTATTTTGTGGTTTGTATTCTAAAAATTTTAAATTAAATATGATGATTCATTCACTCCTCATGGTTTTTTAGTTTTTAATTTTAATTAATATACCCATGGGGGGTTGACTTGAATGATACAAAGAATTAAATTATTTCATAACTCATTTAATTCATTATGTTATATTACCACATAATTATCTTTGTTATTATAATATAATTTTTATAATATAATATTATTATATTATTTTTTATTTTACATTATATTTAATGTATTTATATTTGATACACATAACCTATTAATTTACGAATTATCACATCAATTTTACAATCATGGTATAGGTTTCTCATCTCGCATTTATTTTTTTGGGGTTTTTTCCATATTCACCACATATATTTATTTTGTGGTTTATATAGATCGTAGTAATCAATTTTATGGTTCATTAAATGAAAATTATTTAGATTTAAAAATAAATTTGAGTTTATATCTTTTATGGTTTTTTAATTTAGAGAAAACTATATCCCTAAGGCATTTTATCTCATTTTACTTTCATTAATGAATATTTTACTATTATGAAACTAATTTATTTTATATATTTTATGTACTAATCCTTTTACATGAAATATCATGAATTATTCATATATAATAGTATTTAATTTACAATTTTAATTATCTAATCAAATGTGGTTTGAATAGAATGTTACTAAGTAGTAATGAATGTCATGACTCAATTTTATTTTATTGGGTTATGTTAAGTCATCAATGTTTTTGATATTATATGACTTCAAGTGGAATAATTTTTCATTATACTTTTTTTATATAAACTTGTTATATGTGATTTTTCATTTCATGCATATAATATAGTCACTAATTAATTTTCGAATTCAATATTTTGATTTTTGAAAGCATTATTCATCTCAAATATTATTTCCTTGATATATACAGATATGATTTAACCTTTGTTCATTTTTGAGTATTACATAATTCCATTTAAAATGTTATATAATGGAAATTTTATTTTCATGAAATTTAATTTATAATTTTATGTCATTCACTTTTGGGGAATACTAATGCAGAGTTTCCAAATTGGATATGATAAAATGTCCTTCTATCAATATTTTTTTGTTCACAGTTCCTTTGGAGGTAATTTTGTGCTGTAATGTTTTTTAAAATAAATCTAATTGTTCTCCCCTCTTTGTGAATACATTTAATTTTTTTATACCCCTTTCATCCCATATTTATTTAATTAATATCATGAATTTAAATTGTAAGTGATATTGATCTTGTATTTTATTTGTTATTAGGAATTTTTTCCTTCCATTTTATTTTGTTCTATATATTATAAAAAAATTTCTTCTCTAAAAATAAATAATTTTATGAATCCATATTAATTGATATTTTAACCATATATTAAATGATAATAAATTGAGATTTCATAACATTTTCCATATGGGTAACTTTTTAATCCCTTTTTCATAATGTTTTTAAAATAATTTTTATTTATAACACTTATGGCATTAATAGATTTTCATACTATCATGCCCTTTATTTTAATTGATATTTCCTTTATATGATTGAAAGAATGTTTTCATTGAAATATATTATCACAGTATTTGCTAATTTTTATTTTATTAATGTGCTTTTAAAAATAAAAATTTAAATCTCCTCAAAAATGTTTTTAATAATATTTTAATGGTATATATATACATCAAAATTAATATCCATTTTTTTATTATCTAATAAGGATATATTGTAATAATACATTCATAATTATCACTTTATTTGGATTAATAACATATCAAATAGATTCACAATAATCACTTTTCATTTCCACGAGTTAGTCATATTTAGAATAGATTGTCAATGAACCCATTTCTTTTCCATGGGTTCATCTTGTTTCAATGAGATTTTCATGGAACCCATTTTTTTCCCTACGTTTAATCATGCTATAAAACGAATAATTGTTATTTATATGAATTTATGATCAAATTAATTTTATATGTTCTTTAATAATGATAACATTTTCCAACATCGTTTATAATTTTGGTATGTTCAGTTATAAACCATGTATGTGTTGTTGCATTAATAATTATAAATTCGTGGTTCAATTATATACCAAGGGAATATGAATCAAGGATGAACATAGGATATGTGGGATTAAGAAAAAACTATATTGAATTTTTAACTCTAAATATGTATATCAATCTTATTTCATAATCCATTAGTAATAGGTGAATATAAGATTATTGCAACATCATGTAACCATGTTTTTGTTATTTCTCTTATCTCCTTTCATTTCCACACTTATTTGGGAGTATTTTGGACTACCTAAGATAGAAATAATTTAATAATTAAAATCAACTAATGATAAAGGATGTATGTTTTTCTAAATTAATTTAGCCTAGGTGTAAATGTGTTACAGTTTTTATAGTATTCCCCTTATTTTGGAGAAAAAAGTGATTATTTATGTTTTTATTCAATATTATAGAGTATTTTATGTATAATAGATATTTTTATGATGAGAAAGGTTTACAATTCATGTATTTTGTGTTTGTAATATTTTATGAATAGGTTCAAGTCATAAAATTTTTATGAATCATGAATTAGGTACAAATCATGGAATGATAAAATTGGGAATTTTAATTCGTTGGGTTGAATTTTTCTGAATAATTGGATTTTTTGGATTTCACATCCTGAAATAGAGATTCATGATGATTAATTCTCATGGTATATAGTGTATAAAAACTAAAATTATTGTTATATTTTTTATTCACATTAGACCCTTTTCTCTCAGACCTGGGAGCTCTCTTATAATATTGTAATGACATATGCTCCTTCATGATCAAATCATTTAATGATTAACCATCACTATTCATGTGGTTAATTTTATTAGGTGAGTAATAATTTTGGCAATTAATTTTTATTTATCATAATAGTGTTGTTACAGAATTTTTATGGATTATTTAATATATTATGATAATATTTTTGATCCTTTATATATATTTTTCATGATCTTTATTTATAAGAAACCCCATTTTTTAGTTGTGGTATGTCATTTGACTTTCTTTATGGTTTGTTGGATATTTCCACATTATAGAAATAATTTATTATTATGTTGATTGTGAGATCATAGGATTGAATCTTGGGAATCCATTTTGGTCCTTATTTTCTTCTATATTAGTGGAACTCATTGCAATCATGTGTGACCGGATATTTAGGAAAGTGGTTCATTCTCTATAACATGTTGGATGAAATATTTTTCTCTAGTAACTTATTTCATAAATTAATTGGAATAATTTAATTGTGTGTGTATAAATTGGTTTTTGTGAAAATATGTTTTCCGAATTATTTTGGGGAACGTAAATGTAATTTCAATTCATTGTGAAATATATTTATGAATAGGTTTTATAAAATTGTTTTCGTGAAATTGTTTTTAAAATAGAGCACATTGGAAGTGTTGAGAACATAGGTGGATGGTGTAATAGTGGGACTCAACCATTTATAGAGTTTTTTTATTCACCATTACTATATTCCTATGTTCCATCATCAAGTTTTTATAGGGATGGAGTAAAACCATTTGGGGGGTTCATGTGATGGGGTTTTCCTTTTCACACTAGATTACATTCATATATATAGAGAAATGATGTGAACTATTGTTTATATCTAGGTATGAGTGTTGTAGATGACATGACCAATTGTGATCATTGTCATGATAATAACTATTCTTGACAAATTTTATATTTAAGATGATATGTGACACATTCATTGATTTGACTTCATTATTTTATTTGATATGTTTTAAAACTGTTTACAATGTTCATGTGAATAATAAGATTCTACTGCTTTACCAAAATTTTGATATGAAAACAATGTATTTTTTTAAACATTGTTTTCATTCATGTTTATCATGTTCAATATTTTTCACAAAGGGTTTTTATGGAACTTCTGTGTGTAATAATAGTAATTATAATAGACCAAAATCTATGAACCCCTCCAATGATGCATATACCCTTATACACCTTTTGATACATGTAAATGAAAGGATCTACCATGAAATGGGGATGTTTCTATCACCTATGTCTAGGTATCATGTGATGAGGTAGTTGAATTTTCCTAAGATTTCACATGGAGTAATTGTTTCTGTTTTTAATTTCCTTTTGGTTTTGGACTTGTGCAGAGAGATTTTTTAACTACATTAGAGTTGTATCACTTCTATTGTATTCTTTCATTATGAAATATATTATTTCCCTGTTATACACTTTCATCTGGTTAATCATTCACACACACAAACATGTCTATATATATGTATATAAATATATATATATATATATCATCTACTCTACTTCATTATGGGTTAAATCATTCTATTTCGTTTTTTATGTTAATTAGGATCCTATCATTATCCAATGTGGTTCATGAATGCCCTTAAATTATTTGATGTTTTGGGTTAGGGAATGGATTGAATGTTTGTTTAGTTTAGGTTCATCAGAGTATGGTATCAAAGGGATGTATTGGATTTGTATTGGAAATTTCGTAGACAGTACATAGGATGTTTGTGACATGAAATGTATCTTACATTGTGTGTATGGCATGTTCTTGTCACTAAGAGTCCCAAGTTACAATATGATACTGGGATGTGTGTCTCCGATTTTGATATCTTGATAAGAGATCATAAAATAATGGAATAAATTAACCGCAAGAGGAGAATCACTAGATGTAAATGATTAAACAAGTATTTCTCTTCCTAGATACCCATGATATTATTAGGGTGAAGTGTGTAGAATTTTTAATTGAGGGTCATGAAAATAAATGGTGGGACTACATGGTATAGTTGGATAGCCAGGTGGTCTTGAAATTGAAATGATTCAAGTATTTCTTTTTTATGGTAGTTTTTTCAAAAGTTGATGATGATAGAGAAGTATCTAGATTTATTTTCCTTTAATTAGGGGGATCATTTAGTTTTAGTGTACACTAATTGGTTGAAATTATTGGTACATTTTTCCCCACATGTTGTAATGAATTACATTGTAAAGGATCATAAGTCCCTGTAAAGTATGTCACTGGAGATCAAAGAAGAATTTTTATTAAAATTATTTCAACCTATGCAAAGGTAGTAGATAGGGAAGTGATCTATGAGATTAATATGATAAGAATGTTTTGTTATTATTCCCCAAATATTCCACCCAGTTTCAGCAACCCAGAAATTAGTGTGAGAAATTGGAAGTGAAATTATCATCAATTGAGTTTTTGGTGTAGTTATCTGTAGTAGAGATCCAATGAAACTTAAAATATATCCTGTAGTGTGACATTGGATTGCCAAAGGTGTGGAAAGGTTGATCTCACAAGGAGTTCTTAACAAATACATATGGATATTTGAAATAGTTGTACAAGCTATTATCATCAATAACTCCTGTGTAAAGATATGTATAATCCTCATTATGGTCCAATATTTTTGACTCTAAAGGATACTATAGTATGTTCATATACAACATGGACTATATGAATCCAGCCAAAGACCATATGACTAAAGAAAGATTACATAGTATTTGTGTTTCCATAAGAGGTAGATGTGGTGCCATTGATAGTGAGATGTACCATCTTTATTACATCTTAAGATGCAATTTCTTTGTTTGATATGGGTTCACATAACTATTTTATATCCGGATTTATTTCATATGATTAAGAATAAAAAATATATATTTTTCTTTTTATGGGGTTAGAGATAGCTCTTAAATAGGGTGAATAGTATAGGCTTCTAAGAATTTACTGTTCACTTTCTATAACTAATGAAAAGTTAGAGTGTGATGTCCTCATTCTTGGTCTAGATATATTTGATGACATCCTTGGGATGAAGTTTCTTATTTCATATCATGATGAATTTGGTTGTTATCATTTACATATCTCATTTATTTTGGTTGATGGGATATTATAGGTATTTCATGTAGAGTGTGATCCATTGTATGGTTAATAAGGACCTTCTCAGCTAGATCAAAAGAGCTTATTCTCTACTATATTCTTTATGCTTAATGACATTATTCTATTATTGATATCACCTCCATTATTAGGGAAAATCCTATAATTCTAGTAAATTATTAATTACTGTTTCATCCAAATAAGAACGTACAGTTTAAAGTTGATATAGTTCAAGGTAAATATTTAATTTTTATACCCTCTAATCATATATGACTAATAGATATTAAAGTGATCATGAAAAAGTTAGATTGTGTAATGGAGAATTGTTTTTTATAGGGTTTCACAGTTGGAATCCCCAATGATCATTTTTACGAAGTAAAATGGTTTACTCTAAAAGTATGTATACTATCATTTTATGAACTTGGTAGTGATTAACTGTATGTATTCCTTGATCCATGTGGATTATTTTTTTGACATGTTAAATGCGATACATTGGTTGTTTTAAATCGATATTCAATCCCATTATCTACATCTTAGATTCTGAGAGTCTTATTTACCAAATACATATTACAAGGATAGGTATGTCCTTTATGAATATATTGTGATTTCATTTGGATTGAATAATGATCATCTAATTTTCATGGAATTAATGAATATGATATTCAATGAGTATATAGAAACATTTATGGTAGTGATCATTGATTATATTTTGGATTATATGAGATCTGATCATGGGAAAGATAACTATTTGTGTTAGTTTTTTAAAATATTAATGTGTCCCAATTTAAAAAGAATGATTTGGAAACACATTTTTTTGATAGAATAAGTGATGTACATTGGGTACATGACTTCTTAGCACAACATATTAGTTGATCATGAGATGGTGAACTCTATCATGTCATGGGTAGAACCATAGAAATTATTTGAGATTTAGATATTCATTGGTTGTGTTGGATACATCTGATGGGTGTCTAATGATTTCTCAATATTGGAATCCCATTTCACTGCTGTTACTAGGAATGGGGTAAAATCTAGATAGGATTCAAAGGAAAATTATGTTTTTGAGGAACTAGAATTAATTTTGATATCATCTCTTATTCAGATCTTACCTGATCCTGATAAAGGATATTTAGTTTTCTATGATGCTTCTTATGTAGGTGTGGGATATGTTCTTATAATGGGTGATCATGTGATGTCTTTTAGTTCTCCTCATCTGTGAACACATGAGTAAAATGAACTCAATAATTATTTAGATAGAGATTTTGTTATGAATGATCTTAAATATTGTTGATAGTATCAGTTTAGAGGCATTATAACCATATAAGTCTAATCTATATATTTTCTCAAAAATACATGAATCTAGGATTTTGGTGTTCGGTGGAATTTATTTTGATAATTATCATTGAAATTACCTCAATAATTGTTTAGAGAAATGAAAATGGAAGTTCACTATGTATGACAATATTATTTAATGTTATCCTAGAATCAATGGATGAGGGGAACTTTATAGTTCATTTCACATAGATTCACCTGGATGATCATGCAGATGTCTTAGATATGGTAATCACATGTGTTCTATATTCATCACATATTAATTATTATATTATGTAGAGTCAATAGTTTGATGATATGTTCAAGGAAATTCAGGAATCCCTCTAGAGAGAGGAGACCATTTTTGGGTTGGTCTCTCTATTTAGATGTTCTTCACCATTTTTTGATCATTTTTTCATCCCATCCTTTGTGGGGAGCTCAATTTTGTGTGAATATCATAGTTCTTCACGGTCCATTAATATAGGAACTATTAATATGCATTATGACATGATACCATTATTCTCATGGGTAGGTATGAAGTGTAATATTATAGATTATTTGTCTTCTAATTAAACCTACCAATAAATAATTGCAGCGTATATGAAGCCTTCTACATGTCTATAACAAATTCGAATGATGGTCTCAAAAGGGATGATGTATCCATGTAAAATTTTTACTGGATCCCCTCATGATCCTCGAGGGTGAAATTATATCTATTTGGGGATTGATCAATTAAAAAATGTGTCTCACATATTCTTCATTAGGGACACCAATAGTGTTGAAGATCTAGGTATGCAATATGTGCAAGATACCATGTGGTTCTTTGGGGTTCATTCTTCTATTGTTTTATACATGGATCACTGGTTCACATTGAGGTTCTAGATGTGAATCGAAGTTGAGATGTGGATTTAGTCAATGTTGATCACAACATAACATCCCTAGAAAGAAATCTATAAGGATCATGCTCTCTAGATATTTGAGGATACTGTACATGATTAAATATTATATTTGAGTGGATCTTACATTATAGACCTGACACTGGATGAGTTTTCTTATTACAAAATATATCAACCATCGATTGGAATGGCTCCCTTTAATACGTTTTTATAGTCTCTTGTTAAAATCACCACTTCGTTGGGAAGAGGTGCGAGAGGCCCCTTTGATAGGGCTGATTCACTTTTTGGAGACATTAATAAGTATTCTTTATAATCGTTGACATCTTCATATATCCTAGAGTTTGTTGAAACCATATTCATATCATTAAAATTCTCCTTTGGAAATTTTCATTAATGATTAAGTTTTCATGAATATATCTTTTCATTTATGGTTATCATCATCTAGCTAAATGAAGAATGTTGGGTATGATATTTGATGTACCATTTGAGATCACGAAGTGTCTAGGGTATTATATTTTTGTGTGAGCCTTCCCAATTCAGTTCATGGGTGTTCTTGATGTTTTCCACATATCTCGACTCATGATTCACCATCCTGATCCCAAACATGGTTTTTTGAGAAGTGATTGAGTTGATGATAAATTTTCTTACTGTAAATAATCTAGTAGAGGTTTTTGAATCCAAGGTTAAATTATTATACAGAAAATCGATTTCATTGGTTAGAGTATTATTCAGGCATGGATTAGATTCTCATGAGACCTAATAGCGTGAGTTCTTAATGAGGGATTAGTGGACTCCCCTCTTTATTGAAATATTTATTCCGTATTACATCTCAGTTATGGAATGTGAAATGATATGGAGAATGTTACATCATATTACCTTCTTACACATATTAAAATTCCTTCATTTTATGTCCATATATTATTAGGTACATTTTCAAATTTGAGAATATGGATCACAATTTTATATAGAAATCACTCATTTATTGGGATGTACATTTTTTAATTAATGGAGTCCATCAATAAAATGTTCCTAGGTTTTGTGGCGTTATCCATGATTTTGAAGAATATCAATGATGGTTTTGGATTTTAGTGCCAAATGTAGGGCCATTTATTTAGGAAAAATATTTTCATGATGTGTATGTTTTACCCATCATGTATTTGGTTCCATGAATATTTCATGAATTTGTTCAAGGTGTAGATGGTTTACATAATGTGAATGAGGCTCACAACATGGAATGGTAACATTAGGATTTCTAATATGATGTGACATGATATTTGGAGGACACAGATTTGGTGGATTTCACATCATGGAATGGGGATTCATGATAGGTAATTCTCATAATCTGTAGGTTTTTGGAACAACCTGACTATTTCTATTTTCCATCCACACGAATCCATATTCTCTCATACCTAAAAGCTATAAAATGATATTTTGAAAAAATATACTCTTTCTGGATCATTTTGTATAGTTATAAATATATATTTTGGTTCATGTTCATATTTTTGAGTAATCATTCTTTCTAATTTTTGTTGATCATGGAAATAATATTTCGCTAAATTTATGTATCCATTAATCTTCTAGGATATTATTCATGACCGTTTACGAATAATTTTCATTATATTACTATAATTGATAACCCTTTTATTTTTTGTGATGGTGGGTTCTTGTTTTATTGATGAATGTTTTGATCTTTCCTCTCTTCCAAAATAATTTATTATTAAATTTATCATGAGATGTGAGGAATGAATATATGCACAATGTTGTTTTATTTTCATATTTATATGTTGGGGGATCCTATAATGAATGTGTGAGACCTGAGTCTGAGATTGGGTGTAACATCCCAGGTAAATAATGAATAAAAAATTTTCATATTTATTAATATTTACAAATTAAATATTAATTTTACTTTAAAGGTGTTTCTATGTTCGATAGCGTACCCGATACGCAACAAAGAGTTTCATTGAAATCTTACATTGCACACTAGTAATATAATAATATTATTTTAAATGGTAGTTAACATGTAGCCGTTGTATTGGAAATAATGGATATAAATAACTAAAATATGAATATATATGTTTTAAATGTTTTTACATTTATCCAATAAAAGATAAATGCTTAAAATACGGAAAGTATTCAATTTTAGGCATTTATACCCTAATTTTCACTAAAGGTTCACTTATCGCCTTTTGATGGAGAAACGTCATTAAATATAGTTTTGATCACTCTTATACAATCTATTGGACCAAATATAACTCTTTTTTAGAATCGGGACATCAAAATTTACTTTGTGTAAATTTTTTGTATTTTTCCGATAAAGTTCATTTTTCTATAAATAGTGAAAAATGGTGTATTTTAATTCAAAACCTCTTTTTAATATAAATTATTTATATGATTAGATCATCTTTTGAATTGGTTTTAAAGTGAAATTAGAAAATATTTTTACCATTAAATCCAATAGTGGTCGTTGGAATTAATTTCACTTTGAAATCGGACTTAAACTAGTGTCAATCTTTTGATACTTATTGTTTTATAAAAACACGCTATTTGTCATGACAAAGTGAATTAATTATTAAATTAATTTATGTGACTTATATGTTTTGAATTTTGTAAAATAGACTTAATTTTTTAATTTTGAATATCAAATATATCTTAGGGTGAATTTTTGGTATTTTTCTGAAAAACTTCAATTTTTGATGAATAGTGAAACCACTAAGTGGTACTTATAAAAACTGATTTTTCGTTTAAATGAAATTTTACCACTTCTGTGTTTTGAATTTCAAAAATCCGACATACATGGTTTTCATTAATAAGTAAAATGTGGTTCAATGAGATTAATATAATTTTTTGGTGAATAGTAACTTTTAAGTTCTTAATCGCGATTAGAGGTAATTAGTGTAGTTTAATGTAAAAATAATTTTTTAATAATATGAGATCAGCTTGACACATGTCCTACCCATATTGGATGTGTCATGGCCGACCAAGGCAATCCATCGGTCAACTTGGGGACCCCATGGAGCCACTTTGTCTGGGAAATGACATAAATAACTTTTTATTTAATGTTAAAGTAAAAATGACACACACATGAGGTGTTTTACTAAAACAATTTTTACATGGGGTTATAGAAGTCATAATTTTGACTATAAATATTAATTAGAAATCTAAAACGATATCCTACATCATAGTTTTTTTTAGAATTTTTACACTTTAGATAAATTAAATTATTTATGACATCATGATGATGCAGCGATTACCTCATTAATAAAGGATTTAAATAAAATGAAATGATAATGTAAAATCTATCACCTACACTTGTCCGAAACATATTGGATGCATGGATTTAGAACCCTTATCACCTTATCCTAGAAAAACATCAATGTGGGACATCTTAAATCGGAATACCATTTTAAAATAAAGTGACTTTTCTTTACCTTCCATGAGTGCCCCTCCTCTCCTCTTATAAAAGGCCCCCACCTCTACCACCATACCCACACTCCCAAAGCCTTTGGCTCGGCCAACACCTGCCCATTTTGGCTCTCCACATCCCTCTCTTACTCCTTGAAGCCTCACTTTGGGCAGAAGTCTTCCCAAGGAAGCCTTTGAGCTCAAACCAAAGGGAGTTACCCGATTTTAAGGTAATATCTTCTTTTAAGTCCTTTTGTTTTATTTTGATTCTCCAACCCCCTAAAATATTTTTATTCTTTTCTTTTGTAACAACTCCAGTATCATCAATATACTAGGATGTTTTTATAAGAAGTATTCGAGCTACACATACACACACCTACATCTAATGGTTAAAAAACATACTGTTTCCATGGATGGCGAATTTTTGCCTCCCAAAACGAGATTGTTCAACATTCTTTTAACACCTTCAAAGGGGGACATTAATATGACACTATATTTATATATAATATATAATATGTTTATGTTTTCCTTATGCTTCTGTATTTGTCATTTTTGGCATACCTTTATGGTTTCTATTATGGGTAAACACGATATCTTCATTTAAGGAAGTGCGGACTACTTCCACCTCAAAGTGATTTGATTCGTTAATGCCATATGTGGGACATATAAAGAATGGATTTAAAGTTATTATATATGATGTTATACTAGAATTATAATATACCTCTATATCATTATTATTTCTTTCCATTAAAGTATGAGATATAAATGAAAGTAGAGTTCATGCGTACGTACGGCTTACCGTCTCCATGAATGGTGCATTTCATATCTTATCCCCAAATGTAATGTACTATTAAAAGTACATGTATATAGTGGATATATATGATGAATGATACATCTAAATGATTAATATAATTCTGTAATTAAAATATACATACCTCTCATTTATTTTTAATTCCATTAATATGACAATAAAATGAAAGTAGCGTTCATGCATACGTACGGCTTACCGTCTCCATGAACTGTGCATTTCATTTATTACCTCTAAATCATTATGTAATATTATAAATACATGTATATTCTGGATATATATGATATCCAAATCAGGAATGTCATTCTGGATATAAAGAACCTTTGACCACACGAACAACATGTAATTGTAAGAAGTCCACTTTCGACTTAAGAACCAAATATCGACAAAACAAACATTATTAACTTAAATGATTACATAATGTTTATAAAATGGTAATAAGTGATATAAAAGTAATAATGAACTTGAAAAGGGTTCTTAAGCAAGTAGAAATTAACTCAAGTTTATTATTCAGGACGTTAAAGAATGATCAAGTCATGTCGGACCCGAGGTAAGGGAATTCGTCACAATCTCCTTTCATTGAGGCATATTTCGTTTTATACACAACTTTCTTTTATACGGTGTATAAACCCCTTTGAATTTTACTTTTATACAAAAGGAATCTTTTTCTACGAAGCGTTTTACAAAACGACAAAAAGGAATGTTTCTTTTAACGTACATGGTGACAACGACCTTTTCCTCCGCCGCGAGTATTATTTGGTCTTTGGCTTCCTGAACAAGCTGTAATGTTTTTTTTAAAATGAAATAAATACCATATACTCTTTTATGTATTTTGGTATTGAAAATGATTTTTGTAATGGATTTGTTATGTCAATATAATTGAGTGATATATTGTGATTAAAGTGTGGATATGTTTTCTTTCCATTATATTCGTTTTATGTCCTATGATTTTATAATGGTACTTGGACATTTTACGGGTGGTTATGTGATAAACCATATGACGGGTGGTGCCGTGAATACCAGGACCGGTGGTTATGTTATAACCTCCAATGCATTGGGTATGGAAGTTGGCCGTATGGTTATTCCATTCAGTATGTATGGAAATTGGCCAAATGGCTATTCCATTAAGTGATATGTGTGGAATTCGACCATATGGTTATTCCACTTATGTATGTTTATGTCCCAAGTTACCTTTATATGTTATGTGTTTTATATATGGGTTTTATGGTAATCTTTTGGTTACAAAAAGGGTAAGTAATGATATTTTATTCAATGGAGAGTTTTTACTACTTCATAAAGGTGAAGGTATTACTTTGATAAAGTATACATGGTTTACTTGATGTTTGAAAAACAAACAGTTTTCATTCTTTGTGTATCCCTTACTGAGCTTTTTTATTCTCACCCCATGTTTTTTGGAAATGTTTTTTCACAGGACTTAATTTGGAATAGGGTCAAGGATGGGATCAAGGGAAGGTCATGCTATCTAAAACATGGAACTAGACATGTTTCTTTTTAGGCGTTTTTATTTTATGGAAACATAGTAGAAGTGACTAGTTTGTAATCTATTGAGATGTAATAGTTATGTCCTAATTTTCTAAAACTATAAACCTGAAAAGATCTTCAATGTGAATTATTCATTTAATTCAATATTAAGTAAGGTTTAAGGCCGGGGCCTTATAGTTGGTATCAGAGGCCGGTTTAGACAACTTTAGGAGTTGGAAAAGTGTTAAATTATAAATTAATTTATGGTATGATTGAAATGATATAGCATTTACAGATTTCCATGTTGCTTCTCCTAGGATATTTCTGTGATAAGAATGGTTTTAAATAGAGGAAACAGAGAAGCTTTTCTAGGAAGGCATATAGAGTATAATGACCTTTTGAATCAGCAACCAGAGATGGTCAGAATCAGAATTGACCAGTTTACTAAAGTGATGGCTCAGTTGAATCGGGTGATAAATGGTGGTTGTTTTATTGATGATATTTTGGTGTTTTCTAAAAGTAAAGAGGAGAATTAAGGTCATTTAAGGGTTATCTTGCAAACCTTAAATGAAAACAAACTATATGGAAAATTCAAAAAGTGTGTGTTTTGGTTACAAAAAATTTCTTTCCTGGGTCACATTGTTTGAAAAGATGGTATAACTGTTGATCCTGCTAAAACAAAAGTTGTTGAAGAATGGACAAGACCCACAAATGTAACCGAGATCCATAGTTTTCTTGGTTTGGCAGGTTACTACAGAAGGTTTGTTGAAAATTTTTCATGGTTATCTAGTCCAATGACTAAGCTAACTCGTAAGGGTGTTAAGTTTATCTGGAAAAAAGAATGTGATGATTGTTTTCGGGAGTTAAAATGAAGATTGGTGAATGCTCTAGTTTTGGAACTTCCTTCCAGAAATGGTGAGTTTGTTATATACAGTGATGCTTCGTTGAAGGGACTTGGTTGTTTCCTTATACTGAATGATCAGGTAATTGCATATACTTCACATTAGTTGAAAACTCATGAGGTAAATTACCCTAAACATGATTTGGAATTTTCTACTGTTGTTTTTGCTTTAAAAATTTGGAGGCATCATTTGTATGGAGTAAAGTGTGAAATATAATCTGATCACAAATGTTTAAAGTATATATTCACTAAAAAAAATTGAACATGAGACAGAGGAGATGTCTAGAATTAATCATGGATTATGATTGTACAATTCACTACCATTAGGGAAAAGAAAATAAAGTGGTCGATGCTTTGAGTCGAAAAAGTAATGCTTCATTAACCATGCTACGTTTGGAATGAGATCCTTTGGTTTTTGATTTGATGAACTTTGGCATAGAAGTTGTTGGTGCAGGAAGATCTTCTGTTTTGTTTAAGGTATCAGTGAGATCATCCCTATCAGACAGAATTAAGCAAGCACATAGGGAAGACAGTGAGTTGCAGAAAAAGGTAGAGCTGGTTCAGAAAGGTAAGTTTCCTGAATTCAACATTGATAATGATTGCGTTTTGAGATTTGGGAAGAGATTATGTGTGCCTTCTAATTCACAGTTGAAGAATGAGTTGTTATGTGAGGCTCATAGTTCCCCGTTTTCAGTTTATCATGGCAGTACTAAGATGTATAGAGATCTACGGGAGTATTACTGGTGGGATGGAATGAAAAGGGATATTGCTGATTTTACTGTGAAGTGTCTGACTTGTCAGCAGGTTAAAGCAGAGTGGCAGTTACCGAAAGGGATGCTTCTGCCTTTACCAGTTCTAGAGTGGAAGTGGGAAAACATATCCATGGACATTGTTGTGGGATTACCAAGGACATCTCGAGGTAATAATGCAATCTGGGTTATTGTTGATCACTTGACTAAATCTGCTCATTTCCTTGCTATACGAGGTAATTTTTCCCTAGATCAACTTTCCCATTTGTATCTTAAAGAGATAGTCAGGTTACATGGAGTTCCTCTCTCCATTTTGTCCGATCATGATCCCAGGTTCACTTCTAACTTTTGGAAAGGCCTTCAGAAGTTATTGGGTACTGAATTAAATTTTAGTACAGCTTTTCATCCTCAATCAGATGGGAAGTCAGAACGAACAATTCAGACCTTGGAGGATATGCTACGAGCTTGTTCGATGGAATATCAGGGAAGTTGGGACCAACATATTTCTTTGGTTGAGTTTTCATATAATAACAGTTTTCATTCCAGTATACAGATGGCACCATTTGAGGCACTATATGGGAAGCGGTGTCGAACTCCGGCATTTTGGGATGAAGTGGGTGAAAGGAAGCTGATGGGACCCAAATTGATAGAAGAGATGGTATAAAATGTTTAGTTGATTCAGAAACACATGAGAACAGCTCAGAGCAGGCAGAAGAGTTATGCGGATAATGGGAGGAAGGGTCTATCATTCGAGGTAGGTGATCATGTTTTTCTCAAGGGTTCTCTATGGAAAAGTGTGATGCGATTTGGTAAGAAAGGAAAGCTGAGTCCAAGGTTCATTGGACCATTCTGAAATTCTGGAGAGAGTTGGATCAGTTGCATATAGAGTGGCATTACCTCCGAGTTTATCTTAGGTACACAATGTTTTTCATGTTTCGATGTTGAGGAAGTATATGCCAGATTCATCTCATGTTTTGAGCCCATAGGTAGTTCAGTTGAAGAGAATCTCTCTTATGAAGAAAAACCAGTCCAAATTCTTGATCGAAGAGAGCAAGTGTTGCGAAATAAGGTAATCCACCAGGTAAAGGTTTTGTGGAAAAACCATATGGTTGAAGATGCAACGTGGTAATCTAAAATTGCTATGAGGGATAAATACCCCCACTTATTTTGATAAGTGAATAAAATTGCAAGGACGTAATTCCCAAAAGGGGGGAAGGATGTAACATTCAAGGTAAATAATGAATAAAACATTGTAATATTTATTAATATTTATGAATTAAATGTTAATTTTACTTTAAAGGGGTTTCTATGTTCGATAGCGTACCCGATACGCAACAAAGAGTTTCATTGAAATCTTACGTTGCACACTAGTAATATAATAATATTATTTTAAATGGTTGTTAACATGTAGTTGTTGTATTAGCAGGAATGGATAGAAATAACTAAAATATGATTATATATGTTTTTTAAATGTTTTTTTTTGCATTTATCCAATAAAAGATAAAGGCTTAAAATACGGAAAGAATTCAATTTTAGGCATTTATTCCCTAATTTACACTAAAGGTTCACTTATCGCCTTTTGATGGCGAACTATCATTAAATATAGTTTTTATCACTCTTTACATTCTATTGGACCAAATAGAACTCTTTTTTAGAATCGGGACATTAAAATTTACTTTGTGTAAATTTTTGGTATTTTTCTGATAAAGGTCATTTTTTTAAGAATAGTAAAAAATGTTGTATTTTATTTCAAAACCTCTTTTTAATCTAATTTATTTATATGATTAGATAATATTTTGAATTGTGTTTAAAGTGAAATTAAAAAATATTTTTACCATTAAATCCAATAGTGGTCGTTGGAATTAATTTTACATTGAAATCGGACTTAAACTAGTGTCAATCTTTTGATACTTATTGTTTCATAAAAACACGCTATTTGTCTTGACAGCAGGAATTAATTATTAAATTATTTAATGTGACTTATGTGTTTTCAATTTTGTAAAATAGACTTCATTTTTGAATTTGGAATATCAAATATATCTTAGGGTGAATTTTTGGTATTTTTCTGAAAAACTTAAATTTTTGATGAATAGTGAAACCACTAAGTGGTACTTATAAAAACTGATTTTTCGTTTAAATGAAATTTTACCACATCTGTGTTTTGAATTTCAAAAATCTTACATACATGGTTTTCATTAATAATTAATATGTGTTTCAATGAGATTAAAATAATTTTTTGGTGAATAGTAACTTTTAAGTTCTTAATCGCGATTAGAGGTACTTAGTGTAGTTTAAGGTAAAAATAATGTTTTAATAATATGAGATGAGCTTGACACATGTCATACCCTTATTGGATGTGTCATGGCCGACCAAGACAAGCCATGGGTCATCTTGGGGACCCCATGGATCCACTTTGGTTGGGAAATGACATAAAAAACTTTTTATTTAATGTTAAAGTAAAAATGACACACACATGAGGTGTTTTACTAAAACAATTTTTACATGGGGTTATACAAGTCATAATTTTGACTATAAATATTCATTAGAAATCTAAAACGATTTCTTAAATCATAGAATTTTTTTTATAATTTTTACACTTTAGATAAATTAAATTATTTATGACATCATGATGATGCAGCGATTACCTCATTAATAAAGGATTTAAATAAAATGAAATGATAATGTAAAATATATGACCTACACATGTCCAAAACCTATTGTATGGGTGGAAATCGAACCCTTATAACCTTATCCTCGAAAAGAACCAATGTGGGACCTCTTAAATCCGAATACCATTCTAAAATAATGTGACTTTTCTTTACCTTCCAAGAGTGACCCTCCTCTCCTCTTATAAAAGGCCCCCACCTCTACCACCTTACCCACACTCCCAAAGACTTTGGCTCGGCCAAACCCTACCAATTTTGGCTCTCCACATCCCTCTATTACTCCTTGAAGCCTCACTTTGGGCATAAGTCTTCCCACGCAATCCTTTGAGCTCAAACCAAAGGGAGTTACCCGATTTTAAGGTAATGTCTTCTTTTGAGTCCTTTTGTTTTATTTTGCTTCTCCAACCCCCTAAAATCTTTTTATTCATTTATTTTGTAACAAATAAAGTATCCTCAATATACTAGGATGTTTTTATAAGAAGTATTCTAGCTACACATACACACAACTACATCTAATGGTTAAATAACTTATTGTTTCCGTGGATGGAGAATTTCTGCCTCCCGAAACGATGATTGTTCAACATTATTTTAACACCTTCAAAGGTGGCCATTAATATGACACTATATTTATATATGATATATAATATGTTTATTTTTTACTTAAGCTTCTGTATTTTTCATTTTTGGCATACCTTTGTGGTTTCCATTATGGGTAAACACGATATCTTCATTTAAGGAAGTCCGGACTACCGCCCCCTCAAAGTGATTTGATTCGTTAATGACATATGTGGGACGTATAAAGGATGGATTTAAAGTTATTATATATGATGTTATAATGGAATTATAATATAACTCTATATCATTTTTATTTCTTTCCATTAAAGTATGAGATATAAATGAAAGTAGCGTTAATGCATACGTACGGCTTATCGTCTCCATGAATGGTGCATTTCATTTCATATCCCCAAATGTAATGTACTATTAAAAGTATATGTATATAATGGATATATATGATGAATGATACATCTAAATGATGAATATAATTCTGTAATTAAAATATACATACCTCTCATTTAGTTTTAATTCCATTAATATGACAAAGAAATGAAAGTAGCGTTCATGCGTACGTACGGCTTACCTTCTCCATGAACAGTGCATTTCATTTCTTACCTCTAAAAGATTATGTAATATTATAAATACATCTATATTCTGGATATATATGATATATATGATATCAAAATCAGTAATTTCATTCTGGATAAAAAGAACCTTTGACCACACGAACAACATGTAATTGTAAGAAGTCCACTTTCGACTTAAGAACCAAATATCGACAAAACAAACATTATTAACTTAAATGATTACATAATGATTATAACATGGTAATAAGTGATATAAAAGTAATAACTAACTTGAAAAAGGTTCTTAATCGAGTAGAAATTAACTTAAGATTATTATTCAGGATGTTAAAGAACGATCGAGTCAAGTCGGACCCGAGGTAAGGGACTTCGTCTCAATCTCCTTTCATTGAGGCATATTTCGTTTTATACACAACTTTCTTTTATACGGTGAATAAACCCCTTTGACTTTTACTTTTATAAAAAAGGAATCTTTTTCTACGAAGCGTTTTACAAAATGACAAAAAGGAATGTTTCTTTTAACGTACACGGTGACAACGACCTTTTCCGCCGTCGTGAGTATTATTTGGTCTTTGGCTTCCTGAACAAGTCGTAATGTTTTTTTAAAATGAAATAAATACCATATACTCTTTTATGTATTTTGGTATTGAAAATGATTTTTGTAATGGATTTGTTATGCTAATATATTTGAGTGATATATTGTGATTAAAGTGTGGATATATATTTTTTCCATTATATTCGTTTTATGTCTTATGATTTTATAATGGTACTTGGACATTTTACGGGTGGTTACGTGATAAACCATATGACGGGTGGTGCCGTGAATACCAGGATGGGTGGTTACGTTATAACCTCCAATGCATTGGGTATGGAAGTCGGCTGTATGGATATTTCATTAAGTATGTATGGAAATTGGCCGAATGGCTATTCCATTAAGTGATATGTGTGGAAGTCGACCGTATGGTTATTCCACTTATGTATGTTTATGCCCCAAGTTATCTTTATATGTTATGTGTTTTATATATGGGGTTTATGCTAATCTTTTGGTTATAAAAAGGGTACGTAATGATATTTTATTCAATGGAGAGTTTTTACGACTTCATAAAGGTGAAGGTATTACTTTGATAAAGTATACATGGTTTACTTGATGTTTGCAAAACTAACAGTTTTCATTCTTTGTGTATCCCTTACTGAGCTTTTTTATGGTCACCCCATTTATTTTTAAATGTTTTTCACAGGGCATAATGTGGAATAGGGTCAAGGATGGGATCAATGGAAGGTTATGCTATCTAAAACATGGAACTAGACATGTTTCTTTTTAGGAGTTTTTATTTTATGGAAACTTAGTAGAAGTGACTAGTTTGTAATCTTTTGAGATGTAATAGTTATGTCCGAATTCTCTAAAACTCTAAACCTGAAAAGATCCTCAATGTGAATTATTCATTTAATTCAATATTAAGTAAGGTTTAAGGTCGAGGCCTTATATTGGGTGGTTCATCTCTACGCTATGTTAGATGAATAAATTTACTCTAGGTTTTATAATTTTTTTTAAATCAATTTGATCGATTCAATTGGGACATTGGAAATGGTTTTTTTGAGGGAAGATAATTTTACCATTTTATTAGTGAAAGAAATGGTATTTTAAATGTATTGTGAAATGGATTAATGTAATGTTTTTTAAGTCATGATTTTGATGAAATTGTTTTAAAAATAGAGAACATGAGAATCCTTGGGTACTTATGTGGATGGTGTTGTAATAGGCCTTGTCCATTAATACTTAATGGGGGTTCACTGATGGCATGTTTATCAAACACCTAGTCCCATAGATCTAGAGAATTCATATAAATTTTGTGGGTTTTATTTGCTTGGGATTTATACTACACCATATATTCGATGCATATATAAAGATGCATAAATAACATGATCTCTTATTTTTATATACAAATGTTCTAGCTAGAATGACCTATTTTTATCCTTGATTGTTTGTTTTCTTTTCCTGATTCATATTGGATTTGAGATGATATGTGATATATGAGTTTCCTTGACTACATTGGTAAATATGATATTTCGGGATTTTTTTACATTATAGATGTAGTAAAAGTGAAATTTCATATTTCATAATGATTTTGATACTAAAATTATTTAAGTATTTATTATGATTTTTTTCTTTGAAGTAAATCATCATCAGATTACTTTATAGAGACTTGTTATAAAACAATAGGTGGGATCCTACTGAGTCTGTTAGATCAATCATTGTGAACAACTTTAGTGTTTTGTAGTCCTCTGTTTTTATTTCAATGTAGTAAAAATGAAGGGGCCATTGTATGGTAGAGATTTTTCTATTATCTAAGTCTAGTTATCTTATGGTGATAGAGATAGTGTTTTCCATTCTTTTATGCATCAATATTAGATTTTAGTTACCCATTGATACTGTACTTTCCCGTAGGATATTTCATATCTACTATTGAGTTTTATCAATTCAGTAGTTTTCTTTCACTATGAGGTATATTATTGTTTACTTTCTTTCCTTCTTCCCATATTTAATATATATATATATATATATATATATCATTTTTTCTACTTTAGGTTTGGAAAAATTAGTCTCTTTAGTTGTCTTTTTTCTGGGGTGCTACTGTCCAACCCATGGAGATTGTGAACACCCATCATGTACGTGATGGTTTGGGTTTTGTATTGGGTTGAAAGGGTTTCTTGGTCATTTTTGTCATAATATGTTACAAGATGACAACATGTTTTATTTATTCTTATAAAAGGATTTTATGGATGTTCATCATATTTATAGGAATATCATTTGTATATAAATTTAGAAGAGAAAATACAGCCTGATTATAGTATGAAAACACATAACATCTAGAAATGTTAGAGGGCTTAAACCCATAATATAAGGGTGACATAAGTGAAGTGCCTAGCATTTCCTTTTTTTATGTCTTGATGATGTTCACTATATTTTGGGATTTAAATATTAATGTTATGGAATAAATTAAGGATAAAACACTATTTAATGTTGAGGTTATTAAGGTTATTTTGGATATAACATTATTAATTTATCGAATTGTTTAGGTTAAACAATGGATATTGAAATAAAATTTTGGATATTAATGTATTATTTCATCATTTCGTGATTTGTTAATTTTGGGAATTAGATAATCAAGTGCAAAGCATTTTTGTCCTAGTTAATGTCTTCTGATAGAGGGGATATATTTTGACCCTCTAACAGTTATGTGACCATTTATATGTTGATTTTAGTGCTTATAGAATGAAAATTATCTGCATGAATACTCTTCATCAGGATCAAATAATGAGACTATGATGGAGATTGAAAACATGAAGAAATTATGATCATCGGGTAAGATTAGTTTTTATGATTCTATTATATATGGAATAATAATTCTTTGTCTCTATGAAGAGGATCATTATTTTTTATCATATTAATATCCTTTTCTAGGATATTAATGACCTTATCACATTTCATTGATTTATGTGTTTTTATTTTGTCAGGATAATTTAAATTCTTGTGAACAATTTTCACAGAAAGACTCTATCATCATTTGGATTTTATTCTTTTCATCCATGTCCAAATCATCATTTACCCCCTATGATATTCTATTTGGAAAAAAAATTATGTGTTATTCCAGATGACACTCGTACTTCAATTTCTCTCTTATGATGAATAATTATTTTTCCAATTTTATGATATGGGTTTCCAACATAGTTATATTTTTTAAAAGAATAAAATTTTATTACTGGGTACAAGATCATATTATTAGGAAAAATAATATTAATGGGAGGATTCCATAAACGATTGAGATTTAAATATAATAGATTTATTTTCAATGTCATATTTTATAGGCAATATTAATCTTGAGAGGCGAATGAGATATATAAAAATTATAAAAAAGAGATTAAATTGGAGGGTATAAATTATATAAAATATATCATGATATATTTATATATTTCTTAGTCAATACTAATAATTGATAAGATTATATTAAATAATCAATCACTTTGAGTGAATAATTTTTTCTCACCAAAAATATGTTTTCTTAAAAATGATGTTTATTTCTTTTTGTGAAAAAATATTATAATTATTTTTTAAATTTTCTTTTAAATTACTTCATAAAATGAACTATTTTTACCTAATCAACACAAATAAATAAACACAGTGTGAAATTTTGGTATTCTTCAAAAATATTGAATTTTTAGTGAATAGTGAAAAATACTGACTTTTGTAAGGTAATATTTTATTTTCAAAAAACTAAGTAATTTAAACGATCCATTTTAGTTTTATATTATTTATTGTAAAATAAGTAATTATTATATATTTTAAATATAATTAATGTCTTTTTAGTAATTTTTATATTTGATTTTAGTGTAAGTTTATTTTTGGTTATAAAAAAATATTTTTCTAAAAATTGTTTCAAGGTGCATAAGGTTTCCACATTTTTATTAACTAAAATAAAACCTTATAATAAATCTATTAATTTAAATTAATAGATTCTATAAAAAAAATATTAGTTTCAATTTAGATAATAATAATTTTTATTCATATAGTTAATATAAAATCATTTTTTTCAAAGAAATACAATGTTTCAAAATCGTATTCTTTATTTTTGTTTGCAGTTTTTATTTAAAACTAAATTTAGACACATAAATTAATTGAATTTAGTAAAATCTAATTCATGTTTGAAATCATGGGAATTAATATTACACAATATTCTGAACTAATTTTATTATTGTAATGATTTTTAAAAATGATAAAAATTAATTACTACATTTAAGTTAATCATAGTTTTTTCAAAGATTAAACACAAAATATATGAATAAAGATGACCTAAAAAAATTTCTATAATCATCCTTATAGAAATAATTTGAACTTTTAATGTCATTATATTTATAATTGTACATGTTGGATCCATTTAATTGATGAACATTATTGGGATACCATTTCAAACTGGTATACGACACATACAATCACATACCTGAAGGGAATTACCAGCATCCAAGTGCTGGAGATTACCACACAGTGATAATGAAACCAAATGCAATTCCTTTCCCAATATAGATCCGAAATCATTGAATATATATATACATTATGGGAAAAATAATGGAAGAAAAAGAAATTTAATGTCATAGAAAAGGAAAACAATTGAAGAGATACTACGAAAAATTAGCTAATTAATCTTAAAAGGAAAATTATAATAGAAAAAGACTACAATCAAAAATCAACAATAGAAAATATGTGATACCATTGGATTACTCCAACCATATGACCACTAACTACATAGATGTGACTTAAATAAACCACACCTTCTCTCTTTAGAGCCTTTCGTTTCCCTACATTGAAATATATACAATGGTATACACACCACTAATGTGTTTCATGGAGTTTGAGTTAACATCCTCTTTAGGATCCTACCTAGGTGTTACATATCATGAGAATGCATGAAAATGTGGACATCCTAAATTTAAAAAAAATAAGGAATAATAAATAGTTAAACATTTATTATATCAATATATTTTTTAAACATTTAATTTACTATTTTCACCATATCTAATGAAAATTAGTTGAAAATAATATCACCTATATCAATGAATACAGACACACATATTTATCAAAAATAAAAACTAATACGCTATGAATCATGCTTAGGAAACATTTGTTCATGGATCATAATTTGTTACTCTAGCTAGACACTCATACAAAAACATAAAAAATCACATGCATCAACTATCAAGGTATATGTATTGAATCCTAAGAGTAGACGAACACCCATGAATGTGAACCCTCAAAAGGTCAACCATGTCCTTAGAATAATGGGCCAAGGTAGCATAGGAACAGCCCATGACTAAACCCCTCAAAAATATCAATAGATGAGGCATATGAAACACCTTATACCTTTGTACCCAAGGATTCCCATGCATGATATTTTCCTAACAGTTTCATCAAATTAATCCTTGATTTTTTTATATTCATAAATCCATTTCACAATGATTTTAAAATATCTTTTAAATCACCAAAAGAATGGTAAAACCACATTTAAAAAAAAAATACATTTCCTCACACACAATTTAATAATTCAAATTTATAAAATTTATTAATAAGAACACGAAAAATACAATTCATCAGTCATAAGCCTGATATAGAGCCACATCACACAATATTAGGCCACCCATTCCCAAAATAGGATCCACCAAAATGGAAAATTTCTAATAAAGAAAAAGATAAACTAGATTCAATCCTAATATCACAAAATAAATTGAAAAATTGAAGAGGTCATCAAAGATGAAATATCAATAATGTCATCAATTTAACTCACACACCACACCACAAACAACCCAAGGGTTGAATTTTGAAGAGTGATCATGAAATAGTTCTAAAATTAATCAACAATATTATCTTCAATGAAAAGAAGGATCCATAATCATTGGGAAATAGTTATACAATGATCTATGGAAGTGAAGAAACATAAGAATTTGTCACTCAATTAATTAAACCCCAACCACAACAATGATTAATCTATAAAAAATGGGAAAAAATTATATGAGGTCTCCAAAATCAGATGGGATAGATCACAAGTCATAAAAATTAGATGAATGTGAACTATAAGTAGAATCATTCATAGAGTTTCTAAAAAATCAGAACCATTTTTATTTCATATTGTGCGTCCATATTTTGAGACATGAAAAAAAAAAATATATGCTGAAATCATGTCGAATCTGATTAAAATACTCATATTACAATTTCATGTTGTGAACCTGATTCACAACATAAAAACTATAGATACCCTAATCCAATTCATGAAATCGTCCTGGAAAAAAATATATGTTTTGTAACCCTTTAAAATCAAGAGAACATCCAACATAAAAAACACTATAAATTATACAATAAAACACTAAATAATCTATGGTGTTCTCTAAAATCTTGGAGGAAATAACAATACCATTAACATATTTATAACTAGACTCCCTTAATTTAAAGAATCATAGATCCCAAATCATTAGGTAATTTTTCCTTGAAAACTCTTTCAATCCCTAAGAGTTCGAAAAGACACCCAAATAAATCGGGATGTAAAAATATAGAAGATAAAAAACAAAAAAAATGTAACAATATGTACAAAAATCAACACCATAAGGATTCCCCCTATAAATTACTATTGAATAATTATATACGGAACGAGGTGTGGACTCTAATATTACATCAATGACTATTTCTACCATGTATCATGAATATATGATTTGTGTCTCTATAATACATTGACTAGTAAAATTAACATACCGCACAAGACCATCACCTGATAGTCAATGAGATCTACTAATCAGTCTATAATAAAATATTTTGGTTTTAACACAATTTTTTCCCATAAAAAATGTGAGAGGGACCAATATGTTACTTAAGGAGTTCTAGTATGTGGAAAACTTCACGAATACCCATATAATAAATTTTAAAATATTCATGATAAGAAACATGACCATGATTCTCAGTGATCTCTAAGGGTCTACCATATCTTATAGGAAACATTTCGTATCTCCCAAGATGATGGTGACCCATCATTGAATAAAATTTGAATAAAACATGGTCACCAATAATTAAATCCAATGGATGAAGCTAATGAGCCACATATTAATTCTAGGCCTCTGAGTTGTAATCAAACACTAATTTATATCATGAATAATAACGGAAATCACTTGAATGCGGCTCAGTCACAGTAAAGAGGCCTCACCCACCTCTACTGAAAAAAGGGGTGATATGAATTAGAAACAATATAAATTCTCAATCGTACGAATTTTGATCAATGAATACTAATTTTTTATAGGAAAACCCAACATGTATGAGATGAATTTCATATGATCACCTAAAATAAAAGATGGATGAATGATAAATATCCTCTCAGATCTGAATAGAATTATTTGAAAGACCATCCTTCTATGGATGGTAAGATGTACTCAACCTAACATGAGTCCCCTTCACCTCTTAAAGAATAATAGATAACATAAATGCAATCATATGATCCGTATCTAAATAAATGGTTGAACTAAACACATTTAACATTATTAAAAACCATACATATATCTTACCCAAATATTCAACCTTGATAGTGGCCCTAATTAGAGATAAATGTGATTAAGTTTTTAATCCAACATTCACCACATATATAGAATCACCGATAAAAGAGTCTTTGGTAATCCAACAACAATGTGCATGAAAACCTAATCCCCATTCCAAACTGGCACCATATTATGTCGGAGAAAACCATAATGTTTCCGATGATATACCATTATCTGTTGGTTGGTGTAGTAGCGGTGAACAAAATCATTAATGTCATGCTTTATACCTAGCCACCATATTAGATGTCTCATGTAGTAATAAATTTTCATAGTGCATTATTGAATGTTCCATGAATAACAATAACAGTTAAAAAATTATGATCTTCTCATAGATGGTGGGATGAAAAAATGATATCCAAAATGGTGAACACCATTAAAATATTGAAACCAACCAAAAAAATCCCCCTACCATATAGGGTTTCTCAAAAATCCCGTAAACTCATAATCATATAGCTAAGTCATTTTAATAGACATAAATATAGATTATTATAATTAAATACTGGTCAGATCCATACCTGAAACATCCTTTCATATTATCAATGTTTAATTGAGAAAAATCTCCCTAAGGTTCCACTATTATGTAGATTCAAGAAAAACATGTGATGGTTATTTGATAATGATATCATATATACCAACATTCCCTTTCTCTGGGTCGTAGGTAGTGTCAAATTCAAACATATGATGGTATTATATTCACTATATATATATGAGATTAATGTAATTATATTAAAAGATATTGATTTGAATTTATGGTAAGAAAAGACTATGATCGACTCAAAAAAAATATTGTCAACATTTAATGTTCTGCATAATATTGCCATTTTATAAATCATTATTTGCTTAATTTTACTCATTATATTGATAACGATGAGATATTTAAGCCTCCATATGATCATCCTTCATACATATTAAATCAAAACTTGAATTAGAATAATCAAAGAAAACTATATACCCCTTATTAGGCTTAGAGAAGATAAGAATATGACATGATGTTATAATTTTTTTCATCTCATGTAAAGAGTACATACAAATTTATTATCATATTATGTTTAACCTTTTACATATATGAGAATCAAAATGTGATTCCAAGTTTGATAAATAATTTAAAATCCATTAGAAGTATCTCAAAAGAAAAAGGATGTTCTAAATCTCCTTTATTATGTGTGGTTCCTCTGATGGAAAGACATCCTTCAACTTTTGAGAATCAACTTATAATCCATGGTCATAAATATCAGACCCTAATTACATCAATTCATATAGCCAAGAATAGAAATTAGAAATATTTCTATTCAAATGGGTTTATGTAACCATTTCCAAAACAAAAAAAATGGAATTATGCTCACACTAAGATCTCGAATAACAAAAATATCTCACATTAACACTACCAAGAATGTTTCAAAAATCTCTTGGATTATAGGATTCATCAAATCCATAAATACATAAGTAATGTTATTTAGAGACCAAATGATAACAATATATCTTGAATGGTTATAAAATATTCTAAAACCAATCAGTGGTAAATTAGAATCTTGGACTTTTTTATGAGGATTATATGACTAATGGTTGATCTTCAAAAACCGTTTACCCCCCTTTAGAATTTAGAAACAATCATCAATATGGTGAAAAAAAGATAATATTCTCAACCATTACCAAATTAAAATTACGACAGTTCACAAAAAATTAGAGTAATCCATCATCATTTTGGAAAATGATAATAAGGGATTCTTATAGTGAAACACTAGTGAACGACAATTCATCACCCAGTCTTCCAAATTTATGTTGATATATTTCAGCTCCATTTGTGCCATATGATAGTAGGGTATTGAAATTAACACTGTGACTCAAACCAGATAATCTTTTAAAATCTACCTCATTGTATAGAGTTTGACAAGATTAATATGATAGGATAACATCTGGAAATCCAAAAACAATAGAAGGAATATTAACAACTGAGTAATCATCATCAGGATCAAGTGCTATAATAAGAAACAATTATAAAATCACTAGGGTAGAAGGTAGTACATAAAAAATCCATGGATCCCATTTTACCTAGAAAAACCCAATATCTACCATCAATCTGATTAAATGGGAATCCATTATGATAACAGTCAAAATTAGTGTGATTATCCATAATCCAATCCATCCAAATGATAATGTCAAACCAATCTATATTGAGAATGAGGAAATACAATACTAATATGGGATCAATCATCGATACAAATAAAATGACACTAAAACCCCTAAACATTCTTCTTTCAATGTGGTTTCTATAACTCCATATCAATGGACATGAGATATTGTGTATGTTTAAGAAGATAAACAAAATGACAAACTATAAATTATTGGGAGGCACCGATAACAAAAAATTAGTCCCCACAATTGTGTCAATAATGATGGTACCTATCACTATCATTGGACCCGTATATACCCCCACTTGAAACTAATCTACTTCATGAATGTATTTCACTTCTAAGTCTGTGGTTGGAGCCTTATAGTGTTTGGATCATCTGCATGCATTACAACAGCCTTTGGAGATGATTTTCCTTGAACATAATGGGGTGTATACATATCCTCGATGAATCATTGTAGATTTCTATATCAGCATCCCATATTACACAACATCATATCTTTAGAACATGATTGACATGTGTGCCAATACATTCTACATTGATTTCAAGTAAGTGGCACCCTACTGGGTATAATAAAGGTCCAAGAATGTTTAGATTCTCAGAACCACCCAACCAGTCCTATGATGATCATTCCACTTCCTCTTTCTCCACATTCTCCCACTGAAGATGAAAATTGGAGGAATATAAGGTGAATAATATATACAAAATTTTCATTCATATTCATATCATCCATAAAACTCTTTTCTTATTTATTTATAGTGGTTGGAAACATCATCATAAAAACCTGTGATCTGTTATCTGGTCGCAAACCCTCTATAGAATTCTAGGCCATCATCTATTCATTATTTACCATCAATAGAGAAAGATGTATCGTCTACACAAACAAACTAGTGTATTATAATGTTGAATTATCTACCTATCATAATTAGTGGAAATGTAGAGCCTCCTCCAATATTTTTTATTCTTGGAAAAAACATATAGAATATGATAGACATCAAGACCTTCCAGTCCGAGAGAAAATTATTATTTAGCTAAACCTTGTAATCTCAAAATTTCATGCTTTGAACCTCATGTATGAACTCTAACCTCTTTAACATAATACTCATAGGTGTATCTAAGAATTCATATATCTTATTGATCTTGTCTAGATAGTCCCATACCTCTTATGGTTCATTAATTACATTAAAGGATGGTGGATTCTCTTGCTAGGAATCCCATGAGTAGTCCCTATATCCTGAAACACCATGTAATATCTTGAAATATGGGATTTGGACTTGTGGAATATTTTTATTGAAAATAGGAACTACCTTCCTAATAGCATTGACATGTTTAGGATCATGAGGCATATTCCATTGAAGAGAAGCTGCTAAAACATCCTAATGAACCTACAAGAAATGTATCTCAGTAAAAATTCTACACACCAAAATAGTGGAAATGAACATAAAGTAGGATAATATTATCTCAAACCAGAATCTAATAACAAAAAACAATGATAATTATCTATTACACACAATTGAGACACACATCCCAACATCCCCTGGTAACATGATTCTCATAATAGAATGATGATGTGAAGAACTCACTTCGACCTACTAATTATGTCCTGAAAATATAATCCATATTATATCAACTTCCTAATAATACTCACAATGAAAATCCCTACTACCAAACTCTAATAAACCAGTCCCTGATACCCTTTCCAATTGATACCTGACCTAAACAACCACATAACTAAACGGAATTACCTATCCCCAGGGATTAGAGGCTATAACATGATTTTATGAAATAACCATTAAATTATTTTCAAAAAAAATTATGTTTAAAACATGAAATATATATTCTTACACAATGGGAAGGAAAAAAGAAGAAAAAATAGAACATATTTCCCTGAAAAAATAAAATATTAGAAGCGATATGACTCAATATTTTCCAAACAATCTCAAATGGAAAATTAAAATTTAAAAGCACTGCTAAAAACTAACATATCTAATTCATGTGATTGCATGATAATACTCCCACCATCCCACCACCAGTGACCCAAAATAAACGATAGCAACTTTTCCACCTCACTACATAATATTTCATTTCCCTACATAAAAATTCAACCAATAGAATATTCAGTGTTTAAGGACTTCATAGGTTGTGAACTAAGAGGATCAGTAGAATCCCAACGATATTTTTTTCTTAAAAAGTGTATATAAAACAATATGAACATGGTAAAAATGAATGAAAATAATTTAATGTAATTATTTAAATAGTTATTATTTAAAAATACTTGTAAAATAATTAATTACCCATTTTCCACATTTCTATTGTAAATCAGTTTCATGGTATATCCAATATATCAAATAATTGAATGTAATGAATATATCACATATCATATCAAATCCAATACGAGACAAGTGTAGGTAAAAACAAATCAAGGATCAAAATTGTTATTGCTAGATAAGATACCCATAAAAAAACAATGACAATCATTCACATCAAATATATAGTTACATAGAATGAATATTGAGTTTAGGGGAATAACATAGAATGTGAAACCTGACAAGGTATATCAAATCCCAAGTATAATGGGCCGATGAATTAGAGGAACCCATAATGTGTGTAACCCCCTAAAAGAATCAATTGAAAAGTCATATTACTACAACATAAAAATAAGAACCCAATGCTTCAAATGTGTTTTTTTCTAAAACATTTAATCAAAACCATTCATTTAAAACCATTTTATAAATTCATTTCACAAGGATTTTAAAATAAATTTTTTTCATAGATATATGCGAAAACATATCCTCTCTCTTTTTTTCTACATAGGAAATTCAATCATTTCAATCATTTTATAAAAAAATTTATAAAATCCAGAGAAATATAGTTCATCCAGCATAGAATAGAGAACCCAATGCTTGTCTTTTTTTATGTAATAGATTTATTGACTCTGTTTCCGATATGGGGCTTTCAATAAAGTTTCTGATCCCAATTTTAAAATTGTGAGGACGCAATTCCCAAAAGGGGGGAAGAATGTAACATCCGAGGTAAATGAAAAATATGAAATTTTCATATTTATTAGTATTTTTGAATAAAATATTAATAACATTTTAAAGGGGATGCTATGTTCGATGGCATACCCAATATGCAAGAATGAGTTTCTTTGAAATCTTACATTGCACACTAATAATATAATAATATTATTGTAAATTGTAGTAATCGCCTTTCCGTTTTAATGGAAATAATGAATAGAACTAACTGAAATATGATTATATATGTTTTTTAGTTGTTTTTACATTATCCAATAAATGTTAGAGGCCTACAATGCGAATGATTCAAATTTTTTATTCTAATATTCTTCAAAGGTCGATTAAAAACGTTTTGATGGAGAACCATTTTTAGATCATAATTTTGTAACTTTTATATGTTATATTTGAAAAAATAAAATCCTTCATTATAATCAGGACATCAAAATTTACTTTGGGTATTTTTTTGTATTTTTCCTATAAAGTTCATTTTTAATGAGTAGTGTAAAATGTAGTATTTTTATTCAAAACATACTTTTAAAAAAATTTATCTATATGGTTAGATTATATTTTTAATTTGGATTAAAGTGTAACTGAAAATATAATTTTTCCATTTAATCCAATGGTGATCATTGGAATTAATTTATCTTTGAAATTGGACATAAACAAGTGTCAATCTTGTAATAGATATTGTTTCTTAAAAACACGACATTTATTTTGACAGAGGGACCTGATTATAAGATTACTTTATGCAACATATATGTTTTTAATTTGGTAAAATTGATATAATTTTTGAATTTGGAATATCAAATATATGTTATGGTGAATGTTTGGTATTTTTCTGTCAAATGTTCATTTTTAATGAATAGTGAAAAATACTGCATTTTAATTCAAAACGGCCTTTTCATCAAATTTATTGATATAGTTAGATTGTCATATTAGTTGGTTTTAAGGTGTAATTTAATAATGTTTTTATCATTTAATACAATTTTTTTCATTGGATGTAATTTCAATTTTAAATTGTATTTAAAAACAAATCAATATTTTGATAGATTTTACTTCTTTAAAAACCCGTCTTTGGTTTTGACAACAGAAATTATTTTAAATTAATTACTGCAATTTATGTGTTTATAATTTGATAAAATGGATTACATATTTGTAATAAGATGTTACAAATTATATAATTAACACTCTTTTGTTTTTGGACATTTTGAATAGTAACGACGACAATTATATATTAATTATCTTGATTAATTAGAAATCAGGTATTTAAGGGTAATAAAATAAAATCATAATAATATAAAATTACCCATCCATGTGTATTAATTATATTTTTTAAGTCATGGCTGACCATGGTATTCCTTCTTCCAACTTTGGTACCCCATGGAATCACTTTAGTGTGATAATGACCTTTTATCATATTATTATTTTTAAAGAAATGAAATATAACAAAGATTTGTATATCCTAAGTAAAATAATTTTAATCTAGATTAAATACATGATCTATTAATCTATAAATAGTCATTAGAATGATACAAATATTTCCTACATCATGGTAATTTTTTTTTAAATTTTTAGACAATAAATAAATAAATTTATTTATGACACCATGATGATGCACTTATTACCTCATAAATGAATGATTTAAATAAAATGAAAAGATAAGGTAAAATATAAGACTTAAATTTGTCTAAAACAAATTGTATGGGATTATTTAGAACTATTATCACCTTATTTTCTAAATATATTATAGTGGGACATTTAAAATACGAAACTCATTTTATAATAAAGTAACTTTCCAAGACTTTCCAAAAGTGACCCTCCTCCCTCTAATAAAAGGCCCCCACCTCTACCCCCTTACAGACACCTCTCAAGCACATGGATCTTCCAACCTCTGGACATATTGTCTCTCCACATCCCTCTCTTACTCCTAGAATCATCACTTTGGGAATAAGTCTTTCCAAGGAAGCCTTCAGGCTCAAATCAAAAAGAGTTATCCGATTTGAAGGTGTTGTCTTCTCTTATGTTCTATTGTTTTATTTTTCATATCCAACCCCATAAACTCTTTTTATTCGTTTATTTTGTAATAAAACACACATCAAAAATATAATAGGATGTTTTTATTAGAAGTATTCTAGATACACTTATACACACCTCCTTTTATTGGTTAAAGAACATACTGTTTCTGTGGGTGGTGAATTACTGCCTCGCGAAACGATGATTGTTCAATCTTCATTTAACACCTCTCATGGTGGCCATTAAGATGTAACTGTATTTATATATGATATATATATTATGTTTATGTTTTCCTTATGCTTCTGTATTTTTCATTTATTCCATACCTTTATGGTTTCCAAAATGGGTAAACGCGATAATTTAGTTTTTGGAAGTGCGGACTGCCGGCCCCTCAATGTGATTTAAATCGTTAATGCCATATGTGTGATCTATAAAGGATGGAGATAATTAAATTATATATGATATTATAAATTAATTATAATATACCTATGTATCATTATGTTTTCATTCCATTAATGTATGAAATAAAAATGAATGTAATGTTCATGAGTATGTACGGCTTACCATCTCCATGAACGGTACATTTCTTTTCTTTTCTCCAAATATTATGTACTATTATAAGTATATATATATAATAAATATATATTAAATATATTAAATATAAATTATGAATATAATTCGGGAATTATAATATATATCTCTCTCATTTAGTTTTAATTCCATTAATATGACAAAGAAATGAAAGTAACGTTCATGTGTACTTACGGCCTACCGTCTCCATGAACGGTGCATTTCCTTTATTATCTCAAAATGTTATGGAATAGTATAAAATGACTTTATACCGGATATATATGATATTTAAATCATTAATACTATTATGGAGATGGTTTAATTATAACTACATGGACAATTCTTTTCATACATGTTCATTTTTGACTCATGTACTGAACATCGACAAAAACGTCTCATATGAACTCACATAATTAAATAATTATTATAACATTATAATATGTGATATTAATTGAATAATAAAATTTATAGGAGTTCCTCAAGAAATTATAAATTTACCAATGTTTATTATTCTGGAATATAAAGAAACGAAAAATACATGTCGTACTTGAGGTAAGGGATCCTACCTCTCTCTTTCTTTTTAAGTACCCTATTTAATGTCATATACTTTAAGCTCATTTTTATTATGTTGGGTATTGTTATTTTATATTACTCTTAATTTAAATTTTATGTTCATATGATGAGAGACCCTATTTGATCTCATCAATCCATTTTTTTGAAGTTTTAGGTGGCGTCGTTAGGCTGCCATGTTTTCGTAATGGATTTTTCATCTCACCTTTATCCTCGTGAGATTCATGCTACATTTTCTACTATTTAATTTTTTTGTGGTTTGTGTACATCCCATGATTTTATTCTTTGTATAATATACATAATTTATGGGTATTTAAATCTTCATTGTATGTCCTTCTTTGATGGGGTGTACATTTTAAAAGTTACCTCAATCGGTAAGGGAACCTTTCACCCTCCTCTTTTTAAAATACTTCTTTTTTTCAGGTATTTTAATTTACATATTATTATCTTAGGATATGTTATTATATATCCTTATTGCTGTAAATGTTATGAAAAAGTGATGAGTTACCATTTTTATCAATCATCAACTCATTTTCTTAATTTTAAAGTGACGCAGTTAGGCTGTCGAATTTCTATAAGTGAACTTTTTAACCCAATTTCAATTCTTTGGGTTAAACCTCTATTTCTTGATTATGTAGTACTATGAATATGTTTGGATGACCTCTTATTGTTTTATAATTTATATCCTCTTATATTGGGTGTATTTATATTTTTTACACATAATTATGTAATTGAATTATCCTTAAACCAAGGATACCAACTTTGTAAGGGACTTCGTCTCAATCTCATTTCATTGAGGCATATTTTGTTTTATACACAACTTTATTTTATACAGTGTATAAACGCCTTTGACTTTTACTTTTATTCAAAATGAATATTTTTATACGAATTGTTTTCCTAAATGACAAAAGGAATGTTTTGTCTTACGTAATCGGCGACAACGACTTCTCCGCCGTCGTGACCATTATTTGAGTTTCAGCTTCCTCTACATTCCATAACTATTTTTAAATGAAAAATAAATACCATGTTCTAATTTTCTTTTATTTTGGTATTGAAAATGGTTTTCAGAATGTTTTGATTATATCAATGTGTTGTATTGATACCTTGTCATTGAAATGTGGAAATGTTATGTTTCCATTATGCATGTTTTATGTGATACGATTATGTTACTGTTCTTGGGAATTGTTTATGAAGATGGGTGGTTCAGTGATAAACTAAGGGAGGGTGAGCCCGTGATAGCTCTCCAATGCATTGGGTAACACGAAGGAGTTAAGTGATATGTTTTCTCCAAAGAGATTTAGGTAATATACTATAATGGTTATTCTAAACGTAAATATGAGAGTTACTCCCTACGTAAGAATGTTATGAATGCCTCAAGTTACCTTTATGTATTATGATTTCTTGGAGTTATACATAAATATTATTATTTCATAAGGTATGTTATGATTGAAAGTTATGGTTTAATTGATTTGTATTTATTGGAGGTTAAATGTTTTTTTTATTATGTTATAACCCTTACTGAGCCTTTTATTCTCATCCCATGTTTTTGAATTGTTTTTCACAGGTTATAAGGAAGGGTAAGAGAAAGAAGTATTCATGAATATTTCTATCATGAAAAGAACACCTGTTTTATTTAAGGATTTTTTTATTTTTGTGAAAAATCGGTTATAATTATAGTGTCTACTTTATAATATTCTGATATGTAATAGTTATGTCCTAATTCTATAAAACTCTAAACCTGAAAAGATCCTCAATGTGAATTATTCATTTAATTCAAAATTAAGTAAAGTTTTAAGGCTGGGTCTTTATAGAAACAAAATTTGTTAATTGTTTTCAGTCATTATGATAAAGTGGTTTTATAAAAAGATTATTTGTTTTAAAAAATATTTAATACAAAAAATATGTAACTAGTGGAAGATAGAATATGTGAAATATGTTCAATGGAGGAGATACAAAAATTTTATGTTATCTGATCAAGGTTTCCTAAAATATTTTATGACATAAAGGGATTAGATATATATCCCATAAAAATTTCAAAATGCCGAAAATGTGGGGAAGCATATATGATACACATTACATGATAAGAATAAGATATTAGTGTCGAATGATTTATTAGAAATGAATTAGCATGAACTAAATACATAAGAAGGATAATATATATTACACTCATCCCTTATATATTATACATTATAAATAATTTCTAATTAAAAATATATTAAAAAATAGAGGTCGGTATTTTTTATTTCTTTATATATGAATTCCATCACTGTACATGTTATATTTCATTGAAACACAAATCAAATCCTCTCAATATATTTTTGATTTTCAGATGAAGTCTATAAAATGAATGTAGATAATTTATAAATAATATTTTCATGATAACTATGATGAATAAAAAAATAGAATTTTTAATGGAATAAGGAATTAATCTCGATAATAGTACAATATACACACAACAATATAATGTTGTTACTAAAAGAATGAATATAATTTTGGATGATATGGGTCAAAATAAGTGGATTAAACATGATACTTATCAATTCTAGTAGAGACGCACTATTAATGAAATGGTTCTCTTTCAGAATAACCATTTTAATATTTAAGATATTGTTATTACTCAATATAGGATGTATTTAAGAGAGATGCATTGCTTAAAATACATAAAGGTATTTGGAATCACTTTTATTATGATGGTAAAAGGTGTTAATCTTGGGAATATTATTAAAATTTGTGTTTATGGTATATTACATGGACACCCTGATAGTGTCAGAAGATGAAAGTGTTATAAAAAGGAAACATAAATATTGTAGAAGCAATAAATTTAAAATATCATAAACATTATGATAGAAATACTTCAGAGCAATTTATCGATATTAGAAGAAGATAAAATGAGGTTGTTTCTATTAAAAATAATCACAATGTATTTAATAGAGGTGTTGATATAGAAACATTATGGGATCATGCTATTTATTCATTCAATTCAAGTGATGAGGGGAAATTGAAATCATATAACAAAGGATGGGGAAGCAAGTTGAGGAAAAAAATATTATTATAGATCAGCGGAAATAGGTTTAAACCAAATGATTATCAAAAGTGTTTCACATACCAATTTTTTCAAAATATGTGCATTGAGATATTGAAAATTATGTAGAGCATAAAAATTGAATTTATTTCATGAATAATGAATTTTATCAAAATAAGAAAAATTATACACGATACATTGTACCTCAACCAAATGAAAAAGTGTTATTTGGACAATGTGAGTTTTCTTAAACATGTTGAATGGCATATTCGAAATGATAGGAAATAAGGAAAGACACGTTTATATGGGCTACTCAGAGGATGAATTAATTCATTTTCATAAGACTTTTTCCTTATAGGTAAGACTAGAATCCATCAAGATCATCATTATTTTTCCTCATAGATGATATTCATGATATTTTGAATGGTTGTAATTTTTTTATTTTCAAAATGGAGACATAGAAGATAAATTTGTTATAAAGAGAACATGTGGCTTCTTTCTTGGTCAAGATTAAAATAATTCTATTTAATTTTATAAGGACATACATAGGATATATAGATTCCTAAAATCCTTATATTCCAATATAGATAATTTTTTAAAGAGGGTTAACACCAGGAAAAGTAGAGTGGATAACTACCCCAATGTAAATTTAAATTAACAGGATTCTATAATTTTGGTAGTTTATGTTGGTATATCACAGTTATATAGAATAAATAAGAATAAAATTGAGAATTTACTATGAAAAGAAGATATTTTTTAATTGTATATGAAGGTTGAAAATAGTTATTTTCCTATCATTCAAATTAATAATGGGAAGGATCATTATTTCTTATCTTTTTAAAACTATTTATAAAAAATACATACAATATTTTTCATGTTTGATCAAAGTCATCTTTTACATCGATATCAATGGGAAAAAATGCATTTTATGATGATGATTGATGGTATATTTATCCTAATGTATTTATGAAATTGATTATGATCCTTATATATTTAACTACCATTAGATCATACATGGATTATATTATTTTATCATGTGTAATATTTCAATTTTATCTAAAAATAACAAATATTTGGAAAGAAAATAAATTATTAGATGCATTATGGTCTTTTTTGATTATGTGATAATGTATAAAAACAAGATAAATTCTAATTGGTTAGGATATTCACGTAGAAGTTGGGAAGGTTGTATCAAAGATACAAGATCAACATATGGTGGATCCTTCTTTTTAGGGAAAGTGATGTGTACGTTAGAAATAAAAAATAAAATGTCGGATACTCTAAACAAATAATATGAGGATTATGAATCCACCAATCACGGAACTACCAAATTAATCTTTTTTATAAGAAGGATGTTTTTGTATGATGTTATTTTTCATTTTATATATCTAAATATCTAAAAAAATTATCATTTCATAAGATGTTTATAGATAAAATTCTCTATATAGTGAAACATGACTCTATTGGATAAAATTTGAGATAAATTATTTATACAAAATTTACTATAGGGACATCAGACTGATTTCATAAAATAAAAATAAAAAAATGGTGATATACTATCATTCAATGTACCAATAATAATGATTATCTTAATGTATTGCTGAATCCATCTAAATTTTACCTTTTTAATGAATTAAAGAGGCTATATGTTTCTTAAAAAGATATTTTTGGAAAAAAGATTCCATGATGAAGTCTCTGGATAGATTTTTCTAAAAAATAATTACAAAAAAATTTTAAAATATATAATAAAGATTTTAATAATGTCAGATTGGTAAATTTAAGCATGAGAAGGATAATGATACATCAATATGAAGATTTAATACATGAGAGATATATATGGAAAAATTGAATCAATTAATAAATGATGATTTCATATAAATTTGTTTTATACATGAGATATATATATCATTAGAATGAGCTTTGGGAGTGTCTTAGAAAGATCAACTCAAAAAATTAAAAATTGAGGAATCATGTATTGATTAATACATTGAAATAATAACGGATATTAGAATGAAGGGATCCAAAAAAAAACCTTCAATAATGAATACCAATAAAAGGAATAATATATAGATAAATTCTTATTAAGATGAATTATATGGGAAATTTACTATTTTTAAATTATTTTTAAATCTATACACTGTGTTTTTGAGATAAACATTCAATTCCTCTAAAATCTTGAATAATGATCAAGATTTCATATGTGACTTATAGAATCATTTAAGATAATTTAAACTAGTATTTGAGGAATTCATTTTCACTCTTTGGTAACACATGTATATTAAGAGGATATGAAGGAAGTAAAATGATGAATTATAAGAGTTCATTTTTTTAATATAATTTTCATGATCTTATATTATTTTGAAGATAATGTATGGTTATATAAATGAGAAATTTTTATTCATAATTTTTTGTTGAATTATTGAGGTGAAAACAAAAATACTAATATGTACTAATATAGATGTTTTTAATGAATGCGAATCAGTTACAAATATACAAACATAGGTACCGGATGATTAACTATGGTACAAGATAATCCATGAACCATAAAAAGAAGAAGCAGTGTTTTTGATGAAGATGTGTAATATGGATAGGTATAATAAAAAGATATTCCTCACAATTATGTATGAAATTAAATATGAATAATATCATAATGGTAGAAATGACACTGTATTTGTAATGGCCCGGACCCACTTGGTCTATTACTTTGTCAGAACATGGCTCCAAAGAAATGGTGGAACTGGTCATGGGGGCACCAGTGACGGTGGCACTAGTGAAGGTGGCACCGTGATGGTTGCACACCGGTCAGAGTGGCACCATGATGGTGGCACCGGTCATGGTGGAACCATGACGGTGGCACCGGTTTTGGTGGCACCGTGACGGTCACACACCGGTCACTATGGAATAGGTCACGGTGGCACCGTGATGGTGGCACCGTGAGGGGGACACCATGACGGTGGCACTGTGAGGGTGGCATGTTGATGGTGGAAGCATGTCCTCACCTTCCATTTCCTGACCTTTCTTCTCCCGCAACATATCTTTTGATGTAAATATGATTTAATGCCCACTTTAAGCCATTTAAATCCCATAAACATTATCTAAAATCCCCCAAGATTCCAGAAACCCTTAACTTATCAAAATGTTAGGTTTTTCCTCATTGTCACGCCCTTCCCCGTACCTTCCAAATCTGCCCATGTTACGCTATTCCGTATGATTAAAGAAAACTGTTTAATGCATAGTCGTTATGACCACCCCTCCAAGGAAAATAATTAAATTACAATTAATTCTCTCGTGCGTAACTGCCCAACCATGTGGGGAACCACGATCCGATATAAATCCATTCAAATTTCAATATCCCGTAACAATAGTATCTCATCCTTATATCACAGGGGAATTCCTTCTTCTTCATCCTCTTGGCCGGTCTCCTTTTCTTCCTGGTGCGTTTGGGGTTTCCCTTCTGGAGGCAAGTGGGGTGCCTGTGGTAGATCCTTTCTGCTCACCTTTGGAGTCCCCGATGTTTCTACCTTGCAAGTCACGCATTCCCAGTTCTTGGCACGTGGAGAAGAACTTCGATCCTAGATAAACCAGGTAGGGATTATCCTTCATCACTTCTTACTATATATCATGGGGTGTGGGTACGCCACTATTTCGTTGGGAATGGATTGAACCCAACCTTAACAAAGATAATAAATAGACTGTTAAAGAATTATGGGTTTCTTTTGTCAATTATTCTATACCATTTTATAATTATTTTATGTTATGAATTGTATTGTCTTATGCTCACTGAAAATCATGGTCGTTGGTGGACTTTCCTTACACACTAATGAACCCTTGTCTTCTGTGATGATTAAATGACGGTAACATGGAAATTAGTTAATCCCCTAAACTCGGTTGGTTAAATGGATTCCCAATGAACATCATCCCTTTTATGGTCACCCCGGTTAACCAACAGAAATAAGAACCTAATGAATTATGTTCTTGAACCCGGACATTTTCCTACTCAATTTTGGTAGTAGGTGTTTTCTTTTTTCTGATGCATATTGGGTGATGTGAATGAGAATGGGATCCTATGTTGTGGAATTGTTGGTGGTTGTGAATATGAAGCTATGTGGGGCTGTATCTTGAGTCTTTGTTTGGTTTCACTACTTTGTGGGATCTCACTGATCCCTTTGTTGTTGTGACATCACAAGAGAACCGGGTGTGAATGCTTAAATTGATGTTTGGTTTTTTCTATTTCATTGGGTTGTGGTTGTGCAGATTAGTTGCCCAGTAGTGCAGAATTCAACTAAATTGGATCACTTGAACATGAATGCAAGAATGGTTTAAATGGGGAATTACTTTTGGGATTGAGTTGTGACTTGGTTGTGAGTGATGTTCCATTATTTTATGAATGAATACTAACGAGGGTGTCTGTGCATGGGTTTGCTTTGGAAACCCTAGGTTGGGATGAGTTCTTGTTTCCTAAACATTTAATTGTAGTTCTTATGTTTTTTATTTGCGTCCCACCCATGTTGGTCACTTTGTGTCGAACACCCCTATTTCATGGGGGAGGGTGTTTTTCCCAACACTCGTATGAGTGGCTGGTTATTTGCTCCTTTTCTGATCCCTTTCCCAAATAGACCAAGACTCTTCAGGAAGGCTGTAATGTCCTAAGGTCCATTAGAACCTATGATTTTTTGAGCAGGGTTGTTGTGGTGGTTGGCTCAGGTGTGTGCGGGTAGGTTGTTTCCCAAGAGTCTTCGGGATAAGGCACAGGTGTCTGCGGGCATGGCAGTAGTTGTTCTTGACTAGGTGTTTGTGGGAGTGGTTACGAGTGGTTGTTGTGGACTAGGTGTTTGCGGGTGGGATGTGTGGTTGTTATTGCCTAGGTGTTTGCGGGCGGGGAGTGGCAGTGGGACTACAATGAGAATGGCAGGAGAGGTTTGATGCATATGATGTCTTCAATAACCAATGGGAAATAGGCACGGGGTACCCAAATATCGATGTGCTATTAATATACATTACATGACTTGCATTATTTGGGGAGTGTTCCCTGGGTGAGGCTTGGGTGGATAGTTTTTCCATGATAGGTGCTTTGGTTATCTCTTTTCTCACAGGGGCATTAGAATGCATCCCCACTTATGCATGAGAGTCTTTGGTTTTCCCAACTGAGTATACCTGTATACTTACCCTACATATATGGAACTTCATTCAGGTTTCCAAGATGATATCAGGGATCGTGCAGGGTCGTACTAGCTCGGATTTTGGGATAGTTTTAGTTGTTGTTTTTCTTTCTTTTTTACATTACCTTTGTAGTCTCATTGTACTTTGTGGCATTTACTCTTGGAACATGCATATGAGAATGGTCTGTTTTAGATTTACCTGTACTTCCAATTTAGGTGTTGTTGGGATTTACTATTTTATCTCCCGATATTATTAAAAAATGGTAATTCCTTATATCTTGTGTGTGATTGTATACCCATGGTGCTAGTCGCCACTTCGAGACCTATTGAAGGTGGGTCTCGTGGGTCATTATCTCTACTTCAACTTGAATAAGGAATGATTTGTCAACCTAATATCCATTCTATCATCTTTGTGAATGTGAGTTGTGATAGAATGGTATCAGAGAGAGGTTGAGAGATAGGATGGAGCTCGATGTTAGGCATAGTATGGGTTGTATGGGATGGTAGGGAAACAACTTTGGGAAATCCTGGTGTGTGAAATAAGCTCGGGAAGACTAGCTAGGACACGAGATTTTAGGGCCCCCCATGATCTGACGCAAGGACTTTGGGCCTACCGAACGACCAAGTGAGGCTACACTGATTACAGGGTAGAGACCCTAAGAAAGGTGCATGAATTAAAATGACATGTGTTCTTGTGTTTCATGGGTATTTTTGGGATTTAAAATAAATAATAAGTGTATGAAAATTTAATGGTAGTCTTTTACACTACTAGAGCTTAGGCATTCCTTGTTTACGTTGTATCTATGGAATGCAGAAGATGACAAAGGATTGTGTGGGTGATCGAGGCCCGAAAGGTTGATTTGGCTGATCGATATAGGGATGACTGAGAGGAGGAGGACAATCAATGGTCGATGACTCTTTATGCCTTTCAACGGGAAACCCTTGGGAAGTACAAGGGTAGTATCTCTGACCTGGAGACAGAAAGCTAGCTAGAGGAGCTAGTGATATCTTTCAGCTTGATCCGGGCACCGACGGAGTACTGGTTTCCTCTGGCTGTAAGCCAGATGTAGGGATTAGCACGTCAGTGGTTGACACTTTATCTTGGGGAGAAGAGAGAGGTTGATGTAATGTGGAATGACTTCGAGAAGGAGTTCGGGGAAGAATTACTCTCTTCCACGATGAAGGCTGAGAAGAGGACGAAACTAATCTCCCTCTAGCAGGGGAGTATGTCAGTGAGGGAGTTGGGGATCATGTTCAAGTATATCCTTCGCTTTGCTCCAGACCTTTTTCTAGATGATGTGCCTCAGGCGAGATGTTTGGAGGAGGCACTCCGACCATCCCTTAAGTATGTTTTTACCCCTTTCACCCTACTGAAATACGTTGAGGTCCCGAATAAGGCTGAAGTAGTGTAAATAATTCACACGCTAGGAGGTGTATCATGAGAGGGAATCCAATTGGGCTCTTTGAGAGGGAAGTCGGTCAGTAGTAGGCCTCCAGCAACATGGCCGTCTAGGTTTTTACCAGTAGGGAGCAGGCTTTAGTAGATCTAGTTCTAATCTCCCAGTCCTCGCACTTTCATTTTGGACCCAGGACTGAGATGGTTCATCTGTAGAAGTCATGGGAACCTTTGTAATCAGTGCCCGGACCGAGTACAATACAATGGGGGTGGGACGGTGCAACACCCGCCCTAGCCACAACATATTCCAGTAAGGCCCTTTCAGCAGCAGCAACAGGTACATTGGGATCCCTCTCATCCAATGGAAGATGTCGCCGGAGGAGGATGAACTCGGGGAGATCTTTAGGGACCTAGACCAGGGCGTGGTCAGGGAGGCAGCTGACAGGTGAGGGGCATGAATGCTGGGCGTGGGCAGTTACACACCGTGGAGGTAGCAACTCCAAAAGGGCCAGATGTCGTTCGAGGTTTGATCAACTTTTTTATCACACTTGACTATGATTTGTTCGTTACAGGGGCTTCACACTCCTTTGTTACACCAAGTATGGACCGTGCTCTGGGTTTAGACGCTGAGAGACATCTAGTGCCCCTAGTGCTGAACATGCCAGTCAGGGCTCAGACCGACATGTTTTATGTCTTCCGAGGGTGTAGACTGATGATTGGGCAACATCAGTATATCAAGGATCTTCTACTGTTGAAGATACAACCATATGATGTCATCATAGGAATTGGCTGGCTTTTCTCTGTATGTGCTTTCATTGACTTCTTCTGCAGAAGGGTCATGTTTTCAGATTTGGGCAACCAACATGTATCTTTCTTCGGTGAGCAGGGTTTCTAGAAAAGTAGCAGGAGAGAGGATCCCATCCGTTCCTTGTTAGCTGAACTATCAGCGGAGTCAGTGGATGCAGAAACAGTGGAAGTCCCTGAGATCCTCAGTGGGTTTATGGAAATCTTCCCTAAAGAGGTGGTGACTCTACCCCCTCAACGTGATGTTGTGTTTGGGATATACTTGCAACTTGGTGCCCGTCCGATTTTAATGGCTCCCTACCCGATGGAACCGAATGAGTTGAAGGAGTTGAGGATTCATATTGACGATCTGATGAAGAAGGGTTTTTTTCGACCAAGTGAATCACCATGGAGTGCTCTAGTCTTGTTCACAAAGAAGGGAGATGGTGGCCTAAGGATGTGCATAGACTACAGGAGACTGAACCATGTAACGATCAAGAATCGATACCCCCTCTTGAGGATAGGAGATCTCTTTGACTAGTTGAGGGGAGCAGGTTGGTTCTCTAAGATCGATCTGTGGTCTGGCTATCACCAGTTGAGGGTGAAATAGGGCCACATCTCAAAGACTGCATTTAGATGTAGGTATGATCACATTGAGTTTGTAGTCATGTCTCTCGGTGTTACGAATGCACCAGCTGTGTTCATGGGACTCATGACCTCTGTCTTCCGGGAATACCTGGATTAGTTCGTAGTTATGTTTATTGATGGAATCCTGATCTACACAAGATCAGAGGAGGATCATGCTGAGTACCTGAGAAAAGTTTTAGAGGTCCTCCGACAGCACCAACTCTATGGGAAGTTGTCCATGTAAATGTTCTGGATGTGAGAAGTGCACTTCATTGGGAATGTGGTGTCCGAGTAGGTAATAGCGGTGGACCCATCGATGCTCGAGGCGGTTGTTTCTTGGGCAGCGCCCAAGAACGTGGCAGAAGTTCGTAGTTTCCTTAGACTAGCATGATACTATCGGAGGTTCGTGCCCAAATTCTCACGAGTTGCAGCACCTTTGACAGCCTTGACCATGAAGGACCAGGCTTTCATGTGGAATGGGCAGTGCAAGGCAGACTTCAGCTATCTTGAGGATAAGTTGGTAATTGCCCCTGTGTTGAGGTTAGCAGAAGAAGGGCCAGGGTATGAGGTGTTTTGTGATTCTTGCGGACAAGGCCTCGGGTGTGTGTTGATGCAATGATAAGGGGTGATCTCTTATGGGTCAAGATAGGTACATCCTCATGAGTGTAATTATTCCACCCATGATCTTGAGCTTCCGTCAGTCGTGTTCTCACTAAAGTTGTGGCGGCATTACCTCATCGGGAGTGCTTCATGGTCTTCACAGATTACAAAATCTTGATGTATATCTTCTCCCAGCGGGACCTGAACATACATCAGTGAAGGTGGAAGGAGTTCCTTCAGGACGACGACTATGATATTTCATACACCTTACGAAAAGGGAATGTGGTGGCGGATTCCTTGAGCAGGAAGTCACAAAAGGATGTGGTTCGAGTGTCGGCAGATGCATGGAAGGCGATGGAGGTGTTGGCTGCCATGCACCTAGATGTGAGGATGGATGGTGGTAGAGGATTCCGGTATCAGATGATTGTGCGGTCCTCTCTATTGCAGTAGGTAGAGGAGTCTCAATGGGGAGACTCATAAAGTGAAGTGATGTGTGACCGGGTTGACCAAGGCGATGCTATGGAAGGGTGGACGAAGGATGGTCAGAATCAGATGCATTTCTGAGGGAAGTTGATTGTTCTAGAGGTGATGCACGAGAGATTTCTTGGTGAGTTCCAAAAATCACCCCTAGAAGTACACCCATGAGCTTCCAAAATGTACCAGGGCTTGAGAGGTCAGTTTTGGTGGCCAGTGGTAAAGCGGGCGGTGGCAGATTTCGTGGCCAGGTGCCTAGTGTGTCAGCAGGTGATGGTTGAACACCATGTTCCAGGCGGATTGTTGCAGCCTTTAGATGCCCCCGAGTAGAATTGGGATGACATATCAATGGATTTATTTATAGGTCTACCCATGGTTTAAGGAGGCTGCGATGCTATCTAGGTAGTGGTGGACATGTTGACAAAATTGCCTCACTTTCTAGCGATCATGGAGTCAGGTGCAGTAGATGCCTTAGCACAGAGGTACATAGATTAGGTGGTGTGGTTTCATAGAGATATGAGATCCATAGTCTCGGATAGGGATTCACGGTTTATCTAATGAGTCTGGAGAGGATTGAAGCATGCTTTTGGCACCCAGCTACGTCTTAGCACTGCCTTCCACCCTCAGACAGATGGACAGACAGAGCGCACCATCCAGACAATGGAGGATACTCTACGAGCATGTATTCTAGACTCTGGGGGATCTTGGAAATTACACATTACTCTAGTGGATTTTTCCTACAATAATAGCTATCACTCTACCATTGGCATGGCTCCATTAGAAGCTTTGTAAAGAAGGCCATGTCACTCACTCGTGTGCTGGATAGAGATCATATAGGCAGGTGTTCTTGGCCCAGAGGTCGTGCATAGAATGACAGAGAAGGTTCAGCTTATACATGAGAGCGGCCTACGACCGGAAAAAGTCATATGCACATAATAGGAGGATACCCTTGTAGTTCGAGGTTGGGAACCACGTGTTTTTGAAGGTCTTTCCTCAGCGTGGGCAACAGAGGTTCGGTAGGGGGAGTATGCTTTCTCCAGGGTTCGTCAGACCATTAGAAGTGTTGCGGAAGGTCAGTGAAGTGGCTTATCAGCTTGCTCTACCACTGCTGCTACTGAGACTGCACGATGTCTTCCATGTGTCTCAGATCCGATGATATCTACATGATGATTCACATGACCTCAACTAGGGAAAGGTGGATATCGGGGACGATGTGACTTTTGTGGAAAGACCAATGAGGATCGAGGATCATGAGGATAAGTTGATCTGTGGATGGACCATTCCTTTGGTTCATGTGTTGTGGAGGCATGGATGACTCTAGGAAAGTACCTGGCAATGGGATACACATATGCACGCCTAGTACCCAGATCTGTTTTGAGTTTTGTTTTGTTTTGTTTGTACTTGTTGCGATGGAACACTTTACATTGTCAACTATGGAATGGACTGTTTCCCTTGTTCTGTAGATGTGTGTGTGATGATTCCTGACTGAGGGGAGGGGAGGACCTGAGCCCTAATCAAGACGCATTAACGTGTATGCGATTAAACCCGTGCAGGTGAGTCAGTGCTTGTCAAAGTGGAAAGTATCTTGACATGGACGAAGGAACTTCCTAATCCATGTTACTGGATGGTAAAAACCTTGAATGTTGGATGAATACTTTAGGGAGAGGTGTTCCTAGATGCCTATGAGGTACACTCTTGAGAGGTATCTCTAGAGGTGGTTGTTCAAACACCCTCTTTTCTTCTGGTCTAGTTTCAATTCTCGAGGGAAAGAATAGTTTGAGAGGTATCTGATTTAATGGTCTGGACCCACTTGGTCCATTACAATGGAAAAACACGGCTCCACCAAAATGGTGGCACCAGTCATGGGGGGAACGGTTACGGTGGCACTGTAACGGTCTCTCACCGGTCACAATGGCATCGTGACTGTGGCACCGGTCACAGTGGCGCCATAATGGTGGCACCAATTAAGGTGGCACTATGATGGTCGCACACCGGTCTCTGTGCCACTGGTCACGGGAGAACCGTGAGGGTGACACCATGAAAGAGGCATTGTGAGGGTGACACTTTGACGGTGACTCTATGAGGGTGGCACCTTGATGGTGGAACCATGTCCTCACCTTCCATTACTTGACCTTTCCGCTCCCACAACACATCTTTTGATGTAAAATGATTTAATGCCAACTTTCAAGCAATTTAAATCCCATAAAAAATATCTAAAATTTCCCATGAGTCGGGAAAACCTTAACTTACCAAAACAAGTGGTTTTTCCTTGGTGTCATCCCCTTCCCCGTACCATCCAGTTCCGCTCATGTTACACATTTACTTATGATTAAAGAAAACTGTTTAACACGTAGACGTTATGACCACCCTTCTAAAGATAGTTGTTAAATGACAATTAATTCCATCTTGCATAAATGCCCAAATGCATGGGGAACCATGATCCGACTTTAAATCTGTACAAATTTCAATATCCCATAACAACGGGATCTCATCCTTATATGGCACGGGAATTCATTCTTCTTCTTTCTCTTGGCTGGTCTCCTTTTCTTCCTGGTGCGTTTGGAGTTCCCCTTCCCGAGGAAAGTGGTGCGCCAGTGCTGGAGCCTTTCTTCTCACCCTTGGATTCCCCATCGTTCCTCCCCTGAAAGTCACACATTCCCAGTTCTTGGTGTATGGATAAGAACATCGATCCTAGATCAACCAGGTAGGGATTTTCCTTCGTCTCTCCATACTGTGTATCATGTGGGTTGGGTACAGCACTGTTTCTGTGGGAATGGATGAAACCTAAACTTAACAAAGATAATAAATAGAATGTTAACGAATGATGGGGTAAGTTTGAAAATTCTGTTGTACTCTTTTATAATTTCTATATGTTGTGAACTGTATGGGCTTATGCTCAATTAAAATCATGGACGTTGGTGGTCTTTCCTTGCACACTAATGAACCCCGATCTTCTGTGATGATTAAATGACTGTAACATGGAAATTTGTTAATAACCTAAACTCGGTTGGTTAATTGGATTCCCAGGGAACAACAATCCTTGTGTGGTCACCCTGGTTAACCAACAGAATGAAGAACCTAATGAATGATGTACTTGAACCTGGAGGTTTTCCTACTCTGTTTTGGTAGTAGGCATTTTGTCATGTTTGATACTTATGGTGTGATGTAGATGGGGATGGGATCCTTGGTTGTGGCATGGTTGTTGGTTGTGAATATGGAGATGTGTGGGGATATATATCGAGGCTTGGTTTGGTTCCAGTGCTATAAGGGATATCACAGATCCCATTGTTGTTGTGACATCACAAGAGAACCAAGGGTGAATACTTAAATTTTTATTTGGTTGTTTCTCTTTCTTTGTCTTCTGTTTATGCCGATTATTTTCCCAGTAGTGTATAAATCACCTAAATGGGATCACATTAACAAGAAAGTAATAATGGGTTAAATGGGATATTGGTTTTGGGATTGAGTTGTGACTTGGCCATGAGTATTGTGCCTTTCTTTTATAAATGAATAGTAATAAGGGTGTTTGTTCTTAGGATGTATTTGGAAACAGTAGGTTGGTATGAGTTCCTATTACCTATACATATAATTGTAGATCTTATGTTTCTTATTCTCTCGCCACCCAAGTTGTTCACTTAGTGTCGAACACGACCATTTCGTGGGGGAGGGAGTTTTTCCCAACACTCTTATTAGTGGCCGATTATTTTCCCCTTTTCTAGTCCATTTCCTGAATAGCCCAAGACACTTCGGGCAGGCTGTGATGGCCTGAGGTCCAATATAGCCCAATATTCTTCAGGCATGGTAGTTGTGGCGGTTGGATCAGTTGTGTGCGGGCAGGTGGTTTCCCAAGAGTCTTCAGGATAAGTCCCAAGTGTCTAAAGACGTGGTAGTAGTTGTTCCGACCCGGGTGTTTGTGGGCATGGTTATGGGTGGTTGTTGTAGCCCAGTGGTTTGTGGGAGGGATGTGTGGTAGTGATGGACCAGGTGTGTGCAGGCGGGGAGTGGCAGTGGGACTGTAGTTAGAATGGCGGGAGAGGTTCGATGTGTTGGATGTCATCAATAACCTGTGGGAAAGCGGCCCGAGGTACCCAAATATCGATGTTCTATTACTATACATTAATTGACTTGAATTATTTTTGGAGTGTTCCCTAGGTTTGGCTTGGATGGATAGTTTTTCCTTGCTAGGTGCATCAGTTATCTCTTTTCTCACAGGGCATTAGAATGCCTCCCCACTTGTGCATGAGAGTCTTTGGTTTTCAATACTTGGTATACTTTTATACTCACCCTATGTATATAAAATTTCTTTCAGGTTTCCAGGAGGACTTCAGGGATCATGTAGGGCCGTACTAGCTCGGAAGTTGGGACAATTGTAGTTGTTGTTTTTATTTCTTTGGTAATTTACCAATTTCATCTCCTTGTACTTTGTGTCATTTACTCTTGGAACATGGATATGAGAATGGTTTGTTTTGGATTACCTATACTTCCACTTTTAGTGTTGTTGGGATTTACTATCTTATCATCTAATCCTATTAAAAAAGGGTAATTCCTTCCATCTTGTGTGTGATTCTATACCCTTGGTGCTAGCCGCCACTCTGGGACCTATTGAAGGAGAGTCTCAGAGGTCATTATCTCTCCTTCAACTTGAAGAAGGAAGGGTCTAGCAACCTGTTGTCCCTTCTCTCATATTGGTGAATGCAGGTCGTGATAGTAATCATATAACATTTTATAGTGATAATGCGTTGAAGCGAGTTAAAGAAGGTTTATTTTGTTTCTAAAAAACGGTTATATCATATTAGCTATGAACTAATCACATGCATTGTTAAAAGACTATTTCTATGTAAATTATGAATATCTAGGTTTCGATAAACAATAAATAATATTTTTCAAATGGATGTGTGCTATTTTTTATTTATAATAAATGAAAAAAAGATAAGATTATTTGAAAAATAACCATAAAAATTTATATGTTCATATGGGTTTTCATTTGTGTTGATTTTTAGTGGAGTTAATTCTATTTGACTAGAGGAGAAGGTTTTTTTAATAGATCAATTAATTATAATGAAATATTACTTACTCACTCTACCTCTCATTAGTCAAATAAATAATAAATATTTATTTCATATTCTGATCTTGTCTTTATTATATTATAGATTTTATTGGGGTTTCTTTCCATAATCTTAGTATTTATATGATAAATGGCTTCAATTTGTATGTTTTATAGCCTCAGGGAAAGTCCCCACACTAAGGACTATTAGAGGAGGTCCTTAAGAGTCATTCTTAACTTCAGCGATACCCATGAGGGATTCATTGTGTTGGAGAATTTTTGAAATATTCTATTAAATATTATAGATAAGTGTTTGGGGGAGAGATGAGCAAGGAATGGGTGATAATATCATGAGTTAGTAATGTAACAATACAAGATGAATATAATTACAGTTATACATTAGGTATATTTACTATGATACAAGATTTTTGGTCCCCCAATGATCCAACCCATGGATCCTATGTTTATTGAATGTCTATGTTCAATGTAATTTTTATAGGGTAGTGTCTTTTGAGAGGTAAATTTATTATTCCGTATTGTGCATGTGTTAGAATGGGTGGATTTTGGGGGAAATTGATGAATTTGAACAAATAAATTTATTAAATAAATTTTGTGCCACTAAAAATATGTTTTGTGTTCCTTGATTATAGAAATTCTAGTTTCTAATTATCCACGCATGGTATAGGTTTGTGAGGATCAAAATATTGACATGATTATCTACAAGATAGTTGACACATATAAAAAGTATGAGTTGTTGTGTAAGATTTTGTGTGTGTTATATAGTCATGGTATAATTATATATCAGGGAAGAATATATACTCTAGATATTGATCACTACATAGTGTATCATGATATCAATTTCTTTATAATAAGATATAGGTTTGTTTTCCATGTTTTTTGGGCTATTAGTTAAATGTGAGAAGTAGTGCGACAACACTGAATCTAATATCTTATAGAGATGAAGGGGTAACATATTTCCTGGGATGATTTTAAATGGATGTTTTGCACTATGTTTTTATAATATATGATCATGGATGAGAAGAGATATGTGATTATCTCCCTTTAGTAGTGGATATTGAGTGTATAAGTGCTTCAGATTAGTTTTAAGTTCATTTTCCCCTTCTCCTCAGATATTTTACATAATGAGTATTATAGAACAAGGAATTGTAGGGTGTAATTATGCCCTAGGATTTTAGATAAAATAAAAAAGTTAATGTTTAAATGTAAATGTAGGTATATACGAAGGATAATTTTATATTGTTATTTCATGTAATGCTTGGATCTTCTCATAATGGGAGCAATCAATGTTCTTTATAGAGCATGGAAATTAGTTATGAATCAGATGTATACCAAAGTATTCATGTTTACGACTAGATTTGAATAAATACTTGTATAATATTATTTTCAATTATCTAGGAAACCAAATGTAACACCCCATGATTTTAAAAGAATAAAAATTTGTTCGATAGTCTATAACACATTCAAGCGGTAGCATAAAATACCAATGAAAAATATTATTCATATATGGATGTCATAAAATAATTGAAGAATTATTGGTTTAGCGTACTATTTACAATTTTATGATAAAAATATAGAGATAAATCATAAAAAATAATTTTTTTAAAAAAAATTCTTAGTAAATCATCAGTTAATTATTTTGTAAAGACATATCCGTCCAAATTTGTTTTCTTCAAAAATATTTTCTTTCTCCTTTTTTGAGGAAATTTTATAAATATAGTCTAGATATTTTTCAAACTGTATTTTATTAAATAAATATAATTTTTGAAATCAGATTAACAAAATAATGGTGAATGTTTTACATTTTAATGAAATGTTAATTTTGTATTGAAATGTGAAAAATTACAATTTTTCAAATATAGTTATTTCATTTCATTAAATTAATAAATATTGAAGTCCAATTTTTAATTTATTTTGAATTAAAGGTAACATAAGAATTATTTATTTTTATAAAAAATAATTATTTTCATCTTAATCTTTTTTTATACCCAAATTTTGGGAAGGACAATTTTTTGGCTTAAAAAACATTTTTCAAAAACTACCTTTTTGATCATAATGTGATTTCCATTTCAATTAATTATATTTACGAAAAATGAGGGATAATTAATATGAAATTTATATATTACATATAAAATATATTAATTTAAATCTATCATTTTGTATTAATATCCTTAATGTTAATGTAAAATCATATGATACTTGAAAAATGCCTTTTTGGAAAAATAGATTTTCCTTAAATTTTTCAGAATTATTTTTAAATTAAAATTTTAAATATTTTTTGAATTTAATTATATAAAATATAATACATTGTTTTTTTAATAACAATAAATATTTAAATACAACATAATATTCATTTTTTCATGTGATTAGTAAAGACAATAAATATTATTTACCGTAAGGTTAAAAAGTGGTTTTTTTCATTCAATGTGAATTTTTTGAAAAAAATCATCCACATAAATGATAATTTTTTAATAAATTTTAATAAATATTAATAATAAATTTTCCCATGTTATCTATAAATATAATTTTATTTTATGAATAATGAAAAAAATATCTGTGTTAAAAAACTAATTACCTTGATTAAAAATAGAATTGTAAAAAGCAGTAAATGTATAGGAGAATGGAAAAAATATTAAAGAAATGTTTATTTTTTAGTGTATGATTTTCTAAAAAATTAAATCCTTTATTTATAAATGTTGGGGGAACATGGGTCAGAGTGAATTACAATTATTGAATACTTGTGGGTATTTAATAAAATGACAGTGTTCCTCAATAATAAATAGGCACCCCAATATTAAATTATTCACATCTATCAACGAGTTTATATCAACAAAAACATTGTAAAATATATCCCAAATATCTTTATAATAATACTGTATATTATATTTTTTTTCAAAAATACCAACCCTAGGGGCCTTAACAAGAGAAAAAAAGGAGTATCATCTATGAAAAGTTTATTGTTTTCACTCTGCTCTTTCTTTTTTTAAATGTTCTATTAACAAATAAAATTATTTCTAAAATATTGAAATATAATAATGACATTATATAAAATATGATGTGATTTTATTATTGTAATGGAATAATATTTATCCACCTCTATCTCGATCAAATGGGAAACAAAGTCCTTGGTCGTGTGTATGACAGACTACCACTGAACAAATCGATGTTATTTTTATTCCATTACATAATCACATGGATAGTCATAATGATGTAAATAATGAATATATATGATAAATAGGACTTAATTTTAAATATATAATTTTAATACATTATACAATTATTTACCCTTTAACTCATTAAGGGAATGATATCAGCACTTATGCATATGTACTACTGACCATCTCCACTAAGCTATGTGATAAATTTTCAAGGAAAAACCACAATGAACTTTTACAGAAAATTATACAATGAAAAAAATTATATTTATAACATTAATATAATTATATAGTTGATTTATCTCTGTCTTATACAAAATTACCATAATTTTATTGACAAAAGATCTATGATAGGGTGATATAGTTAACACTTGAAATAATTTTAATAAAGATCTTTTATTAAATAATTGGTGATAAGATGATATAATAATGTTATATATGATATCATAGATATGAATAAGGCTTTATTAAAAGTAACTAAATTTTTTAAACCCATTATAAATGATGTTAAATCACATTTATTTAAAGGGAATCCCGAGGTAAGGAACAACATGTCAATTTCTCATTCAGTGTGGCATAATTTAATGATATAAAACAAATTTAATTAATATGGGGTATATACTACCTATTTTTTGTTAATATAATCAATAAATCATATTTAATGATATTTTAATTTTCAAAATTAATTATTTCATCCATCTCTATTTGACATAAAATATACCATGTTATATGCAATTTCATAACAATATATGTTTTTATTCACTTATATTACTTATTCATTGTATTCGAAATTCTAAATTTATGTGGTTAATTTATTTTGAGTATTTCATGACTTATTACCACATTAATGATGTTTATTTAAATTTTATACACATAAAAAATCATTTATTAATACTAACATCAATGTTATTATATTTCTATGTGATTTCAACTTAATTACAACTCATTAAAGAATATTTTAATATTACACACATATTTATTTTATGTGGTGCATAAAATTATGCCTATTATATCATGAATCAGTAATAGTTCATGGCATTTTATGTTTCAATTTTAAATATTTATTATTGTAGATTTGATCGTAATTTTACCTTGTGGTTAAAAATTTCAAAACTCAGTTTAATTTCATTGGATTATATTACCTCTCCATTGTCTTTGATATCATATGATTCTATTTATAATTTAATATTATTATTTTATATTATTTTCCTCATGCTATGTGTGGATTTAGATTTTATACACTCAATTTTTTTAATTTATTCTAACTTCATTGTCATGGTCTTCGTAAAATTTTTCGTGTTAATTTCTACCCCATTTAGATATATTTGGTATTATGAACTCATTTATATACATAAGGTGTATCTAATTCCCCATTGATATTATATATCATTAATATTTATATAGAAATAAATTTTAATTTTTTAGTTTGTATAATTTCATTCATGGAAGATATGATTTAAATGTTAACAATGTTTTCATAGTGTATTTTTTAATATCATTTTATTTGTTATTGTTTAAAATTGAAGAACCGTTGAATGAAAATGTTTTATAATTGTCTAATAAAGCAACAAAATATTCTTCAACTATGTTTTTTCATGATTTTTTAATACAAGTATTAATTTTTTTTCTATTTGATACATAAAATTATTGAGAAAATGTTTTTATTGAAATCCATCATTCTTTAAAATTTTAGCCAAAAATGATTTTTTTCCATTACAATGTTTTCTAAAATATGTATTAATGATGATTTAATATTTTCCAATGATTTCTGTTGACATTTTTTCCCATGTATTAGTTTTTACAGTGTGATTTAAAATTAATCTTCTTTTCACTTTTAGAACAATAAAATTTCTGACTTTTCATAATAGTTTTAACTTAATGTATTTTTAACATGTATAGAATTAATAGAAATTAGATACATCAAGAGGATTGAATAATTTGATGAATAATTTAAATGTTCAAATAGTTATTTTTAATAAAATTTATATTAAAATGCTATAATTTAGTAATTTTAAATTTTATTTTCATGTTTTAGAGGTTATTTTACCCCCATGAATATTTGTAAAAATCCATTAATGATATTTTTGTTCATAAAAAACAACAATACATTATTTTAATTATAAATAACATGAGATATAATATAATGATACAATACTTATTCTATTTCTAAATGGTTTATGATCTATTTTTATATGGAATATATTGAAATTCTATTTCCTAGTTAATTATGTAATCATATACTTTCTCTTAAAGCACTCTATTCATTATTAGGGGACGTTTCATTTAACATAAATATCCATATTCATTTAATTATAGATATGATTATTTACAAATTATATTCCATGTCAACAAACAATGATTTATTATGAATTTTTTTTTCTTGAATGGGTAAACCATGAAAAATCTATATCCTTTACTAGATATGGATATTTTTTTATAATACATGTTGTTAATGAATTAAATCTATCATTCTATATATAAGTAATTATTTGAAAATATTGTTAGGGGTGTGGCCCAATATTATATATCCCCTAAATGAATAAACATGTCTCATGAGGAAAATTAGTTATCTAGAATTAAATTATACTCTACCAACATTTTTATACATGTATAGAGAATGGTCTTGATTACATAGATAACATCATTCATGTCAACTTGATATACAATGTTTATCATTTTCATCAATGAGAATTTTGTTACTATTATCCATGAAATAACATCATTAATAATATCCATGGAATAAAATAAATATCATGTGATTATTTTTATGGAATTATTTTAACAACATTTATTCCATCCATGTAATTTTTATTTCTTATTTTATTAATAAAATTTAAAAAGTTTTCCATAATTTATATTTCCATGATGATTATAAATTATATCCTGATGACATATTTCATTTAATGTAACCATTTATAAGAAACTGAGATCACTTTTATCTTATTTCTATTCCATTGTATTTGAATAATGATACATTAAATTTTTTCATGGATGAATAATTATTTACTTTTACTCTATTTTGTTTTAGTTTCTCAAATGAAATTTATTATTCAAATATTTATCCATTTTACTAATACTATAAAAGTACTCAGTCATTTAGGATGTCTTCACATTTATGTTATGTAAAATTTATAATGTGAACACCATAAATTGGAAACAATGATTGTGGGTCATTAAAATTGGTATCAGTGGATGTTTAGTAGAAAACTCATAAACTAGTTTTAAAAAATCATAGATTATGGAATATAATCTTGTGAATGAATTTGAGGATATATCTAACTATTGTAAAACATACATATGTAATTTTAATGTATAGAGTATATGGTTTTCATGAAATACCTTCCTATATTGAAATTAATGATTATTTGGCTCTCAAATTGGTTTACCTAATGATATTGTAACAACCTTAATATTTATAAATAAATAATTCCTTGGGATTTATTTAAATTCAATGATATGGTAATAGAAAACACATAAATTTCATTGGTTTTATTATACTATAATATTTTTTTTGTATAATAAGTATCATTACCAGAAACAATATATCTATTGGACATTGATCATATTATTTGTATAAATATCGTGTTTTGATAAATGTAATTGAAACAGAGAAAGGAAATGATGTCATCGACCAATTGGATCATTCCTTATAAAGCCCACAAGTTAGAAATTTTTAATGAGATAGATTCACTAGGATCTAACCTTTAAATATACTAATATTAGATCTAAAAACATAAGCATGATAGAATATGTTTATTTGATAATTTAAAGCACATTGAGATATTGACGCAATCCCTGTACACATAACAAACCCATGGAAACCTTCCCATCAATAAAGTTACCCTTAAGAGGTTTATTGTCGCAATTCAAGTTTATGTGTTGAGACCATATTAATATTAATAAACATATATATTATTTTAAAGGGAATATTGATTATATTTATTTATTATTATTTTTACATTGTAAATGATTTTTATTTTGATACAATAAAACACAAATTGTAATGATGGGTAATATGATATTTAAATTTTTGGAATCCATTTTTAATAAATATATAATTATAAAATTTAATAATGTTTTAATAAAACAATGAAATTAAATTATACTGATTAATTAGAAATTATAATATAACTTTTATGAAGTTAGATGATTTTTTTATCTGTTTGAAAACTGTTATAATAAGAAAACCCCAATGTTTCTCAATTAATGTCGAATATTTTTACAAAGTTAAAATCCAATTATTTTTAAAACTAATATGAATAAAGTTATTATATTTTGAATCAGAAAAACAAAATTATCCAATATTGATTTTTTAAAATATTATATGATAGTTGAATTTTTAGGTAAGAATTAAATACTATATAAATATATTTTTTTATTATAACATAATCTTGGCACAAAGTAATGTATTTAATTATATAAAAGCTATCTATTTACAAATATATGTTTTTATTTGAAAATAATTTGATTTTTAGTTTATTTGATAAAAAATTTAATACCTTTATGAATCATCCAATACCTATATTATATTTAATGGTTTTAAAATCAATTATTTTTTAACATGATACACTAAAACATCACACATTGTAATGTATTATTGATTAAAATCCATATAATTTTATATAAATGAAAAAATATATTTAATAGAATCAATGGGATAAAATAATTGGTTGATTTGGGATTTTGATTTCTTTATTGTAAAGATTTGAAATCATGTGTTTGGGAAATAATAAATAACTCCCCTATCTTTTCCAATATAATCCCACACAATCTCTTCCTATACATCCTAAAAAAACATCAATCATGTCTTTAATATATCCTAATCTCTCAAGAGTCCTACCAAGGTATCCCCATGCTTTCAAACGGCTCCTCCCATGATTTTGGAATCCTCTCCTAAAGGGAATAAATCAATTCCTTCTCCCCTATATTCAATGTCATTCTTAATATAATGGATACAAAAAATTCCTAATTATGAGATATTATTTTACTTATCCATTTTACTATTCTTAATATGAACATGTGAGGATATATATATTCTAGATGAATTAATCTCTCACACCACTCATTATGTACCTATATTATGTTGATGAAATTTTAATGCTATTTGCCACACAAAATTTTCATTCAATAACACTGATTGTATTAATCCTTTTAAGAACCAAATATTCTAATAAGATTATGTTTATAAATATTCTCCATACTATCAATTTTACATCCAAATGTTTATAGAAACCGTATTATGAATATTTACTTATAGTTGTTATGATATCGATTTTGTCCTATGATATTCCATGCTAAACATTTATGAGGTGCACACCCTTACCCATTTCAACACAAGGTCTTCCCCATAGCTGTAAATATTCATCATCTATTGTGTAATTCCTTGTAATTATCTAACAGTCATTAATATTGGAATTAAATATAATTATTCTTTATATTATATAATTTTTTTGGCCTAATTATGAATGTACATGATATAATAATGATGGGTAGACACAAATATCACTCAATGCATTTTGTAATATTTTAGTTTAAGGAGATTACATGTATGGTGTATGGAAGGTTATCCTAATTACATTATGTTCTATTATATTTATGGTTAACGATGAAATATTATTATGAGTTCATGTTTAATTTTGCTTACTCATTACCATGTTTCCGTTTTTTATCATTAAATATCATGACTCATTACACATATTTATGATTATAAAAAAATTTAGTGTCCCTCCGAAATTCAAATTTAATAACATGTAATAACTTTTTATTGTTATAATTTTATTATTACCTTACCGATCTTTATATCTCACCCAATTATTATATATCATTCATGGTTATCCTATGTAGTTATATGATTGAATGATTATTATGAGAATGATGAGTTTTCAATAATGAGGATTTTCCGCTGTTTAATTATTATTTTTGGATATGTACATAATTACACAATAGAACTATATTGTGAATCATCTAGAATGTATATAGTGTATTCTTATAAATTTTTTAATAATTAATATGTAATGAAGACATTGTTTATAATAACTAATAACTCTAAAAAGGGTGTATTAGGTGTAGACATGATCATCACATGGTACATGATAATGCACATTTCTTCACACCATGTTTGACACGCCCATGGGACACAATTAGGTCAATGAACATTTTTTATGAACCATCATGATTTGTTTGAATATATTAGTCCAATCAATGTCCGAGGTTAAATATAAGGAATGTTATATTGAAAAATGGTTTTATTATTTAGACATACTATAATGGATAATATCAATTCCCCAATATGATTATTATTGTTCACAACATGTTTTCATATTTTTTCCAATTTCACGAACCTAAAAGAAGCATGTTTATATTGAAAAATATACACAATCTAGTTATTATAGGAATACAAATGGGATGATTTTTAGTGTGAAGGGTTTAATGATTATGCTTAATAAGTTATACTGACATATGATTGGCATCCTATAACCTAACCAACTCCCTAGCTAAAAAAAGAAGATAAGGATTGTGTATTCAAAGGGATTGAGTGGTGGGTACCATTGAGGAAAGAAGTTATGATCTCCTTCATTTAAAAAATTTTTAAAGAGAAAATTTGTATATTATCAAAATGTAATATGAAAAGTATTTATTTGTTGACAATTATGGAATAAATTTTCATATTTTTTTTTACAACAGTGGAGTCCAATCGGGGGAAATACATTTCATCGTAGAGAAGCATTTATCGTAGTTGTATTGAATGTGGAGATAAAAGGAATTGTTTGGGTCATTTCCCACTTTTAGAGGATATCCCATAGTATAAGGAGGGACCTATGTTTCAAAAAAATGGATTGTGTATCTATGTACTAGAAATAAAAAAAATATCTAGTATATGTATTTTTATCAATTTATTTTGGCTATAAAAACCATGAAACAAAAAATGATTGATTAATTTTTATGAATCATATACGTCTTCATCAAATATTAACATAATTTTTATTGATACCTTATTTAGTTTATGACATTAAGTATCACAAAAAGTTAAATTTATTAAACATCAATTTAAATGTTTTAGCTGATGTAATTTTCATCTGACTAATGAAATTTTTGGAGACCATTCAATGGGAAAAATTATATGTAACACATAGGACCAACATGGAAAAATATATTATGAATAATTCTTTATTTATATGTTTAGTAGTATTAATAAATATTAGTGGGAATATTATCCCTGATTTTAATGTAATAATAGTCAAATAATATTATTTGATTTGATGAATAAAAAAGAATTTTTATAGAAAACCAATATTGTTAAAAATTGATTTGATAACTATAGTTTTTTTAGGATTATAATTATATTTTTTTGGAATTTTTAATAAATTTTTAAAATATTTTTTTGATAAGGAAAAACTGCTTGCTTGGTGACAAACATTTACATCTCTCAAAGATGTGGGTCTTGAACCTATAACCTAAGGGAGACAAAGGAATGAATCGGAAAAGATTCATACAAGATGTATAATTTAGTCTAAATATTCTTGCCTCAATAATTATATTGATCAATAGTTATGGAATGGATTAAGTTGAATTTTTGGGTTTTATTTTTGATATTTTAAATATTTATGTAATATATTTGATAACATGTTATAACTATTTTAGTATAGTAAAATTTATAGAACGATTTAGAAACACCAGTCATCATTTAATGGAAATTATTATCCATTGAATTTTAGTCTAAGTGTCTCAGACATAAATTTTTTTTTTTGGATATCCATTTCAAATAATAATAAATAATGTAGGAATTGGTTGAAGAAAAACAAATGGTTGATGTTATTATTATTAATTAAAAATAAATGAAGTATATGTTGGGTGTTCCCTATCTTCATATTAAGAGAATAAAATTGCTATAGTAAAAGCGTATTCAAATAAAATTTCTTTCCTAGTTCCTTCAAATTTAATGAATTAACGGTGTTTTAATCTATCATTTCATCCTTGTTTTTTGGACCATAACATTCCCATTATCATTCAATTAATTGTGATAAATGAACATTAGAACTGTCTAAAATTAATTTCTCTTTTCTTCTATGTATATATTTTCAATTACCACCAATTTTCTCTTTTATGGAAACCTAGTAAGGTTTTATTCCATATGACATTCTCATTTCTCATTCCCTCTTTATAGTTACAATTTTATTAACCCCTGTTATGATGTTGGTTTTTGAAGAGGTATTCTCAAATTTAAATCACTTATTTTTACACGTTCAAGTTTACATTGTGAGGATAAAATTTATTTATGATAGGGAGAATTAAACAGCACAAAATTTTAATATAATTTTTTTCAGTATCCTATATGACATGGAAGACCATGTAAAAGAGTCATGGGAAATATAACACTTAAATATGATCATTATGAACAATCCTTTAAAATACAAGGAATGGAAATGATTAAATTAATTATGAATTACATATATATAAGTATAAATAAATACAATTTTTTTGATAAATTCAATGTTTATAATATCTCAAATTCATTGAAAATACATTTTATCATTCAAAAATACGTTTTCATAAAAAATTACATTATTTGTTTTTATGAGATATGATTATTTTAAATCTTGGGAACAGATAAAATATTCTTTTGATAAAAATTAAATTAGTTTTCAAATTGTCATATAAAAATATCGAATAGTGAAATTTTGTTATTTTTTGAAAAAATTTTCTATTCAGTGAATAGTGAAAATGTTCGATTTTTCAAATATTATAATGTTTTCCTTATATTGTATAATTTTAATTTAAAATTATTATTTAATTATTTTTTAAAATTCTATAATTATTATTTCATTATATTTAATATAATTAATATCATTTAAACCATCTTTATACTTGAATTTGGTATAATTTTAATTTTAGGAAAAAATCATTTTTTTAATTATCTTTAATTACATAATGTTTTTTCCATTTCAATTAATTAATATATCTAATTTTGTCGAATTATTTAAAATAAAAAGATAACTCAAATATTTAACTATATAAATATAAATTTATATAGTTGTTATTATAGTTAATATAATAAATATAATATCATATTATTCTTGACAGATGTTTTTTATAGAATTTTTTGACATGTTTTATGCGTTTATTTATTAATTAAATTCTATGTTGTTTGAATTTAATTTAAAAAAATGGTATCCAATACATTGAGTCTGAATAATTAATTTTATATAAAAATTTCAACTTAATTTTTGGTCATAAGGATGAGTAAATATAACATAATTTATTTAATAACTTTTAGGATTAAATGGGGTTTTGCGCATTTCATGCTCCCTTGTTAAGTTATACTTTTCCCTCAGATTTATTTTTTTTAAAATTTAGATTTAATATTAATAATCACTAGGTAAGATATATCTATTAATTTTTCTTTTGTTTTATTATTTATGGTAAAATTACGTTGGTTATAAATCTAATTACCATGGTGAAATGTGAAATGGTAAAAGTAATAAATCATATAAGATAATATAACAACATATTTATAACATGTTCCTTTTATGGTGGAGGTGTGTATCCTCCTTTAATTTTTTCCACTATATTATTTATCAAATTTTGTGGCACTTTGGGGTTGATTCACTTTCAATTGTTGAATAGTATATGTATTTCCTAAAATGCCACTCCTCAATTATAAACAGGAGTAACCTCAAATAATTTACTCACACCTCATGCAATTTAAGGTGACCAAAACATGAACACATCTCTCCCCAAAATATTTACACTCATATTATAGCTTTAGAAATTTCACAAATTCCACCATAGGTTCCTCATTAAGAGATTCAATAGAGGATCTTATATGCCTATGTACTTATCCTCACTATATTATTTCTTTTTCAAATATTCTATTTCAACATCTTATTATCTCTTAAAAACTAAAATATAATAACACTAATGTCTCCTATATATGAAAATTTTATTATATTGATGGAATAATTTTTATCAACCTTATTCTCTATAAAATAGGAATATAATCCCCCGCTTGTACATACGGTGAACTACAACCTCACGAACTCATGTATTTTTTTTTCCATCACCAAATCTCATAGATAGTCACAATGATTTATGAAATGAATATTTATAATAAATATTAAATTATATTAATTATTTAAAATTAATACATCGTCCACTTCCTTACCCTCTCGCCCATAAAGGTCATGTTATATTCGCTCGTGTGTACATACTACCTATCATTTCCACGAAGATATATGATTTATTTCACATGTAAAATGTAAAATATTGTTTCATGGAATGTATCCAATGTAAATAAGTTATATTTTTAAAATTAATATAATAAAAAATATGATAAATCTATATCTTATACATCAGAACATGAACTTCCACAACAAAACATGCATGGGAAAACAATGCTATAGACACTTATAAAAATATTAATAAATTAATTTTATTAACAAACATGTGGTAAGATATTATAAAAATATCATATATGATTTAATAGATAAAATAGTTATTCCATTATTAGTTAACTAAATTTTAAAATACACTATATTTTATTTTAAATAATGTTTATCTTATGTGTAACAGGTAGTATGTAACTTCATCTTGATTTCCCTTAAATGGGACATATTTTTACATTATGTGAATAATTTATTTTATATATGGTATATTCTAACCATTTTCCGCATAAAATCAGGACATAATGTTATTACATGGTATTTTAAATTTCAATATTAATTACCTCATTAGTGGTAATTTGACATGGAGGTTTCCAAGTAGTTAGTAATTTCACAACTAAAATCTTTTTCATTGGAATATATAAATTCACCATTATATTATATATTCAAATATTATGTGTGTAATATATTTTCATTATTATGTATTACATTTACACTAATTTTATATTTATTTAAATTTTATGTACATTAATAATTCATTTTTTAATCCCTACTTCAATGAACTTAACATTGTAGTGGACTTCATCTAAATTTCCCTTCATGGAGACATATTTTAATTTCATGAATCAATTTCGATTGTATGTATTATACTAAACCAATTTCAATGTTATATAATGAATAAATCATAAATAATAGAAAAATATGTTTCAATTTTAATTATTTTATCTATGGTATTTGAATTAAAATCTGTCATGTGGTATGAATTTCATAACCAAATGTTTTTCGTTGTGTTAAATTTATTCTTCATTGTAATTGGTATTGTATGATTATATGTCTAATGAATTTCTTTTTTTTATTTTGTATTTTATCTTTTATTTATAATGAAATGGTTTTACACACATAATAAACTCATTAATTTATTATAACTTCAATGGAATGGTATTTGATAGAGATTACATCTCCATTCCCACTCCATTCAGTAAAATTTTGTATTATGCACCTATTATATTATGTGAGGTGTGTCTACATACCAGTGTGTATTTTTTATTATAAATATATTTAGATTAATTATATTTAATATTTAATTTCTTTTTATTTTTTAAATTTGGGTGATGATTAAAATTCATCCAAAAAATTATTATTATATTCATCAATTTAATGTTAATTGGGATTTTTTATTCTTAAATTTCCATTAAAAGGAATTTTTTTTACATTTCCTAATAAAAAAATTTAAATTTATCATCATCTAATTATTTATTAATTTTTCATCCAATAACTATATTTCTTTCTACTTTCTATTTAAAATTATTGTGGATTGTTTTTCAAAAAACCAATCATTATTTCCATTTTCAGTTGAAAATGTATTTTCTTTCATATCAATATTTTCATTAACATTTTAAAATATTATTAAAATATTATATAATTATTTATTATTGTAATTTTTACAAATTTTTTACTAATTTATTATAATTTAACATTAATCTTCATGTCACATTCTAAGAAAGTAACTCTTTGACCATTTACAAAACTATCTAAGATATTTTTTATCTTGTACAAAAATAAAAAAAATATAACATTGTCATGACATCGCAAAACATTTTTGTGTAATTTACATGTTTAAAAAGATATTTTCAGATAATGGTTTCCTAATTATTCTGGAATTTCTTTCTTTTAAATGTGATTATAAATATGAAAAGTGTATCTTATAAATAATTATTTAATGATATTTTTATGTTATTTATATTCATTAACAATTAGAAAAAATTATTTTACTTATACTCGACTGAAGATATGGTTTAATTACACCATCCTTATTCACTCTCATGATGTTTTATGATTCGTTTTTCGAGATACTGTATTGAAATTCAAATTCTCAATTAATATTTTAATAAAAAACAATCTCTTGTAACATTTAATTTCATGTATCCTTAAAAATTATATTTATTTTATATATCCATATTCTTTTTATCATGGATATGATTATTTCGTAAATCATATATTATTTTAATATACGATATTTTTTTAATGTTTGTTGATTGACTTTTGAAATAGTGTTAAATATTAATTCATAAGTAGATATAGATATTTGTTTATAAGTCATATTATTCATGAATCAAAACAATCATTTGATATATAACAAATTCTTTTGACATGTTTTGATGGGTGGGGGCTAGAATTATATATAACATAAATACATTGATCAGTGTAGTGTGAAAAATTAGTAAGATCGCATTAAATAGGTCAATACCCATAGATTAAAAATATCATAGTTAATTGTCATGATTCTATATATATCGGGATTCACGAGATCATGAAGTTAAATATTAGAAATTTTGATAATTGAGAATTATATTATTACTGTCATGAGAATAAAAAATTGATACTATCCATATATTTTATTAAATATCATGTGATCATTTATATAGAATAATTTTGTTATCATTAATTCCATCCATATTATTCATCATGATCAAGTTATTGATTAAATGACATGTTTTAAATTATTTATCAGGACATATTGATTCTTCCTTATTGAATCTTTATGGCTTCTAACATATAAAAACCATACATAGAATATTAGCACGCCTTTTTTTGTTTCATCTCCCCATCATGTGAACATTGAACCAATATATGATTTTAATGATTCTAAATTTTTTTACATTCACTATATTGTATTTCATATTTCCAAATGTAATGTGAGATGAAGGTAAATGTCTAATTCCGAAAGACTACTAAACTATTTATTCTGTTGTGACGTGATCACTTATATCTTATTCTAATATTGTAGTGTAACCACCATCTATGGGATACAAATATCGTGGACTCTACAAATAGTTCATGTGATCCTAAAGAGGGATTCAAACATGTATGTTATAATTATGGGATATATGGTGTTCAGTGATTATTTTACCTTACCATATTCATGCACTAGTGAGGTACCATTACTCAGTTTTAGTTTAATCTCTATTGGTAATAGTTCCAATAGATTCCATATCAGTACAAGTTGAAGCAAATATAAGATAATTAATGTAGATAATGAGTAGGTATAGGAATACCCCATTTTTTCCCATGGGATTAGAGACTTTTGGTTTGAAATATTTATGTAGGTGTTCATCTTTATTAAAACTAATGGTCCGAATATGGGTATGTTCATTCAATGGATATTATAAAACCTAAGGGGACTTTAATTATTTGAGGTATAATTTTCTTATCCATAACAAATTTTTATTCCTTTTTTATTCTTGACAATCATAGTAATTTATTAGACCATAAATGGTCCATGGCACGATAATGAAAGTGGAGAGGCCTCTAGTGTCTATAGCGGTGACTATACTAGTTTCTATCCAAATGAGATTTCATGAGTTTCTCCATGATTGTTAGAAGATGATACATAATCATAAACTAGATGGTGATTTATAATGTATTCAAATACATATATATGAAATGTTATTATTGGAATCGATTAGTTGTTTTCTATAAACCCGGTTATTGATTACGATAGCTATGAGTTTCATTTTGTGATGTGGATTGATAACTTGTTTTGTTTATTGAGCTAAGATAATTAGATAAGATATAGATATTCACAGTCAATGTTTTTTTAGATTAAATCCTTGTTTAATGATTCAATAGAGGCCAATATGTTGGATTTTTCTATAGTCAAGTTTGAGTTCCTAATTTTTCTCTCATATTGTTTATGGGATTGCCCCATGAAGTGATACCATAATTATGATCACCATATATCTTAATTGTACACCAATTTCATTACACTGTTATCATATGACACTATCGAAAAAATAGTAACTATGTGTCGGTAGAAGTGAGTTCCTCAATTGGGGGGGGGATTGGGTTCCCCATAAAAATTATGTTCATAAGAGGTTCAAAATAAATTCCCAAAAAAATTAAATACAACCTAGTTAATCAAAATACAATATAAATAAATGTAATGATCTTCAAAATGATTGCTAGAAGAGTGAATGAGTCTCAGTTAAAACAATATATGGATATTATATTAACTATACAAATAAATTTATGTAAATGAAAATTATATAATAACTAGTTTAGAATAAAAATTCAAAGTAGTTTTTTTATAGTTTAAAATAGATTAAATTTATAGTATAAAATAGATTCAATTTAATGATTTGAGAAGAAATAAATCGAAAATCATTGTTGAATAAATACTAGTGGTTTAGTATCAAGATGAAAAATAATCCTTTAAAATTTTAAATCACCCACTACCTTGTAGATTATATAAAATAATATTATTATGAATCATAGATTATATATACAACAAAAAACTAGCTTTCCAAGCCATATGGGGACCTCTTCCACAAAAACCGTGTGAAAATAACAAAAAGAAGCCACATATGGACCACTTCCACAAAACATTATTGAATATGATTAAAGGGAGTTTTGAATATTTTTATTACCTTCCACTTAAATTGAAAGAGATAGTTTGTGTATAATATAAAGTTTAATTCACATGGTACTCAATATTTAGAATCAACAGACAGAAATAGAAAGTAAATATGCTGAAACTATTGAGTTTCTCTATATATTGTTCTCTAAATCTTGAGACTCCTCGAATGTATCATGTAAATGATCTCAAGTAATGATTTTGAAAATCCTAGTAAAACAAAACATCTTATTCTCTCTTGTTTGGACTGTAGTAAGAAACTACATGTTCAATGTCTTAAATCATCAACAGGTAGTTATAGATAGGGATTATTCATAAAATCACTTTAGTATGTATCATTGTCCAAAAAACTATCTTGTTTATGAAATAAATCATCAACTTTTTCATCTATATGTATCTATGTTTCTATGTCTATATTTTTTTCATGAGGGAGTATTCTTCCTTATATATCAGTTGCATTCAGGAAGTGTTATCTTGATCCTATATTTCTCACAATGATTGACTGACACAAACATAAATATATTTCACAAAAAATTTAAGGAAACCCATTAAAATAACTGTCAAAATTATATTATATCATATAGATGTTTTAAATATTTAATTAAAAATATAAATAAATACTTATGTTATCCAACTTAATGGTGACACAATTTTGATGGTGACATAGGTCCATGGTGTGTGAAGATGATAGTAGGTTAATCGTATTACTGACTCATCTCAACATTGAGTATTCTCCACATCGTTCCAAAATTCATAGTTGTTGGTAATGAATAATAGTATGTCATTCTATATAGGTAGTTTATCTCCACAATTTTCAATATTTATTGGTGAATATGTTTTAAAGGTGACTCATTCTATACTAAAGGTATTTTTCCATACAAAGGGAAATTTTCATCCTGACGATGACATGCCTATCATAGTGGGTCTTTAACGTAATTTGACAAATTTCTTACCTAATGGTGACTAATCGCTGATGGTAGGTCTTGTACATACATATCAAAAAATTTCATCTAAATGGTGACTCATTTATAGGGGTAACTCATCCCCAAATGTGAGTCATTTTCTATGTTAGTAGAGTTTAACAGTTGGTATTCTCAAAATGTAGACAAAAAATTTAGAAACATACTCATATTATTAAATGATATCATAAACCATAATATTTTTTAATATAATAAAATACTTGATAATTTTATCTTTAAAATAATTTTCCAAACACCTCTTATTTTTTATGATAAAAATCATGGTGTTATTATAAATAGTGTAAAGAATAAACTGAGGTTTTCAAATCTACCATCTTAACACATCAAAAATATATAGTGACAATAATATTAAAGGAAGTTAAAAAGTGAGTTGTACGATGCAAAAAAATTCAGTGAAAAAATGATTAAAAGAATAAATTAAACACATGTTGTTTGAAAATAAATATCATTAATCACGGTAGCATATGTTAGTACTATTGATTGAGCTGTATATTCATTGAAATTTATTAAACATTTGAAATCATTATAAAAGTATTAATCAACAAAAAACCATGCAATATTAATAAATAATAAATAAATTAAATAGATTCATTATCCTATTTTTGGATTATCCAAAAATAATATTATAATAGGAAATGTTATAATGTAGAATAATATTAATAATAAAATTTCCAATTAATATGGGAAATAAATTTCATGGAATAATAGATTAAATAGAAATTTATACAAAAGTACATATCAAAAACATAAAAGTATAAAATATGTTATTTTTTTCTTGTTCTGTGGATCAATGGGTGCCTTTACTATACAGTTTCATAAAATAGAAGATTCAGCTGTTGAGGCTGAGCTAACTATATAGATGGCTGTAGGAAAAGTAGGTAGGGACATAGTATCACTAATAATGATATGCCTGAGATGTAAGACATATTCTATTGAATTCATACTGAATGGATTGAATTTATAAATTCAAGTGCATTTGGATCTCTTGTATCAAAAAGTCTAAAAACCTCTAGAGTAGAATTTATAAGGGTGAGATGACCAGTAACAATAATTTATTTTTTAGGAACCAATGTTGTTAGATAATCAAGAAGAAATATATTTATGAATTTCAAAATAATAATATCCCTCATTAAATTGAACATAAAAATCATTTTTATCCCCTATAAATATACTGATCTCTGTAGACATCACACTCAAATGATTGATTTTTTTTATTTGAATACATGTGTGACCAAAGGCATCCCGAGGATCGTAGAAAAGAACATAAAATGAGTTTTAATTTTCTATTTATTATAAATTCTCAATAGGAAAAAAAATTATTTTTTATTGTGATATTCTCTCTAGATTCATTAATATACTTCTTAAACTCTCAATAAGTAATATGCACATAGTCACTATAATGAACAATATTTCTCAAACATTCATTACGGCAGTCATGTACATTAAATGAAACCCCAAAAAGATGTACTCTTAACACTGACCAGATAAATTCAACATGAATTTGAAGATGATAACTCTTAGTAGAGAATGTTTTTAAAAAAATGATCTCATAGGCTATTAAGTTATTGAAAATTCATGTTAAAAGTGTCTAAATTAATTTATTTATAATTTTTCATAGAGGATTATGGGGAAAATTTCAATAGGAAGAGTACTCATGTTTATTCATCCCCCTTTAGTAACCCCTCTATTTGCAAGACCATCTATAGGATAGCTGGCTTCCCAAAAGTTGTGAGTGATAATGTAACACATGGATTCATGTGTATCAAGGAACTTGTCCCATTTCATAGTCAACTTCAATGAGAGGTGAATTTTTAACATTATAATGGCTTTCACTATAGTGGTGGAATCAGATTCAAACAATTTCTTACTCCAATTTCATTGACAATCAATAACAATTTCTCTGATAAGGTCTATGATTTCCCATTATATGGAAGTGGGATGAAGACAAGAACCGTGAATGAATTAAAAACATAACAATTGTGTTGTCATATGATGTAACCATATCTTGAAATTTTTGGGTTACCTTTTTAGGATCTATCTATGTTGAATTTAGGCTATCCAAATTATGTGGGTTTTCAAAATACTCTGCAGAAATTACCTTTAATGTTCATCCACATTAGAATCATGAATTACCTCCCTATGTTGATGCAGGTTTTCATATGCAGTGTGTTAGAATTCTGTATAGCCATTAGGATCTCTTCAATGGAAATCCTAACATTGAAGTGTGTGTGGATAAAAATAGCTTGGTTCATGCCTCACCCCTATATTGTAGATTAGGTCTGCACATGCTAACCTAAATAGGATAGTGACATTCTTGGATAGTTGGGTGTCGAGAAGAGTAGATAAGTAATAATTTCCACCCTCTATATAAAAATTATCCATGTAATATGAAAAGGAAGGTCTAATTTCATTTAACATAGTTATCAAAATCATTTTCTAATTTTCTATCCTCTTTTTCCCTATATCCACTTCATGAATGTGATACATCAGATTTGGATGGATGTGATGTATCAAAAGTTAAAACTAACACCTTCCTTTTCTCCCACATTGATTAGGGATCTAAGGTGACAAATTTCTCATTAACAAACCAAAATCAGATATAAAACTTTCTCTAAATCATTAAATGTCACAACAAAATATAGTATAAATTGGAACAGATGAAACTATAGGTTCTTAAAAAGGATTAGAGGCAACGGTATGTTTAAGTACATAAAAATAAAATATATATAAGTCTAATAAAACATATTTATATTATTATAATGATCTCTTAGGATCCATCACATCTTTATTAAAAAGTCCCTCATTATTTTAATATCAGTAGTCTAGTCTGACATATTATGAAAACTTATCCCATTCCTCAAGAGCTCAGTCCATCATACTAAAAGAATACAAACTATAGTTCATAAAAACTGTATTCTCATCAACTGTACAAATATAAATTGTAGGAACTACCTCTATATGCTGATCAGGTGACTATCCATCAACTTATTACTTATAACCTTATGAACTTCAACTATATGAACAACATGATCTCCATCAACATGATCAAAAGGGTGACTATCAAGGCTTAATGATTCCCACCATTAACATATTACTCATTTTAATCTTTAGAAGAAATATTCATATATTGATGTAATATGGTTATCTCTTCAAATCTAGGAACAAACTACAAAACTAGTAACAAAACAAGTGAATGTGTCATCTCAACATCCTTAGTATCAGTGCAGCTAATAGGACCATCAGGGTTATAACCACCATCACGATCATATCCATCCACATTTCCATCATCTTTTTCATCTCCAATTTCTTCTTTGTTTTCACCTTATTATTTGTCTTATCACCAATCTCACCATTTCCTTTTTCATCATTGGTTTTAGATGTTATCTAGAACTATTCCTCACAATTAAAATTTATTTCTTCTTTACATTATTTTTTTAAAAGATCCACTTAGACATGGACAAATATAGAAGGTGTTGGATCACCAAAAGAAAGGGATGGGTTACTATTGGAAATATATGGGACACTAAATTCATCCACTAAAAGCATATTCTATTCATAACTAGAGGAAAAAATCCTACTTTTCTTCATCAGAGTACTCAACAACATCATCATCCTCTAATCAAGGATCTAAAATATTCTCAAGTCTTGATGGATGATGTAGGGGATTAAAATACTCATATATAATTTCACCATAAACAAGACATTTATTCTTTAAGGGGTTTTAAATTCTATTTATTAATTTAAAAAATAGAATTTTAATGAAAAATAATATACAATTTACTATAGTTTCATCCTTACCATAAAATAGTCTCTTGACCAGTAGCAAGGTTGAAATGGACATGGGATACATTACAGAATCATACATCAAAGATATATTACATAATTATATCATTTGATTCATCTGGTATCTATATTTATTTATCATTTCACATATCTTTATAAGACATAAAATATATAAATTTTGAATCTTATTAGTGTAGAAACCCCATTACTTGGGAAACATCATCTGTTTAATAAAATTGAAATTTAAATGGTATTCACCGTCAAGCATGTTAACATCTTATCTTATCACTATATAATATTTAGTCAATTTTAAAAAGGCATCCCCATATTCATTGTTATTCCTATCACGAGTAATAATTCCATAATAGTTGTTTGAAATTAATTTATGAGGTACTTTCCCACATATTCTAATTTATTTGAAGAGGAAATTAAATTTCACCTTTATATTATTCATCTTACCTAGCCATTGTATATCTCAAACCATAACATGATATAATGATAAAAATGGTGCACTAACCTAGGATAGAAGGGTCTCTCATTTTTAGGGATCCACAGTATCCAAACCTGTTCTATAAAAACATGAACAACTAATTACTTTATTAACATCAACCATTCATCATTACAATTTTTTTAGGTATCATGACTCAAATTGAAATCATTGGGTTCAATAGATAAGTTTTATATAGATAACTCAGTAATCCATTTTTTCTATTTTGAAGTATGTGACTCATTTTAGTGAAGATTCAGTAGATCATTTTCCCTAAAAATGATGATAGCATTAGAAGGATTCGGTTAAAAAGAGTGAAGACTGATTGTTGGGAGATAAATGGTCATGATGAGGCTTGATCATAAGGAATGAGTGAAAAATACCATCTAAATTCAAGAAGTCTCTAATTTATATAATTTTTGGATTTATGGATTTCTAAATAGAAAATCATCGTGTTATATGTAAATTAAATGAATAATGCATAAAAATAAATTATAATTGAATATTAAACACAAATTCCATGAAATTTGATAAAGGATGATGATTTCCAATAGGGGGTAAACACCAATGGTGTGTAAAAAACAATGACTGGTAAACACCAATGTTGGTTAAACAACAATGACAGAAAAATACCAATGGGGATTCCTATAAAATAATACATAAATAATATTAATATTTTTTAATTCGTGGTTGATATAGTTAACTCTTTCATAATTCAATAACTTAATGAAAATATTATCAAGATGATGTTCAGTTCTAATGTATTCAGGAGTTTTATCATCATTTTGAAAATGGTCTCCCAAAATGTTGTGTCTTACATCAATGTGTATTTTTCAAGAGTGAGATAGAATTTTCTTAGAAATGTTTAAAGAACATGTGTTGTCCCAATTTATAGGTACATGTCATAATTGATTCCCAAAGTCTAGTAAAGTAGGTCTCATCAACATAATTTAATTTTAATTATAAGGCCCCAACCTTAAACCTTACTTAGTCTTGAGTTATTACAAGATTACACATTGAGGATCTTTTCAGGTTTAGAGTTTTAGAGAATTAGATCATGAAACATTCATTACATTCCACATTTAAACAAAGTGGTTACATAAAAGACAGTATTAATTTTTTTCCATCAACGAAAACATATTTAAAATAAAACATGGATTCTTTCTTGACACATCCTTGACACTATCATCATATCATGTACTCTTCCCTTGACCTATGAAAAACATTTCAAAAACTTGGGATGAGCATAAAAATCTTAGTAAGGGATATAAAAATATGTAAAGGAAACATGAGTACATGTATACATAAGAATGAAATCATACTTTACCCATAAAACATAAGCACTTTAACATACCTCATAAAATCATAAAAATCATAAGACATAAAGGTAACTTGAGGCATTAATAACATTCTTACATAGGGAGTAACCCTCTTGGTTACGTTTCGAATACCCACCATAGTATATTCCCTAAATCTCTTTGGAGAAACCTTAACGTTTCACTCCTTCGCGTTACCCAATGCATTGGAGAGCTATATCAGGCTCACCCACCCTTAGTTTATCACGGAAGCACCCGTTTTCATAACAATGCCCAAGAACCATAACATAAACGTATCACATAAAACATGCATAAAGTAAACATAACATTTCCACATTTCAATCACAATATAACATTTTAGTATATTGAAATAATGAATCCATTCAAAAAGAAACCATTTCCAAAACCATTTAAAACATTTAATAAAGAAATTTTTGAATCAAAGTGTCCCATACCACCTTGAAGCTTTTAAAATTTTAAACCATTAATATCCATATAAATAAATCCTTAAAACTATTTTGAAAACATTGAAATTAATAAGAACAAATAATTATAACATTTAAAGAGATATTTTGGTTAAAGGGGTTTTACCAAAATTAGTGACACTTGAATACAATAATTGAGGAATAACATTTAGACTGAATTTTATAATATCATGAGAATAAATGGATTCATGATATAATATTCCAATGGATAGTATATATACCATATAAGAGTGAATTGGTGCATAACAACAATGAAGTCTCAATAGAAATGTCAAATGTGATGAAATCGCTTATAAAGAAGGTATCCTTAAATTAAGGATAAATCAATCTCAAAATTCTGTGTGACAAATATAAATACACCCAATATAAGTGGATATTATGTGTAAAACAATAAACGGTCATTCACACATATACAAAGGATGAAAAAATTCAATATCTACATGTTGAACCCAAAGAAATCGAAATTGGGTTAAGAAGTTCCCTTGGTAAAATTCGACAGCCTAACGGCGTCACCTAAAATTTTAGAAAAAGAGTTGATGAGAGAGATAAAGGGTATCTCATCACTTGGACATAAAATTTACATCAATAAGGATATATAATAACATATTCCAACATTACAATATGTAAATTAAAAGACCCAAGAAAAGAAGTCTTTTAAAAAGAGGAGGGTGAAAGGTTCCCTTACCGACTTGGCTATCTTTCGAAACATACACCCCATGAAAGAAAGACAATACAACATTGATGTAAATACTCATAAACGGAATTATATTACACAAAGAGTATAATAATGGGCAGTACATATACCACTCAAAGGAAATGGTGGCAAATGTAGCACAAATCTCACGGGAATAAAAGTGAGATTAAAAATCCCTTATGAAAACTCGGTAGCCTATCGACGCCACATAAAACTTCAAAAAATGAATTGATGAGATCAAATAGGGTCTCTCATTATATTAAAAAAAATTTAAATCAATAGGAATATAAAATAACATCCCCCAACATATCAAAGATGAGCTTAAAAGAAGTGACATAAAGGGGAGTACTTAAAAAGAAAGAGAGAGGTTAGATCTCTTACGAAAATTCAGCAGCCTAACGGCGCCACTCAAAACTTCCAAAATGGATTGATGAGAGAGAATAGGGTATATAATAATATGAACATAAAAATTACAGTAATATTAATATAAAATAACATCCCAATCACAAGAAATATGAGCTTAAAAGGAATGACATAAAAGAGTGTACATAAAAAGAAAGAGAGGAGTATGATCCAATACCTCGGGTCTGACTTTACTGGATCATTCTTTAATCTCTTGAATAATAAACTTGAGTTAATTTATACTTCCTTAATAACCTTTTTAAAGTTCATCATTCCTTCTATATCACTTATTTCCTTTCTATAAACATTATGTAATCATTAATGTTAATAATGTTTGTTTTGTCGATATTTGGTTCTTAAGTCGAAAGTGGACTTCTTATAATTACATGTTGTTCGTGTGGTCAAAGGGTCATTATATCCAGAATTATATTCATGATTTGGATATCATATATATCATATATATACAGAATATACATGTATTTATAATATTACATAATCGTTTAGAGGTAAGAAATGAAATGAACCGTTCATGGAGACGGTAAGCCGTACGTACGCATGAACGCTACTTTCATTTTCATGTCATATTAATGGAATTAAAACTAAATGACAGGTATGTATATTTTAATTCCAGAATTATATTCATCATTTAGAGGTATCATTAATCATATATATCCATTATATACATGTACTTATAATAGTTCATTACATTTGGCGATAAGAAATGAAATGCACCGTTTATGGAGATGGTAAGCCGTACGTACGCATGAACACTACTTTCATTTCTATTTAATATTTTTATGCAATGGAATAATAATTATATAGAGGTATATTATAATTCCAGTATTACATCATTTATAATAACTTTAAATCCATCCTTTATACGTCCCACATATGGCATTACCGAATCACATCACTTTGAGGGGGTGGTAGTCCGCACTTCCTTAAATGAAGATATCGCGTTTACCCATAATGGAAACCATACAGGTATGCCCAAAAAGAAAAATACAGAAGATTAAGTAAAACATAAACATATTATATATCATATATAAATATAGTGTCATCTTAATGGCCACCTTTGAAGGTGTTAAAAAAATGTTGAACAATCATCGTGTCGGGTGGCCGAAATTCGCAATCCACGGAAACAGTATGTTCTTTAACCATTAGATGTAGGTGTGTGAAAGTGTAGCTCGAATCCTTCTTATAACAACATCCTAGTATATTTATGATACTGGAGTTGTTACAAAATAAATTAATAATAAGAGTTTATGGGGTTGGAGAAGCAAAATAAAACAACAGGACTCAAGTGAAGACATTACTTTAAAATCGGGTAACTCCCTTTGGTTTGAGCTCAAAGGCTTCCTTGGGAAGACTTCTGCCCAAATTTAGGCTTCAAGGAGTTATAGAGAGATGTGGAGAGACAAAATGGGAAGGGGTTGGCCGAGCCAAAGGCTTTGGGAGTGTGGGTAAGGAGGTAGAGATGGGGGCCTTTTATAAGAGGAGAGGAGGGCCACTCTTGGAAGCTAAAGAAAAGTCACTTTATTTTGAAATGGTATTCAGATTTAAGAGGTCCCACATTGATGTGTTTCGAGGATAAGGTGATAAGGGTTCGAAATACACTCATACAATAGGTTTTGGACATCTGTAGTTCTTATATATTACATTATCTTTCCATTTTATTTAAATCGTTAAATAATGAGGTCATCGCTGCATCATCAGGATGTCATAAATAATTTAATTTATTTAATGTATAAAAATTTTAAAAAAAAACTATGATGTATGAAATCTTTTTATATTTCCAATGAATATTTATAGTAAAAAATCTGATTTGTATAACTCCATGTAAAAATTGTTTTAGTAAAACATTTCATGTTTGTCTCATTTTTACATTAACTTTAAATAAAAAGATATTAATGTCATTTTCCAACCAAAGTGGCTTCATGGGGTCCCCAAGATGAACCATGGGTTGTCTTGGTCGGCCACGACACATCCAATGAGGTTAGGAAATGTGTCAAGTTCATTTCATATTATTAAAACATTATTTTTACCTTAAACTACACAAATTACCTCTAATCGCGATTAAAAACTTAATAAGTTACTATTCACCAAAAAATTATTTTTATCCCATTGAACCACATTTAACTTCTTAATGAAAAACATGTACGTCAGATTTTTGAAATTCAAAACACAAAGATGGAAAATTTTCATTTAAACAGAAAAATCAGTTTTTATAAGTACCACTTAGTGGTTTCACTATTCATCAAAAATTAAAGTTTTTCAGAAAAATCCCAAAAATTTACCCTAAGCTATATTTGATATTAAGAATTCAAAAATGAAGTCTATTTTACAAAATTAAGAACATATAAGTCACATTAATTAATTTAATAATTAATTCCCGCTGTCAGAGCATATAGCGTGTTTTTATGAAACAATAAGTATCAAAAGATTGACACTAGTTTAAGTCTGATTTCAAAGTGAAATTAATTCCAACGACCACTATTATATTTAATGGTAAAAATATATTCTAATTTCACTTTAAAAAAAATTCAAAAGATAATCTAATAATATAAATTAATTAGAGTAAGAAGATGTTTTGAATTAAAATACAACATTTTACACTATTCATTAAAAAAATGAACTTTATCGGAAAGATACCAAAAAATTACAAAAAGTAAATTTTGATGTCCCAATTCTTAAGAAGAGTTTTATTTGGTCTAATAGAATGTATAAGAGTAAACAAAACTATATTTAATGATGGTTCTCCATAAAAGGCGATAAGTGAACCTTTAGTGAAAACTAGGGCATATACGCCAAAAATTGAATTCATTCTGTATTTTAAGCCTTTATCTTTTATTAGATAAATGTAAAAACATTTAAAAACATATATAAACATATTTTAGTTATTTATATCCATTCCCGCCAATACAACGGCTACATGTTAACTACCATTTAAAATAATATTATTTTTTTATTAGAGTGCAATGTATGATTCCCAGCAAACTCGTTGTTACGTGTTGGGTACGCCATCGAGCAAAGCGTCCCCTTTAAAGTCATATTAATATTTTATTCAAAAATATGGATAAATATGAAAATGTCATATTCTTTATTTACCTAGGGTGTTACATCCTTCCCCCCTTTTGGGAATTGCGTCCTCGCAATTTTTAAAATTGAGCTTGGAATCAACATTGAAAGTCCCACATCGGAACAAGAGTCGGTAAAAAAATCACTTTAAAATAAAGTAAGATAAGTACAGAGGTCACCCAAGTTAACCCATATGTAGAAAAACATGGACATGGAAGAAAAAGCAAAGGGTCATGTTCTTGAGGGAGAGTGATAGTAAACATGTTTAGGAGAAAGTTAACCATAAGAAAATCACAAACTTGTGATGGGTTAAACGGTATTCGATTCCCCAGTAGGAAAAGTTAATAGACAAAATTTTTGTTTTAAGTTACTTTTTATTGAGGAATTTATTCATAAGGAAATATAATCACTTATAATGTTGACTTTCAACTTATACTAGATTCCTTAATCAAACTCATATTTTTTTCCAAAAGACGAGTATTTAGGGAGACTTGTTCGCATTAAGAGTACTATCATCAACATCTATAGAATCACCTAATCCACCAAAGAGAATTATATACTTCCCATGTCTTTAGGCTTTAACCAAAACCAAAACCAAAAAGTCTAGTACAAGGTCAGATAATCCAGAAAAGGATAACCCTTTAGAAAGAAAATCTATGCTTAATCTCCAAAATTTGTCCAACAAAACCCAAAGTTCAAGGAGGACCATCCGATAAACAATTTGTCCCTAAAATTCATCAAAGTAAACCAATATAAGATTGAAACCCAAATATTTTAAGGATTTAGTCACATAGTCTTCCAAGTTAAATCGTAACATTTATCTCCAAACAACATCAGTTCCTCATAAAGTCTCGTATTGAAAAGTAATTAACCTAATCACATATCCTCCATGATAGGTTAATCCTTTTCATAAATAACCCAGAATCAACTTACTCTTAATTCATAAAAACATATAACTAAAAAGAATCAGTCAAACTAACCAGGGACTTCACATAGTCCAGTGGTCGGTGATAAATAACAGTTGCACTTTGGTTGTGGGTTCGATTCCCGCAGCTTTGTCCGACGCGACGGGTTGTCACACGGTCTGCGTGTTGTCCTTTTTCCAAAACTATATAATTCTCAAATCATTCCCCAAACAGGGATAATACCATCAAAAATAACCATAACATAATTTAACCTCAATTTTTTCTCATGCCTTTCACTTCAATCATAACATATAGTAACCCATAATTACCTCAAAAGTAAGGATCATATAAACCCAAATGGTTCTTTATAACTATGTCCACAAAAGAAAAGATAACTATTCCTTGAATAAAATTTGAATATATTAAACATCAGGGTTACACATACTATAAAAAGTCTTCTAATGTAACCCCATCATTAAAAGAGACTTAATACTCTTAAGAATTTCACCATAACTCTGGAAGCCCTTATCTGTTGACATCTTACTCATTCAACATTTTTCATTAACCATTAACCATTCCTTTCCAACTTATTCTGAAATAATTCTTTCCTACAAAAAAAATCATGAATCATATTCTAAGATTCCAAAATAGGAAAACAATTGTTATGAAATAATACATACCTTTGATTAGTCATTTTCAGTTTCTTCATCCTCAATCGGAATGGTATTAGGTATTGGTAAATGAACATTTGTACGCTCTTTGTGATCCCATTCAAGAAACTTATTCATAGGACATGTGTTTTCATAATGACCATGCACACCACATTTAAAACATTCAATTGATCCCTCTGAAATAACTTTTTTCCTTTCCTCGAGTCAACTGGATGCTTCCTTTTTCCATGGAAGGTTCTTGCTTTATGACCTTCATTTCTACATCTATAGCATATTTCTATCCATTTGAAACATTTTCTTAGGTGTTTCTTTCCACATCTTTGACACATAGGTTTTTCAACACACTTACCTTTATGATTATCACCTGTAGTTCCGTAGGGATTTGTTTCTCGCATATATGATGCCTTAGAGAAATCTCCAAGGTTTAGGTGGTCAATCATGACTCCAGATAGTTGGTTGAGGATAATCACAAGAGTTCTCATTGCAGCTCCCATATCATTCAGTTTCTTGCTCAAAAAACTGTCACAGTTTCCTTCATATCCACTATTACTTTGGTGCCTGCTAGATCCAGCCATTTACTAAAACCAAAAAGGTCAGTGTGAGTATATCAAAAAAACTATCATGTACTAATGAGGAAGATAAAAACTAAGATATACTTACTCATTAACTTTATCTAAAACTAGGAATACTTATGAAATCCTAACCATTATGGTAATTCCAGTTATGGTTAAAGAATACCCTAACCTCTAATGTTATCTAAACCGACCTTTGAAACCAACTATAAGGCCCCGGCCTTAAAACTGACATAATCTTTAGTTATTACAATATTACACATTGAGGATCTTTTCAGGTTTAGAGTTTTAGAGAATTAGATCATGAAACATGTGTTACATTCCACATTTAAACAATGTGGTTACATAGAAGACAATATTCATTTTTTTCCATCAACGGAAACATATATAAAATAAAACATGGATTCTTTCTTGACACATCCTTGACAGTATCATCATATCATGTAACCTTCCCTTGACCTATGAAAAAAATTTCAAAAACATGGGATGAGCATAAAAATCTCAGTAAGGGATATAAAAATATGGTAAGGAAACAAGAGTACATGTATACATAAGAATGAAATCATACATTACCCATAAGAACATAAGCACATTAACATACCTCATCAAATCATAAAAATCATAAGGCAAAAAGGTAGCTTGAGGCATTCATAACATTTTTACGTAGGGAGTAACCCTCTTCGTTACGTTTGGAATACCCACCACAGTATATTCCCTAAATCTCTTCAGAGAAACCTTAACATTTCACTCCTTCGCGTTACCCAATGCATTGGAGAGCTATATCTGGCTCACCCACCCTTAGTTTATCACAGAACCACCCTTTTTCATAACAATTCACAAGAACCATAACATAAACGTATCACATAACACATGCATAAAGGAAACGTAACATTTCCACATTTCAATCACAATATAACATTTTAGTATATTGAAATAATGAATACATTCAAAAAGAAACCATTTCCAAAACCATTTAAAACATTTAATAATGAGATTTTTGAATCAAAGTGTCCCATACCACTTTGAAGCTTTTAAAATTTTAAACCATTAATATCCATATAAATAAATCCTTAAAACCATTTTTAAAACATGGAAATTAATAAGAACAAATAATTAAAACATTTAAAGAGATATTTTGGTTGAATGGGTTTTACCAAAATTAGTGACACTTGAATACAATAATTGAGGAATAAAATTTAGTCAGAATTTTATAATATCATGAGAATAAATGGATTCATGATATAATATCACAAAGGACATTATATACACCATATAAGAGTGAATTGGTGCATAACAACAATGAAGTCTCAATAGAAATTTCAAATGTGATGAAGTCACTTATAAAGAAGGTATCCTTAAATTAAGGATAAATCAATCTCAAAATTATGTGTGACAAATATAAATACACCCAATATAAGTGGATATTAATTGTAAAATAATAAAAGGTCATTCACAAATATTCAAAGGATGACATATTCAATAACTACATGTTGAACATAAAGAAATCGAAATTGGGTTAAGAAGTTCCCATGGTAAAATTCGACAACCTAACAGCGTCACATAAAATTTTAGAAAAAGAGTTGATGAGAGAGATAAAGGGTATCTCATAAATTTAACATAAAATTTCCATCAATAAGGATATAGAAGAATATATACCAACATTACAATATGTAAATTAAAATACCCAAGAAAAGAAGTCTTTTAAAAAGAGGAGGGTGAAAGGTTCCCTTACCGACTTGGGTATCTTTCGAAACATACACCCCATGAAAGAAGGACAATAAAAAATTGATGTAAATACTCATAAACGGAAGTATATTACACAAAGAGAAGAATAATGGGCAGTACACATACCACTCAAAGGAAATGGTGGAAAATGTATCACCAATCTCACGGGAATAAAATTGAGATGAAAAATCCCTTACGAAAACTCGGCAACCTATCAGCGCCACTTAAAACATCCAAAAATGGATTGATGAGATCAAATAGGGTCTCTCATAATATTAAAATATAATTTAAATCAAGAGGAATATAAAATAACATCCCCCAACATAACAAAGAGGAGCTTAAAAGAAGTGACATAAAGGGGAGTACTTAAAAAGAAAGAGAGAGGTTAGATCTCTTACGAAAATTCGGCAGCCTAACGGCGCCACTCAAAACATCCAAAATGGATTGATGTGAGAGAATAGGGTCTCTAATCATATGAACATAAAAATTACAGTAATATTAATATAAAATAACATCCCAATCACAAGAAAGATGAGCATAAAAGGAATGACATAAAATAGTGTACTTAAAAAGAAAGAGAGGAGTAGGATCCCTTACCCCGGGTCCGACTTGACTCGATCATTCCTTAATCTCATGAATAATAAACATGAGTTAATTTATACATCCTTAAGAACCTTTTTAAAGTTCATTATTCCTTTTATATCACTTATTTCCATGCTATAAACATTATGTAATCATTTAAGTTAATAATGTTTGTTTTGTCGATATTTGGTTCTTAAGCCGAAAGTGGACTTCTTATAATTACATGTTGTTCGTGTGGTCAAAGGTTCATTATATCCAGAATAATATTCATGATTTGGATATCATATATATAATATATATCCAGAATATACATGTATATATAATAATACATAATTGTTTAGAGGTAAGAAATGAAATGCACCATTCATGGAGATGGTAAGCCGTACGTACGCATGAACGCTACTTTCATTTCTATGTCATATTAATGGAATTAAAACTAAATGAGAGGTATTTATATTTTAATTCCAGAATTATATTCATCATTTATATGTATCATTCATCATGTATATCCATTATATACATGTACTTATAATAGTACATTACATTTGGGGATAAGAAATGAAATGCACCGTTTATGGAGACGGTAAGCCGTACGTACGCATGAACACTACTTTCATTTCTATTTCAAATTTTTATGGAATGGAATAATAATTATATAGAGGTATATTATAATTCCAGTATAAAATCATATATAATAACTTTAAATCCATCCTTTATACGTCCCACATATGGCATTAACGAATCACATCACTTTGAGGGGGCGGTAGTCCGCATTTCCTTAAATGAAGATATCACGTTTACCCATAATGTAAACCATAAAGGTATTCCCAAAAAGAAAAATACATAAGCTTACGTAAAACATAAAAATATTATATATCATATATAAATATATTGTCATCTTAATGGCCACCTTTGAAGGTGTTTAAAGAATGTTGAACAATCATCGTTTCGGGAGGCCGAAATTCGTCATCCACAGAAACAGTATGTTCTTTAACCATTAGATGTAGGTGTGTGAAAGTGTATCTCAAGTCCTTCTTATAAAAACATCCTAGGATATTTATTATACTGGATTTGTTACGAAATAAATGAATAAAAATATTTTAGGGGGTTGGAGAAGAAAAATAAAACAAAAGGACTCAAGTGAAGACATTACCTTAAAATCGGGTAACTCCCTTTGGTTTGAGATTAAAGGCTTCCGTGGGAAGACTTATGCCCAAATTGAGGCTTCAAGGAGTTATAGAGGGATGTGTAGAGACAAAATGGTCAGGGTTTGGCCGAGCCAAAGGCTTTGGGAGTGTTGTTAAAGAGGTAGAGGTGGGGGCCTTTTATAAGAGGGGAGGAGGGGCACTCTTGGAAGGTAAAGAAAAGTCACTTTATTATAAAATTGTATTCGGATTTAAGAGGTCCCACATTGATGTGTTTCGAGGATAAGGTGATAAGGGTTCGAAATCCACTCATACAATAGGTTTTGGACATCTGTTGGACTTAGATATTACATTATCTTTCCATTTTATTTAAATCGTTAAATAATGAGGTCATCACTGCATCATCATGATGTCATCAATAATTTAATTTATTTAATGTCTAAAAATTATAAAAAACTATGTTGTAGTAAATCTTTTTAGCTTTTCAATGGATATTTATAGTCAAAAATATGATTTTTATAACACCATGTAAAAATTGTTTTAGTAAAACATTTCATGTTTGTCTCATTTTTACATTAACTTTAAATAAAAAGATATTAATGTCATTTTCCAACCAAAGTGGCTTCATTGGGTCCCCAAGTTGACCCATGGGTTGTCTTGGTCGTCAATGAAACATCCAATGAGGTTAGGGCATGTTTAATGTTAATTTCATATTGTTAAAACATTATTTTTACCTCAAACTACACTAATTACCTCTAATCGCGATTAAAAACTTAATAAGTTACTATTCACCAAAAAAATATTTTTATCCCATTAAACCACATTTTACTTATTAATGAAAACCATGTATGTCAGATTTTTAAAATTAAAAACACAATGATGGAAAATTTTCATTTAAATGGAAAAATCAGTTTTTATAAGTACCACTTAGTGGTTTCACTATTCATCAAAAATTGAAGTTTTTTAGAAAAATCCCAAAAATTCACCCTAAGATATATTTGATATTACGATTTCAAAAATGAAGTCTATTTTACAAAATTCATAACATATAAGTCAAATTAATTAATTTAATAATTAATTCCCACTGTCAGAGCAAATAGCGTGTTTTTATGAAACAATAAGTATCAAAAGATTGACATTAGTTTAAGTCTGATTTCAAAGTGAAATTAATTGAAACAACCAATATTATATTTAATGGTAAAAATATATTTTAATTTCAATTTAAAACCAATTCAAAAGATAATCTAATAATATAAATAAATTAGATTAAAAAGAGGTTTTGAATTAAAATACAAAATTTTACACTTCATTAAAAAATGAACTTTATCGGAAAGATACCAAAAATTTACCCAAAGTAAATTTTGATGTCCCAATTCTTAAGAAGAGTCTTATTTGGTCCAATAGAATGTATAAGAGTGAAAAAAACTATATTTAATGAAGGTTCTCCATTAAAAGGTGATAAGTGAACCTTTAGTGAAAACTAGGGCATATACGCCTAAAATTGAATTATTTCCGTATTTTAAGCCTTTATCTTTTAATGGATAAATATAAAAACATTTAAAAACATATATAATAATATTTTAGTTATTTCTATCAATTCCTGCCAATACAACTACTACATGATAACTACCATTTAAAATAATATTATTTTATTATTAGAGTGCAACGTAAGATTCCCAAGAAACACGTTGTTGCGTGTTGGGTACGCCATCGAGCATAGCGTCACCTTTAAAGTCATATTAATATTTTATTCACAAATATGGATAAATATAAAAATTTTATATTCTTTATTTACCTGGGGTGTTACATTAATATCTACTTAATGTTATGTATTATGCTTTGGATTTAGAAAATGTATTATATTTTTTCCATAAAACACCATGAAACTAGAGACCTTCACAAATGATTGGTTGTTCATCGGGTTTTTCTATCTATCATTAATCCTCCAAAATTAGAATATGAATAACTAATTAAGTCAAATGATAATCCTATAGAATAAAATAGTTCTAAAATTGATTATTACTTAAGGTATTTAAAATTAATATTTATAGAAAGTATGTATGACTCCTTTGGGGTTTCTTGAAAATGAATAAAAATTCACACACTAAACATAATATATGGTCATCCAGAAGTTATTTTGAGAACAATTCCAATAATAAATCTATATCTGGTTTGATCCACTAATTTTCTATCTTCATCAATATATAACTTATAGGTGGTTCTCATTGTATTTTCACTAATCTTAGTTCTATCCAAAATAAAAAAATTTAAAAGGTCATTATTATATTTACTTTTATATAAAATATTTCCTTCTTAATATAATCAATATAAATTTGAAAAAGACATCATTTCAAAGAATTTTTATAAATCGGGCAGGATGGCCTATACCTATTTATGATCGTTTATAAAATCTAATAGATCTAAGCCTATCATATAAAAATATAGGGGCATGTTGTTGACCATATAAATTTATTATTAACATTATAATCAGATTGAGAAAATGGGAATTTCGAAATCTCGGGGGATTTTTTTAACAAAAACATCATCAACTATATACCATTTCAAGAATGCATTTTAACATCTCTTTAATATCATTTAAATTATATATGTGGTTTATATGCTTGTTTTTCTTTTAGGGGATACAAGTCTAGATATAGGTTAAAATGTAACATTAAAATATATACTTTTTTGGACTATAACATCTTTCATATAGTCTAGCTTTATTCCATACAATTATGATAGATTCCTAAAACATGTTTTTGAGCACCCATTAAGTTAATATAATCGTGGTTTAGTTAGTTTTATCAGTAATTTCCCAAAATTATTTTCATTAAAATTTATTATGTTCTATTTCATATCTATTACCCAAAATTTATCCTTTATTTTGATAGTGATGTTCTTAGGTTCAAGATGTGACACAGAATTTTGATTTTATACCATGTTTCATAGAAAATAACTTTTTTTGAATCTATGAATATTCATTAGAAAACAACATATAATGGATGGAATTTAATAGTCATAATATATTTCAAAAAAGAAGTGTTGGTCTCTTAATGTTCTTCTACAAGTTCAGGTTCAGAAATTTCCGCATAACTAGATTATTTTTCTTCTTATTTCAAAGCATAATAATATGGTTTTGAATTTTTGTTCAATGTGAAAAAATAAACATCAACATTCTCTAATGAATTATTATGTTCATGTGGATTCTTCCCATTAAAAATGTTATGTATTTAGTCTCCCACATTCCTCATTATTTTGTTTAAAAAATATAGGATTCTCTAAATGTAGAATATCATAGTAAATTTTTTTTTTCACACCTAGATGGAAACCTATTAAGAGTATCCAGAATGTTTTGAAAAATGTAATTGTAGATAGTTCCTATAATGTAATAAACATTCAGATTTCTTCTTTTCCAATTCAAATGAGGGATTTTATTTTAAAAACATCTAATTAAAACACTATTAATCATATATAAGGTTGTGCTCGTAGCCTCTAACCAAAAATAGAAATGTAAGTCATATTCATTAAGCATTTCCCATGCTATCTATTGAAATGTTATATTTATTATTTGAAAAACTCTAATCTATTGAGGGTATATAGAATATGATAATCCATGGATATATCCATTATCTAAGAAAAAGGAATAAATTTATTCATTTTCAAACTCATTCCCATAGTCACTTCATAATGATTTAATTATATGTCCACTTAGAATTTCTAAAATTTTAGAATACTTGGTAAAATGATTATCAGATTCCCTTTTGTGAGTAAAAAAAAATACCCAAGTACACCTTGAAAATTAAATTATAATTACATATACATAGTTTTCCACATTAAAATTAGAAAATAGGGATGGAACTAAGAAGTACATGTGAACAAACTAAAGTGGTTGAGAGGTTGAATCTTCTTCCATTAATTTCATATTTGTCATGTGTTATTTCCCTAGTTTATGGGGGTTACATCCATTATCCTATAGGAATTTATGTATGGGTATATCTCGAACTAATAATTTTATTTTAATATTTCTATGTGAGTTACTGTTATAGTGGCCTAGCCACCTCTAAAAATACCAATATAACCTATAAAAGGCATTGAATAAAGTTATAATTCCTGAATTTAAATAATCATGATTAATAGTATAAACATATTAATCTCTCAAAGCTGTAAATAGTAAATAATTTTTTAATTTAAAACATTACATGTTTTTTTTCTAAATTCACATGAAAACCAACATCACATAATTGTGTTATATTATTTATATTACATTTTAAACAATTTAAAAACATACATCTGAAATAAAAAAAAAGAGATAGTGTTAATGATTTGGACAAGGAAAATAATATTTTCTTTATAAATTTCAACTAAGGTGACATGTTGACCATCATCCTTTATATGGTTTTAGAAACATGAATAATCTTCTATCATAATCATTGATTATTTATTATCCATATACTAAAGATATATACTAGTGTTCTTCAAGAAATGTTACCAAAAAACAATATTTGTACTAAGAATGAATTTGGTACCCAAATTTTATTGGGTCATGAAATGTTAATTATTTGGGCCTTAAGAACACATATTTATATAGGGTTCTAATAAAAATACTGAAAAATATTTTCAATAAAAACTTTATTAGGCTCAACTGAATAATAAATATCAGTAGAATTTCTAGAATTTTATTTTGGAATGAAAGGTCCTGTAAAAACACATCTCTATCTAGTTTGATAAACTAGACTAGAAATATATTTATGTGTAATATTTTATTAGTTTTTGAGTGAGTGTTTGTCTCCAAATTTATATTATCACTAACTCTTTCTGAGGTTTCTTATTTAGAAATTCAATTTCAATATTTTCATTCAATAATTAATAATTCTTTTCATTTTCTACAGTGATTTCAAATATAACACTAGAAGATAAAACATGTTGTTTATTCATAAATCTATATTTTTCATTGAGTTTATTAATTGTATCTTCATGAATATTTTAGTAATAAAATATTTCCACTTTTTACATATCATCATAATTTTTTTCATTATTGGAGTGATAAGTATTAAGTAGATGGGGTACAATAGGTGCAATGGATATATTTTTTGGGAACCATATATTTTTTCTCTCATGATGATCCCCATGAATTGATTCAATGTCACTAGATCAATCCTTCAAGGAACTCCATGTTGATTTCATGGATTTCATAAACTTTATATACATTTCCTAATACTTTTTCTTGTACATCAAAGTCGGACCATCAGGCGTAACATATTTCTTTCTTCTAAACTCATAAATGGTAATATAATTTGAATTGTCATCGAATTTATTATGCTTTTTCAAATTACCCCTACTATCATATTATCGCTTATATCAAGGTTTTATGAATATTTTCATCTTCATATATATCTTCTTAAAACATATAGTCAAATGATCCATTTTTTAATCCCTATCGACTGATGATTCCTCATCATTGAAGAATTCATCATGAACTTTTTATTTGACTTTTTATATGTGACTTGTATTCTTGAAGGATACATATTTACTCTTGGTTAATCACCCTTTTCATGATTAAGCATAATCTTCTACTTAAAAATAATTATTATCCAAATCAATTCATTTACAGGTAGTTTAAAAATGTCATAAGATTATCTTAATGAAATTTTTGGCCCTCTCCATCTATCTTGGAGACATCCATGTGTTAGAAGAATTTGAGCTTTTTATATCCATGCATTACCCATGTCACTCATTATGTGAATTGTCTAATTCATCCAGAGAAATATTTCATAAATCAACTCATCATTTTCAATTTTAATTGTATCATATGAAATTATATAACTCTTCAATCTCAACCCTTTAAAATTATTATTTCCTCCATCTGAAATTTATAATGTATCTAATATTTAATAAGATTTATTTCTATTATATACCCTATTAATTTATTCATCTTCAAATGTAAATTAATGATAATTCATGGATTTATAAATATTTTTAATACAATTTTTGGTAGCATCATCCCATGTAACCCTAAAAGTTTTAGGCATTTTTGTATTTATTCTCTATACCAAACCAAAAATAAAAAAACATATATTCAATATTCATGTTCATTTTTATTTTTATTTTCCACTGATCATAGTTATTTCGGTTAATGAATGGATTTATTTTTGTAGTAAAACCTTTTATCATATATTGCATTTAAATAAATAAATTTATAATTGATAGACATTTAGGAATAATTAAATACAACTAAAATAACATTTTTTAATGTTTTTTTAAAAACATGATACCAAAAGAATTTCTGAGTGAGTATCTCAAGAGGGGATTTAATTGATTACAAAATATTTCTTCAGTTAAAAATAGATATTAACAAAAAACCCCAAATTATTAAAAATAACATAGATTATCAAAATAGTACATCTATAAATGTTTTCATTTATTAAGATATTTTTCAAAGAGTGAATTCATCTCAATTAATATTATATATGAAAATTACATTTTTTAACCAATTTGCTTAAAAAAATTTATATAAACACTAGTTAATAGTAAATATAAAATTATTCGTTTTTTTATGGTTTAAAAAAATTCATTTTAATTAATTGAAAAATAGAAAAAACAATGTGAGGAATAAATACAAGATGTTCATTCTCAAGATTATACCTAATCCACTACAGATGACAATAAACCTCCTAAAGTATATTATATTAAATAAAAATGATCCACAACTAGGACTAGAGGTCGTACTTCGCCCCTCATCAACAAAAATATCAGCCGCCTCCACTCTTTCAGTAGCAACCTCTACGCCATACTCTTATAGAATATGACCCGCAGTCTATTCATAGAGGTAACAAGAGCATCATCCATCCACTGGTGTAGGCACAACACATAGATATAAAGCCCGCTATTATGAAGCTAATTCAAAATACCATTCATTTTTGTGGCCTGCCTAGTGGGGACCCCAATGCCCATATCTCCAATTTTATGGATGTCTGTGACATGTTTTTCTACCACAGAGTGTCCACGGACACCATTTTTCTTCTCATATTTACCTTATATCTAATGGATAAGGATAAAGACTAGATTAATGTTTTTCCACAGTGATCTATTATAACTAGGGAGGAGTTAGCCTATGTGTTGTTGTTTAATTACATCCCACCCTTGAAGACGGTGACTCTGTAGAACAAAATACAAAACTTCTAGTAGAACGACCCATAATCATTATATGAATCATGGGAGCACTTCAAGGAGGTGTTGTGAAAATTCCCACACCACAGACTCCCAATTTTAATGCTATTCCAAACCTTTTACGGAGGACTGATGACGAATACAAAGTCTGTGTTGGATGTTGCTACTCGGGGAACAATTATTAGGAAGTCTCCCGAAGTCCTTTTCAAACTACTAGAAGTCATGTTTTCCAATAGTTTTTGGTGGAATTTTTAGTGGACCACATAGAAATTGGGTATGCATAATGTTGATGCCACAAATATGCTAGCTGCCTAGTAGGACATTGTGTCCAAAAAGATCGACGTACTCAATTTGAAGGGTGCGTCCCAAGTACATATGGAAAACGATTAGATATGCAGGGAATGTGGTGATAACAATATCATGGGTGTGTTCCCAGGACCTATAGGCAACCCTTCAATGAGAAAGGTGATATATGTTTCCCAAAACCGAGGGCCAAACCAGTACCTATTGTTCCGGAAACCGGTATGGTGTAATCAACAGAACATAGGCTGAGGCCAACAACAATAGAATCTTCCACCGTAGTGAATGCCCATATTAGTTCAGACTCATTATTAGAACCAGTACATGTTGCAACAAGATCCCTAGCATGGCTCTTATATGCAAAATGTTTATCAATATCGTCGAACAAGGCAAAAACGACAATCACCACCTCACCTAGCTACACAACCACCTCAGTAGGAGAATACCACATGGTTAAGGAATCTCATAATTATATTTATATCTCCTTCTGAGACCATATTTTAAAATCAAGAGGCTTCCATTCATGGCCTGGAGAACCAAATTGGCCAGCTGGAAAACCATCACTCAGGGAGGCAACCCAGTACACTATCGAGTAACACTAAGAAGAACCTGAGGGAGGAGGCTCATGATATAGCACTACAGAGTGGAAGGGAGCTACCACATAACCAACTAGAACATCCAGGTTCCCTTACACCCCCTGCTGATGAAGAAAGTAAAGTTACATACCCCTCCTCATCTAAAATCCCACTAAAGGAGGCTTCATAGAGAAAATAAAAGGAGGATGTCAAACCCTTCAATTCTACCTTACACATACCGGATAGGTTGATGAAGAGAAAGATGAACAACCAGTTCAGTAAATTCATGGATGTGTTCAATAAGATACACATAAATATTTCATTTTTAGTGGCACTGATGCATATTACCACTTATATGAAATTCATGAAGGAGATCCTCTCAAACAAAAGAATGATGGAGGAACTAGAAACCATTGCACTGAAAAAGGAGTGTTCAACAGTCATCAATCATTCATTTCCAACAAAACTCTACAATCCATGTAGCTTCACTATTCCATGCACTATTGGACCATGTGAGTTTGGGAAGGCCCTTTATGACTTAGGGGATAGTTTCAACCTCATGCACCTATATGTTTATAAAAATATAGGGCTCAAAGATTTGAAGACTACATTAGTAGCCCTTCAGCTTACGGACGAATACATAAAATATCTGAAGGGTCTACTAGAGGGCATTTCGGTCATGGTGGGTAGGCCAATCCTCCCCGTAGATTTCATCATTCACAACATGGAGGATGAAAAAGAGGCACCACTCATTTTTTGAAGGCCATTCATGGCCAATTTGATGGTACAGATCGATGTGCTCTAGGGGGGAGTTAATTTTCTTATTGGGAGATGAGAGAGTCTTATACAATGTATTGAAAGCCTTCAAGAATGAATCATTTTCAGAGAATGAAGGCTTTTTTTCAGTGACCACCGTGGATGAACACATAAGCGGATAAGGGGATAATCTGTTATATTCTTTTACCACATATGACTTGGTTATTCTAGAAATTCATATAGTTGAAGCCCTAGTGGTCCTGCAATTCCTAGAGGTCTAGGGAAACCACTACATGAAACATGCAGTTATACCCGATATTATAAAGCAGTAAAAGGTTAAACCACTTGTACCTTCGATTCTAAAGGCACATGAACTGAAACTAAAGCCTCTTTCGTCTTCTCAGATGCTCAAGTATTTGGGAAAAAATAAAACATTTCCTATCATACATAGTGAAACACTGTCACATGATCCAGAGGATGCAATTCTATAGGTTTTGAAACAGCAAAATCATGTTATTCAGTGGATAGTTGAAGATTTTAAAGGCATATACACTTCTATTTTCACGCATAGAGTCTTGTTTTAAGAGTGTGTGAAGAAATCATGGAAACCACAATGATTCCTAAACCACCCCCACCAATGAACGAAGTTGTTAATAATGAGGTAATTAAGTTTTTGGATGTGAAAATCATTAATCCCATCTCAGATAGTCCGTTGGTGATTCCCCTACAAGTGGTACCCAAAAAGTAGGTATTACTATGATTCCAAATTATAAGAACGAGCTCAACCCCACACGCTCTATCATAGACTGGAGTGTTTTTGTGGACTACCAAAAGATGAATTAAGCCACAAGAAAAGACCATTTTCAAATGCCATTCATGGATCAGATGCTATATATACTAGTGGGGCACAACATTTACTGCTTCTTCGATGGGTATTCCGGCTACAATCAGATTTATATTGATCCAGAGGATCAAGAGAAGAGAAAATTCACTTTCACCTATGGTACATTTTATTACTAAAGTATTTCCTTTGGCTTGTGAAATTCTTCCACCATATTTCAGCGTTGTATGCTGGCTATCTTTCATGACATGGAGGAATAGATCCTGGAGGTGTTCATGGATGATTTTTCAGTTTACAAAAACTCATTCACCAATTTTTTACAACACCTAGAGCTAGTTCCAAAATGATGTAAGAACACTATCCTGGATTTGAACTGAGAAAAGTGTCATTTAATGGTGACAAGTGGCATCTTCCTTGGCCATATAATATCGATTAAGGGAATAGAGTTTGACCTAGAAATGATAGAAGTCATTTCACGACATCCAATTTTGTCCTCTGTCAGATCCATCTGAAGATTCCTTGGGAATGCATGTTTCTAAAAGAAGTTTTTTCATGACTTATCAAGGATATCCTATCCCCTCACCAAATTTCTGACCAAGGATGTCATTTTTGAGTTCAAGGATCCATGAACCACAAATTTTTAACACCTAATGTAGCGCCTGGTGGAAGATCCATTAATTGTTACTCCTAACTAGGAGGAACAATCTGAAGTGATGTGTGATGCTAGAAACTGCATAGTAAGAGTAGTCATGGGACAATGTATTGACCAATTTTTCTAACCAATCTATTATTCTAGAAGGATGTTCAATGAGATACAACTGAACTACACCACCACAGAAAAATAGATGCGGACGGTGGTGGTCACTTTCGACATCTTCCATTCTTACATTGTGCTATCTAAATTTATTTTTTAAACTGACCATGATTCACTCATGTACAATCATATTAATAAATATGTGAGGCCATGAATAATATAATGGGTACAACTCAACCATGAATTTTATATGAAGATCCGAGACAAGAAGGGGAGTGAGAATGTTGTTACTGATCATCTCTACCGCCAAGAGCATCCTCATTTAGAGAAGTAGGTAGGTCGAGAAATCATGGAAGATTTCCTGGATGAGCACATATTTTTAGTCAATGATAATCCTAAACCTTGGTGTTATAATATTTCTAGTTTTCTGGTTACAGGTTTCGTTCACCCCGACCTATTCTTAGAGTAAAGGAAGAGATTTCTCTCGGATGTCAAGAGTTACTTCTAGGAAGATCTTCTTCGTTTCTGATCATGTGGAAATGGGATGATCCGTCATTGCATTTCAAAAATAGATATTCATGGAGTTCTAGAATTATGTCGTGCCTCACCAGTTGGGGGATGTCATGGGCCCAAGTGTACTATATAAAATATCTTGTAGTCTGGTTTTTTTCCTATTACAATCGATGCTAGAGAATAGGTAATGTGGGACATTGTACTGAGATTCCCTATTACCCCATCAAATTGGATGAGATCTTCGTTGTCTGGGGATAGACTTGTACTCCTTGAATATGTAGTTCTATGAATATGTGTGAATAACCTCTGATTGTTTTACACATATATTTAGTGTATTCGTTTGTCACACATAATTATGTAATTAATTTATCCTTAAACCAAGGATACCGTCTTTGTAAGGGACTTCGTCTCAATCTCCTTTCATTGAGGAATATTTTGTTTTATACAAAACATTCTTTTATACGGTGTATAAAACCCTATGACTTTTATGTTTATCCAAAATGAATATTTTTTATACAAAGAATTTTAAAAAACGACAAAAGGGAATGTTTTTTTCATACGTATGCGGCGACAATGACTTCTCCACCGTCATGACCATTATTTGAGTTTCGACTTCCTCTACAAGCTATATCTTCTTTTTAAAAGAAAAATAAATACCATGTTTTAGTTTTCTTTTATTTTTGTATTGAATATGGTTTTCATAAGGATTTTTTATATCAATGTGTTTCATTGATATCTTGTGATTGAAATGTGGAAATGTTATGTTTCCTTTATGCATGTTTTATGTGATACGATTATGTTATGGTTCTTGGGAATTGTTATGAAGATGGGTGGTTCCGTGATAAACATATGGCAGGTGAGCTCGGTATAGCTCTCCAATGCATTGGGTAATGAGAATGAGTGAAATGTTAAGGTTTCTCCGAAGAGATTTAGGGAATATACAATGGCGTGTATTCCAAAGGTAACCAAGAGGGTTACTCCATACATAAGAATGTTATGAATGCCTCAAGTTAACTTTTATGTCTTATGATTTCTGGGATTTATTCATGATTTGATGAGGTATGTTAAAGTGCCTATGTTTTATGGGTAAAGTATGATTTCATTCTCATGTATATATGAACTCATGTTTCCTTTCGATATTTTTATATCCCTTACTGAGATTTTTATGCTCATCCCATGTTTTTTGAAATGTTTTTCACAGGTCAAGGGAAAGGTACATGATATGATGATACTGTCAAGGGAGTGTCATGAAAGAATCCAAGTTTTATTTTAAATATGTTTCCATTGATGGAAAAAATGAATACTATCTTTATGTAACCACTTTGTCTAAATGTGGAATGTAATGCAAGTTTTATGATCTATTTCTCTAAAACTCTAAACCTGAAAAGATCCTCAATGTGTAATCTTGTATTAACTCAAGATTAAGTAAGGTTTAAGGCTGGGGCCTTATAACCTTCACCTACCTCAGCTCCTGGAACTTCTTCCACATCCCAAGCATCGTTTACCTCACTGGCCATGGATTCATTTCCCATCTTCACTACATGCTCAACTGTTTCCACTACTTCTACCATTCCAGGAATCATTGTCGATCCTTCTCTTTCGATTCCAGATCTTACTGCTCCAACTCCTATGAATTCTCTTCAGAGTGTATAAATTGAGCCTCTATTTTCCACAGCTCTTAATCCTTCTCTCCCGGCTATTTTGATACTTGATTATACCTCTTCTGAGGCGACCCCCAGACTGAATTTTTTCACATATTTTCCATTTTATATATTTTTGTGATATCTTGTCCTTGTTTATGTTGCATATTATTTCAGTGTTATCTCAACACGACTGTCACTGGTTCTCTTGCACACTTTGGGTTTTACTTCTCCACCACTTCTCGTCTTTCGTCACCAGGATGTGGTGGAGTATTGATTTTCACATACTCTATTGTTTTTCTTTTTCATTCTCGATTTAATTTTTTCTTTAATTCCCCTTGTTCTGGTCCACTGTTTTGCCCCCAAAATTTCCTTATCCACCATTATGTGGCACTTGGTGGACCATGTGTGATATTAAGTATTGCGTAGCATCTCTTGACCACCTTAGTATTTGCCTTTATTATTATTAAAAGATATCATTATTAGAAGATATATTTGAAAACATGATTAAATTTTGGTTAATCGTAATTCTAATTAATAAAAGTGAATGTGAGAAATTTTTAAAAATTGCATGCTTGTTTTGGTTCTTTATTGTTTTAAAAAGATTTCTGATATAGTTTAAATAGAAACATACAATCCTTGGATAAATACATTGATTAGGATAATAATTTATATTTAATTCATGAACTGATTGTATCATTATTTTATTTCCCACACTTGGGAGGTATTCTAAACCCATTTTCATATTATGTCTAATACCCTTTTTCCTAAGAGATTCTTAGGATATACAAAACTACACAAATTTTCATGTTTTCATTTTCAAATCATCAATAATTTTTGAATTACATTAAAATGAAGGAGGCATTAGATTTTTTCAAGCCTTTTATATGGAGTCCTACCCTACATGAGACCTTCGTGAATCCCCTAAAAACCATGAACTACCTTTATTGTAAGCCATATTACAAGATTATTTACATTCCTACACATATTCATTTATAATTTTTCATGATAATTCACTTGAGATTTAGATAAGGAATTGGCAGTACATGGCATATTTTTGCGAATCATCATGAAATTAAGTATGGGAGGGAGCCTCTTGATCATTTTAAGAAAAAAGGGTTTCATACCCCTATTTGCGGAATTTCTAAAAATGTCCTCGTTTTTATAAAAAAAATACAGAAATAAGACCCTTATACTCACATATTGGTTTGTGAAACCTACCTAACTAAAAGAGATGGTGGTAATGAAATTATTTGACAGAGTTTGTTGAGGATTCATTTACAATGAACTTATTTATGAATATAATGAACTATTATTTAATGAATTTAGCCTCCTTTTTCAAGCCTCAGAGTTATATTTCACATCTTTATTTACAAACCCTTAGCCTCAGAGTCATCTGATCCTTACTGAAAAGCCCTCATAATTTTTGTAAATAATTTTTTTGAGGTGGAGAACTAGATTCCATAAAAACTATGGATAGAGTGTATATATCTTTGATAAATCATAACATTGATTTAAAATATCAAGAGTGTTGAGTACATTATTGGTGAGGTAGATCCTCAATGGCTTGCTTATTTTTGAAAGGTTGAAACGTGTGTTTAAAGGAGGATAAAATTAGTTAATTGAATTGTATATGAGGTGTGATTTGAATATCTAATGAATTTAAAGTGTTTAGTGACTTTTTATAATTTAATCCTATGACTGTATCACATACATTTATGATTAAATGAATTAATTCCTTTTTAAAAATTAGTTTCTTTTAATTAGATGTTGAGAATTGATTGAAGGAAATAAAATGACTAAGTATGGGGAGTTTAATGCATCCAATTTCTATATACATTTCTACATACATAAATGAAAATTAGAATATGTATTAAAAAAACCTACTACATAGTGGAATAATACTTTGATTTTGGTGATCTAGTTCATTTTAGGAGATATCTAGTCAAACACACAAACCGAGGGAAAACTAAGAAAAAATTACAACTACACAGTGTGTACATATATACACACCATTTACATTCAGAATCAGACACGAGTTGGCTTGGAAAAGTACAAGACCAAGTTACCAAAATAATTTACACGTCATGTACAAAAACTAAACACTATGTATAGTATTATATAAGTAGTTGTAGGTTAAGAAGAAGCCTATATGCCCATGTGGTTGGGTGATGTTGGCACACCATGTACATCATTTATAAGTTGTGTATTCCTTTCTATTAGTTGTTGGTGGTTGATAGAAGATAGTACACACTATGTATAGCGGTGCTACATTCAGTGTTTAACCACCTTGCAGGAAGCACCATGTTCCAATTCAAAAACGGCGTGTTAGGTCACCTACAGACAGAAAAAAAGTTGACAAAAGTTCATTGACAAAAGAAAACGTCGTGTACTTTAGCCCTAGGACATGTACTTTTATTTTATATAAATAGAGGCCTCGACCTCCAGTTCAAAGAAGAGGTGGAAGGGGTGATGGTTTGATGGAATGAAGCTCTCTTACCATGCTTCCATCATTCAACTATGTCTTCATTCTACCATTCTACCAAAGTACCAATCTCTCCTCGAAGTTTCTATGATGATCACATAATTTATTGAGGGTTATATTTTTATCTTTTCTTCTATGTGTAACTAATTAACCACTGTTTTGGGGTTGTGGGAGATGAATGAGTTATAATTTTTATTACTTGTTATGATTGTGTTTGTTCTAGTAACATCTTTTTTTTTTCGTTAATCACTTAATTTTAACAATGAAAATTATGAGGCAGACCAAGGGAAAAATTTTTTGGGATTCAAAAGAAGAAAAAAAATCAACACATACATGATCATTGGATGTATCGATCGACTTAAAAATGGATTAATCCATATAATGAATTTTCAAAATCTGACTACCGGACAAAGGATTTGGTTTCCTCAGCTCAAGACATAAGTTTACTGGGCCATGGAAGCCCTGTTTTAAATTGAAACCTAGTTTTTTGGGTTATTATGGATAACAAAACCTCATAAGAAATTATATTTACTAAAAAACCTCATGTGAATCCACAACCACAATTCATTTTCATCCATATTTGCATCAAAATGAATTTCCGGTATTTCCCTTTATCTGTTAAGTAATTTGCTAACAAAATTTAAATCCAATTACATTTTTATCCAATCATTAAAAATCGACTCTAAATTAAATACACATCACTAAGAAAAAAATAAAAACTAATAAAATAAAGGAAAATATAACTTCGTTTTCCCTATGGATTGTCCCCTTACTAGTACTACACTTATTAGGTCAAAACAATATGGGACACCGATAACATACCTTCGGTAAAACAACTCTACAATTAAATAGTTCTCTCCATATTGGTTTTTGTGGTTTCTTGATGATGTATTGGTAAATTATATTATACACGTCTATAATGTTTTGATTCCATGAGTGTCACATTCCCACCCATGATATCAATATGGAGGAAATTGTTTTTTATATATAATTTTGGAGACATTTTCTCATCAGTGAATGATTTGTAGTCATTACCATAAGAAATATAATATTATATAATTTCTACCAATGTGAGTTGAATATGAACCAATATAGATGGAAAATTTTCCTTTAGTATTATGATTTTTATATTTTCAACAATCAAGTGAAAATTAATGATTTTACATAAAAACTGTGATATAATTCATGAGAATAAGTTTTTCAAGAGTTTGATGATTCTTGGAGAGTGATAGAGGGGCTATAAATGTTCCCTCTTGATATAGAGGAGGCTAGATGTAATAGATCTATATCAGATGATGGTGAAATCTTCCATAATTTAGGACATGGAGGATCCCCAATTGGGAGACATGGACGTAGATGTCACATGGGACCATGTAATACATGGGTATTCTTAAATGAGAAACCAATAAGATTAATATAATGAGTTAAGGATAAAATATTTATTCAATAATTATTGTGGGGGTGTTTCTTACTAACTTCCAAATCTCAATAGTGATAGTTCATAATGGTGTAGTGAGGATTAATAATATATTAGAGGATCAAAATTAAGGTACGATGAGGAAGATGATAGGGGGACATTTAGTGATATGTTTTATACCCAATTCCAAGATGAAGTTGTAGATCTGTGTTCTAGGTAGTTTGATTAAAATATAATAAATCCTTTAGTAGAAAATAGAGAGAATCAAAAATAAAATTTTCACCAGTCCAACACAATCTACGGGATGATATACTGTAATATTATTGATTTTTGATTATTTTATCAAATAATCCCTCTTTTCAATGATTAGGGGGTTTGATGTCATGGTGGTATTGAAGAGGAGTTATGTGGTTGATGTTATCAATAGTCATGGGTTACTGAGGACCATAATTTCTATTTGTGATCAACATTTTATCTTTCAATAATTTAGAGGATTATATGACTATTTTGGATTCTCATTATTCTTTAGAAAGAGTTTTGATCTCAAAATAGCTATGTAGATGGATTAAAGTACCTAGATTATTTGGTATATATTTCAAGATTATGTATTGTATTTTACTGGATGGCGGATGATGAATTTTATATCATTTCTAGGTTCTTGTTAAATTTTATTCCACTCATCCATTTTCATGTCATTATTCAATGAATTAGAATGATGGCATTATTGTTTTATATTATACCAATTTGATCTTCTGGATTTTGTGATAAATATAAGATATGTGCGGAAGTTAATGTTTGATAAGAGTTTTTTGATATGAAAGGTGATAAAGGTACCACAGAATTAACCAAATTCTTATACAGATCAAATATATAGGATGTTATATATTGTGGTTGGGAACCATGTTTTCATGGTAGATTCCCCTTATCCATAGGTGTAGTGGTTTTCCTGGTGGAGAATGAAAACTTTTCTCTATGTCATTTAATTCCATATATTACATCTGTTTAGTGAGGTTGTGTATTAGATCTGTATGAGAGATTATATGTGGATATAATTCAATGGGTAACACCCTCTATATAGTGTTGTTTTAATATATTTTCACATAGGTTAATGATACATTTACATTTTATTAAATAAAAAGAAGATATTGTTTTTGGTTTTTGATGATTTTTTTTTCATAGTGGGTATGATTTAGTGCTATTATTATTCTATTTATATGGTATATCCTTGGGTTTTTATTGTTTTATGTATTGATTTGTTTTAATTCATTATTTATTTCTAATTATAGAAGATGAAAATTATATTTTAGGTATCAAGTATAATAGTTTATACCATCATTAGTCATCAATTTTTCTGTTTGGGTCATTGTAGTTTTAGGATGAGGCTTAAGGACTAATTTGTGGGGTTTATATAAATGTATGGTCAAAGGAATGTTTTTGCAGTATGAAGGTGTCTGTTACATAATGAATGGCTAATGGGAAGTTATGAATATTTAGAGGTGTGGAATGTTGTGACATAGGGGCCTGAGGTTTTATTTTGGTGGATTTATTATCATAAGGACCACTATGGCATGGTCACTTACCATAAAATGTGTTGTGGGTTTGGAGTTGTCTTGAAGCATATCCATTTACCCAGTGAATTTTAAATATAGGGCTCATGTTTTGGTTTTTATTCCAGTTGAATGGTTTACATTGAATTTTGTATTAAGTGAAAATATGTGTGTTCCCATATTTATAGTGTCTCAGAGAGATTAAAAAATAATCATTAGATATTCATTTGAGTGAGGGAAGTACTGTAACATTCATAGTAATTATTTATTAAAATGTTTTCATAACAATTAAAATTTATAAATAGCATATTAATTTTGTGTTAAAGGTGGTGCGTTTTCTGATAGAAAACCCAACATGAAACAATGGGTTTTTCTCTAAAATATTATATTACACACAAGACTGAACTATATTGAAAAATAATACAATTTTAATATTGTGAGTTTATGTGATAGTTAACACATAGCTGGTGTACTGGAGATAATGAATTTAAAAAACTATATTAAGTTTACACTTAGTTTCAAAATGTTTTGACATTCCTTAATGAAGTCTTAGAGTATTTAAATTAGAATAAATCCAATTTTAAGCATAAATAATCTCATATTTTTAAAAGGTAGTTTTATTGGATTTTGAGGGGTAACCATTTTTAAATCATGTTTATCTCACATTTATATGTTATATACAATAAAATGAACTTCTTATTTAGAATCAGGATAAAAAAATTTTCTCTGGTTGAAAATTGTTATTTTTCTGAAGAAATTCACATTTTAATGAAGATTGAGGAAAACTACATTTTAATTCAAAACATCCTTTTCTTATCATTTATTTTTATTATTAGATTATTATTGTAATGGGATTTAAATAATATTTAGATTATGTTTTTATCATTAAATACCATTGTGTTCATTAGATGTAATTTTACAATGAAATTTGATATAAACACATGTAATTCTTTGGATGGGTTTTACTTTTTAAAAACCCATTTTTTTCATTCTGACAACGAGAGTATTTTTAAATTTAATTTATATACTTTTTTGAATTGAATATTAAAAAAACATAACTGTTTGTAATATGTATGATTAACGTGGTTTAGTAAGATCATGGAAATTTTTATTGAATAGTAACATTAGTATTTTATTTACCATAGTTAGAGGATAAATCATGTAAATAAGGGTAAAAATAATATAAAAATAACATAAAACCACCATAAAACTAGTCATAATATTATTGGATAAGGTGTTTATGAAAAAACCCTTAGGAAGATAAGTTGCCCATTAAAATCCATTTGGGTGTGATCATGACATTTATAACTTTTAATTTAATGTAATGTAAAAATTATCAAAAACATGACTCCTATTAGTAAAAAAATTTAATATGGGATATATATGTGATCTGTTTGACTATGAATATTTATTAGAAGTATAATAATATTTCCTACATCGTGGTATTTTATTTAATATTTTTATAAATTATATAAATAAATTTAATTATTAAAAATGATGATGTAGTGATAACTATATTAATGGAAGAATCTAATAAATGATATTATGAAAACTAAAATAACTATTATTTGTCATAATATATGCCATCCACGAATGTTTTTAATGAAAATGACATTTTATGATTAATTTAATTTATTTTCATTGATGGAATCGATTGGTAAATTTTTTAAACAAAAGTAAACTATTAATAGTGTCAAATTTTACATAATTCTTAACTTAAAAAATAAAATGGTTTTTTTAATATTTTAAATTTTTTAAAAAATAATATTCAACCAAATGGTTTGGATATTACCTAATTTATCATAAATATCACTTTTTAGGACATTTGACTTGTTATAGAAACTACATTAACACAAAAATTGTAAATAATAAGATATCATAGTAAGATTAAAAAGGGCAAAATTACGGTAAAACCAAAAAGGAATGGTTTGAAAAATATTCAAAACATGTATCAATTTAATTGGATGATATAGATTCAACCCAAAATCATATTATCTTCTATATAATTTAGTTTTGGAAAAACTGGAAACAAAATTGAATTTATATAAATTTAATATTTTAAGAGCTTCCAAGGGTACCCCTCCATCCTCCTATAAAAAGGTACCCACTCCTCTAACAACAACAGATACAAATCGTTTTGTATCATCCATATTCTACCAAACCTCCTTTCTTGAATCCATCCACACATTCTTGAGGCCTTATTTCAGGTATATCACCCTTCTTAGAGGTGTTATGGTGTTCTTCAAGGTAAATAAACTAAAGAGGGGGAATATAAATATTATACATGATGATGTTGGCTCATGGTGAGGACTTCATCTCAATCTATTTTTACTGAAGATTAATTTTATATAATACTATAATAAATTTTATATGGTGTATACTAAATCCCTTTGTCTTTTAATTTCATTAAAATATTTTCAAAATGAATCTTTTATATGAACAAATTTACTAAATAACAAAAGTAATGTTTTTAACATATGCGGCAACAATGACCATTGTTCCACCATGACCATAATTTGGTATTTGTATTCCTCTGAAAAATTTAATTCCTATTAAGGTAAATGGAAGAACATATTCCCATTTTTATTTATTTTTGAATCGAAAATGGTTTTTAGAGATTATTTATTATATAAATATCTTGAAATGTTACCTTATGATTACACTATAAAAATGTTATTTTTCCTTTATACATGTTAATTTTTTATGAATATTTTATAGTTCTTGGGATTTTATATGTATACGAGTTGTTCAATGATAAAACAAGGGTGGGTGAGCCCATGAGAGTTGTGTAATGTATTGGTAAATGAGACAGAGTTAATCGACAAGGTTTCTCCTAAGCGATTTTAGGAATATACTATGATGTGTATTCCAAAAATAACCATGAATTTTACTCCATATGTAGCTGTGGAAGCTTCACTGTAAGTATGATATGGATGACACAAGCTACCATTATGATTTATTATATTTAGCATGTTTTTTTAAGATTCTTATAATTTCATTGGTTTATAATTATTTAGGGACACACATTTTAGTCTATTATTTTCTATCCCTTTATAATATTTTTGTGCCCATCCAATGTTTTTTAAAAAATTTCCATAGGGTATATGGATGTGTAAAAGAAAGGAAGAAGTCAAGAATTTTTTTAAAGAAAAATAAACCATATTTACAAAAAAAATGTTTTCTATTTCGGAAGAAGTGTATATTATTATAGTTGTATCCCCATTGTATAAATTTGAGTTGTTATGTAATAACTATGTCTTTATTATCTAAAACTCTAAACCTGAAAAGATTGTCGTTTTTAATTCATGAATTAACTCAATATTATTTAATGTTTAATGCTGAGGGATAATAGATGGTATTAAAGGCTGGTTTAGATAAAATTAAGGGATAGAATATTGTTAATAGAATATCCATAAATTATTTTTACTTTATGTTCAAATTTAAACAATATAGATTTTGAAGATTACCTTTGTCTTCTTCTATGAAAAGCCTATCTAGAATGGTTTTCCTAATTAAATAGGGTAGATGTGTGGGGATGGTTTCCAGAGGAAAAATCTAAATAAGAAACATTAAATGGAGAGAGTCAAAAATTAATATTCTGATAATGTGATGGAACAATTCACTCAGGAAATAAATGGTGGTGGTATATATAGACACGATTATCTAGATCAACCACAGAGGAAGGTGTTAGTAGTGGACCATTTCATGAGGTGAAGTCCTCCATCATTAAAAAGATTTTCTAACCATATTCTAGCTTAAGATATGATTAAATCCCTAAAAAATATATTCAATGTCTTGAGGTGTTCAAAGAATAAAAAGATTAGTCTTTTTGTGTACCATTTTGATGAGGAAGATGATCAGTGGTGGTTAATGTCTAATAATATTAGAGACATTGAGGTTCTTGATGGTTTGGATTAGTATGAATTCAATGGTATGTTCCTTGAGAAATATTTTCCAAATGTTTTTCAACTTAGGGAAAAAAAATTCTTGGAATTTAGGTAGGATAGTGACTCGATGGCTACTTATGAAGAAAAATTCACTTGACTGAAAATGTATGCTCCAAAAGTCATCCATGATCTTAATAGTAAAATCAATCTCTTCTACTTATGATTAAAGCTAGAATATGATTGGAATTTTCTTCTGATGAGTTCAAAAGTTATTAATAACTTGTTTTATGTGCAGAGAAGGTGTAGATAGAGGTTCCAAATAATCATGTGTTGTTTGAAAACAAGTAGAAAAAGAGATCAAGATGGAAGACTAACTTGAAAAAATCTTCAAAAAAATCATTATGGTAATAAAATTAAGATTACAATTTGTGATAATAATGTTAAAAAAATACGGGGGAATTCCTTTTGATTTATGGTATGTGCTACTGATGTGGTAAAATGGGGTATAAGGCTCATAACTGCACTGAAAAAGATAATGGTGAGATAAAATATGACATACAGTTAGGGAAATGTTTTAAATGTAATGAGATGGGTCATTATTCAAACGAGTGTCTGATGAAGAATTTTAATTATGGGAAGTATTTGGACTATAAGAATAATTGTGTGGTAAAATACTTTGGAACTAGTTCGGTACATGTTGGGCCCTCAAATAATGTGGTATCAGGTACATTGTGTTTTTATTCAGATTATGTCAATGTATTGTTTGAATTTTGGTCTACATATTCATTCATTTCTATGAAATTTTCAGGTAAATTTGAAACTTCACGTCCTCAAATGAATCAATAAGATATAGTAAAAACACATGGGGGATATGTTCAAGAAAAAAGAAATTATATGAATCTTCTTATCCTTTTTTGTGGAACGATTATACCTGAAAACCATTTTCTTTCCCCTCTAGTTTTGTTTTATGCCATTCTTGGTATGTATTGACTTCCTATTTAGAATTCTAGGATTGATTATAGAGCTAAAGATGTTTCTTTCTTGAAAGGTATTCAGTTTGTGAATAAGAATGAGCCCATACTATTGAAAACATATTTGGAATCTGAAAATCTATTGAAAGATGGAAATAAATGTTGCATTGAACATATTATTGAAAACAATGGAATTTTTTATATTAAAGATGTTCCAATATTAAATGAGTATATTGATGTTTTTCATGATGAGTTTCTTAGTACAATACCTTTTTGTGAATTTAAATTTACTACTCTGTTGTTACTTATTATAAGCTAATTTCAAAACCCCCATATCGAATAGCTCATATTGAACATTTATATTTAAAGAATCAATTGTATGAGTTATTTGATAATGTTTTCTTTCAACATACAACATCAACATGATGTGATCCTATCTTTTTTTGTAAATAAAGGCTATTTCAATGAGTCTTTGAATTGATTATATATCATTGAATGAAATCACTATCATGAAAAAGTATGATTTCCCCATATCAATGATTTATTTGATCTGCACTAGGAGGCACAATATTTTTCCAAGGATGACATGAGGTCTATGTACCATCAATTCCAATTATTAAAATATGACGTTATAAAAAATTAATTATGTACAAGATATCGATATTACGAATTTGTAGTGATGTTGTTTGGGATAACTAATGCACATATTATATTCATGGATCTTATAAATTGGATATTCCATGCGTTCTTGTTAATATTTTTTGTTGTGTTTATTGGTGATATTTTTGTATTTTATTAAAGTAAAGAGTTGCATGAAAGACATTTATGTGTGGACTATAAAACCATAAAATAATATAAACTGTATGGGAAATTAAGAATGTTTGAGTTTTTTTGCAACAAATTTCATTCCTTTACCACATTGTTTCTAACGATGGAATATATATTGATTTTTCAAAAACAAAGGATGTTTATAAATGGGAAATATCCACAATATAAATGAGATTTTTGTTTTTAAATTTTTAGTAGGTTATTACCAGATGTTTTTTGAAAAATTTCAAAATTATCTAGAACACTAACAAAGTTAATTCGAAATGGTGTTATGATCATCTAGAAAAAATAATTCTATGAATGTTTTTAAGAGTTTAAATGAATATTTGTGAATGATATAGTTTTTTAACTGGGTTCCATAAATTGAAATTTGTTATCTACTATAATTCTTTATTGAATGGAAATGGATGTGTCCTAATGCAGAATGATTCGTTAATTTCTTATGATTTATGTTTGTTGAAAAGTAATGTGTAAAATTACCCTACACATGATTTGGAATTAGTTTCAGTTTTTTACTTTAAATGTTTTAGGAATCATCTATACAGAGTAAAAAAAGAAATATATACTAACAAATGATTGAAGTATATATTAACAAAGAACATATTGAACATGATATAGAGAATATGGTTTGAATTAATCAAGATTGGTTATTTCACAATTAATTACCATCGTGGAAAAGAAAACAAAGTAGATGATGATTTGAGTTGGATTGTCAATGCTACATTAAAAATGTTATGTCCAGAAAATAATCATTTAATTAATCATTTTATGAATATTTTCATTGAAGTTGTTGGTGTAGGAAATTCCCTTATTTTCTTTTAGGTTTCAATGTAATTGTCTTTATCAAATAGTGTTCGGAAAGCAGAAAAGGGAGACAATAAACTATTGAAAATGGAAGAATTGGTTCAAAAGAGTATGTTTCCTGAATTTAACATCAATAATGACTAATTTTTGAGGCTTGAGAATTGATTTTGTGTTACTTGTGATTTATAGTTGGGAAATGAATTTTTATTTGATCTCGTAGTTCTCTATTTTTTGTTCATCCTGAAAGTACTAAGATATACACAGACCATCAGTAGTATTACTGGTGAGAGAGAATGAAAATAGGCATTATTGTATTCACTATGATGTGTTTGACATTTCAAAAAGATAAATTAGAATGGTAGTTATAGAAAGGGATTCTTCATCCTTTTCCAATACCAAATTCGAAATGGGATAATATATTCATGGATATCATAGTGGGACTACCAAATACTTATCGAGTTAATAATGTATTATGGGTTATTATTGATAGATTGACTAAATCTTCTCATTTTATTCATATTCAAGATACATTGTAACTAGATCAACATTGTCGTTTGTATCTTAAGAGGATATTTCAGTTACTAGGGTTTCTCTGCTTTATTTTTTCTGATCATGATTCATGGTTGACTTATAACTATTGAAAAGGCCTTTAGATGTTATTGTGAACTGAATTCAATTTTAGTACAACTTTTCATACTTAATTAGATGTACAGTTAGAATTAACAATTTAGACCATGGAAGATATGATATATGCTTGTTCAATGAATTACCCGGTATGTTGGGATGAAAATTTTTCCTAGTTTTATTTTTCATAGAATAAAAAAAAATTATTCTATTATAAATATTAAACCATTTTAGGCATAATAAGTAAATCGGTGTCAAACTCCATTTTTTTTTGGATGGAGTACGTGAACGAAATTTGATGAGACTATAATTGGAAGAAGAGATGATAGAAAAAGTTCAGTTGATTTAAAAACACAAGAATATAACTCAACGAATTTAGAAAAGTTATGCGGATAACCGATGGAAGGACCCTTCTTTCAAGGTAGGTGATCATGTCTTTTTCAATGTGTCACCAAGGAAATGATTATGGCATTTTTGTAAGAAATGAATGTTGAGTCCATGGTTTATTGGAAGCTATGAAATCATGGGTACTATGGGATAGGTTTTCTTCCGAGTGTCTTTATGTTTTAGTATATCCTAGGTACACAATGTTTTTCCTGATTCAATGTTGAGATATTATTTGTTGAATCCATCTAATGTTTTTTGTCTAGAAGTGGTTTAGGTGGAAAATAATGTTTCTTATAAGGAATAACGATTCTAGATTCTTTACTGTAGAGATGTTATTTTTTAGAAGAAGGTGATTCAACTTGTTATGGTAATGTCGAAAACAAATATGTTTGAATGGGGAACATGAGAATCTGAAATTTATTTGAAGTAGAAATACACTCACTTATATTATTAGTGAATAAACATGATGGTATACAATTCCCAATAGGGAGAAAAGGAGAAAACACCCAGGTAATTGTGGAATAATACATTTTAATATCTATTATTATTAATTATAAATTGGATTTTAGGTTTACATTAATGGGGATGATTTTTATGATCGCGTACTTGAAAAGAAACTATGGGTTTCAGCAAAATCTGACGTTGGAAACAAGACCAAGTAATATAAAAAATTCATTATTAATATAATTATTGTAAATGGTAGTTAGTGCCTAATAGTTCTATTAGACAGAATGATTAGAAATAACTATATTATTCTTAAACAAGTTTGTTAAATGTTATTACATTTATCAAATAAATTATAGAAGCCTAAAATGAGAATAAATCAAATATTAATCATAAAATAATCTAATATTTTAAATGGTATTTTTTCAACCTTTTGACGTTGAATCTTTTTTAAATATAGTTTTGAAACGTTTATATTATATATTTGACATAATAAACATATTCATTGGAATAAAGACATAAAAATTTACATTGGATGAAATTTGATATTTTTCTGATAAAATTCATATTTTATTGAATAATGAACAATACAACAATTAAATTCAAAATTTCATATTCGTCAAATTTATTTATATTATTAGATTATCATTTGAATTGGTTTAAAAATATATTTAGATTATTATGTTTTTACTTATTCCAATTTTGTTTATTGGAAGTAATTTTACATTGATCATTGATATAAATTCAAGTCAACCCTCTGATGGTTTTTACTTTCTAGAAAAATTTTATATCATTCCTACAACATGAATAATTATAATTTTAATTTTTTCTCTTATTTGAATTGAATTTTGAAAAGATAATATACATGGGTGTAATAAATATTAAAGATGTTGTTTAGTAGGATGAAAATATTTTTTGGAGAATAGTAACATTATAATTTTATTTACAACCGTTAAAAGGTAACTCAAATAAATAAGGGTAAAAATAATATTATAATAATAAAAAATTACCCTAAAACATGTCCTATTTGTATTTGATAAGATATGTCCCACCTAGACAACCGTTGGGATGAAAATTACTTTTTTGGATGCCACTTTGGTGTGATTATAACATTTATAACTTTTAATTTAATGTAAAGGAAAACTTATCATAAACATGAATCAAATTACTAAGAAAAAATTAATATGGCTTTATATAACCGATGTATTACACTATAAATATTTATTAAGAAGAAAAAAATAAGTTCATAAATCCTGGTATTTTATATATAATCTTCAAACATTAAATAATTAAATTTAATTATGACACAATGATGATGCATTGATTTTATTTTTAATGAATGAATCAAATAAATAATATTATAAATATTGAAATAGGTATTTTCTTCAAAATTTATATCATTCCTAACGTTTATATAATACAAAGAAATTTCAGAATTGAGTTAATTTATTTTATTAAAGGAATCATGCTATTATTAATTTTCCAAAAAATGTTATGTTTTAATTGTACCAAAATAGAAATAATTCAAAATATGAAATAAACATATTTTATTAAATGATATAAAATTATTAAAAATGTAAGATTTGTCGAAGTGGTTATGATAATGCTAATATGGAATAAATTATTTTTTGGTTGATTTTCATGTTATAGTAAATAAATTAACACAAAAAATGTAAATATAATAACATTATGGTAAGATTAAAAATGGTAAAATAACTATTAAACAAGAAATATAAGGATTAAAAATTATTAATAACTGTTATAATTTTAATTGGATGATATGGATTAATCCCAAATTCATTTTTTCTTATAAATAAATGTGTTCAAGAACATTTTTACCTTATACTGAATTTATGTTAATTTAATAATTTAAGATTTTCAATGGTCACCCCTCACCTCTCATATAAAGGGTACCATGTCTTCTGAAATACGGAAACTTCCAAATCCACTTGGTTTAGCCAAGATATACCCAAAAACTATCCTAGAATCCCTCCCCAAATTCTTGAGGAAGTTTTATAGGTAGAACACCTTTCGTAGATTTGTTAAGGCGTTCATCAAGGGTAATTAACCATAGAAGAGGAATATAAATATTGTATGTGACGAATTAGAATCATGGTAAGGTAATTAAACTCAATATAATTTTATTGAGGAATAATTTGATATCCTAGACCACTTTCTTTTATATAGTTTATAAGAAAACACTTTGAATTTTAATTTCAATTAATTTTATCAAAATCAATCTTTTGTATATGAAATGTTTTACTAAATGACAAAAGGAATTTTTTTTAACATATGTTACATCAATGAACAATCCAATACTATGAACAATATTTGGTATTTCTCTTCGTATTAAATATGTAATGTTCATTAAATAAAATTAAATACCATATTCACTATTTATGTATTCTACTATTGAAAATGGTTTTGAGAATAGATTTATTATATCATTATCATGAAATGATATCTTCTTATTGCACTATATAAATTTTATTATTCTATTATTATTGCAAATGTGTTATGATAATGTTATGGTTCATGGTAATTTCTTATGTATATTGGTGGTTCTATAATAAACTAATGGTGGGTGATCCCGTAATAACTCTCTCTTAAATTGGATAATAATAATGTGTTAAACGATAATGTTTATCCTATTATTTTATTGGAATATATTGTGATGGGTATTTAAAAAATCAATCATGAAAGTTACTCCCTATGTAGATATGAAAGCTAAAATGCATGTGCAATTTGAATTTCTCAAGTTAACTTTATGATTTATGATTTTTATGATGTTTTTCAGGATTCTTATAAATTCATGGTTTTATAAATATTCATTGTCTAACATTTTTTCCATTATTTTATATCCCTTACTATTCTTTTAGTGGCCATCGCTTGTTTTTCAATTTTTGTCACAGGGCATAATGATGAGTAATTGAAAATCATAAGTCCAGAATATTTTTATCAAGAAAAGGTAGTCAAGTTTACATTTAAATGTTCTATATTGGGGAAGAAATTTATTTTTTTGTTATTGTATCCACTTTTTATAGATTCTAGTTTTTATGTAATAGATATTTCCTAATCCCTTAAAACTCAAAAACCTAAAAGATCTTCAATGTGCATTATTGACTTAACTCATGATTTTGAAATTTTTAATGTTATGGTCTTATAAAATTGGTGGAACCATCTTTATTGCACCATATTTTGGTTTATAGCCCTAGGGGATGCGACATAGCCATTAAATAATCTTTGTGGTATTATATTTTTATATCTAGGTATAAAATTATACTCTCCATTGAATTTAATTATTTGAAAATTTCTTTTATCTTCATTTGGGATACCAAAGTAAATCCCTAGGAGGTGTTTAAAACTAATTATTTTTTTGATTTTTGCATCAATTCACTATCCATCATTGATCTATGGATTGTTTCTTTTCATTATTATCGTTTTCCTTCTATATTCCTCATTTGAAGAATGTTTTTCTATTGGGAATAGGTTGTTCGAGTAAAGTTGTTGATATAGTTTCAGGATGATGAATTTTTATTATGTTTATAATGGTTACCATACAATTATATCAGTATTGGGATCATCTTTTCAATTCCTTGTATTTTTTTTATGTATTTTGAAGTTCTCATTGAGGAAAGGGATTCTAGAAATCTGTTTTCACAATGTAATTGTCTGATTATAATGATTTTTTTTCTTTGGTTGAATGGAATCGAGTAAAAAAATATAATAAACCATATATAAATAGAATAATTTTAAAGGTATAGTCACATCAATTTTCTTAATTTCCTGAAATTGGTTTCATATATCAACCATGTTCAATGCTAAGGTGGAAAATAATTATTTTTGTGGAGCCATATGTGTAGTATTTATAATTATATAATGGGTTCAATTTTAATAGGAGGAAAACCAGTTAATTAATGAATGAATTGTTTTTTTAAAGAATATAATTGGACAAAAATCATGTTTTAATATAAAAGAACACTTTTGGGAATGAATATGATATTATTTTTGTGACTGGTGGTAAAGATGGATATTTATTCTCTAATTGTTTTATTTTTTGGAATGTGGGCGGGATAATATTAATTGGTTTCATATGGCTAGGATTAGATGTTTTGGTTATCATGGGATACATATTGGGTCATATATATAGTGGTATATTGATGTTGGTAGGGATATTGGTGTTGATTTTGTTGTGGGTAGGTTCTTTCCCTACTTTAGGGACAATGAAGGGAGACAATGTTGGATTTCTGGTTGGTGGAGTAGGGATGTGTCTTCCTATTCGTGGTAGGTAGAAGGGAATCAATTTGTTGTTATGTGTGATGGAATTTATTAATTATAAAGGTCCACTTTCTAGTTTCCTAGGGGTATGAAATATAGTGGACACTGATGAATGTAAATTTACGTTATATTGAATTGAATAATATCATTGCTAATGGTAAAAAATAAATGATGGAAATTAATTATTTAATGGATTGGGTTTCTTGTGGGTGATGTATTGAGTGGGTTTATTATAAATATAAATCCAAATAGAAAAATGAATTTAACAAGGTTAATAATTGGAAAATATAATAATGATAACATGGCAAGACTAAATGGGCTGATATAATTATCATTACATTGTAGTTTTATTTTTGATGTCTTGTTAGTGGGTGGTTTATCTCATGGTAATGGTGTTGGAATGTGGAAGTAGATCATGGTGGATAAGAGTGGAATTATAATTTGATTGTGTGTTATGAAAATATTTTTTTAGTGAACATGTTACGATGGGTTAGTGTGTGGATAAATATATTATTAATTTATGTGATTTCATTACTCACCAAACATGAGTCATATTCGATTTTTAACACCCAATGTTATTCATAGTACCAAAAATTTCACAAAAACAATCATTTTTATAAGGGAAAAATCAACAAATACCCACTATTACCTTCTATTTATTTTTGGTGTAGTGTTGGATATGATTGCTTCATGTAGGTAAATTCATACTCAAATAGTATGGAATGTAATGTAACAACCCATGGGGTATTTGGTTAATTAGAGGTAATTCATGTACCTTTTCAACTTATGAGCTATTGATAAGATGATATTTTTATCAGCAAGACTAGTATTTTATTTGGCAATATTGATATTATAAGCAGATAGTAAGACATTTTGGTGTATTTTTTGAAAGAGATGTTGATGTACATATTTTTGGATATATTATGGGGGACATGCATAATAGTGGGATGGTATGAGTTCGATTTCCTTCATGTTTATGATATCCTACCACACTAGATATTCAATTATTCAATGAGAAATATTGTATCATGTCCTTACTAATAAATAAAATTTCGAGAATATTACATTTAATGTTGTTGAATGAGAGTGATAATGCTGTGGGGATGCGGTTTTAGGGTACTCTAATCTAATTTTCACTTATAATATTTTACTATGATTGGGTGAGATATTTGGGGAGTGAGGCTTGATGAGGTTGGATTATAGTTTACTTCATATGTTTTTCTGTTTATTTTTTTTCAACGAATGCATCAGTAAGATCTTTCGAAAATTACATGAGAGTGAATTGGTATGATATAAATATGTATACCTGATACAATCACCCCTATATAAAAATAAACTTTTTATTTTATTTTCTGGTTATATTTGGAAATAAAACATTATAGTTTATGTTTAGACCATTGGTTTTGTGGTGGAGTCACTACCTTGTTGTTTTATTGAGTTTTTTAAGATTTCTATTTTTCTGACACTGTTCATACATTGTACAATTATTTTGGATTTTGTTTTTTTTTAATTTTTATTTTGATTGGTTTGGTTTGTTTTATTGTGTTTTATTAGGTAAATCCCTCTAATTTTCATGTAATATAACCTCAATGAATTCTTCAATCCTATAGAGTATTTGTTGTATACCTTAAGGGTCACCCTCATTTTCTCAAAAAGCATAGGATGGGGTCCCAAGGGGTAGGGGTGCGGATAATGGATGAAATTTCAAACCCCATTTCTATCACTTAATGATGAATTCATTTAAATATTTATTGAATAATGTAGTTCTTATTATTTTCAAACCATTTATAATATCAAAAACTTTAGTGAAAAGTATTTTAGCATTACACACAAATTTTTTTCTCTCTAAAATTTCCATGTGTCATGGAATGTTATTATTTTGGTAATAAAATTCCACCATTATCGTCTAACTAGAAAATGAAAATATTATTATTTACCTATTTTATTTTTCACAATGTAACTTTCAGATGATTCCCTTGATAAAAATTACATAGATATTAATGATGGATATATTCATGTAGACTATAGATATAATATATATAAATTTGTTATTTTAAAATGAATTAGTCATCATAGATGAAGATGATTTAGGCAACATCCCTCAGTCTACAATTAGATAATTTTAAAAAATAATATTACATTTATTGTATCAAACAATTTTGATCAAACTAAATAGTAATCACCAATAATATATTTAAGGGAGCAACTCATTGACCAAAAAAAGTTATTTGTTAAAAGTTTATTAGTATTAATAATTCATTTTAAATTATTATTTTTTGAAATATTTTCCTTCTTTAGATACCCAATATACTGAAGGATCAAATATGTAATAATAAAAAAAATCGGAGCTCTTAATGGTCTTCCTTGTAAAGATAATGATGAATATATGCCAACATGATTCTATAATGTGTGTAAACTATTAATTAAAACTTATTTAATTGAGAAAATACAAAAACCAATTATTTTTATTAATATATATTTTTTATAATATTGATATAATAAACATACATTAACAATAATAAAATTATTTCATGTCAAATTTTTTTTAAAAGATCAAAATAGATTCCCATTTCAATTTTTAAATTATGAATTCTACATAATTAAATAAATGATTTTATATTAAAAGTTCTTATATATTTCTTTTAACTGTTTTCTTATTTTTTTATTTAAATTTTTATTTAATTACTCTATATTTTATAACTACATACCAATTTCTACCATATATTTTAGAAATTTTATAGATAATTATGTCATTTTATGAAATAATTTTTTTGTTTTTCATTTAAAAAGAAATATTTTTAATATATAAATAAATTTAATTTGGTAAATATTATATTTTTTTATATAAAAACTGTTATATGGCAATAATTATTGACATATTTTAATAAAATGAATTCCATATTTTGAAACATCATGTCTTAATTATATGTAACAAATTTTAATAAAAATTTAAAATATATATGGGCTATTCGTGAATAGTAAATTTCATGTATAATAACATTTTTTAAAAAATTCAATGAAATATTATATATATGATGTTTTTATATTTATTTTTATTATTGAAATGAATTAATTTTTTTAATTCAAAATATAAATTTTACTTTTTATAGTTTTATTGATTCATTAGAAGATGAATTCCATAAAAAATAGGATCCAAGGATCAAATATAATATTAAAACTTTTTATTATATAAGAATATATAATTATTTGGAACCATTGATAAATATATTCAAAATGTAAAAATATTTTAGATATAAAAAAAAATATTTACTTATTAAATTTCATTTTCATCTTGGTTGAGTGATAATTTTTAATTCTTTCTAATCTTTTTTTCATGTTCAAATTAATCATTTAAACCAATTATTAAATATATTTCTCTATAGTCAAGGATCACTAGATAAGGGTCGGTCATGTATTAAGAAAAATAATGTACTGAAATATTTTATTTAAAATATAGTATACGAATTCAAATTTTATAGCGGTTGACTATTGCTTTTGAAATCCTTTTTCAAATAAGAGATGGAGTTCATATGAAATTATAAAACCAATTGTTAAATTTATATCTAAAATAATCTATAATTTTTATCAAATTATATTGAAATTTAAAGATAAGATTAGATAATTAAAATATAATTTAATATTTTTCAATTAAAATAAATTAATTCATTGAAAATATAATTAGACACATGGTTATTCAACACTAATGTAGCGTATGCATAGTATATTAAAAAGTAAAAATTAATGTTTTAAGTGATATGATTGAAAAGTGATAATAATATATATTATTCTAAAAAATATACATTGTTGACAATAAATGATTCAGATTTCAATAATTTTACTTTTAAATTGTATTAATTTTTTTATTAACAATATTTTTCACCCGATATTTGTGTAAAAAATGTGGTTTTTAAATGTTTCTAAAATAAGAATGAAATATTTTCATCTTTTAAGATAATAAAATTATTTAAAATTATTTATTATTAATATTATAGTATTAATTTTATATATAACATCACTATAGGCCACAAATAATCCAAATACCCTTATAGTGGAAGATGAGTGAATTAGGTTATATCGATATTATTCAAACATCCATATTCAATGATATTTTTCAACTATTTATCAAAAAACATATAACCTTTAAAATTAAAATTAAGTGAAAAAGAATATAAAGTGAGAAATAATAAATTTTTAAATGGTTTACCCATACATGGAAATAAAAAGGGGAAAATGATGATTATCAATATAAAAAAATCATAATGTAAAACTCATGTTGCATTACTATTTAAAGAGCATGATATGACTATGAATTTTATTAATACCCATAATGTATGGAACACATTACTCTCTATCACATTGAATTCAAAATTCTCCTATACTATAAAGCAACATTATATTGAAAACCTAGAAAGTGATTCTAGTAATGATGGAGTTTTAATAATCTAGTTATTCATTTATGTGATAATACACTCTTATATTCTATCAAGATAGTAACCAAGATCATCATTTAATCTCTATTTTTATTTCAATAATTATATATAAACCTATCTTTCTTCCAATAAAACTATAGAAATATTTTTTTTATAAAAAATCCCCAATTTTCACATTTTTTTATAATCTACTACCATTTAACCTTTTTACCTAGAATGGTATCTTTTTTTATCTTGGGAAAATATCTATGTTTCCCTAAATAGGTTATCTATTTATACATGATTTTGATGATAATTTTCATCCAATAAAATAAATTATATTGAGAAAATAATTATATGATAGGAATATAAATATATTTAAATAACATATAAACAATAATTACCAAAATTCGTTTCCACTAAACCCTATTATAACATTACTAATACCATTAAAACGTGATTAATTTATTCACAAAAAAATGGAAAATAAGGTTCTTCCAATCTAGGAAACCTTGTGACATTTTTCCATTTCTTATGTCACAATTACAATCAACATTGATATTAGTGGATAATATCACTACCTTAATGGTTTATTTTAATAATAGGAAAAAAATATTTAGAAAAATACACTCATTGCGGTGGATAATATATTCTATGTTTAGATCACTATACATCAACCATTATTTTCAATCTAATAACAACATATTATAGGACTTTATTTCCATCCAATCTCTAAGGATGACATCACAATTTTTTCATGGAGGTTCTATAGATGTATGAATTGGTTTACAAAATAAAATTAAATATAATAATTATTCTTATATATCACTAATATATAATTACATGAATTGATATTATATAATATTTTAATTTTAAATATTCCAAAAATAATTGATTTAAACTTACACAAACATATGCAAGTCTTTGTTTATTCTTACCAAAGTATATTTTGGAAAATAATTTTTGCTCATGATGTAATCTACCATTCAACCATGGATGATTTAATATTATAGGAAACTTGTTACTATTTGATAAAATGGGTTTTAGTGTGATAGTTCTTATGTATGTAAAATAATCATATATTCTTTTTACTACACCTAAGATTTATATATTAATTTTTAATGACTCCAGGTACATTCAATGAAGAATATATACCAAATTTTTCAACAAAACACAAATAAAAACAATCATAATGATATTTTTTTTATAAAATCACCGATGATAATTTTCAATTCTCAAACACATATTAAACAAAATCATTTAGTTTTTAAAAATAGAAGATGAAAATATATTCATTCATCTAATGCATCAATGATTTTCTCATAATATACTAAATTTTTAAATGGGATAATATCATTGTGAGTGACAAGAGTTAAATGAAAAATTCCTCAAGAAAATACTTTATTTATCTTTAGGGCCATTAACCCATCATTTGAAAATATAATGAATAAACACCCTCAGAATAGGATATAAAATTATGTTTTATCAACAATCCTTTTATGAACCAATTTTTTAGAATATATCAATTAAAATTTCATTAATAAGATTAATTTTTTTAACAATCATTTAATCATGGATAACATAAATTCCTTTTCCAAGGAAACTAAAGAGAAATTATCAAAATGTTAACTTGTTTTCATTATAAATATAAATAATTAATCCATAGGAAAAATCATATATTTTACAAAAAAATAATGATTTTTCGGATTTTGCTTCTGATCTCCAAACCACCTATGTAGATGAAGATGTTTGGACTCTTAGAACCAAATAATTAATTTTAAACCCATCATTTTGAAGTAGATTTAACATAATTTCATAAACCGGATTTTTTTTTACTAAAATAATTCAAATTAATTATAAATAATCATTTATTTTATTCAAAACATTATTCCACACATTTCTATATATAATATATTCAACTAATTCAATTCCAAATATAATTAAAATGTGTTTCATTCAATGTAATTTAATAAAAATCCATTTAGGAAGAATTAAATACTTGATGTTGACATTTGATTGTTCGGTGTGTAGCTCAATCGTCACTCAGAAACCCAAATACAATATTTTGTGGCCTAGAATTTTAAAAAGTACAATATCTACCAATCCAATAATATAAAATTGTATTCTACTAAATACATATATGTAAATTTTATTGTGATTTAATTTTAGCTTTTAGACATGAAATGTTGATAACATAAGCATAGTTCATATAGATATTACATAATCTGAGATGCAAATAATTTTTGTAAATTATTTTACATTTAGATATTTAACATCTTGAAACCCATGAAAACATTATTTTGGAAACTAATAGTGTTAAAATCACCTTAAAATGTCCCATTATATTTTATTAATATATATATACTTTGTATATCTATCCTATTTAATATGTGTTCAAATATTTTATAATGTCACATGAAAATGAATGAAATTATTAATTACTTAACCATCAATAACTCAAAGAAAACAGTTGGCTAATTTTATAAAGTACAATAATTTTTTTATTTGGACATCCGTATATTATGTTAAAAAAACAAATGATATATTTGAGCATTTATTCTATATACATTTATATAAAAATATTTGTATTAACTCTTATTACATAAAAACAAGGATTTTTTATATTTTTGTAGTCTAGAATAATATGATCTTGGTGTTTCATTAAACCATGAATTGATTCCTTCAATATAACAAATATTATTTCAACTATGTGACTAAGAAGAGAATTGACTAGTGAATACCTTCCTTTTTAATATATAAATCATTATGAATATTAATTTGATCAGTATTTGGTGCACCATAATCCAAATCTCAATGTAAATGATGGTTGAAATCTATTATCTATAAATATGCCACATGAAAAATAACATCATCCACATCAATCCATTAAATTTTGAAATAATCATTTAATATTACTTCTTGATTTTACAAAAAAACTGTATAGACATCATTATATTTTTTTTTTCTGGAACCTAAATTGGTAAAAATGATAATTTTATCTTTAATTATTGATAAAATTTTCCTTGTCTGATTCTTCACAAATTCTCAAGAACTTCATGCATCACACTGGTCTAATATTATACTTTAGAATCATCAGAAAAGTACATGATTTTTATGGGATTTGTTTTTCCTATATCGTATTTTTTCATGGTTTCCTAAAGAAGTAGGGTCACCAATGATCAACTCTTAGCTTATTAATTACCATATTTTTTACTTATTTAGAGATTTTATTGTTTCTTTATTGATCTTATCATCAGTGACATTTTTAAAAAATCATTAACCCAATGTATTTTCTCTAAGATACTTATTTCAATGTCAATTTCATTTAAAACATACTCTATATTTTTTGAATCATATAATATTTTGACAATATTAAAATGTGGTCTTCTAGATACTTTTCAATTCAATATATTTTTTGAATTTTTATTCTAGTATATAGGATGGGTAACTAAAAAATCACCTTATCTCTATTATATTCCTATTTATTATTCTTATAATTACTATAATAGATGCCATTAATTTTAGAGATCTGAAATTATTTTAGTATTTTAATATTTCATTACCACTTCTTGTAATTTTCCCTCTCTTCAACAAGAATTATAAAATCACTATTTATAATTTAGAGCACTATTTAAATTTATTCACAACATTATATAATAGTTTGGATCTTCTCAATGAGAATCATTCAAGAATTTGTCTCAACTATTAGATCCCACCTCTTAAATATACCAATTTATTTAGGAGTAATGACTGCATGGACTTTTTACCTTATCCCATGATTTTTGAAACAATATTACACATAATGGTTATGAAAATTGATTCAATTATATGCTGAATTTTTTAATTTTTTCATGATAATATTCTAATACATCATCTAATGACTTATGAATCACTCGATTACATCATTTTTCTGACATAAAATCATTATCTAATCCATTTATGTATAATAATTAATGAAAAATACATGAAATCTTTTTAAATACTCGAATTTAGGATGAAATTGACCAAAATAATATATTCAACAAAATAATGCAACATTATTATCTTTTTTATGTATTTTATATTATTAGAATGATCAATCCCTTTTAGAGTGCTCCAAACATGTGTGAATTGTCATGTTGATGATTTTTTATGAAATGATTTAATTAATTATTCTCCCAAACCTCCATGAGTTTTTTCCCATGTTGATAATAATTTTGTTCCATAGGGTTTTATTATCATCCTTAGTTATTACACACACATCATTTTCTCCACAAATAATATATCAATTTTCATTTTTGGGGTTCAATTAGATCATATTTTCACCCTCCATTCCTTTTAAAATGTATGTCTTCTTGGGGAAATTTATTGCATGAATTTTCTATCATCGTTGTTTTACACACAAAACAATTTTACCAAGGAATTTGATAAAAAATTTATCCCTTAACCTCATGTATTTTACTCTTATTTTGGATTTCTTACAAAAAATAATAATAAAATGTTAAATATATATTAATCATACTATATATCAATTTTCATAACTTATAAACATAAAGTAGTATTTATTTCTCATCTAATGATAATTACATCCAACAAAATGGATCCAAATTATTGTTAGAAATATTTCATTCAATTAAATTTCTATGATACTCACATTCTTAAATTATTTATTAGGAATCCAAAGATAATGGTTCAACTTGTTTAAATAATAAGTATTTCCATTAACATATAAGGATAAAAAAATTTCCAACCCACATGATTGTGGTTCCAATTTCTAATAATTTCCTTACAATGTCTACTTTGTCCAACAACACGTTATTCTGATGTTAACATTATTTATTTTTACCAAGATTCATCCCATAAAAAGAAATCCATTGAAAACATAAGCACAAAAATAAATAATTATTTATAGTTTTTTTATCTTATACCATGAAGTGTGAGATTACCAGAGAGAAAATAAATTGAGTTTTTCCTAAGAATGTTTGAAAACATAACATGAATTTTTGTGTATATATATAATTTTTTTAACATGATCCACCCAATTAGGGGAAATATGAACATGTGATAATTTGAGTGTTCCAATCCATGATCACCTCTAATACCCTAGGTGATGGTGACTAGCACTGTGTAGGGATATGTCACACATGGGAGGCCATATAAATTAATAACCTTAACTAGATACATACCCCCATTATAACAAAAATCCTCAATGAAAAAATGAAATATATAAGATAAAATTATCTCAATGTTACAAATTAATGATATATAAATATAATTCCATTAGATAAACAATGAAAATATAGAATTATAGATGAATAGTTCCCACAACCATTTTCTCTATACACCACAAAACTCTTAAATTTAATCATCCTCAAAATTCAACAGTCATCATATCTATAGAAGATATACCAATCCAACTATCAGAATACTATAAGTGAATATAATTTTATCAACACTCTTGGACCATGTATGGATCAAAAGACTATGTTGTGGTGAGTATTAAAATACTCAATATGATTCTCTATAAACCACAAAGGTAGCATAATGAATCAAAAATATGACTCCTAGAATTGAATGTTTCCAATAATATGAAAGAAGAAAACTTGAAAAAAAAAGTAATTTCAAGGATCACAACACAATGGAGTAGAAAAACGGATTCAATATAAAATATCAAGATGGTAATCACTATATGAATTAGGGATTCTTATAATTATCATTCATCAGAATAAAAATATTTAGAATCCACAATTCATTGTTAGTTATGGGTGCATAGAACACAATTTAGTCCCTAAAGCATGATTTCCAAATCTAGAAAAAAAATTGCATGAAAATTGAAAACCCTTCAGTGTAGAGGAATCACATGTATTATATAATCCAACCCGATAGAATCTTATAATACCCATGACACCATTAATGGGAAATCCACTCAACCCTGAAGCTTTCTCACCTATCCTGGTAACACAAACAACTTGATTTTATGGTTAAACCTATATTTTATCCAAATGTTACTCAGGTCAATGTGTATAACTAGAGTCTTCAAATTGGATAAAATAATAATAAATAATCATATAATTTCATTATTTTTTATCATCAGACATCTCGTAAAACAAATTGTATCACACTTATTGTTATAGGGTACCTAAATTTAAAGGAATTCCACTAATGGATAAATGATGATTTTATAGTTCATAGGGGGATACATAAATCCATATATAGTCTCTCATAGGTTGGGATTAAATTCCCTAGATATATTTAATGGGATACAAGACAAAAAATAATGAAAATAAATATGGTATCACATCTTTTTCCCTGCTGGGGGATACATATCCAAATGTTGGATTGTCAAATAGATAATGGACAACACAAAATGAATAGTGGTTTGATATTAATGACATTATTTAATAGGGATCAAATACTCTACCATTTTTTCAATGTGCAAATCCACTCAAAATAAATTTCCAACCTCTAGATAATGAGGAATGACATATACAAAATGTTTCCATAGAAAACAAGATGTGTCCTTCTAATTCATCCAAAAGGATTTATTCTTCCTCCCAGGATGAACTATATTTGAAAAAGAGAAAATAGTGTTCAACAATACATGAAGTATTTACTGTTGGGGTTTGTTGATCAAAATGTTCATGAACCCGATTTGTTCTCAATAGAGTGGTACATGGGTTATGTCGGTATTCAACACACAATGTGGCACACATTTAATTTTCAATGAGTATAATTACTATAATTTTTGAGACAAGAAGTCTATGGTCTGATTGATTCTAGGGCCGCCTTTCAACTTTGAAATATTTTTCTCTACTAGAAAGACTATAACTATAATAACCAAAGTATACGATATGTGTTATTAGAAAAAAATATTCCATGTATTCCAAAAAATTCTTAATATTATACCGATTTAAATCATATCACAATCATCAAACCCCAACTATCATTTTCATTAGACAATCTACCCAAAATAATGGAACTGAGTTGACCAACTTCATGAAACAGCTGATAGATGGATCTCATCCATTATTTTCAATAGAACTATATTTCATTCACCTACTCATTTTTATCATACATATTATCTTGTCAAATGATAATCATATCATCAAAATATGATGTCCTATCTTATTTAAAAGATTTTTCAACATCAAAAATAAATTTCCTTGCACTAAACTCTAGTGTTTCATGCAGCATTTTCAATGAAATTAAAAATTGTTGTTTTTTAACTTTCAATGTCTCAATCGGCCATAATAAATAATCCAAATCAATCCATGGTGGTCAATGTGGGAATACATGGATTGTTTGGATCCTAGATACTTGAAATGGGAAGAAGGAAATGGGTTTCATGGTTTTTCTAAAACCGTGAGACCCAAGGCATATAACAGTGATATCGGTTATAGGTTAGGTACATAGAAATTTTGTATGGTTTGAACATGGTATGTAAAACTATTCACCTAACTATGTAAGGTTATCCTTAGTCATAGTGAACGGATCATGGATTGTGCATGGATTGGCTAAACTGTGTAGCCAAACCATGTACCTAAGTATTATGGGATGAAATTATGATTGTAATCATAATTTAATGATAAAACTATTTCTAATTTTAAATTTCCTCATCAAGCCAATGAAACATTTTCTCCTCCTCTTTTTAGATCATAAAAAACTCAATCTATGAATTGATCTAGATCTCTCATCAGAAGTATGATATGAAATCAATAAAAAACATTGGATCCATCTTGATAAGCACCCATAGTCTCTTACCTAATAATAAGGTTATCATTTTAATCAATCAAACTATTAAGGTGTAAGCTCATTTTCCTTAATTTAGTTATTTTAAGTGTTTCACAGATCTCTTCCAACCTATATCAAATTTGAAGCTGAAATTAAGTGAGGTGTAGTTTACTACTATGACCTAGGTGGTCACACAAATTTCCATTATATTTTTGATAGTTTTTAGCAATAACATTATGTCACACAATACATTTTTCCATGCTTCTTCTTTTATTTGCATCTTTCATGTATAACATACCTTTTCACATTATTAAATTCAATTTATTATTGTTTTTTAGTAAGAGGTTTGTTTCCCTATTTTTGGACACCCCATTGACGTGATAGGTAGAATTACCAACGTTTAATAAATTGAATTATGACTGGATTTCCACATTACCTTATTTATTAGACTAAAAAGGGAAAATCTATTTTTATATCGATATTTATTGGACCCAATGAACCTATTAGAGTGTTTTTATCCACCTATGTTGGGATATTCCCATGTAGGACTCTTCCCACATGGTGATGACACATTCCAATTGAAACCTTGAGACATATGAATTGATTTTACAAGTTATAATAAATTAAATGGGTTTATTGTAAAAGATGGTTTAGTAAATTTGTGTTAATAAAACATGGTGGTGTTCCCCAATTAAATGAATTTGACGAATTTGAATGAAATGGTTCACAGAGGATGGTAATGCCGCACATTTTGCTATTCTTTGATAATGTACACATTGTAATGTTATGGCTATCTATAAATGAACTCAATCATTATGATGGATGGTATGTTATTCCTATTGTATTATGTTATAAATACCATTATTAATTATTTATATTTATGTGGGTTGGATGAAAATGAAGGATGGGAGTGTATCAAACATTCGAATTATAATTATGTACATTACATTGAATTAGTTGTGGATAATGGTATGGGGTGTTGATCATGGTGGAAAATCACACTCCCTTACAACATGTGCAGAGGATAGCATCTCACACCAGTGATACTATATGATAATTGGGGTTTATGTGCCACATTTCATGATTTTGGTGGCAAAATGATGGCTCACTCACCATCCCTAGGGTTGTTCATGGCGTCTCACATACTTATTGGGATAAATGGAATGCACCAATTTTCATGAGCATATATCCCAATTAGACTTCTCATGGATATCTATGTTACACCCGATCTAGATGGTTGTAGTATTCATGGTATATGGCCAGTTACATCTTCACACAAATGGATCATATAGGTGGATTAAATATTTAAAACTATACTATGTATATATATTACTACTAGATATATATAGTGGTTGTTCAGACTTCAATCCATCCATAACCTGAAGCAGGTAGACAATATCGGTGTCCTTCATGAACATGATTGGGTTGGTTATTTATTTATTAATCAATGTTAATTAATTACAATTTCTTGAAAAATATTTAGTTACGAACTCTTCTTGGATTACATATAGAAATAATTGGTGGTGGCCTACAAATATTTTTTATCTCACACCATAATTGTGATTCCTTTGGTAACTAAGAATATTATCTATCTATAGATACTAATAAGGTAAAGCTCCCTTCTATAGGTTATTGATGTGAATTATCTTTTAGATGGATCATAGGTTAAGGGGACCAATATTTCTATTCAGGTTCCTGTGGACAATCTTTTGTTACTTTTATTCATTTTTTATAGCATACTTTTATGAACCTCCCCTATTCCCATTTGTATAATCATGTCAGGAATCTATGTAACAAACAATGCCTTAGATGGTATTTAATATATTGTCAACTTTTCAGTTATTTGTTACTTTTTTTAATCAATTATCTAGTTATCTATTTATGATTCTATATTTTTTAGGGATATTTATTTTGTATTTCTATTTTTTCATTATTATATGAGGGTATAGTCTCCCCACTATTCCACATTTACACCCTAGCTACTAGTTGGTAGACTCTGAATTACCGGGAGGCATGCTTCTGGGATTTTGATCCAGCAGATCAAGACATGGGTTTTGTGGATCCCAGGTTAGGGAATTACCAAGTGGTATCAGATGGGATTACTTTTTTCGATTAAAATTTGGTTATTATAGATTATAGTTTTGGAGCACATTTAACATGGCCATAAGTATTGATTTGGTGTCACAAACCCATGTTTGGGGTAAAATATGAGTCTTCTTAATTATAATTTTTGTTATGATTTTGCGTATTTCTGTTGAAATCATTTCACAATTGTTTGAAACCCATGTTATGTTATGGTTGTTATTATAATATTTTTTATTGAGGATTTATTTATTCCTTGGAATGATGATATGATGCAATGTTGCATTGTTATATGAATCATTGTTAGTCACATTAAGAAATATATTTCAATCATTTTTGTACTTCACTTCATCTTTTAGCATATATTTTAATTTTCTTATTAATAGTGCCTTGAATATGTATTTATTTATGCCGAAACATATTACAAGTAATATAAAACACAATTATAAAAAATTTTCCCTACTTATCCTAATAATATTTTCCTGAATATGTTAAAGAATACATCTTAAGAAGTAAATTATGGAATTTGGATCCATGGACCATTCATCATAGTGGATAAAACATGTTTCTATTTGAGTTGAATGGATATAATATTTTGGATTCATAATGATTATGTTCACTTGTCGATAGAAAGTGATGTAAAATTTATTTCAACTATTTTTAAAGTGATTTTAAATATTTTAACAAGATAAAATTCATGTTAATATGACATAAAAAATGAAATGGGTTATCCAATACATGTGAAACAAAGACATAGACCCAAAACCATCCTTAGTAGTTTGTAGTGGGTATATTTTATGTTATAAAGGCCTTTTGGGGAATCTTTCTACCATATAGACTTGGTTATTGACACAGACAGAGAGGCCTGATCGTTCTTATTGAAATGATTTAATCATGTAATATTTTTATAAATGAAATATTCTCAATATCGTAAATATCTTTTGTGGTGTGTGTTTGTAATCATAGTATCATGTTTCTATAATGTCCTCATATCATATGCCTTGAGGGAAGTAATGACCATGCTCCAGTGGTGGAAACCCTTGATCCTGAAGTAATTCATCATATAGTTTCACATGTGGAACCTATTCTTGTAAATAATATGGGATTTGATTTCAAATTATGTGATGTTTTTTTTATTTATTCTATATTCTATGAAAGGTGTGTTTATACCTTCCCCGATAAAGGAATAATTGAATCACGAGTTTTAGAAGTAGCATCCCCCCACAGTTTTGGGGGATGGAAGACCACACAATGCAGAGACTTCGCTCCAATAAATCTTATCTATAACAAGAATATAGATATTCTTCCAGGGATGATGGTCAGGATTTGCAGAATATTTACTAAATGAATCATCCATGTGATGGTTGGACATCATCACTATGGTATATCAACATATAGATATAGTATGTGAGTATTTCTAGATGACCTCCTATGATTAATTATTTTTCCATACTCTAAAGGGACGATAGAGCTAGAGAATTCATGATCATATACATTCGGATCTTGTTTGTTGTGGAATACTCATAATATTTCACATAACTTCCATGATATTATCATACACTGGCTATTAATAATATTAAAACTACTAGGAAATTTGAGGATGGGTTGGTTTACACAATCCCGTCAAAGGTAAACTTGTTTAAGTTGATGAATATTTCTAAATTCATAAACTAGAAAATTATTATAGTATGGAATCTGAGAGAAGATGTTGGAGCGAGATATTGATGTTAATCACCTAATGTTAGAAGTTTTTCTTCTTATGGGAGAAAGCATCTCTTTGAGGATTTTAGTTGGGGTAGAAATAGTTAAGAACATCACATTAAAGGTTATTTTATTTTTAACCAGCTATGGAAGTAATGACACATGAAACCTTAGTGCATGTGGTATACATTGGCGTGAAGAATTTGTTGAAAGATGTTTCCTATCAAATTTTTTTTAGTACATTATGATACTTCACAGAGATCGGGGATCTGCACCAACTCCTTAGTCATGAGTTTGACTAGTAGAATCATACATGATTAGTAGTTGGAATACCAACTGTCGATTAAGAAGGGGTGGCATTTGGGGAAGAAGCAATCAGACTTATGATTCTCTATCCTAGCCAAGTAGGATTTCTTAGGGATGTCTGATAATTAATCGGAAACATTGTACATTCTAGATACATGATTTATAGCCTACACCAGAATAAAGAAATGTCAGAACTTCTATAGTTTATGTTAGTATTCCATCTTTCTTCACATCAGTATATATTTTATGTGGCATTGGATTGTCTCAATTTTTCATATCTAAGACTTTTAGGGGATTCATTTCCCTCGAGATCAAACAATTTTATGTATTTATTATGTTGGACACCACACTATGTATTATTTTAGAGGGCCTCTTTGATTTTAATGACATTTCCTTTGAGATAGGAAATATTGTTCTCATATGGAACCTCTTAAACATCAATATTACATGCTATGAAATAATCATCTGTATTGATTGGTAAGTTCCCTATCGATGCCATATTGACTTCAATTGTAATATGGTGATGTTTTCATCCCCATATGGCAGTATGAATGTGAATAATGAAGAATTTGATATCATTGAGAGATGAGTAGGAACAAGTAAGTATATGATGTTTAATGTGATAGATAAGGTCACCAGTCTTTTCCATAATGACCAAGGGTTACAAACTACTACTTTTCCACATGTATTTCTACATTTCATAGGCTTCGTTTCTTTATAAATTCTCTAATATATCATCGGTGTGAGAGGTATGATTCAATATTGAGCATGTACATGAAAAACCACCTATAAACCTTCATCCTTATAGGATGAATCCTAAGGAGAATCTTGAACCCATAAAATAGTATAAGGTTATAGAGTCTAAGGGAATCATACACCTAACCACTTATACTTAGGTTTCACCAATCATTTTCCCCAAAAATACGGATGGTACATTTATGAATTTCATGGATTTAAAGTTTTTGAGTTATGTTACAATCTTTAATTAGTATATGATTCCAAGAATATATGTCCTCTTTGATCATATCTAATAAGAGAAAATGTTTTAAAAAAATATATTTGAGGTTAGACAATCATTAGGTAAATTTATACGAATAAGTCATAGCTCACATAGATTTCAGATGCATGTATAACCTATAAGAGTACTTATTTATTCCTCTATATTCAAAACATCCCTTGTCATCTTTATTAATATTATGAATTTATTCTTCCTCTGGTATCATGATTCATTTTTTTCTTTGATCAATATATCATGTTGTATTCATGATTTTGAAAAAATGATGTAACCCATCATGAGTTCATGTTGAATACAGTAACAGATCACCAAATCTATTATTATTCACTTTTGGATCAATAAAGTCCACATCCAGAGACCTATCATTTCATATTCAGTAGATTAATTAAGCCCATATAATGTGAGTGCAGTAGTATCATGGGAGTATCCCAAGATGTTAATTGACATCAAAAGTTTTTTGGGGCTATCGAGGTATTAAATAATATTTATCAATGATTTATTAATCCATGTAGCTCAACTTATTGTCTAGACAGAGAAGGTATTGAATTTAATATATTCTTAGTATTGTGAATAATCATTTTAGGAGTTGAAGGATCCTTTTACCTAAGTGCTAATTTTATTCTTCCTGTGATATGAAAGATCTATACTGTATACTTGGATGAACCATGAATTAGTATTGGTGATATTATGATGTAGGATGAGTGAGTCATCACATACGCACCTCATCATTTGAGGCATCATGAAAGGAATTAATTGACACATGACCTTGATATCACTACTATTGTTCCTGATTTACATTGTTGGAGATACTATATACCTAGAGAAAAAATTGTGGTTTTCACTGGTCACAAAATACTCAAGTACATATTTATATACCGACTTATCAATCTCAAATAGTATGGGTGGGTTGAGTACCTATAGTCTACTGATTTTGTGCTTGCCTACATACCTAGGAATGGAAATTTTGTAGTTGATGGTCTGATTCAGTAGACTGAGATGTATGATGTTCAAGAATCCAAGGGTGAATGGAATCTTATGGACTTATTCTCATAGATTCACATTTAGGATTATAGGGGCCAGAGTCGTACTATCCTATCAACCATTTCATTGAAAGTTGTTATTCTATATTAGATAAGAATGAGACATCTATCTGATCTTAAATGCATTTTACAGAGAGAGACTATTTCATAGAATTAAATATCATTATGTTTGATGGTGTATGGGGTGATACATTATTGTTTCTTAGGGGATTTTGATTTCTAGAAGACATCAATAAACAGATTATGTGAGAATTTCACGACTCAGTTTGTGCTATTCAACTCAATTCCAAAAAAATATATTGAGATATACAACACCAATATTGGTGCCATGGTATGAATTTTAAGATTTCTAGATTTATCAGTTGATGTTTTTCTTTTTAGTAGGTAACAATGGAAAACTAGTGTCTAAAAATTCTGTTACAACCACTTTCCATTATTGAGTTAAAAAAGGTATGATTTGTTGATATATATCATGACCCTTCTACCCAAATAATGACGAGGAAATAATATTTTTATGGGTTTTCCTTGATCATGTGATAAATATCGTACACTTATTACTTATTTGAGATACCTTCACGACAAGTGATATAAGATGTTTCTATGTCATGATGGTTTTATATATTTATAGATATACACACTCTATAATATTTCATATAGAAATTCATTTCATGTAAAAGTTCTCGTAGGTCTTGGAGAGGGCCTTGGGTACATAGGTTATTCTAAAGAAAACCTATCACCAACAGACTAATAAATCAATTGGGCATACTATCTAGGTGCTTGAGGACATGTTCCATGAATGTATCCTTAACATAGGGGTTCATGGAAGCAACATATACCACTTTGGGTGTTCTCTTATAATAACATATTTCAAGATACCATTGAGATGGATCCTTTTGAATCCATATATGGTAGGCCATTACGTTAATTACTACATTGGCAAGAGGTAGGGGAGATAAAAATTCTTAGAGTACATCTCTTGTCAGTGACTCTAATGTCAGTTCAGTAGATCATAAAAAACATTTTGACCACTAAGTTTAGACAGTAGACGTAAGTCAATAGATATTAGTGAACTCTTGGGTTCAATATCAGTGAGTAGGTTTTCATGTGATATTCACCTAGATTAGTGTATAGACATATTCAAGATTAAGTTAATCTTGAACTAATGTTCTTTAAATCATTTGATGTTTTGAAATGAATTATTCTAGTGGATTACCAGTTGGGAATACCTCCTAGATATCATTAAATTCATGATTTAATTCTTGTTTTCCATCTTAACCAATATAATACAAACCCATCACATGTATTTCAGCCTCATGAGATAGAATGGACTATAAATTCTACCATCAAGGAGTATTCAGTGTGGATAACGGATTAAATCATGAAGAAACTCTATGAATGGTTTGTTTTTTGGTATGGTATCTACAGAAGGATGACCAACTATTGGATTATATCTTGAAACAAAAAGATATTATACCAACATAGGGGTTTGAACTATTATTGGATGATACATATTAACCCTCATAAGGACTCTCGATGATGAGTGGCTTAGTGTATGGGAGTTTTTAATGACTCCTATATTCAATGAAGGTATGGATCAATTTTTTTAATTTAAATTCCATAATTGTCTATAATATTGAATCCAAGCCAAGCCAAGTAGGTCATAAATGTGTCTGTTACATGTTTAGAACCCAAAGACCCAATATGCGAACAAGGAAATGGATCATATTATTTGTCTACAAATATTCAACCCAAGGAGCATGACCTTTTGGTCAGTTGATGTTTTGGTATAAATCCATTTTCATGGGTTTCATAGGTTTAGTAAAACCATTCATCTAATAGGGAGATGTACCCATTATTAGTTGACATATATGGATGTTTTACAGATGGTTTGGACAAAAAGTGTGGAAAAACCGCGTGCCTATGTATTTTAGGGATAAATTATGATTATAACATTCATTTAAATTGAAGACTATTTCTATATTTCCCATTCATCATACACAGTATGAAATAGGTTCTCCTCCTATTTTGTGCTAAATAACACCTCAATATATTTATTGAGCTAGATCTCCCATCTTATGAATGAACATTACTCTATCAATAGTTTGGTATCTGACTCAGTAATATCACATAATATCATACATTATATTCATGTTTTGCTTCAAATCCATCATTATATTTAGGTACATGTTCATTTCTCCTATTTTCATATCATTGGAACTTTTCTCAAAATCTCTTCCATCCAGCTTCAAATCTTAGTCTAAAACCGAGTGATGTGTTATCTAAGTCCTTAAGATAGATGGTCACATCATTTTTCCTTATACTTTTGATGTTTCACATCTATGTGGTTGTGTCAAACACCAACTTTTACTATGCATCATTTTTTATTTGGTCCCATCATGTCAAATTTACTATTGCATAATAATACATACCAATTGATTCTTGTAATATTAGTTATTGGCTGGAATCCATGCGTGTATAAACCCCATGGGTGTGCAATGTATAATTACCCATTTTTATTAATTCACATATGAATGGATTTTCTTTTTATCATACACCGTAGACATAAAATAAAAATTCTATTATTTTGTGGATGTTTATAGGTCCCAATGAACCTCTTATGTGAATGGGTCAACCATTTTTTGAACTTCCAATGTATACATTTTCTTATATGATGATGCCAACTTCTAATTAATAGCTCGAGCCATATGAATTGATTTTCCATGAGTTAATGAATTAAATAGGTCGATTGCATTAATTGTTTTAATCAAGTAGAGTAAAAATTATATGGTTGTAGAACTGCATTAAATGTTTTGGATTAATTAGAAGGAAATGATTAGTGGAGTGTCATAAGGCTACATATTTTGTTATGCTTTTCTAAATAAACACTTTGAATTGTAATGCCTATCTACAAATAAACATATAATTTGATAAATGTTGGATGTTTTACCATGGTTTTATGTTGTAAATATGATTATTAATCATTTAAATTTATGTGGGATAAATTGAAATGAGGCATTACAGGTTATTCCTGATTCCAATTATAATAATGAATACACATTTATATGAGATGTGTATGATGGTATGGGTTGTTGATAATTGTAAAAACTCATATTCCCTTAAATCAGGTGTTGAGTATAGAATCTCGCAATAATGATACAATATGTGTGTTTAACTTTATGTCACATTCCATGATATGAGTGAATACATAATGGCACATTGACCATGTAATTGTTTTTTGGAATGACATCTCATACTCTTCTTGGGATATAGGACATCTGCCATATTTATTGAGATTATAGTCTTGTTAGACTGGTCGTAGATATCTGGGTTATGCACAGTCAATCTAGAACTAGTATTCTAGGTATATGGAAACATATGTCAATATTTTGTTGGTTCATATAGGTGGATGAAATATATATAATTATCCCATATATTTTTATACTATATATATAATTATTTCTCAGACTATCTTCTAGCCATGAGTTGAAGAATGTAGACCAACAATGTATCTTTCAGGAACCTATGTAGGATGGATATATACTTATTCTTCATTTTTAATTAATTAAAATTTAATGCATGTTGTTTTTTGATGAGAACATCCTAGATTACATGTAGACACCGTTGGTGGTGGCCTACTGAGATTATTATCCTCACCTCTACTCAATAAGCCTATGATACATGAGAATAATATATGTATACATCTATTGACATGTGAATGATCCCATATATAGTATTTATATATTATTTTTCTTATAAATGGTGATTAAGAAAAGTCTGTTGATCTTTTTCTAGAGATAATTGTTGAGTAGTGTTAGTTCTTTTTCTACTTTTTGTATATCATGATTACATCCCCATCCCTTGTTCTGATTTTTTGTGCACATTCTTGGTATCCATATATTAAAAACATTTCATAAATTATTTAATATATTATTAGAAATTCAATTATCTATTACTTGAGTTTCTTACTTTTTCAGTTGACAATTTCCACAAATGTAGTGGAATGTTTTTTCTGAATTTCTATACATGCATCTATTTTTGTATGATTATTGGTTATTCTATCTGTTCCATCACTATAATATAGTATAGTCTCCCTTCAATTACACCTTTACATTATCGCTGCTATGAATAATTCTTTGGAGTGTGGAAGGAAGAAATGATCCCATATTACACACCACATCAGGACAGAGGTTGAGTAGATCCCATGTTATGAGGTTTCATCTTGAAACATGTTTTCATATCGAAGGTCCATCATCATGAATTCTCCATACCATAATACCATTAACAATAATTTTACATAAATTATTATCATTATATATGATCACAAGTCATAATTTAATATATAATGATAAATCATCAACTACATTCTATAGATCCAATAAATTATATTTCAATCAAAACTGTTCAAACAGATATTAAAATCACTATAATGAAAATATTGATAATGATGAATGCAGATAGATAGGGGAATTAAATATATGAGAAACATAAAATTGAGAAATAAAAATCTCCACATGTTATAATCTATTTTTTATGATGGGAAAATAAAATAAAAAGGAGTCAAGTTCAAGATCTAACCTTAACTATCCCAATGAATAATTTCAATAATTTTTAAATTTTAATGCAAAAGATATTATCAATTACATGTTTCATTTTATGTATCATTTACATTTATTCATATAAAAAATAAAAATAGGTAAATAAAAAAAAACTAAACTCCCAACATCAAGGATGGATCGAACATTTGTGGAAAAATATTACAAATATATATCCATTAATATTATATTTTATTTGTTTTTATCACCATGAATATCCTTAATTAATTAATTTCAAACCTCAATCCTGAGTTCATCTAGAAAAATTCCACTAATTAGAATCTCCATCTCCATCACTCAAAATATTATAAGGTTGTGTGTAAATCCATATAAACTCAATATATATAGACTTAGTTGAAAAATATTCTATGTTAAATAAAAAATTATTTCAAATAATTAATTTAATTATATTTTCCAATCAATACCATCATCTAATATTAATCATCATGGAACATTACTAAAATAATACTAATGTTATTCTTGAAGTAATAAACCATGCTTCATGTTCAATATATGTACCATTTCTTTTCAATAAATGAACCTGGTTGAGATATGTAATAATTTGATCATGTAAGATGATTTTAGATTAAAGTAAATAATATATTTTTATTATTTTTATTTTAATTCAATAGATCATTTCCATTTTACTTTTATTATAAAATGAGATAGTTAACAACATATTCTAGAAACATGAAACCACATCAAAAAGATTTCTAGAACATATACTGTGGTTAAATGTGTATTATAACCATGTGAATGTTTTTGTACTTCAAAACTAAAAATCAAGATGAGTACCATTCTATGAATGACCTAGGTCACAATATACTCCCAAATATAAAAATATATTATCATTAAAAATGAATAATATATGATTTAAACGTTATTAATCACCCTATAAAAAGACATCAATGTATTAAGAAAGAACACCAAGGCTCGTAGAGTTCAAGAGTGAAACATTGGAAAAAAATTGTGTTAAATTTGGGGTTCAGGTATTTATAATAATTATATGAATTATTGTACCATGGTATAAACTTCATCACAATGATGTAGAAACACATTATTGATGAAATACTTCAAAAAAAGGAACAACAGCATGCCATTACCCCTAGTCAAATCGTCACTGGAGTAGATGATGCCTCTCATAGTGAGGATCCTATAAAACTGTGGAGGGACTAGAGTTAATCATTAAAACCGTATCAAAACCACCATATTTTGTGACGAATAAAATCTAAAATCAACAAAATTTATAGGATCCCAATGTCATTACCATTTGAACCCCATGGAGGGACCTATGTTGTAGTCTCATTACATAGAATTTCAACCCATCCCGCATATAACATCTCTAGCCTATATAGTGAATCCATTACTAAATAATAAGTTGTTATAAATCCTCCCACATATACACATACTCATTATCGATCCATACTACATGACAACATCATATATTACATTCAAACCAAGGGTTCTGTTGTGAAAAATTATCTATAGCTAAAATTTTTCATTCTTACTCCCCGAATGTATCCTTGAGCCTTCTCTTGTATCCTTCTAAACTCCTACCACAAAAAAGATGGGAAACCTGGATTTATTCCCTAATAAGTAATAAATATTTCGATAATTGATATAGGTGAAATTGTGGAATGATGTTGTACATTATGTGGATTGGTTAAGAAAGTTATTTGTTTATTTGTTTGAAAAATATTATGGATTTCAATCGAGTTAATACCAATGATATTATATTTATCAAGGTTGAGTTTAAATACTCCCAAAGATATGAATTATGTTTGACCATAGTGGGAGTGTGGTGTATCATCTTCACAGGGATAAAACATATTGTACCATTATATATATATGGTTGAATAGGTGAAAGAAGAAATGTATGGTGGGAGTCTTAATCCAATTATATTTTTCAAAAACGATGAATATGTTGTAAATAGTTTTGTCTGTGCAGATTATGATGAAGATATTTTTTTTAATAAAGATAAAAATGATGATGTTTATTATATTACTATCCATAAAAGATATTTTATTTATAGTTGTATTTATACTAGTTATAGAGGTAACTATTCAAGTAGGTGGACACTGGGTAATACTATCTAAGTGCCCAAGTGTTGTAGACTATGTAACTAATGAGTGTTGAAGTAGAGAGAGTACATGATGGTGGATTGAAAAAATACATTTATGTGGCCTAGAGTGTGTGAAACAACACTTATTATAAATTTTTTTAGTGTGTTCCCTACCAGTGGGTAGCAACATTGAGATAATATATAGAGTTCCCAAGGATTGGTTAACTATATTTTAATACTGATAAAAACACATGATTGATTTTAAGGGAGTCATATATTATTATTAAAAAAATGATGTATCATTGTGTGGAATGGTTATTAGGTCAATTATTTTTAATTATACATGGTTATTTATATAAATTATTTTATGTGGAAATTTGTGTTTTTATACCCATGGTTTTGGTTTCGAAGCCATTTCCAATTGATGGTAAGCTTCATGGGATACATAGTAACACCCAGTGTTTTTAGAAACACTTTTTATAATAAATTAAATTTAATTGATTTTTTTTCACAATGTAAACTATTTTATCCATTGTTTATTTGCTTCACCAAGACATGTTTTCACTATATGAAACACCATATTGGCATACGCAACCCTCAACATAGAGTTTCTATATAAAAACATTTTTCTATTATAATTAGGTCAATAGTATTATTATAACATAGTCATTAAACATATAAATATGAATATAAAAACTAATATTTAAATTCTAATTAATGATTATTTTTATACATAAAATATATTTATTATACACATATTTTTTTTGGTAATGTATTTATATGCTTAAAAAATATTTTTTAATGAAAATATATTTATGGCTATCTATGAGAAACAATAAAAATAGTTTTCAGAAACATTTAAAAACTAAATTTGAATTTATAATCTTCATTTGTGAATTCAGAATGTAAAATTTATATTATGATGAATTTTTGGTTTTTTATTGAAAAAAACATTTTTGGATAAATAGTGAAAAATATTAATTTTTAATTCAAAACATGTTTTTATATAATTTATTTAAATAAATAAAACTTATATTAATTTGGATTTTATGTTTAATTATATAAATTATAAATCAATTAATCCAATTTTGGTACTTGTAACCACTCCCACAATGAAATTGGACATAAAATAATTTCGTACATTAATATATTTTCGCATAAAAAACCCAATGTCATGACTCATCTATGAGATTAATTTTAAAATTAAATTATGAATAATTTGTTATTAGAATTCATAAAATGGTATACCATATTTGGATTAAAAATAATTTTTATTTTATTATATTTTCTGCAATGTTTTTGACCAAAAATAATAGTGAATTTAATTAAAATTTAATTATAGTGATTTATTGGAAAACAATAATAAATAGTGGTTGGCATTAATTAATCGGGCTATAAAACCTAAAATTATATCAAAAAATCCATTTTCAAGATATTTTTTGAACAATTACACATTTTTGTTAATAAATCTTTTTTATAGAGACCTGATTAATGGGATACCTATGAATAATGTTTTCCTTGTTATATTTACAACAATGTCATTATTCCTCCACTATAAAAGGGAACCCACCCTCAACCCTCTTTTCATTACACCTTTGAAACCATTTAAATAGAAATAACCCAACCCAAATATCCTCCCAAATTCCTTATTTTCATTCTATATTCATCCATTTGTGATGAAATACATCCAAGGAATTCATTTTTTTAAAAAAATGTGGAGTTACCCAAAGAATATGTAACATCATTGAACATGATATTTTATTATTTTCTTTAGACACCACATAAGATATTGTTATTCAATTATTATATAATAACTTCTCGCTCTATATTTGTTGATTTTTGGGGGTGATTCACTTCCAATTTTTTAATAGTATAGGTATTTAAAAAAAAGTCACTCCTCCTCAATTACGAAATGGAGCACCCTCCACTAATTTACTCATCCAATATGCAATTTTGAATTGGAAAAAAATAACCAAATCTCTCCCCAAAATACATGTCCACATCGCAGAGCGTTCGAGATTTTAAAAATTCCAACCCCAGGTTCCTTATTAAGAGATTCAGTGAAGGATTTTCTATACAAAGTTAATTATCCTCACTATATTATTTCTTTTCACATATTCTATTTCCACATTTAATTATCCATTAATAATTTCAATATAATAACTTTTGTTTCTACCATAAACAAAGATGTTATTATATTCAGGGTATTATTTTTATCAACCTTCTTATCAATCATCTAATAATCCAATCCACCACTCGTATTTACTTGTGTGTACATATATCCCATAATCTCCACAAAGAGATATGATTTATTTACCATATAAAAATTCCAATACTTTTTCAGGAAATGTATCAAATGTTAATAAGTTGTATTTTAAAATTTATATAATTATAACAATGTTTATTCTATGACATATAGACAAGAACTTAAACATCCACAACCAAACATGCCAGAGAAAAAAATATAGACATTTAGAACAATGGTAATAAACTAATTTTATTAACAAACATGTAGTAAGATATTAAAAAATATAATATATGACTTAAATTCTATTATTATAGTTTTAGTATGATCTATCTAAATTTTAATATCCACTTGATTTTACTTTAAATCTTGTCTATCTAAAGGGTATCTTGAGGTATGTAACATCATCTTGATTTCCATTCAATGGGGAATATTTTAACATTATGTGACAAATTTCTTTTATATGTAGTATATTATGACACATTTACACTTAAAATCAAGGCATGATGATATTACATGCTATTTTCATTTTCAAAATTAATTATATCATAAACGGTAATTTTATAGGAAATATACGAAGTAGAAAATAGTTTTGTAACTAAACCCATTTTCCTTGGGATATATAAATTCGTCATTATATTTTATATTCAATTAATATGTGTCTAATATATTTTAATTAATATATATTCCATTTACACTAATTTTATGTGGATTTAAATTTGATATAGATTAATAATTTATTTATTAATCCCCACTTCAACTGCATTAATATTACAGTTGACTTCCTCTATGTTCCCTTCATGGAGGCATATTTTTATGTTATGGACCGATTTTGATTGTATGGCCTATACAAAACCAATTTACATATTATATAATGAATACAACATAAATAATATAAATTATGTTCCAATTTCCATTATTTTAACTATGGTATATGACTTGAAATTTCACATGTGTTATGAATTTCATAACCCGATTGTTTTCATTGTGTGATAATTATTATTCAAGGTATTTCATATTTTAAAATAATGTGTGTATTGATTATTTGAATTTTTTTTATAGAGACATAAATTTTGTAAAAATAATAAATTCTTTGATTAATTATCACTTTAGTAGAATGGTATTTGAAGGATATTTCATCTCCATTCCAACTCCATTGAGTTAAATATGTTAATATACACCTATTTATTTACGTTAGGTGTTTATATAGACATATTTATATTTATTATAATTATTTTATTTAGATTAATTATATTTAATATTTAATTTCATTTTATTTATTAAATTGTGGTTTTGATTCAAATTATTCATAAATATTAATAGTTTATGCTTCAATATTATTTATATTGGGATTGTATATTCTTGAATTTCTATTAAAAGGTTTTTTTTAAAAAAATTACCTAATAAAACAATTTAAATTTATTATAATCCAATTATTCATAAATTTTATAACTAATATCTATATTTCTTTCTATTTGATATTTAATATGACTGTGCATTGTTTATATGTAAATCCAACATTATTTCAATTTTCCGTCAAAAATGTATTTTCCTTCATATCCATATTTTCATTAATATTTTAAATATTTTATAAAAATTATATATTTATTTATTATTGCAATTATTACAAATGTTTTAATATTTTATTATAATTTAACTTGAATCTTCTTGTCACATTCCAAACAAGAATCTTTTGGACTATTTACAAAGCTGTGAAATAAATAATTTTATCTTGTACAAAAATGAAAAAATATAACATAGTCATGGCTGCTCATAACATTAATGTATAATTTACCTATTTGGGAGGTTATTTTTATAAAAATTTGTGGCCTATTATTCGAGAATTTTTTTCTTTTAAATGTGATTATCAATATGAAAAGTGTATCATCTACATAATTTGTAATGATATATTTATGGTTTTTCTCTTCATTAACAACAAAAAAATTATTTTACTTATACTCGACTATAGATTTTCTATAATTACACCAAAATTATTCATTCTCATGATGTTTTATGTTTTGTTTTTCCAAATAATGTATAATAATTCACATTCTCAATTTATATTTTAATCTAAATCATTCTCTTGAAACATTGAATTTTATGTGATCATTATACATGGAATTTATTTTATATATCCAAATTCTTTGTAACAGGGATATAATTATTTCCAAAAACATATATTATTTTAATATGCTATGTTTTGTTTTGAATATGAATGGATCGACTAGTAAATTATTGTTAAACATTAATTCATTACTAAATTTAGATATTTGTTGATAAGTGATATTCGTTATGAATTAAAAAATAATTTGATATATAAGGAATGATTTAGACATGCAGTGAGAGTTGGGGCCTAGAATTATATATACCATAAATAAATTATCGGTATATTGTAAAAAATTTGAATGATCTCATTAAAACGGTCTATACACATATATTTAAAATATCCTAGGGAATGGTCATGATTTCATATATGTCATGATTCAATAGATCACGATGTCCAATATTAGAAATTTGGATAATTTAGAATTAAGTTATTATTTTCATGAGAATAAAAAATTGATACTATCCATATATTCTCTTAAAGGACATGTTATTATTCATATGGAATTATTTTATTATCATTAATTCCATCCATATTATTCATAATAGTCTTGTTATTGATTAAATGACATGTTTTAAATTATTTTTCTTGACATATTAATTCATACTTATTGATTCATGATATATCCCAAAATATATAAACCATATATAGAATATTAGATAACTTTTTTTCGTTTCATCTCCCCATCATGTGAAAAATGAACTATTATATGATTTTAAAGATTTTAATTTTTTTGTTCACTATATAGTATTTGATGTTTCCTAATGTAATTTTACATTATTGAAAATATCTATTTAACAATGACTAATAAAATATTTAGTCAATTGTGATGTGAAAACTTATAACTTATTATTATTTTGTAATGTAACCACCATCACAGGGATACTAGGGTTCAGGTCTCTAGAAATAGTTCATGTGAACCTACCAAAGGATTTAATCATGTCTGTTATAATAATTAGAAATATGGTCCTCAGATATTATTTTCCCATACCATATTCAAGGAATTTTTGTGGTCCCATTTTTTTGTTTTAGTTTCATCTATATTGGACATAGTACCTATAGAGGACATATAAAGAAAAGGTGAAGAAAACATATGTCCATTAATGTAGAGAAAGAGTAGGTAGAGTACAACCCCATTACCCCCTTGGGACTAGAGACATTGGGTTTGGAATATTTGTGTATGAGGTCATTGATATTGAAAACAATGATCTGAATATGTACAGGTTCAATCGATGGATATTCTTGAATCTCAGGGGGCATCAATTATTCAAGGTATAATTTTCATATATTTAAAAAATATTTATTCCTTTTATATTCTATATCATCATAGTAATTAATAAGACAATCCATGTTCCATGGATTTTTACTAAAGGTGGGGTGGCCTCTAGTTTCTGTAGTTTTGACTACACTAGTTTATTTCCAAATGAGATTTCATGAGTTTTTCTATGATTGTCAGATGATGATAGGGAAACATAAAATAGTTGCTAATTAATATTGTATTCAAATATATCTATGTAATTTTATTATTAGAATCAATTGGTTGTTTACTATGAACGTGTTTATTGATTAAAAATTGATATGGATTTTATTGTGTGATGAGGATGTATAACTTATGGTGATTATTGTAAGCTAAGAGAATTAGATGAGTTATATATATTCACATCCATGGTTTTCTTAGATGGAATCATTATCCTTAGATTTAAAAGAGCCATTTATGTTGGATTTTTCTAGAGTGATGTCCCACTTCCTAATTTGTTCCCAAATTGGTTACGGGTTTACCCCATGAAGGGATATCATAATTTTGATCCACCAATAGCCTTATTATACCCCAATTTCATTAGTAAGTTGTCAGATGGAACTATTTCAGAAATATAAAATATGTATTGGTCGAATAGAGTGACTCATGTGGGGGGGGGGAATTGGGATCCCAATAAAGTTTATTTTTATTAATGGTTCAAATAAAATCCCACAAACAATTAAAAACAACCCTGTCAATCAAAATTGAATATAAATAAAAGTTATGATCTTAAAAAATATTTCTAAATGAGTGAATGGGCCTCAGTTAAAATATATATGGATATTAAAATAACTATTCAACCAATTTACATATATTAAAATAATATAAAAACTAATTAAGAATTACTATAAAAAGTTTTTTTCAGTTTATAGTTTAAAATATAATCAGTTTATAATTTAAAATTGATTCAGTTTAATGCTTTGAGAAGAAATATAACAAAAAAACATAGTTGAATAAGTAAAAAAGGATTAGTGTCAAGATAAAGACTAATACTCTCAATATTGAAATCACCCACTACCATGAAGATTATATAACATAATATTAATCTAAAACCAATAACTGAGATAAAACAAAAAACTAGCTTTCCAATCCATATGGGGACTTCTTCCATAACCACCACGTGAAAATAGTAAACACAAGCCACAGATGCACCACTTCCACAAAACAATGGTAAATAATTTTAAAGAGAGTTGTGAATATATTTATTACATTCAAGATAAAGTGGAGGAGATAGTGTGTGTATAATATATAGTTTAAATCACACAGAACTGAAAATTTTAATACAACAGAAAGAAAGAGAAAGTAAATATGATGATACTATTGAGTTTCTCTATTTAATGTTCACTCAATATTGAGGCTCCTCAAATGTATCATGGATAAGATCTCAAGTCGTGCTTTTGAAAATTTTAGTAAAACAAAACATCTTAATCTATCTTGTTTGGAATTTTGTAAGGAACTAGACATTCTATGTGCATCAATCTTAAACAGGTTGTTATAGACAAGAATTCATTGTATAAATCTCAATTGAAAGATTCATTGTTCAAAAAAAACTCTCCTGTTTATGAAATAAGTCATCACTATTTTTTTCGTCTATATATATCTATGTTTTTATATTGATCTTTTTTTCATAAGGGTGTATTCTTCCTAATATTTTAGTTTCAAGCAAGAAGAGTCTTCCAGATTATATACTCCTCATACTGATTGACTGACACAAAGTTAAATGTATTTTATCAATAAATTAGGGAAACTTATTAAAATAACTATCAAAATTAAATTTGATCATATCAATGTTATAAATAATTAATTCAAAATATAAACAAATATTTATGTTAACCTTATGAAAAGTGATACAATTTTGATGGTGATAAAGGAAATGGAATTTCAAGATGACAGTAGGTCAATCGCGTCAGTTACTTATCTCAATAGTTAATATTCTCCAAACCATTCCAAATTTCATAGTGGTTGGTAATGTCTAATTGTCCGAAATTCACTAGAATTAGGTTATTTCCAAAATTTTCCATATTTCTAGGTGACTATGTTTTGAAGGTGAGTCATCCTCCACTGAAGTTACTTTCCTAACATATTGAAATTTCCATCATGATGATGACTTCTCTATAACAGTGGGAATTTATCATAATTAAAAAAATTTCCAACCTAATGGTGACTAATATTTGATGGCGTGTCTCTTCTATACTAATCAAAAAAATTCATCTTAATTGTTACTCATTTATAGGGGTAACATATCCCCCATGGTGATTTATTTTTTGTGCTAGTAGAGTTCGATGGTTGGAATTTTCAACACATATCCAAACTATTTATAAACAATATCATATTTTTAAATGATATCATAATTCATAACTGTCATTATTATAATAATAGACAAAATTATTTGATCATAAAAATATTATTTCCAAACATATCTAGTTTTAATGAATAAAAATCAGGATTTTATTACAAATAATTAATATAATAAACTACGTATTAAAAATAGATCATATTAAAACATATAAAATTTATATTGAAAATGGTATTAAAGGAAGTTAAAAAGTGAGCAGTATCATAGGAAAATCAATAAATAAGGTGTAAAAGAAATAAATTAATCACATTTAGTATAAAAATAAATATCATTAATCTTTGTATAATACTATATTACTATAGATCGAGCAGTGTATTAATTTGAATTAAAGAAACATTTAAAAACACAACAAAAGAAATAATCAATAAAAAACCCTTGTCAAATTAAAAAAAATAAATATTTTCCATAGATTCATTTTCACCTTTTTAATATTATAAAAAATAAAAATAATATAAGAAATGTTATGAAGAAGAATAAGTATAATAAAATAATCTCACATGAAAATGTGAATTAATTTTCATGGAATTTGAGACTCAAAAATTTATTAAAATATACATATCGAAGTCATAAAAGTATAATATCAATTATTTTTTTTCCTTTTTAGAGGATAAATGTGTGCCTTTACCATAAACTTGTCAGAAATAGAAGATTCAACAGTTGAGGCTGATGTAACCATAGGGATGGCTGTAAGAAAATCAGGTAGAGAAGGAGTCTCACTAATATTGATAGGCATGAGATGGAGGACATATTATCTAGAATTGATACTGAATGAATTAAATTTAGCATGTCAAGTTCATCTAGATCTCTTGTAACACGTAGTCTAAAATCCTCTAGAGTAGAATCCAGATGGGTGAGATGGGAAGTTACTGGAATTTCTTTCAGAGACACCAATGCCGGTCAAGAATCATTAAGAAAGAACTTTATGAATTTCATAATAATATTTTCTCTCATTAAATTGAACATAAAAAACCATTTTTCACTTTTATAAATATACTGAGCACTTGATACGTCACATTAAAATGACTAATTTATTCTATGAATACAAGTGTAACTAGAAGAATCCTGAGGATCTTAGTAAGAATCATGAAATGGGTATAAATTTTCGGTTATTATAAATGATCAATATAAAAAAATTTGTTTCAATTGTGACATTCACTCTATATTCATTCATATCCTTCAAATACGCTCAATAAATAATATTCACATAGTCACTATTATGAAAAATATTTCTCAAACATTCTTGGGGAAGGTCTTGCCCATCACCTCAAACCCCAAAAATATAAACTCTTACCACTGTATAGATAAATTCAATATCAATTGGAAGATGAGAACATTTTGTACATACTATTTTTTTTAAATGAACTCATAGGCTCTTACATATAAGCAACGAAATTTTACTAGAGTCTGTAGTGTTTTATTTTACATTTGTCTTATAGGAGAATTGGGAGAATGTAAACAGGATGAGTACTCGAGTGTATGAATTCCCCTTTAGTAGCCCCCATATTGGAAAACCCATCCAGAAGATATTTGGCTTCCCAAAATCTATGATTGATAATGTAGCTCATGGAGTAAAATATATCGAGGCACATGACACATTTCCCTATCTTCCCCCATGAGATTTTAATTTTTACCATTATAATGGCTTACACCATGGTGGTGGAATAACATTCAAACTAGATATTGCTCCAATTTCTTTGGAATTCATTATTAGTTGCTCTAATAAGGCCCATTATTTCAACTTAAAGGGAAGTGGATTGGATAAAAGGACCATGAGTGAGTTTTACAACAATGAAATTGTGGTATCTGAAGATGTCTCCATATCTATAAATCCATGTGTTACCTCTTGAGGTTCCATCAATGTTGCATTTTAGCTAACCAACAAATGGGGGTGTCAAAAATAATATTAAAGTTACCCAGGATCTAAAAAAATTACATGTAATGTTCAGCCACATCAATATCATTAAATACCTCACTGAGTTGATAAATATTTTGGTATATAGTGTGTAAGAAATCTATATATCCACTATGATCTCCTCAATGGAAATCTAATCTTTTATGCATTCCTAGATACAAATAGAATAGTTAATGCCTCACTATAAAATTTAGATTAGGTCTTAGCATGCAACCTTGAATTGGATAGTTACATTATTTGATAGTTAGGTGTCATGAAGTGTATTTAAGAAATAATTTACACCCTCTCTAGAATAGTATCCATAAAATATGCAATGGAAGGCCTCATCTCATTAAACATTGTTCTCATACTCTCTTTCTAATTTTCAAACCTCTTATTTTGCATATCGAATTCTTGAATGTGATACATCATTTATTGGAGGATGTGATGTATCTAAAGTTAAAACTTCCACCTTCCATTTCACCCACATTTATTAGTGACCAATGGTTCATTATTTCTCATTAAAAAACAAAAATTAGAGAGAAGCCTTTCTCTAGACCATTAAAAGTCTTATCATGATATATTATAAACTGGAAGAGATGAAACTATGGGTTTATGAAAAGGATAAGAGTCAAAGTTAGTTTTATAAAGTTCAAAATAAAATCTATGTAACTCTACTACAACATTCATATGTTCTTCTAATGATCCCTTAGGATCCATCACTTCTTGAATAGAAGGTCCCTCATCAATTGAATCTGAGTAGTGTAATTTGACATATCGTGGAAACTTATCCCATTCCTCAAGAGACGGGTCTCTATAACACACAAAATACATACAATTGATTATATAATTGTAGTCTCAAATACAACACAAATAATTTTTTTTGGAACAACCTCCATATGCTCATCAGGTGAACATTCATCAACTGTCATCTCTATAACCTTATGCACATCAGCAATAGGCACAACATGATCTCCATCAATAGGATCAATAAGGTGACTGTCCATGATTATGGATTCCCACCATCATCATATTACACTATTAATATATAAAAGAAATATTAATATATTGATTTAATATGGGTCTCTCTTAAAATCTAGAAACAACCTATAAAACTAGTGAATAAACAAGTTAATGTGGTATCTCAGCATCAATAGTATCAATGCGTCTACCAGGACCATCATAGTTAGAAAAAATGTCACTCTTATTTCCATCCCCATTTCTATCATAATTTTCATTTCCAATGTATTCTTTATGTTCTCTATAATGTTTTTCTTATCACCATTCTCACAATTTCCATTTTCATTATAGGTTATAGAATTCCTCTTGAACTATTCTTCATCAGAAACTTGTGTTTATTCTTCACTTCATTTTTTTAGAAGATCCACTTAGAATTGGAATATATAAGAGGTCTTGGATCACCCAAAACATTTGATGGGTTACTATTGGGAAAATATGGGTCACTAAGTAATTCTACTAAAAGATTATTCTCTTTATAACTAGAGGAAAAAAATCCTCCATTTCATCATCTGAGTACTCACTGATCTCATCATCCTCCAATCAAGGATCTAAAATATTCTCTAGTCTAGATGGATGATCAACAAGATTAAAATCCTCATATATAATTTCACCAGCATTAAGACATTTATTCTTCAAGGGGTTCCATATTCGCTTTCTTTTTTTTGAAAATGATTATCTTAATGATAATTCATCCACATTTTACTATCTTGTATTCATTACCATACAATATTCGCAGGTCCAGTACCATGATTTAAATTAACATGGGATAAATTATTGAATCTTACGTTGAAGATAGATTACATATTTACATCATTTGATTCATGTAATATCTAAAAATATTTATCATTTCACTTATCTTCATAATACATAAAAGATATAAATTTTGATTCTTATTAGTGGAGAAATCCAATTACAATGATAACATTATATTTTTAATAAAATTGAAATGTAAATAAAACTCACCATCATGCTTAGTATCATGTGGCCTTTTCACTATCTCATCTTCAATCAATTCTAAAAAGGAATCCCCATATATATTGATATTCCTATCAACAGTATTAGTTCCTTAATAGTCATTTTAAAAGAATTTATTAGGTACATTCACACATCATTCCCATTTAATTGTAGGGAAAATTATATTTCACCTTTATATTTTTCCTCTAACTTAGTCATCATCTTCCTCAAAACTGAATATGATATAGTGATAAAACAAGTTCACTAACCTAGGATAGAAAGGTCTCTCATTTTTAGGGAGCCACAATACCCAATCCCATTCTATAAAAACATAATAAACTAATTACATTCATAACATCAAGCATTATTCATTAAAATCTTTTTTATTTACCATGATTCACATTAAAATCATTGGGTTCATTGGATCAAGAGTAGATGGATGACTCGACTATCCTTTTTGATTATTTTATGTACACAACTCATTTAAGAGAATATTTAGAAGTTCGTTTTTCTCTAACATTGATGATATGATTAGAAGGTTTCGATGAAGGTGAGGGAATATTGATTATTGGGAGAGAAAGGGTCATTATGAGGCTGGATTGAATGTAATGACTGGCAGATATCATCAAAATTCAAAAACTCTATAATTTATATAATTTTGGGTTTTATGTATTTGGAAATAAAAAATCATGTTCTATATAAATTAAATGAATAACGGATAAACATAATTTATAATGGAGAATTAAAAACTAATGTCTGGAAATTTGACAATGGTGGATAATTTCTAAAAATGGGTATATACCCACAGAGGGTAAAAAATAATGGGAGGTAAACACAAATGGTGGGTAAAAAACAACTATGGATAAACCCTAATGGTGGTTCATATAAAATTAGTCATAACTAAAGTTTATCATTTCTAATTCATGTTTGATATTGTAAAATCTTTCATAATTCAATGAATTAATGAATATATTAGTAAGATGGTATTTAGTTCGAATGTATTCAAGAGTAATATTACCATTTTGTAAATGGTCTCCCAAAATGTAATGTCATACATCAATGTGTATTGTATAAGAGTGAGATACATGTTACATTGAAGTTTTTATGGAATACATGTTTTACCAATTAATTTATACATGTAAAATTTGATACTCATAGTTTTGTGAACTGTGTTTCTTCAATATAATTTTAATACAATAGATACCAAAATCTATGTAATCTGATTTGGAAGTATAAAATGTATTACATTTATTACATGAAAACCAGTAAAACTGATACATTCCCAAAGTATGGGATGTTCAAGAGGTTTTTTATATATAACTATCATCCTCGAAAATTAGAATATGAATATATAACCAAGTGAAATGATTATCTCATAGGATAAAATATTTCTAAAATGTATTCTTGCATGAGGTTTTTAAAATTAATTTTTAAAGAAAGTATGTGTGTCTCATATGGGTTTTCTTAAAAAGGAATACAAATTCACACACCAAACATAATATATGGTCATATAGTAGTTATGTATAGAATACAACCAATCATACTTATATAACCGGTTTGATTTACATATTTTATAACTTCATCATGATCTAATATACAGGTGGATCTCATAGGATTTCCGCTACTCTTAGTTCTTTCCAAACTAAAAAATATTAAAATGTCATCAGTCTATTTACATTTATTTAAAATAATTACTTCTTTATTTTAAAAAATATAAAATCTTGAAAACAATTTCAGGTCACACAGAAAACTCATTTAAAATTATTTTTTCATTATATTTGAAATATTAATACAGAAGTACAGTTTTTATGAATGAAAAATAATATAGTCAACATAGATTTGAAAAAAATCAATTCAAATTATTTTTATAAATAGGGAAATATCACATATAACAATGGAAAATCTTTCCTAAAATATTATAGAAATAATTCAATAATAAAAAAATAATCAGGCATGTTTTATGCCATATAAATATACTATTTCTATTAAAATCAAATTGGGAGAATGAGTATTTTGAAATATCAGGGGTTGTTGAACAAAAACATCCTCAACTATATACATATTCAAGAATGAACTTTTAACATCTATTTGATATAGTTTAAATATTATATGTGGTTCATATGCTGGTTTTATCCTATTGGATACAAGTTTTGAAATACGTGAAAATGAATCATTATAATATATACCAGTTCTTGACTATTATATTGTGAATCTAGTCTTATTTTTTCTCTTACAATTATGCTAAATTCATCGTAATTGTTTCTAAAAAACCATTTAGTGAATATAGTAATGGTTTCAATAGATTTATCAATAATTTCACAATCTTCTTTTCATTCAAATTTACTATGTTCTTCTTTAATATTTGTTTCTGATAATTCATCATTAATTTCATTAGTGATGTTCTTAGGTTCAATATGTGACAAGAAAGCTTGATTTTATACAATGTTTCTAATAAATCTCTAGTTTTTCTAACTATGTATACGCATAAAATCTGCATTTAATGGATCAAATTTAATAGTCCTAAATAATCTCAAAAAAGAAGGGATGGTCATCTAATGTTCTTCTATAAGTTCAGGTTTTGGAAATTCCGCATAATAAGAGGATTTTTTTCTTCTTTGATATCATAAATAGATGGTTTAGAATTTTTTCTCCAAAGTGGATAAATAAACCTCATGTTTATTTAATGAATTATTAGGTTCATGTGGATCTATTTCATTAAACATGTTATGGATTGATTCATACAAATTCTTGGGAATTTTGATAAAAACTATATAGGATTAACTAAACATAGAATATCATAGAAAAATAATTTATCACACTTGGATGGAAACCTACCAAGAGTATCCATGATGTTATAAATAAAGTCATTATAGCCAAATACTATAATATAGTAAACATTAAGATTTATTTTTTTCTAAATTAAATATAGGGTTTTATTTAAAAAACATTCAAATTAAAACACTCTTAATTATGAATAATGTAGTGACTATAGACACTAACAAAAAATAGAACGGTATGTCATATTCCCCAAGCGTTGTTGGGGCTATCTCTTGAAATGTTATATTTATACTTTCAAAAACTCTATTATAATAATGGTACTCAAAATTATATAATCTATGGATATATCCATTGTTTATAACAAAGGAATGAATGACTTCACTTTCAAACTCATGGTCAGGAACACTTCTAAAGGATTTAATTCTATGCCCACCTTGATTTTCTACAGATTTTGAATAATTAGTAAAATGAAAACAAGATTCACTTATTTGAGTTAAAAATATTACACAATTTCACCTATAAAATTCATGTATAATTATATAGAAATTTTTTACCCATTAATAATACAAACTTGGGATGGTACAAACAAGTACAATTGAATCAACTTAAGAGGTTGAGAAGTTTAATATTCTTCATTTAATTTCAAATTTATCTTGTGTTCTTCCACTAGTTTATAGGGGTTATATCCATTATCATTTGGGAATTCAAATATGGGTAGATCTGTAACTAATAATTTCATAGTTATATTTCTATGAGAGTGACTATTATAGTGGCCTAGTCTCCTATTAAAAATCCAATACTACCTATAAAAGGTATTGAATAAAGAAAACTTTTGTGAATTTCAATAATCATGATTAATAGTTTACATATTTTCTTTTCTCAGAACTGTACATACTAAATAATTTTTTGATTAAAATAATTACAAGGTTTTTTTTTCAATAATCACATGAATACCATCCTCACATTATAATGAAATAGTATGTATATTAAATTTTAAACAATAAAAAACATAGTTTATAAATAAAAAATGGGATATTGTTGCTGATTTGTATAATGCAAATAATATTCCTGTTGTCATTGTCACCAAAGGTGACATGTCCACCATCTTCCTTTATTAGGTTCTTAAATCTTGTCTAATCCCCTATCATAATATTGTATTATCTATTATCTAAATACTAAATATTTCTACTGAATTGCTTCATGGAATGTTACCACAATAAAATTTTTGTACTAAGAATGGAATTGGTACCCAAATGTTAATTAGTCGTGATATATTATTTATTTTTTCCATAAAAAGCAATATTTTATTTAGGGGTTACTATAAAAAAATTGAAAAATATTTTAAATAAAAATATTATTATTCTCAATTGTATATAAAATATTAGTATAATTTCTAAAATTTTATTTTGGAAAAAAAGTTTGCATGAAAACTATTCTCTATCTAGGTTGATAATTTACATTAGTAATATATTTAGGAGTTATTTGTTATTAGTTTATGAGTGAGTATTTTACTCCAAATTAATAATCTCTCTAACACATTCTGAGTATTCTCAAATAGAAATTCAAATTCAATATTTTCATTCAATAATTAATAATTATTTAATTTTCTACAGTGATTTCAATTCTAACACTTGAAGATAAAACATATTGTCTCATCCAAATAGTATATTTTTCATTGATTTCATTGATTGTATCTTTAAGAATATTACAGTAATAAAATATTTCTACTTTTATCATATCATCATCACTTTTTTTATTATCTGAATGATAATCATTAAGTAGAGGAGATACTGTAGGTACATTAGATATATATTTTAAGAACCATATATTTTTTCTCTCAATTTGGTCCTCAGGAATTGATTCCATGTACCTGGATCTCTACATCGAGGAAGTCCATGTGAATTTCATGTATGTCTTATAAATTATATACTTTTCCGGATACTTTTTCTTGTACTTCTTCTGGGGACCATCGGCCTTAATATGTTATTTTCTTTTAAACTCATAAAATTTAATATCATATGAATTTTTATATTATTTCCAATCCTTTTTCAAATTACCTGTACTATCATACTATCCCTTATATATTGGTTTCCTAAATAATTTCATCTTCCTATATAACTTCTTAAAACATATATAAAAATGATTCATTTACTAATCGCTATCCGCTGGTGATTCGTCATCATTGGAGCATTCCTCATGATCTTGTTATTTGATTTATTTTATGTTGTAGAATTGAAGGATAATGATTTACTATTAGCTTAATCACCCACTTCATGATTATGCATTACCTCAAACACAAATATAATCAGCTTCCCAATCAATTCATTTACAGGTAGTTTAATAATGTCGTAATATTGTCTTATGGAAATGTTGGGCCTTCTCCTTCTATCTTGAAGACATGTCAGTAGTCACATAAATTGATCGTGGTATAACCTTGTATTCCCCATGGAACTAATTATGTGCATGGTCTAATTGAACTAGAGATACATATGAGAAATCAATTCAATAGTTTCAAATTAAAATGTATAATATTTAATTATATAACTGTTTAATAACATCTCTTTAAAATTAGTACTTCCATCATGGTAAATTTTTAAGGTATCACACAAATAATAAGATTTATTTCTATTATATACCCTACTAAATTAATCTTCTGATAATTTGTTGTAAATATAATTCATGGATTTGTAAATATTGTTAAAATAATATTTCCTAGCATCATCCCATTTAACTGTAGAAGTTGTAGGTATTTTATATTTATCCACTTTACGAGACCCAGTGTCAAAACTGAAACATTCAATATTCATGTTCATTTTTATTTTCCATTAATCATAGTTTTTTCCTTTAATTAATAGAGTTATGTATATTGTAAAACCTTCTATTCTATAATCCATATAAAGAGATAAATTTAGAAATGATAGACATTTATTAATATATAAAATACAACTAAAATAACATTGACACAAAATTTTGGTCTATGAGAGAAACTCGGGAGGAGAGTGAACTGATTACCAACTATTATTGCAGTTTCAAATTAATATAAATAAATTTCACCAAGAAATTAAAAATATAAAATATTATCAAAATAGTAAATTTATATAAGATTTTAACTACTAAGATAAATTTAAAAGAGTGATTAAGTGACTATTAATATAATATATGAAAATTACATTTAAAATTTAAATCAATTTACTTAGACAAATTTATATAAAAACTAGTTAATAGTAAATATAAAATCATTTGTTTTTTATTGTTTAATAGATATTAAATTTAATTAATTGAAAATTAGAAAAAAACAAACCTTGGAATAAATAAAATAGGGTCATCCTAATTATTATTCATAATACACTACACTTGGTAATTCCCCACCTCTAGGTAGATTATACAAAATAATGTTGATCCACAACTTGGACTGGGTATATAACAACAAACCAACAGTCTAGGCCACACAAGGTCCTCTTTTAAAAAAATAGTAGGAAATGAATAAACACAACATTCCTAGGGACCTCTTCAAAATCATGGGGTTAAAAAAGATAATGGTAGTTGAGATTATATGGATTATCTGCAAATTAAATCATAAGAGATAGTGTGTGTGTTTAGTAAAAATAGAAAATAACACACTACTCAAAATTTAAATTAAAAAAATATAAATAGAATAAAAATATGTATAAAATATATAGTTTATATATTTACTATTATATCAAGAATGAGACACCATATAAGTATCTTACTGATGAGCTCCATGAAGGCATATGAAAATGAATTAAAATTGGGCATTAAAAGCCCTCTTTTTGACTATGGAAAGTAACTAGATGTTCCTTGAGCAACAATATTCCAAATATTTTTATAGAACAGGTGTAAAGACAAGTAAATTTCATGGAAATTTTTTTTTTAATTATCTTTGGGATTTTACAAGAACGTAGTTTCTGACGGCACCTGATTCCGAGGCCCGGTGTGTCCAGAATTATTTTCCGAAGTTTGGCTCGGGTATGTTCAATGAACAAACGGGTGGGTTATTCTAACATTTGAACCGGTGCCCGGAATCGAATTCTGAGGGCACCGATGGAACCGTAGCGCCGGTAATTTCTTAGGAACGCCATTTCTGGAGGTGCGTTTACACGAGATAAGTAGTTAATTTATGCGGAAGGTAAAATAAAAATTATGCAACAATTTTTATTTTTTCTTTAGGTGGATTAAGCTTTGGGTGGAAGTTGGGGAAAACCACCCAACTTCCATTTGTAGGTTATGAAGGTGGGGGGACCCACACAAACCCTACCCCTTCACCTTCCCTAAACTTCCATAACCCTTCATAAATTATGACAACATGTGTAATTTAATTTTGTGGTTCAATTCAACTTTTGAATTTGAAACCTTATGTTGTGTTAATAAAATAAGTAAGTGTCTTATTTTATTTTTGGTTGTAGTCTTGTTGCCTTGAGAGCATTGGGAGAAAAATCTAAGGGAGTCTTGAGTTTCTTCATCCTCTTCGTCGAAGAACACGAAGAACACGAAGAATGCCGGATTCCATGGAGGTCGACGTCTCCTTCCGCGACGTCTCCTTCCGCGATGCCTCTTCCCGCGACAGATATTCTGCGACGAATCCTCGTTCGATGAACCTCCGTTCAAGCTACTCTCAAGGTAGGGGTTTATTTAATTATTTTTTTCGTTATTACTAATTTGACGTTCTTCATGGTATATGACCAATTGCGATCGATTAACGAGAGGGGGCCGGACCGCACAAACACGGCCGACCCTCCTCCATTATCCATGATGGTTTCAAATGTGGATTGGAACGGAATGGCGTGGTGACGTCACACCGCGCAAGATCGGGCGGCAAGAAATTTGTACCGTCGTCACGCCGTGCCGTGAAATTGAACAAGGACGCGACGTCGTCGCGCCGCGTCGGACGAACCAAGGCCGCGGCCGGTTCCGGGCCGCGGTGGTGCAGAGTGACCGGCGGCTGCTTCCGGGCCGCCGGCGTCGGAGCAGGGGGGACCGGCCATCGCCGGTCCATGGTGGCAGAAACCGGCCATCCAAGCAGGTCGGCCGGACAAAGGAAGGCCGGGGGTTACAAACCCCTGGTGGCCAGCTCAACGGCCCCCCTTAATTGGGGGCCGCAGTTACAAAACCAGGGGGGCAGGCGCCCCCCCCCCCCACCGCTCAACGGCTCAGCCGTTTGACCGAGCGCCTGGCCAGCACGCCCAACGCGCCGCGCCAAGGCCGGTCCGGGCCGCGCCTACGCGGGCCGAACCCGGACCCAATTCAGGTCGACCCGATTCGGGTCGACCCTGCGGGTATCGGGCCGGGTCGGACCGGGCCCGAACCCCTTAATACTAAATCTTTTCCGGTCGGATGCCCATAACATGTGCTACCGGCCTCCGATCAATGCACCTTCAGTTGCAATGCGATCCTTGGATCGAGATGGTCATTTTGGTATATCTAACTAAAGGTTTCAGAATACTTTGGGTTCGGCCGAGTTGGTTCGTACACGAAACCAACCGGACCCTCGAATCAGAAACGTTCATAACATGAGCTCCAGACGTCCGATTGATGTGTCTTCGACATTGTTGGATACCTCTAAGTGAGACGGATCTTTTGGATTACTCCGCCTGAGGTTTGGACATAGGTGGAGTATGGTTTGGTTGGTAATAACTCAAAAACCAACTGGGCCCCTATACGAAAAAGCCAATAACTCTCAGACCAGGTGTCCGATTGACACGCTGTCTGTGATGTTTAGTTCCTGTGGACGATACAGAACTTTTGGATACATCATCTCTGGACTATGAGTCAGTTGATGTATCAGCCCTCGGCTCATGGAGAGGACCCTCCCGAACGGGCTTGCTGTGTGCGGGAACCCTAGAGCTGGTTGCGACTGCGACCACAATGAAGACAGTACGAGAATCCTCTGTGGGTTTGGTAGTGACCACAACGGTACTTTTTGGGATACATCAACTCCAGACTACATGTCAGTTGATACATTATCCTCTTGGATCATGGATTGTACCCTCCCGGAACGAGCATGCTGTGTGCGGAAACCCTAGAGCCGGTTGAGACATGACGACTGCTGATCGGACGACTCTGTGTGTTACGGAGAGCCCAGTGGGAAGCACTTGGTTGTAGCAGTAGACCCACGGTGGAGGAGCGCTTGGGTGTAGCGGCATACATGCGATACTCAACAGAAGGAGTACATCTGGAGGCTATAAGGGGAGCGCTTGGTTTTAGCGGCATACCCACGACGGAGGAGCACTTGGTTGTAGCAGCACGAGGGAACGCTTGGTTGTAGCGGCAGACCCACCGTGGAGGAGCGCTTGGTTGTAGTGGTTGACTTGTGGTACTCAACAGAAGGAGTACCTCTAGAGGCTATAAGGGGAAGCGCTTGGTTGTAGCGGCAGAACAATGGTGGGAAGTGCTTGGTTGTAGCAGCAGGCCCATAGTTCTCGATAGGTGGAGTACTACAGCAGTCCAAGGTTAGAGGGAAGCGCTTGGTTGTAGCGGCATACCCACTGTACTTGTTAGAGAGGGAGTGTCCCAATAGCTATGGTTTCAACTTCATGATCGATCCTTTGTGGGTCATTGCGGGGGTTAGTACCTTTTGATCCTTTGTGGGTCCGACGACTTAGATAAATCAGTGGTTATATCTGATTATCTCTATCGTCATACGAAGAAGTATACATGTGTGAGATGAAATCCTGTTTTGCTTTCCTATGTGGATTGTGTTGTGCTATCCTGTGTGGATTACGTTTTGCTTTCGTGTGTGGACTAGGTTGTACTTGGGCTCGGATGTTGGAGCGTACTGGGATTGATGACTTAGGTATATGTATAGGAATATACCTAAGCAGTGTGTAACGTTACTTCGTGATTGTATCCTTTCTCTGTGGATTATCCTTTGTGGATTCTGGGAGACCTTCGGGGGTCTCTACTGAGTAGCTTATACTCACCCCTGCATGGGCTATGCCCGAACTACGTTGTGTTGGTTGCAGACGACGGACATCTCTAATCGTGGTTGAGGCTTGCTGTGCAGGACGGTACCTGGAGGTGGACCACTGGGCGATACGTACTCGGAGCAGTCAGCTGGACCTGAGGAGTAGTGGAGGATATCTGTACCCACCATTTGTGTGGGACTTCCAGTGGATGGCTCAACGCTGCGACTCTACTTTACAATTGTTGTTTTCCTTTTCCAGTTTTACTTTACATTCAGTTTGGGTTTGTATACTGGCCCACATACTCTTCGGCACTTACTGTTGTACTCAGTTTTTATTTAGTTTTTACTTCTAATGCTTTCTTTCTCTATGGTGTTTGTTTATTTTACAAAGGCAATGCATTCCCTTTTTACCTGTAATTACGCCTTGGTGCTAGTCGCCAACCCCTGGCCTATAGAAGACAGTCTTGGGGTAGACACGGCACGAGCCCTGAGGATGGGTCGTGAAAAATTGGTATCAAAGGAGTTCGGTTCTAACGTAGAACTCAAGACTCTGATCTTTTTCAATGTGAAGCAATAGTGTTAATAGTATTGGGTGTGTTTAATCAGTCCAGGGAGTCCAGTGTTGGTGTGGAGGCCGACGTATCCGTACACCAGGAAACTGACTTCTGATTTCCGACTTAATTCACGAAAACATTGATTTCATGTGTGTTTCAAGTTTTCTTTGTGATTACATTATGTCAGCTCACCAAGTATACTGTTTGACCATGGTGCACCTATTTCTTTTCAGGATGGCCCCACGACGGTAGCCAGCTAGGGTTCCGAGGGTTGTGCGTGATGACATCCCACCGAGCAACGAGGCCTCGGTACAGGGACCTTTGACAGCAGAGGCACCAGCGGTACCTCTACCCACCGAGCCACCGATGCTACCAGCCCCAGATGCTGACAGTGCACGTCGCCTTAGTGCACTGCACGTGTTTCAGCGACAGTGACCGCCCAGGTTCCGTGGGGAGATGGACCCTCAGGCAGCCAAGGATTGGCTGGAGGCAGTTGTTTGAGTTTTTTGTTTGGTAGGGACACCAGCTAACCTTATGCTCGTCCTTGCAGCGAGCCTCCTGCATGCGACAACAGGAAGATGGTGGAGTAAGATTCTCTAGGTGCACGATGAGGCATCTCTCTTTTGGATGGACTTTGAGATCCTTTTCGCTCAGATTTCGTCCCAACCACCCTCCGAGCGGTGCGCATCCAAGAGCTGCTACAGCTGCGGCAGGGCAGCATGACAGTAGCCGAGTACGCGGCAAGGTTTACCGATCTCTCTCGCTATTCGACTGACATGGTACGAGACCCATTATTCAGGGCCCGAATGAGCAGGGGCTCAGGTGAGAGATCAGAGCTTCATTTGTTTTTCATAGCATTTCGGCATAGACATGGGTGTTGGAGCGAGCACTCTTAGTGGAGAGTTTCCTTGATGAGCAGTCTCCAGCATCAGGACCAACCACTAGCCGACATGCGGCAGAGTCTTCTGCAGCGGGTAGTAGAGAGATGATGCAAGGGTCCAAGAGGACTAGACCTGCAGGGGGTTGACCGCATGACACATCATCATTTGTGCGAGGCACCCGGGGTGGACAACGACTTACCATGAGTGAACAGTGTTACTCATGCGGTGGGGTTGGTCACATGGCTCGTGACTGTCCGACCCGCCATACGGATAACTAGTAGATGAACGAAGGACCTCCCAGGAAGAAGAAGAGGTTCGATCAAGGCGGACAGCATGGAGCAGGGGACCATGGCAGGGGAGCTGGCCATGCAGCTGGAGGTGGAAGACGCTTCGAGGTGTTTCCACCACCACCACCAGGAGGTCCACCCCGACCGCAGGGAGATGGTGGACGTGGGAGAACTCAGCTTCAGGCAATTGAGGCCTACGATCAGGGAGCTCCGGGAGCAGATGGACAGGAGCCGGACTAGCTCCAAACCTGGGGACTTTTGTTTGTGCTTCTTGTAGCGTTGTTGATGTTTGTTTTTAGATGATTTGTGTCTTTGTACTTAGAGCTTCAGTAATAAAAGACACCTTTCTTTTGGTGTTTACCTTCCTGTACTCTCTTTATGTTGTTACTAAGAGGATCCAGTTTAAAAACTGTTGACTTGACCCTCACTTTGAGATACCTACTGGAGGAGACTGAGTGACCACACACTGATGCTGACAGTGTGACTCAACCCTTGCTGGTGAGAGTAACAGTTGGATCTCTTGGTAGTAGCGTCGAGGCCTTACAACGTCATCCTTGGTATGGGTTTGTATCATCCATGACGGTATTTACTGTATTAGGCGAAGAACGTGGTTCATCCAGGGGATGAGACCAGATTTCTCTTCTCGGCAAAGAAGAAATCTCAGAAGCTATTGTAGCACCAGAAAGGTCCAAGTCATCCAAGAGAGGATGTGGATAGCTTAGAGCCGGAAAAAGTCTTGTGATGTCGGAGGGGTGGAGACCACTAGAGTTCGAGGTTGGTGACCACGTTTCCTTACGGTTCACACCTCGACGTGAGTTACAGGGATTTGTCCGAGGCGGCAAGTTGTCTCCATGCTTCATCGGACCATTCCGGGTCCTTAGCAGGGTAGGCGAGGTGGTTTACCGCCTTACCCACCCACCTCAGTTGCACCAGGTGCACGACGACTTCCATGTATCTCAACTGGGGAGATACGAGCACGACCCGACGCATATCTTTGACCATGGGGAGCTGGACGTTGATGATGGGGTGACTTTTACGGAGGTCCTAGTGGAGATCGAGGATCAACAGGAATGGGTCCTATGTGGACGGTCGATTCCTCTAGTTCGCATCAGATGGCAGCACAAGAATCTCCAAGAGAGCACTTGGGAGAAGGTAGCTCAGATGCGTGCTCAATACCCACTTTTGTATCCCTAGTTTTCGATGTATCTTTAAGGGGATGTAAATCCCTAAGGTGGGAGTAATGTAAAGACCCGTAAAATTCAAGGAAACATTTTTCTTAATTCTCTTTGGGATTTTACAAGAACATAGTTTTTGACGGAACCTGATTCCGCGGCCCGGTGTGCCCGGAATCATTTTCCAAAGATTGGCTCGGGTACGTTCAGTGAACGAATGAGCGGGTTTTTCTAACTTTTGAACCAGTGCTCAGAATCGAATTCTGAGGGCACCAATGGAACCGTAGCGCTGGTAATTTCTTAGGAACGCCATTTCCGGAGTTGTGTTTACATGAGAGAAGTTGTTAATTTATGTGGAAGGTAAAATAAAAATTATGAATCAATTTTTATTTTTAACTTTAAGTGGATTATGCTTTGGGTGGAAGTTGGGGAAAACCACCCAACTTCCATTTGAAGGTTATGAAGGTGGGGGGACCCACACAAACCCTACCCCTTCACCTTCCCTAACCTTCCATAACCCTTCATAAATTATGACATCTTTTGTAATTTAATTTTGTGGTTCAATTCAACTTTTTAATTTCAAACCTTATGTTGTGTTAATAAAATAAGTAAGTATATTATTTTATTTTTGGTTGGAGTCTTGTTTCCTTGAGAGCTTTGGGAGAAAAATCTAAGGGAGTCTTGAGATTCTTCATCATCTTCATCGAAGAACACGAAGAACGTGAAGAACGCCAGATTCCTCAGAGGTCGACGTCTCCTTCCGTGACGTCTCCTTCCACGATGCCTCTTCTCGCGACGGATATTCCGCCACGAATCCTCGTTCGACGAACCTCCGTTCAAGCTACGCTCAAGGTAGGGGTTTATTTAATTATTTTTTTCGTGATTACTACTTTGAAATTCATCGTGGTATATGAACAATTGTGATCGATTAACAAGTGGGGTCCGGACCGCACAAACACGGCCGACCCTCCTCCATTATCCATGTTGGTTTCTAATGTGGATTGGAACGGAATGGCGTGGTGTCGTCGCACCGTGCGGGATCATGCGACAAGAAATGTGCGGCGCCTTCGCGTCGTGCTGTGAAATCGAACAAGAACGCGCCGTCGTCGCGCCGCGTCGGAGAAACCCGATGACATCACGGCCAGAGCGGGGCCGCGGCGGAGGAGTGCGGCGCCGTCACGCCGTGCCGGAGGAACAAAGGTCGCGGCCGGTTCTGGGCCGCGGTGGAGCAGAGTGACCGGCGGCCAGTTCCGGGGCACCGGCGTCGGAGCAGGGGGGACCGGCCATCGCCGATCCGTGGTGGTAGAAACCGGCCGGACAAGTGGTCTGGCCGGAGAAAGGAAGGCCGTGGGTTACGAACCCCCAGCGGCCAGCTCCATGGCCCCCCTTAATTGGGGGTCGCAGTTACAAAACCAGGGGGCAGCCCCCCCCCCTCCCCCCGCTGAACGGCTCGGCCATTTGGCCGAGTGCCTGCCCAGCGCACCACGCCTGGACCAGGCCGGGCCGCGCCCAAGCGGGGCAGACCCAGACCTGGTTTGGGTCGACCCTTGGGTTATTGGGCCGGGTCGGACCGGGCCTGAACCCCTTAATACCGAATCGTTTCCGGTCGGAATCCCATAACCTCTTCTACGGGCCTCCGATCGACGCACCATTATATGAGATGCGATCCTTGGATCGAGTGGGTCGTTTAGGTATATCACACTCAATGTTTTGGAATACTTTGGGTTTGGCCGAGTTGGTTCGTACACGAAACCAATCGGACCCTCGGAGAGAAAACGCACATAACATGAGCTCCGGACGTCCGATTGACGTGTCATCGACTTTGTTGGATACCTCTAAGTGAGACAGATATTTTGGCTTACTCCGCCCGAGGTTTGGACACATGTGGAGTACGGTCGGGTTGGTTTTAACTCGAAAACCAACTGGGCCCTTGGACGAAAAAGCCAATAACTCTCAGACCGGACGTCTGATTGACGCATCATCTGTGACGTCGAGTTCCTATTGACGATACGGAACTTTTGGATACATCAACACTGGACAATGAGTCAGTTGATGTATCATCCCTCACCTTGTGGAGCGGACCCTCCCGAACGAGCTTGCTGTGGGCAGGAACCCTAGAGCTTGCTGCGACTGCGATGACAATGAAGACAGTACGAGAATCCTCTGTGGGTTCGGTAGTGTCCACTACGGTACTTTTTGGGATACATCAACTCTGGGCTACATGTCAGTTGATGCATCGACCTCTTGGCTCGTGGAGTGGACCCTCCCGGAATGAGCATGCTATGTGTGGAAACCCTAGAGCCGGTTGAGAGTTGACGACTGCTGATCGGACGACTCGGTGTGTTACGGATAGCCCAGTGGGAAGCGCTTGGTTATAGCAGAAGAACCACGGCGGAGGAGCGCTTGGTTGTAGCGGCATACCCCGCTGGGTTGTAGCTGCAGGCCCACAGTACACAATAGGTTGAGTACTACAGTAGTCCAAGGTTATAGGGAAGCGCTTGGTTGTAGTGTCACACACATTCTACTTGTTAGAGAAGTAGTTTCCCAATAGACATGGTTTCAACTTCATGATCGATCCTTTGTGGGTCATTGCTGGGGTTAGTACCTTTCGATCCTTTGTGGGTCTGACAGCTTTAATGAATCAGTGGTTATATCTAATCATCTCTATCGTCATATGAAGAAGTATACCTGTGTGAGCTGAAATCCTCTTTTCCTTTCCTATGTGGATTGTTTTGTGCTATCCTATGTGGACTACGTTTTTATTTTATATGTGTACTGGGTTGTAGTTGGGCTCAGATGTTGGAGCGCACTGGGATTGATGAATTAGGTATATGTATAGTCATATACCTAAGCAGTGTCGAACGTTACTTCGTGATTGTATGCTTTCTCTGTGGATTATACTTTGTGGATTCTGGGAGACCTTCGGGGGTCTCAGGGTCCCTACTGAGTAGCTTATACTCACCCCTGCATGGGCTATGCCCCACACTACATTGTGTTGGTTGCAGACGATGGACAGCGCTGATCGTGGTTGAGGCTTGCGGAGCAGGACGGTTTCCAGAGGTGGACCACTGGGCGGTACGTACTCGGATCGGTCGGCTGGACCCGAGGAGTAGTGGAGGCTATCTGTACCCACCCTTCAGGTGGGAATATCAGTTGACGGCTCGATGCTGCGGCTCTAGTTTACAGTTGTTGTATTCCTTTTCCAGTTGTACTTTACTTTCAGTTTGGGTTTGTATACTGGCCCACTTACTTTTCTGCACTTACTATTGTACTCAGTTTTTACTTAGTGTTTACTTCTACTACTTTCTTTCTATGTGGTGTTTGTTTACTTTTCAAAGTCAATGCCTTCCCTTTTTACTGGTAATTACACCTTGGTGCTAGTCGCCAGCCCCTGGCCTATGGAAGGCGGGTTTGGGGTAGTCGCGTCACGGGCCCCAAGGACGGGTCGTGACATAAGGATATTATGTGTAAATTTCTTTATAAAGTTTCTCATTTTACATCACTATATTGTTATCACCATATTTCATGTCTCTTTTTTAATCATTATTAACCTATTTGTCTACACATATATGTCTCTTCATGAATGAGTATACTTTGTAATATATGATCAACACGAAAGAAGAATTAACTGGATCCTCTTTTCCTCATACTAATCAACTAAAACAAAATTCAATTAATTCCTACAATATTTTTAGAATAATCATTAAAGTACTTTTCATTATTATATTACAGTATTTATCTGTTACCAATATTTATATCTAAATAAATAAAATTATAAAAATTAGATATTATTAATGGATTGACAATTTTTATTATGACCTAAGATAATGTAATGTTTGTCGAATGATAATGGTGAATCATCTCAATGTCGATTCTCCTCAAAACATTTCCAAATTTACTAGTGGTTGGTAATATCTTGTGGTAAGTCATTCGTTAGTTGTATGTTATCTCCAAACAATTCCATATTTGGTGGTTAATATGTTCTGATCACGAGTCATTCTCTGGTGGTGGCTCTTTTTGGTACATAACCAATATTTCAGAATGATAGTTAATTTTTTCTTATGGTGGGTCTTTCTCATAAATATCTAAATTTCTATACTAATAGTGATTCAACGTCGATGATGTTTCATTACCTTACATAGACAAATATTTATCCTTCCAATGACTCATTATAGGCGATTACTAATCATCAATAGTGTGTAATGTCTTTTTATGAGTAGAGTGTGATGGTGGGTATTTTCATCTATTTGAAAAAGATAAATAAAACATCTATATATTATAAAATTGCATCATAAAGGATAAAACTAAAAAAAATATAATATATATGAATTTATTGTTGTTAAAATAATGGTGGAAACACTAAGGGCTTATATTGATGACCTAATAAAGATTTTATTTATTTATCTATGAGTGTCTTCATGGGTTACTCATGTGTTATTCCCCAGGATGGAGGATTTTTGTTTTTTTGGTTTTATATATTATTTTCAATGTTGAACCATGTTATTGTTAAGAAACATGACCCATTAGAGAGTATTAATGAATCATTAAATTAATTATACATTTTTAGCATGTTTTGAGTGGTTTCATTGTGGTCTTGATATTATAGGAAGAAATTCTAGTAAGAGTACATCTCATATTAACAATTTAGCTATCAGTATGTTAATTTTATGTGCATGATCATTTTGTTCAACACCTTGAAAACTAAACTATATTAATGAGACTCATTAACTATATATTACGCCAGATCAAATATCAGAGTTTTTTATATTCTTAAATGGAATCCTCATATACAAGAGGTAATGAAAATATTATATGAGGCATCATATAGCCATTATTCACGTCACTATACCATTTCATAGTAAAAATATGTCCAAGGGAATATCTTTTATTCTATATGATCCCTTCATTTGGAATGAGTAATCTTAGTAGTTGGTGACAATAGAATCATTTGAGAACTATATAGTTTTATCTTGTGACGAATGCATGAATTTTATTAAGTTAAGCAGTTTTAAATATCTTTTTTACTAAAGGATGATATCTTTTATCTGGTCTCAATCCATTAGAAGGTGATTACTAGGAAGGATTGATTTCTATTGTAGAGATATCTATGTTAGGAATATTTTTTTAATGTATGGTGAGAGTGATTAGGTATCATATTCATTTGATTCTATTGGAGGGACTAATTTTCTATATATTCTCTCATCCACTCTATATTTGTTTGGGTTGTTTCTTGATGTTGTATTGGTAAATGGTATCATATGTGTCCATAATGTTATGATTCTATGAGTGTGTCTATACCACTAATGATATCTTTTTGAAAGAAATCGTTTTTATCTAAAATATTGGAGACATATCCTCATTGATGAATGATTTATAATCATTACCGAATACAATATAATATAATATGATTTCACTCAATAGTGATTTAATATGAAACAAAACTGATTGAAATATTTCATCTTGTAATATGATTTTTAGTTGTCCATTACCCTTTGGAAAATGAATGATGTTATATAGAAACTATGATTGAATTCAGGAGAATATTTTTTTCCAGAGTTTGATGATTTTTAGAGTGTGACAGAGGGTCTAGAAATGTTCTCTCTTTATATAGGGGAGTCCAGTGGTAATAGATGTCTATTTCAGATGATGGAGAAATCAACCTTAATATATGGGGTGGAGGAGTCCCAATTAAGAGACTTAGAGGTATATGCCATATGGGACCATGATATACATGTAGATTCTTCAATGAGATACCAATAGGATGGATATAATGAGTTTTTGATTAATAAATTATTCCATAATTGGTGTGGGGGAGTTTATTACTAACTTAGAAATCTCAATAGGGATTGTGCATCACTACATGGTGAAGAATTATCATTATTTATGGTTTCATAATTAAGGTATGATGAAGAAGAAGTAAGTGGAACAATTAATGATATTGTGTATACCCCATTCCCAGAAGAATTTGTAGCTCTATGTTATAGGTAGTTTGATTCAACCATAATCTATCCTTGAGTGGAAAATAGAGAGACTCAAAAATAAATTTATCACCATTCCAACACAATCCCGGGGAGGATATACTGAAATTTTATTGATTTTGGAATAGTTTATCAAATCATCCCCCATCTAGATGATTAGGGGGTTGGTTGTCAGGGATGTATTGGATAGATGTTATGTGAATGAGAATATCAAAATTCATGGGGAACCGAGGATCATCATTTTTTATTGTGATCCACATTTTAATATTCAAAAATATAGAAGATTATAGCATGATTTTGGATCCTCATTGTTCTTTTGAAATTATTTTCATATCAAAATAGATATGTATATATATTAGATCAACTATATTATTTTGAATATGTTTCAATATTTTGTCCTGGATTTTAGTGGATGATAGATGAATAATTTTATCTTGGTTATAGGTTCTTATTTAGTTTTATTCCAGTCATCCATATTCATTTCTATATTAAATGAATTATATTAGTGACAATATTGTATTCTCTTATACCAGTTTATCCTTTTCAATTTGGTGATCCCTAGTACATATGTGGGGAAGATAATGTTTGAGAGGATTTATGTGATATGAAAGGTGATAAAGGTAATACATGACCAAAAAAACTTATTCTTAGAAAAGTTGAAGGATGATAGATATTGTGGTTGAGAACAATGTTTTAATGTTAGATCTCACTTATCAATAGTTATTGAGGTTTGACTGGTTGAGAACAAATACTTATCTCTATGTCTTTTAGCTCCATCTCTTACATAACTTTAGTGAGGTTGTGTAATTGATGTGTATGAATGAGTATATGTGGATATAATTTATAGAGTAACACTCTCTATCTAGTGTTGTTTTAATATTATTTTCATATTGATTAATAAGAGGATTTAAATTATATTAAATTAAAATAGGTTTTGGTTTTTGTTTGTTGATGAGTTTTTTCTCTTAGTGAGTATAATTCAATGATATTGTTATTCTATTTATGTGGCATCCTCAGGGGATTTTATAGTTTTATGTATTGATCTGTTTTGCTTTGATGTTTAGTTATAATTAATAATGATAAAAATAATATAATATTCACCTAATATAAATGTACAGACCATCATTAGTCATCAATTATTTTATTTTTTATCTTAGTAGTCCTAAGAGGAGGTTTGAGGAAAGAATAGTGGGTTTTTTTTATGAATTTCTAGTTAGAGGAATGTTTTTCACAACATTAATGTGTGCTTCATAATGAAGGGATATTGTGATTTTATGAATATTTAGTTGTGAGAATTGTTGTGACATAGGGTCTTGAGATTTTATTTTGGTGGAATTTCTATCATAAGGACTGCAATGGCATGGTCATTTACCAAACAATGTGGTGTAGGTTTGGAGTTTTCTTGCAACATAGGCATTGAACCTAGGAATTTTAAATATAGGGACAAATTTTTTGTTTCTATTATATTTGAAGGGTTAATATTGAATTTTCTATTCAATGAAAATATGTGTTTCCCCATGTTTATAGGTTGTCACGTAGATTGAAAAGTAAACATTAAATATTTGTTTGGGTAAGGGAACTACCATAATATCCCTGGTAATTATAGAATTAGACATTTTCATATCAATTAAATTTAAAAATATGATATTAATTATATGATAAAAGGGTGTCATTTTATGGTAGAATACCCTACACACAACAATGGGATTCTTTTAAATCTTATATTTCACAATAGAATGAGTTATACTGAAAAATAATACATTAATAATATTATTAATTGTTATGGTTGTTAAAGTATAGTATTTGTTCTGGAGATAATGGAAAGAAAGAAATATATTATGTTTATACATGTTTGTTAATTATTTTTACAACCATGAAAGATGATTTAGATGATAAAAATGAGAATAAATTCAATTTTCAGAATAAAAGTCTCAAATATTTTTAAAAGGTAGTTTTATCGTCTTTTGATGGGGCACCCTTTTTAAATAAAGTTTTTTTCACATTTTTATGTTTTGTATGAAAAAACAAACTTCTTATTTATAATAAAGGTAAAAAAATTTATTTTGGTTTAAATTTTGTATTTTTCAGATAAAATTCATATTTTAATGAACAGTTAAAAACTACATTTTAATTCAAGATTCCCGTTTTTTTATCATTTATTTGTATTATAATATTATTATTGAAATTTTTTTAAGTATATTTAGATTATGTTGTAATAATTTAATCCAATTTTGGTCATTGCATGTAATTTCACATTTATATTTGATATAAACACCTGTCAATCATTTGTTGGTTTTTACTCTCTAAATTATTTTTTCTCATTCTGGAAATGAGAGTAATTTTAAATATAATTTTTCCACTTTTTTGAATTGAATATTCAAAAAAATAATAAATGGATGTAATATAAATGATTAATTTGGTTTATTAGGATTAATGAAATTTTTTGTGAATAGTAACTTTAGTATTTTATTTACCCTGGTTAAATGATAAATCAGTTATATAAGGGTAAAAATAATATTATAATAACATAAAAATGCCCTAAAACGTGTCCAAATATTATTTTATAATATATGTATGACCATGAAAACCCTTGGGATGATAATTTGGACATTGGAAGCCACTTGGGTGTGATTATGACAGTTATAGCTTTTAATATAATTTAATGGAAAAATTATCATACACTTGACTCTTATTACTAAAAAATTATTAATATGGGATATATATGTGATATATTCAACTATAAATATTAATTATAAATCTATAAATATTAAATAAATCATAGTATTTTATTTAATATTTTTATACATTATATATTTAAATTTAATTATTAAAAATGATGATGCATTGGTGGCTTTAATAATTTCTGAATAAAATAAATGATATTACGAAAATTGAAATAAATACTATTTTTCATAATATATCCCATCCATGATTTTTTTTTGTAATAAATTGACATTTTAGTATTTATTTAATGCATTTTAATTGAAGTAACTGAGTAGTTACAATTTTCTAAAATTCAACTATGAATAGTGTCAAAATTGACATAATTCATACCCAAAAATACAAAGTAGAATATTAAATATAAAAATTTTCCTAAAAAAATTTGATTTGAACAAATGGTTAGGATATGTCATAATATGTCATAAATGTCTCTTTTCTGGTCGTTGAACTTTTTATGGTAACACATTAACACGCAAATTGTAAATTACAAGATATAATAATATGATTTAATAAGGAAAAATAAGGGCTAAACAAAAAATATATGGATTATAAAATATTCAAAACATGACTAATATTAATTGGATAATATGGATTCGACCCAAAATCATCTTATAATTGAAATAAAATATTTTTGGTCTACTTTCAAATGACATTGGATTTATATTAATTTAATATTTCAATATCTTCCATGGATACCCCTCCCCTCTCTTATAAAAAGGTACCCACTCCTCTCTAATAATCAAAATTTCAAATCAGTTTGGATCATCCATTATTTACTCAAAAACCTTCCTCGAATCTCTATCCTCATTCTTCAGGACTTATTTTTGGTTTAAAACCCTTATTAAAGGTTTAAATGTCTTCTTCATGGGTAATAAATCAAATAAGTGAAATTTAATGATTATACATGACGATATGGGCTCATGGAAAAGAAATTCACCTTAATATATTTTTATTGATGAATAATTTGCTATAACACACCAATTTATTTTATATTTTTTACAAAAAACACCTTTGACATTTAGTTTCACTCAAATGTTTCCAAATGGAATCTTTTTTATATGAAGCACTTTACTGAACGACAAAAAGAATGCTTTTTAAGATATGTGGAGACAAAAACCATTCATCCACACTGAACATTATTTGGTATTTGGATTTACCTTGAAGATTTAATGCTTATTATAAGAAATTGAAAACCATATTCCTATTTGTAGTAAATTTTGAATTTAATATGTTTTTGAGAGTTTAATGATTATATCAATATCTTCAAATATTAACTTATGATTGCACTATAGAAATGTTAATTTCTCTATATATTTGAAATGAGTTATGATTATTTAATATTTCATGGGTGTTGAATAGGTATACGGGTGGTTCCATGATAAAACAAGGGTTGGTGAGCCCATGATAGCACTCTAACACATTGGTTAATGAGACCAAGTTAATCGAGAAGGTTTCTCCTAAGAAATTTAGGAAATATAAAATGATGGGTATTCCAAACATAACCATGACGTTTACTACCTATGTAGATGTTAATGCTACAATGTATGTATGATATGGATGACACAAGATACATTTATAATTTATTATTTCTATGATGTTTTTTGGATTCTTATAATTTTATTGGTTTATAAATATTCATGTACTAACATTTTATTCCATTATTTTATATCATTTACTGAGATTTTGGTGCTCATCCCTTATTATTATAATGACTAAACAAGGTATAAGGATGTGTAAAAAATTAAAGAAGTAAATATATTTTTAATAAAGAAAATTAAATCATTTTATATATGAAATGTTTTATATTTCGAAAGAAGTGGATATGATTGTAGTTATATCAACTTTGTATAAATTTGAGTTGTTATGTAATAGCTATGTCTGAATTCTCTGAAACTCTAAACATAGAAATATCCTCATTTTTAATTAATTAATTAACTCAATAATATGTAATGTTTAAGGTTGGGGCCTTATATCTAGTATCAGTGGTCATTTTAGATTGAATTAAAGTTTAGGATATTGTTAATAAAATATAAACAAATTATTTTTACTTTATGGTCAAATTGATACAATATAGAATTTAATATTTCTATGTTTTTTCATCTATTTTATTTCTATTAATAATGTATTTACACAAGGAAAACATGGTAGCTATGTTGGGATGGTATCCAAGGAAAATATCTAAATAAGAATCCTTAGATGGTCAGAATAAGAAATGAATAGTTTAATGAAGTGATGGAACAATTGACTTCGGAAAGAAATGGTGGTTGTATCTATACACAAGATCATCCGGATCAACTATAGTAGACCATGTCATTAGTGGACCACTTCATGAGGTTATTTCCTCTACCATTTAGAGGATCATATGACCTTATTAAAGATAAATTTTGAATTAAATACCAAGAAAATATTTTTGATGTCATGAGGTGTTTAGAAAATCGAAAGGTCAGTATTTTTGTGTACCATTTTAATGGTGAAGCTGATCGGTGGCGGTTGATGGTTAATAATACCAGAGTCAATGAGGTGCTTAGTTTTTTTTATTAGTATAAATTAAAGGTATGTTTTTGGAGAAATATATTCTGATATTAGTTCAACTTATAAAGGAAAAAAAATTCTTATAATTGAGTTGGGTGGATAACTCAGTGTCTAAATATGACGAAAAATTCACCCGACATGGATGTATGCTAAAACTTTCATCTCGAATTATGATAGTAAAATAAATCATTTCAACTAAGATTTTATGTTATAGTATGAAGGGAATTAGCTTATCAGGAGTTTGAAAGTTATGAAAAACTTGTTAGATGTGTAGAGAATGTGAATATTGAAATACACAATGATCATGTTTTTTTTAAAACAAGCAGAATAAGAGATCAAGATGGGAGACCAATAATAATAATTATTCAATAAAAATAAATGGAATGAAAATTTGGAATATATTTGGAGACAATTATTGTAAAAATAACCTGGGGGAATGCCTTTGAATTATGTTATGTGCTTCAGATGTGGTAAAATGGGGAATAAGGTTCGTAACTACACTGAATATGATAATGGTTAGAAAAAATAAGATATATAGTCAGTGAAATATTTTAAATTTAATGAGATGGTTGTTTTTTTTAATGAGTGTCCAATGAGGAATTTAAATGAGGAAATGCAGTTGGACAATAAGCATAATGGTGTGGTAAAATCCTTTGTAACTACAACAACAGATTTTGGGACAACAACAAAAAGTGGTATAAGGTACATTGTTTTTTTATTCAGATAGTGTTAATGATTTTTTTGATTTTTGGTCTACAAATTCTTTCATTTTAGAGATTTTTTTTTGCAAATTTGAAATTCCTCCTCAAAAAATTAATCAAGAACTTTTTGTAAAAACACATGGGTAAAATTTTCAGGAAAAAAAATTATAAGAATCTTCTTATCCTTTTTTGTGGAAAGAATCTAACCACATCCCATATAGTTTTCTCTCTAGTAGAGTTTGATGTCATTATGGGCATGGATTGACATTCCGTTTACCATGATAGGTTTGAATATGGAGTTAAAGAGGTTTCATTTCAGAATGAAATTTGGTTTGAGAATAATAATGAAACCTAATTATGGAAAAAATATTATGAATTTGAAAACCTATTAAAAGAAGGAAATGAATGTTACATTGAACATAATATTGAAAACAAAATAATTGTTCAGATTAAGTATGTTATATAATTAAATGAGTATCTTGATTCATTTCAGGATGATTTTCCTAGTACTATATATAATCTAGAAAATGAATTTACTATTGACACAGTTCTTTATAATATGCCAATTTCAAAACCCCATTATCAAATAGATCAGATTAAACATTAATATTCAATGAATCAATTGTATGTGTTATTAGATAATGGTTTCATTCAACTTATAACATAAACATGATGTGATAATATCATTTTTATTAAAAATAAGGATCTTTCAATGAGTCTTTCAATAGATTATAGATCCTTGAATAAAATCACTTTCAAGAAAAAGTATCATTATCCTCGTATTATTGATTTATTTGATTTTCTCCAGTGGGCACAATATTTTTCGAAGGATTACTTGAGGTTGGGGTAAAAATCAATTGATATTATAGGAAGTATAAATTTTGAAGACCACATTTCATACAATATATATAGATAATAAAATTTAGTTATTCCATTCAGGTTAATGAATCCACCTATTGTATTCATGGATATTATTAATTGAATATTCCATGAGTTCGGGGATAATTTTGTTGTTATGTTTATTGGTGATATTTCGGTATTTTCATAAATTAATGAGGAGTATGAAAGACAATTAATGGTGGTGTTTCAAACAGTAAATGAATAGAAAATGTATGGGAAATTCTCAAAGTTTGAGTTTTTTTTGAAACAAATTTCTTTCTATGGTCACATTGTGTCTAAAGATGGAATATAAAATGAATTTTCAAAAACAAAGGATATTAATGAATGGAAAATACCCACAAATATAACTAAGATTTTTATTTTTTATCGTTTCACAGGTTATTACTGGTTGGTTTTGGAAAAAAAATCAGAATTATCTAGCACACTAACATTGTTAACATAAAAAGGTTTTCAGTTCATCTAGAACAAATAATGTGATAAATGCTTTCAAGAAATGAAATGATGGTTTGTGAATGATCCAGTTTTGGAACTACCATCCAAAAAAGGTAAATTTGTTATCTACAATGATTCTTCATTATAAATACATGGTTGTGTATTAATGCAGAATAATTATTTAATTGTTTATGATTAACGTTTGTTGAGATGTAATGAGTTAAATTACCATACACATGATTTGGAATTAGTTTCTATTTTTTTCTTTAAAAATTTTAATGCATCGTCTATATGGAGTAAATTGTAAAATATATATTGACATAAAAAGATGTAATTATATATTCACAAATAACAAATTTAAATTGATATAGATAAGATGGTTTTAAGTAATCATGGTTGGTTATTGAAAAATTAATTTCCATGATTGAAAAGGAAACAAACTGGCTGATTATTTGAGTTGGAAAGGTAATGCTAAATTAACAATGTAATGTTTGGAAAATCATCATTTGATTAATGTTTTTAGGAATATTGGAATGGAAGTTGTTGTGGTAAGAAATTTCTTTATTCTTTTTTAGGATTCAATGTAACTATCTCTATAAAATTGAATTTGGAAATTAGATAAGGGAGACAATGAATTTCTGAAAATGGGAGAATTGGTTAAAAATGGAATATTTATGGAATTTATCATTAATAAAAAAAATTATGGTTGGGAATTGATTATGTGTTCCTTGTGATTCATAGTTGAAGAAAAAATCGTAATGATAAGCACATAGTTCCCTATTTTATGTTTATCCTGAAAGTACTAATATGTACAATGATCTTCTGGAGTATTACTAGTGGGATGGAGTGAAAAAAGATATTATTAGATTTACTATGAAGTGTATGAATTTTCAATAAGTTCCAGATGAATTGTAGTCCCAGAAAGGGATTCTACATCTTTTCCTAGAACTAGAGTTGAAATAGGATATTATATCCATGGATATCATAGTAGAATTACAAGATATATCTTGATGTAAAAAATTTAATTTGGTTTATTATTGATAGATTGACTAAATGTTCTCATTTTATTCATATTCAAGATACATTATCTCTAGATCAACTGTATCATTTTTATCTTATGGGGATATTCAGGTTATTGGGGTTCCCATCTCTCTTTTATCTGATCATGATCCCTAGTTGGATTCTATATTTTGGAAATGCCTTTAGATGTTATTAGGAACTAAATTAAATTTCAGTACAACTTCTCATACCCAATCAGATGGAACGTTAGAATGAACCCTTCATACTAAGGATGATATGATAAATGCTTGTTCAAAGGATTACAAGATATCTTGGGATCAACATCATTGTTAGGTTTTGATTTCTTATTATAACAATTTCCGTTCTAGTTTATTTATTGAACCATTTGAGGTGTTATATTGAAATTTGTGTCAAACTCCATATTTTTGGGTTGAAGAAGGTGAACGAAAGATTATGGTACCAAAATTGAAATATTATAGGATAGAAAAAGTTCAACTGATTCAAAAACACATCAGTACAACTCAAAGATGGTTAAAAACATATATGTATAACTCGAGGAAGGAATCTTCATTCATGGTAGGTGATCATATCTTTCTCAATGTTTCACCATGTAAATGTGTGATGCATTTTGGTAAGAATGGAAAACTGAGTCTACATTATACTAGAACCTATGAAATCTTGGGGTCTATTTGATCAGTTTCCTATAATGTGCCTTTATGTTTGAGTTTATCCTTGGTACCAAATATTTTTCAAGTTTTAATGTTGAGAAAATATTTGTTTTATCAATCTCATGTTTTGAGTCTAGAAGTAGTTCAGGTGGAAAAGAATATTTCTAATGAGAAATAGCCAATCCATATTCATTACTATAGAGAAGAAGATTTTTGGAATAAAGAGATTCATCATGTTATGGTTATATGGAAAACCTATATGTTTGAAGAGGAAACATGAGAATCTGAATATGATTTGAGGGATAAATACACTCACTTATTTGATTTGTGAATAAAATTGTTGGAATGGAATTCACAAAATGGGGAGGTATGAAACATCCCATGTAATTATAGAATAATACATTTTAATATCTATTATTATTTTCTAATTGGATATTATGTTTATTTTTGAGGGGTCGTTTTTTCTGATAGCAAACTCAACAACCAATAATTGGTTTCTTCAAAATAATACATTGCACTAAATACAAAGTAATATCAAAAAATAAATCATTATTAATATTATTATTGTAAATAGTAGTTATTGCCTAACAGTTGTATTATAAAGAATGAATAGAAGTAACTATATTATGTATACATTACTTTTTAATTTTTTTACATTTATCAAATAAATTTTATAGGCTTAAATTGAAAATAAAACAAATTTTAATCATGAAATACTATAATATTTTAAGTGTCCATTTTACCACCTTTTAATGTTGAAACCTTTTTAAATTTAGTTTTTGACACTTTTATGTGTTCTATTTGATAGAATAAAATTAATCTTTGGAATAAGGACATAAAAATTTACTTTGGTTGAAATTTAGTATTTTTGTGATAAAATTCATATTTTAATGAATAGTGAATAATAATGAGATTTAATTTAAAATTTCATTTTCGTCTAATTTATTTTTATTATTAAATTATAAATTGAGTTGTTTTAAATTATATTTCCATTATTTTCTAATAATTTTTTACTATTTGTTTTATTGAAAATAATTTCACATTGAATATTGATATAAAAAATGTGAATATTTTGAGAGTTTTTACTTTTAAAAAACCATTTTTATCATTTATAAATAGGAATATTTATAAATTTAATTTTTCCAACTCTGAAAATTTATTTTTCAAAAACTAAAAGACATGGTTTTAAAAAATATGAAAAATGTGGTTTAATATGTTAAAATTGAATTTTAAAAACTAACAGACATGGTTTTAATAAATATAGTAAATGTGGTTTAATAGGATGAATATAATTTTTTTTGGAATATTAACATTACTATTTTATTTACCAAGGATAAATGGTAACTAAGTTAAATAAGGGTAAATATTTTATTATAATAATCAAAAACTACCCTAAAACTATTCTTATTCACATTGGATAAGATAATGCCTCCCAAGACAACCCTTGGGATGAAAATTTGGATTTTGGAATCCACTTGGGTATGATTATGATGTTTATAACATTAAATATCAAGTAAAGGAAACATATCACAAACATGAATCATATTACTAACAAATTAATATGGGGTTATATAAGGAATATATTAAAATATAAATATTTATTATAAAGAACAAAAGATTAACTATATCATTGTATTTTATTAATAATTTTTAATCCTTAAATAGTAAAATATAATTATTAAAAAAATGATGATACAATGGTTTCTTTATTAGTAAAAGAATCAATTATATGATATCATAAATATTGAAATATATATTATTATTCATAATTTATTCCAACCACAAATTTTATGAATGATTTTGACATTTAATAATTGAGTTAATTTTTTTTGATGGATTCATGTTTTTAATAATTTTCAAAAAAATTGTCAAGTATTATTTGTGTAACAATGGACATAATTAAAAACCTGAAATATAAAATAGATTGTTAAATGTCATAAAATTCATAAAAAATAATATTGGATGAAATTTTTTGGATAATTCCAAATATTTCAAAAATGATAATTTTTTTCGTTTGACAAGTTATCGTAAATACATTAACACAAAATGGGTAAATAAAATGTTATTATAGTAAGACTAAAAAGGGTGAAATAAGGGTTAAAAAATCAATATAATGATTAAAAAAATACAAAAAACATGTATAATTTTAATCAGATTATATGGATTCACCCCAATATCATCGTATATTTTTAATAAATTATTTTCGGACCATTTCAACTTGATATTGAATTTATATTAATTTAATATTTTTATTGTTTATATTGGTGCCCCTACCTTATCCTATAAAATTTTACCCAATATATTGTAATACATAAACATATAATGACTTTTGGTTCAGCCAAGATCTACCCAAAAAACTTCCCAGAATCCCTCCAAAAATTCTTGAGGCCTTTGTTTGGGAAAAACACCCATCATAGAGGTGTTGAGATTTCCTTCTAGTTTAATTAACCAAATAAGAGGAATATAAAGTTTATATGTGACGAGTTGGACTTGCAGTAAGAAATTTAGTCTCAATCTACTTTTATTGAGGTATAATTTGATATTATAGACCAAATTATTTTATACTATTTATTATAAAACCATTCTAATTTTAATTTCATTCAATGTTTTTTAAAAGGAGTCTTTTGTATATGAATTGTCTTACTAAATGATAAAAGGAATGTTTTTTAACATATGTGGTGTCAACAAAATATCCATCGCTTTTACCATTATTTGGAATTTAACTTCATATACAATTTTTTATGTTCATAATAGAAAATAGAATACCATACTCCATTTTTAGGTAATCTAGTATTGAAAATGGTTTTGGGAATGGATTCATTATATTATTATCTTGAAATGATATCTTCTGATTTCACTATAGAATTGATATTTTTCCATTTTTCTTGTAAATATATATTGATAAAGTTATTGTTCCTATAAATTGCTTATGTATATGGATGGTTCCATGATAAACAGAGGTTGGGTGAACCCATGATAACATTCCAAGGCATTGGGTTATAAGACGATGTTAAATGATAAGGTTTATCATATAATTTTTATAGAATATTCAATGATGGTTATTACAAACATAATCATAATGGTTACTCTCGATGTAGCTATCAAATATACAATGCTTGTATGAAATAGATTCAAAAAGATAAATTCATTATTTTTGAAATTCAAGTTGTTTTCATGATTCTAATAATTTAATTGGTTTATAAATATTCCGGAAATAACATTTTCATCCATTATTTTAAAACCGTTACTGAGCGTATTTTTTTCATCCCTTGTTTTTGAAATGTTTTGTCACAGTATAATGGTGGGTAAGAGAATGTACGAAGTCAATAATATTTTTATCAAGAAAAATAAATCATTATTACTTTTAAAAGTATTATATTATGAATGAATTAGATATTGTTGTAGTTGAATCCACATTGTATAAATTTTAGTTGTTATGTAACAATTATGTCATAATCCTCTTAAACACTAAACCCTTAAATGATACTCAATGTGAATTCTTGAATTATCTCGAGATTTTGTAATTTTTATGGCAAGGTCATTATATAATTGGTGTAACAAACATTATTGAAATATTTTTTGGTTGATATCCCTAGGGGATGTGACATATCCTTTTAAGAATCGACGTGGTATTCTATTATTCTAATTGGGTATTAATTTATATTCTCCCTTGAATTTAATTATTTCAAATTTTATTCTATCTTATTTTGGGATACTAAGATGAATCCCTAAGAGGTTTTTCAAACTGCTTATTTTTAGTCTTGCTTCAAGTCAGTATTTATCATCCATCTATATTTTTTTCTTTTCATTTGAATCTTTTTTTCACTGATATTCCTCACATGAATATGGTTTTCATATAGTGAATAGGTCGTTTGAGTAATTTTGTGGATATTTTTTTATGATGATGAATTTTTTTTGTTTCTAAAGGTTCCCCTAATGTTATATCAATAACTAGATCATTTATTCCTTTTAATTTATATTTTTTATGTGTTTTAAAGCTCTTAGGGGGGATAGGGATCCTAGAAATATTTTTTTTTACTATATAATCCTGTGATTATAAAGCATTATTTTCATTGGTTCAATAGTAACAAGTGAAAAAAATAAATATAATGAAACATATATAATAGAATTAATGTTAAAGTTATAGGCACATTAATTTACATAATTTGATGACATTTTTGACACATATTGTTCTTGTTTTCTGCTAAAGATTAAAATCATTATTATTGTGGAGCCATATGTGTAGTCTTTGTGATTGTATATTTGATTCTATTTTAGTAGAAGGAAAATCAGTTAATAAAGTAATGAATTGGTTTTGGAAAAAATATAATCTATATTAAGTAATTTTCTAATGGGGAAGAACATAGTTGGGAATTAATATGATATTATTGTTGTGACCTACTATAAAGACAGTTACTGTTTCATTGAATGTTTTATTTAGTGACTATGTGGGGATATTATTTTACGGTGTTATATAGCTATGTTTGGATATTTTGGTTATCCTAAGATACATTTCAGTCAAATATATGGTGATCTATTGATGTTGGTAATGATTTCGGTGTGGATATAGATGCGGGGTGGGGGTTTCCTTTCTTTGGTGAAAAAGAAGTGAGACAATGATGGGTTTCTTATAGGTGGAGCAGGGAAGTGTCTATAATTTCGTGGTAGGTAAGAGAAAATGAATTGTCTGTTATGTTAGATGGAATATATTTTTTATAAGGACCAACTTTTTTTCCTAGTGGTATGAAATATGGTGGATTTTGATGAGTATTATTTTATGTAATATGGAATAAAGTAATATACTGGCTAAATATAGATCATTGATGTTGGAAATTATTTATTTATTAGATTTAGAATCATGTGGGTTATGGGATGAGTTTGTTGATTATAAATATAAAATCAAATAGTAAAATAAATTTAACAAGTTTAGTAATTGAAAAATATTATAATGATGACATGGTAAGGCTTAATGGGAAGATATAATTATCGTTGTAGTGTTGTTTTGTTCTTGATGTTGTGTTAGTTGGTGGTTTAGATAATGATATTGGTGTTGGAATGTGGTAGTAGTTTCTGGTTGATTATAGTGGAAAAATAATTTCATATTTGGTAATGAAAATATTTTTTTGGTGAACATGTTTGGATGGGTTTGTGTGTGGATAAATATATTAATATTTTATGTGATTTCCTTACTCACAGCACCAGCGTCCGATTCCATTTTTAACACCCAATGACATTTATGGTACCCAAAATTTCCTCTAAAAATCACTTTGTGGGGGGGAATAAAAAATTACCCACTATTATGTTCTCTCTGTTTTTGGTGTAGTATAAGATATGATGGGTTCTAGTTGGTAAATTCATACTGTCGTAGTATAGAATGTAAAGTAACACCTAATGGGATATTTTTTAATTATAGGTAAATAATATAGCTATGTAACTAATGATGTATTGATATGATGATATTATCATCAACAAGACTAGTATTTTATTATCCTACATTGATTTTGTAAGAAGATAGTATTACATTTTGGGGTATTTTTGGAAAGAGATGTGGAGGTACTGATTTGTTGATATATTTTGGTTATCATACATAATATGGGGATGGTATGAGTTTGATGTCATTTATTTTTATGATACCATATCACAAAAGATAATATATATGTTGATGGAATATAGTGTATTATGACCATTCTAAATATAAAATTTTGATCACATTACATTAAACATTGTAGAATGGGAGTGATAATGCAATGGGGATGTTGTTTTAGGGTACCCACTTCTAATTTTCATTGATAATATTTTATTATGCTTGGGTGTGATATTGGGGAGTGAGATGTGGTGAGGTTTGTTTATAGTTTACTTTATAGGTTTTGTTGTTTATGTTTTTTCCAATGAATGCATCAGTAAGCTCATTCCAAAATTAAATGAGAGTAAATTGGTATAATGCTACTATGTATACATGTTATGATCATTATTTTATATAAATGATTTTTTTCCATGTTATCAATTGTTATAGATCTTGATAGTATATATTTAAAACATGGGTTTTGTGGTTAAGTCACTACCTTAGAGTTTTATTGAATCTTTTTATGATTTCAATTTTATGACACCATTCATACGTTGTACGATTATTTTAGAATTTAGTTTATATATATTATGTTTTTGATTGGTTTTTTGTATGTATTATTGGGTTTTATTAAGGAAATTCACCTAATTTTCATGTATTATAACCTCAATGCATGTTTTGAACCAATGGACTATTTGTGGTAGACCATAAGGGTAACTGTCATCTTTAAAAAAGGCTAAGGACATGTTCTCAATGGGTAGGGGTGTGGTTGATCAATGAAATTTCACCCCCACATATATCACTTCATGATGAATTAATTTATATATTTATTGAATAATATAGTTCCTATGATTTTTAATCCATTTATATTTTCAATATATTTTGTGGAAATAATTTTATCATCACAGACTGTTTTATTTTTCTTTGAAAATTCAATTTGTTGTTGAAAGTTATTATTTCGGGTTTTAAATCCCACCATTATTGTCTAACTTGAAAATGAAAATATTACTAATTACCTCATTTATTTTTCACAATGTTACTTTCAGATGATTCCCACGATTAAAATTATATATCTTTTAATGAGGGAGATATTTATGTAGATTATAGCTATATTATTTAGAATATAGTTTTTAAATGGAATTAATTATATAAGAGGTGACCATGTTTTATGAAACGCCACTAAGGCTAAAGTTAGAAAATTTTCAAAAATAATATTTCATTTAATGTTTGAAATTTTTTTGATCAAACTGAATAGTTACCCTATATAGTATATTTAAGGGGGAAACACATTCACCAAAAACATGTTATTTGTTTCAAATTTATCAGCAAAAATGATTCATGATAATTTAATTTTATTTTAAATATTTTCCATCTTTTTAGAACCAATATAATGATGGATAGAAGAAGTATAATAAATAATAATTTGGTAGAACTTTGTGGTCTTCCTTGTAACATAAATGATGAATATAAGCCAACTTGATTCTCTAATGTGTGAAAACTATTAGGACCAAATTAATTAATTGAGGGAATTTAAAAACCAATTATTTTTATTAGTATATATGATTTTATAATATTCATATAATTAACTTACATTAAATCTAAAAAATATATTTCATGTCATAATATTTTTTAAATGATAAAAATAGATTCCCATTGTAATTTTAAAATTATCATATTTACTTCATAACATAAAGTATGTTTTATTAAAAGTTCCTATATATTTCATTAAAAAATCATGTTTTTTTAAATATTTATTTTATAACTATATATTGTATAACTACATACATATGTCTATATATTATATTATATAAATTTTATAGATAATTATGTCACGTTATGAAATAAGTTAGTGTATTTTCATTTAAATAGAACTATTTGTAATCTATAAATATTTTTTACTTTTAAAATTTTTTACATTGTTATATAAAATGTTAATCATTAATAATTATGGATTTATTATAATTAAATCAAATCCATATTTTTAAAATTCATGCCATTATTATAAGTAACTAAATTAAATAAAAATTGATAAAAAATATGGATAGTTTGTCAATAGTAAATTTACTGTATAATAACATTTTTTTTGAAAAAGAATTGTAAAATTTTTTATATGAAATTTTTTATTTTTTTAAAATGATTTAAGATTTAAATTTAAAATATAAATTTTATTTTGTTATAGTTTTATTGATTCATGTGAATATTAATTCCATAAAAAAGACGATCATGAGATCAAATCTAATATTAAATATTTTTAGTATATAACAATATATAATGATTTGGAATCATTTATAAATATATTCAACATGGAATAATATTTTAGATATAGAAATCTAATTTTTATATTTACACATACAAATTATATTTTAGTCATGTTTGAGTGATAAATTTTAATATCTTCTTTTTTTCATTTCATATTAAACATTAAAATCAATTATGAAATATATTTCATGATATTTAAGGATTACATGATAATGGTATGTCATATATTATGACAAATAATGTTCAAAAATATTTTTTTTAAATATATAATATGAAATCAAATTTTATAATGGTTGAGTAATTCTTTTGAACTTATTTGTGAAATTAGAGCTGAATTTCAAATAAAATTATAAATCCAATTACTAAATTCGTATCTAAAATTTTGTAGGAGTTATTTGAATCATACAGAAATTTCAGTATAAGAGAAGATAATTAAAATATTATTTAATATTGTTCAATATGAATAAATTATTTCATTGAAAATATAATTAACCACATTCTTATTAAATACTAATATATTGAATGAATGGTGTAAGAAAAATTCAAAATTAATGTTTTATGTTATATGATTGATAAGGGATAATAATACATATGATTGTAAATAATACATATTATTGACAATAAATGATTCATATTTGAATTATTTTACATTTAAATTTTATGAAATTATTGTTAACCATCTTCTTACCATATATTTGTGTAAAAAATGTGGTTTTTAAATATTTTTCTCATAGGAATGAAAAAATGGATCCTTTAAGAAAATAAAAATTTTGAAAAATATTTTTTATCAATATTATAGGTTTAGTGTTATATATAACTGTACTATATGCGGCACATAATCCGAATATGCATACATTGGGGGAGGGGTTGGATCTATTTATGTCAACATTATTCAAACATCCATATCCAATTACATTTTCATACTATTTATCAGAAAACCTATATCCATTACATTGAAAAATAAGTGAAAAATAATCTCAAGTGTGACATAATAAACTTTTACATGGTTAAAATATACAGGGAAATGAAAAAGAGAATATAATGATGATTATCAATATAAAAAAATCATTAATTGAAACTCATGTTTCAATACTATTTGGAGAGCATTAAGTGACTATGAATTTTAATAATACCCATAATGTATGTAAAACATTACACTCAATCACATTGAAATAAAAATTATTCTTTGATATAAAGAAAAAATATGTTGAAAACCTAGAATGAGATTACACTAATGATGGAGTTTTAATAATCACTCTCTTTATATATTTTATGATACACTATGATATTATAGTAGGATAGACACCAAGATCTTAATTTCACCTCTATTTTTATTTCTGTAATTATATTGCGAACTATATTTTTTCCAATAAAACTAGGGAATTATTTTCTTTTTTTGTATTAAATATCCATAATTTTCTCATTTTTTATTATATACTAACCTTTTCCCTTTTTACCAATAATTATATATTTTTTATCACAGGAGAATAAATATGTTTCCCACAAATGGTTATCTAATTATCTATGATTTTGATGATAATTTTCAACCAATAACATCAATAATGTTGAGGAAGAATTACCTAATTAAAATATGAAAAAATCCTATAACATAGAATCATTAAATATATAAATTATTTTTCACTAAAACCTATTATAACATGACTATTAAATTTTTAACAAGAATAATTTCCTCAAAAAATTGGGAAACATGATTCTTTCCACCTAAGTAACCTTATGAGATTATTACCTTTCATCTATCAAAATTACCTTCAACATTGATATTAGTGTATAAGATCGCTAAATTCTAAGTGTATTTTAATAATTTTAAAAATAAATGGAAAAATACATCATTTTGGTGGATAATATATATTTACATTAGATCAACAAACATTATCCATTATTATCTATGCAATGACAACATCTTATGGGACTTGATTTCCATCCCATCTCTAAGGATGACATTACAAATTTTTTATGCATATCCCACTTATGTGTGAATTGGTTCCCATAATAAAATTATATATAAATACATATTATTACACGTCACTAATATTTTAGTAAATAAATTGATATTATGTAAACTTATAATATGTTATTTTCCAAAATAATTGAGTTACACTTACACAAACATAAATTATTCTTATGCACGTCCTTGTTTATTCTTACTGAACTACATATTTGCAATGACATTTTAGTCATGATATATTCTCCTATTCAACCATAAAAGATCTCATATTTGAAAAAACCTGATACAATGTTCTAAAATGTGTTTTAGTGTGATAGTTTTCATGTAGGTAAAATATTCACATATTCGTTTCATTTCATTTAAAAATTAATATATTAGTTTTTAATGACTCCATACACCTTCTAGGAAGAAACTATACCATATTTTTCAACATAAAAAAAATATTAATGATATTTTTTTATAAAACCACAATGGTTTATTTACAATGCTTTAACATTTATTCAATTGAATCCTTTAGTTTCAAAAAAACAAGATGAACATCTATTCATTAACATAGTGCATCAATGGTTTCTAACATTCTAATAAATTTTGACATGGTTCAAGATCCTTGTGGGTGACATGTGTTAAATTAAAAATTCCTAAAAAAATACTTAATTTATCATTTGAACCTTTTACCCTTCGTTTGAAAATTTCATTAATAAAATCCCTCTGAATTGAAAATAAAATTATCTTCCATCAACAAAACATTTTTAAACCAATTTTTAAGCATGGAAAAAATCAAATTACATTTAAAAGATTGAAAAATTATAAAAACTCTCTTAATCAGGGATAACATCACTCATTTTTCAATGAAACCAAAGGGAACGTCGTGAAATGTTCACTTGTTATCATTATAAATCTAAATAATTAATCCATGTGAAAAACATATATTTTACTGAAAATATCATTATTATAATGACTTTGGGTCCGGTCTCCAAGCCACCAATATGGATGGAGATGTTTGGAATCTTATAACCAACTGGTTCCTTTCAAAAAAATCATTTTGTATTGGATTTACTATAATTTCAAAAACCTGATTTTTTGTACTAACATTCATCAAATTCACAATACATAAATTAAACCGATCATTAATGAAGTGATACATTATCTAAATCTAATATTATCTTATGTTGATGAACTATATGTTTTTCTATTATTCAATAAACTTAAGTTATTCCTATCGATTTATATATGAGATATCACAACAACTCCAAACTCATAAATAATTTATTTTATTCAAAAATATTAAGTCCACACTTGAGTAGATATAATATAGTCAACCAGTTCAATGATAAATTTAATTAAAATGTTTTTCATTCAATGTAATGAATTAAAAAATACATCTTGTTATAATTTAATACATGATGTTGACTTGTGAATATTCAGTGTGTAGCTAAATCATCTCTCATAAATCCGAATAAAAAATTTTGTGTCCCAGAATTTTACAATGTCCAAGATTTATCAATCCTATAATATACCATAGTATTTTTTTAAATACATATATGTTAATTTTTTTTGATTTAATTTTTACTGTTGAACATGAAATGTTGAAAATATAATCATAATTCAAGTAGATATTATGTACACCGGGATGCAAAGAATTTTCCAATGTTATTTAAAATTTACATATTTAACACCATAAACCCCTAAAAACATAATTTTGGAAAATAATAGTTTTTAATCACCTATACATGTTCTGTTATAATTTAATTAAATATATCATTTTTATATCTATCTTATTAAATATTCATTCAATTCATTTATAATGTCAATTTCCAAAAAAAATATTAATTTAGTAATCATCAACATCTCGATGAAACACATTGTGAATTTTATAAAATAAATTAATTTTTTTAATCGGACTTCCATATATTATGTCCACAAAATAAATGATATAATTGATCATTTTTTCCTTCTTCTTTAAGATAGAGAGAATGATATTAATTCCTCTTAACTAAAAAAATATTTATTAGATATTGTTGATGACTAGAATAATATTATCATGCAGTTTCATTAAGACCATATAATTATTCCTTCAATATAAAAACTATGATTTAATCTATGTGACCAATAAGAAAATTGACTTGTGAATATATTCCTTTTTAATAGGTAAATCACAATGAATTTTAATTTGATTGATATTTGGTGCACCATAATCCAATTTTCAATGTAAATGATGGGGGAGTTCAATTATCAATAAATGTGCCACATGAGAAATCAAATCACCCACCTCCATCCCTTAAATTTTGAAATAATCAATATATAGTACTTCTAACTTTTATAAAAAACCTTACAAACATCATTGTATTTTCTACGGAAAACCCAATTGTTTCCAATGATAATTTTATCTTCAATTATTGAAAAAATTCCACAAGTCTTATTCCAAATAAATTCTCATGAACATCATGGATCACATTGGTCCATATTTATACTTCGAAAACCTAAAAACAATTACATGATTTTATATGGAATAAAGTTTTTGTTTTTTATATATCATCCTTTTTCTTGTTTTACAAGAGAAATATGGTCACCAATGATCACCGTTTAGTAAATTTATTCCCATATTTTTCACTTATTTATATATTTTATTGTTTCCTTATTGATCATATCATCTATAACATTATTTAAAAATCAATAACACGTTGTATTTTCCTTATGATACATATTTCATCATCAATTTCATTTAAAACTTACTCTTTATTTTTGTAATCACATTATTTCTTTTATAATAGTAAAATGTTGTCTTTTAGATATATTTTTATGCACTCTATTTTCAAATTTTTATGCCATTCTACAAGAAGAGTAACTAAAAAATCTATTTATCTTTGTGATATTCCTATTTCTTATTATTAAACACACTAAAAATTATGCACATTATTTTGGAGATTTGAAATTATTTTAGTATTGTAATATTTCATTTCCACTTCTTGTAATGTTTCCACTCTTAACCTAAAATTATACCACCCCTAATTATAATTTATACCATTGTTTAAATTTATTACGAGAATTATATATTAGGTAGGTATTTTTCAATGGGAATTATTCTAGATTTGTTCTCAACTATTAGATCCCACCATTAAATAATTCCATTTCATTTAGGAGTAATGACTAATTGGACTTTTTACCTTATTCCGTGATTTTTAAACAATATTACGCTTAATTTTTAGTAAATATTATTCAATTATATGCTAAATTGTTTTGAATTTTTTATGAGAATATTTTAATCCAACATCAAATAAAATGACAATCACTCTGTTACATAATTTTTGTGACATAAAACTGTTATCCAAGCCATCCATGTATAATAATTGATGAAAAATATAGGAAAACATTTTAAATCCTTTTATTTAGGATAAAATTGACCCAAAAAACTAAATTCAACCAAATCATGAAACAATATTAACATATTTTTGTTTATATGTCATATATTTTTCAATAATCACTCTCTTTTAGAGTGTTCCAAACATGTTACAATTGTCATGTGGTTGACTTTTTATTACACAGTTTCTTTAATTATTCTCCCAATCCTACATGAATTTTTTTCCCATGTGGATAAGACATTTGTTCCATAGGGTTTTATTATCCTCATTTGATATTACACACATATCATTTCTCCAAAAATAATATATCAATTTCCATTTTTTAGGGTCCATTTAATCATGTTTTCACCATCAATTCCTTTGCAAATAGATGTCTTCCTGGTGAAATATATTACATTAATTTTTTATCATAGTTGAAATACACATAAAAAGTTGTTACCAATGATTTTGATAAGTAATGTGTCCATGCACCTTATGTATTTTCCTCTTATTTTGGATTTCTAAAAATATTTAAAAGTGAAACATATAAAAATCTTAATATATATTCAATTTCATAACTCAGAAACATGATGTGATATTTATTTCTCATCTGATGATAAGTACATCCAACAAAATGGATCTAAATTCATGTTAGATACATTACATTCAATTAAATATCCATGAAATTATCAGTCCTAAATCATATGTATTTGGAATCCAAATATAATAGTTCATCTTGTTCAATAATAAATATGTTTCTTACCGCTCAAGGAATGATGAATATACATTAACATACAATGATAAAAATTGGTTTTTTGTTTTCTACCCACTTGATGATGGTTCCCATTTATTATATTTTCCTCACCATGTATCCTTCAAAAACTAATTTTTATTCATGATGATAATATAATTTCTTTGTTCGTTGATCCATAAAATATTAAACAATAACCATTGAAAACATATACAATAAAATATATAATTATTGAGATTTTTTGTTTCTATTATACCATTATGTGTGACATTATAAGGGAAAAAATAAAATGTGTTTTTCCTAAGAAATTATGAAACGATAACCTTAATTTTAGGGTATTTTTATATAATTGGGTTTTACATGACCCTCCCTACAATCGGAAAGATGAATAGGTGATAATCTGAATGTTCCAACCCATGATGACCTATAATTCCCTAACAGCTGGTAACTAGCACCGAGTGGGGATATTTCACACATTGAAGGCCATATAAAATCATAACCTTCACTCGATACATACCACCATTATAAAAAAAACATTAATGAAATAATGGCACATTCTTACATACAGACACACACACATACAAATATATATATGTAAAAGATAAAATTAACTCAATGTTACAAATTAAAAATATATAAACAAAAGAACATAAGATAAACAATGAAAATATAGCTTTATATATGAATATATCCTACTACCATCAGCTCTATACACCACAAAACTCTTAAATAAGAACATCTCATAATTCAACAATAATTATCTCTAGAGAAGCTATAACAACACAACTATCAAAATATTATCTGTGAATAGTATTATATCAACACTCCCGCTACATGTGTGGGTCTAAGACCTATGTTATGTTGAGTATTAACATTCTAAATAATATTCCTTGTAAACTATAAAGGTAATATTATGCAATAATAGGGATAACTCCTGGAACTGGAGGTTGTTAAGATGGGGAAAATCACACTAGAAAAGCATGTAATTTCAAGGATCACAACATTATGGAGTATAATAAATGGATTTATAATAAAATATTGAGATGGTCATCAGTATAAGAATTAGATATTATTATAATTATAATTCATAATAACATTAATCTTCAAAATCCAATATGCATTGATAGTTATAGGAGCTTATAACACATTTGATTCCCTAAATAATTATTTCAAAATACACTAAAAAATATCCTGGAAAATGAATCACCTTTAATGTAGATAAATCACATTTATTATATAATCCAAACCTATAGAATCTAATAATATTCATGACACATTTAAATGGAAATACACTCAACCCTGAAGCTCAATCATCTGTCATGGTAACACAAACAACATGAATGTTTGGTTAAACCAACATTTCATCCAAATGATACTCAGGTACAAGTGAATAACCAGAGTTTTCATATATGATAAAAAAATAATCAATCATCATATAACATCATGAATCCTTATCATTATAAATCTCAGAAAAACAAAATTGTAGCAAACTTATTGTTAGAGGGTACCTCAAATGAATGGAATTCAACCCATTGAGAAATGGTAATTACCTATAACATAGGGGGTACCTAAGTCAATATATATTCTCTCATTGGTATTTATTACACTCCCTAGATATTGCTTATGGAATACATGATGCAAAATAATGAAATTGAATATGGTATCACATCTCCAGCCCCTTGGGGGATACCTATCCATATGTTGAATTTTCTAATAAAGAAGGGATCACTCAACATGAGTAGTGGTTGAAAAAAATGACCTTATTAAAAAGGTATTAGATAATATTCTATTTTTTCATTTCGAATTCCCCTGAAAATTTATTTCCAAACTCTCGATTATCAGTAATGATATGTACACAATGATTCCCTAGAGTAAATGATGTGTCCCTCTAATTAATCCACCTATTTTTCTTATTCCTATTATGATGGAATATATCTGAAAAACTAAACATAGTGTTCAATAAGACATTCAATGTGTAGGGTTGGGGTTCGGTTCTCGACACGTGTTTTAACCGGTTTTGTGTTCAAACGAGTGGTACATGAGTTATGTCTGTATCCCACACATCAAGTGGAACACATGTGATTATCAAAGTGTACAATTAATATACTTTTTAAGAGAGGATGTGGTTTCCTTGTTTCTGGGACAACTGTTCAATTTTTTATATTATTATCCACATAGAAACACTATAACCATAGAATACAATGTAAACAATATTTTTTATTAGGAAAAATATTCCATGTATTCATGAAATTTTCTTGTATTTTTCCAGTTTAAATCATATTGTATTAATCAAACCCAATCCATAAATTTCATCACATAATCTAACAAAAATATTAGAACCGAGTTAACCAACATCATGCATCTCATGATTGATGGATCACATCTATAATTTTCAAGAAAATCATATTTTGGCCACCTTCTTGTTTTTATCAAAAATATTATCTTGTCAAATGATATACATATACTAAAAATCCAATGTCATGTCTTCTTAAAAGGATTTTACATCATTGAAAAACAACATCAATTTAATAAATCTAGTGTTTCATCCTGTATTTTCAATGAATGCACAAATTGTTGTTTTTCCATTTCCAATAACCTAATCATCCCTAATAATTAATCCAAATCATGCCATGGTGGCCAATGGGGCATCCATGGCTTGTTCAGAACCCATATTCCTGAAATGGGAATAATGAAATTTGTTTCATGGGGTTGTTGAAACATTGATACCTAAGGAGTAGAACTTTGTGGTCAATTTTATGTTTGGAACATAGAAATTTTGTATGGTTTTCACATTGTATGTAAAAATGTTCATCAAACTATCTGAGGTTCCCCTTAGAAGTACTGAACTGAGCATGGATTGTGAATAGTTTTTCTAAACCATGAATCTAAACCATTTAACTATGTTTTTTTGATGAAATTGTGATTATAACCATAATTTAACTTTGAAATTATCTCCCCATGTCCATTAATTTTTCGTGTTAATGAAACCTATTCCTATCCTCTATTTAGATCAAGAACAACTCAATCTAGGTATTGAGTTAGATCCCTCAAATGATGTATGATGTTCGATCCCTAAAAACTACTTCACACATCTTGAGAAACACGTATAGTGTCGTTTTTCATAATCAAGTTTTCATTTGAATCAGTAAAACTATTAATGTGCATGCTCATTTGACCCATTTTATGGAATTTAATTTTTTTAAGTTCTCTTACAACCTATAGAAAATTATAGGATGAAATAAAGTGAGGAATACTTTACAACCATGATCTGGGTGGTCACAACATTTTCCATTCTAGTTTTGATATTTCTCAGCTATGAAATTCTGTCACACATTAGTTTTGTTTCAAAGAGACTCTTTTTATTTGGTTATTTCATGTAAAATGTACTATTTCACATTATTAAATTCTATTTTTTTTGTAGGTAGATGTTTTTTCCAATTTTTTGACACCCCCTGGATGTGACAGTTTGAATTAACCACTTTTGATAAATTCACTTATGACTGGATTTCTACTTTATCATATAGACTAGACTAAAAATAGAAAATCTATTTTTATACACATATTTATAGGACCCCAAGAAACTATTATGTGTTTGTCTCAGCCTATGATTGGATCATCCCATTTCGGCCTCTTCCCACATGATGATGATACATTCCAATTGAAACTGTGAGATATATGAATTGATTTTCCAAGTCATAATGAATTAAATAGGTTGATTGTAACAAATGGTTTTTTAAATTTGAGTGAATAAAGCGTGGTGGTGTCCTCGAATTAAATAAATTTGACTAATATGAATGAAATGGTTCAATGAGGGTCGTAAGGCCACACAATAGGTTATTATTTAGTAATATTCACATTTTATTGTAATGGCTATCTATAAATGAGTTTTATCTTTTTGATGCTTGTGATTTTTTCCCTCTTGTATTATGTTATTAATATTATTATTACTCATTTATATTGAGGTTGGATGGATGAAATTGAAGTATGTGAGGTTCTCCCTCATTCAAATAATAATTATGAATATTAAATTGTATGGGTTGTGCATAATGGTATGTGGTTTTTTTCATGGTTGAAAATCACAATCACTTATAACATGTGCATTGTATATCATCTAAGAGTAGTTATATTATATGGGTGTTGGGATTTTATGTGCCACATTCCATGATTTCAGTGATAACATGATGTCCTAGTCACCATCCTGAGTGTCATGCATGGAATCTCATACTCTTCTTGGGATGAAGAGAACATACCATTTTTCTTGATATTATAGGCTTATTAGGCTACTCATGGATATCTATGTTACACCATATCCAGCTATAACTAGTATTCTTGGTATATTTCCACATACATCTTCACATATATGGATCATACATGTGAATTAAATATTAATATTTATACTATATATATAAAAATAACTACTATATATATATATATTAATACTATATATATAGTGGCTATTCAGACTATATTCCATCCATGACCAGGAAGAGGTAGAATAGCCAGGTTTCATTCATGAACCCGGGTGGGTTGGTTATTTATTTATTCATCTTTTTTAATTAATTAAAAATTTCATGCACACTATTTAGTTACGAGCAATTCTTGGATTATATATAGACCCTTTTGTTGGTGGCCTACTGATATTTTTATCTCACACCTTACATTGGATACCTTTGTAATATATAATATTATATATCGATCGGTACTAATTAGGTAAAGATCCCTTCTCTAGGTTGTTGATGTGATTTTTCTTATAGATAAATCTTAGGAGAAGGGGATGAATATTTATATTAGGATGCTTATGAGGAATATTTTTTTCCATTTTATGAATTTTTATAGCTTTCATGTATTCATGTCCCTTATTACCTATTGTACCATCATGTCGGACATCCATGTAATAGACAATGCCTTAGTGGGTTTTGAATATATTATCGATTTATTACTTATTTATTACTTCTTTTAATTAATGATTCAGTTTTCTATTTATTCTTCGATAATTGTTTATTGGTTATATTTATTAGTTTTTTCGGTTGTTCGGATATTATAAGATGCTATTGTCTCCCCATAATTCTGAATTTACACCATTGTAACCAGTCAAAAGCTTCTGGCATATGGGGACACACGCTTCAATCCTTTTGATCCACTAAATAAGAACATGGGTTTTGTGGATCATATTTTAGGAATTTAAAAAGTTGAATCACAGCGGTTTCCATTCTTCCATTAATATTTGGAGACAATATATTACATTTTGGTATAAAATTTAACATGGCCATAATCCATGATTTGTGGTCGTGAACCCATGTTTGGGGTAAAGGTTGAGTCTTTGGAATTATTATTTTTTGTTTTGGTTTTGCCTATTTCTTTTGATATCATTTCACAATTGGTTGACACCCAATATATGTTGTGTTTATTATTATTATTTTGATTGAGGTTTTATTTATTCCTTGGAATGATGATATTATAGAAAAGAGAATGGTTACAAGAATATTTAAATGTCACACTAGGCCAAATGTTTCATTCATTTTTCCATTTCACTTCAATTTCGAGAATGTATTTTCATCTTTAATATTTATGGTTCCTTGAATATATATTGAATTATGGTGAAACATATTACAAGGAGTAAAAAACAAAATTATTACATAATGTTCCTACCATAGCATGACAATGATTTCTTAAATAGGATAAAGCGGACACATTAAGAAATCAATTATGGAGTTTTGATCCATGGACCATTCATTATAGGGGATGAAACATGTTTTTGTATGAGTTGAATGGATATCCTATATTGGATTTATAAATAGTATGTTCAATTTTGGATTGAAAGTGATATACAATTTAATTAAATTAATTTTAAAGTGATATAAATATTTTAACAAGAAAAAATTAAAATAAATATGACATAAAAATTGAAATTATTTATTAAATAAAAGTGAAACAAAGACATAGACCCAAAACTAGCCTTAATAGTTGGTAGTGGCTATCTCTTAATTTATTAAGGCCTTTTGTGGGATATTTCTGTCATCTAGACTTGGTTATTAAAGCATGAAAAGATGCATGATAATTCTTGTAGGAATTATTTAATCAATTCATATTTTCATAAATAAAATATTCATAATTTCTGAAATGTATTTTGAGGTGTTTGTTTGGAATTGTAGTAACATGTTTCTATGACATCTTCAAATCATATTCCTTGAGGGTAGTGATGACAATGCTATTGAGGTGGAAACCTCTGAGCCCGCAGTGATTCATCCTATAGTGGCACATGTGGCACCTATTCCTGTAACTAATATGGGAGTTGATTTAAATTATAAGAAGGTATTTATGTATTATATAGTCTACAAATGGTTTATTTAGAACTTCCCCAAGCAAGGAAGATTCGGCTCGCGATATTTAGCAACATCATCATCCCACGGTTTTGGGGTATAGAAGACCTCATGATACAGATTATTTTCTCAAATAAATTCCATCTATAACAAGAATCATTAGAATCCTCTTTAGATGATGGTCCATCTTGAAGAATATATACTACATGAATCATCCATGTGATGTGTGACATTATCACTAAGGTAGATCGATATAGAGATATGACCAGCGTGGATTTCTATATGATATCATATGATTAAATATTTCCTCATACTCGTAAGAAATGATAGAGCCATTGAATTCATGATCCTATTGTTTTGAATCCTGTAAGATGTGGAATAATCATCCCATTTCACATTAATATAATGGTTTTCTCCAAATATAGCTATTTATGATCTTAAGACTACTAAGAAATTAGAGGATGGGTTAGTTTTTACAATACTATCATTTGTCAATGTCTTTAGTTTGATGAATATTTGTAAATTCAAAATCAAGACCCTTATTATAGTGTGGAATTAGAGGGATGATTATGGTGTGAGTTAGGGAAGTTCATCACCTAAATAAATAAGTTGTTATTCCTCTATCTAAAAGCATCTCTTTGAGGATTCTTGTTGGGGTATTAGTAGCCATGATCCACATGTTAAAAATAAATTATTTTTAACCAGTTATGGAATCCATGACACATGAACCCTTAGTGATTGTGGGATCCAATATCTTGAAGAGGTTGTTGAAATATGGTCCATATCTAGTATTTGTGTTGTAATTTTTTATAGTTACTAGAGATCATAGATCTCCACCAACTCCTCTGTTAGGATTGTCACTAGCAGGATCATGAAAGTTTGGTAGTTGGAATACTAACGATCAATTAGGATAAGGTGGAGGTAAGGGGTATAGGTAGTTAGAAATATGAATCTCTATGCTAGTAGAGTGGGATTGCACAATTATGTATGGTAATGAATCAATAACATGATACATTCTAGTTACACGAAGTATAGTCTACACCAGAAAAATAGAGAGTTGGACCTTCTATAGTATATGGTAATTTTCTAGTTTCCATGACATCAATTTATATTTTATTTGACACATGAGTGTCTCAATTTTTCATATCTATGGATTTTAGGGGATTCTTTTCCCTCGAGATCAGACAATTTCATGGAGTTATGATATTGGAAACCCCATTATGTATCCATATAGATATAATCTACCATTGTAAGGATATCCTCATTGATATAGGAGGTTATATTTTCATATGGAACCTCTTAATCCTCAATATGACATGCTATAACATAATCATCAAGATGGATTGGTGAGTTCCCGATCGATCCCATATTGATTGCAATTGTCATATGGTAACATTTATGTCACCTTATGGTAGTATGACCATGTATATTGAAGAATTTTATGTCAATGAGACATGAGTGGGAATTAGGATGTAGGAGATGTGTAATGTGACATATATGATCACTAGTATTTTCCTTAATAACCATGGGTTACAACTTGCTACCTTTCCCCATGTAGTTCAATGTTTCAAAGGCTTTTTCCCTATGACTTCTCTAATATAACATCAGTGTGAGAGGTAAAATTCACTATTGAGCTTGTAATAGAAAATCAACTGATGACTCTTCTCCCTTATAAGATATAACCTAATAATCTTATAGAACTCATGAAATTGTTGATGATTATGTATGATAATGGAATCTAACACCGATCCACGTATCCTTATGTTTCTCCATTCCTTTTATCAAAAAATACAGATGGTACCTTTATGAATTTCAGGGATGACATGTTTTTGAGCTATGTTACAATCTTGAATTAGTATCCAATTACTAGAATAAATGTCCTCTATGATCAGATACAATGAGAGAATGTGTTTTCAAAAATAGATCTGAGGTTAGACTATCATCAGGTGAATTTTAGGAATTTAGACATACCTCACATAGATTTCAGACGTATGTAGAGCCTATAAGAGTACCTTTTTATTCCACTAGATTCAAAAAATCCATAGTAGTCTATATCGATACTATTAGTCAAGTTTTCCTCTTATATCTAGATTCATTTCTGTTATCATTGATAAAGATGTCTTATTGTATTTAAGATCAAGACACAATGATTTAACCCATTATGAGATCATGTATAATATAGTATAAGAGCACTCAATCAATGATTATACACTTTAGGATCAATAATGACCACCTGTAGGGACATATTATTTCATAGTCATGAGGTTTAGTAAGCCTAGAGAATGTGAGAGTGTTAGTTTCTTGGGAGTATCCGAAGAAAGTATTTGACATCAGAAGATTTTTGGGGCTTGGGAGGTAGTAAATACACTTTATCTATAATTTATCACTCCATGTACCCCACATATGTTCTTGAAAAATAAGATATTGAAATTCATATGTTCATATGATTTTTAATCATTATTTTAGGAGTTGAATGGTGCATTTATATTATTTCTAATTATGATTCTTCTTGTGCTAGGAAGGATCTATAATATAATCTTTGATCCATCATGGATCATTATTGGCACTATTGTAATGTAGTATGAGTGGTTAATCACAAACGTGTATCGTTATTTGAGGCATCACAAAAGGAATTACCCAACACCTGAAGATATTATATGAGAATTTCATGTCTCGGAATGGGTAGTTCACCTCTATTCCAGAAAAAATATTGAGATATACCTCACCAATTTTGGTGGCATGGTATGAAATGTGAAATTTCTAGCTTTATCACATGATGTTACTCTTCTTAGTAGGTAATATTGGAAAAGAAGTCTCTAGAAAGGCCTTTACAACCAATTTCCATTATTGAGTTGAATATGGGATTATATATCGATATATTTTTTGACTGACCTACCCAAATAACCTTTTCAAAATGATATTTTGTGGGTTTTCTTTATTCATTTGATAAAGGGAGTACACCTATTACCTATTCGTGAGACCTTCATTATAAACGATGTAGGAAGTATTAATATAATGTAGCTTTTACATCTTCATTGATCTCATCATTATATCATCATTGATAACGACATTCATTTAATGTTACAGTTCTGGTATCTCTAAGAGATTCCCTTGGGTACACAAATTATTTTTTGGGAAACCTATCACCAACAAACTAATAAATAGATATAGTATAGTATTCAGGTTCTAGAGGACATGTTACATGAATTTATACGTAAAAAATGGGTTTATGGAAGAAATATATAACTCTTATGGTTTTCTCTTATAAAAAATCATTCAAGATACCATTGATATGCATCCTTATTAATCTATATATGGTAGGAAATGTCGTTTTACTCTATGTTGTCTAGTGGATGGGAAGAAAAAAATTCATAGGCCAGGACTCTTGTAGTAGAATCTAATGTTAGTTCATATGATCATATATATCAATTTGACCACGATGTATAAACAGTAGTTCTATGCCAATATTTACTGGTGACATTAAGGGTTTGAGGTCAGTGAGTAGGTTTTCATGTCACTGTCACCCAAGTTAGTGTATAGACATATTAATGAGTAGGTTAATCTCTCACTACTGTTCTTTAGATCCATCGATGTTGGGAAATGAATTAGAATAATTGATTACTAGTTGGAACTACCTCTATGATATTAGTAAATTCAATATTTCTTTCATTTATGTCATCTTTACTAATAATATAAAAACCCATCGCACGTATTTCATCTTGATGAGAAATAATTGATTGCAAATTCTTCAATCCGGGAGTATCCATTATGTATAATGGAATAAATTAGGAAGACACTCTGAGGCTGGTTACATTCTTTGGTATGGTTTCTATAAAATCATGAAAAATATAGGATGATAGCATGAAACCAGAATCAAATATACGAACTCAGTTGGTGGAATTATTTTTTGATGATAGATATTTAACCTTAAGAGGACATGTCGAGGATGATTTTCTTTGTGGAGGGGATTTTTTAATGAATCATATTTTTAGTGAAGTTATGGATCGTTTTTTAATTTAAATTCTGTAATTTTCCATAATATTGAATCCCAATCAAGCTAAGTAGGTCATAGATACATATATTACATGTTTGTAGCCGAAATCCCCAATATGGGAAAAATGAACTTGTTTATATAATTTGTCAACCAAAGTTCAACCTAGGGTGCATGACCATGTGGGGAGTTGCAGGTTTGGTATAAATCCAATTTTTATGGGATTCATATGATTAGTAAAACTATTCACCTAATCTAGTGAGGAACTCCTTAGTGGTAGAGATCTATGTATGTTTTTCATAAGATTTGGAAAAAATAAGGAAAATTTGTGTGCCGACGTATTTTTGGGTGATTTTAGGTTTTTACCCTTAATTTAAAATTTAATCCTATTTCTCATTTTCCAATTCTTCCTAAAAAATATGAAATCGGTTTTCATCATATTTTGTTTTAAAAAACACCTCAATATAGGTATTACGATATATCTTCCATCTAATGAATGAACATTGATCTGTCAAAAGTGTTGGATCTATCTTGGTAAGCTCATATAGTATCATATATCTTATTACTGTTTTGCATTAAAACCTTAATTAAATTTAGGTGTAAGTTAATTTTTCCTATTTTCAAATCATTGGACCATTTCTCAAAATCTCTTCAAAACTACTTCAAATCTGAGTCTAAAACTAATTGATGTGTTATCTATGTCCTTCAGGTATGTGGTCACATAATTTTCCCATTGAATTTTGACATTTCCCATATATGGGATGTTTTACATATGATTTATGTTATAAATATGATTAGTAATCATTTATATTTATGTGGAATAAATAAAAAATAATCATATTAGTTTATCCCTAATGTTGATTAAAATTATGAATACATGTTTATATGAGTTGTGTAAGATGGTATGAGTTGTTGAGAAATGTCAAAAATCACATACCCTTACATTAGCTATCAAGAATAGAATATGAAAAAATGATGAAATATGGTTTCGTAGATTTACGTGTCTCAATCCATGATAGGATTGACTACATAATGACCCATTGACCATCTCATTTTTCAATAATGACGTGTCACACTCTTCATGGGAAGTAAGGAATGTGCTGTATTTCATGAGCTGGTAATCATGTTAGAGTAGTCGTAGATATCTGAGTTATGCCCACTCTATCCAGCACTATTATTCCAGGTATATGGACACTTATATCCATATATATTTGGTTCATATAGGTGGACGAAAAATATATAATTCTACCATATATATTTCTATTATATATACAATGACTGTTCAGACTATATTCCATCCATGAGATGATGAATGTAGACCGACAAGGAATCCTTCAAGAACTTGAGTGGGCTAAATATATTTTTTCTGCATTTTTAATTATTTAAAATTTCTATCATGTTTTTTTTTGAAGATAACTTCCTAGATTACATGTAGACACTGTTGGTGGTGGAATACTAAGATTGTTATCTCATACTCGACTTGAGATGCCTTTGGTACTTGAGAAGAATATATTTTTATATTTATTATTAAATTAATGATCCAATCTATAGTATGTTTATATTAATTTTCTTATAAATGGTTTTTAAGATAAGATGGATGGTCTTTTTCTCGACATTATTGTGGATTAGGTTTTTTGTGCTTTTTTATAACATGATTGCATCTATATCCCATGTTCCCCTTTTCTATCAACATTGCATGAATGCATATATAAAAAACCTCTTAATATGTTCTTGAATGTATTATTAGTTATTCAAATATCTATTACATGAGCTGTATTCTTATTCAATTAACTATTTATGCATATCCATTGTATTATTTATTTTTTTGTCTTTATATACTTTTATTCTTGTATGATTATTGGTTATTCTATCTCTTCCATCATGATAAGTGTGTATAGTCTCCCCACCATTCCACTATTATGGCATATCTGTAATGATAATTTCTATGAAGTGTGGGAAGGAACGCATTAGACCATATTACGCACCAGCTCAGGGTACAAGTTGAGTAGATCCCAAGTCAGGATGTTACATATAGAAATCTGATTTCATATTGAGGGTCTGTCATCATGAATGATCCATACCATACAACCTTTATTAGTCATTTTACATAAATTCTTCTTTCCATATATGATCATAGGTCTTAATTTAATCCATAATGATAAATCATTAACAGCATTATACAAAACCAATAAATTATCTCTCAATATAAATCAATAAAACATATTTTAAAATCACTATAATGAAATGATAGTTAACGATGAATTCTTGGAAACTGGGGCATGAAATCAGATATAATCATAAATGTGTGAAATGAAATTTTCCACACCTGATCATCTATTTTTTATGGTGGGAAAATAAAATAATTAGGAGTCCATTTCAAGATCCAAACTCAACTATCCCAAAGATTAATTTCAATAAATTCATAATGTTAGGGAAACCAAATGTTTTCAAATTCAGTATTCATTTTTTATATAATTAACAAGTACTCATATAAATAATAATAATAGGTAAATTAAAAAATAATAACAGTCTAACATCAAGGATATATCAAATGTTTATGGATAAATCTTATAAAAATATGCCCTTTAATTTTATATTTTATTTTATGTTATCTCCATGAATATCCACAATTAATTTATGTCAAACCTAATTCCCGAGTTCATCCAAAAATATCCATCCAATTAGAATCTCCCTATACATCACTCAAAAATATTGTCGGGTTGTGTCTAAAACCATAGAAACTCAATATAGAGAGTCTTAGAGGGAAAATTAATATGTTAAAAAATTATTTCAATTAATTAATTTAATTAAATTTACCTATCAAAACTAATATATTCTATTAATCAAAATGAATCATGAAAAAAAGAAGACTAATGATGTTATTTTTGTAAAATCCATTGTTTGACATCAATAGATGTAATATTTTACAATAAAAGGATCTTCTTAAGAGATGTTATAATTTTATCAAGTACGCTGATTTGTGTGTTAACATAAATAAAGTAATTTTATTATATTAATTATGAGGCCATAGATCACTGTCATTTACTTTCTTACTAAACTCAGGATGTGAACACCATATTCAAGAACCAATAAAACACATCAAAAAAATTTCTAGAATGAATACTATGGTCAAATCCTTATAATAAAAATTGTATGGTTTGCAGACTTAAAAACTGAAAATTGAGTTGAGTACCAATCTATAAATTACCTAGGTCACTACATACTCCCGACTATAAAATTTTTTTATCATTGAAAAGGAATAATATTTGATTAAAAGTTTATTCATACCCATCAAAAGGGACATCAATACATTCAAAAAGAACTCCAAGGTTCTTAGAGTTCGAGAGGGAAACTTTTGAAAAAAGTGTGTTTGACTGGGGGTTCAGGTATTTATAATAATTTTCTGAACTATAGGACCATGGTATAGACACATTCACTATGATCTAGAAACCCATGATAGATGAAATACATCGAATATTGCACAACGTCATTCTATAACCCCTAATCACATCTTGACTGGAGAAGTTGATGCATCTCATAGTTAAGATCATATCAAACTATAGAGGGACTATAGTTTCTCCTAAAACACCACACCGCATTTTGTGAAGAATAAAATCTAACATCAAAACCATTCACTTGACCCCTATTTCATAACCATTTAACCATCATAGAAGGCCCTATATTATAGTCTCATTACCTATAATAGAAACACATCATTTATATAACATACCCATTCTCCATAGTGAATCAATTCCAAAATTATAAGTGGTAAAAAATCCTCCCTCATATACTCATACATTACATCCATCCAAAATATTTGACAAAATCATGTTTTACATTGATACCTAAGGATCTGGGGTGAAAACTTCTCTATAGCTAATTATTTTCATACTTACTCCCATGTTGTATCCTTAATCCTCCTCTTTTATCCTCTTACACACCATCCACAACAAGGGAATGAAAACCTAGATCTATTCCCCAATAAATGATAAATATTTCAAAAATTGATGTAGGTGAAAATTTTGAATGATGTGGTGGATTATATAGATTTTTTAATATTGGAATTTTATTATATGTTTGCAAAGTTTTATGGATTTAAATTGTGTTAATACAAATGATATGATATTTATCAATGTTGAGTTTAATTACTCCCAAGGATATGAATTGTGTTTGACCATAGTGGGATTGTGAAGTATCATTCTCACAAGGATATAATATATTATACCATTACATATATGGATAATTATGTAAGAGAGTAAGTTGGTGGTGGGGTATTAATCCATTTTTATTATTAAATAACGATGAATATGATGTCACTAGTTATATATGTGCTGATTATGATGACGATATTTTTTGATCATGTTAAAAATGATGTTTTTTATTATATTACAATAAATCAAATATATTTTATTTATATTATTATTTATACTAGTTACATGGGGAACTATTAAAGGGGGTAGACACTAGGAAATTCTGTGTGAGTCCCCTTGTGTTGAAAACTTACTAACTAATGAGTGTTGAAGTGGAGAGAGTCCCTAATGGTGGATTAAAAACAAAAATTTAGGTGTCCTAGAGGGTGAAAAATGACCATTATAAAAATACTTTTCAATAAGATGCCTACAATTGGGTAAAAACATTTATAAAATATATCATGTTCTCTTGGGGTGGTTATCTATATTTTAATACTGATATAAAAATACGATTTATTTTCAAGGAATCATATATTATTATAACTAAAATAAGTCTCATTGTGTGTTAAGGTTATGAGTTCAATGATTTTTTATTAGATATTGTTATTAATATATTGTGGGTTATGTGGTAATGTGTGTTATTATACCCATGGTGTTGGATTCCAAGACATTTCTTATTAACGGTAGGCTTCATGGGATAAATAGTAACATGCATTGTTTTTAGAAACATTTTTTAGAATAGATTAATTTTAATTTATTTTTTTTCACACTCTTCAATATGTTATCAATTCGTTATACTCTACACAATGATATGTATCCACTGTATGCAAACACTGACATGGCTTGCGCTACACTCAACACTAAGTTTTTATATAAAAACATTTTACTATTATAATTTTTTAAACATTATAGTTATAACATAGTCGTGTCTCAGAATAGGATGTTCCCCTCAATTCCAAAAAAAAATATTAAGATATAAAATATCAATATTGATGGCATGGTATGAAATATGAAATTTATAGCTTTATCACATGGTGTTACTCTTGTTGGTAGGTAATATTAGAAAAAAAAAGTTCCTAGAAATGACTTTACAACCAATTTCCATTATTGTGTTTAAAATGGGATGATATATAGATATATTTGTTGACTGACCTACCCAAATAACCTTGTGAAAATTATATTTTGTGAGTTTTTGTTAATCATTTGATAAAGGGAATACACATATTACCTATTTCTGAGACCTTCATTATAAATGATGTAGGAAGTATTTATGTAATGTTGGTTTTAAATATTCATTGATATCATCATTATATCATCATTGATAGAGACATTAATTTAATGTTATGGTTTTGGAAGCTCTTGGAGAAGGCCTTGGGTACACAAATTATTTTCTGGGAAACCTATCACCAACAAACTAATAAATAGATAGAGCATAGTATTCAGGTTCTAGAGGAAATGTTCCACGAATGTATCCTTAAAATGGGGGTTCATGGAAGAAACAAATACCTCTTATGGTGTTCTCTTATAATAACATCATTCAAGATACCATTGATATGGATCCTTATGAATCCAGATATGGAAGGCCATGTCGTTTAAGTGTATGTTGTCTAGTGGCTGGAGAGAAAAACATTCATAGAACAAGACTCTTGTATGAGTCTCTAATGTTAGTTCATATGATTATATATAACAAGTCTTCCACTATGTTTAGATAGTAGTTGTATGCCAACAGTTACTGGTGACATCATGGGTTTGAGGTCAGTGAGTATGTTTTCATGTTATTGTCACCCAGGTTAGTGTATAGCCATATTCAAGAGTTGGTTGATCTCTCACTAATGTTCTTTAGATCCATCTATGTTGGGAAATGAATTAGAATAATTGATTACTATTTGTAACTAACTCCATGATATAAGTAAATTCAATATTTCTTTCATGTATCTCATCTTCACTAATACTATACAAACTCGTCACATGTATTTCATCCAAATGAGAATTAATTGACAGTTAATTCGTCCATCCAGGAGTATCAAGTGTGTATAATGGAATAAATTATAAAGACAATATGAGGTTGGTTGGTTCCTTTGGTATGGTCTCTATAGAATCAAGAAAAAATATTGGTTGAGAGCATGAAACATGAATCCGATATATGAACTCAGTTGGAAGAATTATTTTTTGATGATATATATTTACCCTTAGATGGATATCTCGAGGAAAATATTCTTTGTCGAGGGGAGTTTGTAATGAATCATATTTTCAATGAAGGGATGGATCATTTTTTTAATTAAATTTCCATAATTTTCCATAATATTGAATCCCAATCAAGATAAGTAGGTCGTAGATACATCTGTAACATGTTTGGAGCCTAAATCCCCAATATGGGAAAAAATAAACTTGTTTACATTATTTTTCAACAAAGGTTCAACCTATGGTGCATGACCATGTGGTCAGTTGCAGGATTGGTATAAATCCAAATTTTAAGGGTTTCATATGTTTAGTAAATCCATTCACTTAAACCAGTGAGCCAACCCTTAGTGGAGGAGATCTATGTATGTTTTTCACACGATTCAGACAAACAATATGGAAAATCCGTGTGCCTGTATATTTTGGGGTGATGTTATGTTTTTAACATTCATTTAAAATTTAATCCTATTTCTCAATTTCTAATTCTTCCTACATAATTTTAAATAAATTTTCCTCATATTTTGTGGTAAAAAACGCCTCAGACTAGGTGTTAAGCTATATATCCCATCTCATGAATGAACATTGATCTATCAAAAGTGTTGGATCTATCTTGGTAATCTCCTGTAGTATCATACATCTTCTTACTGTTTTTCATTAAAACCTTCATTATATTTAGGTGTAAGTTCATCTTCCTTATTTTAACATCATTGGACCATTCCTCAAAATCTCTTCCAAACTACTTCAAATCTTAGTCTAAAACCGAGTGATGTGTTATCTATGTCTTTGAGGTAGGTGGTCACATAATTTTCCCTTCAAATTTTGACGTTTCACATCTACGTGGTTGTGTCGCACACCATATTTTTATGAGAATAATCTTCTACTATGATCCTTCATCTCAAATCGACCATTTCACCATTATAAATAAAAATTTATTCTTGTTATGTTAGTTATAGGTTGGTTTCTATGTTTATAGACACCCCATGTGTGTGTTGTGTAAAATTACCAAAATTTGACTAATTATATTATGAAAGGATTTCCTTTATATCATACAACTTAGACATGAAATGGAAATTATATTATTGTATGGATTTTTATAGGTTCCAATATACCTCATAGGTTTCTGGATTGACTAATATTTGGAACTACCCATGTATTCCTTTTCTCACATGATGACGACACATTCCAATTGATGACATGAGCCATCTGAATTGATTTATAATTACTTAATGTATTAATTAGGTTGACTGTAATAATTAATTTAATCAATTTTAGTAGATAATGTTTGTTGCTAGACCCACATTAAATTAATTATATGAATGAGAAGGAAATAGTCAATGTAAGGTCATAAGGATTCACCTTTAGTTATGATTTTCAAAATGCACACATTTAATTTTAATGACTAACTATAAATGAAAATATAATTTGAGAAATATGAGATATTTTCCCTTTGTTTTATGTTATAAATATGATTATTAATCATTTATATTTATGTGGTATAAATATAAATGAATCATTGGAGTTTATTCATAATGTTGATTAAAATTATGAATACACGTTTATATGAGTTGTGTAAGAAGGTATGGGTTTTTGAGCAATGTCAAAAATCACATTCCCTTACACCAGGTTTAGAGTACATAATATGAAAAAACGATATTATATGGTTTCTTAGAATTACAGGTCTCATTTCATGATAGGAGTGATGAAAAAATGGCCCATTGACCATCAAATTTTTCATGAATGACATGTCACACTCTTCTTGGGATATAGGGCATGTGCCCTATTTCATAAGCTGGTAAGCACGTTAGAGTGGTCATAGATATCTGAGTTATTCCCACTCTATATAGAATTATTATTCCAGGTATATGGACACTTATGTCTATATTTATTTGGTTCATACAGGTGGACGAAAAATATATAATAATACCATATATATTTCTACTATATATTCAATGACTGTTCAGACTATATTTCATCCATGAGATGATGAACGCAGACAAATAAGGAATCCTTCAGGAACTTCATTGGGCTAAATATATTTTTTCTTTATTGTTATTTATTTAAAATTTCTATCATGTTTATTTTTGATGAGAACATCCATGATTACATGTAGACATCGTTGGTGGTGGCCAACTATGATTGTTATCTCAAACATGACTAGAGATGCCTTTGGTACTTGAGAATAATATGTTTATAAATGTATTATTAAAATAATGATCCAATCAGTAGTATGTTTATAATAAATATTTTATAAATGGTTGATAAGATAAGAGGGATTGTCTTTTTCTCAAAATTCTTGTGGAGTAGATTTTGTTCTTTTAGTGTTTTTTATCATTATTGCATCCATGTCCCACGTTCTCCTTTTCTTTCAACATTACATGAATCCATATATAAAAAACCCCCTTATATGTTCTTGAATGTATAATTATTATTTAAAATATCTATTACTTGACCTGCATTCTTATTCAATTAAGTATTTATGCATATGAATTTGATTATTGATTTTGTTTGTCTTTATATACTTTTGTTCCTGTATGATTATTGGTTGTTGTAGCTCTACCATCATGATAAGTGTGTATAGTCTCCCCACCATTCAACAACTATGTAATCACTATAATGAAAATTCCTTTTATGTGTGGGAAGGCATGCATGAGACCTTATTACGCACCAGCTCAAGGTACAAGTTGATTAGATCCCAAGTCATGAAGTTACATCTAAAAATATGATTTCATATTCAAGGTCCATCATCAGAAATGATCTATCCCAAAAAACCATTATAAATAATTTTACATAAATTCTTCTCTCCATTATTATCATATTTCATAATTAAATCTATAATGATAAATCATTAACAACATTATACAAAACCAATAAATTATCTCGCAATCAAAATAAATCAAATAGATTTTCAAATCACTATACATAAATGATAGATAATGATGAATTCTTGGAAACTGGGGTATGAAATCCATGATATTCATAAAAGTGTGAAATGAAAATATCCACACCTAATCATCAATTTTTTATAGTGGGAAAACAAAATAATTAGGAGTCCAGTTCAAGATCCTAACTCAACTATCCCAAAGATTAATTTCAATAAATTCATAATTTTCGGGAAACCAAATATTGTCAAATTTAGTATTCATTTTATATATAATTAAACTGTACTCATATAAAAACTAAGAATAGATAAATTAAAAAATAATAAAAGTCTAACATCAAGGATGGATCAAATGTTTATGGAGAAATCTTATAAAAATATGTCCATTATTTTTCTATTTTATTTTTTGTTATATCCATGAATATCCATAATTAATTAATGTCGAACCTAAATACCTAGTTCATCAAAAAAATCCATCAAATTAGAATCTCTCTACACATCAATCAAAATATTGTTTGGTTGTGTATAAAACCATATAAACTTAATATAGAGAGTCTTAGATGGAAAATTTATTTGTAAAAAATTATTTCAATTTATTAATTTAATTAAATTTACCTATAAAAACCATAATCTCCTATTAATCAACATGAAACATGACTAAAATAAGACTAATGTTATTATTGTTGTAAAATCCATGCTTCGACATCAATAAATGTACCATTTTACAATAAAAGGAACTGATTAAGAGATGTAATAATTTAATCAGTTATACTGATATGTGTATTAACATAAATAAAGTACTTTTATTACATTAATTATGACGCCATATATCACTGTCATTTACTTTCCTACTAACCTCAGGATGTGAACACCATATTCAAGAACCAATAAAACAAATCAAAAAAATTTCTAGAATAAATACTATGGTCAAAAAACTATAATAAAATATGGATGGTTTTCAGACATAAAAACTGAAAATTGATTTGAGTACCAATCTATAAATGACCTAGGTCACAACATACTCCCTATTATAAAAACTATTTATCATTCAAAAGGAATAATATTAGATTAAAAGGTTATTAATCCCCATTGAAACAGACATCAATTCATTCAAAAAGAACTCCAAGGTTCTTAGAGTTCGAGAGAGAAACTTTTGAAAAAAGTGTGTTCGATTGGGGGTTCAGGTATTTATAATTATTTTATGAATTATGGGACAAGAGTATAGACACATTCACTATGATCTAGAAACACATGATAGATAAAATACATCGAAAAATGAAAAAACCCATTCTATAACCCCTAATAAAATCGTGATTGGAGAGGATGATGAATATCATAGTTAAGATCAATTAAAACTATGGAGGGACTATAGTTAATCCTAAAACACCACACCATATTTTGTGAAGAATAAAATCTAACATCAAAACCATTCACATGACCCCTATGTCATAACCAGTTTACCACCATGGTGGGCCCTATGATGTAGTCTCATTACATAGAATAGAAACACATCATGTATATAGCATACCCATTCTCCATAGTGAGTCAATTTCAAAATTAGAAGTGGTTATCAATCCTCTCTCATATACTCATACTTAATAGCCATCCAAAATATAATACAACATCATGTTTTACATTGAAACCTAAGGAATTTTGTGGTGAAAAATTATCTATATCTAAATCTTTGCATACTTACTCTAATGTTGTATCCTTAAGCCTCCTTTTATATCCTCCTATACACCATCCACAACAAGTGAATGGAAACCAAGATCTAGTCCCCAAGAATAGATGAATATTTCAAAAATTGATTTAGGTGAACATGTTGAATGATGTGGTGGATTATATTGATTTTTTAAGATAAGAATTTGATTATATTTTTGCAAAGTGCTATGGATTTAAATTGAGTTAATACCAATGGTATGATATTTACCAATGTTGAGTTTAATTACTCCCAATGATATGAATTGTGTTTGACTATAGTGGGATTCTGATGTATCATTACCACAAGGATATTATATATTATATTATTTTATATATGGATAATTAGGTAAGAGAATAAGTGGATGGTGGGCTATTAAACCATTTTTATTATTCAATAATGATTAATATGATGTCACTAGTTATGTATGTGCAGATTATGATGACGATATTTTTTTATCATGATAAAAATGTTGTTTTTTATCATATTAAAATCCATCAATGTTATTTTTTTTGTAGTTGTATTTATACTACTTTCATGGGGAACTATCAAAGTGGGTGGACACTAGGTAATTCTGTGTGAGTCCCCAAGTGTTGAAAACTAACTAACTAATGAGTGTTGAAGTAGAGAGAGTCCCTAATGGTGGATTGAAAAAAAAAATAGGTGACCAAAGGTTGAGAAATCACCATTATAATAATATTTTTCAGTGATATGCCTACAAGTGGGTAGAAAAATTGAGACAATATATAATGTTCCCTTGGAGTGGTTATCTATATTTTAATACTGATATAAAAATAAGATTGATTTTCAGGGAATTATATATTATTATAAAAAAAAATGTCTCATTGTGTTGAAGGGTTATGAGTTCAATGATTTCTAATTAGATATGGTTATTAATATAATGTTGGTTATGTGGTAATGTGTGTTTTCATACCCATGTTGTTGATTTCCAAGCCATTTCCTATTAACGGTAGGCTTCAAGGGATAAATATTAATACCCATTATTTTAGAAACATTTTTTAATGTATTAATTTTAATTTATTTGTTTTTTCACACTCTTTATTGTGTTATCAATTCGTTATAAACTACACCATGATATTTATCCACTATATTCAAACACGGACTTGTCTTGCGCTGCACTCAACACTGAGTTTTTATATAAAGACATTTTACTATTATAAATTTTTAAACATTATAGTTATAACATAGTCATTAAAAATATTAAAATAAATACTAAAAAAATTAATTATTAATTATTTAATTTTTTTAAAATAAAACATAATAATAATAAATAATGTATTTTTGGGTAATGTATTTATTGGTTTGAAATAAAATTTTATCTATTGAAGATATTCTTATGATTTTCTATGAACAATATTAAAATTAATTTTATGAACCTTTAAATACTAAATTTGACAATACAAACATCATTTGGGAATTCAGAATGTCAAAATTATATTATGGTGAACTATTTGGATTTTTTTTGAAAAGCATCATTTTTGGATCAATATTATATAATATTTAATTTTAAAACAAAACAGATTTTTATATAATATATTTATTTTGTTAACATTTATATTAATATGGTTTTAATGTTTAATTATATAAAATTTAAGTAAATTAATTCAATTTAGGTTCTTGTAACCATTTTTACAATGAAATTTGTCATAAAAACATTTCGTACATTTTTACATTTTCTCTTAAAAACCCACTCTCAGGACATGTAGTGAGATTAATTTTAAATTAATTCATGCCTCATATGTTATTAGAATTTATAAAAATGTATACAATATTTGGAGTCAAAATAATTTATAATTTTTTATTTTTTCAACATAGTTTTTGACCAAAAATATTAATCAATGTAATTAAATTTAATTATTGTGATTTATTGGAAAAAATATTACATAGTGGTTGAATTTAATTTATGGGGACATAAAACCTGGAAATATGTCATAAATCCAACATATATAAATATTTGGATCAATTAAACTTTTTGTAAAAATAATCATTTATTACTGCGACTTGATTTAAGGGATACCTATCAATAATGTTTTTCTTTTTATATTTACAAGAATTTCATTCTCCCCCACTATAATGTTAACTCAGTCTCACCATCCCTCTTCCTTACACCTTTGAATCCTTTTTATAGAAAAAACCCTTCACAAATATCCTCCAAAATTCCATATTTTCATTCTATATTCATCCCATTGGTATGAAATCCATACAAGGAACCGGTTTGGTAAAAACGATGAGGAGTTATACAAAGATCATATAAAATCCTCACACAAGATCTGTTATTTTATTTTCATTGTACAACTAATAATATATTGTGATTAAATTATTATATAATATATTCTTTGTCTAATTTAAAATGTTATTTTATCTGTTATTGTTTAAACCAACACTCTCAGACACATTACTCAAATCAGATAAGAATACAACGTTTAGGTCTACAGATGACAATTCACTCACAAACTATTGTTTTTCGTTCATTATTTTCATCCTTTCATTGTTTAGAATAATGATCCAATTTATATATTTATATGATATGTATGATATATTTTTTAATTTTCAATTTTTTAATTATTATATAACAAATTCCTGTCTAAATTACATTTTAATTTAATAAGATGTCTTCGTTTGTGGATGTGGGGACTACAGCCTCATCAAAGTGATGTGATTCATTCAAACATTACATGGAATATTTTAAGAATAATATTAGTGAAATTATATGATATATATGACATAATAGTTCTAATATACTAATATTATATATTCACACACACATATTTCATTGAATTTATTTATTTCAATATGATTAAAAAATGGAAACGATATTCATGTGTATGTTTTCCCTAATGTCTACATAAATGGTGTATTTCATTTTCAATATTTTATATATTAATAAAAACACACATATAAAGAATATATATGATATTTATATATTAATTTAAATTCTGTAAATATGTAAATCATGATCTATATATCATGACCAAGAATAAAAAGTCAAAACATGTACAAAAAACAAGGCAGATATCACCCGAAACCTAACATTAGCATGAAGGTATTAATGAATGGGTAAGGAAAAGTAATAACTAAATGAAATATAATATAATATAATTATATATGTTAATTTGATATATATTAATATAATAATATTATATTTATAATAATGTAATTTGTTTAAAGGGTACGAAGAGATTCAAGACATAAGGCAAGGGGATTTCTCATCTCACTTTTATTTCTGTGAGACGTATGCCTTAAACACAAATAATTAATTTTTTATGGTTTATTTAATTCAAATGAATGTTTGTATTATAATTATATATAAAATAATTTTTATTGACATATCCATTTTATGGTCAATACCTTATGGGGTTTTATAGTCAAAATGTTATGAAATCAGAAAGGTAGTTTTGTCACAATTTTCGTTCTTTGACACACATGTATTTCTTATGAAGATATATTATTTTACGAGGTTTATATAATTCCATTTTTATGTATTATTTCATAAATACCATTATTTAAATTTTGTTTTTAGATTCATTTAATTTAATTACCTTACATGTGATGTACTATTCAAGTTACCAAGTGGGAAGAGTTTCATACAAAAACCTATTAATTTAGCACGATTGTTTGCAATTAATATTCAATTGATTAAATATTATGATTCGTATCTCCAAAAAAAGTCATTACTAATATTATATTGTGGTTATTAATACAATTTATTCCCAATCTAGACTTAATATAATTCGTAAATTTTATTTAATAAAATATTGACATGATTTCTCTTTTCAGTCACAAATCTATTTTATTATAAATTTTTTTTCAAAAATGTTTTCAAGAAATGTTTTTAATTGAAAAGAAATTTTATTTTAAAAAAATTGATTTAAATTTGTTATAATTTTTCAATGACTATGTTGTATGTTTTCAAAATTATTTTAAAATTATATGTTTTTCACAATGTTTTATGTTTATAACGAATTTTTTATAGTGGAAAGGATATTATACCAGATAAATATTTTTAACAAATATTTACAAATTATTTTCCATCATATATGTCATACATTAGTGTCAATAATTCCTTCCTATAGAAATTATCCAACTATTTTATTCATAATATTTTTCATAATGATTTTTTAGGGGAATTATCTTTATAATGTTCATATCACTTTCACAGGTTATATTCATATGAAACACACTTAATTTTATGGGTTATTATTTGATTAAATGATTATGAAATCTAGATATTTTCCATAGGTTATGATATGATTACATGTTTCTAGTACCTAATTCATTTCATGTGTTTTGATATGATTAATTCTAATGATCTAGGGACAGTCAAATGTAGGATGTGATTATAATATTAGTGGGATATATATCTAAATACAATGCATTGGGTAATTATTTATATCTCATTATATAGACATGACTGAAACAAGGTGGGTACATAGTTCAATAATGTAATTTTTCATCAAATAATTTATGGGGATTGAACCTTTACTACTAAAATAGTCTTGGGAGTGAAACATTAATACCATGATTTTATAAGGAGTTACTCTTACAACTAATATGGTAGTGGAAATAGGTTGTACATACTATGGATATAATTTTATACAGTTATATATCTTTCACAATTCTAGGTCTTACCCCTATCTGATGATTTCATGGATATTATTCTTGATTAAATTATGATTTATGTCTTACAAATTTAAAATCCTTATTCCATGATTTATTTTTATGATTTTTATGTGAATGGTAGGATGATAAGTTGTTTTTATCACTTTATCATACCATTATGCTCATGTTTATGAATAAATATCTTAATTGATTAACCTTACTGAGCATTTGATCTCACAAATTTTTATGTTTCCTTCCCGCAATATTTGATGATATGTATTAGTTATGATTTACTTGTGAAGGGACATAGTTTTGAAAAACCTATTTAGAGATATTGAAGATCACTTATGTATTAGTGTTTATGTTCCATTTTTTTATAGGAACTGAGCTAATACGGTATTTAGATGTATTTATATTTAATGTATTAATTATTCTCAAAAAATGACATAATTTCAATGTATGATAAGTTAATTTCACTATAGTTGGTATAAAAAATAATTATATTAAGAAATTGGAATGATGGATGATAAATCCTTAATGAGAACCCTAAGGACACATCTAAGGATAATGAAAAGTATAATAAAATATCCTGGCATATTGGTAAAGGATATAATTAGTGGTTTTCAAGAAATACATCACTATCTGGATACTACAAGTGGATGTTGATCTGAAATAGGTGTAATTAGGGTTATAAAACCCAAAACACTATATTGATATAGTACGATTGGGAATTTTTATATGAAAATGATCCATTCTACGCACATAGTTTGAACCTCCCAGGGTATATGCAATGTGCATTTTAAAACTATTTAAAAAAATCATGAAGGATTTAGATATATATTTTCTATTTATAAACTCTGATAATCTTAATGTGACATAGATTTAATATAGTTTCATAAATGAGACATCTTATAATTTTTTTTTCATGATTTAGTTTTTTCACACTTTGATTATTATTTCTTACTATATTATTTTTAGATTTACTAAATTATAGGAATACAAAGGAACCACACCAATGTTTAGTTGGAAATAAAATTAAATGATTGTTTTCTTGAGGAAAAATATTCAATGTGATCAAGGTTATAAAATATTTTTTCTATGCACAGATATCTTTATCAAGCTATAAATCTACCTGGACATCCAAATGAGAAAAATAGGGAACAAAATATTATTTTATATATTAGAAGGAGACATAAAACTTATTTTAGTTGGTCTTTTGATCGACTTGTTTTTGAAAAATGGATCACTACCCTTGAAAATATATTCTCAGTTTACCATTTTTCAGAATAAGATAATGTCATTCTGGCTATTTATCAGTTATAATATGAAGTGGGACAATGGTGGACTCTAATAAATAATATGAGGGAGCCATAAGAAATTGAATCCATGGATATTTATAGGTTCAAGTCATTATTTTTCAATAATTACATACCTCATATTCTTATACAATGATGGATAAATAATTCCCCGAGTTCAAAAAAAGTGTTAATGAATATATTGGTACCTATAAGGGTATTTTTACAAGACTTGATAGATATGATTATTATATTATCATTTATCCCAAAATTATTTTTGACAGGTTCTTCAGTGTCTTAATGAAATTTATCATAAGGGAGTTAGATATAAGAAACATTAGTATATTTGAATAGATTTTGATTTCAGCAGTGAAGGATGAAAACGAGGTAAGAGTTACATATCGATCTTATGGTTTTGAAAAGAAAATAATGGAGTTTAAAGTAAAATCATAAAACCATAGAGAGATGAACATGATTTTTTATTTATACTCTATGTGTGGGAAGAAACATGGATGAAGTCGTATTAAGGGGTCTAACAAATGTTTTAAGTTCATAAGGAAAGGTCATCAAGAATTTTATTTTAAATGTGATGGAAAAGTTTGAAATAAATGGAATTGGGAAAATTATTCACAAAATTCACCCCCACCTTTAGTGATACATGTTTATGGGGGATGTCAATTATGGTAAATAGTGTCTAAAATGGTAGGATTATAATAATTATTGATGTCAGAAACCTATCATGTTGAGGGATAATGGGAAATCTCATGTGATCATTGTTTTTAAAAAGGGTTGTGATAATTATGTGGGGAATAGTAAACCTTCCATCCACTCTAGATCATATAATGTGTTTTTTGATTTTGGATATTACCTCCTTTAAATATATAAATAAATTTATATGAAATTAATATTCCTTCAAGACAATTCTATGCGGAATTATATGTGCAAACCATTAATTTTATATTGATTCCATTACAAATATGTGATTCCAATCTAGTTAAAATTTGTGGAAATATACTTCATGGAAATATTTTTAATCATACACAGGACTAATTTTATGTCCTCTTATGTATGGAATCCAACATTTTTATTATATAACCTTTCATTACATTTTAAAAATAGAGAATATTTTAATATTTACTATCTTTGAAATAAGGTATATAATACAAAAAAATATGAAATCCTTATTCTAATAAACAGTAATGGATTTATCATAGGTCCATCCTAAGTTCAATTTTACAATATCATAAACTATGGAAATACATCAAAGGAATGGGAGAGAAGATCTCTCAGTAAGGGTAAATCTGTGAAACAATTTTCTTATGATCAAGAGGGATATCAAGAATGACATTAGAAAATACATAAATTCACGATTAAGAGGAATATCAGAAGAATTATAACATTAATCATATCTTGAATATATTTCTAAAACATTTAGTTGATATATTTATAATAATATCACCATGTTTTTTCATTGGGGTGTCCTAAAAATTACCAATGATTTTTTCCACGGTATCGTAAGACATGTCATCTATAGAGATTAAATTCATTACCCAATGCATTAGTGTGTTTTCAACATATGCACTTCATATAAATTATTTAATTTTATCTACATAGATAATAATAAAACATTTCATAAATAACCCATGGAGACTATAAAATATAACATTCATATCAAAATCATGGTGTATTAGAATGTGATTAAAAAGAAAATTCTTTTGTCATTTTAAACCTATAAAAGAGTAATGTGCATTTTATGTATGTTAATACCAAAATAAAATATGAAATTATGAAATATATTTGAATTACCATGTAGAATAATGACTTTTTCGTATTCAGATAAAGGGAAAAAATATCTCGATAAAATAGAGAAAATTTGAGAAGAAAATTATAATGAATAAAAATGAAAAAACATGGTTCTATAAATCATTAAAAGGGGAGGGTAAATGTTATACCACACCTAATATTATATTAATATAGTTAAGGAATAAAAACTGGGCCTAATAACATATAATGGAATTTTTGAAGGCATACCATTTAAAGATGAGACATGAAAGGAAATGAGAAGTTGATATTTCCCTTACCTTCAAGAGTGATTCGTAAATCCTGATCATCAATTCCTTAGAGGATTGAGGAATCCTTGGGAGGTCTTATTTGGAGGAAAATCTAATCAATTCATGGAGGATTAATTTTTTATGAATAGTATTAATGAAATTGGAAGGTTTTAATTGAAAAAGTATGATAGGTTTTTTTATTAATTTCCTTGCACACCTCATTAGTGGTATTTGAAAAACCATGTTCTTGCCATTGGAATTTTCCCATGGTATTGGATACATGGGATACCTAATAAATTATTTTATATCAAAATATTCTTCTAGAATTATATAAAACTCATTACATAATTATGAAATTGTTATAATGTTTGTCAACATACCAAAAAGCTGAAATTGTGTTTTTACCATTCCCGAAAAACTAACATATTTTTTAAAATTGTAATTTATTATCCATAAACTAATATCAATATTCTAATTTAAAAAATTACTTTAATTTATCATAATAATTCTCTATATATGATAAATTTATTTTTCATATCTAAAATTAATTATTTATTCTAAATATTAGTGGATTGAAAATTCATAGTAATGCATTGTAAAATTTCTTAAATTTGAGAAAAATATTCTATCACTTATAATTATAAATTATTTCTTATATGACACTATTTCATTATAATAATCATTATAAATAAAACAAAATTTTAATACATTAACAGACATCTCCCTAAAAAGTAAAAAATTTTCCCAAAAATCAATTTATCAAATTCTATCTGAATTTTTATGCATAAATATTTGTAAAATGGAAAGGATGCAATAAAATTTATATTTAATCAAAGAAATTAAATTTTATGGTACTTGTGATTCCAAAAATTACTCCTTATTACACCCTCATATGACCTATGGGTATGGTGTACGATGGTGAAAGACTTATGCGCCACTTAGCTAACACCGCTAGAGTGAAAATCTCCACTAACATGAAATTATACTATAATTGATTTCATCTATGCTTAAAATGATGACATTCGGCTTGGTCCGTTTCAAGAGTAAAGCCTAATGATAATACAACCTTACAATGCATGGACAAATGTTCTTCATACGAAATGATTCTACCAGATGATGTCATTGAGGCTTCATTCTGAATTAATTAACCATTAAAATATTTATTTAAAAGAATAATTGTAATGACATAATTATTATTAAAACTAATAATTCCTACAATCATATTGATCCATTGTCATAATTGAGAAACAATCATATAATAGTTGATACCCAATGGTCACATATCAATTATACTCCCATTATTAATTATGTTATATAGTTTTTTTGAGTGCAACACAATACAACACATATATTTAGGAAACAATTATCATTTGAAAAGTTCATGTCCTTATATTCATCCTCAATTATGAAATTGCATCCCATATATTTCAACTCATTCACTCTTCTCAGAAAATGTGTGGGTAATTTTTCTTTTTTGTCTCCAAAAGTTCCCATGTGGCATCTTCATATTTTTGGTTCCTCCATAATACATTAATAAGTTGGGTATTCTTATTTAATAGAAAATTGTATCTACAGTATGAAATCTAATTTGATGGTCCTTATAATAGATGTCATTTTTTAGTTATAGTACTTTAGGATTCAGTACATGTGAAGGTTTAGGTATGTACATTCTAAAGAGATACTTGTGGAAAAAAATCATGAACTTGAGCTAGGTTAGGTGGAAGGGAAATCCTATAGACCGTTACTCATATGAAATAAAGGGTTCAAATGGGAATAATGTATGATGTTCAAATATTCCCTTTCTTCCCAAACCCCATGACTCTCTTCCTCGGTGAAATTGGAAGGAATAATTTTTCACCAACAACAAAATCCAACTTGCTTCGAAAGTGGTCAAGATAGATTTTCATACAACTATGATGATTATTTATGTATTGTTGGATAAAGTGAACCTTCTCTATAATATTCTTACCAATATCAGGATCGTGATTCATTATTTCACTAGCTTCATCCCAAAAATCAAGAGTTATATATCACATCCCATACAGAACATCGTAGGGTGCGATTATTATACTCGAATGGAATCTAATTTTCTATGAGAATTTAACTAATGGGGGTTGTTGATCTAATAAATCATTAAATTCCTTTGAGTATATTCATTACATGTCTTCAAGGCCTGAATATGAAATTTTTATTTTCCATTATTTTGAGTGTGATAGGCTATACAGATTGTCAATTTTATATTTTGAGAACGTTGAATTCTTCCATAATTTTGATCTGATCCTTGGATAACAATCATATAGGAATTATAGTGGAACTAAATAGAGCCTTTATACTTAATTTATAAATATATATATTGGTAAATTTTTCATGAGAAAAATTTCTCTAATGGATATAAAATGTGCAGTCTTAGTGAGGCGGTCCACTATAACCCACATCACATTATTTTCTTTGGATATTTTTTTGTGACTAGTGAAAAAAACCATAGTAATATTGTCCAAATTCCATGCTAGTATGGGTAGGTGTTTTAATACCCTTTTATAATTTTTTCACTATACCTTCACTTATTAGCACACCATGAATGTAGTTTTGTAGTTGATAATGTCCCTTTTCATGTTATCCTACGAATAATGACCATTGAGTTCCTCATATTTTTTCGTGATTCTAGGATGTATTAAAAAAGTAGAGTTATGAGATTCTTCCATTGTCAACATCTTTATTTCCCAAATATATTGAAAATGCATCCTTATATGAAATTTTAGTACACCAACATGCTCAATATTAAACTCATGAAACATCCCATTCTTCAAATCCTCTATCTTTTTCTAAAAAATGGTTCTTCCCTATTTTATTTTTTATTTACTCTAGTAATGATGGTTGAGAAATCGTCTTGGATAGGGTTGATGATCTACCTTACCTTATGATTTCCATATCAATTTTTACTAGGTCTTTGATTAATGGATATCCAGGAATCGCCATCATTTCTAGATCAATAGGGTCTTTCATACGTAATGCTTCATCGACTTTATTTTATCTACCAGTGTAATAATGAATTTAACAATCAAAGTCTTTACAATGTTCCAATCAACTCACCAATCTCATGTTCAATTAATTTTTAATTGAAATATACTTAGAACATTAATGGTATGTGTATATATCAATGTTCTCCCTAGAAGTATAGTTCATCCATATATTTAGAGAATAACAACCACATATAGCTCCAGGTCATGCGTAGGATAGTTCTGCTCATGAGGATTCCACTATCAAGATGCATAAGTAACCACCATTAAATTTTTAATGAGGATGAAACCAATCCCTTTTGGGATGAATCACTAAAAATAATGAATCATTTTATAATATATTGTAGGGTTTACATGTATTTAGTAACATTCCTCTTCATCAGCTCTTGGAACCATTCTTTTCACTCCTTTGTCCAGAAAAACATGACCCATTTTCATGTTAGCTGGGTTAGTGGACTATAATCTCTTTAAATGGGTTTCAAAAAACCTTTTATTGTATCCTAATTAACAAAGAAAACTACAAATATCAGTAACTATAGTAGGATGTGGAAACTCGTACACAACCATTGTCATTACTGGCCAAACAGAGATTCCATCATGGGCTACAATGTTTCCCAATAAGGAAACTTTGTGTAACAAAAATTCAAATTTTCTGTACATTAAAAATAAACTATCCTTCAAAATATTTTTAAATATAACCATTATATAGTCCTCCCACTCCTCGTTTCATTTATAATATGTTATAATATCACCAATACAAAGTACCAAAAAGTTATCAAAGTATTACTTAATGAATATACTCATAAAATCATTAAAAATAGATGAATCATTAATCATGATGAAGGTAATAACAACACACATGTAATGCTCATATCATGAGTAGTAGGCGGTATTTGGAATATGTTATTTCATCATCCAAAAATTGATTATAACCAATCTGAGGATCAATCATAGAGAATAATTGATACCCATGAAGTTGGTTAATAAAATAATCAATTCTTGGAATATGGTACATATTCTTAATCATGATACCATTATGATCTCCAAAATCAATGAATAACTTTAATAATCTATCATTATTCTTCACTAGAAGAACAATTTTTCCCTAAGGAGGAACATGTGAGTGGATAAACACCTTATATATAAGATCTTGGAGTATCTTCATTAATTAATCCAGATCCAAATTATTTATTATATAAGGTGTATTTGAAATTAGCATTGATCTATGAATGAGTTAAAAAAATGAAATTTAAATCTTTTTTTTGGGGATTCTTAGGTAAATCATCAAGAATTACATCATTGTATTCCAAAATTATGGGTAAACTATATATTCATATAGATTAATTTGATTATTCATCCGCACAGATAATGAAGATAAATAAGGCTATGAGTGGTCATTATACACAAAAAATAGGTAGAGATATATCTCTATTTAAAAATAATATTGTTATTCCATTAGAGATAACAATGATTTATATTATTTTGATCTTAATTTTTGTATAATGAATTTAGATCTTATTAATCTCTTGTATAATATCATCTTCCAGCATGGAAATGACTACTTGATTTGTAATGAGATTGTTCTTAGCAAAGTGAAGAATAGAGTTTCTATACACTATTGATTCAGGGATAATACCTCTAGGAGTCTTGATTGGTAGTTACAAATCATGAATTTAAGGGATTGATTCTATTATATTTTTATACGTAGAAGAAATAATGGAATGACTAAAACTATAATAAATTGAATTACTTGCTATCTTTCAGAGAACAACAAGATTACCCAACACCATATAATTGGATATTCCACTTAAGTCTTCCTGATAGTTAAATTATAATCTTTATCCATTGGATTATTATAAGTTTGATGATTGTTTTCCTATAGTACCCTCATATTTGGTAATTGATTGGAAACGTGGCTATGTTTTGTAGAAAAAACACATTAGACTTTTGGCAAAGCCTGAACTATCCTACCTTTATTATGCTGTTGAGAATTTGAGGTTTCATATCAACACAATTATTCTGATTGATATGGATATCTGATCTACACATGTAACACTTATACCTCCAGATCTGGATGTTCGTTGAATGCTTCTTCCCATATTTTTTCCATGGGTTTAATTTTTAATTTCTTCCAACATATATCTTAGTTAATGACCCCCCCCCCCAATACGGCTCTAAATAACTCCTCTTTTCAGTCCATATTTGAGGCCACTACATCTCTAGGAACTTCACTTTATCATTCATATCACTCCTCAAGATATCCTCATTGTTTTCACAGTGTCTATTGGACTGATTATTCTATAGATTTTGTCTTAGTCATCTGAATAATCTATCAACCTTACCATTAGGATCCATGAAAATTATAGCGGTGTAATAAGAAAGCCTTATGAAGTTCATCTCAACTATAACCACTAGTTAAATTTCGTTCTATTTTAGATCTGTGAAATATTCTTTTATTTCCATTATATTGAAAAGGGAAAATATTTCTGGAAAAAATGTTCCCCCGGACTCTTCCCACAATCTACCATTAATATACCCTCTTGGTTTCATATTTTCTACCAACACCCACCACTGATAATCATATCTCTCTGGGTGGTAGACAACTACGATGAATTTCCCTTTTTAAAAAAATTAGAATAATAAGGAACTGTTTAATAGATCTTATCCACAATTCAATAATCAATGTGTTAGTAGATCTATTGAACGATGGTGGTAATTGATGCAATAAAAACTCAATAATTTTTTTCCCTTCATGGTGAATCCATAAAGTCCTCTTGATTCATGTTATTTCACATAACTTGATTCAAATGATAGATAATTCTAACGAATGTGTCTACTTCATCTTCTACTCGATGTATGTCAGTACCTCATCTGTTGCTCTCCAGATTTATGTAGTTTCTACTATTTATATCTATTATAAAAAGAAAAATGATATAGTGAGAAAAAGATTAAATTTAATAATATTATAATTCCAATGGATAATTTATTTCTTATAATATAATGTTTAAAAATGTAATTAATTAAAAAATTAAATTTTATATATTTCCCTCATAATTGTTCATCGAAATATTTTTATTAAAAAAACATATCCTAGGGGAGTGTCAAACTAGGAGTATAGTAAGGCATGTTTTTGTGCACCTGTTCTGGTTCGAGTTTATCTCAAAGTGGTGTTAATGTATTTTACCCATAGATGCATCTGTTTCAAAGCCACATCTACTTGTTCATATCTAGATGTAAATTTCTATACTCAGAAACCACTTAAAAAATATTTACAAAAACTCCAGGATGTTTACCTATATTTTAGCTTTTATCTGGGGTTCTCCTAAACGTAAAAAATCTTATTTTATGAAAATAAATAAACAATAATTAGATAAAAACTACGGTATCCCCCATTTTATTACATAACATTTCATTAAATTTAACAAATAGAGGTACTTTTAATGTTTGGTATCATGGAAATAAAGTACATAGTAAATAAAAATATGATGACTTTATTCTATTCAACATTAATGGCTTCATCGTAGGTTAATCTTATGTTAAGTTACTATATGTCATAACTAGTGTACAAACATGACATTAAAGGGTGAGGATAAGGTCCAGTTAGTGTAAAAATGAGAAATAGTTTACATGTGATCTAGAGAAATATTAGAAAAACATGATGAATTACATAATGGAATGACCAAGAGGAAAATAATAATAATACATAAATGAATAATTACATAGAAATCTATCTAGAAAATTTAATCTAGATATTATTAATCATATCACCATGTTTTTTCACTAAGGTTTCAGAAAAATTACAAATGTTTTTCATCAAGGTATTGTAAAACATGTCATATCTAGAGATTAAATTCATTACCCAATCCATTGGAGTGATATTGGGGTGAACCATTCATGTATACTAATTAATATGGGACACATATATCATAATAAAAAACTCCAATAATTATTGATTTAAATAAAAGAAATGGGTATCATATCAAAATCATGGTGTTTTAGAATGTGCCAAAAAACAAGATCCTTTTGTCATTTTAAACCCTAGGAAAAGGCATGTCGGATTGATGTATGATAATACCAGAAAAAAAATATTGTTATGATATAAATATTAATATTATTATATATTTAATATGTGTTTCTATTCCCAAAATAAAAAATAATAATTTCATGACAGAAAGAGATAAAATTTTAGAAGAAAAATCTACAGGATAAAGGTATAAAACATGGTTTTGGATAACCTTAAAAAGAGAGGGGACATAGGTATTCAAATAAAAAACAATAAATATAGAAAATGGTTATAATAAAATGGATCTAATAAAATACTATTGAAATTTTAAAGGCATACCACATAAATGGTGATGTTGAATGGAAAAGAAAAGTTGACATTTCCATTTCCTTTAACAGTGGCTCCAAATACCTAATGATCTTGACATTAAGGGATTATGGACATATTGAGAGGACTCACTAGGAGGGGAAACTATAAAATAATACAATAAGTTGATTTTTTAATGAATATAAATTATTATATGGTAGGGTATTAATAGAAAAATTTAAGATGTTTTCTATTAATTTCTCATGACACCTCAATAAAGGAATTTGAAAAACCATGGGATTTCCCTTGGTATTTTACAATTTTATTGGAAACCTAGGAGACCTATTAAATTATTCTAATTAATTTTAGTTTGAAATTATTTTTTAATTATTAGTACATAATTATGAAATTGTCCTGATATCATTAAACATACAAAAACACTCAAACTGTATTTTTACTATTCATGTAAAATAATGTATTTTATAAAATTCTCATAAATTCACATTAACAAAATATTGATGTTCCCATATATAAATTTAAATATATTTTATCATAATAATTATCAAAATAATGTAAACATATCTTTTAAATATAACAAATTATTTATTAAAAATAATAGCATATAATAATTTCATAATAAATGCATAGTAAAATTTCAAACATTTGAAATTAAATAAAATTAGTTTTTTGTTTATAAATAAAATGAGTGTTCTTATTAAACTATTAAATTATAATAATTACTATCAATAAGTCATTATTTTAATAAAATAATTTATATATATCTGAAAAATAATTTTTTTCCTTGAAATGTTAATTTGTCAAAACCCATGTCAATTTTATAAAAAAAATTATTTTAAAAATGAGAATGATGAAATAAAAATTAATTTAAATATTATGATTAAATTTTAAGAATCTAGTTCATCAAATCATAACCCATCATAACACTTGTACATGACCTAGGGGTAATGATTGTGATGGTGATACAATTTTGGGGTTGCTTGACTAACATCACCAGAGTGGTAATCTCCACTAAATTAAACTATTGACAATTCTGATTTCATACAAGAATAACTAGTTGACATAATGGATATCATTATTATCCGTATTTTTATACTTCCAGGTGTGTAACTATTCCACTAATGATATAAATATGGAGGAAATCAATTTTTTTATCTTTAAATTTGGAGTCATTTTATCATCGATGAATGATTTATAGTAATTAACTAATACAATATAATACAATCTGATTTATCTAAATAGGGCTTGAATATGAAACAAAATTGATGGACATATTTCCTCTAGTATTATGATATTATGTTTTCCGTCACCCTAGGTAAAATGAATGATATTATATAGAAACTGTTATATAATTCACGAGAATATTTTTTTGAATAGTTTGATGATTTTTGGACAGTGATAGAGGGGATATGAATTCTTCCTCTTGATATAGAAGAGTACAATCGTAATATAAGTCTAATTCAGATTATGGAGAAATAATCATTAATGTATGGGGTGGAGGAGTCCCAATAAGGATACTTAAAGGTAGATGTAGTGTGGGACCATGTTATACCTGGATATGCTTCAATGAGATACAAATAGGATGGATATAAATAGTTAGGGATAAATAATTTATTTCATAATTGATGGGGGGTAGGTTCTTACTAACATCAAAATCTCAATAATGATTATACATCATGGTCTGGTGAAGATTTATCATTAATTATGGGTTCAGAATTAAGGTACGCTGAAGAACAAGTAAGTGGAATAGTTAATGATATAGTGTATACTCCATTCCCAAATGAAGTTGTAGATCTATGTTATATGTAGTTTGATTCAACCTTAATCAATATTTGAGTGGAAGATAGAGTGAATAAATAAAAAATTTATCACCATTCCAACACAATCCAGGGGAGGATATACTGTGATTTTATAGATTTTGGATTAGTTTATCAAATCATCCCACTTCTAAATTATTAGGTGTTGGTTTTCATAGAGATATTTGAGAGGTGTTACATGGATGAGAATACCAAAATTCATTGGGAATAGAGGATCAACATTTATGATTGGGATCTGCATTTTACCATTCAATAATAGGGAGGATTGTAGGATAATTTTGGATCCTCATTGTTCATTAGAAATTGTTTTGATCTCTAAATAACTATGTAGGTGGATTAGAGAACCTAGATTCTTTTGAATATGTTTCAAGATTATGTCTTGGATTTTAGTGGAAACGGTTGAAGAATTTTATCTTGGTTATGAGGTCTTATTAGATTTTATTCCACACAACTATATTAATTTGTATATTAAATGAATTATATTGGTGACAATATTGTTTTCTATTTTTCCAGTTTATCTTTATTTATTTGTTGATCCCTAATACATATGTGGGAAAGATTATGTTTGAGGAGATTTATGTTATATGGAAGGTGATATATGTACCACATGACAAAAGAAATTCTTCTGCTGAAAAAAGTTGATGGACAATAGATATTGTGTATAAGATTAATGTTTTGTTGTCAGATCACCATTATCAATAGTTATAGAGGTTTGACTAGTGGAGAACTAATACTCATCTTTATGTCGTTTAATTCAATCTATTACATCTGTTTTGTGAGGTAGTGTATTAGATGTTTATGAAATTGTATATGGGGAAATAATTCACTGGGTAACACCCTCTATCAAGTATTGATTTAATAATTTTTCTTATAAATTAATGAGATGATTGACATTTTATTAAATTAAATGTGGTTATTTTTCTGGTTGTTGATGAGTGTTTTCTCTTAGTGTGTATTATTTAGTGCTATTGTTATTCTATTTATGTGGTATACCCATGGTATTTTATAGTTTTATATATTTATTTGTTTTACTTCAAGGTTTAATTCTAATTATTAAAGATGAAAATATTATAATAGGAACCTAATATTACAGTGTAGACCATAATTAGTCATCAATTCTCCTATTTTTTGTCATAGTTGTTCTAGGAGGAGGCTTGGGGAAAGATTATTAGGGTTTATATGAATTTCTAGTCAAGGGAATGTTTTTCACAGCACAAAGGTGTGCTTCATAATAAAGGGATATAGGGATGTTATAAAATATTGAGTGGTGTGAATGGTTGTGACATAGGGACCCGATATTATATATTGGTGGCTTTTCTATCACAAGGACCACTATAGCAAAGTCATTTACCATACAATGTGGCATGGGTTCAGAGTTTTCTTATAGCTTAGTCATTGACCCAGTGACATGTAAATATAGGAATAATTTTTTAGTTTCTATTCCATTTGAAGGGTTAATATTGCATTTTATATTTAGGGAAAATGTGTGCTTTACCATGTTTATTGGATATCACATATATTTAAAAAAAGCCATAGATATTCGTTTCAGTGAGGGAAGTACCGTAATTTCGCAACAAATTAAAGAATAATACATTTCCATATCGATTAACATTTATAAATAGGATATTAATTTTATAATAAAGGGGGTTCATTTTATGATATCATACCCAACACACAACAATGAGATTCTATGAAATCTTATATTTCACACAATAGGGAGTTAAACTGAAAAATAATACATTATTAAATTGTTTTAATTTATATAGTTGTTCATGCATATTTGTAGTACAGGCGTGAATGGACAGAACTAACTATATTATGTTTATAAATGTTTTTTAAATGTTTTTACATTTTCAAAAAAGTTTTTGTAGAAAAAAAGTAGAATATATCCAATTTTTAGCATAAAATACTCAAATATTTTTAAAAGGTAGTTTTATTATATTTTTATGGGAACCCTTTATAAATCAGGTTTTTTTTCAATTTTTTATGTTTTATATGAAAAAATAAATTTCTTATTTTTATGAAAGGTAAAAAATTTACTTTGGTTGAAATTTTTTATTTTTCTAATAAAATTTATATTTTAATGAACTATGATACACTACATTTTAATTCAAAACTGCATTTTCGTCACATTTATTTGTATTTAATACTATTATTGAACTAGGTTTTCAAGTATATTTAGATTTCTTTATTATTTAATACATTTTTGGTAATTTGATGTAATTTTATATTGAAATTTCATATAAATACATGTCAATCTTTTGATGGGTTTTACTTTTTAAATACATTTTTTCTCATTGTGATAATGGGAATAATGTTAAATTTAATTATTCATCTTTTTTGAATTGAATATTCCCAAAAAATGGTTTTAATAGCTATTATTAATGTGGTTTAGTAGGATAAATGAAACATTGGGTGAATGGTAACGTTAGAATTTTATTTACCATGGTTAAATGGTAAATAAATTAAATAAGTGAAAAACAATATTATAATAACATAACAATACTCAAAAAATTTCACTAAAATTATTGGATAAGATATGTATGACCAATAAATCCCTTGGGATGATAATTTGGCCATTAGAAGCGAATTTAGTGTGATTATAACATTTATAACTTGTAATTTAATGTAATGGAAAAATTATCATACAATTGAATCTTATTACTAAAAATTTATTAATATGGGATATATATGTGATCTATTCGACAATGAATATTAAATATAAATCAAAAAATATTACATATATCATATTATTTTATTTAATACTTTTATACATTAAATAATAAAATTTAATTATTAAAAATGATGATGAATTGATTTCGTTATTAATATACGATTCAATAAAATGATATTATGAAAATTGAAATAAATATTATTATTCATAATATATGTCATCGTTGATATTTTTATGAAAGTGACATTTTTGGATTTATTTAATATTTTTTTATTGAAGGAATCGAGTAGTTAATTGTTTTTAGAAAATTCAAATATGAATACTGTCAAAATTGGAATAATTCATAAATAAAAATATAAAATACAATAATCAATATTATTAAATTCATAAAAAAATTAAGATATTACCAAATGGTTAGGATATGTCCTAATATATCATAAATGTCAATTTTTTTGTCATTTGACAAGTTAGGGTAACTACATTAATACGCAAATTTTAAGAGACAATATATAATATTAAGATTAAATAATGAAAAATAAGGGTTAGAAAAAAAGATATTGATTAAACAGTACTCAAAAATTGTCTAATTTTAATTGTACGATATAGATTCAACAGAAAATAATATTATATTTTAAAAAAAATATTATTTTGGACCATTTTGAAATGCAATTGATTTTATATAAACCTAATATTTTAAGAGATTCCAAGGGTAACCATCCCCTCACCTATAAAAAGGTACAAACTCCCCCTAATAAAAACACTTTGAAATCCATTTCAATCATCCATCCTCTACCCAATCACATTCCTAGAATCCCTCTCTACATTATTCAGGCCTTATTTTAGGTATAACACCCTTCTTAGAGGTCTTAATGTGTTCGTCAAGGGTAATAAACCGATGTAGAGGAATATAAAAATTATACATGATGATATGGGCTCATAGTGAGGGACTTCATCTCAATCCCTTTTTATTGATGAATAATTTGATATAATACTCCAATATATTTTATGTGTTTTATACTAAACCCATTTTATTTTTAATTTCATTCAAATTTTTTCAAAATGAATCTTCATTATTTTAACCGCTTTACAAAAAGACAAAAGGAATTTTTTTGACATATGCGGAGACAATTACCATTCTTCTACTATGATCATTATTTTGTATTTGGATTTATCTACAATATTTATGGCATATTATGAAAAATTAAATACAATATTCCTATTTTTATTTAATTTTGAAATGATTTTTTTTATAGTTTACTGATTATATCAATATCCTGAAATGTTATCTTATGACTGCACTATGGGAATATTAATTTACCTATATACTTGAAATTTTGTTATGATTTTCTAATAGTTCATGGGAATTGTATAGGTATATAGGTGGTTACATGATAAAATAATGGTGGGTGAGTCCATGATAGCTCTGTGATTCATTGGTTAATGAGAAAGAGTTAATCGATAAAATTTTTCCTAAGAGATTTAGGGAATATAAAATGATGGGTATTCCAAACATAACAATGATGTTTACTACCAATATATATGTTAAAGCTAAAATTTATGTATGATATGGATGAAACAAGTTACCATTAATGATTTATTATTTCTATTATGTTTTTTCAGATTCCTATAATTTCATTGGTTTATAAATATTCATGGACTATCATTTTCTTAGATTATTTTATATCTCTTAGTGAGATTTTTGTGCCCATCCCTTGTTTCTAAAATGATTACACAAATTATAAGAATGGGAAAAAGATAGAAAGAAGTAAATAAATTATTTATAAAGAAAAATAAATTTTTTTCTATTAAAAGTATTATATTTTTGAATAAGCTAATGTTATTGTAGTTATATCATCTCTGCGAAAATTTGATTAGTTATATAATATTTATGTCCTAATTCTCTAAAACTCTAAACATTGAATAATCAATATTTTGAATTCCTAAATTTACTCAATATTATGTAATGTTTAACTTTGGGTCCTGATGGTTGTTATAAGAGGTTAGTTTAGATAATAGTAAGGGTTAGGATACTATTAATCGAATATAAATAAATTATTTTTACTTTATTGTCAAATTCAAACAATATATAATTTTATTATTTTCATGTTTCTTCATCTATGATATTTCGATTTAGAATGGTTTTACACTGGGGAAATTGGACATCTATGTTGGGATGTAATATAGAAGAAATAATATAAATATGAATACATAGAAGGTTAGTATCAGAGATAAATTGTTTTAGCAAGTGATGGAACAATTGAATCAGGAAATAAATAGTGGTGGTATCCATATACAAGATCATCCAAATCATCTATGGTGGAACATGTCAGTAGTGGACCATTTCATGAGGTTATATCATCCATAATTTAGTGGATCATCAGATCATGTTCTAACCGAAGAGTGAATTAAATAATGGGAAAGAATTTTTGATTTCATGAGTTGTTTAGAAAATAAATAGGGTATTATTTTTGTGTACCATTTTGATGGTGAATCTGATCAGTGGTGGTTGATGATTAATAATACTAGATATAATGAGGTTATTAATGATTTGGATTGGTATGAATTAAAAGGTAGGATTCTGGAGAAATATAATCCTAAGGCATTTCAATATATGATGTAAAAAAAGTCATGTAATTCAGGGTGGGGGATGACTCAATGACTACTAATGATAAAAAATTCACCTGACTGGAACAGTATGCTACAAATGAAATCAATGTTCTTTATAGTAAAATAAATAATTTATTCTCATCATTAATTCCATAGAATGAACGGAATTATCTTATCTTGAGTTCAAAATTTACGAAAACCTTATTTGATGTCCGAAGAAGGTGAAGATAGTGTTTCCCAATGATCATGTTTTGTTTGAAAACAAGTAGAATATAAGATCGAGATGGCACACAAATAAGAATAATTATTCAAAAAAAACATGATGTTATTAAAAATTAAGATTATATTTTGTGAAAATTATGTAAAAAATAACATGGGAGAATGACTTTTATTTTGGTTATGTTCTTATGATGTGGTAAAGTGGGGCATAATTTTCTTAACTCCACTAAAAATGATAACGGTAAGAAAAGACGATACATAGTGAGTGAAATGTTTTAAATGTAATGAGATGGGTGATTATTTAAACGAGGGTCTGTTGAAGAATTTGAATGAGGGGATGCAATCTTACAATAAGAATAAAGGTGTGGTGAAATCATTTACAACTACTTCAATATATGTTGGGACATCAAATAAATTGGTATTAGGTACATTGTTTGTTTATTTAGATTATGTCAATGTTTTGTTTGATTTTAGGTCTACACATTTTTTCATTTCTGAGAAATTTTCTTGTAAATTTTAAATTCCACCACAAAAAATGAATCAAAAACTTATGTTAAAAAAATGAGGGAAATTTTCTAGAAAAATTGAATTATAATAATCATTTTATCATTTTTTGTGGAATGAATCTACCTGTATACCATATATTTTTCCCTCTAGTATATTTTGATTTCATTCTGGGGATGTATTGACTTTACTTTTACCATTCTAGGATTGAATATAGATCTACAGAAGTTTCTTAGAAATAAATTCAGTTTATGAATAGGAATGAAACCATATTATTGAATACATATTAGGATGCTGAAAACCCATTGAAAGATGAAAATTAATGTTACATGAAACATATTATTTACAATAAACGAATTTTTATATTAAATATATGCCTTCATTAAATGAGTATCTTGATGCTATTCTTGATGAGTTTCCAAGTACTATACATAATCAAGAAGTTGAATTTACGTTTGACATTGTTCTTTATAATAATCCAATTTCAAAACCCCCTTATTGAATAGATTGGATTTTACATTTATATTAAAAGAATCAATTTTAAGAGTTATTAGATAAAAATTTCATTCAAAATAGGACATCATCATGATATGATACTGTCTTTTGTTTTAAAAAATAAGGATAATTCAATGATACCTTCAAAAGAATATAGATCCTGGTCTAAAATCACTTTCATGAACAACTATCATTTTCCTCGTATTAATGATTTATTTGATCTGCTACAAGGAGAAAATTATATTTAGATGTTCTAATTGAGGTTGAGGTACCATAAATTGATATTATAAGAAGTAGAAATTTGGAATATGAAATTTCATACAATATATAGACATTTTGAAATTTTAGTGATGCCATTTTTGTTAACTAATTAACCTATTTTATTCATGGATCTTAGGAATATTATATTCCATTACTTCTAGGATAATTTTGATGTTATTTTTATTGATGATATTTTGTTATTTTCTAAAATTAAATAATAGTTTGTAATACATTTATGGTTGGTCGTTAAAACTATAAAAGAATAGAAACTATATGGGAAATTTAGAAAGAATGAGTTTTTGTTGAAACCAATTCCATTATGTGGTTACATTGTTTCTAATGATTGAATAAATATTTATTTTCCAAAAACAAAGGATGTTGATGAATGGTAAAAAGCCACAAAAATAACTAAGATATGTATTTTACTTGGTTTAGAATGTTTTTACAAGAGGGTTTTCAAAAAAAAATCACAGTTATCTAGCACGCTAATATAGTTAACTCGAAAATGTGTTTTTTTCATCTAGAAAAAAGAATGTGATGAATGTTTTTAGGAATTGAAATGAAGATTGGTGAATGATTTAGTTTTTGTATTTCCTTCTAGAAATGTTAAATTTGTTATCTACAATGATTCTTCATTGAAAATCCATGTTTGAGTCTTGATGTAGAATGATTAGTTAATTGTTTATGATTAATTCCAGTTGAAATTTAATGAGTTAAATTTACTTACACGTGATTTCAAATTAATTGATGTTTTTTTCCTTAAAAATTTATAGGCATCATCTATATGGAGTAAAATGTGAAACATATAATAACATACTGAGATGGAATTATATATTCAAAAATAATGAATTAAACATGATATATATTATATGGTTAGAACTAATCAAGGATAGTTATTGAACAATTCCTTACCATCATTGAAAAAACAATGTGGAAGATTATTTGTGTTGGAAAGGTAATTCTACATTAACCATTTAATGTTTGGAAAATCATCCTTTGACTAACATTTTTATTAACATTCATATGGATGTTGTTGGTTTAGTAAATTCCTCTATTCTCTTTTAGGTTTCAATGTTACAATCTCTATCAAATAGAATCCAGAAACTAGAGAAGGGAGGCACTAAATTTCTAAAAATGGAAGAATTGGTTCAAAATGGTATTTTTTTAAAAATTTAACATTATTAATGAAGAATTCTTTTTGTTTGGGAATAGATTATGTGTTTCTTGTGATTCATAGTTGAAGAAGTAATCACTATGTAAAGCACATAGTTCCCTATTTTATGTTCATCCTGAATGTACTAATATATACATAAATATTCAAGAGTATTACAGGTGGGATGGAGTGATAAAAGATATTCATGGCTTCACTATGAAGAGTTTTACATTTCAATAAGTTCATGATTAAAGTTAGTTACAGAATGTGATTCTTCATCCTTTTCCAGTACTAGAGTCAATATTGGATAATATATTCATGGATATCAAGTGGGATTACAAGATAAGTCTCATGGTTAGAATTTAATTTGGTTTATTATTAATATATTGAATAAATCATCATGTTTTATTTATATTAGAGATACATTGTATCTAGATCAACTGTGTCATTTGTATCTTAAGGGGATATTCATTTTTATGGGGTTCCCATCTTATTTTATCTGATCATGATCTATATTTGAATTCTATATTTTGGAATGGCCTTTTAAAGTTATTGGGAACTGAATTAAATTTCCTTTTAATTATTCATACTTAATTAAATGTGAAGATAGAATGAAAAATTCAGACCTTGTGGGATATGATGCATGCTTATTCAATGTATTACTAGGGACTTTGGGATGAACTTCATTTCTTATTTGTGTTTTCTTATTATAAATGTCCTATTATAGTATAATGATTGCACTATTGGAGGCGTCATATGGAAATCAGTGTCAAACTCCATATTTTTGGGATGAAGTAGGTGAATGATAGCTGATGAGACTATAATTGGATGAATAGTGGATATAAAAGGTTCAATTGATTCAAAAACACATCTGTATAACTCAAAGAAGGTAGAATAGTTATGTGGATAACTACATGAAGGATTTTTCATTTAAGAGAGGTGATCATGTCTTTCCCAATGTTTCACCATGAAAATGTGTGATGTGTTTCAGTAATAATAGAAAGATGAGTCCACAGTTTATTAAAACCTATGAAATCCTAGGGATAGTGGGATCAGTTATGTATAATATTTCATTATGTATGAGTTTATCCTACGTACACAATGTTTTTCATATTTCAATGTTGAGAATTTATTTGTTGGATCCATCTCATGTTTTGAGTCTAGATGTTGTTTAGGAGGAAAATAATCTTTCTTTTGAGGAATAACTAGTCCGGATTCATTACTATCAGGATGATGTTTTTTGGAAAATGGAGAATCATTTTGTCATGTTTATGTGGAAAACCTATATGTTTGAAGATGAAACATGAGAATCTAAAAATTATTTGAAGGGTAAATACACTCACTTATTTGATTTGTGAATAAAATTGCTGGGATGCAATTCCCAAATGGGTGGAAGGATGAAAGATACTACGTAATCATATAATAATTCAATTTAATATCTATTATTAATATTTACGAATTGGATATTAATTTTAAGCTAAAGGGGATTCATTTTTTGATATTGAACTCGACAACCAATAATGGGTTTCTCAAAAATCATATGTTGCAAAAAATTATGGGTAATATCAAAAAATAATTAATTATTAATATTATTATTGTAAATGGTTATTAGTGCCTAATAGTTGTATTGGAAGAAATGAATATAACTAACTATATTATTCATACAGTGTTTTTTAAAATGTTTTTTAATTAATTAAATAAATTGTATAGGCTTAAATGAGAATAAATCAGATTTTAATAATATAATACTCTAATATTTTTAAGTGATAATTTTTCCACCATTTTATGTTGAACCCGGTTTAAATCTAGTTTTTACAGTATTATATATCCTATTTTATAGAGTTAAAAAACTTTTTGGAATAAGGACATCAAAAATTACATTGGTCGAAATTGGGTATTTTTCTGATACAATTATTTTTTAAATGAAAAGTGAATAATATTTTATTTTAATTTAAATTTTATGTTTCGTCTAATTTATTTATATTATTAGATTCTTAATTTAATTATTTTAAATTATTTGTTGATTATTTTTAATAATAGCTTACAATTTTATTTATTATAATTATTTTCTTATTGAATATTGTTATAAACAAAAGTCAATCTTTTGAGGGGTTTTACTTTTAAAAAACATTTTTTATCCTTCCGAAAATATGAATAATTATTATTTTTTTCCACTACTATGAAAAGAGTTTTCTAAAACTATGTTACATGGTTTTAGTAAATATAGAAAATGTGGTTTAATAGTTTCAAATATAATTTCCAAAACTAAGATACATGGTTTTAATAAATATGGAAAATTTGGTTTAATAGGATCAAAATAATGTTTCGGGAATAATAACTTTACTATTTTATTTACCATGGTAAAAAGGAAAATCAATTAAATAAGGGTAAATATAATATTATAATAATACAAAACTAACATAACACTTGTCATATTCTTATTAGATAAGATATCCCCCCCCCAAGACAAGCCTTTGGCTAAAAATGTAGCCATTGGAATCCACTTTGGTGTGATTATAAAATTTATAACTTTTAATTTCAAGTAAAGGAAAAAATATCATAAAAATTACTCTTATTACTAAAAAAAATTAATATGACGTTATATAAGCGACCTATTATACTATAAATATTCTTTAGAAATCTCAAAAGATTATCTATATCATGGTATTTTGTTAATGATTTTACAATATTAAATAATATAATTTAATTATTACACAATGATGATGATGTAGTGGTTTCTTTATTAATGGAGAAATCAAATAAATAATATTATAAATATTTAAATAGATATTATTTTTCATAATTTATTCTACCCACAAATTTTATGGAAGACAATAACATGTAATAATTGAGTTAATTTATTTTATGAAAGGAATCAAGTTGTTATTAATTTTAAAAAAAATGTCAAGTATGAATAGTGTAATAATGTAAATAATTAAAAACCTAAAATATAAAACAGTTTGTTAAATGTCATAAAGTTCTTAAAAATATAATATTCAACCCAATGGTTAGGGTATTTCCAAATATTTCAAAAATGACAATTTGTTTAGTCATTTGACATGTTGTCGTAAATAAATTAAAATTAAAAGTGTAAGTAAAATGATATTATGGTTAGATTAAAAAGGGTAAAATACGGGTTAAACAAATAATATAAGGATTAATAAATCAGAAACCAAGTATAATTTTTATTTTATGATATGGATTCATCCAAATATTCTTTTATATTTTAAATAAATTTTATTTGGGACTATTTTGACATGATATTGAATTTATATTAATTAAATATTATTGGTGTTTTAATGGGTACCCCTCCCCTATCCTATAAAAATTTACCTAGTATTTTGTAATAGTTAAACATAAAAACCCTTTTGGATTAGCCATGATCTACTAAAAAAATTTCCGAGAATCCCTCCCCAAATTCTAGAGGCCTATATTTAGGAAAAAATCCCTTCTTAGAGGTGTTAAGATATTCTTTAGGGGTTATTAACCGAACAAGATGAATATAAAGAGTGTAGGTGACTAGTTGGACTCACGGTAAGGGACATGGTATCAATCTACTTTTATTGAGGCATAATTTGATATTATAGGCCAAATTATTTTCTATAGTTTATTATAAATCCCATTGAATTTTAATTTCATTATATATTTTTCAAAATGAGTATTTTTTATATGAATTGTCTTTCTAAATGAAAAATGAATGTTTTTATCATTTTTGGCAACAACATACTATCCACCGCTATGACCATTATTTTGTATTTATCTTCTTATAAAATTTTAAATGTTTATAAAGGAAATTAAAATATTTTTTTCCTTTTTTATGTATGCTAGTATTGAAATATGTTTTGATAATGGATTCATTATATCATTATCTTGAAATGATATCTTATGATTTCACTATGGAAGTGTTAATTTTTCCATTATTCATATATATATGTAATGATAATGTTAATGTTCTTGTGAAATTCTTATGTATAAGTATGATTCTATTATAAACAGTGGGTGGGTGATCCTGTGATAACTCCCCAGTGCATTGGGAAATAATACGATGTTAAAAAATAAGGTTTATCTGAATATTTTAATGGAATTGACTATGATGGTTATTCCAAACATAATCATAAAGGTTACTCTCTATGTAGCTATAAAATAAACAATGCATGTATGATATGGATTCGAAAAATTAGTTTTATAATTTATGATTATTATGATGTTTTTAGGATTCTAATAATTTTATGGGTTTATAAATCTTATGGGACTAACGCTTTCTTCGATTATTTTATAACCATTATTGAGATATTTGTGGTCATCCCAATTTTTTGAAATGTTTTCACAAGGTATAAGGATGTGTAAGAGTAATTAAGAAGTCATAAATTTTTTTATCAATAAACAGAAATCTAGTTTAATTTTAACTGTTTTATATTGTGAAAGAAATGGATATTGTTATAGTTTTATCCACTTTTTATAAATTTTTGTTGTTATGTAAAAATTATGTTATAATTCTCCAATACTCTAAACTTAAAATATCCTTAATGTGAATTATTTACTTAACTCAAAATTTTGTAATTATTATTGCAATGGCCCTATAACATCGGTGTAACCAATATTATTGAACAATTGTTTTGGTTGATACCCCAAGATTATGTGACATATCCTTTAAAGAATCTATGTGGTATTCTAATTTTCTAACTAGGTATAAATTTTCATCCTCTATTGAATTTAATTAATTCAAATTTTATTATCTCTTTTTTGGGTTGCCAAGGTGAAGTCATAAGAGGTGTTTCAAACCGCTTCTTTTTTTGTTATTGGCTTCAAGTCAGTATTTATCATTGATCTATAGTTTTTTTCTTTTTTATCAGTATCTTTTTTTCTTATATATTCCTAAAGAGAATATAGTTTTTATATTTGGAATATGTTGTTTGAGTAATTTTGTGGATATTGTTTTATGATGAAGATCTTTTTTAGTGTTTCTAAAGGTTCTCGTAATATTATCTCCATTATCGGATCATATTTTCCATTATTTGTATTTATTCATTGGATATTAAAGCTCTTATTGGGGAAAGGGGTCCTAGAAATCTTTTTTCAATGTATAATTGTGTGATTATAACAAATATTATTTTCATTATATGAATAGTACCAAGTGAAAAAATATATATATAATGAAACCTATATAATGGAATTAATGTTAAAGATAGAGGAATATTAATTTAGTTAATTTCATGACAGGTTTTTCATATATTAATTTTTTTCAATAATAAATATTAAAATCATTATTGTTGTGGAGCCCTATGTGTAGACATTGTGATTTTATTATTGATTCTATTTTAATAGAAGGAAAATACATTAATGAAAGAATGAATTGGTTATAGAAAGAAGTTAATTTATAATAAATCATGTTTTAATATGAATGAAAATTGTTTGGAATTAATATGATATTATTTCTATGACTTGTTGAAAATATGGTTATTGTTTCTTTGATTCTTTTATTTGGTGACTGTGCGAAGGATATTATTTTACGGTTTTATATGGATAGTTTTGGATTCTTTTGTTATCATGCGATAAATTGTGGGTCATATATACTGTGGTCTATTGATGTTGGTAAGGATATTAGTGTGGATTTAGTTGCGGGGAGGTGGTTTCCTAACTTTGGTAAGAAAGAAGAGAGACAATGTTGGGTTTCTGGTTGGTGGAGTAGGGAGGTGTCTGTATTTTTGTGGTAGGTATGAGGGAATTAATTGGTTATTATGTTTGATGAAAAGGATTGTTTATAAATCACCAATTTATATTTTCTCAGTGGTATGAAACATATGGATAATTATGAACATTAATTTAGGATTGATGGAATAGAATAATATGTTGAATAAAGGTAAATCAATGATGTTGGAAATTAAATATTTAATGGATTTGAATTCTTCTAGGAAATAGATTTAGTGTGTTGATTATATATATAAAATATAATAGTAAAATGAATTTACCAAGGTTAGTATATGAAAAAATATACTAATGATGACATGGTATGACAAAATGGGAAGATATAATTATCATTGATGTTTTGTTTTGTTTTTGATGTCGTGTTAGGTGTTGTTTTAGCTCGTGATAGTGGTGATGGAATGAAAAATTAGTTCATAGTTGATTAAAGTGGAATTATAATTTCATTATGGGTTATGAAAATATTTTTTTCTGAACATGTTTCGATGGGATTTTGTGTGGATAAATATATTAGTGTTTCATGTGATTTCCTTACTCACCACACATGATTTAAATTCCATTTTTAATACCCGGTTATATTTATCGTACCAAAAATTTCATTTAAATAATAATTTTTTTGGTTGACAATCAACAATTACCCATGAGAATGTTCTATCCGTTTCTGATATAGTATTGGATATGATGGCTTCAGGTATGTAAATTCATATTGTCATAGTATAGAATTTAATGTAACCCCTAATTGGGTATTGGATTAATTAGAGGTAAAGAATATACCTATGTAACTTATGAGGTATTGATATGATGATATTTTTGTTAAACCAGACTAGTTTTTTATTTGGCTATATTGATATTATAAGAAGATAGTATTAAATTTTGTTGTATTGTTGGAATGAAATGTGGAGGTATTGATTTGTGGATATATATTTTTGTGATCATAAATAATAGGGGGATGGTATGAGTTCAGCATCCTTCAATTTTATGATACCCTACCACACTAGATATTAGATGTGTTGATGAGATATAATGTATTAAGACCTTACTAAAAGATAAAAGTTTGATCACATTAAATTTTACATTTTAGAATGAGAGTTATTATCCAATGGGGATGTGGTTTTATGGTACCCTCTTATAATTTTATTTGATACTATATTACTATGTTGGGCTGTGATATTTGTGGAGTGAGACATGATGATGTTGGTTTATAGTTTAATTGATAGGTTCTTTTGTTTATGTTTTTTTCAATGGATGAATGAGTATGCTCTTTCCAAAATTAAATGAGTGTTAATTGGTATGATACTACTATGTATACATGTTGTGGTCCTTCCTATATATAAATATAATTTTTTTTTCAAGTTATGCTTGGTGATAGAGGATGATAGTATATGATTAGACCATTGGTTTTTTGGTGGAGTCACTACCTAGGGGTTTTTTGAATTATATAATGATTTCTATTTTTATGACACCATTCATACATTGTGTGATTATTTAGAATTTTGGTTTACTTATATGATTCTATTGATCGGTTATTGTATGTATTATTTGGTTTTATTCGAGAAATTCTTCTAATTTTCATGTATTATATCGTCAATGCATGTTTTTTAACCTGTGGACTATTGGTGGTAGACCTAAAGGGTCACTCTATTCATTTCAAGAAGCTGAGGATGGGTTCTCAAGGGGTAGTGGTGTGGTTAATGGATGAAATTCACATCCCATTTCTATCACTACATGATGAATTAATTAATATATTTATTTAATAATGTATTTCCTATGATTTTTAAACCATTTATAATATCAATATATCTTGTGAAAATCATTTTATTCTTACCAAATATTTTATTTCTCTCTGAAAATTCAATGTTTCATGGAAGGTTATTATTTTGGTTTTAAAATCCCACCATTATCATCAAACTGAAAAATGAAAATTTTACCATGTACATCATTTATTTTTCACAATTTCACTTTTAGATGATTTCCATGATAAAAATTATATAGCTATTAATTAGGGAGATATTCATGTAGATTATAGCTATATTATTTATGAAATTTTTTAAAAATAATTAATTATCAAGAAGAAGAACAAGTTTTCTAAAACTCCACTCAGACAAAAATTTTAAAATTTACAAAAATAATATTGAATTTAATGTTTCTAATAGTTTTGATCAAAGTAAACAGTTACCTAAATATTATATTTAAGGGAGAAACAGATTCACCCAAAAAGGTTATTTGTTTCATATTTATCAGTAAAAACAATTATTGATAATTTATTTTTATTTGAAATATTTTCCTACATTATAGACCCTATATATTGAAGGATGGAATAAGTATAATAAACAAACATTAAGGAGAACATATTCATCTTCCTTGTATTTTTATTGATGAATATAAGCCAACATGATTCTCTAATGTGTGATAACTATTAGGACAAAATTCATTAATTGAGAGAAATTAAAAACCAAGGATTTTTTTAATATATATGTTTTTATAATATTAATATAATTGTATTACATTAAATCTAAAAAGAATTATTTCATGTCATAATTTTTTTAAATGATCAAAAAAAATTCACATTGTAATTTACAAATTATTAAATTTACTTCGTAATAGAAAAGATGTTATATAAAAGTTTCTATATATTTCATTTAAATTTTTTCTTATTTATTATTTCAATATTTTTTTAATTACTATATATTTTATAACTACATATTTATTTTTATATGTTATATTGTGGAAACTTTATAGATAATTATTTCATGTTATGAAATAAGTTTGTCATTTTCATTTAAAAAGAACTATTTTTAATCTATAAATATTTTATAATTCATAAATATTTTATGTTGTTATATAAAATTTTAATAATCAATAATTATTGATTTATTTTAATTAAATTAAACCCCTATTTTGAAAAATCATGTCATTATTATATGTAAATAATTATAATAAAAATTGATAAAAAAATATGGACAGTTCTTCAATAGTAAATATCTTGTATAATAACATTTAAAAAAAATAAATCTAAATTTTGTATCTGACTTTTTTTATTAAAATAAATTAATATTTAAATTGAAAATATAAATTTTATTTGGTTATAGTTTTATTTATTAATATGAATATTAATTATATTAAAAATTGGATCATGGGATCAAATCTAATATTAAATATTTTTAGTATATAACAATATAGATTGATTTGGAATCATTTATAAAAACAATAAACATGGTAGAATATTATATATATAAATATATAATTTCTATATTTACATATCCAAATTCCATTTTAGTCATGGTTGAGTGATAATTTTTAATTCCTTCTATTGTTTTTTTCATTTAAAATTAAACATTAAAATCAATTATGAAATTTATTTCAAGATAGTTAAGGATCAATTGATAATGGTATAAAATATGTTAGGGAAAATAATTTAAAACAATATTTTATTAATAGACTATAAGAATTCAAATTTTATAGTGGTAGATTAATACTTTTGAACTCCTTTTTGAAAGAGCTGGAGTTCAAATGATATTATAAATCCCATTATGAAAATTGTATCTAAAATGTTTTTGGAATTTTTTTAATCATATTGAAATTTCAGTATAGGAAAAGATAGTTAAAATATAATTTAATATTATTCAATTAAAATAAATTAATTCATTGAAAATATAATTAACCACATGCTTATTCAATACTACTGTAGTGTATGCGCGACATATGAAAAATTAGTAATGAATGTTTTCAGTTTTATGATTGATAAGAGATAATATTATATATGATTCAAAATAATACATATTATTGACAATAAATGATTCCTAATTGAATAATTTTAGATTTTAATTGTATAAAATTATTATTAACCATCTTCTTACCCAATATTTGTGTAAAAAATGTGGTTTTAAAATGTTTCTATGATAGAATGAAAAAAATTGTGTCATTTAATATAATAAAAATGTTGAAAAATATTTTTTTATCATTATTATAGTTTTAATGTTATATATAATAGTACTATAGGCCAAACATAATCCAAATATGCATAGATTGGGGGAGGGGGTGAAGCGGGTTATGTCGATGTTATTCAAACATCCATATCTAAATATATTTTTCCACTATTTTTCAAAAAAATATATCCTTTATATTAAGATATAAGTGAAAAATAATAAATAGTGAGATATAATAATATTTTAAATGGTTAACATATAAAGGGAAATGAAATGGAGAGTAAAATATGATTGTCAATATAAATAAATCATTATTTGAAACTCAGTTGCATTAATTTTTGGAGAGAATGATCTGATTATAAATTTTAATAATACCCATAATGTATGGAATACATTACCCTGAATCACAATTAAATCAAAATTCTTCTTTTATATAAAGAAAAACTATTATGAATACCTAGAATGATATTATACTAATAATGGAGTTCTAATAATCACTTTCTTCATATATGTGATAATAAACTCTGATATTATAGTACGATAGACACCAAGATCTAAATTTCACCTCTATTTTTATTTGTATTATTATATAGTGAACTATCATTTTTCCAATATAACTAGGGAATTTTTTTTTTTGTAATAAATATCCATAATTTTTCCCTTTTTATAAAATCCACTACCCTTTTCCCTTTTTACTGAGAATGATATAATTTTTATCTTAGGAGAATCAATATGTTTCCCTTAAATGGTTATATGATTATTCGTGATTTTGATGATAATTATCATCCAATAAGATAAATAATTTTGAGTCAAAGTTACATAATAGGAATATGAAAAAAAATTATAACATAGGATCATTAATTCTCAAAATTATTTGTCATGAAACCCTAATATAAAATACATATTACAATTATAACAAGGTTAATTTCCTCACAAAAAAATAAAAAATAAGATTATTCCAATCAAGAAATCCTTATGACATTATTAGCTTTGTTATATTAAAATTAAATTCGACATTGATATTAGTGTATAAGATCACTATATTCAGGGTGTATTTTAATAATTGGAAAAATTCATGAAAACATACACTCATTTTGGTGGAGAATATATATATTTTTAGATCACCAAACATCAATAATTATTACTTGTGTAATAAAAACAACTTGTGGGACTTGATTTCCATCCCATCTCTAAAGATTACATCACAAATATTTCAGGGAGGTTCCACAGATATATGAATTGGATCCCCTAATAAAATTATATATAAATACATATTATTACATATCACTAATAAGTTAGTATATAAATTGATAATATGTAAGATTATAATGTTTAATATTCAAAAATAATTGAGTTACACATACATAAACACGAGTTATTCTTATGAAATTAGTTGTTTATTCTTACTGAAATCCATTTTAGAAGAGAAATTTTACTCATGATATAATCTCCCTTTCACCCATAGAAGATTTAATTTTGGGAAAAACCTGATACTATGTTCTAAAGTGTGTATTAGTGTGATAGTTTTCATGTAGGTAAAATATTAATATATTCTTTTCATTAACTCAAAAAAATAATATATTAATTTTTAATTACTCCACACACCATCTTAGAAAAAACTATACAATATTATTCAACAAAAATAAAGAAAAAATATGAATTATATTTTTTTTAAACCACCATTGTTTATTTAAAACGCTTCAAAACTTATTCAAATGAATCATTTAGTTTCAAAAAACACAAGATAAACATATATTCATTCATGTGGTGAATAAATTATTTTCTAATAAACTAATCAATTTTTACATGGTTTAGACTCATTGTGAGTGACATGAGTTAAATTAAAAATTCCTCAAGAAAATACTTCATTGATCATCAGGACCTTTTACCCTTCATTTGAAAATTCCATGAACAAAATCCCCCTGAATAAGAAATAGAATTATCTTCCATTGACGAACCATTTTTTCTCCAATTTTCAAGCATGGAAAAATTAAAATTTTATTTAGAAGATTGAAAATTTATAACAATATCTTAATCATGGATAACATCACTCATTTTTCTTATGAATACAGAGGGAACATATTGCAATGTTCACTAGATATAATTAGAAATTTATATAATTAATCCATCGAAAAAAAATATATTTCACTAAAAATATAATGATTTTAGGGATTTTGGGTTCAATATCCAAACCACCTATACGGATGGAGATGTTTGGATTCTTAGAACCAACTGATTCCTTTTAAACCCATCCTTTTAACTGAAATTATCATTATTTTAAAAACCCAATTTTTTGTACTAACATTCATCAAATTCAAAATACATAAATCAAAACTATCATTAATACAGTGATAAATTATATAAATTTAATATTTTCTTATGGTGATGAACTATATTATTTTTTATGATACATAAAACCTGAGTTATCATTATCGATTTATATAAGAGATATTACAACAACTCTAAAATCATCAATTATTTATTTTATTCATAAATATTTAGTCCACACTTGAGTAGATATAATATTGTAAACTAATTGAATGCCAAATTTAATTAAAATATTTTTCATTCAATGAAATTAAATAAAAAATCAATTTATGTAGAATTCAATACATGATGTTCACTTGTGAATATTCATTGTGTAACTCAATCATCCCTCATAAATCTTAATTGAATATATTTTGTCCTAGAATTTTACAATGTCCAAGATTAGTCAATCCTATAATATACCATATTATTCTATTAAATACATATATGCTAATTTCATTATGAATTTATTTTTATTGTTATACTTGAAATGTCGAAAACATAATCATAGTTCTAGTAAATATTATGTACACCAATATGCAACGGATTTTCCTAAGTTATTTTTAATTTACATAATTAAAATTATCAACCCCTATAAACATAATTTTTTGAAAATCATAGTTTTTTATTCAACATAACATGTTCCATTATATTTTTTAAAATATATCCGTTGTATATATATATTATTAAAAATGTGTTCAAATATTTTATAATGTCTGTTGAAAAATGGAAAATATTAATTATGTAATCATAAAAATCTAGAAAAAACACATTGAAAATTTTATAAAATAGATTAATTTTAATTTATTTGGACTTCAATATATTATGTCTACATAATAAATGATATATCTGAACATTTATTATTTGTTCTTTGATATATATAATATGGTATTGACTCTTCTTACATAAAAACACTGATTGTTTAGTTATTGATGATGTCTAGAATAATATTATCATACTATTTCATTTAGAACATATAATTATTCCTTAAATATAAAATCTACGATTTCATCTATGTAACCAATAATCAAGTTGACTAGTGAATATATTCTCTTTTAATAGGCAACTCATTATGAATTTTATTTTGATAATATTTGGTTCACCATAATCCAATTTTCAATGTAAAGGATAGAGTAGTTCAATTATCAATAAACGTGCCACATGGGAAATCACATCATCGACATAAATACCTTAAATTTTGAAATATTCATTATATATTACTTTTACCTTTTATAAAAAATTTAAAGACATCATTTTATTTTTTTTGGAAAACCCAATCGTTTCTGATGATAATTTTATCTTATATTATTGAAAAAATTCTACAAGTCTGATTCTTAACAAACTACCATGAACATCATGAATCAAATTGGACCAAATTTATACTTAAGAAACATCAAAAAAATTACATGAATCTATATCGAATAAAAATGTTGTTCTCTATATATCATCCTTCTTCTTGTTTTACAAGTGAAATCTGGTAACCAATGATCAACTATTTGTTATTTAATTCCCATATTTTTCAATTATTTATAGATTATATTATTTCATTTTTGGACATCTCATCAGTAACCTTTTTTTAAAATCAATAACACCTTGTTATTTCCATTTTATATGTATTTGGTCATTAATTTCATTTAAAACATACTCATTATTTTTTGAATCTTATTATTATTTAGAATAGTAAAAAAATTTCTTTTAGATATTTTTCTATGCACTAAGTTTTTGAATTTTTTTCCCACTATACAAGATGAGTAACTAAAAAAATACCTTTATCTATAAGATATTCCTATTTAATATTATTAAATATACTAAAAATTACGCACTTAATTTTGGAGATCCGAAATTATTTCAGAACTGTAATCTTTCATTACCACTTCTTGTAGTGTTTCCTCTCTTAAGATTGATGTATACAATCCCTATTTATAATTTATATCATTGTTTAAATTTATTTATATAATTATACATAAGGTAGGTAATTTTCAATGTTAATCATTCAGGATTATTTCTTAACTATTAGATCCCTCCATTAAATTATACCATTTCATTAATGAGTAATGAATACTTGGACCCTGTAACATATCCCACGATTTTTTAAACAATATTACAATTAATTGTATGTAAATTTGGTTCCATTATATGCCATGTTGTTTTCAATTTTTTCATGAGGATATTTTAATCCTACATCTAAAAACATAATAATCACTCAATTAAGTTATTTTTGTGACATAAAACTATTATTTAAGCTATCCCTGTGTAATAATTGATGAAAAATACAATGCTTTTGTTAAATCATTTGAGTTAAGATGAATTTGACCCAAAAAACTAAATTGAACCAAATCATGCAACATTATTAACATTTTTTTGTACTTTATATTTTTTTAATAATTGATCCCTTTTAGAGTGTTCCAAACATGTGACAATTATTATGTGGATCAATTTTTATGACATGATATCTTTAATTTTTCTCGAAATCCACCTTGAATTTTTTCTCATGTGGATAAGACCCTAGTTCTATAGGGTTTTATTATCATCCTTAGATATTACACACATATCCTTTTCTCTACAAATGATATATCAATTTCCATTTTTGAGGTTCTATTAGATCTTGTTTTCACCATTAATTACATTGAAAATGGATATCGTATTGGTGAAATATTTTACATGAATTTGATATCATAGTTCAAATACACATTAAAAATTGTTACCAAGGAATTTGAAAAGCAAGGTGTCCATGAAACTCATGTATTTTCAACTTATTTGGGATTTATCAAAAAAATATTAATAAGTGAAACATATAACAATCATAATATGTATTCATTTTTAAAACATAGAAACATGATGTGATATTTATTTCTCATCTGATGATAATTATATGCAACAAAATGAATCCAAATTATTGTTAGATACATTACATTGAATTAAATAACTGTGATATTCTCATTCTTAAGTCGTGTATTTTATGAATCCAAAGATAATGGATCACGTAGTTCAATAATAAATATGTCTATTACCCCTCAAGACATGATAAATAAAATTTAACATACAAGGATAAAAATGGTTTTGTTTTTTCAATCCACGTGATGATCGTTCCAATTTTTAACAGTTTTCTCACCATGTATCCAATGACACACTACTTTTTATTCAGGATGATAAAATTATTTCTTCATTCCAAGATCCATCAAATAAAATAAAATATCCATTGAAAATATATTCACTAATATAATGAATTATTTAGAGTTTTTGTTTCTCTTATACAATGATGCGTGCCATAATAAGGGAGAAAATAAATTGAGTTTTCTGTAAGAAATTATGAAAATATAACCATGATTTTAGGGAATTTTTATATACTTGGTTTTTACATCGCCCACCCAATAAGTGGAAAAATTAAAAGGTGATAATTTCAGTGATCCACCCCATGATCACCTCTAATTTCATAGCAGCTGGTGACTATCACCCCAGTAGGGATATGTCACACATTTAAGTGCATATAAAATCATATCCTTCACTAGATATATACATCCATCATAAGAAACCCAATTAAGGAAAAAATGATATATACACATATATATGTAAAATATTAAATTATCTTAATGTTAATAATTCAAGATATATAAACAGAAGCCTGTAAGATAAAAAATGAAAATATATCCTCATACACGAATAGATCCTACTACCATGAGATCTATACACCACAAAACTCTTTAATAGGAATATCCTCAAAAATCATCAATAATCATCTCTGTATAAGCTATACAAACCCAACTATCAAAATATTATTTGTGAACTTTAATCTATCAACACTCTCACACAATGTATGTGTCTAGTACCTATGTTGAGGTGAGTATTAACATTCTCAGTAAAATTCCCTGTAAACTATAAAGGTAGTATGATGCAATAAAATGGTTGACTCCTCGAACTAGAGGATTATATGAAGGGGAAAAACACTAGAAAAACAAGTAATTTCAAGGATCACAAAACTATGTACTATACAAAAGGAATTCATGATGAAATAATGAGAAAATAATCACTATATGAATTAGATATTCTTAGAAGTATCATTCATCATAACAAAAATCTTTAAAATACACTATGCATTGGTAGTTATGGGATCTTAGAACACATTTGAGTCCCTAATGAATGGTTTCAAAATTGAATAAAAATATCATGAAAAAGGAAACCCCTTGAGTGTAGAGGAATCACATTCATCATAGAATCCAACACTATATAATCTTATAATATTCATGACACCTTTAAAGGGAAATCCACTCAACCCTAAAGCTCGGTCACACATCAATCTAACACAAACATCAAGATTATTTGGTTAAACCTATATTTCATCCAATTACTACTCCATTCTATGTGAATAAACTGTGTCTACACAAATGATAAAAATAATAATCAATAAACATATAAATTCATGAATCTTTATCATAATACATCTCATTAAAACACAATTGTAGCACACATCTTGTTAGAGGGTACCTCAAATGAAATTAATTAAACTCATTGTGAAAGGATAATTCCTTATTACATAGGGTGATACATAATTCTATATGTAGACTCTCATAGGCATTGATTACCTTACCCCGATATAGTTTATGGGATACATGATGCAAAATAATGAAAATGAATATGGTATCACATATCAGGCCCCATGGGGGATACCTATCACAATGTTGGATTTTCAAATAGATAATTGATCACACAACATGAGTAGTGGTTGAGATAAATGACCCTATTTTAAAGAATTAGATACTCTACCATTTTGTTCAATATGGAATTCCACTGAAAATAAATTTCCAAACACCCGTTTCTTAGGAATGATAAGTACACAATGATTCTATAGAGTACATGATGTGTCCTTATAATTAACATGTATAGTTTAATTCATCCTCCCATAATGGAATATATTTTAAAAACTAAAAATAGTGTTTAATAAGACATGAAATTTATAGGGTTGGGGTTCGGTGCTCGACATGTGCTTCAACCTATTTTTTGATCAAAGGAGTGGTACATGAGTTATATCTATATCCAACACATCAAGTGGAACACATGTGATTATCAAAGTGTATAATTATTATAATTTTTGAGAGGGGATGTCTATGGCCTCATTGATTCTCAAACCAAGATTCAATTGGGAAATATTTTTTTCCACTATAAACACTACAACCACTGAAACCAAAGTAAATGATATGTGTTGTTAGGAAAAATATTCCATGGATTCTTGAAGTTTCATAATATCATTCTAGTTTAAATCATATCACAATAATCAGACCCTATCCATCAATTTCATCGCATAATATACCAAAAATCCTAGAACTGGGTTGACCAACATCAAGCATCACTTGATAGATGGGTCACATATATCATTATCAAGAAAATCAATTTTTTGTTCACCTTCTTGTTTTTATTATACATATTATCTTGTCAAATGATATACATATCATAACCATCTGATGTCATGTCTTCTTCAATGTATTTTTCATCATCAAAAAACAATTTCCTTGCACTAAAATCTAGTTTTTCATCCTATATTTTCAATGAATTTAAAAATTATTGGTTTTTCATTTTCAATGTCACAATAGGCACAAATAATTATTCCAAATCAATCCATGGTGGTAATTGGGGAATCCATGCTTGGTCAAAACAAATAGCTGTCAAATGGGAAAAAGGATATGGGTTTCATGGGTTTTTTGCAACTTTTAGACCTAGGACGTAGAACGATGGCATTGGTTATTGGTTTGGGACATAGAAATTTTGTATAGTTTTCACAAGGAAAGTATAGCTGTTAACAAAACTATATGAGGTTCCCCTTAGAAGTAGTGAACTGATCACATATTGTGCATGGTTTGGCTAAACCATTTATCCAAACCATATACCAATGTATTTTGGGATGCAATTATGATAGTAAACATAATTTAACATTAAATTTATATCTCTATGTTCATTTATTTATCTTGTCGATGAAACATATTCCCCTCCTCTCTTATGATGAAGAACAACTAAATCTATAAATTGAGCTAGATCTCTCATCAGATGTTTGATATTTGATCCATAAAAACCATTGGATACATCCATATAAACACCCCTAGCCTTTTACCTGATAACCAGATTTTCATTTGAATTCATCATACTATTAAGGTGTAGGATCATTTTCCCAATTTTATAGAATTTAACAGTTTTTTAGATCTCTTCTAACCTACATAAAATCAGAGGATGAAATCAAGTGAGTCGTACTTTACGACCATGATAATGGTGGTCACAATATTTTCCATTTCATTTTTGATTTTTTTATCTATGACATTGTTTCACACACTAGTTTCTCCCAAGAATCTTCTTTTATTTGGTTCTTTCATGTCAAAATTACCATATCACTTTATTAAATTCCAATCTATTATAGTTTCTTAGTTAGATGTTTGTTTCTCAATTTATGGAAACCCAATTGTTGTCACAGTTCAAATTACCCACTTTTTGATAAATTCACTTATGACAGGATTGGTACATTAGCATATAGACTAGACTAAAAAAGGAAAATCTCCTTTTATATGGATATTTATAGTACCCAGAGAACCTCTTCGGTTTTGGTCTCAACCTACATTTTGAACATCCCATGTTGGCCTCTTCCCGCATGGTTATGATACATTCAAATTGAAACCACGAAACATATGAATTAATTTTCCAAGTCATAATGAATTAATTTGGTTGATTGTAACAAATGGTTTAGAATCTTTTAGTGATTAAAGCTTGGTGGTGTAACAAAATTAAATAAATTTGATGAATTTGAATGAAATGGTTTATAGTGGGTGGTAAGGTCACACATTCTGTTATGCTTTGCTAATGTACATATTGTATTGTAATGTCTAGCTGTAAACGAACTGAGTCTTTAAGATGAATGATATGTTCTCCTCTTGTATTATGTTATAAATGTGATTATTACTGATTTATATTTATCTGGGATGGATGATATTGAAGGATGTGAGCTTATCCCTCATTGCAATTATAATTATGAATATTCTATTATATGGGTTGTGGATAATGGTATTGGGTATTGATCATGGGGGGAAATCACACTCCCTTACAACATGGGAAGAGTATAGCATCTCACACCAGTGATATTATATGGTCGTTGGGATTTATGTGCCATATTCTTTGATTTCAGTGATAACGAGATGAATCACTCACTATCCTCAGTGTCGTTCATGGAATCTCACACACTTCTTGGGAAGAATACAATGTACCATTATTCATGACATTATAGACTTATTAGACTACTCATGAATGTCTGAGTTACACCAGATCTAGCTGGAACTAGTATTCCAGGTATATGTCCACTTACATCTTCACTTGTATGGATCATATTGGTGGATTATATATTTATATATATACTATATATATAATAATTACTACTATATATATATATTAATACAATATATATAGTGGTTATTCAAACTGCATTCCATCCATGACCTAAAGTAGGTAGAACAACCCAGTGTCCTTCATGAACTTGAGTGGGTAGGTTATTTATTTACTAATCATTGTTAATTAATTAAAATTTCTTGCACACTATTTAGTCACAACCAATTCTAAGATTACATATAGACACCGATGGTGGTGTCCTACTAATATTTGTATCTCACACCTTACATTAAAAGCCTTTTTAAAGAATAATATTATCTATCTATAGGTACTAATTCTGTAATGATCCATTCTATAGGTTGTTGGTATAATTTTTCTTATCGACTCGGCTTAGAATAAGGGGACCAAGAGATATATTGAGATGCTTATGGAGAAGATTTTGTTCTTTTTATGAATTTTTTATAGCTTTCTTGTATGCATGTCCCCTATTCCCTATTGTACCATCATGTCAAACATCCATGTAATAGACAATGCCTTAGTGGGTTCTGAATATATTATCAATCTATTCGTTCTTTAATACCTTTCTTAATTATTTATTTAGTTGTCTGTTTACACTTCCATATTTATTATGTATTTTTTAATATGATATTTCTGTTTTTCCATTATTATAATAGGTTATTTTCTCCCCACCATTTTAAATTTACACCCTCGATATTTGTCAGAATCCTTCGGCATATGAGGAGGCATGCTTCAGTCCTTTTGATCCACCGAATTAGGACTTGGGTTTGGTGGATCTTAGGTTAGGACTTTACAAAGTGGTATTAGAGTGGTTTCCATTCTTCCATTACTATTTGGAGAAAATATATTAGAGTTTTTTATAACATTTAACATTCCCATAATCCATGCTTTGGGGTTGCGAACCCATATTTTTGGTAAAGGCTGATTCTACAGAATTATAATTTTTCTTCTTGATTTCCTTATTTCTATTGATATCATTTCACAACTGGATGATACTCAGGATATGTTGTGTTTATTATTATTATTTTCATTGAGGATTTATTTATTCCTTGGAATGATGATATAATTGAAAGTATCAATGTCACATGAATCATTATAAGTCAAACTAGGCATAATATTTCATCTAATTTTCTATTTTACATCAATTTTCAGCATGAATATTCATTTTTCATATTTAATGTGCCTTGAATATATATTAAATTATACAGAAACATATTACAATTATTAAATAACATAATTGTTTCCTAATGTTCCTACCGTAACATAACAATGATTTTCTAAATAGGTTAAACAAGACATCATAATAGGTAAATTATGGAATGCTGGTCCATGGACCATTCATCACAAGTGATGGAACATGTTTTTGTTTGAGTTGAATGGATATCATATTCTATGTTTATAAATAGTATGTTCACTTGTAGATCAAAACGGATATACCATTTAATTAATCATTTTTTTAAAGTGATGTAAATATTTTAACAAGAAAAAATTCAAATGAATATGATAGAAAATTGAAATTAGTTATCAAATATATGTGAAACAAAAACATAGAACCAAACTAAACCTTAGTAGTAGGTATCTCATATGTTATTAAAGAAATTTGTGGAATATTTCTGTCTTGTAGACTTGTTTTTTGAAGCAAGAAACGATGTGTGATCATTCATATTAGAAATGATTAATCATGTGCTATTTTCATAAATTATATATTTTCAATATCTGAAATGTATTTTTAGGTGTGTGTTTGGAATTGAGTTATCATGTTTCTATGACGTCCTTATATCGAATGCCTTGATGGCAGTGATGATCATGATCCCGAGGTTGAAACCCATGACCCACATTGATTCATCGTGTAGTGAAACATGTAGAAACTATTATTGTACCTAATATAGAAGTTGAATCCATATTCTAAGAACGGTCTATATGTATTATATAGTCAATTAATGGTGTATTTAGAATATCCCTGAGCATGGAAGAGTTGACACGAGAGTTTCCACAGCAGCATCATCCCACAGTTTTGGAGTATGGAAGACCTTATGATAAAGATTATTTCCTCAAATAAATTCAATCTATAACAAGAATCTATAGATTCATCTATCGATGATGGTCAATCATTTAAAATATATACTACATGAATCATCCATGTGATGTGTGACATCCTCACTAAGGTAGATCTATATAGAGATATGGTCTGTGTTGATTTATTGATGATATCATATGATTAAATATTTTTCTAGACTCTTATGCAATAATAGAGCAATATAATTCATGATCCTGTAGATTCAGATCTTGTAAGTTGTGGAATACTCATCCCATTTAACATTTCTACCTCGGTTTGCACCTAATATAGTTGTTGATGATATCCAGACTACCATGAAATTTAAGGATTGGTTGGTTTGAAAAATACTATCATTGGTCGATGTGTTTATGTGGATGAATATTTAATAATTCATAATAAAAAACCTTATTATAGTGTGGAATCAGAGGTATGATTATGGTGTGAGTAAGGGAAGTTCACTACCTAAATCTAGAATTTGTTATTCCTCTTGAAAAAAGCATCGCATTGATAATTCTCATTGGGGTAGCAGTAGAAAGGCTCCTCATGTTGACAATATTTTATTTTTCAACCAGTTATAGAATCCATGACACATGAAACCTCAATGAATTTGGGATCCAATATCCTGAAGAATTTATTGAAATCTGGTTCATGTCATGTGTTTGTGAAGTACATTATGATAGTAACTAGTGATCAGTGATATCCACCAGCTCCTTGGTTATGATTGTGTCTTTTAGGATCATGAATGGTTGGTAGATGTAATACCAACTATCAATTAGGATAAGGTAGCAGTTGGGGTGTAGGTAGTCAGTCATAAAAATCGTTGTTCCAGTAGAGTAGGCTTGTTTAAGGATGTATGATAGGGAATAGAGAACACAATATATGCCAGTTACATGGTGAGTATCCCACGCCAGATAAAAAAATTTTCAGACCTTCTATATTATATTGTATTCTTCCAGTTTCATTTAAATCAGTTTATAATTTATTTAAAACTAGAGTGTCTGTATTTTTCAAATTTTAATAATTTTAGAGGATTCATTTTTCTCGAGATCAAATAATTTCATGGAGGTATGATGCTAGAAACCCCATTAAGTATCCCTATATATGGCCTCCGCCATTGTAAGGGTTTCCCCTATGATATGGGAGGTTATATTTTCATATGAAACTTCTTAATCCTCAATATGACTTTCTATAATCATCAATATGGATTTTTTTAGTACACTATCAATCAAATGTTGATTACTATTGTCAAATGATGAAATTTATGTCAGCATATGGTAGTATTAACGTGCAAATTAGTGAATTTGATGTCAATGAGACAAGAGAATGACCTAGGATGTAGAGGATGTGTAATGTGGTAGATAAGATCACCAGTCTTTTCCATAATAACCTGGGGATACAACCTGCTCCTTTCCCCATGTAGTTCAGTGTTTCGCTGGCTTTTTTCCCTATGAATTATCTAATATAACAACGGTGTGAGAGGAAGAATTTAATATTGAGCTTGTTCCAACAAAATCATTAATGACCCTTCTCCCATACAAGATGGAACATATAGAGTATATAGAAGGCATGAAATTTGGGATGCTTATGGAGGCTAATGGAATCATAAAACAAACCACCTATCCTTAGGTTTTTCAGTGCTTTTCTCAAAAAATATAGATGGTACAATCAGTAATTTCATGGATTAGCAGTATTTGAGTAATGTTAGAATCTTGAACCATTATCCAATTCCTAGAATAAAAGTCCACTTTTATCAGATCCAATGAGAGAATGTGTTTTCAAAAATAGATCTAAGGTTAAACTATCATTAGGTGCATTTCAAGAAATAAGACATATCTCACATTGATTTTAGATATAGGTGTATCCTATAAGAGTACCATTTTATTCCTCTAGATTCAAAATTTCCCTTGTAGTCTATATTGATCATATGAGTCAATTTTTTCTCATGTATCTAGATTCATTTCAGTTTTCATTGATCTACATATATTGTCGTATTCATGATCAAGACACAATGATGTGACCCCTCATGAGATCATGTTGAATACATTATAAGAGCGCCAACTCAATGATTATCCACTTTTGGATCAATAATGTCAACCTGTTGGGACATATTATTTCATAGTCAATAGGTTTAGTAATCCTACATAATGTGACATCTTTAGTTTATTGGGAGTATCCAAAGAAATTATTTGACATCAAAAGATTGTTGGGGAAAGAGAGGTAATAAATAAACTTAATCCATGATTTCCCAAACCATGTATCTAAAATTATGATCTTGAAAAATAAGGTATTGAAATTCATATGTTCATAAGATTGTGAATTATCAATTTAGGAGTTGAACGGTCAATTTACTTTATTTCAAATTAGAATTATTCTTGCACTAGGAATGATCTATAATATATACTTTGATGAATCATGAATTTGTATTGGGGCCTTTATAATGTAGGATTAGTGTGTTATCACAAACGTGTATCATCATTTGAGGAATCATGAAAGGAATTACCCAACACATGACATTGAGATCACTATTATTGTTCATGATTTACATTGTTGGAGATACTATCTACCTGGTGAGAAATTTTTAGTATTCCACAGTCAAAATATCCTAATGTACATATTTAAATAGTGGGATATTAATCACATACATCATGGGTTGGTTGAGTACCTACAGCCTATTGATTTTGTGCTTGACTACATGCCTTGGAAGGAAAATTTATTAGTTGATTCTATGATCCAAAAGACTCAGTTGTAGGATGTTCTAGAATCTAAGGGTGAATGGAATATTATGGAAATATTTACATAAATTTATATTTAGTAATATAGGGTCCATTGTAGTACTATCCTCTTATACATATAATTGAAATCTATTCTTCTTGAATAGGTTGTAATGAGACATATATGTGATCTTGAATGCCTTGAACTGAGAGAGACAATTTCATAGGATGATATATCATTAGGTTGGATGATGGATGGGGTGATACGTTATTGTTTTATGGGAGTTTATAAGTTCTAATAGGAATCAATGAAGAGATTATGGGAGAATTTCATCTCTCATAATGGGCCATTCAACTCGATTCCAAAAAAATATATCATGATATATGACACCAATATTGGTGGCATGGTATGAAATTAGAAATTTATATCTTTATCACATGATGTATCTCTTGAAATTTGGTAATAAAGGAAAATAAGTGTATTAAAATTAATTTACAACCACTTTCTATTATTGAGTTCAATTTGGGATGACATATTGAAATATTTTCTGATTGGCCTACCCAAATCAACTAATGGAAATGATATTTTGTTGGTTTTACTTGATCATTTGATAAAGTTCATACACTAATTTCCTATTTTTGAGACCTTCATGATAGAATATATATGTAGAATGTATGTAATGTTGTTTTTAAATCTTATTTTTTCTCTTCATTATATCATCATTGATAAAGACATTCCTTTCATGTTACAGTTCTAGTAGGTCATTGAGAAGGCATTGTGTACACATATTATTCAATGGGAAACATGTCACCAACAAACTAATAAATAGATGGAGTGCAGTATTTAGGTTCTAGATGACATTTTCCATTAATGATTCCTTAAAACAAGGGTTCATGGAAGAAACAGATACCCTTTATGGTGTTATCTTATAATAACATCTTTTATAACACCATTGAGAAGGACCATTCTGAATCCATACATAGTAGGACGTACCGTTCAACTCTATGTTGTCTAGTGGCAGGGGAGACAAAAATTCATAGGCCATGACTCTTACAGGAGACTCTAATGTTAGTTCATATGATCATTAATAACCTATTGGCAACTTAGTTTAGATAGTAGTTGTATCCCAATAGTTACTAGTGACATCATGTGATTGTGGTCAATGAGTTGTTTTTCATGTGACTGTCAACAAAGTTAGTGTATAGAAATATTTAAGAGTAGGTTAATCTATCACCAATGTTCATTGGATCCTTCAAGGATATGAAATGAATTATTATAATGGATTAATAGATGGAACTACCTCCATGATATAAGTGTGTTCATGAATTCTTTCATGTATCTCATCTTCACCCATACTATACAGACCCATCACATGTATTTCATCCTGAGGAGATAGAATTGACTGTAAATTCTTCCATCAAGGAGTATCCGTTGTGTATAATGTATTAAATTATGATGACACTATGAGGCTGGTTTGTTCCTTTGGTATGGTTTCTATGAATTCATGACCAAATATAGGGTGATACCTTGAAATGAGAAGCTGATATATAAACTCAGTGCGTGGAATTATTTTTTTTATGATTCATATTTACCCTCATAAGTACATCTGGAGGATGAGTTTCTTTGAGGAGGGGAGTTTGTAATGAATCAACTTTTCATTGAAGGTATGAATCATTTTTTATTTTAAAATCTATAATTGTCCATAATATTGAATCATAATCAATCCAAGTAGGTCATAGATGCATCTGCTACATGTTTTTAACCTAAAGCCCTAATATGGGAAAACGAAAGTGGTTCATATTATATGTCATCAAAAGTTCTACATAGGAAGCATTAACATGTGGTCGGTTTCCGGTTTGGTATAAACCCAATTTTTACTTGTTTCATATTTTTATTAAATCCATTCACCTAATCTTTTGAGGAACCCCCTGGTAGTATTGATCTATGGATGTTTTGTACACGATTTGGAAAAACAGTGAGGTAAATCTATATGCCTATGAATTTTGGGGTGAAATAATGTTTTTCCATTAATTTATAATTTAATTCCATTTCCCTATTTTCCATTCTTCTTACATTGTATGAAATAAGATCTCCTAATATTTTTTAGTAAATTGCACATCATTCTAGGTATTGAGAAGATCTCTCATCTAATGAATGAACATTCATCAATCAAAATTGTTGGTTCTGTCTCAGTATGCTCCCTTGGTAGCATATGACATATTAATGTTTTTCTTTAAAACATTCATTCTATTTAGGTGCATGTTCATTTTCCCAATTTTCATGTCATTGTAACATTTTTCAAATTCTCTACCAACCAAAATCAAATATGATACTAAAACCTAGTGATGTGTTATCTATATCCTTGAGGTAGGTGGTCAAATAATTTTCCCTTCAAATTTTGATGTTTCACTTCCATGTGGTTGTGTCTCACACCATATTTTAATGAGAATCTTCTTTTACTTTGTTACATCGTCTCAAATTAACCATTTCACCATAATAAATACAAATTTATTATTTTTTGGTTAGTTATAGGGTGAATTCCTTGATTATAGACTCCCAATGGGTGTGCTATGTAGAATTATCACTTTTTGAATAATTCAATTATTAAAGGATTTAATTTTTATCATACACCTTAGACATAAAATGGAAATTATATTATTGTATGGATATTTGTAGGTCCTAATGCACCTCATAGGTGTATGGATCGTCCCATATTTGGAACATCCCATGTATGCCTTTTCTCACTTTATGATGAAACATTCAAATTAACAGATTGAATCATATAAATTTTTTTTTGAAATACATATTTATTAAATTTCAGAACTGTAATAATATTTTTTAATAATGGATAGTAGATAATGTATGGTGGTAGACCCAAATTAATTGAATTGGATTAATTGTATAGAAATGTATCATGGAGTGTCATAAGGATGCACCTTTAATTATGCATTTCCAAATGCACAAATTGAATTGTAATGACTAACTGTAAATGAAAATACAATTTATGAAATATGGGATGTTTTTCCCATGTTTTATGTTATAAAACTGATTAGTAATCATTTATATTTATGTGGGATAAATGGAAATTAAGCATTAATTTTTATTCATCATGGCGATTATAATTTTGAATACGCGTTTATATGATCTATGTATGATGGTATGGGTTGTTGAGAAATGTCAAAAATCACATTCCCATACATTTTGTTTTGCATATAGAATCTAAAAAAATGATATAGTATGGTTTTCTATAATTACATGTCGCTTCTTATGATAGAATTTATGACATAATGGCCCATTGGCCATCTCATTTTTCATGAATGTTGTGTCACACTATTCTTGGGATGTAGGGCATTTTCCCTATTTCTTTAGAAGCTAGACTCATTAGAGTAGTCATAGATATCTGAGTTATACTCAGTCTATCATGAACTATTATTTCAGGTATATGGACACTTATGTACATATTTATTTGTTTCATATAGGTGGATGAAAAATATATAATTCTACCATGTATATTTCAACTATATATACAATAACTATTCAGACTATATTCCATCCATGAGATGATGAACGTATACCGAAAAATAATCCATCAAAAACCTAAGTGGGATGGTTATATATTTATTCTACATTGTTAATTAATTAAAATTTCCATCATGTTCTCTTTTATGATAATTTCCTAGATTACATGTAGACACCATTGGTGGTGGCCCACAAAGATTATTATCTCAAACTCTACTTGAGATGTCTTTGGTACCTGGGAAGAATAACTTTCTAAATGAATTAATAAGGTAATGATCCAATATATAGTATGTTTTTTTTAATTTTCTTATAAATGGTGGTTATGATTAGAGGGATGGTCTTTTTCTCGAGATGCTTGTCGAGTAGCATTTGTTCTTTTTCTTATTTTTTGTATATCATTACTGCATCCATGTCACCTATTCTCTTTTTCTATCAACACTACACGAATCTATATATAAAACACCTCCTTATATTTTCATGAATCCATTATTAGTTTTTCAATTATCTATTACAAGAGATGCATACTTTTTCAATTAACTATTTAGGTATATGAAGTTGATTATTAATTTTTTTATTTATATATATGCTTCTGTTATTGTATGATTATTGTTTATTCTATATATTCCATCATGATAAGGGTGTACAGTATGCCCACCATTCCTCCTTTACATCCTCACTTTAATGAAAAATCCTTTATATTGTGGAAAGGCATACATGAGACCTTATTACACACCAGCATAGGGTACATGTTGAGTAGATCCCATGTTAGGATGTTACATCTAGAAATTTGATTTCATATTAAAGGTCCATCATAATGAATTCTCCATCCCATAAAACTATTAAAAGTATTTTTACATAAATTCTTCTCTCAATATATGATCTTATTTCATAATTTAATCCATACTGATAAATCATTAACAACATTAAATAGAAATAATAAATTATCTCTTAATCAAAATCATTCAAAAATATTATCAAATCACTATAATGAAATGATAGAAAACAATAAATTCATCGAGAGAGGGGAATGAAATCCATGATAAACATAAAAATGTGAAATGAGAATTTCCACACATAATCATCTATTTTTTATCGTTAAAAAATAAAATAATAAGGGGTCTATTTCATGATCCCACCTCAACTATCCCAAAGATGAATATTAATAAATTCATAATTTTAAGGCAACAAAATATTATATAATAAAATTTCATTTTATATATAATTAACATATACTCATATAAATAATCATAATTGGTAAATTAAAAAATAATAAATGTCTAGCATCAAGGATGGATCGAACGTTTGTGGAGAAATTCTATAAAAATATTTCCATTAATATTGTATTTTCGTTAATTTTATCTCCATGAATATACATAATTAAATAATGTAAATCCTCATTCATGATTTCATCCAATGAATTCCAACTAATTAGAATATCCATCTACATCACTCAAAATTTTGTAGGGTTGTGTCTAGAACCATCAAAACTCAATATAAATAGTCTTTGAGGGAAACATTATATGTAAAAAAATATATTTCAATTTATTAACTTAATTATATTTACCTAGCAAAACCATTATCTACTATTAATCACCATGGAAAACGAATAAATAAGACTAATGATATTCTTGAGGTAAAACCCATGCTTCAAGGTCAATATATGTACCATTTTTTCTATAAAAGGAACTCATTATGAGATGAAATAATTTCATCAGGTACACTGATTTGTGTATTAACATAAATAATTTATTTTTAATATATTAATTATGAGGCCATAGATCATTCTAATTTACATTCATACTAAACTCAAGATGTGAATACCATATTTTAGATCCATGAAAACACATCGAAAATATTTTATTAAACAAATACTATGGTTAAATGCCTATAATACTGATGGGATGGTTTCCATTCATAAAAAATGAAAATCTAGTTGAGTACCAATTTGTAAATGATGTAAGTCACTACATACTTCCAACTATAAATATATTTTATCATTGAAAAGAATAATATTTGATTTAATGTTTATTAATCCCCATTTAAAGGTACATCAAATAATTGAAAAATAATGTAATGGTTCTTAGAGTTCGAGAGAGAAACATTTGAAAAAAGTGTGTTTGAGTAGGGGTTCATGTATTTATAATAATTATATGAATTATAAGACAATGGTATAAGCACCTTCAACATGATATAGAAACACATGATAGATGAAATACATCGAAAAATGAAGAACATCATTCCATAACCCATAGTCAAATCATGACTGAAGAAGATGATTCATAACATAGTGAAAATCATATAAAAATGTAGAGGGACTATATTTAATCCTAAAACACCACAACACATTTGGTGAAGAATAATCTCTAACATCAAAACCATTCACATGGCACATATGTCTTAACCATTTGACCACCATGGAGGTCCCAATGTCATAGTGTCATTACATAAAATAGAAAAACATCTTATATATAACATAGACATCCTCCATAGTGAATCAATTTCAAAATTATAAGTGGTTAAAAATCTTCCCTCATATACTCATACTTAACAGCCATCAAAACTATGCGACAACATCACATTTTACATTTTAACCTAAGGATCTGTAATGAATAATTATCTATTGCTAAAACATTTTATACCAACTTCCATGTCTTATCCTTAAGCCTCTGCTTTAATCCTCATACACTCCATCCACAAGAAGGGGATGGAAACATGGATCTATTCCCCAATAATAGAGAAATATTTGAAAAATAAATGATGGTGAAAATGGAGAATGATTTGGTGGATAATGTAGATTTTATAAGATAGGTATTTGATTATATGTTTGCAAAGTGTTATGGATTTAAATTGTGTTAATACCAATGATATGATATTTATCAATGTTGAGTTTAATTACTCCCAATGATATGAATTGTGTTTTACCATAGTGGGAGTGTGGTGTATCATTTTCACACAGATATAATATATTATACCATTATATATATGGATGATTAGGAAAGAGAATTAAGGTATGGTGGCGTCTTAATACTTTTTTATTATTCAATAACAATGAATATGATGTCACTAGTTATGTACGTGCCGATTATGATGACACTATTTTTTGATCATGATAATAAATTTGTAGTTAATTACATTATTATCCATCAAATATATTTTATTTATAGTGGTATTTGTACTAGTTACATAGGGAACTATCATAGTGGTTGGACACTAGGTAATTTTGTGCGAGTCCCCATGTCTTGAAAACTAACTAGAAATTGAGTGTTGAAGTGGAGAGAGTCCCTAATAGTGGATTGAAAAAATATTTTTAGGTGTTTGATAGGGTGAAAAACAGCCTTTATAATAAATTTTTTCAGCGAGTCCCCTACAAGTAGTAACATTGAGACAATATATCGAGTTCCATAGGAATGGATATCTATATTTTTAATACTGATATCAACATACGATGGATTTTCAAGGAATCATATATTATTATACCAAAAAGAGGTGTCATTGTGAGGAATGGTTACGAGTTCAATAATTTTTAAATATATATGGTTATTAATATAAGGTCGGGTATGTGTTAATGTGTGTTTTTATACCCATGGTGTTGGTTTCCAATCCCTTTCCTATTGACGCTAGGCTTCCGAGGATACATAGTAACACCCAGTGTTATTAGAAATATTTTTTACACCAAATTAATTTTAATTTATTTAATTTTTCACACTCTTCACTATGTTATCCATTCATTTTATGCTACACTAAGATATCTATGCACTATATGCAATATCGACTTGGCTTGCACTACAATCAACACTGAGTTTATATTTTAAACCATTTTACTATTATAATTATTTAAACATAAAAAATATAACATAGTCATTAAAAATATTATTATGAATATTAAAAAAGAATATTTAAATGTTAATTATTCATTATTTATTTAAATATAATATTTTAATAATAAAACATGTATTTTTTGGTAATTTATTTATATGTTTGAAAAAAACATTTTAGCTAATGAAATTTTTTTATGATTATCTATGAACAATAATAAAATTAAATTTAGAAACATTTAGAAACTGAATTTGACAGTATAAACTTCATTTGGGAATTTAGAATGTCAAAATTTTATTAGGGTGAACTGTTTAGATTTTTTTAAAAATCATTTTTGGATAGATAGTGTATAATATTGAATTTTAATTCTAAACCGTATTTTATATAGTATATTTATATTGTTAAAATTTATATTAATTTTGATTTAATGTTTAATTATGAAATTTTTTAATAAATTAATCCAATGTAGTTTCTTGTAAACAGTTGCACAAAGAAATTAGACTTGAAAACATTTCGTACATTTGTAAATTTTCTCTTAAAAATCAACTCTCATGAAATTTAGTGAGATTAATTCAAAATTAATTTTCGAATCATTTATTCTTAGAATTTAGAAAAAGGGAGAGAATATTTTTAGTTAAACTAATTTTAATTTATTATATTTTAAACATAGTTTTTGACCAAAAATATTACTGAATTTAATTAAAATTTAATTACATGTATTTTTTAGAAAATAATATTACATAGTGGTTGAATTTAATTTATGGTGACATAAAACCTTGAAACATGGTAAAAATACATTATATAGAAATTTTTTGAACAATTAAACAATTTTCTAAAATAAACATTTCTTACAGTGACTTGATTTAATGGATTCTTATCAATAATTTTTTCATTTTTATATTTACAAGAATTTCATTCCACCTACACTATAAAATGGAACTCACCCTCACCACCACTCTTCTTTACACCTCTATAGCATTTTTTACAAACAAAACCCTACCCAAATATCCTTCAAACCTCCTTATTTTCATTCTATAATCATACTATTGGGAAGAAATCCATCCAAGGTATCCCTTTGGTAAAAACAATGTCGAGTTATCCACAGAAGATGTATCATCCTCACACAAGATCTATTATTTTATTTTTAATATACACCCCATAAAATATTGTGATTAAATTATTATATAATTTATTATTTATCTAATATATAATGTGATTATATATGTTATGTTTTAAACCTACACTCTTAGACACTTTACTCTAATGGGATATGGAAACATCATTTGTGTCTACAGTGGACTACCCCTAATGAACTATTGTCGTTCGTTCTTTATTTTAAGCCTTTCATGGTTTAGAATAATGATGAAATATATGTATTTATGTTATATATATAATTTTTTTTGTTTTTTATTTAATTATTATATAACAAATAATTGTATTAATTACATTTTTTTTAATACGATATCTTCATTTGTGGACGTGGGGACTACAGCCTCATCAAAGGGATGTTATTCATTCCCACATTTAATGGAATATTTTAAGAATAATATTAGTAAAATTATAGAATATAAGTGACATAATAGTTCAAATATAATGACATTATATATAAACACACATATATTTCATTTAATTTCAATTTTTTAATATAATAATAAATTTTAAATGATATTAATGTGTATGCTTGCCCTACTGTCTCCACAAACGGTGTATTTAATTTTCAATATTTTGTATATTAATTTAAACTAGCATATAATGAATATGTATGATATTTATGTATTAATTTAAATTCTATAAATAAGTAAATCAGTATCTATATATGATTACCAAGAATAAAAAGTCAAAACATGTATTAAAAACAAGGCAGTTATCACATAAAACCTAACTTTTGCATGATGGTATTAATGAGTGGGTAATATAAAGTAATAATTAAATTTAATATAATATTTTATAAATACATATGGTTATTTAATATATATTAATATGAAAATATTATATATATATATAATAAAATATATTTTTAAAGAGTACGAAGAGAGTCAAAACATAAGGCAAGGGGATTTCTCCTCACTTTTAATTCTATGAGACTTGTGCCTTAACTAGAAATCATTTATTTTTGTGGTTTATTAAACTAAAATGAATGTTTGTATGATTTTTAGACATTATATAATTTTTATTTTCATATCCATTTTATAATCCATACATTATAGGGTGGTGTAATATAAATGTTATGAAATCAGAAAGGTAGTTTTGACAGAATTTTTGTTCTTTAAGACACATGTTTTTATGTGAAGATATATTATTTAATGTGGTTCATATAATTCCAATTTTCATTTTTATAAATAATATATACATAATATAATTAATAAATTTTTTAATAAAATACGACCTGAGTTCCCTTTTCAATCAGACATTTATTTTATAAAAAAAATGTTTTCAAAAATGTTTTCAGTAAATGTTTTTAAATGAAAAAAAATTGAAGGTAAAATGTATTTAAAATTTTTATATGTTTTAAAATTTTTTGTTGAATTTATTCAATAATATTTTAAAATTAAATTTTTTTCAATAATGTTTTTTGATTTAGTAATAATTTTTTATATTGGGAAGGATATTTTACCAAATAAATATTATTAACAGATATTTCCAAATTATTTTCCATCAAAGATGTCATACACTGGTGTTAATCATTCCTTCCTACGAAAATGTCCAATGATTGTATTCATAGTATTTCTCTTTATGGTTTTGTTTTAAGGGAATGTTGTTTATAAACTTCATATCCATTTCATAGGTTATATTCTTATGAAACCCACATATTTTAATAGGTTATTATTTGATTAAATGATAATGAAATATAAATTTTTTCCACTGGTTATGAAATGATTACATGTTTATAATACCCAGTTCATTTCATGTGTTATGATATAATTAATTTTTACGATCTGGGGGCATTCAAATATAGTATTTGATTATCAGATGAGTGGGATATATATCTCTATCTAAATCATTGGGTAATGATTTATATCTCATCATATAGACATGGCTGAAAAAAGGGGTGCACATAGTTCAATAATTTACTTTTCCAACTAATAAGGTATAGGGATTAAACCTTTTCTACTAAGATGGTATTAGGAGTGAAACATGAATACCATGATTGTATAAGGATTCAACTCTTACTAATAATATAGTAGTGGAAATAATCTATAACTACTATGGAAATAATTTAAAACACTTCTATTTCTTCCACAATACTAGGTATTACCCATAAGTTATGATTTAAAGGATTTTTTTCTGGATTACATCATCATTAATGTCTTATGAACTACCAATCATTATTAAACGGTTTCTTTATTTCATATTTGATGAAAAGTGTATGATGTTAAGTTGTTTTGGTCACATTATCATACCCTTATGCTCATGTTTATGCATACATTTCTCAATGGTTTAGCCTTACTGAGATTTCGATATCATAACTTTTTATGTTTCCTTCACCAAATATATGATAATATGTATTAGTTATGATTTATAAAATATGGGACCTAGTTATGAGGGACATATTAAGATCTATTAAATCTCACGTATTTTTTAGTGTTTATGTTCCCCTATTTCCAACGAAAATAAGCTAATACGATATATAGATGTCTGTATTTGTAATGTATTAATTATTCTCCAAAAATAATTTAATTTCTATTTATGATGTGTTAATATAATTATATTTAGTATCAAAGAATAATTATATTAAAAAATCAGAATCATGGATGATAAACCCTTCCTGATAACCTTAAGGACGCATCTAAGGATAACGAAAATTATAGGAAAATATCCTGGAATTTTGGAAAAGAATAGAGTTAATGGTTTCACGGAAATACATCACTGTCTGGATAATAAAATTGGATTAAATCTGAAATAGGTGTAATTATGGGTGTAAAACACAAAACACTATATTGATATATATTTGATTGGGATTTTGTGTATGAAAATGAGCCTTTCTACGCACCTAGTATGAACCTCCCATGGTATATGCAATGTGCATTTAAAAACTATTGAAAAAACATCATGAAAGATTTAGATATATGTTTTTTACTAATAAACTATGATAAACCTAATATGTCATAGATTAAATATGGTTTCATAATTTAGACATCTTAGAAGTTCTTTTTTATGATTTTTTTGTTTCACACTATGAAAATTATGTCATACAAATTTTTTCATAGTTTTAAAAAATGGAAGGAACCCAAATGAACCACATCAATGTTTAGTGGAAAATAAAATTATATAATTATTCTCATGAACATAAAAATTCAAAAATATCAAGTATATGAAATCCTGTTTCAATGCACAAATATCTTTATCATGCATGGAATATATCTAGACATCCAAATGAGAAAAATAGGGAATGACATGTTATTGTATCCATTATGAGGATACAATCAAATTCATTCATCTGGTCTTCTGATACACTTGTTGTTGAAAAATTGTTCAATACGACTGAAAATATATTCTCTGATTTCCATTACTCAGAACATGAGAATGTCATTCTAGATATTTATCTGTTAGAATTAGAAGCATAGCCCTGGTGAAATATAATCAAGAATATGAGGGACCCATATGATATTGAATCCATGGATATTTATATGTTTAATTCATTATTTTTCAATAATTAATTTCCTCATATTCTAATAAAAAATGGAGAAATAGTTCCAGGTGTTTAAAAAAAGGGTTAATGAATCTATTGGTACCTATAAGGATATTTTCACATGACATGATAGATATGATTATTATATTATCATCTAACCCAATATTAATTTTTAATGGTTCTTCAGTGTCTTAATGAAAATTTTCATTAGGGAGTTGGATATAATATACTTTTGTATATATGAATAGATTTTGATTTCAGAATTCAAGGTTGAAAAAGAGGTTGGAGTTACCTATTGATCTCATGGTTTTTACATGAAAAAATGGAGTTTAAAGTAAAACCATAAAATCATGGATAGATGAAAATGATTTTTTATTTCGACTCAATGTGTGGGAAGACATATTGAAGAAATTTTATTAAGATTTCTAACAAGTGTTTTAAGTGTATAAAAAAGTTCATCACGAATTTTATATCCAATGTGATGGGAAATATGTAAACTAATTAGATTGGAGATAATTATTCAAAGAATTCACCCCCTCCCCTCTTTAGTGATACAAGTGTATGTGGGATGTCAATTATGGTAACTAGTGCCCAAAATGGTAGGTTTATAATAATGGTTGATGTTAGAAACCTATTTTATTGAGGTATAAGCGGAAATCTCATGTGATAATTGTTTTTAAAAAGGGTTGTGATAATTATATGGGTAATAGTACACCATCCATCCACTCTATATAATATAATTTGTTATTTGATTACAAATATTACATATTTTTAATATATAAATAATTTTATAAGGGGATTAATATTCCATCCAGACAATTTTACGTGGAATTAGATGTGAAAGCCCCAAATTCAATAATGATTCCATCACAATTCTATGATTCTTCTATAATTAAAATTTGTAGGAATTTACATCATGGAAATAATTTCTTTCATAATCAGGCTTAATTTTATTTCCACTTAAGTATGGAATACCACCTTTTTATTATATAACATTTCATTTGATTTTAGATATAGAGGATATATTAATGTTTACTATCTTAGAAATATGGTATATAATACAAGAAAATATGAAATAATTATTCTAATAATCATTAATGGATTCATCATAAGTTCATAATAAGTTCAATTTCTACATCTCATAACCTATGGACATACATCAAAGGAAGGGGTGAGAAGATATCTTCGTAAGTGTAAATCAATAAAACAACTTACATATGATCAAGAGTGATATCAAAAATAACATTATAAAATACATAAATATATGAGAAATAGTCATGTCATAATTATAATATAATTAAACATAACATGTAAATATTACTAATAAATTTAGTTGATACATTGATAAGAATATCAACTTGGATTGATGATGGGGTGTCATAAAAATTACCAGTGATTTTTTCCAAGGTATCATAAAACATGTCATCTATTGAGATTAAATTTATTACCCTATATATTAGAGTGTTTTCAGGGTATGCACTTTATATGAATAAATTAATTTTATCCACATATATAATAATAAAAAATTTCATAAATAACTCATGGAGAATATAAGAAAACACGTTCGTATTAAAATCATGGTGTTTTAGAAAGTGCTTAAAAACAATATTATTTTTCCATTTAAAACCAATTGAAATGTAATGTGCATTTTATGTATGTTAATACCCAAATAAAATATATCATTATGAAATATATTTGAATAAACTTTGTAGAATAATGTGTTTTGTGTATTCATAAAAAGGAAATAAAAAAATATATCGATTAAAATATAGAAATTTTGAAAAGCAAATTTGGCAGCATAAAAGGGATGAAACACGGTTCTAGATATCCTTTAATGGGGTGGGGACAATATTATACCACACAAAAAAAATATTAATATAGTTAAGGGATACAAAATGTTCTTAATAACATATAATTAAATCTTTGAAGGCTTGCCATTTAAAGATGAAACATGAAAGGAAATGAAAAGTTGAGATTTCCCTTACCTTCAAGAGTGATTCCTAAAACCTAATGATTGATACCTTTGGGGAATGAAGAATATTTGGAATGAATTATTGGGTTAAACATTACCATTTTTTCATGAAGGAATAATTTGTAATAAAATGTATCAACTAAATTGGTAGGTTTTTATAGTAAAAGTAAGATGGGGTTTTTATTATTTTCTTTGCACACCTCAATAATGGTGTTTTCAATACTATGGTATTGCCATTGGAATTTTCCCATGATATTGGCCACATGAGATACCTAGTAAGTTATTTTTAACCATAATATTTTAGTATAATTTTATAAAACTCATTACATAATTATGGAATTGATGTGATGTCTTTGAACGTACCGAAAATATGATATTGTGTTTTTACCATTCCCGAAAAAATTAACGTATTTTATAAGATTATCATAAATTCACCATAAACTAATATCGATATTCTAATTTAAAAAATTACATTTATTTTATCATAATAATTATCTAAATATGATAAATTTAACTTTTAAATCTAAAAATAATTATTTATTCAAAATAATAGTTGATATAAAATGTACCATAATGCATTGTAAAATATCATACATTTGCAAAAAATATATTTTATCACTTATAATTATAAATTATTGATTTTATAAAACTATTTATTTATAATAATCATTATAAATATAATATTGTTTCAATATATTAAATTATATCTCTCTAAAAGTAATATTTTTTCCCAAAAAATCAATTTATCAAATTATATCTAAATTTTTATGCAAAACTATTCTTAAAACAGAAATGATGTAATTAAAATTTCTATTTAAACAAAGGGATTAAATTTTATGGAATTAATGATTCCACAAAAAACCCTTTTTTCACCATCATATTTCCTTTTGGTATCGTGTGCGATGGTGAAGACTTGTGCGGAACTCGACTAACATCGCCTGAGTGGAAGTCTCCACTAACATGAACTTCTCCCATATGAGATTTCATTCATGCTTAAAATGTTGAAAGTCATATTGCTCCAATTCAAGAGTGAATCCCATTGATAATACAACCTTCCCATTCATGGATAAATGGACTTTGTATTAAATGATTCTACCCGATGAGGTCATCGACTCTTCTTTGTGCATTAATTAACCATCAAAATATATCGTTAAAGAAATAATTGTAATAATTAAATTATTATTAAATTTTCTAATTCCTACAGTCATATTGATCATAGGTCACAATTGGACAAAAATAATATAATAGTTGAAACCCAATGGTCACATTTCAATTATACTCATATCATTATTTAAGGGATATTGTTTTATTGAGTTAAGAATAATGAAACACTTATATTTAGGAAACAATTTTCATTTTAAAAGTTCATGTACATATAATCATCCTCTCTTAAGAAATTTCATCCCAAAAATTTCAACTAATTTCCTCCTCTCATAAAATGCGTGGGTAATTTTTCCCCTTTTCTCCTATAGTTCACATGAGGCATCATCATATCTGTGGTCCCTACATAATACTCTAATGAGGTGGGTATTATTATTGCATATAAACTTGTATTTGTAGTCTAATATCTAATTTGATGATCTTTATAAGAGATTTCATGTTTTAGATATACTTATTTGGGGTTCAGTACATGTGAAAGGTTAGGTATGTACATTCTCAAGAAAGACTTGTAAAAAACTTCATGAACATGAGCTAGGTTAGATTGAAGAGAAAGCCTATAGACTGTTGCTCATATGAAATAAGGGGTTTAAATGGGGCCAATGTACCTAGTGTTAGTATTCCCTTTCTTCACAAACCACATTACTTTCTTCCTTGGTGAATTTGGAAGGGATAATTTTTCACCAACATCAAAATCCAACTCCCTTCGATGGTTTTCATGATAGCTCTTCTTACAACAATGAGCAGTATTTATGTGCTGTTGGATGAAATGAACCTTCTCTATAATCTTCTTCTCAATATCCAGATCATGAATCATTCTCTAACTAGATTCATCCCATAAAGTAGGAGATCTATATCACAACCCATATAGAACATCATAGGGTTCCCTTTAAATACTTGAATGGAATCTACTTTTCTACGAGAACTCAACTATTAGGGTATGTTGATCCCATAAATCATTAAATTCCATTGAGTATATTCATTACATGTCCTCGAGGCCTAAATATTCCATTTTTATTAGCCATCATTTTCAGCGTGATAGGCTATACAGAATGTCAATTTGGTACTCAGAGCATGTTGAATACTTCCATGATTTTGATGTGATCCATGAATCACAATCAAAAGGATAGAAAGTGGAACTACATGGAGCCTTTATAATTCATGTATATATATATATATGTTAGTTGGTTATGAGAAAAAATTTCTCTAATGGAGATAAAATGGGAAGTCCTATAGAAGTAGTCCACTATAACCCACATCACATTATTTCCTTTTGATGTTTTTTAGTGATGAGTGAAAAAATCCATAGTTATATTGTCTAAATTCTGTGCTGGTATGGGTAGTTGTTTTAGTACCCCTTTAGAATGTTTTCATTCTTCCTTAACTTATTGACAAAACATGAATGTAGTAGTGTACTTGAGAATTTACCTTTTCTTGTTATCCTACCAATAATAACACCCAAGGTCCCTATATTTTTCCATGCTTCTAGGATGAATGGAGAAAGTAGAGCAATGAGATTCTTCCATCGTCTCCTTCTTTATTTCCCAAATATATTGAACATGTATCCTTATATTAAAATATAGTACACCTACTAACTCAATATTGAACTCATGAAACATACCATTGTTCAAATCCTCCGTAATTATTTTAAAAAATGTATCTTCTCAATTTGATTTTTTATCTACTCAAGTAATGATGGTTTTGAAATAATTTGGGATAGGGTTGATGATGTACCTTCCCTTATGATTTCCATATCCATTTTTTTAGGTCTATGATTATAGTATATATCTGAATAATCATATATTCTAGAACAATAGGGTCATTTTTACTTAATGCATCATGAACTTTATTTTATCTACGAGGGTGATAAGAAATTAAACAATAATAATATTTATGAAGTTCCAATAATCTCCCATGTCTCTTGTTCAATTCATTTTTCATGGAAATATACTTCAAACATTGATGGTATGTGTATATATCAAAGTCTCCCTATAAGTACAGTGCATCCTTTTATTTAGAGAATAACAACCACATATAGCTCCGGGTCATGCGTAGGATAGCTATACTCATGAGTATTCAACTATCAAGATGTATACGTAATCACCTTTTCATTTTTCATAAGGTTGAAACCAATCCTATTTAGGGATAAATTGATAAAAATATTGAATCATTTTCTAATATATGGTAGAGTTTACAAGGATGTAGTAACATTCCTCTTCATTAGCTCATGGAACCATTCTTTTCACTCCTTTGTCTAGATAATCATGACCCCTTTTTTGAGTGACCTTGGTTAGTGGACTATAAACTCATTTAATGGTTTTCAAAATCCTTTTATAAAGTTATAATAAACTATGAAAACTACAAATATTATTTAATGTAGTATGATGAGTCCACTCTTATACAACCATTGTCATTGCTGGCCCAATAGAGATTCGTTCATTGGCTACAATGTTCTGCAAGAAAGAAACCTTATGTAACAAAAATTCACTTTTTCTGTACATTCAAAATAAACTATACTTCTTAATATTTTTCAATATAACCCATATAAAATCCTCACACTACATGCTTCATTTTGAATATGTTATAATATCACCAATAAAAAGTACCAAAAAGTTATCAACATATTCTTTAACGAATATATTCATAAAATCCCAAAAAATAGATGGAGCATTAGTCATGTTGAAGGGAATAACAACACACATGTAATGCCTATATCAAGATTAGTATGTGGTATTTGGAATATGTTCTTTCATTATCCTCAAATGATGATAACCATTATGAGGATCAATCATAGATAATAATTGAGCCCCACGAAGCTGGTCAATAAAATAATCAATTTTTTGATGATGGTATTTATTTTTCACTGTGATACCATTATATTCTCCAAAATCAAGGAATAATAGTATTGATACATCCTTCTTCTTCACAAGGATAACAATATCTCTCTAAGGAGGAACACATTAGCGGATAAACCCCTTATCTAAAAGATCATGAGGTATCTTCCTTAATTCATCTAGATCCACGTTTCCCATAATATATGTGGTATAAAAAATTAGCATTGAACCATGTCAGAGTTCAATGGATAAGTGTAACTCCATTTTTTGGGGATTTATTGGTAACTTATAAAGAAATGAATATTTATATTCTATAATAATGATGAAATTTTATATTTGTATACCTTGATTTCATTCTTCATCATCACAGATAGAAAAGATAAATAAAGCTATGAGTGGTGATTATACACAAAACATAGTTCGAGATATCTTTCTATTTAAAATAAATATTTGTTGTCCATTCAATAATACTATGATTTCCATGATTTTGATGTTAATTATATTATTATGCATTTAGATACTATTAATATTATTTATAATGTCATGTTCCAGCATGGTAATGACTACTAGATTTGTGATGACGTTGTGCTCACCAAAGTGAATAATAGAGTTTCTATACACTATTGATTCTTGGATAATCCCTCAATGAGTCTTAACCGATAATTACAATTCATGCATTTTATGTATTGATTCAATTCCATTTGAATACATAAAATAAAAAAAATGTAATGCCAAGAACCAAAATCAAATGATGTAGTTGCTAGATTTTAGATAACAACAAGATTACCTGACACCAAGTAATTTGGATCATCAATTAATTGTATTCATGATAGAGAAAGCATAAACATTATCCATTGGCCTATGATAAGGTTGATGGTGATTTTCCTCCAGCACCCTTATATTAGGTCAGTGATTGGAATAATCACCATATTTTCTATAAATAACACCTTGAACTTTTGGCAAACCATGCACTGTCATACCATTATTATTAGGTTGAGAATTTGAAGCTTTACTTCAATACACTAATTATGATTGATATGGATATATGTTCTAAAAATTTATAACTTCTCACCCCAGAGCTGGAAGATCCTTGAATTATTCATCCCATTTATTTTCCATGGGGTAATTTTCACATTATTTCCAGCTCTATCATAGTCAATGATCCTCCCCAAATACGGCTCCAAATAACTCATCCTTTAATTCACTTTGTGAGGCCACTACATCTCAAAGAACTCAATTCCAACATTCATATCACTTTTCATGATCTTCTCATATTTTTTATTGTGTTGGTTGGAAAGATTATTTCATAGATTATGTCTTAGTCATCCAAATAATCTATGAACCTTCCCAGTGGGATCTAGGAAAATGCTAGAGGTGTAATTGGAAAGCCATTTGAATTTTAACTCCTTCATTTCAAGAAGTTAATTTTCCTTCTATTTCAGCTCTATGAAATCCTCCTCCACTTCCATTAAATTGAAGGGGGTAGATATTTCCAGAAAAACATTTCCCCTGAACTCTTCCCACTCTATACCATTAATATCTCCTCTCGGTTTCATATTTTCTATCAACTTCCATCATAGATAAGCATCTCCCTCTAGGTTGAAAACAAATATGTTGACTCTCCATTTTTTGAGCAATAGAGAATAATAATGCACATTTTGATAGATCTTATCCACTATTTAGTAATCAACGTGTCAGTATATCCTTTGAATGATGGTGGTAATTGACGAAATAATAACTCAATAGAAAGATATTCCCTTCTTGTTGAATCTATACACTCATCTTGATTTATGTTATTTCTCATAACATGAATCAATTTATTGGTCATTAAAATGAAGGTTTCAATTTCCTCTTATACTGGAAGTCTGTCAGTGCCTCATCTGTTTCTCACCCCATTTATGATGTTTCTCATTTTTCCATCCATTTTCTAAAATAAGAATATAGTAGTGAGAAAAATGTTTCATTTAATAATATTATAGTTCCAATAGATATTTTATTTCTTATAATATATTTCTTAATCATGTTATTCATTATAAAAAGTAATTTTCATATATATCCTTCACAATTGTTCATTTAAATATTGTGATTAAAAAAACATATCCCATGGGAGTGTCAAACTAGGAGTGTAGTAATGAATGGTTTTGTGTACATGTTCAAGTTTGAGTCTATCTCGAAGTGGTGTTAATCGGTTTTCCCCTAGATACAACTGGTCTAATGCCACATCCACTTATTCATATATAGATGTTTATTTATATACTCGAAAACCACTTACATAATATTAAAAAAACACCAGGATGTTTACCTATTTTTATCATTTATCTAGGGTTATTCTAAAAATTTACAAATCCTATTTTCTTGAAATAACTAAAGAATAATTTGATAAAAACTATGGTATCCCTTTTTTTTATTGCATAACATTTCATTACATTTGACAAATAGAGGTTCTTTTAATGTTTGGTATCATGGAAATAAAGTACATAATACATGAAAATATGAAGACATTATTCTATTAAACATCAAGGGATTCATAATAGGTTCATCCTATGTTTAGTTACTATATATCATAACTATGGTACAAGTATGAAAGGAAAGGGAGGGCATAAGGCTCAGTATGGGTAATGATGGGAAATTGATTACATGAGATCTAGAGGAATATAAATAAAAACATGATTAAATACATAAAGGAATGAAAAAGACTAAAATAATAAGAATTATTAAGTTAATAATTACTTGGAAAAATATTTACAACATTTAATTTAGACATTATTAATCATATCACTATAATTTATCACTGAGGTGTCATGAAATTTAAAAAACTTATTCAGCTAGGTATTGTAAAACATGTCATATCTAGAGATTAAATTCATTACCCAATAAATTGGAGTGATATAAGTTTCACCATTAATATTTAATAATTAATGTGGGACACATATATCATAATAAAAAGTTTAAAAAATTACCCATGGAAAATAAAATAAATGTGTTTTATATCAAAATCATTCTGTTTTATTATGTGCTAAAACAAGATATTTTTGTCATTTTAAACCTTATGAAAAGTAAAAAGGGATTCATGTATGATAATCCTAGAAAATATATATCATTATTATATCAATTTTAATACTATTAGTAATGTAATAGGCGTTTGTATATCCAAAATAAAACGAAATAATTTCTTTACAGAAAGGAAGAAATGATAAGAAGAAAATTCTGCAGCATAATGGTATTAAAAATGGTTTTTGATAACATTAAAAATATAGGGGACGTGGGTATTCCACTCAAAAAATAATATTAACATGTATAAGTGTTAGAATTAAATGGATATAAAAAAATACTATTGAATTTTGAAAGCATACCGCAAAAATGGTGAAGTTGAATGGAACAGAAATGTTGACATTTCGATTTCCTAGAGAAGTGACTCCTAATACCAGATGATCATGGCCATAGGGGCTTGTGAACAAATTTAAGGGACTCACTAAGAAGTAAAAATATAAAATAATCCCATTAGATGAATTTTTAATGAATATAAATAATTAAATGGTATGTTATTTATAGAAAAATTGAGGGTTTTTTATAAATTTCCTTTGACACCTCAGTAGTGGTATTTGAAAAACAATGGTCTTTCCCATGGTATTTTACAATGGTATTGAACACCTATGACACCTATTAAATTATTAAAATTAATATTAGTCTAAAACGATTTTATAATAATAATTACATAATTATGAAATTTTTATGATGTCATTAAACACACAACAACATTGTAACATTATTTATATTATTCAAATAAAATTATGTATTTTATAAAATTCTCATAAATTCACTTTAACATAATATATATGTTATCATTTCTAAAGTGAAATATATTTATTCATAATAATTATAAAAATATATGAAATTTAACTTTTAACAAGAAATATTTATTTATTTAAAATAATAACGGAAAATAATTTCATATTGAATGCATAGTAAAATTTGTAACACTTGAAACTAAATAAAATGAGTTCTTCATTTATAAATAAAATGAGTGTTTTAATTTAACCATTTATTTTAAAAAATTATCAAGAAAAAATTAGTTTTATAATATAATTTATATATCTCGAAACAATAAATTATTTTCCAGAAAACTTAATTTATCAATATCCATCTCATTCTTTCTAAAAAAATATTTTAAAAAAGAAAATGTTGAAATAAATAAATTAACATAAATAATAGGATTACATTTTAAGAAACTAGGTCATTAAATCATAACCCATCATAACACTTGTACATGACTTAAGGGTAATGTTTTTTATGGTCATACACTCTTGGGGTTGCTCAACTAACATCACTAGAGTGGTAATATCCACTAAATTGAACTAATGACATATGTGATTTCATTCAAGTGTAAAAAATTGAACAAAATTATATCATATTATTCCATAATGTTAGGATTCAATTACTGTAACTATTCCACTAATGATATCAATGTAGAAGAAATCATTTTATTTCTATAATTTTTGAGACAAATCCTCATAGATAAATGAATTGTAGTCATTACTGAATATAATATAATATAATATGATTTCTCTCCATAGGAATTGAATATGAAACAAAATTTATGGAAATAATTCTTCTAGTAATATGATTTTTAGTTGTCCGTCACCCTTGGTAAAATTAACTATGTTATATAGAAACTAATATAGAATTAATGAGAATACATTATTCATGAGTTTGATGATTTTTGGGGAGTGATAGAGGGACTCGAAATGTTCCCTCTTGATATATAGGAGTCCAGTAGTAACAGATTAATATTTTTGATGATGGAGAAATCATCATTAATGTATGGGGTGGAGGAGTCCCCATAAGGAGTCGTAGAGGTAGATGTCACGCGGGACCATGTTATACATGGTGATGCTTCAATGAGATACTAATAGGATGGATATTATGAGTTTGGGATAAATAATTTATTCCATAATTTTTGTGGAGGGAGGTCATTACTAACTACAAAATATCAATAGTGATTGTGTACCATGGTGTGTCGAAGAATTATCATTAATTGTGGGTTAAGAATTAAGGTATGATGAGGAAGAATTATGTGGAACCGTTAATGATATGGTGTATACTCCATTCCCAGATGAATTTGTAGCTCTATGTTATAGGTAGTTTGATTGAATCATAATCACTATTTGAGTGGAAAATAGGGCGACTCAAAAAAAATTATCACCAGTCCAACATAATACAGAGGAGGATATACTGTAATTTTATTGATTTTGGATTAGTTTATCAAATCATCCCACTTTTAGATAAATAGGGGGTTGGTTGTCATGTTTGTATTGGATAGGTGTTACGTGGATTAGAATATCAAAATTCAAGGGGAACAAAGGATCATCATTTCAGATTGGGACCCACATTTTACCTTTCAATAATTTAGAGGATTGTAGGACGATTCGGGATCATCATTGTTCATTAGGAATTATTTTGATCTCAAAATATCTATGTAGATGGATTAGAGCACCTATATTCTATTACATATGTTTCAAGATTATATCTTGGATTTTAGTGGATGATGGGTGATGAATTTTATCTTGGATATGGGATACTATTTACTTTTATTCCACTCATCCAAATTCAATTCAATATTAAAGTAATTATATTGGTGATAATATTTTTTTCTATTATACCTGTTTATTTTATTGGATTTGGTGATCCCTTGTACCTATGTGTGGAAGATAATTTTTGAGATTATTTACGTCATATGAAAGGTTATAAAGGTACCACATGACTAACCAAATTCTTGTGATGAGCAATGTTCAAGTATGATAGAGATTGTGGTTGAGAATAATTTTTTAATGATAGATCTCTCTTATCAATAGATATAGAGGTTTGACTGGTGGATAACTATACTAATCACTATGCCATTTAATTCCATCTATTACATCATTTTAATGAGGTTGTGTATTATATGTGTATGAAATAGTATACGAGGATATAATTCATAGAGGAACACCCTCAATCTGGCATTGTATTAATATTTTTTCATATTGATTAATGAGATGACTGACATTTTATTAAATTAAATGAGGTTATAGTTTTTGTTTGTTGATGTGTTTTTCCTCTTAGTGTGTATGATTTAGTGCTATTTTTATTCGATTTACGTGGTATCCCCATGAGATTTTATAGTTTTATGTATTGATTGTTTTTACTTCTGGGATTAGTTCTATTTAATGAAAATTAAAATAATATAATAGGCACCTAATATAATAGTATGGGCCATCTTTAGTCATCACTTTTCTTATTTGGGTCATAATTGTTATAGGAAGAGGTTTGAGGAATTATTAGCGAGGTTTATATGAATTTATATTTGGAGGAATGTTTTTTTGTAGCATAATGGAGTACTACATAATGAAAGGATAATGGGAAGTTATGAATATTGATTTGTGTGAATTGTTTTGACATATGGAACTGATATTTTATTTTGGAGGATTTTTTATCACAAAGACCACTATAGCATTGACATTTACCATACAATGTGCCAGGGGTTTGGAGTTTTCATACAACATATCAATTGTCCATGTGACTTTTAAATATAGGGATCTTGTTTTGGTTTCTATTCCATTTTAAGGGTTAATATTTCATTTTTAATTTAGTGAAAATATGTGTTTCCACATGTTTATAGGATCTCACATATATTGAATGATAAGCAATAGATTTTTGCTTTAGTGGGGGAACTATCGTAAAATCACTGGTAATTATAGAATACAAAATTTTCCTATCAATTAACTTTTATAAATATGATATTAATTTCATGATAAAGGGGTTCATTTTATGATAGAATAACCAACACACAACAATGGGATTCTTTTAAATCATATATTTCAAAAAAAGATTGTGTTATACGGAAAAATAATACATTATTAATATTATTAATTTATATGATTATTTATTCATAGTAGTTTTACTAGAGATAATGGAAAAAATTGACAATATTATGTTTATACACGTTTGTTTAATGTTTTAAAATTCATCAAAGAAGTTTTGGATAATAAAAATGAGAATATATCCTATTTTAAGCATAAAATACTCAAATATTTTTAAAAGGTAGTTTTATCAGATTTTGATGGGGAACCCTTTTTTAAAAAAGTGTCACTTTATTATATTTTATATGAAAAAATATACTTTTTATTTATTATAATGTTAACAAAATATACTTTGGTTGGAATTTTTTATTTTTCAGATAAAATTCATATTGTAATGAATAGTGAAAAACTACATTTTAATTCAGAACTGCCTTTTAGAATAATTAATTTGAATTTTTATATTGTTATTGAATTAGGTTTTTATGTATATTTATATTATATTTTAATTATTTGATCCAATTTTTGTCATTGGATGTAATTTTACATTGAAATTGGATATAAAAACATGCCAATCTTTTGATGGGGTTTACTTTATAAAAACCTATTTTCGCATTATGACAATGAAAGTAATTTTAAAACAAAATTTTCCACTTTTTTAAATTTAATATTCAAAAGAAAATATTTTTAATTGGTATGATTAATGTGGATTAGTAGGATCAATGAAATTTTAGGTGAATAGTAAATTTAGAATTTTATTTACCTTGGTTAAATTGCAAATCAATTAAATAACGGTGAAAATAATATTATAATAACATTAAAATACCCAAAAACATGTCCTAATATTATTGGATAACATATGTATGACTAAGAAAAAACTTGGGATGATAATTTGTCTCTTTTGAAGCCACGTGGGTGTGATCATGCCATTTATAACTTTTTATTTAATGCAATGAAAAAATTATCAAACACATGACTCTTATAACTAAAAATTTATTTATATGGGGTATATATGTGATCTAGTCGACTATAAATATTAATAATAAATCTAAAAAAATACCAACATCCTAGTATTTTAGTTAATATTTTTATACATTAAATTATTAAATTTAATTATTAAAAATGTTGATGTATTCATTGCTTTATTAATTTATGAATCAAATAAATGATATTACGAAAACTTAAATAAATATTATTTTTCATAATATATTCCATCTATGAATTTTTTGTATGAAATTGACATTATAGATATTATTTAATGTATTTTTATTGAAGGAATCGATTATTTTCAATTTTTAAAAAAAATTAACTATGAATTGTGTCAAAATTGACATAATTATTAAATTAAAATATAAAATAGAATATAAAATCATATAAATTAACTAAAAAAGTAATATATGACCGAATGGTTAGGATATGTCCTAATATATCATAAATTTCACCTTTTTGGTCATTTGACATGTTATGGTAACTATATTAACATGATAATTGTAAATAACAAGAGATAATAGTGAGAATAAATTTGGAAAAATAAGTGTTAAACAAAAAAATATAAAGATTAAAAAATATTCAAAACATTTTTAATTTTAATTGGATGATATGGAATCGACCCAAAATCATCTTAAATTTCAAATAAATTATTCATGGACCATTTTGAAACGAAATTGATTTTATATTAATTTAATATTATAAGGGCTTACAAGTGTACCCTTCCCCTCTCCTATAAAAAAGGTGCACACTCCTCTCAAATAATAAAACATTCAAATACATATAAATAATCCATTCTCTACCCAACCACCATCATTGAACCCCTCTCTACATTCTTCAGACCTTATTTTAGGTATAACACCCTTCTTATAGGTGTTAAGGTGTTCTTCAAGGGTTATAAACTGAAGAAGAGGAATATAAAGATTATACATGATGGTATGGGCTCATGGTGAGGGACTTCATCTCAATCACTTTTCATTGATGAATAATTTGAAATAATACTCCAATTTATTTTCTAGGGTTTATACTAAACCCCTTTAACATTGAACATCATTCAAATGTTTTGAAAAGGAATCTTTTTTATATGAAGTGATTTTCTAAATGACCAAAAGAATGTTATTTAACATATGTAGAGACAACGACCAATCTCCCACCGTTGTATATGGATTTTTCTATAAGATTTAAGGCTTATTATTGAAAATTTAATATTGTATTCCCATTAGTAGATAATTTTGAATTGAAAATGGTTTTGAGAGTTTACTGAATATATGAATATCATGAAATGTTATCTTATGAATTCACAATAGAAATGTTAATTTTCCAATATACTTGTAAATGTGTTATGATAATTTAACAGTTATTGGGATTTGTATAAGTATAAGGGTTGTTCCAGGATAAAAAAAGAGAGGGTGATCCCATGATAGCTCTGTAACACATTAGATAATGAGATAGAGTTAATCGATAAGGTTTCTCCTAAAGGATTTATGGAATATACAATGATGGGTATTCCAAAAATAACAATGGATTTCGCTCCCAATATAGATTTTAAAGATATAATGTATGTCTTGTATGTATTTCACAAGTTACCGTTATGATTTATTATTTCTATGATATTTTTGAGGATTCTTATATCTTTATTGGTTTATAAATATTCAAGGAAAAACATTTTCTTCAATTATTTTATATCCTTTACTTTGTTTTTTGTGCTCATCCCTTGTTTATTATATGATTCCACAAGGTATAAGGATGGGAAAAAGAAAGGAAGATGTCTAGAAAATTTTTATAAAGAAAAATAAATCATTTTTTCTATTAAATGTGGTATAATTCTGAAGTAGTCGATATTTTTTTATTTATATCAACACTATATCAATATGAGATGGTATGTAATAGTTATACCCAAATTATCTAAAACACTAATCCTATAAAGATACTCATTTTGAATTCTTGAGTTAACTCAATATTATGTAATTTTTATGGTTGGGGCCTTATAGTTGGTATAAGAGTTTAGTTTAAATAAAATTAAGGGTTAAGATATTTTTAGTCGCATGTAATTAAATTATTTTTTACTTTATGGTCAAATTGAAACAATATAGGATTTTAATATTTCAATGTTTTTTCTCTATCCTATGTTCATTTAGAATGGTTTTCCATAGGAGAGACATGGAAGTTGTGTTGGGATGGTAATTAAAAGAATACCTATAAATAATAATCCTTTGATGGTTAGAATCAGGAATGAATTGTTTTACAAAGAGGTGAAAGAATCGACTCAAGAAATAAATGGGGGTGGTGTCTATACAAAAGATCATCCTGATCAACTATAGTGAAACAAGTCAGCAGTGGAAAATGTCATTACGTTATGTCCTCCCTCATTTAGAGGATCATCTGACCCTGTGATACCCAAATAGTGAATTAAACCCCGAGAAAGTATTTTTGATGTCATGAGAGGTTTAGAAAATCAAAAGGATAGTATTTTTTATACCGTTTTGATGGTGAAGCTGATCAGTTGTGGTTGATGGTTAATAATACCAGATATTGTGATGTGCATAAAGCTTTAGATAAATATATGAATTCAATGGTATGTTTTTGGAGAAATATATTCCAAAGGAATTTTAACATAGGATGGAAAAAAATTCTTGTAATTGAGGTAGGAGGATAAATCAATGTCTACATATGATGAAAATTTACCTGACTGCAAAGGTATGATGCAAATGTCATCCAGGATCTTGATAGAAAAATAAATTAATTCCTCTCGGCATTAATGTCATATTATGAAGGGATGTATCTTATTAGGAGTTCAAAAGTTATGAAAACGCTGTTTGATGTGCAGATAAGGTGCAGATAGAGTTTCTTAATGATCATGTTTTGCTGGAAAACAAGGAGAATAAGAGATCGAGATGGCAGACCAATAAGAATAATTCTTCAAAAAACATGATGGTAAAAAAATTCAGATTATTTTTCATAAAAATAATGGTAAAAAGAACATGGGGGAATGACATCGAATTATAATATGTGCTTCTGATGTGGTAAAATGGGTCAAAAGGTACATAACTACACTGAAAATGGTAATAGTATGAAAAAATAATAAATATAGTCAGTGAAATGTTTTAAATGTAATGAGATGGGTGATTATGCAAACAAATGTCTGATGATAAATTTGAATGAAGGGATAAAGTTGTACAATAAGCATAATGGTGTGGTGAAATCCATTGCAACTACTTAAGGAGATGTTGGGAAATCAAATAAAGTGTTATTAGGTTTATTGTTTGATTATTCAGGTTTTGACAATGTTTTGTTTGATTTTGGGTCTAAAGATTATTTCCATTCAGAAAAATTTTCTAGTAAATTTGAAATTACACCTCAAAAAATGAATCATGAAATTATCATAAAAACACCTAGGGGAAATTTTCAAGGAGAAAGAAATTATAATAATCTTATTATCCTTTTTTGGTGAATGAATCTACCTACATACCTTATAGTTTTCCCTGTAGTAGATTTTGATGTCATTTTGGGAATGGATTGTTTTTATGATTACCATGATAGGATTGAATATATATCTAAAGAAGTTTTTTTAAATGATTACAATAATTTTATGAATAAAAATGAAACCTTATTATTGAAAACATATTATGAAGCTGAAACCCAGTTGAAATATTGAAATAAGTGTTACATTAAAAGTAATATTCAAAACAAAATAATTGTTTAGATTAAATATGTACCATAATTAAATAAGTATCTTGATTCTTTTCATGATGAGTTTCCTAGTACTATACATAATCAGAAAGATGAATGAACGTTTGTCTTAGTTGTTTATAATAAGACCATTTGAAAAGCCCTTATCAAATAGCTTAGATTGAATATTTATATTTAAAGAATCAATTTAAAAGTTATTAGATTAAGGTTTCATTAAACTTAGAACACCAGCCTGATGTGATACTATCTTTTTAGTTAAAAATAAGGATCGTTCAATGAGACTTTGAATAGATTATATATCCTTGAATAAAATCACTTTCATTAACAAGAATCATTTTCTATATATGAATGATTTATTTGATCTGCTCTAGGGAACAACATATTTTTCAAAGGATGACTTGAGGTCGGGGTTCCATCAATTGATATTATAGGAAGTAGAAATTACGAAGACCACCTTTCATACAGTAAATTTACATTATAAATTTTTATTGATGTCGTTTGGGATAATTAATTCACCTTTTGTATTCATGGATCTTATGAATAGAATATTTCATGAGTTCGGGGATACGTTTAATGTTATGTTTATTGATGATATTGTGGTATTTTCTAAAATTAAATTGGATTATGAAAGGCATTTATGGGTAGTAATTTAAACCACAAAAGAGTAGAAACTGTATGATAAATTCAGAAAGTTTGAGTTTTTTTTGAAACAAATTACTCTCCTTGGTCACATTGTTTCTAAAGAAGGAATAAATATTGATCTTTCAAAAATAAAGGATGTTTATTAGTGTACAATACCCAAAAATATAACTAATATTTGTATTTTTCATGGTTTAGAAATATATTACCAGTGGGTTTTGGAAAAAAATCACAGTTATCTAGTACAGTAACATAGTTAACTCGAAAATCAGTTTATTTCGTCTAGGAAAATGAAGGTGATGAATGTTTTCAATAACACAAATAGATATTGGTGAATGATCCAATTTTTCAATTTCATTCTAGAAATGGAAATTTGTTATCTACAATTATTCTTTATTGAAACAACATGGTTGTTTCATAATTCAGAATGATTATTTAATTGTTTATGTTTAACATTAGTTGAAACGTAATGAGTTAAATTACCCTACATATGATTTTGAATTAGTTTCTAATGTTTTTTTTAAAAAAAATTGTAAGCACCATCTATATGGCGTAAAATGTGAAATATATATTGATATATAAATATTGAATTGTGTATTCACAAATATTGAATTAAACATGAGATAGATAAGATGGTAGGAATAAATCAAGATTGGATATTGAAAAATTATTTACCATCAGGGAAAAGTAAAAAATGTGGCAGATGATTTTAGTTGGAAAGGTAATGCTAAATTAACCGTGCTATGTTTGGAAAATCATCCTTGGATTAATGTTTTAATGAAAATTGGCATGGATTTTTTTGGTTTAAGAAATTCCTCTATTCTATTTTAGGATTCAATGTAATAGTCTTTACCAAATAGAATCAATAAATTAGAGAATAGAGACATTGAATTGGTGAAAATGGAATAATTGGTTCAAAAAGATATTATGTTGGAATTTAACAATAATAAAGACTGTTTTTTTGATGTTTTGGAATAGATTATGTGTTCAAATTGATTCATATTGAAAGAAGGAATCATTATGTGAAGCATATAGTTCCCTATTTTATGTTCATCCTGAAAGTAAAAATATGTACAAAGATAATATGGAGTATTATTGATGTGATGGATAGAAAAAAGATATTATTGGCTTTACAATGAAGTATTTTACATATCATTTTGATCAAGAAAAATGGTAGTTATAGATAGGGATTCTTCATCCTTTTCCAGTACTAGAGATGAAATTGGATAATATATCCATTGATATCATAGTGGGATTTCAGGATACTTCTTGAGGTAATAATGTAATTTGGTTTATTATTAATAGATTGAAAAAATATTCTCATTTTAATCATATTTGTGATACGTTTCCACTAGAATAACTGTCTCATTTGTATCTTAAGAGGATATTCAGGATAACGGGGTTCCCCACTCTATTTTATTTGATCCTGATGTCTTGTTGAATTCTAAATTTTGGAATGTTCTTTAGAAGTTACTGGGATCTGAATTAGATTTCAGTACAACTTTTCACACCCAATCAGATGGGAAGTTAGAATGAACAATTCAGACCTTGGAGGATATGTTACATGATTATTCAATAGATTACTAGGGATGTTGTGATAAACATCATTTTTAGGTTGTGTTTTCTTATAATAATGGTTTCTATTCAAGTATAATGATTTCACCATTTCAGGAATCAAATAAAAATCGGTTTCAGACTTCATCTTTTTGGGATGAATTAGGGGAATGAATGTTGATGGAACTTGAATTTGAGGAATAGAGGATAGAAAAAGATTAGTTGATTCAAAAAACACATCAGTATAGTTCAATGAAGGTAGAAAAAGTATTTGGATGACTAGATGAAGGATACATCATTCAATGTAAGTGATCATATATTTCTCAATGTTTCACCATGGAAATGTGTGATGCTTTTCGATAAGAATATAAAGATCGGTCCAAAGTTTATTGGAACCTATGAAATGTTGGGGACTGATGGATATATTTCTTATAAGGCATCTTTAGGTTTGAGTTTATCCATGGTTTACAATTTTTTTCATGTTTCAATGTTGAGAAAATATCTGTTGGATCCATCTCATGTTTTTAGTCTAAAAGTTGTTAATGTGGAAAATAATCATTCTTATGAGGAATAGCAAGTCTAGATTCATTACTATAGAGATAAAATTTTTGGGAATAAAGAGATTCGTTATGTTTTGGTTATGTGGAAAACATATATGTTTGAAGAGGTAACATGGGAATCTGAAAATGATTTGAGGTACAAATACACTCACTTATTTGATTTGTGACTAACATTACTAGGATGAAATTACCAAATGTGGGGAAGGATGAAACATCCCAGGTAATTATAAAATAATACATTTTAATATCTACTAGTATTTACTAATTGGATATTATGTTTTCGTTAAATGGGATTCATTTTCTAACAGCGAACTCGACAACCAATAATGGGTTTCTCCAAAATCATACATTGCACACAATATTGGGTAATATAAAAAACTAATTCATTATTAATATTATTATTGTAAATAGTAGTTAGTGCCTAATAGTTGTAAAGTAAGGAACGAATAGAACCAACTATATTATGAATACATGAGTTATTAAAATACTATTACATTTACCAAATAAATTTTATTGGCTTCAAATGAGAATAAATCAAATTTTAATAATAAAATATTCTAATATTATTAAGCGGTATTTTTACCTCCTTTTGATTTTGAACCCTATTTAAATATAGTTTTTCATACTATTATATGTTTAATATTATAGAATAAAAATCCTATTTGGAATAATGAAATCAAAATTTACATTGGTTGAAATTTGTTATTTTTCTGATAAAAATCATATTATAATGAATAGTTAATAAAATTGCATTTTAGTTTAAATTTTCCATTTCATATAATTTTATTATAAAATAAAATTATCAATTTGGTTGTTTTAAATGATATTTTTATTATTTTTTACCATTTCTACCAATTTTATTTACTGTAATTAGTGTCACATTGAATGTTGATATAATTAAATGTTATTCTTTTGAGGCTTTTTACTTTTAAAAAAACTTTTTAATCATTTCGAGAACCTGAATAATTATAAATTTAATTTTCTCACTTCTGGGAATTTAATTTTCAAAAACTAATAGACATCGTTTTAATAAATATATGAAATGTGTTTTAATAGGTGCAAATAGAAATTTCCAAACTAACAGACAAGTTTTTAGGAAATATGAAAAATGTGATCTAAAAGGGTCAAAATAATTTTTGGTGAATAGTAAATTTAGTATTTTATTTACCGCAGTTTAAAGGAAACTTATCTAAATAAGGTAAAAAATAATATTATAATAATACAATACTACCCTAACACGTGTCTTATTCTGATTGGATAATATATGGCCCCCTAAGACAACCCTGGGGATGGAAATTTGGCCTTTGGAAGCAACTTGGGTGTGATTATGACATTTATAACTTGTAATTTAAAGTAAATGAAAACATATCAGAAACATGACTCATATTACAAAAAAATTAATATGGGGTTATATAAGGGATCCCTTATACTATAAATATTTATTAGAATTCTCAAAAGATTATCTACATATTGTTTTTTTATTAATAATTTTTAAACATTAAATAAATAAATTTAATTATTACACAATAATTATGTAGTGGTTTCTTTATTAATGAATGAATAAATTAAATGATATTATAAATATAGAAATATAATTTTATTTTCATAATTTCTTCCATTCAATTTTGTTTTGGAAGACTATAACATGTACTAATTGAGCTAATTAATTATTTCAAAGGAATCAAGTTGATATTAATATTTAAAAAAGAATTCATGTATGAATACTGTAACAATGGAAGTAATTCAAAACATGAAATATAAAATATAATGTTAAATGTAATAAAATTCCTAAAAATATAATTTTCGACAAATTGGTTCAGATATTTCCAAATATTTCAAAAATGACAATTTTTTTAGTTACTTGACATGTTATCATAAGTAAATTAACACAAAATTGTTAAATAAAATGATATAATGGTTACATTAAAAATGGTAAATTAAGGCTAAACATCCCATATAATGATTAAAAAATAAACAAACACATGAATTTTTTTAAAAGAATGATATGGATTCATTAGAATGTCATATTATATTTTAAATTACTTATTTTGGGACCAGTTTTACCAAATATTGAATTTATATTAATTTAATATTTTAAGGGTTTCAATGAGGACCTCTCTCGTATCCTATAAAATGATACCTAGTATTCTATAATACATAAACATAAAAATTCCTTTTTTCAGCCAAGATCTACCCAAAAACCTTACCAGAATCCCTTCCAAAATTCTTGAGGCCTTTGTTTAGGAATAACACCCATCTTAGAGGTGTTAAGATTTTATTCAAATGTAATTAACCGAATAAGGGGAATATAAAGAGTGTATGTGATGAGTTGGACTCACGGTAAGGGTCTTAGTCTCAATACACATCTATTGAGGCATAATTTGATATTATAGACCAGATTATTTTATATAGTTTATTATAAATCCCATTTAATTTTAATTTCATTCAAAATTTATCAAAAGGAGTCTTTTGTATATGAATTGTCTTACTAAATGGCCAAAGGAATGTTTTTTAACATGTGTGGAATCAACAAACTATCCACTTCTATGACAATTATTTGGTATTTATCATTATATAAAATTGGAAATGTTCATAAAAGAAAATAAAAAATTGTATTACATTTTTAGGTATTCTAGTTCTGAAAATGGTTTTGAGAAGGAATTCATTAAATCATTGTACTTGAAATGATATCTTATGATTACACATTGTAAGTTTCATTTTTACAATATTGTTGTAAATTTTAAAGATAAGGTTATTTTTATTAAGAATTTCTGATGTATATCGATGATTCTATGATAAACTAAGGGTGGGTGATCCTGTGATAACTGTCCAGGGTATTGGGTAATAAGATAAAGTTAAATTATATGGTTTATCCTAATATTGTTTATACAATATACTATAATGGTTATTCCAATCATAATCATAAAGGATACTCTCTATGATGCTATGAAATCCACAATGCATGTAGATACGGATTCGAAAAGATAAATTTATGATTTATTATTTTTATGATGTTTTCAGGATTCTAATAATTTAATGGGTTTATAAATATTCATGGAATAGCATTTTCTTAAATTATTTTATAACCCTTAAAGAGCATTTTATTGTCATCCCATGTTTTTTAAAAGTCTTTACACAGTATAAGGATGGGTAAGAGATAGTATGAAGTCATGAATATTTTTATCAAGAAAATGAAATAATGTTTACTTCTAAAAGTTTTATATTGTGAATGAAATGGATATTGTTGTAGTTGTATACAGTTTGTAAATATTTTAGTTGTTATGTAACAATTATGTCCTAATCCTCTAATACACTAAACCATAAAAGATCATCTATTTGAATTCTTGACTTAACGCAAGATTTTTTAATTTTTAAGGCAAGGGCCTTATCACATTGTTGTAACCATCATTATTGAACCATTGTTTGGTTGATATCCCTAGGGGATGTGACATATACTTTAAATAATCTATGTGGTAGTTTATTTTTTTAAATGGGTATAAATTTATATTCTCACATGAATTTAATTATTTTAAATTATATTCTCTCTTCTTCTAGGTTGCCAAGGTGAATCCCAAAGAGGTGTTTCAAACCGCTTATTTTTTAGATTCTCACTTGAAGTTAGTATTTATCATTGATATATGGTTTTTTTGTTTTTATTCGTATCTTTTTTATTCTATATTCGCCAAATGAATATGTTTTTTATATTTGTAATAGGATCTTCATGTAATGTTGTGGATATTGTTTAACGATGATGAATTTGTTTTGTGTTTCTAACGGATTACCTATGTTTATCTCAATAATCAGATCATATTTTCCTTTCAATGTATTTTATCAATGGATTCTAAAGCTCTTATTGATGAATGAGATCCTAGAAGTCTTTTTCTCACTATATAATTATGTGATTATAATGCATTTTTACATTGGTTGAATATTACCATGTGAAAAAAATAAATATAATGAACCCTATATAATGGAATTAAAGTTTAAGATAGAGGAACCGTAATTTACTTATTGTCATGAAATTTTCATCTTCTATTTCTCTTTTTCACTGCTAAAGACTAAAATCATTATTGTTGTAGAGCCCTTGTGTAGTCTTTCGGATTGTATTATTGATTTTTTATTAGTAGATAGAAAATCAGTTATTGAAGGAATTAATTGGTTATGGAAATAAGATAATTAATCTTATATCATGTTTTAATATTAAATGACATTCTTTTGAATTAATATGATATAATATTTGTGACTTGTGGAAAAGATAGATATTGTTTCTTTGATTGATTTATTTGGTGACTGTGGGGGATATTATTTTACTGTTTTATATGGTTAGGTTTTGATATTCTGGTTATCATGAGATACATTTTTGGTCATATATATGGTGGTATATTGATTTTGGTAAGGATATTGGTGTGGATTTAGTTGATGGGAGGTGGCTTCCTAACTTTGTTAATAATGAAGACAGACAATTTTGGGTTTCTGGTTGGTGGAGAAGGGAACTGTCAATATTTTTGTGGTGGGTAAGAGAGAATGAATTGGTTGTTACATTTTATGGAATAGATTTTTAATTGAAGACAAGTTTATATTTTCCTAGTGGTATGAAATATAGTGGATACTGATGAACATTAATTTATATTAAATGGATTAGAATAATATGATGGCTAAAGAAAAATCATTGATGTTAGAAATTAATTATTTAATGGATTTTGGATCATGTGGGTGATGGATTGAGTTTGTTGATTATAAATATAAAATCAAAAATTAAAATGAATTTAACAAGGTTATTAATTGAAAAATATTCTTATGATGACATGGTAAGACTTTATGGCATATAAAATTTTTATTTTTGTGTTTTTTTGTTTTTGATGTTGTGTTAGTTAGTGTTTTATCTCACGATAGTGGTTGTGTAATGTTGATTTAGTTTCTAGATGATTATAGTAAAATTTTAATTTCAGTATGGGTTATGAAAATATTTTTCTAGTGAACATGTTTGGATGAGACTGTGTAGTGTTAAATATATAAGTATTTTATGTGATATCCTTTCTCACCACACATGAGTCAAATTCTATTTTGAACACCCAAAGGTATTTAATGTACTATAAATTTCTATTAAACAAAAAAAATTTGTGGAGGAAAATAAAAAATTACCCACTATTATGTTCTCTCCATTTCTGGGGTAGTATAAGATATGATGGCTTCAGGTATATAAATTCATACTATTGTTGTGTGGAATGTAATGTGAGACCTAATTGGGTATTAGATTAATTATAGGTAAATAATGTAACTATGAAACTATTGAGGAATTGATATGAAGGAATTTTCATCAATGAGACTATTAGATTATTTGTATATATTTATATTATAAGTATATAGTATTAAATTTTGGGGTATTTTTGGAAAAGGATGTGGAGGTACTGATTTGTGGATATATTTTAGGGGACATAAATAATTGGTGGATAATATGAGTTTGATGTCCATATTTTTTTGATACCCTACCAGAATATATATTAGATGTAGGGATGAGATATACTGTATTATGACCTCCCTAAAAAATAAATTTCTGAGCAAATTACATTTAACATTATAGAATGAGAGTGATAATATAGTGGGGATAGGTTGTAGGGCAGCCTATTCTAATTTTCATTGATATTATTTTACTATGCTTGGGTGTGATATTTCTAGAGTGAGAAATGATGAGGATTGTTTATATTTTACATGATCGGTTTTTGGTTTATGTTTATTTCAATAGATGCATCAGTAAGCTCAATCAAAAATTAAATTACAGTTAATGGGTATGATGATACTATGTTTACATGTTATGATATTTCCTATATAAAATTAAATTTTTTATTATTCCCATGTTATGATTGGTGATAGATCATGGTAGTATATGTTTAGTCCATTTGTTTTTTGGGCGAGTCACTACTTTGGAGTTTTATTGAATCATTTTAACATTACTATTTTTATGACACCACTCATATATTGTATGATTATTTTGGATTTTGGTTTATTTATATTATGTTTTTGATTAGTTTTTTATGTATTATTGGGTTTTATTAGGGAAGTTTCTATACTTTTCATGTATTATATCCTCAATGCATGTTTTGAACTTATAGACTATTGGTGGTAGACCATAACAGTCACTCTCATCTTCACAAAAATACAAAGACGAGTTCTTGAGTGGTAGGGGTGTGGTTGATGGTGAACATTCACACCCAATTTCGATCACATCAAGATGAATTAATTTATATATTTATTGAATAATTTAGTTCTTATGATTTATATTCCATTTATAATATCAATATCTCTTGTGGAAAACATTTTATAATTAAAAACTATTTTAGTTTTCTCGGAAAATTCAAAATGTCATGGAAGGTTACAATTTTGGTTTTTAAATCCCACCATTATCGTCTAACTAGAAAGTAACAAAATTACTAATTATCTCATTTATTATTCACAATGTCACATTCAGATGATTCCCATGTTAGAAATTATATAGATTTTAATGAGGGAGTTATAAATGTATATTATAGCTATATTATTTAGAAATTAGTTCTTTTAAAAGGAATTAATTATGTAGGAGATGACCATGTTTTATGAAACTCCACTCAGACTAAAATTAATGAATTTTCAAAAATAATATTTCATTTAATGTTCCAAAAAATTTTGATCAAACTAAACAGTTACCCTCAGTACTATATTTAAGGGAGAATAGATTCAGAAAAAATAGGTTATTTGTTCCAAATTTATCAGTAAAAACAATTCATGATAATGTAATTTTATTTGAAATATTTTCCAACTTTAGAGACCCAATATAATGAATTATGGAATAAGTATAATAAAAAATAATTTTGGATCACTTATTGGCCTTCCCTGTAATGTTAATGATGAATATAAGCCAACGTGATTCTCTAATGTGTGAAAACTATTAGGACCAAATTTATTTATTGAGAGAATATATAAACCAATGATTTTTATTAATATATACGTTTTTAACATTAATTTACTGAACATAAATTAACTTGAAATAGAATTATTTCATGTGAAAATATTTTTTAAATGATCAAAATAGATTCCCGTTGTAATTTTAAAATTATTATATTTACATCATAACATAAAATATGTTATATTAAAAGTTCATATATATTTCATTTAAATGTTTTCTTATGTTTGATTCAAGTATTAATTTAATAACTATATATTTTATAACTACATACTTATGTCTATATGTTATATTATGGAAATTATGTAGATAATTATATCATGTTATGAAATATGTTATTGGTTTTGCATTTTCAAATACTATTTTTAAACCATAAATATTATTTATTATTTAAATATTTTATTATTCTATATATAATGTAAAACATTAATAATTATTGATTTATTTTATTAAAATGAAATATATATTTTGAAAAATCATGTCATTATTATAAGTAATTAATTTAAATAAAAATTGATAAAAAAACAATGGACAATTCGTCAATAGTTAATTTTATGTATAATTACATTTAAAAAAATATTGGTAAAATTTTATATATGATATTATTATTATTATTATTATTTATTGAAATGAATTAATTTTTAAATTCAAAATATAAATTTTATTCTGTTATAGTTCTATTTATTCATTTTAATATGAATTACATAGAAAATTGAATCATGGGATCATATCTAATATTTAATATTTTTAGTATATAACAATATAGAATCATTTTTAATCATTTATAAATATATTCAACATGGTAAAATATTTATGATGTAAAAAGTAAATTTTTATATTTACATATCAAAATTCCATTTTATTCATGGTTGAGTGATAATTTTGAACTCCTTCAATTTTTTTTTTCATTTCAAATGAAGCATAAAAAGAAATTATGAAATATATTTTTGGATAGTTAAGGATCACTTGATAATGGTATGACATGTATTTTGAATAATAATGTAAATTTTTTTTCTTAAATATATTATCTGAATACAAATTTTATAGAGGTCGATTAATGCTTTTGAACTCTATTTTAAAATAAGATCTAGAGTACAAATGAAATTATAAAACCCATTATTATATTTGTTTCTAAAATGTTTTATGAATTTTTTTGAATAATATTGAAAATTTAGTATAAGATGCGATAATTAAAATATAATTTTACATTGTTCAATTAATATAAAATAATTCCTTGAAAATATAATTAACCACATGCTTATTCAATAGTAATTCACTGAATGCGTGGTATAAGAAAAATTCAAAATTAATGTTTTTAAGTTATACGATTGATAAGAGATATGAATATAAATGATTATAAATAATACATATTGATGTCAATAAATGATTACGATTTGAATAATTATACATTCAAATTGTATAAAATTATTTTTAACCATCTTCTTTCCAAATATTTGAATAAAAATTGTGGTTTTTAAATTTTTCTATCATAGGAATGAAACAAATTGGATCATTTAAGATAATAAATATGTTGAAAAATTATTTTTATTAATATTATAGTTTTAATGTAATATATAGCAGTACTATATGCCACACATAATCCAAATAAACATACATTGGGGAGGGGGTGAATCAGGTTATGTCAAAATTATTCAAACATCCATATCCAATGATATTTTTCCACTATTTATCAAAAAACCTATATCCTTAACAATGAAAAATAAGTGAAAAATAATATAAAGGGATACATAATAAATTTTTTACATGTTTAACATATATAGGGAAATAAAAAGGAGAATAAAATGATGATTATCAATATATGAAAAATATTAAGTGAAACTCATGTTGCATTACTATTTAGAGATCATTAACTGACTAGGAATTTTAATAATACCCATAATTTATGGAAAATATTATGCTCAACCACATTGAAATAAAAATTATTCTTTAATATAAAGCAATAATATGTTAAAATCCCAGAATGAGATTACACTAATGATGTAGTGGTAATAGTCACATTCTTCATGTATTTGATGATATACTATGATATTATAGTAAGATAGACAAAAAGATCTTAATTTCCATTTTATTTTTATTTCTATAATTATATAGAGAACTATATTTTTTCGAATAAAACTAGGGAATTATTTTCTTTTTTTTGTATTAAATATCCAAAATTTTCACATTTTTCTATAATCAACTACCCCTTTCCCTTTTTACTTAGAATGATATATTTTTTGCCTTAAGAGAATCTATAAGTTTACTTCAAATGGTTATCTAATTATCCATGATTTTGATAAAAATTTACATCTAATAACATAATTAATATTTATGTAAAATTACAAAATATGATTATGAAAAAATTCCTATAACATAGGATCGTTAATTCTCAAAATTATTTTTCACTAAACCCTATTATTACTCGACTATTACCATTATAACATGATTAATTTCCTCACAAAAAATGAAAAATAATATTATTCTAATCTATTAAACCTTATGACATTATTACCATTATTCTATCATAATTACATTCAACATTAACATTTGTGTATAAGAACACTACATTAATTCTGTATTTTAATAATTAGAAAAATCACGGGAAAAATACACTCATTGTGGTGGATAATATATCTATTTTTCAGATCCCCTAACATCAACCATTATTATCTTTGTAATAACCAAATCTTGTGGGACTGGATTTCCATCCCATCTATAACGATGACATCAATAATTTTTCATGTAGGTTCTCAAATTATTTCAATTGATTCCCACAATAAAATTATATATAAATACTTATTCTTACATATTAATAATATTTTAGTACATTAATTTATATTATGTAATCTTATAATATTTAATATTCCTAAATATTTGAGTTACACTTACACAAACCTGAATTATTCTTATGAAAGTCCTTGTTTAATATTACAAAAATCCATTTGGGGAAAGACATTTTACTAAATATATAATATCAAATTAAACCATAGAAGATTTAATATTTGAGAAAAAACAATACTATGTTCGAAAATGTGTTTTTGTGTGATACATTTCAAGTAGGTAAAATATTCATATATTATTTTCATTACCTCTGAAAATTTATATATTAATTTGTAATGACTGCATACACCATCTAGGAAGAATCTATACAAAATTTTCAACAGAAAATTTTAATTATATTATTTTTATAAAACTTCCATTGTTTATTTACAATGGTTCAAGAATTAATCAAATGAATCCTTTAGTTTCAAAAAACAATAGATGAACATATATTCATTCATTGGGTGCATAAATGATTTTAAAATAATATAATAATTTTTTATATGGTTTATAATCATTGTTAGTGAAATGAGTTAAATGAATAATTACTCACGATAATTTTTAATTGATCATGAAGACATTTTGCCCTTCGTTTGAAAATTTCAATAATAAAATCCCTCTGAATATGAAATAAAATTATCTTCCACATAAGAACCATTTTTGCAACAATTTTCAATCATAGATAAATTAAAATTTCATTTTGAAGAATCAAAAATTATAACAATCTATTAATTATAGATAACATCATCCATTTTTTTCAGATGAATCTAAAAGGAACTTCTACAAATTAATACTAGTTATCATTATTAAACTAAATAATTAATCAATGGGAGAAACATATATTCCACTTAAAATATAATTATTTTAGGTATCTTGGGTTTGATCCCCTGACCACCTATATGTATGAAGAGGTTTGGAATCATAGAACCAACCAATTCCTTTCAAACCCATCCTTTTGTTGTCGATTTATCATAATTTCAGAAACCGGATTTTTTGTACTAACATACTTCAAATTCAGAATACATAAATAAAATATATTATTAATGAAGTGATACATTTTCTAAATTTAATTTTTTTCCTATGGTGATGAAATATATTTTTTCCTATGATTCATAAAACCTGAGTTATCACTGTCGATTTCTATAAAAGATACCACAACAACTCCAAAATCATCAATAATTTATTTTATTCAAAATTATTTAGTTCATGCTTTAGTAGATATAATACAGTCCACTAATTCAATTTGAAATTTAATTTAAATGTATTTCACTTAAAGGAATGAAATAAAAAATCCATTTATGTAGAATTCAGTACAAGATGTTGACTTGTGATTATTCATTGTGTAGCTCAATCATCCCTCATAAATACAGATAGAATATTTTGTGTCCTAGAATTTTATAATGTCAATGATTTATTAATCTTATAATATAACATAGTATTTATTTCAATACATATAAGTCAATTTTTTTATTTAATTTTTATCATTATATGTGAAATTTATAAAACATAATCATAGTTCAGGTAGATATTATGTACACCGAGAAGAAAAGGATATTCCAATGTTATTTTAAATTTAAGTATTTAACATAATCTACCCCTGAAAAAATATTTTTGGAAATAAATTGTGTTTTGATCACCTTTAAATGATCCATTATAATTTTATTAAATATCAAATTTTTATATATATCTTATTAAATATGCTTTTAATTGTTCTATAATGTCACTTGGAAAAAAAAAATTATTTTTATAATCATCAACGTCTTGAAAAAAAACATTGTGAATTTTATAAAATACACTACATTTTATATATTTAGACTTTTATATATTATGTCCCCAAAATCAATGATATATCTAATAATTTATTCCTTCTTCCATGAGATGGAGAGAATGGTATTAACTCCTCTTACATAAAAATATGGATTTTTTAGATATTGTTGAAGTCTAGAATAATATCATCATTGTGTTTCATTTGAATCATATATTTATTCAATCAATATAAAAAATTTGATTTCATCTATGTGAACAAAAAGACAATTGGCAAGTGAATATATTCCATTTTAATAGGTAAATCATTATCAATTTTAATTTGATCAAAATTTGGTGCACCAAAATCTAATTTTGGATGTAAAGGATGGAGGATTTCAATTATCAATAAATGTGCCACATGAGAAATCACATCATCCAAAACAATCCCATAAATATTAAAATACTCATTATATACTACATTTACCTTTTACAAATAAACCATTTAGACATCATTGTTTTTTATGGGAAACCCAATTGTTTTTTAGGATAATTTGATCTTCAATTATTGATAAAATTACACAAGTCATATTAATAACAAATTCTCATAAACTTCATGCATCACATTGGTCCAAATTTATACTTCATATAACTCAAAAGAATTAAAATATATTATATGGAATAAAAATGATGTGTGATCATATATCATCTTTCTTCATGGTTTAAAAGAGAAATATGGTCACCAATGATCAACTATTAGTTAATTAATTCCAATATATTTCACTTATTTATAGATTTTGTGGTTTTTTTTGTTATTATCATCCGTAACCTTTTTTAAAAATGAATATCACCTTGTATTTTTCCTAAGATACATATGTCATCATCAATTTAATTTAAAACATACTCATTATTTTTGGAATATTATAAAATTTTTTCAATAGTAAAATGTTTTATTTTAGATATTTTTTATATTAACTCTATTGTTGAATTTTTATGCTAGTCTACAAGATGTGTAACATAAAAAATACCTTTATCTCTGTGATATTCATATTTCATATTATTAAAATAATTAAAAATTATGAACATAATTTTGGAGATATGAAATTATTTTAGTATCATAATCTTTCATTCCACTTCATCTAATGTTTCCTCTCTTCACCTAGAATTATACAATCCCTATTAATAATTTATACCATTGTTTACATATATTCTGAGAATTCTCTATTTGGTAGGTAATTTTCAATGAGAATCATTTAGGATTTGTTCTCAACTATTAGATACCACAATTATATTATATTATATAATTTAAGAGTAAGGACTACACGAACATTGTACCTTTCCCCAAGATTTTTTAAATAAAATTTCACTTTAGGGTTAGTAAATTTGATTCCATTATAGGTCTAATTGATTTGAATTATTTCATGAGAATATTTTAATCCAAAATCTAATAACATAGAAATCACTCGATCACATAATTTTTGTGATATAAAATTATTATCCACGCCATCCACGTATAATAATTGATGAAAAATATAATAAATTTTTTTAAGTCAATGGATTTTGGATGAAATTGACCCAAAGAACTAAAAACAACTAAATCATGGAACATTATTAACTTATTTTTTTAGTATTTTTTAATTTTTTAATTATCACACCCTTTTAGATTATTCCCAACATGTGAGAATTTTTATGTGGATGACTATTTATGATAAGATTTATTTAGTTATTCTCCCAATCCTCCAGGAATTGTATTCCCATTTGGATATGATATTAGTTTTATAGGGTTCTATTATCATCCTTAGATATTACACACTTATCCTTTTCTCCACAAATAATATATTAATTTACATTTCTTTAGGTTCAATTAGATCATGTTTTCACCATCATATCATTTGAAAATATTTGTCTTTTTGGTGAAATCTATTACATTAATTGGTTATCATAGTTTAATTACACATAAAAAATCGTTACCAACGAATTTGATAAGAATGGTGCCCATGAACCTAATGTGTTTCCTCTTATTTTGGATTTCTCGAAAGAAAATTAAAAGGTGAAACATATAAAAATAATTATATTTATTTTCATAACTCAAAAACTTGATGTGATAATTATTTCTCATCTGATGATAAGTACATCCTTGAAAATGGATCAAAATTCCTGATAGATACATTACTTTAAATTAAATATCCATTATAATATAATTCTTATATCATATATATTAGGAATCCAAGATAATGGATCACCGCGTTCAATAAAAAATATGTCTATTACCCCTTAAGACATGATGAATAAACATTAACATACATGGACAAAAATTGGTTTTTTTTTTCAACCCACTTGACAATGGATCCAATTTCTAATAGTTTCCTCACCATGTATACTTTAACTCACTACATTTTACTCATGATGGTAATATTATTTCCTTGTTCCATGATCCATCAAATAAAAAACAATATCCAGAGATAACATATTCACAAAAATAATTTATTATTTAGTGTTTTTGTTTCTTTTATACAATGATCTGTGAAATTATAAGGGACAAAATAAATTGACTTTTTCAAATAAATTATGAATATATAACGTTATTTTAGAGAATTTTTATATAGTTGTGTTTTACATGATACTCCCAACAAGGTAAAAGATGAGCAGGTGATAATATTTCTGTTCTAACACATGATCACATCTAACAGCCTTTTGGCTGGTGACTAGCACCGAGTAATGATATGGCATACGTTAAAGTCCATATAAAATCATAATCATCACTAGATAAAAACTCCATTAAATCAAAAAGAATTAAAGAAAAAATGAAATATATATATATATATATGTAAAAGATAAAATTATCTCAGTGTTACAAATTTAAGATATATAAAATATGACCGTATGATAAACAATGAAAATATATCTTTATACATAAATAGATCCTACTACCATAAAATCATAACACTACAAAATTATTCAATAGTAACATCATTAGAAATCAAAAATAATCATCTCTATTGAAGTTTTACCAACCCATCTTTCAAAATAATATATGTGAACAATATTCTATCAACTCTCTCACAATATGTGTGGGTTCAAGGCCTTTGTTGAGGTGATTAATAACATTATCAATAGGATTTTTTGTAAAATATAAAGTTAGTAGGATGAAATAATAAGGATGACTCCTAGAACATGAGTTTTTCCTAGAAGGGGAAAGAACAACACTAGTAAAACAAGTAATTTCAAGGATCACAACACTCTGGAGTATGAAAATGAAATTCATTATGAAATATTTATATGGTCATCACTATAATAATTAGATAGTCTTATAATTATCATTCATCATAAATGCAGTGTTAAAAATCCACTATGCAATGGTAGTTATGGGTGCATAGAAAAATTTTGAGTCCATAAAGCATAATGTCAAAATCTACTAAATATATCATGATAAATGAAATCCCATGATTGTAGAGGAATCACGTTTGTCATATAATCTAACCCTATATAATATTATAATATTTATGACTCCTTTAATGGGAAATCCACTCAACCCCGAAGCTCGCTCACCTATCAAGGTAACACAAACAACCAGATTTTATGTTTAAAACTATATTTTATCTAAATTATACTTAGGTCCATGTAAATAACTAGAGTATACACATATGATAAAAAAATAATCATTCATCATATTAATTAATGAATACTTATCATTAGACATCACATAAAAACAAAATTGTAGAAAACATCTTATTAGAGGGAACCTCAAATGAAAGGAATTCAACTCATTCAGAAATAATAATTTCCTAGTATATAGGGGGATACTTAAATCCATATATAGTCATTAATAGGTAGGTATTACATTCCCTAGATATATTTTATGGGATACATGATACAAAATAATAAAAATGAAAATGGTATCACATCTCAGGCTCCATGGGGGATACCTATACCTATGTTGGATTTTCAAATAGATATTGGATCACAAAACCTGAGTAGTGGTTTAGATAAATGAATTTATATAAAATTGATTAGATACTCAACCATTTTGTTCAATGTGTAATTCTACTAAAAATATATTTCCAAACTCCTGTTTCTTAAGAATGATGAGTACACAATGTTTCTATAGAGTACATGATGTGTCCTGAAAATTCATCCACATGGTTTTATTCTTCCTCCTAGGATGGAAAATAACTGAAAAACTAAATATTGTGTTCAATAAGACATGCAATGTGTTAGGTTGGGGATTGGTGATCGACATGTGCCTCAACCTATTTTGTGCTCAAAAAAGGAGAACATAAGTTATATTTGTATACAACACATCAAGTGGAAAACATTAGAGTACCAAAGTGTATAATAACTATAATTTTTATAGAGGATTTCAAAGGTCTCACTAATTCTGGGACAACAATTCAATTGTGAAATATTTTTCGCCACTAGAAAAACTATGACCTTTGAAACCAATGTAAACGATATGTGTGATTGAGAAAAGTATTCCATGTATTCATTAAATTTCCTAATATTTTTCCAGTTTAAATCTTATCAAAATAATCAAACTGTTTCCATCAATTTCATCACAAAATCTACCCAAAATCATAGAACTAAGTTGAACAACATCATGAATCACCTGATAGATGGATCACATCTATCATTTTCAAGAAAATCATATTCCGGACACCTTCTCATTTTTATCATACATAGTATCTTTTCAAATGATATACATATCATCATCATCTGATGTCATGTCTTCTATAAAGGATTTTTTTGTCATCGATAAACAATTTCCTAGAACTAAACTCAAGTGGTTCATCCTATATTTTCAATGAATGTAAAAATTGTTGGTATTTAATTTTCAATGTCAAAATCAGCCCTATTAATTAGTCTAAATAAATCCATGGTGCTTACTGGGGAATCCATGGCTTGTTCAAAACCCAGAGCCTTGAAATGGGAAGTAGGAAGTGGGTTTCATGGGTTTTTTGGAACATTGAGACCTAGGGTGTAGAACTGTGCGATCAGTTTTAGGTTTGAGACATAGAAATATGTTCTGGTTTGCACATGGTATGTAAAACTGTTATCAAAACAATTTGAGGATCCCCTTAGAAGTAGTGAACTGAGAATGGATTCTTTATGGTTTTGAGAAACCATGTATCCAAACCATTTACCTATGTGTTTTGAGATAAAACTACGATGGTAAACATAATTTAACATTAAAATTATCTCTCCACGTGAATGTATTTATCAAGTCGATGAAATGTGTTCCCCACATCTTTTCAGATCAAGAAGAACACAATCTAGTAATTGAGGTAGATCTCGGATCAGATGTCTGATATTCATTCCATAAAAACCATTGAATACATTCTGATAGGCACCCATAGTCTCTTACATCATAATCAGGTTTTCATTTGAATCCATTACACTATTACGATGTAGGCTCATTTTCCCTATTTTATGGAATTTAACAATTATTCATATCTCTTCCAACCTAAATCAAATCAGAGCCTCAATTCAAGTGATTCGTAATTTACAATTATGATCATGGTGGTCACAACATTTTCCATTCTAGTTTTTAAATTGTTTAGCAATGAAATTGTGCCACAAACTAGTTTTTTCAAAGATTTTCCTTCTATTTAGTTCTTTCATGTAAAATTTACCATTTAACGTTTGTAAATTCTAAATTATTATTGTTTTTTAGTTCAAGGTTTTCCCCTATTTATGGACACCCCATGAATGTGACAGTTAGAATTACCCAATTTTGATAAATTCACTTATGACTAGATTGACACATTAGCTTATAGATTAGACTAATAATGGAAAGTCTCTTTTAATATGGATATTTATAGGACCCAAAGAACCTCTTATGTGTTTGTCTCACCCTATGTTTGGAACATCCCATGTAGGCCTTCTCCCACATGATGTTGATACATTCCAATTAAAACCATGGGACAAATGAATTTATTTTCCAAGTCATAATGAACTAAATGGGTTGATTGTGACAATTGGTTTAGTATATTTGAGTAAATAAAGCATGGTGTTGTCCCAAAATTAAATAAATATGATGAATTTTGATAAAATGGTAAATAGAGCATCATAAGGCCACACATTTTGTAATGTGTTGATAATGTACACATTATATTGAAATGGCTGACTATAAATGAACTGAGTCATTAAGATGCATGGGATGTTTTTCCTCTAGTATTATGTTATTAATATGATTATTACTCATTTATATTTATGTGGGATGGATGAAATTGAAGGATGAGAGGTTATCTGCCATTACAATTATAATTTTGAATATTACATTATATGGGTTGTGGAAAATGGTATGGATTGTTGATCATGGTGGAAAACCACACTCCCTTACAACATGTGGTGAGTATAGCATATGACACCAGTGATATTATATGGGTGATGGGATTTATGTTCCACATTCACTGAATCTAGTGATAACAAGATGGCTCACTCACGATCCCCAATGTCGTGCATGGGATCTCACACTCTTCTTTAGATGAAGAGAATGTGCCATTTTTTATGAGATTATAGGCTTATTAGACTACTCAAGGATGTCTCGATTACTCCTGGTCTCGTTAGAACTAGTATTCCAGGTATATGGCCACTTACATCTTCATATACATGGAGCATATAGGTGGATTAAATATTTATATGTTTACTATATATATATATATAAATAAATACTATATATATATATTAATAATATATATAGTGGCTATTCAGATTGCATTCCATCCATAACCTAAAGCAAGTAGAATAGACTAGTGTCCTTCATGAACCAGTTTGGGTTGTTTATTTATTTATTCATCGCTGTTAATTAATTAAAATTTCTTTCCCACTATTTAGTTAAGAGAAATTCAAGGATAACATATAGACACTTTTAGTGGTGGCCTACTATTATCATTATCTCACACCAAACATTGGATGCCTTTGTAATTAAGAACATTATCTATCTATAGGTACTAATTATGGAATGATTCTTTGTATAGGTTTTGGTGTGATTTTTCTTATAGAGGGAACTTAGGATAAGGGGACCAAGATTTATATTGAGATGATTATGGAGAAGATTTTTTTCCTTTTATGAATATATATATCTTTCTTGTATGCATGTCAATATTCCCTATTGTACCATAATGATAGACATCCATGTTACAGAAAATGCCTTAGTGGTTTTTGAATTTATTATCAATTTATTTTTTATTTATTAATTTTGTTAATTAATTATTCATTTATCTATTTACACTTTAATTTTTTTTATGGATTATGTATATTTTTTATTTCTGTTGTTATATTATTATAAGAGGTTTTTGTCTCTACAACATTCTGAATTTACACCCTCTCTACTAGTCAGATGCTTATGGCATACGGGGAGGCACGCTTCAGTCATTTTGATCTGCCAAATTAGGACATGGGTTTTGTGGATCATAGGTTAGGTCATTACAAATTTGTATCAGAGCGGTTTCCATTCGTCCATTACTATATTGAGAAAATATATTATAGTTTGGGAGAACATTTAACATGTCTATAATCCATGCTATGGGGCCGTGAACCATTATTTGGGGTAAAGGTTGAGTCTATATAATGATAATTTTTGTACAAATTTTTCTTATTTCTGTTGCTGACATTTCACAATTGGATGTCACCCAAGCTATGTTCTGGTTATTATTATTATTTTTATTGGGGAATTATTTGTTCCTCGGAATGGTGATATGATGGAAAAGAGCATTGTTAAATGAATATATATAAGTCACACTAGGCCTAATATTTCTTTTAGTTTTCTATTTCACTTCAATTTTCTGCCTGTATTTTCATTTTTCATATATATAGTGCATTGAATATATATTGAATTATGCTTAAACATATAAAAAGGTTTTAAAATAATAATTGTTATATAATGTGCCTACCTCAGCCTAACAATGAATTTTTAAATAGGTTAATGCAGAAACCTTAAGAATTCAATTATGGAATGTTGATCCATGGAATATTCGTCACAGGGGATGGAACATGACTATGTTTTGAGTTGAATGGATAAAATATTTTGAATTTATAAATAGTATGTTATTTTGTGGATCGAATGTGATATACCATTAAATTAAACAATTTTTAATGTGATTTAAATATTTTAACAAGAAAAAATTCAAATGAATATGATATTAAAATTTAATGTAGTTATCAAATAAATGTGAAATAAAGTCATAGACCAAATCCCAGCCATAGAAGTGGGTAGTGGGTATCTCTTAAGTCATTAAGGCCTTTTGTGGAATATTTTTTTCATCTAGACTTGTTGATTTAAGATAGTATATTTGCATGATCATTCTTATAAGAATGATTTAATCAATTCCTATTTTCGTAAATCAAATATTCTCAATATCTGAAATGTATTTTTAGGTATGTGTTTGTAATTATAGTATCATGATTCTATGATGTCCTCATATTGTATACCTTGACGGTAGTGATGGCCAAGCTCCTGAGGTGGAAACCCCTAATCCCAGAGTTATTCATCCTATACTGACACATGTGTCACCTATTCATGTACCTAATATGGGAGTTGACTCTAAATTCTAATAAGGCTTTGTAGGTATTATATAGTCTATGAATTGTGTATTTAGAACTTCCCTAAGTATGAATGATTTTACTCATGAGTTTCTGCAGCAGCATCCTCCCACGATTTTGTGGTATAGAAGACCACAAGATACAAATTATTTTCTCAAATAAATCCTATCTATAACATGAATCTATAAATTCCTCTATAGATAATGGTCAAACATTTAGAATATATACCACAAGAATCATCCATGTGATGTGTGACATCATCAATAAGGTAGAGAGACATAGAGATATGGTCACCATGGATTTCTAGATGATATCCTACGATTAAATATTTCCGCAGAATCTTAAGCAACAATAGAGCCATATAATTCATTATCATGTAGATTCGAACCTTGTAAGTTGTGAAATACACATCCCATTCCACATTAATACCCAGATTTTCTCCTAATCTAGTTATTGATGATATTTAGACTACCATGAAATCTAAGGATGAGTTGGTTTGCACAATACTATCATAGGTCAATGTGTTTAGGTTGATGAATATTTAGAATTTCATAAACAATACCCTTATTATAGTGTTGAATTAGAGGGATGATTAAGGTGCGAGTTAAAGAAGTTCATCTCTTAAAACTAGAAGTTGTTATTATTCTAGCTAAAATCATCGTTTTGAGGATTCTCATTGGCATAGCAATAGACATGCTCCCCATGTTGACAATCATTTTAGTTTTAACTAGTTATAGAATCCAAGATAGATGTTACCCAAGTGAGCATGGGATCAAATATATTAATGAAGCTATTGAAAGATGGTTCATATCTTGCGTTTTTGTTGTACATTATGATATTTACTAGATAGTGTGGATCTCCACCAACTCCTCAGTCAGGAGTGTGGATAGCAGGATCATGAAATGTTGTTAGTTGTAATATGAACTATCGATTAGGATAAGGTGGTGGTTGGGGTGTAGCTAGTCAGACTTGTGAATCTCTATGCGAGCTGAGTAGGCTAGCTTAATGATGTATGACAATGAATCGAGAACACAATACATGCCAGTTACATTCTATGTATCCTACATCAGAAAAATACAGTGTCAGACCTTCAATAGTATAATTTAATTTTCTAGTTTCATTTACATCAATTTCTATTTTATTTGACCTTTGAGTGTCTCAATTTTTCATATATAAGATTTTAGGGGATTATTTTCCCTCTAGACCAAACAATTCCATGGAGTTATGATGTTATACACCCCATTAAGTATCCATATAGATGGCCTCTTCCATTGTACGGATATCCCCATTGATATAGGAGGTTATATTTTCATAAGAAACCTCTTAATCCACAATATGACATGTTATGAAATAATCATCGGGATGGATTGGTTAGTTCCCTATCAATCCCATATTGATTTCTATTATTATATAGTGACATTTACATCACTTTATGGTATTATGAATGTGCATAATGGAGAATTTGATGTCAATGAGACACAATTAGGACCTAAGATGTAGATGATGTGTAACTTGATAGATATGATCACCAATATTTTCCTTAATATATAAGGGTTACAACCTGCTACATTTCCCCATGTACTTTAGTATTTCATAGGATTTTCCCTATGAATTATCTAATATAACATCTGTGTGAGAGGTAGAATCCACTATTGAGCTTGTTCAAGAAAAACCATTGATGACCCTTCTCCCATACATGATGAAACCTACAGAGTTTATAGAACTCATGAAATAGTTGATGATTATGGAGGCTAAGGGAATCATACACAATACTACATATCCCTAGGTTTCCCCAGTCATTTTCTCTAAAAATAAATATGGTAACTTTATGAATTTCATGGATTACATGTATTTAAGTTATGTTAAAATATTAAATTAGTATCTAATTCCTATAATAGAAGTCTTCTTTGATTAGATCCAATGGGAGAATGTGTTTTAAAAAATATATCAGATGTTGGACTATCATCATGTGTATTTTGGGATTTAAGACATACATCACATAGATTCCATATGCAGGTATAGCCTATAAGAGTAATTTTTTATTCCTCTTGATTAAAAAACTCCCTTGTAGTCTGTATTGATATTATGAGTTGAGTGTTCCTCATGTATCTGGATTCATTTTTGTTTTCATTGATCATGATATCTTATTTTATTCATGATAAAGAAAAAATGATGTAACCTATCATGAGATCATATTTAATATACAATAAGATCCCCAACTCAATAATTATCCACTTTTGGATCAATAATGTCCACCTCCTGGGACATATTATTTCAATGTTATGAGGTTTTGTTATCATAGTGAATGAGAGAGTAGTAGTTTATTGGTATTATTCGAGGAATGTATTTGACATGAGAAGATTATTGGGTCAATAGAGGTATTGAATACACTTTACCCAATATTTATAACTCCATGTAGCTCAACTTTTGGTCTTGAAAAATATGGTATTGAAATTCATATGTTCATAAGATTGTGAATCATCGTTTTAGGTGTTTAATGGTACATTTACATTATTTTAAATTATGATTATTCTTGTACTAGGAAGAATATATAATATATACATTGATGCAACATGAATCAGTATTGTATCTTTTCTAATCTAGGATTAGTGAGTCATCACAAATTTGTATCATCATTTTAGGCTTCCCGAAAGGAATTACCCTACACATGACCTTGAGATTACTATTATTGTTCATGATTTACATTGTGGGAGATACTATCTACATATAGAGAAATTTTCGGTATTCACTGGTCACAAAATCCTCAAGTACATATTTACATAGAGATATATTAATCATAGACAACATGGGTGGGTTGAGTACCTATAGTCTATTGATCTTGTGCTGTACTACATTCCTTGGAAGGGAAATTTGGTAGTCAATGCTCTGATCTAAAATACTCATATGTAGGATGTTCTAGAATCCAGGGGTGAATATAAACTTATGGACATATGAAAAAAGATTTACATTTAGGATTATAGTGGCCATGGTCATACTATCCTCTAAGTATTATCAATAAAGTATATTCATCTAGACTATGATAGAATGAGACATCTATCGGATCCTGAATGCCTTGTACTGAGAGAGACTGTTTCATACGATGATATATCATTAGGGCGGATGGTGGATGGGGTGATACATTATTTTTTTTATGGGAATTTATGAGTTCTAACTTGAATCAATGAGGAGATTATGTGATAATTTCATGTCTTAGAATGGGTTGCTCACCTCGATTCCAAAAAAATATATCGCGATATATGCTACCAATATTGGTGGTATGGTATGAAATGTGAATATTCTAGCATTATCACATGATGCTTCTCTTATTAGTAGGTAATAGAGGAAAAGAAGTGTCTATAAGGGCCCTTACAACCCATTTCCATTATTGAGTAAAAATGAGATGATATATCGATAGATATTATGACATTCCTACCCAAATGAACTCGTGGAAATGATATTTGGTGGGTTTTATGTGATCATTTGATAAAGTTCATACAATTATTACATATTTGTGAGACCATCACGATAAACAATATAGGAATTATGTATATATTGTTAATTTTAATATTCATTGAACTCCTCATTATATCTTCATTGATTGAGACATTTATTTCAGGTTATAGTTCTGGTAGGTCTTGGAGAAGGCCCTGGGTACACATATTATTCTATGTGAAACATATCACCAACAATCTAATAAACAGTTAGAGCATAGTATTCTGGTACTTGAGGACATGTTCCATGATTGTATCCTAAAAATGGGGTTCATGGAAGAAAGAGATACCTCTTATGGTGTTCTCTTATAATAACATTTTTCAAGATACCATTGAGATGGATTTTTATGATTCCATATATAGTAGGCCATGTCGTTCAAATCTATGTTGTCTAGTTGAAAGGGAAACAAAAATTCATAGACCATGACTCTTGTATGAGATGCTAATGTTAGTTCATATGATCATAAATAACTTGTTGACAACTCAGTTTAGACAGTAGTTGTATGCCAAAAGTTACTGGTGACATCATTGGTTTGAGTCTAGTGAGTAGGTTTTCATGTGACTATCACCCAAGACAGTGTATAGACATATTCAAGAGTAGGTTAATCTCTCACTATTATGCTTTAGATAATTTGAGGTTGGGAAATAAATTTTTATAATGGATTAGTAGTTGTAACTATCTCCGAGATATTAATAAATTCATCATTTCTTTCATATATCTCATCTTTACCAATACTATACAAACACATCACATGTATTTTATCCTGATAATATAGAATTCACTCTAAATTCTTCCATCAAGGAGTATCTAGTGTGTATAATGTAATAAATTTTGATGACACTATGAGGATAGTTAGTTTTTTTGTTATGGTTGCTATGGAAGCATGACCGACAATTAGATGAGACCATGAAACGAGGAGCCGACATTATAACTCCATGCGTGGAATTATTTTTTGATGATACATATTTTTCCTCTGAAGGACATCTTGAGTATGAGTTTCTTTGTGGAGGGGAGTTTGTAATGACTCATCTTTTCAATCATGGTACGGTTTATTTTTTTTTTTGATTTAAATTCCCTAATTTTCCATAATATTGAGTCCTAATCAAGAAAAGTAGGTCATAGATGCATCTATTACATGTTTTGTGCCCAAAACACCAATATGGGAAAACGGAACCAGTTCATATTATTTGTTAACAAAAGTTCAACCTAGGGTGCATGAACATGTGGTCGTTTGCAGGTTTCGTATAAATCCAATTTTTACGGGTTTCATATGTTAATAAAAACCATTGAACTAATCTGGTGAAGCACTCTTTAGTAGTAGTGATCTATGGATGTTTTTCACATGATTTGGAAAAACCGTGTGGAAAATCTGTGTGCCTATGTATTTTAAGTTGAAAATATGTATTTACCCATCTTTTAACATTTAATCTTATTTCTCCATTTCCCATTATTCCTACAGTTTATGAAATATGTTGTCCTCTTATTTTGTGGTAAATAACACCTCAAAATAGGTATTTAGCTAGATCTACGATCCGATGAATGAACAATTATCTATCAAAAGTGTTGGATCTATCTCGTTAAGCTCCAATAGTATCATACATCATATTAATGATTTGCTTTAAAACCATCATTCTGTTTACGTGCATGTTCACTTTCCCTATTATCATGTCATTAGACCATTTCTCAAAATATCTTCCAACCTGCTTCTAATATGGTTATAAAACAATGTTATGTGTTATATATTTCCTTGAGGTAGGTGGTCACATAATTTTCCCTTCGAAGATTGAATTTTCACATCTATGTGGCTGTGTCGCACTCTATATTTCAATGAGCATATTCTTTTACATGTTTCCTTCATTTAAAATTGAAAATTTCACCATAATAAATATGAATTTATTCCTTTAAGGTTAGTTATATGTAACACACCAAGATTTCATAGTACGCTATTTCTTCAAAGTTATTCAATAACATGCACTACACCCAACACTGAGTTAAAGCGCACCACGACTTACCAAACTAGCCGTTCAAAAGTGATTATGAATAGTATTAACTGAATTTTGAACTTTATGTAATCCTTATAATTTTATAATTCATATTATGAGTTTCTTAGACATAATTAATGAATAAATACATTTTTTCAAATAAAAGAAGTATTTTTCAAAAAATGAAATTTTACCGCCTTTTAATGCCGAAGCCATTTTAAATCAAATATTTGTATCTTTTATATATTAAATTTGACAGAATAAACTTTTTCATTAGAATCAAGACATAAGAATTTTGTTTCAATAATGTTTTTGTGTTTTTCTAATAACTTTCATATTTGGGTCAATAGTGAAAAATTCTATATTTTAACTGAAAAAAACTTTTTTAATCAAAATAATTTATAGTATTAAATAATACATTTTAATGGTTTGGAAGTAAATATAGATTATATTTTTACCATTTAATCCAATTATGTTCATTTTAAGTAATTTCACAATGAAATTGGACATAAACAAGTGTCAAACTTTTGATAGTTATTATTTATTAAAAATACGCCTTTTGGTTTTGACAGTGGGGATTAATTTGAAATTAATAAATGAAACTTTTATGTTTTCAATTTGGTAAAATAGACTTCATTATTGAATTTGGAATATAAAAATTAGCTTAAGGTGACTTTTTGGTATTTTTCTGAAAAGTTTTAATTTTTGATGAATCCTGAACAACAATGAGTTATAGTTTAAAACCAAATTTTTTTTTCAAATAATTATTTATTTTATTTAAATTTATCTTATGTCCAAATAGATACATAATACCTATATAAGTTCAATGTAATTTATTAGAGTCAGTTTATAATAATTTGAGATATATAAAAATTTTATTGAACTTTTCACCATCTTTTACCCACCTCCTAAGAGAATTTGTAAATTCACATAAAACATAATTTTACCACTTATTTGAGTTTAATTTAGAAAATCCAAGAGATACGATTAATATCAAGATGTCAAATTTTGTTCAATAAGATGAAAATAATTTTTGGGGAATAGTAACTTTATACTTTTATTTACCATGCTGAAAAGTAGATAGGGTAATTAAGGGTAAAAATGATATTATTATTAGCCAAACACATGTCCTAATTCTATTGGATAATTGTAATTCTACCAAGACAACCTTATGAATAATATATGACCCTTTAGGTCCACTTTGGTTAGATTAGGACATTTATTATTATTTAATTTAAAGAAGAGTTAAAAGTGTTAAATTCAATGTTTATTAACTAACCCATTTTTAATGTAGAGGTATACATAAGATAAATTCGACTATAAATATTCATTAGGAAGATAAAAATATTTCCTATATCATTGTATTTTATTTAAAATTTTTGGACATTAAATAGTTAAATTTATATATGACACAATAATGATGAAGTCATTACATTATTAATGAAAGAATCAAATAAATGGTATTATAAGTATTAAAATAAATATAATTTCAATGTTTATATGACATACACGAATTCATTTAGTTTCCTATGAAATTTTAAAGCTGATTCAATGTATCCTTTTCGAATTAATAAATTTTTTATGACTTTCAAAAAAACAAAATATCAAATAGTGTCAAAATTGAGATAAATTATTATTTAAAACAAATATTATATGATTAATTGATATTCTATTCCTAAAAATCTAAGGTTCGGCCAAAGGACTTATATCATGATATTTGAATCATTAATGGAACAATTGGGGGTCACTTTGAAGTTTATAGTAATTTTATTAACCAAATAATATCATAATATAAAGAGACATGATAAATGTCAAACTAATTAACTAAGCGTTAAAACTAAATCATAAGGTTAATAATGTGACCCAAACCTATCTAAAACATTTTTTTGAGTTTATTTCGACCCATATCCACCATATACTTTGAATAATACACTTTGGATCCATTATAAATTGAATATGAATTTATTATAAATTAATAGTTTATGTTATTTATAAAGATCCCCTCCTCCCCCTTATAAAAGGACATCACTTCAAACCAATTCTTCATACCTTAAAAGCCTTTTGGTTCAGCCAACCCCTACCACAATATTCTTTAAACTATCCTCATTTCAACCTAGAGGCCTTAGTTTGATCAGAAAGCCAACCTGAAGATCCCTTTTGATCAAATCAAAAGGAAGAACCCAGAAAAGAGGTAATGTTTTCCCCACCCTCTTTCAAGTTCCTTTCTTCTTCCACTTCTTCTTTCTTTGTTATTTCCATTATAAACTAATAACACCAGTATATTCTATATACTATTATATGATACAACCATATTAATTATTGTATCCATCATTTTAATGACATGTCACCATACATGCGTATGTACGTCTTACCGTCTCCACGTCGTGGTGGAATTGTTATTCTATACATTATTATTTGGATGGGTATAATAATGATGTTTAATTGATGTAAATAATAAATATAACATGATAATGATTCTATATATATGATATAACATCCAATTATATATTATTTTAATATAAAATGAATTATTTTTTCACTCGTGCATACGTACGGATTACCGTCTCCATGACACGATGAGATTTATTTCCAAGTCCAACATTCATCAACGATTATAAAAATATATTAATAATAAGTAAATAATATATGACATAATAATGCTACTGGATATTTATATCTTTTTATATAAATTTATTTATGTAGACACATATATCTTATTCACTTAGTTCCGTTCAATATCATATGAAAACGGAAACAACGTTTATCTGTACGTACGGACTACCGTCTCCATAAAAGTTGTTTTTTATTTCATATATATGTCTATTATACATATTAATATTCTAAATATAAATGATATATAAATCTTGTTTTATATTCTGGAAGTATTTAAATCATTATCTAAGTGATACAATCAAGATTAACAAGTTGAAACACATACGATAAAGAAAGCGATTATTATCTGAAATGTTAATTTAACATGGAAATTATTTTTAATGGCTAGTGTAAGGTTATAAATGAATAATGTATGATATAATAAATATTAATATGGTTCTAGTATAATTTAGTAACATAATACTATAATCATATAGGAGGATAAATGAACCCTCGACTAAAAGATAGTGCAAGGTAAGGTGTTTTCATCTCACTCATTATTCCTGTGAGATTCATGCCATATTGCCCCTATTACAATTTGTGTGGTGTATGTACTTCCCATAATTGTATTAATTGTGTAATAAAATTTAATTTATTTGTATTTACATATTCATTTTATGATAATTCTTTCATGGGGTGTATGTTTTGTAAGTTACCAAATTGGTAAGGGTTAATTCCTCAATCTCATTGTTATCTGAGATTGTTTATGTGTACGTATTTACTGGGAAATTTTTATCATCCATGTCCATTTTTTATAAAAATTATTTCAAAATAAATATTTTAATGATTTTTAATGGTACTCTTTATCAAGATCACATTTTTAAATGTTTTAAAGATTTATCTTTCTAAACCTTTTTAATTAATGTCCATGTTTTCAAAATTATTTAAAGGATTTATTTATATGGACATGAATGTTTTGAAATGATAATTCTTTTAAATAGTTTCAAATTGGTAGGGGACACTTTGATTCAAAAATATCTTTTAAATTACTTCCATTATAAATGTGTGAAATTTAAATGATTTTACAAAAATGATATTTGACTGAAAAAGTTTTACTCATCATTTTCAACTATGTCAGCATCTTTTACTGGATATTATTTTAGATTGGGGTTGATTTATTATAATAAAATATTCTATATTGTATTGAATGAGTTATGATATGTTTGACCGTGGATGATCTATTTTTATACCATTCATTGTTTATGGTTAAATTATTGTCATTTCGTATGCTAGTTCTAATACGTATTTTTATGTTATGTTTCAACCTTTTCAAATGAGTAATGTATTAGACATAGTATGTGATGGGTGTAGCCCGCTATAGATCCTCTATGAATCGGTAGGTATCATGAGACAACTATACATGGAATTGGTCAAGGCCCTTTCCCAATTTGATACATGGTTTTGGTCGAGGCCATAATCATTTTTAGACGTCTTTGTTGAGGCCTTGAAAAAATGTTTTAGAATGTATGGAATTATACATTCCCTCATTATGAAAATAATATTGATGGTGCATGTGGTCATTGGACTAATAGAATAACCATGATTATGTTTTCTTATGGCATTATTTACTCATCTCATATTCCTTCCATAAAATTATTCTTGTTTATTATTGGTAAAGGAATTGGTTTCAATTATTCACAATGCTTAATATTTATGTTATCTTCTGTTGTACTACTTACCCTTACTCAACTTTTGAGCTCACCCCTTTCTATGTTTTATTTTTCCCAGGATTCCAAGAAGTGAATTTTTATTGATATTCAGGGTTAAGCTAAGGGAATAATGGAGTTCATAAAAGATTACTTATGTTGTGTTTTATGTTATAAATTATAATGTAACATTCGTGTATGCAATCTATTTTCGAAGACTGCTAAACCAATATGTCCTTTAGGGCTTGATTCATTGTAATCATGACAATGTATTTAAATAATGCACCGACTCTAGGTATCTTGGGTCGAGGCATTACATTATAGGTTTGTTTCCATGTTTATTGACAACCCATGGGTTTGCTATAGAAAATTACCAATTTTTTGATTAATTTAATTATGATAGGATTTCATTTTTATCATACACCGTAGATATAAAATGGAAATAATACTATTGTATGAATTTTTATATGTCCAAATTGACCTCATAGGTGTATGTCTCAACCAATATTTGGAAGTTCCCATGTATGCCTTTTCTCACTTGATGATGACAAATTCCAATTAACAGCTCGAGCCATATGAATTTATTTTGAAGAAATTAATGGATTAAATAGGATGAATGTAAAAAATTTATTGACCAAGTATAATATTTATTGTATGGTGGTAGACCCACATTAAATGAATTAGATGAATTATAAGGAAATGGTTCGTCTAGGGTCATCAGGCTACACCATTGGTTATACTTTTCCAAATGCACACATTGAATTGTAATGCATATATATAAATGATAATATCATTTGAGAAATATGGAATTATTTACCTGTGTTTTATGTTAAAAATATGATTTGTAATCATTTATATTTATGTGGGATAAATGGAAATGATTTATTGAAATTTATTCCTCCTGCCGATTATAATTATGAATACACGTCTATATGAGCTGTGTATGATGATATATGTTGTTGAGAAATGTCAAAAATCACATTACATTATATCAGGTGTTGAGTATATAATCTCACTAAAATTATATAATATAGTTGTGAATATTTACATGATTCATTCCATGATAGGAGTGATGACATAATGGACTGTTGACCATCTCATTTTTCCTGAATGATGTGTCACACTCTTCTTGGGCTATAAGGCCCGTGCCCTATTTCTTGAGCTGGTAGGCTCATTAGAGTGGTCGTAGATATCTGACTTATGCCTAGTCTAGACAACACTGTTATTCTAGTTATGTGGACACTTATTTCCATATTTAGCTGGTACATACATGTAGATGAAAAATATATAATTCTACCATATATATTTCAACTATATATACAATGACGGTTCAGACTATATTCCATCCATGGGTTGATGAACATAGACCAACAAGGTATCCTTCAAGAACATTATGGGGTTGGATATATATTTATTCTACATTGTTAATTAATTCAAATTTACATCATATTGTTTTTTAATGATAACCTTCTAGATTACATGTATACAATATTGGTGGTGGCCTACTGAGATTATTATCTCAAACTCTACTTCAGATTCCTTCAGTACTTGTAAAAAATATCTTTTTAAATGTATTAATAAAGTAATTATCCAATATATAGTATGTTTATAGTAATTTTATTATAAATTTTATTTATGATAAGAGGGGTGACCATTTTCTTGAGATTTTTGTGGAGTCGCTTTTGTTTTTTTCTGTACCTTTTTGTATATCATGACTTCATCCATGTCCCCTGTTCACTTTTTCTTTCAACATTACATGAATCCATTTATAAAAAAACACATTATATGTTCTATAAATTATTATTAGTTTTTAAAATATCATATACTTGAGCTTCATGCTTATCCAATTAACTATTTATGCATATGCATTTGATTATTGATTCTATCTATCTATATATTCTTATGTTTTTGTATGATTATTGGTTATTCGATCTATTCCATCATGATAAGAGTTTATATATTCTCCCCACCATTCCACCTTTACATAATCACTATAATGAAAAACCCTATGGTGTGTGGGAAAGCACACATGAGACCTTATTACGCACCATCTCAGGGTACAAGTTTAGTAGATCCCATATCTGGATGATACATCATGAAATCTAATTTCATATCAAATTTAGATCATCATGAATTCCCCATCCTATAAAACCATTAAAATTAATTTTAAATAAATTCCTCCCTCCATATGTGATCATATGTCATAATTTAATCTAAAATGATAAATCATTTACAACATTATACAGAACCAATAAATTATCACTCAATCAAAATCATTCAAACAGATTTTCAAATCACAATAATGAAATGATAGATACCGATGAAATCATGGAGACATGGGAATGAAATCCATGATAAACATAAAAGTGTGAATTAAAAATTTCCACATGTGATCATAACATTTTTACAGAGGTAAAAATAATAATAAGGATTTCAGTTAAAGATCCAACATCAACTATCCTATAGAATATTTTCAAAAAATTCGTAATTTTAAGGGAAAAATATTATAAAATACATGTCTAATTTTATATATAATTAACATGTACTCGTATAAAAAATTAAAATATCTAAATTAAAAAATAATAAACATCTAACATCAAGAATGTATCTAACATTTATGGGGAAATCCTATAAAATTATTTCCATTAATATTATATTTTATTTTTTTTATCTCCATGAATATCCAAAATTAATTAATATCAATACTATATCTTGATTTCATCCTAAAAAAATCCAACCAATTATAATCTCCCACTACATCACTCAAAATATTGTAGGGTTGTGTCTAAACCATAGAAACCCAATATAGAGAGTCATAGAAGGAAAATTTATAAGTTAAAATTTTATTTAAATTTATTATTTCAGTTTAATTTATATATCAAAACCATTATCTACAATTAATCAACATGGAAATTCACTAAAATAAGACTAATTTTATTATTGATGAAAAAACCATGCTTTAGTTTCCATAGATGTAAAAAAATTCAAAAAAAGGAACAAAAGAGAAGATGTAACAATTTCATCAGGTGCGCTGATTTCTGTATTAACATAAATAATGTATTTTTATTATATTAATTATGAGGCAAAAGATAACTCTCATTTCTTTTCATACATAACTCAGAATGTGAACACCATATTCTAGAACCATGAAAACACATCACAAATATTTTCTTGACCAAATACAATGGTCAAATTCCTATAATACCGGTGTGATGGTTTCCATACTTAAAAACGGAAAATCAAGTTGAGTACCAATATATAAATGACCTAGGTCACTACATACTACCAATTATAAAAATATTTTATCATTGAAAAGGAATAATATTTGATTTAAAGGTTAGTAATTCCCGTTGAAAGGGACATCAAAGCATTCAAAAAGAAGTCAAAGGAGTATATAGTTTGAGAGATAAACTATTGGAAGAAAAGTGTTCAATTGGGGGTTCATGTATTTATAATAATTATTTGAATTATAGGACCATGGTATATCCACCTTCACCATGATATAGAAACACGTGATTGATGAAATACATTGAAAAAATAAACAACACCATTCCATAACCCCTAGTCAAATCATGGCTAGAGAAGATGATGCATCACATAGTGAAGATCCTATAAAGTTGTGGAGGGCCTATTGATAATCCTAAAACACCACACCACTTTTTGTGAAGAATAAACTCTATCATAAAAACCATTCAAAGGACCCCTATTTAGTAACTAGTTGAACACCATGGAGGGCCCTATGCCATATTCTAATTACATAGAATAGAAACACATCATGTATATAACATACCCAGCCTCCATAGCGAATCAATTTCAAAATTATAAGTGGTTAAAAATAAACCCTCGTACACTCATAATTAACAGCCATCCAAACTATATAACCACATCAAGTTTTACATTTAAACCTAAGGTTATATGGTGAATATTTATCTATAGCTAAAACATTTCATACATACTCCCTGGTCATATCCTTGGGCCTCCTCCTGTAAACTCTTACACTACATCTATAAAAAGGGAATGGAAACCCGTATCTAGTCCCCCAATAATAGATAAATATTTCAAAATTTTATTTAGGTGATAATGTAGAATAATTTGGTGGATTATGTAGATTTGTTAGGATAGGAATTTGATTAAATGTTTTCCAAGGGTTATGTATTTCAATAGTGTTAATACCAATGATATGATATTTATCAATGTTGAGTTTAATTACTCCCTAGGATATAAATTGTGTTTAACCAAGGAGGGAGTGTTGTGTATCATTTTTACAAGGATATAAAATATTAAACCACTACATATATGGATTATTAGGTAAGAGAATAAATGGATAGTGGGGACTTAATCCATTTTTTATTCAATAATGATAATTATGATGTCACTAGTAATGTATGTGTAGATTATGATGACAGTATTTTTTGATCATGATAAAGATGATGTTGTTTATTATATAATAATCCAACAATGATATTTTATTTATAGTTTTAATTATACTAGTTACATAGGGAACTATCAATGTGGGTGGACACTAGGTAATTCTGTGTGTGTCCCCAAGTGTTGAAAACTAACGAACTAATGAATGTTGAAGTGGAGAGAGTCCCTAATGATGGATTGAAAAAAAATTAAGTGTCCTAGAGGGTGAAAACCAATCCTTATAATATATTTTTCCAGTGAGTTTACTACAAGTTGGTAGAAAAATTGAGACAATATATGGAGTTCCCTAGGAGTGGTTATATATATTTCAATACTGATATATAAATAATTCTGATTTTTAGATAATCATATATTATTATAACAAAAATAGGTCTCATTGTGGGGAAAGATTATCAGTTCAGTGTTTTTTAATTAAATATGGTTATTAATATAAGTATTGTTATGTGGTAATGTGTGTTTTTATACCCATGGTGTTGGTTTCCAAGCCATTTCCTATAGACGGTAGGCCTAAGGGGATAAATAGTAACACTTAGTGTTTTTAGAATAATTTTTTAGAATAAATAAATTATAATTTATTTATTTTGTCACACTCTAGACTATGTTATCCATTAGTTATATGACCCACCAAGATATGTATGCAATATATGTAACACTGACTTGGCATGTGCTATACTCAACCCTGAGTTTCTATATAAAAACATTTTTCTATTATTATTATATAAACATTATAGTTATACCATGGTCATTAAAAATGTTATTATGAATATTAAAAACTAATTTTTAAATATTATTTATTTATTATTTATATAAATAAAATATATTAATAATAAAAAATGTATATTTAGGTAATGTATTTATATGTTTGAAAATAAAATTTTACCTTCGGAACATATTTTTATGATTATCTATGAACATCAATAAAATTAATTTTAGAAACATTTAGAAACTGAATTTTATAATATAGAAATCATTTGGGAATTCATATTGTCAGAATTATATTAGTGTGAACTATTTGGATTTTTTTTTGGAAAAACAACATTTTTGGATAAATAGTGAATAATGTTTAATTTTATTTCAAAGAAGGTTTCATATAATATATTTATATTATTAAAATTTATATTAATTTGTTTTTTAATTTTTAATTATATAAATTTTAAATAAATTAATCCAATATAGGTTCTTGTAACCAGTTTCACAATGAAATTGGACATAAAAAATTTCGTACATTTATACATTTTCTCTAAAATTGCATACTCTCATGACATGTGGTGAGAATAATTTAAAACAAATTTATGCATCATATGTTACTAGAATTTAGAAAAATGAATGAAATATATGGATACAAAATAATTTATTATTAATTATATTTTGAACATTGTTTTTGACCAAAAATATTATTGAATTTAATTAAAATTTAATTACAAGGATTTATTAGAAAATAATACTACATAGTGGTTCACTATAATTTATGCATATATAAATCCAATAAAAATTTCAAAAATAAATCATCTAGAAATATTTATACCAAATAAACTTTTTTTTAAAATAATAATTTATCACAACAACTTGATTTAAAGTATACCTATCAATAATGTTTTCCTTTTTATATTTACAAGAATGTCATTCCTCGTTTACTATAAAAGGGAAGTCACCCTCACCACCTATCTTATCCACAACTCTGAAGGGTTTTTTGTAGAAACATCCCTACCCAAATATCCTCCGAACATCCCTATTTTCATTCTATATTCATCCAATTGGGAAGAAATCCATCAAAGTAATCCCTTTGGTGAAAACAATGAGGCGTTATCCAAAGAAGATGTAACATCCTCCCACAAGATCTATTATTTTATTTTCATTATAAACCACATAAAATATTGGGATACAATTACTATATAATATAATATTTATCTAATATATAATGTTATTTTATATGTTATTTTCTAAACCTAAAAACTCATCAACTTTACTCAATTGGGATACAGAAACATCGTTTGTGTTTATAGTGGACGACTCCCCCACGAACTATTTTCGTTCGTTCATTATTGTCTTCTTTTCTAGATTTAGAATAATGACAAAATATAAGTATTTATATGATATATATGATATTTATTATTTATATTTGATTATTTATTTATTATATAAAAATAATTCTATTAATTACAATTTGTTTTAATACGATATCTTCATTTGTGGACGTGGGGACTACAACCTCCTCAAAGTTATCTGATTCATTCGCAAATTACATGGAATATTTTAAGAACAATATTAGTGAACATTTAGGATATATGTGACATAATAGTTCTATTATAATGATAATATATATACACACATATATTTCATTGAATTTATTTCTTTCAATATGATAAGAAAATTGAAACAATATTCATTTGTATATCTGCCCTACTGTCTCCATAAACTGTATATTTAATTTTCAATATTTTATGAATTAATATAGACACAAATATAATGGATATATATGATATTTATATCATAATTTCATTTCATCAAATAAGTAAATCGTGATCTGTATATGATGACCAAGAATAACAAGTCGAAACATGTATGAAAAACAAGGCAGTTATCTCCCAAAACCTATATTTAGTAGTAAGGTATTAACGAATAGGTAATATAAAGTAATAATTAAATTAAATATAATATTATATAAATAAATATGGTAATTTAATATATATTAATATAATAATATTATATTTATAATAAAATATTTTTTTCAATGAGTATGAAGAGATTCTGGGTCTAAGGCAATGAGATTTCTCGTCTCACTTTTATTCCTGTGAGACTTATGCCTTAACCAAAACTCATTTATTTATTATGTTTTATTTAATTAAAATGAATTTTCATATGATTATCAGACATAAAATAATTTTTATATAAATATCCATTTAATTATCTATACTTTATCGGGTTTTATTGTAAAATAGTTCTGAAATCATAAATGTATTTTTGTCACAATATTTGTTCTTTGAGAAACATGGTTTTCTATAAAGATAAATTATTTTACAACGTTCATATAATTCCATTTTAATGATTTATGTCATGACTATCATTATTTTAATTTTGTTTTAATATTCATTTTATTTTTTTATCATACATGTTGAGTACGATTATAGTTACATAGTGGTAAGAGTTTATTTCAAAAATATATTCATTTAGCAGGAATTTTTACTATTAATATTGAATTGATTAAATAAAATGATTCGCCTCTCCAAAAATCTCATTTATAATATTATCCCCAAGTTAGTAATACCATTTATTCACAATATGTACTTAATATAATTAATAAAATGTTTTTAATAAAATCTGATCTGATTTATCTTTTCATTCAAAAATCTATTTTATTAAAAAAATGATTTCCAAAATGTTTACAGAAAATGTTTTTAAATGAAAACAAAATTTCATTTTGAAGGAAAAATGGAATTAAATTTTATATATTTTTTTGAAGATTCGATTGTATGTTTTCAATCATATTTTAAAATTAAATTTTTTTGAAGAATGTTATATGTTTTAGAAGTAATTTTTCACTTTGGAAAGAATATTTTACCAAATAAAAATTTTTATCCAATATTTACAAATTATTTTCCATCAAAGACTTCATACATTGTTGTTAATCATTCCTTCTTAAAGAAATGATCCAATGATTGAATTAATATTATTTTTTCTTAATGGTTTATGTTTTAGGGGAATGATTTTTATGAAGTTCTTATCCCTTTCACAGGTTATATGTTTATGAAACACGCTTATTCCAATGGATTATTGTTTGATTAAATTATTTTGAAATATAAATATTTTACACATGTTATGATATGATTACATTTTTATAATACCCAATTCATTTCATGTGTTATGATATGATTATTTTTAGGGTCTAGGGGCATTTAAATGTTTGATTTGATTATGATATGAGTTAGATCTATATCTCAATCCAATGAATTGGGTAATGATTTATATCTCATCATACAGACATGCCAGAAACAAGGTGTGCACATAGTTCAACAATTTACTTTTTGAGCTAATAAGTTATGGGGATTGAACTTTTACTAGTAAGATGGCCTTGGGAATTAATCATTACAACAAAGATTTTAAAGGGAGTTAACTCCTACTATTAATATGGTAGTTGAAATAAGCCGTAACTAATATGGAAATAATTTTAAACACTTATGCATCATCGAAAATTCTAGATTTTACCCTGTACTTTATGATTTCATGTATTTTATTCTTGATTCCATTTTTATTTATGTCTTATGAATGACAAATCATTATACCATGATTTATTTTTATGATATCTGATGCAATGAGTATGATGTTAAGTAGTTTTGATCACTTTATCATACCCTTATTCTCATCATTATGCATACATATCTCAATTGATTATCCTTAATATGCATCTAACCCCACTACTTTTGATGTTTCCTTCTCCCAATATATGATGATATGTACTAGTTATTATTTATCTATGAAGAGAACTTTTAATGAAAACCCAATATATAGATACTGAAGCTCACTTATGTATTAGTTTTTATGTTCCCATGTTTCCAAAAGAACTAAGCTAATATGAAATTTAGGTGTCTTTATTTCTAATAAATTAATTATTCTCCAAAAATGATGTAATTTCAAGGTATGATAAGTTAATTTCACTATATTTGGTATCAAAGTATAATTATATTAAAAAATTGTATACATTGATGATAAATCCATATTGAGAACCCTAAGGACACGTCTAAGGATAATGAAAAGTATAGGAAAATGTCCTGGAATTTTGGTATAGGATAGTGTTATTGGTTTCCATGAAATAAATCACTTTTTGGATACTAAAAGTAGATGTAGATCTGAAATACGTGTAGTAATAGGTAGAAAACCCAAAACAATATATTTTTATCGATTCGATTGAGAATTTGTGCATGAAAATGATCATTTCAAATCACCTAGATTGAACTTCCCAGGGTGTATGCATTGTGCATTTAAATACTATAGAAAAAACATCATAAAGTATTTTGATATATGTTTTCTATGAATAAACTATGATAAACCTAATGTGTCATAGATTAAATATCGTTCCATAATTTAGACATCTTATAAGTTGTTTTTTATAATTTTGTTGTTTCACACTATGATAATTATTTTATATTGTATTGTTTTTAGTTTTCGTAAATGGATGGAACAAAAAGAAACCACATCAATTTTGAGTGGGAATGAAAAATAAATGATTGTTCTCCTAAACATAAAAATTCAATGAGATCCTCAATATAAAATCTTGTTTCTATACATAGATATATTTATCAAGCTAAAAATCTAGCTATACATATAAATGAGAAAAATAGGGAACGACATGTTATTGTATCCATCGGTAGGAGACATAGAACTTATTTCAGCTGGTCTTTTGATCCACTTTTTGTTGAAAAATGGATCAATACCACTGAAAATATATTCTCTTTTTTACATTGATTGGAACATGAGAATGTCAATTTGGAAATTTATCAGTTAGAAGTTGACTAGGACCATTGGTGGACTCCAATCAATAATATGAGGGAGCCATATGAAATTGAATACAATTATATTTATTGGTTTAGGTCCTTATTTTTCAATAATTACATTCCTCGAATTATTATACAATGATGTGGAAATAGTTCCCTGAGTTTAATAAAATGGTTAACGAATCTATTGGAACATATAGGGATATATTCCCAAGAATTGATAGATATTATTATTATATTACCATCTAATACAAAATTAATGTTGATAGGTTCTTCAGTGTCTTAATGAAAATTATCATAAGAGAGTTGGATATGAGATACTTTAGTGTGTATGAATAGATTGTGATTTTAGCAATTAAGGATGAAAAATTGGTTCTAGTAACATATCGATCACATGGTTCTGAAAAGTATAAAAATGAAGATTAATGTAAAATCATAAAATCATGGAGATATTAACATGATTTTTTATTTAGACTCTATGTATGGGAAGAAACATGGATGAAATTTTATTAAGGGGGTTGAAAAATTTCTAAAGTTCATAAGGAATGGTCATCAAGAATTTATTTCCAATGTGAAGGGAAGATGTGAACTAATTTGAATATAGATAATTATTCACAGAATGAAACCCCCCAGCCTTAGTGATACAAGTGTACGAGGGATATCAATTATGTTAACTACTATCCAAAATAGTAGGATTATAATAATGATTTTTGTTAGAAATAGATTGTGTTGAGGGACAAGGGGAAATCTCATGTGATCATTGTTTTTAAACAGGGTTGGGATAATTATTTGTGGAATAGAACTCCTTCCATCCACTCTATATCTTATAATGTGCTATTCGATTATGTATATTACCTTCTATTAATATATTAATATTTTTATACTGGAATCAAGATTCCATAAAATAAATTATATGTGGAATTATAAGTGTAATCCCCTAATTCTATAATGAATCCATCCCAAATCTATGATTCCCCTCTAGTTGAAATTTGTTGGAATGTTCATCCTAGAAATATATTTAATCATACTGAGGATTAATTTTATGTCCTCTTTAATATGTAATCCCTTCTTTATATTATATAACATTACATTACATTTAAAAAATAGATGATATTTTAAAGTTTAGTCCCTTGAAAATAAGGTATATAATACAGGAAAATATGAAATAAATATTCTAATAAACATTAATGGATTAATCATACTTCTATCCTAAGTTGAATTTCTACATCTCATAACCTATTGACATATATCAAAGGAAGGGGTGAGCAGATTTCCTAGTAAGTGTAAATTAGTGAAACAATTTACTTATGATCAAGAGGTGTATAAAAAATAACATTAGAAAATACATAAATTCATGTGTAAGAGGAATATAATTATAATAATAACATTATTCCTAACTTATAATTTTTTCTCAAAAGATTATTTGATACATTTATAAGAATATCACTATGTTTTTTCACAGGGGTATCATAAAAAATACCAATGATTTTTTCCAAGGTATCGTAAAACATGTAATCTATATAGATTATATTCATTACCCAATGAATTATACTGTTTTCAGGGTACACAATTCATATTAATTAATTAATTTTATCCCCATGGATAATAATAATACATTTCATAAATAAACCACTGAGAGTATAAGAAACAACGTTCATATCAAAATCATAGTGTTTTAGAATGTGATTAAAAACAATATTATTTTTTCATTTTAAACCAATAGAAAAGTAATGTGAATTTTATGTATATTAATACCAAAATAAAATATATTATTATGAAATATATTTGAATAATAATGTAGAATAAATATTTTCGTGTATTCAAAAAGAGGAAACAAAAATTTATGATGATAAAAAGATATACATTTTGAGAAGCAAATTCAGAAATATAAATGGGACGTAACATGGTACTTGAAATACTTAAAAGGGGACAAGACAATATTATATCACTCATAATATAATATTAATATAGTTAAGAGATTAAAAATGGGCCTAATAACATAAAATGGATACTTTTAAGGAATACCATTTAAAGATGAAACATGAAAGAAAATGTTTAGATGATATTTCCCATACTTTCCTGAGTGATTGCAAAAACCTGAAGATCGATACCTTGGGGGATTGAGGAATCCTTGGGAGGAGATCTTGGGTGGAAAAATACCAGTGTTTCATGGATGATGAATTTTTTGTGAAAGGTAAAAACGAAATTGGTAGGTTTTTACTGAAAAAGTAAGAGATGCTTTTTTATTAATTTCCTTGCACACCACATTAGTTGTATTTGCAAAACCATGGCCTTACCATTGGAATTTTCACATGGTATTGGACACATGGGATACCTAGTAAGTTATTTTAAACCAAAATATTCCACTATAATTTTTTAAAACTGATTACATAATTATGAAATTGTTATGATGTCTTTGAACATACCAAAAAGATGAAATTGTGTTTTTACCATTCCTTAAAAACAAACGTATTTTATAAAATTCACCTAAATTAACCATATAATAATATTGATATTATAATTTCAAAATTTTAATTTATTTCATTATAATAATTATTTAAATATGATAAATTTAAATTTTATAACTAATTATTATTATTTATTCAAAATAATAGTGGATAGAAAATGCATAGTGATTGCATTGTAAAATATCATACATTTGAAAAAAAATTATCACTTATAATTAAAGATGATTATTTTTATAACACTATTTTATTATAATATTCATTATAAAAAATACAATTTTTTAATATATTAACTTGTATCACCCAAAAAAGTAAATTGTTTTCCCAAAATATATATTTATCAAATTTTATCTTAAGGATAATGCAAAACTATTCATAAAAAGGAAATGATGTAATAAAAATTTCAATTGAAACAAAGGGATTAAATTATATGGAACTATGGATTCCAAAAATAACCCCTTATTACACCCAAATATGACCTATGGGTATGGTGTTCCATGGTGATAGACTCATGCACCCCTCAGCTAACATTGCACGAGTGGTAATATCCACTAACATTAACTTCTCCAATATAAGATTACGTTTATTTTTAAAATGTTGAAGTTTGGCTTGGGCTAGTTCAAGAGTGAATCCCATTGATTATTACACCTTCCCATGCATAGAAAATGGTATTCGTACCAAATTATTCTACGAGATGACGTCATCAACTCTTTTTTCAGCATTAACCAACCACTAAAATATCTATTAAATAAAATAATTTTAATTATAAAATTATTATTAAAATTAATATGTCCTATAGTCATATTAATCAAAGGACATAATTGACCAAAAACCATATAATAGTCGAAACCCAATGCTCACGTTTCAATTATAATAACTTCATTATTTAAGGGATATAGTTTTGTTGAGTGCAACCTAATACAAAATATATATTTATGAAACAATTATCATTTGAAAATTTCATGTCCTTATATTAATCATCCATTATGTATTTTCATCCCAGAAATTTCAACTCATTCCCACCACTCAGAAAATGTGTGGGTACTTTTCCACTTTGTCTCCTATAGTTCTCATGTGGCATCTTAATATTTGTGATACCTCGATAATAGTTTAATGAGGGGTGTATTCTTATTGCATGGAAACACGTATATATTGTCTAAGATCTAATTGGATGATCCTCCTAAGATATTTCATGTTTTTTTTATACTACTTTAGGATTCAGTACATGTGAAGGGTTAGGTATGTATATTCTGAAGAGAGTCTTTTGGAAAACATCATGAACTAGATCTAGGATAGGTGGAAGGGAAAGACTATAGACCACTTATCATATAAAATAAAGGGTTTAAATCAATCCAATGTACCTAGTTCTAATCTTTCCTTTCTTCCTAAACCACATTACTGTCCTCTATGGTGAAATTAGAAAGATTAATTTATCACCAACATCAAAATTCAACTCCCTTCGACGGTTGTCAAGATAGCTCTTCTTGCAACTATGAGATGTATTTTTGTTTTGTTGGATGAAATAAACCATCTCTATAATATTGTTCACGATATTCGGACCACGAATCATTCACTCACTATCTTCATCCAAAAAAGCATTGAGTTTTATATCCCTTCACATATAGAACAACATAGGTTTCCATTTGAATACACAAAAGGAATCTACATTTCTATGAGAACTCATTTAATGATGGAAGTTGATCACATAATTCCTTATATTCCATTGACTATATTCCTTATATATCATCATGGCCTAAATATTCCTTTTAGATTAGCCATAATTTTGAGTGTGATAGGCTATATTGAATGTCAATTTTGTACTCAAAGCTCGTTGAATACTTCTATAATTTTGACGTGATCCATGGATCACAATAAGATTGGATAAGATGTGGCACTACATGGATCCTTTACACTTCATATATATATATATATATTGGAGAGTTGGTCAAGAGAAAAACTTTCCCTAATGGATATAAAATGGGCTGTCTTAGTGAGGCGGCCCACTATAACCCACATCAAATTATTTCTTCAAGATGTTTTTTGGTGACTAGTGAAGAAAATCCAATTTATCTTGTCCAACATTTGTGCTGGTATGGGTAGTGGTTTTAATACCCATTTAGAATTTTTTCACTCTACCTTCACTTATTGAAACACCATGCACGTAATATTATAGTCGAGAATATCCATTTTCATGTTATCATACCAATAATGTCTACAAAGGTCGCTATATTTTTTCATGCTTCTGGGATGTATTGAGATAGTAGATCTATAAGATTCATCCATGATCTCCTTCTTTATTTACCAAATATATTGAAAATGAGTCCATATATGAAGTTTTAGTACACATACTTCCTCAATATTTATCTCATGAAACATCTCATTTTCGAATCCATTATATTTCTCTACAGAAATGGATCTTCTCTATTTGATTTTTTATCTAATCTATTAATTATGGTCGATAAATCATTTGGGATAGGGTTGATGACATAACATCCCTTATGATTTACAAATACATTTTTACTAGGTCTCTGATTAAAGGATATTGAAGAATCATCATCATTTCTAGAACAATAGGGCCCTTCCTACATAATGCATCATCGAATCTATTTTATCTACAATGGTGATAATGAATTGAACAATAACAGTCATTAAGGAATTCCAATCACCTACTCTTTCTCATGTTCAATTTTTTTGTCATGGAAATATCCTTCAAACATTTATGGTATATGTATATATCAATGTTCTCCAGATAAGTATAGTGTATCCATATATTTAGAGAATACCGACAACATATAGCTCCAGGTCATGTATATGACAGTTCTTCTCATGAGGATTCAACTATCAAGATGCATAAGAAATCACCTTTTCATTTTTCATGAGTATGAAACCAATATGTTTTAGGGATGAATTGCTAATAATAATGATTCATATTATAATATATGGTAAAGTTTATATCTATGTAGTAACACACCTCTTATTCAACTCAGAAATCCATTATTTTCACTCCATTGTCCAGATAAACTTGACCCCTTTTCGAGTTATCCTGGTTTGTGGACAATGTACTACTTAAATGGTTTTCAATAACCTTTTATAATATCTTAATAAACTATGAAAACCACAAATATCAGTTACTATATTAGGATGAGGCCACTCCACCTCAACTATTGTCATTACTGGCCCAACATAGATTCCTTCAATGGCTACAATGATCACCAAGAAAGAAACATGGTGTAACAAAAATTTACATTTTCCTTAATTTCAAAATAAAGTATCCTTCATCATATTTTTCAATATAACCCTTATATAATCCTCAAATTCCAATTTTCATTAGGAATATGTTATAATATCACCAATAAAAAGTACAAAAAGTTGAAAATGTATTACTTAATGAATATATTAATAAAATCCTTAAAAATGGTGCATTATTAATGATGAAGGGAATAACAACACACATAAAATGTCGATATCACAATTAGTAGGCGGTATTTGGAATATGGTCTTTCATCATCTTCAATTGATGATAACCATTCTGAGGATCATCATAGAGAATAATTGATCCCCACAAAGCTGTTCAATAAAATAATCAATTCTTTGAAGATGGTACTTATTATTCACTGTGATCCCATTATGTTCTCCAAAGTCAATGATTAACTATATTTATCCATCCATATTCATCATAAGTAGAAAAATTTCTCCCTAAATTGGCACACATGAGTGGATAAAACCCTTATCTAAAAGATATTAGAGTATCTCCATTAATTCTTCTATCTCCATAATTTCTATTATGTAAGGGGTATTAGAAATTATCTTGGAACCATGAATGAGTTTAGCAGATAAATATAAATCTATTTTTGTGGGATTTCTAGGTAACTACTCTATAAATACAACATTATATTCCAAAATAATGGGGACATTTTATATTCGAACACCTCAATTCCATTATTCATCGTCATAGTTAATCTAGATATATAATGCTATGAGTGGTGATTCTACACAAAACATAAGTCAATATATATCTCTATTTAGAAAAACTCTTGGTTGTTCATTCACAAATACTATGATTTCCATTATTCTGAAGTTAATCTATTTATTATGAATTTAGATCCTATTCATCTCTTGTATAATTTTATGTTCCCAAATGGGAATGAATACTATATTTTCGATGATATTGTGCTCACTAAATTGAATAATAGAGTTTCTATACACTTTTGATTCGTAGATAATCCATCTTAGATTCTTGACTGATAGTTAAAATTCATGTAATTTAGGGATTTATTAAATTATATTTGAAGACATAGACGAAATAATGGAATTCCAAGAACCAGAATAAATAAGTTATTTCTACATTTTAGAGAACAAAGAGATTACCTGACACCACATAATTTGGATCTACAACATCAGTCTTAATGATTGAGAAAGCATAAAATTTATCCATTTTCCAATGACATGTTTAGCAGTGATTTACCTCCAGTACCCTCATATTTTGTTAGTGATTGGAAATGTTCGCATGTTTTCCAAAAATAACACATTGTACTGTTGGAAAAGAATGAACTATAATACCTTTATTGGTGTGTAGATAATTTGAATCTTCACATCAATATAATAGTTCTGATTGATATGGATATCTATACTACAATTGAACCACTTCTCACTCTGGAACCGGATGTTCCATGAATGCTTCTTCCCATATTTTTTCCATGGGGTAATTTTCACTTTCTTTCCACCTCAATTATAGTTTATAATCCTCCCCAAACAAGGCTCCAAATGACTTCAATTTTCATTAAATTTATGAGGCCACTACATCTCAAGGATCTTCATTTAAACATTCATATCACACCTCATGATATACTCATAGTTTTCAGAGTGTCATTTGAAATGATTATTCCATAGATTATGTCTTAGTATTCTAAATAATTTATCGACCATCCCATTAAGTACCCTGGAAATGATAAAGGTGTAAAAGGAAAGTCATGTGAATTTCATATCATTTATTACAAGAGGATAATTTTCCTTATATTTCAGCTCAATGAAATCCTCCTCCATTTATTTTACATTGAACATGGTAAAAATATCCAAAAAAATGTTCCCCTAAACTCTTCCCACTATATTCAATTAATATATTCTCTGGGTTTCATAATTCCTATCTAGACCCACCAATAATAAGGTTCTCCCTCTATGTGGTAAACAACTACAGTGACTTTCAATATTTTTAGCAATGTAGAAAAAGAATGACCTTTTTGATAGATCTTATCCTCTGTTTAGTAATCAATGTTTCAATAGATCCATCGAAAAATGGTGGTAATTGATTCTATAAGAATTAAATAGAATGTTATTCCCTTCATGGTGAATCAATAAACTCATCTTGATTCATGTCTTTTTCACATAACTTGAGTCAATTGATTGATCATTCTAATGAAGGTTTCTATTTCATATTCTACTAGAAGTTCGTCAGTCCCTCATCTGTTTCACTCCCTATTTATACAGTTTCTCCTCTTTCCCTCTTTTTTCAAAAAGAAGAAAATCATAGTGAGAAAAATTTTTCATTTAATAATATTATAGTTTTGATGGATATTTTATTACTTATAATATTATTCTTAAACATGTTATTATTTAAAAAATGTAAATTTTATATGTATCCTTCATAATTGTTCATTAAAATACTGTGATTAAGAAAACATATCTCATGGGAGTGTCAATCTAAGAGTGTAGTAAGGAATGTTTTTTTGATCCTGTTCCGATTCGAGTCTATCACAATGTGGTTTTAATGAGTTTTACCCCTATATATATCATTTCCAATGCCACATCCACTTGTTCATTTCCAGAGGTGGATTTCTGTACTCAAAAACCACATACAAAATTTTAATAAAACAATAGGATGTTTACCTATATTTTAACTTTAATCTAGGGTTCTTCCTAAAATTTAAAAATCTTATTTTATTCAAATAACTAAAAAATACTTTGATAAAATCTATGGTATCCCAAATTTTTATTAAATAACATCTCATTACATTTTATAAATAGAGGATCTTTTAGTGTTTGGTATCCGGGAAATAAAGTTCATTGTACATGAAAATAAGGAGACATTATTCGATTCAGCCTTAATGGATTCATCATAGATTTATCCTATATTCAGTTACTATATATCATAACTAGGGTAAAAATATGATAGCATAAGGTGACTGTAAGGCCTTGTAATTATAAAGACGAGAAATAATTTACAAGTGATCTAGAGGAATATAAATAAATACATGATCAAATACATAAAGGCATAACCAAGTTGAAAATAATAATAAAATGAAAATGGATAATTACATAGAAATATATTTAAAACATCTATTTTATACATTATTAATCATATCACCCTGTTTTATCACTGAGGTGTCATAAAAATTAAAAACATTATTCCGCAAGGTATTGTAAAACATGTCATATCTAGAGATTAAATTAATCACCCAATTCATTAGAGTGATATAAGTGTGCACCATTCATACGTACTAATTCATGTGTTACACATATATCATAAAAAATCATTTCATAAATTACCCATGAAAAATAAATGGAATGGGTTTCATATCAAAATCATGGTGTTTAAGAATGTGATAAAAACAAGAATTTTTTTCCATTTGAAACCCCATGAAAAGGAAGGAGGGATTCATGATTGATAATACTAGAATAAAATATATTGGTATGATATAAATTTTCACACTATTTGAGATATAATATATGTTTCGATTCCCAAAATAAAACTAAATAATTTCTTGAGAGAAAGAGAGTAATTTTAAAAGGAAAATTATGCGGCATAATGATATGAAACATGGTTTAAGATAACATTACAAAGATATGTCATAGGGGTATACAACTAAAAATACAATAAATATAGAAAACGTTTTTAATGAAATAGATATAATAAAATAATATGTAAATTTGAATGGAATACCCCATAAAGGGTGATGTTGAAAGGAAAAGAATTGTTGAAATTTCAATTTCCTTGAGTAGTGACTCCTAATACCTGATGATAATGACCTTAGGGGCTTATAGAAATATTGAGAAGAATCAATGGGAGGAATAACAATTAGATAATTAAATTGGAATAATTTTTAATGAATATAAATGAAGAAATGGTAGGTTATTTATGGATAAATTATGTGAGTTTTTTTTATTCATTTCCTTTGACACCTTAATATTGGTATTTGAAAAACCGTGGACTTTATTATGGTATTTTACAATAATTTTGGACACCTAGGACACTTATTGAAATATTTTAGCTAATAGAAGTATAAAATGATTTTATAATAATCATGAAATAATTATTAAATTGTTATTATTTCATTAAAGAAACAAAAACACTCAAACTGTAGTTTTACTATTCATGTAAAATTATATATTTTATAAAATTATCATAAATTAACATTAAAATAATATAGATATTATCATTTCTAAAGTGAAAATTAATTTATCATAATGATTATCCAAATATGGAAAATTTAACTTTTAACAATAAATAATTATTCTTTAAAAATAATAACGGATAAAAATTACATAGTGAATGCATAGTAAAATTTCTATGATTTTAAATTAAATAAAATGAGTTTATCATTTATAAATAAAATGAGTGTTTTTATTATACTATTAAATTATAATTATATTTATAAATAAGACATTAGTTTAATAAAAAAATTATATATCTCTGAGAAATAAATTTTCTCCTGAAAATTTAATTTTTCAAAATCCATCTAAATTTGTAAGAAATATTATTATTAAACAAGAAATGATGAAATAAAAAATTAAATTAAACAATATGGTTACATTTCATGAAACTATGTCATCAATTCATAACCCATCATAACACTTGTATATGACCTAAGTGTAAGGTGTGTGATGGTGATACACTCTTGGGGTAGCTCAACTAAGAGCACTAGGGTGGTAATCTCCAATAAATTTAACTAATGACATATGTGATTTTGTTCAAGCTAAACAGGTTGATGTTCAGCTCGAGATTGGTCAATGGAGACTAATAGTGATGGTACCTACATCCCAATCTCCACAAAATTGGTTTCACATGACTTGATTCCAATGAATGTGGTCAACGACTCTATTTTCGACATTAATTAAATATTATAATTTTTATTTATAATAGTTTTCATAATTATATCATTTTTCATAAATCAGTTTTTCAAATTGTCATATAACGGTTGAAACACAATGATCAAAATTCAGTTATACTCAATTTAGTAATTAATTGATATAGTTTTATAGATTACAAAGTAATATATCAAACATTTTCAAGATACAATTATCATTCATAATGGTCTGGTCATTAAATTAAGCATGGATTCAATTTATCATCATAAATCCCACATAAATTTTATGGAAATAGAGGTAACATTTGTTATTTCAAACAAAACTAAGGTCTCATATCAATGTGATGATCAGTATGATTTTCTTTTGGATATTAAATAAATTATTTCAGTTTTATCTCTAATTTAGATGTACATGTTTATCAAGAATGGTTTGGGAGATAATTGACATCGACGATGTGCATATTTTTCATGAATTTATGGATATCATTCAACATGAGTTTCTAAGAATTAGAAAAAAAAGTGATGTTATGTTCTCGATAGAACTCAAACATCATTCCACACTAATTTCAAAGAGTAAATATAAAATATCCCCTATAAAGTTGAAGTAATTGAACAAGAAGCTTCCAAAAAATCATGAATATGTATTCATTCATCCATGTTTATCACGTTGGGGTGCACTAGATTTTTCCGTGAAATATAAATATTGATAAATGTGACTTTGCATTGATTATCAAGAGTTGAAAATTATGGGGATCAATAATAGATATCATCTCCCTCGTATTGAGAAGTTTTTTGTTCCACTACATGGAGGTCATTACTTTTCCAAGATTAACCTTCATTCTAGACATCATTAATTGAGGGTTAAGAAGGAGGATACAACCAAGATGAAATTCGGTACAGGGTAGGGACACTATAAAGGTATAGTGGTTCCTTTTAATATTTCTAATTCACCTATTATATTCATTTATTTGATGAGTATATTTATTAAATATTTCCATGGTCAATTTGTGGTAGTCATTATATATGACATTAATATATATTTAATGACAAGTGAAGAGAGAATGACCAAATTAGAATTGTAGTATTGTCCCTAAAGATGTAGGAATTGTATGAAAAATTTACAAAGTGTAAATTTTTACCATATAAGTTTTATTTTTTGATTCATATAACTTACATAGAGGGTATTTCCATAGATCCATCAAATAAAATATCTATTGAATGTTGTCCTATACCAACTATGACAACTGAGATACATAGTTTTTATGGTTTAGCAAGATATTATCAATGGTTTGGGGATAATTTCTCACTAAATTCTATTCTTATTACCATGTTAACCCCATATGGTTCCATGTTTTTCTAAATAGATGAATATGATATACATTTTATGGAACAAAGTATAAGGTTAGCTAGTGCACCCATGTATACATTACCCAATAGTATAGAAGGGTTTATAATATATTATTATTCATCAATAAAGATATTGGGATGGCTTTGTATTAATAATAACATTATTATATATTATATCTCAGGAAAATTGATGATTCATGAGAATGTTTACCCATATAATTAGTTGGATTCAGCTATAGTATTTTATTCATTAATTATAGAAAGGAATTAGTATTATAGAGAAAAGTTTGATATATACACCTATCATAAAAGTCTGAAATATATATTCACAAAGAAGGAGTTGGTCCTGTTATAGATAAGATGGTTATATATTATAATGGAATATGACTTATCTATACATTATCACACTGGGAAATGAAACCAGGTTAGTGATGCTCTGAGTTGAAAAGATCACACATGCTTATCTGTGAAGAGGATCACAAAAGATCCAATATCTCGTGATTTGAATAATATGGATCCAAAAATCATAATGGAAGGAGAAAATTAAGGTCTTTTTCAATGTAATGTTAAATTCTCTATCCATGTGAACATTTATGATGAAAAGAAGGAATATGTAGAGAAAAAAGAAGGCTACAAATGTTTCTGGTTTTAACCCTGATTGGGATGGAATGATATGGTTCTAAAACATTGTACGTGCACTATCTGTACCATGTTTGAAGTATCTATAAGAGGATTCTCATTGTTCTTCATTCTATTTCCATCCTGTAAGTACGAATATGTATAGAGACATAAAATAATACATCAAGTAAGATGGAATGAAGATATATATCATAGAGTTTGTATCTTGGTTCTTAGTATGATAATAAATTAAGGATTAAAGAGAAAAGACTTAATATATGCTTCACCCTTTATCGATAACAGAATGAAAGTGAGAGAACATCATCGTTGATTTTTAATTTAATTTAAAAAATAATCTAAACATTTTAATTCTATATGGGTTGTAGTTGATCACCATACAATGTCATCACACTTAATCTATATCATAGAATACTTCTATCTAGATCAGGTAAGAAGTATATAAATTAAGGAAGTGTTACGGTTTCTTAGAGTACGACATTCCATTGTACTTGATTTAGACATGAGGTATAGCTAGAAGCTCTAGAAATTTATTCATCAAGCCCTTGATAGATAATTTATTTTCATAACTACTTATAATCCTTAGATAGATGGTTAGTGTGAAGCTATAATTCAAACTCTATGGGATATGTTGATATTTTTTTATTGGAATTTCAAAGGTAGTCAGGGTCAATAATTTACATTAGTTGTGTTTTATTACAATAATATATTTCACTCAAACACTCACGTGACTCTTTATGAATCCCATTATGGGAATAAAATTAGAGCGCTAACATAATTGGATGAAGTTGTATATAGAACGATATTCAGACATGAGATTGCTACTTAAATGACCGAGAAGGTTAGAACTATTCCGCAACATAAAAAGGTTGCTCAAAGTCAGTGGAAATGTTATCATGATAATCATCAGCATGATCTAGAATTTAAATTTTTTGACAATATGTTTCATTGAATCTCTTCCATAAAAAGGTTATGTGTTTTGGGAAGAAATATAATATAATCCCTAGGTATATCATCCCCTATGAAATTCATGGTCATATTAGGATAGTAGAATACTAGTTCAATCTTCCTATGAATATCTCTCAATTTTATAATATTTTAATTATATATCTCAGGAGGAATTAAATAACTGATCCATCACAAGTATTTAACTCAATGGTTATATAGTTGTAGTATGATTTTATTTATAAGGAACAACCAGTAAAAATTATTGATCAAACATATAATATTATAAGAAAGAAAGCCACTCACATGGTCTATTTTATTTGGAGAAAACATGAGTTACTGTAATATACATGGTAACTTGGGGTTATATTTTTGGCATAACTATACAGATTTTTTATCAAATTGATTATTTTTAAGGAAAAAAATCATTTTATGGTGTTTATAATGTAATACATTGAGTTTTATTGAATGTATTTCAAATAAATTATTTTTCATTGATGAATTTTTTCACATGATATACCATGATATTCTTTCATTATAGGCTTCAATAATATAAGCAATGACTAAACATCATACTGACTATTCTCAAACTATACACAAAATTGAGTTTATTCGAAAAATAATTTTACTATTATAATTAATCAAATGAGATTGTAATAACATAGATGTTAAACATAGTAATATGAATAGTAATAAATAATTTTTAAATAAAATTTATAATTTTTTTATATAAATAAATCATATTTATAAAAAAATATAATATTTGGTAAAGCCATTGTATGTTTGAGAGTACTATTTTTTATAAAGGACTTTTTTAAGTCATTCTGGGAAAAGTAATAAAATTCATTTCATAATGTTTTTTAAAATAAATTTTCTAACATAAAACAAATTTTTTAATTATGAATGACAAATGTTTCATATGGTGAATTTTTGGATTTTTGTGAGAAATATCATTTTTGGATGAATGGTGAAAAATATAGAATTTTATTTCAAAACATCGTTTTCTTCATATTTATGAATATTGTTAAATTATTTTTAAATTTAGCTTTAAAGTTCAATTAGATCAATTATAAAAAAAATAAATCCAATTTTTGTCATTTTAATTAATCTATCATTTAAATAATCTATAAAAAATTCAAATATTTAAACATTATCTCTTAAAAAATGCTTTCGTGTCAAGTCTTTGGGATTAATTTTAAATTTATTTTTATTGATTATATAATTATAATTCAGAAAATTGACTCAAATATATATAATAATAATAATCTATAATAACCAATAATTATAAATTAGTATTTTATAAGAATTTAAATTTATATAATATAACATAATTAAAACGTTTATGTTAATATCAAGATTACATAGTGTTTAAAAATTAATTTAATAAACTAGTAAATTGTCCAAAATCCATTATGGGGATATATTTAGACCATGTACCAAATTGTTTCTTAATGTAACAATTATTTGATTCACATTATATAAGAGAGACCACCCACTAGTGTTTTCCTTTTTATATATTGATTAATGTCACTCCTACTCCACTATAAAAGGGAAGTAACCCCCCTCCCACACTTGTTAATGCCTCTAAATCCCTTTTTATCAGCCACAACTACACCAAGTTTCATAATAAATTATTTATATTCATCCTATATTTGTTAAATTGGGATGGAATTAATCTACGAAAGCACTTTGGTGAAAACTAATTGGTGTTAACCAAGGAAGAGGTAACATCCTTCCACAAAATCTTTTGTGTTATTATCATTCTATACCACTCACCTCTTCGTATTACATTACTAAATAAGAAAATATCAATAAAAAATATACATAAATGTTTTCATGTTACTGATTTTATCTAAACATACAGACTCTTTCATCAAATCAAATACACAATCATCGTTAGTGTGTATGATAGGCTACTGCCTCATGAACCAATGTCATTTGTTCCACTATTTCCACCATTGAAGGAATGAATTAGTAATGGAAATTAGGTTTTTATATTATATATATGATATTTATTATGAATTTATTTTCATTAACTATTATATAACACCCAACTTTACAATTTTCATTTTTTTAAAATATAATTACTTCGTTTGCGGATGTGTGGACTACAATCTAATCAAAGCAATGTGATTCAATACCAATTTAGATGGAATGTATTAAGGATGTGTGTATTGAATTATATGATATATATGACATAATAATTCCACTGTAATTATATATATATACATATATGAAATGTAATTACATTTATTCAATATCACATGAAAATGAAAACTATGTTCAAGCGTACATACAACCTATCATCTTCATGAACATTTTATTTCATTTTATATCATTCATGAATTATTATGAATAAAATATAAAAAATTTATCTGATATTTATATATATTTTTTACATTATTTAAAAAATAAAATTATTATTTATCTATGGGAACCAATAATAAGAAGTAAAAACATGTACAAAAAAATAAGGCCTTTATGACCCAAAATGTAACTTTAACTTGGAATTAGTAGTGGATGATTAAAATAAAGACCTAACTAAATATTGGGTTGAATTATATAAATAAATATGGTTCTATAATTTTATTTAAAATTATAGTATATCTATTATACATGATCATTGAATGAGTATGATGATATTGAAGACATAGGTAAGTGGATATCTTATCTCGCATTAATTTCTATTTGACATAAGCTTTATCCACTACACATTTGTTTTATTTAGTGTATTTAATTACCATAAATGTATTATATTATTATTATAAATAAATTTTTCTGTATTTAAATATCCATTTTTTGATATCTATTTCATTGGGATTTATGGTCCAAATGACACTAAATCTATAAGGTAGTTTTGCTTTAACTTTCCTTCTATGAGACAAATGCTTTTCTATGAACCTATATTATAAAAATGCTGATCTTTATTTCACACATAAAAATAATATATTACATAAAAATGTTACTTGATATTACATATAAGATTGAGAGGACTAGTGTATTTGGGTCTTAAGAACATTATATTACAACATAAGGAATGAAATATACATCATTATTGAAAAATTCTTTTACATGACCACACAAATTCATTCATAAATTTCATTTCAAGGGATAACCTGAGACATGCATTAGAAATGAGTGAGCTATAAATCCCAGTAATGGAGTAAAAAAGTCATAACATGAATAATATAGTACATGTTAAGAAATATGCATATCAAGGTAGTATAAGATAAACATGAACTTAAAATGCATGATATTGAATGATTATCATAACATGGAAATGTGACAAACAACATTTAACTTGATGTTAGCCTGATCCATGGCTTAGTGCACATGGATCATGAGTAAACCCACATTGAACTTGAATTATCATGATTATACCCTCATTTATATTGACATATCATGATTCTTATCTTTACCCAATGCATTGGAGCGCAATCAGGGAACACTCTTCATAATCATTTCATTTCATCCATAAGTGTGCCACAAGGATCATAGAACATGGATTCATTAAACATAATAATTCATTCCACAATAATGGAATGTAAAATACTTAAATGAAACTCCATAATAAATAAGTAAATTTTCATAAAGGTGAATACCCTTGATAGGGAAATGGGAATGGAATTCACTACACAAAGACTTTGCCTTGGAAAATTGCGGTGCAATTTCGACATCATAATGACGTGACATAAAAGTTTGTAAAAATGGTTTATGAATGAAAAATAGGTTTCTCATAATATGTATATGAAATGGAAATTAAAGGGGTCATATAGATACCTTTTTCAACACAAATAATGGAATTTAGTTTCATAATACAAAAAAAAATTGAATGTAGATGAGGAGTGATAAATTCTTACGGAATTTCATAATTGTAAGAGGTGTTCATGGGAAGAATTAATGAGATATGAAGGGGTATATAATCATTAAAAAAATAGGAAATTTTGGGAGGGGTTTCAAATCATACCCTAAAAATTGAAACTGAAAATAAAAGGGCATACCACCACAATTAAATTTAGAAAAAAATGGGAAAGAAGAAATCCCTTACGGAATTTCACCATGGTAACAAGTGTAAATGGGAGAAATTAATTAGAGAGAAATGGGTATCTCATCATTCAAACATAAGGAGTTAAGTATTTGGGAGGATCTAAATCATACCCCAACATTTTTAATATAAATAAAAATGGTATAACAACATAATGATATTTGGAAAAAAATGAGAAATGAAGAAATCCATTACATGGATGTGTGATCCAAAAGTTTTTGGAGAGGCTTGAGAGAGGCTTATTTAGAGCTTGAGGCACCTTGGGAGGATTATATAGATAGGAAAAAAAATTGGTTGAGCTCCAATGGATTTCATTAAAGATCATGTGGGAGCTTGGGTGGGTTTATATAGATAAAAGGAGGGAATTATTTATTATTTTGGTTTTGGACCCTACACTTTAAACTAATCCAAACCACAAACCATCACATCATTTTTAACATTGTTTTTTCCAATGTGTATTGGAAAACATTATTTTATAAGGAAATTGGAATATATTCTTAATTTATTAGTCTTTTTTATGTGTAGTTGAGTCACACTCTCATGGAAATCCATTTAAAATGTTAAAATGTATTATATGCCTTGGAGGTTCCACTTAATATTTCTAAAATAATCATGAAAATCTAAAATCACAATATTTTAGTTTTAAAACATATATTGGTAGAATTTATCATTTATAGTATTTTATTACGTCACTAATGGTTCATTATGATGTCATAAATCACATTATATAATTAAAAGGCATTTTATTTTAAACCAGAAATTCAACAATCTCAAAAAATGATGAAAAATTCACCATTGTAAATTTTAACGTCCTTCTTCCTAAAAAAATCATCATTTTATCTAAATAATATTCTAATTATTGTAATTTTTTATTTAAAAATCCATCATTTAATAATAATTCATGGATTTTTATAAAAATGGATTTCAAACCACAATAGAAATCACAATTGTTGTGATAAAAATTATTCAATTAGTGATATTACATAAAATTGAATTTTTTTAATAATAATATTTTATTTAAATATTAATCAACTCCAAAAAATCAATTAATTCATCCAAATATATTTCTTAATTTAAAATTAACTAAAAATACTATTTTGGATAAAAATAACTATTTAAAAATATACAATGAATGTATATTTATTATTTTATAAAAAAAATAATGTACATTACCATAGAGATAGGTTATTATTACATAACCCCTTATAACACTAACATAATACCTAAGGTTAAGGTGTGTGATGTTGAAAGACTATTGGGGTGGCTTAGAAAACTTCGCTTGGGTCGTAATCTCTATTAACATCCACTTCTCCTTTGGGCAGTTCCATTTGAGGTTGACGTGTTAAAGCATGGAATGGGCATGATCATGAGATAAGACCATAGACACTTCCTCCTTTCCAAGCTCTCACAAATGAGATTCATATGGTGAAATTCTACTAGATGAGTCCACCACTTCCTTTTTCTGAGTAAATTGGATTTGTTAAATCTCTATATTTATACCAATCACATGGTTACTATTCAATTCATATATTAGAAATGGGAAAAATACATAACAGTATTTTGAAATATAAAATCTTAAAACAAATGAAATGTATAATTTATATAACCATTTTGCATAATAATACATTTAATTAGATCAAGAGTAATTTTTATAAATAAAGGATTTGGTATGTGGACACTCCATTCCTTCAAAGTGTTTAAAAAATAAAAAAGGGATATAATTTAGACAAAAATTGGAGAAAAAAGACGAAAAAATCAAGATATGAAAAGTCATGAACTTTGGATAAACCTATACATACCTAGGGGACGTCGGCACACAACCTTCTTATACGCCCCTATCTGACTAGCATCCTACTTGCACGCCCCTATCTAGAGTGTAGTCTACTTGCATGCCCAATTTCATTTTCACCCAGGGTCCTATTTTTTCATATAAAGAGACCCTTGGGCCTTCATTTGAATGGTAAAATTTTCTTGAAACCCAATGGTTGATCTGGTCACCCTAGTGCTTTTCCCAAGTCATTCAAAACATTGATGGTAGTTTTATAACACCTAAAGCGGAGGAAATGAGGTAGGATCATAACCTGTAAGTCCATTATTTGTTGGAATCAATAACACTTGGGTGTATAAGGTTCCTACTCTCTCTAAAATCATAAACACATTCACGCTAACTATTCCTTTCACAGGAACTTGAGCACCCCACTTCTGGGATAACATATGAATACTTCTTAAAGATTGATCTAGGTATCACCCATGTATAATTATAATAGTTTTTCGTCGCTTATGTGAATATCAAGTTGCCCAAGCCAGATTTTGTGCCACATATTCATGCCCTTATCCACTTGGATTCCCCCTTTATATCTTTTACTCTCTTCAATCTACAAGCCATCATGCCCTCATCAAATCCATTAATGGAAATAATTCTTCCCTATTAGCTTCCTTGTTTGAAATGGATTATGTTGACAGCTACCCCAAAACCACATAACTTATCAGACCATTGGGAAAGGCACATCAGTGTGCCTCATATTGGGTATGTATATCTATAGTCAGAGGTTTCCCATATTTGTTTCATGAGGTGGTTATGATTCAAGGACTGTCTATCAGTTTTTTTATCTGATGTCACATGGACCTTGTCCCCATAAATAGTGTTGGGAATTTCCCGAATTTGAGAATAAGGGTTTGGGTCCAGATATCTCCCTTCTCAACGAGCTAGAACCTCTAATTTATGGTATGTATGGTATGGTTCACATATTCTTTTCCATTCAAGTGAATGAAAATTTTCCCTCCACTCTAAAGATCAATTATCAGGAAACAATGCATAGTGTAAAACCCTAACCATCATCCCTTCTTCCATTCATTGGAACCTTGTCCAATATAATGTGAATAAAAGGAGGACTATTTTCATTTCCCTCTTCCTAGGTCATCTCGACCTCATCCACCATCGATGAAGTAGGCACACCCTCTTCCACCTACGGAGAATAAAAAGTGTGGGTGTCTTTGTTGAATCTTTGACATACTATTGTTTCTCAAACCGAGCATGAAGAACATGGTTTCCTAGTTATTTCAATTTTGCAATTGTTTCTAAACAGTCTTAAACTATGTGTACTATGATTCATGTTCAAACCCAGATACAAAGGAAGAAATCATCGGGGCTTGAGCTCAATTGATATCCTCTTCAAGAATCCTACCTTAATTTCCTTAATCTAAACATCCACATTGGGAATAATCCACAAATTAGTCTCCAAAATCATCAAGGAATCCTTTTCATGATAAAAGCCCAAAATCTTTTCTCTCAATGGACTATATTATCCTATGAAACCCATCTAACTATGTGGGGTTTAATTCCAATCCACATGGGATACATAAGAAGCTTCCTTGAGGGTCAAACACAATACCTCAAATCATCCCTATTCCCCTTGGTCCATATTCCTCACATGGTCTAATATTACTTGGAAACACAAATTCTATCTATGTTCCTTGGGCTACGTAGGAATAAGTCTCACACCAAATATTGAATGAGCACCTTTTTTAATATGTACATATCACCTGACATTAAACTATATGGATAGGAACTTATCACAATACCTTCAACTATATTATGTATCCCATTCAGCAGCACCGAGCTATGAGGGTTCTGATTCCTTTCACAAAGATACAAAGGTATCCCATTTCATGGGTACGATCCATATTTCAAACCAAACCATCATCTCCCTGGATGAAAATAAAATCTAGATTGACCAACAGAGTGGCTTAAAATCCAGTATCATCAGAATGATGATTAAAAGAATATCTAAATAGTATATGAGAGGATACCATTGATGGATAACCTAATATGCATACGTATTTACACATTAATGAAGAACCTTGAATACAAACTAATGATTCTAAATCATACACATGTTAATAAGTGATTGAAAATTCTAAGTGAATCATATGTTATACTTAGGGAATTAATAAGGATTCATGGAAATATCTTAAATTTATAGTGTGAGTCCTATAGTAGATAATAATTCCAACTAAAATAGTGTGATGATTATGTCCTCTCATCCTCTCAACCAATGCATGTTCCTAAGTATGGTAATGTTCTAACTTAATAGAAGACTACCTTTGGAAATCATATCCCTTTTTGATAACAATCTATTGAATGTTTTCAATTCCAAGAATAAATACAATGGAAACAACTAGGAAGTAGTGATTCATAAAACTAAAACACATGTTTCAAGGATCTACAAAAAAACGTTGTACCCGGCGTGAATCCTTAAAACATGTTATTAATTTTACCCACTATAAAGGACACTATCAATCGATAAAGGAAGGAAAAACAAGGGATTCAATCACGCATATATCCAAATAAAATATTTCACTTTAAGGATTTTTATTTTTTCTTAGTTTTTTCTTAGAAATCCCTTCAGTAAAACAAGGATTTATTCTAGATAACAACGTTGATCTTCCCAACTACTACTCAGGCTGGTTCCTCGTCAATTGGAATGACGCCATCACCCACCAAGTGACTTAAATGCAGGGTCTCCAACATGATGGTAAAGGAGTATCATTAGCATTGTACAATCCCAACTTTGGAGGCTACCTCACAGTCCCTCCAGGTCAATAAGAATCCTTGATCGTCTTGACAACAATGACCAATAATCATGAAGTAGATAGTTCAATCCATATTATTCAACCATTTCAGGTCCTTATCTATGGAATGCAACAACCAGTCCCACCCGTACTATAGGTAGGTGGATTAAGAGGTCACTCAGGCCCTCAATTCAATGATGAATGGGTCCTTCCTGAGGACTCCAACCAAAAATCTCTACCTGCAAAATCACATGGTAGTGAACCCCCAACATGATGGGGGTGTTTCCTCTAGACATTCAACCCCAGTATCTTATACATGAGCACACAAGATGAACCGTCGGGGAAAATTTTAGGTCTTGAGAGAAAATTATCATTCCTTCCCCCCTTTCAGTGAAGCCCATCAACCTAACTAGATGGCGAAAAATGAGCGGGCAGACAAACCCATCTGTCCTAATTTATCTTCCCAACAGACTCGTATAGAACCAACCCACCAATCCCTCTAGAAAAATCCGGTCAAGTACAGTGAACATTAACATACACCTGTTTAAAAATCTAAAACCAATAATTATTATATCCAATCATTATGCTCTTCTAACTACATTTAACGAATCACGCCTATCCTATATAGTGGAAAGTGGTAAATAGGAACAGATACCTGTATGCAATCACCAATTTAGCTAGCAGTGTTTTATGCTAGTATTGAATGATGTTCATCAACCATGCATTAAGGAAAACATACAGCATGCACATACACCATCCAGTGTACATCAATCTTGCCAATAGTCTCATTTGGCTACATCTAGAGAATTCAGTCATAATGTTCTAATGAATGATCTGGGGAAAACTTTACTATCTTCCCCCATACATGAGTACTATTGATACCCATTGATCAAAGAAGGAGGACAAGAGTAGGAACATACACCTACTCTAGATTTGAAATGAATATATATTCTTGTTCCAGCCACTGAATTCACCAAACACATATGATCAATGCTGAAAGTGTAGACACAAATTAATTCCCATATTTTGGAAGCATACCATTATATCATAACAACATCTAATGTAGTACATGAGGAACATACACATAAATCTATCCCCACACATAATATAACCCATCATCATGCCATCCTGGAGAAGATACATACTTATGTTCCATTACAATTGGGTCATGAGGCGTAATCCCCCATATCATTCTGACCACCGGACCAAGAACATAAACCCTTTCCAATTGAAGGTAATCAGACCATTTAGAAGACCACACCAAGGAAGGATCATACACTTGCCCATGATAAATAGTTATCCAAGTATGTGTCCCCATCCAAGTGTAACAAATAATCCAATATGAAATATCACCAAACATAGTTGGAAAATCATGATTCGGGATGCAATTTGGATCCTTTTAATGATGGAGTTTATGAATCCCACGTATATTGATCTGATGAAACTCAAGATCATAACCTTTCATTACTAAATTATGGTAGTGGTGGCGGTAATTCCGATGTTCTCCGTTTGAAAGTTCATAATGAAGGCTTCCTTCATGAAATTTTATTCATTCCGAAGGGCCTATCTCCAGGTGAGTGCCTCAACAACCATTCATGTGGCAAGAAGTCTATGTAGAAAGATGATTTATCCCTTGATATAATCCACCATGGATGTCCTCCTCATGATGGAATTCAATACTAAAGACATCCTTGTAGTATAATTTATCATGTTCAAGATAATTCTATAATGGACAATGTTGTGATGAGGAATCCCTCTTATCTCGACTCACTTTCTAACACAAGGTCAATCATGTTTGATGCTTTGTCATTAACGAGTGAAATACTTTCTCATCCAGAAGTCATATTAAGGGAACGATCATTCTCTAAACCTCCCTTGGGTCATTTTTCTTCTAAAATATAGCATCCACTTTGGTCAGACCAAGAGAAAAATCCTCTAGTTAAAGACGATGAAAATATATTGATCAAGAGAAAACAATTGTCTAAAGGAGTGATAGCATTCATGTTATTTCCTTTGGAAAATTCTCAATATTACATTCATGAAATGATGGGAAGATTGCATTCATGATATCCTCCTCAACATATGGAAGACTCCTCATCATTTGAATTCAGAAGTATTATCATATGATAAATATCATAATCATGTAAAGGTAATAGAAGGGTTGCAACACCAAATTTATTTGGAATATCTCTCAGTTTTCCAGCATAAAAATGTGGAAAATTAGTAGAGGGACCTTCAGTGTGCATACATCAATGATTTAAAGAGGATATTCTAGTTAATTTCTGATGCATCATCTAGTGTTCGTATTAAAGGATGGGGTGCACATAGAGTGTTGAATTTCACTACACTCCAGAATTAGAAAATGCCACCAAAAGTGGTCTCATACAATTTTATTTCCCAAAATTGGCTACAATCAACATATTTCTTATGTAATAAAATGTACACTCAAGAATAGGCCTCAACCAACTCTTATCAGAGTCATTCCCAAAGAAAATAAGTTGTTGAGTTACTTTTAAATTAAGAATATGTTATTCTTGTCTAGGTCTTCTACATAGAGGATGCCAATAATTATATAAGACAAATGTGTGAAATATCACAACATTCTTCTAAAAGTGGTGATTTTAATGGTTTCTAAATAATTCACACCTCCAATATCAGAACCAAAATTCATAAAATCTGAATAGCAGCTACGCGAATCATAGCCATATCCGTCCACGAGATACCCCATCTTGTAGTGATAGTGGATCATATAATATAAACTTCAAATTTGATAAAAAATGTTCAAAGGTTTCCAGATGAATAAAATTAACATCTCTGTCTTGTAAGGCTTGGGGATTTTCACATCTATAATCCCCTCCTCAATGGAAGTCGGTTTTCTCCTGATTAGGAAAGAAGCCACAATGATTACACACAACTAAACTATTTGAGGATTCCCTTCAGGTTACTGTCTATCAAACTGCTCCTAAGAATCTATCATATATGAGAGTAGAGTATCATGAAATATACCAGGTGAGATGGTAGTACAAATTTATAGAAAGAAGGAAATCAATGAATTATGCATCGGTAAATGTCACTAAAACCATTGTATATGATCCTCTAGAAAATGGGTCCCATTTTGGGGAATCATATGGTAACGTTCTTAACCATAATACAGTACAATCAGAGATAAATTAAGAATGTGTACATAACTGAAATCGGTGGCTTACCCAAAATCTAGTTATACCTTTAAATAATCAAATGCCACCCCTCCAAACGGCATATAACAAGGGGAAAGGTAAATGTAAAATTTCATCTCACTTTTCCCCTGGAGAAGGTAAATATTTATTACTTGAAGAGATATTTTCACAATAAGAAGAAGTGGTGAATGATTTGAAAATACTTAATACAGAGTTACATTGAAGCATCATTTCTGTTGGACATACATCCTAGGTAGATCCTCAACAGACACTGCCTTTAGAAGCACCTCATCAAAGAGAATTTGTGGTAACTATAAATTTTGATAATGAATTCCCTCCATCGGGTACAGAGCCAGGAGAGGATCGAACACATCCTAATATGCATGTTCACGTGGGATATCAAAGGAAAAGACAAGAACCACCACAAGTGGTTTTCCCGAGCATTGCGCGAGTTAAATCTCTAGCTACTGTACCAGTATAGGTCCCAGTTGATTCAGATATTTCAAAAAATATTATGAATACAATTGAGGCATTAAAAACTCGAATCGAATCCATGGATGAATTAAATGCACCATTTCATATAGAAAAGAAACCATACCCTGAGTGGGTGGATCTGATCCCTCCACCAAAAGTTTTTTGAATAGAACATTCCCAATCATTAATGGTTTGGTAGTTTTGAAAACAAACATATCTCATTTTATTTCTCATTGTGATCCAATTATGGGGGAACCTCAACCACATGAATCATTAAATCTTAGGTGTTTTTTGCAGTCATTACCAGGGCTAGGTTTTTTATGGTACAGAAGTTTGCAATCCCAAAAAATTGCTAAATGGGAAGAACTCTGTCAAAAAATTATTATTCAATTAAGCTCAATGATACTAAAGAAAATAGTTTTTGATCTCAATTTTTTTTAAAAAAAGTAAAATTAATGAGTTTTAGATTTCATTTCTTGATTGAAATGATTAAATTATTACCTAAATCTAGCACTCAATCAAGAGGAGTTGCTACCAAGTTTTATGTAAAATCTATGTGGTGAGTTAAGCACTTCATTGTACCCTAGGAAATACACAAGAGGGTTTCATGATCGAAGTTCAATTTCTCAATAGACAGAAGATTTCATTATGGAATCTAAGGCTAAACCTTGTATAATTACCTCAGCTATGTAAAGAAGAACATGGAATAAAAAGGCTACTATAGTTACAATTAAGTAAGAATGTGTACCTGCTTCCACATCCAAAACATCATTGAATTGAAGGGATCTCCCTCCAAAGCATTGGCCACAATGACCGACTCATCCAGATGATCAAATATATCAATTTAGGAAATAGTATGGGGAGTTAAAGAACAATGTTTATTCATTATTGAATGAACTATTACCATATTAATTCATATTAACTCCAGAAAACAATTTGTTTCAGTTTACAAGGAAGAAGAAACCAAATAAATAAGGGGACTAATGTCTTCTGAATTATTATCCCTTTTACCAAATGATGTGGCATACATTCATGAGTGTTTTGTTTTCAAAGAACTTCTGCAAAAAATTGTAGACTCCGAAAAGTGAAAATGAAAAGTTTCTTCACTCATGTAGCATGTGTTACGGTTACTTATCTAGAAGAAGAAGGTCAATGGAATGAGGTCAACAGTAAAAATTCCTAGAAATATTATTTTTGGATGATAATGAAAACAATCAACTGATCTCCAGCCATTATATGAACATAGTTGATTCAACTGATTGTGCCTCCTTCTAATACCACCAAAACAAAACTACCATAATCAAATTATCAGTCCCATAAAGATAAATCCATAAATAAGTGATGTGATCAGAAGGAAAAATAGAATTCATAATAAGACGAGCTCATGCTAAGGCCAAATTTGTATTTTACTCTAGAATATTTCATTACATCTACATAAAAATCACGGGCACCACCCTACCAAACATCACAACAAGAACTAGCCTATCAAGAAAAATCTTTATCAGATGAATAATTGATATTTTGATCGTTCAATGTTATCCAGTAAATGGATCCCCATGAGAACGGTGATTATTGTTATAATGAGTTTGAGTTCTTTGTATCAAACTGTGGAACTAGAGGAAGAGGCCACATTCGAGGATACAGGGGATGACATAATAAATTTATAAGCCACTATTTTAACTCTACCCCTGATAGAATAGTGTATGTGGTCGAATCTCATGGGATAGCCCTTTAGTGGGATCAATAAGAACAAGGAGTTTCTTCCACACATGACAGGTTCATTACAGATATGATTATATTTGTGAACATATTAGAAGTCAGACCCTCTTCCCCTCATCATGTAGATATATCTAGATAGTATAATCTACCAATTATAGGAGTATTTATTACTTCTGTTCTGACATAGGGAACCACCACATCTGGGGAGTGAACATCAAGTCACCTAATAAACCACACCTCCATGCGGGGAAACATAGGAAAGTGGACTAAATGTATGTTGTCTTGAAATATCTAGACCATGTACCAGCCATGTTTTCAATTATGGATGCCTTGAATCTGTCAAAATATCTTTGAGAATCAATTATTGAGGCTTTTTCAAGTCCTCAAGAGTTTGAAAATGATGTTGCTACTGCTGAGTTTTACCATATAGAGAATGATCATAGAGAGTGTCGGGAATTTGTATATTTTACAGAGGATGATGAATACAATTTAGTACAAGGAAATATCATACCCTTGTATCTATCAGGAATGTTCAATGACATAGACATCCGACAAGCCTTCACGGATAATGGATCTGAGGTCATCTTCATTCCCATTCATAAACTTTTTCAATTGGGCCTCACTGAATTTTACTTATCTCCTTCTACATTAATGTTACTAGGATATGATAAGGATGATTAGGAAACATGGGCTGAAATTACACTCAGAACTCAGTTTGGGGATCTTATTTCTATTTTATATTTCATGGTTGTTCATCATGATGCAACATTCAACATTTTTCTTAGAAGGCCTTGGCTATATCAACATGTGGCCATACCTTTGTCGTTCCACCAATGTGTCGTATACTGTTTCAATGGTCAAATTGTAACATTGTATGGTGACAAGGCTCTATTCAAAACTCATAAAACTCATTACATTGAGGCATAATTTTATCACACAAATGGAACAAGGTCCATGAAAAAAGAGGTAACTAGAATTATTACTCTGAATGGACTAGTGAAGATCCCATCATTCTCATTCATACATTTGATTACAGATTATGTGTTACCTATCAATCAAATTGTAGTGGTAAAGTCAAAACCAATCATTCATTCAGTTGCATCAATACTTTCAAATGCATCAATCAATCTTGACAACATTGTAGAAATTGTTGATTCACCAAGCGGTGGTGAATGCATTAGTGGATATGTCGTAATTCCATCAACGGAACATTAGAAAGTCTCTACTTCTTTAATTAGTATAGAAGAAGTTGTGAAAATACTAGTGGAAGAGAATGATATTGATTCTCTATAACAACCCGAAATTTTGAATAAATCTTGTTTCCTAATTTTATGTGTTATTTTATTTTATTTTTATACTCAACAAAAATATTTCATTTGATAACATGAGTATAATTAAAATGAGACTGTTGGGTTTTGACTGTTATTTGACCATTGGTCAATATGACCGCTGGAAACTAAACGTTTTGATTATTGTTTCTAAATACAAGCAATCTTGGTTAATTAATATAGAAAGAAGATTCGATGGATTCACCCAGTAGTCTTGCACCGATCGAAACCCATCTAACAGAACTTGGGAAGGAGGTAGCACCACTTGGCTTTACTCTGGACCAAACCCAAGCTGAACTTCATTGTGTGAAGCTAGAACGATATCACCTTCATGAGAAGTTAAAACTGATAGAAATTACTACTCGTGCGATGTTGGTCGAGCCTCCCTCGGATTCTCTCACCTTAGCACACCTTACACTTAGGTCATATGCTGGTGTGATAAGGGGCTATGTAAGGAGACCGTAACTTCCTTGTGTAATCCTTTGTTTTAAATAAAAATTGGGATTTCTTCTTATGATGATGTTTATGAATTTTCAAATGTCCGGATAAATATAGTAGGCATATTTTTGATGAATTTTAGAGAATGGATATTTTAAAAATGTTTATGTAAACCTTAAATAAATAGAAATTTGTAATGATTTTCAAAAAATGGTCTTCTAAAATTATGTTCAGTATGGAATTTCGAGTCTAATAAGATCAACTTGATTTTTGATGAATAGTAAATTATGAATAGTTATTTTACGCTTAGGATTAGTATTGTGACCAAATGGATTAGTAATTTCACTCAAAGAAAGTTTTAATATAATTTAGACTCCTAGATTAAGTAATGAGAGTCAATAAAATGGGTAAATAACAGTTTCATAAATTATTATTCAAGTATTAGTTTTTTCAGGTGAATAGTGTTTTTTAATTCAAAATTTAATTAAAAATATTTAGAAAATTATTTTTATAATATGGATTACATTTTTGAACTCAGAGCATCGATATTATGTTAAGGTAATTTTTGGGGATTTTTTGAAGAAAATGAATTTTCGGTGAATAGTGTGTTTATTTAAAAATGAATTAAAAATATTTAGAAAATTATTTTTATAAAATAGAGTTCATTTTTGAAATCAGAGCATTGATATTTGGTTAATGTGAAATTTTGGGTTTTTTCTGAGAAAGTTGAATTTTCAGTGAATAGTAAAAATACAGTTTTAGGGTTTCAGTATGTTTAATGACATCATAACTGTGTCATGATGATGTCATGAGATATTTTAAGGGATGGTCGACTAAAGAAGATGAATTATTGTGTGGGGGTCCCCATGTGGCCTAACTCTATGGGAAGTACCATGGGAGGGCCCATTCTTTTGAGAAAACCACTTTTGAGGTGTCCCTTGGCCATTAATTCCTTGTCCCCTCACTTTCCCTATAAATACCAAGCCCTCCTCTCATCTTTTCGACTCCAAAACCATCCTAAACGAAGTTCTGTTCTCCTTACCTCCCAAGAAATCCTCCCAAGGTTCCCCCAAGCCCTCAAGGTCCCAACCTTTGAGTCTTAAGAGTTACATTTTAAGGTAAGGGATCTGACCTCTCTCTTTCTTTTCATGTAATCTCTTTTATGTCATTCCTTTAATGCTCCATGTTCTTATGTGAGATGATGTTCTTTCATATTACTCTTACTTCCATTTTTATGTTTATATGACGAGAGATCCCCTCTTACTCTCATCATTTCAGTTTATGAAAGTTTAAGTGACGCCGTTATGCTGCCTAATTTTTAAGGGATTCTTTAACCCTTCTCATTTTTCAAGTTATATTTTCATGTCAAGTCTTTCAAGTCCTTTTTTATTATGTTGGGGTATGATATATATATCTATCATACTGATCTCTTATGATCATATGATGAGGTATGCTATTTGATCTTGACAAATCATTTTTTATTGAAGTTTAAGTGACGCCGTTAGGCTGCCGAATTTTCATAAGAGAAATCTTATTTTTGTCTCACTTCCATGTTTTTCATTTTATATTGTATATCGTTCAAATTTCATTAACATGTTATTAAATCCCTTATATTCTGTTCCCCTACTGTTTTATGGATCATTTATGAATGAGTGACCCATGTTCCCTCTCTTTTAAATGTCTTCTAAAACCTTGTAACATAGCCATTATGCTGCAGAATTTTCGTCTCAAAATGCCTCTCTCTTTTCTCAAAATTATTTTATGTTATATAGTGAATACTCAAAGCTCTTATTTCTACAAGGGTATTCACATATATATCAAAATTTCCTATTTTAAATTCTGGGATTTACATACATGAAACCCGCTTCCCCTTTCCGTGGGTTTAAAGTGACATAAAGATCATGTCTTTAAAGAAGTTTTTAAAACATTATGATTTTGAAATGAAACCCATTTATTTTATGTTATATGGGTTGCTTATGAAATGATTGATGATGATATATGTGGCTCACATGATAATAAATACATGTCATGGGTGCGCACAGATAGCGCTCCAATGCATTGGGTAAAGACTTAATCTCTAGAGATGACCATTTTTAACGACGCCTTGGTGAATAACCTTGGTAATTTTTAACGAAACCTTGGGTATGGACCATTGTGAAATGAAACGATTGTCAATATTAAATGTTGTAGACACATCTTCAAGTTATGAAAAATGTTATTTTTATTATGATATATCTCATGATTTATTTCTCATGCCTTAAAGTTCTTTTCAAGACCTTATTGAAGTATCTCAAGTTCACATGTAAAATGTTTCTCTTATTTCCCTTACTGGGCCTTCTGCTCACCCTTTCTTTTGATGTATGTCCCCAGGTTATGAGATGCAGTAATGAACCTAGGATGAACATGAGGAGAAGACTTTCAAGTTTTTAAGAAGAATGTTTTATGTTTTCATGTTTTATGTTCCTGGTTTCCAAGACACTAAACCTTAATGATCCTCAGTTTTGTGTATTGAAATGAAAGTTTAGGTTATAAAAAGGTGGGATTCTATAGTTGGTATCAAAGGAAGGTTTAGTTATTTGTTGAAATTAGGATATGAAAACTTTAGGAAGAACCCTATAGAAAAGTTTAAATATAGGAAATCTTCCATATATTTTGTTGAGTATTGAGTAAGGTGTTGCCAAGAAAATACATCCATGTCTGGATACGAGGAGGTAGAGGTGGCTCTGACACAGATGTACATAGGGGTAAAACCCAAAAACACCGCTTTGAGCTAAACTCGAACGGGAACTGGTACACGACAACGGGCCTTGCTGCACACTTGGTTACGACACTCTCGTGGGATATGCTTTGGTAAATTCATAAGCTTAGTATCAACCATTATTAAAGGAACAAAGATAAATTAAAATAAACATTCACATAAGAATATACGATCATGGATAACCTAGATTAGAACCTAGGGGATCACAAGTTTGGATATACTTTTATTCTAAAAGTTTATCCTTTTATGCTTAAAGTTTCTGTTTCATGATTATTGGCGAAGTATTTAAGCCCCTAATTATACTTTATCTTCTTAGTTAATGGTGGGAAATGGAAGAACATGTCCCAACAACCAATGTGATAGGAAATACGATGATTTTCGTATTAATATGACAGAGATGATTAGGGGATTCAAAGATGATTATTATTTTGGAAGACATTCACTATTTTGGGGATCCTATATGATCAAGGTAAGTAGATTACTACGGTATTTTTATTGAGGAGTAAGGTTGACTTATATTTTGAAGAATCGATGAATTTAAGGCAAACTTATAGTAATTAAGGTTACATATGTAAATGATTAACCTATCTTTGGGTAAATATGTTTTGGTTAGTTACTTTTTTGATAAGATGTTAGGAGTGGTTGATGTTGTTTGGAGATGAATGATAAAGTTTACCTTGGAAGACTATGTTATCAAATCCTTCTTGTATTTGGGTTTCAATCTTAGTTTGGTTTATTTTGAGGATTTTTAAGGACAGTTATTTACGGAATGGTCTTTGATGAACTCTGGGTAGTACCATGGAACTTTGAAGATTTAAAAGTAGTTTCCATTCCTATGTGATTATTTCTTTTTGAAGAGTTGTTTTAACTTACTCTTTATGTTTTTGGGATAATGTTTAAAGATAGATGAAATAGATGGTTAATCTTTTGTGGATTATGTGATTCTCTCGAAGATGATTCTTGTGTTTTGATGAGACCAAGTGTTTTTGAATGCTCATCGTTTGGAGAAAAGATTATTTTTGGGTAGAAAATTATTAAAGGATGAAACTCTACATGAAGGTAGGAATATTTTATTATGTTTTTGTTCTATGTAATAAATGAATTCTTCAAAATTATGAAAAGAAATGTAAAACAAAAATGTTGTTGGTTTACGTTTCCTACTAGGTAATCAAAGACCGTTTACACACATCATAAGTTTGGTATTTTCTTATGGTTAACATTATCCTAATCATGTTCTCTATCACTATCCCCTAGAACTTGACCCTTTGTTTTCTCCTCCATGTCCATGTTTTCCTACATGGAATCCTAGTGTGGGTTAACTCGGGTGACCTTTGTACTTCCCTTTCTTTCTTTTAAAGTAATAGTTTTACTAACTCCTTTTCTGATGTGGGACATTTAATGAAATTTCAATACCCAATTTTAAAAATTGAGAGGACGCAATTTCTTAAGGGGGAGATTGTAACGACCCGAAATTTTGAATAAATCTTGTTTCCTAATTTTATGTGTTATTTTATTTTATTTTTATACTCAACAAAAATGTTTCATTTGATAACAGGAGTATAATTAAAATGAGACTGTTGGGTTTTGAAAGTTATTTGACCATTGGTCAATATGGCCACTGGAAACTAAACGTTTTGATTATTGTCACTAAATACAAGCAATCATGGTTAATTAATATAGAAAGAATATTTGATGGCCTCACCCAGTAGTTTTGGACCGATCGAAGCCCGTCTAACAGAACTTGGGAAGGAGGTAGCACCACTGGGCTTTTCTCTAGACCAAACCCAAGATGAACTTCATCGTGTGAAGTTAGAACGAGATCGCCTTCACGAGAAGTTCAAACTGATAGAAATTACTACTCGTGCAATGTTGGTCGAGCCTCCCTTAGATTCTCTCACCTTAGCACACCTTACACTTAGGTCATATGCTGGTGTGATAAGGGTCTATGTAAGGAGACCGTAACTGCCTTGTGTAATCCATTATTTTAAATAAAAATTGGGTTTTCTTTTTATGATCATGTTTATGAATTTTTAAATTTCCGAATAAATATAGTATGCATATTTTTGATGAATTTTAGAGAAATAATATTTTAAAAATGTTTATGTAAACCTAAAATAAATAAAAATGTGTAATTATTTTCAAAAAATCGTCTTCTCCAATTATTTTCAGTACAGAATTTCGAGTCTAATAAGATCAACTTGATTTTTGATGAATAGTAAATTATGAATAGTGATTTTATGCTTAGGATTAGTAATGTGACCAAATGGATTAGTAATTTCACTCAAAGAAAGTTTTAATATAATTTAGACTCCTAGATTAAGTAACGAGATTAAATAAAATGGGTAAATAACAGTTTCATAAATTGTTATTCAAGTATTAGTTTTTTCAGGTGAATAGTGTTTTTTAATTAAAAATTAAATTAAAAGTATTTAGAAAATTATTTTTATAAAATGGATTACATTTTTGAACTCATAGCATCGATATTATGTTAAGGTAATTTTGGGGATTTTTCTGAAAAAAATGAATTTTCAGTGAATAGTGTGTTTATTTAAAAAATGAATTAAAAATATTTAGAAAATTATTTTTATAAAATATAGATCATTTTTGAAATCAGAGCATTGATATTTGGTTAATGTGAAATTTTGGGTTTTTTTTGAGAAAGTTGAATTTTCAGTGAATAGTAAAAATATAGTTTTAGGGTTTCGGTATGTTTAATGACATCATAACTGTGTCATGATGATGTCATGAGATATTTTAAGGGATGGTCGACTAAAGAGGATGAATTATTGTGTGGGGGTCCCAATTTGGCCTAACTCTATGGGAAGTACCATGGGAGGGCCCATGCTTTTGAGAAAACCACTTTTGAGGTGTCCCTTGACCATTAATGCCTTGTCCCCTCACTTTCCCTATAAATACCAAGCCCTCCTCTCATCTTTTCGACTCCAAAACCATCCTCAACGATGTTCTGGTCTCCTTACCTCCCAGGAAGTCCTCCCAAGGTTCCCCCAATCCCTCAAGGTCCCAACCTTTCAGTTTTAAGAGTTACATTTTAAGGTAAGGGATCCGACCTCTCTCTTTCTTTTCATGTAATCTCTTTTATGTCATTCCTTTTATGCTCCATGTTCTTATGTGAGAGGATGTTATTTCATATTCCCCTTACTTCCCTTTTCATGTTTATATGATGAGAGATCCCCTCTTACTCTCATCATTTCGTTTTATGAAAGTTTAAGTGACGCCGTTAGGCTGCCAAATTTTTAAGTGATTCTTTAACCCTTCTCATTTTCAAGTTCTATTTTCATGTAAAGTCTTTCAAGATCCTTTTTATTATATTGGGGTATGATCTATATATCTATAATACTGATCTCTTATGATAATATGATGAGAGATGATATTTGATCTTGTCAATTCATTTTTTATTGAAGTTTAAGTGATGTCGTTATGCTGCCGAATTTTCATAAGAGAAATCTTATTTTTGTCTCACTTTCATGTTTTTCATTTCATATGATATATCTTTCAAATTGCATTACCATGTTCTTAAATCCCTTATATTCTGTTCCCCTACTGTTTTATGGATCATTTATGAATGAGTGACCCATGTTCCCTCTCTTTTAAATGTCTTTTAAAACCTTGTAACATAGCCGTTATACTGTAGAATTTTCGTCTCAAAATGCCTCTCTCTTTTCTCAAAATTATTTTATGTTACAAAGTGAATACTCAAAGCTCTTATTTCTACAAGGTTATTCAAATATATATATAAATTTCCTATTTTAAATTCTGGGATTTACATACATGAATCCCGCTTCCCCTTTCTGTGGGTTTAAAGTGACATAAAGATCATGTCTTTAAAGCAGTTTTTAAAACATTATGATTATGAAATGAAACCCATTTCTTTTATGCTATATGGTTTTTTTATGAAATGATTGATGATGATATATGTGTCTCACATGATAATAACGACATGTCAAGGGTGCACCAAGATAGCGCTCCAATGCATTGGGTAAAGACTTAATCTCTAGAGATGGCCATTTTTTAAGATGCCTTGGTGAATAACCTTGGTAATTTTTAATGACACCTTGGGGATGGACCTTGGTGAAACGAAATGATTGTCAATATTAAATGTTGTAGCCACATCTTCAAGTTATGAAAAATGTTATTTTTATTATGATATACCTCATGATTTATTTCTCATGCCTTAAAGTTCTTTTCATGACCTTATTGAAGTATCTCAAGTTCACATGTAAAATGTTTCTCTTGTTTCCCTTACTGGGCCTTCTGCTCACCCTTTCTTTTGATGTATGTCCCTAGGTTATGAGATGCATTAATGAACCTAGGATGAACATGAAGAGAAGACTTTCAAATTTTTAAGGATAATGTTTTATGTTTTCATGTTTTATGTTCCTGGTTTCCAAGACACTAAACCTTAAAGATCCTCAGTTTTGTGTAATGAAATGAAAGTTTAGGTTATAAAAAGGTGGGATGCTATATTCTCAACCCATCATCTCCTCTTTATTATCCCAAGAAGACACTTCAATGTCAGTGGGGTCAGGAATGGTATCCTCTTTTTTTTGGATGTTCAAATACCGGCTCATACCCTACCTCTAGAAGTTTTGCTTTGTCATCTACAATGAATGTAAAAAAGAGAATAAGTAACACGTAATGACGAAAAATATGAAGATATCATGGATTCTTCTCCGACATTTGAGTAAGGTGTCTATACCACTGTGGATTAGCAAAGATAAATAAATTTCAGTACATATTAAGATGCATGTCCCACTCTAATTAATGAATCCATGACTTATGAAGAGCCATAAATTTATACTTAATTTCTAAAGAAACAAAAAGATATATTTTCAAGTAAATTTATAGATCTTCTAGAACATAATCCCAATGTAGAAACTCACCATTTGGGTTTTCCAGAAGAACATTGAGGATTCATGCTGACTACATGAAGAACACACCCAAGCCATGCGTCTAAATTTAATGGTGATGTTGATAAAATTATAAAAGATAAATTAGTTAGGGAGGTTCAATATACCAAATTTTTAGCCAACAATGTCTTTTCCTAAATAAGAATGGGAAAATTAGTGTTTTCATTGATTTTAGAGGTCTAAACTAGAATTGTTCTAAATATGACTTTCCAATTCTGATCACTGAAATTTAAATCGATGATACGGCAGGATATAAAGCCCTTTCATTCATGGATTGATACTAAGGGTATAATCAAATTTATATAGCCCAAAATTTTGAAGAATCTACATCAGTTTTGACCCCTCATGGTATGTTTTTCTATCAGGTAATGCCCTTTGTCTTAAATTTTGTATGTGCCACATATCGATGTTCCATGCACTAAATCATCAAACCCTTCGTACGTAAATTTTTCAAATGTTATATAGGTGATTTGGTAGTAAAATCCCAACAAAATTTTGATAACAGGGCTGATCTAAATACCATATTCAATAAACTTCGGCAACTAAATTTGAAGATAAACCCTTAGAAAGGATCTTTCTGAGTAACCTAAGGAATGTTCTTCGGCTTCGTTGTATGCCATAGTGGTATAGAAATTAATCCTAAGAAAACAAAATCAATCATTATCATGTCACCTCCATGAAATTTGAATCAATTGAAAGGAAAATAAGGACACCTGGCCTATATTCGACACTTTATCGCCAATTTGGCAGGAAAGTGTTTTCCTTTCAACAGATTTATGAATAAGGTAGTCACATATAAAGTGACTGAAGACATCCAAGATGAATTTGATACCATCAAGAAATATCTCTTGAGTCCACCGGTAATACTTCCACCTATTTAAATAAGACCACTTATTCTATATGTGACATCTTTAGAGAAATCATGGGGTGGCTTCTTTTCCCAAAATAATGTAGTTGGGAATTAAAACATCCTTTACAATATCATTTGAACTATGCATGATGTATAAACTCGATATTCATGTATTGAACAATTCTTCATAACATTAATCTTGGAAGTTTAGAAACGGAGGCACTACATGCAACATCATGAGTTCCAATTGGTGTCTCGTAATAACCGCCTAAAATTTATCCTCAGTTGCCCTATCCTTACAGGGCATCTGGAATGATAGGAAATTATTTTGAAAAATTTTGATATCCAGTTTGTGAATTCAAATGAAATAAAAGGTCAAGCTCTGGATATCTTCCTAGGTGAAAATCCATCTGTGGGAGATACATCATTGAATATTGGACTTCCAAATGAAGAGTTCTTATATGTTAAGGATTGTACCCAAATATGGGAATTGTACATTGATGGTGCCTCAAGAAGTCTAACATGGAAGAGAATGGAAAACCATAAAATCTATATAGTTGGGTCTATAATTTTATGTATATCCTCCATAAAATCAATGTTGCCTTATTCCTTCATACTGTTAGAAGCCGGAACCAACCATGAAAAAGAATATTAAGATCACATTACTGGTCTGGAATTGTCAGGTCATGTTCAAGTGAACCACTTGAACGTGAAAGGTTATACCGAGTTAGTAATCAAACATATCATTGAGGATTATTCTATTAGAAAGGAAGAACTAATCCCTTTAAGGGTTTACATCATAGGGTTAACATATGAATTTCCCATGGAGCCAACATTGTCGTATGTCCTGCAATCACAAAATGCACAAGATGATGCACTAGATATTGAAGCTACAGCCTTAGAGAATCCAAATTGGAATAATAAAATCTTCAGCATATCCCATCTTAATGTGATATCACCTTTTCATCAAACCAGAATGGATGAAATTAATTATATTGGCCCTATTTTTGTGCCATATGGTCATACCATATGATGGATAACACCAATCACATGATACCTTAAAAATGGAGTACTTCAACCAGATAGAGATGAAAAAGAATAGATCCAAATAAGACCTACCAATTTTACTCATTATGATATCCTATATGACTAGTTGATCCTAAAAAATTGAGGCTTTGATGGAATCATCTTCATATGTATTAATGAAGAATAAACTACAGATTTCATGAAAGATGTACATTCAAGATCTCGTGGTGCTCACTAATATGGGCATAGTCTTTCTGATCAAATCTGATGGCTTGGATACTTTTGGACTCCAATGACATATGATTTCATATATTTCACTATGAAATGTCATCTCGGCGAAGTGCATTCTAAATTCATTCATTAACCCCAAGATATGTTACATAAAACTAAATACACTGGGCCATTTTCCAAATGGGGAATCGATGTAGTAGGACCTCATCACCCAACTATGGCGAAGAAGATCAAGTACATTATTACTACTACTGACTTCTTCTCCAAATGGGTAGAGGCAATACCTCTCAAAGAAATCGGAGGAAATACTATTCTTAGTTTTTTCAAAACAAATTTCTTCATTAAATTTGGTGTCCCTCATTAAATATTGATGGACAATGGCACCAATTTTTGTTTCATTTGAGGTAATGAAGTAATATCACAAGCACAATATCAAACCCAACCATTCATCTCACTATCATGCAACAACCAATGGATAGATAGAGGCCTTCAATAAAACCTTATAAAATATACTCCAAAAGATAGTTGATAAATATAATAAATGTTTTCCTAATAAAATTATGAATGATTTATGGGCTTATTGGACTACTACACTTATTACCAATCAGGAAACCCTATATTCATTGGTGCACAGTAGTTTTTAGAAGAAACAATATTTCATACATTGCATCATTTAGAATTCTATCATAATAGAATAGTGTGATCCCTTTAAAGAAAAGTTCGTATTCATTCATTTCATCTAGGAGAAATGTTATTGGTCCTCAGCACTCCAATGATACCAGGAAATAATCCTACAAATCTAGAGCTAATGTGTGAATAAACTCATACCATAAATAAATATTACTCAAATGGAGCTTATGCCTTATTATCAATGGATGGAGAGATTATTATAACTCCATCCAATGAAATATTATTGAATAAATACTTTGTGTAATTTCACACATCATCCTCACTGCAAGAGTAAAAACTACACAACCCCATGCCCTTAGTTCAATACATTAAACTGAACAGCACAAGGTTCTAGTTAGAAGAAATTAAACTTCATAACAACCATAAGAATCCATATGGAATGATGATATAATTTTTAACATCTTTGTCCTTGTCTCGTGAAGTTTATATTCATGGAATCATTTTTCCTCGTTACATGATAGTATATTGTACAACTAAGGTCTACATTACTTAACTCAATTAGCTTCCACATACAAGCATCATTAACATCTTTTGTACTCCATAGTGGCACATGTGTCCCTTTCTTCGCAACATCTAAGTCATATTTTCAAAGGGACCTTATTTCAATAAATATGTGTGGTTTTAATCTCATTCATAGGAGTTATGTAGAGAGTCCTAGATCAGCAATCTTAGTCCCATTCTTTTATCAACCAAAATTTATATTTCCCTTTTTTCTCATGTATTCAAACGAGATCTGTATAGAGTTCTCATTTAAGATACATGGTTTGAATTTCATACAATATTGTGTCTTCAATTTAATTATTCTTCAAGATTATGTTAAAGCTCCCCGCCTCCCATGTCAAATTCAATTGGTATGGGAAAATAATATTTCAAGAACTATTTACGGGTTTGTTCTCGCCTATATAGGATACATAGAGATGAATAGATCCCCAATCTCGGGCCAAACAACAATTAAAATTCCCCTTTTATTCCTTATATAAGAATCCAAACCTACATAGGGAATGTTTAAATAACAAAATATCGATTGATTATTTCCCCCAGCAATACATGTAGTGACACAAGGGTTTTTTCCTTAGTCCAGCTATAAAATGTCTTTCTTTTCACATCAGTTCGCCTTTGTCCTTATTGGATGATGTTAAACTGCACAGAAATCCATGAACTACGTTTGGATTTGTTCTTGCTCCAACTAGATATGTAGTAATCCTAAATCCAACACCATTTCTCATCCCTCACATAATCTAATACCATTATTCTTCAGTAGTTTTAATTTTTTTGTTATAGAAGAAACCCTTAATGATCCTTGTTTCTCACACCAAACATTGCTCATGTTGGATTACGAGATATGTAAAAAAGTTTTTCTATATAAACTATGTGAATTAATTTCTTAAGGGGTTATCAGTGGTATCCACTACATGACATAAAACAACACCGTACAATTTCCTCACTACATGACTCTAAATTGAATAACATAATATTATTTCAAAAGGAAACATAGAGAGCCTTCATTTTAAATGTCAGTTAGATTAATGTAAAGTACTTCAAAATCATGGACAATATTGATTCATATATTTAATGTGTGAATTGACCCTTACCCCCTTTTATATGTCACAATCTTAATATTATATATTTTTATATTTTTATATTTATTCTTATGGTTTGTAGTGACAGAGTTTCAAATATCTAAGAAAACGTTTTCCTAACTATCCAGTGCCTGCCCTTATGTGGACTTTCATAAGTTTCCTACATAACACAACTGTCAGTCAGAAGAATACATTATTTTTCTACGCAGAAAATGCCCCAGTTATCCATGAAAAATACACCCCCATAACTGGTTTGTCAAATAATTGTAATTTCGTTCTTGGTTACGGTGTACTTGTCCCCTTCGACATTAATGACAATATAGAAAAAAAATTATTTTAAAATATTCATTCATATGTATTTCTAAAATTTTCATTATCATGATCTGGATGTTTTCAAGACCATGGCTTACACATATATCCCTCCATGTGTTCAATTTAATATGAATTAACCATGGATCACTTGACCACATATCCTATATTTTTTCAGTTTATTGTCATAGTTGCATGACCTAAAACTAAAAGGACCATATTTACTACGTTTGGGACAGTCCTTCATAGAAATACTATTATTATAATTCATTTGAATCATGATTGAAAATACTCACACAATATTTTGGCACATTTCTTCATAAACCAATCATTGTGATTTAGAAAATAAGAATCTCCATAATCATTATTTGGCTTTTAGTAATAGAATGTAAAACTTCAGAGAGATCTTTTTCTGGACTATCATGTACATGACCTTAGGTGGCCTTGCATAAGTTTCATAAATTACACATTTGTCATTAAAAAGATACCACTATTTGTATATGAAACATATGCCCCATTTGGCCCGGCATAATACAATACCCACCAAAAGTTTGTCATGTAATGCTAACTTTGTTCTTTGAAAATACTTCCTCTAATGATTTTAGACCTTTTTCTATATCATTATTTAGATCCATAATTTCCGCAATCACAATTTACAATTTTCTCATCCTTACCTGAATATGGTAATATGTTTCTAAAAAATCATCACGAAATATGGAGAGTGTCATTCCTTTGGTATATGTAAAGAACATAAATTAAAGCGACACCATGTCCTCACTATAAGACTTAAAACTACACAGTACAATTCCCTCATTGCATGACTTAAAACTGCATAGTATAATGTCATCACTGAATGAATTAAAACTACACAACTTTTTATTTATTCTTGAAATCCACTTCAAAAGAAAATTTTCCCACTGTGATCTTGATTCACCCAAATCTTATTTTCTCTTGTCGATAAATAGTAAAATGTCAAACATCTGAGATCTCTTTTTCCTGACTATGAAGTATGTGCCCTTAGGTGTCCTTGCATAAGTTTCCCTACATAACATGCCTATCAGTCAAAAGATTATACTATTTAGAAATGCATTATATTTCCCAGATGTCCTTACCTAATTCATCCCCCATAATGGGTTTTTAAAATATTGGTATGTTCCTTGATGGAAGATAGTTATTTTATGTTTATAAAATTTTTAGAATTGGTGACTATAAAAATCATGACTCACGATTATCCTTAGAAATATGTAATAAATTTTAATTCAATCCTTCGCTACCGAGTCTTGTTTAGGTTTTAATTTCAAAATTTATGGTCAAAGATATTCAAAATTAACCCTTACCCTTTTATAGTTCAACATGCATGACTCAAAACTGCAAACAACAATAGATGTGGAACTTCACAAATTGAGAACCCGCAAATGGAACTTAGAAAAAAACTTGAGTCCCAACTCACTAATCATACATTTTTCATGATTTAGGTAATATTGAGCAATAAAAAATCATCCAAAGATATAGTATTTGTGGGTTCGTCCATATAACACTACAATAAATTATACTATGAATACAAGGCCAAAGGGATTAGGTAAAACAATATTAGCTATCCAGAATGAAAACTCAAATGATTGAAGACAAAATTAATTTCAATTTTGAAAAATATTTTTAACAGAAGAGAATCCAAAAATATGATTTTCTCTCTAATTATAAATCACTAATGTTTTTCTACATAACTCCTCATTTAGTTAACACCCTCTTGATCACCATCAGCTTCCCGTTGATGATCCTTTAGTTGAAGAGCTCAGCATTATTTAACATGGTGAGGTGCTTCTTTATCATCTAAAATGTTGTTTTCACCATCCTTCTAGACTACTCCTAATGAGCAATGTTGTTGTTCAAGATCACCTGGGATGAAATCTAATTGTTGTTGAAGACACAGCTGCTAAACAATATTTTCATTGATCTTCAGCTTCAGTTTAGTCAACTTTTTAGTAATATTTTCCTCTTCTTGAGACAATGCTTCTTGGAATTATTCATTTTTGATCAATAGTTTATCTTTTATCAATTCTTTCCAAAGATTTTTAACTTCATCTCTCCTTTGAATAATATCATTCACAATAGTATGAATTTCACGGTATTAAAACTTCCAATTCATAGCGTGATAAACAGAGATGAGAGTCATGGAATTCTTGAAGTCAATACCTCAGGCATCATCTCAGATAATATCTTCTATATATACATCAATGCATTATGATGTGTACGATCAAGAGCCTTTTGCATTTCTGGGCATGATTTAGAATCACTATCATAAGGGGGTGTATTTGAATATTAATGCACATAAAGAAGCGATTGGTTCTACTCCTTCCAAAGAAATGTATTCTTCACCTTATAGTATTGTTTGGGATGATTCTGAGGATTCACCTCCGGACCAAGCCATTTATGTTGATTTCCCTATATGGAAAATAAATAAATTATGGTTGTGGTTAGATTCAATGGATAAAAAAGTGAGTAAAATCCCAAAATAAATGTATCTTACCTAATATTAGGTCATCATCTTGAGAAGACTCCTCCACAATATTCATAGTTTGAATAGTTTTGTTTGATGTCTCTAGGTCGATAATGCTATATTTAATTGTATTTATATCCTTTGAATGAGTCTTTAAATGATTTTCTATCACAAGATTCACCTGAGAAAATGCATCCGAATTGATGTGATTGACATTAATATCATTACATCCTTAAAGTATCATCATGACAACGTTTCTTTAGATGGAACATCATATTTCTTCCAACCTTGGTTTGAAATTTAATCATACTAAGATTAATGGGATGAACTGTAAACTCATATCTTAATGATTCTTTACATGGAATCTCCAAAATCATCTAAATCATTTGGTATATTAACATGATATAATACTTATTGAAAATACATGCCATGTTTTGTCATATCGTCCAATTATATCCGATATCCAAGGTTAGTCCCAACTGTGGGAGCACTCGACATGTTTGATTCAAAACCTTCCTTCGACAACCTTTGACCCGGAATAGCATCATCAACAACAGTTGTGGACTAAGCATCACTTTTTTCGAATGTTTTGGTGCATGCGGAAAACCTAAAGTATAATATTTTGGAAGTCAACATTTGTTACATTATTGGTCCTAAAAATAAGTTTTTGATTTACTAAAATCCTCCATTCCTCTTATTGAAGAAATGTTAGTAGTGATGGGAACAGATGTTGGTTCATTTGGCCTCAATTCCTCTTTAGGAACCACTAAATTAGTAGAATTTTTTTCTATTCAGTATCACCCTACATGTTTCCTTAAAGATTATCGGTATATTCTTTCAATGAAGAAACAGAAAGAACCTATGTAATCCTATGAAGTTTAAACACTTTTCCATGAATAAAGGATAAAATTAGTGATTGTCTGGATGGATTACCACAACTGAGAAAGCATTTTACTAGGAAATTATTTCATTGATTCTTTTGTTACTTCACCTTCTTAGGAGGACTTTCATCATCATCTACAATGATAGGTATTGAAGACGGAAATATCGTTTCCATCTCACCCTTCATGGCCTGTTGGCCTAGAGATACTAATCTTGATTCATAGGGTGATCTAGTAACTCCATGAGTAGTGCCTCTAGGGATATCCCGTGGCGAGGGAACATCAGTTGATTTTCCTTTAACCAACTACAAGTTAAAATTTATATTTTACCTATATAATAGTTCTTTGACTAAATTTAATTTTCAAATCCAAAGAGAATGTGAGAAAAAAAATAAACATACATCTTCTGCATCCACAAAATCATTCCATTCTTCATCTAATGAAGGAATATCTATTCAGTGGTACCATGATCTATCATTTCCTTCACACACATCATGGTGGGAATTGATTCATCAGTTGCATATTGGAGCACTTCCATCATTTTGATGTAACATATCACTTCAGTGGTATTTTCCTTGAATACATTTTTAGAAGAGGCCCTTAGATCCCCCACTCTTGAAATACGCTGCCCTTTACACAGATCCATCCACTTGGTTTCAACATCACAGTATAAACATTTCCATGTTTAAATAGCTTCAGGTCATAAATATTCAGAGTACCCTTCAGAGGGTTGTGAAGGGGATCCTGGTTCCTTGGATTTATGTTTCTTCCAAACTCCTACAATTATGGATGGGTGATGGGAAACTGGGACTCGTCGGTCTTCATAATGATGGCGACTAAATATCCAATGTACAACCTCAGTAGAGATCAATAGAGTGGCTCCCTTAACACAGCAATGTGGATTATATCTGGAACAAGGTCTCTTCTCTAAATTTTAAGCCTCGTCACATCCACCCTTCTGATACCAATGAGCCATACCTTTATGATAAAGAGTTACCATCCAAATGACGGAGTTCCCACATAATACATATCTTAACCCCAACTTGAGGGACATCATGGTTTAGTACCGCATCACGGTAATATGCGACCCAATTTTTAGCATAATTGATAGTCATCTTCTTTCTACATCAGTGGAATGTAATTTAAATACCTTCCCATTCTTCTCCATAGACGTCATCAACCGTAATTATTGGAAAAAAATTGTATGTTTCTCTAATATGTCATGAACAAGAGGAGATATAATATTTTGTTACTGACAACTGAATTTATGAAAAAATCTATAAGGAGAATATGCCTCACATATGATTTCTCCATCAATCCAAGTGTCCAATATGCCATCTATGCAAGCTAGCTTGTATTCCCTCATCTCTAAACTAGCCTTCCCATCATCATCATATCGCCTCGTAGGAGGATTACTATAACGAATGAAATGATACTCCATAAACATACTTAATCTACCCTTGATGTCATAAGAATTCAAAGACAAGGGTGAGATACCAGAGAAAGCATCAATAATATTTCATAAAGAACTTCCAAGGACATGTACCCAACATTGTGAAACATATGTTATGAAGCGAGTAGTGATACCTCCCCATAACACATGGAATGGTCCTTCTATTATCTAAGGATACTTCACTCATTAAATATGCAGTAATATCCTATGAATCTTTTCCAAAACAAGTGGGACCAACCCTACCATCCTTCTCTCAACCAGCATGGCTACAATAACAAAAGTTACTAGCCTTACACCTCCTTTGGAATCTTAGAATGGTAAAAAGTACTCTCTAATACACAAGACCTAGAAACCTGCCAAATGCATTTTTCCAAGAATTTTGGGAATGACTTCATATCCCCACTTTTCAATCCCCCCTTTCACTAATGTTGGCCAAAAGATGGAAGGAGAACATATTTTCTCTACCGTTGGATTACTGGTTGGATGAGAACAGGTGGGCCCCTTTTACTTATTCATTACCAGAAATATTTCCATCAATTCCACTTGATGAATATCTCCTTGTGACATACTGGTTCTGAATTCCGCATAGAGGCGCCCCTTACCTGGTTGGTCACATGGCCTCAAGCACATTTTCCTAAAGGCTAGAGGTTTGCCAATTAGCAACAAGGGCATTGGGTGTGATCATGGGGAAACTATGCCATCATGGGTAGAGTAACACAGCAAAGGAGAAATAGATATACAGTAGCAGAAGTTATAAAAAGTCCAAACAACAGTAAACAGCGGAAGACTGAATGTAATAAGTAGCTGGAGCACATATATAATGATGCATGATAGATATGTCTAGGAAAGAGTCCAAACATGTCACAATGCTGAAATACAGTACTAAAACAATGTACATAAAAAACAGTAAACATCTCCACAACATCGCAAGTCAAAGCTTGGTCCCATGCTCTCCAGCTCCAAAGCAGTCATGTACGTAATGTAGAAGGGTGGTTTCCCTTATCTATACCTATAGCAACATAATCTGTTTAGGCCCAAAAGCATGTCCCAAACTAGGTGCGAGATGAGTCCCAATAGGTAACAAACAAAATATATGTGCCCAAAAATCAGTGAATATATGGTAGGTAATAAGTAAATGAATGTAGTAAACAATGAAGTACTCATCAGTAACCAATCCATAGTTTCAATGCATTCTGCCTCATATATCATGAAACAACAAATCAATGTAGGTAATTCTCTAGGTAGTATTCATAGCCTAACCCCTCTGTTTCACCCAAACATGTACAAGAAAGCAGCATAACACAAACGATAACCTTCTTGGATGTACTCACATCCTAACCCCTCTGGTTTAACCAAATAATACAAGAAACCCTATGGGAAGTAAAATCAGTATAACCCCTCTGGTTCAGCTTATTCATAGACTCTATGAGTATTCACTTGTCATCAATTCCTCTTATAGTCTCGACTCGGTAACAAAAGGAACTCTTGGGAAGCAATTACATCACATTCCCCATGTGGCCCGCGTCATGGAACTACAGACACTCTGAAGAAGCACTTACATCAATTCCCCTTATGGTATCACATCTTAACAGTAAATATTCACTCTGGAGAATCCCTTACATCCATTCTCTCTATGGTCTACTACACCTGGTTCCCACAACCCTATGTAATTCAATTGATCATAGAAATTCAATACGGACAATGTAATCCTCAATACCTGCATGGATAATAGTCTACAATATAACTGCTTGTCAGATAACAAACACTTCATCCTACAATACTTGCCATCGTAAAAACAATAGTGCAGCCTAACAGGCTAGGCAGGACCAAATGGTCAAAACAAGGCATGCATGGGAAAACACATCCAAAGCATAGAAATTAACCCTATTCACATTCAATCAACCTCTACTCAAGAATACAATCATATTAGGAAATTAGCAGGGCTAAAATAGTAAACACAGGACACCACATTTCATGGTATTTGTCAAATTTCACATCTAACTCGAAGATAATCAACGAAAAGGCACATACCACCTAACTCTGTGTTGGGAGATCGTTATACGTGAACCTCAATCCTGGAATCTCCCTAGAACACCATAGATCTACAAAAACAATCAAAATGTTCAATGGAAGATAACTCTAGAAAGAGGAAGAAACCGAAAACGAAGCGCTGGAACAAAGAAAAGTATACCGAGGAAATCCTAATGCTATCTAAAACGGTCAAATCGGAGATCAGATGTGGGATCAGGGGCTCAGGGAAAGATCACAATCATAAAGTTTCTCTCAGACGAACCAGGCTTAGAAGGAGGGCTTTCTGCCAATTAGACACGACCCCGGTCCATTTAAGGAAAAAATGATACTACACGTTGTGTACATTATAAGTACACATCTTGTACATGAACATACCAAGCCCCACATTAGGTGGCCTCCAAGTCACCACACATGGTCATGTGCACGACTGCTACATGGCCAGCACATGGCTACCCACGGTAACCGAGTACACAACATGTACTCATAAAGTATAGGACGGGAACTTATAAAATTTCAGAAACCCCTCTTTTCCTCAAAAGAACCAGAAAAATTAATACATAACTGAATAGAAGATCCGAGTTCTTACAAACATCTCACCTTAATAAAATTTCTAACTGAATTTATCTAGCAAGACGGTGTAGAATAATAATCCTCGAACAACTATGTCCACTACGATCGTACATTTTTCTCCCTCTCCCATGTCTCATCATATACTCGGTCGTGCTACCATAACACTCGTACATGGGGAATAGAGCATCCATGAAGAACCTTCGTACTATGATAAAGAATCCGGATAGGTTGATCCCCAAACATTGCATCCACCTCCAACTCGACTTCTTCAGGATGTAAATCATGAGATGGGTCTGAAATGTAATGTCTAAGATGAGAAATGTGGAAAAAGTCGTATATATCCTGGTACCTCTGAGGTAACTACAACCTATAGGCAATCAACCCAACTCTGTCAGAAACATCAAATGGCCTGACGTACCTCGGCGAAAGCTTACAAAGTCTTCTAATCCTCATGTGTCTTAACCTCAGTGTGACATGAAAGAAAACCTATTCCCCAACCTCGAACACCAGAGGTCATCTCTGTCGATCAGCATATGACTTCTTTCATGACTGTGCAATACTCATACTCTTCTGAATGTACCCTATCTTCACTATGGTTTCTTGGTCAAGATGAGGTTTCAGAATAGCTACTTATCCTACCTCCATCACACATAAGGGTGATCATCATGGCCTACCATACAAATCCTAATAAACTTCCATATAAATTGTTTCTATAAAACTATTGTTATAGGAAATATCCACAAGAGGTATGTTTTTCTCCCAATAACCTCCACAATCAAGGATTCATGCTCGAAGCATGTCCTCAAGCACCTAAATCATATTCTCAGACTGTCCATCTGTCTAGGGATGGTAAGTTGTACTCAAAAGTACCTCTATACCCAAATACTTCTGAAGCCCCTTCTAGACCTGAGAAGTAAAATGTGCATCACTGTCCGAAACAATAGTGTGTGGAACCCCATTTAGACATATAATCTATAGAATGTACAGTTGTCCTAGCTCATCAACACTAATGGTCTCCTTAATCAGAAAATACTGAGCCTCCTACTTGAGTCTGTCAATGACAACCCATACTGTACCATTCCATCGAGGTGACCTCGTCAATCCTATCATGAAATCCATCATGACATCATTCTACATCCACATAGGAATGGGAAACTATTATAAAATCCCCACTAGTCACTGATGCTTTTCCTTCACCTACTGACATGTGGAACAACTCATGAAAAACCTCTCAAAATCTCTCTTCATACTTGGAAACTAATAATGATGGTGTAGATCAGGATACGTCGTGGTGACAGTAGGATGAACTGACCAAACTAAGGAATGAAATTCCAACATTATCACCACACATATCTCTGTAGACACCTCTACACACCCAGGAAAACCCAAGATCTCGTCCTCGCCTATGGTCCATCCAGGCATAGGGTCCATTCCTTACATGCTTTCCCATAGGAGTAGGCCTTCAAAATATGATAGATGCCTCATTAGTACTCGATCATGAAGAGTAGAGGTAACAACTACAGAAGAAAGGAATTTCTTCCCTTCTATGTTGTGCATCTCCAAATGCATTTCTGGGAACAGGTCTTTAAGCATCCACTAACTGCCGACCTCCTAAGCTTCCTGAATATGGCTCCTGCTACTTAGTGCATTAGCCACTTCATTTCCTTTCCCATGCATATAGGCATGCTCAATGTCAAAGGATTGAAGATACTAAACCCACCTTTGCTGTCTAAAATTTAGATCACGTTGAGTGAAGATATACATGAGACTTTTTTGGTCAGTGAAAACCACAAACTGTTCTCCGAACATATAAATTCTCTAACGGCATAAAGCATGAAATATAGCAGAAAAAATCTAGGTCGTGCATTGGGTAATTCCTCTCATGTGGCCTTAACTAGTGAGACCCATACATAACGACTCCTTCCCCCTGCATAAGAACAACTCCTAGACCTATACCTAATGCATCACAATAAACAGTGGATCTCTTCCCTGGATTCGTAAATACTGGTATATGTTCTAAATTCAACCTCCCTTGTAGCTCCTAAATGGCTGACTCAGAAGAATATGGCCACTAAAACATTGAACCCTTCTTAGATGACACACCAATGGTGCTGCTAATCTTGAAAAGTCCTATATGAAACTTATGTAGTATCCAGCCAACCCAATAAAACTTTGTTCCTCAAAGATGTTCTTCATCTGGAAACTACAACCCTCACATTCTCTGGTCCTACTGATACTTCACTCTCTGAGATAACATGACCCATGAAGTGAATTTCATATATCCAAAAGTGGAATTTTGAGAGCATAGCATATAATTGATTCTCTCATAGTGTACTCAAAACGATCTCAAAATGGGTAGCATGGTCATGTTGAGTGTGAGAGTATACTATGATATCATCCTTGAAGCCTACCACAAAGGAATCCAAGTTTTGATAGAACACTTGGTTCATCAATTCCATGAAAACTGTAGGTTCGTTTGTGAGACGGAATGACATAACCACATATATATATAGACCATACCTAGTTCGGAAACATGTAAGAGGTATACCAGATTGTCTAATGCACAACTGATTATAACCAGATCTCAAGTCAATATTCCAGAACACCCAGGCCCCACGATGTTGATCAAAGAGGTCATCAATCCTCGACAATGGATATTGGTTCTTGACCATCAATATACTCAACTTCTGATAATCCACACAATGCTTTAGGGTACCATCTTCCATCCTCGCAAACAGGACAAGTGAACTGAAAATAGATGTATTGGGTCAGATGAAACCCTTTTCTTGCAACACTTCCAACAACTTTATGTGCTCTTGTAACTCTGGTGTAGCCATCCTATAAGAAGGAATGGACACTGGTTCCACTCCTGGCACAAGATCAATAGAAAATTACACCTCTCACTCTAGAGGCAAACCTGAAATGTCCTATGGAAAGATGCCCCTCAAATTATCCACCACTATAGGAAAGTCCATTTGTGAAGTCTCCTAGTCATGAAGATATAGACTATAAATCTAGGATGTAACTCCTCACAACCCATGATGCTTGGGTCCCGCTCTTCTCTTATAGACATCCCATTCACTCATATAAAGAAACGATCTTCCTTAAATTTATGTGAAACTCACCCTAAGACAATAACAGTGGAAAAAAGCCTGAAATTGAACAAACCAATACGTTATGAGAAAAACATCATAGCCTATCATCTCTAGGACATAGATATCCCACTAGAAGTGACACCCACCAACCTCTAGAGGTCACTCCTTACACAGATGTACACAAGCCGTTCTATCCCCAAGAGAAGTGTCTAATGTCATGATAACAACAAAAGAAATGATACCCAACCCAAGGATCTCCACAACAGCAACAGATATAAATCTATGGGAAGCCCCTGTATCGAAAAGAGAGGAAGATAAAACTGACACAACTAGAATCGTACCCTGTACAATGGAGGTTCTTAGATCCTGATCCCACTGGGTCTGCTCCAATATAAAATTCCAGCCTACACCGCAGCCCTGTGACCCTTCCTGACCACCTTTACCTGATCTACCCTATTATTGCAGGAATCCTAGCAATGGGCTACCACAACCATGACCTCTCCCTCGTCTTGAGTGGCTGGAAGAATGCTAGTTCCCGACATGATGCGAAACTAGTGGTGCTGCTCATGTACGAGGAGTCATAGAAGAACCCCTGTCACTAGCAGTCGGTGAGAACAACTGACAAAAACACTTAAGAAGACCCAAATTCCACAAGATCAGCACTCCACTAGGTCTCTCAGGCACTGAGGCCTTATATGAACACTCTTCCCGCAATGGTAGAACAACATTGGCTACCTGAATAAGTGTCCTATGTCCTTTGATCCCCAAGTGAAGACCCCCTTGTGGCGCTTCATACTGTCAGTAGAAGAGACACTCACTCCACATTTCTAGCCACCCTAGCTCATAACTCCATAATTTCTCATATTGCGCTCCGTGATAAGTGTCTGGTTGACTATATAAGTAAAGGAATTCCACCAGAAGATGTTAACCTATGATCGTATGTGGTGCATGAGACCATCCTCAAACATCCTTCCTAGAAGCAACATGTCACCTCCTAGAATAGATATGAAGCATTGCAGCTAAGTGAAGAGTGAGGTATACTTCATAAGTGAAAGAGTAACATGATCCAGAATGATGAACTCTCGGGCTCGATCGGCCCTCAATATCTCGAGATAAAAGTAGTCATAGAAGGCACACAGAAACTCATCGCAAACAATAACCTGATGGCGTTCTGCCTATGAGATCACATCCCACCATCTCTTAGCAGAATATTGAAGAATTTATGTAGAGAGATTTACCCTCCTTTATGGAGGAGTCTCGAGATGATCAAAGATAGAAATCAAGACTCTTAACCACAACTCTCCAGCCTAATGTTGTCTTTCTCTTGTGAAGGTGGGAGGATGCTACTACTGGAAAACCTGTGACTGTTCTTCCATCGAAGAGGCAGGAAGCGGTACTCCACTGAAAGACTGCATGAACCTCATGAAGCCCTCTCGGAACTGTGCGTCAGCACCTATGTCCGGAATGATGACTTGTGCCAAAAATGGAACAATAGGAGGATCTACAGGAACTCTCTGATCAGCCATGTCCAGAGTTTGATCACCACCTTGCAACTGGCATACAACCAGAGGACTTCTTGGTGGCATGACACTCTATGGTCAAGTGCACACCATAGGTCAAGATTAACATGGACTAAAACCTAGATGTATAAAAAGGGAATAGGAGAAAGATAGCATTCATGTTTTCAAAAACATTGATACATGGCATGTATAATGCCTACACATCGTCTTCCCTGATTCATTTCACATGGCATGTACTCCTACCACAACTAGTTGTGTAACACCCAAAACACACTGCGTGTTGTCCAAGAACATGGAGTGTACTTGACATCTATTCCCCTTCCTGATTTCTTCTACACGGCTAAGACACAAGTTTATCTTAGGAGAAGACTACACGACGTGTTCGTTATAGAGACGGTGTGTACGAGTTGAGCTTCACCGACCCATGTTGTTAGTGACTCTGCTTGATACATGACTCAGAAAACACGACGTGTTTCAGATGGACATGGTGTGTATTAGAAAATACTCAACCAACCCGTGTTGTTAGTGACTCAACCGGTTACGTGGTTCAACAATACGGCGTGTAAATCCGATACACGATGAGTCCTACTAATGAATTTGAACCCCATGCCCCTGCCGACACAGTTTGAGACATAGTTTGAGACTGCACGGCGTATACATACAGTACACGGTGTGTACTAATGAAAAAGAGTTTCTTCCCAAACAGAAGAACACATGGCATGTATTCATCGTTACAGGTCATGTATTATTGGTTTTTCTGAATAGTAAGCCTCAAAAACTACTCTGAAACAGAGAAAAACACTGAAAATAACATTTCAAGTGTCAAATTCTTATTTGTAAGGGCCTATACTCCCTGTGAATCAAATCATGGCATCTTATACAAGTCATATACAAGGAAAAAAAGTCAATTTTCCACCACATTTTGATTCATGAGGACCTGTAACACCTCAAGAAAAACAGTTTGGCATTAATTCAAATAATACCTTACACAAAGTAATACCCTATCAAATGCAGGTATTCTATCAAGGAATCTATCACAACAACATGTATCTCTAGTACAACATCTATCACAACCACATGCAATCTCAAATGCACCCTAAATGGCATGACAATAATTCATGGCATGTGTTTTTAGCAGGTTACTTTATAATTAATGAGAGGGAATACCATTATCTCAATAGGATGTGATAGAAATATAACCTCAATAACATCCAAAATAACTGCACAAAACATGTGAATAACTAGAGGTGATATTAAATCAACCATAATATTTGAAAACCCAGAAAAATTGATATAACGAGGTAGATTAGATTTTCCATGTACATGGGTTAGCTACTCCTGAGCACAGCTTATTACCAAGTACGTATTACTTCTTATCCATGGATATAGGCTCCAAACTATAAGTCAATAAGAAAATAATCCCTTTGATACCACTTTATAATTTCCCAGTTCTAGATTCCACCTAGAGGCGGCCCATACCAGGTTGGTCACATGGCCTCAAGATCATTTCCCCAAATGAAAAAGGCTATCGGCTAGCTGTGAGGGCCTTGGGTGTGATCCTAGGGAAACTATGCCTTCATTGGTAGAGTAACACCTCATAATAGAAACAAATATACAATAGAGGAACCAAAAAAATACCGAGCAATAGTAAACAGAGGAAGACTGAATGTAATAAGCATCTGGGGTATATATATATATATATAATGATGCATGATACATATATCTAGGAATGAAACCAAACATGTCACATTGCTAAAATACAGCACTAAACCAAAGTACAAGAATAAAAGAATAATCAGTTATATAGCATCACAATACAATGATTGGTCCCATTCTATCCAGCTCCAAAGCAGTCAAGTACATGAAGTAGAAGGGATCTTTACCTTATCTATACCTGCAGAAATGAAATCTTTTTGGGACCAAAAGCATTACCGAAAAAGGGTTTGAGATGAGTCCTAGTAGGAAACCACAAAATGATATGTGCTTAACAGTCAGTGAATATATGGCAGGTAATAAGTAAAATAAAGGAGCCAACATAGGAGTACTCAGCAGTAACTTATCCACAGTTTCAATGCATTAAGTCCCATATATCATTCAATAACTAATCCATGAAGGTAACCCTCTAGTTATTATTCACATCCTAACCCCTATGGTTCCACCAAACAAGTACATGCAAGAAGATAAACACAAACTGTAACCCTCTGGAAAGTACTCACAGCCCAACCCATCGGGTTCAACCAAATAAGACAAGTAGCCCTCTACGCAGTACACCTAGTATAACCCCTTTGGTTCACCTTAATCATAGACTCTCTATGGAAGCACTTGAATTCAATTCCTCTTATAGTCTCGTATCGGTAACTAAAGGTGTTATGGGGAAGCACTTATGTCACATTCCCCAAGTGTCCAACGTTGAGGAACTACAGACACTCTGAGGAAGCACTTACATTAGTTTCCTCGATGGTCTCGCACTGTAATAGTAAACAAACACTCTGGAGAATCCCTTACGTCCATTCTTCCTATGGTCTACTATACCAGGTTCCCATATCCCCGTGTAAGTCAAATGAGCATAACAATGAAATACAGCAAAAATAAACCTCAAGACCTACTTGGATAACAGTCTAGATCATAACAGCATGTCAGATACAAACACTCCATCCAACAATACTAGGCATGGGAAAAACAACATGGCATAATAACATGCTAAGCATGACCAAACGGTCAAAACAAGGCATCCATGGGAAAAAAATTCAATGCATAGAAAATAACCCTATTCACATTCAATCAATCTCTACTGAAGCATACAAGCATATCAGGAAATTAACAGGGCGAAAACAGTAAACACGACATACCACGTTCAAGGTTATTGGTCTAATTGTACATATAACTCAAGGACTTTCAATGAAAAGGCATAAACCACCTACCTCAGTGTTGAGAGATAATTATACGTGAGCCTCAAGCCAAAATTAACACATGAACACCATAGATGTATAAAAACTCTCAAACCAGTCAATGGAAGAAAACCCTTGAAAGAGGAAGAATGAGAAAATGATTCCACATAAAAATGAAGATGATACCAAGGTGTTCCTAATGAAATCGACGGTTGTTGAATCGAAGATTAGATTCTCGATTGGGGGATCGTGGAAATATCATGGTTGTACGGTTTCTCTCAGATTAACCAGACCTAAAAGGAGGGATTCCTTCCATTTAGACACGACCCCGGTACGTTTATTGAAAAAAAATAAATGATGTGTACTTTATAAGTACACGGTGTGTACTTTCCCTTACCGAGCCCCACATTAGGCAGCCTCCATGTCACCAAACACGGGTGTGTGCACGTCGGCTACACGACCATCACACGGCTACCCACGGTAAAGGATTACCTGGCGTGTAGTTCAAAAATTTCGAGAAACATATATTTTCTTCAAATGCACCAGAAAAAACGAAAAAAAATCCTGAAAAGAAGAACTAGGTTCTTACACCCTTCTTGTGTGGGACTTAAAAGAGGTCAGGTTGCTAGGTTTGTTAAATATATTCATCAACTCACGAATCAAAAATGGTTTCTTCTCCATGTCATTCCATGTCATATTGGGATGAATAAACTCATCGTACGTATCTCCGTGGATCAGACCTATAGAAATAATATAGACATCTGACTAGCTAATACCTTCTAATCCATGTGTTAAATGGAAGCAGTTAGTTTCTGTCCTCGATCATCATAGTAACTCTAGCACAAAATCAACAATCATGTACACATAGGTTTTCCCAACCCAGACATCCTCATAAATCTGAACACCTTTAAATTCATCTATAAATTATTCACATGTATTTCCCACCCAATATGCCCACATCCATGGAGGTTTTACACCTCCTTTAGGGAAAAATCCCATCATTTATTCTGGCCTTTGTATTAATATGTCAGATAATTGTAGAGGATTGATGAATAATAGTGTGGTTGCAGCTCGGGTGTGTAAGGTTTCAAATATAGAGCACATGGGCTATGATGCATGATATGATCATTCTCTACTATCCTAGCAGTAGCAAATGATCCCCTAAAAGAAATAATGGAAGATGATAAGTCGGTAAAATCTTGAAACCAATAGAGTGGGACATAGTTCATCTGGTATGGGATATTTTCTTCTTTAAGATGGACATAGGTATATAGAGGTAAATAAGTCATCTGAGGAATATTGAAGTGATTTTTCATTAGATATTTTTCAATTATGGATGTGTGGTGTCAAAGACATAATAGTTGTAATGACCAAAAACATTAATCATCCCATCAATCCTTTTACTATCCAGTTCATCAGTGGTTAAAATTCACATTGGAGCCATTGAACCTTCCAAAAATAAATAAATTCATCTTTTATATAAATTTATTTTTTATGTTTTAATAAATAATTGAAAAAATTTGAAAAGACATTAAGGATTTAAATTATAATAAATGGTGTGAAAATGTAAACCGGTGCACAAGGATATAACCCCAGTTATAGCTCAAAACTATAAAAACATATATGAAGCACTGAGAAAACAGAAGCATCCAAGTGAAAAAGGACTTGCGTGATGAGAGAAAAAATTCTAGATGTCAGATATTTTTTAACAGAAGTGGAACCACTATATATGTGTGATTCAATTCACCCTGAGTGCCAAAATCCTATGAACTACCAGTTTGAATGACATGATTCCTTTCACTCTTAATACATGCTCAACCCAATACCCTCTTATTTCCATTTTATTTCATTAGATCAATATAGGATCCTCTGTAAATTATTGATCCAATTCTGAGGTGGGGATTTTTTTGACAATCCATTTTTTCAATGAGTATAAAAAATGATAAGGGGAAATAAATTAGAAAAAAGAGGGGAAAACTCACAAATAAAATCAATATTTTTAAAGGAATTAACTTTGGATAGCCCTTTACTTCCTAGGGCTGTCAGCATGTAGCCTACTTGCAGTCCCCTACCTGGAATTCTGCCTAAATGCATTCCCCAATCTGGAATGAAACCCACTTGTGTGCCGAATTTCATTTTCTCCTAGGATTCTATTTTTTCCTATAAATAGACCCTTGGGGACTTCATTTGTATAGTCAAATTTCCATGAAGCCCAATTACTGCTCTAGACGCCCTAATGCTTCACCCAAGTCCTTCCAAACATTCAAGGTCTTTCTTTAACTACTAATGTGTAGGAATTAAGTGAGGATGAAAGGAATTAACTACTTTTATTTTCTTAAATCCATAACACTTGTGCAACTAAAGCATCCCTCCTCCCTAAAATCAGAAACACTTGAGCACATCCTTTTCGTTTCACTGGAACTTGAGCGCTCTACTTCTGGGATCAGATGTGAGTACTCCTAAAGGCTTGTTCCAGGTCTCTCCCAAGTATTACCATATAGGATGTTCATCTCTTAAGTGAATATCCAGTGACCCCTTCCTAGTTCTGTGACCATAATTGTGTGCCCTTATCTACATGGGCTCCCATATTTGATTCACTTAATCACATTAGTCTAGAATCCATAAATCCATTTTCAAATAAATTCATGGAAATTCATCCAATTAATTGGATCCCTTGTTTTAAGGGGATTCTTTTGGGACCTCCAACAAAACCTCATAACATATCCAACCATTGGGAAAGGCACATCAGTGTGTGTCCTATTTTTTTTTATATCCACAGTCATAGATTTGTCACATTTATTCACAATGGGGTTAGGATTAATAGAATATCTTTGGGATTTTATATCTGTAATCACCTGGGCCTTTCTCCCAGTAACAGTGCTAGGATGTTTCTTGTTTTGAGATTTACGGTTTGGTTCCTGACCTCACCCTTCTCAAAGAGCTAGAACCTCAAATTTATTATTGGCAAGGAACTATTCACAATTTCATTTCCTTTCAAGGGAATATAAATATCCCACCCCTAACTGGATCAATTTTAGGGAAACCATCCTTGTCTAAGAACCAAACCTTCATCACTTCTTTCTTTCATTGGTCTCTTGTCCAATGTAAATTGAATAGAAGTTGTACTTTTCTCCTTGCCATCTTCCCGAGTCAACTTGACCTCATCCACCATCTCCGCCATAAGCATTCCCTCTTCCACAGGCGGAGGAAGAAAAGTGTGGGTGCCTTTGATAAATATTTTATATCTTCTTACTTCTCACATTGAGCATGACTCACACGGGATTAGTAATGTTTCATTGTCACAATAGTTTCCCAACATATTTGATCTACTAGAACTCTGTTTCCTGTTCAAACCCGGATATATAAAAGCCTTCATCAGGGCTCAAGATCATTGGATATCCTCGTCAGAAATCCTACCTTAATTTCCACAATATAGGTATCCACCTTAAGAATAAGCCCAAAATCAATCCCCCAAATCATCAAGGCATCCTTTTTAGGCAGTAAGCCCAAACAAATTTCTCTCAAAAGACTATAGTCTCCTATGAGACTCATCAAACTATGTGGTCTTTCATTCCCATCCATGTGGGATTCCTAGGAAGCCTCATATATGTTCAAACCCAAATCTTCAAGTTAACCATGTTCTCCTTAGGCCATATTTCCAATAGGGTGTAATCATACATGGAAACCCATAATCTTTCCATGTTCATTGTGCTTCATAGGCATAAGTCCCACTCCAAAATTTGACTAAGAACCTTTCACATATATTTCCATACCACATGACATTAAACTATAGTGAAAGGTATTTATCACATGACTATATAAGGTATGATGTGTCCTATTAAACGACACCAAACTAAGATGGTTTTTATTCCATTGACAAGGATACAAAGGTAGCCAATTTCATGGGTATTATCTTAATATCAAAACAAGACTTTATCTCCCTGGATGAAAGTAAATTCCAGAGTTCCCTAATGAGTGTCTTAAAAATCTGTATCATTATAATGTTGAATAAAAAAATATCTAAATAGTATATGTGATGATACCATTAATGGAGAACTTTGAATACATACAGATATCTCCATTAATGGATATCCTTCAATACATACTGATGATTCAAAATTTTACAAATGAAAATAATTGATAGAAAATTCAAAGGGAAACTTATTTTATACTTTTTTAATTAATAAGGATAAATTAAAATATGTAAAATTTATGAAGGGAGTCAGGGAGTAGACAATAATTTCCCCCAAAAGGGGGTGATGAGGCTGAAATCACATCCTCTCAACCAATGAAAATTCCTAAGTATTGTAAATTTAAAACATATCGAATGTCTTCCATTGTAAATCATGTAGCTTTTGGTTAAATAACTATTGTATGTTTTATGTTATATGATTAAATAAAATGGAAATCGCCTAAAAGTCCAGATTCTGAAAACTAGAACACACATTTCATGAAACATAGAAATAGGGTCATTACAATCTTTACCCCTTAAGAAATTTCTCCCTCAAAATTACCTTTCCTACTATAAAATTGATGCAGGTAACTCTACTTCATCACTTCCTTTGATTCCCACATTTCCCCTACAAACGTGTGGGTTTTTCACAACACCTTGATAAGGGGCATTGTATTATTTTGTAGAATCTTTTCCCAATAATCTATGATATTCACCAGATTCCATTCATAGGATAGGTCATTATCTAATCGTACCACCATTGTATTGAATATATGTGATGGGTTAGGTTTTTACTTAAACAAGAGTGATACATAGAATACAACAAGTACTTGAGATAGGTTCAGTGGTAGTGATAATCGATAAGCCACTACTCAAATGCGATCAAATATTTAAAAAGGGTTGATGTACCTTATACTACTCTTTTCCTTCATCCCAAATCTCATTACTCTCTTCCACGGTGATATGCGGTGGAATACCATGTCTCTGACATTAATCTATAGGTCACATTGACGATTATCAGCATAGCTCTTTTGTCAACTATGAGTATCCTTAATGTGTTACTGGGTGGTCTTAAACATATACATCCTTTCATCGACCATTTCATGACCTAGGATTTATCAATCCCCATCTTCAACCCATCATGTTGGTGTTCTGCACCACTTCCCACACATGACTTCATAAGGATCTATTTGATTTCATGAGTGGATACTATTATTGTAAGAGAACTCAACTAGAGGAAGATGTTGATCCCGTCCTCCTTTTAAGATCATTGATCATTCTATCAACATTCCCTCATGTTTTTGGATAGTCCACTCAGATTTATATCAGTTTTATGATGATATAATGTACTGATGTTCAGACCAGTATCTAAATCAGGTTGAAGACATATCCAAAATATAAAGGTGAATCTTGGATCTCGATCGGATTTAATTAATATTGGTACTCCATGAAACCTTAGCCCATCACAAATGTATATCTGTTCATGTTTATCTAGTGAGAAATACTTCTAAATTGAACTAAGGTGTGCAGTGTTTGTAAGACAATCCACAATAACTCAGAAATCAATGTTTCCTTTGGATTTCTTCAGAAGTTAGGTGACAAAGTATATGGAAATGTTTACCCATTTCCATGCTATTATTTGTAATGGTTGCATCATAACCTTTGAAATCTACCTCTCATACTTTTTGTAAAGAAATATTAGACGCATTAATGTATACTCGTCGATCTACTTCTACATGTTATCCCACAAATAATGCTCGTGGAGATCTCAATACATCTTTGTGTTTTCTGGGATAATAGAGAAATATTAACTATAGGCATCATCCAAAAGTTCATTCTTTTACTCTGGATAGAATAGAACACATAGTCTTGACCCAAATCTCACAATTCCTTCTTCATTGACATTGAGCACCAAGGATTTCCCTTTTTGATTGTTTCCTCCTTCTTCGGAATTCTCACATCATCCTTTTAATCACCCTTTAATATTTTGAAAAGAGACGGTTGAAAAAAATTTGTGAAATGATTGATTATGTTCCCTTCTATATGATTCCCATGTCCATATTCAACAAATCAAAGGGGATTGGAAGCATTTCAATTCTCATCAATGACAGAATCGATTTGTCTTTTCCACATAGAGAATCCTCCACCTTGTTCGCTTTCCAAGGGTGTTAATTGATTGAGCAGTCATTGTCTTTGATGAGATCTAACCATCTTCATTGAGGCATGTTTAACTCATTATGTATGAATATATACATGTGGGTTTTTTGGTCGTCATATATTTCACACTTCTCCCCAAATAAGTAATGTTGCTAAATTTTTAAAGTATAGATCACTATTGCTAACTCCGGATCAATTTTTGGATAGTTTTTCTCATGAACATCCAATTTCCTTGAAGTATATGCAATGAAATTGGCATTTTTCATAAACAAACAACCCAGGTGCTTCTTCAAATAAACGAAAAACTCTAAAAAAATATTCTCCACTATTGGGTGGTGTGATCACACCTGTTGGGATATGCCTCTTTTTCAACTCCTTGATGCTCTCTTCACATTAATCACAAAAATTAAAATTTACTCCCTTCTATGTTATAATGGTAAGAGGGTAGGAAAATTGTGATAAATATTTATCAAATGAGAAATAATATCCATAGGACCCCAAGAAGGTACAGATATATGTTACCGATGTTGGCCTCGACCATCCCCCAATTGCAGGTATCTTTGAAGGATCCATAGATTTCCCATTTATTGTGATCATATGACCCAAGAATGAGACCTCTTGGAACCAGAACTCACACTTTTCATAATTTTCATAGAGTTCCTCCTTTCCAATGGTCTCTAGTATTGTTCATAGATGATCCTTATAATCTTAATTGGTTTTGGACTATATTAAGAAATCATCAATAAAGACTAACACAAATTTTTTGAGGTAACATATAAAGACTCTATTAATAATTTACATGATGATTGGTGGAGAATTGGTGATTCTGAAAGGCATTACTATAAATTCATAGTGCCTGTATCTTGTACAAAATGTAGTCATGGGGATATAACTTGCTTCTTCACCCTTACATGGTAATATCCCGACTGAAAATAAACCATGGAAATGTATTGTGCTTGACGTAGCTGATTTAAAAATCATCAATTAGTGGATGAAGATTCTTGTTCATTATAATGATTTTTTTTTTCAGCTCACGGTAATCAATTCAAATGAACACTGACCCATGTGTATTCATGATGAAGTGGACTGGTGCACCCCATGGTGAAGCACTTGGTCATATAATCCCTTTATCCAGATTCTGCTGTTGTGGTTTTTTCGCTCTTCAATATCCATAATATCAATTTTATATGGAGTCATGGATAATGGAAACACCCTAGGTATAAAATCAATGGAGAATTCAACATCACTTCTTGGAGAAAGACTAGGAAATTCCTCAGGAAACACTTCAACGAATTCCCTCACAATGGGACTTTCATAAAAAAGGTTGCTTCCATGGACTCAATAATCATTCCTAGATACACATTCACATAGGTCAGTAATATGTACATTTGAGATGATGGTTATAAAGATGATTCATCTTCTTCCTTGCACTTGTATATAATTGGGTGTTGATTCACCATATGGAGAGTCATTTCCCTCTCATAGAAATTTTTGATGGGTCTATATAAGGAATTCCAATCCATTCTAATAATTGCATCAAATTACAATAGAGGGAGTACGTTGAGGTTCCCTATTAAGTTTAATCAACAAATTAAGTCAGATGAGGAGTTATATTCAAGGGATGAAATGATTTATGCATTTTCAGTACTCACAAACATCTTTACACCCATGATTTGTGGGGGTGTTGGGATAATTCTACTAAACATTTAGGATACAAAATAATGTGAAGAAAATGAATTAAAAAGTATGTTTGATATTATTGAATGAATAACTAGTTTTCTAATCACCACATCATTGTTGGGGTTCACTTCAGTGCTAATAATGTGAAAATCGCACCCTTTCCTCCTTGTAGGTTATTGTTTGCCTCCAAAATCCCATGGCATAGGGCATTGATTTTGAATGGATCCCTGGTTATTTGCAGTTGAAGAAATGAAAAATGCATTGAGGTTCGAACATAGTGTTCTTCTCCTCTGTCATAGTTGCATGATTTTCATGGAGGCAGTTAATGACTAGGTGAATTTTTCTTCCACACCCAAACGATTTCCTTGTCCCCTTCCTGAAATTTTAAGGGTCCATGTTACTACAGATTTGGCAGGTGGGGTGTTGTATTTTTTTACCACTATTGGATTTATCTATAGGAATACTAGAATTCAAGTCCACCTTATTCTTCTTATCCGCATGATACCGCCAGGATTTTTTGATCTTCATTTCGACATTGATGGAACATCAGACAATTTCCACATAGCACTTGATGTCACAGATCTTTAGGATTTCTATAGGCTTGGTTTTATCCCACAAGAGGAGAATTCAGCCTTGCATTCAAGGATAACGAAAAAGAAGGAAGAATATCATGCAATAATTGTGATGTTTTTTTCGTATGCTCCGATGGATTTGTTGCCTTTTGGTTTGAGGGAAAATAAGTCTCGTTCCATCTTATGTCGGAGGGTATGCATAAATTATTTATCAAAAAACTCCTTTGGGAAATCTTTCCATTCCAACATATTGATGTCTTCATTAGAGTCATATTTTTTATCAATTTACACCATTGATCATCATCACCATCCTTTTGATAAGTAGTTCAAAGAACCATTTCTTGTTTGGAATATTAAAGGATGGAGAATATCGTCTCAATGGAGTTGAGCCATTTTTCTGTGATTGATGGATCATATGATCCATTAATAGTAGGAGCACTTTTAATATGAAAATCATGATTGAATCTTTTTCAATCTTAGGGGGGTTGAATGTTTATATTGACCCATATTTCTATTTAAGACATGAGTTATCTGAGATTGTATCGTGATAATGTTTGTTATTTCTTCTCCCATCCGATTTGGCATCTCATTAGAATTTTCATCACATTGATCTTCGCATCAGTTGTTAGTACGAGTCCTCCTATTACTGGAAATTTACTTGAAAAAAAGAAAAGATATGGGTAACACATATAGGTAATCAATATACAAAAAAGGACGAATTATAAATTAATTTTATTTCCTTAACTTATGAATTTGTAGGATTTAATATATTTTATCAATGATCTTCTTCCCAACATATATTATTAGTGGTGTTTTTTAATTAATTTAATAATAGACATAATATGATTATGAATTTAGCAAAAAATATTCCCTGGGTGTTTCATAACCATGAGTGCAGCAAGGCCCATTGTCGTGCACCAATTCCCTTTTGAGTCTAGCTTAATGCAGTGTTTTTATGTTTTACACCTAGATACATTTGGGCCACAATGTCCCCTACCTTCTCTTATCCACACATGGATGTATTTTCTTAATAAAACATTTACTCAATACAGACAAAAATGTAGGGATAAATTTTATTATTTTTTGTCTTATCACTAAGGCTTTCACTATGATTTTCTAATCATAATCCTAAAAATAACTAAACCTATCATCTGATAAAAGCTATAACAGTTCTGGTCTTTATTTAAAACATAATCATAATTTATTACCGAAAACCATTACTTGTTACATCATATAACATCAAAAATTATAGTCTATTTTGGGCTTAGGAACATTACATAATAACCTAATTCATGAAATATATACCTTTATTGAAAACATCTTTTACATGAAAACACACATTCCATCATACTTAGTATTGCATGGGATAACCTGAGGACATGGATAAAAAACGGTGACATATAAATCCCATTAAGGGAGTAAACAATGAATAATGTGAAGAAATAACATATATTAGGCAATAATCTTATCAATGGAGAAAAAGATAAAAATGAATAAAAATGAATGGTATATCATGATTACCATATCATGGAATTGTGGCAACATCATTTTACATAATATTAGCACGTGACAAGACTCATTGTACATGGAGAATGAGTGAACACTCATTAAAATATAATTATCATGAGTAAACCATAATTTATTTTTACTTATCCTGATAGTAATCTTCACCTAATACATTGGAGCGCTATTAGGGTGCCCCTTCTTAAACATTTCATTTAATACATAAGTATTCCACAGGGATCATATAAAATGGATTAATTAACCCTCATAATCTATTCAATGATAAAGGAATGTAGAAATAATACATGAATATCATTAATTAATATGTAATTTTTCATAAAGGTGAATAACCTTGATAGAGAAATGGTCATGGTATTCACTACACAACAAATTTGGCTTGGAAAATCGTGGTGCAATTTCTACAGCATAACGATGTGACATAAAAATTCATAAAAATGGTTGATGAGAGAGAAATGGGTTTCTTATCATATGTACCTGAAATGTATAGTATGGGGGTCATATATATACATGTCCAACATAAATAATGGAATTTAGATACATAATACATAATAATTTATTGAATGTAAATGAGTGAAGAGAAATTATTTAGGGAATTTTAGCATGGTAATGAGTGTACATTGGAGGGATTAATGAGATAGAAAGGGTTATATAAACATTAATACATAAATAGGGAAGTATTATGGAGGTGAAAAATAATTCTAAAACTTTCTAAATTGAAAATAATGGGGCATAACAACATAATGATATTTAGACCAAAATTAGAAAAGAATAAATCCCTTAATAAATTTCAACATGGTAACATGTGTACATGGGTGGCATAAATGAGAGAAAAATGGGTCTATCATAATTCAAACATAAATAGGGAAGTATGGAGGAGGTTCTAAATCATACCCAAACATTTTTAATATAAATAAAAATGGTATAACAACATAACAAAATTTGTACAAAAATGAGGAAAGATGAAATCTTTTACTTTGATGTGTGATCCAAAAGGCCTGGAAGAGGCCTTATAGAGGATTATTGGGATATTGGGGCACGCTAGGACAATTTTATAGATATTATTGAAGAGGTTGTTTTACATAAAAAGTCTTTTATTGAAGAGGAAAATGGATCTTGTGTGGGAATATATAGGAAAATGGTGGGATTTCATTATTATTTATGTTTTGGACCCTACACATTAAAAAAAATAAAAATCACAAACCATATAGTGGTATTTTCCCATGGTTTTTTTTCAAATAGAATTTGAAAAAATTATTTTATAAGAACAATGGCCGAAATTATTAAAATATTAGGCTTTCTTATAAGGAGGTGAGTCACTCTCTCAAGGAAATGAATTTAAAAAGATAAAATGTTTTATAAGCCTTGGAGGTTTCACTAAAGCATTGTAAAATAAATAAAATGAACCTAAAATAGCATTTATTTAATAGTAAAACATATTTTATCCCAAAAAATCATTTATTGTATTTTATTAAAACACTATTGGGTCATTATGAAGTCATAATACCCATTATATAATTAAACAGTATTTAATTTTTACCAATAAATCTGACTGTCTTAGAAAATTATTTAAAATTCCCCTATTAATAATTTCAACATATCTATTCCACAAATAATTTTTAGTTTATCTAAACAATTTTCCATTACAATTTATTTTTTCTTTTAAAACAAAAACTGTCATTTATTAAATATTCATGGGTTTTGATTAAAATGACTTTCAAACATTAATAAAAACCACAATTGTATTAATAGAAATTATGAAATCATTTCTATTTAATAAAATGTAATTTATTAATATATATATATTATTAAAATATAATTTATTTCAAAAATAACCAATAATTCTTCCAAATATATTTTAATTGAATATTAACGAAAAATATATTTGTTCTTCAAAAAAACTATTTACAAAGAAACAATGAATGTGTATTGATTATTCTATATAGAAATTATGTACATAACCAGTGTGAAAGGGCCTTGTTACCTAACCCCTTAAAACACCTTCATAAGACCTAAGGGTAAGGTGTGCAAGGGTGAAAAACTCTTGTGGTGGCCCAAATAACATTTCTCGGGTGGTAATATCTATCAACTTCCACTTCTCCCATAGGCGGTTCTGTTCAAGATTAACGTGTTGATGCTAGGCATGTGCTTGATCAAGAGTGAATCCCAATGATGCCACCTCATCTCCATGCTATGATAAACAGGCTTTTACGGAGAAAACTTATTAGATGAGGCCATCACATCCTTTGACTGAGTAAATTGGATTTGTTATTTCTCTATATCTAAATGAATCTTGTGATCACTGTTCAATGAATATATTAATAAAAATTACATTTATTAACGGTATTTTGAAATCCAAATTCAAAAAACAATAAAAGTAAAAATTTTATATAACCATTTTACATAGTAAGACATTTAATTAGATCAAGGAGAATATTAATTAATAGATGTTTGGGTCGTTACATATATTCTTCTATGAGATGTACATAATACCAATTAATTTTTCATATCATGAATTTCATTATTTTATTGGTATTTTAAAAATATTATAATTTCATTTTTTTCCATGTCGGATTTGATTTAATGTTACTCAGTGGATAGAGTTTATTACATGAGTCTCATCATTTATCCAGATTATTCATTACTATGCTTCTATTTATGAATCATATAATCCATACCTCAATAAAAATCATCATTTTTATTATTATATGGTTATTAGTATCATCTTTCCACTATTTTTTACATTAAATAATAAATAATTTCTTATTTAAAAAATATGACCCCATTTCACTTTTCTATCAGAAATAAGTTTTATTAAAAAACGATGTTTTCTAAAATATTTTTAAAATATTTTCAAAAATAATACTTCAGATCGTTTTCAATGAAAATTTATTTTAAAAATATATTATATTTTTAAATATTAATTTAAATTATTTCAAATCTATTTTAAAATTAAGAGGATTTAAAAAATATATAATGTTTCAAATTCATTTTTTCTATGAAGAAAATATATACTCCATTATAAATTTCATTAATGGATATTTCCAAATTTTTCCCCATACAAAATGGAATAAATTTTTGTAGATCATTCATTTATAGAGAAATAATCTAAATATTCCATTAATATTAATTCTCTAAAATGTATATGTTTTATGATATCAAGTTCATGAGACCTATTTCTCATTCATGGGTTATTTACTTATGAATCATGATTATTTTCAGGGGTATTTATTTGATGAAATGATTATGAAACATGACTCTTTTCCCTAGGTTATGTTATAATTACATGTTTATTATAATAATTTTATTTTTTGGGTTATGATATGAAATTTTTTTAAAATCTAATGTCACATATATTTATGATTTCATTATGAGATGGTTTGGAACAATATATCCCTCCAATTTATTGGGTAATTATTTATATCCAACTTGATAGACATGGTTGGAACAGTACGTTAAGATGGTCTACTAAAAGTATTTTTCCAATAACATTATCTTACATGTTAACCATAACTAATAATATTGACATGGGATCAAAACATGATATGAATGATCATATAGGGAGTAAACCCACCCAAATAAGATATCCATGGAAATAGGTCTTCACTAGTATGAAAATAATTATACATGATTATGTATCTACCACAATTCCTTTTCTAATTCTAATGTTATACATTCATGGATTATTCTAATGATTCCATTTTGATTAATGTCTTATAAACAATCAATACATGTTCCATGATCCATTTTTATGACCTTTGATATGAATGTTATGATCTTCTAATGTTATGATAATGTTCTCATACCCTTATTCCATTGCTTATGCTTAAACATATCCCTTGTGTACCCTTACTGAGAATATTAAATCCACTTGTTTATGTTTATTTTCCCCGTATTTTGAAGATATTTATTAATTTCAATGATTTTAAGATGGGTTTTAGTCATGAAAAATCTACTGGGAGACCATGTAGCTAACTTATGTAGTTGTGTTTATGATTCAATGTTCCAAAAGAGTTAAACTAGTTCTGTCTTTAGGCATTTGTTTTTTTAATATATTATGTATTATAAGAAAATAATTTAATGGCAATGTATTTGTGGATAGGGTAATTATATAGTGTACAACAAATTTTTAAAATAGGTGGAGTAATAAAAGGGGTGGTTTATGATAGTACCAAATATCATTTAATACACACAATAAAATCACATTGAGGGGTTCTAACTCATTGTACCAAATGTATAACCTTCAATAATATGTTTTATGATAATAAAATTTCATATATAAATAATGAAACTAAAATATATTGTGTAAAACTACCTCAATACCATAAAATTGATAATAGGGGATTCCTAAGTATTATTTAGGGGTGAAAATGTGATAAGACCAAAAACAATTTGGATGATTTTTCAGGAAACTAATATTAATGTTCTATATAGTAATATATAATATATTTTTTTTTAATATCCTATAAATTTTCATTTGATGTTACATTTTAATGAGATAAACTGTTTTAACATGTATTATTATTTGAAAAAAATATCATTATCTATCCCAGATATAAATCTGTAGAATTATCTATGTATATATAATATTGAAATTCAAATATTTATTATTGTAATTATAGATTATGTTATCACTTAATTATGTTGTAAAACATCATCCCATTTTAAAATTAAAATGGTGGAAATTATATTTTAGAATAATAGAAATATTGTTAGTAATGTTTATTGCCCATGACATCAATTTCTGATATGAAAAACATCTATGAATATTTAGTTTCACATATTAAGATCATTTTTTGATTGATGGAATTTCTATAAAATTTTATTTTGTATCACATCATTGGAAACTCCACCAAATCATACAATATTGATGTATACTAATAACCCAAAATAATAATTTAGTGATAGGTATTGGTCATCCTATAATAATATTCATAGGAACGTGAATTGACATTATTCATTATTTCATCAATGTTATTTGATTTATAACAAAATATAAAAAAATTAGAGATATACTTTGGTAATATATTTTATTGAGATCTATATAATCACATACAATACATTTTATCTTATTTAATTGTTTCATAATATAGAAAAATATATTAAAATATATTTCTTAAAAAAGAGTTGATATATGGTGTTTTTAATTAAATTATATCTTTGATAGAAAATGTAGATGATTTTATTTGTGTATAGTGAATATAAAACTTATTACCCCCTCCCGAAACATTTATTTAAAATTAGAAAAAATAATCTTTAATAGAAATATAAATATGGTCATGTTTCACTTATCTATGTTTGATATAGATATGATTTGGTTATGTAGATCAAATTATTTTTTATTAAAAATCATTGAGACAAACATAACATATGAAGTACAAGAACATTTGTCCATTGAATCTAATATTTCATAGATGGAGAGAAAAAAATTTATTTCCTAATGGAAAATCTCCCATTACTTTTCTCGATCACTATCATTGAATCACCATTGAAATATAATAACATTATGGCAGTTCAAGGGATAATGCAAGACCCATGATAAGTGATTATGATTCATGATCATTCTAGTTAAACACATTCTTAGAGGTATTGGGTAAGGAATAGATTCATGTTCATAATAAAAAGTGATGAATCCTAGTCTGACCATATTAATATTAACGATCTCCATTGTATTTTAATTCATGATTTTTGAAACCCTATCTAGGTAGATCTCTTATAAATTACATTTTCTCAATATATGATTATAATTATCCAAGAAAATATCTATCAAGTAAATTACCAACTTGTATTGGATGTGATATTAAAAATTCCTCCATATCATACATATTGAAAATAATTATATGGAAATATTAGATATTAAATTTCTTAAATTAAACATTCTATAATTATAATTATGTTTTAAAAATTGGATGACTCAATTTATACATTAATTAATCAATTCAGAAAATAAATTAATCTCTCAGATTCTCTCAGTTTTAACAAACAAATGTAATAACGATGAAAATTTTGTGGTAAATTATAAAAATGTAGTTATATTTGGCCTCAATAATCAAAATATTACATATGGGATTATAAGAAAATATATTATCCCTAATCATTTTTATAGACTAAAAAAACTCATATGATTATTCAATGACTACCTCATATATGATATAATGTTACCTTTCATATAAAATAATTATACTAGTTGGATATAAAATATATTACTATTTTCAATGTTTTTTTGAATTTATAATCCTAGTGTAACATCCCAAGTATGTAATGAAAAATATGTTTTCATAACTATGTCTATTTATGAATTAGAGAGTGTTTAAATAGGCTTAAAATGAGAATAATTCCAATCTTAAGCATAAATTTCTCTAATATTTTTAAAAGAATGTTTTACCGCCTTTAGATGGGGAACCATTTTAAATATATCTATTGACAATTTTATAAGCACTATTTGTCAAAATAAACATATTCATTTTAATTGGGACATTGAAATTTACTTTGGATAAATTTTTGGTATTTTTCTGACAATGTTCATTTTTTAAATGAATAGTGAAAAATACTGCATTTTACTTCAAAGTTGTTTTTTAATATAATTTAATTATATTGGTAGATTATCTTTTTAGTTGGTTTTAAAGTTTAAATAGAATATATTTTTACCATTTAATCCAATTTTTGTCATTGGGATTAATTTCACTTTGAAATTGGACATGAACAAGTGCCAAACTTTTTATAGATATTGTTTCAAAAAAACCCCGCTATTTATTTTGACAACGAGAATTAGTTTTAAATTAATCATTGCAATTTATGTGTTTGGAATTTGGTCAAATGGATTCCATATTTTGAATAAGATGGTCCAAATTATGTAATTAATACTCTTTTGTTTTTTGGACATTATGAATAGTAATGCCGATAATTATCTTTAATTATCGCGATTAATTAGTAATCAGGTTATTAAGGATAATAAAATAATATCATAATAATAAAAAATGACCCCAAAATGTGTCCTAATGATACTGGTTGTGTCATGTACGACCATGGAAGTTCTTGTGCCAAACTTAGGGACTCCATGGAATCACTTTTGTGTGATAGTGACCTTTTATCTTTTTATTTTTAAAGAAAGTTAAATAAAACAAAGAATGTACCACCTAAGTAAAACTATTTTAATTTTGTCAAAATAAATGATCTCTTGGACTATAAATATTAATTGGAAAGATAAAAATATTTCCAACATCATAGTAGTTTTTTTATAATTTTTAGACTTTAAATAAATTAATTTATTTTAGACATCATGATGATGCAGCGATTATCTCATTAATGAATGATTTAAATAAAATGAAAAGATAATGTAAAATATAAGGCATACATTTGTAAAAGACCTATTGTATTAGTATATTTCAAACCATTATCACCTTATCCTCGTAATATATCAATGTGGGACCTTTAAAGTCCAAAGATCATTTTAATATAAAGTAACATTTCTTGGCTTTCCAAGAGTGCCACTCCTCCCTCTTATAAAAGGCCCCCACCTCTATTACTTTACAAACACCTCTCAATCCATTGGATCAGAAAAAATATTCTCAATTCATCTCTCCACATCCCTCTCTTCATTATAAAATCCTTACCTTAGGCATAAATCTCTTCAAGAAACCCTTTTTGGTTCAAACCAAGAGGAGTTACCCGATTTAAAGGTAAATACTTCTCTAATGTTCTATTGTTTTATTTTGCTTTCCAACCCCCTAAAACCTTTTTATTCATTTATTTTGTAACAAAACCAGTATCTTCAATATACTTGGATGTTGCTATAATAATTATTCGAGCTACACTTACACACACCTACATCTAATGGTTAAAGAGCATACTGTTTCCGTGGATGGTGATTTTCTGCCTCACGAAATGATGATTGTTCAATATTCTTATAACACCTTCAATGTTGGCCATTAAGATGTCACTATATTTATATACGATATATAATATGTTTCTGTTTTTCCTAATTTTCATTATTTTTAATTTATGGTATACCATTATGGTTTCCATTATGGGTAAACGCGATGTCATCATTTTAGGAAGTGCAGATTACCACCCCCTCAAAGTGATTTGATTCGTTAATTCCATATGTAGGATGTAAAAAGGATAGAGTTAATGATATTATATATTATATTATACTAGAATTATAATATACCTTTATATCATTATGATTCTATTATATTAAATAGGAAATATAAATGAAAGTAGTGTTCATGCGTACGTACGACTTACCGTCTCCAAGAACAGTGCATTTCATTTCATAGCTCTAAATGTTATGTAATAATATAAATGAATTTATATATTGGATATATACGATATATATGATATCTAAATCATGAATATAATTCTGGATATAATGGATATTTTACCACATGAATAACTTGTAATTATAATGAGTTTATTTTTTACTCAAGTACCAATAGTCGATAAAATGACCATTATTAACTTAAATAATTACATAGTGTTCATAACATGGTAATAAGTGATATAAAAAGAAAAATAACTTGAAAAAGGTTCCTAAGAATGTATAAATTAACTCGAGTTTAGTATTCAGGATATTAAAGAATGATTGAGTCAAGTCAGACACGAGGTATGGGACTTCGTCTCAATCTCCTTTCATTGAGGCATATTTTGTATTATACAAAAATTTCATTTATATGGTGTATAAACCCCTTTGAATTTTAATTTTATTCAAAAGGAATATTTTTATATGAATTGTTTTAATAAATGACAAAAGGGAATGTTTTTGTCTTACGTATGCGGCGACAATGACTTCTCCGCTGCCGTGACCATTATTTGAGTTTAGGCTTTCTCTACAAGCCATAACTGTTTTTTCAAGAAAAATAAATACCATGTTTTACTTTTATTTTTTTTGGTATTGAAAATGGTTTTTATAATGTTCTTATTATATCAATGTTTTATTGATATCTTGTGATTGAAATGTGGAAATTTTATTTTTCCTTTATGCATGTTTTATATGATACGATTATGTTATGGTTCTTGGGCATTGTTTATGATTACGGGTGGTTACGTGATAAACTAAGGGTGGGTGAGTCTGCGATAGCTCTCCAATGCATTGGGTAACACGAATGGGTTAAACACTAAGGTTTCTCCAAAGAGATTTAGGGAACATACTATGATGGGTATTCCAAACGTAACTATGAGGGTTACTCCATACGTAAGAATGTATTGAATGCCTCAAGTTACCTTTATTTCTTATAATTTCTATGATTTATTCATGATTTTATGAGGTATATTAAATTGCATATTTTTTATGAGTAATGTATGATTTCAAACATAGACTAATTTTTCCATTTTGTACTTTTATATCCCTTTCTAATCTGTTTATTCTCATCCCAATTTTTTGAAATGTTTTTCATTGGTCAAGGGAAAAGTACATGATGTGTTGATAGTGTCAAGGAAGTGTCACGAGAGAATCCATGTTTTATTTTAATATGACTCTTTGATGGGGAAAATTAATACTATATTTTATGTAACCTCCTTGATTAAATGTGGAATGAAATGCATGATTTATGATATAATTCTCTAAAACTCTAAACCTGAAAAGATCATCAATGTGTATTGTTGAAATAACTCAAGATTAAGTAAGGATTAAAGCATGAAGCCTTATAGTTGGTATCAAAGGTCGGTTTAGATAACTTGAGGAATTAGAATTATATTAAATGATTATTGTAGAGACCCTAAGCTTGACGTACATGGACATTACATTACTTTTGCAGAATACTTAGTACATTACAAAAACACACACACAAGGACCGTAATAGTTTAGTGTCTTTGGAAACTCGGAATTTAATCATCTAATCATGGTGAAAGATCTTCAAAATCTCCCATAAAGATCTTCCTTTTTTTTCTTAACTAAAATCTTTCTTTATATCCTGGGGAAAAGAAAACATAAAAGGGTGAGCTCAAATGCTCAGTAAGGGTAAACAAAAGAAATATCAATCACATCATATTCATAAGAAAATATCTTTTGGAAATCTTAACCTGCAAAAGATATCATAATATCATAACATGGGATAAATCATAGTAGTGAAATGCAATCCCAATATTCATAACTTAAAACACGAAACTTTGTGGAATACACACATAATCATAGAGAATCATTTCATATTAGTCAAGACTCATTGCCAAGACTCTCTTAGTGGACAAAGTCCATTTCTGAACCGAGTCAGACTCGTTTCAGTCCTGTTTCACTGAACCGGTATAACCTACCGTTCCAACCATGTATATCTCATGAGATATGAAATATTTACCCAATGCATGGGAGGGAGATATAGGTCCCACCCATCTCATAATGATACCATTCTTATGTGTTCCAAAAAATCATAAACCATACATCATAGCATAACCCATGTAATAAAAATGGGAATCTTAAACATCAGGACATCATAAAACAATTCATATACGATAAAATAATTCATAAAAATATTTCCATCACAACATAATAAAATCCATGTAATAATAGGGATAGAAACAGAACCCTTTATTATCTTAGATGGAGAATAATTTTGATAAAACACTTGAACTCCATTCTTGAGGAAAATATCCATTCTACTTCAAAAAACACCTTTCCATTCGTAACATGTCATAAAATTATAAACTAAAAGAAGTTGATTAAAAATAAATTTGAAAATTTGTAAAGGAAGCTTCTTGGAAATAATGTTTTAAAAATTCATTCATGCCGTATAAGTTAAAAAAACATTCTTCTCGTACTTTTATCGGAAAAGTCAAAAAGTACCTCGTACGAAAAATGACAAAAGATTCCTTTCATATCCTTTACTAAAAACTCACCGAAGGGTAAGATTGGATTTAAACAATTGTAGGTGGATGGAAATAATATTACATATTGAGGAAACATGGATTTTGATGATAAAATACACCCCAGTAAATGCCAAAGTATAAACAATCTCGGATAAAAATGAGATTTTTGATATTTTCCCTTACCTTATGTCTGATATGCTTTGTACGTATCCGAACCTCCTGTATAATGATTTAAATAATGTCATTAACTTATTACAGAATCATATTCATTGTTATGATATCATATATGGTTCACTTATGTCTTTATATTACCCGTTCTTTTGTAAATTCCATGTTAAAGAAGCGTTTTGGGTAAAATCGTTTCATTTATCGTAGGTGTTTGGACTTTTTGTTCTTGACATTATTATTACTTATATCATGATTTACATACTTCCAGAATATAAAACAAGATTTATATATCATAAATATTCAGTATATATATATATAATAGATAGATAAATGAAATGAAACACACCGTTCATGGAGACGGTAGTCCGTATGTATGCATGAACGCTGTTTTCCTTTCCTTATTGTCTTGAATGAAAGTAAGTAGATGAAATACATATATACATAAATCCAGTAGCTTTATAACGTCATATATTTCATTATTATTTCTTATATATACTCTATAATCATTCTTAAATGGTTAACATGGAGAATGAATCTCATCGCGTCGTGGAGACGGTAGTCCGTACGTACGCACGAGCGATGATATCATTCTCATGATCATGAACTTGTGTTGAAGTGTATGTATACTATTTAAGTATAAATATCAATTTATAATAATTATATATAGTTACTCATTACACCATTATACCCATCCAATTAAGGTGGTGGCGGAAATTAGATTACACCACGGCGTGGAGACGATATTCCGTACGTACGCACGCGCGGTGATTTCCTTCTTCCGTAGGATGGATAGAAGGTTAATTAGAGTTGTTTCATATTTATAATAACATATATGTATATAATAAATACTGATGTTATTACTTTATCATGAAACAACTAAATAAGAAGAAGTTGAAGAAGAAAGAAATTGAAAAATATCGGTAATGGATATTACCTCTTTTTGACGCGCCTTTTCTTAACCTCCACTTAAAGAACTAAGGATGTTCTTTGAAGAAGACCAGGACCTCTAGGATGATACTAGGGAAGTGGAGAAGAGACTTTTTCAGGGGTTGGCCGAGCTTGAATGCTCAAATTGGTGTGAGGATAAGAGGGAGGAGGTGCCCTTTTATAAGGGAGGAGAGGGGCACCTTTGGGAAAACTAAAAATATTATTTTATTATAAAGTCATGTTCGGTTTTAAATAGCTCCAAATTGATATATTTCGATGCTAAGGTGTGGATGGGTCGAAATAATCTCATAAAATAAGATTTAGACAAGTTTAGGTTATTATTTTAACCTTATCAATTAAATTTAACTCTAATTTAAATAATTTAACTTTTACCGTGTCTTTTTGTTTTCTTACAATATATGGTTAATAAACTTACTATATCAAGCCAAAAGAACCCCAAGTTGTTTATTATTAATATATATAACTTTATCTAAGTCATTTGGTCGAACCTTAGATTTTTAGGAATAAAATAACAATTAATAAAATTATATTTGTTTTAAAAACTAATTTATGTCAATTTTGACACTATTTGGTACATGATTTTTACGAAATTCATAAAGGAATGATAAGTTCAAACCAAGTTACTTAAATCAACAATAACATGTCATATTAACCTAGAAAATTAGTGTAAGTCATAAAAAGACTCAAATTACATTTATTTGGGCATTTATAACATCAATTGTGTTAATATTTTCTTAAAAAGGTAATTACTGCATCATCGTTGTGTCATAAATAAATAAAATGTCTAAAAATTACAAATAAAATATCATTATGTAGGAAATAGTTTTAGATTACTAATGAATATTTATAGTCGAATTTATCTTATGTATAACCCTATATTAAAAATGATTTACTTATTAAACATTGATTTTAACAATTTTAACCCTTCTTTAAATAAATTAATAATAAATGTCCTAATCTAATCCAAGTGGGATTAAATGGTCATATTTTATTACTAAGGTTGTTTTTGGTCTAATTAAACTTATCCAATAGAATTAGGACATGTTTTAGGGTAATAATAATATCATTTTTACCCTTAATTACCCTATTTACTTTTAACCGTGGTAAAAAAAAATCAAAAGTTACTATTCACGAAAAATAATGTTCATCTCATTGAACCACATTTTAGTCCTTGATATTGACCGTGTCTCTCGGATTTTCGAAATTTCACTCACAGAAGCGGTAAAATTATGTTTTATAAAAAATTCAGTTTTTTTAACTACCACTTAGTGGCTTCACTATTCATCAAAAAATTAACGTTTCCATAAAAATACAAAAAATTAGGCCTAAGATATATTTGATATTATGAATTCAAAAATGACGTCTATTTTACCAAATTCAAAACATATCAGTTACATTAATTAATATAAAAATTAATTCTCGTCGTCAAAACAAATAGCGTGTTTTTGAGAGATAATTACTGTCAAAAGATTGACCCTTGTTTATTCTGTTTTAAATGTGAAATTACATCCAATGACCAAAATTGTATTAAATTGTAAAAATATATTCAAAAATATACTTTAAAACCACTCAAATTAATAATTTATCACTATTAATTATTTCTATTAAAAAAATTGATTTTAATTAAAATTTAGTAATTTTCACTATTCATCAGAATATGAAAGTTATCCGAAAAGTACCAAAATTTCACCCTAAACTAATTTTAATATTCTGAATCAAAAAATGAAGTCCATTTTGAAATAAAAAATTTACAAAATTTCAAAAAGTGTTATTACTATTCATAACGGCTAGTTTTAATAATATTTTAATAGCATATCATTGTTTAGTGAAACTCGGTATTGCGTACTACACATGCTATCGAGGAAGGTCGCGATTTCGTGTAATGCAAGGCAAGTCAAGGATGCGTGTTGTGAAAGCTTCTTTTGGTGTAGCGTACAACACAAGACATGAAATTAAAAATAATATTTTTCATAAAATCTTGGGGTGTTACATTCTACCACCCTTAAAAATGAATTTCACCCTCGAAATTCGTCGGGGTTATAAATGGTTTACTACTCGAAAGTTTGTTTAATAGAAACCCACATCATAAAAAGGAATACCAAAATATGGCTTTAAAAACTAAATTATGAAATGTAACGGTTACCCAAATTAACTCATCACTGGGTTTCCACGTAGGAGAACATAGGTGAAAATATGGATATGGAAGAAAAATCTAACCATCAAGTTCTGATGGAGAGTGGTAGAGAACATGGCTATGAAAAATCCAAAAATCACAAAGCCATAAATTTGTGATGATCCAGGGTACCATCTGATTCATCAGATATAAGATCACTAGGACAACATTTTTTTTTCAATATCATTTCCCTAAAGTTGAAAATTTTGAATTAGAAGAAATACTTACTTGATTTTGGTACAATCTCACTGTTGTTCGTGATTTGAACAATTTCCACTTCATCGCTTAAAGAAATGAAGTTGAATTTGTTATTCGTGAAGTGTTAACATATCATGTGATAGAATGATGGGTCATTCCATCTGTTTCAAACAAAAGTTTAGCAATAGTTATCAAATATACATAAGTCCGCCTTTGGTGAGGTTAATCATATACGATTCCAAAAATGAACAAATACTTCATATATTATACCACATAATAAAATAAAACTAGTTTCTACTAACTAGGGACTTTTTGTAGGCCAGTGGTATGCGATAAAGGCCCGTCGCACTTTAGTTGTGGGTTCGATTCCCACAGCCTTGGCCGACGCCATGGGTTGTCGCACATCCTGCAGGTTGTCCTTTTTCTAAAACTACATTATTATAACATCCCATCAACAATATCAAAAAAAGTTTTATCCCTAAACAATACTAAGTTATGTCCAACATAATCCATTCCTATATTTAGGCGTATCTAAAATACTTCGGTCCAAGCACATATTATAGAGAAAATGATCACGTGAATGCCATCATTTATCCCTCATATATCTTGTTCGTCACATTCCAGTCATGTGAATACCATAATCATGTAATCTCTTGATAAATGAATTCCCATTGAATCTTAGTGAAAACATGAGTGATGTCAAAAGATAACTCTTCCCACATACCAAAATCCTCAAAATTCTATATACTCAAAACATGATATAACTATTTCCTTATATCAGTCATGAGCTCATGAATACTATCAAACATTTAATTTTCTCCTTATCCCTTCATTATGCGCATATCATCTACATTCCAAAAATATCTGAATAACCTTCCATGGATACCAATACCATTAATCTTACAATTTTAAAATTCAATGAAAGTCAACAGTGTAACAATCCTTAGATGTCCCTTTATTCCATAGTACCATGAGATTACTTATAAAACATTATACTTAATAAACATGTAATCATTCCACTACCTTCTTAAACCATTAACCGAGCTTCAACAATTCTTTCATCTCACATATAATTTGTAGTCTCTTCATCATCATCAACATAAATACTACCCATACTACCATACTGATTCTCTTCATCAGACTTTCCCTTAGGGCATTGGATTGCATAATGCCCGTACATTCCACATTTAAAACATTTAACCATTTTTGATGTCGTAGCAAGACCATTATCCTCATCCCTGGTGTTAACTGAACCTTTTCCTTTGCACTTACTGGCTTTGTGTCCTTCTTTTCCACACCCAAATCATCTTCCAGTTCCTTTGAAACATTCTCCTTGATGCCTCTTTCCACATGATTTACAAAGGGGAAATTGAACTTTCTTTCCTCTATGATCATCATGAAACTCCATCTTTCTCTTATTAGCCGAGTCAGGAAACGTACCAAATTTTACTTTATTGATCATATTATGAGATTGCTGATTCGGCATAATAATGATGTTTGGACCTCAAAATCCCATTTCATTTGGTTTCTCATGAAGAATATCATTCCATTTTCCATCATATCCTCCATTATCATGAATCATCTTGTTTCCAGCCATTTTCTAAAACCCAAAAAGAATAGTGTGAGAGGCAAAAATATTAATAAAGGGGAGTAACTTCAATATCTAAAATCTTTGGTTTAATCTAATATTGTTACCATAGTTCTAGGACTATATACTATATGTATACTTATCCTTAGGAACATCCATAGACATACCATAGAAATATCTCTAGGGATCTCACTAATGTTTTCGCATCCTAGTTTCCAAAGGTTGACTAAACCTTTCCTCTGATACCAACTGTAGAGACCCAAAGCTTGACGTACATGGACATTACATTACTTTTTCGGAATACTTAGTACATTACAAAAACACACACACAAGGACTGTAATAGTTTAGTGTCTTTGTAAACTTGGAATGTAATCATCTAATCATGGTGAAAGATCATCAACATCTGCCATAAAGATCTTCCTTTTTTTTCTTACCTAAAATCTTTCTTTATATCCTGGGGAAAAGAAAACATAAAAGGGTGAGCTCAAATGCTCAGTAAGGGTAAACAAAAGAAATATCAATCACATCATATTCATAAGAACATATCTTTTGGAAATCTTAACCTGCAAAAAAGATCATAATTTCATAACATGGGATAAATCATAGTAGTGAAATGTAATCCCAATAGTCATAACATAAAACATGAAACTTTGTGGAATATACACATAATCATATAGAATCATTTCTTATTAGTCAAGACTCATTGCCAAGACTATCTTAGTGGACAAAGTCCATTTCTGAACCAAGTCACCCTCGTTTCAGTCCTGTTTCACTGAACCGGTATAACCTACTGTTCCAGCCATGTCTATCTCATGAGATATATAATCTTTACCCAATGCATTGGAGGGAGATATAGGTCCCACCCATCTCATAATGATACCATTCTTATGTGTTCCACAAAATCATAAACCATACATCATTGCATAACCCATATAATAAAAACGAGAATCTTAAACATTGGGACATCATAAAACAATTCATATAAGATAAAGGAATTCATAAAAATATTTCCATCACAACATAATCAAATTCATGTAATAATAGGGATAGAAACAGAACCCTTTATTATCTTAGATGGAAAATAATTTTGATGAAACACTTGAACTCCATTCTTGAGGAAAATATCATTTCTACTTCAAAAAAACACATTTCCTTTCTTAACATGTCATAAAATTCTAAACTAAAAGAAGTTGATTAAAATTAAATATGAAAACTTTTAATGTAAGCTTCTTGGAAATAATGTTTTAAAAATTCATTCATGCCGTATAAGTTAAAAAAAAATTCTTCTCGTACTTTTGTAAGAAAAGTCAAAAAGTACCTCATACGGAAAACGACAAATGATTCCTTTCATAGCCTTTACTAAAAACTCACCAAAGGGTAAAATTGGATTTAAACAATTGTAGGTGGATGGAAATAATATCACATATTGAGGAAACATGGATTTGGATGATAAAATACACCCCAGTAAATGCCAATGTATAAACAATCTCGGATAAAAATGAGATTGTGATATTTTCCCTTACCTTATGTCCGATATGCTTTGTACGTATCCAAAACTCCTGTATAATGATTTAAATAATGTCATTAACTTATTACAGAATCATATTCATTGTTATGATATCATATATGGTTCACTTATGCCTTTATATTACCCGTTCTTTTGTAAATTCCATGTTAAAGAAGCGTTTTGGGTAAAATCGTTTCATTTATCATTGGTGTTTGTAATTGTTGTTCTTGACATTATTATTACTTATATCATGATTTACTTACATCCAGAATATAAAACATGATTTATATATCATATATATTCAGTATATATATATATATAATAGATAGATAAATGAAATGAAACACACCGTTCATGGAGACGGTAGTCCGTACGCACGCATGAACGCTGTTTTCCTTTCCTTATTGTCTTGAATGGAAGTAAGTAGATGACATACATATATACATAAATCCAGTATCTTTATAATGTCATATATTTCATTATTATTTCTAATATATACTTTATAATCATTCTTATATGGTTAACATGGAGAATTAATCTCATCGCGTCGTGGAGATGGTAGTCTGTACGTACGCACGAGCGATGATATCGTTCTCATGATCGTGAACTTGTGTTGAAGTGTATGTATACTATTTCAGTATCAATATCACTTTATAATAATCATATATAGTTACTCATTACACCACTATACCCATCCAATTAAGGTGGTGGCGGAAAATAGATTACACCACGGCGTGGAGACGGTATTCTGTACGTACGCACGCGCAGTGATTTCCTTTTTCCGTAGGATGGATAGAAGGTTAATTAGAGTTGTTTCATATTTATAATAACATATCAGTATATAAAAAATACTGATGTTATTACTTTATCATGAAACAACTAAAGAAGAAGAAGTTGAAGAAGAAAGAAATTGAAAAAGATCGGTAATGGATATTACCTCTTTTTGACGCGCCTTTTCTTAACCTCCAATTAAAGAACTACAGATGGTATTTGAAGAAGACCAGGACCTCTAGGATTATACTAGGGATGTGGAGAAGATATTTTGTCAGGGGTTGGCCTAGCTTGAATGCTCAAATTGGTGTGAGGAGGAGAGGGAGGAGGTGCCCTTTTATAAGGGAGGAGAGGGGCACCTTTGGGAAAACTAAAAATATTATCTTATTATAAAGACAAGTTCGGTTTTAAATTGCTCCAAATTGTTATATTTCGAAGCTAAGGTAGGGATGGGTCCAAATACTCTCATCCAATAGTATTTAGACAAGTTTAGGTTATTATTTTAACCTTATAAATTAGATTTAACTCTAAGTTAAATAATTTAACTTTTACCGTGTCTATTTTTTCTTACACTATATGGTTAATAAACATACTATATCAATCCAAACGAACCCCAAGTTGTTATTATTAATATATATAACCTTATCTAAGTCATTTTGCCGAACCTTTGATTTTTAGGAATAAAATAACAATTAATAATATAATATATAGTTTAAAAACTAATTTATGTCAATTTTGACACTATTTGGTACATGATTTTTATGAAATTCAGAACAGAATGATAAGTTAGAACCAAGTTACATAAATGAACAATGACATGTCATATTAACCTATAAAATTAGTGTAATCATAAAAAGTCTCAAATTACATTTTTTTGGGCATTTATAACATCATTTGTGTTATTATTTTCTTAAAAAGGTAATTACTGCATCATCGTTGTGCCATAAATAAATTATATTATGTAATGTCTAAAAATTACAAATAAAATATCATTATGTATAAAATCGTTTTATCTTTATAATGAATATTTATAGTCGAATTTATCTTATGTATAACCCTATATTAAAAATGATTTACTTATTAAACATTGATTATAACTATTTTAACCCTTCTTTAAATAAATTAATAATAAATGTCCTAATCTAATCCAAGTGGGCTTAAATGGTTCTATTTTATTCCTAAGGTTGTATTTGGTCGAATTAAAATTATCCAATAGAATTAGGACATGTGTTAGGGTAATAATAATATCATTTGTACCCTTAATTACCCTATTTACTTTTAACCGTGGTAAAAAAAAATCAACAGTTACTATTCAACAAAAATTATTTTCTTCTCATTGAACCACATTTTAGTCCTTGATATTAACCGTGTCTCTCGGATTTTCGAAATTACACTCACAGAAGCGGTAAAATTATGTTTTATGAAAAATTCAGTTTTTTTAACTACCACTTAGTGGTTTCACTATTCATCAAAAAATGAACGTTTCCAGAAAAATACAAAAAAATTAGGCCTAAGATATATTTGATATTATGAATTCAAAAATGACGTCTATTTTACCAAATTCAAAAAATATCAGTTACATTAATTAATTTAAAAATTAATTCTCGTCGTCAAAACAAATAGCATGTTCTTGAGAGATAATAACTATCAAAAGATTGACAGTTGTTTATGTCTGGTTTAAATGTGAAATTACATCCAATGACCAACATTGTATTAAACTGTAAAAATATATTCTAAATATACTTTAAAACAACTCAAATTAATAATTTATCACTATTAATTATTTCTATTAAAAAAGTTGTTTTTAATTAAAATTTAGTAATTTTCACTATTCATCAGAATATGAAAGTTATCTGAAAAGTACCAAAATTTCACCCTAAGCTAATTTTAATATTCCGAATCCAAAAATGAAGTCCATTTTGAAAAATAAAATTTACAAATTTTCAAAAAGTGTTTATTACTATTCATAACAGCTAGTTTTAATAATATTTTAATAGCATATCGTTTTTTAGTGAAACTCGGTATTGCGTACTGCACACGCTATCGAGGAAGGTTGCGATTGCGTATAATGCAAGGCAAGTCAAGGATGCGTATTGTGGAAGCTCCTTTTGGTGTATCGTACAACACAAGACATAAAATTTAAAAGAATATTTTTCATAAAATCTTGGGGTGTTACATTCTACCCCCCTTAAAAATGAATTTCACCCTCAAAATTCGTCGGGGTTAAAAATGGTTTACTACTCGAAAGTTTTTTTAATAGAAACCCACATCGTAAAAAGGAATACCAAATTATGGCTTTAAAAACTAAAGTATGAAATGTAACGGTTACCCAAATTAACTCATCACTGGGTTTCCACGTAGGAGAACATAGGTGAAAATATGGATATGGAAGAAAAATCTAACCATCAAGTTCTGATGGAGAGTGGTAGAGAACATGGCTATGAAAAATCCAACAATCGCAAAGCCATAAATTTGTGATGATCTAGGGTACCATCTGATTCATCAGATATAAGATCACTAGGACAACATTTTTGGTTCTCAATATCATTTCCCTAAAGTTGAAAAATTTGAATTAGAAGAAATAATTACTTGATTTTGGTACAATCTCACTGTTGTTCGTGCTTTGAACAATTTCCACTTCATCTCTTAAATAAATGAAGTTGAATTTGTTATTCGTGAAGTGTTAACAGATCATGTGATAGAATGATGGGTCATTCCATCTGTTTCAAACAAAATTTAGCAATAGTTATCAAATATACATAAGTCCGCCTTTGGTGAGGTTAATCATATACGATTCCAAAAATGAACTTATACTTCATATATCATACCGCTTAATAAAATAAAACTAGTTTCTACTAACCAGGGACTTTCTGTAGGCCAGTGTTATGCGATAAAGGCTCGTCACACTTTAGTTGTGGGTTCGATTCCCACAGCCTAGGCCGACGCGATGGGTTATCTCACATCCTGCAGGTTGTCCATTCTCTAAAACTATATTATTATAACATCCCATCAACAATATCAAAAAAAGTTTTATCCATAAACAATACTAACTTATGTCCAACATAATCCATTCCAATCTTTAGGCTTATCTAAAATACTTCGGTCCAAGATCATAGTATAGAGAAAATGATCACGTGAATGCCATCATTTATCCCTCATATATCTTGTTCGTCACATTCCAGTCATGTGAATACCATAATCATGTAATCTCTTAAAAAATGAATACCCATTGAATCTTAGTGAAAACATGAGTGCTGTCAAAAGATAACTCTTTCCACATACCAAAATCCTCAAAATTCTATATACTCAAACCATGATATAACTATTTCCTTATATCAGTCATGAGCTCATCAATACTATCAAACATTTGATTTTATCCTTATCCCTTCATTATGCGCATATCATCTACTTTCCAAAAATATCTGAATAACCTTTCATGGATACGAGTACCATTAATCATACAATTTCAAAACTCAAGGAAAGACAACAGCGTAACAATCCTTAGATGTCTCTTTATTCCATAGTACCATGAGATTACTTATACAACATTACACCTAATAAACATGTAATCATTCCACTACCTTCTTAAACCACTGACTGAGCTTAAACAATTCTTTCATCTCACATATCATTTGTAGTCTCTTCATCATCATCAACATAAATACTACCCATACGACCATACTGATTCTCTTCATGAGTCTTTCCCTTAGGGCATTGGTTTGAATAATGCCCATACATTCCACATTTAAAACATTTAACCATTTTTGATGTCGTAGCAAGACCATTATCCTCATCCCTGGTGTTAACTGAACCTTTTCCTTTGCACTTACTGGCTTTGTGTCCTTCTTTTCCACACCCAAAGCATCTTCTAGTTCCATTGAAACATTCTCCTTGATGCCTCTTTCCACATGATTTACATAGGGGAAATTGAACTTTCTTTCCTCTATGATCATCATGAAACTCCATCTTTCTCTTATTAGCATAGTCAGGAAACATACCAAATTTTACTTTATTGATCATATTATGTGATTGCTGATTTGGCATAATAATGATCTTTGGACCTCCAAATCCAATTTCATTTGGATTCTCATAAATAATATCATTCCATTGTCCATCATATCCTCCATTATCGTGAATCATCTTATTTCCAGCCATTTTCTAAAACCCAAAAAGAATAGTGTGAGAGGAAAAAATATTAATAAAGGGGGAGTAACTTCAATATCTAAAATCTTTGGTTTAATCTTATATCGTTACCATAGTTCTAGGACTATATACTATATGTATACTTATCGTTAGGGAAATCCCTAGACATACCATATAAATATCTCTAGGGATCTCACTAACGTTTTCGCATCCTATTTTCCAAAGGTTGACTAAACCTTTCCTCTGATACCAACTGTGGAGACTCGAAGCTTGATGTACATGGAAATTATATTACTTTTGCGGAATACTTAGTACATTACAAAAACACACACACAAGGACCGTAATAGTTTAGTGTCTTTGGAAACTTGGAATGTAATCATCTAATCATGGTGAAAGATCTTCAACTTCTCTCATAAATATCTTCCTTTTTTTCTTACCTAAAATCATTCTTTATATCCTGGGGAATAGAAAACATAAAAGGGTGAGCTCAAATGCTCAGTAAGGGTAAACAAAAAATATATCAATCACATCATATTCATAAGAACATATCTTTTGGAAATCTTAACCTGCAAAAGAGATCATAATTTCATAACAGGGGATAAATCATAGTAGTGAAATGTAATCCCAATAGTCATAACTTAAAACATAAAACTTTGTGGCATACACACATAATCATAGAGAATCATTTCTTATTAGTCAAGACTCATTGCCATGACTATCTTAGTGGACAAAGTCCATTTCTGAACCGAGTCACCCTCGTTTCAGTCCTGTTTCACTGAACCGGTATAACCTACCGTTCCAGCCATGTCTCTCTCATGAGATATAAAATCTTTACCCAATGCATTGGAGGGAGATATAGGTCCCACACATCTCATAATGATACCATTCTTACGTGTGCCACAAAATCATAAACCATACATCATAGCATAACCCATGTAATAAAATGGGAATATTAAACATCGGGACATCATAAAACAATTCATATAAGATAAAGGAATTCATAAAAATATTTCCATCACAACATAATAAAATCAATGTAATAATAGGGATAGAAACAGAACCCTTTATTATCTTAGATGGAAAATAATTTTGATAAAACACTTGAACTCCTTTCTTGAGGAAAATATAACTTCTACATAAAAAAACACCTTTCCTTTCTTAACATGTCATAAAATTCTAAACTAAAAGAAATTGATTAAAAATAAGTTTCAAAACTTTTAAAGGAAGCTTCTTGGAAATAATGTTTTAAAAATTCATTCATGCTGTATAAGTTAAAAAAACATTCTTCTCGTACTTTTGTCGGAGAAGTCAACACGTACCTCGTACGAAAAATGACAAAAGAATCCTTTCATATCCTTTACTAAAAACTCACCGAAGGGTAAAATTATATTTAAAAAATTGTAGGTGGATGGAAATAATATTACATATTGAGGAAACATGTATTTGGATGATAAAATACACACCAGTAAATGCCAAAGTATAAACAATCTCAGATAAAAATGAGATTGTAATATTTACCCTTACCTTATGTCTGATATGCTTTATACGTATCCGAACCTCCTTTATTATGATTTAAATAATGTCATTAACTTATTACAGAATCATATTCATTGTTATGATATCATAAATGGTTCATTTATGACTTTATATTACCCGTTCTTTTATAAATTCCATGTTAAAGAAGCGTTTTGGGTAAAATCGTTTCATTTATCGTAGGTGTTTGGACTTGTTGTTCTTGACATTATTATTACTTATATCATGATTTACTTACTTCCAGAATATAAAACATTATTTATATATCATATATATTCAGTATATATATATATAATAGATAGATAAATGAAATGAAACACACCGTTCATGGAGACGGTAGTCCGTACGTACGCATGAACGCTGTTTTACTTTCTTTATTGTCTTGAATGGATGTAAGTAGATGAAATACATATATACATAAATCCAGTAGCTTTATAATGTCATATATTTCATTATTATTGCTTATATATACTTTATAGTCATTTTTAAATGGTTAACATGGAGAATGAATCTCATCGCGCCGTGGAGACGGTAGACCATACGTACGCACGAGCAATGATATCGTTCTCATGATCGTGAAATTCTGTTGAAGTGTATGTATACTATTTCAGTATCAATATAAATTTATAATAATAATATATAGTTACTCATTACACCATTATATTAATCCAATTAAGGTGGTGGCGGAAAATAGATTACACCACGGCGTGGAGACGGTATTCCATACGTACGCACGCGCGGTGATTTCCTTTTTCTGTAGGATGGATAGAAGGTTAATTAGAGTTTTTTCATATTTATAATAACATATCAGTATATAAGAAATACTGATGTTATTACTTTATCATGAAACAACTAAAGAAGAAGAATTTGAAGAAGAAAGAAATTGAAAAAGATCGGTAATGGATATTACCTCTTTTTGACGCGCCTTTTCTTAACCTCCACTTAAAGAACTATGGATGGTCTTTGAAGAAGACCAGGACCTCTAGGATGATACTAGGGAAGTGGAGAAGAGATTTTTTCTGGGGTTTGCCGAGCTTGAATGCTCAAATTGGTGTGAGGAGGAGAGGGAGGAGGTGCCCTTTTATAAGGGAGGAGAGGGGTACCTTTGGAAAACTAAAAATATTATTTTATTATAAAGTCAAGTTCGGTTTTAAATAGCTCAAAATTGATATATTTAGAAGATAAGGTGGGTATTGGTCTAAATCCTCTCATCCAATAGGATTTAGACAAGTGTAGGTTATTATTTTAACCTTATCAATTAGATTTAACTCTATGTTAAATAATTAACTTTTACCGTGTCTTTTTGTTTTCTTACACTATATGGTTAATAAACATACTATATCAAGCTAAAAGAACCCCAAGATGTTTATTATTAATATATATAACCTTATCTAAGTCATTTGGCCGAACCTTAGATTTTTAGGAATAAAATAACAATTAATAATATAATATTTGTTTTAAAAACTAATTTATGTCAATTTTGACACTATTTGGTACATGATTTTTATGAAATTTATAACAGAATGATAAGTTCAAACCAAGTTACTTAAATCAACAATAACATGTCATATTAACCTTTAAAATTAGTTTAAGTCATAAAAAGTCTCAAATTACATTTATTTGTGCATTTATAACATCAATTGTCTTAATATTTTCTTAAAAAGGTAATTACTGCATCATCGTTGTGTCATAAATAAATTAAATTATTTAATGTGTAAAAATTTCAAATATAATATAACTGTGTAGGAAATCGTTTTATCTTTCTAATGTATATTTATAGTCGAATTTATCTTATGTATAACCCTATATTAAAAATGATTTACTTATTAAAAATTGATTTTAACTATTTTAACCCTTCTTTAAATTAATTAATAATAAATGTCCTCATCTAATCCATGTGGGGTTAAATGGTCATATTTTATTCCTAAGGTTGTTTTTGGTCTAATTACACTTATCCAATAGAATTAGGACATGTTTTAGGGTAATAATAATATCATTTTACCCATAATTACCCTATTTACTTTTAACCGTGGTAAAAAAAATCAAAAGTTACTATTCACCAAAAATTATTTTCATCTCATTGAACCACATTTTAGTCCCTGATATTAACTGTGTCTCTTGGATTTTCGAAATTCCACTCACAGAAGTGGTAAACTTAAGTTTTATGAAAAATTCAGTTTTTTTAACTACCACTTAGTGGTTTCATTATTCCTCAAAAAATGAACGTTTCCAGAAAAATACAAAAAATTAGGCCTAAGCTATATTTGATATTATGAATTCAAAAATGACGTCTATTTTACCAAATTCAAAACATATAAGTTACATTAGTTAATTTAAAAATTAATTCTAGTCGTCAAAACAAATAGCGTGTTTTTGAGAGATAATAACTATCAAAAGATTGACACTTGTTTATGTCTGGTTTAAATGTGAAATTACATCCAATGACCAACATTGTATTAAATTGTAAAAATATATTCTAAATATACTTTAAAACCACTCAAATTAATAATTTATCACTATTAATTATTTCTATTAAAAAAGTTGTTTTTCATTAAAATTTAGTAATTTTCACTATTCATCAGAATATGAAAGTTATCCGAAAAGTACCAAAATTTCACCCCAAGCTAATATAAATATTCCGAATCCAAAAATAAAGTCCATTTTGAAAAATAAAATTTACAAATTTTCAAAATGTGTTTATTACTATTCATAACGGCTAGTTTTAATAATATTTTAATAGCATATCGTTGTTTAGTGAAACTCGGTATTGCGTACTACACACGCTATCGAGAAAGGTCGTGATTGCGTGTAATGAAAGGAAAGTAAAGGATGCGTGTTGTGCAAGCTCCTTTTGGTGTAGAGTACAACACAAGACATGAAATTAAAAAGAATATTTTTCATAAAATCTTAGGGTGTTGGAATTATCCAAAAATATTTTTTTATGGTCAAATTGAAATGATATAGCATTTGAAGATTACAATGTTTCATCAATATGACATGTTTGTTCAGAATGGTTTTTCCCAGAGGAAACAAGGAAGCAGTTCTAGGAAGGAATACAGATTGAAATGTCCTTCCAAATAAGCATCCTTAGATGGTCGGATTTTGAACTGAACCGTTTGTTGCAGTAATGGTGCAGTTGAATCAAGCGATAAATGGTGGTGGTATCCATGCACGAGATCAGCTAGATCAACCGTTGAGGAACATGTTAGTGGTGGAACATTTCATGAGGCAAAATCCCCCAACATTCAGAGGTTCATCTGACCCAGTGCTAGCTGAAGGGTGGATTAAAGCACTGGAGAAGATTTTCGATGTCATGGGGTGTTTAGGCAATCAAAAGGTTAGTCATGAAATTTTCCGTTTAGAGGGTGAAGCAGATCAATGGTAGTCGATGGTTAAAAATATCAAGGACGCTGATGAGATTGATGCTCTCAACTGGGATGAATTCAAAGGTATGTTGCTTGAGATGTATTTTCCTATGGCTGTTTGACTTTGGATGGAAAAACAACTCTTGGAATTGAGGAAAGTGGATGACTCAGTGGAAACTTATGAATAGAGGTTCACTCGATTGTCAAGGTATGCTCCAAATTTAATCCGAGACCATGATAGTAAAATCAATCATTTTTACTCAGGATTAAATCCAAAATATCGAAGGGAATTATCTTCTCGGGAGTTAAAAAGTTATGAAAATATTGTTCGATGTGATGAGAAGGTGGAAATGGAGTTTGTTGATGATCAAGTGTTCTATAACAACCAACAAAAAAATAGACCGAGGTGGTAGTAGAAAGGGAAGAATTCTTCAAAAAGGTCAGATGGTAAGAAAACTAAGTTTCCATTTTGTGATAAATGTGGTAAAGCGCATGCTGGAGAATGTCTTCTGAATTCTGGAAAGTGATACCGATGTGGTAAGATGGGACATATGGCCCGTGATTGCACTAGAAAAGATCAAGGTGATGGTAATACCAAATTTGATTCATAGGTAGTGAAATGTTTGAAGTGCAATGGGATGGGTCACTATGCAAACGAGTGTCCGACAAAGAGATCGAGTGATGGGAAGCAGTTAGACTACATGCAGAAAGGGGTGGTGAAATCCTTTGAACTACTTCAACAGATGTTGGGCCATCAAATGAAGTGGTATCAGGTACTTTTTTTTTGTTTTCTCAGATTATGATAATGTGTTGTTTGATTCGGGTTCTACACATTCATTCATCTCTGAAAAATTTTCTTGTAAATTGGGAATTCCATATCAAGAAATGACTCCTAAACATGTGGTAAAAACACCGGGGGAAATGCTGAGGTAAAAAGAATTTATAAGAGTCTTCCTATCCTTATCTGTGGAAAGAACCAACATGAAAACCTTATTGTTTTACCTCTAGTAGAGTTTGATGTTATCCTAGGTATGGATTGGATCTCTGTTTACCATGCTAAGATTGATTGTAGAGCTAAAGAAGTTTCTTTTCATAAATACATTCAGTTTGTTTACAAGAATGAACCCTTACTGTTGATAACACATCAAGAGGCTGAGAAACTTTTAAAAGATGGAAATGAATGTTACCTTGCACATGTTTCTAAAAAGAATGGAACAATTCATATTAATGATGTGCCAGTGGTAAATGAGTATCCTGATGTTTTTCCTATTGAGTTGCCTTGAATAATACCAGATCGGGAAGTTGAATTTACTGTTGACTTAGTTGCTGATTCTAAGAAATTTTTAAAAACCCCTTATCGAATGGCTCAAATTGAACTTTTAGAGTTGAAGGAGCAATTGCATGATTTATTAATTAATGGTTTCATTCGACCTATCACATCACCATGGGGTGCTCTTATATTATTTGTTAAAAAGAAATATGGTTCAGTGAAACATTAATTGATTATAGAGCCTTGAATAACATCACTATTAAGAACAAATATCCTTTTCCTCATATCAATAATTTGTTTGATCAGCTCCAGGGAGCACAGTATTTTTCAATGATTTACCTGAGATCAGGGTACCATCATTTGAAGGTAAAGGTAGAAGATATTCCGAAGACCGCGTTTCGTACAAGATATGGCCATTATGAATTTGTAGTTATTCCTTTTAGGCTAACCAATGCACATATTGTATTCATGGAACTTATGAATAGAATATTCCATGAGTTCTTGGATAAGTTTGTGGTTGTTTTCTTTCCTTGGTCATATTGTTTCTAAATATGGAATAACTATTAATCCTGCAAAAACAAAGGTAGTTGAAGAATGGCCAAGACCCACAAATGTAACTGAGATTCGTAGTTTTCTTGGTTTGACAGGCTATTAGCGAAGTATTTTTATAAATTTTTCACGGTTATCTAGTCCAATGACTAAGCTAACTCGAAAGGGTGTTAAGTTTATCTGGACAAAAGAATGTGATGATAGTTTTTAGGAATTGAAAATAAGATTGGTGAATGATCCAGTTTTGGCACTACCTTCCAAGAATGGTGAGTTTGTTATCTATAGTGGTGCTCCATTGAAAGGACATGGTTGCATCCTAATATACAATGATCAGGTAATTTATTATGCTTTACGTCAGTTGAAAACTCCTGAGGTAAATTACCCTACACATGATTTGAAATTACCTGCTGTTGTTTTCGATTTGAAACTTTGGAGGCATCATTTGTATGGAGTAAAGTGTGACATATATACCGATCACAAAAGTTTAAATTATATATTCACTCAGATAGAATTGAACATGAGAAAAAGGATAAGGATATAATTAATCAAGGATTATGATTGTACAATTCTTTACTATCCGGGAAATGAAAATAAAGTGGCTGTTACTTTGAGTCGAAAAAGTAATGCTTCATTGAAAATGTTGCATTTGGAATGTTATACTTTAGTTAAGGATTTGATGAACATTGGCATTGAATTTTTTGGAGAAGGATGTTCTTCTCTTTTGTTTCAGGTATCAGTGAAATGTTCTCTATCAGACAGAATTAAGAAAGCACAGAAGCATGATAGTGAGTTGCAGAAAAAGGTACAACTGGTTCAGAAGGGTAAGTTTTCTGAATTTAAAATTGATAATGATTGTGTTTTGAAATTTGGGAAGAGATTGTGTGTGCCTTGTGATTCATAGTTGAAGAGAGAGTTGTTATGTAGAGCTCATAGCTCTCAGTTTTCAGTTCATCCAGGTAGTACGAAGATGTACAGAGATCATCAGGAGTATTAATGATGGGATGGAATGAAAAGAGAGATTGCTGATTTTACTATGAAGTGTTTGACTTGTCAACAGGTTAAAGAAGAGTGGCAGTTATTGAAAGGGATGCTTTAGCCTTTACCAGTGCCAGAGTGGAAATGGGAAAATATCTCTAGGGACTTCGTTGTGGGGTTGCCGAAGACACCTTGAGGTAATAATGCAATCTAGTTAATTATTGATCACTTGACTAAATCTTCTCATTTCCTTTCTATTGGAGATACTTTTTCCATAGGTCAACTTTCCCATTTGTATCTTAACAAGATAGTCAGGTTACATGGAGTTCCCCTCTCTATTGTATTTGATCATAATCTCAGGTTTACATCTAACTTTTGGAAAGTCCATCAGAAGTCATTTGGTACATTATTAAATTTTAGTACAGCTTTTCATCCTTAATCAGATGGGTAGTGAGAATTAACAATTCAGAATTTGGAGGATATGATACGTGCTTGTTCGACGGATTATCTAGGAAGTTTGTACCAATATCTTTCTTTGGTTGATTTTTCTTATAATAACAGTTTTCATTCCAGTATACAGATGGCACCATTTGAGGCATTATATGGGAAGCGGTGTCGAACTCCAGCTTTCTGGGATGAAGTGTGTGAAAGGAAGTTGATGCGACTAGAATTGGTAGAAGAGTTGGCAGAAAACGTTCAACTGATATAGAAACACATAAGAATAGATCAGAGAAGGTAAAAAAGTTATGCGGACAACATGAAGAATGATCTCTCTTTTGAGGTAGGTGGTCATGTCTTCCTCAAAGTTTCTCCATGGAAAAGTGTGATGCGATTTGGTAAGAAAAGAAAGATGAGTCCAAGGTTCATTGGAACATATGAAATTCTAGAGAGAGTTGGATCAGTTTCTTACTTATTGGATTTATCTTCGAGTTTATCTTAGGTACACAATGTTTATCATGTTTCAATGCTAAGGAAGTACATGCCAGATCAATCTCATGTTTTGAGTTCAGAGGTAGTTCAGCTAGAAGAGAACTTCTCTTATGAGGAACAACCGGTCCAGATTCTTGACCATAGGGAGAATGTTTTACAAAATTAGGTGATTCATCAAGTAAAGGTTCTTTGGAAAAACTACATGATTGAAGAGGCAACATGGGAATCTGAAAATGCAATGAGAGATAAATACACCATCTTATTCAATAAGTAAATAAATTGCAGGGACACGATTTTTAAAAGGGGGGAAGGATGTAACATCCCAAGTAAGTAATGAATTATATGTTTTCATATCTATGTCTATTTATGAATTAGACAGTGTTTTAAGAGGCTTAAAATGAGAATTAATCCAATATTCATCATAGAATTCTCTAATATTTTTAAAAGAATGTTTTACCACCTTTTGATGGAGAACCATTTTTAAATCTATCTATTTACAGTTTTATAAGCTCTATTTTTTAAAATAAACTTATTCATTATAACTGGGACATTGAAATTTGTTTTGGATAAATTTTTTGTATTTTTTTGACAATGTTCATTTTTAATGAATAGTTAAAAATACTGCATTTTAATTCAAAACTATTTTTTCATCTAATTTAATTATATGGATAGATTATAATTTTAATTGGTTTTAAAGTGTAAATAGAATATATTTTTACCATTTAATCCAATGGTGGTCATTGGGATTAATTTTACTTTTATATTGGACACAAACAATTGCAAAACTTTTCATAGATATTGTTTCAAAAAAACCCGCTATTTGTTTTGACAATGGTAATTATTTTTAAATTAATTATTTCTATTTATGTGTTTGAAATTTGGTAATATGGATTCTATATATGGAATCATAAGGTCTAAATTATGTAATTAAATCTCTTTTGTTTTCGAACATTATGAATAGTAACGATTATAATTATCTTTAATTATCATCATTAATTAGTAATCGGTTAGTTAAGGATAATAAAATAACATTATAATAATATAAAATTACCCCAAAATGTGTCCTAATGATACTGGTTGTTTCATGGCCGACCATGGGATGCCTTGTCCTAAACTTAGGGACCCCAGGGATTCACTTTTGTGTGATAGGGACTTTTTATCTTTTTATTTTTAAAGAAAGTTAAATATAACAAATTATGTAACACCTACGTAAAATAATATGAATTTTTACTAAATAAATGATCTCTTGGACTATAAATAGTCATTGGAAAGAAAATAATATTTCCTACATAATATTTTTTTTAATATTTAGACATAAAATAAATTAATGAAATTATGACATCATGATGATGTAGCGATTATCTCATTAATGAAGGATTTTAATAAAATGAAAATATAATGTAAAATATAAGACTTACACTTATCAAATACCTATTGGATGATTATATTTCAAACCCTTATCACTTTATCCTTGAAATATATCAATGTGGTTCATTTAAAATCCAAAACTCATTTTAATATAAAGTTACATTTCTTGCCTTTCCAAGAGTGCCCCTCCTCCCTCTTATAAAAGGCCCCCACCTATAACTATTTACACACACCTCTAAAGTCATTGGATCAGCCCAACTCTATTTATTTAATCTCTAAAAATCCCACACTTCATCATAGGAGCCTTACCTTAGGCATAAATCTCTTCAAGAAACCTTTTTGGTTCAACCCAAGAGGAGTTACCCGATTTAAAGGTAAAGACTTTTCTAATGTTCTATTGTTTTATTTTTCTTCTCCAACCCCCTACAATCATTTTATTTATTTCTTCTATAACAAAAAAAGTATCTTCAATATACTATGATTTTGTTATATGAATTATTCTATCTACACTTACACACACCTACATCTAATGGTTAAGGAGCATACTGTTTCCGTGGATGGCGAATTTCTGCCTCACGAAACGATGATTGTTCAATATTCTTCAAACACCTTCAAAGATGGACATTAAGATGTAACTATATTTATATAAGATATATTATAAGTTTATTTTTTCCTTACGCTTCTTTATTTTTCATTTACGTCATACCATTATGGTTTCCATTATAGGTAAACACGATATCTTCATTTTAGGAAGTGTGGACTACTGCCCCCTCAATGTTAATTGATTCGTTAATGCCATATGTGGGATGTATAAAGGATAGAGTTAATGATATTATATATGATATTATACTTAATTATAATATACCTTTATATCATTATGATTACATTCCATTAAATACAAAATAGAAATGAAAGTAGCGTTCATGCGTACGTAAGGCTTACCGTCTCCATGAACGGTGCATTTCATTTCTTACCTCTAAATGTTATGTAATATTATAAATGCATGTATATACTGGATATATATGATATATATGATATATAAATCATGAATATAATTCTGGATATAATGGATATTTTACCACATGAATAACTTGTAATTATAAGGAGTTAATTTTTTACTCAAGTACCAATGGTCGAAAAAATGACCATTATTAACTCAAATTATTACATAGTGATCATAACATGGTAATAAGTGATATAAAAGGAATAATGAACTTGAAAAAAATTCTTAAGAAACTTGAAATTTACTCAAGATTATTATTCAGGAGATTAAATATTTATCGAGTCAAGTCAGACATGGGGTATGTGACTTCGTCTCAATCTCCTTTCATTGATGCATATTTTGTATTATACACAAAATTCATTTTTATGGTTTATAAACCCCTATGACTTTTAATTTTATTTAAAATGAATCTTTTTATACGAAGCATTTTACTAAATGACAAAAGGGAATGTTTTTCTCTAACGTATGCGGTGACAACGACTTCTCCACCGCCGTGACCGTTATTTGAGTTTTGGATTCCTATACAAGCCATAACATTTATTAAAAGAAAAATAAATACAATGTTTTAATTTTCATTTATTTTGGAATTGAAAATGGTTTTGATAATGTATTTATTATATCAATGTTTTATTGATAACCTATGATTGAAATGTGGAAATGTTATGTTTCCTTTTTGCATGTTTTATGTGATATGATTATGTTATGGTTCTTGGGAATTGTTTATGAAGACGGTTGGTTCCTTGATAAACTAAGGAAGGGGGAGCCCGTGATAGCTCTCCAATACATTGGGTAACACGAAGGGGTTAAACGCTATGGTTTCTGCAAAGAGATTTAGGAAATATACTATGATGGGTATTCAAAACGTAACCATGAGGGTTACTCCCTACGTAAGAATATTATGAATACCTCAATCTACCTTTATGTATTGTGATTTAAATGATTTATTCCGGATTTGATGAGGTATGTTAATGTGCTTATGTTTTATGAGTAATGAATGATTTCATACATGGACTAATGTATTCATTTCTTACTTTTATATCCATTACTGAGCTTTTTATGCTCATCCCAAGTTTTTTGAAATGTTTATCATAGATCAAGGTAAATGTACATGATGTGTTGATATTGTCGAGAAAGTTTCATGAGAGAATCCATGTTTTATTCTAAATATGTTTACTTTGATGGGAAAAATGAAAACGGTCTTTTATGTAACCGCATTGTTTAAATGTGGAATGTAATGAATGATTTATGATCTAATTTTCTAAAACTCTAAACCTGAAAAGATCCTCAATGTGTATTCATGAAATAACTCAAGATTAAGTAAGGATTAAGGAACGTGGCATTATAGCTAGGAAAAAATATGGCATTTATTATTGAATTTTATTTTGGTTGGAATCAATTAAAAATTTTAATAAAGAAATGATTATTTCATTAAAGTCATCAATTAAATAATTTTAATTCCATAAGGTTTAATAATGGTTAAATTTCAGAGATAAACACTACCAAATTATGGAAAACATAAATTACTTTATATGTGATAAAAATTTGTAGAAACTTCATGGAGCTATAAAATGATCATTCGTAGGGATTTATCTTTCTTATGTGTTATAACAACAAGGGAAATGTTTTTTTCCCTTGAAAAGATTTAAATGATATAATGATTTTACAATTAATTCACTTACATAAAATTCCATTTTATTACCTTTTAATGGTTCAAAAATATAATATACAAATTATTTTAGGTTATTTAGGCATTATTGTAGCCAAAATACTGTAAATTATAGTAGTATATTCATCACAGAAGTCTAAATATAGTAATATCCCCTTTTATTTGGTGGTATCATTAATGATTAAATTTTTTTTGCCATCAACCCCCTAAATATTTAATTTCATTGTAAAAATTTGAATATTATACTTTCAAATATGATAATTGAACCCAAAAACCAGAAACATGCGGAGTTTTCCCGGTTATTCATCATAACTAAGACCATTTTTCCTACATCGTGGGTTATTTTACCTCTTCGATAATATTTTAATTAATCTAATTTTCCTTCATAAATTATACCATTAGGTAATATGAAAGTATCATTCATATATTCAATTTCATATAACTACATGTCCAAATATGTAGGCCAATATAATGAATAATAGTTTGTGGATCCAATCATACTATCTTTATTTGGTAACCATATCTATATTAACCCAAAGACAGTGTTTACATCATTATAATGGTACATGATACATGGAAACTCATTATACTAGATTGATTAGTTATGTATTCAATGATTACATTATATATATGTTCCTTCTATATTTCATTCCAAATTAAAACCATTAGATAAAGAACATTATTTCTTCCATGAAAATCATTAAAATATATATTCATTATATATTGAATAATGGATAAAAAAATAATACGATGTTCTTAGATGTTCATTTACAAGAAAGAATTATACAAAAACTAACATGAGTAAATGCAGAATAATCAATATTTTAGTGTAGATAATCAATACAAAGGAAGTTTGATTAATAAATTTATCATTAAAAGATGTCCAAGGAATATATAAACATATGAATAAAATTAATAAAAAAATATACAATTATAATGAAGAAAATTCAAAATGTTTGGGTTCATGATCTTACTATTAAGGCTATATTCCATGAGATCATGAATTTTAAAATTATCTCTTTATGCCAATAAATATTATATACTATCAATTCCTTGAGTTAAGGAATTTTCTTTTTATGGGTTGACATTCATTGAGAAATACCCATTCATGTTTTCTCAAGAAACCTACCGATGTATCGAGGGGTATTTATAACAAATTCCTACACATTAGTTATATATGCCTAATTAATGCTTCATATATAGAATGAACAATATAATAGATAATAAATATTAATAATTAATTAATAAATCTCCATATTAAATCAATAATATTGAATGTAAATATTTCCCTATTTATAATGTAATTCTATAATAATTATCCTTCAACTAATAAATTATATTGATGTAAATAAGGTTTTTCTAATATCAGAGTATTAGATATTATACATAATATATCAATGATACATGTAAAATGACATGATGTAGAAGAAATATGTCTATTAAAAAATTATGTGCAATAGAGTTTATGATCTCAAGAATGTTAATTATCAAATATTAACCTATAATAAATAGATTTTTAAATAATGATATATTGAAATCAGTTCATTATAAATTAATGATTTATGTAAATGAATACCTTTTGAGAAATAAAGTAGAAAATTATTCTGAAAATTTAATGACAAGTTTCATTAAAAATTTTAAATCAATGTTCAAAATAAATTTTTAAATGAAATATAAAATCATTCAATGATATATAAAAGATCATTTAAAAATATTATATTTAAAATGAGTAAATTTTGGATTGATACTATTATTAGGAAAGTTAATTTTGATTTGATGAGAAAATACACTTATTTAATAGAAAATTTCACTTCATCCATCCATGAAAATAATACAATGTTCTTTAAATATAAAACATAAAAATTCATTGAATAATTCGTAATGATGTTGTATTTTAAATAAAAAATATTTTATATAATTATAAACATATAATAATGGTAATTTGGGATGAAAACTCGATTCACATCATATTTCAAAAAATACCATTCTTTTCACTTTTTTTAAAATATAATAAATTTCTATTTATGAATAAATAAATAAAATTCCATTTAAACCATTATAATGAATGAATATAAAGTATAAAATAAAATAAAAGTTACAGAATAATATATTAAAAATGAATAAATAATTTTTATGAAATTGAATATTTAATAGATTTTTTCCCAACCAAAGTAGAGAAATAACAATAATTTTCCTTATAAAAAATCAATCTGTTACTTCATGTTTCGAAGTGATAGAAATATGAAATAAATTAATAAACACATCAAATTATATTATTAGTAGTGGACCTCCCTTATTGAGGTTCACGAATTTTATTTTGATAGGTATGATCTGGGACTCTCAATTGTAGGTGTTACTTCTGGGGATCCTCTAGGTCCAGATTATTCTATAACTTTTTGGGCAGCTATATCTTCTTACTCAGTACATGATTTTCTTATCAAGGAATATTCACTACTATTTGAAACTATTTCCTATGGTTAATTATATTTTTAATTTTTTAATATAAATAATGTGGACAAGGATTTGTCATAAGAGTACTACTAATCCAACAATGGAAAGGTAAGATGGAGAAAAATATCATCCCCACAATGATAAATGTTTCAAACATGGAATCTAATCCTCTCACAGAGGAGAATGAATTTTAATGGGAATGGAATCAAAATATGAAATGGATGTGTGGTCATCACCCTAAAAACTGAGGTGGAGTGTGTGAGAGTGAGGCCGGTGGGCATGGCCAGTCTTCCAAGACTTATTCTAAAGAGATAACTCTGTAGAAGGTTAAACTCTAAGAAAAGTTTTCTATACATATTTATTAAAATATTCTCTATCTGAATGATAATATTATAATGATAATATTTGGGGCATTCATCTTTCTCATCATTTAGTGTTTAATTCTGGATGAAGGAATGTCCTTTGATTAAAGACGTCTACTATCTCTTCCGTGTATTGTCTTTTATTTCTAATAACGTTTTTTAGGAGCATGTTCACTTGGAAACTAGACCTCTTTGGAATTTATAATATAATTATTCTATTGAAAATATACATAATAAAAATCTAAAATATGAGAGGTATTGTTAAATATTACATCACTACGTTAATAACTTTTTAACTAAAACCACTTAAAAAGAAAACTTGAATTAAAACTATAAATAACATAAATAATGCTGAAATCATGATATAATATATAAAATGGATAGTATATAACAAGTATATAAAAAATTATCTAAATATTATAAATTATATCCTAAAATATTATAATTTAGAAGAAAATCTAATACAATGGATTTATATGTGGTTGAAGGTGTTATATCTTACAGAATTATCATTTTTTATTTACGAAATAATTTTTTATGAACCTTTATTATATCTGTGACACTTTTATGTATTTTTATTTTCATTATTATATAAATTAATTATATAGTTATTATTTATGTTTTCCATGTAAGGTTATTCAGTTAACTTATAAAAATTGGTATATTGAATGTTGTTAAAGGTGTTATGGAATAGATCCACCATATATATAATATTAATATTTTTTAGAAAGAATTTATATTTATATGTTGTTATTTTAGGACAATCCATGCTTGTTTGTAATATAAAAATTAAATATGTTGTTCATGGTGTTGGTTGTTTGCATGAACACATGATGGAATTTTTATTTTCTTATCAGTTTCATTAGAGAAATTATATAATTATTAATATTTATGAAATATTATTTATATAATGTATATTGAATATATTCCTTAAAAATTACTTATTATAATTTAAGTTGATGAATGCTAAAAAATTAATCACATCACTTCCTAGAAGTATTTTTCTATATGTGTATAATAGAGAAGTTAGATTTTTCAAATGATGGGATGGTAAGAATGTAGATAATGTTTTATCATAAAATAATAAAAAATATTCCATAAAAACGATTTTCTATTAATTAAAATGTTATCACTAACCATGTGAAGTGGTGATGAATAACACTACACATTTCTTCATGTAGTCCATAGTTCACAAGTATACACATGAAAGGTTTTCATTTTCCATTATATGGGGAAAATGGATATAATAATTAAAAAAATCATATTTTATAATATTTATTTTTCTAAAATCATTAAATTATTATTGATGCTATAAATATTATATAAGAAGAAGGATAAATATATTAAAATTATTTCATTAATATGGCTACATCTTATTTTGAAATATTCATTTGTATTCCACCTTAATCATAGTTAGGGTGGTCTTTTAGGTATAAAAGAACAACTAGGGCATGTTTAAGGATTCATGGAAGGTACATTTGATAGCATTGTTCATGTTAAATTTCTTAATATGTGAATATGAGTTATTGTAGGAGGTTCCCTTTTATAAGATACATGTGTTGAAATCATAAAAAATCATTAATCTTTATTATATAATATTTGATATACTCATAAAATTTTTCTCATTGTTATAATAGTTTATAAGATAATAAACATAAGTTCAAAATCAGACCATCCAATTTCATTGAAGAATGTTTTTTTGTTATGTTTATTCTTTATCCGTCTATTTTAATCCGTCTAACCAATTTTACTTTGAAATACGTTGATAAATTATTACAATGGTTATTATTCAACATGTCTGAATGTGAAATTAAAATAATTAACAAAACAAGATATTCGTTCCCAAATTATATTTTAAATATTTTATGATCAATATACATAAGTGGTGAAATGAAATTTAATATAATTTCGCAAACCCAATAAAAAGTGTTCACTAAAATGAATTTTTTAGAATAAAGATGATAACACACAAATATAAAGAATATAATTTATTTAAATAATATTTTTAGTTTATTGATAATAAATGAAGTATATTTTACATTTATATGATGATAAAACTAAATGGAACATTATAACTAAATCATCTAATGGAAATAATAAGAAAATTAATGATTTAAAATATAAATTCGTTTTCCCAATTCAATCATGGGATTAATATTCAAAATATATTTTTTAAATTATTTATTTTAATCAGAAAATACATAATTTTTTAAAAAAGGTTTTTACATATTTGTAATGATTTATTATAATAAAATGATATTTGAAAATTATAAAACAATTTTTAAATCGGAATATTATACCACTCACCAAAAATTCAATTATCTTATTAAAATATAAAATATAACAAAAATATATTTTTTATATGATGATATAAAAAATATGATTTATTTAATGAAATATGACTAAATTTATTAAAAAAATACAATTCTAATATATATTTAGAAAATAATTATTTTCCTTGTATAAAAAATATTATCATTCCATGCATATTAAAGAATATCTATTAGATTATCAGTTTTTTGGAATTTATATATTATTAAAATATTCGAACAAATTTTCAAATAAAATTTCATTAATTTAATTAATTGAGAAAAAAATATATTTCACACTTAAATTGTTTTAAAAACAATAACTCTTTTTTTTACAATCAAATGTTCTTATCTTAATTTCTCACAAATTTATAATCAAAATATGTATAATTATTCTATATTTTAAACATATTAAAAATAAGTATCATCAAATTTTATAATATAAATCCACAAATTTGTCTTTTAAATTATTCATATTAAATAAAAAAAAATATTTTATAGATAAATTCTCATTTTAATCATTAACTATTTTAAACATTATATGATTTCATTTTTATTATGAGAAATTGTGTACAAAATTTATAGGAATTAATTATTAATTTTGTATTAGTACTAATTTTTTGATAAAAAATTCACAATACAGTTATACATGTTCACACTTTTCAACTCAATGGATAAGTTATAATAATTATCTTTAAATAATAATTTTATTTTTATCAATTATCATTATTTATTTATAATTTATGGTCTGTATATCAGAATCTATCATACATAGTATATGAAATGTGAATTTTGAGGTTTTAAACTCTATATAATTTCTTAATGATAATTAATTATGTTTCTTATGTAAAGTTATGTATTATAATTTCTCACATGAATACATGGATTGATAAATTAATGTGGGTCATTTTTTTTGTATTAGTTACTTGATCAACTTCTATTATAATTTATATAATTACAATATTTTTTGAGGTAATGAGATGAAGGTATTACAAATATTTAATGATTATTTTTAAATTTATTTAAAGTATCATTAATTTTATAATAGAATTTTTACATACCCTCTATATTACAACCACAACTCTAATAACATAGTGAATGTATTTAAGTTATTACATTTTTATAAGAAAAAATAAATAATGTCAAACTATAAATATTAGTCTAATGTCAGTATGAGTCTAGATATATAAAATATTTCAATATTATGTTGTAAACATAACTAGAAGCTTAATTATTACATGGTAAAAAAATTTATTTTCATTAATACATAATTGAATTCATTCAAATATTACCCCTAGTACACTAGGGAGTGGAAAACTAGGGGTGAGACCAAATTCATGGAAAGTGGTTGTACGGATCAAAATCAGACAAGAATACAAAAGGAATAAACAATATAGATGAGTAATGAACGATAATTTTTTAATATAATAAATAATTGGGGAAAATATTACCAATTATAATAAAATCCTAGTAATAAAATGGAAACTAATACCTACTCTCATATCGGTGGAATGGAAATTTTTAGATATCCATCATTTAATTTTTTATCCTCCACCAAGAAACATACAAAAAAATCATTAATATATTATAAATACACAAATAATAATTATTGAAAACATGTTTTTCTCATGTTATCAATGATGAAACATCTTTAGGAAATATAAATACATGTCTCATCCATCACATATACATTTACAATTAATTCTTCATCTATTTTATTATTAATTCAAATTATAATCAATATACCTCAGTAATCATGAAATATATGTTTTAAATCAAGTATATAGAATGTAAATGTAACAGCCCAGGTAATTATAGTATAATAAATTTTCATATCTCTTATTAATTATTAATTTCATAGAGGTTTTTACCATAATAGGGATGTTATCTTCTTATGAAATACGCAACATGAAAAAATGGTTTTCTTCGAAAACTTACGTTTTACAAAACATTGAGTTATACTGAAAATAATAAAATAATATTATTTTAAACGGTATTTAATGCATAGTCGGCATATTTTTTGGAATGAAAAAAATTAACTTTATTATAATTTTACATATCTATTAAGTGCTTTCACATTTATTTAATTAAAATTATAGGGTTCAAATTAGAATGAATCCTATTTTAATCATGAAATACTTTAACAAATTTCCAAGGTTGTATTACATTTTTTTGATGTGAAACTCTTTTTAAATCATGTTATTAAAATAATAATATTTTATATTTGAAAAAAATAAACATTATATTTATAATAGGGACATAAAAATTTAATTTGGATTAATGTTTTATAATTTTCTAACAAAATTCAGTTTCTTAATGAATAGTGAATAATACAGCATTTTAAGCCCGAACTATTTTTTCAACTAATTTATTTATATAGTTCGATTATACAATTAATTGTTTTAAATGTTTAATTGTATTATATTTTTGTCATTTAATCCAATTATGGTCGTTGAAATTAATTTCAAAATTTAATAGGCTATAAACACTTGCAAATTATATGATAGTTATTACTTCTTAAAAACCCACTTTTTGGTCTGACAACAAGAATTAATTATAAATTAATTACGTCAAATTATGTGTTTTGAATTTGGAAAAATAGATTCTATATTTTGAATCAAGAGGTCCAAATTGTGTAAATATGTACCTTTTATTTTTATACATTATAGATAGTAACTTGAGTAATTAATTTTTTATTATGGTTCTAGGATAAATCTTTTAAATAAAAATTAAAAATATTATTATAATAATATTAAACCACCCTAACATGTGTCCAATTTTTTTTGAATGATAAATGACCAACCATGGTAATTCATGAGTTGTTTTTGGGGCCCTGTGAGGCCACATTGATATAATAATTACATTTTATAAGAATTAATTTAATGTAATGAAAAATTTTACATAAACATGTATATTTTAGTAAAAAAAATTATATGGGGTGATATATTTGATATTTTCAAATAAAAACATTCTTTAGAAAGAAAAAAACATTTCCTAGAACATGGTATTTTATTTATAATTTTTAGACATCAAAAAAATTAATTTATTGTTGACACAATGATGATGTAGTGACTACATTATTTATTGAATGATTTAAATAAATGAGATTATAAATACAAAAATGAATTCAATTTTAATATTTTATTCGATAAAATAATTTTAGATTCTATTATTAATTGGTATCATTGATTTATGTTGTTTTTTATAAATAATAATGTTCTTATGGACTTTTTAAAAAGTCATGATATGAATTGTATACAAATTGACATGAATTAGTTTCTAAAACGAATACTATATTATTAAATGATTTAATAGTCCCAAAAATATAATATTCGGACAAATGGATTATAAAATGTTTAAAAAGTCATTAATGATCCACTTCTGGTACTACTTCCATCTTATAGTAACTACATCAACTATATTGTATGAATATGCAAAAAAATGGTAACAGTCAAATTAGTTAACTAATGGTTGAATCTTAAAGATAAAGTTAAATTTTTCACCTATAATTTTATAAAACAAATTACTTTAGAGGATTTCGACTTAAAACATCACATCTTTGAAATTAATGACTTTGTTATAATTGGAAACCAAAAAATATTTTATTATAAAATGATATTTCAATACCTTCCTAAAGTGCCCCTCTGCCCTCTTATAAAATGGAATCACCTATAACCCATAATAACATCTCTAAATCCCATTTTCTCATCCATAATCTTCCCAAATAATCTCCCCACATCCCACTATTCCTCCTAAAATCCATTATTTGGTAAAAAGGAAATTCAAGAAATCTATTTAGCGTAAATCAAATAGAGTTACCAGAATTGATATATTGTCTTCTCTCAAACTTCGTTCATATATTTTCCCTTATCAAGCCCAATAAACTCTCATTATTCGTTTATTTTATAATGAAAATAGTATCTTAATTATTCTAGGATTTTTTTATTCATATTAGTTTACCTAGAATAACATACCCATCCATCTAATAGATTGAGAACATACTATTCCAGTGGAAAGTGACCTACTGCCTCATGAAATGATGAGTATTCATTTATATCCTACCACCTCTCATGATGGCCACTATTATGTAACCATATTTATATAATATATATTATATTTATATTGTCTCTATGATACTATAATTTTTTGTTTACAAGCATACCTTTATGCTTTTCATGATGTGTAAATACGATAATTTAATTAAAGGAGGTGTCAACTCCCACCCCTCCAAGTGATACGACTCATAATGACATAAATAGAATGTATAAAGGATTTCATTTATGAAATTATGTAATTTATATAGAATACAATATTATACTTGAATTATAATACACATATGTGTCATTTAATTTTAAATCATTTAAATATGTAAAAGAAATGAATGCAACGTTCATGTGTACGTACGGCTTACCATCTCCATGAACGATGCATTTCATATCTTATCTACAAATGTTATGGACTATTATAAATACATATATACTGGTTATAAATACACATATACTATATATATGTTACTTAAATCAGGAATACTATTCTAGAGATAATTCACTTTTGACCACATGGACAATATGTAATTACCACAAGTTAATTTTTGACTCAAGTACCCAATATCAGAAAAATTCCTAATATGAACAGAAATAATTATGTTATTTTTATAATGTAGTAATAATTTATTTAAAAGGATTAATAAATTTTAATAGTTTCATAAAAATGTATAAATTTACTTAATATTATTATTCCGGAAGAACATGGAATATACCTGACGAGTTGGACTCTTTGTAAGTGAACCTTTCACTTTCCTCCTTTAGTCAAACACTTCTAATATATTTTGTCTTATAATTTATATTTTAAAATGTTGTGATATGTTATTATAAATCATTATTTCTGTTCATTTTATGTTCATGAGATGAGGAAACCTTTTTTCTCTCGTCAACTCATTTTTTATTTTTTAAGTGAAGCTGTTATACTGCCGAATTTTCATAAGGGAACTTTCTTACCCAATTTCAATTCTTCTAGTTGACCTTTTACCTTTTGATTATGTCATTATAGAATTATGTGAGAAATAATTTTGAAATCTTATCTACTATTTATACATTATTTATGTCGATTTATATTGAATACACATAATCAATCTATTTTATTAACAATATGATCTTTGTAGTGGAGTTCGTCTCAATATCCATTCATAGTGGAATATTTCAAAATTATAAACCTCCTCATTTTATACGGTGTATAATAAAACTATTTTTACTATTAATTTCTTTAAATGGAATCCTTTTTATATGATTCATTTTAATAAATGGAAGAAAGGAATGTTTTTAACGAATGCAGTGATAATGACCTCTCTATCATTATAATCGTTATTTGATATTTGGCTTCATCTATAAACATTAATATTTAATAGATGGATAATAAATACCTTATTCCATTTTTGGGTGTTTACATGTTGAAAATGTTTTGTGAAATGGATTAAGGATTTTAATATATTGAAATTTTTTTTTGTGAATAAATATGAAATGTAACTAGGAAAATGTTGATATTTTAAATATTTTATGGGTTATGATTTATTAACAGTAATTGGACATTTGGAAAGTGGTTATGTGATAATCCAATTATGGGTGGTTTCATGATAAACCAAATTATGACTGGTTTTGTGATTATCTAAAGACATGTGGTTATGTTATATGCTCAAATTCATTCGATATGGAAGCTAGTCGTATGGCTATTACATTTAGTAATATACGTGGAAGTAGACAATATGGTTTCTCCAATTACATATGTTTATGTACCAAATTACCTTTACAAGTTATATGTTATATTCTATGGGATTTATGGTAATGGTTAGGTTACAAATAGTGTATGCAATGTGCTTATATTCAGTGAAGTGTTTTTTCTACATCTTAATGATGAAAAGTATAACATTATGATAAAGTTATCATGGTTTACATGTTTTTAATAGACTAATATATTTATTTCATTATGTATCCCTTAATGAGATTTTTATTCTCATCCCATGTCTTGAAAAAATTTTCACTAGACATAATTAAGAATAGAGTCAATGATTTGATCAAGGAAATGTTATCCCGTTAAAACAAGAAATGATGGCATGTTTCGTTTTAAAGAGTTTCTTATGAAAAAAAGATAGAGTGCGAGATTGTCAACTTATAATATTCAAGAAGTTATGTATATGTTTTGAACTAATTATCTAATGATATAAACCTTATAAGATCCTTAATGTGAATTAATGTTAAATTATCGACTTATCTTAAGAATATGTAATGTTTAAGGCTGCGGTCTAACAGTTGGTATTAGAGGTCATTTAGATAACATTATAGGTAATGGTGTAATTTATGCCTAAGTGACATAACCATAACGGTTATCATATTATAAAAAGTATTTGATATCTTAGATAAAATAAAGGAGTTTAAGATAACATGAATTATTATATATTAGTGTATACCATCCTCATAATATAGTATACACAGATTTTACTAAAATACTCACACTAACCATTTTGGTATTAGTAAATTTATATATTTAGTAGGAACCAAAGTATCAATGGATGTGAAGGATAATATGGTGGTTTTTGATATATGAAATAGAATGAAATGGGAGTTACAATAAGAAATATTTTTGTTATTCTCAACCAACAATATGTAGTCATTATTGGCCACTTTAACCATAGTGATTTTTAAAAGGCATTGTATATCCGACAAATGAATACCTATGAATGTTAAGGTAATAATTATAATTTTAATTATATTAAAAAACATATGTGTCAAATATGTGGAATGAAACACTTAGGAAATTTTTTCAAAGGTACGTGAAGTTGTTATAAATTTTTTAATGAAGGTCATAAATCAATAACCTCTCAGATAAAATGGAAGCGTTCAGTTGACTCTGGGAAAGGGAAATGAGTTTTTTTAGGGATAATTTTAATATTTTAAATGTGGTGTGAATGTTACTTACACAAATAGATTTCCTATGAATAATGTTCAGGAATGGGATTGGTTGGACTATACAAATATATGTTTAACAATGCCTAATGCCTTTCCAAAGGAGGATGAGGAAACTGGAAATGACAAATCAACGGTATGGATTATTTCTTTTCTAATGTTTTACAATTTTTGAATCTTATGATATGATTCATGATTTTTTTATTTGAATGATGTTTTATAGAATAAGATGGAAAAATTGTTATGATTTCATGAATATTTCTGGATTATTATGAAATCTACATTTTATAAATTTGAGAGTTATGTTAGATATCTGGGTGATGAAATGTCTAAAAGTATTAATGCCCTTTTGTTGATGGTATTACATTGGAAGAATTTTCTATTTTATGAAAAACCCTGATGTTTGTTATGTGAATGTTATATTTGAGGAATAATTATCTTATATTATGTGGATGTAGTTATAATAAACCATTTTCGATTATATGATCCTATAATTTGAGGAAATTATGGGTTATTAATTTTTTGGATGAAAAATGATTTGTATTAGATAACCATTGAGTATAAAGCAGATTATGATTATTTATTTGGAAATTAAATTATTTTTTATAATGTTATAATAATTATATGGATTTGGAGAATGGAAAACCCACAGGATGGTTGACAACCCATTGTTTTCGTAAAGCACATAAGAATCGAACCCAAAACAGAAGGGATATTAGGGTGCCTCACCTATACCGACCTATGTGGAGTCCCTAGTTATATGGCTTATTCTTTGAAGTTAAATGATTTTATGGATCAAAAATAAGTTTATTTTGGAACTTATGTTTTATTCAATGAACATCCTCAGTATTAGAAAATTATTTGGTGATTTAGTTACAAATGTTATTTTAGAATATGTTCACTCATTTGGTAACTCTAGATGCCTAAGGAAAATAGAATACTGTGGTATTTCATTTGATGAGTAATGGTTGAATTTTGTTTTGTGAGAATATATGTTTTTAATTTTTACATATGGTAATTTAGGTTATTTATAGAAATGATAAACCTAACATTAAGAATATGCGATTAAGTCAATTAATTTTAAGTATGATACTTCAATATTAGTCGATGTTATTTGGAGATAAATGTTGACATTCATCATAGAAATAAATGTGATCAAATTTTTCTGAGTTTTGGGGTTTCAATTTTGTTTGGATTATATTAAATAATTTTAAAGAAAATTATTAATTAAATGGATGTTTTTGTACTTTGGGTAATCTCTTTTGAATTTTGGAGATTAAGAGTAGTATTTCTTTTTATAATAGATTATCCTTTTAGGGATTTTCTAATCTTGTACTAACCATTTCTGTTTTAGTAATTGTATAAAGTCAAGGGAAATATATAGATCATCTTTTTTAGATTATTTGATTCTCTATAAGTTGATTCTAGCGCTTCATATGCTTCCAAGTCATCTTAAATAGTAATCATATGGAAAAAAGATGAGTTTGATGTTGAAATTTGATTAAAGGATGAAGCAAAAATTTTTAAGTAAGTATATTTCCTTATGATATTATTCTAGGTGGTAATAATATTATTCAACCCTATTAAAAGTATCCTAAAGAAAAAATGATATATGCTTGATTTTATTATTTGACTTTTACCCAACCACGAATTTTTTTGGTATTGTGGTTGTTAACATTCCGCGATCAGGTTTTCTATCAGTCTCTATTAATCCGTGAGAGTTATTTTATCTTATTTATCCATGTTTTACAAGATAAAATCATTGTATGTGTTGCTTTAGTTGACCTTTGTACTTTTCTGACGTTCTTTTAATGTGTTTTTTTATTTACACTTTTTCCTATGTGGGATTTCATTGAATTCATTGAGCCCAATTTAAAATAACGAGGAAGAAATTTCCTAAAGGGGGAAGGATGTTACATCCAACTTATTTTTAAAATAATAAATTTTTATATCTATTAATACATATGATTCACATAGTGATTTTACAGTAATGGGGATTCTATCATCGATGGCGTAGCCACACAAAATAGTAGGTTTCTCTGAAATTTATTTTTTTCAAACAACATTAATTTATACAGAAAAATAATAAAATAATAATATTTTAAATAATAGTTAATGCGTACATGTTATATTTATTAGAATTAATAGAAATCACATTATCATGAATTTAAATGTTTATTTAATGTTTTTACAATAATTCAATGAATTTTAGTGGCTTTAAATTAGAATGAATCTGATTTTAAGCATGAAATATTCTAATATTTTTAAAATTTGTTTTGCCACTTTTTGATAGAGAACCCTTTTTAAATCTAGTTTTTGAAACCATTATATGTTCTTCTAGAAAAAATATACTTCTTCATTACAATCAGAACATCAAAATTTACATTGGACAAATTGTTGACAGTTTTCTTATAAAGATCATTTTTAATGAATAGTTATAATAGTGCATTTTTAGTCAAAAATGCCTTTTCGTCTAATTTATTTATATAGTTATATTTTACTTTTAATTGAAATTAATGTATAATTGGACTATATATTTATCATTTAATCCAATGATGGAAATTTTATGTAATTTTACATTTCAATATAATTTGAACACATGCCACTCTTTTGATAATTATTATTTCTTAAAAACCCGTTTTTAGTTTGACAATGGGAATTAATTATAAACTTATTACAGAAAATTATGTATTTAGAATTTGGAAAAATGGATTCATTATTTGAAATCAGTACGTCTAAATTTTGTAGACAGGTACTTTTTATTTTTATACATTCTTAATAGTAACTTCTGTAATTATAATTTTTACCATGGTGAAAGGTAAAATGTTGTAAATATGGGTAAAAAATATCATAATAATATTAAACTAACCAAACATGTGTCCTAATATTATTAAATGAAATATTTCAAACCATGGGCATACATGGGTCATTTTTGGGACCCAATATAGCCACATTGATTTGAAAATGAAATTTTATAAGAATTAATTTAATGTAATGAAAAATATAACATAAATAAGTATATTTTATTAAAACAATTTTTATATGAGGTTATACTATTGAGATTTTATACAATAAAAATTCATTATAAATATAATCAGATTTACTATATCATGGTATTTTATATATAATTTTAAGACATCATAGAAAAAATTTATTTATCACACATTAATGATGTAGCAATTACATTATAAATGAATGATTTAAATAAATGAGATTATAAATATTAAAAATAATTTATTTTGAATCTTTTATTCCATACAAAAATTTTAGGGAATATTATGACTTTTTATTTTTTAAATTAATGGAGTTTTTAGAAATAATAAAGTTGTTATGGATTTTTAAAAAAATTATGAATTGTATTTTAAAAAAATTGACAAAAATGAGTTATTGGACCAAAAAATATTTTAATAAATGATATAATAGTTTTAAAAAACTAATATTCCATCAAATTAATTTTATAATTTTGAAAGTGTAATTAGTGAATCGCTTGAGGTTCTATTTCCATTTTATAGTAATAATGTTAACCATATAGTATGAATATACAAGAAGACATGGTATGGTTAAAATATGGTAACTAAGGGTTAATGCTAAAAGATAAGGTTAAATTTTTATCTTATACTTGTATAAAAACTATTGGTTGAGAGTCTTAAACCCAAAAAATATTATATTTTAAATAAATTAATTTTGAAGCATTGGAATCCAAAAATAATTTTATAATAAAATATTTTTTCAATACCATCTTAAGGTGCCTCTGCACCCTCTTATAAAATAGAATCACCTCTAACACTTACTCACACCTATCAAGCCCCTTGGTTCCTCCATAATATTTCCAAATAATCTCCCATAATCCCTATTTTCCTTCAAGAATGATTTACTTGGGTAGAAGTCAATTCAAGAAATTCTTTTTTCTTAAATCAAAAGGAGTTACCCGATATGAACTAATGTATTCTCCCAAGATTCCTTCAAATATTTCCCTTAACCAACCAACTAAACACTCTTTTTTCAATTCAATTATTAAACAAATAGTACCGTAAATATTCTAGGTTGTTTTTATTCTAAGGATTCTACATATTGTAACACACTCCTCCATCAAATGAATATATAACATATTGTTTGTATCAACAACGAACTACTACATCATGAAATGAGGATTGTTCATTTATGTCCACCATCCAATCATGGTTGAAATTATTATAGAAATTTATATATATATGATATATATGATATTTATATTTTCTTATACTATAATTTTTATATAAATACATACCTTTATTCTTTTCATGATATGTAAATATGATAATTTCATTTGATGAAGTGTAGAGTACATTCACTAAATGTGATATAACTTGTTCATTCCATACTTGGATTGTATAAAAGATTGAATTAATGAAATTATGTAACATATATAAAATATTATATCTTAAATTAAATATAATATACCAATTTATAATTTATTTTTAATTTCATTAAATATTAAAAAGAAAGGAATGTAGAGTTCATGTGTACGTACGACTTATCGTATCCATTAATGATGAAATTTATTTCATATATCCAAATGTCACGGACTATTAAAATAAATATATATAGGATATAAATACATATATACCATAGATGTATGATATTTAAATCCTGAATATGATTCTAGGGAAAATGAACTTTGGACCACCTGGATAATTTTTAATTATAACCATTTCATTTTTTACTTATGTATATAATATCAACAAAACATATGATATGAACATAAATAATTGTGTAATTTTTATGATGTGGTAGAAGTGAAATAAAAAGGAATAAAAAATTTGAAAAGGTACTGAATCATGTATAAATTAACATATCTTTCTTATTCAAGAAGAACATGGAACATACATATCAAGTTGGACTCAATGTAAGGGATCCTTTCCCCATCCTCTTTTAGATAAAGGATTCTTTTATGTTATGTATTTTAATTTACATTTTCATATTTTTGGATATCATATTCTATATCCTTATTTCTTCTCATTTTTTTCATGTGATGAGGGACCCTTTTTCTCTCATAGACTCATTTTCTTTTATCTATATGTGACGTCGTAAGGTAAAGAATTTTTGTAGGGGAACTTCTTGACCCCATTTCCAATCATTTGTATGACCTTATAATTCTTGATTATTTCATTCTAGGATTATGTGATAAATGAATTTTGATATCTTATCTAGTATTTATACATTATTTTTTTTGAATTTGTAGTGTATACACATTATCAATATTTTTGATTAGCAATATAAGATATGTAAGGGACATAATCTCAATCTCTGTTTATAGAGGCATATTGTGATAATATACACCTCAAATTTTATACAGTGTATCATAAAACCATTTTGACTTTTAATTTCAATCAAGGGGATATTTATTCTATGAATAATTCTACTAAATGTAAAAGAGGAATGTTTTTAACGTATGCAACAACAACTCCCTCTCTACCGCTGTAATCATTATTTTATATTTGGGTTCCTCTGTAAGCCTTAATATTTTTTAAATGGAAAATAACCCCCTTATTCCATATTTGGGTGTTTCAATATTGAAAATGGGATTTTAAATGTATTGAGTATTTCAATATATTGAAATGATTTTTTGTTATAGAAAAGGAAACGTTTTTAGTGAAATGTTGATATTTGAAATATTTTTTGTGTTACGATTTTATAATGGTATATGTAAATTTGATGGGTTGTTACATGATTATCAAATGATGGTTGGTTACATGATAAACCAAATTATGGGTGGTTCCATGATAAACCAAGGATAGTTGGTTACGTTATAACCTCTAATGCATTGGTTAGGGAATTCGGTTGTATGAATATTAAATTCTGTAATATGTGTGAATTTTTAATGTATGGTAATTCCATTTAAGTGTTTTTATGTATGAAATTACATTTATATGATGTTTTTTTCTCTACACAGGCTTTATGGTAGTATTTTCATTACAAAAAGGTCATGCAATGACCTTATATTTAGTGAAGTGTTTTTTCTACTTCTTTAAAGTGAAAATTATTACTTTATGATAATGTTTTCATGCTTTACATGTTTTGGGAAGAAAAAAAGTTTCCTTTTATTATGTATCCCTTCATAATATTTTTATGCTCATACCATGTTTTTAAATGTTTTTAATAGCACTTAACGAGTAATATAGTCAAGGATGGGATAAAATGAATGTTATGCTGCTAAATCATGAAATTTTTTCATATTTCATTTTAAATAGTTTCTCAACGAAATAGTGATAGTGGGAGGAAGTATCTAATAGTAATATTAAAGAAGATATGTATATGTTCAGAACTAATTCTCTAATGGTCGAAATCCAAAAATATTCTTGATGTGAATTAATGTCAAATAATCAACTTATCTGGAGAATAAGTAATGATTATGGCTAGGGCCCTACAGTAAAAACTTTCCAAAAATAAAATAAATTTCTTAGTAATACTACAAAATATGATACTATTTATAAACATGATTGATCTCCTTGGAAAGCAGTTAATTAATTTAAATTATAATAATATATCCATATAAAAATATAACTAAAGCCTAAAAGAGAATATTAACATCAACAAAGTTATAAAGAGTGATAGAGAAATATAGTCTATGGAGTGAATGAAATGAGAACAAAAACATCATAAAAATGTAAGTAATTATAATAATAAAGTAAAAATGTAAAATATATGATCAATTTATCAATATGGATGTCATTTTTTGAATTTAATACATTTTTATAATTAGAGCTAAAAGTTTGAGTGGATAATTAATAAAATTCTATTTTATTAAAAATAGTTGAAAAAAAGTTACTTTTTATCTCCACTATTATTTTTATATCGAATGAATGATTTTTTAAAATAAGATATTTTCAATGATTAAATATTTCTATAAAACTATTCATATGTCTAAAAATATGGAGTGAAAGATAGAATCAGACGTAAGTAATATGAAAACCCTTTTCATAGAAAAATAAAAAACAATATCAAATTATTTTATTATAAGATTGAATCTATCAAATAATAATGTGTATAGATATTATATTATAAAAAAATAGAAATGAAGGTAAATATTGAATAATGGTCTTGATGGCAAAAAATCTCTTCTTATGGAAAAAAGTTAAATTGATATTTTTTCTCAATATTTAAATAAAGTGAAAATAGCCTGTATAAAATTCATTAATAACATTCGACTAAATATTTTTAAATCACCTAATGTTTTATCCAAAATATTAAATTATTAAATAATGAATTATATAATTGATTGTTCCTAAAAAAATATTGGGTATTGATTTTGATGAGATAGACCCCATCAAAAAGGAGAATTAAGGTCACTTATTTTTATAAACATTATTTCAATAAATTTTTTCATTAAAGGGAATTAATATAGAAATTTTCATTTATAAAAATTTAAATGATCAATTTATATGAAAATATATGTTTTTAAGAGAGTATGTGCCTTGATTTCTAAAAAGGGAAATTAAAATATAAATAATCTATAAAAGGTTTTACTATAAAACAAAACCATGAATTGGATTTCTTCTTTTTCTAATACATTATAACCTCTAGAATAATGAAATTAAATTTGTGAAATATATCATTAATAAAATTTCATTTATATTTTCAACTTCATGGCGAATTTTTTATTATATATAATCATTTTATTGTATAAATTTTCATTACATCAAGAACATGAATTTGTTCAATCAATTACTAGAAAACTATTTCAGTCTGTTAACCATGGTGAAATGTGTTATAAAATTTTGCCACATCCATATAAATGTGATATATATATTAATTATATTTTAATTAGAATTTTTTTTTTGTGGAATAGATTTTAACAAATAGAATCAATATAAGAAACATGTATCTGTATGCTCATTTTTTGGAGATTAAATTTACATTCAAATTTTATTATTAATATCACTAATATAGTGATAGATGATCTAAAAAATTTCACCAATATAATATTTATATATTAATTAATATTTTTGTATCATACATGTTAGTTTTTTAGGTAAAATATATTCAAGGGGGATGTAGATTATACAGACGCATTTTTGGTGGTTCCAATTTTTTATGGATGGAAAGAAATGTGGAAGATATAAATATATCGTTAATATTTATAATTATGTAATAGTTTGAAATTTTGTTAGTTAAATTCATTCTTATAACTAATCTTGTGAGGGGGTTATAAAAAATAAAATATTCCATTCATGTAAGAAGTAGTTTATAAGTACCCATGAGCGACATTTTCATTCCTCGGTGGAAATAAGTGAGGATGATAATGGATATAAAATAAAAATAAAAATAATTAATTATAATAATTATAATTATATAATTTTTTATATAATTTTTAAGATTCTTAATAAATAATAAACATGATAGAACTTGGTTAAGATAATTACATTTTAACCCTTACCATTATGAAAATAAATTACAATATAAAATTTCTTTGTGTAAAAAAAATGAAAATTAAATTAATAAATATTCGTAATATGACTATTAAAAAGATGAAATTAATTTTAAAAGATGAAATTTAAAAAAAATTCAATAATTTATTTCAATACAGTTATGACAATATACAAAATTGAGATATTTTCTATTTAATCATAGAAATGATTTCAAAGATAATTTACTTGTTGTATTGATTCATATGAAATTTAATTTTTTATTAATAAAAAGTGGGTTTTATATAAATCTAATTATAAAAAATTCAAATGGAACCATGTTCATATATAATTAATTGTTAAGAAGAGTGAAATATTAATTATGTTCCACATATTTTCTAAAATGATGATAATATAAATCTAAATGAAACATGATATTGAAAGACGTTTTTCAAATGATTATAATATAATTGGTTGTGAAATTTTTTTAAATATATAATATTGTCATTATTATATCATCGTGATGTCATAAAAGTGAGTATATTTACAAAAACAATATTTTTAACAATTCACCTAAAAATCAACAATTTCATAAAAATCTCAAAAATTCACCATAAGATAAAATTTATATGAATAATTAAAAAATCATGTTCATTTTATCAAAATAATATTTTGAAATATATAATTTTTTCTTTTAGATAATAATATTAAACATAATAAAACAATTATTGAAAAATGAGAATATTAAATAGTAGGTTTTTTAAACGATATTTAATATCAGTATGAAAATAATATATTATTAATATATTATTTTTACCTTGAATTATGTTATAAGGGTTTAATTTATTAGAATACATAATAATTTAAAAATATTTTTTTAAAAAAAATATCATCATGACATTGAGTTATTTTAATCCTATAACACTAATTCTTATTTTATAATAATTTAATTTCTTCAATAAATATAAAACAATACTATTTAATAATCATAGTTGATACATAATTTTAGAAAGAATAATAAATTTTCCATATAATTATAATATTTCATGACTTGTTTTATCTTGATTTTTCATGTGGCAATAACCATTCAAATAAATAATTTTTTAAAATAAAATAAATTCTAATTTATCTTTGTGTTATAATTAATTTTGATAAACACATGAAGGGAGTTGATTAATAGATTGTACTATCCTTATAGTATTCTAAATAGTTAAAACTATTAAATAACATGTAATAACAGAAAAATTTAAATGATGTTACTTTTTCTATAATCGTTTGGTTTGTAATACTTCCAATGTGTTGATATATTTCAATAATTTAATCAATAATATTTAGGAACCATCACTTATTTGTTACAACCTGCTAATTTAAAATAGGAATAGTAAATTAAAACAGTATATGACATGATATACCATGAATAAAATAGTATATAACACCAAAATAAATTATGATATATTTATTTTTAGCTAAATTTAGTATATCCTTTCTCATTTCATGAGTGTTATAGTTGGTTTAATCAGAGAATGACACTGTATAATAATATTTTTGTTCACTCATGACCATTATAACATAGCTGGTTAGATTGTGGGTATGAATCGTTCAATATTAATTTTGAAACATGTAGGGATTCTACATTGATAAAATAATTTAAATGCTTATCTATTATTATAAATATAATAAGATTCGTTTGGCTGTTTAATAAATGTTTTCAGAAAAACAATATTTTTCAAAAATAGATTAATTTTCCATTTGCACACACAATTTATAGTTAAATTGTAACTCTTTAATGATGTTTTAATTTTAAAAATACAAATATATTTTTATAATATCATATAAAAATTATATTTGGGAGATTTTTATTAGAATTTTTTGAGGATTCCATTTTTTGATAAATGGGAAAAATATATATATTTTTTAAAGAATACAATTTTGAATAAATTAAATTTCAAGAAAACATTAATTTTTAATTGTTTTTAAGATAAAATTGTGAAATTATACATATATTTAACTAAAATAGTTCATTGGAATCAATTTCAGGATGAATTATTATATAAAAACCTTTTTTACTTATGAGAACATTCTCTTTCAGAAACTACTTTTTCATCGAGTTTTTAAATATAATATTAAATTTATTTCATCTAGTTCTATGAATAGAATTTAGAAAACTGGAATCTATATATTCAATTAGAATGATTTATTTTATATAATAATGTCGAATTTTTTTTCCATAATGAAAAATAAAAAGATTATAGATTATTTAACATAGTTGAGGAAAAAATGAATTCACTAAGGGGACAATAAAAAAATGGTAACTGTTAGAAATGACCCAAAACTTATCCAGAAGTAATTTTATGTCTATATATAGACACTATATCTTATATGTTAAAGAATATTCTGTTTTGGATTCATTTTAATAGTGAAAGACTTAGATATAGCTTTTTATTTTTAAAATTACAAAATCACATCTAACCAACTTATAAAGGCCACCCCACATGTATTCTCTTTACACATCCAAAAAAGGGTCATCTAATAAATTCACAAAAACTAAATTAATTCTATCATATTTTCTTATATTCCAAGTTATAGTCATAAATCTAAATAATTAGGCCTATTTGTGAAAACCAATGATGTTTTCTGAAGAAGAGGAGGTTCAGACATGTGTGGAGGAAATCGACTGGGTTTTATGTTTTACAATGTAAAATTGATCCATGAGATATTTTTTATATGCAACACTTGAATAATTTTTTGTGTGTATATAATTACCCCTTGATATGTTTTACACTAAATCTCTCATTCATCATGTAATTTATAGTTCCATTTGGTGTTATTTATTTTCTGGGCATATGACTCAAAAGTATTCAAAGTAGGAAGGGTTTATTACAAAATTTTTTCCTTATACATGACTATTTTTTCTATTTTCTTACAAAAATGAATTATTAGATAACCCAATATTAAAATAGATATATTTTATTTTTTTATGGTTACTCATGAATTTTAATTTTATTAATATCATTTTTCCACTCTTAGTACATGAAATTATTGATAAATATTCTTTAAGGTAATATTAATTTATTTCTAACTTATATTAGAAATCGATTTTCATCAAAACTAATATTTTCTAAAAAATTTATTTTTTAACCATTTAAAAATTATTTATTAAATACATTTTGACCATATTCAATTTTTTAAAATGTTTTGATCAGAATCAACATTTCATTTTAAAAACCATTCACATTTGACTATTAACAAAAATGTAAAAGGAGTATTAATTTTTATGTTTATGGAATGAAAAAAAATTCCCCCTTCATGAGAAAACATTTTTGTACTGCTTTTTTACATGTTTAAATTTTTTATTTTCACTGAAATATATTTTAAAAATGTTTCAGAACCTTTTGTTTTGAATAATTATTTTTAAAATGAATAAGTTATATATCTTAAAAATGTTTTATGGATATTATCATGGAATGTATATTCCTAAATGAAATGAGAAACCCTCTTTTAAATATTTCATGTTGAGGATATATTATATTAATACAAACCATATTATTTCTCCAAATTTTTTATGATTATTTTTATTATGGATATACAATTTTATTACCATTTACAATTTTTCTTCCAGATAGTTTTTGAATATTTTTTTGAATGTGGTATGTATTAGCATTTCATATGGTAGTTATTCAATATGAATGTTTAGGATTATTATTATTCACCCCTTTGTGAGGAATCAATTCAACTTATTATGGGATGGCAATGTCACACTTTATTCCCTCAATGCATTGGTAGTCTACTTGAGACAAACTATAATGGGTATCGTACAATGACTTAATCATTTATATAGATTCATTGGAGAAAGACTTAGATCATATCATTTAGATGTATATAATTATGTATTCTATAATTATGAATTTAGTTATAGATATTCCATGTGAGTAGTTAATTACATAGAATATCTATGGTTATTAATTCAATATCATATAATTATTTATATTTTATTAATTAATCATTATTCATTTCTTTTCAAATTATTTTTATATAATTAATTGAATATAACATGTTTTAAACTATTTTCCTTGAATTTTTTTATAGTTTATATATTTCTATTTTATATTGTAAACCTACTCATATAGACCATCTAAGGTCCACATATTCTTATGTTTTATTTTTCCATGATAATCAGATGTGTTTTTTTATTGAAATGCAGTGATACATTATGAGGAATAATAGAGTTTTAAAATCTATATATTTACTTTATATTTTAAATTATAATAATAAGTTCTTATTTGAATCTATTTTACCAATAATAGTAAACCCCTCAGTCATTTATGAAATGATTTCATTTATTATAGTTCCAATATAATAAATTAGACCCTAAAATTGGGCTACTGATATAGGTTCCTCTATATATTGTATCATAGAATATTTAGTAGATACTGTGGGAACTAGTTTTAGGAAATCATATATTAGATATTACAACCCTAAGTTTTAATTTGAGGATATGTATAGAATAATATCATAATATTTTGGTAATGAGGAGATTATTTTGTTTTTCTTATTAAATAAATCTTTGTGTAATGCCCCGACCCCAGTTACCCAGAGTCGGTGCATTATTTTAATACATTGTCATTATTAAAAGGAATCATGTCCTGAAGGACCAATAAATTTTGCAGTCTTGGAAAATAGATTACATACATGAATGTTACATTACACATTATAACAAAAAAACAAAACATAAATAATCGTTTATGAACGCCATTATTCCCTTAGTTTTACCCTGCATATCAATCACAATGCACTTCTTGGAATCCTGGAAAAAATTAAACATAGAAAGGGGTGAGCTCAAACGCTGAGTAAGGGTAAGAAATACAGAGAAAAAGAACATAAATATTAATCATAGTGAATAATTGAAACTGAATGTCTTTACCAATAATAAACATGAATACTTTTATTGAAAGAATATGAGCTCAGTAAATAATTTCATAATAAAACATAATCATGGGTATTCATCTAGTCAAATGACCACATGAACCATCAACATTATATCCATAATGAGGGAATGTATAATTCCATACATTCTAAAACATTTTGTCAATGCCTCAACCAAGACATATAAAAATGATAAAGGCCTCGGCCAAAACCATAAATAAAATTTGTGAAAAGGCATCGGCCAATTCCATGTCTAGTTGTCTCATGAGACCTACCGGTGCATCGAGGAGCTATAGCGGGCTCCACCCATCACTTACTATGTCCAATACATTCCTCATATGAAAAGGTTAAAATATAACATAAACACTTGTATAAAAAATAGGATACAAAATTTCAATACTTTAACCAGAAACCATGAATGGTATAAAAATAACACATCCATAGTCAAACATATCACAAAACCTTCTATAGAATATGGAAGATTTTTATCATAATAAATCAACTTGATCAAGTTTATAATCTCTCAATGGATGTTGACATAGATGAAAATGATTCGTAATAATCTTTGAGAGAAATATCACTTTTTCATGAAAACATTTAAAATTCACACAATATAGAAAGGTAGACATTTAAATAAATTTCTTAATCAAAGTGTAACATACCACTTTTAATCTTTTGAAAGTAATTAACATTTTAAAACATTCACGTCCATTTAAATAAATCCTTAAAACCATTTTAAAAACATGGAAATTAATGAGAATGGTTTATAAGAATAAATCTTTAAAACATTTAAAATGATGTTTTAGTAAAAAGTACCTTCAAATAATCCCTTTGAAAACTATTGTATTAAACATGTACATGGATAATAATAATGTCCCAATAGATACATACATAAAAACAACCTCGGATAATAAAGATATTGTGAAATTAAACCATACGAATTTGGTAACTTACGAAACATACACCCCAGGAAAGAGGTGTCATACAATGAATATTTAAATATATATAAATTAATGTTTATTACATAAAGAATAAAATTTTGGGTAGTACATACAACACACAAAATTTAATAGTGGCAATATGGTACGAATCTCACGAGAATAAGGAGTGAGATAAAAACCCCTTACCTTTCACTTTCTTTTAGTTGATGGTATATTTAACCTCTTTTAAGAAGACAATAGTATGTTATTAAATTATAAAAGAACCATATTAATATTTATGATATCATACATTATTCATTTATGACTTTATGCTACCCATTTATTAATAATTTCTATGTTATATTAATATTTCGGGTAATAATCGCTTTCTTTATCGTACGTGTTTTAACTTGTTAGTCTTGATTGTATCGCTTATATCAAGATTTAAATAAATTGAGAATATAAAAAATTATTTATATATCATATATATTTATAATATAAATATTTATAATAGACATATATATGAAATGGAAAACACCGTTTATGGAGACGGTTGTCCGTACGTATGCATAAACGTTGTTTCCGTTTTCATATAGTATTGAACGGATGTAAGTGAATAAGATATATGTAAGTTTTTAAATACTTATATATATAAATATATATATATATATATATCTCCAGTAGAATTATTATTTCATATATTATATACTTATTAGTAATATATATTTTTATAATCATCGATGAATGGTGAAATTGTAAATGAATCTCATTGAGTCGTGGAGACGGTAATCCGTATGTACGCACGAGCGAAAATATCATTATTTTGATGTTAAAATAATATATAATTGGATGTTATATCATATATATATATAGAATAATTATCTTATTAAATTTATTATTTACATTAATTACAATTCATTATTATACACATCCAAATAAAAATGTATTTAATAACAATTACACCACGACGTGGAGACGGTAAGCCGTACGTACGCACATATGGTGACATGTCATTCAAAGGATGGATAGAATACTGAATATGGTTGTAACATATTTATAATAACATCACATTATATATAATATACTGTAGTTATTATTTTATAATGGAAATAACAAAGAAAGAAGAAGTGGAAGATGAAAGGAACATGAAAGAGAGTGGTGAAAACATTACCTCTTTTTCGGGTTCTTCCTTTTGATTTGATCAAAAGGGATCATTATGATGGATTTATGATCAAACTAAGGCCTCTAGGATAAAGTTATGGATGTTGATAGGATTGTTTTTAAGGTTTTGGCTGAAACAAAAGGATTTGTTGGTATGAAGAATTGGTTAGAAGTGGTGTCGTTCTATAAGGGGGGAGGGGCTTTTTAGAAAAAACATAAAGTATTATTTTATAATAAATCTATATTCGGTTTCTAATGGCTCCAAACAAGATTATGTAAATTATAAGGTGTTTATGGGTTGAAATCCAATAAACCAATAGATTTTATACAAGTTTGTGTCACTATATTAACCTTATCTTTTAGATTTAACTCTTAGTTAATTAGTTTGACATTTATGATGTCTCTTTGTATTTTTTTATTATTTTGTTAATAAACACACTATATACTTCCAATCAACCCCCAAGTGGTCCATTAATGATACACCTATCATTATATAAGTTCTTCTTCCAAACATTATATTTTTAGGAATAGAATATCAATTAATAATATAATATTTGTTTTAAAAACTCATTTATGTCAATTTTGACACTATTCAATAATTGTTTTTTGTTAAAGACATAAATACATTATTAATTCGAACAAAATTCATTTAATAAATCATAACATGTCATATTAACCAATAAAAATCTTTTATTGTATCAAACCTTTCAAATTTTATTTATTTTAACAGTTATAGTACCACTTATTTGATTCATTCATTAATAAGGAAAATACTGCATCATTATTGTGTCATAAGTAAATTTAATTATTTAAAGTATAAAAATTATAAATAAAATAACATCATGTAGGAAAGCTTTCTATCTTTCTATGGAATATTTATAGTCTAAAATATAGAATATATAACAATATGTAAAAATTTCTTTTCTAAAATATATATGCTTATTCCATTTTTGTATTTAGTTTAACTAAATTAATATAAAGCGGCATTATCACTTACATGTGGCTCCATGGGGTCCCAAAATCGACCCAAATATTCCCATGACTAGAAATGTATCATACAATAGGGTTAGGACACGTTTTAGGGTAATTTAATATTATCATAATATATATTTTACCCTTATTTATCGGATTTACCCTTTAACAATAGTAAAAAATATATTTACAGGAGTAATTCTTCAAAATGTCCCAAAATAAGAGTTACCTATTTACAAAATTTGTGAATCCTGATTCAAAATGTGGAATCTATTTTTCCAAATTCATAACACATAAGTGGAAGAAATTAATATAAAATTAATTCAAACTGTAAAAAAACGTATTTTTAAGAAACAATAACTATCAAAAGATTGACACTTGTTTATGTCCATTTTAAATGTGAAATTATGTACAATGACCTATATTGGATTAAATGGTAAAAATATATTATAAATATAAATTAAAACCACTCAAATTCATAATTTATCACTATTATATATTTTGTTTAAAAAAATTGTTTTTAAATAAAATTTAGTAATTTTAACTATTCATCAAAATATGAAAGTTATGAGAAAAGTACCAAAAATTCACTCTAAGCTAATTTTAGTATTCGGAATCCAAAAATGAATTCCATTTGGAATGATAAAATGAATAAAATTTCAAAATGTAGGTATTACTATTTATAACGTCTAGTTTGATTGGTTGAGGTGTGTGTTAGAACTCGAAGTTCCATACAACACAAGCTACTGTATTATTCAAAAAAGAAGCATACCATGGAATATTTGGGTGCTACATTCTTCCCTCATTCAATAAATTGAATCCTCGAAATTTATGTTTGGTATTGGAAACTAGGGGTTCATATTTAAAAATATCTTAGTTGAAATTCCACATCGACAAATGGATTAATGAGGCCTCTATTTAAAATGAAGAGTGGTAAGTATGAAGGTTACTAAAAATAACACATACTAGTGTTCCATGTAGGAAAACATGGATATGGAAGAGAAATATAACAATCAATATCTGATGGAGAGTTGTAGAGAACATGGAAATGAAAAGGCCAACAATCACAAAGACATAAAATTTTTTTCATCTAAGGTACCATCTAGGAAAACGTTTTTGTTCTAAGTTCCCTTTAATAATGTTGAGGAATTTATTTATGAGATTGGATAAGATCATAAAGAGATATACTTGCATTATAATTAGAGTTTTATCCATTAATAAATTTCTACCACAAACTCATCTTTCACCCCAAAACATAATATAACTAAAAAAAACTCTATTTATCCTAATCATATAGGGTTCCCAATATAATGAATTTATAATTCACATATCGGACCCTTTAAAAAAGAAACTAAATTATACAATCCAAGAACATCACGTAGTCTAGTGGTAGTTGATAAATCCCAATAGCACTATGGTTGTGGGTTCGATTCCGGCAGCTTTGTCCGACGCGACAGGTTGTCACACGGTCTGTAGGTTGTCCTTTTATAAAAATCCAAAAATAACTTTTTGAAACATAATCCATTCCAAACATTACACTTATCCAAAATACTTCTATCCAAACTCACAGACCATAATTTATAAGGATGTTAAACACAATGAAGATCATTTTTTTCATGTAATAACATGTGAACACCTTTATCATGTATTATTTTTAAACACTCCAACACCCTGAATTACCATAAAACCTTATTGATTACATTCATGATCACATATTCCTTATAGAATACTGGATATAAACCTTCTATCCAAAATTTTTGTAAACTCCAACGATGAAAAATCATTAATCACTTTCAGGGAAGTCAATAATATCCAATATAATTATTCAAATCAAACATCTCTTATTCCAAAATCACTACCTCATTATCAGGAAAATATTAAGGATTACCATTCCCTCAACAATGTATTTTACCAAAAGTGTAGCTCACAATTAAGTCACTTTTCTTAGAACCATATAATCTCAAATCCTGAATAAAATAGTACCGCAGTACAATCTTTATTTATCTCCATAATTCATATAACCTGTATATTGTTGATACAAAACTCAAATGAAATAATCCTATAATAAAAACATAAGCACCCTAGTCATTATTCTTCATCTGAGGTAGTATCATAACTTGATTATTATCCAATATCATAATTTGGGACTTACTCTGATGATTTGGAAATTGGTTCGCGTAGTGTCCCAACTCCTTACAGATAAAGAATTGTACATTTCAAACCTTCTTATTACCCTTCCAATCATGTACATGGTGTCCTTTTTCTACACACTTATAACAAACTCTCATTCCCATCAGAAATGTTCCTGGTTGTTTCTTCCCACAGTTATCACATACGTGAAAATTCTTCCTTTCCCTATTCTCTTTATCCATATTTCTCTCTACCATCCTTTTCTTCTATTACTTCCCTTAAAATCCATAAGACTCGTAGAATTATTTACATATCTTACTAACACATGATATTATTTTCTTCATATGTTGAGAATATATGGTAGACTATTTCCTTTCTAAATTTTGGCTTAAAACCATGAATGATATCACCCTTCTTGATCTTTGGATCATACGTATTGATGGAGATCTCATTATTTCAGCTGGGAGCCATTTCTATGCAATGGAATACACTAGGTCAGTTTTTGAATCGCAATTCATAATTCAAAACATGTAAAATACCTAACGTAGATTGAACAGTTTATGGATATATTCCAAAATCACAAAAACGTTTTCTTTGAAGATATATATACTCATTAACCATTAATAGTTGATTGTAATTAAAATAAGATTTATCCTAAGCATATCCCGTGGGAGTTTTGTAACCAAGAGTGCAGCAAGGCCCATTGTCATGCACCATTTCCCATTCGAGTCTATCTCAAAGCGGTGTTTTCGGGTTTTACCCCTAGGTACATCTGTGCCAGATATTCTTCTACCTGCTCGTACCAGACAGGGATGTATTTCATGGAAAACTCACAAAATCTATACATTACCAAAATTCTACGAAGTTCTTCTATACAAATCCTCAATGTCTAACTTCAGATAATGTGCTCTAATAAGAGTTTATCTAAATCTAGATTCCAAGGATATTAATAAACTTATTCTAATACCAACTATAATTCCCCGACCCCAGATACCCAAAGTTGGTGCATTATTTTAATACATTGTCATGATTACAAGGAATCATGTACCGAAGGACCGATTAGTTTAGTATTCTTGGAAAATTGATTACATACATTAAAGTTACATTACACTTTATAACATACAACACAACATAAATAATATTTTATGAATGACATTATTCCCTTAGTTTAACCGTGCATATCAATCACAATACAATTCTTGGAATCCTGGAAAAAATAAAACATAGAAAGAGGTGAGCTGAAACGCTCAGTAAGGGTAAGCAATACAGCAGAAAATTACATAAATATTAAGCATGGTGAATAATTGAAACCGAATGACTTTACCAATAATAAACATGAATACATTTATGGAAAGAATATGAGCGGAGTAAAAAATGTCATAATAAAACATAATCATGGGTATTCTACTAGTCGAATGACCACATAAAACATCAATATTATTTCCATAATGAGGGATTGTATAATGTCAAATATTCTAAAACATTTTGTCAAGGCCTTGGCCAAGAAGTCCAAAAATGATTATGGCCTCGTCCAAAACCATAAATCATTTTTGGGAAAAGGCCTCAGACAATTTCACGTCTAGTTGTCGCGTGGGACCTTCCGATGCATTGAGGAGCTATAGCGGGCTGCACCAGTCACTTACTATCTCCAATACATTCCTCATATGAAATGATTAAAACATTAAATAAACATTATTATAATAACTAGGATACAAAATGTCAATACTTTAACCATAAACCATGAATGGTATAAAAATAACACATCCATAGTCAATCATATCACAAAACCTTCGATATTATATGAAATATTTGTATCATAATAAATCAACTTCAAACAAGTTTAAAATCCATCAATGGATGTTGACATAGATGAAAATGATTTGTAAAAAACTTTAAGAGAAATATCCATTTTTAATGAAAACATTTAAAAGTAAAACAATTTATAAAGGAAGACATTTAAATAAATTTATTGAATCAAAGTGTCCCATACCACATAGAATCTTTTGAAATTAAATATCATTTTAAAACATTTATTTTCATTGAAATAAATACTTAAAACCATTTTGAAAACAAGGAAATTAAGGAGAATGGTTTAGAATAATAAAACATTAAAACATTTAAAATAATGTTTTAGTCAAAATTACCTTAAAAGAATCTCTTCGAAAACTATTTTATGAATCATGGGTATGGATAATAAATATTTCCCAGTATATACTTATGTAAAAACAACCTCGGATAATAAATAGATTGTGAAATTAACCTTTACCAATTTGGTAACTTACAAAACATAAACCCCAGGAAATAGGTATCATACAATGAATATGTAAATACACTTAAATTAATGTCTATTACACAAAGAATACATTTTTGGGCAGTACATACAACACAAAAAATTTAATAGTGGCAATATGGTATGAATCTCATGGGAATAAGGAGTGAGATGAAAACCCCTTACCTTGCACTATCCTTCAGTAGAGGGTACATTTAAGATCTTGTAAGAAGACTATATTATGTTATTAAATTATAAAATAATCATATTAATATTTATGATATCATACATTATTCATCTATCATGTTATGCTACACATTTAATAACAATTTCCATGTTATATTAATATTTCGGGTAAAAATCTCTTTCTTTATCATAATTGTTTTATCTTGTTACTCTTGATTGTATCACATAGATCATGATTTAAATACATCTAGAATATAAATAACTATGTATATATCATATATATTTATAATATAAATATGTATAATAGACATATATATGAAATGGAAAACACCGTTTATGGAGACGGTAGTCCATACGTACGCATAAACATTGTTTCCGTTTTCATATAATATTGAACGGAAGTAAGTGAATAAGATATATGTAAGTACATAAATATATATATATATATATATATATCTCCAGTAGCATTATTATGTAATATATTATATACTTATTATTAATATATATGGTTATAATCGTCGATGAATGGTGACCTTGTAAATGGATCTCATCGCGTCGTGGAGACGGTAATCCGTACGTATGAATGAGAGAAAATATCATTCTTTTGATATTAAAATAATATATAATTGGATGTTATATCATATATATAGAATCATTATCATGTTATATTTTTTATTTACATTAATTACACTTCATTATTATACCCATCCAAATTATAATGTATTGAATAACAATGACACCATGATGTGGAGACAGTAAGCCGTACGTACGCACGTATGGTGACATGACATTCAAATGATGGATTGAATACTGAATATGGTTGTACCATATTTATAATAACATCACAACATATCGAATATATTGGATTTATTATTTTAGAATGGAAATAACAAAGAAAGAAGAAGTGGAAAAAGAAAGGAACTTGAATGAGGGTCAGGAAAACATTACCTCTTCATCGGGTTCTTTATTTTGATTTGATCAAAACGGCTCCTTAGGTTGGCTTTCTGGTCAAACTAAGGCCTCTAGGATAATGTGAGGGAATTTTATAAGATATCTTAGCAGGTTTTGGCCGAACCAAAAGGCTTTTAATGTAATTATAATTGGTTAGAAGTGGTGTCTTTTTATAAGGGGGAGGAGGGGCACTTTAGGAAAAACCTAAAGTATTATTTTATAATAAATTCATATTCGGTTTTTAATGGCTAAAAACTGGATTATTTAATGTCTAAGGTGGGTATGGGTTGAAAACCACTCAACCAATATATTTTAGACAGGTTTGGGTCACTATATTAACCTTATATTTTATATTTAACTCTTAGTTAATTAGTTTGACATTTACGAAGTCTCTCTGTATTTTTTTATTATATGGTTAATAAACTTACTATATACTTCTAAAAGACCCCCAAGTGGTCCATTAATGATACACCTATCATTATACAAGTTATTTAGCAAATAAATAGATTTTTAGGAGTAGAATATAAATTAATAATATAATATTTGTTTTAAAAACTCATTTATGTAAATTTTGACACTATTCAATGATTGATTTTTGTTAAAGTCATACAACTTTATCAATTCCACGTCTAGTTGTATCGTGGGACCTACTGATGCAACAAGGAGCTATAGCGGGCTCCACCAGTCACTTACTATGTCTAATAAATTCCTCATATGAAATGGTTAAAACATAACATAAACATTAGTGTAAGAACTAGGATACGAAATGTCAATACTTTAACCATAAACCATGAATGGTATAAAAATAACACATCCACAGTCAATCATATCACAAAAACATCGATACAATATGAAATATTTTTATCATAATAAATAAACTTCAAACAAGTTTAAAATCAATCAATGGATGTGGACATAGATGAAAATGATTTTTAAAACTCCTTAAGAGAAATATCCCTTTTTCATGAAAACATTTAAAATTCAGACAATTTTGAAAGGAGGACATTTAAATACATTTTCTGAATCAAAGTGACCCATACCACTTTGAATCTTTTGAAAGTAAATATTATTTTAAAACATTTATTTTCATTGAAATAAATCCTTAAAACCATTTTCAAAACAAGGAAATTAATGAGAATGGTTTAGAAGAATAAATCTTTAAAACATTTAAAATGAAGTTATAGTAAAAAGTACATTAAAATAATCCCTTTGAAAACTATTTTATGAAACATGGACATGGATAATAAATATGTCCCAGTAGATACTTAAGTAAAAACATCCTCGGATAATAAAGATATTGTGAAATTACCCCTTACCAATTTGGTAACATACAAAACATACACCCTAGGAAAGAGGTTTCATACAATGAATATGTAAATACACATAAATTACTGTCTATTACACAAAGAATACAATTTTGGGAGGTACATACAACACACAAAATTTAATAGTGGCAATATGGTACGAATCTCACAGGAATAAGGAGTGAGATAAAATCCCCTTACCTTGCACTTTCCTTTAGTAGAGGGTACGTTTAACTTCTTGTAAGAAGACTATAGTATGTTATTAAATTATACCAAAATCATATTAATATTTATGATATCATACATTAATCATCTATCACTTTATTCTACCCATTTAATAATAATTTCTATGTTATATTAATATCTCGGGTAATAATCTCTTTCTTTATCGTACGTGTTTTAACTTGTTACTCTTGATTGCATCAATTAGATCATGATTTTAATACATCCAGAATATAAAACAAAATATATATATAATATATATCTAGAATATAAATATGTATAATAGACATATATATGAAATGGAAAACACCATTTATGGAGACAGTAGTCTGTACGTACGCATAAACGTTGTTTCCGTTTTCATATTATATTGAACGGAAGTAAGTGAATAAGATATATGTAAGTACATAAATATATATATATATAAATATCTCCAGTATAATTATTATTCAATATATAATATACTTATTTTTAATATATATTGTTATAATCGTTGATGAATGGTGAACTTGGAAATGAATCTTATCGCGTTGTGGAGACGGTAATCCGTATGTATGAATGAGAGAAAATATCATTCTGTTGATATTAAAATATTATATAATTGGATGTTCTATCAAATATATAGAATCATTATCATGTTAAATTTATTATTTAAATTATTTACACTTCATTATTATACCCGTCCAAATAATAATGTATTGAATAACAATGACACCACGACGTGGAGATGGTAAGCCGTACGTATGCACCTATAGTGACATGTCATTCAAATGATGGACAGAATACTGAATATGGTTGTACCATATTTATAATAACATCAGATTATATCGAATATATTGGAGTTATTATTTTATTGTGAAAATAACAAAGAAAGAAGAAGTGGAAGAAGAAAGGAACTTGAATGAGGGTGGGGAAAACATTACCTCTTCTTCGGGGTGTTTCTTTTGATTTGATCAAAAGTGCTCTTTAGGTTGGATTTCTGGTCAAACTAAGGCCTCTAGGATAAAGTGAGGGATGTTGAGAGGTTAGTTGGGCTGGTTTTGGCTGAACCAAAATACTTTTAAGGTAATAATAATCGGTTAGAAGTGGTGCATTTTTATAAGGGGGAGGAGGGGCACTTTAGGAAAAACATAAAGTATTTTTTTATAATAAATTCATATTCTATTTCTAATAGCTACAAACTGGATTATTTAAATGCTATGGTGGGGATGGGTCGAAAACCACTCATAAAATAGATTTTAGATAGGTTTGGGTCACATTATTAACCTTATTCTTTAGATTTAACTCTTAGTTAATTAGTTTGACATTTACGAAGTCTCTTTGTATTTTTTTATTATATGGTTAATAAACCTACTATATACTTCCAAGAGACCCCAAGTGGTCCATTAATGATACACCTATCATTATAAAATTTATTTGGCCAATAACTGATTTTTAGGAATAGAATATCAATTAATAATATAATATTTGATTTAGAAACTCATTTATGTAAATTTTGACACTATTCAATAATTTATTTTTGTTAAAGTATTAACAACTTTATTAATTCTAAGAAAATTAATTTAAGAATCATAACATGTCATATTAACCAATAAGTTTCTTTTATTCCATCAAAACATTCAAATTATATTTATTTTAATATTTATAATACCAATTATTTGATTCATTCATTAATAATTAAAATATTGAATTATTATTGTGTCATAAATAAATTTACATATTAAATCTCAAAAAATTATAAATAAAATACCATTATGTAGGAAATAATTTTATATTTCGGATGAATATTTATTGTCGAAAATATAACATATATAACCCTATGTAAAAATTTATTTCCTAAATGATAAATTCTTAGGTCATTTTTGTATTTTCTAAATCTTAATTAATATAAAGTGTCGTTATCACTTATAACTGGCTCCATGGGGTCCCAAAATCGACCCAATGATTCCCATGGTTGGACATGTATCAAAAAATAGTCTTAGAACACGTTTTACGGTAATTTAGTATTATTATCATATTATTTTTTTCCACTTATTTGTCATATTTACCCTTTAACCATGGTAAAAAAAATATTTACCAAAATAATTATTCAAAATGTATAAAAATAAGAGTTACCTATTTAAAAAATTTGGGCATCCTGATTCCAAATATGGAATCCATTTTTCCAAATTCAAAACTCATAAGTGGATGAAATTAATTTAAAATTAATTCCTGCGGTCAAAACAAAAAGTGTGTTTTTAAGAAACAATAACTATCAAAATATTGACAATTGTTTATGTCTGTTTTATATGTGAAATTATATCCAACGAATAAAATTGGATTAAATTGTAAAAATATATTCTAAATTAACTTTAAAACCACTCAAATTCATAATTTAACACTACTAATTATTTTGATTAAAAAAGTTGTTTTTAAATAAAATTTAGTAATTTTCACTGTTCATCAAAATATGAAAGTTATCAGAAAAGTACCAAAAATTCACCTTAAACTAATTTCAACATTCAGAATCCCAAAATTAAGTCCATTTTGATTGATAAAATGTATAAAATATCAAAAAAGTATCTATTACTATTCATTACGGCTAGTTTGATTGGTTGTGGTGTGTGTTAGAACTCAAAGATGCGTAAAACACACGCTACTGTATTATTCAAAGAGAAGCGTACCATGGAAGCATGGGGTGTTACACTTTTATCTATATGCAAAAAGTGGATGTGGTTATAAAACTAATTTACCTATGTTTATTAACTCTAAAAAGGAAGTATTCAGATTGATTCAATCACAAACTAGTTGATTAAAACAATCCTTGCTATGAACCTTGATTAACACTACAAGGGGATATTATTAAGATAAATCATATTTTTATTCTATAAAATTATAAAAAAGATGAAAATAAATATATCCACATATAAATAAATGGGTAGGATTATGATATTATATTTACAAATATTTTTTAATTTATTTATTTTATCACTTTTTTTATTAAACATTATATTTCATAATGTTGTGATGTAGTATAGTGTATTAAATTGTTTATAAGTTTCTTCTAATGGATGTAATGGGAAATATATTAATGTGAATGCCCCATGTTGGGATTTCACTCTTGAAAATGATAATGATGATGTAGGTGGAGCTTGAGATCTAACTGATCAAATTATAAACATATTGGGGTTTAGCTCTAGCTATGAGTAAAAAAATCCCCATATGGAAGATTTTTGATCACACATTAATTGAAATGATGGAACACAGTGCCCTTTAGATGAAATATACATCATTAAATGTTACTTTAAATCCATTTATATTTGATCAGGGTATATGTTTCTTATTTATGAAATTAATTTCTATGAACACTATGAAAGGGGGAAGTTTTTCATGGTATTTCATCATCTATTATGAGATATAGATCAATGGTGGTTATTTATTCAAAATAGTAAATATGAGGAGCCAATAAAAGCATAGAGTTAAAGGTTTTAACGGTATTATTCATGATAAAACATTTTACCCATGATCAATGATATAATATGAAAATAATGTTCTAGAGTTTATGATAGAAACAAGAGGAAAATATTAAATATAATAAATACAAATTTAGAATATTATCCTGGCATGTTTTGGACAACATATATAACATAAGGTGAGATATTTATCATTAAATTTAAGGGATTAACACAATACTATGATAAGAAATAGTCACGGTAACATTATGGTCATATGAGGAAATAATATCATGTGTTATAAAGAAAGTGATATAATTTTCAATGTCTTATAAATTTGTGTATAATTAACAGAAAAATAGGACAACTAAGAAAACATTGATAAAGGGAAGAAATAAATGAGATATTTTCAATCATGTTATTCCTATGGTAGGAAACACATTTGTGAAATATATAATGGAAAATGACTTTTCATAGAGTGTGCACAGTAAGGCGACCTTGCTCATGATTGCATGGAAATTATTGAATCTTCTAATGGAATGTGATTATGTTAAAAAAAGACACATAAATACCCAAATTAATTCCCAAGAGTGAAGGTAATATACCGCAGAAGTATCCATGACATCTCTATCATGAATATTCTATTACTATAGATGAAGTGGAATGATTAAATTAACATCATAGCCTACAAATTGTCTTAAAAAGTGAACGGTGTTACTAGAATATAATGACATCCTCAAGAGACCAAATCATAGAAAAATATTCTAAGAGATCTATAAATAATTGTGGGATGATTTTACTTTTAATAATAAAATTACCCTACAATTAAACGAGAAACAACATACTATTATACTATTATTGAGTTCAAATCACAAATCAACAAAATAAAAAAACGAAACCAATTACCATATCAATGTAAAAGAAGAAAACAATGACATAACTAGAGGAACCAATAGATTAAAAATCCCAAATAAATCAAAAAACAACCACAAATTAATCCAATATTCAAATAAAAATTTCTATCCCAAGGTAATAAAAAGAATACTTATAGAATTGGGATTACTTTCCTTTACCAACATCTTAATAGGTGATGTTTATAAACACAAAATTGTTCCCAATGAGGGATGAATCCAAACTCAATAGGTTATTTCCAATGAACACCCAAAACATTACATAATGATAATACATGTTATAAAATTTATATTAAAAATTTAAATCATCATAAAATAGATTAAATCAAGGAAAAAAAAATTTCATGGAAACTAATAAAACATTAGTCAAAAAATTCTCAATTCCATTTGTAATAACCATTGCACACATCTAAACATCCACACATTCATGAACCGGTGATAGTTATATATTAATAAGTGAGGTCTAAATGATTTTTGGAGTCCTCACAAGTTAACTAATACTATGTACCATAATGGGACATTCCCTATTGACAGATCCTCTTCTATTGAAAATGAACTCATGCCATCCCGGTATTCTAAGCACCATGAAATACCAAAAATTCTCGTCCATTTCAATAATACAATTATTTTTTTATAACAACATTTTTACTAAAAATAATTACTAATTTCCTTTCCATGAATAAAATAAAAAAAATTATTTTAAAAAAATTATTTTAAAATAATATACAAAAATAACATTCCACAAAAGAAACCAATTTACACCATATAAATGATAACATCATGATGTTGTTCCTATAATTGAACACAAAATTTTTACTCAACATTCATGAAATTAAATCAAATTGAATCCTTCTTTCCAGTTACAATCATTAGGAATTGAGATATAATCCATTTATCACTAAAACCATTATGAAAATGAAGAATAATTGAACAACATTAAAACCCTGGTTTATATCCCTTTAATTTGACTGTAGATATTTTTCTTTTCAGTCAAAAAAACTATATCACAACAATATAGAAATCAAGGAATATAGATATATACTAAACAGATTATATTAATGATTCTAAGAGAGTAAGACACCTTCGATCTAAAAATAACGACAAAGTATGAGAAATTAATTGAGAAATAACATCTTCAACAGACATTAGATCTTCTAAAAGTTACTGCCATATAAAAATAATTTCCTCTCAAGCCTATATTGGGAGATGAATTATTGATATGTATGTACAAGTTGAAAATTGATTATGAAGGTTAACCAAATTAGATCCAAAATTTTTGGATCTGTAAACTCAAGGTGAATAGTAAGGGTGTATAAATATAAGTCGTGTGTTAACCAAGAAAAATATATTATCTCAAGCCAAACCCCACAAGGCCCCCCTATATAGTTAGAAAAAAAATTCATTACTGTTGTGATTCCATACTATTTTACATAGCATGGTTTTTCTGTGGATTTTTCATTGTGTTATCAAAATAAGACATAATAGTGCGCCTTCTCAATGACATGTGTTTTTTATTAAATTGATTCCATTAGATGTTCCATGGTTCATTAAAACCATGATCAAACTATTAAAATCCATAAAATAATTAAAAATATTAAAAAAAACTCAAAACCACCTAAAACATGATCTGATTATTATAAAAGCATAAAATACCTAAATAAGTGGCCTACAACCAAAACCCATGGGTGCTAAATTATCCCCACAATTTTCCTTTCCTTCCCAAAAAATTTGAAAAATATTATTATCTCAGATGACTTCTTACCACTACTGTAACACCCCGAGATTTTATGAAAAATATTCTTTTTAATTTTATTAATGTATCTGTTTTACGCTACACCAAAATGAGTTTGCACTACACGCATCCCTGACTTGGCTTGCATTACACACAATCGCAACCTTCCACGATAGCATGTGTTGTACGCAATACCAAGTTTCACTAAACGAGATATTATTATAATATTATTATGAACTAGCCATTATGAATAGTAATACCCACTTTTCAAAATTTAATCTTTCAAAATGGACTTCATTTTTGGATTTGGAATATCAAAATTAGCTTAGGGTGAAATTTTGGTACATTTCTGAAAACGTTGAATTTTTTATGAATACTGAAAACACTAGGTTACTATTTAAAACCTGACTTTTTATTTAAATAATTATTTATTTTATTTAACTTTATTTTTATTAAAATTGATACATAATACCAATATAAGTTCTATTTAATTCATTAGAGTCATTTTATAATAAATTTCGATATATAAAAATTTTATTGAACTTTTCACCGTCTTTTACCCACATCCTAGGAGAATTTGCAAATTTATAGAAAACATAATTTTATCGATTCTGTGAATGGAATTTAAAAAATCCGAGAGACACGGTTGATGTTAGTATGTAAAATGTGGTTCAATGAGATAAAAATAATTTTTGGGGAATAGTAACTTTTTACTTTTTTTACCATAGTTAAAAGTAAATAGGGTAATTAAGGGTAAAAATGATATTATTATTACCCTAAAACATGTTCTAATTCTATTGGATAAGTTTAATTCGACCAAAAACAACCTTAGGAATAAAATATGACCATTTAGGCCCAGGTGGATTAGATTAGGACATCTATTATTAATTTATTTAAAGATGGGTTAAAATAGTTAAAATCAAAGTTTAATAACTAAATCATTATTAATATAGGGTTATAAATAAGATAAATTCGACTATAAATATTCATTAGAAAGATACAAATATTTCCTACATAATGGTGTTTTATTTATAATTTTTAGACATAAAATAATTTAATTTATATATGACACAATGATGATGTTGTAATTATCTTATTAATGAAATATTGACATAATTGATGTTATAAATACCCAAATAAATGTAATTTGAGACTTTTTATGAATTACACTAATTTTATAGGTTAATATGACATGATATAATATATTTAGTTAAATTTTTTCGAACTAATAATTCTTTTAAGAGTTTCAAAAAAATCAATTACCAAATAGTATCAAAAATGACATAAAATAGTTTTTAAAACAAATATTATATTATTAATTGTTAATTTATTCCTAAAAATCTACGGTTTGGCCAAATGACTTATATAAGGTTATATATATTAATAATAAACTACTTGGGGTTCGTTTGGTTTTTTATAGTAATTTGATTAACCTTATAGTGTAAGAAAACAGGAAGACATGGTAAAAGAAAAATTATTTAACTAAAAGATAAATCTAAATGATATGGTTAAAATAGTAACCTAAACTTGTCCAAATTCTATTGTATGATAGTATTTATACCCATAACCACCTTATCTTCTAAATAAATCAATTTTTAGCTATTAAAAACCGAATATGACTTTATAATAAAATAATATTTTGAGTATTTTCAAAGGTTCCACTCTCCTCCCTTATAAAAGGGAACCTCCTCCCTCTCTTCCTCACACCACTTTGAGCCTTCATGCTCGGCCAACCCCTACCAAATTATCTTTTACACTTCCCTAGAAACATCCTAGAGGTCCTGGTCTTCTTAAAAGACCAATTTTAGTGCCTTAAGAGGAGGTCTCAAAAAGGCGCTTCAAAGAAGACGTAATGTCTGTTAAAGATTCATTCAACTTTATTTCTTCTTCCACTTCTTCTTCTTTAGTTGTTTCATTATGAAGTAACAACATCAGTATAACTCATATACTGATATGTTATTATAAGTATGAAACAACCATATTTCACCATCTATCCATCATATGGAAAACGAAATCACCGCGCTTGCGTATGTACGGAATACTGTCTCCACGCCGTGGTGTAATCTATTTTCCACCACCACCTTAATTTGATGGGTATAATGGTGAAAGTAATGAATATATATGATTATTTTAAAGTGATATTGATTCTGTAAAATTATACATAATACAATTCGATGATCATGGGAATGATATCATCGCTCATGTGTACATATGGAATACCGTCTCCACGACGCGATGAGATTCACTCTCCATGATAACCATTCAAGAATGATTATAAAGTATATATAATAAGTAATCATGAAATATATGAAATTATAATGCTAATGGATTTATGTATATATATATTTATGTCATCTACTTAATTCCATTGAATTCAATAAGAAAATGAAAATAGCGTTCATGCGTACGTACGACCTACTGTCTCCATGAACGGTGTATTTCATTCCATTTATTGATCCATTATATATATGTATATTCAGAATATATATTATATATAAATAATGTTATACATTATGGATTTAAGTAATCATGATCTAAGTAATCATATGAATAACTACATGTTAAAACACGAACGACAAATGAGACGATTTTACCCAAAACGCTACTTTAACATGAATTTACAAAAGAACGGGTAATATAAAGTCATAAGTGAACCATATATGATATAATAACAATGAATATGATTCTTTAATAAGTCAACGAAATTATTTAAATTATTATACAGGAGGTACGGATATGTACGATGCATATCGGACCTAATTTAAGGGAAAATATCACAATCTCATTTTTATCCGAGATTTTTTATACATTGGTATTTACTGGGGTGTATTTTATAATACACATCCATGTTTCCTCAATATATAATATTATTTCCATCCACATTAAATTTTTTAAATCCAATTTTACCCTTCGGTGAGTTTTTAGTAAAAGATATGAAATGAATCTTTTTTTGTTTTTCGTACGAGGTACTTTTTGTCTTTTCCGACCAAAGTATGAGAAGAATGTTTTTTTAACTTATACGGCATGAATGGATTTTTAAAACATTATTCCCAAGAAGCTTCCTTTACAAGTGTTCATGTTTATTTTTAGTCAACTTCTTTTAGTTTAAAATTGTATAAAACGTTATGAAAGGAAAATGTTTTTGAAGTAGAAAGGATATTTTCCTCACGAATGAAGTTCAAGTGTTTTATCAAAATTATTTTCCATCTAAGATAATATACGATTCTGTTTATATCGCTATTATTACATTGATTTGATTATGTTGTGATGGAATTATTTTTATGAATTCTGTTATCTTATATGAATTGTTTTATGATGTCACGATGTTTAAGAATCCCATTTTTATTACACGGGTTATGCAATGATGTATGATTTATGATTTTTGAGGCACACATAAGAATGGTATCATTATGAGATGGGTGAGACCTATATCTCCCTCCAATGCATTGGGTAATGATTTATATCTCATGAGATAGACATGGCTGGAACGGTAAGTAAATCTGGTTCAGTATTACAGGACTGGAACAAGGAGTGAACTCAATTCAGAAAGGGACTTTGTCCACTAAGATGATCTTGGAAGTAATGCCTTGGCTACTATGGAAATCATTACATGTGCTTAATGGATTCCACAATTACATGTTTTATTCCAATGATATTTTATCATGATTTATGTTCCATTATGATCTATGCCTTATGTACTTCCACGTTTTAGGTCGTTGCTCAAGATTTTGATGTTTAAACATTATGTTCATGTTTTTAAGTTCAAATGTATATGGTATGTTTTATTTTATCCATGCTTACCCTTAATGAGAATTTGAGCTCACCATTTTTATGTTTTATATTCCCCCAGGATAAAAAGAAATTTTTAGGGTAAGGAAACAAAAAGTGGAAGATCTTTATGGGAGATGTTGAATAACTTTCACAATGATTATAAGATTACATTCCATGCTTCCAAAGACACTAAACTATTACTGTCCTTGTGTGTCTGTTTTTGTTATGTATTAAGTATTCAGAAAAAGTAATGTAATTTCCATGTATGTTAAGCTTCAGGTCTCTACAGTTGATATCAGAGGAAAGGTTTAGTCAACCTTTGGAAACTAGGATGCGATAACTTTAGTGAGATCCCTAGAGATATTTCTAAGGTATTTCTAGGGATGTCCCTAAGGTTAAGTGTAAGTATCAGTTATAGTCCTCGAATTACGGTAACGATCTTAGAATTAAACCTATGATGTTAGATATTGAAGGTACTCCCCCTTTATTATGTTGTTTTCCCTAGAATGATTTTTGCCTCTCACACTATTCTTTTTGGGGTTTAGACGATGGATGGAACCCGAAGGAACCATGTTGATCACTGCAATGGACAATGCAATGATTGTACTTCTGAACAAACCAATGTTATGGGATATAGAGTGCAAAATCTTATTTCTATACTTAACAAGCTATGAATCATTGTGGACTTCCAAATGAGAAGAGAAGGGAACAATATTTTATTGAGTCCGTCAAGAGGCAACATCCACATTCTTTTAGTGGGTCTTCCGATCCACTTGTTGCGGAAAAATGGATCAGTACCACTGAAAAGATATTTTCAGTTCTTCAATGTTTTGTACATGATAAAGTCATCTTAACTGTATATCGTTTGGAAGGTTAAGCTGATCAATGGTGGAATATTATCAAGAATACGAGGCCAAGAGATGAAATTGAGTCCATGGAATGGGAAGAGTTCAATAACTTATTTTCCAATTAGTACATCCCTTGTATTATTCGAACAAAGATGGAGAAAGAGTTTCTTGAATAAAAGCAAAAGGATGATAAATCTGTTGGTATATACGAAGAGAATTTTAAAAGGCTTGCAAGGTATGCATCTGGCATTATCGTCCAACCTGAACGTAAAGTTGATCGATTCTTCAGTGGATTAAAACCAAATCTTCGAAGGGCATTAGCTATAAGAGACTTCAGTAGCTATGAATAAATTGTGCGTTGTGCTATCAAGGTAGAACTAGAAGTTGGTGTAGCATATCCATCTCATGTTTTTGACAAGAAACGAAAGATGGAGTTCAAGGAGAAATCACAGAAACATGGTGAAAATATGATGAATGATTATTTAGGCTCAAAGTGTGGAAAGAAACATGGTGTAGATTGCATAAAACGTACTAGAAAATGCTTTAAGTGTGGAAAATAAGGTAATCGAGTAGTTGATTTTTCATGTAATGGGAAAAATGTTGCTAATGATGTGAATAGAGAAAAGACTACAGAGAACTCTCCACCAACACTTCAATGCTTCAAGTGCAAGGAAATGGGGAATTATGCTAATAAATTCCCTAATCCACGGGTTAATGATGATCAACGTGAGAAACCTCTTAAAGCAAAGGATAAATGGATGTCTCATGCGATCACTATTTCTGATGTTGAGTATGAAAATGATGTTGTGTAATGATTAAGTGTTTATGTAATGGGATTTCAAAATAGTATCATGGAATCTCATATATGGTATTGTGGAATTTTGGAATATCTATGTATTGGTTTTCAATTATTATATGGTACTGGTAACCATGAAAAATTGATTTAAATATTTTTGAAAAGAAGATGAAATTCACATATGGAAGGGATAAAGTGAAAATAATATGATAGTAATCATGAGCTCATGACTAAAATAAGGACAAAGTGATATCATTGATTGAGTATATAGAAATTTTGGGATTTTGGAATGTGGAAAAAGTTAACTTTTGACAGTATTCATGTTTCACTAAGGTTAAATTGGTATTCATTATTCAAGAGAATACATTATTAAGGTATTCACATGATTGGAATGTGATCGACACGATTTATCGGGGATAAATGATGGTATTCACATGCTCGGTAGATGACATTTCTAGTAATTGTTTTCTTATACTATAAGCAAGGATAGAAGTATTTTGGATAATCCTAAATATTTGAAATGGATTATGTTGAACATAAGTTTGTTTAAGGCTAGAACTGTTTTCGATATTATCGATGGAATGTCATAATGATATAATTTTAGAAAAAGGACAACCTGCAGGATGGGCAACAACCCGTCGCGTTGGACAAGGCAGTGGGAATCGAACCCACAACTGAAGTGCGACTGGGCTTTATCGCATACCACTGGCCTACAGGATGTCCCTGGTTAGTAGAAAATAGTTTTATTTTATTTAGCAGTATGATAGATGAAGTATATGTCCATGTTTGGAATCATATCTGATTAACCTCACCATAGATAGACTTATGTATATTTGAAAACTTTTGCTAATCTTTTGTTTGAAATAGATGGAATGACCCATCATTCTATCACATTATCTATTAACACTTCACAAATTAAAAATTCAACTTCGTTTCTTTAAGAGATGAAGTGGAAATTGTGCAATTCACGATCAATAGTGAGATTGTACGAAAATCATGTAAGTATTTCTTTTAATTCATCAACTTTAGGGAAATGATCTTGAAAACCAAAAATGTTATCCAAGTGCCATTATATTCAATGAATCTAATGGTACCTTAGATCATCACAAATTTATGGCTTTGTGATTGTCAGATTTTTCATATCCATGTTCTCTACCACACTCCATCAGAACTTGATGGTTAGATTTTTCTTCCATATCCATATTTTCACCTATGTTATCCTATGTGGAAACCCAGTGATAAGTTAATTTGGGTAACCGTTACGTTTCATACTTTAGTTTTTAAAGTCATGTTTTGGTATTCCTTTTTATGATATGGGTTTCTATTAAAGAAACATTCATGTACTAAACCATTTATAACCTTGACGAATTTCGAGGGAAAAATTCATTTTAAGGGGGGTAGAATGTAACACCCCGAGATTTTATGAAAAATATTCGTTTTAATTTTATTAATTTCTTGTGTTTTATGCTACAGAAAAATGAGCTTGCACTACATCCATCCCTGACTTGCCTTTCATTACAGGTAATCGCGACCTTCCACGATAGCGTGTGTTGTACGCAATACCAAGTTTACTAAACGAGATATTATTATAATATTTTTATGAACTAGCCATTATGAATAGTAATACCCAATTTTTGAAATTTTATCTTTCAAAATGGACTTCATTTTTGGATTCGTAATATCAAAATTAGATTAGGGTGAAATTTTGGTATATTTCTGAAAACATTCAATTTTTTATGAATAGTGAAAACACTGGGTTACTATTTAAAAACCGACTTTTTAGTTAAATAATTATTTATTTTATTTAACATTATTTTAGGTAAAAAGGGATACATAATACCAATATAAGTTCAATGTAATTTATTGGAGTCATTTTATAATAATTTTAGATATATAAAAATTTTATTGAACTTTTCACCGTCTTCTACCCACCTCCTGGGAGAATTTGCAAATTTACATAAAACATAATTTTAACGCTTCTGTGAATGGAATTTCAAAAATCCGAGAGACACGGTTGATGTTAGAAAGTAAAATGTGGCTCAATGTGATAAATATAATTTTTGGTGAAAAGTAACTTTTTACTTCTTTTTACCATGGCTAAAAGTAAATATGGTAATTAAGGGTAAAAATGATATTATTATTACCCTAACACATGTCCTAATTCTATTATATAAGTTTAATCAGACCAAAAACAACCTTAGGAATAAAATATGACCATTTAGGCCCACTTGTATTAGATTAGGACATTTATTATTAATTTATTTAAAGAAGGGTTAAAATAGTTAAAATCAAAGTTTAATAACTAAATAATTTTTAATATAGGGTTATAATTAAGATAAATTCGACTATAAATATTCATTAGAAATATAAAAAGATTTCCTACATAATGGTGTTTTATTTATAAATTTTAGAATTTGAATAATTTAATTTATTTACGACACAATGATGATGCAGTAATTATCTTTTAATGTAATATTGACATAATTGATGTTATAAATACCCAAATAAATTTAATTTGAAACATTTTATGAATTCCAGTAATTTTATAGGATAATATGACATGTTAGTATTCTTTTAGATAGCTTTTTTAGAACAAATAATTCTGTTAGGATTTTCACAAAAATCAATTACCAAATAGTGTCAAATTGACATAAAATAGTGTTTAAAACAAATATTATATTATTAATTATTAATTTATTCATAAAAATCTAAGGATCAGCCAAATGACTTAGATAAGGTTATATATTTTAATTATAAACTACTTGGGGTTCGTTTGGTTTGTTATAGTATGTTTATTAACCTTATAGTGTAAGAAAACAAGAAGACACGGTAAAAGAAAAATTATTTAACTTAAAGTTAAATCTAAATGATAAGGTAAAAATAGAAACATAAACTTGTCCAAATTATATTGGATGATAGGATTTAGACCCCTACCCACCTTATCGTATAATTAAATAAATTTGGAGCTATTAAAAATCGAATATTACTTTATAATAAAATAATATTTCGAATTTTTCCAAAGGTGCCCCTCTCCTCCCTTGTAAAAGGGAACCTCCTCCCTCTCTTCCTCACACCACATTGATCCTTCATGCTCGGAGAAAACCTGAAAAATTATCTTCTCCACTTCCATAGAAACATCCTAGAGGTCCTGGTCTTCTTCAAAGACAAATTTTAGTTCCCTAATAGGAGGTCTCAAAGAGGCGCTTCAAAGAAGAGGTAATGTCTGTTACCGATTCTATCAACTTTATTTCTTCTTCCACTTCTTCTTATTTATTTGTTTCATTATGAAGTAATAAAATCAGTATCACTCATATAAGGATATGTTATTATATGTATGAAACCACCATATTTCACCATATATCCATCCTACGGAAAAAGAAATCACCAGACGTGCGTACGTACGGAATACCATCTCCACGCCGTGGTGTAATCTATTTTCCACCACCACCTTACTTGGATGGTTATAATGGTGAAAGTAATGAATATATATGATTATTGTAAAGTGATATTGATTCTGTAATATTATACATAATACAATTTGACGATCATGGGAATGATATCATCGCTCGTGCGTACATACAGAATATTGTTTCCACGACGCGTTGAGATTCACTCTCCATGATAACCATTCAAGAATGATTATAAAGTATATATAATAATTAATCAATAAATATATGAAAAAATAATGCAACTTCATTTATGTATATATATATTTATGTCATCTACTTAATTCCATTCAATTCAATAAGAAAACGCAAACAACGTTCATGCGTACGTACAGTCTACCATCTCAATGAACGGTGTATTTCGTTCAATTTATCGATCCATTATATATATGTATATTCTGAATATATATTATATATAAATCATGTTTTAAATTCTTGATGAAAGTAATCATGATCTATGTAATCATATGAATAATTACAAGTTAAATCACAAACGACAAATGAGACGATTTTACCCAAAACGCTACATTAACATGAATTTACAAAAGAACGGGTAATATAAAGTCATAAGTGAACCATATATGATATAATAACAATTAATATGATTCTGTAATAAGTAAATGACATTATTTGAATCATTATATAGGATTTTTGGAAACGTACAAAGCATATCGGACCTATGGTAAGGGAAAATATAACAATCTCATTTTATCCGAGATTGTTTATACTTTGGTATTTACTGGGGTGTATTTTATCATCCACATCAATGTTTCCTCAATATGTTATATTATTTCCATACACCTACAATTTTTAAATCCAATTTTACCCTTCGGTGAGTTTTTAGTAAAAGATATGAAATGAATATTTTGTCGTTTTTCGTATGAGGAACTTTTCGACTTTTCTGACAAAAGTACGAGAAAAATGTTTATTTAACTTATACGGCATGAATGGATTTTTAAAATATTATTTACAAGAATCTTCCTTTAAAGGTTTTCATGTTTATTTTTATTCAACTTCTTTTAGTTTAAAATTTTATGAAATGTTAAGAAAGGATAATGTTTTTTAAGTAGAATGGATATTTTCCTCAAGAATGAAGTTCAAGTGTTTTATCAAAATTATTTTTCATCTAAGATAATATAGTGTTTTGTTTCTATCCCTATTATTACATTTATTTGATTATTTTGTGATGGAATTATTTTTATGAATTCTTTTATCTTATATGAATTGTTTTATGATGTCACGATGTTTATGAATCCCATTTTTATTACATGGGTTATGCAATGATGTATGATTTATGTTTTTTGTGGCACACATAACAATGGTTTCATTATGAGATGGGTGTTACCTATATCTCCCTCCAATGCATTGGGTAATGATTTAAATCTCACGAGATAGACATGGCTGGAACGGCATGTTAATCTGGTTCAGAATTACAGGACTGGAACGAGGAGTGAACTTGATTTAGAAAGGGACTTTGTCCACTAAGATGGTCTTGGAAGCAATGCCTTGGCTACTATGGAAATCATTACATGTGATTAATGGATACCACAATTACATGTTTTATTCCCATGCTATTTTATCATGACTTATGTTCTATTATGATCTATGCCTTATGTACTTCCATGTTTCATGCCGTTGCTCAAGATTTTGTTGTTTAAACATTATGTTCATGTTTTTAATTTCAAATGTATATGGTATGTTTTATTTTATCCATTCATACCCTTACTGAGCATTTGATCTCACCCTTTTTATGTTTTTTTCTCCCAGGATTAAAAGAAAGGTTTAGGGTAAGGAAACAAAAAGTGGAAGATCTTTATAAGATATGTTGAAGATCTTTCACCATGATTAGAAGATTGTGTTCCATGTTTCCAAAGACACTATACTATTACGGTCCTTGTGTGTCTGTTTTTGTTATGTATTAAGTATTCTGAAAAAGTAATGTAATGTCCATGTACGTCAAGTTTCGGGTCTCTACAACTGCTCTAATATTTTCAATATCACATTCCCACGTTACCTCATGAATATAACTATGATTCCATAAAACATACACTAGAATGATAGATATCCTACATGACTTTCTCTTTCCTATACACATTCATTACCAACACATGATCAAATATATCATCATGGTCTTCTTAAAAATGGTCCATTTGAAACACTTTTCTAGAATGTAGTTGACGTACCTTCAATTAGGATAACTAAAACACATTTTTCACTAAACTGAACCATGGTTAAAAAGAATTTTTTTCTGTCTCACCATATATTACATTTATATTGAAAGGGTCTATATTTAAACTAGATAACCTAACATTCTTTTCATATCATTGATGCTCAATCCATGAAGATATTCTCTGGAAGACATGATCACTCAAAGGAAATGACAATAGTCATTAATGATTATCCTTAGATGATTTATAATGACTATGATACCTCTATATTATCTTTATAATTAAAGATAAATTCACATATATCTATTTTTTATGTATAGGTACAATCGGTGTTCAATAACCATTTCGACCCATTAAACTAGATAATATCAATGAATGTCTTACAATGCTTTAAAATGAACCATATGTATCAAGGGATCATAACTTTGGATGTACAAGAAGTAAAGTAATAATTTTTTCTCCTCCCATGACAATAAAATTAAATTAATAAATCCTTAATAATTTCTTACAATATTGGGATGATCCATTAAATTTTCTCATCCATTTAATGATGAAACTCTAAATTCATTATAGACATAGTCGAATGGGTTTTCTATGAGGACTTCCATAAATGTGATGAAAACATGGGGTTTCTATATAATAAAATTTAGAATATAATTATATGAATAATTAAAAAATCAAGGTTAATTATTTTGTACAATTCCTCCACCATATGGGATAAAAAACCTAAAAAATGCGCCAAATTAATTATCTAATATGTAATTACCCATATGTAATCATGTTTCTAAACCATTTTAGGTAAAAATTTCAAAAAAAAAATCCATCTCTATCTCCTCAAACAACAAAATTCGATTTAGAAAATAACCCCATATATTTGTTTATCATTAGTGATCCATCATGGCATACATATAGGTGAGTATTTTAGAAATAAACTATTCCACCACAATTTTCATACCAATCCCCTAGAACTATACAATTAATACATTATCCATTTATTGAATTCAAATATGAAAAAAAACCATTATTAGGGTGTTAAGAATAATGAATTTGTTCCAAACAAGATGAATGTAACGTGATCCAATATCTGAACCACAAAACTACACTATTATCTAACATACATCGTTCTCCCCACTATTGTGTTTTGAACTCAAAGAAAAAAATTCATAATTGGAAATGTAATTCTTTATAACTTTCTCAACCAATTCATGAAGAAAAATTAATTGGAACGAAAAATACAACATCACCCTAGTTAATATATTATAAGAAAATTATCCAATAACAGACATCAACTACCACTTATCTAAATATTATTTATCTAATAGATCATATAAAATCTTTATTAATACATCCTCCAATAATTTTAAATTTCCATGTTTCTTAATCTATTATAAGTCAATAAATGTGTATGAATTCCATAAGTATTACATAAATTATATTAAAATTTCATTGTTAGAAAATGTGTTTCAAAATATTACGATCTATTAAACCATGAATTTCATACAATATTAATAATGCCTCCAGGTAATAAAATAATGGGCTACCTTAGCTAATATTGAATTTTTTGTTGGGGTTTTCTTCTCAAGAGACAAAAACTAATATGAGATATAGAAAAAAACATGATATAAATTTTTGAGAAAACACCCTAACCTAGATATCGATGCATCACAATAAAATATGTATCCCAATCTTGATGCAAGGAACATGAGGATAGTTGGAGATTTATCTCTAACCGATAGATCTGGAATTTTTTTTAACGTTTTTATTCCCATAGAAGGGAACCCATTTCCTCATAAAATAAATCATCAATTATTCCAAACATAAAAATTATCATTCGAAAAAAATATAGTATCCCCCAAAACAATTGAAACTATGTATCAAAAATACATTCTTCATCAATTTCTATGATATAACAATTACAATACTTTTTCATATCTGTTGAAAATCATTTCATAGTGAGGACATGTAAATAGAAACGTACATCTTGTATCAAAAAAATGAATCAATGAAAACTTATATATAGAAAATTCTTCTAAAAGATATCAAACATTGTAGTCATTTTTTCCAATAATCATGCTTTTTATATTAATACACATTTCTGTCATCCACCAACACAACCCTAAATGAATCTAGATACCTCTAAAATAAAAAATTCATTAATTGAAAAAATATTTTTATTATATTAATAACAATAAAATTAATAATAAGGAACTCTTAATGTTCATATATCATCGAAATTCACTCTTTAGAATATCCACTTTGAAAACCCACACTGGGTGATGTCTCAAACGAAAGTTAATTTTTTATTACCAGTGTGCTCTTATTTACAGATCAAATAGGTCGTCAATTCATATAAGAGTATACCAATTAATTATTATAAATTCATTAATCTTATGATAACATACACAATTACTAAGAGTATTGTCGAACTTCTCCTTAAAAAGAACTAGTGCTTCCCATAAGGATGTGCTCATTCAATAAACCCTTCACTTTCTAACTCTTCATCTTAATTATATTAGTTCCATTGGATAGGATTTTTGTAATATAGTAATTGTACCTATTTGAGATCAATCATAAACAACTCCTCTCTTTTAGATGGAAACCCCAAGATGTTTTCATGAAAAACCACAAAGAATTGATCCACTATGGCTGTAATTTTTTTTATTCCTAATCAAACCTCTCATAGAAAAAGAAACAACTATTAACTGGTAAGAGATAATTCCAGTAAGAGGTTCTAAAGGTCCTACTCTCCTTATATACAATAACCTATCACCTTTTTAGAGATTTCTAACACCATTAATATAATTAAAACTCAAATTATTTAAATTTCAGTCAATATGGACCTGAAAGATCCATATCCAATCCATTCATGGAGTTATGTGATAAATATCAATATTTTTCATAAAGATATTCCATTCCAATTTAATCCCATTAATTTTTTATAAACATGCAGCACATTTCATGGATCAGTACCTTCTGGTCCCAATGGTTTTTAAAGATAAAATATAGAATCCATCATCTCAATATATAAACCGATTAGATCAAATACATGATAAGAAATAATAAAATGGGATTCTCTTTTATGAGAAATATATTTCAAAATTTTTAAATTCAATGGAATCAAATGTATCAAGATAAAATGTAATAATTGACAACCCATGACCAATTTTTTATCATTATAAAACCACATATTTACTGCACCTTTCTCATTGTTAAATTATTGGTACTAACCTAGTTGAGGAGTCGCGATTTTATGAGAATCAACATGAATTTATTATAACTACTAACTATATATATAATAATTAACTCACCCCATTAAATAATAAAATTCACGAGAAGCCTGATATATGTCCCTAGAACATATCCTAGGAGCAGTACAACAACATAACAAATGATGTACTATCTATTTGAAATTATTTCGTGCTCTAGGTAGTTTTATACCATCTCGGATAATCTAATCAAAATAACCACACTAAAAATATCAGGACTTACTGTTCGATGAGGGAGATAAGTTGATAAATTCTATTGTTTGATTTCGATAAATATAACCACCATAGAAATATGTTTCAATCAATCAATTTTTTTTCCATTGTAGTTCCCATATATTCCCTTACAAATAAACCTGCTTCCTTCAATAGCTGTTCCAAAGGAGAAATTGTATGTTTTTTTCTCCCTATTAACCATCTCTGTATAATATGTTATATAAATCATAAACGTTGTTGGAAAATTTTTTGTCCTCAAGCTTAAGAAAAAAAATCCTTAATGGAATCACTTAAAACATATTTCAGTGATAAGAATACTATATTCATAAATTTAGTTGCATACTATATTATTGATAAATCCTCCCTCTTCATAATGATTAATACTATTGTTATAGAGAAAATAAATGTGTGAGGATTTAAATTTTTTGTTCAAAATATCATGGAAATCCCCCTATGTAAATAATTTTTCTAATTAGGAATGTACTACTAAATCACACAATAGGCATGCAAGATACACTAACATATATGTTTCCATAATCACATTCAACTCTACTTTTATTCCAAGGGAATTTAATATTAGGTAAATATTACTCATTCAGACTTCTTTTTTTACACTAAATCACACTCAATGTTGTGTGGATTATACTTAAAAAGTGAACCACATGTTCTAAATTCATGGGATCATCACTATTTTTACATCTATCCATATCTTAACATTGTAGAAAATACTATAGACAAACTGTTGGTTCACTATTGTCTCAGATTCTACCATAATCTCAATATCCTCCTTCGGTTGGCTTCTATAGTGCCAACAAGATTCTATTATCTTTTAATATTGAAAATGATATTATTCTCCTTTAGTAGAAACTAAATTCAAAGAAATTTCAAATATATCACTTCACTCATATGATAACAAGAAATTAAAAAATCTATAAATTTATTCTATCAAACATATTTGAAAAATTAAACCAAGGTTTTTATAAAGACCCAGAAATTTTAGGGGAATTTTTTTCTTAATTTATTTGGAATATTACGAGCCAGCAGTTTCTGACGGCACTTGATTCTGAGACCCAGTGTGCCGGAAATCAATTTATGATGGTTTGTTTGAGTATATTCAATGAACATATGTGTGGGTTTTTTTATCTTTTGAACCAATGCTCGGAATTGAAATCATAGGACACCGATGAACTCACAGTGCCGATATTCGCTTAAGGGGACCTTTACCGCAGTTGTGCTTGATCGATAGGGGAAGTTACTTTTTGGAGATTCATTAAAAAATAATAAAACTTATGTGTACATATTTTTTTATTTGATGGAAGTTATTTCCTCCAACAAGGAGTTGTATGTGAGTCTCACACACCACATAACCTCCCATGAGAGGATAATGGTGGTGGGGTGTCACGACCCGTCTCCGAGGGCCCGTGTCGTAACTACCTTATGCCCGCCTTCCAAAGGCCAGGGGATGAAGACTAGCACCAAAGGTGTAAATCCCTACAACTGGAAAGGCATTGTCTTTATGAGACATAAACACACACATAACTAGAGTACAAGCAGAAGAAAACACTAAGTAAAGTAATATAACAAGTATACTGAAAGTACAAATGGGGCCGGAAATACAAGACCAACAGTAAAGTAAAAGAAAAAGACAAAACAGCAGGAAGGTGTCAAGCTACTCCTCGATCATCCTCCAAAGTCCCTTCCAGAAGGGTCGGTACAGCTGGCCACCTCAGCTATCCTCATATGTCTGTCACCTCCGGGTACCGTCTCGTTGTGAAGTCCACCTCCAAGTACCCTCTCGTCTTCCAGTCAACCTCCGGGTACCGTCTCTTCGTGATGTCCACCTCCGGGTACCCTCTCGTAGTCCAGCCCACCTCCGGGTACCCTATCGTCATCCAGTCCACCTCCAGGAACCACCTCGTTGTGAAGTCCACCTCCGGGTACCATCTAGCTCTACAAGCCTCAACCACGATCAGTGATGTCCGTCGTCTACAACCAACACAACGTGGTGCAAGTGAATCCCGTGCAGGGGTGAGTATACGATACTCAGTAGGGACCCCGAGACCCCTGATGGTCTCCCTGAATCCACAAAGGATAAACCACAATGAAAATATACAATCACAAATTATCATCCAACACTACTTAGGTATATGCCCATATATATACCTAAGTCATCCAATCCAGTTCAGCTTTAACTCACGAGCTCAAGTACAACTCACTCCACTCAGGAAATTAAAACATAATACACACATGAATGTATGACCCAATCCACACAAGAAAGCATAATCCAATCCACACAGGATATCAGGTCAATCACATTGAAGATAATGATCGAAAGTCAAGACTCATCTCACATAGGTATACTACTCACGAAGAGGGGTGGAGATGATTCGATGTAGCCTCTGATCATCTCCTTTTCCGAACCCACGTAGGATCCATTTTTAGTAGTAGTCGCTTCCGAACCCACAGAGGATCCAAGTATAGTAGTCATTGTCGACGAACCCACGGAGGATCCCAGTACAATAGTTGTCCTCGTCGAACCCATGGAGGATCCCTGTACGGTAGTCGTCCTTGTCGAACCCAAGAAGGATCCCATTCTGGTAGTCATCCTCTTCGAACCCACGGAGGATCCCAGCACGATATTCATCCTCGTCGAACCCACGGAAGATCCCAGTATGGTAGTCGTCCTCGTCGAACCCACATAGGATTCCAGTACAATCATCGTCGTCGTCACAGTCGCAGCCTGCTCTAGGGTTCCCGCACACACCAAGCTCGATTCTGGAAGGGTCTTCTCCACGAGCCAAGGGGGGTCGATACATCAACTGAAACGTAGTCCTGAGTTGATGTATCCCAATGTTCTGTCTCGACAAAAGGAACTCAACGCGACTGACGACACGTCAATCGGACGCCCGGTCTAAGAGTTATTGGCTTTTTCGATCCAGGGGCCCGGTTGGTTTTTAAGTCAAAACCAACCGACCACACTCCAACTGAATCCAAACCTCGAGAAGAGTAATCCAAAAGGTCCGTATCACTATGAGAAATCCAACAAAGTCGACGACACGTCAATCGGACGTCCGGAACTCATGTTATAAGCATTTCCGCTCTGAAGGCCCGGTTGGTTTCGTGTTCTAACAAATCCAGCTATACCCAAACTTCTCCAAAACCTAGAGTGTAATACACTGAAACAACCATCTCGATCCAAGGATCTCATTAAAATGGATGGTGTGTCAATCGGAGGTCCGTATCCCATGTTATGGGCATTTGAACAAACATGTCCGATTTTAGGGGGGTTTGGGCCCGGACCGACCCGGCCAAGAACCCCCTGGGTCTGCCCGAACCGGGTTGACCCGACCAAGGTCCAGGTCCGGCCCATTAGGGCACGGGCCGGCTTAGCCCAGCCGGCGCGGCCCGGCCCGGCGCAGGCAGCCTGGCCCGGTGCGGCCGGTCCGGCCTGGGCGGCACTGCGCTGGCAGAGCGGACGCGAAAAGGGGGGGGGGGGGTGGCGCTGCCCCCCATGATTGAGAAACGGCCCCCACATGGGGGGGGGACTCTTTTCTAGTTAGGGGTTACGACCCCCGGATTTCCGAAACGGTCGGCCGAGTTGGCCGGCCGGTGTGCCTCCGCGGGACCCACGCGGGTCCCGCCTTCCATGCGCGGGCGGCCGGCGGTTCCGGCCGCCACTCCCTGCACTATCGTGGCATTGTTCGACCGAAGTGGCGCACTAGGGTCGCGCCCCTCCGCCGCAAAGGCCACTCTGTCTGCGCCCTCTTCGTGGTTCTCTGGCACGGCGCGACGGTGCCGCACCCCTCCACTGTGGCCCGACTCCGGCCATGGCTTCTTTCGGCCTCAATGGTACGGCGCGACGGTACCGCCCACCTTCGCTGCGTTCCTCCTCATTCCAGCGCAGTGCCATTACATCACACCTCCTTCATTCAAGTCACAACGAGTACAACAACAAAGGGGGAGGAGGGTCGGTCGTGTTCGTGCGGTCCAGCCCCCTCCCGTTAATTCGATATCAAGTGGCTAAAGAATTTAACTTTTGATGGAAGAAGAATATTCACAAACACAAAACCAAACCCCTACCTCGAAGAAGGCATTATTTGGTGTCGCTGTAGACGGCGTCGTGGTAGACGGGCTTCGTTCCGTCAACGTCGGGAAGGATGAAGCTATGGGTGGCTTCGGCATTCTTCGGTCCTCGTATGAGGAAGTGGAAAACTCTCCAAGTGCTGGGCGTCATGCTTCACTGCTAGCGTTCCACCGCTTGAAGAAGCTGTCCATAAATCCTCCCCCTAGCCTCCTATAAATAAGAGTGGTGGGTTCATCATTGGCACGCAAGTCATAAATGGGGGATTTGTGACATAGGTCCCCACTCACTTAATCAGCTGCGGTGGAACATTAAAAAGGGAGGAAGGATCCTCATTAATTAAACACGTTGGAATTTAATTTAAGAGAGGGAGGTAAGGTTCCTCATAAACTTGAGGTGTTGACATGTATTAAAGAGGTAGAGGGTGTTTAATAGGGTTTTAGGAATTTTAAGGAGGTGGGGGCTCATGTGGGCCCCACCCCACTTCCCCACAACTTCCTTACCCATAACTCATAAACCACTAGATGCGTAATAAAAATATAATTGTAAAAAACTATATTTTTCTTCCTCAAATTTTTAACATCTCATCCCGAGCAAATGAAACTCTAGAAAAAGTCTTCCTAAGCAATTACCGGCGCTACGGTTTCATCCGTGCCCTCGGATTTCAATTCCAAGCACCGGATCAAAATTTAGAAAACCTGCTCTTTCGTTCACTGAACGTACCCGAGCTAAACTTCGGAAAATTATTCGGAGCACAACGGGCATCCAAATCAGGTGCCGTCAGAAACTGTGTACTCGTAGAATTCCCAATAAATATTAAGAAAAAATTTCCCTTGAAATTTATGGGTACTTATATTACTTTCACCTCTGATATTTACATCCCCGTAAATATACATCTCAAACTAGGGAAATAAAAGTGTGGTACTGAGCACACATCTAAGCCTCCCACTCCCAAGTTCTCTCCTAGAGGTTCACGTGCTGCCACCAGATGTGTATTAAAGGAATCGACTGTCCACATAGGACCCGATCCTGTCAATCCTCGATCTCCACCGGTACCTCCACAATAGTCACCCCATCGTCAAAGATATGAGTTGAGTCATGCACGTATCTCCTCAGCTGAGATACGTGGAAGTCGTCGTGCACCTGTTGCAACTGAGGTGGATGGGTCAAGCGGTAAACCACCTCGCCTACCTTGTTGAGGACCTAGAAGGGTCCGATGAAGCGTGGAGATAACTCGTCGCCTCAGCCAAATATCTGTAATCCATGTCGAGGTGAGACCCGTAAGAAAACATGGTCACCATCCTCGAACTCTAGTGGTCTTCACCTCCTGTCGTCATAAGACTTCTGTCAGCACTGAGATGTCCTCATTTCCTCCTAGATGTCCTGAACCTTATCTGGTCCTACAAGAGCTGCAAAGATTTATTCTTTGTTGATAAGAGAAATCTGGTCTCATCACCTCGATGAACCACGTTCTTTTCCAAATACAGTCAATCTTGACATGAATGATACTAATCCATGTCATGGATGGCGTCGTAAGGCCTCGACGCTACTACCAATAGTTCCAATCATTACTCTTGCCTCCAAGGGACGAGTCACACTGTCAACAGTAGTGTGTGGTCACTAGGTCTCCTCCAGTATGAATCTTCAAAGTGAGGGTCAAGTCAATTGTTTTAAACTGGAGCCTCTTATTATCAAATAAATAAAATGTACAGGGAAGAAAATGTCACAAGAACAAGTGTATTTTATTACCACAGCTAATGGTACAAAGACACAAAACATCCACAAACACAACATAAAAAAGCCCATAAGCAACATGAACAAAAGTTTTCATGACTGGAGCTAGTCCCGCTCCTGTCCACCAGCTCTCGGAGATCTATGGTTGTAAGGCCCAGCTGCCTAAAGCTGAGCTCTCCCCTGTCCACCCATTCCATATGGTCGGGGTTGTCTTCCTGGTGGTGGTGGTGGTGGTAGGGCCTCAAAGCATTTCCCACCATCCGCTGCTCGGACAGCTCCTCTTCCGTGTTTTCCTATTCCCTGTGGACCGCCACGGTCGAACCTCTTCATGGGAGGTCCCTCTACCACCAGCTTCTCATCTATTGGGCAGGTCAGGTAGTCTCGAGCCATGTGACCCTACCCGCCGCATGCATAACACTGCATGCTCCTCATGTGGTTGGCTCTCATTTGTGTGCCCACACAACCTAATATGCATCCTAAGATTGATTATCTGATGGTCAAGCCTGCTTGGACCTCTGCATCATCTGTCTACTGCCAGCTGCCGAAGACTCCGCAACGGGTCGTCCTGCAGAAGGTCCCATCATTAGTGACTGCTCTGCGTGAAAAACTCTCCACTATAAGGGCTCTCTCCAACACCCATGCATGCGTCGGAATGTTGAGGGAGATCATAAAAGCCATGATCTCATGCCTCAGTCCCTGTTTGAAGGACCGGGCCCTGAAGAACGGTTCTCGTACCATATCCGTGGAGTAATGCGAGAGATCAGTAAACCTCTCCGAGTACTTGGCCACAGTCATCGTGCCCTACCGAAGCTGTAGTAACTCCTAAATTCACACTGCACGGAGGGTGTCTGGGACGAACTCTGAGAAAATGAGGCTCTCGAAGTCCGACCAAAGGAGAGATTCCTTGTCTTGCACCGGGAGCATCAGGCTCCACCATCTGCATGCTGCCGTGTGCAGGAGAATCACTGCAAGGATCACTATGAGGTCAGTTGGTGTCCCCACAATCCTGAAAACTTGTACAATAGCCTCCAGCCAATCATCGGCTGCCTGAGGGTCTATCTCCCTACAGAACCGGGGCGGTCTCTGACGCTGAAACTCATGCAGTGAACTAAGGTGAGCTGCACTCTCAGCGGCTGGGGCTGGTGGCATCGGTGGCTCGGGGGGTAGAGGTATCGGCGATGCCTCCGCTGTAATAGTGTCGTACATCGAGGCCTCGTTGCTCGGTGAGATATCATCTCACACAATGATTAGAACCCTAGATGGTTTCCGTCATTTGGCCATATGTAAAGAGACAGGTGCACCACGGTAAAAAAAGTATACCCGGTGAGCTGAGGCAAAGTAATCACAAAGAAAACTTTTGAATCACACATGCAATCAATGTTTTCATGCACCGAGTCAGAAATCAGAAGTCAGGGTCCTATTGTATGGATACATCGGCCTCTGCACCAACACTGGACTCCCTGGACTGATAACCACACTCAATACCCTTAACATTATTACTTTACATAGAAGAAAGATCACAGTCCTGATTTCTCCGGTAGAACCGAACTCCTCTAATACCAATTTGTCACGACCCATCCCCCGAGGCCTGTGTCCTAACTGTAGAGACCTGAATCATGACGTACATGAGCATTACATTACTTTTGTAGAGTACTTAATACATTACAAAAACCAACCCGCAATGATCGTAATGGTTTAGTGTCTTTGGAAACTCGGAACAAAATCTTCTAATCGTTGTGAAAGATCTTCAGCATCTCCCATTAAGATATTCCCCTTTGGTTTTATTACCTAAAACTTTTCATTATATCCCGGGGAAAAGAAAACATATAAAGTGTGAGCTCAAATACTCAGTAAGGGTAAACATAGTGAACATAAAGAAATCCGTAAACATTTGAATGCAAAAACATGAACATAAAATCTAAACATCAAAATATTGAGAAAAGACATAAATCATAGAAGTACATAAGGCATATATCATAATGGAACATTAATCCTGATGAAATATCCTTGACAATAAAACATGTTATTATGGCAACCATTTAGCACATGTTATGATTTCCATAGTAGCCAAGGAATTGCTGCGAAGACCATCTTAGTGGACAAAGTCCCTTTCTGAATCGAGTTCACTCCTCGTTTCAGTCCTATAACACTGAACTGGATTAACTTAACGTTCCAGCCATGTCTATCTCATGAGATATAAACCATTACCCAATTCATTGGAGGGAGATATAGGTCCCACCCATCTCATAATGAAATCATTCTTACTTGTGCCACAAAATAAACATACATCATTCATAATAACCCAACGAATAAAATGGGTTTCATATACATCATCCCATAATCACATAATCCATATAAAAGAAATTGATATTGTTTCATAATAAGAAAAGTTTATCCATGTAAATCATAGAGAATTTATACTTGAAACATACACATATGAAATAATGTCATCTTAGAAGGAAAATGGTTTTGATAAAACACTTGAAATGAATTCTTGAGGAAAATATCCATTCTTCTTCAAAATCATTCTCTTTTCAAAAAATGACATGAAATTTTAAAAGAAAAGGATATTGTTGAAAATAGTTATTAAATAATTTGGAGGAAGCATCATGTAAATAAGGCTTTATAAAAACATAAAAATCCGTTCGTGCCGCATAAGTTAAAAAAACATTTTTCTCGTACTTTTGCTGGAAAAGTCAAAAAGTACCTCGTAAAAGAAAGATTCCATTAATACCATGTAGTAAAAGTCAAAAATGGGTAAAAAGTACATTAAACATACATAAAAACACTTTTAGAAATCATGTACATGGATAATAACAATAAATCCAGTAAATACTTACGTATAAGCAATCTCGGATAAAAAACTGAGATTTGGAAAATTATCCCTTACCTTATGCCCGATATGCTTCTTATGTATCTGATCCTCCTGTATAATGATTTAAATAATGTCATTGACTTATTACAGAATGATATTAATTGTTATTATATCATATATGGTTCACTAAGTTATTTATATTACCCGTTCATTTGTCAATTCCATGTTAATGTAGTGTTTTGGGTAAAAAAAATCATTTATCGTACATGTTTGGACTTGTTGTTCATGATATTATTATTACTTATATTATGATTTAATTACTTCCAGAATGTAAAACATGATTAATATATCATATATATTCATTATATATATATATAATAGATAGATAAATGAAATGAAACACACCGTTCATGGAGATGGTAGGCCGTACGTACGCATGAACGCTGTTTTCGTTTCCTTAATGAATTGAATGGAATTAAGTATATGAAATACATATACATAAATCCAGTATCATTATTATGTCATATATTTCATGATTACTTATTATATAAACTTTATAATCATTCATGAATGGTTAACATGGCGAATGAATCTCATCGTGTCGTGGAGACGGTAGTCCGTACGTACTCCCGAGCGATGATATCGTTCCTATATTTATTGAATCGAATTGGACTGAATGATTTAATATCTCAGAATTATTATGATGTTATAATAATCATATGTATTTATTCTTTACACCATTATACCGATCCATGTAAGGTGGTGGTGGAAAAATAGATTACACTAGAGCGTGGAGACGATATTCTCTAAGTACGTACATGCGGTGATTTCGTTTTCCGTAGGATGGATAGAAGGTGAAATGGGGTTGTTTCATATTTATAATAACATATCAGTATATGAGTAATACTGATGTTATTACTTCATAATTAAACAAATAAATAAGAATAAGTGGAAGAAGAAATAAAGTTGAAATAATCGGTAACGGACATTACCACTTCTTTGAAGCGCCTCTTTGAGACCTCCTCTTAGGGAATTAAAATTGGTATTTTAAGAAGTGCAGGACCTCTAGGATGTTTCTAGGGAAGTGGAGAAGAGAATTTTTCAGGGGTTGGCCGAGATTGATTGCTCAAAGTGGTGTGAGGAATATGGGGAGGAGGTGCCCTTTTATAAGGGAGGAGAGGGGCACCATTGGAAAAACTAAAAATATTTTTTTATTATAAAGTCATATTCGGTTTTTAATAACTCCAAATTGATTGGTTTCGAAGATAAGGTGGTGATGGGTCGCAATCCTATCATCCAAAATAATTTAGACCAGTTTTGGTATCTATTTTAACCTTATCATTTAGATTTAACATTAAGTTAGATAATTTAACTTTTACTGTGTCTTCTTTTTTTCTTACACTATAAGGTTAATAAACATACTATAACAAGACAAATGATCCCGAAGTTGTTTATTATTAATATATATAACTTTATCTTAGTCATTTGGCCGAACCTCAGATTTTTAGTAATAAAATAACAATTAATAATATAATATTAGTTTTAAAAACTATTTTATGTCAATTTTGACACTATTTGGTAGTTGATTTTTGTAAAAATCATAACCAAAATATTAGTTCAAAAAAAGTTAATAAAATCAATACTAACATGTCATATTAACCTAGAAAATTTATTTAATTCATAAAAAGTCTCAAATTACAATTTTTTTGGTATTTATAACATCAATTATGTCAATATTTCATTAATAAGATAATTACATCATCATCATTGTGTCATAAATAAATTAGATTATTTAAGGTCTAAAAATTACAAATAAAATATCACTATATAGGAAACCTTTTTATATTTCTAATGAACATTTATAGTCGACTTTTTCTTATATATAACCCTATATTAAAAATTATTTAGTTATTAAACTTTGATTTTAACTATTTTAACCCTTCTTTAAATAAATTAATAATAAATGTCCTAATCTAATCCAAGTGGGCCTAAATAGTCATATGTTATTCATAAATATGTTTTTGGTAGAATTACACTTATACAATAGAAATAGGACATGTGTTAGGGTAATAATAATATCATTTTACCCTTAATTACCCTATTTACTTTTAACCGTGGTAAAAAAAAGAAAAAAGTTACTATTCACCAAAAATTATTTTCATCTCATTGAACCACATTTTACTTACTAAAATAAACCATGACTCTCAGATTTTTGAAATTCCATTCACATAAGTGGTAAAATTATGTTTTATGTAAATTTGAAAATTCTTTTAGGAGGTGTGTAAAAGACGATAAAAAGTTCAATAAAATTTTTATATATCTATAATTTTTTTAAAATGACTCCAATGAATTACTTTAAACTTATATAGGTAGTATGTATCAATTTTGACAAAAAATGATATAAAATAAAATAAATAATTATTTAAATAAAAAGTTGGTTTTTAAATAGGAACCCAGTGTTTTCACTATTCATCAAAAATTGAATGTTTTCAGAAAAATACCAAAATTTCACCCTAGGCTAATTTCGATATTCCAAATCCAAAAATTATGTCCATTTTGAAAGATAAAATTTCAAAATTTGGGTATTACCATTCATAACGGAAAGTTCATTATAATATTATAATAATATCTCGTCTAGTGAAACATGGTATTGCATACTACACATGCTATCGAAGAAGGTCTTGATTGTGTGTAATGCAAGCCAAGTCAGGGCTGCGTGTAGTGAAATCTTTGTTTGGTGTTGTGTATAACGTAATCAAAACAAAATCTAAATTTAATGTTGCGTAGAATAATTTCCAAAAAACGAACATGAAATTGTGTGTAACAGTAGCCAAGAATAGTGTTGCATATACTGCAAGCTAATACGGTGTGGAATCTAGTAAAAGATAATCTTGGTGTATCGTACAACATAATACATCAATGTAATTAAAATAATATTTCTCATAAAATCTCGGGCGGTTACATTCTACCCACCTTAAAATGAATTTCTCCCTTGAAATTCGTTGGGGTTGTAAATGGTTTACTACTTGAAAGTTTCTTTCATACAAACCCATATCGTAAAAAAGAATACTAAAAATTCATTTTAAAAAGGAATGTTAGAAATGTAACGGTTACCCAGATTAACTCATCATTGGGTTTCCACATTGGATAGCATAGGTGAAAATATTGATATGGAAGAGAAATATAACCATCATGTTCTGATGGAGGCTGGTAGAGAACATGGCTATGAAAAAGACAACAATAACAAAGCCATAAATTTGTGATGGTTTAAGGTACCATCTGATTAATCGGATATAAGGACACTAGGAAAACATTTTTTTGTATTCAAGATCATTTCCCTAATTTTAAATAATTCTTGAAGTAAAAGAAATACTTACTTGATTTTGGTACAATCATACTGTTGTTTGTGCCTTGAACAATTTCCACATCATCTCATAATGAAATGAAGTTGAATTTTTCGTCCGTGAAGTGTTAGCAGACTATGCAATAGAATGACATGTCGTTCCATCTGTCTCAAACAAAAGGATTGTAAAAGTTATTAAGTATACATAAGTCCATATATAGTATGATTAATAATATATGGTTCCTAAAATGGACTTATACTTCATATATAAAACCACTTAATATAATAAAACTACCGTCTACTAACCAGGGACTTCTTGTAGGCCAGTGGTAGGCGATAAAGGCCAGCCGCACGTCAGTTGTGGGTTCGATTCCCACAGCCTTGTCTGACGCGATGGGTTGTCGCCCGTCCTGCAGGTTGTCCTTTTTATAAAACTACATTACTATAACATCCCATCAATAATATTGAAAAAATTTATATCCTTAAACAATACTAACTTATGTCTGACATAATCCATTCCAATCTTTAGGCTTATCTAAAATAATTCGGTCTAAGATCCTAGTATAAAGAAAATGATAACTTGAAATGTCACATAACAACCATGTGAATGCCATAATTTATCCCCCATATTTCATAAGATTTATCTTGTTGGTCAAATTACAAACATGTGAATACCATAATCATGTATTCTCTTGAATAATGAATACCCATTGAACCTTAGTCAAAACCTGAATGCAGTTAAAAGTTAACACTTTCCACATACAAAAATCCTCAAAATTTTATATACTCAAACCATTATATCACTTAGTCCTTATTTCAATCATGAGCTCGTTAATACAATCAAACATCTCATTATCTTCTTATCCCATCATTATGCGCATATCATCTACTTTCCAAAAATATCTGAATAACCTTCCATGGTTATCGGTACCACTCAACATATACTTTCAAATACAATAGGAAAAACAATAGTGTAACAATCCTTATATGATTCTTTATTCCATAGTACCATTAACTATACAACATAACTCTTGATAAACATACAATCATTCCACTACCTTCTTAAACAACTGACTGAGCTTCAACACTTCTTTCAGCTCATATATCATCGGTAGTATCCTCATCATCATCCACATAAATACTACCCATATGACCATGCTGATTATCTTCATGAGATTTTCCCTTAGCGCATTGGTTTGCATAATGCCCGTACATTCCACATTTAAAACATCTAATCATTGTTGATGTCATAGAAATACCATTTTCCTTATCCATGGTGTAAACTGAACCTTTTCCATTGCAATTACTGGCTTTGTGTCCTTCTTTTCCACACCCAAAGCATCTTCTAGTTCCTTTGAAACATTCTCCCCGATGCCTCTTCCCACATGATTTACATGAGGGAAATTGAACTTTCTTTCCTCTATGATCATCATGAAACTCCATCATTATCTTATTATCTGAGTCGGGAAACTTACCAAAGTTGAGATTATTGATCATATTACGAGATTTATGATTAGGCATAATAACGATGTTTGGACTTCAAACTCCCACTTCATTTGGTTGATCATGATGAATATCATTCTGTTGTCCGTCATATCCTCCATTATTGTGAATCTTCCTATTTCCAACCATTTTCTAAAACCCAAAAAGAATAGTGTGAGAGGCAAATAACATGATAGGGAAAACAACATAATAAAGGGGGAGAAACTTCAATATCTAACATCTTAGGTTTAATTCTATGATCGTTAGTGCAATTCTAGGACTATAACCTATACGTATACATATCCTTAGGGACATCCCTGGACATACCTTATGAATATCTCTAAGGATCTCACAAAAGTTTTTTCATCCTAGTTTCCAAAGGTTAACTAAACCTTTCCTCTAATACCAAATGTAGAGACCTGAAGCATGACGTACATGGACATTAAAATCCTTTTTCGGAATACTTAATAAATAACAAAAACGAACACTCAAAGATCATAATGGTTTAGTGTCTTCGGAAACTTGGAAAAAAATCTTCTAATCGTTTTGAATGATCTTCGACATCTCCCATACAGATCATCCCCTTTGGTTTTGTTAGCTAAAACTTTCTGTTTGATCCTGTGGAAAAGAAAACATATAAAGGGTGAGCTAAAATGCTCAGTAAGGGTAAACATAGAGAACATAAAGCAATCCGTAAACATTTGAATGCAAAAACTAGAATATAAAATCTAAACATAAAAAATCTTGAGCAAAGACATAAATCATGGAAGTACGTAAGGCATATATCATAATGGAACATTAATCCTTATTAAATAGCCTTGAAAATAAAACATGTAATTGTGGAAACCATTAATCACATGTTATGATTTCCATAGTAGCCAAGGCATCGCTGCCAAGACCATCTTAGTGGACAAAGTCCCTTTTTGGATCGAGTTCACTCCTCGTTTCAGTCCTGTAACACTGAACCAGATTAACTTACCATTCTAGCCATGTCTATCTCATGATATATAAATCTTTACCCAATGCATTGGAGGGATATATAGGTCCCACCCATCTCGTAATGAAATCATTCGTACTTGTGCTACAAAATAACAATACATCATTCATAATAACCCAACGAATAAAATGGGTTTCATAAACATCATTCCATCAACATATAAACCATATAAAAGAAATGGATATCATTTCATAATAAGAAAATTGAATCCATGTAAATCATAGAGACATTATACTTGAAACATACAAATATTAAATAATGTCATCTTAGATTGAAAATGGTTTTGATAAAGCACTTGAAATGAATTCTTGAGGAAAATATCCTTTCTTCTCCAAATTCATTCTCTTTACACAAAATTTCATGCAATTTTAGAAGAAAAGGATTTTGTTGAAAATAGTCATGAAATAATTTGGAGGAAGTTTCATGAAAATAAGGCTTTATAAAACCGTAAAAATCTGTTCGTGCCGTATAAGTTAAAAAAACATTTCTCTCGTACTTTTGCTGGAAAAGTCAAAAAGTACCTCGTAAAAGAAAGATTTCATTCATACCATGTGGTAAAAGTAAAAAATGGGTAAAATAGACATTAAAAATACATAAAAACACTTTAATAAAACATGGACATGGATGATAATAATAACCCCAGTAAATACTTACGTATAAGAAATCTCGGATAAAAAAATGAGATTTGCAAAATTATCCCTTACCTTATGTCTAATATTCTTCATATGTATCTGAACCTCCTCAATAATGATTTAAATAATGTCATTGACTTATTACAGAATCATATTCATTGTTGTTATATCATATATGGTTTACTTAGGTATTTATATTACCCGTTCATTTCTCAATTCCATGTTAAAGTAGCGTTTTGGGTAAAATTGTTTCATTTATCGTACATGTTTGGACTTGTTGTTATTGATATTATTATTACTTATATTATTATTTACTTACTTCCAGAATGTAATACATGATTTATATATCATATATATTCAGTATATATATATATATAATATATATAGATAAATGAAATGAAACACACCGTTTATGGAGACGGTAGGCCATACATACGCAAGAACGCTGTTTTCGTTTCCTTATTGAATTGAATGGAATTAAGTATATGAAATAAATATACATAAATCCAGTAGCATTATTGTGTCATATATTTCTTGATTACTTGATATATAAACTTTATAATCATTCATGAATGGTTATCATGGAGAATGAATCTCATCGCGTCGTGGAGACGGTAGTCCGTACGTACGCACGAGTGGTGATATCATTCCCATATTTATTGAATCGAATTGGAGTTAATGATGTAATATCTCAGAATTAGTATGATGTTATAATAATCATACGTATTTATTCTTTTCACCATTATACCCATCCAAGTAATGTGGTGGTGGAAAAATAGATTACACCACAGCGTGGAGACGGTATTCCGTACGTACGCACGCGCGGTGATTTCGTCTTCCGTAGGATGAATAGAAGGTGAAATGGGGTTGTTTAATATTTATAATAACATATCAGTAAATGAGTAATATTGATTTTATTAATTTATAATGAAACAAATAAAGATTAAGAAGTAGAAGAATAAATAAAGCTGAAAGAATCGGTACTGGACATTACCGTTTCTTTGAAGCGCCTCTTTGAGACCTCCTGTTAGGGCATTAAACGTGGTCTTTTAAGAAGACCAGGACCTCTAGGATGTTTCTAGGGATGTGGATAAGAGAATTTGGCAGGGCTGGCCAAGCTTGATGGGTCAATGTGGTGTGAGGAAGAGGGGGAGGAGGTGCCCTTTTATAAGGGTGGAGAGGGGTACCTTTGGAAAAACAAAAAATATTATTTTATTATAAAGTCATATTCAGTTTTCAATAGCACCATATTGATTTATTTCGATGATAAGGTGGGGATGGGTCTAAATACTCTCATCTAATAGAATTTAGATAAGTTTTGGTGTCTATTTTAACCTTATCATTTATATTTAACTTTAAGTTAAATAATTTAACTTTTACCGTGTCTTCTGAATTTCTTACACTATAAGGTTAATAAAAATACTATAACAAGAAAAACGATCCCCAAAATGTTTATTATTAATATATATAACTTTATGTTAGTCATTTTTCAGAACCTTAGATTTTTAGGAATAAAATAACAATTATTAATATAATATTTGTTTTAAAAACTATTTTATGTCAATTGTGAAACTATTTGGTAATTGATTTTTGTTAAAATCATAACAGAATTATTAGTTAAAAAAAAGTTAATAAAATCAATAATAACATGTCATATTAACCTAGAAATTTAGTTTAATTCATAAAAAGTCTCAAATTACATTTATTTGGGTATTTATAACAACAATTATGTCAATATTTTATTAATAAGATAATTACATCATCATTATTGTGTCCTTAATAAATTAATTTATTTAATGTCAAAAAATTACAAATAAAATATAATTATCTAGGAAAACGTTTTAACTTTCTAATTAATATTTATAGTTGAATTTATCTTATGTATAACTCTATATTAAAAATGATTTAGTTATTAATCGTTGATTTTTAATTTTTTAACCCTTCTAAAAATAAATGAATAATAAATGTCCTAATCTAATTCAAGTGGGTCTAGATGGTCATATTTAATTCTAAGGTTTTTTTGGTCGAATTACACTTATCCAATAGAATTAGGACTGTGTTAGGGTAATAATAATATCATTTTTACCCTTAATTACACTATTTACTTTTAACCGTGGTAAAAAAAGTAAAAAGTTACTATTCGCCAAATATTATTTTCATCCCATTGAACCCCATTTTACTTACTAACATCAACCGTGTCTCTCAGATTTTTGAAATTCCATTCACAGAAGCGGTAAAATTATGTTTTATGTAAATTTGCAAATTCATCTAGGAGGTGGGTAAAAGACGGTGAAAAGTTCAATAAAATTTTTATATATCTAAAATTACTATAAAATGACTTCAATGAATTACTTTGAACATATATAGGTATTATGTATCAATTTTGACCTAAAATGAAATTAAATAAAATCAATAATTATTTAAATAAAAAGTCGGTTTTTAAATAGTAACCCAGTGTTTTCACTATTCATCAAAAATTGAATGTTTTCAGAAAAATACCAAAATTTCACCCTAGGCTAATTTCGATATTACAAATCCAAAATTGAAGTCCATTTTGAAAGATAAAATTTCAAAAAGTGGGTATTACTATTCATAACAGCTAGTTCATAATAATATTATAATAATATCTCATCTAGTGAAACTTGGTATTGCATACTACACATGCTATCGAAGAAGGTCTTGATTGCGTGTAATGCAAGCCAAGTCAGGGCTGCATGTAGTGAAATATCTGTTTGGTATTGTGTATAACATAATCAAAACAAAATCTAAACGTAATGTTGCGTAGCATAATTTCCACAAAACGAACATGAAATTGTGTGTAACACTAGCCAAGAATAGTGTTGCATATACTGCAAGATAATACGGTGTTGCGTCTAGTAAAAGATAATCTTGGTGTAGCGTACAACATAAGACATCAAAGTAATTAAAATAATATTTCTCATAAAATCTCAAGCTGTTACAGTAACTACCCCAAGCCCGCCTTCAATTGGCCAGGGGTTGGTGACTAGCACCAAAGGCGTAAATCCCTATAGCTGGGAAAGCACTGCCTTTATGATACGTAAACACACACACAACCAGAGTACAAGCAGAAGAAAACACTATGTAAATCAGTATAACAAGTCTGCCGAAAGTACAAAGGGGGCCGGAAATACAATCCCAACATTAAAGTACAAGAAAAAGACAAAATAGTTGTAAGGTGTCAAGCTACTCCTGGATCGTCCTCCGGAGTCCCTTCATGAAGGGTAGGTACAGATGGCCACCTCAGCTCTCCATGTCCGTCTGTCACCTCTGGGTACCATCTCATCGTGAATTCCACCTCTGGGTACCCTCTTGTCCTCCAGTCCACCTCAAGGTACCATCTCGTCTTGAAGTCCACCTCCAGGTACACTCTCGTCGTCTAGTACACATCTGGGTACCCTATCGTCGCCCAGTCCACCTCCGGGTACCCTCTCGTCATCCAGTCCACCTCAGGGAACCGTCTAGCTCTACAAGCGTCAACCACGATCTGTAATGTCCGTCGTCTGCAACCAACACAACATGGTGCGGGCAAAACCCGTGCAGGGGTGAGTATACGATACTCAGTAAAGACCCCGAGACCCCTGAAGGTCTCCCTGAATTCAAAAAGGATAAACAACAAAGAAAAGATACAATCACTAAGTATCATCCAGCACTACTTAGGTATATGCATATACATATACAAAGTCATCAAATCTAGTTCAGCTCCAACTCACGAGCTCAAGTACAACCCAGTCCAATCAGGAAAGTAAAACATAATCCACATAGGAAAGTATGACCCAATCCACACAAGAAAGCATAATTCAATCCACACATGATATCAAGTCTATCACATGAAAGATAATGATCTAAAGTCAAGACTCAGCTCACACATGTATAATACTCACGAAGAGGGGTGGAGATGATTAGATGTAGCCTCTGAATCATCTCCTCTGCCGAACCCATGTAGGATCCAAGTTTAGTAGTCGTTTCTACCGAACCCATGGAGTACCCAAGTATAGTAGTCATTGTCGTCGAACCCACGATTGATCCCAGCAAGGTAGTCAAACCCACGGAGGATCCCAGTACAATAGTCATCCTCGTCGGACCCACGAAGGATCCCAGGACGGTAGTCATCATCGTCGAACCCACAGAGGATCCTAGTCTGGTAGTCGTCCTCATCGAACCCACAGAATATCCCAGCACGGTAGTCATCCTCGTGGAACACACGAAGGATCCCAGTCTGGTAGTCATCCTCGTCGAACCCACAGAAGATTCCAGTACAATCATCGTCATCGTCACAGTCGCAACCAGCTCTAGGGTTCCCGCACACAGCATGCTCGATTCCGGGAGGGTCTGCTCCACGAGCCAAGGGGGTCGATACATCAACTGACACATTGTTCGGATTTGATGTATCCCAATGTTCTATCTCGACAAAAGGAACTCAACGTGACAGAAGGAACGTCAATCAGATGCCCGGTCTGAGAGTTATTGGCTTTTTCGTTCCAAGGGCCCGGTTGATTTTTAAGTCAAAACCAACGCGAACAAACTCCAACTGCATCTAATCCAAGAGAGGATTAATCCAAAAGGTACGTCTCACTAAGAGGAATCCAACAATGTCGACGGAACATCAATCGAACGTCTAAAGCTCAAGTTATAAGTGTTTCCGCTGCGAAGGCCCGGTTGGTTACATGTTTGAACCAACCCGGCCGTACCCAAACTTCTCTGAAACCTTGAGTGTAATATACTGAAACGACCGTCTCAATCCGAGGATCGCATCTCAACTAACGGTGCGTCAATCTAAGATCTGTAGCCCATGTTATGGGCATTTGAACGAACCAGTCCGATTTTAGGGGGGTTTGGGCCCGGACCGACCCGGCCCATAACCCCCTGGGTCAGCCCGAACCGGGTCAACCGGCCCCTTGTTTGGGTCTATCCCATTGGGGAGCATCCCAAACAGGCTGGCACAGCCCGGTCCAACTGGCGCTATTCAGCCCGGCGTAGGCTGCCCGGCCCGGTGCGGCCGGTCCAGCCTGGGCGGCTCGGCGTTGGCCGAGCGGACGCGGAAGGGGGGGGGGGAACTTCCCCCCTTGATTGAGAAACGACCCCTACATGGGGGGGGGGCACCTCTTTGACAGTTGGGGGTTACGACCCCTGGATTTCCGAAATTACGGGCCGAGTTGTTCGGCTGGTGTGCCGCCGCGAGACCCCCTGCTGGTCTCGCCTTCCATTCGCCAGCGGCCTGTGGTTCTGGCCTCCACTCCCTGCACTACCACGACGTTGTCCGACCGGCATGACAAGATGGCGTCGTGCCCCTCCACCGTGGCCTGGCTCCGGATTCGACCTCATCGTGGTTCTCCGGCGCGGCGCGACCGCGCCGCGGCCCGACTCCGGTCGCAGCTTCAATCGGCCTCAACGGCATCGCGCACCTTCGATGAGTTCCTATTCATTCCCACATGGTGTCGTTGCACCGTGCTGACCTCATTCAAGCCTCAACGAGTACACCAACAAAGGGGGATGAGGGTCAGTTGTTTTCGTGTGGTCCAATCCCTCCCGTTAATTCGATATCAAGTGGGTACATAATTTATTGTTGGATGGAAAAAGAATATTCATGAACACAAAACCAAACCCCTACCTCGAAGAAGGTGTTCGTCGGTGTCGCGGTAGAGGGCATTGTGGTATACAGGCATCGTTCAGTCAACGTCGGGAAGGATGATGCCGAGGGTGGCGTCGGCATTCTTCGTTCCTCGATGGAGGAATAGGAAAACTCTCTATGTGATGGGCGTCGTGCTTTGCTGGTAGCGTTTCGCCACTTGAAAAATCCATCCAGAACTCCTCCCACTGGTCTGCTTTAAATAAGAGTGGTGGGTTCGTTGTTGGCACACAAGTCAAAAATGGGGGATTTATGTCATAGGTTCCCACTCACATAATCTACTGCGGTGGAACACTAAAAAGTGAGGAAGGATCCTCATTAATTAAAGACGTTGGCATTTAATTAAAGAGATGGAGGGAAGGTTCCTCATAAACATGAGGGCTTGACATGTATTAAAGAGGGAGATGGTGTTTAATGGGGTGTTAGGAATTTTAAGGAGGTGGGGGCTCCTATGGGCCCCACCCCACTTCCTCACAACTTCCATTCTCATAACTCATAAACCACTAGAGGTGTAATAAAAATATAATTGTAAAACAACTATATTTTTATTCCTCACATTTTTAAAATCTCATCCCGAGAAAACGCAACTCCAGAAAAAGTCTTCCAAAGCAATTACTGGTGCTGCGGTTTCATCAGTTCCCTCAGAATTCAATTCCGAGCACCATATCAAAAGTTAGAAAACCCACTCATTCGTTCACTGAACGTGCCCTACCTAATGAATAAGTAATGTTTATGGATGGGGCCTTATAGTAAATATTTTCCAATAAATAAAATAAATTTATTAGTAATACTCCAAAATATGATACTATATATAAAGATGATTGATCTCCATGGAAAAGAGTTAATTAATTTAAATTATAATAATATATCCATATACACATATAACTAAATCCTAAATGAGAATATTAACATCAAAAGAGTTATAGAGAGTGATAGAGAAATATAGTCTATGGAGTGAATGAAATGAGAACAAAAACGTCATAAAAATGTATGTAATATATAACAATAAAGTAAAAATGTAAACTATATGATCAATTTATCAATATGGATGACATTTTTTGAATTAAATACCTTTTTCTAATTAGAGTTAAAACTTTCAGTGGATTATTAATAAAATTCTATTTTATTAATTATAGTTGAAAAAAAGTTACTTTTTATTTCTACTATTATTTTTATATGGAATGAATGATTTTTTTAAATAAGATATTTTCAATGATTAAATATTTGAATAGAAATGTTCATATGTATGAAAATTTGGAGTGAAAGATAGAATCAGACGTATGTAATATAAAACCACTTTTCATAGAAAAATAAAAAACAATATCATATTATTTTTTTATAAGATTGAATCTATCAAATAATAATGTGTATTTATATTATATTATAAAAAAAGAAATTAAGGTAAATATTGAATAATGGTCTTGATGGTGGAAAATCTCTTCTTATGGAAAAAAGTTAAATTGATATTTTTTCTCAATATTTAATTAAAGTGAAAATTGCCTGTATAAAATACATTAATAACATTTGACTAAATATTTTTAAATCACATAATTTTTTTTCAAAAATATTAAAATATTAAATAATTAATTATAGAATTGATTGTTCCTAAAAAAATATTTAGTATTGAATTCGATGAGATAGACCCCATCAAAAAATGAGAATTATGGTCAATTATTATTATAAACATTATTTCAATTAATTTTTTCTTTAAATGGAATTAATATAGAAATGTTAATTTATAACACTGTAAATGATCCATTTATATGAAAATATATGTTTTTTAAGAGAGTATGCGCCTTGCTTTCTAAAAAGGTAAATTAAAATAGAAATAATCTATAAAAGGTTTTATAATAAAACAAAACCACGCAATGGATTTCTTCTTGTTCAAATACATTATATCCTCAAGAATAATGAAATTAAATTTGTGAAATATATTATAAATTTTATTTATTTATATTTTCTATTTCATGGACAATTTTTTTATCATATGTAATCATTTTGTTGTATAAAATTTCATTACATCAATAACATAAATTTGTTCAATCAATTACTTGAAAACTACTTCAGTCTGTTAACCATGGTGAAAGGTGTTATAAAATTTTGAGACATCCATTTATATGTGATATATATATTAATTATATTTTAATTAGAAATTTTTTTTTGTGGAATAGATTTTAAAAAATAGATTCAATAAAAGAAACATGTATCTGTATGCTCATTTTTTGGAGATTAAATTTACATTCAAATTTTATTATTAATATTAATAATATTGTGATAGAGGATCTAGAAAATTTCACAAATATAATATTTATATATTAATTAATATTTTTGAAACATACATGTTATGTTTTTAGGTAAAATATATTTAAGGGGGACGTAGAGTATACACACGCATTTTTGGTGGTTCCATTTTTTTTATGGATGGAAAGAAATGTGGAAGATATAAATATATCGTAAATATTTATAATTATGTAATAGATTGAAATTTTTTTTGTTAAATTCATTCTTATAACTAATCTTGTGAGGTGGTGATGAAAAATAAAATACACCATTCAGGTAAGAAGTAGTTTACAAGTACCCATGAGCGACATTTTCATTCCTCAGTGGAAATAATTGAGGAAGATAATGGATATAAAATATACATAAAAATAATTATTTATAATAATTATATTTATATATTTATTTATTTATCTTTTTATGATTATTAATAAATAAAAATCATGATAGAACTTGGTTAAGATAATTACATTTTAACCCATACCATTATAAAAATAATTTACCGTATGAACTTTTTTTGTGGAAAAATTTAAAATGAAATTAATAAATATTAGTAATATGACTATTAGAAAGATGAAATTAATTTTGAAAGATGAAATTTAAAAAAATTTCAATCATTTATTTCAATACAGTTATGAAAATATAAAAAATTGATATATTTTCTATTAAATCATAGAAATGATTTCAAAGCAAAATTACTTGTAGTATTGATTCATATGAAATTTATTTTTTTATTAATAGAAAATGGGTTTTATATAAATATAATTATAAAAAATTGAAATGGAACCATGTTCATACATAATTAATGGTTAAGAAGAATCAAATATTCATTATGTTCCACTTATTTTCTAAAATGATGATAATATAAATCAAAATGAAACATGATATTGAAAGACATTTTTCAAAAGATTATAATATAATAGTTTGTGAATTTTTTTTAAATATATACTATTGTGATTATTATATCATCGTGATGTCATAAAAGTGTGTATATTTATAAAGACAATATTTTTAACAATTCACCTAAAAATCAACAATTTCATAAAAATCTCAAAAATCACCCTAAGATAATATTTATATGATTAATTAAAAAATCATGTTCATTTTATCACTATTAAATTTTGAAATATATAATTTTTTCTTTTAGATAATAATATTAAATATAATAAAAAAATCTTCAAAAATGAGAATTTCAAATATTAGGTTTTCTAAACGATATTTAATATTAGTACGAAAATAGTTTATTATTAATATATTATTTTTACATTGAATTATGTTATAAGGGTTTAATTTATTAGAATACATAATAATTTAAATATATTTTTTTGAAAAAATATCATCATATCATTGAGTTATTTTAATCCTATAACACTAATTCTTATTTTCTAATAATTTAATTTCATCAATAAATATAAAACAATACTATTTAATAATCATAGTTGATACATATTTTTAGAATGAATAATACATTTTCCATATAATTATAATATTTCATGACTTTTTTTATCATGATTTTTCATGTGGCAGTAACCATTCAAAAAATTAATTTTTTTAAATAAAATACATTCTAATGTATCATTGTGTTACAATAAATTTTGATAAACACATGAAGGGAGTTGATTATATCTAACAGATTGAACTATCCTTATAGTCTTCTACATAGTTAAAAAATTTAAAGAACATGTAATAATAGAAAAATCTAAATGATGTTACTTATTCTATCATAGTTTGGTTTGCAATACTTCCAATGTGTGGATATGTTTTAATAATTTAATCTATAATATTTAGGAACCTTCAGTTTTTTGTTACAACCTACTAATTTAAAATAGGAACAGTATATTAAAATAGTATATGGCATGATATACCAAGAATAAAATAGTATATAACACCAAAATAAATTATGATATATTAATTTTTAGCTAAATTTAGTATATATTTTCTCATTTCATGCATGTGATAGTCGGTTTAATCAAAAAAAGTCACGGTATAATAATATTTTTGTTCACTCGTGACTATTATAACATAGCTGGTAAGATTGTGGTTATAAATCGTACAATATTAATTTTGAAACATGTAGGGATTATATATTAATAAAAAAATTTAAATGGTTATCTATTGATTATAAATATAATAAGATTCGTTTGAATGTTTAATAAATATTTTCTAAAAACAATATTATTCAAAAATAGATTTATTTTTTATTTGCACACATAATTTATAGATAAATTTTAACTCTCTAATAATGTTTTAAAATTAAAAATAAAAATATATTTTTATAATATCATATGAAAATTATATTTGGGAGATTTATATTGGATTTTTTGGGGATTCCATTTTTCGATAAAAGGGAAAAATATATATATTTACTAAAAAATCATTTTTGTATAAATTATATTTATAGAAAACTTATATATTCAATTTTTTTAAGACAAAATTTTGAAATTATACTTATATTTAACTAAAATAGTTCATTGGAATCAATTTAAAAATGAATTATTATATAAAAACCGTTTTTACATATGAGAACATTCTCGATGAAAAACAGCTTTCTCATCATGTTTTTAAATATAATGTTAAATTTATTTTATCTAGTTATATTAATAGAATTTAGAAAACTAGAATCCATATATTCAATTACAATAATTTATAATATATAATAAGGTTGAATTTTTTTTCCAAAATGAAAAATAAAAAGAGTATAAATTATTTAACATAGTTGAGGAAAAAAAATGAAATCACTAAGTGGACAATAAAAAAAAGATAACTGTTAGAAATGAACCAAAACATGTCCAGAAGTAATTTTATGTCTATATATAGACACTATATCTTATATGTTAAAGAATATGGAATTTTGGATCCATTTTAAGAGTGAAATACTTAGATATAGATTTTTTTTAAAAAAATAAAAAAGCACATCTAACCAACTTATAAAGGCCACCCCACATGACTTCTCTTTACACATTCAAAAAAGGGTCATCTAAAAAATTCACAATTACTATATTAATTCTATCATGTTGTATTATATTCCAAGTTATAGTCACAAATCTAAACAATTAGGCCTATTTTTGAAAACCAATGATATTTTCTAAAGAAGAGGAGGTTTGGACACGTGTTGAGGAAATCGATCAGGTGTTATGTTTTTTAGTGTAAAATTGAAATCCATGAGGTATTTTCTATATGCAACACTTAAATAATTTTTTTGTGTATATAATTACCCCTTGATATGTATTACATTGAATCTCTCATTCATCAGGTAATTTATAGTTCCATTTGATGTTATTTATTTTCAGGGCATATGACTCAAAATTATTCAATGTGGGAAGGGTTTATTACAAAATTTTGTCCCTATATATAACTATTTTTTTCTACTTTCATAAAAAAATTAATTATTTGATAACCAAATATTAAAATAGATATATTTTATTTTTGTATGGTTACTTATGAATTTTAATTTTATTAATATCATTTTTCCACCATTAGTACATGAAATTATTGATAAATCTTCTTTAAGGTAATATTAATTTATTTCTCACTTCTATTAGAAATCGATTTTCATCAAAACCAATGTTTTCTAAAAAATTTAATTTTTAGCCATTTAAAAATTATTTATTAAATACATTTTAACCATATTAAATTTTTTAAAATGTTTTTATCAGAATGAACATTTCATTTTAAAATCCATTCCCATTTTACTATTAACAAAAATGTAAAAGGATTATTAATTTTTATGTTTATGGAATGAAAAAAATTTCCCCCTTCGTGAAAAAAAAAATTTTACTGATTTTTTATATGTTTAAAATTTTATTTTCAATGAAATATATTTTAAAAATGTTTTAGAACATTTTTTTTTGAATAATGCTTTTTAAAATGAATAAGTTATATATCAAAAAATGTTTTATAGATATTATCATGGAATGTATATTCCTAAATTAAATGAGAAACCCTCTTGTAAATATTTCATGTTGAGGATAAATTATATTAATACAAACCAAATTATTTCTCTAAAATTTTTATGATTATTTTTATTATGGATATACAATTTTATTACCATTTATATTTTTTATTTAGGATGGTTTTTGAATATATTTTTTTAAATTTGGTATGTATTATCATTTCATATGTTAGTTATTCAATATGAATGTCAGGATTATTATTATTCACCCCTTTGTGAGGAATCAATTAAACATATTATGGGATGGAAAGGGAACACTTTATGCCCTCAATGCATTGGTAGGCCACTTGTGACAAACTATAATGGGTATCATACAATGTCTTAATCATATATATTGATTCATTGGAGAAAGACTTAGATCGTATCATTTAGATGGATATAATTATGTATTATATAATTATGAATTTAGTTAATGATATTCCATGTGAGTAGTTAATTACATAGAATATCTATGGTTATGTCTTCAAGATCATATAATTATTTATATTTTATTACTTGATCATTATTCATTTCTTTACAAATTATTATTATATAATTAATTGAATATAACTTTTTTAAAACTATTTTCCATGAATTTTTTTATTGTTTATATATTGCTATATTATACTGTAAACCTACTCATATGGACCATATAAGGTCCACATATTCATATGTTTTATTTTTCCATGATAACAGGATGTGTTTTTTTATTGAAATGCAGTGATACAGTATGAGGAATAATGGATTTTTAAAATATATATTTTGACTTTATATTTTAAATTATAATAATAAGTTCTTATTTGAATCTATTTTACCAATAATAGTAAACCCATCAGTTATTTTTGATATTATTTCATTTATTATAGTTCCAATATAATAAATTAGACCCTAGAACTGGGCTACTGATATAGTTTCCTCTATATATTGTATCATAGAATATTTTTTAGATACAGTGGGAACTAGATTTAGGAAATCATATATTAGATATTATAACCCTAAGATTGAATTTGAGGATATGTATAGAATAACATTGAAATATATTGGTAATGAGGAGATTATTCTAATTTTCCTATTAAATAAATCTTTGTGTAATGCCCCGACCCCAGTTCCCTAGAGTCGGTGCTTTATTTTAATACATTGGCATGATTATAAGGAATCTAGTCCCAAAACACAAATCAATTTTGCAGTCTTGGAAAATAGATTACATACATGAATGTTACATTACACTTTATAACATACAACACAAAATAAATTATCGTTTATGAACGCCATTATTCCCTTAGTATAACCCTGCATATAAATCACAATACACTTCTTGGAATCCTGGAAAAAATTAAACATAGAATGGGGTGAGCTCAAACGCTCAGCAAAGGTAAGAAATACAGTGGAAAAGAACATAAATATTAATCATGGTGAATAATTGAAACCGAATTCTTTTACCAATAATAAACATGAATACTTTTATGGAATGAATATGAGCTCAGTAAATAATGTCATAATAAAACATAATCATGGGTATTCTACTAGTCAAATGACCACATGAACCATCAACATTATATCCATAATGAGGGAATGTATAATGCCAGACATTCTAAAACATTTTTTCAAGGCCTCGATCAAGACATATAAAAATGATTATGGCCTCGGCCAAAACCATAAATCAAATTTGTGAAAATGCATCGTCCAATTCAACGTCTAGTTGTCTCATGAGACCTACCGATGCATCTAGAAGCTACAGCGGGCTCGACCTATCACTTACTATGTCCAATTAATTTCTCAAATGAAAAGGTTAAAATATAACATAAACATTCATATAACAAATAAGATACGAAATTTCAATACTTTAACCATAAACCATGAATGGTATAAAAATAACACATCCACAGTCAAATATATCACAAAACCTTCTATGCAATATGGAATAAGTTTATCATAATAAATCAACTCTAAACAAGTTTAAAATCCATCCATGGATGTTTGAAAAGAATTAATTGATTTGTAATACTCTTTGAGAGAAATATCCCTTTTTCATGAAAACATTTAAAATTCACACAATTTAGGAAGGTTGACATTTAAATACATTTCTGAATCAAAGTGTAACATACCCCTTTGAATCTTTTGAATGAAATTAAAATTTTAAAACATTCATGTCCATTTTAATAAATCCTTAAAACCATTTTGAAAACATGTAAATTAATGAGGATGGTTTATAAGAATAAATCTTTAAAACATCTAAATTGATGTTTTAGTAAAAAGTACCTTCAATGAATCCCTTTGAAAACTATTTTTTGAAACATGGACATGGTAAATAAATATGTACCAGTAGATACATACATAAAAACAACCTCGGATAATAAAGGGATTATGAAATTAACCCTAACCAATTTGGTAACATACGAAACATACACCCCAGGAAAGAGGTATCATACAATGAATATGTAAATGTACGTAAATTAAAGTTTATTACATAAATAATAAAATTTCTGGTAGTACATACTACACACAAAATTTAATAGTGGCAATATGGTACGAATCTCACAGGAATAAAGAGTGAGATAAAAACCCCTTAGCTTGCACTTTCTTTTAGTTGAGGGTACATTTAACCTCTTGTAAGAAGACTATAGTATGTAATTAAATAATAACAGAACCATATAAATATTTATTATATCATAGATTATTCATTTATGACTTTATGCTACCCATTTAATAATAATTTCCATGTTATATTAATATTTCGGGTAATAATCACTTTCTTTATCGTACGTGTTTTAACTTGTTACTCTTTATTGTATCACTTAGATCATGATTTAAAAAATTTGAGAATATAAAAAATTATTTATATATAATATATATTTAGAATATAAATATGTATAATAGAAATATATATGAAATGGAAAACACCGTTTAGGGAGATGGTAGTCCATACGTACGCATAAACATTGTTTCCGTTTTCATATAGTATTGAACAGAAGTAAGTGAATAATATATATGTAAGTTTTTAAATACTTATATATGAAAATATATATATATCTCCAATAGAATTATTATGTCATATATAATATACTTATTAGTAATATATATTTTTATAATCGTCGATGAATGGTGAACTTGGAAATGAATCTCATCGCGTCGTGGAGACGGTAATCCGTACGTATGCACGAGCGAAAATATCATTATTTTGTATTAAAATAATATATAATTGGATGTTATATCATATATATATATATAATCATTATCATTTTAAATTTATTATTTACATTAATTGCAATTAATTATTATACACATCCTAATAATAATGTATTTAATAACAATTACACCACGACGTGGAGACGGTAAGCCGTACGTACGCACATATGGTGACATGTCATTCAAAGGATGGATATAATACTGAATATGGTTGTAACATATTTATAATAACATCAAAATATATAGAAGATACTGTATTTATTATTTTATAATTGAAATAACAATGAAATAAGAAGTGGAATAAGAAAGGAACTTGAAAAAGAGTGGTGAAAACATTACCTCTTTTTTGGGTTATTCTTTTTGATTTGATCAAAAGGGATCATTAGGATGGTTTTATGATCAAACTAAGGACTCTAGTATAAAGTTATGAAAGTTTAGAGAATTTTTTTTAGGGTTTGGCCAAATAAAAGGCTTTGATGGTATGAATAATTGGTTAGAGGTGGTGTCCTTTTATAAGGGGGAGGAGGGGCTCTTTAGAAAAAACATAATGTATTATTTTATAATAAATTCATATTCAGTTTCTAATGGCTCCAAACGAGATTATGAAAAGTCTATGGTGGAGATTAGTTAAAAACTAATGAACCAATATATTATAGACAGGTTTGTGTTACAATATTTACCATATATTTTAGATTTATCTCTTAGTTAATTAGTTTGAAATTTATGATGTCTCTTTGTATTTTTTTATTATTTGGTTAATAAACTTACTATATACTTCCAATCGACCCCAAGTGGTCCATTAATGATAAACCTATCATTATAAAAGTTATTTGGGCATACCTTATATTTTTACGAATAGAATATCAATAAATAATATAATATTTGTTTTAAAAACTCATTTATGTCAGTTTTGACACTATTCAATAATTGTTTTTTGTTAAAGACATAAAAACTTTATTAATTTGAAAAAAATTAATTTAAAAAATCATAACATGTCATATTAACCAATAAAATTATTTTATGGTATCAAAAGTTTCAAATTATATTTATTTTAACATTTATAGTACCAATTATTTGATTCATTCATTAATAAGGAAAATACTGCATCATTATTATGTCATAATTAAATTTAATTATTAAATGTAAAAAAATTATAAATAAAATAACATCATGTAGTAAATCATTTTAGATTTCTATGGAATATTTATAGTTGAAAATATAACATATATAACCCTATGTAAAAATTGATTTTCTAAAATATATATGCTTATTCCATTTTTGTATTTACATTAACTTAATTAATATAAAGCGTCATTATCACTTAAAAGTGGCTCCATGGGGTCCCAAAATCGACCTAAAGATGCCCATGGGCGGAAATTTATCATCAAATAGGGTTAGGACACGTTTTAGGGTAATTTAATATTATTATAATATTTTTTTACCCTCATTTATCGGATTTACCCTTTAACAATAGTAAAAAAAATATTTACAGAAGTAATTGTTAAAAATGTCTAAAAATAAAAGTTACCTATTTACAAAATATGGGAATCCTGATACCAAATGTGGAATCCATTTTTCCAAATTCATAAAACAGAAGTGGCAGAATTTAATTTAAAATTAATTCCCACTGTCAAAACAAAAAGCGTATTTTTAAGAAACAATAACTATCAAAAGAGTGACACTTGTATATGTCCATTTTAAATGTGAAATTATGTCCAATGACCTACATTGGATTAAATGGTAAAAATATATTATAAATATAATTTAAAACCACTCAAATTCATAATTTATCACTATTAATTATTTTGAATAAAAAAGTTTTTTTTAAATAAAAATTAGTAATTTTAACTATTCATCAAAATATGAAATTTATCAGAAAAGTTCCAAAAATTCACTCTAAGCTAATTATAATATTCAGAATCCAAAAATGAAGTCCATTTGGGATGTTAAAATGCATAAAATTTTAAAAAGTAGGTATTACTTTTCATAACGGCTAGTTTGATTGGTTGTGGTGTGTGTTAGAACTCGAAGTTTCATACAACACAAGAAACTATATTATTCAAAAAGAAGTGTACCATGGATGCTTTGGGTGTTACATTCTCCCCACCTTCAATAAATTCCATCCTCGCAATTTATGCTCAGTATTGGAAACTATGAGTTCATATTTCAAAATATCTTAGTTGAAATTCCACATCGAAAAATGGATTAATGAGGCCTCTATTTAAAATGAAGAGTGGTAAGTATGAAGGTTACTAAAAATAATACATACTACTGTTTAATTTAAGAAAACATTGATATGGAAGAGAAATATAACAATAAATATCAGATGGAGAGTTGTAGAGAACATGATAATGAAAAGGCCGACAATCACAAATCCATAAATTTTTTATCATCTAAGGTACCATCTAGGAAAATGTTTTTGTTCTAAGTTCCCTTTCATAATGTTGATAAATTTGTTTATGATGTTTGATAAGATCATAAGGATATATACTTACATTATAATTAGAGTTTTATCCATTAATAAATTTCTACCACAAACTCATCTTTCACCACAAAACATAATATAACTAAAAAAATACTCTATTTATCCTAATCATATAGGGTTCCAAATATAATGAATTTATAATTCACATATCAAACCCATTAAAAAAAGAAACTAAATTATACCATCCAAGAACTTCACGTAGTCTAGTGGTAGGTGATAAATCCCAATCGCACTACAGTTGTGGGTTCGATTCTGGCAACTTTGTCAGACGCGACGGGTTGTCACATGGTATGCGTGTTGTCCTTTTATAAAAATCCAAAAAAAATCATTTTTAAACATAATCCATTCCAACCTTTAGACTTATCAAAAATAATTCAATCCAAACTCACAGTCCAAAATTTATAAGAATGTTAAACACAATGAAGATCATTTTTTTCATGTAATAACATGTGAACACCTTTATCATGTATTATTTTTAAACACTCCAACATCCTGAATTACCTTAAAACCTTATTGATTACATTCATGATCCCATATTCATTATAGAATACTGGATATAAACCTTCTATCCAAAAATGTTGTAAACTCCAATGATGAAAAATCATTAATCAGTTTCAATGTAGTCAAGAATATCCAATATAATTATTCAAATCAACTATCTCTTATTCCAAAATCACTACCTCATTATCAGGACAATATTCAGGATTACCTTTCCTTCAAACATGTATTTTTTCAAAAGTGTATCTCACAATTAAGTCACTTTTCATAGAACTATATAATCTCAAATCCTCAATAAAATAGTACTGCAGTTCAATTGTTATTTATCTCTATAATTCATATAACAAGTATATTGTTGATACAACACTCAAATGAAATAATACTATAATAAAAACATAAGAACCTTATTCATTATTCTTCATCTGAGGTAGTATCATAACTTGATTATTATCTAACAGCATAATTTGGGTCTTACTATGATGATTTGGACATTGGTTCGTGTAGTCTCCCAAATCCTTACAGATGAAGCATTGTACATTTGAAACCTTCTTATTACCCTTACAGTCACGTACATGGTGTCCTTTTTCTAAAAACTTATAAAAAATTCTCATTCCCATCGGGAAAATTCCTGGTTGTTTCTTCCAACAATTATCACATAAGAGAAAATTATTCTTTTCCCTATTCTCTTTATCCAACTTTCTCTCTAACATCCTTTTCTGCTATTACTTCCCTTCAAATCCATAAGACTCAGAGAATTATTTACTTATCTTACTGACACATGATCTTATTTTCTCCATATGTTGAAAATACATGGTAGACTATTTCATTTCTAAATTTTGGCTTAATAACATGAATTATATGACCCTTCTTGATCTTTGGATCATACGTATTGCTGGAGTTCTCATTATTTCAACTGGGCGCCATTTCTAAACAATGGCATACACTAGGTCAGTTTGTGAATCGCTACTCATTATTATAAACATGTAAAATACCTAACGTAGATTGAATAGTTTACGGATATAGTCCATAATCACAAAAATGTTTTCTTTGAGGAGATATATACTCATAATCCCTTCATAGTTGATTGTAAAGAAAATAAGATTTATCCTAATCATATCCCATGGGAGTTTTGTAACCAAGAGTGCAGCAAGGCCCATTGTCATGCACCAGTTCCCATTCGATTCTAGCTCAAAGCGGTGTTTTTGGATTTTACCCCTAGGTACATCTGTGCCAGAGCTACCTCTACCTGCTCATATCCAGACAGGGATGTATTTCTTGGAAAACTCACAAAATCTATACATTACCGAAATTCGAGGAAGTTCTTCTATACAAATCCTCAATTTCTATATTCGGATAATGTGCTATAATAAGAGTTTATCTAAATCTAGTTTACAAGGATATTGATAGACTTCTTCTAATACCAACTATAATGCCCCGACCCCAGATACCTAGAGTTGGTGCATTATTTTAATACATTGGCATGATTACAAGGAATCATGTCCCAATGGACCGATCAGTTTAGTATTCTTGGAAAATTGATTACATACATGAAAGTTACATTACACTTTGTAACATACAACACAACATAAATAATCTTTTATGAATGACATTATTCCCTTAGTTTAACCATGCATATCAATCACAATACACTTCTTGGAATCCTGGAAAAAATAAAACATAGAAAGAGGTGAGATCAAACGCTCAGTAAGGGTAAGCAATACAGCGGAAAATTACATAAATCTTAAGCATGGTGAATAATTGAAACCGAATGACTTTACCAATAATAAACATGAATATATTTATGGAAAGAATATGAGCTGAGTAAACAATGTCATAATAAAACATAATCATGGGTATTCTATTAGTCGAATGACCACATAAAACATCAATATTATTTCCATAATGAGGGACTGTATAATGCCAAATATTCTAAAACATTTTTTCAAGGCCTTGTCTAAGAAGTCTAAAAATGATTAAGGCCTCTTCCAAAACCATAAATCTTTTTTGGGAAAAGGCCTAAGCCAATTCCACGTCTAGTTGTCGCGTGGGACCTACCGATGCATTGAGGAGCTATAGCGGGCCGCACCAGTGACTTACTATCTCCAATACATTCCTCATATGAAAATATTAAAACATTAAATAAACATTATTATAAGAACTAGGATAAAAAAATGTCAATATTTTAACCATAAACCATGAATGGTATAAAAATAAAACATCCATAGTCAATCATATCACAAAACCTTCGATATAATATGAAATATTTGTATCATAATAAATCAACTTCAAACAAGTTTAAAATACATCAATGGATGTTGACATATATGAAAATGATCTGTAAAACACTTTAAGAGAAATATCCATTTTTAATGAAAACATTTAAAAGTAACACAATTTATAAAGGAAAACATTTAAATACATTTTTTGAATCAAAGTGTCTCATACCACTTTGAATCTTTTGAAATTAAATATCATTTTAAAACATTTATTTTCATTGAAATAAATCTTTAAAACCATTTTGAAAACAAGGAAATTAATGAGAATGGTTTAGAAGAATCAATCATTAAAACATTTAAAATGATGTTTTAGTTAAAATTACCTTAAAAGAATACCTTAGAAAACTATTTTATGAATCATGGACATGGATAATAAATATTTCCCAGTATATTCTTATGTAAAAACAACCTCAGCTAATAAAGAGATTGTGAAATTAACCTTTACCAATTTGGTAACTTACAAAACATACACTCCAGGAAAGAGGTTTCATAAAATGAATATGTAAATACACATAAATTAATGTCTATTACACAAAGAATACATTTTTGGGCAGTACATAAAAAACACAAAATTTAATAGTGGCAATATGGTATGAATCTCAGGGGAATAAGGAGTGAGATGAAAACCCCTAACCTTGCACATTCCTTTAGTAGAGGGTATATTTAACCTCTTGTAAGAAGACTATAGTATGTTATTAAATTATACCAGAATCATATTAATATTTATGATATCATACATCATTCATCTATCATGTTATGCTACCCATTTAATAACAATTTCCATGTTATATTGATATTTCGGGTAATAATCTCTTTCTTTATCATAAGTGTTTTAACTTGTTACTCTTGATTGTATCACTTAGATCATGATTTAAATACATCCAGAATATAAAACACCATGTATATATCATATATATTTATAATATAAATATGTATAATATACATATATATGAAATGGAAAACACCGTTTATGGAGATGGTAGTCCGTACGTACGCATAAACGCTGTTGCTGTTTTCAAATAATATTGAACGGAAGTAAGTGAATAAGATATATGTAAGTACATATATATATATATATATCTCCAGTAGCATTATTTTGTAATATATTATATACTTATTATTAATATATATGGTTATAATCGTCGATGAATGGTGAACTTGTAAATGAATCTCATCGCGTCGTGGAGACGGAAATCCTTATGTATGAATGAGAGAAAATATCATTCTTTTGATATTAAAATAATATATAATTGGATGTTATATCATATATATAGAATCATTATCATGTTATATTTTTTATTTACATTAATTACACTTCATTATTATACCCATCCAAATTATAATGTATTGAATAACAATGACACCACGATGTGGAGACGGTAAGCCGTACGTACGCACGTATGGTGACATGACATTAAAATGATGGAAAGAATACTGAATATGATTGTACCATATTTATAATAACATCATATTATATCGAATATATTGGATTTATTATTTTAGAATTGAAATAACAAAGAAATAAGAAGTGGAAAAAGAAAGGAACTTGAATGAGGGTGGGGAAAACATTACCTCTTCTTCGGGTTCTTTCTTTTGATTTGATCAAAACGGCTCTTTAGGATGGCTTTCTGGTCAAACTATGGCCTCTAGGATAAAGTGAAGGAATTTGATAAGATATTTGGTCAGGTTTTGGCCAGACCAAATGGCTTTTAATGTAATAATAATTGGTTAGAAGTGGTGTCTTTTTATAAGGGGGAGGAGGGGCACTTTAAGAAAAACATAAATTATTATTTTATAATAAATTCATATTCGGTTTTTAATGGCTAAAAACTGAATTATATAAAGTCTATGGTGGGGATGGGTCGAAAACCACTCAACCAATATATTTTAGACAGGTTTGGGTCACTATATTAACCTTATATTTTAGATTTAACTCTTAGTTAATTAGTTTGACATTTACGAAGTCTCTCTGTATTTTTTTTATTATATGGTTAATAAAATTACTATATACTTCCAAAATACCCCCAACTAGTCCAGTAATGATACACCTATCATTATAAAAGTTATTTGGCAAATAAATATATTTTTATGAGTAGAATATCAATTAATAATATAATATTTGTTCTAAGAACTCATTTATGTAAATTTTGACACTATTCAATAATTGATTTTTGTTAAAGTCTTAAAAACTATATTAATTCGAAGAAATTTCATTTAAGAATCATGAAATGTCATATTAGCCAATAAATTCCTTTTATTCAATCAAAACGTTCAAATTATATTTATTTTAATATTTATAATACCAATTATTTGATTCATTCAATAATAAAGAATATATTGCATTATTAATGTGTCATAAATAAATTTACTTATTAAATGTCTAAAAATTATAAATAAAATACCATTATGTAGGAAATATTTTTAAATTTCGAATGAATATTTATTGTTGAAAATATAACATATATAACCCTATGTAAAAATTGATTTTCTAAAAGATATATTCTTTTGTCATTTTTGTATTTACTTTAACTTAATTAATATAAAGTGTCGTTATCACTTACAACTGGCTCCATGGGGTCCCAAAATAGACCCAAAGATGCCCATGGTTGGACATGTATCATCCAATAAGGTTAATACACGTTTTTGGGTAAATTATTATTATTATTATCATATTATTTTTTTACCCTTATTTATCGTATTTACTCTTTAACCATGGTAAAAAAATATTTACCGAAATAATTATTCAAAATGTCTAAAAATAAGAGTTACCTATTTAAACAATTTTGGAATTCTGATTCCAAATATGGAATACATTGTTTCATATTTACAACACAGAAGTGGAAGAAATTAATTTAAAATTAATTCCCGCGGTCAAAACAAAAAGTGTGTTTTTAAGAAACAATAACTATCAAAAGATTAACAATTGTTTCTGTATGTTTTAAATGTGAAATTATATCCAATGAAAAACATTGGATTATATTGTAAAAATATATTCTAAATATACTTTAAAACCACTAAAATTCATAATTTATCACTATTAATTATTTTGAATAAAAAATTTGTTTATAAATAAAATTTAGTAATTTTCAATGTTCATCAAAATATAAAAGTTAACAGAAAAGTACCAAAAATCCACCTTAAGCTAATTTCAAAATTTTTAATCCAAAAATGAAGTCCATTTTGAATGATAAAATGTATAAAATTTCAAAAATTATCTATTACTATTCATTACGGCTAGTTTGATTGGTTGTGGTGTGTGTTAGAACTCGAAGATGCGTAAAACACATGCTACTATATTATTCAAAGAGAAGAGTATCGTGGAAGCATGGGGTGTTACCATTTGTCTAGATACCACAGGTGGAAGTGGTTCTAAAACAAATTTATCTATGTTTATCAACTCTAAAAAAAATTATTTAGATTTAGTCAATCACAAACTAGTTGATTAAAACAATCCTTACTGTGAACCATGATTAACACTACAAGGGGTTCTTATTAGGATAAATCAAATTTTTATTCTAAAAACTTATGAAAAAGATGAAAATAAATATATCCACAAATAAGTAAATGTTTAGGATTATGAGATTATATTTACAAATATTTTTTAATTTATTTATTTTACCAATTTTTTTATTAAACATTATATTTCATAATTTTGTAATGTAGTATAGTGTATTAAATTGTTTATAAATGTATTCTAATGGATGTAATGGGAAATTTATTAATGTGAATTCCCCATGTTGTGATTTCACTCTTGGGAATGATAATAATGATGTAGCTGGAGCTTGTGATCTAACTGATCAAATTATAAACATATTGGGGTTTGGCTCTAGCTATAAGTAAAAAAAATCCCCATATAGATGATTTTTTATCACACATTAATTGAAATGATAGAACACAGTGCCCTGTATATGAAATATCCATCATTCAATTGTACTTTAAATCCATTTATATTTGATCAGGATATGTGTTATTATTTATGAAATTAATTTCTATGAACATTATGAAAGGGGGATGTTTTTCATGGTATTTCATCATCTATTATGAGATATAGATCAATGGTGGTTATTGATTCAAAATAGTAAATATGAGGAGGCAATAACAAGCATATAGTTAAAGGATTTAAAGGTATTATTCATGAAAAAATGGTTTACCCATGATCAATTATCTAATATGAAAATAATGTTCTAGAGTTTATGATAGAAACAAGAAGAAAATATTACATATAATGAATACAAATATAGAATATTATCATGGCATGTTGTGGACAACATATATAACATAAGGTGAGAGATTTATCATTTAATTGATAGGAATAACACAATACTATGTTAATAAATAGTCACGGTAACATTATGATCATATAAGGAAATAATATCATGTGTTATAAAGAAAGTGATAGAATTTTCAATGTCTTATAAATTTGTGTATAATTAACAGAAAAATAGGACAACTAAGAAAACATTGATAAAGGGAAGAAAGAAATGAGATATTTTCCGTCATGTAATTCCCATTTAAGGAAACAAATTTGTGAAATATATAATGGGAAATGAATTTTAATAGAGTGTTCACAGTAAGGCCGCCTTGCTCATGATTTCATGTAAATTATTGAATCTTCTTATGGGATGTGATTCTGTTATAAAAAGACACATAAATACCCAAATTAATTCCCAAGAGTGAAGGTATTATACCGCAAAAGTATCTATGAAATCTCTGTCATGAATATTCTATTACTACAAATGAATTGGAATGATTAAATTAACATTATATCCTACAAATTGTCTTAAAAAGTGGCATGTGTTACTAGAATTAGATGACATCCTCTAGAGACCAAAGGATAGAAAAATATTCTAAGAGATCTATAAATAATTGTGGGATGATTGTACTTTTAATTATAAAATTACCCTACAATTAAAGCACAAACAACATACTATTATACTATGATTGAGGTCAAATCACAAATCAACAAAATAAAAGAAACCAAACCAATTACAATATCAAAGTACAAGAAGAAAACAATTACATAACTAAAGGAACCAATATATGAAAAATCCCAAATAAATCAAAAAACAGCCACAAATTAATCCAATATTCAAATAAAAATGACTATCCCAAGGTAATAATAAGAATACTTATAGAATTGGGATTCCTTTCATTTACCAATATCTTAATAGGTGATGTTTATAAACAAAAAATTGTTCCCAATAAGGGATGAATCCAAACTCAATAGGTTATTTCCACTGACCACCCAAAACATTACATAATGATAATACATGTTATAAAATTTATATAATAATTTTAAATCATCATAAAATAGTTTACATTAAGGAAAAAATTGTTTTTCCATGGAAACTAATAAAAAACTAGTCAACAAATTCTCAATTCAATTTTTAATACCCATTGCACACATCTAAACATCAACCCATTCATGAACTGGTGATAGTTCTATATTAATAAGTGAGGTCTAAATGATTCTTAGAGTCATCAAAAGTTAACTAATACTACGTACCATAATGGGACATTCCGCATCGACAGATCCTCTTATATTAAAAATGAACTCATGCCATCCCGGTATTCCAAGCACCAAGAAATACAAACAATTCTTGTCTGTTTCAATAATACAATTATTTTTTTATAACAACTTTTTTATTAAAAAAAATTAATAATTATCCTTTCCATGCATCCAATCAAAATAATAATTTTAAAATAATCATTTTAAAATTATATACGGAAATACTATTCCACAAAAGAATCCAATTTACACCATCTAAATGATAACATCATGATGTGGTTTCTATAATTGAACACAAAATATTTACTCAACATTGATGAAATTAAATCAATTTGAAACCTTCCTTCCAGTTACAATCATTACGAATTGAGTTATAATACATTTATCACTAAAACCATTTTGAAAATGACGATTAATTGAACAACATTAAAACCCCGGTTTATATCCATTTAATTTTACTGTAGATATTTTTCTTTTCAGTCAAAAAAACCATATCACAACAATATAGAAATCAAGAATTTTAGATATATACTAAATGGATAATATTAATGATTCTAAGAGAGTTAGATGCTTTCGATCTCAAAATAACAATAAAGAAAGAGAAATTAATTGAGAAATAACATCTTCAACAGACATTAGATCTTCTAAAAGTTACTACCGTATATAAAAGAACTTCCTCTCAATCATATATTGGGAGATGAATTATTGATATGTATGTAAAAGTAGAAAATTGATTAAGAAGGTTAACAGAATTAGATCCAAAATTTTTGGATCTGAAAACTCAATGAGAATAGTAATGGTGTATAAATATAAGTCGTGTGTTAACCATGAAAAATATATTATCTCATGCCAAACCCCACAAGGCCCCCTATATCGTTAGAAAAAAAATTCATTAATGTTGTGATTCCCTGCTATTTTACATAGAATGGTTTTTCTGTGGATTTTTCATGGTGTTACCAAAATAAGACATAATAATGTGCCTTCTCAGTGACATGTGTTTTTTATTAAATAGTTTCCATTATATGTTTCATTGTTCATTAAAAACTTGATCATACTATTAACATCCATAAAATCATTAAAAATATTAAAAAACAACTCAAAACCACCTAAAACATAATCTGATTATTATAAAACCATATAATACCTAAATAAGTAGCCTACAACCGAAACCCATGGGTGCTAAATTATCCCCACCATTTTCCTTTCCTTCCCAAAAAATTTGAAAACTATTATTATCTCAGATGAGTTCTTACCACTGCTCTAATATTTTCAATATAACATTCCCACATTACCTCATGAATATAACTGTGTTTCCATAAAACATACACTAGAATGACAAATATCCTAAATGTGTTTCTCTTTCATATACACACTCACTCCCAACACATGATCAAATATATCATCATGGTCTTCTTAAACATGATCCATTTGAAACACTTTTCTAGAATGCAGTTGGCGTTTCTTCAATTAGGATACCTAAAACACATTTTTTCACTAAACTGAACCATGGTTAAAAAGAATATTTTTATGTTTTCTCACCATATATTTCACGTATATTGAAAGGGTATATATATAAACAATATAACCTAACATTGTTTTCATATCATTGATGCTCAATCCATGGAGATATTCTCTAGAAGACATGAACACTCATAGGAAATGACAATAGTAATTAAAGATTCTCCATAGATGATTTATAATGACTATGATACCTCTCTATTCTCTTTATGATTAAAGACAAATTCACATATATCGATTTTATATGTATAGGTTCAACCGGTTTCAATCACCATTTCGACCCATTAAACTAGAGAATGTCAATGAATGTCGTACAATGCTTTAAAATGAACCATATGTATCAAGGGATCATAACTTTGGATGTACAAGAACTAAAGTAATAAATTTTTCTCCTCCAAAGAGAATAAAATTCAATTAATAAATCCATAATATTTTCATACAATATTGGGAAGATCCATTCATTTTTCTTATCCATTTAATGATGAAACTCTACATCCATTATAAACATAGTCGAATTGGTTTTCTATAAGGACATCCATAAATGTGATGAAATCCTGGGGTTTATATATAATAAAATTTAGAATATAATTATATGAATACTTAAAAAATCAAGGCTAATTATTTTGTACAATTCCTCCACCATATAGGATACAAAAACATGAAAAAATGAGCCAAATTCAATATCTAATATGTAATTACCCATATGTAATTAGGTTTCTAAACCATTCTCGGTTAAATTTTCAAAAAAATCGATCTCTATCTTCTAAAACAACTAAATTGGAATTATAAAATAACCCCATATATTTGTTTATCATTAAGTGGTCCATCATGACATACGTATAGGTGAGTATTTTTGAAATAAACTCTTTCACCACAATTTTCATACCAATCACCTAGAACTATACATTCAATACATTATACATTTATTTAATTCAAATATGAAAAAGCCATTATGATGGTGTTAAGAATAATGAATTTGTTCAACACAAGATGAATGTACCATGATTCAATATCTGAACCCCAAAAGTAAACAATGATCTAACTTACATCGTTCTCCCCACCATTGTGTTTTGAAGTCAAAGAAAAAAAATTCATAATTTGAAATATAATTCTTTATAACTTGCTCAACCAATTCACGAAGAAAAAGAAATTGGAACGAAAACTACAACATCACCCTAGTAAATATAGTATAAGAAAATTGTCCAATAACACACATCAACTACCACTTATCTAAATATTCTTGATCTAATAGATTATATATAATCTTTCTTAATACATCCTCCAATAATTTTAATCTTCCACGTTTCTTAATCTATTATAAGTCAATAAATGTGTATGAATTCCATATATATTACCTAAATTATATTAAAATTTCATTGTGAGAAAATGTGTTTCAAAATATTATGATCTATTAAACCATGAATTTCATACAAAATTAACAATGCCTCCAGGTCATAAAATAATGGGATACTTTGCTAATATTGAATAGTTTTTTGGGGTTTTCTTCTCAATAGACCATAACTATTGTGAGCTATAGAAAACATCATGATATACATTTTTTGAGAACACACCCTAACCTCGATATCGATGTATCACAATAGAATATGTATCCCTATCTAGATGTAAGGAATATGAGGATAGTTGGAGATTTATCTCTAACCTATAGATCTTGAATTTTTTTAATATTTTTATTCCCATAGAATAGAACCCATTTACTCATAAAATAAATCATTGATGATTCCAAACATAAAAATTGTCATTCGAAATAATATAGTATCCCCCCAAACAAATGAAACTATGTACCAAAAATAAATTCTTCATCAATTTCTATGATATAACAATTACAATAATTTTTCATATCTGTTGAAAATCCTTTCATAGAGATGAAATGTAAATAGAAACGTACATCTTGTATCAAAAAATTGAAACAATGAAAACTTATATTTAGAAAATGATTCTAAAAGATATTAAACATTGTAGTCATGTTTTCCAATAATCATGCTTTTTATATTAATACCCATGTCTGTCATCCACCAACACGACCCTAAATGAATCTGTATACCTCTTAAGTAACCAATTCATAAATGGAAAAAATATTTTTATTATATTAATATGAATAATATTAATATTAATTACCTCTTAATGTTCATATATTCATCAAAATTCACTCTTAAGAATATCCTCTTTCAAAAACCCACACTGGGTGATATCTCAAACGAACAACAATTTTTTAGCACCAGTGTGCTCTTATTAACAGATCAAATAGGTCATCAATTCATATAAGAGTATACCAATTCATTATTATAAATTCATTAATATTATGATAATATACACAAATACTAAGAGTTCTTTCGAACTTCTCCTTAAAAATAACTAGTGCTTCCCATAGGGATGTGCTCATTCAAATAAACCCTTCACTTTCTAACTCTTCATGTTAATTCAATTGGTTCCTTTGGATAGGATTTCTGTAATATAGGAATTGTACCTATTTGAGATCAATCATAAACACCTCCTCTCTTTTAGATGGAAACCCCAAGAAGTTTTCATGAAAAACCTAAAATAATTCATCCACTATGGTTGTAAATTTTTTTATTCCTAATCAAACCTATTATGGAAAAAGAAACCACTATTAACTGGTAAGAGATAATTCCAATAACAGCTACTAAAGGTCATACTCTCCTTATATACAATAACCTATCTCCTTTATAGAGATTTCTAACACCATTAATATAATTTAAAGTCACAATACTTAAATATCAGTCAATATGGACCTCAAAGATCCATATCCAATCCATTCATCGAGTCATGTGATAAAGATCAATAATTTTTCATAGTGACATCCCATTCCAATTTAATCCCATTCATTTTTGATAAACATGCAGCACATTTCGAGGATCAGTACCTTCCTGTCCCAATGGTTTTTGAAGATAAAATATAGAAGCCATCATCTCAATATATAAACCAGTTAGATCAAAGACATGATAATAAATAATAAAATGGGATTCTCTTTTATGAGAAATATATTTCAAAATTTTTGAATTCAATGGAATCAAATGTCTCACCGTAATATGTAATAATTGAAAATCCATGACCAATTTATTATCATTATAAAACCACATAGTTACTGCACTTTTCTAATTGCTAAATTATTGGAACTAACCCAGTTGAGGAGTCACGATTTTATTAGAATCAACATGAATTTATTGTAACTACTGACTAGATATATAATAATTAACTCACCCCATTAAATAATAAAATTCATGAGAAGCATGATATATGTCCCTAGAACATATCCTAGGATCACTACAACAATATTACTAATGATGCACTATCTATATGAAATTATTTCGTGCTCTAGGTATTTTTATACCATCTCACATAATCTGGTCAAAATAACCACACTAAAAATATCATGACATACTATTCGGTGAGGGAGATAAGTTGATAAATTCCATAGTTTGATTTCGAGAAATTTAACCACCATAGAAATATGTTTCAATCAATCAATTTTTTATTCCATTGGAGTTCCTAACTATTCCATTAAAAATAAACATGCTTCCTCCAATAGCTTTTCCAAAGCTGAAATTGTATGTTATTTTCTCCCTATTAACCATCTTTGTATAATATGTTATATAAATCTTAAACGTAGTTGGAAAATTTTTTGTCCTCAAACTTAATAAAAAAATCCTTAATGGAATCACTTACAACATATTTCAGTGAAAATAATACTATATTCATAAATTTAGTTGAATACTCTATTATTGATAAATCCTCCCTCTTCATAATTATTATGTCTATTGTTCTAGAGAAAATAAATGTGCGAGAATTTAATTTTTTGTTCAAAATGTCTTGTAAATTGGCCTATGTAAATAATTTTTCTGATTAGGAATGTACTACTAAATCCAACAATAGGCATGCAAGATATAATAACATATATGTTTCCATAATCACATTCAAATCTACTTTTTTCCAAGAGAATTTAATATTTGGTAAATATTACTCATTCACACTACTTTTTTTGTCCCTAAATCACACTCAATGTTGTTTGGATTATACTTAAAAAGGGAACCACATATTCCAAATTCATAGGATCATCACTATTTTCTCATCTATCCACATCTTAACATCCTAAAAAATACTATAGACAAACTTTTGGTTCACTATTGGATCTAGTTCTACTATAATCTCAATATCCTCTTTCGTTTGGTTTCTATAGTTCCAACTAGATTACATTATCTTGTAATAATCAAAATTCTATTATTCTCCATTAGTAGAAACTAAATTCATAGAAATTTCAAATATATCACTTCACTCTTATGATAACAAGGAAAAAAAATCTATAAATTTATTCTATCAAACATATTTGAAAAATTCAACCAAGGTTTTTGTAAAGACCCAGAAATTTCAGGGAAATTTTTTTCTTAAATTATTTGGAATTTTACGAGTCCACAGTTTTTGACGGCACTTAATTCTGAGTCCCATTGTGCCCGGAATCAATTTATGATGTTTTGTTCAAGTACATTCAGTGAACGTATATGTGGGTTTTTCAATCTTTTGAACCGGTTCTCGGAATTGAAATCAGAGGACACCGATGAACTCGCAGTGCCGGTATTCGCATAAGGGGACCGTTACCATAGTTGCGCTTGATCGATAGGGGATGTTAATTTTTGGAGATTCATTAAAAAATAATAAAACTTATCTGTACATATTTTTTATTTTATGGTGGTTATTTCCTCCAATGAGGAGTTGGATGTGGGTCCCACACACCACATAACCTCCCATGAGAGGATAATGGTGGTGGGGTGTCACAACCCGTCCCCCAGGGCCCGTGTCGTAACTACCCCAAGCCCGCCTTCCATAGGCCAGGGGCTGGTGACTAGCACCAAAGGCGTAAATCCCAACAACTGGGAAGGCATTGCCTTTATGAGACGTAAACACACACATAACCAGAGTACAAGCGGCAGAAAACACTATGTAAATCAATATAACAAGTGTGCTGAAAGTATAAGTGGGGCTAGAAATACAAGCCCAACAGTAAAGTACAAGAAAAGGAAAAAACAATAGGAAGGTGTCAAGCTGCTCCTAGATCATCCTTCGGAGGACCTTCCTGGAGGGTAGGTACAGATGGCCACCTCAGCTCTCCAAGTCCGTCCGTCACCTCCGGGTACCGTCTCGTCGTGAAGCCCTCCTCTGAGTACCCTCTTGTCGTCCAGTCCACCTCCGGGTACCGTCTCATTATGATGTCCACCTCCGGGTACCCTCTCGTCATCCAATCCGCCTCTGGGTACCCTATCGTCATCCAGTCCACCTCTGGGTACCGTCTCGTCATGAAGTCCACCTCCGGGTAATGTCTAGCTCTACAAGCCTCAACCACGAACAGTGATATCCATCGTCTACAAACAACACAACGTGGTGCGGGCGAAGCCTGTGCAGGTGTGAGTATATGATACTCAGTAGGGACCTCGAGACCCCCAATGTTCTCCCTGAATCCACAAAGGATAAACCACAAATAAAAGACACAATCACGAAGTATCATCCAACACTACGTAGGTATATGCCCATACATATACCTAAGTCATCCAATCCAGTTCAGCTCCAACTCATGAGCTCAAGTACAACCCAGTCCACTCGGGAAAGTAAAACGTAATCCACACAGGAAAGTATGACCCAATCAACATATGAAAGCATAATCCAATCCACACAGGATAGCAAGTCAATCACATCAAGGATAATGATCGAAAGTCAAGACTTAGCTCACACATGTATAGTACTCACGAAGAGGGGTGGAGACGATTAGATGTAGCATCTGAATCATCTCCTCTGCCGAACCCACTTAGGATCCAAGTTTAGTAGTCATCAATGCCGAACCCATGGAGGATCAAAGTATAGTATTCATTGTCGTCAGACCCACGGAGGATCCCAACACAGTAGTCGAACCGACGGACGATCCCAGTACAATAGTCGTCCTCGTCGAACCCACGGAGTATCCCAGCATGGTAGTCGTCCTCATCGAACCGATGGAGGATCCCAGTCTCATAATTGTCCTCATCAAACCCACAAAGGATCCCAGCACGTTAGTCATCCTCGTCAAACCCACGGAGGATCCCAGTCTGGTAGTCGTCCTCGTCGAACCCACAGAGGACTCCAGTACAATCATCGTAATCGTCACCGTCGCAGCCAGCTCTAGGGTTCCCGCACTCACCATGCTCGATTCCGGGAGGGTCTACTCCACAAGCCACGGGGGGGTCGATACATCAATTGACACGTAGTCCAGATTTGATGTATCCCAAAGTTTCGTCTCGACAAAAGGAACTCAACGCAACAGACGACATGTCGACCGGACGCCCGATCTGAGAGTTATTGATGTTTTTGTTTCAGGGGCCTAGTTGGGTTTTAAGTCAAAACCAACCCGACCATACTCTAACTGCATCCAATCCTCGAGTGGAGTAATCCAAAAGTTCCGTCTCACTAAGAGGAATCGAACAAAGTCGACGGTACGTCAATCGGACGTCCGGAGCTCATGTTATATGTGTTTCCACTCCGAAGGCCCGGTTGGTTTTGTGTTCGAACCAACCCAGAAGTACCAAAACATCTAAAAAACCTAGAGTTTAATATACCGAAACGACCATCTCGATCCAAGGATCGCATCACAACTGACAGTGCATTAATCAGAGGTACGTAGCCAATGTTATGGGCATTTGAACGAACCTGTCTGATTTTAGGGGGGTTTGGGCCCGAACCGACCCTCCCCGAACCCCCTGGTTCTGCCCAAACTGGGTCGACCAGACCCGCATCCAGGTCTGGCCCATTAGGGCGTGGCACGACCTGGGTGGGGTGGCCTGGCATAGGTAGCCCAGCCCGGTGCGGCCGGTCCTGCCTGGGTGGCCCGGCACTGGCCGAGAGGACGCGAAAGGGGGGGGGGCTGCCCCCTTGATTAAGAAACGGCCCCCACATGGGGGGGGGGGGCGCCTCTTTGCCAGCTGGGGGTTACGACCCCCGGATTTCCGAAATGGTTGGCCGAGTTGGCTGGCCGGTGTGCCGCCGCGGGACCCCCGCGGGTCCCGCCTTCCATGTGCCGGTGGCCGGCGGTTCCGCCCGCCGATCCCTGCACCGTCGCGGCCTTATTCGACTGACGCAGCACGACAGTGCCATGCCCCTCCACCGCAGCCCCACTCCGGCCACGACCTCTTCATGTTTTTCCTGCGCGGCGCGACGGTGTCGTGCCCCTCCGCCGCGGCCCGACTCCGGTCGCGGCTTCTTTCGGCCTCAATGGTGCGGCGTGATGGCGCCGCGCTCCTTCGCCGCGTTCCTCCTCATTCCTGCGCAGTGCCCTTACACTACGCTGCCATTGTTCAAGCCGCAACGAGTACAACAACAAAGGGGGAGGAGGGTCTGCAGTGTTATTGCGGTTCGGCCCCCTCCCGTTAATTCGGTATCAAGCGGCTAACAAATTTAACGTTGGATGGAAAAAGAATATTCACGAACACAAAACCAACCCCTACCTCGAAGAAGGAATTTTTCGGTGTCGCAGTAGATGGCGTCGTGATAGACGGGCATCATTCCGTCAACACTGGGAAGGATGAAGCCGAGGGTGGCATTGACGTTCTTCGTTCCTCATTGGATGAATAGGAAAACTATCCAAGTGTTGGGCGTCGTGCTTCGCTGCTAGGATTCCGCCGCTTGAAGAAGTTGTCCAGAACTCCTCCCCCTGGCCTCCTTTAAATAAGAGTGGTGGGTTCGTCATTGGCACCCAAGTCATAAATGGGGGATTTATGACATAGGGCCCCACTCACTTAATCCGCTGCGGTGGAACATTAAAAACGGAGGAAGGATCCTCATTAATTAAACACACGGGCATTTAATTTAAGAGAGGGAGTGAAGGATCCACATAAACATGAGGGGTTGACATGTATTAAAGAGGGAGAGGGTGTCTAATGGGGTGTTAGGAATTTTAAGGAGGTGGGGGATCATGTGGGCACCACCTACTTCCTCACAACTTCCTTTCCCATAACTCATAAACCACTAGAGGCGTAATTAATATATAATTGTAAAACAACTATATTTTTATTCCTCACATTTTTAACATCTCAACCCAAGCAAACGAAACTCCATAAAAAGTATTCCTAAGCAATTACTGGTGGTTCGGTTTAATCCATGCCCTCTGATTTCAATTTTGAGCACCAGATCAAAAGTTAGAAAACCCGCTCGTTCGTTCACTGAACGTACCCGAGCTAATCTTTGAAAAATTATTATGAGCACATCGGGCCTAGGAATCTGGCGCCGTCATAAACTGCGTACTTGTATAATTTCAAAGAGAATTAAGAAAAAATTTCCCTTAAAATTTATGGGTCTTTACATTACTCCCACCTCAGGACTTTACGTCCCCGTAAAGATACATCTCAACTTAAGGAAACAAGAGTGGGGTACTGAGCACGCATCTGAGCCTCCCGCTCCCAAGTGCTCTCCTAGAGGTTCTCGTGCTGCCACCAAATGCGTGTTAAAGGAATCTATCGTCCACATAGGGCCCAATCCTGTCGATCCTCGATCTCCACCGGGACCTCCACAAAATTCAACCCATCATCAAAGATATGAGTCGGGTCATGCATGTATCTCCTCAGCTGAGATACGTGGTAGTTGTCATGTACCGGGTGCAACTGAGGTGGATGGGTCAAGCGGTAAACCACCTCGCCTACCCTATTGAGGACCTTGAAGGGTTCAATAAAGCGCAGAGATAAATTTCCACCTCGGCCAAATTTCTGTAATCCACATCGAGGTGAGACCCGTAAGAAAACGTGGTTACCATCCTCGAACTCTAGTGGTCTCTGCCTCCAATTGGCATAAGACTTATGTCGGCACTGAGCTGTCCTCATCCACTCAAGGATGACCTGAACCTTTTCTGGTCCTACAAGAGCTGCAAAGATTTATTCTTTGTCGATAAAAGAAATCTGGTCTCATCCCCTGGATGAACCACGTTATTTTCCTAATACAGTCAATCCTGACATGCATGATACTAATCCATGTCATGGATGACGTCGTAAGGCCTCGATGCTACTACCAAGAGATCCAACCGTTACTCTCGTCTCCAAGGGTCGAGTCACATTGTCGGCAGCAGTGTGTGGTCACTAGGTCTCCTCCAGTAGGAATATCAAAAGTGAGGGTCAAGTCAACAGTTTTAAACTGGAGCCTCTTAGTATCAACTACATAAAAAGGACAGGGAAGAAAATGTCACAAGAACAAGTGTCTTTTATTACTGCAGCTCAAGGTACAAAGACACAAAACATCCACAAACACAACATCAAAAAGGCCAGAAGAAACATGAATAAAATTCTACATGACTGGAGCTAGTCCCTCTCATGTCCACCAGCTCCCGGATCCCCATGGTCGTAAGCCTCAGCTGGATGAAGCTGAGCTCTCCCCTGTCCATTTCTTCCCTGCGGTCAGGGTGGTCTTCCTGGTGGTGGTGGTGGTGGTGGTGGTAGGGCCTCAAAGAATTTCCCACCATCCTCTACTCGGTCAGCTCCTCTGCCTCGTCTTCCTACTCCCTACGGACTGCCACGGTCGATCCTCTACCTGGGAGGTCCCACTACCGCCTGCTACTCATCTGTTGGGCGGGTGGGGCAGTCTCAAGCCATGTGACCCTACCCAATGCATGTGTAACACTGCATGCTCCTCATGTGGCTGGATCTCCTTCGTGTGGCCTACACAACCTGATATGCATCTTGAGATTGCTCATCTGATGGTCTGGCCCGCTTGGACCACTACGTCATCTATCTACTACTAGCTGTAGAAGACTCCGCTACGGGTCATCCTACAGAGGGTCCCACCACTGGTGACTGCTCGGCGAGAAAACTCACCACCAGAAGGGATCTCTCCAACACCCCTGCCTGCGTCGGAATGTTGAGTGAGATCATCGAAGACCTGATCTCATGCCTCAGTCCCTGCTCGAAGGTCCTGGCTCTGAAGAATGGGTCATGTACCATATCCATGGAGTAGCATTAGAGATCAGTAAACCTCGCCGAGTACAGGGCCATAGTCATGGTGCCCTGTCGCAGCTGTAGTAACTCCTGAATGCCCACCACATGGAGGGTGGCTGGGAAAAACTCCGAGAAAAACAGGATCTTGAAGTCTGACCAAAGGAGAGATGCCTTGTCATGAACCTAGAGCATCAGGATCCACCATCTGTCTGCTGCCGCGTGCAAGAGACTCGCTGCAAGGATCACCATGAGGTCACCTGGTGTCCCCACTAACTTGAAAACTCATACAACAGCCTGGAGCCAATCCTCGACTACCTGGGGGTCCGTCTCCCTGTGGAACCTGGGCGGTCACTGAAGCTGAAACTCGTGCATTTCACTAAGGTGACGTGCACTCTAAGCAGTTGGGGCTGGTTGCATCGGTGGCTCAGCGGGTAGAGGTACCGCCGGTGCCTCCGCTATAATAATTCCCTACACCGAGGCCTCATTTCTCAGTGGGCTGTCGTCTCACACAAAGCTCGGAACCCCAGCTGGCAGACGTCATGGGGTCATCCTATACAGAAACAGGTGCACCAGAGTCAAAAAAGTATACCCGGTGAGATGACCCAAAGTAATCACAAAGAAAACTTTTGAATCACACATGCAATCAATGTTTTCATGCACTGTGTCAGAAATCAGAAGTTAGGGCCCTGGTGTATGGATACATCGGCCGCCTCACCAACACTGGACTCCCTGGACTGATAACCACACTCAATACCTTTAACATTATTACTTCACATAGAAGAAATATCAGAGTCCTGAGTTCTGTGGTAGAACCGAACTCTTCTGATACCAATTTGTCACGACCCGTCCCCTGGGGCCCATGTCGTCACTGCCCCAAGCCCGCCTTCCATAGGCCATGGGCTGTCAACTAGCACCAAAGGCGTAAATCCCTACATCTAGGAAGGCATTGCCTTTATGATACATAAACACACACACAACCAGAGTAAAAGCAGAAGAAAACACTATGTAAAGCAATATAACAAGTGTGCCGAATGTAGAAAGGGGGTAGGAAATACAAGCCCAACAGTAAAGTACAAGAAAAAGTCAAAATAGTAGGAAGGTGTCAAGCTACTCATGGATCATCCTCTGGAGTCCCTGCCTGAAGGGAAGGTACAGATGGCCACCTCAACTCTCCATGTCCGTCTGTCACCTTCAGGTACCGTCTCGTCATGAAGTACACCTCTTGGTACCCTCTCGCCGTCCAGTCCACCTCTAGGTACCGTCTCATCTTGATGTCCACCTCAGGGTACCATCGTCATCCATTCCACCTCCGGGTACACTATCGTCACCCAGTCCACCTCCCGGTACCGTCTCGTCGTGAAGTCCACCTCTGGGTATCACCTAGCTCTACAAGACTCAACCATGATCAGTGATGTCCGTCGTCTGCAACCAACACAACGTGGTGCGGGTGAAGCCCATGCATGGGTGAGTATACGATACTAAGTAGGGACCCCGAGACCGCTGAAGGTCTCCCTGAATCCACAAAGGATTAACCACAAAGAAAAGATAAAATCATGAATTATCATCCAACACTACTTAGGTATATGCCCATACATATACCTAAGTCATCAAATCTAGTTCAGCTCCAACTCACGAGCTCAAGTACATCCCAGTACACTCAGGAAAGTAAAACTTAATCCACACAGAATGTACGACCCAATCCACACAGGAATGCATAATCCAATCCACACATGATATCAAGTCAATCACATCAAAGATAATGATCAAAATTCAAGACTCAACTCACACAGGTATACTACTCACGAAGAGGGGTGGAGATGATAAGATGTAGCCTCTGAATCATCTCCTCTGCCAAACCAACATAAGATCAAAGTTTATCAGTCGCCATTGACAAACCCACAGAGTATCCAAGTATAGTAGTCATCGTCGCCGAACCCACAGAGGATCCCAGCAGAGTAGTCGAACCCACGGAGGATCCCAGTACAATAGTCGTCCCCGTCGAACCCACGGAGGATCCCAGCACGGTAGTCGTCCTCGTCGAACCCACAGAGGATCCCAGTCTGGTAGTTGTCCTCATTGTACCCACGGAGGATCCCAGCATGGTAGTCATCCTCGTCGAACCCATAGAGGATCCCAGTCTGGTAGTCCTCCTCATCGAACCCACAGAGGATTCCAATACAATCATCGTCATCGTCACAGTCACAGCCAGCTCTAGGGTTCCCGCACACAGCATGCCCGATTCCGGGAGGGTCCGCTCCACGAGCCAATGGGGGGTTGATACATCAACTGACACATAGTCCGGAGTTGATGTATCCCAAATTTCCATGTCGACAAAAGGAACTCAATGCGATAGATGGAACGTCAATCGGGTGCCCGGTCTGAGAGTTATTAGCTTTTTCGTTCCACGGGCCCAGTTGATTTTAAGTCAAAACCAACCCGACCATACTCTAACTGCATCCAAACATTGAGAGGAGTAAGCCAAAAGGTCCGTCTCACTAAGTGGAATCCAAAAAAGTCGACGGCACGTCAATCGGACGTCCGGAGCTCAAGTTATAAGTGTTTCTGCTCCGAAGGCCCGGTTGGTTTCGTGTTTAAACCAACCCGGAAATACCAAAACATCTATAAAACATTGAGTGTAAAATACCAAAACGAGTTTCATGATCCAAGGATCACATCTCCCCTAACAGTGCATCAATCGGAGGTCTGTAGCCTATGTTATGGGCATTTGAACGAACCTGTCCGATTTTAGGGGGTTTGGGCCCGGACCGACCAGCCCAGAACCCCCTGGGGCGGTCCGAACCGGGTTGACCCATCCTAGGTTTGGGTCCGGCCCATTAGGGAGTGGACCGAGCTGGCTAGCGCGGCCCGGCCCAGCTGGCGCGGTTCAGCCCGGCGTTGGCTTCCCGGCCCGGTGCGGTCGGTCCGGCCTGGGCGGCTCGATGCTGGCTGAGCGGAAGAAAAGGGGGGGGGGGGGCACTGCCCCCCTTGATTAAGAAATATCCCCCGCTTGGGGGGGGGGGGGCTGCCTCTTTTCCAGCTGGGGGTTACAACCCCTGGATTTCCGAAATGACGGGCCGAGTTGTTCGACCGTTGTGTCGCCGCGGGACCCCCACAGGTCTCACCTTCCATTCGCCAGCGACCGGAAGTTCCGGCCGCCGCTCCCTACACCGCCGCAGCCTTGTCCGACCGGCGCATCACGATGGCGCCGCGTCCCTCCGTCGTGGCCCCGCTCCAGTTGTGCCCTCTTCGTGGTTCTCCGGCACGGCGTGACGACGCCGCGCCCCTCCGCCGAGGCCCGACTCCGGCCGCGGCTTCTTTCAGCCTCAACGGTGTCATGCAACTTTGTTGTTTCCTCCTTATTCCCGCACGGGTGCCGTTGCACCGCGCCACCTTCTTTCATGCCGCATCAAGTACAAAAACAAAGGAGGAGGAGGGTCGGCCGTGTTGGTGCGGTATGGTCCCTCTCGTTAATTTGATATCAAGCGGCTAAAGAATTTAACGTTGGATGGAAAAAGAATATTCACGAACACAAAACCAAACCCCTACCTCGAAGACGGTGTTTTTCGGTGTCAAGGTAGATGGCGTCATGGTAGACGGGCATCGTTCGGTCAACATCGGGAATGATGAAGTCGAGGGTGGTGTCGACGTTCTTCGTTCCTCGTTAGGGGAAGAGGAAAACTATCCATGTGATGGGCGTCGTGCTTCCCTGCTAGCATTCCTCCGCTTCAAAAATCCGTCCACAACTCCTCCCCTTGGCCTCCTTTAAATAAGTGTGGCAGGTTCGTCGTTGGCATGCAAGTCATAAATGGGGGATTTATGACATAGGGCCCCACTCACTGAATCCGCTGCGGTGGAACATTAAAAATGGAGGAAGGATCCTCATTAATTAAACACGTTGGCATTTAATTAAAGAGAGGGATGGAAGGTTCCTCATACACATGAGGGGTTGACATGTATTAATTAGGGAGATGGTGTTTAATGGGGTGTTGGGAATTTTAAGGAGGTGGGGGCTCTTATGGGCCCCACCCCACTTCCTCACAACTTCCTTTCCCATAACTCATAAACCACTAGAGGCGTAATAAAAATATAATTGCAAAACAACTATATTTTTATTCCTCACATTTTTAACATCTCATCCCGAGAAAACGGAACTCCAGAAAAAGTATTCCTAAGAAATTACTGGCACTGCGGTTTCATCAGTTCCCTCAGAATTCAATTCGGAGAACTAGATCAAAAGTTAGAAAACCCGCTCAATCGTTCACTGAACGCACCCAATCTAAGCTTCGGAAAATTATTCCGGGCACACCGGGCCTCGGAATCCGGAAACGTCAGAAATTGTGTACTCGTATAATTCCAAAGAAAATAAAGAAACAATTTCTATTGAAATTTACGGGTCTTTACATGGGGCCCACACAAACCCTAACCCCTTCAACTATCCTCTCTACCTCCCATTAACCACTCTCTTAACTCTCCACCTCCCCACTTTAATTCTAACTCTCCACATCCCTCCATTAATTTTTCCAACACCCTTTAATTAATTAATTAATCCAAAATTAATTAATTAATTTCTGTGTTTGAATTTTGAAAATTCATGTTGGGAATAAAATAATATCATAGGATATTATTTTTGGGGTTGGCTTTTGTTGTGTTGGGGAGGATCTGGAGAATTGGAAGGGTAGTGTTTCTCTCTCGATGAAGAATGGTGATGACCATGAAGAACGAAACCCTCATCGACGAAGAACATTGATTCCACCGAAGAACGATGAAGTGTCTTCCATCCTCTTCCTCCACAACAAGGGAGAAGACGCCTCTTCCTCTTCAGATGCACCCCGACGTCAACAGAATCGACGTCTATAATCCACGACGCCCGACCTCTACGATGATCCTCTTCCGCGGTTCGTTGACATGAAACTTTGATGAGACTGAGTTAGTGTAACAGCCCGAGATTTTATGAAAAATATTCTTTTTTATTTCACTAATGTCTTGTGTTGTACGCTACACCAAAAGGAGCTTGCACAACACGCATCCTTGACTTGCCTTGCATTACACGCAATCACAACCTTCCTCGATAGCGTGTGTGGTACGTAATACTGAGTTTCACGAAACAATGATATGCTATTAAAATATTATTAAAACTAGCCGTTATGAATAGTAATAACCACTTTTTAAATTTTAGAAGTTTTAGCTCTCAAAATGGACTTCATTTTTTGGATTCGGAGTATCGAATTTAGCCTAAGGTGAAATTTTGGTACTTTTCGGATAACATTCATATTCTGATGAATAGTGAAAATTACTAAATTATAATTAAAAACAACTTTTTTAATCGAAATAATTAATAGTGATAAATTATTAATTTTAGTGGTTTTAAATTATATTTAGAATATATTTTTTCAATTTAATACAATGTTGGTCATTGGTTGTAATTTCACATTTAAACCATACATAATCAAGTGTCAATCTTTTGATAGATTTTGTTTCTTAAAAAACACGCTATTTGTTTTAATAGCGGGATTTAATTATAAAATTAATTAATGAAACTTCTATGTTATGAATTTGGTAAAATAGACTTCATTTTTGAATTCGGAATATGAAATATAGCTTAGGATGAAATTTTGGCATTTTTCTGAAAACTTTCAATTTTTGATGAATAGTGAAACCACTAAGTGGTAGGTTAAAAACGGAATTTTGTATAAAACATAATTTTACCGCTTCTGTGAATGAAATTTCGAAAATCCGATAGACACGGTTAATATCAAGGACTAAAATGTGGTTCAGTGAGATGAAAATAATTTTTTGGTGAATAGTAACTTTTTATTTTTTTTACCGCGGTTAATAGTAAATAGGGTAACTAAGGGTAAATATGATATTACTATTACCCTAACACATGTCCTAATTCTATTGGACAAGTGTAATTCGACCAAAAACAAACTTATGAATAAAATATGACCATTTAGGCCCACTTGGATTAGATTAGGACATTTATTATTAATTTATTCAAAGAAGGGTTAAAATAGTTAAAATCAAAGTTTAATAAGTAAATCATTTTTAATATGGGGTTATACATAAGATAAATTCGATTTTAAATATTCATTATAAAGCTAAAAAGATTTCCTACATGATGGTATTTTATTTGTAATTTTTAGACATCAAATAATTTAATTTATTTATGACACAACGATGATGCAGTAATTATCTTATTAATGAAATATTGACATAATTGATGTTATAAAATAAATGTAATTTGAGATTTTTTATGAATTCCACTAATTTTATAAGTTACTATGATATATTAATGTTGCTTTAACCAACTTGGTTCGAACATTTACTTCTTTTATGACTTTCAAAAAAATCATATATCAAATAGTGTCAAAATTGACACAAAATAGTTTTTAAATCAAATATTATATTATTAATTGTTATTTTATTCCTAAAAATCTAAGGTTCGGCCAAATGACTTAGATAAGGATATATTTATTAATAATATACAATTTGGGGTTCGTTTGGCATGTTATAGTAAGTGTATTAACCATATAGTGAAAGAAAACAAAAAGACATGGTAAAAGTTAAATTATTTAACTTAGAGTTAAATCTAATTGATAAGGTTAAAATAATAGCCTAAACTTGTCTAAATCCTATTGGTTAATAGGATTTCGACCCATCCCCACCTTATCTTCGAAATAAGACCCTTTGGAGCCATTATAAACCGATTTTGACTTTAATATAAAATAATAATTTGAGATATTCCTAAGGTGCCCCTCTCCTCCCTTATAAAAGGACACCTCCTCCCCCTCCTCCTCACACCAATTTGAGCAATCAAGCTCGGCCAACCCCTGCCAAAATCTCTTCTCCACTTCCCTAGAAACATCCTAGAGGTTCTGGTGTTCCTCAAAGACCAATTTTAGTGCCCTAATAGGAGGTCTCAAAGAGGCGCTTCAAAGAAGAGGTAATTACCGTTACTAATTCTTTCATCATTATTTCTTCTTCCACTTCTTCTTCTTAGGTTGTTTCATTATGAAGTAACAACATCAGTATCACTCATATACTGATATGTTATTATAAGTATGAAACAACCCTATTTCACCATCTATCCATCCTACAGAAAAAGAAATCACCGCGCGTGCGTACGTACGGAATACCGTCTCCATGCCGTGGTGTAATCTATTTTCCACCACCACCTTAAATGGATGGGTATAATGGTGTAAAGAATAACTATACATAGTTATTACAACATCATATTGATTCTGATATATTGTATAATCCACTCCAATTCAAATCAATATTTATAGAAATGATATCATCGCTCGTGCGTACGTACGGACTACCGTCTCCACGACGCGATGAGATTCATTCTCAATGTTAACCATTTAAGAATGATTATAAAGTATATATAAGAAATAATAATGAAATATATGACATTATAAAGCTACTGGATTTATGTATATATATATATATATGTATTTTATCTACTTACTTCCATTCAAGACAATAAGGAAAGGAAAACAGCGTTCATGCGTACGTACGGACTACCGTCTCCATGAACGGTGTTTTTCATTTCATTTATCTATCTATTATATATATATATATATATACTGAATATATATGATATATAAATCATATTTTATATTCTGGAAGTAAGTAAATCATGATATAATTAATAATAATGTCAACAACAACAAGTCAAAACACCTACGATAAATGAAACGATTTTACCCAAAACGCTTCTTTAACATGGAATTTACAAAAGAACGGGTAATATAACGTGATAAGTGAACCATATATGATATCATAACAATGAATATGATTCTTTAATAAGTCAATGAAATTATTTAAAATCATTATACAGGAGGTTCGGACACATACGAAGCAAATCGGACCTAAGGTAAGGGAAAATACCACAATCTCATTTTTATCCGAGATTGTTTATTCGTAAGTATTTACTGGGGTGTATTTTATCATCCAAATCCATGTTCCCTCAATATTTAATATTGTTTCCATCCACTTACAATATTTTAAATCCAATTTTACCCTTAGGTGAGTTTTTAGTAAAGGATATGAAAGGAATCTTATGTCGTTTTTCGTACGAGGTACTTTTTGACTTTTCCGAAAAAAGTACGAAGAATGTTTTTTTTAACTTATACGGCATGAATAGATTATATCCAAGAAGCTTCCTTTACAAGTTTTCAAGTTTCGTTTTAATCAAATTATTTTATTTTAAAGTTGTATGACATGTTATGAAAGGAAAAAAGGTTTTTGAAGAACAAAGGATATTTTCCTCAAGAATGGAGTTCAAGTGTTTAATCAAAATTATTTTCCATCTAAAGATAATAAAGGGTTCTGTTTTTATCCTTATTATTACATGGATTTGGTCATGTTGCGATGGAATTATTTTTATTCCTTTATCTTATATGAATTAATTTATGATGTCATGATGTTTCAAGAATCCCATTTTTGTTACATGTGTTATGCGATGATGTATGTTTTATGATTTTGTGGCACACATAAGAAAGGATTCATTATAAGATGGGTGGGACCTTTATCTCCCTCCAATGCATTGGGTAAAGATTTTATATCTCATGAGATAGACATGGCTGAAATGGTAGGTTATACCGGTTCAGTGAAACAGGACTGAAACGAGGGTTACTCGATTCAGAAAGGGACTTTGTCCACTAAGATAGTCTTGGCAATTAGTCTTGACTAACAAGAAATGATTTTCTATGATTATGTGTGTATGCCACAAAGTTTCATGTTTTAAGTTATGATTATTGGGATTTCATTTCACTACTATGATTTATCCCATGTTATGAAATTATGCTCTCTTTTGCAGGTTAAGATTTCCAAAAGTTATGTTCTTATGAATACGATGTGATTGATATTTCTTTTGTTTACCCATACTGATCATTTGAGCTCACCCTTTTATGTTTTCTTTTCCCCAGGATATAAAGAAAGGTTTTAGGTAAAAAAAAGGAAGATCTTTATGGGAGATGTTGAAGATCTTTCACCACGATTAGAAGATTTTATTCCGAGTTTTCAAAGACACTAAACTATTATGATCCTTGTGTGTGTGTTTTTGTTATGTACTAAGTATTCCGTAAAAGTAATGTAATGTCAATGTACGTCAAGCTTTGGGTCTCTACAGTTGGTATCAGAGGAAAGGTTTAGTCAACCTTTGGAAACTAGGATGCGAAAACGTTAGTGAGATCCCTAGAGATATTTCTAAGGTATGTCTAGGGATTTCCCTAGGGATAAGTATACGTATAGGTTATAGTAATAGAATTATGCTAACGATCATAGAATTAAACCTAAGATGTTGGATATTGAAGGTACTCCCCCTTTATTATGTTGTTTTCCCTAGCATGATTTTTGCCTCTCACACTATTCTTTTTGGGTTTTAGACGATGGCTGGAACCCGAAGGAACCGTGTTGATCAATGCAATGGACAATGCAATGATTGCCCTCTTGAACAAACAAATATTATGGGAGATGGAGTGCAAAATCTTATTGCTATACTTACACAAGCTATGAATCATTCTGGACTTCCAAATGAGCAGAGAAGGGAACAATATTCTATTGAGTCCTTCATGAGGCAACGTCCACCTTCTTTCAGTGGGTCTTCTGATCCACTTGTGGCTGAACAATGGATCAGTACTACTGAAAAGATATTTTCAGTTCTTCAATTTTCTGAACATGATAAAGTCATCTTAGCAGTATATCGTTTGGAAGGTGAAGCTGATCAATGGTGGAATCTTATCAAGAATACGAGGCCAAGAGATGAAATTGAGTCCATGGAATGGGACGAGTTCAAGAACTTGTTTTTCAGTAAGTACTTCCCTCGTATTCTTCGAACAAAGATGGAGAAAGAGTTTCTTGAACTGAAGCAAAGGGACGATGAATCTGTTGGTACCTATGAAGCAAATTTTACAAGACTTGCAAGGTATGCTTCTGGAATTATCATCCAACCTGAAAGTAAAGTTGATCGATTTTTCAGTGGCTTAAAACCAAGTCTTCGAAAGGCATTAGCTATAAGAGACTTCATTAGCTATGAAGAAATTGTGTGTTGTGCTATCAAGGTAGAAATGGAAGTTGGTGTTACATATCCATCTCATGGTTTTGACAAGAAACGAAAGATGGAGTTCATGGAGAAATCTCAGAATAATGGTGAAAAGAAGATGAATGTTTCCTTATGCACAAAGTGTGGAAAGAAGCATGGTGGAGATTGTCATAAAGGGACTAGAAAATGTTTTAAGTGTGGAAAAGAAGGTCATCGAGCAGCTGAGTGTCGAAGTAATGGAAAAAGGGTTTCTAATGATGTGAATAAAGCAAACACTGCAGAGAACGCACCACCAACACTTCAATGCTTCAAGTGCAAGGAAATGGGGCATTATGCTAATAATTGCCCTAATCCAAGGGTTAGTGATGATCAACATGGGCAACCACTGAAGGAAAAGGACAAAGGAAAATCACATGCGATCACTATTGGCAATGTTCAATATGACAACGATGTGGTGGAATGATTAAGTGTTTATGTAATGGGATTCCAAAATAATGTTGTATCATTGAGTATTGAAATATTTATTGATGTGGTATTCAAAGTGATTGAGATATTTTTTGGAAATAAGATGATATGCGAGAAAATGAAATGTTTAATAGTATTCATGAGCTCATGATTGATATAAGGACTAAGTGATATCATGGTTTGAGTATATAGAATTTTGAGGATTTTGGTATGTGGAAAGTGTTAACTTTTAACTGCACTCATGTTTTCACTAAGGTACTCAAGAGAATACACGATTAAGGACTTTGAATGTTTGGAATGTGACCAACAAGACATATCTTATGATATGTGGGTATCAATGACAGTATTAAATCTCTGGTAATCGTTGTCACTATATTATGGGAGTGGACTGCAGTATTATGTATAAGCCTAAAGATTAGACTGGATTATGTTGGACATAAGTTAGTATTGTTTAAGGATAGAAGATTTTCGATATTATTGATGGGATGTTATAGTAACATAGTTTTAGAAAAAGGACAACCTGCAGGACGGGCGACAGCCCATCGCTTCGGACAAGGCTGTAGGAATCGAACCCACAACCGAAGTGCGACTGGCCTTTATCGCCTACCACTGACCTACATGAAGTCCCTGTTTAGTAGAAACTAGTGTTATTATATTAAGCAGTATGATATATGAAGTATAAGCCCATTTTAGGAACCATATATGATTAATCCCACTATAGATCGACTTATGTATATAAATTTTGCTAACCTTTTGAGACAGATGGAATGACCCGTCATTCTATCACATGATCTGCTAACACTTCACGAATAACAAATTCAACTTCATTTATTTAAGAGATGAAGTGGAAATTGTTAAAGGCACGAACAACAGTGAGATTGTACCAAAATAAAGTAAGTATTTATTCTAATTCAAATTCTTTAACTTTAGGGAAATGATCTTGAAAACCAAAAATGTTGTCCTAGTTCTCTTATACCTGATGAATCAGATGGTACCTTAGATCATCACAAATTTATGGATTTGTGATTACTGGCTTTTCCATAGCCATGTTCTCTACCACTCTCCATCAGAACATGATGGTTAGATTTCTCTTCCATATCCATATTTTCACCTATGTGGAAACCCAGTGATTAGTTTATTTGGGTAATCGTTACATTTCATAATTTAGTTTTTAAAGCCAAGTTTTGGTATTCCTTTTTACGATGTGGGTTTCTATTAAAGAAACATTCGAATAGTAAACCATTTATAACCCCGACGAATTTCGAGGGCGAAATTCATTTTAAGGGGGGTAGAATGTAACAGCCCGAGATTTTATGAAAAATATTCTTTTTTATTTCACTAATGTCTTGTGTTGTACGCTACACCAAAAGGAGCTTGCACAACACGCATCCTTGACTTTCCTTGCATTACACGCAATCGCAACCTTCCTCGATAGCGTGTGTGGTACGTAATACTGAGTTTCACGAAACAATGATATGCTATTAAAATATTATTAAAACTAGCCGTTATGAATAGTAATAACCACTTTTTAAATTTTAGAAGTTTTAGCTCTCAAAATGGACTTCATTTTTGGATTCGGAGTATCGAATTTAGCCTAAGGTGAAATTTTGGTACTTTTCGGATAACTTTCATATTCTGATGAATAGTGAAAATTACTAAATTATAATTAAAAACAACTTTTTTAATCGAAATAATTAATAGTGATAAATTATTAATTTGAGTGGTTTTAAAGTATATTTAGAATATATTTTTACAATTTAATACAATGTTGGTCATTGGTTGTTATTTCACATTTAAACCAGACATAATCAAGTGTCAATCTTTTGATAGATTTTGTTTCTTAAAAAACACGCTATTTGTTTTAATAGCGGGATTTAATTATAAAATTAATTAATGCAACTTCTATGTTATGAATTTGGTAAAATATACTTCATTTTTGAATTCGGAATATGAAATATAGCTTTGGATGAAATTTTGGCATTTTTCTGAAAACTTTCAATTTTTGATGAATAGTGAAACCACTAAGTGGTACGTTAAAAACGGAATTTTGTATAAAACTTAATTTTACCGCTTCTGTGATTGGAATTTCAAAAATCCGATAGACACGGTTAATATCAAGGACTAAAATGTGGTTCAATGAGATGAAAATAATTTTTTGGTGAATAGTAACTTTTTATTTTTTTTACCGCGGTTAATAGTAAATAGGGTAACTAAGGGTAAATATGATATTACTATTACCCTAACACATGTCCTAATTCTATTGGACAAGTGTAATTCGACCAAAAACAAACTTATGAATAAAATATGACCATTTAGGCCCACTTGGATTAGATTAGGACATTTATTATTAATTTATTCAAAGAAGGGTTAAAATAGTTAAAATCAAAGTTTAATAAGTAAATCATTTTTAATATGGGGTTATACATAAGATAAATTCGATTGTAAATATTCATTAGAAAGATAAAAATATTTCCTACATGATGGTATTTTATTTGTAATTTTTAGACATCAAATAATTTAATTTATTTATGACACAACGATGATGCAGTAATTATCTTATTAATGAAATATTGACATAATTGATGTTATAAAATAAATGTAATTTGAGATTTTTTATGAATTACACTAATTTTCTAAGTTACTATGATATATTAATGTTGATTTAACCAACTTGGTTCGAACATTTACTTCTGTTATGACTTTCACAAAAATCATATATCAAATAGTGTCAAAATTGACACAAAATAGTTTTTAAATCAAATATTATATTATTAATTGTTATTTTATTCCTAAAAATCTAAGGTTCGGCCAAATGACTTAGATAAGGATATATTTATTAATAATATACAATTTGGGGTTCTTTTGGCATGTTATAGTAAGTGTATTAACCATATAGTGAAAGAAAACAAAAAGACACGGTAAAAGTTAAATTATTTAACTTAGAGTTAAATCTAATTGATAAGGTTAAAATAATAACCTAAACTTGTCTAAATCCTATTGGTTAATAGGATTTCGACCCATCCCCACCTTATCTTAGAAATAAGACCCTTTGGAGCCATTATAAACCGATTTTGACTTTAATATAAAATAATAATTTGAGATATTCCTAAGGTGCCCCTCTCCTCCCTTATAAAAGGACACCTCCTCCCCCTCCTCCTCACACCAATTTGAGAAATCAAGCTCGGCCAACCCCTGCCAAAATCTCTTCTCCACTTCCCTAGCAACATCCTAAAGGTTCTGGTCTTCCTCAAAGACCAATTTTAGTGCCCTAATAGGAGGTCTCAAAGAGGCGCTTCAAAGAAGAGGTAATTACCGTTACCAATTCTTTCATCATTATTTCTTCTTCCACTTCTTCTTCTTAGGTTGTTTCATTATGAAGTAATAAAATCAGTATCACTCATATACTGATATGTTATTATAAGTATTAAACAACCCTATTTCACCATCTATCCATCCTACGGAAAAAGAAATCACCGCGCGTGCGTACGTACGGAATACCGTCTCCACGCCGTGGTGTAATCTATTTTCCACCAACACCTTACATGGATGGGTATAATGGTGTAAAGAATAACTATACATAGTTATTACAACATCATATTGATTCTGATATATTGTATAATCCACTCCAATTCAAATCAATATTTATAGAAATGATATCATCGCTCGTGCGTACGTACGGACTACCGTCTCCACGACGCGATGAGATTCATTCTCAATGTTAACCATTTAAGAATGATTATAAAGTATATATAAGAAATAATAATGAAATATATGAAATTATAAAGCTACTGGATTTATGTATATATATATATATATGTATGTCATCTACTTACTTCCATTCAAGACAATAAGGAAAGGAAAACAGCGTTCATGCGTACGTACGGACTACCGTCTCCATGAACGGTGTTTTTCATTTCATTTATCTATCCATTATATATATATATATATACTGAATATATATGATATATAAATCATATTTTATATTCTGGAAGTATGTAAATCATGATATAAATAATAATAATGTTAAGAACAAAAGTCAAAACACCTACGATAAATGAAACGAATTTACCCAAAACGCTTCTTTAACATGGAATTTACAAAAGAACGGGTAATATAACGTCATAAGTGAACCATATATGATATCATAACAATGAATATGATTCTTTAATAAGTCAATGACATTATTTAAAATCATTATACAGGTGTTTCGGACACATACGAAGCAAATCGGACCTAAGGTAAGGGAAAATACCACAATCTCATTTTTATCCGAGATTGTTTATTCGTAAGTATTTACTGGGGTGTATTTTATCATCCAACTCCATGTTCCCTCAATATGTAATATTGTTTCCATCCACTTACAATATTTTAAATCCAATTTTACCCTTAGGTGAGTTTTTAGTAAAGGATATAAAAGGAATCTTATGTCGTTTTTCGTACGAGGTACTTTTTGACTTTTCCGACAAAAGTACGAAGAATGTTTTTTTTAACTTATACGGCATGAATAGATTATATCCAAGAAGCTTCCTTTACATGTTTCCAAGTTTATTTTTAATCAAATTCTTTTATTTTAAAGTTGTATGACATGTTATGAAGGGAAAAAAGGTTTTTGAAGAACAAAGGATATTTTCCTCAAGAATGGAGTTCAAGTGTTTAATCAAAATTATTTTCCATCTAAGATAATAAAGGGTTAGGTTTTTATCCTTATTATTACATGGATTTGGTCAAGTTGCGATGGAATTATTTTTATTCCTTTATCTTATATGAATTAATTTATGATGTCATGATGTTTCAAGAATCCCATTTTTGTTACATGTGTTATGCGATGATGTATGTTTTATGATTATGTGGCACACATAAGAAAGGATTCATTATAAGATGGGTGGGACCTATATCTCCCTACAATGCATTGGGTAAAGATTTTATATCTCATGAGATAGACATGGCTGAAATGGTAGGTTATACCGGTTCAGTCAAACAGGACTGAAACGAGGGTTACTCGATTCAGAAAGGGACTTTGTCCACTAAGATAGTCTTGGCAATTAGTCTTGACTAACAAGAAATGATTTTCTATGATTATGTGTGTATGCCACAAAGTTTAATGTTTTAAGTTATGATTATTGGGATTTCATTTCACTACTATGATTTATCCCATGTTATGAAATTATGCTCTCTTTTGCAGGTTAAGATTTCCAAAAGTTATGTTCTTATGAATACGATGTGATTGATATTTCTTTTGTTTACCCTTACTGAGCATTTGAGCTCACCCTTTTATGTTTTCTTTTCCCCAGGATATAAAGAAAGGTTTTAGGTAAAAAAAGGAAGATCTTTATGGGAGATGTTGAAGATCTTTCACCACGATTAGAAGATTTTATTCCGAGTTTCCAAAGACACTAAACTATTACGATCCTTGTGTGTGTGTTTTTGTTATGTACTAAGTATTCCGCAAAAGTAATGTAATGTCAATGTACGTCAGGCTTCGGGTCTCTACAGTTAGGGGTTTGTATAATTTTAAAATGAATAATAATTATACACTCGTTCTAGATGTGTACCTTGGAAACGTCTTGGCCTCTTGATAACCCCTAATGTAGAGGGAGCGGGCTGAAAATACATAACATGATGAAACTCCGTTGATCCATGTTTATTTTGGCAATGGAAGCGGTGTCAGAAAGGCGACAACAACCGAAGGCGATGGAGGAAATGATGGCCACACGCCATCTCGAAGAGGACCACGACACTAGGATCCATGTGGAGAGGGAAAGACCGCAATCGGAAACCGCATGACACTCGACCGACGAAGAACAGGCTAGATAATGTCGCTTGGACCGAAGGAAAAGCGGCGCCACGAGGGCGACATGCTGTGGAGGCCAGCAGCCCGCATTTCGCGGGGTGCTTAATGGAAGAACCAGCCGGGTTAGAAAGACCCCGCGGCGCCAGGAGGGCTCTGTGCTGGGGGGAGAATGACCCACCCGAGCGGGCTGCTCGCGCCAGGAAGACCAGCTGACTTTGGCCGACCAGACAGGAGGGTTGCGCCACTGGTTCGGGAACTCATAGGGGGGGGGGCGTACCGGATCAGCAAGCTGGCAAAGTCGTGGGCTGGGCCACGCCCATACAGACTAGGCTGTGGCATCACAGGCCGGGCCACGCCGCACATTATCGGGCCGAGCCGACCCCATAGACGGGATGGACCCACTAAGTCAAGACATGCCGACCTGCTAGCCCGCCATGCTTGACCGGTCGGGCCTATTTCACTTAAACTTGTATAACATCAAGACCACATGTCTGATCGATGCACTATCTGTGGAACTATAATTATCACAATGAGGTGGTCCTTTTTCAATACACTTAGTGAGTTTTGGACGACATTATTAGAACGTCCAGGTTGGATCGAAACAGAAACCAACCGGGCACTCAGAGTGGAAACACTTATAACTTAAAGACAGGACGTCTGATGACATTTCATCAACTACATTGGATTCCTTTTGATGATACAGTTCCTTTGGCATACTCCACATGAGATTCGGACAATGTTGGAGTATGTTCAGGTTGGTTTGAGCCTAAAAACCAACAGGGCCCCTCTAATGGAAATGCCAATAACTCTCAGACTGTGCGTCTGATTGACGCGCTGTCTATTGTTTTGAAACCCCAATGACGAGGCAGTCCTTCGTGACGAGCAAGAAAATTGCAGAGACCTAGTAGCTGGCTGAGACATGACGACTACTGATCGATCGACTCGGAGTGATTCGGATGGCCTAGTGGGGAGTGCTTGGTTGTAGCAGCAGACCCACGGCGGAGGAGTGCTTGGATGTAGCAGCAGACCCATGGTACAGGACAGAAAGAATAACTATGTAGGCTATGAGGGGTAGCACTTGGTTATAGTGGCAGACCCATGGTGGGAAGCACATGGTTGTAGCAGTAGGCCCACAGTACTTGACAAGTGGAGTAATTCAGCAGTCCAAGGTTTGTGGGAAGCGCTTGGTTGTTGCGGCAGGCCCACTGTTCTTGATAGAGGAGGAGTTCTCCAGCAGCCGTGGATTCGACATCGTGAATAAAAATACTGGATTGAGATGAGTCAGTGACCTTTGTGCTTTCCTCATGATTGAGATAGGTTACTTGATAACATAGGTATTTTTATTTGCATATACCTAAGTAATGGTTTTATGTTGAAATCATAATTTTTTGGTTTATCCTTGTTAGATTTTGTGAGACCTTGAGGGTCTCGGGGTCCCTACTGAGTATCATTAGACTCACCCCTACACAGGCTATGCCCGAACCTCGTTGTGTTGGATGTAGATGACAAACAGTGCTGACCGAGGCTGAGTGTACAAGGACTGGATGGTTTCTAGAGGTGGACCTCACGACGAGATGGTACCCGGAGGAGACGGATGGGCGTGGAGAACTAAGGAGGCATTCTGTACCTACCCTTTCAGGTAGGATCCTTAGTAGATGATCCAGGAGCTGCTAGACACCTTCCAGTTGTTTGTATTTTAGTTGTACTTGTTTTTCCATTCCTTGTACTTTACTGTTGGGCTTGTATTTCTGGCCCCCTTTACATGTAGCATTCTTGTTACAAAGTTTTTCCTTAGTGTTTGCTTCCTCTTTTACTCTATATGTGTGTGTTTACGATTAATAAAGGCAACGCCTCCCCAGTTTTATGGAATTACGCCTTTGGTGCTAGACGCCAGCCCATGGCGTATGGAAAGGGGGCTTCGGGTAGTCACGATGCGGGCCCCATGGGATGGTTCATGACAAATTGGTATCAGATGAGTCGGTTCTACCACAGGACTCAAGACTCTGATATTTTTTTCTATTATTTAATAGTGTTAAGTGTACCGAATGTGGTTTTCAGTTCATGGAGTCTAGCGTAGGTGCGGTGCCTAACGTATCCGTACACCAGGACCCTGACAACTGACTTTTGACTTAGTGCACAAAAACACTGATTGCGTGTGTGTATCAAAAGTTTTCCTTTAGGTCAGATAACCAGGTATAATCTTTCGATCATGGAGGACCTGTTTCTTTTTTAGGATTTCTTCACCTAGTCAGTTAACACGGTTTCCGAGTGGAGATCGTGATGGTAGCCCACCGAGCCGCGTGGCCACAGTGCAGGGGCCCATCACAGCGAAGGCACCAGCGGTACCTCTAACTGTTGGGATACCATTGCCTCCAGCCCCAACAGTAGAGGGTGCGTGCCTCTTGAGTGCATTGTATGAGTTCCTACGACAGAGGCCATCGATGTTTCGAGGCGTGATTTTTTTAGACAGCTAGGTGCTGGCAGGAGGTTGTAGCATGAGTTTTCCACAAAGTTGGGACACGTGGTGACTTGATGGTGTACCTAGCTATTAGTCTCTTTCAGAGAGTAGCTGAGAGGTGGGGGCCTGATGCACCAGTTTTATAATGAGGAGACCCTCACTTTGGGATATTTCGAGGGTCTTTTCAAGTCATAGTTTGTACCAGTAAATCTACGCTTTGTGCGGGCTCAGGAGTTACTGCTCTTTCCATAGGGCTTTCTGACTGTAGCGGAGTATTTTGCTGCTAATAGTAGATAGTTGACATAGAAGTTCAAGCAGACTAGGGCAACATGTGGGTGACCTTAGGGTACAGGTTCAATTGTACAAGTCACACGAAACAGAGCCAGCTATACGAGAAGCATGATGTGCTATGCATGCTGCGGGCATGGTCACATGGCTCGAGACTGCCTGACTTGTCTTGAAGATGAGCAACATGCTGTTGATGGACCTTCTAGACAGAGGTAGAGGTTCAACCGTGGAGGTCCACCGCGAGCAGGCGGACGTGGCAGAGGAGTTGGTCGAGCAGCAAGTGGACAGTAGTGGGACTATCTCTAGACATGGAGTCCTTTGTTAATGATTCTTCTCGCTTTGTTGATGTAATTGTTTAGGGATGATTTGTGTCTTGTACTATGAGATGCAGTAACAAAAGAACCTTATCCTTGTGACGTTTGTTTTCCTTCCATTATCTGTGGTTAATACTAAGAGGTTCTGGTTATAACTATTGACTTGACCCTCGATTTAGAGATTTCTACTGGAGGAGACCCAGTGACCACACACTGATGCCGACAGTGTGACTCAACCCATGAAGGTGAGAGTAACGGTTGGATATTTTGGTAGTAGCGTCGAGGCCTTACGACATCATCCATGACATGAATTTGTATCATTAATGTCAGGAATGAATGTTTTAGGAAAAGAACATGGTTTATCTCAGGGATGAGACCATATTTCTATTTTCGGCAAAGGATAAATTTTAGCAGCTCTTGTAGGAAGTAAGTGAAAAAGGGTGTAGCCAAAGTCATTAAAAATGGCTACTCACACCCATATTTCATTCAGCGAACGGTTTACAGTTTACTCTAATCTCAATAGTGTTAGGTGTATCCTCTCTCAGAAGGACCTGAACCTGAGACAACAGAGATGGCCAGAGTTCCTCCAAGACTATGACATCAGATAGTCTATTCTCTTGGGAAGGGAAACATAGTAGCAGTTTCTCTCAGCAAGAGTTCAGGCATTTAGCTGCTAGGAGAGGCGACAGAGCAGCTGGCCGCGTTGCTAATACCCTTTGTGGATAGGGATGGTTTAGCCTATCTACAGTCACTCCTCCAATTCTTTAGCAGATTGGAGAGGTGGCTTTCTGCATGGCCCTTCCACCTTAGTTGCATCGGGTGCATGACGTTTTCCACGTATCTCAGCTGAGGAGATACGTGCACGACACATCCCACATCATCCACCACGTGGAGCTACACATCGATGAAAAGGCGAAATTCATGAAGGTTTCAGTGGTGATTGAGGATCGACAGGATCAGGTCCTGCGTGGACGGTCTATTCCTCTGGTGCGCATTCGCTGGCAGCACGGGAACCTCCAAAAGAGCACATGGGATCGAGAGGCTCAGATGCGTGTTCAGTACCTATTTTTTTTGCTAGTGTGTGTTGTATTTTTACAGGGACATAAAGCCCTGAGGTTGGGGTAATGTAAAGACCCGAAAATTTTAAGGGAAATTTTTTCATAAATTCTTTGAAATTTTACGAGTCCGTAGTTTTTTAAGGCACTTGATTCTGAGGACCGTTGTTCCCGGAATAAATTTCTGCAGTTTTTTTCAGGTACGTTTAGTGAACGCACATGCGAGTTTTTCTATCTTTTGAACCGGTGCTCAGAATTGAAATTCGAGGACACTGATTAACTCGCAGTGCTGGTATTCACATAAGGGTACCTTTACTGCAGTTGCATTTGATCAAGAGGAGAAGATAATTTTTGGAGATTCATTAAAAAATAATAAAAATTATGTTTACATAATTCTTTATTTGATGGCGGTTATTTAATCCAAAGAGGAGTTTGATGTGGGGACCACAACCCACATAACCTCCCATGGGAGGATAATGTTGGTGGGTCCCACATGAGACCTAACCCCTTCAACTCTCCACTTTATCTCCATTTAACCCCTCTCTTAACTCTCCACCTCCCTACTTTAATTATAACTCTCCACGTCCCTCTATTAATTTTGCCAACACCCATTAATTAATTAATTGATCCACAATTAATTAATTAACTTAAGTGTTTGAATTTTTAAAATTCATGTTGGGAATAAAATAATATCTTAGGCTATTATTTTTTGGGTTGGATTTTGTTGTGTTGGGGAGGCTCTGGAGAATTGGAAGGTTTGTGTTTCTCTCTCGATGATGAACGGTGACGACCACGGATAATGACACCCTCTACGGAGAAGAAAGACGATTCCACCAGTGAATTACAACATGTATTCCTTACTCTTCCTCCATGACAAGGGAGAATATGTCTCTTCCTCTTCGGACAAACCCTGACATCAACGGAATCGACGTCCTTAATTTGTGATGCCCGACCTCCGCGATGCTAGTCTTCTGCGGTTCGTCGACGTGCAACGTTCTTGAGATGATGGTAGGGGTTTGTATAAATTTAAATTGAATAAGAATTATACAAACATTATTGATGTGTACCTCGGAAACATCTTGGCCTCTTGATAATGCTTAACGCGGAGGGCGCGGGCCGAACAAATACGGCCCGATGACCCTCTTTTGATCCATGTTTATTTTGGCAACAGAAGCGGTGTCGGAGAGGCGAAGGCGACCGAAGGCGGCGGCGGTAAAGGCAACCACACGCATGCCCGATAAGGATCGTGGAACAAGGTTCCACTCGGAGAAGGAAATATTGTGACTCACAACCCCGAGTCGCTCGACCGATGAAGAACAGGCCGGCTAAACCCGTTCGGACAGAAGGAATCGTGGTGCCACGAAGGCACCATGCTGCGGAGGACATCAACCAGCATTCCCCGGGCTGCTCGGCGGAAAAACCAGCCGACAGGTGGTCGACCGGGCCGGGAAGACCCCACAGTGCTAGGAGGGCGGCACATTGGGGGGGAAACGCCCTGCTCGTGTGGCCAGCTCGCACTAAGAAGACCGTCCGGCTTCGGATGGCTGGACAGGATGGTGGTGCCGCTCGGTGCCGCCAGTTCAGGATGCCGAGGGGGGGTGGGGGGGGGGGCGCCCCCAGCATTGGCTCGGCTAGCTGGTCGAGCTGCGGCCAGCCGCAGGTTGGGCCGTGCCCAGCCGGGCCGGGCCGCGCTCCTACGTGCCTGGCCGCGCCCCGCCGGACCGGGCCGCGACAGCACGGGCCTGGCCGTGCCCTTGCGCGGGCAAGGCCGCCTCCCACGGGTCAGGCCATGACCCACCTGGCCGAGCCATGCATTATCTGTCCAGGCCGACCCCTTAGCTGGGATGGACCCGCCGAGCCTGGATGGGCAGACCCGCTAGCCAACCGGGCTTGACCGGTCGGGCCCGTTTCACTTAAACAAGAATAACATCCAGACCACACGTCCAATCGACGCACCGTCTGTGACACTAGGATTCTCGCAAAGAGATGGTCCTTTTTTGATACTCTTTGTGAGTTTTGGACGACTTTAGAAAAATGGCCGGGTTGGTTCGAAACCAAAACCAACAAGGCCCTCGAAGTGGAAACTCTTATAACATCAGGACCGAACGTCCGATAAACGTGTCGTCAACTACGTTGCTTTCCTTTTGATGAGACAGGTTTTTTGGCATACTACAATTGAGGTTTGGAAATTGTTGGAGTACGGTCGAGTTGGTTTTGGCCTAAAAACCAATCGGTTCCATGGAATGGAAATCCCAATAACTCTCAGATCGGGTGTTTGATTGATGTGTCGTCTGTTGCGTTGAGACCCCTATGACGAGGTGGTCCATTGTGATTCTTCTACGTGAGACTTCGTGACACATGGAGTATCAGATTGTGAAATTTGGAGTGGACCCTCCTGTTGAAGAGAAAGCAGATTCCAGAGACCTAGTAGCTGGACGAGACTTAACGACTACTGATCGATCGACTCAGAGTGATTCAGATGGCCTAGTGGGGAGCGCTTGGTAATAGCAGTAGACCCACGGGGGAGGAGCGATTGGTTGCAGAGGCAGACCCGCGGTACTCGATAGAAGTAGTACCTCTGTAGGCTTTGAGGGGGAGCGCTGGGATGTAGCGGCAGACCCATGCTGGGAAGCGCATGGTTGTAGCAGCAGGCCCATAGTACTCGATATGTATAGTACTTCAGGAGTCCAATGTTAGTGGGAAGTGCTTGGTTGTATCAGCAGGCCCACTGTGCTCGACAGAGGAGGAGTTCTCTAGAAACCGTGGTTTCAATATCGTGAATAAAAATCATGGATTTATCTAAGTCAGTGGCCTTTGTGTTTTCCTCATGACTGGGATGGGTTACATGATAACATAGGTATATGTACGGGAATATACCTATGTAATGGTTATCCATTGAAATCATACTTCTTTGGTTTATCCTTGTTGGATTGTCTGAGACCTTGAGGGTCTCAGGGTCCCTGCAGAGTATCGTTATACTCACCCCTGCATGGGATATGCCCGCACCTCATTGTGTTGGATGCAGATGATGGACATCACTGACCGAGTCTGAGTGTATGAGGACTGGACGGTTTCTAGAGGTGGACCTCACGACGAGATGGTACCCAAAGGAGACAGACGGGTGTGGAGCACTGAGGAGGCTTTCTGTACCTACCATTTAGGTAGGATCTGTGGTGGACGATCCATGAGATGCTAGACACCTTACAGCTATTTTTCTTTTAGTTTTACTTGTTTGTCCTTTCCTTGTACTTTACTGTTGTTCTTGTATTTCCGTACCCCTTTACATTCAGCAAACTTGTTACACATTTTTTACTTAGTGTTTGCTTTCGCTTGTACTCTGGATGTTTGTGTTTATGATTTATTAAGGCAACGCCTTCCCAGTTTTAGAGAATTAAGCCTTTGGTTCTAATCGCTAGCCCATGACCTATGGACAGTGGGCTTGGGGTAGTCACGATGCTGGCCCTGGGGGACGGGTCATGACAGTTTTTTAAAATCAATCCATTTTCAATAATTTTCTAATGTCAATTTTTTTTGATAGATCATAAATAATTAATAAAAATACATTGTGATTTTAGTGGGATTTCATTACTATTAATTCATTTTAGGCACTTTTCATCTTATAAACCCATGAGGATGGTTGGAATGCTTCCAGATGTGTCTCAAAACACACATATACCCAAAATCCTTCATAAATTAAATATTATATTAACTTAGTTATATATAAATGCTTTTAAGGATCTACATTTCATGTTCTGACAATCATTCTATATCTAAAAAAATTGACTAAATGTCCATCAATGTTACTCAGGGATACCACAAACTAACACCATATGTATCGTTTCACCACTCCTCATAGTCGTGATACGTGACAGGTGTTACAGGCATTTGTAGATATAACCAATACAACAAAGGTTGGAAATAAATACCATAGGCTTTATAAACAATTGGGGGAAGATTTTACCTCTAATAATGTAAAAACACAACCAATAAGACCATCAGAACAAATTAATAAATTATGTATGAGTACAAAGAAACTCTTAAAAACCAAACCAAACAGACATGAATATTAGAGTACATATTTAAACTATGTAACATAAATAAATGAACCAAAATGATGAAGAAGTAAAAAGTCACCAAAAATCAACTCCCATACCACTCTAAGATTAAAATCCAAAATCTTAGCCCACAATATCAATAATCACAACAAATGTACTGGGATACCTTTCATTTACCTGTTTCTCGGAAGATGACAGCTACAAACACATAATAGATCCAATGTAGGGGTGGGAGTAAACATATTTGAAATTCTCTAATGACTTACCAAATCATTCATGTAGAAAAAATGTTATAAAATTTAAATAAAAAACTTTAAAACAATATAAAACACTTTATACCATAGTGTAAATATTATTCAACGTGAATTCGTATGAAAAAAAATAAATAAATTAATCAATTCAATTTCTCATATGCATACCACACATCCACACATCCAAACATTCATGCCCAGATTATAGTTCCATAATCACGAGCGTTCTCTATTTGAACTAAAAATTCATCAAATATTGACCATTAAAATGTGACTTAATTGTACCGACACCTTCAACATGGTCACTTATAATGTAAATAATCTCACGAATAACATGTATCTGAAATACCATGCCATACCAATCATTCCATTCCATTTAATGAAAAAATTTATATAAATATAAATATTTATTTTAGTGTGAGATTTAATATAATCAATTTTCCAAACATAAATATAAAACCATAATTTTATAATCAAATTTTAATCAAAAAACCAAATGACTTTCCACTCAACTAACAAATTGTCATTATTTCCATGAAAACACCAATATGTGGTTTCAATAAATTAACATAATGGTTTATAAATATTTCAAGAAATTAAATAAATTAAATAAATTTGAAACCAATCCTTCATGTTTTAATAAAGGTGAATCAATATAGAATCCAACGATATCTCTAAAATTAGTAAATAAAAACAATAGAAAAGTAAAAACGCTAATTAGATCCCCTAAATCAGACATTAGATCACATTACCTTCAATCAAAACAATCATATAACAAAAATATTGAAATTAAAAATAAAAAATATATCCCAAAAAATTGTATATATGATTCCAATAGAGAGGAAAGCCTTAGATATATAAATAATGATTTAAAAAAGAAAACTTAATGAAAAAATAAGATCTTTAATGTATTTTCGAGGACAAATAAATTTGTCATGAATAAAAGGGAATAACCTATAATGAATTGGTAGGATGACGAGTTTTCTCCATTGAATTATTAGGGAAACAAATATTTAATAAATTGGTCAACAAAATTTAATCCACATTTTCTATTTTGAAAAATTTATGTTGCACAGTTAGTGTACACAGTTAGAAAAATCGTGTACTAACTATGCCCAAGGTACTATCCAAATCCACCCCTCGCATAATTGGACCACAATTTTATAAAAATACTTAAATAACTATTTGTTTAACTATTTTCCAATATTTCTCAATTTATAGTAGGAATAAACATGGTTTGACTAAAATGTGCAAAAAATTGTGAACATTCCTAGTGCTTTCTATTCTCCATTGTCTAGTTTTTTATAGGTGTTTCATGGTTTCTAATTAAAGTTCTCATACTATGAACCACTATAAAGGCCTCCAAAAATTTATTAAAATCCATAGAATCTCAAATTAGATAACATTGTAATTATATAACATTAATTTATATAAATAAATTGTAATATTCAATAAACTAAGGGTGATACAATTAAATTTTTTTTGATTTGATAATGAATTAGGTTATAAGATTATTTAAATTTGAAATATTTTGTTTATAATAATTAAGAAACATATAAGTAATTCATTAAGGATTTGAGTGCATATGTTGAATGGTAATAACGACTAGAAAAATTGAATAAGTGAAAAGTAGAACCTCTTGGATGACATATGATTGGGGGATGATGGACCAAAATATGTTCTCTATGTTAACATAATAATGAAATGTTATGTTTATGTGATTTTATTACTCATGATGAAACGGGTTGGGCATTTGATGGTTTAAATTATATTTTTTGTAGTTTAATGGATTTTTTGACCTATGTAATATATTTTTCAACATGAGAATCTATTTTTAGAATCACACATACGTTTATGTATGTTTTTTAGTGATAATTGTATTCACAAATTTTGAATGAGACATTAATTTAAACTTCATATTGTCTAGGGAATATAATATTCATTTAGTGAAATTAATTATAAAATTGGTAATACATATTTTAAATGATACGTGTTGTCAACTATATATATAATAGATTAAGATGAAATTTGGTGTTATGGGATATAGTTTTCTATCCATTTATGGCCTAGTAAATATATTTTCAACATTTTGTTACACATTTACGGTTCTTATGACCCATTAAAAGTTAAATTTGGTTCTTAAGGAATTAAAAATGTATTTTTTTATATTAATTTAATGGAGTAATAGATGAAGTAGAATGTGATCAAACCCAAACCAAAGGTGGAAAATTTCTTTATGAATAACATCCTTATACTATTTGATTGTAAAATAATTCTTCAACACTAAGAAATGGATCATAAAATAAAAATGTTTTCCAAACCCACATGTTTATAATGAAATGATGGATTTTAGGCTTTTTATATTTATTGCTTTGTGGTTATTAACATTCCATGTATCACCCAGATTATACTGATCAATTATTTCAAAAGACATCTATAAATATTTCAACTTTTATTCCTTCCACATATCTTCAATTCCCACAATTGTTCCCTTACATGGAACCTCAGATATGTAATTATTATATTACACTTTTTACATACATTTTTATATTAGTAATATTATTTATTATTATACCTTAAAATGATGTTTTATTTAATGAAATATTTTTTAAATTTCAATCCATTTATTACAAATATGAATATTAAATTTTGAACATCATTTTAAATAATTAAAATAAAAATAATTTTGTATATAAGAGAATATACATCCCAACACATGATGATATATATTTTTCATACCTAAATTAAATCTCATTGATATCATGAAATGCATGGAACACTAGCTTTAAACTAAACATTACGCTATATTAAAATATAATATTTTATACATAACCATTGTTACCTAAAAATAATGTATGTGGGAATGAATATTAATAAAAAATTGATAAAAATTATTGGTTGAAACATATATAAAATAAATTCAATGTTTATTTATATATTATAATAATATTTAGAATCCTTTTCGTATAAAAAATTAATTATTAAATAACTATATTTTTCTAAAAAGAAATTTAGTAACTCTATACACACATAATTTATAAGTAATTTTTAGATTTTTTTGAAATTATATTTTAAAAAATAACATAAATCTCAAAATCATATAATTAATATTTTATTTTGGTGATTGTTTTTATTCTTCTAAAATGATTCATTTATTGATGAATCTTGACAAACATTTATTTTTATGAAAAGTAACTTTTTTCTAAAATTATTTAGAAAGAAAAATTAAAATTAAATTGTTTTTAATGTTAATTAGTTCTATTATATGTAAATAAAACAAATTAGGTCATATTAAATATTTTCATATTAAGATTTATAATAAAACCTTTTATATTAATGAAAACTGTCTATTTGAAAACGCCTTTATTCATAATATTTATATGTATAATTTTAAATCATATTCTACCAATTTTTTAAATATATTTGAAAAAATGGGATACATATTTGGAATCTCCAAAAAAATTATTATATTATATGAGAATCTTAATTTTGGACCATATTGATAATTAAAATATTAAAATATTGTTTCTATGGTTAAATTAAAAATAGGTTTACTAGATGTTATATAAAAAATATATGGGTTAAAATGGCCCAAAACATCTACAAAAACCATTAGATGGACTTATTTAAAAATTTCAATTATTTTTTGTATAGTGCTTCATTTTGGGGCCTTTGAGGTTTGAATAATTTTGGAACACCTTATTCTTTTCAATAATTAACTATTTTCCACAATCATGTCTTTTGAAAGGTCACCCCTCTCCCCTCATCTTCATACTTCCTACGCCCATTTGTTCTTCCAATCCCTAATTGAATAAGTTCGTTACATCCTCCACTCATTCCCAAATACTTATTTTGGACATAGTATAATCCTAAAAACCCATTTTATGATAAACATATATGATGTCCTGATAAGAGGAGTTTCAGGCACATATGAAGGATGTCCAACATGGGTTTGGGTTTCTCACCTAAATTTTTATTGTGTAAAAAATACTCCATATTCAACATTTTATTTCATTCATGTGGTGTATATACATCCCCTAAGATATTTTTTATCATTTATCTATTTTTCATTATTGTATTTATTCTTTCATTTGATTTATTAATAATTCATGGTACTTATTATACAAAAAATTTCAAAAAAGTAAGGGTGTATTTTACAAAATCAACATTATTTGGGAATGTTATTGTATATGTATTAATTTTTTGAATTATTATATATATATATATATATTTAAATAAATAATTTTGTCTATTTTATTATTATTCATTATCTTTTTCAGGTTATAATACCATTTCTACTATTTAATATTTTACTAGATTGTGATTAAAATTTTAAGAAAATATGTTATTATTTCTATATTCAGCCGGAAATCCTATTTCATTAATACCAATGATTTGTAATGATGTTTTAAATTATTTATGTAATTCAAAATTTTATTTAATTTATTCACTAGATATATATCTTATAAAAAATCGAAAAGAATCTTGATTCCATTTTCCAAACAGTTCTCATTTGGATATTACTAAAAATCGGAATGTAATCTTTATTCTAATTTCTATGTAGTGGAGTGAAATTTCCCATTCATGACCAATAAATGTTTTAATTCATTTTTTACTTGTTTTAATGGTTTTTTATTTTACAATTACCTTCTATTTTTAGTTCCATATTTTTTTTAAAAATGCGATATTCAAATTGAGAATTCAAATTTTCTATAAAATGCATTTAATTTTCATGTCATGGCCTTTCAATTCATAATAATATTAAATACTATATCATACTTATGATCCACTAAGGATATGTTTAATTAATACCATCCTTATAATTTATTCATATGTTTTAAGATCAATTTCAGTTGGACTTATGATAATTATGTTTCAGCCACATTTATATTATTAATTCCTTGGTCTTATTAAGTAATGATAGAATCCCTCTATAACCCATCGATGCATCATTTTCTCTCATAAGACAAACTAGATTCTGTTTTGGATGATTTATTACATTTTAGCATATATAAATTTTCATTATGCATCGATGATATGTTTTAGATATACGTCATTATGAGTTAAATCAGTTATAGTTCATATATTGTTATTCTATGAGATTATTAAATGATTTAGAATATCTATGGTTATTTTTTCAAGATCATATGATTATTTATAATAACTTATTTATCATTATTTATTCTTCCACTTTTATGCTCAATTTTTTATTAAATGGAATGTGCTTTTGTTATTAACTTTCTATACCAGTTATTCCATAATTATCAATTTCTTACACGTTAAGATTACCTTTAATGAGCATCTGATCTCACAAAATTATATTGTTTGATTTTCCATGGGTTACAAGGAAGCATTTCTTCCTTGATATGTATGGAAAATCTAGGATGAATTATGGAATTATTAAATAAAATTCTTTCTATATTATATGTATTCAATAATATTAATAATTTTAGTTATAAATCTTGATTACCACTACTAATAAACTATTAGATCCATTGGAATGTTATTCCTTATAACTAGAGACAACGTAATATATTAGACACCTGATCCTGACTATTGCGGACACGTTCACTACTTTTACGATTTTAAGGGTTAAAAAAGATATCCTATAAAATGATTATGGTACCACATGTGTTATATCCCCTTTTAAACTATTCTCACCATAACTATCACAATATCAAATATAAATGTATCATTTTTCCAAAATTTTATCGTATTATAATCACTATATGGTACTAATACCTTTAAATTTTTTTATTAATATAAACATTCATTATGAAGAAATGGGATGACAATATAAAAAAGTAAACCTTGATCATAAAAGTATAGAAATGAATATCTTATCATGTTTGAAAATTATAAAATATTCATGGGATAAAAAATCCACTTACTAATAGTATTTCCAAATTTGACTTAAGGAACTTATTTTACATTAATAATTGACATAGATCATGAAATTATGTGAATCATGACCATTATTTAGAAACATGAGACAAGAAACATTATAAAGAAGGATAATATTTATTATAAAACAATTTTTTTCTAGTTTCCACGAGATATTCAAAATTTTTATCTCTTAGATACATATTGTGTCCTACTGTATCTTAAAATAGTTTCTCAATTAATATCACTCTAATAAATGAATATTTTAATGTAATGTTTCTGGTATTATTTAATTAGTGTAAATTCCCTTTGTAGTGGTAACCACTATCTCGAACTCTAAGGTACTATTGTTATCATTTATGAGGGATTATTAATGTCCCTTGGATGAATAATAGTAACTAATAATAAATTTTTGTATTAATGATATAAATGTGTTTGGATACATTATATTTAAAAACCAATTATAGAAATGTCTCACTTTGATTCTATTTACTTTATTTTGACATTTGAGGTTAATATGATTATTCATGTATATCTACCTCAATTTAGATTATAGATGCTACTCCCTTCTATAAATTAAGATGGTATATTTCATTGTAACCCACTATATTAGTAAAATGAATGAAATTTAATTTACTTTTCATCTGAAATAAAATATTTAGGAAATAATAAAAGGGTCTCATATTGGGCTTCCACTCTTACAAAGCTAAAAAAATGTCTTTTTTAGATTATTTGGTATCATATATTTCATGACCTAGGATAGATTCCTAGTTTGGAGAATATATATCCTTATTTTATAGAATCATTCCTATGATATTATAATGGAATTAGTTTCATTAACATCATTATTTCATTCATTATATTTATCTATTAAATTTTTGAATTAAGTAGAAGTTAACTATAATTATTCGTCAGAGAAATGAACTAGTTAGTTGGGTAATTCCTTCCCTCCCATGATTAGTATAATGAAATATATATGTCAACGATATTTTTTATGGAACCCATAATGGTTTAACTTGTTGATTCTCATAATTAAGAATTTAGATTTTTAATATTTGGGAGGGTTTTTTGGTTGATGGTAACATGTGATATATTGATAAGGAAAGGGAGAACAACAGTATTTGATTTACACAATATTTAATCATTACATTCAAATAAATTAATGAATTTATAATCATTGAATAATAAAATTTATATATGATATTCCATAAAAAATAATTACATTACCTACCTCCAAAACTTTCATAAATCAATCGATGTATCTACTACCCATAACCCTTGTATATTTGTATTTTCATGTTTTACCTATGAATTTTTTTCTATTTTATAATGGATGTTATTTAAAACATTCATTCAGGAATTTTAATCTAATTTATTTAATGTTAAAGTATGTAACATTGATAAATTTTAAATTTGACATCCCTTTATTTTTTATCTATATTTTTTAGTAAATTATCCCAGAATGAATACAAGATATAAAACAGAACATTTTTTAGTAAATGGAATGTAATTTATATAATGATATTAAATGTAGTAAATCCTTTGACATTTTTTCCCATTGGAGATGTTGGTTTTGGATGTGAACATAGTTTATTTTGTTTTAATTTATGCTACCTCTTCAAAATAGAATAGTTCAGGAGAACGTGTTTGACTCACCACAACAGCCTCAACATTTAGAAATTTATTTATTTACAATGATGATGTAATATATGTTCTTTAATAGATGAACATAAGAAATATTACATGAATTTTCTTCTTTATACTAAAACATAAAATATTCGATGCTATCTTTGGTGAAACCATATTGATGATGTGTATGATCACATGTTGTCCATTGGAATTTCAATCAACTATTATTGTGGGAGCAACAAGTTATTGGATTATAGTATAATCCTACACCGAGAGAAGAATTAAATAACTAAAAATTTATTTGTAGGTAATAATTATATATTTCTAGAATACTATATTTCCTCAATACAGATATTATAGGATATATCATCCATCAAATAACATATTCGTAATAAATAATAGATTTTAGTTATATATTTATATACTTGAAAATATATAGTCCATCTAATTTGAAATAGAATTTCAACACTCAAAACATTATGTTGTTCATGATTCCCTGGTATTAGGCCACATTAAATGGGAATGTGCATGATATGTTTCTCTTGGTTTCTCATTCTATTTAAAAATAATAAAATTAGTATTCCCATTGTTTCATAATGTATAGAAAATATATATATAATTATGATATGATTTAATATTAATTATCATTACTTTTAATGTTTATTATGACTACAATATATAAGTCAAATAATCAATTACCTCACATTTTGGTATATATATATTTATGTTCTAACTGTATTAAATTTCTCATCAAAAGTACTGATTGATTATAGATAAATGGATGAATAAAAATGTCATCTATAGGGTATGGAATAAAGTGATTGGAATAATAACATTATTCATTATATTAATGAATCATCTATATAATTAATGAGAAAATTTTAATTTTATATATATTAGATAAATAAATAAGTAAATGTATCAAAATGAACATTATAATACATAGTGAGTTGACCATGAAATAAGACAATAGTATTCTTCCATGTTTTTCATTCTCATATGAAATCCTTGAAATATATTCTTTACTATAAAATAATTTGAAATTTTCAAAATTTTATAGGAAAATTATTTTAAAATTAATATAGACTTATAAAAAATACATAAATAATTAGAATTTTGAATTCTTGTTGAGGATTTATTTCAGTATAGATATTTTCTGAAACTATGTACACCCTTGTTTTTTATGTGTTATGACAATAAATAAATTCTTATAGTGGTTCATGTAATAAAAATAACATTATATAATTACTTGATGATGAATCATTATTTATAATTTATATTATACTTACGAATTTGGAACATGAAACTCCTAAATCATCGGAACTATCATGGTAAATAAACCATCAATTTTTGACTCATAATTATAGTAATTATCAAAAAATATTCGAGTGGAATTTAAAATGATATGTTTTTTATGGAACATGTTGTTTTTTCATAAATTACGCCATTAGAAAATTGATTGAAATTAATTAAATCATATATACATACAATAAGTGACTAGGAAAGAATAATATGTCATTATGAGTAATCCTTTAAAATAAATCATAGTTGAATAAATTTCAATGGGGCTGGTCATGATTTTATTAAGTCAATGAGTCGCATTCCATATATGTTATCAAAATGAGTATTTGGTTCTTGAATAATGCTTCCAATTTCTCATACAATTTGTATTACCTATACAATTATGTTCAATGTGATTTTATTAAGTCAATGAGTCACATTCCATATAAGTTATAAAAATGATCCAAGATATGTATGACATTATCCATTTTATTTATGGCTAGATAGTGACTGACAAGATAAGGTACAATTGAATTTATTTTTTATAGCATGTCCAATTGTATATATTTGGTCTCACCTATTTATTTTAGAGTAAATTATAAAACAAATAATGATTCATCATCAACAATATTCATTCTTTATAATTGTTAAATCCAATAATGATTTCTAACAGAAACCTACAAATATATTAAAATGAGTGATTATGGTATTATGTCCTTGTAATGATAAAAAGTTTATAAAACTACCTCAATGGTGGAACCATTTCAATATTAGGAACATATAATAAATGATATCAAACAAAATCCAAATAAATATACTTAGTGAGAGCCTTAGAGAATTTATATATATTTATCATGGGAACCACTAACCCCATGATTCATTTATCATAGATTATAATAATGTATGTAGGTTTTATAATTCCCCCAATCCTTATATAATTAATATATTGGGGAAATTAGTGTATATCTAATTTATTGTCTTATATTCGAAAAACCATGCTTGAAATATGATTATTCCATGAAGATTTTTTTATCAGTATAAATAATCAAAATATATTGATAGGATTCAATATAATGTTGGTTAAAAATTATGGTATTATTAAATAATATCATTGATATTATGTGGATGTCTAGGTAAAATAGTTTTATCTTATCTTTAATTATTTCAGTGGTAAATTATAGTTGTTTTTCATTAGGAGGAACATCATAATGTCTAGTTTCTAATTTTATTCTTTATAATAGTTAAGTACATTAATTATTTTTAACATAATCCTACAAATATTTTAAAATGAGTGATTATGGTATTATATCCTTGTAATGATAAAATGTTTATAAAATAGCCTTAATGGTGGAACCATTGCGATATGAGGAACATATAATAAAATATATCAAACAAAATCCATATAAATATACTTAGTGAGAGACTTAAAGAATGTATATATATTTATCATGGGAACCACTAACCCCATGATTCTTGTATCATAGATTATAATAATGTATGTAGGTCTTATAATTACCCCAATCCTTATATAATAAATATATTGGGGAAATTAGTGTATATCCAATTTATTGTATTATATTTGAAAAACCATTCTTGAAATATGATTATTTCATCAAGATTTTTTTATCAGTATGAATAATCAACATATATTTATAGGATTCAATACAATGTTGGTTAATATTTATGGTATTATTAATATGAACATCGATATTATGTGGATGTATAGGTAAAATAGTTCTATCTTCTCTTGAATGATTTAAATGGTAAATTATAGTTGTTTTTCATTAGGAGGAACATCATAACTTCTAAAAACTATTACAGTTGGATTCATTGAATGTGTGTTTTTGGAATCATTATAGTGATGAACTCTATAGTAAAAAAAATCATAACATTAATATGGAGAATTCCTTTTTAGAGTTTTATAGGACTTTCATACTGATTAGGGTCACCATAGATAATTAAATTTTTGTAATCGTGGGGGGATAATAAAAAGTAGATAAAATATTCATCACAATAAGTAACATCATATAAGTTGAATAAATATTAAAAAATTGTATCATTTTGCTAAATAAATTTTCTACAGGGAGGACCAAAATTGATTTATAATTCCTATAAGATGATACATTTATCTAGTGGGTTCATCACAACCTTCTTAGAGGGTAGTCTTAGGCATTTCCCAATGTGATCAAAAATTACACAAGGCCATTAGTAGGATATAACTATATGATTACAGGGAATCAATTATGATGTGGGATATTCTGCACATTTTTTCACGATTTATATGTTCTTATATAGTACTTTCTCCATAGTTCATTGACAATGAGGTTTGAGAGAATAAATTATTATGGTATCTCTAAGGAAATGTGAACTATTTAACAATGACAATGACTACTATTTTTTAGATCCCTCCCTGAAAAAATATATTTTGTCTATGCAGGTGTGGATTTATTTCTATAATTTTTGTTTGAATAACATATTGTAATATTCAATGGAGTAAATCTTGATTTGATTTTATGTAGATATAAAATGATCATTTCATAACTAGTATGTGAACCTTGTGATTTCCTATGTGAATTCAATATTTAAAAGTTATATTAGTAAATTAATAATGATTTGATTACAGTTTCATAGATGTATTGTAATATCAATTAATTTATTATTTAATATTAGTTTTCTTCATCAATGTTCCTAGGAAATAGATCATAGTAATGAAGTAATCGTAATGGATATTGATAGAGTACATTTAATAACCACATAAGTTTATTTTAAAATATAGTTTTTCTTATTTCCACATTTTTAATGATGCTTCACTAAAATTTAGCACATTAAAAAACACCCCAATTAAATTTTAATAACATGGGAGTCAAATTGAATTGAAATCAATAAATAAATTATGTCATTTGAAACTACAGATGATCAAATGACTATATCTATGAAAAAAATTTGTTCATGATAGTTTCAATATTATTTTTTCAATATTTATATTCAATAAATAATATGATATAATCCTTATATTTGACATTTTACAAGAGAAAATCAAGATAATTGTTAGTCGGCTTAACAAAAATTAATTTATTATCTATTATGTGACTCTCATAGATATAATACATGGTCATTGGTGACTACTTAAAATTATATTATATGAAATAGTCATTTATTTAACATATAATTTATGAAATGTATATTCCTTTGATTTATGATACTAGTAGTATTCGTAAACTTGTAATCCATTAAATATTTAAATTATCATCTTCTTATTTGAGTAGTCCCTTTATAATCATTACATAATGTTTTTATATTGTAGTTTATATGATAAAATTTGAATTACATTTATTTTCAGGCTTATGGATTATGGTAAAATCTTAATTTAATTTATAATTTTTTCCAAATATAATTTCCTATAAGGTTCTCTATGAATTTAATATATTTTTTGGTTGATATTCGTTTAATTTCGTGCAAGGGATTCTCAGAATTTAATTTCCCAAGGAATATTTCATGTTTTAATGTCTTATGGTTTTTAAGGGAGTCAAAATCCATAAAATATGTTAATGAGTCATGTTTTTGAGAGTATTATATGATATATAATTATTTTAGTGATAATTATAGACTTATGATGGTTTCTTTTGTTTTAAACTTTAATCAAATTTAATAGTTTAACGTTTTCTTATAAAAGATTGGTTGCAATGATTTTTGTATTTAACATTGTTATGTATTACTTTATATAGAACATAATATAATAAAGAACCATATATTTAAATGATCTATGTATACTTTTTAAAAATAAATACTTTTTCCTGGAACAAATCCTTGGTAAATAAAAATGTTCATTTCTAAAAAATGAAATTTGGGTATAACATTAAATTTAAATCCATATAAACATGGCATAATTCTCATTGTTGAGAAATAATTCATATAGTTTTAATACATAAAATAAGGGATATCTCATATTTTAAGGGAATAAATAATATTCCATAAACATTGGACTTTATAAATTGTAGTATTAAATTATTTTATGAATATTAAATAGAAAAGAAAACAAGAATAAGAAGTCCATGGTGGTATTATTGGGACTATTGAGGAGGCAGCCTAGACCATACCAATTCATAATAATGATGAATATAACTATGAATTGTTATGGTGAATGTTAATAGATTATTACATAACTAAAAAAAATATAAAATGTTTAATAATCCTTGAGATTTGATTAACTAGGATTTGACCAAATGGGGATCGTGCATAGTGTGAGGGGATTCTTGATAAATGTTAAAATGTTTTTTGGGATCATTTGGACAATCAGTGATGGCTTATGACCTTAATTATGTAATAATATAATTAAAAAATATATATATGTATATTTTTATTCAATATAGGAACCCTATAGGTGATCCATTAGTTATTTAAAACACCTCTTAGCTTGGTAAAATACCATAGTTTGTTGAAGGTTTTATTTACTTGAATTTTACTTTTGTTTAATGATTCTTTATTTAGTGATAAAACCTATAATCCATGAAGGGTTATATAAAAAATTGGAACATAATTACAAATATTAGGGTTATAGAGATATTATTTTATATTAGTATAGTAATAAATTATTTTAGTATCATTTAATTGAATGGAATCATTCTTGGATTTGAATCTCAAAAATCAATTTATGAATTTTTAAATTTAATTTTCATTTACCATAGTAAAAATAGAAATTAATGCAATATTCCCTTTACATAATGTCTAGGATTTTTTAATTTTTTAATGAACGTCATTTCAATTATAATTTATATTAATATTCAAGAAATATATTTTTGTTTTTTTAACTTAATTTTTGTTTTTAGAGTTAAATAGAAAAGTATATAAATGAATTTGTGGTTTTATATAATTTATATTAAATTATTACAGAGTATTGTACTTGAAAAATTTCAAACGATCCTATTCATAAGCCTACATCCATTATGTATAAAATAATATACTTTTATAGAATTTATTGAGAAGTGATCAGGTAAGTGATTCATAACAATAAAAATTTGAATATATCGTCAACCACATAAAGTAAGAATCATATCCACACTTATCTTTTACAGTAAAACATCTTCAAACTCAATTATACTATTCCTAATGATGTTACAAACACTTATTTATTATCTTCATAGATTTTATTTTTATAAAATGATATAAGATTTTATTTGGTACAAATTATTGTCCTAGGTAAGAAAATTTCTAGTATAATTAAATCAATATATACCAAAAAATACACCAAACATAAATTCATAAATATTATTATAAAAAAATTTCACGACCTATTCTCGGGACCCGTGCCATGACTACCCCAAGTCCGCCTTCCATAGGCCAGGGGCTGGCGACTTGCACCAAAGGTGTAATTCCTGATATATGGAAATGCATTGCCTTTATGTAAGAAAACAAACACCACATAGTATGAAAGCAGAAGTAAACACTAATTAATCTGAGTACAATAGTAAGTGCCAGAAAGTAACTGGACCAGTATTCAAACCCAAACTGAAAGTAAAGTACAATTGAAAAGGGAGTACAACATCAGAAAAGTAAAGCAGTGAGTCCAAGACATCCACTAGAAATCCCACCTGAAGGGTGGGTAAAGATAGTCTCCTATACTCCTCAGCTCCAGCTGTTCGCTTCGAGCATGTCTCGTCCAGTGGTCCACCTCCAGGTACCGTCCAACTCCACGAGCTCCTACCTAGATCAGTGTTGTCTTTCGTCTGCATCCAACACAATGTAGTGCGGGCATAGCCCGTGCAGGGGTGAGTATACGCTACTCAGTAGGTACCCCGAGACCCCCGAAGGTCTCCCAGAATCCACGAAGGATAAACCACAAAGCTAAGTTACAAACACAAATTAACAACCAACTCTACTTAGTTATATGCCCATACATATACCTAAGTCATCAATTCCAGTTCGTCTCCAACACACGAGCCCAAGTACAACCCATTCCATACAAGAGAAAAAAACCCATTCCACATAGGAATTCAAAACCCAATCCACCTAGGAAAGCACAACCCAATCCACACAGGAAAGCACAACAATCTTATTGGTGATAATGATAGTAAGTTAAGACTCAGTTCACACTGGAATCCATTTACGAAGAGGGTTGGAGATGATTAGATGTAGCATCTGAATCATCTCCTCTGCCGAACCCACGTAGGACCCAAGTTTAGTAGTCGTCACTGCCGAACCCATGAAATATCCAAGTATATTAATCCTCTTCGTCGAACCCACAGAGGATCCCAGCATGTTAGTCGAACCCACGGAGTATCCCAGTACAATAGTCATCCTTGTCAAACCCATGTAGGATCCCAGTAATGTAGTCATCCTCGTCGAACCCACGGAGGATCCCAGTATTGTAGTCGTCCTCTTCGAACCCATGGAAGATCCCAGTACGGTAGTCATCCTCATCGAACCCATGGAGGATCCTAGTATGGAAGTCATCTTCATCACACCCACGAATGATACCAATACAGTAGTCGTCCTTGTCCAACCCACGGAGGATCCTAGTACGGTAGTCATCCTCGTCAAACCCACGGAGGATCCTAGTACGGAAGTCCTCTTCGTCGTAGCTAGCTCTAGGGTTCCAGCACACAGCATGATCAATTCTGGGAAGGTCCGCTCCACGATCCAAGGGGTTTGATACATCAACTAACACGAAGTCCGATATTGATGTATCCCAAAGTTCAATCTCGACGAAAGGAACATAACGTGATATGCGGTGCGTTAATCGGACGTCCAGACTGAGATTTATTGGCTTTTTCGTTCTAGGGGCCCGGTTGGTTTTTAAGTCAAAACCAGCCCGACCGTACTCGAACTATGTCCAAACCTCGAATGGAGTAAGACAAAATAACCATATCACTAAGAAGAAACCAACAAAGTCGATGTCACATCAATCGGACGTCCGGAGCTCAAGTTATAAGCCTTTCCGCTCCGAGGGCCTGGTTGGTTTCATATTCGAACCAACCCGGACATACACAAATTTCTCTAATACATTGAGTGTAATATAAAACAATGATCGTCTAGATCCATGGATTCTTACGCAACTGACGTTGCATCGATCTGAGTCATGTAGCCCATGTTATGGTAGTTTTAACGGATTTGTCCGGAAATCAGGGGGTTTGGGCCCGGTCCTACCCGACCCGATACCCCTGGGTCGGCCCGAACCGGGTCAACCCGACTCAAGTCCGGGTCCGGCCCGGCCTGGCCTAGATGGTGCGGCCTGGCCCAGTGCGGGGATTCGGGCACGGTGCAATGGCGTCGCGCACCTCTGCCTCGGCCGCAGCCCTCCATGGTACTCTGGTGCGGTGCGACGGTGCCGCGCTCCTCCACCACGGCTCGGCTCCGGCCGCGGCCCCTTTCGGCCTCAACGGTGCGGGGAGACTGCACCGCGCTCCTCCACCGCGGCCCACACAGGCCGCGGTTCCCTCGTTCCAGCGTGGTGCCACGGCACCGCGTCACCTTCGTTCCAATCCATAACGAATTACAACAACAAAGTGGATGAGGGTCGGCCGTGTTTGTGCGGTCCGACCTCCTCCTGTTAATTTGATAAAAAGAGTCTAATTATTTAACGATGAACACCAAATTAGTCACAAACATAAAACAATCACCTACCTCAACAATGATGTCAAAATTCAGTGTTGCGGTTGACGACGTTGGCGTACGTCCAAGGTGGATGGCATCTCACACCGGCTGTGGAGAGGAGAAGAACGACACGTCGATCAGTCCTTGCGGTGATGACATTCTTCGTCGAGGTCTTGACGTTCTTCACGTTCTTCAACACAGAAGACGAGTTCTATTTCCTCCAATTCCCCACACAACCAAAAATTCTAAATAAAATAAGACTCTTCTTATTTTATCACCCAACCCATGAATTTTCAAAATTCAAATGTTTAATTAACATAACTTAATTAATCTTGAGCTTGTCAAAATTAAATGAAGTAATGGTGGCAACATTAATGTAAGGGAGTGTCACATAATTAAAGTGCGGGTTTTAGAGATGTTAAGGAATTTTGAGGGCTGGGACTCATGTGGGCCCAACCTCACAAAATCCTATCAAGAGGATTAGGATCAAGTGGGTTCCACCCAACTCCCACACATGGGGTTAAATCACTTGGAATTGAAATAAAGTCATACACACCATTATTTCACTTAACACTTAATCCATTTTCTTTAACAACTCTTCCCAAGAAAACACAACTCCAGTGAAGCTCTTCTTATGCAATTACCAGCGCTGCGTTTTCATCGGTGCCCTCAGATTTCAATTTCGAGCTCCGGTTTAAATGTTTGAAAAACCTTCTCATTCGTTCACTGAATGTACCCGAGCTAATCTTTGGAAATTGATTCCGGGCACACCAGGCCTCAGAATCAGGTGTCGTCAGAAACAGAGGACTCTAAAAATTCCAAATAAATTAAGCAAAAAATTTCCTTGAAATTTTAGAGTCTTTACATTACTCCCACCTCAGGTCTTTATGTCCTCGTAAAGCTTCAATACACACTAAGTAAAACAAAGGTACTGAGCATGCATCTGAGCCATCCGCTCAGTGTGGTCTCCTGGAGGTTCTCGAGTTTCCAGTGAAACTGCACTTGAGGAATCGACTATCCACGTAGAACCTGCTCCTGTCGATCCTCGATCTCCACTGGAACCTATGCAAACGTCACCACGTCATCAATTTCCAGCTCCCCATGGTCGATGATATGGGTTGGGTTGTCCACGTATCCCCTCAGCAGAGATAAGTGGAAGACATCATGCACCTGGTGTAACTGAGGTGGAAGGCCTAGGGGATAAGACACCTTGCCTACCCTACTGAGAACCTAGATTGTTCTGATGAAGCATGAAGATAGCTTTCTTCCCTGACCAAATCTCAGTAATCCACTTCGCGGTGAGACCCATAAGAATACATGGTCACCACACTCAAACTCCAGGGGTCTCTGTCTCTTTTAAGAATAGAACATAGTCTACTCTGTGCAGTTTTCATCCACTCCTAGATGATCTGCAATTTCTCTGTCGATGCCTGAACCATCTCCGGTTCTACACGTAGTAACGTCAACACTATCCACAAAGGATATCTGAAAAAACGTCTAGCTTCTATTTTTCCACTCCATGTAGCTGGATACTCGACCTCCTGCTGAGAGCATCGGCTACTATGTTTCCCCTTCCTAGGAGTATAGACTATCTCAAAGTCATAATCGTAGAGGAACTGGAGCCATTTCCGCTATCTCATGTTCATGTCCTTCTGAGAGAGGATACACCTGAGACTAATGATTTGATGGGAATCATAAACTGTTCGCTCGATGAACAACGGGTGAGACTAGCCATTTGTAAGTACTCATCTCTACACTACTTCGCCTACGATCTACCAGAGCTGCTGGGATTCCTCCTCTGCTGAATAGAGATATCTGGTCTCGTCCCCTGGATGAACCATGTTCTTTGCATAATACATTTAATCATGACATGAACGGTACTATTTCATGCCATTGAAGACGTCGTAAGGCCTCGATGCTACTACCAAGTGATCCAACCGTTACTCTTTCCTCCAATGGTCGAGTCACACTGTCGGCAGGAGTGTGTGGTCACTATGTCTCTTCCAGTATGAATCTTGGAATCGAGGGTCAAGTCAACAGTTTTAACTGGAACCTCTCAGTATCAACTACATAGAATGGTTAGGGAATAAAACGTCACAAGAATAAGTGTATTTTATTACTGCAGCTCAAAGTACAAAGACAGAAAGCATCAAAAACATCAAAAAATCTAGAAGAATCATGAAAAAAAGTCTCAATTTCTAGAACTAGTCCCGCTCCTGTCTATAGGTTCCTAGAGATCCATGATCATAATCCTCAACTTCCTGAAGCTGAGCTCTCCCCTATCCACTCGTTCCCTGTAGTCGGGGTGGTCTTCCTGGTGGTGGTGGTGGTAGGGCATAAAAGTGTTTCCCACCATCCGTTGTTCAGCCTGCTCCTCTGCCTCATCCACCTGCTCCCTGCGGACCACCACGGTCGAACCTCTTCTTGGGAGGTCCCTCTACCGCATGCTTCTCATCCGTCGGGCGGTTCGAGCACTCTCGCGCCATATGACCCTGCATGCCGCATGCATAACACTGCCTTCTCCTCATGTGGTTGGGTTTCCTTCGTGTGCCCCGTACAATCGAATCTGCATCCTGAGATTGCTCATCAGATGGCTTGGCCCGCTTGGACCTCTGTTTCAACTGTCTACTACTAGCTGCAGAAGACTCTGCTATGGGTCGTCCTGCAGAGGGTCTCAACACTGGTGTCTGCTCAGCGAGAATACTCTCCACTAGAAGTGCTCTCTCCAGTGCCTCCGCCTACGTCGGGATGTTGAGGGAGATCATCGAAGCCCTAATCTCATTCCTCAGTCCCTGCTCGAAGGTCCAAGCGTGGAAGAATGGGTCTCATACCATGTCCGTGGAGTAGCGCGAGAGATCGGTAACCGTCGCTGAGTACTGGGTTACCATTATGATGCCCTACCACAGCTGTAATAGCTCCTAAATGTGCACCGCATGGAGGGTGGCGGGAACAATCTCCGAGCGGAGGAGGCTCTCGAATTCCTTCCAAATAAGTGATGCCTCATCGTGCACCTGGAGCATCAAGCTCCACAATCTACTTGTTGCCGCATGCAGGAGACTCGCTGCTAGGATCACCTTGTGGTCAGCTGGTGTCCCTAATAACCTGAAGACTCGAACGACTACCTCCAGCCAATCCTAGGCTTCCTGAGGGTCCATCTCTCCGAGGAACCTGGGCGGTCTCTGACGCTAAAACTCGCGTAGTGCACTCAGGCGATCTGCACTCTCAGATGATGGGGCTGGTAGTATCGGTGGCTCGATGGATAAAAGTACCGTTGGTGCCTCCACTGTAAAGGGGCCCTGCAACGAGGCCTCGTCACATGGTGGGCTGCCATCTCGTACATAACTGGGAACCCTAGCTAGCTGTCGTCGTGGGGCCATCCTGAAAAGAAACCAGTGTGCCACGGTAAATACAGTATACCTGGTGATCTGACACAAGTAATCACAAAGAAAACTTTGAAAGACACATGCAATTAATGTTTTCATGCACTGAGCTGGAAATCAGAAGTTAGGATCCTGGTGTATGGATACGTTAGCCTCTGCACCATCACTGGACTCCCTGGACAGATAACCACACTCAACACTCTTAACACTATTTCTTCACATAGAAGAAAGGTCAGAGTCATGATTTCTGTGGTTGAACCGATCACCTATGATACCAATTTGTCATGACCCGTTCTCGGGACCCATGTCGTGACTACCCCAAACCCGCCTTCCATAGGCCAGGGGCTGGCGACTATCATCAAAGATGTAATTCCCGATATAAGGGAATACATTGCCTTTATGTAAGAAAACTAACACCACAGAGTATGAAAGAAAAAGTAACACTAAGTAAACTGAGTACAATAGTAAGTGCTGGAAAGTAAATGGACCTGTATATAAACCCAAACTAAAAGTAAAGTACAACTGAAAAGAGAGTAGAACAGCAGAAAAGTAAAGCAGTGATTCCGAGCCATCCTCTTGAAATCCCACCTGATGGGTGGGTACAGATAGTCTCCTCTGCTCCTCCGATCCAGCCATCTGCTCCAAGAACGTCTCGTACAGTGGTCCACCTCTAGGTACCATCCAACTCCACGAGCACCTACCTTTATCAGCATTTTCCATCGTCTGCATCCAACACAATGTAGTGCGGGCATAACTCATGCAGGGGTGAGTTTACGCTACTCAGTAGGGACCCTGAAACACCTGAAGGTCTCCTAGAATCCACGAAGGATAAACCACAAAGGAAAGTTACAAACATGGAGTAACAACCAACTCTACTTAGGTATATGCCCATACATATACCTAAGTCATCAATTCCTATTCGGCTCCAACACACGAGACCATGTACAACCTAGTCCACACAGGAGAAAAGAACCCATTCCACATAGGATTTCATAACCCAATCCACACAGGATAGCACAACCCAATCCACACAGGAAATCACAACAATCTTATCGATGATAATGATTGTAAGTTAAGACTCAACTCACATAGGTATTTAGTTACAAAGAGGGGTGGAGATGATTAGATGTAGCCTCTGAATAATCTCTTATGCCGAACCCATGTTTAGTATTCGTCGCTGCCAAACCCACGAGGGATCCAAGTATAGTAGTCATCGTCACCAAACCCACAAAGGATCCTAGCATTGTAGTCGAACCCATGGAGGATCATAGTACAATAGTGATCCTTGTCGAACCCACTAAGTATCCTAGTACGGTAGTCATCCTCGTCGAACCCACGGAGGTTCCTAGTACGGTAGTCGTCCTCGTCGAACTCACGGAGGATCCCAGTGTGGTATTCGTCCTCGTCGAACCCACAGAGGATCCTAGTACAGAAGTCATCTTCGTCGCACCCACGGAGGGTCCCAGTACGGTAGTTTTCCTTGTCGAACCCACGGAGGATCATAGTATGGTAGTCGTCCCCGTCGAACCTATGGAAGTTCCTAGTACGGAAGTCATCTTCATGGCAGCCAACTCTAGGGTTCCCGCACAAAGCATGCTCGATTCCGGGAGGGTCTGCTTCACGAGCCAAGGGGATCAATACATCAACTGACAAGAAATATGGAGTTGATGTATCCCAATGTTCCGTCTCGACAAAAGGACCACAACAGGATAGGCAGCGCGTCAATCATATTCTCGATCTGAGAGTTATTGGCTTTTTCGTTTCAGGGGCCCTGTTGGTTTTTAAGTCAAAACCAACACGACCATGCTCCAACTACGTCCAAACCTCGAGCAGAGTAATCCCAAAGAATCGTATCACTAAGAGGAATCAAACAAAGTTGAAGAAATGTCAATCAGACGTCCGGAGCTCATGTTATAAATTTTTCTGCTCTGAGGGCTCGGTTGGTTTCATGTTCGAACCAACCCGGCCGTACCCAAAGTTCTACGAAAATTTGAGTGCAATATACCGAAACGACCATCTCGATCCAAGGATCGCTACGCAACTAACGGTAAGTCAATCAGTGGTACATTTCCCATTTTATGAGTGTTTGAAAAATTCTCTCCGGAAATCAGGGGGTTCGGGCCCGGTCCGACCCGGACGATAGCCCTGGGTCGGCCCGAACCGGGTCGACCCGACTCGGGTCCAGGTCTGGCCCGGTTGCGCGCAGCCCGGCTCAGCTGGTGCATCCCGGCGCAGGGATCCGGCCCAGCGTGGGCGGACCGACCCGGCGTGGGCAGTCCGGCCCGGCGCGGCTGGTCCGGCCCGGTGCGGGCATTCCAGGCCAGCATGGGCGGTCGTTCCCGGTGCGGCCCTCTACGAGCTCCCACGTGCTATGCAGAAATAGAAGGGGGAGGGGGGGGGGGGCGCTGCCCCCATATTTTTTGAATGGTGGCCCCCATGTGTAGGGGCCCACCCCTGCCTGCCGCCGGGGGTTAAAACCCCCGTTCTTCCGAAATACGGCCGGCCATAATGGCCGACCGGTGTACCGTCGTGGGACCCCCACGGGTCCCGTCTTTCGAAGTGCCGGTGACCGGAGGATATGGCCGCCCTCCACTGCACCACCGCGGCCTTAGTCCACGGACCACCCCGGCCACGTCCCTCCATGGTACTCTGGCACGGCGCGAGGACGCCTCGCTCCTCCACCGTGGCCCGACTCCGGACGCGGCCCTTTTCGGCTTTAACGGCGCGGCGCGGCGCGACGGCACCGCGCCCCTCCACTGCGGCCCACACTGTCTACGGTTCCCTCGTTCCCGCGCGGTGTGACGGCACCATGTCGCCTCTATTCTAATCTATAACGATTTATAACAACAATGGGTAGGAGATTCGGACATGTTTGTGTGGTCCGGCCTCCACCCGTTAATTCGATAACAAGCGGATAATTATTTAATGATGAATGCCAAATTAATGATGAACATAAAACAATCCCCTACCTCAACAATGATGTCAAAAGTCAGTGTCACAGTTGACGGCATCGGTGTACGTCCAAGGTGGATGACGTCTCACACCAGCTACAGAGAGGAGAAGAACGGCATGTCGATCACTCCTTGCGGTGACAGTGTTATTCGTCATGGTCTTGACGTTCTTCGCCTTCTCCAACGAAGAAGATGAGTTCTATTTCCACCAAAACCCCACACAACAAATCAACCCTAAATAAAATAAGACTCTTCTTATTTTATTACCCAACCCATGCATTTCCAAAATTCAAAAGTTGAATTAACATAAATTAATTAATCTCGAACTTGTCAATATTAAATGAAGTATAGTTGGAAACATTAATGTGAGGGAGTGTCACATAATTAATGTGGGGGGTTTTAGAGATGTTAAGGAATTTGAAGGGATGGGACTCATGTGGTCCCCACCTCACAAAATCCTATCAAGAGGTTTTAGGTTCAAGTGGGTTCCACCCAACTCCCACACATGGGGTTAAATCAGTTAGATGTGAAATAAATTCATACACAACATTATTTAACTTAACACTTAATCCATTTATTTTAACAACTCTTCCCGAGAAAACGCAACTCCAGTGAAGGTATTATTAAGCAATTACCAGAGATGTGGTTTCATCGGTGCCCTCAGATTTCAATTCCAAGCACCGGTTTAAATGTCAGAAAAACCCACTCGTTTGTTCACTGAACGGACCCAAACTAAATTTCGGAAATTGATTCCGGGCACACCTGGCCTCGGAATCAAGTGCTATCAGAATCTGCGGACTCGTAAAATTCCAAAGAAATTAAGAAACAAAATTCATTGAAATTTCCAGGTCTTTACAAAAATTATCTATTCCACTGAAACCATATAGTGGAAAAATAAAAATATTATATGAAAAATTATGATTATTAATTCATAGTGGATGATTTTTTGATAATTTATATTTTTCGATGTAGTGGAATATATTCCTTAAAATTATATATGTATCATTAAAAATAAATATCATATGTATGGTAATATTATAAAGCATAATAATATTCAAAATAACACTATAATATAATCAGCGAATGCTTCATGTTCACAATTCAAAAATGGAGATACCCAAGAATCAATATATAAATTACATAATCATGGGGACATTCCATAGTAATAAAGATACTGACTGTGAAGAAAACATATATGAATTGGACATAAGAAATATTAATATGTTTTGTTATAATTATTCCCTTCTATAAAATTATTTGTTAAAAAATTATTTCCCACACACTATAATTTCTTCATATTAAAAAAAATGTAAACCAAGAGTAATATTTCTAGATAGAGATAATTTTAGTTCAAATTGCTCAAAATGTTTTATAAATATTAGACATTTTATAATCTATGATATATATTTAACATGGAAATTTATATATAAAAATAATTATCCACATGAATTCTTTATTAATGGGAAATTATATATGAAAATTAAAATTTATAGAAGATATAGTTATTCTTCCATTTCATAATGAACAAAAAACAATGGATGAGATGTGAGAAGGGGTTAAAGATTATCAAAATAAATCTAAAACAATATCATTGCCTTCAAAGAATGTTCAAGAATGTGAATATATTGAGACGTCAATATGATTGACCTCACCTAATTAATAATATATTTCCTTTACTCATAGATATTTATATAGTCATTATTTTGTTCCAAATATATTTCCCTATATGAATATTTAAAAAAATCATGAATCTAAAAATTGGGAAATATAATCATTAGATATGACATTATTTTTTTGTGAATATGTAAATTAATATCAATTGAGTTGATTAGGGTTTATACATGACAATTTTTATTTCATTTATATGAGATCATTTAATTAATATTTATAAAATTAATATCATTTTAAAATTTATACATTGCAGGTGATGATATGCGAAAAAATATAGCTATTATATTTTGGATATTGAAAATCATCATACTAATATCTTGATATATAATTTTCCATTTTTAGAGTTATGATAGTTTTCTATATATATGTTAAAATAAAATATATTTATATTTAATTCCATTTAATATATTAACTACATCCATTATTTATTGGCCCTGATCTTTTAGATTCGTAAGTGAAATATATATAAAGAAACTATTTTAGATGAAGTCTAATATTTTTTCTTTATTTATTAGACTCTTAAACCTATTATTGTATGTTCAACATTTATTTCATATAATTTATATTTATATAGAAGATAAAATATTTTTTATATAATTTTTTTGAAAAAATATTATTTTGTCTCATTATTTGATATGAAAAACACATTTAATGATATATTATATAAGATAGGATACTTATGATTATCAAAACATTTCATTCTAAAAGATGAATGTTCCTTTTTTCTTAAAAAAATTCTTTCAAAAAAGAAATAATTATGGAGAATAGAAGAAGATAAGAAAAAAAATTCATGAACACTATCTTACAAAATTATTTGAAAGAATATGTTTCACATCATGTAGAAATAAAAAAAATAATAGGAGGCATATAAAAGAATTATTGTATATAAAAAAGATCGATAAAAAAATTTAAATTATCTCTGCTTTATAACTGAGGTACTTAGATGCATTTCTAATGTAACTATCATCCTATCTATATCAACATCAGATATTAGGAATTGAAAAATTTAGATTGTGGCATTCACATGTAATTCATGAAGAAGAATTCTATTTCTGACTTATTATGTAGAGTTGGATTTACAATCAATGGTTTCTTTTATAAATCCAACAATATAGATTTGGAACTCATTGTTCCAATTGGGGAACATAAATTATAAAATTATTATAAATGATTTTTTACATTTTCAAAGAAATGAATAAGCATGAATATTTAGATAGTAGTGAGGGACATGTGGAAGTCAATAGATGTTGACATATTCCTTGATTGAGGAGTTGGATTTTTCATGGTTAATTATTATTAGTTATAATAATTATTAAGAATATTAAATGTTAGATATCATGTTAATAATATAATTAGAGATTATACTATCATCAATGGGATGGTTATGTGTAGTCATTTCAAGAAATCAATTGAGACCAAGAAGAAACTAGAGATCATCATATCTTTTGATTGAATCATGTGGAAGTATAATGAAAGTATACATGGATAAATTTTTTAATATTTTTATCAATAGTATATATTGACCGATTTGAATAGAAATTAATAGTTTAGGACAAAGAGTTGAATGGATTATTAATAAATATTTGAACATTTTTAATACATGGGAAGATCATAGATGGGCTTCATTATCCACATATTATCACGATTTTTGGATTATAAAAATCCCTCAAAAAAACAACATATAAACTGAGGATGTGTTAACCAGAATCTATAAATGAAGTTTTTTACATTTTCTAATGATTATGAATAATTCATAAACCATTAAAATATTTTATATAATTTTTTGTTGTTGTGGTAGTTACTATCGAGGATATATCTTTCTAATGGATATGGAGTTTAGTATATCAAATGAATATCACATGGATAGTGAAAGAAAGGGAATGAACAATAAGGATAATTATTGATGGTTGAGTAATTTTTTTTAAGGAACTAAAATGGTGATAAAAATATGTTCTTGATTTTGTATAGAACTTTAAAATAAGTGTTGACTTTAAAAAAAGAATTATATTGAAAACAATATTGTAGGAAATTTGGACACAATTGATTTTTTCAGATCATGATTTAATATTTATGTATGCGAATAAATAATTATACCTCACATCCTAATTTAAGGACAATTATTCCACAATTATTATATGAAATAGAAGAGTTTACATGGACAATAGAATGATTCTACAACATATACTAATTTTGTTGTGATTTTTATCTAAATAATGATGAGGTATTTCGTATATACATATTGTTATATGATTGAAGGAAATTATTTTTATGTATAGAGTAGTCTTTTATGGTTATTTATTTCATTATATAAGATATATATGATTCCACAACTAAATTGTTCAAGATACTGGGTACCAAGTAATGAAAAAATGATGCTATTTTGTAAGGATAAACCCTTTATTCTAGAAATAGTATCAGACACATATAACATATCTATGATAGATATAATGAGATATAATTTTTAGAAGAAAATATTTAAATACACACCATGAAATAGTCAATTAATTTGTAAATCCTTGTAGTATTATGTAATTCTAACGTGACATAATTTTAGAATTTTAGAAATGAATTTATCAAATGATAGTGCCATAATAAATCCCATTTAAACATGAATTTTAATATTTAATTTTGAAAATTAGAATTGTGGGATAATAATGTTATATTGTTGAAATGTGTAACACCCTAACATTTTTTAAAAATATTTTTTAAATAAACATTATTGTTTTTCATATTTTAGAGAACATAACACTGAGTAGAAGAAAATCAGGATATAATATTAAATTATGTTTATTTATTATGATAGTTCCCAAATATCCAACAGATTAGACTGTATGAATATGACTAACTAAATAATGAGAATACAACTTGTCTATAATTTTATTAAATAATTTCACTATAGATTAAAAAATTTACTTTTTTGGTTAAAGAATAATATTTTTATAAAATAAAAATTATTATACTCATAGTATTCATTTATATTAATAAATTATAATAATCAATATTTTTAAAATATTTTATTAAAATTTTTATATATTATATTCAATAAAATTTATACAATTGAAATAATAGGTTTTCTACGCTAGATATAAGAAAAAAAATAATCTTTTTTTGTTTAAAAATGTTTTCTTATAAAAATATGTTTCATCACATTTTGTGGAGTAATTTTAAATTTAATTTTATCCAATTTAAGAAAAATTTATTAAAAAATATATATTATAAAATAATCATAGAAAATCTTTGTTATATTTGGATTTCGATATATTTAAGTGGATTATTTTTTCGATGAATAGTAAAATATATATATTTTTATTAAAATTCCATTTAAATCTAAACAGTTTAAAATTATAAAAATAATTATAATAATGTCTTAAATGATGAATTAGTTAATTTAATTCATTATAAATTTAATTTATGTCATTAGATTAAATTTAATGTAAAATATATATATAATAACATTTTATATTTAAAAAATATTTTATTTTGAATTTGATTTTTGTTTTAATTATGGGTTTAATTTTAAATTAAATTTTTACCACATTGTGATTCCAGTATAATAAAATATATTCCATATATTGTATCACCAAAATTAATCTTAGGTAATAATTTGAAATTATGTTTTTCTAAATGAACATTCGAACTAAAAAAATCCATTTCCAATGTTAAGGTCTTAGAAAGATTCTATAGGGGTAAAAAAAGAGATAAAAATCGTATAAAATTTATAATTTTAATGGACACATGAAATTTGATCTTATATCATATAAGGTACTATAGTTGTCCAATGTGGATCCATTTTTCTAAGAACGTTACTTGAAATTATAATAAAATGTTGAAAAATTCAAATGTGCTACTCACCTCAATTATGATAGGCCACCCCATACATACCCTATATACACATAAAGATAATTTTAGTTTGTAAATTCACTAACATAATATATTAAAAACATCTTAACAACTTCCTAGAGTAGCTAGTTTTATTAGAAAATTATTCTACTGAAAATTTAGTCAAGAAACTAAATAGGACATTCAAAGATGAGTTGTAATATATAATATTGATTTGTCATTATATTTATTCTTATAAAATATTAAAATATTATTAAATGACTGGGAAATAAATAAAATTATATCTTAAATATATATAAATTTGTTTATGTTAATATGATAACATATATCTATTTCATATATGATTGACAAAAACCTGATAAATAAATGTAATTCATTTTCAATCTCCACCTATCTAGGATGGATAAAATAATGAATTATATATATATATATATGATATTTATAGAATAATTATACATATAGAATTATGTAACCACATTTAAATTCATCCCTTACAACCAGATGGAAAACAATAATGTTGTTAATGAAAACATGTGGACTACCGCCTCAACAAAGAGATTTGTTACATTTTCCCTTATATTTATTGTTCATATATTTTTATTAGTATATATATTTTATGAATATATATGATATAAATGTATTTTATCAAATTATTTTTGGGTAAATTTTAATTTACATTTCTTTCATTCCATCTATCAAAAAATTAAAGAGTGTTCAATTGTACATATGACATATCGTCTCTATGAACAGTGTGATTCATTTTTATATCTCACACATTTATGGATGACTATTTATAGTTATACTGGGTATTTATCATATTAATAACATTATTATCATTATAAATAGATTTTATCATTATAAATATACAAGGACCTAAAAATTCAAATGAAAATGTACATGAAAAATAAAGAAGTAATCACCCAAAAGAGTGATTTTAATAAAAATATTCAATATAAGGTTATTTGTAAAAAAATTAATGGTATGTTATATATGAGAATTAAAATGAAAAATATGTATAAAAATATATATTTATTATATACGATTTTCTAATAAGTATGAATGAAGTCAGACTTAGTGTAATAGATTTTATTTACTTTTACTTCGGTGACACAACTACCATATTCACAACTTGTTTTTATATATTTTTTATAATTTCCATGAAGCTATACTATCATAGTTAATGTGAATATTAGGAGTATTTTCATATCAATCAACATTTCATTCCTTCATGAGTCCTATGATTAATAAATTACCTATGGGGTAAGTGTTTTATATTATAATGTCATCATTTCCCATGATTATTTATGATTATACCCCCAATGAAAAAAATTCATGATAATACTCTAAAAAATAACATGAATTTTATTCCTAGTGTTTTTATTTCAAAAAATTTCATGTTTTCCATTCATTTCCCCCTTTTTATGTAATCATGAAACCCAAAATATGATATTAAGTATTTCCTGATATTATCTCTATATTAGGGAAAACATCAATTCACTTCAATATCCATGATTTTTAAAGAAAGGTTCTAACAAATTTTGACATTCTAAAATTGTTGTTTAAGTAATTTTTAACTATGTCTGTCATATTTACAAAATTTTTAAAATGGAATTTTTTTTTTCATTTTTTTAAAAACATAATTTTATAATTTTACTAAAAATGAAAATGGTATATTTGATATAACATATAAGACAAGAATATAATTTCATTCCATCTTGAACAACCAATACTTCAATGATTGACATACATGATTCTGTTGTTTTTCGAAATAAAATTTTTCCTTAAATATTAGGGTTATATATTGATTTTAATTATGTTCTTTCAGATTAGAAAGTATTTTTTTCTCAATATATATTCCAAGTGATATTTAAATATTATTTTACATCTAATATTACATCCTTGTATGTTTTCCAAACCATTATGGGGATATTATAAAATGATAACATACTCATTCTTTCCTAATAATGTTTATGACTATGATGACAATATATTTAGCAAACCCATTATATTTCTAAAGGACATTCTATAATAAAATTGATAATATATTATGAAACAACAATTTTCCTATGTTTATATCCTGGTGATGTTTTTATTGAAACTTTATTCGTTTCATGTTTAATTTTATGATAATGTTTTTAGATATTATGGAAAAAATTATCATTATTTTCATTATATGAAATGTGGGGCCTGAAATTATGTTTCTCGCTAATGTGTTGCGTAATGATGGATGTATCCTAAGATAAATAATATGTGAATGATAAGTGAACCAAATTCAATATTAGAATTTTTTCCATTATGATAGTATTGAGATTTAAACATGGATACTGAAATAGTTTAATGTGTGAACCCAATCCTCTGAGATAGCTTTATAAGTAATCATTTTATTCTTATGAAATTATTTTTAATACTTATGTTTATGAAGAAACCATGTATTATTAAAATTTTATACTCTTATGACTCATGTTTTCTATTATTTCATTATAAAAAAATATTTATGAACATCCATGATTTCTTCATTTTCTCAGGATTCTGATCTCTGATATGCATGGTATGGTTTTCAAATGTAATTATCATAATCTCACACCCTTATTCGCAAGTAATATATTACTGATCATTGATATCACACATTATTAAAATTATTAAAGATTGAATAACACCATTTCTTATGTTTCCAATAATGAAAGGTATTATATATGATATGTTAACAAGAGAGGTAGTTTTGAAGAATTTTTTTGGAGATATTCTAGATATATTATGTACCCATTTTTTCTATATACATGTTTTAAATGATACAAGACTTATATTATAATGTATGTTACTGTTATGTTATTTTAATAAATATTTATCTAAAATGTAATATCTATGTATGAAATATATGGTTCATTATTTTTACTATCAAAAATTTTTTTAGTCACTACTAGAAATGAGGTTGAAAAAATATAATTATGAACCCTGTGGGGAACTCTATCAATAGGATGACATCCTACTATTTTCATAATGATCACAGATGACCAAGGTGAAGTCTTATTAATTATAAATTTTAATAAATTAGTTGTGATTTAGAAAACGTTTTTATAACTTTTTCATAAAAAACCACTTTAATCATAGAATAACAATGATAATACGATCCACGTTGGATTTGTAAAGACCTGGAATTTCCATGAATTTATTTTCTTAGATACATGGGAATTTTATGAGTCTATGAAAACTAACAACGGATGATTCCAAGGCCCGGTGTGCCCAGAATCAATTTCTGATGTTTTGTTTGGGTATGTTCAGTAATTATGAGTGGTTGTTGGTTAAGACCTCTACTTGGGAGTTAGAGGTGGGACCGCCACAGCCTAACCTCCCACGAGAGGTTATGGTGGTGGGGACCACCCGAACATAACCTCTCGTAAGAGGTTACGTCATGAGGACCACACGAGACTAAAACCCCCCAATTAATTTGAGGGTGGAAAATCTCCCAACTCCCCTCATTAATGAGAGGGGAGTCCCTTGACCTCCTCTACCATTAATTAGTGCCACCTCTCCCTTTTAATTAATTGCGCCAATGCATGTAATTTGATTAAGAGAAGCCTCTTGACCATCCCATTAATAAATTGTGCCCACACATGTAATTTATTAGGGGGATACTTTTAATTTATTTCTCCATTTTGAAATTTTTGTGCCAATAAAATAATAGATAAATTATATTATTTTTGTCTTGGAAATTATCACATGGTGGGAGCTTGAGAGGAGATCTTGGGGGAAGAGAAGTTCTCCCAACTAAGAATGAAGAATGCGGAGAAGGCCACCAACAACCTTCTTCATCTTCCTCTCCCAGATCCTATTGACGAAGAGTGTCTTCCACGACCGACACAGCTCGGGGTTGGGAGTTCGTCTCCAACGCGGCGAGCAATGAAATTAATTGTCTACATTCCGCAACACCGTCAATGAATGACGAATGTCGATCGATGAATCAAAGGTATGGTTTTTACTTTGTGTTCAATCGCTTTTCTTTTCTTGTTGTTGTTTGAAAAGAAATCGTTGTGTGGTTGTTAATGGTTGATGTTCATCTTTCCAATTTTGGTGAACCAATTGATATCACTTTAAAGGCGATGGATGCGGGCCAACCTAACATCGACCGACATCCTCTAACAATTATTCTTTCATCTAAAACTCTACGACATGGCGACGAGGTGACAATGAAGAAGGTGGTGATGACGAAGGTCATGCTACCCACGACCTCTGCGAATCGCGCTGCCCCCGCGACGCACCGAAGCTTCTGACCGAACACTGTCGGCCCGAACGACACCTGGCCCGCCTACCCGCAGCCTCCCTGCGCCCTCCCCGGCGTGCGGTCCGCCATGCTGCGGCCTCCTGGCACCCTTCTCGCGGCCCTTCGGCGCCCCTAGGTGCTGCCTAGTGCCATGCCGGCGCCCTCGTGGCCTACCTGGCATGCGGCACGCCTACCTGTGGCCCTCTAGCGCCCTGCCCGACACCCCTGCACTCTTCTCGGTGCCCTGTCAGCGGCCCCACGGCCTGACAGGCCCCTTCCTCGGCCTACCTGGTGCCCTCACGACCTACCAGGGGCCGTTGTGGCCTGCCCAGCCCCAACTGCGGCCTGCTCGGCACCTTCGAGCCCTACCCGGCACCCCCGTGGCCTACCCGGACCCTACCGCGGCCTGCCCGGTGCACCCACAGCCAGCTCGTGCTCTACGCCGCCTGTCCGCTGGACTTCGAACCAGCCGAACCTCTCAGGACTATTTGATCGAGTCATACCCCTCGTGGCATTGGACGGACCAGCCCTAGCCTTCGGGCTGAGTCGCCTCCATGGCGACCTCCAGGCCAAACTGCCCTCGTAGTCCCCTAGGCCGAGCCTAGTGGATTGGGCAAAAAACTCAGTGGGCTGACCCACCCAATGGGCTGGGTCAGACCTAGTGAATCTAATTGGGTCGACCCAAACTGGGTTGGCCCAGAATGGGTTGGGCCGAGTCGTTCTGACTAGGGCGGATCAGACTTGGGCCCATTACATACCCATTACCTTCTGAGACCATATCATTGGCACCAGACGTCCATTTGATGAACAGTCAATGACAACAATATTCTTGTAAGGAAGTCGTCCCTTTGATATTACCCCACTGGAGTTCGTGGTATATTTGAGATATGGTCAGGATGGATCGGACACGAATCCAGTCGGGCCCCCAGGAATAAAAGGCTAATAACTAACAGACCAGGAGTCCGATGGATGCGCCATCTATTGCGTTGAGACCCCTATGACATGGAAAACCTTTGAGACACATCTTTGATGAAATTCGTTATAGTTGGAGTATTTACCAATAGCTCGTGGATCAGATCATTTTAGTGACGAGAAGACATAGTGTAGATACCTAGTAGCTGGAAGACATGATGAATGTTTGAACAATTCGACTCAAAGTGATTCGACTAGCCTAGTGGGGAGAACCTGGTATTTTCCCACAAACCCACGAGAGAGGAGCACCTGGTAGTTGGTGGTAGACCCGAAGTACTCGACAGGAGGAGTAACTCTGCAGGCTATTAGGGGAATCACCTTGTAGTTGGCGGTAGACCCACAGTGGAGGAGCGTCTGGTAATTGGTAACAGACCAGCGGTACTCGACATGAGGAGTACATCAACAATCCAAGGTTAGTGAGAAGTGCCTTGGTGTTGCAACATGCCCACTGTACCTGAGAGAGGAGGAGTTCTCCAACAGCAATGGTTTTGATAATGAAAATCATGGTTTGAGATGAGTCAATGGCTTTTGTGTTTTCCTCATGTTTGAGATGGGATACTAGAGAACGTAGGTATATGTATGGGCATATACCTAAGTAATGGTTATATGTTTATTTCATTCATTGTAATTTATCTTTGTTGGATTTTGTGAGACCTTAAGGGTCTCGGGGTCCCTATTGAGTATTGTTATACTCACCCTTGCACGGGCTATGCCCGCACATAGTTATGTTGGATGCAGACTACAGACAACGCTAACTGAGGCAAAGTAGTAGGACTAGATGGTAACAGGAGGTGGACAACACGGCGTGACGATACACGGAGCAGACGGATGGACGTGGAGTACTGAGGAGGCCATATGTACCTACCCTTCAATTAGGAACCCCGGAGGATGACCTAGCAGCTTCTTTATTTTTTTTCTGTTGGACTTGTACTTTTTTGTTGCGATTGAATTTACAGCCCCTTTTATTTTCTAGAAATTCTTTTTTATATAGTTCTACTTAGTGTTTTTCTTCTAGTTGTGTACTCTGATGTGTTTGTTTTCAGATTTAATGGCAATGCCTTAAAAGTTTAGGGATTTACGCCTTTGGTTCTAGTCGCATGCCATTGCCCTATGGAATGAAGGATTGGGGTAGTCATGATACGGGCCCCAGGGTTTGGGTTGTGACAAATATTTATCAGAGTAGTCGGTTCTACTGCAGAACATAGGACACTGATCTTACTTTGCTGTGAAGCATTAATGTTAAAGGCACTAAATGTGGTTTTCAGTTTAGGGATTCTAGTGTTGGTGCGGGTGGCCGACGTATCCATACACAAGGACCCTAACTTCTGATTTTTTACACATTAAACAAAAACACAGACTGTGTGTGTGCCTTAAAAAGTTTTCTTTAAGACAACTCAACTAGGTCAACTCACTGGGTATAGTATTTTGACCGTTTCACATCTATTTCTTTAGGGATGACTCCCCGCAGACGACAAGTTAGAGCCCCGAGAGTTGTGTGTACTGACATCCCACCGAGCGATGAGGACTCGGTGCAGGGCCCTTTACCAGTGGAGGCACCAGCAATACTACTTTGCATTAGGCAACCGATGCCACTAGCCCCAGTGACAGATGATGCATGCCGCATGGGCGCGATGCACGAGTTCCAACGCTAGAGGCCACCTAGTTTTAGGAGAGAGACGGACCGACATGATTCTGAGGATTGTCTGGAGGCTATGGTGAGAGACATTAGGCTAGTAGGGACACCTTTAGACTTCATGGTGATACTTTCTACGAGTCTCCATTAGGAAGCAACAGGGTGATGGTGGAGCCTGATGCTCAAGGTTTATGACGAGGCGATCCTACTCTGGGAAGACATCGAGAGCATGTTCCGAGTGTAGATTTTCCCAACCCCTCTCAGCGTAGTGTGGATATAGGTGCTACTTCATCTACAGCATGGCAGCATGATACTAGCATAATACTCAGCGAGGTTCACCGACCTCTTGCGCTACTCTACTGATATGGTGTGAAACCCATTTTATAGGGCCCGAACCTTCGAGTAGGATATCAAATGGGAGATCAGAGCATCGATGATCTCACTCAGTATCCTGACACAGGTGGGGGTGTTAGAGAGAGCTCTAATAATTGAGAGTTTCCTTACTGAGCAGTCACCAACAGCGAGACCCACTACTAGCCGACATGTAGTACAGTCTTCTACAACTTGTAGTAGATAGATGTCGCAGAGGTCTAATAGGACCAGACCGATAGGTGGACGACCGCACAACTCAGAATCGGGTGTGCGGGGCACCCAGAGTAGAGATAGAGCCAGCCATGCCAGGAGCGGGCATTGTTACTCATGTGGTGGATTTGGTCACATGTCTCATGATTGTCCGACCTATCGTTCTAATGATCAGCAGACAGTTGAGGTAACTCCCTGGTAGAGGTAGAGGTTCAAATGAGGAATTCCATATCGAGGAGGTGGGCTTGAAAGGGGAGTTGGACGTGCATCTGGCGGTGGAAAATTTTATGAGGTGTTACCACCACCACCACCAGGAGGTCCACCCCGACCGCCGGGAGCAGGTGTATAGGGGAGAGCCCAGCTCCATGTAGTTTAGGCTTATGATCATGGTGCTCCGGAGATGATATGTGGTACTATCTGTGTCTATTCCACCTTAGCTGCCGTTCTTATAGACACGGGTTCCAGTCACTCATTCATTTCCACTTCCCTCATTCAGATTTCGATGATTCTGATGAAGCCTTTGCTTGATCCTTACGGCTAGAGTCTCATATGATAGCTGATTCAACGATTATGTACTAGTTTCAGAAGTGCCAGCTTTCTCTAGGTGGATAGATCTTCTGCTCGAATCTCCTAGTAGCGGCATCGAGAGCTTACGAATTCATCTTGGTTATGGACTGGTTATCTATAGTCCATGCTCTGATCGAATTTATTGGAAGAAAAGTGTGGTGTGTTCTCATGGATGGGATCAGGTTTACCTTCACCGGCAAGAAGGAAACCTTTGCAGCACATGAAAGAAATATTCGAAAGAGGGTGTAGTCGATCACTCATCAGTTGGCCTACCTTACCCTTAGATCAGTTGAGGTGGAGAGTCTGACTTATCCTGTAGTGGTGGACCAGTACAAGGATGTTTTCCCTGACATTGTCCCAAGACTTCCTCCTCATAGAGAGGTGGAAATTTATATTGACCTATACCCTGGGAGGGAACTGATATCTACTATAGCATATCAGATGTCTCCCCCATGAGCTTCGCGAGCTGAGGGTACATCTAGAGTACATGCAGGGAAAGGGATTCATCCGGCCTAGTTTTTCTCCCTATTCAGCCCTGATTCTGTTTTCCAAGAAGGCGGATAGTATCTTGAGGCTCTATGTCGACTACCGTAACCTAAACCAGGTGACAACAAAGAACTAGTACCCACCCTTGAGGATTGACGACCTCTTTGATCAGTTGTAGTTAGTATGGTGGTTTTCGAAGATAGTCCTCAGATCTGGCTATCACCATCTCAAAGTTCGAGACGAGGATGTGCAGAAGTCAATCTTCAGGTGTCGTTACTGCCACTACGAGTTGTTGGTTATTCTCTTTGGCATAACCAACACTCCAACAGTGTTCATTAGTCTCATGAACATGATCTTCTAGCCTTACCTCGATCTATTTGTCGTAGTCTTCATAGACGATATTGTGATCTACTCGACTTCTGAGGAGAAGAGTGCCTACCATTTGCAGGTAGCACTAGACACACTCTTAGAGTTTGAGCTTTATGGTATGCTCTAAAAGTGCTAGTTTTGGATTACAGATGTTCAATTCTTGAGAAACATCATCTCAGAGGCTAGAGTTTCATTGGATCTAGTGAAGATAGAGGCGGTACTTGCTTGGGTGCCACCCAGAAGTGTGACGGGGGTACAGAGACTCCTGGGTTTGGATGGATACTATCGAAGGGTTGTACCAAACTTCTCCAAATTTGCATCACCACTATCATCCTTGACGAAAAATAGGAAACCATCCGTGTGGTGGGAGAGATGCCAGTAGAGCTTTCAAAAGGTGTGGCAGAGGCTGACCAGTGCCCCCCATCTTCAGGCTTATGTAGGTGGGCGTAGGGTACATTGTCTACTGCAACACATCAGGGGCCGGACATGGGTCTGTCCTGATGCAGGAGCAATCAGTTATTTCATATGGTTCTCATAATCTAATATATAAAATACAAAACTACACAACCCATGACCCGGAGTTAGCAGTAGTGGTCTTCACCTTTAAGATGTGGAAGCACTGTCTGATGTGAGAGCATTTTATCATGTTATCTTTTCACAAGAGTCTCAAGTATATCTTCTCAAAAAAAACTGAACATGTGACAATGAAGTTGTCTTGAGTTCATCTAGGACTTTGACATCGAGATATTATATACTCCTGGGAAGGGGAATGTTGTTGCAGATGCGCTTAGCAGGAGGGCTGATATACAACTGCAAGGAGAGGTGATAGAGAAGATGTCTTCTTTACATATATCCTTTGTGGATAGAGATGGAGCAGCCATTCTACATTCTCTTACAGTCACTCCCCCTCATCCTCAGCGAGTCAGGGAGGCACAACATGGGGACGCTGACTGTGAGACATGACGTGCTACGATATCCATAGGGCCGACACATGATGGGTTCTCTGAAGGTGGGGAGCACGTCATCATCTTCAGAGTACGTACCTTGGTACAAGTGGCACTTCATAAGTAAATGTTTAGTGAGTTCCACATATCCCCTCTAGAGTTACATCCAGTAGTCTCTAAGATGTACCAGGACCTTCGACGACAACACTGGTGTCCAAGTATAAAGAAGGCAGTTGCGAATATCGTCTCATGTTTCCTCGCTTGTAAGCAAGTGATGGCAGAACACCAGGTACCAGTAGGTCTGGTTCAACCCATATAGGTTCCATAGTGGATGTGGGATGGAAAATCAATCGACATAGTGACGGGTCCTACACATACATCCATGGGTCTCGACTCGATTTCGGTGATCGCCGACAGTCTCACCATGTTGGCCAACATCCTACCGATCAGAGAGAAGGGTTCAGTAGATATCTTAGGACGCCTCAATGAGGAAGATATTGTGCGTATACATGGAGTAACTTCTTCTATTTACTTCGACCGTGACACAGGTTTTACTTCCCAGTTATTGAAGGGGTTTCATGATGCTTTCGGGACACTACTTTTCTAGAGCACCACATTCCATCCTCAGACAGATGATCAGACTGAGTGCACCATTCAGTCCCTCGAGGACAAGCTATGTGAATATGTCTTCGACATGAGTTTCAACTGGGACGATCAATTGATTTTGGTGGAGTTTTCTTATAAAAACAACTATCACTCCACCATAGGGATGGAACCTTTTGACACCTTGTATGCGCGACCTTACAGATCACCCTTATTCTTGACTGACCCTAGGTAATCAACACCATTGGGACCAAAGATAGTGAGAGATACAATAGAGAATGTGACGATCACCCAAGAGCAGATGTAGAATACACAGGGAAGGAAAAAGTCATATGGTGACTGGGGAAGGAGACCTATGGTGTTCAAGGATGGTGACCATGTCTTCCTATGGGTCTCACCTCAATGAGGACTACAGAGATTTGGCCAAGGCAGAAAGTTATCTATGAGGTTTATTATAACATTCCAGGTCCTTGGCAGAGTAAGAGAGGTGTCTTACTACATAGATCTCCCACCTCAGTTGCACCGGGTACACGACGTCTTTCACATGTCTCAGTTGAGGATATATGTGCACGACCCTTCCCACATCATCGACCATGAAGAGATGGAAGTTGATAATGGGCTGAACTTCAAGGAGGTTCTAGTGGAGATTGAGGATCAATAGGATTGGGTCCTACATGGGCAGTCGATACCTCTGGTGTGCATTTTCTGGAAGCACGGGAACCTCAGGAGAGCACATGGGAGCGAGAGGCTCAAATATGTGATCAGTACCCCCATTTGTTTCCTTAGTTTGAGTAGTAGATTATGGGGATGTAAAGAACTGGGGTGGGGAGAATGTAATTACTCGTAATTTTCATGGAATATTTTTTCATAGATACATGGGAATTTTACGAGTCTACAAAAATTGAGGGCGCATGATTCTGAGGCCCGGTGTGCTCAGAATCAATTTCTGAATTTTTTTGGGATACGTTCAGTAAACGTACTAGGTGGTTTTTATAAATTTTGAACTGATGCTCAGAACTGAAATCTGCGGGCATCGTTGAACTCGCAGTGCCGGTATTCTCTTAAGAAGACTTTCACCTAAACGACGGATGGTTGAGAATTAAAGTTAGATTTTTTGATTTTTATAAAAAAAATAATATAAATTGTACAACACATTATTTTATTTTTGAGCTTTCATGAGTGTGAGTTGTTGTTGGTTAAAACCTCCACTTGGGAGTTGGAGGTGGGACCGCCACACCCTAACCTCCCATGAGAGGTTATGGTGGTGGGCCCCCCGCAATCATATCCTCCCGTAAGAGGTTACGTCATGGGGACCACACGAGACTAAAACCCCCCAATTAATGGGAGGGTGGAAAATATCCCAACTCCCCTCATAATGAGAGGGGAGTCTCTTGAACTCCTCTAAAATTAATTGGTGCCACCTCTCCCTTTTAATTAATTGCGCCAACGTGTGTAGTTTAATTAAGGGGAGCCTTTTTACCTTCCAATTAATCAATTGCGCCAACACGTGTAATTTATTAATGGGAGCCTCTTAATTTTTTCCATCATTTTGAAATAGTTGTGACAATAAAATTATTGATAACTTATATTATTTTTGGCTTGAAAATTGTGACATGGTGGGTGCTTGAGAGGAGTGCATGGGAGAAGTGAAGTTATCCCAATGAAGAACAAATAACATGAAGAATGCTTCCAACAACCTTCTTCGACTTCCTCCCTCAGATCCTACCGATGTGGAGTGTCTTCCACGCCCGACGCAACATGGGGATGGGTGTGTGTGACGAACACAGAAAATGACAGACTTCATTATCTACATTCTACAACACTGTCAATGAATGATGAACGTCAATCGATGAATCAAAGGTAGGGGTTTACCTTGTGTTCTATCCCTTTTCTTTTCTTGTCATTGTTTGAAAAGAAATCGTCACGTGGTTGTAAATAGTTGATGTTCAACTTTCCTATTTCGATGAAGAAATTGATATCACATTAAACACGGAGGATGTGGGCAAACCTAACATGGCATGACATCCTCCGTCGATTATTCTTTCTTGTGGCGTTCTATGGCATGGCCATGAGGTGATGACAACGAAGGCGGCTAAGATGAAGGCCGCGCTACCCACGGCCTCTACGAATTGTGCCACCCCCATGGCGCACCAAAGCTTCCGGCTGACCACCGATGGCTCGAGCGGCGCCTGCCCTCATACCCGTGGCCTCCCAATGCCCTACCTGGCACATGACCTGCTTGCCCATTGCCCTCCTGTGCCCCATCACCATGTTGGGCGCCCCCCGCGGCCTACCCGGTGTGTGGCCCACCTGCCCGTGGCATTCTGGCGGCCTGTCGCACCCTGCCTGGCACCTGCGCGCTTGGCCCGGTGCCCTGACGACACCCATGCATCCTGAACAACACTTCCACAGCCTGCCTAGTGCCCTCGCGGACTGCCTGTCACCCCCGTGCCTTGCCTGACGCCCTACTGGCACCACCACGTCATGCCCGACCCCTGCCATGCCCTACCCGGCACACCCGCGTCCAGCCTTACCTACCGGGCCAAGTCACTCGAGACGTGCCCCTCGTGGCGCTGGCCAAACCAGCCCTAGCCTTCAGGTCGAGCCTCCTACATGGCGACCTCCGGGCTGAACCGCCCTCATAGTCTGTTGGGATGGGCCGAGCGGACCAGGCCAAAAACTCAGTGGGAAGACCCACCTAACGTGCTGGGTCAGACCCAGCGAGTATGACCGGGTCGACCAAGACTGGGTCAGCCCAAACTGGGTTGGGCTGCGTCGGTCAGACCGAGTCGGACCAGACCCAGGTCCATTAGTGAACAATTAGCTTCTTAGGCCATATCATTGATACCAGATTTCTTTTTGATGAATAGTCAGTGGATAATGTATTCTTGGAATGACTCCATCCAATTGCGAATACCCCACTGGACTTCGGCGTATATTTTAGTTGTGGTCTGGTTCGATCATACACAAATTCAACTGGACCCCATGACTAAAATTATAATTACTAACAGACCAGGCATCTGATTGATGCTTCATCTATTTCATTGAGACCCTTATGACATGGCAAACCCTTGAAATACTTCTTCGTGGAACTTCGAGATAGTTGGAGTATGGCACAGTAGCTCATGGAGAGGATCCTTCAAGTAACGAGATGACAGAGTACAGAGACCTAGTAGTTGGAAGACCTAACAACTACTGGACCGATTTGACTCAGAGTGATTCGACTATCATAGTGGGGAGCGCCTGGAAGTTGGTGGCAGACCCACGACGGAGGAGCGCCTATTTATTAGTCTCAGACCCGTGGTACCTGATAGGAGGAGCACCTCTACAGGCTATTAGGGGTAGTTCATGGTAGTTGGCAGTAGACCCATGGTAGAGGAGTGCATGGTAGTTGGAAGAATACCAACAATACTTCCCAAGAGGAGTACCTCAGAAATCCAAGTTTAGTGATAAGTGAATTGGTGTCGCGACAGGCCCACTATACTCGATAGGGGAGGAGTTGTCCAACAGTCATGGTTTTGATAATGAAAATCCGTTTTTGAGCTGAGTCAATGACTTTTTTGTTTTCCTCATGTTTGAGATGGGTTACTAGATAACGTAAGCATATGTATGGGAATATACTTAAGTAATGGTTATCCATTTATTTCATCCTTTATGGTTTATCCTTGTTGGATTTTGGGAGACCATGAGGGTCCTAGGGTCCATACTGAGTATCGTTATACTCACCCCTACATGGGCTATGCCCACACCTCGTTGTGTTAGTTGCAGACGACAAGCAGTGCTGACTGAGTCAGAGAGTAGCAGGACTGGATAGTACCGAGAGGTGGACCACTCGGTATAATGGTACACAGAGGATACGGAAGGACATGGAGTGCTCAGAAAGCCATATTTACCTTCCCATCTTGTAGGAACCCTAGAGGGTGACCATGTAGCTACTTTACTTTACTTCAGTTGTACTTGTACTTTCCTGTTGGGATTGTATCTCTGGCCCCTTTTATTTTCCAGAACATCTTTTGTATGCAGTTCTACTTAGTGTTTTACTTCCAATTGTGTACTATGATGTGTTTGTTTTTAGTTATAAAGGAAGTTCCTTCCCAGTTTAGGGTAGTCATGATAAGGGCCCTAGGGGACAGGTTGTGAAAGGTTTTAAGATGGGATAGAAAATATAAAGATGATGTGGATGTGGTAATATGTATTCTAAAATATCGAAATACATTATAAAATATTATTTATAATACTATATGTATATATCTAGAATATTTTTAATGAATTTTTATTCATATTCTCATTCCTTATTTCCATAATTCATAGTGAAACCCCCATATGGTACAATGATTGCATCTCAAATCTATTACTCTTATATGGATGAAGTATGTTGTCATTTAATTTTGTTGAATCTTGTTATTCTACTTCTCATTGAATTTAATTTTACATTAGGCGTGGATTGGATTTTTCCACATAAAAATCATACCAACATCTGATGAAGGGAAGTCATGTTTGATATTAAGATCGAAACTATGCTCATCTATCATTGTGAAAATAAATATGAACTTCAACATGAAAATATTATCTATTTTATGTGTCTATAATTATATTAAAAAAAAATTTCCGTTCATATGGTTTTGTAAAAATATCTCAGATATCTATATTCTGTATGATTTTGTTGTTTTTTGTAAGGGTTTCCTTGACTTCAACCAAATAATGATGTGGATTTTTTAGCAAAAATCATGACTACTTCCATGACTATTTTAAATATTCCATATCAAATTTCCCCAATATAGTTCTATGAATATAATAAGAAAAAATAGGATAATATTATTACAGTTTTTATTCGGTATTGTGTTTCACCTTGAGGTGAACCTATTCATTTTTAAGAATAATGATGTATGGATGTGACTGCACTGCTTATTAGAATGAAGGAAAGAACAAAATTAATAATAAATATCATATAACCATTATTAATTACTCTTTTTATCAACTATATGAAGCTCAATACATTTCTAAGATTTAATATCATTTTTAATATCATTAATAGATGGTAAAAAATAATGATATATGAAAGAATGAACTCTATATAGTGTTTGAAGAATATTTATATATTGTGTGATACAATTTGGTCATACTTGTATGTCATCTATATTCATGGATTTAATTAATCTTGACTTTGTAGATTACCATTTGTTGACCTCACCTGTTTTGATAATCACAATTATGCTTTTACATGATTTGATAATCCCAAATAACTATTTATATATATATATTAATTCTTTCAATCCATGGAATTCTATTATCAAGATGATAATAATATTAAAATTATCTATGAAATATGTTAATCAATGTTTATATATGGTTATATGAATTTGGATGTAATTCTAACTCATTCAGAAATGTTCTGCATAAAGAGGATAAGTGTTAGTCATTGATATGCTTATAGCTACTAATACAGATCTACCAGTACTTAGTCTACTGATATAAATAGTCACTGATATGCAAAGGTCACCGACACGCAGAGCTACCGATATGTGTAAGTCCACCGGTAAGTACATGTCACTGATAGATCAAGTCACCAATACAGACGGCTACCGATAAAAGCTGAGCTACCAATAGAAGCTGAGCTACCGACAAGAGTTGAGCTACAGATAGAACAAGTCTACCAGTATGCACAAGCTACCGATAGAAATTTTACCGATACAGAGTCACGAATACAAAATAGATACCAATAGAAAAAGATCTACCGATAAAAGAAGTCACCGGTATATAGAGCTACGGATACACAGAGTAATAGATACCGATACAAGGAGATATCGGTATAAGGAGAAAGAGCTACCGATAGGCGCTCACTACTATACAATGTCCAAAGTTACACTTATAACGACAGAAGGCTACAAATGAAAGACTGACCAGTCAAACTCTATACTCTCAGTATCATTTATTTATTAAGAAATGGTAATAATTGATGTATTCAATGCAATTAATGTTATTTAATGATATTTGTTGGCATGTCAAGGAACCATAACTCATTCCAATAAAAAGGTAATAATTTCCTGTTAATAGAGCTGAAAGCTATAAAAGGGAGGAAAAAATCTAGACAAAATAATGGTTACACAACAACTAAGAAGGAACTTGTGACGTGTGGAAAAGCAAGGGATGAATAATGTTTGAATGTGGTGCATTTACACAGAGAAGAAAGGCCTCATCCAAACTCGATGAACATTGTATCATAAAAAATCCATTCATTCTAAAGGAGAACACAAGATGTAGCTTAGTTAAGGAGTGAAGAACTACAATGATCTCTTCACTCCCTCAACCTGATCAAACTGAACGTGAAGAAAACGTCCCTCTATTTTTCAGTCAAAAACCAGAGAAGGTCTCAGAGCCAATTCTGACAAATCAAAAGGATTCCAGACCTACACTTCAAATCACTAGAGCATTCTAAACTCACATATACTGTCTTAGTGATTCTTTTATTAACATCTCGAGTAGTGTGTGTACTCTGCAGCTTATTTACTCACTCTATCACATGTGTTAAACTGAAGGATCTCTAAAATCCTTACACAATCATTCCATAACTCTTTTGTATCCCACTGTGGTTAGTGGTAGAGGTCAAGTAAGACCTGGACAACCTGTGTTCTATTGTTTTATTTTCCCATGTTGAACTGTGGTAGAGGTCTTAGTACATGGACATTCTATGTACTGTTACATACCCTCATCCAGGGTGTGGATCAAATTTATATAAATTGTTTGAGAGGACTAAGTCTCAGCTTGAGAGTGAACCTCTTGGTTATATCTTCTGTGCATTTTACATTACATCTAATGTATACTATATTTTATATTATGCTATTAATTACATTGAAATACAATTTGTTTTACAGTTAATTTGATAGTTAAATTAGCATGCGTTTATACTTCTTGTGAACCATTAAGTTAGTTTCAAAATTTAAGTTAATCTTTTGATTAAATTAACTGAGACATAATCAATCATTGAGAAACTAATTGAACCTTTACAATCTGTATAAATTCACTACAGTTTACCTTGTTTTTAAATTGTGGGATTTTTTAGGGAAATATTTTTAACATAAATTTGAATTGGAACTCAATTCACCCCCTTCTTGAGTATCCACTACAACCAATATTTGGTATCAAATGTTTGTTTTGTAAATCAAAGTTTTTCAAAACACACTATTTTTCAACTGTGATTTTAGTTGAATCTTTAAAGATCTTAAATTTCTATTAGTTCTAAATTTTATCTCTTTAAATATTTTTGCTAAAATCTAGCTATGGACAATAGACTAGAAGGTGCTTCTACCAACCAACCACCTTTCTTTAATGGAAAAAATTATTCCTAGTGGAATCATAAAATTTAAATTCATTTAGAGAGTATAGGATTTGATATCTGGACTACTATAGAGACTCAATATAAAATTATAGACACTGATTGAACTACTTGGGATGATGCTACTAAGACTGCCTATAATAATAATTGTAAAGCAATGAATGCCCTGTATTGTGCTTTAGGAGATGAAGAGTTTAATAGAATATCTTCCTGCAAAACTGCTTATGAAATATGGGACACTTTGGCTATTTCCAATGAGGGAACAACCAATGTTAAAGAAATGATATTGAACACCTATACTATTAGATATAATAATTTTAAAATGAATCATGATGAACCAATTTCTGATATGTATCTCAGGTTCAATGAAATTCTCAACACCATGAGCTCTCTTGGTAAAGATGTTCCTGCAAAAGAATAGATCATGAGTATATTAAGATGTAAGCCAGAAAGATGGAGAGGCACTTCTATTTCAATTAGAGAATCATGTGATATTGGTACTTTGCTTATTAAATAGCTAATTGGTAATCTAATTATGTTTGAGGATGAAATCAAGGTGAAAAAAGAAGAAGATGATGAACCGAAAAGGAAGTCAGTGGCTTTTAAGTCTACCGCCTCAAAGATCAAGGATAAAGAGAAAGTTCACATACCTACTGAACGCTCAACAAGGGAATGTTTAGAATCTGACAGTGATGTTGAAATGGCTCAAATAGCCTTATGATTTATGAATTTTTTTAGGAAGAATAAATTCATCCTAAAATCAAACTAGAAAGGTAAATATAACATCAAAGGTCATTAGAAAAAGGACTAGAAGAAAGCTTATAAGAGTGATGATGTTATCTCCAATGAATTCAAGAGAAAATGCCACATTAAGGTTGACTGCCCGAAATTAAAGTTCATGAAGAAACATGAGCATAAGGACAGCAAAGTTAAGAAAGAAATGAAAGCAACCAGGAGTGATTCATATGAATCTTCATGTGATTATTATTTTTATAAGGATAAATATTCTCCTAAATCTAACATGTGTTTTATGACAAACACATCTGAGGTAACAATGGACCATCCTTCTTTAAATTCATACTATTCTGGAGATGATTCTGATTCTGAATCTGAATCTGAAAACATTTCTAGTGAAGAGTTAATTGAATATTTTAATATGCTAGTAGAGACTTTTAGTGAATTTAAGGACAATTATAAAGCCTTGAAAAAACATCATCCTCTTACCAGTTCTGTTAAATCTCCACTTGATGTAGAAAAGGAAAAGAATGCTCAACTGTTAAAAGAAAATGTTGAACTGAAAATGTCTAATGAGAAACTGAGGAAGGACATAGAAAAATTCACAAATTGAAATGATGCACTTACACAAATGTTAGGAAAACAAATGGAACCAAAATATACCACAGGAATAGGCTATCAGCATGGACAAAGACAGTTAACTAAAACTAGATTTTTTCTTAAATCTTGACAAAATTCTTCTTGTTATAGTTCTGGAAATATGTATGATTCAACTAGTTATTCATATGGTTATAGATCAAATAAAGTTTATCTTTCAAAATCTATCGATTATGTAAACTATATGAGACCCATAAGACAAATATAGGTACCTAAATCCTTGATTGCTAACATGTCTGGACCCAAGAAAATCTGGGTACCAAAATCATTCTTGGTTTAAATATTTTTTTGTAGGAAACATGCTTGAAGAGTTCTCACATGATGGTACGGTACTTGGACAGTGGATGTTCAAGTCATACGACTGGATATTACTAATTCTTCAAAAGAATAATCAATATTGATGGAGGCCATGTCACCTTTGGTGATAACTTTAAAGGAAAAATCATCGGCCTAGGCCGGATTGGTAACACTTACTCATTTTTAATTTCTAAATATTTATTTCTTTATGGACATAAATATATTCTATTAATAATTTCTCAGTTATTTGATGATGGCTTTAATATTAAATTTGAAAATGATTCTTGTAATGTTATTACTTCAAAAAATGTTTTAGTAATTTCTATCTTGCGAAATGAAAATGTTTATGCTGTTGATTTGAATTCTTTAGCTAAAAAAAATTTGCTTGTTTAAATGCATTTCATAAAGAATCATGGTTGTGGAACAGAAGATTAGGACAATTCAACATTCATTCACATAAAACTTAGTTAGAGACCTACCCAAACGTGAATTCCCATCAGACAAAGTTTTTAATCCCTGTTGAATGTGAAAGCAACATAAAGTTCCTTTCAAATTATAGAAAGCAGTTTCATCTTCCCAACCTCTCGAGTTGGTTCACATGGACTTGTTTGGACCTTCAAGAGTTTCTAGTTTAAATGGGAAGCACTATGACTATGTCATAGTAGATGAATTTTCATTATATACTTGGGTATATTTCTTAGCTCACAAAAGTAAAGCATGTTCTCACTTTATTAAATAATCCATGTCTATAGAGAAACTTAGTGGAATTATGTTTAAGCCATTGAGAAGTGATAATTACCGTGAGATTGTTAATCATGAGTTTGAATCTTATTTCTCACACAATGGATATAATCATAACTTTTTGCGCCTAGGACACCTCAGCAGAATGGTGTAGTAGAAAGGAGAAATAGAACCCTTCATGAGATTGCAAGAAAAATGCTTAATGTGTTTGACCTGCCTATATTTTTTTGGCTGAAGCTATAAATACAGCTTGTTATATTATCAATAGATTATTAATTAGACCCATTCTCAAGAATAACCCTTATGAGTTGTGGAATAATAGATAGACCATAGTCAGTTACTTCAGAGTTTTTTGCTGCAAAGTATTTATTCTTAATACAACAGATAATCATGAGATGTTTTCACCCAAAAGCGATGAAGGAATTTTTCTTCGTTATTCTTTAACTAGGAAATCTTATAGATTATTTTATAAAACAACCAAATGTGTTGATGAATCTGTTCACATCACATTTTATGTAACTGATCCACATGAACCTAAGTCTTCTCTTGAAAATCTTGAAGAAAATATATCTATTCTGGACCTTAATGGTAAAACCAACAAGCTTGTTGTAAAGACATCCAATACTGGACATATTCTAGAATCTGATTCTATAGAACCCAAACATAGAGAAGAGCCTTAAAATTATAGTCCTACCTTTACTAGATCAACTAGGATTCTAAAGAATCATCAATTAGATGTTGTTGTTTGTAATCGTTATAGAGGGACACATACTAGATCTTCTCTACAAAACCAGGTTGAACATCAAGACTTTCATTCACTGTTAGAACTTAAAAATATCAATGAAGAAATCAATGGTGAATTTTGGGTAATAGTTATGCAAGAATAATTAATTCAATTTGAAAGAAAAAAAATCTGGGAATTTGTTGACAGACTTAAGGACACATTGATGATTGGCACTAAATGGGGTTTTAGAACAAAGGTTATGAGTCTTGAAATATAGTTAGAAACAAAGCAAGGCTAGTTGCACAGGGATATAGTCAATATGATGGTATAGATTGTGAGGAAACCTTTGCCCCTATAGCTAGATTAGAAGCTATTAGGATCTTACTTGCCTATGCTGCTCATCTAAATTAAAATTTATATCAAATGGATGTTAAAATTCCTTTTTTAAATGTTTTTATAATTGAAGATGTTTTTGTTGAACAACCACCTGGATTTACTAATCATCATTATCCAAATCAAGTTTTCAAACTATCTAAAGATTTATATGGTTTAAAAGAAGCTCTCAGAGCTTAGTAAAATAGACTTAGTAATTTTCTTATTTCAAAAGGTTTTACTAAAGAGATTGATGATCCAACTCTTTTTATTAAAATAATTTCTAAAGATATTTTGATAGTACAAATCTATGTTGATGATATAATTTTCGGATCTTCTAAACATTCATTATTTACAGATTTTTTAAAGAGTATGCAAAATGAAATTGAAATGTGTTTAATGAGAGACCTCAAATATTTTCCTGGTTTTCAAGTTTTTCAAAATGAAAATGGTATTTTTTGAATCAAAGTAAATATAAAATTGATCTTTGAAAACATTTTGGTTTGGATGGTATTAAAGAGAGTCATACACCTATGAGTACTGTCTGCAAGTTGGATGCAGATGAAACTGGGAAACCTATGGATCAAACCAATTATAGAGGTATGATTGGAAGATTACTTTACCTTACTTATAATTGACCAGATATTATATTTAGGGTGTGTATGTGCGCAAGATTTCAAGCTAATCCTAATGAATCACATTTTCATGCTGTTAAAATAATTTTTAAGTATCTTAAACATACTTAAAATTTTGGGTATGTTTAATCCAAAAGGACAATCGTTTGATTTAATGAGTTCTTCAGATGCTGACTTTGGTTGTTGCAAGTTAGATAGAAAAGCACGTATAGAACATGTCATTTATTGGGAAAATCCTTAGTATATTAGTATAGTACAAAACATAACTTTATTCCATTATCTACTACCGAAGCAGAGTATATAGCTACTGGTAGCTTCTGTGTACACATCTTGTAGATGAAACACAATCTTTTGGACTATGGATATGATTTTATCCATTTTTCTATTAACTGTGATAACCCCAGTGCAATTAAAATTTCAAAGAACCATGTATCTTACTGTAGGACCAAATATATTGATGTAAGGTACCATTTCTTAAGAGATCATTACCAAAAAGGTGATATTACTCTTGAATTTATTGGTATTGAAGATCAATTAGATGAAATTTTCACCAAACCTTTAATTTTGATAGGTTAAGTTACATTAGCCATGAGTTTGGAATAATTAACCTTGATAGGTGGATACCTCACCGATGTGATACCTCACCGATGAACCTCACTGATGAACCTCACTGATGTACCTCACCGATAAACCTCACTGATGAACCTCACCAATGAACCTCACCATTGTGATACCTCGCCGATGTACCTCACCGATGTGAAACCTCACCGATAATGAATTATCACTGATATACCCTACGGATTATGTGTTGTTTTAAACTTCTGTATGCCGCCAGAATATCTATCATTTATAGTTTACTTATTTTATTATTTATTTTATGATTCATAACTCATAAAACTATGTTCTAATTACTTTTCAATCCACATTAAATTCTTCTCCCTCAAGCCTTAGCTCCCGAATCACGTGAAAACCCTATGTTCCTTGAACCAGAAATGGAAAAAACAAAAATTCCCACTGTCAGAGATGACTTTGATGAGCCGAATGCAACGAAGCAAAAGGCTGAGCCAGAAGCTAGTAGCAGTGTTAGTAGAACAAGGTTGGGGAGGCAACCAGTAAGCCCACATTTACAGAATAGAGTTATTGTGATCGAAAATGTGCTATGCGTGGAATGTCTGTTATCTAGTAGATTGTTAATTCTCAAGGTTCTAGAAATTCAGAAGTTGGTAGAATGATTTTCGAACAATAATGGCCCCTACTATCCTAAGCTAGTGAAATAGTTCTATAAGTTTATAACCATTGAAAAATCAGAATATGAGAACCGAATGATTTCACTTGTGAATGGAAATGAACTATATTTTTCATCTATTGAATGGGATGAATGCCTGAAGGTCCCACACGAAGGTGTGTCAGAATATTTCTCGAAAAAAGTACCACCTACAAGAGAGGTATTTGATTATGAGATTGCTTTAAAGGAAATCACTGGTAGTGGCAAGCAAAGACATGTGGTGGCTGCTTAACTGGATGGAGAGAACAGATTGATGTTCAAGTTTGTTCAGCATGTTTTAATTCTAAGGAGGGGGGTCTTTGGAAATTTAAGATATCAACATATATATCTGTTGTATCTTTTGAGACATGGTGTGAATGTTAATCTGTGCAGGTTTCTAATGATTCAAATAGAGGATACAACTAGGAAAAAAATAAAAAACCAATGCCTTATTTTTTTCCAAGTTGGTCTTAGTGATGATCAAAGTGAAAGGGGTAGCTGAGTCTTAAGATAATATAGTGGTAGTAGGGAATAATTTTTGTATCACAAACACTGTTCGTAAATAAATGAATATAAACTGAAATCCATAGAGAAGAGAGTGGGTTAAGGATGATAAGAAGATTTATGATAAGGTCAATCATGTGGATCACCTCTCAAGGCCTAAGGATGTGGGGGATCTAGGTCTAGGACCTGATGAGGAAGAACCTGAGTACATTGATGAGAATGATGAAGAGTAGACTACTATGGCTGATGGAAGGGATCCATAATTTCCCCCAAGTTAGGTTGTAGAAATTATATCATCAAGAAATGAAACATTATTAGAAGAGGAAACACCTGTGGATGAGGAAGACCAGCCAGCTCCTGAGAATGTAGATGAATGAGAGAATGAATCAGAAGCCTCTGATTCTGTCTTCTTAAGTCGGAGTCCATTGATTGGAAGCTCAGTTGTGCCTGTTAAGGATGTAGTAAGTGATATGAAAGTACTTGTGCCTAATCCATAGGAGCCTATAACTGTTTCAGAGATGGAGTTGATTGTGGAAGATTCTTCTAAGGAAGAGAGACCAGCTATGAATGATGTTGATGTACAAGAGAATGCACCAATTAAGGGGGAGTATCTAATCAGGTTTGGAAGTGTTTCAGTGGCAGTTGAAATTGAGGATTGGACAAAAGATCCATGTTTTGTGGTTTGTGGATTGGATTATCCATATTCTGATAATGAGGTATCCCTAAATAGACCAAAAGACAATTATGACATTAAGACTGTGTTTTTACCTAAAGATGTGGTTAGAATGCATGATCTGGATAAGCTAAAGTCTGATATCAAAATCAGTTTTGTGGAAGAAAAAAAGGAAAATGGAAGGTTCACTGGCATCATCTAATCAATCGATCATGAATGATTCAGCAGCCATTATAGTATCTTAAAGAGAACCTGTTGTGTTTGCACCTGAAAATATGATCACCAGGGATGACTTAGCTTCCTTAAAAGATGAAATGAAGGAGGTGTTTAGTGATATTTTTTTCTGGGTTAAGGAATCAATTTGTTGAAGAGACGAGCAATTTGGAAAAGTTTTTTGAACTCTATCATGGATGTAATGTATCTACCTTTCTGTCATAGATAGTGGATGAAGTTATAGCTTACCAATATCAGGTGTCTAGACTGGAAAAAGATGTTTAAGTTATAAAGAAGTCTGTTATCTCTATAGAATCTAATATGAGTTCTAAACCTCAAGCTGACAAAGACTTAGCTTATGCCAAAAGTGTTGTAAGAAAAATGGTATCAGTATTTGAGGGATTTAAAACCTCCATGAAATATCATGTTAGCACCCCGGATTCCCAAGTGAAAAATATTATCAGTGGGTTGACCAAAAATTTCAAAGAAACAATAACCTTTTCTATTGTCTCTATTGCTTCTAGACCTTCAGTGGATTTGGATCAGATTAGAGTTGTGATGAAGGAGGATCTTGGTTCAGAATCAACCAGTGGCTCTGTGGTATCATCTAATCAGACCAAAGTGGTTACTTATACTAGAGATTCAGCTAGAGAAATAATGAAGATAGTCTAAGAATATATGTGAGAAGCTTCTGCTCCTCAAAAAGAGGTTAAAGACAAGGTATACTATTATTTCTAAAGGGTTTACACTAAGCATCAACTCAATAATCATTTCAAGCTTATGTTTGAAAACATGATGCTCTCATCAGTCAATCAAGCCTTCAGAGAACAAGTCAGCAACCTTAGAGAGTTGACTCCAGCCGTGGACAAATTTGTGGAGAACATAGATTATTTCATTTCTGCTATGGAGAGAGGAGGAGGAATCATTAAGGATTTTAGAAATCGTGTGTTTCTTTTCTTGCATTTCGATGCTATGTCAGTGATTATAACTCAAGATTTAGCCACCTCTACCTCTACTAATTCTCCTATTCAGATGACTCCAGTCCAAGCTATCCGAATCCTTACTCTTATGATCACTCAGTGAGCTATACAGTACAGACCAGGAACTGTTTCAGTAGCTCAACCACCTCTGATCATCTCTGGAATTCCTAAGCCTGCACCTGCATCCACCTCAACTGAATCTTCTTCTGATCCCAAGGGGAAATCTCATGCATAGGATGTGGGTTGATCAGTTGCTATGATTTTTTGATAAGAATAACCTGTATTTATTTTTGTTTCATTTCTATTTCTCTTTTTAATCCGTTTTCTCCTAGGAATATATGTGATCTTACATTATTTTACCATATGTTATTTATCGTTTCATGTGTTTTTCCTTCTTGTCCCACTTTTTGATTATCAAAAATGGGGATAAATATTGTCTAAGGGAAACATATCTGGGAATAATAACATTTATGAGAAAGGGGGCGAAATTCTATCTTTTATGATTTTAATTCATTTCCCTCTGGTCCATTTGTTTCCTATTTTATCTTTGAAATATGTGTTTTATATTACATACTTTTCTCTGATACTTTAATGAAGTATCCTCTAATACTTTACTAATTATATTAGTATTATAATATCATATGTTGTGATTATAAAAAATGGGGAGATTGTTGGCCTCACCTGTTTTGATCATCCCAATTATTCTTTAACATGCTTTGATAATCCCAATTAACTATTTATATATATATATATATATATTAATTATATCAATATATGGAATTCTATTATCAAGATGATAATAATATTAAAATAATCATTGAAATATGTTAATCAATGTTTATCTATGGTTATATGAATTTTGAATTAATTCTAACTCAATAGGATATGTTCTGCATAAAGCAGATAAGAGTTAGTCATTGATATGCTTGTAACTGCTGATACGGATCTACTGGTACTTAGTCTACCGATGAACATAGTCACCGATAAGAAAAGCTCACAGATACACAGATCTATGAGTATGTGTAATTCAACCGGTAAGTACATGTCACTAATAGATCAAGTCACCGATACAGATAGCTATTGATAGAAGGTGAGCTACCGATAAAAGCTGAGCTACCGACAAGAGTTGAGGTACCGATAGAAAAAGTCTACCGAGATGCATAAGCTACCGATATAAACTATACCGATACAGAGTCTCTAATACAAAAGACCTACCTATAGACAAATATCTACCGATACAAGAAGTCACTGGTATATATAGAAAATGATACACAGAGTAACACCTACCGATACAAGGAGCTACCGGTACAAGGACAAAGATCTACCGATAGGTGCTCACTGCTATACAAAGTCCACCATTACACTTATACCAATAGAAGTCTAATAATGAAAGACTGACCAGTAAAACTCTATACACTCAATATTATTTATTTATTAAGAAATGGTAATACTTGATGTTTTTAATGCGATTAATGTTATTTAATGATAGTTGTTGGAATGTCAGGGAACTATACCTTGTACCTATAAAAAGGTAATCATTTCTTATCACTAGAGCTGAAATCTATAAAACGAAGGACAAAATTCAGAAAAAAGAATGGATACACCCCAACTAAGAAGGTGCGCGTGATGTGTGGAAGAGCAAGGGCTGAATAATGTTTGAAAGTGGTGCATTTACACAGAGAATAAAGGAGTCATCCAAACTCGAAGAACATTTGAACATACAGGAATCCATCCATTCTAGAGGAGAACAGAAGTTGCAACATAGTCAAGCAGTGAATAACTACAACTAGCTCTTCATGCCCTAAACTTGATCAAACTGAACGTGATGAAAACAATCAACTATTTTTCAAAAAAAACTAGAGAAGGAATCAGAGCCAATTCTGAAAAATAAAAAGGAGTCCAAATCTGCACTTCAAATCACTAGAGAATTCTAAACTCACATATACTATCTTAGTGATTCTTTTATTTACATTTTGATCAGTGTGTGTACTCTGTAGTTTTTTACTCACATTTTCTCTTGTGCTGAACTAGAGGATCTCTAAAATCCTCACAAAAACATTCCATAACTCTTTTGTATCCCATTGTGGTTTGTGGTAGAGGTCAAGTAAGACATGGATAGCCTGTGTGCGGTTGTTTTGTTTTCCCACATAGAACTGTGGTAGAGGTCTTAGTACCTGGAAAATCTATATTCTGTTACTTACCCTGATCCAAGGTGTTGATCAAATTTATATAAATTGTTTGAGAGGACTAAGTCTCAGATTGTGACTGAACCTCTTTGTTATATATATTGTGCATTTTAGATCAAGTCTAAAGTATACTACATTTTATATTCTGCTACTAATTACATTAAAATACAATTTATTTTAAAGACACTTTGATAGTTAAATTAGAAAGTGTTTATACTTATTTTGAACCAAAAAGTTTGTTTCAAAAGTTATGGTAATCATTTGATTAAATTAACTGAGACCTAATCAATCATTGAGAAACTCATTGAACCTTTACAATCAGTATAATTTCACTACAGTTTAACGTGTTTTTAAATTGGGGGATATTTTAGAGAAATATTTTTAACAGAAATTTTAATTGGAACTCAATTCACCCCCTATTGAGTATCCACTCTGACCAAAACCATTGATTAGTTTTTGGTAGTCATTATAGAGGATATTCTAATATATTAAATGTTAATGGAAGAGAATGTAGATTAGTTGGGAAATGATGGGAAGATCATAATGAAGGAGAATTTGTGTAAAATATTAACCAACTGTGTGTTTTGTTTAAAAATGGTAACATTTTGTGGGTAATTTAAACTAACATGAGGGTATATTTTTGTATTTTCCATTGATATAAGTTGTTTCATGTTGCCCCAAACCAACAACTGTGATCACGATATGTAGTTTTCTTGTTTTGGGTTGATAGTATCAATGCATTGTAGAAAATTTTTCATTATTATCTGATAAACTCACCAGTATAACATTAATAAAAGCTGTGTTCCATTGAATTATTTAATTTGAATAAAATCACATAGAATTGAAGTGAAGTTTGTTCAGTGCACCCCTTCATACATTAACCTTTAATGCATAATGGAATTTAATCTATAGTGATACATCCATGAAGGCGCTGAGATTGGTTATCATGCAAAATGAAATGATTATAAATTATACCTTATGTTAATTAAAGGATGGTGAGAAAAATTTCCAAAATAATTATTTGGAGTTAGATGGAGAAATATTTTCATTGTCAAATCGAGGTTGTATATTTTTAGAGAATGTAGTCATAATATATTAGTCATTAAAATATAAATAATATATTCACAAAGAAATAGTTTCATATTATTTCGATAGTTTTTTTTGTGAACAATTGATGATTATGACTTCTCTATATATTACCACCATGGTATATAGAATAAGGTGAATCTGCTCTTATTAAATGGATAATGTTATCTTATCTAGGTTGCGGATTACAAAATATCCAAAATTATTTATTCTCAATGTAGGAATCGTAAAATCACCAAAGAAAGGGAGAGAAAATATATCATTAAATTGTGTTTTTTACTATCTATCTGTTTTAAAGATAGATAAGTGTATTAGTAACTTGTGGAGCTATTGAATAATGTGAAAAAAATTCATGATTTTATCCTTGGTTATGATAGAATGATATAGTTTACTAATAATGTATCCATTCTTCCCAAACAATATTTGAACAAGGATCTATAATATGAGGATCATAGTTCACCATTCCATATTCGTTCTATAAGTACATTGATGTATGTATAGCTGAGTGTTTATTTCTAGTGGTAGAGAATGAATAGATATATTTAAAAATATATAATTTTTACTTCTAAATACATCATGTTATTGTTGATATATTTATATATAATGGGATGATACAATTATTTCCAATTCTATAAAGGAAATTGAAAAAATCACCATGTAGTTCTTCTCCAGACTCTCAAAACTGTGTAAGGGACATAATGATATTTTGGATCTTGTATATTTCCATACAAAGTAAACACACTTCATTTCCATTAACAGATAACTATATCATTATAATCTTATAATAATATTTCAAATAGAAGTGGTTTGTTTTTATGGAGTACAGAAATCTATTATATATGACTGGGATATGTAGTCTAAGTAAATGATATGGAAAATTCTTCGACAATATTTTATTATATAGTCATGTTTCATCACAATTTTTCATCTTCAAAAAAAATTTCAGTCACATAATATGACCCAAACTATAGAGGATATTATTATATCTGTTATATGGATATCAATGGTTCATATGATCAACACATTTCAATATACAGGTTTTTAACCTTGAATTTCTATAACCAGAGCATTCATATAGATTCGTATGAATCAAACATTGGAAATTAGTGTATGACTAAAAAGTTATAGGTAGAATTTGGATAAATAATGTTATTGGGAGCTAATATATCTTAGTAAATATAAAATAAATTCATATCCATTCAACATCACATCAAGGAATATAAGAGTCAATATAAAGCATATAAAGAGAATCATTGGTGTGATGATTAGTTTGATATTGGTGGGATGGTTTTCCTATGAATCAATCTAGGGAAAAAGTTTATGATAATTATAGTGAATATAACATTGATCCGATGGTTTATTGTCCTTGTCGACATTCTTGATTGAATTAGGATGGTTTCTAATATCATTGAATTTCCTTGAAACATCTCTCAGGTATATTATTTATTGCAGCTATCACTTCTGAAGTAGTATATACCCAAACCTACACATATAAATAAATTATAGGTCTTTCTAAAAAATATAGATCACTCATATGTGTAATGAATGGTTAAAATTTTATATCATATAGAGAAATTATCATGAAACATGACCACCCACATGTTCAATGTGTTGTGGTGGAACCACCAATTTGATAAAGATATATGAGAACATACAGATATGTTGAGGTAGAAGAATACACATTTGTTTATATCTGTGTAAAATAATTTCATTTGAGAAATTATTTATAAGGGGGTATAATCCAATACACCTCAATTATATGATATAAATTTATCAAGAAAAAATCATTTTATTCAATAAAATGTGTCAGAAACAACAATGTGTTCTATTAAATTGTATTATACTATTGAAATGTTATTCTTAAATGATATAGTTTTTCTAGAAAATTTTTTGAGGTTTCTAATAATAATAAGAAAATATGGAAATATTTTTGTCATACATTTATGAAATATATTCATTATAATTGAAAATAAAAATCATTTTAATGTAAATGAAATTTAATTATGAAATAATAGTCTTATAGATGCAATATTCTCTTATCATAAAAAGTCATGGTATGCCCTATTTTTGAACTATATTAAGAATATATATACATATATATATTTATATATATATATATTATAAATTAATAAATATTTATAAGTCCTGCAATTTTTAAAAAACAATGGGATAAGAATAACTATATGTTTATGATTAAAAAGAATCTTTTTTTCCAAAAAACATTTTCCTCGTGTTTTGTGAAATTTTTTTGGATTAATTTTTTTAAAATTCTCTAATATTTATTTGATGAAATAAAATAAAATTTTGAAATCAATATCTCAAAATTATCTTACTTTTAATTTTTTAAATTTTTTTAGAAAGATTAATGTTTTGATTAATAGTGAAAATAGAGATTTCTTTAAGATAAATATTCTATAAATGTATCTACAATGTTAAATTATGTTTTAGAATTGTACTAATAGTAAAAATGGTTAATAAATTTTATGTATAATCTAATTAATGTAAATTGAATCTATTATATGTTGATATTTGGATAAAAAAATATATTCTGAAGGAATCATTTTCCTAAAAAACTGATTTTCATTGTGATTGTATATTTTATTTAAACAAAATAATTCCTTTTGGATGAATTAAATTTTATGTAATTGGTTCTTGAATTTTATTTATTATAATTAATATTATGTAATATTTTCAAATAATTTTTTTCAAAGTTAATAATATCCATCCTAAAAATATTTTATCGTAGTTTGGGAAAAAGCATATTTTCTAGGCATAAACAAATAAATAAAGTTCAAAATTATATAATTTCTTTATTTCTATTGGATGAACATATTTAGAAATTTTATCATATAAGTTTAAATAATAATCTATTTGGATCCATTTCCCCATTAAGGGGACTTTTAGTTATCAAAAATATTAAAAATTACAACTATGTGACTCACCTTAAATATAAATGGACACCAACACTCCGATCCATATTCAAATTAAATACAAATTTGGATAATCCATGAATTACCTAAAAAAATTCCCAAAATCCGTAAACATGACCTAGATTCCTTTTTTTCCTTAAATAATCATAGGAGGTATTTTTGTATAAACATAATGTGGTTGTTCAAAGAAGATATATAATCATTAACTATGAATGGTCATTTCATTTATTCTTATATCATCATAAAATATTATAAAACATTATGAATTAGATAATATATAATTAATTTATTGGGATTTTTTTTTAATTTCAAGACCTATATCCATATACTCATTCATAAAATGGGAAATGAAATAATTGTTCATGTGTATAGTGGTCTACCTCCTCATGAAACAATATAAATTTTATAAATTACTTCTTATTATATATGGATATAATGATTTATTTAATATATATATGCTATATTTATGTAATAATATTAATTATATAATTTATTAAAAACCATTTAATTTTTTTCATTAAAATTACGTGGAAGATGATAACATTGTTAATTCATACATGTGGATGGTTGCCTCCAAAAAGTTATGTGATATGCCTTTCATTTTATTTTTTCTTATATTGTAATAAGGATTGTTTTAATGAATATATATGATATATATGATATAAAAACTATTCATTTAATTGAAATTATCATTCAACATTCTTTCATTCCATTCATTTAAAAATAAAAATAGTGTTCAAGAGTATATATAACCAACATTCCCCATCTAGAGTGAAATTCAATTTTATATCTCTAAATTTTATGGATGAATATATATATATATTTTTATATGTGCATAAAATGAATATATATTTTATTTATATCATCATTTAAATTATCTATATTATGTATCCATAATCCATTTAAAAGGATCATAAATACATAATCAAAATATAAATGAAAAATAAGCCAGTTATCCCAATGAAGTGTGAATTAAATGAATAAAAGTTAATAAAAAATGATTAAAGGTTACAATAAATCATATATGAAATTATATTTGTGATTATAGAATTTAAATATATTTTTTAATAAATATATGTTAATTATAAGAAATTTTTTAACATGTATTTTGGGTGTTATAATTATGGTAAGGGACATTCATCAAACCTTAGTTCTATTATACACATACCATATCCATTATTTGATTCATTTATTTTTCATATAATAACCATGAAATTATATTATGATGATTATAATGATAATTATTGTTACATACTGATAAATAAAATGGTTTATCTTTCATGGGGATTATTATTACAATATTGTAAAAGTGGTAAGTGTTTTATCTAAATATATCATGTTTATCGGTATTGTTTATAATTATGAATATTATGATGAAATTTCATAATCAAACACTATATAATATCATTATATTTATTATTTTATATTAATTTATTTAAAATAAATGTTTTTATTTTAAGTTCCTTTTTATATTTACTATGGAGACCAAAAGAATATTTTATTGAAAACTGATTTTATCTCTATCTTATGTCAAAAATTAATTCCCTTCAATATACATGTTACATAAAGGTGTTTGGAAAAATGTTTTAACAATTTATTAAGGATATTTAAATTTTTTTTAAAAAAATTTATTACTTTTTAAAAAATAGTTTAAAATTAATCATTATTCAATTTTCTAGATGAAGTAATTTTTAATTTTTACAAAAAATTTTAATGAATATTTTTTCAAAACTTTATGTTTGGAATATTATTTCTCACTGTCTTATAACTCAATACTTTGAAATATCCATTAAATGTTACCACATATATTATAAAATTTAATTTTTCTATAACAATTTGGATAATTTTTTTGTTTTAAAGATGTTATTTTAATGTTGAAAAGACATATTATTCCCGAGATTTTCCAAATGATCTTTTAAATGAAATTTATATTTAATATATAATAATTTGATGTCTCTTATCCCTTAATGGGGATATGATAAAATTATTCCATCCTAATTTCTTCTCTATATGGTCTATGATTATGATGAAAATACATTTATGAAATTTATTTCTTTTTTGGATTTATGTTATAATGAATTAATTAATGATTATGAAACTCATTTATTTTCAATTGGTTACACCCTAATGAAATTTTAATGAAAGCCATTTATTCTCATAGGTTATGATATGATGAATAATTTAAGATCATATATAACACATCTATGTTATTTTAATAATGAAATTGGTGATTTATGAATTAGATTCCTATTTAATCCATTAGTTAAATATGGATATATCAATAGATTAAAATAACTTGAATGGGGAGTGAACTAAATTCTGTAATGTGTTTTCTCCACTATGATATTATTGGATGTTAGAATTTATTACTATGATGGTTTATGGACTAATTAAATTCTTCTAAGATAGTCTTAATAGTGATCCATGAATATAATTGAAATGATTTTATATGCATCAGTATATACTAAAAATCCATGTCTTATGAAAATGTTATACTCTCATGAAATGGTTTTTCATTTATTCCATTATTATTAATGTATTATAAGATAAATAGATTTATGAAATGTGTGAATAGTTTCTTATGTGTTATGAAGGTTTCAGTTTAAGAATTTTATGATATTGTTATCATGGAAATATTTTCATGTTATTTTTATGGATCATTGATATATCCCTTGTATAACATTTAATAGAATATGAGATCACCATTTCTTTTGTTTCCTTTTCCCCATTTTATGAATAACTGTATAATATGTGTTTTCCAAATATGGTTTCAATGTATGAATAAAATTGTGTGATATGTTGTGGAAAACCATTTAAAATTTCACTTATATATCCAATTTTCAAAGATACTAGACCAAGATGGTTATAGTTTTGATTTGTATGTAATGTAATGGATATTTATATAATATAATTTATTATCTATGTATGAAAAGTATGGGCCACTAAATAATATACTGATATATGTTTCATTTTATTACTTAAAGAATCATAATATCAACTGAGTTATTTTAATAGAATTTTAGAATAATTATACATGGGAATTAATGATATTAACATAAGGATGATGTAGATGCAATCATGGACACATGAGTTGATCATGGTCTTTGAAGGAGATATAGTGATATGAGTGATGTATCATCCCACCACCAAATCCACACAGTCGTGCCCCGAAATGGTCGAACACATGATCTTATGCACACCATACCATATGAATAAAGAAGATGACTAGTATCGAGGGCCAAGGAATTGTCCATGGTTAGAAAATTACCTTCTTTGATCAGAGTAATACACATCAGAATAGAACAAATACAACAAGCATAATAGAATAATATGAAATAATTTTTGGATATTATAATGATAATTAATTCATGGATTAATAACTATATGGAATCTTATAGTTAATATTAAATTGAAATTTTAGATTATGATTATATCAGATATCTGTACAAAATGAGTACATGGGATAAAAATGGAACAATATATAACAGAAGAAAAAAAATACAAAAAGACCCAATATATGGTGCTATTAGTATCATGTGCATAACCTCAGTCCATTTCTACCACACTCCATCCTAGAAATCAGAATCAAACATTGGATATTGTTCAGTCCCCTTTATCTAAACCTGTAATCATTATTTTTTTGGGTACTAAAGGCTCTCCATACAGGGAGGGAAATTAACTTATTAGAACACTGCCAACTGTGTCTACATAAATCCAATATGTTAATATAGAATGTTAAATTATCCAATAACTCTAAATTCGAGAAAATAATTAAATAAATACCTTAGACCTTATTCCTCATGGGATTGCTTAATGACACAACCTATATCAACTTAATCTAGATGTCTCTAATCCAATACGAACATGAATAAGTATGATTCATTGAATAATTTTTAATTATAAACCAAGGATTAAGATAAAGACAATTCCGAGTCATTTTTTTGTCTTGGGTTATGTTTCCCTAAAATTTTAGGTGCACGTGTATATTCTTAAATTTCAAATTTAGATTTAGAATTTATTAAAAGGAACCATAATCCTATCAAATGTGATCAATATTGAATCCCAACTATTGATGTTGGGGATTTATGAAATCCCATTTCCATAATAGTTCATCCATGGATAATCATAATTGGAGTCCCATGTATCATTCTTAGAATGTAATAAAAAAATTCGGATCCCATCCTTGGTATCTCATATAGGGGGGAAGTACCAATCATGACATGGTAGGAATATCTTCATATTGAGCCTATCCAAATCATCTCTCATATGTAATAAATATATCTAAAATTGTGGAATGATAAACACTTTGAAATCTCATTTGAGGAATATCTACTATAGATCTTGGAATGTATACAATCCTAAAAAAAGATATAATTTAAAGGATTGAACAGCCTATCCATGGAATCCCATAAGGATCCATGCACTAATCTTATCTGGAAATTAACTATGGATTAGATATCATAATTAAATTCATTTTTAAATACATGAATTTAAATATACTAGAAATCCACATGGTACAACAATTGAATTATGTAACGATGTGTTGGGGCCTTACTCATGACCTACCACATCCCTTGTTTAAATTTATACTTAAAAACATTTATTACATGAAAAGTAATCCCATAGGGGTTGTTGAAAAATGTTAGTGTAAGAATAGTATATCTATGAATGTCATGCACATGGGGTGGCTCAATACTTGTTGAAAACCCAATGGTGGTGATTTTTTCATAGTAAGGATGGTTTATGGAAGTGAGAACCATTATTGTTGATTTACTAGTCATTTTTATGGTGTTTGTAGAGAACCCTGGTGTGTGGCACCATAAACAATTTCATAAATGTAACAAACATGACAGAATAAAGCTATAACACCTACCATAGGTTAATTATTCTCTCCACATCCAGTGATGGCCTATAAATCGATCTACAATTGCATAAGTCAAATGAGTCATCTAATTAATTGAATATATAGAAAATTTATTCGAAAAATTGTCAAATATAAGAGAATAAAATATATGAAACCAATTGTAATAGAGGGGAGATCAAGTAGAGTGGGATCTAACAACCCTGATTATGATGAAAATAGATTTCGTATGTGTTAGTTATTAAAATACATACATTGGATGATAAGGAGAGAATCTGGAGACTATTGAATAATAAATGAAGGAGAAAAAATATATGATGAATTAAGAAAATTAAATGGAATAATTGTAAAATTAGAATAAAAAAAGGGGTTTAATGGTTTGTCCATATGTTTTTGCATACCATGCACCATCTGTGTGATGGACCATGTCCAAGACCACCCCCACTTGTTATTGGTGTATGGTTTGGCTAACTTTGCATAGACTATACAAAGGGACACAATCAATTATGTTTGTAATCTTATATGGGGGTGTGTCCTATTACACATGGTTGTATAAAAATCTCACAACCCCCCCCCCCCATAAAAAGGGTGACTCACATGGTTGAGTAATGTGGTTAGAAGTAACTATGAACCAACATTTTAGCTTAGTATGTCTCCTAAAATTCAAGATCTCTAGGATCGAAAAATTATTTAGACCATCCCAAAATACTGATTAGCCCTTATTATTTAAACATATAATTATATGATATGTTTTGGATAGTTACTAAATGGAATTTTCCTATACAAAAATTAGGGACATAACAAATCTACTAATTTTGAAAAATCATCCTAGAGTATACCTTTTTTAGGTATGTAGAGAATCATCTGTGAAAAGTGTTTTCAACTAAAAATGTACACCCAATTCTAAATCCCATGTCTTTTCATGTACATGAATTTATTTATGTAACATTAAGAAAGTGGAATGGATATTCCATGTTGACTCTTCATTCTCTGGTCAATTGTAAATATCATATTCAGCCCTAAAGATAAGACTTTGTCCACATCAATGTCCATTTGATCAAACAAATGATATAGGTCATCATGATACCGAAAAATCAGTGATATGTGGAATTAATCATTCATGGAACAATACCACTAACTTAACTACAAGTGATATGCTACCGGACCAACCCCCTCTAAGATCACAAAAAATCCAACATAATGGGGTGATATCTTGTCATGTCTTTTAATAAAAACATCTACTTATCTGGGTGAATCAAGAATAAAGACCCAATGTCCAACCTCCAAGTCTAGATATGTAAAATGACTGTTGGTATAAGACATATTTAATGTATAAAAAATAACTATATTTTTCTAAATCATCTATAATTCTTCTAATGTATAGTAAACGGGATGAAGAAACAGTAATTTAGCCTCACTAGACTCTAACCTACATAGAGTGTAACATCACAACCTACCATAAAGTTCCACATATCAAGCCATCAAAATAATTTCCTAAAAACTATTACAATAATAAATCTCTAAAAGCGGTATACTTTCTTCCCATGAACCTCAAAAATCAAGGATTCATGCCCAACACATGCCTTATAGTACCTACAGTGTCTTCAAAGAATGCCCATCATTTTGAGGGTGATGTGTTATACTCAACAATACATGTGAATAATGTTCATTTTTCAATACATTATATAACCATTATGTAATATATGTATCTAGGTCTGATTAGATAGAATAAGGGACACAATGAAGGAATGCAATATTTCAAATATAAATCCACCCATATCAAAAACAAATATGGTCCCCCCAATAAGTTGATAGTGTAAAACCATTATCAACATTTCAACAATCTCCCATGTTATTTCACTACCTAGAGGGGATCTTGGAAATACCATCCCAAAATCCATAGTTATTTCACTCAATTTACACTCTCTAATGGACAGAGGATGTAAAATTCCAACAGGTTCTTAGTTAATTTCCATCAACTATAGATAATTATAATACCTCGTGATTAAATATGAAACAAATCTATTTAGAAATTGCCACTAATAATAATGATGTATGTCTCGATATATCTTTGAAGCCTTCTGGTGAACATCCAAAATAGAAGCATGAGATGCCAATATCACCTCTTCCCGTATATTAGAATAAACCTGGAAACGCCGAAATAATTAAAGGATAACATTATTTTGAACAACCCAAATGGTGGTGGGGTTTCACCTAAGACACTCTCCCTTGACATGAGGCCATTACAATGTGATGGCTACCACATCTTCACTTATTGAAGAATGAAGGATGATATTGATGGATATATGAAAATAGAATTCATGTGCTATTCATACACCACCATGGGAATCTTATAAAATATAACCCTCAACTTCTAATCAGGGTTGGACTCTAGGTTGACATTTTTCTGAGTATTCTATCACAAGGCATCACATATAGAATTTCTCATCCCATGTGTATAATAAATCACAATTTTTAATGTAAAAATTTATTCTACCAACCTATTGTGAATGAGAATCATTTATCACTGGGTGGAGATTCATTTTAGACTCCAATATTCATTGTACATAATGATCCAAACCCCAATAAATTGATCCTTTAATATAGTAATGAATGAATTACATCTACTATCCTCAGGTTGGACCTTGGTTAATTATACTTGTGAGGTCTCAGTAGGTGAACTTGTAAGATGCAACATGGTTTCCGTGTATCAAAACTACTCTTAGATTGATTCCTAAAGAATAATAGTTAACATTATATCATCTTACCTAGCACTAGAAGATTCAAGATCAACAGTAATGTTTGTCAGTCATTTTGTACCTGAATGGTGGTCTTACATGATTTTGACCATATGAATTTTTTAACATTATTCATCAAGCACATTTGATGTGATTTTATACATGAGAAAATCTAAATGAGTCTACTACAATACATATACATCCTCATGAATTTTCATTTTACAAAAACACACTTTGTATGATCCTATGAATCCATGTTGCTCACATTCTCTATATCAATAGATATGGCGGCCTCTAAAATGATATAACCCATTAAGTAAAACTTACAAATTAAAAGGTGAAATTTTCAAATCATAACATATAGTTGAATATATCTCATTGTATTTAGAACAATCTCAATAGTGGTGGAATAGTCTTGTATGGTTCAATAATACACTAATATGTATTTAAAAGAGATGAACAAAAAAGAATCCTAGTGTGGATGGAAACCATGATTCATCAAGGACATGAAAATATGTAGAAAATTATTAAGGCCAATTGGTATAACTAGATACTGATACATTCTGTAATAACTTTGGAAAACACTACATGGTTTTTTGATGGATTCACACACACCTACTGGTATCTAAACATCATTTTGATCTTAGAGAAAACTATTTATCCTTATAACTAATTGAATAAGACATTGACACTGAGAATTGGATTCCAGTTCATTACTATGAGCTAGTTTGACGATATGAAATCCACACAAAACCTAATGTTATCATCTGAAATATTGGTGAATAGTATATGGGAACCCCATATAAATGTCATGGGTTAGATGAGACCATGTACCTTTAAATATTATACTAGATTATTCAGTTTCTTGAGTGCTATTGGAGCTATCATAGGTGGAATAATGGACACCATAAAGGCACCTAGAAATAGTTCTATAGTGAACTCCAGCACCCTCATGGGAGGTAAACCAAATAAATCATCATGGAAGATGCCGAAAAAAATTGTCGGCCACATTTTTAAATTATACAAGAAATGTTTCATGGTCTCTCATAATGAGACTAGTCTTCTGGACCATCACTCTTTTTAGCCCAATATTATTGGGCCCATTTAAATGCTCTTGGATATCCTATTCACCTTGATGAATATAATAACTTCACTCTAGGGTTGGTGAAGACCCACTATTTCGATAACAATCAAAATTAGAATGATAGAGGCACTATAAAATCCCTACTAAGAAGTATATCACGTCTGGACATCTGGATGATGATGCAAATTCATAAGAAATAGTACACACCTATAACTAGGGGGAACTACTTTTATTGTTTTATGCCCCCAGATCGGACACCTAACAGAGATTCGATTGTCATTAAATCGGTAAAGTACTCTATTTATCTCCCATATGTTGTATAATTTTTGTAGATAAGATGGATTGTGATTCACCGATATTAATTAGGGAAGAAACTATGTATAGATTACCTAAATAGTTCCTTGTATAATATATGTAAATGGACTCATACCCCAAATCGCATCCCTAATATGTAACTGGATTTACCTGGGTAAGTCTAATCTTCTAGAGTTAGGGATAAGATACTGGACTACTTCAGCTTTGTCTACCTCCAATACACTATCGGTCAGTATTAGGCCATCTCCCATCGTTGTGTGGAGATACTGACCATGTACCAGAAATAGGAGTCATTACAGATCCCCTCTCAACAAATATTGATGTTATGTTTTGAAAAAATGTTATTGGTGACCCATACTGTTGCACGCTATGTAGTCAATTGGGGTTCTCTTGTAATGGGTATTAATGGGATATGTCCTTACACATTATTTAGATATCTTATAACTATCATTCCTTGTCAACTTGCTAGAACTGACCCCATATACACCCTCAAGATGACACTTTCTACTGCAAGACTATCTATCTCTATTCCAAGATGCTAAAATGCACTGAATCATAGTTCCCCCATTTGACAGGTACCATTCTATAATGGATTCCTTGTTCATTTTCTTTAAAAGTATATGGAGTCAAAAAAATTATCTGCAGTCAAATGGAATTGGAAATCCCATCCTCAAAATTCCTTTTAGTGGTCATCTCGTCACTGGTAAGAGTTTGATAAAAACATTATATCTTAGTGAAACAAGTATAATAATCAATAAAATAAAAGTTAGCTTTTGGTAGGTGTAAAAAACTCCAATGAATGGAATTATCACAATGTATGGTGGAGATGTTGTAATAGAAGGCTATCTGGAAGCCCACCTAGACCATACCCAGAGTACATCCATCACTGTTGATTATTTCCCAAAAAATAATTTTCAAAATCATTTAGCAAGTAGGTAACCAACATGAGAATCCACTTTATATGCATATCAAGGTAATAAAATATTGAAATCACGACCTACATCCATGATGTAACATAATGAGGTCCCCCATTTTTAAATAATTTTGTAGGATACGACTATTATAGTTTTCATTTAATCTATTCAGTAGTATGGGAAGGTTGACGAGTACCCTAAAATGTAAGGAATAAAAAGATAGAAGCTATTCTAGAACTAATCATTGTTACATAGTGAAATATTGGCATGTGGAACCATAGGTAGAACTATCTGAGGAACTACTACTATATTAGGCCCCATCACCTCTGGATCAAGGTTGTTTCCACCATCCATGCATAAAACTCAAATCCTTTGATGAAAAATATGTCCAAAATATCCAAGATCATAACTAATATATGATACATAATTGATATAAAAATCCAGATAATGAAAGGATATGAACACATTATTCCTATTAGAAGTCACATATATCTTCTTGCTCGTAATGTTAGGTATAGTTTATAAGAAAAAGTAATGGATGTATAAAGAGATATATAATACTTCCCACTACGATGGATAGGTCGGTATAATGATCACACATACAAAAATCATGGTTTGAATATGTGGTGTTCAATTTGATTAATTATAGGAAAACACCCATTAAATTTCCATTGGAATCCCCACATAGAAGTGATCTTTTAGTTATTATTTATTTTGGTATTTATATTTCAATTCAATTAAATTCATCAAAAATTTCAAACATATAAAGGCCAATAATCATTTAAATATGAAATTGGCTTGTCATGTATCTATGTAGAAACCTTTATATCCAGAATCATGATGTAACATGACAATATTAGTAATTTTATTTAATTACTACCATTATCAATATATATAAGTATCATGTTTTTAAATTTACACTAGAATTCATCAAATAAATAGATTATTTTTGTGGCATGTAGAACTAGTGGTTCAAGGATCACATATTGCAAAATTAGGTAAATCAAAGTTCCACCATCTCTATGTATGAGAAAAAATCGTTTAATTTTTTTAGGATGTATAATAAATACAATCATTCTATCACATTAAGAAACATTACAACATTTCACAATATATTCATTAAGGCACAAAAAATAACATGCAATACATGCAATGAACACAAAAATAGAAAAAATACAAGGCATAGGGAATAATATTTTTTTCCAATGGTACCTAGTCTGATGCATGAATTAATAAAACCACATCCCATTAATCCAATACAAAGAAATATTATTACAGTAACATCAATAGTGATAACAGGAAAACATATGCGTCATCCAACCGTGAAATAAATAAAACCAAAATAGGTAAAAAAATTAACAACAACAATATATTTAATTGAATTTTGTTACCCCTATATATGGGTAACCTACCCCCCAAAACATTCTCAATATCAAATTCTGATACATCATAGTCTACTTCATAATAAATTAATAGTAATAAAAAAGGTAAAATATTCATTGATACTACATTATAGTGTCCCAGCCCAATAACCACTTACCAGTTCACTCAAATAGTCGACCACATGACCTCAAGCAAGCCTTCCCAAATGCCAGAGCCTAATGTCTAGAAGCGAGGGCCTAGGGTGTGTCTATAGAGAGACTACACACTCATAGACCAATGTATAGTTCTATGGTATATGTTGTAGAATTGAATAATAGACAAGTAGTAGGGGAAATATTAATGATAAACCATATATAATAAATAAACATACAGAAGAAGATAATTAAAAATAAATACAATATGAGTGTAATGATCATGTTGTGTGGATTTAATAATTTATTTCATGGGATGCAGGGGGAACAACATAGACCACATAATAAAAAAACAAAATACCAAAAAGTTATTACATATAGAAGCACAAGAAATGGATCTGTCCTATACTCTTGTACTCTATCATGGAAATCAAAATCAATTATCCGAAGATGAACGCTTCCATTTTTCTAAAAATACATTTACAAAATATTAATATTTAACAAATAATTCTTTATAATATAAATATATATACACCGTATGCCACCACCAACAATGTGTATATCAATACATAATTTGCACATAAAACCGGATGTATTCTAATAACCATAAATGAAAAGAAGTAAATAAATAAACACATACCAATAAAATCTATGTAGGATACCTGAATGATAGTACCTTCATCAGCCTAATATATATGTCTCTAAATCATAGTGAACCAATTAATGTATTATTAAAAAAAATTTGGGTAATTATAAACAAATTTTCATGGTATAGACCATTCTGAATAATGTTATTTTTCTTGGTAGGCATCTCTCGGTTATATATGTTACACATTTTTATTCATAAATTGAATTTCCATCTTTAGAATTTAATATGATCCACCTTATTCCCTACTAGTGTGATCTGTAAAGATTCCAATATATCATTTTAGGGGAAATGTAAAACCCAAAAATAGTAGTATTTAATAAAAAATGATCCATAAATGGAATCCAAATTATCCCTCATGGAATAAACTGAAATCAACCATCCATGACCGTCCCTTGTATATTATTTAGGGGATTGATCATAAAACGTGACAAGGTATGGCCATTTAATCACATTTCATGTGCATAGTTTATACAATAGGGATCAAGTATTCCTCACATGGAAGTATGGTAAATGCACAACGACCCATCCTAGGCCTAACTAAAATATCACCTGTTATGTATACAATCTACATACATGATATAATTTTTAACCATGATGAGCATGTCTATGTAATACTTTAAGGATATAGATATCACTCTTTATTGGAAATGAATTTGTTTCCTAGTTATCAAAATTTACATAATTTATCAATGCATATAATAAATTATACTAGAAAATCACTTTATCCAGCTATTAATTTTTTCATGAATTGTTGGGTCCCAACTTGTGGCTTAATATATACGTCAATTCAATTATTACACCAAAAACATTTATTACATGACAACACACAACACATGGGTTTTAGAAAAAACAGTATTAGGAAAATATTCTATCATAGGTAGGAACAACCATGGTGTGTGTCAAGATAAGTAGAACTCCCTATGGGGGTGATTCATCAATAGGAAGTATTTTATAGGTCCCAAAAATCCAATTTTTTACTAAACTATTTTTATTCATATTTAGTGAATTATTTTGCGTAGAAAAATCCCAAATAGTATAAAGAAAAATAAATTTTATGAAAATAATCCATTCCACCTATATTCAGTTTGTATCATTTTAAATGTCCATTAAGTTCTCGTGATATGATATAGAACAGTAGAATTCTAATGAAGAATTAAATTCTGTATAAATAGGTCAAATGAGGTCTCCTAGATATAGAAAAATAATGGGGACATAAACTGTTAAAATAAGGAAGTGGATTGGATATCTTATCAAAATTCATCCATGGCATATGATGAAGATGAAAACAGAGATCATATGATAGTTTTATAAAAATCCATACCATAGATGTGGAGCAATGATTCCCGTTTAAGTTGATGAAAAACAAAGGAATACAGAATGAGGTATTAGAAAATTAAAGGGGAAAATGTAAAATTGCACTCAAAGAAGGGGTATTACAGTTTGTCTACAATGTTGGCAAAACTGTGCGCCATCTGTACACTATCCCCTTTCCATGAAATCCTCAAACACTATATAGGTTCATGCTATAACTAATCATGCATAGCGCATACCAAAATATACTGTCATGGATGCCTAAAATACCACTTGAGAATTCATCATGACCCAGATGGTTAAAAAATAATCATGTGACCTTTCCTTTAAACTGGGTGACTCTAATGTTTGAGGTGCATGTTTATAAATAACTAGATATAACAATTCAACATAGTATGCAATAAAAAATTATATATCCCTAAGCATTAAAAGGGAACTATGCCCCCCCAAACTACTTAGTATCTCTTATAGATCATTAAAATAATAAGACAAGATGTTTTCAGTTGTAACATAGAGGTCCATACATCTATAAAAATATTGAACATTTTAGGGTTAAATTAAAAATGTAATATTTTTGTTTTTAGATAATGAGATGACGATACTAGGTACTTACTTTGATATAATTTTAATGGATAGGTCCAATATAATACGTTATTCCTGGTAATGGAATAGTTTACAAGACACCGGTTAATATAGAGGAACCTGAGGATGTTTAGGGAAGTGCACATATGAAAAGTATCTTATGGTTTCTAATATATTATCCCATTAATTTTTCACATACATATTGTAGTTATATACCATCTTACTTTTTCATATAATCAACCATTTATTATTGATAATCATGTTAATTCACATGTAGATAAAAATTGTTCGACACCAATTTCATTTTTACAATATTACAAGAGTTATCAAATCATACATATCCTTATTTTATGTTACACACATTCTTTCCACTTATATCTATCCCCATTTTAATAATTATCATTAAATTTTCAATTAACATATCATATGATATCATCATTGAAATAAAAAAATATAAAAATGTGTTTGGAATTATATAAAAAAAGGGATATTTTTAATTAGACTTCGACCCCATCTTTATCAGTCATCCCACTTGATATCCAAATTTTTTCCATGACTCATATATTATGATTATATATTAGATAAAAGATTAAATTTATTATTCAATAAAATCAAAATAACTTATAATATTCTAGTCATTACAGTCAACCTTATAAAATTAAATTACCTTTTTACCAAGAAATTGTATTTTATTTTTTAGTGAGATTATTTTAATAATATTAAAATAAATTAATCATAAATAAAATTTCATAAAACTCTTGTTAAATTTAAAAAAATAGGTGTATATTATTTCCTAAAGAATTATCATAACAAAAAACAAAAATAATAATTTAATGGAAATTAAATTACAAAATTTATTTTTGGGTTGGATATATTTTTAAATATTTTCAATCAATTCAAAACGTATACTTCCATGGATGTATGGATAGAAATAAAAGATGATGAAAATGTTTTTTTCATTGACACTTTATGTTGTTAATTCCATAACAAAGAGGATTTATGTACATTAATCCCTTATTATTTAAGAACCATTTAGTCAAATAACTCATAATGTAAAAATAAAATCCCTATTAATTAAAATATTTCATCTTACAAATTATTTTAATAACATAAATGACTATGTGTATTGTATTTTGTATGAAAAATCATGTTAATATATCTTGTTTTATTGGGTGACGAAGGATAACTCTAATGATATTGATTTAATTTATACATATGCATAAATATAAAAGTGGTACTATATCTACTACATGGATTTCATGGGTAAGTATATTAGAAGAAGATCCCATTATAAATTTTTTAATTATATATCATTAAATTAATGATATCATTGATTGGTGGCGGTAATATTGTAGCAGCACAATATAGAATAGTTCTATGTATGTTCTATGGAACATGATATTATAGGTTCATTATGGATTTTATAAAAGAGTAATAATGCTAGATGAAATATAAAGAATCCATCCAATGGTCATTTAGTGTAATTACTTCTAGAATAATTGGTCATGATCTATAAAATGAATATTGTAAAACGTTGATTTTATAGAAAAAATTATATGGTACAGATGACTCATTTAGAAAGTCAAATAATATATCATATAATAAAGGACATTGAATATTGATATTAATGGTCATTTAAAATAAGTTATTAATTTTTAATAAATAATTTTTGATTGTTTGTATTTGTTTTAAATGGTTCAACATTGATTTGAGAAACTGTTGTGTATGTTATATAAATTATAGATTTCAAAAGTACAAAAAGTTAATGGTTTGAATGTAAAGTCCAAAAGATAGAGTTGGTGAAGAAATATTATATTCTTCAAACCACCATGTAATAATAAAGGTAATCAAGAATATTTTACTAGTATTATGACAATACCGGGGACATTTCATAATTGGTTATAATTTTTTTGTGTTTTCAAAGAATTTGTATGATTCAATAGTTGATCAAAATTTTTTATGAAATGACTTCAGAAGATTTAACTACACAATGTAAGAGTCCTATACAATAGGATAATTGAAATTTGTAAATGGAAATAACCATACCTCATTTTTATGAAAAAACCGGATTACTAGTTAAGAATAAGAGTCATAAAATATCTATAAATTTTAAAATTGAGGACTCTCATGGTATTTTTTATATAGTTATATGAGAGTACCTCCTTTTTATAATGAAAACTACCCATTTATTAATATATGAAGAGGGAACACATCACCTGACATGTAGGAACAATGGGTTTGAAACCCAATGAAAATTACTATCTTAATGGATCTAACCCTTAATTATTCTTTGAACCACCACAATCCCACATCGATTGTTCTCTTTCATGGCCACTACACCTGCAAATTCCCACTACTGACGGGCCATGCTCCCATCAATGTAATACCAACCCTATATTGTGGTACGCTACTAGACCACCACCCATGAAGTCACCTTTATCAAAACATCCAGTAATTATTATCATTCTTGAGTTAAACTCATCAAGGTCTGTCTCTCATGTCACCCCGACTACCTCTTCTATTGCTGCATTATCTAGTTTCACCATAGACACAACACGTTGAGGATATATCAATGATATTCTATGTCTTCCACCTATAAGACACAATCACATATCTATAACCAACCATTGTACCCTCCTCCCCATCACTTTCAAGACTCCCACATTACAAATAAACCTACAAAAACAGGGAAGTCAGGGATTGAATCCTTAACTGGTTATAGGATTTGGGGACAACATAACACAAAGCTCTTACCAAAACTATAGGATTACTATCTTTGATAAACGTATGAAATTTTATAGAAAATATAATTATTATTTCAGAATTTTATGCAATTCTATAAGAAATTATGGAGCTTATCTATCTCTGTTTAATAGTATTCAATGATTCAAAATTTTGAAAAAGGTATAAATGTGATTAATTTATCCTAAGATATACTCAGGGTTATAATATGTGGATATGAAAATATTGAATAAGTCTTGTTTAAAAATATTTTTCATAGATGTTTTTAGAGTCGTTTAATATAATAAAAAATCACTTTCTCTATAAAAAAATATAAAAATTATATGAATATTATTATAAAATATAAGGGTAATAAAATTAACACATAATGGTCACCTTGATTACACATTTAGTGAAAATTTTAATATTGAATAAATTATAGATTATTCTTCCATAATATAACTAAATGGATATATTCTATTTTTTCATTCCAAAAAAACAAAATAGAATGTTATAATGTAATCCAATGTGTGTTTGGGGATGATTTAGAAGGATAGATCACTTCTACAATTTTCATAAAATTGAAATTAAAATAGTTGAATGTTATAAATTATTATCATATTTGGATAATTGTTGAGAATTGTTATTAAATTATATACAATGAAAGATTGGGGTCTCATATAATACTTGTGGGGACAATGAGATTCAAAAGAATGGAATATAATGAGATCTTGTGAGCATAATATAATAATTTTATTGCGGATTTATTGGGGGATAAAAAAAAATATTGTTGAAAAATATTGTATATTAATATTCTAGGAAAAAAAATTTGTGATAAAAAAATTAAAATTAATTAGGAGGATCTGAATAGTGTATTATATAGAAATTGATAAAAAAGTAACTGATAAAAAAATTTTATATTAAGGGGTGAATAAGAAGATAAAAATATTAAGTTGATTTGACATAGATTATTGAAATAAAATGAATAATATGGTGAAAAATTTGGGGTCATATATTTATACAATACCATGCATTTTTGATTTTGACAATATTGAAGAAGAATTAACATGGATATGATTATGGGAAATATAAATATATACAATTTTTTGTATATGCATGGTGTTACGTCTTTTTGATGGATGAGATACTGGGTTTTGATAATCACTGGATTCTTAAGTGTGATAGAATCCAAAAATATGTTTATGTGAATGATCCAAGATCTTTGATGTTTATAAAGTCAAATTTTCATATAATTATATTGAACAACTGCAGTGCATCAGCGATTCTATTAAGGAATATGATTATTTTATTGTAATAATACGAAATAGGAAATATATTTTTGATATTTTTAGTAGGATTTAGTTCTTTGAATACTAAATGGGAATGTAATTACTATTGGGATGATATATAAAGAACCCATTTTGAGATAGTTTTTTCTTACAGATGTGGATGTGATTGATTTCAAAAAGTTTCCTTTGGTTAAAATTTTACTCTATAGGTATTGAATGGAGGATTTTACCAACCCAACCTAATTTTATTCACTTTTATAACAAATTGTTAAGGTCTATATCTCATTTCATAACTAAACACATCAACGATTAGGTATCCTCAAGTGTTATGAACGTTGAAATATAGCCTTCACTACTCATTTAAATATTTATTTTTTTGTATAAGATATGAACGTGATGGTTTTAACCTAACCAGATCCCCATTCACCATAATAGATAAAATGGATTTAAATATTAAGATAAAAATGTTGTTTTTGAGATTTAAAGATAATAAATTTTTTGAAAATCAATTCAACATGATTCACACATTCCTAAGTGACTACGCCAATTACTAAAATGGTGTATTGTTAATATATATATAGGTATAGGATACCCTAGTAGATCTATTATTATTCTTTGAAAAAATTTATATGAATTTTATGAATTTTATATATTAATAGATTTAATATGAGCCTATGATAAAATATTTTTTAATCTCATTTAATGTATAAATAGTTTCCTCAACCAGGATATTAGAAAACATGATGACAACAAAGAAAAATTATTTTATGATTTAAAATTAAAATAAATTCTTCCAACTTTTTTATTTAATCAATTTTTTATGTGCTAATGTGATATATGATTTATAGTAATCCCTATAACATACCATGTTTTAGAAATGATGAATATGTAGAAATTATTTAAATTGAGAAACATAATGTTTTTTATACTTAAGATATAGATGATCATTAAATGGTGTCTATTGATGTTGTCACAACTATACATACACGTATTAAGGTGATACAAGATGAAATATTTTAGGTGGATGTAGAATCTATTTATAGTAATGATGTATTAAATAAAATTTTACACAATTTTAGAACTACCATAACTCTTATTTATAATAATTTATGAAATACATTACTTTTCAATGAAATGTTTTTTTGTTAGTGAAGTTCTAATTTTTTGTATAGTATTGTAATATTTTTTTAGGGTGGAACTATGATATGAATTAAAAATATAATAAAACCATTTATTGAAAAAAATATTGTCATGAATCCTTAAAAATCCTTATAAGAAATATATAACTTTTTTGAAAGACAGATTGGAATTACAAAGAATAATTTAAAGTAGGATCAAATCAGACTAATAATACATGTATTTTATATATATAAAGTGAATCTATTAAGATAATATGTTTATAAATATGGAAAATAAATAATAATATCATTCCAAAACTATTGATAAGTGATGTGATAAAAAAATCATTCTATAAAAGATATTCGCATTTGATGTGTTCGGGCGACAACATCGATTGTGGCTCTCTTCACAAACAGTGAAGACTCATTTGTATGAGGCAAAAGCATATGTGACCAACGTCATGGGATCCACATATGGTTTCAACCAACTACCTCGGCACTTCCCATTATTTGTTCATCTTCATCATCAAAGGTAGTGCAATATTATTTGGTGGCATAATAATTTTTCTTCATGAAGAAATCAGTTTCTGTGTTAGAAGATATATTCCAACATGGCCTTAGAGGCTTTAGATCATGTCGGTTTTATCAGATCCATTTCTCCTTGCCTCAGTTGCTCAGTTATAGGATGGATTTATTTCATTATCCCTTATTCTTATGTGTTCTCTCTCGTTGTATTGTGCATTTCCATTATTTAATTTCATATGGACCATGTGTTGATTTAGCATTCAATACGAGTGTAGTGGATGTCATCTATGGTTGTTTCAGATATATTTTTCATTATGATGATTATAGCCTAAAGTGTAAATCTCCATCTTTCTTGCATAGATGTTTATTTTCCTTCTTGATGTTCCCTTCTCCATTTCATGGTGTTTTTGTAATCTCCATTTTGGCTTATCTTCTTCCCATGTTGTGGTCTCTCAGGTATTAGTCCTTCACTCACTAGAAACGAATATTTTTTTATGATGATGATCCAACGAAGGTTGGAACCAATTTGTATAAATTATGTTGGCTTAAATGATATCTAATATTTTTGGGAGATATTTTTTGATGTGATTCGAAGTTGTGATTGCATCCTCGAATTTAAGTTGGTGGATTTGAGGTTTGAATTTAAAGATTCAGGGTTCAATGTAAGAATATTACAAAATGTTTCACATTATTTTTTGATGATGATTCTTTCTAAGGGTTTAATGTTACTTTCTTTATCATGGATCATTTTGGAGGTCATGTCCATTCATATGCTGAATTAGCTTATAGGTCCATTTCACTTTCAAATGTTGGTTGGTCGAGATGGTTTCCATGGAGGTTTTGGGATATTTTTGTGTGAGTGGAATAGTGTTCCTGGAGGGAAGACATATTTTTTCCTTCTAATTGTGCTTATTATTTGAAATTTTAACTTTTGGGGATCCTTATACATATGATCCGTTGAGGGATTTGGTCATGCATTCCTCTGCTATTGCACTTGAATTACACTACTCATTACGAGAAAGTTTAGAGTGGTGGTATTCATGCTTCATTGGGATGTGAGGTATAATGACCGCCAAAATATTCTGGCTTCTCTATCTCTATTGGGTCCCGATTTTTTTTCTTCACTAGCTTTAAGGATCCAATTATGTTGATGTGTAAGTCAAGGATGAAAACTGAGGTCCCTCAGATTTTGATTTTTAATTCTTAATCCATTCCGTTAAAGGCTCTTCAGGGTTTTCAACAAAATGATTTGTGTATGGTGATATGGTGATTATGGAATGTGAATGTTTCATAACAAGATACATGGATCTACATTAGATGAGTTTCAAGAGCATGAATCATTCACACGTTCTTTCCCATCATAATTTGGATGAATGAGAGGGTATGTTTTTTTCCATTGAAACCAGACCTATGAAATCTTTCACGATAAGGCTATCCCAGTGTTAATTCGATGGTGAAGGATTTAGATTTTAATTTAATCAGTGGGGAGGAAAATTTCATACAGTCTTTATCTAATATTTCATTCTATGTATTGGTTTTTTAGTTAATTATTTTAGGAAACACAGTTAACCATAAAAAATATAATTTGAAAAATACAAACAAGGATTATACCAATAACATAATTTCAAATTATAACCCATATCTATGATATTTAATTCTATACTAATTTAGTTTTAATATAATTTTAAAGTCTTTAATAGATATTTTTTTATAAATATTGGAACAAATAATTTCTTAAAAACCACCACAACATTTGGTATGGATGTTATTAATTATAGTAGTGAAATAACCAAATAAATGACAATAGAATGGTGTATATATGTAACACCCTGAGCATCCACGATACGCTTCTCTTTTAATAATGCAATAGCTTGCATTGTACGGAGGTTCGAGATTCATCACACCACAACCAATAAAAGTAACCGTTATGAATAGTAATACCTACCTTTTGAAATTATATAAATTTTATATTTCAAATTGAACTTCATTTTTGTATTCGGAATATCTAAATTATCCTATGTTGAATTTTTGGTATTTTTCTGAGAATATCAAATTTTTTATGAATAGTGAAAAATACTTAAAAAAAACTTTTTAAATCAAAATTATTTATAGTGATAAATTATACTATTGATTGGTTTTAAAGTATAATTAGAATATATTTTTACCATTTTATCCAATGGTGGTCATTAGAATTAATTTCACTTTGAAATTGGACATAAACAATTGTCAATCTTTTGATATATATTGTTTCTTAAAAACACGCTATTTGTTGTGACAGCGGGAATTAATTATAGAATTAATTAATACAACTTATATTTTGTAGTTTTTTAAAATTGACATCATTTTTGAATTAAGAATATCAATTATAGCTTACGGTGAAATTTTGGCATTGTTATGAAAAACTTCAATTTTTGATGAATAGTGAAACCACTAAGTGGTAGTAAAAAAACTGATTTTCTGTTTAAATGGAACATTACCACTTCTGTGATTTGAATTTCAAAAATACGACATACATGGTTGTCATTAGGAAGTAAAATGTGGTTCAATGGGATTAAAATAATTTTTGGTGAATAGTAACTTTTAAGTTTAATTAATCGCGATTAAAGGTAATTAGTGAAATTTAAGGTAAAAATGATATTATAAAAATATGAAAATACCTTTACACTTGTCCTAACCCTATTGGATGAGTCATGGCCGACTAATTCAATCCATGGGTCAACTTGGGGACCCCATGGAGCCACTTTGGTAGGAAAATGACATTAAAAACGTTTTATTTAATGTTAAAATAAAAATGTCACCAACATGAGTTGTTTTATTAAAACAATTTTTAAATGGGGTTATACAAGTCATATGTTTGACTATAAATATTCATTAGAAATATAAAAAGATTTACTACATCATGATATTTGTTTTATAATTTTTATACATTAAATATATTAAATTATTTAAAACACCATGATGATGCAGCGATTACCTCATTATTTAATGATTTAAATAAAATGATAAGATAATGTAAATTCATAGTCTTAAACATGTCAAAACCCATTGGATGAATAGATTTAGAACCATAATCACCATATCCTAGAAATATATAATTTGGGTACCTTTGAAATCCAAAAATCATTCCATAATAATGTAACATTTCATGAGTTTCCAAGAGTGCCCATTCTCTCCTCTTATAAAAGGCCCCCAACACTACCACCTTACTCACACCATCATAGCCATTTGGCTCAGCCAAACTCTTCTAAATTACTCTCTCAACTTCCTTATATTACTCCTAGAAGCCTCAATTTGGGCATAAGTCTTCCCAAGTAATCCTTTGGCTCAAATCAAAAAGAGTTACCCAATTTTATGGTAATGTCTTCTCTTATGTTATTTTGTTTTATTTTGCTTCTGAAACCCCTTAAACTATTTTTATTCCATTATATTATAGAAACAAAAGTATATTATATATACTAGGATGTTTTTATGAGAAGGATCTTATTTACACTTTCGCACACCTTCGTCTAATGGTTAAGAACATACTGTTTCTGCGGTTGGCGAATTTTTGCCTCATGAAACTATGATTGTTAAATATTCTTTTAAAACCTTTAATGGTGGCCATTTTGATGAAACTATTTTCATATATGATATATATATATGTTTATGTTTTTCTTTATTCTTCTCTATCTCTCATTTATGGAATACTTTATGATTTCCATTATGGGTAAACTCGATAATTTCATTTTAGGAATTGCGGACTACCGCCCCCTCAAAGTGATTTGAATCATTAAGGACATATGTGGGATGTATAAAGGATGGGGTAAATGATATTATATATGATATTATACTGGAATTATAATACATCTTTATATCATTATGATTTCATTCCATTAAATACGAAATAGAAATGAAAGTAGCGTTCATGCGTACGTACGGCTTACCGTCTCCATGAACGGTGAATTTCATTTCTTACCTCTAAATGTTATGTAATATTATAAAGGCAAGTATATAATAGATATATATGATATATATGATATCTAAATCATGAATATAATTCTGGATATAATGTATATTTTACCACATGAACAACTTGTAATTATAAGAAGATTATTTTTGACTCTAGTACCAAAGATCGACAAAACGACCGTTATTAACATAAATAATTACATAATGTTCAGAACATGGTAATAAGTGATATAAAAGGAATAATGAACATGGAAAAGGTTCTTAAGCAAATATAAATTAACTCTATTTTATTATTCAGGAGGTTAAAGAAACATTGAGTCATGTCGGACACGAGGTAAGGGAACGTCTCAACCCAATTTCAATTCTTTTGGTTAATCTCTTACTTTCAAATTATGTCATGATATTATTATGTACAATCTTGTATTTGTACCTTATTTATGTTTACTTATATTAAATACACATATTAGATCTATTTTATTTAAAAAATTATCTTTGTAAGGGACTTCATCTCAATATCCTTTCATTGAGGCATATTTTGTTTTATACTAAACAGTCTTTTATACGGTGTCTAAACACCTTTGAGTTTTATGTTTATTCAAAATGTTTTCTTTTATAATTATTATATTTTTAAATTATTTTAAAAAAGAGATATTTCTCTCAAATATATGAAAATACAGTGCAAATGTATACGTATTTAACGCAAGCTTAAAAATGATTTCAGAAAACCCGACTCTCGAGTGTGGTAGACAGGAAGGGATTGGGTGTGGATCCATCATGGCCTGTAATTAGTCGAGCGGTCTCAGAATTAGTTATTTTGATTTTATAAGCTTGCATAATGTTTTCAAAAAAAACACTGCAGTATATTTGAGCAATTTTAAACGCAAGTATCTTCTAAAAAATTTTCATCGGCAGCTCTCTTGAGACAAACTAGTGTCTTGGCACGAGGCCTTGACAAAATCTTATTTGTGGTCTTGGCACGAGGCATTGGGTACGTTGTTATGATAGTCTGCCATTATGCATTCTATCATTATGAAAGTGGTTATTGATATTTCATGTGATTATTCGACCAGTATAATATCCATGTGAATAAGTAAATGGGATTATCTCATTTTACTTTTTCCATATTACGTTGAAGATCATGTTCAAAAGTCTTTTGTTTTAGTTATACATTGCCTTAAATGTTTATGTTTATTTATAAAAGCTTCTGCTATATTGTTATCCTTACTGAGCATCTGAGCTCACCCCTTTCAGTTTTTTATTTTTCCCAGGATGTGAAGAAATATTTTATGACTGACCTACATGGATAGTCTGAACGGGATAGAAGTGTGGACTATGGAGACTATGTTTTTGTGAATTTTCACATTATGATGTAATGTAACATTTATGAATGTATAGAGTGTTTCCAAGGCTACTAATCTAATCATTCTTTCGAGACTTGATCTTTTGTGATCATGCCAATGTTACGCAATAATGAACCGACTCTGGGTAACTGGGGTCGGGGCGTTACATTTGGTATCAGAGGCAGTTTGGTACTAACCATAGAATCTAGATTTAGATAAACTCTGATTAGAGCACATAGCCCTAAGATAGAATTTGAGGATTAGTATAGAATAACTTCCTAGAATTTTGGTATTATAGTGATTTTGTGAGTATTCCGAGAAATAAATCCCTATCTGGATACGAGCAGGTAGAGGCGACTCTAGCACAAATGTACCTAGGGGTAAAACCCTAAAACACCAATTTGATCTAGACTCGAACGGGAACTAGTGCACGACAATGGGCCTCGCTGAACTATTGGTTATGACACTCCTGGGGGATATTCTTAGGATAATTCTCATTTTTTTACAAACCATTATGAAGGGTTTATGAGTATATACTTCCTCAAAGAAAACATTTTTTATTATTATGGATTATATCCATAAACCGTTCAATTTACATTAAGTATTTTACAAGCTTGGAATTATTCATTTCAATTCATAAACTGACCTAGTTTATACCATTTTATAGAAATGGCGCCCAGTAGAAATAATGTGGACTCCATCAACACGTATGATCCAAAGAGTAAGAAGGATCATATCTTTCACCATATTAATCCAACATTTAGAAGTGAAATAGTCTTCCATGTGTTCTCAACATACACAGAAATAGTATCATGTGTTAATAAGATAAGTAATGAATTCTCTGAGTCTTGTGTCTTTGAAGGGAAGAAAGAGAAAAAAAGGATGGAAGAGAGAATGATGGATAAAGGGACGAGGGAAAAGAATAATTTTACAATATGTGATAACTGTGGGAAGAAAAACCTTGGAACTTGCCGGAAGGGAATGACAGATTGTTTTATGTGTGGAGAAAAAGGACACCAAGTGCGTGACTGAAAGGGTAAGAAAAAGGTTTCAAATGTACAATGCTTCATCTGCAAGGAGTGGGGACACTACGCAAACCAATGTCCAAATCATCAAAGTATACCCCAAATGATGTTATTGGATAATAATCAAGTTATGATACTACCACATGTGAGGAGGAATGATTAGATTTCTTATGTTGTTATTAAAGAATTTTGTCATTTGAGTGTTGTATCAATGATGTACAGGTTATAATAAATATGGAGTATATAAGGATTGTACTACAGTACTATTTCATCAAGGACTTGTGATTGTGTGGAACCAAGAAAAGTGACTCCACATCAGGTTAAATTTTTGGAGAATATATGTTTGAGAGAAAGATAAACCATAATATGGTTCAGATACTGAGATAGTGATTTTGGAATAATACATGATTGATTTTGGTAATTTATATTGGATATTCTTAACTTCCGTGAAAATGATTAATGATTTGTATACATTTTTGGATAGAAAGAGTATATCTAGTATTCTATAAGGAATAAGGGATCATGAATGTAATCAATAAAGATTTATGGTAATTCAGGATGTTGTATTGTTTTAAAAGAATACATGATAAAGGTGTTCACATGTTGTTACGCGGAAAAAAGGATCTTCATTATGTTTACCTTCCTAATAAAATTTGGACTGTGAGTTGGACAGAAGTATTTTGGATAACTATAAAGGTTGGAATGGATTAAGTTGAAACTTGGATAGTATTATTTAAGGTTAAAAAATTTCTGAATATTATTTTTGGAATATTATAATACTATAGTTTTAGGAAAAAGGACAACTTGTAGGTCGGGGGATAACCCGTCGCGTCGGAAAAAGCTGTAGGAATCGAACCCACAACCATAGTGTGACAGGACTTTATTACCTACCACTAGCCTACAGGATGTCCCTGGTTAATACAAAATATTTTTCCTAATCTAAGTGATATGTGTTAATATTTTCAACCTTGTACGATTAGGATAAATATAATATTTTTGAGTTCTATTATCTATTTGAGTGAAAGATGGGTTTGTGGTAGAAATTAGTTGAAGGTTGAAACTCTACTTGTCAAGCATAAATATATATATTCCTATCTCTTATTATATGAATAAATTAATTCTTAATCTTTAGTAAATGGATAATAAAACATGAAAATGTGTTATCCTAATACCTTATGTCTTGTTGACCTGATAATATTTTAAATCATCATAGATTGAAGGCTTTGAGGCCACCAATTTTACACTTGTTTGTGATTGATGACCTCAATAACTCTCTACAAATATTTATGTTTTTCCTCCAATTATATGTCTCTAATTTACACCAATGATCTCCTAATCGAGATCATAATTTTTTGGTGACTTTTTCATTTCCATTTCCCTCTTATTAAGCTAAATTTTATTAACCTTATTTCTGATGTGGGTTTTCCACAAAGGTATTTTCTATTTTCATCCTTTTATTTTCAAAGAAAAATTTCAAATTGCAAGGACGTAATTTATTGAAGGAGGGGAGAATGTAACAACCTGAGCGTCCACGATACTCTTCTCTTTTAAGAATGCAATAGCTTGCATTGTACGCAGGTTCGAGATTCAACACACCACAACCAATCAAAGTAGCCGTTATGAATAGTAATACCCAACTTTTGAAATTATATAAATTTTATATTTCAAATGGACTTCATTTTTTTATTCCGAATATCGAAATTATCCTATGTTGAATTTTTGGTATTTTTCGGAGAACATCAAATTTTTTATGAATAGTGAAAAATACTTAAAAAACAAATTTTTTTGTCAAAATAATTTATAGTGATAAATTATAATATTGAGTGGTTTCAAAGTATAATTAGAATATATTTTTACCATTTTATCCAATGGTGGTCATTAAATTAATTTCACTTTAAAATTGGACAAAAACAATTGTCAATCTTTTGATATATATTGTTTCTTAAAAACACGCTATTTGTTGTGACAGCGGGAATTAATTATAAAATTAATTAATACAACTTATATGTTTGGAATTTTGTAAAATAGACATCATTTTTGAATGCCGAATATCAATTATAGCTTAGGTTGAAATTTTTGCATTGTTCTGAAAAACTTCAATTTTTGATGAATAGTGAAACCACTAAGTTGTAGTTAAAAACTGATTTTTTGTTTAAATGAAACATTAACACTTCTGTGATTTGATTTTCAAAAATCCGACATACATGTTTGTCATTAGAAAGTAATATGTGGTTCAATGGGATTAAAATAGTTTTTTGGTGAATAGTATATTTTAAGTTTAATTAATCATGATTAAAGGTAATTAATGAAATTTAAGGTAAAAATGATATTATAAAAATATGAAATTACCTTTACATGTGTCCTACACATATTGTATGAGTCATGGCCGACCATGAAAATCCATGTGTCAACTTGGGGACCCCATGGAGCCACTTTGGTAGGAAAATGACATTAAAAACGTTTTATTAAATGTTAAAATAAAAATGTCACAAACATGAGTTGTTTTACTAAAACAATTTTTAAATGGGGTTATACAAGTCATATTTTTTACTATACATATTCATTAGAAATAAAAAAAGATTTACTACATCATGATATTTGTTTTATAATTTTATGACATTATATAAATTTAATTATTTATGACACCATGATGATGAAGTGATTACCTCATTATTTAACGATTTAAATAAAATTAAAAGATAATGTAAATTCTAAGACATACACTTGTCAAAAACCTATTTTATGGGTAGATTTCAAACCCTTATCACCTTATCCTATAAATATATAATTTTGGGACCTTTGAAATCCGAAAATAATTTCATAATAATGTATCATTTCATGAGTTTCCAAGAGTTCCCCTCCTCTCCTCTTATAAAAGGCCCCCACCAATACCACCTTACTCACACCATCAACGCCATTTGGCTCAGACAAACTCTGACTAGATACTATCTCAACTTCCCTCTCTTACTCCTAGAATCCTCAATTTATCCAGAAGTCTTCTCAAGGAAGCCTTTTGCTCAAATCAAAAAGAGTTACCCGATTTTAAAGTAATGTCTTCTCTTATGTTATTTTGTTTTATTTTGCTTCTCCAACCCCTTAAAACCTTTTTATTCCTTTATTTTGTAGATACATAAATTTCTTCAATATACTAGGATGTTTCTATGAGAATTATTTGATTTATACTTACACACACCTTCATCTAATGGTTAAAGATCATATTGTTTCTGTGGTTGGCGAATTTCTGCCTCATGAAATGATGATTGTTCAATATTATTTTAAAACCTCTAATGGTTGCCATTTTGATGAAACTATTTTAATATATTATATATATATATATGTTTATGTTTTTCTTATTTTTATTTATCTCTCATTTATGGCATACATTATGATTTCCATTACGGGTAAACGCGATAATTTCATTTTAGGAAGTGCGGACTACCACCCCCTCAAAGTGATTTGAATCATTAAGGCCATATGTGGGATATATAAAGGATGGGGTAAATGATATTTTATATGATATTATACTGGAATTATAATATACCTTTATATCATTATGATTTCATTCCATTAAATACGAAATAGAAATGAAAGTAGCGTTCATGGGTACGTACGGCTTACCATCTCCATGAACGGTGCATTTCATTTATTACCTCTAAATGTTATGTAATATTATAAAGGCAAGTATATACTGGATAGATATTATATATATGATATCTACATCATGAATATAATTCTGGATATAATGTTTTTTTGACCACATTAACAACTTTTAATTATAAGAAGTTTATTTTTGACTCAAGTACCAAAGATCGACAAAAAGACTATTATTAACATAAATAATTACTTAATGTTCAGAACATGGTAATAAGTGAAAAAAAAGGAATAATGAACATGAAAAAGGTTCTTATTCAAATATAAATTAACTCTAGCTTATTATTCAGGAGGTTAAAAAACGATCGAGTCATGTCGGACACGAGGTAAGGGAACTTCTCAACCCAATTTCCATTCTTTGGGTTAATTTCCTACTTTCAAATTATGTCAAGATATTATTATTTTCTATCTTGTATTTGTACCTTCTTTATGTGTACTTATATTGAATACACATAATAGATCTATTTTATTTAAAAATGATCTTTGTAAGGGACTTCATCTCAATCTCCTATCATTGAGGCATATTTTGTTTTATACAAAACTTTCTTTTATACGGTGTATAAACCCCTTTGACTTTTATGTTTATTCAAAAAAATTTCTTTTATAATTATTTTATTTTTAAATGATTTAAAAAAAAGATATTTCTCTCAAATATATGAAAATATAGTGCAAATGTATACGTATTTAACACAAGATTAAAAATGTTTTCAGAAAACCCGACTCTCGAGTGTGGTAGATAGGAAGGGATTGGGCGTGGACCCATTATGGCCTGTAATTAGTCGACCAGTCTCAGAATTAGTTATTTTGTTTTTATAAGCTTTCATAATATTTTCAAAAGAAACACTGGAGTATATTTGAGCAATTTTAAATGTAAGTATCTTCTAGAAAATTTGCATTGGCAGTTCTCATGAGACAAACTAGTGTCTTGGAACGAGGCCTTGACAAAATCTTATTTGTGGTCTTGGCATGAGGCCTTGGCAACGTGGTTATGATAGTATGGCATTATGCATTCCAACATTATGAATGTGGTTATTGATATTTAATGTTATTATTCGACCAGTAGAATATCCATGTGAATAAGTAAATGACTTTATATCATTTTACTTTTTCCATATTACATTCAAGTTGGACTTTAAAAGTATTTTGTTTTAGTTATACATTGCCTTAAATGTTTATGTTTATTTATGAAAGCTTCTGCAATATTTTTATCCTTACTAAGCATCTGAGCTCACCCCTTTGAGTTTTTTATTTTTCCCGTGATGTGAAGAAATATTTTATGACTGACCTACAGGGATAGTCTGAAGGGTATAGAAGTGCGGACTATGGAGAATATGTTATTGTGATTTTTCACTTTATGATGTAATTTAACATTCATGAATGAATCGAATGTTTCCAAGGCTACTAAACTAATCGATCTTTCGAGACTTGATCTTTTTTTATCATGCCAATGTTACGCAATAATGCACCGACTCTGAGTAACTGGGGTCGGGGAATTACAATATATATATAAACTTAAATAAAAACATGAATAAATATTATCAAAAATATATAGAATAAGGATTATTATCCAATATAGGTTTTTATTAAGGACTTTATAAAAGTCAACAGAAAAATTCTATAAAATGTAAATGTATGATTTTTATAAACGGTCAATATTTTGATGGAGTAGTTCTATTTTAGGGAGACATTATTTAGTGAAGATACAAATTTCATATTATATTATAAATAAATCCAGTAATAATATATTTCAATATATTTAAAACAACATCAATTATTATGGAAAATATTTTATAGGGAAGAAGGGTCATGATATACAACAACTATACAAAATTTATATAGTGGTGAGAAGAGATGATAAAAAAATAAGATGAATTGAAAATGATAGTATGTTATTTCTTCCATTAGGAATAGATTTTATTTTAAATCTAAACCCAATATACAAGATGAAAATTATATCCAATAAAAAATGAAAAAAATCATAATTCAATATTTTGTAATGGCACATCACACACTATTTAATGGTAAAAATGAATTCCATTATAAATAGCAGTATGATGGACTCGGTGAATGATTAAATATTGTAAATTTATGACTTGTTTGGTTTAATAAATCCATGATGATGAATTAAAATTTTATGATTGGTTTTCAAAAGTGATAACGAAATATAAATGGAGATTTTTTGTGGAACATGAATGTTTCTGGAAATACACTTGAAAAATTTATGACATAAAATAATGGATAAGTGGAATTGTTTAATAATGATGGGATAACCAAAACAACTCAATGTACTAAAATTTATATTATGAAGATAAAATACACACATATAAAGAAGGTTGTTAATGTTCTAGAGAATTCATAACAACACGGAAAATCTAGTTTGAATTGGCTACAATGTAAAAATAAGATCAAAATAATGGATTTTCTTTTTTAGTGATTTGAATAATCCAATTCATGATTTTAAGGAAGCTGAAATGTCCAATATTCTCATTCCACATACCATGATTTAGATTTTGAAAAAATATTACGTGATAGGATGTAGAGGTTTCATTATCTTAAATCAATAATAAAATAATTCTCTCAGAAGATTCTTGTGACTCATACTAGTTACTCTAACTAATGGATACTCATTATATTCGAATAAATTTTTATTTATAGTATATTGAATAGTAAATTAGATAAAAATAGTTTTAATGATGAAATAAGTAAATGTATTGGTATTTAAATAGTTGTATCTGAAATCCATAGTAAATAATTTCAATTTATATCATGCTGTATCCTCAAAAAACATCAATTTTTTTCAACTGATTATGTATAAAGATTGTTTTTTTGTAAAACATCTAATAATATAGTCTATTCAACAGCATCACATGAGTGGAAGAGAATAATATTAATTATTTAATAGTATTGTGTTTATTCATGATAAAATCATTAATTATGTATGATACATGAATAATCAATTTTTAAGGATTGATAATCAGTTTTTCCATCTCCTTTTTCTTTTTCTATATCATACTAATAATGGGTAGTGACTATTAAATGATATAATTTTAGTAATATAAGATTTAATTAAACATTTTATATCCTTTTTAACGTTCAGTTTAATGTTATATAATATCAAGATAATATATTTACACAAACCCTATTAAGTGAAATTTCTTTTGGTAAAACATATTTTATAGTTAATCGATAACTTTGTTTCCTAGATTTGTCTATATTATGTTCTATAAAGAGAATTTATCTTTTATACATAGATTTAATTAAATTTTGTGTCATTTATATGTTTAAATTTAATCCATATATATCTTTATAGAATTTTTTTCCATAAACTGAAATATATAAAAAAGGTGAAAAACGAATGATAGGGAACAAAATGGAGGCGATGTTGTATCAATTCAAGGATGTTAATGAGATATAAAATGTAATCTAGTACTTAAAATTATGTAATTTAAATTTTTCATGATAACAAGGAGTGTAAAATAAAATAAGGAAAATGGAGAACATATTTTCATTAATTTTTATTCAACTAATGATATTGATAACAAATAAAATGGGGGATATTAAATAACATTTAAGATTTATTATTGTATTTGTTTTCAGTATGAATGTAAATATGTCTTGGTGTCTTGGTGATGAATAAAGAGAACAATAGACTTCAATGAAATTAGTGATTTTTTTGATTATGTGGTTAGATATTTTCTGAAAACTAGTTTGAATATTTTTGTTGTATCTTTTTATTGAAGTAGCCTCACATCGATTATAAAAGAGAGATAATGGAATATTATGTATATGAATTCTATCAAAGGTTTATTATTCACAATGATTGAAAAATTAATGATGAAATTATAATTTATTGATAATTTAAATGTATTATGCATACATTTAATAGATGAGGAAATGATGTTTAATTAATGAGGTAATTGAAGAATCCATATAAATAAGGTCACATTCATGCTAACATAGTACAACTGCAGAAACACTAGTATTTCCACAGATTGAAATATTTTAAGATAAATTAGTTCAATGAAGAGACAGTCAAAAGTTGAAATACATAGCATAATCTTATCATGTGTCTACATCACCATGATTTATATTTACCATATAGAACCATGGAGAAGTTTCTCTATTTGGACAATCAATATATATGTATGTTTCCTCCTAAGGATAAAACATGAGTGTATACCTCTATATAGGCGTCAAAAACCTAGGGAAATCAATTAATATGAATCCTAAGAGGTCACTAACTCTTAAAATCACACATCACACTCTACCCTTTACACATATGTGGTTGGTACTATTAGAACAACATTATTCAATTCGTGTGGTGAAAAAATTAGAAACTAAAAAAGTGGTTCCTCTTATATATGACCCTATACTAAAGCATCATAACTCAGTGGATCATACACATGATCACATAGTTGAATAACATATTTCGGTCTTCACGAAGACATGGTGAAAATAAACAAGATGCACTATGGTCCATTAGAATATTTGGGGAGTTGAATAATGAAATACATAAAAACCACAATCCAATCCTATATGATTCCTAGAAAAAAAAATTCTTAGAAACTTTTTCCTATATGTATTGATTAAAAAATTATGTTATCAGAGTCTTGTTAAATGGATTGGATATGTTCCACACCAACACAAGAGTCCATGTTATGAGATATGAACTCAATACACGTTAATATTATTTTCATAAATCCCAAGACAACTATCATAGATAGAAAATCTCCAAACTCAGGGCCTAATATGAAACCTCTAATGAAAATACTCTATATCCATCCAATACATTGAGGAACACCTTCCCAGTGATAACTTGAACTTTGAAACACAAAGATTTCCTCCAATTCACCCGGGGATAACATCCAACACCATGTTGGAAAATCCAACATATGGGAGGAATTGGATTATATAATCTTACACGTTAAAAATTTCCATGACCAAAAAATTATGAAGGAAAAGTGAAATTGATTCCAATGCATTAATCAAATCTATCATAGAATCAATGTATGAAATAAAAATTTAATGTTATAATGGGGAAAATACAGGCCCAAAAAGGGAAATACAAGTGTCAAACCTACATAGAAAGAGGAGAAAACATTCATATGAAATTATAGTGAACACATCATTCTATCTAATCTACTACAATGATCTACCTTTTACCATTACTCCCCTGACTTCATTAAAAGTCTTATCATCTACAAAATCAATGACAATTATGAGAAAAGGCCATGCAGGAGTGATTATAACACTAACCAATAAGACACCTTGAAATCCCTACTCATATAGAATTCAATGTAATGTTATATCATAAATTAAAAAACATTACAATAATATATTAAATAAGAAATATTGATAAACTTATGAACAATAGAGATATATTCATAAAAGTATCTATGTTAAAAGAAGGTTTCAATTATACTTTTATCCATATGATTTTACAAGAGGATCTCGGAGAAGATCCTATAGAGAACTAACACAGTGATCTACTATATCACAAATGGAATTAATCTTAGATTTAATGATTATCATGTCAACCCATAGAAAAACATATCATATCATTAAAAACTCAATACCCCGATAGTCGATCACTCCAACAATCACTGGGGGACACAAGAACCCCAAATAAAATAACTCGATAATTACAGGATAGTGTACTTGATGATACCATGTACCCTACATGATCATCCTAGTCGATAGGGGGTTGGATTGTAGTTTAATATGGTCTTCATGATATCACCAAACCATATAAAAGGGTCATAAAGGAATGACAAAGGATCTCACTCAAGTCTCACATTGGGATACACACAAATCAATTATATAAACACATGTAGGGTGGATCATAGACCTATGTAGTGGATGTAGTTACACACTATAGACTCGTAAGGATAAACCATTAGATTTTAATAGTCTAAAACATTCATATACTATTGGTATAAAGGGCTCCAGGACATCTCTATTGACATACACGACATCTAAATTGGGTACAAAATGTATACTGCTAATCCTAGACCTATCTATTTCCATGCACATGTTCCTCTTCCAATGACCTTGTACAATGGACATACCCATTTACTCGACCATGTCCATGTACCTAGCTACTCCTTGTTTTTGGTCATGTGTGTGCATATATAGTCTCAAAGTACATGCTAAGCCTATTTCCAAGGGCTACAAGGAGTGTGGTGGGACTATATGATGTGTGACCCTTATCATCCCATGGGAGCCCTAGTCATTTTAGTTGGGTTAAGATGATATGTGTTCTTCAAAGTACACACCATGTAATACATTATTATCATGAAACCTATGGGTTTTCTACAAGTATTTTGATTTTATCATTTCCACCATAAATCACAATATTATATTTTGTACCAACAGTTGATTGGCCTCCATGTCCCTTGAATCAATATTGTAGCTGTCAGATCCAATCAAAAATCAATAACTACTTATTCATGCCACCACCAGGTTCCAGATTGAACAAAATGAGAGTATTTAGTCTGATTCAATCCTCATTTGGTCATTATTTATTGTTCCACCGTGATCACAATCATCACCCACAATACTAATCCATTGCACCGAATAAAAGTTTTGTAGTGACTGAATACTATCTATTCATCAAAAACCATTACAGATAAATAGAAGAAATGATTGTGTACAGAAATGTGGGATAAATTTACAAAACCTAATTGAGGGATGATCCCCATCCTTATATGGTTTGTCCATGATTCATTTCCTTTATAATGAAAAATAAAAATAAATCAGTCAAATACTCATCCCATAAGTATGAATCCAACCCTACCATTATGATCTACCTATGAATCAAAATGTTAAAATAATTTATTTATCCATGTTTTGTAATTAAAAAAATAGAAAGTCATCATAAAACATTATCTTACCTTAGTATTGGACCAAACAATGATGAAGAACTATATCACATCATCATTGATGTTGATATCCAGTAACATTATTTGTGTTGGTGATCCCTATGGTATCATGATCATAATTCCCCATTTTAATGTGAACTAATTACCTCACAAAAATTAAAAAAAAATCACGTGTAATTTAGAAAATCAATATATTTAAAAATTAAATTGTTTAAATATAGGTTATCCTATAGTGTACTGTTGTAAATAATAAATAAACCATTTAATTTATTTTATTTTTTATTTGGATTTAAGGAAACACTTTACCAAAATGACCGACACCAACAAAACACATTTTATGCATATGGTGAAACCTATGTTCCCAACTCAATGATAGTGTAATATTTACCATATGAGTCTGCATTTAAGAGTTAATAAACTTTATTTTTTTTAAAGGACATGCATGACATTAAAACATATAATATTTTCCTAATATCAATATCAAAACCTATGATCCTCAGAATCTTGCATTGTCTCAATGATTGGCTCTGAAAATTTTAATATCTATATATATATATATATATATTAATAATAATTATATATAAAAATTACTGTAATTTAATATTGGAATTTTTATTATGAATCATATATTGTCCTATTGACTTTTGGATGAAATTCATCCTTAGGTGCTTATAACCACTTGGGTAGAGACATGCTACATGATCATGCATACAGATAGACATGGTTTTGATAACATATATGTGTATATTATTTGAAGAATTATTCCATTACATCAATTTTATTTTTAAAATGAAATAAAATTAGAATGATAAATATTTATATCGAATTAAAATATAAATTTGGATGGAAATTATTCATTTAAATGTCAATATAAAAACCATGATGCAGATTAGAATAAGGTGATTTCAATTTTAAAATTATTATAATCATGGATGATGGAATTAATAAATAGTTCATAATTTTGAAATTTTAATTTTCTAAGATTTTAACAATTAAGTAGTGTATAGTGTCTTTTTATGTTGAAGTAGTTGGGAACATTAACATTGAATCTAGAATTATGATTTTATTTATCTAATTAGTAAGACCAAATGAGGTGGATTGAGACTTATAATTATAATGAAATAAATATCATTTGTTTTAAAGAAATGATGATGTATAAAAATATGAGTATTGAATTGATAGGATTCACCAGATATTTAAATTCGTTTATACCCCTATGTCTGATAACATGGAGTTCTCCATTTTCATTAATGTGGAATAAACTCTTAATTAGGGTGAAAATGCAGAAGAGAAATTTCCAATAATTTTAAAAGGGAAAAATGACATAAAATTTATATTTAGTTATTCATTAATATAATTTAAACACCCCAAATTATTTAGTTTACATAGAGTTTTATAATATAAATTATAAATAGTCTTATTACGCAACATTATTTTTATGGGAATTTTTTTCATGAAGATATAAAAATTAATGATAATCACACATTTGGAGAATTTTAGAGAACGATTATCCCAAATAATCGATTTATGGTAAACCTTTTTAATATAAATTCCTATGTAGTGATGGTGCATAAAAATTTGGGGGAGTTATAAATAATAGAACACTTTTATAATGTGAGTACCTTTAATCTATAACACAATAAAGGAAAAAAAATTGGGTCAAGAAGCAAATGAAAATGTATAAATATTAAGATAGAGGTACTAGAAGACGTTTTTTAGAAACATTTATCATACTGGAGGATATGACCTATGTGTTATTATTTTGGTAACATAGTGCATGTGAATAATGAATATCCCAATGAATTGAACACATGACATCATCTCATTAAAATATGAAATCCAAATAATTTTATTACTATGTTAATATATGAAATAGAAATGTGTGATTCTTAAAATACCTATGTATCACAGATGATGGAGGAAAAAAATAATGATAGAAATTGATAAAAAAATGTGTCATTATTCTAATCATTGATCATGGAAAACATAGAAAATTTCATGTTTTTTATACATCTAATGCGTCAAATAATTTTATGATATGACACTTGATAGTGAAAACTACATTACTATTTACATTAAATGTATTCAATTATATTTTTTGAAATGTGTTCATTTCATTTATATATATCATAATAATTATTATACCAGTAGAATTTTCATATATAATAAATGAATTTATGAATAATGTTATACATCTTAGTGAAAAAATATATATATTATTCATACATAATTCAGTTTCATTTTTGATTAATTTATAGATCTCTTGGGAATTTTTTTTACAAGAGATAAAATAATATGATTTTATATTAAGAATGGATTATATAGCGAGTTTTATGGTATATATGAATTTTTATGGTGGTAGATTTTATTTCATCACATGATAAATGTTTTTGAACCATTAAGGGAGTATGAGACATTAATATGTTACATAAATGTTTCTTTTTTCAATAGGATATAAATCTAATGTTACCTATAAATTTTATTGGTATTAATATAATTATGAATATGTATATTTTTATTTTTAGATGATTTTCGTATATTTACACATTTTTTCTATAGATACCAATGGGATGTTGGCCAAGATATACATAGTGGAGTCTTCGAAATATATCATATAACGAGTTTGGAATATTATCTATCATATTATATATACCAAAAGAGTTATGTGGTTGATTTTTTAGTGGTATGATTTATTGGGAAACATGTTTACTAAATTATGTTTTTTAATTAAGGATATGTCATTTTTATTGATCCAATAGTGGTTAGTAGAAAAATGAATTTAGTTGAAAAATTATTACTAGTATTTTGGTGAAGCTACAAGACGTTTTGACCAAGATTATAGAAATGTTTCGTTATAAACATATCAATAATATGATTTTTTTTTTAGAATCTTGAGACTTTAAATGAGTGAAGATACATGTCTGGTTTTTTTTGTAATTCACTAAAAAGATGTTGTTTAGTTAATCTTGTCATATTAGGGATTATATATGTATTTATTTAATTTTGTATTGAATTGTTGAATATATATGGACTAGATTGATCATTAAATGAATTTTTTAATAATATTTAACCAAAGGAACAAACTATTTTTATGTTGATAATACCGGATTCTTTGGGATGTAATATTAATAATTCAAACTATAAGAAACCTATTTTTTTATTAATATGTATTATACTTATAAATCCATAACCTAAATGATCTGGTGTAGGCCAAGGACACCTGTAACTTGAAACATGCATCCCGTTACACAAAAGGCTACTAACTAACGGAGAGGGCTTGGAAACACATGGGGAGACTATCCACTCAATAATTGTTGAATATAAAATTATTACATAAAACAAAATCAATAATTAAAAGTAATAATAGTCAAGAAAAAAATTAAATGTAATCAATTACATCCACATATATTTCCCTAAATAGGTTTCAAATCATATCAAATGTCATGAAAACCAATATACACATATCCCCAAAAGTGGGGTATTAAAAGAAAAAATAAAAAGGTAAATCACTAATAGTGGAATCAATACTATGGGTCACAGTGTAGGTCACGATTTTTCCATGATCCCCACTAACTTGAAATTACTATATAATATATTTTCCAACTATTTGAATTATCCATTTACATGAATATATAGTATACTAATTGATTGAGATGATCATGAAGGGTGTGATAATTTACTCATTATGAAACCACCAACTATCCATTAATATAAATGTCAAAGGAGTACAAAGGTAAATCAAAAGGTAGAAAAAATATACATCAATAAATCAAAACCTAGTTAGGTCATTATGTGATAATAATGCCTCCATAAATCTAAGACTTAACTTGATTGGATCCATGTTAGAATTATGCAATATCAAAACACCTATATAAAATTATCACACCCGGCCCATGCATATCTCACATTTCATGGAATCAATCATAACACAACCCAAAAAAATTGTTCATGGAAGGTCAACCATGTAACAACAACACTTCCCAACAGTTCTTCGAAGGCCCAACATATCGCCTTAGCCCATCGTAAAATCTCATAGGAGGACCATAAAATCTCTTTGGTCTATCATAAAGGTTATTGGGAGGACTCCATAATTTAAAATGAAAATAAATATCAATAATAATCATTAATAAATCAAAAAACAAGTTGAATACAATTTCATAACATCCATCATATATCCAAACCCAACCAACCCCAATGATTCCCAAATCCCCCTCCCTAACTCAATGATTTCAAGGAGAGATCCCCTAAATCACCCACAAATCTAAGTGGAAATTATTGTGTATGTGATAATTTACTACCCCCCAAAGGATCCACTATGCCTCTGAATTCTTAACCATATATATTTATACCTTAGTTATATGTCTCAATAGAAACCCATACTATAAAACAAAAAATAATATATATATAATTGTGAAATAATTTTAAAATTATATTGTATTTCTTACTATAGTAATAGAGAGTATAAAACACAATGAATCATTGTCTACGACATGATAATATTATAAGAATAATAAAAAACAATCACAAATTTTGAATAATTGTATTTTATAAAACTAATCAATATAGAAAAAATGATAATATGTCAAAACTGTGATAGATTTTCTTGGGGATACCCAACACAAGAATAAAAGTTCAATTTATATTATAACATTGGATTGGAGAGCCAAAATTATCTCAATTAGGATTCTCCCATTAAGAAAATCAATTAAGGGGTTTGGGCAGGAGGATAATGATTAGAAATATATGATTTGGTAAAACATTTAAAAATATTAGTCAATTAAAATTATCCCGATGGTATGAATGAATTGTCGGGGGACACAACTTGATATCCTCTAGGTCTAGGAATACCACCCAGAACTCTATAAATTAACTAGTAAGCCAATGGTACTACCACAACATTTTATAGTCCCTACCCCATCTTATAAACCTTCAAACCACCTCCTGATTAATTAGTAATACAAATAAATTTATATTAAAAACAATAAATTAATTTAAAATGTATCATATCATGAATTGTCAAGGGGGACTATAAATACTCTTATAAGTGATTCTTTCCATTGAGAAACACTATTAAGGGACGTTTCCAAACTAATCATTCCAATATGCTCAAAAATTTTAATTTCACTCCCATGTATCCTCGTAAATCATACCATTCTTCCATTAAACAAAAAAAGTGACTCCATATTACAACACGAAAGCTTCTTTATTCTGTCAACAATTCTAACCGGAAGATCATCGAATAAAAAATCTGCATCAAACATGATATCCTCAAAATAGATTACATGAATAGTTTCTTGGTTAGACTTTAGAATTTTTGATACCTGAAACATGTCATGCATACTCCCGGGACTTGGGGGGATATCGATTAAATTATATATATACCACATTCATTATATAATCACAAATGGACCAATAAAATATGATGGAAGCTTCACCTATTTCCTCAATCATCAATGAAAAATTCAACATGATTCATGTATGTATACCAAACCACCTATAGTGAAATATATGGGTTATCACCTTTTTCAGGCCTAAAAAATGTACCTACTCTAGGATTTCACTATCTTATTGTAGTTATTCCCACATGAATGTCTCCTATAATAAGCTTGATTTGATCACAACATGCTCACCATATCATTCCAATATAATTTAGACAAATACGGTGGACCACAACAACCTCAAAGCCTTCCTCAAAAATATTTTCATAAAATCTATACATTTTTATAACATCAAAAGGGCTATGTGATCATCCTTTATTTTATAAAAATGAGGAATGAAAACCATTAAAATATAATATTAAATCTTGATCATCTTATCAGCATATCCAAATGTCATTATTTGATATAGAATCATCATCTATAGAATGACCACACTCATTCTATGGGGCTTCCCAAAACCATGAAGTCAAATTGAAATCTCAAAAAAATAAAATTATCATAGGAAAACAGTTTAAATTCACATTATATCCTATATAAATTTTTAATAACTCATTTAATAGTTGATTATTTTGAATTGTAAAGGATGATAAAAACTCCATTAAATGTTTAAATAATACCCATAGAGAATATTATGTCTATAGAGTCATATGTCACCCCACAAACAATTCAATCTTTACCTTATCCTATTTCCTCAACATCAGTGGAATAGGTTGATGAAACCCAACCGGTCACTAGTTTCTCACCATAACTCTAAGATAACTATTGAAATAGGAAACCAACGCTGTTAACATCTTTCTTTATTAGAATACAAAAAATTATTATTGTTTATATACCAATAAATCTTGATCAATCTAGGATTATAACCCACCTTGAGGGAAGAGAGTCTTGAATTACTTTATCTCTCTTGGATGTCATAATGACAACCCTCCCCTAGGAAATCATACATAATTACTATGTAAATATTTTAAGACATGAAAAAATATTTTATGATTATAAATATTTTTTAGAGTCTTAGAAATTCTGTACATACTTAATTTTTTTCATAAGGATAACATAAAAATATAACATATAAAACTAATATAGTAAAATCCATATTATTCCATCCTATGTCATATCACTATAGAATATATCCTAAAGAAGTACAACAAAGAATGTGGTGTAAAAGATAACCTGTAAGGGAGTAAACAAGGGAATAACATGGTATGTCAGAAAGAGAAATAAAAAGAAGAAATGATTGAATGAATATGAGGTGATTAATAAAATAAATTATATGAATCATAATAATGAAATGTGGCTAAAATATAAAAATAGGACATTCGTAAACATATCTCCAAGGTCTATCCACAAGGACTCATATATCAAAATTGTAGAGGTTATTCCCAAGGTAATGTAGGAATGTAATATCAGGAGACTAATTATTGTCACACTGAATTGGAGAACTATAAAAGATAACTCATCATATGTCTTAAATATTGTAATATATATTTAATGTAACATAAATCATTTCATGAATTCTCTATTGACTTAAATAATGAGTTATATATAAAAATCATTTTATAAAAAGAGTTCAAGGTCATGAGAAAAAATTTATTTTAACCCATGAAAAGAGTATATGGGTTTCATATATTTTAATACAAAAATAAATAATATATTTTTATGTCTAGGATTATTCCCATTGATATTGAAGGGGTTTGGGTATTCAAGATATGATAATATTTCATGAAAACCATACACTATTATAGAAACAATATTAGGAACATAATTGTAGAAATTATAGCTTATAAAAACCACATAATATTAGAGAAATAATGTCTATTATTGATAAAAAATGTGTAGTAGATGAAATATAAAAATTTGATGAAAATAATTTTTATTGACAATTAGAAGATGAAAATGATAAAACCGAATGGAATGTAAGGGGAGGAGAATTCTCTTACCAAATCATGGAAATATAACTACATATATTATAGATTTTGGAAAAGGGAATAATATGATGGATCAAATTAAAAAAATTAATATAAAATTATTTATATTTATATAATTATCAATGTTATATGAAAATAATGTATCATACCCTTTACAAGTCATACACAAAATAATCTCTTTAATTATAATGAAGTATGATGAGAATTCACATTCCTTGAATAGTTTAATTCTAAATCATAGAGGGGAAAAGCGAGGACCTTGGAGAAACCATTGGAACACCTTGATGGATATTTATGGTGGGAACATTGTATACCATTTTTAATTTTTATTTTTAATTGAGATGGTTGTGGAAATAAAGGTATTACTAAATGAGGAGTGATGTGTTTTATGGGATTAATTAACGGTCTGTTTACTATATATTCCAACCACTCGAGAGATCAATAAATTAAACCCTAATTATAGAGTATTTAATTGTGGTATATGGTGGTTTCTCGTTATAATCCCCCATAATTTGAGATATACCTTCCAAAACACAAAATTAATTAAATCCAATAAAAAATAATTTTCACCATTAAAATTAATATTTTTGGTTCCAAAAAGTTATATGAGAATTCAGTTGTTAAAAATAATTTTTATAATTAATAAGATGTGTTTTGTTTAAATAATGTTTTTCTTTAAATTTTAGCCTTTATGGAATTAAAATGACGTTACAATATATCAATGATTTTTTAAGTGGCAGTTTTGAGTTTTCACTAAAAATTTAGCTTTTTAAGAGAATTGTAAAAATAATCAGAGCAATTTAATATTGATGTGTTCATTACAACTATGATTTCAATTTAATATGAATAATAATATTTTTCTGAAAATTTAATTTTTTTTAATAAATCATTTATGTTATGAAAATTTTCAATTTAGTAGAAAAAATAATATTCAGACCAATATAAACCTTACACAGTGATTCATTAAAATATATTATCATTTAAAAGTCATTATATTTGATTAATTAAAGAAATATAATTTCAGTAGATAATGAACCATTAAAATATTTTTAATAGTATTTTTTATATTCTTTGAAAATAATAATTTTTTGTTATGTCATCAAAGCATCCCAACTATCATTTAATTTGGAAATACCTAAACAAAAAAATAATGATGAACTATTTATCGTAAAATGATAATAATGTAGAACAAATATATTAGTTAACCATCATAATGGTATTTCATCATAGATTCTTATAAATACATTATCTTTATTATTCATAATCATAGACTATTATATAAAATAAGGTTTTATGTAATTTTTAAAATGAATTCTGTATTAAAATATCTTTATATATTTTCTAAAGTGTTGTTCATATGTTGGTAGATTCAAGGAGACCAAGGTGATCCAAATTTATATAATTTAAATTATTTATTATCTGTTAGTATTCTCATTGTATAGTTCATATTAATAATAAGAAATTTTTAGATGGAATATAATTTTCATAAATTATGGAATAATGTGTTCTTAGTTTTTTATTATTTGTTTACTATAGTTGTACTATTCGTTGTTGTAAAAGATCAAATTTCCATATGATAATTTTTTTAGGAAAATAAAAGTATTTAAATGTGTTTTTTATTAAAAACATTATAAAATACAAGTCTTATTAATAATTAAAAATAATTTTTTCTTTATAAATTCATACCCCTTAAAGGTATATAAAAAAATAAATTTTATTTTACATACTAAAGGAATGAATAATATCAATTATTTTACTATTAAAAATGAGGTTAAAAAATTATAAATTAAATATTAATCATAAAAATTTCAAATATCATTCTTCTAGGAAGATATACATAAATCTTAGGAATCATTTTACATTATCATAATATCCTTCATAATGGTTTGTATGGGCTTATGATTAAAAAATTCATATATCGTTGGAGTGTATGACCAGGTGTGCAGAAAACCCCATTACCATCCACTAGTACCTGGTCAATTATATACTAATGCTGAGTATTTTGGTGTCACACATAGTTACATCTGTTGGATCACCATAAAATCTTATTCTAATCCCGAGGGTTATTTATTCTCTCCTAAAACAATTACATAATACTCATATAAATACCAGGATACATTTCATATATTTAAGCGTATCCATATGGTTTATAATAATTTTTTCTAATCTTAATTTATAGAAATAACTATTACATATATTGATATAAATTAATTTGACCCAAATATTTATTACATAAATATTTTAATCCATAAAAAATATTTTAATATATTAGAATATGATTTCGATTTAGTGTCATGAAAATTAGGTACATGTAACATAAATTAAAATACAATAAAATAAAAATAAAAAATAAAAAATTATTGATGGAATATTCTTGTTATTCCATCATAATTAACCTCATTGTAGGTAATCATATAGTGATATAAATCAATGAATGGGGTGAGCATAATTCCTAGTAACATAATAAATGAAGGAAACACATATCAAGTACGAAATTGGTACATAATGAAGGCATGGTCGACTGAATATGTGGAATAAAATAAAATAAAAAAGATGATCTATAACATGAATATTTTTCTACAACATAAAAATAGACAATAATATTCATACCGCCAATGGCCATCCCCTGGGTATCATAAATCTTTATTACCTAGTTTATTCATCTAGGTATCGTACGACTGTTAAATCTAGAGATTAATTATTAATCCAATGAATCGAAGCCCTAATAGGGGACACCATTCATTTTTCTTAAATCATGTTATCCATATTTAAAATAATGATAAAATATTTCATCATTAAGTCGTTGGAATAAATAATAGGTTTCAAATAAAAAACATCACATACAAATTTCATAAGGTCCTGATAAAATTGACATTTCAAACAATGAAAAGGTAATATGGGTTCTATATATGTAAACCCCTAAATAAATGAGATATTTTGACATACAAGTGAATTCTCATTGAAATTAAATTTCTTTTTTAATCAAAATATTAATATATTTCATGGGTAGGGTAAAAATCAAGGACAAATTTCGTCTCCGTAATGATATAATTTGTGTCATATATTAACGGAATATTATGATTGATATATGGTTTTTCATTTATAATAAATAACATGGAAAATATAGGGATGTTGTAAATTTAATTTAAGGAAATTATCCTGAAAATTATAAGATACACATGAAAAGATGTACGTAAAAGTGAAATAAGTGGAAGAGAATTCCCTTACATTGTAATTGGGAGAATAATAGTATATGGTGTAGCTTATGGAAAAGTGAATAATGAGAGTAAAATAAGAAATAATATTAAAAAAGTAAATATTAAGTATTATGTGTATTATCAAATGGGTAGTAAAATAATGTATAATACCCATTAAAAGTCATACATAAACGAATCACTTGAATAGAAAAACGAAGGATTTTAAGAATTCCCTCACATTGAATATATTCTTTCTAAATCATGGTAGAGGAAATCCAAGGGCCTTGGAGTCACCTTGGAAAAATAATAGAGGATATTCGAAGATGTTAAAATAGAATAATAACTAGACATTCCAATGTAGAGTGGATAGTAGTTGGGAAAGGGTGGTATTTATAGATGAGGAATGTGGGTTTAAAGTGATTAAATATTTGTTGTTTTACTATATACGCTAACCACATGAGAGATAAATAAATTCCAACCATATTGATGGAATATTTATGTGATTTATGATGTTGGTTTTGATTAATTACCTATATGAAACTAACTAAACTTTTCTTACCACACAATTAATTCACATAATTTAAAAATAATTTTAATCATTAAAATTCAATTTTTTTTCAAATACAAAATGTCTACATTAAAAAATTTAAAATAATATTTCATTTTTATACATAGTAAAATATATTTGTACTAAATATAATTTTTTAGAGAATTTTAGTCATGATGAAATAATAATGATGTCATAAAATTGTTGAGGTTTTAATAGCTGTAATTTCCAATATTTCTCTAAAAGATAATAATTTCAAAAAATTATGAACAAATCACCCAATGATTATTTTTATTTTCTCTATCGAAAAAAGATTTTTATTTCATAAAAATTGTATTTATGTATGATAATTTTTTTAAAAAATATTTATATTAATTAAAATAAATAATTTTATTTATGGAACAACATTTAGAGCCTTATAAATAATAAATTTTGAGTCATTAAAATATATTATCAATTACAAATTATTTATAATATTATTTGATTAAATAAATTTTCATTTTATACTTCCACATATTTTTTAAATAAAATGTTTTTTATAGTATTTTAAAATAATTTTGTTTGATTTTATCATTAAATTATCGTCACAATCATTTAAATGAAGCTACTTAACCAAAAAAATAATGAAAAATAGATTTATTAACAACTGACCATAATGTCGATCATTCAGAATATTTAAAAACATCAAGGTAGTTGATCATAACTTCAAATAAATAAACTATCATTCATAATCATCATTATAATTTTCCATATGAAATAAGGTTCAATAACATTTATAAATTGAATTTAATTTTATTATCTCTATGTTTTTTGCTATAGTTCTGTTCATGGGTTTGATGATTCAAGGGGATCAAGGTGACACAAGTTTCTATATTATAAACTATATATTCTCTATTTGTATTCCAATTTTATTATCATTATATAAATTAGTATTTTTCATAGACATAATGTATTAGTATTAAATAAATTAATAAATTTTCATTTGTTTTCTAGTAATTTTTTTCTATCAATATATTAGTCCTGGTTATAAATGTTTATATCAACCTATGCTATAAAAATTTCATTAGGGAAATTAACATATTTTCTCTGTGTTTACTATAAAACATTCAATGTAAAAAATGTTTTATATTAATAACATATTGGAATTTTCAAGATGTTACATCTCATAAAAATAAAGTATGTCATTCCCATCCATGGACCACCCATGAAAAAATTCAACACTCAATAATGTCTCTTGAATAACATAAAAATCATGATCATATTTATGGATTTCCATGAACCAAACCACTATAGATGACATGATAAACAACAAATAAAAAACCAAGATTTATATTAATCAAAAAAATAATATTTCATATATGATAGAAGAATTGAGTGATTCCCCACATCCTCTAGAGTCAAAATCCTCAATTCATGGGATTTATTATTTTGGTAATCAATGAAAATTAAATATTTTATAAAGGAATTTATTATCACAAAATCTATGATCAATAAGGAGTCAACCTAGTGACTCTATAATACCATCATGTCTCACATATCAAAAATATACTATATGATTTTGATGAAAGTGTTGAAAAAAAACCTATCATTGAATATATAATGGAATCAGAAAATTGATGAATGAAACATGAAATGTGACTCACATTCATGTGTTGGTTAGTTTTGGACATGGGGTCATAACTATCATGAAAAATATGAAACTGAATACTCACATTGAATCTAGATATCCCCCATAACAACAAATAATGCATCATAGTAAACTAAATATTTGAACATATTGTTTGGAAGAAAAAATTGATATTGGAACTATAGTAATTCCTCTATATACATTTTATTTTACTCAATCATGACCCCTGTTCTGGGGGGATATTTAATAGGTGATTCCATAATAGATAATTCATGAAAGTACCCACAAATATATCTAGAACTTTTGTGAAATATTTGGATCATAGTCACATATCATGGTTGTTCCCAAAACCTAATAACCCACAAATTATTTGGGTCAATATAAATACTTTCCATAGAAAATAAATTTTTAGTCAAACCCATATCTGTGATAAATAAATGGAAATTTGGTATCATGTATTAATGATGATGTTCATGGAGTATGATCACAAAAATTTCAAGTTTCATATTTTTTGTCACTAGTTTCCATGATTAGACTACAATTCCCTCAATATAAAGCACAAAAAAAAGTCTAGGTAAGGATATAAAATATGGTTCATGACACACATTATCACTAGCTTAACATTTTTCAAATTAAATGAAAAAAATAGTAATATAACTATTAGATTCTATTAAAATAATCAATTTTCAAATCCTCTATCCGGACTCATTATTGATGATAAACTTATCATAGGTTAACCACATAGAACCAATGATCTCCCATGAATTGATCAAATATATCATCCATCCTGGGATAAGGCACCATAACCTAATTTATTTTCTATTAATCCATATATAATTGTTGGATATATTCATCCGTTATTGAGAAAAAAATTATAATACCTCATATAGAAGTCCCAGTTAAAATAAATCCTCTTTTTTACTTTATGTTCTCTTAGTTGATATAATGATATACTATTTGGGTGAGTCGATATCACCAATGAATTTGAAAAGAGAATGATCTCAAAATCAATTTTCTACACCTGAAGAAAGATTCATAAATCATTCAGATAATCTTAATAGTAATGATCTACCATGGAAGTAAAATATATAGATCCATCAACTAGTTTGATGTGTTCACCAAGCCCAAAAAATGATCCATACTAACCCCAACATTGGTAAGGTTATAAAATTATTCTCTTAAATCTACATTCCACTCCCTAGTGAGAATGTAGTCCTTTTCTACAGGGGTGGTAGAAAAACAACTACCTCCAATGAATTTGATGTGAGATCTGAAATAAGTCAAATAGTCATTCTGATATATTATTTCGAACCACCTTTAACCAATGACTATGAAATTTCACAAATTCCCATAGTTTTCAATTGCGTTGGAAAATTAGTGTTTACTTATTCAGGTTATTGACCTATTTCCAAGATGTTTACAATGAAATAATTTAACTGGTTAAAAATCTACAAAACGTTATAACCTAGATACAACTCATGTAGAATTAAATGAGTGGGAAGACCAATAAACCAATAAACGAAGAGAATTTTTTATGTAATAAAAAATGTACCTACCTTTTTCGACTATCCTTCCACATAAATAGCTCAAAATTTATATATAAAATACAATATATCATCTATATATCCATAACCATTTCCTCTTTAGTCCATATCTCACTTTATAGACTTAAACTTACTATAAATTTTACTAACACTATTGTGATCCCTAGAATAGTCCACAATATTATCTCTACAATGAATCCGAAGGATCCCCCTCACATTCTAAAAAATAGGACCCTCATGGAATGATGCTACCCTAACCCTCTACCGATATTAGACTGATGAAAAATAAATTATATAATATGTTCCTCTTCGTGTCAAAATAATTATAGTCTTTTAGTGAATATCACAAAAATAGTGGTAATGTCTTTCTTTCCCCCATTAAAAGCATATAGGATGAGTCCCTCTTTAATTTGGAAGAGAAAAAACCATTCACACTCTCACCCTTCACATTAAACCTTTAAATATATTATTATAAACCCTATTCAAAACACTAGATGGATCACCCACAATACACAAGAAATCACTATATAATGAAGGGGGAAACCCCGCAATATTTTCATATTCCAAACTCTAAAAAAAGTTAGAGATTTATAAAGAACTACTTATTAAAAGGTGATTTTAAATGTTCAATCCCAGTGCCTCACCTCTATACAAAGAAAAGTCTTAAAATTATATCCTTATGTTCCATATTACTATCCCTCAATGGAGAGATGAAAATCAACATCCAAAAAGAGATCGTATACTCGGCCATAGGTGTCATCCCCATTTTAAAGATTCTTAAACTCCAAACATATTTAGTTCCATATTGTCTCAAAAAATAAATCCTCAAATTAGAAGACCATGATATATTCCAACATCAAATTATCATTTTCCCCAATATGTCTCAATACACCCCACTACCATCTTAATGGTCCTTCAAACATAAAAGTCCCCAACCCCATTCAAAAATCACCTATTATCAATATAAGATCAATGAACCTATAAAATATCTAATTCCTATATTCAAAATCTTATTGAACACCCATATACTAGAATGTGAGACATATTTTATTTGGGATAAAAATATTTTAATCCATTGTAGTTGACTCACCATGGTAGAAACCTACACCTCACACTAGTACTACGAGGAACGCTCTTGATTGAATAGACCATTCCACAAAAATCACAAGAGAGGAATTTTCAGAGAACATGGTATACCCATATAAAATGTAAAATGTCACAATAATGAGAAACCCTAATTCAGGAGTGTCATAACACTTGTTCTTATGAAACACTATGGGGATTTGATGATTCATCATTATACTATATGAATAATAAAACTCCAAAATACCCTAAACAGTTGGAACAAGACAATATTTAAGTAGTTAGTTGGTGCACATAGTCATGAAATCGAGTTATGGAAAAATTCAATGACCCAACCAAAATGATAATTTGTAACCAACATAAGACATACCGAATGTGTATACCCACATCATAGTACTAACACATTAGTTTAAATCATATAATAATTTAATAATACGAATGATCGGTTATAATTTATTATATGTTATCAACCATATATTTTGGAAAACCAAAAAAACTTCTAAACAAAAAATTAAAATATCTAGACCTATATTAATCAATTGAAATCAATCCTATTGAATATGAAAATACATTCCTACTCATTTCAAATTATATTGATTGATCATGTTATCCATTGAAGTGAGAAATACCATAAAACATAATAACATAAAAATAACTACGAATATTAATAATTGATAACACTATATCCAATTGAATCAAGACCATTTCCATTGATGCTCAAAGGTCCACTACTCATGTTCTAGCTATGAAAAACCATAACCCACCTATTAATGTCCAATCCAACCTGTCAATAATCTACCAATAACAATATAGTATGTCAATAGAAATATCTGAGAGAATTTTATAACACACTGAACTACAACATCCGGTTTGTGTCGAGGTCGTATGTAAACTCATACATTACAAGCCATATGAAATAGGCCTTTGACTAGAAATGAGGGACAAAAAAATACATGGCGATACTATGACCATTGCTTTTAGTGAATATCAATGAAAAACGTAAAATAAAATAAATAACCAAAGGTAAAAATGATCATAAAAGAAAATAAATTTTAATATAAACATCAACTTAGAATGATATAATTGCACGAAATAAAATATATAACTTCTTAAAAAAATAGTATATCAGGATCTCCATATGTGCATAATCAACAAAAAGAAGAAAACATAGTTAAAGAAATAAACTTGTTATCTCTAGTAAGGGTCCCATAGTATGTCCTAGTATCACATTGATCTCCAAGCAAAAGAATCTAGATATAAATATATCATAGGGCCCTTTCCCTTTGCTTGGTTCTTCATCCTAAATTACGTATGTGCATTGTGGTTCCCATACAATAATTTAGAATAATATCAGGTACACATCACTAGAGGGACATTAAGATAAATGTTTCAAGGGTATAAATGTTATTGAATTGATATAAAACAAAAAAAAATGTGTGTCTGACATCATGCCTTGTCGAAGATGACATGAACCCAAACCATATATACTATGACTCCATACAAGAAAAATGGTCTATCAGATCATCCATAGGTAATAAAAAACTTGAACCCGTGTGTAACCCAGATTTCACAACACGAGACACACCATGAGCTATTCAAATTCTTCTTAAGAGTTCAACCATGTCTCAATAATATATCCATAATTTTCATGGGTAATACAACATATCATCACATCCCATCCGAATGGTTCTTATGACGTTCTCCGTATAAACCCAGACTATCCAAATGGTTACTGGGAGTCTAAAAAATGTAACAAACCTAAAAATATCAATACCCATCATGAAAATATAAAAAAGGAAATCATTGGTTCATATAATCCATCATTTCTCTAATAATATCAAGCCCCAATCAAGCCCAAAAGGCTTCGTCTAGGTGAATGTTTCTAATTGTAATACATCGACATCAATTATAATTACATTGGGAAATTTCACTCTAATATATATTCAACCTCACACTCCCCCTATAATTGTTACAATATTCAACTATGGCCCTAACCAAGTTCATTGTATCCATAGGTATACAATTTACAGGTTACCCACACAGCCACAAAATATGTTATACAAGGAACATAATGTTAACATCATGTGTAATTGATTTCCTACATTATGTATGTTGTTTTAAAACAACCATGATTTATTGACTATTCTAAACAACTAAAACACTAAATTTTATTACCATATTCGAATACATATAGTTACCAAAATTAAGAAAATAGATATAAAATTATTTTAAGATTGAATAATTTTATATTTATCAAGATAGACCCAATAAAATTAATGACATTCAATTGAGTGAATAATTGATGTATAGAGGGAAAATGTAATCCCAATTAATCCTTTGTCACTATAAAATAGTGTGAGGTGTTTGGGTGTTAAGACAAAGATAATAAGGACGATTATTGTATTCTGGAGTTGTATTTTTGTTTCAAGGATGTTTACGATGATTATAAATAACATCCATTGAAAAATGTAATCATATTCAACATCATATTTAGAAAATAAAAATCACAATTATTGAGAAATTTGATCAGATTAAGTAGGTTGTTTCTAGAGGTAAATGATTATTACACTCACCAGGGGTATGGAATTTATGGATGATCAAAATAGGGATAGAAATCACGTTTTTTATGGATATGAATGAAACATAATGATTCTTTTCTATTTATTAATTCAAATTAATAATATGAATTCTATATAACATTTGATGTAATATTGATTATGGGAGGGGGAGAAAAGGTTCTTCCAATAATATATAATTCAATCGTATTAATGATTGGTTGGAAATAATGTAAGTTGCTGGTAAGGATTTGAAGTTAATATACCATACATCAATAATTATGATGGTGTTAAAGTTGATCAACAACATATTCAAAGTCATGATGAAAGTAATAATTTTAAGATGGAAGTTGAAGAAGTGTAATCTGTGTGTGTAAGAAAACCATTCCAGTCTTAGTCCATCGAAATGATATTAACAGACATAGAATTTTTAAAGGATTAGAAGGATGATCGTATTAAGAGAAAAGGATGTTTTTGGATTTTATTTATACAATATAGAAAAAATATTTATATAATTAAAGAAATAAGTTCATGTGAATCATCATCAGAAAGGATATAGATGTTATGTACAGGAAATTAATTGATGTCATTTTTAGAAATGATGAATGATGTTACTGATGTTTAAGCTGATCGAACTGGTCCATTGGAATTTGTATGCCCTAATAATTGGAGCTTCTCTGATATTGAAGATTCATTACATTTTGTTTCATATCCTTATAACAGTCCTAGAAGATTAATAAGAAATAATTTCTGAAATAGAAATGTTTTGTGTATAATTTTCTTTGTTTTTTTTTGAAATTGTATAAGATTTTTTTAGAAAACTGTTGTATAAATTTTTGAATATCCTTATCATGTGGTTACTACAATAATAATATTAAGAAAATAATTGTTTGAATACTTTCTTAATGTGTTGACAAAAGATGAAATAAATCTTGTTTGATGTTCAATGATTTTTTTACTATTTTATTATGAGTTGGTAGAGAGAATCATATTTTGAAGAAATATGTTTTATCATTTTCACAATTGATATAGATAAAAATATTGAAGAATCAATTTTATTCATCACAATTAAGAAAATATAATTATTATATTGGTTTTCCAATTGTTACAATGCAAAATAATGGAATGTCTTCTATTTTGATTGGTTTTCAATTGGATAAAGAAAATTAGAGTGACTAAATAACCTCATGATAATGAATAATTTTAATGGGAAATCATAATGGAGAATTATACTGATGTTTTCAATGAACATTGAGGAAGCCTATTTCTTTAGATATAATAGTCGTACAGAGCATCATAATGAAGATATATTTTATGGAAATAATAATCAATAATCAAATTCAAAATGATGATATTTAAGGAATTCAATACCATTGAAGATTTCATATAGGGATCTGAAAATGATATGAAATTAATGGTACTAGACAAGTCATATAATTATTTGAGATGTAATGAATATTAATGGTTTGGAAAATTTAGTAAAGTCGGAAAACCATATGAGGATCCAACTTATACCATTTTGGTGTTTATATAGATGGGGGAGAATACCATTGGTATTCAATGATTTTCAACACCTGTGAATCAAGAGAGACAATATCCACAATTCTATCAAGAAGATGTTTCCGAATTTCGTTTTCTTAAAAAAAAATTGGATTGAAGAAGAATGATAAAGAGAAAATATTATATTCACATATTTTTCTTATTGGACTGGATAATCTTTCGGACCCACTAAACTAGTGTCACGATCCAGGTAGTTACATGACCACAGGCGTGCCTCCCTATATTCTAGAGTTTTCTCTATAACAAAAAGGTTCTAATAGGTCATGTGGTGAGACTATACCCTCATCACCAGAGTAATACACATCAAATAATAATTTAAATAATAAAAACAATAGGCAAAAATCGATTAAATACATACAAAATGAATTTCCATAAAAGATTATAATAATATACAACCATAAATATATCATGTCATGCTACACATCCAAGTGAACAAAACCAGAAAAAGAAGACAAACAGAAAAATCCCTAAAATGGTCTGAACAATATGTCTAAAATCTATCCCATACATGTCCCATGTTCAACTAAACTCCCGAGTATAAGGTACTTTACCTTGTCCTGAAATAAAAGAAAGAAATCTACTCAGGTACCTAATGACAGTCTGATCCGGGTGTGAGTATAACTTAGTAGGCCACCACCAACAATGTCTACAAAATGACTAGAAAATGTAGATAGTGAAATTAAGTTATAAATATTGGAAATTAAAATTAAATAGTTAAATAGGAAATTCTAGACTATTCTATTTTAAATAATACTACCATTGAATCCAGGTTCATTACATAGAAATTTCTTTATTTAATCTACCTTTTTAGGTGTTCAATGTATTAGGCATGTTCAATATTCAAATGCATATAGAAATTAAATAAAATCCTATCATAATTGGCATCAAATTATAACAACATCATAATCCTCACCTCAAATCCACAATCCAGGTCGAATACAACCATTTGGGGAATATAACTATATCCTCGGTTCAACTCATCCCGTGAGCATAGAACCTAAATTCTATACCGGACACTACCAAGACATTTTCACATCCTTATCTATCATTCCACACAATTTACCATATAACAACAAGAATAACCAATATCGTCTACAACATCACAACAATATCAATTAATGTAAAATTAACAATTTTCCACAATCCATTAACATATTCCTCATTTATATTAATTATACCCTCCATCCCCATTCCCATATCCTATTCATATCACATTAAGAATATTTATGTATAAATTAAATCCCTTTCATTTTCTAATTAATCAATTTAACCCTTTTTCCTGCCAACCAATCAACCTATTTAGCCATTACCCAACCTAAGTGTATAATAAAACATAAATTACACTACTATCAAGAATATTAACTTATTCATGATTTTATCATTGTTCTCAAAAAATTAAATTAAACATACATAGCTAAACTCTATGTTTGGGGAATATCAATACACCCCATGGGTGGCCCTAATCTAATTTGGCTACCCTCCGTGCATGTCAGAGGGATCATGAAAAGTTCAATTGACCATTGAGTCACCCACTAGGTCCAAATAAATCAAAGGGATCCAATAACATAATAATGTAAAATTATGAACACAACCATATATGCACACATCCACATGAAAACCAAGGTATACAACTTGTAGACCAACAACCTCAAATATGTTGGAAAACACCCTCTCAATTGATTCCTTAGATATCGATTCAACCATCCCTTGAATATTTTCCCTAAATCTCATCAAAATAGTAGGGTTTGAGTGACTTGGATGGAGATGAGGAAGAGATACTGTAACACCCGAGACTATTATGTGAAATATTTTGTTTTTATGTTATATAAATCATCAAATGAATCTTTTACTATAGACAACACTAGCTTGGCTTTCTTTACACGCAACCGCGACCTTCCTCGATAGCTTGCGTCGTACGCAATATCGAGTTTCACTAAACAATGATATGCTATTAAAATATTATTAAAACTAGCTGTTAAGAATAGTAATAACCAATTTTTGAAATTTTATAAATTTTATTTCTCAAAATGGACTTAATTTTTGGATTCGGAATGTCGAAATTAGCCTAGGGTGAAATTTTGGTATTTTTCTGAAAACTTTCAATTTTTGATGAATAGTGAAACCACTAAGTAGTAGTTAAAAAAACTGAATTTTTCATAAAACATAATTTTACCACTTCTGTGAGTGATATTTCAAAAATATGAGAGACATGGTTGATTTCAGTAAGTAAAATGTGGTTCAATGAGATGAAAATATTTTTTGGTGAATAGTAACTTTTTACTTTTATTTACCACGGTTAATAGTAAATAGGGTAATTAAGGGTAAAATGATATTATTATTACCCTAACACATTTCCTAATTCTATTGGATAAGTGTAATTCGACCAAAAACTAACTTAGGAATAAAATATGACCATTTAGGCCCACTTGGATTAGATTAGGACATTTATTATTAATTTATTTAAAGAAGGGTTAAAATAGTTAAAATCAAACTTTAGTAAGTAAATAATTTTTAATATAAGGTTATATATAAGATAAATTCGACTTTAAATATTCATTAGAAAGCTAAAAATATTTCCTAAATAATGGTATTTTATTTGTAATTTTTAAACATTAAATAATTTAATTTATTTATGACACAAAGATGATGAAGTAATTATCTTGTTAATGAAATATTGACATAATTGATGTTATAAATACCAAATAAATGTAATTTGAGACTTTTTATGAATTAAACTAATATTATAGGTTAATATTACATGTTATTATTTATTTAATTAACTTTTTTCGAACTAATCATTCTGTTATGATTTTCACAAAAAACAATTACTAAATTGTGTCAAAATTGACATAAAATAGTTTTTAAAACAAATATTATATTATTAATTGTAATTTTATTCCTAAAAATATAAGGTTCGGCCAAATGACTTAGATAAGGTTATATATATTAATAATAAACAACTTGGGGTTCGGTTGGATTGTTATAGTAAGTTTATTAACCTTATAGTGTAAGAACACAAGAAGACACGGTAAAATTAAAATTATTAAACTTAATGTTAAATCTAAATGATAAGGTTAAAATAGGAACCTAAACTTGTCTAAATTCTATTTGATGAGAGCATTTAGACCCATCCCTACCTTATCTTCTAAATAAATCAATTTGGAGCTATTTAAAACCGAATTTGGCTTTATAATAAAATAATATTTTTAGATATTCCAAAGGTGCCCCTCTCCTCCATTATAAAAGGGAACCTCCTCCCTCTCTTCCTCACACCACTTTTAGCCTTCATGCTCGGCCAACCCATAACACTTTCTCTTCTACACTTCCCTAGAGACATCCTAGAGGTCTTTCTCTTCTTCAAAGAACAATTTTTGTGCCCTAAAAGAAGGTCTCAAAGAATCACTTCAAAGAAGAGGTAATGTCCGTTACCAATTCTTTCATCTTTATTTCTTCTTCCACTTCGTCTTATTTAGTTGTTTTCATTATGAAGTAATAACATCAGTATCACTCATATACTGATATGTTATTATAAGTATGAAACAACCCTATTTCACCATCTATCCATCCTACAGAAAATAAAATCACCGCGCGTGCATACGTACGGAATACCGTCTCCACGCCGTGGTGTAAATAATTACTATATATAATTATTGTAAAGTGATATTGATTCTTAAATAGTATACATACACTCCAATACAATTCCATGATCATGGGAACGATATCATCGCTCGTGCGTACGTACGGAATACAGTCTCCACGATGTGATGCGACTCGTTCTACATGATCTTCATTGAATAATGATTATATAAATTAATTGAATGAATTAATATGATATATATTACACTAATAACATTATGGAAATGAGGTATATATAACCTAAAGAGAATAATAAGAATTTATTTGACAAAACATGCATAAGAACAAAAAGTAATAAACACCCGAATAACAAGTTGTAATGAAATATTACTAATAAGAAGAAAAGAATATGACTATATGTGATATCATAACAATGAGTATTATTATGGAATAAGTCAATAACATTATTTAAATCATTATAAAGGAGGTTCGGATACGTACAAAGCAAATCGGGCCTAAGGTAAGGGAAATATCACAATCTCATTTTTATCTGAGATTGTTTATACTTTGGAATTTACTGGGGTGTATTTTATCATCCATATCCATATTTCATCAATGAGTAATATTATTTCCATCCACCTACAATTCTTTAAATCCAATTTTACCCTTCGGTGAGTTTTTAGTAAAAGATGTGGAATGAATTTTTGTCATTTTTTGTACGAGGTACTTTTTGGCTTTTCCGACAAAAGTACAAGAAGAATGTTTTTTTAACTTATACAGCATGAATGGATTTTTAAAAACATTATTTCCAATTATCTTCCTTTACAAGTTTTCAAGTTTATTTTTAATCAAATTCTTTTAGTTTAAAATTGTATGACATGTTAAGAAAGGAAAATTGTTTTTGAAGTAGAAAGGATATTTTCCTCAAGAATGGAGTTCAAGTGTTTTATCAAAATTATTTTCCATCTAAGATAATAAAGGGTTGTGTTTATATCTCTATTATTACATTGATTTGATTATGTTGTGATAGAGTTATATTTATTAATTCCTTTATCTTATATGAATTGCTTTATGATGTCATGATGTTTAAGATTCCCATTGTTATTACATGGGTTATGCAATGATGTATGATTTATAATTTTGTGGAACACATAAGAATGGTATCATTATGAGATGGGTGGGACCTATATATCCCTCCAATGCATTGGGTAAAGTTTTTATATCTCACGAGATAGAAATGGTTGGAACAGTAGGTTATACCGGTTCAGTGAAACAGGACTGAAACGGGGAGTGAACTCGGTTTAGAAATGGACTTTGTCCACTAAGATAGTCTTGGAAATGATTCCTGACTAATAAGAAATGATTCTCTATGATTATGTGTGTATTCTACAAAGTTTCATGTTTTACGTTATGATTATTGGGATTACATTTCACTACTATTATTTATCCCATGTTATGAAATTATTCTCTCTTTTACCGGTTACGATTTCCAAAAGTTATTTTCTAATGAATATGATGTGATTGATATTTCTTTTGTTTACCCTTACTGAGCATTTGAGCTCACCCATTTGTATGTTTTCTTTCCCCAGGCCAGGAAGAAGGTTATTAAGTAAGATATGCCAAAAGGGAATATAGATATGATGAAATAAATGGGAGACAGTGTAGACGCTTTATGAACCAGTTGTTTATGTTTCCCAGTTCTAAAGACATTATACCTATACGGTCCTTTCATGGTTTTGTTATATTTTGTAATAAGTATGCTTCAATTTTGAAGTATTAACAATTTATTTAATGTATGGGTCGTTATAGTAGGTATCAAAGGCAAAGGAGGTAGGAATGTATCTGATCCATGGGAACTCTCACATGTGAGCGTTGGACGAAGCGTGGCTCTCTGCCCAAGGGCTTCATGAGGAAATGGCTACCACTGGGGATGGTGGTGTGTCCCGCCCAAGGGGTGTAGCCTCCCATGGAGTGCCCTGATATGTATCAATTATAGTCCACTGGAAGTAATTCCAGACCGCTATAGTTGGTATGAGAGGAAAGGTATTGTCAACCTTTGGAAACTAGGATGTGAAATCTTTAGTAAGAACCCTAAGGATAATTCTAAGCATAGAACACAATCATAGTGTTTTAGAATGAGAATGAATAACCTAGTATAAGACCTTAAGTGTGAAATTTTATTCTTGATTTTGTGGTTTTCCTATTATAATTAGTGTTGCTCACACTATTCTTCTTGGTTTTAGTCAATGTCTGGAACCCGATAGAACCGTGTTAATGCGGAATGTGACGGGAAATGCAATGACTGTCCCTCGGAGCAACCAAATGTTATGGGATCTGGAATAAAAAATATTGTATCCATGCTCACACAACTTTCTCAAGTTATGAATCATGCAGGACTTCCAAACGAGCAAAGGAAGGAGAAATATTATGTTGAATCCGTCATGAGGCAGCGTCCACCTTCATTCAACGGGTCTACTGATCCATTAGATTATGAACAATGGATTAGTACTACTGAAAAGATATTTTTAGTTCTTCAATGTTCTGAACATGATAAAGTCATCTTAGCAGTGTATCGTTTGGAAGGAGATGCTGATCAATGGTGGAATCTTATTAAGAATACGAGGCAAAGAGAAGAAATGGATTCCATGGAATGGGACGAGTTCAAGAACTTATTTTTCAATAAGTAATTCCCTCATATTCTCCGAAAAAATATGGAGAAAGAGTTTCTTGAACTGAAGCAAAAGGATGATGAATCTATTGGTACCTATGAAGAAAATTTTACAAGACATGCAAGGTACGCTTTGGTTTTATTATCCAACCTGAGAGTAAGATCGATCGATTCTTTAGTGTCTTAAAACCAAGTCTTCGAAGGGCGTTAGCCATAAGGGACTTCAATAGCTACGAGGAAATCGATCGATGTGCTCTCAAAGTCGAGATGCAGATTGGTGTAACCCATCAGTCATATGGGTTTGATAAGAAGAGGAAAATGGAATTCAAAGGAAAATATAAAGAGCACACAGAAAAGAAGATGAGCTTTCCCTTATTCTCAAAGTGTGGAAAGAAACATAGAGGGAGTTGTCTTAAAGGGACAAGTAAATGTTTCAAATGTGGAAAGGAAGGTCATCGGGCATTTGAATGCTGCGATGATGGGAAGAAGGTGTCTAATGATGAAAACAAAGGAAGGGATACACATAATGAACCTACTACACTTAAATGTTTCAAGTGTAAGGAGATGGGGCATTATGACAATAAATGCCCTAATCTAAGGGTTGATGATGATGGTCGACGTCAACAAACTCTAAAGGCTAAAGACAAAGGAAAGTCACATGCAATTTCTATCAGCGATGTGGAGTACGATAACGATGTAGTGAAAGGTACACTGACCATACACTCTAAAGTAGCAAATGTTTTATTCGATTCTAGATCCACCCACTCCTTTATTTCTGAAGAATTTTCTACGGATATCACCGTATTACCTCAACAGTTAGATGTTGAGTTAGCTATAACAACCCCTAATGGTACAACAGTCGCATCAAATGTTTATAATTCTTCTCCGATTGATGTTTGTGGGAAAGTGCTTCCTGCAAATCTTGTGATCCTTCCTATAGTGGAATTTGATGTGATTCTTGGCATGGATTGGCTTTCTCTACATGGGGCTCATATCAATTTCCAAAGAAGGGAAGTCACATTTCATATTCCAGATCAATCTATGATCGTTTATCGATCTAAGGATGAACATAACCTTCTAGTGGAAATTTCTTCCTTTTTATGGGTATTGATTCCACTAAATGAAGGTTATTTATTTCAAATGGTTGGTGAGAAACTCACGATTACGAATATACCCATTGTACGTGTAACGGCCCAAAATTTTGAATAGATCTTGTTTCCTAATTTCGTGTGTTATTTTATTTTATTTTTATACTCAAAAAAATGTTTTATTTGATAAACATGATTATAATTAAAATGAGACCATTGGGTTCTGACTGTTATATGACCATCGGTCAATATGACCGCTGTGAACAAAAAGTTTTTATTATTGTCTCTAAATACAAGTAATCTTGGTTAATTATTATAGAAAGAAGATTTGATGGCCTCACCTAGTAGTCTTGGACCGATCGAAGCCCATCTAACAGAACTTGGGAAGGAGGTAGCACCATTGGGCTTTGCTCTGGACCAAACCCAAGCCGAAATTCATCATGTGAAGCTAGAACGGAATCTCCTTCGCGAGAAGTTCAAACTGATAGAAATTACTACTCAGTCAATGTTGGCCGAGCCTCCCTTGGACTCTCTCACCTTAGCACACCTTACACTTAGGTCATATGCTGGTGTGATAAGGGGCTATGTAAGGAGACCGTAACTGCCTTCTGTAATCCTTTGTTTTAAATAAAAATTGGGATTTCTTCTTATGATGAAGTTTATGAATTTTTTAAATGACCGGATAAATATAGTATGCATATTTTTGATGAATTTTAGAAAAAGGATATTTAAAAAATGTTTATGTAAACCTTAAATAATTAAAAATGTGTAATGATTTTCGAAAATTGGTCTTCTACAATTATGTTCAGTACAAAATTTGGAGTCTAATAAGATCAACTTGATTTTTGATGAATAGTAAAATATGAATAGTGATTTTATGATTAGGATTAGTAATATGACAAAATGGATTAGTAATATCACTTATAAAAAGTTTTAAAATAATCTAGGCACCTTGATTAAGTAATGTGATTCAATAAAATGGTTAAATAACTGTTTCATAAATTATTATTCAAGTATTAGTTTTTTCGGGTGAATAGTGTTTTTTAATTAAAAATTAAATTAAAAATATTTAGAAAATTGTTTTTATAAAATGGATTTCATTTTTGAACTCAGAGCACCGATATTATGTTATGTTAATTTTTGTGGTTTTTCTGAAAAAATGAATTTTCGGTGAATAGCGTATTTATTTAAAAAATAAATTAAAAATATTTAGAAAATTATTTTTATAAAATGGAGTTCATTTTTGAAATCAGAGCATTGATATTTTATTAAGGTGAAATTTTGGGATCTTTCTGAGAAAGTTGAATTTTCAGTGAATAGTGAAAATACAGTTTTTGGGATTCGGTATGTTTAATGACATCATAACAGTGTCATGATGATGTCATGAGTTTTTTTAAGGGTTGGCCGGCCAAGGGTGATGAATTATTGTGTGGGGGTCCCCATGTGGCCTAACTTTATGGGAAGTACCATGGGAGGGCCCATACTTTTGAGAAAACCACTTTTGAGGTGTCCCTTGGCCATTAATGCCTTGTCCCCTCACTTTCCCTATAAATACCAAGCCCTCCTTTCATCCATTCGACTCCCCACTCTTCCCCAACGAAGTTCTGGTCTCATTACCTCCCAAGGAGTCCTCCCAAGGTTCCCCCAAGCCCTAAAGGTCCCATCCTTTGAGGTTTAAGAGTTACATTTTAAGGTAAGGGATCTGACCCCTCCCTTTCTTTTCAAGTGATCTCTTTTATGTCATTCCTTTTATGCTCCTTGTTCTTATGTTTGAGGATGTTCTTTTATACTCATCTTACTTCCATTTTTATGTTAATATAATTAGAGATCCCCTCTTACTCTCATTATTTCTTTTTATGATGTTTTAAATGGCGCCGTTAGGCTGCCGAATTTTTAAGGGATTCTTTCACCCTTCTCTTTTTCAAAGTTCTACTTTCATGTCAAGTCTTTCAAGTTCCATTTTATTATTTTGTGGTATGATCTCTAAATTTATCATACTGATATTTAATGATAATATGATGAGATACCCCATTTGATCTTTTCAATTCAGTATTTTGACGTTTTAAGTGGCGCCGTTAGGCTGCCGAATTTTTAAGTGGTTCTTCACCATTCTCGTTTTGAAGTTCTACTTTCATGTCAATTATTTAAAGTTCCTTTCTATTATGTTGGGGTATGATCTCTATATCTATCATAATGTACTCTTATGTTCATATGATTAGAGACCCCATTTGATCTCTTCAATTCAGTATTTTGAAGTTTTAAGTGGCGCCATTAGGCTGCCGAATTTTTAAGTGGTTCTTCACCATTCTCGTTTTGAAGTTCTACTTTCATGTCAATTCTTTCAAGTTCATTTCTATTATGTTATGGTATGATCTCTATATCTGTCATACTGGAATCTTATGTTCATATGATGAGAGACCCCATTTGATCTCTTCAATTCGGTATTTTGAAGTTTTAAGTGGCGCCGTTAGGCTGCCAAATATTTAAGTGGTTCTTCACCATTCTCGTTTTGAAGTTCTACTTTCATGTAAATTCATTCAAGTTCTTTTCTATTATGTTGGGGTATGATCTTTATATCTATCATACTGGACTCTTATGTTCATATGATGAGAGACCCTATTTGACCTTGTCAATTCAATTTTGTTGAAGTTTAAATGACGTCGTTAGGCTGCCGAATTCTCACAAGAGAAATCTTTTTTTTCTTCCTTTCATGTTCTTTATTTCATATGGTATATTTTAAAATTTCATTACCATGTTCTTAAATCCCTTATATTTTGTCCCTCTACTGTTTTATGGGTCATTTATGAATGTTTGACCCATGTCCCCTCTCTTATCAATGTTTTCTAAAACCTTGTAACATAGCCGTTATGCTGCAGAATTTTCATCTCAAAATGCCTCTCTCTCTTTTCTAAAAATTATTTTATGTTATAAAGTGTATACTCAAAGCTCTTATTTCTACAGGGGTATTCACATATATATCAAAATGTTCTATTTTAAATTCTGGGAATTACATTCATGAAACCCTCTTTCCCTTTCCGTGGGTTTAAAGTGACGTAAAGATCATGTCTTTAAAGCAGTTTTTAAAATGTTATGATTATGAAATGAAACCCATTTATTTTATGCTATATGGGTTATTTATGAAATGTTTGATGATTATATATGTGTCTCACATGATAATAAAGGCAAATTTAAGGGTGCGTTTTGATAGCGCTCCAATGCATTGGGTAATGATGTAACCACTAGAGATTACAATTTTCACGATACCTTGGTGAATAACCTTGGTAATTTTCAAATGACACCTTGGGGATGGACCTTGGTGATATGTTCATGATTGTCTATGTTAAATGATGTAGCCACATATTCAAGTTATGAAAAATGTTACTTTTATTATGATATATCTCATGATTTTTTTCTCATGCCTTAAAGTTCTTTTCATGACCTTATTGAAGTATCTCAAGTTCACATGTAAAATGTTTCTCTTGTTTTCCTTACTGGGCCTTCTGCTCACCCTTTCATTTGATGTATGTCCCCAGGTTCTGAGATGCAGTAATTAACCTAGGATGAACATAAGGATAAGCCTTTCAAGTTTTTAAGAAGAATGTTTTTTTGTTGTTTCATGTTTTAAGCTCCTGGTTTCCAAGACACTAAACCTTAAAGATCCTCGGTTTTGTAAAATGTAATGAATGTTTATGTGAAAAAAAGGCGGGATGCTATAGTTGGTATCAAAGGATGGTTTAGTTATTTGTGTAAATTAGGATATGAAAACTTTAGGAAGAAGCCTATAGAAAAGTTAAAATATAGGAAATCTTCCTGGTATTTTGGTGAGTATTGAGTAAGGGGTTGCCAAGCAAATACATCCCTGTCTAGATACGAGCAGGTAGAGGTGGCTCTGGCACAGATGTAAATAGGTGTAAAACCCGAAAACACCGCTTTGATCTAGACTCGAATGGGAACTGGTACATGACAACGGGCCTTGCTGCACTCTTGGTTACGATACTCCCGGGGGATATTCTTTGGTAAATTCATAAGCTTAGTATGAACCATTATTAAAGGAACAAAGATAAAATAAAATGAAGATTCACATAAGAATATATGATCATGGATAACCTAGATGGGAACCTAGGGGATCACAAGTTAGGGTATACTTTTCAACTACAAGTTATCCTTATATGCTTTAAGTTTCTTTTCATTATTATTGGCTAAGTATTTAAGCCCCTAATTATAGTTTCTTTTCATAGTTAATGGCGGGAAATGGAAGAACATGTCTCAACAACAAATGTGATAGGAAATGCTACGATTGCCGTATTAATATGACAGATATGATTAGGGGATTAAAATATGATTTTTATTTTGGAAGACGTTCACTATTTTGGGGACCCTATATGATCGAGGTAAATAGATTGTAACGGTATTTTCATTGAGGATAAAGGTTGACTTATATATGAAGAATCGATGAATTTAAGGTGGACTTATAGTAATTTAGGTTATTTATGGGAATGATTATCCTATCTTGGGTTAAAGATGTTTAGGTTAGATACTTTTGTTATAATATGTAAGGAGTGGTTGATGTTGTTTGGAGATGAACAATGAAGTTTATTTTGGAAGACTATGTTATCAAATCCTTCTTGTATTTGGGTTTCAATCTTAGTTTGGTTTATTTTGAGGAATTTTAAGGACCGTTATTTATGGAATCGACTATGATGAACTTTCGGTAGTACCATGGATCTTTGAAGATTTAAAAGTAGTTTCCATTCCTATGGGATTCTTTCTTTTTGAAGAGTTGTTTTACCTTACCCTTTCGGTTTTTGGGATAATGTTTAAAGATAAAAGAAATAGATAGTCAATCTTTTGTGGATTATGTGATTCTCTAGAAGATGATTTTTGTGTTTTGATGAGACCATGTAGTTTTTAATTCTCATAGTTTAGAGAAAAGATTAGTTTTGGGTAGAAACTTATTAAAGGATGAAACTCTACATGAAGGTAGATGTATTTCCTTATGTTTTTGTTCTATGTTGTAAATTAATTCCTCAAATTTATGAAAAGGAACGTAAAACAAAAACATTGTTGGTTTACGTTTCCTACTAGGTAATCAAAGACCGCTTCCACACATCATAATTTTGGGATTTTCTTGTTGTTAACTTCCTCCTAATCATGTTTTCTATCACTCTCCTTTAGGATGTGACCCTTTGTTTTCTCCTCCATGTCCATGTTTCCTACATAGAATCCCAGTATGAGTAAACTCGGGTGGCCTTTGTACTTCCTTTTCTTTCTTTTAAATTAATGGTGTCACAGACTCTTTTTCCGATGTGGGACTTTCAATGGAATTTCAAAATCCAATTTTTTTAAAATTGTGAGGACGCAATTTCTTAAGGGGGGAAGATTGTAACGGCCCGAAATTTTGAATAGATCTTGTTTCCTAATTTCATGTGTTATTTTATTTTATTTTTATACTCAAAAAAATGTTTTATTTGATAAACATGATTATAATTAAAATGAGACCATTGGGTTCTAACTGTTATATGACCATCGGTCAATATGACCGCTGTGAACAAAATGTTTTGATTATTGTCTCTAAATACAAGTAATCTTGGTTAATTATTATAGAAAGAAGATTCGATGGCCTCACCTAGTAGTCTTGGACCGATCGAAGCCCAAATAACAGAACTTGAGATGGAGGTAGCACCATTGGTCTTTTCTCTGGACCAAACCCAAGCCGAACATCATCATGTGAAGCTAGAATGGAATCTCCTTCGCGAGAAGTTCAAACTGATAGAAATTACTACTCGGTCAATGTTGGCCGAGCCTCCCTTGGACTCTCTCACCTTAGCACACCTTACACTTAGGTCATATGCTGGTGTGATAAGGGGCTATGTAAGGAGACCGTAACTGCCCTGTGTAATCCTTTGTTTTAAATAAAAATTGGGATTTCTTCTTATGATGAAGTTTATGAATTTTCAAATGACCGGATAAATATAGTATGCATATTTTTGATGAATTTTAGAAAAATGATATTTTAAAAATGTTTATGTAAACGTTAAATAATTAAAAATGTGTAATGATTTTCAAAAAATGGTCTTCTACAATTATGTTCAGTAAAAAATTTGGAGTCTAATAAGATCAACTTGATTTTTGATAAGTGTAAAATATGAATAGTGATTTTATGATTAGGATTAGTAATATGACCAAATGGATTAGTAATCTCATTTAAAAAAAGTTTTAAAATAATCTAGGCACCTTGATTAAGTAATGTGATTCAATAAAATGGTTAAATAACAGTTTCATAAATTATTATTCAAGTATTAGTTTTTTCGGGTGAAGAGTGTTTTTTAATTAAAAATTAAATTAAAAATATTTAGAAAATTATTTTTATAAAATGGATTTAATTTTTGAACTCAGAGCACTGATATTATGTTATGTTAATTTTTGTGTTTTTTTTTTGAAAAAATGAATTTTCGGTGAATAGTGTACTTATTTAAAAAATAAATTAAAAATATTTAGAAAATTATTTTTATAAAATGGAGTTCATTTTTGAAATCAGAGCATTGATATTTGATTAAGGTGAAATTTTGGGATCTTTCTGAGAAAGTTGAATTTTGAGTGAATAGTGAAAATACAGTTTTAGGGTTTCGGTATGTTTAATGACATCATAACTGTGTCATGATGATGTCATGAGTTTTTTTAAGGGATGTCCGGCCAAGGGTGATGAATTATTGTGTGGGGGTCCCATGTGGCCTAACTTTATGGGAAGTACCATGGGAGGGCCCATGCTTTTGAGAAAACCACTTTTGAGGTGTCCCTTGGCCATTAATGCCTTGTCCCCTCACTTTCCCTATAAATACCAAGCCCTCCTCTCATCCATTAGATTCCCCACTCTTCCCCAACGAAGTTATGGTCTCATTACCTCCCAAGGAGTCCTCCCAAGGTCCCCCCAAGCCCTAAAGTTCCCATCCTTTGAGGTTTAAGAGTTACATTTTAAGGTAAGGGATCCGACCCCTCTCTTTCTTTTCAAGTGATCTCTTTTATGTCATTCCTTTTATGCTCCATGTTCTTATGTTGGAGGATGTTCTTTTATAATCCTCTTACTGCCCTTTTTATGTTAATATAATGAGATATACCCTCTTACTCTCATTATTTCGTTTTATGATGTTTTAAGTGGCGCCGTTAGGCTGCCGAATTTTTAAGGGATTCTTTCACCCTTCTCTTTTTCAAAGTTCTACTTTCATGTCAAGTCTTTCAAGTTCCTTTTTATTATGTTGGGGTATGATATCTAAATATATAATGCTGATATTTTATGATAATATGATGAGATAACCCATTTGATCTCTTCAATTCAGTATTTTTATGTTTTAAGTGGCGCCGTTAGGCTGCCGAATTTTTAAGTGGTTCTTCACCATTCTCGTTTTGAAGTTCTACTTTCATGTCAATTATTTAAAGTTACTTTATATTATGTTGGGGTATGATCTCTATATCTATAATACTGGACTCTTATGTTCATATGATGAGAGACCCCATTTGATCTCTTCAATTCAGTATTTTGAAGTTTTAAGTGGCGCGGTTAGGCTGCAGAATTTTTAAGTGGTTCTTCACCATTCTCGTTTTGAAGTTATACTTTCATGTCAATTATTTCAAGTTCCTTTCTATTATGTTGGGGTATGATCTCTATATCTATCATACTTGACTCTTATGTTCATATTATGAGAGACCCTATTTGACCTTGTCAATCCATTTTAGTTGAAGTTTTAGTGGCGCCGTTAGGCTGCCGAATTTTTAAGTGGTTCTTCACCATTCTCGTTTTGAAGTTCTACTTTCATGTCAATTCTTTCAAGTTCCTTTCTATTATGTTGGGGAATGATATCTATATCTATCATACTGGACTCTTATGTTAATATTATGAGAGACCCTATTTGACCTTGTCAATTCAATTTTGTTTATGTTTAAGTGACGTCGTTAGGCTGCCGAATTCTCACAAGAGAAATCTTTTTTTTCTTCCTTTCATGTTCTTCATTTCATATGGTATATTCTCAAATTTCATTACCATGTTCTTAAATCCCTTATATTTTGTCCCTCTACTGTTTTATGGGTCATTTATGAATGTTTGACCCATGTCCCCTCTCTTCTCAATGTTTTCTAAAACCTTGTAACATAGCCGTTATGCTGCAGAATTTTTGTCTCAAAATGCCTCTCTCTCTTTTCTAAATATTATTTTATGTTATAAAGTGATTACTCAAAGCTCTTATTTCTATAGGGGTATTCACATATATATCAAAATGTTCTATTTTAAATTCTGGGAATTACATTCATGAAACCCTCTTTCCCTTTCCGTGAGTGACGTAAAGATCATGTCTTTAAAGCAGTTTTTAAAACATTATGATTATGAAATGAAACCCATTTATTTTATGCTATATGGGTTATTTATGAAATTTGTGATGATGATATATGTGGCTCACATGATAATAAAGGCAAATTTAAGGGTGCGCCCTGATAGCGCTCCACTGCATTGGGTAATGATGTAACCACTAGAGATTACAATTTTCACGATACCTTGGTGAATAACCTTGGTAATTTTCAAATGACACCTTGGGGATGGACCTTGGTGATATGTTCATGATTGTGTATGTTAAATTATGTAGCCACATCTTCAGGTTATGAAAAATGTTACTTTTATTATGATATATCTCATGATTTCTTTTTCATGCCTTAAAGTTCTTTTCATGACCTTATTGAAGTATCTCAAGTTCACATGTAAAATGTTTCTCTTGTTTTCCTTACTGGGCCTTCTGCTCACCCTTTCCTTTGATGTATGTCCCCAGGTTCTGATATGCAGTAATGAACCTACGATAAACATAAGGAGAAGCCTTTCAAGTGTTTAAGAAGAATGTTTTTTTGTTTTTTCATGTTTTAAGTTCCTGGTTTACAAGACACTAAACCTTAAAGATCCTCAGTTTTGTAAAATGTAATGAATGTTTATGTGATAAAAAGGAGGGATGCTATAGTACGGGAGTTTGATGATGTCTTTCCGGAGGAATTATCGGGTCTTCCACTGAATCATGAAGTTGAGTTGTCAATATAACTCGTACCGGATGCTTTGCCTATTTCAAAGATACCTTATAGAATGTCCCCAATTGAGTTGCAGGAATTGAAGAAGCAACTCCAAGAGAATCTTGATACGGGGTTCATTCCCCTAGTGCGTCACCTTGGAGAGCACCTGTTCTGTTTTTTAAGAAGAAAGATAGATCAATGAGACACTGCATTGATTATTGAGAACTTAAAAAAATCACTATCAAGAACAAATATCCTCTCCCATGCATTGATGACTTATTTGACCAACTACGCGGAGCTCAATACTTTTCCAAGATTGATCTTCGTTTAGGGTATCATCAATTAAGGGTCAAAAGGGAGGATATACCAAAGACGGCTTTCCGTACAAGTTATGGACACTATGAATTTATACTGATGCCATTTGGTCTTACTAATACCCCTACTATCTTCATGGATCTAATGAATAGAGTCTTTAGAGACTCTCTTGATCAGTTTGTGGTAGTCTTTATAGACGATATTCTTGTCTATTCAAAGAGAAAGGAAGAACATGAAGATCACTTGAGAATTATATTGAAGACCCTGAGAAAGGATAAGCTTTATGCCAAATTTACCAAGTGAAAATTTTGGCTTCAAAAAGGTTTATTTTTGGGTCACATAATCTCAAAAGAGGGGATATCTGTGGATCCAGCAAAAACAGAGGTTATCGAAAGATGGTCGAGACCAACAATAGTGACTGAGATCCGAAGTTTTCTTGGTTTGGCTAGATATTATCGACGTTTTGTGAAATATTTTTCACGATTATCTAATCCACTCACCAAGTTGACTCGAAAAGGAGTTTAGTTTGTTTGGACGGAGGAATGTGAAGAGAATTTCAAGGAGTTGAAAAGAAGGTTATCCAGCACACCTGTGCTCACACTGCCTTGTAGTGGAGAAAGGTTTGTGATCTATAGTGACGCATCCAAGAAGGGTTTGGGGTGTGTTTTTATACAAAATGATATGGTTATAGCTTATGCCTCACGACAGTTAAAAATCCATGAGAAAAATTACCCAACTCATGATTTGGAGTTAGTTGCGGTAATCTTTGCATTAAAGATTTGGAGGCATTGCCTTTATGGTGAAAGGTGTGATATTTATACTGATCATAAAAGTTTAAAGTATATTTTCACACAAAAGGAGCTAAATATGCGCCAAAGAAGATGGTTGGAGCTGATTAAGGATTACGACTGCTCAATTCACTACCACCCTGGGAAAGAAAACATGGTGGCAGATGCATTAAGTCGACAAGACCATGCTAGTTTATCCATGATGAGGATCACAAAAGATCCAATATTTATGGATTTAAAAAGGATGGATCTTGGAATTATAATGGAAGGGGAAAAATCTTATCTTTCTCAAATGAATGTTCAACCATCTATACATGTGAAGATTAAAGAGACAGAGAAAGAAGATGTCGAGTTACAAAAGAAGGTGAGAAATGTTCCTGAATTCAACCTTGATTGTGATGGGATAATAAAGTCCAAGAATCGGGTTTGTGTTCCTCACATTCCAGAATTAAAGTAGGAGCTGCTGGATGAGGCTCATAGTTTTTCATTCTCTATTCATCCAGGAAGCACGAAGATGTATAGGGACCTGAAAGAGTACTTCTGGTGGGATGGCATGAAAAGAGATGTTGCTGAATATGTCTCTCGATGCTTGGTTTGTCAGCAATTTAAAGCATAGTGACAGAAGTCTAAGGGGATGTTACAACCATTACCAATACCCGAATGGAAATGGGAAAACATCACTATGGACTTTGTCAAAGGACTTCCTAAAACATCCAAAGGAAATAATGCTATTTGGGTCATAGTTGATCGTCTTACCAAGTCTGCACATTTCATTGCAATTAGATAGGATTTCTCTCTGGATCAGCTTGCCAGGATATATATAAAGGAAGTGGTAAGATTGCATGGAGTACCACTTTCTATTATATCTGATTGGGATCCGAGATTTACCTCGAAGTTCTGGCGAAGTCTTCAGCATACTCTGGATACAGAGTTGAGTTTCAGCACTGCTTATCATCCTCAGACAGATGGTCAGTCTGAGAGAACAATTCAAACTCTAGAAGATATGTTGAGAGCTTGCTCTATGGATTTCAATGGTGGTTGGGATCAACACCTACATTTGGTGGAATTTTCTTATAATAATAGCTTTCACTCCAGTATTCAGATGGCTCCTTATGAAGCTGTCTATGGAAAGAAATGCAGGACTCCAACATGCTGGGATGATGTTGGGGAAAGAAAGCTATTAGGACCCGATCTCGTTGATGAAATGGCAGAAAAGGTCAGATCTATTCAACAACACATAAGAGCAGCTCAGAGTCGACAGAAAAGTTATGCTGAAAACCGAAGAAAAGACCTAGAGTTTGAAGTTGGTGATAAAGTGTTCTTACGAATATCTCCCTGGAAGAGGGTCATGAGATTTGAAAAGAAGGGGAAGTTGATCCCTAGATATATCGGTCATTTCGAAATACTGGATCATGTTGGGAATGTAGCTTACCGATTGGCACTTCCACCGAATCTCTCTCAAGTTCACGATGTGTTCCATGTATCTCTCCTGAGAAAGTACATAACTGATCGTTCACATGTACTCACCTAAGAAGTTGTACCGCTAGAGCAGGGTCTTTCATATGAAAAACAGCCGATAGAGATTCTAGATCATATCAAAAAATTCCTATGAAGCAAGACCACTCGATTGGTGAAAGTTTTATGGAGGAACCACTAATTATAAGAAGCTACATGGGAGCTTGAGGATATGATGAGGGAGAGGTATCCTCCTCTCTTTGTTATAAAGTGACGAATATCGAGGGCGAAATTCATTTTAAGGGGGGTAGAATGTAACACCCGAGACTTATATGTGAAATATTTTGTTTTTATGTTACATAAATCATCAAATGAATCTTTCACTACACACAACACTATCTTGGCTTTTTTTATACGCAACTGTGTCCTTCCTCGATAGCTTGCGTTGTACGCAATACCGAGTTTCACTAAATAATGATATGCTATTAAAATATTATTAAAACTAGCCGTTATGAATAGTAATAACCATTTTTTTAAATTTTATAAATTTTATTTTTCAAAATGGACTTCATTTTTGGATTTAGAATATCGAAATTAGCCTAGGGTAAAATTTTAGTATTTTTCTAAAAACTTTCAATTTTTGATGAATAGTGAAACCACTAAGTGGTAGTTAAAAAAACTGAATTTTTCATAAAACATAATTTTACCACATCTGTGAGTGGAATTTCACAAATCTGAGAGACACAATTGATGTCAGTAAGTAAAATGTGGTTCAATGAGATGAAAATAATTTTTGGTGAATAGTAGCATTTTACTTTTATTTACCACGGTTAAAAGTAAATAGGGTTACAAAGGGTAAAAATGATATTATTATTACCCTAAAACATGTCCTAATTCTATTGGATAATTTTAATTGGACCAAAAACAATCTTAGGAATAAAATATAACCATTTAGTCCCACTTGGATTAGATTAGGACATTTATTATTAATTTATTTAAAGAAGGGTTAAAATAGTTAAAATCAACGTTTAATAAGTAAATACTTTTTAAAATAAGGTTATATATAAGATAAATTAGACTATAAATATTCATTAGAAATATAAAACTATTTCCTACATAATGGTATTTTATTTGTAATTTTTAGACATTAAATAATTTAATTTATTTATGACTCAAAGATGATGTAGTAATTATCTTATTAATGAAATATTGACATAATTGATGTTATAAATATCCAAATAAATATAATTTAAGACTTTTTATGAATTCCACTAATTTTATAGGTTAATATGACATGTTATTATTGATTTAATTCACTTTTTTCGAAGTAATCATTCTGTTATGATTTTCACAAAATTCAATTACTAAATAGTGTCAAAATTGACATAAAATAGTTTTTAAAACAAATATTATATTATTAATTTTTATTTTATTCCTGAAAATCTAAGGATCGGCCAAATGACTTATATAGGATTATATATATTAATAATAAACAACTTGGGGTTCGTTTGTATTGTTATAGTAAGTTTATTAACCTTATAGTGTAATAACACAAGAAGACACGGTAAAATTAAAATTATTTAACTTAATGTTAAATCTAAATGATAAGGTTAAAATTGGAACCTAAACTTTTCTAAATTCTATGGGATGATAGTATTTCGACCCATCCCTGCCTTAGCTTCTAAATAAATCAATTTGGAACTATTTCAAACCGAATTTGGCTTTATAATAAAATAATATTTTTAGTTATTCCAAAGGTTCCCCTCTCCTCCCTTATAAAAGGGCACCTCCTCCCTCTCTTCCTAACACCACTTTGAGCCTTCATGCTCGGCCAAACCCTACCACTTTCTCCTCTCCACTTCTCTAGAGACATACTAGAGGTCCTGGTCTTCTTCAAATACCAATTTTAGTACCCTAAAAGAAGGTCTCAAAGAATCACTTCAAAGAAGAGGTAATGTACGTTACCGATTCTTTCATCTTTATTTCTTCTTCCACTTATTCTTCTTTAGTTGTTTAATTATTAAAGAATAACATCATTATCACTCATATACTGATATGTTATTATAAGTATGAAACAACCCTATTTCACCATCTATCCATCCTACGGAAAATGAAATCACCGCGCGTGCGTACGTAAGGAATACCGTCTCCACGCCGTGGTGTAATCTATTTTCCCGAAACACCTTACATGGATGGGTATAATGGTGTAAATAATTACTATATATGAGTATTGTAAATTGATATTGATTCTGAAATAGTATACATACACTCCAATACAATTCCATGATCATGGGAACGATATCATCGCTCGTGCATACGTACGAAATATTGTCTCCATGATGTGATGCGACTCGTTCTACAAGATCTTCATTTCATAATGATTGTATAAATGAATTGAATGAATTAATATGATATATATTACACTAATAACATTATGGAAATGAGGTATTTATAACCTAAAGATAAGAATAAGAATTTATTCGACAAAACACACATAAGAACAAAAAGTAATAAACACCCGAATAACAAGTTGTAATGAAATGTTACTAATAAGAAGCTAAGAAAATGACCATATATGATATCATAACAATGAGTATGATTATGGAATAAGTCAATAACAATATTTAAATCATTATACAGGAGGTTCGGATATGTACAAAGCATATCGGGCCTAAGGTAAGAAAAATATCACAATCTCAATTTTATCCGAGATTGTTTATACTTTGGAATTTACTGGGGTGTATTTTATCATCCATATCCATATTTCCTTAATGTGTAATATTATTTCCATCCACCTACAATTCTTTAAATCCAATTTTACCCTTTGGTGAGTATTTAGTAAATGATATGGAAGGAATCTTTTGTTGTTTTTCGTACGAGGTACTTTTTGACTTTTCCGACAAAAGTACGAGAAGAATGTTTTTTAACATATATGGAATGAATGGATTTTTAAAAACATTATTTCCAAGAATCTTCCTTTACAAGTTTTCAATTTTATTGTTAATCAACTTTTATTTGTTTAAAATTGTATGACATGTTAAGAAAGGAAAAAAAAATTTGAAGTAGAAAGGATATTTTCCTCAAGAATGGAGTTCAAGTGTTTTATCAAAATTATTTTCCATCTTAGATAATAAAGGGTTCTCTTTCTATCCCTATTATTACATTGATTCGATTATGTTGTGATGGAATTATATTTATGAATTCCTTTATCTTATATGAATTGTTTTATGATGTCACGATGTTTAAGATTCCCATTTTTATTACATGGGTTATGCAATGATGTATGATTTATGATTTTGTGGCACACATAAGAATGGTATCATTATGAGATGGGTGGGACCTGTATCTCCCTCCAATGCATTGGGTAAAGATTTTATATCTCATGAGATAGACATGGATAGAACGGTAGGTTATACCGGTTCAGTGAAATAGGACTGAAACGGGGAGTGAACTCGGTTCAGAAATGGACTTTTTCCACTAAGATAGTCTTGGCAATGAGTCCTGACTAATAAGAAATGATTCTATATGATTATGTGTGTATGACACAAAGTTTCATGTTTTAAGTTATGATTATTGGGATTACATTTCACTACTATGATTTATCCCATGTTTTGAAATTATGCTCTCCTTTACAGGTTACGATTTCCAAAAGTTATGTTCTTATAAATATGATGTGATTGATATTTCTTTTGTTTACCCTTGCTGAGAATTTGAGCTCACCCTTTTGTTTGTTTTCTTTCCCCAGGTCAGGAAGAAGGTTATTAAGTAAGATATTCGAAAAGGTACTATAGATATGATGAAATAAATGGGAGACAGTGTAGACGCTTTATGAACCAGTTGTTTATGTTTCCCAGTTTCTAAAGACATTATGCCTATACGGTCCATTCGTTGTTTTGTTATATGTTGTAATAAGTATGCTTCAATTTTGAAGTATTAACAATGTATGTAAAGTATGGGTCATTATAGATACAAACCCTCAACCAATAAGATAACAATGAGCGAGATTAGCCTTACCCAAATCATCAATCCACAACCAATAACACTGATAATAGCCCTAAAATGAAGGAAATAGGAACTTGAAAGTTCATTGGATATTTAGATTATTCCTAAGGATTCATGGGAGTATGAGAAGAAGAAAATACGGAATTTGGTATTTAAATCCCGTAATGGAATTTATGTAACTTTTTAAAAGATTCTAGGATGCACTGTTTACATGCACATTTTTTCAAACCGTTAGCAAACTAAGTAGAGGCTACTACCTACACAACCTTTTTGGAAAAATTTTCAAGACTATATTAACAATATGAGGATTTATACTGCCTACATGGTCTCTCATCACACAATTTTCTAAACCGTGCTCAAATCGCACAGAATGCCTAGAAATCCCCTTTTCCCACTTATTCATGTCTCGAACCCCCATAACACCCCCGATCCCCCTCAAGGACACTTCCAAACACTTAATTTACCATAAACAGGGACTTAAACTGAATCTTAAACAATAACCTTCTTTATAGAGAGATCTGTGAAATTACAACCTCCACGCCTTATGACAGCTCATCCTCGAGCCGCTCTTCAGAGCATTATTGAGTTCCTAACGAAAAAACAACATGCCACTGGGCATACATATCTAATTCAGTCTCGAAATTTTATTCCTGAATGTTTCAATGCTTCTATATAACATGAACTAATGGAACAATCTTTCCCCAAAAAACATTCTCACTGTGATTCGTAATATGAACAAGGTGCTCCTCAATGGAAACATCATCCTCAATCTCTAAATCCTCAACATTTATCACCTAAGATGGACTGGGATGATACTATTAGAGTTGTGAAACATGGAAAACATCATTCATCGCAATATAACATTGTGGTAGGGCCATTCAAAATTCCGTATGTCCAACCGTCTCCACGGTCTCAAATGGCCTGACATATCTTGATGCTAACAAACCCTCCATCCAAATTTGACGATGTACTAACATTGGAGACACCTAAATAGACACACTATCACCCACCATGAACTCAAGAGGTCTACGACATCAGATTACATATTACTTTATCCTAATCTAAGAAATATAAATATGATTTTGAATTAAAATAACCTTCTCTGAAAATCCTTCAAATGACTCGGTCCTAACAACTCATACTCTCTGACTTCTAACAAAAACAACATAAATATACATGATCTCCCCTAAAGTGAATAAAAATGTGTAATATAAAATGTAGCATGAATGTTTTTGTTGTACAAAAACTCAAAAATAAACATTTGTTTCTCCCATGAACTACTGAAATACAGACCACATGCTCTTAATATGTCTTTTAAAACCTGAATTGTGTGGTCTGACTACCTATCAATCAATGAGTGGTAATTTATTCTAAAAAACACCAAGGTACTATGTGCCTTCTATAGTCACCTCCAGATGCGTGAGGTGAAATGTGGTTCATGATCAAAAACTATTTTTATCATCATGCTATGAAACCATACTGTTTATCGAACATACAATTCCCCCAACTAGTTGACTGTGTAGGTCCCTTGATTTGGCATTAAATGAACCAACATGGTCAACTGATCTAACACCACCCAAATTCCATCAATCTTCAGAGGTATAATCAGAATACACGCCATGTAGTCATTCATGATGGCATTCCACATCTTCTTTGGAATATTCCATCACTACGACAACCCACAATGACGATGATGTTCAGCATTCACTTGCTGATAGGTAAGGGATCACACAAAAAAACATGAAACTTATTTCATCATTCCCAGACCCCAAAAAACCTATAAATATAATGATACATCTTAGTCATGTCCGGATTCACTTCACACTTCGATGCAAGGAACTCGCACATCAAATCCTTTCGTATATCTACCGGCACAACAACGTGACCATGAACATAAGAAACTCGATCAACACTGATTGTCCAAACAGAAGGTGGTTCCCCACCTTTATGACATTCCTTCATATCCAAACATTCTTGATCCTCCAAATGGCTATCGTTTACTTAGATCAGAAGTGCGGATTCAATTTCATCAGATGCATGAGATATATTCTCATGCCCATCCTATACCTCTAAATGCATCTATTCAAATAGGTCCATCATCACCCACTCTAAATTGAATTCCTGAACTACATGATTATGATCCATTTGACTCAGAACATCAGCAACACTTTTCCATTTCCCTCTGGTGCACACCTACTCGAAATCAATATATTGTAGGTACATGACCCATTATCACTGTCAATTATTAATATCCTGCTAAGAGAATATCTACCTGAGACTTTTATGGTTAGTGAACACCATAAAGGGATATCCCAACAAGTAGTTCCTCAAAGACGATAAGGCATGAACCACTGTTTCTATCTCTAGTAATGACTAGGATAATTAATTTCATGTGGCCTCAACCATCGTGACCAATAAGCTACAACCCAATCATCCTGCATCAACACTGCACTAAGTCCAACACCGGACACATCACATAACAAGGTATACCTCTTACCTAGTTCAGGTAAGATCAAATTTATTGTGGTATTCAACCACTTTACAGCACCTAAAAATCATTCTCATATGCCTATGACCAATCAAATTTTACCCTCTTATTGGTTAGGCCCATGAGTGGCAATCCCAAATGAGATAAATCTCTAATAAATCCTTAGTAATAACCATCCATACCCAGAAATGTACAAATATTAGAGAAGTAGTTGGTATTATCTGATGAAACCATAACATACACCTTTTCCAGATCCAGTAACCCACCTGACTCAAAAATTATTTGACCTCAAAAGTGCACATAATCTATCAAAAACTAACAAATTGATAGATTGGTGTAAAGACTATGCATTGTTTGTTTACATAAGACTTTGTCATGATATTTGGCATGATCATCATGAGTTATAGAGTACATCAATATGTTATCAACGTAAAAAACTATAAAATAATTCTAATATGGGTGGAATATCTAGTTCATCATGTCCATGTACATAGCTGGTGCGATGGTCAAACGAAACTACATCACCTTAAGTTCATACAACCCACACCTGCTTCAAAAAGTTGTCTAAGGTATGTTAGAATTCATCACCCTCAACTAATGGTATCAATATCTCTAACAGATATTATAAAATACTGAGGCATGCATGAACTGATCAAAAAGGTCATCGATTTTAGGAAGAGTGGATCAATTCTTAATTGTCATCTGGTTCAACATCCTATAATCCACCCATAGCCTCTATGATCTGTCAGCCTTCTAAAAAGATAGCATCGTAGATCCCCAAGGTGATGTACTAGGATGTTATAACCCCTTACACTCAAATTCCTCTAACTAAACCTTCAGTTCATGGAGCTCTGATAGAGCCATTCAATGTAGTGGTATAGGAGCGGACTCCGCTCCTCGAAACAATTTGATCATAAAATCAAAAACACTCTCAAATGGTAACCCGAATAATTCCTCAGGAAACACATCCTAAAACTAGTTCACAACAAAATCTAATATTTTCTATCCTTTCTTCCCATCATCTAACATAAAGAATTCCACTTGGGCAGTGAGTTCCCCCAACTACTGGCGTAGTGACACTACGTTTCCGGTTTAGGTATCCTACTCATGACCAAGGACAAAATTGTCCCATAGAGATACATATATGTTACGTGACATCAGTAATAGGAAATATAATCTTGAAATAACACCAACAAGTCAATTCCCATTATTAGGTCACAAAATAACAAATCAAGGGCAAAAAAACCCTATAGAAAAAATATCAACCTACCTCTAGAGCACAACCCTTACACTGCCTGATGTCCTCAACTCATACCTCTAACTGATTATTAGATTACATTACCCTATATAAAGTCTATATAGTAAAACCAAACACAACCACGAACTGATTAGAAATAAAGGAATGTGCAGCACCTATATAAAATAAAGCACGAGAAATCGAGGAAGACTCAACAATCGTACCTCAAAAAGTAGATGGTCCTACCTCACCAAATTTTGGTGCAGCCTAAAATGCATGGGGATGAAATTCCCCTTTACCTAGGGCTCTAGCCTGAGTACCCTTCACTGCACAAATCTGTTGGTAAGGGTGATCTCACCCTGATTATCCACATCCACAAACCATACTAGTACGACCCGTGGATCTCCAACTGCCTGGTTGATACGGGGTAACCGACACCCAATAGACCCTTGGCATCTTCCTTTGACACCAATCATTATCTATCTGTCGTGGGTTTCGTAAGAACCTCTTCATTTTTCCAATCCTCTCAAATTCTCGGCACTCGACTGGTGGGTGGGGATACTTCTCACACTTTTTCTCTGGCCTGCCAAACAGATTACAGAAGACACGAACACCACCTTGAGACACGGACCACCTCTTTTGAATACTCTTTGCAATTACAAATTTTTTATTGATTCCAATGTAGCTCTTCCAACATTAAAAATCTACACCACTTTCCCACCCAAATAGCACCACAAGATCACTACTTGAAACTCCTATTAGGTTTCACTATGATATAAAATACTGATCTGCGCCTTCAGAAAACATATTTAGACAAAATATATTCACTTGAGACCTGATCTCATGTCTCCTTCCATCCATGAATTATTTTTCCATGACTGCCTCGTCTCTTTTCAACATCAGAATGAATCACCTCAAATTGGTTAAATGACTAGCATGTCCCATCACCAAATTTTTTCCCTTAGTCAACCTCATAAAATCCTCATCCTTCTCCTTCATAAATGTTTCTCGGTATAAGTTATTGAGAGTATTCCCCTGAAAATCCTTCCAAATCATTCTTTCATCCTACAATGTTTGTACCATAATGTCCCACCAATTCTTTTCTGGAACTCGCATCGTATTTGCCACTAACATGAATCTCTTCTCAAGAGGAGTCTCTAGATGGTCAGGAAAAATATTGATGGACTCTATCTAGAACTCTGCTGCTTTTTGAGCACCCTATCTGATAATGATTAGAGTGTGCTACAACCGAAACTCCCTAGTTATTTCAAACATACTTGGTGAATCCCACCTTAGGTTTTGATCCATCATGTGCATAAAAATATCAACTTTTCAATAGAACTACACTTCACTATTTTACCTGACCACCACATTCTCATACTCCACTACTGGAGGAGCGTTCTTGAAAACATCCTTATATTGCCCAACTGGCACACATTATGGAGTTGTAATTTTCTTACAATATCTATCAAGGGCTTTATAATGAATTTGTAATGATTTTATGATAATAAAAGAGATATTGGTATGCTCATCACTTGCCAAAACCAAACCAGTGTGCTTAAACCACCCAAAATAGCCCACTCACAACCAAATCACTGCCATTGGACATCTCTCCTAAGTCTATATCTAACATGAGTATCCACTTCACATCCTCACAAGCCTTATCATTTACTCGCATTTAAAACTATTTGAATACCCCATTCTGAAATTACAACCCATTAATGCACATTTACTTCTTTACTAAACACCATTTTTTAATTACTACTTATCATTCTAACTTACCATTTTTTAACCATTCATACAATCCCATTAAGAAAAATATTTCATTACTCCTAAAAAATAATATTCATCCTTCTGTTTATATCCTGAACACCCATCTTGTGTGCGTGCCTATCATGATTCATTCCACATAACTACATAGGTTCCGAGAATGTTCCATGAATGCACAACCTCGTACATTTCTGTCCATGGGAGAAATATCAAAAAACTGTCAAATCACACAATAAGTGCAACCCCAAATGGTGACATATCATCAAATATAACTACACATGGGTATAAAAAAAATTTCCTCCTAGGGTGACATGGTTTTTACTTTTACATTGGTTAGATACTACAAAGAACGAGCTCATTACCATGGGTCTCCACTTTCATAAATTATTTTCTACCATCGTCAAATAGATAGAAAATGAAAAGAACACCTATGATACCACCATGTGATGTCCTGGAATGGAGAGCCACTAAACTGGTTTCCCGAGCTGGGTAGTTTCTTGACCTCAAGATCACCTCTCTGTAAGTTAAAGGTTTTTAACTACCAATAATGGATAATGGTTCATGTGGGGAGACTATACCCACATTAATAGAGTATTATACAATAGATAATAATTTAAATAACAGTAAAAATAGGTAACAATCGATAACATGCATAAATAACCAATTTCTAAAACTGGGTAATACCATATACATCTGTAAATATGTCATGTCAAGATGAACTTCACATTGAAAAAACTGAAAAAAGAATACAAACAACAAAATCCCAAAACTCATCTAGAATCAATGTTTGGAATCTCTCCCGAACATGTCCCATGTCCAAGTAAACTCCTATTATAGGGCCCTTTCCCTTATCCTAACCTGCAAAGATAAAATCTTATCAGGTACCCAAAGACGGCCTGAGAAGGGTGTGAGTATAACTCAGTTGGACCCCACCAACGATGTCGACAAAATATCTAGAAAAATCATATACTGAATGCACGTGATAAAAAATGGAATATAAATGTAAACAGTTCAATTGGCTCCGCTATACTTTTCTCCTTTAATTTATACAACCATTGAATCTAGGATCACAACATAGACATTTCTTGATTTAATTGACCCTATTAATTTTTCAAATAGATTAGTCGTTTTCAAAATTCTAATGAATATGTAAATCAAATTAAGTCATTTCTCACTAGGCACCACATTATAACAACATCATAATCCTCACATCGAAGCCTCTGTTTGGGTAGAATGCAACCATTAGGGGAAAAGTACTATATCCCCTTCCCAAACTCATGCATTTGTGGGTGGAGCTAGATCATTGGTTTTACTCAACCTGTTGCCATAAAACCTCGAGTCTATACCCCACACTACCAAGCCATGCACACGTTCTTACTTATCATTCACCACAATTAACAATATCATAACAAGAATCACTAATATGATGTTAAATATTACAAAAATTTCAATTAATTGGAAATTAATATTTTTCCTCAATCCATTAAGACATTACTACTATATATTACATAATATTTTTAGTACAATTCCCATTTCCAATGCCAATATCACTAGCATATTCCAGTATAAGGATAGTCTATAGCATTTTCCCTTAAATCCATTAATCCCTTTTTTATGACAACCAAACAACCTCACTGGCCATTATCCAGCCAATGTCTATAATAAAACAACAATTAAGCATCCTTCAATCATATAAAAATATTCATCATGGGAAATATGTTCTCTCACAAAGATCATACACATTCTTATCTAATCCTTATGTCTAGGGAATATCGGTAAACTCCATGGGTGGACCTAATCTAATTTCTCCATCTTCTATGCATCCCACGAGGATCATGAGGAGGTACATTAATCATTTGGACACCCACAATGATGAAATAAATAAATGGTATCCAATAACACAAAAATTTAACATTATGAACATAACCCTATAGGCACAAATCCACTTTAAAACCAAGGAATTCAACTTGTAGACCACATACCTCAAATCCATTGGAGAACACCCTCTCCATACAATCATTTGATCACGATTCTACACACCCTTGATTGATTACCCTATATATCAAAAAAAATTAGGGTTTTAGAGACTCAGATGCAGATGAGTAAGAGATACAAACAAAAAACCAAAAAGAGATGAAAGTGGGAGAGTAGCCTTATTCGGATCATCCATCCACAACCAATATAACTCCAAATGTCCATAAGATGGAGGAGATTATTCCATTGAAACTCTTAGGAGAATTTGTTCATTCCTAATGTTGCATGGGAGGAGGAGGAAAATCCCAAGTTGTATATAAAAACCCCAAAATGGAATTTTGTTTATTTTTCTAAAAAGATTATAGGTAGCACAGTATACCCGCGTATTTTTTCAAACTATGTGAAATCTCTATGGAGGCTACTAATCTTATGACCTTATCTTGCAGGGTTTTATAGACCAAGAGAAAACTGTAGGGATTGCTACTACATTCATGATCTCCCTTCACATTATTTTCTAAACCTTGCGCAAACTATACAAATTGTCCTAAAATCCCCTTTAAACAATTTTCAATTCCTAAACGCCCCCCCAAACACCCCTTAATCAACTCGAATACTTTGGAAAAAAATTAATTAAACACAAATAGATACTTAAAATGAAACATAAACACGATCATGAATTTTGGATAAATTTGGGATCTTATATAATCAAACATAGAATATCATCTTGAAATTTCTGTACTTAGGAATATATTTTTTATAATTGATTTTGTGGTATTTTGATAGAAAAATATTATCATATTGACTAAATAAACTAGGTTATTGGGATGGGAAATTATAATGAGTATCATTATAATGTTTATAATTCTTTTACAAGCTTTTATGGAAGAATGTGATGTTTTTTTAAAAGATAATATATTTGAATGTTGTTTAAAAATACCTATAAATTGATTCTACAAAAAATTAATGTTACATATTAGTGGTACTTGTGGAACGTTCCCTATTTTTTATCATGTTTATACATGAGTTTAATGGAATTTCATACTCATTGTATCCAATACTAAAGTATTTATTTCTAGTTGATTTTGTGTTATTGGATAGTTTCAAAACCATATCCAATAACACATCTAGTCTTGTTTAATAGTGAACCTTGAAAATTATTATGTTCCTATGGATGTGTTATTGAATTTTTTTATATCATCTTGGAATCATTAATAAAAAGAAATGTTTGTTTCAAAGGAAAGGGAACGTTAAAGAAAAATATATCCCCGATTCACTACTCCCACTCTCAGTGATGCAACAATATTGATCAAGAAATTACATGTGGTATCAAAGAAATTTCTCCATTAGTTTATTTTTTCTTTATTATTAAAGGGATGTTTATGGAGAATATGAATTTTTTGAAAAATAATTGTATTTTTATCTTAGATAGAATGAATTATCATTTCTATAAAGATATAATGATTCCTTATCTTTTTTGTATTGGGTATGGTGTTCTTGAAGCAACAAAAAATGGATATCCTACATTGAATGATAATTTAACTACTAAATATATTGATAATTAGAATCATTTGAATAATGTAAGAGAAAAAAATGTGTTCTATTCATCATCTTCTGAAAGTTATTATTTGAGAGTCCAATGTGTTTCCAATAAAAATGGAATGTGGTATAAGTTGAAAAATAATTAAGAAGGCAATATATATGTTAATAAGAAAATATAAAAAATTTGAAAATTGATGTATAAAGTTCACACGATGAGTGAATATGAATTAGTTAGTTGCATCATTACTAGCATGGAATATAATTTATGTAATAACATATGTCTATTAGAGTAGATGCAGGACTCAACCAATGTTAAGAAGATCTTTAGAATTATACGAAACAAGTTAGATGAAAATGTTTCATTGTTAGAAGATATTTATCTTTAAAATTTATCTCTGGATGATTTTCATAGTACATACATAAATTATGATATGAGATAGGATAATATTATGAAACAAAAAAAAATCCTTGAATTCATTCATGTTTTTCAAGAATGAAAATTCCAATAAGTTTCCTATTGTAGATTTTGAGGCTAAATCTAACACTAAAAATGAATTATAAAAAATTATTGATTATATTTTATCCTTATTTTCATATAGTAATAGAAGGGGAATAAGTAAATACAAAGGGAATATTTTTTGATGTGTTATTAGTGTAGAGATGTTGGGAACAATTTGGGTAATAGTATTAAAGAAAGAAATAAGGGGATAGTGTTGAAGAGGAAATAAAGAGAAGAGGCTCATGGAAGAGACATGGTGATAATGAAAAATAGTTATCTAGAGGGAAGGAAAAAAAGCTCTCTAAATCCAAATGTTTACCATCCTTATTTAATAATTATGATGAATAACATAGTGAAGAAAAATATAAAAAATATATTGAGTAAAAAAGTGATTTTTTTAAATACTGATTAATGAAGAATTTGAAATCATTAGTTCTAATGAAGATGAAAATAAACTAGAATTTCATCTTATAGAATAAATTAATGAATTTTTAATGAATATTATAAGGCATGAAAAATTAATCAAGAATTTTAATAATGAAAATTAATCATCAAAAAATCATATTTTGTTTACTAACGAAAAAGATAATATGATGGAAGATATTTATGATTTTAAAAAAACTATTGGGACTGAAAATAATCATAGAGATTATCTGGAGGTTTAGTTGAAGGAGAATTTTGAAGAGTTGTAACTTTTAATGTCATAACATTTTAAGGATGAATAGAGAGCTATAACATTCAAAAAAATAAATCTTTGGGTTTTTGAAGGTTATTATAATGGAGATGATGATAAGGATAAACATAAGATTCCTTTAGGGGTAGATTAATAATTTGGATTTATTTCTGATAAAAATAATGTAGGAAATTTTTCTAGAGAATATAATGTTATAAATGTTATGTACGTGGACAATATCAACCAAATCTTGATGTTATATGTTTCTAATAACTCTAAGCCTGTAATAATTGGTACTACTCATGGTTTTAATATGGATATAAAAGTTAAATAAGTTGAATATGAATATTTTGGTTAATAAAATAGAATCTGGTGGTAAAAAATGTATACAATGAAAGAAAATATGTACAAAGAGAAATATATTCACAACTCTGGTCAGAATGAATGATTCAGAGGTAAATATTCATTCTATCGATACTATTGGGATTATTGTTGATTCAGAAACACAACAAATATGTGTTGGTTCAATAATCCACATTGTAAATATTATACATATTTTAGTTGGAAATGTTGGGGGAGGGAATATCTTAATAGGAATATGTCTGAGAAAGTTGTTTGAAAGAAATCCAAGATCGATGGTGTGAAAATTAAATATATATTATAACCTTTAAAAAATATTTTTCAATGATTTGAACAACCTAGAAATATTTCTAATGGATTTCGTCTTTTTTTACCTATATTACAATTTTTTCCAACATTTATTAGATGAAATACATAAGGGAAAAAGGAAAAAGAAAAAGGACTTATTATATAAACAACTTTGAAACTAAAAAAGTAGAATGACCTTAGACCATTATAGTGGGTGTTATTCTCATTTGATTGGGTACATAAATTTTTCGATGAAATTTAATCACTCAAATGATGGAATAGTGACATTTTGGAAAAGATTAATGGAAATAATAGGTGTTTGGATCAACAATAATTGGGAAAGAAAATATAATACTCAAGAATTCATTATATATTAATGAGTTTAAATGCGCCAAGTTATTTGTTTCACAATTATCTAATGATGGAAAAAACATAAATTTCAAAAAATAAGGGGTTATTTATAAAGGGTGAGGAATATGGAATTGTAGTCATAGGAGTAAAATATAAAAGGGATATTTATTTCATGTTGGTGAAATATATAATTCTTTTTATTTGTGTTTGGTTGAAGTGAAACAGTTTTGGCTTAAAATATTTGGACACATGATTAATAGAACGATGATAAATAGTTCTAAGAGTGATAATGTCCATGGAAATCATGACATGTAAAGAAGAAGTGATTGGTGTTTAAGTGTTTTTCAAAAGTGAAAATTTTCAAAAATAGAGCATAATTATGTTGATATTTTTTCAAAATGACCCCTATAACTTATTCATTATGACAGTTATGGTCTAATGTTAAAAAATAACCTAATGGGGATAAGTAATTCATCACATTAGTTGATGACTTTACTTGGAATTATTTATGTTATGTATATGAAACATAAGTATGATGCTCAGAAAATGTTTAAAATTTTTAGAATGATATTTTAGATGAAAGGTGAGAATTTAAGGAAGATTCTTAGAACTAACTATAGTGGTTAATATAGAAATGAATAATTTTAAAGTTATATTGACAATCATCGAATGTTGAATGAGTTCATATCACCAAACAATCCAAAATAAAATGTGGTTATAAAAGAGAAAATATAGTTTTGGTGGATATGGTGAGAACTATGTTACATGAATATGTTATTTATCATTATTTTTTTTTAAATTCAGGAGTAAGTCATGCATATCCAAATCAAATGTTTATATAGTTCATTTTCATAAATTACTCCATATGAAATTTTTTATCAAAAAAAATATAATTTGGACACACTTATCAATTTTTTGGAAACCAAACATCATAATGAATAAATATATAAACACTTGAAAGATTTACTTTATTGACGAAGATGGTATTTTCCATGGTCATTCTTTATAAATAAAAGATATAGTTGTTTCAACAGTGAAACAAGAAGAATAGTTGTTTCTATTGATGTAATGTTTAATAAAAAGGATGATAAAGATGAATATAAGTAGGTTGATAACAAGTTGATAAGTATAGGAAACTTTGTGTTACCAATTCTGAAAAAGATGAAAAAAATAGTAATCATACTTATGATGAATTATTGTACTTCACTATTTTGATTGATAATGATGAATCTAGAAAATATAATCCTAGAATGAGAAAGCATGTGGATGCTCACAACCTTATCAGTGATCAACATCATATGGTTGAAACAATAAGATTAATTTCACAAACTTCTTTTTGTTCAAAATTAGATCTGTCTCATGTGAATGATGTTTTTCAGCATTAGGAATTGGTTCAGGATACGAATGTGGAGTTGGACCAGGTAGAAAATACTAGTACATTGAATATTATACTGATTCTTGATAATAATAATTTTATTCATGAAAATTGTTTTTCAAGACAATATTAATGAATATGGTGAAGTGATAAGAAACAATTAGAGATTAGGGGGTAAATAATAATCATAGATAGATGGAATTGATCTTGATGAATCATTTCCTCAAATTTAATAGTTTGAAACCATCAAAATCACTCATTATATTGCTTTATAACGAGGATACACAATTTTTCTAACAGATTTAATGTATTCATTTATAAATAGGGATCATGATGTAGAATTTCACATTGAACAACCTTGCTATTTTATTATTAGAATAATGAATATTAGGTGTTTATATTGAATAATTCCTTGTTTGGTAAAAAACAAATATCTAATTTCATGGAATTATAAATTGGTTAATTTCTTGAGTAATATGAGCTTCATGAATGAATGAGTTTATCACAATATTTAAATTAAGTAATTTTAATAGTTTTCCCGTATCATAATTTTTTATGTTGGTGAAATTATATTTTTTGGGAATAATGAAAGGTCATGTGAATGATTTGAAAAATAGATGAAAATTTCTCTCTGATGTCAATGATTGGATAAATGATAAACCTTCTAAAATAAAAAATCGAAAAAATAACTAAAGAATTTTTATTTCAAAGGAAATTTTGCCTACAGAACTATTTATGATGTTCAGAATTGAAAAATTGAATCCAGTTTGCAGAAATATTTCTATGCGGAAAAGATTTTCTAAATATAAATAAGTCAAGGATATTGATAAAAAATAGTATTTAATGTTGTTAGGATGTTTATTGTATTTTAATTTCTCAAGACATGACATTATTTATGTTTTAATTTATGTGAATATTTTTAGAGTGGTCTTAAGGAGTTAGATTTACTTGATTGTAAATTTATTATCACATATTAAAAAGGCATAACAAATTTTGGAGTCAAGAATTATATCTCAGAATGTACAAACTTGTTTGGGTATTCATATTCTTATCTGGTACGAATTTTTTATGATAAAAGATCCACATACGGTGGAGTTTTATTTTTGGGTAAAAAAATTGTTAGTTAGACTTAAAAGAATCCAAATTCAATGACTCTTTGTATGAATGGTGTTGAGTATAATGATTCCACAAAACCCACTACTTAAATTATTTGGATGAAGACTATGTTTGAAGACATACATATTTATGTAAAGTTACCTATACACTTGAGATGTGATAATCCCAATGAAATGAACATTATGAGGCATCATGATAATTTTATATAAAAAATGATATCAAATATCATTCCATCAATCATATTGTGGAGAGGAACTAGTTGAAGATAGAGTATGTTTCTACTATAGAACAATTTTCTGATAGTTTTACAAGACATATACTAAGTGGAAATTATTTTTAACTGAGGTGGAACATGGGTGTCTAACCTCATTCTCATCATTTTTATGTTATGTGTATTTTTCCCATCACTAATTTTATATTTCGATACTTTTTTCAAGGGGGGATATTTTTTTTAAAAAATACATCCCTAAGGAAGTATGCATAAAGTAGGAGTTGTGGGTATTTTGTGAATCTATATGTTTGTGTGTGAACTATGATAATTGATTATCGTAGTGGTTTTCAAAAAAGAAATTTTATTTAAAAGGAATATTGAGGAGGTGGAAAAGAAATTTTTTGTTACCAAAATAGTTAATGATGTGATGAAATATATGAATATTGGATAGAGATGTGGATGGTTTTTCATGATCACTATTTTTGGATATCATGTTTTTGTTGACAGTAATTATGGTTACCTATAATGTGTTAAATTATTTATTCATAGAATTATTAATATAAAATCCACTTCACAATGATTCAAATTTTAGTGATTTATGATACTTATATCACAATAAAAAGAAAGTGGGAGATTGTTATGACCATACTGAAAAGGAATATGATTTTATGCAAGAGTTTCTATTTATCGTTAAGGTTGTTTAAGAAGAAAATAAATCACATCACTTTTAAAAATAGGGTAATGTGATTCTCCATCGTATCAGGAAATTGGACTCTTAATTCATACTAATGTCCATTAGACATGGAAGGTGGATTCAAGAAGTAAAATGTAATCAGACTCACCATGGGTATAGAATTTAAAAAAATATATAATATAGAACAGAATCAAATTTACCATGGATCTAATGGGAATCCGAAGATGGATTTATTTTTCTTAATTTAAATAAATCACATTTTTTCTATAAATCTTATAATGAAACATTTATGAAATATTGTGGGAGAAAATGCACTTCTAATCATAATCAATCCAACATTATTAATGATTTTTTGGAAATAATGTATGTTGCGGGTAAATATGGGAAGTTACAATACATTCGGTAAATAATATAGATGATGTTAAAGATGAAGTTCAATGTTTTCAAAGTCATCAAGGAAGTCATGCATTCAAGAATGAAGTTGAATAAGTTAAATTTTTTCTAAAAATACCATTACAGTCCTAATCCATTGGTATGAAATTTTTATGTGTCGATTTGTTAATGGTTGAGAAGGTTAATCTTAATACAAATAACTGAAGGTGACAGTTTTCAGTCAGACTAAAAGAACAGAGATTTAAATCATTTGAGAAAAAATATTTTCATATTGAAATCTGAATGGATAAAATTTTTAACTATTGTAAATTCGTTGCTTTCACCATTAAAAATGCTGAAAAAAGTTACTGCAATTGAAGCAGCTTGAATGAGTCCAAAAAAAATTTCTTACAACTGATAATTTAATTTACTCATATACTGGTTACTCGTGATAGTTTTTAGTATCCTTAAGTCATTAGATGAATATTGGTATGAAAATTTTGTTTAAATATTATTTATTTGGAAAAATTGTCTTTGGTGACACTGGGGAAATTTTATAATAAATTTTTATTGAGACAAGTGATACAGAACATTTTGAACATCTATATCACATGGGTAAAGAGAATATAAGATGAAAATTTTATTATTTGAAGACTTTATTATTGTTTTGACAAAGGGTGATACAAATATTGCATGATGTTCCATGAATATGTTTGAATTTTTTATAATCCATTTGTATAGATCATCATAATGGAAAGACAAATGCTTTACATTTGTCACAGTTGATATAGATAAAATTTTTAAAGAATCCTGTAATTTCATTTCAATGAAAAAATCAGAATGGGAATATTGGTTTTCCAATTTGAAAAAATCATTTTAAAGAGAATAATTATGTTACGATGTCTTTCTAAGGAGGTCAAGAAAATTAGTGTAACCATATTAACAAATCTTAATGAATAAATAATTAATGGGAAATCACCATGGGGATTAAAACTAATGTTTTATAAGATGATTAATTCCATCCATTTCCTCATATATTCTAGTGGTATAGAGAATCATATTGAAGAAATCGTATTGGGAAGTCATAATTTGGATTTAGATTCATGATATATATTTTTTCGGAATTATAATGCAACAATGAAGTCAAATAGATATCTAAAATTGAGGGAAAATTAATGGTGTTGAAGATGTAAAATACAGATGATTGATTTATGGAAGATTAAAAATTTATTAAATTTGGTAAAGAATGAAAAAACTATTAATATCCCATTAAACCATTTTTTTGTATCAATAAACTGATTTGAATACATTATGTAAATATTTATATTAATCACTAGCTAAATATGAGAGATAAGCATCAAAATTGTTGTATGAAGATGATTCCGAATAGTGTGTTCTTGAAGAAATATGTGGATAGATTAAGGAATGTACAGAGACAAGATCGTATTCAACTAGCAGTCATATTGGGCTAGATAATCAAAATATGAAAATTATTTTGAGATTTATAGACCGATGAATAAGAAGTTAGAATGGTTTCATTGTAATTCTGAAAGATAAATAGTTTCAAATTGAGAAATATTACTTTTAAATATGATAGGTAATTCATATGATGTTTCATTAAAAAATATGCAAAATTCATACTAGATTTTATGGAAACATGTGAAGAATAGATTTGAAATATCATATTATTGAATATTTAGTATGAGTCACTGAAACATGTTTGTCACAAAAAGATCATATTATGTTTTAGTGAAACTTTAAGCACACTCACTATTATATTGATCATAGTTATAGATGAGTGTAAGTCATATTCAACTCATTGTCTTCCAAAAAATGTCTTGATTTTATTTCCAAACCATATCAAATTTGAAAATTCTAATGTTCATATGGATGTGTGTATGAATTGTTTTCAGTAGGGAAATAAATAATTTAAAAGATGTGAAGGTTGTTTCTAATGTAAGGAAACATAAAATAAAAATATTTCAATGATGCATCCCTCCTCCTCTTAGTGATACAAATATATCGACTAAGAAATTCCATAGGGAAGTGGAGGATGAGGATTAATAGGGGATTTAAGAGAAATTAAAATTATTTACCTAATTAATATTCTTTTAAATAACCCACTGGATAACTATAAGATCCCACCAATTATAATGAGGTTACATGAACAAAACCCAATACCTTGGATAATCCACTGATTATCAGGTTTCTCTGTACTAGGTAGCTTGTAAACTAGATGTTACTCTCTTTATACCCAAACAACTTTGATGAGTGTTAAAAATGTAGCATAATCACATAAAAACCCAAAAATATCTAAATTAAACCAAAATAAATTAGTTTTTTATATAAAAAACATTCAATTATTGTGTTTCATTACAATTATCATCCTCAATAGAAACTAGAGTGATAAATTAGGGATATATATAAATAATTGTATCTTATTAACATTTTTCATAGTAGTGGTTAAATTTAAGAATGAGTTCTCAATAAAGTTAATGCTTGGTTCATTTTATATAAAGGATGGATGTAATATTTCATCCCTTATTTCATGTTTTATTATATATAAATATATGTATCTTGGAGGGTTATTATTATGGATAATATTTTTGTGATTTTTAGTATGGTATTTGAAAACATATATTTATAACAATTAGATTGATAGAAAGTATGTGTTCAAAATAAATATCCCTTTATCTATGTGGTCATATTTTTGTAATATATATAATTACTTATTAGTGAATAAAATAACATAATTATCTTGTAATGATGATATTTTATCTGATTCGGTGGAATTTTAGGTCGATTAATTGATTTAGAATGTACTAACCTATATAATAATTATATTATCACTATTGTATTGAAATGGAGGATGTTGAGGAGGATGTGGGTATTGGATATTGTATTCTAAATTAATAAATAATTTTATTTATCTTGTACAGGTATAGGTATCGTATTCTTTATGAAATTTATATATTTATGTAATGAAATGGGTATTCTTTTTTTAATGAAATATGTGACCAACTACAGTATTCCAATATATAAATAGATATAGTAGTCCAATGATGATAAAATGATGTGTTAATGAAAAAACCTGATATTACAGCATATGATAAGAATAATTGGGTGATGTAATATAGAGTTGATATGTTTATGTGTTTGAGATGATTCAATTCTGATAAGAAGAATAGGTATATAATAAATTGAATTTATTTTTGAGGAAGATATTAAATATTTATTATTTAATTCTTAAGACCATGACATAGAACATGTAAAAAAATAGGTAAAACCCATTAATGTAAAATACAAAAAATATGAGATGAATTAATTTAACTAAATGAATATAATGAATGAATATGATAATCGGAAGTTATAGTTATATAGTAGGAAATACCAAATGTTTTTTCAACTGTGTTTATATCAATTATAATTATTATTCCACTGATGGTTAATTTTGTATACTACATTTACCAAGATACGACAACATAATTTAAACATTGTGTGACTTATTGTCTTTTTCGTATTTGATTTCATGTAAACCCCAATATCTATGTTGTTTTAACTTTTTAGGTACCATCCTCTCATTTTATTCATATGGGAGACCATATTCCCTGATCGATGATGTATAAAATAGATATAATTATCCATATAATATTTATTTCCCTATGGATATTGTATTTTCTACGAGTTTGATTAATTGAGAATCATGTTATGAGAGCCTTATTGATATTATTTTTAATGATAATATTTTACTTATATGGTTCATTATAAATTTGTCCTGAGGATTATTTGGTGATATGTCATTTTTAGACTAAACCTAGAAAATAAATGAATTTTTTATTTTTTATTTTTATTTATAAAAACATTAGTATTCTTTATCCAATTTGACATAAATACCTTCTCGGTTGATCCTCCTTTGTAATACAATATACTAGACACAAATTTGTCATATATATATTTTCATAATTGAGTTGTAACATGTGGTCAGATACATAAAAATATCAATAATGGATGTTAGATAGAGTTGATGTATTTTTATTCATGACTCATTTACATCAAATTTTTGAAGGAAATAATTTTTTATGTAAACTATTCAAATAATCTTTACATGTTTAGGATGATAAAATATAATATAACTTGTTTTCAACAAATAATTGTTTCATGATGTTGGTTTTTCTATGTTGAGGGTCTTGTGTAACATCTTCCAAATTAAAAATTATGATTCCATTAAAAAAATAATTTTTATATTCATGGTTCTAGTATCCACCTCATAGCCATATAGATGATTAATTATTTGTCCAATATTAGTCACTTAACTAAACCATGATGAGATTCAGTGGGGTCAATTAATTACATACATTTGTCATTGGAATATTTTTTTATGAATTTTGGATTAGTATCATTTAATGACATTATTGGGATGTAATGGTAACTGTAAATCCAAATATATGAAGGAAGATAGACTTGAAAATTCAATAAATTATATAGTGACTAATGTATTATTATATAAGGAAAATTATTAAATAGTATATCACACTGTGGGAGGGTTGGTAGTTTTGGGATACTACAATAGGGTGGTCAGAAGTCATGATTTATTAGGTTAAAATTATTTCCCTATTTTAGATTATTTTTATTTAGGAGGATCGCATACTTTGTAGTGAAGTAATTACCTTTAAATATCATTAGGTATAATATTTCCTTTTATTATTAATATGGATTACTTTTATATAATTTATCCAACATCATTGGTCACTAGAGTAATAGTGATTAATTATGATTCATAGTAGGATAGATCTATAAGATGTTGTGAAATAAAGGCCTACATTCCATTAAAGTTTATATAAAATCTTATACAGAAATTTGGGTTTATTATGAATTGGGAAATCCTATTAAAAGTAATGATGATTAATATTTTTTCATGTTTAGGTAAAATAAATTCAATGAGATAATTATTAAATCATTATTATAATGAATTAGAGGAGTTATTTATATCACGGGGTATGATTGAAGGGATATTCAAGAGAGAGTTTATTTTTTTGACCATTATGGTTGGGAAAAAATATGTTTGTTCTATGAAAATTAAGGTTTATCATATAAGAATTTATATTTCATTTCATTATTATTATCTTATAATTTTTTCCATTAATTTATTAAATTGAATATGAGTGTATAATATTTTGAGATGGAGTTATGAAAAGATATTCAATGCCACACTAGCCATTACACCTTTGGGATTCTTACAAGGGTGATGAAAAAGGTTAAGGTTATTTAGACAAAACCATTTCGTATAAAAATATTTTCATAATAGATGTTCATAAAAGTTATTTATAATGTGAGTGTATGGATAATATTTTTAAATTTTATAAGGTATTAATTTTTGGGACATTAATGGTTGCATAGAGTTTGTAACATTCTATTTTACATGATCATGTGAAAGTACCCTAATTAGTTGTCGATACTTGACCTCTGGAATACAACCTCATGTATTCTATAGTGTTCCCATGTAGATGGAACTCCCTTATACTATGGTGAGGAAAAAATAAAAATAATCAAGGAACACATAATCAATAAAATAAAGAATGATGAAAATGAAGTGTAATTGTTCAAACTCCATTTCATTCAAGTATATATTAATAGATCACCCAATGGACCGATCACCTAAAAACCAATATGCATGTACAATGTTTTAAATCAATCAATAATCCATTCCATAAAAAAATTTCTGAAACATCATTGGTCTTCTATAAATAATTTTTTTTCATAGTTAATATACTATATCCAATTCATACCCCTATATGAACATGAAATAAGAGATAATTTTCACATGTACATTCGTGTTCCAATGTGGGTGATGTAAAAAATTATAAGTATTCCATTAAAAATAGTGTATCTCATATATTTTATTATAAAAATTAGATAAAGTCATGATATTACAAGACTATCATGATGAAAACATGAGTAAAAAAATAAATCATCATTGAACCTTTAGATCAAACATGCCACAAAAGAAAATTAATACATATGTTGATAAAATTTAAAGTATGTTTGAGAGTATGTTACAACTAGATGGAAGTATACCATCCAAAAAACATTAACTAAAAATAAACCATGGGGCCTCATCCCTCCTGGGAACTATATATACATTGTGACATAGCTCACTGGGTATAATTTAATTCTTATAGTTTTTTACTCCTTAGCACCATATTTACCACATGTAAAGGTTCACCGGAAATCACCATATAAAACTAACCTTATGGGTTGAATCCCCTCCCTGAAGCAAGGTATTAGTCACTCATTTCCCAAGGATACATATCCACCATGATTCTTAAACGTTATTTCATATATATCACACATAAAAACGATATACAGACACACATATATATATAATTGATCTCACATACCGAGGGTAAAATCCTCATAGAAACCATTAGTCAAAAAAACAATTTACCTGAGGTATAATCTCTATGAATCCTCAAGATTAAAACATAGATCAACCACATTCCTTAACTCATAAAAATAAATGAGATCATCCTACCATAAGAATTACCATCACTAATTCCATGTCAAGCCCAATCAACTGATTTAGTTTCAAAGTCGAGTCCTGAAATTGTCACTATAAGGAATACCATATCCATCTAATATTGTAACTATATCCGAGTTCCATGCATTCTATCTTCTGAGAACTATGTCCCATATCACCTGAAAAAATAAATCAAAGAAATATCAAAATTTCAAAAACTCATTGATTGGTTTCTAGGAACATGAACATATCATAATACTATAATTCCTTCATGTAAAACCACCGAGCCTATCATCAAATGCCTTATGACGAAACTTTTCCCAAGATCTCCACGCACCAAACCAAATAAAATCCACATTTTCCCACATGATCAAATATTTGGATCCATTTGTTACTTATAAATTATTATTAATCATAACCCTGCCGAATCTCATTCCCATGGAGTTTCCCTATCATACAAACATTATCTAACATAGGCTTAAAAATTAAATTCCATGATCATAAATCATTCCTCACACTAACATAGTCCAGCTACCTAGTAACTTCCTAGGATATCTTATATTATGAACCATTATGCTCCATGTCAAATTGCACCAGTATTTCCAGTGACCCTCAACTAGATCTCATACAATGTCCACCATATGAGGAATATTAATCCATTTTCATTGATGAAAACCACTCTAGAATATCTAAAATCCACTAAATGTCTAATAAAATGTCCTCAAAATTCACATTGGTATCCAAAAATATATACAATGTGTAAAAAATTTATAATGGGATCTACAATTGTAAAATTCCATCACTAAAACATAAAAACACTTACAACCATCTAAAGGTCATCACACTATGTGAACCTCGTAGTAAATGATTTTTACTCTCAAATCCATTCATATGGAATGTACCACTAACCAACTAGGGATGCATTTTTGAAATACATAGTGTGCACCAACCCAATGCTTTGTGTAGCCAAAATGGTATTCATGGAAATGTTAATCAAATGTAATATACACAAGTACATCATTCATCATATATCGAAGAACGTTAATGTTATGTACTCCCACATGTCGTGTGAAGATGAGTAGTCAACCACAAATAGATTCATCCTATAAGACATGTACTAGTGGACTTCACTCCATGTGATCCCCGTATTATAGAATTGGTCACAAAAAGGTTACACAATATATTTTAATGAATTTTGGGTCATGTTATGGGGTTTCCTAAAATAAAATACCTTATGATTCACCAAAAGCTAAATTTCTCACAAAATAAAGAATAAATCATTAAAAGATTATTCATAGTTTTCCATAAATCATATTTAAAATAAAATGAAAAAACTAAAATGGAAATTGGTGAAAACTAAAATATTGGACTATCATGGCGTTAAATAGTTGAATCTCTAGCTTGAGTCTTGGATCCAAATCCATTTAAACCCAATTATATGGTGAACACGCTCACAATTTGAGGCATTAATGCACCATCTCCCCCAAACTCTTAGATCAATCACAAAAAAAGGTTGATCCCCCTAAATCTTAACATACTATGAGAATAACATAGGGGATGTGGAATAAAATTAAAATCAATCCCAAAATGAAAAAATAATATAATATTAAACCTCAATTAGAGGCCAAAATCAAGAGAAAAAACCCCAGAAGAGTTTTTTCCTCTCATTAGAAAACCCCATATTCCAAAAAAAATTCAATGTTATATTTTTAATCTTAGAATACATTTATGAGATATAAATTTTTCCCTAAAATAATAAATATTTAATTTAATAAGTAAAAAATATTTTTGATAATACCATGATTCAGGCTATCCCCAAACTCCAGGACAAGGATAATCCCATCAATTTTGGATTAAATTAATAATGGAAAAATATTTATGAGATCACATACTCAGATAAATTACCATATCAATCCACATAATAATTGAACATAAAAAATTTAAATTACCACCAATTTCTAAAAAAAAGTGTGTGATATAGTTATTCTCATCTATTTTCTGTAGAGTTAAATGCTCTAATTCATATTTCTGGAATATAGATAAATTTTTTTAATTTTGTAGTGGACATGAACATCAATAGTTGTAATATTTTTTCTATCAATGTAGATTAAAATGGTCATGTGAATAAACATGGTTGTAAACTCATTGTATAAGATTCCACTATAATGATAGTTACCTATATTTAAATAAACAAAATTGTTCCCTTAATATGCATTAGAACCATTGATATAAGGTGGTGTATGAGGTGGACCAATGATTGATAATCATTTCCTATTAGTGTTTATATGTATATTATAATTTATAAGACCCCTAAAAAAGTTCTAATTAATAGTTTAAATGTTAGTATCCATGTTAACAATGTTTATCCTTCCTTTCGGATGCAGACCTGTTTATGAGTTAATTGTAATTTGTGCTTCTCTTGGAGGAGTGTCAAGATTGGAGGCATTTAGATATGATTCCCATGGTGTTTTGGAATGAAGAAAAAGGACACCAAAAAAACATTTGTCTGCATGTGTGGTAAGACATTATTCTGATAAGAGACCCCAATGGGTAATTTCATATGATATATTTGGATGTTAACTAATTTGTTAATGGAGACCCATGGGGCAAAATAACTTTTTCTATAGACCAAGGAGTTTTTATTGTAAAAAATATTATCACAAACCATAGTTAGATAGAATTATATTGGAAATAATTGTTTTTAGGTGTGGGAACCATAATGAGGTCACTAATCTATAAATGTTGAATAGTGTAACACACCTAGGAAAGAAGAAATTAATTGGGTAAATGTTATTATCCATGTATAAAAAGTAAACCGTCAATTTTTAGTTCCATCTAGATTATAAATATATAGATAAGTGTTATTATATTGGAATAATGTTAGTATGGGTGACCTCCTTTGAAGATTACTATAGTGATTATGGGTGAGGAAGAAGTGCACTAAAAGGACATGCGTTTCTAATGGGGACAATCATTAGTATGATAATTGACCCATGTGGGTAATAGTTTGTGGCGTACTTGTATGTAATGGAAGATATTACCTCAGAAATATGGGTGTATAAGAAATTTATCATGGAATAAATATATTGGGTCTTGAACATGTTAAATTATGGTATAACTATGGTATGAAATATAACAGTTAGTGGTTTAAAATTTAAAATTTGATAGATTAACCAACGTCTAATGAACTAGAAGTACATTGGGGTACCATACACAATTATTATGACCATTATTATATATTGATAGATTTTTTTCACCACATTATTTTATTAATAAAGCATTATTTCAAGGATTTTGACTCAAGGTGGAGAGTCTTCTAGGAGAATAAGATTTATTTTCCCCATGGGTGGTTAGACTTGATAAGATTATGTTTCCTAGGAGAGTGATCTATTTTGGGGGATATTTTCTTAAAAAATGATTTGATCATTCTAAGGATATAAACATAAATTTATTTCATGGAATGGTGTTATTATATTATATGAATGATTATATAGACAGTTTATGATATTAGGTTTTTTATCATGTATAATTAAACAGATCATGTAATTTTCCATAATAGACATTATTAACTATTTAATAATTATTATATAGATATTTTTATATTTTGGTTGATTAATTTTATTTCATTATTGTAGATATGTGATAAATTTAGTTTTATTATGGTGTTAAATATTTCTAAAAGGATTTCCAATGGAGGTTGTTGTTTTCCAAAGTAAGAACCTGAAATTTCCATAAAAATATTTATTAAATATATGGAAATTTTTCAAGTTCATGAAAATTGAAGGCGCATGATACTGAGTCACAAAGTGGCCGGAATGAATTTATGAACTTTTATTCACGTACATTAACTAAACGTGCGAGCTAGTTTTTCTATCTTTGGAACCGGTGCTCGGAATTGAAATCTGAGGGGACCTTTGAGCTCACATCAGCAGTATTCGCTTAAGGAGACCTTCACCTCAACCACAGTAGGTAAAGGGAAAAAGTAACATTTTCACATATTTTTGGAAGAATTAAATAAAACAAAATGGTGTACCTTTTTATTTTATTTTCTTTTGGAATTACCTCGGTGTATATTTCACAAGAGGGGACCACTTGAAATAAAACCTCCCATGAGAGGATATAGAGGTGGGGCCACCGAGCCTAAACTCCCATGAGAGGTTATGGAGGTGGATACCACCGAGCCTAACCTCCCATCAGAGGTTATGGTGGTGAGGACCACCCAAGGATTAAAACCCCTTGAACTCCCTCATAAGATTGGGGGAGCCTCATAAACTTCCCCCCTTAAATGGTGCCACCCACTTAAATTTATTATGCCAACCTAGATAATAAATTAAGCCAATTTGAATTTCTTTCCAACAAACTAAATAATAGATAAATTAATCTATTATTTTTAGATACCTTTAATTTTGGTGGAATTGATAGAAAAGGCTTAGCATAGGGGAGAACTTCGGAGACTTGGGAGAAATCTCTACAATGAAGAACTCTGACGCATGACTTCTTCTTCAGTACATCCTCAAACGTGGGACATTTTCAACCAACTTCTGTTCTTTCTTCATATTCGATGTCTACAGACAATCAAAGGACGTAGGGGTTTTTTTGTATGATTATTTGTGGGAAGTTTTAGGGTGGTTGTTTTAAATTCTTCTCTCTTATATGTTCTTGATTCAAAACTAATGAACCTCTTGCTACCGCTCTAAGGTGGAAGGTTTGGGCCAAACAAACATGGCCTGACCCCTCCGCTGTTAATTCTTATTATTTTCTTCATGATGGAAAAGGGTGTCTTACACCGTGATGACGAACAAAGAGATAGGATGACTACCAGCCACCGGCGAAGGCACGACACCCTGCTGCCCCATGGCTCCTGCGTCTGCGACCTTTTCGCCCCGCGGCTGAGCCACCCGAGCCACCACCACCATCTGCGGCATGTTGCTGCACACAGCCTCGCCACCTGAGTTTCCACCACCATACACGACACTTCCACATCTCCCCGCAGCTCCGCCGTCCATGGCCTCGCTGCACCACCCCGCGGATGAGGCACCATGTGGCTGTCTACACCGCCCCGCGACATTCCTCACAGACCCGCGACCTACCGCGCTGCCCTGCAGTCTTCCTCCCCGCCTTGTGGCTGAGCCATGCCGCCCGTGGTCCTCTGAGCCACCGGAGGCATCCATCCATGGCCCTCCGAGCTGCCCCACGGCCTCACTCCATCTGCGGCCTAGCCTCGCAGCCCTCAGCCCTTTGAGACGCCCCACGGCCTTGGGCCGCCCATGGCCCTTGGAAGACCACCGTGGCCCACTCATGGACTCATGGTATAGGCGACCCATCATCCCCTCAAGCCCTCGCGGGCCAGGTCGGCCCGACCGGGTTGGACCGTATGTGGACCTACTTCGACCCAGTTACGCATTGTCGGCCATATCATTGGCACCGAGTAACTGTTTGAAAACCCGTCTATAGTGTAAGAAACCTTGGAGCGAGACGGTCCCCTTAGTATACCCCACCAATGTTTTGGATGAGGATGTGGTACAGTCGAGTTGGATGGAGCATGAATCCAATCAGGAACTCGGAACTAAAATGCTACTAACTGACAAAACGGGCATCCGATTGACGCACCATCTGTTGCATTGAGACCTCTATGACATGGAGTTCCTTTGAGATACTTCTTTGTGGGACTTTGTCAAAGTTGGAGTATCTACCCATGTCTTATTCAGTAGACTCTCCCTAGAAGAGAAAGCCATGTGCGGGAACCCTGTAGTTGGTTGTGGCGATAATGACAACTAGCGATCATGTGTGGGACAACTCCCAGGTATCCTGTGTGGGTCAGCTCCTAAAAATATTGTGTGGGTCAGCTCCTAGAGATCATGTGTGGTTATGGTCCTAGAAATCCTATGTTGGTCAGGTCCGAGTGATCCTGTGTGCGTCATCTCTAAGGGATCATGTCTGGGTCAGCTCGCAACGATCCTATGTGGTTCAGCTCGTAGTGATCCTATGTGGGTCAGCTTCTAGAAATATTTTGTGGGTCAAATCATGGCGATCTTGTGTGGTTTAGCTCCTAGATATTCTATGTGGTTCCACAACATATCCTCTTAATATAGTAAGATGATTTATTATCTATAACTAATCATCTCTACTACCGTACTTATGTTATAACTGGTGTGAGCTAAGTTTCTACCTGTGTATTACTTTACATTATGGTAATACCTTGGTGGTTTTCTTATGTTTGGGATACCTATGTGGTACTTTCCTTTGTGGTTTTATGTCCTTCGTGGAACATTTTAGATTTGGGCTTTTGGGTTGGACCCTATGTTTCATAAGGATTGAGAAGGGTGTACTTGATTACTTAGGTATACTTATGGGAATATACCTAAGTACGGTTGACAGTTGACTTCCTTCATTGAGTTTTATCCTTTGTGGATTTGTGATATCTTGAGGGTCTCAGGGTCCCTACTTAGTATCGTTATAATCACCCCTACACGGGCTATGCATGCACTTCTTTGTGTTTGCTGCAGTCAATGGACCACACTGACTGAGGACGAGAGTACCATGACTGGACAGTACCCGAAGTTGGACCATATGGCATGTCGGTACACATTAGAGACGGGTGGACGTGGAGTGATGAGGAGGTGATATGTATCTACCATTCTGGTAGGAACCTTGGAGGATGATCTAGTAGATGTCTTTCTCTTTCTTCAGTTGTATTGTATTTCAGCTATACCTGTTCCTTTACTGTTGGGCTTGTATTCTAGCCCCTTTTACTTTCAACACTCATTCGGTTATACAGTTTACATGTGTTCGTATATTTATTGGTTCATAAATTCATGTGATTACAGGTTATAAAAGGAACGCCTTCCATGTTTTAGTGATTATGCCATTCAGTGCTAGTCGCCAGCCCCTGGCCTATGGAAGGAGGGCCTGGGGTAGTCACGACACAGGCCCCGGGGGACGGGTCGTGACAAATTAGTATCTAGGGAGTCAGTTCTACAGCATAAAATAGGAATCTTATATCTCTTTAATAGAAATAATGTTACGTTTAGTGAGTGTGGTTATCAGTTTAGGGAATCCAGTGTTGGGGCAGAGGCCGACGTATCCATACACCAGGACCTTGACTTATGATTTCTGACTCCGTGCATGAAAACACTATTTGTGTGTGTGTTTCCATGAGTTTTATTTGTGATCTCTTGAGTCAGATCACCAGGTATAACTTACTCACCATGGAGAAGCTGTTTCTTTTCAGGATGCCACCGCACAGACACCCAGCTAGGGTTCCGAGAGTAGCACGCATTGATAGCCCACTGAGCAACGAGGCCTCAATACAGGGTTGCCTTCCAGCGGAGGCGCCAGTGGTACCATTACCCATTAGGCCACCGATTCCACCGACCCCAGAAGCAAATGGGGCACACCTCTTGAGTGCGTTTCACGTGTTCCAGCACTAAAGGCCACCTAGGTTCAAGGGACAGACGACCCCACATGTAGATGAGGAGTGGTTGGCGGTTGTAGAGAGTGTCTTCTAACTGTTAGTGACACTAGTTGATCTCATGGTGATCCTTCCTGCCATCATTCTATAGGAAGTAGAAAGAAAATGGTATATCATGATGCTCCAGGTTCACGATGAGGTGACACTTCTCTGGGAAGACTTCAAGAGCCTGTTTCGTGCAGAGTTTGTCCCAGTGACTCTTCACGCAGTGTGCATTCAAGAGCTACTTCTTCTACAGCAGGGCAGCATGACTATGGCTCAGTACTGAGTGAGGTTCACTGATCTCTCATGCTACTCCATAGATATGGTGTGAGACTCATTCTCCAGGGTCCAAAACTTTGAGCAGGGACTCAGTAAAAATATCAGGGCTTCGATGATATCACTCAGCATCCCGACGCAAGCAGGGGTGTTAGAACAAGCCCTATTATTGGAGAGTTTTCTTGCTAAGCAGTCACCAGCTGCGAGACCCACCACCAGTCATCATGTAGCGGAGTCTTCTCCCACTAGAAGAAAACATATGACGCAGAGGTCCAAAATAAATGGACCTATAAATGGACGACCACAAAATTCAGGGTCAGTTGTATGAGGCACAAGTGGTAGAGATGGTCATGCCAAGAGCTAGCAGTGTTACGCATGCGGTGGAAGTGTCACATGGCTTGTGAATGTTCGACACTCCTTATGGATGATTATTAGATGGTCGAAGGACCACCCAAGATGATACAGATATTTGACCAAGGAGGTCCACAGGGAGCCGATGGACGTGGCAGAGGAGGTGGTCATGAATCTAGTGGTGGGTAAGTATTCGAGATGTTACTTCCACCACCACTAGGAGGTCCACCCCCACCATAGGGTGATGGTGGATAGAGGAGAGCTCATCTCCGGGCAACTGAGGCCTGTGATCAAGGTGCTCTAGAGATGATACGAGATACGATCTGTGTCTATTGCACCTTAGCTGCAGTACTTATAGACACAGCTTCCAGTCATTCTTTTATTACCACTACCCTCGTTCAGAGCTCGGAGTTTTAAATGTAGCCTTTGGCTTGATGCTTATGTCTAGATACTCTTACATGAGTAGAATCAATGATTACGCACTTGTGCCGACAGTGTGAGCTACTCTATAATGTGAGATCTTTGGCTTGGATCTCCTAGTAGTTGCATAGAAGCCTTATGACATCATCATGTGTATGGACTGGTTATCTACAGTCCATGCTCAGATTGAATCTATTAGGTGAAAATTATGGTGTTTCCACATGAATGGGACCAGGTTTACCTTCACCAGTGAAAAGGGAGCCCTTATAGCAAAATATGGACTTACCCGGAGGAGAGTGTAGTCGATCACTCATCAGTTGGATAGCCATACCTACAGAGTGGTTGATGTGGAGAGTGAAAGTTATCATGTTGTGGTGGACCAGTACGCAGCTGTCTTCTCTAAGGATGTTCTAGGTCTACCTCTTCATATAGAGGTGGACTTCTACATTGACTTGTACACTTGGATGACACTGATATCCACACTAGAATATCAGATGGCTCCCATGGAGCTTCATGAGCTGCGGTTACAGCTAGAAAACTTTTAGGGGAAGGGATTCATTGGACCCAGTGTTTCACCTTGGGATGCTCCAAAAAAAATTTCCCAGAAGGCGGATGATAGCTTGAGGATTTTTGTTGACTATCAGTGCCTGAATTAGGTGACGAAGAAGAACATGAACCGACTTCTGAGGATTGAAGACATCTTTGATTAGTTCAAGGGAGCATAGTGGTTCTCGAAGATTGACCTCAGATCAAGCTACCACCATCTTGGATTATGAGATGAGGATGTGCAGAAGACTATATTCAGATGTCGATATGGCCAATATGATTTTTTTGTTATGCCTTTCAGCGTGACCCACTCTCCATCAGTGTTCATGGGACTCGGGAACATGATCGTTCATCCATACCATGATCACATTTTAGTAGTCTTCATCGATGAAATTCCGATCTACTCGGCTACTAAGGAGGATCACTCCTATCATTTACAAGTAGTACTAGACACACTCTAAGAGAACCAGCTTTATGGTATGCTCTTGATGTGCCAGTTTTAGATCCGAGAGGTTCACTTTCTGGGACATGTCATTTCGGAGGCTGGAGTTGCAGTGGATCCTGCGAAGATTGAGGGCATAGGGTAGGTAGTCTACTACAATGCATCCAGGACCGGACTCAGATGTGTCCTGATGCAGGAAGGAGAAGTTATCGCATATGGATCTCGATAGCTAAGATAGCATGAGATGAACTATGCTACACATGACCTAGAGTTAGTAGTAGTGGTCTTCAACCTGATGATGTTGTGACATTAATTGATGGTTGAGCATTTTACAGTGTTCTCCAATCACAAGAGCCTAAGGTATATCTTCTTTCATAAGGACATAAACATGGGATAGTGATGTTGGCGTCAGTTTCTCTATGATGATGACTTCGACATTGTATATACTCCTAGGAAGGGGAAGGTTGTAGTAGATGAACTCATCATGAAGTTAGGTATACAACTGCTAGGCGAGGAGATATAGCATATGGCTGCTTTGCAGATATTTTTTGTGAATCTGGATGGAGCGGATTTTCTTCAGTCTCATACAGTCACTCCACCACTTCTTCGGTGAGTCAGGGAGGTGAAACGTGGGGAAACTGACTATGAGACGTGACATGCTCAGATATCCACAGGACATGCACCTGATAGATTTTCTAAAGATGGGGAGCATTTCATCCTTTTTAGAGGACGTACCATGGTACCAGTGTCACTTCATGAGAAGTGTTGAGGGAGTTCTACACAACCCTCTATAGCGGTACATCCAAGAGTGGAGAAGATGTACCAGGATATCCAACGACATCACTGGTGGCCGGGAAAGAAGAAAGCAGTAGCATAGTTTGTCTCTCGATGCCTCACTTTTCAGCAAGTGAAGGCTGAGAATTAGGTACCAACAGGCTTGGTTCAGCCTATAGGGGTCCTAGAGTGGAAGTGATATGGGATATCTATGGAATTCGTGACAAGAAATCCATGTACAACTAGGGGCATGACTCGTTTTGGGTGATCGTCGACCGACTCACCATGTAGTCCCACTTCCTACCGATCAGAGAGTAGGGTTCAGTAGAGAGCATGAGATGCCTCTATGTGCAAAAGATGGTTTAGAAACATGGATTACCCTTGAAAATTGACTCTGATCAAGAGACATGTTTTACTTCCCGTCAATGGAATGGGTTTCCAGAGGCTTTCAGGAAGCAACTTCTTTTGAGCACCGCCTTCCATCCTGAAATGGATGGACTGACTGATCGGACCATTCAGACCCTTGAGGACATGATGTATGATTGCTTCCTCGACTTTGGTCACAGCTGGGAAGATCATTTTCCATTGGTGTAGTTTTCATACAATAATATCTTTCACTACATCATTGGGATGGAACCTTTTTAGGCATTCTACGGGAGACCTTTCATATCACCTTTCTACTGGACAAACCCAGGGGAGTCAGCACTTGTGGGACTAGAGAGGGTATGGGATACCATAGAGAAGTTGCAGATCATCCAGGAGCAGATGAAGACTACACAATTCATGCAGAATTTGTATGAATACATGAGACGGATACCTCTGGAGTTTGAGGATGGCGACCACGTCTTTTTACGGCACTCACCTAGATGACGTATACCGATATTTTGCCGAGGCGGCATGTTATCTCTAATATTCATCAGAACTTTTCAAGTCCTCAACAAAGTTGGTGAGGTGGAATGTTGCTTAGCTCTCCCACCTCAGTTGCACTGGGTGAATGACGTCTTCCACATATCCCAACTAATGAGATATGTGCACTCCCCTTCCCACATAATCGACCACAGAGAGGTGGACATTGAAGATTGGGTGACTTTTATATAGGTTGTAGTAGAGATTGAAGATCTACAATAGAGGGTCCTTTGTGGATGGTCGATACCTCTGGTGTGCATTTTCTGGCAGCACAGGAACCTCCAGGAGAGAACATGGAAGCTGGAGGCTTAGACGCGTGCTTAGTACACCCCACTTGTTTACCTAGTTTGAGTGGCGGCTTATGGGGATGTAGAGTCCCGAGGTGGGGAGAATGTAAAGACCCGGAATTTCCATGTATTTTTTTTAAAAAGCATATGAGAATTTTACGAGTCCAGAAAAATTGATGGCACATTATTCTGAGGCCCATAGTGCCTGAAATGAATTTTTGAACTTTTGTTCGAGTACGTTAAGTAGACGTGCAAGCATGTTTTTTTAACATTTAAACCGGTGCTCAGAATTAAAATTTGAGGGCACTGTTGAACTCACAGCTCCGGTATTCTCTTAAGGAGACATTCATCATGACCAGAGTAGGTCGAGGGTGGAAGTTAGATCTTTACATAATCTTCAAATAATTAAAAAAAATGGTATAACTTTTTATTTTATTTTTTCTTTGGAATTCCCCATGTGGATATTTCACAGGTGGGGACCACCTGAACTAAAACATCCCATGAGTGTTTATGGAGGAGGGGATCATCAAACCTAACCTATAATGGAAGGTTATGGAGGTGGGGACCAATGCCCTTAACCTACCATGAGAGGTTATGGTGTTGGGGGCCACATGAGGTTTAAAACCCCATGAACTCCCTCATAAGTGTGGGGGATCCTCTTAAACTTCCCCACTTAAATGGTGCCACCCCCTTAAATTTATTATTCCAGCATATTTAATTAATTAAGCCAATTTGAATTTTGTTCCAACAAAATAAATAATAGATAGCATAGTCTATTATTTTGGGATACCATTCATTTTGGTGGAATTTAGAGAAATGGCTTGGCAGAGGGGAGAACATTGGAGACTTCGGAGAAAGATCTCTAACGAAGACCACTAACACCTAACTTATTCCTCGGGACATCCTCAGATGAGGAAAGCCTTCAAAGGACTCCTATTCATTCCTCTTCTTGGACATCAACAAGCAATCAAATGAGGTCAGGGTTTATTTGTGTATGATTATTTTGGGGAAGTTGTAGCTTGGCTGTTTGAAATTCTTCTCTCTTACACGGTTTGGATTCAAAAATGGTGAATGACTTTCCACCACTCTAACGCGAAGGTGGCGGTCCAAACAAACATTTCCCAACCCCTCTGTCATTCGTCATTATTGTGTTTCTCCCGAGGGAAGAAGGTGACTTACACCACAACGATAAACGAAAAGAGAGGCCGGCTAAACCAGTTATCGGCGAAGGTGCGACACCCTGCCACCCTACTGCACCACCGTTTGCGACCTCTGCACCCAGCGAACAAGTTGTTGCCCACAGCCTCACCTCCCAATCCACTGCCAATGTCCGCATACAAGAAACTTCCCATGGCCTCGCCACCCCTACCGTCGTCGGTGTTCATGGCCGAGCCGCCACCCGTGGCCTCACCCCCTGAGCCGTCGCCGCCGTCCACGACATTATCCTGCCGCCCCGCAGCTCCTGCCCTATCTGTGGCCCTTCCGTGCTACCCAGTTTCTTAGATGTTGTCCACATCCTGGCTGTGATGACCCATGGCTCCGCCATCTGCGACCTCAATGCACCACCCCGCGGCCGCACCGCCCCACAACTATTTGTTCCGCCCCGTTGCTGTCAGCGCCGCACCACAGCCTACCGCGCCACCTGCGGTCGCACCGCCCCATGGCCAAGACACGCCACCCACAACCTATCAAGCTTCCCCACATCCTCATGCTATCTGTGGCCTAGTCACACATCCCATGACCATCCTAGCCACCCCGTGGACTTGCCCAGCCCGCAGCCCCCACATGGACTCGCAACATCCACGACACCATGCAGCCCCTCTTGGCCCTCGCAAACAAGGTCGTACCCAGAAGGTCGAGTTGGGTAGACCAGAATTGTGTTGGACCTTGCTGGGTCGGTCCAACTGTGTTGGACTGGACTAGGACCCACTTTAACCCATTTACGAATCTTCGGCCATATCTTTGGCACCAGGCGACCATTTGACAAACTGTGTGTAATGCAAGAATCCATGGATCGAGATGGTCCCTTTGGTATACCCCACTAGTTTTTTGAATAAGGATGGGGTAATGTTGGGTTGGATCCATCAAGAATCCAACCGGATCCTCGGGACTAAAAGGCTAATAACTCACATACCGGGCGTCATATTGAGGCACCGTCTATTGCATTGAGACCCCTTTGACAAGGAAGTCCATTGAGCTACTTTTTAGTGGCACATTTTTGGAATTTGGAGTATCGACCAGTGGCATGGGGGGAAGACTCTCTTGGAGACGAGTAAGCCTAGTGTGGGAACCAAGAGGTTGGATGTGACGAGAAGAATGACTAGCGATCATGTGTGGGGCATCTCCTACTAATCTTATGTGGGTCAGATTTAGTGATGAAGTGTGGGTAAGCTTTTAGAGATCCTCTGTGTGTCATCTCCTAGTGATCATGTGTGGGTCAGCTTTTAGCAATCCTGTGTGGGTCAGCTCCTAGCGATCCTCTGTGGGTCAGCTCCTAGTGATCCTGTGTGGGTGAGCTCTTAGAGATCCTTTGTTGATCAACTCTTAGTGATCCTATGTGGGTCATCTCCTAGCGAACATGTGTGGGTCATCTCCTAGCGACCCTTTTTTGGGTTAGCTATTAGCTATCATGTGTGGGTCAGCTCCTAGCGATCCTGTCTGGGTGAGTTTCTAATGATATTGTGTGTGTTAGCTCTGAGATATTTTGTGTGGGTCAGCAGTAGAGCCTCTTAATGTTTTATGATGATTTAGAAACTATAACTAATCATCTCTTCCACCATACTTAAGTTATACCCGGTGTTAGCTGAGTTCGTACCTGTGTGGTAATTTCCTTTGTGGTAATACCTTGGTGATATTCTTCTGTGTGGCATACATGTGTTGTACCTACCTTTGTGGTTTTCCTTCCTTTGTGGAATAGTTGAACTTGGGGCTTTTTGGGGTCGACCCTGTGTTTCCTCATGATTGATAAGGGTATAAATGATTACTTAGGTATATGTATGGGCATATACATAAGTATTATTGACATATGTCTTCTTGATTTTAGGTTTATCCTTTGTGGATTTGTGATACCTTGAGGGTATCGAGGTCCCTACTAAGTATCGTTATACTCACCCCTATAGGGGAAACACCCACACTTCATTGTGTTTGGTGCAGATGAAGGACAACAATGACAGAGGATGAGAGTTCCAGGATTGGACCATAACCGGTGTTGGACCATACAGTGAGTCGATATGCAGAGGAGACAGGAGGATGTAGAGAGCTGAGGAGGTGATCTGTATCTACCCTTCAGGTATGAACCTTGGAGGATGATCCAATATTTGTCTTTCCTTCTCTTCAATTGTATAGTATTTCAGCTATACATGTAACTTTTCTGTTGGTCTTGTATTCTGGTCCCTTCTACTTTCAGTACTCTTTTGATTATATAGTTTACTTGTGTTTGTATCATGTTGTGTGGTTGGTTGCATGTGATTACAGGTTTTAAAGGCAATTCCTTACCAGTTTTAGGGATTATTCCATTTAGTGTTAGTCGCCAGCCCGGGGCATATGGAAGGGGGGTTTTGGGTAGTCACGACACAGGCCCCAGGGGATGTGTTGTGACATTCAACTTGGGTGTAATATTAAATATTCTATATCTTTGCATCTATATTTTGCTCCTATTTTTATAGTATCAAATAGATATCCCTTTTGGATATTGGGTATTTTTCAATTCATGTTGACGAATTTAGTAAGACATGTTTAGTTCATCCATGAGAGTATACATGGTGTACTAGGTACCTTTTATCTATGATCGTCGATAGTAGGCTCAATAAATGTTTCAAATATCAATATATTACCATAAAGAGGGCGAAAAACAAGTAAGGATTTTCAATGATGTTCATATTATTGGATCAATTTCTCATAGATATATAGATATTAAATATGCATTTATGTATAGGATATCATCAGATAATAATGATTGGGGAGGAAAGTTTGAAGATGGAATGTTGATTTCTATATTGGATGTTAGAGATCATATTGGTTCCATTTGGTTTTATAAATATCAAACAATTTTTATTGGATTGATGCATTGACTATTTATTCACAATAGTGATCTGTTCCTGGTAGTTTTCATTGATTTAATCATAATCTATTTGGGGTTAAATGAGGAACATGTATTTTATTTAAGGGTATTTTTTAGCATTTCAATCTCAATATTATTTTATAGTAATATATCATGATTATTTGGGACCAATAAATCATTTTCCTTATAAATTGCTTTCATAAAATTTTGTATAAATGGATAAATCAGTGATTTTTGTGGTATTTTCTTTATTTGTATCAACTAATCTATTAGTGATGTGTAGTTTTATCAGTTTAATAATTATTATACAATGCTTATTTCTAAATATTCTGAAATTTATATTTTTTAACCACATTATCATTGAAGGATAATTATTGTATATGCAAAAAATAATACTTTTCCATTTATGTGTATTTACAATAGAAGACTATTAGTGAACATGTTAATTAGTTACATAAGAGAAGAGTTATGTTTTAGGTTTTCAATGATGCATCTCATCATGGTTTACGGTACATGTTTATATAAGAGAGATTTATTATATCCAATGTTCCTTGAAATATATGATGTTAGGATAAGAAATTTTCTACATATGTCATTATGCTTTAGAAAAATCATTGGATGTAGTTTTATCACCATGATCGGGTGATAATTAGTGGTCCCTTTCCATAAATTTTCATTTTTTATGTTAACATATAAAAAATATTTGTACCGGATCAAATTGTGTCTTATTAAACAACCTAACTCAAATGTAATAAAAAATATATTGAATGAAAAAATTACATTACATGGTCCATCCTCGTTTTGAGGGATAAAACTACACAATGATTATTTGGGCACCCTATTCATAGATTCTGTACTCTAAACCTGATTTGTTGCACTAAGAATATTCTCAATACTCTCTATAAGTGTCCACCAGAATAAATCCCCGTTATGATTCAAACAAATTAAATAAACAAAAAAAAATTAACATATTATAAAAAATTGTTCAATCCAAAATATAAAACAATAAATATTTTATTTTAGATTATTATATAAAATATGATTAATATCATCCACTAGCCCCCTCAAATAATACATGTCTTCATTAACTCAATTTATTAAATTTTATACTCAAACTATCTAATTATTTAATTTTGAAAAATATCAATAAGTAATTTTTTTTCAAAAATACATCTCATAAGATAGTCAGAGTATTATTTCATTGAGAATCTTCACACTATTACTTATGGAGAAATTGTATTTTTCTAAAAAATAATCTTTAATATGGGAGTCACACATTTTATAGAATTATCACTATTAAATAATAAAAAGATAAATTATTCAAAACAGTAACAATAAAGATGAAATAATTTTCATAAACATCGGAATTTTTTTTTGCTTAATATAGATCACTTCTTGTACTTCATTTAACACTTGGTTCAGGATACTCCCTTTAGAAAATTCTTGTAAGCATTGTGAAAAATTATAAACTTATTTTCAGTATTGATTTACACATATATAAATTTATTCAAAATATGGATTCATGAGTGTAATCCACATTCAGAGAATCTATTTAATGAATTTCATGACCATATTTTTTTCGTATCAATGTTAATCCACTAGTCATTTATCTTAATTGAAAAATGGAACTATCAAGGGAAATTTATAGGAAAAAATATGGGTGTGATCACCACTTGTTACTTTAACGAATCACGGAGAACTACTCATTATATTGGTAGGAAAAAACATTTGTTTATAATTCTCAAATGTAAATTCCTTCACAGTGAATCCAAATTAATAACAGTATTTTTTTATTAATAAATCAATGTATATCAGGATTAGTTATATTCACAATAACAATGTGCTAGGGAAATAATCTAGACACATAAAGAAATGACCATCTATAATGAAACGCATTACACCACAATAAATATTCACTTATATTTTGTTGACATCACATTAAATTAATAATTTTTCATTTATTTATTGAACACCTTGGGAGATATTTATCCCGTAATATAGCAATGGAAAATAACTATTTCAAAGGAAATGATCTCTTCATCATTGTAATTTCACATCAATTATCATATCTCAATAACCTGTGACATTGAGTAGGAACATCAATATCATAGCTCAATATGGTATCAAACATCACATATAGATTTTTCAATATCACCATAAACCAAGGTGGGTCACCAAAAATCCATAACACCTCAACATGAAAAAAGATAACCTTTTATTATATCATATAATATAAACCCGTGCATATTTTATATATGAAATGTGCTTGTTTTAGTTGAGTATCATAATAGACAAGAACATTGAATAGATCTATTCTATCATATGAATTATGAAATATTTGGTCCTTGAATTCCCATGCATCCCCCATATTTCACAACCAATATCCTCAATACAACCCAACATGGTTTCTCTGCCCCACTCCATCTCATTCTCTTCATCGTCGTGTATTCCCATATAGATTCTACACATCCATGGCCACTATTGATCAAGATATGGTTGAGCATAATCTTAGAGACATATATACATTTAATTTATCACCCTCATTTGGTTTTTTGTATTCATTGCATTCTTTTTCCTTCGTTGAATAATTTCCACTTTCCTAAATTCTATGCTCTAAATGAGGATTCTAGGAACAGAAAATGAAAAATTTCATCGCGTTTTTTATTCTGTGCCAATTTTTTCAGCTAATTTCAAACACTTACAATGTATATCTATTATTTATTATAAATTATGGTTTTTTATAAATAATGTTTCTTAGACTATTATAGATATTTCATCATGAATTATTCTTCGTCTCCAAAACATAAAATTTTTCAAACATAAGATCATCACTGTGAATGAAAAATATGAATCTTTATTTCAATATCATCACCCATTATACTCAAAAAATATTTACACACATTTAGTTAAAAAATAAAATATTTTAATAACATGTAAAAGTTAAATAATCATTCTATGTAAACTTTTGTGAACAATGATAACTAACATCCTCACTTATGGGGACTCTCAACAGGATTCATCAAATCATAGTCTATCTTAACGAGATATATCTATACACACCAAAACATTATAATTTTTTTTGATATAACTAAATATCTTAATGGGAGGAAATTATTGGCTATATGAATTATATTCTATCCACCAATTCATTAAAACACACAATTGTTTCCCTATTTTGTAAATAACTACATTTTTATTTTCATAAAATATTATTTATATTACTATAAACATATAAATTAATTTTTCAATAGAATACAATTCATACTTATATTCTTGTCTATTGATCTTAATGGACGTGTTTATCAGTCCATAAATTTGTATATATATTTTTCATTCAACAAATCTATGAATGAAATATTTAGTAATAGAGTAATGTAAAAAATACAATTAAAAATCATTCTCTTAGTAATTTAGAACAATAAATTTAGTCAAAAATTAATCCTAATAATGTGCATAATATTATAATGGTAAAATAAAAAGAATAAAATTAATTAACTATAATTTGAAAATTTATATTTTTCCAATATCATTTCATTATCACAATAACAACAACTACCAAAAAATTAAAAAATAACATTAGTAATGTAATAATAATTTTGAAAATATATAAGATTAATCCTTGATTAAATTAAAAGTAATAGAATATTGAACAGAATATGATGTATGTAGACCCCGGAAAACGCGTCCCCAAAATTTTCCAAATGCTTCCATTAATGATCCAAGATTGTAGTCCATTTCACAAGCTTCGATTTGGTAGGTCGTAGGGCCCGAATGGATTTACAGATTAGAAGTTATGGACATTTGAAGTTTGGCTGGAAAACTGGTTCGCAAAGCCCATTCGCGAAGCCGCCTCCGCGATTGCGGAGCGCTGCCGCGAAGTAATGAGGCGAGAGTCTCCGCAAACCCATCTAACGTTCGAGACGCACTGCGAAGACCCGCCACGAAGTAGAGGAGGCGGTAAAGCTCCACGAATGACCTGACATTCACGAACCTTCCGCGAAGCTCCGGAGGCGGTACCTCTCTGCGAACGAATTTGACGTTCGCGAGCCCGCTGTGAAGCTCCGGAGGCGGTACCTCTCCGCGAACGAATTTGACGTTTGCGAGCACGCAGCGAAGCACTGGAGGTGGCACGGTTGTTCTTCTTCGCGGCGCCCCCTGCCTATAAATACCCAGCTCACCCCCCTCTCAACGGACGGCCACAACCACTTCGCCCCCTTGGGCGGCCGAGCGGAGCTCCGCATTGCGGCTCCGCGAGGCCATGCTCCACGAGAAGCTTCCTTTGAGTTGCTGCTTCACGAGCCGAGGCTCCGTGAGTCCATGATCCATGAGCCAATGCTCCGTGATGCTGCTCCTCTAGACCATCCTCCGTGATTCCATGCTCCGCGAGCCTATGCTCCGCGATGCTGCTCTGTGAGACCAAGCTTCACGAGAGCCCTTTGCTCTGTGAGAGGCCTTTTCTCCGTGAGAGTCCTTTGCTCCGCGAGATCCCTTTGCTCTGCGAGACGCCTTTGCTCCGCGAGAGCCCTTTGCTTCACGAGACCCCTTTGCTCCGCGAGATACCATTTCTCCGCAAGGCCATGCCCCGCAAAGCTACTTTGCGAAGACCTATCCTTTCCGAGGATCCTACCTTCGTGCCCACTGGTCCATACCACCGGGGCTGCGCCCCCGCACCCCCGCTTGGGGTCACTACCGGGCTTCCATCCCGGCCCTTCGGGCCGGTCCCTTCACTACTGTCACAGACCCCCATGACAAATGGAGAGTCCAACCGCGAACTTTTCGGTCCGGGATGCCGAGATATTCCTTTGCGCTCCGACCTTCAACCTATGGAATACCATGATTTCATACACTCCTCCACACACCATGAAACACCTTGAGTTTATGTACTCATCTTGGTTTGTTTCCTATGTCGTGATTTGAGGTTCTCATCATCAATTCCTCATTTACCTTGAGTTGAACCATTCCTCAGGCAACTCCTCCAAACCCAATCACTTGGATCCTATGCCATGTTGAACCAGAAAGGGGTGCCCTTGCGTAAGTCCCAAAAACAAACCATTTCTAGGCACCTTCTGCCTAACAGTCCTATCTACATGACTATACATTGTTGTACTCCCTATCTATCAAATGAAAGGATGCCTCTTGCCCTATACGAGAGATGCCCTATGCTCCAAGCGTAAGATGCCTAACAGTCCTTTCTACATGACTCTAAACTGTAGTATTCCCTATGTCCCAAACATAGGATGCATCTTGCTCCAATCAAGAGATGCCTTATGCTCCTAGTATAAGAAGCCAACAGTCTTCTCTACATGACTATAAAATGTAGTTCACCCTATGTCCCAGACATTGGATGCCTCTTCCTCCAGATAAGAGATGCCTTGTGCTCCAAGCATGAGATGCTAACAGTCCTCTCTACATGACCATAAACTGTAGTGCACCCTATGTTCCAAACATAGGATACCTCTTACACTAAACAAGAGATGAATTATGCTCCAAGCGTAAGACTCCTAATTCCCTGATTAGAGTGGCATGATTCCAACGCCCCTTGGCATTATCCCTCTTGTGCACCAGTGCCTAGGTGAAGGCCTCAATTCATCACTGAGTTGGGATGCCCTCATGGCTAGACATGAGGAAGACATTACGGGAAGCATCCTTGCATAAGCCCCATTCACCATTGTCGCTCCATAGCGGCATCTAGGAACCTTCCAAGTGTAAGCCCCATTCACCATTGCCGCTCCATAGCGGCACCTGGGCAACTTTCTAGCATAAGCCCCATCCACCATTGCCGCTCCCTAGTGGCACCCGGGCAACATCCTAGCGTAAGCCCCATCCACCATTTCCGCTCCTTAGCGGAACACCGGACAGCTTCCTTGTGTAATCCCCATTCACCATTGCCGCTCCATAGCGGCACCGGGGTAGCTTCCTTGCGTAAGACCCATTAACCATTGCCGCTCCATAGCGGTACCCGGGCATCATCCTTGCGTAAGCCCCATTCACCATTGCCGCTCCCTAGCGGCACTCGTGCAGCATCCTTGCGTAAGCCCGATTCACCATTGCCGCTCCATAGCGGCACTCGGGATGCATCCTTGCGTAAGCCCTATTCACCATTTCCGCTACATAGCGGCACCCGAGCATCTTCCACTAATAAGCCCCATTCACTAGTGCCGCTCCTTAGCGGCACCCGGGCAGCTTCCTAGCATAAGCCTCATTCACCAGTGCCGCTCTATAGCGGCACCCGGGCAGCTTCCAAGCGTAAGCCCCAGTCACCATTGCTGCTCCATAGCGGCCCCCGGGCAGCTACCAAGCCTAAGCCTCATTCACCATTGCCTCTCCATAGCGGCACCCGGCCAGCTTCCCAGCGTAAGCCCCATCCACCATTGCCACTCCCTAGAGGCACCTGGGCAGCTTCCTCACGTAAGCCCCATCCACTGTTGTGATCGAATGCAGCGGTAAGCTGCTCACATCTTTATCTAGAGGTAAGCTATTGTGACCCAATCGAGTGGTAAGCCATTGTGATTCTTATCCAGCGGTAAGCCGTTGTGATCTCATTCAGTGGTAAGCCGTTGACACCCAATTCAGCGGTAAGCCATTGTGACCCAATCCAGCGGTAAGCTGTTGAAACCCACAATCGGCGGTAAGCCGTCATCAGAAGAACTACGTGGACTTTGATTCCCTACCACGGGGATACGTAGGAAGCCTCTTCAAGTCTCAGGCCCGAAATCATCGTCATTATCCACTTCGGGCCTCCATCCTGGAGTAAGTCCCAGCACCATGGGCCGCCTAACACGTAAGCCCCTCTTCGCTTCTCACGGACGCACCCTTTGCGGTGTGATCTTCAGGTCCTTGTTGCCTCTTGTTTCTCACACCGAGCATAACTCACGTGGGCTTAGAGTTGGCATTGGCCATGATAATACCTCATCCAGCATGACGTTAAACTGCATTCCCTCGTCCAGCATGACGTTAAACTGCATGCCCTCATCCAACATGACGTTAAACTGCATACCCTCATCTAGCATGATGTTAAACTGCACAACCATTTGAACTATGAAGACTTTGATCCATGTCAAGGCATGGTACGTAGGAAGCCTTCACGAGGTTGAATCCCACCACAAGTGGACCCCCAGGTTCACCTTCACATCGGTTCGCCGACGAAGCCCCTCCGAACTATGGGGACATTGATCCATGTCAAGGCATGATACGTAGGCAGCCTCCACGAGGTTCAATCCCACCACTCGGTCGTTTATTCACGTCGAGTTCCACCCTCGTACAACACGAAGTTAAACTGCATTCCCTCGTCCAGCATGACGTTAAACTGCAATTCCAGTCCGACGGCAAGCCGTTGTGACCAACCCGAACTATGAGGACTTTGATCCATGTCAAGGCATGGTACGTAGGAAGCCTCCCAGAGGTTCAAGACCATCTCCCATCGAACCAAGGTCCCTCATTTACTTCGGTTCGCCGACACCCACCGCCAACCCGAACTATGGGGACTTTGATCCATGTCAAGGCATGGTACGTAGGAAGCCTCCACGAGGTTCAAGCCCACCACCCATCATTTATTCACGTCAGGGTTCACTCTCGTCCAGCATGACATTAAACTATATTCCAGTCCGACGGCAAGCCATTGTGACCAATCCGAACTACGAGGACTTTGATCCATGTCAAGGTGTGGTATGTAGGAAGCCTTCACGAGGTTCAAGCAGACCACTAGTGGACCCCTGGGTCTACTTTCACGTCGGTTCACCGATGAAACCCGTTGAACTATGAGGTCTTTGATCCATGTCATGTCATGGTATGTAGGAAGCCTCCTCGAGGTTCAAGCCCATCTCTAATTGGACCAAGTTCCACCTTCACGTTGGTTCGCTGACGCATCGGACCAAGGTCCACATTGACGTCGGTTCACTGATGATGCCCATCGGACCAAGGTTCACTTTCACGTCGGTTCGCTGATGCATCAGACCATGGTCCACCTTTACGTTGGTTCAATACCAACATCCATCGGGCCAAGGTCCACCTTCCCGTCGGTTCACCAGCACCACCCCGAACTACACAGACATTGATTCCATGGCATGTGGATACGTAGTAATCCTCTTCAAGGCTCAAGCCCAACTTCAATGTCGCCCCTACGATGGTCCCATTTCATCCCCCCTCTACTTCATTCATTCATCCTTCACCTATCCTGATTCTCACCCGGGCCTCCACATCCCGGTGGGATCATGCCATCCACCTCCTCGCTGCTCCTAGCGGCGCATGGGCCGCTTTCCACGTGTAATCCCCATCATATCTCTGGGTCATTGTCCTCTGTGTACACCCTAATTCATCACCCTTTTACCCTTTAGGGAGTGCACCACCTCGGTTCAGTCCTCATTGGGCGTTCTGATCCATCCTTCTTCCAGATGTTCTCCCTTTGGGATATAACAATCTGATCTGTCTCTATGGGACGTTCTGATCACCCTCATCCTGTCTCCGCAAGATGTTAAACTCACGGCCTACCTCGTGATAAACAGGAGATGCCTGAGGAAAACCTCAGAAGACACACCATTGGTGTAACCGTCTCTGCTAGATGTTAATCTTGCAAAATACACTGTGTTAAACACGGAAAGCTGAGGAAATCCTCAGATACATGCCTCGGGTTCTGCACCATTGAGATGCCCTCTTATGAGGAAAAATATAGGTTCCCTTATGTCTACGCACCCAGATATGCCCGGACATGCCTGATGTTTCCATCTACTCTGACCGAAGGTCGCTACCATGTCAAGACCCTATGGAATGTCTTGACGGATGTAGTGTAATTAACCGGCTTCCATGAAGATATGGCACTGGGAATGAGATTCATGAACAACGTATTAAATCTATGAGGGAGACCCGGACTTGGTGATGAGTTCTGAGGAGGAATCCATGGAAGGAAGAACCGACATCCCATCATCCCGTTTCGATCAAGGAGCAGACATACCTGAACAAAGAACGAATGTCACCCGCCTTTGTAAAGCGGGAATGCGGGGCAACAGATGCGCGTCCTCCAGAAATGGATGCGCGCGCCACGGCGAAAGCGTCGAAAACAATGTAATAATATAATTTCAAAAATATTATGACCATAGGGCTTTATGAACATTTGGAATAATGTAAATTTGTATGGAATTAATTATAATGTTACTTGTATATTTACTATATAATAATGTAAATTAAGAAAAATAATTCAATCATAATGGATACATGATAACTTCAACAAATAGAGGCATATCTCAAGAAGTTTATTTATTACAGATTGAATGGGAGGTAATATTTTGGGGGGTTTCATTTAATTATTCCTAATAAAAACTCAAATTCGTGAGGCTCACTGGGAACCACCTATATGTGATTTTAATGTTACTAGAAATCACCTATAGATCAATGATAGTTGATATTCCTCATAAAAGTTACAACATTGGACACCTAACCCATAAAAAATAATAGATTACAATATGTTTTTATGAATCATGTCATTACTATTTAAAAGGAGTAAATTCAATGTTATAAAAAATTTGATTTATATAATCCCATTCTAAAAATTATTTTATAAAATTGGACAGAATATATGATCAATTTGAGAAAGAAAATAAAACAAAATATTATTTTTTGAAAATGATTAATTTAAATTAAAATAGTACTTATTTTATATTCATTAATTTCAAATAAAATATTTATTCATAATGTAGATTCATAATATAACTATAAATATATATGATAATATAATGTCCCAAGAAATATTGTGAAGGGTTAGAATGTTTTTAAGGTAAAAACCCATAAATGTTTAAACAAAAATGGGGTTTTATTCAAAATTTAAAAAATATCATATATTGGATTTTAATTTCATAATATAAATATAAATTCTTATACTAGGATGTAAAAATTATCCAAAAGTTAATTTTATTTAATTTAAATTTATAATATAATTTTTTGGTAAAACTTCAATATGGTATAAATACATGGTCGGTATTATGATATCATAATAGCCCCAAAATTTATTCAATATAAATCTAAGGGTCTTTCTCAACTAAAAATTTATGTTTCCATTAATATTATGTGTTTTTAATGAAATAAGATTAATTTTAATAACCTTTAATGAATCAACCAAGACCTGTAATATATTTTATGGTTTAAAAAAATAGATGACAATAATCCCTTCCACCTCCCAGAGAAAAATTATTTAACACTTCTTTGACAATGTCCAATCAAAATACCTAAAAACAAAACTCGTCAAAAAATCATTTGGTTAACACAATGGGATAGATATTAGTTTTTAATATCTTATAACATAGATTCAAAAAAACATTATGTAGAAATAATTATAAAATACCTTATCTTATTCATTAAATTCAAATCCATTATCACAATCCACATTAATTAAAATAGTTGAATAATGATGCTGATCTCGTTATTACGTTCTAATGACCTCTCCTTGAGTACCCTTGTTAATAAAGAGCTCCTACAATTATTTTAGGAGAAACCTATCATGGTTATGATCTCACTCTAATTTATTTTCAATTAATTATATTTTATATTCTATAACATTATATAAAAAACTAATCACAATGTTTTTTCATTAGAATTCATTTACAATATATATTATTCCTATATAATGAGAGCCTACTTTTATCCCTTATTATACCCAGAAAAAATATTTTATGTAAACATGTAATGTTCACTAAATTATCCTATTATTTTCCATGATAAATATTCATTTGTTAATACCAAACATGATTCATATTCAATCATATTCACCAATATGTTATAGTCTTTCCTTGAATTTAGAAATACATATTTTCATCATGTACTACTAATCTATGAGATTAAAATGATCAAATACATTATTATATAATATGATTTATTTGGAACATATAATCATAGAAAATAGTGTGGGGATAACATTTATAGCACTACAATTCATTAGATAATGTTTTTATCTCTTGAGATACCATGTATGGTTAATGGGTGGTTAGTGTAAGAACAATATATTATGATTTCATGATAGTTATATTAGACCTATGATTATGATGTCACATTTTATTGTTTTACTAAATTCTTATAATAAAATAATTTTAGGATGTCATATTTTTATTCCCTACCACTAAATGAGTATTAATAATTCTTACCTCATTAGATTATTCCTCATAATAAACAATTATTACTCTTAATCCTGAATTTATTTTATTTTTCAAAAACTAAACTTTTTAGATCACCCCTTCTTTTATACGTCTCTGGTTATCTAGTGCAACATTAAGCTGTAAATGGATACTAGGGCCATATTATGTGTTTTTTATAATGATATTGTATTTTATTTCAACAAAATAGATTATTTATCTAATTTTCCAAGACAATAAACCTAAAAAGTTTAATACAATGTAATACATTGATCATTATACTAAAACCCATGAATTAAAATTTATTTAAAATATGGGATCTTATATAATGGTGATATCTATACATTTATTTTCAAGATTTATCCAAAAAAACTCTATCTTGTTGTAGATTTTGTGATGATATATATGACAAGATTTGAGATAGAGATGAGTTTTTGATGGACATGTGCAATGTCCATAATTTATTTTATGATGTGATATAAGTGAAAAATTGTATTAATGTGTTGGAAATATGAATGATGGATTGGGTTCTTGACCAACACATTAGAACACTAATTATGGAGAAAATATATATTTGACATCTTATTGATAACATTAAAATCATAAATATACACATAAATCTAATTTATATGGGTATAATAATGTCTATATTCAATATACTCTACCTATATAACCGCATAAATTTCAAACTTAAATTTTATATCTATTCAGATATATATTCAATACTAAACAAAAAAATATATGGCAAAAAATTTATAGGTTTAGTGCATTTGGAAACATGTATAAATAAATAAAAATATCATAAAACAACTACAACCAATAACACATTATTAAATATAAAATTCAACATTAACATACATGTAATACATTGAATTGTAATTCATATACAAGGGAATGAAATACTATGATAGAGTGATATCAGATTACCATTAAGTGTAAATAAGGATGATTTTAATGATCACCGAACAAAAACATGAACAAAATGGTATGAAAACATGAGTTCCACATTTAAAAACAATTCCCTTCATATAATAGATTATAATAATGAGCCATTTAATAATTAATGGATGTTTATTAATCATGAAAAATAATTTAACCAATGAATATGATCCATGAATGTATTAAATTGGAAATTAACATTTATTTTTGGCACATATAGAATAAAAGTACTTAATTTCCAAAATGGTTATAGAAAAATAATTAAACTAATGTACAATTTTAGGTTCTCAACCCATTAAATCTTACTATTCAAGGATTACTCTTGAGACCCTCATAATGGCAAGATTTCCTTTATTCTCTACATTCACTCCCTATTCATCAATTTTTATCTAATGAGATATCCATATTAACCTAATTAATTAAAGTGATATATAACTATAGGACCAACCATTAAATAAAAGAAATATTACTTATGTTTTCAACTGGATAAATAATATATTAATCATATAATAACACATGAAAAATAAATGGTTTTGATAAACATTTCATCATGAAATAACTCATGGAAAAGAAATCATTTTGAAATAATTTTTTCAAATTCATCATATCATAATCAATGGAAAATAATTGGATTCATAAATATTTTATAATAAAAATAATAAACCATTTATATAAGAAATAAGTATAGTATTAGTATATCATATCCCTTATAAGTATTAGAAAACAAAAAGGATGAAATATTAGATGAAAAATTCCTTTAAAATACCACATAGAACAATTCATGAAGAAACACCCTTTTCAATGTGAAATCAAATATTTAAAATATAACAATTTCTAAATATTAACAAAAACATTTTCCTTAAAAAGAGCCATGAAAATATGAATATGATACATGAATAATATTAGTGGGAAATTTCATTCAATACATATATGATTAATGGATACATTTAATTTTTACTTCTAAAAATGGTAAAAAGTACATCACTTGAAATAGGACAAGAATAATCCTTTTAAACAATATTGAAGAAAGTCAATGATTGGTATAAATAAATTAGAAAAATATTATGATAATATTAATAAAAAATTGGAATACTTTTTTAGAAAATAAATATATTTAAGAGAGGTATATTTGTTCTAAATAGACAAATAAATTCTATTTTTCATTAAAACATTCCTTCAGATTATTAGGTTCATATGTAGAGGAAAATGAAAGTAAATCATATTATATCAATATAAAAACAAAATAGAAGAAAAAAATTTATTTTATAGGTAGGTTATAATCTTTCATCTTTAAAACTTATTAATAAACAATTCTAATAAAGAATGACATTTTCATATAAAAAATTAAAAAAAATTGTATACTTTCAAATAAAAATATCATGAAAAAGATATCCTTAAATGATCATTTATTTTCAAACAATTTTCTGGTGAATAATTAACGAAAAACATTAATGTATAACATATTGACCACAAAAAATAAACTAGTGCTGAATAAGGAATGTATCTCATATATATAAAAACCAAAAAGAAAATCCACTACCTGAAGTCTAATTTTTATTTATATGAACTCAAATCACCTTTTCGTTGGGAACCATCTTTTATCATACACCATGAACCTATTCTTTAGCAATAAAAATACGTTCTAGGTTTTTTTATGAAATATAGGATATTATTAGGGTATTTAATTAGTGATATATATGGTTATATGGGTGTGTGTTGGAGAGGGGAATATTTTTACTATTATTCGTGATGGGGGAGTGAACATGGAATTAAAATAAATTAAATAAAATTGATTGATTCTGAAGAAAAACGATTCCAAATGGTAAGGGTATCAAGTAACTACTGGCTTATATTTAAATATCACCACCAATAAAATTTAGATAGGTTTTCAATTCAATTTTATTTTTATCATTTTGATTCACCCAATAGATAACTAATTTTGATCTTAACAATGATAGTGACCTTTTAAATATTAAAGGGATATAATTTTAATACTAACGTGAAAACTGTATTATAAATGGCCTAAGGATGAACTTATTGACCATATCTTATCACAATTGTCAATAATAATGATTTTAGTCTTTTAAAATAAATAAATAAAATATTTTTTTCAAAAACATCATAAATGAATATTTTGAAATTATTCATTTATTTTGAATATAAAGGATACAATAAAATAATGTAATTGAAATATAAATTTATACCACATTCCCTATCACGTCCCGACCCTACCTGGGCTTGATACGCAACTACCCCAAGCCTGCCTCCACAGGTCAGGGGCTGGCGACCATCACCGAAGGAACAAAAACCTGGGGAGGCCTTTTCCCAAGTACCTGTACACCCAGACGCAGCACACTTAATGAAAAAGTGCAGATTAAAAGAAAAGACAAGAAGAGTAAAGTGCAACTGCTATATATAAACCAAGAAAAGTGCATCAACCTCTAATCAGTACAAAGAAAGTGGTGAAAGTAAACTAGAAAGAAAAGGGAAAAAACACGCGCCCAAACATAAAGGTGCCACAACCCGAAAAAAGGTGAACAATAAGTAAACAGCTGGAAGGGCCCCCCACAAGGAACCTGACTCTGACCACCACACGTGGTCCACGCTACTAAACTTTTATGCTCCACTGATGTCATGACCAACCTGTCCGTCATCTACAAGGGAACACCAAGTGCTGGAAAATCCAAAGCAGGGGTGAGTATAAAATTACTCAGTAGGATACCCTAAAGGATTGAGGGAGCAACAAAGGAGGTACCGAAGGGTGAGCAGTAGATAGAACATGAGAAGAAAAGGAGTACAACACAGAGTGCAGTAAAGAGTACAGTAAAGAGTCCAGCTCAACCCAACAAGAGAAAGGAAGTAGACTCGTCCAGACACAAGGAGCTAGAAATGGTGAGAATATGAACTTCTCGTCGAGTCTTCGCTACCTATAGCAGGAGAGTAGACTCGTCCAACCACGAGAATCTAAACACGGAAAGCATGTGTCATACTTCGTGCGTCTTCGCCTCCCCTAGAAAGAGAGTAACCAAACCCAAGAAGTGGGTAATGGAACAAGGTATACACATATCCTTATGCTCAATCAAGAAGCACGAACAATGTCGTAAGGGGATATCCATCCCATTGCTCAGCCCAAGAAAGTGAGTAGCCAACAGTCCCAGAAGTAAACACCATCGATACCCAGCATCTCGCACGACTACCTCAAACTGCAAGTCAAGGGGCTCAAATCACCGCACCTTGACACTATCCTCTTTGGGAGGAACAGACTTGCCCGCACAGTTTTAGGGCGCATCACAAGGATGAGTCTTAGTGGGGAAAGTGCCCCTCTTACTTGGGAGTTCTAGGGGAACCTCAAACCACACCATGACACTACCCCACAGTTGAGAGGTCTGTTCAAAGTAAAAAATTTCACATCCCTGACCCGTACAAACGAGGGTCCCGCTTCGGTAGTCATGGAGTAAATCCATAGACTAGCCTAGTAGAAAGTACTGAGTCTGAAATGTCAACAGGTGACCCACTACCCAACCTTGTTGGAGGGTAATCCCTAACCAGATATCGGGTGACCCACTGCCCATCCCTACTGGTGGGTAAACCCTAATACATCATCAGGAAACCCACTGCCCAGCCTCGCTGGAGGGTAGACCAGTAATAAGTTGACCTATGACCCACTGCCCAGCCTTGCTGGAGGGTAGACCTAGAACTAGATGACGACCAACACACTACCCAGACCTGCTAGAGGGTAGACCCTAAGAGGTCATCGGGTGACCCCCTGCCCAGTCTCTGCTGGAGGGTAGACCGTAAGAGTGTCGGGTGAATCATTGCACAATCTCTATGGGAGGGTAAACCCTAGAAGTCAGTGAGAAACCCACTTCCCAGTCTCTACTAGAGGGTAAACCCGAAGAAGTCATTGAGCAACCCACTGCCCAGTCTCTGCTGGAGGGTAAACCCGAATCTGCTCCGGTCATCCCTACTGGATAATAAAACACTAGAAAACTCCCAAAATATCCCCAATGGGTCCCGCAATATCGTGCAGAATTAAAGCGGCAGATTGTGCCATTTCAATGCTCTCGAAAAAACACCCAAAATCGATTGCTCGCACGCCCCAAACGGACATCTGAAGAAAAAGTCGAAAAAAGATGTGTCCAGCTAGAAAGATGGGTCGTAGGGACAACACCTCAACTCCGGCATCAATGCATGAAACCACCTTGTAAATATTCGTCTCAATTTCAGGGTCACAACACCACTAACGGTGCTCAAAACGGACTCCGGATGTGACCGTGCCGCTCAAAACAAGAATCTCGGAAAAAGCGCTAAACCACTTTAACGTACGTGTCGTGCCACTGAGACACTCATCTCGGGGATTAAAAATCCCCGAGACCATCTCAAAATGTTCATCTTGATTCAAGGATTACATTACCGCAGATTGCACGTTAATCAGATGCTCTATACCTGTGCTAGCTTCGATCCAACCGTTGAATAATAATAATAATAATAATATTTCTAGGGTGTTTTATTGACCTCCTCCACAAGTCACCGAAAGATTCCCAATGTTGGTCTTCAAAGGACCAAATTGATATCATAGGCACACTGCCACTGACGCCTCATGAATTGGACGACAAACAGGGAAGTTATGCCCGATTCACCGTTTTAATAATTATAAAATTATTAAAATTATGAAAATAATTATTTATTTATTTATTTATTTATTTATCTATTTTTTTGTTTATCGCATGGAGTTTATCTCTCCAATTAGGGACTCCCCACTTTTTTTCTTCCCCCACGGTGCCCTTTTTTTAACATTATCTCTCCTTTTTTTTGTGGCCTACATTTGCAGGTCCCGGCCGGCAAAGACCTGCAACAGCAGGTCTTCATCTTCACCAGGGTCACGCGACCCTAGTGTTCCGGCAACCACATCACCGGCCGGCCACCCTGTTGGCCGCTACTCCATAGTACGCCCTCGGACGACCACCGCCTGCAGCCGCCCGTGCCGAGGTCTGCTGCCCCCTCCGCTCGGCCATGCTCCCGGCTGCCTCGCCCTCATAAACGCCTGCCGCACTTGCTTGCCGCAGCTGCCGCCTCTTGCTCGGATTGAACGATGACCACCCGGATGACCACCCGGGTGCCCTCTGCTCATGACTCCGCTCAACGATCCTTCAGAGGGTTAATGCGTCCAAAATTGTGCGATGAATATACTCGAAGAACGGATAGATTCCGTACACATTTATAGGCTTTGAACACGGATTGATGACCATGTTAGTGCTGTCATCGACGATTGATATAGGAAATGATGAAAAAATAGGAACCCGAATGAATTTTACAAGATCAACTTCAATCTGAAAACAAAATTGGAATAAATACTAACTCTATTTGTTTGTCGGTCGTTGTCGACGCGTCTGCTGCGATCCTGCCTCGATCCGCCGACGTTTCGTTGTCGATCTGCCAACAGAGATATTAGAGGAGAGGAGGATAAGAGGTTGGGGGAGAAGGATGGTTTTTCTAGGGGAGAAGTAATGGGTAAGGGGGAAGGGAGAAGGGAGGCTTAAATAAATTAAATGGAATTAACCCCTTTAAAAAAACTCAACCTTATTTAAATCTGCTTCTGAAACCCCAAACTCACTGAAATTTAGGTCGCACATAATGTAAACACCATCTCCCGAGAACAATGGTGGTCTCAGAATTTTAAACTGAGACTCCATTCGATAGATATAAAATCTAACGTCTGAGACCACTTCATTACGAAAACACCACGGTGGCGTTTTCCATAGAAGGCTCACGCTCATGAAAGATACACACCTCTTAGGGTAAACAACACGCTCCAGACTCAACAGTGCCATCAGTTTTTCAATATGAGCTATCGTTTAAGAGATACTAGAGTTTAACCATTAAACGAATAAATAAATAAATTAATTTATCCATATAATGTTCCGGTAATGGGTGAGGGGTCCAAAGGTCCCGCGCCGACATGTTTTATGTCGTTCCCTGGGTAAAAACCCCATTTTGGACCCATCCACGCACTCAGATCTTTGATCTGGGTCACCGTTTAGGAGTTATTCTATTTATTTGGCATTCCCAGTGTGAACCCAATAAAAATTTAATTCTGGCCACATTGGGGCTTAGAATCGCACGCCGTCTGAAGGCGCTGCTCTGGAATTACATAAACAATATTCCAAAATCTTTAATAGCAAAAACCGGGTTCTTACATCATTCCCTCCTTCAAGATTTTTGTCCCTGAAAAGAAAAACCAGGGAACAACTCAGGGTACTAAGCCCACACCTGGCTCTTCTGTACCCAGAATAACTCTTGCACAATTCTGCACCACCGCACACAGACCAAAGGACTTGATCTGTTCACGCAAGGTCTGCCCTTGCCGATGACGTGCATAGAGGCATGCACACATCATCTCAGGTGAGTCAAGTTAGAGATTATATGCATCCAAACCGGTCTTTGGGTTAAGGAATGGCGGTAGGGAACCTCAATATCCCTTTTCACGGTCTAAAATGGCCCGAAGGATCTCAAGGGTAGCTGAACTCTCTAACCAAAACCCTAAGTCATACGCCTTGACTGGAATCACTGCCCGCATCTGAAACAAGGCCTGGTGATTCCATCCTTCAGAATATCAGTATGAAGAAACACCCAAGGATATCTGGTCACTCAATATTTCACAGTTGACGTCTATCAACCAAGCATCTCTTACACGCTAGAAAGGAGAAGGATTCGACACCATCAACTAAAGAGAAAGGTCCCACACCTTTTACCGTACGAACGCAGAGTTACATCGATTCCCCGCGTCACCCTGGTAACACCTCAAACAAGGAGCAGGGAGGAAAGCATTACACACACAGATTCTAACAATTCAACTGCAAAAAGTAGAAGATCTGTAGATTGTACCTCTTACCACATCATGCTCCGCAGGATCGGGGACATCCAAAGTTTACGACTGTCCGCGGTTCAACTGTCAGCTCCTAAAGCCTGACGTAGACCACCTAGTGGTGTTGGGAAGACCTTGTAAAGTCTTCCCCCACTACCAAATCCTCCCGCTCCTCTTGCTCCCCTGCTAGAAACACCTCTCTAGGTACGACTCCAATCATGGTGTTGCCTCCGTCGTGGTGGTGCACCTGCTGCCTGCCCGAAGCTCTCCGCGTGTCTGGTCTGGCCGTACCGTGAAAAGTGACCTCACCTGTCACAAGCATAGCACCGAATCCATCTGGGCTACACTGGTAACCTCAGGTGCCATTATGGTGTTCGATAATGCCCCTGAGTCCGGTTGTCAGAAAGCCACCTGCGTCGCGGTTCTGCTTGACGATGCCCGCTAGCTATAGTAGACGTCTTGGCTCTGTCGAGCCCTCTACCACCACTACCTATAAAGCGCGACAGGAAGCTCTCTGTCGTCAGCCCATGATCTAGCACCACAGAATATATGGGAATACACAAGGGTACTATGACAGCATGAATAACTCTGGGGAGACACTGCTCAAACTTTTGCGCTCAGAAGTTATCATCGTGGACTAAGTCTATGTAAAATAGTGCACGGTCTGCGAAACTAGCCGCATACTCGGCCACCGTCATCCCTCCCTACTGAAACTGCAGGAGCTCATAAATCCAAATGGAGCGTATGCAGGAGTGGCAAAACTCCTCACAAAAAAACAACTGGATGTCGCCCCATGAAAGTGATGACTCATCAGGAAACTGAGTCTCTAGACTCCACCAATGCCAAGCTACTCCACAAAAAAGGTTGGCTACCAAATCCACTCTCTGATCGGTCGGTATCTGCACAAGCCGGAAAAGGTGAAACACTTTCTCCAGCCAAACCTCTCCTTCCTAAGGGTCTGGCTCACCACTAAACCTCAGCGGTCTCTGCCACTGGAACTCACAGCGCACGCTCAACCTCCACTCAAGCCCCGTCTGCTCTGCTGAAGCTATCTACTACTCACTAGGCGGGGGTGCTGCTACCAGCCCACCCGAAGAAAGGGGCTCACATGATGGGTCCTAGACTGTGGCCTCGTAGCTGACAAGGTCATCTTCACGAACCAAAGCTTGTATCCGGGCTGCCTGTCTTCGTGAAGATGTCCTGAATATTATCAAGGAGTGTCGCAGTCAGATGAGCATATATGTATATACCAATAAAAACTATGATGGGGAGATGAATTAAGAATTATAGACAAAGATTAAATCCTATGTGATTGACAAACCAATTTCCTACAACAAGTGTCTCATCATGCCGAGTAGACAAGCGGGTTATCAAAGTCCTGGTGAATGGATACGTCGGCCGCCGCACCATCAGTAGACTCCCTGGCCTGAGAGCCACTCGCGAGACACGTTAACACAATTACCCTAAATCCCAACCAATTCTTTTTTAGGGACGTTCGAACAACATCCCAAGGAACTAACCACCTCTGATACCACATTGTCACAACCTGACCCTTCCCAGGTTCAAGCCGCAACTACCCCAAGCTCGACTCCATAGGCCAGGGGCTGGTGACCAGCGATGAAGGCACAAAAACTTGGGGAGGCCTTTTACCCAAGTACATGTACAGTCACATGCAGCACACTCAATGAAAAAGTGCATATTAAAAGAAAATACAAGAAGAGTACATTGTAACTGCTATATATAAAAAACCAAAAGTGCATCGACCTCTAAACAGTACAAAGCAAGTGATGAAAGTAAAATGGAATGAAAAGGGGCAAAACAGGCACCCAACCAGAAAAGTTCCACAACTCAGCAACAGGTGAAAAATAAGTAAACCGCTGGAAGGTTCCCCCACCTAGAACCCGACTCCGACCACCACACACGGTCCATACTCTTGAACTCTTAATCTCCACTAATGTTATGACCAACAAGTCTGTTGTCTGCAAGGGCACACCATGTGCGGGAAAATCCCATGTACGGGTGAGTATAAAACTACTCAGTAGGATACCCCGAAGGCTCAAGGAAGCAACAAACGAGGTACTGAAGGGCGAGCAGTAGATCGAGCAGTTAAAGCAAAGGAGTACAATAGAGTGTGCAGTAAAGAGTACAGTAAAGAGTCCATCTCATACCAACAAGAGAAATGAAGTAGACTCGTCCAGACACAAAAAGATGGAAATGGTGAGAATATGAACTTCTCGTCGAGTCTTCGCTACATATAGCAGGATAGTAGACTCGTCCTACCACTAGAAGCTAGACACGGAAAGAACGTGGAATAATCCATGCGTATTCGCCTCCTCAAGAAGGAGAGTAACCAAACCCAAGAATTGGGTAATGGAACAAGGTATATACATATCCTTATGCTCAATCAAGAAGCCCGAACAAGGTCGTAAGGGGATCTTTATCCTGTAGCTCAGCCCAAGAATGCGAGTAGCCAACAGTCCTAGAAGTAAACACCACGATACCCAGCATCCCGCAAGTCTGACCAAAATGGCAAGTCAAGGGACTCAAATCACCGCACCTTGACACTATCCACTTTGGGCGGCACTGACTCACCTGCACAGTTTTAGGTCACATCACAAGGACGCGTCTTAGTAGGGAATGTTCCCATCATACTTGGGAGTTCTGGGGGAAAGTCAAACCACATCACGTCACTGCCCCACAGTCGAGAGGTCAGTTCACAGTCAAAGTTTTCACATCACGGACCTGTACAAATGAAGGTCCCACTTTGGTAGTCATGGATTAATGCCACAGAAGAGCCTAGTAGAAAGGACGGAGTCTGAAATGTATACGGGTGACCCACTTCCCAGCTCTGGTGGAGGGTAAGCCCTAATACATCATTAGGCAACCCACTGCCCAGCCCCGCTGGAGGGTAGACCTGAAATAAGTTGACAGGCGACCTACTGCCCAACCTTGCTGGAGGGTAGACCTAGAACTAGATAATGCGTGACCCACTACCCATCCCTGCTAGAGGGTAGACTCTAAGAGGTCGTCGGGTGACCCACTGCCCAGTCTCTGCTGGAGGGTAGACCCTAATAGTGTTGGGTGACCCACTGCCCAGTCTCTGCTAGAGGGTAAACCCTAGATGTCAGTGAGAAACCCACTGACCAGTCTCTGCTGGAGGGTAAACCTGAAGAAGTCGTTGAGCAACCCACTGCCCAGTCTCTGGTGGAGGGTAAACCCGAATCTGCTCTGGTCATCCATACTGGATAATACAACACTGATCAAATCCCAAAACAGCCCCTGTAGGGCCCGCAAATATCTTCTGGAATTAAAGCGGGAAGATTGCGCAATTGTAATGCTCTTGGGAAAACACCCAAAATCGACTGCTCGCATGCCCCAAACAGACGTCTGAAGAAAAAGTTGCAAAAAGCTGTGTGCAACTCGAAAGATGGGTCGTAGGGCCCATTCCTAAACTCCGGCATCAATGCCTGAAACCACTCTCTAAATATTTGTCTCAGCGTCAGGGTCACAATTCCACTAACGGTGCTCAAAATGGACTTCGGATGTGTCTTCGCCGCCCAAAACAAGAATCTTGGAAAAAGCGCTAAACATATTTAAAGTACGTGTCGTGCCACCGAGCCCCTAGTCTCGGGAATTAAAAATCCCCAAGACCATCACAAAATCTTCATCTTGATCCAAGGATCCCATTGCCTCAGATGACACGTTAATCAGATGCTCTATTCCTGAGCTCGCTTCGATCTAGCCATTGAAAATAATTATAATATTATTATTTCTAGGGTGTTTTATTGACCCGCTCCATGAGTCACCAAAAGATACCAAAACTTGGTCTTAAAAGGACCGCATTGAAAACATAGGCACACTACCGCTGGCGGTGCCTGAATTGGACGACACACATAGAAGTTATGCCAGATTCACCGTTTTAATAATTATAACATTATTATAATTATTAAAATCACTATTTCTTTTTATATTTATTTATTTATCTTTTTTTTGTTCATTGCAAGGAGTTTCTCTCTCCAAATTGGGACTCCCCTCTATTTTATTCTTCCCCTGCGGCCCCCTTTTTTTTAACATTATCTATCCTCTTTTTTTGTGGCATGCTTTTGCAGGTCATGGCCGACAAAGACCCACAACAGCGGGTCTTCTTCTTTACCAGGGTCGTGCGACCCTGGTGTTCCGGTGACCACAAAACCGGCCGACCACCCTGCTGGACACTACTCCGCAGTACGCCCTCGGACGACCGCCGCCCGCAGCCGCCTGAGCCGATGTCTTCTGCCCCCTCCGCTCGGCCACGATCCTGGCCGCCTTGCCGTCGCCGATGCTTGCCGCACCTACTCACCGCATCCGGCGCCTCCTGCTCGGACTGGCCAACGACCACTCAGCCGACTGCCCCGGTGCCCTCTACTCACGACTCTGCTCAACGATCCATCGGCGGGTTAATGCGTCCAAAATTGGGCGATGAGTATATGCGAAGAACGGATGGAATCCGGACACATTTATAGGCTTTTAACCCAGATTGATGACTGTGTTAGTGCGATCATCGAAGATTGATAATGGAAATGATGAAACAATACGAGAAAGAAAGAATTTTACAAGATCAACTTCAATTTAAAAACAAAAGTGGAATAAATCCTACCTAGATTTGTTCGTCGGTCGTTAACGACGCATCTACTGCGATCCCGCCTCGATCCGCCGAGGCTTCGTTGTCGATCTTCCAATAGAGAGAGTAGAGGAGAGGATGATAAGAGGTTGGGGGAGAAGGATGGGTTCTCCAGGGGAGAAGGAATGGGTAAGGGGGAAGGGAGAAGGGAGGCTTAAGTAAATTAAAAGGAATTAACCCCTTTAATAAAAAAACAACCCAATTTAAATCCACGTCTGAAACCCCAAACACACTGAGAGTTAGGTCGCACATAGGGTAAACAACACCTCCCAAGCACAACGGTGGTCTCATAATTTTAATCTGATACTTCATTATAATGATATAAAATATAACATTTGAGACCGCTTAATTAGGAAAACGCCCCTAGTGGCATTTTCCATAGAAGGCTCGCGCCCGCGAAACTTACATCCCTCCTAAGGTAAACGACACGCTCTAGACTCAACGGTGACCTCGGTTTTTCAATCCAATCTACCATTTAATAGATACTTGATTTTAACCATTAAATGAATAAATTAATTAATTAATTTATCTGTTTAATGTTTTGGTAATGGGCGAGGGGTCCAAACATCCTGCACCATTATGTTTTATGTCGTTCTTAGGGTAAATACCCCATTCCGGACCCATAGGTGCACTCGGATCTCTGATCTGGAAAACTGTTTAGGAGTTATTCCCTTAATTTGGCATCCCTAGTGAGAACACACTAAAAATTTAATTTCGGCCACACCGGGGCTCAGAATCGCACGCCGTTAGAAGGCGTTGCTCTGGAATAACATCAAGAATATTCCATAGTATTTCACAGCAAAAACTGGGTTCTTACATTCCTAGTATAATGTATTTATCTAAAAAATTATTGGGAGAGAATAATTCATCCATAAGTTTGTAATTTTTTATTTTAAAATTAATTTATTTATTTTTTCTATTAAATTAATTAATATTATGTCAATGTTGCATAATTAGTTAAGGTATCCTTTCAACCACTAATGATAAAAAAATAAATTAAAAAGATAAAAGTAATTAATTATTATTTGAAATAAACATTTATAACTCACATTTTCATCTTTTTGTCTTTATTTAATTATTTTTTATATATTCATGTCAAGATATTGAAATTTTGTATTTGATTTTATAGTAAACAAATATAAAGGTCATAATAAAAAATAGAATCTACTGGAAATATTCAAAAAATTTTGATTAATATTGGTGAAAAAAACATCTAATATAATAATTGAATCATTTAGATAAATTTTAATGCATTATTTATATGCTTTTCCATTATTTTATGTGTTTAATCCTTATTTGTGTGATTTTTTCGAATACATTTCATATAAAAAATAAAAGGCCCATATTACACCAAAGTAATCCTACGAAATACAAATTTAGAATCTATGATTAAATATTATACCTCTTTATGTGGTGGAATATTATATTTATATAACTACAAAAAATAGGATGACATTATTTTTTTATAAAAATATATTTTATGCATAAAAGTCGATATATATTCTTTTATCTTATATAGTAAAACATAAAAATGTTTTATAAAATTTAGTTGATTATATAATTTATCATTTTTTAAAACATAATTAACTAATCATTACTAATTTAATTTATTAAGATACATAAATAATTTCATGCATAAAAAATGTAACACCCCCGAGCTTCCACGATACGCCTCTCTTTCAATAATGCAATAGCTTGCATTGTATGCAACTTCGAGTTCTAAAACACCACGACTAATCAAAGTAGCAGTTATGAATAGTAATAACCACTTTTTAAAATTATATAAATTTTATATTTCAAAATGGACTTCCTTTTTGTATTCGTAATATCGAAATTAGCCTATGTTGAATTTTTGGTATTTTTCTGAGAACTTCTAATTTTTTATGAATTGTGAAAAATACTTAAAAACAACTTTTTTAATCAAAATAATTTATAGTGATAAGTTATACTATTTAGTGGTTTTAAAGTATAATTAGAATATATTTTTACTATTTTATCCAATGGTGGTCATTAGAATTAATTTAACATTAAAATTGGACATAAACAATTGTAAATCTTTTGATATAAATTGTTTCTTAAAAACACGCTATTTGTTGTGACAACGGAAATTAATTATAAAATTAATTAATTCAACTTATATGATTGGAATTTTTTAAAATAGACATCATTTTTTAATTCGGAATATCAATTATAGCTTAGGGTGAAATTTTGGCATTGTTCTGAAAGACTTCAATTTTTGATGAATAGTGAAACCACTAAGTGGTAGTTAAATAACTGATTTTTCGTTTAAATGAAATATTACCACTTCTGTGATTTGATTTTCAAAAATCCAACATACATGGTTTTCAATAAGACGTAAAATGTGGTTCAATGAGATTAAAATAATTTTTTTGGTGAATAGTAACTTTTAAGTTCTTAATCGCGATTAGAGGTAATTAGTGTAGTTTAAGGTACAAATAATGTTATAATAATATGAGATGAGAATGACACTTGTCCTACTCCTATTGGATGAGTCATGGCCGACCAAGAAACCCCATGGGTCAACTTGGGGACCCCATGGAGCCACTTTAGTTGGAATATGACATTAATATATATTTATTTAATGTTAAAATTAAATTGACACAAACATGAGTTGTTTTACTAAAACAGTTTTTAAGTGGGGTTAAACAAGTCCAAATTTTGATTATAAATATTCATTAGAAAGTTAAAAAGATTTCCTACATCATAATATTTTTTTTATAATTTTTAGACATTAAATAAATTAAATTATTTATGAAATCATGATGATGAAGCGATGACCTCATTATTTAACGATTTAAATAAAATGGGAAGATAATGAAAAATCCAAGGCTTACAGTTGCCCAAAGCCAATTGTATGATAAGATTTCGAACTCTTATCACCTTATCCTAGAATTATATAAGTGTGGGACCTTTAGAATCCGAAAAGCATTGTGTAATAATGTAACATTTCAATCTTTCCAAAAGAGCCCCTCCTTTCCACTTATAAAAGGCCCCCACCTCTCCCACCTTATTCACACCTTCAAGCCATTTGGATCGGCCAACCTCTGCCCAAATACTCTCCCAACATCCCTATCTTACTTTTAGAAGCCTCACTTTGGGCATAACTCTTCCCAAGGAAGCCTTTGGCTCAAATCAAAAAGAGTTACCCGATTTTGAGGTAATGTCTTCTCTAATGTTGTTTTGGTTTATTTTTCTTCTCCAACCCCCTAAACTCTTTTTATTCATTTCTTTTGTAACAACACCAGTATCCTCAATATACTAGTATGTTGTTATAATAAGTATTCGAGATACACTTACACACACCTACATCTAATGGTTAATGAACATACGGTTTCTGTGGATGACGAATTTCTGCCTCACGAAACGATGATTGTTCAACACTCATATAACACCTTCAAAGGTGGCCATTAAGATGTCACTATTTTTATATATGATATATAATATGTTTATGTTTTACTTATGCTTATGTATTTCTCATTTATGGCATGCTTTATGATTTCCATTATGGGTAAAACGCGATAATTTCATTTTAGGAAGTGCGGACTACCGCCCCCTCAAAGTGATGTGAATCGTTAATGCCATATGTGGGATGTATAAAGAAATTATATATGATATTATAATGGAACTATATTATACCTTTATATAATTATGATTTCATTCCATTAAATATGAAATAGCAATGAAATTAGCGTTCATGCGTACGTACGGCTTACCGTCTTCGTGAACGGTGCATTTCATTTCTTACCTCTAAATGTTACGTAATATTATAAATGAATGTATATACTGGATATATATGACATATATGACATCTAAATCATGAATATATTTCTGGGGATAATGGATATTCTACCACATAAACAACTTGTAATTATATGAAGTTTATTGTTGACTCAAGTACCAAAGATCGACAAAACGACCGTTATTAACTTAAATAATTACATAATGTTCATATCATTGTAATAAGTGATATAAAAAGGATAATGAAATTGAAAATGGTTCTTAATAAGGTAGATATTAACTCTAGTTTATTATTTAGGAGGTTAAAGAACGGTTGAGTCAAGTCAGACACAAGGTAAGGGAATTTCTTAACCCAACTTCCATTCTTTGGGTTAATCTCCTACTTTCAAATTATGTCATGATGTTATTATGTCCTATTTTGTATTTTTACTTTATTTATGTGTACCTATAGTGAATACACATAATAGATCTATTTTATTTTGAAAATGATATTTTTAAGGACTTTGTCTCAATCTCCTTTCATTAAAGCATATTTGGTTTTATACACAACTTTCTTTTATACGGTGTATAAACCCCTTTGACTTTTACGTTTATTCAAGAGGAATCTTTTTTATACGAAGCGTTTTGCTAAACGACAAAAGGGAATGTTTTTCTTTCCGTACTTATGCGGCGACAACGACTTCTTCGCCGTCGTGACCATTATTTGAGTTTTGGCTTCCTCTACAAGCCATCATTTTTTTAATGAAAAATAAATACAAAGTTTTAACTTTCTTTTATTTTGGTATTGAAAATGGTTCTGAAAGAGTTTTTATTATATCAATGTGTTGTATTGATATCTTGTGATTGAAATGTGGAAATGTTATGTTTCCTTTATGCATGTTTTATGTGATACGATTATGTTATGGTATATGATATGTTTAAACCTATTCATATGAGGAATGTATTGGACTTAATAAGTGACGGGTGGAGCCCGCAATAGCTCCTCGATGCATCGGTAGGTCTCATGAGACAACTAGACGTGGAATTGGCCGAGGCCCTTTCCCAATTTGATTTATGGTTTTGGCCGAGGCCTTAATCAATTTAGACGTCTTGGCCGAGGCCTTGACAAAATGTTTCAGAATGTCCGGCATTATACATTCCCTCATTATGAAAGTGGTTATTGTTATTGCATGTGATTATTCGTCTCGTAGAATATCCATGTGAGTAAGTAATGGCATTATTTTATTTTAAATTTGCCATATTATGCTGAAGTTCAAGTTCAATAAGGCTTTTGTTTTAATTATAAATTGCCTTAAATGCTTATGTTTTCTTATAAAAGCTTCCGCAATATTGTTATCCTTACTGAGCATCTGAGCTCACCCCTTTCAATGTTTTAATATTTTCCAGGATGTGAAGAAGTATTTTATGAATGACCTGCAGGGATTGTGAGAAGACGATATGAGGGTGGACTATGGGGACTTTTTTATTGTAGTTTTTCACTTTATGATGTAATGTAACGTTTACGAATGTATCTAGTGTTTCCAAGGCTACTAAACTAATCGGTCTTTCAAGACTTCATCTTTTGTGATCATGCCAATGTTACGAAATAATGCACCGACTCTGGGTAGCTGGGGTCTGGGCGTTATAGTTGGAATCAGAGGCAGTTTAGTACTAACCTTGGAAGTTAGATTTAGATAAACTCTGATTAGAGCACATAGCCCGAAGATAGACTTTGAGGATTATTATAGAAGAACTTCCTAGAATTTTGGTATTATAGAGATGTTATGAGTTTTCCGAGAAATACATCCCTATCTAGATACGATCAGGTAGAGGCGGCTCTGGCACAGATGTACCTAGGGGTAAAACCCGAAAACACCGCTTTGAGCTAGACTCGAACGGGAACTGGTGCACGACAACGGGCCTTGCTGCACTCTTGGTTACGACACTCCTGGGGGATATGCTTAGGATAACTCTCATTTTCTTTACAAATCATTATGAATGGTTTATGAGTATATACTTCCTCAAAGAATTTTTTTTATGATTATGGATTATATCCATAAATAGTTCAATTTATGTTAAGTGTTTTATAAGTATGGGATTATGTATTTTGATTCATAAACTGATCTAGTTTACGCAATTGTTTAGAAATGGCGCCTAGTGGAAGAAATGGAAACTGTATCAATGCACACACTCCATGTAGGGATTGCTCTCCTGCTCAAGATAATTATAGTGGGGCTGGTGATGCAACTGGTGCCGATCAGCTAATCATCATACTGGGACAACATACTCAGGTTATGAATAATAACCTTACCCGTATGGAGCACCCTGATCCATAGCGTGGAGGATCAATGTTAGATCGATTCATCAGGCAAAAACCACCAACCTTCAATGGGAGTTCAAATCCTATAGTAGCTGAGCAATGGATAAATTCCTTAGAGAAAATATTTCATGCCTTGGGGAGTAGTTAAAGGGAGAAGGTTGTCATGGCAGTTTACCGCCTCACTAGAGATGCCGATCAGTGGTTGTCGCTGATTCAAAACACAAAGGAAGATGATGACGTATCGAATATGGAATGGAGGGAGTTTAAAGATCTTTTCTTAGAAAAATACTTTCCTCGTGACCATCGAGCAGATATGGAAAGGCAATTTCTGAGTCTGAGGCAGAAGGAGGATGAGAATGTCGCAAAGTATGAGGCTAACTTTACAAGGTTAGGGAGGCATGCTTCCGATTATATACGTAACCCAAGAAGTAAGATTGATCGTTTCATTGATGGGTTAAAACCATTTCTCCGTCGAGCTTTAGTATCACAATCCTTCTCATCATACGAAGATATTGTCTCGTGTGCTATCAAGACATAAAAGGAATTCTCTATGTCTTATGACAACAAAGTAAAGCAAGAGAAGAAGAGAACAGTGGAACAAGAGACAGATAAAGGGAAAAAGGGAAAGAAGGGTTTTCCATTATGTGATAATTGTGGGAAGAATCACCCTGGTACGTGCCTAAAAGGAATGGGAGTTTGTTATAAATGTGGAGAAAAGGGTCACCAGGCTCGTGATTGCAAGGGAAAGAAAGAGGCTATAAAAGTTGAATGCTACAATTGTAGAGAAATGGGTCATTATGCAAATGAATGTCCTAAGCGTCAAGGAAACTTACCTCAGAAAAGGCCAATGGATCAAGGCCAATCTTATGCTGTGACTACAATTGAAGCGGAATAATTATTGTATTTGTGTTTTTGGACTCAAGAACTAGATTATGGTTATAAGAATAATGTGATATATAAGGATTGTACTGCAGTACATGTTGTTTTCATTAAGGATTTAATATGATGAAGGTAATCATATTTTTAGTATGTGACAATAAGAGAAACATTACTTTGTTTGGGGAATCTGAGGTTACAATTGATTTTGGAATTTAACGACCCTTTAGAGAAAGTCTGGACGGAGGTATTTTGGATAACTATTAAGGTTGGAATGGATTAAGTTGAACCATGGATAGTATTGTTTAAGGTTAAAGCATTTCTGAAGATTATTTTTGGAATATTATAATACTATAGTTTTAGGAAAAAGGACAACCTGCAGGGTGGGGCATAACCCGTTGCGTCGGACAAAGCTGCAGGAATCGAACCCACAATCATAGTGCGACAGGCCTTTATTTCCTACCAGTAGCCTACAGGAAGTCCCTGGTTATTACAAAAAAAATTTACTAATCTAAATGGTATGTGTTAACATTTGGAACCTTATACAATTAGGATAAGTATAATATTTTTGAGTTCTATTATCTTTTTGAGTGAAAGATGAGTTGAAGGTTGAATCTCTAATTGTCAAGAATAAATATATATATACCTATCTCTTATTCAATGAATAAATTAATTCTTAAACTTTAGTAAAGGGATATTAAAACAAAAAAAATGTGTTATCCTAATACCTTATGTCTTGTTGAACTGATGATATTTTAAATCAACATAGATTGAAGGCTTTGAGGCCCTCAATTTGACAGTTGATTGTGATTGATGACCCCAATCGCTCCCTACAAATATTTACGTTTTTCCTCCAATTATATGTCTCTAATTGCCACCAATGTTCTCCTAATCGAGATCATAATTGGGTGGTGACTTTTTCATTTCCCTTTCCCTCTTATTAAGGCTAAATTTTATTAATCTTATTTCCGATGTGGGTTTTCCTCAAAGGTATTTTCTATTTTCAACCTTTTATTTTCCAAGAAAAATTTCAAATTGCGAGGACGCAATTTATTGAAGGAGGGGAGAATGTAACACCCCGAGCTTCCACGATACGCCTCTCTTTCAATAATGCAATATCTTGCATTGTATGCAACTTCGAGTTCTAAAACACCACGACTAATCAAAGTAGCCGTTATGAATAGTAATAACCACTTTTTAAAATTATAGAAATTTTATATTTCAAAATGGACTTCATTTTTGTATTCGTAATATCTAAATTAGCCTATGTTGAATTTTTGGTATTTTTCTGGAACTTCTAATTTTTTATGAATTGTGAAAAATACTTAAAAACAAATTTTTTAATCAAAATAATTTATAGTGATAAATTATACTATTTAGTGGTTTTAAAGTATAATTAGAATATATTTTTACTATTTTATCCAATGGTGGTCATTAGAATTAATTTAACATTAAAATTGGACATAAACAATTGTAAATCTTTTGATATAAATTGTTTCTTAAAAATACGCTATTTGTTGTGACAGCGGGAATTAATTATAAAATTAATTAATGCAACTTATATGATTGGAATTTTGTAAAATATACATCATTTTTGAATTCGGAATATCAATTATAGCTTAGGGTGAAATTTTGGCATTGTTCTGAAAAACTTCAATTTTTGATGAATAGTGAAACCACTAAGTGGTAGTTAAATAACTGATTTTTCGTTTAAATGAAATATTACCAATTCTATGATTTGATTTTCAAAAATCCGACATACATGGTTGTCATTAAGATGTAAAATGTGGTTCAATGAGATTAAAATAATTTTTTGGTGAATAGTAACTTTTACGTTCTTAATCGCGATTAGAGGTAATTAGTGTACTTTAAGGTACAAATAATGTTATAATAATATGAGATGAGCATGAAACTTGTCCTACTCTAATTGGATGAGTCATGTCCGACCAAGACAACCCATGGGTCAACTTGGGGACCCCATGGAGCCACTTTAGTTGGAAAATGACATTAATATATATTTATTTAATGTTAAAATTAAATTGACACAAACATGAGTTGTTTTACTAAAACAGTTTTTATGTGGGGTTACACAAGTCCAAATTTTTATTATAAATATTAATTAGAAAGCTAAAAAGATTTCCTACATCATAATATTTTTTTTGTAATTTTTAGACATTAAATAAATTAAATTATTTATGACATCATGATGATGCAACGATGACCTAATTATTTAACGATTTAAATAAAATGGGAAGATAATGAAAAATCCAAGGCATACACTTGTCCAAAGCCAATTGGATGAGGATATTTCGAACCCTTATCACCTTAGTCTCGAATTATATAAGTGTGGGCCCTTTAGAATCCGAAAAGCATTGTGTAATAATGTAACATTTCAATCTTTCCAAAAGAGCCCCTCCTCTCCACTTATAAAAGGCCCCCACCTCTCCCACATTATTCACACCTTCAAGCCATTTGGCTTGGCCAACCTCTTCCCAAATACTCTCCCAACATCCCTCTCTTACTCCTAGAAGCGTCACTTTGGGCAGAACTCTTCCCAAGGAAGCCTTTGGCTCAAATCAAAAAGAGTTACCCGATATTGAGGTAATGTCTTCTCTAATGTTGTTTTGGTTTATTTTTCTTCTCCAACCCCCTAAATTCTTTTTACTCATTTCTTTTGTAACAAAACCAGTATCCTCAATATACTAGTATGTTGTTATAATAAGGATTCGAGCTACACTTACACAGACCTACATCTAATGGTTAATGAACATACGGTTTCTGTGGATGGAGAATTTCTGCCTCACGAAACGATGATTGTTCAACACTCATATAACACCTTCAAAGGTGGCCATTAAGATGTCACTATTTTTATATATGATATATAATATGTTTATGTTTTACTTATGCTTCTATATTTCTCATTTATGTCATACTTTATGATTTCCATTATGGGTAAAACGCGATAATTTCATTTTAGGAAGTGCGGACTACCACCCCCTCAAAGTGATGTGAATCGTTAATGCCATATGTGGGATGTATAAAGAAATTATATATGATATTATACTGGAACTATATTATACCTTTATATAATTATGATTTCATTCCATTAAATATGAAATATAAATGAAAGTAGCGTTCATGCGTACGTACGGCTTACCGTCTCCATGAACGGTGCATTTCATTTCTTACCTCTAAATGTTACGTAATATTATAAATGAATGTATATACTAGATATATATGAAATATATGACATATAAATCATGAATATAATTCTGGGGATAATGGATATTCTACCACATAAACAACTTGTAATTATAAGAAGTTTATTGTTGACTCAAGTACCAAAGATCGACAAAACGACCGTTATTAAATTAAATAATTACATAATGTTCATATCATTGCAATAAGTGATATAAAAAGGATAATGAAATTGAAAATGGTTCTTAATAAGGTAGATATTAACTCTAGTTTATTATTCAGGAGGTTAAATAACGGTTGAGTCAAGTCAGACACAAGGTAAGGGAATTTCTTAACCCAACTTCCATTCTTTGGGTTAATCTCCTACTTTCAAATTATGTCATGATGTTATTATGTCCTATTTTGTATTTTTACTTTATTTATGTGTACCTATAGTGAATACACATAATAGATCTATTTTATTTTAAAAATGTTATTTTTAAGGACTTTGTCTCAATCTCCTTTCATTAGGGCATATTTGGTTTTATACACAACTTTCTTTTATACGGTGTATAAACCCTTTTGACTTTTACGTTTATTCAAGAGGAATCTTTTTTATACGAAGAGTTTTTCTAAACGACAAAAGGGAATGTTTTTCTTTCCGTACTTATGCGGCGAAAACGACTTCTTTGCCGCCGTGACCATTATTTGAGTTTTGGCTTCCTCTACAAGCCATCATTTTTTTAATGAAAAATAAATACAAAGTTTTAACTTTCTTTTATTTTGGTATTGAAAATGGTTCTGAAAGAGTTTTTATTATGTCAATGTGTTGTATTGATATCTTGTGATTGAAATGTGGAAATGTTATGTTTCCTTTATGCATGTTTTATGTGATACGATTATGTTATGGTTTATGATATGTTTAAACCTATTCATATGAGGAATGTATTGGACTTAATAAGTGACGGGTGGAGCCCGCAATAGCTCCTCGATGCATCGTTAGGTCTCATGAGACAACTAGATGTGGAATTGGCCGAGGCCCTTTCCCAATTTGATTTATGGTTTTGGCCGAGGCCTTAATCAATTTAGACGTCTTGGCCGAGGCCTCGACAAAATGTTTCAGAATGTCCGGCATTATACATTCCCTCATTATGAAAGTGGTTATTGTTATTGCATGTGATTATTCGTCTAGTAGAATATCCATGTGAGTAAGTAATGGCATTATTTTATTTTACTTTTTCCATATTATGCTAAAGTTCAAGTTCAATAAGGCTTTTGTTTTAGTTATACATTTCCTTAAATGCTTATGTTTTCTTATAAAAGCTTCTGCAATATTGTTATCCTTACTGAGCATCTGAGCTCACCCCTTTCAATGTTTTAATATTTTCCAGGATGTGAAAAAGTATTTTATGAATGACCTGCAGGGATTGTGAGAAGAGGATATGAGGGTGGACTATGAAGACTTTGTTATTGTAGTTTTTCACTTTATGATGTAATGTAACGTTTACGAATGTATCTAGTGTTTCCAAGGCTACTAAACTAATCGGTATTTCGAGACTTGATCTTTTGTGATCATGCCAATGTTACGAAGTAATGCACCGACTCTAGGTAGCTGGGGTCGGGGCGTTATAGTTGGTATCAGAGGCAGTTTAGTACTAACCTTGGAAGCTAGATTTAGATAAACTCTGATTAGAGCACCTAGCCCGAAGATAGACTTTGAGGATTATTATAGAAGAACTTCCTAGAATTTTGGTATTATAGAGATGTTATGAGTTTTCCGAGAAATACATCCCTATCTGGATACGAGCAGGTAGAGGCGGCTCTAGCACATATGTACCTAGGGGTAAAACCTGAAAACACCGCTTTGAGCTAGACTCGAACGGGAACTGGTGCACGACAACGGGCCGTGCTGCACTCTTGGTTACGACACTCCCGAGGGATATTCTTAGGATAACTCTCATTTTTTTTACAAATCATTATGAAGGGTTTATGAGTATATACTTCCTCAAAGAAAACATTTTTATGATTATGGATTATATCCATAAATAGTTCAATTTATGTTAAGTGTTTTATAAGTATGGGATTGTGTATTTTGATTCATAAACTGATCTAGTTTACGCAATTGTTTAGAAATGGCGCCTAGTGGAAGAAATGGAAACCGTATCAATGCATTCACTCCATGTAGGGATTTCCCTCCTGCTCAAGATAATTATAGTGGGGCTGGTGATGCAACTGGTGCCGATCAGCTAATCACCATACTGGGACAACTTACTCAGGTTATGAATAATAACCTTACCCGTATAGAGCACCCTGATCCACAGCGTGGAGGATCAATGTTAGATCGATTCATGAGGCAACAACCACCAACCTTCAATGGGAGTTCAAATCCTATAGTAGTTGAGCAATGGATAAATTCCTTAGAGAAAATATTTCATGCCTTGGGGAGTAGTGAAAGGGAGAAGGTTGTCATGGCAGTTTACCGCCTCACTGGAGATGCCGATCAGTGGTGGTCGCTGATTCAAAACACAAAGGAAGATGATGACGTATCGAATATGGAATGGAGGGAGTTTAAAGAGCTTTTCTTAGAAAAATACTTTCCTCGTGACCATCGAGCAGATATGGAAAGGCAATTTCTGAGTCTGAGGCAGAAGGAGGATGAGAATGTCGCAAAGTATGAGGCTAACTTTACAAGGATAGCGAGGCATGCTTCCAATTATATACGTAACCCAAGAAGTAAGATTGATCGTTTCATTGATGGGTTAAAACCATTTCTCCGTCGAGCTTTAGTATCACAATCCTTCTCATCATACGAAGATATTGTCTCTAATGCTATCAAGACATAAAAGGAATTCTCTAAGTCTTATGACAACAAAGTAAAGCAAGAGAAGAAGAGAACAGTGGAACAAGAGACAGATAAAGGGAAAAAGGGAAAGAAGGATTTTCCATTATGTGATAATTGTGGGAAGAATCACCCTGGTTCGTGCCTAAAAGGAATGGGAGTTTGTTATAAATGTGGAGAAAAGGGTCACCAGGCTCGTGATTTCAAGGGAAAGAAAGAGGCTGTAAAAGTTGAATGCTACAATTGTAGAGAAATGGGTCATTATTCAAATGAATGTCCAAAGCGTCAAGGAAACTTACCTCAGAAAAGGCCAAGGGATCAAGGCCAATCTTATGATGTGACTACAATTGAAGCGGAATAATTATTGTATTTGTGTTTTTGGACTCAAGAACTAGATTATGGTTATAAGAATAATGTGATATATAAGGATTGTACTGCAGTACATGTTGTTTTCATTAAGGATTTAATATGATGAAGGTAATCATATTTTTAGTATGTGACAATAAGGGAAACTTTACTTTGTTTGGGGAATCTGAGGTTACAATTGATTTTGGAATTTAACGACCCTTTAGAGAAAGTCTGGACGGAGGTATTTTGGATAACTATTAAGGTTGGAATGGATTAAGTTGAACCATGGAAAGTATTGTTTAAGGTTAAAGCATTTCTGAAGATTATTTTTTGAATATTATAATACTATAGTTTTAGGGAAAAGGACAACCTGCAGGGTGGGGCATAACCCGTCGCGTCGGACAAAGCTGCAGGAATCGAACCCAGAATCATAGTGCGACAGGCCTTTATTTCCTACCAATAGCCTACAGGAAGTCCCTGGTTATTACAAAATAATTTTACTAATCTAAATGGTATGTGTTAACATTTGGAACCTTATACAATTAGGATAAGTATAATATTTTTGACTTCTATTATCTTTTTGAGTGAAAGATGAGTTGAAGGTTGAAACTCTAATTGTCAAGAATAAATATATATATACCTATCTCTTATTCAATGAATAAATTAATTCTTAAACTTTAGTAAAGGGATATTAAAACAAAAAAAAATGTGTTGTCCTAATACCTTATGTCTTGTTGAACTGATGATATTTTAAATCAACATAGATTGATGGCTTTGAGGCCCTCAATTTGACAGTTGATTGTGATTGATGACCCCAATCGCTCCCAACAAATATTTACGTTTTTCCTCCAATTATATGTCTCTAATTTCCACCAATGTTCTCCTAATCGAGATCATAATTGGGTGGTGACATTTTCATTTCCCTTTCCCTCTTATTAAGGCTAAATTTTATTAATCTTATTTCTGATGTGGGTTTTCCTCAAAGGTTTTTTCTATTTTCAACCTTTTATTTTCCAAGAAAAATTTCAAATTGTGAGGACGAAATTTATTGAAGGAGGGGAGAATGTAACACCCCGAGCTTCCACGATACGCCTCTCTTTCAATAATGCAATAGCTTGCATTGTACGCAACTTCGAGTTCTAAAACACCACGACTAATCAAAGTAGCCGTTATGAATAGTAATAACCACTTTTTAAAATTATAGTAATTTTATATTTCAAAATGGACTTCCTTTTTGTATTCGTAATATCGAAATTAGCCTATGTTGAATTTTTGGTATTTTTCTGAGAACTTCTAATTTTTTATGAATTGTGAAAAATACTTAAAAACAAATTTTTTAATCAAAATAATTTATAGTGATAAATTATACTATTTAGTGGTTTTAAAGTATAATTAGAATATATTTTTACTATTTTATCCAATGGTGGTCATTAGAATTAATTTAACATTAAAATTGGACATAAACAATTGTAAATCTTTTGATATAAATTGTTTCTTAAAAACACGCTATTTGTAGTGACAACGGGAATTAATTATAAAATTAATTAATGCAACTTATATGATTGGAATTTTGTAAAATAGACATCATTTTTGAATTCGGAATATCAATTATAGCTTAGGGTGAAATTTTGGCATTGTTCTGAAAAACTTCAATTTTTGATGAATAGTGAAACCACTAAGTGGTAGTTAAATAACTGATTTTTCGTTTAAATGAAATATTACCACTTCTGTGATTTGATTTTCAAAAATCCGACATACATGGTTGTCATTAAGAAGTAAAATGTGGTTCAATGAGATTAAAATAATTTTTTGGTGAATAGTAACTTTTACGTTCTTAATCGCGATTAGAGGTAATTAGTGTAGTTTAAGGTACAAATAATGTTATAATAATATGAGATGAGCATGAAACTTGTCCTACTCCTATAGGATGAGTCATGGCCGACCAAGAAAACCCATGGGTCAACTTGTGGACCTCATGGAGCCACTTTAGTTGGAAAATGACATTAATATATATTTATTTAATGTTAAAATTAAATTGACACAAACATGAGTTGTTTTACTAAAACAGTTTTTATGTGGGGTTACACAAGTCCAAATTTTGATTATAAATATTAATTAGAAATATAAAAATATTTCCTACATAATAATATTTTTTTTATAATTTTTATACATTAACTAAATTAAATTATTTATGACATCATGATGATGCAGCGATGACCTCATTATTTAACGATTTAAATAAAATGGGAAGATAATGCAAAATCCAAGGCTTACACTTGTCCAAAGCCAATTGGATGAGGAGATTTCGAACCCTTATCACCTTAGCCTCGAATTATATAAGTGTGGGACCTTTATAATCCGAAAAGCATTGTGTAATAATGTAACATTTCAATCTTTCCAAAAGAGCCCCTCCTCTCCACTTATAAAAGGCCCCCACCTCTCCCACCTTATTTACACCTTCAAGCCATTTGGCTCGGCCAACCTCTGCCCAAATACTCTCCCAACATCCTTCTCTTACTCCTAGAAGCCTCACTTTGGGCAGAACGCTTCCCAAGGAAGCCTTTGGCTCAAATCAAAAAGAGTTACCCGATTTTGAGGTAATGTCTTCTCTAATGTTGTTTTGGTTTATTTTTCTTCTCCAACCCCCTAAACTCTTTTTATTCATTTATTTTGTAACAACACCAGTATCCTCAATATACTAGTATGTTGTTATAAGAAGTATTAGAGCTACACTTACACACACCTACATCTAATGTTTAATGAACATACGGTTTCTGTGGATGGCGAATTTCTGCCTCACGAAACGATGATTGTTCAACACTCATATAACACCTTCAAAGGTGGCCATTAAGATGTCACTATTTTTATATATGATATATAATATGTTTATGTTTTACTTATGCTTCTGTATTTCTCATTTATGGCATACTTTTTGATTTCCATTATGGGTAAAATGCGATAATTTCATTTTAGGAAGTGCGGACTACCGCCCCCTCAAAGTGATGTGAATCGTTAATGCCATATGTGGGATGTACAAAGAAATTATATATGATATTATACTGGAACTATATTATACCTTTATATAATTATGATTTCATTCCATTAAATATGAAATAGCAATGAAAGTAGCGTTCATGCGTACGTACGGCTTACCGTCTCCATGAACGGTGCATTTCATTTCTTACCTCTAAATGTTACGTAATATTATAAATGAATGTATATACTGGATATATATGACATATATGACATCTAAATCATGAATACAATTCTGGGGATAATGGATATTCTACCACATAAAAAACTTGTAATTATAAGAAGTTTATTGTTGACTCAAGTACCAAAGATCGACAAAACGACCGTTATTAACTTAAATAATTACATAATGTTCATATCATTGTAATAAGTGATATAAAAAGGATAATGAAATTGAAAATGGTTCTTAATAAGGTAGATATTAACTCTAGTTTATTATTCAGGAGGTTAAAGAACGGTTGAGTCAAGTCAGACACAAGGTAAGGGAATTTCTTAACCCAACTTCCATTCTTTGGGTTAATCTCCTACTTTCAAATTATGTCATGATGTTATTATGTCCTATTTTGTATTTTTACTTTATTTATGTGTACCTATAGTGAATACACATAATAGATCTATTTTATTTTAAAAATGATATTTTTAAGGACTTTGTCTCAATCTCCTTTCATTAAGTCATATTTGGTTTTATACACAACATTCTTTTATACGGTGTATAAACCCCATTGACTTTTACGTTTATTCAAGAGGAATCTTTTTTATACGAAGCGTTTTGCTAAACGACAAAAGGGAATGTTTTTCTTTCCGTACATATGCGGCGACAACGACTTCTTCACCGCCGTGACCATTATTTGAGTTTTGGCTTCCTCTACAAGCCATCATTTTTTAAATGAAAAATAAATACAAAGTTTTAACTTTCTTTTATTTTGGTATTGAAAATGGTTCTGAAAGAGTTTTTATTATATCAATGTGTTGTATTGATATCTTGTGATTGAAATGTGGAAATGTTATGTTTCCTTTATGCATGTTTTATGTGATACGATTATGTTATGGTTTATGATATGTTTAAACCTATTCATATGATGAATGTATTGGACTTAATAAGTGACGGGTGGAGCCCGCAATAGCTCATCGATGCATCTGTAGGTCTCATGAGACAACTAGACGTTGAATTGGCTGAGGCCCTTTCCCAATTTGATTTATGGTTTTGGCCGAGGCCTTAATCAATTTAGACGTCTTGGCCGAGGCCTTGACAAAATGTTTCAGAATGTCCGGCATTATACATTCCCTCATTATGAAAGTGGTTATTGTTATTACATGTGATTATTCGTCTAGTAGAATATCCATCTGAGTAAGTAATGGCATTATTTTATTTTACTTTTTCCATAATATGCTGATGTTCAAGTTCAATAAGGCTTTTGTTTTAGTTATACATTGCCTTAAATGCTTATGTTTTCTTATAAAAGCTTCCGCAATATTGTTATCCTTACTGAGCATCTGAGCTCACCCCTTTCAATGTTTTAATATTTTCCAGGATGTGAAGAAGTATTTTTTGAATGAACTACAGGGATTGTGATAAGAGGATATGAGGGTGGACTATGGAGACTTTGTTATTGTAGTTTTTCACTTTATGATGTAATGTAACGTTTACGAATGTATCTAGTGTTTCCAAGGCTATTAAACTAATCTGTCATTCGAGACTTGATCTTTTGTGATCATGCAAATGTTACGAAGTAATGCACCGACTCTGGGTAGCTGGGGTCGGGGCGTTACAAAAAAAGTTATTAGAAAAACATTTCTTATAATTTTAGGCGATCATATTTTAATTTCTAATCAACTTTTTACAAAAGAATTTTATTTTTGGAATATATTAGTATTAATTTAATTTGTGATATTAATAATGAAAATTAATTTCTAGGATATAATGGTACAATATGTTAACGTTCATTATTTACTCATAGTTGCATGTATTACAAGATATAAATGAAATTTTATTTGTTGTGAAATATATCAAAAAATATTTGGAGTGGTATATTATTACCATGTGAAAATAATGTAAATCCAATAAATATAACATGTATAATATAAAAATTTAAAATAATTATGTTTCGCCACATTATTGTGTTTCTTAATATGTTTCATTGAATTACTAAATCCTCGATAGAGCATTAAACTAACGAGTTGTCTTGTTCCATAACACTTAATCTGTATGATTAAAGATTTATACTAGTTATTTTTCAAATTATTTATCATGATCATGTGGTATAACCCCTGAGATCAGTATATGTGGATGATAATGTATGTACTTCCTCATGAGGGGAAAATGGAACACATCACAAAATTGAGAGTGGTTTGGAGGAAGCGATATGTTACAGTCCTTAATCTATTAAGAATATAGAACGGAAAACCTATTATAAGGATAAAATCTTACCTTCCTTCAGTATACAATTACATTATTACATGATGAAATTAATAGTAATTTATATTTTTAACAAAATCAAATTATGTATCTCACTGATAGATGAAATCATATATTTTTGGTCGGCTCTAAGTTTACATGATGTGCTTCTAAATATCTATAATTTTTATTTCAATATTTTATCTAACTGTGGCCTCAGTATTTATATTTCTCCAAATCCATCCTAGTACATTGGTTTTCTAAACATCATTCCATATAGAGCATCATGAGGAGCCATATGAAGTCACAATTGAAATCCATTGTTGTAAAATAACTCCACTAGTGGATTAAGTTGATTTGAACAACCTATTAAATACATAAAACGAAATCTCATCATATACTATATGTTTTTATTGATTATGTATCACCCCAAGGTTTTCAAAATAAATATTGAATGATAATTTTCCGCATCTCTGTTTTTAATTTCATGAAATGTTCATCTAGAGTTGTGTTCAGTAAGTCATTTAGAGTCTTATAGAACAAACATGATTTTTGATGAATAGTAAAACACCCTTATGAATAGTAATATGATTAGTAATATGAATAGTAATATTACCCATGAATAGTAAATAATATTATTATTTTATTTTCTTAAGGAAATAAGATAATGAGATCTTAATTAGTTTTTCGATGACATATAAAACTAATTGCACTTTAAGATTGTTATTTTTTGAATTAACTATGACCTTATTTAAAAATTAAATTAATAGTATTTAGAAAATTATTTTTGGAAAATGGATTTCACTTTTTAATTCTACACTTCGAAGAATGGTAGGGGTAAATTTTTGGGATTTTTCTAAAATACATGAAATTTTCATGAATTGTAAAAATACAGTTTTGAGTTTTCGATAGTTTAATGACATCATAAGGATCTAATAATTAAATATAAAATTATGGTAGACTATTGTATAGTAAATTATGACATGAGGTTTCCCAAGTTGATTAACCCATTGGAAAATACCATGGGCAAACCCATGGTTTGTGAAAAACCACTAATGAGGTGTCCCTTTGAAATTATTAAAAAATTACCTCTCTTTTCTAAAAATACCCACTCATCCATTCTTTTTGATTCATTCCAAATTCATCATAATTGAAGATCTGGCTGTTTTACCTATCTAGGAGTCCTTCCAAGGTGTCCCTAATCACCCATGGTCCAATCCTTCATGATCTAGGAGTTCTTCGACAAGGTAAGGGAATCCTTCATTCTCTTCTTTAAGTTGACACTTATTTTATGTTAGACATTTGAAATTATTTTCTCTTATAGTGGGGTTTGAATTTATTTATTCTTATTATTTTCGTTTTGATTTTAATATGATGAGATACCCTTTTTCTGTCATCATTTGATTTTAGGAAATTTAAAGTGGCATTGTTAGGCAGCCGAATATTCATAAGGGATCTCTTAACTTTTCTTTTATTTTCAAGTTCATCTCTTTTATTTTTCTCTCCTCAACTCCTCGGTCCAAATGATCATGATAACTCCAGTAACAACAATATACTGGACTTATATCATTTTAATTAAGGAACCATCATAAATATTCTTACTTATTACATTTTATTTTTATAAACGAAATCAACGTCCATGAGGTTCAAATTTATTGCCTTCGTGGACGATGAAGTTTTGTTCTTCAATTTCTTCTTCATTACCGGTCATAAAACCATATTTTTGGCTGAACCAGACTATAACATATGTATTATAACATAATTAATATTCAGGAACCAATATATGTGCATATAATTATGTTATATGACAAAACAAGATCATAATAATCCATATACCACCAAATAATCGAAGTGGTTGTCATCTAAGGATTCTTCCTCATTCCATGTAACCAGACGATAGAAATGAACATTAAGAATTATTTAAGTTCATAAATAATAAATAATTACAATATTGGAGATTTATAACAATTCCACATGAACTCCATTACTTAAACACAAGTGAACCGAATATGAAATTAAGGGAAACAAACACTCCAGAACGATGAAATTCAATACCATAACTTGTCAAAATGACATAAATGAACTAACCAGAATTATTGTAAACTAAATACATGTCTAATAGGTATTGAAATAAGTTTTTAACAGGTATAATTTCATATTCTTGGAGCTTAAGTACAAGATTGGAACACGTTTGGAGTCAAGGTAATGGTTTTTCAACCCGAACTGCCATTTTCATTTGGGTTACTTTAGTTTACTAATTACCTCAATGAAATTCTTATGTATTGTTATGTACTCATCATATATTACTTTTGAGTATCATATATAAGTTTACAAACCAGAACCCTTCCATATTTTATGGATAGTTACATGTTTTAAAATTAACTTTCAAATTTGTTTCCATAATAGAAGCCTGATTGAAGGGAATTTCCCCAATTCATATCTATTTACAAGGGCACTCTATAATATGTTTTTGGAAACAATTATATTTCTAAAAATACTCATTTTATTATGAAAATAATATCTTACTTCACTCTTGTTTTATACAATTATTTTCCAAAAGAACTCTTCTTTTCAAAATAAAAGAGTATTTATCTCAAAATTGCTTAATGAATTTATAAGAGTATTTTCATTCAACTATCTTGTTTATTCCATGGTTTTATTGGTTTTAATCATTTATGAAGTCGTAAAACATATTTTATTTAATGTTTTATGACTAACTTTATTGTGGATAATCAATCCTAAAACCATTCATCATATTATTTTGAATAGTAAGTGTTCATGTTCAATAATTGGTGAAAGTTAGTTACATTTCATATGATAGATTCAATATGAATGTAGATGTTGTTTATGTTGATCCCCGATCATATGAGGAACGCATTGGACTTATTATGTGATGGGTGGGGCCCAATATATCCCCTATATTCATCTATAGGTCTCATGATACAAACTATGGTCTTGGCATGAGGCATTGAGAAAATAATTATTTTATGGTCCTAGCACAAGACATGGACGTTATGGTTATGATGTCTGGTATATACACTTCCCTCATTATGATGCTAGTATTTGAAGTCCATGTGGTCATTCGACTAGTATAATACCCATGATTATGTTTTATTATGGCATTATTTATTCTGCTCATATTTATTCCATAATGTCTTCAAGTTCATTATTAAAGGCATGTGTTTTAAATTATTCACCATGTCTAATGTTTATATTAAATTCTTCTATATTTCTTACACTTACTAGGAACTTAATCTCACCCCATTCTTATATTTCATTTTCTCAGGGCAAGAAGAATTCTATTATGAATGACATGCTGAGATAACCTAGGAGTTATGGATGTTTTTTAAAAGAGCATAATCTAGGAGATGTGATGAATCGAGTGGAGTAATTAGTGTTGTTCTTCCCTTCCTTATTTAAAGTTGAACATATGTATGTATCTTGTTTCTGATAAAACTAAAATACTTGGTCCTTCGGGATTCGTATCCCTTGTATGTATTCCAATGAAACCAAATAAGGCACTGACTCCATACAACTGGGGTCGAGTCCTTACAGTTGGAATCAGAGGTGGTGTAGTAGAATACATGGAAACTAGATTTAAAAAAAGAAGAATTAGGGAAGGGTACCTAAGTTAGTCTTTGAGGATAAACATACAAGAACATCCTGGTATTTTGGAAAGGAATATATTATGTGGATCATTCAATCAATACATCCATGTCTACATATGAGCAGGTAGAGGGGACTGGTACATATGTATATAGGGGTAAAACCTGAAAACACCGCTTTGAGCTAGACTCGAATGGTAACTAGTGCACGAAAACGGGCATTTATGCACTCTTGGTTACGACACACCTGGGGGATAATCATAGGATAATTTAAATTTTTATTACAATCTATTATGAAAGAGTTTAATATAAATATTCCTCAAGTAAACCATTTTTGTGAATACGAGATTAGCCATGCGTAGGATGTCAATTTTTCTGAGTATTTTTAAGTTAAGATTATACATTATGATTCATAACCTAATATAGCGTATGCCATTATCTAGACATGGCGCCTAGTAGACAGAATGGAAATCTCACGAATGCCCGTGTCCCCTGTAAGGATTTTCCTCCAACGTAAGATAATGATGTTGGCACTGGTGTTGTGACTTTTGCTGAGAAAATCATAACTATACTGGGAAAACAAACTCGCGTTTTGAATAATAACTTTACTTGTATGGAGCATCTGGATCAACCACGTGGAGGAGCCATGCTAGATCGCATTGTGCGACACCAACCTGCATCATTCGACGGGACAACAAACCCATTTGTATCAGAGCAGTGGATATGTTCCCTTGAGAAGATATTTCTTTCATTGGGATGTAATGAATGTGAGAACGTTTTCACAACAGTCTATCATATATCAGGAGATTCAAATATTTTGTGGTCCTTAATCCAAAAAAAAAGGAGGATGAAGAGATAAAAGAGATTCAATGGAGTGATTTTAAAGAAATCTTCTTAGAAATATATTTCCCTCGTGGGCTATGAGCAGATATGGAGAGACAATTCTTGAATCTGAGGAAAAAGTAAGATGATAATGTTGCAAGGTACAAATCTAACTTCACAAGATTATCAATACATTCTATAAACTACATATGAAATCCAAGGATCAAAATGGATCGATAATTTGATGGCCTAAATCCATTCCTCGGGTAGGCACTGGTCTCCCAATGTTTTTCATCCTATGTGGATATAGTTTCATGTTCCATCAAGAAAGAAAAATAATTCTCTAAGTCTTATGACTTTATGGGAAAGAAAGAAAAGCAGAGGACTCATGAAAACCCTAGGAAAGGAAATAAGGAAATGGGGATGAGGGGAAGAGTTGAATTTCCACCATGTGACAAATGTGGAAAGAAACACCCTGGTGAATTCTTAAAAGGAAAAGGAGTATGCTACAAATGTGTTCAGAAAGGACATCTTGCTGGTGATTTCAAAGGGAAGAAGGAAGCCAATGATGTTAAATGCTATAGTTGTCTGGATATGGGACACTGAGCTAATGATTTTCCAAAACATCATGGAAATATGAAACAGAGAAGGACAAGGTATCTGGGACAAGCTTATGCAACCACAACTATAGAAGTTGAAGTTCCTAATGATGTGGTGGAAGGTACTTTAATTGTTTCCTCAAGTTTTGCCGATGCTTTATTTGATTCTGGATCATCGTATTGTTTCATATATTCCTAGTTTTCTAATAAAATTAGATATTTCCAATTTGATTTAACAATGGAGTTTTCAGTCAAAACTCTTATGGGATGTATCATTTCTACAAAGTTCTATGAACTAGTTCCATTTAGAGAATTTAAATGTTCTTTATCTGCTGATCTCATCATCATACCCATGATTGAATTTGATATAATCCTCACTATGGATTGTTTTTCAGACTATGATGAAACAAGTTATTTTAAGAAGAAGGAGGTTACAATTTTTTATGATGATGATAAAGAACAACATAACATTAGAGTAGAATCATCACCACCTGATTCTTATATAGATCCACCACCAGTACCTCAACTAAATTCAATTATTGGGGAGGAAGAGAATGAAATAACTATGGTTGAGGAAAGGAATGTTCATACAGAGTATGTAACTATTGTTAGAGAATATGTTGATGTGTTTCTAGAAGAACTACCTGGACATCCTCAAGAATGATAAATTGAGTTTTCCATTGATATAATTCCTGTTTCAAGGCCCATATTGATGACCCCTTATAAAATGGCCACTATGGAAGTGGTGGAACTAAAGAAACAACTAGAGGAATTGAGTAGTAATGGATTTATTCACCCTGGTGTTTCTATATGGGGAGCCCCTATCCTTTTTGTTAAGAAGAAATATGGATCTATGAAGTTATGTGTCAACTAAAGGGAGATCAATGCCTTAAAAATAATGAACAAGTATCCCCTAACTCACATTAATGATTTATTTGAGAAACTTCATAGAGATCAATACTTTTCAAAGATTGACCTTCGATCTGGATATCAACAATTGAAAGTGATGAAGGAAGAAATTCTGAAAACAACATTTCGAACTAGGTACGGGCATTATGAGTTTACTTTAATGCCTTTTGGATTTACTAATGCTCTCATTGTCTTCATGGATGTAATGAATAGATTTTTTAAGGAATATCTCAATAATTTTGTAGTGGTATTTATTGAGGATATCTTGGAATACTCCAAAAGCTACGAAGATCAAGAAAATCACTAGCGCATTATCCTGAAGACTCTTAGAAGACATGAATTATATGGGATGTTTAGAAAGTGTGAATTTTGGCTTCAGGAGATTTCTTTTCTTGGCCATATTTTTTCTAAGGATGTAATACTAGTTGATCCTACGAAGAGAAAGGCAATCCATGATTGGCCCACACCAAAAAATATAACTTAGGTACACATTTTTATTGTCTTAGAAGGTTATTATTGGCATTTCGTTCAGAATTTTTCCCGACTGGCTAACCCAATAATAAAGCTCACATGTAAAGGGGTTAAATTTTTTTGGACAAAATATTGTGAAGAATGTTTCGAATAACCGAAGATATGATTAGTCAATGATCCTATATTGACTCTTCCATCGGGGAATGACGGGTTTGTTATTTATAGTGATGCTTCTATGAAATGACATGGTTTTGTAATTATGAAAAATGATTGGGTTATTTCTTATGCATCACGACTGCAAAAACATCATGAGAAAAACTATCTTACTAATGATATGGAGTTAGCTGCTGTAATCTTATCTTTGATGATATGGAGACATTATCTCTATGGTGAAAATGTGAGATTTATACTGATCAAAAGAGTTTAAAGTATATTTTCTCTTATAAAGAACTCAACATGAGGGAAAGGAGATGGATTTAATTACTCAAGGATTATTATTGCACGATACATTACCTCCTGGGGAAGGCAAATAAGGTGGCAGATGCTTTGATCAGAAAGGATCATGGAGTTTTGAACACGATGAGAGTTGAAAGGGATCCTATTTTCATAGATCTAATAAAGATGGATATGCGAATAACCATGGAAGGTGAAGCATCAATGATTTTTCAACTAGTTGCCAAACCATCATTAATAGAAAGGATAAAAAGTTCTCAGGCTGATGATGAGCACTTTCGAAAAAAGTTTAAAGCCGTGAATGATGGGAGATTGAGTGACATCGTATATGAAGATGGAATTTTGAAATTTGGGAAGAGAGATTGTGTTCCCGATATACCTGATATAAAAAGGAAATTTTTGGATGATGCTCATAGTTCCAATTTCTCTATACACCCTCGTAGCACTAATATGTATAGAAATATGAAGGAACATTTTTCGTGGGACAACCTGAAGCGGGAGATTTCAGATTTTGTGTCAAGGTGTATGGTTTTTCAACAAGTGAAAGCTGGAAGGGAACACCCTGGAAATGTATTGAAACCGCTTCCCACACCTATGTGGAAATAAGATAATATCATGATGGACTTTTTCATGGGACTACCAAAGACTCCTAGAAGGAATTATGCAATATGGGTCATTGTTCATCGTCTTACCAATTAAACACATTTATTTGCTATAAGAGAAAATCTACCACTTGAACCTCCAACAAGAATATATGTTGATGAAGTTGTGAGACTTCATGGAATACCCCTATCGATTGTTTCTGATCATGATCCACATTTTACATAGAGATTCTGGAAAAGTCTTTAGATGGCCCTAGATACTGATCTTCATTTGACCACTGCGTACCACCCACAAACTAATGGACAATCAGAACAGACTATTCAAACATTGGAAGATATGTTGAGGTCTCGTTCACTTGATTTTCAATGCATGTGGGATCAATATTTACACCTCATAGAATTTTCATACAACAATATCTTCCATTAATGTATACATATGGAACCCTATGATGCATTATATGTGAGGCATTGTTGTACTCCAACTTGTTAGGATGATGTTGGTGAAAGAATGCTCGTGGGCCCAGAACTTGTTGAAGAAACAATGGAAAAGGTGAACATTATCCAGAACCTTATCAAAATAGCTCAAAGTAGGCAAAATAGACATGCTGATAACCAAATGAAGGATTTGGAATTCCAAGAAGGTGATCATATTTTCATAAAATTATCTCCATGGAAGGCTATTATACGATTCGGTAAGAAGGGATAGTTCAGTCCCAGGTACATCGGACCTTTTGAAATTCTGGACTGAATTGGAGCTGTAGCTAACCGTTTGGAAATGCCGCCAAGTTTCTCCAAGGTTCACAAGGCGTTCCACATGTCAATGTTAAGAAAGTACATGCCAGACCCAACACATGTACTCAATTATGAAGAAGTGGAACTTGAGCCTGATTAATCTTACTGTAAAGAGCCTATCATGATTCCTGATACTAGAGAACAAGTATTGAGAAATCAGATGACTCGTCTAGTGAAGGTTTTATGGAGGAACCATAATATGGAGGAAGCAACATGGGAGCCTGAGGAGCTTATGTTAAAGACATACCTGAATCTTTTTAGGTTATATATTGTGATTTTGAAGGATGAAATTTTTGTAAGGAGGTAAGAATGTAACACCCCAAGGTTTTGAAAATAAATATAGAATGCAAATTTTCCTCTTCTATGTTTTTAATTTCAAGAAATGGACATCTAGAGTTGTGTTCAGTAAGTCATTTAGAGTCTGATAGTACAAACAAGATTTTTGGTGAATAGTAACATACCCTTATGAATAGTAATATGAATAGTAATATTAATAATAATATGATACATGAAAAGTAAATTATAGTATTATTTTATTTTCTTATCGAAAATATATAAGGAGATCTTAGTTAGTTTTTCAATGAGAAATAAAAATAATTGCACTTTAAGATTATTATTTTTTCGAATTAACTATGAACATATTTAAAAATTAAATTAATAGTATTTAGAATATTATTTTTGAAAAATGGATATCAATTTTTAATTCTACATGTTGAATAATGGTAGGGGTGAATGTTTGGGATTTTTTGAAAATACATGAATTTTTCATGAATAGTAAAAATACAGTTTTGAGTTTTCGATAGTTTAATGACATCATAATGATGTAATAAATAAATATAAAAGTATGGTCGACTTGTGTGTAGTAACTTATGACATGAGGTGTCTTATGTGTCTTAATACATGGGCAAATACCATGGGCAAGCCCATGGTGTGGCACAGACCACTAATGAGGTGTCCCTTTGAAATTTTTTAAAAAATTGCATCTCTTTTCTATAAATATCCACTCATACATTCGTTTTATTTCATAAAAATCCCTCATCCTAGAATATCTAGTGGTGTTACCTCTTTTGGAGTCCTCCCAAGTTGTCCCTAAGCCCCTATGGTCCCATCCTTCATGATCAAGTAGTTATTCTACCAGGTAAGGGAATCCTTCATACTCTTCTTTAAGTCGCCACTTCTTTTATGTTAGATATTTGAAAATCCGTCCTCATATGTTGGGGTTTTAATTTATTTATTCTTTTTACTGTCCATTTGATTTAAATATTATGAGATACCCTTTTGATGTCATCAATTGATTTTATGAATTTTTTAGTGACGTTGTTAGGCTGCCGAATTTTCATAAGGGATCACTTAATATTTCTTTTATTTTCAAGTTCATCTCTTTTATTTTTCTCTCCTCACATCCTCTATAAAAATGATCATGATAACTATAGTAACATCTATATACAGGATTTATATCATGCGAATGGAAGAACCATCATAAATATTATTACTCATTCTCTTTTTTAAACGAAATCAACGTCTATGAGGTTACCATTTATAGCCTTCATGGACGACGATGTTTCGTTCTTCAATTTCTTCTTCATTACTGGTCATAAAATCATATTTATGGTCGAAACAGACCATAACATTTGTATTATAACATAATTAATATCCAGAAACCAGAATATGTGCATATAATTATGTTTTATGACAAAACTAGTTCAAAATAATCCAAATACCACCGAATAACCGAAGTGGTTGTCGTCTAAGGATTCATCCTCATTCCATGTAACCAGATGTTATAAATGAACATTACAAATTATTTATGTTCATAAATAATATATAATTCCAATACAAAAGATTTATAACCTTTCCACATGAACTCCATTACTTAAAAAAAATGTACCGAATATGAAAACAAAGGAAACGAACACTCGAGAACGACGAAATTCAATACCATAACTTGTCAACAAATACATAAATGAACTAACCTGAATTATGGTAAACTATATAAATGACTAATAGGTTATGAAATAAGTTATTAACAAGTATAATTTCATATTCAATGATCTTAAGTACAATATTGGAACACGTTTGGAGTTAAGGTATGGGTTTTTCCACCTGAACATCCTTTTTCAATTGTGTTACTTTCGTTGTCTAATTACCTCAATGAAATTCTTATGTATTGTTATATAATCATCATATATTATGTGTGAGTATCATATATATGTTTAAAAAACAGATCCATTCCATATTTTATGGATAGTTACACGTTTTAAAACGAACTTTCAAAATTGATTCCAAAATTGAAGCTCGATTCAATGAAATTTCTCCAATTCATATCTATTTACAAGGGTACTCTATAATCTATTTCTAGAAACCATTATCTCTATAAAAATAATCATTTTATTATGAAAATACTATCTTACTTCACTTCTGGTTTTATAAAAATATTTTCCAAAAGTAATCTTCTTTTCAAAATAAAATATTATTTTTCTCAAATTTGCTTAATGATTTTATAAGAGTATTTTCGTTCAATGCTCTTGTTGATTACATGGTATTATTGGGTTTAATAATTTATGAAGTTGTAAAAAATATTTTATTCAATGATTTCTGACTAAATTTTATGTGGATAATCTATCCTAAAACCATTCATCATATTATTCCAAATGGTTAGTGTTTATGTTCAATAATTGTTGAAAGTTAGTTACATTTCATATGATAGTTTCAATATGAATGTATATGTTGTTTATGTTAATCCCCTATAATATTAGGAATTCACTAGACTTATTATGTGATGGGCGGAGCCCTCTATATCCCCCGATGTACTGGTAGGTCTCATGAAACAAACTATGGTCTTGGCACGAGGCCTTGAAAAAATGATTATTTTAAAGTCCTAGCACGAGGCTTGGATGGTATGGTTATGATGTCCAAAATATGAACTTCCATAATTATGATTATAGTATTAGAAGTTCATGTGGTTATTCAACTAGTAGAATACCCAGGATTATGTTTGATTATTTCATTATTTATTCTGCTCATATTTCTTTCATAATGTGTTCAAGTTCATTATTAAAGGCATGTGTTTTCAATTTTTGACCATGTCTATTGTTTATGTTAACTTCCACTATATTGCATACTCTTACTGAGTGTTTGAGCTGAACCATTTCTTATGTATTATTTTCTCAGGGCAAGAAGAATTCTATTATGAATGACATGCTGAGATAACCTAGGAGTTATGGAAGTTGTCTAAAGGAGCATAATCTATGAGACGTGATGACTCTAGTGGAATAATTAGTGTTGTTCTTCCTTTCCATACGTAAAGTTGAACTTATGTACATATCTTGTTTCCAAGAATATTAAACAACTTGGACCTTCTGGATTCGTATTCCTAGTATGTATGCCAACGTAATCAAATAAGGCACCAACTTCGGGCAACTGGGGTCGGGTCCTTACAGTTTTTCTCATAAAGATCATTTGTTTTATGATTATAAGATGTGATGAAACTCAACTCTATATCCAGTGACTATTTATGAGTTCATATTATATTCCTAGTAATACATGGTATATGATCATGTAAAATAGAAGGTCATAATCCTTAAAAATTTTCCAATTAACTAATGTATTTTTCATAAATTTGGTAAAAAGTTAAATATAATATGATATCAATGAATTGTGTGTAGTTTTTATAGTGTATTACTATAACAATAAAATAATTATGTCCTTTAGATGACTTGGTGTGTTTGATAGAAAAATTGACAGTTTATTACCATTTCCATTCAAATACATGTAATTATTATAACATCTCTATAGACTTTTTTATTTCATCCTTAAGATTATGTAATACTACCCACCACAATACATACCCTATAATATCAATAATGATTTTATACCCCAATAAATACTCATTATGATATCTAAATTGTATCATACATCAATGATGAATTGAGAGTGTTGAACTATGTGAATCATAGAACACCTCATTATTCATATCTTTTTTTATTAGATGAAGATAATATTTTTTAATATTATAATTTAGTGAAAATAAATGATAAACATAAGAAAATTTATCACCTACTTCTTATATTACACATCTTCTTTCTCTACATCTTTAATTTTCACAAGGATATATGGTCAAATAATTTACAACCCCAACCTTACCTAGAGATTTCATCGTCTTGTTTACAATAGCTATTTTTTTGAGTATATCATGTTTCACTTATACATTGGGGAGATTTCAGGATAAATTATAAATTTTTTAATGGTTTTTAGGAATTAAATGGTGGGAGAATTGTTTTCCCCAACAATGCTTCCTTCCCCAGAAGACCATGTAACCCCATGAAAATAGGGTTTTGAAAGGATGGTGCAAGGTTTGGAAAATTATGCATCCTCTTATAAGAAAGCATGCACCATGTTTAGTGAGGAGAGTTTTTTAAGATCGCGGTCTGGGAAAACCATTCAACTCACACAGGAATCCATGGTTGAAAAATATTGATCCGCAAAAAATATAAGAAAAATATTGAAAACCATGGTATTAGTGCCCAATTTCCCACAAGTAGAACATAACTCATTCTAATATTTTTTGAATCATGAAGAAGGATTCTAAGGCCTTCTAAACTCCATTCATAGTGAATCAATGAATGAACTAAAAAATCTTCTCCACTCCTGGTAATATATTCTCTCCCTAATTTGTTTCTTCAATACCTCCAATATTTACAAAAAAATTCAACTGATTATTTCATGTATTGACGATGATTTAGATAATTTTTTTCAAGGATAAAATCTATTGTCTCTTGAATATATTTTTTGTGTCAAGACCTTGTTCAACATGTTAAGAGTTATGGATTATCTAAAATTTTTGATATTTCCTTTTGAAATAATCCATCAACAATATTGATGTTGATGGTCAAAATTTCAAATCTCTTAGTCTTGATATTATTTGTTTTTATGGATGTAACTCCCCAACAACAATTTCCCAGAGTTGGTGCATTAGTACATTACATTGGCATGATCACAAGAACGACCAAGTCTCGAAAGACTGATTAGTTTAGAAGCCTTGGAATAACTAGATACATTCAAAAAGTTTACAATACATCATAAATTGAAAACTAATACAACAAAATCTTGTCTTCATATACCCTCATATTATCCATACAGGCCATTCATAAATTACTTCTTCACATCCTGGGAAAAATAAAACATTGAAAGGGGTGAGCACAGATGCTTAGTAAGGATAACAATATAGAGAAAACATTCATAAATAATAATAAACATTTAACTCAATGTAAAACTAAAACAAAATCCTTCTAAACATGAACATTAGCATAATATGGCAATGATAAAATGAAATAATTACATTTACTTATTCCCATGGATATTCTACTAGTCGAATAATCACATGCAATATCAATAACCACTTTCATAATGATGGAATGCATAATGACAGACTATCATAACCACATAGCCAAGGCCTCGTGCCCAAACTACAAATAAGATTTTTTCGAGGCCTTGTGCCACGAAACTATTTTGTCTCATGAGACCTAACGATGCATCGAGAATCTATAGTGGGCTCAACCCATAACTTATTATGTCCAATGCATTCTTCATATGATTAGATTTAAACATAACATAAACATTCGTATTAAAACTAGCATACGAAATGTCAATACTTTTTCCATAAACCAAGAATGGTATAAAAATAACTCATTCACAGTCAAACATATCAGAAAACCTTCAATACAATATGGGTGTTTTGTATCATAATAAATCAACTTCAAAGAAACTTTAAATCCATCAAATGATGTTGACATAGATGAAATCAAAACTATTTTAGAGAAAAATATATTTTTTTGAAATCATTTAAAAGTCACATAAATATAAAATCGAAAATTTACTTTGAATATATCTTTATAAGATTGAAAGGGAAGCTTCTAAGATTTTATAATGGCAGAAAATAGCCGCACCCACCGTATAAGTTAAAAAAAGATATTCATACCTTAATTCTGTCGAAAAGGTTAAAAAGGACAATTTTTGGAAAACGATGGAAATATTCCTTTATAAACCTCTTATAAAATGTCAAACAAGGGTATAAATGACTTTAACCCCTATTCTGTAAAATATGAAGAATGTTTTGAAATACATTTTTAAGAAACATGGTTGTGGATGATAAAGAGGTCCCAGTAGATTATTACGTATAAACAACCTCGGATAATGAAGAGATTGCGAAATAAACCCTTACATTGTACTTTTCCTTAGTAGATGGTATGTTAACCTCCCGTATAATAGTTAAAACATTGTTAATAAATTATACAATAACCTTATACATAATTATTATATCATATATGTTCTTATAATAATCATTTGTTAATTAACGTCATTTCGGGTGTTTACTTACTCGTTTTATTTTATATGTTTTGTTACATAAGTCATGTTTGTTATGGATAGGAGGTATCTTATTCATATCCAAAATGATATAAAGTTATTAAAAATTACTTTTAATCATAAAATGATAATTAGTCTTGAATGGATACGATGGGGGGTGAATCTCATCACGTTCGTGGAGGTAGTCCGTACGTATGCACGAGTGACAATATCATTCTTTTGATATTAAAATCATATATAATTGTATGTTATATCATATATACTGAATTATTACCATTTCATATTTATTATTTTCATTAATTACACATCATTATTATACCCATCCAAATAATAATTTATTTAATAACAATTACACGACGAAGTGGAGACGGTAAGCCGTACGTATGCACATATGGTGACATGTCATTCAAAGGATGGATAAAATACTGAATATGGATGTACCATATTTATAATAACATCACATTATATATTTGATACTGGAGTTAATATTTTATAATGGGAATAACAAAGAAAGAAAAGTTTAAGAAGAAAGGAACTTGAAAGAGGGTGATGAAAACATTACCTCTTCTTCGGGTTCTTCTTTTTGATTTGATCCAAAGGGCTTTATAGGATGTCGTTCTGATCAAACTAAGGCCTCTAGGTTGAAGTGATGGAAGTTGAGATAGTATTTGGGTAGGGTATGGCTGAGCCAAAAGGCTTTGAATGTGTGAATTAGTGACAAGGGGGAGTTCCCTTTTATAAGAGGGGTGAGGGGCACCTTTGGAAAAGATAGAAATATTATTTTATAATAAATTCATATTCGGGTTCTAATGGCTCCAAAGTGGATTATATAAATTTTATGGTGGGGAGAGGTCGAAAAAAACTCAACCAAAAGGTTTTCGACAGGTTTGGGTCACTATATTAACCTTATCTTTTAGTTTTAACTCTTAGTTAATTAGTTTAACGTTTACCATGTCACTTTGTATTTTTATATTATATAGTTATTAAACATACTATATACATCCAAGAGACCCCCAATTGGTTAATTAATGATACAATTATCATGATACATGTACTTTGGCCTAACCTTATATTTTTAAGAATAGAGTATAAATTAATAATATAATCTTTGTTTTAAAAACTCTTTTCTGTCAATTTTGTCACTATTGGGTATTTTGTTTTTTATAATTTTATAACAGCATTATTACTTCAAATAAAATTTAAATAAACAATCCTAATATGTCATATTAACCTAGATACTTAGTGTAATTCATAAAAAGTCTCAAATTACATTTATTTTTATATTTATAATATCAATTATTTTAGTATTTCATTAATTTGGTAAATACTGTAACACCATTGTGTCATAAATAAATTAAAATATTTAACATCTAAAAATTATAAATAAAATACCATTATGTAGGAAATCTTTTTATCTTTATAATGATTTTTACAATATAATTTATCTTATGTATAACTCTATATTAAAAATGTTTTAGTTATTAAACATTCATTTTAACTCTTTTAACTCTTCCTTGAATTAAATAATAATTAATGTCCTAATATAATACAAGTGGACCTAAATGATAATATTGTATTTTTAAGGTTGTTTTTGGTCGAGATACACTTTTCCAATAGAATTAGTACATGTGTTAGGGTAATATTAATATCATTTTTACCCTTAATTACCCTATTTACTTTTAACTGTGGTAAATAAATGAAAAAAGTTTATATTCACCAAAAATTATTTTCACCTCATTGAACCAAATTTTACTCCTTGATATTAACCGTGTCTCTCGGATTTTCGAAATTCCACTCACAAAAGCGGTTAAATTAACTTTTTTGTAAATTTTCAAATTCTCCTAGGAGGTGGGTAAAAGACGGCGAAAAGTTCAATATAATTTATATATATATAATTAATCTAAAATAACTCCAATGAATTACATTGAACTTATATAGGTATTATGTATCTATTTTGACCTTAATTCAATTTAAATAAAATAAATGATTATTTAAATAAAATGTTGGTTTTAAACTATAACTCAGTTTTTTCACTATGCATCAAAAATTGAAATTTTCTGAAAAATACCAAAATTTCACCCAAGGAAAATTTCGCTATTCTGAATCCAAAAATGTCGTCCATTTTGAATGATAAAATTTATAAAATTTCAAAAAGTGGGTATTACTATTCATAACGGCTAGTTTTATTGGTTGTGGTGTGTGTTAGAACTCGAAGTTGCGTACAACACACGCTACTGCATTATTCAATGGGAAGTGTATCGTAGAAGCATGGGGTGTTACATTCTCCCCTCCTTTAAATAATTTCATCCTCGAAATTTCTAGAATATTACCACATGAAAAGAATCAGGTTGTTCTTCATCATAAGTTCCTTGGGTTCCAACATTGTCTCTTCCATATTATGGTTTCTCCACAAATCTTTTACCAGATGAGTCGTCCGGTTTCTCAGTACTTGTTCTCTCGTATCAAGAATCCTGATGGGCTCTTCACAATAAGACAGATCGGGTTCCAGTTATAATTTCTCATAGGTGAGTACATGCATTGGTTCAGGAATGTATTTCCTCAACAGTGATACATGGAACACATCGTGAACTTTGGAGAGACTCGACGGCATTTCCAAATGGTAAGCTACAACCCCAATTCGTTCTAGAATTTCGAAAGGTCTGATGTACCTAGGACTCAATTTACCTTTCTTGCTGAAATGTATAACTCCCTTCCATGGAGATACCTTCAAGAAAACATGATCTCCTACCTAAAACTCCAAATCTATCCTTCAGTTGTCTACATAGCTCTTCTGCCTACTTTGAGCTGCTTTGATGTGGTTTTGGATTACCTTTACCTTTTCCATCATTTCCTCCACCACTTCTGGGCCTACAAGTTTTCTTTCAACAATTTCATCCTAACATGTTGGTGTGCGATGTCCCTTTCTGTATAATGCTTCATATGGTGCCATTTGATTACTCGAATAGAAGCTATTGTAATAGGAAAATTCTACCAGAGGTAAATATTGATCCCACATACCCTGAAAGTCAAGTGAGAATGATCTCAACATGTCTTTTAATGTTTGAATAGTCCATTCTGATTTTCCATCTGTTTGAGGGTGGTAGGCAGTTCTCAAATGAAGTTCAGTATCCAAGGATTTCTGAAGACTCTTCTATAATCTTGAAGTAAAATGAGGATCATGATAAAAAACAATCAATAGTGGTACTCCATGAAGTTTCACCACATAATTAATATATAGCCTTGCTAGATGTTCAAGTGGTAAATCTTCCCTTATAGTAAAAAAATGTGCTGACATGGTAAGACAATCAACAATGACCCATATTGCATCGTTTATTATAGGAGTCATTGATAGTCCCATGAAAATGTCCATCGTAATATTGTCCCATTTACAATCCGGTATGGGAAGAGGTTGCATGACTCATCTAGGTTGTTGCCTTCCAACTTTCACTTGTTGACAAAACATACATCATGACACAAAATCCACAATCTCCCTCTTTATGTTCTCCCACCAAATATGTTCCTTCAAGTATCTATACATTTTGGTGCTCCCAGGGTGTATAGAGAAATTAGAACTATGAGCATCGTCCAAAAATTCGATTTTTAGATCAGGTATTTTGGGAACACAATGTCTCTTCCCAAATTTCAAAATTCCATCTTCATACCCAAATACATTCAATCTCCCATCATTCAAAGCTTTAATCTTCTTTTGAAAATCTTCATCACCGGTATGAGAACTCTTTATCCTTTCTAGTAAAGATGGTTTGGAAAACATTTGAAAAAGTATCTATGTCTCACCTTCCATGGTAACTCCCATTTCCATCTTCCCTAGATCCATGAAAGTAGGATCCCATTCAATTCTCATATTGTTCAAAACTCCATGATCATTTTTGCTCAAAGAATCTGCCACCTTATTTTCCTTCCTCAGGTGGTATTGTATAATACAATCATAATCCTTGAATAATTCAAGCCTTCTCCTTCGCCTCATGTTGAGTTCTTTTTGTGAGAAAATATACATCAATCTCATATGATCAGTATATATATCACATTTTTTACCATAGAAACAATGTCTCCATATATTCAAAGAAAAGATTACAGTAGCTAACTCAAGATCATTAGTAGGGTAGTTTTTCTCATGAATTTTTAGCTGTTGTGACGCATATTCAATAACCCTATCATTATGCATAAGTACACAACCAGGTCCTTTCATTGATTCATCACAATAAATAACGATCTCATCATTCCCTGATGGTAGAGTCAATATAGAATCATTGACTAATCTTTTCTTAAGTTCTTCAAAACATTCTTCACACTCTTTTGTCCAAACCAATTTAACCCTTTTACGTGTGAGCTTTGTTAATGGGTTAGCCAATCAGGAAAGGTTTTGGACGAAACATCGATAATAACCTTCTAAACCAATAAAACTGCATACCTCGGTTATACTCGTTGGTGCTGGCCATTCTTGGATTGCTCTTGTCTTTGAAGGATAAACATTGATTCCATCCATGGAGACAATATGGCAAAGAAAAGAGATATCCTGAATCTAGAATTCACACTTTCTAAACTTTCCATATAATTCATGTCTTCTAAGAATCTTCATTATAATGCGCAAGTGATTTTCATGATCTTCATAGATTTTGGAATATACCAAGATATCATCAATAAATACCACCACAAAATCACCGAGATATTCTTTGAAAACTCTATTCATTAGATCCACGAATACAGAGGGTGCATTAGTCAATCCAAAAGGATTTACTGTAAACTCGTAATGCCCGTACCTAGTTTGAAAATCTATCTTCGGAATGTCTTCCTTCTTCACACACAACTGATGGTATCCAGACCGAAGGTCAATATTTGAAAATTATTGAGCTCCATAAAGTTGGTCAAATAAATCATCAATGCGAGGTAGGGGATACCTGTTCTTTATTGTTATAGAATTGATCTCCCTGTAGTCAATACATAACCTCATAGATCCATCTTTCTTTTTAACAATAAGAATTGGGGATCCCCATGAAAAAACACTAGGGAGAATAAATCCCTTATTACTCAATTCTTATAGTTGATTCTTTAGTTCAACTAATTCCACAGTGGCCATTCTATAAGGTTTATTCGATATAGGTCTTGATCCAGGAATTAAATCAATGGTAAAATAACTTCTCGTTCTGGAGGATTTCTAGGTAAATCTTCCAGAAACACATCTACATATTCTTTCACAATAGGTACATATTCTATTTGAACATTCCTGTCCTCATCCACGGTCATTTCATTCACTTCCTCCCCAACAATGGAATTTAGTTTAGCTACTGGGGGTAGTTCTAGGTAAGAATTAGGTGGTGATGATTCTTCTCTAATTATAAGGTGTTCCTTATCAACATCATCAAAAATAGTATTCTCTTTATTATTACAATAATGTTTTGCATCATGGTCAAATAGACAATCCATACCAAGGATTATATCAAATTCAGTCATAGTTATGATGATGAGATCAGCCGATAAAAAACATTTATGTGCTCTATTGGGGACTGATTTACAAAACATTATTGCAATGATACTTCCCTTCGGAGTTTTAACTGACAACTCTCTTGTTAAATCAAATTGGAAATATCTAATTTCCTTAGCAAACTTGGAAGATATGAAACAACGCGATGATCCAGAATCAAATAAAGCATTTTCTAAACATGAGGAAACCATTAAATTACCTACCACCATGTCTTTTGGAGCTTCTACCTCAACAGTAGTGATAACATAAGCTTGGCCTTGATCCCTTGGCCTTTTTTAATGTAAGTTCCCCTGACACTTAGGAAATTAATTTTCATAATGTCCCATCTCTCTTAAATTGTAGCATTGGATATCGGTAGCTTCCTTCTTCCCATTGCAATCACAAGTTTGGTGGCCTTTTTCACCACACTTGTAACAGACTCCCATTCCTTTTAAGAAAGTACCAGGGTGTTTCTCCCCACATTTACTGTAGGATGGATATTCAAATTCTCCCTTCTTCCCCTTATTTTTATTCCCAGATTGATCAGTAGATCTCTTATTCTCTTTCTTGGCTTTAAATTCAAAAGACTTATAGAATTCCTTCTATGTCTTGATAGCACATGAGACAATGTAATCATACGACGAGAAGTATTGTGAGACTAATGTTCGAAGGAGAAATGGTTTTAAACCATCAACTTAACAATCAATATTACTTTTGGGTTACATATATAATCTCCAGCATACCTTGATATCCTTGTAATGTTATCCTCATACTTTGCACCATTCTCATCCTCCTTTTATCTCAGACTCAGAAATTGTCTTTCCATATCTGATTGATGGTAACGAGGAAAGTATTCTTCTAAAAACATATCTTTGAACTCCCTCAATTCCATATTTGATACTTCCTCATCTTACTTCGTGTTTTGAATCAATGACCACCATTGATCAGCATCTCCAGTGAGGTGGTAGACTTCCATGATAACTTTTAATCTTTCAATACTCTCCAAAGCCTGAAATATTTTCTCTGGGGAATTTATCCATTGCTCAGCTACTAAGGGATTTTTAATCCCATTGAATGTTGATGGTTGTTTCCTCATGAAGCGATCTAACATTCATCCTCTATGCTGTGGATCCGGGTGCTCCATACGGGTAAGGTTTTTATTCATAACTTGAGTGAGTTATCCCAGTATGGTAATTAGCTAATCAACAGTAGTTGCATCACCATCTCCACTATAATTATCTTGAGCAAGAGGGAAATTCCTACATGGAGTGGGTTAATTGATACAGTTTCCATTTCATCCACTAGGATCAATTTCTAAACAATGTGATAAACTAGATCATCTTATGAATCAAAATACATATTTCCATACTTGTAAAACACTTAACATAAATTGAACTATTTATGGATATAATCTATAATCATAAATAAATGTTTTATTTGAGAATTTATATACTCATAAAACCTTTATAATGGATTGTAAATAAAATGAGAATTATCCAATGCATATCCCCCGTGAGTGTTGTAACCAAGAGTGCATCAAGCCCCGTTGTCGTGCACCAGTTCTCATTCGAGACTAGCTCAAAGCGGTGTTTTCGGGTTTTACCCCTAGGTTGTGCCAAATCTGCCTCTACCTGCTCATATCTAGACATGGATGGGTTGCTCATAAAACTCAAAAAATCTCTATAATACCAAAATTCTAGGAAATTCTTCGATATTAATCCTCAAAGTCCATCTGAGGTTTATGTGCTCTAATCACAGTTTACCTAAATCTAGCTTCCATGGATTGTACTAAACTTCCTCTGATACCAACTGTAACGCCTCGACCCCGGTTTCCTAGAGTCGGTGCATTAGTACATAATATTTTCATGATCACAAGAAAGGTCAAGTCTCAAAAGGATGATTAGTTTAGTAGCCTTGGAATAATTAGATACAGTCATAATGTTTACATTACATTATAAATTGAAAACTACTACAACAACATCTTGTCTTCATATCCCCTCATAGTATCCCTATAGTTCATTCATAAATTACTTCTTCACATCCTGGAAAAAATAAAACATTGAAAGGGTTGAGCTCAGATGCTCAGTAAGGATAACAATATAGCAGAAACAATCATAAATAAGCATAAATATTTAAGGCAATATATAACTAAATCAAAATCCTTTTAAACTTGTACTTTTGCATAATATGGAAAAGTTAAAATGAAATAATTTCATTTACGTATTCACCTGGATATTCTACTAGTCTAATAATCACATGCAATATCAATAACCACTTTCATAATGATGGAATGCATAATGTCGGACTATCATAACTACATAGCCAAGCCCTCATGCCCAGAAAACAAATAAGATTTTGTCAAGTCCTTGTGCCAAGACACTAGTTTGCCTCATGAGACCTACCGATGCATTAAGGAGCTATAGCGGGATCCACCCGATACTTATTATGTCCAATACATTCCTCATATGATTAGGTTTAAACATAACATAAACATTCGTATTAAAATTAGAATATGAAATTTCAATACTTTTTCCATAAACCATGAATGGTATAAAAATAACACATCCACAGTCAAACATATCACAAAACCTTCAATACAATATGGAAGTTTTGTATCATAATAAATCAACTTCAAATAAGCTTAAAATCCATCAAAGGTTGTTTATATAGATGAAATCCAAACTATTTGAGAGAAATTCCTATTTTTTTGAAATCATTGAAAAGTCACATAATTATAAAATAAAAAATTTACTTTGAAAATATCCTTATAAGATTTTAAGGGATTTTTATAAGATTTTATAATGGCAAAAAATATCTGCACCTTACATATAAGTTAAAAAAGATATTCTTACCTTAATTCCGTCGAAAAGGATAAAAAGGACCTTATTTGGAAAATGACCGAAAGATTCCTTTATAACCCTCTTATAAAAAGTAAAACGAGGGTATAAATGAATTTAGCCCATATTCTGTAAAATATCAAGAATGTTTTGAAATACATTTTAAGAATCATGGATTTGGATAATAAATAGGTCCCAGTAGATTATTACATATAAACAACCTCGGATAATAAAGAGATTGAGAAAATAAACCCTTGCCTTGTACTTTTTCTTAGTCGATGGTATGTTAACCTCATGTATAATAGTTAAAACATTTTTATTAAATTATACATTAACCATATATATAATAATGTTATCATATATGATCTTCCAATAATTCTTTGTTAATTAACGTCGTTTCGGGTGTTAACTTACTCATTTTATGTTATATGTTTTGTTCCAAAAGTTGTGTTTGTTATAGATAGGTTGTGTCTTATTCATATCCAGAATGATATAATGTTCTTAAACATTAATTATAAACATCAAATGAGAATTAGTATTGAATGGATACTATGGGGAATGAATCTCAACGCGTTCGTGGAGACAGTAGTCCGTACGTACGCACGAGCGACAATATCATTCTTTTGATTTTAAAATCATAAATAATTGGATGGTATATCATATGTACATATTCATTATCATGTCATTTTTATTATTTACATGAATTAAACTTCATTATTATACCTATCCAAATAATAATTTATTGAATAACAATTACACCACGATGTGGAGACGGTAAGTCGTACGTTCGCACGTATGGTGACATGTCATTCAAAGGATGGATAGAATACTGAATATGGTTCTACATTATTTATAATAACATAAAATTATATATAATATACTATATTTATTATTTTAGAATGGGAATATCAAAGAAAGAAGAAGTTGAAGAATAAAGGAACTTGAAAGAGGGTGGTGAAAACATTACCTCTTCTTCATGTTCTTCCTTTTGATTTGATCAAAAGGGCTCAATAGGTTGGCTTTCTGATCCAAATAAGGCCTCTATGTTGAAATTAGAGAATTTGAGAGAGTATTGATTTAGGGTATGGCCGATCCAAAAGGGTTTGAATGTGTGAATTAGTGATAAGGTGGACTGCCCTTTTATAAGAGCGGTGAGGGGCACCTTTGGAAAAGCTAGTAGTATTATTTTATAGTAAATCCATATTCGGTTTCCAATGACTAAAAAGTAGATTATTTAAAGGTTAAGGTGGGGATAGGTAGAAAAAAACTCAACCAACAGGTTTTAGATAGGTTTGGGTAACTATATTAACCTTATCTTTTTGTTTTAACTCTTAGTTAATTAGTTTAACATTTACCATGTCACTTTGTATTTTTATATTATCTAGTTAATAAATATACTATATTCATCCAAGAGATCCCCAAGTGGTCCCTTAATGATACACCTATCAGGATACATGTACTTTGGCCGAACCTTATATTTTTTGGAATAGAAAATAAATTAATAATATAATACTTGTTTTAAAAACTCGTTAATGTCAATTTTGACACTATTGGGTATTTTGTTTTTGATAATTTCATAACAATATTATTAATTAGAAAATAATTTATAAAACCAATCCTAATATGTCCTATTAACCTATAAAATTAGTTGAATTCATAAAAATTTCAAATTACATTTATTTTGATATTTATAATATCAATTATTTTAATATTTCATTAATTAGGTAACTACTACATCACCATTGTGTCATAAATAAATTAAATTATTTAATGTATAAAATTTAAAAATAAAATACCATTATGTAGGAAATAACTTTATCTTTCTAATTAATATTTACAATCGAATTTATCTAATGTATAAGCCTATATTAAAAATGTTTTGGTTATTAAACATTGATTTTAACTCTTTTAACTCTTCTTTGAATTAAATAATAATTAATGTCCTAATCTAATCCAAGTAGACCAAAATGATAATATTTTATTCCTAAGGTTGTTTTTGGTCGAGATAAATTTGTCCAATAGAATTAGGACATGTGTTAGGGAAATATTAATATCATTTTTACCCTTAATTACCTTATTTACTTTTAACCGTGGTAAATAAAAGTAAAAAAGTTATTATTCACCAAAAATTATTTTAATCTCATTGAACCACATTTTACTCCTTGATATTAACCGTGTCTCTCGTATTTTCTAAATTCCACTCATATAAGTGGTAAAATTAAGATTCATGTGAATTTTCAAATTCTCTTAGGAGGTGGGTAAAAGATAGTGAAAAGTTCAATAAAAGTTTTATATATCTAAAATAACTATAAACTAACACCAATAAATTACATTGAACTTATATAGGTATTATGTATCTATTTTGAAATTTATTAAATTTAAATAAAATAAATAATTATTTAAATAAAAATTCGGTTTTAAACTATAACTATGTGTTTTTTCAATATTCATCAAAAATTGAAATTTTTCTGAAAAATACACAAATTTCACCCTAGGCTAATTTCGATATTCCGAATCCAAAAAAAAGTCCATTTTGAAAGATAAAATTTCAAAAAGTGGGTATTAATATTCATAACGGATAGTTTGATTGGTTGTGGTGTGTGTGTTAGAACTCAAAGTTGTGTACAACACACGCTACTGTATTATTCAAAGTGAAGTGTACCATGGAAGCTTGGGGTGTTACAATGGAATTATGGAATAGGATCATCAATGTTTAGAAATCCCACTTGTAATTTGACTAATTAATTGGTAAATTAATTAATGGAATGAGGTGATTATGAATTTTTTGGGTCATTTTGATTATATTATTGATCAATTTAATGAGATTATATAATTGGATAATTGTTTGTTTATGTAATGGATTGATAATGGGAAATATGATATTTTTGTCAAAACAATAATGGGTTAATGTGTTATATGAATAATGGGTAATAGATGGTTTTATTGTGAATATTTCACATTAATCCATGTGATTAATTTAAATAATAAATATTTATTGGATAGATGAAATGTTATACATTGATATTACATGTTAATAGATTTTTTATTTTAGATTAACCTTGTTGATTATGATATATTTGATAAATATGAATGATTCAAAAATGGGATGTGGGGAACATAACAATACTCCAAATTATAAAATGGAGTGATAAGTGACTTTATATAACCAAATGAATTAATTTGATTATTATTATTTGCGATGGAGACCAATTCCCCAAATACCCATGTGTTGTTGGACACATACTAATTCTCTAAATACCCATGGTGGGTTGTACATGATGTTTTGTGCTCCTGTGTCTGACATTAGATTGTGGTACCAAATGGAATCATTATCAAATGTAATAAATTGGATTATGAAATACCATGTTTTATAATGAATTGTGTTTCCCAATGTGAAATTTTTCTGACTCTGGAATGGGAATAATAATTTATTGATAGTATTTGTTTCATTTCGAACCTTTTGATTTATATGGATAATAAATGAAAAATAAATGAGGTAATTTTTTTTAATTTAGACATTCTGATTAATTATTTATACAACTACATAAACTATTATTGAGTAGATATTGTTTTAGACTCTATTTTTTGAGGACTACTATGTTTCACAGACACCCTACATGGGCTTCTGGATTGATACTCTAATATACTTTATGATTACAGGATAGGATAAGAGAAAGATCCCTTTGTTAGATGGGTGAGTCAGGATGGATCATGGATAATGGAACCATACATGGTGTCAGTAACCTCTTAAGAGTGTTAGTGTGTCTTTTTTTTCACACTTGAAACATATTTTAAATGACATATATAATGTTTTGGTTTAGATATAGTTTTTATTTTTTGTTCATCAAATGATACTAGTATTTTTATGAGATTGGTTATATCATTTAGATTTATTATCTATTTTAGTTGTTTTTTGGATTTTATAATCTGGTAATAGTATTCTTAAGCTATATATTTGACCACTGCTACTAACTCATCAATCTCTTTTATATGTGGTGGAGCACATGAAGTCATGTAACTGACGATATCGAGGCACTAGTATGTGGAATATGGGATATGAAGTTAAAAATTTGAATCAATGTGGAATCCATTTCTTTTAATTTTTTTTTATTTATTCAAGCTAAATAGTAGACATGGATGCATAGCGACTTAGTGAACAAATCATTCATGTGATTTCTAACCCATGAATAGGGGAAACACAAGTTCCAATGGTAGTATTTTTGTAATTAATGTGTGTTTTTGAAATTGGATGTTATTTCACTTGAGTGATTCATTAGTTGTTTGATCAAATTCTTGTTTTTGGGATTTTTTGAGATTTGACTCATCTCTATGTATGTCACGAGAGTTGAGTATTCATATATCATTCTAGGAAGATATGAATTTCTATGATATGAATCATTTTAAGGCATAGACCTAATAATAGGTTTCAGGTGATTTGTTGACAATGAAATCATTTTCATTGCATGTGTGATTGAGATGAAAATGGCACATGATATGGAATTGATAATTTTAAAATGATAAAAAAATTTAAAATGGTTTTCTATTGAGAATATTGATTTTTTTTTTAAAAAATACACATTACTAACCATGACCTAGATAAATGATGACCCATGGATGTGATAGTGCCTTGTTTTAGACTATGTGGCAAGAAAGGTGGATGAATTATTATGTCATTAAGTGAATCCCATGTGTGTTAGTTAACCTTTTCAAATGTGTACTAGGATTTTTGATTGTAATTTTTGAGACATTCATATCTGATATCTCAATTTTTAGGATAAAATTAGGTTTTGGATAGATATAATCAATTAGAGGTGGGACATGAGGCACCAATAGTGTCGGGTGATGAAGTTAGAGAGCCGTTCATTGAGAAACATTCAGAGATTATATATTTTATGGAATGAGACCTAGCTCTAGTTTTTTAGTGTATTTATAACTTGAAATCGGTTTTTCATCATTAGACCCCTAGGAATTATATTGAATAGGGTAGACCAGAGTCACCATTATTTTGGATTGATTAAATCTAGATGATTCCTGAAAACATAGAGGATATAGAGGAGAATAGAGTACAGATAGTAGCTTATTTATTATAAGGGTCAATGTTGTGATGGTTGGACATACAGATGTGGGATGTATAGGTGGAAAAAATGTTTTGTAAGGAAAACCAATAGATGTTCCTAGAGATATTTTATTCAGATACTCTTAGATAGGAGAGCGAATCCATGTTTATGATGATTAATATGGGGAGTATTTCAGTGATGGAATATGTTGGAAACTTTTTCCACTTATATTAATATTCTATATTTATAGTTGTAGAAGATAAATATATGGATATAAGTTATTTCGATGGGATTAAATTTTATATTATGTCATAATTTAGCAGCTTATAGTTAAATAAGTTTAATGAGGTAGTTGATCAGGCTCTCATATTGAATGGGACCATGAAGGAGGCTTCCAATGGAAGACAAGTGTCATCTACAATAATATCATGATGTTTTTCTTCTGACAGAATTAAGAGTTTCTATGATAATTTTGACTAATGTAGTTTATACCATTGAGGCTAGGTGGAAGGGTCAATTAATCAAGATCTTACTTGATTGATCTACCACTAGTGCAATGGGTTGGGTAACCATCAATGGAATAGTCCTCGAGCACTAGTAGAGTGCGAAGATTATGACAGAATGGAAAATATTTATAGGTTTTCCAGAAACCTAGTATAGGTATTTAATAATGGATAAACTAGGATGAACCATAGTACAGGAAGGTGTTCTACTCCATCGTATCAGTATGGTAGTTGGAGTTCAACTGGCCATGGTGGTTGTAGAAGTTTATGAGGTAATTCTCGAAAAGAGAACCCAAATCAGAAGAGTGTTGTAGCTCACGTGACTTAGATTTTGAGATAGGTAATATGGTAAAGATTGTTTCATGTTTCTTATCCTACACATTTAGATTCAGATGTTGGTCTATCGATAGTTACAATTTTTTTCATATAGACTGTAGACTACCTAGTGAGTTATTTTATGTTGTTGTGTCTCATTATTTTATATCATCTCAACAAGTAAGTGGTTTAAACTAGGAAGTGGAGTTAATGAGAAGGTTTATGTTGATCGATACACCTTTGGGTTTATATTCAAGAGATTTCTTTTTATGAAATGTGTGTTCGCTCATGGTGTGGGGTATTGTTTCCTAAGAGGTAATTAGATATTTTAAATTTCAAGTATTAGAATGATTCTAAGTATGGAATTTTGTGTATAATACCAAGACCGTATTGACTGTTTCCCCTAGAGTGTGACATTTACATCTACTGAGGATGAAAATTATTTTCATCATGGGGAGTGGGTTATCCTGGTTAGACATGAAGGTCCAATTCAACAGAAACTAGTAGAACTCACCACCCATATTGTATGTGTATTAATGGATGACATAAGAGTAAATCATAACATTGTTCTACCCATATCGGATATGATCTAGGATGTGTTTCTTTTGGGCTTCTCATGGATTCCACCCGAGAATGATGCGGAATTTATGATTTAGTTCACGTATGTGGATAATTCAATTTCTATTACCCCATATCTAATTGATCTAATAGAGCATCAAGAAATTAAGACAAAATAAGAATATTTGATTGATAACGGTTTTATCAATCTTAGTATTTCACCATTGTGTGCCCAATTATTACTTGTAATGAAGGATTATATGATGTAGTGCTTTGTTATCGATAATCAAAAGATGAGTTGGGTAACTATGAAAAATTGGGATCCTATTCTACTCAACAATGATCTATTTATCCTGTGGAGGGGGGAATTTCTTTTTTCCACTATCTTCATGAGATCAAGTGTCATGACCCACAATCACCCAGATGCGGGAAGGGATAGAAAACTTCAACACCATTCATTCATCAAGTTGAAGGATTGATTATGACCTCTGTGTCTCGTATTCAATAGTCCTCAAAGTGGTGACTAGAACCATGGTGATAGAGTCATATGTAATATAGAATGTATTATCCTTTTTGTTTATTAAGATCATGAGACAATATTGTACAATCCCAAAGAACTACAAAAATGACAGTAAAAGTATTGCCAAAAACCATTACCATATGAATGTTAAAATATAGACCCATATGAAGTACAAGAAAACTACAAAGGGAATGTACCAAAAGAAAAGAAAACAGAAACAACAACTATCCCAACATCTGAGCTAGTACGGTCCTGTACTATCCCCGAAGTCTTCCTAGATACCTGAAAATAGTTTTATATATGTAGGTTGAGTATATAGGTATACATAGTAGAGAAAACAAAAATCTATTGTGCATATGTTGGGAGGCATTCTAACACCCCATGAAAAAGTAGAGGTAACAAAAACACCTGGCAAAGAAAGTATCAACCCAGCCAGACCAAGGTACACTGCCCAAATAATGAAAGAAAGGTAAAGTAATAGTAATAGAACATTGATATTTGGGTACCCAGTACCAATTTTCAATAGTATTTTGAAGAAATACTAACTGTCAGACCTCCCCGCCATTTTTAATGCAGTCCCACTCCCGCCCCAACAACAACATTATGGACCACACAAACAACGTATACCGCCCACAGACACCTAGGCTAGCACATCCTATTGTAACCATGCCCACAGAGACCTGGTTCTTCACAACTAAACTTCCCGCCTTCAGACACCTGGGCCACCACAACCATACATAAGCACACCCGTAGACACATGGTCTATAATAGCTACTGCTAAGCCTGAAGACACCTGGGCTTCATTGTAAAGTCGATTGGGAAACAGAACAATCCACACACACCTAGACCAACCACCATAAAGTAACATATCTAAATAATCTTGGGATATAATGGACCTCCGGCTGTCACATCCAGCCCAAAGTGTCTTGGGCTCCCCGGTAGAGGGAGATGAAAAAAATAAAACAACCAGCCATGCATAGGAATGTTGTAAAAAAACCCTCCCAATAAAATTGTGGTGTTTGGAACGATGTTCCCAACATGTGTGGGGTGCATATAGGAATCAAAATAATAATTTATATATATAGTTGAACACGCTTTCTCACTAACCTAAGGGTTCTAAAACCATTCTATACACAAACACCCTTGTTAATATTCATTTACACACAAAAGCACAACATCCACCACTAGAACACCACACATTTCTGTTATCAAGTTCAAGTGATTCCATTTAAACATTCCTTCACTTACCAGAAAAAAAAATTCATAGCCACAGTCCAAAACAATTGCTGATGGAAAAATTTTGGAGCAATATTTTATCCAATAAAAAATAGTTCTATTATAATGTCTCTCCAACAAAAAGGATCAGGGAGATCCCACCAAGTACTGTATCTAATCCAATCTACAATATACGGACCCACATAGCCTCATATTCTCATCCAACAACTTAATAACAAGGGATAACATCCCCCTCAACGTCAACCCATATGGATTAAGCAGAACAATTGTGCTTCTTAGCAGAATAGAGAAATATGGTTTTTAGATTTAACTACACCATCCTTCAAGTTCCATACTTTTTTGGTTAACTTGGGTGATAACACAAGAATTATTATACGTTCATCATCCATTTCATCAAAAAAAATTACATGAATAACCATTTCCCATGTAACATCCATTCAATCACATGTTCATACATAAAACAGAGGATTATTTTTTGCATATTAAAGGGCCACCAATGGGCACAATTTTTAGTGGGCATAATCCCATACAATTAACAACATATTAATGTAAATAAAATAGTTCAACATCACCATAAAACACACCCATTCATTATGTAAATTCTATTTATTATCTTTATTAAGGTTTAAATTCATCCTACCTTTTTTGGGAAACATTTCCATACCTGCCACACATGATAATAATAAAGAGAGATGAAGGAAGAATACCAACATGTATGTTCAACGATCGATGTTTTTTCATCACACCATAAACTATGGATGAAACACATGCATAAGACTCCATGTCTCAATGGGTGACTGAAAAGGGATCTAGCACAGCGTATGATTCATCTATGGAAGATGGACTCCAAACAAACCAAGATTGATTGAAAGGAAAAAAAGGTATGATCTCGACTTCAGAATAAGTCCAGATCCTAAATTCAGGAAGATGATTTTGAAGTACATAATATTCAGATCATGAATCAACCATTTGGGTGGGCGGATTCACACATTATAATTTATTTGGATTTTATAATTGTCATTAGATTTGGTGGAGATAAAAGCTGTGATTTAAAGGGTTTCCCTTAAACAAAAAAAAAGGCATAACAGTTCTAAAACTGTAAAACATGACAAGGTGTGACACTGAAGAAAAGGATATGAATTTAGATAACTAAAGGTTATCCTAACTAATGGGGTTTTTAAAAATCGTTCACTAGATTTTAATGGCTTCTAAAGTGGTATTAAAATTATTTTACTTTGAAAGATACATCACTAGGGAAAAACTAGAAGGTCCTAGAAAAATAGGGAAGGACTCACCATTAGGTGAGTCACCGTCACCCTAGAATCATCGCCCAAGAACCATCATCCTAGAACCGATGCAGATTGGTGCTATGGGAGACCCAACAGTGGCACCCATTACAATCCATGCCACCGACACCCATTAGTGTCACTGTTTGTCAAATCCAAAAATTTGGAAAACTGCTTAGTGAGTTACCGATTATCCCCAGGACACCACAAAAACCAGAACATAGAAAATTAATGGACCAGGAAAGTCCCTACCATTACATTATGGTATCATCAGTTGCAATTTTTACCTTCTAAAATAATTAGGGCTTCATTCAGTAACTGGTATATCCTTTACAACTATGTTTAAATGACTTTTGGTTTGTAGAAAACTCATATAGGGTTTACAAAATAGATGAAAATAAATTATTACAACATTCTTATATCAGTTTTTGATTATAAATGTTGATTAAATATTGGTGTACTCTTGGAATAAAAGAAATCATGAAAAACATCTTAACATCATCCAGATTATACTATGAAAAAATTGGTTGTAAACAAATCTATCTAATTGTCAATTTTTGATTAATTAAATACATTAATTAGGCCACATAATATAGGAGTAAGGTGTTTTAGTGGACTACGATAAGGTTCATGGAGTGGTTTCTTGGTTGCAGCCCATGAATGTTTTCGATATCATCCGTTTTTCAGGTTTGATATGATATTATTAGAGGTTCATCTAGGATATTAACCAATTTAATGTACTCATTATAGGATTGACCAATAAGGAAATAAAGTTTGAGTGGTCTATTGAATATGAGAATGCCTTCCAAGAGTTTAACGAGTTATTGAAAACCACACCAATGTTGACAATTAATGTTCCGTGTGTGGAATATATTGTGTTCAATAAGAATTATAGGATATAACTTTGAGTATTTTTGGTCCAGGGATATCAGGTTATCACATATGGGTCTTTACAATTGTGACCAAATGAACGGAATTACCCTACACCTAACCATATGTTTGTTTTAGTGGTATATATGTTGAATTGTTGGAGGTATTATATGTCAAGAGATAAGTTTATTTTTGTATGAAGATCAAAAGTGATTAAACTATATCTTCTGAAAATAGGATTTAAATCCTTGAAAACAGATATGGGTTGATTATATGTTGTTATTTTACATTGATATGGAATATATTCTTAGGAAAAGAAACAATGTTGATAATGATTTGAGAGGTAAATAATTAGACTCAAAAAGGTTATGAGTCTAGTTATATGTGGATAATGATGGCTTTATTGGTAGAGATGCATGTTGAGGATTACAAGGTCTATAAGTAAATTGCTCTTATATTAGTTATTATAGAGTCCGAACTTTTTATCTAGACCAGGGACAAGTAGTATGAGGATCATGAAGGATTGTAATTTTGGGATAGCCTTAATGGTAGGGGGTCACATTTATATTTGTTCATTGATAAGGATGAAGTCATATAAGTCAAGAATTAGGTATTTATGTCTATGAGTATATAGTAGGAGATGATTCATGAATTTTATACCTTGATGTTGAAGGTACATCTAGGTTTAAGAAAATGTACCATGTCTCATGTAGACAATATTGGTGTATGAGAATGAAAAAGGTGATAGGAGAGTTCATGAAAAAATGGGACACCAATAACAAATTGTTGTTAATTGATAATTAGCCTGGTTGTTTACTACTTCTACTACCAATTTTGGAATGGATGTGTGATTTAATTACAATTGATTTTTTGGTGGGTATCCCAAGGATGGATCAGATGAATGACACGATATGGGTAGTTTTGGACTAACTAATGAATATATCACATTTATTTCATATTAAAGAGACTTTTTCTATTGATTGGTTTGAATATATGTATGTTCCAGTGATATTTTATCTTCACAGGGTTCTATAGACTATAGTTTTACACCATCACTCATGTATTAACTCATGTTTCTCGAACTTCTTATAGAAAGTTCATTGTACAAAGGTATTTCCGAAAATGTTTTCCACCAACATACAGATGAGATGTTTGAGTGTATTATTTGAGTGCTTGAATATATACTAATATCTAGTTTTTCTGACATTGTTGGGTCGTGGTAGAATCACTTATAACTGGTGGAGTTCTACTCTAAAATAAATTATTGGGAAACTGTTTAAATTGAACCATAAAAGGATATTTATGGCATGTCATTAATATATTTTCAATGATGAGTGTACATAGTTGATTCAGATAAATTGGGACTAGGGATCGTGTAGGAGATGTCAGATCTAGTTTATATAATTTAGAAATGTATGTTTGTGGAACAATGCAGGAAGATTTCGTAAGCTGATTGATGCAGATGAAGATATGAATTTATAAAGGGTGATCGTGTATTCATTGAGTGTTTTCTAGATTATTTCATCATATGGTACAAAGACAGGGAATGTTTGTTTCTATGATTGTGGTACCATTTGAGTATTTTAAGAGAATCGTGATGGTAGTGTACCGATTGGATGATCCATAGAGGTATAGTTCTATGCAAGTCGTTTTTCCATGTGTCAAAACATCTATGGTCTCACCCTAACCATTCTCATGTGATCGATCATAATGATATTGAGATTGATATTGATGTGGACTTTGAGGGGAATCTGATATGTGTATTGGATCATAGGGATAATGAATGATTGTGAAATACTAAAGAGATAATTCGAGTATAGTGGAAACATGGACTTGATTATGAGGAAACAATAGAGAGATAATTTAATATGAGGTATTAGTATACCAATATGTTTAACTAAGAAAACATGGGACATATAATTTAATACGAGGGATTAGTGTCCCAATATGTTTACATGAGAATCATTAAGATGATTTTGAGTAAATATGGATGATCTGTTAGTATAAGGGGGGAGATTGTAAGATCCTGGCCCTTTCTTTATACGTGTGAGGCCCATTTGTTGGAACTCTGTTTTCCATTTATTAGTATATCATTTTATGGTTCTAAATTGTTTAGTTTTAAGATTAAATTTCATATTTGTGAAAGGATATGGTTAGTGAAAATATGGTGAATAGATCTTCCAAACTGTGCGCGCCATCCCAACATACCTTGCATGCGATTATATATCGGGATTGCATGGTTGGTGCATGGTTTGGAAAACATTGTGGCTTATTAGGAGTAACCATTCACCTCCATCTTTTAGTCTCGTAGTAATGGGGACTATTAGGGAAAAAATGCACCTCATATAGGAGACATTTCATATGGTATATTAATCCACATAAAATTTTAAAAAAAACCCAAACCCTAGTATTGACCCCTAATAACACCAACATAGACATAAACTCATTCAAGAAATTTTTATGCTCACTAGAGGATTGTAAGGACTTCCAAACTGATCTACTGATGAATCAAAGAATAAATTGAATTATATTCACCTCTCATGGTTTTATTTTCTCACCATAGATGGATCTCTCACTCTCATGTTTTTATATCATATTTTCAAGTGATGATTTCTTCTATTTGATGTGGTTTAGATCTAGGTTTTCATTGTGGTATTCTATTTTCCCATGGATCTATGTTCTTAATCGAGGTCTCATTCATTGTCATGATATTGATTTCTCTGCTTTAATTTGGGAATTTCAGTTAGAGACCAACCATCAAACATCTTTTGGTCAGTATTATAAATTTTAAATACCATATTCTTGATTATAATTATTATTCTAGAATTTAGAACCAAAAATTTCCATGTTTGGAAATAACACATTGTTTTAGATTTATTAATTGCCTCGTTAATTAATGGAATGATATGATTTTGAAATTTATAGGGAATTAAAATAATAAAATTGGTTAATTAATTGGTATTTTTTAATTAGACACTTTTTATATATGGAATTGTCTGAAAATAGTAAATTAGGGATGTTTTTATTAACCATAATGGGTTAATGGGTAATATTAATAAAGGGTAATATACAGTTTATTGGTGAATTTTTCAAATTATTCCATGTCATTATAGTAATGGATTGTGATTCAATTGGTAGTTTAAATTGTATATAATTATTTTAAACATCAATATGGGGGTTAATATTCATTGAATGTGTTGAATGCATTATATGTCATAAATTTGAATGATTGATGAATGGGGTGTAATACACAAACTAAGGATCCAAATATCGATGTGGTGCTCTCTATGATGTTCTAGACCCATATTCATACAAGTTATTATTATTGTATTGGAAATTGACTAATTCTCCAAATACCCATGAGGTGTGAGAAACATGTTTATTCTCTATATACCCATGCAGTGCTAGAAATGATGTTATACAATGTTGATTTTGGATTTGTTAAATGGTTCCAAATGGTCGCGTTATGAAACAAAATTAAATGGACAATGAAAGGAAATGTGTTATAATTAATTATTGGTCCCTATGTGATGTGGTTTATATAAGGACCTGACCCTGGTTACCTAGAGATATTGCCTTATTGGTTACATAGGAATACAAAAAATAATAGGCATCCCAAAAGACTAAGTAGTTTAGTATTATTGGAAACAAGATACATACATAAGTTTATCATTACCACTTGAAATGAAAAATAAAATAAAAACTCAATAGAAAATTCCATAAATCCTAGGTTATTCAATCATGTCATTCATAATATAATTCTTCTTGCCCTGTGAAAATGATACATAATAAAGGTGTGATCTCAAAACCTCTGTAAGGGTAAGAAATACAGTGGATGATAACATAAACATTTGACATGGTGAATAATTGAAAACACATGCATTTAGAAATAAACATGAACATAATATGGTAGAAATATGAGCTGAGTAAATACTACCATAACATAACATAATCATGGGTATTATACTAGTTGAATAACCACATGAATCATCAATACTACATTTATAATAAGGGAATGCATAATGCGGGTCAACATATCTAAACCGTCCAGGCCTTGTGCCAATACCATAAATAATCATTTTGTCAAGGCCTTGTGCCAAGACCATAGTTTGTCTCATTAGACCTACCGATGCACTGAGGGGCTATAGTAGGCCCCACCCGACGCATACTATGTCCAATGCATTCCTTATATGAATTAGGATAAACAGAAAAAACATACGCATTAATATATTAAATGTAAATAGATTTCCCCATACATTAAGCCAAAACACTAACCATTCGATGAAAACTGATGAATGGTTTAAAGATAGAACATAAATTTCCAAACTATTTAAAAACAATTAAATTGAATATTTTATACGATAATATGGAATACTAATCCCAATAATATATATAAATCAACATGTGTGTTGAAATAGAGTAAGATACTCTTATAAAATCTTCGAGTATTTCTTGAAATAAATACTCTATTACATTGAAAGGAAGAGTTCTTTTGGAAAAATAATTCTATAAAACTAGAAGTGAAGTAATATATTATTTTCATAAAAAATGATTGATTATATATATATAATGGTTTCAAAAAGTATATTAGATATTTCTCTTGAAAATATGTAAGAAATTGAGATATTCCCATGAATCTGGATTGTATTTCGGAATCAATTTGAAATATCCTTTAAAATAATGTAACTAACCATTAAATAAACTAAGGATTTTGGTTAGTGTACATATATGAAAAAATTACACCTAATTTATGATTAGTATATAGTAATACATAATAATTTCATTGAGGTAATTTAGACAATGAAAATAACCCGAATGGAAATGGAAGTTCAGGTGGAAAAACCCTTACCTAAAATATGAATGTGTTCCCCTCTTGAACTTAATTTTCTAGAATATTAAATTATACATATAAATAAGTTATTTTATCACCTAATAAATTTTTTTTAGTTTATCATAATTATTTTTAGTTCAAATAAGTTATTATTTTAAAATTATTATATTCAATTTTGTAGTTCCAAAGTGTTTGTTTTCTTAATTTTCAATATTGGATCACTTGTTTTTTTGTAATTAAGTTCTTGTGAAATGGGTGTAAATATCTAGAATGGAAGTTACATATTATTTATGAACATCCAGAAATTTTAATGTTCATTTTAATCAATTTGTTACATGGAATGAGGATGAATTGTTAGTTGACAACCACTTCGATTATTTGGCGGTATTTGGATTATTATAAACTAGTTTTGTCATATGATTTAATAATATGTAAATATACTGGTTTGTGAATATTAATTAGGTTATGATACATGTATTTTTGTCTGGTTAAACCATTAAAATGGTTTCATGACATGTATTGAAGGATAAATTTATGAACGAAACTTCTTCTTCCACAAAAAATATAAATTGAAACCTCATTGACGTTGATTTCATTTATAAAAATAAAAGGGAGGGAGTAAGAATATCAATGATTTTTCTTTCATTAACATGATATTATTCAAGTATATAGATGATATAGGAGTTCATCATGGTCATTTGGACATAGGATGTGATGAGGGAAAAATAAAAGTGATGATCTTGAAAATATGAGAAAAGGTGAGAGATCCCTTATGAAAATACGCAGCCTAACAGCGTCGCTTAATATTTTATAAAATGAATTGATGAGAAAAATTGGGTACTGAATCATATTGAAATCAAAAGGAACGTAATAATAATACATAAAATCAAACCCCAAAATATTATAATGTAAATTCAAAGAGATAACATAAAATAAGTGTCGACTAAAAGAGGAGGGTGAAGGATTCCCTTACCTTGCAGAGTAACTCCTAGAACATGATGGTTGGGACATTGGGGTGCTTAAAGACACCTTAGAAAGACTTCTAGAGAGATAAACCACTAGACATTCTAGGATGAGCGATTTTGAATGAATGAAAACGAATGGATGAGTAGGTATTTATAGAAAAATATAGGGAGTTTTTTAATAATTTCTAAGGGACACCTCATTAGTGGTTTTTGCCAAACCAAGAGCATTACCAGGGTATTTGCACATGGTTTTGGCCAATTGGGATACCTCATGTAACATGTTTCTTTACACATGCCGACCCGCCTTTTATTTTAAATATTACGTCATTATGATGTCATTATACTGCTGAATACTCAAAATAGAATTTTCACTATTCATGAAAATTCAAGTATTTTAGAAAAATACCATAAACTCACTCCTACCATTTTTCGATGTGTATACTTAAAAAACAAAATCCATTTTCAAAAAAATCTAAATATTATAAATTTAATTTTTAAATAAAATCACAGTTAATTGAAAAAATAACAAATTTAATGTATAATTAGTTCTATATCACATTGAAAAATCAATTAAGATCTCATTATCTTATTATCTTATTAAATATAATAATATCATTATTAACTATTCATAAGGGTCTTGTTATTATTCATATTACTATTTATAAGGACATGTTTCTATTCCCCATAAATCAATTTTTTTATAACAGACTCCAAATGACTTACTGGTCACAACTCTAGATGACCGTTATTCGAAATTCCTAACACAGTAAAGGCAAAGTTGTATTTAATGACTAGATTCATTCAATATTTATTTTCAAAATCATGGCATGTTACATTCTCAAATCCTTATAAAAAAATTTTCCTCGAAATTTCATTTTCCAATATTGGCCAAAAACATATGTGGGTAATTTTCCTTCATTGCTTCCTCCAGTTCCCATGTTGCTTCTTCGTACATATGGTTTCTCCATAGTACATTGACCAGATGGGTAGTCATGTTGCATAGAACATTTTCTCTGAAATACAATATTTTCACTGGATGATCATAATAGGAAACATCATCCTCTAACTGTACCACCTCTAAAGAGAGTACATGTGAAGTGTCTAGTATGTACTTATTCTAGAGGGATACAAGAACGACATCATGTACTTTTGACATGGTAGGTGGAAGTGACATTCTATAGTGACCCTACCTTTTATTAAATTACTATTATATCATTATAAAGATAAAAAAATGATTATTATTACACAAAGAGGATCTGATGGTTTAGTGTCTTGGTCAAACCAAGACTATACATTACAATTACAACATCGATCATCCACTTTTGTGTTCATTTATTATTCTCTAGGTTATTATTGGAACTCGACCTCTCTTTAGTAAATGTAGCCACCTGAGGATATGCATAAGAAATTGTGATCTAGAAGCCTAGTAATGTGATAGATAAGAACAGTATAGCATGGGGTGTGAATATTTATATCATAGGCAAAGAATCATGAACATGAGAGGAAGCATTAATAAGAGAATTGAAATGTGGAAATGCATAAAAAAGAAACATCATGTCTTAGTGGATAACATCCCAAAATATTGTGAAAAAAGATAGAATATTGTTCACACATCATTTCACATTTACTCATGAGATTCATCACATTACTCAATGCATTGGAGCGCTGTATAATTCTGGGTGCACCCGTCACAATTAAACATTCATATTGCGCTATATAATTCCTGGTGCACCCGTCACATCATAACATTATAATTATCATGAATTCCACATAGAACATATATCAATAATGAACATAACCTACCCATGGAAAGGAATGGGTTTCATCTCATAAGAAAAAATTCATAATCTTTTCATTCCCAAAAGAAAGAGGGAACAACATACTTAATACAAGAACCATCAACCTTGAATGAGAGGTAAAAGTGAGTTCTTCAAAGAAGAGTTCTTTTGGAAATTTTTTTATTGAAATAAACTTTATTATAAAAAATTTATATCCTAGAAAAGGTAATATAAGATGAATTTTTTTTTATGTAGTGACCATACCAAATTCGGAGTGAAAGAGGCAGAACCCGAAAAATGAATGTTGGGTTTGAGAATTCCCCCTTACCTTGTATCTGAATGCTTCCTTCTATTTAATTTCTTGTATAATGACATTATATTAATTAATTATACATTAAAAACCCTTTTATACATGAATAGATTACATTCTGGTTTCATTATGTCATTTTATGTTCCTTTGGATGACTTATAGAGTTTAAAAAACATTGTTCGGGGATGTTTGTTTTTATGTATTCATGAATTGAAGTTTGTGTATAACATGGGAAAACATCCAGAACATACATTTAATTTTATTAATAATATTAAAGATGTTAAAATGATCTAAATATGAATTAAATTTTATATCACGTGGATGAATCTTTAGATAGGAATTTAATGATGATCGTTTGGGTTAATTTGGGATGTTTTTCGATCACAACGAACTTGTTTTAATTTCTCACTAAGTAATATGTACATAAGTCTATTACAAAAACATTAAATTGAACATAATAAATATAAATTATTCTGTTTCAACCATAAAAATGGTTTCATGACCATATCTAAAGGTAGAAATGGAATAATAAAACATATCGTTCTTGAAGGTGATAGATAATCACCTTACGAACACCATTTTCTTTTATAAAATAAATGGAAGAGGAGAAGGGGGTTGGATGGTATAATATCCCATTAGTATCATAAAATTACATTATATGTATGATAATGGAGTCACCATACCATTTGGATAAAGATATGGTTGGAGATAATAAGAAAATGACATGAAATTGAAAGGGAATTAAGGGAAAGTGGAAGACAAATTACCTCTTGAATCCTCCTCCTGAGATCCTCCGTAAGGGGCCTAAGAGTGGTCTTTTGATGAGACCCAAATCTCTTGGTAATGGGGGAGGGGCTCGAAAAGATCATTGGGTTGTGTTTAGTCAATTCATAAAGCTTCAGAGGAGTGTTTTGGAAAGGGCAGTGGGAGGGGTTATTTATACACGAGGAGGGAGGTGTTTTAGTGTAAAATATTAAATAAAATAATATATCCAAATTCAGACTTGTAATAGTAGTTTTTTGACAACATAAATAATATATTAATATAATATAATTAATTTTAGGCTCTAATTCATCTTTATAATTTGAATTCATTAATTTATAAATTGGAAAGTGAAGGAAAGCGAAGAAGTCACATTAAGAAATCACATTTTGACTTTAGACTTTGGAAATGTCTTTTTAGTTTTTAAAATTGAGTTTATTGTATTTTAAGGAACCATTTATAAAATTTATTATTATTTTGCCGAACCTAATGTTCTAGAATGTTTTTTTCATCATTACATCATTAATGAGGCAATTTAGGATACACTGGTTATGTGAAAAACTATATTTTTACTATTCAAATGAAAATTGATGTATTTCAGAAAAATCCCAAAATTTCACCCATAGTATTATTAGATGTGTAGAATCCAAAAATGAGGTCCATTTTTTAATTGTAAATTTCTAAATATTATTAATTTAATATTTAATTAAAATCATTATTTAATTGAAAAATACTGTTTATAAAATTAAAACTAATTTTATAATGCTTTCAAAAATTACACAGGGTCTTATAAAATTATCTAAAAACTAGAAGACATAGACTTGATTATTTATGAACACATTTTAAGAATATACCTATTTATATTATATTAATTAATTAATTAAAATTCATTATTTATAACTTACAAAAATAACAAAACATTTACTGTGGTCAAACTGTCACTTTCTAAGATGCCTAAATTTTATTTAATAATTAATGAGTAAGTTTACACTTATATTGAAGATTTACTATTCATAAGGGTCGTACTACTGTTCATAAGGGTAGGTTATTATTCATATGGGTATGTTACTATTCAGAAAAAATTATTTTTTTCTTATTAGACCGCAAAAATCATCTTCAAAATAACCATAAATACCAGATTTTAAAAATTCTAAACACATAAGTGACAAAATTATGTTTAAAGGTCACTTAGAACTTAGTAGTTCATTATGTTGTTTCTTCATGTGACTCTAGGACATATTTTTAAGAAGGTAATTTCCATTTAAATACTTTGGATCGTTACATTCTTCCCCCATTATGAAATTTCTCCATCGAAATTTCACTTTACACAAACAGGTGAGGGTACTTCTCCTTCATCGTGTCCTCTAGTTCCCAAGTAGATTCTTCAAACTTATGGTTCCTCCACAACACTTTTACAAGGTCGATTGTCTTGTTGTGTAGAACCTTATCAATCCTCTATAGAATCTCTACTGGATGCTCCTCATAAGAGAGATCATCTTCCAGCTGTACTACCTATGAGTTTAGTATATGTGTGGGGTCTGGTATGTACATCGTCAGGAGTGATATGTGAAACACATCATGAAATTGGGCAATATTGGGTGGAAGTGAAAGCTGATAGGCCACGGCTCCAATGCGGTCAAGGATATCAAAGGGGACAATGTACCTTGGGATTAACTTTCCTTTCATCCAAAATTGCATGACTATCTTCCATGGTGATATATTGAAGGAATAATTTATCTGCAACGTTGACCTCCAAATCCCTTCGACGGTTGTCAGTATAGCTCTTTTTCAGACTTTGAGTAGCATTGATGTGTTTCTATATGACTTGAACCTTTTTTGCCAACTCTTCCCCAAGATTGTGTCCAAGTAACTTTCTTTCTCCAAATTCATCCCAACAGGTTGGAGATCTACATTGCTTTCCATACAGAGCCTCATATGGAGCCATCTGAATACTCGAGTGGATGCTATTGTTGTATTCGAACTCAACCAATGGGAGATGTTGATCCCATCCACCTTTGAATTCTAGTGTGTAGGATTTTAGCATATCTTCAAGAATCTGAATAGTCTTTTCAGATTGGCCATCGGTTTGGGGGTGATAGGTTGTGCAAAAAATTTAATTCAGTACACAATGTATGTTAAAGGATCCTTCTGAATTTAGATGTGAACCTTGGATCATGGGAAAAGACAATTGAGAGTGGAACACCATGCATTCTCACCACTTCCTTCACATATATCCTTTCAAGTTGTTCAAGAGAGAGATCATCTCGAATAGCGATAAAATGGGTAGTCTTGGTGATTCGATAAACCACAACCCCTATCGCATTATTTCCCATCAACGTATTTGGGAGACCCATGACAATGTCCATAGTAACATTTTCCCATTTCCACATGGGTATAGTCAATGGATGCATCTTCCTTTTGGACTTTTGTCTCTTTGATTTAACTTGCTGACATACCAAACACATTGATATATATTCTACAATATCTTTCTTCATGTTATCCCACGATAAGTGTTCTCAGAGATCACGGTAAATTATGGTGCTACCAGGATGGATAGAGAATGTTGAGCTTTGTGTATTGTCCAATAGATCATTCTTTTTTCTGGGTGATGAAGGCACACAAAACAATGTTCCAAACCAAATCACACCATCATCATCGACATGGAACTCATGCAGCTTCCCTTCCATTACTGCATTCACCCTCTTTTGTATCTCCACATCATCCCTTTGTTCTTCTTTTATCATCCCTTGGATTGATAATTTCTGAATCATTTGGGAAAAGATGGATGTATCCCCGGCCCTTATGATTTCAAAATATATCCTTTGCATATCAAAGAAGATAGGGTCTTTCTCAATACGTATCATGGATAGAGTAGCAGGTTATTTTTTTCTTAGAGGATCAGCAAACTTGTTCTCCTTCCCTAGTTGGCAGTGAATAGAGTAATTGTAATCCTTGATTAGATCTAACCATCTCATTTGAATCATTTTGACACCCTTTTGTGTGAATATATACTTTAGGCCTTTGTGGTCGGTGTATATGTCACACTTCTCACCATAAAGGTGGTGCTGCTAGATTTTCATGGAAAAAATCATGACTACCATCTCTAGATCTGGTGTCGGGTAGTTCTGCTCATGAATCATCAACTATCGTGAGTCATGGGCTCTGATATTATCATTTTTCATGAGTATTCAACCCAAGAATTTCTCTATAGAGTCACTGAATATCACAAACATTCTCTACTTCTCAGTAGTGTGAGTACATGTGCAGTGATCAACATTCTCTTTATCTCCTTGAAGATTCCCTCACATTCATTCATCCAGACATACTTTTCCCCTTTCCTTATTAACTTAGTTAGCAGGCTTGACAACTGTGAGAAATTTGTCACAAAACATTGGTAGTACCCAGCTAATCCAAGAAAAATATAGATTTCGGTGACACTAGAGGGCCTGGGCCATTCCTCAATTGCCTTTGTTTTTCAAGGATCCATAGAAATTCCCTCACTTGTGATCACTTGTCCCATGAACGTGAATTTCTTCATCCAAAAGTCACACTTGCTGAAATTAGGGTACAACATCTCATTTCTCAATGTTCCCAACACAAGTCTTAGATATTCATCATGTTCTTCCTTGCTCTTGGAGTAGATGAGAATACCATTGATAAACACTACCAAAAATTTGTCAAGGTAATTTCTAAATACTCTATTCATCAAATCCATGAAGATTGCAGGGTAATTAAGAAGTCCGAAGGGAATCACTAGAAACTCATAGTGCCCATACCTTGTACGAAAGACAGTCTTATGAATATCCTCTTTCTTCACCTTTACCTGATGATATCCAGAACGAATATCCACCTTTGATAAGTATTTGTCTCTTCATAACTGACTAAACAAGTCATAAATCATTGTAAGTGGATACTTGTTCTTTATGGTGGTTTTTTTGCGTTCTTGATAGTCGATACACATCCACATTGTTCCATCCTTCTTCTTAACAAAGAGCACTAGCGCACCCCGTGGTGATGCACTAGAGCATATGAACCCCTTGTCCAGATGATCTTACAGCTACTTCTTTAACTCCTCCAGTTCAATAGGATCCATCCTATTGGGAAACATTGATATATGAGTATCTCTGGGTATGAGTTATATTGAGAACTCTACCTCATGATCCGGGGGAATTCTGGGTAACTCTTCTGGAAATACATCACCATATTCCCACACAATGGGAATTTTTTCAAGGTTCAAACCTTCCTTCGACTCAACCATTTGGGCGAGGTATTCTTCTTCATAGGGAATAAACACCAACACCATTGAAGGATTTTTCAAAGGGGATTCATGATATTCCTTGCATTTGAAGTGGAGCATGTGATGGTTCAGAATATGGAATAATATTTCCTTTTCCAGACAGTTTATATGTGCTCTATATAATGAGAGGCAATCCATTCCCATTATAGGATTGAATTCTACCAAGGGAAGTATTACGAGATTCTCTAGAAGAATCTTCAATCATACGCCAACAAGAGCAGAGTCAAACACTTGGGTTTCAATGATTTCACCACTTGGTGTTTTTACAGATATCTCTACTTCAAGGTTTCGGGGCTTGGATTCTATAGTTCTATAAAACTTACAAGATATAAAGGAATGCGTAGAACTAGAATAATATAAGACCTTTTCCATTCTAGAGTGAATAGGAAGTGTTCCTTGTAATACATCATTATCTTGCTCTACTTCCGCAGTAGTGATGTCATAATCCTTCCCTTATTGCTTTGGCTTTGGTGGCTACTGATGCTGATTACCCTCGAGAACTTGAGGTTTAGTGCACTAGATTTCATAGTGCCCAAGATCCCTACAGTTGTAGCATTGAACAATGAATGGTTCTCTCTTTTTTTCCGCCACATTTTCCTTCCTTTTTATGTATTTCTGACACACTTGAGCATGGTGTCCTTCTTTCCCACACTTGATTCATTTCCCCGTCCCTTTGAGGCAGTTTCCATAGTGTAACATCCCATATTTTTGACAAGTGGGTTGTTGTTTTTTCTTCCCACCATTGTCATCAGATCCACCAGCTTGAAACTCCATCCTTCGTTTCTTATCTCCATAGCCATGGGACCATTCTCCAAACTTCATCTCCACTTTGAGAACACACCGAACAACTTCTTCATAACTCCCAATGTTTCGAATTTCAATAGCCTTTCTAAGGTGTAGTTTTAATCAACTAATGAATCTATCAATTTTTCTATGATTGTTGATAATAAAACCTGAAGTGTACCTTTCCTGACTTGTGAAATTTTCTTCGTAGGTTGTGATAGATCCTCCTTCTTTTTTCTTGTGCTCTATGAATTCTCTCTTCATCTTCGTACGAAGAGTTCGTGGGAAATACTTATTAGGAAACCTGACTTTAATGTCTTCCCATTTCATCTCTCCAATTTCCTCCCTTGCCTTGGTGTTCTTAATCAAAGACCACCATTGATAGGCCTCTCTATCTAGATGATAAATGGTCAGTGTCACCTTTTCTGTCTCAGAATAGTGTAGAACAAAAAATAACTTCTCCATGGTGTTGACCCACTGTTCCATAACTAGTGGATCAGAAGATCCACTAAACATCGGTGGTCGTTTCCGCATAAAACATTTGATAGAAAATTTCTCTCTCTTTGGTTAAGTAGGGAGTTCCCCATTATTATGGTTATTGTTCATAACTTGATATTATTAGGTAATCATCTCCATGATGTTTTGAACTCCTCCTCCCAAATTAGTGGGGATGTTGTTCGGGTAATCAATGCATTGTCCCTCACACGGGTTGTTGGTGTAGTTTCCCTTGATTCCCACCATTTTCTAAAATTGAAAAGGGTATAACAAAACATAATTCAACAATTCCTGAATAACATAATCATTTAAACAAATCATAGCATATGGTATCCCAATGTAAATATTCTTGTGTGCATATTTGTACTTAAACTCATACTAGACATTTTCTCTAGGGTTCAGTAATCCTAATTCCCAAATTAACTAAACCTTTCCTCTGATACCCATTATAGTGACCCTATATTTTCATACATTACTATTACATCATTTTAAAGATAAACAACATAATATTATTACACATAAAGGATCTGATGGTTTAGTGTCTTGGGAAAACTAGGACCATACATAAAAATTACAACATCGAGCATAAACATTTTTGTTCATTTATTATTCTCTAGCTTCTTATTGGAACTTGACCTCTTCTTAGTACATGTATCCACCTCAAGATATACATCAAAAGGGGTGATCTATAATCCCAATAAGGGAATGGATAAGAACAATATTGCATTGGGTGATCATATTCATAACATAAGAAAAGAATCATAAACATGAGAGGTAGAATTAATAAGAGACTTGAAATGTGGCAATGCATAAAAATGAAATATCATGTATTAGTGGTAAACATCCACACATGTTTGTGAACAAAGCTAGAATGTTTTTCACACATCATTTCACATTTACTCATTATATTCATCACTTCACCCAATGCATTGCAGCGCTGTATAATTCTAGGCACACACGTCGTATCATAACATTATCATTATAATACATGCCACATAGAACATATATCAATAATGAACATAACTAACCCATGGAAATAAATGAGTTTCATCTCATAATAACACATTCATAAACATTGGGTTCCCAAAAGAAAGAGGGAACAACATACTTGATACAAGAACCATCAACCTTGAATGAGAGGTAAAGGGTGTGTTCTTAAAAGAAGAGTTCATTTGGAAAACATTATGATTGAAATAAACATTAGTAGAAAACATGTATATCCTAGAAAAGGTATGATAATTCTGAAAAAAATTATTTTTAAGGAGTGAACATACCAAATTTGGAGTTAAAGAGGCGGAACCCGAAAAATGAAAGTTCGTTTCGAGAATTCCCCCTTAGCTTGTATCTGAATGCTTCCTTCTCTTTAATGTTCTGTATAATGACATTATATTAATTTATTATAAATTAAAGAACCTTTTATACATGAATAGTGTTCATTATGGTTTCAATATGTCATTTTATGTTCCTTTGGATGACTTATAGAGTTTAAAAAACATTGTTCGGGGATGTTTGTTTTTATGTATTCAGGAATTAAAGATTGTGTAGAACATGGGTAAAAATCTAGAACATACATCAAATTTTATTAATGATATTACAGAAGTTAAAATTTTCTTAATATGAATTATATTGTATATCATTTGGATGAATCATTAGATAGAAATTTAATGATGATCATTTGGGTTAATTTCGGCGGTTTTTCGATCACAACAAACTTGTTTTAATTTATCACTTAGTAATATGTACAGAAGTCAGTTCTAGAAATTTATATAGGACATAATAAATATAAAATATTCTGGTTCAACCATAAATTTTTTTTCATTACCATATTTGAAGGTAGAAATGGCAAAAGAAAGCATATTGTTTTTGAAGGTGATTGGTTAACACATTACGGACAACGTTTTTGTTTATAAAATAAAAGGAAGAAGAGAAGGGGGTTTCATGGTATAATATCCCATTAATATCATAACATTCTAGTATATGTATGATACTACGGTCACCATACTATTAGGTCAAATATAGGTTTGGAGAGAATAAGAAAAGGACTCGAAATTGAAAGGGAATTAAAGGAAAGAGGAAGACAAATTACCTCTTGAATCCTCCAATTGAGATCATCCTTTATGGGCATATGCTTGTTCTTTTGATGAGACCAGAATCACTTGGACGTGGGGGAGGGGCTAGAGAAGATTATTGGGAAGATTTTAGACAATTCTTGATGTTTTAGAGGAGTGGTTTGGCAAGGGGAGGGGGAGGGGTTATTTATACATGAGGAGGGAGGTGTTTTTAGTGTAAAATATTAAATAAAATAATATATCCAAATTTAGACTTGTAATAGTAGTTTTTTGACATCATAAATCATATATTAATATTATATAATCCGTTTTAGGCTTTAATTCATCTTTATAATTTGAATTCACTAATTTATTAAGGGGATAGTGAAAGAAAGAGAAAAAGACACTTTAAGAAATCTCTTTTTGACTTTAGACTTTGGGAAGTTCTTTTGAGGTATGAAAATTGAGTTTATTGTATTTTAAAGAAAAATTTATTAAATTAAATAAAATATGGCCTAAACTAAAGTTCATGAATGTTTGTGTCATAATTACATAATTATTGATGAAATTTTGGATACACTGGTTACGTGAAAAACTGTATTTTTATAATTTACAACAAAATTGAAGTATTTCAGAAAAATCCCAACATTTCACCCTTATCATTTTTCGATGTGTAGAATCTAAAAATGAAGTCCATTTTTCAAAAATAATTTTCTAAATATGATTAATTTTATATTGAATTAAATTCATAATTTACATGAAAAATACAGTTTTTAAAATTAAAACTGATTTTATAATGCTTTAAAAAATAACGTAGGGTTTTGTAAAATTATCTAAAAACTAGAAGACATAGATATGATTATTTAAGGATAAATTTTAAAAATATTACTATTATGTTAATTAATTAATTAATTATAATTATTTATTTATAACTTACAAAAATACAAAAAATTCTACTACGGTCAAATTGTCACTTTCTAAGTTGCCTAATTTTATTTAATTATTCATTGGTAAGGTTACTATTATTTTGAGGATTTACTATTCATAAGGGTCATATGGATATTTATAAGGGTATGTTACTATTAATAGTGGTATGATTCTATTCCCCAAAATTTTTGTTTTTTTATTGGACCGGAAAAATCATTTTGAACACAACCGTGAATGTCATATTTTTAAAATTCCAAAAACCCAGAAGTGACAAACATATCGTTAAAGGTCTCTTAGCACTTAGTGTAACACCCGAGACTTTTATAAGATTTTTTTTTTATTTTATATAAATCATCAAAGGATTCTTTCACTACACACAACAGTAGCTTGGCTTGCTTTACATGTAATCGTTACCTTCCTTGATAGCTTGCGTCGTACGCAATACCGAGTTTCACTAAACAACGATATTCTATTAAAATATTATTAAAACTAGCCGTTATGAATAATAATAACCACTTTTTGATATTTTGTAAATTTTATTTTTCAAAATGGACTTCATTTTTGGATTCTGAATATCGAAATTAGCCGAGGGTGAAATTTTGGTATTTTTCTGGAAACTTTCAATTTTTGATGAATAGTGAAAAAACAGGGTTACTATTTAAAAAACGACTTTTTATTTAAATAATTATTTATTTAAAACAACATTAGGAATAAAATATGACTATTTAGGCCCACTTGGATTAGATTAGGACATTAATTATTATTTTATTTAAAGAAGGGTTAAAATAGTAAAAATCAAATTTTAATAAGTAAATAATTTTTAATATAGCGTTATACATGAGATAAATTCCACTATAAATATTCATTAGAAAGATAAAATGTTTTCATACATAATGGTATTTTATTTGTAATTTTAGACATTAAATAATTTAATTTATCTATGACACAAAGATGGTGCAGTAATTATCTTATTAAAGAAATATTGACAAAAATGATGTTATCAATACCCAAATAAATGTAATTTGAAATTTTTTATGAATTCCAAAAATTTTATAGGTTAATATGACATGTTATTATTGATATAATTAACTTTAATCGAACCAATAATTCTTTTATGATTTTCACAAAAATAAATTACTAAATAGTGTCAAAATTGACATAAAATAGTTTTTAAAACAAATATTATATTATTAATTGTTATTTTATTCATAAAAATCTATGGTTCGGCCAAATGACTTAGATATGGTAATATATATTAATAATAAACAACTTGGGGTTCGTCTATCTTGTTATGGTACGCTTGATAACCTTATAGTGTAAGAACACAAAAAGAGACGGTAAAAGTCAAATTATCTAACTTAAAGTTAAATCTAAATGATAAGGTTAAAATAATAAACTAAACATGACAAAATTCTATTGTATGAGAGTATTTCGACCCATCCCCACCTAAGATTAGAAATAAATCAATTTTAAGCTATCTAAAACTGAATATGGCTTTATAATAAAATAATATTTTTAGTTTTCCCAAAGGTGCCCCTCTCCTCCCTTATAAAAGGGCACCTCCTCTCTCTCTTCCTCACACCACTTTTAGCCTTCATGATCGGCCAACCCCTGCCAATTTATCCTCTCCAATTCCCTATAAACATCCTAGAGGTCCTGGTCTTCTTCAAAGACCAATTTTGGTGCCTTAAAAGGAGGTCTCAAAGAAGCGCTTCAAAGAAGAGGTAATGTCCGTTACCGATTCCTTCAATTTTATTTCTTCTTCCACTTATTATTCTTTAGTTGTTTAACTATGAATTAATAACATCAGTATCACTCAAATACTGATATGTTATTATAAGTATGAAAAAACCCTATTTCACCATCTATCCATCCTACGAAAAACGAAATCACCGTGTGTGCGTACGTACGGAATACCGTCTCCACGCATTGGTGTAATCTATTTTCCACCACCACCTTACTTGGATGGGTATAATGGTGTAAATAATAACAATAATTTATTATTCTAATGTGATATTGATTCTGAAATATTATACATACACTCCATTACAATTTCATGATCATGGGAACGATATCATCGCTCGTGCATACGTACGGAATACCGTCTCCACGATGTGATGCGACTCGTTCTACATGATCTTCATTGCATAATGATTATATAAATGAATTGAATGAATTAATATGATATATATTACACTAATAAAATTATGGAAATGAGGTATCTATAACCCAAAAATTAGAATAAGAATTTATTCGACAAAACACACATAAGAACAAAAAGTAATAAACACCCGAATAACATGTAGTAATGAAATATTACTAATAATAAGCTAATAATATGAACATATATGATATCATAACAATGATTATGATTCTGGAATAAGTCAATGACATTATTTAAATCATTATACAATAGGTTCGAACACTTACGAAGCAAATCTGACCTAAGGTAAGGGAAATATCACAATCTCATTTTTATCCGAGATTGTTTATACTTTGGAATTTACTGGGGTGTATTTTATCATCCACATCCATGTTTCCTCAATATGTAATATTATTTACATCCACTTAAAATTGTTTAAATCCAATTTTACCCTTCGTTGAGTTTTTAGTAAAATATATGAAAAGAATCTTTTGTCGTTTTTCATACGAGGTAGTTTTTGACTTTTCCGATAAATGTATGAGAGGAATGTTTTTTAACTTATACGGAATGAATGTATTTTTAAAACATTATTTCCAAGAATATTCATTTACAAGTTTTCATGTTTATTTTTAGTCAACTTCTTTTAGTTTAGAATTGTATGACATGTTATGAAATGAAAAGTTTTTTTGAAGTAGAAATGATATTTTCCTCAACAATGGAGTTCAATGTTATTTTACATCTAAGATAATAAAGGGTTCTGTTTTGATCCCTATTATTACATTGATTTGATTATGCTGTGATGAAATAATTTTTATGAATTCCTTTATCTTATATGAATTTTTTATGAAGTCACGATTTTTAAGAATCCCATTTTTATTACATGGGTTATGCTATGATGTATGATTTATGATTTTGTGGAACACGTAATAATAGTATCATTATGAGATGGGTGGGGCCTATATCTCCATCCAATGCATTGGGTAAAGATTTTATATCTCATGAGATAGACTTGGCTGGAACGGTAGGTTAAACTGGTTCAGTGAAACAGGACTGAAACGAGGAATTAACACGTTTCAGACATGGTCTTTGTCCACTAAGATAGTCTTGGAAAAGAGTTTTGACTAATAAGAAATGATTATCTATGATTATGTGTGTATTCCACAAAGCTTCAAGTTTTATGTTATGATTATTTTGATTACATTTCACTACCAGGATTTATACCATGTTATGAAATTATGATCTCTTTTGTATGGTATGATTTCCAAAATTTTATGTTCTTATGAATATGATGTGATTGATATTTATTTTTTTACCCTTACTGAGCATTTGAGCTCACCCTTTTGAATGTTTTCTTTCCCCAGGTCAGGAAGAAGGTTATTAAGTATGATATGCCAAAAGGAACTATAGATATGAGGAAATAAATGGGAGACAATGTAGATTCTTTATGAACCAGTTGTTTATGTTTCCCATTTTCTAAAGACACTATACCTATACTCTCCTTCCATGGTTTTTTTATATGTTGTAATAATTGTACTTCAATTTTGAAGTACTAACAATGTATATAAAGTATGGGTCGTTATAGTTGGTATCATAGGAAAGGTATAGTCAACCTTTGGAAACTAAGATGTGAAATCTTTAGTAAGAATCCTAAGGATAATTCTAAGCATAGAACACAATATTAGGGTTTTAGAAATGGCCATGAATAACCTATGATAAGACATTATGAGTGAAGTTTTAATCTTGATTATGTGGTTTTCCTATTATAATTAGTGCTGCTCACACTATTCTTCTTGGTTTTATTCAATGGATGGAACCCGAAGGAACCGTGTTAATGCGGAATGTGAAGGGAAATGCAATGATTGTCCCCCTGAGAAACCAAACATTATGGGAGCTAGAATGCAAAATCTTGTAGCCATGCCCACACAACATTCTAAAGATATGAATCAAGCAGGACTTCCGAACGAGCAAAGGATGGAGCAACATTATGTTGAATCCTTCCTGAGACAGCGTCCACCTTCATTCAGCGGGTCTACTGATCCATTAGTTTCTGAACAATGGGTCACTTCTACTGAAAACATATTTTCAGTTCTTCAATGTTCTGATCATGATAAAGTCATCTTAGCAGTGTATCATTTGGAAGGTGATGCTGATCAATGGTGGAATCTTATCTGGAATACGAGGTCATGAGATGAAATTGAGTCCATGGAATGGGATGAGTTCAAGAACTTATTTTTTAATAAGTACTTCCCTCGTATTCTCTGAACAAAGATGGAGAAGGAGTTTCTTGAACTAAAGAAAAATGATGATGAATATGTTGGTACCAATGAAGAAAATTTTACAAGACTTGCAAGGTACGCTTCTGGTATTATTATCCAAACTTAGAGTAAGAACGATCGATTCTTTAGTGGCTTAAAAGTAATTCTTCAAAGGGCGTTAGCCATATGGGACCTCAATAGCTATGAGGAAATAGTTCGATGTGTTCTCAAAGTTGAGATGGATATTGGAGTAACCCATCAGTCATATGGGTTTGATAAGAAGAGGAAAATGGAATTCAAAGGAAAATCTAAAGAGAAAACTGAAAAGAAGATGAGTTTTCCCTTATGCTCAATGTGTGGAAAGAAACATAGAGGGAGTTGTCTTAAAGGGACAAGTAAATGCTTAAAATGTGTAAAGGAAGGTCATCGGGAATTTGAATGCCGCAATGATGGTAAGAAGATGTCTAGTGATACGAACAACTAAAAGGCTACACAGAGTGAAACTCCTATAATTCAATGTTGCATGTGCAAGGAAATAGGGCAATATGCCAATCAATTCCCTAATCCAAGGGTTTTTGATGATCATCAACGTCAACAATCTCTTAAGGCTAAAGACAAAGGAAAGTCACATGCAATTTCTATCAGCGATTTGGAGTACGATAATGAAGTGGTGAAAGGTACACTTACCATCCACTCTAAAGTAGAAAATGTTTTATTTGATTCTGGATCCACCCACTCCATTATTTCTGAAGAATTTTCTAAGGGTATCAACGTATTACCTCAACAATTAGATGTTGAGTTAGCTGTGACAACCCCTAATGGCCCAACAGTCGCCTCAAAAGTTTATAATTCTTCTCCGATTGTAGTTTGTGGGAAAGTGCTTCCTGAAAATCTTGTGATCCTCCCTATAGAGGAATTTTATGTGATTCTTGGCATGGATTGGATTTCTCTATACAGAGCTCATATCAATTGCCAAAAAAGGGAAGTCACATTTCATATTCCAGATCAATCTATGATCGTCTATCGATGCAAGGATGAAAATAACCTTCCAGTATAAATTTCATTCATCTTATAGGTCTTGATTCTACTAAATGAAGGTTATTTATCTCGAATGGTTGGTGAGAAACTCACGATTAAGAATATTCCCATTGTACGGGAGTTTGATGATGTCTTTCTGGAGGAATTTTCGGGTCTTCCACCAAATCGTGATGTTGAGTTTTCAATAGGACTCATACTGGGTGCTTTACATATTTCAAATACACCTTATAGAATGGGCCCAGTTGAGTTGCAGGAATTGAAGAAGTAAATCCAATAGAATCTTGATATGTGTTTCATACGCCCTAGTGTGTCACCTTGGGGAGCACCTATTCGGTTTGTTAAGAAGAAAGATGGATCAATGAGACTCTACATTGATTATTGATAACTTAACAAGATCACTATCAATAAAAAATATCCTCTCCCACGCATTGATGACTTATTTGACCAACTACACATAGCTCATTACTTTTCCAAGATTGATCTTCATTGAGGGTATCATCAATTTAGTGTCAAAAAAGAGGATATACCAAAGACGGATTTCTGTACAAGGTATGGACACTATGAATTTATAGTGATTCCATTTGGTCTTACTAATTTCCATGCTATCTTCATGGATCTGATGAATAGAGTCTTTAGAGAATATCGTGATTAGTTTGTGGTAGTCTTTATAGACGATATTATTGTATATTCAAAGAGAAAGGAAGAACATGAAGATCACTTGAGAATTATATTGAAGACCCTGCGAAAGGGGAATATTTATTCCAAATTTACCAAGTGTGAATTTTGGCTTCAAAAAGTTTAATTTTTGGGTCACATAATCTCAAAAGAGGGGATATCTATGGATCCAGCAAAAATAGAGGTTATCGAAAGATGGTCGAGACCAACAACAGTAACTGAGATCTGAAGTTTTCTTGGTCTGGCTGGATATTATCGACGTTTTGTGAAATTTTATTCAAGATTATCTAATCCACTCACCAGGTTGACTCGGAAAGGAGTTAAGTTTTTTTTGGACGGAGGAATGTGAAGAGAATTTCAAGGAGTTGAAAAGAAGGTTATCCAGTGCCCCTGTTCTCACACTGACTTGTAGTGGAGAAAGGATTGTGATCTACAGTGATGCATCCAAGAAGAGATTGGGGTGTGTTCTTAAGAAAAATGATATGGTGATAGCTTATGCATCACGATAGTTGAAAATCCATGAGCGAAATTACCCAACTCATTATTTGGAGTTAGCTGCGGTAATCTTTGCATTAATAATTTGGAGGCATTATCTCTATGGAGAAAGGTGTGATATTTATACTGATCATAAAAGTTTAAAGTATATTTTCACAAAAAATGAGCTGAATATGCGCCAAATAAGATGGTTGGAGCTGATTAAGGATTACGACTGCTCAATTCATTACCACCCTGGGAAAGCAAACCAGGTGGCAGATGCATTAAGTCGACAAGACCATGCCAGTTTATCCATGATGAGAATCAAAAAATATCCAATATTTATGGATTTACAAAGGATGGATCTTGGAATTATAATGAAAGGGGAAAATCGTATCTTTCTAAAATGAATGATCAACCATCTATACATGTTAAGATTAAAGACGCACAAAAAGAAGATGTAGAGTTACAAAAGAAGGTGGGAAATGTTCCTAAATTCAACCATGATTGTGATGGGATAATAATGTTCAGGAATCGGGTTTGTGTTCCTCCCATCCCTGAATTAAAGAAGGCACTACTGGATGAATCTTATAGTTCTTCATTATCTATTCATCCTGGAAGCACGAAGATGTATAGGGACCTGAAATAGTACTTCTGGTGGGATGACATGAAAAGAGATGTTGCTGAATATGTCTCTCGATGCTTGGTTTGTCAGCAAGTTAAATCTAAGAGATAGAAGTCTAAGGGGATGTTACAACCATTACCCATACCCGAATGGAAATGGGAAACATCACTATGGTCTTTGTCACAGGACTTCCTAAAACATCCAAAGGCAATAATGCTATCTGGGTCATAGTTGATCGTCTTACAAAGTCTGCACACTTCATTACTGTTAGAGAGGATTTCTCTCTGGACCAGCTTGCTAGGATATAAGTAAAGGAAGTGGTAATATTTCATGGAGTACCACTTTCTATTATATCTGATAGGGATCTGAAGTTTACCTAACATTCTTAACGAAGTCTTCAGCATACTCTGGATACAGATTTGAGTTTCAGCACTGCTTATCATCCTTATACAGACGGTCAGTCTGAGAGGACAATTCAAACTCTAGATGATATGTTGAGAGCTTGATCTATGGATTTCAAAGGTGTTTGGAATCAACCCCTACCTTTGGTTGAATTTTTTGATAATAATAGCTTTCACTCCAGTATTCAGATGGCTCCTAATGAAGCTCTCTATGGAAAGAAATGCAGGACTCCAACTTGCTGGGATGAAGTTGGGGAAAGAAATAAATTAGAACCTGATCTTGTTGATGAGATGGCAAAAAAGGTCCGACCTATTCATCACCACATATGAGCAGCTTAGAGTCGCCAAAAAAGTTATGCCGACAACCGAAGAAAAAACATAGAGTTTTAATTGGGTGATAAAGTGTTCTTACGAATATCTCCTTGGAAGAGAGTAATGAGATTTGGAAAGTAGGGAAAGCTGAGCCCTAGATATTCCGGTCCTTTCGAAATACTGGATCGTGTTGGGGAGGTAGCATACCAATTGACACTTCCACCGAATATCTCTCAAGTTCACGATGTGTTCCATGTATCTCTCCTGAGAAAGTACATACCTGATCTTTCACATGTACTCAGCACAGAAGTTGTACCGCTGGAACAAGATCTTTATTATGAAGAACAGCCGATAGAGATTCTCGATCGTAGTGAAAAAGTCCTACGGAACAAGACCACTCGCTTGGTGAAAGTTTTATGGAGGAACCACCAATTAGAAGAAGTTACATTGGAGCTTGAGGATATAACGAGGGAGAGGTATCCTCATCTGTTTGTTACAAGTGACGAATTTCGAGGGTGAAATTCATTTTAAGGGGGTAAAATGTAACACCCGAGACTTTTATAAGAAATATATTGTTTTTTTATATAAATCATCAAAGAAATATTTCACTACACATAACACTATCTTGGATTGCTTTACACGCAATCGCGACCTTCCTTGATAGCTTGCGTCATACGCAATACCGAGTTTCACTAAACAATGATATGCTATTAATATATTATTAAAACTAGCTGTTATGAATAGTAATAACCACTTTTTGTAATTTTGTAAATTTTAATTTTAAAAATGGACTTCTTTTTTGGATTCGGAATATCGAAATTAGCCAAGGGTGAAATTTTGGTATTTTTCTGGAAACTTTCACTTTTTGATGAATAGTGAAAGCACTGGGTTACTATTTAAAAACTGACTTTTTATTTAAATAATTATTTATTTTTTTTAAATTTATTTTAGTTCAAAATTGATACATAATACCTATATAAGTTGAATGTAATTCATTGAAGTAATTTTATAATAATTTTAGATATATAAAAATCTTATTTAACTTTTCACCGTCTTTTACCCACCTCCTAAGAGAATTTGCAAATTTACATAAAACATAATTTTTCCACTTCTGTGAATAGAATTTCAAAAATCCGAGAGACAAGGTTGATGTCAGTAAGTAAAATGTGGTTCAATGAGATGAAAATAATTTTTGGTGAATAGTAACTTTTTACTTTTTTTACCACGGTTAAAAGTAAATAGGGTAATTAAGGGTTAAAATGATATTATTATTACCCTAAAACATGTCATAATTCTATTATATAAGTGTAATTAGACCAAAAAAACATTAGGAATAAAATATGACTATTTAGGACCAATTGGATTAGATTTGGACATTTATTATTAATTTATATAAAGAAGGGTTAAAATAGTTAAAATCAATGTTTAATAAGTAAATAATTTTTAATATAGGGTTATACATGAGATAGATTCGACTATAAATATTAATTAGAAAGCTAAAAAGTTTTCCTACATAATGGAATTTTATTTGTAATTTTATACATTAAATAATTTAATTTATTTATGACACAACGATGATGCAGTAATTATCTTATTAATGAAATATTGACATAATTGATGTGATAAATACCCAAATAAATGTAATCTGAGACTTTTTATGAATTACACTAATTTTATAGGTTAATATGACATGTTAGTATTTATTTAATTAACTTTTTTCTAACTAATCATTCCGTTATAATTTTCACAAAAATCAATTCCAAAATAGTGTCAAAATTGACATAAAATAGTTTTTAAAACAAATATTATATTATTAATTGTTTTGTATTTCCTAAAAATATAAGGTTAGCCCAAATGACTTATATAAGTTTATATATATTAATAATAAACAACTTGGGGTTCTTTTGGCTTGTTATGGTATGTTTATTAACCTTATAGTGTAAGAACACAAAAAGACACGGTAAAAGTAAAAATATATAACTTAAAGTTAAATCTAAATGATAAGGTTAAATAATAATCTAAACTTGTCCAAATTATATTGGATGAGAGGATTTCGACCCATCCCCACCTTAGCTTCGAAATAAATCAGTTTGGAGCTATTTAAAACTGAATAAGGCTTTATAATAAAATAATATTTTTAGTTTTTTCTAAGGTGCCCCTCTCCTCCTTTATAAAAGGGAACCTCCTCCCTCTCTTCCTCACACCACATTGAGCCTTAAAAATCGTCCAACCCCTGCCAATTTCACCTCTACACTTCCCTAGAAACAACCTAGAGTTCCTGGTCTTCTTCAAAGACCAATTTTATTGCCCTAAAAGGAGGTCACAAAGAAGCACTTCAAAGAAGAGGTAATGCCCTTTACCGATTCTTTCAACTTTATTTCTTCTTCCACTTCTTCTCCTTTATCTGTTTCATTATGAATTAATAACATCATTATCACTCATATACTGATATGTTATTATAAGTATGAAACAACCCTATTTCACCATCTATCCATCCTATGGAAAATGAAATCATCGCGCGTGCGTACGTACGAAATACCGTCGCCACGCCGTGGTGTAATCTATTTTCGACAACCACCTTACCTGGATGGGTATAATGGTGTAAATAATAACTTTAAATTATTATTTTAATGTGATATTGATTCTGAAATAGTATACATACACTCCATTACAATTTCACGATCATGGGAATGATATCATCGCTCGTGCGTACGTACGGAATACGATCTCCACGATGTGATGCGGCTCATTCTACATGATCTTCATTGCGTAATGATTATATAAATGAATTTATTAAATTAATATGATATATATTACACTAATACCATTCTGGAAATGAAGAATCTGTAACCCAAAAATAATAATAAGAATTTATTCGACAAAACACGCACAAGAACAAAAAGTAATAAACTCCCGAATAACAAGTAGCAATGAAATATTACTAATAATAAGCTAAGAATATGACCATATATGATATCATAACAATGAGTATTATTCTGGAATTAGTTAATGACAATATTTAAATCATTATACAGTAGGTTCGGACACTTACGAAGCAAATCGAACCTAAGGTAAGGGAAGTATCACAATCTCATTTTTATCCGAGATTTTTTATAATTTGGAATTTACTGGGGTGTATTTTATCATCAACATCCATGTTTCCTCAATATGTAATATTATTTACATCCACCTACAATTGTTTAAATTCAATTTTACCCTTCGGTGAGTTTTTAGTAAAAGATATGAAAGGAATCTTTTGTCATTTTTCGTCTAAGGTACTTTTTGACTTTACCGACAAAAGTACAAGAGGAATGTCATTGTAACTTATACGACATGAATGGATTTTTAAAACATTATTTCCACGAAGATTCCTTTACAAGTTTTAAAGTTTATTTTTAATCAACTTTATTTAGTTTAGAATTGTATGTCTTGTTAAGAAAGGAAAACTGTTTTTGAAGTAGAAAGGATATTTTCCTCAAGAATGGAGTTCAAAATTATTTTCCATCTAAGATAATAAAGGGTTTTGTTTCTATCCCAATTGTTACATTTATTTGATAATGTTGTGATGAAATAATTTTTATGAATTCCTTTATCTTATATGAATTGTTTTATGATGTCACGATGTTTATGAATCTCATTTTTATTTCATGGGTTATGCTATGATGTATGATTTATGATTTTGTGGCACACATAATAACGGTATCATTATGAGATGGGTGGGACCTATATCTCCCTACACTGCATTGGGTAAAGATTTTATATCTCATGAGATAGACATGATTGGAACGGCAGGTTAAACCGGTTTAGTGAAACAGGACTGAAATGAGGAATGAACTCGGTTCAGAAATGGACATTGTCCACTAAGATAGTCTTGCCATGAGTCTTGACTAATAAGAAATGATTCTCCATGATTATGTGTGTATCCACAAAGATTCATGTTTTAAGTTATGATTATTGTGATTACATTTCACTACCATGATTTATCCCATGTTATGAAATTATGATCTGTTTTGTAGGGTAATATTTCCAAAATGTTATGTTCTTATGAATATGATGTGATCGATATTTATTTTGTTTACCCTTACTAAGATTTTGAGCTCACCCTTTGAATGTTTTCTTTCCCCAGGTCAGGAACAAGGTTATTAAGTAAGATATGCCAAAAGGGACTATAGATATGATGAAATAAATGGGAGACATTGAAGATGCTTTATGAACCAGTTGTTTATGTTTCCCAGTTTCTAATGAAGCTATACCTATACAGTCCTTCCATGGTTTTGTTATATGTTGTAATAAGTGTACATAAATTTTGAAGTAATAACAATGTATGTAAAGTATGGGTTGTTATACTTAGTAGTTCATCATGTTGTTTTTTCATGTGATTTGATGACATATTTTTAAGATGGTAATTTCCATTGAAATAATTTGGGTCGTTTCACAGTCAGTAGGCCACATCTCTGACTTGATCAAGGATCTCAAAGGGGCCTATATACCTGGGACTTAGCTTTCATATCTTCCCTACCTCATGACCTTCTACCATAGAGATATGTGTAGAAAACCCAGGTTTCCATCTTTGAATTCAAGGTCTCATCGACATTTATCTGCATAGCTCTTCTGTTGACTATGGGATGCCTTGATATGCTGCTGAATGGTTTTTACCTTCTCCACCATTTCATCAACCATTTCAGGTCCTACCAGCTTTCACTCACTGACATCATCCCAACACGCTGCTGTTCTACACATTTTCCCATAAATGGATTCATATGGTCCCATTCAGATTCTTGAGTGGAAACTATTATTGTATGAGAATTCAACCAGTGGAAGAAATTGTTCCCATCCCCCTTTGAATTTCAAAGAAAATGCTCTAAAAATATCTTCTAGTGTCTGAATAGTACTCTCATATTGGACATTGGTTTGAGGATGATAAGTAGTACTAAAGTTCAGTTCAGTTCTTAGATCATGTTGGAGTCTTTTCCAGAACATTGTGGTGAGTCTAGGATCACGGTCAGATACAATAGATAATGGTACTCCATGCAGCCTTACAACGTATTTGATGTAAATCTGTGCAAGTTGATCCAATGATAAGTCCTCTCTAATCACAATAATGTGATCTATCAGTTTAAGACGATCCACAATGACCCATATGGAATTGTTTCCTTTGGATGTCCTCAGAAGTCCAGTGACAAAGTCCATGGTAATGTTCTGACACTTCCATGATGGTATGGGTAGTGGTTGCATCATCCCCTTAAACGTTTGACTCTTTGCCTTCAATTTGTGACATTCCAGACACTTTGATGTATATTCAGCAATCTCCCTTTTCATATTGTCCCACCACATGTTTTCTTAGAGACCTCGATACATCATTGTGATGCAAGGGTGTGTAGTGAAATTAGAGCTATGTGCATCATCCAATAGTTCACTCTTTAGCTCAGGAATAGAGGGAACACCAATCTTCTTCATGAATTTAAAAATTCCACCTTCACATACGAAGTCAGTCAACTTACCATCACATAGAGAATTAAATTTTTTTCAAAATTCCTCACCATATTCCTGAGAAAATTTTATACTCTCTAGTAAAGAAGGTTTGGAAACTATCTGAAAAAGTAGTGATGTGTTACCTTCCATGATAATTCTCATATCCATCATTAAAAGATCCACGAACAAATGATCTGTTTTAACTCTCATCTTGTTCAGAACTCCGTGATCCTTTCAGCTCAAAGCATCTTTTACATAATTTGTCTTCCCCAGATAGTAGAGTATTGTGAAATCATAGTCTTTGAGTAGCTCAATCCGTTTCCTTTTTCTCATGTTGAGTTATTTCTGTGAGAATATATATTTAAAACTCTTATGATCTTTATATATCTCACATTTTTCTCTATAGAGCTAATGTATCCAAATCTTCATAGCAAATATTACGACTTCTAACTCAAGATCATGTGTTGGATAGTTTTGTTCATTAATTTTTTGTTGTCTAGATGCATAGGAAATCACTCGATCATTCAACAGAAGGACAAAACCAAGTCCTTTTGTTGATTCATCACTATATATAACAACCCCATCATTCAACGATGGTAGGTTTAAGTTTGTAGAATTCATCAACATCCTCTTCAATTCTTCAAAACAATCTTCACATTCCTTTTTCCATACGAACATAAACCCTTTTTGTGTGAGCTTGGTCATTTGGTGGGCTAGATGAGAAATGTTTTGAACAAAACGCCCATAATAACCTACTAAACCAATAAAACTACGTACCTCAGTTACATTCGTTAGAGTAGAAAATTCTTGCATAGCCTTTATCTTTGTAAGATCTACTGATATTCCATCCATTGAGATAATGTGGCCCAAAAATCAAACTTATTTAGCAAAAAACCACACTTTCTAAAGATCCCATATAATTTATTCCACCATGGTGTCTTCAGAATAGTGAACATGTGATTATCCTGATATTCATATATTTTAGTCTATTCCTGGATATCATCAATAAACATCACTATGAATTCATCAAGATAAACCATGAAAACTCTATTGATTAGATCCATGAAGACAGATGGTGTATTAGTTAGTCAAAAAGTCATTACTGAAAACTAACTGTACCTGGTTCGAAATGCTGTTTTTGGAATGTCTTCCTTCCTCACAAGAAACTGATGATATCCAGATAGATGATCAATCATATTAAAATATTGTGCTCTATGATGTTGATCAAATAAATCATCAATTCATGTAAGAGGAAACATATTATTTATTATAATTGCATTGATTTCTCTATAATCAATCCACAACCTCGTGGATCCATCTTTCATCTTAACAAAGAGGACAGGGGCTCCCCATGGAGAAATGATAGGGTGAATAAATCCTTTATCAATCAATTCCTTTAGTCGTTTCCTTAGCTCCACTAACTCTAGAATGTCCATTAAATATGGGGTCATTGATATGGGCCTTGAACTAGGCATTAATCTAATAGAAAACTCAATTTCCCACTCTAGAGAATGTCCAGGGAAATCCTCTGGAAAGAAGTAAATATATTCTTTCACAAAAGGTGCGTCCTCTATCTAAACATTCTTATCCTCACCCATATATATTTCATTCAATTCCTCCCCAAGAATTTCATTCATTAGATCTACTAGGTGTGGATCTAGATGAGAATCCCATGGTGAGGTTTCTTCTCAAAAAATAATGGATTCTATACCATTCTCAAAAATTCTAACTTCCTTCTTCTTACAATAGATCTTCGCATCATAATTTCAGAGACAATCCATACCATGAATTATATCATAGTCAACCATTGGTATGATGATAAGGTTTGCAACTAAAGCATATTTATTTGTTACAAGGGGGACTAATCGACATGACTTAATTGTAATTATACATCCACTGTGTGTTTTGATTGATAACTCCTTTATTAAATCAAATTGGACATATCTAATTTTCTTGTCAAATTAGGAAGATATAAATGAATGCAGCGATTCAGAATCAGATAAATTATTGGCTAATTTGGATGATTCAATCAATTTACCTACTACTACATCATTAGGAACTTCAACCTCAGCAATTGTGATAGCATAATCTTGGCCTTAATCCCTTGTCCTTCTTTGGAGAACATTTTCCTGAAGATTAGGAAATTCATGTTCATATTTTCCAATCTCCCTAAAATTGTAGAACAGAACATTGGTAGATTCATTCTTCCCCATACAATCCCTTGATAGGTGGACTTTTTTTCTTCACATGTAACAAATTTACAATCCATTCAGGCAACTATCAGGGTGATTCATCCCACAATTAATGCATGATAGAAAATTCAACTCTTCCCTTCTTCCCCAATTCCGTATTTCTTTTCCCAGATTTTTCAGATTCCCTCTTCTTCTCTTGCTTTCTTTTATAGTCATAAGACATAGATAATTCATTTTCTTTCTTGATAGCACTTCAGACTATATCTTCATATGATTCAAATCTTTGGAATACTAGATCCCTTTGAAGAAATGGTTTTAAACCATCAATTAATCATTCAATTTTTCTCCTTGGATTACGTATGTAGTCGGCAGCATGCCTTCATTTCCTTTTAATGTTCGCTTCATACTTTGAAACATTTTCATCCTCCTTCTACCTCCGATTCAAGAATTTCTTCTCCATATCTACTCATTGATCATGAGGGAAATATTTTTCTAAGAATATTTCCCTAAAATAACTCCATTCCATCTCTTCTATTTCTTCCTCCTCCTTTGAGTTTTGGACTAAAGACCATCACTGGTCCACATCACCTGCTAGATGATAAACTACCATTACAACCATCTCTTTTTATTTTCATCGCAAAGAAAGAAATAACTTCTCAGGGGAACATATCCACTGCTCTGCTACAAATGGGGTTTGTAGTCCCATTGAATGATGGAGGTTGTTGTAGCATAAAGAGATCTAACATAGCTTCTCCACATGGTGGATCTAGATTCTCCATACGAGTGAGGTTATTATTCATAACCTTAGTAAGTTGTCCCAATATAGTTATGAGTTTCTCAGCACTAGAGCCAACATAATTATATTGCATCGAATGGAAATCCCAACAGCGGACACAAGAATTCATGCAGTTTCTATTACTTCCACTTGGATCTATCTCTAGATAATGGTATGCACTAGATTAGGTTATGAATCATAATGTATAATCTTAACATAACAAAATACATAGCTAAAATTGTGATCATATCCATGGATAATTCCATAATCCAAATTTTTTTTTCTTTGATGAAAATTTTACATTTCAATCATTCATAATGGATTGTGACAAAAATGTGAATTATCCTAAGCATATCCCCCAGGAGTGTCGTAACCAATAGTGTAGCAGGGACCATTTTCGTGCACCAGTTCCTGTTCGAGTCTAGCTCAAAGTGTTGTTTTCGGGTTTTAACCCAAGATACATCTGCGCCAGAGCCGCTTCAACTGGTTCGTATCCAGATAGGGATGTATTATTTGAATGATCCACATAATCTATCGCTTAAAAAAATACAAGGACGTTTTTGTATGTTTATCCTCAAAGAATGACTTAGGTACTCTTCCCTAATATATGTTTTCTAAATCTAGTTTCCAACATTTCTACTTATCTTTCTCTGATACCAACTATAAGGACCTGGCCCCAGTTACCTAGAGCTGGTGCCAAAATGGTTACATTTGTATAAAACATGGAATAGGCATCCAAAAAGAATGAGTAGTCTAGTATTATTGGAATCAAGATACATACATAAGTTCATCATTACAACTTTAAATGAAAAGAAACATAGAAAATCCTTAGATAAATTCCATAAATCCAACATTAATTCATCATGTCATTCACAATAAAATTATTCTTTCCTTATGGAAATGAATCATAATAAAAGTGTGAGCTCAAATTCTCAGTAAGGGAATGAAATAAAGTGGAAGATAACATAAACAGTAGACATGGTGAATAATTGAAAACGCATGCCTTTAGAAATAAACTTGAACACAATATGGTAGAAATATGAGATGAGTAAATATTTCCATAACATAACATAATAATTAGTGTTATACTAGTCGAATAACCACATGAACCATCAATATTACATTCATAATGAGGTAATTCATAATGTGGGACAACATATCTACACCGTCAAGGCCTCGTGCCAAGACCATAAATAATCATTTTGTCAAGGCCTTGTTCAAAGACCATAGTTTTTCTCATGAGACCTACCGATGCACCGAGGGGTTATAGTGGGCCCCACAGTACACTTAATATTCCCAATTAATTCCTCATATGAAATGTATTAACATAAAAAACATACACATTAATATATTAAATGTATATAACTTTCCATGAACAATATGCCAAAACACCAACCATTCGAATTTAACTGATGAATGGATTAAATATAGAACTTAATTAGAAAAAATAATCATAATACATTAAATTGAATATGGAAGATAATAATATGTAATACTAATCCCAATAATACATAATAATCAACAAGTGTGTTGAAATAGAGGAAGATACTCTTATAAAATCTTCGACTAATTTTTCAAATAAATACTCTTTTACTTTGAAAAGAAAAGTTCTTTTGGAAAAAAAAATTGTATTAAACCAGATCTGATGTAAAGAATTATCTTTATAATACAATGAGTGATTTATATAGATATAATGGTATCCAAAAATAGATTAGATATTTCTCTTGAAAATAGGTAAGAAATTGAGATATTCCCTTGAATCAGGCTTGTATTTCGGAAACAATCTGAAATGTCCTTTTAAAGAATGTAACTAACCATTAAATAAAGAATTTTTAGGGATTGTGTAAATATATAGAACACTCACACAGAATTTATGATGATTATACAATAATACATTAGATTTTCATTGAGGTAATTTGACAATGAAAATAACTTTAATGGAAATAGATTTTTGGGTGAAAAAACTATTACCTTAAATCAGAATGTGTTTCCCTCTTAAACTTATGGTCCTGAAATATGAAATTATACATACCAATAAATTATTTCAGAACCTAATAGACATGTATTTTGGTTATCATAATTATTTGTAGTTCAATTATGTTATTATTTATAAGTTATTATATTTAATTTCATCATTCTAGAGTGTTTGTTTTACGGATTTTCATAATTGGATCACTAGGTTTTTAGTAATGAAGTTAATGTGGAATGGTTTTAAATCTCCAGAACAGGAGTTACATATTACTTAATAACATCTAGAATTGTTAATGGTCATTTTCAACATTTTGTTACATGGAATGAGGATGAATCATTAGATGACAACGACTTCGAATATTTGGCGGTATTTGGATTATTATGAACTAGTTTTGTCATGTGATTTAATAATATGTACATATACCGGTTCATGAAAATTAATTAGGTTATGATACATGTATTATTTTATTTTTCAACCATTTAAATGGTATCATGATCAGTAATGAAGGATAATTTGAAAAACGAAACATCGTCGTCCATGAAGGTTATAAATTGGAACCTCATGGATGTTGATTTCGTTTCTAAGAATAAATGGGAGGGAGTAAGAATATTGATGATGGTTCATCCATTCACATGATATTATTTCGGTATATATATATATGACACTATATTTCTTAATGGTCATTTGGACATTGGATGTCAAGAGAGAAAAATAAAACATATGATCTTGAAAATAAGAGAAAAGTTGAGAGATCCCTTTTGAAAACATGGCAGCCTAACGGTTTAGCTTAATATTTCATAAAATGAAATGATGAGCGAAAAATGTTACCTCATAATATTGAATAAAAAATTAAAGTAATAAGAATACCTAAAATCAAACCCCAACATATTATAATGGATATTCAAACAGTTAACATAAAATAAGTGTTGACTAGAAGAGGAGACTGAAGGATTCTCTTACATTGTAGAGTTACTCCTAGAACATAATTGTTGGGACCCTAGGGGCTTAATAACACCTTAGGAGGAATAATAGAGAGTTCAAACCACCAGAGCATATAAGATGAAGGATTTTTAATGAATGAAAACTAATGGATGAGTGGGTATTTATAGAAAAAGAGAGGGAGTGTTTTAATAATTTCAAAGGGACACCTTATTAGTGGTTTTTGCCAAACCATGGGCTTTCCCATGGAATTTCACTATGGTTTTATCCAATTGGGACACCTCATGTCATATGTTACTATACACAAGTATACAAGACTTTTATTGTAATTATTATGTCATTATGATGTCATCAAACTACTGAATACTCAAAACTGTATTTTTACTATTCACAAAAAATTCTCTTATTTTAGAAAAATCCCAAAAATTCACCCATACTATTTTTCGACGTGTAGAATTGAAAAATAAAATCCATGTTTCAAAAATAATTTTCTAGATAATTTTAATTAAAATCATAGTTATTTCAGAAAATAATATTTTAAGGTATAATTAGTTTTATATCACATTGAGAAATCAATTAATATCTCCTTATCCTATTATCATACAAAAATAAAATAATATCATTATTTACTATTCATAGGGGTCATATTACCCTTCATATTACTATTCCTAAGGGCTGGTTTCTATTCCCCAAAAATCATGTCTGTTCTAATTGAATCCAAATGACTTACTGGTCACAACTCTAGAAGACTATTATTCGAAATTCCAAACACAATAGAGGTAATGTTGTGTTTAATGGCTAGATTCATTCAATATTTATTTTCATAATCATGGGGTGTTACAGTTTAGATATCATTGTGGTTTAAAATATCTATTTATTATATGGGTGTCCTCACGCACTGAGCGATTTATGTGATTAATTAAAGAATCATAAAAAGTGATAATTATTTACATTTTGAAATGTTATTTATTATTTACACATCTTCTTACACTATTATTTTGTATATATTATTTAATAATCTATTGATTTTGTCTTACTTATTTAAACTCATATCCTATATGGGATTCTATATCAAAAACAAAAATATACTTCATGTTTGTAGGATATGATACGTGCTGGAGCCAAATGTTAGATGGCTATATTGGTATTGATATTATATGTGGGAACTGAACATAGTATCAGGACCCGTTTGAGACTGTCAATGTTTGTTTTTTGGTTTTTCATTTCATATATTAAATTGATTTGGCATGATAAATATGTTTTTTTGGTTTATATATGGTATTCTAATTTTTTTCATATCATACTAGTTTTATTTGGTTATTGGTAATAGAATTTTTATTCCTATTTATTTATGTTGTTGTACTGATTTTATAAAGATTGTGTAGTCGACCCATGAATTATATTTGATGCCCGCTACTATATTATAGCCTTTGGAATATGGGGAGGTACACTTGCGATATTGTAACCCACCAAATCAGGGCAGTGGTATGTGGAACCATGGTCGATATGATATAAAAACTCATTTGAGAAAGATAGTATATATCCCAATATTTAAAAATTTCATGATTTATAATTTTCAAATCAATTTGGTTTTGATATTTTTAGTTACTCATCATAGATAAGTAACTGTGATCCTTTTGACAGAAAGAATCATGATCAATGATTTCATTCATACGATGGTTATTTATTGAGAAGTCATAATATTCATACAACCCCAACCATGTTTTCTAGATCATTTCAATATTTTTTTGAGTAAATATATAAATCAAAATTCTATGATTAGAATATATATCATATATTTTCAATAAAGATAATTAATATATATTATTAATTTATGAAATACCCCTGATAACTCAAAAACTAGTGTTTGACAATTTTTCTCAAGCTCCATCAATTGTAGAAAGGAATATGATATCAACATACCATTCTGCATGAGGAATAATATCATCCCTACTTCTATACATTTTATAGATCAAAATCCATTTTAAACTTTATGGTGTAGTTTGAATTGGTTCATAGAATGATATTCTATTCAATTGCATTATATTTCCATAACATTAATTTATCAAAAAAAAACATAGAAACCATACGGGTTAACATGATGAGTGGACTAGATAGTCTTGATGTATTAAAAAAATATTTTATATTATCCCATTAAATATATAAAATTATCGACCACAATCACTATGGTTTTCTTGGAAAACAAAAAATAAATTTTTTTCGATGGGTCCACTACTATATCCTTACGTGAGAATATATGAGAGAAAAATGAAACATGTTGTTGATAAATTTCATTGATGATACGTTTTTCATATAAGTTATAATTATTTAGGGTCATTAGATCATCTCTAAAGTTAACTTCATGATCCTCCTTACTCTATGATTATATATGATAATTATTTATGAATACATACAAAAACTAGTGAAGGTAATATTTAAAAAATTTATTCCATTAATCAAAATATATAGAAGTGGAATTTGTATAGATTAATGGAAGACCTAAAAATTCACATTATATATATATGTATGAAATAGTTTCTTATTTATATCCTCGTTGAACTACAATTTAGGATATCCATAATGATGTTAAATATTTGGAAATTGTTGATCTCTATGTAGTTGATCAAAAAAGTCATCAATAATGGGATGATGAACTTGTTGTTGACTGTGGTCCTTTTAAATTATATATAGATATATAGAGTCACAACAATCCATATTTAATGTTAATATAATTTTAGGTTCACCCTAATGCGACACACCAAATAGAGTAAATCCCTATTCATGTTTATCTTTTGGTTTCTTCATGAATTCCTCTAACTCAAGACAATCCATTCAATATTTGAACATTGAAATTATTGTAGCCCATGGATTTAGTTCCACTATAATATCAACTTCATGACATACTAGAGTATAAGGAAACTCTACTTGAAAACCATAAAAACCCCCTACATTATGGGAATATATTTGATGTTTAGTTTATCACCAATATATTGAGATGAAAAAGTATTTTTAATTATAATAAAGACCCATAATAATGATTTAATTTTTATCAGAAAAACATATTTATCATGGCACTGATAAATTATTATATGCTGGTTCATAATATCAGACATGACTTCCCTTATTCATCAATTGATATGAGACTTATGTAAATAAATCTAATCCATTCCAATGATAACATAAAATTCATCTAAGTGGTGAATAAAAAGATAATATTGATTCAAATTCACACAAACATAAACCCCTAATGAATTGTGATCTTCCTGTGGGATTATCATAACAACAAGGGTTTTCTAATCAAATTCAAAAGCAAATTAATAATGTGGAATCATAGTTCCCCTAGAAAAATATTTATATATAAAAGACTAAGAATATATTGAATAAAATAATATATTATTAGTTATATAGTGTATGGTATGTGTACCTTTCACCACATCAATATTCACATAAGTAATACAGATCACATGATATTTCAATTTCCCTTTGGATTTTATAGGTTTTTTAGAATTTGAACAAATATACTTATCCATTAATTGAATTTTATTATTTTTATAATATTTTCAATGTTAGGTGCTATGGTTGGATAAGATTCAAGAGCCTAGGAAAGCATGGTCTAGGGATAAAAATAATAAATTTATTATATCAAAATTTAATATTTTTTCTAGAATATGGATAAAACTCTCAAACAAAGACTCTGATAAAAAATTTGAGACCTCAATTAAATCAAGAATCGATGTTTAACACTAAGTGTGATATAATAATTCATTTCATTAGATTTTAGGTCTGTGCACCAACATGGGTAGCATCAAAATAAAATAAATCTTTATATTTATTTATTTATTATAAACTAAAGCAATTCATATTCTCGAAAATAATTTTTCTCTAAAAATATATATTGTTATAAAAATATTTCTATAGATTGTGAGAGGAGCCATCAGTGGATAATTATCAGATGATCAAAAAAAAATTATATATTGGAAATTTTTGACCTAACCAGATTAGCTTGATCATTTCCACAACTGTATCGAGGATATTTTTTTATTTTGTAATTAATACAAACAAGCTGTGTTTTGGTTGGTTTTTATTGGTGATAATCTTGTATGTTTATCAAATGATACATGTTAATCATATCTATTAAAAATTTGACTCATCGGTTGATTATATTTTGTGAGTATTGAGAAATCTTTATACAATTAAGAATTTATGGAATTTGATTGTTAAATAATGATTCCTCAATCAACATTATAATGGAAATAAATCAAGGAAACCTAAAAAATTGATGATGTTGGTTTCTATTTTTTGTTAATTTATTTTCTTATTCATAAAATGTTCATTACCAAAAATATATTTTAATGGTGTTTACCCATTGGATGATTTTTTATCAATCATCCATTATTAAAAAAATCTTCATCTATTGTTTGGGAGCATGATCGAAGAATTTCTCATGGTGTGGGTTTGATAGTGGTTGGTTATAGTGGGTCAAGATCATATTAGTGTTTTCCAAATTATTCATTTTTAATGTGGTGTTGTTTTGGTGTGATGATGGTTGGTTCACATGTATATTGGATTGGAGGAATAAGGCACTGAAAATGGAAAGGTTTGATCTACCAAGAACCTTGAATTTTTGGATAGAATGATGGATATGGGGGGGGGGTGGATAATGAAGTGGATGATGTGTGAAGGATCTATATTTCTAAAAAAATCTCAACTACACCATGTTAAGTTCAAAGAATACATTCAATGTGGATCTATCCTACAATGTTGTGGTTTTCATTCACAAAACACTATCACATTACGCATGACATGTGCCACCGACCATGACAACCATGGTCTTTTTCTCAGAATATTCATGAATATCAACACATACATAACCACAGTTCATGTTTAGGTCTACATAAAAACACAAACAAGTACATGGGAAAGACCATAGCTCATGGGAAAAATTCAAAGTACAAAGGAAAGTGCCATATTTCATTTACTGTGGTCGGTCGTGCATGATGAGTGAATGATCAACCTCTAATTTTTTTTGTTAAAAAATGACACATCATTTTTGTGGAGAAAAAAATTCTTTGAGAGATATAAATATAAAGGAAGGAATGGGCTATATAAAATATGACTTGAACTCCATATACACATTATTTACATTATCAAAGGAAGGTTGAGCCCCATTAACTATTTGGTGTGTGTCAATTTGAGTTGAGTGTGTTCCCCTGGAATATCTCTATGAGGTTTATAATGACCCAGACCCAACCAGCCACCCGAACAGTGCCAAACGGGTCGGGTGTTACTACCTTAGGCGCACCTCCCTGAATGCGAAAGGCTATCGACTAGCAGAGAGGGTCTGTTAGGTATAGTGGAGAAGCAATACCGTCTCAGAGGATAATAATAAGGGTACTGGACTGTGTATAAATATAAAAATGCAGCGGAATAAAAGACTCAACAGAGTCGAACCAGACCTGTAGAGCAGAAGCATAATCAATATAGAAAAATAGAGGAAGCAATAAAAGATAAACAACAACATTGGAAAGTAAACACAACAACATGCTGAATATCACAAGCAACTACGACTATAATAAAACAAACATGCATCCATAGCATGTCATACACAAAATGGCGCCAATGGCTAACCAACAGTTTCTTTATAATAAAGTAATAATGCCGATAAAGAAAGGAAAACAAAACCAACTAACCCCAGCTAGATATGACCTCACGGTCCATACCATCTCCATGCAACAACTAATGCAGCCCAGATCCTGAAGCTGGCCTCTTTCCTGCACGTAAATCCATAAACACTGCATGCGTCCCGAAGGGCCTGTGTGTGGTGTGAGACACATCTCAGTAGGATACCACCCAACGGTGCAAACCAAATATATGTGTTTAAGAAGTCACACAGGTGTAAAGAAAACTGTAAGCAGTACAATGCACAAATAAACACTAACTCCACTGGTGCTCAACAGCCACCACGAAGTGTCACCTACGTCGGCCAACTCCGGAATCTCTGTCGTGTAACCCGACACCATGTGCCACCTGAAACCACTAGTCTCAAGTACCGACATCCTGGAGGCACACTCATGAATAGTAACCCGTCACCATGTGCCTCCTGAAACCTCATGTCTCAAGTACCGATGTCCCGAAGGCATGCCCAAAATAGTAAATTGGCACCATGTACCTCCTGACACATTTTTCCTCAAGTACTGATGTCTCGAAGGCATGCCCAAAATAGTAACAAAGCACCATGTGCCTCCTGAAACCTTGTGTAACAAGTATCGATGTCATGGACGCCCTCCCATCCCTTGAAGTCTCCTCACCTCCCACGTGGATTTCTACGGCAAGCACACCCATCCAAAATACCTAACTCCAACTACTGGGGCCTCTACCCACAGAAGTGGTCAAAACCACCACATCACAGAGTATCTATGTGTGCACACTACTCAAAGTCCTGGGTGAGCAGTAATCACCAAAATAATACCTATTCCACCAACACATCTGGCACCTCGTGTCCCTGCAACAATGTCACTCAAATCTGATGGCATCGCCAACCTAGTAACACGGGCCATGCCCAACCTGACAGTCGTACTTCCTCAAGATGACATCCATGAGGCCCAATCTCGTGGTCAAAACCACCCAAAATAACACGGGCAAGCCCAACCTGTGAGCAGAATCACTCAATAGTAACCGGGCGAATCCCAACATAACCCAAATGGTCCAGTAGTCGCAATTCAGCAATTTCATATATAACATATTTAAACAGAAATCATAAACAGGAAAAACAAACTAAACAGTGAACTACACTATGCTATGTGATGTCCCATACCAACACTATGGTCTGAAATTCCTCTAGTAATCATATCACGCTTTAATAAATTAAACTAATAGTTTAACACATTATTATTTCAATTAAAACCATTCTAGCATTCCCCGACCAAAATGCCCCGATGAGCAACAACCCCCCAACCGGCTCCGCTCACGCAAACTGGTAACAGGGCATACCCAAAGGCATCCCATAGGTCCAACAAGAAATTCAATAATAAAAAATAGATAAAACGGGTCCCACTCAAAATACCCGAAAATGCGCTAAAGTCCGCATCACACAAACAACCATGATAACACAAAATGAAGTATTCACCACCTACCCGAGACTCGAACGATGCTACTCCTCCGGTAACAGCTGCCAATTTGGTTTTAAACGTGGAAAATCTACAAATGATTCATTACAATTCAAATGTCTATATGTCATTCTAGAATGAAAATCAAACAAAACGGTCCAAGAGGAACCAAGGCATTACTGAGGGGGTTCCAACGCATCTAACTATGATCAAATACGACATCAGACGAAGAACCAGGAGAGGATTAAAGTTCGGGACGTCTTGGTTCACGGAACCAGGCGATATAATGAGGTTCTGCCTCAATACGAGGCTACTGCCTGTTTTAACGCAAAAAAAAAAAGAAAGTACACGACATGTACTTCATGACTTCTTGCCGTGTATATTTCATTTAATTGTTCATTTGGCGGCTGTGATTCCGCCAACCTGCCGACATGAGTACCCGGTGTGTACCTATGGGTACATAGCGTGTACTTGGTTTCTCTTATCTAACTCGCCGACTTACCCACATGCCATGTATATCCCTAAAACACGGCTAAACTACACGACGAGTCCAAGGGTAACATGGCGTGTATTTGGTTTCAGCAATTCTCCCAGGTCAACAAGCCTACACGCCATATATGGCCACCACACGGTCGTGGGTAGACGTCCTGTTTACAACTACATGTCGTGTAGTAAGAAATTCCTACATGGTCAACACACGACATGTATTTCATGGGCACACGACCGACCACTTTCTTAACATATACACGGCATGTACTTAATGTACACGGCGTGTAGTCTGGAAATTTCCAAAAACTTCTCATTTTCACAAGTTTCCTTAGAAAACTGTAAAAAATTCAAACAGGGTCGGGATTCTGACCCGTTCTAAAAACCAGAGTTCTTAAAAACTCCCCACCTTAACATAGCTTGTCCCTGAGCTACCGAACGAAACCTGGAGATGGCACCACACATACCATTCTTATCAATGCAACCTGGACTCCCCGGTTTCCAGGGTTCTTGATAAATTCCTCAAGGGGCTCTCCACCTTAGGAATTTCCTACTCAGTGTAAAATAAAAAAGCTCAAAGAAACCAAGGTTTACTAACCTGTTTCCGGATGCATATTCCTTCTGTGATGCATCGTCACCCCTGTGCGTCATTGGTGGTCATGTGTCGCTTCTGACAGCCAACGTAACCCGCACCGCATTGGTGTCCGCCGCCACGAGGTCCTGGTGCCTAGCACCTCATGTAACATGCATCCTCGATGCCCCGATGCCCAATGCACCTCATGTAACCCGCATCCTCGATGCCCTGATGCCCACAACACCTCATGGAACCCATATCCTTGATGCCCCGATGCGCACGAAACCTCAAGTAACCCACATCCTCGATGCCCTAAGGCTACACATCTCATATATATATATATATATAGAATATATTAAGCACTCAATATAGTGCCAACCCCACTGACATTGATCTACTTAGTCTACTCAGATCCTGTGCACCATGTGAACTCAAAATAGACATACCTCTACGGGTCATTCCAAAAAGGAAACATGGAGATCACGGCCACACCATAGTGTACCTTTGACTATCGTCGGCTCACCGGCCTACTCGGCCTCCGGCAGCTCCACGGTGAGCACCTGGCCTGAAAAACGGGTGCCTGATGCCTAACCTCCCTGCGATACTATGCCACATACCCCTCAACTGGGTCCCACCATCTCTGTCATGACCTCTGCGCACAGCTGAACCTCGACTACCCTCACCGGGTACCGAACCTGAACCAAATCCAGACGCTACAGTCTCTCCTGGTCCCTGCCTGCCGGTTATCTGAGAAGGCTTCCTATAAAACCTCTCGAGATGCTCGTCCTTTCCACATTCCTGGTACTCCTTCGGAGGCCTCTCGCACTGTGCCCGAACATGTCTTGACCGTCCACACTGAATGAAAATCATCGAGGAAGTACCACGATGTGGTCTAGGTGAATCCCTGTCCTGACTGTCATGCTGGACCTCATCCCTTCACTGCTTCTTGATGTCTGCACCATCACCTGAAGCTATCGCCCAGCCCAAGTGATACATCTCTCTCTCATTGACCTTGGCTATAAGTGCCTGGTTCACCGCCTCGGAGAAGGAACCCAACCTAAAGACGTTCACCTAGACCCGAATGGCATGTCGTAAGCCATCCTCAAAGCGCCTCACCCAAGCTATGTCATTTCTCACCATACTAGGTGCAAAGTGAGATAAATCCGTGAAGGTAGATGCATAGTCCATAATAGAAAAATCCCCCTACTAAAGACTCAAGTACTCCAGAGCTCTCTCTTCCCTTAGTGTCTCCAGGTAGAAGTCCTCAAAGAACCTATCCTCGAAGTCCTTCTAAGCCAGTCCCTCGTGCCTACGAGCTTGTACCTATACATCCTACCAATGCTTCGCCGGTCATCTCAGCATGTACGTCGCTAGCTTGACCCTCCACCCTGGAGGTGTCTCGAGCTGCTCAAAGATCATCTGCATACTTTCTATCCATTTCTCAGCCGCCTGTGGACCACCCTCTGCCTGAAAAAGTGGCGGGTGTTGCGGGTGGAACTCTAGAGTCAGATACGACATAGAAGGCTCTGTACCATGCACGCCTTTTTCAATACTCTACAAGACACATACCAGGCTATCTCAAAGATGCTCGTTGAGCCATGTCCCGAATGCGGCCAAAACCGAATGCTGTCATGCTTGCACTGAATCCAAGACTTTCTCTTATCCCCGAGCTTGTCTCTGCGGCTCGTGCTCTGCATGTACTGAATCCTTAACCTGATTCTGCGACACTGTGTAATCTCCTGCCTGACGCTCCATCGTGTAATGAAGGATTAACCCGCTGAATACCAAAATTCGTCAGATAGCCCATATATATATAACAATATATATATTCAACACAAATAAGGAAAGTAGTAAAAGGAAGTGCATAACTACCAACCTTACTTTCCCCCACTACAACCCATGCCCAATGGCATCCCGACCTCATGGACTCCTTAACCTCCCTAAACAGACCCATGTATCAAAATTACCTCGGGCCATGCCCGTCCTGATAACTCACTTTGCCTCAAACCGATGACTGAGTCGCCCAATCCTGACAGTTACACCGCCTCAGTCATAGTACATGCCTTCTCTCATAAGAGTCAGACCCAAATACCCCACCACATGAAATATTTACAAAATATAAAGCATGGCATACACATTTTCACAACTACAAATTCAATCAAGAATTTCACCAATTCACATTTCAAAGCATATAAAGCATGGAAATTTACATTTCCTTCACATGGAATTATCACTTTACAAAGTATACGTGCAATTATAAAAATGAAATACCTTAAAATGTGCCAATCAAAATCCAATCAAAATAGCCTTTCCATTTCGGGACAAGGCCCAATTTTCTCTGACCACACAGGGTGAAGGGTCACATATCCCAATCAAAAACATCACACAACAAGTGAGCCACTGAGGTAGAAATCATATAAACTGTAATTTGAGAAAAAGAAAAACTGTAATTCCCACCCATGGAAACTCGGTCCATCCCTCAAACCTAGGGCTGCATGAACCAAAGAACAAGCTTGAAACCCAATTTTAGTAAAAACAACTTATCTCTAGTCTACCACATCCCAAATAGTAAATCGAACAGAAGTAAAAGGATAAGTCTCAATCTTATTAGTAGACAGAAAACACTGTTACTAAATACATTCCAAGAACACCTCTGATGCCACATTGCAACGACCCAGACCCAGCTAGGCACCCGAACAGTGCCAAACGGGTCAGGTGTAACAAACTTAGGCACACCTCCATGAATTCTAAAGGAGTCCGACTAGCAGTGAGGGAATGTTAGGTATAGTGGGGAGGCTATACCCTCTCGGAGGATCATAATAAGGGTACTAGTACATGTATAATGACAAAAATGTAGTGAAATAAAAGACTCAGCAGACTCGAACCAGACCTACAGAGTGGACGCATAATAAATATAGATAAACAATAGAAGCAATAAAAGATAAACAACAACAGCAGAAAGTAAACACAACAACATGCTAAATATCACAAGCAACTACGGCTATAAACAAACAAACATTCACCCATAACAATTCATACACAAAATGGAGCCCATGTCTAACCAAACATCGCTTCATAATAAAGTAAGCATTCCGATAAAGAAAAAAAACAAAACCAAGTAACCCCAGCTAGATATGACCTCATGGTCCATAACATCTCCATGCAATAACTAACGCAGCCCAAATCCTGAAGCTGGCCTCTTTCCTACACGTAAATCCATAAAGTCTACACGTATCCTGAAGGGCCCGTGCAGGGTGTGAGACAAATCTCAGTAGGATACCACTCAATAGTGTGTACCAAATATATGTGTTTAAGTAGTCACACAAGTGTTAGGAAAACTATAAGTAGTACAATGCACAAATAAACACTAACTTCACTGGTGCTCAGTATCCACCACGGAGTGTCCTTGCTTCGTCCAATGCTATAATCTCTATCGTGTAACCCGACACCATGTGGCACCTGAAACCACATGTCTCAAGTACCGACATCCTGAAGTCACACCCATGAATTGTAACCCGGCACCATGTGACTCCTGACACCTTGTGCCTCAAGTACTAACATACCGAAGGCACGCACAAAATAGTAACCCAACACCATGTTCCACCTAACATCTCATGCCTCAAGTACTGATGTCCCGAAGGCATGCCCAAAATAGTAACCCGACACCATGTGCTTCCTGACACCTTGTGTCTCAAGTACAGACGTCCGGAAGGCACACTCATCCCCTGAAGGAGCCTCACCTCCCACATGGATTTCTATGGTAACCACCCCCAACCAATATACCTAACCACAACTATGGGGGCCTCTACCCACAGGAGTGGTCAAAACCACCTCATCACAGAGTATCTCTATGTGCACACTACTCAACGTTCTGGGTGAGTGGTAATCACCAAAATAGTACATAAGCCACCAACACATCTGACACCTTGTGCCCCTGCGACCATGTTGCTCAAATCTGATGTCATGGACATCCAAGTAACATGGGACATGCCCAACCTGATAGTCATACTGCCTCAAGAAGACGTCCATGACACCCAATCCCGTGGTCAAAACCACCCAAAGTAACCCGGGCCATGCCCAACCTGTGATCATCATCACTCAAGCGTAACTGTGCCTAGCCCAACACAACCCAAAGGGTCCACCAGATGCAATTCAGTAATTGCATATATAACATATTTAAATAGAAAAAATAAATAGGCAAAACAAACTAAACAATTGAATTACACTATGCAATGCGATGTCCCATACCAGTACTAAGGTTTTAAATGCCTCTAGCAATCATATCAGGATTTAATAAATTAAACTAACATTTTAACACATTAATATTTCAATTAAAACCATTCTGGCGTTCCCTGGCCAAAATTCCCCAATGAAAAACGACCCCTCACCCAGCCCCGCTTACGCAAACTAGGAACATGGCATACCCAAAGACATCCCATAGGTCCAACAATAAATTCAATAATAAACAGCAGATAAAATGGGTCATTCTCAAAATACCTGAAATCACACTGAAGGCCACATCATACAAACAACCACGAAAACACAAAATGAAGTATGCACAACCTACCTGAGACTCATACGATGCTACTCCTCCAGTAATAGCTGCTAATTCGGTCTAAAAAGGGGTAAATCTACAAAATATTCAATACCGTTCAAACGCCTATAACACGTTCTAGATTAAAATTCAAACAAAATAGCCCAAGAGTAATCGAGGCCTTATCGAGGGGGTTCCAACGCATCCAACCTTCATCAAATCCGACATCAGACGAAGAAATGGGAGAGGATTGAATCCTGACCGGCTTTTTTCGGGTAACTAGTCAATATATTGAGGTTTTACCTCGATACTAGGCTACTGCCCGTTTTAACGCAAAAAATAAATAAATTAAATGTCGTGTACTTCATTACTACATGCCGTGTGTATTTCATTTAACGGTTCATTTGGCGGCTGGCATTCTACCAAATTGCATACATGTGTACACAGCGTGTACTTATGGGTGCACGGCGTGTACCTAGTTTCTCTTATCTTCCTCACCAACTTACCCTCATGCCATTTATATCGCTCATACATGGCTAGACTACACAGAGTGTCCAATGGGAACACATCGTGTATTTTGTTTCACTGATTCTCCCTGTGCAATAGGCCTACACTCCATGTATGGCCACCACATGGTTGGGGGTACATGTCATGTTTACAACAACAATCTGTGTAGTATGAAATTCCTAAATTGTCAACACATGACATGTACTTGGAGATCACACAGCCAACCACTCGTTTAACATATACATAGCATGTACATAATGTACACAGCGTGTCATCTTGAAATTTTCAGGAACATCCCATTTTCACATGTTTCCTCAGAAACCAGTCAAAATTTCAAACAGGGTCAGGATTTTGACCCGTTCTGAAAACTCGGGTTCCTATAATGTTAAATCATGAAATTATGTAATGAGAATATGATGATGATCCCCTCTATGGGATTATTGTTAGATAATGTTTTTATATCCCTCAATGTGACCCAGGGTGTCATCCTCTCTCTTGTATTATTATTCATTAAGAATTGTTTGAGGAATCATTTTTTGAAAAAAATGCTTGAATATGATCCCCTACATATTGGGTTGTCTCAGGTAGTGTATGGTATATCCTTTAGGTTGTGGGTGTGATCCCTTATCAATGAATAATTATCTTAAGAGTTCAAGTGAGTGCCTCTTTTGTGAGGTCCAATGGGAATAACCTCTCTGATGGGGGACATCATTGATATCATGTATATTTAGAGTGACTTATCCAAAATGATTGATAACATGGAGCATCACATATAATAATGTAGATAGTAGTATATTTGACACATCCATGAGACCTTATATCTATTATGACTATATCTATATGTTCTTATAGTTATGTCGCATAATCTATTTTACATAAAATCATGGTGATGAGGTGACTGATCTCTAAATTTTATTTATTTGGTTATTTTAGTGTTTCTAACATGGTGTTGTACTTGTCACTAATACATGGGAACATCCCACAAATGTCATTTATTATGTATATTAAATTTCATTCAATGGAATTTTAGTATGACCAAGAGTAGGCCAAGTACAATTCATGTAGATTGACATGGGGTTGCATCTATTTTAACATTTGAATAGGACCTCCTCCTCTATATTGGATGAACAATTTTTAAATTTTTTTGGTTGATATATTTTTCCACATTATGATATCTTTTTTCTTCATACTCTAATGTGGAATCTATGTTATACATGTATTATTGTATCAGTTGTTTTTTTTACTTTTTAAATTATCAAATAGTTTATTGACAATTGTGATTACATGTACATAGTATAATGCCTCCCATGTGTAAGATATACACAGTACACATATTCTTCATCTCATATTCTATTTTAAGTTTTTTTGGGGAGTTAGACTTGGTTGACGACCATAAATTAAGACCAAATTAGGTTGGTTCATGAGGGAGTGGTATGAGATTTTTGTTTATCTTTGGTATTAATATTTGATATTATATAGAATTTTAGCTTCGTTTTGATATTTAGGAATCATTGATAAAGTTTTTCAAGACTATCCCTCAGGAAAAAGACTCTAGTGTTGGTGGGGTGTCTAATTTCTATTTTAACTATGAATTTGATAACCTATATGTTGAATATGTATATGTAGAATCTGGTTATATGGAAAACATTATCATCATCTTCATATAGTAATGTATTTTGTATTTCATGTTCATCTTTAGTCAAATCCCTATATATTTTAGGATCGAAATATAATATGAGATGCTCAATATACAAGAGGGGGGGTGAATTGTATACTTTAAAAATTCCTTTGGAACCTTTAAATTTAGATAAGAATAACTAAAGTTTCCTTAAGAAAAGGAAATGACTAAGTTTAACAAAGTTAAACTAAGTAAATTCACAACACCTCTAACACCGAACTAAACTAGCAAAGAGATTCCACAAGTAGGTTCCAGAAATATGATTCCGGAAATTGAAACTTAACAAAAGTTACAATATGAGATTCTACCTTAAAGTGTATAGAATCTAAATGAATCATAGTAAGTAAGGAAGTATAAGAAAGTTATACTTTCCTTAAGATACAAATTGCAGCGGAATAAAGACAAGTAGTAAAACTACTAGTAACAAGATAATAGTCTTTTGACCCAAAGAGAAGGGTATCCAACAACCTTGGATAAAGGTCCCTTGATTTATACTTTCAAGCAAGTCTGTCTTACCCACACCAGGGTAAGCCCTCGATACGAAGATCGGAGTCTCTGTCTTGCTATCCCCGCAAGCCCTTAACTTCAAGGTAGTTGGCAACCTCTGTCTTTCTCAGCAAGAAAGCCCTCGATCTTTAAGGTAGTCGGAACCTCTGTCTTCCTATCCCCGAAAGCCCTCGACTGTAATCACCAACATTCGGAGTCGCACGAAGCTTTGAGAGTTAATAAGAGACTCTCTCTCTAGAAATCACTTCAACAGCATGTAAGCACTATTTCAACAATCAGCCATCAGCAATCTCATCAACACCGAGCACTTTCAAATGAGCTCCTATTTATAGTTAAGGTCGGCTCCTCCTCCAACGGTCATATTTTCCTTAAAGTTCGGAGGGACCTATACACGTGTCACTTAGACAACGGTTAGTTTATAACAAAATGGAAGACATCGTTTTATAACAAAGTGAGTGTAACAGAATGCACGACATCGTTTTAAAACTCTAACATAAAAGTTCGGAATAGAAAATTCGGAGTGAAGGTTCGGAGTGAATAAATTCAGAGTGTATAAAACATGATAATCAGATTCTGTTTAATAGGTGAATTCGGAATAAGAATTCGGAATAGGAATTCGTCATCAGAAATCGTAATGGGAATTCGTCATCAGAATTCGTAATGAGAATTTGTCATCAGAATTCGTAATGAGAATTCTTTATCAGAATTCGTAATGAGAATTCTTTATCAAGATTCGTAATGAGAATTCGTCATCAGAATTCGTAATGAGAATTCGTCATCAGAATTCATAATGAGAATTCGGAATGAGATTTCTTCATTAGAATTCTTAATGGGAATTCTTCATTGGAATTTGTATTGATAATTATTCATTGGAATTCGTAATTAGAATTTGGAATGGGATTTCTTCATTAGAATTCGTAATGAGAATTCTTCTTCAGAATTCGTATCCTGAATCTGGAATAGAACTTAGTCAGAGTTCATATCCGGAATTTGGAATGAAACTTCCTTATAGTTCTTGTCCAGAATCGAATCCTAAAAAAGAATGCTTTATATCTACGTTTTTATGACTCTGAGAAAATGAATCCGGAACTTATACTTAAGAAAAATATGAATGAAAATATGATAAGGATAATTTTTCTTATAAAAGCGATTTTCCTTAAGAAAGCAATTTTCCTTATAAAAGCAATTTTCCTTAAGAAAGCATTTTTCCTTACAAAAGCGATTTTCCTTAAGAAAGCAATTTTCCTTATAAAAGAAATTTTCCTTTAAGATAAGGTGTTTGTGATTTTCAAAACAAGAAGGAATGGAAAAGTCATATGGAAAACCTTATTGACTCAAAAATCTCCCCCTTTTTGGAAAGCACAAACATCCTAACGAAAAAGAAATTCTAAGAAGAAAGAACCACATTAAAGCTTATCTCCCTTGGTTTGAGAATATAGATGAATACGACTAACTCCCCCTTAGGCTTTGAAACTCTAAGGATCGTATTCATATTTCCGGAGTGACATTTCATAAGAAGGTATTCTTTAAGAAAAACTCCCCCTTTGATAAACTCTTATTCGAGTTCCTCTTTTTCTTAAGGATCTTTTCCTTCTCCCCCTTTGTGATTTTCAAAAAGAATTGGAGGAATGGAAAAAAACTTAACAACGTACCTGAGACATTAGTAATAATAACAAACGGAATGACAAGCACAATTCTCATTAGATTTTCAATATCAGAAACAAAAGAAATACAACAAAAAGATCGGATTGGCTATTTTGGATCTTTCTCCTTGGACATGAGCCCCTTAAGAATCGTCTTGATCTTTTTTAAGTCTTTGTGATCTTCTTCTGCTTGCTTCTCTAAGACAACTATTCTTGCTGACTGAGCTTCAATTGTTTCTTCCTGAGCCTTCAGCTTTTCTTCCTGAGCTTGGATCTTCTCATCCTGAGCCTTCATCCTCTTTTCAAACTCGATCCGATAATCCCTTTCATATTTCCAACATTGATTAACAGAATTGAGCTTTCTATTCAGATCTCTCACTTCCTGAATCCGAATGTTCTTTTCCTCTGTCAATTTCTCTTCGAAGGATGCAGTCAGCTCATGAAACTTCTTGTCTTCGGTTTCAAAAGCATCCTTAACGTTATCTTGAAACTCATCAAGCAACCTCATGTCTTCCACAGTCTTCTTAGACCAGCTCGTCATCCTTTTGCAAGATTTTCTGTGAGCTTCGTAACCAACAAAGAACGTTTTGAATTGAGCCTCAATGTCTACACACTTATCCATAACCATTGAAACGGAGTCGGTTTTCTGATTCAACACATGTTGGAGCATCTGGCATATGGAATCTATACTGGAGAAGGTTGGAATGGTTCCTACCAACTTCTTTAAGGACTGAACAACAAAGTCGTGCCCCAACGATGATGACTCCGAATATGATATCTTGATAGGGGAATTTTCTTCCTCAATAAGCTTCAACTTCCTCTTAGAAGAACTACCAGCTTCCTTCCTCATCTTCTTTTCTGAACTCGGGGTATCAGCAAGAATTTGTTTCCCCTTATCTTTTTCTGGAATAGAAACCTGTTCCGGAGATTTCTTCTCGCTATCAGAGACTTGAACAATATAATCTTCCTCATCAGCAACTTCTACATTTTCCTTCTGAACAGCATCAAGTGAAAGATTTTCTTCTTCTCTCAGACAAGAAACTTCTTCTTCACCTTTCTCTTCTTCCACAGTCTGAGTAACAAGCTTTGAAGATTGAGCTTCAGATGTTCGGAGCAACAAGTGTTCCGAAGGAGTTCCTTTATATTCATCTACTTGTTTGAGCACATCTCCTGTCTCACCACTTCCTTCAGCAGTTTTTTCGACTTGTTCCACTTTCTCTTCTTCCTCTGTATTCTTAGAAACATTCTCTTCTGGAGCATCAAGATTTCTTCCTGGAGTCTCAGGTAGAGATTCCAGAGAGAAAGATCTCAGAACGGGAATGGTTGCTGAAACCATTTCATTGAACTTTAACAACGCTTGCACAGCCTCGGCTTCTGACATTTTGTTCTTCAACTTCTTCTCCTTTTCTTGTTTCTCAAGCTCATCAGCCGCCTTCTCTTTCAGAGCCTTAGCCTCTGCAGGATCCAATCCGAACTGCGGATCCCATTCTTTTCTCTTCTCCTTGTCAGCTCTCCACTTTGCTTCAACCTCATCAGTATAGGTCTTCTTCTTCTTAGACTTAGGAGGTGCGGAATGGACTTCCTTAGACTTGGGTTCCTCAGCTTCGACTACTTCTTTCATCTTCCTCTTCCTTACCGGATTTGATGATTCCTGATCAGCCACTTTCGGAGTCACTTCTACTTGAGGAGGTAGATCAATAAACATTCCGGACTTCTTGTCGAAAGCTACATTCATTCTCTTAAGAGTGGCATCGCTGACTAGCATGATCTTGCATACCCTTTGTTTAGAGCTATAAGAAACCTTGAAAGATTCTAGGCACCGAACTATGAGCTTTGATAATATTGCTGGGTACATCACAATCTGGGCTCTCAGATTCCCCTTCTTCAAATTCTCAATATTAAGAAGAATATGCTTCATCAAGTTGAACTTTCATAGATTTATCAGGAAATCTAAGATGTATATCTCACTTTTCTTCAGACTATCCTTATCTCCTTTTCTCGGTTAAATAAGCCATTGCACCCATAACTCCAGCATCCGGAAGTTTGTAGAAAGGCTTGCTATTTTCGGAGCCTTGTCATCATCTAATACGAGAATTTCTAATGCCTTTTCCTTGTTGAAACTACCCAAAGAGTCTGGCAATACGTGGGGAATAAATTCAGCTTCACCTTCGTAACTTAACCCTACCAAGCTTGCAGCCTTGGTGTAAGAAAGCTTATATGTCTTGCCATACGATTTGAACGAAAACTTCTCTCTACTATCTTCCATGAAGAAAGCAACTGACTCATAAAATTCAACAAGCAAATCAGAGTAGACTTCATCTTGGTTGCCGGTTTTTGATACCGCAACATCTTCCCAACCAATCAGTTGATATTCTTTGAAATAATAGAATCATAATTGCTAAAGAAATTCGGATGAACTAACCTCTCTCTGTAGACTAACCACTGAGAAATAGGCTTGGTTGAAAACATTTCTTGAGAAGCTAGCTCTGCAGACATTCGGATCTGAAGTCTCTGAGAAGTTCGGAATCAAGAAGACTGAAGTTCGGAATGGCCTTAAATCAGAGAGTCAGAGCTTCAGCACGCGAAAGCTTGAAATCGATGTGGGACTCGAAAATAGGGTCCCCTTTATATAGGCAATGAGATGACGGTTCAGCTTCCTCGGTTGATCTAACGGTTTAGAATGATCTGAGATCAAATCTGACGGTTGAAAGCTTGAATCCGATCTTTTTGAGGTTTTATTAAAGTAAAGAATTAAGAAATCCAAAAACCGAAAACAAACTATAAGAAATTTCCAGCAAGTAAAATATGATTACGAAAACTTCAGTAAGGAAAACATACCTTTCGGATTAGCTTAGGAAAGTTATTCGTAATGGGTAATATAAAGACGACTACGAAGAACTCAATACGAAAAACTAAATACGAAAAGCTCAATACGAAAAACTAAATACGAAAAACTCAATATGAAAAACTAAATACGAAAAGCTCAATACGAAAAAGTTAATACTAAAAAAAAAATACGAAAAACAAAACTTGGTACGAAAATCTGGTTATGAAAATCCCAGTACGAAAGTTTGTCCGTTTCGAAAATTTTCAATACGAATACTTTCATTCCAGAAATATTCTGTACGAAAATATCTATTCTGGAAAAATGGTAGTTCCAGAAGTTCCATTCCGGAAATTTTCGTTCCGAAAAGTTTGAAAACAAATTTTGAAAAACCTTTTTAAATAACCAAATGTACTCCCCCTATGAAAAAGGAGTTTATTACTGTAAGGAGACTTTTTCAACAGAAAGTTAATTAAGAAAGATTACCTTACGGTTATCATTCCTAACTTCTGTTTAATATATTCAAATCTATCAGAAGGTAATGATTTTGTGAAAATATCAGCAAGTTGATCTTGCGTTCCGATAAACTGAAGAATTATATCTCCTTTGAGTGTGTGATCCCTAAGAAAGTGATGCCTAATATCTATGTGTTTTGCATGAGAGTGATGTGCAGGGTTTTTACTTAGGGCAATGGCACTTGTGTTATCACACAAAATTTGAGTTTTAGTAAAACTCAAGCCATAGTCTGTGAGTGTGTGTTGCATCCACAACACTTGTGCACAACAACTTCCAGCTGCTACATATTCAGCTTCAGCAGTGGAGAGTGAAACTGAATGTTGCTTCTTGCAGGACCAAGAAACTAATGAATCTCCTAAGAAATGACAAGTTCCGGATGTACTTTTTCTATCCATTCTACATCCACCAAAGTCAGCATCAGAAAATCTTTTTAGAACAAAATCATTTCCAGAAGTATAAAATAATCCTAGATCCATGGTTCCCTTAAGGTAGCGAAAAATTGTTTTAACTGCCTTTAAGTGAGATTCCTTAGGATTGGATTGATATCTTGCACATAAGCATACTGAAAACATTAAGTCCGGTCGACTAGCTGTTAAGTAAAGTAGACTTCCTATCATACCTCTAAAAGATGTTTGATCTACCGGTTTCCCAGCTTCATCAAGATCTAAGGAATTTGAGGTACCAATGGGAGTACTTATACTCTTAGTGTTGCCATAACCATACTTTTTAAGAAGATCTTTAATATACTTATGTTGAGATATGTAAGTTCCTTCTGGTTTTTGAGAAATTTGAAAACCAAGGAAAAATGTTAATTCACCCATCATACTCATTTCAAACTCAGATTTCGTTAGACTAGCAAAAGTGTCAGTTAAAGATTGCTGAGTTGAACCAAATATAATGTCATCAACATAAATTTGAACAATCAAAACATTTTTCTTGTCTTTCTTTATAAAAAGGGTTGGATCTGCATTTCCCTTAACATAGTTATTTTGAAGAAAAAATCCAGTAAGTCTATCATACCATGCTCGTGGGGCTTGTTTAAGGCCATACAAAGCTTTGGTATGTCTAAACACATGATCAGGATGTTTTGTATCTTCAAAGCCAGGAGGTTGTTCAACAAAAACTTCATCTTGAACATAACCGTTAAGAAAAGAACATTTCACATCCATTTGATAAAGTTTGAAATTAAAGAATGCTGCAAAAGCAAGTAGAATACGGATAGATTCAAGTCTAGCTACTGGAGCATAGGTTTCTTCATAGTCTATTCCTTCTTGCTGATTATAGCCTTTAGCAACAAGTCTAGCTTTATTTCTTACTATGACTCCATTTTCATCACATTTATTTCTGAAAACCCATTTTACTCCAATAACAGAAGTTTCCTTAGGTCTTTCAACCAAGGTCCAGACTTTATTCCTTTCGAATTCATTTAGTTCATCTTGCATTGCTTTGATCCAATCATCATCACCTAAAGCTTCATCTGTGCTTTTAGGTTCTAATTGGGAAAGAAATTCTAGATGCTCTACTTCATTTCTTAAGAAACTTCTAGTCCTTACAGGTTGATTTACATCACCAATGATACTATCACTGGGATGATTCTTAAGAAACACCTGACTTGGGTTTTGTAAAACCTGTTCATCAACATAGGGTAGAAAGTCTTCTGGGGTAAATGTTTCAGAAGTATCTTCTAGAACAATTTCCTTATCAGAAGGTTCTTCTATCAAAGGTTGATGATCAGTTTTTGAAAACACATCCGAAGATGTAGGTTGAGATGATTTAAAAACAAAAGGATCTGACTCATCAAATTTCACATGCACTGTTTCCTCAACAGTACAAGTGTTTTTATTAAAAACTCTATAAGCCTTAGAGGTTGTGGAATAACCTAAGAAAATCCCTTCATCTGATTTTGGTGCGAATTTATGTAAGTTATCTTTAGTATTCAAAATGAATACTTTGCAACCAAAAACATTGAAGTAGGAAAGTCTAGGTTTTCTACCATTCCATAACTCATAAGGAGTTTTATTAAGAAAAGGTCTAATCAAAACTCGATTTATAGTATAACAAGCAGTACTTACAGCTTCAGCCCAGAAATGTCTAGCAATAGAATATTCACTCAACATGGTTCTAGTTATCTCTTGAAGAATTCTATTTCTTCTTTCAACTACACCATTCTGTTGAGGAGTTCTAGGTGCTGAAAAATTGTGAGTAATACCTTTCTTACTACAAAAAGTTTCAAAATCAGAATTTTGAAATTCTCCTCCATGATCACTATGAATAGTTTTCAATGGAAGGTTTTTCTCATTTTTAACTTGAGCTCTAAAACATTTAAAATAAGAATAGGCTTCAGATTTCCTTGCTAGAAAATAGACCCAAGTAAATCTAGTGTAATCATCAACTAGAACAAACACATAGTATTTGCCTCCAATACTTCCAGTTTGTGTTGGACCAAAAAGATCCATGTGCACCAACTGTAATGCATCAGTTGTTGAGACTTCACCGATTGACTTAAAACTAGATTTATGTTGCTTGCCATATTGACAAGGATCACAAACTTTAGAATAATCAAATCTAAGCTCCGGTAGATCTTTAACAAGTTTCTTCTTAGAGATTTTACATAGGTTCCTAAGATTACAGTGTCCTAATCTTCTATGCCATAACCAAGAATGATCTTCCATTGCACTTAGGCAAGGTAAATCTTGGCTTCTTAGGTCTTCTAAGTTTAAGGTGTAAACATTCTCTTGCCTATTGGCTGAGAGAATAAATTCTTCCTTGGAATTGTGAACTAAGCATTTATCATTCCTAAAATTCACAAGGTAACCTTCATCACATAACTGACTTATGCTAATGAGGTTGTGCTTAAGACCTTTAACAAAAAGAACATTTGAAATCAAAGTTTTACCTAAAAGAACAATATTACCAATACCAAAAATCTCTCCCTTAGCATTGTCTCCGAAAGTTATCTTTCCTCCTTTCGTTTTGATAATCTTTTCAAAAAAGCTTTTGTTACCAGTCATGTGCCGGGAACATCCACTATCCATGTACCATATATTGTTGCTGGAACTTTCTTTATTTTCCTGAAATTAAGAACAAAGTTAGATTTTCGGAATCCAAACATGTTTGGATCCGAGATTTCCAGATAATAAAATTTTTGGTACCCACATTTTCATAGAAAAGTAAGCTTTATGAAAACCTAAGGATTGGGTTTTGTTTAAGGAACAACTTTTTGCCCAGTGACCACCACATTGACATTTAGTGCAAAATGGGGCACTTTGAGGAACAAAATAATTGTTACTGAAAACTGGTTTTGCATGGGTATAACCAAATCCAGATTTATTTCTTAAAGGTCGTATTTGAGAATACATCTTATCAAAATTTTCTTTACCATGGGTAAAGTTTGATAAGAATTTGTTTAAGGAAAAGATTTTGGACTTGAGTTTTATAACCAAGTTTTTATCCTCAAAATCATTAGTTTTAGAACTAGAGTTAGGCTCGAAAACATTTTTCTTAGAAATTACGTTTTCTAACTCTTTAGAAAGTTTATTCTTCTCAGAACTTACTTCCTCAAGATTTTTTGAAATACTTTCAAAATCAGCATTTTTCTTATCAAGATCTCTAGAGAGATCTGATATCTCTTTAGTAAGAATAGAATTCCTAGAGTTTTCCTTATCAAGTTTCTTGTTGAGTTTGGAATTCTCAATCTCAAGAAGTTCAGCAAACCTAGAAACTTCTTCAAAAGTAGGTTAAGTATTTTCCTCATCAGAAGATGATTCTTCATCAGAAGAGTTATAATACTTACTATCATTTGCATTTAAAGAAACATTGGTCAATGATTCAGCATTTCGTACCTTAGCCATAAGACAATGATTATCAATAGGTAATCTGGCTAAAAGACCAAGATTCTTCTGTCCATAAGATTCATATTCAGAAGATTCATATGAAGAGTCACCACCACTGGCACTCTAGGTGTCATTAGCTTTCAGAACTTTCTTAGCTTTGGCTTTATAATACTTATTCTTGTTCCTTTCTGAATGTCTTTCCTTCCTTTCTTTCTTTTTGAGCATAGGGCAATCTGGTCTAATATGTACAGCTCTTTTACATTCATAACATGTAACTTCTCCATCTTTCTTATCTATCCTATCCTTCTTCTTATACTTAGATTGAAAATTTCTCTGTCCAGCTATCTTGTTCATCCTTTGAGCAAGATTGGCTAATTCATTTTCTGAAACTTCACTCTCACTAGATTCGGAATGGAAAATCACTTTCTTAGACTTGGATCTGGTTACTCTCTCAGGAGTCTTAGCTTTCATTTGATTTGAAGTTGATGTAAAAGCAACAGTACCATTTCCATTCTTCTTCTTGATGTTGTCAGCATCTCTTTTCATTCTGGTCTCATGTTGTAGAAGAGTTCCAAATAATTCATCAAGAGAGATTTGAGTTACCTTCCTGTTCTCATCTATAGCTGTTCTCTTGGATTCCCACTCATTGGGCATAATATCAATTATCTTGTCTACAAGAGCTTCATCATCTAAACCTTTTTCTCCCATAGACTGTAGACTGTTGACAATGGTCATAAATCTTTGTTGAACTTTACAGATAGGTTCTCCATAAGGAAAATTGAAGCCATGATATTCAGCTCTAAGCATAGCTCTTCTAGTCTCAATCACTTTAGATGTCCCAAAGTGTGTAACCTCTAACTTCTTCCAGATACAGTTAGCTGCTTCACAAGAAGAAATTTGGCTATATATATTTCTAGTCATTGAACATAATAATGTATTGCGTACCTTATAGTTAAGTTGATATTCTTGCTTCTCCTGGTTAGTAAAGGTTCTGACTTCCTTGTCAGGAATTTTATAATCACCAGTAAGCATCACAAAGTTATCTACTCCAGTATTGATAACGAATGTCTTCATACGATCTCTCCAGTATTCATAGTCATTACCATCAATGATAGGTGGTCTTGTAGGATTCAGATTGTCAATAGATCCAACATTAAATCCTGCCATACAAAAAGTATATTTTCACACAAACTTATTAGTAGCAAAAGATCGTAATCAAAAAGTTCGGAATGAGAAAAAGTTCGGAATGAATAATCCGGAATGACAAAGTTCGGAATGGAAAAGTGAGCAAGAAAAACTTTAATGTGAGTACAGGTATTTCAGTAACCTTTGCTCTGATACCAAATGTAAGAATGGTATAGAGTAAGAGGTTTCCAACCTCTGATACCAATTGTAGGTTCGAAATATAATATGAGATGCACAATATACAAGAGGGGGGGTGAATTGTATACTTTAAAAATTCCTTTGGAACCTTTAAAGTTATATAAGAATAACTAAAGTTTCCTTAAGAAAAGGAAATGACTAATTTTAACAAAGTTAAACTAAGTAAATTCACAACACCTCTTACACCGAACTAAACTAGCAAAGAGATTCCACAAGTAGGTTCCGGAAATATGATTCCGGAAATTGAAACTTAACAAAAGTTACAATATGAGATTCTACCTTAAAGCGTATAGAATCTAAATGAATTAGAGTAAGTAAGGAAGTATAAGAAAGTTATACTTTCCTTAAGATACAAATTGCAGCGGAATAAAGACAAGTAGTAAAACTACTAGTAACAAGATAATAGTCTTTTGACCCAAAGAGAAGGGTATCCAACAACCTTGGATAAAGGTCCCTTGATTTATACTTTCAAGCAAGTCTGTCTTACCCACACCAGGGTAAGCCCTCGATACGACGATCGGAGTCTCTGTCTTGCTATCCCCGCAAGCCCTCAACTTCAAGGTAGTTGGCAACCTCTGTCTTTCTCAGCAAGAAAGCCCTCAATCATTAAGGTAGTCGGCACCTCTGTCTTCCTATCCCCGGAAGCCCTCGAATGTAATCACCAACATTCGGAGTCGCACGAAGCTTTGAGAGTTAATAAGAGACTCTCTCTCTAGAAATCACTTCAACCGCATGTAATCACTATTTCAAAAATCAGCCATCAGCAATCTCATCAACACCGAGCTCTTTCAAATGAGCTCCTATTTATAGGTAAGGTCGGCTCCTCCTCCAACGGTCATATTTTCCTTAATGTTCGGAGGGACCTGTACACGTGTCACTTAGACAACGGTTAGTTTATAACAAAATGGACGACATTGTTTTATAACAAAGTGAGTGTAACAGAATGCACGACATCGTTTTAAAACTCCAACATAAAAGTTCGGAATAGAAATTTCGGAGTGAAGGTTCGGAGTGAATAAATTCAGAGTGTATAAAACATGATAATCAGATTCTGTTTAATAGGTGAATTCGGAATGAGAATTCGGAATAGGAATTCGTCATCAGAAATCGTAATGGGAATTCGTCATCAGAATTCGTAATGAGAATTTGTCATCAGAATTCGTAATGAGAATTCTTTATCAGAATTCGTAATGAGAATTCTTTATCAGAATTCGTAATGAGAATTCGTCATCAGAATTAGTAATGAGAATTCGTCATCAGAATTCATAATGAGAATTCGGAATGAGATTTCTTCATTAGAATTCGTAATGGGAATTCTTCATTGGAATTCGTATTGAGAATTCTTCATTGGAATTCGTAATGAGAATTCGGAATGGGATTTCTTCATTAGAATTCGTAATGAGAATTCTTCTTCAGAATTCGTATCCTGAATCTGGAATAGAACTTAGTCAGAGTTCATATCCGGAATTCGGAATGAAACTTCCTTATAGTTCTTGTCCAGAATTGAATCCTAAAACAGAATGCTTTATATCTAAGTTTTTATGACTCCGAGAAAATGAATCTGAAACTTATACTTAACAAAAATATGAATGAAAATATGATGAGGATAATTTTTCTTATAAAAGCGATTTTCCTTAAGAAAGCAATTTTCCTTATAAAAGCAATTTTCCTTAAAGATAAGGTGTTTTTGATTTTCAAAACAAGAAGGAATGGAAAAGTCATAAGGAAAACCTTATTGACTCAACATATATACTATTTTACCATGATACATATTAATTATTAAAGGATTATTCTACAAAAAATTACAAACCATATTCAATACCAATATCACAATGTTGATTCGATTATGTATGAAAATATGATATAGTGTTTCATACAGGAGGTGGAACCTCCGAGTTGTTTACCATTCATTCCGCCACCATTTTTGATGTTTGGTACATTAGAATTACTTATTTTGGATGTACACTAGTGGAAAAAAATATATGAGGTTTAGGAGAAGAAACCACAGTAGTTTTCAGAAATTCCAAACCATCCTGGAAGTTATGTACAAGATATTAGTAATTATCCTTGTTTTATTCCATGCGAGGAAATATCTAGATCGTATAGTTATCCAAGAATTCAGTCATTTTTTATGGAACCTCCAAGAAATTATAGAGTTAGGTTACTCATACATATGATGAGACTTCCCTCTAATAGATAGATTATGTGCATGCCTTAATGTGTTTATTCTATTATTCCAGGTTGCGAGCAGTGCAGTGCTATGAGTTTCTATTGAATTTAGAGTGCGACATGACGATTGATGAGTTTTCAAGAAGGTTTACCAACATATAATGATAATTCTTGATATGATTCAAGATATATTTTATGGAGAATGGGACATTTAGTTGGTAATTTGATGAGATAAAATCACCAATGTAATAGTTGTTTATATTACTACCCAAGCTATAGTGCTTTAGTTGAATTTGGTGGTTGTAATTTTATTGGCTTAGAATACACCAATATTTCATGCCTGAAGAAGCCACACATGAACTGAGATTCTGAACAATAGTATTTTATGATATGAAAAGGGATATGGGATTATGATACTCTTCAGGACATGGTCTTATGATAAAGGACCCACAGTTCATAGATCATATGATGGTTCTAGACTGCGGAGAGAGATGATGTTTTTCTCTAATGATATTTGGGGCTGTCTCTCACTGTATATTCTAACATATCATAGGCATTATATATTTAAAATTTACAGAATTCCATGGTAGAGATTTTAGTATCATTATGTAGATTTATAGTGTAGTTAATTTGGAAAAAATTTGGGATAATAGTATGATATTTTATATAGTTTTTTGTTTTCCACCACCACCCATGTGTCGTATGTTTTGTGATCATTGAAATAGTGGATTGGGATATGTACAAATCTAGGAAGAAGAAGCATTCATCCCCAAGCCTTCCAAGATTAATATATTTATAACCAGTGTGTTCTTTAATTTAGCATTAATAATGATAGACACATGTGTGAGACAATCTTTTCATGAATGTTCTTTTTCGTGAGACTTGGAGATTCTTGTTGAGCGCTTTAGTACTTTCTTTCCCTTAATGACTCATACCATAGGGTATTCTGTAATAACACAATTATACCAAAATTTTTATATGAATATTGTAGTGTATATGTTTTTATGGTATCATAGTTAAATATTGATGAGACCTTATAATATCATCTAATGTATTAAATATATATTTATATTTCATGAAAATATTTAATATTTCAGGAACTGGGTTAGGGTTACCCAATTGATGGAATGCTTTTTCCTTAATTTGTGAAACATAAACCCTAATAGAGAAGGTTTTATAATATTTTTACATTGATACATCTAATTATTCATTATTTGGATATTATAAACCTTTTAATAGTGGATGGTACCTGAACTCAGTTTCCTATAGTGGTGGCAATGTATGAAGTCATATTTCTAGATGAAGTGTTAGGATTACACATCCACTATGTGAAATAATTTAGTTTTGATTTTTTCCCTTCTAGTACCCTGATATATACACTTGAAAATTTGATGTCTTTTGTAGAGATTATTGAGATTATGGTGTATTTGGAGGACTTGTGGGGGACGGGTTTTTCCGGTCAAAATATTTTTCCCCGGGCATCCCAAGTTTTGTTGACCAAGAAAGTGGATAAGGGATTGAGGTTATAAATGCATTACCATCAATTCAACTAGGTGGAACTATGGAATAGGTAACTTATAATTTGGATTTGTGAACACATCAACCAGTTGATAGGTAGGATATGGTTCTTGAATACTATCTTTAGATTCTATTATCAAGAGATCTGAGTATGTGAAATGGTATACCAGAAATCATATTGTGACTTCTCTATACTCATTATGAGTACATGGAAAAGCCTTTATTAATAAAGAAATCCCATGAAGATTCAATTGGGTTCATGAACCATATATTTTAGTCATTCATCAGCTGATTTATAGTGTTCTTCATTGATGAAATCACAATTATCACGATGTACGAGGTGTAGCACAGAAGACATTTAAAGGTGATACTAGACATACTCCAAGAGAAATAGATTTTTGGGAAGTTCACAATATATCTATTCATGATATATGAGGTCAAATTTCTTGATCGTTTTATATCAAAAATGTATTTTAAAGAGGACCCCATGAATTTTTAGGGTATGTTATCTTGGGATCCACCCAAGAGAGTGACTGAGGTGTGAAGCTTCAATGGGTTGAAAGGCTATAGTGAGAGATTCATTCCCAATATCAATACTATAGAGAAACAATAAATTATTTGACCTGAAATTGAAACACTTATGTGTAGATAAAGTGGTTCCAATATTCTATTATAGAGATACGGAAAATGTTCTTGAGAACCCTGGTCTTTTTAATTTCCATAGGTGGGTGTCGAATTGGTAGCGTTTGACAATGCCTTCAAGACTGGGCATGTATATATCACAGGGTTGAGGTATTATTTGATAGAATATTGGTTCTGAAAATTCATACCTCAAGATAATAATTACAATAACCATGCTCTAGATCTTGAATTAGTATTCTATTCCATGATGATGTCGAGGAAAACCTTATTGGTGAGATATTTACTATTTATTATAATATTAAGGCCCCAAAAATATATTCCCAAAAAAAATTCATAAATAGTGATTGGTTTTACAGATAGATTTCCACCAATAATTTGAATTTGAGATATTTAATACTCATGATTCGAGGAATGTTGGGGTAGAATATCTTTGATGTTTAACTAGATTTCAGTTGTTGAGAATGGTATTTGAGGAGTTGGACTCATTGTTGTTCTCTGTAGTGGGATAGGATGGTGAATTGTACCTCTTGTTGATGGTTTCTACCCCACCGCTTCTACAATGTGTATGGGATGATCTTATTAGATATTTCTACTATGAATCTTTTCATTTATAGATATAATGTATATGTGATCCTAATATATTTTTTGAATATGGGGTGCATGTCATCAATCTCAAATGATGGATGATTGTACCTGTAATGTTGTCTGAGGATGATTTGAATGATTTCAATACATCCTCATTGGTGGTACATAATTGTTGGATGAATTTCTACCAATACCATCGAGATCTGTTCTAGTGGCTAGGAATGAAAAATTGTGTGGATCAAATTATCTCTGAATGCATAACATGTCAATAGCTGAAGGCTAAAAAAATGGTTCCAAGAGGTTTATCATAACACCTTCAGGAGAAAGAGTGGTTGTGGCATAATATATATATATAATTAATAATACGAATCCCACAGATTTTTTGATTTTATGATTCTATCTGGAAAATAGTAGACTAACTCACCAAGTCAAACAATTTTTTAGCTATCTGAGAGTAAAGTTAAGTAAATGTATTAGTATAGCTATACATGTAAAAGATAGTATAACTTCATGGAGTTCCAAATATAGTCAATCATAAATATTATTCTTGATTCTGATAAATATTATATTGTCCATTATTGGAGGCCTTGGGAATCAGTTGTATTTGAGCATGATGTATCACCCCTAGAATGTTAGCCAGACTACGAAGAGTATTCTTATTTGGGAGGATATATTATATGATTTCAAGATTAAATTTGGGGATAGTTTGGTGGATCAACAACCCTTCTTGGATTTTTTGTACAAAAAAATATAACATTCCATCATTATTATAGAACTATTTGAGGCCTTATATGAGAAATTATGTTGATCACTGCAATGTTGAACTGAAATATGTGAGTCTTTATTAATGGGAACAGAGTTGGTGAAAATGATTTTAGAGAAGGTTCATATCATCTATGAGAAGATTATGACTGACTAGACCCATTTTGACTTTTATATAAGCTAAAGAAGGTGTCCATTAGAGTTCAAAGACGGACACCATGTGTTACAGAATTTCACACCATGATGTGAATTGTGTTGCTTTGTTACGGCATGAATTTTATCTCCACGATTCAATGTATCTTTTAGATAATTCATATGGCCAGTGAGGTTTCATATCATATACACTTATCACCATAGCTGTAACGAGTGCATGATATCTTCCATGTGTCACATCAGATGAGGTATGTGCATGGCCCATTTGATGTTTTATACTAGGGTGAGATATATATAGAGAATGGAGACACAATTGTAGTGAACCATGTTTTGATTGAGGATCAAAAAGAAATATTTTCCAGTGGAATGTGCTTCCCATGTTGTTTGTTATATGTTTTTTGTGAATCATTTGGAGAGAATATTCTATCTGGAGAACCCGGTGTGAGCCCAATACCCTTTTCATTTTTAGTATGGTTTTTTCAATTATAGAAAAGTAGCCTAGTGGTGGAGTTTATGAAACCACTCAATTTTATTTCTATGTAATCATTTTGAATTTTTTTTTAATATTTTTAAAACACAGATCTAACTTATAGAGGGATTCAAGGGAACATGTAGTTTTCATTATTAACAAAATAAAAATATTAAAATTGTTGTATTGTGTGTACATTGTTTTTTTAAATGAAATAACAACAGAAAGTATTTTCATATTATAAATTTTAGAGAACTATAAAATCCAGATTGCTTGTTTTACTAAAGGGAAAAAATATTTGAGCTCTTTTGGTGTTGGGTTTGAGTGACATATTTGGAGGAATAAAAACTATATAACTTATTAATTTTTTTATTCATTATTAGATACAAAAAACCCTAATTTAGACTATCAATGAACTATTTTGTAAATTACATAGGGTTGGCTACCTATCATGGGTATTGGGAGAGGATTTTTTGAAGTCAAATTATTGGATGATCAGTGAAATATTTTGGATTGAGAAATTGTAAGAAAATTAGAGAATTCAGATATTTCTAGAAACATTAATATGTGGACGTTCATTATCAGGGAATTATCCAAGCATGAGGGATTATTGTATTTTCTAGTAGTTAAATCCCTTTTTTATCCAATCAGGAACACAAATCAACTACACTTAAAGATGGATTCATAAGAAAATAATATTTTGTGGGTATCAATCTATCTTACTATGGATAATAATTCAGAATATTGGATTATTATTTCATGGTTTTTCAATCACTATTGAAATAGGAACAAATCAATAACAACCTGAACAATGCTATAGGTTCATTCCTCTTTTTGTGTTTGGGAATTTCTTCACTCATAACTCACATGATCATTGATAATAATTTCAATATTTGAGTGTTGAACTAATACCCGTTGGATTATCGTTTCATAATCTATATTCCTCAGATAATATCATTGCTATTTGATTCTGTTCATTGTAGTTTGAGTGATTGAGGTTTGATGATGATGGTTGATGATTAGTGGTGAATCAAGATCAATCTGTTGTTCCCATATTTTTGGTATGTGATGATTACATAGTGTGACAAGATTAGTTTCTCATTTTCATAGGATGGTAAACATCCAGCTGTCTGTGACAAAAAAATTGAGTCAACACAGATCAATGATTATCATGTGACAATGGAAGTATGATCGGATATTGGATGAGAATAATTATTGTGATTTTTCTTTCATTCTAGTGAAATCATTAATGTATGTATGGTTTTATAAAGAACAGACAATATGTTTTCAAGTCCAATGGTAGTAGGGTTTCTAAATAGAGAAATGTATCATGCACTATGTGACTAGTTTCACATTCATTGTGACCCCATGTTGGTGTGTTAGTATGCATCCTGGGTGTATATGTGATAAATAATTCTAAGAACATGGTTGTGGCCTAAAACTTTGAGATATCGACATACAAAGGAAGAAAATAATACATTGGTATGACCTGAAGTGTATGAGCACATACCATAGTACATGGAAAAATGTATGTTTCACACTTATAGTTCTAAACTGAGCTCTACATGATGTGTATCCAATAATAGAAATCCATTCATATGGATAAAGACATATGATGTGAAATGGGGATCCATAGGTAGAATTGAGGTAGAAACAATATGCATTTTACTCCATTTACACATCATTAAATTTATTATGGGTAGGTTGAGGCCCTTCAACCATATTGTGCATACTAGTTTTAGTTGGGTTTCCGCCCATTCTTCATCCCCAAGAGGTTATTCTGCAAAATTATATCATATTTTTAATATTTTGATAACACCTATAGGATTAGTCATAGATAGATTTTAAGAATCCCTAGATGTGTCCTAAGGTGTGGTCCTGTATCATTTCCTCTAACTCACTAGGATGGATTTGAGGAATCTTCATGCCTAATATACATAGGTATACAATACCCTATATATAAGGTTGTTTATAACAAGGACTATCATACCCTAGAGGAACAATGTGACATCCCAACTTTGTGTGTTGAGATCATTAGTGTTCAAGTATTTACATATATGGAATATCCTAGTTATCATGACCTCTCAGATGAGTTTTATAATTGATATCATGGCTCCCGGATTGAGATATCATAGATGTGAATTTCCTTGATGAATTGAGCCAAAATTTTTGGATGAATATATTCTTGAGACGTATTTGAAAAAATTTGTCTAATATTATTATATCAGGTTTTTCTAAGTGGTATGCCTCATATTCAGATTGATATATCTTTATGATGATGAGATGTCTACTCTATTGATTCCTATTATTTAGTGATTTTAAGATGTACTACATGGTATTTATATACTCACCCATTCATGAAACATTCCTACACATGTTTTTTATTTGTATATGACATACTATTTTATGGTATCATAGGAGGAGAAACATAGGGTAGATAATTTTTTTATCCCGAATGGTTACGGTTTGTACTATGTGTTTCATTGGATAATAGTCACCTCCATTCAGTAGGTTAGAAAATTTTTACATTTTTTGAGGGATTTTTTTTCCATTATTATTTGTAGTAATTTTTTCATTCTACGATGTGGGATAGATTTAATACAAGAATTGTGGTGTTATTTTTGGTTGAACATTTAAACATTTTTGGGTGGTCGGAGATGTGTGTGTGGGTGTACATTGGCTACTGCCTTTCATGTGTGAGAAATGAATACAATATTATTTTCACCATCTATAAGAATATTAAAATAAGGTCGTGTGTTTCAAAATCTTCTTATTCCCAGTAATGATTTTCCCGATGGGTCGGTTCATGAATCCATTAATAGTCACTATCAACATTAATATTTTAAAACTTGTTAGCGTAATATTCCCACTTAATTATTATGATTCATAGTATTTTGGTACTACCTTTATGTGAGATTTCAATGAATCTTTTACTACATTATTCTTCCAACCACATTGGAATTCAATTACTCTATGAATTTATCTTCTACCAATAAAATACTCAAATATCACCTTAATATATTTTTTACCATATTTACTTCCACAATTAGAGTATAAGGGATTTTTCATATTGTTGTCTCTACATTTTTTGAAAATAATGTGGCACACACCTGTTCTATACTATGTATTGTTTTGAGTTTTATTTTCCCTGAGATGTGTTCATGGAGTTCCTGGTTGTTGGGAACAAATATCAGCGCACCTAGTTAATGGACTATTTTCCCACACCATGAAAAAACCCATAGAGGGGTGAATCAATTTCTAACAGTGTGTTTACACATGGTTTGCTATTCCAATATCAAACTCCATGACACATTAGGGAAATATGTGTGGCCTACTTTGGGATAAAATTGCATCCCACATGGTTACTCATGGTTTTCCTAAACAAGTGAGAAAACCTTATGACCATATCTATCACATTAATAAGTGTGAATTTACTATTTTAAATTTTTTACCTCTTATGGTTTGGAAGCTCTAATATCTTCACTAATGTTAGAAATTCCTTTTTATTTTCTTTATATATCTATACGTCCACTCATTGTTGTTTTACTCATTAATCAAAAAATTCTGTCCATATTAATGTTTATTTGTCATTAAATTCTTCTTCATTTCCACTCATTAAGACTTATCCATCCTATTTTGTGGTTTTTTGGATCCCTATGTGTTTTGGTGGTGTAATATGGGATTCTGATGGGGGTTTTGGGATTAATTATTTATTTCACAGGTTTGCGAGTATTTTTTTTTCTTCTTGGAGGTTTTTATATCAATGGAGATGACTTTAGAACTAAATCTAAGGTAGGTGAATAAATCTAACCTAATTTTATATAGAAGATTATTAACTAATGAATAACCAATAGTTCTCATTGATTTAATTTACATTAAAATGATTTATTCATTATGTGAAATTTGTGTGAAATTTGTTTCAGGATTTTTTAATCAATTTATATTTTTCAATAGGGGTTTTAAATGGGAGTCAAATGTATGCCACCTCGGTGATTGATAAAAGGGTTGAATGTGTCTTTGTGGGTTAAAATGGATATTTAAAGTGGGGTTTAGAAAATTTTTTACCTTGGTAATGGTGTTTTGATAAATTTGACATGATTTTTATGAAATGGATTTTATTATGTCTTTATTATTTTGATCACATTTTGTGATTTTATTTCCAAGGAGAAGCACATGGTTCAACAAGGGTTTGAGTGTGGGGATATATTGAGGGACTGTGAGATCCTTTAGAAGAAGGATAATGTGTTCATTTATTTATTTCTAAGGGAAATATTGAGCCTTTATGTAGGGAGACCATGTTATATTCTTTGTTAATTTTAATGATTTTGTATAAGAACATATAGTTGGTCTAAGGTAATATTGTGTGAGCATTCATTCCATTCCAAGCTAGCATAATTTTTTACGCACTTACTATAGGCCTGATTGTTAGATCCCTCGGTTAAAATCATTCATGATATATTGTTTATATTATTTAAGCATTTTATTTTTCCATTTTGATGTATTAAAATGTATTATTCCCACTTCCTAATATAATATTTATAAGTTTACAGAGTGTTAATTATTATTCTCTCCTTTATTTTCATGTTTGGGTTTTTCAAAACATGTTAATCCTTTCTACCTGGATTATTTATTCATCCAGAACTGAAAATAGTATTAAAAATACATATTTCTTCTTAATGTTCAATCCAAAGGTCTTCTGTATGTTTATTTTGAAATCACATATTTTTAATATAGTTTATTTCTGATAAATATTTATAACTAGTTAATCAACTACATGGATAAATAAATTTAATTGACTCATGGGGGTATCCTACTGGTATACCTACCTCACACCCAGCTTAGGCTTTTTTGGGTAATTATCAAATTTCATTTTCCAAGACATGTCTGGAGCCCTGAAAACTGTGTAATAGGATTATTTTACTTGATGATATCCATCTAGAATTTTTTGGAGTAGTTATGGTAGTATACTGATGAACTCATTTGGTGTAATTTTTTGTTTTTTGTACCCATTAGGTTGTACATGGCCTTCTTGGTTTCGTAACATTACTTTTGGTCATTGGAATTTTTTTCAAGGTACCGAGAATATGTATATATATTTTTATATCATGTTTTTATATTTATAAACATAGTTGTATAAAATATATTCTTATATTATAATTTTATATATGATGATTCTTGTGAGGCCATCGTTTGTTATGGATTGGTCAGTCATGATTACCCATGGTGAAACTATTCCCATGTGCTAGTTGTATATGCTTGGTGCTCCTACCAATACCATGGTGATTAGGAACAAACATCATTCCATGTATCTTGTATACATAGAAGATGGGTTAGGTTAACCTTGGTTAGATCACTTCAAAATGTTTGTAGTGAAATTTTATTTGGGTTTCAATTGTATTTTATGGTTAGAACCATTGAGACTTATGGGGTGAAAATGAATTATTTCATGTACATCTCTTATTAATGATAAAATTTGAGCTTCAATTAGTGGTTCATGATAATGATTATATTTTTAAACCAGTAATGGGGTTTTTCATGATATTTTCACTCTATATTAGTTGATGTCGTGTCTGCAGATCATTTTGTGGGGTTTATTTTCTATTTTAGTGGTACAATGTTTTATTTTTTTTAATAATTTTTTATTCATAATGTATAGTAGAAAATTCATCCCATAAGGAAATAATATCGGCATAGAGAGGGTTGAGTAGAAATTTCAACATAAAAACACTCACATTGATGCAACATTGGTAGATTTAGTTATTCATGTGAACCAAAAAAGGTTCTGGTAGGAGTTCATCAGAAGACATAGACAATGGACCATGATCAATAGTTGTTGAGGGAAAATCAACTAGTCATCCATAGAGATGTGTAATTAAATGACATTGAAGAATGGATGGATCATACTGAGTGGATCATTGAGTTCACAAATACCCATATGACATATACATTTTCTAATTTCAAGAAAATAATTTTGAAGGATTGGGTAATAAGTGGTTGGAGTTTATGGTGATATATAGTAGGAATGATGATCTTAATTGGATAAATTTATGATGGTCTTTGATCTCTGGTTATTCTGGTATACCTTTATAGTAACAAAGAACCATTTATATTTGACGGTAGAGTTGGGAGATCATTTAGTGCTAGTGTATTCCTCATATTTACTAGTGTTGGTCCATGTATGTACACATATACTCACAAATTATTATATTAAGTATCAAAATTTTTAGGTTTACATCATTCCAAAGATCACATATGTGGACAATTTTCTATGTCTATAGACCTCTTATAGGTGGTTGAAATGGAATTAATGGTAGAGGAATATTTGACTAAAAGATTGGGTCTTATTGGTGTTCCATCCGGGGATGGTATCCATTATTATTCATCAAAAAATAATTATAGGTTTGATGATTCTCAGAGACATATATTAAAGTGTGTCCATCAGTCATCAAGATTAAATTCTATAGACCCTGTGGGGAATATACCAGTTTTCTATTATCAATGTTCAAAATAAGGACACATTATGAATAATTTTTTAATTCTCCAATGATTTTTCACGAGTGAGGGTCTTCATGGAATATCCTATACATTAGTAGATGGAATTTTGTGGGGGTCATTTAGGTTCCATTTTCACGAAGGGATATCAGGTCCAGTTAGAGGTTTCCTATGGTAGAGGGTATCATCTATTTTGAAAGGGGTATTATAACAAAAGGGAAAATGGCTCAGAGAGTCTTTGAACCAGGATGAATCTATATAGAGGATGTTATTTCATAGGTCATAGATTCTAGTTTAGTAACTGTTCAATGAATAATGATAAATTATTATTAAATATCATTTGTTATTGTTGCCAATGTTTCATTACATTATTGTATTTCACTTGATTTGGTTGATTCTTTGTGTATTAATAATGAGTTGGTTCTATATTCTATGTATTTTTTTACCTTGTTGGATATAAATAATTAGTAATGATTATAATACTATAAGTGTCATGTCATGGTACCCTGGGTGGATGTCAATTAGGATATCCTTATTTAACAAATGGATATAGTTTACATCTTTATTAGTATGAATTGGTTGATGAGTGTAATGGGTAAAGTAACTTTTTACAATAACATTATTGTATCTTTCATTTTTATTACATAACTATTCATTACATTATATAGATATAGGATGTTTACTGTCTAGTTTCTTGGAAAAGGGTACATAATAGATGAAAACATAAAACAATATTTTAATCTCATTGAATGGATTATTAAAATTTTCATCCTATGTATAATAAATGCATCTCATAACTTGGGGAAATAAATCCATTGAAAGGGTGAGAAGAAGACCTAGTAAGTATAAACAAGGGAATCTATTTACATGTGATATGAAAAACAACATGATGAAACACATAACGAAATGGGAAACGGAAAGAGAGGAATGTATTCATAAGACGAAAATGAATAATAATATTAAAATGTGGAAAAAAAGTTCATTTTAGACATTCATAATCATATCACCACGGACAATCTCTATGGTGTCATAAAAATTTACCAAGGTTATTAAACAAGCTTTCATAAAACATGTCATCACAACTGATTAGTTTTATTACCCAATGTATTTGGAGTGCTTTCACGATGAACCCATAATATGTAATTATTTTCATTCAAGAAACATATATATTAATCAAACATTTTGTAAATAACGCAAATATAATAAATGAAATGGGTTTTATATTTAAATCCTGATTTTTTAAAAAGTGATTAAAAACATTATCATTTTATTATTTTTAACCAATGAAAAGAAAATGAGGGTTTTATGTATGTAAATTCCATAATAAAATATATAATTTTATGTCTTCATATGTAAACTTATATATTATATATCTCTGGGTATTGACATAAAGATAATAAGATATTTGTTTTAGAAAAGAGAAGGATATTTTGAAATGAACATTCTGCAGCATAACGACTATAAATCATGGTTTTAAAAAACAGTAAAAAGATAGGGGTAGAGGTTAAACATTCATAAAAGACTCATAATATAGTATTGGGAGAGAATAAAATGGAAATAATATCATTTTATGAAAACTGAATTACATAACACATAGAATAAATCTTGAATAGAAAATAGAATTTGAGAATTAACTTATGAAAATTTTGCAGGATAACGACATCAGTTAAAAAATTAAAAAATGATTTGATACAAGAAGAAAGTTTATCTCATAAATTAAAAATAAAATGGAATGGAATAAGGATATATGAGAAGATATACTGACATAAAAAAATGGAATCCAAAATAAAAAACATAAAATAAGTCTTGACAAAAATTGTGTGGGGGGGGGGGTGAAATGCTCCCTCACCGTGAAGAGAAACTTCAAAAACACGATGGTTGAGACCATGGGGGCATGATGGAACCATGGGAGAAATATTTTGGTGGTGAAAATAAAATATCATTATTGATGATTTTTAATGAAATAAATGATGTAATGGGTTGATATTTATAGAAAAATTTATAGAATATTTTATTAATTTCAAAGGGACACCAAATTAGTGGAATTTGCAAAACTATGGGCTTGTAAATGGTATTTTCTCATGGATTTGGCCACATAGGAAACCACATATAATATTTTAATACTAATGAGTCGATCATAGTTTAAAATTACATATTACGTCATTATGATTTCCTAAAAAACACCTAAAACTAAAAACATTTTTTTTACTATTCATTGATAAAAAAACCATTTATAAAAATCGCATAAACTCACTCTAACCTAATATCGATGTTTGGAATCTAAAAATGGACACCAATTTTTGAAAATATTTTTTTAATTGTGAGTTATTTAATTCTTATGTAAAATTACTATTTACCAGAAAATACTAATATTAAGGTAATAATTAATGAAAAATTTATTTACTTAGGCTATTAAATAATATTACCATTAAATATGCATAAATTATATTTATACATAATTATGTGAGGTTACTAGTCCATTATTCATATTACTATTCCAAAGGGTAATATTACTTATCATAATTTAATGTTCACTAAAAATAATTTTGATCTTTTCAGACCCTAAATTTCATACTTATAAAGAATGTATATCTCTATTTTTTGTAAATTATTTCACATTGTTAATTATTAAAGTTATAAATAAATATTTTAATATTTTTTTCAATATTCACAAATAATATGAGACTTCTAAAAATTCATCCTATATTTATTTTGAAATTTTAAATTAAATTTTTTTACTATAATATAAAATAATATTATTATTTATAAAAAATGATTACAAAAAGTAACTAAGCCCTCATACATAGATTCTTTTATCACCTCCATAAGACTGAAGATTATGGTGTGCAATACTGATAGAATATTAAGTCGGCACAGAAAACATTTCTAGAGTGGATATTTCTATCGACATGAACTTCTCTAGAGGTAGATTATGTTCATGTTTAACATGTTGAATCTCAGATTGGGAATGGTATAGTGAAAATCCTAGTGATTCTACCTCATTCCCATTCTTCAATATATAGACTCTATATGGCCCGATTCAACTAGATAAGGCCATCAACTCTTCTTTCTTCCATAATTATCCATTATCATTTTTATTTATAAATTATAATTACAATATTAAAAACTAGTATTGTGTCCAATGGTTATATAATCCAATGGTCATAACTTAATGGTTACATTTCAATTATATGTCACTTTTTTAATTTATTATGACAAAAGAAAACACTAATTTTTAGGTATCAAATTATTATTCAAAATTTTGTGTCATTACATTCTTCCACCCTTAATGAAATTTCATCCATTAAATTTCATCTCGTACCCTTATAAAAAAAGGTGTCGGTGGTTCTACTTCATATAATCCTCTAGTTCCCATGTGAATCTTCATATTTTTTGTTCCTCCACAACACTTTAACACGGTGAGAAGTCGTGTTTCATAGAAACTTGTCTCTATGATCTGATATCCCCACCAGCTACTACCTGTAGGAGAGGTCACGTTCTAGTTGCACCAGCATTGGATTTTGTACATGTGAAGGGTCTGGAACGTACTTACTCAAGAGGGATACATGGAAACAATCATGCACTTGTGAAATATTTGGTGGAAGTCCAAGCTGATAGGCTACTTCTCCAATGTAATAAAGGATTTCATTCCGTAAAATGTACCAAGGGATGATATTAGCTTTCTTAAATCTCATGAATCTCTTTCATTATGCAATTTGATGAATGAATTTGTCACCAAAATCAATGTCTATATCCCTTTGACTTTTTTGGAATAGCTATTTTGTCGACTCTAAGAAGCCTTATTGTGTTGTTTGACAGAATGAACCATTTCTACCATCTATTGCACTACAGCTGGCCTAAGATGATTTCTCACACAAGCGTCATCCAAAAAAGTATTAGTTCTAAATAACTTACCATATTGAGCTTCATATGGTTCCATTTGAATTATTTTATAGAAAATATTATTGAATGTGAAATAAACTAATGGGATATGTTGATCCCATCAACCATTAATTTCTATTGATCATGTTCTCAGCATGTCATCGAGTGTTTGAATTATCCTTTCAGATTTTCTGTTAGTTTGGTATTGATAGGAAATACTGAAATTCAATTTTTACACATATAATGTCATAGATTTCTACAAAATTTTGATGTGAACCATGGATCATGATAAGATACAATATATTGTTGAAATTCATCTGGCCTTACCACTTCCTTCACATAAATCCTAGAAAGTTAATTAAGAGAGAAGTCCTCCCAAATATATATAAAATGGATTGCCTTGGTGAGATGGTCAACTATAAACCATATTTCATTGTCTCATTTTTTTATTCTCAGGAGACTAGTGAAAAGGCCCACAGTGGTATTGTCCCACATTTATGCTGGTATAGTTAGTGATTGTAATACCCATTTGATATGGTGTCGCTCTTCCTTCACTTAATGGCGTACCAGGAACCTTGTAGTGTAGTCAACAATATCCCTATTCCTATAATCCCTCCAATAATGATCACAAAGGTCCCAATACTTTTTCGTTCATCCAAGATTTATAGAGAACATAGATTCATGAGATTCATCCATTATATCCCTTGTTATTCCCAAAATTGATGGAAGACATAGTCTTGTAAAAACATCAGTACATCATATAGATAAATATTGAACTCAGGAATGTTTGGATCCTTAACAGTATCAAATTTATTCTGTAACAAATTATCTTTGTTTAGCCTACTTGAAATTTTCAATTAATTATGATTGAGAAATCATTGGGGATAAGGTCGATGACGTCCCTTACATTAGAATTACATTGTCTAGTTTCACTTGGTCTTTGATTAGGGGATCTCTTTGAATCCTCATCCTGGATAGAACAACATTGTATTTTCTACATAATGCATCAGTGAATTTGTTTTATATTATGAGATGATAATGAATTAACTAATCATAGTATTTATGATTCTCTAACCCTCAACTTTGTCCGATGTTAAATTCCATTTTTTTTAAATATACATCAAACTATGACAGACTGTGTATATATCACACTTCTCCCTATAAATGCAGTGCCTCCATATCATTAGAGTAATAACAATATCCACCTACTTTAGATCATGCGTGGGATAGTTCTATTCATGAGTCTACAAATTTCATGATACATAAGAAATCCCCTTTTAATTTTTCAAGAGAACACACCCAATCCCTTTCAGATATTCATCTCTTAAAATAATTAATTTCTATTCATCTTATGGCAGAGTTAACATAGGTTTCATAACCAATCTATTCTTCTACTCTTGGAAACTTTTTTCACACACGTTTGTATAGATAAACCTGACCCCATTTTGAGTTAACAAGTAAATTTGATTATAATGTAATTAATTTGTTTTCACAAACCTCCTTCAATATACCTATAATCTAGGGAAACTATCAACCTCAGTTATTTTTTTAATTTGAGACCAATCCACTATAAAATTTATCTTTAAATGGGGATCAGTGATTCCTTCATTGGTAACAATTTTTCCTAAGAAAGAAACTTGTTTTAACAAAAATTCACATTTGATGAACTTTCTATAAAGCCTATCATTTCATAGAGATTGAAAAATAACCCTTAGAATAATATCATGCTATTAAATATTTTTGGAATTTATCATAATATCATCATTAAAAACTACGAAATAATTATCAAGCTACTCCTTGAAGACTCTATTCATCAAATAAATAAAAATATCACTAGCATTAGTCAATCTGGAGGGAATTAATACAAAATCATAGTGCCCATATCTTTATCAGATTGTTTTATTTAGAATATCTTCCTTCTTCACCCCCAACTAATGATAACCCTATCAAGGATCAATATTGGAGAAGAATTGAGCCCCATGAAATTGGTCAAATAAGTCCTTATTTCATAAAAGAGGGTATTTGTTTTCCACTGTGATCCTGTTTAGTTCTCTATAATCAACGATTATCCGCACTGATATATTCATCTTCTTTACATATAGAATATGTTCTCCCCAAGGAGTCACACTCAGTATGATAAACCCCTTGTCCAATATATCTTGGAGTTTTTTTTAATTCCAACATCTCCATAGTTTTCAATCTTCTAAAGGGTATTTGATATCAGATGAGATAATGGTACGAATTATATATAGAACTCTTCCAATTTTTCCAAGGGTGGTCTAGTATGCTCCTTTGGAAATAGGACAATGTATTCTAAGATGATGTGGAAAATTTATATCCTTATTAAAAAATTTCCTTCATATTCTTCACTGATCAACTCTATAAAGAAGGATATTGGTGGTGATTCTAGAAAATGATCAGGTAGAGAAATATCTCCTTGGAAGATAACATTAGGTTAACCATTCAAGACTATTGAGATTTACTTGCTTCTTAATTTGAAGCTGACATTGTATATTGAGAACCTATCCATATCTAGTATAATGTCGAATTCCAACGTGGGAATGAATACTAAATTTTGGATAATATTTTCCCCACTTATGTAAATACTAGAGTTTAGAATTACTATATATTTTGGTATAATCCCTCCTAGAGTCTTAATAGATAATAATAAATTTAGAAATTCATGGGTTGATTTGAAATTCTTTTTCAAAAATAGAGGAAATAAAGTAATGTGTAGAACTATAATAAAAAAATGAACTTGGAAGAATTTACAGAACATCAAGATTACATGCCACCGCATCGATTGGAGTTTCAAAATCAGATGTTGTGATAGAAAAATCATGAACTTTCTCCCTTGGCCTTTGCTGAGGCTGATGGGGATTCCCATAAACTGCTCTTAGAATTGGACAATGATTTGAAATGCGGCCATGATGCCCCACATGAATAATTAGACTTTAGGAATGGATTTTACAGTCATCCCTTTCTGTTTGCATTGGTATGTTGAGGATTCACCTCACTACGACAATTTCTCATGATATGGACATCTCATGCACACATGTAGAACATACTTCTTCTATGAAGGTAGTTCCCTGAACGTTTCTTGCCACACATATTACATGTTGGAAGTTCCAATTTTTATTCCTCCTCTTTACTGATCGATGCTTCCCCTTCTTGGCTTCACTAATCTATTATTTTCATTAGATTAATGAGACCACTATGTCTCACTAAACTCTTATTTAAATTTCATATCAATCTTCTTGATATCCCCATAGCTATCTTAGTCTCGATTGGGCAGATTCTTCTGCATATTAGTACATAGTCCAAGAAAGTATCTATCAATATTCCCATTAGGATCCATGAAAAATATTGAGATGTAACAAGAAAGTCTTTTGAATTTAATCTTATAGCTTCTAACAAATTCATTATCCTTCTACAATAGATTTAGAAACTCTTTATCTATTTTTTCATCAAAAATGGGAAATAAATATTGATGAAGATCCATATGAACTCTTAAAACTCCATATATTCAACATAAACTCATGGACTCATATTTTAATTAGTTCCCACCATTGATAATCTTCTCCCTATAAGATGTTAACAATAAGGGTGACACTCTCTTGTTAAAATAAAATAGATCACATAAAAGACCTACTTGATATATATAATCAACTATTCTAGAATCATTTGGTCTTTAGATCCATTGATGGTTGGTGTTCATTGAATAAAAATGGAGTCATCATAAAGTTGTTTCGTTTAGTAGGGTGAAATAGGTTTCTCATCTTGATTCAAGTTATTTCCCAAAATATGATTCTTTTGTTTCATCATTCTCATGAGTGTTTCCATTCTATCTTCTATTGGAGAGTTATCATCACAAGGTCTATTGATGTCACTATTTGTACAGTTCCACCTATTACCCATAATATTATAAATGAATAAATCCATATTGAGAAAATTATTTCATTTATGAATATTTTATCTATAAATTATTTTTATGTCTTAAAAAATTATGCTTAAACCTATTATACTATAATAATAATTACATTTCTTAATTAACCCGTGATAATGAAAAATAAATAACATCTGATTAACAAAACACATCCTCGAGGTGTGTCAAACCAGGAGTCCAATAAGGCCTATTGTCATGCACCAATTTCTCTTCATGTATATTACATAGTTATGTTTTCATGTTTAACCCCAAGATAATTATGTTCCAAAGCCACATCCAATTTTTCTTTTCCAGAAAAGGATCAATATGTTCTGAAAAACATAATTAATAGTTCACCAAATTTCCAAAAAAAATCTTATATTTAAAATTTTATATATGGATCTTACTAAATTTTTCACATCTTAATTTCTACAAATAACTAAACTATCATTTTATAACAACAAAGTAATCCTACCTTTTTATTATATATCCTTTCATTACATTTTCAAAATAGCGGTTATTTTAAGTCCACTGTCTTTGAAAAAATGTACCCAATACATGAAAAATTAAAAAAATAAATTAATAATAAGGAAAGGATTCATGAAATTAACATCATATGTAAAATTACTTCATCTCATAAATGATGTACACACATCAAAGGAATTGGTGAGTTGAGGGCCCGGTATGGGTAAACAAGGGAATTAATATACTTGTGATATCAAAAATAACATGATGAATACATAAAGGCATGTGAAAAGGAAAAATAATTATATCATAATAAAATTAACATGAATAATAACATGAAAATGTGGAAACAATATTTTATTTATACCTTAAAAAGCATAACACCAAGTTTATCCTTGTGGTTTCATAATAAAATTACCATTGTTATTCACTAAGTTATTATAGAACTTATCATCACTGGAGATTAATTTATTTAACCAATTAAATAGAGGGATATTAGGGAACACCCTTAATATGTTTATATTTTAAATTTATCCGCATAGATAATAATCAAATATTTCATTAGTAAGACAAATAGAATAAACAAAACGAGATTTATATAAAAATCACGACGTTTAAAAAAGTGATTAAAAACCTAATAATTATGTAATTTATAACCCACATAGAGAAATTTAAGGTTTTATGTATATTATTTAAAGAATAAAATATATCATTTTTTCTCATGATAAATAACTACAGAAATTAAATAGATCTGGGTATGCACATTAAGAAAATAAGATAATTTCATGATAATAAAGAGTGATATTTTGAGCTGAAAATTCTTGCAACATAAGAGATATGCAACATGATTTTACAAAAAAATTGAAAAGAAAGAGAATAGGGGTCACCCATTAACAAATGAACCATAATATATTAGAGGGATACATTAAAATGGAATAAAATAATATGTTATGAAATCGTGAAATACATACCACTTCAAAGGCAACTTGAATAGAAGAAAGAGAATTTGAGAATTCCCTTTCTAAAATACATGATCCTAACAACATCACATAAAACATATGAAAAGTTTTTTTTGATATTGAAATGGGTATCTAATCATTGTAACATAAATTGGAATGTTTATAGGATATAGTAGAAAAAACCCCAACATAATAAAGTGGAAACTAAATTACATAACATAAAAGAAGTATTGATTAAAATAGGAGGGTGAAAGGCCCCCTTACCATGAAGAGTAACATAGAAATATCAAAAGATGACACCTTGGGTGATTTATGTAACCTTGGGAGGAATATTTGGGATGTAAAAATAACATATATTCATTGTAGAGGTTTTTGTAATGAATGGAAGGAAGTAATGGGTTCGTATTTATAGCATTAATAACGAAATATTTTATTAATTTCCAAGGGACACCTCATTAGTTGTATTTTCAAAACCATGAGATTTTCATTGGAATGTTGCCATGAACATGGACACAAGGTAAACCTCATATAATATTTTAATACATAAGTGTCAACCACACTATTATATTTCATATTACATCAATTTAATGTCACAAAACACACTATAAATGCAAAAATTGTATTTTTACCACTCATCGGAAAACAATACCTTTATACAAATATCATAAATTCACCCTAACCTAATATTGATGTTCTAAATTCAAAAATTATCTCCAATTTATGAAAATAATTATCTAAATATGAGATATTTAATATTAATGTAAATTCCGTATTTACCCAAAACATACTAATACGTAACTAATAATATATGAAATAGTCATTTACTTATTATATTATATTATATTACCATTCCATAAGCTTAAATTATATTGATACATAATAACTATGGTTACTATTTTATTGGTAGTATTACTATTCATAAGGATAATATTACTATTCATAATTTTCAATTCACCAAAAATTAGGTTGATCATATCAAATGAAAAAAAATTTACCGATCACAACAGTATATGACCGTTTTTTGAAAATAAATTAAAATTAATAATCATTTAATGTATTAAAAAATTATTTCAAAGTATTATTTTTCTCAATATTCCTCAATAATATGAATCTTATAAAAATTCATTCTCAATTTATTTTGACATTTGAAATTAAAAACATTTACCATAATAATAGATAACAATTATATTTATTCAAAATGATTGCACAAAGTAATTATGGACTCATTACATAACATCTTATAACACCTGCATAGGACCTATGCGTAGGGTGTGCAATAGTGATTGAATCTTGGGGTGGCATGAATAAAATTTCCCGAGTGGTGATTTCATATGCTTGACATTCTCCTAATAGTGATTATGTTCAAGCTTAACATGTTGAAGCCCAACATTTCCTTGGTCCATAGAAAATACCAATGATGCTCCCACCTTCCAAAGCTCTGAAAAATGGTCTTTGTACGACCTGAGTCTACCAGATAAGGCCATCGACTCTTCTTTCTGCATTAATTATACATTATCATTTCTTTTAATAAATGATAATAATAATAGAAAAATTAATTATTATTTCTAATGGTCCTATAAACCAACGATCATAAATCGATGGTCACATTTCAATTAATCTTATATAGTTTTATTTATAATGGAACAATAAAACATAAAATTAAATGAAAAAAAAATTATTCAAAAGATTTGGTCGTTAAAAACAGGGTTTATTTTTTATTCCAAATGGGTACAAGAAAAATTTTCATTGAATAAGAGATTTGGGATTTGTTATGGGGGACTAGTCTCTTCTAACTTGTTACTGATATCATATCATTTTTCTTAGTTACTTCAATAGGATGTTGAGTACTATTTCTCAGGACATCTTACAATGGCCATGAATAGGTGACATTACATGTTACTAGGGGACTACTAGATTTTTCACCCTAGTGAGAGATCAATATTACCATCAATATTAATCCAAGGATGATCTCAGTTTTCAGAACATATTATACTATGGATCCAGGTGAGCTGAAGGAACAAAATTTTCTAGTTGATTGTTTTTGAGGAAACCGTTTTATTTTCCCTAGTATCTTACCTTTAGCATTGACATTTCAATTTGAAAATAAAGAAGATATACTCTTATAAAAATTCAAATACTATTGTAACTATAGTAATTTTTTAGTAACGAATACCCATTTACCTGAATGGATGAACTATTTTACCAACTCATACGGGTATGTTGGTTTTTGAAAATTGACTAGATATCATGGAATCACAATTTGAGAGTTTGGGAATACGATATTCCAAAAAACCATTTCTATTGTCGGTATGGTCATTTCATGTATTTGGTTTTACCATTTGAACATAACAGTTGTCTAGGTGTGTTCAATAAATTTATGAATATGATATTTCTTTTCTTTTTTGAATCCATCAAGGTTATATTTATAGAAGTCATATTAGTGTATTCTAAATAGAGGAGGACAATGAAGACCATCAAAATATAATTTTGGTTGTTTTGAGAGAGAATCATCTATATTCCAAATTTCAGTCGTATTCTTATCTCATTTAGGATGTGATGATTCTAGGTCACATGATTTTTGAGGAAATAGTTGTAATCGATCCATAGATTTTTTGAGTTTTCATGTCATGGAATAATCCCTATAACCTGATCAACATCCATAGATTATGGATTTTTCTATGAATTATAAAAAAATATCAAAGACATATCCATGATAGAATCCCCCAAAAATGATTGATGATGAAATGAGTGATGTTACAGTTTGATGAGAAGTGGTAAAGTGATTTTGAGTAGTTACAATACCATCATATACCAACTCCTATTTTGATTATAATTTAATCCTTGGTATAGTGAACCATGAATTCATATATAGATATTATATCATATTTTATTAATATTCATTACAATAAAAAAATCACATTTATGAGGTCCATACTAGATTAGTACCATCATAGTGATGGACAAAATAATATAATATAGAGAAATATATACAATTTCACCCATAGAGATCTTCCCAAAATTTACTATTCATAACAATACACTTTTTAAAAAATTAATTCATAACATTTCGGATGAAAATATATGAATGTGTGAGCTCATATTCATAGTTATGGTTAACAAGGGAGATAATTAAGTATATAATGAGCATAAAATTGTAAAATAATACCCTTTATATCAATGATCATAATCATGAATCGTGGAATTTTTATTGGAATTTTGTAAGACATGAATCATAAAGACATCTAATAACATGAGCCTTCTGATAATAAAATTTGCATAAGACAAGTAATTTTTGGTAAAAACATAATCAAATAGAATTATTTTCATATTAGTCATGGATTAAGTTTTGGAATATTATATCAGAATGGGTTCACACCGTAAACGATCATAGATGAAAATGTACCTTATATAGGATTACTCCCCTTTATATGTATGTCTTACTAAACTAAGTTCATTCCCCATTCCAGGTCTGTCTTACATAACTAAATCCTTTCCCATTAAATTCATGTCTATATCATTATATATAAATATTTACTCAATGCATTGGAGGATAACATATTTTAGTCCCATCATATAATGAAAACCATACATATGTGTTCCACAATATAATGAACATTCATCAAATAATAAGATGTGAAATGAAATGGGTTTCAGTTAAAATTAATGAGGTCATTAATAATTGAAAACAATTAGTTTCGTAATTTATTTATTATTTTATATTAGAATAACCATTGAATGGAAGAATGTTTCATAATAATTTCATCATGGTATGTCCCATTGAAGAGAAATATGTTTCATAAACAATATATCATCATAAATATAAACCATTCAAAGAAATAATAATAATGTTATCCTTGGATCATATCCTGATTAAAGAATATGTAAAATAATTCTATTTATTATTAGTTGGATAATGATTTTTAAAATATTACAATGAAAATTTTATGAAGTTGAAAATTTTCATTGAAAATAAATTTTAAATTGATAAATCACTTTGGAAATTATTTTCTTTGGAAATAAAGATATAAATTATAATGTAATATTTAGAAAACATTTAAAAAATATCATAAACAATATATCCTTTTAATTTTTACAAATCATTTTTGGACATAAGTAATTTTAAATATATTTTATTTTGAAAATAACCTTCATAAAATTATAAATATATAATTGAAGAAGTGATGGGTAATGATGTATGATGATTTTGTTTTTCTCAAACATGTTTAAATGAAATTCCATTTTGATTGTTAAAAAAACAAAAATATGATTTTTTTGAAGAAATGAATATTAACTTAAAATTATTATTTTTTAACTCAAACAGTGATAATGAGACTTTTAAAATTTATAGGATAATTTTAAAAAAATTTGGAAAACATTTTTAACATGTTTTTGGAATAAAATTGGTTTATTTTTAAAGAGACAACTAGGGTTGGTTGATCTAGATAAAAATTATCTCCTATTTTATATACTAAATTTTGGTAAAAATGAATTATCTTTTTGAAATATGATTAATTTTAATATGATAGTAATAATTATATTCTTCTTGAGATATTGATAATAATATTCCATCATTGGATGTGTAATCTTGAATAATCGTAATAACAGATGAGATTATAACATAAAATTCATAACACGTTATCATAAACAATTATAAGATCGATGAAAATTTAATTTTCAATGATCCATAGAATATCATGAGAATAAATTAATTCATGATTTTACAATTTAATTTTTCTATATATACATATTATAAAAGATGATAGGTGTATATGTTAATATATGTCTCAAAGAAGGAAAAGTTACACAAAAATCACATACTTCTTTTGTAACTTTATTAACAAAATACCCTGAATGGGAGATCATAAAATGGACATGGAAATCCCAAATATTTTACTTAATATTATCATAATATACATTCTTATTTATAATATAAACCATATAAATTATATATGTTGTTAATACTCCATGTGTTGGAGAGAAAAATAAATGTTCAGTGAAAATCCATTACATTTAGTACTATGTTTTGTCATACTGATTTAATCATCCTATATAATAAATATAAATTTATTAGACATAAAATATAGATTAATATAAATATATTTAATTATATATCATACAATATTTTATTTTAATATTTCATTTTACCCATTCATTAATAATTCCATGTTAATGTTACATTTTGAGTAATAATCGATTTTGTTTTTGACTATGCTATGATATGTTTTTTTGGTCCCATTAATTGGATAATGGATTATTCATATAAAATTATTTACCATGATATAAAAATAATATATATTCTGTTCTTATGAAATTGTAGTAATCTATAATATTAAGGGATTAAAAATAAAATGCATCGTCCATGGAGATATTATATTGTACATACAAATGAATACTATTTTCATTTTCTTGTTGGATTGAATAAAATAAATTTTATTGATATATAATAATTCTGGAATAATTTTTATTATATATATATTATAGTTTAATTAAATATAACCATAATAAATTCCATGTAAATCATGAGTTAATTACATCACTTCGTGAGAGGTAGTCTTCCGTACAAAATATTGATTATAACTACCCTTATCTTTATTACACACCTAATAATGATTTATTACATCAACATGAACATATGAACAATCCTAGGATCAATAGTTCATGTGTCTTGGGATATTAGGTACATTACACAACATCCTAGAACCAGAAATACACAACTTTATTGAAAAAGTTTTTTACATGACCACACACATTACTTCGTACTTATTATGGCATGGGATAACTTGAGGACATGCATAAGAAAAGGGTGAGATATAAAGACCAATGAGGCATTAAATATGGAATAGCATGAATAATATATTAAATTATTGTAAATAGGCATATCAATAAATCATAATAAAAACATGATCATAAAGGAATGATACATTATGATTATTATAACATGGAAATGTGGTAACAACATTAAACATGATATTAGCATGAGTCGAAGGTCGTTGAACATAGATAATGATTAAACCTCATTGAAATTTAATTAGAATTAGTAAACCCTCATTGATCTTAAAATATCATGATACTAATCATTACGCAATGCATTGGAGTGCCATTAGGGTGCACCCTTCGTAATCATTTCATTTCTTTCATAAGTGTGCCACATGGATCATAGAACATGGAAACATTCAACATCATTATTTTATCCATGATAACAGAATTTGGTTGAAATAAATGAATCTCTATAATCAATAATTAAATTTTTATAATGGTGAACACACTTGATTTTAAAATGGAGATGGTATTCACTACATAGTGACTTTGTCTTGGATAATTGTGGAGCAATTTCGGCAGCATAATGATCTGACATAAGAAGTCATAAAAATATTTGATAAGAGAGAAAGTGGAATCTCATCATATGCACATGAAATTTATAGTAATGTGTTCATATAGATATATTTCTCAACATATGTAATAGAACTTAGATACATATTATAAATATTTTCTAGAATGAAAATATGGATAGAAAAATACCTTACGGAATTTTGACATAATAACTGTTGTACAAGGGAGGAATTAATGAGAGAATAAAGGGTTATTTCATCATTCAAAAAAAATAAGGGTAGTGTGGGGTAGGTGGGAAATCATACTCTAACATTTTTATTTGATAATAAAATTGTATAACAACATAACAAAATTTGGAAGAAAACAGGAAGTGAAGAATTCACATACTCCGACGTGTGATCTCAATGGATTGGGAGAGGCTTGAAAAAGGCTTGGTGGAAATTGGTCTGCCTTGTGATAATTATTCTATGAGGAGGGTAGGTTAGGGGTGTGATAAATGAGTTTTTAGTTATTATCAATGGGATATTGGGTGGGATTGTGTAGAAAAATATGCAAAAATCTTTATTTGTTAGGTTTCAGACACCACACATAAAACTAATAAAAAGCACATACCAAACCTTGGTTTTTTTTCAATGGATAGTGAAAAAATAATTTAATAATGTAAATGGAAAAACTTGTTAAAATATTAAGAATGCTTATTTGGAGGTGAGTCACGCTATCAATAAAATCATTTTAAAAATTTAAAATGTATTATATGTCTTGGAGGGTCCACTAGGTTGCCATAAAATTAATCAAACAAATATAAAATCACATTATTTTAATGGTAAAATGAATTTGTCTAAATAACCTTTTTATATTATTTTATTACATCACTATTGGGTCATTATGATGTCATAAAAACATTATATATTTAAAAGGTTCTTAATTTTTACACAAAAATTTGACTGTCTCTGCAAATTATGAACAAATAATTGTTGGATAATTTTGACATCATGATTCCAAAGATAATATTTATTTTAGCTAAATAAATTTCTAAAAATGATTATTTTTTACATCTGAAATAAATACCGACATTTATCGATAATTCTGTGTTTTTGACCAAAACAGCTTTCAATCATTAATAAAAATTTAAATTTTACTCCTAAAATTTATACAATAATTTATATTAAATAAAAATTTATTTTTTAATTATATTTATTTAAAATAGTATTTATTTCAAAATTCTATTAATTCATCAAAATTGGTTTCATAATTGATCTTAAATATTAACTACAAATACAATTTGTTATTTAAAAACCTTTTAATATTATAATGAATTTATATTTCTTATACAAAAAATAAATCACATAATCGTTGTTCTAGGTTGTAATTACATAAATCCTTTTAACACTCGCATAAGGCCTAAGGGTAAGTTGTGCGATGGTGACAGACTCTTGGGGAGGCTCGGATAACATAACTCGGGTGGTAATCTCTATTAACTTCCACATCCCTTGTAGGCAGTTTTGTTTAAGATTAACATGTTGAAGCTTGGATTAGAATTTGTCAAGAGAGAAGCCCAGTGATGCCTCCTCTTTTCTAAGAACAAAAAAAATGTTCTTTGAATGGATCAATTATATTGGGTGAGGCCATCACATCCTTTTTATGAGTAAATTGGATTTGTTAAATACCTATATTTATAATAATCACATTGTGACTGTTCAATGGCTATATTAGCAAGGGTAACAACTCATAATGGTATTTCAAAATCTGAAAACATGAAACCAAGTACGTTCATATGTCTTATATAACCATTTTACATAATAATGAATTTAATAAGATCAAGAGTAATTCTCATTAATAAATGTTTGGTTCATTAAAATTTTCCCCCTTATGAAATTTCACCCTAAATTTTTTTTTCCCATAGTAAAACTAATTCGGTTAACTCTGCTTCATCACTTCATCCGATATTCTTGTTGATTCATTAAACATGTGGTTTTTCCACAACAACTTGTTGAGGAGAATTGACTTATTTTGTAAAAAAAATTCTTTACAGTCTATGGTCTTCACCAACTTCTCTTCACAAGATAGGCCATTAAACTATGGTACAACCTCTAGATTGTGTACATGCAATTGGTCAATTATGTACTTCCCCAAGAGTGATACATTGAAAACATCATGTACACGAGATAGGTTCAGTGGGAGTTCAAGTTGATATGCCTTTTCTCTAATGTGATCAAGGATATGAAAAGGGGCGATATACCTTGGAATAAGCATTACCTTCTTCCCAAATATCATAACTCTTTTCAAAGGAGATATTCATAGGAATACCATGTCTCTAAAATCAAGCTCTAGGGCTCATTGACTATTTTTACCATAGCTCACTGGTCAACTCAGAGTAGATTTAATGTGTTGTTGGATGGTCTTATCCTTCTCCACCTGTTCATCAACGATTCGTGGACCTAGGAATTTTTCCCCAACATTATCCCAACATTTTAGTGTTTTACACCTCTTCACATAAATGACTTCATAAAGAGCAATTTTGATGCTTGTGTGTAAACTGTTATTGTATGGGAACTCAACCAGAGGAAGATGTTGAACCCATCATATTTTTAATTCCATTGTGTATGCAAACAACATGTCCTCAAGTGTTTGGATAGTCCGCTCAGATTGGCCATCAGTTTGAGGATGATAAGACGTTCCAATGTTCATCTCGGTATATAGAGCGTGTTGGTGACTCTTACAAAACATTGAAGTGAATCATGGATCACGATCGAATATAGTTGATAGCTGTACTCCATTCATCCTTACCACTTATCTCATGTATATCTGTGCTAGTTGATCTAGTGATAAATCATCCTGAATTGAAATGAAGCGTGCAGTCTTTGTAAGATGATCCACAATAACCCAGATAGAATTGTTACCTTTGGATGTCTTTGATAGTACATTGAAAATGTCCATGGTGATTTCCACTAACTTCAATGTGGGTATGGTTAATGGTAGCATCAACCCCTAAAACTTCATCCTCTAAACTATCACTTGCTGGCATACTGGGGGACTTGATGTTTACTCAATGATCTCCTTGTTCATGTTATCCCACCGATATTTATATCATAGCCTTCTATACATCATTGTGTTTCCTATGATAATGGATAAATTAGAACTATGTGCATCATCAAAATGTTCCTTCTTTAACTCTCTATTTTATAGAACACATATTCTTGGACCAAATCTCAAAATTCCATTTTTATTAATGCTGAATTCTGAGGATTTATCATTTTTGATAGTTTCAAATTTCTTCTGAATTCCCACATCATCCTTTTGAGAATATTTTAACCCATCCAAAATAAATGGATGATCAATAATTTATTAAAGGATTTATTATTTCCCTTTATTTATGATTAAAATTTCCATCTTCATATAATCTAAGAAGACTGGATCCTTTTCAATTCTCATCATTGATTGAATCGTTGGGTCATTTCTACTTAGAGGATCTATCGGCTTGTTCGCATTCCTATGGTGGTACTGGATTGAGGAGTCATAGTATTTGATCAACTCTAAACTATATTTTGGGATCATGTTCAAATATTCTTATGTGAATATATACATGAAGCTTCTCAGATCTATATATTATTCACACATCACCAAAAAGAGGTAATGTCGCCAAATTCTTAAAGTGAAGATCACTACATCCATCTCTGAATCTGTTTGATAGTTTTTCAAATGACCATTAAATTTCTTATAAGAATAGGAAACGACCATTTCATTTTTCATCAACACACATCCCATGCCATTCTTCGAAGCATCACTGAACTCCACAATGTGTTCTCCACTTGTGGGTAATGAGAGCACAAGCGTAGTGACAAGCCTCTTTTTAAACACCTTGATCTCTGTTCGCATTCATCTCTTGATGAAATCTTGACTCCCTTCTAATATATCTTGGTAATAGGATTTGAAAATCATGAGAAATTTCTCACAAATTGTCGATAATATCTAACTTATCCAAGGATTCTATAGATATCTGTCACAGATATAGGCCTCGATCATCCACCATATTCAACTATCTTGGAGGGATGCAAGGAATATAAATTTATAATGATGATATGACCCAATAATGATACCTCCTTCATCCATAACTCAAAAATTATGAACTTTTCATAGATATTTTCCATTATATTGGTCTCTAGTACAGTTCTTATATGCTCCTCATGATCGTCCTTGGTTTATGAGTATATTAGAATATCGTCTATCAATACTTCAAAACAATTGTCTAGGTAAACTCTAATTTATCTATTCATTATGTATAAGAGGATTTCTGGAGAAATAGAGTGTCTAAAAGGCCTTACTATGAATTAATAGTTCCCTTACCTTCTATGAAAATCATTCTTGGGGATATCCTCCTTTATCAAACTTACATGGTAATTTCCCAACCACAGATAAACCTTGGAGAAGTATTATTCTCAATGTATTTAATTGAACGCATCATTAATTTTTTGTAGTGGATACTTTTTCTTTATAATGATTTGTACTTGCTCAAGACAATCAATGAGAAGTCACATTAACCTGTCCTTCTTCAAGACTAAGTGGACGAGTGCAACCCCTGGTGAACCACTTGGGCATATTAACCCTTTATCTAGAATCTCTTATAGTTGTTTCGTCATCTCACCATGCTCCAAAATATACTTTCTATATAGATTCATAGATATTGGAAACTCCCATAGTATAATATCAATCAATGATTCAACATCTCTTATAGGAGGAACACAAGGAAATTCCTCAGAAAAAAGTTCATCAAATTCCTTTAAAATAGTCTTCTATTCAAGGATGGCTGCTTACATAAACTGAATCACCTAATCATGTTATTCATGGTTATAAAGAAGTGACATAAATGCTTGAGATGATGGTGCTAAATAATATTTATCCTCATCCTTGAACATGAACATAATAGCGTGTTTATTCTCTATAAGAAGTGTGATTTCCCTCTTAGGGAGATTATTGTTGTCTTAATATAAGAAAATCCAATCCATGACATGAATTGCATAAAATTCTATAGGAGGGAGTATGATGAGGTTTTCCATTATGTTGAATACTCAAATTATGATAGGTGACGGGTTATATTCATGGGATCCAATGATTTCCCCATTTTCTGTTCTCACTCTTATCTTTACGTCCATGATTTGTGGCGGTGTTTGGATTATCCTACTAAACATTCCGGATATAAGAGAATGCATAGAACCAAAATCAAAAACTATGTTCTCTATTCTAGAATTAATAACTAGAGTTCTTGTATCCACATTGTTTGTGGGGTTTTTTTTCATCATTAGTGACAAAAAAATATCACCCTTGATTCTTTAGAGGTTTTTTGTTTCCTCATAAAACCCTTGGCTTAGGGAACTCATTTGTAAAGTCCCAGGTTTATTGTACTTGATTCAATGAACAATGAGTTGAGGGTCAAATTAAGTGTTCCTATCCACTGTTATAGTTGCAGGTGTTTCTTGACAGAAATTAATGGCTTGGTTCCCATCTCTCACACACGTTAATTATTTCATTTCCCCCTTTAGAGAATTTCAGGGGTGATTTTTTCTGCACCATTGGAAAGTGGGGTGATATATTGTCTTAGCACCATTTGATTTATCCAATAGACCACAAGAATTAATGTCCACTTTATACTTCTTATTCCCATGATACACCTGAGATTTTTTGATCTACATTTTGTCTTTGAATAAACAATGGGAAATTTTCTCATAGCTATCTAAGTCACAAATCACTGGGTCTTTCCATAGGCTTGGTTTTATCCCACCAAAGAAGAATTCAACCAATCATTTGGGGGTAATGACAAAACCAAAGTTGTTTTATGCAAGCCTTGTGAAGTTTTCCTCAAATTATCTGATGGATTCATTTTCTTTTTTCTTTGAGGGCACGGAAGTCCATTTCCAGCTTATGTCGGACGGTGCATAAAAAATATTTATTAAAAAGTATTTTCTAAAAATCCTTCCATTATAACACCTTGATCTCTTCCTTAGGCTTCATATTCTTGATCATTGTCCACCATTGATAAGATTTACCCTCCATATGATAAAAATCCATAAGAACCTTATCTCACTCCTTACATTGAAGGAAATATAATATCTTCTCAATCGAGTTGATCCATTGATTAGTGATTGAAGGATCGCATGATCCATTAAAATTAGGAGGCCTTTGTCTCATGAAGATCTCAATTGCGGCTTGTTCATTCTTAAGGGGGTTGAATTTTCTTCGTGACCCATGTCTTAATTCAAAACATTAGTTAACTAAGAGGTTATCATGATAATGTTAGCAATTACTTCTCCAATTAGAATTGGCATATCATTAGAAGTGTCATCACATATATCTTCAAATCAGTTTTTAGCCCGAGTCCCCCTATTACAAAAGATTGGCTGGATTAAAAGGACATTTAGGGATAACGTGAAACGGTGAAACAAATGACATAAAGGCATAACATATGAATTACATTTATTTCCTTAACATATGAATTCATAGGTTTAAATCTATGTTATCCATGATATAATTCCCAACATATATTATTTTTGTAATTATTCTTTACTACCTTAAAAATAGTTCATACTAAGCTTATGAATTTATCAAAGCATATCCCATGGGAGTTTCCTATCAAATAGTATAGAAAGACCCATTATCGTGCACCAGTTACCGTTAGAGTCTAGCTCAAAGATGTGTTTTCATGTTTTACCCCTAGATACATCTGTGTTAGTGCCACATCTACTTGCTCATATCACGATAGAGATGTATTATCATGATAAAGTACATTCTCAACACCCACCAAAGTCTAGGGGAGTTTATTTTATACATAGTCTTGTTCATAATGCTTTCACTAGGGTTACCTATGCCTAATCCCTAAAATAACTAACCCTACCATTTGATAACAACTATAACAACCATACACTTTATTACACACGATATCATGATTTATTACATCAACATGCACATATAAAAAATATGAGGATCGAGAGGTCTAGTATGTTGAGAAATTGGGAACATTTCAAAATAACATACAACATGAAATACCTAACTTTATTGAAAAATTATTTTACATGACCACACACATTCTACAGTACATAGCATTGCATGGGATAACCCACAGACATTCATTAGAAAAGGGTAAATTATAAAGTCTAGTAATGGAGTAAATAGGTCATAAAATAAATAATACAATACAATTTAGGAAATAGGAATATCAATGGAGAATAAAAGAAATATGAACATAAAGGCACGATAAAGCAAGATTATCATAACATGGAAATGTGGCAACAATATTTAACGTGATATAAGCATGAGCCAAGGCTTATTGCACAATGATCATGGGAAAACACTAATTGTACTTATATTATAATGAGTAAACCCTCATTACCCTTGACATATCATGATGATGGAACTACGGTCTGAGCACGCTCCCTCCCACAACGATGGACTTTAGGGTTTCCGTTCAATCATGGCAATCTCGTTCTTCATCAGCTTCAATCGTATTTCTCTTCTCAGTGGCGTGGCATCGGAAGTTCCCTCCTCGACATCTGCTCGTGATCAATGGCCTTTGGACGATTTTTGCAACCCTACAGTTGTGGTGAAGTCGAATCATGATGCTTTTAATCCTTGCATTGGATCTGTGGAGGTGTCGCGGTGATATCTTGTGACCTTGAAGAATGATGTATGGCGCGGCGACATACAGATGTCACCTGGTCGGGAGGAGGTTGATGCGGATTTGGCTCCTATTGATGCATTGATATGGTAACATATTCCATCCCACATGGATGTTTTTCATAACTCTCAATATTTTTATGATTTGACTAGGAAATCAAATGCAGTGCTGAAACTATATAGAGCATGTTCGTTTGCGTTGTTGAAGGACTCAGGTCCGAGTAGAATTCATTGTAATGGTTCATCAGATCACACTGAAGCTAACCCTACTGCGCTTTCTAAGAGAATGTAAATTGAAAAAAAAATAATTTATTGCATGAATTGTTCATCATAATGGTGCAAAACCATTTAAACATGATGATTTGATCCGCAGAACCATACATTGGTGGGGTATCTCTAATTGGAAATGTGTTTCTCTTGGTCGAGGATTTTTCCACATCCTTTTTTCATATTTTGATTTGATTCTTCGATCATGGAGCATGGGAAACTTGTTTTTGAAACATGTGTAGATTTATTTACATGAATGGTCATTAGATTTTAATGTCTCACATGCATGAAATTATTTTTCCCAGCTCTTTATTCTTCTTCATGGAATAAATTGGGTCCTCTAACATCCGAAAATTTTGCATGATATTGGCATGGAAACTGAGACTCCGATTCAGCTTGACAAAGAGACCGAGGTTTTCTGGTTTAGTCATTTTTCTAGGATTTTGATTGAATTGATATTATAACTATTCTGATATACAAGGTGACCCTTTACACTCCTTATGATAACATTCAAATTGATTTCGAGTATGAGAAGAAACATGTTTTCCGCAATGAATGCATGACTATTGGACACTCTTTGGCATTAGGTTGGAAGAATGTTTCTTATGAGGAATGTGTTGTGAGAGGCCATTCAATAGCTCTCTGTAATATGAAGACAAAGGTGAAGGATTCGACATTGTCAATGTCTACTACTCATGATGGTGATTCACATAACGATCCATCTCTAACTGTTACTGATGTGCTAATTTCTAAAAAACCTGACTCTAAAAAGGGTTGTTTGTTGATGTATCTCCTAAGAAGGCCTATAGTGGCCACTCTAATACTCATTTTGATGTGGTTAAGGAGGTTACTCCAGTTGCAGACACCCATATATGTACCCTAAGATTGATGATCCCTTTACCTCCCAGGTTGACGTCTCCAACAAGAATGATGTGAAACAACATGATGATTGGTAGCTGAAATTCCAAAAGATTTATCAAGTTTTTGAATTACTTGATTAATGGGGTAATGTATCTGAATATGAACAGGAGAATAAGGGTACCCTAATTAGGGTTTCAGACAGTGGCAGACACACCTCTTATAAAGATGCAATCTTAAGTGGCAATACCATGATTACTACTTGTGAGGGTTTCACCTCTTTCCCCTCAAAGAGGAGACCACAAAAAATTATTCTAATGTTCCTAGAAATGTGTCTACTAGATAGTAATTGTCATATAAGGTGGATACAAACATCTTGAAAATATTCAATCTAAATAAGTCTCAACTAGAGTGGGAGACATCTGCTGACTCGGATTATACATATGATATGTCGTACTATGATCTCTAGACCTATTTTTTGTGGATGATGTAATTTCTGTTTGTGTGACGTCGTCTGCCGCTCTTATGTACCTTTTTAATTATTTTTATTAAATTTTCAGAAGATTTTTTTTGGTGGACTTGTCTGGTATCATGATTCTAATCATTACCCAATGAATTGAAGCACAATCACGGCGCGTCCTTCTTAATCATTTTATTTCATTCATTATTGTACTAAATAAATCATACAAAATAGAATCATTAAACATCATCATTTATTCCATGATCAAGTAATGTGGAATAAATACAAGAATCTATATAATCAATATGTAAATGTTCATAATGGAGAACACCCTTGATAGAGAAATGGGCATGGTATTCACTACACAATGACTTTGGAATAGAGAATTGCGATGAAATTTCAGTAGCATAATGGCATGAAATAAGAATTCATAAAAATGGTTGATGAGGGAGAAAAGGGTATCTCATCATATGCACATGAAATGGACAGTAAGGTTTCATAAATATACATGTACAAAAATATGTAATGGGATTTAGATTCATAATATAAAATAATATATTTAATGTAAAAGATGAGAGAATAATCCCTTACAGATGTTCGGAAAGGTAACATGTGTTCATAGGAGGTATTAATGAGAGATAAAGGGGTCTACAATCATTAAAAAATAAGTAGGGATGTATGGGGGGAGGTGAAACCAAACCCCATCGTTTTTAATTGAAAATAAAATGTTGTAACAACATAATGAAATTTGGATAATAATGAGAAAGGAAGAAATCCCTTAATTGAATGTGTGATCCCAAAGGATTGGGAGAGGCTTGAGAGAGGATTATTGAGAGATTTGGAGAATTGGGAGGATTATAGAGATACAACGGTATTGTAGGGACGTGCTAAAAGGGTATTGAGTGATGAGAAGTGGGAGATTGGGTGGGTTTATATAAGATAAGTGAGGGAAATATTTTTTTTATGTTTTGGACACCACACGTTAATATAATCCAAACCACATACCATCCCACTGTTTTTCTCGTGGTATTTGAAAAAGGTGAGTTAAAAAAATTTCTTTATAATGCCAATGTAATAAATTATTTTAATATTTTTCCTAATAATGTGGAGGTGAATCAAACTCTAAAACAAATCTTATTAAAAATTAAAATGGTTTATAAGATTTGGAGGGTCCTCTAAGGCACAATAAAATTAATCAAACAAATCTAAAATAACATTATTACCCTGGATGAACATATATTCGCCAAATAAAGATTTTATAGTATTTTATTACCTCACTATTTAGTCCTTATGATGTCATATAACACATTATATATTTAAAATGTATTTAATTATAAACTAAAAATTCAACTGGCTTAGAATGTTTTGAAAAATTCAACATTTGAAAATTTAGACATCCTATTTCGAAAAATAATATTTGTTTTATCTAAATAATTTTATGAATAGGTAAATTTCTTTACTTGAAAAATAAAAAACAACATTTATAAAAAATTCATCGGTTATGACAATCCCAACTATCAAACCTTAATAAAAAATTTAAATTATATTCATCAAAATTATATTATCATTTATATTTTAACAAAATTATTAAGTATGAATAATTTATTAAAATAATATTTAATTAAAAAATAAACTTATTCATGAAAATAAATTTCATAATTTAATGTAATTATTAACTAAAAATAATATGGTTTCTTTAAAACCCATTTAAAAATAAAATGAATGCATATTTTCTAAACAATAAATAATTCACATAATCATAGTTCTATGTTCTTGTTACATTACCCCTTATAACACCAACATAAGACCAAATTGTATGGTTTTTGATGGTGAGAGACTCTTGGAGTGGCTCGAATAACATCAGTAAGGTGGTAATCTCTATAAAATTCCACATCTCCTCTTGGCGGTTCCATTTAAGATTTACATATTGAATCTTGGCTTGGGCTTGGTGAGGAGAGAATCCAAATTATGCCATCTCCTTTTTGAGATCTGACAAATGGGCTTCTTATAGAGCAATTATACAGGATGAGGCCATCACTTACTCTTTCTGACTAAATTGTATTTGTTACAGACCTATATTTGTAATAATCATGTGGTCACTGCTAAACAGATATATTAGCAATTGTAAAAATTACTAACAATATTTTAAAATCCACAAACATAAAACCAAGTAAGTGCATATCTCTTATATTACCATTTTACATAATAATCCATTTAATATGATTTTGTGGAATTTTTTTTGTTAAATGTTTTGGTCATTTCATTGATGTGATCATATTAAAAATAAATTAGAGTATAAAGATTTATGAGATATAAAAATTCCATAATGAGAATAAAATCATAGATATTGAATATAAAAAATATAATCCATCTTTACATCCAACCATGAATGGTGGTAATGAAAAAAATAATCACATTGGTTCAAAATGTGGTAGTCCAACATACACCTAAAAGATGATTTTAAACCCCATTTTATAGATGTAGATATGATATTAGGTCAAGACCATCACCTAAACACATATTATTATAAGTATTTTAATGAAATCATTAAATAATAATTATGTAACAATATTATAAATAGCTTGGGGATGAAATAAAAAACACTCATGGATGATTGTTAAGTATATTTAAGGTATTCTTTTATGGCTTTCATAATTTTTTTTAATATTTTCTTAAATAAAATATATAGACTATACAATCAAATGAAATAATTTGGGAATCTATTTGGGATGTTATTTTCTTAACCAATGAGGAGTGATGGTTTCAATAAAAGAGGAGTGTGGATATAACATTATTATTGGGGGAGAGGACACCCGTGGTAGTTTTTGAAAAGAATATAATTATCACATATTATTCATATGTAAAAATGGTAATGATTGAACAAATTCACAACCATATAAGGTTAATGTTAAAAATATTCATATTAAATAGCTTTTATACATTGGTATAGGTCATTTTTAACCTTACCCTTTTAGTTTGACCCTTTAGTGAACCTATTTTGACCTAAACTATGAAAATTAATTTTTATTACATTCAATATTCATTTTGGTAAGAAAATATGTTGAACTTGAGAAATTATATAAATAATTGTAATACAAAATATGGATTCAAATTTAAAAAATTCAATTCATAACCTTGAAAAAAATTATTTTGTAATTAATCAACCGGATGTTATGATAAAAAATGTTTTCAGAGAGAAAATGTTTAAATTTTTTTAATGTTTTTATATCAAAATTAAATATGAAATTAATTCAAGGAACCTAAATTGATTACATGAATTTTTAATTGATTACATTTTTACCTATATTCCTTCATAGTTATTCCCACAAGATAGTAATTATCCCTCCAATGAATTGGAATTAGAAACAGTTTTTCATGCATCAGTGATGTGGCTACATAAACTCTTTAGGGATCATTTCATAGTACATTGTTATTATAACATCTAGATGTACATTTCTAATCAGAGTGACCTGATCTTGGAAAACTGGTTATTAATGGGATACCATCATAATTTTAATTTCATGATTCCAAATAATACCCTGTATGGTATATGTGTCCATCAACACCATGAATAGTAGTCATCTAGTATATTATGTTAGGGAATTAGTGGATGTGTGGGGTATACAAATCCTTTTGTCTGACTTAAGAATCGATGTTCTAGACAATGTTCTATGGGTTTCCTTGGCTAATATATTGATTACACACTCTCTCTATCATAGGGGGAGGAATGAGAGGCGTTATATCAACATTTTTTTTACATATTTTGGACCATATAAGGAATCAAATTAGTATATAGAGGAACAACAAGGTTACTATATGCACATCCCACAATACCTTGGAATGTGATATTATATCCCTATATATTTCATTATCATACTACCACATAATCCCAGCGGAATATATTCTATATGAGGGATTTTAAATCATTTGAGGAAATCATTCAATTTTCTATCCATTATGGATTCAAAGAAGGAAAAGTACCTCATGTGCCTATTTGTTTGAGAGTCTATTTGGATTATTGTAGTGGCCCCAATGACAGTATAAAAAATGTAATCACATTTGGAATCATTCATTTTTAAGGATATCCAGGTGGATTTTGTAACCCAATTGGGATTGAGCACAGCATATCACCAATAGAGGGGTGCCCATTTTTGGTAGACCATCCAGATTCTTGATGATATTTTCAAAGACTCGATACATGATTTCTATGGATAATGGGAAATGAATATGTGATTAGTTGAGTTTTAATATAATAATATATATTATCCCCAATCATGATTTCCCCATTTGATATGTTTTATGGGTGGTCATTCCAACCTCATCATTATGGGTCTTGGATGGAAAAGAATTCCATTGTTTGACAATGACTTTTCCATGAGATGACTAAGATAGTGTATGATTCTTAAATTTATAAAGATATCTCAGAGTCAAAGAATTATTCTTTTAAATAATCATTTCCATCCATTAGTTTATTATATTATTGATCAGATGTTTCTCCATGTATATATATGGTAGGGTTACAGTCAATTGGGAATGCAAAGGAAGTTAACACCATCTTATGTCAAGAAATTTAATGTTGTCGATCATATAGGGAAGGTATCCTGTAAATTTTAATATTCATCATGGATTAAATTTCATCATGATTTCCTCATCATTTTCCAGATGAAAAAAAACCGTTCAACTCCCTTTATTGTGTTAGCATAGGGGTAATTATCGTTATATCATGATTCCCCCATTATGGAGAATCCTATTTATATTGTGAATGATCATAAAAATTATTTCTATGGGATGGTAATCACGTTATTCTATGTTAATAAGATGAATTAAGAAAATATATATGATTAAATTTATAAGTAATATTGGGTGAGTGAGTAGTGGCCTTATATTATTTTCCGTTGAAAATGGAGAACTTCATAGGGGATGAATATTGCATAGTGGGGTTTTTTTGACACATATTTGGTCATTGGTAGATATTACTCATTGTTTCATTTATCATTGTTTGTGTTCATGTAGTATATAGGTATTAGTGTTCAAAAAATAGAGTATGTGAGATACCGAATTTGGAACATGGTGAGAACATTATTTTTTAAAAGCATTAAAAATAATTTTGGGTTTTGCAGTTCTTGACAGTGCAGTTTTTCAGGGTTTGAGCATTGTTTCTTCGAATTTTAAACACTATAGGATATCCATGTGGACTTGTTTTTGTGCATAGTGGTATCCATATGGTTGTAACTTGGTTTTCATAACCGTTTGGGCATATTTTGGGACCTTTTCATACTAATTAAAAAAGTTAATTAACACTTTTCCCTTATTGATTTATTATATTTTGGGGTCTCTATTTTCCTCCCCCATATAGGTACCCTATCCTTAATGACTGTGGGTCTCTCATCATCCATAAATGATAGTGTTTCACTTGATTTCTTGTCGATTGGATTGATATTGGATGCCTTATTAATTATTTCTCCATTATTTCTCATCCTTAAGTAATATTATTTAATTTTTGTTGGATGTGTTGAAGCCTCGGGGTGGTGGTGTCCAAATTCCAGGTCACAATAGAGGGGTTTGGTTTGGTTCATTGTATCAAAGTTGTGGGAGGCTAGGTTCAAATCCATTCAAGATTTCTTCAATAATAGTAACAATATCATGATTGAATTTGATAAATGAGTATTTATTTAAGTGTGTAATCAATGGATTACCGTGAAATTACTAATCACCTTGGTTTTCAATTATTAAATATTCATTATTTTTTTTTCTAGATTTAAAATTACATTTTTTATTTTTTTCATGGATTCCTATATATTTTTGGGTAAATTTTAGATAGTTTTCCAAATGGTGGTTCCATGTGTGATCCCAATGTTTCTTATAAAATTGTTTGAGGAAAATATATGGATTTAAATGGATTTTGAAATTGGTTCTTGGAAATGGTTTTACACTGGGAATGATTTTTTGATAAATTTGAAATTATTATTTATGAAATGGATTGTGTTATGTATTGTTCGATATGGTCCATTCTTTCTACTGTTTTTTGGAATGGGGTTTCACATCGGATAACCATTGTTTATCGATGAGTATTTAAAATAGATCATCGGTTCTTTCAGTGTGAGGACCATTTGAGCCTCTAATTGTTTATACTAGGCCGAGTCTTCCTTCGTGTATGAAGAATATATGAGAATTCTTGTGGATTGCAGAGAGACCATCTGATCTCACGGAGTCCGAGAAAGATTTTTTTACTTTTGGTTATAGTGCTTGATAGCATACAAATTCAGTCACTAATTATAGGAGTAATGGTTATACAGTCAGGGTCATATAACTCATGTGTATTAGATTAAATTCTTTACGAATTTAATTAATTCCACTAAAATGTGATTATAAGTATTATTATGACTTCTTTATTTTCAAATTATATTATTTCAAGGTGTCAATGTTTTGAACCAACATTATTATACCATTTTTTTAACATAATAATTTTCATCCTTATAGACTTAATTATTTTTTGATCAAATATAGGAAAATATTTTTGAAAAACATATTATATCTCTGAAAAGCGAAAAAAAGGATTTTAAATATTCATTTGAAGATGATATTTTTTTAAATATGTTTAGTTTTGAAAATGATTTAATATATGATTTATAGTTTATTGTCTAATATCCATAAATATATTCATGGTACTATTCTATTTGGATTCCTACATCACATCCTAAAGGGGACCTTTTTGGGAATTTATATATTTTTCATCAGACATGGGTAATGGAAAGGGAATCATGTAAGTGGGTGGATCATCTTTACTACTATCTTCTGTTGTTTTGAAGAGGATACATAGTCTCATAGGGATGCAATCATATGGATTTTTTTTCTTTTTATTTCTACTTATTATGTTGTAATTGGGCATTTTTAGACTTTTACATTTCCTTTTATTCTATTGATTTTTTCTATATACCATGAAAATTTATATTTCCAATTTTTCCATGTTAGTGCATTATAAAATGGAGTTTTATATCGTTTTTCTTATCTACTATTATTGAATCTGATGATATTGGTATGGCCATCCGGTTTTATGGATTATTCATTCCCATTTACCTGTGGTGAAATCATCCCCACGTGACAAATGGATATTACTAGTTATTCTCACATGATTATGGGGGCTGAGAACACGTATTTGATCATGTGGCGGAAAATCACATGAGACAACATAGGTCAACCAGGATTGGTTTGTAAAAATTTACTTCTAGTTCCATCATTATATTCATATAAAAAATAGGATTGATGGGTAACTCCGATAACCATTTATGTGATGATTGAATATTTAAGGATTTATTAATAGTTACTATTGTTAGTTATAGATAATTTTAATTAGGGACAGATTTTTAAAATAATAATGAATCAATGAACCTTACATTATGGCTAGATGATAATATAGGATGTTTACCACACATGCCATGTGACATTTATTCCATATGTAAAAAAATTCTTTCATTATTTAGCTATAAATGAAAAAGTTATTTAACCATTTTTATATTGATAAGATGAGGAATTTTCATGTTAAAAATTAATCTCTAAAAATATTCCCACTCGATGGATAAAATTTCATTCCATTTCCTTCTGTTTTTTATAAAATACACAACTGATATTATTGAAAATTTAGAAAATAAAAAACTAAAATAACAATTTTATGTTTTTCATAATGGATTATGGAATAAATAAATTCAATTTTAGGGGTCCATTAAAATAAAAAATGGTAGATCACTAGTCTCCCAAAAAAATATTAGATGTAGCCTAATGATACACATAACAAATATTTATTCCCACCTTTTCATGTTTGGAATCTCTACCAGATTCATATATTAAGAAAGCATGTAATGACACAATTTTATATCAATGAAATTACTTTTTTACAATTATTTATTATTGTATAAGCACGTAATATTACTTATATAACACAAAAAAACTTATAAATGAATATTGAGTAAAATAAAAGTACTCTCTAGAAGTTAAAGAATATATAACGCTGAAATAATAACTTGTCCTTTGGAATAGTAATTAAACCAATATTAATAGTAAAACATCCAATATAATATTACCTTTACCAATAAGATTATAAATTAATTTTATCCATCTTATTAGTTGAAATAAGTTATAATTATATCATAGTATAAGTAAATTAATATTTTAAAAACAATATTGATTAAGTGTGGGTTTTTTTGTAAGTCATGTGTATTTAATTAAAATTTTATGATTTATTTAATAAAATAAATTATTTTTTTGTAGAATGTATTTATAAAAAAATATTTTGATCTCATAGGTTTATATGATAATTTTATCTGTCCATTAATAATTTTCAAATGTGTTTGAAAATAAGATTCAATTCTAATATTTGTATTTTTGTGTATATTTTGATTTTAATTAAAAAAGTATCACATATTTATAATATAATTTTCATAATATTTGATTCAATTTTTTGATTATATACATATAAAAATGGTTTGGGTTAATTTTTGGGATATTTTTTTTGTAATTGAATTTTTGGTGAATAGTATAATATGATAATTTACGATAAAATATAAATAAATGATTCTTTCCTAATGAATGAGTTTAGAATGATTTAATTTCAATTTATATTGAAATTAAATAATATATTTACTATTTTTTGTTAGATTAATTAGTATTATTCATAGTCTTGAAAAAAATATGAAATTATTGATAAAAATATTTGGAAGCCCCACCTATCCTCCACTATAAATACCCCCCATTACCTATTCTTTTCACTACTCTTAAGCATTGTTCCAAGTATAAATTATACTAAAATATATCCCTAATACCCTATACCACGTCCAAAACACTTGGATACTTGAAAATACCAAATCCATTCACTTAAAGTGACTCTCAAGGAAGATAAATTCAAGAGGTGAATTTCCCTTTTCATTTCATTATTTTTTTCAAGTGCCATTAGTTATTTTTTCTCTTATCTCCTTTAATTAAAATATAATGATATATAAATTACCTTTAATATACTATAATGTTTCTATGATAATGCAATAAATCATCATTATCTTTCCTTTCCCTTCATTTTAGTCTTGAAATCGAAACACCATCCGAGATGTGTTAATTCATCACATTCAAGGACGATGAAATATCAATTTCAATTACCATATTCTATTCTAGTTTTGAAACCATTTTGAGGTTCAATATATAAATTTATATTATTTATTTTGTATTTCTATAATACTTTTTACACATGATATCAATGTACAATGAAAAATGAGTTTGTAGTTATTAAAAACCGCCAATAAACTAAAACAATTTTCATTATTGTTTTATATACTATTTCTCATTCACACTAAATAACCAAATTATTTTTATCACCATTTAATCCTATGGATTTTATATAATAACCCATAACTCCAATTATGGACTACCATTATCATCTTATATGTTTATCCTTAATTGTATATAAGTAAACCAATCATGAAAACCAAGGAAACAAATGCTCCAAAATAATGAAATTAAATATCATAACCCATAAAAAAGGCCATTATTGAACATAATATGGTTATAATAAATAAATGTATGGAATTATTAATTATTTAATATAAATAGATTATATATGTAATTATGATCAAGTGATGAACACTTTCAAACATAACATAATAAATTATACACGAACATCCATTATATCATCGCGTTGCACTATCATTCTTATTACCCATATGAATTTATATTTCTTTTTTATTTATATAATATAAATTCTGTTTCTATCATCCAAAATCATATATCTACATCTATTAATCAATATTTTTCATGGATATACATTTTTTTCTATGATTCCATCGTCAATAATTATTGATAAGCAAACTCATTATATGGGAACTTCATGAATTATTACCCATTATGAAGATCACTATATTATACAATTTTAAGCCACACATTTTTTTATAAAACCACTATTTTTTATGAAAAAAATATTGTTTCAATTGTGATATCATATAAAATATTAATCCCTTTTAAGATTTAAATGACTGTTGATACATTCCTTTAACCACACTAAAGTGTTTTAATTATAATGATTTTAAGTACTCTTTTTTACTTGTTGTCATATCATGTTGCCAAAAATTTATATGTCATATTCCTATTATACCGTATGATTGTAGATAATTGATCTAATTATTTTTCTTCATTAAAAGTTTTATGATACTCCCATTTATTTTTCTTTATGACATGATTATGATTCCCAAATATTACCATGGGTAACCCTTATGTTTTCTATATGATTGATTATATATAATTCTATATATAAAAAATATGCATGAAAATTGTATTATGGTTGTTTCCAAATATATATTAAATTCATTGGGTAATGTTCTTTTGTCATTAGATGTCATGTGAAAAGGCCCTGCCAGTTAGCCACGACTCATTCTACCATGTGCAATGGTCTTGGTGGGTAACATTGACTTGTTCTCCTCTTTCTATGACGAGCCTTGACTCATGCTAATGTTTCTTATTATATTTCTACCACATTACTATGAAACCATGTTTATCTGATCCCATGTTTTTATTTTCTTATTACATATGTTCCATTCTATTTTATATCATTATCTTATGCCTTCTAACCTATGTGCCAAAGTTGTATTCTTATATTTATTCCCTTATATGGATTATTAGCACAACCCTTTGGTTAAGTTATCCCCCATTTATCCTATGAATAATTCTTAGCACAATGGAGTTAGGATAACTTTGGATGATTAAATAATTAAATTTTTTGTTTTGTCTAATGTTTTCAGTTTATTTTACCAAGACATCCACGACACAAGACTTACGATCCTTAGATTCTAATTAATATATTTAATTATCCTTAAAATCATGTAATTATTTGTGTAAAAGTCTTGGGTTTCTATAAATGTGTTTATCTATATAAATAATATTATTAATTTTATATCCCTAAACATTTGGATTAACGCCTATAGAATTATCTCATTTTCCATCACAAACAATATTAGTGAGATCCTCTCATGTTGTAACAAATTAAAAAAACAAAAAATATTAGTGTGAGGAATAATATTTATAGTGGAAAATAACATAATTATCAGAATTAATTCTTCGGATTTCTAAATTTGTGAAGAAAATTTTCAATCTTTGATATGATTTTTTATATAGGGTAATTAATTATAATTATATATTCAAGATCATCATAATGGTTCCTAATGAAAATGTGAGTTAACTAGGAAATATCCCCCAAGTAGATTCATACTACATTTGTAAAAATGGAATACCAACCGTACACCATGAGTAGTAATGATATAGAGCATACCATCTAATTTTAGCATTATTACACAATGATTATTCTATTCTGAAACCACATACACTTATAGTATCCCAATTGGGATTATTTTAAAGGGAGTCAATCTTATTTTACTATAACATATGAAATTTGAGTATAAATCATATTATCCTAAGGGGTTCACCATTATTTCCTCATTAAAATTTCCAAAGGGTTACTAATCCTTGATTTTATACCAACTATTTTGATTCATATAAATAACATAAAAATATTACACATTTTGAATTTAATATTTATTACATTAAAAAAAGGATCAATTCCAAAATTCTATATGTTTAGATTCGTTGGAACTTTTATACATAATCAAATTCATTAAATAATATCTATTGTATCTCCCATATAATTATTCATATCATGAACCCTTAATATACATATCATCCATCAAATAATCCTTCATATCAGGGGGAAGGGAAACATATTAAATAGTGAACACAAATTACAAGTAAGGGTAAATGAAGGATACATCAATGATCAAAAAATAACATATAAGAATAAGTGTTTGAAAAAATGATATTAACATTTTAAAACTAAAAACTTCATAACATATATCATAATCATTGGTAATGGAAAAAGTAATATTAGTTAACAAAAAATTAATCCAAAAGGAATCACATAAATTGTTACATGAGAGAAATACTATTGGATAAGACACAGAGTAGTGGAATAAATATATGAATATAAATTAATTTCTTTTAGAGTTAGGTCTTACTACAAGACTATCATAGTGGACTAGTTTTACCTTATTTCACGTCATATTAATCATGATTCACTCATATGAATATCATTGTGGACATAGTTACTTCCTAAACCAGGTTTACTCCCCATTTTAATCCTCTTTATCTCATTATATATCAATCAATACATAATGCATTAAAATAAAATATAATTTCATCCCAATACATCTCAGAATTTAAATCATTTATAGGTGTTCCATAAGATAATATAACAATCATAATATCAAAATATATGACAATGAAATGGGATTCATAATAAATTAACCATCACATAACCCCAGAAAAATGCAGTTTTCATAAACATTTTATCAAATCATCACAGTATAACTCATTAAAAAGAAATTAATATCATTCTCACATTTACATCATAATATCAAACCATGTAGAGATTTAATAAGGATGAAATCATTTCACCATTCACCGATTAAAGAATATGTAACACCGAAGGATGAAATCAAAGATAAAAACCCTTTAAAAGATCACGTGAACTATTTTTTGATAGACGTAAATTTTCAATTTCAATTAACTTATTTAATGTAAATAAATTTATAATATTAATTTGTATATATTATTTTTAATGAACCATTGAAACATGTAAATAATGTTTCAAATATATTATTTTTATTAATGGTGGAAGAATTCTATTCATAAATATAAGTTGTCAAATAGAAATAATCTATTCATACATTTTAATATTAGTCCTACCAGACCTATTTTAGAAAATGATAGAATTAATACAATTTTACCATTATAATAAATTAAATCCTCATTAAAATTTAATTAAAAAATTCATTTTATAATAATAGAAATATTATTCAAAACATTTTAAGATTATGTGGACATGGAATAAAAGTATTATCAACCAAAGATTGAAATAAAGATTATTTTCATTAAAAATATTCTTTTAGTCACTTAGGTTATTATAGGGATGAGAATGAAAGGAAAATATAAATTATCTATAAAAAATTAAAGCAGAAAAAAATTTGTGAGATTATTGATTGGTAGATCATGAAAATTATCTTTAATAATGTAAGTACCATAATCTGGATCCACTCAACTGGTGCCTCATACCCAGTTCACCACATGACCCCACGTTCATTTCCCCAAATTCCAGTGGCTAGCAACTAGCAGTGAGGGCCTTAGTGAGTCATTGGGGAAACTATGCACTCATTTGGAAAGGTATACAAAGAAAAGGAAATAATAGTCAATATCAGAAGCAGTAAACAACATACAATAACTGAAACTAAACTGCAGAATCAATGTATAATATAATAATGATGATGAAAATGATGCATCAGGTACAAGTATCTAAGGAAAGCAGTAACACAACAATATACTGAAATACAACTCAGAACAGAGTACTAAGAGTAAACAGCAACTCCAGCAGCCTTGCAAGCCTAGACTCGGTCTTATGCTCTCCAGCTCCAACCAGCAATCATGTACCTGAAGTAGAAGGGCCACAATCCCTATCCACACCTGCAACCATATAACCTATTTGGGCCAAAAAGAAGGACCCAAACAGGATGTCAGACAAATCCTAGTAGGCAATCACCACATGATCTGTGCCCTACCGTCATTGATCAATATAGAAAAAGTAAATGAAACAAATACAGTAGAGAAACAACAGTACACTAAATTAAACAATCCTACAATCTCCATTCATAATTATTTGTTAATCTAATTCAATCATTAGTTATCAACCAAGTAATCTAGAAAAAAACTCTCTAATTCCAAATCATAGCAAGTAACACAATAGGTATCTCAGCAGACTACCTATACAACAAGCAGTACGAAACCCAAGCTTGTTCTTGGGCTTGGTGGACTCATCACAAACAACCAAAAAAAATTCACACTTACTCTTTGGGTGGCTCATATTTTCATACCCCTATAGTCCAGTAATCATACAAAGGCACATACACTCTGGGAAGCACTCACCGACAATTCCCCTATGGTATTGCAACGGCAAGTATAGTCTCTCTGAATAATAACATACGTATAATTCCTCGTGTAGTCTCGATACGTAACTATGTACACTCCGAGGAAGCACACAGTCCAATTCCAATAGTTCCAGCGAACGATACTAATTTATAATAGTCTATATAGGTAAGCCCTTAATCACCAATTCCCTCTTTAGTCTACCGCACCAGGTTCACATAGCCCTGAGTAGTCTAGTCATGCATAAAAAACTCTTAGAATCCCTATGTAAGTTCAAAAACTACTTGTCTAATAGCTACAAAGATTCAAAAACATATAAACTGCAGGCAATACATGCAATCAAAAATCTCAAGGCAGGCAATCAAAGAAACAAGGTATGCCTCACATGCAACCTAAGCAAAACTACGGTAAACAACCAAAACAAGGAAAACACACAAGGGGGATCCTTAATCATTCTAACAAGCAATAATTAATCATCTAATAACCTCAAGAATATATAAAATATAAGGAAGACAATAATACAGTTTCAAAACCCTAACATGAGATACCCGATACATGGGAATCTGACACTCCTTGTAGAAAAACTCAACAACGTTAAACGTAGGGCAACAAACCACCTACCTCGATCCTAAGAGAATGATATAGTTTATCATCAGCTTATAAATCGGCCTATATTGGATAAGATCTAAAATAATGTCTAAAACATTGACCTTAGATAACTCTCATAAGAGAAAGAATCTGGAAATGTGGCCAAGGAAGAACCAAGAACTCACCACTGCGATTATATTGCAACCGATAGCATTTGATTCAGGTAACTGGTGATGGATCAGTGTCTCAGAGAAGATTCGGACTCCTCGGACGCTCTGGACGTAATTAGGAGAAGAAGAACATGAAAATAAGGATTAGACGTGACCTCGGTCTATTTAATGAAATAAAAATAAAAGTACACGATGTGTACTTCTTGAGTACACGACGTGTACTCACCTTTTCCGTACACCGTACTAAGAGACCTCCACATCACCTCTACAAACTGTGTGTGTATCCCAGACACGGCCATCACATAGCCTGTTGCGAGATCAAAGTAAATGGCGTGTACTTATAAAGTACATGACATGTACTTAGAAAATTTACAAATTTTCTCATTTTCCCAAAAAATTACCAGAAAAGGAATAACATACCTGAAATGAAGATTTGGATTCTTACAAACATCAACCCTTAAATAATTTCATCATAGTATTTCCCTAACAAGGAGTTGGAGAAGAAACCTTGAACAACTTTGGCCACTTTGATCGCATATCAGCCATCCTCTCCCAAGTCCTGTCCTACACACGACCATGCTGCCATAACACCCGTACTAGAGGAACATATCAGCCACAGAGTACCTTTGCACTACGATCAAAAATCCTAATTGGATTCTCCTCGAATGATGCATCCTACTCCAGCTCAACCTCCTCAGGTTAAAATATTTGAGACTGGTCTAAGAAATAACATCAAAGCTAAGAAACATAGAAGTCATCGCGCATATCCTGATACTTATGAGGAGACTGCAACTAATATGAAACCAGCCTGACTCTCTCCAGAACCTCAAACGGCCCAACGCATCTCGGTGAAATCTTACCCTGTCTCCTGATCCTCTTATGTCCCATCCTTGGGGTAACACATAGGAAAACCTGATCTCCAACCTTTAACTCCATGTGTCATCTTCGTTGATCAGCATAAGATTTATGTGAGACTGTGCAGTGTCCATCGTTTTCTGAATCAACTCCACCTGTTCTGTGGTCTCTTGAACAAGATGAGGTCCCAGCATAGCTACCTCTCCTGCCTCCAGCAAACATAATGGTGGTCGACATGGCCTACCATACAAGCCTCGTAATGTTCCATCTGAATAGTTTCTTGAAAACTATTATTGTAGGAAAATTCCACTATAAGTATATGTTTCTCCCAAAACCCTTTAAAATCAATGACACATGCTCGTAGCATGTCCTCTAGAACCTCTATCGTGTGCTCTGACTGGCCATCTTTATGAGGATGGTACGTTGTACTATGAAGTACATGTGTACCCAAATCCCACTGTAGACCTTTCCAGAAATGCGACGTAAAATAGGCGTCCCTATCTGAAATGATAGTACTTAGAACCCCATTCAAGTGTACAATCTCACGGATGGACAACCATCCAAGATCATCGACACCGAAGATATCATTAATGGGAAAGAGGTGAGAATCCTTCATGAGCCTGTCAATGACAACCCATACCACGTCATTCCCTTGAGGTGATCTCGGTAACCCAATCACCAAGTCCATCGCGACATCATTCCACTTCCACTCGGGAATGTGTAGCTACTGTAAAAGCTCTGCTGGTCGCTGGTGCTCTCGCTTCACCTGCTGATAGGTGGAACATCTCATAACAAAACTAGCAATATCACCCTTCATACATGGACACCAATACTGGTGGTGCAGGTCATGATAAATCATGGTGACGCCAGGATGAACTGCTCAAACTGAGGAATGAATGTCTCGCATCAGCTCTTCGTGTATATCTTCCAAAACCCAGATGTGTCCCTGGAAACGCAAGATCTCATCCTTGCCTATGGTCCATCTAGGAAGAGGGTCCTCTCCTGACACTCTTTCCCATAGGACTAGGCCTTCAGAATATGATATTTGCCTCATTCGAACTCGGTCAAGGAGGATAGAGGTAACAACTATAGGAGAAAGAATGGTCTTACCCAATCTGTCGTGCACCTCCAGATGCATTTCAGAAAATAGAGCCATAAGCCGCCACTCGCTGCTGGCTTCCTCAACTTCACATATCTGCATCCTCCTTCTCAGTGCGTCTGCCACAACATTGCTTTCCGAGACGTATCAGAAAGATCGAAATCGAAAGACTGTAGGTACTCAACCCACCTCTGCTGTCTCAGATTCAAGTCACGCTGCATGATGATATACATGAGGCTCTTTTGGACATTATATACCACAAAATGCTCTTCTAGAAGATAATTTCTCCAACAACGCAAATAATGAACAACTGCATCCAACTCTAGGTCGTGTGTAGGATAGTTCCTCTCATGCGGCCTCAACGGCCGAGATCCATATGCAATAACACGATCCTCCTACATAAGCACTACTACAAGCCTGATGCTAGATGCATCACAGAAAACTATATAACTCTTGTCCGGCTCTAAAAAAACTAGAATTGATGTTGAATTCAATCTCCCCTTCAGCTCTTGGAAGGCTGAATAATAGGCTTCTCACAAAACATACTTCTCCCCTTATTAGTCACGCTCGCCAGCGGCACTACTAAGCATGAGAAGTCCTGTATAAACTACCTGTAGTAACCAACACGCCCTAAACATCATCATACCTCAAAGAAATTATTCACCTGCTCCCATGTAACTACTGCTCTGACAATCCCTGGGTCCACTTATACTCCTGTCTCTGAGATGACATGACCTCGGAAGTGAATCTCATCCATCCAATAGTGGAACATTGAGAGCTTAGCCTATTACTGATGCTCCCTCAGTTTACTCAAAACAATCTCAAGATAGGTAACATGGTCGTGTTGAGTGTGAGAGTACACTAAGATGTCGCCCATGAAAACCACCACGAAAAAATCCAAGTAAGGATGGAAAAATCCGTTCATCAGCGCCATGAAAACTGCTGGCGCATTCGTGAGACCGAACAGCCTAACCAAATACTCATACAGACCATACCTGCTCCGAAAGGATGCAAGAGGTATATCAGATGGTATGACCCGCAACTGATGGTAGCCGGATCTCAAATCGATCTTCGAGAACACTTTTGCTCCTCGAAACTGATCAAAGAGATCATCTATCCATGGAAATGGATATCGGGTCTCAACCATACACTTGTTCAGCTTCCGATGATCCACACATAGCCTAAGGGTGTCGTCTGCATTCTTCGCAAACCGGACAGGCGAACCCCAAGGATAAGTACAGGGTCAGATGAAACCCATTGCATGCAACTCCTCCAACTGCTTTTTGGTCTCCTGCAACTCAGGTGTAGCCATCTGATAAGGAGGAATGGAAAACGGTTCCACTCCTGGCACAAGCTCGATAGAAAAGTCTACCTCACACTTCAAAGGAAAACCAGAAAAGTCCTCTAGAAATAAATCCCTGAAATAATCCACCACTGGAGGAATGTCGATCTGAGAAGTCCCATGTTCTTCTAGATATAAGCTAGAAATATGGGCTAGAACACTGCCCAACCCTTGATACTCTGGCTTGTTCTGCTCACCTAGACATCCCATTCACCCTGGTGAAGAAAAGATCCGCCTTCCGGTGATATGAAACTCACCCTACGACGATAGCAATCGACAAGGGCCCTGATGGGAACTAACCAGTCCATCCTGAGAATGACATCATAGCCTATCATCTCCATAACATAGAGACTCCACAAAAAATAACACCCACCAACCTTAAGGGGGAATTCTAATCACTGAAACATGCTAGCAGTTCTAATTCTCAAGGGAGTGGCTAGCATCATCATAACCTCAGGAGTATAAATAGTAAGTATAAGGATTTCCACAGTATTCACAGAAATAAATCTATGAGAAGCTCCTGTATCGAGAAGTGCAGAGGATAAGACTGAGGATACTAAAATCGTACCTCAAAATATGGAAGGTCCAGGATCTTTCTCCTGATAAATCTGATCTACCGCAAAAGTCTGGCCTGCACCGTGACCCTTTGTAGCAGCTTCAGATCCCTAAGCTGACTCTCCCATAGCTTGAACACTAAATAAAAGGCCTCTACCCTATCCTGAACTCCCTAAATAAATCTATCCCCCAATCTATTGCGGAACTTGTAATCCCGATCATGTACGTAGAGACGAAACTGATCCTCCTTCACTAGCTGCTGGAATAAGAACCTTGTGGAAATGCTGAAGATGGCCCATCATGTCGAATGACCAGCACTCCACTAGGTCTCTCGGGCACCAAGGATTATCTTTCCCATTTTTCCCACACTGAAAGCACACCAATTGGCTGCCATAAGGAATATATCGTCTACCATAAAGAATTCCTTGCTTCCTCGAGTCACCTCATGTAGACTCTCGGTAGCGATTCTTTCTGTCTACATGAGAAGATTCAGCCCGGAAATCTAAACCACCCTGGTCCACATCCCTAGTGTCCCTCAATTTCCACTCCATGATAAGCTCCTGGTTGACTATCAGAGTAATAGTTGTCAACTGGCAGATGTTCACCTGTGATCTAATGTCCGGTCTGAGGCCTTCCTCAAACTTCCTCGCTAAAAATAGCTCGTCATTCCCCAGAATGGGAGTTAAATGCCGTACCTTTGTGAAATGAGAGGAATACACCATAACTATGAGAGTACCCGACTACAAGTTCACGAAATATCTGGCTCTGTCAGCCCTCAATGTCGCCGGGTAGAAATAGTCGTAGAACATACTCTGAAACTCATCCCAAGCAATATCCTGTTGGCACCCTACCTGCGAAACCACATCCCAACACCACTTGGGGGAATATCATGGAAAATAAGTCATGATCATCACTCTCCTCTCCGTAGGAATCTCTAGGTGCTCGAATATTGATAGCATTGCTTCTGTACATGACTCCGCATCCTGTGGTCCTCCCTCCCCTATGAATGTGGGAGGATTTTGTTGCTGAAATCCCTGCGTCAGCTCTTCCATAGACGGGGTAGGATGATGAGATCCCTGGAAGGTCTACATGATTCTCATGAAACCCTCTCTGAACTATGAAACAACGCCAGTGTCTGGAATCACTGCAGCTTCCATGTCCGGAACAATAGGTGGAACTAGAGGTAGTCCCTGATCTTCCGTATCAGGCGTACGGTCACTGCCTCGTTCCTGACGTGCAACAGGAGGACGTCTTGGTGTCATATCTCTGAAAATTCAAAAGCACACCTTCATTAACGATGAACACAATTGAAAAATATGCGATTAAAATGGAACATGAGGGAAAAACATTAAAATTATTGAAAAACCTGACTACACATCGTGTTAGTAACACTGCACGACTTATTTTACCGAACTTTTTCCATGGGCGTGTACCTTGGCCACACATGGCTATGTAAACCACCCGGCTATAAGGCGTTTTCTCAAACAACATGGTGTTTACTAACCCTTTTTCTCCCTACCCGATCACTCTTACACAACTAGGAACACGGTCTGTCCCAGCAGGAATTTACACGCTGTGTTCGTCCACCACACGGTGTATCCTAAGATTGTTCCCCTTTCCGTGTTGTTCGTCACATGGACTGGTGCACGAACCACTGTTAGATGGTGTGGTCATACGGCTCCCCTATGACAAAACTACATGGTGTGTTAAAAGGAGACACGGAATGGACTAGACATGCCTTACCTGGCCCGTGGTGTTAGCGACACGGCCTGACACAGGGCCGACTCTACACGATATATTCTAGACAGACACGGTGTGTACTTGATGGAAATCCCTTGACCTTGTTGTTCGTGACACGGCAGGATACCCATGCATACTACACGACGTCTGAACTAGAACATGGAATGTTCCTACAAGATCATTCACAACCCCATGTCCCTATCCACACAGTTAGTGACACTGCTAAAAACTACACGGCGTGTATTCATGATGTACACATAGTGTATTCTGGATTATATCGGATAGTGGACTCAGAACTGCACCAGATCCTAGAAAACATAGGAAAACCAGCGTTAAGGTGCCAAATTTTGATCCATGGGGTCCCATTCTCCCCGCGAATCAAAGCATGGTGTCATAACAATGCATATAAAGAGTAAATAGTATAAAAAACTCATGACCCTCCAAATTCCGATCCTCGAGGGCCCATAACGCCTCTATGACCAAATTTTGGCGTCTATGATAAGGAAGCTCCAAACAAATAATACCCTATCAACATGGAAGTTATTATATCATAGCAGCTATCACAACAGATTGCACCGTATATCACAAATTGTATCACAACAACATGTAAATTCTAATGCAACCTAGATGGCATAGAAAATTGAATGACATGTTATTTTCTAACAAGTGCCTATATTATGCATGAGATGGAATACCCTTATCTCATCAAGTTGCAAAAAAATAGAACAACAATCATAAAAACTGTAACAACACAAAACAAGTGCACCACCCAATGGTGAAATCAAGTAAAATGTAATATTTGCGAAACTCAAAAATTGCAACATTCGAGGTAACCTGGACTTTTTCCTGTACACGGGTTCTTGAACTCTTGGGAAAAAATATTTACCATTTACCTATTCCTTCACATCCCCGTCTAATGTCTCTAAAAAATAATTCAAAAGAAAGAGGAAATAACTTCTCGGATACCACTTTGTAACAACCCGAATATGGAGCCACTCAACTGGTGCCCCGTACCCGGTTTTCCACATTACCTCAAGCGTGTTTCCCCAAATGGCAGAGGCTACCGACTCACAGTGAGGGCCTTGGTGAGTCATTGGGGGAACTATTCCCTCATTTGGTAAGGTAAACAATGAAAAGGAAATAATAGTCAATAGTGGAAGAAGTAAATAGTATACAATAACTGAAACTGAACAGCAGAAGTAATGTATAATATAATAATGATGATGAAAATGATGCATCATGTGCAAGTATAAAAGGAATGCAGTAACACAACAACCTTCTGAAATACAACTAAGAACAAAGTACTAAAAGTAAACAACAACTCCACCAGCATCACAGGCCTATGATCAGTCCTATGCTCTCCACCTCCAACCGACAATCATGTACCTGAAGTAGAAGGGCCACAATCTCAATCCACACATGTAACCTTATAACCTGTTTGGTCAAAAAATATGGATCCAAACAGTGTGTGAGACTAATCCCAGTAGGCAATCACCACATGATCTGTGCCCTACCATAAGTGAGAAATATTGCAAAAGTAAATGAAATAAATGCACTAGAGAAACCTAAGTACACTAAAGTAAAGAATACAACAATCTAAATTCACATTTATTTCTTAATATAATTCAATCATTTAGTTATCAACCAAGGAATCTAGCAAATAGCTCTCTAATCCCAAAGCATAGCAAGTAACACAACATGTATCTCAGCAGACTACCTAAACTACAAGCAGTACAAAACCCAAGCTTGTTCTTTGGCTTGGTGGACTCATCACAACCATCCAAAAAAAACTCACACTGACTCTCTTAGTGGCTCATACTGGCAGACCTCTATAGTCAGGTAATCATAAAAAGGAACAGAAACTATGGGAAGAACTCACCGTCGATTCCCTTATGGTCTTGCAATGATAGGTATAGGCTCTCTGAGGAAGCACTTACGTCTAATTCCCAATATAGTCTCGATAGGTAAATATGAAAACTCTGAGGAAGCACAAAGTCCAATTCTTATAGGTCCTACGAACGATACTAATTTATAACAGACTCTCTATGGATTCTCTTAATCACCAATTCACTCTTTAGTCTACCACACAAGGTTCACACTACATTGAGCAGTCTAGTCGCGCGTAAACGACTATTAGAATCCCTAACTAAGTTCAACAACTACTTTGTTAGTAGCTAAAAAGAATCAAAAGAATATAAATAGTAGGCAATACGTGTTATCAAATATCTCAAGGCAGACAATCAATGCAACAAGGTATACCTCACAGGAAACCTAAGCCAAACGGTGGTAAACTCCCAAAATAAGAAAAAAACCCATTGGGTGATCCTAAAAAATGCTAAAAATCTATCATTAATAATATAATAACCTCAAACATACAAGAAATCTAAGGCAGACAATAATACAGGATCAAAACCCTAACCCGGGTTACCCGATACATGGGAATCTGACACTTTTTTCAAAAAAACACAACGACATTCAACGTAGGGCTAGAAACCACCTACCTCGATCCTAGGAGATTGATACAGTTGAACCTCGGCTTGTGAATCGGCCAAGATTAGAGAATATCTGCAAGAATGTCTAAAATTTTCAACCTTAGATAACTCCCATAAGAGAAAGAATCAGGAAACATGGCCATGGAAGAACCAAGAACACACCGCTGCGATTCTATTGCAACTGACGCCGTTCGGTTCGTATAACTAGTGACAGATCTGAGGATCGAAGAAGATTCAGCCTCCCCGGATGCTCTGGACGGAATTTGGAAAAGAAGAAGACAAAATAGGGATTTGACGTGACCCTAGTCCATTTAATGAAATAAAAATAAAAGTACATGGCGTGTACTTCTTGAGTACACAACATGTACTCGCCTTTTTCGTACACTGCAATAAGTGGCGTCCACATCACCACTACACACTGTGTGTGTGGCCCGGACATAGCCAGCACACAGCCTCACATGGGATCAAAGTACACAGCGTGTACTTATAAAGTACACGATGTGTACTTAGAAAAGATTTTGATTCTCCCCTTTTCCTCAAAAACAACCTGAAAAGGAAAAACATACCTGAAATGAAGATCCGAGTTCTTACACATAATAATAATCATAGATAATCTTGTTAAATAATTAGATTGTAATATAAATCTAATACCACATTCATTACATTCAATTATAAACTTCATGATGGAGGGGACCATAGATGTATATGTATATCTAAATAATTTTCAATAAAATTATCATAAAATACATTATTTTATATTATCTACAAAACAATAATGAAAATTTGGTGAATATTTCATGTGTTTAAAATAAGTAAAAGTTAAATGAGAGAACCTAACCTCAAGTATATTCCTTCTTCGTATAAGTTCAAACCACATATTTATTGAGAAACATAATTTTTATTAAAAGTAAATCTTTTAAAGGATTTTGTTTTTATAGGGATAAAATATCTATGATGTGGTTGTGTAATCAAGGAAGGTAATATGATTCGGATTGGTCTTTCTATATGCATCAAAATTTATAGGAAGAAGGGAGAAGTGGTTTCAATTTTTAATTTATGGAGGGGAAGTGTTTGAATTATAAAAATAATTATCTTATAATTGATTCACTGTAACTACCATAACCAAATAAACCTATATGTAGTGTAAGATTCATTACCTTGGAATATGATACAAGGAATCATATCTTGATGGAAAAAACATATTATTAGTCTTTTTAAACTACAAACATACTTTAGTATTACATTTAGTTTAAATACATAAATTCAAATGTATATTTTTAGAATAAAATTTTCAACACAAGAATATACATGAAATTAAATTATAGTAAAATATATATATTATTATGGAAGGATGAAAATTTGTGTGATCTCAAATGCTAAATAAGGGTTACCAATAATGAATCTATCATGAATCAATATAAAATAATAAATAAGTCATGGTATATATGTGAAAGCAATTTCCATTAAACCACTATAATTTGAATGAAATGAATCAATATATAATATAATTCCAAAAATCTAATTGATAATTACAAAAAAAATTGGAATGAAGGAAATTTTTAATTTTTCGACGTCATTTCTCCGGTAGACGATTCCTCAACCATCAAGATCATTCAGAAGACACTTTATAAACTTTTAGGTAAAATTTATTTTGGTTTTCCCCTTGATTTAATGTTATCTTACTTATTAACTTCATTATACCATCGATTTTGAGGTTATTTCTATAATTTGGCCATATATGTGTTCTATTTCCAAATCATTATTCATATATAAAATAATTTATTTAATTAGTGAACAATGTTCCTTATCATAAATTATCAGTATTTAGTATGAAAAATGATTTATCAATATTTTCCAATACAAAAAATAAATATCAAAATAGGAATCTATAAGTAAAAGTGATAAAAACAAACATATACTTAATAAATAATTTGGATATTTAGGGAAATTTTATTTCAATCATAAATTTAATTATTTATGGAAAAGTTCATGACTACTAAAATGAATAAAGCAATTGAATTTTGACATATTATTTTGGTAAAATAATTGTAAATCATCTTTAGGATGAATAAGGATTGTATCAATACAATATATACCCATGGGATAAAAAATAAATTATTGTTATTTATGATGAATAAAAATACCATAAAAATATCATTAAAAACATTTTGGAGGAATATATAATATTTATTTTGAAAATAATTCTTTTATTAAATTATCAATAGAATTGACACTTATTTTCATTGAAAATAAAAATAATATTTAAAATAGTTTTATGGACATAATGGTGGGAAATTATGATCATGTAGTAAACATTAAAAAAAACATCACATTTTCAATAAAAGATAAATGGTAATTTCTTTTAATATAATATGAAGATCCCTTTCAAAAAATGTTAAAATTATATTTAAAATGTCATTAGGAAAATAGAAATTGTTTTTGGAAATATTTATAGAAAATAAGGTTTCTATAGAAAATGGATTTCTAAATGATATGAGAAATGAAGTATTATTTTCAATAAAACAAATCCTCATTTATTCTAAGTACAAAAAAGTGTATAATGGTGATATTTCATGAAAATGTCATGAATAAATAGGATAGAATGAAAACTATTTGGTTTATTAGAAAATTATTAGATAATTTCATTCAACTGAAATTAGAGAATAAAAAATATCGATTTGAAAGGAATTGGGAAATAAATCATTATTACGATGGTAACAATTAAATGAGAATTATTCAATAAAAAATTATTTGTATCAATATTATATTGGTATAATAACTAGAAATAAAAAATTATATACTACTAATCATGTGTACACATAAATTTATAATATCAAATATGAAAAAAATTAATATAACATAATGAAAGGAAGTTGAGTTATGAAATTATTTACGAATTGGTAATTTTTACGCCATATGTCATCGGATAAAATAATTAAAATTTAAACTCAAAAAACTATTAATTGTTATGTATTCAATATAATAGATGTGATATAGGAATTATATAAATTATATAAAATAAATTTTGGCATAACATAAAATTGTTCCTCTTTGAAAGGAAATAGAGATAGAATCCCTTACCACACACTTCATTTTTGTTGAAATTGATTTTGAATTATTTATAGTGGTTTGAAATTTGTTATTAACTTATAATAGAACCATATTAATATTTATAATTTTATAAATTAATATTTAATAACATCTTAAAATATTTTATCGACATTCTCTTATTATTTTTATTGATTCAGGTGTTAATTTTCTTATTTTAGTATTCATGCATAATCCTAAAAGTTTGTTTTATTTTAGATATTATTTATTTAAATCATATAAATAATGATAATATGAAGATATTTATAATAGCAATAAATAAATTATATTTTAATTGTAATCATTTATTTTAGTTTAATGAAATGATGTACGTTACGATCCATGAGATGGTATTTCATACATACACATGGGTAACATTTCCATTTTTTGAATATCATTTTGGAAATTATATATGTAATGATAAATATTTTAGAAAATATAATAATATCATATATACCATATTATTTCTTTTAATATATTTATATATCATTTAATTTGTTTATATATTAAAAGATATTTAAATCGTATCGTTAAGGTGGTACTCCATGCATACATGAACGATGTTATCATATTTCATTGTAATAAATAAAATAATATATTGTATTCTAATATTTTTAAATAATTCATTAATATCATAATTATTTCCCTCGTATAAAAAATATAAAATAAAATTGACCTTTTAACCTTCAATGTAATGAATTATGTAAAAATGAATACTATTGCTTCATGTTGTGGTGGTCCTCAATACACACAGATGACATTATCTTATCCCATATGAAATGGACTGTGAAAATAAATATATTTTCTAATTAATATTGATTTAAAATTATCATATTTATATCATATATATACCTTATATAAATAATCAATCCCAGCCATAAGATTTGGTAATTGAACAAATGTCATTCATTCGTTAGGGTATAGTCTTCTGTACACACAAATAATTATTCCATAATACATTTGATGGATGTGGATGTGGTTTTATGCTAGACCTTTTACATAAAAAATATAAATATATGTAAGATAATTGGGTTATAATAACATAATGTTTTAATATTGATTTATATAGGTGGATGACGTATAATATTAAAAAATTTCTTTGATGAACGTTACCTGTTTTTTAGGTAACCTCCTTATCTTTGTACCACAATCCATCATATGGTTGATTTATTTCCAAAAAAAGTATTATTGGATGAGAGGGCAAATTTGGGATGTTTTTTTAGTTCTTGGATGAACCGAAATGGTTTTAATGTAATTTCATTTTTACATTAAACACATTGATTAATTTTTATTTATTATACTATTAATTTTATTAAAAAACTAATTTGAAAAAAGTAGATAAAATCAATTATTATTATTCTAAACATGAATTCCATTTTTCATAATTCCACTAACATAAGAGGAAAAACAAAAGTAAAAAATAAATCCCACAGAAACAATGAGAAATCAGATCATCGAAGGGAAAATATTCAACATTTTACTACATTTTTATATAAACATTCAGCATAAATATAATTTATACATCAAAAATTTGATTATTTTAAATTAAATCTAATGAATTTCAGTTTATAACCTATTAAAAATTTAATTTTTTTACAACCAATTAACCTACAATGTTGTTTTTTATAATAATTTTTTATTTTTCGCAATTTATCAGAGAATAAAAAATTATATATAAACCGTTAAAATTATGCGTAAGATAATTTTGATATTATAATTTCAAAAACTATTATTTTTCAATTATATCTAATGATAATGGAAAATATTTATTTTGTATTATGTGCTTAAAGAATGACTCAACTGTCCTTAAAAATTATTGTATTTAAAAAAACAATATATAATAATTGATTGTTATATTTTTATTTCATAAATAAATAGATTTTTTAATTTAGTATGTACCATTCATAAATACTAATTGAATGTATATATTAAAATTTTATACTATATTACAGTTTATTAATACTTGGGGTTTCTTGTCATAGCCTATATCGAATCAAAAGAAATTATTTTAGAGTTTTAGGTAGATTAATTCAACTCAACTTAAATAAATTGAACAATCACAATTTCATGATGATCTTTATATTCAAGTGTATTATTTTTTAAAAATAATTCTTCGATAACCCACTTTATAAAATGATTTTAAAAAACAATATTAACTAGACTGAAAATTGAAGAACAATTTTCATATTTTATATACACATAACTAGGTTTATATATAAAAGATCACACATGAAAATTGAAATCAGGGACACAGAATTGATTACTAACACCCATAGATTCATGGATAATGAAAGATATCAATTATCCTAATAATTTTGTGGATCCAGATAATGTTATTGACCAGAAAAACATAATCCAATCCTTTTGAAATATGTCACTAGTATCATAAAAAATGGTGATAGTAAGAAACTAGTTTCTTTCAAGATCCTTTTAATATAGATAATGATTTATTATACACTATATGAATATGATGAAATTTAATTACTTGATATAAATTTATTTTAAAAGAACAATTCAATATATTGGTTGCTCTTCTATAGTTTTCGAATTAATCACTTATTATATGAAATTAATATCAAAAAATGAAATTTTTATTCCTAAAGAACTGAAATTAATTTTTTATAGACTGTAGGATACATTAAAGTGATAGAAGTCATTATATATATCTATATCTATTTTCTACAAATAATATGTCTGGAAAAATATATCCAATATAATACATGAATCTCTAATGTTGAAAATAATCACCTTGTGGTTATAATTTTTATTTATTTTTTAAATATTTTAACCAAAAACAATGTCTTATTAACTAGTACATCTCATATTCAAGTGGGAGGAACTATACAGTTATCATTATTTAGTGATTAGTTCAAGCCCTACAAATTTTTCGAATGTGACATGTTGTCTCCCAATATGTGGGATTCCCTTTTTCTGATACTATATTAACATAGTTCATATAAAATTGCCATAGAAATATGATTGGAATCATTGAAATAAAATTCGTAATTAAATAAATAATTTATAATGTCTTTCAATGAAACCCTTTCTTTAGAAATAATAATAAAATTATTAAACTATAATCTAAATATAATTATAGATCATATTAACAGTAATTGATATCAATAGCTCTAAATTTTTTTCTATAAAATGTTATGTAATTAATTATATAATATGGTTTCCACAAAATCATAATATTATTATTAGTTTGTTCCAAAATATACTCAATCGTGGTAGACTCCCACCACATAAAACCCATATATTTGTTTTTATGACAAAAGATTTATATTCTATCGTAAAATCATTAACCCATAATAGTATCCAAAACAATTATGTTAATTGAGACATATAGAATTAGGAAATTTAGTAAAATCCAAAAATATTACATGAATATTATACCAAAATACCAATGGTAAAAAATAATTCAATTGTATAATTTTTGAATCCCAACAAATACATCAACCATTTTATTTCAACATCAGTCCTTCCATGGTCTATGTGTTCAAAATTTGAAGATAGAATTGACATAGATAATTCCATTGATCTAAAAATATAATACAATAAACAATAAATAGATCATAGGGATGATATTTATTTTCTTTGATCATACTCTTAATTTTTTCATTAAAAATATGTCATTATAACGTTCTTTTCCACACATAAAAAAATTTTCAAATCCATTTTTGCACATTATTTTCAAACTAAGACCCTATATATTTTTTCTAGTTATTTTAATTTCTTTAAATACTCATATACAACATAATGGGTTTTAATGAAAACATGAATTATCCTAAATATATCACACAAATGTTTTAATAAGGTGCATAATAACTTCCATTGTTGTGTTCTAGGTGATGATCATGTAAAGTCGAATGCCACATTTTTTGGGTGACTACCCATAGAAACATTTTTTCTGGACTAACGTCTACTTTTAGTATCTATATAAGAATTTATTTTAAAAAAAAATTATTTACCTTACCAAATCTATAAGATGTTTTTCTACACTAATCCCTACATTATATTATAGGCTTATGATTAATAATATATGTTTTCATAATTCAAGTTCATAAGGATACGATTATAATTCCTATAACAAAAAGATTAACAACCTAGACCCTAGTAATAAATTGATGTATTATGATTTATTAATTTAAAGAAAAATATAAAAATATTAACATCATGAAGTAAAACATAGTTTTATAGTCATGTAAAATAGGATACATACATGATTTTGACAGAACATTAGAAAAACAATTTCCAATTTTTTTTTAAAATAATTACAACATTCCATAAAAATATATTTTAATATCAATTATAGTAATCATTATGGATTCGTTATAAATGAAAAATATAAGGGTAATATAAAATTCTCAGTAAGAGTTATGAATAATGGAATATATCTTAAATCAATTATAAATAATAAATATAGTAAGGTAAATATATGAACACACAAGATATTAAATTATGTATAAAAGAATTAAATGAATCCAAATATAAGTTAATTGAAAAAATATTATGGATAATTATATCAATATTTTGAATGAAGGTAATGGTAAATTTTTAAATTTTATCTCTTAGTTACATGAAACCTATATTATGAAGACCATTATCGAGACAATTTGTAACTAATAGAGAGAAAATCCATTGGGTTGTGCAACTAATTTCATGTCGTCTTATTAATTACTATCATTATACTACAGATGGATTAAAGGTATATCTATAATATGGCCCCACACATGTCTACATGCGTAAATAAATCTTCATATTTTGAATAACATATTAAATTAGTGAACAATGTGCCTTATCATCAAATATCTATATTGAGAAAGGTATATATATTTATTAATATTTTCATTGATAAAAAAAATCAATATATAAAATTGTATATAGAAATTATATATGGTTTTAGAAATAATATTAATGACGGTAAATAAGATAGATATTTTGGATATATTTAATGTCCACATGGAAATGATTATTTCAAGGGAATGTTAATGACTGTAAAAATGTATCACGAATCATGAATTTAAATAATTTTTTTGATCAAAATAATCACAAACCATATATATAAAATATATGTATGATATCAATTAAATATATACCAATGGGATTGAGAATAAATATTTATTATCATTGAAGAATAGAAACAGTATAAAAAAATATTTAAAAACAATATTGAGGAAAATAACCTTTGTATTTTGAAATTATATTTTTAAAACTAACAGTAAAAAAAATATAAAAATAAATTCATTTACAAATAATGATTGAAAAATATAATATAGAATTCAAAATATTTCATTGGTCATGATTTTTTGAATTTCTATTCAATTTGTACTCATTAAAACCACAACTCTATTAAATTTTTTCATTATAATCCATATTTGAGTTTTTTTTAAAAAAATTTAATATTACATACCAAATTTATTAAAAAAAAGAATATATCAAAATATCCTTAACAAATAATTTTTTATGTGGAAAAAATTGAAAACAATTTTTGAAAATAATTATTTGATATAAAAGATATTTCTGACTCATGATTGATATGATGTTATATTTTCATTAAAAAAATTCTCAATTTTTTCATATACCAATGACTTGAATTATGGAAATATTAAATTAAAAAATCATAGATAAATATAGGAGGAAAATATTTTACGGGATTGTTAGATAATGAAAAACTAAATTTCTTCATTTGAAATTTACAAATAAACTCTATAGACTACTATAAGATTGTGAAATAAATTTATAAATTTATCAAAACATTGATATGAGAATTACTCAATAAAAGAATTATGTTTATTACCAATAAATAAAAATTAATAATGTAAAAAACTAAATTATAAAATTAATATTAGTAACAATCAAAATCATTTAATATATTTTTTGTAAAATAAAATAATAACATGATAAAAAATTGAGTTATGAAATTGTTTACCACTTGAAAAAATTAAAATTAAATATCATAGAATAAATAGTTCAACATGAAACTCAGAGAACTATGAATTATTATTTATTTATAATATTAATTTTTTAATGGTTTCTGTATAAAAAATATAAAATTAATTGGTTTATAATATACAAATGTACCCTAAGGAACAAAAGTTGAGACAAAATCCAACAGATTAAACATTATTTTGAATAAAAATTCATTAACATCGTATATAGTTTTATAAAATATTTAATTAACATCAAAAATAACAATATTAATATTTATAATACGATATATGATAATTTTATAACATCTTATCATAGGTTCAATCACAATATTTTTTTATTTTAACTATTTCAGTTGTTAATTTCCTTGTTTTTGCATTTGTTTTTTACATGAATGTTTTTATTATTTTAGATAATATATTGTTACATAATATAATGAATTAATATCATAAATTAATTTTCAAATATATAAAAAAAATTATACTATTGATATTTATAATTAAATAGCATTTTGTTAAATGATGTAAATTATGATCATGGAGTGAGTATGCCTTTTTTATGCATGAGTATACATTCTATAGATCAATGATCTTTATAGAAGGGATTTATATAATATATTTTCATTACATAAAAATAATAATTTCATTTATACCGTATTATTTCCTTAAGTATTGTTATATATATCATCCAGGTTGTGTGGTGTTGAAAAGAGAGTCACATCGCATTGTGAAGAAGGTATCCCACAAGTACATGAATGATGTCAACATTTTTTATTGTAAGAAAAAATATATATATTATATATTTTGAATGATAAATAATTAATTGTTTTTATAGTTATATTATTTTATAACATATATTATTAAATATTATTCTTTTCATCTTACAGGTTATTCATTAGTGAAAAATGATTCACAACTCTTTATTAGGTGATTGTCCGCCCTACACACTAGCGACATTATTGTATCCCCTATGGACTATAAAGTAAATATTAGTATATAAATTATTGATTAAAATAGTATAATTATGTTATTAATATCATATAAATCCCTTATATCCATCACCATATCCAACAATGAGAGGTGGTAATAAAAAATGAATGATAATGATTTAATAGGTGGAAACCCACTATACACAGTATTGATGATTTCGTAACCCATTTTATAAAAGATGATATTGTTTTATTTCATGAACATAACATAGAAACGTATAAGTTTATTTATTATGTGTAGGATATTATATCATATTGTTATAATAATAATTGAAGGAGTTTCAGAAATAAATCAAATAAAAGACATCAGTCGAGGAGAATTACCTTTTATTTAGGTAACCTATTTATGATTCAACCAAAATCCTTCCTAAGAAAGATTTAAAATTTTAAATACGGATTATAGGATGTGAGGATCAATTTTAGTAATTTATCTGGGCATGTATCTTCTGAGAAAATGTTTTTAATGAGTGAAGAAGATAAGTGGTGGGGTTTCCTTTTATATGTGAAGTGAGTGGAAAACATGATATTTTTTTAAATAAAATAGTATAACCACTATTTTATAATTAAATAATGGTTAAAAATGTATTATTATAGAATAAAGAAATAATATGACCAAAATGTTCCTAGAAAATATATTTTAGACTTGTTTCTGGTTTAATTTAACCCTTATATTCTTAGTATTACCCCATATAAATCAATTTTTATATTAACCGCAGAACATGATGTTTACTATTTTCACTATTAATTTTGGAGAAAGGAAATTTTACCATATTAGAAAATATATGTTATTATTAATTAAAATAATGACTCTATTTTTCAATATTTCATTATCATACGTATTAAAATTTAATTTAAATTTATTCCTAAAGATATAATGAGAAATATAGTTTGGAAAGTGATTTTTCTGGAAATATATTTTCTTAATGTGGCTATAATTAATTTTAAATTATGTGTGCAATGCATGAATAATATGTCTTTTTTGAATAATACAATATTTCTGGAAACATTTCATTTTCATTTAAGTGATTATTATTTTTTTATATAATCCAGAGAAAAATATTCTAAATAAATAAATAATTAATATACATAAAATTAAATTTATTATCTAGTGTATAATTATGTAATATATTACCATTCTCATATATTTGGGGTTCTATGGAAAATAAATTACGAAAGAAAATTTTATTCGTTGTGAATTTCCTGATATGACAATCATTATAAAAAAAATGCATTCAATCATTTATAAATTTAAAATAAATATGGTGTTTTATATATAAATATATATACAACTAATGAAATTCTAATTTGTTTTGGGGTAATATAAAACCTTATATTTTTTTATTAACCCATTGGTTAACCATGTATAACATTAAAAACAATGATAATTTTTTTAATAAAAGGGTTATAAATTTATGTGAATAGTGAAAATTGTATGATAAGTGGACAAAGGATTGAATGTAGTACATTATATTATCCACCAATTCCTATTAAATTATTTTTAAAAATTTTAATTTTTATTATATATTGTTTTCATTAAATTATATTTATTTTCTTTTTGAGACTATTAATTTAATATGAGGTTAATTTCAAAAGGTGATTAATTTAATTTGAATATAAAGTGTTAAAGATTCTAATATTTGTTAAATTCATGTAAATTTATTTTGGAACACAATAATATATCCACAGTGTCTTACTTTAGAATTACTAAAAATAATTTATTATTTTAATTTATTAAATAAATTATGTGTTTCTGTTGAATAATAACATAACTTAATTATTTAATCAAAATATTACAATATATTACTCTTTTGAAAATAATTATTTCATATTTCAAATATATATTTAAATCATAACATGTTCTTTTTTATTAATTTTGTAAAAAACATAGAGATATTAATGTTAAGAGAGAGACATTATGTATTAATTTAATTTTTAAAAAAATATATAGGCCATAATCAATTAAATATAGCTTAATGTGAGCATATATTCATGAATTAAATTAATATATCCAATATAAACTCTTAATATTAGGTAATTACAAGTTTTATTCAAATATTAAAACTTTATCCTAATGTGTTAACCTTAATTTTCACATTTTTATCCTACCCAGTGAGACAAAAATTTAATATGGTTACAATTCTAATGAAAAAAATAAAGGTGACCAGTTTAACTAATGTTATCCCTACAATTCAAAAATAGGAATCCGTTATTGAAGAACCAATTATTAGGTGTGTATAAATTCATTTTAAAATACGTACACAAAACATGATGAAAAATTAATTTAAAAAATTAATTTTTTAAGAATAGAATTGGAAATATATTTTTATCCCATTCCTTGAAAAAAAATTCATGAATGTAAATAAATATTTCTTAATAATATATATATATATATATTAAAATTATTCTCCAGTAATTAGTAATTTAATCTGTTATGATAAAATACATTGTTTTAATAAAAACAGTTTTTTAGAAATGTTTCTATCATACAGTAATATGATTTTCATTTTATCTCTAATCAGATGATAAAAAATGAATTTATTATAAAATATATATTCTAATAATTTAGTTATACATATTTATTCCTACCAATTTAATGTCCAGAACATTATTATACACCATATTCTGGTTTTTTAGACTAAGTCTTTCTGGTTTCAGAATCCATCAAAGGAACATTATTTGAAGAGAAATATATAATATATTTAGTGGGTGTTAAAGTAGATTAGTTATGATCAATGTAACAGAAATCCACTTTTTTAGTACTAACTTATGAAAAAATCATTAACCAATAATTTTCCACATAAATTAGATCTTATTTCTCTATAATAACTTAACCAATCACAATCTATGATTCAATTTAGGATATAGTCTATACTGTTTCAGTATAATAAATAAATATTTAGGATTACCTTAAAATAATAGAGTATTATATTAGCTTCCAATATATGATACTCCATTGGTAATCTCTAAAATATTTAATATATTTTAATTACAATATTGAAATAAATATATCTTGGTGCATGAAAAAATATATTATCTATTATTCTTATAAATTACTTATGGATAATTGTATAACTAGCATCAACCCTAAACAACATTCATCAATCTAAAATGGGATTTTAAAAATATATAGAATAATATATGATAAAAAAATTAAATAACCTTGAAAATATTTATTGAGATGAAAATAGGATTTTGTTTTCAAATAATGTTTTCATCCCATAAAATATTACATCTCACATTGAAGTGAAAAATTTAGGCAATTTTCAATTACCCAATATATTCACCTATGTGATCCTCATGGACATCATTAAATATAATTTTAAATACTTACAAAATGAAAATGATAGTTCCTATGTAAATCTGTTTGCTTGAATATTTTAATTAGCCATCCATTTTGGGAAATTCATTTCCATTAAATAGATATTCTTTTAGGAATACTAATCTTAAGGGACCATATTAAAGCCATGAAAATATTTTTCTCAAACTATATACCAATCTATAACTACTGTCTATGATGAAACCCTCATGGTGGTAATTTAAACATATGTATTCAAAAAACTATTTAAAATGGTATATTTATCGAATTTTTGATATATTAGGTATTTTTTATGAATCAACTTGTAAGAAAATTCTAATTTTTTCAAGATTTTCATAAGTTTATGACTCAATTCAATGAAAATTTTTCCAAAGTGAGAAATTCTTTCGAATACCATCCTAGATTATTTATTTATGCCTCACATTTAGCATTTATATGTTTCTAAAATAATACATTGTAAAAAAAATTTATTTTTAGGTCATGGGATATTTTCTAAAGATGATTTATTATGAATATTATCAGGTTATTTATTCAAAAAGTTTATTCTCTACCCCGGATTACCTCATTTAGATATTTTTTATGATATAATAGTGAATAGAGAGAAATTTTATTTTAAATTCTCAAACATCATCATATCTGATGTTGCTATACTTTAGTATTTTAGGTTTATAAAAAATTGTTTAATATTTATTATTATATTATCCAATCTCTATATTCATTATCTTCACAATTTATTTGTTCAAATTTTATATAAAAATGAGTAGTAATCAATTTTATTAATCTTATTTCTAATATAATTTAATACATATATTTATTTCTTTTTTATGTTTTGAATTTTCAATGACTGTAACATATGGTTTTCTCTGAATATCAATATTTTTTAAAATAAAAATAGTCACTGAGTTTTTGATGTCTTTTTTTTCTATAATTTATAGCCACACACATTTTATATATAGACCATAAAAACCATCCTTATGATTTATCATCAAATTATATACTATTTTTGTACATTTTAATTGTAAATCCCTAACCCAAACCACTAGGTACAATATGGAGAAGCACGTTACCTCATGCATTTTGCCTTATATGCAACGTGCTCCCTACAAGTAGCAAGGGCCCGTACATTGTTAGTGTGGTTACTCTATGTTTAGTGCCATATAATTTCCTAAATGATAAGGTTAATAATTATATCATTGTTATTTGAAATTATTGTATAAAATATTAACAGATTGAATAATTTTTATACTAATACTGAATGGGCTCAAAATGGGAGAAGCTAAACCATATTAATAGTGTATGTAGATAGATAAATATAACACTAGGGAAATCTAATCGTGCGTGTCCCAATTCCACCATCATCTCTATGATTCATGATTTCTCTACCTATTATGTCCCCCTTTCTTTTTAGAGACCCCTATACATTATGCCTACACATCCATTAAGTCTCCCATGTAGGGTGTGAGTTTTGAAAGCCATCAGGATACCACCAATGAATCCTAATCAATTTTCCTCGTGTATAATTTTGGAATTATCCTGAATGGCATAACGGCCTTATGTTATATTGATTTTTGATAACCCCCTTTAATGGGATGTGGGGGAACCCTTACAAGGCCTGAAGGCTTAGAGATTACATGGCCTATAGGCTTAAGAGATTACATGACCCAAAGTTCGTAGGGAATTTAACCAGACTATCTACAAGGAACTCCCCTCCCCATCATATTTATCGTGATAGATGCTATCCACCTTTGCATGGCTGTATGGATAGGATTCTTGTGTAATTACATGCTAGTCCTGATTTCATATCCAAAACCGGTCATTATGAAAAGTATGTTTGGTTTTTCTCTGGTGAGTGCACCTGCTCTGAATCCTCCTCTTAAGCTGCTTCTTTTCTGCAGAGTCTGTTTGGGGAAACTACACTGATAATGTGTCCCAAAGGCCTTGAGGTGGCTTGATGTCCTTTAATGTGTCCCGAAATCTTTACTAACCTGAAGCCTTGGGTGGCTCGAAGGCCTAAAGGACTCCAATCAAGATTCTCCCCAATCATACCTTCTTCATCTCCATATCAAGGATAATACCATGATATTAAATATAATAAAAAACTATAAAAAGTCTAATAAATATAACCCTTTCTATATAAAGTAATCATGTGAACATGAATCTTTATATCTACTATGTTCCATAAGATTCATGATTCTCAACATCAAATCGGAATCAAGTGAATGTGCCACTCCACATCAGATAGGCATTTAAAAATAACAAAAATGGAATTCACTGTGAATGGAGTGAATAATAGAACATCCAAGATTCATTTTCATATATTTAAACTATTCATATCTCCATCGTCACTATTATCACAAGTTGTGTATACTCCTTATATAAATGATAACCATTTCATGACCATCCACTTATTCTATGCACTATGAAAATAACTACCAAATGCATGATAACATACTAAATATGGTAGAGAATACATAGAAAACAATAGAATATCACCATGATAAATAAATTGAAAAACAATACATGTGTTTATTATCGAAAATAAAAACTCTAGATATAATAAAAATCTATAAAAAAGTATCATAAATGGTTCCCATGAGCCATAGAAACACCCATATGAAATCACAATCAAGCTCAACCATAATGTATGACCACAGAAGAACATACAAAGAAATAATTGGAATACATACTCCTAAAATGGTAAGGAACATATAATGTAATGGTTTTGAACATTAAAATCAAGGATCATCATGGAATCATCCCTTAAATCACGTTTTCATATTTATTTGTTCAATTCTGACACAAAGGACTCCTCAAATAGATTCCAATAATTTTATTCCAAATGAATGAAAACCCATAGTAAATAATAGTTTCCCTAGCCTAAATAATGTCAAAGTTATCTATTTATTCCATGGAATGTTCAAACAATTTCTTCCACAATGAATAATTATAAAACCACATACTATTATATTCTTCTTCAATAGACTAATTCTAGATAAGTATGTTGAAATTATATGTTATTACTATTTATTAATTTTCTGTCACTACCATTTAGGTACTATTTATAATTTTTCACGAATTATATCTATGTACTAAATTCAAAGTATTCACATGAAAATGATACATAGAAAATATCACCATATGAATCATTAATCACAATAATAGAAGATAGAGGGATGATTTTTTCATGCTTGTAATCTAGAAGAAAACACCAGATTACTCGAATAAGACATAATGATCTTGGTTTGTGTGTTCAGGGTATTCTTGGGCATATGATAATATCAATATTGATGGTTAGAAAGGTCATAATATTTTTGATATGACATAATTTATACTTCTTAGTAGAAATATGATACACTAATAAAATTAACAATTATAGTTTCTCTTTTACTCCAATCATGAATAATAAGAATTTGAAACATCCATAAATATCATTTAGTATATTAACAGAGTTAATAAATTGGATTTAAATGATTTTATGATTTTAAATTCCAAAAACCACATTATAGGGTTGAAATGGTAAAGGGAAAAAGAAAAACAATGATTTAAATCAATTTTTTAAAGGTGAAAATTGTATGAGTTACATGGTTTTACCATGAATAAACTCATAACTATCTTAAAAGTTTAATTTTAATTACCCATACACAATTCATAATCCCATAATTACAATAACAAAACTAATAACTATCACATAAGTGTAATGTGATTTACCCCTATGTAGATCATTAGCCCATAATTACATTTACATAGATTTAGATTATTGTTATGAAGATATTAAAAAAAATATCCATATACACATTATACCACCCCATATGTAACCGTTTGAAATATATAACTACCTTTATGTACAGTCAAATTTACTCTTACCAATCCTTTTAAAACATCAACATATTAATATGTAAAATATTATAACAATCCACCAACCATATTATACTCATATAAAAATGGAGTTAGCATTACACCTCATTTTAAAACTAACAATTATATATACAAAACCCCGTAAAAACAAGTTATGCCAAGGTACACCGATTTTACCTTTACATAGGCCCTAAATGACACACAATGATAAGAATTTAATTGAAAAGTTTTAAATTTTCACAAAAGATAAGTATGATTTAAAATCAATTATTTTATAATAATATGTAAGTAATGATTATCCCCCATTGTTGAATTATTTTCTTCGAGATACACCATAACCTATACTATGTAAAAAATGGTCCATTGTGCTTGAAAATCATCATCTTCTTCCCGTGTATCCTCTTAAATCAATTTGTGATTCCATATGACCAGAGTAAGTGGTACTATCTTCATTAAAAATATTTTTTTCAGTCCAGTCAATAATCTAAACCCCAGGCTTCACATATAATTTCCTATGATCTAGATCAACACCCATGAACTGGACGTCAAGTGTGGAATCAAGCATGTGACATCATATCGAAGACACATGAAACATGTAGTGCATACAAAGGGAATGTGATGGAATATGTAGATGGTAAAACACTATTCTAATAAGTTTTGAGGTTTCAATGGGTCTAATGAAATGTGGGATAAGAATCCATTTCTTCATCATTAATTGTTGTCCTAATAGAGAATACATTCTAATAAAAACTGAATCACCTATAAAAAACTCCCAAGGTCACCTCCTAAATATTGGATAATACATCCTCTAGATCTAAGGTGTGATTAAGTACTTTTAAATAATTTTCTATCTATCATATTTTTCAGGAACCATTCATGGCCCCATAACGACCACCTCACTATCCAAATTCCATCAAAATAGTGAAAAAAATATCCTACCATAATGATCCTCATATGAATCCATCTGAAAAAGAACCTGGTAATAATAATTGAAAATTTCCTTAGAAAAATATTATTTATGTTCCCAAGTGCCATGAAATACAAGGAAACATACTTCGATCATAGTATCCAATGTATGAATAATCTTCTATTATTCTCTATTTTTTTGGGGATTTTATGTTGTGCTCAATAAAAATCGAGTCCCTATTGTTTTCGGGTATCCCTGGCAAGATATAAAAAAATACATACATATGTTTCATATAAAATACTCCCAAAACTACATGAAATCATAAAATATCATGGATTTATATTTTTACCTACTCATCAATTAAGTGAGTCTCATGGACTAGTATAAAATTATAAATCACCATCAGATGATCAATAATAACTAAAAAATTCGATGAATAATTTATGAAAAATTTAACCCTTTAAAAAAGTTTATTATGAAATCCTCCCACTTTTAACCGAGAATTGAAGTTTCCAGAGAAAATAACCAATATGATGGTTCTTGGAATTTATCCTCTGGAAGATAAGGCAGCGTGAAAAATAACCATCAATGCCCCCTCTTTTCCCTTTGACTAAAGAAATATATCAAAAATTTATAAAACATGTTTTTTACACAAGGATGTTATTCCCACTTATATATATTAATGTATCCCCTAATAAATCCCCAATGAGAATCTTGGATTACAAATATTCTGTAAATTATGATCGCATCATTGATCTCCAATGGAAACATGGGTATCAGGTAATCACCATCTATCATTTTTTTCATCATAACAAAAATTTTATCAATATACTTTCAATAATTTATTTATCTTAATAAATCATATGTTACCACATATGTGGACCATGTCACCTGTATTTATACAAATCATCCATCCTCTAGTCATCCTATATGATCATCTGGAAACACATTTTATTTGGGGGTAATTCATTAAGATTCAGAGTTAACTATGCGTTATGGATAAGAGAATATATACTGATGTAAAAATTTCATACTTTAGATTCTTTCTAAACAGTTATCATTTTAATGTAATATACCAATAAAATTTACATAAAATTTATATCCATTTCTGTAATGATATTGTATATGCTCTTGTCGGTGTTTTATAGAAAAACCTATCCCTAAATATATAGGGTCTCCAAAATATCAAAATGGGGAACATTAATTTTTGGTCCATGTCATTGATAATATAATGTTTCCTATGGGGTCATAGATTATGCACCACATAATCTACAAATTTCTCCATATATGTCAAAACTAATCACAAAATAATTCTTGATAGATTAGATTATATGTCATAATTATTCGCAAGAACATATAGAATAAATAATTGAGATTTATTCACTATCGAATTCATCGAAAAAAACTTCTCCAAAAAATTGTTTAATCATTGTAAATTCACCCCTTTCATCATCAATAGAATCGTGGGTTCTGATAAATTATAGATGTCATGGATAAATCCTCGATTTTATATTCCTAAACCTAATCAGTTGTTGAAAAGGAAAAACTCTTTCTAATGTGTCCCCGATATCACTACATAAACCTTATTTGTGTCCAAAAATATAAAATTCATATATGTGATAATCCTTAATAGTTTCTCCTGCATAATCCAAAATTGACACATAGATATCTATGCATAGATCGAATGTTCTTGATGTTTACTTAAGAAATTATCAAGACCAATTGAATAATATTGAATTGTTAGTGATTAAATAAGTATGTATTTTGGGGACACCACAATGTATGTTATAGGTTATTTTTTAATGACATTATTCAGGATATCCTTAAAAACCGATATTGCATTATTTAGTCTAAACAACTTCACAATGTAATTTTATTTCCCCTATCGACTCCAAAGATGAATCATCATATTTTTATACTCTATTATAGGAAAATTTTGATGGATTTTTTGATCATCGATTTTGAAAAACCTCCAGAACCACTATAACTAATCAAAGTGATCATTGATCATGTTTAATGGAAACCTATTCCTTATCAGCACCCAGTAAAGCTTCAGATTGTCTACATATAGTCCATGAATAACATCCTGACGGTTGTTTCGATCTATTTAAGACATTATTTCATAGTCACTTTGATGATATATTAGTTAAATTTTATTTAAATTTTCAATAATTTTTCATTTCTAAAATAGTTTTTTTTCTAGTTTACAATTTTCATGTATGAATGCTTTTTTAAAATATGAAATCATTAATTTCATGATAGAATATTTATAAACTAATTTAATATTTTCTTTTTGAATGTAAATTTAATGTTTTCCTATATGAATTTTGAAATTATGTAACTAAATATCTAATTTTTATAATTATTATTTGTTAAATGTAAATTTGAATTTAATTTTAAATATATTTTGTTATTTTTATGAAATTTATTTTTTAAAGTGACAATTTAAACAAATATATCATTTTAAAATTCTAACTAATAGATTTTATATATATTTATTTCATTTTAATTGATCATTATATTTTCATATCAAAAAATTAGTTGAATTTTAGTTTTTAACTTTCAATATTATCTTCATTTTATTATATTTTTCTTAATTTTTTGTATAATTTTAAATTTTATGATTATATTTTTTTATTTTGAATTTTACGATTCTTTCATTTCTATACAATATATCATTATACATGTCTTAAATTAGTTCCAACCAAAAGATTATGCTACTACCTGGGTCGTTTACTACCCAATACAACTATTATTGTTCCATGTTACTGTGTCTCTAAGAATAGTTATAATTCAATGATACCATATATATTAGATATGAATAGTTAGTGGGTATATAATATTGCTACCATGAGAATAAATCTCAACTTCTCTTAGTTTTCTATGAGACTATTCTATACTTGTTACAAGTGCCATGATTCTACATCCATCAATTATATTTAAGATAATATTCCTTAATTCTTTTCTCCCATGTGAAGAAAATATATTCTTTCATTAATATAATTTTGAATGATTTATAATCCATTAATCTCTTAAAGAACAATTAATGAATCCATCTTATGAGTGGAGCTCGAGGGTTCGGAAGATATGAAGATTTAACGATTCTAGGTAACTAAACGAGAAAGATCCATGATGAACCCCATATGAAGATAAATTTTAATTGTTTGAGAAAAATAGATATCATTGAACTATGCCATTCAAACACCTATAGAACTATGGTATCTCAATATAAAACTAATGTCATCTAATTTTTGACAACATTCTTAATAAACATGGCCCTTGGTCAATTTGAGGCTTAGACCCCCCATGGCTGCTAAGATGAGTAATGTCAAAGCCACATGATTTCAAATATGAGTATGATATGTATTAATGATGGTTCTTCAACCAAGATAATGGTCAATATGAGTTGTACTTGACAATCAACTGAATTGTTGTGCACCAAATCTACCAAATTACAATGAATCACTATCTAATTCATGCTCGAATGGATCATTCTGGAGAAGTTGAGGCAAGATAATCCATATCAGTGATCATTTAATTCTATATAATGGGATATTAAAACATAATTTACAGATACCATACATTAATGAATAAATATATCATGATTCGAAACCATTAACTCATTCACCGAAGATGAAATTAATGTGTTATTATCATTTTCTTATTATATATCGTGGTTGGATAATAGTCAAGTCTCCCATTTATGACATGAATATAATGATGTTTGTTTATTATTTTTCATTTCTCTATAGGTGTACACATATGGAAGTTACCTCCTTTTGTAAATAATTACATCAATTCTGAAAATTTAGTGATTTTACTTATGAGGAGCATGAAACTCTGTTACTATCAAAGGATGTGAATGTAGACATTCATAAGATCCAGTTGGGATAAATGACTAATTTGTAGAATCTATTATTTTTATTTATATTTTTAATATTTCAATATATTAAATCCAATATTTTGTATTGTTTTTGGTTTTTGAAACAAATGAATTATTAATGATGTTATAAATTGAATCAATATAGAGGTCCATAAATAATCTTGTGTATTGAGGGATACACATCCATTTGAAAAAAATCTATTTCATGGTGATTATTTAGTGTCACATGAAATTTGTAATACCTTATGTAATGATCTATGTATCCAATGATGATTTGATTAATATATTTTTTAGTGGTGAATACAGGTGATTTATTGGAAAAATAACTCGGTGCATACCTATTTTTAAAAATTAGTTAGAGAGAACATATCAGGATATCAATATTTGATGGATGTTTTATGATTGAAAATTTGATAAATTTAGCAGTAATTAGTCTTATTAATACATTAAGAGTTTCATTTTGGATTAAAATATTGATAATATTTCTCATCATGATCATCCTTGGAGTGGGTATTTTTTCTCTCCATTAATTTCAAACATTTTTTTACATTCAAAAGTAAATATATTTTTTAAAATAAAACTAATTTCATTTTAATAAATAAACATGATATTGGAATTTTAACTTTTTTTATTCATAATTAATCATCTTAAAAGCTTAATTATTAGAAAATTTCTTCAACATAATTATTTTTATTTCAATTTTTTTTATTAAATTTGGGATAGTAATTATTTTTACATTTCATAAAATTTATATGATGTCTGATGATTATTGAAAGTGGATATATTTTCTAATCATCATTATAAAATTTTTAACATTTAGTGATTGTAATAAATATAATAAATTTTTAAGATTTAATTTCCAAATAAATTCAATCAGGATGAAATAATTTTAAATGAGAAAGATATAAATCACCTTGTTACATTCTTGATTTTTTCTTTATTCTCATTCTCACATGTGGATCCACATAATTCCTCATCTATTTCAAAATTATTTTTTCATCATTAATTGTTTTCTATTTACTAATAAATATAATTAAATTATCATATTCACTATATTGTTATTTGTTTAATTTCGGACAATTATTCATCTTGATTACAATATCCCTTTATCATGGGTTCGACACCCTATAAAATATTATATAGAATTTACCATGTGATTAAATATTTCATATAATATGTATTAGATGACATTTATTTCTTTTCCTTATCGTAATTTATAAGTAATATAGTGATGAATATTTTTTTTGCAAAAAAAATCAATAATAAAATAATATTAATTAAATATTAAAAAAACAAGAAAACTAATTTTTTTAAAAAATTTGTTCATTATATATTCTTATACATCTTAGGGTTTCAATTTTTTTCTACTTCATTACTATGATAAATTTATGTGAAGATGAATATTTTCATATTGAATAGATCCTTACTTTATTGAGATAAAAACATTTTAGTGTATTAAAATATTAAATTGTCATTTTATAGTGAGAGTTATTATATTTAATTATGAGAAAAAACATCAACTAGAAGTCATTCAAGAAAATAATTAAACGCATAGAATTATTGATGTTCAACTAGATCTATATTCTATGAATCGATCATCTAAATCTATATCACCTAGAAACAAAAACTATTTGATTCAATAATACCATTCTTCACCATTTCGTGAATTAATTGGTTTATCAAATAAAGGCTCGCAGACCTTCATTAGAGACTTCTATGACACATCATGCTAATTACCTATGTATGGTCTCAATGAAAATGAATTAAGAATGAGTATTTTACTATTTTTTCTTAAATAAATTAATAAAATTGGGTTTTTGAGTGTTGATGTTTTTTTGGGAAATTGGGATTAGGTTTACAATTCATTTGGGATGAAATTTTACCCCTACAAAATCAATGTGGATATAAGAAAAACATAAATTGATTTTATCAGGAGGTATAATAATCCTTTCATGTTGGTTAACATATTTTTAATGTCATTCTTAAGAATTTCCCTCATCACCAGATTCCATATAGTTTCATCATGGATTACTATTATGAAGTATTATCCTCTATAGAACATATATTAGTGGGTCAGTTTGTTGAGTGAAATAATATTGACAAAAATACAGATTATTAAAAACCTATTTTCTATAATCATTTTTAATCTCTCCACAAAAAAACACTTATAGGAGATGTAAAAATATATGTTGAAATACCCCTAGTTTTATGATAGATAAAAATTAATAATCAAATAAAATAAAAATATAACATCAATCAAATATATATGAAAAATAAAAATAATGATTAAATTAGTTGATCTATTAAAATAAAAAATTATATCTTAGAGAGTTTTGTTATCAACGTGGGATGTTTGGACACTCACAAAAAACCCACCCAATAATTGTTATGCTAAACAAACACAAAAACTTTATTTATTAGAATATGGTCATAGGGTATCGAACAATTTTGATCCATTTAAATCATTTGTAATAATGTAAATAATAACCTTCCAAGTATCTCTTATATATTTTAAATAATTCATAGAAATCATACTTTTTTAGGTTACCAATATTATACATGAAAAAATTTCAAAATAAGTAAACAGATGATCCATCGAATTCATATGGGAATTTCGATGAAAAAATGAATAATGAGATTGATTGTTAGTTATGAAGATTTCAATTACGTGAGGAAAAATAAGAAAACAGTTAACATGATTCAGATAATGATGAATAAAAATTTCAAATTCATTCTTGAAAACCTATAAGGGTTTATTTGGAAGGATACATATCCTTTCTAATTAATGGGTTTCTTCCTAGTATAAAAAAATTGACCATCTGAAAAAATATCATGGTTGTTTTCAGAACATGAGGTAGAGAAACTCAAAAAATAAGGAAAGGCCCCTAGGGAAACTAAAATTGGATAATTGTAAAAATTTGGATGTTAAAGAACAGATAAAAAATTATTTCAAAATGAGGGAATCAATCTTAAAAAATAATATGTTCCCTCTATTACACAAGAAAATATAGGTTAATTTATTTCTAAAAATTTTAAGAACAAAGAGGAGGAGAAAATTATTGAATAATTTTTTTTAGATTCCATATTTTATAAAGAAAAATTCTAAACCGTACCATTCCTTTATATTATAAAATAGTTAAATAATAAAAAGGATAAACTTATATAGTTTCTTAGTATTTTATCCAAACTCCAAGTTAATATTCCTTTCATCCTAGTCTTGAGTTAGATTCCCTATTATTTTAAATTTTAAACAAATATTTAAAAAAATATAGAATAATTTTAAACATATAACCACATATAAGAGTTTATTGACGTACATAAATATAAATTCACCCAATAACATAAAGATATAAGAAATTATTTATTACATTATACCTTACTAAATTGTGGCCAACTGAACTGTTTTTTGGATCACATTTCAGCTATCAACCCTCTCTCATTCACACTCTCTCAATAATTGGATTTTCAGAATATGAATACACCACTACTATTATATAGTTCACCGACCTTTCATTTTTATGCCCCATAAGATGATTTGATGATTTTATAGTTTAGTTGGTATCTTTTTTTTTCCTATGGAAATTCTATTGTTAGACCTAGAGTGTGACCAAAATGACCATGTAATTTATGGTAGTCCATTCTGGGCCATTGGAGGAGATGATATAGATTTTTATAAGGTATAATATATCATTATTTTTATTGGTCATGGAAAGGATTTTATTATGTTAAAAATGGAAAGGAAGTATTTTTTTTTAAAATGTACAATATAGTTGAATTTATAGGAGTTGAAGATAAACAACATCATTTATAAGAATTTAATAAATAATAATTAGTTGAATAAATTCATTAGAAAATTAAAAATTTATTTTCACACACTATTTAGTCTCATTATATTGATAATTCTGAAAACATTATATACTTGGATATAAGTTATATACATGTTATCAAACTTGGTATTGAAGATGATTTTTCTATGGCAGAACAAAAATATTGTTTAATAGATAATGTAATGGAATTCCCTTCATGGATGAATTTATCATATTTTGATATGGTTGTATGATAATTAATAGAAGAAATAATTATTTTTATTTCATAATAATACGGATTTATTTTTTTTGGAAAATCATGATATTTAGTTGTCTAGTTTGGAAAATAGTGATAGGAGATTTAATTCTTATCCAATAATTCAATTTCATTCCACTTTTAAAACACATTATAAAAAATATATTGAATATATTGTTCATTTCATGACTAAGAGTCTAATATCGAGTGTTGTGGAATCCATTTTTGAAATAAAATCACTCTCAATAAACTTGAAATTCTATGGTCTATGGTAAAACACAACATATCAAATTATTATATACATTTAATAGGAATAAAATAATGAGTAATTATTTCTATGTGTTGTGAATAAGTTTAAAAAAGATGATTTTTGGTATATACATGACATCAAAGGTATTATCTCATTATTATAAAACAATAAAATTCTTACTGAACATTAAAAAAAACTGAGGATTGAGTGTCAGAATAGAAAAGAACAAAAAATGTAATTGGTTATAATAGAAGAAGTAATTGTGATAGTATATTTTATAATTACATACCCCATTTATGAAAATGATTGGATCAGTCCGATCCATGTGGCCCCAATTATGTGAACATTAACTATAGTATCAATGAAAAATAATGAAAAAAATCATGTGTTGATGTATACCAAGTGGTAATTTTTACATATTATTAGATGCTCAATTCATCCACCTCAAATTATATTTTTCCAAAGAATGGTTTTAAAAATAGTCATGACAGAAAGGTTGAGAATGTGTCATTATATTTTTTTGATAGATATTGTGGTTATAACAAGATTTCTATAGCCCCATAATAACAATAGAGAACTATATTCCCATGTTCAATTAGAGAATTTTACTAAAAGAAAATGATTTTAAGATTATGTGCAGAACCTACTAACCTTCTAATATTTGTTGTTCCAATATTTTCAGAGATAGTAATGAAGATCATTGACATTTTTATGGATGATTATTGCATTATTATATAAACTTATGAGATATGTTTTGAAAATATAGATTTCGTTTTTAAAATATTATTATAGATGAATTTAGTTCTACACTATGATAAATGTAGGTTTTTAATTATTTAAGGGATAATACATTGACATAAAGTTTCTTGAATTGTAATTGATGTTGCTAATTCTAATATATAAAAATTTTTACTATTACCGCACACAAAAATGATAAAAGTGAAATGTGATTTTTAGGGAATTAATTTTTTAATAGAGTTTTGTCAAGGATTTTTATAAAAAATACAAAACCCCATGTGTTGTGTAACACCCGAGACTTTTATGTTATATAAATCATCAAAGGAATCTTTGTCTACACAACACTTGCTTGGCTTGCTTTACACGAAATTGCGTCCTTCCTCGATAGCTTGCGTCGTACGCAATACCGAGTTCACTAAACAACGATATGCTATTAAAATATTATTAAAACTAGCCGGTATGAATAATAATAACCACTTTTTGAAATTTTATAAATTTTATTTTTCAAAATGGACTTCATTGTTGTATTCGAAATATCGAAATTAGCCTAGGGTGAAATTTTGGTATTTTTCTAAAAACTTTCAATTTTTGATGAATAGTGAAACCACTAAGTGGTAGTTAAAAAATTGAATTTTTCATAAAACTTAATTTTACCGCTTCTGTGAGTGGAATTTCGAAAATCCGAGAGACACGGTTAATATCAAGGACGAAAATGTGGTTCAATGAGATGAAAATAATTTTTGGTGAATAGTAACTTTTTACTTTTTTTTTACCACGGTTAAAAGTAAATAGAGTAATTAAGGGTAAAGATGATATTATTATTACCCTAACACATGTCCTAATTCTATTGTATATGTGTAATTTGACCAAAAACAAACTTAGGAATAAAATATGACCATTTAGGCCCACTTGGATTAGATTAGGACATTTATTATTAATATATTTAAAGAAGGGTTAAAATAGTTAAAATCAATGTTTAATAAGTAAATCATTTTTAACATGGGGTTATACATAAGATAAATTCGACTATAAATATTCATTAGAAATATAAAAAGATTTCCTACATAATTTTATTTTATTTGTAATTTTTAGACATTAAATAATTTAATTTATTTATGACACAATGATGATGCAGTAATTTTCTTATTAATGAAATATTGACATAATTGATGTTATAAACACCAAAATAAATGTAATTTGAGACTTTTTATGAATCCCACTAATTTTATAGGTTAATATGACATGTTATTATTGATTTAATTAACTTGGTTCTAACTAATAATTCTGTTATGTGTTTCACAAAAATCAATTACTAAATAGTGTCAAAATTGACATAAAATAGTTTTTAAAGCAAATATTATATTGGTAATTGTTATTTTATTCCTAAAAATCTAAGGTTCTTCCAAATGACTTAGATAAGGTTATATATATTAATAATAAACAACTTTGGGTTCGTTTGGCTGCTTATAGTATGTTTATTATCATTATAGTATAAGAACACAAGAAGACATGGTAAAAGTAAAATTATTTAACTTAATGTTAAATCTTAATGATAAGGTTAAAATAGGAACCAAAACTTGTCTAAATTCTATTGGATGAGAGGATTTCGACCCATACCCACCTTAACTTTGAAATATATCAATTTGGAGCTATTTAAAACCGAACTTGACTTTATAATTAGATAATAGTTTTAGTTATTCCAAAGGTGCCCCTCTCCTCCCTTATAAAAGGACACCTCCTCCCCCTCTTCCTCACACCACTTTGAGCCTTCAAGCTCGGCCAAACCCTGACAATTCCTCCTCTCCACTTTCCTAGAGACATTCTAGAGGTTCTGGTTTTCTTCAAAGACGCATTTTAGTTCCCTAAAAGGAGGTCTCAAAGAAGCACTTCAAAGAAGAGGTAATGTTCGTTACCGATTCTTTCATCTTTATTTCTTCTTCCACTTCTTCTTCATTAGTTGTTTCATTATGAAGTAATAAAATCAGTATCACTAATATACTGATATGTTATTATAAGTATGAAACAACCTTATTTCACCATCTATCCATCCTACGGAAAAAAAAATCACCGCGCGTGCGTACGTACGGAATACCGTCTCCACGCCGTGGTGTAATCTATTTTCCACCACCACCTTACTTGGATGGGTATAATGGTGTAAATAATGACTATATATGACTATTATAAATTAATACTGATTCTGAAATAGTATACATACACTCCAATACAATTCCACGATCATAGGAATGATATCATCACTCGTGCGTACGTACGGAATACCGTCTCCACGATGTGATGCTACTCGTTCTACATGATATTCATTTCATAATGATTATATAAGTAAATTTAATGAATGAATATGATATATATTACACTAATAACATTCTGGAAATGAGGTATATATATCCTAAAGAGAATAATAATAATTTGTTCGACAAGACACGCATAAGAACAAAATGTTATAAACACCCGAATAACAAGTAGCAATGAAATATTAATACTAAGAAGCTAAGAATATGACCATATATTATATCATAAAAATAATTATGATTCTGGAAAAAGTCAATAAAATTATTTAAATCATTATACCGGAGGTTCGGACACTTACAAAGCAAGTCGGACCTAAGGTAAGTGAAATATCACAATCTCATTTTTATCCGAAATTGTTTATACTTTGGTATTTACTGGTGTGTATTTTATCATCCACATGCATGTTTCCTCAATATGTAATATTTGTATCCTTATACAATAGTTTATATCCAATTTTACCCCTCGGTGTGTTTTTAGTAAAAGATATGAAAGGAATCTTTTGTCGTTTTTCGTATATGGTACTTTTTGACTTTTCCGAAAAAAGTACGAGAAGACTGTTTTTTTACTTAAACGGCACGAATGGATTTTTACGGTTTTATAAAGCCTTATTTTCATGAAGCTTCCTCCAAAATATTTCATGACTATTTTCAATAAAATCTCTTTCTTTTAAAATTGCATGATGTTTTGTGAAAAGAAATTGATTTTGAAGATGAAAGGATATTTTCCTCAAGAATTCATTTCAACTGTTTTATCAAAATTATTTTCCATCTAAGATAATAAAGGGTTCTGTTTCTATCCATATTTTTACATTTATTTGACTATGTTGTGATGGAATTATGTTTATGAATTCCTTTATCTTATATGAATGGTTTTATGATGTCATGTTGTTTAAGAATCCCATTTTTATTACATTGGTTATGCAATGATGTATGATTTATGATTTTGTGGCACACATAATAATGGTATCATTATGAGATGGGTGGGACCTATATATCCCTCCAATGAATTGGGTAAAAATTTTATATCTCATGAGATAGACATGGCTGGAACGGTAGGTTATACCGGTTCAGTGAAACTGGACTGAAACGAGGGTGACTCAGTTCAGAAAGGGACTTTGTCCACTATGATAGTCTTGGCAACGAGTCTTTAATAACAAGAAATGATTCTCTATGATTATGTGTGTATGCCACAAAGTTTCATGTTTTATGTTATGATTATAGTGATTACATTTCACTGCCATGATTTATCCCATGTTATGAAATTATGATCTCTTTTGTAGGTTAACATTTCCAAATGTTATGTGCATGTGTATATGATGTGATTGATATTTCGTTTGTTTACCATTACTGAGTATTTGAGCTCACCCTTTTGTATGTTTTCTTTCCCCAGGTCAGGAAGAAGGTTATTAAGTAGGATATGCCAAAAAGGGACTCTAGATATGATGAAATAAGTGGGAGGCAAAGTTGATGCTTTATGAACCAGTTGTTTATGTTTCCCAGTTTCTAAAGACACTATACCTATAAGGTCCTTTCATGGTTTTGTTATATGTTGTAATAAATATGCTTCAATTTTGAAGTATTAACAATGTATGTAAAGTATGGGTCGTTATAGTTGGTATCAGAGGAAAGGTATAGTCAACCTTTTGAAACTAGGATGTGAAAGCCTTAGTAAGAACCCTAAGGATAATTCTAAGCATAGAACACAATCATAGTGTTTTAGAAATGGCCATGAATAACCTAAGATAGGACCGTAAGTGTGAAATTTTATTCTTGAGTATGTGGTTTTCCTATTATAATTAGTGTTTCTCACACTATTCTTCTTGGTTTTAGTCAATGGCTAGAACCCAAAGGAATCGTGTTAATGCAGAATGCGACGGGAAATGCAATGATTGTCCCCCTGGGCAACCAAACGTAATGGGATATGGAATTAAAAATCTTGTAGCCATGCTCACACAACTTTCTCAAGCTATGAATCATACAGGACTTCGAAACGAGCAAAGGAAGGAACAACATTCTGTTGAATCCTTCATGAGGTAGCGTCCACGTTCTTTCAGCGGGTCTACTGATCCATTAGTTTCTGAACAATGGATTAGTACTACTGAAAATATATTTTCAGTTCTTCAATGTTCTGAACATGATAAAGTCATCCTAGCAGTGTATCGTTTGGAAGGAGATGCTGATCAATGGTGGAATCTTATTAAGAATACGAGGCAAAGAAATGAAATTGATTCCATGGAATAGGACGAGTTCAAGAACTTATTTTTCAATAAGCACTTCCCTCGTATTCTCCGAACAAAGGTGAAGAAAGAGTTTCTTGAACTAAAGAAAAAGGATGATGAATCAGTTGGTACCTATGAAGAAAATTTTACAAGACTTGCAAGGTACGCATCTGGTATTATTATCCAACCTGAGAGTAAGATCGATCGATTCTTTAGTGGCTTAAAACCAAGTCTTCGAAGGGCATTAGCCATAAGGGACTTAAATAGCTATGAGGAAATCGTTCGATGTGATCTCAAAGTCGAGATGGAGATTGGAGTAACCCATCAGTCATATGGGTTTGATAAGAAGAGGAAAATGGAATTCAAAGGAAAATCTAAAGAGCACACAGAAAAGAAGATGAGCTTTCCCTTATGCTCAAAGTGTGGAAAGAAACATGGAGGGAGTTGTATTAAAGGGACATGTAAATGTTTGAAATGTGGAAAGGATGGTCATCGGGCATTTGAATGCCGCGATGATGGGAAGAAGATGTTTAATGATGAAAACAAAGGAATGGATACACAGAATGAACCTACTACACTTCAATGTTTCAAGTGCAAGGAGATGGGTCATTATTCCAATAAATTCCCTAATCCAAGGGTTGATGATGATGGTCGACGTCAACAAACTCTTAAGGCTAAAGACAAAGGAAAGTCACATGCAATTTCTATCAGCGATGTGGAGTACGATAACGATGTGGTGAAAGGTACACTTACCATCCACTCTAAAGTAGCAAATGTTTTATTTGATTCTGGATCCACCTACTCTTTTATTTCTGAATAATTTTCTAAGGGTATCACCGTATTACCTCAACAATTAGATGTTGAGTTAGCTGTGACAACACCTAATGGCACAACAGTCGCATCAAAAGTTTATAATTCTTCTCCGATCGAAGTTTGTGGGAAAGTGCTTCCTGCAAATCTTGTGGTCCTTCCTATAGTGTAATTTGATGTGATTCTTGGAATAGATTGGCTTTCTCTACATAAATCTCATATCAGTTTCCAAAGAAGGGAAGTCACATTACATATTCTAGATCAATCTATGATCATCTATCGATGCAAGGATGAACATAACCTTCCAGTGGAAATTTCATCCATTTTATGGGTATTGATTCCACTAAATGAAGGTTATTTATCTCAAATGGTTGGTGAGAAACTCACGATTAAGAATATTCCCATTGTACGGGAGTTTGATGATGTATTTCCGGAGGAATTACTGGGTCTTCCACCAAATTGTGAAGTTGAGTTTTCAATAGAACTCGTACCGGGTGCTTTGCCTATTTCAAAGACACCTTATAGAATGGCCCCAATTGAGTTGCAGGAATTGAAGAAGAAACTCCAAGAGAATCTTGATAAGGGATTCATACGCCCTAGTGCGTCACCTTGGGGAGCACCTGTTCTATTTGTTAAGAAGAAAGATGGATCAATGAGACTCTGCATTGATTATCGAGAACTTAACAAGATCACTATCAAGTAGAAATATCCTCTCCCACGCATTGATGACTTATTTAACCAACTACGCGGCGCTCAATACTTTTCCAAGATTGATCTTCGTTCAGGGTATCATCAATTAAGGGTCAAAAGGGAGGATATACCAAAGACAGCTTTCCGTACAAGGTATGGACACTATGAATTTATAGTGATGCCATTTGGTCTTACTAATGCCCCAGCTATCTTCATGGATCTAATGAATAGAGTCTTTAGAGACTATATTGATCAATTTGTGGTAGTCTTTATAGACGATATTCTTGTCTATTCAAAGAGAAAGAAGAACATGAAGATCACTTGAGAATTATATTGAAGACCCTGAGAAAGGAGAAGCTTTATGCCAAATTTACCAAGTGTGAATTTTGGATTCAAAAAGTTTCATTTTTTGGTCACATAATCTCAATAGAGGGTATATTTGTGGATCCAGCAAAAACTGTGGTTATCAAAAGATGGTTGAGACCAACAACAGTAACTGAGATCCGAAGTTTTCTTGGTTTGGCTGGATATTATCGACGTTTTGTGAAATATTTTTCACGATTATCTAATCCACTCACCAAGTTGACTTGGAAATGAGTTAAGTTTGTTTGGATGGAGGAATGTGAAGATTATTTCAAAGAGTTGAAAAGAAGGATATCCAGTGCACCTGTGCTCACACTACCCTATAGTGGAGAAAGGTTTGTGGTCTACAGTGATGCATCCAAGAAGGGATTGGGGTGTGTTCTTATGAAAAATGATACGGTGATAGCTTATGCCTCACGAAAGTTGAAAATCCATGAACAAAATTACCCAACACATGATTTGGAGTTAGCTGCGTTAATCTTTGCATTAAAGATTTGGAGGCATTAAATTTATGGTGAAAGGTGTGATATTTATACTGATCATAAAATTTTAAAGTATATTTTCACACAAAAGGAGCTAAATATGAATCAAAGAAGATGGTTGGAGCTGATTAAGGATTACGACTGCTCAATCCATTACCACCCTGGGAAAGAAAACAAGGTGGCAGATGCATTAAGTCGACAAGACCATGCTAGTTTATCCATGATGAGGAGCACAAAAGATCCAATATTTATGGATTTGCAAAGGATGGATCTTTGAATTATAATGGAAGGGGAAAAATCTTATCTTTATAAATTAATGTTCAACCATCTATACATGTGAAGATTAAAGAGGCACAGAAAGAAGATGACGAGTTACAAAAGAAGGTGAGAAACCTTCCTGAATTCAACCTTGTTTGTGATGGGATAATAAAGTTCAAGAATCGGGATTGTGTTCCCCCCATCCCATAATTAAAGAAGGAGTTGCTGGATGAGCCTCATAGTTCTTCATTCCTTATTCATCCTGGAAGTACGAAGATTTATAGGGACCTGAAAGAGTACTTCTGGTGGGATGGCATGAAAAGAGATGTTGCTGAATTTGTCTCTCGATGCTTGGTTTTTCAACAAGTTAAAGCTGGGAGACAGAAGTCTATGGAGATGTTACAACCATTACCCATACCCAAATGGAAATGGGAAAACATTACTATGGACTTTGTCACATGACTTCCTAAAACATCCAAAGGCAATAATGCTATCTGGGTCATAGTTGATCGTCATACAAAGTCTGCACACTTCATTGCTATTAGAGAGGATTTTTCTCTAGATCAGCTTGTCAGGATATATGTAAAGGAAGTGGTAAGATTGCATGGAGTACCACTTTCTATTATATCTGATCGGGATCTGATATTTACCTCGAAGTTCTGGCGAAGTCTTCAGCATACTCTGGATACAGAGTTGAGTTTCAGCACTGCTTATCGTCCTCAGACAGACGGTCAGTCTGATAGAACAATTCAAACCCTAGAAGATATGTTGAGAGCTTGCTCTATGGATTTCAAAGGTGGTTGGGATCAACACCTACCTTTGGTGGAATTTTCTTATAATAATAGATTTCACTCCAGTATTCAGATGGCTCCTTATGAAGCTCTCTATGGAAAGAAATGCAGGACTCCAACTTGCTGGGATGAAGTTGGGGAAAGAAAGCTATTAGGACCTGATCTCGTTGATGAAATGGAAGAAAAGGTCAGATCTATTCAACAACACATAAGAGCATCTCAGAGTCGACAGAAAAGTTATGCTGAAAACCGAAGAAAATACCTAGAGTATGAAGTGGGTGATAATGTGTTCTTACGAATATCTCCCTGGAAGAGGGTTATGAGATTTGGAAAGAAGGGGAAGTTGAACCCTAGATATATCGGTCCTTTCAAAATTCTGGATCGTGTTGGGAAGGTATCTTACCAATTGGCGCTTCCACCGAATCTCTCTCAAGTTCACGACATGTTCCATGTATCTCTCCTGAGAAAGTACATACCTGATCCTTCAAATGTACTTAGCTCAGAAGTTGTACCGCTGGAGCAAGATCTTTCTTATGAAGAACAGCCGATAGAGATTCTGGATCGTAGAGAAAAAGTCCTACGAAACAAGACCACTCGATTGGTGAAAGTTTTATGGAGGAACCACCAATTAGAAGAAGCTACATGGGAGCTTGAAGATATGATGAGGGAGAGGTATCCTCATCTTTTTGTTACAAAGTGACGAATTTCGAGGTCGAAATTCATTTTAAGGGGGGTAGAATGTAACACCCAAGACTTTTATGTTATATAAATCATCAAAGGAATCTTTTTCTACAAAACACTTGCTTGGCTTTCTTTACATGAAATCGCGACCTTCCTCGATAGCTTGCGTCGTACGCAATACCGAGTTTCAGTAAAAAATGATATGCTATTAAAATATTATTAAAACTAGTCGTTATGAATAGTAATAACCACTTTTTGAAATTTTATAAATTTTATTTTTCAAAATGGACTTCATTTTTGGATTCGGAATATCGAAATTAGCCTAGGGTGAAATTTTGGTATTTTTCTGAAAACGTTCAATTTTTGATGAATAGTGAAACCACTAAGTGGTAGTTAAAAAGTTGAATTTTTCATAAAAATTAATTTTACCGCTTCTGTGAGTGGAATTTCGAAAATCCGAGAGACACGGTTAATATCAAGGACTAAAATCTGGTTCAATGAGATGAAAATGATTTTTGGTGAATAGTAACTTTTTTCTTTTTTTTACCACGGTTAAAAGTAAATAGGGTAATTAAGGGTAAAGATGATATTATTATTACCCTAACACATGTCCTAATTCTATTGGATAAGTGTAATTCGACCAAAAAAAACTTAGGAATAAAATATGACCATTTAGGCCAACTTGGATTAGATTGGGACATTTATTATTAATTTATTTAAAGAAGGGTTAAAATAGTTAAAATCAAAGTTGAATAAGTAAATCATTTTTAATATGGGGTTATACATAATATAAATTCGACTATAAATATTCATTAGAAATATAAAAAGATTTCATACATAATGGTATTTTATTTTTAATTTTTAGACATTAAATAATTTAATTTTTCTATGACATAATGATGATGTAGTAATTATCTTATTAATGAAATATTGACAAAATTGATGATATAAACACCAAAATAAATGTAATTTGAGACTTTTTATGAATCCCACTACTATTATAGGTTTATATGACTTGTTATTATTGATTTAATTAACTTGGTTTGAACTAATAATTCTGTTATGATTTTTACAAAAATCAGTTACTAAATAATGTCAAAATTGACCTAAAATAGTTTTTTAAACAAATATTATATTGGTAATTGTTATTTTATTCCTAAAAATCTAAGGTTTGGCCAAATAACTTAGATAAGGTTAAATATATTAACAATAAACAACTTGGGGTTCGTTTGGCTGCTTATAGTAAGTTTATTAACATTATAGTATAAGAACACAAGAAGACATGGTAAAAGTAAAATTATTTAACATAATGTTAAATCTAAATGATAAGGTTAAAATAGGAACCTAAACTTGTCTAAATTCTATTGGATGAGAGGATTTCGACCCATCCCCACCTTAGCTTCGAAATATATCAATTTGGAGCTATTTAAAACCGAACCTGACTTTATAATAAAATAATAGTTTTAGTTATTCCAAAGGTGCCCCTCTCCTCCCTTATAAAAGGACACCTCCTCCCCCTCTTACTCACACCACTTTGAGCCTTCACGCTCGGCCAACCCCTGACAATTCCCCCTCTCCACATCCCTAGAGACATCCTAGAGGTTCTGGTGTTCTTCAAAGACCCATTTTAGTGCCCTAAAAGGACGTCTCAAAGAAGCACTTCAAAGAAGATGTAATGTCCATTACCGATTATTTCATCTTTATTTCTTCTTCCGCTTCTTCTTCTTTAGTTGTTTCATTATGAAGTAATAACATAAGTATCACTCATATTCTGATATGTTATTATAAGTATGAAACAACCTTATTTCACCATCTTTCCATCCTACAGAAAAAGAAATCACCGCGCGTGCGTACGTACGGAATACCCTCTCCACGCCGTGGTGTAATCTATTTTCCACCACCACCTTACTTGGATGGGTATAATGGTGTAAATAATGACTATATATGACTATTGTAATGTAATACTTATTCTGAAATAGTATACATACACTCTAATACAATTCCATGATCATAGGAATGATATCATCACTCGTACGTACGTACGGAATACCTTCTCCACGATGTGATGCGACTCGTTCTACATGATCTTCATTTCATAATGATTATATAAATAAATTTAATGAATGAATATGATATATATTACACTAATACCATTCTGGAAATTAGGTATCTATATCCTAAATAGAAGAGTAATAATTTGTTCGACAAGACATGCATAAGAACAAAAAGTTATAAACACCCGAATAACAAGTAGCAATGAAATATTACTACTAATAAGCTAAGAATATGACCATATATGATATCATAAAAATAACTATGATTCTATAATAAGTCAATAACATTATTTAAATCATTATACATGAGGTTCGGACACTTACAAAGAAAGTCGGACCTAAGGTAAGGGAAATATCACAATCTCATTTTTATCCGAGATTGTTTATACTTTGGTATTTACTGGGGTGTATTTTATCATCCACATCCATGTTTCCTCAATATGTAATATTTATATCCTTATACAATAGTTTATATCCAATTTTACCCCTCGGTGTGTTTTTAGTAAAAGATATGAAAGGAATCTTTTGTCATTTTTCGTACGAGGTACTTTTTGACTTTTCCGACAAAAGTTCGAGAAGAATGTTTTTTTAACTTAAACGGAACGAATGGATTTTTACAGTTTTATAAAGCCTTATTTTCATGAAGCTTCCTCCAAAATATTTAATTACTATTTTCAATAAAATCTCTTTATTTTAAAATTGAATGATGTTTTGTTAAGAGAAATTGATTTTGAAGAAGAAAGGATATTTTCCTCAAGAATTCATTTCAAGTGTTTTATCAAAATTATTTTCCATCTAAGATAATAAAGGGTTCTGTTTCTATCCATATTTTTACATTTATTTGACTATGTTGTGATGGAATTATGTTTATGAATTCCATTATCTTATATGAATGGTTTTATGATGTCATGTTGTTTAAGAATCCCATTTTTATTACATGGGTTATGCAATGATATATGATTTATGATTTTGTGACACACATAAGAATGGTATCATTATGAGATGGGTGGGACCTATATATCCCTCCAATTTTTTGGGTAAAGATTTTATATCTCATGAGATAGACATGGCTGGAACGGTAGGTTATACCGGTTCAGTGAAACAGGACTGAAACGGGGGTGGCTCGGTTCAGAAAGGTACTTTGTCCACTAAGATTGTCTTGGCAATGAGTCTTGACTAACAAGAAATGATTCCCTATGATTATGTGTGTATGCCACAAAGTTTCATGTTTTAAGTTATGATTATTGTGATTACATTTCACTACCATGATTTATCCCATGTTATGAAATTATGATCTCTTTTGTAGGTTAAGATTTCCAAAAGTTATGTGCTTGTGTATACGATGTAATTGATATTTCTTTTGTTTACCCTTACTGAGAATTTGAGCTAACCCTTTTGTATTTTTTCTTTCCCTAGGTCAGGAAGAAGGTTATTAAGTAGGATATGCCAAAAAGGGACTCTAGATATGATGAAAAAAGTGGGAGGCAAAGTTGATGCTTTATGAACCAGTTGTTTATGTTTCCCAGTTTCTAAAGACACTATACCTATACGGTCCTTTCGTGGTTTTGTTATATGTTGTAATAAGTATGCTTCAATTTTGAAGTATTAACAATGTATGTAAAGTATGGGTCGTTATATTTTGACTACACATCAATGATCCACCATTATTATTTGATAAAATTTATCTGGAATCATAAAATTGTCATCATTAAAAACATACTTCATCAACCATCAAAAATATATCTTAATAAAAAATATTGTATAAATTATTTTGATGATAGTTTTATAGGTGTTATATTTTCTAATGATATAGGGGAGATAATATTTTTCATGTGGTGTACTATGCACAAAGAATAATAGATAATTATAAATGGAATACAACAACTACTGTTAAATTTTTTTTTGGATTTTCTTACATATGAGATATTAGGATGTAACTTTTATGTTCCAGATTTATTGTATTCCAGAGCACTCTTCCCTGAATAATTTTTTCAAACAATGTTCATAAACAAAGACATATATGATATACACTCTTATAATAAGAGATTTTTACGATGATTATAGATAAATAGTGAGTTGATTATTTTTCTCTGTATCATTTTTATATTAAATCTAGAAATCTATGTAAATATCCTATAGAGATTAATAAATCATTTCCTGATGAAAAGATACTCAATATTTTATTTATAAAATCTCCATGGTAAGAATAAGTTTCAAATTTCATATCCTAATGTTTCATTCTAAAATATTATTCAAACAATGAAAGGAATAAAATATTTTCTAGGCATAAGTAATATATGTGGGATGACAATTTTAATTTTTTGGAGTAGTGATTATAGAATAATGATGAGGATTATGGATGTGGAATAGATGAATCGTATTCTGGATATTTTTCATTCCTCAACTCAAGGATGAAATCATAGGTGAGAAAGGATGTCCCAAAATGTTTATAAAGTAGACTTTATTGGACCTCTAATTTTAATGAATCGAGGATAATTTTTTGGGAAATTATAGGTTTGATAGATTATAAAATGTGGGATAAATTATGGGATATGAATGAAATTTATTTTAGATGATGATATTAATGATGTAAGGGGTTTAGATTTTGTGGGATCATTTCCATGACCACATGGGAATGAGTAAATCATTTTATCTGTAGATTATGTTTATATGAGGGTTGAGGTAATGGAACATCTAAACATTCGACCTAGTAGTTGGATAAAATTCATTAAAATCAACATTTTGATACAGTTTTTGATTTAAATGGATTATATCGTAGAAAATAGTACTCATTTAATTAATATCAATGTTAAATATTTTATAGAGATGTGTGATTGGACCTATTGAACCTGAAATGTTTACCATCCAAAGTTCAGTGGATAGGTAGAAATATAAAATATAGAAAAAAACATTTAGAGAAATATTTCTCAAATTAAAATATGGAATGGTCCATGAAACTATATGAATAATTATGGACCTATAAAGCTACATTAAAAACCCAATATGATGGTATCCATACAGGGTATAGCTTTGGAATCCATTTCATTTACCTATAGTGTTGAAACAGAAGTCATAGTTGGCTATGAATTGTTTGAAAATTTATTTTAGGACTACTAAAGAGTGAAGTCTTATTAATTTGTTTGGGCTGGATGATATTTTGAGATATTTTAAAAAAAATATTTGATCTATAATAAGATATAATTTTTTTCCATTATTATATAATAAACAATATAGGAATTCAAGGATCATTAAAATGTTTGTCTCATTAATTCTAGACTAATTATTTTTATTAGAAATATACATTCGATATAGTTAAGACTATTTTCTAATATAGAATTGCTGAAAAAAGTGGTTGTTTAAATTGTAGGAAAATAAAATAGTATAATACCATTAAATGGCCTTATAATATGACATTATGTTGAAAGGAATCCACAGGGGATATGTGAGTTTTCACCGACATCTAATTGTAGAATTTAGATTTAGCACTTTTTGGGAGTCCACCCATTTTATTTGTGTTTTGTTTTTTTGTTAAAAATATGGGTTTGAAATCACTCTATCTTTTATTCTATTTTTTTATTATATTTAATTCATATATTCCAATATTTTTCATAAAAATGATTGTTTCTATTGTTAAAAAAGAAGTATATATATACCAATTACATTCACATCAAAAACAAGATTCATACTGGTACCTCACTATATTAAAATACTATAAATTTGAACTCTATTTTTACTTTCATTAAAACAAATTGCCTGAATACAATGATTACCTATTAAAATTTTTATGTAAAAATAATAGAATAAAAAGAAGGATAAAATTAATAAATAGAGTAGACTTTTAAATGAAAATTAGTTGAACAAATGATATTTTTGTGGTGGCAGTGTTTATTTCTTATTCATTATTATAATCTTCATTATTTGTTTTCTATTTTTTTTACTAATTATGGTTAATTGATTTTAAATAAATTAACTTTATGAAAATTTGACTAGGGGATTAATTCCCATGATGAACTTTTTTAGTGACTTTCTTTGTGTACTCAATGATAATCATGCTTCTGTCTTGAACATACTTTAATATTTTTTCAGCATTTGTTAAATATAATTCATGTAAATTTTAATTCATTTTTTTTAAAATATTTATTCTGTAATGATCCAAACTATTGTTAATGAAAATTTATCTTGATATAATTAAATGAATTATTATAAGTAATGGTTTTATAACATATGAACATATTTGGTTTTATGTTTTTTGGATTTTCAAATATTGTTAAGAATTTTGACCGTTGCAAATATAGCCATTAAATAGTGATCACATGATTATTATAAATATATGGTTTTAATAAATCCAATTTTCAATGAAAAAGGATGTGATGGCCGCATCCAGTAGAATAACCCCATATGAATCCCGTTTGTCAGATCTGATATAAAAGGTGCCTTCATTAGGCCTCTCTATTGACCATGCCCAAGCCGAGCTTCAGCAAGTTATTTTTTGAGCGTAATCACCTATGGTAGATGTTATTGTTGATATAGATTACCACCTGTGTGATGTTATCTGATCCACCCCAAGAGTCTTCCACCATCTCACACATTACCCTTTAGTCATATGTGGGTGATACAAGTATTTAGGTAACGAGACCCTCGTACTATGATTATGTACATTATTTTTGTATATAATAAATTTTATACATTCATTTTATTATTGTTACATTGTAAATAGTTTTTAAAGAACAAATATTATTTTTAGTTAATATTAAATTAAGAAATCTATTTTCAAAAATTAATGTATTTTCTGAATTAAATAAAATAAAATTAATTTTACTAAATAATTTTACATATAATATAAATTACATTATAATTATTATGAATACGATTGTGTTTTTTATTATAGTTTAGAAGACATTTTTTCAAAGCCCATGAATTTTTGATAAATGTAGTTTTTTATTTTAAAAGTAAAAATTAAAATATTTTGAAAAATATTTGGATAAACTGAATATTATTTTCGGATTCTAGACATCAAAATTATCCAATGGTGAATTTTTCATAATTTTCGTAGACATTCGAATTGTTGGGTAAAAATTAAATACTGTTTAAATATGTAATTTATTTTATGAAATCATAATGACCCAATACTAATATAATAATATAATATTAAAATTATGTTCATCTAATATATGATTTACCATTAAAATAATTTGATTTTAGTTTTCTTATTTAGTTTACATTGCTTTAGTGGACCAGTGAAGACATATAAAACATTTTACCATTTAAAATTGATTTCCTTGAGAGTGTGAATCATCACACCATAAGAAACCTTATTATTTTATGAAGTTGTGCCATTTGACATATCAAATATTATTTTCCACTCCCCTTTGAAAAAACAGTGGAAAACCCATGGGATGGTTCGTGGTTTGTATTATTTTAGTGTGAGGTGGCCCAAACCTATATAATAATTAATTCTATGTCTTTTCTAATATAAACCCACCCTATCTCCGACCACTTATTCACTCAAAGACATTGGACATCGACCAACCCCTACCCATATCACTATAGAATCATCCCAAGGTGCTACAAGCCCTCATGATGCCTCTCTCAATCCTCTTAGAAGCCTTTTCGATCACACTTCCAAGTAAGGGATTTCTTCCTTTCTCATTTTATCCAAGTTTCTTAATAAAATTATTCCATTTTATTTTCAATGAAAATGATTGGGTATGATTTCACACCATATTTATACTTCACTATATTTGTTCTAATGATGAGATACAACTTTCCCCCTCATTAATGACTTTCATGTACACATGTTACCATGACGAATTTCTATAAGAGATTCCTTCATTTATTATTTTTATTCATGTTCCTTTATGTTGTAATACCCTTTTAGTTTCAATTTCAAAATGTTGTGGTATGATTTCTTACATCGTTTATATTCCTCTACCAATGTTTTAAATGATTAGTGACCTCTTTATCTCTCATTAATGCCTCATATTTACACCTATTACCATGCCAAAATTACATATGGAATTTATCTCTTTTCACTCACATTAAAGTAATTATTTTTTATTATTAATATAAATTACATTACATTTGTTGGGACTTGTATCTATATTACCAACTACTCTCCAATTCATGTTAATATGTCAAGAAAACCCTTTCTCTATCATCAACCATTTTCTGAAATCTTATGTCACACTGTTATGCTACAGAAATTGCACTGAGAATTTTCTCAAGCCAAATACATTGTGTAGTGAATACCATGACCATTTCACTGTCAAGGGAATTCAACTTTATGCACATTTACATATTGGTTATATAGTTTTATCTATTAATTAAACATTCCATTATTGAGGAATAATCTATTATGTTTAATGAATCCAAGTTGTATGATCTATGTGGCACAGTTATGCCTGAAATGAAATCATTAAGAAGGGTGCACCTTGGGAATTCTCCAATGCATTGGGTAATGATTATTATAATGATACGTTAATTTCAACTAGAGTTTAAACATGCTAATTAAAGTGAAATTAGAGATTACTCATTCTGATTTATGTGTAATATGGGTTTATTCATTCCACATGTTCAATGAGCATTGGATCATGCTAATACCATGTTATGTGTTGTTGCTACATTTTCAGGTTATGATTATAATGCTCTATTATTCCTTTATATTCATGTTTTTTATTCTCTATTAATATTCCTAATGCCTAATATGTATTTTATTCTTCATGTCATGCATTTTTACTCACTTACTGAGATTTATAGATCACCCATTTTTTATGCATGTCCTTAGGTTATCCCATGCAATACAAAGAATGAGGGAATGTAGTGGTCATGTAAATGAATTTTTCAATATAGATGTTGTGTTTAATGTTTTAAGTCGTTATTTAATGTTTACAGTTTCCCAATACACTAGAACTCTAAAAAACCAATAGTTTCCTTAAGTGAATGATTATGTAATAAATCACGTTGAAGTGTGTAATAAAGAGCCGGGTTGTTATAATTGGAATCAAAAGACATGGTTAGTTATATTTGGAATTAGGATAAGAAAAAAACTGGTGAAAGGCTTAGAAATAAGTCTAAGTATAATAAAAATAATCCTATGTTTTGGTGAGTATTGAGTATGTGGTTTTTCAAGCTAAAACATCCTTGTCTTGATAAGAGAAGGTAGAGGTGGCTTTCGTAGAGAAGTTTCTAGGAGTGGAAACACTGACAATGATTTTTGGGATTGACCTAGGGTATGCTAGTACACAACAACAGTCATTTCGGCCATCATGGATACAAAACTCCTCAGGTATATTCTTCGATAAAGTAATAAGCATAAAACGAACATTTGTTAAGGGAAACAATGCCCCTATGAATAAATGAAGGGAAGCAGATCTTGGATAACATAGATTAATGCCTATAGATTTATAAGATATGGAAATAAAATTAATTTATAAGTCAAATGTTTTTCCCATGTATTACCCTTTTTGTGTTACCCCTATATTTAATTTTATTGAAGCTAATGGATAGTAATAGGAGGACTCAGGAAAACAACTAATGCAATGTTCAATGTGATGACTGTTATAATGAAATGTCCAATCTGATGGGAGCTGGAATCACAAACTATATCCTGATACTCTCTCAGTTAACTCATGATTTGAATATAATCATGCTTCAAGGGAAACATTCAACCCCTCCTGATATAAATAAAAAGATGCAATTGAGAGATTCATGAGACAAAGGCCTCCTAATTTTAATTGATCAAATAATCACTAAATTGTCGAAAAATTAATCATCTCCATTGAAAAGATCTTCTATATCCATCACTGTTTCGAACTAGAGAAGGTTCTTCTAGATAATTATCATATTTAGGGTGAATCTAATCAATGGTGGCCATTGATAAAAAATATGAAGCCTGATGAGGTGATAGAGGTGTTGGTGTAGAAGGATTTCTAGAAGATGTTTTTTGATAAATATTATCCATGCACCCTCCAAACGTAAGATTGAAATGGAATTATATTACCTCAAGAGAAAAAGATGATGAATCCATCAGAGTGTGTGAAGAAAAATTCACAAGGCTTTCATGAAATGCCACCAGCATTGTCATTCCCCGTGAATGCAAGGATTACAGCTTCTTTGGTGGGCTGAAACATAACCGCCGGAAAGCTCTAGAGATTTGTGGCTTCGAGAGCTATGAGGAAATTGTCTAATGTCCACTCAAAGTTGAAATGGATATTGAAAAATCATAGGGGTACCATAGGGATAATAATTATATAGTGGACTACAATTCTGGTAGTCTGATGAATAAATCCAATAATGCTAAAAATATCTATCACCCCACATGGAAAAGATGTGGAAAGAAGAACCCCAAAAAATTTCTAAAGGGGATGAGGAAATGCTTTAGGTATGGAATATAAGGGAACCTAACTGTTAACTTCTAACAAGAGAAATTCATGGCTACGATAGAGTAGATTAATAGTTCATTCGACCCACAACGCATTTTTCATTGCATCAACTACAAAGAACCAGGGCACCTTCAAAATTAGTGCCATATTACAAGGGTTTTTGGAGGCAACCAACATCCTCCAAGACAGCAAGGGAGATATTTTTCAATCACTTCCATTGATTTGAACCCCAAAAATTAAGTGGTGACATGTACTCTATTTATTCATTCAATAATAGAAAATGTACATTTTGATTCTGGTTTTACACTTTCTTTTATATCTTGAATGTTTAGTAGAACAATCCCAACAACACCCAAAAATCATGGAAGTAAGATGTTAGTGAGTACATTAAATGAGGAAATCATTTCTTCCCATGAATATAAGTCATCCCATATCCTAATTTAGGGAGTGAATATCCCGTAGAACCACTCCATACTCCCTCTAGTGGGATTTGATTCAATTCTCTGCATGGATTTTCTATCCTTTATAAAGACAACACAATTTGTCATTAGAATAAAAAAACTCTCCATATAGAGAATTGACCCATGATTCTATACAAGTGAATGGGGGAGGATGAATCTTCTTTATCACAATCATCACAAGTGTGGATATTACTTCCTTATGAGTATGTGTGTCTGGATCAAATACTTGTGTCTAATAAATCAACCCTCTTTGAAGACATTCATATTTAGAGGGAATTTGGTGAAGTTTTTCCTAAGAAATATCCTGGTCGTCCTCCTAGTAGATATGTTTAATTATTAATTGACTGGGCATTTCCATAAACATGACTCCGTAACAAATGGCTATTGAGGATCTTGATGAGCCTATGTAACAACTATAAGAGAATATTGATAAGGGTTTTATAAACCCTTGTGCTTTACCAAGGCGTCCACTAGCTCTCTTTTTCATGAATAAGGATGGGTTAATGCACCTTCACATTGATTATCGTGGGAAAAAATACCAATAAAGAAAAGGTAACATTTTCACTGAAATGATGAATTTTTTGATCAGCTACATAGAGAAAAATACTTCTAAAATGTAGTGTTGTGGCCGAGATGTTACCATGTAAGGGTAAAAGAGACTGATATCTTCAAGACTACTTTTCATAAATGGTACGTGCCCTATTAATTCATAGTAATTCCTTTCAGACTCACTAATTCTCCAGAAATCTTCATGGACATGATGAATATAGTGTTTAGTGATTACCACGAAATATTTGTGGTCTTATTTATAGATGATATTTGAATATACTAAAAAACAATGTCGGATCATGAGGAGCATCTAAGAACTGTACTAAATACCATGAAGAAAGAGAATCTCCATGAAATACACCGAAAGTGTGAGTTATGGTTAAAGGAAGTCTCATTCTTCAGTCATATCATCATATACAATGGGATATATGTGGATCCCTCTAAGACAAAAAAAAATTGATGGATGGCTGAGGAAAACATCAGTAACGAATATCCACAGATTCCTAAGGTTAGATGGATAGTATCATCTATTTGTGAGAAATTTTTCACGGTTTCCCAACCATTTTACCATGATATCTCTAAAGAATGTAAATTATTCTTGGACTGATGAATGCAAAAAAAGTTCAAGGAGTTGAAAAGAGGGCTTATCATTGTGACCGTGCTCACATTACCCACAAGTCAATAACATTCTGTGGTATTCGGTGATTCTTCAAAGAAGGTCATATGTAGTGTGTGGATGGAAAATGTAAAATTAATCGCCTATGCTACCAGGAAATTGAATTTTCATGAGAAAAACTATCCAACACATGATTTGGAGTTCGATGCAGTGATCTATATTTAAAAAATATGGTAGAATTATATCTCTGGGGAGAAGTGGGAATTATTTACTGTAACGCCCTGACCATAGTTACCCAGAGTTGGTGCATTATTACATAACATTGGCATGATCACAGGAAAGATCATGTCTCGAATGACTGATTAGTTTAGTAGCCTTGGAAACACTAGATACGTTAATAATGTTTACATTATATCATTGAATGGAAAATACAACAACATAGTCTCCATAGTCCACACTCATATCCCCACATACTATCCCAGCAGGTCATTTATAAATTACTTCTTCACATCCTAGGAAAAATAAAACCTTGAAAGGGGTGAGCTCAAATGCCCAGTAAGGATAAAAAAATAGCAGAAACTTTCATAAATAAGAATAATCATTTAAGGCAATGTATAACTAAAACAAAACCATTTAAACTTGAACTTCCACATAATATGGCAGCATAAAATGATATAATTCCAATTATTTACTCACATGGATATTCTACAAATCAAATAATCACATGAAATATCAATGACCACTTTCATACAGATGGAATGCATAATGCCAGACTATCATAACCACATAGTCAAGGCCTCATGCCAAGACTAAAAATAAGATTTTGTCAAGGACTTGTGCCAAGACACTAGCTTGTCTCATGAGACCTACCGATGCATCGAGGATCTATAGAGGGTTCCACCCATCACATATTAAGTCCAATTCATTCCTCATATGAATAGGTTTAAACATAACATAAACATTCATATTAAAACTAGCATATGAAATGTCAATAATTTCTCCATAAACCATGAACGGTATAAAATAACACATCCATAGTCAAGAAAGTCACAAAACCTTGAATAAAATATGGAAGTTTTGTATCATAATAAATCAATTTCAAATAAGCTTAAAATCCATCAATGGATGTTGACATAGATGAAATCAAAACTATTTTTGAGTAGTATATCTATTTTGAAATCATTTAAAAGTCACATAGTTATAAAATAAAACATTTACTTTCAAAAATTTTCTTATAATCTTATAAGGGATTATTTGAAGATTTTATAACAGTGGAAAATAGTTGTACCCACCTTATAAGTTAAAAAGACATTCTTACCTTAATTATGTTGAAATGGTTAAAAAAGACATTGTTTGGAAAATGACGGAAATATTCATTTATAAACCACTTATGAAAAGCAATAAAATGGTATAAATGACTTTAACCATTATTATAGAAAATAGTAAAAATGTTTTTAAATAAATTTTTAAGAAACATGGATTTGAATGATAAATAGGTCCTATTAGATAATTACGTATAAACAACCTCGAAAATGAAGAGATTGAGAAATAGACCCTTAACTTATACTTTTACTTGGTTGGGGGTAGGTTAACCTCCTATATAATGGTGAAATAATTGTTATTAAATTATAAAATAATAATATACAATAATATGATATCATATATGATATTTTACTATTTCTTTGTTAATAATATCTTAATATTATTGCTGTTTTGGGTGTTAACATACTCATTTTATTTTATATGTACTATTACATAAGCCATTTTTGTTATGGATAGGATGTATCTTATTCATATCCAGAATGATATCAAGTCCTTAAAAATTATTTTTAATCATTAAATAAGAATTATTTTTGAATGGATACGATGAAGAATGAATCTCATCGCGTTCGAGGAGACGGTAGTCCGTACGTACGCACGAGCAAAAATATCATTCTTTTGATATTAAAATAATATTTAATTGGATGGTATATCATCGATACGGAATCATTATCATGTTATATTTATTATTTACATTAATTACACACATTATTATACCCATCAAAATAATAATATATTGAATAACAATTACACCATGACATGGAGACGGTAAGTCGTACATACACATGTATGGTGACATGTCATTCAAAGGATAGATAGAATACTGAATATGGTTGTACCATATTTATAATAACATAACAGTATATAAAAGATACAGGAGATATTATTTTAAAATGGAAATAACATAGAAAGAATATGTTGAAGAAGAAAGGAACTTGAATGAGGGTTGTGAAAACATTACCTTTTCTTCAGGTTCTTCCTTTTGATTTGATCAAAAGGGAACCATTGGTTGGATTTATGATCAAAAAAGGCCTCTATGTTGACGTGAGGGAAGTTGAGAGAGTATTTGGGTAGGTTATGGCCGAACCAAAAGGCTTTGAATGTGTGAATTAGTGAGAAGGGGAAGTTCCCTTTTATAAGAGGGGTGAGGGGCACCTTTGGAAAAGCTAGAAATATTATTTTATAATAAATTCATATTTGGTATCTAATGGCTCCGAAGTGGATTATTTAAATTTTACGGTGGATATGGGTCTAAAACAACTCAAACAATAGGATTTAGACCGGTTTGAGTCACTATATTATCCTTATCTTTAAGTATTAACTCTTTGTTAATTAGTTTCACTTTTACAATGTCTCTTTATATTTTTATATTATATAGTTAATAAACTTACTATATACATCCAAGCGACCCCCAAGTGGTCTATTAATGATACACATATCATTATATAAGTCTCTTGTCTGAACCATAAATTTTTAGGAATTTAATATCAATTAATAATTAGAATATTTGTTTTAAAAACTATTTTATGTCAATTTCGACACTATTCAATAATTGATTTTTTTAAAAATAATAACATAATGATTACTTCTAAAATAGTTAACTAAATAACTCCTAACATGTCATATAAAACTATAAAATTATTTTAATTCATAAATATTCTCAAATTATATTTATTTTGGTGTTTACAATATCAATTATTTTAAATTTTCACTATTATGCTAATTATTGTATCTTCATTGTGTCATAAATAAATAAAATTATTTAATTTCTAAAAAATATAAATAAAATACCATTATGTATGAAATCTATTTATATTTCTAATGTATATTTATAGTCGAAAATCCAACATATATAACCCTATGTAAAAAATATTTTGCTAAAATATATATGCTTATGTCATTTTTGTATTTATTATAACTTAATTAAAATAAAGTGTCCCTATCACCTACAAGTGGCCCCATGGAGTTCAAAAATCGACCCAAAGATGACATGGTCAGACATGTATCCAAAAATAAGGAGAGGTAACATTTTAGGGTTATTTAGTATTATTATAATATTTTTTTCAACCCTTATTTACCGGATTTACCCTTTAACCATGGTAAATAAAATATTTACCGAAGTAATTATTCGAAATGTCTAAAAAAAAGTTACCTATTCACATAATTTGGACATCTTGATTCCAAACATAGAATCCATTTTCCCAAATTCAAAACACAAAAGTGGCATAAATCAATTTAAAATGAATTCCCGCAATCATAACAAAAAGCGTTCTTTTTAGATATAATAACTATCAAAAGTTTGATACTTGTGTATGTCAGGTTTAATTTTGAAATTGAGTCCAATGACCAAAATTGTATTAAATGGTAAAAATAAATTCTAAATATACTTTAAAACCACTAAAATTCATAATTTATCACTATTAATTATTTCGATTAAAAAAGTTGTTTTTAATTAAAATTTAGTAATTTTCACTTTTCATCAAAATATAAATGTTATCCGAAAAGTTCCAAAATTTTACCTTAGGATAAATTCAATACTCCAAATCCAAAAATGAAGTCCATTTTGAATGATGAAATTTATAAAATTTCAAAAAGTAGGTATTACTATTCATAACGGCTAGTTTGATTGGTTGTGGTGTGTGTTAGAACTCGAAGTTGCGTACAACACACGCTACTGTATTATTCAAAGAGAGGCGTACTGTGGAATATTGGGGTGTTACATTCTCCCCTCATTAAAATAATTTCATCCTTGAAATTTATAGAATATTACTGCATAAAAAGACTCCGGTGTTTCTTCATCATAAGTTCCTCGGGTTCCCACGTTGCCTCTCCCATCTTACGGTTTCTCCATAGAACGTTTACCAAACAAGTCATCCGGTTTCTCCGCACTTGTTCTATTGAATCGAGAATCATGATGGGATCTTCTAAATAAGATAGATTGAGTTCCAGTTCTAATTTCTCATAGGTGAGTACATACGTTGGGTCAGGCATGTATTTCCTCAACAGTGATACGTGGAACACATCGTGAACTTTGGAGAGACTTGGCGGCATTGCCAAATGGTAAGCTATAGCCCCAATTCATTCTTGAATTTCGAAGGGTCCTATATAGATGGGACTCAATTTAGGCTTCTTACCGAAACTTATAACTCCCTTCCATGGAGATACCTTCAAGAAAACATGATCTCCAACCTGAAATTCCAAATTCTTCCTTAGATTATCGGCATACCTCTTCTTCCTACTATGAGATGCTTTTATGTGGTTTTGGATTACCTTTACCTTTTCCATTGTTTCATCCACTAGTTCTAGGCCTACAAGTTTTCTTTCACTAACGTCATCCAGACCGGTTGATGTGTGACATCTCTTTCCGTATAACGCTTCATGTGGTGTCATTTGAATACTCAAATGGAAGTTATTATTATAGGAAAATTATACCAGAGGTAAATATTGATCCCACTTACCCTGAAAGTCAAGTGATCAGAATCTCAACATGTCTTCTAAGGTTTTAATAGTCCGTTCGGATTGTCCGTCTGTTTGAGGGGGGTAGGCAGTGCTCAAATGAATTTCATTATCCAAGTATTTTTGAAGACACTTCCATAATCATGAAGTAAAACGGGGATCACGATCAGAAACAATCGATAGGGGTACTCCATGAAGTCTCAAAATTTCATTAATATATAGCCTTGCTAGATTTTCAAGTGGTAAATCTTCTCTTATAGCAAGAAAATGTGATGGATTGGTAAGACGTTCAATAATGACCCATATTTCATCATTTCTTCTAGGAGTCTTTGGTAGCCCCATGACGAAGTCCATCGTTATATTATCCCATTTCCACTCAGGTATGGGAAGAGGTTGCATGACTCCTCCAAGTTGTTGCCTTCCAGCTTTCACTTGTTGACAAACCATACACCATGACATAAAATCAGAAATCTCCCTCTTCATTTTGTCCCACCAAACATGTTATTTCAAATATCTATACATTTTGGTGCTCCCAGGTTGTATAAGGAAATTGGAACTATGACCATTGTCAAAAAATTCCCATTTTAGATCAGGTATATTTGAAGAAAAATGTATCTTCCCAAATTTCAAAATTCCATCTTCATACCCAAATTCAATCAATCTCCTATCATTCAAATCTTTAATCTTCTTTTTAAACTCTTCATAACCAGTCTGAGAAATGTTTATCCTTTCTAGTAAAGATTTTTTGGCAACCATTTGAAAAAGTATTGATGTTTCACCTTCGATGGTAATTCACTTATCCATCTTCCCTAGATCTATGAAAATAAGATCCCTTTAAATTCTCATCATGTTCAAAACTCCATGATATTTTCTTCTCAAAGCATCTTCCACCTTGTTTTCCTTTCCCGTGACGTAGTGTGTTGTTCAATCACAATCCTTGAGTAGTTCATGCCATCTCCATTGCCTCATGTTGAGTTCTTTTTGTGAGAAAATATACTTAAACACTTGTGATCAGTATTAATCTATCATTTTTCACCATAGAGGTAGTGCCTCCATATCTTCAATGAAAATATCATAGATGATAACTTGAGATCATGAGTAGGATAGTTTTTCTCATGAATTTTCAACTGTCATGATGCATAGGAAATAACCCTATCATTCTGTATAAGGACACAACCAAGTCATTTCTTCGATGCATCACTATAAATAACAAACCCATCAACCCCTTATGGTAGAGTCAATATAAGAGAATTGACTAATCTTCTCTTCAGTTATTCGAAACATTATTCACATTATTTTGTCCAAAAAAATTTAACCCCTTTACGTATGAGCTTCGTTAATGGGTTAGAAAATCAGGCAAAATTATGGACGAAACGTCGATAATAACCTGCCAAACCAATAAAACTGCATACCTTAGTTATACTTGTCGGTGTAGGCCATTCATGGATTGCATTGGTCTTAAGAGGATAAACAGAGATTCCATCTTTAGAGACAATATGGCCAAGAAAAGAAATCTCTTAAAGCCTGAATTCACACTTGCAAAACTTCCCATATAATTCATGTCTTCTCAGAGTCTTCAGGATAATGGACAAGTGATTTTAATGATCTTCGTAGCTTTTGGATTATACCAAGATATCATCAATAAATACCACCAAAAATTCCTCTAGATATTCCTTGAAAACATTATTCATTAGATCCATGAATACAGAGGGCGCATTAGTCAGCCCAAAAGGCATTACCGTAATCTCTTAATGCCCGTACCTGGTTCGAAATTTTGACTTCAGAATGTCTTCATTCTTCACACACAACTGATGGTATCCAGACCGAAGGTCAGTCTTTGAAAAGTATTGAGCTCCATGAAGTTGGTCAAATAAATCATCAATGTGAGGTAGGGGATACTTGTTCTTTATTATTATAGCATTGATCTCCTTGTATTAGATACATAACCTCATAGATCCATCTTTCATTTTAACAAAAAGAACAGGGGCTCTCCATGAAGAAACACTTGGGAGAATAAATCCCTTATTAATAAATTCCTCTAGTTGTTTCTCTAGTTCAACTACTTCCACAGTGGCCATTCTATCAGTGGTATTCGATATAGGCCTTGATCCAGGAATTAAATCAATGGAAAACTCAACTTCTCGTTTTAGAGGATATCTAGGTAATTCTTCCGAAAACACATCTACATATTCTTTCACAACAGGTACATCCTCTATTTGAACATTCATTTCCTCACCCACAGTCATTAAATTCTCTTCCTCCCCAATAATTGAATTTAGTTGAGCTACTGGGGGAGGATCTAGATAAGAATTAGGTGGTGACGATTCTGCTCTAAAGATAAGGTGTTCCTTATCATCATCATCAAAAATCGTAACCTCCTCCTTACAATAAATATTCGCATCAGAGTCCAAAATCCAATCCATACTGAGGATTATATCAAACTCAATCATAGGTATGATTATGACAATAGCGGATAAAGAATATTTATGTTCTCTAATGGGTACTCATTCACAAAAAATTGTTGTAATTATACTTCCATTACGAGTTTTAACTGACAACTTACTTATTAAATCAAATTGGAAATATCTAATTTTCATAGCAAACTGGGAAGATATGAAACAATGTGATGATCTAGAATCAAATAATGCCTTTTCTAAACATGAGGAGACCATTAAATTACCAGCCACCACGCCTTTCAGAGCTTCTACCTCAGTAGTAGTGATAACATAATATTGTCCTTGATCCCTTGGCATTTTTTGAGGTAAGTTCCCCTGACTCTTTGAACATTCATTTTCATAATGTCTCATCTCCCTGTAATTGTAGCATTAGACATCAGTAGCTTCCTTCTTCCCCTTGAAATCATGAGCTTGGTAGCCTTTTTCACCAGACTTGTATCACACCCACATTCCTTTTAAGAATATACCAGGGTGTTTCTTCCCACATTTAACGCAGGATGGATATTCAACATTTCCCTTCACCACTTTATTTCCATTCCCAGATTGATTTTCAGGTCTCTTCTTCTCTTACTTTGCTTTATAGTCATAAGACTTAGAGAATTCCTTCTCTGTCTTAATAGAACATGAGACAATGTCTTCGTACGTCGAGAAGGATTATGAGACTAATGCTAGATGGAGAAATTGTTTTAACCCATAAAATAAACAATCAATCTTACTTCTTGGGTTACATATATAATATTCAGCATACCTTGCTATCCTTGTAAATTTAGCCTCATACTTTGCGACATTATCATCCTCTTTTTGTCTCAGACTCAGAAATTTCAATTCTATATCTGATCAATGGTCATGAGAAAAGTATTTTTCTAAAAATAGATCTTATAACTCCCTACATTCCATACTTTATTCTTGATCATCTTCCTTTGTGTTTTGAATTAGTGACAACCATTGATCAGCATCTCCAGTGAGGCGGTAAACTGCCATGATAACTTTTTCCCTTTCAATACTTCCCAAAGCCTAAAATATTTTCTCTAGGGAATTTATCAATTGGTCAGCTAATAAGGGATTTTTACTCCCATTGAACATTGGTGGTTATTTCCTCATGAAGTGATATAACATTGATCCTCCATGCTGCGGATCAGGGTGCTCCATACGGCTAAGGTTATTATTCATAACCTGAGTGAGTGGTCCCAGTATGGTGATTAGCTTATCAGCACCAAGTGAATCACCAGCTCCACTATAATTATCTTAAGTAGGAGGGAAATCCCTACATGGAGTGTGTGCATTGATACAGTTTCCATTTCTTCTACTAGGCGCCATTTCTAAACAATGGCATAATCTAGATCAATTTATGAATAAAAATACATAATTCCATACTTATAAAACACTTAACATAAGTTGAACTATTTATGGATATAATCTATAATCATAAATATGCTTTATTTAAGGATGTATATACTCATAAACACTTCATAATGATTTTTAATGAAAATGATAGTTATCTTAAGCATATCTCCCGGGAGTGTCGTAACCAAGAGTGCAACAAGGCTCGTTGTCGTGCACCAGTTCCTGTTCGAGTCTAGCTCAAAGTGGTTTTTTCGGGTTCCACTCCTAGCCACATCTGTGCCAGAGCCACCTCTACCTGCTCGTATCCAGACAGGGATGTATTGATCCAAAAACTCATAAAATCCCTACAATACCAAAATTCTTGGAAGTTCTTCTATACTAATCCTCAATGTACATCTTAGGTCTATGTGCTCTAATAAGAGTTTATCTAAATCTAGCTTCTAAGGATTATACTAAACATCCTCTGATACCAACTGTAACTCCCCGACCATAGTTACCCAGAGTCGGTGCATTATTACATAACATTGGAATGATCATAAGAAATATCATGCCTCGAAAGAACTATTAGTTTAGTAGCCTTGGAAACACTAGAAACATTCATAAAGTTTACACTACATCATAAAATGAAAACTAAAACAACATAGTCTCCATAGTCCACACACATATCCCCACATACTATCCCAATAGGTCATTCATAAATTACTTCTTCACATCATAGGAAAAATAAAACATTGAATGGGGTGAGCTCAAATTCCTAGAAAGGATAACAAAATAGTGGAAACTTTCATAAATAAGAATAAACATTTAAGGCAATGTATAACTAAAACAAACACCTTTTAAACTTGAACTTCAATATAATATGGTAGAAATAAAAAGAAATAATTCTATTTACTTATTCACATGGATATTCTACTAATCGAATAATAACATGCAATATCAATAACCACTTGTATATAGATGGAATGCATAATTCCATACTATCATAACCACATAGTCAATGCCTCATACCAAGACTAAAAATAAGATTTTGTCAAGGACTTGTTCCAAGACACAAGATTGTCTCATGAGACCTACCGATGCATCGAGGAGCTATAGAGGGCTCCACCCGTAACATATTAAGTCCAATGCATTCCTCATATGAATAGGTTTAAACAGAACATAATCATTCGTATTAAAACTAGCATACGAAATGTCAATAATCTCTCCATAAACCATGAATGGTATAAATTAACACATCCACAATCAAACAAATCACAAAACCTTCAATACAATATGGAATTTTTTTATCATAATAAATCAACTTCAAATAAGCTTAAAATATAACAATGGATGTTGACATAGAAGAAATCAAAACTATTTGAGAGTAATATATCTTTTTTGAAATCATTTATAAGTCTCATTATTATAAAATAAAACATTTAATATGAAAATTTTCTTATAATCTTGTAAGGGAAGCTTCGAAAATTTTATAACATCGGAAAATAGTTGCACCCGCCGTATAAGTTAAAAAGACATTCTTACCTTATTTCTGTCGAAAAAGTTAAAAAGGACCTTGTTTGGAAAACGATGGAAATATTCCTTTATAAACCACTTATAAAAAGTCAAAAAATGGTATGAATGAATTTAACCCATATTCTAGTAAATTGTAAAAATGTTTTGAAATACATTTTTTAGAAACATGGATGTGGATGATAAAGAGGTCCTAGTTGATAATTACGTATAAACAACCTCGGACAATGAAGCGATTGTGAAATAAACCCTTACATTGTACTTTTCCATGGTTGGGGGTTGTTTAAACTCCTGTATAATGGTGAAATAATTTTTATTAAGTTATGAAAGAATAATATATATTAATATGATATCATATATGATCTTTTAACATTTCATTGTTAATAATATCTTAATATTATTGTCTTTTCAGGTGTTAACTTACTCATTTTCATTTATATGTTTTGTTACGTAACCCATGTTTGTTATGGTAGGTTGTATCTTATTAATATCCATAATAATATCAGTTTTTAAACATTATTTTTAATCATTAAATGAGAATTAGTCTTGAATGGATTTGATGGAGAATGAATCTCATCGCGTTCGTGGAGACGTTAGTCCGTACGTACGCACGAGCGACAATATCATTATTTTGATATTTAAATAATATTTAATTGGATGGTATATCATATATACATAATCCTTATCATGTTATATTTATTATTTACACGAATTACACATCATTATTAGACCCATCCAAATAATAATATATTGAATAACAATTACACCACAATGTGGAGACGGTAAGCCGTACTTACGCACGTATGGTGACATGTCATTAAAAGGATGGATAGAATACTGAATATGGTTGTACCATATTTATAAAAATCTTCACAGTATATAGAAGATAAAGGATTTATTATTTTAGAATGGAAATAACATAGAAATAAGAAGTTTAAGAAGAAAGGAACATGAAAGAGGGTAGTGAAAACATTACCCTTTCTTCGGGTTCTTCCTTTTGATTTGATCAAAAGTGATCCTTAGGTTGGATTTATGATCAAAATAAGGCCTCTATGTTGAAGTGAAGGAATTTGAGAGTGTATTTTGGCAGGGTTTGGCCCAAAAAAAGGCTTTGAATTTTTGAATTATTGAGAAGGGGAAGTTCCCTTTTATAAGAGGGGTGAGGGGCACCTTGGGAAAAGATAGAAATATTATTTTATAATAAATTCATATTCGGTTTCTAATGACTCAAAAGTGTATTATTTAAAGTTTAATGTTGGTATGGGTCAAAAAAACTCAACCAATAGGATTTAGACAGTTTTGGGTCACTATATTAACCTTATCATTAAGTATTGACTCTTAGTTAATTAGTTTCACTTTTAAAATGTCTCTTTGTATTTTGATGTTATATAGTTAATAAACATACTATATACATCCACGATACCCCGAAGTGGTCCATTAATGATACCCCTATCATTATATAAGTCTCTTGACAGATACTTAGATTTTTAGGAATTTAATATCAATTAATAATATAATATTTGTTTTAAAAACTGTTTTATGTCAATTTTGACACTATTCAATAATCGATTTTTGTAAAAATCATAACAGAATTATTACCTAGAAAAATGTTAATTAAATAAATAATAACAGGTCATATAATGTTAGAAAATAATTTTAATTCATAAAAAGTCTCAAATTATATTTATTTGGGTGTTTATAATATAAATTATTTTATTTTTTCACTATTATTGTAAGTACTACATCATAATTGTGTCATAACTAAATTAAATTATTTAATGTCTAAAAATTATAAATAAAATACCATTATGTAGGAAATCGTTTTATATTTCTAATGGATATTTATAGTTGGAAATACAAAATATATAACCCTATTTGAAATTTTTTTTTCTAAAATATATATCCTTATCTCATTTTTGTATTTATTATAACTTAATTAAAATAAAGTGTCCCTATCACCTACAAGTGGCTCCATGGGGTCCCAAAATCGACCCAAATATTCCTATAGTTGGAAATGTATCCAACAATATGGTTATGAAACGTTTTAGGTTAATTCATTATTATTATAATATTATTTTTTAACCCTTCTTTACCGGATTTACCCTTTAACCATGGTAAATAAAATATATACGGAAATAATTATTCAAAATTTATAAAAATAAAAGTTACCTATTTACACAATTTGTAAATATTGATTCCAAATATGGAATCCATTTTACCATATTCAAAACACATAAGTGGTCGAAATTAATTTAAAATTAATTCCCGCTGTGAAAACAAAAAGCGTGTTTTTAAGATATCATAAATATCAAAAGATTGATACTTGTTTATGTCCTGTTTAATTGTGAAATTATGACCAATGACCAAAATAGTATTAAATGGTAAAAATAAATTCTAAATATACTTTAAAACTACTATGATTCATAATTTATTACAAATAATTATTTCGATTAAAAAAGTTGTTTTTAATTAAAATTTAGTAATTTTCACTATTCATCAAAATATAAATGTTATCCGAAATGTACCAAAATATTACCTTAGGCTAAATTCGATACTCCGAATCCAAAAATGAATTCCATTTTGAGAGATAAATTTTATAAAATTTCAAAAATTAGGTATTACTATTCATAATGGCTAGTTTGATTGGTTGTGGTGTGTGTTAGAACTCGATGTTGCGTACAACACCCGCTATTGTATTATTCAAAGAGAGTCATACCATTGATACTTGGGGTGTTACATTCTCTCATCCTTCAAATAATTTCGTCCTTGAAATATCTAGAATATTACTGCATAAAAATACTCAGGTGGTTCTTCATCATAAGTTTCTCAGGTTCCCACGTTTCCTATTCCATCTTATGGTTTCTCCATAGAACGTTGACCAAACTAGTCGTCCGGTTTCTCAGCACTTGCTCACTTGCATCAAGAATCCTGGCGGGCTCTTCGCAATAAGACAGATCAGGTTCCAGTTCTAATTCTTCATTGGTGAGTACATGCGTTGGGTCAGGCATGTATTTCCACCCTTGTACACCCATTACCATGCCCAAATTCCGTAAGAATTTTCTCTCTTCTCATTCACATTCAAGAAATATTTTTTTATTATGAATCTATATTCCATTAAATTGTTGGGAAATGTATCTATATGACCCCCTTGTTTCCCATTTCATGTAAATATAATGAGACACACCTTTTTATATCATAAACAAATTTTATAAAATCTTATGTCACGCCATTATGCTACCAAAATTACACTATTGTTTTTCTCAATCCAAAGTATTTGTGCAATGAATACCACACACATTTCTCTATCTTGGGTATTCAATTATATGAACATTTACATATCGGTTATAGAGTTTCATGGTTTAATTCCCCATTACTTTATTGTGGAATAAATGACGGTGTCTAATTAATCTAAGTTGTATGATATACAAGGCACGCTTATACATGAAATGAAATTTTTAAGAAGGGTGGACACATATAGTGCTCCTATGCATTGTGTAAATACTGGAGACATGATACGTCATGTGGAATGAGGGTTTTCTCATTCTAATTAACTTTATTGAGGGTTTAATAATTCCAATTCAAGTGAAATTATTTTTTACTAATGATCCATGTGTAATATGATTTGGCTCATGAAAATACTATGTTAGGTTTTTCAGTCACATTTCAATGGTCTGATAATAAATATCTTTCCTTTATGTGCATGTTTCTTTTATGCTCCATTGATATGCCTACTACCTAAAATGTATTGTATTGTCCATGTTATTCCTTGATTATTCCCTTACATGGATTTATAGGTCACCCTTTTCTTAGGCATACCCTCTTGATATCCCTTACAATGCTAAGTATGAGGGAATGTATTGGTCATGTAAAGAATGTTTTCAGTAATGATATTGTGTTTCATGTATTAAGTCATTATGTAATTTTCCTAATTTTCTAGAAAACTGGGCCTATCGATCTTTAATGTTTTTTTTGTGAATGTCTATGTAATAAATCATGTTTAAGTGTGTAATTAAGAGAAGATTTGTTATATATTCTGTAAAACATTATTATTCATCATTAGTGTAATCCTTGCACATAAATTTTTACTACTATATTTAAAATATTTTTTAATCAAAAAGATTAATTATTTTCATTCGCCATTGAGTTTATCTTCTAGAATATAGAATATTAGTAACTGTCTGGGGGTCTAAATTGGGAATACATTATTATTTAATGTAATCCCATCATGACCCATTAATATTTATCATTTTTTTATAAAATAAACTCTTTATTATTTAGTGATTAATATTTTTCTAATGATGAGTTCTATATTAAAACATTGATTATAGACCATAAAATTATTTTCATGTTGGTTTTTTGGAAACCTTTTCATGAGTGTGTTATACAAAATTGATTCTATTTTAATATATGGTAAGTTTTTAAACATTTTTCTCAATGAATTTACCTGAGTTTTGAAACAAAAATCATATTCCAGACTATACATTTCATCTCATTATTCATTCAATATATTATTATATATGTGGTTGGACGAGTTATTTATCTTCATTATAATAATTAAACATATTCATCCTAAAACTGTGTCAAATTATTATGCCTTTGACTTTTGTGGGTCATTTCACATTGATATAATGAGCATTATAAAGTCATTGATAATTAAAATTAGTTTTATTTAAACTCTTCAACAATTTTCAATATCAATAGTTTTTATAAATCCAATACCATATTTTGAAAAAACACTTTTCTAATGAGTAAAAAATAATTTATACTTCTTAATAGAATCTGTAGGGAAGAAATAGAATTAGAAAATATTTTTTGTTGAAATCACAATGTCATCCATAAGATTTCCTATGATATATTACATTTGTTAAATTTGATTTTTGATGAGAAGAAATTTTTTAATAATGGGGAATATTATGTGGCCTTTAATTAAAACTATAGAAAACATTGTTTCATTGAGATTTTTCTGATTTAATTTGTTAAATATTATGTAATTTTTAAATTAAATTTTACATTGGTTTGTTTTTTGTTCTATTTTTTAGATTAAAATTTTTATTTTGTATTTTAGGTTGTTATGTCTAAAATTAATTATTCTTATATTCTTTATTTATCTACCTATTTCAAATATTATTTTCTAATAGTAATTTGAAGTGTTTAATTTCTTTATGATTAATGATTTTAGATAAAAATTTAAACTTTATATTATTATATAAAAGTTGAACACTAATTTATATCGAAATATATATATATATATATTTTTAAATTATTAATTTTAAAATATTAACTAATTATGTTGGAAGATATTTATTTTTTGTTTCTAATACAAATTATAATTTGGACATGAGAAAACTAATTGTTATGGGTTTTAACATTTCATATTTTATTTTCAATTATTAAATGTTTTTAATATTTTTCTTCATTTAATTTATTTTCATTAAATTGTAGGCTGATACAGTTGCCTCATGGAATGCCTGCTACAATTGCCTCAATGGTACCTACTAATGGTCCTGAATTTTCTAAATTTGGGTGATTCTGCTACTTCCAAGGTCATATAATGCTCAAATATATATATATATTGTTTCACATACTACCCTCAATAGATTTCAACTACCAATATAGTGAATCTAAGGACAATTATAACTCCCTACAACCATCGATTATAGTTTGGTAGCATTAGAAGGAAGAAATGTTTCTTATAACGAGAATAAAATTCTCTACCACCAATCCATTATATCATTGGAAATGGGTGACATGTTCTTTTTTTCCGATATCATAACCTATCTTATGTCTAATCATCGTGAATATTACAATTTTGTGGGAAGAGTATTTTTTTAACAATCCCAGTATATAAAACATTAGATGACCACTCAATTCTAGTGAGTCATTAATTTATCCTGTTTTTTAGGGAAGATCAAGGGCTCATTGTTTTTACCAAGGAGATCATCTTGATGACTCAAAATAGATGAAATCATTGGAAACCCCCTGGAAATATACATTTTAATGTTATGAGGAAAACTAAAATCATGTAAATATGTTGTTAAAATACCTATTGAATGATTAGATATCGATTTTATACCAATGATGATTAATCTATTGAATATACACATGAAGAAGTTCAGAATTAGTGAATCTGAGTTCAAGAACTACTGTTACCTATGAATTGAGTAATACTAATGATTCTCAATGATGATTCCATGATTTGAATGAATTTCAGCCTCTAGTATAAAAAACAAAAGATGGTGTAGCTGAGTTTGAGTTGATCCACTATAGAATTTTTGGGAACAAAAGCTACAAGTATCTTAATAATACCATTATATATCAAGATCATATGAGGTTTTTTTTGAGATGATGATCCTAGATAATCCATTTATGAGACTATTTATTCCCTTATTTTGGAATGATGATAGAAAATAGAACAATATGATCTTTGGATGAATAATTTTCTAAGGATCACAATAATTGAATATATGCATCACCGATGAAATAATATAATTGTTACCATCCTCACGTGATATCATAATGTCAAGAAAGAGTCTAGTTACAATTTTTGATGTTGTATATAATTTAGTTTATTCAATTTATTTCAATTTTTATAGGTTAACAACTATGGATGAAAGGGACCCATGTCCCTATATTAGTCTATTTTGAAAATAAAAAGATCATTCTTATAGGAAAAATTTGAATCTGTTACTCTCTTAGGAATTACATATATAATTTATTAATATTTAGTTAGAATGATTTTAAATTTGTGTTCATACTTTAAATTTTATTTAATTTAGATATGTTGATATAGTTGAGCAAATATTGAATATTTCTCCTAATTTTTGAATAACGAATTTGATGAATGGAAGTTAAAAAATTGAATCAAGATGGAGGCACGTCCAAATTCATTTATAATGTAGAGATAGTTTCCATTTATTTATTTATGATTGAATGTGGTTTTCAAGTTTCACATGGATGTTATTATACCACATGAGAAGTAAAACATGGAAATCCATGACTCAAGGAATTAGATTTTATAGTGGTGAATAATAGTGAGTCACAAGAATATTAATTCAATACACCATCACTTTAAAAAAGGAGTTACAAAAGATCTTATTGGTGTACAAATTTTTAATAGATAATTGGAGAAAGAGAATAATGGAATTTATGGATGACAGAGTATCCAAATAAATCAAGAGTTTCATGTTGTAGTATATTTGTGAAAATAGTTCTCATCATGGTGAATCCCATTTCGGAGATTTCATGCCTCCATTTATTTCATTAAAATTTAATGAAATAAAATTTTTATATTTTTGTACAATATTAAATTTAATGAGGTTTATGGAGGAATAATTTTCATATCGATAATTGACTTCTTATTTCATAATAAATCTACAATAGAAATTGTTTCATAAAAAATGTCTCCCGACAGTTTCTTTTAATTATAAAACATTATAATCTATTTGGTGAGTATGATTATAATGAAATTTCAATAACATTATTTATCTTCAAGTAATTCAAGGAAATAAATTGTTTTATGGATCATTATTTTTAGGAAGATTAATTGGTACGTGTATATAAATTTAATCAATTTTAAGGAAGTGATTTAAATAAAATATTCATGGAAGGAAATATAATTTTAAATTTGATACTTATATTTCCCAATTCTTCTTTCAATATTTTTACTAGTTCTCATTTTCACTTCTCGATCCAATTCATTCCCCATATTTTTTAAAGATAATTTTGCATCATCAATTATACTCCCTTAATAATATATATATGATTATATTAAGTATTTTTTTTGTTCTTATTTTCAATTATTTTTGTTTACTTGATCACAATTTCCCTTCCATGTAGGTTCAACACCCATCCAATCATTATAAAGTAGTTTGTAAAAGGTTTTAGTTATTAAACTACAATGTATTCAATGGTGTATACAGATTGAATTATATGGCGTATAAGCTTGGTATTCATAATACTTGTTGAATTATCAAATGTTTTCAATTAACACACCAAAAATAATATATATATATATATATATGATTATGTTCAAAAAGTTTTGGTGTTTTATTTTCAATATTTTGATATTATAAATGAAAATACCTCTTTTATGTGGTCTCAACACCCTAACCACTACTATATAATTTAACTCTATACATTTAAGTAATAAAGGTAGAAAATATCCCATGATGTTGGGGTAATTTGTTTTGAGAACTAAATATTTTCAACATCTTTATTATAAATTAATTTTTTAGTATAAATAATATATTTTGTTAAATAATTTTTAATTGTTTTTAATCTGATGTTAATGTAAAAAATATTAAATATTGTTTCCCTGATACTAATATAGATAATTTATAGTTGAATAGGTAATTTATTTAACCCATCACTTTTATAATTTTTTGTATATTAAATTGATAATTATCATAATTATATATAATAATTATTTTTTTGGTCATTCAAATTAATTATTTTAGATAATAAATGTATTTATTTTTTTACTTATAATTTAAATTTTATATAAAAATTAAAAAATTAATGGTTTTCATTTTTATTTATTATTAAATAAAAAATTAAATTTTTTATTTTTTATTTATTCTAATATAATTATAATTTAAATGTAATTTATTAATTTTGTTTTATTCAACTATCAATATAAATCATAAAAACCTATTGCATGTGAATCCTTCCATTACTACTACCACAATCTCCTTCCCCTATAAAGAATCATCATAAGCTACAGCTCACTTCTGCCATCAACCATGATACAACCACTTCCTTAATTTACTACCACCACCACTCAAAAAAAAATAATTCTAGTTTAATCATCCATGTTAACTCTAACACCTACGGTTCAATGAAAAATATTCCATAATGTTTTTTAATAGTTTTTCATAATTTTTTTTATAAAAAACATTGGTTAATGTTTTTTTAAAAAAATATGCCTTAAAAACGGCATTGCCTATGTTGCCTTTTGACCTAAAAATGATTTTTTATATTAATTAGTATTTCTTATATATTTTATAATATAGTGATTTATTATTATTTTTTGTTAGGTTCATATATATATATATATATATATATATATATATATATATCTTTTTGTGTGTGTTTAATTGAATGTTTCATCATAATTTATCACTTAATAAAGAATGTGATTTTTCTAGACTATAAAATTTAAATTATAAGCACAATTTAGATGAAATTTTAAACATGAATTAAAAGTATAAAAAGTAGTTTAATATAAATATAATTTCAGAAAAAAATTATGATGAAAGATAATTTATAAGATTTCTAATCCACCTACATAAAACATATAAATGTTTTTATGTACGTGACTTTTATAGGCAATAATATATAATCTATAAACCAATATAAATGGAATTTTAAAAATTTATTAAATATATAAAAAGTTGTAAGAAATAAAAATAATTTCTTAGTAAATATTGATGAATAATAATTAATAAGAATTCTAATCCACCTACTTGAAAAAAAATGTTTCAAGTACATGACATTTCTAGCTTATAAAATATAATCTATAAGACCAATATGAATAAAATTTTATACATTTTCTATACATAAAATAAGTAGTCAAAAATAAAAATAGGTTCTTACAAACGTGGATGTAAAATAATTTATTATCATTGTAACACCCCATCCCTAGATACCCAGAGTCAGTGCATTATTAAATAACATTGTCATGATACAAGTAATCATGTCACGGAAGACATATTAGTTTAGTATCCTTGAAATTACTAGATACATTCATAAGTTTTACATTACATCATAAAATTAAAACATCAACAACATTTTGTCCCCTTTTGAACACACGTATATCTTTATCCTATCCTTTGAGGTTAACAATAAAATACTTCTTCACATCCTGGGATAAATAAAACATATAAAGGTGTGATCTCAAATGCTTAGTAATGATAATAATATAGTAGAAATATTCATAAATAAGCATAATCATTTAAGGAAATGTATATGACTAAAAAAAGCCTTTTAAACATAATATTTTGCATAATATAGAAAATATAAAATCAAATAATGTCATTTACATAATCAAATGAATATTCTACTAGTCGAATAATCACATGCAATATCAATATAAACATCCATAGTAATGGCATGCATAACGACAGACTTTATAACCACGTAGTCAAGGCCTTGTGCCCAGACTACAAAAAAGATTTTTTGACGGCCTTATTCTAGGACACTGTTTTGTATCATTGGATCTACCGATGCATCTAGGAGCTATAGTGGGATCCACCCATCTCTTACTAATTCCAATTAATTCCTCCAATGAAATGGTTAAAACATAACATAAACATTCATTTTAAAACTTGCATAGGAAATGTCAATACATTATCCATAAACCATAAATGGTGTAAAAATAACATATAAATAGTCAAGCATATCACAAATCCTTCAATACAATATGGATTTTTTGATTCGTAATAAATCAAAATCAACCAAGCATAAAATCCATCAATGGATGTTGACACAGATGAAATCAAATCTTTTTTAGAGAAATATCTCATTCTATTTTGAAATCATTTAAAATTCATATAATTATAAAAAATATTAATTTAAATATATTTTGATAAACTTTTATGTGAAGAATTGTGATGATATAATGGTATAAAATATCCACACCCATCGTATATGTTAAAAAAGACCTTATTACATTAATTTTGTTGAAAAGGACATAAAGTACCATGTTTGGAAAATGACAGAAAGATTCCTTTCAAAACATATATGAAAAAATATGGTTATAAATTACCTTAACCCATAGTAATTTAAATAGTAAAAATTTATTGTATTAAATTTTTATGAAAAAATGGATTTGGATGATAAAGAGGTCCTAGTTGATACTTACGTAAAAACAACCTCAGATAATAAAGTGACTATGAAATAAACCCTTAACGTATACTTTTCCATAGATGATGGTATGTTAAACTGCTTTACAATAGTCAAAACATTGTTATTAAATTATTCAATAACTATATACATAAATATGATATCATATATGATCCTCTAATATTGCTTTGTTAATAATATTTCAGTAGTATCATCATTTCTAGTGTTAACTGATCGATTTTCATTTATATTCTTGGTTACGTAAGCCATTTTTGTTATGGATAGGATGTATATTATTCATATCCCAAATTAAATTAGGTTCTGAATGATTTATTTTAATCATAAAATTAAATTTATTCTCGAATTATTTCGATGGGGTATTAATCTCATCGCGTTCATGGAGACGGTAATCCGTACGTATGCAGGAGAGAAAATATCATTATATTGATGGAGGAGTCATATGTAATTGTATAATATATCATATATAAAGAATCAATAACATGTTATATTTATTTTATAAATCAGTTATACATATTATTATACACATCCAAATAATCAAGTGTATGAATAAGAAACTACACCATGACATGGAAACAGTAAGCCGTGCGTGCGCACGTATGGTGACTTTGTCATTCATATGATGGATTAAATAATGAATATGGTTTTACCATTTTTATAATAACATAACAGTATATAGAAGATACTATAATTATTATTTTATAATGGAAACAAAAATGAAAAGGGAACTGGATAAAGAAAAAAACTTGAAAGTGGGTGGTAAAATTGTTACCTCTTCTTCAGGTGTTTCTTTTTTAGTTGATCAAAAGGGATCATTATGTTGGATTTGTGATCAAAATAAGCATCTAGGATGAAATTAGGGAGGTTTGTATGATATTTTGGCATGGTATGGTCAAGAAAAATGGCTTTGGGGGTTTGATTTTGAGAGAAGTGGTGGTATCATTTTATAAGAGGGGTGGGGGCACCTTAAGAATAGATTGAAATATTATTTTATAAAAAAATAATTATTGATTTATAAAGGATAAAAATTATTTATTTAGAAGATAAGGTGGTTATTGGTCAAAAACCTCTCAACCAATATGTTTTAGACAGGTTTGGGTGGCCATATTATACTTATCTTTTTTATTCAACTCATAGTTAAATATATCAACTTTTACCATGTATTTTTTGTATTATTATTCTAATTTGTTAAAAAATATAGTATAAAATTACACAAGAACCTAAATGTGATAATTAGAGATATAAAAATCATCATATAAGTTATTTGGCTGAACCGTTGATTTTTTAGGCTATTATATAATTTAATAATATAATATTTGTTTTAAAAACTCAATTTTTACGATTTATACTCTATTTAGTAGTAAGTTTTTGTGAACGTCATCAAAACATTATTACTTATAAATAATATATTTAATCAACCCTAACATGTCATATTCACATATATAATTCTTTTATTTCATATAAACATTGAAATTATAATTATTTTAATATTTATAATACCTTTTATTTGATTCGTTTATTAAAAAGGTAATTCCTTAATCCCCATTTTGTCATAAATAAATTTACATTTTTAATGTCTAAAAATTATAAAAAAAAAATAATATGTATAAATACTTGTTAAATTTATAATGAGTATTTATATTTGAAAATATAACTTATATAACCCCATTTAAAAATTGAATTACTAAAAGGTATATGTTTATTCCATTTTTGTCATTAGTTTGAATTAATTAATATAAAGTGTAATTATCACTCTCTTGTAGCTCAATGGGGACCCCAAATCGACCCATGGATTACCATGGTTAGAAATGTATTAGGAAATAGAAATAGGACACATGTTAGGGTAACATAATAATATTATAAAATTATTTTTACCCTTATTTACCAGATTTACCCTTTAACGAGGGTAAATAAAATATTAACCGAAGTAATTATTCATAATGTCTAAAATTAAAACATACCTATTTATACAATTTGGACCTCCTGATTCCAAATATAGAATCCATTTTTTCAAATTAAAAAAAAGTGGCAGAAATTAATTCAATATTAATTGTACTGTCAAAATAAAAATAGTGTTTTTAAGAAATAATAACTATCAAAAGATTGACATCTGTTTATGTCCAGTTTAAATATGAAATTGTCTACAATGACCTGAATTATATTACTTGATGAAAAATATTTTCTAATTTTATTTTAAAACCACACAAATGTATAATTTAACATTATAAATTAAATTTATAAAAATGTAGTTTTTAATTAAAATTTAGTATTTATTCCTATCCATAAAAAATTGAAATTTTTCATAAAACAACCAAAACATCAACCTAAGCTAATTTCGATATACCGAATTCAAACATGAAGTCCATTTTGAAAAAATAATTAATAAAATTTCAAAAAAAGATTATAATGTTTTTATAATGGCTAGTTTTATTGGTCATGGTGTGTTAAAACTCCAAGTTGTGTACAACACAAGGTAAAGCATCATTCAAAGGGAAATATACCATGGAATCTTGGGGTGTTACATTCTCACCTCATTAAAATAATTTAGCCCTCGAAATTTCTAGAATATTACTGCATAAAAAGATTCAAGATGTTCTTCATCATATGTTCCTTAGGTTCCCATGTTTCCTCTCTCAACTTATGGATTCTCCATAGAACATTTACCAGAAGAGTTGTCTGGTTTCTCAGCACTTGTTCTCTGGTATCATGAATTTTGACAGGCTCTTCCCAATAAGATATATCGGGTTCTAGTTCAATTTCCTCATTGGTGATCACATGCGTTGGGTCAGGCCTATATTCTCTCAACAGTGATATGTGGTACACTTCAGGAACATTGTAGAGAGTTAGAGGCATTTCCAAAGGATAAGCTAAAACTACAATTCGTTCATGAATTTCGAAAGGTCCGATGTACCAAGGACTCAATTTACCATTCTAACTGAAATTTATAACACCCTTCCATGGTGATACCTTTAGGAAAACATTATCGATTACATGAAATTATAAATCCCCCCTTTTTTTATCAGCAGAAATCCTTTTCCTACTTCAAGTTGCTTTGATATGGGTTTGGATAATCTTCACTTTTTGTATTGTTTCCTCAGAAAATTTTGGGCCTACGAGTTTTCATTCACCAAAATCATCCCAACATGTTGGTGTGCGACATCTTTTTCGTTATAATGACTCATATTGTGCCATCTAAATACTTGAATGTATGTTATTGTTATAGAAAAATTCTACTAGAGGTGTATATTGATCCCACATACCTTGAAAGTCATGTGAGAAATATCTCAATGTGTCTCATAAGGATTGAATAGTCCGTTCTGATTGTCCATTGTTTTGAGGGTGGTAGGCAATGCTCAAACTATGTTCTGTATCTAGGTCATTCTGAAGACTTTTCCAGAATCTTGATGTGAAACAGGGATCTCGATCAGAAACAATCGAAAGGAGTACTCCATGATCTCTTATAACATCATTAATATATAATATTTCCATACAATCATGTGGTAAATCATCTGTTATTGTAAAAAAATGTGCGGACTTGGTATGAGAATCAATAATGACCTATATTGTCTCATTCCATAAGATTCATTGGTAGCCCCATGAAAAATTCCATTGTAATATTATCCCATTTCCACTCAGGTATGGGAAGAGGTTGCATGACTCCTCCATGTTGTTGCCTTCCAGCTTTTAGTTTTTGAAAAATCATATATCCTAACACAAAATTAGCAATCTCCCGCTTCATGTTGTCCAACCAAAAATTTTCTTTCAAATCATTATTCATCTTGGTGCTTCCAGGTTTTATAGAGAAATTGGAGCTCTAAGAATCATCCATCAATTCCCTTTTTAGATCAGATATGTTAGGAACACATTATCTCTTCCGAAATATCAAAATTCCATCTTTATATTTGAAGTCACTCAATCACCCATCATTCATATCTTTAATATTATTTTGATACTCCTCATCATCAGTCTGAGCACTCTTTATCATTTCTAGTAAATATGGTTTTGAAACCATTTGAAAAAGTATTGATGTTTCACCTTCCATGGTTATTCCAATACCCTTCTTTACTATATTTATGAAAATAGGATCCCATTCAACTATCATTTGGTTCAAAACTACAGGATCCTTTCTACCCAAAGCATCTTCCACCATATTTGCCTTCCTTGAGTGGTTGTGTATAGTGAAATAATAATACTTGATTATTTCATGACAACGTCTTTGCCTCATATTGAGTACTTTCTATGAGAAAAAATACTTCATACTCTTCTGATTAGTATAAATCACACATTTTTCACCGTAGAGACAGTGTCTCCATATCTTCTGGGAAAAGAGTATAGTTGCAAACTCAAGATCAAGAGTAAGATCATTTTTCTCATGAATTTTTAGAAGTCGTGATGCACAGGAAATAACTCTCTCAATCTACATAAAAGGACACAACCATGTACTTTCTTTGAAGCATCACTATAAATAACAAACACATCATTCTATGATGGTAGATTCAGGATAAGATCCTTAACTAATATTCTCTTTAATTATTCAAAACATTCTTTACACTCTTTTTTACAAACAAATTTAAGTCCATTACGAGTGAGCTTGGTTAATGGGATAGAAAATCGACCAATATTCTGGAAAAAACGCTAATAATAACCTCCTAAACCAGTAACACGGTCTAGCTCAGTTATACTTGTCTATGCTATCCATTCATGGATTTCCATGGTCTTTGAAGGATCAACATAGATTCTATCCTTAGAGACAATATGGCCCAGAAAAGAATCTCTGCAATCCAGAATTCACCCAAGATCAATTTCTCATATAATTCATTTCTTCTAAGAGTCAATAGGATAATGCGCAAGTGATATTCATGATATCTATAGATTTTTTAGTATACCAAAATATCATCAACAAATACCACAACAAGTAATCAATATATTTCATGAAAACTCTATTAATTATATCCATGAAGGAAGAAGATGCATAAGTCAACCCAAAAGGCATTACTGTAAACTTGTAATGCCTGTAACTAATTTGAAATGTTGTTTTCGGAAAGTATTGCTTCTTCAAAAACAACTGATGATATCCAGATCAAAGCTCAATCATTGAAAAATATTGAGCTTCATGAAGTTTTCAAATAAATAATCAATGCGAGGTAGGGGATACTTGTGGTATATTGTTATAGCAACGATCTCCATGTAGTAAATGCACAACCTCATCGATCCATATTTCTTCTTAAAAAATAAAATAGGGGCTCCCCATGGAGAAACACTAGGGTGAATAAATCCATTATAACTCAATTCCTCTAAATGTTTCTTTAGTTCCACTAATTCCACAGTATCCATTCAATAACAGGTTTTCAATATTGGCATTGAATCCGGGATTTAATCGATGGGAAACACAATTTCTCTCTCCGGAGTATGTCCATGTAAATCTTCTAGAAACAAATCAATATATTCTTGAAAAATAGGTGAGTCCTCTATTTGAACATTCATTTCCTCGCCCATAGTTTTATCACTCTCTTCCTCCCCCAATAAATTAATTTAGTAGTGCAACTGGTGGTGGATCTAGATAAGAATCATGGTAAAGTTTCTACTCTAAAGATAAGGTACACCTTATCATCATCGAAAATTGTAACCTCTTATTATTATAATAAATATTCACATCATGGTCTAAAATACAATCCGTACCGAGGATTATATAAAATTAAATCATCGGAATGAAAATGAGATCAGTAGAAAAATGTCATTTATATGCCCTAATGTGAACTAATTCACAAAACATTGTTGCAATGATACTTCCCTTATGTGTTTTTACTGACAACTCCCTTGTAAATTAAAATTGAAAATGTCTATTTTTCTTAGAAAATTGGGAAGGTATGAAACAATGCGATGACCCAGAATAAAATAAATCATTGGCTAAACTTGAGAAAACCATTAAATTACCTGCTGCCACATCTTTCAGAGCTTTAACCTCACTAGTAGTGATTGTATAAGCTTGGTCATTCTCCCTTGACCTTTAATGTAGTATGTTCCCTTGGAACTTAGGACATTCATTTGCATAATGATCCTTTTCTCTACAATTATAGGACTCAATATTGACAACCTCTTTCTTCCCCTTACAATCATGAGCATGGTGGCCTTTTTCACCACACTTGTAACAGACTCACATTCCCTTCCGGGAAGTACCAGGGTTTTTCATCCCACATTTACCGTATGAATGATATAAAAAATTTCCCTTCTTCCCATATTTTCATTTCCATAGTTTTTAGTATATATTTTCTTCTCTTTCTTTTCATTGAAGTCTTAAGACAAAGTGAATTCATTTTCTGTCTTGATAGCGCATAAGACAATATCTTCGTATGATGAGAAGGATTGTGAGACTAATGATTTAAAGAGAAATGGTTTTAACCTATCACTTAATTGTTCAATATTACTCCTTGGGTTGTGTTTATAATCCCTTGCGTACCATTATAACCTTGGAATGTTTGCCTCATACATAGTGGCATTTTCATCCTCCTTTTTCCTCAGACTCATAAATTGTTTTTCAATATCCGCTTGATGGTCATAAGGAAAGTATTTTTCTAAGGATATATTTTTAAACTCTCTAAATTACATGTTTGATACATCTTTATCTTTATTTTTGATTTGGATTAATGACCATCACTGATCTGTATCTCATGTTAGGCCATAAACTCAAATGACAACTTTTTACGTTTCGCTTCACCCCAAAGCATGAAATATTTTCTCTAAGGAACTTATCCACTGCTCAGCTACTAATTGATTTTTAATTCAATTGAATGTTTGTGGTTGTTGCCTCATGAAGAAATCTAACTTTTATCATCCACATTGTGGATCGGGGTGCTCCATACGGGTAAAGTAATTGTTCATATTCAGAGTGAGTTGTCCCAGTATGGTGATAAGCTAATTAGCACCTATTGCATCACCATCTCCACTATAATTATCTTGATTAGGAAGGAAATTACTATATGGATTACATGGGCTGATATGGTATCCATTCCTTGAACTAGGTGTATTTTATAAACAATGGCATACACGATATTAGTTTATGAATCACAATACATAATTCGAAACTTGTAAAAGTGTTAACCTAAATTGAATAGTTTGGGGATATAATCCATAATAATAAAAATGTTTTTATTTAAATAAGTATATAATCTTAAACCATTGATAATGGTTTGTAATGAAAATGAGAATTATACTATTAATATACACTGGGGGTGTCGTAACCAATAGTGCAACAAGGCCCGTTGTCGTTCACCAGTTCACATTCGAGTCTAGATTAGAGCGGTGTTTTTGAGTTTTACCCCTGGGTACACATGATCGAGAGCCACCTCAACCTGCTCATATCCAGACAGGGATGTATTTCTTGTAAAACTCAAAAAATATCTACATTAACAAAATTCTAGGAAGTTCTTATATATTAATCCTCAAAGTCTATCTGAGGTTAATATTCTCTAATCATAGTTTTTCTAAATCTAGATACCAAGGCTTGTACTAAGCTCTCTCTGATACCAACTATAAAACCCAAACCCAAGTTACACAGAGTCTATGCATTATTACATAACATTAGCATGATACAAGGTATCATGTCTCGAAAGACCTATCAGTTTAGCCACCTTGGAATTACCATATACCTTCATAGGTTTTACATTCCATCCTGAAAAAAATCATCAACAAAATTTTATACCCTTTTTACAACACATATATCCTTAGACTATACTTCCAATTCAAACATAAAATATTTCATCACATCATAGGAAAAATAAAATAGAGAAATGGGTGAGCTCAAATGCTCAGTAAAGTTAAGTATATAACAAAAACATTGATAAATAAGCGTAATCATTTATGGTAATGTATAAGACTAAAACAAAAGTCTTTTAAATATAACCTTACCATAATATAGAAAAGATAAAATCCATTAATTCAATTTAATTAATCACATAGATATTCTAATAGTAAAATAATCAAATGAAATATCAATTGATACTTTCATAATGATGAAATGCATAATGCCAGACATCATAACCACATTGTCCAGGCCTTGTGACAAGACTAAAAATAATATTTTGTCAAGGCCTTGGGCCAAGACAGTTGTTTGTCTCAAAGGACCATCTGATGTATCGAGGAATTATAGAGGGCTCTATCAATCTCTTGCTAAGTCCAATTCATTCCCCATATGAATCAGTTTAAACATAACACAAACATTTGTATTAAAACTAGAATAAGAAATATATATAAATTATCTATAAACCATGAATGGTCTAAAAATAACACATCCACAATCAAACATATCACAAAAACATAAATAAAATTTTTCTATTTTGTATCATAATAAATCAACTTCAAACAAGTAGAAAATCCCTCAAAGGATGTTGACATAATAGAAATAAAATACTTCTTAGGGAAATATCTCATTCTATTTTTAAATCATTTAAAAATAATATAATTATAAAAGAAAACATTTATTTTTAAAATATTCTTAAAATATTTTATGGGAAGCTTCGATGATGATATAAATATTGGATCAGATTATACTAAATATATAGAAGAGGGGGGGGGGTGAATTTTTACTTTTCATAAATCTTCATGAGATCATGTTCTGACCTTTTACTATAATCAGATGAATTAATGTAGTGAAAATTTAAATAGAATAGACACAAGATATACAGTGGTTCAGGGAACAGAAGGCCCCTAATCCATTCCACCAACGCTATACTCCACGAGCATGGTTATTTTCACTATCTGGTCCTCGTTTCCATATACCGTTTCACAACTGAATACAGGCAGTTGACACCATTACCATCTATGGAAAATCAAAGCCTTCTGGTTCACTAAAAGAACCTACATAGCTTTGTACGAGAAGTCAGTCACTTAGGAATAGAAAATAATGGTATCTGTAATTTTGAAAATACTTTCCAGTTTTTCTTCACAATTGCAACAAAATGAATTTGACAGTAGATTGATCGTCTCCTTCAAAAATAATGATTTTTAAATAAGAGTCATTCTGAGTCGATCTTGTTGCAGTAAATAAAGAAATATAATTCACAACATCAGTAGTAGAAGATTAAAAAATGATCTTTAATGTACAATGAGTTAATCTTCTATCATAATTCTTCTTCTTCAATAAACAGAGCTTTGTCATTCCTTTGAATCAGCAAATTAGAGTTTTTTATAGTCCAAGTTTTTTTTCTTTTTTATTGATATTATTGATTTATGTTGATTGAAAATACCCACATATATATTATCACGTAGATCAATTATCCTGTAAATTTATATACACAAAAGTTGCATTCTTACTCGTGATATTCAAACATTTGAATTTATAGAGTAGTCGTAACTTCTCTTGAAATTTTCCATGAAACGCTCATTTTAATTTGATCCTTAAATGGCTCTGAACTCGTCAATGAAACTTTTTAAAATTAGTTTTTAATCTGGCATGAAATCAGCCTAATAAATATCTTGTTGGATGTTGAATAATAATATCAACTTTAAACTCTCTGACGCCAAAGGTAATGTTGAGTTGTACAGTACGTATCCTCTGAATGTAACATATATAATATACGTAAGATTGATGAAATAACCTTTATACGTAACATTTTTATCATATGGTTGGTCACAATTGGAGGGTTGTCAACGTATAGTTGATCACAAAAATATGGTTGGAAACCACACATTTTCTCTTCAACATTCAATTGTATGATACAAGATCCATACTTTCATAATATTTCATATGAAAGGTACTTGTTCCATACTTTTCTAAGAACGTATAGGTGTCTAAAAAAGTAAGGTTGATGAACCATACTTTTGAGAAACAAACATAATGTTTAAAACATATGTACAGTTCTTTATTTACACTTTTTCAATAAAAAATGCAGGGTTCCTCTTCCAAACATTTCTAATAACTCATAAATTATACACTTCATTTCATCCTTACGCTACGTTTCTCCACGTAGGGTATGAAATTTTTTTCTAGAACACGCTTATGTTGATCCCGAATATGTAGAGCATGAATAATGTTTTCAGAACACGCTAATGTGAAAAATTTTATAATTAATCCTCGTTGTTCAAGACATAAATATTTCATGCAGAAATAAAAATATAATGAATAATAAATCACTTCAATATACATAAAAAATAAAATAACTATAATAAAATTAAGGTTATTTGTGACCATCAAAATTAAAATAAAGAGATAAATTATTGTTCTCAAAAAACTCCCCCTTTAAATAAAATCATTATGTATTGTTGAAAACAACACTTGCTCAATAATCTCCCAATTTTTTATGATCACAAAACCAATAAAATAACTAATGAAATTAACTTGAAAAATTAATTACACATTGTTTTGAATTTTTCAAAGATATGTACAGTACTAGATTTAACTTAATTTCTCCCTCTAATTTCTCCTAAAATAAAGAGAAAAGAAACATTTAAAGTATATAATATGAAACAATTTAAATATAATGTTGTGTTTATCCAAATTTCCCCCCCATTTTGTGATATCAAAATGAATAATAGAATATGGAATAGAAAACATTTAATGTAGCACTGAACTTAAGTAAATGTTTTGTCATTTACCATTTGTCAATAATTAAATCAGGATTACTGACATATTGAATCAAGGATAGCAAATCAAGTAATAATAATAATAAAATTAATCCATATTTTCATTGAGAACATGGAATTGGTACAATCATGATAAACACATGAATAAAGGTTTGGTAAGGGTATGAGATAGGTAATATCTCCTCTGAACTATGAACATGATTTCTGAAAACTACTCCATCAGCCTTTTCATCATTCCATCACCAAGCCTAACAGTAAGATCACTGGTCACTTGAGTCATATGAATGTCTTCTATGAGGTTTACTCTAAAAAACTCATGAATTATTTCATCCTTTTCCATAAAAAATGACATCTTTTCTGTGAAATCAGTCAGCACGTGTCTAGTATTTTGTTCACTTAAGATCAAATGATCAACAAAAAATTTCTGATTATCTAACATGACAGATAAAGGAGCACTGTTACATTGATGACCTGAAATATATCATTCATATTGATCTTGGTAGCTGTGATAGCCTGAAACATTCTTATTAAATTAGGTGAAGTGCCTGATCCACTAGCAGAACTAGTCATGACAGATGAAAATTGTGTCTCCGAAAATTATTTAAACTCTAATAGATATGACTTCTTTACCATTTCTGATTTCACCTTGTATACCCATATCAACATCTTTTGCTTAATGTTTTCAACTTCTTTTTGTGAAACTGTACTTCCCTTAAGTCTTTAAAAATTCAACTGTTCTATTTCTAAGGCCCTCCTTAGAGTATCATTTTCAGATTCCAAAATAGACAACATTCTGTATAGCTATTTTACTTCCTTATTCACTGAATTAGAGGAACCATGTGCTTGATTCTCATTTTCTGTTTCAATGGGATGCAGCAGTACCAATAGCTGCGAATCTGTATCAGATTTATCTTTTTTCCTTCTCTTGAGCTGGTTGATCCACATATTTTTCCTTATATTCTTTTCCAGACACTTCCATAGAAAAATCCTCATGAATTACTTCATTTTGAACTTCAGAAACATTATCGTCATGAATATAAGCAATCTGTACTTCCATTTGATTTTCAAAAATAATATCTTCTGGATTTTCCTAAGGACTGGCCACTTCCTCACTAGGCTCTACCTCCTTTTCCTATTGAATTGTAACTTCAACATCAGCTATAACTTGAGGTCCAATTTCAGTTTAGACTAGTGGAGAAACTATAATATGAGCAGTATCCGCTTCCTATGGCTTCTCAACAGCTTTTTCTCTGATAAAACTATAAGAGAGTAAATCTCTTTTTGTCATTACAGGGGAAACAAGTTCCTCATTAACATTTTTTTCATTGAGTATGAAGTCCCTCCTGACTTATTTCTTCTTGACTGTCTTTAGTTTTAATTATTGTTCTTCTTGCAGCAATAATTACTCTCAATTATGCCTATCCCTTTTTGGAATTAGCAGACTGAGCTTGATCACTCTCTGCTTCTTCCTCATCTCATACTAGAAAAAGTTTGTCTTTTATTGTGCTCCAGAAATAGCCAATTTTTCTCAGGGTCCAAGCTCCAATGGTATTACAATGAAGGAATCTAACTCAGTCTTCCACTAGCCTCACTATATCATTTTTGAATAGAATTTTTGAGATTAATCAACCAAAATGATAAAAATTTATCCTAGCTTCACATTAACATCAGTACTGAAGATACCTTATCATGTAACTAGGAAAGTTAAGGCTTATATCACTCATTAACAGAAACATTATATACATATCTGAATATAATATTTTCTCTAACATTGACATCCCTGGTGTGATCCCTGTTTGCACAAATTTTACTAGAATATTCAGATCTAGATCTAGGTCCCTTATGAACATCCTCATTATATCAGTAGAAAAAAAAAGACATGATATCTTTAGACTTATTCATAGAATCTCTTTTATATTTCAAATAAAAACGAAAAAATCACTCATGAGGACATTTTAGAATCCGAACAATCTCCACAGAGGATATCGAGACATCTCGATCTTCTATATTACCTATATAGTTTCCTCATCATCACCGAGAATAAATTGTACAGACTTTAAGAAATATTGCAGTTCTACTTCATAATAAAACTCATACTTCTCACCATTGACGGTCTACTCTATAGTGTGAAAATAGAGAGCTTGTTTCAATAGAAGATTCATCTGATATATCCCATCTAGGTCTATAACATTTCCTTGCAAAAATTTTCGTCCTTCGGAGCACTATTTCTTGATGGTGTTCGTCTCAACCTCATTAGTTCTTGTGGTTTTGGACATCTTTGTGAGATATCTATTAATGTTCAGAAGAGGATTAGGGTTTTGAAGGCTCTTAGGTTTGAATGGAAAAATTGCAGTAAAGCGCCGCGATACCGAAATGGTTTTCGGTAGAAATGAAACGATTCAAAATTCAAAAGGTTTCTGATAGCCTTGATTATCGTGTCATCAATAATTATTACATAGGTTTTAAAAATTAATTAAATTGATTTTGCTGGGAAAAAAACTTATTCTATTTCAAAAACAAATAACCAATTTATTTTAAAATATTATTAAGATAAAGAAACAGCATAATAAAATAAAACTTTATTCAAAATTAAAAAAACATAGCTCCCCATTAATAAAATCAATCCTTGCAGTGGAAAGTAGTTTTGTAAAAATATTAGCTGATTTAATTTCAATACTTACAAATTCCAAAAATATATGATTTTTAAGAACAAGATCACTTAGAAAATGATGTCTAATATCTATATTATTGTTCCTAAAATGATTAATAGGATTTTTTTAAAATATTAATTGCACTAGTATTATAACATAAAATAGGCTTATGATTAAAATTTATTACAAATTCCATAAGAGTTTTTTTCATCCACAAAAGTTGTGCTCAAAAACTACCAGCAGAAATAGATTCTTCCTTAGTAGTTGACAGGGCAAGAAAATGTTGTTTCTTACCTGACAATTACACTAAGTATTTCACTAAAATGTGAGACGTTCCTAAAGTGCTTTTTCTATCTAATCTATGACTTCTGAAGTCCACATCTGAATATGAAATTAAATTAAATTCAGGCATTTTGGGATAAAAAAGAGATTGAAAAATAGTTCCTTTTAAATATCTATAAATTCTTTTAACAACAGTTAAATGGGATTCTTTAGAATTTGATTGAAATCTTGAATAAAGACACACTGAATACATTATATCTGGCCTGCTATCAATAAGATATAATTAACTACAAGTCATACCTCTATATAACTTTTTGTCAACTGCTTTTCTAGTTTCATCCAAATCAAATCTTATATTAATAGATACATGAGTTGTATATGTCTTGATGATTTCAAGTCCAAATTTATTCAGTAAATTAGATATTTATGTGATTTTATTTAAAACATTTCCAACATCTTTTTGATAAATTTTATGTTTTAAAAAGAAATCTAATTCTCCCATCCTACTCATTTTAAACTCATTTTTCATTATATTTGAAAATTCATGACATAGAGATTTATTAGTTGATCCAAAAATTACATCATCAGCAAAAATTTGAACCAATAAAATATTAGAATTTACAGTTTTCTTAAAAATTGGTAGATATTCCATTCCAACAGTAAAATAATTTTATAACAGAAAAGAGTATAGTATTTCATACCACGCTCTAGGTACTTGTTAAAGGACATAAAGAGATTTAATATATTTAAAAAAAGAATTTGGTTTTTGTGAATTTTTAAAACCATGTGGTTGCGCAACATAAACATCCTCCACTAAATAACCATTTTAAAAGCCAGACTTATCATCCATCTTAAATAATATATTTTTCATAAGATATTCATAAGCTAAAAGGATTATAAATGATTTTAATCATGCCACAGTTTCAAAGGTCTCATAATAATCTATAACTTCTTCCTGATTATATCCTTTAGCTTCACATCTTTCTTTATTTCTAGTTATTATTCCTTGATCATCTTATTTGTTTTTAAAGACCAATTTGGTTTATATCAATGGATAATTCTGTGGTCTTTTAACTAATTCCTAAACTTCGTTTCTTTTGAACTGGTTTAATTATTCTTGCATTGCTATGATCCATCTTTCATCATCTAATGCTTCTTCTATAGACATGGGTTTTAATTGGGATAGAATGGTAGTAAATTCTAAAATATTTCCTATATTTTTTCTAGTTTTTATTTCTATGTATAATTCACCTATTATAGTTACTAAAGTGTTATTCTTTAGGTTTGTAGTCTATCTAGGAAGTATAATTATTGGTTCTTCAGTATCATGCTCTTCTGAACTGGACTGAATTTCATTTATAAATTTTTTTAAATAATTTTTCATGTTCTCAAGTGTCAAGTTATTATTAATGTTAGATTCATCAATTTGATCTGTCCTTTTCTCAAAGGGATCAGATTTAACAAATTTCACATGAACTGATTCTTCAAAAATCCTTGAATTTTTAATATAGACTCTATAAGCATTGGAAGTAGCAAAATATCATAAAAATAAATTTCAACAGATTTTGGATCAAACTTACCAAGATTTTCATGGGTGTTTAAGGTGTAAACCATTCATCCAAAAACATTAATGTAATTTAATTTAGGCTTTCTGTTATTCCAGAGTTCATAGGGTGCCTTTTTATGAATTGTTCTAATTAAAAATCTATTCATTATATAGCAGGTTGTGCTTACAACATCTGCCAAAAAATTGGTAGGAAGACTGTATTAATTTGGAAAAGTCCTAGACATTTCTTGAATAGTCATATCTCTTATTTCAACAATTCAATTTTGTTGAGGCATTCTTGGTGAAGAGAAGGTGTGTTTAAAACCCATATTTGAGAAAAATGAATTAAATCCCAGAATCTCAAATTCTCTACCATGATCACTTCTTTATGAAATTATTCTAAAACTATTTTCATTTTGAACAGATTTACAAAAATATTCAAATAATGTAATAGCTTCATTTTTAAATTTTTAAAACAAAATTCATTTAATTCTAGAATATTCATCAAATAAAACATATACATATAATTTACCGGCCACGTTTTATACTCTTAAAAGTCCAAAAAATTCATATGGATATGTTTAAGAGGTTTAGATGTATTAATTTTGTTAACAGATTTCAAAGATTATTTGTGTCGCTTTCCAAGTTTACATGCATCATAGAATCTGTCACTTTCAAATATGAGACTAGGAAAATCAGAAACTAATTTTTTCTTAGATAATTTATCTAAAAAATTTACATTACAATGTCTAAGACTTCTATGAGAGATATATGATTCATTTATTTTAGTAGTTAGACATTTTACTCAAGGAATTTAAATCCAGAGTATACACATTTTCAGCTCTTGGTGCTCTAAATTTAAGCAGTTTATTTTTGAAAACGGAACAACAATTGTTAGAAATATCAACAACATAACCGCCATCACATAGTTAAAATATACTTATCAGATTGTATTTCAATCCTTGTACATAATGAACTATTTTTATTGAGACAACTTCTGGATCTCCAACTATTCCAATACTAAGGATTTTCACTTTCGCATTATCACTAAAGTGACAAGTCCACCATCTTTATGAGTTTATTGTAGAGAAATTCAATGAGTATCCACTCATATTCCTTGAGAAGCCATTATCCCTATACCATATGTCTTGTTTTCTTTTGTGACCTACTCCTTACAAAGGTATTTACACAATTTTCTTTAGTTCCCATATTCTATTGGGTCCATGGGTGTTAGCTAGAAAAGATCTGGGAATCCAGATATCCATTGATATTCTAATTATAGAAGAGTCAAATAAATTATATGTTACAAAAGAGTTATTAATACCTCTTATTTGAGGTTGTATTAAGAAAAAACATTTAGAAATATGTCACATTTTCCAAAATAATAACAATTTAATCTTTTTGAACTTAGAATAAAATAATTCTTGTACAACTTAGGTTTTTCATCTTTACTGCCAATTCCAAATATTTCCTATTTAATGAAATTTTTCCAAATAATTTCATTTAATGTATTTTATCATTTAATAAAAAACAAGTCTGATGTTTTCTATGTTTCCACTTCAGTTCATAGTGTTTTTATCTTTGATTCTTATTCTGTATTGTTGTTGTAAATTGAGTTAAAATTTTCAGTTAACTCTTTATGTTTTTTCGTCATTGTGTCTCTATCATCAAAAACAATATTATGACTATTCTTAAAAGATTTAATATTCTTAAATATAGAATCAAAATTTTCTTCAAACATATTGTAGTAGGCTGCAAGTTTCTCATTAGAGTTACTAGATTCAGAACTAGAGTTAGAAGAGTAGAAAGATTGTACCTCATCTATTTCTGTCGTAAAACACATGCTGTCTTTCAGATTTTCTTCATCCTTCTCTGAGTCTGATTCAGAAGTGCTACTGGAGTCTTTAGTTACACTCCATGTATTTTTCATATCTTTATTGTCCTTATGCTCATAATCATTTCTTTTGAAGACATTCCTTTTCTTGTCTTCATTTAGATGAGGACAGTCTAGTCTGATGTGCCCCATTTTCTTGCAGTAATAACATCTGACTTCTTTGTCATTATTTTGTAATGAGGTTCTAAATCCCTTCTTCTTTCAATATAATTTAGTGAATTTTATGGCTAACTGAGCTAGTTCCACATCGTAATTTGATAAATTAGAACTTTTTGATTTCAATTTTACACTTTTCTTCATCTTTCTGTTTTTTCTATGTGATCATACTTTCAAGGCAGTGTCATATCTCTTGATAAACACTTTATGATCATTTTCTTTATCTTTCATCTCATCTTTATATATCATTCATGTTCCAATGAGTTCTTTCATGGTTATGTCTTTGACAGGTGTCGACTGTCTAATTGCAGTAGAGATTCCATTCCATCTTGTAGGTAGTACTCTCAGTACATTTATAGCTTGATCATCTTGTTTAATGGGATCTACCAAGGTGGGTATGTTACTGACAATATCTGTCATTCTTCCATTCATTTGAGTAATAAATTCACCTTCAACGTTCTTGAATGTATCAAATTTAGTCTTAGTAGTACCATACCTCATTTCCTTGATATTTTTGGATACTTCATTAACAACAATAATATTTTTCCACATTTAATATGCTATCAGGAATTGAGATACTTTGTTAAATTCATTAGGTCCTAGACCACATATACTTGCATTCATTGTCTTCATGTTCATATCATATTCTTCTTCAGTAGTTTCACTCCATGTTTTTGTTTTTTCTGGTATTTCTTATGGATTCAGAATCTTATAATAAACTCAGTATCCAAGGTTTTTCAGATAGATAATAATTCCCGACTTCGAGCATCCATAGTTTTCCCCATTGAAGTATGATGATCTGACCATAGACATTCCCCCTCTTGTATCAGTCATCTTGCACTGTGTATAATTATTTTCATCTTGTTAAAGATTTATTAGAAAGATCAGCCTCTGATACCAATTATTGGATCGAAATATACTAATTATACACAACAGGGTGGGGGTGAATTGTGCCTTTTCAAAATTCTTCACGAGAACGGGTTCTGCCCTTTAACTTTAATCAGATGAATTAATTCAGCGGAAAATTAAATAGAAGAGACAAGATATATAGTGTTTTGGGGAACAGAAGTCCCCTAGTCCACTCCACCAATGCTCTACTACACAAGCTAGGTGATTTTCACTATCTGGTCTTCATTTCCACAGACCGTTTCACAACTAAATACAGGCAGTTAACACCTTAACAATCTAAGGGAAAGAAAAGCCTTATTGTTCACTCACAGAACCTACACATCTTAGTACAAGAAGCTGATCACTCAGGAATATAAAATAAAGGTATCTTTACATTTGAAAATACTATCCAGTTGTTTTTCACAATTGCAACCAAATTCCATTGACAATAGATGGATATTCGCCTTCAAAAATAATTATCTTCAAATAAGAGTTGTTCTTAGTAGATCATGTTGTAGTAGATATTGAAATATAAATCACAACTTCAGCAGTACAATATTCACATACGATCTTCAATGTACAAGGAGTGAATAGTCTATCATAATTCTTCATCTTTAATAAACAAAACTTTGTCCTTCCTTTAAATCAGCAGATCTGTGTTTTTTGATTTCCTCTGTTTTTCTTCCTTTTTATGAATATGATCGATTGATGTAGTTTGAGAATTCCCAAATATATATTATAACATCAGGAACTTATCCTATAAATATAGATCCACAAAATTCTCCTTCTGACCCATTATATTCAAACATTTTATTTTACAGAGTTGTCATAACATCCCTTGAAATTTTCCAAGAAAATATCCTTTTAAATTTATACTTAAATGGATCTTCACTCATGAAAGATATGTTTTAAAATCAGCTTTTAATCTTGATTGAAATCAAATTAATAAACAACTTGCTGACCATTTCATAATAATATCGACATTAAACTCTCTGACGCCAAACGTAAGGTTGAGTTTTAGAGTACGCATCCTCTGAACCTAACATAGATAATAAATATAAGATTGATGGCGTAACCTTAAAATGTAAGGTTGTCAACGTATGGTTGATCACAAACGTAGGGTTGTCAATGTACGGTTGATCACAAATGTAGGGTTGGAAACCAAAATTATTCTATTCAACTTTCAAATGTATGATAAAAGACCCATACTTTTATAAGCTTTGAAATAAAAGGTACTTTATCCATACTTTTCTAAGAATGTATGGTTGTTTACAATAGTAAGGATGATGAACCATAATTTTGAGAAACAAATGTAACATTTAAAACTTATATACAGTTCTTCTTCCACACTTTTTCAATAACCCAAATGTAGGTTTCCTCTTCCATACTTTTCTGATAACCCATAAATTATACACTTCATTTCATCCTTAATCTACATTTCTTGACGTAGGGTATTAATAGTGTTTCCAGAATAGGCTTAAGTAGATCCCAAATATGTAGAGCATGAACAGTGTTTCCAGAACATGCTAATTCAAATACTTTATTAATTAATCATCGTTTTTCAAGAACATACATTTTTCTTCTAGAAATAAAAATATAATGAATAATAAATCCCTGCAATATACTTAATAAATAAAATCATTAGGAAATAATTGAGGGTATTTGTGAGTATCAAAATTATCATAAAGAGATAGAGTATTATTCTCAACAAACTTCCTCTTTTAATAAAAACATTATGTATTATTGAAAACAACACATGCTCAGCACTAATGGTGGAAAATAGCCACACCCTCAGTATAAGTTAAAAAATCTATTCTTACCTAATTTTTTTCGAAAAGGTCATAAGGTACCTAGTTTGGAAAATGACAGAAAGATGACTTTCAATGAATATGTGGTCAAATATGTAAATAAAAGAAGTTAACCCATAGAATTGTAAATAGTAAAAATCTTTTGAATTACAATTTTAAGAAAACACAGATGTGGATGATAAAGAGGTCCCAATGGATACTTATGAAAAAACATCCTCATATAATAAAGAGATTCTGAAATTAACATTTACCATGTACATTTACTTATTAGATGGTATGTTAACCCCCATTATAATAGCTAAAACATTGATATTAAATTATAAAATAACTATATACATAAATATGATATCATATATGACCCTCTATTATTGCGTTGTTATTAATATTTCAGTGGTATTATCGTTTCAGTTGTTATCTGATCTGTTTTCCTTTATATTCTCGATTATGTAAGCCATGTTTTTATGGATTTGATGTATTTTATTCATATCCAAAATGATATTAAGTTCCTAAACAATATTTTTAATAATAAAATAAAATTATTCTTGATTTATTATGATGGGGAATGAATCTCATCGCGTTTGTGGAGATGGTAATCCGTATGTACGCTCGAGAAAAAATATCATTATATTGATAATGAAATAGTACGTAATTGGATGTAATATCATATATAAAAAATTATGGAAATGTTATATTTATTATTTAATTCTTTTAAACTCATTATGACACCCATCCAAATAATTAAGTGTTTGAATAACAAACTACACCACAATGTGGAGACGGTAAGTCGTATGTACACACATATGGTGACTTTGTCATTCATGTTATTGATAGAATAATTAATATGTTTGTACCATTTTTAAAATATTTTCACAGTATATAGAATATACTAGAGTAATTATTTTATAATGTAAAAAACAATGAAAGTGGAAGTGGATATAGAAAAGAACTTGAAAGAGGGAGTTGAAAATATTGCCTCTTTTTTGAGAGTTTCAATTTGAGTAGATTAAAATGGCTCCATAGGTTGGCTTTATAATCAAACTATGTTATCTAGGATTATGTGAGGGAAATTAAGAATATATTTGAGAAGGGTTTGGCTGATCCAAAATGGCTTTGGAGAAGTGATTTTGAGAGAAGGGGAAGTGCCCTTTTATAAGAGAGGAGAGGGGAACCATAGGAAAAGATTGAAATATTATTTTATAATAAAATTACATTCGGTTTATAATGGCTCCAAAATGATTAATTTGGAGGATAATGGTGGTATGGGTCTAAAAAAACTCATCCAATAGGTTTTAGATAGGTTTGGGTCACCATATTAACATTATTTTCTAAATTTAACACTTAGTTAAATAGTTTAACGTTTACCATGTATTTTTGTATTATTATAATAATTTGTTAATAAACATACTATAAAATGAAAAGAGAACCTCATGTGGTTCATTAATGATATACCTATCATTATATAAGTTCTTGGGAAGAACCTTTGATTTTTAAGATAATTACTTAATTTAAGAATATAATATTTGTTTTAAAAACTCATTTATATCAATTTGGACACTATTTACTATTTGGTTTTTGTGAAAGTCATCAAAATTTAATTACTTAAAAAAAATTAATCTTCCCTAACATGTCATATTAACCTATAAATTTTTTGGATTCCATTAAAACATTGAAATTATATTTATTTTAATATTTTTATTTCAATTTATTTGACTTTCTCATCAAAAAGGTAATTGAAGCATCACCATTGTGTTTTAAATAAGTTTAATTATTTAACGTCTAAAATTTATAAAAAAAATCAAAATATATAGGAAATACCTTAATTTTTATAACATGTATTTATAGTCAAAAATATTACTTATATAACCTGATTTAAAAAATGATTCACTAAAAGATAAATTTTTTTTTTCATTTTTGTCTTTACTTTAAATTAATTAATATAAACTGTCATTATCACTCTCAAGTGGCTCTATGGGATCCCAAAGTCGACCCAAGGATTCCCATGGTCAGAAATTTATCAACCTATAAGAATAAAACACATGATAGTGTAATTTAATATTATTATAATATTATTGTTTTTCAGTTATTTACAGGATTTACCCTTTAACCATGGTAAATATAATATTTACCGAAGTAATTATACATAATTTATAAAAATAACAGATACATATTTACAGAATTTTTACCTCCTGATTCCAATTATGGAATCTATTTTTCATAATTTAGAACAATGATGTGGAAGAAATTAATTTAAAATTAATTCACGTCTTCAAAACAAAAATCTTGTTTTTAAGAAATAATAACCATCAAAAGATTGACACTTGTTTATGTCCAATAGAAATGTGAAATTACATACAATGACTTTAAATATATTAAATTATAAAAATATAATCCAATTATTCTTTAAAATCACTCAAATATTTAATTTACACTATTAATTTTTTTGATTAAAAATGTTGTTTTTAAATAAAATTTAGTATTTGTCACTATTCATTAAAAATTGAAAGTTTACAGAATAGTACAGAAAAATCACCCTGAGATAATTTCAATATTCTGAATTAAAAAATGATGTCAATTTTAAAAAATAGAATTTATAAAAACTAAAAAAGTGGTTATTATGATTTAAAACGGCCCGTTTGATAGGTCGTGGTGTGTTAAAACTCTAATTTGCATACAACGCATGCTACTGCATTATTCACAGGGAAATGTACTGTGAAAGCTTTGGGTGTGGGAATATTTTTTTAATCCACCTTCTTGAATCTTATAAAGGATTCAAGTACATGATATTTCAGGCATAAAAAATTTAAACAATAAGACCAATCTGAATGAAATTTTAAACACTGATTAAACATATATAAAGTAATAAAAAATATTCAAATTTATTAAAAATTGTAGATGAAAAAAAATTTAAGTATTTAAATCAAACTACTTGAAACCAGATAATGTATCATGTGTGTGACTTTTCCGAAAAATAAATATAAACTATAAGACCAATATGAATGACTTTCTAAAAATTGATTAAATATATAATAAGTGGTCGAAAATAAGAAAAATTATTAAAATATGTTGATGAAAAATAATTTATAAGCTTTATAATCCACCTAAATGAAAATTAAAAAACAAATAAGTGACATTGGTAGACAATAAAATATAAACAATAAGACCATGATGAATTGTATTTAAAAAATTGATTAATCATATAAAAAGTATCTGAATTTTTAATTTTTTTACATGTCTCGTAAATTTAAAATTTTATATGTTTTCAAAGTCACGTACGTGGATTAAGATGCTCCTTGACATTCTGTCTTTTCACACTCACTTTCATGTTACTTTTATTACATTCATTTCAAATGTATTTATTTATTTTATTTATGAAACACATTATTTTCAAAAAACTTTTAAATATTTATGCTATCTTTCATATTTTATTTAAATTGTTTTTTCAATATTTATTTTATAATATTTTATTATTATCTACATGAAATTTATTAATTATTCTAACATTTCATGTTGTCGAATTTGAAATATATCAAATATAAACACTGCATAAAATTTAAATTAAAACTGATATAATGGAAAAAATAGAAGAATAGATAATAGTATTAGTATTATTTTCATTTAAAAAGACATGAAACATATAAATAATCATGTTAAACCAATGTCTATGTCTATGGAAAGGAGACTCCGTCCCACATGGTGGTCTTCTAATTAGACGACTATGTCCAGTTCACTATGGAGTCTGATGACCGGGAGAGGGTTGATCCTTAAGCACTGGATTGTAGAATGTATCATCCTCCACTTGTGTTTCAGTGGGAGGAGCTATCAACTGCATCTCCTAATACCCTCTTAATCGTTCTCCCAATATGGTGGTAGAAGGACCTGCCATCATCATAATGGGGAACTAAGCCTAGGATGGAGCTATAACCCAAGGCAGCGATGGATCTAGACCCTATGGCTGCAATGGATCTGGACCCCAAGGTTGTGATGGATCTAGTCCTGAGGAATGTGATGTATTTGGACCACAATATGGATTGAACAACAGATACCCTTTTACGAAAGTCAGAAACAATGCCCCCTGAGGCACATCCTGAATTGGTTGTGGCTGGACTACTTGAGGTTCGAACCTCTACAAATGGAATTAGTGAGGCCTCACGTGCATCACAAAATTGCCTAAGTCAACATGGATGTGGCTCTTTCGAACAAACATCTACTACATGATGTTCTTGTAGGGAAAGTACCTCCACTCTCCAAGTTGGATGCTCGGAGATGCTCATAGAAAGAGGACAATAAGATTCCCTCATCTCCATCGCTTTAGCATGGACGACTGTCCAACTAAAGACCTCATCCTACTCTTCATTACTCATGTGAACAAGATACTCTGAGTGACTTCCCTATAAAGATATTGAAAATGAATTTGAAAATAGTTCAATAAATAAACAAACAATAATTTATGGACATTTCATCATAGGAATCTCTCAACCGTGTCAGGTAATATACAATATAGTCTTCAGTTTATATCACGGCTCATACACAACCTTCTCCAAAATAATGAATCAAATCATAGGTAGAACATGAATAAAAAACTCTATAATTCTATTCTAGCAGTCAAGAATTTAGTAATACACTCGGCCTGAGTCCTCATCTTGCCTCTCTGTCAGCTCTATCCGATGAAGCTACCCTGTCTGTCTCGGTGGCAATGGAATCGACTAAGCACAAAAAAAACTAGTTCATGAATCATTCAAGATTTTTTCATTCAATATTATAGAATTTAATTAGGGGCACTATATCAATAACACCCTCAAGAACAACAATTCAATATAGTGGTAATCAGTCCATAATAGTCTAGTATTGAAGTCATGAAATATAAAATGACATGTCACCTCTGTCAAAAATCTCCAAACTAAAAATAAAAATTGATGCTATTATTAAATTTAATAGAAATTGATTGATTTTATATACATACCTGGTCAGGTAAGATAATTTTTAATTGGAGCTAATATACACCCTAATGGTGTCTTGAAACCACGTCGAAATTGGGACGCTAACACCACCTGAATAATACCTGATCGATAGTGAAAAATAATGCAAAATTAAAGTCAATAACTTCTAGTTGCTTCAGAAACCAATAAAAAAGTGATCATAGAACCTACCACGCAGATCATCATCCAAAAATTCTATCTCAGTCAGCGAACCATCATGATTGGGGTGGATTGTAGGGATGTGCTCTGATTCCCACATCTGGATAAGGCCGAAACATCCCCCGAGACTTGTGTGGTCCATGCCATATATCCTACAAAATTCTCTGTACATGTATTCCAAGAAGCATGATCCACACCTGCACGTCCCAACCAAATCTAAGACATCTATTAGGGGTATATAGATCATGTTCACATCCATCCTCAAGGGATTAGTACACATGGTCCCTCAAATGATATGTAATAGATATTCATTGGTATAATGCATGATGGTCTTCTACTCAGCATCATCTGGTAAATGTGGAATCAAGGCCTCCAACCTAGGCATAGATATCTGCAATCTATTTTTTTCCCTATGGTTGGAAAAAATGTCGATTCCAAAAAAGCCTCTAGGGAGGTTGGGCCACGATGCGTGAGTGGGACCAATAATAGCTCTCCCTTTGATATGAATATAGAGAAGCAATACAACAACCTGGAGGGAGATGGTCATCTCTCCCTCATACAGCTGGAATGTTTGTGTCTATGGTCTCTACCTCAACATGATGGAAAAAAGTAGGTGATTGTCAACACATGTGAAATCTGATATGATAATTCCATAGAATCCACAACAACACACATATGATCTAATGGAATGTGGAGGCACCCTTTGATTAAAATCGCACTCTCAATTCACCCTGATAGATCGATCCTCCCCAACCTCTAGAACGACCCAAGAAATATGGGTACATTGCTAAGTGAGTAGTATGGTATCATCCATCTTCATATAAACAAATGAAATGAATCATATGTGTAAAATGTAAATATGACATTTTCGTCAGAATAATTTTATGACCTCTAGAATATAAGGTATTCCAGGTATATTCACAGTGTTTTATGAAGTTGTTATTACCAAAAGAGAGGGTCATGTCTTCATGTATTTCAAATAATATTACTAATGTGTTCTTAGGGTATGTTTTTACCTAGAAAAGGGGTTTTTGTTAGATATGGTTTTATATAATTATATATATAATCAATTTTTCTTTGTTATGTATATGTTTGTTAAAAAATGGTGTGATGTGTAATTTATGTCTGAATTTCCACATGATGGTATGTTTTATGAATATTTTTTACATGTAATGGTGATTCTATAACACTAACGGATATTTAAGAAAATAGTTTGGGAAATAAACCATGATGCAGAATGAACATTCACATTGAGGATAGTGATGATGTAACATCATTCTATCACCACCATTGTTTTCACTATTCCACCTACTTTGTGGTTCATTTCCAAAAATTTATTATTGATTTTAATTTAGTTTTTATAAAATCAAGTGTATTTTCTTCTATTGTTGTTTACATAAAAGAAAAACATTCTTTATAAGTTTGTATAACCTCCCCATAGTAGTACACACATGTAAAAACATACTATATATGTCGAAAATGTTTTATAATCATGATTTGAATAGTATAACTAACATTGACAATGATGGTTGATCATATAATAATTATTATAATAAAATATTATAACATATTCTTGTACTATAATATATGATACTATTATTTTGTTATATAAAAGTTTATTAAAATAACAGTCACATAATGTTTTGAAAATCGTAGTAAATGGAAGATGTTTTTGAGTTTGCAGTCAATATTCAATGTTTTTGGAATTAGAGATTTGGGTTTCAAATATTGAGTTTTTGGTTTAGGTTTTGGGTTTTTTTAAGGTTTTATGGTTTAGGGTTATGAATTTATGTTTAGGGTTTAGTTTCTAAGGTTTAGGTTTTATGTTTTGGGGTTTAATATTTTGATATTACGGTATAGAGAATATTTTTTGGGTTTAGTTTTCATCTTTTATGTTTAGGGGTATAGAAATATGAGGAACAAATAATAGATAACAATATATAAATAAAAATATGAGAATATCAAAATGAAGACAATACATCATTGTGGCTGAGAGTTTGAACTTGACCAAAAAATGTTAGGAAATCTTTTCCAGTTATGAGTTTCTTGATGATATATGGTGCATCTCAAACTCTTACCTTGTTCTTGGGGCTAGTCCATCTCATTCTGCAAAATGCTTTCCATCAGTCTCCCATGATGTTGCAGCCAATTTATGTTAGGTGTCCCTATCATTTTGCTTTCAGGCATTGGGAAATAACAACATTCCCCCATTTGGGGACCATGGTGCAATATAACAATTAGCAATGGTGTCTATCTGGTACAATGGATAAATATATGCTTCCAATGATTTGTTTATAGGGGTACATTCTAAAATGGTGTGTGTGCATAGAAACCATAAGGCCTGAATGTTACCACATATATATTTAATTGTTTCCAGTAATACTACCATTTCTCCATTGATGAGATTTATGATGGTGTTTGAATGCTCTTGAATTTCAAACAAAGAGTCTTCTCACTGTAATAGGAAGACATTATAACCAAAATATTCTTCTTTATTCTTCTATATCTCTTGATTAATCTGTGTTATGTCCCATAGCCCCTACTATATTTCATTTAATTCTTGTTTTTTTTCCATCAACAAAGTACTCTATGCAATGATATAATGTCTCTTGAACTAGCGTGGTCATAGGTAGCTTGTGTAGCCCATTTAAGGTACCATTGATGCACTGAATAATGATTATGGTCATGTGTTTTTTCATCTTCCCCCTTCATAAGCCAATGTCCATTTTACTTTTGGAATTTGAATATATATAGTCACATAATTTCTGATTAGTCAGGAAGATTTGTTCAAAACATTCATGAAACCATTGTTGATCTGAATCAATTACTACATATAATAGATAATATTTCACATAATTTTATATTATCATTACGTTGAAATAGTGAAAAAAATACAATGCGCACCAAGCCTTGTGATTACTTTCATCATCGATTCGATGTGGTATGTTTTATGCATGTTGATAGAAATGTGACTAATGCACAAATGATTATTGGAATTTGGGTATCTACTTGTATTAAGATCTGAATTGATTACCTCATTTATTTCCCAATGGCGATCAGATATCAAACAACACCTCAAATGTTGGTGAAATGGTTGATGATATATGCCAAAAACTAGAACCATGATTCATATTTTTCATTCTCTATAATGGAAAAGGAAAGTGGAAGAGGTGTAATATTTCAATATTGGGTTTCCTCACTCAACAATACACTCCTACATTTTTCATATATAAAATTTTCGTCAATCTGAATGAACTATTTTCTAAAACGAAATGCGGAGTTATGGGGTAAGAATGCCTAGAATAGCTGATGAAATTGAACATGATTTGGATGAAGTCGTTTATCTTCAGACACATGATCGTTTGTATCAATATGGATTTAAACTTCGTTATGATGCCTAAGTATGGCTATAAATTATGGCAATACATGATATGAGTCCTCCCTATCACCATAGTCCTTCACAATTTCCTATTCTTTCTCCATCCATTCCTTATTATAGGAATTCATTAATATTGAATGATTTTTTTTCTACACTCCTACACAAGGGCTATTAGAACATCTTGAAATGTCCTAATTATCTCAACCAAAATGGATGACAAAAATTATGCATCCAATGAGCCATGATCTTTTGTTAGGAATGGCTGAACGTATGTGGGAGTTGCCTAAATCCTCAAGATTATCCAAAATCCAAATGCAATGTTTAGAATTTCCCTCAAAAAATATATACAATCATCCCTATACTTCTCACATCATATGTGATATTTACTATGGCTTTATTTGTGAACTATATAGCTAAAGTTCCTCTTAATGTGGAATCTCTTTAGTATTCTTTTTAATTCTAATTTATATAAAAAATTACTTACAACATATATGGTTTTTTATATCTCAGTAAAACTATATGGTACAACTCCGGGGAATTAAGTTGCTGGTGTGAGAAAATTATTGTTGACTTTAGAAACCCTTGTCAATGCTTCTGACCAAGATGAAATGTGTGGTGGATGAATTATTGAAGGTTGAGGCTTCTGTACTACTAATACATTTCTTGAAACCTCCTCCCTATGTTCTGTATGTCCCTCCTAATTATCAATATTATCACCATGTGTTTTTTCATAACAAAACTACTAATTAGAATTTGGATTGACATGTATATATGGTTGATCATCTAGTTTTTCCTATTCAACATCATGTGTAATATGATCAATTTCATGAGGTGAAAAATCATCAACCACTAATATAAGACTACATATTCGTACAACTGGATGTTGTTGTTTTACATTACAAACATCAATATATAACTCCATCATGATACCATATGACCATTGAGAAGATAAATTAATTAGTATGACCCATTGTGTATTAGCAACAAATGGACAAGCTAAATGCCACAGTGTTGCCATGAATTGGATGTTTCTATAGATCATAGTCGTTATCTCTTTATCAAGTCCTAGATTTAAGAAACTATGAATTTACTATTGAAGGACACTTATGGTTATACAATCATCTATACTTACCTCTTTTATTGGTTGTGTTCTGTATGGAGCTCTTTGCTCAGTTTGAATAACCTCCATATAGCAGTGCACTATAGAAAATATGACTCTATAAATTATTATTTTTTTCTTTGATCAAAATTATAATAGTGTAAAAAAATTAACAATTATGGTTTACCATATAATTTTTATTAGAATGAAATTTTAGGATGCCTTTTTATACCTTAAAATATTCTAGTAATGTTTCATTGTATGAATGTTTATTAAAATATAAGTCACGAAACATTTTTGAATCTGAGTTGAAAAGAAGAGGTAACATTAAATTAGTTTATTTATCATTGAGGAAATCAAAATTCAGCTCATATAAAAGTTAAAAAAATTTTTAAAAAAATTAAATAACACTTGAATTATTTATAAATACAATATATTCATTGACATTTTTCAATAAAATTGGGTCTGTATGAGATGAGTCTCACATTAGATATGTTAAACTCCACCTTAATTATTATTGATAGGTTAATAAAAAAATTTAAAGATATTTACTTAACTATTATACATTAAAAAGAATTTGACCATCTAATGACATATCTTAGATGCCATTTTAAAGGTCATTGGAAGGGGAAAACATTTCAATGTTCAAATGTGAAGTACATATCATTCGAAGATGTTATTAAGAAAAAAATTAAAAATAGTATAGATTTTACCTTTTGTACAGAGTGAGACTCATCTCATCCAACCCGCATTCTATTGGAAAATGTCAACAAATTTATTTTATGTCATAAAGCATTCATGTGTTATTTAATGTGTTTTTTTTCTACATTTCACATTATATTATCATAAGTATCGTTAGATAATCATTATATAGATTCATTTTTTGATCCAATGTTATTTTTTAATTAATATATGATTAATAATTTCTAATAATAACTATTATTTCTAAACTATATAATCATTATGATACTAAAATATTTAAAAAAATTCTTATATTGTAAACTATGATACTAATATTTCTTAGTATGATTTTTATAAAGTAATTCATTCCTTAATCACTAGTTAATCATTAGTTAATAATTAGTTAATCATTCTTTAATAACTATATAATAGGTAATATCAAACACATTAAATAACAGATCACTATTTTACAACATACAAGAAATACCGACATTTTTCATCAAAACATTTTTTGTTTGATATGATCCCAACATAATAAATGTGGTAAACGCCAACTTTTTTAATTTGATTGATTAATAAAAGAATCTACAAGTATGTACATAACGTTTTATGTATTAATATTTAGATTATTTCATTAATCTACCAAATAAAAATAAACTGGATTTTCCTCACTTTCGAAGTCACACTCATCTCATCCAAACCATGTTTAATTGAAAAATGTATAGATTTTTATTGTACACAGTAAAACATTCATGGTTTATTTTATTTCTTTTTTCTTGTCTTTTTAATTTTATATAATCAAATTTTAAATTTTATCAATGATAAGTACTATCATCTTATCATTACACGAATTCATCTTTTTATCCTTTGTTATTCAGTAATTAATATATAATCAATCACAAATAATAATTTTAACGTGTTGGATCCATTGAGTGAATGAATTGGTATGAACAGCTGACGAAGAAGGGAGGGCTTAACTGTGCGGTCCCAACATGATCGACGAATATAAAAATGGGTTTATGATGTGCTGTCAGGAGATCCTCCAAGCTTCGTCCGTCTCTCCTGCTATCCTTCGGTGTTCTAAGCTTTCACTCTGAATAAAGGAAGGTACTTACCATATTATGAGAAAAAAACTACATGGTGTGTACTCTCAAGTACATGGCGTGTACTTCTCATCATTTAACTGTTCCTCTGGAGGATACTTTTCACTACCAAACTGTTCATCCATTGACATGAGTATAAGACATATTTCCTTGATTACATGGCATGTGTTGTCGCTCAGCCGGCGGCTGCATTCACCTCCTTAGTGTTCACCTTCCAATTGACTACATGGCGTGTAAATACCCACTACACATAGTGTAGTTGGTTTTTACAACATTCATCGCCGATAGGGCTACATGCCCTGTATACTCATCTCACACGGCCAAAGTACACGGCATTTGGAAAATTACACGGCATGGACCCAACAAATTTTGTATTTTTCCCAATTTTTCTTATTTTCTCAAAACACATAAGGAAAATCAAGATAAAAAACCCGTACATCAAAAACAAGAACCGGGTTCTTACAAACTCCCCCCCCCCTTAAACCAATTCATCCCTGAATTTCACACTCAAGGGTGGTAGAGATAAGGCTCAGAAAAACTCTGGCCACTGAGCATGTACATCAGTCTCCCGCTCCCAGGTTTTTCTTGCACTCGGTCGTGATGCCATAACACCCATACAAGAGGAACTGACTGGCCTAAGAGAACATTCACGCTCCTGTAAATACTACGAATCAGATGATCCTCAAAGGATGCATCGTACTGAATCTATACTTCCTCAGGCTGAAAAACATGAGATGGGTCTGAGTGATAACAGTGCAACTGAGATACATGGAAGCCGTCGTGCATGTCTCAGTACCTCTGTGGTAACTGCAACAGACAGGTAACAGACCTGACTCTCTCCAGATTCTCAAATGGCCCCACATACCTCAGTGAATGTTTACCCTATTTCCAGATTCACCTGTGTCACAACCTCGGTGAAACACAAAAAAAAACATGATCCCCTACCATGAACTCCAAGGGTTGTCTTCGGCGATCAGCATTTTATTTTTTATGAGACTTGGTAGTTTCCATCTGCTTTTGTATCAACCAAACCTACTCTGAAGTCTCCTGTATGAGACGTGGTCCCAGTAAGGCTTCTACACCTGCGTCCATCCAGAACAAAGGTGATTGGAATGGTCTACCATATAACGCCTCGTATGATGTTATCTCTATAGTTTTCTAAAAAATATTTTTGTAGGAAAACTCAAACAGAGATATATGCTTCTCCCAGGAGACACCAAAGTCTAGAACCCACGCATGAAACATGTCCTCAGGGACCTGTATCGTATTCTTTCACTTTCCATTGTTCTGAGGGTGGTAAGCTGTGCTCAGAAGCACCTTTGTACCCCGTGCCCTATAAAAATTTTGGCATAAAAGAGATATAAAATTGGTGTCCCAATCTGAAATGATAGAAAGAGGGACCCCATGAAGATGTACGACCTCTCGGATATATAGCTTTCCTAGCTCATCCACACCGAAGGTCACCTTGATCGGAAAAAAGTGAGCTACCTTTGTAAGTCTTTCCACAATAACCCACAAAACATCATTGCCTCGAGGTGACCTCGACAACCCGATCACAAGGTCCATCACGACATCATTCCATTTCCATTCTGGAATGGGTAAATATTTTAATAGTCTAGCTAGCCTCTGATGCTCTACCTTCACCTACTGACAGGTGGATCATCTCGTAACAAAACCTGCTACTTCTTTCTTCATAGACAACCACCAGGACTGACGTCTCGAGTCACGGTACATCTTGGAAACTCTGTGATGCACAATCCACGATGAATCATGAAACTCCCACATCAACTCCTCACGTATATCCCCTTGAACCCATACCCGTACATGGAAATGCAGTACCTCATCATCGCCTATCGCCCAACTAGGAGGAGGGTCCCCACTTTCCACCGACTCCCGTAGAAGTAGGATTTTTCAATCTGATTGTTGTCTCATCCTCAATCTATCTAGGAGGGTAGAAGTTACAACTAAGAAAGAAAGATTGGTTTTCCCCTGACTATCATGCACCTCCAAATGCATCTAAGAGAACAAAGCCATAAGCTGCCACTCACCACTGGCCTCATGAACTGCATGTGTCAGTGTCTTCCTGCTCAATGCATCAGCAACTACATTAACTGTACCATGTGTATAGGAAACCTCAAAGGCAATGGACTGAATGTATTAAACTCACCTCCGCTGTCTCAAGTTCAAGTCACACTGGGTAAAGATATATTAAAGGCTTTTGTGGTCTGTAAACACCACACAATGCTCTTCCAAGAGATAATGTCTCCAAAAATGTAACGAACGAACAACTGTAGCCAACTCGAGGCCATGCGTCAGGTAATGCATCTCATGTGGCCTCAACTGTCGAGACCCATACGCAACTACTCGATCTCCTGACATCAACACTACTCCCAGCCCAATACATGATGCATCACAGTATACTGTATAGCTCTTCCCTTGATCTGGTAGTTTTTGGATTGGTTCTTATGTCAATTGTCCCTTCAACTCCTGAAAGGCTGTCCTGCAAGCTTCTGTCCAAACGAACTTCACACCATTCTTAGTCAAACCCGTCAACGGCGCAGCTAAGCAGGAGAAGTCCTGTTTAAAGTGCATGTAATAACCATCCAACCGTAGGAAACTCCGTATATCAAACACATTCATAGGATGCTCCCCGAGAACTACTGCACTCACCTTCTATGGGACTACTGCAACTCCTGGCTCTGAGATAACATGACCCCATAAGTGTATCAGAATCATCAAAAAGTGGCCCTTGGAGAACATAGTATATAGTCGGTGCTCTCTCAGTGTAATCAATACAATCTCAAAATGGGTAGCATGGTCGTGTTGATTGTGAGAGTACACCAAGATATCGTCCATGAAAACAACAACAAAAGAGTCCATATAGGGGTGGAACACACGATTCATCAGAGCCATGAAAAATGCTGGGGAATTCGTGAGTCCGAAAAGCATCACCAAGTACTCATATATACCGTACATGCTCTTGAAGTCTGTGAGAGGTATATCAGATGGTCTAATTCACAAATGATGATATCCGGGCCTCATTTCAATCATTGACAACACTTTGTCTCCTCTAATTTGATTTAAAATATCATCAATCCTCGGTAAGGGATATTCGTTCTTAACTGTCAGTTGGTTCAGCTTCTGATAATCCACACGAAGTCTAAAGGTATCTTCCTCCTTCACAAAAAGGACTGGAGAACCCCAATGAGAAGTGCCGGGTCAGATGAAACCCATTGACTGCAACTCCTCTAAATGTCTCTTGAGTTCCTGCATCTTAGGTGCAGCCATCCTATAAGGAGTAATTGACACTGGTGCCACTCCTAGGACAAAATCAATAGAGAAATCCACCTCTCGTTCTGGAGGTGAACTAAAAATTCATCTGGGAAGATATCCCTAAAACGATCAAATACAGGAGGTAAATCCTTCTTGAAAAGTCCCCTGATCATGTAGATATAAACTCGCAATCTGGGCTGTCACTCCAACTCTCCCATGATGCTCAGGTCTAGCTTGGCTCGGTTGGACATCCCATTTTCCCTTTTATTGAAACTCTCCGCCCTCTGGTGATGTAAAACTCACACTATGACGATAGCAACCCACGAAGGCTTGGAAGGGTACCAACCAGTCCATCCCAAGATTAACATCATAGCTCATCATCTCCAAGACATAGAGGTCCCATATAAAGTGACACCCACCACCCTCCAGGGGAACTCCATGCACTGACGCGTGCCATCCGTTCTAGTCCCCAACGGCGTCTCTAGCGCCATAAAACCATAATAAGAAGAAACACAGATCCCAAGGCTCTCCACAAAGGATACAGATATGAAGCTATGTGTAACACCTATACCAAAAAGTACTAATGATAAAACAAAAGCTACTAAAATTGAACATCTAACTGTTGAAGGTCTGGGATCCTGCTCCTATTGGGTCTGTTGCACTTCATATACCTACACAGTGTCGTAGCCCTGAGTCATAGCCTGGCTACCTTGAGCTATCCTACCCTACTGCCTCTAAGATCCTGGTGTGTGGATACCACGGCCATGAACACCATCTCTTCCTGCACGTCCTGACGTATTCCAGTTTCCTGAATGGTAAAAAGCGACGGGTCCTACTCCTGCACATGGAGTCAGCATGAAACTCCTCTCACTAGCCACTGGTGGAAACTCCCTGCAAACGCGCTACAGTTGACCCATCTTTCCACAAACTCGGTAATTCATTGTGTCACGTGGACACTAAGGCATCTTGTGCCTTTATTTACCACACTGGAAGCACAATAACCTGGACACCTCATGTATTCCTATGGTTATTACTGCCACCGTGAGTAAAATCCATCTGACTCTTCCTCTTACCAGTAGAAACATTACCAAAAACTGGTTCTCAACCACCCTGGCCCACACCACTAGTTTCCCGCAGGTTCCACTGATTAATTAGTGCCTGGTTCACAATAACATGCACAGTAGGCAACATGAAAACATTCACCAGTGCTCGGATGTCATATTGAATACCATCTTCAAAGCGTTTGGCCCTCAATGCCTCATCACCCACCAGAATGGGTGAGAAACGCTGAAGCTCGGTGAAGCGAGCTAAATAATCCATCACTGGCATGGAAACCTACTACAGATTCATGACACCTCAAGCTCTATATTCCCTCAGTGTCTCTAGAAAGAATAATTCATAGAAAGGTGGCTAAAAATCTTCACATGCCATGTCTCAGTGATGCTTAGATTGGGTGGTAACAGCCAACCACCTCTTGGTAGAATCACAAATCATGTATGTAATGATCTTGACCCTCCGCCCTGGAGGCCTCTCAATATGCTCAAAAATAGTCTGCATAGAACCCAACCAAGACTCTGTAGCTTACAGTCCTCCCACCCTTGAAAACGTAGCTGGATATTTCTGTTGAAAAATACTAGTCAGCTCTGCCATAGATGTGGTGGCATGCGGTGCTCCCTGAAAGGTCTGCATAAACCACATGAAACCTTTACGGAACTCTGCCTCCGCGGCTATGTCTGGTATAACGGTTGGCGCCACATCTATCACTACTGGTGGATCATTTAGTAGCCCATGGCCCACCAACTCAGGAGTATAATCGTCACCGCTCTCTTGGAGAACAACCGGTGGTCATATCAGTGGCATGACTCTAAAAGGTCAAATGCTGAAATTAGATCAAGATTATCAATGACAAAAAATGAGGAGTCAAAGAGGGGAATAAGAGTTGCAAAGCATTCAAGATTTATAATACTTTACTACATGGCGTGTATAAATTCTACATGGCGTGTTCATAAAATCCATTCACATATGCGTATAACCCAGCTAAAACTGGTCAAGTAACACCCCAAACACATGTTGTGTCCTCGGACTACACGACGTGTACTTGAATCCTCCTTCCCTGCATGGGTCCTTCTACAAAGCTTAAGCCACATGGCTCTCCAAATATAAACCTACATGGCATGTCCCACAGGTACATTGTGTGTACTCTACAAGCGTTCATCAGCCCATGTTGTTCGTGACACAACCTATATACCAGGTCACACTACCTGACATGATCCAAAAAGACACGGCGTGTTCATAGAAGCCTCATACTGACCCATATTGCTCGCTACACATCCAGCTACATGGTTGACACTACATGGCATGTTCAAGGTTGACACGACATGTATGTCTTAATGTTTCCACCATACATGTTGTTAGTTACATAGGCAGACCCCAGGTCAACACAACAAGGCTTGTACAATAGGTACACGGTGTGTTCCCCTACTCCATTCCCTACACTGTGTCCCCGCCCACATGGTCTATGACACTGGAAGAGACTACACGGAATTTACTTAGGGTACATGACGTGTACATAACAAGTTTTTATTTCTTCCTGAACAGAAGAACACACGGCGTGTGTCCAAATAACTATATGGCGTGTATCCTGAGTTTTTTGGACAGTAAGCCTCAAAAACTACTCTGGAGCCCAGAACAATGTCGAAACAAACATCTATGTGCCAAATTGCGATCCGGGTGGGCCCATACTCCCCGCGAATCAATGCTTGGAATCTTACACAGGTTATAACAAAGTATAATTGTCAATGATCAACCAAATTCCGGTTATTGAGGGCACATATTCCTCATGAACTGATGTTTGTAGTTCATTATATCAACAACCTCACACAAAAATACCATATCAAATAGCAGGTATTTATCAAAGCAGCTATCACATCAACATGCTTTTCTAGAACAACAACTATCACAACAACATGCACTTTCTAATGAACATACATGGCATGGAAGGGATGAATGACATATGATTCCAGCATGTGCCTAAATGATGGATGAGTAGGTATACCATCATCTCATCGGGTTGTAACTAAATAGAACCCATGTATAACATATAAATAGCACAATCAAAAGTACTTCACCCAATGGTGAAAATCAAATCAACTGTAAAATTTCAAAACCCGTAATAATTACAATAACGAGGTAGGTTGTATTTTCCATGTACACAAGTTAGCTACACCCGAGCACAACTTATTGACAACTACCATGTATTTCATATCGCTGACTACGGCTCCAAAAAATATTTCAATGAATGTAAATCCTCTGATATGGCTTTGTAAAGTCCCAGATTCGGGTGTCACTCAACAGGTGCCCCGATCATGGTTGGTCACTTGACCTCACATGCATTTACCCAAATGGTAGAGGCAGCTGACTAGCACTGAGGGCCCGTGTCTGATATTGGGGAAACTATGACCTCATTTGTCAAAGTATAGCACAACGAAAAAGTTAAATGGCATAAACATGAAACCATGGTAATATTAAACATCATACAATTGAAATGGACAACTGAGTAAAAGAGAACCATCAGTCATATATATAGAGATGTTGCATGTCAATAATTCAACGAAAACAGCCAAAACAGGATACACTGCAATACAATACAATACAGCTCAAAGTACAAGGTAAATCTTAACAAAGAAAAATGGTGCAATAGGAACTCAGCAGCATCGCGAGCCTAAGCTCGGTCCCATGCTCTCATACTCCTCTACAACAATCATGTAACTGTATAAGGACTCTTGACCCTGTCAACACCTACAACAATATTGTCTGTTTAGCCCAAAGGCATGCCCCAAACAAGGTGTGAGAAAATATCCTAGTAGGCACCCAGCCAAGGCTGCTACCCAACTGTCATTGAAAAGGATAAAGAACAGTGTGCAATAGAAAATGAAATAAAAAAATAAGTACTCAAAGTAACTAACTTACCAGTTATATTTCCATTTTTAATATTTTGATAACCATTCCAACCATGTGCTTTAACTTGATGGGTATAACATATAGAAAATCACCACGGTGAATATCCATGATAACATTGTCCTCATACATTAAAAACTTACCCTCAGGTATGAAGAGTCGAAACCCACAGGTAATTTCACACATGCATAAAAGATATTTACCTCAGGCTTATGAAGTGTCACTGTCAGACACCAAATCTTCTGCCCACATGCATGAAAGGAGTTTCCCTCAGGCTAAACAGAACACAGCCCTCAGGCTAAATAGAACACTACCCATAGGTGCATGTAAATGGTCCTAGGCCAACATATAAGAAAGCAATGATATACAATTCCTCTCAAGTCAATTTAAAGCATGTTAAATTTTACGGTATACCCTCAGGTAACCTGGCCAAATGGCAAAACAGTGGAATGCACCCCCTGGGTGGTCCTAGATCCAAGAAGCGATCCCAAAAAGCAGTTAATAATTACATTCAATTGCCTATAAAATTATTGGTTTTTAAAATATCCAAGGAAGCAGCCATAAGACTCCCCGATCATGGGTTAGTAGCTCAACGATACACAAAAATGCAAAATAGTTGGAATATAAACACCAGACCACCTACCTAGATAACCCTTGACCGGTATATGTGAACGTCGCCTCCTGAAACGCACGAGAAAGGAATTGATCTGAGATAAACAACTACACGTTCAACATAAAATAACATTCCGTTGGGAAATAGTTGGTATGAATGACTTAAGGAGAAGGGAGGGCTTACTCGTGTGGTCAAAAATTGATCGAAAGATATGGAATCGGATTCCCAGTGTGCGGTCTGGAGATCGTCCAAGATCTGGTCATTTCTCATGCTCTTCTCCGGCATTCTAATCATCCTCTATGATCAGAGCAGGCTATTTCCCGTTTTAAGCGAAAAAGAAAAACTACAGAGCATGTACTCTCAAGTACAAAGCGTGTACATCTCATCATTTAACTATTCCTATGGAGGCAAATTTTCACCGCCAAACTGTTCATATGTTGACATGAGTACACGGCTTGTTCTCATGATTACACGGGGTGTACTATCGCTCAGCTGGAGGCTACCTTCACTGACTTACTATTCACCAACTCGCTGACTACATGACGTGTAAATACCCACTTCACGGAGTGTGGTCGTTTTTTACACCTTTCATCACCGACATGGCTACATGCTGTATGTACTCATCTCACAAGGTCAAAGTACACGGCGTGTGGAAAACTACATGGTGTGTGGAAAACTACATGGCGTGTACCCACAAAATTTGGGATATTCCCCCATTTTCTTTATTTTCTCAAAACACAGAAGGAAACGAAAAAGAATAAACTCATACCTCAAAAACCAGAACCGGGTTCTTACTATAATACTTATTATTTAAAAACTATATAATATTTGTGATACTGAATTTTAATACATATTGTTATATCTGAAACAATGATAATAATGTTTCTTAGTACCTTATTAACTACTCATTCATTATTTAATCACTAGTTAATCATTATTAAATTATTATTTATTTATTTATTTATTCTATAATCAATAATCATATTATATTCATCCGTAAATTATAACAAAAAATTACATGTGATCAATTTTAGTCCAATGACATCATTAATGAATTTAGAATTAATCATTACTTACAATATGTATTATTTCTACGATATATATAACTAATTAAAATACATAATAAATAAAATCATTAAAACTTGCTAAAATGAATTAAATTACTCATAATAACTTTCATTATTTATTTTCTTTTTTCCTTTTCCATTTAATTATAAAACATCATAATTATAATTTTATCATTGATAAATATACTGATTTTATTTTTTTATTTATTTTTATTTTATTAGTTTATAAGGAAAATATAAATAATAATTGTCATATCCCTTAAGTGTGTCAAACCAGATGTGAAACATGGCCCATTTTTGTGCACCGGTTCCCATTCGAGTCTAGCATAAAGCTGTGTTTTCATGTTTTACGCCTAGGTACAGATATGCTAGATACACATACAATAGTTTGTATCCAGATAGGGTTTTGACTACTTAGATAACCACATTATCTTTATGATTACCAAATTTCACAATACTATATCCTATGTTATTCTACAATTAATTTATACATAATATATACATAATCATTACTAATAATTATTATTATTCAAAACTATAAATATTTAATTAACCAACCCTGAATAAAAAATATTTACAACTAACAAAACTACTTCAAAGTGAAATATTTTGAACAAAAAATAATTAAATTTAATAAAAAAATACCATAAATTAAATAAAAAAATTCATCTAAATGACGATTTTGAAAGAAACTGCCTTGTTTTGGACAATTAACTCCACAACAAGGAAAAAGATTTTTGTAGAGAGAGAAGTAGTGGATTTTAGAGAAATGGGGGAATCATTAATTGAGGAGACAAGGGTCGTTGATGCCCTTTTTTAGGTATACGAGGGAAATGTGGCTTTGTTGGAGACAACATTCAACTCCCCAAAAGAAAAAAGGCAGATCCCCCCTCACCACCTTTTCTCTGTCATCATTCCAAGACAAAGTAATCGTATGTGATGGAAGGTGAGATCACTGATTTTGACATTAATGCGTATTTGTTATAAAAAAATTGGACACATACTATTTTTAATTTTTATTTCATAATACCTATTAAAACATATCTATTTCACATAATACTACTTTTCCTGTCTAATGTTAGAATTTCATTTTTATACCACACCTTCTTTAATGGATCTTACACAGATACACTAATAGAGACCATGAACCACTACCCACCACCATTTTAGGATGAATCTATATGTTATTCCAGTATCCAATAGAGAAGTCACCCATGGGTCACCTATTTCCCTCTTTCAATCAACCATTCAATGCTCATCCATCCGCTGAAGCACAACTTACTAGATTAGTGTCATGATATAAAAAATTATTTTCTAATATATTATAATCATACATCAATGTTCAAAAAATCCATACTGACCCACTCCGTTCCTCATTTAATTTCTTGATTTCACTAAAATAGCATCTCAATCATGTCCTTAGATGAATAGATCGGTAGTGCCACTACTTATCACTGAGTCTGATCTATCTATTGATGAATCAAGTGTTGATCAAATATAATCCCTGGATCCTAATTTTGATATGGTGAATGATGGATATAATATAAATTTTTGATCCTAGAAATAAAAGTTTGATTTTGAGTAACAAAATATATGACAAATCATGATTCATCTTTGGATGACCATCTAGAATCATCTAACCAAACTAGAGGCTTGATGAAGCCAATACATTGAGTATTTTTTTATCAAAAATTCCACTAATCTATTCATTAAATTGAATCCAAAAATTATATCATTGTGGAATGTTAACAAAAAAATTAAAAACTACTAGTGAAGTTTAGACTACAATGATGTAATTCAAAGATTGATAATGGGTAATTAATAGGGTAGTGTAATTTTATAGGTTATATTTTTATTTGTATGTTTCACATTGAATATAGTGAAGAAACACTATTTTCTTTCCCTAGGGTTGTGGATATGTTTGGAAGTCCACACTAGACATTCATGGGAAAGTTCAAATAAATCATATTTAGAAAAATTATAGATTTATTATGATGTTATTTTTTCCCATAAATGGTTCCCTCAATGGGTTAAATACAATTTGAGATAAAAATGATAATATTTAAAGCCTTCATAAGGTAAATGGAATTTATTCACTTGTTTGTTGATTTTTGTTTTCAATGGTTTTGTGATTTGAACACATTTTTAGTGAAACCCATTATATTAGGAATCTAAAGTTATGATGATAAATTTGAAGGTGCTGATATGAAGTCTATTAAAATTTTAGGTGTTGGTGATTGGTGAGATTAATGGAAGACTCACCCAGTTATATAAAAAATATGTATTGAAATAATAAATTATAAATGGTTATCTTGGAAGAGATATGATAATTTTATAAGTGTCCAATATACTCTAGGAAATCATCTTTTCTAGACATTTAGTGATTTAGATTCTTCATACTCTTATAAAATCGAAAATGAATATTTTTGGGTGACATATTCTTGAGTGAGGAGTGAAATCCGTTGGTGTAACATTGATCGACACATTTGAGATTGAATATATAAATTGAAGAAATGCCACATACAAAACAATGAAATAAGATATTGGGCAGTGACAATGAGTGCATTATTCAAAGTGGATTTGAAATTTTTTATTAATAAGATAAATTTTTCAAAAAAATAAAAAGATCAATATATAACCTTTTAAGATGAAATTTCAATTATATATCGAAGGATCATATTAAAAATCATATTATTACTGTAGAGAACATTTAGTAGAAGGAATTATAGGGGAGACTCTATTTATCATTATTATTTATTTTCCCTTGATTTTCAATAATGAATTTATCAAATTTCCTAGGAATTGGGATTAAAATATGCGTGTTGAATTTAAATTTATTCACATTAAACTTTTTTTTAAATTTTTTGTGCCATATTTTCGTAATATATGTCAAAGTCATTTTTCATCATTAGAATGAGTTTATTATGTTGAAAAATATAATATCATCTATTTTATAGATAAAATTCTAAATATGAATTTTGAAATAATATTATTACATTTTTATTAAAATAAAATTTTACAAAAAATAAATCCTTTCAATATAAAATCAAATAATAAAATTCTCTAAATTAAAAAATATACTACCTAGCCCTTCCCACTCGTCATCATCATTGACCAAAAAATATTTTGCTAGCAAAAAATTTAAAAAAATGCTTTAGTCATGAAATAAATATAAAAAATTAAATAACATGTTATTCACATCTCTTAATCTTCAAGTGATCACCAAGAGAAAAGAAGTCTTAATTTGGAATAAACTCTAGATTAATGAATACCCATTAAAACCCAGTAATATTTTTTATATTATTTATCATTTTAAGGTACTCTTTATTATTACAATAATATAAAATATACTTCATTTAATAAATTATAGTATAATTTCTTAAAACTTATAGTTAATAATATATAGAGGTGTGTAGTGTTTCAAACACATAAAAACGGAAAATTGTGATTGGGAAGACCAAAAATCATTGAGTGGAATAGTTATATGTATATTATTAGTAATGGGATACTTTTGTTGATTGAAAAATGAAATTGAAATTCGTGATAAAATAATCTTATCAAGAAGACAAAAAATGATCTGAGAAAAAGAATAAAAAATAATCAATTATAATTATAAATTTTTATTTTAAAATGATTTTTTTCTTTCATCAAAATTTAAATTTAAATACCAATAAAAAAATTAAATTGATTAATCTTTTTAACTAATATATTATCATTTTAGAAGATTAATCTTAAATCCCCCTACATTAAATAATCATATTATGGTTAATAAAATAAAACTAAATTACATTAAAATAAATCGTATTGATAGGTTATCATGATTTTAAATTAAAATAATGATTCATGAGATAAATTTTACGACATAAATTATGAAGAAGAATGATTTTGAAACAGTGAGAAAATACTCCCCATGAATATATTTTAATTTTGTGAATTTTAAATATATAATAAATGAAAACTTATTTAGTCTGGTAATTAAAAATGAATAAATAAAATGAGAAAATGAATATCCCCTATGAGATAAATGATCATAGGCACCACTATCACTATTATAAAACTCTAAGAATATCTTGAAGTATTTTGTTTCCACTATCTTACAAAAATTCATGAATTTGATATCACTAATGATCCATAACATATTATTTCCCCAATAGGTTCTCTGTAAAACCATTTTAATTATGTCTGTTCAGTGACATAATTTTTAGGTGACAACACTATTGAACTATATAACATTTCACCCTTAAGCTCATTGTCACTGATGTGGAACTATTCACTGAGTAATATAAATTCTTTCTTACAGTAGTATACCTGATTCAAATAGAATTTAACAAATGCATGCTCACTCAACATGAAAATTGAATATAGAAGAACCTCTATCATGACTCAATTTTTTAAATCAAATCCTTGTTTTCTTATTTAAAAACCGGTTCCACTAATATTTTTTGATGGACTATATAAATTTAAATGAATTAAAAAAATATTGGATTCCATACTATTATTCCATAATTAGAACTAAATATTCATAAATTAAAAACCATCTTCCTTTGAGAGAGATACACTCACATTTTCATTATAAACAAGATCTTATAACATAAGAAACTAATGAAATTAGGGATATAAGGCCCTACCTTCCTTAATCATACATCATTAGAAAAATGAAAAATAAATAACACAATGATTCATATTCAAAATTCAATTGAATTTCTTGGCTCATCCTCATAAATCCATCTTTGTTTGAGATAGAATGGAACTTATATTCATCAAACATCAAGTTTTCTGGTTTGAAATGATTTTTAGTGACTAGACTCACTAATATAGAAATACCCTTTAATATTGCACAAAATTGAATTTAATAGTGATAAAATGTGATATTAAACTCAGCATTGTCAATGGTGTGGTTCCCATTAGCAGTAATATTTCAGGCACTGATAAAGACCGATTATGATGAAGTGTCCTATTTTTATACAAGCCTAATGAAACATCTTATAACCTATATATAAAAAATTTAAAATTGATTTAAAATAAATTTTCCATCATGAATAAAGAAATTCCTATTTTTAAAATTTCAAATCAAGTTTTCTATAATTAATTTTATAATTTATATCCATAATAATTTAAAAACAATAATGTTTCTTTATATATAGAAATCGTGATCCCCTCTAAAAATAGCCTTACTACGATATCAATTACTTAGAAATAATATAAACACATGAAAATGAGTCATCCTATTTACAAAAAAATCATTTGTTTTTAATATTATAAATAAATTAATAAAACATTAATATGTAAAAATATATTAGAAATGTCAACTTTTAATACAAATACACAATTGGAGTTTCACCATTCACACAATGAATTTTGTTATCTGGAAGATGAATCTATCATATTAAGTATTGTTAATATATAATTGACTTAATTTGTAAAATTATTTAGGATTGGTTTTCTTAGATATAAATATGTGAATTGTTCTTTTATGGAAATTAATTTAAATTTTAAATAATGTCACACAGGTGTTGTTTTGGTCACTCTATGTGACAGATTGAGGTTCGATTGATTCTTAAATACCAAAATTTACTTATGGTTTATTGTCTTAAATTATCAAAAAAATCGGAATGTGTTTTCTCAGATGATAGTATGCTACATGTATATTTTACTAAAATGTAATCTTAAACTAAAAACATGAAGTTTGATTCATATCTCTAAAATCATGTGTTAATTTGACATGATCCTATATCCTACACATAATAAATGAAATATAACTTGTTTACCTAAATTATAAATGATATAAATAGTATTATCATGGTTTCTAGTGAGTGACACATGTTTTTAATGAAAATGTCAATTTTAAATTGATAACAAAAACATTAGGTCACACCTATCACAACATGCATCTACTTGATGTTATGTTTATTAGTAAACATAAAAAATGACTCATTGATACTTTTATTAATGTATGAAGTCAATTAGAATGTGTTTTGTTGGTATATAATATTTCACATGTTCATTTTGATTAAATTAATATCAATTTAATATAAAAAGACACACTCAGAACCATATCGGACACACCATGCATCAGAATGATGTATGCATGATATATAGACATCAAAAATTATAGATGGATCATTTAAATTATGTTTCTCTACAATATAAATGTGTATTATTGGTTTTTAGTATGTCACTTGTTTCTTTCATTAATATTAATGACAATTTAAAATAAAAAGATACAAGTGTATATATAACGGTCAAAAAATGTATCTAATAGAGGAGATATTGATTTATAAAAATCATATTTGACTAATTGATCATTTTAATATTTTTATTAATGAATAATGAAGGAATTTTATCATTATCGAGTTTGCCAGCTTCCATTTTTTCTAAAACTAATGTCATTTTCAAATAAGAAGACACACTTATAGTCATATCGATCACACCATCTATCAGATTTTGTTGTATCAAATAAATACATGCATAGAATGAATATTGGATCATTTACCTGATGTATAAAAATATTATGAATGCATTTCGTAGCTTTGATTAGGTTAGTTTCAATTTTTATTAAAATTGAGGTCTATTTTAAATAAAAAAATGAAAATGGACTTATATGGGTCACATCGTGCACAAAAATGAGATGTGGTAGTGTATTATATGTCCGAAATGATTCATGGATCATTTCACTAATGTATAGAAACAATAATAATTCATTTACATAGTTTTCAATATTTACCTTATTTTTACTAAATTTAAACTCAATTTTAAATAAAAATAAGCACATATATCCATATCAGTATCACCGTGCATCCAATTGATATGATGTTGATTCATACACATCAACATGACTCATGGATAGTTTTACTTGGGTATCAAAACAATTTGAATGCATTTTATTGGGATTGAGTAGGTCATTAGTACTTTTTACAACATTTGATGTCAATTTTAATTAAAAATAAACACCTAGAGTCATACCAGTCACAACGTTTGTTGGATTGAGTTTGGGCTGATTCCTACACATCTAAACTGACATATGAATCATTTATCTAAATAAAAAAACAATATGAATATGTCTTCCCAGTTTTTTGTAGGTAAGTTGTACTCTTTACTAAAATTGATTTCAATGTTAAATAATAAGACAAATTTTGTGTCATATTTGTCAAATTGTGCATCAGAATGAGGTGAGGATGATTCCAAGATGTGAAAAATGACCCAGGTATATTTTTATTATTGTATCCCAAAAATCAGAACTTCTTTTACCTGTTTTCATTATTTCACTGTTTTCTATTGTTAAAATTAAGGTCAATTTAAAATAATAAGATACACATTGAGTCATATTGGTGACATAATGTGTTAGACTGAGGATCCGATTATTCCTCCATGTTACAAATGGATCTTGGAACATTTTTATAAATTATAACAACAATATGAAAGAATTTTCATGGTTATGAGTAGATAACTGGTTATTTTTTCTTAAATTAAAGTCAATTTTAATTAAAAATATGAAAATGGAGTAATAAAAGTCACACTATTTATCAGATTGAGGCGTGAATGAATCCTAAAAATCTAAAATGATTTATGCATCATTTCAAAAATGAATGCAAACAATACGAATTCATATTCTCATTTTTTAGTTGTTCAATTGTACTTTTATCAAAGTTAATGTCAATTTTGAATAAAAAGACACACATGGAGTCATACCGATCACATTGTGAATCAGGTAAAGGTAAGGCTGATTCTTTAACATAAAAAATGACTCATTTAATGTTTTACTATTGTACAAAAACAATATTTATGAATTTTTTAATTTTTTAGTATGTTACTTATATTTATTTAATAAAATTTTATTTTAAATATGAAACAGGAACATTTACTCATAATGGGGATATCATATATCATTTTTTCATGAGAATGATTCCTACCCAATAGAAATAATTTTTCAATTGATGCCCTAAATTATCAAGACAATCTGATTGGTTTCTCTTAATTTTTATTAAGTGAAATATTTTGAACTAAAATGATTTTTTTCAAATTGATAATGTACATTTTGATTCTTAGTAGTCACAATATTAATCAAATAGATGATGGATTGTTTCCCAGAAAATTAAAGTAATCTAATTTCATTTGTTCAGTTTTGAGTATTCCATTTTTTATTTTAGTAAAAATAATTTTAATTTTAAATAAAAAGTCACACCTAGAGTCATACCTATCTCACCATGTGTCTAATTAAGGTGTCGCTAATTGCTAAACATACCAATTTTTCCAATAAATACCTAAATAATAGTGTTATCACTATTCTTATTGCTTTTATTTGTCAATCTACCAACAATACATAATGATTCGATGTTGTGGGTCAAAATACCTTTCTCATTGTTCCAAACCTTATGAGTATAAGAATCCTTTCTACCCATTATATTATGAGAACTCTCCACAATGGGAATAATAGATTCCTCCATCATTCTGTTTTTTAAACTCTAGAATGGTTTTTTGGCTATGAAAATTGAATTACTATGATGTGTTGTTAGGTCAGAAAATAAAATAAATAGAAATATGGGTATCATTAGAAGGAAGGAACAAGGTATCTCTTTTTTGTACTATTTTAGTTATTTAAAACAAAAAATGATGACTTTAAAAAACATATTTGAAAAAAAATATATATATCTTATATAAAAATTAATGGAAAATAATAGATAATAATATGTAATATTAATTAAATAAGTATTAGGAATTTAATGTATCATGATGGTTTACTACATTGTTGAACTATTTCCAAATTGTCATTATCTCAGTAGCATCCTTGAAGTCCAATCTCTTATGAGCATGAGCTTAGTCAAACAAATACACCATCATTAAAAATCTAATCCACTTGTATGAGGAAGTAATTATTATTTGATTAAAACTAAATAGAAATATATTAAACATAAATATGATATATTTCATTACATTTATTGATGTCACAAATTAATTTTATTTCTGTATAATATTCCATCAGGTATGTTTTTAATCCATTTCAATGAAAATATATATTTTCTTGTGAATATGTGTATTTCTTACAATCATAGTGGTACTAAAAATTAGAAATAAAGAAATGATTATAAAATATTTAAATTTAAATTGTAATTATATTTGAAAATACATCTTTGCAAATGATCGTTTTTAAATAGAATATGATATGTCTCATAAATTTACAAACACAATAACCTACATCTTTTACATTTTTTAGAAACAACATAGATATTAAAAAAAAGTATTTTGTTTTTATATATGTTTGGATTGTAAAATATTGTAATATATACCCTGACCCATGTCCAGTTGTAGATCATTTAAGGATCGTTGTGCTTATTTATTGTCACCATTCAATTAATTTCAGGACATTTATACAATAACCAATGTCAAAGAATTCCCATTAAAACATAATATAAATTATAAAACATTATGTTTAATTCTAAAACATTGTATTTAGTTCATTAAAATTTGGAAAATCCTATCATGTATTGTCTACTTGTTGGGTATCTGTGTAGTGAATCTGGCAAATAAATCATTGGTGTTTCAAAATTGACTGTAATGAGCTCCTAATGAATCCTATAATAGAAAATGAAACATGTAATGAACGAAATTAATATATTTTTGATATGATTATATTTTATATTTTTACCCAAGAATCATCGTTATTAAGAAGAATATTTCATTTATATGTTTTCATTAAATTGATTTGTCCATTTTTTCCACTATTTCATTCATTTTTTTAAATATATTTCTATTTTTCTAAAGTAGTGTTGTTATGATTAATGAGTCCAAATTTATATTCATTGGTATTCCCTTAAATTGGTAATGATATATACACATAAAATGAATTTGAAAATTATATGTTCATAATTAACATACTATATATTCTTTTCAAATAAAAATCATGAAATCATACCACATGTTTACAGGTACAAAAAATTATTCTAGACATTCATATTTGAGTATTTCAATTACATTTTCAATAGAAATGTAGTCTGTTACATCATCTTCAAAATTGACTTCATCAAAAAAAACTATGTGATTATAACCAATTTGTAATTTTGTATCCACGTGAACCATAAATGTTATTAAATGTGACTATTCAATGGTAGGTTGATTTTTATTTTACCCTCACCATCTTTAAGATATAATCTCATTATAATTATTAGAAAGCCTCCATGAATCCTTATAATAAGTATTAAAAAATATATCTTATGTTATTCATCTATGATAAATACACTCTTCATGGGATGATAAAGAATATGTCAATTTTTCATTATTTTTTTAGTCAAACAATGAAATCATATAATAAGCTTAGTGTAATATCTTCCCACATCAGTATAATAGGAAATGGAGAAAAATGGTGCCAAAAATATATATCAACCATCATGATTTACTGTGTGATGATTCATATGTAACTACTAATCATAACCATATGTGGGTTAACATGCCAACCATGAAAATTCCATTTGACCTCGAATTTGATGTGTTTTCATTTATAGTTAATTATTTTTTCAAACACCATCAAAATATGGAGGTCATAATTTTTTACATAATTTTACCATTATCACCTACCATTTCCTCATATTCAACATATTCAATATTTTTCATCTATACTGGCTGCATTGGTAGGAAAAGAAAGTCATTGTACCACTATACATAGAGTAGAAAAAAGTTGAGAAACATATTGTTTCTAAGGATTGGGAAAACTATCTTGTACAGAAGGTCATCATTCCACTTCAATGGGAATTAAATCATGTTGAGGGACCTCTTATTCCATATTATTGGGAGACCCACCATGTGCATAATTCATTATCTATATAATTGTTTTAAAATATAATATCGATTAAATAAATAGAATTTTTAACATATAATAAGATGAGGTAACACAATCTATATTATAAAAAATATTAAACATGATTATTGAAATAATTTTTTTTAATGGTTATTGGTATTTGACCCCTATATATATTTTTCAATTTGATTAATAATGGTCAATTATAGCATAAAAACTGTTTCTACATTGGGAACATTGTTATTTGAATGCAATGTCCCAATAAAAGGTTTAACCTGAGTTGAATTTTCATTTGACACTTCAGTGGTTTTGGTTAATAACAGAACATATGAAAAATTTCAGTCTGTGAAGTCTAGATCAAAATATTATTGAATTTCTTGAAAATAAATTAAAAATGTAACATCTTTGTACACAACTTTATAGAAATCCATTTTCACAAATAGAAATTCGTATATTTTAATATTACTCTTGTTATCAACCCACATTCATTGAATATTTGTGACCTAAAATGTAATATAATCCAACTCACTTATTTTGTTATTATTATTTCAAATTATGACATATTACAATATATTGAATTTTTTCCTTATTACTAGAAATATTCATCGTTTGATCCACAATTGTAACTCCCTATTTAAAATTTTATTTCCTTCATCATGTTCATTTTTATAGAATGTGTAACCATTAATTATGAATCTATTGTCTGAAAATACATACACAATTGGTCTTCTATCCTTCTATCGAATTCATTCTGAATGTAAATCTATATTTTCTTTAAAACCCCTAAAAATATTGTCTCTAAAACAACATAGAAGATATTTATTATGTGTATTTGATATGCATACTTCTTCCCTTGACAGATAATAATACATAATTATTTATTTTTGGGTTTCAACATATGCGGAAGCCTCTAAAATATATTGAAAAATGTAATAGAAGGCCTACTCCTGATTTTTAATATTGATTATAGAAACATTTATTCCAAAGAATTCGCTACCCAGTATACACCAAGTGTGATGATACTTTGGTTGACCAATGCATTCAACACCTTACTTGTAGTCAATACAAAAATCAATAGATTCCTCACGAATATATTACTCAGTAATATGAACCTATGGATGATTTCAATTTTTGACATTGCCTTTTAAATTTTTTTTTAATTATTAAATGGGATACAGCTATTTATATTTTACATGACCACATAGTTGAATCCCTCTCATAAATAAACCATCAATTCAACCATCCTATCAAATAATGTTGGCCACAAGAAAATTTATTATTCACATAATATAACCATGATTCCCCTTTCCATAGTTGGTAATTTTTTACTCTAAATCATAGCTTCTTATATATTTGATAATGAAATAGTTATTGGTTAATGTATTATGGAATTTTTTAGATAAAATAAAATGTAAAGACACATGATGAAGATATTAATTAAAAACATGAAATTCATGTGATTTCAGAAGAATTAACCTTAAATAGGGGATTGAAATGATAATCTTGATAGTCAATAAATAACACTCTAGAACCATTTAATCATTCATGATGTTAAAAAACTGATATCACTCTTTATTGGAAATATTTTTAGTAGCTATAGGAAGAGAATTTTTGTTTCACCATTCATTGGACCTAACACTTCCCTTATTCATATTTCAACCATGTCCAAACTAACCTAAATTCCCTAGTTTTTTCTATATATTTTTTGTAACATGATGATGACACTATCAAATTTTTTTTTCAACATGTGTAACAATAAGAAAATGTCTAATGTAGAGAAAATTCTAGTATGGTAATTCCTAAAAATTGATAACTATTTCCAATAGGTGTTCATATGGTTGTTCAAAAATAGTATTGAAAAATAATTTTCCTCATATTTTACATTCTAAAATAGCTGATCACCTGTTAGTGGAGATAGTTCCCTACATTTTTTTAAATTTTCATGGAATTTTATCTTCCAGGATTATAACATCTCCTATTGGGGTAAGAATATGTGATGTCCTATAAACACAGTCTTTGATGAATGTTTTAACCTAAATTACTGTGTACAAAATTCCGAAATGGGACACCCTTGAGTTCCTTAAATGTTATATTCTAACAAGTTTCCATATGGAGATATGTCATATATCATTTATACAACATTGATCTCAATGTGAAATCTTCTGTTATGTATATATAATACAATGTAACACCAGTATCCCACAAATAATTTTAAAACCACAATCATTCGTGCCAAAAATATCAATATCATTACCCGGTTGTTTTGGTCTTTTTATAAGCATAGATAACATGATTTTTTAATTTCTATCATAAAAACTGTAGAAATATATAATTTATCAACATAATCATCCATGAATATTGAGTGATTCTTAGAAAACCAAAATTAATATCTCCATATATAGATGTAGCATGATAAAGGATTCTCATCTCATTTTGAAATTAATAATACTCATGATAAATTTTCTTCTACTCAGGATAGGTTATTGGGTGATGGCATTTCACCTCATTATTTCATGTATGAGATTGACATGAAAATTAATGTTAAATATCCTCACTTATATATGCTATCTTATTCCTTTGAATTATTAGAATAAACCATACAAAAATCATAGGACTCATTTCCTCATTCTTGAATCTTAAATTATCCCACATTGGGAATTATTTATGTGATTTTGGGTCCTTCAGAAATAGTATACAATTATTTTGGTAAATATGTACTCTCTCTGAGATCATACCCATCATATATAGAATTTATTTATTATCATACACTAAATTAGTTATGTCATTTTCTTTTAGGAGAATATCATTCAAGAGATAAATTAGTTCAACAAAACTGGCATCGCTCCATTCATTCCCTTTATTCAAATTATATAGCTTTAGTATGACTGAAAATGTGGTATATTTTGTGAAAATGGAATAAAATGAATTTTTTTCATATCATATTCACTTCTCAAAAATGGAAAATATATACTTCTAACTTCATCATTCATTATCATTTGTTTAATATGGTATTAATCATTTTCCTAACCTAACATCACATCCTCAATTAATTCTTCTTCATTCTTCACACTTGTAATCTTATCAGATGATCCATAAAACGTAGTGTTATCCTAGTCACGAGAATCAATTTTCAGTTCCCGCATGTGTATTCCAACATATATAAATTTATAAATTCCATGACATATAAAGTGTTCATAAAATTCTTCTAGACTATTTAGTCCTGAATTATAATATCACATACATGGAAAAAGGATTTGATAAGGGTTATATACATGTTCTATTAAAAACCTTATAAACTATTTTACCTGATCTTTATAATCTTTATTCACATGATTCTAATCCATCAATTCTTTATTCTTATCCATACTATGTGATACATTAATATTAATATTTTTCAAAATAAATACAAAAAATATGTTCCATTGAAGATTATTCTCACGAATTTCTAAACAGAAAATGGAAACAATAAAAAATTATTTATCAATCTACAAGATAAAAACCAAATATTGAAGGAAAATTATAAATAATGAAATTTAATATAATAATTGAAAAATATATATTTATTTTAAACCACATTTTATAATATAAAATATAGCTACTGTATATAATAATTGTTTCATAAGTAAAAAATGAAATTATAAAATTTTTTAAGGATTTTTTTTCATTTAAATAAACAAGGATTTTTTCATGGGACTCAATAGATTTAAATAAACATTTTGAGTAAATGTTTTTTAAATAGAAAAATAGGAAAAATTTAAATATTTGTGTGTAAACTACAGTTTGAAATTTAAGAAGGTGTTTGAACAGGAATTTTAAATGGATAGAAATACTTTTTTAACTCTTTTAGTAACTTAAATTTGAAATGGATGTTTTTGAAAATTCTCTTTAAATATTTTTTTTTAAATTTTGGGTTATAAGATGATAATTTTAAATGAGTGTAATTTATTATCAAACTAAATTAATATATGTTTTAGGAAAAATCATACGATACATTGGTATTTTTAAAACCCCCTAATAATATTCCATGTTTATAATACACATATTAACTTCAAGATGATGGAAATTTCCCAAAAAATGTTATATATCCATATTCAACATAGATTACCACCATTAATACCCATTTAACCACTTGTTATCATCTGAGATATAATCCCAAGACATCTATTTTTGAATTACATGGTAAAAGAGTCAATTATTTCACCCTTTAGTATTCTTTAAATAATTACCCTCTCATTAGTCCATGGAATACCTTCATTAGTGTTCATATGATACTTCTATCACCCTTTGTTTTTACTTCTATAATTTCTCTCAAAATACTATTGGATTCCCTCCGTTATTGTTTCTAGCATGTGGAGATTGAGAACGAACTTCATGCCTTATGAAAAATTGACTCGAGTGACATGACAAGTTGACCTGAGTTGGTTTATTTCACTAATTCTATATTTTTTCATTTTAATAAAGAAATAAAAGAAAATTTATAATCTAATATTTATTATAATGATTTTTTCATTATAGTGAACTCTAGACTATTACACAATCTATGTGATTTTATTTTTATAATAAATAAATCTCGAAACCCACAAATTCCTAATAAATCAATTAAATCACACATCCAATTACCAAATAATTTGATGCGAAAGCATGAAATTAAAAATACATATTTCTTATTTAACATTACATATTATTTTTTAAAAGAGATATAATTTCAAAAAAATCAAAATATATCTTGAATTAAAATAGATTTATTTTTATATGTTATATTGAAGAAATGTATTCAGTAAAACAACAAAATTATATATTAATTATAATTAAAAGAGGTAATAATGGTGAAATTTTTTAAAAAAATCATGATTTAGAATATCAATTGGCTTAACTGACCACAAATCAAGAAATTTCCCATAATGCTAAATACATTGTTTTGAAACCCTTGCATCTATTTAAATTAACCCATTATGGGTTAATTGATTTTTTATGATACTGAATTTCTTTTATGAAATTACAAACATCTAAATGAATATAATTAAGGTGTGTTAAAAGATTTGTATTGAAATGAATTCAAATATTATAACAATATTGAAACTATATTTTACCAAAGCTCAGCACATACCAAAGGTATCTATGCACTCACCCGAATGAGAAGCATATCATTTATCTAAATCAAAACAAACCATTCTAGTTAGAAAAAAATAAAGAATATTAGTATTTTTATCATATTGAATCTAGGGTACATTAAGGTAAAATTATCACTACACTAACTAATAATTCAAAACCATGGACTATAATAGTAATAATAATTTATGAATATATATTCCATTAGAAAATCATTGACTCATAAACTATTATTAGAACACTTCCCCCAAAATTCCAATGAATTATCATCATCACCATTATCTCTTGAATGAACACAAATAAAATCAATACAATATTAACACTCGAAAACTGTCCTAAAAAAATTATTTTAAAAGATCGTTAATTACACTCAAACGATAAGATCAAAATTTTTGTAGATCACATTCATCACAACTAAATATAACCTTTTCATAAAAATTTTGATCTAGTAACTAGAACATATCAATTAAATATATATCATATTTGACATTCAAAAACCTTTAGCCACAACTCATAACCTAAAATATTTCACATGAATTACATAAGTTGTCACACACAATATTGTTCAAGAATAACAAAAAATAATAATCATGAAGAGAATTAGCTGATAAATATATTAAAACAAGATTTAAATGGCATACATTTAGTTTGGAGGGTTTTTATTCATAAAATATGTGGTTTTATAGGGATGCGATAGAAATGGGATTTGGTGATGAGGTAGTGGGTTTCAATTAGGTGGTTGTAAGAGGAATACGTGGTTTTTGGTGAGGCGATGGGGAAAGGCAATATTTGGGTACAACGAGTGAATCAAAATGGGAATACGGTTCAGTGAGAGTTGTGTCATGATGACCCAAGTGATGTAATGTGAGAGTAGCTTCAATAGTGGGGTAGTAGTGGGGTTTGGCATGAGTGGTAAAGGGGTTGTAGTCAGCTTATGTGACAGACTGAATGGTTTCCAAGAAGATATTAAATTAGGGATTGATTTTAACAAGTGATAAGACATTCTTAACTCATATAAAAAAGAACTAATAAAGAGAAATTTTATCAGTGCTAAATTCTAAAGAACTAATAAAACAACTCTTTATTAATTCTAAAAATAAAATTAAAAAATTATTATTTATCAGGACTAAATTTATAGTGATGTTGATGAAAATTATTATCAATTCTTTTTTAGTGCTCATAATGGGTTGTCATTATTTTCACATAAATATAACTCATAAAATATAATGTTAATAATTTATTTATATAATAATATATATTTAAAAATTATATATATTTTCAATATGAATATATTTATTTGTATTTATAATGATAAAGATATATTAATTTATTAATAATTATATATATAATATTCATATTTATAAATATTTGTCTACATTTATATAATTATATTCTTGAGAGAGTGTGAACCCAGAGTTGACAAACCATAGTCCTTAAAAGATTATTTGTTAAATAAGAGTGCTGAAACACGTAAAGATTGGGGTAAAAATAAAAGGCCTAAGAAAATCCACTAACCCAAAGATAATAGTGAAGTTTTAATACATTTCCACTCCTTCCTCGTGATCCTCCCCAATTTCTTGTGTCCATATCTATTTTCCACTTCAAATGTTTCTACCATGTTTCATTATGTTATCCCATTCCCAAAAACCTTTCCACACTATCATGAACTTATTGGTTTTAGGTATTTTCTTTAATATCCATATTTGGTTCCTCCAAGATATTTCATGTAGTTCGATGATTTTCCTCCAATAGGTTTGTGGTAATTTATAAATTATACTCAAAAGAAATAAATTATAAAAGATATATTTTGTATTTTAGGAAGAGAAATTATTATCTCTAGAAGTATTCAATGGTGAAATCCCTCCATATATAATCTAGTTCTCAATGAATATGTTAATTTTAATCTCCAATAAAGATTCATCAGCCACCTTCGGCCGACATAGGTCAATCTGAAAATGAGTAACATTACCAATAATGCCAATTTTAACAGAGGCTATCGTGGTCATGGAATGAACGTTCCATCACATATTGGAGGGAGAGGAAGATTGACTATATTTATTTTATGAGATTAGTTGAAATCCATCCTTATACATAAGATATTCTTTCCTGGGGTGCTATATTTTTGAAACATTTAATGGGGACATCATCAAAATAGACTCTTTCATCTTCAGCAACCTTCGTGAATTCAACCCTCATTGAGGGATTGTTTGTAGCATTAGCAGTTGGTATAATCAAGAACATATCCATTGTAGAAATAAGTTCATCATTTCTAACAGAGAGTTAAAACGATGATGGTGTTGAAACATATGTGTCATTCATATTCCCCTATAGGTCTATGTACATATTTATTCATTTAGAACCCATCTCTGCAAAGGGATGATCATTCAAAACATCATTACTCAAATAGGTGCAAAGATCATTATTACGAGTACGTTAAAAGGCACCTGCATGATTAATTTGAATATTTTAAACATTGATGTAGTAATAGAAATAATACCCCCACAACTTTACCGTAATTATAGAATGATAGGATTAATTCATATCGAAAATGATCTTTAATTTTATCACCATTTTCCACGGAAGTTGAAGAGTCAGACAATGGATTTAACATTTGAACATCCACAAGGACTATAGAACTTAATGCATGTTTTTAATCAAAAGTGTTCTCAACCATATTAATTGGTGAACTAATATAGGAGAAAAGATCATTATTAGTTATTGAAAGCTAGAGCACCAAACTTAGACATCAAATTCTGGTCAATATATGCACAATTGATTGTTTTTCTGAATGAGGGTTGAAGCTCAAATCTCATGTATAAATGCGAAATACCCCGAGGTTAAGCACATTGAAAATGGATCTCTAAGAGAAAGCATGATCATAAACATTAGTGAATAAAAAATTAATATGTCATATTCCAATGGAGAAAAATCATCCCATTGACATGACCCAAATTTGGGGGAGTCGGGATTTAACCTCCGTAGAATTCATCAGTTTATCACCCTTTGAAGGAATCAATCACCCAGTATGAGAAATATTATATGGATTAAATATATTTTTAAGATAATATAGACTTTTCAAAATAATTAATGTCTCAATTACCGATATTAATGGGTGTAGTGGATGAAAATCAAGTGGAAGATCATCATTCACTATGGTACCTTCACCCGTTTGGAATTTCATTTGATTAAGGACATCCAAAAAGTATGAAACATGGTAATGAGATTTCAACAACAGACATGTGGGGCCTAGATTTAAATTTGAATCAGAACCTCATGAGACTAATGTCGATAGATTTAGCTTCTTCATCACTCCAATTATGATATAGTGTCTAGAATCTAGGACATTCTACAACACTGATAAAGAATGCTTCAAATCTAGAACCCTCATAGCATGATTGTCATGATCGCCATGAGCTCAGCTAAGACCCTCCCCATCCACCTCTTCCAATAAAATTATACATATTTGTAAAATTATTAATATTATTCATATATATAATTATAATATTTAAATTACAATAAATAGATTTATAATAATAATATTAAGTAAATAAATATTGGTATAATTAATTACTATAAAACTATATTACATATATTTATTTTAAGTTTATAAATATTTAAATATATATATATATATATTTGTAATTATAAATAACTATATTTAAATGCATTTTTAAATAATTATATGCTCATAATAAATACCTTTATGATATTTATAATCATATAATTATATAAAATAATTATATTATTTAAAAATATTTATAAAATTACAAATATAAATAATATATTTATTATAATTTTACAATTATTTATATAGATATATATATATGTTAATAATTATAATTACAAATATTTGAATATATTTATTAATAGATTAATTTAATTATAAATAATTATATAATTATTTACATTTATAAAATTATAAATACTATAAATTTATTTATAATAATTAAATAATTTGTTAAATATAAATATAAATATATAATTTTATATGTATATATATATAAATGTTAATTGTAATATCATAATTATATAAAAATATAAATAATTTTAATTATAAATAAATATATTTATAAATATTTGTTTATAATTATAATTATATATAAATATAATACTACTACTAAATGAATTTATTTTAATTTTATAAATATATATATATATATATTGTTTTATTTATATGTATAAATTAATATATTATTTAAATTATGTATATAAAATTTAAATTTTATAATTATAAATATAATAAATAATTTTATTATTTAAATATATTTATTGAAATTTCATAAGTATTTATGGGAAAATAATGAATTAATGGGAATAAAAATAATGATTCATAACTAATATATTAGAAAAAATCATACATCACATATAATGTAAATCATGATTAATAAGAGTTCCAATGAATAAATGTTCATTCATGCATCCCGAATATGAAAAATATCCATGAATTATCATAATAAATGTAATCATAAAATTAGGAACATATCAACCGACAATCAAGTCCACAAATAAACTATTATTCATATAACCCAAATTATAGGTACTCAAGCATCAATCTATGGACATAAGTAATACAAATAATGTCCATAAATGTCATAATTATCTTTTAATTTACATATTTATTGACCATATTCATTAGAGATAAATATATATTTAATTATATATTAATTTATATATTTATAATTATGAAAAATATATCAAAAGGTATTTATATTTATTTATAATTTTATATTTATAAATATATAATATTTAATTATAATTTTAAAAAAATTGTTAAAATTTTATAATTATATATATATTTATAATCATTTTAATGATTTTTTTTAAAAAAATTATATATTTATAAAAATTTATTTTATTAAAAAAAATTATCAGTGCAAAGAATAAAACCGAAATGTTATCCATTATCAGCACTTTTAGAATGTTTTGATAAATATTCATGTTTAATTAACACTTCCTACTTAGTGTTGATAAAAGCCAACATATCCCTTGATGAATATATTGTAGAGACCTGAGCTTATATTTAACTGGTTCATTGGATATTGGAACATGCTAGAATTCTTCCTAATCCCAGTATTGATATCGAGAATCTATGAGTTTTCACTATTTGATGAATGCGGAAGACCTATACCTGAGATAAACAAAGATTCCCTTTCTTCACGAATGTTATCAATGGATGAGTGAAGAATAGTTTGAATTTTAAATCCCATTATTCAATCAATTTTTAAACAACACAGTTCCATGATTTTGGCTTTCCCTAAAACGTTAAAATTTAGATTGTGACATGTTTCTTCTCCAATGTGGCTCATCTGGTTTATTAGTATTGTCGCCTCCAACTAACAATAGAACCCACGATATTCTCAATCCAGATAAATTCTTCAACGGTTCTTCACCTTCAACGGTTCTTCACCGTTGAATAGGATGACCATAATTGGAAATCAAATGGTAGTATAAATGATTATCCATGTGTTGGAAAAGTATCAATAAATGTAAATCAATGATAAGTTATGTTAGATATTATATGGTACCCATCATAGGTGAAGAACAATAGCATCGAATAGAAGTGGTATATAATGATTTTTGTCAATATACCACACATTTATAAAAACTAATGGTATGAAACTAAAAGTGAAAAAATCATGAAATTATAAAATTCCTTATTTTCATTATAATAGTAGCATGCACTAATGTATGAAAACAGTAGTATATAAAATTTTAGAAATTTTAATAAAAGATTATTAATATAAAATATTAAAAATATTAACACATTGAAAAAAATTGTAAGATGAAAAACGAATTCAATTAACTATTTCAAAAATAAATTATATGATGAGAAATAATATAAAAAAAATAAAAAAAACATCATTAATTAATATTTGGATAATAATTACTTTTTAATTTTTAAAATAGTTTATAAAAAAATTAGAAAATATGTTATAAATTAAATTCATGTTCAACATATTAAATTAAAATATAAATATGAAATATTTAATTACATAAATACAAGATTTAAATAACCAAAAAATTATGATTCAAAATGAAAATTATAAATATTATATGAACATGGATAGATAAAACAAATATTTATCACATTATATACTTAAATAAGAAAATTACAAAAAATAAATTCAACATAAAAATTACTAACATAAATTGCATTAACATATATCTAAAATTTAAAAAATTAAATCAACAAAATATCAATGGAATGATGTTAAATTTATTTCACAATCCCTTGTATAAAATATTTCTAATCATCATGAAATAAATTGAACCAAATACATAAAAGAAATTTATTTATATAAATAATAATGTGAATTCCATGAAAAATGTTATTTTAAATGCCTTCTTCCAAAGGGATTCACTTAAGTTGTAATAAGTGACTTCTATTAAAAATTAATGTTCTTTGTATTGTATTTTATTTTTTTTAAAACAAATGAATGGGGTTGAATATTAAGAATGATTTAAAAAAAATGCATTTCATTTAAAAAATTCATCCAAACAATTCATTACTCCATGGTGAATGGACCCTTATAAATGTTATAGCCCATCTAGGATCATTGTATCATTAGTAGTGGGATGGGGTGAATTGGTGATATTTTTTCTTTAATGATTTATTTATTTTGAAAAACATTTTACCTACGATTAATGATTGGAAAATTTTCTAATAAAACAAACACACATCCACATGAACATAGATATTCACATGGATAGATGCCCAACATGTGTTTCTACGTAAATGGCATGGTTTTAAACAATCCAATACCAAAAAATGCACTATAAAATAATCATTTTGTTTGGTTTAAAAGGCCAGGATAAATCCTTACACATGTGTATCATTATGATTAATACAATAGTTCAATCTATTATTCTAGAGTAAATGACATAAATCCAAATTGTATAACAAGTTAATAAACATTCAATAGTTTTATCAAATCAAGTTATCATGGCACTAGATCAACATTCACCTTTCTGAAATTTGACACTAAATTCCAAAAAATCCAACCATACAGAATGTATTAGTTTCACTTTTTGGACGTAGAATGAATAATCCATATGATGACTCGGTCTAATACCTCATTCGTAAAAATAGATAAGAAATAGTATTATGAAAATAAATCTAAGAAACATCAATTTTTTTCTTGGAAATTTACATCTAATTTTATGGTTGGATCTTGGAAATCATTCTTCGTTTTCTTCTACTAAAAGAAATTCCTCAGTAGATCATAGTCTAGAATGTTATTCACTTTAAATCTTCATTTTTATCACTATTTTTATTCACATATTTATAGTACACCATCTTAATAATGTATTATACACTTCATTTGTTTAATATATTTAAAAATGTGGGATGAAAATGAATCAAAAAATGATTAATTAATCAACCAAATTACTCAAAACTCAGTCAACATATTAATTTCATCTCCATATTTGATTGTTTATTGCTTCTTAACTCGTTTCAATTATTCTTGAACATTATTTAATCTTTTCACAATTTCTGATTACATTAACTGTTCTTTACATATTCTATTCTGATACTATTTCATCAATTGAATATTATATTATTATGAATCAAACTCATAGCCAATCTGATTCTATTGATTTAGTAAAGAAAACCCATCAAAACTACAGAAATCGCCTTGTGATTCCCATACCATTTTTAGATATAAAACATTAAAACCTTTAGTCAATAAATATTTCTAAAACTTTATTATAATTTAAATTATTTTCATTTTCCATAAAAAATTTGAATATCATTTATATATCAGCACCCTTTGGAAACACTTCAACACCAAAATAAAACCCCCTTTTGACACTTATAAAAAATCCACCAAAAAACTCAAATTTTTATCAATTATCTATAATATATTTAAAAGGTGTCAAATACATTATTGGGGTCATCTGTAGTCACAAGAGTCTTGAAACATGTGAAAACAATGAACAATTTTTTTCATTTTCTCTTAATCAAATGGTAATGTAATAAAAAACCTAATAAAATTAGACAACTAAAATATTTCTCATCATCTATTCAATTTATCATTAATTATATTTAGAATTTTGGCCCCAATAATCACAACATACTAATGTTCTTCAAAAAATCAATCACATTATGCCACTGATGGATATGTGAAACTCAGTGTCTAATGGAACATTTTCAATAATGACTTCTTTCATCGATTTTATCTTAAACTGTCAATAAAGCCTTATGTAATGTTGATTTTGTGATTTAAATGGTCTAATTGGATAAACAAATATTGGTTGATTAGTGCTTAACCAAAACATTGAGTTCAGCAACATCAACCTCACACTGTTATCCTCATCCAAAACATATATATGTATCATATATTCTTAAAAAAAATTAGAACATTAGGATCACCATATAATAATATGACTTAAATTTAAAACTTATATTACTTTATTTTCTTCATGTACCTTATTAAATTCTAATCAAAATTAAATCTTATAGTGAAGACTCGGTGAAATTATCTCCCTTTCATTCACAAAGCATGAATAATAGGATTACAAATTACTAATGATATTAAATTCATACCAAATAACAAATAATATTTATATAATGAAACTGAATATATTAACAAAATATAGACTCTAAATCATCCTCTCATTCTAATTGAAGCATTCCCTCCTAACACAAATTGTGTATGGAAAAAGTATCATTAAAAACTACATTTTAATAGAATAAAATTATGAACATTCTAATAATAATTGTGTTTCATATTATGATTCTTATATACATTTCTTCTAATCCCCAAATTTAATATTCTAAAATTATTTTCTTCATAATGAAAAAATAAAATATAATCATCACAAACATCAACCAGCTATAAAAAAATCTAGAAAACATTTTCCCAACAATATCCATCATTGAGGGTTCTTTACCAACAATGGATAATAAATCAATAAACATTGTAATCTAAACTAATGGATCACTAATCAATAATTCTAGGACTATACGATCTAACACATTATATGAAACAATAATTATTGAAAAAAAGGCCATGATATCCAAAATATGTAACATAAAAAATCATTTTCAATATTCAAACATTTCATTTCATCAAGACTTATTTCCATATTTATTTCAATAAAATGTATACTACTATAATGCACAGAAACATATTTATTTTATTTTAACAAAGAAAAAATTTCATAAAAAACATTCACATATACATGAATAAACTAAAAAATAAGGGGATTTGGTCTATATATAATTATGAAAGACAAGGGATCCTCTCATACAATATCCAATCATTAAAGTGGATAGATTCTCAAGCTAGAGAAAACAATATTAGGCTCACGCTGGGTACCATTGGAGGCTAATAAATACACTACCTTGTTAACATATTTCCATGTGTGGATAAATATCACCCCATTGGAGATTCTAATTTGACAACTCGGGATGTGATATTCAAGGGACTAGAGAGTGGATTTCATGCCTTTGATAGACTTATGGACCATTACAGAATTATTTTTAATGGAGGAGAGTGGTATATTAATGGAATTTTAAACCTCCAAACCATTAATAAGGGAAATAGATTCCAATATCATTGATTATCCTTGACCATAGAATCCGCTAAATGTTTCCTTCTAACAATTCAACATACTTTTTTAAGAGTTCATACACTTACATGTCTAGTTCAAAGCATACCAACAACTCCAATTCAAACATTTTACTTATATAATTTAATATATAACATTATATTGATTTATTAAAAATTTATACCTGATTCACTATACTATCCAATGTCTATATGAGATAATTGATAGAACCACATACCTCAACCTTGAGGAGAGTGGGTTTGGACCCCACAAGTTCATCCTATATTTGAATAATTATTCCTTTTGTAATGGTTTGGTTAAAATGTTATCAACATATTCTATTGTAGAGTCATAATTCAGGTATTGATTATTCTTCTCCACATTCAATGAGATGAAATGAAATTTTATATCAATCTAATTTTTATCAGAATATTTTACTGGATCTCTAGTATGGTTGATATACCTCTTATTATCACAACCCAAAATCAAGGGTAACATCACTTCAACATGTCATTCATCCAAATGAGTCTTCATTCACATGAGACTTAAGGAAACTTGTGTGGAAATAACATACTTATCATAATCCATGTTAAATGTTACTATGTTTTGTTTCTTAGTATTGAAACATATACAACATTACACTAAATTGATAAATCCACTACATGTTAATCTTCTATTATCAAATAATCCTTCCCAATAAGAATATTTATAATCAAAAATATAAATTACTTATGAATTATTGTACCTGAATTGGACATATGTTTTCCCATTGATATATCTAAGAAATTCATTTTCTAAACATTATATGGGATTCTTTGGTGTCAATTTGTATTATGTCACATAAGTTATAATCATTAAAATTTATGGTCTTAAGGTGGTCAAAAATAAAATTCCTCTAATAGCTGATGAATCCCTTTAGCTCATGTTCTATACAATAAAAATATTTATTCAATTTAGTTACCAATGAATAAGGTGTGGAAATGTGTTTCAAATTTTTTGTGAAAAACTTATTAATAAGTTATTTAGATTAGTTTTTTCCAGAAACAAGTATACTTTCCTTACATTTGGAGAGAAGTAACCCAATAATGTATTTCATTTCACCGAGCATGGAAATTTCAAAAAACAAATTCATCACATAATAAAACTATTAACACGTTCATTCATTATTATCAGTGGAGATAATATCATCAACATAATTAATTACGAGTGAAATATTTTTACTTTTTTGATGTATATATTACTATCAACACATAAATTCATAAAATATTACTTTCTTATATTGGTATAAAATTTTTAATACCATTCCCTTGGATAATTATTTATCACATAACGTTATTTCTTCAATGTGCACACATATCTTCCATCCATCCTAATAAAAAACCCACAAGGTTATTAAACAAAAACATCTTCACAATGTTTTATATTCAGAAATATTGACATCACATCCATATAAATAAAAACTAACTTCATTGAGATGTTATTACAAGAATGTTTCTAATTATATCAAAACATGCGACTAAAAACACTCTCATCCAAATCAATACCTTCAATCTATATGTAACCATTTCACAATTACCATTCATTGTTATTTATCACTTCACCATATTTATTCATCTTGTTTCTTAACACCCACATTTAATAAATATCAATTTTTCTCTTGAATTTGGTAAGATTTCCCTAGTATTGTTCAACTCAATTTTATCATAATCTTCATTCATATACTCAATCCATTTTTTATTCTCATTTTCTTCGTAATTTTTTAATATATAGAAATAAAAGTAAATTCTTTTCATGTTCTTCTCATTTAAATGTTACGATGGTTAGAACCTATTCAGTAGTGTCTAAAATATGGATACGCTCTTAACCGTATGATAAATTAGTTTCAAATTCTATTACATCAGATGGGAGTACATGTGCTGTGTTTTGAATTTAACGCCATAACAATGTGATGTGGATCACATTTTGTTCTTTTGAAATGGTGGTAGGAATTTCGAAATGATAATCCATAGTTCCAATTCTATCTAGTATTTCAAAAGGTCAAATGTACATAGGTAATAGTTTCCCTTACATAAAAAATCGTTTAACACAATTATAGGGGGGAAATTTCAAGGAAACAGTTTCTCCTACATGAATTTGAAAATCAATCCATTGATTATTGGAAAATATCTTTTTCAACATAGTGTTGTTTTGATATGAGTTTTAATAGTCGGTATAATTTTTTCCCTACTCATGATCTGTGCCTAAAATATTTCTTTAAACAAATTTATACTAATAAGTTGGTGTAAAACATCCCTGTCCATACAATTTTTTAAATGATATCATTATTTTACTTGAAAGACAACTATTATTCTATACAAACTCCAAAAAATTTATTCTCGTTTGACATACCTTGAAATTCTATTATCATGATCTCAAAATGTCTTCTAATGTTTGAATGTAGATTCAGGGAGCCCATCTATTTGAGGGTGATAAGAAGTACTCAAATGATGCTATGTATTCAAATATTATTGAATAGATTTCTAAAATGAATACTTAAATCATTTATCATAATCATACATAAGTGAAAGAGGTTCTCCATTAACACTTAGATATTTATTAATATAGGGTCATGTGAGGTGCTATAGTGGGAAATTATCACTTATAGAAATCATATTTTTATATTTTTTTAGTTGATTATAAATTACCCATATTGAATAATTTTTCTTAGAGTCCTTGAAAATCCAATGAAAAAATCTGTATTAATTTCATCCCAATTCCATGTAACAATATGCATAGGTTTCATGAATCTTCTTGGATGATGTGTTTCATCCTTCACCTATTTACAATGTAGTAATCTTGAATCATAATTAAAAATTTCATGTTTCATATTTCCTCCCATTAATATTCCATAAAATATCCATACATATTACTGATATAATGGTTTATAGACAAATTAGGGGAGGGGTATCATTGAACAACTCCATCTTTATATTAGTCATAGCGGGAACACAAATCCTCTTCCCAATATTCAGAATTCCATCATCATACATAAAATCTTCAAACATCCCATTTTTATAACTTTAATTTTCCTTTTAAATTTAAATCATCCAAATAAAAACTATTAATCCTTTCTAATAATGATAGATAAGGAAATAATTTAAAAGGTAAGGATGTTTCCATTTCTTTTATAACTCCAATATCAATATTTTCTTAATATAGCTATATAAGATCTTTCACAATCACCATTTTGTTAAGGAATCAAGTGTTCTTCCTTCTAAATGCATTGGCCACATGATTCCTCATTCGATTCTGTGTAAGTATTTTGAACAATCATAATCCTTGAGAAGCTTGATCCATCCCCTTTTCCTCACATTGAGTTCATTCTATGAGTAGATATATATTCAAGTATTGTTATCTGTATATATATCAAATCATTCACCATAGAGAGATTGTATTAATATTTTCATAGAAAAGATTACACATTCAAAATCAACATCATGAGTTAGATATTAATGTTCATGAGAATTTAATTACCTTGATACATATGAAATAACAATATCATTCTGTATAAGCACACAACCATGTCTTTTATTTGATGGATCACTATAGATCAGAAATTCACCTTTTATAGATGGCAGAGTCCAGATATGATCATTCACTAATATCCTCTTCAATTCCCGAAATCATTCTTTCACATTGTTTCATCCATATCATCATAAACACCTTATGAGTAAGATTGGTTAACATGATAGAAAATTCCAAAAAATTATGGATGAATCTCTGAGAGTAACCTAATAACCCAATGACACTACATACATAGGTTATGTTCGTTAGTGTAAGACATTCCACAACATGAAATAGTTGGATGTAATAAATCACCCTTCCAAAAACATCCCTAATAACATTTTCCGTTAATAGTATCCATAACAATGCTCAAGTGGTTCTCATGGTCATCATAACTCATGGAATATATAAAAATAACATTAATAAATACCATAAGTAATCTTAATGATATTCATAAAATAATTTTTTCATTATATTCGTGTAAATAGATGATGTATTAGTTAGTACCAATGTCCTTAATATAAATTCATAATGTCTATTCCAAGATTGAAATAATGTATTTGAAAAATCATTCATCCTCACATGCAATTGATGATATTCAAATTGATGGCTAATAATTAAAAAATATTTATCTTTAGGAATATGATCAAATAAATCCTCAATGAGAGGTAGAGAATAATTGTTCATTTTTATAATTGCATTGATTTTTCTATATTCGATCCACATCCTCATGGATCTATCATTCACCTTAAAAAAGAGAACATGAGCTCCCATTGGAGAAATACTATGGTAGGTAATTCTCTTAAAAAACAATGCCTCTATTTTTCTCTTAAACTCTACTAATTCCACAATATCTATTATATAAAATTTATTTGATATATGTATTTAACTATGAATATACTCAATGGAGAAATTAACTTCTTCATCTAATGAATGTCTATGTAAGTCCTCTGGAAATACCTAAATAGATTCTTCCAAAATAATTACATCTTATATTTTATGATTTCATTCCCCACCATGGGATGATTTTTCCTCTTACTTACCATTGATTTAATATAGAAGTGCAATTAGAGGTGGATCCAGATATGACTGAGATGACAAGGTTTATGCTCTAAAGATATGTTATTTTGTATCTTCCTTACCAACTATAATTTATTTATTTTTGCAATAGATTTTTTTATCATATTTTGAATGCCAATACATAGTAAATAATATATCAAATATAATCATAGTTATGTTGAAAATGTCATAAACTAATACTAATTTAATTCAGAAAGGGGACTATCTAACATATCCTGTTTTAATGATACTTCCATTATGTGTTTTTTATGATAAATCATTTTTTAAATCAAAGGGGGAATAATTAATTTTATAAAAATAATTGGATGATATAAAAGAAATCGACGACGAAAAATTAATTTAAGTGTTGGTTATGTTTGAGTAAATGAATAAAGTGCCTTCTAACACCAAATTATAATCTAAAAACTCTAAAATTTTGATCACATAATCATGGTTGTGCTCCATAGAACTTATTTTCGATTGTTTCTTTGACCCTTTTGAAAATATTTTTGTTTATTCCCCATATACCTACAATTTTATCTTTTAATGTGGGTATAATTTTTTTTTCCTTTGCAATCATAGTCATTGTGGGATATTTCTCAACACGTGAAATAGAGTCCATTTCCTTTTAAGCATGCACTATGGTGTTTCCTTCCACAAGTATCAAAATTTTTAAAATTAAATTTTTTATTATTATATTTATAGATTATTTCATCTGAAACCCTATTCTTCCATTTTTTCTATTAAATTCATAAGAGATAAATTCTTCATTCTCTGTTTTCATAGAACATGAGACGATATGTTCATATGATGAGAATGTTTGGGAGAAAAATTACCTTTAAAATAATGGGTTTAAACCATCATGTAATCATTCAATATTGTTTCTTGGATTTCATTTAAAGAATGTGTAATTCATTGATATCATTATAATGTAAAATTTTTAAGATTAAACTTCTTCATCTGTGTTTTGGTTATGATTAGATAATTTCCTCTCCATAACCACTGACTCATTGTGAGGAAAATAATTTTCATAGAAAATTTTCTTGAAACATACCCATTCCATATTTGTAATTGTTGGGACCACATTGTATATAAGTTATATTTTTTTTCAATAGTTGTCAATGAAGATCAAAATGAAGGAGATCAAGAAGTAATCTAATGAAATGGAAGAATAAAAATTCAGATGATTGTTGTACTAATCATAAGTTCAAAGAACATGTGTTAAAGGTGACACATTGTTTACAACAGTGAATAATGGTGATGTATAATCCATATGAGGATGATTAATGAATAATGGGGATTTGATAAATATTATTCAATTCTTCATGATTGCATGAGAATAATGAAAGTGACTTCTTGAAGAATAGGATCATATTATTTTCATGAAGTAGAGAATGATGGTTGAAGAAGAAGACATTGTGGAATGGATTGGAATTTTGAGATGGACTTGCACATCTCATTGTCTCAAAATATGAGGATGCTAAAGCTGATCCATCAAAGAATATATATCACGATAGTGGAGTTTGTGATGAAAGAAGAAGTGTTTTTGAAGAATCCAAATCATAGAAAAGAAGCACGAAGGTTACATCTGAAGCATATATTGATGGTGGCGTTGTTTCGCAGTGTTGAAAAAGGAGGTGCACGAAAATAGGAAGTGGCATGTGAAATAGGTGGGTTGTGCACAAAATAAGATAGTTGTGCATGAAAAACAGCGTGGTGAGTGAAATAGTGGAGAGAAGTTTTTTACGCAAGTAGTGTTTCGAAATCAGAATGTTGAAAAATACTAAAGGAATGTGATGTGAAAAATATCAGAGTTGTGCGTGGAAAAATGGGAATGTGTGTGAAATAGGTGGGATGTGCACAAAATAAGAGAGTTTTACGTGAAAAACAACACGGTGTGCGAAATAGTGGAGTGATGTTTTTCACGCAAGTAGTGTTTCGAAATCAGAATGTTGAGAAATACTAAAGGCATGGGCTGCGCAAAAAACCAAAGTTGTGCGTGGAAAAATGGGACTGTTTGTGAAAAACATGTTGTGTGTGAAATATTTGGGTGTGTTTTTCACGTAAGAGATGTCTCGGATCAGAAACACTACAAATTAGAAAAGGCAAGAGGTGCACGAAAAATATGAGATGTTCATGCCATGAGCACGGAAAATCAAACGATTGCGTGAAAAATTGGTTATGTGAAAAATGAGGGTTTGATGTTTTATGCACAAGAGAGGATTCACGTTCAGAATGATTAAAAATGGAAAACTCATGGGATCCGTGAAAATCCAAGGCGGTGCGTGAGAATAAAGAGGAAGGTGTGCGTAATTCAAAGAGCTGAGACACAGTTTTACGTGCAAGAAAGGGTTTTACACGCAATATAAAAATGCCTATAAATTTGAGGTGAACCCCTCTCATTTGGTGAAGCTCGACACTTATAAAAATATTGAGCTTTGGCACAAGGAAAAATTGAGGTATCGAGTGGTGCATGAAAAGAAGAAGGGTTTTTTGAAAAAGAAGGTGTTGACGAAAAAGGGATGTTTTGCGCGAAAAAGAATATTTGTGTGAAAATCCTTTTACGCGCCAAAAGGTATTTTTACACGCAATGTTTGAATTTTAAACGCAAGACACTACGAAGGGTGCACAAAAATTTTTGGGGTCCTGTAGGCCTTTGATAGGTGCTTATCACTCTCAAATATGCTTTGCGAATATCGATGAACAGTGAACCGTTTAGTTTTAAGAAGAGAAAAGTACCGCACACACATGACCGGTGTATAACACTCTCATTGTGCTTTGCGAAGAGAAGAAGAATGATTTTGCAACCAAACTCAGATCTGCATAGAGAGAGGGAAATATAACGATACACTCAGGTGTTATAATTGGGAATTGAAGGAAGAGATGAAAGAGATTTAGTGAATTCAGGTATTACAATAAAGTAGAAGAATGATTTCAAAAGAGCATCAACTCCAAACTATGATTCAAGCAGAGTATCATCCTGAGAAGAGACAAAGACTTCAATGAGAATCTGTTGAAGAGACCTTGATGTCTATAAACTGAGTGGGACTTCACCAATGGCAGTGAGCTAGGGGGGGTCAGTGGGAGTGACCTGAGGGATGTAGTGAGCTATCCCTGAACCTTGGTAAAGGCAGTGATCCTGGGACAGAGTGACTGTTCCCGAACCATTGTAATCCACAACTACTGAAGAATAGTGGAATTAGGTACAACCAACAACATGTCCGTGTATTCTCCTTCCACTTAGCCCTTATTGGTTAACCAAGTAAAAGTGTTGTGTCATCTCATTTCATGTGAAGGTTTGTTTGCTGACCATATCCATCAAATATGTTTTACAAGTTCCTACCAACTTGGGGAGAAGATCCATATTTTTAAAAGAAAAAGATGACACCCTGATTCACCCCTCCCCTCTCAGGGTGTCCCGGGATCCTAGAGTAATTTCTATCTCCTACTTTTTATTTTGAATTAACGAACACCATTGACCAGTATCTCTTGAGACATGATAAACTTCTATGATAACCTTATCCATTTCATTACATTCTAATTTGAGTAAATTCATTTATAAAGAACATTACCATTACTCTGCTAGAAATGTGTTCATAGTCCCACTAAATGTTGGCGGTTGATGTTGCACAAAGTGGTATGACATTTATCCTTCACATTGTTGATTAATATGTTCAATAAAATTAAGGTTATTTTTCAAAACCAAAATAATAATTCCTAGTGTAGTTATAATTTTCTCAACACCAATAAGATATATAGTACCAACATCATAATATTTTCGAAGATGGAAATCCCTACATAGGATATGCACAATTATACAGTTTTCATTAAATCCACTAGATTAAATTTCTAAATAATATAATACACTAAATTACCTTACGAATTATAATGCATAACCTTGAACAAGAAAAAAACATAACGTATTCTGATATTTTTTTAAATAGATAGTCTCATAATATTTATTATGGTATCATTGGGGAGATATTTACATTTGAATCATTCATAAAGGAATTATTAATTTTTTTGAATTATCCTAATAATGTCCACCAGGAGTAAAGAACAAGGTGCATAGTATGTGTCATTGTTGTGTACTAAAGTACCATGTATCACACCCTAGACACCATTTCATAGTTTTCACCCTTACATGCATCTATACTAGAACTGCATCAGCCTGTAGTATTCAGAAAGGGATGTATTTATACTAAGAACCCCATATTATCTACCTTTCAAAAAATTATAGGATTTTCATTTGTGTTTACTGTAAATGATTATGTTATAGGGTTGCTCCCTAATAAATGTTATCTAAATCATATTTACATGTTTTCTACTAAACTTCCTCTAGTACCAACTGTAATGTCCCTGAACCCAGTTTCCATGAACTATTTTTTTCATTATTACATTTTTAAAATAAAAAGTAAGTTTCATACAAAATTTCTGAATATTTTCGTCATTTTGGAAAAACTAAAATCAAACATCTGATTTAAAATACAGAACAATTAGAAAAAAATCATATAAACTACATTTGAAATATCAATGATTGTATGATTAAACCTAAATGTCATTTAATATATATAAATTCGCATCATGGGGAAAAATAAGACATATGAAAGGGGTGAGTATGTGTATGTGAAATTTATATAAAATTATAGTTTTCTATGAATGGGGTGAGATCAGATTCCCAATAAGGGTAAGTAAAATATAGAAGATATTATAATGAATAATTCATGGTAAATGATTAATAAAACATTCTATTAGAACATAATCTTGAGCACAATTTGGGAATAATAGAAGACGAATATATAATTCCGTAAAATTAATCATATGAAAATATAGATGGACCATGGATATTATAATAGTCAAATATTCAAATTCATTAACAAATAATAATATCATAATGAGGGAATGAAAATTCTGTACAATATAAACATAACATTGAGTCCTCATCCAAGACTCTAACAAATAAATGGTTAAGCCCTCAGCCAAAATCTGTTTCTTTTTTTCTTCCGGAGAGGTATCTATGCTTCAAGGGGTTATAAATTCCACCACCCATCACTTACTAAATAAAATTCATTATTTATATGAAAGGGGTTAACCATAAACAATATATATATATATATAATATAAATAACATTTCCAACCAATAAACATAATCACTAACCATTCAACGTTGTATTGTGAATTATTTCAAGATAAAACATCCACTGTCAAACTAATCAAAAACCATTTAATAAAATATGGTGTATTATGATCAAAAAATATCAATCTCAACATATTATAAAATTCAATATATTTTTTGAAATAGATAGTAATACTCTAATAATATAATTGAGAAATTTTTAAGAAAAATACCCCATTTACTTTTCATTGAAAGATTTATTTTGATAAAACCGTTAGTATTTGTCAAAAATGTTTTCATAAAAATAAAAATGAAAAAATATATTTTTTCATGAGAAAATTAGTGATTTTAGAAATATATTTATGTCTGAAATATATTATGGATGGTACACAAATATGGACATGAAATTCAGATGTTAATTTTAATCGGGCTTTCATATCAGGAAAAATTGGGAAGGGAACCTAGAAAAACATTTATTAACGAATGAATAAAAGTTGAAATGATATGGATAAAATAGTTACTATTGTATACATATAATTTAGAATAATTATATAAAAATAATGAATAATTAAATTTCTATATTATGGTAGAAAGTATAACCTTAGTGAAATTAGAGGCTCAGCAAGAAACCGTTACCATATGTCTAATAGTGTTCAGTACATGACTATAATGTTTTGGATAATGACATTATATTCATTAATAATTTAATGCAGATCCATTTATAATTTTTTTTGTTTAATATAATTTTATTAATTTTTTTTCAGTTTTTTATGAGTTATGAGAAACAATTTTATCATTTGGGGGTGTTCGTTTCCTTGGTTTTCATAATCGGTATACCCATATATGAGCATGGAAGATCTTATAAAATGGGAATAGATATCCAGAAAATGATGTTGATTGTTATTAATGAAAATATTGAAAATTTTTGGTTTAGACATTTCATTATATATTTTTAGGTGAGTATGAATCATTATATAAGATGTTATTCATAATCATTTAGATTAGTTTGGTAGGTTTCTGATTATCACAATCATGTTTCGTTTTATTAATTAACATCATGTGTAAATAATTCACCAAAAAACATTAAATTAGTTGTAATACATATATTATAAATTTTTTAACAATAAAAATGTTTTATGACCATATGTGATGGTGTTAATGGGAAAAAATGCATCTACCATGATGTCTATAAATCTACATATCACAACATATGTTTTAATTTATACAATAAAATAGAGATAGAGAAATGAGTTTTATGATGGATAATAAATTAACAAGATATAATTCCATTATATATATATTATAGTGGGATATCATGAGTCATTGTACAGGTATGTGAAGGAAATTAGAAAATAAAATAAATTTAAAATAAAATATAAAAATGAAAGAGGATTTTTACCTCTTAAATTCTACCCATTAGGGACATATTTAATGGGATTGGTTTTGGTAATTTGACAAGGGAAAAAAGAAATTCTAATTTGGGGAGGTGATTGGGAAGATGATGGGTCATAAATTGGATAATTCTACAGTCTTTAATGGTGTTTTTAGAAGAGGTTGTGAAGGGTGGTTTTTATAGAGGAGGAAAAGGTGTGTTTTATGATTATTTTAAACATTAGATTGTTATTTTTTCTCATGAAAAACAATAGTATTGATTCTTTTGGACAAATAATGTAACTAGTGAATGTGAGTCTTAAATAATTTTAATTAACTCATCCTTACATCAACAATGACTTAAACATTCATGCATTATGAATTGATCATAAATTATCATATTTTACTATTCACCGAAAAATAATGTACATTAGAAAAATCCCAAAAAACAATCATGAGCAGTTATCAACATATAAAATTCAAAAATGAACCATTGTTTTTTTAAGATAATCTTCTATATATGAAAATATTTATTTTTATTTAAAATCATAATTTACTCAAGAAATTAATGATTTTAATATTGTAATTGATTTTATAACACATATAAAAATATCTAAGAGATCTTAAAATTATATTATAATAATAAGAAAAAACACATTAACTTATTAACAAATTTAATAAAAATAATATTTCTTATTAATAATTTTATTATTTATAATAATGTAATCAAATATTTTTGACATAAAAAAATACCAAAACATAATTAATAATTTTTAATATATTAAATTTCTTGTAACATGATATAATTATCTCATAAATCCACTTATATGATGCAAAAGTTTTATTTGTACTTTCATGGGTGAGGATACTATTCATTTAGAAATTTGACAATTCATCATGGTCCTATTACTATTCTTAAGGAAAAGTTACAATTTTATCTGTATACGGTTCCTTAACATTTAGAAATACTACTTATTTCATTCATTATTCTATTATATAATTTTTATTGTGTTCTCTATTTTATTTTTTGAGATTTATACAAGATGAAATAATTATAAGAAGGGTAATTTCATTGATAGAATTCTGGGATATTACACACACGATATTGATCCATGTACTTGAAATACATATGAATGATTGGTTTCTTAATAGGATACATATAATTCATCATCAAAGTTTGATCCATATGTTTATGTCCTCACCACATTACGTTAAACTGATTGGATGGTTATGGAGACATGATGTCAAACCATGTTAAATATACTATGTGGCTTTTGATTATCATCTCATCAGATATGTAGGATTCCATATAAAGGTTCATTAATATCTCCAAGACACCAGCCACCGATCTAGTGGGAAATAAAATTAAAATATCCCAACCATTGTTATAAAATAAATTTTCATAATTACAATAACATAATGATGATGAACACTAGATATAGATATATAATTTCTTATCAATACATGGTCTTATTCATGTTATTGACACAAGTGTAAGTAGTCATGTATTGGGGCCTATAAAGGATTTGATGAACATATCTTAATCCTCTAAGGGATTCCTTGAGTTGGAAAAAATTACCCCCAAATATTGTGATGATCCAGACTAACGATCCTTGAAACTAATGAGCGTTCCTATGCATCGTTGGGACTAAATTTCCAAAGGAGTACATTCTTTTGGAAAGAATGTTGATAAAAAATTATGTATGAGGGAACAATGGGGATACATTGTTAATAAAAAATATAGTAAGCTATATCTGAATGGTTGTACAACAACATTCAACCCTTACAACCAAGCATCAATGAAAATTGTATATATTTCCGGAAATAGTGATATGATAAGCTGACATAGTTTTAAATATATGAATTATTATTATTCCTCATCACTCAACTACACTATGTCTTAGAAACTATATTGTGTGTTATATTGATAATAAATTCTATTTTTGATAATATTACATAAAATAATCACATGTACACTCATTATAATTACTTAATAACATCTTTTTTATGTAGTGTTCCAAATTTGGAATAATATTCCGTTTCTAGATTTTGAATATTAAAATTACTTCTGTATTGTTATTGATAAATATAAAAATAGTTAATATAATATAATAATAAATGAATTTAATGAAATATTTGATTTATTACATGATGTCTGTTATATATAATTTATTCCTCCCATTTGAGAACCTTGAACCATCTTCACATTATTGTATTGATTTTTCAAATATCATTTATTTATATTTTTATCTTGTGAAGATGTCTAAATTTTTTTATATTATTCATGATTAATTATAAAAAAATGACTAATCCTTCTATAAAATAACATATTTCTATAATTCAATATGAATTAACATGTATAAGTATGATCACCAAGTAAAAAGATATTTTTTTATCATTATTATTTTAGTAGGGATCCTTTAATATTTTGTATATTAAATGATAAATTATTCTTTCTAAAAAAACAAATTATTCATCATTAGAATTTTAATTTACATAATGAAAATTTTACATCAAACCTTAATAAAATAAAATGAAATTTGATATCATATTTTGAAAATCTATTTTTATTGGTCCAACCATTTTTATTTCAATAGAATGATCATTTACAAAAGTAACTACTCCATAGTTATTATTTTAATGTTTATAAAAAAATATTAACTAGTCCTATTTTAGAGAAGAAAACTGTTAAATATCCATGATGTGATATTATTTTCATATTTCAATTAAACATTTTTTAATAATGTTCTTATTCCTTAATTTTATAATTAGCATTTTCTTTTTTCAAATTATTTATTATTTCTTATTGAAATTTTTAGCATTAATTTATCCTATAACTGTACTAACAAGATCGATACAAAAATTATTATATCCAGTCAAATATATTCTATTTTGGTAGATTCTATGGATAACCTATCACATTATTCATTCTTTAAAAATATGTTCTATTTTTATTTGAATTGATCCCCCACAGTTAAAAAATATTTCTTTACAATGAAATATAGACTTATTTTGATTAATTTTTTGTTAATATATCTTCCACAACATTATTAGTTTTAACTAAACCATCATAATTTTTTATAATAATTGTTCTATCCTAAATAATTTTGACAATTTTCTTTCTTGAACATTGATAATATCTTATTAGGGTAAATATATATTTGAATTATTTTTATAATACATTAATATGAAAATAGATTTCCCTCATGTATTGTTCATCCAGACATCACCCTATTTAATTTTAAAACCTATCTTATTAGGGATAATGGTTTTATTTTGAGTTATATAAGAATATTATTACCATGCCACTTTTGAACCCTCTTTTCATAATAATGTGGTTTTTAATCCTTAACCTCAACTAAATTATTATAGACATCATTAATCATTTAATATAATTATGGGATTTATGAAACAATGTTTATGTGTTGGAAAATTTTATATCATCTGGGAAATTATTACCTTAATAGTAATTTAAGAAATTGTTTTCTTTATCCACTAGTTATTTAAATTTCAAAATCAAACCAAATAATACTTCACCTAAATGATATGATTATCCTTTCCTTCAACCATTTTTTCTTTTATGTTCATCATAATCCACAACTCCATCTTATGAATTATATTCTACACATCATAATAGTACAATTCATTCAGGAAAATATTTTCCAACTCCACTGGTTCTCCTGCATCATTATAAATTCTTAATGTTTCAGAAGAACATTCACGAAGATATATATAAATTGTTCACTTCTTAAAAGACTCATCTTCTGATTTAATTCTTGATATAGAGTCCGCATGTTCTTTTTTTTCTAATCAAAATAAATCAATTCATTATAGTTTTTTTAATATTCTAAATAAGTTTGTTAATATTTCAATATTTTACATATTCTGTGACTTTTCATCATTTTCACCTATGTAATTTTCATGAAATGTATTATTCGAAACTATAATTAAAAAATTTGGACTTCTATTAACATTATAATATCATGGTTTGAGTATTAAAATAAATTTTATATCTCCATTATAAACCCTTTTTAATAGAAGATCAATAATTCTATTAAAATATTCATTATCTTTATGATCATAAAAATCTCATGATTCTATAACATTATCATCATTGATTTTTATCATTATCAGGGGATCATAATCTATATCATATTTTAAATGTTTTTTTTAAATTAAATCATTATCATTTCATAAGAAAATCATATAATATTTTATTAATATATAAAAAGATAATCAATATCATCTAATGCTGAAGTATTATGATAAATCCATTCATGAATTTTTTTTATAGCATTAAAATTATAGAATAATCTATATTATTTCCAAATAAAAAGATATGATAACAATTTCATTGAATATGGTATTATAGTATGTATTGTTTTATATATCATCTATATTATTATCTTAAAATTTTCTTTATTTTTTTCATCCCCCCCCACAAAGACGTTCAAATTATTTTTATATTTGGTCTTAAATTTTTTTTGATTATCTATTCTAATTGACCGTACCATGATTTTTTGGTATACATTATATGATATATAGGTAAAACTGATTTTTTGAAATTTTCCATGAACAAATTTATTTAACATATTTGTAGTAGACATAGGATCATCGAAATCAATTGGAAGAAATACTACTCTCATTTCTTATATAACTTCTAATATATGACTTTAAATACAGGGAAATTTAATATTCATAATTTTTTAAATCCTTATCAAATGTAATGATACCACTAATATTAGAAGAATTGATAAAATTCATCTTCAAAAAATAACGTTGTCTTTTATAGGGATACATTGTATAATTATGTACTAATTGAAGAGGGTAAAAAGTTGTTTCACATTGGGGGGTCGAGGGTTAATTAATAAGAACTTTTTATTATTTATAATTATCTAAAATTATCCACTATTATACTTTTAGGATCTAATTTAGTATAATATTTTTAGGCATTTTAACCAAATACTATATGAAATTAATTGACTATATAAAAATTGTTATTTTAATTTTCAATCTCATATTGAAATCCATTCCACTTCTTTGATGGGTTAAATTACCCAATCACATTTTCTCTTCTATCTATCCTCATTTTTTACAATAGGTATCACATAATTTACAACATACGATATTCACTAGAAATCAATCACTTTATTATTTCCAAATCCCCACTAGAATAAAAACACATTTTTCCTAAATAGAATATTTTATAAAAATCTAAAATGATAACTTCTTTTTAGAAGGATTCATATGAAATGGATGATTACTATCTCCATATTAGGAAATAAATATTCTATTCTAACTACTAACCATAATATTTATTTTCATAAATCACTGTTCGATATAATTTATCATCCAAAACCATAAATACTAGTATTTTATAGGTTTCATCACACAATGGATTTATTGTTGTTTATTATATAATCACATTATTAATTCATAAAAAGAATTAATTTTTTCTTTCTTTTTGGTAGAGATATATTTTATAAGGAATTATTTCTACTGCTGTATGAAAATGAATAGATCACATTTTTTTAATAGTTAACATAGAGTAATTTTAATATCCATTATTCACTTATTTATCAGTCCAAGAACACTAAATTTAATATATATTTCTTTGGTTCACTTCAGTACAATAATGAAAATATTTCCCTCAATAAAATCTTCTAAAATATTATTTCTACTACCCATTCATATATGTGTTCCTTTAAATAAACTGAATACAAAAGAGTGTTATTAATGTTTGAATATTCCATTATATATGTTTTATAATGAAAATGTGTTTTATCTTCCTAACTTCTTCCAACTAATCATATCTCATAATTTCACAATTTCACTATTAATAGATATTTAAAGAAATTATTTTTATAGAATCAAAAAATATAACTTCCTAGAATCATGTAGAATAATTAATTTTCTATCATACTATAATTTTTTTCCTTTAATTCAAATTCATAACTTTATTTTATGTTTTTTTTCTTCATTCGTATTTTTCTCTACAACCACCATTTGTTATGTCTTGAACAATCATAAAACCATGGTATGTTAATAGTGAACCTGATAAAAAACTCACATGCATGATCATATGACATGAAAATCATATTTCAAATATTAATATTCACAAGTATAATCATGATATCAAATACATTTCATCATTTGTAATTATGCTTATTTAACAGATTCGTTATCCTATTATGTGGTATTTGATCATTAAAAATAGTTAGTAACATGAAAACGATATCATTTTCATTGGTTTTTATAATTAATAATTATGTAATGATAACCCCAACCAGGAACAAGCTAATTATCATAACTAAGATTGGTATAGATCATATCATGAATTCCATTAATGTGTAACATGAAATTATTTCGATCAGCATGAATACCCCAACCGATCTCATTGAATAATATAAATTGTTTTGTATTTGTATCAAATAAACCAATATATATTTAATTATTGAATGATGATTTTTTATTGAGTCCTATATCATTATTTTACATTGTATAACAATATTATTTCATATATAGCATGTTATCATCGGATAAATGATTCTCAGACAACTACCCCACAATATATCCACCCATTTACACAAAACCACATAAATCTACCCAAGAACCTATTTAAAAACATTTTACACATCCAATACTATATATAATTTTATGCTATATGGTCTCTCGTTGAATATTTCATATTTAGTGTGATCATTTGGTCATATATAATAGTGGAATATATTTCTCTTATATACATAAAAGGGGTTTTATATTTTTTTGAGATATAATATTTTCTCATTCCCCATATTGTATCCAGTAAGAGAGAATTTCAATAAATAAAAATACATAATACTTTTTCCATTTTTAATTCCTTGAAAAACTATTGTTCTATAAATTTGGAAAACCTATAAAATATATATCTTCATCATTTTCATCAATTTATTTATAAATTAATGGTTCTAAAAAATAAATACTTGTTACTTCAGTAAAAATTCATCAATAAATAAACATGAAATTTATCACACATAGTATAATATATTTTTTTATCAGATTAATATATTTAATTCAAATATTTATTTTTTGATACTGAAAATACAATAAGACAATATAATTTATAATGAAATCCAATTCCCACATCAATTTTATGGGTTCCCCCCAATCTATTATTTATATTAAATTAATTTTATGTAAAATATATTTATTAAGTGTATCATTTGATATTATTAATGATTAAAAATGTTTTTTCCATATATTTATATGATATATTTTAAACCACGAGATATAAACCAAGTTGAACAAACATATTACATCATTATTTTCATGAATATTAATTAGTGTAGATAACAAATCACTCTAAAAACATATTAGTTTAATAATTTTGTGTGTTATAAACAAAACCAACTTATTTTATAAGCATTATTCAACATTCTCTCAAACAATATCTTCACATGAAACCCTTATACACCTAACATACATAACATTCTTTTTCCTCACATGTGGCATAGAAACGTATGAATAGTTGAGATTTGATGATATGAAATGGGTGAAGATAAAATATACTAATTAATGTTCATAAGTGAGAATAATATGAAATTATTTATATGGGAATATAATCATTGTATACACAAATAACAAAGGGAAATCATACCCAATAAAACATTGATCATATGTCACGATTCCTTTCACAGGTATTTCAATATAACATGATCAATGAGTAACATGATTTATAATCCAGAGTCATTTATCACAATACATAAATATATAACAAAGTAATGTGATATAAAATATAAATTTAGATATGGAATTAGGATATAAAATCCATTATTATCCAAGGATCATGGAAAATTCTATCATCACGTAGTAAATGAAATCCCATTCTGGAATTTGTTTTCTTTGTATAATCATACATGTACACTTTTGGGATTAAAATCATTAAATAATTCCTTAGAGGTCTATATATTTCTAGGACTACATATCACTTAATGAATGTATTTTAAATATTTGTTTCACATAAACATGAAGATATCAATAAATCCATTATTTATTTATTCATCCATAATATTGAATTTTATATCATTAAATTTTAAAAATAAATTATCATAATCCAACAAAAAAAATAGTTTTTTGAAAAATTATGATAACATACAAAGTGAAGAATGAAAAACATTTTAGGATATTGACATTGCTGAAAAAAAACATTATAAGATAAATAGAATTTTAATTATAAAATGATAATAAATAACCATTACATACTAATAAAATTATATTGAAAAGGAATTAATTTATAAAAAAATATTACAATAAAATATAAACAATAATTAAAGATAAAATACATTGAAGAACAAATTTATCGTGATATTTTATCTTCTTATTAAAAATTGATGAAATGAGTATCTCAATGTTATGTTATGACAACAGTGAAAATAATTATTTTTAATAAATTATAAATTAATGAAAAATTAATAATAAAATGAATGTATGAAATTAATTAAGTAGAAATAAAAACAACTAAAAATTCATATGTAAAACATGAACCTGGGAGAGAATGTTTGCTGGTCAAAAATAAAAAAATAAACTCCACTTAAAAGTATCATATTCATTGAATAAAAAATATGTGAGAGGTTAAATAAAAGCTACACATTGAAAATCCAAAAATAAAATATGGAGAATGATATATATTATGTTTTATATAAGATGAAATAACTTCTTTTTTCTAATCGGATTTCATTCATAAACAATCAGAATTATAAAGTCATATTAAAAAAACTTTTCATTTAAAAGAAAAATTATGGAAGGTTATTTGACCTCATATATAATGACTATAAAAATTTTAATAAAATATTTTCCAACCTTATTGATAACAATTTTATTTTATACACACTAATTATTATCATTTAATTTGTATATTCGAGTATGTTAATTTATATTTTCATTATTTGTATGTTTGAAATTTTTATTGTATCATACAAGTCCCAAACTAATGATGTATATTTTAATTATTTATTAAAAATTATCCAATACAATATTATTATAGGAATTAATATCCTTATTTTTAATTTATTTATGAATTAAAATTTTTATTTTATGTATATTAGGGGTATTTTTTCGTATAATATCTTTACATACATCACAAAAATCATTCATCATATTCATTACCTTCATTTTAATGAATTATTTATTTTTATGATTTTTTATATTATTTATACTATTATTATTAGTGATATGATATACCTGGATAATCTTGATATTAGGAATTACAAACTTAATATATTTTTATTTATTTTTGCTTTCATTCCTTTTGTAGTATTACATATTATTTTTCATTTATATTCCTTGAAATTTATTTCATTGTTTATCTTATTATTTTACCATAAATTATTATATTGTGGTAAATTTTAGTCTTGTGTTGCATGTATCACATCTTGTTGAGAATAAATGGGTTATTTATAAGGGAAAACAACTTAAATCATAGGGTGTTAATATTTATTAGTAATGATATATCTAATTTATCATGGATTATCAATATTTAAAAACATGTAGTCTAGTTATATAAAATTTCATAATAATAACATCAAGATGGAAGTATTTTTGTGACCATTCATATCGTAAAATATTATGTGTTAAATGATAGAGAAAATTATTAAGCCTTATGAGGAATCATTTGAGGTTACTATTGGAGTTATCCTATATTAAATGATAACTTACACTCCCTTATTTAATCAAGTGTATTTTTCTTAACTGAGATACATTGAGGGTATATGTATAGTGAAATAGGAAAGTAAATATTTTTTTCAAAGTTATTAAAAGAAGGAATAACATTAAGTATTTCGTTTGGGGATGTTTCCTATTTCGAATATGATATGAGATAATTATTTTAATGGGTTCTATAGTTCAACATTTTTGGTATATCCATTAAAAATGAAGATGTATCCTGTCATCCATAAATATTTTTCATGACTTCAGATATGGTGATTATCAGTGAATTTATTCCACTGGGGTTTTTAAACTAGTAAAAAAGGTAAACCACTAGGGTTTTCCTAAGTTATTATATTGTGAAATTTTTTTAATATAAATTCATATATGAATAAAGGGATTTTATGTGTATAATTACATGAATTGTGATAGTTAAAAATTATATTCTATAAATTTTTGAATGAATAATTAAATTATCTCATTTAATATAAATTATCAAATTTGTTTTTTGAAAATAATAAATAATGATTTATATATAAGAAGATATTTGGTTGAACCTCAACCGTAATATGGTTTCGCCTTTAATAATGATGATCTCATTTGCATTAATCTGAACATAATCAAATAATTATATGGTTTTCCTTGTTTATTGACATTTTTGATGGTCCAAAATTTGTTTGGAGTGATTATTAGACCATATTTTGTATTGGATTTTTAGAAAAGGGTGCACCTGATATGGGAGGATAAAATTACTGCATTATATTGCTCATAACAATATATTTTTTGACGGAGGTTTCCATAGATTTCTGATAATTAAGATAATTTTTTAAATGTATTACATTATAGTTGAATATATTAATATTTTAATTTTTATAAACATTTCTGAAGGTATTTCAAGAAATTAGAGTTTTTTTAATATATTTTTCAATTATAATAATCTAAATAAAATCAAAAAAAATTGTGATTAATAATGATTTTTTTATTGACATCAGAATTAGTATGTACCATTATAATGATTCTAAAGTGATTGATGGGTTTTCGAATCAAAATATAGATTTTTTGACATTAGTTATTGAGATAAGGAAATACAAGACTATAGGTAGAATGTATTTTGTTGTTATCTAATTCATATTGATATTATATTCCTTGAAATTGTGAAGAATTACTGGATAAATGTATAGTATCCTTGTATTTTTTATCTATTTAACTTCCTCTAGAAGGAATAAACATGGATAAAAATTTAATATGTTGTTCTTATTTTAATAGTTGAAAATAAAAAAAGGTATCTATTTTTATGTATGGTATTTTGATGATTAATTTAATAATATAAATTAAATTTTATAAATTTTTAAGAAACAATTTTTTATTGGAATCTAATTGTGGGGGCCTATATTCTTTCCTGTTGATTTTTTTTATCATAATAATGTTTAATATTGAATGGTAAGGTGTGGAGATGATTATTTAGATAAATTTATCTAACATGAATACTTCACGCTGTTAATGAAAAAATCATAATGGTTATATATTGATTAGGATTAATATTTTGTGTTTTTATTTTATGGGAGTTGAGGTAAATTTGAGGATTTTAAATTTATATTTTAAAACAAATTATGTTTTTTTATATTTTCTCACTCCCAAGAATCATCATAGTTATTTTTTTTATTTATGTATAATTTGGGTGAGTCTATGGTCTTTGTAATGATAGTAAAAATTTATTTTATTAATAATATTTAACTGTTGAATTATGTAAGATTTTGGGGATGTGGAGTTTTTACATGAGGATGGATAGATGTTGTGGTTCTGTGTAATTTTTTTATAATAATTCACTATCCATTAAATATTTCATTGAAACAGGTTATGTTATGTATTATAAATGTTGATATTCAAATTGGTATGAAGATTTAATTTATACAGTGTTGAGTGGATACATTACATAAATATGGGATATGGCTTGAGAGAAGGAGAAAAGTAATATCTGGGTTATGGTGTTATGGTTTTATCGAAATTAATACAAAATAATGTAAAATATCACTTATATCAGTTTTAACATATATATCTTCAACTAGACCGTGAGAATGAAATGAGAGTGACACTAGTGATGTTTTTTAGAATAATTATCACTCATTTATGGGTTTTATTATAGTATTATTCAAACTAAACCATGAATAATTTATTCCTTTCGCTGTATTGAAATACTAGTTGATTTCTCATTTCCTCTAAAAATTTGTTGTTTTTTAAAATAAATCGAGTATTGTTTTTAGTGTAAAAATTAATATATTCATTGATTGAGATTTTAGAACATTTAGTTAAAATATTTTAATTTTTATTACGGTAGTTTATTTGAATAATTATTATCATATTTATGTTTTCATGTGGATGTATAATTCATTATCTATAATGGTATTATTTAATTATAATAATAATGAGTTAGTATGATGGGTAATGCTTTTATTTATCATATACTGATAATATGATGATTTATTTTTTAATATTTTTTATTATTTTTATTTTACCAATATGTCATATATGTCAAGGTAGTTGATGGGGATATTTATATTTTATATTAAAATATAAGAAAATTCCTATAGTTTGTTATCCTATAGATCTAAAAGATTTTATATTTCATTTTAACTATATGGAGAGGAGAATATATGGGGTTTTTAAATTTTTTATTATAACATATAAATATGATATTATATTAAATTTACAAAATTAATATGTCATTTAAATGAGTTACAAATGAGTATGAAATGATAAAAGGTTACAAAATTTTATATTCCAAATATTTTTGGGTGATGAATTGTATAATTGGAATATTTTTATTAATGGAATGGGCTAATGATAGTATGATGAAGTGTAAGATAATTATATAATATTTTTATTAAAATAGAGATTATTTTTTTTTCTCAATCCTTTATTATGAAAAAATGTAAAAATGTTATTTGAAACAATTGAAGATAAAGTTTAATGTATTTAAATTATTTAATTAAAAAATTTATAATGTGGATAAAGATTAGAGTTGTAATGTTTGGTTATTGAATTTACTAGACTGATGTTCAAGCATATTATGAATTTGTCTTTCAGTTTTTTTATTTTTCTACAAACAGATATTATGTTCACTATTTTTAACAAGACCACCACCTTTGTCTGAATAAATGAGACAAAAAATATAATGAATTATATTTTATGTGAAACCTAATATCCTTTTTATTTTTATTATACATATATATAACTATAATTCAATTCATGTGGCTTTTTTATTCACATAGATGTCGTATTCCGAATATATATTTTATTACACAAGATGTATATTCAATTAGAAGAATGTTGAGGGGTCCTTAACAATTTTATTCTTTCAACGATGAGGATATACCTATATAAAGCTTATTAGTTTTTGGAGAGTGTGTTTGTGGTGAAATATTACTTGTTAGACACATCTTGGGGGATAATAAGAATATATGATTCTCAATTTTAGTTTCATTGTTTTTTGTTTGGATAATAAATAATTACATAGTGGCTTCAAATATGGAAGAAACAATAAATTAGATATATAATAAACTATAATTTAAAAATTATAGGTTTTTAAAACTTTTCTGGTGCGATTTTATGTAACATCCTATGTTATTAAAGACTAAAGAATTTTCATATTTATTAATATTTACGAATTAAATATTAATTTTAATTAAAAGGGGTTTCTACGTTCGATAGCGTACTCGATACGCAACGATGAGTTTCTTTGAAAACTTACGTTGCACACAAGTAATAAAATACTATTATTTTAAATGTTAGTTAACAAGTAGCCGTTGTACTGGCGGGAATGGATAGAAATAACTAAAATATGATTATATATGTTTTTAAATGTTTTTACATTACCCAATAAAAGATAAAGGCTTAAAATACGGAAAGAGTTCAATTTTAGGCTTTTATACCCTAATTTTCACTAAGGGTTCACTTATCACCGTTTGACGGTGAACCGTCATTAAATATAGTTTTGATCAATCTTATAAATTCTATTGGACCAAAAATAACAATTCTTTAGAATCGGGACATCAAAATTTACTTTGTATAAATTTTTGGTACCTTTCCGATAAAGTTCATTTTTTAATGAATAGTGTAAAATGTTGTATTTTAATTCAAAACCTCTTTTTAATATAACTTATTTATATGATTAGATTATATTTTAAATTGGTTTTAAAGTGAAATTAGAAAATAATTTTACCATTAAATCCAACAGTGGCCGTTGGAATTAATTTCACTTTGAAATCGGACTTAAACTAGTGTCAATCTTTTGATACTTATTGTTTCATAAAAACACGCTATTTGCTCTGACAGCGGGAATTAATTATTAAATTAATTAATGTGACTTATATGTTTTGAATTTTGTAAAATAGACTTCATTTTTGAATTCATAATATCAAATATAGCTTTGGGTGAATTTTTGGTAATTTTCTGAAAAACTTCAATTTTTGATGAATAGTGAAACCACTAAGTGGTACTTATAAAAACTGATTTTCCGTTTAAATGAAATTTTGCAATCATTGTGTTTTTATTTTCAAGAATCTGACATACATGGTTGTCATTAAGAAGTAAAATGTGGTTCAATGAGATTAAAATAATTTTTTGGTGAATAGTAACTTATTAAGTTTTTAATCACGATTAGAGGTAATTAGTGTAGTTTAAGATAAAAATAATGATTTAATAAAATGAGATGAGCTTGACACATATCCTAACCATATTGGTTGTGTCATGGCCGACCAAAACAACCCATGGGTCGATTTAGGGGACCCCATGGAGCCACTTGGGTGAGATAATGACTTTAATGCCTTTTTTTAAATAAAAGTAAAAATGACACAAACATAATAAGTTTTACAAAAACAATTTTTACATGGGGTTATAAAGATCATATTTTTGATTATAAATAGTCATTGGAATGATACAAAGATTTCCTACATCATAGAATTTTTTTTATAATTTTTAGACTTTAAATAAATTAAATTATTTACGACATCATTATGATGCAGCGATGACTTCATTATTTAACGATTTAAATAAAATGGAAAGATAATGTAATATATAAAACCTAAACATGTCCAAAACCTATTGGATGGGTACATTTAGAACCCTTATCACCTTTTCCACGAATTATATCAATGTGGGACCTTTTAAAACCGAAACACATTTTCAAATAAAGTAATATTTCTTTACTTTCCAAGAGTGCCCCTCCTCTCCTCTTATAAAAGGCCACCATCTCTACCTCATTTCACACACTCCTCAAGCCTTTGGCTCAGCCATCCCCTGCCCATTTACTATCTCCACATCCATCTCCACATCCTAGAGGATTCCCTTTGGGCAGAATCCTTTCAAAGGAAACATTTAGTCTCAAATCAAAAGGAGTTACACTTTTAAAGGTAATTCATTCTCTCTTGTTCATTTGTTTTATTTTGCTTCTCCAACCCCCTAAACTCTTTTTATTTACTTCTTTTGTAACAAAACCAGTATCTTCAATATACTAGGATGTTGTTATAAGATTTATTCGAGCTAAACTCTCACACAACTACATCAAATGGTTAAAGAACATATGGTTTCCGTGGATGGCGAAATTCTGCCTCCCGAAACGATGATTGTTCAATACTCATTTAACACCTTCAATGGTGGCCATTATGATTTCACTATTTTTATATATGATATATTATATGTGTATTCTTTCCATAATCTTCTGTATTTTTCATTTATGGCATACCATTATTGTATCCATTATGGGTAAACACGATATCTTCATTTTAGGAAGTGCGGACTACCACCCCCTGAAAGTGATTTGATTCGTTAATACCATATGTGGGATGTGTAAAGGATAAAGTTAATGATATTATATATGTTATTATAGTGGAATTATAATATACTCTTATATCATTATAATTCCATTCTATAAAATACGAAATAGAAATGAAAGTAGCGTTCATGCGTACATACGGCTTACCGTCTCCATGAACGGTGCATTTCATTTCTTACCTCTAAATGATTATGTAATATTATAAATACATGTATATGCTGGATATATATGATATATATGATATCCAAATCAGGAATTTCATTCTGTATATAAAGAATCTTTGACCACATGAACAACATGTAATTGTAAGAAGTCCACTTTCGACTTAAGAACCAAATATTGACAAAACAAACATCATTAACTTAAATGGTTACATAATGTTTATAACATGGAAATAAGTGATATAAAAGGAATAATGAACTTTAAAAAGGTTCTTAATCAAGTATGAATTAACTAAAGTTTATTATTCAGTACGTTAAAGAACGATCGAGTCAAGTCGGACCTGAGGTAAGGGACTTTGTCTCAATCTCCTTTCATTGAGGCATATTTAGTTTTATACACAACTTTATTTTATTCGGTGTATAAACCCCTTTGACTTTTACTTTTATACAAAAGTAATATTTTTCTACGAAGCGTTTTACTAAACGAAAAAAAGGAATGTTTTTTAACGTACGCGGTGACAATGACCTTTTCCGCCGCCGCGAGTATTATTTGGTCATTGGCTTCCTCAACAAGCCGTAATGATTTTAAAACAAAATAAATACCATATACTCTTTTATGTATTTTGGTATTGAAAATGGTTTTGATAAAGGATTCTATTATGTCAATATATTGATGATATATTGTGATTGAAATGTGGAAATGTTTTCTTTCCTTTATATTGGTTTTATGTTTTATGATTTTATATTGGTACATGGACATTTTAACGGGTGGTTACGTTATAAACCATATGACGGGTGGTGCCGTGAATACTAGGACGGGTGGTTACGTTATAACCTCCAATGCATTGGGTATGGAAGTCGGCCGTATGGCTATTCCATTAAGTATGTATGGAAATTGGTCGTATGGCTATTCCATTAAGTGATATGTGTGGAAGTCGACCGTATGGTTATTCCACTTAAGTATGTTTATGTCCCAAGTTACCTTTATATATGTTATGTGTTCTTTATATGGGTTTTATGGTAATCCTTTGGTTACAAAAAGGTAATTAATGATACTTTATTCAGTGAAGAGTTTTTACTACTTTATGAAGGTGAAGGTATTACTTTGATAGAGAATACATGGTTTACTTGATTTTGAAAAACTAACAGTTTTCATTCTTTGTGTATCCCTTACTGAGCTTTTTATGCTCAGCCTAAGTTTTTTTTGAAATGTTTTTCACAGGACTTAATGTGGAATAAGGTCAAGGATGGGATCAAGGGAATGCAATGCTATATAAAACATGGAACTAAACATGTTTCTTTTAAGAGGATTTTTATGGAAACTTAGTAGAAGTGACTACTTTGTAATCTTTTGAGATGTAATAGTTATGTTCTAATTCTCTAAAACTCTAAACCTGAAAAGATCCTCAATGTGAATTATTCATTTAATTCAATATTAAGTAAGGATTAAGGCCGGGGCCTTATAGTTGGTATTAGAGGTCGGTTTAGACAACTTTAGGAGTTAGAAAAGTGTTAAATTATAATATGATTGAAATGATATAGCATTTAAGGATTACCATGTTTCTTCGCCTAAGATATTTCTGTGTTCAGAATGGTTTTCCATAGAGGAAACAAAGAAACTATGTTGGGACGATATCAGGAGGAAGAAAACCTTCCAAATCAGCAGCCTGAGATGGTCGGAATCGGAACTGAACAGTTTGTTGCAGTGATGGCACAGTTGACTCAGGCTATAAATGGTGGTGGTATCCATGCACGAGTTCAGCCAGACCAACCGCAGAGGAACATGTTAGTGGTGGAACATTTCATGAGGCAACATCCCCCCATCATTCAGAGGATCATCTGACCATGTGCTAGTTGAAGGGTGGATTAAAGAATTGGAGAAGATTTTCGATGTCATGGGGTGTTCAGAAAATCAAAAGGTTAGTCTTTCTATTTACCGTTTGGAGGGTGAGGCAGATCAGTGGTGGTCGATGGTTAAAAATATCAGGGAAGCTGATGAGATTGATGCTCTCGACTGGGATGAATTCAAAGGTATGTTTCTTGAGAATTATTTTCCTAAGGCTGTTCGACTTAGTATGGAAAAGAAATTCTTGGAATTGAGGCAAGAGGAAGACTCAGTGGCTACCTATGAAGAAAGGTTCACTTGATTGGCAAGGTATGCTCCAAATTTTATCCGAGACCTTTATTGTAAAATCAATCGTTTTTACTTAGTATTAAAGCCAAAATATCGAAGGGAATTAGCTTCTCATGAGTTTAAAAGTTATGAAAAACTTGATCGATGTGCTGAGAAGGTGGAAATAGAGTTTGCCGATGATCAAGTGTTCTATAAAAACCAATAGAAGAAGAGACCGAGGTGGCAGGAGAAAGGTAAGAATTCTTCAAAAATTTATGATGGTAAGAAAAATATGTTTCCAGTTTGTGATAAATGTGGCAAAAGGCATGTTGGGGAATGTCTTCTGAATTCTGGAAAGTGCTACCGATGTGGTAAGATGGGACATAAGGCTCGTGATTTTACTGAAAAGGATCAAGGTGAAGGTAAGACCAAATTTGATATACAGTTAGTGAAATGTTATAAGTGCAATGAGAAGGGTCACTATGCAAACGAGTGTCCGACAAAGGGCTTGAGTGATGGGAAGCAGTTAGTCACCAAATAGAAAGGGGTGGTGAAATCCTTTGCAACTACTTCAGCAGATGTTGGGCCATCGAATTAAGTAGTATCAAGAGTTAAAAAGAAGATTGATGAATGCTCCAGTTTTGCACTATCTTCCAGGAATGGTGAGTTTGTTATATACAGTGATGCTTCGTTGAAGGGACTTGGCTGTGTCCTTATGCAGAATGATCAGGTAATTGCTTATGCTTCACGTCAGTTGAAAACTCATGAGGTAAATTACCCTACACATGATTTGGAATTAGCTGCTGTTGTTTTTTCTTTAAAAATTTGGAGGCATCATTTGTATGGAGTAAAGTGTGAAATATATACTGATCACAAAAGTTTAAAATATATATTCACTCATAAATAATTGAACATGAGACGGAGGAGATGACTGGAATTAATCAAGGATTATGATTGTACAATTCATTACCATCCGGGAAAAACAAATAAAGTGGCTGATGCTTTGAGTCGAAAAAGTAATGCTTCATTAGCAATGTTGCGTTTGGAACGTGATCCTTTGGTTAAAGATTTGATGAACTTTGGCATAGAAGTTGTTGGTACAGGATGTTCTTCTGTTTTGTTTCAGGTATCAGTAAAATCTTCTCTATCAGACAGAATCAAGAAAGCACAGATGCGAGACAGTGAGTTGAAGAAAAAGGTAGAGCTGGTTCAGAAAGGTAATTTTCCTGAATTCAACATTGATGATGATTGTGTTTTGAGGTTTCGGAAGAGATTATGTGTGCCTTGTGATTCAAAGTTGAAGAATGAGTTGTTATCTGAGGCTCAGAGTTCCCCGTTTTCAGTTCATCCTGGCAGTAATAAGACGTACAGAGATCTGCGGGAGTATTACTGGTGGGATGGAATGAAAAGAGATATTGCTGATTTTACTGTGAAGTGTCTGACTTGTCAGCAGGTTAAAGAAGAGCGGCAGTTACTGAAAGGGATGCTTCAGCCTTTACCAGTGCCAGAGTGGAAATGGGAAAACATATCCATGGACATTGTTGTGGGATTACCGAGGACATCTCGAGGTAATAATGCAATCTGGGTTATTGTTGATCTCTTGACTAAATCTTCTCATTTCCTTGCAATATGAGATACTTTTTTCCGAGATCAACTTTCCTGTTTGTATCTTAAAGAGATAGTCAGGTTACATGGAGTTCTTCTCTCCATTGTATCTTACCGGGATCCCAGGTTTACTTCTAACTTTTGGAAAGGACTTCAGAAGTCATTGGGTACTGAATTAAATTTTAGTATAGCTTTTCGTCCTCAATCAGATGGGCAGTCAGAATGAACAATTAAGACCTTGGAGGATATGCTACGAGCTTGTTCGATGGATTATCAGGGAATTTGGGACCAACATCTTTTTTTGGTTGAGTTTTCTTATAAAATAGCTTTCATTCCAGTATACAGATGGCACCATTTGAGGCATTATAAGGGAAGCGGTGTCGAACTCCAGCATTTTGGGATGAAGTGGCTGAAAGGAAGCTGATGGGACCAGAATTGGTAGAAGTGATGGCAGAAAAAGTTCAGTTGATTCAGAAGCACATGAGAACAGCTCAGAGGAGGCAGAAGAGTTATGCGGATAACCGGAGGAAGGATCTATCTTTCGAGGTAGGTGATCATGTTTTTCTCATGGTTTCTCCTTGGAAAAGTGTGATGAGATTTGGTAAGAAAGTAAAGCTGAGTCCAAGGTTTATTGGACCATATGAAATTATGGAGAAAGTTGGATCAGTTGCATACCGAGTGGCTTTACCTCCAAGTTTATCTCAGGTAAACAATGTTTTCATGTTTCGATGTTGAGAAAGTATATGCCAGATCCATCTCATGTTTTGAATCCAGAGGTAGTTCAGCTGGAAGAGAACCTATCTTATAAAGAACAACCAGTCCAGATTCTTGACCACAGAGAGCAGGTGTTATGGAATAAGGTGATTCATCAGGTAAAGGTTTTGTGGAAAAACCATGTGATTGAAGAGGAAACGTGGGAATCTGAAAATGCTATGAGGGATAAATACCCCCACTTATTTTGATATGTGAATAAAATTGCGAGGACGCAATTCCCAAAATGGGGAAGGATGTAGCATCCCAGGTAATTAAAGAATAAATAATTTTCATATTTATTAATATTTACGAATTAAATATTAATTTTAATTAAAAGGGGTTTCTACGTTCGATAGCGTACTCGATACGTAACGATGAGTTTCTTTGAAAACATACGTTGCACACAAGTAATAAAATACTATTATTTTAAATGTTAGTAAACAAGTAGCCGTTGTACTGGCGATAATGGATAGAAATAACTAAAATATGATTATATATGTTTTTAAATGTTTTTACATTACCCAATAAAAGATAAAGGCTTAAAATACGGAAAGAGTTCAATTTTAGGCTTTCATACCCTAATTTTCACTAAGGGTTCACTTATCACCTTTTGATGGAGATCCGTCATTAAATATAGTTTTGATCAATCTTATAAATTCTATTGGACCAAAAATAACTCTTCTTTAGAATCGGGACATCAAAATTTACTTTGTGTAAATTTTTGGTACCTTTCCGATAAAGTTCATTTTTTAATGAATAGTGTAAAATGTTGTATTTTAATTCAAAACCTCTTTTTAATCTAATTTATTTATATGATTAGATTCTCTTTTGAATTGGTTTTAATGTTAAATTAGAAAATATTTTTATCATTAAATCCAATAGTGGTCGTTGTAATTAATTTCACTTTGAAATCGGACTTAAACTAGTGTCAATCTTTTGATACTTATTGTTTCATAAAAACATGCTATTTTCTCTGACAGCGGGAATTAATTATTAAATTAATTAATGTGACTTATATGTTTTGAATTTTGTAAAATAGACTTCATTTTTGAATTTATAATATCAAATATTGCTTAGGGTGAATTTTTGGTAATTTTCTGAAAAACTTCAATTTTTGATGAATAGTGAAACCACTAAGTGGTACTTATAAAAACTGATTTTCCGTTTAAATGAAATTTTGCAATCATCATGTTTTTATTTTCAAAAATCCGACATACATGGTTTTCATTAAGAAGTAAAATGTGGTTCAATGAGATTAAAATAATTTTTTGGTGAATAGTAACTTATTATGTTTTTAATCACGATTAGAGGTAATTAGTGTAGTTTAAGATAAAAATAATGCATTAATAAAATTAGATGAGCTTGACACATGTCCTAACACTATTGGTTGTGTCATGGCCGACCAAGACAACCCATGGGTCGATTTAGGGGACCCCATGGAGCCACTTGGGTGAGATAATGACTTTAATGCCTTTTTTTTAAATAAAAGTAAAAATGACACAAACATAATATGTTTTACGAAAACAATTTTTACATGGGGTTATAAAAATAATATTTTTGATTATAAATAGTAATTGTAAAGATAAAAAGATTTCCTACATCATAGTATTTTTCTTATAATTTTCAGACTTTAAATAAATTAAATTATTCATGACATCATTATGATGCAGCGATAACTTCATTATTTAACGATTTAAATAAAATGGAAAGATAATGTAATATGTAAAACCCACACATGTCCAAAACCTATTGGATGGGTAGATTTCAAACCCTTCTCACCTTATCCACGAATTATATCAATCTGGGACCTTTTAAAACCGAAACACATTTTCAAATAAAGTAATATTTCTTTACTTTCCAAGAGTGCCCCTCCTCTCCTCTTATAAAAGGCCCCCACCTCTACCTCATTTCACACACTCCTCAAGCCTTTGGCTCGGCCATCCCCTGACCATTTACTCTCTCCACATCACTATCCTCATCCTAGAGGATTCCCTTTGGGCATAATATATTCAAAGGAAGCCTTTAGGCTCAAATCAAAAGGAGTTACACTTTTAAAGGTAATTCATTCTCTCTTGTTCATTTGTTTTATTTTGCTTCTCCAACCCCCTAAAAACTTTTTATTTAATTATTTTGTAACAACACCAGTATCTCCAATATACTAGGATGTTGTTATAAGATTTATTCTAGCTACGCTCTCACACAACTACATCAAATGGTTAAAGAACATACGGTTTCCGTGGATGGCGAAATTCTGCCTCCCGAAACGATGATTGTTCAATACTCATTTAACACCTTCAAAGGTGGCCATTATGATGTCACTATTTTTATATATGATATATGATATGTTTATTCTTTCCATAAACTTCTGTTTTTTTCATTTATGGCATACCATTATTTTTTCCATTATGGGTAAACACGATATCTTCATTTTAGGAAGTGCGGACTATCGCCCCCTGAAAGTGATTTGATTCATTAATACCATATGTGGGATGTGTAAAGGAAAAAGTTAATGATATTATATATGTTATTATACTGGAATTATAATATACTCTTATATCATTATGATTACATTCTATAAAATACGAAATAGAAATGAAAGTAGCGTTCATGCGTACGTACGACTTACTGTCTCCATGAACGGTGCATTTCATTTCTTATCTCTAAATTATTATGTAATATTATAAATACATGTATATGCTGGATATATATGATATATATGATATAAAAATCAGGAATTTCATTCTGGATATAAAGAACCTTTGACCACATGAACAACATGTAATTGTAAGAAGTCCACTTTCGACTTAAGAACCAAATATTGACAAAACAAACATCATTAACTTAAATGGTTACATAATGTTTATAACATGGAAATAAGTGATATAAAAGGAATAATGAACTTTAAAAAGGTTCTTAATCAAGTATAAATTAACTCAAGTTTATTATTCAGGACGTTAAAGAACGATCGAGTCAAGTCAGACCTATGGTAAGGGACTTTGTCTCAATCTCCATTCATTGAGGCATATTTAGTTTTATACACAACTTTATTTTATACGGTGTATAAACCCCTTTGACTTTAACTTTTATAAAAAAGGAATATTTTTCTACGAATTGTTTTACTAAACGAAAAAAAGGAATGTTTTTTTAACGTACGTGGTGACAATGACCTTTTCCGCCGCCGTGAGTATTATTTGGTCTTTGGCTTCCTCAACAAGCTGTAATGTTTTTAAATTAAAATAAATACCATATACTCTTTTATGTATTTTGGTATTGAAATTTTTTTTGATAAAGGATTCTATTATTTCAATATATTGATGATATATTTTGATTGAAATGTGGAAATGTTATCTTTCCTTTATATTGGTTTTATGTTTTATGATTTTATATTGGTACTTGGACATTTTAACGGGTCGTTACGTTATAAACCATATCACGGGTGGTGCCGTGAATACCAGGGTAGTTGGTTACATTATAACCTCCAATGCATTGGGTATGGAAGTTGGCCGTATGGCTATTCCATTAATTATGTATGGAAATTGTCCATATGGCTATTACATTAAGTGATATGTGTGGATGTCGACCGTATGGTTATTCCACTTAAGTATGTTTATGTCCCAAGTTACCTTTATATATGTTATGTGTTCTTTATATGGGTTTTATTGTAATCCTTTGGTTACAAAAAGGTATGTAATGATACTTTATTCAGTGAAGAGTTTTTACTACTTCATGAAGGTGAAGGTATTACTTTGATAGAGTATACATGGTTTACTTGATTTTGAAAAACTAACAGTTTTCATTATTTGTGTATCCCTTACTGAGCTTCTTATGCTCACCCCATGTTTTTTTTTGAAATGTTTTTCACAGGACATAATGTGGAATAAGGTCAAGTATGGGATCAAGGGAATGTCATGCTATATAAAACGTGGAACTAGACATGTTTCTTTTAAGAGTTTTTTTTATGGAAACTTAGTAGAAGTGACTACTTTGTAATATTTTGAGATGTAATAGTTATGTTCTAATTGTCTAAAACTCTAAACCTGAAAAGATCCACAACGTGAATTATTCATTTAATTCAATATTAAGTAAGGTTTAAGGCTGGGGCCTTATATTTTATGCCATATTATCTAAACATATATGTTCTGTAACTTTTTTTGTTAGGTTTATTTCTATTTATTTTTTAGTGAGTATTAATTGGATTACCAATTTTTCTTAATTTCATCTTTGATTTTTCTTTTCCATTATTGATTATATAAGATATGATTAATCCTGATTCAAATTTAATCATGTCATGAATTTCCAATAATTATTTTTGTGTTTATATATATTCAAAATAAATTTTTATCAATTATAAAAATTAATTGTATTCCCAGGAAACAAGTCATTAATTTTTGGCCTATTGGAAGTGACAGTCGAGGGTAACACTAGATAATAGTATAGACTTTGGAAATGTTTATCAATTATTATGTTTTGAAAATAATGGCTTCATATTGTCAAATTGACATCAGGATATAACATTTTATGGCCAAAAGATTGGACATTACAAATATTTCTACAAGGATAATATACAAATATTTCATGTCTCTCATAATTTCAATATAGTTTATCAATGTTACAAATTTTTTTATGTCATTAATAAAAATATTATTGCACTAATACCATGAGATATTTCTTTTAGATATAGAGGTCGATATTTTTGTTTATTGAGGGATTAGAATAGTGTATTTGTGGATATTTGTAATCAATTTTATAAATTTATAATTTAAATAATTTATATCAAAAAATTTAAAATATAAGGTTTCGAATTCTTGATGTGATGTTATAGGGTCATTTAATCTGTATTAATGGGGTTTTTAAAAACATGAACACATTGATATATTGATTATTGGGGATAATATTTGGTTTTTTTGAAATCATGATTTTTCTAAGAAAGGATGTATATTTTTTGTGTATTTTCTAAGATATATCTAATCTAGAGACTGAATTGATGACATTGACTTCGATGTGAGTGATTTTTAAGTCATATGAGATGTTATTAAGATATTTGAGTAGTTAAATTGAATTTTTACTAAAAACCAATTTTTTATATTACATAAATATGAAATTTTTTAAATTTATTTCTATATTTTGAATAATGATGTTTTGGATGTGTGATTTTCATGGCTATTGTATAATAGCATATGAAATTTTAATTTTTATGATCATGATTAATGTTTTAATAAAACATATATGGGAAACATATTACATTAAATTTGACTTTATGTTTTAAAATAATTCTAGAAAATGTATGTTATAGTTTATTTCATGAAATGGATGGCCTTAGTTATTATGAAAAAAAAATCATAATTTATGTTCCTTATGGTAGATTTTTAAATAATGAATCTTGATGATAGAGATAAATGTGTAATATATAAAATAAATATTAACTCTTCTCTTTCTGGACATTTATGGGACGAATACTTATTGAAAAATAATGTTAATAATATTAAAACTATATTAAAATTTTGAAACACATAATAATGGAAATTACAAATTTTTTATGAAATATTTATTTATTATAGTGTATTTACTATTATATATTGAAGTAATATGTTTTAAAATATGTTTATAGATATATTTGGGTGGTGTATATTATAGCAATAATGACATACCATGTTAGTAAAAATGAATAAACAGATAGAACATAGATAATATGTCATAGTGATTGAATTATAAATAGGCGAAAATTTAACATAAATGAGATATATATATTTTTCATTATTTTCCTACGTTGACATGGAAATATGAAAACAAATAATTAACATTTATGAAATAATGTATTACATAGATTATACTTTCACCAATGAAATAAACACATTATCTTTTCATTCGTAGACATTTTCATTTGTTGAACTAGGTAAGATATGAATGATTAAATTGGTTCCAATTTAATGGTTTTACATTCTTTAGTACAATTGATAGGGTCCCTTATTTTACTATATAAATTTAAAGATGTACTTAGTTGTAAATGATAACTTAAATGAAATTAATTTGGTTATATAATACATACATAAATAATTATTTTGAATGGACCATATATGATCTGGAATACATGATTTGATTATCATTGATTGATTTCACAGTTAACTATAGGACGACGTCATGTTGATATAAATTTTATATAAAATACTATGAAGTATAAATTTCAGAATAACCTTTTAAATATTTAAATAAAATACAATGTGGGTCATTGTATTTTAGGGATGAAGTTTGAAAACACATTCTCATGAGACATTTTCAGGTTAAAGAAAAAATTAATAAACATAACATTAACATAAAAATATTTACCAACACATAGAAATGAACATTATTATATTATTTTTTAATTTTAATTTTTTGGAATTATAAATTGAGATTTGGTATTTTAATGAAGGACATTATATTTAGGATATCTATTAATAGTGATGTAAGGAGGGATAAAAATATGATAAATTGAATCATATAGAATAATTTTCTATTTTGGAAATATGAAATATTATTTATTGATTCCACCAAATGGGATTTATATTTCAAAGTATTCTCGATTTAAAAAAAAACCAGTTAATTTTCATATTCTTATCTATTATACTATTTGACATAGTACATTTCCCCGCCTTCATTAGAGACTTAGTATGAAATTTTGATTCATGGGGAATAGTTGTGGAATAATTGGTTATTCATTTTTTAGATAAATTGAATTATTCAAGTGGACGAATGGAAGATATAAGACCATATTTTATAGAAACACCCATATTTTTAACAAATGAATCTCAGTAATATTTTGAAAACGAAAAGACCTACCTTGGGATGGTTTATAAAACCCTTCACTTTATATGATGTGTTAAATTTAGATTTTTTGGGTTTTCGATTAAAAATTATGGTTTCGAGATATACCTGAAAAAATATATGGTAAATGATTTTTTGATGAACTATATAATCCATCATTACATTCAAGAAAACAAGAATAATGATAAATGAAATGATATATTTATTATTGGTAAAACCATTTATACCAACCTTTGAAATAATAAAAATAATTTTTTTTCAAGAGTATATAACTTTTCCTCTATTTAAAATCATTAATTCATTAATATGGCCTTAAATCATCATTTGGTTTTATGTGTGATTTTAGTAGTGTTCTTCACAATTTGAAAATAAATGTTTCTATTTGATTGAGTATATTGGCTTTGAATCATGTTTATGAAATATATTATATTGTTTTTTCATATATCTCACAATTGTTTTGATAAATATATCTTAGTTAATGTATAATATTTGTAAAAGAATATGATTATGTTATATATCTAATAAATAACATATTAATGTGAATGTTCCCTTGATCATATAGATTGAATAATATAATTGTGACTATAAACATTAAATATAGTGTTTATAAATATCAACATTTAATTTTCTAAAATTGATGACTAATTTTTCAACTATGGGCGAATATGATATAATTTTATGTGATTAATTACACATTCATATCATTGATAGCAATTTATTTTATGAAATGTTCATATAAAATGACTTTATAGTATTTTATAGTTCTAAATATTGTTTTCAAATGGTTTTTCTATTTTCATATGAAACATTGTATTTGATTCAAAACGGGTCTTGCGTGAGAAATTTTTCTTATATCATAAATTGGATCCAAATTTTTTATAAAATTTTATATTGAAGGAAATGGAAATCCATTTGGTATGGGGGATTATTTTTTGAAATTAATTAATTTTTTGTATTAGATATAATGAATACATTTTTGGATATTGATAGATGTAATTTGTAATGATTAGTTGTATTATAAAATTAAAGGGATGAGTAATACCATTGAATCTTATAAAGATTAAGGCATGTTGTATAAAAAATAATCAAATTAATTAGAATACATGGTTCATGAATAAAATTATCTCATATATATATATGTATATATATTAGATTATTTAATAACATTTTCTTTGTCCACTGGTAACAGTTTTGGACAATGTAGAAGTATAATTATCGGGGAAATACGTATTGTTACCATTAAATTTGAGAAAATAGGTATTTTGAGAAGTTCTTATATGATGTCTTTTAATGATGTGAATTTATTTAATGAATTTATATTTATTGAGTATGTATAACTATTTTACAAATAGAAAAAATCATATTTTATAGAATAAGCCATTGAAGGGAATTAATTTAGTGGTTTGGGGTTATCCTTCTTAAAATTTTCTTTCATAATCATACCAAAAAGACACAGTAAGTGTCAAAATTTCATTTATCAAGATTTGGTAAAGGGGGAGAATAATTTTTTCATTAAGGATATATTAAATCACCTTTAATGTAAGAGTAATTTTAGTATTCAAAAAAATTATTTTAGGAGATATAAAATCATTAATTGATAATTTTTTATCAAATTCATTTAATTCTTATTGTAAGAAAAATTATTTTTTTATTTTTATTTTATTTAGTTTTTTATATGAAATGATAATTTAATGATAGTATTAAATTTTTATGACATGTTAATTGTCATATATAATATAAAACATAAGTCTAATTAAAAACATGATGGTGGGGTTGGGAGAATAATTTTTTTTATACATTTTTTAAATATGCATTTTTTATTTAACTAGTTCTCCCATAGTAAATTATACCCCTATTTTCTATGTAACATACAAATTTCCTTAATTTGTAAAAAATATGGGTAAAAATCAAATTATTCATTGGGAGGATGGGCGTACATTTATTTTTATATTTAGGGCATAAATCAAAATTCTTGGTAACATTAATGTATTATTATGGATAGGGGTTAAATCTCAATGATTTATAAAGGGGATATGTTGAGTTTTGGGAGTTTAAGGCCTCACAAAACTTATTTTCCTATGGTTTACCAAAGGGATCATAGATTTTAAATCTGAATGGCCCTTTAGGCGAAATAATGTGGACCATTTTTTGTTCTATATAAAACATGAAAAAACATTGATGGGTGTGGTTCTTGTTTATGTGAAAAGTTTTCAAAATAATTCACAGGTGATCCACATGGGCCACAAATGTTCAAAAAAACTAATGAATATTCATGTGATGTGAGGTTATTTTTAGATAGTGGATACTTATGGTTGGTTCGTGGGTAATCAAAATGTGTGGCCAAATTATTGAATTATTTAAATGGGGTGACATTTTTTTGATCCTCCATCCTTATTATTATATTTCACATAAATTATTCTCTTATGAATATGCATATTCTCTTTGTGGGTTCTTCTTTTCGTCCTCCTCTAGGGTTCCATATCCTCCTAGATTGATCATTGATTTCAGTTCCATCATGTGCATTGTATAGGTATCTGTATGTATACTTATACAGTTACATATATTAGTATATTTCTAATTTTTTTGAATTAAATATAACTCTAAGATAAATTAAGGTCTTTTTATGGTGTTTTTATATGATCCATTTCTCTCTCATTTTAGATTTAATTAAATCCCTTTATTGGATGACTGGCATTCAAAAATCATAATAGAGGATTTTCCTATTTATTTTTAATTTTTTCATGTGCTATAGATTATGTAATTATATATATAGGAGGGAGTGGTCTAAATGAAACCGATTTTATTAATTTATTTCAAATTAATAAATTCTTTTATTATTGGAATATATAATTGTGAATTTCCAAACCTATTAAAATACAAAAAATCTTGACTGGTAGCACATGAGCGGTATGAGTTATTTGTATTTTGGAAAGGTTATGGTGATTAATGTAATTTAATTATTAATATTGTATTATGATTATATTTATTCAAATGGGAACATGTTGGGAATGAAAAATAATACATGGGGTTAGATTGATCCTTATAATGTAAAAGATGGTGTTTTTAGGCTCTAGTAATAGACCAAGGGACATGAGATAATGTTTCCATTTGAATTGATGCAATGTGATTTTTAGGTTGAGGTAGTTTTTTTACTATGCTTCACTTGACTGACATGACTCAGAAGTGGGAATGAGGTTCACTGGACATCATGACTTTGTTATGGTTGGTGATTTCCTCTCATCATGATTTGAAGAGATAATTTTAAGAGTAATGTTCACACATATGATGAAATAGTGAGGTGGAATTTCATAATTGACATGGGTTTAGGCCTCTATAGTGAATGAAAATTGGGTATGGTGATGGCCATATTTGGAGATGTATCTCATCATAGAAAGATATGAGTGATAGTATATGAGACCATAAAATGGGGACTGGGGATCACTATGTATGTATTCGATGATGGGATAGATATATGGAATTTGATATATTTATATTACTTGAATTTGTAGATGCCTAAATTAAGGTGGATCAATATTTTTAGAAGGTAGAACATCATTGTGATTTTAAATGTCGGGCTCTTAAGATGATGATGGCTATTTCCTTATCAGATGGTTGAGGGTAATGTGATATATTTATAATGAATGCTGGTAGTATTTTGTCTATATTTAATTTGCGGGACCTTGGTATTAGTTGTTAAATTAGTTATAATGTAATATATAATGAGATGAGATTGATGGTTCAATGATGAGGTCTGGCCATGGATACGACATTTATTTTTTTATATTCCAATAATTCAGTAAAATTTATTTATGTATTCTGTGGACAAGTGATTTTAATTTATGTGTGACTTTATATTATATTTAATTACATATTTCCACACTACTATAAATATATATTTAATATATGAATGCGTTAGTTGTTGACTATTGTGTTTATAATCAAAACCTATATTGTTCAATTAAGAAGTATGAAAACATTGTGGCTTCGAGATATAGTAGGGGACCCAGTTTTTGCTTCCGCCATAGTGATCTAGGATGCGTAGTTTCTTGGGAGTGATGGTATATTTACAAAGGAGTTTGTTCTACATCAATCACGAGTTTCATTTTGGAAATGATTGTGATAACATCAATGATAAAAAATGACTGATTTTGTTGGTTTTTTATAACTCTTTGACATGTATACAATTTATGACAGTGATTAATTGTATATTTTGTGTTATTATTTCCATGGATTATAATTCCAATCATTGATATTTATTATTATATTACACAATTCATTTATTTATTATGAATGTTTTCATATCATCATGAGAAGTTATTATCTCCTCACTATTACATAAAAATTTCGAATCTTCTATCTATTAGCATTTTTCATATAAGGAGGTGACCCTAAGGCCTAATATCCATCTGCACTAAATCACCAATTTTATAGATCATGGGTAGAAATCCACCAACGTAGTGATGGTTTTTTTCTTGTTATATGGTTTTTGGTAGATAAAAAATTGAGTTCTAGTTGGAACTTACTAAGAGCTCATGCTTACGTTCCAAAATACCTATGTATAGGCGATAAACATATTTTTTTTGTGGTGGGAAATTGATTTTTTATCTTCACATTTATAATTAATTTATTTATACCATGAGTGGTGCATCTATGTGAGATATTATTGGTTTTTATAATTTCCCCTTATCTCTATATAGAAAGGGAGGAGAATACTTGCATCATGATATGCACATTGGTTCACATGATATATGTTTGTGATTTTGAATATGGTCTAGATCCTGGAATACATGAAATTTGGACGGAAATATTAATGTGTCAATAAAAATAAAAAACATCACTTTCTACATTTATTTTTGGAATAATTATAAACATCCATACTAGGTCAGTGTGTCATGATAGAATTGTATGTGATCCTCTCTCTGTATAGTGAATCTAGGCTCGAGTCTGATATGAGTAGTGAGGGGATAAGGAAAATACATCGAGTTATTTAAAATTATGACAATAAGATAATCATAATTTTCCAAATTTCATTCATAGTTTAATTCTACCCACCAACCCATACTAGTGACTTTGGATTTGTTTTATATGTGACACCTGACACTAATATGGGTTGGTAGGGTTTCCTAAGTCTAAATGACATGTGATATGAGTTTGGTAGGTATCTTAAAGTGTGTTGAGATGAAATTATTGTTATAGATCTACCTATTTGATATACATATATTTATTACTTTATTATTGTTATTGAACATGGTATTTAGTATCCAACATGATTTCACATTGAGAAGCACTGGTCGAGCATCAGAATAGAGGAGATATGGTGTTGTTTGAGTGTGTATGGGATGAGGCCACGAAGGCCTGTGGTGAGGCCCATTGGGTATAATATTTTCATAAACATCTTATTTTGGATCCATTTGGTGAAGGTAAGATGTAAATGATGGAAGAATTTGGGACATGTATAGATATGAAACACATGGAAATCATGGTGTGATTCAAATCGAGTATCAACATGAAATCTTAGAGTGATAAGTCATACATGGAGTATCTATCATGGGAGATCCAATCTCAACCCCCAACATTATTTCATGGTGTGGGTATATCATAGGTTGTATTGAATTTCATAAAGTCGTTTTATATGATATTGGACCCACTTTAGATACCCCCATGTCAATGTTTGATGCCATCTACTTATGTGATTAGGGGACAGGACAAAGAATGTTGTATGTATAGGTACAAATAATAAGGCTTTAGGGAAAAAAATTGAAGTATTTTATGTTTTTTTCCATTATTTATCCCTAGAGATATTGAAGGTGGATAAAGAACATGAGGTAAGAAAATTATATCCAGGGGATAATGTAACACTCTGAGTTTTTGTGAACTGTATTTTTTGAATAAATTAATTTTCATTGAGGTATATTATTTCTCTAATTCAAACATTTAATCAATATGACAAAACAATTTAATTTTATACCGGACACCACCTTGGAATGTGTTACACACAACACTAACATGGAGTTCGCTACACGCAATATAATGAGTAAAAGGGAAAATAATAACCCAATACATTTAAATATAATTAATATCATAAATATAATATATTATATTATATGGATTTTAATAAAAACCACACCTAGATATCTTTAATTACAAGCATCCGAGACATTCTTCGATAGCATACAGTACACAAAAGACAAAATATTTAAAGATAATGATATCTTATTAAAAAATTATTATTTAATATAATATGATATAACCTTGCCATTAAATTAGTAATTATGAATATAATTAAATAACATATGAAAATTTATGGTTCATATAAATATAAAATGAATTCACTAGATATAATATAATATAAAGGAATCTAAGAACAAAATTATTAAAAAAAATATTATTATTAATTTCATGCTTGAAATTTTTTTCTCGATAAAATATATTAATCACAATTAATGAGTAATTTTAATGAATATATTTGTTAAATATTCTATAAAATCGTTTTTATATTCATCCATTAGGTTTTATACGGGTAAGATAAGAACAAACCAAATTTCACACCTAAAACCCAATATTTTTATAAAGGAAAATTTGCCAAATTTTAATGGAAATACCATTTTAAATCATTAATTTTACCGTATTAGAATTTAAATATTTCAAAATAAAATTAATATTTGTAAGAAACTCAATAAAATCACATTAGGTTTAATTATTTTTATTTTTATGTAAAGAATATTATTTATGAATAGCGAAACATTATAAAATTAGTCAAAAACACATATTTAATATAATTTATTTATAATGTATAATTATGCTCTATATTGGTTTTAATGATTAAATAGATCATATTTTAATAATTTAATCAAATTTATGTAATTGAACTCCATTAAATTTTTTAATTTACTATAAAAAGATAAGAATATATCCAATGTTTTTATTTTAAAAACCAGCATTGTCATCCCGCCAACATGATGAATTATAAATTTAATTTTACAATTTCTAAAATTGGAATATAGAAAAATAGATTCTATATATGGAATCAACATAATTTGTAATGTCTAATAAGACCAAGATTTTTTACCCAAAATATTAGCAAATGTGATTAAAATAAATAATAATTATTAAGGTTAAATTAATCTTCATAAAGAACTTAACCATCACTTTAAGGCCCAAATTAAATTATATAATTTTCTAAGAGAAATTTACTAGCCATTATGAATATAAATGTTCTTATATATGATATATATGAAAATTTTAATGTATATATGTTTGTTCTGTTTTTTTATAACACACCATTATGATTTCCGTCTTGTGTAAATATAATAATTTCATTCAAAAAAGAGTGGAATACTTACCCCTCAAAGAGGATTGAATTATTCTTTACATACATTGAATATAAAAATTATGCTATTAAAAATACTTTGTAACATATAAAACATAGATATTATACTATAATTATAATTTACTTATTTCATATACATTTATATTTTCTTATAAAAAATGTAAATTTTGTACTTAATAATTTATCAAGATGATGAAATAATGACCAATGTAAAATGAAACACAAATAAAATGACAAAAAATAGTTGAGAAGACTAGAGAATTAACTCCTAAAATAGTAAAAATTCTGTAATATTGATAACAATAAGGTAATAATGAGGTTATTAAAATATAATATATAGTATTAAAAATAGGAATTGTTCTACTATAATTTTGTATCATATTATAAAATACAATATTGGATAATAAAGACCACACATCAAAATAATAATTAAGGTATAATAATTTCATCTCACCTTTTATTATCATGAAATAAATACCTTATACCCCCACCCACTTTTATTGTGTATTATATTCACAAATCATTGAAATGTTATATCATGAATCATATTGTTTTTATGATATTATATTCTTCATTAAATTTCCTTATGTAACCCAGGTAGTGTGATTCTATGTTATAATGTGGAACTAATCTATTAAAATAATCTCATATTTTATCAAGATAGTAAAAGATTATGTTTCAATTGATGACATCTCTTGATTCATATCCTAATATAACCCATTATTTATGTTATCCATAGTTTATACATTATATATTTATTTATTAGTAACTTTTTTTTTCAGTCATTCATTATTATGACAACTAAGGAAATGTTTCCATGAAAACCTATATTTATTTCTGCTTTTGGTCGGAAACATGAGTTCTCTAAAAACCCTGATATCTGAAATTGTTTTAAAAAATGTTTTATATTTATCATATAATGTTAATGGAAACTTGTACCCCTATTTTACCTTATATAGACATAGAAAGAATCATCTTATTGTTTTCCTATGAAGTTAATTTTGAAATCATTTATGGTTAAAAAGTAAGTTCGACATGTAGGGACATACCAATGTTGTGACCAACATTTCACTAAAGCATACATTGTTTGTTTACATGTTTAATTTGAGGAAAAAACGAATTTTTAAATTCATGGAAATTTATTTTTTTTAAACATTTTTTCAATGAGAAAGTTTCTCAAAAAGGTTTTCTGGCTTCCTCAAAGCAACCTATAAAATATATCAGATATATTTTTAAAAAAAATGGGTTTCATGAATATTTAATTATTAATAAATGTTTTAAAAATTATCATGAATTATTTATATGTTTTAAAAGGAATATGATTATAAGGACGTTTCAAATATTTCGTTATGTTTTTTATTCATATTTTAAACAAAATGGTTTTCAAAATGATTAATGTTTTAGTATAATATATTTAGAGAAGAAATATTATTTTTCCATGAAATGCCTTAAATTTGTTTTTTTTTAAAAATTATCCCTCGAAGAAGATATTCAACAGTGTGAGTCAAGAATTTTTTTTGGAAGTTCTTCAATGTTTGTATTCATGTTATTTCAATTAATGGTAAATGTTTTGATGGAATATTTTTTATGAAACCATTTTCTATTCCACGGGTTATATAATTTTGAAAGCCACTTCTTTTCACAGGTTGTGATAATGAGACCTACGTATTTTACATAGGTAATGATATGATTAAATTTTTACATTGCCTATCTCATTTAAGGAGTTATGATATGATTATTTATTATAATATTATAAAAATTGTTTGTATGATTTTGTTATGTCTTTTGTTGGATATATATCTCACTCTATTGTATTGGGAAACGATGGATGAGTCATGAGTATATACGTTATGCATGAACCTGATTTGATGTTCATATGAAATGCATGAACATGATTACTTGTTTACAATATTATTCATGAACCCAGTTTCAGGTCCATAAGATTATGAATGGACATCATTACATGTTCATGATGTTATGAGTGAACCTTGTTACATGTTTACAATGTTAGGCATGGAACTGGTTTCATGTGCATATGTTTTTTCATGAACCTCATTACATATTCAAAATGTTATATGTAAACCTAATCATAAGTTCACAATGGTATACATGTACCTAGTTTCATGTCCATATTCTTATAAATTCACTAGATTACAAATTCATAGTGTTATCTTTAGACCCTATTTCTTGCCAATAACTTGATGTAGAAACTGATTTCATGTCTGTAACATAATGAGTGAGCCAGTTCAACAAATACATGTTCACAAAGTTATTAAGAATGTGCATTGTAAAAAATTCAAGTTCTTATTACTATTTTATGATTTCTTGAATTGTGATCATAATTATCAAATCATCTCTGTCTTATGAACATCAAATAATTATTATATTGTCTAATATAAAGTTTATGATCGACAAATGTTATGAACAAGGTCCATACACATTATTTATGTTATTCTTACACATTTACTTTATTTATTGTTACTAATAATATGAGCCCATCCATGTCTTATTATTCTTTTTCCCAGGTTATGAATAAACGATTTGGGTATCAGTTCTAATGGTGGATATATTTATGGGAGATATTGAAGATCAATCAGTAGGATATTATATTTTGTTTCCATGTTTCCAAATAATGTAAACTATGATGGTCCTTGGGCATGTATTTTTCTAATTTACTGAGTAATCGTCTATGATGATGTGATATCCATGTATGTTAATAAGGAGACACTATAGATTCATATGTTTTAGATAATCCTATAAGTTTTAAACACTTTTATATTTTTTTCATTCTATGAAATAAGATGACATATCAAGGGATAGATATTTAAAATATGTCAATCATAATGACATCATTGTGTATGTAAATACTTTTTATGTTGAAATAATTCTAATAAGTTGTATGTTTTGCATTTATAAATGAATTAAACATCAAGTAATAGACTTATATGGGTTGGGTGGTAATTCTATGTGATACTGGTAGTGGTGATTTAAGTAGATGGATGTGAGATAGTATTGAGTATGCGTTGGGTATCCTAGCCGAATATTTTGGATGATGACTGAGGGCTGGATCATCGACAATGTTCTTATATTGTTGGATACTATGTAATGATTAGACCAAATGTGATCATCTTACAATGGAGTTACAAGAATAAAACTAGATGGTTTACATAGAGTTGTTCTACAAGATGAATTTTTTGGTATCTGGGATTCAGGGACATGGTTAGAGTTAAGCGTATAAGGTAGGATATAATTTGATTCTATGAAATGGTATATCTAACTCTACAATTCATGAAGGATGTAGAAGGGAAATAGAGTACATAAGGTGGAGTTAATTTCTAGTAGCTAGTGCAATTCCACAAGGATGATAGGACTCAAGTGGTTATGGGTTAGGAAAGTAAATGGGAACTGATGATAGTGTGATGTATACTGGGGTTGAGGGGGTGTTATCATTTTGTTTTTTGTATGAATAATTTTGGTTCACAGGTTGTAGGTGTTTTAGATGAATTAACCTATTATGGGTTAATATGTGCGAATAAGATATTAATAATTATTTTTATGAGATGGTATGAATTGAGATGTTTGTGGGAATGAATACCAATATATGATTTAGGATTTATTTTTTTCATCAGATGTGATGTGGATTTTGCAAGAATTAGTTTCATTGTATGACCTTGTGGACATCATGGATAGCACAAGAAGAATTTCACCATTATATGTGATGCCGAATAACATCGAAATTAATGAAGATATCATTTTATTTTAATTTATTCTATAATTCAACATTTATAATCCAATAATAGTTTTATATTATTATAAATTGTCATGTTTTTATGTTTATAAATTATTTTCAACTGAAATGAAAAAATTGTCTCATTAAAGATTTATAAAAAAATTTATAAGAAATGGTATTTTGGAATTAAATTTATAATTTTATTCTAATATGAGTGATTATATTTTTTTGGATTCCATGATTGTTATTCAACAGTGTTTTCCAAAAAAATATCTTATTTGAAATCATAGTGTCTTGAAAAAAACCGGGATGAACAATTGTTTGAGTGGTCATTGTGGACCCCAAATACATAAATTAATTATAACTTCGGATACAAACATACAATTTATATAATTAAAAACAAATTTGAATGAATAATCATAGATACAAAACTGTAATGAATTTTATTGTGGTTTTCACTCATTAAGGGGGAATTTTACTTTATAACATTTAGAAATATTTTTTAAATTATCATCTAGAAAAATTCAAGATGTGTATTTATTCTAAAACAATCTATAAATGAATCCAATCATTATTAAAGATGTAGGGTCAATTAATGAGACCTTTTGTAAAAAAAAATTTGAACAAAAATATTACAAATTTATCTATATATTAGGACATCAATGTGGTAAATTTGAGGGATAAAATTATTTATAGGGATTTCTTCACCCCTTATCAAGATAAACACGTATCTCTTCACCCATTAAAAATATATCCATATTCAATGGATAATGTTGAGTTTAATTTATTGAAATAGTTTGTAATATTATCAATATATATTATGTTTTCTTTGATTATTCTTATGTGTATTTATATTATTATAATAATTCATTTATTTTATGAGTTTCTCCCACCATTATTCACATATAAACTACACAATTTTTGGAGAACAAGCCTCATTACTTGTTAGATAGAGGGAATGTTTTTCAATGATGTTATTTTCCATAATTTTATTTTCAATTTTTTTATTATAGTAATTTATGGTGTGGTTAATTCTATTATGGTGAGTGGTCTCACTATTTTCTCTAACACTATGTTATTCTTCTCATTTTTCATTTTCCTTACCTTCACTATTTCTATCATTCATTTGGTGGAGCATGAAATTGATTGTGATGGTCAATGAAGAGGTATCCTTGTTGACATATTTTATATAATTACCCTATATGGAGAGGAATATTTATGGGATAATTTCATCTAAAATGAGAAGGTTTTGTATGATAGGTCTTGATGACTACATTTAATTGAATTTATGGAATTATTTTAAACAATTATTTCAACAATTTTAAACTCATCAGAAGAATTTATTCATTATTTCTTACTCAAATTAGTATGAATTACATGTCATATATATATATATATATTATTTATAATTCATGAATTTCAATCATTCCCCATTTATATTATTATTGTAGTTGTATATTACTTAGTTTATTATTGCGAAAAAAATAAAATATGTGTGTAGTAAGTGACATCATTATGATTTACCATAGGGTATAACACTATAGCGCATTCTTAGGTAAATAAGATATTGAATAAGGTAAAATGAATTAAATTCTTATCTTCAATTTGACTCCACTCATAGGTATTCCAAGTGCTAACACACACTATTTTTCCTAATAACTATAAAAATTCAAATACGTCAATAAACATCAAAAAAATAACTTCTTAACATATATTCCTTTTCTATAGAAAATATGGATTTTCTAGGGATTATTATAATTATTTTCCTATCAAAAAATTTTGTGGTGTTCTAATCAAGGAATAGATATTGATGATTCAATGGGTATAGTCTTCCATGATTCTTTTACAGAATTCTAATGTTCTAAAAATAAGAAAGTAAGATGGCTGCATCGCTAGCCACTGAAGCTGAAGAAATTAATGTCATATGGATGTAATTGAACAAAATAAAATATGAGGAGTACTAAATTTTTGTTCCAACTACCATTCTAGAGGAAAATTTATTTGTTTGTAGGAAAAAATTAAGATCATCTCCCCTATCTACAACTGAATTCCTAACTTTCCTACATATGGAAAAGGAGAAGAAGTTAAATGATTTGAGGGAGATTTAATTTCTAAAACTTATTTTTATTAAAATTTATTTAATTATTAATTGATAAATATTATCACTTATTCTTATTTTGTAGATTTAGAACCCTTACTATAAGCCATGGATGATGAACATGAATATGTATTTTTTGGGGAGAAAAAGTTGATGCCGATCAAGTAGTACCCTAGTGAAAATGAAGATGGTGTATGAAAAGGAATAAATACCAAAATAATTAATTGATGAACTTCAAACCCATTGGATGACACCAATTATTCTACTAAAATCTTAACAAGTGGATACCACTCTTCTAAATGAACAAAACAGGGAGCACCCCTATATTCTATTCCCCCACCTCTTGATCTAATTTTTTTCATCAAATATGGTTGTTGGAACTATATTGATTCTCATTAGGGGTTATAACTCTTAAAATCTAATTATTGATTATCATTGAAAAAATAAATTGTGTTTTTTTGGTAAGGGTCCCCATCCACCATTAGAATGGGGTAAAAACACTATAACTATCTGACTAGGGGCAGTAAAATCCTAGGACCCACATGGGGGGTCCAAACCATGTTCTATCAACTATTCACATCCTAGATATTCTTCTTTAATTTTATTCTGAATTTATTTATTTATTTATTTTAATGTAGAATTTTCAATATCTAGGAGTTTAACAAATGGATTCCACTAAAAAAAATAATGTCAGGTTGTGTCTTTCATTCTCTTTAGTTTTTCTACACTTTCTATGTTTGGACAGAAATGAGGAGTAGCTAAATGTATGTGTTTAGGGAGTTTAACCATGTTAGTTGTTGTTGGGATATTTTTTCTTATTTTTTAAACATTTTCATAATCTTGAGATTTAATGAATATTTATATCAATTTTCACAAATCAAATGTTTTTTAGAAAATTGTGATGATTTAAAAAAAACATTCTAAATGATTGATGATGTGAGATATTTTTTTTCATAATTTGGATTTTCATGAATTTAATGAATTAAAAGACCATTTGAAGTCCTTTTCGATGAAACAATAACAGAAATTATTTTTCCAGTCATGTGATTTATTTTACACCTCATTGAAATTCTATTTCTAATACACACACAGTCTTGATAAAAACATGTAATTTGTTAGAGAACTATAATTTTTGAATTTTCTCTTTCAAATCTTGGGATTTCATGGAGTTTTTTTAATACAAATGAGGAAATTATTTGGAATGTTACATATTATCTTGATAAACACCCATACATATAAAATTCATTATCCTTTAGATTCCATGAATTTCCATATAGGTTTAGTTCACATAAGACATTAATTTCTCTTTAACAACCTCCACTCTTTGTATAGTTTCTTGGATATTTATTATTTCAGTTTGAGGGAATGGACTTCAATTTGATTTAATATGGGGTTTTTTAAATTTTTTGTGGGGTGATGTCCATTTCAACATTTTAGGTAGTGGATAATTAAAAAAATTTCTAGGAGTCATCAATTCAATATGCATTATTTGTTTCATACAGTTTTCATTCAAAAATTGAAAATTAAAAATAGAGATAAACATGAATTCTTTATTGGGAATTATTTTTTGACCCATGTATCATTATTAAATCAATAGAATGATTTTAATTCATTTATCATGTTTAATTTTTACCTTATCTTATATTCATTGGTTATGATTCATGGATTTATGATATAGAAAATTTTATTCTATAAGAACAGTTTATTTGATCCGCTAGAGGCATAGAAAAGTCAATCAAGTTGAATTATTGTTTGCGAGGACGGCATGGACCCTACATCCATAACTAAACCATTATGTAGGCTAAACACAACTAATTGTAGTGATTACAAATGTATTTGAGTGAGAAAACATATTAATTCATTATAAATTAATTCTTTGTAGATTATTACTCATTAATGGGTGAATTATATGTTATATATTGGAAGAATATTCCTATAATTATTAATTAGAAAAATTAAATCAATGTATTTATTCTATAACATCAACTTGATGGTTCCAATAAATGTAAATGTTTTTATGAATGGTCATGACATTAAAGAACAGAATTAATGAATAAAACTATTACAATTTTTTTCTATTTAATGTTTCATAAACATGGAATCTTTTGAAGATCAAAATTTTGAGCGGGAATAAATCACCCATTTTTCCTATAAATATGAATCTCTTCTCCCAATTCATAAAATATCCATTTTTTGGTGGTTATGTTAGAGTTTACATTATATAAAAGTTTTTACTATTTTTAATTATATTACTACATCATTTCTTCTTGTTCTGTGCATTTATCTTCTTCTCATATTAATTTTAGTTTGCATGTTTTTTCCACTATTGTTCCCTTCTCAACTCTAATAAATTTGGATGACTAAACCCAGTGCTTGGTTTAGGGAGGTAATAATATTTGGAATTAATTTATTTTCCTTCATTTTCTTATATTTTATTTAATAATGATGATTTTGGTGTCATATGAATCAATTACGGGGAGAGGTTTACTAGTTTTCTCTACAATTGAGTTCTTCTTCTTGTATATCTATATCTATAACATTACTATTTTTTCAAGTCATACGGTGGAGCATGGATTGATTTTTATGGCCAATGAAGAGTTGTCCTAGTTATCTTATGTAAAAAAATTAATCCATATGTAGAGTTCTTGTTTTGGGGTGATGACATTTTTAAATTAGAAGGTGTAGTTTGATAGGTCATAATCTCAAAATTTATTTGATTTTGGAAAATTATTTATAATACAATTTCGACCACTGTAAATTCCTAAGAAATTTTCTCATTTCAATATTACTAATATAATTTTTTATAACACATTATATATATATAAATATAAATTATATTTCTTTCATTTTCATCCCCTTCATTAATAATAGTTTTATAGTTTTATAATAGTTATATTATAATAGTGATAGAAAAAATTGTGTGTTTTAAGTGGCCTCCATTAGGTCTACCCTAGGTAATAACACTATGGTACATTCATTATTAAATAAAATATGTAACGTGTTAATCCAAAATAAGTCATTATCAACATACATCAGTTTCAATTTGGAAACATGGGTTTCATGTGTAAAATTATTATGAATTGAGCAACTGAATATGTGATAGAATTATGGTATTACATTTTTGGATGTGTATGTCCTTATATTTTTTCAATGAAACCATCAAAATATTTTTAATTAGGTAGATAAAAGACTATGTATGAAATTCATGAGTTGTGGATCCAAGAGATGAATCGACCGATTAATTTTTAACATGCGTAGATAGAGGAAATTTTTCGGAGATGGGTATTTTTAGTAAGCTCTCATCATGAGAAAGATATCTCACTGAAGATAAATGTTATGGTTCAAAGATTATAATGTATTGGGATTTTCAAAAGATTAAAATTAAGGGTAAATTCAATTTTTTTAAGATACGAAAACATTTATTCTAATATTTGGTTCATAAATCAAAAAATATTATCACTAAATTTTGTAAGACATAGATGGGAGTATTGTAATAGTGCGTGAACTGGGGGTTTGGATATGTTTCCACACATTGATGATCAAATAACACATTTTTGAATGATTTTGGAAGATGTGGACAGTTTTCTCAAACTATTTTGGCCATTAAGGGAAACAAAGATGATCATTTCCAGTTCAAGATAATGAATTCTCAAACTATATGGGGTGGGGGTGAATGACTGTGTGAAATTATTATAGTTCAATGAAGATTTGATCCATAAAAGTTTCACATTATTTGAAAATGAATACATCATTCCATGATAGGTGGTCGTTCCATTAGATAGTATAACCAAATGGTTATTACATTGTTTGAAAACCCATCTATCCAAACTATATTGTTAATAAATGATTTGAATTAAATACTCTACCCCACCATCAATATCTATTTCTTCTCACTTCTTTATTGTCTCATGAATGCACCTCATGTATACATGATTTCATCTTTTCATTCCCATAAGGTATTTTTAATATACTAATTTTGGAATTTAAAAAGGGAATCAATTGGTGTGTTCTTGTAACATAATGTTACTATTTTTATGTATCTCTAAAAACTTATTAATAACAAGATTTGGTTAGGTTTCATTTAGGAATGTTTCGTGATAAATTTTTTAATTTTTTTGAAAAAACTGGGCTACTGCACGACTGGAATTTGTTTTTAAAATACCATATTCCCCCTCAATCCAAACCCTTCTAACCTAGGTATCGGGGTTTTGAATGTTTAGTGGACAGTTTTACAAACTGAGCACCCCCTTCGGAGAAATAGTGTGGCCTATATAAATGGGAACCCGACTTGGATGAATAGCTTGTTCTAGCCATGTGGATCTTCCCATATAACCATGAATGAGATTTTATTAATCATAAACTATAACGTTAAAATTCAACAACCCACACTTTAGGTTCCATACAGACCTAGAATGGCCACATATGATTTCTTCTTCCTTAGGATCCCCCATGAGAAGTTCTTGTCCTATCAGATCCATCCCAGAAGTGATTAAAATCATGAAGAACAACATTTGATCTCCCCTAGTTAGTTTCCTCATCCCATTATCTATCTCCCACTATCTCTTTTGTCTTGTTAGGGTTTTTTGGACACATGTGATGCATTGTCGATATAATATCCTATGTTTTGGGATTATAAAACTAAGATTTATCCTTATTACCGATTTCCATGATCATAAATCTTCATTGAAAATTCATGTTTGGGGTTCATTGAATCAATATCCATTAATACAATGGTTCGAGGTCCGGTCATGATGACAAAATTTTGTTAACCCTATATTTATTTATTTAAATTAAATTTTTTCAATTAAATTAGTTTTCTTGAATTCAATTAAATGGGTTTAAATACATTTTTTAAGTATTCAAATTCTATTAAATTGGTGGGTGTTTTTGGAAAAGAGTTAAATTTTAATTGTGTAATTAGTTTGAAGAAAATAATGTGAAAAATATAAATTCCATTGAATTGTGGTGTTATAATGAAATTGGTGAATTGTTTTTCAAATTAAATTGTTCAATTAAATTTTTTATTTTAAGATTTAAATTAAATTAGGAATTTGTTTCAAATTACCATTATTAAAATGGAATAAAATGTTTTGGTATAAACAATAGTTTTTTATCTTATAAAATTCATGATTTTGAATGAAAATCAATTTTGGTTTTTAAAATGAAAAATTATTTTTTTTTTCTTTTGGAGAAATTATTTTCAATTTTATTATAATTTTTCATAAAATGAATTAAAAACATTGAATTATACTAGAGAACATGAAATCATAGATATGTAGTGATTTTTTGAAAAATAATATGTTAGGTTTGTAATTCCATAGAGATAGGTTGATGCTTTACAATAGTAAAAAATTAGTTATAACATCTTACTTCCCCTATAGTGCATAGATGAGCCCTCTCATTCTTATATCAAAGGGTGTTTGTACACATTGTGGATTATCACATGAGTTTGTGAGTATCCCATAACTAAGAAGTATCATACCTTTAGGAAGATTACCATGTTTCACAAATTTTCCTATATCAGATATAAATGTATTCCAAAGTCGTAAACACTTTTACATGAATTATGAATTTATATAAACTATTTTATATCAAAAATTTTATTTATGAAATTTTTGTAATGATCCATTTTCTTAAAAATATATTGATAATTTGAAATTTAATGCATGCTTTGTTGAGATAAGATCATGAAATAGAAAACCTATTTTTTAATTGAAATTACGTTGTTTAATTAATATGATGTTGGAATTTTATTATTGAATCTTTTGTGAGACCCTACAAGGATTTTAACTCAAACTATACTTGTGCATTCAATTGTTCATTGATTATATCCTTCTAGTTTCAAGCAGGGGTAAAGAAAAACATGGATGTGGATCCAGAAATTGAACCATGGACATGGAGGGTTGCATTTGTTGAGAGTTGTGTGTCTTTATTGTCCGTTTTTAATGGTACTTCTATTTTAATTTCTGTTTTCATACATATTTGACATATGGTACACATATCCTTGTGTATTATATTTTGTATGTATACTGGTTTGTTATTATTCATCCACAATGTTTGTGGAAATTTTTTTCCTGCTTTATTTTTTTTTATAATTCTAGGTTATCTTCATCAACCCAAGGTGATTGGGAAAACCGTTCGGAGAATGTTTTTGATTGATTAGTTATCATGTTACTAGGGTACCCAGGCATGTTTGTGATAATGTTTAAATATAGCAAGGTTGAACTACATGTCTTTAAGTGAGGATGAATTTCGAAATCTTGTTGGGACATATGAAGTAGTTGCGATGGCATTCTTATTCATATCTTGCCATAAAAACCCATAATTCGCAATTGGTGGTTAAAGAAAGTTATCTTGAAGATTAATTTTATACTCTTCCCTACTTTTTATTTGGATGGGATTGAAATGAATATCATGTTTGTCAACCTATTTTGATTTATTTACCTAGTTACTCTATTTGAGTGTTAATTTGATGACTTCAATGTTATCTTTTTATGTTGTGTTGCATCATGCCTCTAAGAAGACATGCAAATTATGTTTGGAGTATGTTGCTTCTGAACCTCGGTGAGTGACTCCTCTATTATAATTGAATCTAGTTGAGGGGATTGTGCATACAGTCCAAACATTGGGACACACACCACAACATGTTTCCATTTAGGTTAATGTTGTGGAACCTCAAGGGGATTTTCATTGAAAATATTATCACGAATTACTTCCCTAGAAACTAACACCCTTAAATGTCTCATATGATACTCCATAGGATAAGGAATTGTTGACAAGAATATAATATTTATTTTTGACCTTAAAGACACCTTATGAAATCATGTTGATGTGTGACACATTTGTGCTAGAGGGACTGATCTGAAGATGGTGGGATACAATGGTGAAGGAAAAGATGCCCGAGGTCTAAATTTGAAATGAATTTAAATTTATTTTAACTAAAAACATCTACAAGGAATTTATTCTATTTTCTACTTCTAATAAGTATATCAAACATGAGTTGACTGATAATACTATGAAAGACTATGAATCCCATTGTACTAAGATTATTCATCGCACACATAAGATTATTTTAATGAGAATATTGATGCTCAACAGTTTGATTTGGGACTTTTATATGATATGTGTAATCATGTTTTCTTATAGAAGCTACCATATTGCACATATGAGATGGGAATAGTGCAAATGTTTCAAATGGATATAGATGGAAATTTGGGGTTATCATGTATTCCATTCTCAAACAGCAGTATTGTGGGTTCCCTCAACAGAAAGAGGTAGATTAATGAATATTGTGGGGGATCTCCATAGTTGGATCATACTATACCTCTAGAAGTAACTATAAAATTCCCTTTTATTTGATACAACTATTTCATGCTAGGGAATTATTAGATGGTTTTAACTGAGGCACCCCTATTATAGGCTTCTTGTTGATGATAATGAAACCTAATTAAATTATTTCATTTTTATTCTACATAGTATAGTATGACATGAAAACCGGTTTCTTCTAAAACTATAGGCCAATTAGATGACTCATATATATATTGCTACCAGCCCAATCCATTAGGAATAAAGAAACTTTATGATGTGGAAGACTCTCATGAGGAATCAGAGATGGGTTACATGGCAGTGTGAGTTACCATAACTACATCATTATCATTAGTGGCTTCATTATTTGATATTGTTAAATTTCATTCGATTATGTCAAAAAATGAATTTAATATTCTAAGCATTCCTATGGATATTTTTCTATATTTCGTGGATAATACAACACACCTTGGAACTAAGAGAGAATATGTTCTCCATAGCCCCCCTTATTGTTTTAGTTTATTAGATGTCAACATTTATAATAATTTTATGGTTCTTGAAAAGAAACCACTTGACATTATAATCGTGACCTAATAGATCAATTCCAATAATTATTGGATTGATTGTTATCGAGGATGGTTATCCTTTACTAAACCTAGTTGTATGTGCCATTTCATTCAAGGAGAATGGAACCCATGGTCAAGTAGAGCCGAATATTCTTATCAAGATTTGGGGAGAGTGATATCATTGTTTTCATTTTTATTTGTATCAATAATCATGAAACTATAATATCTGTCTAGTTTTTTTAGTTTCTGTTTCGTAGTTTAATGGAGCGTGTGTTCTAGTTTTGGAATAACTATTTCCATGATGTTTCCATTAGAATTATTCATGGAACTGGAAAGATACAATAGTCCATTATTGGAAAAGGACCTTATTTCTAAAGGTAGGCATTCAGTATGTCTAAAAATTGAGATACATAAGAAAATGCATTGGTCGAGTGTAACGGAGGTCGGACTCATCAAATCCTTTTGGGGGAACTGTCATCAACTCTGGGGATCTCTTTATAAATTTAAGATATTTTCCTGAATCATTATCAATTCTCCAAGTATAATAGAGGTTTCCCTTGTAATTTTTATTAACTAATTAACATTTGTGAAATTTAGAATCATCAGGATGTATTTGAGGTCCTTCATTATTGTTGATATCTATATGAATTCAAGGTTCATCTCCAATTTTATCCTCTAATATAAAATTTAGAGATTCTTCTAATCATCGTTATGATGATACCAGTATTTAAGCCACTCATTGGGGCCCATTGATATTTATTTTCATCCAGGTAGATGAAGGATTATTTGAAATTTTGGTATCATATGCATAAAATGGGCTACCTCTGAATCCTTGTGAAAGAAATTAGAACCCTCGTAGTTCAGTGTTGCTTAACGGGACATACCAAACCATTTAATGTCATGGGATAATGGCCAAGCCATGTATTTTAATGTCATGTTGTAAATAAATATAATCTAATGGGGCTTATTCAAATATTGGGTTTCCAAATAATATTAGTCCAGGTTGGGAAATAGGGCCCAAGGAAATCAGGGTTGATTTGAGGTGTTGGGTTTGATCCTCAAGGAGGATTCCAACGTATTCCATTTGGAATAGAATCCATGCCCACATAGATTGATGAGTCTCATAAGAGAGTATAGTCTTTTGAGATAAATGATTTTAGTCTTACGTCTTGAAAAGGATTCCTTGGTGATTTGGGTGTTTAATTCAGGGTTTACTCATAAGGAGGATACACATATTAAGGAAATTTTGGGAAGGATTCTTAAAGAGGATATAAAGTGATCTCCAGCCCTATGAAGGCTTCCAACGTTCCCAAATTATTGGTGGATAAGAGTTACCATGCATCATTCACTATGATTGAATGGGGAAATGTTTTAATAATCACGAATATCTAATTCCTCGTGAGTCGAACTCATTGTGAAAATCAAGAGGATGTGAAATATTCAACAATTCCACCCACACATTTCCTACTCCACACCTGAAAGAGGGTGTGCATATTTTTCTGAGGGAGGATGTGGTCATGGGGACTAGGGAAGAGAGAATGGTGATGAGCCTTCCCTCTGTTCTTTTTACATTGGATAAATGTCCAATGTGATGAAGTGGTGAAGGCGAAGGCAATAGATAAGATCATGACTATGACATCCTAATTTAAATGATAGACTATTATTCTAGGATGGATTCTCCAATGGATCTTTTTAGAGGAGACAGACTTCTATTTTTCTTATATGGAAAAGTAAGTGTGAACGGTACATTCCCTACCCGAAACCTGAGGTTCAGGGTTTAAGAGATTATAAGGGGAGGTTAGAACCCAAATCCAAATCCTCCAAACTAGGAACATACAAACATAATTTCTGGGTAAATAGTCTATGTGACTACAGATATACAAACCCACAAAAAATCCATGAATTCAAACCCCATTGTGAACCAAATGTCTGAAACCTCATACTATATAATTACAAACACAAATAAGAGACATGTTGGGATGCCTTCCCCAATTGTTTGATAAGTTAATAGATTTTGGTCGACGTCTCAAAAAATACCGTACCGAAAAGGGATCCAATGAAGATGAATCCTTTCCATAAATGTATTGGAGGAGGGAAAAATTTCTTGTAGACTGAAAAGAATAGTTTAATCAATGAGGGGAACCCAAGTAGATTTTGGCATGCAAGTATGGGCATGAATATAAGATTGGGTGAGTTGATGTTAAATTATGTGACGAAAAACCTAGATGTTAATACTTGGGTGAGACATAAATCAATCCTTCAAGAGTATTCATAGGTATTCCTAGAAGTTGGGTGCTCATGTTCTTGTGGAGGAATAGGTGGCCTGCAAGTGTTTCTAAATTATAGTGGTTGGACACTTTAGGCACTCAACTGTTATAGGATTCAAACACTAAAAGTACTTATGTCCTAGGATCCTCATTCAATTGGTCATCTTAAGGTGTCAAAGAACTACCATGAATTCTTTGGAAGACTTGGGAGAACCACTAGGGTCAGTACAGAAGAAATTCATCTTCAAAGAAAATCATACCTTACAAATGAATTCCCCAAGGGTCTATTTATTGGAAAAAATATGACCCTGGGAAAAAATAAATTTGTTTCACAAGTACCTCGAACATCATCCATGTTTTGGCTAGACTAAGGTGATCAAATGTTCAACCCTTTGGAAATCTTGTTTTTCATCATGTGTCATCTCCTCTTTTTTTATTTCATTTCCCTTTCCCATTTTTTATACTCTGTGATGGAATTTAGTTTCCAAAAACTCCCCACCCTCAAAATTGGGACCAGAATGAAAGTATTATCCTATACTGAGGTAAAGTAATGATTATGAAAACAAGAGGATATTGGAGTGATTATGTTTTCAGCACGCAAGGTAAATTGGAAAGAATTTTACGGTGCGCATTTTCCAGCAAGAAAGGTAAATCATATCACATATATATATATATATAGGCATCAATTCTATTAAAATTCTCTGGAAATCTGGAAATATATCACTCGGTGCACAAATTCTTTTCACTCAGACACTATGGCTTAGTCATGCTTCTTATATTTATATTTTATATTCACACTATAATTGGGCTGGCACACTTGCACATGGTTTTTATACTTGTGTGCCATGTTCAAAATGATGAGCCTTAGTGCCTTTGTCAATTTCCCTCAATTCCTTCATCAAAACAAAAAAATATTAGCATTCTTTAAAGATTATTTTTTATCCCTTTTGTAGGATCAATAGATCCCAATAGAATCAGAACCGCTGAGGAATTGGCCAGTAAGAGAATTGATTACATGATGAATGCTTTTGATCATGAATACTTTGACGTCTATGATACTACACTCCAATACATGGAAATATTTCCGATGAAATATCACATCAATTTTCCCCAGATCACATATATTCCCTTGTATAGTTATGTCCATATACATGATGTCAATATTCCAGACTTGAATAACTATATCACAAATTCATGGTTTCATGATTATACCAATTTCTATTCTTCCAATGATTTTGTTGTGATATCATATGATAATTTTAGGACAACAGATATGTCTCATATTCTGCATCACAGCCTGTGTGCTTAAGATTTAAAAGCACGCACACCCGATTTAGAGCCACACTTTTATTCATCCATCATTAAAGATTCTCAGATGGATCAATCCATATGCTGGAAGAAAAGATGTGATGTTCTCCTAAGAGTGAATGTAAAACAAGCATTGATGTGGTCATATTAGTTGCATAAGATGTGTGTGGAATTTATAGATGTCATTAATGGTGTTGAAATTTATGGGGATATATGGGTTGGGAAAACCCATGTGTATAAGAATGGAAATTTTGTGATGGTGTTACTAAGTCATTGGATTCTAGAAACCAACTCCTTCCATTTGACACATGAAGAAGTAGGAATCAGTTTGTGGGATTTCAACAAGATTATTAGAGCTCCGATCCTTGGATATATGTATGATGAATTTATTCCCCCAAAATTGACATGGAATGACTTAAAGAAGACACAATCCATGGTTCGTGAGTTAATTAATATATTTTAAAAACTCCAGAATACGACCACCACAAAGTCCCACATAAAATGGTATATTCATCCAAAGGAGTGGATGGAATTATTATAGGAAAAGAACAAAAAAATCTCTCACCTATATGTGCCTAACATGCTGTCCAAAGGCAGTGAAGGGAGGTACATCTTACATTTTGTGGATAACATTAGAGAAAGAAGTTTTTTTCATGTAGGGATAGGAATTCAAATCCAAAAATGTTTTGAAGACACGTCTAGAAGGTTTTCTGGGCCATGTGGCTTAGTGGGTATTTTTTTACTAGTCTGATATTCCAAAGGATGAGTGAGGCCAAGAACTTTTGTTATTGCAGCCAAGCTGGTCGAGAGATGGATGGTAGATTTGGACACCCCAATTTTGGAAAATCTTCATAGGAGTTTACTGATTATTTACATGGGGAAGTATCATTTCATAATTGTAGATCATTCCTGGTGTTATGGGTTTGATCACCACTCGTTTCAAATCATATTTTGTAAAATGTGTTGTACTGGTATATGGATGTTCTTTTCAACTATATGTGTAGGTTTTCACTGAAATTTAACCTTTGTCTTTTAATTATTATAATATGAAGTCCAGGTAGTGTATTTATAAAGAATTATATGTTTTCCATATAATCATCCTCATATGGGGAAATGTTTTGATAATGGGAGGATCATTTTAGATCTAAGGTCACACATGTTCTGTTGTAGATTTCATGTATTGGCCACCATGATTGACAAATAAATCAGATGTAAGGCCTATTATCCTTGTATAATTGCACGTCCATTTCAATGACTACAAAAAATAATTGTATCCCCCTATGCAAGTCAGATTTGAGTAACATATTATAGTTTCCCGATAACAATGGTTGTGGAAATCTATGGAGAAGACTTGTGCCAGATTTAATTTATCTGTTTTTGATGCAACAATTAGATTGACTATTTGGTATGCTGAAAACTCGGTCACATCTTACTCGGATGTGGTATTAAACTCTGTTTTCCCTCAAGTGGTGATAAATAAAGTTAGTAGGAAGAATCCCATTTGTTTGAATTGTAACTATTTACCATCATGGTATGACTCATTGGATTTAAAGGGTGGAGGTGACGAGGCACATAATTCGCTGAAGCGACCACATTCAAGATATTATCCACCTATCAGAGTTAAAAAAGACACACCATATACCCCTAATGAGTTTGTACTAAGGTGATCTAGATTCCATCATTTTTAAGGGTGATGAATTACATTTTACATTCCCCCATCTATGACTATGGGTATTGGGAAGAAACATAAATCCAAGACTTCATGATTTCATTCACAACCCTCTAGATTGTACTCTGAATATATACGACCAAATGCTATTCAAACATGGAAAATATTATATTATTATGCTGAAACTAGGTATATATGTCTATTTGAAGGGTTTTGTATTCAATGAATTGGGGATCTATGGGCATTTTTTGATATTCTATTTATGACAAATCAAAATGAGGTGAGAAATTAAATTCGAGGGATGAAAAAGATCATATACGCAAATAATGAATCAATTCCCACCATGAAGCAGTGACGAAAGTGATATATTTTGGTTCCACTAAAGAGATTTATCTTTCATTAGATGAAAAAATGGCAGGATTTTTCGGATCCAAAGAATATAAGTTTCTTTTTTCTCACATTCGGTTTTACTTTGCAGTTTGAATTTAGTCAATGTGTTTTTACTCAAGGGTAATGTCATCCTAACATGCAGTTGGAAAAATAAAAAATAGACTGAAGTTATATTCCCATGATATAGCCCTAGTGGGACTAATTTTGGAGCTATTGGATCACACTAGTATTTGGGAGATATATCTCCAGGAAAATAGTCCATGGAGGTTGAGATAGAAAGGGTATTTTAGTCTCCAATACCTGTTTTTTGGATATGATGAATGTACACCTAATAATGAAAAGAAACAAACTAATTGAAGAAATAAGACCATCGTTAAATGTTTTTTCCATAGTTTTAAGCCTTCATGATAACATGAATTTTAGATTTATTAGACAATATGTGTTTTAACATCATTGAATTGAAGGATCATCATTAGTTTATTCTCTAAAAGAAAATACATATAAGATTCAAGGGACTATGGAGGGATGTTCTGTACAGGAATAGATTCCTGATGTCTCAGTGGTTCCTAAATAGGCATTGGGGACGAAGTATCCAATGTTTATTCCCAACACTGCTCATGTTCCTACTGACATAAGAGAGTAAACCTATGATAAATCAACATTTCTATATAAGAAATTAAATGTAACAATGAATCGCTTCCTTCCTGTGATACATTAGGTTCATCACATGCACTAGAACATCCTTCACCAACTGATGTTCACCACAAAAATGTTACTGAGGAAGATGTTCGAAGTCACATGTTGTCAGAGAAATGTTGTGAAGAAATGACACCATCTTCTCCTATAGGTGAGACTAACATGGGATCAGGGATATAATTGGATGCTATGATAAAACTTGGCATGTATTTATAAGAATTATTAGAAAATGTTAATATACCAAATTTTTTATAAGATTTTTTATGTTCCTTGTATAGAATCAATTGGACTAGGGTTTTCATTATTTTTCCTTTTAAAATATTTATGATTAAATTTCTATCCAAGATTGTCTAAAATATTAAGTTCCATCTAAATAAATTTCTTCTATGTTGATGCCTGAAGGAAGTGAGGAAATTAATATCAATCTTACTATTACATAGTCATTAAATCGGGTGAATCATGATATAAAAGTTCTTCCTACGATTCATTCTGTGTATCCTGACCAAATTAACAAGAGTATTCCACATCAATAGACATAAAATAAAACCATTGAAATGAAGAATACTGGGGAGGATTTCAATATTTAAAACTACTTTTAGGTATGAGATACTATTATTTTGATTGTAATCACTTTCATTATCCATTTAAACTAACCAAAACCATAATTTATTCCACCATATAGGGTTATCAAATTAAATGGTTAGGTCTAAAGGTGATTCATTGGCATCAGCTCAAACAATATTAGAAGGTGAAGCAAACACTATCAAGGAAGAAGCATAACATGCACTTATTTAAGTACATTAATCCCCAAATATGTCCCTCTTTATGATAGTGATTCTGAATCAAACACAGAACAGAAAAATTCCATTCTTCATGCACATCACAAGGCATGTAAAGATATATGGAAGATATTATTTGAAAAGCCCCTTTAAGAATTACCTTTAATAAAACCATGACTTTCACATATGATTATCACACTAGGATTTGATGGTTTTGAATAATGTAAAATTCACACCACAGTGAAAGAGATTATCCAAGAGTGGGAGCATGAGGAGAATCATTGAAAAGATCTGATAAAAACTAATCATTTGATCCACAAGGACGAATTCCAAGCTATTATGTCCCGATCTGAGGCCAATCATACTACAATGTTAATAGAAATGAAGAATTTTATTAAACAAAATATTTTTTACTGTCTGTCTCTTCAACAAGAATTATATATTACCATTGGGGAGCTTGACAAGATTCATAACTCAATATGAGAAATCAATAAGGACGGTGAAAAAGCCATCGATGATGCTAAGGAAGTACTTCATCATGCTGAAGAGAATAGAGAAAGTTGGCTAAATGAACATCAAAAGGTAGATGGTCAGGCCCATGTGGTTATTAACCAAATGAGATGTTAGGTAGAGAGCCTTTTGTAATTTTTGACAGAAGAGAGACTCCAATTTTTCGATTCTCCTCCAGGATTTTTTTACTCATAGTTTAAAATCTGTTCATCTTCAATCTTTTGTGTATTCACTCTTTCTAGAGCTTTTTCTACCTAATCTATTGAGCCTCATTATCGTAGATTGATTTTTCCAAGGGTTATATAGAAATCCCTCAAAATGTTTTATATTTTGATTTTTTATTTCTCAGTATTACATAAACCATAAAAATGTACTTTTAGTGAGCTGGGACTCGACTTCTGTCCAAGTATCCCTATGCAGGAGTACCACGTCTCTTGTTATTGGCAGTTTAGAGTCATTTATATTGGACTATAAATGACTAGGGTTTATGTTTGAACACCTTGTACCATAAATAGTGATATTAGATACCAAAAAAGACATTGTGTCTATGAATATCTCTAATATTATTTAAATATTCACAAGGGGAATCTTCCGTAATGATTTTTATGGTGAAACAATCGAAAACTAGTATAAATATAAAAAACGTATCTTCTAAGAATGAGGTCACCATTATTTGACAAACCCATTATGGGTGTTGTGTTATACAGTGCAGACTAGGGCTTATGTTTTATAGAAAAATAGTGGAATATTTTGACTAACATACTTGTTATGTAGGAAAATTTTATGCAAGGCCATTGAGACAAACGATGCGCAGTCAAGAAAAAGATCTCTTTGGAATTTAAATTTTTTTTGACTGACATGGTATAATAAGTTTTGTTTGACTCAAGACCAGAGTGGGTGGGTTTTACAAGGGAATAGATTTTAATTATAAAGTGTTATCTATGTATATATATTCCATGAAAAGTAAAAATAGTTCTACAATAATTCAGTGTATGAGGTATCGTTATAATTTTTCCAAGAGGGAAATTTTTGATATCAGGATACGTAGTTTTATGTCATGCAGTGAGGACTTTGTACTGTGTAGGTTTGTGTCATGAAATGCGAACATTGTATTGTGAAATTTTAAATAATTTTTCAAGTACATTGTGTGGATATAATTTTAATGTATTTTTCCCTGAAAAAATGTTTTAGACACTCCAAATTTCATGGTAATTGATTTGGAATCATACTATCATATTCATGTATGGATGGGAAGAATTTTAATCTTTTATTTGGAAATTTCTGGACCTATAGAATGATATCCGAAAAGGGATAAATTCATTAGAGTAATTCTTTCATAAAAAACAACTTACCTTTATTTTTCAAACTCATTATGGGGGATTTATAATGTAGGTCCATGTGGGGCATATGCTGCATAACCAAATAGTGACAACTTTTGACTAAAAATCCTATTATGTTAGAAAATTTTATTCAAGACCTCTTTGGGTGTGTATTGCATATTTAAGCAATAAATCACTCAGAAGAATCAAATTCTGTTTTTAAAATCCCAACAATGCTTATGGAGATTCACATTTTAAAAAGCATAATGTTTTATTTATGAATAATGATACTTGATTATGATGAAAATATTTGAAATCATGATTTCCAAAGAATCAGAGGAATATAATTTCTACGATGGTCTGACCCAAATGTAGGATATATGATGTATTTAGTTTTTAGGTCATATGTCTATGACTATAAATTTAAAAAATATATGATATGTGGTCATGTGATCCAAGGTTATTTCATATTTTGTCAACCCTTGGAAATGAAATATGTAAACCTTGGTCTTGAAGACATTCATATTGAGAAAAATGAAATGGAAATAATACATGAATGACTGCTTTAAAATACATATGCATGTACATTCTTATAAAAGTTTGAATGGGACGAAAGAAACTTTATCCAATAAAAAAATTACCATTATATGACAAGCCCATTGTGGGAGATATATTATGTAGGGCTATCTGAGGGATATGTTTCATATCCAAACAATAGTATATTTTTTCTAACATTCCCAATTTGTAGTAAACATAAGCAAGGAAACCTAAGTTCACTTTGTGCATAATCTAGAAAAAGAGTTCTCATATATTAGATATTTTTTCATTAAAAACTGTAAGAAAGATTATGATGATATAAAGAATATTTGAAATTAAGATTCTGTAATAGGGAAGGGGGAAATTCTCAATGCACTTGGGAAATTTATGAATCAACATTGTCCATGAGATTGAAGTCCTTTTCATAGATCTGACTCACATATAAAATGTAGATTTCATTGATTCCTTTGAATTAATATTATGTGGTGTTGTATAGAGTCATCTAGCATGGAAATGAAGTTATCCCGACATAAATAAAGGAATATCGTGGACAGACCAAGGAATTAAACCCATCTGTCACTACATATAACATATGGATGATAATCAATCCATGTATATTTTTTAGAACATTCCCTATGCAGGTTTGATTCATACAGAGGGGGGAAATGATATATTTTTATCATGGTCGGGCCCATGTTGGATATCTATGCATATCTACATATATAATATTGATGATAATCAAGCCAAAAATAGTTCATGAATATTCGTATCCCATAATAATTGAGATTAATGTCAGAGACATGTTTTTTAACACATACTAAATGAATGGTTAGCCATAAGACACAAAATTGAATTAAAATCAAACCATGTATCTTAAAAGATAACTATATATAGATATATTTCATATACATGAGGTGGAAAAGGGAAACAAAAAATTTCATTGTGGTTGGGCCTTGGATAGGATATGCAGAAGTTTATATATATTTCATTGAAATTGAGAATCAAGACACACACTGTTTCAGAAATGAGGCCCCAATGCAGATATGATTCAAACATTGGGATAAATGGAACTCATGTTCCCCTAAAGAGTAGCAATAAGGTCAATAATGATTTCATATAGAAGATCTTAATGTCAAATAAAGAATACAATAACAGTACAATTTAATGTCGTGTAACAATGCCAAATGATGTAATGCAGTTTAACGTTGTGCTATATGGAAAAAGATTCTATGAATTTTATAGGCATGCATCATGGATTCTTATAGTTGTTATGTAGTTTAATTTTTTGAAACTAGGACCTTCAGTTTTACAGTTTTGAGTTATACAGTGAGGACATATGATGTAGTTACACAAAATATTTCCTCAAGAAACTCACATTGGTTGTAGTTTTAATAAGTTCTCCATCCATTGAGATTAGGGAATATGCTTCATTTGAGTATATCTTATTTATGGAATAAGGATATTCCCACTTTGGATCATGATTTAGAGGTTTCATTCCTGGTATTATTGTTGTCATGAGGAAAAACACATATTCTCCATTAAAAAATGGTGGGAGGTGAATATTCTTGCCAAAATATCACTCTAATTAATTCTGATAGATTTCAAAATGATGCAACGTATTTAATGTTTTTTCATCTATTTTTTCATGCTCATAAAATTGTTTTCAAGAAATTTCATATGTAGATAAGTGATCCCATATTGAAACATAGAGTGAATGAAATTAAATTCCAATTCGTAAAACCTCTATTGTTTTGTACACCAATGAATATGGGGTTTCTAGAGTTGGTGTATGGGTAGTAGTCTAATAATCCCATAAAGAATGAAAATATTTTTCAGGCCTTGATTTATTATCATTGTTTACCATATATTGGAGTATATTTGATATTTTCTTATTGAAGACCCCTATCTGTCCATTGGTCTCTAGATGATAGTGAGATTAATGGTTAGATTTGATATTTTGCTACTGATATTACTTGTTTACCTCAAATGTACAGAAATTGGTGCCATTTTCCATCAATATAGTATGACAGAAACCAAATCTTGTGAATTTCATAGTTTAAAAAAACATACAATGATTTTGGAACCGATTTATTTGAGAGGTATTTCCTCATCCCATTTAGAAAATACGTTAGTATCAGTGAGAATATATTTGAACTACTTAGTATTAGCTAGAGGATAAGTCCATACTAAATTCATTCCCCATGTGGAAAATGTCATGATTATTTTGTTTTATGTAACAACTTAGGGGGTTAATTAATGATGTTGTCATGCACTTGGAAGTAATGAAATTTCATGGGGAAAACTTTTCAATCCGACATCATTTAATGCCAAAAGTATCCAAGCCTCCAGATTTAATCAGAAATACTATGCTTAGACTGTTGAGAACCCCAAGCTCTTACATGTACTTCTTTCCTAACATCTGCAATTACTTCACCGTCAATATACCAAGAGAGGATTCCATCAAAGAATCATTTTTAGTGGAAATTCTGGTGATTTGGACTATCAAAAAAGAATACAATTATCCACCCATCATTGGATTTATTGTTTTCTACTCTACTTACTGGAAGTACTCCATTTTTATGGTCTTCCATGATGGGTGTTATCCATCCTGTGGTATGACCATATGGATAAAAAATTGGGCTAATTTAATTAAATTCCTTGATTCTAGTTTTAATAAATGTTGATACAAAACAATGATGGGCTATACTGATGATTTTCTCATCCCGATTTGGATCTTTTAGGGTGGTGGCAACATTAGCTGGTGCATAATCTTGGGCATTTTTTTATCGCTTTGAAGAATACAATGTTGTCTCTAAGGGAAATTCAGACATTAAACCTCTAACATAAACACACCAAGGGATTAACTCACATTTTTTGACATAATAATACCCATTGATTTGTTTCATTACCAACTCCAAATCACAATTCATTTTCAGGTGATTCAATTGTACCTGGAGTTCCAATAACAGGCATGTGATGAGAGCTTGATTTTCTACCTCATTATTGGTACCACCTTTCGACAAAAAGATGAAATATGGAGAAAGTTCCTTTTTTGATGAGATAGTAACAATTCCTTACACTACATTTTTGAGTTTAGGGTTTTCTACACTCTTCCCTATTAAAAATATAGAGGCACCATCAATTTACAGTTCATAGGTATGGGGATAATCTTCAATAGAGATGACCCCTTCATCAGGAAGTTCAGTATTCAATGAAGTGCCTCTTGAAAATGGGTGTTCAGAAAGGAAGTCAGCCACAACATGGCCTTTTATTGCCTTCTAAGGCACAAAATGGAAATCAAATTGTTGAAAAATAAATTCCCACTCTACCAAACACCGTGTAAGAATAGGACATATGAGGATAAATTGGAGAGAGTTATTGTGATACAACAATTGGACAGGTAGTAACTCTATTTTCAATCTGCAATGATTAAAGCTAAGAAAGGCATTATAATACTTGAGTATTGAGTCTCTGTATTAAACATAGTTTGATTGAGATTTTAAAGGATGTTTTCAATCCCAATATTGTTCTTTTGGAAAAGTAGGGTGCCCAGCGTTCTTTCTAAAGGTGTCACATATGGAATAATTGGCCATCCATTAATAGGTGGCATTTATACCAGTTGTCTCAAGAGATATTTATTGAGGGTATCAAATGGCTCTTGAAAATCATCAGTTTTTTGATAGATGGATCTCTTGTTCCTAAATCTAGTGAAGGGAAAACACTTGCCTTCCAAATTCATGATAAATAAATGAATATATGCCATGTGTCCTTTGATTTATCTTAATTCATTCAAATTTCAATGATGTGACATGCCATGGATTGCTTTTTTTCCGTTGGATCAACATCAATCCAATGATGGAGTACAATGAGGCCAATTAAATTTTCATAGGTTATCCTTCAATCACATTTCAAGGGGTTCAAATTCAAATTGTGCTGTCGATGTTTATTGAATATTTTTCCTAGATTAGCTAAGTGCTTATAATTTTTTTTGAAATTAACCATAAGATCGTCCATATAACAATATTCAAATTATCCTATGAAGGGTTTGAAGATATGGTGCATGGTTCATTGATATGTTGTTCCTGCATTATTTAATCCAAAGGGGATTACCCGATATCATAACATTATATGAGGTTCCCTAAAGGATATAGACTATTCATCCTATCGGGCCATGAATATTATATTGTACCCAGAGTATGAATCCATGAATAAAATAGCTTTATATTAAAATATTTCATTAATTAAATGTTCTATGATAAGATGTGGAAAGTTGACTATGGGACAATACCAATTAAGATATTTAAATCATTGAAAACTAATATTTTTCCATTTTTCATTTTCACTTGAATAATGTTGGCCATAAAATTTGGTATATTAAACCTCACTAACAATTGTACCCTTATAATATTATTGACTTCGACTTCAATTTTAGAGGCATGAGTTGGGTGTGTTCTTCTTTCTTCTTGCTCGATTCCTTGATGTTAATCTGGAAAACCCAAATGATGAGTGGAAACATTGGGATTAAGACACAAATTTTTTGAATAGTTCCATATAAATATATAACAATATTTCTATAGAAATGATGTATACATATCTTGGTTTTCTGAAGTCATGGATGCACTAATTAGAGTGGGGCGTGGATCATCTCATGTACCCAAATTTATTTCTCTGAGATTATCTATAGTGGTAGAGGCACCTTTTTTAAATGATGGACGAGAATCCCATAGATCTTCATCATCTTATTAATTATGTGCTACATCTTCTGTTTCTAAATTAATAATAGATAATAAAGAAAAAAAATTCAATTCTAGATGAGGAGTCATTATTTGGACATCATGAAGAAGAGGCCACCATTTACGACCCCAATGATGATGAATGGTCTCCCTAGAGAATTGAAGAGGGTCTTATGGGTTCCGAATTAATAATTATATATTCCTCTAGTATGGTTAAAACATATTCTTGTCTGATTTATGAAGAATATACATTCTAATGTTTAGTAGAAGAAACGAATACATCTCTATTTAAGCATTCATCCATGCATGGTTAATCAACAATTTCTCCCATGCTATCAGGATTGATTTCCGCAATTTACATTATAGATGTCACCATTTGTGTTCTCAAATTTGGGTTTATCCTATCATGTTGATTGATATGAAACACATATTTTATACTCATAAGTTTGAATGGGTTTTCTGGGATCTTTTCTAGTCCATTTAGAGCTTGTATTCTAGTTACCTCCATTACGATGGACCTTGTTCCCTTCGTGTGATAAAATACTACTTCAATATACTAAGATTCACACATTTGAAAAATATCATTTTCACTATACAATGTCCCAATTGGAAATTGAAACTCTACATGATACATTGGTTGTATGACGAATGAATTACCGCATGTTGATTCATCCAAGGCCTTCCATGAATGATATTAATGGATGTGTCCTAACAGAAGACCATAATATCCATATTAGACAGAAAATATCCAAACTAAGTCCTAAGTGTAATCTCAGCCATATGTACTAGGTAATTCTTGTAATAACATTGAAACATTAATGTTTAAGGATAAAAGTCATATTTGGTGAGTCACAATAGACGATGTGTACAAATTTGAATGAGATTGACTCATGAGCCATTATAAAAGAAGGCTCGTCAGATGTCTATGTCATTTACCCCTCCAAATAGATACATGTGCATGATATGTACATGTGCAACATCATCTTCATCTTCATCCATAAATGATATAACTGCATTATATTCTATATGATCATTCTCTAAATGGTAGACCTCAGTAGCATAAACTTTGTTTTCAAACTATTGAAGACTTGAAAAATCATGAATAATTTCATCTCCAATATGTTTTGAAAGATTCAAGGCGTCCAAAATTTACAACTTCACCATTACATGTTCTAGATATTTGAAAACATTAAAATTTTGGTCTAGTGGTCTATGTTTACCAACATGGATATGTAGTTTTATTGGTGCCTTGGATGTCTAATCTCCTAATGTAGATGTAGCTAGTGCCAGAGGATAAGTTTGAAATACTCATGGAATTGGTAGATTAGACTAACTCGGTATATCTACTTTTGAGATAATGATTTTGTATCCAATAAGAGTCCTTCAAAATAATTATTTCAGGGCTGAACCTTTCATGCGTTGAAGAATATTTGTGTTCTTTTCGATCTCACAGAAGGGCTCCCCTACAAGTTTCTACTACATATATGGTTCGAGTAGTGGTAGGGTTAAAATAGTGGATTATAAAATACCCACTACTTCCCCTATATCATTGTCATTGTATTCTTCCTCTAGTTCACCAATTAGGTACATGGAACATAGGCTCATTATAAAAAAAATCACCTTCAACATAATGATCCATTATGTGGATAATTATTATGCAATCAAAGATGAATCCTTCATCAGATAAAGATTCCATTTGACTGGTTAGTTCTGGATGTGTTGTTTGTAAGGGCGGTTCCCATTCTCTTTAAATTTTTGGCATACAATTAGAAAGAGTCTAGGAAAACTTTGGCATTGACATGAGCTTAGAATCTTCTCATTACTCTTTGTCCTTATGATCACATTTCAACTTTCAGTATTGTACCTTTGATGACATATATATTTATGAAGGAGTTTTTCTATAGTGGATGTTGTAGAAGAAACTATCAGTGGATTAAAATGTGTTTTTAGAATGTCATGATTTCGATTAATCATTTTTCTAATCATCCAATCAATTTATTTCGTGGATTTTTTTCTTTTGAATTCCATCAATTCATTATATTACTCTAGAGAAGTAGCTGTAACACATGCTACTTCAGCTGGTGAACATTTCAGTTTCACTTGTCCAAATTCTACTATTTTTTGCAGGACGTCCATGAAAACAAAACACTCCTGAATAAGATGTCACAACATTTAGTTAATGGGCCAATTATTTAAGATATATTCATCTCCTTATTATTTTGGTTTATTTTTCCTTGGAAACTGAACCAAACTGTTTACCAAAGTTGATATGATGTAAATAGGAACCTATTCATTCCGAAAAGAATGAACTTTGTCCTTTAACTCCTTAAACTATTACCACATTTGATATCATTGATCATCATGATGATGAGGTCATTTATACTAATGCTCGGGGGGACGAAGCCCTTCGATATGATGAAGGTTTTGAAGTTAAAGACGGTATGGGTGCTTTCTTTATTGTGACTGTATCAGCCCTAGATTTCCCTTTTCACCTTTCTAGAGCTGATGGAATTACATGAGATTTAGGTTTAGTTTCTATAATGGAATCCTCCACCTGTTGGGAAATAGGGGAATGTTCTCGAAACCCTCTTGTGTATTTCACATGGATCAATGGTGTGTGTAACTAATCATGAAGACTTACTAAACAAAATGGAAGCAACTCTTCCCGAGGGCATTCCAGATTTATGGGACATGTCAATCATTTCCATCAAGCAATGAAATCTGAAACTCTTTGATTTTATATTTGTTTTCAATTTTTAAGATAAAAAAATGTTGTCTTTAGCAGTGTCGAGCTTAATTTAAGATGAATTTTCTAATATAGATATTCCCATCCAGTATTTGATTGAGATTGAAAACTTGTATACCAGACAAAAGATGGTCCCTATAATTACAACACAGAGCCCCTAATAATTACTACTTTGTGTGGTTGACCAGTCCCCATCATGGGATCAGAAATAGAAACAAATGCCTTAATAGTTGTTCTAGGTCTTTTGAACCATTAATGATTGGGAATGTAGTATTCACAATGTTTTGTGGGGGAGGGATTGATTCCACCCATCCTGGGTAAGAACTCATTTCTATATGAACTAGCACACACCGATCTTTAATACGATTCAATTGAGTTGTTAATTCATCAATTGTGTTCATAATAATTTTAGGAATATTAAAATGAGTTGGGATCTTTACAGGTGTATCATCTAGAGCATTAATTAGTGCAATGACCTGTAAGACCACTTATGGTGGTTCCACTGGTATTTTTCTGGGATAACCCATGGCGAAAAGCCTATAATGATGTGTCTCATCCTACATTGGATATGTATCCAATTGAGGGAATTCATTTTCTACACTTGTAGTTACCACAATTTGTATTTTCTAAGGATCTCCTATATAATGTGATTATTGAGGATATTCTTGGGAAGCATTATTAATAAAAATAATGATTCAAATTAACTCTGTATTGTGTTTTTTTAACTCTTTCATATCCTCTTCTTATTGTGAAAATATTTCTTTAAGTGAATGAGATTGATTGTCTCCAGTGGAAAAGATAGATTTGATCTTAATTTTACCTTTCCACTTTTTAGAAAACATTCAATTTGGTGGTATTTGGTTACATGAGGGAATACCTAGATTCTAGGTAAGCCTTTGATTTCAGATACGCAGACCTCCTTCATTTGATTCAGTGCATATCGTATTATGGATAAGAACATCATCTTATGATTCCATGTAACTATACTCGTTTTCTAGAGGATCATTAAGAAATTTGTTAATGAAATTTACTGACGAATAGTCCATTGATGGTATTTTTTCAATATTTTTGTAAGATCGTCTTCCTCTATATCTTACATGAGACATTGTTCTCTTATATGAGGAATTCCTGGGAATTGTTTGATTGATAGTGACATGAATGGAATCCTTTCATAGTTCAGTTCTACATTCACAAAGTGGGTTAGTACCTAATCAGGAGAAAACCGACATCTGTTGAGGAGGGGATTGTAGATGGGAAAAATCATTCAGTCCTACAATTTTGGGTTGTTCCTACTATTCTTCTCCAAATCATCCAATTTTGTTTATTGAACTCGAATTTTGAATTAAACATGACCTGAGACCTACATGATAGGGTGGCTCTTGAACTATGGTAGATGAGATTCAATCATCTTCTCTTTTGATTTATTGAATTTTGGTGTAGAAATTAGGTGGTTACATTATCCATAAACCACTCAAATCACCAGTTTTCGGAAGATCGTTATGCTATTTTAGACATTTTCATTATTATAGGGCTCACATCCTTTAAAATGGAGGCCTACATATGTTTCTCAGATGCATGATGCAAAACCAACTCAACCGCTTGATTTCTTTGGTACTGTCCTAGTTGAGAGCTAGATAAGGTCTATTCTTGTGTGTGTATTTGATTATATACAAAATCTGTTGATATTAGCCAGCATTGGGAAATAAAATTGCATGATAGAACCATTGGAGTGATTTTATGATTTTGGAGTGCATTTAATCGTAATTCTCCATGTTCACCCCATCCTATGATATATACACCATATGAGGTATCTAAATTTAACTAATGTATCCACTTTAGTGCACTAAGGCGTGCACACTGAAGTGTTCTCTACTACTTTTCAACATATGGATGTCGGGAAACTGGGAGAGTTTCTATGTAAATTTTTCATTTCAACCCTTTTATTACCTTTACATGATTTTTATATTCATCACATGGTAATACATTTGTTTTCAAATGATGAAGATTCTTCCATATGGTGAGGTGGACATCATGAATGAAATATTCTGCCATAAATTCTGAAATGTTGTATTGAGAGATTTCCAAGTGACAGAACATGAATGATATTTATCCTTTAGCCAATATTTTTCTCGTGTTTAATATAAAATCTTCATATTTCACAAATGCATTCTCTATTTGGTCTCGCCAAACATGCCACTTCTCAATTATTTTATTAAAAACAATGGAATCAGTTTCTTTTTCCTCATCTATATTAGAAGAAAAATCACCCAATGGTGTTTAGGGGAATGATCGTTCTATTAAGATGATTTCTATTTGAGATATAATTTCAACCGTTAATTAAAAGGCATGAGACATGACTGACCTTGTGTTGGAATGTTCCTTGAGATATGAGGGATCTCTCGTTACTACATTATAAATTATAGAATTATCTTTAAAATATAAAATACTACAACCTAGAGAAAATTTGATTAATATTCTATCCTGAGGAGGACCACCATGGTGGATTATAGAATAATATAAATCAACTTTTTCCTTTCTATTATGGCCACCCTAAGGGTTTTCATGGATCTAATCTAGATATAGGCTCTCAGGATTGAATGATTTTTCAAGAAGTTATCCTTCATGGAGAAGTGTCCGAAGGGGAACATCAGAATTTTTGCTACTACTCACATAATTTTTTAATGAGAGGGTCGGATCTTGGGCAACAATAGATAAATGTATGAGGGCGTCACAAACTCTCGCACTACTAGGATCCAGATCACAGTTTGAATTTTTATTTTCCAACTATGTTTGGTGATAATTCTTTCTGTATCCTCTCTTACACATAGTTGAGGCCACATGTTGGGATAAGTTGTTATCATGGGAGAGCTCATGTGTCTACCTTGAAGTGGTCATCCAAATGGGCCAATTACCTCTATTTGGAACATGTTTATGTTCTCGGCCCTATTGTTGGTATGACATGAGGTAGTATGCCCCATAACCCAACAAGAATGGAATAGAGGTATGTATATTTATAGGGATGGTATACTGATGTGTCACCCATGGTGTGGGGATATATTTCTCTGTATTTTTCCCTAGTATTAATGAAGTTTTTCGTATGATATTCATGAATGATTCCAGAATATGGGCATGATTTGTGTCTTCCAATTCATAATTTCTACGAAGTATTTGGTGAATTCAGTTGTTAGAATGGGAACATACATTCATTATTTATCTAAAGTTGGTATATCTGCATTTTCTTATCCTCATTTTTCTTGTTTATGGGTACTAATAGTACTCATGTATGGGGGATGATAGTTGAGTCTTACCCATATTTTTCATTGGATCATTTCGATTGACATCTCCTGGTGCTTTGGAATGAGACTATTGTCATCTTATATGAAGACAAGAAGGTTTATATACCTATTGGTTGTTTTCCATCATACTTGGTTGTGATATTTCTTTTAATACTATCACACGTGACTGCATGAAAAAAAAATTAGCGGAAAAAGGTGTATGTTTATGTTTACTGGTTTCCACCACATTTGATTGTAGGAATACCATAAATACATTTAGATGAGCCTACTAACATGATGATAATTTTTAAATAGAATTATGTTCATGTTTATTGTACTCCACCAGTTTTACCTAGATGGATTGATTGGTCACTGCCATATGAGTCTGCTGGGAAAAAGAATTCGGATGTACATGTGTATGTGTCTGCTCATTTTATTCCATCAAGTTTGGTTGATATAATTATATTGTAGGGGTAAAATGTATGAACATGATCCTTTTTGGCTGGACATTTTCCCTGGTGGTTTTCTTGCATGCATGGGTCTGAGGGACCTAGGACGAACGTCCAGAGGAAACACCCCCATCATGTTGGGGGTTCAGTGCCCCACGATTCTGCTGGCAGTGATTGTTGGTGGGAGTCCTTAGGAAGGACCAATTCATATATGAATTGAGTCCATGGGTGAAATATTGATCTACATAAATGTATTGTGGTTGATTCGGTTGTTTCATTATTGGAATAAGGACCAAAAATGGTTTAATGTGATGGTTAGCATCGTCTCCTTCTTGACAATTAGTCATCGCTGACCAGATGATCAATGGTTGTTATTAACCTAGAGATCGTTTCAGGGAGCCTCCAAGGTTGGGATACTAACATTCATATAGTAGTTCCTTACCAGTACATTGGATACCCATCGTTGAAGATGATGAGTTGGTGATGACATCCCTTCAGTGGATGAGGATTAGTGTGAGGAGTGGCCCGGGCATTCCCATGTGAAAACATAAAGGAAGCTATTTGGAATGAAGATGGTTATGAGAGAACATGAAAAAACAACATTAAAGAAACATCTTTTAGATGGATACATTCATGATTAATTTCTTTGTATGTCCTTCGTTTATCAATTTATAGGGGCCTGACAGGTGGGAAAAAATATTATCATGGTTAAGGTTTTGCATTGGTTTCCCCATTTTTTTTTAATTCCATGGAATGTGTGTTCTAGTTTAAGAATCACAGTTTTCATGAGGTTTACATTAGATTTATTCATAGAACTAGAAACGTCCAACAGTTCTTTATCCAAAAAGTACATGTTTTGCAAAGGCATACTTTCATTATGTTTGAACATTACGACAATTAAAAACATGCATTGGTCGAGAGGATGGGATGTCAAACTTATCACACACTTTTAGTGGGAATTATTTTCTACTTCCGGACACTCTTTATAAAATAAAGATATTTTAATAAATCCTTATTAATTTATCATGTATAACAATGGTTTCCCTTGGAATTTGAAATCATGTATTAACATGTCTGAAATTTAGATTAATCTGTATGTATTTGATGACCATCATTTATGGAGATATATGTATGTATTTGAGGATCTCCATCAATGGTATCCTCTCACATACTATTTAGATATTATTTTAATCATCATAATAATGATACATCTTTTTATTCCACTTGGTGGGGCACTCTAGAATTTATTGTCATCTTGGGAGATGAAGGTTTGTTTTGACATTGGGATCGTACCCATAAAATGGGATACCTAGGTATCCATGTGAAATGAATCAGAACCCTCATAGTTCTAGGACACCTAATGGTACACATCATACCCATTGAGGTCATGTGTTTGGAAACAACAAATACAGTTTAATGTCATTTTGTAATGAAATCTATGTGATAGGTGCTTAGTCAATGTTTCTTTTTGGAATTATACCTAAGTAGCCCAAGGAACATGGAAAATATATGGGTTTCCAAGTATGATTATACCATGTTAGATGATATGGACCAAGAAGATCACAATTGATTTTAAGTGTCATGTTCGAACCTCAAGAAGGCTTCTTACATATCCCATTTGGATGAGAATCAATGTCCACATAGTTAGATGAGTCCCATAGAAGAGTATAGTCCTTTGAAATAAACAAGTCCATGATTAAATTCTGAAAAGTATGAATTGGTTTTTTGGGGGAATAATTTACGGTTATTCTTAAGGAGTATACATCGATTAAGGGAATTTATTATTGGATTCTAGAAGAGGATACCTAATGATCTGGGCCCTATAAAGGCTTCCAATGTATCATAATTATGTTGGGAATCAGAGTTCTCGTAGTTTATTCACCATGAGTTTTTGTGAAAATGTTGCAATAATCACAAATCTATAATCCAACTTGATTTATCCTCAGCCTGAGAAACAAGTGGTTGTTAATGATTCAACAAAGGCACCACACATTTCTTCATCCATAGGTGGATGAGGGTAGTCCAGCAGTAGTGAGGGTGCACAAGGATGAGGCGAATGTAGAATATAGATAGGTGATGATACTTCCCTCTATTGTCATTACATTACGTAATGTCCCAATGTATGGAACGATTGGAGGTGAAAGAATTTGAGTAGAGCAAGACTGCAACATCCTACATGAAAGGTTATGGTCACACACCGGGATGGTTTCCCTAGTGGATCTCGGTATGGGAGGGAGACTTCTTCACAGCATGCATGGAAAATCAAGTGTGAACCATAGCTTCCCTACCAAAGACCATAGGTTCTAGTTTTTAGTGATGAGAAGATGAGGTCGGAACCCTAACCCTAATTCTCCAATCTGAGAACTTCGCAACACTATTCCTTGGGAAATGGCCCATGTGACTACGGATATACAAACCCACAGACACTCAATCAATACTACACCCATGGTGAAACAAATGTAGGGAAACTCGTACCACAGATATACACACCCAAATAAGAGACATGCTAATTTTCCTTTCCAAAAGGATTGATATGTTAAGATGTTTTGGTAGATGTCTCAACAAAATAAATTTTAGACAGGGTGACAATGAAAATCAAGACATACCATGAATGGATTTTAGGAAGGATTAATAGCTTGTCCAATTAAAAGAATAAGTGAATCTATGAGGGGATTCTATTTAGATACTAGGGCACAAAATTAGGCTTCGGAGACAAGATGGTCACTGATGTGAGATACAACTTGGATGTTAATACATGGGCGAGACCTGACACAATCCTTCATGAGTATTCTCAGGTATTCAGTGAGAGGAATAGTTTGTTCACATATATTTCTGATTTAGGTAAGCTGACCAATTCTGGTTTTCAAGTTGTATGGATTTCAAACAATAAAAGGACGCATGTCCTATGGTCCTCCATCAATTTTTCATCATTATTTTATAGTGAAATACCTTGAATGTTTTGTACATCTTTGGAAAAGCACTAAGGTGACTAGATCAGCAATTTGGATTCAGTGAAATTCATTTGTTCAAATGAAGTCCTCAAGGGTCTATATATAGGAAAATATAAGACCATGAGAGAAATAAAATTTGGAGAGCAAGTGGTATGTGTGCTGAAAATGTTTAAGCGGGACTATAATGATCCAAAGTTCAAAACATTGAAAATCTGGATTTTCTTTTTGTGTTTTATGTTCTTTTTTATATGGTATTTTCCTTTTTCATTTTTTTCATGCTCTGACAGAACAGAGTGTCAATAGTTTTTCATTGTGTTTCTTTCTTAGTTCTTTATTTTTCCATCGACATGGAACGATGATTTATCAATTGACATAGTTTCTATTACTCAACTAGTATGAATTTAACCTCCCTAAATATACCTAGCCAAAATAAAAGATATGAGGACACAGTTAGATGTTATCCAAGATGAATGATTTATACGCCCAAATATGTCACCCTAGGTGGCATAAATTCTATTTCCTAAGTAGTATGATGCTACCATTAAGTTGATTACTGAAATTTAAATTGAGAAATGGTGGGGAACATTTATCTATTTCAACATATTGATCATCTCATTGATTAATTGAAAGAAGAATAGTTGTTATTAAAGATTTATCTTTGATCTTGTTACCATCATTTCATGATAAAATAATATGGAATTCAGAAAACGTACATTCAAGGTAGTTACAACAGTTGTAGTACCTTGTTATGCCTTTTGGATTATCCAATGCTCTGACAATCCATATGGATTTAATCAATAGGTTTAGCCATGAGTTTCGAGATACATCTATAGTGTTATTTCTGGATGAAATCATCATTTAATATATTTTTTATGAGAAAAATGTATATCATATGAGAACTATTATATGTTTTTATGAAATCAAGAACTCTGTTTCACATATTCAAAATGTTATATATGAATTTCATAAGTGATGTTCATAGGACACGTGGTCTCAAAACATGGGATTTTGGTTGACCCTTAGATGGTGAATTCTATAATGACATGGGAATAACCATGAAATGTTTTGGATATTTAGAGAAACCTGAGAGTAGCTAGATAATATCACCAGTTTATTAAAGAAATCTCAAATTAATTTTTTCAATGAATAATTTAACACGTAATGGAGAAATGTTTTCTTTAAATGAAAATTGGCTGTGATCTTTTTTAGATAAAATGTGTTTTTACTAATACACTAGTGTTTAATCTTTTTGAGACTAGACATGGCTATTTTTTCTTCTATGATGCATCAGGTTCAATTTTGGGATGTGTTATTAATCAAGTGATCCTATTTTTGAATATGAATCTCATTAACATAGGCCACAAGAGAAGAATTTGGTATCCAATGAACATGAACGTGAAACAATGATGCACAATCTTAATATTTTCCGGCATTATGATTATGGGGATTGGTTTACAATGTTTTAATACCATAATATATTGACTTATAACTTTGGTCATAAATATTTAAATCTCCTCCAGAGGTGGTGGGTGGAATACATGAAATACTTTGCCCTTGATATCACCTATAACCTAGGAAAGGGAATGTCGTAGAAAAAAATTTGATTATGAAACATCTTACACAACAAGTGATAGAATATTTATATGAGTGGAATTGGATATATTTGTATTTATTAGAACATATTAATATCTTACAATTAGGGGAGAAGGTTTTTTTCCCATTGTTCAGTTTACATCTTCTCTTATTGAAATGATTTTTTCAAGAGAAATATCTTGTAGTTATGTTCATTATAATTAGAAAATAAAATTACTTTGGGGATACCATTATTGGGTGGCCATTATACAAAGAGTAAATTCTATGAAATTCAAATTTCTTATTTTTCGTAAAATTAGTGTCATTTAAAGATGTGATGAGGGATTTATATATTTTTCAGTGGGTTGTGCATCCATAAACCAAAAATATGTTCTATGAAATATACTGTCATTATTGGTGGCTAGGAATGAGATGAGACATAACTTATTTTTCCTTTAATACTTATACATTCCAATAGGGAAAGGCTAAGCAAAATAAATATTCACGTTTTCTTCTACCATATCCAGTCCCTACATGGAAGTGGGATGAGATCTATATGGACACTATAGTTTGTTTTCTATATACCCAGATTAACAAGAATATGATTTTCATTATGGTCAGTTGTCAATAGAAATCAGATCACATTTTACACATTCATGATTCAGTCAAAGATGAAGAGTTGTATAATCATTATGTTAAAGTGATTGTTCATTTTCATGGAGTTCCATATTTTATTGTCTATGATATGGATCCCTGGATAAATTCTCATTTATGGAGTGTCATTGGAGAGTACCTAGGATATCACATACATTTGAGTATGAAATACCATTCATAGTCGATTGGCCATATAGAATGAGTTGTACAGATTCATGATGACATAGGCTTATCATTTTGGACATTTTTCATTACTAATTATAATAGTTAATAGACTGCTATCAGAATGGCTCCTTGTAGGAAATTTTATGGCCGACCAACAAAATCACCACTGTGTTGGTTAGAAATAGGTGAAACTTTTGCATATTGAACCATACTTGGTTCATGATATGAAATAAAACATTTAATTGATTCATCAGATAACTTCGAAGGAAGAGATATGGAATTGGTCTTATTTTAAACATTATCATAGACCTTTCGGGTTTCCTATTGTTTACTCAGTGCTATAGAAAGATTCACCCTGTTTGAGTTATCTACATCTTGGGGTCAAAATAACCTTTATCATCATTTTTTAGGACCTTCTGAGGTTATTGAACACATGGAAAGAGATTTGTACCATTTAGCACATCCAACATAGTAGACATCAATCCATTAATTTTTCAATGTATCAAAGCTGTGAATGTATTTATATTAGACATATCATGTGTGGAGACTGAGTGATCTTGAGGTTGACCTGATTAATCCATTACTAAATAGCCAATTAAGATAGTTGTTTCCAAAACCAAGGTACTTCTTGTGAGGATGATTTTATAAATTCAATTTCTATTTCTGCATATTTCTAATATTCATGGGGCATGTTAGAGGGAGGAACTCATGATATAAATGTTTCATCACCTTTTTTCGCATGGATGCTTATTTATAGGATTTCTAGGGATAGATGGTTTCTATCGTGGGGAGGTTATACCATCCTGTTATTGTTTTTTGGTATTCTTAAACCCATATCAATACCAATATTTTTTTTGGGTTTAGTTTGGGGCCCTTTTTAGTTCAAATTTTGATGTTTTTTTGAACATTTTTGTCTAGTTCATGATTAGGGCATGGTTTTCCAGACCATCCATCATCTTAGTAGAAATCGTGTTTCCCATTTAATGAGGAACACGACCAGTGCAAAGGGATTGGTCTAACCAATTAGGTTCTAAAATCTCATAGCCTGACCTCATAAGATTTTTTTTCATCCTTTAAGCATCCTGATAATAGTTATTACCCCTCGCATTTCTCGTGGAATAAATTTGAATATTGAAAATTTTCATTATTTCTCCTCCCAGTTAGTTTACTCATTGTGTTATCTATATCCAGTTCACTTTATCCTCCACCCTATGGTTCTAGGGATCCCTATGTTGATTTTTGGATCTAATACTATCTTTTTTGGGATCTTAAAAATATGTTTTTTCTTGTCTCGTAGTTTGCATGATCTTCATTCCTCATTGAAAAATTCAAACACGGGTTTGGTGAATCGATATAGGTTAATCCTGAGTTAGGTTGTTCCCGCTTTATACCCTAATGTTTCTAACCATAAAATGATTTATTTAACATGATCTATTTGAATAAAAGGAAATTTCATGATTTAAATAAAATGGATTTTAATTTTTTTGTTTAAAAGTATTCCTATTTCATTGATTTGTAGTTTTGAAATGGGATTTTTGAATGAAATTGGAAAACCCTCAATTCCATTGAATTAGTGAATGTATATTGAAATTGGTGAAATTTAAATTCCATAATTTAAATAGTTCAATAATTATGATGTAATTATTTCGAATAACCCTTATTCAATTGAATTAGGGGTTTGAAATTAAACTGATGGAAATTGATAGAAATTAAATTGAAGAATTTAATTATGAAGGAAATTGGTGAAAATGAATTTTGAATTGATTTCAAATTCCCATTTTGAAATATGGTCTAATGTTGTATTGATAGAATCCATGGTGTTTTTTTTATAAAAATCATTTTTCATTACGAAACCCGTTTTTTGTTTTAAATAGAAATTAAAATTTTATGAAATGGGGAAATTAGATTTAATTTTATTTTAAGGTTTCTTAAAATAAATTTCCCATCATGTAATTAAACTATCTCACATCAAAGCCAAGGAAATTAGTGATTTATTGGGATAAACACAGAGGTTCGAATTTACCTAGCAACAAATTGATGATTTACAACATCAAAACATACTGGTCATCACATCTTATATCCCTATTGAGACATTAATGATTCGTCTCTTTCCATTTCTTAGGTGTGCGTGTTCACATTTCATTTAATCACGTGAGTGTGTGATGACTGAATAACATGGAACTATCATAAACTTTGGAAGATGACAATTTTCTCTCCGTTTATTATATGAGATATAAATGATTTCCAACTATTTAAACAACATTACATTCCTTGAGAATTTATATAAACTATTTTAGATAAAATTTGTAATTTAATCCATTTGTATAAATAAATATTTTCATAAAAATATTTCTATTATTTGAAAATAAATTCATTATTAATGAGATATATTGTCGAAATTATAAACCAATTTGTTAGAAAACTGAGATAACATAATTTTTTTAATATAATATTGGAATGTTATTATTGAATCCATCGGGAGACCCCATTTTGTTTTTATCTCACAACCTACATATTACATCATGTGTTTGTATGTTATCTCCTTCCAGGTTTGAGAAGGGTTAAAAGAACACTTAAAGGTGGCTCTATATATTCATTCATGTACAGGGAGTGTTTTTTCCGTTGGGACTTTGGAAATTTTTCATTGCGGTTTTAATATATCTTGGATTATGTATGTTGGGTGTTATACCTATTTGACATCTAGTATGAGTTTTTAAGTGGAGTTTCATTTGTATGCATATTTATTTGTTGTTTTTATTCCATAGTATTTTTTTTAAATTCATTCACACTCCCATTTTTTTTTATTCCAAGTGATAGTCACCAACCCATGGGGATTAGAAATACCTTCTGGGCTATGTTAGTGCTAGATCAGTTAGCGAGTTACCATGGTACACATAGTGGATAAAGAGAGTTGTATAGTAAGTTGAAAGGCTATGAATCAAAATTCTTAAGATCTTCATTTATATTTTTTTAACTAATTCCATTTCAATATGAGATTATATTCCCTATGTTCAGGGTTTTTTCTATAATTGTTATTTCACTTTTTTCACATCGAAAAGGTGGGTGATATTTAAAGAGTGGGTGCTTAAAAATTTAAGGTGGGTGGTTAAAAATGATTTACTTATTTTTATTCAGGATATATAATGTGTACATAAAAGTTCATGTGCGAGTGGTCGGACTGAGAACTATTAAATAAATTATTTAATTATGCTCGTCAAGATGATGTAATGGGCCGAATGACTTGGAATACTGTCATCCATTGGAATTAAGGTTATGGATCATCATGTTTATGATATTATAAAAATGTGCCATGGCTGAGTGATATGGTTCCCATATGACGATGAGAATATACTGATTATGTGTCTTAGGTATGGTTGGTAATTTATACCCAACATGATCAAAGGGTAGTGTTGTTAGAGTCTGTGTCACATAGATATGGACAAAATGAGATATTGTTGACCACTCAATTTCATGGAGGATTTTGTAGTTTATGTGTCTAATGGGATGATGGTGACCATGATTTGAAGGAGGTTCTCAATCTAGAAAACCACATGTGATAGTAATTGAGACCATCAAATTGGGGCCACATCTCTCTATGTATGTTTTGGCTGATGTTATATGTTTATATATGAAAGGATATCTTTATGCCTTGGATGATAGGAATCTAATCAATGTTTGATCATTATTTTAAGAAGTAAATACCATATAATTACATGGTAAGTGATGATGTGGAGCTGATGGTGGTTATTTTATTAATGAATTTTTATGGTATTTGTCAAATATTTTTTTGGCATTCTAACGGTTCACGGAAATTATTTCATATGTGGAAACTGAGAATCGACCGTCACATGGTTCTGATGTTGTAAGAATTGAAATGAGACAATGGGTTCATATAAGATGAATTTCTAGGGATACATTATTTGGTTTTCAATGTTGTCTGAATAAGGTAAGTTCATCCTTATGTCTATTGATCACAAGGGAATCATATTAATTTTTGTGTAAGTATAGTTTATATTTAAAAATATATTCATAAAATAGAATAAATATGGTTGTATGATAGGAAAGAATTGTTGGTTGTCTACTGTGTTCCCAAACACACCCTACAATTATGTATACTTTGGTGAATAGAGAGGCACACCTAGGGCCCTATATCCCTCTGTCCCAAAACTCCAATTAAGTGGAACTTTGTTCAAGAAAAAACAATATGTATATTTAATATTGTATTTTCATTGTATTTACAAATCACATAAATCACATTAAATGCATAAATTAATGTAAAGGGTGATACATAGTGTTTCTATAAGGCTCACCCCTAATGCTGGAAATATAATACATTTCATGATTAGACATTGACATGAATAATAGACTCTCTAATCCAACAAAATTTCAAGTGAAAACAATGATTCATTATGATTTTTATTGATTGAAACAAAACTATCACTACCGCTTATAGTGTTTACAATATATGCATACAACCACTTGTTTCACAATGTGACACTATGACCTCCTCGCATAATTAGAGTCTCACTTGATTCAATACATTCCATATTATATATAATTGTGTTTCCTTTATATCAATTTGATGTAGATATCCAATCTGCTAAGCATTTTACTGTATCAATATATTATAATCTCTTAAAATTTAATAGAGTCCCCTCCTACCTTTTAACTATTTATGAGAAATTAGTGTAACTTGTTGTCTATTATAGGTAGCACAACAAAGATCATTCACAAAAAATACTCAACTGGATTTGTCAACACATCCTATATATCAATTGATCTTCCAAAATATATAATTAACTAAATACCATAATATATTGATATATAGATTATAAACAACTGAAATATTGTTGGTAGCTCCTCAATATCATGTTACTTTATATTTTTATCAAACTTTATTAGCATTTAATGCTGTGGGGAATTATAATTTTTTTAAAATCAACCAGATCTTGAATATTCTGTAATATACTATATAAAACATTATTTCTCAAGAGTGACTATAAATTTTATTATATCCACATTAAAAAATATCTTGATCTAATAAAATTCTTTTAATATAGTGACCCATACATTTAATTCGTAAATATGACCTCAAAATATATATGATTTCCTTAGAATAATATAATTATACAGTATATAATAATATAGTTCAATTGAATGTGAAAGAATGGGAACATTAATTAATATTTCGTAAGTGAAATACATCATCTTGTATTATGTTAATTAAATAATTAGCATTTTTTTAATATATCATAATAATTCTTTTATTAAAAACCTAGGGAAAGGAAACAAAATAATAGATAATATCTAATGATTTTTATGGGTAAAGAATAATAATATCAATGTTAAAATAAACCAAACATGAGATTAAATGTATAAAAACAAAAAAAAAATTGAATACTATACCTAGTATATAATAGATCAAAATATTAAATCATAATATTATTCATTGTATTTTATAATACATAATTCATAAAGGATTAAAGGAATATCAGTGATGAGTTAATTAAAGTAGTGTTAGAAATATGTTTTTATAATATACATAAGCATATAAAATCATTTCCTCACGAAATAGGGATTATAAATTAGAATGTCATAGTGAAATTGTTGTACTCCCAAAACCAATGTAGTAGTCATGGTTCACTCCTATGTCTATCATAGTTGATAAATTACCTTACTAATCATGGATCAATCCCAATTCTATTCATATTTATCTCATCATATATATATTTATATATGTACCCAATGAATTGGAGCACTATATCATTCTGATCCCACCAATAAGAAACTGCAAATTATAAATATGTGGTCCAAAAGATCATATATCATTCATCATATCATAAACCATAAAAAATAAACTATAGTTATAGACATTTCATAATTTTATCAATGAAATACTTATGGGAATGTTATAGGTTTCATAACATAATGAACCCTTGGTGAAGAAACTGGTTTCATATAACCATTATTAAATCTGCATCATTATAGTTAATATATATTAATTGTATTGTATCATTGTATCATATCCCCCATGATGAATAAGTAACATTACATTATTTCATTTTAAGAATATTCCATTAGAAGATATAAAAAAAAATTCATCAGGAAAAGAACATTTTTCATTTTGAAATAAAATATTTAAAATTTAAAAATTTCCAAACCATTAAGGAAAAAATATTTTATTATAAGATACTATACATCCTATAATTTAATATTTAAAATATTTTCCGTCATTTTTTGTTGAAATTAAATATGTTATGTATATGTTAAAAGGAGAAATAAACTTCCCAATTTTCAAAAAAAATATATTTATTTTATTAATAAAATGATATGAATTTTTCTATTAATCCATTTTAAAAAAAATGAATGTTAAAAATTAATTCAAAAAATCGTAATAAAATATTAACAATAATATTATTTTTTATTAATACATGTTTATTGATAAAATATATTTTCTCTCAAATAGATAAATAAAAGGGTTTTCCTCAGAAATATTTTTTGTTCCCATCAGTTCTCATGGAGTAGAAAATGTAATGTAAAAAATTAATATAACAATGTGAATATTTATAGTTCAATAAATAAATATCATAACCATAATCTTATTCATATATAATCCGAGTTTACAATGTGATCGTAACATGACACACTTACCAAATGTTCCCCATGCATTGAAATTTCCCTATCCCTATATATAATAACATCAAAATTGTTATAATTATATTATATAATCATTTAAATACTTATATTTTCTTATATTATTCCTTTATAACATTTCAACAACTCTTTATCAATAATTTATTATTAAAATCGTTGTCTCTGGGTGTTAACTATAATGTTTTTCAAAATAATTTTGTTTTGTGTTAACATTATTTGAACATTGATCACATTTAATTAATAACTTGGAAATTAATAATGTATTAATTATAGATATTATTAAAAAATATATATATATATATATATATTTACAATTATACATTAATTTTATATATTAAAAATAAATTTTTTCATCCAGGGTGAGGAAGTCTTTACATAAGTATAAACATTTTGTTTCACTTTTTGACGGATGTATATAAATAAAGGTAAATAGTACATAAACAATAAAGTGTATTTATTATATAATATATATAATATATAGTTATAAAATTCAATAATTATTAACCTTAATTTAAATATTAAATAAATAATGAATCTAATTTGTTCATGGAGGTGGTAGTCTATACATATGCATAAGCGATGTTAGAGCAATATTACATATGGATAGTTAATTGTCTAGATATGATATTATGATCCCAAAATCATTTTTATTACATAAATATGATATATAAAAATATAAAAAAAACCATCATAAAATTACATAAATTATAGTTATGGAAGATGAATTCCATATCTATCTGAAGACATTAAGATGAACATATGAACAAATGATATATTCACTTACCATTTGATGGGAAATTGGATAGCTAATGGTTGTTTTTTAATGACAATAAAATTTATGTATATTTAGGATAATTTTTTTTAATTTTGTGATATATATATATATCATTCATTTAATATAGGTATATGAATAATTGAAAAGAGAATTTGATTTTTTTAATGCTATTAAGTTTTATCTTAGTGATCTCAATTAGATCTTCCCACAGGTTACTAGGGTTGGTATTTTGGGAAAACTACAACCAAACTAATTTGGTTAAGGATGTTCAGAAGATAATATTGTAGGTTTTAGGAATATATTATCATAAATGTGCAAAAATAATGGAAGAGTATGGGATCCTTTTATAATTGATGGTGGGGTAGTAATCGAATTTCATAAATGATTAAAACATAACAATGTCATTCTCATGGAGGGTGATTTAAAATTGGTATGTAATTGAAGTTATGGTATTATGTGTTGAAATCGCATTGAAACATTAAATTAGGATAGTTAATTGTGGTTTTCTGAGACTAATATTTTAGTTTTACTGATTATTTAACCATAACTAGTGTAATAACTATTTACACATATACAATTATAATTTTAAATACATGTTGAATATTGGAAGATAAATTGTCATGTAATGACACATTAGATCCTATATTACCAACCCTATCATCTTTATTATTTAAATTATTTTTAATGAATTCAATAAAATAATATTTTCATTAAATATCATCAATCGTATTTTTTACACTATATATTTAATTGGATAATAAAGACACTAGTAAAAAAGATAGAATTTGAATACAACCATTTAATAAAGATAATAAATATTATATTGTGTTATAATTTCATAATATTATATTGTAAATATATAATTACTAAAAATTAGAAATAAATTAACATCATGAAAATAATATCATTATTAAATAAATAACTATTACTTTTTATTGAAAACATTATATAGTCATTATGTGAAATCCTAAGATATATTTTAATGCTAGAGAGGAAAAATTTTATTTTTATATTAATTTAATATTAAATAGGACCTTTTAAATAGATATTTTCTATAAAACAATTATATATAAAAAATATGAAAAGAGATGAAGTAAATTCATCTGTATAAATTATACTAAAAAATGTTAACATAAATTTTTTTATTTAACCTTGAATAACCTGATTTACCCATTACTAAGATGATAAATTTAACAACAAGTACTATCTGTGATACATAATAACAAATGGGGAATATTTACTATGTTTTGGAACATTAGATTCCAAATATTGAGTTCATTGGTCATAATTTAACTTTTATAAGTGGCCGAAATTCATTTTAAAATAATTTTACAAAATGTGATGAAATGTATTTTAAAGGAATGAATTTTATATATATAATTGAATTTATTATTATACCATTACATTTAATAATAAAATTATATTAAAACATTTTATTTAATTTATAAAATATAAATATCATTCGAATCATTTTATAATATAAATTTATTTAATTTCATAAAATAAAATCTTAATGACCGCATAAGTAACGTTGTTTAGAAAAAGAATTTATTTTGAAATATTTTTTTATTTCATTATTAATTTATTCATGACAAAAGGATTACTTTTATACCAATGTAAACTGTATAAGATTTATATTTTTGTATTTTTGTAACATCCCAGGGAAATAAATAATATGAAATTTTCATATTTATTAATATTTGTGAATAAAATGTTAATATTACTTTAACGGTAATGCTATGTTCGATGGAGTACCCAGTACACAACAACGAGTTTTTTTGAAATCTTATGTTGCACACTAATAATATAATAATATTATTTTTCATGGTAGTTAATGCCTAGCCGTTGTAATGGCGGGAATGAAAAAAACTAACTGAAAAATTATTATATATTTTTGCTAAATATTTTTACATTTATCCAATAAAATTTAGAATCTTAAAATAATAAAATAATTCGACTTTAAGCATAAATATTCTAATGTTCATTAAAGGGTTGATTAACAGCCTTTTGATGGAGAACCTTATATAAATATAATTTTTGTCACTTTTATATGTTATATTTAAAAAAAATCCTTCATTATAATCAAGTCATCAAAATTTAGTTCGTGTAAATTTTTTGGTATTTTTCCGATAAAGTTCATTTTTTAATGAATAGTGAAAAATGTTGTATTTTAATTCAAATCCTCCTTTTAATATAATATATTAATATGGTAAGATTATCTTTTTAATAGGTATTAAAGTGAAATTAAAATTAATTTTTACCATTTAATTCAGTGGTTGTTATTGGAATTAATTTCAGTTTTAAATTGGACATAAACTAGTGTCAAACTTTTGATAGATATTGTTTATTAAAAAAACGATATTTGTTTTGATAGTGGTAATTAATAATAAAATTATTTAATGCAACATCCAATGTTTAGATTTGGTAAAATGGATATAATTTTTGAATTTTTAATATCAAATATAGCTTGAGGTGGATTTTTTGTATTTTTCTGAAAAACATCAATTTTTTATGAATAGTGAAACCACTAAGTAGTAGTTAAAAACAGAATTTTTCATTTAAATGAAATGTAACCACTTATGTGAATTGAATTTAAAAAATCCAACATACATGGTTATCATTAGTAAGTAAAATTTGGTTCAATGGGATGAAAATAATTTTTGGTGAATAGTAACTTTTGAGTTTTATTAACCGTGATTAAAGGTAATTAGGGTAATTTGAGGTAAAAATAAAATTATAAAAATATAAATATACTTATAAAAAATTCCTACCCTTATTGGACAAGTCATTTCCGACCAATACAATCCATGGGTCAATTTGGGGACCCCATGGATCCACCTGGGTGTGATAATGACATTAATAACTTTTTATATAATGTAAAAATAAAAATGTCACAAACATGTATTGTTTTTCTAAAACAATTTTTACATGGAGTTATATACAGTATTATTTTGAATATAAATATTAATTGGAAATTTAAAAATCTTTCCTACATCATGGTATTTTTATTTTAATTTTTTGACATTAAATAAATAAATTTAGTTACGACACCATGATGATGCAGTGATTACCTCATTAATAAACGATTTAAATAAAATGAAAAGATAAGATAAAATATAAGAATTAAACTTGTCTAAAACATATTGTATGTGTTTTTTTCTAATATTTGTCACCTTATACTCGAAATATATCATTGTGCGACCTTTAAAATCCAAAAACCAATTTATAAAAAAGTAACATTTCAAGACTTTCAAAAGTACCCTCCTTCCACTTATAAAAGGCCCCCACCTCTACCCCCTTACCCACACCTCTCAAGCCCTTGTATCATCCAACTATGATCATATTATCTCTACACATCCCTCTCTCACTCTTATAAACCTCACTTTGGGTAGACTTGTTCCCAAGGAATCCTTTGGCTCAAATCAAAAAGAGTTACCCGATTTAGAGGTAATGTCCTCTCTGGGGTTTCATTCTTTTATTTTCCTTCATCAATCACCACTATCTTCTTTTTATTTGATCCCATAATAACACAAGTATCCCAAATATACTATTATGTGGTTATGATATGTATTCTACCTAAACTTACACTCTCCCTCGTTTAATTGTCAAAGAACATACTATTTCTCTGGGTGGCGAATTTTTGCCTCACGAAACGATGATTGTTCCATCATCTTTTAACACCTTTCATGTTGGCCATTATTATGGAAATATATTTACATATGATATATATTATATTTATGTCCTCTATATTCTTCTGAATTTTATATTCAAAACATACATTTATGCTTATCATGTTGTGCAAATTCGGTAATGTCATTTGAGGAAGTGCGGACTACCGCCCCCTCAAATGATGTGGCTTGTTCATGAAAAAACATGGAATTTATAAATAATGAAATTAATGAATTTATTTTACCTATATAAAATATATATTATACTGGAATTATAATATATCTATGTATAATTTATTTTTAATGTCAATTAATATGACAAAAAATGAAAGTAGCATTCATGAGTACGTATGGCCTACCATCTCCATGAATGTTGAATTTCATTTTTTTATCTCCAAATGTTATGTAATAATATAAAATTAATATATAATGGATATATATGATATTTATATTATTAATACCATTATGTAGATGATTTACTTATAACTACACAGACAATTATTTTCAAACACGTTCATTTTTGACTCATGTACCGAACATCAACAAAACGTATGATATGAACTCACATAATTTACTAATTATTATTACATAATAATACGTGATATGAATTGAATAAAAATAAATAAGGAAATTACTTAATAAATTATATATTTGGCTATGTTTATTATTCAGGAATATAAAAAATGAACAAGACAAGTCGGACTTGAGGTAAGGGATCCTACCTCTCTCTTTCTTTTCATGTATTTTCCTTTATGTCATTTACTTTAAGCTCCCTATTATTATGTTGGGGATGTTATTTTATATTAATCATACTGTCATTTTCATGTTCATATGATGATATAAACCCTTTTTCTCTCGTCAATTCTTTTTAAAAATGTTTATGCAGTTCCGTTAGGCTGCCGAATTTTTGTAAGGGGATTTCTTATCTCCTTTTTAATTCCGTGAGATTTCCATTGTTTGCCACTTAGTTGATTCATGTGGTGTATTTTTTACTTCAATTTCATATATATTATCATGATTCTATTTATATTATTTGTATTATGTGATTCATTTGGTGTTTATTATCTTTTGTTCATAAGAATCAATTGATTACAATGAGGTAAGGGGGTTTTTATCTCACTTTTTATTCCCGTGAGATTCATGCTACATTTGCCACTATTTCTGTTTTTGTGGTGAAAGTACTACCCATTATTGTATTATTTGTGTAATATAACTTAATTTTTGGGTATTTACATCTTCATTTTATGATCCATCTTCTATGAGATGTACGTTTCGAAAGTTACCCAAATCGGTAAGGGAACCTTTCACCCTCCTCCTTTTAAAATACTTATTTTTGTTTGGTCTTTTAATTTACATATTCATATGTTGGGATATGTGATTATATATCCTTATTGCTATAAATTTTATGTCCAAGTGATTAGATACCCCTTTTATCTCTCATCATCTCATTTTCTGAATTTTAAAGTGACGTCGTTAGACTGTCGAATTTCAGTTAGGGAACTTCTTAAACCAATTTCAATTATTTGGGTTAAAACACTAATTCTTGATTATGTCGTTCTATGAATATGTGTGGATGAAATCTGATTGTTTTACACTTAATATCAACTTATATTGAGTGTATTTTTATTTTTCACACATAATTATGTAATTTATTTATCATTAAACAAAGGATACCGTCTTTATAAGGGAAGTCCTCTCAATCTCCTTTTATTGAGGCATCTTTTGATTTATACATGACTATGTTTTATATTTTTTATAAAACCCTTTTTACTTTTAATTTCATTAAAAGGGAATCTTTTCTATATTAATTTTTTTTACTAAACTACAAAAAGGAAAGTTTCTTTTATTTATGTAAGCAGTGACAATTACCTTTTTCCGCCGCCACAAGTATTATTTGATCTTTGGATTCCTTAACAAGATGTAATTTTTTCAAAAGGAAAAGAAATACCATATACTCCTTTTTCATATTTTGGTATTTAAATGGTATTTAGAATGTATTTATTATTTCAATATCTTAGAAAGTTATATTGTTATTGCAATGTGGGAATGTTATCTTTTCATTATGCCTATGTTCTATGTTATGTTAATGTTTTGGCTCTTAGGATTTTTTTATGAAGTCGGGTGGTTCCTTGAAAATCTAAGGGCAGGTGAGGCTGAGATAGCTATCCAATGCATTGGGTAATGCGAAGGAGTTAAATTCTTTGGTTTTTTGAAGTGATTTAGGGAATATACTGCAATGGGTATTCCAATCGTAACCATGAGGGTTACTCCCTATGTAATAATTTTATGAATCACCCAAGTTACCTTTATGTCTTATGGTTTCTGTGAGTTATTCATAAATCTCATGACTTCATGAGGTATGATAAAGTGATTCTATTTTATGAGTAAATTATGATTTCATTGATTCTTATGTATACATTGAATAATGTTTTCTTTCTTTATTTTTATATCCCTTACAGAGATTTTTATGCTCATCCAATGTTTTTCAAATGTTTTCCACAGGACATAAAGATGAATAAGGTCATGGATTGGTTCATGGAAAGACATGCATTATAAATCATGGAACTAGAAATGTTTCATTTTCAAGAGATTTTATTTTATGAAAAAAATGGAAACTGGTTAGAAGTGTCTACTTTATATTCTTTTGAGATGTAATAGTTATGTCCTAATTCTCTAAAAATCTAAACCTGAAAAGATCCTCAATGTGAATTATTCATTTAATTAATTATTATGTAACATTATAATGTAGGGTCCTTATAGTTGGTCTCAAAGGTCGGTTTAGAAAACTTTAGGGATTAGGAGTTTCTGTTAGACCCATGGTTAGTTCCTATGTCTATTATTTTAATTAAATCCTAGTTTTATAACTTTTTCAGTTGAAGTAATGTTAGTAAAAAATGGAAGGAGGAGGATCTGAAACGGCATTCCGATCTCTTCCTGATAACGGGCTTGCAATAATTATTACAAAGTCATGTTCGGATGATTGTGATAATTTTTTAGCATACAAATCACATGAAAGCAGTTGTTTGAGATATTAAGCACCTCCACTATACCTCGTTATCATTGTGGATCAGGGGTTTTATTTAGTCAAATGTTATTTTCAACATATTCACATATTTCCAAGTATGATAAATATTATCAAGGCATTTTCAAATATTTTACCTTATCACAAGATTTTGAAGCATATTTGGATTTTAAAAAAGGTGCTGAATAAGGAGACCCTTGCACAACCTATTTATATTTGATTTTAAAATATATTATCTCATCACAAACTTATGGTATTTTAAAAGGAACAATAATTGAATATTTCAACTCAAATTAAGTCCAAATATTTTATAGAAATCATGTCTTATCAGATGTTCTGAAACTATATGTCATACATGAATTTTTCCAAAACTGTTTTTCTGTGAACACCCATATGACCCATGTTGTAAAAGGTGTATTTGGATGGAAGAAGAAAATGATTTTGAAGGATATCTAAATCATTGTTTCAATTCATGAACCTTCTACCTACTTTAACAAGATGACAATGAAACCAAATGGACACCATGATCAAGGTATGATGTTCTTCATTTTGGGGGTCATTTTATTTTATCTTATGGTGGTGAAATAAGGCTTCATGAATTAAGATGTTGAGATCATAATGAATTTGGATGAAAATGAGAGGTATAAAAAACCATTGAGGTTAAAACATGATAGGGTTATTTTTTAGTTTAATTAGAAGTACACCCCATAGGATGGGTAACAACCCGTCGCATCTAGTAAGACCGCAGGAATCGAAGACACAACCGAAGGGCGACATGGGTGCATCGCCTACCACTGGCCTACATGAAATCCCTGGTTAGTATGACTAATTATTATATAAAAATAATTTTATGGAAAAAGAATAAGTTGATTTTGGAAATTTAGGTTATATCAAATGGATATACTTAGTATAGGAAAATTATTTGGTGATTAAGTGATAATGGTTATTGTGAATGACGTTCTGTCTTTTTACGAAACACTATATCCCTAAGGAAGATAGAATACTATGGGATTTTAATTGTGGAATAATGGTTGAAATTTTAGTTTGGAATAATCTATGTATTTATTGTGGACATATGATGATTTGGTTTATTTATGAAAATTATTAACCTATCATGGAGAATATGTGATTAGGTTAATTTCTTTTCAATATGAGACTTTTTGAGTAATTGATGTTATTTGGAGATAAATGATATGATTTATCATTGAAGACTATGTAATTAAATACTTATGAGATTTGGGTTTCAATCTTAGTTTGTATTACATTTGAAGAATTTTATGGATAGTAATTTATTGAATGGTCTTTGTTGAACTCTGGGTTTTGTTTGAAATTTTTGTTTATTAAGAGTTGTTTTTCATTTTGTAAAATATTATACTTTTTGGGTATTATCTGATCACATACTAAAATTTTTGGTTTTGGTTAAGGTATAAAGGCATGGGAAATATATAGTTCTATTTTTTGGATTAGGTGATTCTCTAGTAGTTGATTATAGCACTCTTAATGTGAACAAGTCATCCTAAATACTCAACTTTTTGAGAAAATATGAGTTTATGACAGAAATATAGTAAAAGATGAAAGTCTACATGACAAGTAATTATGTTTACTTATGTTTTAGTTAAGCTCATAAATAAATTCCTCAATGAAAAGAAACATAAAACAAAAATGTTGTCTGTTAATTTTTTCAACTGGGGAAGCAAATACCGCTTACACCATCACAAGTTTGTGGATTTTAGATGGATTACGTTCTCCTGATCTTATTTTCTATCACTCTCCATCATAACATGACACTTAGTTTCACCTCAGTATTCATGTTTTCATGGGATCGTAGTATGGGTTATCTCATGTGACCATCATACATATCTTTCTTCCTTTTAAAGTGATAGTTTTATTAACTCCTTTTCCTATGTGGGGCTCTCAAGAATGTTTCCGAGCCCAATATGAAAATTGAAAGAACTCAATTCCCAAAATGGGGGGAGGGATGTAACATCCCAGGTAAATAAAGAATACAAAATTTTTATATTTATTAATATTTGTGAATAAACTGTTATTATTACTTTAAAGGTAATGCTATGTTTGATGGCGTACCCATTATGCAACAACGAGTTTCTTTGGAATCTTACATTGCACACTAATAACATAATATTATTATTTTAAATTATAGTTAACGTCTAGTCGTTGTAATGGTGGTAATGAACAGAACTAACTAAAAAATTATTATATATGTTTGATAAATATTTTTACATTTATCTAATAAAAGATAGAGGCTTTAGATATGAAAATAAATCGATTTTAAGCATAAATTTTCTAATGTTCTTTAAAGGGTCGATTAATCGCCTTTTGATAGAGAACCTTTTCTGAATCTACATTTTTTCACTTTTATATGTTATATTTAAAAAAATAAAACCCTTCTTTAGAATCAAGACATCAAAATTTACTTTGTGTAAATTATAGGTATTTTTCCGATAAATTTCATTTCTTAATGAATAGTTAAGAATGATGTATTTTAATTAAAAACCTCCTTTTAATCTAAATTATTTATATGGTTATATTATATTTTTAATATTTTTTAAAGTGTAATTAAAATATGTTTTTACCATTTAATTCAATGGTTGTCATTGGAATTAATTTCAGTTTGAAATTGGACATAAATAAGTGTCAATCTTTTGATAGATATTGTTTCATAAATACAAGCTATTTATTTTGATAGCAGGAATTAATTATAAAATTAATTAATGAAAATTCTATGTTTTAAATTTTTAAAATGGATATAATTTCAGTATTTGGAATATCAAATATATCTTAGGGTGAAATTTTGGCATTTTTATGAAAAACATAAATTTTTGATGAATAGCGAAGCCACTAAGTAGTAGTTAAAAACTGCATTTTTCATTTAAATGAAATGTTACCACTTTTATCAAATGAATTGAAAATATCAAACATAAATGGTTGTCATTATTATGTAAAATTTGGTTCATTGGGATGAAAATAATTTCTAGTAAATAGTAACTTTTGAGTTTTATTAACCGCGCTTAAAGGTAATTATGGTAATTTAAGGTAAAAATAATATTATAAAAATATAAAATTACCTAGAAACATGTCTTAACCTTATTTTATTAGTCATGTACGACCAAGTCCATCCATGGGACAATTTGGGGACCCCATGGAACCACATGGGTTAGATAATGACATTAATAACTTTTTATTTAAAGAAAAAATAAAAATGTCACAAACATGTATTGTTTTACTAAAACAATTTTTACATGGGGTTATATAAGTTATATTTTTGACAATAAATATTAATTGGAAATATAAAATTATTTCCTACATCATGTTATTTTAGTTTATAATTTTTATACATTAAATAAATAAATTTATTCCTGACACAATGATGATGCAGTGATTACCATATTAATGAACGATTTAAATAAAATGAAAATATAAGGTAAAATAGAAGATCAAAACTTGTTGAAAACCTATTGTATGGGTGGATTTATAACCCTTATCACCTTATCGTAGAAATATACTAGGTTGTTGTTATGATGAGTATTCTACCTACACTTACACACACCCCCGTCTAATGGTTGATGAACATACTGTTTCTATGGGTGGCGAATTACTGTCTCACGAAATGATGATTGTTCAATTTTCTTTTAACACATTTCATGGTGTCCATTATGATGGAACTATATTTATATAGGATATATTTTATATTTATGTCATCTATATTCTTCTTTATTTTATATTTAAAACATACCTTTATGATTTCCATGTTGTGAAAATGAGATAATGTCATATGAGAATGTGTGGACTACCGCCGCCTCAAGTGATGTGACTTGTTCATACCAGACGTGGAATTTATAAAGAATTTAATAAATGAAATTATGTTACCTATATAACATATATATTATACTTTAATTTTAATATATCTATGTCTAATTTAGTTTTAAATTCCATTAATATGAAAAAAATGAAAGTAGCATTCATGCGTACGTACGACCTACCGTCTCCATGAACATTGCATTTCATTTTTACCTAAAAATCTTATGGAATAGTATAAAATGAATATTTACTCGATATATTTGATATTTATATCATTAATACCATTATTCATATGATGTACTTATAGCTACATGGACAATTCTTTTCAAACAAGTTCATTTTTGACTCATGTACCAAACATCAACAAAACGTATGATATGAACTCACACAATTAACTAATTATTATAACATGATAATATGTGATATTAATTGAATAATAAAAATTAAAGTAATTTATTAAGAAATTATATATTTACCTAATTTTATTATGAAGGAATATAATGAAATGAAGAAGACAAGTCAGACTCGAGGTAAGGGATCCTACATCTCTCTTTCTTTTCATGTATTCTCCGTTATGTCATTTATTTTATGCTCCATGATATTTTGTTGGGGATGTTCTTTTATATTAATCCTACTGTAAATTTCATGTCCATATAAGTAGAGACCCCCTATTTATCTCATCAATTCATTTTAATAATGTTTAAGTGGCGGCGGTAGGCTGCATAATTTTTGCAAGGGGATTTCTTATCTCACTTTTAATTCTGTGAGATTTCCATTGTTCACAATTTATTTGTTGTATGTGGTGTATTGTGTACTTCAATTTAATTTATATTATCATTATTAAATATCTATGAATGGTATTATGCGATTCATTGGGTGTTTATTAGATTTTGGACATACTAGTCAATTGATTACAATGAGGTAAGAGGTTTTTTATCTCACTTTTTATTCCCGTGACAGTCATGCTAATTTTTCCATTATTTCCTTTTGTTTGGTGTATGTAATTTCAAGGATTGTATTCTTTGTGTGATATAATTTAACTGATGGGTATTTATGTCATGACCTGACCCAACGGGGCTCGAGCCGCAACTCCCCAAGCCCGCCTCCAATAGGCCAGGGGCTGGCGACCAGTTCCTAGTAGGCTATCTCACACATGGGAGGCAATAGCCTATGGTACATGTACGCACACACCCACAAACACCTCCATGAAACAATGCAGAGATATATAAAACTGAAAAGGAAATGAATGCATACATCTATCCCAAACCAGAGTACAACAGAAGTATAGAAGGGAAAAAAAGGGCCCACCAACAGAAAACTACAAGCGCGTCCAACCTGATCTGACGAGGGGAACACTGCCACAAACACCCGTCGGAAATCTCCCTCGGCACAGCTCCGATAAACACCCCAGTCAACACGCTCACTAAGCTCCGCCTGATCCGGGTCCTCCTGGAACTCCATCGAAGGGCCTGTGGTCTGCACAAGACACAAACATGTGCGGGCAAAGCCCGGGTAGGGGTGAGTATAAACATACTCAGTAGGCACCCCAAAAACCCAAAACCCAAGGGAGCAACTGAAAGGCAACAGTTCGCTCAACCCATCCAGAGGGAACCCATACGTGAGAGAAACTCCATCTCGTGACCATCCTCGTCTAAACACATCTAGTCAGCTCAACTCAGCTTTGGTGTATGCCCATAAATACACCTTAAACAATCCAGATATACTCATATCACGCCACAATGCCACAAGAGGTACTGACCTAGTCACCAACAACTATCCACAACCAGGAGAGTACACGCTCCACGATCACTGTCATTCCCGATGACACTTATCCGAGAGATGCACTCCATCAGGTTTCTCACAAACCTCTCAGACGCTCACCCGAGAGATCACGCTCGTCAGATAGCATCACTGAGGAAACCTCCCTGAAACAAAAGAACCACCAAACTCCTCAGTTAGGGGATTGCTCCTAGGGCCCATTAGGGGATACCAAAACCCACTCCAGTATACGAAGCTCGCAGATAGGGCATCACTCCCAGGGTCTGCTGGGGGATACCACGACCCGATCTGGAATACGTAGTTCTCACAGATAGGGGATCACACCCAAGATCCGCTGGGAGATACCACAACCCGATCTGGTGCTAGACAGAAGCACATCTCATAGATAGAGGATCATCGCCCATATAATGGTGGTCATGACGATACTGGAACCCTACCTGGTATAACTCACGATGTAGGGGATCGAACCGACGATGCCGCAACCCTACATACATCCAGCGCTGAGTAGGGGATCGTATAGCCAATGATAAAACAACCCTACTATAAACCTCATGTTGAGTAGGAGATCGTATACCCGACGATGCCACAACCCTATGGAGCATGACCCACCGCATAGGGGATCATATTCCCGATGATGCCACAAACCATACGGGGTTAACCTGCTAGATAGGGGATCACTGCCTGTGAATAAGCGGTCACAGCGATACCGAGAACCCGATCTAGGGTAAAGATGCTAGAGGATCTGCTCTGGGCCCATCAGAGGGATGCCACAACTATAACTGTTAAATCATCCCATCGAGAGGATCACAAACCGATACAAAGGTTGTGATGCCACACGAACCCTTGTAGGAACGAACCAAGTGAGAACCCTCAACCACTGTCGGTCTAAACATTGCTAACCCGAGGGACCTGCCACAACGCCACACTGCGCACCCTCTAGGACAAAACCGAGGCCACCATCACATTCCACGCTAAAAAACATGCAAGATAGGATGTTTACTCGCCTGAAAGGGACTACCAGAGAAAATAGAACTAATCACCATAGCTAACTCATGCAGGTCCCACACAACGATCCCAAAACCCATCGAGCGGATCATACCACGGCGATACCCTCAGAAATCAAGCGGAATCGACTACTCATTTGTCCAAAACGGAAACCTAGTGAAAAAGGCACTATTCACAGAAAGCCAGCTCGGGTGGGGCCCACACCTCGATTCTAAAACACATCGAACGAATCGCACCATTGTGATCCTCTTGGAAAAACACACAGGATCGACTATTCATCCGCCAATATCGGACACTTGGTGCAAAAGCTGTGTTTTGCCGCAAACGCCAAAACCTGGCCTTGTGGGGCACGCACCCCGTTCTCAGTCCCAAAACCTGGAAACCATCTCAAAAAGTCCATCGTACCATCAGGGTCTCAACGCCACTAACGGCACGTCAATCAGACGCTCCGGGTAGAAGTTACAACTACCCAAAGTCGTAAAATAATAATATAATATTATTTTATACGACGTTTCTAGCTCCCGGGCCACGATCCCGAACTTTTAAACCTTCGAACCCACACCGGAGGGTTTACCTCATCGTCAGGGTCGTGTCGCCGCAAACGGCGCACGAATCCGGATCCCAGATTGCAAGATACGGGGGTTTAAAGACCCCCGTATGACAAAAGTGGTCGGACCGCCCGGTTCGGCCGGCCTGAACCGGCCGCCGCCGCCGGCCCGCCCTGGCCGACGGCCCTCCGCCGCGCGCTGCCGCGCTGGGTGGCCGGCAGCCGCGGCTCCACCGCGGACCACCGCGGGCCGCCGGGCTCTGCCGGCGCCGGTAGATCTTCCGCAGACCGCAGGGGGCACCCCGATGGTCCGTTTTGCGATCCGGAGGAATCTACACGACCCTCGGGACCCGATCTACACTGTTACGACTTCAATTTGAATAAAAACGCAGAAAAAAACGAGATCGGGTTTTAAAACTCAAATCCGCCTACCTCGCGGGCGAAACACCAACGTTCTGCCTTAGATCCGCGCTCTAGAGCATCTGCTGCGCGCTCCTAGAACGTCCGTCGTCGAATTCCGAGCTCGTGGGCGCTTCGTTGGCTCGATTCGGCGGAGCGGCGGCGAAGAATGGCGAAGAACGTTGAGATGAATGATAAAGGGGGAGGGGGCAATGATATTTATATCAGCCGCCCGCCGACGCCAAACCCGCCTCGAACACGACGCCTGATGCGAACAAAAGTAAGGTCACCCCTAGGGTAAACGCGCCGTTCTGAACGCAACGGCGGAATCATATTTTCCCTCCGAGACTCCGATCAGATGTTATTCGAGCCGACGCGCGCACACTAACTTCACTACTTATTTACGAAAACGCCTCTGGTGGCGTTTCTCACCGTAGGCCCGCGCCCGAAAAGTTTACACCTCGCCTAGGGTAAACGGCACATTCCGGATGCAATCGTGTACTTAGATTCCCATTCTGAGCTACCATTTAGGAGATATCACACCACTTCCACGTGCATAGTATAAAAATACTTAATATTTTTATAAAATTAATTCTGGGCACACCGGGCCTCAGAATCGCACATCGTCTTTGTGCCTAGCTCTGGAATTATTCGTAGAAATATTCCAATGTCTAACAGGACCAAAAACTCGAGTCACTACATCCTCCCCCCCTTAGAACTTTTGGTCCCCGAAAATCCCTAAGCACAAGGAAAGAGAATGGACTCTCAAATGGGTCTCACACACCAGCGAGCTCACAAAAAAACACCCCATGCTCGAACGTATAAGTCATATGGACTCATCCCCCTCACCTCAATACTATCCACTTTGGGCGGAACTGACTCGCCCACACGGTTTTAATCACGTCAGAAAAACGCGTCTCTACGAGGGAAGGATCTCTCTTCCTGACGCATTCGAAACACGCTGAACAACACCCACACATGGTCTTACCAACGCCCTGAACAAAACTCGAGCAAGCAAAAAAAAAGAGGGTAACACTAAACTGTGTCTATCAAACTACTGCAGCAAGTAGAAAAGACACAAGGCGTACCTCTATCCATCCGCGATGCCTTTGGGTCAACAGCCTCCAGGGCATGCAGCTGTCCTCACCCTCGACCACCATCTCCCTGAGCTTGGCGTGGACCACCTGAGGGTGGGGGTGGTGGCAACTGATAATGCCAACCACCTCTTCTCGCTGCACCAGCTCCGCCGCCACGTCTGCCGCCCTATGGACCTCCTTGCTCGAGACGCTGCCTCTACCAAGGCGGTCCATCGACCGGCTCCCTCTCAGCAGCACGTCGGGTCAGAGAATCTCTAGAAAGATGTCCCCGACCATCGCAAGCATAAAACTGCCTCTCCTGCGGATGACCAAAACTAGAATGCGAGCCCTGTGAGCCCTGAGGCTTAGATCCTCCATCCTGGGGTCGCCTCCTGAAATGTCGGCCACGTCCAGACCCCTGAGTCTGTCGTCAGCTACCAGATGCTGATCCGACCGACGAAGTCTCAGCTCTCGAGTGCCCATCACTAACAGGGGGAATCTGCTCAGCCAAAAAACTCTCCACCAACAACGCTCGCTCCAACACTCCATCATAGGTTGGCAGGCACAAGGAAACCACACCTGCTCGGATGTCCCTGCATAAGCCCTGCTCGAAGGTCCAAGCCCTAAAGAATGGGTCTCGAACCATATCTAGGGAGTAGCGCGACAGGTCTGTAAACCTCGTTGAGTACTCTGAAACAGTCACACTATCATGTCGAAGCTGTAGAAGCTCCTGGATCCGCACTGACCTCAGCATCACCGGATAGAACTCCTCCCCGAAGAGCCGCTCAAACTCTGCCCATGTGAGTGTCTCCTCGTCATGGGACTTAGTCACCAAACTCCACCATCGCCCGACAGAACCATGCAGAAGGCTCCCCGCTAGGACCACCATCTGATCTGGAGGTGTCCTCACTAGGCGGAAAACTCGGGTGACTGCCTCAAGCCAGTCATCAGCTTCCTGGGGGTCTGAATCACCCCGAAACCTCAGTGGTCACTACCTCTGGAACTCGTGCAGTGCATTCAGCCTACGCGCAACCTCGTCCTGCACCACCGGCACAACCAGTTTCTCGACAGGTGGTGGCTCAACTGGCAGACCACCTGGAGGTGCAACCTCAGAACCTGCACCCTGCTCCACAACCTCTACACGGGATAGGTCATCAGCACAATCCTACTGCAGAACCCTCCCTGGCTGTCGTCGTGGAGGCATCCTGAAATACATTCAAGACGCACCATGGTCAAAAGTATATATGGAGAGCTGACTCAAGAAGGACAAGGAAAACCCAAAAACCCAGTCCTATATGATGCATGTATCATTATGTCCCTGCGACCAGTGTACGAATGTCCCGAGTCGAAAGGCAGGTTATCAGAGTCCTGGTGTATGGATACGTCAGTCGTCGCACCAACACTGGAGTCCCTGGCCTGAAAGCTGAACTCGATACATCCTAACACTACCGCTATGAAACCCAAACAAAACTCACAGCTAGACCAGCTACGCTTTGAGATCCCAAAGATGGAACCACCTCTGATACCACTCTGTCGTGACCTGACCCAATGGGGCTCGAGCCGCGACACCCCAAGCCCGCCTCCAATAGGCCAGGGGCTAGCGACCAGCACCGAGTAGGCTCTCTCACACATGGGAGGCATTAGCCTATGGTACCTGTACACACACACACCCACAAACACCTCCATGCAACAATGCAGAGATATATAAAACTGAAAAGGAAATGCATGCATACATCTATCCCAAACCAGAGTACTACAGAAGTACAGAAGGGCAAAACATGGCCCACCAAAAGAAAACTACTAGAGCCACCAACCTGCTCTGACGAGGGGAACGCTGCCACAATCACCCACCAGAAATCTCCCTTGGCACAACTCCAGTAAACACCCCGGTCAACATGCTCACTAAGCTCTGCCTGCTCCGGGTCCTCCTGGAACTCCGTCGAAGGGCCTGTGGTCTGCACAAGACACAAAAATGTGCGGGCAAAGCCCGTGCAGGGGTGAGTATAAACATACTCAGTAGGCACCCCAAAAACCCAAAACCCAAGGGAGCAACTGAAAGGCAACAGTCCGCTCAACCCAGCCATAGGGAACCCAGACGAGAGAGAAACTCCATCTTGTGACCATCATTGGCTAAACACATCTAGTCAGCTCAGCTGAGCTCAGGTGTATGCCCATACATACACCTTGAACAATCCAGATATACTCATATCACGCCACAAAGCCACAAGAGGTACCGACCTCGTCACCAGCAACTGTCCACAACTAGGAGAGTACACGCTCCATGATCACTGTCATTCCCGATGACACTCATCCTAGAGATGCACTCCATCGGGTTTCTCATAAACCTCTCAGACGCTCACTCGAGAGATCACGCTCGTCGGATAGCATCACTGAGGAATCCTCCCCGAAACAACAGAACCACCAAACTCCTCGGTTAGGGGATCGCTCCTAGGGCCCTCTAGGGGATACCAGAACCCACTCTAGTATACGATGTTCACAGAAAGGGGATCACTCCCAGGGTCCTCTGGGGGATACCACGAACCAATCTGGCATACGTAGTTCCCACAGATATGGGATCACACCCAGGATCTACTGGGGGATACCACAACCCGATCTGGCGCTAGACAGAAGAACGTCTCATAGATAGAGGATCATCACCCATATAAAGGTGGTCATGATGATACCAGAACCCTACCTGGTATAACTCGCGATGTAGGGGATCGAACCGACGATGACACAACCCTACCAACATCAAGCGCTGAGTAGGGGATCATATAACCAACGATAACGAAACCCTACTATAAACCTCATGCTGAGTAGGGGATCGTATACCCGACGATGCCACAACCCTACTAAGCACGACCGACCGCGTAGGGGATCATATTCCTGATGATGCCACAAACCATACGAGGTTAACCTGCTAGATAGGGGATCACCGCCCGTGAATAAGAGGTCACATCGATAACAAGAACTCGATCTAGGGTAAAGATGATAGAGGATCCACTCCGGGCCCACCGGAGGGATGACACAACTATGACAGTTAAAACATCCCATCGAGACGATCACAAACCCATACGAAGGTTGTGATGGCACACAAACCCTCGTAGGAACGAACAAAGGGAGAACCCTCAACCATTGTTGGTCTAAACATCGCTAACCGAAGCGACCTGCCACAACGCCACAATGAACACCCTCTAGGCCAAAACCGAGGCCACCATCGCGTTCCACGTGGAAAAAACACGCAAGATAGGCTGTTTACTCGTATGAAACGGACACCCGGTGAAAAAGGAACTATTCACCGAAGGCCAGCTCGGGTGGGGCCCATGCCTCAATTCTGAAACACATCGAACGAATCGCACCATTGCGATCCTCTCAGAAAAAAACACAGGATCGACTATTCATCCGCCAAAATTGGACACCTGGTGCAAAAGCTGCGTTTCTCCACAAACGCCAAAACCCGACCTCGTGGGTCCCACACCCCGTTCTCAGTCCCAACACCCGGAAACCTTCTCAAAAAGTCCTTCATACCATCAGGGTCTCAACTCCACTGACGTCACGTCAATCAGACACTCCGGGTAGAAGTTACAACGGCCCGAAGTCGTAAAATAATAAAATAATATTATTTATACGACGTTTCTAGCTCCTGGGCCACGATCCTGAACCATTAAACCCTCAAACCCACGCCGGAGGGTACTTCTCGTCGTCAGGGTCGCGTCACCGCAAACGGCGCATGAATCCGGCTCCCAGATTGCAAGATACGAGGGGTTTAAAGACCCTCGTAAGACAAAAGAGGTCGGACCGGCCCGGGCCGGCGGCCCTCTGCCACGCGCCGGTGCCGCGTCGGCGAATCTTCCGCGGACTGCCGGGGGCAACCCGGTGGTCCGTTTTGCGATCCGGAGGCGTCTACATTACCCTAGGGACCTGATCTACACTCCTACGGCTTCAATTTGCCGAAAAACTCAGCAAAAACAGGATCGGGGGTTAAAACTCAAATCTGCCTACCTCGCGGGTGAAACGCCGACATTCTGCCTTAGATCCGCGCTCCAGAGCTTCCGCTGCGCGCTCCTTGAACGTCCGCCGTCGAATTCTGAGATCTTGGGTGCTTCTTTTTCTCGATTCGGGGGAGAGGCAGTGAATAATGATGAAGAACCTCGAAAGGAACGATAGGGGGCGCTGATATTTATATCAGCCGCCCGCCGGCGCCAAACCCGCCTCGAACCTGATGCCCGATGCAAACAAAAGTAAGGTCACCCCTAGGCTAAACACGCCATTCTGAACGCAACAGAGGACTCATATTTTCCATCCGAGAATCCGATCAGAAGTTATTCGAGCCGACGCTTGCACACTAACTTCGCTACTTATTTACGAAAACGCCCCTGGTGGCGTTTCTCACCGCAGGCCCGCGCCCTCAATGTTTAAAGCTCTCTTAGGGTAAACGACACATTCCGAACGCAACTGTGCCCTCAGATTCCCTTTCTGAGCTACCGTTTAGGAGATATCACACCCCTTCCATGTGCATAGTATAAAAATACTTAATATTTTTATAAAATTAATTCCGGGCAAACTGGGCCTCGGAATCGCACACCGTCTTCGCTCCTAGCTCTGGAATTATTCATAGAAATATTTTAATGTCTAACAGCACCAAAAACCTGAGTTGCTACAATTTACATCTTCATTATATGATCCTTCTTTCATGGGTTGTACATTTCAGAAGTTACCCAAACCGGTAAGGGAACCTTTCACCCTCCACTTTTTAAAAGACTTCATTTTGTTAGGTTTTTTAATTTTCATATTCTTATGTTGGGATATGTTCTTATATATACTTATTTCTGTAAATTTTATGTCCAAGTGATGATAAACACATTTTATCTCTCATCAACTCATTTTCTGAATTATAAAGTGACGCCATAAGGATGTCGAATTTCTGTAAGCAAACTTCTTAACCCAATTTCAATTCTTTGGGTTAAACCTATTATTATTGATCATGTCATGCTATGAATTTGTGTGGATGACCTATGATTTTTTTACACTTATTACCCACTTATATTGATTGTATTTATATTTTCCACACATAATTATGTAATTAATTTATCCTCAATCTAAGGATATAGTCTTTATAAGGGACTTCATCTCAATCTCCTTTTATTGAGGCATCCATTTATTTATACACGACATTCTTTTATACGGTTTATAAAAACCTTTTGACTTTACATTTCATTCAAAGGAAATATTTTCTCTACTAAGTGTTTTACTAAACGACAAAAAATAATGTTTCTTTTTTTCTGTATGCTGTGGAACGACATTTTCATCCGACGTGAGTATTATTTGATCTTTGGCTTCCTTAAAAAGTCGTAATGTTTTTAAATGGGAAATAAATACCATATACTCTTTTTAGGTATTTTGGTATTGAGAATGGTTTTAGAATGTATTTATTATTTCAATATCTTAAAATTTTATATTGTTATTTCAATGTGGGAATGTTATCATTCTTGTATGGTTAAGTTATGTGTTATGTTTATGTTATCGCTCTTGGGCATTGTTTATAATGTCTGGTGGTTCCGTGAGAATCTAAGGGCGGGTGGTCCCGAGATATCTCTCCATTACATTGGGTAACATGAAGGAGATAAATGCTAAGGTTTCTCCGATGATATTTAGGGAATATACTGCGATGGGTTTTCCAAACGTAACCATGTGGGTTACTCCCTACGTAATAATGTTATAAATGCCTCATGTTACCTTTATGTATTATTATTTACATGAGTTATTCGAAAATATTATTATTTCATGAGGTATGTTAATGTGCTTATGTTTTATGAGTAAAGTCCGATTTCATTGATTCTTATGTATACATGGACCAATTTTTTCTTTCCGTGTTTTTATATACCTTACTGAGATTTTTAGGCTCATCACAAGTTTTTGAAATGTTTTCCACCGGACATAAAGATGAATGGGGTCAAGGATGGGATCAAGAAAAGACATGTTTTCTAAAACATAGAACATGTCATGTTTCTTTTTTAAGTGTTTTTATTTTATGAAAAAAATGGAAACTGAGTAGAAGTGTCTTCTTTATTATCTTTTGAGATATAATAGTTATGACCTAATTTTCTAAAACTCTAAACCTGAAAATGTCCTCAATGTGAATTATTCATTTAATTCAATATTATGTAACATTATAAGGTTGGGTCCTTATAGTTTTTAATCACACCCAATAATAAATCATCTAGGCATTAATAGTGATATTAAATAAAAATGTTTTAATAATATATCATGATTTTTATAAAAATAGAGTTCCATTTAAAGAAATATATCAATGAAATAAAATTTAATAGAATAGAAAAATCCTAAAGTATCAATGTGTTACATTATAACTTCCTAAAAATTTATTTTACTCTATAAATTAAACCACAATGACACAAACAAATAAGGATATTTCGGTTTCATTACATCATAGGGTTTCTCAAGTATCAATTTTCAAAATAATGATTATCTAGATACCATTAAAATGAATATTTTTAATGATTCATATCACTTTATGTCTACAACATTAGGTTTTTACTATTTTCTCATCATTATAAATTTCATGATCCATTGTTATGACGTAAGGGTTTTTATATGAAATCAATCAAGTATTTACATCCTATGGTGAGATACATGGAATACATCCTAAAAATGAAGATGGTTCAGTGGTAGTTCCAAGGGATAAGTTGTTGTGCCAACATAAACAAAAGACTCAATGGATCAAATATTAATGGGGCTCAATATTACATTATTTATAAATATCATAACCTTATTCTGTATAAAAATTGATATAAACACATTCCCACAGACATCAAATACATAATCAATCCATCGATTGTTAGCATTATAATAATATTAACACAATGATACCTTAATTTGAAGTTTAATGACTCTAACATTGTCTATCATTTCCTTAGTAAGCATATGTCCTAATAGATTTCATTATCTAACATCATACCAGAACATTAGAGTTCTACACATTATTCCAAACTGAGATTCATAAGGATCTATTTGAATGGATGATTGAAATATACTATTATATGAAAACATGGTGAAATGATGGTTTTAATCCTAAATAACATTAAAATCAATAAAATATGATATCAAAATATCCTATAATATTTCAATATTTAACTAAGAAAAACCATATATATATGGATGATATGTTATATAGATACCCAACATAATAAATAGATCATTTTGATATTTTAACCAAAACATTTAGGAATGCCTCAGATCTCAACATGATAAAATATAATACGGTAATAAATTAAAAAATAAAAACTATTTAATGTATATTATATAAATATGAGAAATAGATAATTTTTGTCCACTATAAATGAGGTGTGTGGAATTTTTAAGCCAATAGACTAAAACCCTAATCTCATTATGGACTACTATCATTTTTTGGAGTCCAATGTCAAAAACCATAGAAACGTCTTCCCACATAAATTCTATTATGGGTAGTGGTTGTATCATATACCTATACTTATATATGAAATTCTTTATATTTTTAATGTAAAAATTACTATTATATATAATAAGAAATATATCCCTCTTTATTTATGCCCCTATAAACAATCTATTAGATCTTTATATATACACATACATCTATGATAAATATAGAATGATAAACTATAAAAATAATCAAAAAGATTCCTCAAAATATTTTGCATACATGATGTGTGAGCCATATAATTCCATCTCAAAATTTTATACTCAAAAATAGTACTCAGATTCAACTATATTTCGTAATTGTAACATCTCAACCATCGTGCCACATACTAGGGCCTCGATCTGATTCATCATATTACCTCATGTGTGCCTCCTAATACATTAGAGGATGAAAACAATGAAAATGTTCCTAATTTCAATAATGGGGAGACTATACCATAATGTATTATTTAATAGATTAATTAAACAATATAAATAATTAATCAATAACAAAAATAAATTTTTACTATAAACATAATAGTACCAATATTAAAATATTACCAAAACAAGAGATACACTATCAAAAAATGAGCTAATAATATTCCATGACAAAGCATGTGTTATGATTATAAGTGGAAAAAAATTAAAGACATAAAAAAGAACCAAGAGGGTCTTGAAAAAATTTTTATTCCCTCACCCATGATCAATCCCAACTCAGTAATCTAACACATTGTGTAATGACCAAAACATTTTTTAATGAAAATTCCTAATCATCTAATTAAATAAATTATTAAGTAAAACTGTTATAAAAACATTTTGACATCAATATTTTTATGTTTTGTGATATTAAAATACTATTATGAATTTTTACCTTTATTAATATATATGTTGAACATTGATCAATTTTTTAGTATAAATATATGGATTTAACAAATACAATTTACTCAGACAATGGATGAGATGGGCTCATCCAATAGAATTGCTCCATATGAAGCCCATTTTTCAGAGATCGTAATGGAGGTATTGTCACTGGGGTTTTATCATGACCATACCCATTATGAGCTTCAAAACATTAACATTGAATGGAACCGCCTACGAAAGAAGTGGATATTTATCGAAATTACCACACGAGCAATGTTATCTGAGCTACCCATGAGTTTTTCCCCAACAAAAACAGTAACCATAGTTTTTATGAGGTTGTTATAAGGGGTTATGTATAAAGACTCTAGAACTATGATTATGTTCAATATTATGGGTATAAATAAATACATTCATTTTATTATTGTTTCATTGTAAATGGGTTTTAAAGCACAAATAGTAATTTTTGTTAATGTTAAATTAAAAAATATTATTTGATGATTTAATATATTTTTTAATAAAATAATATTTTAATAAAAAATTATTAACAAATAACATTTTGTTAAATAAAAAATATCATAATTTTTTATTAATACGGTGTCAATTTATATTATGTTTTGAATGCTGTTTTTGTCAAAACCCACAAATTTTCAATAAATGTATGTTTTTCTAATAAATGTTACAATTCAAATACTAATAAAAAATTTAGATAAAATGTATATTATTTTTGTATTCAGGGCATTAATATTATCTCATGGTGAGTTTTTCATAATTTTCTGAGACAGTCAAATTTTTGGGTAAAAATTAAATACAATTTAAAAATGTAATATGCTTATCGACATCATAATACCCATATATTGATGTAATAAAATATGATAAAAGGTATATTCGTCCAATATATGATTTAACTTCAAATAAATGTGATTTTATATTTGATTTATTATTTTTATGATTCCATAATGGACACTCCAATGATAATAAAGTATTTTAACAATTTAAAATGATTTCCTTGAGTGTGTGAATCACCTCCACATATGGAGGCCAAATATTTTAATAAGATCATAAATACTCATTATAAAACAAATATTCCACTATTATTTGGAATAAAAAAATGGTAAAAAACAATGATATTGTTTTTGTTTTTGATTATTTTGATGTCTAGTGTCCTAAGCCGAAATAATAAATTATTCCCTCTCATTTCATATATAAACCAACTCAATATCCCATTCCTATTCACTAAAAAAATTTAGAGTTATAACACACCCTTCCATCCTCTTTCTATAATCCTCCTATGGTAGACCATGATCCCAAGAATCTTCTCTCAACCCACTCCCAAGCCATTGGTTTCACTCATCCGAGTAAGGAATCCTGGCTTTCCTTTAATCATTATTTATGTTCGTGTTTCCATATACTGTGATTCACTTTTATTTTAAATTAATAATGTTTGGAAATTATTTCTCCCATGCACCATAATTCCCTAATTATGTCTAAAGGATGAGATGCATCATTCTATGTCATTAATTCCTCCCATGTACACATGTTACTATTCCAAAATTCTGTACGAAATATCTTTCTTATCATTTTCATTAAAAAAATTATTTTATAATAAGAATCTATAATATATTAAAAATGTTCGTATATTATGTCACATGATCCACTTACTATCCAATTCATGTATAAATTATACGAGACCCATTTCTCTCTCATCAACCAATTTTTGATTTCCATGAGATGTTGTTAGGCGGCTAAAGTTACACCTACAGTTCCCCTGACAAAATCATCATCTAAGTGAATACCATATCCATTTATCAATCAAGGGTATTAACCACTATACACATGTACATATTTATTAAATACATACATGTATTTATTCAACATTTATTATTCATAGAATAAATTATGATGTTTAATTAATACATGGAGTATGATCTATATGGAAAACATATGAACGAAACACACTGATCAATAAGTGTGGCAGTGATAGCGCTCCAATGCATTGGGTAAAGAATAAAATCAAGATACCTCACATAAATAGGTGTTGAATCATGCTAATTCATATTAAATTAGGGGTTACTCATTATTATTCACGTAAAATTAGGTTTTACTCATGCTCCATGTTCAATGATAATTGGATCAGGCTAATATCATGTTTGATGTTGTTTCCACATCTCTATGTTATGATAATCATAATATATTGTTCAATTATGGTCATGTTTCTCTAATATGCATTGTTATTAAGATTTCCTATCATGTATTGTATTCTTCATGATATGAATTTTTTACTCCCTTACTTGTATTTAAATCTCACCATGTTTATATGTATGTACTCAGTTTATCCCAACTATTGCTAAGTTCAAATGAATGTTGTGGTCATGTAAAACAAGTTTTCAATAAAGATGTATTTTATGTCTAAAGAGTTCAGATAATTTCTCTAGAATCCCAAGACATTAGACCTCTCAATCCTAAGAGTTTTCTTAAGTTCATGTTTATGTAATAAGTTATGTTTAAATGTGTAATAAATAAAATGGTTGTTATAGTTGATATCAATGGATATGATTAGTTTTTTTTTGGATTCAGATTATAAAAACCGAGTGAAAGGATTTGGGATAAGACTATTTATAAAAAAACAAACCTACAGTTTTCTGTGTATAGATTAAGTTGTTTATCATGAAAATAAATCCCTTTATAGATACAAACAAGTAGAGGTGGATCTGGTACAAATGTATCTAGATGTAAAACCTGAAAACACCAATCAAAACTAGACTCGAATTGGAACTGGTGCATGACAATAGGCATGGATTCTCTCTTGGCTACAACACATCCGAGAGATATTATTTGTTAAAATAATAAGCTTGGTATGAAACAAAATTAAAGGGAAAAAATTCCTCTATGAATATATATTGGGAAGTAGGTCTTGGATAACATAGATTAAAGCCTATACATTCATAAGATAAGGAAATAAATCTAATTCATAAGTTATCCTTTTTTGTCTTTGGATTCGCCTTTATATGTTACCCCTATCATTGCTTTTACTCCAACCAATGGGTGGTAATATGAGGACACGATCTAACAACAGATGCAATGATCAATGGAATTACTGTTCTAATGATATTCCCAATCTGATGGGAGCGATAATCTCAATATTTTCCATGATATTCTATCAGCTAACCCATGTTTTGAATAGAAAAATGGGTCAAGTGGTTTTTCCAACCCACCCTAAGAAAGAACAAGCCGCAATCATGAGATTCATTGGACAAAGGCCTCTCAATTTTAATGGATCATATAATCTTTCAATGGATGAACAATTGATCAACTCCACGAAAAATATATTATCCATCCTTCAAAGCTCAAAAACAAGAGAAGGTACTTTTGAAAATTAATTTTATGGAGGGTTAAGCTGATCAATGGTGTACATTGATCAAAAATAAAAAGCCTAAGGAATAGATCGATGTGTTAGAATGGTTTTCGATAAATATTTTACTCACACTATCTGAAATAAGATGAAAAGGGACTTCCTTTCCCTAAAGAAAAACGATGATTAATCCATTAGAGCGTATAAAAAAACATCACAAGGTTTTCACGATACGCCTCTAGCTCTGTCGTTTCCCCTGAATGCAAGGTTTATCACTTTTTGTTGGTATAAATCTTAGCCTACAATAATACATGGGAATCCGTGACTTCGATAGCTTTGAGAAAATTGTCTGAGGTTCCCCCAAAGTCAAAATGGAGATCATAAAATATCAAAGATATCATGGGGATAAGATGTAGAAAGTATGCTTTAATCATGGAGGTCTGACGGGTAAATCAAATGGTGCTAAGAAATTCTAGCACCCCACATTCCAAAGGTACATAAATAAGAAACCAATAAATTTCATGAAGAGGATGATGAAATGATTTAGGTGTGGAAGAGAAGGGAACTAGGCCATTAATTTTTGACAATAAAAACCCGATGTTGCGATAGAGGATAGGAATGCTCTGTTTGACCCTCAACATGTTGTTTATTTATTTAACTTCAAAGAACCAGGACACTTTGCAAATGAGGTCCCTAAGTGAAGAATTATCAGAAGAAACCAACAACCTCCACTGAATAAAGGGAGAGTTTTCCCTTCCCAAATGTAGAAGCAACCTCAAAAAATGAATTGGTTACATGTATGCTAGTTATCCATTCATGAATAGTGAATTCAATTTTTTATTCTGGTTCTACACATTCTTTTATATCATGAATGTTTTGTAGGAAAATATAAACACCACCAAAAATCATGGATGTAAAGATGTCGGTGAGGACTACAAATGGGGATATCATTTCATCCCATGAATATAACTCCTCCCCTATCATAATTTTTGTATTTAAATTAATGGAGAACCTCATCATACTCCCTATATGGGAATTTTATGCAACTCATGGATTGGAATGGATTTACCCATATATTTGCAACATAAATTTCCATGAGAGGGAAATCACTCTCCAAAAGGAGAATCAAACCACGATTCTATACATGTACAAATAGGAGGATGAATCTTTTTTATCATCATCATCTCAAGAATGGATAGTACTATCCTATGAGAACACATTTCTTTCTCATATTATGGATTCTATAGAAGCAAATGTACTTAATGACATTCATATTGTTATAGATTTAGCTGATGTGTATCCCATGTAATTATCTGGTATTCCTCCTAGATGATATGTTGAATTCTCGATTGAACATATACCTGGGGATTTGATAATATCCAATAATCTATATAGAACCGATATTGTGGACCTTGAGGGGATAATGAAAAAACAACAAGAGAATCTGGGTAAAGGGTTTATACACCCAAGTGCTTCACCATGGGGTGCACCGATCATCTTCTCCAAGAAGACAGAATGATTAATTGTCTTTTTCATTGATTATTGTGAGCTAAACAATCAAAATATTGAACAATTTTCCTCTTCCATGAATTGATGATTTTCTGGATCAACTACATTGGGTACAATATTCCTCCAAGGTGGATCTGTGGTTGTGATATTACCAAATAAGTGTTGAAAAGGGTGGGTATCATCAAGATACCTTTTTATATAAGGTACATTCATAATGATTCGATATTAATTCCTTTCCGACTCACTAATTCTCCTGAAATATTCATTGACATAATGAAAATATTCTTTAGATATTGCATTGAAAAATTTGTAGTGGTCTTTATATATGATATTCTAATATAGTCCAAAACCAAGAAGGGTCATAAGGAACATCAAAGCATTGTACTAGAGACCATGAGAAAGGAGAAGATCTATGCAAAGTACATCAAGTGTGAGTTATACTTTAAGGAGATCTCATTATTCGGACATATCATCACATTTAAAGGTATAGATTTGGATCCCTCTAAGACAGCTTTAATTGAGGGATGGCCAAGGCCAACATCGGTGACAAATATTCATAGCTTCCTAGGGTTAGCTGGATATTATCGACAATTTGTGAGAAATTTATCATGATTCTCAACCCATCTAACAATGCTAACTCAGATAGGAGTCAAGATTACCTGGAGTGATAAATGTAAAGATAACATCATGGGGTTAAAAAATAAGGCTGACCACTATGGCCTTGCTCACACAACCCACAAGTAGAGATTTGACTTCAGATATAGTTATTTTTAAAAGATGGTCATGGGTTGTGTGTTGATGAAAAATGACAAAGTCATTGACTATGCTTCATGAAAATTGAATGTTCAGGAGAAACAATATCCAACACATGATTTGGAGTTGGCATTAGTAATAGATTCATTAAAAATTATGTGACATTCCATATTTGAGGAGAAATGTTAAAAATATACGGATCACAAAGCCTCAATATATATTCTAACAAAATGTTTTGAACATGCACCAATGAAGATGGTTAGAACTGATCAAAGAATATGACTTCACAATCTATTACCACTATAGGAATGCGAACAAGGTGGTGGATGCCCTAGGTAAGAATGTCCCAGCGATTCTATTATGGATGAAAATTGGAAAGGATCCAATAATATTAGATTTGATGAAAGTGGACACGGAAATCATAATGATTGAAAAATAATAAATCCTTTCATAAATGATTCCTCAACAATCTCTTTTAGAAATGTTAAAGGATACTCAAAATGGTGATATGGGAATTTAGAAGAATGTGGTAACTATCATAAAAACGAAATACTATGAGTTTTATGTTAATGAAGAAATATTTGTGTGATTTCTGACAAGACTATGTGTTCCATCAAATATGAAGATAATGAAAAAAAAATTGGATGATGCACATAGTTCAAATTTCTCGATTCAACCTGGAAACACAAAGATGAATCAAGATCTCATAGAAAATTATTCATGGGACAACATGAAGAAGGAGATCCTTGAATATACATTAATGTTCCTAGTATGTCTGAAAGTGAATTCTAAGAGGTATAAGTCTAAGAGGATAATGAATACATTACTCATAATAACCTGGAAATGGGATAACATCACCATAGAGTTTTCACTAAACATTCGAAGAAAACCAAAGGACAAAATGCTATCTAGTTTGGTGTGGATCATCATACAGATAATGTACACTTCATTGCAATTCAGGGGGGTTTATCATTGAAAAAATGTGAATGAATATTCAACAAATAATTTTTAAGGAAACACGGAGTACCACAATTCATTTTATACGATCGACATACAAGATTTCCCTCTATGTTCTAGATGAATCTCAAACATTCTCTGAATTCTGAGACGAACATCAGTACATCATATCATCCTCAAATTGATGGACATACTTAGAGGACTATCCATGTACATGATTACATGTTGAGACCATGCATAATAGACTTCAAAGAAGGATGGGATCAACATATTATTTTAGTTGAGTTATCATATAATAACAATTTCCACTCATGAATCCAAATGGATCCTTATAAATACCTTTATGGGAATAGTTATAGAAGACCATAATGTTATGATGAAGTTGGGGGTCAAAAACTCCAATTCCTAGAAATGGATGAATAAATGGTGTAGAATGTTAAGACAATATAGCAGCACATTAATGCTGCTCAAAGTCAAAAAAAAAGACCTATTATGAAAATCATTGATGATAGATAGAGTTTGATGTTAGAGACAAGTATTACTATACATATCTTTGTGGAAGAGAGTTATGATATTTTTGAAGAAGGAAAATCTTATTTAAAGTTATATCTGCCATTTTGAGAACATTGATCACATTGTAGTAGAGTCTTATTTACTAGAACACCCACCAAACCTACCTCAAGTACATGAAGTACTATATGTATCACTATTGAAGAAGTATATACTTGATCCATCAAATGTACTCAATTTATAGGCGGTACCATTGGAAAATTACATCTCCTATGTTGAAAATTCGGTGAAGTACACAGATCATAAGGAAAAAGTTTTACTAAATAAGACAATTCCCATAGTCAAGGTATTGTGGAAAAACCACAAGTTTGAAATAGAAATGTGGGAACCATAGAAAGTAAGGAGGAAGAGTTTCCCACATTTGTTTTAGTGTGGGAAAAGGAAATTTTGAGGGTGAAATTTATTAAGGGGGAATATTGTAAATAAAAAAACATTTATTACAAAAATTTATCTTCATATAATTCGAGGTATTATTATGTAAATTTTTTATATAATAAATATGAACATCCTTGTTTTTATGTTTTAGGATTTTAAAATACAATTAATAATTGTTACCACTACTAATATTATAGTTGAACTATGATCACATGATTAGTATAAATATAGGGTTTTATCAAATCCAACTTACTCACAAAAATGAAGTGACAACGTTATCCAGTTGAATTTCTCGATATGAAGAACATTTTTCGGAACTCAAAAAAGAGGTAGTTTCACTGTGATCCTATCTTTACCAAGCCCAAGCTGAGCTTCAACACGTTAAGCTTGAACATAACCGCCTATAGGATATGTGGAATTTAATTGAGATTACCACTTGGGAAATGTTATCTGAGCCACCATATGAGTTTGTTACCATCACACACCTTACACTTATGTATTATGTGGTTGTTATAAGCGGTTATGTAAGAAGAACCTAGCACTATGATTTTGTAAAATATTTAATTATAAAGAGAATCCATTTATTTTATTATTATTACTTTTAAAATGGTGTTTAATGGATAAATATTATTTTAGATAATATTTAATTAATAAAACTATTTTTAGGATTTAATTGATTTTCCAATTAAATATTTATTAAAGAAAATATTATTACTAATTTAGTTTTTATTAAATTTAAATGATCATATTTTATTTAAATATATTATTAATTTGTTTATGGTTTGTAAGATGTTTTTGTCAAAACACATGATTTTTTTATAAATGTCAATTTTTTTATTAGTAAAAAATCACATATTTAGAAAATTATTTAGATTAAAATAAAATTATTTTTTTATTTTGTATGCCAGAATTATTTAACTGTGAATTTTTTATATGTTTCTGAGGTGGTGTATTTTCTCCGTAAAAATTAAATACCCTTTAAATATGTAATTTTTTCATGACATCATAATGTCTCAATAGTGATGTAATAAAATAATATAAATGGGATATTTATCCAATATATATTTTAAATTTAAAATTATATGATTTATGTTTTTTTGATTAATTTCATGATGCCTTAGTGGACCCTCTATGACTTATAAAATATATTAACCTTTTAAAATGATTTCCTAGATTGTGTGACTCATCTCCACATAAGAAAGACCAATATTTCAATAAGTCCGGCCATTGGCCATATAATATAATTTTTTCCAAACCAATTTTTCAAAAACTAGGGGTGAAAACTATGGGATGGTTTTTGGTTTTCATTAGATAAATGTGTAGTGTCCAAAACATAAATAATAATGAATTCCAACTCATTTCCTATAGACACACACACTAAATATCCAATTCCTCTTCACTCAAAAAATTTAGAGATTGAACAAGACCTTAACTCTTCTCTCCATAATCCTCCCAAGGCACCTCAATAACCCAAAAATCCTCTCTTAAGCCTCTCTCATGCCATTGGGATCACACTTCCAAGTAATAAATCATCACTTTCCTTCCTTCCTTATTTATGTCCATGTTTCCTTATATTGTTATTTCCAATTATTTTAAATAAAAAATGTTTGGAAAATGATTTATAACATCTCCCACACTTCACTAATTACGTTTGAATGATGATATATCTCCTTCTATCTCATTAATGCCTTTCATTTACACCCATTAAAATGCCAAAATTCCCTAAAGATTTTCTCTCTTCTTATTTACATTCAACGATTCTTTTTTATTATGCATCTAAATTTCATTGCATATGTTGGGATATTATATTCAATGACCCTCTTAATATTAATTTCATTTATAATTTATTCGTGACCCATTTGTTTCCCATCAACCCATTTTACGATTTCTATTTGACGTCGTTATGTATCCGAAGTTACACAAAAATTTCTCCATCCCAAATCATCATGTAAGTTAAGACCATACCCATTTCCCTATGAAGGGTATCCACAGTTTTACAAATGTACTTGTTTATTGTGGAATTAAATTTATGTATTCCACATCTTTTACTATTGTAATAAATTATTATTTTTAATGAATACAAGTTGAAAGATCGTTGTGGTATACATATGCATGAAATGAAAAGATTACGAAGGGTGCACCCAGATATCACTCCAATGCATTGGGTAAAGAAGAATATCAAGATACGTTATGTGAAATTGGTGTTGACTCATGCTAATTCATGTGAAATGAGGGTTTACACATGATAATTATTGATCAATGAGGGTTTACTCATGCTCTATGTGTAATTAGTTGTGGCTCAATCTAATATCATGTGAAATGTTGTTGCCCCATCACCATGGTATGATAATCCTTATATAACATTCCATTATGTTCATGTTTCTATTATGATCCACTAATATTACCTTTTCATAATATGTATTTTATTCTTTATATTAGGACTTCTTTACTCAATTACTCAGATTTATAGCTCACCCTTTTCACAAGTATGTCCTCTAGTTATCCCATGCAATACTATGTATGAAGGAATGTTGTTGTCATGTAAAATAATTTCTCAATAAATATGTTGTATTTTATTTCTTATGTTTCCATGTAATGTTCTAAACCTTCCAAGACAGTAGACCTATCTATCCTAAGATTATCTTATGTGGAATTTTATGTAATAAATCATTTTTATGTGTGTAATATTGTGTAGGTTTTTTATACATGACATTTTCCCTCAATAGAACTAGAAATAATATAATTTATTCCGGAAACAATTAGGAATCCCGAGTAGGATATGAGTACAACAATGTGGTCAACAACTACTGTTCACTAATCCAATATCTAATCAATTTTTATGGATTTTTATAAATAAATATGTAAAAAAAAAGATGAAATCTATAAAAAATTATCATTTATTCTTTACTAAACAACATTAACTCACAGGTTCTTGAGGAAACATATACCTCAATACCTAATGCGGCTCATGTTGGATATGAATATATTCACAGTTAATATCATATTTTAATTCCTACATCATCTCATGCTATAAACTGAAGTACTCTAGGGTGATATCATATCTCAATACTTACTTTGGCATATAATAGAGTTCCTTTGTTTATGATATTTAGATCATATTTCAATTCCCATGTTATAATTCATTCTGCAAACTATAAAATGACCATTTTCCCATTCATTTACTCATAATTGAATGACCATGTTAATATTCACACATCACTCCTTATAATAAAAATTATATAATTATATATGTAACACTTGAATAACCATGTTACCATTTACACACCAAATATTATAGGCACCATGGTCTCATTCCATTATTCATAATTTAAGGGTCGTGGTACCATTCCCTGACACATAATTAATTCAAAAATTAATTAAAATGATAATTGTAATCAATAATTCAAAATTATGTTAAAAAACAATCTCGATCATTAACACAACAATTAACTAATTATAGAACTAATATTAATTAATTCTAAAATTTATTAATCACCTCTATTTTACTAGTTTAATCAACAATTAAATAATCATATCAATAACATTAATTAATTTAAAAATATATTAATCAAATAAAATATCCATCAAAAAACATTTATTACAATCCCACATCGTGAAAAGGATCAAACAAACGTATACTTTAATAGAAATATGGGATTTTACGAGTGTTATGTGAGATAAAAAATATTATGGTTCCATGTAGTGAATCATGGATATAGAAGATAAATATAACCATTAAGTTCTTACGAAGAGTAAATGAAAACATTATCAGGATAAAGTTATCAATCATAATACTATAAATTTGTGATGGGTTAAACAGTCTGTCAGTATGTCTTAAGAAAAGTAAAAAATGTAATCATTTTTATTTTACGTTAATTTTAATATAAATGTGGAAATAATTCTATTAAATTACTATAAAAATAAGTAAACATACTTACTAGATAATTAGTGTTTCATTTGATAAAAAATTTCCACCATAAACACATATTTTCATCCAATAGATAAGTTTTTATGATGTATTTTTCACACTTGAAGAACTATAATAAACATCAGAAAAATCACAGCTTCCAAAATGGATAACTATATATTTGTTCTAACATTGAACATTATTCAAAACTAAATAGGATAGTACAAGATCATAAAATTCTAAAAAAAGAAGAATCCATTATAATGAAAAGGACAAATTTTAATCTCTATATTTCAACTACAATATCTGAAGTTAGACATAGACCATTCAATAATTAATAAACCTTTAAATTACTTAAAACAATACAAATTAATAATAAAACCTAAAATTTTTAATCATTTTATGATATATTCATCCAATATAAATTGTAATATTTTTCTCCAAATAACATTAACAACTCTTTTTTTTATAACAAAACTGTATTTCTAAAAATCCAACTTATTATTTATGATAGGTTAATCATTTCCATAAAAACAAAAAAATTTATAATTCCAAAATTAAATTCTAGATTTATCCAAAACAATTTAATATTTATTCATAAAATAAAAATATATAGTGTTGAATTTACCCTGATCACGTAGGGTTAAAAAAATAGTGATCGTCTTTCATAATAATATTTTTCACTTAATCATAAAATAATTTTCCAATCACATGATTATCTATTCAATAAAATAAATTTCTCCCAAATGAACTTATTCGTAATATCAAAAATCATTTAACTAAAAAAATATTTCATACTAACGAAGGACTTGACATAGGCCACTAGTAGGGTTCAATTCTGATAGCATTGTCTGACACGATAGGTTTCCACATTGTCTGTGTGTCTTCCATTTTGAAGAACTATATAATTGTTATATAAATACTAAAATGATGTAAAATCATGAAAAATAAACATAACATGTTTTAACCTTAAAGGGTATTTTGTAGAATTCATTTTTTATTCCAAAATGTCATAACCCCAAACTACATCAAAAATAAATTTCTCCAAAAATTCTATTAAACACATTGAAATTTCATAACATAATTCTAATAAAGGTATATATAAAATTAAAATTCAGATAAAAATTATTATTTTATACCCATGATGATATCTATATCCTATTATAAGGCACCCTAATCTCAAATGTTTTCTTATCCATGCCCCTGATACCAACTATAATGCCTCTTTCTTAAACATTACATAATCATGAGTTATGTAAAAAATTCACATTGAGGATATTATCAGGTTTATAGTTTTATAGAATTAGTACATAACTATTTCATAAGAACTCAAATATTAAAAATTTAACTCTCTTAATAACTATCATATTTTTCACAAACAAAATGTCTTTAAAATAAAACATAAATTCTTTTCATGATAAAATAATCTTAACTATTTTATTTCTCTTACCTAACCTTATAATCAATGAAAACATTTAAAAAATGGGATGAGAATAAAAATCTATATAAGGTATATTAAACAAGGAATGAAACTATTTTTCCATGAATATTTTAAAATCATGATTTTTTTCAAAAAAACATACTTTTCACCAATAACACATAAGCACTTTAGAACACCTTATAAAATAATAATATTCCCAAAAATATTCATATTAATTATAAATCATAAATATTAAGGTAACATGTGGAATACATATCATATATACATTTTATATTTCACATCTATATATGTAGTAACCATCATCATTATATATTGAATACCCATCACAATATATTCCCTCAATCTCTTAGGAGAAACTGAACCGATTCACTCCATCTCTTTACCCAATACATAACAGAGATACCACGGGCTCACCCACACTCTGATTATCATAGAATCAGACATATTTTGTTTATCACATAACAATAAATAAAATTAACATGTACAATTATATAATCAAAACACATAAATGATTTCAGTTGTCAACATTTCACTCATAAAATATTATTTTCTTTCAAATGAAATCACTTAAAGATATTAAAAAAATAAATCCATTTTAAAAACTACTTACAATAAAAAAAATACCCAGAAAAGGAATAATTGTTTTTTCATTTTAAAAACATAAAGTCTTATAGAGGAAGAAAAATATGAAATAATGGTTATGGAAACAAATATGTCTTGTCAACTTACATGTTAAACAAAATTCATTTTGTCATTTGTAAAAGAAATTAAAACATTCAGTATAAAAATATTCATATTGAAAACATTGAATGAAATTAAAATAGATGTAATATTTCATATATAATCCTTATATATATATATAAATAAATAGGAAAATTACACTTATGATGAAAATGATATAATAATTAAATCATTAAATGTTCAAGGTGTACCATACCACATCGACAATTTAAATATTAATCTCCATGAATTAATACATTTAATAAAATATCATTAGTATAGATAAAATATAGATATGAAATTTCATAGTGTCTTTATATACTCATTATAAAATAATAAAGTTGTATATTGTAAAGAAAAGCTTTATTGAAAGGAGATTGAGATGAAATCCTTTACCTTGAGTGCAACATGAATCGTTCATTTATTTTCATAATTAATAAACAAATAGGTAATTTATACTTTCATTATAACTTCTTTCATGTTTATTATTCATTTTATATCACATATTACGTTGTTAAAAAATTACTATTTTTTAGATTTATATGAGACCTGTTGTCAATATACGATACTTTATTCGAAAATGAACATTGCATGATTTCCATATTCCATGTGGTAAAAATTCCATAATATCCATGATAATATTAATAATATAATAATAAAATTTTTAAATCATTTATTTTTATTAAATAAATTAATAAAATACGGATATGAAAAATGAACATTGTTACAATCATGGAGACAGTAAGACTTACGTATGCCTGAGTAGTGTTTTTTATTTTCATTAAAAATTATAGAAATAAATTAATTATTTTTTTATCTATGGAAATGATAATAATATTATTAAAATAATAATAATAAACATAATATAATTATATATATCATACAAGTGATGTGGTAAAAAACGATTTTCATTTCTTCATAGAGGAGATACGTCACATGAATACATGAACGACATTATCATTTTTAGGTTCATGGAAAGTAATAATGTAATTGAAACATTATTAAATTATAATTATAAATATTTATGAATATCATATATAAATGATTAATCCATCATTATTACTATTTATGATATACTATAATGAAAAACTAACTATATTGGTTTGGGAGGTTGTAGTCCACCGTATATAGGAATGAAAAGTTGTTTTTCTATTTAATGAAATTAAATATGGACGTAGGATATTAGATTAACATAATAACGTCTCAGTATATTATTTATATTGGAGTTATTATATCATCATGGTGGGACTGTATATTAAGTAAGTGGAAGAAGAAATAAAATAGAAATACATAAAGAAAATATTACCTCTCCTTCAGTTGATCATCTTTGAGGAAAATATTGACTCATCAAAGTAAGGTTTTTTTTGCATAAAATAACCCATAACAAATTTTTTAAGTGACTATAAAAAGGGGGTTTTTGATGATATTTATGGATCCAAAATGTTTTTGTAGTGTGATTAATAGAGAAGAGTGGGTTCCTTTTATAGGAAATGTGTGGGGCACCCTTGGAAACTAATTAAATATTAAATTTGTCTAAGTTGGTTTTTTAATAGAAAAGTCTCTATCATGATTCATGTTTAAGATTAAATTATTAAATTTCTAAATACTCTCAAGAAATAATTTTTAGATTCATATTTATTTTATTTTAAACAATATCCTTTCATTTTTCACGTAAATATTTTTTTTTCATTTCTGGTTACAACTTTTTAAATATCAAGAGGCTATAAATATTAATTATACAGGGTAAATTTCCCACAAATGGTTACATAATTAAATTTTATACCTTATCATAGAAACTATGTAAATTATAAATATTTTTATTATTTTTAAATAATTTAACAAAATATGTTTTTCAAAAAGTTGTAATAGTCTCAATTTTGATTTTATTAATTTCATTGACTTTAATGAAAATAGAATTAGTAAGATAACATTGATCCAAACAATTTAATATGCTTATAATATTTCATAGTCATCCAAAAAATTATTTTAGTGTCCCAATTAATTATAATTACATATTTTAATTTTTCAAATATTCTTTGTTTGATATTTCTCTAAATGAAATTCGTATTGTATCATTGTTATGTCAGAATTTATGGAATTATTTAATCTCTCAAAGTTAAAAATATATTCATGTAATTATAAGAATTTATTAATATTTATAGACACAATTCATTATCAATTCTATATCATACATATGACTATACTAATATTATTTTACTTACGAGAACTAAGTTGGTGACATGTTATAACTTTCCTATATTTTAGTAATATCTATATCACTTTCATGGACCAAAGTCCATTAAATGGATTAATTCAATGTCATAGGTGTTATGGTTAGACATATTTTCATCCCATAATATTATTTAAGGTGTTATTATTATTTAATTATCCTTATCAAAATATTTGTTCCCCAAATTTATTGGATTTACCTTTAACCTTGGTAAGTTAAAATTATCATAGTTACAATTCATAATATAAAAATATTAATTAACTTACTAACATAATTATTACCCACTAATTCGAAATATGGAATCCATTTTTTAAAATTTGATACATAGATGTTTCTATACTTCATTAAATATTAATCCACTTTGAGAAAACATGAAAACATGTTTTTTAAAGTAAAAACCATCAAAAGATTGACATGTGTTTAGATGAAACATCAATGTGAAATTACATTCAATGAACAAATTTTGATTAAATAATCATATCCTAATCTAATTATACATTTAAACAAATTAACATGATAATATAAATATTTAATTAAAACTAATGAAAATGATATATTGATTTAGAATGCATTATTTTTCACATATAATTAAAATATGATTGTTGTTAGAAAAATACCAAATATTAAACGAAAGTAAATTTATATGTCATGAATCCAAAAAAAAAGTTTATATTGTCAATTATAACATATAAATGTGATAAAACATTATTTAAAATGGGTTATCCATCGTTAGGAAGTAAAACATTATTTTTAAAAAACAACTCTTTTTATACGTAAAATTGAATTTGTTCTTATATCTTGTCTATAAAATACATAAGATGAATTATAAAAATTATACTTTATATAAAAATCATTAATATTTTAAAAAAATTTTGATTTTACTATTTTATAATAACATTATTCACATTTAATTACTTTTCAAAAAATTACATCATTTATATTCATTTAGTTTTTATGATCATTTCATGTTAATTTTCTAACCTAGTGATCATTTTATAAAAATGTGTAAACCACATTTTCATAATTAAATTAAAAATATTCATTTCATCAATCATAATTGTTAGGTGATAACAACTATATTGAATAATAATATTTAGTTTCTTGTTTAAGCATGATGTGGAAATCATGTATGTTATCTAACATTGCGATTCATTTTAAAATTGCCGGATGTTACATAATCCCGTTTCAATGCATGGATATTTGATAAAAAACCTTATCCAATCATGGGTAAAATGTGAAATGTATCACTATAAAATGTTATCTTTTGTTCATCAAAATTAACTAAACATTCATATTTTCAAAGGAACATGCATCTTTTTCGAGTGAACTAAATTAGTGGATTATATAGATTAAATAAATTCTCTATAAATCATTGACAGTATTCCTCCATATAAATATAACTATAGATCATTGTTATAGTGGTTGGTTTTGTACCATATTCAAGAACATTTTTCTATGATGGTTCCCTTGGTTTACACTCTCATTAGATTATATGGCCCTAAAAAGGAAAATATTGTTGCCAAAAATAAAAATTTCTCAATTTTTTATACAGATTATTTTTCCACAGGATCTCTAGTATAATACACAATTGATATTAATGATCTTGAATAATAATTTAATATATCATAATATTATCATTAAATAATACCATAATTTGACAAATTAAATCTCTAAAGAATATATTCATTAAATCATAAATGATACCTGAGGTCCGTAAGAAGAAATAGAGTCACTAAATATGCATAGTATCCATAATTTGTATAAAATTTTATATAGGATTATCTACCTTATAGAACATAATTTTATTATATTAATAAAAAATATCTATCATGGAAAAGAATTGATATCTGCATAGTTGACCAAACACATTACTAATTCGAGGCATTGGATACATCATATTGATTTCTCTGTAGTTAATCTCTCCATAATCAAAATATACTAACATTGATACATCTTCATTATAAAGAAATTAATAGTTTCAATAAAATGTGAGAAATTTTCTTAAATAAGTAAAGTTACAAAATTACATTGGTGTCCCTATTTCAATTTATGAGACTCTATTTGGGTTATTATATAGACATTATTTAATAGAGTTAAAGATGCCTGCATGATTTCCATTAATTACTCAACTTCATGAATCTGTGAAATACATGTAATCTCTTCTATATGGATATCAACACGATCACAAATAAAATTTATTCCGTCATTTTTTATTTCCTACCTAATAATTTTAGATAAACATCATTTTGAATAAGAATCAGGACCTATTAAATTAATTTAATTTCTATTAGATGTTCATATTTATCATCGCATAGATAGATTATCGGATGTTAGTATAGTGTATAAAATGTGACGTTACATCCTCAATAATTGATGTTTTATTTATTTAAATAAATCATATACATGAACATTATAACATAAAATTCCTCAAATGGGATAATAATGAGATTTACAAGAAGTACTTTCCTAAAAAAACAAGTCTAAGAAAAATCATTAGTATTAGATGAAATAATTGTACTATTATTGTTTCACTAATAATTAAACCTATAATAATTGTGTATGTACTGTGATACCCTATGAAAAATATTCTGACATCAAAATTTGGTGCATATAGAGTCAAATAATGCATTGTTATTTGTAGATTTATTGGTAAGTGGAACTTTAACCACTTCACTATCAACATCAACAATCGTGATCACATGAAATTACCCATTATTAGATAATGTAATGAGATTTTGATGTTGAAAAACATAATTATCTATTTTTACTGTATCTCAAGATTGAATACTTTTATAATCTTGTAATTTGAAACACTAGAGTTTGGGTGGCTCTTTCTACTGTACTTTTTTAATGGCCTCTTCACAGCATATTGGGATATGGTAGTATGATGACCTTTCATTGAATAATTTAAACATTACATATTCCCATTAATAAATTTACATCATTTTTCATCCACACATCAAAAACAATATAGGATCTCAACTTCTCTTCAAGGTTTTTTGAGTTTCCTATTATTTTTATTTTTAAATTCATATCAAAACCATGACATTGATGAGTAAATACAATCTCTATTTACCCCATTATAACAAATCGATTTATTTATTCATTATTAATAAATACTACTATGGACAAATAAATGTATATAATTTTATTAATTACATTTAAAAATTGATTGTAAATTATTTTGGTTAGATGATTATACAATAATTGTACCTCCCTTGTCCTACAAACATTTTCTAATATGTTTCAAGGGATTCATTATCCACACAAATTATCTCAATGAATCTTTATCAAATTTCATGTGATTAAAATAATGAAATTACATGTCTAAAAATATTTTCATAAACTCAACACAACCCCATGAGTCTATTCCATTATATCTCTTTATGTTCTCGATAGGATTTTACAATTTATCGTCATTGACTTCGAAATAATAGATAGCTAAACTAACAATTTCATTTTCTATATGATGTATAATAGAAAATATCTTTTTATTAGTACCAATCCATTGGTATGAATTTAATATATTATATAAACCAGTATAAGATAGAATGTATTGCCTCATGAAAGACCCCAAATAATGATGTTCCATGGATATCTCGTTTAGAAATTTAGAATTATTTACAAAATGAGAAATTTGTGTTAGTATAAAAAATTATTATTCCTTTTAGTTCCCATATATTTTTTGTTATGATAAAAATAATTTCATTTTGAATCAAATTCATTTCTATAAATTTTATTTTGTTTTCCATCCATTGAAAAGAACAATAAATAATAGTGTTTGAAAATATAATCATTGTGTAATGCCACAAAATCAAAAAAAAATTATTGGATATGTAAATAATGACATTGTATTTCAATATATGTAACTTTATATTTGACCATGTTCACTAATTTTCTCAATCTATTCATATTCTTCATATTTTTAAAAAATGAAAATTTTAATTAACCTAAGAATATACTTCTAGAGATTTAAAATGGTTATGTAGTAAGGTTACACTAACTTTACTATAAATTGAATGGCATGGTACAAACCACCAAAAACATTTATGGTTTATTACCCATAGACATATCTTTTCCAAAACCATGTAAACAAATAATATTTAAAAGGGGATTTTTTTATTCGAAAACCAAACTCTATTCATTACATTTTTTGTGGACATCACTCAACATTTCGGATTATAAAAAGGGTTTTCACTCAATTTTTTTATCCCAATTTATAAATTTTATGTAAACATTTCCATACTACAAAATTTAGAGACCCTTGGACATCATAACTATATATATTATCCGAATAATATTAATAACAATAACACAATTACCTATGATAGAATCATATAGGTCTTCTCCACTGGTAACAAATGAACATAAAAACTATATCATATGGGAACAACTTCATATCCCACAATTTCAATCATAACTAGATCTCTTCCTATATTTATCGTAGAAAATAAATTTCATCATAAAATGAGGAATTAAAATATAATTAAGGGTGATATGTAATGTTTAGTAAGGTTAATTAAGATAGATATCAATGAAAATTTAAACAGAAAATGAAAATATAGTAATTAGAACATAAAAATAAAAATTGAATATCATAACCAACTATCATAGAACATAATATTTAATCATTAAATAAATCATCAAATAAAATAAGGAATGAATAGTAATTTAATTGAATATAATTATGGATGAGAGAATAACATTGTAATACAAAATTACATTGTGGGACAAAGATAAGTATAAAATTTAATTTCTTTAGTAGTCAAGGAATACCATTGAGAAAATAATTATGGATTTTATCTCTCTCCCTAAACCACTATTGTAGTCATGAATCACTCCCAACACTATCAAAATTGAAGAAGATTTTTATTGAACTAGGTTCACTCGACATTTAATTCCTATTTATCACATGAGATATCAATCATTATGAAATGTATTATAGGAATATATAATTTCAATCACACAATTGACATAATGAAAATAAAATTAATGTCATATATAAGAGCATAAATAATTCAAAATATTATAAAATATTATAAGAAAATGGACATCATAATTTTTTTACTATACAATCATAGAATTACTCAATGAAAAGAAATGGGGTTAACAACATAATTTTCACATGGAAAAAAATGTGTTTCATAGAATAATCTGTAAATTATTATCATCATAAGCCAACCAAAGATTAAATATGGACGATATCATTGATTCATTTCTCATATAGAGAATAACAAAAATCAATGGATTTCATCATAGAATAAAATAACTCTAAATTATATCTGAAATATATCTTGAGGAACATAACCTATTCTTTTGGATTTAATATATTTATAACACTAAAAATTCCAAATTTTATTGATTAAAGTTTACTTTATAAAATAAATTGTAAAATTATAATGCAATCATCAAAGACATGATCATTCTAGATGGTGTGGAATTTATTTTATGTCATATATGTGGAAAGAAATCATTTTCCATGGTTTTAATGGAATAAAAAAATGTTCATAATTATAAAAACAACAATAAGATTAATATTTATTCAACATGTAAAATATAAATATTTTTTTGAAATGTCATTTGAATATAATATTAATATTTATTAAAAAATATTGAAAATAATATTTGTAAAGTCCATGTTTCTGAAGCCACCAGTGGCGCCCAATATCGGGTTAGTTAAATGGCCCCAAGTGCATTTCCTCGAATCCTAGAGGTGGCCGACCAGCATCGAGGGCCTTGGGTGTGATAGTGGGGAAACTATTCCCTCATTGGCAGAGTACACTATGGAAGTTAACAACACACAATAGCAGAAGCAGTAAATATCCAACAACAGTTAACAACGGGAGACTAATAGAGGAAAAAATGTAGCATAAATATATATAAATGATGCATGATATATATATGTCTAGGAAAGAAGAAAAACTAGTCACAATTTTTAATACAAATAGTACTAAACCAAAAATACAATGGAAAATGATAACAACTCCTCAGCATCACAAGCCTAAAATTGGTCTCGTTCTCTCCTTCTCCACAGTAAGTCAAGTACCTGAAAAAGAAGGGAAGTTTCCCTAATATATACCTACATAAATATAATCTATTTGGTCCAACAATCATGGCCCAAATAGTGTGTGATGCTAAATACCAGTAGGCTACTACCACGAGATATGTGCCTAACTGTCATTGAATATATGCTGGTAAAATTACAGAAAGCATTAAACAAGAAAGTACTCAATAACAGACAGTCCACAATTTCAAGCATTTAATTAATAAAAAAGTAATTAGTTACTCAATATAGTAGAAACAAACAGGTAACCTTCTGGGTGGTTCTCAGAGCCTGTCCCCTATGGTTCAATCAATAAGTACTAGAAACCCACTAGGAAGCACACACAGTCTCAACCCTCTGGTTCAGCTAAAGTATTGACTCTCTAAGGAAGCACTCACTATTAATTCCCCTATATTATTATATTATAATAAAGGTTCTCTGGGGAAGCACTCGACATCTCATTCCCCATGTAGACTACATCAATGAACTATATAAACTATGAGGAAGCACTCATCATCAATTTCCCATGTAGCCGTGCATCATTAAATTATAAAGACTCTCTAGAAAATCCGTTACGTCCATTCTCCATGTGATCTACTATACTAGGTTCTCACGAACCTGCCTATATAAAATATATATATCACGCATAATGGACAAAGTAAACCTCAAGAACTACATGACTATCATTCTATGGTATAACAGTCATACCATACCACAATACTCTGCATGGAAAGTAAATAGAAACTTAACAGAAAAAAAAGACCCAAAAATAAAAACAAGAAAACATGAATGGGAAATACATCCAAAGCACAAAAATTCAACCTATTCACAATCAATATCCTCTAATCTAGAATGTAATCAATGTAGGAAAACAATTAGGCTAAAATGGTAAGCACGCAATACCCCATTCAAGCTTATTGGTGGAATTTGAACAAAATATTCAATGAAATTGAATGGAAAGGCACAAACCACCAACATAGGGATTAAGAGATCAATATACATGAATAAAAATGATTTAATTTTCTTAGAACACCATAGAACTATGAAAAGGTACAAAACGCTCAACCCACGATAGCTCATGAAAAAAAGAAAAATTGGAAATCTAGGCTCTAAGAGAAGATAGAACTCACTAATGCAATTCCAATGCAACCAACAGAGTTCGATTCAGAGGATGGACGGAGGCTCGGGGGTTTGTTGATGATATAGGGTTGTACGAGTTCTCTTGGACAAACTGGACCTAAAAGAAGATGGTTCTCTCCATCAGATGTCAACCCAGTGCATTTAATAAAAAAACAAAATACACGGTGTGTAATTTTGGAGTACACGGTGTGTACTTACTGTTTCCATACTCTTCCTTAGGCGGACACCATGTCACCTCGTATGATCATATGCTTGGCCATGACACAGCCATCACACGGCCTCCTACTTCAATGAAGTACAAGGCGTGTACTCATAATGTACACGACGTGTACTTGAAAAATATCAAGAAACTCCCCTTTTCTCAAAAACAGCAGAAAGAGGAAAAACATACATGAAAACAAGTTCCAGGTTCTTAAAAACATCCCCCCTTAAACAAATTCGTCCCCGAATTTCCATAGCATGGCATAGAAAAAGAAACCCTAAACAGCTCATGCCAATAAGCTCATATATTGGCCTCCATCTCCCAAGTCTCGTCCTACACCCAACCGTGCTGCCATAGAACTCATACCCGAGGAACAGACTGGAAAATAAGAACCTTTGTAATTATATCAAAAATATGGATAGGATGCCACTCAAAAGATGCATCCACTTCAAGATCAACCTCCTTGGGTTGAAATACATGATATGAGTCTGAGAAGTAATGTCAAAGTTGAGAGATGTGAAAAACATCATTCATAGATCGATACCTCTGAGGTAACTCCAACCAATAAGAAACTGGTCCAACTCTATCCAACACCTAAAACGGCCTGACGTACCTCGGCGAAAGCATACCCAGACTCTTAATCCACATGTGTCCCAACCGTGTTGTGAAATGCAGAAAAAGCTGATCCCCGACCTCAAACAATAGAGGTAATCTCCGCTGTTCAGCATAAGACATCTATCAAGACTATGCAATAGCCATTTCTTTCTAAATCATCTCTATCTGCTATGTGATATCCTGAACAAGATGAGGTCCCAGGAATGCTGCTTCCCCTACATCCATCCAATATAAGGGTTATCGGCATTGCCTACCTTAAAAATCCTCACAAGGTTCCATCTAAATAGTTTCTTGAAATCTATTATTGTAGGAAAACTCTAAAAGAGGTATATGCTTCTCCCAATAACCTCCAAAATCAACGATGCATGCTCGTAGCATGTCCTTAAGCACCAGAATCGTACACCCGTACTGTCCATCTATCTGGGGGTGGTAAGATGTACTCAAAATTACATGTGTACCCAAAGCCTTCTAAAACCCTTTCCAGACCCGAGATGTAAAATGGACATCCCTGTCTGAAACAATGGAGTGTCAAAATCCATGTGGACGTACAATCTCTCTGATGTACAATCGCCCCATCTCATCAACACTAAAGGTCTCCTTGATCAGCTAGAAGCGAGTAACCTTCGTGAGTTTGTCAATGACAACCTGAACTGCATCATTCCCTCGAGGAGACCTTAGCAAACCGGTCACAATGTCCATCGTGAAATCATTCCACTTCCACTCAGGAATGGGAAACTGCTTTGAAATCCCTACTGGTGGTTGATGCTCATCCATCACGTGTTGACAAGTGGAACACCACATGATGAAACCAGCAACATACCTCTTCATAACTGGCCACCAATAATGACAGTGTAGATCGTGATACATCTTGGTGATGCTAGGATAAACTACCCAAACAGAGGAATGAAAATCCCACATTAGTTCCTCGTGTATATCTTCTGGTACTCATACAAGCCCCTCAAAATGCAAGATCTCATCCCCACCTGTTTTCCATCTAAGAATAGGGTCTTATCCAGACATGATTTCCCGTATGACTAGGCCTTCAGAATCTGAGAGACTCCTCATTCACACAAAATCCAGGAGGGTAGAGGTAACAACTACATAAGATAGAAAAGTCTTCCCTTGTTTTTTATGCACCTCCAAATTCATGTCAGAGAACAGTGCCATAAGCTGCCACTCACTGCTGGCATTTTGAACTGCCTGTATCTGAGTCCTCCTGCTCCACGCATCAGCCACTACGTTGACCTTGCCAGCCGTATAGTCAAGATCAAAGTCAATAGTCTATAGGTACTCGACCCACCTGGGCTATCTCAAATTCAGATCACGCTAAGTGAAGATGTACTTGAGACACTCTTGGTTGGTGAAAATAAAAAAATTATCTCCCAGAAGATAATGTCTCCAATAGCATTGGGCATGAACAATGGCTGCCAACTCCAAATCGTGCGTCAGGAAATTCCTCTCATGTGTCCTCAACTGTCGAGACCCGAACACAACGACTCAATTTCCCTACATAAGCACAGCTCCCAACCCGATACCTGAAGCATAAAAATAAAAAATATAGCGCTTGCTCGGATCAGGAAAGGCTAGTATCGTTACTGATGCCAACCTCCATTTCATCTCCTGAAAGGTTGACTCACAAGAATCTGACTATAAGAACTTCACAGCCTTATTGGGCAGACCCGTTAGTGGTTCTGCTAAGCGTGAAAAGACTTGTATGATGCTCCTGTAGTATCCAGCCTGCCCTAGAAAACTCCATACCTCAAAGGATTTGTTCGGATGCTCCCTGGAAACTACATATCTCAAATTCTCTAGGTCTACTAATACTCTTGTCTTTAAGATAACATGACCCAAGAAGTTAATCTGGTCCATCAAAAAGCGGATCATCGAGATCTTAACATATAACTGATGCTCCCTCAGTGTACTCAGGCCGATCTCAAGATGGGTAGCATGGTGGTGTCGAGTGTGAGAGTACACCATGATATCGTCCACGAAGACCATGATGAATGAATCCAAGTTTGGATGGAACATTAGGTTCATTATTTCCATGAAAACTATTGGCACATCTGTGAGAACGATCAACATAACTAAGTACTCATATAGACCATACATGATCTAGAAGGTTATAGTAGGTATATCTGATGGTCAAATGTGAAAAAAATGATAACTATTCCTCACGTCAATCTTCAAGAATACCTGGGCTCCGCGAAGTTGATCAAATAGATCATTAATCCTTGGAAAGGGATATCGGTTCTGGACCGTCAACTGGTTTAGCTTCCAATAATACACCCATAGACTAAGGGTGTCTTCTGCCTTCATTACAAACTGGACAGGCGAACCCCAAGGAGAAGTACCGGGTCAGGTGAAACACTTGGTCTGTAACTCCTCCAATTGCTTCTTGTGCTCCTTTGACTCTGGTGTAGCCATCATATAAGGAGGAATGGACACTGATGCATCTCCTGGCACGATCTCAATCGAAAATTCTACCTCACGCTCCAATGGAAAACCTGAAAATTCCTCAGTAATGACATCCATGAAAAGATCCACCACTGGAGTAAAGTCCAACTATGAAGTCCCTTGGTCATTCAAGTATTGACTAGAAATATGGGCTGTAACTCCCCCTAGCCCATGATGTTTGGGTCCTGCTCCACTCACCTGGACATCCCACTCGCCCTTATGAAGAAAAGATCCACCCTCTGGTGATATGAATCTCACCATGCAACGATAACAGTCGACGACTCCCTAGAATGAAACTAACCATTCCATCCCGAGAATGACATCATATCCTATCATCTCTAGAACATAATTATCTTAATGGATGTGACACCCACCAACCTCTAGAGGGAACTCCTTGCACTAACATACATCATATGTTCTTGTCCCCAACAGAGTTTCTAGCATCAATACATAATTAGATGAAATGAAACAAATCCCAAGGAGCTCCAAAAAAGTGACAGATATAATGTTATGCATATAAACAGTATCAAAAAGAGAAGAAGATAAAACTAAGGCAACTAAGATCATACCTCAAACTGTAGAGGGTCTGAGATCCTACTACTTCTGTGTTTGCTCCACTATAATATTCTGGCCTGCACCGCGGCCCTCTGACCATGCTTGACCACTCTGAGAAAATACACATTGTTGTCGCAGAAATACCGGAGACTGAACACCATAACCACGACTACCACCTCAGCCTGAACGGCCTAAAGAACTCTAGTTCCCTGACTGGTGAGAAACTGGTGCTGCTGCTCCCGAACGAGGAGTCATAAAAGAACCCCTGTCACAAGATGATATTGAAAATATCTGACAGATGTGTTGAAGGTGACCCAACATTCCGAATGATCGGCACTCCATTGGGCCTCTCTGGAACTATGGTCTTGTATGCTCAACCCTTCCACACTGGTAGCATACCACCTGGCTACTTGAAGATGTGTCTCACTACCTTGGATCGCTGCACGTAGACTCCCTATGGTGCTTCCTGTTATCAGCTGGTGGAGCACTAAATCTGGTAGTGGAACCGCCCTGGCTATCAGCTCTAGAATATCTTAGATTGCACTCTGTAATCAGCGCTTTGTTGACAATGGAAGTGATGGAAGTCAACCGGAAGATAATCACCTACGAGCGGATCTGCCGTCTCAGACCATCCTCAAACGTTCTTGTCATGAACAACCCATATCATCCCAGGGCAGTGTGAAACACTCAAGATCGGTGAAACGAGAGTAATAAACCATAACCAATAGTGTACCATGCTCAACGATCATACACTCTTGGGATCGGTCAGCCCTCGGGTTCTCCGGATAGAAGTAGTTATGAAAGATGCGCTGAAAGTCCTCCCAAGACATAAACTGCGCATGAACCACCTGTGAGATTACATCCCACCATATCTGGGAATAATCCCATATAATATATGTGGAAAGCTTTAATATCCTATTGGGAGGCGTCTTTAGATGCTCAAAAATAATCAGCATGAATTCTAGCCCTGATTCTACAGCCTAAGTTTCTCCTTCCCCTGAGAATGTGGGAGGATACTGCTACTGGAAAACCTGTTTCAAGTCTGCCATAGTCGAGGCAGGAGGTGGTGCTCCCTGGAAGATTCATCCATAGAAAACCATCTCTAAACTATGTATCGGTGCTAGTAACTAGTATCACTACTAGTGCCAAGGATGGCACAATAGGAGGATCTACTGGAATTCCCTGATCAGCCATACGTAGCGTCTAATCACTGTCCTGCAACTTCCGGACAATTGGAGGGCGTCTTGGTGGCATGATTCTATAATATCAAACACACACCTTAGATTAAGATATCACGGACTGAAAACAAGGATAGTATAAAGGTAAAATGAGGAATAAATTACTCATGTTATACAAAGCATGACTACACAGCGTGTACATTTCCTACACGGCGTGTTCCCTGAAGTCATTAACATGGGCATGTACATAACCTAAAAACTGGTCATGTAACACCCCAAATACACGGCGTGTTGTCAAAACACATGGTGTGTTTAAAAAAATGATGTGTACTAGAATCCTTTTCCATGCCCGCGTCTGTCAACACGTTCAAGCCACCCGACTCTTTACGATAAGACTACACGACATCTTTAGTGTAGACACGATGTGTACTGTACAAGCTTCACCTAGCCGGTGTTTTCAGTAACACGACCGGAAACTAAACAGCCTGCTCTGGATGGAAACGTCATGTACATGAAGGGAGAACGCATACTCGTGTTGTTCGTGACATGGTTGGGTACCTGGGTCAGACTACACGGCATGTTTAGAAGGCACATGGATTGTATTAGACACAACTCGGCCATCCTGTGTTGTTAGTGACACGAGTGGAACGGGGTCGACATGACACGACGTGTAGGTAAGATACATGGTGTGTTCACTATTGATTTTCCCATCCCGTGTCTCTTCCCACACGGCCTACGACTCGGTCAGAGACTACACGGTGTATACATAGTGTACACGGCGTGTACTTAAGAAAAAATGTTTCTTCCCAAACAGAAGAACACATGCCATGTACTTAACATTACACGTCATGTATTCTGGGGTTTTTTCGGACAGTAAGTATCAAACACTACTCCTAAACCCAGAAAGCACTGATACAAACACTGAAAATTCAAAATTCTGATACGTGAGGGCTCATACTCCCCAGGAATCAATGTTTGGCATCTTATAAAAGTTATAAAAATGAAACAAAATGATGATCCAACATATTCCAGACCATGAGGGCCCAGAACACCACAAGAAACAAAGTTTGGAGTTCATCCAAATAAATAAATACACAATAATACCTTATCAAATAGCATGTATTTCTATTAAGGAAACTATCACAACATCCTGAATATTCTACACAACATCTATCACAACAACATGCAATTGTTAATGCATCCTACATGGCATGGTAGGAATGCATGGCATGTGATTTATATCAAGTTCCTATACGATACATGAGATGGAATACCCTCATCTCATCGGGTTGCGACAAAAGTATTACCCTAATATCAACAAAGGTAACAATAAAAAACATGTGAATCACCCAACGGTGATATCAAGTCAACTGTAAAATTAGAAACTATTAAAATTTCAATAAATTAGGTGGTATGGCTTTTCCCTATATCCGGGTTAGCTACTCCTTGGCACAACTTATTACCAAGTACATATTCTGTCCTAACACTGACTACAGCCCCCAAACATTAAATCAAGAGAAAAGAACCCCTCTAATACCACTTGGTGACTTCATGGATCCGAAAGCCACTAAAGAAGCCCCGTACACGGTTGGTCGCATGGCCTCAAATGCATTTCCCCGAATGCCAAAGGCTGCCGACTAGCAGCGAGGGCCTTGGGAGTGATAGTGGGGAAACTATTTCCTCATTGGATGAGTACACAACATAAGTAAACAACACAAAATACTTGAAGCAGAAAATATCCAACAACAGTGAACAACAGAAGACTAATAAAAGAACAGCTGCAACATAAATATATTTAAATGATACATGATAAATATATGTCTTCGAAAGTAGCTAAACCAGTCTCAATGATGAATAAAAAAAGTACTAAATAAAAAATACAAGGGAAACAGATAACATCTCCTCAGCATCGCAAGCCTATGCTTGGTCCCGTGCTCTTCATCTCCACAGCATGTCAAGTACCTGAAGAAGAAGGGCACTTTCCATTAACTATACTTGCAATAATATAATCTTTTTGTGCCTAAAATCATTGCCCAAACATGGGGTGAGACTAAATCCCAATAGGAAACCACCACAAGATATGTTCATAATAGTCAATGAATATATTGTGTTAAAAGTAAAGAAACAAGTAAATAAGAAAGTACTCAACATCAAACAATCCACAGTTTCAAGCATTTTATTCACAAACAACTAATAAACTACACACGAAAGTAGAAACAAATAGTTAACAGTCTAGGTTTTTCTCACAACCTGGACCTTATGGATCAACCAACATGTAATAGATACCCTCTTGGAAGCACACACAGTCTCACCCCTCTGGTTTAGCTAAAGTATAGACTCTCAGGGGAAGCACTCACCATCAATTCCCCCCTATAGTCTCGTATCTTACTAAAGGAGCTCTAGGGAAGCACTCAACAAATTATTCCCCATATGGACCACGTCGAGGAACTACATACACTCTGAGGAAGCACTCAATGTCAATTCCCCCCTATGGTCTTCCATCGTAATATTATAAAGACTCTCTGGAAATCCCTTACGCCCATTCTCCTTATATTATACTAAACTAGGTTCTCATGAACCTGTGTAATTCTAACAATTATAGCACATGTAATAGCCAATGTAAACCTCATGAACTACTTGGCTAGCATTTTATGGAATAATAATCATACCATCCTACAATACTATGCATGGAATGTAATCAGAAGCCTACCAGGAAAACAATACCCAAAGGTCAAAATAGGAAAACATGCATGGGAAATACATCCAAAGCAAAACAATTCAACCTATTAACAATCAATATCCTCTACTGTATCATGTATGTAAAGAAGGAAAACAATAGGTCTAAAATGGTAAACACACAATACCCGATTCAAGGGTATTGGTGGAATTTGCACAAAATATTCGAAGACATTCAATGGAAAGGCACAAACCACATACCTTAGGGTTATGAGATCAATATACTTGAATCAAGAGGCTTAAAACATCCTAGAACACTAAAGATCTATGAAAACACACAAAACTCTCAACCCACGATAACTATCGAAAGAGGATTAATTAGAAAAAGATGCTATAAGAGAAGAGAGAACTCACTAATGTGATTCCAATGCAACTTTCGGAGTTCCATTCAAATGACGAACGAAGAATTGGGGGTCTGTCAAAGATCTGTGGTCATACAGTTTCTCTCAGACGAACGAGACCTAAAAAAAGATGGTTATGTCCATCAAACGTGACCCCAGTGCGTTTAATGAAAAAAAACAAAATACATGGTGTGTACTTTTGGATTACACAGTGTATACTTAATGTTTTCGTACTCCACTTTATGTGGCCTCCATGTCACCTCACACGACCGTCTGTGTGGCCATGACACGACCATCACATGAACTCCTTCGGCAACGAAGTAAATGACAGGTACTCATTAATTACATGACGTATACTTTAAAAATTTCTACAAACTCCCCTTTTCTCAAAAAAAAACCAGAAAGAGAAAAAAAATACCTGAAAAGAAGGTCCGAGTTCTTACAGTATTTTTTTTTGAAAACATTTACATGGTTGAAGAGTTATTTTAAAAAAATGTAGAAATAAAGCCTGTTTCCTGTAAAAAACATTTCAAAATATTTATTTATTAAACTGTTGAAAATAGAAGGAAGAAATGAGAAAACAATTGACCATATGAGAATAATATTAATTATTTTATAGAGAATTGTCACTAAATGTTATCCTAATTATGTTGATCACAATAAATCATATTAAATAATGAGATTGGAACATAAAATGCTTCATTAAAGATCCAATTTCATTTAAATTTCTCAATAAATTTTTATACTAAATTTTAATTTAATAACATTTCACAATCGTTTAATATACATACTAATAATATCATATACTATCACTTTACAACAAATCGTCATTGATTTATCTGTAATTTATTTATTAAATGGTCTTTTATGGGTTCTAAATATTTTCTTTTTCTTATAAGAATATTAGTTTTGTAGTTCCAAATAATGTACATTGATCATTAATAAATAACATCCAAGATTATAATCTTGATATAAATATCAATTATTTTAAATATATATATATATAGAGTTATTTAGAAAGTTTACTTAGGAAACATTTAATTACACCATTCCTACATATAGAATTCTATACAGATGCATGGAAATTATTTCATTAATTTTTTTCAGAATGAATAAATGTAAGATAAAAAATAGGAAAATCATATATGATTATTATATTATGATATATTTCATTCATATTTATTAAATTAATCATTTATACAATTCAATTAACACATAATCAAAAATCAAATCACATCACTTCATGGAGGTGTTAGTCCGTGCATATGCATGATTATGGACACCATATTCGAAAGGATTGGAAGGTATGAAGATATATATGATAATATCATTGAAATTTAATTAAAACTTTATAAATATAATATATTAAACTATACACAACATAATAACCAAGGATAAAATTTGGTGATAAAAATAAAATTGTATCACTATGTAGAGAAGGTAAATGGGAACACGCATGAGCAATAACATTACTTCACATTTAATGAGAAAAAGGATATATAATAGTTGTATGATAATAATATTATTTAATTGTATTTATTATTATAAATTTATTGTTTTTTCTTTGATATAACATTTTTAATTGAGTTAAATGAATATTTAAAAATAACGTGATCGTTCAATGCAATTATCACTTCATTGAAATAAATCTTTTATATTTCATCTTTATAATACAGAGGATTATATTTTGGGAATAACCTTAAATAAATATTATGGATATAGATGTTTAAAAAATAATATTCAAGGGATTGGTTAAGATAGATGAATCTATGTAGTTTAATAAAGAGACATGGAGGGTTCTCATTTAAAATTCAGTGGAGGGGTACTCTTATAATTTTATAAAAAATTAAAATATAAAAGATGAAAATTTCTAGAAAATGAATCCAAATGGATAGAGGTTCAATGATAAAGTGTTATTTTGTTAAAATAACAACAACCAATAATATTTAGAAATTATTGAGTGGGTTTTTAATATAAATGTTTTGGTATAACCCCTTAGCTAGCCTATATTATCCTTCACGATGAAAATATATTTTTCACTCTTAAGTGGTTTTAATATTACTTATTAGTTGATAATTGAATAATAAATTTACAAGGGAAGAATTATATATTATATATTATATACCCAATCCGGATTAATGATTCCTTTTATTTTTAGTAAATTTAGTAATATATTATTTTCATAAAAAAACTTTTAATATAATTTTCAATATTATTCATTTCTCATGGAACTATAGACAACATTAAAAATAGGTACTTAAAATATAATAAATTAATAAAATAATTTCTTAAATTCATCTATAAAATTAAATGAACACTATAAATCACTCAAATATTAAAACAATTAATATTTTAAAATAATTTATTACATATTTCCGTGGATTTAAAAAAATCACCATTAATGTTGTGTAAGACGTTAATGTAACTATATAATTACTAAATTTTATAAATAAACTATAATAATGAAAAAATTCATTACTATCAAAATAAATAATATAATTTATTGAAAACATGATTTTTCATATGTTTATACATTAGTGGTGTATAAAATTATGTGAGTGTCATTTTAAAATTCCATTTATTTTAATATCATATATTTAATTTCCTAAGATATGTGTCCAATCAATAAAATTATTTCAATAATATGGTGATAAATGTTGAAATAAGTTCACCCAATAAGAAATTTGATTATAATATATGAATTTAAAATACAGTTTCTTCATAAGAAAAACCAACTTTTCCCATTACCAAGGTGATAAATTTTTTCACAGTAATTATACATAATGATTAAAAATAACATTCATTCATACCAATCTAACTTTTAGGTTATAACTATAACATTAAATTATAATATTGTAATAGTATATTGTGTTTCATTAAAAGATGTTTTCACATTTAATGATATATATCAACTAAATAAAATATATAAATAGAGAAAAATATCATAAAATTATGGGGGCGGCATTCTCTTTCTTTATTTTTGTCATTTTTACTTTTATACATTAGTCACAACATTTTTTATACATGTTAAATATAAATAATAATATTCAAAAAAATTTATGCCACATATCACATTTCTATTTTTGTAACTATTTTTATATTTTAGTGTTTCGAATGATATTATATATTCTATTTTCCTCTAATGGGTTTCCACTATATAATTCTATAAGTACAATTTTTTTCTCAATTTCAATATTTATCATTTCCAAACACAAATTGATATTTTCTGTAAGAATGTTCAAATCTGATCCCATTTTAATATTTTGGATAAAAATAAACATTGACACTTTGTTTCTATATGAAAACTATAGCAGAAAAAAATTGAAAAGGTTAATTTCTTTTCAACATGATAGTTTTTTAAATAACAATATACCATCATCTAAAATAATGAAACTCTGAAAATTAAACTTATATATATGTGACATTATTTATAAAAATTAAAAAGTAATAATAAATCACATGTGATATTTGGAACCATAATACAATAACAACAACATTGAAAAAGATAATTTCTATATACTGTTTACCTAGAAATTAAATATTTCTTGATTAATTAATTAATCTAAAATGAATCGTGCATGATTTTATGCTAATAAACATAATATTCTTATTTTATCTAAAATTAATGTATGATTTTTTATTTTGGGAACTTTTTAATGATAAAAGTTGTGTCCAACAAAAATATTTTTGAATAAATTATTTAGGATAAAAATTCTAGAAAACTCAATATTCTTAAAATTTTTGAAGACCAATTTCTATTTTGATAATACTTTATTCTAATGGTTCCTTCGAAATGACCCATATGAATCATCCAATAGTATGTCATATACTATCCACAATTGAGTTCCTCTATTTTTTTGTTATAACTTTTTTTATAAATCTTTATAAGGTCCATTTACACCATATATCGATTTATAATGTATGACATCCTCTACATATTACGGTTATACCCTGCGATGCTAATGTATCAAGAAAGGATCTCATATTATATGAAAATCATAATGGATTTTTCTATTTTAGTATTATCATATTAATCTCTTATACATTACAAAGTCTGTGTACCATAAAAATTTATATTGTATATTCTTTTGTCAAAACTAAATGTTCTAATAAAATTTTATTTTTAAAGTGTCATCCTAGGGTTCATTTTACCTCAAAATGTTCCATTGTAGTTTTCATTAACCTTTATAATGTCTTGAACGACCTATCAGAGTTATATGAAATACAAAAATTCTAACCATGAACCATACAAATTTAATATTAGGTTTTATATATTGTATCCTAGGATTTTTATAGGGTTCAATACTTTTTGTATTATCCCATTTAGTATTATAATTTTATACTTATCCAAAAATTGACGGAACATGGTCATTTATCATAAAAGGATACTCAATGATTTAAAAGTACATCATAATTGGTCAAAATAATTTCTATAAATTTAAAAATAATTTAAAAACTATATTTCATAATTTTAATTTATATTTCAATATTTAAAAACTCATGTTTGAGTTTTCAAATTAACATCACCACATCTAGGTGATATATTATCTATAAAGTCTTCATTTATTTAACTGGGTGAGCTATTTACTAATATTAGTTATAAATAGTAGAAGCACGCAAGAATAGATTTCTCTAAAAATTATCCATCTTATCAAAATAATTATCCTCCATTATTTATTCTCCCTATTATTATAGTATCTAATATTTTATGAATAATTTTATACCTCATTAGATGAATTTCATCAACATATGTAATTTTATATCAAAAATACTATCACATAAATCATCTTATTTGTTATGCTTATTATGTAATATCTATCACCTTTAATATCATTTTAAACAAATCAAAATTGATTCAATTTAATTTACAATAGAAATTTCTTCATGAGTGTGCCCATTCTCACCGTAGTTCCCAATATCCAACAAAAATAGGACATATATAATATTAATATGTTATTTAAATAAATATTCATATCCACATATCAATGTTGTCATTAAAACTTTTACCTTATTATTTTTATCAATAACATCATTAATAAAACATTAATATTTATATAATTTTTACATATCCTCCTACTAATAATTAATTCAAAGGGATTAATTTTATCCTTAATAAGTAAATAAAAAGTTTATTTGGAGGAATTACTTGTACCAATTAAAAAATATGAATAATATCTTCCACCTTTGTTAAGATATATAAAAACCTATTCTTGTAAATTTGAGAGATGGATATAAAAATATATTTCATTTAAATGTCCCTTATGTTACATAAAAATAAGACTAATTGGAATAACCTAGGTTAAAAAATGTGACTTTTCAAAAGATATAATCATATCAATAAAAACAAATCATTATGATAAATGATCTAAAATATCATACATATGAATTATAGAAATATTTTATTAATAAAATTTTAAGTCATCTACACAAAAATAAATAAGAAAATAAAAAATTTCATGTGAATTTTAGTTTTCCCACAGAATTTAAATAATAATTAATCCCCCAAAAAATAGAATAAACACAATCCAAAAATTGATTGAGATGGTTCCATACTTACCTAAATCATTTAATTTTCACGGGATGTCCATAATTCCCAATTTATATAAATGAAATAATTATAAGGAATCTTAAATTAAATAATAAATTCTCATCATAAGATGAACTCTAAACATCATTATTATTGTAGCTTTGAATATTTAAAGAGGAAGAAATAATATTGATACAATTTGATGTATAAAACCACAACAAATATATATGGAATGATGTTGCATACAGACCACATAAATCCAATTGAATTATTGTCCATGATTGGTGACAATATTTGATATGTAAACATAAAATACAATAATATTATCCTTTTATGATTCACCATTAATTAAATTTACCATGATTGAAAACATATAAAATATTTGAATAAGTTGTGTCTTATTCATTATATTAGATTTATTTTTAGGTTTGACACTTATTTCTATCAACAATTACTCTGTTTATTAAAGGCCCTTCCTATTCATACATTATAATGCTTACATTATGGTAGGTGTCTAGTTGATATAATCATTATGAGGCATGATTTTATTATTTGTAATTTTTATTGTTAAATAAAATATTCTTATTGAATTTATAAATCCTGGAAATCCAACTATAACTGACAAGGAAAAAAGTCTAAAAATACATTGGAAGAGTTCGTAGTATTATATTATGTGTTTACTACTAATTAACATTATAATTCAATATACGTTGATCAATAACCTCATTCTAATTATCTCTTGTAAACTAATTCTGAAAAAAAACCATGACATACATACAAAATTACTATGTACAACATTCATTCTATTTACAAAAAAACACTATAAACACCGACATTACCATTGTTGGGATGCTACATGGGTTCTTCATTACGTGTTTCAACCACAATTGTAATGCATTTAACACCAACTTTGATGATACCCATTTTTATTCCATTTTGGTCCCTTTTAATTGGATATCTCTTCACATTATGAAATAGTCTATTTTATTTATTCATATAAAAAATTATAAGAATATATGAATTTTATGTACATACCTATAATATTTATTCTTAGGATAATATTATTTTTTATAATTATCCTTTAAATTCGAGGACCCTAATAGCCCATATATGGGGAAAACATTACCACTAGGAATAATACACAAGAGATTATATCTGGATGTACCAAATTGTTTAGTATTTGGTAAACTAGATACATAATTGAATTTCACATTATATTTTATAACATAAAATACACTATATTTAATGTAATAAACTCTTCATATTTATAATGATTTAATAGTTGAAAATTTAATAAATGGGAAAATAAGAACCAAATAACATTGATCTTAGATGCTTATTAATGGCTAGACACAACAATAGATATCACGAATCAATAAGGAATAATCATTATGAAATGGAAAAAAATTAAAAATATATGACATTCACTCCATATCATGGGATATAATAATAATATTATTGGAATAAATGATGATATTTTATTAATATAGAAATAATAAAATTATCATTAAACAAATCTACGGGAAGTATCAATGATGTAATTTCATAGAAACTAATAACTAAATAATTAATGAATGAATTTACTAATATTGGATTTAATGATTTATGAAATTATGGTTTTTATACAAACCACACCAATGTCTAAGATAGTTTATTATAATGGGTAAATAATCATTTAATGAAAACATACTTACTTATCTCATGAAACACATTAATGCATCTGGGGGAAATATAAATCAGGGAACCACTAGTCAATACATGTCTGAATCATTCATCATATATAAAAATATTTATTTAATTATTTTATAAAATTGATTAAAAATATATATCCATATTGAATTACTTGTATAGATTTAATAATATTTCCACTTTCAATCAAATAATATTAAATATAAAACACCATATATATATAAATAACATAATATTTTAGAAAATTATAAAATTAATGATTAATAATATATATATTTAATGAATTTTAATGTACAATGATTAAATTATTATTAATATTTGAAGGTAATGATAATGAATAGAAAAAAATCAAGAATTGGTATGTTAGTAGTCTCTTTTGTAAAAATGATTATACACCATATAGATGAAGAATAATGTTTAAATAGTTACAACATGTCACTAAATTACTATATTTAAATTAAAATGTTTTTGTTATTTAGAAATATAAATTCAGAAAAATGATCCTGAAAAAAAATTAAATATTACAAAACATATATTTGAAGAATATGTGGAAATTATTTTTCCTCAAAAACGAAAAATATAAACCTAAAAATCAGTCTTAAAATAAAAGAGTGATCATGATAGTTGGAAAATCCCGTTCATTATGAAAATTTAATAAAAATATTTCAATAACAATTACCGTAAAAAATCATAAATTATTATCCTTGGAAAACTAATGGAATATTCCCTTTTAAACAACTTTTTTAAAAGTAAAAACTATGTTAAATTGTATTAAAAACTCAAATCAATATATTAAATAAATTATCAAAATTTATTTTTTTAAATCATGGATATAAATGAAAAATATTTTTCAACCTAAAATAGTAATAATGTTCTTTTCATTGAATATAAAATTTCCAAAATATTTTGAAACAATGAGAGGAAAATAATACTATTCCATATAAATTACATGAATAAATAGAGTATAGGAAACATGTTGGTGTTTATTATATAATGGTCAAATAATTTACATCTATATAAATTGAAGAATAAATAATCTCGATTGAAATGAGATTGAATCATAAACCCATATCACATTGTTAATAAATATAGGAAATCCCAAATGTAATAAATAAATTTTTTTTAAGAAACATAAAAATAATGTAACAAATGATATATCATGTTAATGGTTTAGTGGATACACCTCATAAAAATATATATGTGTATAATACATAATAACTCATAATACAGTATAAATTATGACTATGTACCATACTAGGATCATAACATTGAATTGAGAATTAATTAATGAATTTATTTTTCATATCAAATATAAATTGATTTGATACAATTGTAAATAAGTCTATAAATAATAAAATTTCATTAGAAACCAAATCCCAAATATCAAAGGAAATAAAGAAGAAATATAACCCTAAGAAAATTATATTATTTATGAAAATCCTTACCCATTATTAACGTTAATGTTAATTCATCATGGATAAAAAATTTCAATATGAAATATATTATGTAGTGAATTATGATTTATTCATCATATTACATAAAATATTTATATTAAATACACCACATAAAATAGATTAGGTGCATACAATTAAAATATTTATTATAATTTGGAAATTGAGAGAGATTCATTCACCTCAGTCATCCCTAAACCTGAATTTACAATAATATATTATAAACTGGTATCAAATAAGTAACTAATTTTTATAAAATCAATATCAATGTTAATATTATCATATATTACCCAGTTATGACATATTACTACCTATTCATTAATATTATCTAATTATTTCCATTGTGTTGAGTGTTAACTGTGTTGTTTTCTCGCGAATGTTTTTTCATGGATATTTCAGTTCTTATACATTTGATATTGATACATTTTCTCTAGAATGATAATAATTTTTTAAAAATAAAAACTTACTTTGGATATCATATTAAGGAGGCTATGGTTGGAATTAGATAAATAAATGTAGCCCTAGAATGAATGGAAATATTTTTGGGTGATATTGTTTTTAATAAAAATGGATTTATTGGATTGTGTAAGTGATGAGAGGGGGTACACATTTTTAAATGAGGAGTGGAATTGTAACACCCGAGATTTTTATGAGTAATATTTTGTTTTTATATATATCATCAAAGGAATCTTTCACTACATACTAGCTTGGCTTACTTTACACGCAACTGTGACCTTCCTCGATAGCTTGCGTCGTACGCAATACTGAGTTTCACTAAACAACGATATGCTATTAAAATATTATTAAAACTAGCCGTTATGAATAGTAATAACCACTTTTTGAAATTTTATAAATTTTATATTTCAAAATGGACTTCATTTTTGGATTCGGAATACCGAAATTAGCCTAGGGTGAAATTTTGGTATTTTTCTGAAAACTTTCAATTTTTGATGAATAGTGAAACCACTAAGTGGTAGGTTAAAAACCGAATTTTGCATAAAACTTAATTTTACCGCTTCTGTGAATGGAATATCGAAAATCCGAGAGACACGGTTAATATCAAGGACTAAAATGTGGTTCAATGAGATGAAAATAATTTTTTGGTGAATAATAACTTTTTACTTTTTTTTACCACGGTTAAAAGTAAATAGGGTAATTAAGGGTAAAAATGATATTATTATAACCCTAACACATGTCCTAATTCTATTGGACAAGTTTAATTAGACCAAAAACAAACTTAGGAATAAAATATGACCATTTAGGTCCACTTGGATTAGATTAGGACATTTATTATTAATTTATTTAAAGAAGGGTTAAAATAGTTAAAATCAAAGTTTAATAAGTAAATCATTTTTAATATGGGGTTATACATAAGATAAATTCGACTATAAATATTAATTAGAAACATAAAAATATTTCCTACATGATGGTATTTTATTTATAATTTTTAGACATTAAATAATTTAATTTATTTATGACACAATGATGATGCAGTAATTATCTTATTAATGAAATATTGACATAATTGATGTTATAAACACCAAAATAAATGTAATTTGAGACTTTTTATGAATTCCACAAATTTTATTGGTTACTATGATATATTAGTGTTGATTTAATCAACTTGGTTCGAACATATAATTCTGTTATGACTTTCACAAAAATAATATATCAAATAGTGTCAAAATTGACACAAAATAGTTTTTAAATTAAATATTATATTATTAATTGTTATTTTATTCCTAAAAATCTAAGGTTCGGCCAAATGACTTATATAAGGATATATATATTAATAATAAACAATTTGGGGTTCTTTTGGCATGTTATAGTAAGTTTATTAACCATATAGTGTAAGAAAACAAAAAGACAGGGTAAAAGTTGAATTATTTAACTTAGAGTTAAATCTAATTGATAAGGTTAAAATAATAACCTAAAATTGTCTAAATCCTATTGGTTGATAGGATTTCGACCCATCCCCACTTTAGCTTCGATATAAGATCCTTTGGAACCATTATAAACCGATTTTTACTTTAATATAAAATAATATTTTGAGATAATCCTAAGGTGCCCCTCTCCTCCCTTATAAAAGGGCACCTCCTCCCCCTCCTCCTCACACCAATTTGAGCACTCAAGCTCGGCCAAACCCTTCCATTTTCTCCTCTCCACTTCCCTAGAATAATCCTAGAGGTCCTGGTCTTCTTCAAAGACCAATCTTAGTTCCCTAAGTGGAGGATTCAAAGAAGCGTTCCAAAGAAGAGGTAATATCCATTACCGATCTTTTCAATTTCATTCTTCTTCAACATCTTCTTCTTTAGTTTCTTCATGATAAAGTAATAACATCAGTATTACTTACATACTGATATGTTATTATAAATATGAAAGAACCCTATGTCACCTTATATCCATCCTACGGAAAAATGAAATCACCGCGCGTGCGTACGTACGGAATACCGTCTCCACGCCGTGGTGTAATCTATTTTCCACCATCACCTTACAAGGATGGTTATAATGGTGTAATGAGTAACTATTTATAATTATTATAAAGTAATATTGATACTGAAATAATATACATATACTCCAATAAAATTCCATGATCATAGGAACGATATCATCACTCGTGCGTACGTACGGAATACCGTCTCCACGATGTGATGCGACTCGTTCTACATGATCATCATTACATAGTAATTATATAAATGCATTGAATGAATAAATATGATATATGTTACACTAATACCATTCTGGATATAAGGTATCTATAACCTTAAAAGAAGAATAAGAATTTATTCGGCAAAACACGCATAAGAACAAAAGGCAATAAAGACCCGAGTAACAAGTAACAATGAAATATTACTAACAAGAAGCTACGAATATGACCATATATGATATCATATCAATATGTATGATTCTGGAATAAGTCAATAACATTATTTAAACCATTATACAGGAGCTTCGGGCACATACAAAGCAAATCGGACCTAAGATAAGGTAAATATCACAATCTAATTTTTATCCGAGATTGTTTATTCGTAAATATTTATTGGGGTGTATTTTTTCATCCACATCCATGTTCCCTCAATATGTAATATTGTTTCCATCCACGTACACTAGTTTAAATCCAATTTTACCCTTCGGTGAGTTTTTAGTAAAATATATGAAAGGAATCTTTTGTCGTTTTTTGTATGAGGTACTTTTTGACTTTTCCGACAAAAGAACGAAGAATGTTTTTTTAACTTATACGGCATGAATGGATTTCTAAACCATTATTTCCAAGAAGCTTCCTTTACAAGTATTCAAGTTTATTTTTAATCAAATTCTTTTAGTTTAAAATTGTATGACATGTTAAGAAAGGAAAAGTGTTTTTGAAGTAGAAAGGATATTTTCCTCAAGAATGAAGTTCAAGTATTTTATCGAAATTATTTTCCATCTAAGATAATAAAAGGGTTCTGTTTTTATCCCTATTATTACATGGATTTGATTATGTTGTGATGGAAATATTTTTATGAATTACTTTATCTTATATGAATTGTTTTATGATGTCATGTTGTTTAAGAATCCCATTTTTATTACATTGGTTACGCTATGATGTATGGTTTATGATTTTGTGGAACACATAAGAAAGGATTCATTATAAGATGGGTGGGACCTATATCTCCCTCCAATGCATTGGGTAAAGATTTTATATCTCATGAGATAGACATGGCTGGAATGGTAGGTTATACCGGTTCAGTGAAACAGGATTGGAACGAGGGTGACTCGGTTCAGAAAGGGACTTTGTCCACTAAGATATTCTTGGCAATGAGTCATGACTAAGAAGAAATGATTTTCCATGATTATGTGTGCATGCCACAAAGTTTCAAGTTTCATGTTATGATTATGGGGATCTCATTTTCACTTCTATGATTTGTTCCATGTTAAGATATTATGATCTCTTTTGCAGGTTATGATTTTCAAAAAGATATGATATGATTTTTATTTCCTTTATTTGCCCTTACTGAGCATTTGAGCTCACCCTTTCATGTTTTCTTTCCCCCAGGTTAGGAAGATGGATATTAAGTAGAATATGCTAAAAGGGACCCTAGATATGATGAAATAAATGGGAGACACTGTAGAAGATTTATGAACCAGTTGTTTATGTTTCCCAGTTTATAAAGACACTATACCTATACGGTCCTTTGTGGTTTTGTCATATGTTGTAATAAGTGTACATCAATTTTGAAGTATTAACAATGTATGTAAAGTATGGGTCGTTATAGTTGGTATCAGAGGAAAGGTATAGTCAACCTTTGGAATCTAGGATGTGAAAGCCTTAGTAAGAACCCTAAGGATAAGTCTAAGCATAGAACACAATCTTAGTGTTTTATAAATGGCCATGAATACCCTAGTATAAGACCTTAAGTGTGAAATTTTATCCTTGATTATGTGGTTTTCCTATTATAATTAGTGTTTCTCACACTATTTTTCTTGGTTTTAGTCAATGGATGGAACCTGAAGGAACCGTGTTAATGCAGAATGCGATGGGCAATGCAATGATTGTCCTTCTGAGCAACCAAACGATATGGGAGCTAGAATGCAAAATCTTGTAGCCATGCTCACACAACGTTCTCAAACTATGAATCATGCATGACTTCCAAACGAGCAAAGAAAGGAGCAACATTCTGTTGAATCCTTCATGAGGCAGCGTCCACCTTCTTTCAGTGGGTCTACTGATCCATTAGTTGCTGAACAATGGATTAGTACTACTGAAAAGATATTTTCAGTTCTTCAATGTTCTGAACATGATAAAGTCATCCTAGCAGTGTATCGTTTGGAAGGAGATGCTGATCAATGGTGGAATCTTATTAAGAATACGAGGAAAAGGGATGAAATTGAGTCTATGGAATGGGACGAGTTCAAGAACTTATTTTTTAATAAGTACTTCCCTCGTATTCTCCGAACAAAGATGGAGAAAGAGTTTCTTGAACTGAAGCAAAGGGATGATGAATCTGTTGGTACCTATGAAGAAAATTTTACAAGACTTGCAAGGAACGCTTCTAGTTTTATTATCCAACCTGAGAGTAAGATCGATCGATTCTTTAGTGGCTTAAAACCAAGTCTTCGAAGGGCGTTATCCATAAGGGACTTCAATAGCTATGAGGAAATCGTTCGATGTGCTCTCAAAGTCAAGATGGAGATTGGAGTAACCCATCAGTCATATGGGTTTGATAAGAAGAGGAAAATGGAATTTAAAGGAAAATCTAAAGAGCACACTGAAAAGAAGATGAGACTTCCCTTATGCTCATAGTGTGGAAAGAAACATGGAGGGAGTTGTCTTAAAGGGACAAGTAAATGTTTCAAATGTGGAAAGGAAGGTCATCGGGTATTTGAATGCCGCGATGATGGGAAGAAGATGTCTAATGATGCAAACAAAGGAAGGGATACACAGAATGAACCTACTACACTTCAATGTTTCAAGTGCAAGGAGATGGGGCATTATGCCAATCAATGCCCAAATCCAAGGGTTGATGATGATGGTCGACGTCAAAAAACTCTTAAGGCTAAAGACAAAGGAAAGTCACATGCAATTTCTATCAGCGATGTGGAGTACGATAACGATGTGGTGAAAGGTACACTTACCATCCACTCTAAAGTAGCAAATGTTTTATTTGATTCTGGATCCACCCACTCTTTTATTTCTGAAGACATTTCTAAGGGTATCACCATATTACCTCAACAATTAGATGTTGAGTTAGCTGTGACAACACCTAATGGCACATCAATCGCATCAAAAGTTTATAATTCTTCTCTGATCGAAGTTTGTGGGAAAGTGCTTCCTGAAAATCTTGTGATCCTTCCTATAGTGGAATTTGATGTGATTCTTGGCATGGATTGGCTTTCTTTATACGGAGCTCATATCAATTCCCAAAGAAGGGAAGTCACATTTCATATTCCAGATCAATCTATGATCGTCTATCAATGCAAGGATGAACATAACCTTCCAGTGGAAATTTCTTCCATTTTATGGGTATTGATTCCACTAAATGAAGGTTATTTATCTCAAATGGTTGGTGAGAAACTCGCGTTTAAGAATATTCCCATAGTACGGGAGTTTGATGATGTCTTTCCGGAGGAATTACCGGGTCTTCCACCAAATCGTGAAGTTGAGTTTTCAATAGAACTCGTACCGGGTGCTTTGCCTATTTCAAAGACACCTTATAGAATGGCCCCAATTGAGTTGCAGGAATTGAAGAAGCAACTCCAGGAGAATCTTGATAAGGGATTCAAATTCCCTAGTGTGTCACCTTGGGGAGCACCTGTTCTATTTGTTAATAAGAAAGATGGATCAATGAGACTCTGCATTGATTATCGAGAACTTAACAAGATCACTATCAAGAACAAATATCCTCTCCCACGCATTGATGACTTATTTGACCAACTACGCGGAGCTCAATAATTTTCCATGATTGATCTTCGTTCAGGGTATCATCAATTAAGGGTCAAAAGGGAGGATATACTAAATACGGCTTTCCGTACAAGGTATGGACACTATGAATTTATAGTGATGCCATTTGGTCTTACTAATAACCCTGCTATCTTCATGGATCTAATGAATAGAGTCTTTAGATACTATCTTGATCAATTTGTGGTAGTCTTTATAGATGATATTCTTGTCTATTCAAAGAGCAAGGAAGAGCATGAAGATCACTTGAGAATTATATTGAAGACCCTGAGAAAGGATAAGCTTTATGCCAAATTTACCAAGTGAGAATTTTGGCTTCAAAAAGTTGCATTTTTGGGTCACATAATCTCAAAAGAGGGGATATCTGTGGATCCAGCAAAAACAGAGGTTATCGAAAGATGGTCGAGACCAACAACAGTAACTGAGATCCAAAGTTTTCTGGGTTTGGCTTGATATTATCGACGTTTTGTAATGGATTTTTCACGATTATCTAATCCACACACCATGTTGACTCGGAAAGGAGTTAAGTTTGTTTGGACAGAGGAATGTGAAGAGAATTTCAAGGAGTTGAAAAGAAGGTTATCCAGTGCACCTGTGCTCACACTGCCTGGTAGTGGAGAATGTTTTGTGATCTATAGTGATGCATCCAAGAAGGGATTGGGGTGTGTTCTTATGAAAAATGATATGGTGATAGCTTATGCCTCATGACAGTTGAATATCCATGAGCAAAATTACCCAACACATGATTTGGAGTTGGCTTCGGTAATCTTTGCATTAAAGATTTGGAGGCATTACCTTTATGGTGAAAGGTGTGATATTTATACTGATCATAAAAGTTTAAAGTATATTTTCACACAAAAGGAGCTGAATATGCGTCAAAGAAGATGGTTGGAGCTGATTAAGGATGATGACTGCTCAATCCATTACCACCCTGGGAAAGCAAACAAGGTGGCAGATGCATTAAGTCGACAAGACCATGCTAGTTTATCCATGATGAGGATCACAAAAGATCCAATATTTATGGATTTACAAAGGATGGATCTTGGAATTATAATGGAAGGGGAAAATCTTATCTTTCTCAAATTAATGTTCAACCATCTATACATGTGAAGATTAAAGAGGCATAGAAAGAAGATGTCGAGTTACAAAAGAAGGTGAGAAATGTTCCTGAATTCAACCTTGATTGTGATGGGATAATAAAGTTTAGGAATCGGGTTTGTGTTCCTCCCATCCCCGAATTAAAGAAGGAGCTGCTGGATGAGGGTCATAGTTCTTCATTCTCTATTCATCCTAGAAGCACGAAGATGTATAGGGACCTGAAAGAGTACTTCTGGTGGGATGGCATGAAAAGAGATGTTGCTGAATATGTCACTCGATGCTTGGTTTGTCAACAAGTTAAAGCTGAGAGACAAAAGTCTAAGGGGATGTTACAACCATTACCCATACCCGAATGGAAATGGGAAAACATCACTATGGACTTTGTCACAGGACTTCCTAAAACATCCAAAGGCAATAATGCTATTTGGGTCATAGTTGATCGTCTTACAAAGTCTGCACACTTCATTGCTATTAGAGAGGATTACTCTCTAGATCAGCTTCCCAGGATATATGTAAAGGAGTGGTAAGATTGCATGGAGTACCACTTTCTATTATATCTGATCGGGATCCGAGATTTACCTTGACGTTCTGGCGAAGTCTTCAGCATACTCTGGATACAGAGTTGAGTTTCAGCACTGCTTATCATCCCCAGACAGACGGTCAGTCTGAGAGAACAATTCAAGTCCTAGAAGAAATGTTGAGAGCTTGCTCTATGGATTTCAAAGGAGGTTGGGATCAACACCTACCTTTGGTGGAATTTTCTTATAATAATAGCTTTCACTCCAGTATTCAGATGGCTCTTTATGAAGCTCTCTATGGAATGAAATGTAGGACTCCAACTTGCTGGGATGAAGTTGGGGAAAGAAAGCTATTAGGACCTGATCTCATTGATGAAATGGCAGAAAAGGTCAGATCTATTCAACAACACATAAGAGAAGCTCAGAGTCGACAGAAAATTTATGCCGACAACCGAAGAAAAGACCTAGAGTTTGAAGTGGGTGATAAATTGTTCTTACGAATATCTCCCTGGAAGAGGGTTATGAGATTTGGAAAGAAGGGGAAGTTGAGCCCTAGATATATCGGTCCTTTCGAAATACTGGATCGTGTTGGAAAGGTAGCTTACCGATTGGCGCTTCCACCGAATCTCTCTCAAGTTCACGATGTGTTCCATGTATCTCTCCTGAGAAAGTACATACCTGATCCTTCACATGTACTTAGCTCAGAAGTTGTACCGCTGGAGCAAGATCTTTCTTATGAAGAACAACCGATAGAGATTCTGGATCGTAGAGAAAAAGTCCTATGAAACAAGACCACTCGATTGGTGAAAGTTTTATGGAGGAACCACCAATTAGAAGAAGCTACATGGGAGCTTGAGGATATGATGAGGGATAAGTATCCTCACATGTTTGTTACAAAGTGATGAATTTCGATGGCGAAATTCTTTTTAAGGGGGGTAGAATGTAACACCCGAGATTTTTATGAGTAATATTTTGTTTTTATATATATCCTCAAATGAATCTTTCACTACATACTAGCTTGGCTTACTTTACACGCAACCGCGACCTTACTCGATATCTTGCGTCGTACGCAATACTGAGTTTCACTAAACAACGATATGCTATTAAAATATTATTAAAACTAGCCGTTATGAATAGTAATAACCACTTTTTGAAATTTTATAAATTTTATCTTTCAAAATGGACTTCATTTTTGGATTCGGAATACTGAAATTAGCCTAGGGTGAAATTTTGGTATTTTTCTGAAAACTTTCAATTTTTGATGAATAGTGAAACCACTAAGTGGTAGGTTAAAAACTGAATTTTGCATAAAACATAATTTTACCGCTTCTGTGAATGGAATTTCGAAAATTCGAGAGACACGGTTAATATCAAGGACTAAAATGTGGTTCAATGAGATGAAAATAATTTTTTGGTGAATAGTACCTTTTTACTTTTTTTACCACGGTTAAAAGTAAATAGGGTAATTAAGGGTAAAAATGATATTATTATTACCATAACACATGTCCTAATTCTATTGGACAAGTGTAATTCGACCAAAAACAATCTTAGGAATAAAATATGACCATTTAGATCCACTTGGATTAGATTAGGACATTTATTATTAATTTATTTAAAGAAGGGTTAAAATAGTTAAAATCAAAGTTTAATAAGTAAATCATTTTTATTATGGGGTTATACATAATATAAATTCGACTATAAATATTCATTAAAAAGATAAAAAGATTTCCTACATGATGGTATTTTATTTATAATTTTTAGACATTAAATAATTTAATTTATTTATGACACAATGATGATGCAGAAATTATCTTATTAATGAAATATTGACATAATTGATGTTATAAACACCAATATTAATGTAATTTGAGACTTTTTATGAATTCCACTAATTTTATAGGTTACTATGATATATTATTGTTGATTTAATCAACTTTGTTCGAACATATAATTCTGTTACGACTTTCAAAAAAATCATATATCAAATAGTGTCAAAATTGACACAAAATAGTTTTTAAATGAAATATTATATTATTAATTGTTATTTTATTCCTAAAAATCTATGGTTCGGCCAAATGTCTTATATAAGGATATATATATTAATAATAAACAATTTGGGGTTAGTTTGGCATGTTATAGTAAGTTTATTAACCATATAGTGTAAGAAAACAAAAAGACAGTGTAAAAGTTAAATTATTTAACTTAGAGTTAAATCTAATTGATAAGGTTAAAATAATAACCTAAACTTGTCTAAATCCTATTGGTTGATAGGATTTCGACCCATCCCCACTTTATCTTCTAAATAAGACCCTTTGGAACCATTATAAACCGATTTTGACTTTAATATAAAATAATATTTTGAGATATTCCTAAGGTGCCCCTCTCCTCCCTTATAAAAGGGCACCTCCTCCCCCTCCTCCTCACTCCAATTTGAGCACTCAAGCTCGGCCAACCCCTGCCATTTTCTCCTCTCCACTTCTCTAGAATAATCCTATAGGTCCTGGTCTTTTTCAAAGACCAATCTTAGTTCCCTAAGTGTAGGATTCAAAGAAGCGTTCCAAAGAAGAGGTAATATCCATTACCGATCTTTTCAATTTCTTTCTTCTTCAACTTCTTCTTCTTTAGTTATTTCATGATAAAGTAATAACATCAGTATTACTTACATACTGATATGTTATTATAAATATGAAACAACCCTAATTCACCTTCTATCCATCCTACGGAAAAATGAAATCACCGCGCGTGCGTACGTACGGAATACCGTCTCCACGCCGTGGTGTAATCTATTATCCACCATCACCTTACAAGGATGGTTATAATGGTGTAATGAGTAACTATTTATGATTATTATAACGTAATATTGATACTGAAATAATATAAATATACTCCAATACAATTCATGATCATAGGAACGATATCATCACTCGTGCGTACGTACGGAATACCGTCTCCACGATGTGATGCGACTCGTTCTACATGATCATCATTACATAGTAATTATATAAATGAATTTAATGAATAAATATGATATATGTTACACTAATACCATTCTGGATATAAGGTATCTATAACCTTAAAAGAAGAATAAGAATTTATTCGGGAAAACACGCATAAGAACAAAAGGCAATAAAGACCCGAGTAACAAGTAACAATGAAATATTACTAACAAGAAGCTAAGAATATGACCATATATGATATCATATCAATATGTATGATTCTGGAATAAGTCAATAACATTATTTAAACCATTATACAGGATCTTCGGACACATACATAGCAAATCGGACCTAAGGTAAGGGAAATATCACAATCTCATTTTTATCCGAGATTGTTTATTCGTAAGTATTTATTGGGGTGTATTTTATCATCCACATCCATGTTACCTCAATATGTAATATTGTTTCCATCCACTTACACTAGTTTAAATCCAATTTTACCCTTCGGTGAGTTTTTAGTAAAAGATATGAAAGGAATATTTTGTCGTTTTTCGTACGAGGTACTTTTTGACTTTCCGAAAAAAGTATGAAGAATGTTTTTTTTAACTTATACATCATGAATGGATTTCTAAAACATTATTTCCAAGAAGCGTCCTTTACAAGTATTCAAGTTTAGTTTTATTCAACTTCCTTTAGTTTAAAATTGTATGACATGTTAAGAAAGGAAAAGTGTTTTTGAAGTAGAAAGGATATTTTCCTCAAGAATGAAGTTCAAGTATTTTATCGAAATTATTTTCCTTCTAAGATAATAAAAGGGTTATGTTTTTATCCCTATTATTACATGGATTTGATTATGTTGTGATGGAAATATTTTTAGGAATTCCTTTATCTTATATGAATTTTTTTATGATGTCATGTTGTTTAAGAATCCCATTTTTATTACATGGGTTACGCTATGATGTATGGTTTATGATTATGTGGCACACATAAGAAAGGATTCATTATAAGATGGGTGGGACCTATATCTCCCTCCAATACATTGGGTAAAGATTTTATATCTCATGAGATAGACATGGCTGGAACGGTAGGTTATACCGGTTCAGTGAAACAGGACTGGAACGAGGGTGACTCGGTTCAGAAAGGGACTTTGTCCACTAAGATAGTCTTGGCAATGAGTCATGACTAACAAGAAATGATTTTCCATGATTATGTGTGCATGCCACAAAGTTTCAAGTTTCATGTTATGATTATGGGGATCTCATTTTCACTTCTATGATTTGTTCCATGTTAAGATATTATGATCTCTTTTGCAGGTTATGATTTTCAAAAAGATATGATATGATTTTTATTTCCTTTATTTGCCCTTGCTGAGCATTTGAGCTCACCCTTTCATGTTTTCTTTTCCCCAGGTCAGGAAGATGGATATTAAGTAGAATATGCTAAAAGGGACCCTAGATATGATGAAATAAATGGGAGACACTGTAGAAGATTTATGAACCAGTTGTTTATGTTTCCCAGTTTCTAAAGACACTATACCTATACGGTCCTTTGTGGTTTTGTCATATGTTGTAATAAGTGTACTTCAATTTTGAAGTATTAACAATGTATGTAAAGTATGGGTCGTTATAGGAATCATTGTTTATACCAAAATATTCTCAGTATTCAAAAGTCACACATTTTTAAACTGAATATAAAGGTGGTAATTAATTTATTATAAGTAATATATTTTTTATCCAAGACACCACAAGATTGAAACATGTTATTAGAATATTATTTCTTTATAGTCTACGTTTACTAACATTGAACATCTGTCACCATGATATTTCTAATTTTTTACTTCGGTAATTTGTATTCTATTATTAAAATAAAATGATCCTTCTATGTTAATTTGAAATCACATATTTTAAATACGGAATCAAATTTATTATATAATAAATATATTTGAGGGATATGATAATTTATTACAATATCTTATAGTGGAAAACACTGTTGTAGCATTAATTATGCTAAATATATTTTATTTTATTTACTAATCTGTATGAAATAAATAATGTTTAAATATTTAATGAATATTAATTAATGTATTTGAAAATATGTAATAAATTTAATGAATATTAATATATATATTAATATATTGTATAATTTTTAATGCATCCAAAAATCTTATAAAAAACAGGTTCTTTATCAAATACTATTTTCATGCATAATTAAATCTTTTATTAAGTATATGACTATAAATAATTATTAGATAGATACAATTTAATATATTAAGATATATAATGTATAATTAGAATTTGAATAATTCCACTTTATGTGTTATATTAATTTATTAAAATGGGGAAACATTATGCACTTAATGAATGATTTGAGAAATTGATTTTTATGAATAAAAATATGTTTATAACTAAATCAGATATGAAGATGATTAAAATTGAAAAAATTATATTTATTAAAACTAATTAACATTTATTTTTAATTTAAATAAAATTTGATGAATAATTTGACATTATTTTCATTCAATACATGAAAGTTAATATTAGTTTTAAAAAATTGTACATTTTTTCTGTTCACTAAAAATTCAAGCTCTATGAAAAAATCCCAAGATTTCATTACAGGATAATTATGATATGATGAATTAAAATAATGTATCAAATTTATGAAATAAACATTCTGAAATTTATACAAAAATATATATTATTTCATAATAATGAGATAAAACCCTATTTCTATGATAATAAATATTTTATAGAAAAAATGGAATATCAAAATATATGAGTCGTTATTAAAAACTATTATCGATACACTTTTCTTTATTTGGAAATGTCTATTTATATATCAATATTTTTATATAATGATTCATGTAACCTAATTCGTACCCCTAATTTTTTGATAATTGTATGATAGTAATATTTAAAAAATATACTTCGTGGGTCGTTTAAGAATGGTGTAGTCTGTCATGTATGCTCTCAAACACATTGATCATATTTTTAAAATCTCAGAGTGTTACATTCAACTAACCTTAAATTAATTTATTTCTAGTAATATGAGTTTTTTCTCTAAAAAAGGTGTTTCAAATTAGACTATACAATGTTAAAAAACCACATCATGGATTTTTTTAATAATATTTACACATAAAATTGGTAATGGGAAATGCAGAGGTAATCTAGACTAACAAATTAAATGGTATGCAAGATTGATAAAATTATTGGGATGTAAAAATAATGACATGGGAGAAAAGCATAAATAGTTGTTGTTGGTGATGGAGATCATTGTTCCTAAGAAATTGAATGATCAAGATAATGTTAATAACATATACACCATTAATTTAAGTTGGGATAAAATACCATCGATTCACCAGATATGAAGGTAATTGGGTAACATATTTTCATGAATATTTTATTATATTATGTTATACTTTTACTATATATATAAAGAACAAAAAAAATATAAATTATCGATATATTTATATTTTATATGAATATATTTATCATTCGTTTTTCCTTTGATCAATTTCAACTACATTTATTACTATAATAAATAAATATTCTATATAAAGATATCATTTCAAATGCACTAAAATTAAATTTTAATGTATATTATGATCCAAACTATAGTTTTAATTAATTCCATATGTCTTGGAATATTAAAAATAATTAAAAAATTTATAACATGTTACCAAATAGAATACATTAATTTGATAAACAATAAAACTAACAATGAAAACTAAAATTAATATCTTTATTTTTATATATCAAGGAAATAATTACCTTTATACTAAAAAATATATCATTTCAAATAGGGTAATAATCCAGACCCTTGTCACCCTTCAGACATGGATTCAATCCCCACAACCATACCGAATTACATGTGTTGTCACATGACATGACAGTTTTTTTATAAAACTATAAAAATTTACCCTAATATAATTCCTAAAATATGATAACCATCATAAAAATTAATTTAATTATTATATCACTTTTAAGTCATTGGGGTTTTCTATACATCATATTTTTTTCAATGAAAAAAATAAAAACAATTGACTATTATTACCTTAATAGAAATGATTATATTAACTTCAATGATAATCAATACCGATACCCTTTTGAATATGGCATTATTATAAAAATAATACATAATATTGAACCTATGGGTAACATATTCCTATTCCCAAGCTAATGTCTCATAATGTATCATTTATCACATCAAAATTGCATCTCATAAAACATCAAAATGGTGTATAAGACATTGCATATATGATCGATTTTAAACTCATAAACCCATGATGGTATCAATGAAAACATTAATAATATTATATCAAGAACTTAATGTGTCCAAAAATTGACCCCATACACATATGTTTCATGATTCATGTAATAAAAATACAGTTGATAATAATAATTCTATAACATAATTTTTCATTCATAAGTATTGAATAAATAAATCCTTTTACATCAACCAATATCCTTATATAGTCTCTGATCTCATCCTTAATGAAGTTTCATGACATATGTACTTCCCATGTTGCCCAATATTATGACAAAAAATAATAAAAATTTCAATAAGAAGAAATTTATTTCTCTTCATTAATATCCTCACTCTTCATCGCAAATTAATTTCTCTATGCACTTATTTCTCAGAAATTAATCATTTTCCCATTACATTGATACATTCTCCTAGGATTATATTCCCAGATTATTATCATAGAGTAAATCGTTAAATCTTACCTCGATAGTATCCATCACTCTAGATCATAGAAGATTCAATATTCATTCTCTACGATTCAGATAGTTGGATAAATTTTATATTATTAATTATATATGAAGATAACTTATTAGAAATAATCATCATATATTTGAATCTTCATAATTGCATTTATTAGCTCAAAATCACCATTATATCCATGATATCCATTGTTATTATTTTTTTGCAATACATTGAACTATCCTCACACCCATTTATTGGGTTATATTCTTTAATATATTTCATCAAATATCCAGTTTCAATGGGTTCTACAAAACCATTTTAGATATAAAATTTGAAGACATCAAATCAAGTGCTCTAGAGTAATTTTTTACTATATTGAATTAACATAATATAAAATAGATTGAATCCTAATGCACCAAATAATTTAGTTGTTTTTTTAACATAGATAAATTCATTAATATCACATCACATTATAAATAATGATATACAACTATGTCAATGTAAAAATTATGTATCCTAAAATTATTAAATGATTCACTCTTTTTATCATAAATAAATTATGAATATAAGTGTGAGAAAAGATTCTTATTTAGGGTTATATACAGTGGAAGATATCAGAACTGAATAAGGGATATCTAATATGGAGGTGTATATAACTGAAATCATAGAATAATTATTCCAGAACCACACCATGAAGAATAATTTAATTTGAATAAATTGTTATGAAATAATTCCATTATAATAATAACATGATCATTAATATAATATATAGATTGATATAATTCCCTAATATCTAATGTAACATTTACTAAAATCCAAATGAAGGAGTTTAATAATATTGGATTCCATGATTTATGACATCATTATATCTGTATATTCAAGACATTGGGCAATGAAGTTTTATAATTGTTGTAAAAAACTCTTTTAATTTCAATTGACTAATTTCTCTCATAAGACATATCGATGCATCTTGGTTCCAAAATATTCTGAGTCTTAACATCATTGTACGTATAAAAAATCCAATTATATGAAATTATCGAATTAATTGATTAAAAATATTCCTTATCAATAAATATATGTTTTCTAAAAAAAATTGGATTTGAGATGACTTCTAATGTCAATCAAATATCATTCCAAGTAAAACACAATATGATGATTGGAAAAAGAGACTATGAAATAATCAGGTCCATGAAAAAAAAATTAAATTTAGGGGAATGTTTAGTCTAATGATCACATGAGTTTGAATCATTCATTTTGAATAAAATGAATACAAAATTATTCATGAAAGTGAATTTTAATACATTTTTTGGTCAAATTGATCATAAACCATCTATAGAATAAATAAGGATAGTAATGTTATAACAGATATTGATTGGACTATATTTATAAGTAATTGATATTATTACTTGGGAATTCAAATAATATAAAATTACATTAAATTTTATTCTAGAAACATCCATTTTGAAAGTGAAAATCACTATTTAAGCTTATATATTTCCATTATATTTGTGAATTTTTTTTAAATTATATTTTTCCAAATTGTAATATATGAATCAATGGAATGACTGATCATAATAACATAAATATTACCATTATCCAATATGTGTTAAAAAAAATTCCTTTTACATTTTTGATAAAATGTAAAAATGTACCCTCATTGGAAAATGAAATAAGATCCCATTTTAGTAGATTCTAGAAAAATATAATCTTTGTGAAAAAATAATTTAAAGTAAAATATTATATTATTAATAATATTTTTTATTTTGTTAGAAAATAAATATATGAAAGTGAAATAATTATTTACTAAAAAGGGAAATAAATTTGGATTTTATTGAATAATTTCCCCACCCATTATAAATTCAAATGGGTGAGAAAAAATTATATTAAATAAAATTTTCATGAATAACTAGTAGAGAATAAAATGAATGGGGTTTGTTTGAAAATTATATACTAATTTATTTCAGTTGAAATTTATGCACAATCATTCATGATAATATAGGGATTTAACTGAAAACCATACCACATTGTGTACGTTTTCATAATAACCCCCATGAAAATAAAATAAATTGATATCAAACATTAACCTCGATGAACATAATAATATTAATGATATAAAAAATAATGGTGGTTGTAGATACATATAAACAAATATTTTTGAAAAACAAATATTTCTCAATGGAGAGGAAATTTAGAAAAGGCCCAAACAATGATCCTACCATCGATGTAAGATTTAATACACTAATTTTTTTTATCTATATACAATATAATCACACACAAATCAAGTAATGACATAACATTTGGTAATTAATAGTTATTACACAAAAAATCAAAGAATATCAATGCCAAAAAATATGTTTTGAAACCCATTAATTAGATTTCCCTATCAAACCATCTGCCTGTAAAATTAATAAATAATTGATAAAAGGGATTTCAGGTACCAAAATAACTCCATTATAGAAAACACCAACATGTTTTATACATGTTATTTCGTATTCTCTATATTACATAATTTTTATATTTTATTTTTCACAACGGTAATATATTTCTAAGCATGGTGAACATAAATAAATATATCTTATTTAGAAAATTTTGAATAACTGATTATTAATTAAAAAAATTTAATTTATCAAATAAATAGTCATTATGTGTGGAAATTTTATTTTAATAGAAGAAAATGTAATGTACAAAACCATTTCTAACCTTTATTGTGTTAAAATGGTTTTACTGTCTCTACAGATAATTTTAAAAAACAAAATAATTTTACATTATTATGTATTATTAATTATTATAAAATAAAAATAAGGAAATATTTCTATGAAATTCAATAATCATAGTTGGTTGATTATAAATTAATAATAAACCCAAAAAATGTGTCAAAAACTGGTTTTCAAAAAACCGAATTCAAGCATAATATGTTCTTAAATTTACTATATGACTATTAACTATCATTAGATAGTTTTAAATTCAGATATATATATATATATAACATAAATAATTCTAAATTATTTGTTTTTATTGTAAATTAATATTGACAATAAATATGCACTAAAAAAAATTTCATAAATATACATTTTATTTTCTAGAAATAAACTTCTTCCAAGATTTCGTATAAAAATAATTTCAATTTAATTAATTATATTAAATATGTATAAATAGTACTTATTTTATTTGAAATAAAAATAAATTAAAAATGTTGATTTAAACTATTTTTATTTAATAAAAATATTATACTGTATTTTAGAATAAATATTATATAATATTCATAGAAAAAGATTCATTTTAAATAAAATCTCAAAATATTCCTATTGTATTATTTTTAAATGATGATTTAAAAATTTATATACAATATATCATATAATATCTAAAGATTATCTATAAATGATTTTTTAATATAATCTATTAAAATAAATAAAAACAAATGTTTATGATAATATATTTTTGAATGATAAAATGAATTTATATATTTTTACATATTATATATATAAAAGAAATCATTAAATTTTTTTATTATAACCTATATGTATATTAAAAAATTAGTTAATTCTATTGATTCCGTCGAATTCAACCATTGAGTTATAACAAATACCTTTAAACAATATATTTTTGGGGTTATTTTTGTTTTGAAGATGCGAGCCATATATGATATCAGAAATGAATTTATTCATTTAAAATATCTGTAAATACCCGGAATTTCCATGTAAATTTTTTAGTATATGGGAATATTATGTGTCCGTGATAATTGACTATGCTTGATTTTGGGGCCCGGTGTGCCAGGAATGAATTTCTGAACATTTTATCATGTATGTTAAGAAAATGTACGAGCAGGTTTTTGTATCATTTGAACTGGTGCTCGTAATTGAAATCTGAGGGCACCATAGAACTCACAGGGCCTGTATTCACTTGAAGAGACATTCTCCTCGACCATAATAGGTTGAGGGTGAATGATATTTTTTCACATTTTGTTAAAAAAGAAAATATAAGTTGTTTATAATTTTTTATCTTTATCTGAAACTCCCATGTGAAGGTTATGGAGGTGGGGACCACCGAGCTTTAAACCTCCCAATTTTAATTCTAGTGGCGGGGACCACCCAAACCCCTTTAATGGGAGAAAACCACTCAACATCCCTAAATCAATTATGCCAACTCCCCATTTAATTGTTGTAGCCAAATAACAATCAATGAGATGTGTCACCATTTTAATTTTGTCAACATAATTGTTCTACATAATAGAAATTATGTTGGATTTTCATTTTTGGTGAATTAGGCAAAGGGATGGAAAAGTAAAAGTGGGAGAGAACCTAAGAGGGATTCTTCATCCTCCAACGAAGAACACACTTCATAATTGAAGAACGTGGATGACGTTCGAACAGACTTTTGGAAGCGTCTTGCAGAAGCGACGAACGCCAACGCCATTATCCTCAACAACTTTGTCTCCTTCCTTGAAAACTTTGTCAACATTCCTCCTAGGTTGGGGTTTAACTATATGTGATTATGGATTCTCATTTTCTTCCCTTCTAAACAAAGAATGCGGATCAACCCTCTAACAACTTGATCGATGGATGATTTCTTTTTGCGTGTTTGGGAAGAATCTTTGTTGGAGGTTTATGGTGGTTGTTTGAAATTTCCCCCTTACCCGTTATTGACAAAAAATCCTAATTCTAGAATGAATCATAGCCACTTGATACCACTCTAACGTAGTGAGTGTGATCCAAACGAACATGGCTCGACCTCTCTGCATTTCATGTCATTAGTTGTCCTGTTCTTTACGACGAAGGTGACGACGTGACCGTGCCGCCTGACTGAAGAGAACCGCAGCTTGTGCCGCCGCAGTGAAGGATGGATGGCCTGCCGAACTGGCCACTGGCGAAGGCGCGACGCCTGATCGCGCCGCGTAGAGAGGAAGGGTGGACATCTTGCCAGCCGCGGTGAACTTTTGCACCAAGACTGCCCCACCGCACTGTGGCCGCCCCACAGCACCGCGCCCCCCACCTAGTTCTGTGGACCCCCTAACTGCGTTACAACGGGAATTCCGCTCCATGACCGTCGTGCCACCCCGAGGCCCCCGCGCCCCGCCACGACCCCCCACCGCGCCGCGGCCCCCACGCCGCCCCACAGCCCATGTGGCCCCTGCACTGCCCCGAAACCGTCGTACCTCCCCACGTCCATCCCGCCGCCAGGACGAGCCGCCTCGCGTGGGTCGGTCCAGATCGGTCCAACCAGGTAAGACCAGATTTGGGCCAGATTCAACCCATTTTTGCTCTATCAGTCATACCGTTGGCATCGGGCATTCGTTGGATGAACCATTCGCGGTGCTAGAAACCATGGAGCAAGACGGTCTTTTTGGTATACCCCACATGTGATTTATATTATTTTAGGATATGGTCTGGTTGGATATTTCATGAATGAAATTGGGCCCCTCAGACAAAAATGATAATAACATATAGACCAGGTGTCCGATTGAAGCACCATATATTGCATTGATACCCCTATGATGTGGAGGTCCTTTGAGATAATTATTCGTGGTACTTTATGGAATTTGGAGTATCGAACAGTGGATTGAAGAGGAGACCCTCTCGTATACAAGCGAGTTTAGTGAAGGAAACCTATAAATAGCTTTGACGATGTACTAGGATCATTTGTGGGTCTGACAACGTAGTAACGATGTACTAGGATCTTGTGTGTGTCAGACAATGTACTAACGATTTACTAGTATCATGTATGGGTCTAATGACCTATTGATGATGTACTAGGATCTTGTGTGAGTCTGACGATATAGTGATGATATACTAGGATCATGTGTGGCTCTGACGACATACAGACGAAGTACTAGGATCATGTGTGGCTCTGACGACATACTGACGACGTATTGGGATCATGTGTGTGTCTGACGATGTACTGATGATGTACTAGGATCTTGTGTGGGTCTGACAATGTACTGACAATGTACTATGATCCTGTGTGGTTCTCATGACGTACTGACAATGTACTTGGATCCGGTGTGGGTTTGACACTGTACTAACGGCGTCCTGCTGATGTACTATGATCCTCTGTGTGTCTGATAATGATTTAGGATCTATCCGAGAACTTCCTCTTGATAGAGTAAGATAAATTAGTTGTCACATCTAATCATCTCTACTTATGTACCTAAGGTATTACTGGTCTGAGCTGATTCTATACCTGTGTGGTACTTTTCTTTATGGTAATTCCATGGTGGTATTCTTCAGTGTGGTGTACCTGTGTCGTACTTACCTTCGTAGTATTCCTTCCTTTGTGGAAATCTTGAGCTTTGGGATAATGAGTTGGGCCTTCTGTTTTCTCTTATTTGAGATGAGTTTACTTGATAACATAGGTATGTGTATGTCTATATACCTAAGTAGGGTTTTCAGTCATTTTAATGCTTTTTGTTTTATGATTAGTGGTTTTGTGAGACCTTGAGTGTCTCGGGGTCCCTAATGAGTATCGTTATACTCACCCCTGCACAAGATATGCCTACAACTCGTTGTGTTTGGTGCAGACGACAAAAGATGCTGACTAAGGACAATAGTACCAGGACTGGAGGTAGCTTGGAGGTGGACCTTAGATGAGGCGTACCATAGAGAAAACCATTTGAGAGTTGTAACTACCCTTAAGGTAGGATTTTGGGAAGGTGATCACAGAAGTTGTTCCAGTTTACTTGTACTTTCAGTTTCTTGTACTTTTCAGTTGGACTTGTATTCTAGCCCCTTTTTCTTACTATACTCAATATGTCTACTATTTAGTTTAAATTAGAGTGTATCTAGTGAGGTACTTAGTTAAATGTGTTTACAGGTTATAAAGGAAATGCCTTCGCGGTTTTATAGAATACACATTTGGTTCAAGTCGCCAGCCCCTATCCTATGGAAGGCGGGTTTGGGGTAGTCACAACACAGGCCCTAGGGTATAGGTCATGAAAAAATGGTATCAAATGAGTTAGTTCTACAATATAACATAGGAAAATGATCATTTTAATGGAAATAATGGTATGTGTAGTGAGTGTGGTTATCAATTTAGGGAATCCAGTGTTGGTGCGGCGGCCAACGTATACATACACCAAGACCCTGAGTACTGATTTATGAATCAGTGCATGAAAACACTGATTGCGTGTGTCTTTTAAAGAGTCTTATTTATGAACTCTTTGTGTCAGGTCACCAGGTATAACATATTGATCGTTCCACACCTATTTCTTTTTAGAATGCCTCTAATCAGACATCCAACTATGGTTCCAGATATAGTACTCACTGATAGCCCACAGAGAGTTGAGACCTCAGTGCATGGACCTCTTCTAGTATAGGCACCAGCGAAGGCACGAGCAGTACAATTAACTATTGGGGCCATCGATTTCACCACCCCTAGCATAAGAGTGTGTACGCTAGGTGAGCGTGTTGCACGAGTTCCAGCGCTAGGGGCCACCCAGGTTCAGGGGAGAGACGGGCCCACAGGCGGCTGAGGATTAACTAGAGGTCGTGGTTAGAGTTTTCCGACTGGTAGGGACACCAACTTATCTCATGGTGATTCTTTCTATAAAGACCCAAAAATTCCATGTAAATTTTTATAATTAAATGGAAATTATACGAGTCCTCAAAAATTGAAGACATGTGATTTTGGGGCCCAGAGTGCCCAGAGTGTATTTTTGAATTATTTTTCGGGTATGTTCAGTAAATGTGCGAGTATGTTTTTCTAACTTTTTAACTAGTGCTCTAAATTCAAATATAAGGGCACCGTTGAAATCGCCGCACTAGTAGTCAAATAAAGAGACCTTCGCCTCAACCAGAGTAGGTTAAGGGTAGAAGTTAGTTTTTCACATATTCATGAAAAAATAAAATAAAATAAAATTGGGAAACATTTTATTATCTTTCTAAACTCCCATGTGAATGTTAAGAGATGGGGACCACCAGAACAAAACCTCCCAGGTAGGGTTATGGTGGTGGGGACAACCAAATGTAAAACCACCAATTTGAATCTAAGGGTGGGGACCACCCAAACCCTACTAATGTGAGAAACCTCTTGAACTCCCACTTTAAAGAGGGACGGGACCTTTAGGTTTCCCCAAAAATTTATTATGCCAACCTCAATGTAATTTGTATGGTAATTTAATTTGTTCCAACAATTAATTTTGCGAAACATATCATATTGTCTACCATTTAATTTTTTTTTGTGGAATTGGGGGAAGTGTTGTCAATGGAAAATTGGGAGAAAACCTTGGAGGAATTATTCTTAACCAATGAAGAATGCTCCTCTAATGAAGAATGACGACGCATGACTTCGACTTCTTTCATGGGACATCCTACAACATGGGACTTCTTCAATCGACTAACATCCTTTCCTCCTCATCGACGTCAACAAACGAACGAGGTAGGGTTGTGTTTTAAATTGATCAATGTTAATTTTTCCTCTTGCATTGGATCATTCCCCATGAGCCACTTTATACCGCCCTAACGTAAAGGGTACAAGCCAAACAAACATGACCCGACCCCTACGCAATCCTTATGGTTTTTTTATTCACGATGGTGACAACAATGGGTGTCGGTGTTTGGAAATGATGGAACTTGAGAATCGCGGCCAGAATCAAGGCTGACTCCACAGCCAGCCACGACGAAGGAGAAAAACGGAGGGTGGCCTGTCAAGCCGGCCACCAGCACTTGGCCGGTGTGTGATCATTCCCCACGGCCTTCCCTGGCGAACCGCCGCTCAACGGCCTCCACCGTACCCGCAGCCTCACCGCCCCACGTCCCTCTGCCGGCCCTGCGGCCTCACCGCCCTGCGGCCTCCTCGCCCACTAGCCTCCGCACCCCTACCGCCCCACGTCCTTCCACAGACCCCATGACCATCGCTTCCCATGGACCCCTCGGTCTCCCCATCCCCTTGCTTCCCGGACACCTATGGCCTCATGGCCTCGTGACCCTTCGTGTTCCCAGTGGCCTCGTCGCCCTCGCGGCCTCTGCGCTGCCCTCGGGGCCTTGCGCTGCTCCGCGGCCACCGCGCAACCCAGCATGGGCCAATCCAGACCCATTGTGTTCCGGGCCGGATGCAGTGGGCCTAGACAGACCCATCGTGATGGTTTGACGCAAACTGGGTCGGGTCAGCATAGGCCGGTTCAGACCAGACCCAAACCAACTACGAGACTTTCTCTCTATCGGCCATAAATTTTGAACTAGGCATCCATTTGACAAATAGAAAATGGCACTATAATCCATGGAGAAAGAAGGTCCCTATGGTATACTCCACATGAGATTTGCATAAATTTGGGATGCGGTCATGTTCATCAAGCACGAATCCAACCGGGCCCTCGGGACTAAAAGGCTAATAACTTACAGACCGAGCGTCCATTTAACGCACTGTCTATTGCATTGAGACCTCTATGATGTGGTGGTCCTCTGGGATTATTTTTCATGGGATTTAATTCCTGTTGGAGTGTCTACCAGCGGATTTAGTAGTGGAACCTCTCGGAGATGAAAAAACATATAGCGGGAACCTAGTAGCTGGCAGTGACATGGAGAATGAATAGAGATCCTATATGGGTCAGCACCGAGCGATCCTATGTAGGTCAGCACAAAGAAATATTATGTGGGTTAGCATCGAGCGATCTTGTGTGGGTTAGCACCGAGTGATTCTATGTTGGTCAACACCCAATGGTCCTGTGTGGTTCAACACCGAGCGATCTTGTGCTGGTCAGCACCGAGCGACCCTGTGTGGGTTAGTACTGAGGGATCCTATGTGGGTCAGCACCTAGAGATCCTATGTGGGTCAGTATCTAGAGATCATATGTGGGTTAACACCGAGCGATCCTATCTAGGTCAACAGTAGAGCCTCTTAATAGAGTTAGATGATTCAATAGTTACATCAAATCATTTGTACTTTTTGTAACTAATTTATCCCTAGTGTGAGATGAGTCAGTACCTTTGTGATATTATTTTGTGTGGTGTACCTATGTGTTACTTACCTTCGTGGTGTTCCTTACTTTGTAGAAAAGATGATATTTGGTCTTTTTAGTTAGACTCTGAGTTTCTTCATGATTAAGATGGGTATACTTGATAACTTAGGTAAATGTATGGGCATATACCTAAGTTGGGTTGTCACTGGTTTAATTTTTTTTGGTATATCCTTTGTAATTTTACGTGACCATGAGGGTCTCGGGGTCCCTACAGAGTATCATTATCCTCACCCCTGCACGGGCTATGCCTACACCTCATTATGTTTGGTGGAGAAGACGGATAACGCTGGATTAGGACAAGAGTACCAGGACTGGAGGTAGCTTGGAGGTGGACCTCAGACGAGGCTTTCCGCAGAGGAAACAATTTGATATCTGTACCTACCATTCATTTAGGATCATTGGCGGGTGATCATAGGAGTTTTTCTATTTTAATTGTACTTTCAGTTTCTTGTACTTTCCAGTTGGGATTGTATTTTGTCCCCTATTTCATTCTGTACTCATTGAGTTTACTGATTGGTTTACATGAGTTCATATCTTGTTGTGTACAATGTATCATGTGTTTAAAGGTTATAAAGGCAATGCCTTACCAGTTTTAGGGAGTAGGCCTTTGGTGATAGTCATCATTCCCTAGGCTATGGAAGGCAGGTTGGGGTAGTCAAGTCACGAGCCCCTGGGGACGAGTCGTGACTAATTGGTATCATTGGAGTCAGTTGTACTATAGAACATAAGACTCAGATCCTTTTTAATGTTAGTAGTGTTAAGTGTATTGAGTGTGGTTTTCAATTTAGGGAATCCATTGTTGGTGTAGTGGTCGACATATCCATACACGAGGACCCTAACTTATGATTTCTGACTCAGTTCACAAAAACACTGATTGTGTGCGTGTTTTCAAAAGTTTTCTTTGTGATCATTTGAGTCAGCTCACCATGTATGAAGTTTTAACCATGGTGCAAGTGTTTCTTTTTATTATTTCTCCACGTAGATATCGATATAGGGTTCCAAGAGTAGTACACACTGATAGCCCACCAAGCGATGAGGCCTCGGTGTAGGGCTCTCTTCCAGTTGAGGCACCAGCGGAGGCACCAGCGGTACCATTACACATTGGGCCATGGATACCACCATCCCCAGTAGTAGAGGGTGCACACCACTTGAGCGCATTACACATGTTCTAGAGCCAGAGGCCAGTCTGGTTTAGGGGAGAGACAGACCCACAGGTGGATGAGGATTGGATGGAGGCCTTTGTGAGGGTCTTCTTACTGGTACGAAAACTAGACGATCTCATGGTGATCCTTGAATCCAATATTCTACAGGTAGCAGCATGTAGATGGTGGAGCATGATTTTTCCAGATTCATAATGAGGTGACACTTCTCCGGGAAGACTTCTAGAGCATGTTTAGGGCAGAGTTTGTTTCAGCGACTCTTCGTGCAGTGTGCATACATGAGATTCTTCATTTTTTATAGGGAAACATCTTTGTGTTTCAGTACTCACAGAGGTTCATCGACCTCTGAAGATACTCCATAGATATGGTGTGGGACCCATTCATCAGGGCCTGGTCCTTTGAGCATGGACGTATATGGGAGGTCAAGGATCTGATGATATCTCTTAGCATCCCGGCGTAGGAGGAGGTGTCAGGGAGAGCCCTCTTTTTGGAGTGTTTCCTTTCTAAGAAGTCACAACTTTGAGACCCACCACCAATCATCACAAAGAGGATTATTCTACAGCTGGAAGCAGATAGATGTTGTAGAGATCCAAGAGGGCCTGACATATAGGTGGACGACCATAGGTTTCAGGGTCGGTTGTGCGGGGAACCCTAGATAGAGCCAATCATTCCATGAGTGGGCAGTGTTACACATGTGGACGGCATTTTCACTTGGCTCATGACTATATGACACTCTCTATGGATGATCAACAGATGCTTGAAGGACCGCCCAGTAAAAGATAGAGGTCTGATCGAGTAGGTCCGCAGTGAGCAGGTGGATGTGGCAGAGGAGTTTGTCGTGCATCTGGAAGTGGGTGACTATTCAGGATGTTACTGCCACCACCACCAGGTGGTCCACCCCAATAAGAGGGAGCATGAGGACAAGGAAGAGCTCAACACTAGGCAGCTGAGGCCTACGATCATAGCACTTCAGATATGATACGAGTTAAGATCTATGTCTACTCCACCTTAGTTGTAGTACTTATAGACACAGGTTCCAATCATTTTTTTAATGCCACTGCCCTCGTTCGGAGCTCAGAGATTCCAACGGATTCATTGCCTTGATTCTTACCACTAGTGACTCCTACGTGAGTGTATTCGAATATTACATTCTAGTGCATGAAGTGAAATATTAATCTAAAAGTTGATAGTTTTGGCTGGGATCTCCTAGTACCAGCGTCGAGGCCTTATGATGTCATCTTGGGTATGGACTGGTTATCTATAGTTCATGCATAGATTGACTGTATTAATCACAAAGTGCGGTTTGTATGCACAGATTGGACTAGGATTACATTCACCGGCAAGAAGGGAGCCTATGAATCTCATGATGGATTTACCTGGAAGAGAGTGCAGCCAAGCACTCATTAGTTTCCTAGCCTTACCCTTGAAGTAGTTGTTGTGGAGGGTCCATGATTTCCTATAGTGGTGGACCAATACACAGATGTTTTCCCATATGATGTTCCAGATCTACCTCCTCACAGAGAGGTGGAAAATTACATTGACTTGTACCCTGGTATAACACTGATATCTACACCGGCGTATCGGATGGCTCCAAAAGATTTTCTTGGCCTGCAGTTATATCTACATGACTTATAGGTGAATGGGTTCATACGGACCAATGTATCTCCTTTGGAAGCCCTGATTTTGTTCTCTGAGAAGAAGGATGAGAGCATGAGACATTGCCTCGACTATCAGCGTCAGAACCAGGTGACCATGAAAAAAAGTACCCACTGTCAATGATTGACGACATCTTTGATTAGCAGAAGTGAGCAAAATGGTTCTCGAAGATAGACCTCATATCAACCGATCACCAGCTCAGCGTACGAGATGAGGATGTGCAAAGATGGATTTCATATATTGTTATGGCCAATACAAGTTATTTTTTATGCCATTCTACATGACCAATTCTCTAGAAATGTTTCATGGGACTCTTGAATGAGATATTTTTTCCATTCCTTGATCACTATGTAATATTCTTCCTCGATGACATTCTGATCTACTCGACTACTGAAGAGGAGCATGCCCATTATTTGTAGGTAGTACTGAACACACTATGAGATCACCAGTATTATGGTAAGCTATTGAAGTCCCAGTTCTGGATCTTATAGGTTCACATTATGGGACATGTTATATCGGAGGCTGGAGTTGCAGTAGATCCAGCAGATTTTGAGGTGACACATTCTTGGGAGCCACCCAGGAGTGTGATAGAGGTACCTAGTTTTTTGTGTTAATCTGGATAATACCATAGATTTGTGTCAAGTTTCTCTAGAGTTGTAGCACCACTATTAGTGTTGATGAAAAAGGGGTAACCCATCGTATTGTTAGAGAGATGCCAGAAGAGTTTTCTAGGAGCTGAAGTAGAGGCTGAATAGTTCCCCCATAACGAGGGTATCAGAGGAGGGTGTAGGGTACGTAGTTTTCTAAGTTACATCAAGGTCATGTCTTGGATGTGTCCTGATGCTGGAGCAAGCAGTGTTCACATATGGTTCTCAACAGCTGAGATATCATGAGTAAAACTATGCTACCTATGTCCTGGACTTAGCAACAGTGGTCTTCGCTGTGATGATGTGGTGACATTAGTTGATGGGAGAGAATTTTACAGTCTACTTAGATCACATGACTCTCAGGTATATCTTCTCTCAGAAGGACCTGAACTTGAGAAAACTACTTTGTCTTGAGTTACTCCAGGACTATGACTTCGAGATAGTCTATACTCCAGGGAAGGGGAATGTTGTGGAAGATGCACTCAACAAGAGGTCTAGTATACAAGTATTGGGCGAGGTGACAAAGTAGCTGGACTCTTTGCAAATATCCTTTGTGGGTCGGGATGGAGCATCTTTACTTTAGTCTCTTACAGTCACTCCCCCACTTCTTCAATGAGTCAGGGAGGTGCATCCCGGGGACACTGGCTGTGATACTCGATGTGCCTAGATATCCATGGGACATGTACTTGATCTATTTTGTATAGGTGGGGAGCACATCATCATCTCAAGAGGTCGTACCATGGTACCAGAGTCTCTTCAAGAGTGATAGTTGATGGAGTTTGACACATCTCCTCTAGCGCTACATCCAAGAGTGGCGAAGATGTACTAGGATCTCTGATGACATCACTGGTGGACGAGAATGAAGAAAGGAGTAGAAAAGTTTGTCTCTCAGTGTCTCTATTGTCTGCAAGTGAAGGTATAGCATCAGGTACAATCAGGCATAGTTTAACCTTTAGGGGTCCTACAGTGAAAGTGGGATGAAATATCCATGGACATTGTGATAGGACTACCACATACATCCAGAGGTCATGATTCTATTTAGGTGATCTTCGACCGACTCACCAAGTCGGCCCACTTTTTATTGATCCGATAGCAGGGTTCCATAGAGATCTTGTGAAGCCTCTATATGCAAAATATTCTCTGGCTACATAGAGTAGCCCTGATCATTGTCTCCGATCATGATACATGTTTTACTTCCCGGATATTGAAGGGGTTGCAAGAGGATTTCAGGACGTAGCTTCATTTGAGCATCGCCTTCCATCCACAAACGGATAACCAGATTGGGTGGACCATTCAGACTACCGAGGAAATGTTGTGTGCTTGTATTTTCAACTTCGATCATAGTTTTAAGGATCACTTTCCTTTGGTGGAGTTCTTTTACATCAACTGATATCACTCCACCATTGGGATGAAACATTTTGAGGTGTTGTAGGTGTGACCTTGCAGATCATCTTTGTGTTGGAATGAACTAGGGGAGTCATCACTATTGAGACCATAGATGGTATGGGCTACCAAAAGGAAATTGCAGATCATCCAAGAGTAGATGAAGACTATACAGAGCAGGAAGAAGTGTTATTCCAACAAGAGACAGAGACCTCTGGGGTTTAAGGATGGCGACCACATCTTTCTACTGGTCTCACCTAAATGATGTTTATGAATATTTTGTTGAGCTATAATGTTGTCTTCGAGGTTCATCAGACCTTTTCAGGTCCTCAAAATAGTTGGTGAGGTGGCTAACCACTTATCTCTTCCCCCTCAGTTGCATCGGGTGCACAACTTCTTCCACATATCTTAGCTGAGGATAAATGTGCAGGACCAATCCCACATCATCGACCATAGAGAGCTAAACATCGATGATGGGGTGACATTTTCAGAGGTTCCAGTTGAGATTGAGGATCGACAGGAGTAGGTCATTTATGGGTGGTCGATACCTCTAGTGTGTGTTCCCTGGCAGCACAGAAACATTTAAGAGAGAACATGGGAGCAGGTGACTCATATTCATGCTCAGTACCCCCACTTATTTTCTTAGTTTTTTTATATAGATTTCGGGGGTGCAAAGCCTTAAGGTGGGGAGAATGTAAAGACCCAAAAATTCCATGTAAATTTTTTTAAATTAAATGGAAATTTTATGAGTCCGTGAAAATTTATCGTGCATGATTCCATGGCTTGGAGTTCTCGGAATGTATTTTGGAATTTTTTTAGGTACGCTTAGTAAACGTGCAAGCTAGTTTTTATAAATTTTGAACCGGTGCTCATATCTAAAATCCGAGGGCACCATTGAACCTGTATCGTGAGTAGTCGCTTATGGAGACCATAACCTCGACTTTAGTTGGTCGAGGTTGGAAGTTAGTTTTCCACTTATTCGGGGAAGAATAATATAAAATAAAAATGTGTAACATTTTTTTTATTTTGAAACTCCCATGTGGAAGTTAAGAGGTAGGGACCACAAGAACTAGACCTCCCATTTGACTATAGAGAGGTGGGGACCACTATAACTAATCCTCTCATGTGGGGTTATAGAGGTGGGGACCACCAAATCTAAAACCCCCAATTTTAATTTAATTGTGGGGGCCACCCAAACCCATATAAAGAGTGAAACCGATTGAATTTCCTCTTTAATGAGGGTGGTGACCTTTAGTTTTCCCAAAAAAATTATTATTCCAACCACAATGTAATTATGATGCTAATTTGATTTGTTTGAACAATTAAATTGGGGGAACATATCTTATTGGCTACTTTTTATTTTTTGGTGGAATTGGGGAATGTGTCAGAAAAGGGAAATTGGGAGAGAACCTTGGAGGAATTATTATTCTCCAACGAAGAACACTCCTCAAACGATGATCATTGATGCACAACTTCTAATTCTTCCTTAGGACATCCTCTAACGTTGGATTTCTTCAATCGATGACCATCCTTCCCTCCTCATCAATGTCAAAAAACAAATGAGGAAGGGGTGTGTTTTAAATTGATCAATGTTAATTTTTCATATCACATTGGATCATTCCCATTGAAATGATTGATACATCCCTAACGCGGAGGGTAGGGTCCAAAAAAACCTGGCCCGACCCCTCTGAAAACAGTATGGTTCTTTTGTGTGTTCTTCACGATGGTGACAGTGAAAAGTGCTGGAGTTTGGCACCAGTAGATCTCAAGAACTGCGGCTGGCACCACGATCGGCTATGACGAAGGTGACAAATGGAGGGAAACCAGGAATGTCGTCCACTAGAAACAGCATGTTGTGCGACCTCACTTCCCGACCAGTAATTGAATAATGTCGCACCACGACCTCCATTTCCCCATGGCCTCACCACATTGCCGACCTCCGTAGCCCTCACAGCCCTTCACGGACCCTACTGCCACGCCGCTCTGTGGCCCTCTACAGCCCTTGCGGCCTCACCGCCTAGCGCCCCTCTGTAGCCAATGCAGCCCCCATTGTCTTGCCACCGTGCGACCCCCTATGGCCCCTGCGGACTTCGCCGCCTAGTGGCCCTTGCGGCCACGCCATCCCGCAGTCTCACGGCCCCCTGAGGCCTCAGCGCCCTGCGGCCCCTGAGGCCTCACAGCCCTCACAGTATCTGTGATGCCCTCCCCGCATCATGTTGCTCTACAGCCCCTGCACTGCCCAGTGTGGGCCGGGTCATCCCAAACCGGGTCGGGTCAGCCCAGGTCTGGTCGGTCCAGGTCGGTCTGACTGAGTCGGATAGACCAAGTCGGACCGGACCCAAACTAGCTACGAGTTTTTCGCCCTATCGTCCATAACATTGGCATCAGGCATCCATTTTACAAACCGAGAATGGCACTGTGAACCAGGGATCTAGATGGTCCCTTTGGTGTACACCACTTGATATTTGGATAAAGTTGGGATACAATCAGTTGGATGAAGCACGAATCCAACCAGGCCCTCGAGACTAAATGTTATATAACTTATAGACCAGATGTCCGATTGATGCACCGTCTATTATGTTGAGACCAATATGAAGTGGTGGTACTTTGGTATACATTTTCTTGCATCTTAGTGGCAGTTGGAGTATCGACCATTGGATTGAGGAGTGGACACTCCTAGATATGAGCAAGCATAGTGTTGGAAACCAGTAGCTAGTTGTGACTTGATGAATAAATATAGTTCTTTTGTCGTTCATCCCTGAGCGATACTACATGGGTCCGCACCATGTGATCCAATGTGGGTCAACACTGAGTGATCCTGTGTGGCTCAGCACTGATCAATCCTTTGTGGGTCGGCACCTAGCGATTCGGTGTGGGTCATCACTGACCGATCCTATGTAGGTCATCACCGAGCGATCCTGTGTGGTTCAGCACCAAGCGATCCTTTGTGGGTAAGCTCCTAAAGATCTTATGTGGTTTAGTATCTTGAGATTCTATGTGGGTCAGGACCGAGTGATCTAGTGTGGGCCATCATTAGATTTTCTTTAATAGAGTAAGATGATATAGTAGTTACATATAATCATTTGTACTTCTGTACCTAAGTTATACCTGGTGTGAGATGAGTAAATACCTTTGTTCTATTCTTCTCTGTGGCATACCTATGTGGAACTTACCTTCTTGGAGTTATTTCATTTTGGGAATAGTTGATCTTTGTTCTTTTTTGTTGGAATCTGTGTTTCCTCATGATTGAGATGGGTATACTTGATAACTTATGTATATGTATGGGCATATAGCTATGTAGGGTTTTCACTAGTTTTCATGCTTTGTGGTTTATACTTTTTTGATTTTTCGATACCTTTAGGGTCTCCGGGGTCCCTACTAAGTATCGTTATACTCACCCCTACATGGGTTATGCCCGCACCTCGTTATGTTTGATGTAGATGACGGAAATCACTGACTGAGGACGAGACTACCAGGACTAGAGGAAGCTCAAAGGTGAAAATTAGATGAGGTATAACATAGAGATGACCATTAGAGAGTTGTACCTACCCTTTAGGTAGGATCCTCGGTAGGTGATCACAGGAGATGTTCTGGTTTATTTTTAGTTTCAGTTTCTTGTACTTTCCAGTTGGGCTTGTATTCTGGCCTCTAATGCTTTCTGTACTCAATATGTTTACTATTCACTTTACTTGAGTTCGTATCTTACTGTATGCTTTTTTGCCTATGCTTACAAGTAATAATGTAAATTTCTTACCAGTTTTAGGGAATATCCCATTGGTGCTAGTCACCATCCCCTAGCAAAAGGAAGGCGGGCATGGGGTAGTCACGGCACGGGCCCCAAGGAACAGGTCGTGACGCTTGCTTCCAGTCTTCTACAAGATGTAGTAGGATGATGGTGGAGCATTATGCTCTATGTTCACGATGAGGTAACGCTTCTCTATGTAGACTTTGAGATCATGTTTCATGCAGTGTTTTTCCCAGTGACTCATCAGACAGTGCTCATACTTGAGCTTCTTCATCTATAGCAGGGAAGTATGTTCGTGGATCAGTACTCGGAGAGGTTCACTAACCACTCATGATATACCACTGATATGGTGTGGGATCTATTATTTAGGGCCTAGACCGTTGAGCAGGGGATCAAGTGGGATATTAGGACTTAGGTGATTTCTCTCAGCATCCCGACATAGGTGGGGGTGATATAGAATTCCCTCTTAGTGGATTGTTTTCTTGCTGAGTAGTTGCTAGTAGCAAGAACCACCACCAGACGTCACGTAGTGGAGTCTTCTACAGCTCAAAGTAGACAGATATAATAGAGGTCCAAGAGGAATAGACATTCTAGTGGACGACCACATGAAAAAGGATCGGTTGTGTGGGGTATCAGAGATAGTGCCAGTCATGCGAGGAATATGCAGTGTTTCACATGTGACTGGAAGTGTCACATGGCTCGTGACTATATAAACCTCCATACAGATGAATAGTAGATGGTTGAGGGGACCGCCTAGGCAGAGACAATGGATCGATATAGGAGCTCCGCATGGAGTAGGCAGACGTGGTAGAGGAGCTGGCCATGCAGCTGGTAGTAGGGGATGATTTGAGATGTTACATCCACCACCACTAGGTGGTCCACCCCAGACATAGGGAGCAGGAGGACAGAGGAGGGATCAACTCAAGGTAGATGAGGCCTATGATCACAATGCTGCAGATATGATACGAGGTATTATTTGTGTCTACTTCACCTTAGCTACAGTACTTATAGACTCATGTGTCGGTCATTATTTTATTGACACCACCCTCATTCCGAGCTCAGAGATTCCGATGGAGCCGTTGGCTCGATCCTTACGTCTAGAGACTCCTATGAGAGTAGATTCAACGATTACAAACCAGCGCCGGTAGGGTGAGCTTACTGAAGGAAGAAAAAGCTTGAACAAGAATATCCTAGTAGTTTCATCATGGTCGTATGATTTCATCTTGTGTATGGACTAGTTATCTATAGTCTATGCTTAGATGGACTATATTAGGTGCAAAGTGTGGTGTGTCCACACAGATGGGACAAGGATTACCTTCACTAGCGAGAAGGGAACCTTTGCAGCACTGGATGGACTTATCTGGAGGATATTGTACCACCCAATCACTCATTAGTTGGATAGCCTCACCCTCGGCGCAGTTGATGTGGAGAGTCTGAGTTATCATGTAGTGGTGTACTAGTACGGGGATGTCATACCTAATGATGTTTTGGGTCTACCTCCTCGTAGAGAGGTAGAATTTTACATTAAATTGTACTATTGGACGACACTGATATCCACACCAGTGTTTCATATGGATCTTGAAAAGCTTCATGAGCAATAGGTATAGCTGGAGGACTTACCGGGAAAGGGTTCATTCAACCCAATGTTTCTCCTTGGGCAGCACCGATTTTGTTCACCAAGAAGGCAAATGGGTGCTTGAGGATTTTTATTGACTACTGGTGTCTGAACTAGGTGACCATGAAGAACAAGTACCCACTCCTGAGGATTGATGAACTCTTTGACTAATTGCAGGGAGGACGCTGGTTCTCAAAGATAGTCCTTAGATCAGGATATCAGCAGCTTAATGTACGGGATGAGGATGTAAAGAAGACAACATTTAAATATCGATATAGCCATTATGAGGTCATGGGTATGACATTATGTGTGACCAAAAACCCAGTATTGTTCATGGGACTCATGAATAGGATCATTCAGCCCCACCATGATCTCTTTGTGGTGGTCTTCATCAATGACATTCTGATCTACTCTGCTACTTAGGTGGAGCATGCATATTATTTTCAGGTTGTACTCGACACATTCTAAGAGCACTAGTTTTTTTGTATTCTCTCGAAGTTCTAGTTATGGATACGAGAGGTTCACTTTCCGGGATATACCATATCAGAGGCTGAGTTGTATTGGATCCAGTGATGATTGAGGCGGTAATTGTTGGGGAGTCACCCTGGAGTGTGATGGAGGTACAAAGTTTCTTGGGTTTGGCCGGATACTACCGGAGATTTCATCCAGATTTCTCTATAGTTACAGCACCTCAATCAGCATTGAAAAAGAATGGGAAACACTTCATGTGGTCGACGAGATTCAATTTGAGTTTTCAGGAGCTGAGGTGGAGGCTGACTAGTGCCCCCATATTGAGGCTCCCAAAGGATGGAGTAGGGTATGTCGTCTACTGCGACATATTAGAGACTGGGATCAGATGTTTCCCAATGCAGGAACAAGTAGTGATCACATATAGTTCTCATCAACTCAGAAAAAATGAGAAGAACTGTGCTACCCATGACCTGGAGTTAGTAGCAGTGGTCTTCGCATTGAAGATGTAGGGACATTACTTGATGGGAAACCATTTTATAGTCTAATAGGATCAGAAGATCCTCAAGTATATATTATCTCAGAAGGACCTGAACCATATATAGAGAACTTGTCTTGAGTTCCACTAGGATTATGACTTCGAGAGAATCTATACTCCTTGGAAAGGGAATGTTGTAGCAGATGCACTCTGCATAAGATCTGGTATACAGCTGCTAGGTGAGGCGACAGGGTAGCTGGCCGCTTTGGAGATATTCTTTGTGGATCAGGATGGAGCAGCTTTTCTTCATTCTCTTACAGTAACACCCTCACTTCTTCAGTGAGTCAAGGATGTGTAGCATGGGGATACTGACTACGAGGCATGACATGCAAAGATATTCACAAGACATGTACCTGATTGATTTTCTAAAGGTGGGGAGAATGTCATCCTCTTTAGAGGACGAAACATGGTACCAGTGTCATTTCACAAGAAAGTTTTGCGGGAGTCCCACACATCCCCTCTAGTAGTACATCCAGGTGTGGAGAAGATGTACCAGGATCTCTGATGACATCATTGGTGGCTGAGAATGAAGATAGCAGTAGCAGAGTTTGTCTCTCGGTGCCTCACTTATCCGCAAGTGATGGTGGAGCATTAGGTACTAGCAGGCATGGTTCAACTGTTAGAGGTCCCAGAGTGGAAGTGGGATGAGATATCAATGGATTCGTGACAGGACTTCCATGTATATCCATAGGTCATGATTCTATTTGGGTGATCTTCAAACGACTCACCAGGTCGGCCCACATCCTATCGATCAGAGAGCTGGGTTCAGTAGAGATCTTGGGACCCATCTATGTAAAAAATATTGTGCGGATAAATGGAGTACCCTTGACGACTGTCTCTGATCGTGATGCACGTTTTACATCCCACCTATTAAAGCCGTTAGAGGAGGCTTTCAGGATGCAGCTTCATTTGAGCACTGCCTTCCATCCTCAGACGGATGTCCGGACTGAGTGAACTATTCAGAACCTCGAGGACATGCTACGTGCTTGTGTCCTAGACTTCTGTCGCAGCTAGGAGGATCACTTTCATTTAGTGGAGTTCGCATACAACAACAACTATCACTCCACCATTTGGAAGGAACCTTTGAAGGAATTGTACCGACAACCTTGAAGATCACCTTTGTACTGGACTGACATAGGGGAGTCTGCACTCATGGGACTAGAGATGGTACAGGATACCATAGAGAACGTCCCGATCATCCAGGAGAGGATGATGACTGCACAGAGCAAGCAGAAGTCTTATGCTGATAGGAGACGGAGACCTTTGGAGTCCGAGGATAGCGACCACATCTTCCTATGGGTCTCACCCCGACGAGGGTTACAAATATTTGGCTGAGGCGGCAAGTTATCTCAGGGGTTCATTGGAACCTTTTAGTTCCTCATCAGAGTTGGAGTGGTGGATTACCGCTTAGAACTTCCCCCTCAGTTGCACCAGTTGCATGATGTGTTCCACGTATCCAAAATGAGGTGATACGTGCATGACCTATATCACATCATCGACCATGGAAAGTTGGACATTGATGATGGGGTGATGTTTTTGGAGGTTTCAGTGGAGAATGAGGATCGATCATTAAGGTTCCTTCATGGGCAGTCGATACCTCTAGTGTGCATTCTATGGAAGCTCAGGAACATCCAGGAGACCAAATGGGAGTGAGAGGCTCTGATTCATGCTAAGTACCACTGCTTGTATTTCTAGTTTTTGTGAGGTGGCTTTCAGGGACGCAAATCCCTAATGTGGGGAGAATGTAAAGACCTAGAATTTTCATGTAATTTATTTTACTTTATGGGAATATTACGTGTCTGAAAAAATTGACAACGCGTGATTCGAAGACACGATGTGCCTGGAATGAATTTATAAACTTTCTTTTCGGATACGTTCAATAAACGTACGAGAAGGATATTGTAACATTCGAACTGGTGCTCAAAATTAAAATCTGAGGGCACCGTTGAACTCACAGTGCCGGTATCCAATTAAGGAGACCATCACCTCAACTATAGAAGGTTGATGGTGAAAGATAGTTTTTCACTTTTTCGTGGAAAAATAAAAATAAAAATTATTTAACATTTTTTATCATTATTTGAAACTCCCATGTGAAGGTTATTGTTGTGGGGACCACCGAGCATAAAACCCTTCATGATGAATTCTTGGGATGTGGACCACCTGCACTTCATTAATGGGAGAAAAAATCTAAGCTTCCCTAAATCAATTATACCATATCCCCATTTAATTGTTGGAGACAAATAATAATTTGTGAGATGTTTCAGCATTTTAATTCTGCCAAAAAAATTCATCTACCTAATTAAAATTATGTTGGATTTTAATTTTTCTTGGAATTGGAGAAAAATTTGGAAATGGAAAATTGGGAGAGAACCTTGGAGGTATTCTTTAACCACCAATGAAGAATGAACTCTGGAATTGAAGACTGAGGATGATGTTCGAGCCGACTTTGGAAGCATCTTTTGGACGACACGAACGCTGACACCATTATCCCCAACAAACTCATCTTCTTCCTCGTGAACTCCGTCAACAAACTACCGAGCTAGGTAATTAATTATGTGTGATTATGGATTCCCATGTTCTTCCCTTTATAAATAAATAATTTAGATCAACTCTATAACTATTTGATCCGTGCAGGATTCCTTTTTGCAGGTGTGGGAATAATCACTGCTGGAGGTTGTAGGGTGGTTGTTTGAATTTTTCTCCTTACCCGTTCTTGGCGACTCTTCATAATTCAAGAATGAAAAGTATCCATTTGATACCGCTCTAACACGGAGAGTGTCGGAAAAATGTATATGGCTCGACCACTCCGTAATACTTTTGACTATTTTCGTTGTTCTTCACAATGAAGGCGACGGAGCGACCGCTCCTCCCAACAGAAGAGAGCTACGACTTGTGACGCAGTGGTAAAGGATGGATGGCCGGCCAAACCGGCCACCGACGGAGGCGTGATAGGTGATCGTGCCACGTGCAGAGGTAAGATTTCTATATGGCCAGTCATGGAGGACCACCGCACCACAACCAACATGCCCCCCCCCCCCCCCCCCCGCGACCCCACACCACCCCACAGCCCCTATGCCGCATTGTGACCCCATCACGACCTTTTAGCCCCCGCGCCACACTACAGCCCTCATGCTGCAACGCGGCCCTCGTGACACACCACGGGCATCGCACCACACCGTAGCCCGCAAACCACTCTGTGGCCCTCGCAGTGCACCATGACTGCCCTGCCACCAGGCCAGGACACCCAGCCCAGATCGGGCCGAACCCCACAGGTCCGGCCAGACCCAGTGGGCTGGGACGACCCAAACCGGATCGGGCCATCCCAGGAGGAGTTGAGCTAGGTTAGTTTGACCGAGTCGGACCAGACCCGGGCGTCCGTTTGACGAACCTTCAGTGGCACTAGAAACAATGTAGTGAGACGGTCCCTTTGGTATACCCCACATGATATTTGGATAATGTTTGGCATACATTCAGGTTGGATCGCGCACGAATCCAACCGGGCCATCGGGACTAAAATTCTAATAACATAAAGACCGGGCATCCGATTGATGCACCTTTTGTTGAGTTGATACCCCTATGATGTGGCGGCCATCTAGGATACTTCTTCATGGGACTTTGTGGATGTTGGAGTATCAATAAGTGGCATAAGTAGCAGACTCTCTTGGAGACAATCGAGATTAGTGTGGGAACCCTGTAGCTGGCTGTGACGATGTACTTGGATCCTGTTTCGGTATCATGACATACTGATGGTGTACTATGATCCTATGTGGGTATAACAACCTAATGACGTTGTACTAGGTTCATGTGTGGGTCTGACAATGTACTGACTATGTACTAGGATCCTTTGTGGCTCTAATAACGTACTGATGATGTACTATGAACCTGTGTGGGTTTGACGACGTACTAACAATGTACTGGGATCCTGTGTTGGTCTAACGGCATACTAAAGATGTACAAGGATCCTGTGTGGGTATTAAAATGTACTAACAATGTATTAGGATCTTGTGTGGGTTTGAAGAGGTACTAATGATGTACTAGGATCTTGTGTGGGTCTGGAGACGTACTGACGATGTACTAGGATCATGTGTGGGTCTGCGACATATTGACGATCTACTATGATCTTATGTGGGTCTGACAATGTACAAATGACGTTCTGATGATGTACTATGATCCTCTATGGGTCTGATGATGATTTAGGATCATTCGTTGGTCTTCCTGTTAACAGAGTAAGATAAATTATTGGTCATATCTAATAATCTCCACTACTGCACCTCAGATATACCTGGTGTGAGCTGAGTCCGTACCTGTGTGGTACATTCCATTCAGTTTGGCGTACCTATGTGGTACTTAACTTCATGGCATTCCTTCCTTTGTGGAACTGTTGATCGTTGTGCTAATGATTTGGGCCTTATGTTTTCTCGTGTTTAATATGGGTTTACTTGAAAACTTAGGTATATGAATGGGAATATACCAAAGTAGGGTTGTCAGTCATTTTCATGCTTTGTGGTTTATCCTTTTTGGTTTTGTGAGACCTTGAGTGTCTCGGGATCCTGACTATGTATCATTATAATAACCCCTACACGGGATTTTCCTGCGCCTCATTGTGTTTGGTGCAGAAGATGGACAACGCAGACTGAGGACGAGAGTACCAGGAGTGGGGGTATCTCAGAGGTGGACCATAGACAACGTGTACCATAGAGACAAATGTTCGAGATCTGTACCTACCATTCAGGTAGGATATTTGGAGGGTGATCACAGTATCTGTTCCAGTTTATTAGTACTTTTAGTTTCATGTACTTTCCAGTTAGGCTTGTATTTTGGAAATTTTTCTTACTCTACTCACTCTATTTACTATCTAGTTTAGTTAAGTTTGTATCTTGTGGTGTGCTTGCTTTCATGTGTTTACAGTTTATAAAGTCAATACCTTCCCACTTTTTGGGAATACTCTATTGGTGATATTCACTAGCCTTTAGCCTATGGAAGGCGGGCATAGGGTAGTCATGACACGGGCCCCGGGGGACGGGTCGTGACAATATCTGTGTGTTACATATCTATCAGTTTATATCTCAAGATATAAATTCCTTCTTTATTTTGATTCCTACTTCTCTATTGTGACTTGTTCATTTTTGCAGCATATAAATTATGTTGGGCTAGTTCATTCCAACGGTTTTTATAGTAGTGTCAATATGTATTTCCAAAACAACATAAAATATCAAGTCTTTAAAATCTATATTTCATAGACATATTCATTTCATTTGATTAAAATTATTCTTATATGTCTTTCATCTTTTTATTTCAAATCTTCTCCTCAACACATATGTCTTCTATAACATTGATTGAATGAATATGTTTTACAATAAAATCATCGTCCATAAGAAAAAACCTCTAATAATTAAAATCATTGCATAAATATATAATACTCTTCAGTTTATAATTTTCCATTCAATATTAATTCAATTATCTTATATGACCTTTTTCATCATTCATTTTGGAATATTTTGTGGATTTTATTTTGAAAACGATATCAAAATTACCCAATATAGTTCCACATAATATGTAAAATTTTTCACCACCATGTTGTGAATGTTTTTAAATAGAAAATTTTAATAGTATTTGAAATAAATGTATCAGTTTAATTATTCATTCAACTAGGAACATAATAAGTAAACATTTTCTTGGTGTTCAGAATAATATTTTCACCATATTTCATTATTCTAATGGTCAATTTTCTATCACCACTGGGGTTGATAGTATAATATACTTTATTGGAACAAGTTGATGTGTTTTTTAACATCTTATATAGATTCCTCTGTACATGTCGTATCATAGAATGGGTCTCCATTATAGGTTTTATACATTCTCAAGCCTAAATTTCCCAAAACCATATTCATATAAACATTGATTAATTATGTCATTAGATTACTTAACATGGAAAAAAACTTCTCTTGGAGATGGTGAATCATTACACATCATAGAAATTTATTTGTTATGATCAGAATCTATATATATCACCAATATGATGTACTATTAAGGTTAAATATGTTCTTATATAGGTAATCATATTATCTATACCAATGTTATCCTATATTCATCAAATGAGGTAACATTTGTGTATCTCAGAGTGCATCATAGAATTATTAACAGAGGCATCCCGTGCATTCCAATGTTAAAAAATCATTCCTCTAAAATGAGGAATAATGTACTCATCACATAAAGCATGTTTATCTCTTGAACTATGTTATATATGTGTAAAAACCAAATGTATGATTTTTTTTAATAACAAAGGGTCTATAGTGGGAATCCAATAGAAGTGGTGGAATCATTTTTTATCACATAATTGGATAACATATAAATCATATTATAAACAAAATAAATTCTAATTCTTACCAAAAAATGAATCTAATAATCTTCATACATGGAATCTACTACTCATAACCCAAGTAAATAATCATTTTCTAATAACATATGGGGAGAATGAAGTGATCATGTTAATGTACCATAGGATTATTATTCTATTCACATAAAAATTTAGGATAATGGTACCTAAAGGAATATAATGCCATCTATGAGGGATGGATTTATGATACATCATTTGGTGTATGCCAACACTCATTATATATAATAACTCCTTATTATAACATGTGGAAGGAATCCATTTATGCACTATACCTATGACTGGTAATAGGTCAATTTCTAGTGGTTTTGAATCCACACACACCTTCTATGAATTGGATTAAATATTTCTAACATCTATGGGGGAAATTTTGATAGATTATAGTCCTCATGAGACATGTGTATGTTCTTTTTGGTGTGTAGAACATGCCATGAAGATGAATTGGATTTTGAGGACCTCATCCCAAGGGCATCATGTTACAATGGTTATGTTCGGAATGAACTTTGATGCAGAATATGATACATGTAAATATAAAAGAAAAGTAAAAACCCATGTAGTTTGGGGATTACTATTTACAATCATATGATAGGATTATAAAATAATATTTAATGAAATATATTAAGGACACATATGTTTTGGAATGAAAAAACCAATGAAATTCCTTGACCCCAATTACCCAGAGTCGGTGCATTATTACATAACATTGGCATGATAAAAAAAGATCATGTCTCAAAAGACGTATTAGTTTAGTAGCCTTGGAAATAGTAGATACATTTATACGTCTTACATTACATGATAAAGTGAAAAACTACAACAACATAGTCTCCATAGTCCACACTCATATCCCCTCATACTATCCTTGTAGGTTAGTGATAAAGTACAACTTCACATCCTGGGAAAAATAAAACCTAGAAAGGGGTGAGCTCAGAAGCTTACTAATGATAAAAATATAGTGAAAATTTTCATAAATAAGCATAAACATTTAAGGAAATGTATAACTAAAACAAAATCCTTTTAAACATGAACTTCAGAATAATATGGAAAAAATAAAATGAAATAGTTCCATTTACTTATTCACATGTATATTCTAATAGACGAATTATCACATGCAATATCAATAACCACTTTTGTAATGATGGAATGTATAATTCCAGGCTGTCATAACCACATAGTCAAGGCCTTATGCCATGATAAAAAAATATGATTTTTTCAAGGCCAAGTTCCAAGACACTAGTTTGTCTCATGATACTTACCAATGCATCGAGGAGCTATAACGAGCTCCACCCGTCACTTACTAAGTCCAACACATTCCTCATATGAACAGGTTTAAACAAAACATAAACATTCGTATTAAAACTAGAATATGAAATGTCAATAATTTATCCATAAACCATGAATTGTATAAAAATAACACATCCACAGTCAAACATATCAGATAACCTTCAATACAATATGGATGTATTTTATCATAATAAATCAACTTCAAATAAGCATAAAATCCATCAAAGGATGTTGACATAGATGAAATCAAAACGATTTGAGAGAAATATCTATTTTTTTGGAAGTCATTTAAAAGTCACATAATTATACAAGAAAACATTTACGTTGAATATATTCTTATAAGCTTTTAAGGGTAGCTTCAAAAATTTTATCACAGCAGAAAATAGCCGCACCTGTTGTATAAGTTAAAAAAAGACATTCTTACCTTAATTTTGACGAAAAGGTTAAAAAGGACTTTATGTGGAAAATGATGGAAAGATTCCTTTATAAAAATATTATAAAAAGTCAAACAAGGGTATACATGACTTTAAGCCATAGTATATAAAATAGCTATAATTTTTTGAAAAACCATTTTACCAAACATGTATGCGGATGATAAAGAGGTCCCAGTAGGTAATTACGTATAAACATTCTCGGATAATGAAGAGATTGTGAAATAAACCCTTACCTTAAAATTTACCTTGGTAGAGGGTAGTTTAACCTCTTGTATAATGCTGATATAATTGTTATTAAATTATACAAGAATCAAATACATTAATATGATATCATATATGATCTTTTTTACATTGCCTTGTTAATAATATCATAGTATTATCGTCATTTCGGGTGTTAGCGGATTCGTTTTCCTTTATAATCATTGTTATGTGAGTCATATTTGTTTTGGATGGGATTTATCATAATAATATCCAGAATTATATCAAGTCCTTAAACATTATTTTTAAACATCAAAATGAAAATTAGTCTTGAATGGATAAGATGGGGAATTCATCTCATCACATTCATGGGGACGGTATTCTGTACGTACTCACGAGCGACAATATCATTCCTTTGATATTAAAATCGTATATAAATGGATGTTATATCATATATACAGAATAATTATAATTTTATATTTATTATTTACATCAATTACATATCATTATCATTCCCATCCAAATAATAATGTTTTGAATAACAATTACACCACGATGTAGAAACGGTAAGCCGTACATACACACGTATGGTGACATGACATTCAATGGATAGATAGAATAATGAATATAGTTTTACCATATTTATAATAAAATCACATCATATAGAATATTCTGGAGTTATTATTTTAGAAGGGAGATAACAATGAAGGAAGAAGTGGAAGAAGAATGAAACGTGAAAGAGGTGATGTAATATTTACATCTTCTTCGGGTTATTCCTTTTGATTGGATCAAAAGGACTCCTTAGGTTGGCATTATAATAAAAATAAGGAATATAGGTTGAAGTGAGGTAATTTGAGAAGTTATTTGGGTAGGGTTTGGCCGAGCCAAATGGCTATGAAGGTGTGAATTAGGGAGAAGGGGGAGTTCCCTTTTATAAGAGGGGTGAGGGGCACCTTAGGAAAAGCTAGAAATATTAATTTATAATAAATTCATATTCGGTTTATAATGGATCCGAAGTGACTTATTCTGAGGGTATGGTGTGGATGGGTTTCAATCCACTCAACCAATAGGTTTTAGACAGGTTTGGGTCATTATATTAACCTTATCTTTTAGTTTTAACTCTTAGTTAATTAGTTTGACATTTACCATGTCTCTTTGTATTTTTATATTATATGGTTAATAAAATTACAATAAACTTCCAAGAGAACCCCAAGTGGTTAATTAATGATTCAAATATCATTATATAAGTCTCTTGTCTAATACTTAGATTTTTAGGAATATAATATCAATTAATAATATAAAATATGTTTTAAAAACTGTTTAATATCAATTTTGATAATATTTGGTAATTGATTATTGTTAAATTCCTAAAAACATTATTAATTATAAAAAAACTCATTTTATCAATCCTAAAATTTCATATTAACCATGAAAATTCCTATATGACATCAAAATTTCATATTATATTTATTTTAACATTAATAATACCATTTATTTTATTATTTCATTAATAATTAAAATACTACACCATCATTGTGTCATAAATAACATTAATTATTCAATGTCTAAAAACTATTAATAAAATACAATTCTATAGGACATATTTTTATATTTATAATTAATATTTATAGTCGAAGAGATAGAATATATAACCCTACTTAAAAATTGTTTTACTAAAAGATATATGCTTATGTCATTTTTGTATTTACTTTAACTTAATTAATATAAAATGTCATTCTCACTTACAAGTGGCACCATAGGGTCCCATATTGAACCCAAGGATACCCATGGTTGGAAATGTATCTTCCAATAGGGTTAGGACACTTGTATGCATAATTTAATATTATTAAAATATTATTTTTTACCCTTATTTACCGGATTTACCTTTTAACCATGGTAAGAAATATATTTACCGAAATAATTATTCAAAATGTCTAAAAATAAAAGTTACCTATTTACATGATTTATAACTCCTGATTCAAAATATGGAATCCATTTTTTCATAATTCAAATCACAAAAGTGGGATAAATTAATTTAAAATTAATTCTCGTTGTCAAAACAAAAGGGGTGTTTTTATGAAATAATAACTACCAAAAGATTGAAACGTTTTTATGTCAGATTTAAATGTAAAATTACATAAAATTACCTAAATTGTATTAAATGATAAAAATGTAATCTAATTATTCTTACAGCTCATTAAAATTAATAATATATCACTATTAATTATTTTGATTAAAAAAATTGTTTTTAATTAAAATTTAGTAATTTTCACTATTCATCAAAATATTAAAGTTATCATAAAAGTACCAAAAATTCACCTTAATCTAGATTAAATATTCAGAATCCAAAAATGAATTCCATATTGAATGATAAAATTTGTAAAATTTTAAAAAGTGGGTATTACTATTCATAACGGGTACTTTGATTGGTTGTGGTGTGTTAGAATCTCAAAGTTGCATACAATGAAAGATATTTATTCAAAGGAAAACATACCATGGAATCATGGGATGTTACATTCTACCATCCTTCAAATAATTTCATCCTCGAAATTTAGAGAGTATTGATGCTAAAAAGACTCGGATGGTTCTTCATCCTAAGTTCCTCGGGTTCCCACGTTGCCTCTACCAGCTTATGGTTTCTCCATAGAACATTACCAGATGAGTTGTTCTGTTTCTCAATACTTGTTCTCTCATATCAAAAATCTTGACAGTCTCTTCGCAATAAGATAGATCGGGTTCTAGGTATAATTCCTCAGAGGTTAGTTTATGCTTTGGGTTAGGCATGTATTTTCTCAACAGTGATACATGGGACACATTGTGAACATTGTAGAGAATTGGCGGCATTACCAAATGGTAATCTATAGCCACAATTAATTCTAGAATTTTTAAAGTTCATATATAACTGGGACTGAGTTTACCTTTCTTACTGAAACATATAACTCCCTTCTATGGAGATACCTTCATTAAAACATGATATCCTACCTGAAATTCCAAATCCTTCATTCGGTTATTGTCATAGTACTTTTGCCTACATTGAATAGCTTTGATGTGGTTTTGGATTACGTTCAACTTTTCCATCATTTCCTCCACATGTTCTAGGCCTACGAGTTTTTTTCACCAACATCATCCCAATAGGTTGTTGCGTGACATCGCTTTTCGTATAACTCTACATATGGTGCCATCTAAATACTTGAATGGAAGCTATTGTTATTGGAAAATTCTACCAGAGGTAAATATTGATCCCACATACCTTGAAAATCATGTGCGAAAGATCTCAACATGTCTTCTAAGGTTTTAATGGCCTGTTCTGATTGTCCATCAGTTTGTGTGTGGTAGTTTATGGTGAAATCATAATCCTTGAGTAGTTCAATCCATCCTATTTTCCTCATGTAGAGTTATTTTTTTTGAGAAAATATACTTCAAACTCTTGTGATCAGTATAAATATCACAATTTTTACCATATAGATAATGTCTCCATATCTTCAAAGCAATGATTATAGCTGATAACTCAAGATCATGAGTATGATAGTTTTGGTCATGAATTTTTACCTGTCGTAATGCATAGGCAATGACCCGATCATTCTGTATAATGACACAACCAAGTCCATTCATTGAAGCATCACTATAAATAACAAACCCACCATTCCCTGATGGTAGAGTCAATATATGAGAATTGACTAATCTTCTCTTTAGTTCTTCAAAACATTCTTCACACTCTTTTTTACAAACAAATTTAACCCCTTTACGTCTGAGTTTCGTTAATAGGATAGCCAATCTAGAAAAATTTGGGACAAAATATCAATAATAACTTGCTAAACCTATAAAACCGTGTACCTCGGTTATAGTCATTGGTGCTGGCCATTCATGGATTTCTCTTGTCTTAGAAGGATCAACAGAGATTCTATCCTTAGAGACAATATGGCCAAGAAATGAAATCTCTTGAACCCAAAATTCACACCTACTAAACTTCCCATAAAATTCAGGTCATCTTAGAGCCTTCAGGATAATACGCAAGTGATTTTCATGATCTTCATAGATTTTGGAGTATACCATGATATCATCAATAAATACCACTAAAAAGTGATCAAGATATTCCTTAAAAACTCTGTTTATTAGATCCATGAAAATAGAGGGTTCATTAGTCATCCCAAAAGGAATTACTGTAAACTTGTAATGCCCTTACCTGGTTCGAAATGTTGTTTTCAGAATGTCTTCCTTTTTAACACACAACTGATGATATCTAGATCGAAGTTCAATCTTTGAAAAATACTGAGCTCCATGAAGTTGGTCGAATAAATCATCAATGTGAGGTAGGGGATAATTTTTCTTTATTGTTATAGCATTGATCTCCCTGTATTCAATACACAACCTCATAGATCCATCTTTCTTCTTAACAAAAAATATATGGGCTTCCCATGGAGAAACACTAGGGAGAATAAATCCTTTTTTTTAATTCCTCTAGTTGTTTCTTCAGTTCCATGAATTCCACAGTGTCCATTCTAAAAGGTATCTTCGATATGGGCCTTCATCCAGTAGTTAAATCAATTGAAAACTCAATTTCTCGTTCTGGAGGATGTCCATGTAAATCTTCTAGAAACTCATCAAAATATTCTCTCACAATAGGTACATCCTCTATTTAAACATTATTTTATTCACCCATAGTCATTTCATTTTCTTCCTCCCCAATAATTGATTTTATTTGAGCTACTGGGGGTGGATCTAGATAAGAATTAGGAGGTGACGATTCTGCTCTAAAGATAAGGTTTTCATTATCATCATCATCAAAAATAGTAACCTCATTCTTCTTACAATAATTTTTTTCATCGTGGTCTAAAATAAAATCCATACAAAGGATTATATCAAATTAAATCATGGGTATGATGATGATATCAATAGATAAAGAACATTTATATGCCCTAATGGTAACTGATTCACAAAACTCTGCTGTAATGATACTTCCCTTAAGAGTTTTGACTGATAACTCCCTTGTTAAATCAAATTGGAAATATATAATTTTCATAGAAAACAGGGAATATATGAAACAATGTGATGATCTAGAATCAAATAAATCATTGTCTAAACTTGAGGAAGACAATAAATTACCTACCACTACATATTTCTGAGTTTCAACCTTAGTAGTAGTGATAGCATAAGCTTGGCCTTGATCCCTTGGCCTTTTCTATGGTAGGTTTCCCAGATTCTTAGGACATTAATTTGCATAATTTCTCGTCTCCCTACAATTGTAGCACTGAACATCAATAGCTTCTTTCTTCCCCTTGCAATCATGAGCTTGGTGGCCTATTTTAACACACATATAACAGACTCTCGTTCCCTTTAGGAAAATACCAGGGTGTTTCTTCCCACATTTCCTGAAGTATGGATATCCAACTTTTCCCTTATTCCCCTTATTTCCATATCCAGAGTGATTAGAAGATCTATTCTTATCTTTCTTTACTTTAATTTTGTAAGGCATAGAGAATTCATTCTCTGTCTAGATAGCACATGAGAAAATATCTTAGTACGAAGAGAAGGATTTTGAGACCAATTTTCGATGGAGAAATGGTTTTAACCCATCAATGAAATGATCAATCTTACCTCTCGGGTTATGTGTATAATCTTCTGCATGCCTAGCTAACCTTGTAAAGTTAGACTCATACTTTGCGACATTCTCGTCCTCCTTTTTCCTTAGACTCAAAAATTACCTTTCCATATCTGCTCGATGGTCACGAGGAAAGTATTTTTCTAAGGAAATATATTTAAACTACCTCTATTCAATACTTGATACTTCATCATATTCCTTTATGTTTTGAATCAATGACCACCACTGATCAGTATCTCCCGTGAGTCGGTAAACTATCATGAAAACCTTTTCCCTTTTGATACTCCCCAAGGCATGTAATGTTTTCTCTAAGGAATTTATCCATTGATCAGCAACTGGTGGATTTTACCCCCATTGAATATTGGTGGTTGTTTCCTCATGAAGCAATCTAACATTGATCCTCCATGTTGAGGATCGGGGTGCTCCATGTGGTTAAGGTTATTATTCATAAATTGAGTGAGTTGTCCCAGTATGGTGATAAGCTGATCAACAATAGTTGTATCACCAGCTCAACTATAATTATCCTGTGTATGAGGGAAATCCCTACATGGAGTGTGAGTATTGATACGGTTTACATTCCTTCCACAAGTCACCATTTTTAAACAATGGAGTAGACTAGATTTGTTTATAAATTGAAATACATAAATCCAAACTTGTAAAACACATAACAATAATTGAACAGTTTATGAATATAATAAATAATCATAAAAATGTTTTCTTTAAGGAATTATATACTCATAAACCCTTCATAATTATTTGTAAAGAAATTGAGAATTATCCTATGCATATCCCTCAAGATTTGTGTAACCAAGAGTTTAGCAAGGCTCATTGTCGTGCACTAGTTCCCATTTGAGTCTAGCTCAAAGAGGTGTTTTCCGGTTTTACCCCTAGGTATGTGTGTGCCAGAGACACCTCTACTAGCTCATATCCAGATAGATATGTATTGCTTGGAAATTTCACAAAAATTTTTACAACACGAAAATTATAGGAAGCACTTCTATATTAATCCTCAAAGTCCATCGTAGGTCTATGTTCTCTAATCAGAGTTTATCTAAATATATATTCCAAGGTTTGTACTAAAATTCCTTTGATACCAACTGTAATGCCCTAACCCCAGTTACCCACCATCGGTGAATTATTACATAACATTGGAATGATCACAAAAGGCCATGTGTCGAAAGAATGATTATTTTAGTATCCTTGGAAACACGAAATACATTAATATGTCTAACATTACATGTTACAGTGAATAATTACAACAACATAGTCTCCATCGTCCACACTCATATCCACTCAGACTATCCTATTAGGTCAGTTTTAAAATACATCTTCCCATCTTGGGAAAAATAAAACATATAAAGGGGTGAGCTCAGATACACAGAAAGTATAACAATATATGGAAAACTTTCATAAATTTGCATAAACATTTAAAGCAATGTATAACTAAAAGAAAATCCTTTTAAACTTGAATTTCATCATAATATGGGAAATATAAAATGAAGTAATTCCATTTACATATTCACATGGATATTCTACTAGTCTAATAATCACAATAAATATCAAATAACCACTTTCACAATTATGGAATGCATAATGCCAGACTATCATAACCAAATAGTCAAGGCCTTGTGCCAAGAATACAAATAATATTTTGTTAATGCCTTGTTCAAAGACACTAGTTTGTCTCCTGAGATCTACCGAATCATCGAGGAGCTATAGCGGGCTCCACCCATCACATACTAAGTCCAATACATTCCTCATATGAATAGGATTAAACATAACATAAACATTCGTATTAAAACTAGCATACAAAATGTCAATACTTTATCCATAAAAATGAATGGTATAAAAATAACACATCAACATTCAAACATATCAACAAACCTTCAATATAATATGAAGGTTTTGTATCATAATATATCAACTTCAAATAATCTTAAAATTTATCAAAGGATGTTGACATAGATGAAATAAAAACTATTTGAGAGAAATTTCTCTTTTTTTAAAACATTTTAAAGTCACATAATTATAACAGAAAAAATTTACTTTTAAAATATTCTTATAATATTTTAAGGGAGGATTCAATTATTTTATTACAGCGGAAAATAGCCACACATTCCGTATAAGTTTAAAAAATACATTCTTACCTTAATTTTGTCAAAAAGGTTAAAAAGGACCTTGTTTGGAAAATGACGGAATGATTCCTTTATAAACATATTATAAAAAGTAAAACAAGGGTAAAAATGAATTTAACCCATAGACTGTAAAATAGTAAGAATGTTTTGAAATACATTTTTAAGAAAAATGGATGTGGATGATAAAGAGGTCCCAGTAAATAGTTATGTATAACCAATCTTGGATAATAAACAGATTGTGAAATAAACACTTACCTTGCACTTATATTTGGTTAGGGGTATGTTAACCTCCTATATAATGGTGAAATAATTGTTATTAAATTATACAAGAATCATATACATTTATATGATATCATGTGTGATCTTTTGACATTTCATAGGTAATAATATCTTAGTATTATCATCAATTCGGGTGTTAACTGATTCGTTTTCCTTTATACACTTTGTTTTTAAAGTCATTTTTTTGTATGGGATATATCTTATTCATATCCAGAATTATATCAAGTTCTTAAACATTATTTTTAATCAACAATCGAAAATTGTTCTTTAATGGATACGATGGGGAATGAATCTCATCGCGTTCATGGAGAAGGTATTACGTACGTATGCACGAGCAACATTGTCATTCCTTTGATATTAAAATAATTTATAATTGGTTGTTATATCATATATAAATAATAATTATTATGTTATATTTATTATTTACATCAATTACATATCATTATCATATCCATCCAAATAATAATGTTTTGAATAACAATTATACCATGTCGTGGAGACGATATGCCGTACGTACACATGTACGGTGACATGTCATTCAAAGGATGGAAAGAATACTGAATATTGTTGTACCATATTTATAATAACAACATAGTATATATAAGATACTGGAGATATTATTTTATAATTGAAATAATAAAGAAAGAAGAAGTGGAAGAAGAAAGGAACTTGAAAGATGTGATGAAATCTTTACCTCTTTTTCGGGTTCTTCCTTTTCATTTGATCAAACAAGATCCATAGGTTGTCTTTATGATCAAACTAAGGACTGTAGGTTTAAGGGATGGAAGATGAGAAGATATTTGGGAATGGGTTGGCTGAGCCAAATGGTTTGAAGGCGTGAATTATAGAGAAGGGGGAGTGCCTTTTTATAAGAGGGGTAAGGGGAACCTTAAGAAAAGGTGGTAATATTAATTTATAATAAATTCATATTCAGTTTATAATAACTACAAAGAGACATAGTTTTAGGATAAGGTGGGTATCGGTAGAAACCCACTCAAACAATAGGTTTTAGATAGGTTTGGGTCAGTATATTAACCTTATCTTTTAGTTTTTCCTCTTAGTTATTTATTTTGACATTTACAATGTCTCTTTTTATTTTTACACTATATGGTTAATAAACATACTACAAACTTCCAAACGAACCCCAAGTGGTTTATTAATGATTCACCTATCGTTATATAAGACTCTTGGATGAACCATACGTTTTTATGAATATAATATTAGTTAATAATATAATATTAGTTTTAAAAACTCTTTTATATCATTTTTGACACTATTTGGTAATTGATTTTTGTTAAAGTCATAACAATGTTATTAATTCAAAATAAACTCATTTGATAAATTATAAAATTTCATATTAAACTAAAAAATTCGTGGATGGAATAAAAACTTTTAAATTATATTTATTTTAAACTTTATAATACCATTTGTTTTATTATTTAATTAATAATGAAAATACTACATCATCATTGTGTCCTAAATAACTTTAATTATTAAATGTCTAAAAATTATAAATAAAATACCATTCTATAGAAAATAGTTTTAGCTTTCTAATGAAATTTTTATTCAACAAGATAACATATATAAACCTATGTAAAAATTGTTTTACTAAAAGATATATGCTTATGTCATTTTTGTATTTACATTAACTTAATTAATATTAAGTGTCATTTTCACATACAAGTGGATCTATGGGGTACCAAATTCAACCCAATAATGCCAATGGTTGTACATGTATCATCCAATAGGGTTATGAAATGTGTTAGAGTAATTTAATATTGTTATTATATTATTTTCTTACCCTTATTTACCGGATTTACCCTTTAATCATGGTGAATAAAATATTTACTAAAGTAATTATTCAAAATGTCTAAAAATAATAGTTACCTATTTCCAAAATTTGTACCTCCTGATTCTAAATATGGGATCCATTTTTCTAAATTCAAAATATAGAAGTGGCAGAAATTAATTTAAAATTAATTACCGTCGTCAAAACAAAAACCGTGTATTTATGAAATAATAACTACCAAAAGATTGACACTTGTTTATGTTAAATTTAAATATGAATTTACTTATAATGACCTAAATTGTATTAAATGATAAAAATATATTCTAATTATACTTTAAAACCATTGAAATGATAAATTTATCACTATTAATTATTTCGATTAAATAATGTTGGTTTTAATTAAAATTTAGTAATTTTCACTATTCATAAAAATTGAAAGTTATTAGAAAAGTACCAAAAATTCACCATAAGCTAATTTTAATATTCTGAATCCAAAAATGAAGTCCATTTTGAACTATTAAATTTTTAAATTTTTAAAAAGCGGGTATTACTATTCATAACAGCGAATTTGATTGGTCGCGGTGTGTTAGAATCTCGAAGTTGCATACAATGAAAGCTATTTATTCAAAGGGAAACACATTGTGAAAGCTTTGGGTGTTACAACCAAGGACCATTTTTGGGGTTACACCATGAGATTCCCAAGATTACTATGACGTATATAAAGAATTAGGTGAGTGTAGGGAGTGTGTGGGATTACCCCCATTACAAGTATTGGGGAGATATTTAGATTTTCAGTATGCATGAGTGGGTATTACACACATAAGTTTTATAATTGATATGAAATATGGAGAAAAATTCAGGTATATATCAAAATCAATTCTAGGTGTAATAGGTAAATAGATTAGAGTATCAATTATCATGAAATTAATCCATGGAAACTACCTAACACATACATAATGTGACGTGAATGGGGATGAAACAATACATTTGATGTTTTGTGTTCGATTTTTTCTAGGGAAATCAAAATTTAACAAGATGTTGGAACTATTATCTACATTTTCTATAGAATAATTCCCAAAAATCCTGGGTTCAAAAAGGTTATTCTAGGATAGGTAACAATAAATATTGGATTTTTATGAAGATATAATTTTTTTATAACTAGGGCCTGTAGAATAAATGTTCTCAATTAAAACATGAAATGGGATTCATGCAATTTATGTGTTTTGTGGATCGTGGAGTTTGGTATGTCTTAAAATCACAATATAAGCCATGTTCTTCATGGAAGGAATTTTCATGAAGGAATATAATATATTGTAAAATTAATTGAAGTGATCGGGTTTCTAAAAGCACACATGATTTTCACCTATTGGCATCCATAGTGACATCCTACGTAGCATAATTCTAGGATTTCCATGTTTTTTATTTTACTAACACCATATTAGATTTCGAAATACTATATTCCAACAAATTGAATGTTTAAGGTTATTTATATGAATCTGTCTTATAGTAAGGCTCATTCAGGATCACATTTCATTATTTTACAAATATGGTGTGAGATTGTCTGTATATATTAGTTCATGAAAACTACATATATACATTACTATTTATGTCTGATAGAACTAAAAATGCAACACATGTACATTAATTTTGTTTGTAAAACATTAATTTTTTATGAAGCGCCTTCCTTGGCAATATTTTCCATCAGAATCTTCTAAGACGTGGTTTTGGTCAAAAATAACCCCATTGTTATATCCAATAATAAATTTAGGGCAATGTTAGTTTTAAATCATAGAATCAAGTGGCATTAAAAGAATATTTTAATAGATTTATGATTCTAGTGTTGAGTTATTATCTTCAGTAGGAACTATCACAGTTAGATGAAATTGGCATTATGATATATGTTCTATAAAGTTTCTTTAGTATTAAGATGATGTGAAACCATGCAAATTTTTGTTGGATTATACAACATATATGGTTTCACGTTATTATAGTTTTTTCCAAATAGTTTTTCCCTAAAACATGGGATGAAGAGTGCTAAAATTAATTGGGAATATCACACAATGATTCTTGATCAAAGGAAAATACATTTACAAGATAAGTTCTAATAGATGGAATAATTGTTCAATAAGAAAGTCATAGTGTCATGATAAGGTGGTTTTGTAGGTTATAATATTAATTATTTGTTAATGTATATTCTTATAAATTTACAATATATATCGTTAATGAAATTTTCATGATGAATTTGTGAATAATATTATAAATGGAAAATGGTTTTTGAAAGGATATGATCTTTTAAATAGAATAATATAGTAGGTCTTGGGTTACATGTGAAATTATGTTTTATAGAATAAAAATATCATTTTGAATATAGAAATTATATGCGGGAACTTTAGTGAATACAATATCATTTTCATGAAAAAATGACAATGAATACAATGCAATTTTTATATATCAATGTTTATTTACTGGATGCGAAAACAAAAATATAAATTTGACCCTTGATGGAGGAACAAGAATAGTGATTAGAGAATTATATGTTAAAAATTGTTAAGTTAAATTATATTTGAAACCACCATGGGCTAATGTTATTCATCCTATATATAAGAACCAATAAATTCCATTCAAAAACATCGGAGAATCATTTTATTCTATGAACATAATATTTAGGGGATCCTTTTAGCATTATTGTTAATAATTTTTTAAATTTGTTTTTAGAAAAGGCTCTAGTGTGATGAAAATAATAAAACACATATAAAAGAATAATAATTTCCTAATTTTTTATTTTTAGAAATGTTAATAGCTTCACGAAAGGGATTTTTATGAGAATTGTAAGTATTAAACATCAATTTCAATTTCAATTGAAATTAGAGAGAATCAAATAATAAATACTATGAATGTAGTGTCTATTATTAATTTAAATAGGGTATTATGTTTTTAATGAATTTTAGATACCTACAATATTACATAATGTGTGAGATTCATCCCAAAATTAGTGTCATTCAAACAAATTTACAATTGTCGAAGCACTTCATCCATATCAATATAGAATATTAGTTGATTGTGGAACTTTGGCACATCATCAGGGCTTGTTCCTTCAACATGGCCATTCTTTGATCCATATAAAATCTACGAGTTATGTGGATCAGTTACAATCATAAATATATTTGGTTGTTTTTTTATTTGTGTTAAAATATAGAATAGGTCAAAAACTATTTCAATATGCATGGAAAAATTTGTCTAATAAAAGTAAAATGACATAATGAAAAATTATAATTTTTCCCTAACCCTGATATACACCTCTTAGTGTATAAATTTTTGTAACACTAAAAATGGGGTTCTAATGGAGAAGTTGAGGATTAAATTTTTGGGATGAAACTAATGGTTATACATATTTCAACCTTCTTCAATGAATATTTCCAACCACTTACACAACTCAGGTAATCTCATAGAATATAAATTTTGGGCACTCCCTTGAAATGACCAATATATTTTCACAAATTATAAATGATTAATTATTTTTTGAATGTATCCATTGATTGGAAATTATATTATTAAAATCCATGATTTATATAATATGCAAAATTGTATGACATGACAATTCATGATATTATAAATTATATAGTTTACATGAAATTGATTTTATTGAACCAAACTCTTCTAGATTGACCAAGAGTACTTTAACTAAGGAAGTGTATTGTGGAACATAATGATATCGAAGTTATATTTTTATAACATAATATATACTTATCCAATTTTTATTGAATTTTTAAAATATATTAAGGATTGGAGGAAGAAAAAAATTGAGAACCTAGATGTTATATCATGTTCTTGGGTTCTATGTTCATTTTTTATAGATGAGAAATTCTATTACACCTTGTGTTATAGTAATCTACTATATGAATTACAATTTTGGGATTATTATTCAAAACAAGAATACAACATCTTTGATAGAAATTATTTTTATTATAGATTACCACAGTACATGTAGATGAAAATGGTTAATGGTAGTCATATAATAAGGGACCCCAACCTAATGGTGTCCCACATACATTAGATCCTTAGATGAATTTTCTATTAGGGTACATCCATTTTTTTTGATTTTCCTGGACACATTAAGCTGAAAGATTGATAGATGAAATATAGTATATGTCCTATGTATGGATGGAGGTCTAGGATATCAATTCATATTGGGACTTAAATAATTAATTGGAATCATCATATTGGGTCCACTAAATGTGTGTTATTTTTTGGTTGAGAATTGATAAGTGGGTATCAATGAAGAATTTTATAGATTATAGTTTTAAGTATAAATACATTGAGAAATAATATTTATGTAGAAGAGTAAATTTTATATACACAATAATAACTTCTAAATAGTCCACTTCATGATTGAAATCCGGCTCTAGGACCACCACCAAATTGAGGGATCCTAATTTTTGGGGAATTGTATATTAAAATTCGTCAAATGATGAATACAAATATATATATATATATATATATATATATAATGACCCAATTTTTATGAGTGTTTTTGGGAGTGTTAAGAAAAGATAGTGATCTCATTGGTCATTAATTCCAAATGATTCCATTATGAATTGGTTTCAAAATATTATTTAACATTCCCCAATCCTAAATGACCAGGAGTCCAAATTTGGGACAAGGGTTGAAACATTGTGGATGATCTATTTCATATAAGATGATCCAAAAAGAGAGATGGTATTTAAAAAGGGGATATTCCATAATGGAATGACCATGTGAAATTAGATAGGAAATATTCCTAGTGACATTAATCAGTGGTTGTTTTTTCATAAAATGGATGAACACATGGTGGTGTTTACTGATATGTCTTGCATTGAAACCATTTAAGAGAATAAAGAAATCATATAAAATTCCATCATAGTCTTAATAGAACTATACATGTTTCATAATAATATAGTTAAAATTCCTTCATACATTTTTAATACTATTTTTATTATATTGTGATTTGGTTTCAACACATAGGTTGGGGTTGTATGAGTACAAAATACATTCACTAGAGACACTAACTTCAGGTCTTCACGGTTGAACAATATAACAATCCAAACTCTATATGTTAAGGCAATTCAATTTAATTTTGGTTTATGGGGTTTTGTTTATTTTTATCATTATTTATTTCCCCATGATGATGGGGTGACAATTGATGACCTATACGGTAAAATCAAGTATAGTTCAAATTTTCTGGCATTATGAGGATGGATAATTGTTTCATGTTTAGATGACATATTCTTATATGAACCATAAACCATATAACAACTTTCCAGAGTTTTTTGGACTTGAAAGACATAAATAACACTTATATATTAATTTTAACTATGAACATGAGAAGCTAATATTTTGTAGCTCTGAAAATTGATCACTAACTATAGTCATGATTACCAGATTTACTATACATCAAAAAATTCCCTTATCAAGATTCTCACAATATATGAAACAAATCTAGATGAAACCATATGTGATAGATCTATTGAGTTAGTTGATAATCTTGGTTGATCAATTATAGTAATTATAATGAAAAATTATAATGATTAATTTTTCCATTGTGAAACAACCTTGATAGAGGACATGATTTTTAATGTGTTCGGTTATTGTGGAAGTGGTAGATCCATAAGATCAGACTCCTCCTCAATGTGATGAAAATTGATTGGTTACATTCGAGGGGAGGATTAAATGAATTTGAGTGATAATGTAGTGAAAAATAAATCATAGTTCAGGTAAAACCTCCCACATCCCCAATGAAGTGATTGTGAAAAGAAATAGATATACTAGAAGATGTTGTCATTCCATATACATGGATTATGTTCGATCAATTCTCCCATTTCTATTTCTAATAAATTTATTGAGAATGATATATGGTAACAGGATACAAATCTCCATCATATGAAATGCTATGTATCAGTTCATTCCTTCCCAGATGGATTTCATGGAATAATTCATCAATAAGGTGAAGGATATTTACACTTACGGATTTTAAAATGCTTTTAAATAATGGTATTGGATGAAAATACGAGAAAATATGCTTAAGGTCCCCATGGAGATCATGACCACGAAATAATTAGTGTATATAGAGTATCATGATAAGGAATATTGAGGGAGAATAGAAAATAAAGAGACTCCTAAAGAGGGAAATGTGAAACCCCTAATTGATGAATTTTAAAAACATTAATAGTTTTAGGTAAATATAGTATTTCTGAAAAATCTTATTCAGAAACAAATCTTTAGTCTATTACATAATGTAACTAATTTATTTTTGGAAACATATTTTCAGAAGAAACAGGTTCCATACAATCCACCCATGGAACATTAACCATGATGGGGGGATAATTGGAGAAACATAAGTGTCAATGAATAGTTATTGGATATAGTCTCAGATGGAATGAATACCCTTTTAATTGTTGGCAAGATGCTATATCCATATTTGGTGATTATATAACCAATTTATATCATAGAATGTAATATTACATATTCTCTTCTATTTACAGGAAATATATATGTTTTATAACTCATACATAGATTATTCATCATTTTATTATATATACAACAGAGTTGGATGTGAAAAATATTTATATTATTGGTTAGGATCCCAATAAAATGGAAGGGTATTTGATTGTGCATATTGACTCCAACACATCTAAAAATGTGTTTGTAGAAAGTCTAACCATTTCAAAAGTTATTTTTTTGGAGGTTTGTGAGTTTTAATAAAATGTGATGTTGTAATTTTCTTTTTATTGTGTAAGTATATACTGTCCTAACCTATGTATATTCATATTATATCCAGATGTTGAACTGACTTTTGATGCACTGTAATATGTCATGATGAGTTGATCCATATAGAGAAGAAAAAATTGAACTCACTAATTGGAAATAAGGCTCATAATACCCCATAGTTCTTTTATAGAAATATTCTATATCTTAGGTACCCAATTTTTGTAATGGGGTTCCTATTATCACCATAATATAAGGAAAATTCTCATTGTTTAAAAATTTCTCATGATTACGAGTCTCAGGAAAGGATATAAATAGAAAATATTCCCAATTTTACCACATTTATGGATACAAATACTATGATACATGAGTTTAATAATTTTGGGATGATTTTTTTCATAGAAATAGTGACTAAAAATTAGAATAAAATAGTTCAATCTTCTATGTTTGAATATAAATATTAATCAAAAATTACACTCCATATGGACTGTCATCCCCTGAACAGGCTATCTTATACCAAATCTACAACTATGATACTCATGAAATTTAATTAGTATGAGTTATCTCTCAAATATATTTGTGAATTATGACTATACATCCTCATGGATAAATTTCTGGGTAGGAATATGAAATGTGGGAACCTGTGTAACCTTTAACCCACATAATATTTGTCAAGGTGAAATTCATTGTGAAATTTTTTAATCAGTGGATAGTGATACATGGGTTTGGTGTTGTAGACTACAATACAACCCATCCTATAGTTTTGGAATTTTTAGACAACTATGGGTATATTGAGATTCAACAGTAAGACATCGACCAGTAAGATACCATCACAAAAGATGTCACCTCTATATTTTGATTCGTATAAAATCATAGGGATGGGGTGTAAAACTTTTTACTAGAAGGAAATCATAGTCACTAAGGAAGAGACAATCTCATGCATAATTTCTCAACTAGAGGTGACTCATGAAATTTCAATTCAGGAATAATCATTAATTTTACATTATGAATCCATTAAAGGTAGGCTGAATATATCGGTAGTTGGGTTTTTCCTCAAGATATAGGAGGCACTACAAAATCTATAAATGTTGAAAAAAATTGTTGAAATATAATGTTAAAGGATATTTTATCTTAAATATTCCATTTCATTACAGATCAATAGAGGGACATTATTTAATAAGGGAGACATTACAATTTCAGGATATTCATCCATTTCATAACATGTAAAAAAATTATATTCGCAAATTTTCAGTTTCTATATTAATATAAAAAATTACTTTATTATCTAAAAATACATAAACCAATGTGATTTATATTCAGTTTATCAAAAATTTATTAAGATTCTGGTTTATCATCTATTATTATATAACAAAGAATTGTGGGTTAGGGTTTGGATATCATAGTGAACACCTTGTCTTTATCCCAATAGGATGTAGAAATTAAGATTGAATGACTATAAAATAACGGCCTTCCCATCCAATGATTTTGTCCATGTCACCACACCAAATGATCTAATGTTCCACTTGAGAAAAATGAAAATTGGGATGGTTAAATTTTTAATCAAAGAAATTTATCCAATGGTAAATTGATGATGATTAGATGAGTATTAATTTTTATCATATTCAAAACAGATGTTCTACAATGAAACTATAAAAAGTGTCCCATCTTAGATTTGTACACTAGATGATGTGTGTGCTATTTGATAATCATTATATCACAAATGGGGTCATTGTTCGATGAATATGAAAATAGATCTCATACGTTATGTAATCTAGATATCTATAAAGACATAGGATATTCTTCCATCACTATTGTTGAGTAATTTTGGACATGAAGGTGGATGGAAATCAAAATCATGTTATAAAAACAGTACATATTAAATATAAGTATGAAAAATAAGAGTTCAAATAGTTTTTGTTAAACTGTCATGCATAAATTATTTATATGGGATGCAATAAATTGTTTTTTAAGTTCCAAGCCCATGGAAAAATGAATATTATAATCTAGTTATATAAATGGTAATGATATTCAATCTAAATTGAATGAGGGGACTAATGGCAGTCCCAATGATATCTGGAAAATTGTCACAAAATGTAAATAGAAATGGGGATTTTTTTATAGTATTGACTGATATAATTATAATTATGTTTTTATTATTTTGTCAAATATATGTAAAATACTATAGAGAAATATGGGGAAAAATATTATGAATATGTAGCATAAGGTTCATTATGATCATCCAAAAATGTGTGTTCACATAGTTTATGGTCTTGGTTCCTGTAAAATTGTAATATTAGATATTAATAATATATACCGTTTACCATAATGTTTTGATAGATTACGATTCATCACTGTGAAATATACCTTTAGAGAGATATATTGTGTCTTATTCATGTTAGGTAAAAAAATAATGTGTTGAAGGAAATTTAAAAAAAAACTATGGGGAATATTAAATGAAATTTTTATGAGAACATGTTATAATATCCTTTACTCATCACATATTCCATTTTACATGAATAGATCCAAGCACAGTTATGAATATAGATTCTAATGTGACAAACACCAATGGTATGTTATAAATAGAGATCAACACAACACAGATGATATATTATTGTGTAAGGACCGATATTTCACACAGTTATGAGGCATGTGAAATTTTGTTTCCATGATATTAAAAATAATATTAATATGCCAGTAAACTTATAGTGTAACATTATATGGTGAGGATGATAAGGGGATTCAAAAATATACTATTTAGTAAATGAACCAAACACCCTAAGCTCATGTGATTCTTGTTCAGCCTGAGAAACATGGGGAAATATTAGGATTACAATTCAATAGTCGAATGAGACATGGTTGATTAGTTGTGGTTAAAATTATATGTTTACCACATAAGGGAATCATGAAAATTGGGATACAATTTTTGTAGGAGTTCATTAGGAAAATTCAACCTACCAATATATAAAATTTTAGAGTTTCTAAAACCCTATTTTTTTAAACTCTATATTATAATTGGGGAATTAATAAGTAAAATTATTAATTCAAAATAAAAATTACAATATATGTGATAAACGGAAAAAGAATATCCATTAAATATATTTGAAAAAATTATTCCACTACCATATATTTATGAATAATGTAATGAAATTTGGATTAACAATTGACAAGTTTTTATATTTACATTACTTATCATGTATCTTATAAAAATATATCATTATGTGTACCCTAGATGGTCAATGAGAATATGGAGAGTTTTATCAACACCGGGGGGGTTCCATTTGTAAATGAAAAGTTGATTCAGTAATTTTGACTCTAGTGACACAATGTGGAGAGATGATGGAAAAGTTCCAATTGGAATATCTGAGAACCCTGGGATACTATTTTGTGCATTGGTAATATATACAGCATTTACAGTGATGGATTGATTGATAATGACACAAGAATCGTGTGAAAATGTTTGACCAATAAATTGGGATATAATGGTTCATACAACATGTTGAGTAGGATATTTTCTTCTAGATCAGAGCATAGAGTGCTATTGGATTGTAGTAATGAAGCTTGAAATAGAGGTGAGATAGTTTATAAATCAATGAAGAGAGAAAAATATTGATATGAGTTATAGGGGGAAATACTAATAAAGTTGATATAAATGCAAAAATCATCCATCTAATGTTCATTCTACTGTGACCCATGAGGATAATAATTTCCCTTGTTTGAGAAAGAAAGTGCTTGAATTCAAATATTTATTTCTTGTATAAATAATTTATATGGAATTACATGCATTATTTTTTGATTCATATAAATATGGTGATGTAATTTATACTATGATGTACAGAAATAATCTTCCATGTTTAAAAAGCCTAATGTCATTATAGAACAACCATGAGAAAATTTTCAATAGATTTTGGTAATAATGATTGCACAATTGTGGAATTCAATTATAGGATGAGAAACATGGATCCCCACCATTATTTTTATTATTACATGACAATGAAAATATTATATTCATTTTAAAATTATATTATTATGATTGTGGGGATAAGTGGAAAATATTCACCCAATATATTTTTAGACTATTGTGTTTGGTGTGCATAACAAGCTTCTATTTTGGCCGTATATCAAGCAATACATGATTTGTTCATTTTATATTTCCATTCATAAATTTTACAATTTCAATATGGTCGATAAATTGGCGAGAGAATGATTTATTTTTTATTTTGTAACCCTTTATCAATTTTTAGTAAGATACTTCTTTATTCGACATTTTTTGTGATGTTTATAGTCAAGCTTGGCAGATTATTGAGTTTTATTTATTAGTGATTCATAGTCTTTCCTTTTAGGTTGATGAAGTTAAAAGACATACTAGTTTGACAAAATATGATGTGGTCCCTTTTGGATAAGTGATCAGATATATTGAACCGAATGAGTGCCTATGGTTAGGGAAGACCATTCAATGAAAAACAAAATAAAAATTATGGTCAAGGTGTTTGGATCAGTGTCGATGCTACCCATTTAACAAAACTATGTTGGTAAACCTAATTGCTCTAGAAGATCACATAAAAAATATAAGAATTTCTTAGTGAAATGTTACGAAGTTTATGTTCTTCAATGAAAACATTGTCATACTATAATTACATATCCTAAAACATTGAATAGGGAAATTCCTAATAGAATGTCATAAAAATTAGACTATGAGTAGAGTATGTTATGGTTCAATGGGTAAGGATAAACCAAAAAACAATTCGGGGATCATTTTTTTATCAAATATGATCTATTTTAGGTGTTAATATTGATTAAGGATGTGACTCTTGGAGTATCACATTTTAAAAATGGAACTATCCTGATGTTAAATGAGAGAAGGAATCTGTAAAAGGGGGTTTCAAGATTCAAAATGAGGTGGATGAGGTAGGATAATTCCATATATGATCAAAATGGGATTTTCAAGAATAACTATGTATTACATCGAATGAGAATCAAACCAGACTTTATAGAAGGATATGGAGACTTCTTCATAGATTTTACCTTTGTATAGAATATGTGAAATGAATTTATTGGTGTTTTGATGAATAATTGAGGTTGAAACAGAATTGGGATATATAAATTCTACATTAACATCGTAAAATGGGAGAATAGATATAGTGAACATATCTTAGCCTCAAATAAGATATTTGGATATAAATAAATATACTTTTTAATGGGATCCATTCCTTAAATAATTCTAGAAGGTGTCATTATTGTATATCAACACCAATTGGGGTATCCTATCTATTGAATATCTAGATTATTGAAAAATTTAATGTATTTTATGGAGACTATATATTATTGAATAATGTTATATGAAATGGAGGTTGGTTATGAAAATTAACATCATTTTATAAAGATAAATAGTTGTTCATTAATTTCAATGTTAGGTAAATTTATCTAATTTTTTGGTATATTCCATACATTATAAAGAGTGGATCATCTCCGAAGATAAATTTAAAGGGTAAATGATACATGGATATACCTAAAGAGGTGTAAAAAACAGATTTTGTGATACATAGTCAATTGGATAATATGATTTTTAAATACACATAGCTTGCATTTAATATGGGTTATATTTTATATGAATCATGATGTAAAAACCCGAATATGAATTGATAAGATAAATACCATATGGATTACTATATAATGGGTTAAAGATGATATGTAGACTAAATTCAGGATTCCCTAACTACAAGTGATCTTAAATAATAATCATAACGTTTCTTGATCAAGCTGTGAAACAATCCACCAAAAATAATATCCCTATGAGATCCATGATAGGTGTGAGAAATAATAAGTAGAAGTATATCAACTTTATCACATGAGAGTAAACAAATAAAAATGGTGTAGAGTCAAAATTCCACATAGAAAATGGAAACCTCCCAATAGATGTATAATAAATAAAATTAAATTCCATATAAGACATAAATTATCATTTTATAAAAGTGATTACGTAAAATAGGAAACAATACGGTAGTTATTAATCAAAATGATCAAAAGATGGTGGGATGAGGAAAATCTGGATATCTAGGATCTAAATTACAAGATGGTAATGATTGGGTTTATGACTACTTGTGAATTATCCATCAAAGAACATGTTCCACTAAAACATTTTCTTATAATAGACTAGAATATATTATAGATGAGTGGTGACCATATCATTGAAATAAGTAACATATCATGTAGTTATAGAGAATCCCCTTTTATATGTACTCTATATGGGATGAAGGACTTTAGAGACTTTTATTATCACTATAGTGTATTGCTTTTGAATATGGTAGATTTTACATGATATAAACCAATGTTGAACCAATTAGTAATGTCATACATAGAGTGATTTTTTGAAAAAGTCTAACACAATGGGTGATATCCCCCCATGATTTTGGGAAGATAGTGAGTGAATTTCAGTATAAGGTTAGTTAAAACCAAATATGAAGATGAGTTCAATCTACATATCATTTTATGAATGGGAATTTGATATAAGGGTAATTCTCCTCATGAAATGGTGGGATTAATGAGATAAAATGGATGTTCAGATCGACATAAGTTATTCATGGGCTAGTTGGTGTCCCATAAGATGGGAATACAACCATATATTATTATCAAATTTGTCCTCATTATTTTAATTAACTATAGGGTAAATTTTATTATTGTGAAACGTTTATTAGGAAAATTAAATGATTAAGAACCATAAAAGATGTTGTAAGGTATGTTGATTATAGTCATAAAACTGGGACCAGAGTTCTTGTAGTTTATATCACCCAAACATGATGTTAATCACATTGTTTAATATTTTATATATTGTATAGTTTATTATATAGTTTAATTTAATATTGTCTAGAAAATATTCCATATATCATAGGGGGTAAATTGAGGTCCTTATCTAATTATAATAATTTTACACAAAATGTAAAAAAATGTAGTTTAATTTATTATATTGAGGATGTAAGTAGATGTGTACTATAAATTTACTAATATAGGATTATAACATTGAATATTAAAAATTACTTTGTGGATATTGTGAATTAATTCTTATTTAATGAAATGAATTATTTGAGGAAAAAAATATTAGTGGGAAATGTGATACACTCACCATCCACAGTAATCATGGAGTACCTTCTTCTAGAAGAATATTATTAAATGGGTAGGCATAATCCTATATAGAAATTAACATCAATAGTTTTTGTTCATTTATCACTAGTGTTATCATAAATAGCCGCATTTCATAGAGTGGAAAGAATAAAATGTAATCCTTTTTTTCAAATATGTTGGTTCTTTGTTATAATAGACCTCAAGGTTGTATTATTCTTGAAGATCACTCAAATCAAGGGAATTTAATTTTTATTAATGGATCACTGCTCTCTACTCTGAAATTAAATAATCATAAATAAATATATAAGGGCATAAATTTTCACCCTGATGAGGACTATTGATTATATTCTATATTGTAGAGAGTAAGAGCCTCCTGACTAGAAGATAATGTTTTTATCTTATTTTCAAATAAAGAATTAGAGAGCATTTAAGACGAGATATTTTTATTCTAGTGAACCATTTTCTATAAAACAATTTAGGGCATTTTATTGATTTCATTGATCCAAAAATTTAGAAATTTTGGATAGTGAGAAGAGTTATATCAATCAAGGTTTTTATATATAAATAACACATATTTTTATAGGAATATTTAATATATTTTCATAAACACATTCCAAAGGACCATAATGGGTTAGTTTTATTTCATACTAGATGAACAAATGTCTTTTATCAAGAAAGTGCTTATATATCTCTCATATAGATATTCTCCCATAGTACTCCCCTTACCCATTCCCAACCAAAACCATTCATCATAACATGAGGAGGGAAAATAAAAATGTTTTATATTAGATCATCCAATAAGGTTAAACATAATAGATACCAATCTAATATCATAAGAGAGTATAAGATATAAAAATGTTATTTGATCACGAATATAACATAAAAAGCTAATATACATCCTTCATAGATTTTAAACAAGTTCCATGTCATAAAACAATATCATTTACAAAAAAATGGTTGATAAGAGTAATATTCCCCCATAATTAAATAATGAATAATTATCTCATGTAATAAAATCATAGAACCATATAAAATATTTATAATCATTTAATTTTTTATAGTTAACTACCATGACTATAAAAACAGTTGTTTGGGACTCTTTACTTATTTCCCATTATAGATATGGTCACACCTATTTTATATAATGGATGAGAATACACCAAATTCACAAATTAGATGAGGACTCAGATATTTCATTTATTGGATTACGATTCAGCTGTTTCCCAAAGTGGATGAATACTATCAACCTGTTTCCCATTTTTTCTCGTCACATATAATTCTATACATAATGTATTTGAGGGATATATTGGCCCCACTCATAACATAATAATAATGATACACATTTGTTCGAAATGATCCTAAAATATACATCATACCAGAATCTATGAAATTAAATGAGAATCAAAAACATTTCACTGTAATGTAACATTTAGAAAATAAAAGGGTTCCATAATCATATCATATTTTCATCAATGAGCATCGCAAGAAACAAAATGTGAGTATTAAAATAATATTATCACTTTTTTACTCAAGTAAGAGATAAAAGTTTTACAAATATATTTTCATCACAATCATAAATCATTTTGAGAAATAATAATAATGGTAACATTTGGAACATATTCCCAGTAATGCGTATGTAACATCAAAATATATCATATTAGATTGAAAACGAGTTTCAATTATCACATGAAAAATTTATTATGAAAAATAATGATTCCTCGAAAATATATTATTAAAACTAATATCATTCCAAAAACCAGTACTGTTAAAAGTCCTTGAAATCCTAAAATAAAATATTTATAACCCATACAAACATTTCTTGAGGAATATATCAATTCCACTTAGAAAAAACATTTTAATTCCAAATGAATTTTTCAAATCATTTTCTTTTAAAACATCCATGAATTTGAATAATACAAATATTTTATACAATAAAACCCCACGAAGAAATATAATATGATTCATGATGTACACATTTAATCAAATATTCCAATCAAATTTTTGATAAAAGACAAAAGTAATTATCGGGATAACTTTCTAAAGATTATTTTCAAAAACATTTTTTCAAAATATTCAAACATGGGTAAAAAATTCCATAATAAATAATTTGTAAAATTTAGAAAAATATTTCAAAGTAATTTTTAGAAAATATGATTTTAGAATAAAATTTTGTTTCTATGAAGAAGAGAAATAAATATTAGTTTTCATAAAAAAAACATTTTGAACTCTTGAGTAAATAATGTGAGGAAAATGAAAGGAAAAAAATAAATTCTCTTGACCATAATAGAAGAGAAGAAAAATAATGAGCTCCGTGATATTTGGATAATTTTATTTCGGTATTAGAATGTTAAACATAAAAAATACCAACAAACAATGAGATTATAACATCAACTCTTTTCCAATATGGTATCTTTCGATTCGTAGTACCAAGTAAATGATAAAAAAATAAAAATTTAAATTTCATAAAAATAAGGTTATTTATGATATAACATGTCTAATGGAAATTATATGCACAACATATAATAATATTAGTCCGTTAAAAACATCCCAAAGACGAAACATTTAGAGAAAAATACCTTACAACACTAGTCACATTTGACTTATTTCCCATATAAAAGAGAGATAGAAAAATGTAAATGTAAATCCATATTATACAAATTATAAAAATAAATCATATATTTTTTATATTTGTATACACCATATATATAAAACAATAAGGGGATATGAAAAGTTTATCACAGATGTAATAAGTGAGGCAAAAAAATACATACATTGAGGATTAAAATCCATCATAAATGTTTCAACCTATAATATAATTAATATAAATTTTTATACATATATTATATAATCATAAATATATTCCTCATTCGATATATTACATATTTATGAACATTTACTACACATATCATAATAATTCCAAGTTAATTTCAAGTTATGGTAATAAATGATTGTTTTCATGAATGTTTTTATTGGGTCATTTCGGTCCAATTAATTTTATCATGGCTCAATAATATTCATAATATTACCAGAATAAAAATACAAATTATATTATGTGTATATTAATATATAGTAATCCATAAATCATAGATATAAATAGTGAAATACACTTTTCAAGAAGACGGTAGACCATACGAACACATAAATGTTGCTTCCATTATCCATGTTGATAGAATTAAATAATTAATGATAATGTATTACCAATAAATAATAATACTCATGTTATATATTTATCATATTTTTATTTAAAAATCCCCTATTATATTCCATGTAAAGCATATGTGAAGTATGAATCTCATCTATTTGCGAGGAGATAGTCTACAGTACTCAGAGAAAACATTATCATATTTCTACAAAATGGAAAGTAAGAATGAATATGTGATAAAATGATTTCATAATATTATTTATATTATAAACACAATATACACTAAATCAAAAAATAATTATATCAATTTAGAATAAGTGGTGATAGAATATGAATAACAAAGGTTTTCGGGGTGTCAGTCCACTGTATACATGAATAATAATTGCATAAATAATATGATAGAAGATGGGAAGGATAGAGATAATTAAATTAAAAATAAATATCACTGTATGTGATATGTATATTTTATTATATCGTATGGTTTAATAAAAATGTAATTTTTTGGATGATGAAATAAAATAAAATACAAAGTTATGGATGTAAACTCTTTTTCAGAAGACATCATTTTTTTCACCATAAAACATCCTTTGTTGGATTTAAGAACCATATAAGGATTATAATACTATATTATGGATTTTATAAATTTACATGGGTAGGTACATGATGTACCAATGGGTTATTGTAGTGTGAAAATGAGAGCATAGGGGTGGGCTTTTATAAGGGAGGTGAGTGGCACACTTGGAATTCTTGTAATTAATATGGATTACCAACATTTTGTCACGAAAAAGTAACCAAAATGATTCAATATCAATCATGAACATGTTGTAGTCCTGATATGTACATGAAATGGGTTTTGGACTTGTTTTCTTTCATTTTTAAAAAGTATCAATTCATTTTAAACCCATGTAAAACAAATTTTACCTATATTGCGATTTTCTTTTTCTATTTTAACAATTTATTATAGTATAAAATTTAGTGGAACATATTACATAACATAAATTATTTTTATTAAAAATATAGAGTAAATTATTCCACATTTTAATAATATAAGTGGAGGCATTAAATATAAATTTAATCCCACAAATGTGATGAGAAAATCTGTTCTCAAAGAGGAATTATTCAAATGTATTAAATGTTTTCATATAAAAAGTATATATGAATTTATTATAATGTTAGATGTTTTATAAAATGATATATTATTGAACTAATATTAATTTTGAAACCATATTAAAATAATTTCGATGACTTTAATTCATTGAATGAAATTAAATTTCTTTATAAACACCATTATTCTCACTATTCATAAAAAAAGTCTACAAATAAATTTCACAAAAATTCACCATCATATATTTTTTATAAAATTATTTTAAATAATAATTTAATTTTATCAATTTAAATTAATTAAATTTTAAATATTTAATTTCAAAAAAAGGGCACAAAAAGAATTTAAAATTTCAACAAAAATTTGGTTAAAATTATAAAATTAGATTTATTCTTATATATTTTATTGAAAAGACAAAAGATGAATTTAAAATATCTAATTAAATATATATATTATAAATTTAATTAAAATCATTCACCAATAGTAATTTTTTAATTTATGTAAAAAAAATTGTCACCATAAGCATTGTTTCTGTAGGAAAATAATTTATTTATTTTCCAATAATTTTTATATTCATTTCTTATTTTTTTCTCACCATGGAATTAATTTTATATAGTTGTCTAAAAATTATGTTTTTGTTATCTATATTATCATATCTGTACATTCTATTCTAGTATCATGGAAATAATTATAATATTAAAGTGAAATATTTTAATAATATGTCATTTTTCATTTAATCTCGATATTTCAATTAACGAAAATATATGAGTTTCATGTAATGAAGGATATTTTTTGTTTTGTAAAAGATATTGAAATGTTAAAATTATGTTTATTATGAAATAAAATTTGGAGTGTTATATTCAACACACCTTAAAATGAACTTCACCATCAAAATTAATCACATATGTACCAACAGATAAGGATACATTGTCCTCATTACATTCTCGGGTAACCACATATCATTCTCAAGATGGTTTTTTTTAACAAAATATTTACTAGATGAGTGGTCATGTTTCATATTACATTCTAACTATAATAAATTATCTCAAATTTTTTTTCTTTATATGAATTATCATGCCCCATAGTAATTTTTTATATGTTCAATAAATTTGAAGGATCATATATGTACTTACTTAGAAGATGTACATGGAAAATATCATGTACCCATGATACATTTTGTTGATTCACTAAATGATAATCTAAAGTGTTTATATGATCATATATTTCAAAGGGAGTGATATACCTATGAATTAGTTTTCCCTTCATTATTCCATGGATAAATTCATTGAATGAAAATATATCCATCATAAAATTCAAGATTGTATCAATGATTATAAGAATAATATTTCTATAAACATTGGGATGCTCTTACTTGTAGTCAAATGGATCTAACCTAACATAGTCATGTCTGAAAATCTTTCTTTATCTGACATTATTCTTGTTTTTTGGAGTTCTATATATCATTCCATAGTCAAATTTATAAGGATCCATCTAAATGATCCTGTAAATTCTATTATTTTATATAAACTAAACATGATAAAGTTTTCAATACTAAATGTCATTGAAATCAATTGATTAAAACCATTGAATTTTATTTATAGTATTTATTATTTTCTCCAACATACCATTAGTGTTATGTTGATACACTATGGTGAATCTATACTATAATCCAGTTCATGGTGAAGACTTATTCAAAACATCAATGTAAACATCATATCCTGATAAAAAAGAAATTATTTTCATTCTCTATGAAACATTATAAGTTCCTTATTTAATATTTTGGAATTTAAATCAAGATATAAATATATTATAATATAAATTATGGTCTTAGAGTATATATGACGATGGACTATAATCGACAATTACTTGAACATCAAATATATGTAAAAATATATTGTATACCAATTCCTATAATCATAATTACAAATGATGGAATGTAATTCAAAATCAAATAACATTTACACAAATAAATATAAAAAAACCAAAGTGTTGTATTTCAAAAAATGACTCTTAAAATATCATTAATTTTGATAAAAACTCATCACATAAAACCTCAAAATGGATGTCAATAACATTGAAATTATAATAAAACATAAAAATTTTAAGCAATTATGGTATCTAGAACTCTTAAGATAATAATCCTTGTATAAATATACACATTAAAAAGCTAAATAACCTTTTATTCATTATATTAGCTTTTATATTATACAAAAACAATTTCATTGTAATCATTGGATCATCCGTGTATAGATAGAATAAAAAATATGATTTCACTACTCCATAATAATTTTAGATATCGATAATAAATGCTATAAATAAAATAAAATTTAAATGAATAATGAAAAATATTACTTTAATAGGGATACATTATAAAAAATAAAACACGGAATTATGAAAAAAGGAGCAGAGGCTAGTATTCCCTAATCCCCACTACATACTTCATCCAATGTGATTGAATAAGTATTTAATTTTCAATCTTTCATTAGATAATGTTGTGGCTAAATATCCACATTAGTCTTTGGATAGGGTAATCCATTCACATAATGAAAAAAATCCTTACACATGAAATACTCGAGTCTGGGGGGGTGTTCCATTGAGCACTCTATATATTCATTTCATTTAGTGGACTTTTCACATGAACTAAATATTGTATTGCCCAATAGTTGGGTTTCACTCAATAAATGCACACATTTTCTATTACATAATACACATGAGTACTTATTCCAATATTTATAGAATGTAGGTGACTAAATTTTTTTCTCATCCAATTATTTATTCATGATCACATGAGCCTCAAACATCTTTTTCTTATCAAAACCTTAGGAACGTCAAAATCAACAATTTTGATTTCTATATTCAGTGGACATAAAAGATATTATTTATTTATACTAAATTATCTTATATCAAAATCCTATTTATGTCCTTGTTTTTTCCATTATTAAATATATCAATTTTTCTTTCCGGTCTAATGTCATAATTGTATGTATACCATAATGGTTTTGTAATATTAACTTTATAAGTATAAATTGTTTCACTATAATTTTTATTAATCTCAATGAATTACTCATGCATCGTTGTTCTTAGAATATAAGGAAATTATATATAGAAAAAAATAATCTTAAACTCTTAACATTCAATATATTTAATTTATTATTATTCCATTATGTTCTTAATAAGAGTCAAATATTGACCATATTCTCCTTCCATATGATAAATAGTAAAAATGAATCTTTCATATAATGAAAACTAATGAAGACAAAAATATATTTTCAATGGTACAAATACATTTCTAATTAACTATTGAATCTATATAACTACTAAAATTAAGTGTAAATTTTATAATGAAGGGATAAACAGAACATTGATCTCTCCTTTTTCACATAGAATTTGTATTGTGAATCATAACTTGGGAAATTTTTCTACGAATAAAAAAAAATTTCATTTCATTTACAATATTTTTTGGATTACTATGAGTATAATATTTCAATTTTTCATCTAACTAAAAATTATAAAAGAACCTTCATTTTTCATTAATTGAATAAAACCAAAAAAGCATATCAAGAGAAACACCAATCATTGTGGAAAAGCATGTAATCATGAAAAATAATTTATATGATATCTAAATCATGGAACATTATTTTTAATATATGACACCCTTGTATTAACCTATGTAATTAATTTTAATTTCTAAATGTTTTATTTTGGTTCATAATGAAATTGTGAATTTAGAATGAAAATCATTTATCAGTGTTAAACTAGGTGTACAACATGGCCCATTGTAGTTAACTATGGGATGATTGAGTCATGATCAATAAACCATTTTAAGAGTTTTTAACAATAGGTATGTTGGTGCAAGGTACATATCATATTATAAAATCCAAATATAGATATAGTTTATTTGAAACCACTCACTCTCTCATTTACAAAGATTCAATAACATTTTCATATTCATTGACTCATCCTAATACACATCCTTAGACATACACATTGTGTCCTCACATAACATTTAATTTCCTAGCTTAAAAATATTATCGATGACTATCCACTGATATAATCTATAATGACCAAAAAATTATATACCTTAACATAACATATTTTCAGTTTAATATTCAATAAATTTCAAAAGGTTCTCGTGAGGACTACAATATTTTAGTGTTTTTGGAGACATCATACACAATACTCATATTTCATGAAATATATTCAACATCTTGCATAGAGACCATCTCTCATTGTAACACTCTTATGAATTACCAACCTTGTAAATTCATTATAACCTATTTAAGGAATCATACAAATGTCTGGGATTAGATTAATAGTAAGGAAAAACATAAGTGTTATCAACTTATGTTCATATGAATTCTTAAGATAATTATAGGAATATATGATAATGAAAATAATATAAAATATTATACCCAACACGTCGTAGATCATAAACAAGAGTCATGTCCTAAAACATTATCATTTCTAAAAATAAGTCTCGTATGAGTTAGAAATCAATATAAATAGATCACAAACCATAAGGTCATTTAATATGAGAGTTACACCTTAATAAACAATGAAAATTATTTCATATGTAAAAGGTTCAATAACATGAACAGAAACTGACTGGATCTATTCTCATCAACTCTCTACCACTATGGATTTAGTATGAAACTATTTCCCATTATGGATCATGAGAAACAAAATTTCCATATTAGATCAGGACACAATTGTTTCCCATAGTGGAACATGACTCCACTATTTCCCATAGTGGAATATTACTCAACTATTTCCCATAGTGGATCAACACATTGGACTTTTTTCTCATTATGTTCACATAATATATTTAACATTTCATAATAAATTATTGGGAGATATAGTTACCAAAATTCATATAATGGAATTCATACATATTTGTGCTGAAATATCATAAAAAATCATCATATTAGAACCCATGAAACCAAATAGGGTTCAAATAATTTATCATTTTAAAACATGTAGATGTGAGAATTGTTTGATAAATACATTTTATTCATGAGTTTAAATTAAAAATGTAAATAATATTAATATTTTTCATGGATCATATAACCTGAAATATATAAGTAACATAAAATTATGTCATATTAAATTTACCATTATTTTGCAAGATCACATGGAACATTTCTTGAAAATATAACATTTGAATGAAAATAAATTTTTAAAAATATAAAATTTTCAAAATCCATTTCTTTGAAAAGAACCTTATGGTCTTATAAACAAAAAAATAAGAAACCAATGAGTGTTCATTATGTTTAAAAATATCACACAGTCTATACAATATAAAAATATATTCATTTCACAATTATGGTAAAATCCAAATGGGCAGAATTTGGAAAGTGATATATAGATTAAGTTCAACAAAATTAGTAAAAAAAAGATAAAAATAATTAAAAATTATTTTGATAAAAAAAAATTATAATTGTAAATACATTTTTTAGAAAATTTATTTTAATCATGGAATTGGAAGAAAAATGGGTTCTAAAGGAAAAGGGATATAAAGACAAATTTCATTAAAAATATATTTGGATCTCTTGGGTACATAAAGAGATTAAATTTAATGGAAAAAATAAATTACCATGAAATAAATATAGTATAATAGAACCCATTAGGTTCTTAATATATGGTTTATAATATTTCCTCATTAAAATTATAAATATAAACAATCTCAATAAAGAATGAGATTATAACATCAGTCATTTACCACTATGGTACCTATTCAATCATAGGACCTGATAATGAATAATATAAAATGAAAATAATAGTAGGATGAAAATAATGGGATAGAAATATAAAATTATTTGGGGCCTTTATATAACATACATAGAATAATATTTTTGTGTAATACAAGTTATGTTAGAATGAATGAAAATAGAGACAAAAATACCTGAATACATTGTAATAATTTTAAATATAAACCCCACAAAAGGGATATAATAATATATATATATATAACCATAATTATTATGAATTTAACTACAAAATAAATTCATTTTCAACAAATACAACACATATTAGAATATAGTGGTGAATATGGAAGGTGTATCTCAAAAGTGAAAAAATGATACTCAAATCCCTTACCTTAAATCTCAAAAACCTTCATAAAAAAAATCCTATATGATAGATATAATATTATAATATAACTATTATAGAACAATAATTTATCATATTTATCTTAATTTCAATCAGTTACTTATGACTTCTTATTACTAATTTATTAACATATCCATGATATGGTTAGGTTTCTCTTAATAACTACTTCATTATTAATGCATGGCATGATATGGTATTCTCAATCCTCTAACATAGATCATGGTTCAATAATATACCTAATCATATAAATTATATAAATAAAATATATATTCAGTATGTATGTATTTATAATATTAAATAAATGTTATAGATAGAATGTGGAATACACCTTTGATAAAGATTGTTGGTCGAAAGTCACAGGAATATAGATTACATTCTATTGATGGATTTAAATAAAATTAAATAAATTTTTCTATTATATAATAATTTATAATTCATATATATCCAATATGTTTATTAAATCTTGTCTTCAAAACAATGAATTTAATTCGTATTTTATGAATGAGTCACATAGAATCGTGATACAGTAGTCCTCCGTAAACATTAATGACATCATCATACTCCCAAGGAATTTAAAGTGAGTAATCATTTGTCACATAATTATTCCATATTTATAGTATTTAAATTAATACCATATATATATATACTAAATGTATCATTATATCAATATGTGTGGGGTGCTAATGGAAATCAAATAATATTGGTTTGTGAGGTGGAAGTCAGCCGTACTCAATAATTAGGTTCTAATAACACTTTGGGAGGAAGAAGATATAGATATAAGACATGCACATAAAAATATTGAAGATACTGGGATTTTTATATCAGAATGGTTTGATAAAAAAAGATAATGGTGGAGGAAGAAACAAATTTGAAATTATTAATTACAGATATAACCACTTTTTTAGAAATATTTTTTTGCACAAAAAACCCATTATATATTTGATTTATAACCAATATAAGGATTCTAAAAAACAAGTGTGGATGGATAAAATTAATTTTGGTAGAAAGTGTCTAAAAATGGTGCTTGGAAGTGTGATGAAGAGAAAAGAGGTGCCAATATTCTATAATTGAGATGAGTGGTAAATTTTTAATATTTTAAAATTAAAAGGTGTAACCACGATTTTTCAAGAAAAATCATCTAAATTGATCAATTATTTAAATAAACATTTGTAATTCTCAAATATTTCTATAATTATAGTTTTAGAAATGTTTTTAATAATTTATACACTTAGCTGTTTAATTAAAACCCATAGTAAACCAATGTTTACCTTAACAATGATAAATAATTTTTTCTAGTTTTAAAAAATCTTTTTATAAAACAATTAGATTACAATATTATATAATATAAATTATTCTTATTATAAATATGAAACAAATTCTTCTAAATTGATGTCGCATAATAGTGATAATATAATTTAAAATTAATCATCTAGATGCCATGATAAAGCAGTTTTTAAAGAAAAATATTCTAAAGATTTAAAATATTTTATATGTAGAAAAATTTGATATTGATTAAAAAACCTAAATTAGATTAATTGATATATAATTGAAATATTTTTACATTTAAAACAATTTTCTAACAATATTACTATTTTTAACAGAATTATAAGAAATAAATATTCATAATTAAATCTAATATTTTCACTATTCATCGAATTTTTTTTATTTTTTTTTTAATTTTAAAACAATCAACCTGTATAAAATTGTATTTCTTTTTAAAAAAACTGATATTATTTTTTAAAATTTATTTTATATTTATTGAAAATTAATATTAAAATAATTTCACAAAAGGAGATAAAACAATTTTTAAAGAAAATTAGTTTCTAAACCATATATTAGTTTTATTATCATGTTTTTTTAACCCATAAGATGAATGTTATGTAATTTATTGAATATATTATATATAAATAAAATTTAAATAATTAAATAAGGGTGATTTTTTTAATTTTATTGGTGAATGGTGGTTTTTATAAAATATTATTTCCGAAGAATATTTATATGATTTTAAAATAGTTTTTATTTTCATTTATGATTAATGGGTCACCGATAAATTAATTTAATATAAATTTTGGAACCATATATTTTCATAAATTAGAAAATCCATTAAATGATCAGAATTCATATTTCTAGGAAATTGTTTTCATATTATATAATAATATTTTAATATATTGTCATAATTAATTTAAACATTATTTTTCATAAAAAATATGCCAAAAATATTGTTGCATGTAATGGATATTAAAATTGGTTTAATATATAATGAGAAATATTGAAATGATTTAATTTATTTGGAAACAAGAATCTTAAATTCTCAAATTGTCATAAATGCAGTTTGACTGTATGTTGTATTTTTAATTCATGTTAATTAGATTAGTCGTAATGACCCGCCAATTCTCATTGGATTGAGAGCACAATGAGTCATTACAAGGCCTTAAGCGACATCCCCAAGATGCCAAAGGCTAGGAATAAATGACGAAGGGTTTCAAATAATGTGGGGGATGATTTACCCTTTAAGTAATAACCAAATGAACCAACCATCCATAACTAAAATTTTACTATATGGTGCATGAACAATTGAAAGACAGCTAATAAACTTCATTTTAGTCAAACACATGAAAGTACACAAGAGCATAAAAACGACTCAAGACTCTCAAAATACACCAAGACACACTCCACGGCTCCACACCAAGCTTCATGATCCAAGCACCACCACATCAGCCAAGAATCACCACGAACAACTAGCAATGAGATGCCTTAACATTACCTATGTCTTGGAATATGACATCTACAAAAGCAGCAATGTGCCAAAGCAGGGGTGTGTATAAAACACAGTATATTTTCCCCAATGTCTTACCCACTCATGCCACTACGATTGAAGAGTTAGAAACATTTATATAAATATAGTTTATATAAAACATTTTCTCAAAAGCAGTTTATAACTAAATATATTCAAGTTTCCAAAACCAATCCTAACCAAAGGAATTCATAGAGAGATTGAAACCAATTTTACAGTAAGTTATTTTTCCACAAAAATAACCAAAAAAGCTTAAAAACAATATCACAAACATTTTTTTTTTCATACCCAACCATTTACCAACCCATTCTACCGACCATGCATGCTTCATTATGATAGTTCCATACTCATGAGCGGTTTCCCATCGATCTACCATGTCGTCACTAGGTAATTATTTCCCATGTGCCATCAATCCTTTGGCACTGAGCACAAGGTCATATTTCAACCAAGCCCCGTATATGTAATTCCCATGATCCATTAAACTATTGGCACCAAGCACAAGGACATATTTCATACAATCCATGTATATGAAATATGAACACAAAACACATATGATCAATGATCAAGGAAAAATAAACCATTCAATAAAGACACATTTTTGTTGAAAACTATTTCTATCAAAACCATTTCAATGAAAAACCATTTCAACCCCAAACCATTTCAATAAAACTCCATTTTTATTGAAATTAATTTCTATTTAAAACCACATATTCATAAACCATTTAGCAATTCCAAGAAATCCATAATTCAAAACCATCGTTTCAAATTAAACCCCCTTTTGCACAACTATTCACCAAGATCATACAATTTCTCAAAAATGTTAAATCATCACATATGAATTTTTTCCAAAAAATATCACAATAAATAAAAAAATTTGAATCTAAGACAATCAATTCTATCAGGAGGAGTTGAGAGAGAAGCTGCCAACCTCAGAAGTTTGGACGAAACAATAACAACAGATGAAGAACGCACAAGAAAGCAGGTCGATTCTCCGAGAGCGGCCTTAGATCTCTCATCATAGAATTATCATGACTCAACATTGAAGTAATTTTCATCCAAAAACATAGATCTACCCATCCTCGGTTCATATTTGGGAAATAATGGAGATTAGAGAAGTAGATCTAATCAGATCTAATAATTCATGACAAATCCGTAAAGAATGGTGACATACCTCAAGAATCGGACTCGAAATCACCAAGGGAAGGCTCCGGAATGGCTTCAACTCATGTGGTAAGGGTTATCCAGACTTCTAGAGAGTGTAATATCTATTTAGGGGTGTCTTGAAGCCAAAACGAAATAAAAAGAGAAGAAATGAGAAAGCTCTTGGAAAATATGATCCAGATTTGACCTCTGCGCAAGATTTGACCACATGGTTTGTGCTAACCGTGTATGGATCGTGCGACCTTAATTATTGTCCCAACACTTATTATAAAACACCAAAACGCTCCCATATTTCACCTTTATCCTTTTTATGGAAACACGTCTTTTTATGGAAACATTTCACTTTATGGAAACACCCCAATTTATAGAAATAACCTAATTTATGGAAACGACCAACATTATGGACACATCCAAATTTATGGAAACTACCAACATTATTGAAACATCCAAATTAATAGAAGATGCCTATATTATGGAAACGTTCTTTTTTAATACAAACAAGATTAAATAAAACGTGAGGAAATGTGTTATGTACCCGAAACCTGGGGTACTACATTCTCCCCACCATTGGACTTTACGTCCTTGGAATATAGACAACCCCTGCTTGCCAAAAAGAGTACCGGCCACTGCTCTTTCATTTCCTTCTCATGTTACCATGTATCTTCTTGAATCTGATCATGTTGCCATAAAACGTGCACTAGTCTGATTTTTTCCCATGCACGACTTTCTCTTTTATATCCATGATTCACACTGGAATATGTACCAGTGATGCATCTGGTTCTAGCTCAACATGATCCCAACTGATCACATGGTCAGGATTAAGGTGATACTTGTTTAACTGGGATACATGGAACACATTATGCATCGAACTAAACCGTGTTGGTAATGCCAACCGATATGTCACCTCTCCAACCTATTCTAGTATCTCAAATGGGCCAATGTATCTAGGATATAACATTACCTGCTAACCAAAATGACGATGTCCATGCCTTGTAGAGATCCTCAAGAAGACATTATCACCCACAATGAATGACAACGGTCTTAGATAGTTATCTGCATAAAATTTCTGACGACTCTGAGATGTCTCAATCCTCTTTATAATCAACTGGATCTTCCCTATTGTTTCTTGGACAAGTCTTGGCCCGACTAGTGAAGTTTCACCCGTTTCCACCCAGCATAGTGGAAAATGACAAGGATGCCCATACAATGATTCAAACAGAGCTATGAATATTGAGGGTTGACAGTTGTTATTGTAGGATAACTCCACTAAGGATATATGATCCTACCATGAGCCACCATAATCCATTACACAAGCCCTCAATATGTCTTCCAATGTTTTTGTTGTCCGCTCGGATTGTCCATCCGTTTGAGGATGATACGTGGTGCTCATAATAACCTGAGTTCCAAGGACTTGTTGTAATGATTTCCAGAAATGAGAAGTGAACCTAGAATATCTATATGAGACTATTGAAACCGGTACACCATGAATATTTACCACATCACGAATATATATTTTTGAAAGATACTTTACCATATGAGTTTCACTAATCGGGATGAAATGGGCCGACATGGTTATATGATCCACTGTCACCCAAATTGCATCATGTTTCTAGACCATTCATGGAACACCTATAACAAAATACATTACTATTTCATCCTATTTACACACTGGGATGGGAAAATATGGTATCATACTAGCTAGTCTTTAATGCTCTACTTTAACCTACTAACACGTTAGGCACCGTGATACGAACTAGACCACCTTCATTTTCATGCCGCTCCACAAAAATTGTGCCTTCAACGCCCTATACATCTCTTATGTACCACGATGTATAGCCAATATTGAATGGTGGTAAGCATGAAGTAATTTTTCCTAAGAAACTATAGGTACAGCCATCTTATCTCTGAAACACAAAACTGAACCTCCATCAAGTGTCCAGTCATCAATGGTCTCCCCCCCATTGAGTTTTGAACATAAAACTAGACATTCTTCATCATAATTTTGTGCCTCTTTGATTATCTTTATTAAATAAAGAACAAGAGTATATTCAATGAATAAGGAAACATATCCTTGGTCTTCCCATTCCACATACATGTCGGCTAAAACGGACATCAACATCAATTCATCTGAAGCTTCTTTCGCCAACTAAGCATATAACTTTATACTCAATGAATCCTCCACTAAAGTTTTTGCCCAGGTCTGTACATCAAGTCATAGTCATACATTTGGAGATACTCCATCCACCTCTTTTGCATCAGATTCAAATCTCACTGTGAGAAAATGTGTTTCATGCTTTTGTAATCTGTAAACATAGTAAATTTCTCATCAATGAGATAATGTCTCCATGATTTTAAAGCATGGACGACTGCAGTTATCTCCATATCATGTGGTGGGTAATTATACTCATGTACCCTCAACTGACATGAACCATAAGAAACCACACGATCTATTTTCATGAGAACACAACCCAACCCTGATCTCGAAGCATCACAATACACAACATTTCCTGTTCCTGATTCTGGCAAGATCATGATAGGTGTCGATATAAGCTGAACACTTAGTTGCTTGAATGACATCTAACATTCCTCCGTCTATTGGAATAGAGTATTCTTCTTTGTCAGAGATTTCAGTGGTGAAGCTAGTCATGAGAAATAACGCACAAAGCGTCTGTTGTAACCAACGAGACCAAGAAAACTTCTTCTCTCGAACACATTTTTCAATGGTTTCCATGAGATAACGGTTTTTATATTTTTAGTATCAACAAAAACATGTTTCTCAAAAAAAGACATGAACAAGGAAATGTACTTCCTATATCCAAAAATCAAACTTTGATAGTTTTGCATAAAAACAATGATCACTTAATATTTTTAACACTGTTTCTAGGTGCACCACATGATCAGACCCTGACTTTGAATACACAAAAATGTTTTCCACAAACACCCCAACAAAATAATCTAGATATTGTCAAAATATCCAATTCACCAATTCCATGAAGACTACTGGTGCATTCTTTTGACTAAAATGAATGACTATATATTCATAGTGTCCATATCAACTTCTGGAAGTTGTCTTTGGAATATCCTCTTTTCGAACACTCAATTGTTGATATCCGGATCGCATGTAAATCTTGGAGAACCAATGAGCTCCCCATATTTGATCAAATAGATCATAAATTCATGGAAGTGGATATCTATTCTTTATCATAACATGTTTAGGCTTATGATAATCAACACATAGCCAAAGAGTTCCATCTATCTTTTTTACGAACAAAATCAGTGCCTCCCATGGAGACATAATGGGTCAAATAAAACCCTTTCCTTCCAGTTCCTCTAAATTCACTTTCAATTCCTATAACTCAGTTGGTGTCTTTCTATAGGATGTAAGGGAAATCAGACTGGTCCCCAGAAGGAGATCAATCGTAAACTCTACCTCCCTTTGAGGTGGTAGCACAGAGAAGTTCTTGGGAAAGACATCTTGAAATTGATCCACAACAGCTGGAAAACAATTTTACTCAATCTCTTCCACTGATTCCAAAGTCCACGCTTCCATTTGGTAAGATATCGTTCCCACAATTGCTGACAACAAGATCTTTGCACCATTCATTACAATCCTCTCTCCTCTAAAGAGATTTTTGATATCGTCCCCAGTCATAAAAATAATTGTTCTCCTATAACAGTCGATTTTAGCCTTGAACATTGTAATACAATCCATGCCCAGTATTATATCATAGACATTCATATACAACATTGCAAAGTCCTATTTTTACTCAACTTCATCAACCGTTATAGCACATGCTCTACACACAATGTCTTAACATTCTCTTTCACCAAGATGAGTTTTCAGTTTCAAAACAAAAGGCATCATTTCTCTTTTTAAACATAGAAATTCAAAAACATGAGAAGCAGTGAAGGAATGTGATGCACCAGTATCAAACAACACTTGTACAAAGTTATAATTCAAAATAATCAAACCTCTCACTGTAGATGTTCTAGGCTGATCATTGAAAATCATATGCTTAGCTACATACATTATCTTCTTCACTATATTGTTCTCCATGTTTCCTTGCTCAGGATTCCCTGGTTAAGGAGTCATTGTGTTTCTAGAATCACCAAGGATAACTCTACTCTGCTGACTAGACCAATTCTGTTGTCCTTGTTCAGTCGAAGCATACGATGATTGCGATAACTGAGAAGTGTCATTAGCACCTCACCTAGGAGCACTACGACAATAGCACTTAATATGTCCCATCTTTTTACAATTATGACATGATCTGGGTTTTTCTGTACAATATCGCATTATGTGGTCAAACGAACCACATTGAAAACAACCTTCTCTGCTTTGGGGTCATGGAGGAAGGTTTACTAATCCATCCATCAGGTTCTGATTTCTACATGCACTATGGAAATAGGTTTCCCTTTTCCTGTTGTTCCCTGCAGTTTAGTTCACACCATTTCATGTAGGTATCATCATGCCTCCTCCCATATATCATGAAATATCACATTCAGCCACAGTTTCTCTGTTCACCATCTCTGTATAGTCTGTAACAAAACGTTCTACAATCTTTGATCAAATCTCTCATCTTAGTCCTGATTCGAAGATACATGCCCTCAAAGAGTCACTTGCCGCAACTTTTTGTGCAAAGGGAACTAATTTCATGAACTTAGCCACATACTCTGTGATAGAGGGACTCTTTTGTTTCAGGTTGAAGATGTTCGTCTTTTCTTGGATCGTGACCGTGTGAGGATAGAATTGTTTTTTGATCCATTCCTCAAAATCAACCCATGTAAGTCCTTCATCCAATTTAGCATGCACTACTAAATCCCGCCACTCAAGTGCAAGTTCCTACATCATGTACGTCGATAGTTTGTCCTTTAGCTCTACCGGTGTTCCGATGAAGTTGAAGATACGATTCATCCTACATAACCACACCTCCGCCTTCTCAGGTTTGTAATCACCTTGGAAATTGGGTGGATTCTGCATCATGAACTAGATTGTATGATTCACATGTCGTGGTTCATTCCTTCGTTTCCCTATGTCCAAAACCTGTAATGATTGGAAAATACTCTGAACCAACTCTTGTTTCACACGTGGTTCAGGTGCAACCACATTCGCTGTAGCTTCTTTAGGTTGGTTTCAACAATTCCTACTAGGTGACATTTTCCAAACTAAGACCAAAATCCATTAATCTCACTCTTTAGAAACTGTTGGATTAGCATTTCCAATTCTATCACATCAATTATCACAACATTTTTTTAAACATCCTTTTTCCCATGTTCAACTATTTTTTAATCCACTTGAAAAGATTTTGAAAATTAAACCATTTTCAAAATATGGGAATCATTCTCTTTTCCAAAATATTTTATTTGAAAACCAATTCCATACTTTTCAAAAATGATCATTTCTAGAAATAAGGTATGCACTCCTATTGGGAAGTCATAACTCTATAATGAATGTCATGCTCGTCTCATTGGTTAAACCCATGACAATGAGAATTCAAAATCCTAGAACTATCTCAAAACATATATTTACCCAACTCCCTAGTAACTTGAAGTTCAACATAAAAGGGTTAGCTACATTATTTAATGCTATACAATTCATGTTCTGACAATCCTAATCCTTTATGAGATTCCCACCAAAGGAATAGACAAGAAGTTATTTCATCTCGAAAACAAGGAACATCGATGACTACTTGTTATGCAAGGACCGAACAACCTAACACCATTTGTAATGACCCGCCATTTTCTTTGTCTTATGAGCACCATGAGTCATTACTAGGCCTTAAGAGACATCCCCAAGATGACAAAGGCTTTAAATAAATGCCAAAGGGTTTCAAAAACAAGTGGGGGATGATTTACCCGTTAAGGAATAACCCAATGAACCAACCAACCATAACCAAAAATTTACTATATGATGTATTAATAATTGAAAGACAGCTATGAATCTTCATATTAGTCAAACACATCAAAGAAAACAACAGTAGAAAAACAACTCAAGACTCTCAAAAGACACCAACACTCCATGGCTCCACAACAAGATCTATGCTCAAAGAACCATCACACCACCCAAGCATCACCAAGAACCACTAGCAAAGAGATTTCTTACCTTTACCTGTGTCTTAGAATACTACATCTGCAAAAGCACCAAAGTTCCAAAGCAGGGGTGAGTAAAAAACTCAGTATCCCCAATGAATTCCTTACTCACACCACTAGGATAAAAGAGCTAGAAACATTTATATAAAATAATTTATATATTTTTTTTCAAAAGAAGTATATAAATAAATATAAACAATCATCCAAAACCATTTATAAAAATCCATTCCAAGATGAATTGAAACCAATTTTCCAGCACCTTATTTTTCTAGAAAAATAACCAAACACGATTAAAAACAATTTCACAAACATTCCATTTTCACATACCCACCCATTTTCCTACCCATGATTCCAACAATGAATGCTTCGTTCTGATATTTCCATACTCATGAGTGGTTTCTCGACGATCTACTAAGTTGTCACAAGGTAATTGTTTCCCATGTGCCATCAGTACTTTGGCACCGAGCACAAGGTCTTATTTCAACGAAGCCTCGTATATGTAATTCCCATGTGTCTTTAAACCTTTGGGACATAGTACAAGGCCATATTTCCACCAACCCTCTTATATTCAATATGAATACACAACACATATGCACAATGATCAAGCCAAAATAAATCTTTTAATAAAAAGACATTTTTATTGAAAACTATTTCCGTCAAAACCATTTCAATGCCAAACCATTTCAACTCCAAATAATTTCAATAAAACTCTATTTTTATTGAAAACCATTTCTATTTAATACCACTTTTACATCAACCATTTATAAATTCCAGAAAATCTATAATTTAACATCATCATTTTAAATTAAAGGCCCTTTTGCACAACTATTAACCAAGATCACACATTTTCAAAAAAACCATAAATCCTCACAAATTAAAATTTATCGATGAATTCCACAATCAATATAATAATTTGAATATAAGAAAATTAATTCCATCAAGAGGATTTGAGAGTGAAGCCACCTACCTCGAAGGTCTTGATGAAACATTAACAACAGTCGAAGAATTCACAAGAATGTGGGTCGATTCTCCAAGAGCAGCCTTATATCTCTTATCCTAGCAAGATCACAAATAAATATTGAAATATTTGGCATAAAAAATGTATATCTATCCACTATAGGTTCATATTTTAGAATTAATGAATATCGTAGAATTAGATCAAAGCATATATAAGAAATCATGATAAATCCGTAAATAATGGTGACAAACCTCAAGAATCGGACTCGAAATCACCAAGGGAAGGCTCCATACTGGAATAAAATCATGTTGGATGGGTTCTCTAGACATCTACGAAGATTAATATTGATTTAACGGCGTTTTAATTACAAAACGAAATAAAAAGAGAAAAAATGAACACGCACCTAGAAAATAGGATCTAGATTTGACCATTGCGCAAGATTTGACCAAACAGTTTGTGCCAACCGTGAATGGATCGTGTGAACTTAATTATTGTCCCAACACTCCTTATAAAAACCAAAAACTCTACCATATTTCGCCTTTTACCCTTTTCATGGAAACACATTTCTTTATGGAAACAACACACTTTATCGAAACACCCAAATTTATGGAAACAACCTAATTTTTTGAAACAACCAACATTATGGAAACATCCAAATTTAGGGAAACTACCAAAAATATGGAAGCATACGAATTAAAGAAAACTATTTATATTATTGAAACTCCCTATTTTAATACAATCCAAATAAAATAAAAAGGCGAAAAAAGGGGCTGTGTACCCAAAACTAGGGGTACCACATTAGAGGTATGTATGTTTTTAACATTGCCCATGAGAATTTGTGAGTGATCCAAAATCAAAGAATAATGGTTCATATAAAAAAATATAACATAGATATATGCTTCCCCTCATGATGGTAATTAATTCAGTACACATTGGAAAATAATATTAGAAAGTAATAATTAACATGAACCTTCGGGATTATACTGGTGGATAGGGACTGATTCCATGAATTCTTTATATAGAAAAAGTCTATGTGTAATTAATGTTGTGGAAAACAATGGTGGATGATGAATGACACTATGACAAAATATAAAATATATAGTGCTAACCTTTATCATCGCTAGAAAAGCACTCATAAAGGCTTCCTTTGACATGGATATAAAAATCACCATTAATAATTACCTTTATTAGCACTTTATTTTTATATCTGGTAAAAGGGAACCATTATTAGTGCATCTTTTTGAACTTGTAATGGTCCTAACCCCTTTTGGTGACTCCCTCATCGAAATAGTGCTTATTAGGTTTCATATTAATAAATAATTACACCACTCACCTAACTTGTAAACCTGATGTGAGGATGGTCTCCAATATACACTCTACACATGTATATAGGTTCGATCACTGGTCTGTGTGGGTATTTCAACACTCTATATTTCCCACGGGCCATGGAACACATTCACACACACTATCGTGACCTACACGACCCGACGCAGCTATCTGGGAAGTTAGATTGCCTGAACCATGGGAATGCTTTAGTTTTTTATATAAACCAAATAATAACAGAATAATTAAAAGTTATACAAAACTAAATAATTAAAAAAATGATAATTAAAAAGGAAAAAATTAATAATTTTTAAAACATTCATTAGTTAAATAATTATAAATAAAATGAATATATATTGATAGAAAAATATTATAAATATTAAAAAATAATATATATTAAATATAGTTATATTAAATTAATACCCCAATATATATAAACTAATATAAATAAAAAATTAGAAAATATAAAAAATATTGAAAAAATTATTAATCAAATAAATATTAATAAATTTTAATTCATTTAATATATATATATTGCATAGTAATAAATATTATATATTATATATATATTTATATAATTAATAAATTGTAATAATTAAAAATTTAAAATATAATAAACTATAAGATTGTAAAAAACTTTATTAATGATCAAAATTTAAATAAAAATAAAAATATTTAATATATATAAATATATATATGTAAATTAATAATAAACTATAATAAATATTACATATTGAATATTAACATTGGAAATAAACCATATGTAATAATTAATCAAATTTATTTCATTTTTAATGGGTTTTATACTGAATTATTTGTTATTCTTTTAAATATTTTTAATACCAAATTATATTCAAATATATATATATATATTAATATATACATTTTTCCTAAAATATGATTTATCAAATAAAAAAATTACACTCACATTCATATATATTGTGAATAGTAATTTATTATTAAAAATTAATATTTAATAAAATTATGGAATAATTGTATCAAGTAATATATGTTGAATTGAATGCTATTTTATTGTTCTATTTTACAGAAATCAATAGTGTTTTAAATTTATTTCATAGATACATATGTATATATAAGAACGTTTTATATACAATGAACACCCATATAAAATCACGTTAATTTATTATATTTTTATTATACATTTCTGAATTATATTTATTAAAATAATTTATTTAAAATATAATATCTCTCTAATATGGAAATTTCATCATTTTTATGTCTTTATCAAATATATAATATAACATAAATTTTAATATTTGTATTATTTATTAATTTTTAATATTATTTATTCATTAATAATATTAAATGTTTTCAATGATTTTTAATTTTTTTTATTTATTCTTTTACAATATGTCATTTTCGAGTAAGTGTTTAATTTTATACAATATCAATATTTATTTATTCATTTTTATTCCTTATTATTTAATTTTATTAATCATGATTTTAATTTTGAAATTAATATGTATTCGTTTCCATTTTAACATATATGAGATAAAGATGGGTATGTCAAATTCACACTCCTGCAGTCAAAATATAGAATAGGTTTTGGTCATCAAAAATCAGGATCATGATTAAATGTTTTCAATTCTTTTTACAGTTATTTTATATCTTTTTGTTTCCATTTTATTTATTTACTCATTTTTATTCATTATCATTATAGGAAGGAATACCCTTCTCCAACATGTCTCTAGCTAAAAAGTGATCATTATTATTCCCAAGGATAGTCTCATAGTTAGAATGGGAATAGTTGTATTCAACAATGTATTCCAAATATATTTATTACACCTAAATATATTATATAGGAACAGATGCATCCAAATTTTCTTCAGCAATTAGTCCCTTAGAATAAATATTTTTGATATTTTTTTCTTAGGCCCATGTTTTTTTATTTGAAAATATATACTTCAATTATTTTCATTTTGTAATGTGATTTTTTTAAGGTGTTTCAGATTATTATGAATTTTGTGTATTTTGTGTGTTATAGTTTCGGAAATATAGAAACATAAAAGGATAAAAATATTTTTTGATGGGTGGTTTTAATTTTTTACAATTGAATGAAATTAATATTTATAGATATTTTTAAATATATCTAATTAAATAGCTAAAGATATTCTATTTGTGATATGAATGTTTGAAAAGGATTTGGTCTGACATGGAATTTGGAACAAATTATTGTTTTTTGGATGAAAAGTGTTTTAATTTTTAATTTTGGTAACATAAATATCCTTTATATTTTATTTGATGGGTTTTAGTCTCTTGTTGTCAATAATTTATTAATTTCATCATTCAGATGGGGTTTTTTGATGAATTATAATATTATTAACTAAACTAATTATGATATGGTTTTAAAATTTATTTCAGAACCAAATGAAAGTTTAAAAATATGTTAAATGAAAGTGAGTTTTTAATATTTACACCAAATATATCATTCTAATGTTTGTTTGATATTTCAAATATAGGGTTTTGAATTATCTTATAACTAAATTTTATTTCGAACATATAATTATATAAAAATTCTATTTTTGTTTTTATTTATAGTTTTCAAGGATATATATATATATATATATTGATTTCTGTGTATAATGATTTTGAAAACATTTTTTCATTATAATGAAGGATAATAAAATTGATTGTTAAATGAATGTTATTAAGAAATGAAAAATTTTTAATATCATTTTTTAAAAAAATGTTTTCCATAATTATATAACCTTGTATTTTCTTAGGATTGGTATTTTTATACAAATTTAGAAACCCAGATCATAATTAAATTGTATGTGAGAACAATAAATTCCCAGGGTTTACTTTGATCTAATAATAAATAATTTTTCTTCAAACTCATTTAGTATTGATTATTATATTAATACATATCTATAAGGGATTCCGTTGACTATAAAATCTACTTTACCCAAATATTTTATTTGATATTTGATAAAAAAATTACTGAATTGAAATCACATGATTTATAATTCCATGAGTATTAGAACATTGTAAATGGTAATAAATTAGAATGGAAAATTTTATTCTTATTATTGTTACCTATCACTGGTAAGATTTCAGAAATATAAAAATAAAGGATCATTGGATGTATGATACATGTTTGTGGTCAAATTTCTAGTATAATTTCCATTGTTCTATTATTTTTCAAAATTTTAGAATTAATCATATGTAACATTTGGCTATTAATAGGTGACAGTGACTAGAACATTTCTATTTCTTTAAAACATCACTCAAACTATCAATGAAACATCACCTAAACCCCATGTACTAATTGAAGAAATGAAAAAAACATCAACTATTTCCTACTGCATTACTCAAAGCTAGAAATCATTTAGAATCCAATGTAGAAATACATTTTATTTGTCCCAAAAAACATCAAATTGAGATCGTGGAAAATTAACTATAGAATTAGTCCAATTTTTTATTTTTCTATATTTAACTTTTTATATTGAGAAAAAATAGTTTTAAAGAGTTTCAATAACATATTATTGTTCATGGAAGTTAATGTTCTTCTATAATTAAGACCTCAGACTAAATACATTTTTAATTTTATGGTGTAATTGGATGATTTTTTTGAATATTGAAAAAACTTATTATTACATAATTTGTGTGTGTAATACCATCATATTAAGCCATATCATGTTAACACCAATCATAGTTCACCTTTTAGTGATCATACTACTATTTTACCTTTTTTCATCTTTGGGAAAAAAACTATGAAATGTTTCCTGATGATTTTCCAAATCCCATCTCATGAAATTTTGGATTTATGGGGATACATTTCAACATCATAAACTTCATCTCTTAAATCGTTATTATCTAATTATGTTTCTTTGGAACAATCCCCCACCTCTTCTTTTAATTCAACTTATTTTCCTGAATTACTCCAAGTAGCAGTCATCCAACACTTGGTACTAGTGATCATTTTGGATGAATTCATACAATAACACAATCCACTAGAGGTGTAGTTAATTTATTAAAATAAATGACCAATTTCATTCAATGTATGATCAATTTTTTGAAATAATCGTATTGTGTTATCCCTTTATTACAACTAATTATTACATTATATGATGTTTAGGAATATCATATTTTTATTTATAATTTTTTTCAAAAATCAATATTATATTATCCTGATATGATATATATAAAATGAAAATTGGTTGATGATAATCATCTGAAAAAAGAATATAAAGATGGAGATAAAGTGTTTATATAGTATCTAATTGAGCATGTATATGACCATACTCAAAACCATTGTCTCTATTTATGTGGTACTTATGCAAGAAAAATTAGTATAGAAGAGTTGGAAGAACGTTTTATTTTCAATATAATAGTTCATATATACATAGATATATATATATATATTTGAGCAAATATGATGAAATATGGAACATGTCAATGGATTGGGATGACACTATACTTTATGGATCATCTGATTTTAATACTAGTGTAAATGATGATTAATATCATATATGAGAAATTGAATTGTGAATTGTATATGACCTTTGTCAATTGAATTTTTTTTTATGTTAATTGATATTCTACAAGAAAATTTTATACAGTCTATAAAAATTAAGAAACATTGTAAGCATTATTGATCCTATATAATTGGAAATATGAAAGTAGATGAATAAACAACAAATTTATATAACAAATGGGTCCCTTGAATGATATGATAACCATATAACCCAGTAACATGTTTTTAGTTACTCACAGATCCATATATTTATTTGGATATGGTGAGGGCGTGTATCAGATTTTTTCTTGTGAATTTTTTAACTCATATGAGGTTTAATGGGTTTGTGTTGTTGACACATCCTTTTGAAAAACTATGTGAAACTCTAAGGAAAACCATAAAACCCAGAATAGATGGTTTTTTCAAGGTTGGAAAAAAAATTTCATATAGTGTGGGCCTACACATTGTGCATTGTATTTTTATTTTAAAAAATATTTTAAAATATTTAGACCACTATTTTAACCCATAGTTGACACAAATTCTATCTATCATAAATATCAATTTATTGGAGGATCAGGAGATCTAATTTTGTATCCTCTATGCCCATTTAATGTTGAATAGAATTGTGGAGGATCTGGTTTTATCTATTCAAGGAGTGTGAATATCAACCATGTTTTCTCTCCATGTCCCTTTTTCTTTCATCCTTATAGTGATATTTCTCCATGTTGTTGATGGATATGAATTACATTATATTAAAATATCAATATATTACAAACATCTTGATCTCTATAACAATAATTCTTTTTTTGGTGTGACTTTTTCTTGGTGTTGTATATTGTAATTACTTGAATATTGTAAGTTGTTTCATTTTACACTGTGCCATTTGATAAAAAATGATTTCCTAGACTTGTTTGGAACTATATTCAATCCGATTTATGAATAACAATTTTTTATTTCTGTTTTGAAATTGTATTTTCAAGGATTTTGGTGAAAACCCTCAATTCCAATGGAACTGTAATTTGTATAATAGATTGAAATTGATTGAATACATGAACAAGTTTCAAAATAATATTAAGAAAAATGGATTTATATTTATTAACAAAAATATATGAATGGTTATATTTTGAAAAGGAGAAATATTAAGAAAAAACCATGTTTTTGTTTTGAAATTGATTTGATATATTGAAATAGATAAATTTTGAAATTGAATTCAATTTTTTTCATTTGAAATTAGATTATTTCCACATTATTGATTGATTGATTGATCGTATACTAGCTTTGGTAGTTAGTTTATTTTTTCGAACATACTTTCATGTTTAATTATTTCGATAAAAAATATTGACATTGAAAATAACAACAAAAACCTATTTATTATGGTCTTATCCTAAATACGATATCAATGATCCATATTCGTCTTCATCCCAAGAGTTGTGTGAAAACATATTTCAATGATTATTGATATGAGATGTGTGAGGATCATACAACTATAATCTATCATTCCATAGGTTAAATGACCATTGTGCTTGATGTGATTGTTATAAATAGATTCCATTGATTATGGAACTATTTTACAAATTCCAGTTGACTAATAAAATCTTTTTTATATGAAATGGTTTTTAATTCACGTTTTTGATGCATCCCATAATATTTAAAAGTGAGGGAGTTTGGTTTTAGATATTAAAAAAAATTCTTGAATTTTTTATTTGAATTTATTTCTTGAATTAGTTAACTATAATAAAATATTATTATATAACACTTGGTGAGATCATACTAGTATTTTTAGGTGAACCCTTATATATTCATTTAGTTTTTTATATTTCCCTCTTCAGTGTTTAATAAAAGTGATACCACTCCTTTAAGGTGGTGGATTTTATTGGTCTTTTAGTATTTGAGTGATGTATTCTTGGGGACGATTGTTTCAATGATGAGTAATTTAATGACATATTGTTCTTGTTTTTATACTTACCTATTTGGTTTCTGTTACATTCTCTTTTTAGAGTGCTGATGATACTGAATTTCATCAGCATATTATACTACTTTATAGAAAATTTTTCCCTTCTTTTATCTTGTTTGATGCAAGGTACTAATCAGTAACCCATAGGGATCAAGAATTACCTTTGGTCTTTGTTAGTGTTGTACTGGGTATTATGGTACAAGAGTATCTGATATGGAAAATGAATTTTTTTACCAAATGTGCAGGTTAAGAATTAATCTATATGGTTAGTATATAGTTTGATATTTATATTGGGGAATCATGATGTAGTTATGAATGAGTTTGTGGCAACAAAATATCATAATGAGTCTAATGAAACCGTGGGTGTTTTGGGTGAATGATGTAATGAGAAATAATTTGACATATTTCTAATATTTTAGTCACTTATATTTGGGTCTACTAAAGTCCATATCTTTTTATATTTTTGATGGGAATAATTTTCTTATTCTCTTATTTGTGTTTCGGATTTGAGTAATATTTTATTTCCTTCATTGTTGTTTCCTAATGTTGTGTAGCATAATTACTCTATGAAGATGTTTGAATATGCTATAGGTGGAAGATCATGGTGAAATTCATCTTGAAAATACTCACATGGAAGATAATCTCATTGATATTATTATATATAATGTACAAGCTCTAGGAAATTCACCTAAACCTATTCTCATTTGGATTCCAGTTATGGATCCTCAGATGGAAAAATCCATGAATTGTGCTCATTATTTCTTTCTTTATAAGTCACTATATAAAAAGGCTCAAATGATTCTCAAAATGAAGCGGATTAGTTTAGAAAAAATATATTTTCTTCCATTATTAGAAATGAATTACGATGCATTAGAGTGGATAGAATTTAGAAATATTTCTATAGATTAGTTCAATCAGGATTATATGGTGTTGGTTATGCCTTGAATGCTTTTCAAACCTGTGTAGGTTGATTGTACCTTAACAAAGTGTGCAAACATCTTTGTTGTGATTTTATTGTTTTCACCAAATATTAGATTTAATTATATGATATATACATAATTTTTTTATATGGTTATATGACCTAATAACATTCTACAATTTTCATGAGGATGGTTTCTTATTTATCTTACATTTTGGGTAGAATGTTGATGGTTGAACACGATCTAAATGGTATGTCATGGTTGATGAGATTTTCATTTTATCCGAGTTGTAGTAGATGTTACTTTATTCATGGGAAAGATAAATAATGATGAGTTTATTATCTATTATTGATAGTATAGTCTTTTTTGACCTCTAAGAGTACCTATAAGAGGCCGATTGATTTTTTTCTACTATAAAAGTCCTGGGAATTTAATGTGACTTTTTACTGAGGTGCCCATGTTATATATATATAATGGAAATTTTTTACTTGAATGGTACAAAGGCCTTCATTTTTATTTATTTATTGATAACCCCCCTTTCATGGGATGAGGGGGAACCCTTATAAGGCTCATAGGCTTAGAGATTGCATGGAACGTAGTTTTATGAGATTATGTGACCCAAAGGTCATAGAGAATTCAGCAAAATTACAACTACAAGAAACATCCCTTACCCAACATCTGTATCATTATGGTAACTCTCCACCTTCACATGGTCGCCTGGCTAGGCATCTCGTGCATGCACATTCTGGTCTCAATGACATAGTTATACCCTCTCATTCTTCCAAATCCATTTGGTTCTGCTCTGGTGAGTGCACTTGTTATGAATCCTCCTCTAGGGATGCAATTTTTTTGTACAGTCTATATGGGGTAACTGTACTGATCATGTGGCTTGAAGGCCATGAGGTGGCATGAAGGCCTTAAAGGTGGCCTGAAAGCATAACTGACCAGACGGAATGGGTGTACCAAAGTTTTTAAGGACTCGAATCCCAAATTGGTGGCCTAAGTTGAATAGTTATGGAAGCTACAGTACCCAACAATACATGCTATAGTACCACAAAGTACTAATAAAATACTACTATTGTCTTTCTATAGTATTGCTACAGTAATGTTATAGTTCATGTTACAATACTTCTACAATACTGCTACGAAACCAGAAATAAGCCTCCCCTGGTTTTGAACCTGGGTCTCATAGATATTCTTTAAAATTGTAAAAATTATTTTATATCTATTATTCCTCACAATGTGGCATTCAATTATTTTCTCATGAAAGGAATATGGAATAATCAAATTCATCATGATATATGGTGTACCATTCACCATCATCTGGAATGATTCCTCTTCATGCATTTTAAGAGTCTTTAAATGATGGTAATAATGTTCCAGGGATAGTAATAAGTACAATTACAGTAGATTCATCTATATTGGCTATGTTATTTGATATTGGTTCATATCATTTTTGTATAACATATTTTATTGTGAACCTGTAATGTCTTACTGTGACACTTTTATCTTAGGTGAAATATACTACTAAGCCCCTCGTTAGGAAGAGTGATCGAGGACTCAGTTGCACTACTATTGCATTCCCGTTATCATAGATTGATCTTATTGTTAGTTTTATGTTTCATAACATAAAACCTCTTTATATCATTTTTGGGAATGATTGGATAATTTCTAATACGACCAAAATTAACCTGTATCATTAATGGGCCATCTTTACCAACCAAGTCGATTTATTCCGTATCGTTCATGTAGAATGAGATGTGATATCGATACGGTATAGATCATGTTATCCTCAGTTGGGGAATTTAATTGTTTGTTTGATTTTGAATAAGAATCAATTAGATATTATCTGACACTTATTTTGACCATGTTTCATTGCCCTTTTTCCAACTAAAATCTATTGGATTTCATAGACAATGGAGGTTGATTTTTATATTTATTTATTACTTATTACTTAAATGGTATCTATAACATCAAATAAAATGGAACCAAATAAAATTAAATTGATTAATAATAAATTGGTTCATATGTTATATAAGTACTTTATACACTTTATTGGGTCACATTAGTCGGTTTCTAATATATTTGGTATGAAATATAAGGGAACATATCACCTTTTTGTTTATTATCAAAAATAAATACCACTATGGTGAAGATATATTATCCAATTCCGTGGATTGATGAAATTATTTAGTTTTTTGAAATGGGTGATGAATTTTTAGAGGATTGATCTTGGATATAGTTATCATATTTTGAGAATAAATATTTTTACATTAAAAAATGCCTTTTAGAGTAGGTATGTACTTTAAGATAATCTTTGTATTCAATTTGATCTACCCAATGCTCTTAATTTTTTAATGGAATTGATAATATTGATCATCTGTGATAATATAGAAATAGTCCCGGTGGATGTTTTGGATGACTTCCTACTTTATTCATAGTCTGAGGAGAATCAAATGTGTCATGTGAGAGAAATCCGGGGATAATTGAGAGTCTCAATATTTATTCCAAGAAATAAAAATTTTATTTATGTATTTAAGAAGATATTTTATTGATAAAATTGGTGTCATAACATGGCATCATAGTTTATCTGAAAAAGGTGAATGCTATAGTGACATTGGAAAATGAAATTTAATCCATGAAAATGAAATATGATTTCTAGAATTGGGTACAGATGTTCATGGTACACATGGTCCCAAAACATCATTTCACAGTTGATCCTGTAAAGGTGAAATCCATTATGATATGGGATAAAATATATATTGTTATCTATAATTTAGTGTTTCATGGGTTCCTCATCATATTATCATTGTTTAAAAAAGGATTAATTAACATTGAATTATTTAATGAGAATTATAAATCCAAACGTTGCGTTGTCTTACTAATACAATTCACTTCAGAGTTATTTTGTTGAGTTAAATAGTCATCTTAAATTTTCATTGGTGTTTTATTTTGAAATGTCTCAGCATGGATATGTTATTGTTTGTGATGCATTATCTTTTATTTGGGATATATTCTTATACTAGGTTATCACATCATTTCGTATTGACCACATAAAAATAAATCCACTCAAGAATAATAAAAAAAATCAATGACCTTGAAATCATATTCATGATATATTATTTTAATAGTTTCCAACAATAATTTTTTATAAAAAAGATTACCATGAAATCAAAACACAATATCCTATGTTATATTATATTAGAAAAATAATTCAATCTCTACTAGAGGTGTTGGGTGGATGAAAAATATACATTTTTTCAACAGAATATATACCCCAATGGAATGTAACATCATATACAATGGTAAAAGAATAAATATCCATCACATTCCATGAAAAAATAATTTAAATAGTATAACATAAGGGATATTGTTTCAAAATTTCATTTCTGAGCTCATGAAATAGGGATGATTTTCCTTGGCTACTATTAACATGACTTCTTTGTTGTACCCCTCTCTCTTGGATTTCAATGATCACAATCACTCTTATTTTGTTCTAACTTGTTTTCAAGTGTTTTTTCTATAAGAAAAAGGTTGCCAAGGAGTTGGGCCAAGAAGGACTGAAAGTAGACTCTCTGAGTCTACCGGCCAACCGGTGGATTCCCACCGGCCGGCCGGTGGTCTCTGGCAGTAGCAATGGTTTCTGTCCAGAGCCACCGGTCAACCGGTGTGAGCTCCCCGGCCAGCCGGTATTGTCTCTAGCCAGCTGGTGGCTGACCACCGGCCAGCCGGTAGAACCTGGGCAGAGAGCTTGCTCTCTTTCTGGAGCACCGGCCAGCCAGTGGCTCAGGACCGGCCAGCTGGTGGACCACCGACCAGCTGGTGAGACACCACCGGCCAGCCGGTGTGCCCAGTCAAACTAGCCGTTGGGCTTTGACCAGACTTGTACTTTTGACTCCCAACGGCTCCGAAGGCCTCTCCAACGGCTCCGAAGCCCCCCAACGGCCATTTGGGTGTTCCTCTCCTATAAATAGAGGACTAGGAAGCCCCGGAAACATATAGAAGCCCACGAGAAAATTTTTCGATCATTTGGCGAACCTCCGGCGCATTCCTTCAAGGATCCCCACCTGCTCCAACTCACTTCCACAACCAAGGAGCACCACCATAGAAGCTTGGGGGCACTCTTAATCATCACCAATCAATCCATTGGCGCCCAAGACTTCTCCTCATTACGGTTTTTAGTATTTTATCATTTTGAGCATTATTTTGAGTTTGTGCATACAAACCCTTCTTTCTCTCATCCTCCCTTTGTTTGGGTTTTCACACCACCTTCAAGGTGTGAAGAGGTTAGTCAAGTCTTCCCTGTAAAAGACTTGAGTCATAGGTGAGCTAGCCTTCACCTGTAAGAAGGCTAGTGGGTTTCTTGCTACAACTAATAAAAAGAAAGCTGTAATAGGTTTCTAGGATGCCTTAAAGTCTAGTGGGTTTCTTCCTACAACCATTAAAAAGCAATCTGTCATATAAATCTCTCAACGGTTGAGTTGAGAGCGGAGTCGTAGGCTTGGGTTTTAGGCCGAACTCCATTATCAATTTTGTGTCTTGCCTCTTTTATTTCCACTACGCTTTAACTTTTTCTTAAATTGTTAAACTTTTTTAAAAAGTCAATTCACCCCCCCCCCTCTTGCCATCACTCTCCGTCCCAACATTCTTCTCTCCTCGAATTGATTCTTCCATAATAACATATTAACGCTTAATTACGTGGAATTTGAGATTATCATTATGACGGAGAGACAATTTTTGAGTGGATATTATCCATAAAAGGTATTCTGTGTTTTTCTAATTGGGATTTCCTTTCATTTTGAATGAGTAAGGATTTTATGGGGGATTTCCATTATTCCCAGTGGGTAGTTTAGCGAGTAACCATAATGTAGTTCTAAAATATGTGAAATAGATTTTAGTAGCTAGGTATGTGACGGTACAGTGATGACTTTGCATCAAATTATTTTATCTTCTAATAGGTAATGTTATTAAACAAGAAACCAATGAGTATGCTTCTGTCACTTTCTTTGCTAACATGGAAGTGGGATGAGATTTCTATGGAAATGTATGATGGGTTTACATGTACCCAATGAATGAATACCGTGATATGGGTTTTGATCTATATTCGAACAAAACTAGTTCACCATATCCCCATTCATGACACAACCAAATTAGTAGAGTTTGGAAAACTCTTGGTAAAAGTGATTGTTTTTTTTCATAGACATAAATATTCTAGATTCATTGATAGTGATTCCCATTTTACAACAATAATTTTCAGTCATATGCAAGAGGAACTCATATTTTAAGACCATATGAGTATGTAATTCCATATTCTAGGATATTTACACATTGAGAGACATATAAATATTATTGATTATATTATTCATGACTTCATCCTCAAATGTTTTAGATTATCGGATTGTTATATGTTGATGGATAAGTTTTCTTATAAAAATAGATTCTATTTAACAAATATAATGGACCTTATTGAGTCCTTGTATGGTAATCAATATAGATATAAATTATTTTATTAAATGATAGTTGAGTGTTTATTGGTTATAATGACTTATATATTTGATATGACAACACTGAAGCAGTTTATTAATTAGAGGATTCTGATGAAACATAACTGATATTAATTTTATGATGATCATCATCATAGACCATTGGAGTTTATATTTAGTGATGAGGTGGTCATGAAATATTTTTATTATTAAATTATTTTATGGAAAACCAACGTTTATCCGCATTTTATGGGAAATTTTTAGTTTTCAATATCTGCAAGGAATGTTGTTTATGTTTTAGGACATTGACCACATCTGATGTTGATACATAATACGTTCCTCGTATGAAGACTTCGAAAGTATGTTTCTAACCCAAATCATGTCTTGATCTTGGATGATCCTAATGTTGTTATTATTCTTCACATGGTAAATCATCTCGTTAAGATTTTTGATTTTGAGGTATGTTAACTTCATGGGAGGAAAATACCATTTATCATTTTGATATGACATCACAGTTCTTTATTACATGGAGACGTGGGATCAAGGGGAACATCTTAGAGAGAAATGGGTCCATCTTTTTGATTTGGAATATTATTGATTTGATTTATGGGGAAAGAATATTTTTATGCTGGGGAGGTTGGTATATCATGTTATTAGTTTTCTTGTTCTCTTCAACCGTTGTTTTTTGTTCTTTGGTTGGTGTTTGTCTCATGTTTTTTTGGGGGAATTTGGGAACATTGTAGAGGTTTTTTGGCTATGCGGTGTGGTTCCACGGTTTTCCCATACTATGTGACCTTCAAGTGAAAACCATGCAACCATGGAATTTGGGGGTGTTCAAAGATAGTGCACATATTTTAAAACCATGAACATGCATAGTGATAACTATAATCATTGGATTGTGAGTCGATATGGGGTGAATGGTTAGGGTATATGGTTTTTCTAACTATGTAGTCCATCAAAACTATCCATGACTGTGAGAAATATTTATTACAAAAAAAAATTATTAAATTTCAGAAGAAACCAATTATATTTACATATTTATTATTATTTATTGTAACTCTGATTTCATGGAATTAGATGCTCTTAGGAACATAAATTGGATCCTCCAAAACAATTCCTTGGTGAATCTAAGCGTGGTGGATCTCATTAGGTATCCACTTGGTAATTGAATATGCTTCAATGCGTTTAACCTTGCTCTACATTTACCATATCCATAGAGATTGTTTGATCATAATGTTTTCACTGAATTAAAACAACATCTAATTGAATGATGGATGTGGGTTTTGTTTCTGGATCTCCATTAACATCTTTTATTCATGGTGAATCCCATTAAATGGATTATGCACCGTGATTCCATTATTAAAGATTGGTGGTTCCATTTTATATTCCACCATATCATTAAATCATGATTTTATCCATTTTTATGAAATTATAATAATTTGATATATAAAACAATATTTCCTTATGTAGGGATTGAAAATTTAATTCGTGTTGATATTTGGGTGAACCCACAATAATAGTGGAATTGGAATTTAGGGTGTATGTTGAAATTTATATAATTTATTAATTTTTTTTAGAATCCAATTGAGAGATATGAGAAATATTGATTTAATAAATACATACGATTGGTTTACTTTTTTATGGTAATGAAATGATTAAAACCCTATTTTTTTTTTGGAAATTGATTTGGCTTATTAAAATTTAAAATTGGGAAATTGAATTTTAAATGATGTTTTAATTTGAAATGAAAACATTTTTCTATTATTGATTGATTAATTGAGCATAATCATACAAGGACAGTTAATCGGTCATTTAGGTAAACAACGTTATGATGATTATTCCTTACTAATGAATTGATGTTCAAAATTCTAATAAAAAACTTTTTCTGCATATCTTTTCTTCAATGGGATGTTGATTTTTCATATTCATCATGAGACTGAGGGATGTGTGTACACACATTTCAATTATCACTAATATATGACATATGAGGATCATATAAATATAAACTTTTATACCATATGATAGATAAAAATGGTTCTGGTTTTTATTGTTTTGATATATATTCAGTCGATTACGAAACTTTATTACTCATTCTAGTTGACTTATGTTGACTATTTTGTATAAAAATATTATTTAATTAATGATTGAATTTTTTCAATCAATTTGAATGTTATGGAATTTTTTAATATGAAAATTTATATAAAATAACTATTTTATAAAAATTAATCTCATTATTTGGTTTCGTATAATGAATTAATTTAATGGAAAACATGGTGAGACCCTACTGGGATTTTTTGGACCACATTCTATCTTATCAATTGGAAATTTTTAGATTTCATTTTTCTTAGTATGAGCGAAGGAAAATTTCCATTTGGATGTGGTAGATGTTTTTGAGCCTTTGGAAATATAGTGATGTTACTTTCGAGATGTTTTTATTTCTATGAACGTATTTATGATGTTCTATTTTTTTGTATTTGATAATCATGGTGGGTATCAGTTACATTTTCCTTTTGGAGGGGTGAGCATACTGAATTGTTTCTTTCTATGCCCTTATTTTTAAGAAAATTTGTTCCCTCCATTATCTTTTAGGATTACAGTTTCTAGTAACTATCCCATAGGGATTATAGATTACGTTCAAGCCATGTAATTTTTGGATTGAGTATCAGTATTATAAGGTAAATGGAATGGTTAGTGACAATCGATGAATAAAATGAACTTCCTTATAGAATATATAATGATATATTAATTCTATGACCAATGGAATTGATCTATAAAAAATACATACATGTCAATATGGTTTCATATTGGTTTACATAGACCATGAATAACTCATAAATTGCCCATGTATGGTAAATATAAAAATAGGAATGTTGAAACAATTTCATTGAAATTGTTATGGTTTATTCCTATAATTACATGGTTTAGAACACTCTATGGATGTTAGAAAACTATGAGACAATAATCCTGGCATGAATAAACTCTAATTAATGTCTGCAAGCAATATTATGTAACATACTATTCACATTGGAATAATATTTATTATGATTTTATGGAATTTTTAAATTATATGAGAAAAATCAATCTCTCATTTTCTAATAATAGAATTAAATCTTTTGATGTATAGAGTATTAATCAGCATACATGTCTACTCATGTTGGTATGTTATATCTTACTGTCATCATTATTTATAATGTGAAAATAAAATATGTTAACTCTATTATATCATGAAAAATAACATGCTAATAAAATTGATTCCTACTTGGATCTATTTATCAAATATCTTAAATTGATGCAAAATATAGGTTTTGAAATATATGATTCTTATAGCTATTAAGAATTTATCAGAGGGCCATAATATAGAGGATGATAAATGAATTTCTATATTATAGAAATTTTTCAGGGTATATAATTAAGTTAATGTTGGGGTATTCCATTTGTAATGAATTCGCACACTTAGATTCCATGAAAATTTTCTTAATGACTATTTTTCTTATGAGTCATTTTTTACCACAATGACTTAGATATAGATTGTGTAAGACATTTTTAAGTTGAAATATTATAAAAGTTACAAAACTATATCCACTAATGTGTGACCACATGTTTGATAATATAAAAGATATTGACACTATTTTTGATTAAGTATTTTTGGAAAACACATAAGAGATATGTCTATAAAAAGAGTTCAATTTATTTTGAAATACTATATTGGAATTATTTTTATGTTAGAACTATTCATTACGTCATAAATGTAAAAAACATGTTTTTTTTAAATTAAAACATTACCAAATGTTCTTAAAAAAAGATGGCATCATAGCTTGGATGGAAATGATTAACATGGGGATAAAGTAAAATATGATACCAGTGAATGGTAATGGGTGGAATATTATTCCACTAGTATGTTACACACTATCCAGACATGAAAAATTCAAAATTATCATTTTTATTTAATATTGGAAAATTTCCAAAATTGTATTCATGAAATATAAATAATGTCATTATAATGAATTATTTGAATTTAAATGAACTAATATCACAAGACCTTCATGTTTGGATGAATTATTTGATTACTATAACATTAGGTTTTATTTAAACATAAAATGTTTAATGTATATTAACCAGAGTCTTCTTCTTTTTCAAATCAAAAAGAAATACATTAATATACATAAAAATGTAACAAATCACTAATAATGAGGTTGCAGTCATATTATGTGAATTGGATATTTTGTCCTCTATAATTATATGATATAATGGTTTAGTAGATACCTTACATATTTAGAGAGGATCAATTTTGTAGACATATCCATTACATATGTATGTACAACATTGTAAATTATTTAAATTTTTTGCAAGGGTGCATCAAGATTCGATGTCATCCCAAAGGTTTTATTTCAAAATTATATTTTATTGTAGAAGTTATTGAATTATGTATCGATTACATATCATCTATTGGTAAGATTAGTCTCCCAATGTCTCTTCATAGAGAAAAGATTAGGGGAGAAGGTATTTCCCATAGATAGTTTGTTACGATTATAGTCATAGTGAAGGAACACGATCACATTTTCATTTTAAAGAATATTAAAGTTTTTGATCCATTTGTGGAAGCCCATATACATACCCTTTTATATTTGATTCCATCTTTGGATGAATGATGAACATTAAAGACACATAATAAATATTTTATTGAATTCTTCCATGAACATATTTTTTAGGAGATATATGTAAATCCAAAATCAATTTATGAATTAAATAAATGGTTATCCCAGGGACAAGATGAATAATCTATTCCATAAAATAGATTTGTAATAAATTGTTTTAAATTTTATAAAAAATACCGCAATGACCACATAATGATTCTGAATAGTAGAGTTACACTTATTTATGAGGTGACCCAAATATATGATTCCATGGATATATATCTAATATTTTTAATATATCATAATTCATAATTATATAACAGATATATGTGTTAGATTTGACAAAATAATTTGTGTTCATTTTTTATATATAATTGGTTAAAAATATTTGTGTACTGAAAATTTATGAAATGGGATTTGTGATGATGAATTTATTTATTGAAGGGGAAAAGGATGACCCTATAATAATGGAATCCAAAGTAGTAAAAGTGTTTTATGCATCAAATATTCCAAATAATAATTGGTTGATTTTTTTACTAGAGACTAAAACAACTATAGGTTCATATGAAAATTCAATCAATGATGAACCTTTAGTTGGGATATAATAATATGTTCATGGAGGTCACATTTTAGGAAATATATTTTATGTTATAGGGAACCATAAAGAGTGGATTTGGAATCTCAACAGAGGATAAAAATCATTTTAAACATAAAAAAGGGATGAGATTTCAATGAGTAGTATTAAGTATTTTTCAATATAAAATGAATTTGATCATAATATTATTTTTTCTATTCTGTATTATTATAATCTAAAATAAATTTTTGAATAAAAAATTAGAAATGTATTTTAAATATGATCATGATACATATAGTTGGGATAAAAATGTAGATTAATGATGATGCTTTGGAATTAATTGAGAATCAATACATTGTTGGTTAAATATCCAAAGTGTGGGACACATCTTTGTTCTGACTAAAATTATCATCGAAAGAGAAAACATATAAAATTATTGTTTTTTGGAATCAACATGACTAACATATTCTCCCAAAAAAGACAATTCTCATTATTTATGTGGGGTCACAATGAGTGTTTTTGTAACAATTTATATAGGTTAATGGAACCATTAGAATCCTATAATGAAGAAAACCGTTTGGGAATATATTAATGTAATGATACAATATAAATTCTCTATTATATGAAAAAATATATAATAAAACATTTTTTTAATTTTAAATATTCTATGTAGATTATTTTTATTTTAGATGATTATCATAATAAATGTGTATTAAAAGCCACTTAAAAATCACATAGTGTCATGGACACTATTCATACCAATTATCAACTTAGATATGTTGAGGGGAAAGTAAATCTCCATCCATCAGGTAATTATACACAAATTATAATCTATGAATCATGGAATTCATTCTTCAAGAACTGTGATGGCAAATAAATTCACGTCTATTTTATTCGAAAATAATATAATTGATATTATTTATATTATCAAATTTGATTAAAAAATTTTAGTATCTTAAAAAGTAATAGAATACGGATAATAAAAAATGTGAATTAAAACCATTATACTCCCATAAAATTGAAAAGAGGGGGTATACTTCATTATAGAATAAATTTATATGTATTATAAATAAAAAACATATGTTTTATAATTTTAAAATATAGATGTTATTTTCTACATAACTAGATTTATCAATTGAAATCCAATTCCACTTTAAAACCACATCTGGTCATATGGAAGGAGACCAATGTAAATATATAGGGAAAAATAATTAATGAACTCTCAATATAGGTATGGGAAATATATGTAAATATAAAATAATAGAATTTGGTTATAATTTAGAATACTATTAATTAAAATATACAGTCATGTTTATATAATTTCAAACCATTTTAGATATAATAATTTCACTTTAATTCACCAAATACAAAATTACTTTTAGTAACTTTGTAGAGGCAGAAACAATATAGCCTTTTTAGAGGTGTAGGTTTTAGATTGTATCCATGAAATTGTTTTTTGAATAAAAAAAATAAATGATGCATAATGTTGATAATAGGATTTCAAAAAAAATTCTTTGAACGATAATATTATCTGGTCTAGTTTGGTAGACAAATATATGGGAAAGGATCAAATTGAATTGAAAGAGGAATAATGACTATCATCAATACAAAAAAATGATCACGCTATAATTATGGAAATTCATTCTCCTAAATCGACTTCTTTACAATATGTAATAAATTTTTAAATTACATATTCTCAAAAAGATGAATCATACATCTTTTCAAAACATTATATTACTATAATTCAGAAGGGTAATGTTGTATGTGCTTTATCATTAGAAACACACACACACAGACACTAGAATATTGGATGGGGTATGGTTTACAATATCATAGGAGACAATCTATATAATAAATAACCCATGAATGTCACATGAAAGTGTGGATTGAAGTAACTCAAGAGTCGAGTGATGTGTTTTATGTTCCACATAATGTGCCATAGATTAGAATGGTCAGTGATTCTACTTAGATATTTATAGCATGTCCATCTAATATTATAACGATATATTAGGTATGTCCATAAGAATGTTTTCATAGGAAAAACATGTGAATTTGGATGAAAAATGATATGATATGGTGTATAGTATTAAAGAAGGATAAACTAATGGGGAAATGGAAGGATTTATATAAAAAATCTAGCTAATCATGTATGAAAAAAAATCTTCTTTCAATAGTACAAAATCACCACCAGTTACACTACACTATATATTAGAATTCCAACTTCATGTATTTATCATATAAAATTATAGAGATAAATACTACAATCCAATGTGATGAATAAATATTTTGATTATTCATTGCAGATGATGTTGTCCTGAAGACTACAAATGAGATTCTCAGGCATTAATGTCTATGAGTATCAATTGTGAATAAAAATTTATGAAACGTTTTCCTAATAAGTATTTAAAAAAATGATTAAAATTTTAACTAAATTTAATAATTATTCATATTTTATACAGGGTTTTATATTCTTAATATATAAATTTAATAACATTATAACAATTATTTTTATTCGTTAATCTTTTTATTATTTTTATACAAGAATCGTTATTATATAAGGAATAAACTAAGATGAAAAACGATTACCTATAATATGAATTTAAGAAAAAAATATTAGACGTTACACTCTTTATTGATAACTTCAATACAGTGAAATAACATAACAATCTAACCACATAAAATATATTTTTATTTTATCATTAATTATTAATTTTATAGGAAGAACTGGATGGTGACCAAAATCAATTTGGATTCAAAAATTATTTATTTTTTGAATCCAATTAATTAATTTCTAACAATCCAACAACAAATTATGTGAATTGTGAATTTTTAATTCCTTCAAATCAATATTTTATAGATAATATTATAATTTAATGCTTCAGTTTTTTGTATTAATAAGAATTATTTATGATGGGGTGATCACTGTATATATATATATATATATTCTAACTCATGTTATGTGGTTCATCCCTAAAAATAACAACCTATTTATTACATAAAATCATAATAGAATAAGGGATATATAGAATTATCTAATTGTCCAAAAATATATTAAAACAATTAAATTATTTTATTCAATGTTTTTGTAGTTTTTGAACCATTGTATCAACAATGATTTTGGATATTATTTTTTCTAATTTACAAACGATAATATTTTCCATCAAAATACAAGAATAAAAAAATGTAATTCTTGAGGTAAATAAAAAAATAAAAAATTATTTCTTAGTTTGTTTTTTGTAAATTTTTATTAGTGCTACCACAATTTCAAAAAATCAATGCACTCAATAGAAGAAGAATATTTTATTAGCGATGAGTAGGAAATGTACATGGTGTCAGAATGTCTGTAGACCTCAAATTTGGGTGATTAAATATCAGTTTGGTGATCTATTGTGAGCTATTTACATAGAGATACACTCAATATGTGAATCAATTGTATTAGAATGGTTATATATTACTCTTCATCTATTTCTAAAGAAGAAATATGTTATAGGAAATCATTTTTTTAGAAATGAATTGGAAGAATACATAGTGTAAGAATATATATAAACATCATGAACATGTGACTAACTACTAGTTATTTAGTTAATTATATCATAATATTTTACTATTTCTTTAGTAAATATCTTTATAATTATTATATTACACATATTTTGATAAAAATAACCATTTTTTGAAAAAACAAGTAATATGATCTAAATCAAGAAAACTGAATCATATTTTTGTGATACTTTAGGACAATATAGAAGTCATTTTGGATTGTATGAATTAACCACACTTAAATTTAACACATAATGCGGTCAGTATGATTTGATGTTCATGTTTTCAATAAAAAGGGAATATTTAGTTTTAAATGTGTGTTACATTTCAAACATTAGTCAATGAGTTTGGATTGATTTTTCACTTTTGAAAAATGATCGATAATTCATTTTCCACATGTAGGAATTAACTGCATGCCAATATAACACCTAATGTTGTTGGTGTGTTTGATACTGTTTGATCCCAATAAATAAGTTCCAATTTTTGTTAATAAACACATCACATAACATAAAATGAGAAAAACGCTCCAATTATTTTCAAACTTTTTGAAAAAATGAATAATTAATTTTCCACATGTATGAATAAATGCCACATAAATTCAACACACAATGTTGTTGATATGAATCTAATATAATGTTATATATATATGCTTTAATTTTATATTAAACAAATTATCAATTAGAAAAAAAATCAGAATAAATGGTCATATTTTTTTTATTTTTTATGAGAAAAATACTTGAATTCATTTTTTACATGAACGAAACAACCACATATAAATTCGACATGCTATATGACTGATACAATTTAATATATGTGTTTTCAATTGAGAGGTAAATTTTTTTTTAAAAGCACATGTCACATCATGATGAACAATTTAATAATCTACTATAGTTTTTTAGAATTAGAAACATGATACGTAATTTATTTATTACTTGTTGTAACTGAATACACATCAATCTGATAGATGATGTTGTCTACATGACATAATGTGTGTGTTTTGATTCAAAATGTACATTTAATTTTAACTTAATAATAAAATATAATAAATAATTAAAACTAGCTTATATTGATTTCAAAATATTGTAAAATAGTCTCTAATTAAATTTTTTTGTTTAATAATTAACCACACATCAGCCTAACACCAGATGTGTTAGGTAAATCAAAATGTGAATTTTTAATACCAAAGTTTCATTTTAGTTTAAAAAAATATAAAATATCCAAAACCAAGAAAATGATATCATTATTTCAAACATTAGTAAAATAGACCAAAATTATTTTCTGACATGTAATAATTTATTAAAAATAAATATGACACATGATGTGATTTGTATGACCGAATGTTCATTTTATGTGTAAAACTAATAATTTTTAGATTAAAACGCTTGCCAATTTAAAAAATTTATGCAAAATTTTGATGATTTTTTATTTCTATTGAATGAAAACATTTACTAATTAACATTTAATGTGTAGTAATTAACCTTATATTAATCTAACTCATGATATAGTTGATAGGACATGAAGCGCATGTTATCCATATAAATGTGCCATTTTAGTTTAAAACAAAAAAATAGACAAATAAGAGAAAAAATGATTTTATTTTTTTCATACATTAGTAAAAGGTACCATAATAAATTTTCGATACGTAATAAAAAACCACAGTTTATTTTAACACTTCATTTTTTCAGTTTTACACAAATTAATTTTTTAAAAATAAACATGTTACTTTATCATAAAATAAGAATCAAATACCCCAAACTTGGAAAGCGATCACATATTGTTTTCAAACATAGGTACAATAGTACATAATTCAATTTTTATTTTTTTGAATTGGTCTCACATAAATCTGATTCATTATTTTACCTAAATGACTCAATGATCATGTTTTCATTAAAATTGATAAATTTTATTTTAAAATGCATTTAATATTACGATAACCTACAAAACAAGATTAAACTATTTACATTCTTTAAGAAATTTTTGTATACTTCTTTTTTCAAGTGTTGGAATTCACTACATTGCATACTAACACGTTATTTCATCATTATGACTCAAATTACATGTTTTCAATATAAAACATTCATTCTAGTCTAGATCAGATCACATGGACTAAAAAATAAAACAAGATAAAATTTCTATCAATCAATAGGAAAATAGTCCATAATTATATTTTTTTGACATATAGTTATCAAATACATGTTAATCTTACATTTGATAGGGATTTATTGATTAGAAGGGCATGTTTTCCATACAGACATGAAATTTTAGGATAAAACACACCACAAAATTCCAAAATTGAGTAATCAAGCTTAAATAATTTCCAAAAATAATGAAAACAATCCAAAATTGATTTGTTCAATTTATGAATTCAATACACAAAAAGCCAATAAATTATAAAATTGATATGACTCAAAGTGCATGTTTTCAATAGTAAGCCACCATTTTAGTTTGGAAAACGTATCACATTACTAAAAATATGAAAAAGAGAATATATTTGTGTGAAAATTTATAAAAACAATCCATAATACATTTTTAAGGTGTATCAACCAACATCACTCTAATATAACACATGACATGAACAATTTGACTTAAAATGCGTGATTTCATTTTAAAAAAGTCATTTTAGTTTAAAAGACATGATATAGGTCAGACTAAAATTAGATGTTGGATTATTTTTCGACATCCATAAAGTTGGCCTTAATAAAATCTTTTCTGTATGAATCAAATTAAAATAAATCCAACACATGATGTGATTGTTTTGTATCAGTGTACATGTTTTCAAAATTATGAATGAGATTGTATTCCATCACAATATAGTCATCCCTAAAAATATTAATTATGAAGGTAATTACAATTTAAGAAAAAATATTTCATATTTTATTTGTTTTTCTATATTTTCTAAATACTACCACGATTTCAAAAAATATATGTACTCAAAATAATTACTAAATTACTATAGAGATTAGTGGGAAGTTCAATTATGTTATAATGTTTTTCCGACATAAATTTAGGTGATCAACTAATACGTTTTTGATCCGGTGTGGCTTCAAACATTTGATATACACATGTGATATTAATAACGAGTAAAAAAAAATTATATATTATTTTTGATCTATTTTAAAATGATATGTATAATTCAATAAGTAGACTTGTTTAAAAATGATTGGGAAGAATACATTTGGTCAGAATGTTTATTAGCGTCCTGAACATGTGACCACTTACTACATTTGTAGTTAATTTTTCCATCACAATAACAAATTTTTTTGTTATTTTCCTCATCATTATTATATGATTCATATATTTTTAAATTTAAATATTAGTTTAAAAAATTCTCATGATGAACAATGTGAATAAAATCAGTGTATTTTTCTACATTAGGACAATGATGCATATGTAATTTTTGAGGAAATAGAATTCACCACACATAAATCTGACACACAATTTGGTTAGTATGACACTATGTGATTGGTTTCAACTCAAAAATTAATATTTGTTAAAAAATAATGTTACATTTCAAAATCATACTAAATTATCTAGGACTATCTTAAATTTTTATAAAATGATCCTTAATTAATTTTAACATGTAGTAATTAACCACAATCCAATATGAATCATCATGATTTTATTTTTACAATAATTGTGTGTCATAAATTAAGATGTCTCGTTTTTGTTCAAAAAATGGAACATTTTCAAAAATGAAAAAAAAGACATATAATTTTATTCAAACATTATGAAAATAATCTATGTTTAATTTCCAACTATTAAGAATCAATGGAATATAAATCCAACACATGATGTTATTTGTGTGACTCGAATCACATGATTTTAATAAAATTGTTCATTTTGGTTTAAAAATAAATCATGTAGGCCAAACAGATAAAAATAATTATTGTATTAAATCATTGGGAAAATGGTCTATAATTATTTTGTACCATATACGAATCAACAACACATCAATTTGAAACACTATGTCATCTATATGACTCAAAGTGGGTGTTTTATATTTAAAACTATTATTTTGGATCAAAATAAATATCAAATTTTCCCAACCAATAAAACAATATTCTATTGTATTTAATAATTAATAAAATTAATCATAATTAATTTTATCATGTATTAATTAACCACATATAAATCATACAAATAATTTTGAAGACATGAAAATAAGTTCATCTTTTAAATTCAATAGTTCCATTTTATTTTAAAAAATTCATCAAATAGAATAAATCATTAAAACTAGATCATATAGTTTGATAACATTAAGAAAATTGTCCCTAGTTCATATTTGATGTTTATGAATTTACAGCACCCCAATCTGAATTCCGATGTGGTTAGAATAAGAGAAAATGCACATTTTCAATCAAAAAGTGTCATTATAGTTTAAAAAAATTATCATCATGATAAAACCAAATAAATGATCTTGGATTTTTTTTCAAACATTTGGAAAGTATCTTATAATTCATTTTTGACATGTAAGAATTTATTTTACATAAAAAAATTTACAAGCTCTTACAAATATGACTTAGTTTTTTATATAAATATAATGGTCCCATTTTAGTTTAATAGGAATGTCATAATTCAAAAAGTATGAAAATGATATTATTTTTTACAAATTTTTTAAAAGAGGTCATAATTAATTTTTCATGTGTAGGAATTAACCTCATATCAATTTGAATCATGAGGTATATAACATGACTTGGAGCACATGTAATCAATATAAAACTACCCTTTTGTTTAAAATTAAACTGTAACAGTTTTTTTTATCTTGACCAGTTACATTGAAGGTTTTGGACATTGGAGAAATTTTGAGTATTTTTAGAGATGTTAGTATGATAAAGAAAGTATGTTGTAGGATTAAACACTTTTTAATGAGGTTACATGAAGTGAATATTGGGTTCACGGGTTGTCTAGAAGGGTTCACATTTTGAGGGGCTTTGTGGTTTGAATAAAATAAACCCATGAGGTGACAGTTTTTTCAGTAGAAGTTGACCTCAAATGGGTATATGACATGAGAGGTTATTAAATGACATGTAATTACTCAATCCAGTTTTATTTTAAATTGTTTTTTTGATAAATATTTATTTAATTTGTTTGTTTCTTTTTTTCATCTCACACTAAATGAACCCTAGCCACTATGATGAGATCATTGATCCCCACTCCTCGGTTCATGGAAAATCGAATATAGTGGTTATTTTTGGGTGAACTGTTATCGACCTGTGTTATGTTTTCCCCTCATTTTAACATGTTATCTCTTGTTCTTCCCCCATATATTTCTGCTAAAATTCAGGTTTGATTTGGATGAACGTTTTGGTAGTATTTTTCTAAACATTTTGTATATAATTGGTTGATAAATGTTTTTAGATGTGTGATCATTGTTTGTGGGAATTCATCTATGCTATAAGATGCACAATATAATCAAAAAGACTTGCTCATGTATTGTTTCTGCATCATTTATCATTGATTGTGCATAAATAATGAGTGATCTATTATTGTTTCCTATAGATCATAACTTTTCTACCTGAATCAAAGACCAATAATTGTATGTTTAATTTATAAGGGTTAATATTATATGCTTGAATGATTTTATTTCCTTGAACTTATTGTGATATTGTGGAATTGTATAGGCTATACACCCGAATAAAAATCATGGTGGTCGGTGTTCACTGCTTGTTCATTAAACATGTTTTATGATGCTTGGGTCTTATTAAAAACATGATAATTGATATTGTTTAATGCATACACTTGATTAATGAACAGATTCCCTCGTATTACCTTTATTTGTTTTTAGGATATCCCCTAAATTATGAATTAAAAATAATCAAGGGATTCTTATTAAATCTTGTAAATGGGTTTTTTTGTTATGTAGGGTATTGTGCTGTGTGGGATGGTTGTGGTTATATCTTTAGGTTAGATGGGATGTCAGGTGATCAAGCTATAGTTTGTTGTTTTTTTAGATATGCGGTGGTATGTTTTTTGAGCATAGGTGTGTATTGTGGGTTGGTCGTGGAATGGATAAACTTGTGTAGTGCAACATGGTTGTTGGAATACTTTGTGGTGTTGTAAGGCTATGGGACCATATATTGGTTATGTGTGACCAGATGGAGTTTTGTGTAGGATTTTTTTTGTTAGGACATGTATTAAATGTATATGAATATGGACCTACTTTAGTTTGTGGGTTGTTTACCTTTTTAGATTGTCATGGTTGGGTTTCTGGGTATGGATTATGTTTAGTTATTTTATAAAAGTGATGTTTTTTATAAATGAAGTGATTAATATTGAATGGAAATTTTTGAGCGTTAAATTGGATGGAAAACAAGTAAAGGTCTAGTGGTTTTTTATGCAGTGTGTTCATTTTAGAGGTAGTAGGAAAGGTAGTTTTTTGGGATGATCATTGTTCGGTACCCAATAGGTTGGGTAGAATGTTTCTTATCAATATATATATATATAGTTCCATGTGATTTATATACCTATCCCATCCAAGTTGAGCACTAAGTGCCAAACACCACCATTTCACGGGGGAGGGTGTCTTTTCGAACATCATGGTGGGAGGATGTGTACCTTGTTATTAGATCTTCTTTGTTACATATTCTATTTATTTATAGACCAAGACTCTTCGGGTAGGTTGTGGTGGGGTGGGGAGGCCCAGTTGTTTAAGGGAATGGTGTGTTTTCCAATGTGTTTTAGAGAAGAGGCTGGGGTGTCTATGGGAAGGATGTGGTGTGGTTTTTGGACCATGTGTTTATGGGATAAACATGTTGTTATTAGTGTAAAGGATTTTGCAGGCCGGATGGTGATATTGATCATTTGGAAGAGTATGGTAGCGTTAGGACGTTCGCTGTAAGTGATGAATATTTAACCAATGGTAAGTTGTGTAGGGTACCTAAAATATCAATGTTCTTATTATATAACATTACTTTACTTTCAATATTTGGGAAGTGTGCCTTGGTGACACTGGTAAGGGTAGTATTCCTTGATCAGTGTTGTTGGTTTCATGTATTTTCCAATAAAGTAATTAGTATGTCTCCCCACTTGTGAACGACAGTATTCCTTCATAGGATGTATACTTTTATTCCAACTGTATATATATAAATTTCATTCAGGTGCCCAACTACATTACGAGAACCCTTCCAGACCATACAAGCTTGGAACTTTTGCGATAGTTACTATTTCACTGCTTATGTTTTATTTTAGTATTTACCTTGGAGAAACTTTTACTTGTAATAGTTTACTATCTAAACATTCATGTTAGATGGATTTTTGGATTTACATTTATATCTATAGTTCATTGAGTTTTTTGGTACAAATAATTTTATATCCCTCTCATCCATATAAATAATGGTAACTCCTTCCATTTTGTGAGATTATATATCCTTGGCGATGGTCGCCATCTAGGGTCATACTGAACATGGGATTTAGGGCGTCATTATCTCATTTTCTACAATTCCATATCAATATGGGTATCTTTGTTGGGAGGGGTCATTAAAGAATGGTATCAGAGGATTGGTTGGGAGATGGGATGGAGTTTGGAGTTATGTATATTGAGGATTTCATGGTTTGTAAGGGAAACCATTTTAGGTGTCCTTAGTGTGTGGCATTGGCTAGATAAGACTATTTAGGAGTTGGTATTTTAGGGCACCCTATGATTATATGTGAGGACTCTGATTTTAACAATCAACCATGGGAGGATACATTTTTGTAGGGTAGATACCATAGAAAAAGAGCATGCATCATCCTTACTTGGGTTATTGTTTAAATTGACAGTTTCATGGAATTTACATAATAATAAATTACAAGGTACCCTAAATATTATTACATACTACTAAATAATATGAGTTCCTTGTATAATTTTATGCTATATCACCATGTATTCATCCACGAGTGGGTCAGGAAGTGAAGGCTTAACAAGCTGATCTGGCTGATCAGTGAAGGATTGATCCAGAGTAGGAGGATAACCATTGACCGAGATTGTTAGGTGATTTCAAGTTACATACTCTGCTAAAGTACAAGTGTGTTATGATAGATATAGAGAGGAAGAGCTAACTTGGGGAGTCGGAGATCACCTTCATCCTGGTCCGGGTTCCGATGTTGTAATGGTGTCTATTGGTTATTTTCTTGATGATGGGAGTAGTACATCTGTGGATGGAATTTTATCTAGGGGAGAGGAACCATGTTGATGTTATGTGGGTCGATTACAAGAAGGAGTTCTAGGAAGAATTCTTTTCTTTTACCCTAATGAATGAGAAGAGGTAGTAGATAATCTACCTCCCACATGATAGTATGTCTTTATGGGATCTGAGGATCATATTCAATGATCCATTACTCTTTTATTCAGTTCTCTTCTTGAATGTGGAGTCTCATGTGAGACACATAGAGGAGGAACTTTGTCCTTCTCTCTAGTACATATCTACTCCCGTCCCCTTACTAACATACCTACAGGTCCAGAAGAAGGATAAGGTATTTGAGATAATTAAATCATTTGAGGTCTACTGTGAGAGGAGAGGCAACCATGTTCTTCAATGTGGAAGGCAATTAGTAGTAAGATTCAATCATTAGGGCCATCTAGGTTATGACCAGTGGAGAGTTGGCCCCAATAGTTCCTATTTCAGACTACCTACCCTAAACCTTTTTCAATTTTCATGGGACTGAGAGGCATAAATTATTTAGGCCACATATATCTTTACGGCCTGTTTCCCAATTCGAGCCCAGTATTATAGAGGTGGGAATGTTCAATGCCCTCCTCAGCAGCAGTTGTAGAATAGGATTTTTCTGATGTAGGGATAACATGTTATTTATCCACCAAGGGAAGATGTAGTAGGTAGAGGATGACATCATATCATTCCCCATGGACCTCGGCCAGGGCATGGTTAGGGATTTGGTCATCAGCAAATGGTTAGAGACGTTGTCCCTGGTCAGTAAAAATCCACAGAAAAAACTGTGCCAGTTTGGATAGAAGTAATTCATCGTACGATCAATATGTTTTATACACATTAATTTACGTTTTTTGATTCGGTATCTTTTCAATCAATTGGTACAGCCACTCTATCTCATTATCTGGTATTAGACATATAGATGATTTGCATGCCCCTAGTGTTGAGTACTCTAGTCAGAGGCCAAACCATCATGTTTGATTTTTTCTAGGGATTTTAACTAATGATGGGGTTGTATCATTCCTACATGGAATACAATCATCTATGGATTCAGCCACATGATGTTATCCATTGAATCGATTGGTTTTTTCTGTTCATTGTGTCATCAAATTCATTTAATGAAGAGTCATCATTTCAGATGTGGATGGTCAGTGTGTACCTTTCATTAGTGAGTTGAGTTATTATGTTGGAATTTGTTGCATGGAGCATCATCACTCTTTGTTGGTCAATATTTCAGTAGTATTAGTGGATACTGAGAGGGTGGAGGCTGAATTAGTTATTGGGAACTTCATGAATGGTTTCCCCGAAGAGGTTTTGTCTATACCCCTTTGACATGTCTTTGTGTTTGGAAAGACTCATGACCTAGTTCTAGACCGATTTAGATAGATCCTTATCGAATGGTGCATTATATGATGAGGGACTTGTGGATCTATATTGAATATCTGATGAAAAAGGTCTATATTTGTCCAAGTGTGTCACCATGGTGTGCTCTCGTATTTTTCACAAATAAGGATGATGGAGGTCCGAGGTTGTTCATAAACAATCCAAGGATGAATGAGGTGATGATCAAGAACCATTAAACTCTTTCTAGTATAGAAAACCTTTTCAAATAGTTGTGGGAAGAATGTTTGTTTTATATGAATGATATGTGGTCAGGGTATCACTACATAAGGGTGATGGAAGGTGATATCTCAATTAATTCATTCAGGTGAAGGTATGGGTACTTAGAGTATGTAGTTATGTTGATTGGTGTTACAAATGCACCTGTCATGATCATGTGTCTCATGAACTCCATTTTATATTTGTTCTTATACTGTTTCATTTTTTTGTGTCAATGACATTCTAATCTACTTGAAGTAAGAGGAGGAGCATACCAAGGATCTCAAGACAATCTTAGATGATAATTAAAGACACCATCTCCATGGAATGATGTCCTTGTGATAGTTTTGGACCTGAGAGGTGAACTCACATGGCCATGTGGTGTCCTAGTAGGGTGTAGAGTTGACCCATCAATGGTCCAGGTAGTTGTTTCTTGGGTATCACCAAATAACAAGTGGTATATTTGTAGTCTCCTTAGTCAACTAGGATATTGCTGGATATTTGTACCCAATTTGTCAATAGTATTTGTCTATTGAAAGCTCTAACCATAAATAACATGAACATTGTGTGCATGTAGTAGTGTAAGGTACCTTTCAGCTACCAAAATGGGATATTGGTTAGTGCTCCATTGATATTGTTGATAGAGGAAGGTGTAATGATTGACGTTTTATATGATGCTACCTGTTTTGGTTTGGCGTGTGTGTTGATGCAGTAATAGAGAGTGTTCTATTTTTGGTCTAGGTAGTTATGTCCCCATAAACATAACTATTCCACCCCTGATCTAGATCTAGCATCAGTTTTGTTTTTACTAAAATTGTGGTGACATTACTTATTGGTGTGTGAATTTTGGTCTTCATAGATCACAAGAACTTGAGGGGTATATTTTTCAAGCAATATTTGAAATTACAACTCCAATGATGGATGAAGATTCACTATTATTATGACTTTTGGATCTCCTAAACCTCATGAAATGGATCTTCATGGTCAATGATTTCAGAAGGATGTCGCAAAGAGTTGTAGTTAGGGAATCTATAAAAGCATGGTAGGTGATGTTGGAGTTGGATGCCATACACCTAGATGCAAGGGTGGATGGTGGAAAGAGTTATCTATTTTAGATGATAGTAAAGTCAGCAATGATGTATTATGAAGAGGAGGATTATTGGGGGGACTTAGAGGTATGGGTGACGTGTAATCGTGTTGGCCATGGTGATTCTCTAGAAGGAATGTCATATTATGGTTAAAATCGGATAATGTTTCATGGGAAGTAGTTTGTTATAATAGAGATGTGGGAGGGGTTTTTACATGAGTTTCATATCCCACCATTATAAGTTAATCCAGGGGTTTCCATGATGTATCATAGATTGAGGGAGTATTTTTGGTTTCCAAATATGAATTGGGCTATAGTAGTGTTTATAGAAAAGATCATTGTGTGCTAGCAAGTTATGGTTGTGAACTATGTTTTTGGTTCATCATTGCATCCAATAGATATATCTTATTTGTTGTGGGGTGACATCTTGAAGGATTTCATTAAATGGATACCCAGTCCTCAGGGAGGGTGTGATGATATCTAGGTAATAGTGGATCAATGGATGAAATCATAACACATCTTGGAAATGATGGAACTAGGCATAGGGTATGTCGGGGCTATGAGGAATGTGGATGAGAATTTATGACTGCATGGAGTTCTGCTGACAGTTATCTTGGATTGGGATACATTACATACTTAATTTTTTCATAGGGTCTTGTATCATGGGTTTGGAAGTCAGTTACGCATTACAACTTCCTTCCACCCGTAGACAAATGGGAAAATAGAGGTGACCATCCAGAAGATAGATTTCTTGTAATGATCATGAATTATGGATTTTAGTGGGTCTTGGGTGTGAAAATTTCTCTTGGTTTAGTTCTGTTATAATAATAGATATCACTATTCCATTGGCATGGATCCTCTTTATGGATTATATGAAAGGATATTTCACACACCTTTGAGTTAGACAGAGGTTGTTGAGAGAGATTTTCTTGGTCCCAAGATAGTGCATACTAGGACAGAGAAGGTTCAGTGTTTCTATGAGAGGATGAAGGTATAACAATTCCAAAAGTAGCCATATGCCGATCGTAGGTGGATGACGTTGGGGTTCAAGTTTGGGGACTATGTGTTCTTAATGGTTTCCCTTATACATGGGTATCAGCGGTTCTATAGAGGGGAAAAATGTTCTCCCAAGTTCATTGAACCCTTCGGGGTGTTGTGAAGGGTTGGAAATGTGGAAAACCAGTTGAACTCCCGCTGCTATTGGAGGGTATCCATGAGGTCTTTCACATCTCTCAACTTCTTCATTACCTATGTGATGAATCCCTCATCATCAACTATGGATAATTGGATATCAAGAATGATGTAACATTCTTGGAGTATCAAATAGAGATCAATTATAATTAGGAGAAGGTTATTTGTGGGTGGACTATTCCCTTAGTTCATTTATTTTAGAGACATGGTGGTTTTAAGGAGAGTACATGGAAGTGATAAGTGAATATGCGTTCATATTACCCAGAGTTGAACAGAGTTTTTCTGTGTTATGTTTTTATTTGTAATGAGTTTTTTGGACATTGTTTGATATAAAATTATTTGTTTCCTTGTTCTTTAATGTGGGATAATGTCAAAACATATGAAGTTTGGAGGACCTCATTATTAACCAAGATTCATTAATTATGATGCAATTGAACCTATGTGGGTGAGTCAATGCTGCCCAAAGTGGATAGTATCATGACATGGAGGATGTGATTCAAAAATACGTGTGATCAAGACACCATGGTTTCTATTATTTTGTATTGTGTGCGTGGTTATATGGGGTAGTAAATTTTAGAGGAGGTGTTACTCGATTTCAATGATTCACTCTTGTTTTCAAACAATGATTGGTGGTATATAGTTTGTATCCGATTTTTTTTGGGTTTTTAGAGGTTTATAAATTTTAGTAGTATCTTTGAGAGGTATCTCGAGGGGTGGATTATTAGAAAAACTATTTTATCATTCTTCTGTGTTTCTTATTTTGGAGGATATGAATAATTTGGTAGTTATCTAATGTAACATTCCATGTTCCTCTAATTTGATATATTTTGGGTTTTAGAGGATGGAGATGTTCTGAGGATGTTTGAGAGGACCAGATTCTAAAGGCTCTATGTGGTAGTATTACAAGTAATGTAATGTGGTTACACAATGTGAATATTGGGTTCAAGGGTTGTATGGAAGGGTTAACAGGGTTTGGTAATTATTTGTCTATAAAAATTAAATAAATACGAGAGGTGATGGGTTTCTTGATTGATGTGGATCTCAAAGGATCACACGACGTGAAAGGGTATTAAACTTTGTGTAATAACCCCTTCCATTTTTATTATATGTTATTTTTGCCTAAAACTCTATTTAATTATATTGTTTATTCTTATCATATATCACAATAATAACCCTATGGGTATTTATGAGATATTCAAGCCCCACTCCGCCAACCATGGTTAATTCGATATCGTGGTTGTTCGTGAGTGATTTGTTATCGATAGGCTATATGTTTTCCACACTTTTTCATATGTTTTCTCTTGTTCCTCCCCCTGAATTGGAAATTGTAATTCAGGATGGATTTGGATTGACTTTTTGTTAGTGTTTTGATAACCATTTTATTAGGAATATGTTGATCTAGGTTTCTAGGGGTGCAATCAACAATTACAGGCTTTCTTCTTCTCTTTATAGTGTATAGATGAATCGAAACGGTTTTCTCAGGTAGGTTTCTCCTTCATTTCTGATTGAATTTTCATAAAGAGGGATGTATCTATATTATATTATTGTTGATCATAGTTGTTATACACTAAAAATATAAAATTAATTGGATGGTTAATTTGGAAGGGGTAATAACATGTGTTCACATTCTTTTACTACCATGAACTTTTTGTGATATTGTGGAATTGTATGGGCTAAAAACATCCCTGAAAATTGTGATGCTTGGTGATCCTTTCTTGTGAACTAAATAAGATTCATGTTTTTTGGATGTTGTTAATTAGTAGATAATGGAAATGGGTTAAAAATACAATTGGTAAATGAATATATTCTCCAATATTTCATTTCCATGTTTATGTGATAACCCCTAAATTATGAAGTGAAATTAATCAAGGGTTTGTTGTTAAATATTGGAAATTTGTTGTGATTTGATATATTGGGTTATGTGTTATGTTTAATGTTTGTTTTCATATGTTTAGGGTGGATGGGATGTGAATTGGCTGGGTCGTGCAGGTGGGGACATTTTGATATGTGGTAGTATATTTGTTGAGCATAGGTGTGTTCGGTGGATTGGCTATTGAATTGATGAACTTGTATGTTGAAGGGAGGATTCATGGTTGTTTTGTGTTTTAACAAGGGTACAGAACCAATGGCCAGGGATGTGTGACTAGATGGGTTTTTTCATTGGAGTTTGGTTTTGTTGGAATATTACATGAATGTAGATGAATGGGGTGCTGCTTTAGTTTCCTTAATTTTTTCATTCTGAGATGACCTTGGTAATGATTCGTATTATGGATTGGGTTATATATTTTCCTGGTAGTGATAGTTTTAATAAATTAAGTATTTAATAATGAATTGAAATAGTGAAATGGAAAACCACTTAGAAAACATAAAATGGGTCTATGTCTTTTTATATGGTGTGTGCATTTTAGAGGGTGCAACAATGGTAGTTCTATGACATGGGTAATTTTTGGGACCCCATAGGGTGGCCTGAGTGGTTTCTATATATATATATATATATATATTTTATTTCTTTTTGATTTATATATGAACTCTACCATTTTTGTGCACTAGGTGCCAAACACCCCCATTCCATGGGGGAGGGAGCCATTCCCAACATCTTGGTGGGAGGATGGGTGCCTGGTTATTATATATTCCATGCTGCCTCTTATATACATTGACAACATAGGTCATTTTTATTTGGTTGTGGTGTGGTTGTGATTCCCATGTGTTTGTGGGTGAAATGTGTTTTCCATGTTTTCTTCTGAATGAGGACCAGGTGTCTGCCTGAATGATGTGGTGTGGTCGGTGGACCAAGTGTCTATAGTAAAAATGTGATGTCATTAGTGGCCCATGTGCGTGTAGGAGGGTTTTTCATATGGGGCTTGTGGAAAAGTGTGCTAGCATCAGATCATTCACCATTAGGGTTGAGAAGTTATGTAGTGGGAAGTGGAGAGAGGAATCCAAAACATCGATGTGCTTCATATATTACAATACATTACTTTTGTTATTTTGGGAGTGTTCCTTGATGGAGCTACCATGGGTAGTATTCCTTTACATGTGTTGTTGGTTTCTATTGTTTTTCGTCATGGTCATTTGTATGTATCTGTATTTTTGCATGAGGGACTTCATCCTTTTCCTAATGTGTATAATTGTATGACCACCCTACGTATATTAACTATTTTCAAGGAGACAGGCTGATTACATGGACCATGCAAGACATTACTATCCCAGACCATTGGGAGATTTTATGTGTCTCTACTTAGATTTTTTTGGTGATTAATTTGAATACAATTGTACTTTTAAAATTAAATCTTTTGAACATGAATCCATGATGGATTTTGGCATATAATTTTTTATATACAGTTCTTGGAGTTGATTTGGACTTACCATCTTATCCAAAGATCATGTTTGTACAAAAACAGAAATTCCGTTATTTTTATGATATTATAAACCATTGTGTTGGCGGCCACCTGTGGGCCTACTAAAGTCGGGACATGGGTATCATTATCTCACTTTATTTATTGCCATCCCAATAGGGGTGTCTATGAATTTGGAATGTTTTGACAAGAAAATATAGAAAAACCTACGAAAATAATCTTGGATTTCTTTCCAACATTTGTAAAATAGCCCACAATACATTTTTTACCTACATGAATCAACAACATGTTTATTTTATAACAAATTTCATAAGTATAAATCCAAGATCCAGTTTTTCAATTCAAAAGTAGCCCTTTAGCAAAAAGAAGTATCAATTACACTAAAAAAGAAATCCATTCATAGATTATTATAAAAAAAAGTATACAATCGTCTATAATTCATTTTTCATTTGTATAAATTGATCAAACATCAACTTGACACATGATGTGACCAATAACACTCATAGTTAATGTTTTCAATAGAAAATTTCTACTTTATTTTGAAACACATGCCGAGTTACCATAACTGACCAAACATTCCAAAGTTGTTTTCATGATTTAAGAAAATTATCCAATATTCATTCCATATGTTTAGGAATTTACCACATACTAATAAAATACATGATGTGGTCATTAAGCCTTGATGTACTTGTTATCAATAAAGATATTTTCTTTTATGTTCAAGGATATCACATAGGCTACACTAAGAAAAAAATAATAGATTTATTTAAAACATTAAGAAAATAATCCATAATTATGTTTTAAACAACACTAATTGACAATATGTGAATCTGACACTTGACGTGGTTGGTTTGACAAGATGTGAATTTTTTCAATTCAAAACTGATATTTTTGTTTAAAAAGTACATCAAATAGAAAAAAAATGTACAATAGAGCATAAAATGTGTCCAAAATAAATAATGTAGTTTTATTACATTTTTTATGTGACTAAATGGACTTTACAATAATCTTATAAATAATTTGATCGATTTGAATCAAAATGTGTGTTTTTAATAGAATGAGGTCATTTTATTCTGAAAAATGTGTCAAATCACTAAAACGAAAAAAAATCCTCTATTGATATTAAACATTTAAATAATGATATGTTAGTAAATTTTATTTTCATGAACTAAACTCACACCAATCTAACAAATGATGTGCTTAATAATACATGAAATAAGGTTTTTCAATATGAACTGTAATTTTATTTTAAAAAATCCCATATAGGAAAAAATATGAAATTGAGGTTAGATTGTTTTCAAACATTAATATAATAGTCCTTAATAAATTTTTACATGTATGAATCAATTGAACATCATTCCACCAAATTATGTGATTGATATAACTAAAAATGTGAGTTTTCAATTGAAAGGCTATATTTTAGTTTTAAAAAATGTCACAATCAAAAAACTAATAAAATTAAAAATATGTTTTGAAACATTATAGAAATGGAATATAGTTTATTTTTTGATATATTTTAATAAACTATACACAAATATGATACATTTTATGGACAATATGACTCGATGTATGTTTTTTCAATATAAAACTATCATTATAGTTCAAAATTCACATTAAAAAAACTATAAAAACGGGCCCGAATTGTTTTAAAATTGTTGGAATATGATTATTGATCCCTTTTAATGCATTAGGATTTACCATACATCAATTAAACTCACGATTTGGCTTACATGACTTGAATATTGGGTTCTCAATACAAAATACCATTTTATATTGAAACACACATCAAATAAACAAAATTGAGAAAAAATCATAGAATATTTTCAAAATTAAAAAAAATGGGACATATTAAAATTTTCTTGACTAGAAATTCACAAAAAATAAATTAATACATGATGTGGTGAAGATGACTAAAAGTTTATTATTTCAATAAAAATGTTCCATTTTAGTTTAAAAAAGACACAAAGTAGCTAAAATCGATAAAACTTGCTTGGAATGAATTTAAAATATATGAAAATGAGCCATAAATCATTTTATAAATGTAGGAATTTAGAAAAAAACAACCCAACAGACTATGTGATCAATATGACTCCCAGTTTATTGTTTTAATAGAAACATTCCATTTTAGTTTAAAACACTCATCAGATAGACTAAACTATGAAAACATGCTTGGGTTGTTTCCTATCTTTCGGAAAAAATCTCTTTATTCATATTTCACATGTAAAAAATCATTTCACATCAACAAGAAACATGATGTGTTTGATATGATTCAAATTATGTGTTGTGAATAAAAAATATTCCTTTTAGTTTAAAACACACAACCAATAGATAAAATTTATAAAAAAAAAAGATTAAATTGCATTCAATTTTTTTCCAAAATAATCCTTAATTCATTTTTCACATTTAGGTGTTTTCCACATCTCAATCCAACAAATGATTTGGTTGATAGGACAAGGTATACATGCTTTCAATAAAAATATACATTTTAGATTAAAAAAACAAAAAATTTCCAGAACTATGAAAACAATATTTACTTTTTCTCTCAACTTTTTATCTATTATAATTTATTTAAATTTTTTATAATTATAAATTAATATTTTTTTAATAATTTTTATAGAGATATTTTTTTTATGTTGAACTAGATATGATGTTACATTTTATTGTTTGTTATAAAAGACAACATTTGGATTTATCTACCATTATTATTGAGTTTTTTATCGCCAAAAATGGGTACCAATTCGTGAGTACCTACAATTTAGAACAAAATAAAAATGGTTGATGTGTAGTAATCACCAAAAAATCAATACCATGAATGGAGTTACTTGAATGGATAAAATTATATATTTATCTATAAAGTTAACACTTTTTTTCTTTTTTTATTTATAATATTACTATCATAATTAAATTTCCTATGAAAATATTTTTTTTATTGAGATGGGTTGGTTTTTTGATATAATACTAGAATAATAGTGGTTTGATATCTAAGTAAAAAGGAACATTCATGTTTCTTAATGTCTAGGATAATTTCTACTTACGCATTTTAATAAACAGTCTACTGTTAGAAATTTCCATGACATTGAAAATTTGACATGTACCTTTGACAAAAAAATTATTTCAACTAAATTTATTATTTTATCCTACATTTTTTTATATTTTAATTTAAATTTATGAATACTGATTGGCGTACAATTTATAGGCCTGGTACGTGGTTTCTATAGGGCGGTAATTATTTTTTAGTTGGAATTAATTTAATCAACACATCATTTATCACTAATAATGGTTCCCATTATTAGTTAATCATCAATCCCTAAAAAATTAATTTTAACTATGATTCATCTTTAATTGATAAATGATAAAATATATTAGCACTAAATAAAAAAATCATAAATTTTTCCTTCACCAGTGCTTTCAATAAAAAATAATAACATCTCCTTTAACATATTGTTTTGGAAGTGTGTATAAAGGTTATCATTATAAAAAAAATTTCTAGCACAAGTAACGACGCATGATTTTAATATCTTTTAGGTACTGAGAACTCTTAAGTGATGAAAATGAATAATTATAGAACTATTATAATAATATTTTGTTGTAATGTAAATTTATAATGGATATAAAATTCATGAAACTTATTAATGAATCATATATAGCCATCGAATATGAATGAACAAAATTTACACAATAATAAATTATGAAGGGATATCTTCAATCCGAACTAGTAAGCCCAATATGACCCAACATGAAACTATTGAAAAGACTAATGTAATTTTCTTCAGAAAATTAAATAAACATATATCCTTTAAATTTTAGTCTGAATAGGACCTTCTAAGGGTTAGATATATCATAGATGAGGGAATTAATTTTATACAGATTGATTTTATCATAGTCAACATTGTATAAAATTATATATCCTTGTTGGAAATTCTGAATTATAAGATAAATCCAATAAAAATATTATTCTATCGTTCCGTAATTTGATTTTACTATTTCAGAATCCATGGTGGTGAGTTGATTAATCGCAAAACATCACTCAATGTCATTGAAAGGTGAAATAACTTTATTATGTGCCATTTGAATGATTTGGCCATCTTCATCCACCTATATGTAGGATATTACTAACATTCTAAGGGAATATTCTTGGATAATAATAGGTAGAGATATATGGGACATCATTTTCCCAGAGGGGAATTGGTCTATCATCTCATAGGTGAACATATTAATGGTGATAACTCCTATTTTTTGATATTATAATTACTATAAATTATCAAGATGACTAACATGAAATATAATTTCTTGTGTAACCTGGGATCATTGATCGGGGGAACAAATCATGAATTGTGATGAGGTATTGATAGTAAGTCTCGTTATTATTGTACCACATTGAAGTAAGGATTCTTTATATCATGGTTTGCATAGTGGTAGTGATGAATGAAAAATATGTGGATTACCCTTTTTTTAGGGTTTCAGATATTTATTCCATCAGAACTCCATAAAGAACTATTGAAGTGGATGTAGAAACATGGAAAAACTTTATTGATATAGATTATGGCCTTACATGGGATGTTGATGTTTATGGAAATCTACTCTAATGTTGTGTATGTGATATCAAAATATAACAATGGATGACTCCTTACTTCTATTTTAATTATGTACCTGATGTAAACATTCTATATAATCACTTCATTAAATATGAATTATCTAATTAATTTGGAATGGATGAAGATATACATGATTAAAAAGAGTTTACAGATTAGTGGTAAACGATGATTCTCTAGATTATGGCATAAATATTAAACCATGAAAACTAAGGAAATATATTTTTTTTTTAATTAGAGAGTAAATGTTCTTTAGTTAAATCATCATTCTAGTAATTTCTTATACAATATTACATTTTTCTAAATTCTTATTCTAGGATATGAGGAATTTTAGGGTTTATTCTAGTGTGGTCACACTAGGAACTATAATATTTAATTATAATTTTAGGACAAAAAAGATATTTCATAATTTCATAGAACATGGCCATATATTCTTTATCCATGTGTTAGGAGAAACATTTATTCATCTTCTAAAAATAATACATTCATTTTCCATCTACATGAGAATCAAAATTGAAAATATAATTTATATGTTCTTATAGGTCTTGCAACTATCACAAATTTGATGAAGGATGAATTTTAATGACGTACTTTACATTCTTTGTCTATCATGATAGATCTATAACAAAACATAAAGTCGGTAAACACCCCATAGTTAATCCTAAACACAAAATTCTATGGGTAAGTCATCAAATTAAGTTTAATGTCATGAAAACAAATTACCACTATATTTAAAAAAATTTATAATTTAGTTCAATTTGATCACCAAGTCATCCATGGAACACTATAAAAATATCCAAAGGATGGGATAAAAGAAAAAAAAGCATGTCATATAAATAGTATAGTCAAATTTTTATGTTTCAAAAATGAATAAATCCATGAGTAGTTATATGAGGTTAATAAATGAAATTAAAGAATCATCACTAAAGGTAATATAATTTTTATTACATATGGATTTGTTATTTATGAATGATAGTTCTTAAATTATGGGAATTTGGTCAATAAAAAACTCTATGAATATAACATAGAAGTAATGATTTATCTACTGGTTGATGATTTCAATAAACTATCTATAAATTCTAAAATATATATTGGAAATATCATACTCGAACAAAAACATGAATACCACATTTAAAACTAATCAACCTTTACAATTATTTCCTTAATCAAATAAAGAACACTAACACTTACCATGTGACCCATTGATTAAGAAATCATTATTTATATTTATTTAAATAAAAGATATCTAAAAAGGAATCCAAGATGATGGATATATTACTAGGGATCATTCCCATTCATGTATGTTTCCCATTATTGGAAATTTCGTTGTGGTGATACATTTGGAAAATGATATAGTAATGTTTCTAATCGAATTTAATGATTACACTGATCAATTTCGGCCACATTTTTACCTCAGTGTCAATGATAAACTATATTAACTAATAAATGTTCATAGAGACCACCTTTTCAAATTAACTATGAGATTTATCGTATAACCCTTTATTAGAAGCTTGAGGCCTTGATGGAGTAGTTGATAATTTTGGGAATGATATACTGTAAAATAACATCACCATTTCATTTAAGATAGGTTCACCATATGTGTAAGAATTTCCTTTGTTTTTAAAGATTCTATGAAAATAGGGTATGAGAATCAGATTCCATGAATTCAATTCTTTTAAGACAATCCATTGAATTAGATCCTATAATTATTTTTTAACTGCAAGGATAAAATCCCAACATACAATATACTATGTGATGCTACTTATTTTCCAAATTATTTTTACAATATAGAATATATTAATAAAAGCTTTATATCTACTTGGAGGTATCTTCCAATAATATTAGTGACATTATAGTCAATGGATCCCTTTTATGAAGGGAATAATTATATTATGCAAGATTTATGTCATTTATTCGTCCAAATGGTGAATCGTAAAATTTAAACTAGTCATAAAATCATCTGAGGGATATGCCTAAACATGATCTAGGTCATTAAGAATGTTGATATTGTTTTCTTCAACATGAGTACATTTCGTAATAAATTATAATACAAAACATGTCAATGAGATTCAAATGAGTTGAATTAAGTGAAATAATTATATAGAACACCTAATTGGCCATTTGAGGAGTATCTCAGACATAAGAGATATTAATAAAGATAAAATAAAATACAAATTTGATCTAGGTCCATCATAGTAATGAAATTGATAATTTGTTTAAAATACCATAATGAATTCTGTATTTGATTCCAAATCGCTAAAGGGAGACTTCAATTTATTTGTTCCATGAATATTTTCGTTCCACGTTTTATGTCCCAGAATGGTTAGATTTGGAAATGAAAAATTATCATCTATACACCACATCATTTATAGTATTTATGTTATAATGAGATTTATTTGGGAATATATTTCCACAAAATATTGAAAAAAATTAAATCAATGTTGTTTCCTAAGACATATACCGGGCCTATAAACCCCAAGATGATCACACCTTCATCCTTGAACGAGTAGAAGATGCAATAATGATAATATTTTTAAATAATTATATATCATCGAAGTATTTATTAGTGACCAAAACATTTTAATATCATATAGGGTTATTTAGGGTCCTCATTAAGTTCTTTATAAACCCCCCTTGACAGGAAGTGATCATCATGTATAAATTTTATTTGGATATTTGAGTTATGCATGAGAACATTGTATATCTGAGCTATGGTTGTGCATTTTCCCCCAAATGTTTTCCCTATGAATGTAAACAATGATATCATGAATACCAAAAGAAATGATTCTATATTTTTAAATATCATCATCTTATATCAATTAGACTTCTATGGTTAATTAAAATTGTCCTGCAATGGAATGGATCAGAAAACAACACTATAGTATACTACTATATGGGTATTAATCTATTATGATCATTGAATGCATCATTTATTTTTTCCATATGTATAGAAAATATTTTTATGGATGTGACCTTAGTTAATATTTGTGAGGGAATCATGGATTAGTTGTATTTTTTAGTGTCTATGAGATATTATATGAGGAGTAGACTAACATGATTCATCTATTGGCTAATTGGAGTTTTTAAATGACCTTATAGACTGAATAGGGGAATAATTATAGTATTTATTTGTGAATTACAATAGGGAAATTGGATTTTTTTGAACATCCCCCAAATATAATGGAATTATTTCCATGATGGTGAACATAATTTTTTACAATAGATAATATTCCTAATTTCTATTGTGTGGTAATTGAAAAATAAATCATGAATTAGGGATTTCAGAGGCTCACCCAATCAGTAGTGTTTCTGAGCTATCCATATTCGGTGATGGTGAAAATTTCTAGGAATGAATGATCACATAGGATCATGGAATTGAAATATTAGTATAATAGCCATCAAACATATGTGATCCCTAATCGTTTAGTTTCACATATTACATGGAACATCCAACACCATCGAGGGTGGTGGAGATTCATGTTTATGCTCTATAAGGGAACACATTTATAAAAACATATAATTTACTACGTCAGATAATACCTATTTGATTTCTGTTAATTAATTAATTATATAACTATGGATTGTTTATTTCTGTTAATATTCTGGAGGGTTATTCAATGTGTCCTCTTACGACATATCAAATATTAAGTGCTTAGTTCTACTATTATATAAGGAGTGTATGATTAAATAAAAAATTTCTCATCCATAAATATATATATTTTATTCCATCAAACAAAAAATTGGATGGTTTAATATCATTAATGGGTATCCTAGGTAGAATTATCTCCATAGATCTGTGCATCACTAGACCAATTTTTTTGGGGAATCATGAAGCTAAATTAGCTAATTAATAAGAGTCTACGAAAAATTATCCATAATAACTATAATAGGATTTCATGATGAATCAGAATGTAACTGGAAAAAAATTTAAAAGATTCACTTCATTCTCTTATTTAGGAACATACTTCTATTATAACAATAATAAAATACACTTTGATAAATTAAATATATGAGGGTTAGGTCAAGCATGACACTAATATTCTACCGATAAAACCATAGTAATCTCTCATAGGATTTTTAAATATGATGGTGTATGTCAATACTTCCCAGTAAGAAATGATAATATTTTTATGATCATTATTACACTACCTAAACATGTATTTTTTGAGACATAGAAAATGTGTTTTGGAGAAGTAATGTTTATTAAAACTTATTATGTAATCCTATAAAAAGGTTATTGATCAAAGATTTTTATTGTTTAAAAGGATGGAAGAATTGCCTAAAATAGACAATATATTACTATATCATAGATAACTCTTTCTAATAAAGAGTCTTTATTATTAGGATATTATAAGAAGTAACTAATTAAATGTTTTAACATAGGATTTCAATATCATTGAAGGATCTCATGGTATGATTAAAAGACATAGTTATAAAGGAACATTTTCCACATACTCCATATATGCACTCCATTATTGTTACTCAATACATATATGTGTCTCAATGAAATTAAATTCTATTAGTGAAAACATTAATCATATCACCCCAAGGGGTATCTTAATGCATATAGACCTTTTTTTCTATCGTGGGATGTAGATAGACTATTATTAAAAGGTGGGAATTCACATTAATCTAATGGATAGTGATTCATGGGAAATGATTTACCATATCTTTGGTGTGTGGATCTATCAGATATTGGAATTGATGAATTTGGATAACCACCCTATCAAGGCCTAGTATATTTACCAAAGAATATGGATTTTCATGATTCTGTAGGGTGTGTGATGGTACCGTTATAAAAAACACAATGATCATGATGATATCCTATGATAATACCATCCAAATTATTCCAGGTGATCTCCAGATCTTAAAAAAGAATGAATCATTATTTAATCATTAGTTTCTTTTGTGGTTATGAGACCACTAGAGGATTTGACTACACATTTACATGTATCAAGGATCATAAAAGTAGTTTTTGGATATGGTATCCTAGGATGAATTATAATAACCTTGTTATGTTCATGATAATTTGTTTTGAAAACTATATGGTGGCCTAAATTTAATTATTGGTATCCTCTAGGGGATCTTTTTGTCTTGAATCATCAATATAATTGGTTCCAAGATCATTAGTAGGATTGATGGTGATTATATTCACCGTTGTTATAGACAAAGATGTAGAATAATTAACATCATTATTAATATTATCTTGTGTGGTTATTAATTTCGGTATTAAATGACTAAACTATTGTTTGATGTAATACCAATAATCATTGAGTTAAACATTAATATATTACTATTAAAAAACATTGTTCAATAATATAAGGATTTTTTTACATTTCCTTTAGAAGATGATGAAATACTGATAAGAGTTTGGTGTCTATAAAACTAAAAGTGCAGTGTTGCAGAACATCTGGAACTACTTTTCATTGGATAAAATGATATTAATTAATCTTAAATAGGTATGTTGATAAACCTAAAGATAAGTAAAATTTACGGATATATTATTTAATATGTATGTTTCGTGATTATTAGTAGTAAACACTAAATAGTATAATTATTGGGTTATTTTAGTACATAACATAACTGGTAACATTTTAGTGGTGATGTTCACTGAAATTCATTCATCATAAAAATATCCTTTGGGATAGAATTATTTCTCTTGATCATCCAAATATTTTATATAATAATAAATATAAAATAATAGAGGAATTGAGGAACACCAAATCTGCTAATATTTTTTAGAAAAGGGATGTATTGATTGATACATACATCCTTATGAGGATGAGTAATACTACAGATTTCTCGCAACATTCAATAATATATCCATATTATATAGGAATACTATAGTTTATTTTTGGTGGTGGATTTTGTAGATCACCTAATGATAAGTCAAATTTTTTTATCCATCAGAAGGATCTAATCTGGACCAAAAAAATCTTCCCTAGGTCTATTTTTGAGGTTGAGATAAAAGTGGCTAAAAAGGATTAGGATGGATATAAATCTACTACATAAAATAAACGTTTTATTTTCTCCATATATTGGAATTTAGAGAGTTACCTCCAGGCATTCTAACCATCCTATTCAGGAATGGATATACTAAACAAAGGTATTTTTTTACCATTTTATTGCAGAATAATGTTGAACATGTCACATGAATCCATATATATATATATATATATCAATATAATGTATTAGTGTTTTAAAGACATTTTGTTTGCATCCCGTACCTTTAGTTTCTATTTGTGAGTTCCCTAATTGTACTATTTTGAGATCCATGAACGTACAATTCATGACCCAAGGTGTGATAATCACTCGATTGAACTATGTAATGGATGGTAAAACCTCTACCATGGTGATGAACTTTAAGGAAATTTATATCATTATCCAATGTTGGACCACTATTATTTTTTATATGGATAAAAGTTATAGTTTTTGACCCAAAAATGATGGAGTGTGGCAAGGTTTATTATCCCAATCATGAAAAATTTACTATCTATACTATAACAAGGGATGTATGAGAGAATCAGTTATCGAAAGGGATAGAAGAACTATTAAAGGAATGTACTATATAACATAAGCACTGAAATATAATATAAATGGAAGCTGTTTGGTCTTGATTGGGGTTGTAAAAGAATGGATATGATTATACTAATGATATTATTGGTTTTTACCCTATGTTAATGGTGAATATGAGTATTAGGGTCCACCATAAGTCACATCATAGTTACATCCATGGAACTAAAAACATAAACACAAATATATTTTTTTGTGATTTTTTAATATTAAATTAATGTGTTATTGAGTGTAACACCTGAAATTGTTTAATGGTCAAATAAATAATTATTACAACTTATGTCAACAAACTGATACATTGTTTTTAAGATCATAAATGATTAGAAGTCTGTAGTTAAATAATTTTGGTTTAGTGTAGTTTCAGGATGGATAAACTCCTATGATATTTTCCATGGTCTGTGTGAGTATTGATAAAGAAAACCAAAATAAACCATAAAGGCATGTAGGGGAAAATATTTATTCTAATCACAAGTTCATTAAAAATGATGGAACATAGTATGTAAGAAACAGTTTCTACAAGGAAATGTTTGTTTGAAATTGGACTAATAAAAAAATTCATATTAAATTAGGCGGACCATATTCAGTTATAGAGTTCTAGATTGTATTGTGGTATCCTATTTTCTATTCATTAATAAGTATAGTGGAAGTAATTTTGTTTAAATAAATGGTCCATAATTGGGTTTTTGTTCTATGAAATTTGAGGATAGAATATGACACCCAAAAAAGGAAAAGGATTAAATTTTTTTTTTCTACCTAGGTCAAGAAGGGGGATTGATTTTTTCCAGGGAAAAACTAATAATAACCTTATATAAATGGGAAATTTTCATGTAGTAGTTTCAAGATATATATCAGCTATAGTTGTTCCCTAGGATGAGTAGGAGTAAGGAAAAATAACACTGAAATAATATATGTTGGAATATGTGGAAGTCCATTATCCAAATGATTCATTTTAGAATGTCGGTGGGAGATAGGGGAAAAATATGTGTCTTGGGTGGACTGATAAGTCATTGGGGCCTAGGACCTGAAAATGATATTAATAGGTGGGGAGATTATTATATTAACGAGGAATAGTTTTGACAGAGGGACACTGCAATAATAATGATATCTGGTAATGTGAGGAAATAACCTTTGAATTTTATATTGGTAGAGCTATCACATAGCTAGGGATTCTAGGACTTCCTAAGACATCTATTTGAGAGAAACGACTCTATCAAATTCATGATGGAATACCAAGGAATTTGTGACCATATAATGGAAATTTATTTTATGGGAATATTTTTTGGGTTGCCCAATCAGTTTTATGGTAAATATTTTTCTCATGTTGAATATAGGTATGTGGGATTGGTTCATTATTAATTATTCATCCACAAAAACAGTTTTTATTGTATTTCCTACTCACTAATCATGAAAAATGGCTATCATTATGCTTGAAACACCTGAAATAACCATAGGTACTTGTATGATGACTTCTATTACCAAAATTCCCGAAAATACTGATGTACAATTTCAATAAATCCCAACATTACTAATCCTAGGAATATTTTATGGAGAATAAACTAAAATCAGTATCATGATTTTTTAGGATAATTTCTACAATAAACAATATCATTCATCCTCAGCATAGATGGTCAGGATCTAGTTAGTCCACTATTATTGGTTTCTGAAGTTGATATGGATATCTCCATCCAAGTAAATGGTTCCAGAACATTTAACTAAAACAGATAGTGGAATTTCCTCACATACATCAATTTATATTTTTCATTGGATATTGTTTACTATTCTAAGACTACATTTTATATTTAATAAATTCTCATCAATATAGTTCCACATTCAATATTTAGGATTAAAATAATTTATTTTATCCCTATATATATTTACATGGTGAATACAATATATTTCTGATGAATAATATGCCATCAAATTAAGAAATTTTTATATACATTTTAGAATTATTAATATTTTCTTAAAGATATTCCATGATGGAATACTATGTTTTCTAAATAGATAATTTCAGTTGTAAGTCTAATGGAATCTTATGATCATTAGATATTATAGTTTATGCCAATTCTAGAAGGAATATTATTCTCATTATCTAAGGTATTCATGGATCATAAAGGGGGAAATTTCATTATTGACACAATAGAAATATTTTTTTCATCTCGAGGGGAAAATAATATCGTCATATATGGTGTCTATATATTGTCACAAGAGACATATTTTACTCATCCCATGAAGTATTGATTTCTCCATAGATATTGGAGGTAGAATATCATTATTATCACCTATGATTAAAATAGAGTTATAATATGGTCATCAGATAGTCTATATATTCTCATCAAAGAACTCATATTATTATCATGGCATGATACATTTTGTGTTCATCCCACAAGGAATGAATAGTAGGACTGATGCATATAGGGAAGGGGAATAGTTAATATAATCATAATATAGGATTCCAATGATCACTTCCTATGTTATTACAGTCACCAAATTTATGGTTACTTATGATAGTTAGCTATGGTTGGGATTCCAATGAATGTTCAAGGGTTTTCATACACTCATCACATAGAATACCTAATTTTCAGGACATAGTGAAGGAATCAACATGGAATCATCTCCTTATTTCATGTACTAGTTAACATATTATAGGTATAGATCAAAATAAACACCCAAAAAAAGGATATGAAATTTTTTTACATCTATTGGGCGATATAATAAAATATATTAATGTTATATAATGACTTCTGTATGGTTTTAATGGGAATTTTATATGCTCCAAGAAGTAGATAACACATCAATGGAAAAAAATCTCAATGGGGAGATTGGATTTTAGTTATTTTAGGATTTATCATTACATAATCTCCCAATATATATGATTTTAAAAATGAATAAAAACCCACATAGTTCATGTGTTAATGTTTAATGTAATAGGATAGGACCACAAAATATAGTTTAATGTCTTTATATAAATCAAATAATGGCACACAATGAATTAAATCAATATATTTATAAGATATTATGCCTTTTTAATAACTGATTGTACCTAGTTTTATTAAAAAATCAATTTAAATATAGAATAATTAGTGAATATACATTTTATTGTTATTGATTTACTACTCAGGATTTGGGAGATAAAGATCCCTGATTAAAAACATCTACTACCTATCATGTGAAAAGGGGAAACATGCATGATCTATTACCTATACATTCTTGGTGAAAGGGTTATATGGATGCAATTTACTAAAAATAATATCAGAAGAAAATTTTGGTAAATACAAAATTATTTTTTCAGAGGGATTGAGTAAGAGTGTTCACGATACAAGTTGTGTATAAGGATTTTTAATCAGTGATCCACGTTCAAGTGGCACGTGACCCATATGCTATGAACTCTTATATATGTATCCATATATAATTATTTATTAAATTGGATACCATGGGACATGTCTTAAAAAAATTTATTTGAATTAATATTTATATATCAAGAGCCCTGGCCTCTTGAGTTGATGGGTTTCATGTACTCTGTCATATGGTTTTTACACATGATAACAATTGTGAAATATATAGGGTAGCATGACACCTATGAATCTATCATGAATATTTTTTTCATTGATGGGAGAGTATAATGAAAATGATCCAATCCATCAAATGATCATGTCACTTTATATTGAACTACATTCCTAAATATAAATGGACCTAAAAAAATTTGTAGTTACAGGATTCATTTATTTCCTAGAGGCACAAGTTATGAGAATAAACAAGGTGAAAAAAATCATTGATACAACAAAGTCACGTGGATGAGTATTTATGGCCAAAAATTTCATGTTCTAGACACACACATTAATTATTTTTATGATTTCAAATGTTATGAGTTTCAGTGTACTCTATCATTTTTTCAAAAAACATAAAAATAGATTTTTGTTTGTTTCTTATCAATTAAGAGAATGTATTTCATAACTCTATATTACACGCTACTTCTAATACATTATATTTTCCCCATATTCTAGTGGACCTTTCATGGAGAATTTTAATGTGAATATAATAAAAAATCATGTAAATTCAATTATTTGTTACCTTTTAAATAAAGATATAATAGATGAGATTCTAAAAGATAACAATAATGTTTTAAATCAATTTTATGACTTCATATATGTATGATTTTTTACATAATATTTCATTGGAGAAATTACACCTTCAATAAGATGGAAAATTTTTAGATTATTTCACTTATACTTTCTTAATATATATTCCACCTCTATACACATATTTATTAGGGGGATTTATCTCAACCTCAACTGATTTAAATCTCAATTAAAAATATATCTTTGGCTACTAATAATTAGATTCAAGAATTCTCAGAGCTTAAATGTGTGAATTACTAAGATAATTACTTATTTTTTGGACATATAACTATGTATATTTTATATTCGTTATAAATTTATGTACCATTCTTAATGTTTTGATTACCATATAAAAAATATGAGAAAAATTAATTCATAGAAAATGTTTATTACAATTTATTAAAAAATATATCAGGTTTTATGACATTGTGAAACTATTTATCCATTAATATTCACTGGTCTTCAGAGATTGTTAAATTTTCAATCCCATGATTACAATACATCTTTAATAGAACAAAAAATTTTCAAGTGATTTTTCTTCTTAAATCCCCATATAATTTTTATAGATATATATATAAACTTCTTAGAGGAACATGTCCTGACTAATAAATATTTTATAATAAAAATAACTCTATGATTATGTATATATGGATACTTCAAATATATCTCAATTTTAACATTATTCATCATATGAATATCAGTTTATAGTTTTCCATGTACTCTTACTATTATTACTAAAATGTTCTATTGATTGTAACTCTATAAATTTTAATTTAATTCATGTCATCTTATCCTCCCTATTCATTTTTCACTTCCTTATTCGAAATATATTGATAAATTTTAATATGAATAGAATAGTATTTATCTAACTGAGGCCCTTACATTTCATATATACACTTGATTAATTTTTTATAGAACACTACATAAAAGAAAAAAGAGAGGAAATTAAATTTAAAATATGATGTAATACCTAATGAAATGGTTGTTAGGACCAGTGTAGGCACCTAAGAGGGTTTTGGGGGTTGAGGTTAGTGTTCTCTATTTTTTTAGGAAGTAATAATTCATTTTCCATAGATTTAAATTCATGGAATATTAACATTATATATATATATAGATAATAATCTATCATATTTTTATTAAAATTTTCCCTTAAAAAATTCATACATAAATGAATGTAAAGGGTGGAAAATGATATTTTTAAATAGTTTGACCATTAATTGAGAAACCTACTCATAATCAATATTAGTTTTTTACCCTAATAATGTATTCCCTGTACCATTAAAATCCCAATATAATTAAATGAGTTATAATGGTCTAGTAGTTCCTCACATATAGATAATTCATCTCATAGTGACTAAGATATATAATACTTCCCACTATTATCATTGAGACATGCTGGAATCTGTTAATATACCTAGAGTCACACTAGTATTACATATTATGAAATTGAATATGGAATTTTTTTTCAATACATTTGAAAATTTTCTATTATTGAATTAGGATGTCACTGTATTAATATTTTTTAATATACCTCTACCCAATATAATTATTAACTACCTATAAACACTTTATGAACTGTGTAAGAGACAATATATATTCACACAACAAATATTTTCATATTTTTCAAAGAAACCGAAATCCGTGATTTATAAAATGAGATTGAACCTAATATTATTTTCATTGTTAAAAAGGATCCTAAAAAGCCAAAATTATTGACACATAAATTATATTTAATACCAATAGTATTATAATCTCCTCCTCTTCTTCACAATTATACCTTTTATAGTCATATAAAACTATTAACGTATCATTGTCATGTTAATCTATTTTATATAGGTACCACACATTAAATCATTCCAAAGAACATGATTTTTTCAATATTCTGTTTTATAAGAGTCGATATTTTTTTCAATACACATGAAAGCACACTCTTGATTTGTTAAAAATTTGACTCTCTATAATTCAATATTTTAAACTTATGTCACACCCTATGTTTTTATCAAATTAAAAAAATCACTTCAATATTTCAATTCCACCATCCTCATTTATCCATTCTCTAAATATTTCTATACATGGTTTCCCCTGATGATCTCACATAATTCATTTTTCTGAATGTATTTTCCCTTATACAATGGCAGAATAAACCATTTTAAATCTTCTAATATAATAAAAATCATTAAGAAAAATTATACATAATATTTCTTTTTTGGATATAACATACACTTATAATTTTTATATTATAAATCTATATTGAGACATCAATTAAGTATTTATTAAAATTTTAGTAATGAAAACTAGAATCTTTTAAATTATTCATAGAATTATTATATTTTATGTATTAGTATTTCTTTAGATTGAATCTCTATAATACAATACTATAAATAATTTTATTCATTTTCCTCCCAAATAGTTTTTTATGAATACCAAACATCACTTATTTTTTAAAACATGTAAATCATATATTAAAGAATATTAAATTTCCTTCATTCACTCAAAATCATGGAATCAAACCTCATTTTTTAATGGTTTGAAAATTATGGAGTATATTTGTAATAATTATATTTCTATATATTCTAATGAAAATACAGTTGAAAAATATTATATTAGAAATGTATAAAATAATATTTTTATTTTTATATTTCCTCTTTTATAGGGGTCTATGGGTTTATCCCAAAGAATGTTTATGATGTTACATTTAGAAATATTATTTGTCCAGTTTTATTTTTTTTAATAGGGTATATTGTGTTTCTTTATTCTGAATATGTTTAGTTTTACATTAAGATTCATTGAATACTTTAAATTCTTATACCCTATGATTATTTTATACATTACAATTATAGTTGTTTCTATGAATTTCATAAATTATTATACCTCATAAGGATATATATTGTGATTATATTATTCTATAAAATATCCATATACATTATAATGTTCTTAGAAATCATGGATTTTTAATACTCTCAATGATTCTATTTCATTATTATTTAATAATTTTTATCATAAGTCTATTTGTAACATAATAACTTCCATCATCGGGTTTAATATACCTTATTAAATGTATATATACCCTATGAAGTTCTAGTTAAATTACGATTTCTACTTATAAAACCAATGGTGGGAACCATATGGTGTTACTTCTATATATTAGGAAGATAATATTTTTCTTAACATTGATAATCTTCTCATCAAGTATAATATTTCGTAATTTCTCTAATAATTTAATAATTTTTTAAATTTATCAAAAATTAATATCAAATTAATTAAAATAAAATAAAAATGATCCAAACACAACTTTAAATAATAATAATTATTATAAGTTCATATAAGTAATGTGTATGTTATATTTCACCAATTAAATACTCATGGTAGGTTATTCCAATTGAATTAAATACATCTTGTTTATAAAATGAAATAAACCATATCAGTCCATAATCGTGGTGTTTTCATTACGAAATTTCATTGTTAATAGTAGTATAGTAATATGATAAACACATACACATGTCAGATGAAATATCCAACACTTGAAATAAATTTAAAAATTCGTCACATTAATCTATAATATAAAACTCGGCCAAATTATATAGAATAATTTGAAATAAATTCATTAGTATTGGTAAATAATAGTCCTAAATAACAACACATATGTATTCTAATTTGTGGATGTCCTCTTATATTGAAAAAAAATTCCAACTTCTTTTTCCAATTATATATACTCACATCCTATTCATGTTCAATGTAAGACACTTCATAAGTTGGTGGGTTTTTAATACATCACCAAATCTCCATGACATAATAATAGTCTATAATATAACATTATAAACTGTAAATACAAAATCAAATTCATAAATCTATATGGTAACCTCAATTCCACATATATTCATTTTACGTAGATGAAAAATATTTCCCTAAATATATTATGTTTCCACTCTACATGAGTTTGTTACCCTAGATAATCAACAAGTGAGAATTAGTCCATGGATTGGACTATATGAGGTTTCTAATATAATGTTTTGGTTTTAACATATAAAGAGACTCCAATATATTCATTTAATTCATTATGTTATCAATTTTTTTAATCCAAAAATAAATTCACCTCAATATTATTGCAAATATTTTATTAATAACAGCGTACAAAAAAATTATTTTAAAACCAAAACATTATATAAGAATATAGACTATTTATTGATAAAATTTATATTTATTTCAACCATTTGATTATATATATGTTATATTATTTAAAATATTTAACAATGAAATTTCAATTCAAAATTCCACCCTTACCCTATTAAATGGGAATCTGGTACCATTTGAAAACAAACTTAATTGACATCTTGTACCACCATATATAATGTGATATCTATATTTAAATCTCTCATAGTCTCTAGGTTTATGATTAATATAATATATTTGTTATTATTGTTTTAATATTTATATGATTGATTTTAAATATTTACGATTAAATAATAATATTAAATTGGACAATAAAATAAAAACAAATTTAAAATGGATGGAATCACTTCAAAGATGTCAGATTCTAGCCTAATGATTGGCTTATGTATTACTAGTATCCTTAATCTCATTTCCACACTGTCCTTTTAATTATTTTTTGAATTTTTTTATTTACTATAAAAACATAATTTTTGTATTTTAATTTATTGTTTAATCAGATTTTATTTTTAACAAAAATATTATTATCATCCTTTTTACTTTTCAGTTGACAAATTATTTTATAATGGGTATACATTTAGAAGGATGTGTACTTTTCCTTATATTTAATAATTTTTTCAATTTTAATTCCACATGTTTATTATCCATTGAAGACATGGGAGATGATTTTATATTCATTAAATATTTATTGTATGTCTATTTATTCCTTTTATATATAATATTTTTATAAAATGAATTTATTTGAAAAGTAATTAATGTCATTATATTTAAATTTCATTAAAATTTTCCATTATAAAAAAACATTCAATGATTTTTAGGTCATTCCTCCCATTATATGTTGAAAACCCTCTAAAAGAACGCATAATGATCATACAAAATGATAATTTATTCCTCGTAGTGTTCACCTAAAAATAGTATCACTTCAAAATCATGAACTAAGTGTATAAATCAAAAAATATGTGAGGAATTTTCCTATAAATCCTACTAACTATGTTGTTTGTTTAGGAATAAAACCTTAAATAAAAAACCTTAAATAATTTAAAACGCTAATATCAAAAAAATAATGGGTATAGAATAAATATTAAAATAATATTTCATAGGGTTGAGATATCATCCCTATGAATGAATATTATTAACTATTAATGTCTAAAATATTGAAACACAGCATCATATAAAAAGTAAAAAATGAATATATAATGTAGGGGGATATTATAAGTACAATCAGTATGTTAATCCCTCTAAAAATTAAAAATATATTAAAGATGTTGTTCCTGGTGGTGGATCATATGGGTAACCTATCAGCTCTAATACACCTCATATGTACACTCATTGTGTTGGAAAAAAGAATAACATTAGCATGTCAACATAGGTGAACAATAAATATCGTGGCCAAAATGAATCTGGATTGTGCACTAGGATGATGGGAGGAAGAAGAGGCAATGAGAAGAAAGAAAATGACCAAATTTTATTGGAGAAAAAATAGGGGCCTCTGACAAGGGTCAAATCCCCTAAAAAATAAGGAATCTTCACTTTAATTTTCAAGGGTTGGGAAATCCCTGCACGACCAAAGATCTTCAACATTATATCATTTTCTAAAATCTTTAACATGTTGGTATTGATGAATCAAAAATCTTTTTTTATAATTTGAAAGGTTTAGGTGGGGATCACTTGGTTACCACTTCGTGTCTTGGAATATTCGTGTAGTTGCAATGAAACATTTTTGGTTTTTAGGAATGAATCTATCCAGATCAGTTCCTACGTTAGTGGGCATCAATATGTTTTCATTAACTTTATCTGGGATTAAAATGAATTATCATCATCATTTTTGTATTCCTCAACCTTATACACTATGAGGAGGGACCTATGGGAGGATCTTAAAGCTTTTGTTAGGCAGATGGATAAAAAATGGGAAATCATTGGTGACTTAAACACTATATTGTTACCTGACCAAAAAACTGGAGGTAACATTATAAGGATCTCTACATAAAAATTATCTAAATGCATTGATAAATTCATTTTAGTTAATTTCCCACTCTCCAGATTGGATTTTTCATTGTTTAGATAGACCTAGTATGAGAACAAAGCTAGCAAACTTGATAGATGTTTTGTTAGAATTGATGATTGTATGGATACACATTCGGTATCTAGAATCACACAACCTAAGAATTACTATGATTATAATTTTATAGTTATTGATGGTAATTCACATGATACATGGTTAGTGACTTTTCACTTTCATTTTATTAATGGATGGCTAGTGATTCCAGGGGACAGAGAACTTGTTCTGGAGGCCAAAAAATTGATCCTATTGGTATCCCACTACAAAAGTTGGCTATAAAACATACACATATTAATAGTCATCTGAGGGGGTGGAGCAGGAAATCCATCTATAAATTAGATGTTAATATCAGGATCATGGATGGTGAGATTGAATATATTTAGTATTGAGAAGAGCATCAACACATAATTTACAGTGAGGAAATTGTGTATCATAATATTACTGATGACCTATTAATAGATTTGATTAATTGTGGTAAGAAGTGTCCACATATCTGATGATTTTTATACCATTTACCATAATTTTGATTTAATTATTTTAAAATATTCTTAGAGAAAATTAAATGTGATTTATTTATTAATTATTTAGTTCTATTGGAAATTTAAAAAAATAAATAAGTTTTTCATGCTTTTTTATACTTGTTTTTTCGTTAATATTAATTTCAAGAATAAAGGAACAATTTTAATGGGTATTCAGTGTATTACATCACACAAAAAACTCTTTGTAAGATCATTATTTTTAATGTACATTATTATACCACTCAATGTTTATTATTATTATTGTGATTAATGATATTGTGAATAAAAAAATTATATCTTACATCACACATAAGATAATGACAATTTGTATTTTGGTAATAATAATATTAGTCAATGTGTAAAAAGTATTATGAATGTTAAAAAAAATATGACTATGATCTGAATAATAAATTTTTTTATAAAATATTAATTTTCTAATTAAATTAATATTTATGAAATTTAAATTAAATTTCACGTTATTTATATTATTTATAAGTAAGAGGTGGTGGTAAATCAATAAGCTAGTTTGGGATTATTGTTGGGGTAATGGGATTTCGAGGCAAATTAATTATTGGAATTCTGTAGAATTCATTAATTGTTACATCTGATCACCTCTTTTTATATATCTCTCTATTTTGGATCCTCGTTAATGGGAATTCCATTGTTGTTTTAGACACATTCATCTCTTGGTTGAAATTAAAATCTCAACATTAGAATTTTATATTATTTTTTTCATATACATTTTTCATTGAATTTGGTGTCCATTACTGTTATTAAATTCCCATATTAATAAAATGATTTCACAAGAGTGGCTTTTTTCATTCATAAACTTCATAGAAATTTTTTTTGATGATTAGTATTTTTAGTTTTCATAATCTAAAATAGTGTTCTCTTATTTTCCTTGAGGTATAGAGTTACATATAATTCTACATAAATTTTTTTATCGAGTTTTATTTAGTATCATTTATTAATTACTTAAATATTGATAGTTGATGTATTATATTTTATTGGATGACTATACAACCAATTTTTTAACTTATAATTCGGTTTTGGATAGAAAATGAGAACTGAATTCAATAAATATTGTTTTATATAATGATTAAAAACCATTTCAAATAATATATTTTAATTTTATTATTTACTTTTTATGTTTCTAAATTAAATTTTCTTCATTTTATGTTTTTATTATTAGAATTATTTATTAACTAATGGTATAATTAAATAAACATAAGAGTGGTAATAGAGTAAAAAATTGTACAAATGTAATTCATACACTAAAAGTTGAAAATATTTTATAGAATTACGATTTATTAAAAACAAAAACAAAATAAATTATAACTCAAATAAAATTTTCGTTGAATGTTTGATGTTATTATTTATATACATAAGGATATTTATAGTTGTTATTTTTCTACATGAACCATGTGGTAATTATTTAATTTTCAATAATGTACTTTATTATACCACTTATGAATGATAAATACTCTTATCCTGAACCAAATTGAATACCATTTTGCACAAGTACTTGAGTCGATGTTGATAGGTACTCAATTGAATTTTTAATCCCCATAGGCTTGGGTATATTAATTTTTAGTCCTTAAAATGTTATAGGAAATTATTTAACCTCATGATAAAACAACAAATATATAATAATAAAAGATATAATAACGTACAATCGATTTTTTAAATTCTCCATAGTGTGAAATATACAAAAAGAATATAGATAATGACATAAAATACATAAATGAGATGGTTCCACAACATCTTTCCTGAAAAGGCCCCACCATTCACATGAAATAGGTTGATTATAGCTCCACTGATCACCATCATCATCCATGGATCCCATAATCAAGCACAAAGACCACATCATTCCGTCAGTATAACATTTCCTAAAAATTGTATAACATAATCTAAAAATCCCTAAATATATCTCCTAGAATAACTTAAACCTCCGAGAACCATTTTAATAAATATTACATAACAATTTTTGTAAGAAATAAATAATTCATACTTAATTTTTTAATGAAAATGAGGATTGTAAAATCAACTCACTTTTTCAGTCAAGTCATATTTCAAATCATGTAGCTAAATAATACATTTAAACATGGTTAGATGAAAATATAAACCAAATATAAGGGAATGAATATTACATTTAAATAATAAATGAAATGTAATAATCAAATAACAATAATGACCCATGGAGATATATACTGAGGTTTGTTAGTTCCTAGTTATAGGATCCTTACACTACAAAGTCAATATCCCTAAATCATGGTGTGTAACAATATCTATATGGAAGTGTAAATTAATAGAGAACCAATTAAAACCTCATCAAGTAAAAATCATTCTAAAAGTGTATTGTTGGAGTTTGTTTATCAATATACTACTATGGTGTAAGAGTCAAAATTCCCTTTTCCTAATAGACCATAGATTTCTCAATCTCACAAACACATTAATAAATACATAAACCAATAAATATTGGGATTTTTCAATTCAATTCTAATCACATATTAATCTCCCAATTTCATGATTCTGAATTCTATTATTATTTCAAAAGAAAATATTGTATTTTAATTAAGATCATTCCTTTCTATAACATCTTTCATTTTATTTAATTATTCATTCGCAAATAATTTCATCAAATCAATACTCATTTTGTGCTATATTTTCTAAAATACCATGAACGATCAAATCCATTGAAAAACGACCTTATATAGAATAATCATTTCTATTTCGTATATAAATTCATTAAATTCATAAAATTAATTGAAATTATATTTCAAATTAAATATGAAAATTCGAATTTCTATTATAGGTAAATTCCTTATGGAACCACTGATATTTTATTAGATAAACAAAGAACCCAACCTTAATCGGAATGTTAAAGCTGAAGACAGTCAAAGAGAAATAAATATTGTCACTATAAAATAATTATGGTTTATAACCACATAAAATTTGGAAATATGAATCTCAAATATAGATAGATTAGAAGAAAAAAAGTATTCAATATCAATTATTTTTTACCTAACAAAGAGGGATTAATTACATATACTGGAACATTGATCTCTACAGAATGTGGTCGGAGAAACCCAAATTCTATATTGAGGGACTCTGAAACATAAAGGATTAAATTGGGATTGAGTTTTGGAATGTTAAATTTTAGAACACTATGTTTTAGAATATAATTAAGGCTATTAATGGATTAAAAAACAATTCGCATGGTTTTATGGGATCCAATGCACGATCAATAATATCATTGTTCCAAAACATGTACCATCACTAGACCTCTAGAATAGCATCATGATATTTGTACATGGTTTGAAAAATCATCTTAAAAACAGTTCAATACACTCTAGTCCACCTGAGAAGGGTGTATGATATGGATACTTGGTAAAATATCTTCGTTTTTTCCATGAATTCCACTACAGCATCAAGATATACATTTTAGGTGGAGTCTGTATGGTTTGATGAAACTATATTCAACCTTATGTACCTATATTTGAGAAATATAGTTGCTAGGAATGACCACATTATTTAACAATTTTTTTTTCAAATAATAAACTTTATTTATAACATTAAATATTTTATATAAGTTGGTTGAAACCCAAAACATGATCATAATAGGATGATCAATACAATGGTCTTGATTAATATACAAAATTTTAATGTTGAGTTACCATATACCAACCATAAATGTTATCTTCCCAGATAAGTATAGACGTAAATATATTATTTCAAATAGATTAGGCATATTCCTTCATATCAATTCCATAAGAAACCATTTTCCATTTGAATTAGTACCGTGATTACATAAAACATGAACTGAAGGTATTTAATTCCGATGAATAACGTTCAACTCAGAATACAAAAACTAAAAAAACTCCATTTTGGAAAAACAATATTATAAAACATGGAAATGACACTTATATGTAAGATATGGATCATGGGAAACTTTTTGATCTTAAATACATGAAGAAAATTATGAATTATTTTTAATTAGGTTGAAAATTACATATGTCAATCCATATATCCAATCCACACAACTACCTCAAATGATCATATGCATCTCATATCTAACATTAACTATTTGATAATCTATATATGAACCATACAAGAAGAAACTCTCAATAAAACCGAGTCCCCATTAGAAAACTCAAAATTGTGTTAACGAAAATCATCATATCACTTCTAATAGATCTAAGAAACAACTATTTGACGATGAATAAAAGGAATCTTTGTGGTTATCAAATGGACCAAAATAGTACGAATCAAGGAAACTTCACTAATATCTGGCTAACACAAAATTACATTACATAGGCAACTATACAAGGTCTCCAATGGTTCCATACAAGGGGATGTATATCAAAAGTTTTTATATGAATACCCAACTACTCTAAAGTGGATAACAAAAGAACACAAAAATTCAAAAATGAAACTACACATCATGTATTCATGAAAATATAAAGCACATTCTTTTGGTAAATATATATGTTGATGATATTATAGGATCCAGATAACCTAATATCCCATAGTCTCCAAGTGAAATAACAAAAAATAATGTGAATTGATGATGCTAATAAGATACTTTTATTGATAGATGTCTATGCAATCTAATGATTTTCTTCACATACCAAATTATATTGTTCTCAAATTTTCTTATATATTAAATGTGAATAACATTAAAATATTTCATTATTTAATTGATCACTTCACATATCAAATTCATCCCATGCGGGCTATGAAGAATGGAAACCATGAAATCGATCAAAATATCATCTTAATTGCATGTTGGAAATTAATGATGAGGATCTATACCTAAGAGATATTGTAACATGGCATTCAAATGATGATAAATATAACAATTAGAAACAATATTTCTAATGTGGAATGCCATACTTGGATATCAAAATCAACACCACATATCACAGAGCATCTTAATAGTACATGTGTACCTCCCACTTGGAATTATTTCAATCTATATCACAGTTTTTCTCATGGGAAAAGGCACAAAGGACAAGATATCACTGCATAAGATACTGTTTAAAGATAATAACTTCACTCCAATGGCCCCCATACAAATTTGAGTCCCAAATTCAATAATACTCTATTTTATTAGGTATCTCCCAAAGATACATCTTGATAAGAGAGAAGGTAAGTAGAACACAATCTAGAATAATATTGATCTCATATTTTTTTAAATTGTGAAATGAATAAGAGAAATGAAATTTGTAATATTCCACTCTAGTAATGATTATTTCTTTCTCTATGATGGAAGATTACATATCAACAATTCAAAAATGGAATTTCTAGTACTAAGGGTGTAGGAAATATTGAAATCAAAATACAAAATTTTCTCCTCCCTTCACCAACACCACATGTTTATATAATTATAAGTGTACATAAAACAACTATTTTTTGATATAAATAACTGTTACAAAATATAAAAATTAGATAATTACAAGAAGTCCTAATAGATTGAATCATAACTGTAACTCCTTGGAAATGTTTTGGATTGTACATGCCTTGTATCATAGATTTTTATAACCATATGATAACATATGATCAGCATATATGGGAACACAATCCAAAACCAAACCAGAGCCTCCAAAATTCCCATATACATCATATAAACCAGTAAAATATTCAACAATGGAAGAAAATTAAAGAGGTAATTATACTAACCAAAGCAATTAAAACATCTTAAATCCAACCAAATCATCACTCCCTCATAAGTGAGAGTTTTCATTGGAAAAGAAAACATTGAGAAAACATTAGTTAACTAGCAATAATATCAAACTAAACCTATCAATATCTAAATATTTAAAAAATCATGGTTATTCCCATGTCATAATAATATTAAAATTCTAAAGATTTATTAAAATTAAATATTCTAAGGTGACATGACCCATAAAATCCACTTCTTGAACATCTATATGAAATTTAAATAGATTTAAATAATTCAATTGATATCTCCAAATTTCATGAATTTTTATCAGATGATGAATATTTTCATCTAATGTCTCAAAGTACCTCATGATGTAATATAAAATCACCACCATGAAATAATAATGATACCTATAATGTATCTAGTATATCTATTCGATAATAATTATAAGATCATTGGTTATTCCAATTAGAATAATAGTGTACTCATAAAGGCCATGCCTACTTCGGAAGAAACTATTCAGGATATCAGATTATTTGATTATCTTATGGAGATAATAGGAATAGACATCAATTAATGGAATCATCTTTAATCCATTCAAGTGATAAAAAAATAAACTACTTCTGGAAAAATTTATTTTGAATTTACCAATACCTGATTGAGTTTTCACCAATAAACTCAAAAGTGAATAGTTTCTTTAGCCTTTTCTAAAAAAGTGACATGAACTAACCATCGAAAAAAAATAAGATAATGAAAAATTTATGCATAAATTAATCTAATTATGTATCCTATTATATTAATTTTTATGGTGGCATGTGGTAATAATGAATAAATATAGGTTGAGTTCCCAATACTAATTCAATAGAGAAAACAATTACCTTACGAGTGGAATGATAGAAATTTAAAAAGGAAACACATATGGAAGCTCAATGAACTCTAGAATATGATCACAAAACAAGTATTCTTACAGTTGATCAATATCATGAATTGATATCACCCTTCCCATAATCAAAATATGTTTTCGGTCTCCACTCAACCTTGGGTCTCTTTATTACTTGAAAACATGACACACACAATTGGGGGATATAATGAATACCCATAAAAGATAACATTAAATATATTAATTATGATAAATTATATAATACAACCTATGAAGAATGTCCAAAGGATAGATGTTGAGAACCAAAACCATGTAGTTGTACAAAATCTCTAAGGTTAAGTCGATGAACAAAGGGTATAATAGGTCTTACACACTCATCATTCTGAGGGTTATAAAAGTATCCACCAAATAATACACAAGCCCTATAAAAGTATTTACATGAAACAAAATAATATTCAAAATGAAAATAATTTAAACAGCAGAATCAAATAAACTTCACACTGATGATGAATCTTTATTGATTGGTTGGAGCCATATTAGCTTCCCTAAGAGACTCTTCTAGAAAATTAAGTGGATTAATTAAATATTTCAATATATATAAACCATTATTTCTTGGTTAATATTAGATTAATTTTTAACAATTAATATATAATGTTCTTGTGCCATTTCATATGTTAGTGAAGACATGAATGAACTTATATAGGTAGAAGGAGTGACTTCATGAACCATAGATCATTAGATCCTTAGTGTAAACTCATATATAATTCAAATACATTCTATATTGAAATATATTCAACTATCCTAATCTAGTAATTAATAATATCATTGATTATATATACTATAGTTATCCTCTATGAGACTAATAAAACATCCAATTTAATTTAAAAGAACTAATAGAATTTCTACTAGGAGGAAGTTGAACACCTAACAGTACTAACATTTTATCAGGTCCTACATCAACCATCAATGCCATACCCGACACATTTTTTAACAAGTGATAATGATTATTAGAAAATGTGTTCATATGTTATTAGGAAGTCCCATAACAAATAATCAGGTCGTAAGCTTATCATATTCCATGATCAGTTGAAATAGAAAAATATGTCCAAAAAATTAGTTTTCATATTTATTCATGATTTTATCTCACTATTGTAGGCTATAAAACACCATATAGATTTTCAAGAACCTAAAATCTGGATATAAATATTCCTTGGAAAGAGAATATAAAGTGATTACACTATATTACAACATGTTTAATCCCTATAACCATTGAATTCCACAACCACATTCCAGGGAGATCAATTATGAAGGTATCACATTATACCGTTGTTGAGAGTAGAATTTAACAGAAATAAAAAAAAATTCATAATTTATTTTAACCAATAAAATTATTCATAAGGATCATTATATCCTATGAAATATAGTTTTTTCTGTTCAAAGAATAAATTTAGTATGATCTCAAGGTCTGTACAATCTACATTCAACTATAATAGAAATAATAGGAATGTGTTTGGTTACTAATCCTAGAATCTGGACAACACAACCCACTATTTAATCACAATTCTTCTCAATAATAGTGTTTGCATCAAATGGTTCAACAACACATCCCCCTCTACGGAGAAAATATATCCTTCATGTAATCGAGATTCCCAACATTTATATACAAGAACAATTTATAAATAAAGATAATAATATCATCAAATGAACCAAATTTTATAAGAATATCAATTAAATTAGATATAATTAATTTTTATAGGATATTAAAATATAACTAAACTGTTTGGAAGAAAATTATTTATTTTATTTTATTAAATGTATTCTCTTTTACCAATAACATATGTGTACATAAGGCTCTATATGATTAGAGTTGGCCAGTAAGTCAATCATACCTACCCTTAATAACCCAAAATTACTACAACATTTCTACCAAGACATCCCAAATTGTAAACTAATTGAAAGGAGAGATACTGAACTAATTTTGATACTATTTTTTCACAATAAAAGCTGAATACCATGGTACTCAAATACTAAATATAGAAATAAAATCACTCAAAATGTATCCTCAACCCCCACATGATCAAAACATGCACATGAGTATCATCAAAATTTCAATGGGAATTATTTCTCCCAAAAAAGGAAATATATATTAGTGGAGGATAAAAAATGAATATATGTTATAATAAAACTCTCCTCAATGATAAAATTTCCATTGAAATAAAATAAATCATAAATTCAAAAATTCAAAATATGACAAAACATCTATCATGAAAATATCCTACATTATTCAAACAACATGTTGGTCAACGCTTCACTGATTACCATTAGTAGATAAAAAATAATGAAATAATAACATCCACTAATTATATGGGGTTATTTATCACTTTCATGAACATTGAAAAACACAATCTCTACATTCATGACCGAAAATTTATTGTGTGAAAAAAATAATCTAGAATGATTTTACTATATGTTTCATAATAAAATCTATATAAAATTAACCATTTATTTATAAATTCAAATAAAATAAATACAAGGAATATCATATCACATTTCAATTTAAATTATTATTCAAAAAAAATAAATGTAAAATACATCAAAAATAGTTAAAAGTAAATTATAATAAAATAGATGGGAATGAATAAAATTATTCAATAACTAGTGGAATGTAATAATGAAATCATAGTAATTATCATTGGTTGATTTCCTGGTGGTTAGTTAGTTCATATATAATATACTCAAACTACAATTTCAATCATGAAAAAACAATGATTCATAGAATCATCCATGTGTCTTAGGTTGCCAAATTAGAATCAGTCAATAGACCATTAAAAAATAATATTATGAAAATAATTTAGTATTACTTTTCATCCTAAATTGATTTCAAGAGAGTAATCATCATAGAATTTTTTTCCAATCACTGGCTAACAACGTGGTATCACATGTTTCGTAATCAATCTATCAATCATTCGTTCATTCATTCAATATTTGGTAATTTTAATTTCATTCAATTCATATATTAAGTGACCAAAATAATATTCAAAATTCCATTTTAATATAAAAACCAAAAATATGTTTTTATCAAGACACTTCCATTCGAAATATTTTTTTATTTTAATCCATTATTATCAAGAATTAGAATAAAATAATTTCATCAAATAAATTCTCATTTCGACTCATCATTTATCAAATAATACCAACATATAAAATCCTTTTGGAATGTGTTTCATGTTAAAAATTAAACTTGTTTTAAATAAAACTTCAAATATAGTAATATCAAATTAATCAATTTAATTTAATTTCATATCATCAAATTAAATCACTATTTCATGTTTTGGGGAAATATATATTGAAAAACCTATAATTTAAAAAAATTAATAAAACTCCCAAAAAAAGAACCACTAACTGAGTGTCAAAGGTGAGGATTAAAAAAACATAATCCCTAAAATCAAGATCCAATAATTCTATGATTTCATATTCCCATAACATTAGGTTCCATGACTCTCAATTAAATATATAAGAGAATAATGGACAATTTAAAATAAATTATATTTCCCTTAGCAGTATGTGATCAACCATATACCCAAATAGAATTGATTCCAAGATGAATGGTTTTATAGAATATGAAATTAACCCTAGATATCTTTTAATATCCGAAGGATAGAAATAGGTCATGTGGTTGGAGAGTAGAATTTAAAATTTTGTTGAATAGATTCTAGTTAATTTTTTAAATGATTAAACATATGATTACATAGAATCAACTTTTGATCTCATGTTCATTATTAATAGTTTGATAACCACATGCACAAACTAGGCTATTAAAAGAGTTACACTAATTTGTATCATGTTTTGACAAAATAGTTTCTGATCATACATTCATCACTCTTCCTTTAGAGAGGGATTAAAAATTTGGATATATAGATAGAAAAATATATGCCAATGGTGCCTTCCTATACTATATAATGTGATATACTTTAGGTGGAGTCTGTATATTTTGATCCAACAGTGATCTTCTCTACAACTCTTCATTTCACGGAACATAATTTGTTGGATGTACCACATGATATTCCAAAATTTTATAAAACCATGAATATATTCAAAAACATACATAATTTTAAATGATTAAAAAAACAACTTAAAAATTGGAATAAACAACAAAAGATAAAAATAAGGGTCTTCATATAACTAATAGTTAGTAAATAGTCATAATAGGTTATTTAATTATGAAAATGATATAGGGATATATAATTATTCTATGTGATTTTTTATTATCAATATCATTTTGTGAGATAAAAATAAAAATGAAATATGTTTTTAAAATTTATAGGACACACTATGTTTGTATATATGATATATAATATTTAATTACTATTAATATAATCATTTATTACATGTATCTAATATATATATATATATATATTTATTATTTGTGATAATAATTAGATAATAATTTTTCAAATATATATGTTAATATTAATTTTAATTAGATTCACATTAATCAATAACTTTTGTGTCAAATAGATGGGTAATGCTTATCTGGCCCTTATTTATTTATCTCATACTTGACTAAAAAGGAAATAATTTACTTATTGTGAATATTTAGTGAAACTAAATTTTTTTACCCATTTATAATATCACTTTGATCCATAGAGTTGAGAATATTCAATTGATTAATTGGACATGATTTTTACCTCTAAAATCCATGGGGTGGCCAGCTTGATAACTTTCTCACTCATTTCAACATTGACCTAACTAGACATGTTTTAATTTTAAGTCCCTCAATTAGTGATAGTGGTGGAGGATCCCACATTATTAATTCTACATTTATAATATTAAGATGTACTAATATAGTTTAAACCATTTATTTTCATTTAAATCTCAATAATATTTTTTTTCTTATACATTATGAAGATCCCCCTCTAGAATATTCAATATGATTGATTGTTATTATATCAATGATTGTGAATAATATTAGATATATTCATCCATCACTCTATGATTTATGTTTTTGACCAATGGATGTTCTTTTCTTGAACTAGCATATGGTTTCTGTTCATTTTAAATCATATTCGGTTGATGGAGGAGTTTTCAAGATTATGATTCATATAGAACAATCTCAAGTAAGTGATTATGGTGGAATAATTTCCAAGTGTTTTCCAAATTTTTTCACCTCAAAATTGGGTGTTTAATATTTTTGAAATATAAGGTTTTATGAAGAGGAGTCCAAAAATTATGGTCTGCAGACTATAAATGTAATTTTATTGAATACATATGAGTTATGTTATTCATTGAGTAAAAATATAATACAAAGGCTTTCAGTGTAGTGGTGCTACATGAATTGTTAATAGAGGTAAATGGATCTTGAAAGACAAAATTGTTTTTCATATAGATATAGGTTGTGGAATCTTTAGTAGTACATAGAATGAAAATGGTTCGAGAGATGGATCATCATTTTCAGAAATGATGTGGTGATTTGTGAATCCATGAAGGTATAATGATAGTATGTAGATCATGTAGGGAAAATGTTTCATGGATGGTAAAGTACGCAGTGAAGGCAATAACGTGTCAAATGATTATTTAAAATATATTAGTGATTTTTTTCAGATCTATTTCTCATTATAAGTATCATTAATCCATTATGTATATATAGATTTTTTATTAGAAATTCGACAGGAATTCAGTGTTGTCGAGAGTTGTTCATGGAAAGACAACCCCACGAAGGAGAATAAGTTCATGGGGAAGATTCATAGAAAGAAAATGTGGTACACAGAGAGATTCTATGGATGGGGTTTCATGGGCCACTATAGCCCATAACAGATAACAGTACACAAATAAGGTACAGTTAGTGGGAATGATTTGCAGAAGACATCTCGCAGAGGAGGAGTTGGTCTATAGAAATGAATAGGTTTGTGGGCATGGTTGGTAGAGGTAGTTTGCAGAAGTGGTATGTGGATAAACTATGTTGATGTGGTACATGGTCCAATATAGTTTGTAGTGTCGTATTTCCACATCATATAAGAACAACTCATGAACTATTGGTTAATGAAATAGTGGATTAAATATATATGTAGAAGATATTACTCAACTATGAATCTATCTATACATGAGGATGCATGATTCAATTAGAATGTAGTCACCTACATGTCCATAAAATGTAGGCAGATTTCTCCCACGGTACTGAACTTGGGGGGGAGTCAACAGAAGTGTTCTGAGAGATACAGTAAGTTATACTTAAAATATTGTAATGAATGTTAGCCTAGCATAGAGTGAATTATCCAAATAATTTATACATCACAATGAGTTATGATCAATAGATTTAATTATGACAGACACACAATCAGTGCATTCCCTTTGTAAAATACCTTGGTGGTGAGAAAAATAAAGTTGATGTTTTGACTCTTTCATGACATTTTTTTAGTGTTCATTATAATCAAATTGGTTTAATAGTATTCCACAAATTTGAGAACAAGATCCCTCACTTTTTAAGAAAACTTTGGCAACCTGATTAACTCCACCCCTCTAATGGTGTCCGGGGTCCTTCATTATATATGTATGTTAACAGAAACATGGTTTGTGTAATTCTTTTTTCTATTCATTAGATTTAATCCTATTTTGGTCATAATTATTTTTAAAAGGAAAACTATTTTGTAATTTATTGGAATATATGATTATATTCATTTTAATTTTTTAAATTTTATTCATCATATTTTGTTTATAAATTCACATTGGACTCAACACTAATATGACTATGGTGTGGGTTGAATGTGTTGGTGTTCCCATACTTTTTTAAACCCCTAAATCTCCTTTCATGTTTCAAATTATTATTGATTATTTATATTTTTTATTTATTATTTATTCTAATTTGATAAATAATTTTTATTATTATGTTTATGTAGTTGGTGATTTGTAAAATCATTTTCCATATTTAATGCAAATTTTAATTATTTTACAATCTATTCATGAATTAGGAAACATCTAAATCAGAACATTAATTTTTACATCAATATATTTGAAAAGTTACTGAAGACCTCAAAAGAAAACATAGATAACTTATCCACTTTTGTATCTCTTATATATTTGGAAATGAAAGATGAATCAATAGGGGATTTGAAACAATCATGTACAATTGTTTTTATGTGAATTATTGTTGGAATTAATGTTTATGATACCACCATGGTAGGGGGCATAGTGAGGTAGGTTTAAAATCATGTATTTCGGATCTAAGGACTTAATCTAGGTTTATGGGAAGTATATTTATAGAACCGGGTTTTCATCTGAGATCCAGAATTTTTTTTACTATATTGTAGAAGACAACCATTTTATATTTGAGATAAGGGATCCAAAGGTTATGAATTATTTAGCTAATAATGAATAAAATTACCTGAACTAAATAATATTATATGTTAAGGAAATTTCCATGTATTAACGTCAAAAAACAACTAGTACCAGATATAATTATATGTCTATTATCATATATATATAGTAGTTAGGGCCCTATAAGGCTTGAAAACAATACTACTGAGGAGAAAAAAACTATGGTATATAAGGTTCATATTAATCTGAATTTTATTACAGTATTGAAATATATAATTTAAATTCTTTTTGATATATGATCTGTTACAAATAATAGGTGAAAAATAAGGGCATGTTGATTCCTAAAAATGATAAATAATGGATCTATATGGTGCTTAATATTTCTAATCCATTTAAAATTTCATTGTTAAAAAAATGATATTAAATTCACTCAATTGGGGAATTCTTCCGTAAATACCAGAATCATGATTTGTGTAATATTTCCATGATTATTGGGATTAATTAAGCTAAATGTTAGATGATGTTTAGAAATCATGTCTATTGGATCTAAGTCATTAAGTGGATGGGGGACCCTATACAATAATTAATGATATTTGTTCGATATTTGGACACATCTAGATAATCAATAAAGTGGGTATAATCATAATAATTGTGATAGATTTTCTGGGTTCACTAACAATTAAAGGAAGATGGACATTATTTAAAAACAAGATTTGGATTGAAAAAAGATATTTGTGTTCTTCAGGGCGGTCAGGTAGGTTCCCATAAGAAAAATAAATTATAATTCATTTTGGATCAACAAGAACATGCTAACAAGAGTGAAATTAATGGGTATGGTTATGTGTAGTATTAGAGGATCTAATAAAGGATATGTAGATACACATAGGCTAATAATAGTGGTAATAAATATGATTGATAATATACTAAAAAAAATTAATATTTGAGGGTGTTGTTTAATGGTATGAACCATTTAGTTGACTAATTAGTTTTATAAACCTCCATATCAAATTGATAAAAAAGAATAAATATAAAATATATTTTAATCTGGTTAGAAAATCACAATGACCAATCTAAACAAAAATTCATCATGAAATACATGGAAAAAATGTATTCATTTATTATATGACATTTTACAATTATTGTCTTATGGGTTCAATTGTAGAATTTATCAATGATGTTGTTGTATTTTTTTTCTACCCATATTTTTATTTTATTAATTTCTTATGATTAATTTAGTAATAAATAATAGTTAAATTCATTCAAATAAAATAATAAATGATTTATATTCATAATAATTAATACAATTTTTCTATATAAATATACATGATATAAAATATGCTTTTATTTGATATAATCATATAATAATATTTATATTTGAGATCTAATTATAAAATAATGGGGGATAACATTTGTGTGCTGTTATATTAAATATATAAAAATATTGAATAATGATTTACTTGATACTAATATTTACCTGTATACTTTTGTATATAGTAAAAAATTAAAGGACTAAAATCAAAAGTACAATACAAAAAATTATTTTTAGAAGAAATAAATAATGGAAATAAATTATTTAACATTCCATATAATTAGAGAATTTTTCTAAACAAAGAGGATATATTATATTATCTAGATTATCATATCATCATTGAACCTACTACCAGTAGCTATCATATTAATATGGATTGTTATAAGATTTATAATATATATTCATTGAATATACCATGTTTGATTAGATCTATAATATTATTTAAATTTATAAGTGTTGTTCCCACATTTTTTGTATTATATTTGTTTACAGTGGTTATATATGAACTCAAGAGTTTCATTGATGAAAGTATATTAATGTCAATGTAAATATGGAGATACATGGTATTTTTGTTAAATTATCTAGTCTTGTAAAATAATATGATTCATCGAAGTATATATTATATATCAAAGAAGGTTAATGAAAATGATATATCATGAATTTTTAATAGAGATGATTATGATGAATTCTAGATATTTTATGATGAATAATGCATTTTTTCTGAAGAAGAAAATAATGAACTAAGTCTTATTATAATGGAAGAAGATAAATGGTGTCTTTTCCATTGGATTATTTGGAATTAATTATTTACATGATGTTATAAAATTATATGAAGTATTTAATATACATATGATGAGTTATGTACAGAACATAATGTTTCAATCATGTTCTTTGATTTTTGGTGAAACAAAATTATTAACAAAATAATGAACATTAATACATCATAAGTAGTGTTCTGAATATAAATGTATTAAGATAATAAACAATGTTAATTTGGTAGAGGATGTTAGACTATGGTGATTAGAGTATGTTAAATTGAAAATTTTGAATGACTATGATTAATAGAATGAGGTGATCAGATGTAGTCCAATGAATTGATGCGATTACATGGAGGATATAATAAAATTTTTGTTTTAATTAATACATAGTTATGTCAAATTGAGTTTCTGAAAAAATAGAAATCAGGTGATTCTTTACTATTACATAATTTATAGAAATCCAGTTTAATTTATAGTATTAAGGATTCTAGCTAAGAATCATCTAATAGAGTTTTCCATTAAAATTCATCTTTTAGTGGTTTCCTTGACGAGTTATAAAATAAACATTATAGGATGATTTTCTTATAGAGTTGTACGAGATGGAGAAAAATATAAATACTACTAGAAGGATAAAACAACTAAAAGAATAAACATATATATATTTATTATATTGAGTATTAAAAATTTGATAGTCATAAATTTTAAACAAAGCCATTTTATAGAGTTTTAAAATTTAATAATTGGATATAGAATTCAAAAAACCCTATCAGATGAATTATTTTTAATAATGTCATCAGATGGAGTTTTTTAACACTGTAATTAGACATATATTTTGAACAATTTTATTCGATAGAGATTTCAAACGACGTCGTTATATAGATAATTCAATCAAATTCATTATATAAGGTTTTCATACTACGTCATCAAATTGAGATTTAAAATATATTTTTAGACTAAAATCTTAGAATATTTATAAACATTTAATAAATTCAAAAATTATTAGTATATAATTATACATGTTGAAAGATCTAATAATAATTAATGAATTACCCTTCTCTTTGATTATATATCTTGATGCATCTACGATAATTGATGTAGTGATTTGAAGAACGTTCCCATTATGACTATTGAATCCAATTTAATCATATGGATGAAGGTGGTAAACTAATGTAAATAATAATTTGGAATTTAAAATTTTGTGTAGATATTCAATGTTGATACTTCCACATTTCTAATAGTTTTGAGAGAAACTACATCTATATAAATGAGAGAATTTGAAAATATAAAGTTGATATAGTTATAGATGATGAGATAGATATTGATGTTTGGACATATAAAATTGTGATATTTTGATATCATTCATCAAAGATCTAGATGAAAAATATCAAAAAAGATGTTGTGAGAAAGATAGATACTAACTTGAGTGTATCCAAGAGAAATTTATTAGACACATGATGTGTGAGATAGAGGGTATTTGATAGACATGTACGATATAATGTAGTGAATAATTTATTAGATTATAATAATATTATTGAAAATGGTTTTATATGAACATGTTTCGTAAGAACACATTTTTGATGATGAAATTCAAGGTAAATATGTATAAAAAAAGTGGTACCAGATAAAGTATAACATATTGGGAAGAGTTAGATAAAAAATGATGATGACTAAGTTGAGAGATAAGTTCAATTTTTTTATGAAATGATTATAATTTGGTGTTATGAATAATGTTATATGAGATAAAAATTTTCAATAGAATACACAAGTTATGATTAAAAAATTAGCTGAATATAAACAATGATTATCATATAGAGTTAATTAGAAAAGGGAAGAATGATATTAATAAATGATGATATTAAATGTTTTTTTTTCAATTATATAGTGTATAAAGTTGGTGAAGAAAGAAAGTAACTTCTTTTTATGTTATAACCAATTATATATAGTTTTTTTAGATATTAACAAATAATATGAAAATAAGAAGAATAAATCATTAAATAGTTTATTAAACTAAGAAATCATATTTGATATTATGAATGGAAATAAGTTTGTGGTAAAAAATTTAATACAAATGAAGATGAAGAGTTTCTTTCATTACTAAAGAAATTAAGAGTAAATTAATATATTGGGGAAGGAATAATTTATTTAACAGTAGTCATATATGATGGATAAATTTCATGGTGTCTCACTAAAATGTAATATGTCAGAGACTATTTACACAGGCAACATAATGATAAATTAATGATTTTTTGATTTACTAGGCAATCACATATCCATGTAATCATGATTGTTTTCAATCCCCCTCTTAACATATAGGACATCACACATTTGACATAATTTATTTTATCTCTGAACCATTATTATTTATTTCCCATTAAAATAGAAAATATGTGTACTTTTCACCACTATTAAAAAGTTGGACTAGCTATTTTTATTTTTTGGGGAATACTATAAAAATATCTTGTGCCATTATTTATTTTCATTCATGTACCTGCATATAAAAATGAATATAGAACAAGTGAACCATGAAACTATTATGTCTAAAAGGTATACGGTTGAAAATTATTTAATTATAAAAAAATCCCAAAGAAATTCATCCCCCATCTCGGTGATGTTCAAATCCCGTTGTTTACCTAAATATTAGTACTAGATCATAGATTCACTCATATTTTATTCTCAACATTAATGATGTTCTATTTTTATGTGTTGAGGTTCATTCTAGTTTCACAATTTGGTTCTAATTTACAATTATTTGTTTGTATTAGATAAAAATTATATTTCTATGAAGAATATGATGAACATGATAATGAATGAAAAAAGTGTGATGATGAACACATAGCTCTTGATCTAAGAGGAAGATGGAAATATTGTTTCAACATGGAATGGTAATAGAAAAGTCAAATACAGATTAAAATTTTATGAAAATTTTATTCATATTATCATTAATGATAATTATAAAATTCCAAGAATGGTGGGATCATCATCATGTGATCATGTATCATATGAATTTTTTTTGAAAAATTTCCCCCTAGAGTAAGAACATATAATAAGTGTTGATTATTATCTATCTATATATTTTCAAGGTATATTAGTTCATATATTAAATGATATTCTTCATTTCTTTCCTATAGTAATAGTCTCTTTTGTGTCTTGTGATCTTAAAATCATGTAGGAATAAGTCACCTAAATTTAACGTGTAACAAATAATATGTATAATGTTTTATAAGAAAGTGTTATAAAATAAAAAAAATATAACCAAGATGGTTGGGGACCATAACAAGAGTATTATATATGTTGAAATATTTTCTTTCAAATTAAAAAGATACATCCATGAATTTGAGAACATTGGTATATTTAATACGATTCATTGATAAAATATTAACGATCTTAATGAAATATTAAATAATAACACTACTTTCATAACTTCATAGTTTGATATTAAGATAAAAACGATGAATAAAGTTAATAGCTTTCATAATTAATGAAATGAAATGCATGAAAATGAAAATGAAATAATAATTATTTATTCCCAATATTAGATGATTTATATAGATGACCAGAATAGTTCCTATAGTATGAGGTTTCTAGAATTTGACGTAACATTATTTTTTTACTAAATAGGTGAAAATTAAGTGTTAATTATAATTAATAATTTTTTATACTATTTAAATTTAAATTATATTTTTATGTCAACATACCTCTAACAAATAATTAAAATATAATGACATCATTTTTTGATCAATTTCCATTAGTTATAAAGATAGAGGTTTCATCCCTACATTTTAATAATGTTCTATCTAAATCTTCTATCATGAATAGTGTATGAAAAAAAATTTATATAAACTTTTAATATTAGATAAATATTTTCAGCATCCTACCACAATGTATACGGTGTATATGAGATGTTTTATGGAATTTGGTTCTGCATAATACACCTATCACATCATGGAGAAATTAAAAAATGGGTTCATAATGTTTTAAAATCAAATCCATATAAACCTAACATATGAAAATCGATTTTTTAGTGGTTATTATATAATATGAAACACATTGTGCATTGTATTTTCGGTAAAATATAATAAATTTAAAATCTCAAAGGATTCCCATGTCATGTGGTTGAAATTAGAATATTATGGTGTGATATTAAATGACTAATTAAACTACGTATTGTTTAAATTGATTTGGAATGATTGAAAATATATATGATATATGAAATATAAATAGTCACATGATTTTTACATGATCATCATGATATGTATACAAATATGATGAAAATAGAAGACCATAGTATTTGATAATAATGGAAAAATCATTCTTGGAAAAGGGATGTTTGACTAAAACAAGTTAGTATACACCCAATATAATATCAAAAACAATAATTAAATGCCCCAAAAATACAAAATCTATGAATTTGAAGATCAGTTCTATTTTTAAAAAATAATAATTAAGAGACTAATAATATGTATAGGTGAGACCCCAATATTTCAAAAAAACCAAATTATATGTAAGTAATGTAGTTATAAGATCTGGAGAAGAAAATAAAGATATAATTGGGAAAGAAAAATCCAATTTCAATGTAGATGAAAAAATTACCCAAGGAGAAGAAACTTTTTATGATTGTTTGTCAATAAAATAAATCCATTATTGAAAATAAGTACTTAGTGTGTGGTTAAAAAGAACATGAAATGATTTCATTTATTTATCTATACTAATTCCAACAGAATATGTGTTCATACTAAATTTTAATGCTTCACTTGGTGATTTGTGTTCCAAAATGTTTTTTTGGAAAATATAGATCATATACAATGAAATTGAATAAATGATTATATCTGGACTATATCCATCATAATTGACATTCATAGGGTTAGGTTTGAACATTGGAGGAAGAGGATAAAAATTATTTAAAAAATCATACCAATCATTAATTATCATAGTAATCAAAGAAAAACCCTCACTATTATGACATTATGTATTTAATTTGTGCTCATTATTATATGAATTGAAGGTGAATACTGACCGTTTTAGTAAATCCCAAGGAAATTGATAGACTAATTAAAATGGAAACATTCAACAAAATATTTTCTAATATATAGTGATTACTAATATTAGTACATAAAAAATAGATTTAAAGTAAAATAATTCAGGACGTTGATGTTGTCTGACTCCAAACATGACATAATAATGAATAGTATCCAATATTGGTTTAATATTATATTTTCAATTCAAAAGTAATATGTTGAATAAGATCATCCTTGGTGATCCATTAGAAATTGTCCCATATACCCCACCACAACTGTAGGTTTCAATATTATATATAATTAACAAGGATATCTTAAATAATATCTGTTGAAAATAATTAATATTATTATAAAACCATAATTTTTTATTGATGGTTTTATATGTAGATATCTTTGAAGAATCATCCAATTTGATTACTCAATTCAAATTTAATTATTCCTTAGAATCCTCAATAGAGTGTCATTGGAATTTTGTTTCCATCTCAATCTCACATCCTTGGTAACTAAATTTTTAAATCTAAAAAATCAGTGTGAAATTGAATTAACCAGTTTCTTATGAAAAGTGTTTGAATTTATGTGTAACATTATTATTAATATATATATATATATACATAAATTCTATTCAATTTTTTTGAAGTGTATTTTGGTTTTTGTGGTGGATTTATTCTACAACTATTATATGTAAAAATTCATTTCAAAATCTTGGAAAAGGGATGAAAATTATTTGAAGAGATTTTTTTTTCATATCATTGATTATCAATATATTTTATAATTGGAGACTTTTTTAAAAATCAAATAAACTTATTTTATACACCAACAATGGAATACATAATCATATAGAAACAAGAGTAGTGTAACATTTCAAAAGAATCAATTGAAACCCTATTACAAAGTAAATTTAATATCACCTCCATAATTATGAATCAAATTTAAATGAATGTTTGAAAAAAATGGATTATATAAAAAATATAATGATACAGATATTGAAATGTAAATTTTTAAGTATTTTACAGAAAGTACGAAGAGGGAGTTTTTTTATCACAAATTATGTGTGTCTTACTTGTACTCAATGGTTTTCAGTGTACTTGATGTATTTTATTGATGTCAATATGTTAAGGAAGATTTATAAAAGACGTTTCATAATATTTTGGTTGTAGTGTCCATTCCTATTGAATAATATGTTTCATTTATGTGTTGTTGATATTTCCAATATAATTATTAAATCATATACAACATGGATATAAAATTGGTAATGTGGGGATAACTTCTTGATTATAATTTATAAATAATCCATTTTTGTTAAATATTTCAAGAAGTTAGGAAGTCTTGTTATCTTAAAATATGAAAAATTGTGTAATTTTATTGGAATGATTTGGTGTATATTTGTTACTTTACAATGAAAGATTATTTTAAGGTATTTTGATCGATACGATGAATGGTTATAGTCCCATAATATCTCACTTCTAATATTTTGTGTTTGTAGAAAAATATTTTATTAAATAATTATTTAGATTAGTTCACTATATGTTATATATTTGAAAATAAAATATCATCCTTATAGGGAGATATAATCAAATAGGGGATAACAAACTGAGGTGATAATAATGAGATTACCAAATAATAGAATCTGAATACATCTAGTGTACTAAGGTTATCAAATAGAGTCCAGACTATTAAGGTTATTAGATAGTTTAAATAAAGAAATTTTTAATTAAATGTAATCACTTATCTATTAGATAATGATATCAGAATAATAGAAAATCAAATAATTAATTAATATTACAAATACTTCCAATCGTCATTATCACATGGCAATATTTATGATTAAATATAAGTATCTTCTTATAGTGGTTTTTAAGAGAATTAATCAGACCAAAGTTTCTATGTGATGGAATTAGACATTCGATAATATAAAGACCATTTCTATATATATACTAAAAGAACAAAATTATGATGAATACATGAAGTATGGAATAAATAAATGCATACACTTATGATTTTGTTAAATATAGAGATTCCAAACTACTTAATAACATATATTTTTTAAAAAATTTTTATTTTCTAAAAGAAAAGTCATCAGAAATATTTTTCAAATAATTTAATCAAACTGATTTTTTAAACAATGTCATCAAATAATGTTTTCAAACTATTTCATCGGATGGTATTTTTAAACAAATTTAGCAGATCGTGTTTTTATGAAAAATAATTTGGTGGAATTTTAAAACAGTGTCATGATAAGATGTTTCGAAAAAAATATGATTATAAAGGATACGAGTATTTTAAAAGTTTCCATAAATTCATAGATTTGGATGATGTGGAGTTGGAAAATCAATGATTCAATGACCATGAGGTGGTTTTTCTATTATAGTTATGATTTTTGGAATATTTTAAGATTATTGATCTCAATATATTATAAATATTCATAAGAAGATATTTGACTCCATTTTAATAATGATTTTTGTGGTGGTTAATTAATGGAAAAACGAGTGGGAATTCCAATTATGAGTGAGATGTTTAAATTTGATTTTAATGGTTCTCTAATAAAATTTAGAGATTATATATTTGTGTAAAAGGGAAAAGGAATGGTCTGAAGTTCATTGGGTGGTTTATAATTTTATATTTATTAAATATGATTGTTTCTTTCTAAAGATCTTGAGAAATAATCTAGAGGTAAAATAGAAAATAAATATCCCGGAAATTGTTTATAAAATATTGATATTAATTTGAGGGTATCACACAAATGTATTTGATGTATCAGATATATAATAGTGGGTACAAAAGGGTTAGGTTATGTATGAAGATGTAATAATGGTATTAGATTAAGAAGGTATCATATGAGGAATTCTAGGATGAAGTAATTTTAGATAAATATGTATCAGATATAGGAATTATTCAATTATAATTGATCTATGAGGATCAGAAAAAACAAATTTGAAGAAGTCATTGAGATAGAATTCAAAATATATTATATTATTTTAATGAATTAGGCTAATTGACTCAATAATTCTCATTCACACATAAAGGATGTGAGTCAAATCCAGGGAGAAGAGAACCAGTGAATAATATCTACAACTGATTTCAAGAAGGTAAAAAGGAGTGCTAAAATATGAAAATAAAAAAAGTGTTTTAGAGTTCTATTTCATAAGAATAATAATAAAAAATATTTTATTATACTTTTCCTGCATCATTGATTTTGGAGTGGTCCTCAAGATAATGCTGAAGAAGTAGAAAATGTAAAGATGTAGTGTTAAAATGTAGAAGAAAAAAATGCAGTTTACTATTTTGAGGAGGAAGAATGTCATGTTCACTAAATTTAATATATGATAATATTTTAATAATTTTCATTTATAGAGATTTTATTTAATGATAAATTGATGAATTCAGGGACACACTATAACATTTATATGAAATCAAACCTTGTGGATAAATTTCATCTTGTTTTAAATCAATTGATAAAGTTAATGAATATATACACAACTATTGTCAAGATCCTAAAAGTAATTTATGTTGGGCTATGAATTAAATAGAAAATAGAATATGTAATTTTTTCCCCTGTCTAAATTGTAGGAGGGCACACATTAGGTTCATATTTTTTTCTAGAAAATACACTGTAATAAACTATATCGTTATTATGAAAAATTATTGTATTAACCATTAGAAAACATAATTTACATACACTATAATTTGGTTGTAAAATAATGAGAACATGTTTTTAAATTATTTATGTTTTATCATCTACATATATATAATATTTAATGTAGAAAAATAAAACTAGAATAGTAACATCTTCATGAGTTATAGGGATAATTGTTTTGAATTTTTTTATAAATATTCCAACCCTGATTCACCCTCTATTATTATTGATCATTTATTGAAGTGTCTCTAACAATATGAGACATGATTCAGTAGAAGCATTCCATAATATTGAGAACCCTAAAGATTTATATTCATATAAATTTTCAAATCAACAGCATAATGTGGAAAAGGTATTCTTCAAGTGAATTATATATAATGGAATCCTATTTATAACGATGTAGACAAATTTTTCCCCCAAAAATTAATGTTAGAGGTTATAGATTAGTGTAAATTAATATCTGTACCTTTTCATTATCCAATAATAATTTATAAGATCATTTAGTCATATTATTTGATATTAAATTATGAAGAATATTAATTTTACCCTTTAATAGAATCCATATATTTTCTTAACATTGAAATAGAACATGAATTGACCTCAAATAAACATAATTTTTAAATAGAAATACGATAATGTGTGTCCAAACAATAATATAAAGACATGATATCGTGAGCCACATATATTTTTACTGGAAAACATCAAAATCAACATTATAAATAAAAGATAGTAATTTTTTTAAAGATGTATAATAGAAAATATCATAAGCCACATATATATTTTTACTAAGAAATAGTGACATAACATAATGTATGTTGAATCCCCTTGGGTAGTATTGTATGGATATTGTAATTCATGGCATGTAGTTCTCGTGTAAATAAGACGTTATGGGATATTGATACTTGGATTAGTTCAGATCACCCAAATTTTTTGAGTTTAACTGAAGTGATATCAGGGATCACTCATATCCAAAATCACTTTTATCATAGTGAAACATTTGGTTGCTGATTAAAGGATGATATTCTAGATCCATAAACATAGATGCCTATTAATAGAAAGGGTCTCATGAAGGTGATTATCCATTCCATTTTCCATGGTATGTATAAAGTAATAAAAAACACTCAAATCAAAGAGTGTGATTTTTTTAATGTGTCATAACCAAAAATAGTTTATAACCATAAAAGTGTTTCACTTCATAGAGAATATATTCTCATTTTGGAGAGATGGAAAAAATAATTAAAATATATTTTTCTATAAGTTGTGGGTATACTGAGAATAGAGTTCATTTTACTATGGATGTGTGGTAGGCCTTATATGCTTTGTGAATTATTGATTTACACCCTAATTTATACCATTAATTTGGAGAATAATATCATAGTGAGTTAAGACATGAATTTTCTTCAATACTCCCCTTATGTTTTATGAAACTAACATGTTTTTGTCTCTTTCACCAGTAGTAAAAGGTACTCCTATTTGTATCATCATAGTCTAGAGTGTATAGTCATAAAATATTTACATTATTTATTTTTTCATGATTCATATGGACCTAATATGGGGAATGATACAAAAGGTCGTAATTAAGATACTCATGGATAAGAGTAAATCAAAATCCTTATATGTGGTGGTTAAAAACCTTATAAAACAAGGATTGTGATCCTCATTACCTGAGTAATGATATGGTATGACCATACTGGGAGTATTTCATATAACAATGTGGTGTTAAGTTTTTCCCCAGTGATATCAGTGATTACATGAATTGAAAATACACTTTGTAGACTGTTGAATTTGGTTTAAAACCATAGGCTCATATGTAGGCTTCATATGTATACATGGAAAGTCAAGATAAAGGACCCTTTAAGATATACATAAATCCTATGATCCATGGATGGTTTGGTAAACATTGGGTACTAGAGTCATGAAGTATATATTATGAATTTTGGTATGTAAAGGGTCATGGAATCACCACATAATCTAGTTGACTAGGATTACATTCTCTTTTCCATTCATAAAAAATGAAATATGGGTGATCACTAAAATAGATTATTATCATTTTGGGGTTACTTATTCTGTGTATCTTATTTTCATGTGGTATGGATGTGTTTTGTTCTTTTTATAGTCATTCAATAAAGACGTGTTCATTTTAGTTATTTGATGAGTGGTAAAGAGACTATTCTATGAAGTTTAATTTTATATGTTATGGACATGTAAACATACACGAATATTCTTTAAATTCTATATTGTGTTCCCAACCATTCTATATGTATATATGGCTCATATGATGGAAAAATAAACATGTCGGAATCAGCCCCTATCCATTTGGGATACACTATTTTGGTTTTCATGGCTGGGACCATGATTGGGGTCCTACAAATCACTACTTTTCATGTAGTGGAAGGAATCATACCAAATGTAGTTCTTGAATGATACACTCTTTATGCAGTTCTGTATTGTATGTAGAGGTGGGAATTATTTCCAAATATTATATGTATCTTGGGATATTATTGGAGATCTAGGAATTATTGTAAGAACATGGATATTCGTTCAGGTATATTTTCCTTATTTCTGGAGTTTTTAAGAAAAAAGGGTTTTCTGAAAATTTTCAAAGAACACGCCGTGTACTTTTTGATTACACTCCGTGTACTCTGATCCTGCTCGAATCCATGTGTTGTCAGTGCCTAGGCTATACACACGGTGTGTAGGGGTGACATGGAGGCCGTTTTTGGCGGTGTACATAAAGGACCGAGTACACATCAGGTACTCTAAAAGTGGACATCGTGTACTTTTTTTCATTAAACGGACCAGGGGCGTGCCTAACCCCTGTATTCATCTTCTTCTTCAGTTTTCGACCATCCGAGAGCAATCGTATGACCAGATCTTCGACATAGTCCTACCTCGCCGTCCGTTCTCTGATTCGAGCATGGTCAATTGCATTGGAATCACAGCAGTGAGTTCTTCCTTCTGCTTGATCCTTGTTTCATGATTCCTCCTTGTTTTCATGTTATCATGGGATGAACATTTTGTGTGTTTTCTTAGATCTACGTCGTACTAAGGGTAATCTGTCGTCGAGGATCACGTATATCGATCTCCTAGGATCGAGGTAGGTGGTTTGTGCCTTTCCGTAAAAAGTTGATGGATATTTTGTGCAATTTCCACCAATACCCTTGAACATGGTATTTCGTGTTTCCTGTTTTTCCCTTGTTACTTTCCTTCTTTTCTTGATTTCTTTAGTATAGGTTATTGCTTATGATTAGATTATTTTGTTTGTGCTTAGTTTTATTGCCATGCTTGTTCTGCATGTTTGGCATTTTGCCAGTATCCATGCCTAGTTGTAGGAGTGTGGATTATTGCCTTGTTTTGCTGTTGAGCCTTAGTTGATAGCTGTGTAGTTCTTGAGGTTTACATGGACGTTATACGTGTGCTGAGCATCTTTAGTTATACTCAAGACTGTGAGAACCTAGATTAGTAGACCAAAGGGAAAATTTACGGAAGGGATTCTCCAGAGTGTCTTTTAATTACAATGCAAGACCAAGGGGAGAATTGACGGAAGGACTTCTCCAGAGTGTCTTTTAACTACGATGCGGGCCACAAGGGTAATTGACGATGAGTGCTTCCCTAGAGATCCTTTAGCACGATACGAGACTATAGGGGGAATTCACGGTGAGTGCTTCCCTAGAGGGTCTGCTAAATTATGGAGCTCAACCAGAGGGGTGAGACTGTGTGTGCCTCCCCGAGGGTTTCTAGTACGTAGAGGTTGAACCATAGGGGTTAGACTGAGAGAGATACCAAGAGGGTTACCTGTTTTCTTCTTGTTGTTGACTGCATACTTGTGGGCTTTACTTGTCAGAACTGTGGATTGTAGCTTCTTGTGTTTTCCTGTTTACTGCTTCTTGTTTATTTACTACCATGTATTCATTGACTGTTAGGAAAAAATATTTGGGTGATTTCCTACTGGGATTGTATCTCACACCCTATTTATTCCATGATTTTGGGCCCAAGAATACTATGTTGTTGCAGGTATAGACAAGGGAAAGCGCCTTTCTACTTCAGGATCTTGAATGCGCCAATAGCTGGGGAGCATGGGACCGAGCCGTGGCTCGCGATGCTAAGGAGATTACTTTGTTTTTCATTTGCACTTGATTTCAGTTGTATTTCATCACATTGTTGTGTTTGATGTTTTCCTTATATACATAGATCTGCTGCATCATTGTAATCATTGTTATATATATACATTGCTTCCGAAGTTTGGTGTCTGTTGTTATGAATGTTGTTTACTGCATCCGCTGTTATTGTTGTTTTCTTACCTTATATACCTTACCGAATGAGGTCATAGTTTCCCCACCGACTCACCAAGGACCTCGCTAATATTCGGCAGCCTCTGGTGTTCGAGGAAACGTGCTTGAGGTCATGTGGCGAACTGGGTACGGGGCACCAGTGGAGGGGCTCTGGACTCTGGATGTTTCAAAGTGGTATCAGAGGGAGATTCTTTTCTATTGCTTTACTCTTTGGAGACCTTAGCCAGGGATAATACGTATTTGGTACTTGGAATTATGTTGTGCTCGGGAGTAGCTAACCCGTGTACAGGGAAAATCCATAATACATCGTTATTTCTAGTTTTCTGGTTTTGAGATTTTATGGTAGGAATGTTTTCACCTATGGTGATTCTTATGACTTGTGTAGTGATTGTTTTATATTCTGGTTCTATTTCTGTCGCAACCCGATGAGATGAGGGTATTCCATCTCATGCAGCATATAAGCACTTGTAAAAATCACATTTCATGCATTCTTGCCATGCCATCTAGGGTGCATTAGCGATTTCATGCTATTGTGATAGGCTCTGTGTAAACTATGCATGTTTTTGTGATAGATGCTTGATATATTCTTTGCTGTTATGTTAGATAACTGTTTGTTTTGTTCCTTGAATAAAAATGAACGCCAAATTTTGGTTTCTTGACGTGTTATGGGCCCTCACGGATCAGAATTTGGCACCTTTTCCCTTGTTTGAGTGTTTCTGGAATTCTACCCAGTTTCTGAGCTACTGCCCAGAAAAACCCAGAATACACGGCATGTACTTTTTAGATACAAGCCGTGTAGTTTTTAGTCCATGTCACTAACCGTGTGGGCAGAACACGGTGTCGTGGGGGTATCTTTGGGAACACGCCATGTACCAGTGGTACACTACGTGTGAGTTTGGGGCCGTGTCACTAACAAGTCGGGGAAGCTTGGGTGAGAACACGCCGTGTCCATTGAGAACAGACCTTGTAGTCTTGTCTAGGTACCCGGTCGTGTCACGAACAACACGGTCAATGTTACTTTCTTTTCCACACACCGCATTTGTTCGAAACACACTGTGTACTCTTGTCCAGGTACCCGGTCGTGCCACGAACAACACAGGATGATTTCAACTTCTCCTATGCATGTCGTGCTTATTCGGAGCATGATGTGTAATGTCCATCCGTGTAGACGATCATGTACTCAACAAAACGGACTGACGAAGTCTCGTCTAGTGCAAACCGTGTTTGATTTGAATATGTCGTGTAGTCTCGTGTTCTGTCGGACCGTGTGGGTTAGCCGTGTAAGGAGACTCTGGTAGGGGAGTAGTTTTCATGTACACACCATGTGGGGGGGTAAACACGCCGTATAGTTTTCAGTGTACACATATTGTAGGGAAGGGGTACACACCCATGTCAATAGTTTAAGAAGACACACCGTGTAGTTTTATAAACGCCGTGTAGTCTTGTTTTGCAATCTTGTGTGTTTTTCTTCCCCAATCCCTATTTTGTACTCTTCTGTTTTCTGTCCTTTTTTTCCTGATCTAAGGTGTGCTTTTGATATTTCAGAGCTATGCCTCCGAAACGTCCTCCAGTCATACGTCTATCATTAGGTAGTGATCAGACACCAGACAGGGTTGATCAGGGACTTCATGTCGCTCCCCCAGCCGAGCCAGCCTTGGCACCGGTTGTCGTACCAGTCGCGGGCGCAGATGCAGAGTCCAGGGAGGGTTTCATGAAGATGATGCAGGCCTTCCAGGGAGCACCGCCTCCTACCTCGTCTATGGAAGACTTGACGCGGGTCTTTCAGCAGCAGCATCCTCCCACGTTCTCAGGGGAGGGAGGTCCTCAGGCTGCAGATTCATAGCTGGAAGCCATGCTGACTATATTTGAGCATCTGGAGACGACTCCAGAGAGGTGGGTCATGCTCGCCACCTACATGCTCCGAGAATCTTCCAAGAGGTGGTGGGACGTGATCTCACAGGCGGGTCAGCAGTAGGCTATGGCTTGGGAGGAGTTCCAGTGCGTGTTCTACGACTGCTTCTACCCGGAGACCCTGAGGGCCGATCGAGCCAGGGAGTTCATGAGCTTAGAGAAGGGTACACTATCTGTCATGGAGTATTACTCCCGTTTCACTAAGATGAAGCATTTTACACCCCATCGGGATGGGAGTGGGGTGTTCATGGCGAGGAATTTTGAGTATGGACTCGGGCGGGAGATCCGCTCACAGGTGAACATCTTCCAGCTGACTTCCATTACTTCCATCGTCAACCAGGCACTGATTGAGGAGCACACTCATAGAGACTCTGGTGCTGCGAGTCATGGAGGTTCTGCTTCCAGAGATACATTCCCTTTAGATGACAACAAGAAGCGTCATAGGGAGCCTACGTGCGGTGATGCGAGGAAGCGACATACATCATCAAGCAGCCAGGTGACATGATACCAGTGTGGCCAGACCGTGCACACGAGGCTGCAGTGCCAGAGAGACCCCATGGAGTGCCGATCTTGCAGCAAGATGGGTCACCTTCATCGTTTCTGCCAGGTTTTCTCACCAGCAGCTGGTGACTGGGGTTCTTCCATGACCCCTTGTTCAGGAGCAGCCCCACTAGTCTCTCACAAGTCAGGGAACCGTAGTTCTTTCGGTCGTTCGGGCCGAGGTGGAGGTCGAGGCCATGGAGGTCTGCCACTAGTCCCACAGCACCAGCAGGGAGGTTCAGCTCAGAGTGGTTAGTCAGGGGTGTAGGGCCGCGGTGCAGGAAAGTATATTGTCATGGATCAGACTTATCATGAGCAGGATCTCGTCCCTTCAACTGTTTGAGGTAAGATTTTAGTAGCCTCAGTTTTATCTTCAGCCCTTTTTGATACTAGCTATATGCATAGTTTTATCTCTATTGCCATTGTGTAGAGCCTTGGACTCTGCATCTTTTCTTCTGCCAACTCATTGACACTAGACACACCTATGGGAATGAGGACATCTAGTGTACGCCAGTGTAAAGAGTGCCCTCTCAAGGTTGCAGGGTATCACATCTTATGGGATCTCTATGTCCTAGAGATGACAGGATATGATGTCATCCTTGGCATGGACTGGTTGATTCCCTTCCAGGCAGTTGTTGACTGTAATCATCGCAGAGTAAGTTTCATTTCACTAGAGGGTGAATCATTCCTTCATAGAGGCGAATGGGACGTTCGGGCGAGTTGGGCAGGACACGAGCATCTTGGGCTAGGATGAGTGACGGACCAGATTTCTAGTCTTCATCTGAATTATTAGGGGACTCCAAAGTTGGACTTTCCTCCAGTGGTGGATCGCTTTCGGGATGTCTTTCCAGAGGACTTTTCAGGTTTACCTCCGTAGCGTGAGGTAGAATTTTCTATTATGCTCGTGCCAGGAGCGGCACTGGTGTCCATTCCTCCACATAGGATGGCTACACCTGAGTTGTAGGAGCTCAAAAAGCAGGTAGAGGAGCTATAGGCTAAGGGATTCATCTGACCCAATACTTCTCCTTGGGGTTCTCCTGTCCTATTTTCAAAGAAGGAAGATGGTACCCTTGGGCCTTGTGTGGATTATCAGAAGCTGAACCAGTTGACGGTCAAGAACCAATATCCATTGTCGCAGATTTATGACCTTTTCAATCATCTTCGAGGAGCCTGAGTGTTCTCGAAGATTGACTTGAGGTCCGGTTATCATTAGTTGCACGTTAGACCATCAGATTTATCTTTGACAGCCTTCAAGAGCAGGTACGGTCTTTACGAGTATACATTCATGCCGTTCAGACTCACGAACGCAACTGCAGTTTTTATGGCACTGATGAACCGAGTCTTCCATCCTTACTTGGATTCCTTCATCATGGTCTTCGTGGACGATATATTGGTGTACTGTCACACTCGACATGACAATTCCACCCATCTTGAGATCGTTCTGAGTACACTGAGAGAGCATCAGATTTATGCTAAACTCTCGAAGTGCCACTTCTGGATGGATCAGATTCAATTCTTGGGTCACGTCATATCAGAGGCAAGAGTATCTGTGGACCCAAAGAAAGTGAGAGCTGTAGTTTCCTGGGAGCATCCAAAGAACATTTTTGAGGTACGGAGCTTCCTAGGGTAGGCTGGATAATACATATGCTTCATTCGGGACTTTTCCCATTTAGCAGCACCCTTGACAGGTCTGAACAAGAAGTGGGAGAAGTTATTCTGGTCAGATTCTTGTCACTCAGCCCTTCAGGAGCTGAAATAGAGGTTGACGTCAGCACCGATACTAGTCTTGCCAGATCTAGGAAATAGCTACACTGTTTACTATGATGCTTCGTGTATCGGGCTGGGAGCTGTGCTTATGCAGTGAGATAGAGTCGTTGCGTATCGGGCTGAGAGCTGTTGTTCATGCCTTGCGCTATTGGAGACACTATCTTCTGGGAGAGAACTTTATGGTCTTCACTGACCACAAGAGTCTCAAGTATATCTTCACTTACCGTGATCTGAATCTGAGGCAGCGCAGGTGGGTTGAGAATCTACAGTCTTTTGACTTCAAGCTTTCCTATATGCTGAGAAACGGCAGCACTGTGGTAGATGCATTAAGCTGGAGAATTCAGATTCATGCAGTTCAGGAGGCTAGTATTAAGTGGAAGTTGATGGCTCTGTTCTCTGAGATGCATCTAGAGGTGCACGACAGACGTGGACAGACTTTTCTATCTTCTATAGTTGTTACCTCCACGCTACTTGTAAAGGATGAGATCTTGCGTTTCCAAGGACGTGTATGGGTTCCAGCAGACATACGTGAGGTGTTGATGAGGGATTTCCATTCCTTAGTTTGGGCAGTTCATGCTGGTGTCACCAAGATGTATCGGGATCTTCATTGCCAGTACTGGTGGCCAGTTATGAAGAAGGATGTTGCTGGTTTTGTCATGAAATGTTCTACTTGTCAGCAGGTGAAAGCAGAGCATCATCGACTAGCAGGCCTTTTTCAGCAGTTACCCATTCCAGAGTGGAAGTGGAATGATGTTGTGATGGACTTCGTGACTAGGTTGCCGAGGTCACTATGAGGGAAATATGTTGTTTGGGTTGTCATCGACATACTTATGAAGGTTTCTCACTTCTTGCCGATCAAGGAGACCTTTAGTTTCGATGATCTGGGACGACTTTACATCAGAGAGATTGTGCGTCTGCATGGAGTTTCACGCTCTATTGTTTCAGACAGAGATGCGCACATTACCACTCAGTTCTGGAAGGGACATCAAAAGCCCTTGGGTACACAGGTACTTTTGAGTATAGAATACCATCCCCAGACTGATAGTTAGTCCGAGTGCACGATCCAAGTGCTTGAGGATATTCTCCGGGCATGAATCCATGACTTTGGCGGTTCTTGGGAAAAGCATATTCCTCTGGTGGAGTTCTCCTACAAAAACAGTTTCCAGGAGACCATTCAGATGGCACCATATGAGGATTTGTACGGTAGTCCATGCCGACCACCCTTATGCTGGCTGGAGGCAGGAGAGGCAGCTTTGCTGGGACCTCGTCTCGTTCAGGAGACTTTAGAGTAGTTAAAGCTGATTCAGAAGAGGATAGCTATAGTACAGTCTGGACAGAAGTCTTATGCTGATCAGTGGAGACGACCTCTAGAGTTCGAGGATGGTGATATGGTATTCCTACGTGTCACACCGATGTTGGGACACAAAAGGATTCAGAGATAGGGCAAGCTTTCACCGCGGTACGACGAGCCGTTTGAGGTCTTGGAATGAGTTGGGCCGGTCGCCTATCAGTTGTAGGTACCTCAGAAGTATCGGGCCATGCACGACATCTTCCACTCCTCTCAGCTCTGACGTTACTTTTCAGACCCATCTCACGTCTTTTAGCATGAGGAAGTCGAGCTTGAAGCAGATGCGTCGTTCGAGGAGCATCCTATCTGGATTTTCGATCGCAGTACGAAGGTCCTCCGCGGGCGGTCTGTTCCTCGGGTACGGGTGCTATGGCATCACGGACGAGTACAGGATGAGACCTGGGAGAGGGAGGCCGATGTATGATCATAGTGGCCAGAGCTATTAAGGGAATCTTTTTCTCCACCACATTAGGGAAATACGGGGACGAATTTATTTAATGGTGGAAGTTTGTAAGAACCCAGATCTTCATTCAGGTATTTTTTCCTTCCTTATGGAGTTTTTATGAAAAATGGTTTTTCTGGAAATTTTCAAAGTACACGCCATGTACTTTTTGAGTACACGCTGTGTACTCTGGTCCGGCTCGAAGCCGTGTGTTGGCCATGCCTAGGCCACACACACAGTGTGTAGGGGTGACATGGCTGTCATTTTTGGCGGTGTATGGAAAGGAACCAGTACACGCCGTGTACTCTAAAAGTACACGCTGTGTACTTTCTTTTTTCATTAAATGGACCGGGGTAATTCCTTACCCCCATATTCGTCTTCTTCTTCAGTTTTTGACCATTCGAGAGAGACTGTACGGCCGGATCTTCGACGGAGTCCTACCTCGCCGTCCGTTATCCGATTCGAGCACGGTCAATTGTGTTGGAATCTCAGTGGTGAGTTCTTCCTTCTTCTTGAGCCTTGTTTCTTGATTCCTCATTGTTTTCATGTTTTCATAGGATGAACGTTTTGTGTGTTTTCTTAGATCTACGTCGTTCTAAGGGGAATCTGTCGTCGAGGTTCACGTATATCGATCTCCTAGGATCGAGGTAGGTGGTTTGTGCCTTTTTGTAGAAATTTGATGGATATTTTGTGCAATTTCCACCAATACCCTTGAACGGGGTATTGCGGGTTTCCTGTTTTTCCCTTGTTACTTTCCTTCTTTGCTTGATTGCTTTATTAAAGGTTTTTCCTTGTGATTAGAGTATTTTTTTTCTGCTCAGTTTTCTTGCCATGCTTGTTCTGCCTGTTTGGTGTTTTTCCAGTTGCCATACCTAGTTGTAGGATTATGGATTGTTGCCTTGTTTTGCTGTTGATCCTTAGTTTATAGCCAAGTAGTTCTTGAGGATTAATTGGACGTTATACGCGCGCTGAGCATGTTCAGTTATACTCAAGATAGTGAGAACCGAGAGTAGTAGACCAAAGGGAGAATTGATGGAAGGGCTTCTCCAGAGTGTCTTTTAAATACGATGTGAGACCAAGGGGAGAATTGACAAAAGGGCTTCTCTTGAGTGTCTTATAACTACGACGTGGGCTATATGGGGAATTGACGTTGAGTGCTTCCCCAGAGAGTTTGCTTAATTACGGAGCTGAACCAGAGGGGTGGGACTATCTGTGCCTTATAGAGGGTTGCTAGTACTTAGAGGTTGAACCATAGGGGTTAGACTGAGAGAGCTACCTAGAGGGTTACCTGTTTTCTTCTTGTTGTTGACTGCTTACTTGTGTGCTTTACTTATCAGAACTGTGGATTTTATCTACTTGTGTTTTCCTATTTACTGCTTCTTGTTTATTTACTGGCGTGTATTCATTGACTGTTAGGCACAAATCATTGGGTGATTGCCTATTGGGATTGTATCTCACACCCTGTTTGGGCCATGCTTTTGGGCCCAAGAAGACTATGTTGCTGCAGGTGTAGACAAGGGAAAGATCCCTTCTACTTCAGGATCTTGAATGCGCCAAGAGCTGGGGAGCATGGGACCGAGCCGTGGCTCATGATGCTGAGGAGCTTACTTTTTTTTCTTTTGCACTTGGTTTCAGTTGTATTTCAGCACGTTGTTGTGTTTGTTGTTTTCCTTATATACTTGCATCTTCTGCATCATTGTCATCATATTTATATATATACATTGCTTCCGCTATTTGGTTTCTATTGTTATCCAAGTTGTTTACTGCATCTGATGTTATTTTTGCTTTCTTACCTTGTATACCTTACTGAATGAGGGCATAGTTCCCCCACCGACTCACCAAGGCCCTCACTGCTAGTCGGTAGCATCTAGCGTTCGAGAAATGCGCTTGAGGTCATGTGATGAACTGGGTACGAGGCACAGGTGGAGGGGCTCCAGACTCGGGTTGTTACAATTATTATTTATCCTATGATGACAACAAAAAAATAACACATCATTCTTGATGAACCATATAGTCTAAAATCACACATAATAGAATTGGTATTCAAATTTTGAAATATGGCATTGTGAATAGAACCATAGATGGAGATCTAGGAATCAATGCATATCTTATTTTTATAGGAATTCAAATGAAATAGTTCATTATAAATTAATTTCCAATGAATGTATCAACCATAAATATAGAAGTGGAATTTTCTATAATTTGGTTGATGGACCAAAATATATGATTAATAAATCCCGGTGTATCTCATTGAAAATGATGTCGAATCTAGATATAGTGATAGAAACTCAATAAGATTAATTTCATGTTGATAGTACATGAACTGTGAAGTTTAATGTCTATCAATAGGGATTTATTGTATTCAATTTATTATTTTTCATTCAGGATCAGGATGAATATAATGAACTATGCCTTCTCTATATAGGGAAGCCCATACTGAAACTCCTAATCAAAATTTGGATACACTTGGTGTGAGATAACCAAAATGTAAATAGGTTTTATCACTATAAAAAGAAAATTATGGATATAACATGAGTATTTTTAATCATTTGGTGGATGGAACATGATATAGGATCAATTTTTCCCTACTCAAATAATTGAAAATGAGAATGAATCCATATTTAGTTCAATATACCCCGGACGATTAATTTCATTTTGATGGGACATAGATCACCCAAGATGATGGAAACATAAGGATATAGGTAGGCCCAAAACTAGGGGATCAGGAATCAATACGTATACTATCATGATAAAAATCATGTGTCTTGTAGTTGATGAGGAAGAGATTCCCTTGATGGAAATAACTCTAAAACTTGAATGTGTGAATTTCATCCTTCCATCACATAGTCCTAGACCATATGAATTGATTTATTAGGTAGATGATGTCTTCAATTTAGTTAAATATCTTGTGATGAGTACAATAGTGATGCAGTTAAACATTGTTCAGTGAGGACAAGTATAGTATAGATTAGTTTCATGTGGTAAGAACATCTCTCGAATGTTAAATGCCATGTGGTCATGATGTGAGACACCATGATGTTTAAAGTGTTTCTATTGTGAATTTTACATATTTTTAACATAATGTGGTCATAATTTTGGATATTGTGATGTTTTAATTCATTATATTATGATTAATGATTAGTTATACAGTGATGTGGATCCCATATGATGATATATATGCAAATAATTTCTCGAAAAATATCTCTTTTTTGCGTTGGGGGTGTGGTGGGGTATGACACACTCACCATCCAATGTGTCAAATGAGTAAGACTCATTTTGATAGTCATTTTATATGATGTATGTCCCATCCCATTTTGGGTTCCATCTTTCGAGCATTCTAGATTGATATAATTAGGGTCCGGAGAAACAATCCCCAAGCCTACATGGATGAATGAATGGAAGTGATCCATTTTATTAATAGTTCATGTGAGATTTTTGTGAAGGATTTCAAGGTGGGGAAATTTACCAAACCAATTATTATCAATATTCTCCAATTCATTCAAACCTTTTTCTAATTTCCAATCAACAAAGAGTTTTCCAACAATAGCAATTCTGAATGAATACAACTAGACATTTAGGGGTAACATTTAATTGGTCCTATAATCCCATAATTATGGTGTTTTTCATGTAGTAGTACATGTGGAGGTATGGTAGGCCTATAAATAATGGAGGATCTTGTTTGGATAGTACTTCTTATAACTATTCACCATCTTCTGGAGTATATTTTACATACTCTTATTAAAGGTCTCTATCGTTTTATTTTCTACTACATGATAATGAGAAGAGTGATTAGTCTCGATATTGTACTACTAGTATAATTTTTCTAGATCCATTCGAAAGATGCCAGTCCCATTGTCCATCAATATTATTTGAGGGAATAGAAACATGGTGATGATATGATACTTTATGATGTTGATAATTTTATTCATATTGAATTATTTGATTGGTATTTCCACACCCCATTTTGAAAATAATTCAACATCAATAAGGATGTATATGAACGTCTTCATTGGGAGTAGATGATATGGCCCCACAACATTAATCCTAAAATTAAGAATTTCATAATTATTTAGCTTTATGTAGAAATTTCAGGGGTTTATGGATGAAGAGTTCATTGGTCTAGAATGCATAAATTTTTTCATAAAATTTAATGCATTCCAATAACATAGATTTTTCATAATAAACCAACCCCTTGATTTAGTGGGAGTTCATAATACCTATCTGATTAGAACCAAATGAACTTTCATATATATTATTCCTAATAATGAAAATCCCAATTTGATCTATGAATATCAGGAGGATCCAGTCAGAGCCTCAATTTTAGAGGGACCTCTATTCATTTAGACCAAAATGAAAGTTAAAGATCACTAGTATATGTCGAATTTGTTCTCTTATGTGTCGATATACTGAGAGAGTACCATATAATGATAATGACTATAGACTTCATCCATTTAGTGGTGTATGATTTTTCATCATTCTCTAGGGTGGTGCTAACCAGATTGATATATTTTATACCATATGTGATGATAAATGAAACCATTGTTTGATTTGTGATATAGAATGTTGATTCTTCTAGATTGGGGTCATTTAGTATAGTGGATGTATTATACATGACATTGGAATAAGAATTCCGAAATTAGGGAACAAGATGAAATATAGGATCGAAAGGGAACACTTCCATCAGTACCCTAATATAGCTAGTGAGAGAGAAAAATTCATCCTTTTTAATTGAATATTAAGCATTGATCTATTTTTTTTCTTGATCCAATTCCCATTTTATATACATGTGAGACATTAGAAGCTGTAGTAATAGTTCCAAGCCCCCAATGACGGATTTTTCATTTTCCAATATATTCATGAATGCTTAGTATATTGATAATGAGTTGGGATGACATATTTTTTGAGAGAGAAGAACACAATCCTGAATCCATCATGATTAAACATTGTGCTATCAATTCATCTGATGACATGACTTCTGGATGGGCCATAGAAATAAATCCCCCATGTCTACTGTGTAGTATTGAGATAAAAGACCTCCTCATTTTGAATCTCAGCGTCCAATAGTGTATTCAATGTGGACGGATGATTTTTTAAGGAATAATCTAGGTATTTACTATTCACTGGTATTTGTTATATGAACTGGGTTTCATATTACAGTAGAATGATTTCCCATTTATCCAAGTGACCTTTCAACATGGGATAAAAAATTATTTACATGAGCAAATCAATATGAGAGGACTAATGGTCTTCATGGTGCCAAAAGTAATGACTTATCTTTTAAGCTAAGTAGATGAATCCTAGGAAGTCATACATAACAATTGATCATCAGGTCTGAGTACAAATCATTTTTATATTGAGGTAGTATAGACTATTCTTTCTCCATGAATATTTCGAGTGTGCGATGAGGGAACCCAATGAGAATTCCATAGTGTCCACATATATGATTATTTGTATCCCTTACACTGGATTCATCAGGACGGGTTTCTGAAGTAGAAAATGCATGGGAATTTTAATGTCGTATTTTAGTCAAATTCCCATTGATAGGTTATTAACATCATCATCGGTCTGGTGAATGGAATGAATTTCCCTAAAATTTGGAAACAAAATTCTGTATATAAGTGAGGTTCAATTTGATCCCCCTTAGATCATATAGATTTTTTTGGTGGTAGAACTACTAGAATATAACTACTCTTATTTTCGTGAGTCATGATTCCATGGTGGCATACCAAAACCAAGAACATCCCTAATGTTACCCTGAATATGAGTTTTAGTGGATTAATCTTTATATTGTGTTGTCAATTTTTTTTGAAGACTGGTTATATATCCTTGATGTGATAAAATCACATTCTGAATTTACTACTAGTTAATCGACATAACATTATCATATCCTTCGTAATAATTCCTTGAAAATATTATTCATGTCACATTGATATGTGGACCAAAAATTATTTACTCCATTGTATATGACCAGAGAGAAAAACAATCCCTAGAGGTGATATAAATGTTGTTCCTTATTCATCATTATGGGTTGTATTCATTAGATTGTACCCTGAATACACATCCATGATGGAAATGGCTTGGAATCCTATAATTTCATTGATCAAGAGTTCTATGATTAAAAATTGGAAGGAATTCATTGGGCTATGCTGTTTATGTTTTCTAAAATTGAAACATACCTACATATTTCTATTCCTTTTATGGATAGAGATAGCTTTGGAAATCTATTTTCGGTATTTAGTATTGTAATTTTTTTTGTCTTCGTTCAACAGGTCATCTTTTACCTCTATATTGGTGGTATCTAAGATGTGTATCATCTTCGCTTCATTATTGAAGACTTAGTGCTCCTTGGGTAAGCCGAGATGGGGAACATGAACATTTGGATTTATTTAGGGATTGTCTATATATCTCCAAACTAACACATATTGATGTTTTATCTAGAATTAAATGAACTTATCTTTATCTAAGGGGTGAATGGTGACAAAAATAAATGTTTGTTGAAAATATTCTTAACTTCCTTTGTATTTTTATCTGAGATCATCGATTGTGGTTGAAACAGTTACCTTGAATGTGGGAGGGTATATGCAATGGTCAACATTTTCTACCTCATTCATTGAGTATGTGGAGACATCTCTCAATGAAGGTGGTAATATCAGGGAATCATTATCACATTTAATGTGAAAGGGTCCAAATGAAGAGACATTATCATCCTGTACTACCGGAGTCATTATAGAGAGATTTCAGAGATGATTGTATTTTACACTATCACATGGGATATGAGAGCCATAGACCACTATAATGAAGATAATTACCTAAAAAATTATGGGGAGGAAATAGTCATTTTCAAGAATACACTAGAGATTTTAATGGGCAGTCCTGAAGATGATGAGAGATTAAAAATTTTTATCATCATCTTCAATTTGTTATTTTCTCCCATTTTATAAATATAGTGTTAATTATATGTGGTACCTTGTGTCTTAAATGGGGAACTTTTTCCCGGATGTATTCCACCTTTTCCCATGATGTGGTATTTAAGACATTGATGGAATGTTAATGGCACCAAAAGGTGTATATAGAGATGGTCCCTTACATGATGAAAATTATATGCTATGTCTTGATATGTAATGAGAAACTCATCATCCAATGTGAGACTCCAAAAATGAGTATAAATTTTTATCTTTATTAGAGGTCCATGATCAGACTTATCATGACATTGAATGGGAATATTTTTTTGATATAGAAACCATTAGCTATTTCCCATATATCTGGGGGTGAACCTGGTTATGATTGATCCCATTAAAGTTACGAATCAGTTCCTTTTATATTTTATCATTATTGAGTCTTTCAATTAAATATAGATGCTTGATGTTCTATTAGATGAACTCTACAGAATACTAGCCAGTGATTGAGATGATCACATGGAATTCTTCTCACCATGTCCCAACTCGATAGAACACCATGGCAATAACTTATATAAAAAATTACAATATGCTCTAGGAGTTTTTAATGAGTTAATCCATGTGTTTTATTATTGAGATATAGAGAACATATAGGGGGTGAGAGAATTTCTGATAAACTACAATATATTTTATAAAATCACTCATTTGGTCCAGAGGTCGGCATACCCCATTCTATGTTTGCTCATATACATGTGGTTCAAGAGACGAGACATTTGATGTGGACGGGCCTAGTGTCCATGTCAATGTCATGGGATATTTTACTTGGTATGGTGTGGATCATGCATAACATACCTGTTACTTAGGATGATCTGATAATTGGAACCCCACAGGACGGTCATGTATGAAAATTGTGTGTGGGTTACCATTATAGGTTTATATGAAACTCAATATATATTTTAGTCCTAATGGTGTGATTTTTCATGGGTTTCAGTTTCATATATGTTATCTATGATTACATGAAAGAAAATATTGGGTTCAACCATGTCCATGTTGTCTTATGTGTCCTCAATACTGAACCATGCAACCTATCATTCTTTGGTTATGTACGATACAATAAAATTATAAGCCATAGTCATCCCTGGTGAATGAGTATTCAAATTGTATCATATTGTCAAAATCAAATATGTTCTCGTCATCTGTTCAGAGTTCCATTTGTTAGGTATGTTACCATGATGTGGATGTTCGTGTGATAAAATCAGCCAGATTTAGATGTTGTCTTGGAATAGTATAATACTATTCTTCTTATATTTCTTCCTAGATTTGGTGGTTATTCAAACTTATGGGGTGTATGTATGATGTTTCCATCAATGGTGGTGGAGCTATTGTGGATCTACACAGTTATGTTCTTAGGGTAGATTGAGCTCGGTCATCTATCATTCAAGTCATCTAGTTGTTAAACATCCACACACTTATAGATATAATAATTTTACAATCTCCTACTTCGTTTAATTGGTAACTGATTATGAAAGACACCATCTCTCAGGATTTATCAAACCATACTAGTACAAAATTAACCATGCATTGATGGTATTATTGTAGAAAAAAATTTCATTGATATTATGACCTAACCTTCTATGGAATGGAAATTATTCAATAAGGATGTTGTGCTTGATATCATAGGGATTAATGGGATGTGGTATGGATATTTTTTTATTTTTCAACAACATCTTTGAAATAACCTTGGATATTTTCATTCTATAAGTAGTATGATTTATTTATCCATTCTCCAAATTCTAGGAGATCATGATTTATATGCCTCTGATCAAGGAAGATTTTGTGGTTCTTATTGATTAAAAGGTTGTGTTGGCAAGTTTGAGACATTAATAGGTTCTTGGATGGTAAATTAGCCTTTCATGTGTGTGAAAGATGCATCATTGGATTTTTCAAACATTATCCACTGTGTTGTGCTCTTGAGTTGAGTTTTTGATTGTGTTCATTAAATTAATTCTTAAATATGTTGTTCTATTTATGTAATCTTAAAGAAAATACCAAGATAGTTCATTGATATTTAAGGTTTCATCAACTCCTCCCATATATTTTTATCATAGATCTACAACAGTTTCTCCTATGAGAGTGGAATGGTGAGTGGATGGATTAAACCATTCCATATTTCAATGAAGAAGGCACCCTCACATTTTTTTATTGAAGTTTTAATTCCATGATCATCAATTTCCTTAGATTGATGATAAATATATTAACAAATTAAAATGAATGACTTTTTATATTTTATCCTATAATAGATCATATTGGAAGGCTAATATACCATACAAAACCTATCATTGATATAGTTTGTAACCAAAACCATATATTTTTTTACCTCTTTTTGATCTCAAGTTCCCATTATTATCCGACACTAGGATATGAAGTAAGTGATATGATTTATAGGGTAACATATACAATTTAATATATATAAGGATGGATTTTTTAAATTGTATTGATCAAATTTATCTTCCACCCAATTGACATATTGATACTTCTTAGGAAGGAAATGTGGACATCTCTCATCTATGTATTCAATTTTAGTTTCCTGAAATTGATGATATTATAAATCACCGGGGGAGCTATGTTCTAAGCCAAAGACCATCTATAGGGAATGTGTGGGGGGTTTTGTGGCGTCCCCTCTTTCGTATTCCAAGGATTCTATATTTTTCCTATGAATCAAGGTTTCTATTGACTCAGAGCGGTTGTTTCTGCAATGCGGGGGAGTAACAATCATTTTTGTATGTCTCAATTATATCGAATGGGTTCATAGATCCAGATATAGTATGATTATTTGATACCAATTTTTATGGATGATCAGCTATGGAAGGGAGAATATTCATCTATGAATGAAGATGATACAACATGGAAATAATTCCTCTGAGTAGCTCCCAGTTTAGTTGTCTAAGAGTTTTCATCTGACACTAATATTGTAAAAAATATTACTCCACAGAAGAAACCACTACACTTCTATGTGGTGATTACGATGTTTCTAAACCCAAAAATATTTTGGTATCATTTTTTAGGAGATGTAGAAACTCATTTTTTAGAGGTGTAATTTTTTTATCATTTACTGGTTCTGGGTGCGTGGATCCCTGGTTGGTACATCCAATCCATCCTCCTCTCAGGGTATATTTTCCAAGTTGTGGCACTTTATACTTTCATATTGGACCATTTTGTATATCATTTTAATAGAGATACCATTCATCATTGAATATCAAGAAATGGTGGTTATACCATTACTCTCGATGCAATATGATGATTCATAAATTCCTCTATCAGGGTCATTTTTTGAACCCATGGCCATATTGGTCTATTTTTCCTTATGAACTTGGGGGTCCATCAACCTAAATCATAAAATTCTCCAAATATATTCTAAAAATAGTGACCTCGAAGGAGTTTTGGGTCATGATTTTCAAGCAGGCCTTAACCTGTTGAGGTTTTTCCTTGTTGTGGAAGGAATTGGTGGAATTCCGACCAATGATTTTAGCCACCCAACCTATAGAAGTATAATTTTTTCAATGTGATTATTATTATTAATATTCCTCCATCCCTATGGGGTGGGGGTTTTTTTGGGATTATATTTGAATTTAAGGACCATATTATTTAATATCAGAAGATTTCAACCTGATATTTGATCACTTATGGGAGGAAAATGGAGGAATAAATTCCCACTCACTAGTTGTATGGGGTTAATCTTCAATCAACACTAATTTTCCTAATTAAACTCTCAGAGGTTCGAGAACCAGGTGATGGTGATTGATATATAAATTCACCCATCCCAGTATGATGGGTTTTTTGTCTCTAGTAAGGATATATCATGAATCATTAATGAATGTTATGATCTTAGTTGGGGAGGTGATGGTAGCAACTCCCCTAGACTGGTGTGTTCAGTCCCCTCTCGGATGACGTATATGGTTGTTGATACTGTATAATGATTTATTTTGTGGAATTGTACTAGTGTTTATGTCGGTTGGGATGGTATCCCATGGTGAAAATAATTCTTTAATGGCAGTTATCTGGGTGATAAAATCATCAATCATTATGTCCGAAATTCATACTAATTTCATTAAGGGGAGTAGTTCAAACAATTTTTTTCTATATTCTTCCTCTATTAATGATGTCATGGAATCATTAATGTGGGGGAATTCTACAGTAGTGACAAACTGGCCTATGTGTTATTCAGTCCCCTTATAACACTAGAGGCTATTCCATTACAAGATGTCATATTGGAGCTGTTCTTGTATTCTAGGGGTGGGACAAAGTGTAAAGATCCATCACCACTCCACACTCTAATATAGATACCTAACATGTTTTTAGATATCAACATATATTGATTTTTGATGCAATGATGATAGTGATCTTGCTTATTTTTGTTGTCCTCTATGAGTTTCAATTATTTGGCCTTGTATATAAAAAATAGGTCTAGATTCCAGTAATGTATTTGAATGGTATAAATTTGGACTTTTATACTAGTTAACAGCGTTTTCTAGACAGCAGTCCCTCGTGATTAGACCATATATTTATGAATATAAGATTAGTGGATTCCCTCTACTTATTCATATAGGATCTCACAGTTTAATGTAGTGTGGTACAAGAAAATGACAGGGAAGTAGTTTATATATAAATCTCTCCATATTTCAGTGTCAAAATATTCATAATTAGCTTAACACTCCACCATCTAGTCATACCATAAATTTTTCTTCTATGGTTCACCTTTTGATTAGTGTAGAGTACTGCTAAAAGTTGATGGGGAACTATATGTGGTTGACACTGATGTGTTGGTCACCTTTATATATAATGTCATATAATATTTGAAAAACTATATATATGAAGTGGTATGATATTTAATAACCTCCCTATATGAATTTGTATGGGTAATGGTCAGATATCATTATTCATATGGTATATCATAGTTGGGAGGACGGTGGATGTCCAGAGTGGAGTCCTGATGATCCATCTCAACACTAAGATGGGGAGGACTCTCATGGTAATGAGAATCTTATAAATTAATGGAATAATTGATGGAACCTTGTAGTGTGGGGAATGTGTCTTCAATGACCTCAAAGATACTCGAATTGAGAAAATTAGGAATTTGGGTCATGTTCTACATCATTTCCCTAATATTCTAACCTGCCTATTGCAATTCTACTGGGATATGGGATTTATGTATTACAGTTTCTAGATATTTTTTGTAATATTCTAGCACTATATGAATATTAGGCCAAAGCTAAGAATGTGATGAAATATTCCAATTAGATGCCTCAATATACATAGGAACGAGAGCCTATCTTGGGTAATGTTTCATTATAACTGGGGAATCCTCAGTCTGGATAAGAGTATATGCCTTCAACATAGACATTGGAATTTTAAAAAAATATTTCATTGAATACGTTTGATTCTTTCCCGAGGAAATTACTACACTCACATAGTGATCCCTCATTAGAGTAAGAATATGAGAGTGGTCCAAATATGTAATTCTCATAGGAATGGGCTGAAAACTCACTGGAATGGGAGAATGGATATGTGACTCCTTCTGTATTTACTCAGAATGGTGCTGGAGGAATAATTCATTAGTGGAAGTAAGAGTAGTTGCCTTTCATATACGATCTATTGGAATATTATAGTCATATTAATTGAAACGAATATAAGTCTATCTCATGTCTTGATCTATTATCACTTGGTTATCCTTGTCCAAAATGGATATATATTCTGGATCATCAGCTATTACTATATACAGCTTAGAAAAATCAATTGTTTTTTTTAAAAGGCTGGGGCTGAAGCCACATTTATTATTAAAGGAAAGGAAAGACCTCTTTAACTATATAAAGGGAGACCCAATACATATCTCGAAGGTTCGGTGGGAATTTAGCCCATTACATGGCCCATAGGCCCATTTTTTTGGCCCAAATCCCATTCTAGGAATTGTAATGCTACATTACTCATGCTACTACAGAACCACAAATTACCCACGACTGCTATTGTACCCTCCTGCCATTATAGTGACGTGTCACCTCTACAGTGCCCATTATTTCTATAGTTCCACCACTACTACCGTACGCTAGAGTACTGCTACAGTACCTACGCCGAATTGGTTTTGAACCCCCATTTTTCATGTAGGATTAATGGCTGCTTACTACTAAGCTAAACCCCAACTACAAATCAATTGTAATTAAATCCTATCTTGAGGCATGTCCCCTTCACACATGGTGATCCCTATCCAAAATAATGATATGATCATGATCTTGGTACATTTGAATATGCTGAAACAATGTTTCAACCGATATGTGTCCTAGTCCGGAGCCATGTGCCGCTCTCACCTAGTAAGTTTCATTTATAAGGAGAGTATGAGCTCGGTCAGATGCCTCTTCCATTATTAGAGTGTGAAGATTATCATGTTATATAGGATAAATAATGTACCATCTATTTAAAGTATCCAATTGATTATGATAATGATAATGTTGAGCTATACTAATTATTCAAATACGAATATGAACATGTCCCTTTATCTCTACTAGTTTTGTAAAATTATGGCATAGAATATCAAATATTGTTGAAAATATCTTAATATTTGAAATGTGTTCATAGGTATAGGAGCCAATATATTTTCCATCAACACTATTTAATGGTAGCTATCTTCGACAGAAGTGGGGATTTGAGCCCACTTATATCTTATTTGTGCCAGCAGAATATGCTGATTGACTTCATACATCGGGTAATGTAAATGTGCCTCCCCTATTCTTGCAACATGGATATTTACATAGATTTGTTCTATGTGAGAAGGGATATGACCATTCTTATTGATAACATCCAAAATATGTTGTTAGAAAATGTCACCAGGGGTGGGGATATGTTCCATATACATGATATCCTTCATCTTTATCTCCTAATGTATCTTCCATTCCACCTATTCATGGGAATAATAGGTGGATGTGTGTCAGGTGGTACCCTTAGCAGCCAAATACTGGTTACTGATGGGATAAATATATATACAAATTATTGTAGGGACCTTCCTAGGTGGTTTCTAAATTTGGTGAGATCGGTATTTAACTCATTGATCCACCATTATAAGATGTTGAAGGTGGGTCTGGATTCCCTACACAAATAGGCTCCCTATAAGGTTGGTTGTTGTGATGAGGTCTAGTAGATTAGCTGCATTATCCCATGTGGTATGAATGGTCATTAGATTTAGTTCATTGATACCCTCATTAGTAGTATCATGATTTTGGATTTTATCGCCTTAATGGTATTTTTGGACCATCATGTTCACCACCAAATGATGATGCTATTGGGTAGTACAGAACATATTTCAAACCGCAGTTTTTTTAAACCAAAAATTATATGAATAAATTTTCATTTTATTTTATAGACCAAATTTGGATTGGGATTTTTTTGATGATAGAATTATTTTCAGTCATTCACACAATGATGTACAAGGTCACCAATAAATGAACAATCATAGTCATGATGTGTTATCAATAATATTGATGGTTAAAACAACATTACTTTTATTACCAATCCGACCATTCTACTCACAAGGTCTTTTGAAATAAAGTATGTATTTATTTATGGGAACCCGTGTAAGAGAGGATTATATATATAATTCATTCCAAAAAATCTATGTTTGTTTTTGTTGGACATAAAAAACAATGTGGTCGGACATGTTAACAGTTGGATCTGGAGATTTTCTACTAAGACCACCCTTGAGAATTAATATATAGAATAACCATTTGAGAGGCATCCTATGTAAATTAGTTATGGATGGTATTTGATTCATCATAGTTTTATGAGTTTCCTAGTCTGTTGATTGATGAGTTGAGTTGATCAGCAAAAATGAATGATTTGGACTATATTATTGAATTGATGAAATCATGATGAGGGTTTTTGTGATATTGATGCCAATTTCAATTTGTGATATATCCTTTGGAAGGGTATATATGTATCATGGATACGGTATAAATATGATTCTACTTAGTTAAATTGATCAAGGGTTACATGATGATATTTTAATATTTGTGGGACATATTGTAACGCCTCGACCCCAGTTACCCAGAGTTGGTGCATTATTACATAACATTGTCATGATCACAGGAAAGATAAAGTCTCGAAAAACTGATTAGTTTAGTAGCCTTGGAGTAACAAGATACTTTCATACAGTTTTACATTGTATCATTAAGTAAAAAAACTACAACAACATCTTGTCTTCATATCCTCTCATACTATTCCTGCAGGTCATTCATAAATTATATCTTCACATCCTATGAAAAATAAAACATTGAAATGCGTGAGCTCAGATATAGCATCCCGTCTTTTTATAACATAACTTTTCATTCCATTACACGGAACTGAGGATCTTTAAGGTTTAGGGTCTTGGAAACAAGGAACATAAAACATGAAACAAAAAAAAAATTCTTCTTAAACACTTGAAAGGCTTCTCCTCATGTTCACCCTAGGCTCATTACTGCATCCCATAACCTGGGGACATACATCAAAAGGAAGGGTGAGCAGAAGGCCCATCAAGGGAAACAAGTGAAACATTTTACATATGAACTTGAGATACATCAATAAAGTCATGAAAAGAACTTTAAGGCATGAAAATGAAATCATGAGGCATATAATAATAAAAATAAAACTTTTTCATAACTTGAAGATGTGGATACATCATTTAACATAGACAATCATGATCATATCACCAAGGTCCATCCCCAAGGTGTCATTTTAAAATTACCAAGGTTATTCACCAAGGTATCGTGAAAATTGTAATCTCTAGTGGTTACATCATTACCCAAAGCATTGGAGCGCTATCAGGGCGCACCCTTAAATTTGACTTTATTATCATGTGAGCCACATATATCATCATCAAACATTTCATAAATAACCCATATAGCATAAAGGAAATGGGTTTCATTTCATAATCAGAACTTTTTAAAAACTGCTTTAAAGACATGATCTTTATATCACTTTAAAACCCACAGAAAAGGAAGGTGGGTATCATGTATGTAAATCCCAGAATTTAAAATAGAAAATTTTGGTATATATGTGAATACCCCTTTAGAATAAAGAGCTTTGAGTATTCACTTAATAAAATAAAAGAACTTTAGAAAAAGAGATAGACATTTTGAGACAGAAATTCTGCAGCATAACGGCAATGTTCCGAGGTTTTAGAAGACATTAAAAGAGTGGTAAAATGGGTCAAACATTCATAAATGACCCATAAAATAGTACATGGACAGAATAATAAGGATACATGATCATGGTAATGAAATTTAAAGGACATACCATTTGAAATGAAAAACATGGAAGGAAGAAAAAAAATTAGATTTCTCTTATGAATGTTCGGCAGCCTAACGGCGTTACTTAAACTTCAACAAGAATGATTTGAAAAGATCAAATAGGGTCTCTCATCATGTGAACATAAGAGTTCAGTATGATAGATATAGATATAATTCCCCAACATAATTAAAAAGGAACTTGAAAGACTTGACATGAAAGTATAACTTTGAAAAGAATGAGAAGGGTGAAAGAATCCCCTAAAAACTTCGGCAGCCTAACGGCGCCACTTAAAAATTCAAAATACCGAATTGAAGAGATCAAATGGGGTCTCTAATCATATGAACATAAGAGTCCAGTATGATAGATATAGATATCATAACCCAACATAACAAAAATGAACTTGAAATAATTGACATGAAAGTATAACTTCAAAACGAGAAGGATGAAGAACCACTTAAAAATTCGGCAGCCTAACGGCGCCACTTAAAAATTCAAAATACTGAATTGAGGAGATCAAATGGGGTCTCTAATCATATGAAAATAAGAGTCCAGTATGATAGATATAGAGATCATACCCCAACATAACAAAAAGGTACTTGAAATAATTGACAAGAAAGTAGAACTTCAAAACGAGAAGGGTGAAGAACCACTTAAAAATTCGGCAGCCTAACAGCGCCACTTAAAACATTAAAATACTGAATTGAAGAGATAAAATGGGGTCTCTCATCATATGATCATAAAATATCAGTATGATAAATTTAGAGATCATACCCCAACATAATAAAAATGAACTTGAAATACTTTACATGAAAATAGATCTTGAAAAATGAGAAGGGAGAAAGAATCCGTTACAAAAATTTCGGCAGCCTAACGGCGCCACTTAAAACTTCAAGAAACTAAAATAATGAGAGTAAGAGGGGATATCTCATTATATGAACATGAAAAGGGCAGTAAGAGGAGTATAAAAGAACACCCTTTAACATTTGAACATGGAGCATAAAAGAAATTACATAAAAGAGATTTCTTGAAAAGAAAGAGAAAGATCGGATCCCTTACCTTAAAATGTAACTCTTAAACCTCAATGGTTGGGACCTTGAGGGCTTGGGGGCACCTTGGGAGGACTCCTTGGGAGGTAATGAGACCATAAATTCTTTGGGAATGAGTGGGGAGTCGAATGGATGAGAGGAGGGCTTGGTATTTATAGGGAAAGTGAGGGGACAAGGCATTAATGGCCAAGGGACACCTCACATGTGCTTTTCTCAAACTCATGTGCTCTCCCTTGTCATTTATCATGGAGTTAGGCCACATGGGGCCCCCAAAACAATAATTCATCACCCTTGGCCGGCCAACCCTCAAATGATCTCATGACATCATCATGACACCGTTATGATGTCATTAAACATACTGAAACCCTAAAACTGTATTTTTACTATTCATTGAAAATTCAACTTTCTCAGAAAAATCCCAAAATTTCACATTAACCAAACATCAATGCTCTGATTTCAAAAATGAAATCCATTTTATAAAAATAATTTTCTATATATTTTTAATTTAATTTTTAAATAAAAACACTATTCATCAAAAATTCATTTTTTCAGAAAAAAACCCCAAAAATTACCATAACATAATATCGATGCTCTGAGTTCAAAAATAAAGTCATTTTTATAAAAATAAATTTCTAATTATTTTTAATTAAATTTTTAATTAAAAAACACTATTCACCCGAAAAAACTAATACTTGAATAATAATTAATGAAACCGTTATTCAACTATTTTATTGAATCACATTACTTAATCAAGGTGCCTAGATTATTTTAAAACTTTCTTTAAGTGAGATTACTAATCCATTTGGTCATATTACTAATCCTAATCATAAAATCACTATTCATAATTTACTATTCATCAAAAATAAATTTGATCTTATTAGACTCTAAATTTAGTACTGAACATAATTGCAGAAGACCATTTTTTGAAAATCATTACACATTTTTAATTATTTAGGGTTTACATAAACATATTTAAAATATCCTTTTTCTAAAATTCATCAAAAATATGCATACTATATTTATCCGGTCATTTCAAAATTCATAAACTTCATCATAAGAAGAAATCCCAATTTTTATTTAAAACAAGGATTACACAAGGTAGTTACGGTCTCATTACATAACCCCTTATAATACCAGCATAGGACCGAAGAGTAAGGTGTGCTAGGGTGATAGAAGCTTGGGGAGGCTCAGTCAACATTACCCGAGTAGTAATTTCTATCAGTTTGAACTTCTCACGAAGGCGATTCCGTTCCAGCTTCACATGATGAAGTTCGGCTTGGATTTTATCCAGAGCAAAGCCCAGTGGTGCTACCTCCTTCCCAAGCTCTGTTAGATGGGCTTCGATCGGTCCAAGACTACTAGGTGAGGCCATCGAATCTTCTTTCTATAATAATTAACCAATATTACTTATATTTAGAGACAATAATCAAAACATTTTGTTCACAGCAGTCATATTGACCGATGGTTATATAATAGTCAAAACCCACTGATCTCATTTTAATTATAATCATGTTTATCAAATAAAACATTTTTGTTGAGTATAACAATAACACATAAAATTAGGAAAAAAAATTTATTTAAAAATTTCGGGTCGTTACAATCTTCCCCCCGTAAGAAATTGCGTCCTCGCAATTTTAAAATTGGGTTTTGAAATTTCATTGAAAGTCCCACATCAGAAAAGGAGTCAGTAAAACTATTACCTTAAAATAAAGAGAGGGAAGTACAAAGGTCACCCGAGTTAACCCACACTAGGGTTCCATGTAGGAAAACATGGACATGGAGGAGAAAACAAAGGGTCAAGTTCTGAGGGAGAGTGATAGAGAACATGATTAGGAGAAATTTAACCATGAGAAAATCCCAAACATATGATGTGTGTAAACGGTCTTTGATTACCTAGTAGGAAACGTAAACCAACAACATTTTTTTTTTACATTTCTTTTCATAATTTTGAGGATTTAATTTACTACATAGAACAAAAACATAAGAAAATATACCTAACTTCAAGTAGAGTTTCATCCTTTAACAAGTCCCTACCAACACTAATCTTTTCTCCAAATGATGAGAATTCAAAAACACTTGGTCTCATAAAAGCACAAGAATCATCTTCTATAGAATCACATAATCTACAAAATATTAACTATCTATTTCTTCTATCTTTAAACATTATCCAAAAAACAGAAAGGTTAAGGTAAAACAACTCTTCAAAAAGAAAGAATCCCAAAGGAATGGAAACTACTTTTAAATCATCAAAGTTCCATGGTACTACCCAAAGTTCATCATAGACCATTCCATAAATAACGGTCCTTAAAATTCCTCAAAACAAACCAAACTAAGATTGAAACCCAAATACAATAAGGATTTGATAACATAGTCTTCCAAAACAACTTCATTGTTCATCTCCAGACAACATCAACCACTCCTAACATCTTATAAAAAAAGTAGCTAACCTAAACATATTTTACCCAAGATAGGTTAGTCATTCCCATAAGTAACCTAAATTACTATAAGTTCACCTTAAATTCATTGATTATTCAAAATATAAGTCAACCTTACTCTTCAATGAAAATACCGTAGTAATCTATTTACCTCGATCAAATATGGTTCCCCAAAAAATGAACGTCTTCCAAAATTATAATCATATTTTAATCCCCTAATCATCCCTGTCATATTAATACGAAAATCGTCGCATTTCCTATCACATTGGTTGTCAGAACATGTTCTTCCATTTCCCACCATTAACTAAGAAGAGAAAGCATAATTAGGGGCTTAAGTACTTAGCTAATAATCATGAAAAGGAACTGAAAGCATATAAGGATAACTTGTATGTGAAAGGTATACCCTAACTTGTGATCTCCTAGGTTCCCATCTAGGTTATGAATGATCATATATTCTTATGTGAACCTTTATTTTATTTTATCTTTGTTCCTTTAACAATGGTTCATACCAAGCTTATGAATTTTCCAAAGCATATCCCCCGGGAGTGTCGTAACCAAGAGTGCAGCAAGGCCCGTTGTCGTGTACCAGTTCCCGTTCGAGTCTAGCTCAAAGCGGTTTTTTCGGGTTTTACCCCTATGTACATCTGTGCCAGAGCCACCTCTACCTGCTCGTATCCAGACAGGGATGTATTTGCTTTGCAACCCTTTACTCAATACTCACCAAAATACCAGGAAGATTTCCTATATTAAACTTTTCTATAGGGTTCCTCCTAGATTTTTCATATCCTAATTTCCACAAATAACTAAACCATCCTTTGATACCAACTATAGCATCCCGTCTTTTTATAACATAACTTTTCATTCCATTACACGGAACTGAGGATCTTTAAGGTTTAGTGTCTTGGAAACAAGGAACATAAAACATGAAACAAAAAAAAACATTCTTCTTAAAAACTTGAAAGGCTTCTCCTCATGTTCACCCTAGGCTCATTACTGCATCCCATAACCTGGGGACATACATCAAAAGGAAGGGTGAGCAGAAGGCCCAGCAAGGGAAACAAGTGAATCATTTTACATATGAACTTGAGATACATCAATAAAGTCATGAAAAGAACATTAAGGCATGAAAATGAAATCATGAGGCATATCATAATAAAAATAAAACTTTTTCATAACTTGAAGATGTGGCTACATCATTTAACATATACAATCATGAACATATCACCAAGGTCCATCCCCAAGGTGTCATTTTAAAATTACCAAGGTTATTCACCAAGGTATCGTGAAAATTGTAATCTCTAGTGGTTACATCATTACCCAATGCATTGGAGCGCTATCAGGGCGCACCCTTAAATTTGTCTTTATTATCATGTGAGCCACATATATCATCATCAAACATTTCATAAATAACCCATATAGCATAAAGGAAATGGGTTTCATTTCATAATCATAACTTTTTAAAAACTGCTTTAAAGACATGATCTTTATATCACTTTAAAACCCACAGAAAAGGAAGGCGGGTCTCATGTATGTAAATCCCAGAATTTAAAATAGAAAATTTTGGTATATATGTGAATACCCCTTTAGAAGAAAGATCTTTGAGTATTCACTTAATAAAATAAAAGAACTTTAGAAAAATAGATAGACATTTTGAGACAGAAATTCGGCAGCATAACGGCAATGTTCCGAGGTTTTAGAAGACATTAAAAGAGAGGTAAAATGGGTCAAACATTCATAAATGACCCATAAAATAGTACACGGACAGAATAAGAAGGATACATGATCATGGTAATGAAATTTCAAGGACATACCATTTGAAAAGAAAAACATGGAAGGAAGAAAAAAAATTAGATTTCTCTTATGAAAGTTCGGCAGCCTAACGGCGTTACTTAAACTTCAACAAGAATGATTTGAAAAGATCAAATAGGGTCTCTCATCATGTGAAAATAAGAGTTCAGTATGATAGATATAGAGATAATTACCCAACATAATTAAAAAGGAACTTGAAATACTTGACATGAAAGTAGAAATTTGAAAAGAATGAGAAGGGTGAAAGAATCCCCTAAAAACTTCCGCAGCCTAACGGCGCCACTTAAAAATTCAAAATACCGAATTGAAGAGATCAAATGGGGTCTCTCATCATATGAAAATAAGAGTCCAGTATGATAGATATAGGTATCATAACCCAACATAACAAAAAGGAACTTGAAATAATTGACATGAAAGTAGAACTTCAAAATGAGAAGGGTGAAGAACCACTTAAAAATTCGGCAGCCTAACGGCGCCACTTAAAACTTCAAAATACTGAATTGAAGAGATCAAATGGGGTCTCTAATCATATGAACATAAGAGTCCAGTATGATAGATATAGAGATCATAACCCAACATAACAAAAAGGAACTTGAAATAATTGACAAGAAAGTAGAACTTCAAAACGAGAAGGGTGAAGAACCACTTAAAAATTCGGCAGCTTAACGGCGCCACATAAAACTTCAAAATACTGAATTGAAGAGATCAAATGGGGTATCTCATCATATGATCATAAAAGATCAGTATGATAAATTTAGAGATCATACCCCAACATAATAAAAAAGAACTTGAAATACTTTACATGAAAATAGATCTTGAAAAATGAGAAGGGAGAAAGAATCTGTTACAAAAATTTCGGCAGCCTAACGGCGCCACTTAAAACTTCAAAAAACTAAAATAATGAGAGTAAGAGGGGATATCTCATTATATGAACATGAAAAGGGCAGTAATAGGAGTATAAAAGAACACCCTTTAACATTTGAACATGGAGCATAAAAGAAATTACATAAAAGAGATTTCTCGAAAAGAAAGAGAAAGATCAGATCCCTTACCTTAAAATGTAACTCTTAAACCTCAAAGGTTGGGACCTTGAGGGCTTGGGGGCACCTTGGGAGGACTCCTTGGGAGGTAATGAGACCCGAAATTCGTTGGGAATGAGTGGGGAGTCGAATGGATGAGAGGAGGGCTTGGTATTTATAGGGAAAGTGAGGGGAGAAGGCATTGATGGCCAAGGGACACCTCACATGTGCTTTTCTCAAACCCATGTGCTCTCCCTTGTCATTTATCATGGAGTTAGGCCACATGGGGCCCCAAAAACAATAATTCTTCACCCTTGGCCGGCCAACCCTCAAAAGATCTCATGACATCATCATGACACCGTTATGATGTCATTAAACATACCGAAACCCTAAAACTGTATTTTTACTATTCACTGAAAATTCAACTATCTCAGAAAAATCCCAAAATTTCACATTAACCAAATATCAATGCTCTGATTTCAAAAATGAAATCCATTTTATAAAAATAATTTTCTAAATATTTTTAATTTAATTTTTAAATAAAAACACTATTCATTGGAAATTCATTTTTTCAGAAAAAAACCCCAAAAATTACCATAACATAATATCGATGCTCTGAGTTCAAAAATAAAGTCATTTTTATAAAAATAAATTTCTAATTATATTTAATTAAATTTTTAATTAAAAAACACTATTCACCCAAAAAAACTAATACTTGAATAATAATTAATGAAACCGTTATTTAACTATTTTATTGAATCACATTACTTAATCAAGGTGCCTAGATTATTTTAAAACTTTCTTTATGTGAGATTACTAATCCATTTGGTCATATTACTAATCCTAATCATAAAATCACTATTCATAATTTACTATTCATCAAAAATAAAGTTGATCTTATTAGACTCTAAATTTAGTACTGAACATAATTGCAGAATACCATTTTTTGAAAATCATTACACATTTTTAATTATTTAGGGTTTACATAAACATATTTAAAATATCCTTTTTCTAAAATTCATCAAAAATATGCATACTATATTTATCCGGTCATTTCAAAATTCATAAACTTCATCATAAGAAGAAATCCCAATTTTTATTTAAAACAAGGATTACACAAGGTAGTTACGGTCTCGTTACATAACCCCTTATAATACCAGCATAGGACCGAAGAGTAAGGTGTGCTAGGGTGATAGAAGCTTGGGGCGGCTCAGTCAACATTGCCCGAGTAGTAATTTCAATCAGTTTGAACTTCTCACGAAGGCGATTCCGTTCCAGCTTCACATGATGAAGTTCGGCTTGGATTTTATCCAGAGCAAAGCCCAGTGGTTCTACCTCCTTCCCAAGCTCTGTTAGATGGGCTTCGATCGGTCCAAGACTACTAGGTGAGGCCATCGAATCTTCTTTCTATAATAATTAACCAAGATTGATTATATTTAAAGACAATAATGAAAACATTTTGTTCACAGCGGTCATATTGACCGATGGTTATATAATAGTCAAAACCCACTAATCTCGTTTTAATTATAATCATGTTTATCAAATAAAACATTTTTGTTTAGTATAACAATAACACATAAAATTCGGAAACAAAATTTATTTAAAAATTTTGGGTCGTTACATCAGATGCTCAGTAAGGATAACTATATAGCAGAAACATTCAAAAATAAGCATAAACATTTAAGGAAACGTATAACTAAAACAAAAGCCTTTTAAACATGAACTTCAGCATAATATGGAAAAGTTAAAATGAAATGATTCCATTTAATTATTCACATGGATATTCTACTAGTCAGATAATCACATGAAATATCAATAACCACTTTCATAATGATGGAATGCATAATTCCAGACTATCATAACCAAGTTTCCAAGGCCTCATGCCAAGACTACAAATAAGATTTTCTCAAGGCCTCGTGTCAAGACACTAGTCTGTCTCATGAGGCTTACTGATGCATCGAGGAGCTACGACAGGTTCCACCCATCACTTATTATGTCCAATACATTCCTCATACGAATAGGTTTCAACATAACATAAACATCTATATTAAAACTAGCATACGAAATGTCAATACTTTCACCATAAATCATGAATGTAATAAAATAAAACATCCATAGTCAAAAATATCACAAAACATCCAATATAATATGGAAGTTTTGTATCATAATAAATCAACTTCAAATAAGATTAAAATCAATCAATTGATGTTGACATAGATGCAATCAAAACTATTTGAGAGAAATATCTATTTTTTAAAATCATTTAAAAGTCACATAATTATAAAATAAAACATTTACATTGAAAATATCCTTATAATCTTATAAGGGAATATTCTAAGATATTATAATGGTGGAAAATAGACGCACCCGCCATATAAGTTAAAAAAAGACATTCTTACCTTAATTCTATCAAAAAGGTTAAAAAGGACCATGTTTGGAAAACGATAGAAGGATTTATTTATAAAACTATAATAAAAAGTCAAACTAGGGTGTAAATGAATTTAACCCATATTTTTTAAAATAGAAAAAATATTTTGAAACACATTTTTAAGAAACATGGATGTGGATGATAAAGAGGTCCCATTAGAAAATTACGTACAAACAACCTCGGATAATGAAGAGATTGTGGAATAACCCTTACCAAATTCGTACCTTATGAAACATACCCCCCATGAAAGAGTTATCTTACAATTAATACATAAATACACATAAATTAAAGGGTATTACATAAAGAATACAACTATGGGTAGTACATAGACCACACAAAAGGTTATAGTGGCAGTATGACATGAATCTCATAGGAATAAGGAGTGATATGAAAACCCCTTACCTTGTACTTTTCCTTGGTTGAGGGTTGGTTAAACTCCTGTATAATGGTAAAATAAATGTTATTAACTTATAAAATAATCATAAACATTAATATGATATCATATATGATCTTTTACCATTGATTTGATAATAATATCTTATTATTATCATTGTTTCGGGTGTTAACTTACTCGTTTTATTTTATATGTTTTGTTACGTAAGTTATATATTTTATGGATAGGTTGTATCTTATTCATATCCATAATTATATCAAGTTCTTAAACATTATTTTTATTCATTAAATGACAATTAGTCTTGAATGTATACGATGGGGAATGAATCTCATCGCGTTCGTGGAGACGGTAGTCCGTACGTACACACGAGCGACAATATCATTATTTTGATATTAAAATAATATATAATTTGATGGTATATCATATATAAAGAATCATTATCATGTTATATTTATTATTTACATGAATTACACATCATTATTATACCCATCCAAATAAAAATTTATTGATTAACAATTAAACCATGAGGTGGAGACGGTAAGCCGTACGTACACACGTATGGTGACATGTCATTAAAGGGATGGATAGAATACTGAATATGGTTGTACCATATTTATAATAACATCAAAGTATATATAAGATACTGGAGTTATTATTTTAGAATGGGAATAACAAATAAAGAATAAGTTGAAGAAGAAAGGAACTTGAAAGAGGGTGGTGAAAACATTACCTCTTCTTCGGGTTCTTCCTTTTGATTTGATCAAAAGGGCTCATTAGGATGGCTTTCTGATCAATCTAAGGCCTCTAGGTTGAAGCTAGGGATGTTTAGAGAGTATTTGGGCAGGGTTTGGCTGAGCCAAACGTCTTTGAATTTGTGAATTAGTGAGAAGGGGGAGTTCCCTTTAATAAGATCGATGAGGGGCACCTTTGGAAAAGATAGAAATATTAAATTATAATAAATTCATATTCGGTTTCTAACAGCTCCAAAGTGGATTATTTAAAGGTTAAGGTGGGGATAGGTCGAAAAAAATTCAACCAATAGGTTTTAGACCAGTATGGGTCACTATATTAACCTTATCTTTTAGTTTTAACTCTTAGTTAATTAGTTTAACATTTACTATGTCACTTTGTATTTTTATATTATATAGATAATAAACATACTATATACATCCAATCACCCCCCAAGTGGTCCATTAATGATACACCTATCATTATACATGTCTTTTTTTCAGAACCTTATATTTTTAGGAATTGAATATAAATTAATAATATAATATTTGTTTTAAAAACTCTTTTATGTCATTTTTGACACTATTGGGTATTTTGTTTTTGATAATTTTATAACAGCATTATTACTTCGAACAAAATTTATATAACCAATCATAATATTACATATTAACCTATAAAATTATTGGAATTTATAAGAAGTCTAACATTACATTTATTTTGATATTGATAATATCAATTTTTTTAATATTTCATTAATTAGGTAATTAATGCATCACCATTGTGTCATAAATAAATTAAATTATTTCATATCTAAAATTTATATATAAGATACCATTATGTAGGAAATATTTTTAATTTTTTTTAGTAAATTATCAATGATTTTAACTCTTTTAACTCTTCTTTGAATCAATTAATAATAAATGTCCTAATCTAATCTATGTGGACCTAAATGACAATATTTTATTCCTGAGGTTGTTTTTGGTCAAGATACACTTGTCCAATAGAAATAGGACATGTGTTAGGATAATATTAATATCATTTTTACCCTTAATTATCCTATTTACTTTTAACCATGGTAAATAAAAGTAAATAGTTACTAATCACCAAAAATTATTTTCATCTCATTAAACCACATTTTACTCCTTCATATTAATCGTGTCTCTCGGATTTTAGAAATTCCACTCACAGAAGCGGTAAAATTAAGTTTTATGTGAATTTTAAAATTCTCCTTGGAGGTGTGTAAAAGACGGTGAAAAGTTCAATAAAATTTATATATATATATAATTATTCTAAACTAACTCCAATGAATTAAATTGAACTTATATAGGTATTATGAATTTATTTTGACCTTAATTAAATTTAAATAAATAATTATTTAAATAAAAATTCAGTTTTAAACTATAACTCAGTGATTTTTCACTATTCATCAAAGATTTAAAGTTTTTAAAAAAATACCAAAATTTCACCCTAGGCTAATTCCGATATTCCGAATCCAAAAAAAAAGTCCATTTTTAAAGATAAAATTTATAAAATTTTAAAAAGTGGGTATTACTATTCATATCAGATAGTTTGATTGGTGGTGGTGTTTTTGATAGAACTTGAAGTTTCGTACAACACATGCTACTATATTATTCAAAGGGAAGCGTACCGTGGAAGCTTGAGGTGTTACATTCTCCCCTACTTCAAATAATTTCGTCCTCGAAATTTCTAAAATACTACCACATGAAAAATACTCGGGTGGTTCTTCATCATATGTTTCTCGAGTTCCCACGTTACCTCTTCCATCTTATGGTTTCTCCACAAAACTTTTACCAGACAAGTCATCTGGTTTCTCAGTACTTGTTTTCTCGTATATAGAATCCTGATAGGATCTTCACAATAAGACAGATTGGGTTCCAATTCTAATTCCTCATAGGTGAGTACATGCTTTAAGTCAGGCATGCATTTCCTCAACAGTGATACGTGGAACACGTCGTGAACTTTGGAGAGACTTGGCGGCAATACAAAACGGTAAGCTACAACCTTAATTTGTTCTAGAATTTAGAATGGTCCGATGCACCTGGGTCTCAGTTTACCTTTCTTTCCGAAATTTATAACTCCCTTCCATGGAGATACCCTCTAGAAAACATGATCTCCTCCCTAAAATTCTAAATCCTTCATTCGGTTGTCAGCATAGCTCTTCTTCCTACAAGTTTACTTTCACCAACGTCATCCCAACAGGTTGGTGTGCGAAATCGCTTTCTGTATAATGCTTCATATAGTGCCATTTGAATACTTGAATGGAAGCTATTGTTATTGGAAAATTCTACCAGAGGTAAATATTGACCCCACATCCCCTAAAAGTCAAGTGAGAAGGATCTCAACATGTCTTCTATGGTTTTAATAGTCCGTTCTGATTGTCCATCTATTTGAGGGTGGTAGGCAGTGCTCAAATAAAGTTTAGTATCCAAGGCTTTCTGAAGACTCTTCCAGAATCATGAAGTAAAATGGGTATCACGATCAGAAACAATTGATAGGGGTATTCCATGAAGTCCCACCACTTCATTAATATATAGCCTTGCTAGAAGTTCAAGTGGTAAATCATTCCTTATAGCAAGAAAATGTGCTGACTTGGTAAGACGATCAACAATGACCCATATTACATCATTCCTTCGAGGAGTCTTTGGTAGTCCCATGACAAAGTCCATCATAATATTTTCCCATTTCCACTCCAGTATGGGAAGAGGTTGCATGACTCCTCCAGGATATTGCCTTCCAGCTTTCACTTGTCGACAAACCATACATCTTGACACAAAATTAGCAATCCCCCTCTTCATGTTGTCCCACCAAAAATTCTCCTTCAAGTCTCTATACATTTTGGTTATCCCAGGGTGTATATAGAAATTGGAACTATGAGAATTGTCTAACAATTCCCTTTTTAGATTAGGTATATTGGGAACATAATGTCTCTTCCCAAATTTCAAAATTTCATCTTCATACCCAATGTCATTCAATCTCCCATCATTCACAACATTAATCTTCTTTTGAAACTCTTCATCACCGGTCTGAGAACTCATTATCCTTTGTAGTAAAGCTGGTTTGGCAACCATTGGAAAAATTATCGATGTCTCAACTTTAATGTTAATTTCCATATCCATCTTCACTAGATCCATGAAAATAGGATCCCTTTAAATTCACATCATGTTCAAAACTCTATTATCTTTTCTTCTCAAAGCATCAGCCACCTTATTTTCCATCCCCTGGTGGTAGTGTATCGTGCAATCCTAATCCTTGAATAGTTAAAGCTATCTCATTTGCCTCATGTTCAGTTCATTCATTGAGAAAATATACTTCAAACTTTTGTGATCAGTATAAATATCACATTTTTCTCCATAGAGATAATGTCTCCATATCATCAAAGCAAACATTACATCACCTAACTCAAGATCATGAGTAGGGTAGTTTTGCTCATGAATTTTAAGCTTTCATGATGCATAGGTAATAACCCTATCATTCTGCATATGAACACAACCTAGTCCTTTCATTGACGCATCACTATAAATAACGAACCCATCATTCCCCGATGGAAGAGTAAATATAAGAAAATTGACTAATATTCTCTTTAGTTCTTCAAAACAATCTTCACAATATTTTGTCCAAACAAATTTAACCCCTTTACATGTGAGCTCTGTTAATGGGTTAGCCAATCGGGCAATGTTCTGGACGAAACGTTGATTATAACCTGCTAAACCAATAAAACTGCATACCTCGGTTATACTCGTTGGTGCTGTCCATTCTTGGATGGCTCTTTTCCTTGAAGGATAAATAGAGATTCAATCATTGGAGAAAATATGGACAAGAAAATTGATCTCCTGAATCCAGAATTCACACTTGCTAAACATCCCGTATAATTCATGTCTTCTAAGAGTATACAGGATAATGCGCAAGTGATTTTCATGATCTTTGTAGCTTTTGGAGTATACCTAGATATCATCAATAAATACCACCACAAAATCATTGAGATATTCTTTGAAAACTCTATTCATTAGATACATGAATACTGAGGGTGCAATAGTCAATCCAAAAGGCATTACTGTAAACTTGTAATGCTCGTACCTTGTTCAAAATGTTGTCTTCAGAATGTCTTCCTTCTTCACACACAACTGACAGTATCCAGATCGAAGGTCAATATTTGAAAAGTTTTGGGCTCCATGCTGTTGGTCAAATAAATCATCAATGGGAGTTAGGGGATACTTTTTCTTTATTGTTATAGCATTGATTTCCCTTTAGTTAATACATAACCTCATAGATCCATATTTCTTTTTAACAAAAATAATAGGGGATCCCCCTGGGGAAACACTAGGGTTATTAAATCCTTTATTACTCAATTCATCTAGTTGTTTCTTTAGTTCAACTAATTCTACAGTGGCCATTCTATATGGGGTAATCGATATAGGCCTTGATCCAGAAACTAAATCAATGGAAAACTCAACTTCTCGTTCTGGAGGATGTCCAGGTAAATCGTCTGGAAACACATCCACATATTCTTTCACAATAGGTACATCCTCTATTTGAACATTCCTTTCCTCACCCACAGTCATTTCATTCTCTTCCTCCCCAACAATTGAATTCAGTTGAGCTACTAGGGGTGGGTCTAGGTAAGAATTAGGTGGTGATTATTTCACTCTATAGATAAGGTTTTCCTTATCATCATCATCAAAAATAGTAACCGCCTCCTTCGTACAATAAATCTTTGCATCATGGTCTGAAATCCAATCCATACAAAGGGTTATGTCAAATTCAATCATAGGTATGACGATGAGATCAACAGACAAAGAACATTTATGTGGTCTAATGGGGACTGATTCACATAACTTTGTTGCAATGATAATTCCCTTAAGAGTATTAATTGACAAATACCTTGTTAAATTAAATTGGAAATATCTAATTTTCTTAGAAAACTGGGAAGATATGGAACAATAAGATGATCCAGAATCATATAATGCATTTACTAAACTTGAGGAAACCATTAAATTAGCTGCCACCATGTCTTTCAAAGCTTATACCTCAGCAGTAGTGATAGCATAAGCTTGGACTTGATCCCTTGGACTTTTCTGAGTTATGTTCTCCTGATGCTTAAGACATTAATTTTCATAATTCCCCATCTCCCTGTAATTGTATCAATGGACATCGGAAGCTTCCTTCTTCCCCATGAAATCACGAGCTTGGTGGCCTTTTTCACCACACTTGTAACACACTTGCATTCCTTTTAAGAAAGTACCGGGGTGTTTATTCCCACATTTAATATAGGATGGATATTCAAAATTTCCCTTCATACCCTTATTTCCATTCCCATATTGTTCATTAGATTTCTTCTTCTCTTTCTTTGCTTTAAAGTCATAAGACTAAAAGAATTCATTCTCTGTCTTCATAGAACATGAGACAACGTCTTCATATGACGAGATGGATTGTGAGTCTACTGCTCGATGGAGAAAAGGTTTTAACCCATCAAAGAAATGATCAATATTACTTATTGGGTTATGTATATAATCTCCAGCATACCTTTCTAACCTTGTAGAGATAGCCTCATATTTTGCGACATTCTCATCCTCCTTTTGTCTCAGACTGAGAAATTGTGTTTCCATATCTGCTCGATGGTCACGATAAAAGAATTTTTTGAAAAATAGATCATTGAACTCCCTCCATTCCATATTTGATACTTCATCATCATACTTCATGTTTTGAATCAATGACCACCATTGATCAGCATCTCTAGTGAGGTGGTAAACTGCCATGATTACATTTTCCTTTTCACTATGCCCCAATGCCAGAAATATTTTCTCTATGGAATTTATCCATTGCTCACCTAATAAGTGGTTTTTAATCCCATTGAACATTGGTGGTTGTTGCCTCATGAAGCTATATAACATTGATCCTCCACGCTGTGGATCAAGGTGCTCCATACAGGTAAGGTTATTATTTATAACCTGGGTGAGTTGTCCCAGTATGGTGATTAGCCGATCAGCACCAGTTGAATCACCAACTCCACTATAATTATCTTGAGCAGGAGGGATATCCCTACATGGAGTATGTGCATTGATATCGTTTCCATTTCTTCCACTAGGCACCATTTCTAAACAATGGAAAAAACTAGATTAGTTTGTGAATAAAAATACACAATTCCATACTTATAAAAACACTTAACAAAAATTGAACTATTTATGGATATAATCCATATTCATAAAAATGTATTCTTTGAGAAAGTATATACTCATAAAGCCTTCATAATGATTTGTAAATAAAATGAGAGTTATCCTAAGCATATCCACTGGGAGTGTCGTAACCAAGAGTGCAGCAAGGCCCGTTTTCGTGCACCAGTTCCCATTCGAGTCTAGCTCAAAAAGGTGTTTTCAGGTTTTACCCCTAGGTACATCTGTGCCAGAGCCACCTCTACCTGCTCATATCAAGACAGAGATGTATTCCTTGGAAAACTCACAGAATCTCTACAATACCAAAATTTTATAAAGTTCTTCTATACTAATCCTGAAAGTCTATCTTATGTATATATGCTCTAATCAGAGTTTATCTAAATTTAGCTTCCAAGGTTTGTACTAAACTTCCTCTGATACCAACTATAACGCCCCGACCCCAGTTACCCAGAGTCGGTGAATTATTACATAACATTGGAAAGATCACAAGAAACATCATGTCTCGAAATACCAATTAGTTTAGTAGCCTTGGAATAACTAGATACATTCATAAAGTATTACATTACATCATTAAGTAAAAAAACTACAACAACATCTTGTCTTCATATCCCCTCATACTATTCATGCAGGTCATTTATAAATTACTTTTTCACATCCTGGGAAAAATTAATCATTGAAAGGGGTGAGATCAGATGCTCAGTAATGATAACAATATAGCGGAAATATTCATAAATAAGCATAAACAATTAAGGCAATGTTTAACAAAAAAAAGATTTTTAAACATGAAATTCAGCATAATATAGAAAATATAAAATGAAATGATTCCAATTACTTATTCACACGGATATTCTACTAGTCGAATAATCACATGCAATATCAATAACCACTTTCATAATGATGGAATGTATAATGCCAGACTATCATAACCACTTATCCAAAGCCTCGTGCCAAGACTACCAATAAGATTTTGTCAACGCCTAATGCCAAGACACTAGTCTGTCTCATGAGACCTATCAATACATCGAGGAGCTATAGCGGGCTCCACCCATCACTTATTAAGTCCAATGCATTCTTCATATGAATAGGTTTCAACATAACATAAACATCTGTATTAAAACTAGCATACAAATTGTCAATACATTCACCATAAACCATGAATGGTATAAAAATAACACATCCACATTCAAACGTATCACAAAACCTTCAATACTATATGGAAGTTTTGTATCATAATAAATTAACTTAAAATTAACTTAAAATCCATCAAAGTATGTTGACATAGATGAAATCAAAACTATTTGAGAGAAATATCTATATTTTAAAATCAATTAAAATTCACATAATTATAAAATAGAACATTTAAATTGAAAATATCCTTATAAGATTGTAAGGGAAGCTCTTATGATTTTATAATGGCGAAAAATAGACACATCTTCTTTATAAGTTAAAAAAAATACATTCTTACCTTAATTCTGTCGAAAACGTTAAAAAGGACCTTGTTTCGAAAACGACGGAAAGATTCCTTTATAAACCTCTTATAAAAAGTTAAAAAAGGGTATAAATGACTTTAACCCATATTTTGTAAAATAGAAAAAATGTTTTCAAATATATTTTTAAGAAACATGGATGTGGATGATAACGAGGTCCTAGTAGATAATTACGTATAAACAACCTCGGATAATGAAGAGATTGTGAAATAACACATACCAATTTGGTAACTTACAAAACATACACCACATGAAAGAGGTTTCATACAATGAATATGTAAATAAACATTAATTAATGTGTATTACATAAAGAATACAATTATGTCTAGTACATAGACCACACAAAATGTAATAGTGGCAATATGACATGAATCTCACGGGAAGAATGAGTGTGATGAAAACCCTGTACCTTGTACTTTTCCTTGGTTGAGGGCAATTTACCCTCCTGTATAGTGGTGAAATAATTTTTATTAAATTATACAAGAATCATAAACATTAATATGATATCATATATGATCTTTTACCATTGATTTGTTAATAATATTTTAGTATTATCATTGTTTCGGGTGTTAACTTGCTAGTTTTCTTTTATATGTTCTGTTAGATATGTCGTGTTTGTTATGGATAGGTTGTATCATATTCATATCCAGAATTATATAAAGTCCTTAAACATTATTTTTAATCCTAAAATTAGAATTAGTCTTGAATGGATATGATGGGAAATGAATCTCATCGCGTTCGTGGAGACGGTAGTCCGTACGTACGCACGAGCAACAATATCATTCTTTTGATATTAAAATAATATTTAATTGGATGGTATATCATATATACAGAATCATTATCATTTTATATTTATTATTTACATGAATTACACATCATTATTATACCCATCCAAAAAATTATTTATTGAATAATAATTACACCATGACGTGGAGACGGTAAGCCTTACGTACGCACGTATGGTGACATGTCATTCAAAGGATAGATAGAATACTGAATATGGTTGTAGAATATTTATAATAACATCACGGTATATATAAGACACTTGAGTTATTAATTTTAGAATGTGAATAACAAAGAAAGAAGAAGTTGAAGAAGAAAGGAACTTGAAAGAGGCTGGTGAAAACATTACCTATTCTTCAAGTTCTTTGTTTTGATTTGATCAAAATGGCTCATTAGGATGGCTTTCTTGTAAAACAAACACTTCTAGGTTGAAGATAGGGAAGTTGAGATAGTATTTGGGTAGGGGATGGCCGAGCCAAAATGCTTCGAATGTGTGAATTAGTGAAAAGGGGGGGTTCCCTTTTATATGAGGTGTGAGGGGAACCTTTGGAAAATCTAGAAATATTATTTTATAATAAATTCATATACTCTTTTTCATGTCTAAAAAGTGTAAAATTTAAATGTTATGGTGGGGATAGGTTTAAAACCACTCAACCAATAGGTTTTAGATAGGTGTGGGTCACTATATTAACCTTATGTTTTTGTTTTAACCCTTAGTTAATTATGTTAACATTTACCATGTCACTTTGTATTTTTATATTATATATATCATAAACTTACTATATACATCCAAGTGGCCCCAAAGTGGTCCATTAATGATACACCTACCATGGTACCTGTCCTTTTTCCAAACCTTAGATTTTTAGGAATAGAATATAAATTAATAATATAATATTTATTTTAAAAACTCTTTTAGGTAAATTTTGACACAATTGGGTATTTTGTTTTTGATAATTTCATAACAGCATTATTACTTCAAAATAAATTTATATAACCAATCCTAATATGTCATATTAACCTATAAAATTATTGGAATTTATAAAAAGTCTAAAATTACATTTATTTTGATATTTATAATATCAATTATTTTAATATTTTATTAATTAGGTAATTAATGAATCACCATTCTGTCATAAATAAATTAAATTATTTATGTCTAAAAATTATATATAAGATACCATTATCTTGGAAATATTTTTAAATTTTTTTTAGTAAATGAACAATGATTTTAACTGTTTAAATTCTTCTTTGAATTTAATAATAATAAATGTACTAATCTAATTCAAGTGGACATAAATGATAATATTTTATTCCTGAGGTTGTTTTTGGTTGAGATACACTTGTCCAATATAATTAGGACATGTGTTAGGGTAATATTAATATCATTTTTACCCTTAATTACCCTATTTCATTTTAACCTTGGTAAATAAAAGTAAAAAGTTACTATTCACAAAAATTTATTTTCATCTCATTGAACCAAATTTTACTCCTTGATATTAACCGTGTCTCTAGGATTTTAGAAATTCTACTCACAGAATCAGTAAAATTATGTTTTATGTGAATTTCCAAATTTTCCTAGGAGGTGGGTAAAAGAAGGTGAAAAGTTCAATAAAATTTTTATATATCTAAAATTATTCTAAACTATCTCCAATGAATTACATTGAACTTATATAGGTATTATGAATCTATTGTGACCTTAATTAAATATAAATAAATAATCATTTAAATAAAAATTCAGTTTTAAACTATAACTTAGTGTTTTTCACTATTCATTAAAAATTCAATGTTTTTAAAAAAATACCAAAATTTCACCCTAGGCTAATTTTGATTTTAAAAATCCAAAAACAAAGTCCATTTTGAAAGATAAAATTTATAAATTTTCAAAAAGTGGGTATTACTATTCATATCAGCTAGTTTGGTTGGTTGTGGTGTGTGTGTTAAAACTCGGAGTTGCGTACAACAGACACTAATGTATTATTCAAAGGGAAGCGTACTGTGGAAGCTTGAGTTGTTACATTCTCCCCTACATCAAATAATTTCGTCCTCTAAATTTTTAGAATACTACCACATGAAATAACTCGGGTGGTTCTTTATCATACGTTCCTCGGGTTCCCACGTTTCTTCTTCCATCATATGGTTTCTCCACAAAACTTTTACCAGACAAGTCTTCTGGTTTCTCAGTACTTGTTTTCTCATATCAAGAATCCTGACGGGCTCTTTGCAATAAGACAGATCAGGTTCTTGTTCTAATTCCTCATAGGTGAGTACATGCATTGGGTCTTGCATGTATTTCTTCAACAATGATACGTGGAATACATCGTGAACTTTGGAGAGACTTGACGGCATTTCCAAACGGTAAGCTACAACCCCAATTTGTTCAAGAATTTAGAAAGGTCTGATGTACCTTGGTCTCAATTTACCTTTCTTTCCAAAACATATAACTCCCTTCCATGGAGATACCCTCTAGGAAACATGATCTCCTACCTGAAATTCCAAATCCATTTTTCGGTTATCAGCATAGCTCTTCTTCCTACAAGTTTACTTTCACGAACGTCATCCCTACAGGTTGGTGCGAGACATCTCTTACTGTATAAAGCTTCATATGGTTCCATTTGAATACTCTAATGGAATCTATTGTTATAGGAAAATTATACCAGAGGTAAATATTGATCCCACATACCCTAAAAGGCAAGTGATAAGGATCTCATAATGTATTCTAAGGTTTTAGTAGTCCATTCTGATTGTCCATCTGTTTGAGGGTGGTAGGCAGTCCTCAAATGAAGTTCAGTATCCAAGGCTTTCTGAAGACTCTTCCAGAATCTTGAAGAAAAAAGAGGATCCCAATCAGAAACAATCGATAGGGGTACTTCCTGAAGTCTCACAACTTCATTAATATATAGCCTTACTAGGCGTTCAAGTGGTAAATCTTCCCTTATAGCAAGAAAATGTGCTGACGTGGTAAGACGATCAATAATGACCCATATTGCATCGTTCCTTCTAGGAGTCCTTAGTAGTCCCATGACAATTTCCATCATAATATTTTCCCATTTCCACTCTAGTATGGGGAGAGGTTGCATGACTCCTCCAGGATGTTTCCTTCCAGCTTTCACTTGTTAACAATCCATACATCTTGACACAAAATCAGAAATATCCCTCTTCATGTTGTCCCACCAAAAATGTTCCTTCAAGTCTCTATAAATCATGGTCCTCCCAGGGTGTATATAGAAATTGGAACTATGAGCATCGTCCAGCAATTCCCTTATTAGATCGGGTACATTGGGAGCACAAAGTCTCTTCCCAAATTTCAAAATTTCATCTTCATACCCAAAGTCATTCAATCTCCCATCATTCACATCATTAATCTTCTTTTGAAACTCTTCATCACCGGTCTGAGAAATCTCTATCCTCTCTTGTAAAGATGGTTTTGAAACCATTTGAAAAAGTATCGATGTCTCAACTTCCATGGTAATTCCCACATCTATATTCACTAGATCCATGAAAATAAGGTCCCTTTCAATTCACATCATGTTCAAAACTCCATGATCTTTTCTTCTCAATGCATCAGCCACCTTATTTTACATACCTTGGTGTTAGTGTATCATACAATCATAATCCTTGAGTTGTTCAAGCCATCTCATTTTCCTCATGTTGAGTTCTTTCTGTGAGAAAATATACTTCAAACTCTTGTGATCAGTATAAATCTGTCATATTTCACCATAGAGATAATGTCTCCATATCTTCAAAGAAAAGATTACTTCACCTAACTCATGATCATGAGTAGGGTAGTTTTTCTCATGAATTTTAAGCTGCCGTGTTGTATAGGCAATAACCCCATCATTTTTCATAAGGACACAACCAAGTCCTTTCATTGATGCATCACTATAAATAACGAACCCATCATTCCCCACTGGTAGAGTCAATATAAGATAATTGACTAATCTTCTCTTTAGTTCTTCAAAACATTCTTCACACTCTTTTGAAGAAACAAATTTAACCCCTTTACGTGTGAGCTTTGTTAATGGGTTAGCCAATCGGGCAATGTTCTGGACGAAACGTCGATAATACCCTGCTAAACCAATAAAACTGCATACCTCGGTTATAGACGTTGGAGCTGGCGATTCTTGGATTTCTATTGCCTTTGAAGGATCCACAGAGATTCTGTCCTTGGAGATAATATGGAAAAGAAAAGAGATATCTTGAAGCCAGAATTCACACTTGCTAAACTTCCCATATTATTCATGTCTTCTAAGAGTCTTCAAGATAATGCGCAAGTGATTTTCATGATCTTCGTATCATTTGGAGTATACCGAGATATCATCTATAAATACCACCACAAAATCATTGATATATTCTTTGAAAAACCTATTCATTAGATCCCTGAATACTGAGGGTTCATTAGTCAATCCAAAAGGCATTGCTGTAAACTCGTAATGCATGTGCCTTGTTCGAAAAGTTGTCTTCAGAATGTCTTCCTTCTTCACACACAAGTGATGGTATCCAGATCAAAGGTCAATCATTGAAAAGTATTGAGCTCCATGCATTTGGTAAAATAAATAATCAATGCGAGTTAGGGGATAGTTGTTCTTTATTGTTATAGCATTGATTTCACTATAGTTGATACATAACCTCATAGATCCATATTTCTTTTTCACAAAAAGAACATGGGCTCCCCATGGGGAAAAACTAGGGCTAATAAATCCCTTATTACTCAATTCCTCTAGTTATTTATTTAGTTCAACTAATTCTACAGTGACCATTCTATGATGGGTATTCGATATAGGCCTTGATCTAGGAATTAAATCAATCGAAAACTCAACTTCTTGTTCCGGAGGATGTCCAGGTAAGTCTTCCGGAAACACATCCACATATTCTTTCACAATAGGTACATCCTCTATTTGAATAATCCTTTCCTCAGCCACAGTCATTTCATTCTCTTCCTCCCCAACAATTCAATTCATTTGAGCTACTGGTGGTGGGTCTATATAAGAATTAGGTGGTGATGATTTCGCTCTATAGATAAGGTGTTCCTTATCATCATCATCAAAAATAGTAACCTCCATCTTCTTACAATAAATTTTTGCATCATGGTCTGAAATCCAATCCATACCAAGGATTTTATCAAATTCAATCATAGGTATGGTGATGAGATCAGCAAAAAAAGAACATTTATGTGCTCTAATGGGGACTGATTCACATAACTTTTTTGCATTGATACTTCCCTTCGGAGTTTTAACTGACAACTACTTAATTAAATCAAATTGTAAATATCTAATTTTCTTAGCAAACTGGTAAGATATGAAGCAATGTGATGATCCAGAATCAAATAATGCATTTGCAAAACTTGATGAAACCATTAAATTACCTACCACCACATCTTTTAGAGCTTCTACCTCAGCTGTAGTGATAGCATATGCTTGGACTTGATCCCTTGTCCATTTCCAAGGTATGTTCCCCTAATGCTTATGACATTCATTTTCATAATGCCCCATCTCCCTACAATTTTAGCTTTGTACATCGGAAGCTTCTTTCTTCCCCATGCAATCACGAGCCTGGTGACCTTTTCACCACACTTGTAACAGACTCCTATTCCTTTTAAGAATGTACCGGGGTGTTTATTCCCAAATTTAATGTAGGATGGATATTCAAATTTTCCCGTCTTACCCTTATTTCCATTCCTAGATTGTTCAGTAGATCACTTCTTCTCTTGTTTTTCTTTAAAGTCATAATACTAAGAGAATTCCTTCTCTGTCTTGATAGAACATGAGACAATGTCTTCGTACGATGAGATGGATAGTGAGAGTAATGCTCGACAGAGAGATGGTTCTAAACCATCAATGAAACGATCAATATTACTTCTTGGGTTACGTATATAATCTCGAGCATACCTTTCTAACCTTTTAATGTTAGCCTCATACTTTGCGACATTCTCATCCTCCTTTTGCCTCAGACTGAGAAATTGCATTTCCATATCTGCACGATTTTCACGAGGAAAGTATTTTTCTAAAAACAGATCATTGAACTCCCTCCATTCCATATTTGATACTTCATAATCTTATTTCATGTTTTGAATCATTGACCACCATTGATCAGCATATCCAGTGAGGCAGTAAACTACCATGATTACTTTTTCTCTTTCACTACTCCCCAAAGCCTGAAATATTTTCTCTATGGAATTTATCCATTGCTCAGCTACTAAAGGGTTTTTACTCCCATTTAACGTTGGTGTTTGTTTCCTCATGAAGAGATCTAACATTGATCCTCCACGCTGTGGATTCAGGTGCTCTATACGGGTAAGGTTATTATTCATAACCTGAGTGAGTTGTCCCGGTATGGTGATTAGCTGATCAGCACGAGTTGATTCACTAGCTCCACTATAATTATCATGAGTAGGAGGAAATCCCTACATATAGTATGTGCATTGATAAAGTTTCCATTTCTTCCACTAGGAGCCATTTTTAAATAATTTCATAAACTAGATTAGTTTGTGAAAAAAATACATAATTCGATACTTATAAAAACACTTAACATAAATTGAACTATTTATAGATATAATCAATAATAATAAAAATGTTTTCTTTGAGGAAGAATATACTCATAAAGCCTTCATAATGATTTGTAAATAAAATGATAGTTATCCTAAGCATATCCCCCGGGAGTGTCGTAACCAAGAGTGTAGCAAGGCCCATTGTCGTTCACGAGTTCTCATTCAAGTCTAGCTCAAAGAGGTGTTTTTGGGGTTTACCCCTAGGTACATCTGTGCCAGAGCCACCTCTACCTGCTCGTATCCAGACAGAGATGTATTGCTCAGAAAACTCACAGAATCTCTACAATACCAATATTTTAGGAAGTTATTCTATACTAATCCTCAAAGTCTATCTTAGGTATATGTGCTCAATTAAGAGTTTACCTAAATCTAGATTCCAAGGATTATACTAAACATCCTCTGATACCAACTGTAATGCCCCGACCCCAGTTACCCAGATTCAGTTCATTATTACATAACATTGGCAAGATCACAAGAAAGATCATGTCTTGAAAGACCGATTAGTTTAGTAGCCTTGGAATAACTAGATACATTCATAAAGTATTACATTATATCATTAAGTTAAAAAAACTACAAAAACATCTTGTCTTAATATCCCCTCATACAATTCCAGCAGGTCATTCATAAATTATTTCCTCACATCCTGGTAAAAATAAATCATTGAAAGGGGTAAGCTCAGATACTCAGTAAGGATAACAATATAGCGGAAACATTCATAAATAAGCATAAAACATTTAAAGAAATGTTTAACAAAAACAAAAGACTTTTAAACCTAAAATTCAGCATAATATGGAAAAGATAAAATGAAATGATTCCATTTACTTATTCAAATGGATATTCTACTAGTCAAATAATCACATTTCATATCAATAACCAGTTTCATAATGATGGAATATATAATGCCCGACTATCATAACCGCGTAGCCAAGGCCTCATGCCAAGACTATAAATAATATTTTGTCAAGGCCTCATTCCAAGACACTAGTTTGTCTCAAGAGACCTACTGATGCATCGTGGAGCTATAACAGGCTCCACCTGTAACTTAGTAAGTCCAATGCATTCCTCATATGAATAGGCTTCAACATAACACAAACATCCGTATTAAAACTAGCATACGAAATGTAAATACTTTCACCATAAACTATAAATGGTATAAAAATAACACATCGACATTCAAAATATCACAAAACCTTCAATACTATATGTAAGTTTTGTATCATAATAAATCAACTTCAAATAAGCTTAAAATACATCAAAGGATGTTGACATAGATGAAATGAAAACTATTTGAGAGAAATATCTATATTTTAAATTCATTTAAAAAGTTACATAATTATAAAATAAAACATTTACATTGAAAATATCCTTATAATATTGTAAGGGAACCTCCTAAGATTTTATAATGGTGGAAAATAGACACATCCGCTATATAATTTAAAAATAAGACATTCTTACCTTAATTCTGTCGAAAAGGTTAAAAAGGCCCTTGTTTGGAAAAACGGTGGAAATATTCCTTTATAAACCTCTTATAAAAAGTCAAACAAAGGTATAAATGACTTTAACCCATATTCTGTAAAATATGAAAAAAAAAATTTGAAATATATTTTTAAGAAACATGGATGTGGATGATAAAGTGGTCCTAGTATATAATTACGTATAAACAACCACGAATAATGAAGAGATGTGAAATAACCCTTACCAATTTGGTAACATAGGAAACATACACCCCATGAAAGAGGTATCATACAATGAATATGTAAATACTCATAAATTAATGTTTATTACATAAATAATACAATTATGGGTAGTATATAGACCACACAAAAGGTAATAGTGGCAATATGACATGAATCTCATAGGAATAAGGAGTGAGATGAAAACCTCGTACCTGGTACTTTTCCTTGGTTTGAGGGTAGTTTAACCTCTTGTATAATGGTGAAATAATTTTTATTAAATTATACAAGAATCATAAACATTAATATGATATCATATATGATCTTTTACCATTGATTTGTTAATAATATTTTAGTATTATCATTGTTTCAGGTGTTAACTTACTCGTTTTCTTTTATATGTTTCGTTACGTAAGTCGTGTTTGCTATGGATAGGTTGTATCTTATTCATATCCATAATGATATCAAATCCTTAAACATTATTTTTAATCATTAAATTAGAATTAGTCTTGAATGGATACGATGGGGAATGAATCTCATCGTGTTTGTGGAGACTGTAGTCCGTATGTACGCATGAGCGACAATAACATTATTTTGATATTAAAATAATATATAATTGGATGGTATATCATATATACAGAATAATTATCATGTTATATTTATTATTTACATGAATTAAAAATCATTATTATACCCATCCAAATAATAATTTATGGAATAACAATTACACCTTGACGTGGAGACGGTAAGCCTTATGTACGCACGTATGGTGACATGTCATTCAAAGGATGGATAGAATACTGAATATGGTTGTAGCATATTTATAATAACATCACAGTATATGTAAGATACTGGAGTTATTATTTTAGAATGTGAATAACAAAGAAAGAAGAAGTTGAAGAAGAAAGGAACTTGAAAGAGGGTGGTGAAGACATTACCTCTTCTTCGGGTTCTTTGTTTTGATTGGATCAAAAGGGCTCATTAGGGTGGCTTTCTGGTCAAACTAAGACCTATAGGTTTAAGGGAGGTAAGTTGAGACAGTATTTGGGCAGGGGATGGCCGATCCAAAAGGTTCCGAATGTGTAAATTAGTGATAAGGGGGAGCGCCCTTTTATAAGTGGTGTGAGGGGAAACTTTGGTAAATCTAGAAATATTATTTTATTATAAATTCATATTCTATTTCTAATGTATAAAAAGTGTATTTTTTAAAGGTTAAGGTGGGGATACGTCGAAAACCACCCAACCAATAGTTTTTAGACAGGTTTGGGTCACTATATAAATCTTATATTTTAGTTTTAACTCTTTGTTAATTAGTTTAACATTTACCATGTCAGTTTGTATTTTTATATTATATAGTTAATAAACATACTATATACATCCAAGCGACCCCCCAGGTGGTAAATTAATGATAAAAATATCATGATTCAAGTTCTTTGGACGAAAAATAGATTTTTAGGAATAGAATATAAATTAATAATATAATATTTGTTTTAAAAACTCTTTTATGTCAATTTTGACACTATTGGGTATTTTGTTTTGGAAAATTTCATAACAACATTATTACTTTGAAAAAATTTATATAACCAATAATAATATGTCATATTAACCACTAAAATTATTTTAATTCCTAAAATGTCTGAAATTACATTTATTTTGATATTTATAATATCAATTATTTTAATATTTCATTAATTAGGTAATTACTGCATCACCATTGTGTCATAAATAAATTAAATTATTTAATGTCTAAAAATTATAAATAAAATTCAATTATGTATGAAATCTTTTTATATTTCTAATGAATTTTTAAAAACTAATTTATCTTATATATAACCTTATACTAAAAATTTTATAGTAAATAAACTTTGATTTTAACTATTTTAACTGTTCTTTGAATTAAATAATAATAATTGTCCTAATCTAATCCAAGTGGACCTAAATGATAATATTTTATTCCTAAGGTTGTTTGTGGTTGAGATACACTTTTCCAATAGGATTAGGACATGTGTTATGATAATATTAATATCATTTTTACCCTTAATTACCCTATTTACTTATAACCGTGGTAAATAAAAGTAAAAAGTTACTATTCACCAAAAATTATTTACATCTCATTGAACCACATTTTACTCCTTGATATTAACTGTGTCTCTCAGATTTTTGAAATTCCGCTCATAGAAGCGGTAAAATTAAGTTTTCTATGAATTTCCAAATTCTCCTAGGAGGTGGGTAAAAGACGGTGAAATGTTCAATAAAATTTTTATATATCTAAAATTATTGTAAAGTAAATCTAATGAATTACATTGAACTTATATAGGTATAATATATCTATTTTGACCTTAATTAAATTTAAATAAATAATTATTTATATAAAAAATCGGTTTTAATCTATAACTCAGTGTTTTTTTACTATTCTTCAAAAATTGAATGTTTTCAGAAAAATACCAAAATTTCACCCTAGGATAATTTTTAATATTCTGAATCCAAAAATGAAGTCCATTTTGAACGATAAAATTTATAAAATTTATAAAATTTCAAAAAGTTGGTATTTCTATTCATAATGGCTAGTTTCATTGGTTGTGGTTTGTGTGTTAGAACTCGAAGTTGCGTACAACACACACTACTGTATTATTCAAAGGGAAGTGTACCGTGGGAGCTTGGGGTGTTACACATATCATATTATATTTCTGATTGGGGCTTACATATAAGGATCCACATGCCTTTTTAGAGGCTTCATATGTTAATTAAAGGAATATTTCAACTACCAAATCCAACAAGGGCTATTAAAAGTGTGAGGAATAATGGATGTAAAATTATTTGTCTCGTGACTTATAGTTGTTGGACTTACATATTGAGACAACCCATGGATTAAAATATAGGTCCGATGTCTAAGAGTGGGGTTCTATGTATCCAGGATATTGAAGAAATCAGATCCTCATTGTTTCGTAGATTAAGGCATACATACTATCATTTCCCTCTAGTTAGGGATTACACACCTAGGGTGTACAAACATGGCATGAACTCTCTAATCATGTCATCTTGTCTTCCTAAAATGGATTGATTGGCCAATAGAAACAAAAATGTGTCATGGATGACATTTTATAGATTGTATTACTAACATGTATTTATAAAATATCATGATCTAATTTAAATGTTCAGGGTACATTTTATATCCTATATTTTACGTTTAAGGGTAATCTCATAAAACAGGAGGACATTTCCATAGTAGATCACGACACCATGCCGGTTTATTCATGAAGACATCACATGATACCGGCTCAGATTTTTAGAGGGAATTGAATGAACCAATTAACATGACCTGGTTCCATAAAAATAGATAGATGACACTCCTCAAGGGTTTCTTGATGGTAAATGAGACTAGTCTTAATGACCGTTAATGGTCTTAGATAAATTGTCTGGATTATATTGAAAATACAAGATGACATGTATGATATATATTATAAGAGATGAATGGAATGCTCAAAGGACATTGCGAGAGAAAATTGACAAGATCGGGTGCTAACGTGAATGTTTTCCAAAAATATTTTTTGTCTCTATGTGGGTATAGAAACATATCTGAAGGACCATACAAGGCATGGATGGATGGCCCATATAGATTCATGAGACTAGGGAGGTATCCTCTTGGTTCCCTATGTGATTTTCCTTAAAATATACATTGTAATATTTATTAGAAAAATATAATAAAAAATAATTTTGTGAGATATGGGCATCTTGTATTGGTGCATTGGCTAGTCCTAGGTGGTCCACATATAGCATATGAGGATCAACATATTCCTTCCTCTCAAATCCCCCAACTTTTATTTGTTGTTCAAAACATTGATAATATTTTTTTCATATTAATTCAGTAATAACTAGTTATATGTCTCATCTGATCATTGAAATGTGCTAGAGGATCTTGAAATGTCCTTCTAGAAATCCTTCAAATGATCTTTGGTGACATATCTGGGATATTCTGTGGGAAAATGATGGATTATCAAGGGGCCTTTGAATGATCAGTACATCTTTTGAAGGGGTGTTGCGAGACCATGCCATATATATCTTTGAAATGCCATGATATTTTTTCAACTATGAGTTTTTCAACCTCCACCCAAAATTTATTTAATTTTTTTATATTTTACAATGATCGGTCAGTTCATGAAATTATTTGGGTGTCATCAGGGACAATAACCATACATCATGGCTTTATGCCGAGTGACATTAAAAATTCCTATTAATATGAACGAGTCGTTCATTTATAGTTCCCTAATGTTCCTAAATTATCCAAAGTGTGATTCCATAGTTTCATGGATATAATCATTCCCCTTCATGTGAGGATGATGAAATGAATGCGGGATTTCCAGAGATGAGGTAGAAAATTCCATGGGGTCTCGTAGCGTTCTAAGGACTGTTAAAGCCACATCCAATGAATTTTATGATTGTGAAAGGCACCCACATCATCTTTATTTATTCCAATTCTTTATTTTACATTGTATGGAGAATACACAAGTCTTATTGGACGTTATGAGTTAAATTAATCCTCCCCATAAGTGATGCATGACATGAATGTTACGATATCAAGAGGATCACACATTTCTGATATTTTCATCCTATTTTAAAATTATTTTCATATTGGTTTCCAAAAATCCACAAGTTGAAAAGTAAAATGCCAAGTGGGAAATTATATGGTCACTATAACACTTAAATTTATTGTTCGTGATGCCTTTATGTCTGTATAAGGACATTATCAATGAGAATTATTGGGATTGGTTATAATAAATTATTAATCACTGGCTACTTTGTGTGATATCATCATAGTCACATTATCACATATCTTGTGGGGACTCATATTATCTGTGGGTCTCAGAAAACACATTTTTTCCATTTATTTTTTTTATGGAACATAATACCAAGACTCATGTATATCTGACATTTTTTTTTCAGTGCACATTATGTGGGCATTAACTCACCATTAATGTGGTGATATTATAAAATGTGTTTTTGATATAAAATTCATATCAATATCCATTTTACAAGATGATTTTCTACTTGAATTATGAAAACATGAGGGAAATTAGATACACAAATTACATAATATAGATCATCAGTATATAATTAATCCATATAAAAAATAATATAATTAATGATATTAGTTAACTTTCATTATTTATGCATGAAGTATGTTTTCCTGAACATAGAGGTTTATCCAATGCATTCTAATTAATCAAGTCATTTATGAACATTCTAAGGAATTTTAATAGCACACCAAAGGTGTGGTTTAATAAATAATCAAATATGGGAAAATAACTAATAATAAAACCCATGTAATGTGGTGGTTCACATTGAGATCTCTTTCCTCCATCAAGGAATGAGGATTCAAGGACATGTTCTATGTATTGAACATAATTAATTTCATGTTTATGATGTAAAAAATGGAATATAAAACTCATGGAACAACATATCATGTTATAAATAAATATAATTCCAATGGAAAGCTTGTAGAACAATTACCACATGAGTTGGATGCTTATTTCATCCATTATCGATATTTTATATTGTCCAGATTGATAGAAATCATAATAACAGATAAACACATTGAAATTTGGTAAAATTATATTACATTGAAATAATATTAATCCAGGATAAAGAAATGGTGGAATGTTGATTATGGAGTCATAAACTCCCAGTTGGAATTCCAACTTGATTGTATATTTCTGATTCCATGTTTAGTAAGAGGAGAACCATCAATTCCAAGGAGGACCAAAGGGAGCTCTAACTTCATACAATGGATGAGAGAAATGCAGGTTGAATTAAATGGTTTTTTAAATAAGATTGGGAAAAATATAAAAACACCAATTTAAAAAAGGTTTGTGGTTTGGCCACAATGTTCGGTAAAAATATTAATATTGAAAGCACATGTAGTAGCTATGTTGTACAACTAATGTGTGATTGGGTTACAATTTTTCTAACAATGTCTTTAATGTGATGTAGGATAGGAAATATTCATTATATATATTTAATGACTATGATTAATCTTGTTTGTGGCATGAAAAATAATGTGAAACCCTCTAGTAAACCTCCCATCATTTCACTATTTAGATACATGGTTACACCTCATTATGTAGAAACTATCCACAAACCTTTTGTTTTTTTAAAGAAAAATTTGACATCCACAACTCAATTCCACCAATACTCAATAAAACGCCCCAGATATCACCCAGGCCTTAAAACCCATCCAAAACATCAATTTTTTTTATCCCATACTCATAATTTTGTCCATGTATAAATAAATGATACATCTAATTTTCTAAACATGATAAAATAAAACTCATTTTGAATTACCGTGGTTCAAAAAATGAGATACTAAAAACACAACACTATAGAACTTATCTTCCCCTTGACACCATTGTAATAATGAAACATCACCAAACATACATGGTTTGAGGAATTTTTATCTAAAAATAAATGTTTTTTATTAAAAATTAAATATTCTAGCATGAATAACCTTTAAATAAATAGTATCTAAGATGATAATCTGAAACAAACATTGACAATGAAAATTTTAATGATGAAATAGAACTTTCTTAAAATTACCTAAATTGATATATTATCACATAATTGTTTCTATTCATTATACGAATTATTGAACTCCCCTTAATATAATGAAAATTTTAATTTCCATTTCTGAACAATGGTACTATTATCCTAGAAAATTTTCCAAATAAAGATATCCAATTGGAAAATAAATATTCACTTGGATATTTTATATTTTTATGCCTCAACATGAACATTGGTTTATTCCAAATCCATCTTCCTTGGATCATCATGCATGGAACATATTATTTTAGAATAACTACATTTTTAGGGTAAAAATTGAATCAAATATCTGAGTTCATAGAGATCATCTATGGTAGCCCATACTCAAGGAATTTACAAGTCAGATGTTAGCACATGCACAAAAAATACACATATCATTACCATCAACTTCTCTTAAATGATGTATCTCTCATGGTGGTCGATAAAAAATATCGGATGGTTCGCATTAGTCCATTTAAGGATTTCCAACATGTGAATCCCAATGTTACTGAAGACATCCCATTAAGTTATGACTATCTATTCTTCTAGTTTGAAACATTGAAAGAGTCCTCTCATTGATCCAAAATTTAATTTATCTTTCTATCTACCTCGATATATATTCATGTCTCTCTTAGTGTACCTTGGATGATTCCTTGATAAGAGAAATATTATCACAAAGACAATTGCACACCATGAGGATACAAACAATTACCAATAAGACACAATACATTACAATCATATAATTATTAATTGTCTGACATGGGTTACAATATAATAAATCAAACTACTAATAAGATTAATAGTTGAATCACTAAAAGTTGACTTAATTTATGTTTTCTTATTCACCTAACAAAACATCATCATTTTTATGACCACCATGCCTTTCTTCAAAGTAATTTTTTGGTTATCTCAAAAACAACCAATATAGTCCATCCTTGATTAACTGCATCCTCAAATTTGGTATTTATAGATTAAATAATTCATTAGATTTCTTCTATGAATGAAAGAACCCAAATTAAGAAAATTTCATTTCCTAGGTCACTCACTTACATATATCTTGAATCTCGTGTCTTGATCATATCTAAACCCATAAATATTTTTTACTCATGTAAAATATCATGGTTTAAAAATCAATCCTAGTATCCATGCAACATAATGAAGTTTTTCTACCCATATCTAAATTTCATTTTTCGGTTGCAACCCATTAATTTTGAAGGATATATAAAGAATGATCAATGTGACTAACCACACTATAGGTGTTTCCTTTTAATTTTTTATTTATAATGGTAAGTCACCACACAACACACGCATCGCCACCATAGAATGTGTCACCATACATTATAAAAGTTAATTCATTAATAATTTATCTGAGAAGAGAATGAAACCAGCTGATGAAATGTTATTTTGATCACAATACTATATAATTATTTGTGATGATCACACATTATTAACTCATTCACTTCATTTTTATTCAGAATAATGTTCCAAACTAAATTGATATTTAGTGTTACAACTCCCAATAACAACTAACATTATCTCCCAATATTGGGATGAGTCATATATTCTTTAAAACCCTAGACAGACTACCACAGAATTAACATGAAAACAATTCTAAATTTATCAATGATAAAATTATTTTCCACAAAACTTATCTAATTCAATCTACAATTTATCAATTTTATGGGCCCTGTGTGCATCATTGATCAATACCACTATATTCCATCATCAACATGATGCATAATCTGATACTATAAATAAGAAATTCAGACAAATGAATCCTAATGTTTTATTTCATGTATAAAATAAATTTTCTAGAGTGGTATTATCCCATATACCTATAAATATTTATGTTGAAATCTGGTGTCATCAAACATTGATAATGAAGAGGAGTCAATGGACCTACTAAGTGGTCCTACATTACATAGGCCTGGATAATACAGGGAATAGAATCAATAAATGATCCTCACATACAAAAGAAATTTAAACATATATAAAAACCACCCATCAACTTAGGGATTTTGTTCTATAATTGAGAGTCCAAAATTGAAAAAATGAAACCAAAATGACACCAGAAATTTGAAGGATTTACAAATCATTTACTGATGATAATTTACCTAAAATAGAACTACCTCATCCCTAGGTAGCCCCTTACTATGAAAAAAAAATTGTATTATAACTTGGTCGAACTAAAAACTCCCTATTCATGCTAGCCTCACTTCCAAGCTTAATATTCAAGGAATGTTCAAAACCCAAAATGGATAATGTACTCATTCCCATATAAGGAGAATCTAAAGAAATTAAAACTACCCATTCTTGAAGTTAAAATCTATTAAAATATATAAATGGTTTCATTTAGGTCATTTCCATTGATTCACATTTATCATAATATTTTCGAACAGTTTGTTTAAGAACAACCTGAAAATGATATTGGAGACTAAGATATTTAGTACATTACTTCAATAATTCGATATGGAAACACAATCATGATATATCTAAAATCCTTTCATGATATCATTATTTAGATGAAACCCTCTCAAAAAAATTAGGAAATTTACATGATAAATTGCATTTTCTAATTTATTCAACCCGAATTTTCTCATATTTATACTTGGATAAATATAATTTATATCCTAATCTATATAATGAAACACTTATTATGATGTAATTTTCATTTTAATTAACTAACATCTCATATAAGAATATAAATAATGTAAATAATAATTAATTATTTATTTAACTAAATCGACATAGTGATATTCTACTATAAATTTATATATGAAAGCTTATAAGATTTTTCTAAAAAATTAAATTATCATCCCATATAGCATGATTATACCACCATGGGGTTAAGTACTAAATAATATCAAAATAATGGTGCCTAATTAGGGTTCCATTATTTTAACCCTGACTTTGAAAACTACTATAGTGACTTTATATCCTAAACAAAATTCACCAACTATCCATTTTGATTCCATATATGCGTATAATAATTTATTCATACGAGTCATCATTCCCATGACATAGATATCCAAACCTTTATAAAACCATCTATTTCTTGTAAGGTATTCAATTTGTAACATTTCAAGGTCTGGTTAGATGAATTACCATTCCAAACATATAATTGTACTTTCCTTTATAAGTTACAACTAGAAATCATGTAGCAACAAAAAGGTTTTCTATTAATTTTACTGTATAACTATTCTATATGTAATTATTTAATTATTTATGTTATACTAACCCATTTATAAAGGTATTTATTCATTATAATTAGATATTGGCTCCGAATTAGTCCCCATAAATAATTGGTCAACCTAGGAATCTAGTGGAATAAGGATCAACTATGTTGGAATTGGATAATTAATGTCACAGAATTATGATATATGAGAAAACACCATATTAGTTAATGTAGACACTTCAAAAACCAATAATATATCGTAATTACAATATGGAATGTTATTACATAGAATTTAATAATAAAAAAATATAAATAAGATAATTAAAAAATAATTTTATATAAGAGAATAATATAAATAATCACCTAAACATGGATTACAGGTAAGCATCCTCAATAATTAAATATTTAAATCAAGAAATTAAATAAATATGTTACCAGGTAATTTGAGCCTTCATGTTCCAAAAAGGATGAATATAATAATACATTGTTTCCATATAAGGTCATGTATAAAATACCATTGATATAATAAATTAGTGAGTAGAAGAATATAACATAATCAACCAATGTGAAATAATAATAAAATGAAATAAAATACTATATGAACAAAAGTTAAATCCCAAGTTTGTTTTTCATTCCCCTATGTATGGGCTGATCACTCAAAGATGATATTATTTTCAATGTGTCAATACATTTCTTATCCAAAGGATAATAATTAAAAATATGAAGAAAAATAAAAAAAATATGCTTTGATAACACTTTGTAACATCCCTTGCCAAGGAATACTAAATTATTGCCCTGAACATGTTGAAAACATGTCCTTAATCATTCCACCAAATAAACCATATAATTCCTACCAGCTATGTGGTTCCAATGATGGTACATTGTAGAGGCTATACCATTATGATAAGAGTATCATAGTGATGCCTAATAATGAAATCAATAGTAGAACATGTATAAATGAAAGGATGTTTAAAATAACAATATAAATTAATAATAATTTATGAATAAAATGTCCTAATATAAATACATAACCATGTATACCATGTGATTCCACAATATTCAAGAAAACTAAATAAATGAGGAGAAATAAAAAGTTATAATAACATATAAATTTAAATATACCCAATGGTTATCTCTATAATAATAAAAAGATCTATCTAGTTTTATGCTTCTATACTCCCATGAAAAAGGGAAACAGAAAAACCATATTCCATTATCCGGAACCTTTAATTTAGAGATATTTTCTAGTTCTAATTAGTAACATGAATATGGTGTTAGAAAAACACAGTAAGCCACCACAAGTGGTGTTTAATTCTACACGTTCTATGATTTAAAATATATTATTGTTCAAGAAACATCCTAAATAAGTGGGAAACATAATATAATCAATTCATACATTAGTCCCAAAAGGACACCCAACTAACAATACCTACTTTGGCCTATGATGAAATATCTACTATGTTTTATCACTATATATATTGAATCATTTTGATATATATATATATATTAATAGATATACACTATAAATGTATTAATATATATATATATATATAAATACATATATATATATATATATATATAGTTCTAGCTAGTACCTCTACCGTAAAACTGGAATCCAATCATCGATATAATAGTCTCATATGGTAGAATGGGACTCAATCCATGAGCATCACAATACATGACTCCTTGAGTGACTATGATAACATTAGAGGGAATCCATGTATGGGTATCATAATCGATGAGGGATTCCATGCCTGAGTATCATAATATATGAGGGATTCCATGCCTGAGTATCACAATAAACGAGGGACACCATGTCAGAGTATCATAATATATGATCTACTTTATGAACATATATCTTAATCGATGAGGGACTCTATGTCCATGTATCATGATTGATTATGGAATCCATGTATATGTATCATAATAGACGAGTGATTAAATTCCCAACTCCCATAATCGATGTGGGACTCCATTATTGGGTATCACAATAGAAAAGGGATTAAATAATAGAGTATCATAGTAGATGACGTATGCCATGATAGATTATTATTATTTATGTGCGACACCGTGGATAATTATAAAAACCAATATGGAATTTCATGGAGGAGTGTCATAATATATGATGGAAAACATTACCTATTATTTTATTAATAACCCTTAGTTAATTTTTATTTATAGAATATAAAATTATCCAAGTTACTACACAAGCCATTTATTTGTTTTCATCGTGTATAATTAATAAATGAAGTCTTGTTTTGAAGCATTACATATTTCAATTTAACCATTTCTAATATACATTACCGTTTTTAATATTTATAACATCACACAAAAAGGTGTATTTATTATAAAATTGGGGAAATGGATTTAATCAATATCAATAACAAATTAAACTATACAATTTTTTAATCCCATTATGAAAATATTGTGGCCATGAGAGATACCATTCCATTGTAATAATCGTCTAGAAATATTTAATTCAATCGATACAAATTTAATTTAGTTATTAATATTATATGAATCACCAAGAGAAGAATAATTTATGTTTTCAAGTACTGAGAAGTTTATCCAAAATCTCTTAATTTATTAATTCATTTACTACCATTAAATTTATATTTATTAACACATCAATGGGGTGGATTAAAAAATTATTGTGGATGAAAAAAATATTTAATATATCTCACTTAAATTGGTGGTTAATGTTGGGGACACTATACCCCAATAATGTAAGATAATTCATGGTCGTTATATAAGAACATAATTTAATTGAATTAATTTATTAGAATTGATTCTTTTGAGATCTGGCTCATGAAAAAATGAAATATTTATAAAGACTGATGATTTTAAGGGAAAACATATAGACCAAATTCCTTATTATTATGAAAAATAATATATCCAATACGGAAGATTGATTTGATCTACAAAGAGAGTGTTTAGAGGAATAGAAAAACACCCTCAAAATAGGGAATACTTGATCAAAATTAAATAGTATTCATTAAGTATAAATATATTATTAAATGAAGATGGAGGTGTCACAAAACCATCAAGGGATATAATATGTGACATATGGTGATTTATTTCATGAACTAATGATAGAGAACCATGAATGAATAGGAAGAGGGGATGTAGATCGATCGAAAATATATGTATGCGAGATATGGTGGAGGAATGAGAAAGATTTTGGTTAATTAAGGATGAGAAAAATATAGAAATGATAGCTTTAAATGAGGCACACCATTTGGAAAAACGCTTCCCAAAACATGGTTGGACACTCGAGGACTAGAACTAAACATGTTTGATCAGTCTTCATTATTTTCAACAGTGTACAACCCTTGTGGATGGGGCTTAAATTTTATATGAAATCATATCATTTCCATGCTATAATAGGTTTATTGTTCGAAAAACTCTGTGCGACCCTCTAGGAACACTTCCGGACCCACATGACTTCGTGGAATTGTTAGAACAAACAAGGCTCTAACTATATTCATCCCTCTATATTTCAAATAGAACTATACTTTCAATATCTCATTTCACTAAATCATAGTCGAACACTCAAGAAATATCACAGGCCATTAAACAAGTCTAAAACATCAGTTTTTAGGGATAAAACTCATGGAATTTAATTTGAGGATGAATTTATGATTCAAACCAACCTCCAAAATAGAAAATCACAATCACCTCTAGAATTCCCACAGTTCAAAAATATTAGATCTTATAGTATTAATTTTTTACATCTCATGCACATTAATGTATGTGGTCATATCAATATCGTTTTCCATTAATTATTATGGGACATTATTACCACTAATAATGAATTCAGCAGGTATGGTTATGTGGATCATATTAAAGAAGACTATAAATTATTTCAAATATTATATAATTTGAAAAATATAAAAATTTAATAATGTAAGATTTATTATAACTATTTGTTCTAATCAACTATGAAAATATAAATTTAAATAATTTCATGAATATTTAGAAGATAGTACGGTATTCTCCCAAATGACTTTATATTACTCACTATAGAAAAATGATGTATATAAAATTATAAATCATTAATTATTATATATGCCTTGGTTTATGGTAACTCGTGTCGGAAAAACATTTTCCTTTTGGGATTATTCTACTAAATCCACATTATTTGACAAAATCATCTGACATAAATGGATAGTTAAAATACCTTATATTATATGTGGCTATGAATTTTACCAATTTTTAATTAATTATGATTTATTGTTTTGGGGAATACATACAATATATTAACTAAAGTAAAATTGATCAAAAAATAAACTAAATATATATTTTTTAATGAAAAGAAATTGTTGGATATTATTTACATAATCTATATGATAAAAATGTGGTTGTATGTTAACAAACTGTTATATTATAAGAATAAATTATTTGAAATTGAAAAAGGTTTAAATTCAAACTATAACAAAAATATGGTTTTTATCTGGAGATTGATGAGTCCACAAAACAAAGTGTGGTGGAAAAAAATCAACTCATTATACATAAGATGCATTAATTTAGGTTATATGTTTACATGATCAATTGAAATATGAATTTATCCCTTTAATGGAAGATGGTATAATACTCATAGAATATGATCAAAAAATTATAACATCAATACATTATGAAATATTTCATTGATTATTGTTTAATATCTATTGATATTTATTTAGAATCTATGTACACTAATCAGTTACTAAAATTGATAGATCCACTTGAAGGGATAAAACCTGTTGTGTTCAACGGAGTCCTTTATATAAATATTAAAATTTATGATAAACTGAAAAGAATAATATTTTAGAAGGTTATAGAGGATATTAAAATTATTGGATATTTACAACATGGAATCCATTTATCTCGTGGAAATTATCAATTTTATGAAGATACATTTAGATATACGAACATATTATTCCTATAAAATAATTAAAATGCATTTAAAAACCACACTCCTATAATATATATTTTTGAATAAAGTATATATGATAAATAATACTATTTTGGGGATATGTAAAATAGTAATAATATTTTTAAGCTATAATGAACCATATGTGGTTAGAAATATACTTCTCAACAATACAATATTCATTATGATGATAAAATAAATGTATTTGTTATTATATAAAATGAATATAAATCTTATATATTTAATAAGGAAAATAGAAGTGTCTATTAGCTTCAAGAATCAAATGTGGATGAAATAATTCTTAATTGAAAAAAAAAAGATAATTCATCAATACATGAAAAAATTGATAAATGTTTTTCATATTGAATTATCATTGTGATGTAGCAGAAATACAAGGTATAATGTTTTATATATATTTTTCTAAATGGATATTAGGAATTTTCTATTACACATAAATTGGTATTTTTTTTAAAGATGTATGTGGGATAATTATTATAGGTTATTTTACAAAGATTTCAAGGTAAGAGTCATAAAAATACACATCCTCATTTGATAATAAAAGAATAAGAAAGATTAATAAATATTAATTATTCTAATACAAATAGATCAAATAAGTATTATTTTTGATATACTCATATTATTTTTTTGAATGAATTATGTATACTTAGTATATATCCATCAAATAAAATAGAATTCCATCTAGTAGTTATTAAAAATTTTCTCATGTTTATTAGAAGACCTAAGGAAGAAATACTGATCTTTTGAGGAGAGAAATAGTTAATTTTTTATGTTTACACAAATGATATTCTACAAACTGAAATTGTTTATTGGTTTTTAGTTTGGAATTATGTTCTTCCAGAATGATGGAGATTATTTTGGAATGAGTGTATGTAATTAATTATGTTTGATTTTATAAAATAATTTTAATTGTTTGAAACATATTATATAACTAAATAAACTCTCCATATAAATAAACTCAAAACTGAAATTGATTTTTCCCAAAAATCATTAATATAATTTAACTCCGCCGTAGTAATTTAGGTGTAGTTTAGAAATCAAAGTAACAAATGACTAAGATTATGTCATTATAAATATTTATTTTGAATACCATTTTCATTAAGGGATTATTGACAAGGTGATATTAATATCTATCAATAACCTATAATTTATACTATTATAGATCCCCTAAAATAACCCTTTTTCACAATAGTATGAAAACCAAATAATCTCCCATGTCATTTGAATAATGAGAAACCATATTTAGGGTATGAAATTTTTTTCCTTATTCCCTAAATTTATTCATATGTTTTTGTTTTTGATAAATTATGCAAAATTTAATATAATTTAATAAAAATAATTGACAATTAAATTATATCTGTTACATAGGGCATCATTTTTTACATGAAAACAAGACCTTAAAATTTTTATATTACCTTGTTGTCCCTAATAATTGATCATTATATTTCATCGTGATGATATGATAAGATCAATATGAGTATAAATCCTTTTATAGAGATAAAAGTTTCCTGAAAGAAATATATTTGAGTGGGAATGTATTTTGATTTACCATCTCAATGTTAAAAACATTATTATTAATATATATGTTTCATTTTTAATAATTATGTGAACAATGGATATGGATCATTTTTCTTAAGGTTTTCAATTTAGTTGCCTTCAGAAGTGTATTCATACATAGATACCTATCGATTCATATATTCCAATTTATCTCAATATATGGAAATTGAGAACATAAATAATCAAGTGAATTATTTTTATTAACCATGATTTGATGTGTCCACACATCAAATGGGTTATTACCTCATAGTCTTAAATTGTGGTTTTACTACTCATGTGTGTCACCATGATAATATTATATTATTTGTTTTCGTTATATAATATTGAATTTCCCTGGAAATTGGGAATGTGATATAAACATTAGAAGATTAACATTTTCAACATGTCATGATAAATCATGATATGGATGACAAAAAAACATATATAAGATTGATTCAGATGACCATATCATAGTAAAACCCTTTCAAATGTTGGAATCTATGATTTGTTCATAAAAAATCATATATTATATTAATGATTTATATTTATAATCAAAACTAACATTAAAATTTTATAACGTAGTCACAAAAAAGATTATAGAAATTGTGATATCTTGATAAATGATATTGGTTTTTGTGTATATTATTTTCATATAAAAATCATTATAATCTTTTATTATTTGTGTTTTTTTGTTTTTTATTATGGTTAATTATATAATTTCAAAACTGATGTTTTAATGTGTTTTACTATGTAGTTAGATGAGTTTTATTATAAAAGTTTTATTATAAATTTATGATTTCTCATATGTATATATTGGTAACACTGGGTTCCTTGTGGAATCCATTTAATATTTTTGTTTTAAATTCGTTAAAATATTTCCAAAATAATATATTGGATTCCCTAGAATATATTACAGCCTATGGTGATTAATAACGTCCTTCAACCCTTATAACTGATCAACATGGGAATATATATTAGATGTCATAGCCCAACTTTAATAAAAACTATTATCGTGATTCTTTAATGTATTGAATGATGGGATACATGGTTGACTTAAGAGAAGATTGTAATAATTTTGGGTGTTTATTATAAGTCGGTGTTACTCCAATATATTTGATAATGATCTTTGAGTCACCATGGTATATCCTATTTTATTTATAATCATACTTATTTCATTTATTTTCGTTAATATTTTAATGAAATCTAATATAATGTTCTTTAATCTAATATTAAATGGTTTTCTTATAAAATAGTCTTGTGTTTTTATATGATTGAATAAATTTTAGAGAATATTGTTCTTGTGGATGATCATTAACAAGTGTATTTAAATTTTTCTTGTAACTACATGGTGATAAATAGTTTATATAATGGAAAAGTCATGCTATTAACACAACCTATGTGTGAACATGAATTTTATTACATTTTTGTAACATTTTTGCTTCCTCTATTGGGGTTTTATGGCCATATGTGGGTACTTATGATTTATATATGGAAATTCAATATAAATTCAAACGAAATTCATTAATTTAATAATTGTATTTCATTATACAAGGATTTAAAGATGTTATTGATTTGATTTTATGTTTTCCATTGTTGTTTATTTATTATCTTTCGTTATTATTGTGGAATAAATAGAGTTATTCCACCAAAAAGCGCCTCGATGGACCTCCGTGAGAGGATAATAATTAAATTATATATAAGTTAATTACAAAACCCTTAAATTATATTTTATTTTATCTTCATTAAATTTTAGGCAGCCAAATATAATTTTCAGCATTAATCACCAAAAATATGTGGTAATATCATTAAAACTATAAAAATAGAAAAAACTATTAAATTGTTAAATAAAATACCATTCTGAAATGCAGTTGATATTTTATTATGAAAGTACAATTGATTCGAAAGGGGAAATATTTAATACTTTTTTAGAAATATGAAATTTCAATAAATTTATTACTTTTGAAAAAACTATTGAATTAAAATAATGGATTGTAATATAAATTTATATCCTTAATAGGTAGACTAAAAAACTATAATGATTGATTATTTTTTTATTAACGATTAACAAAATTTTTTGTTTAATGTAATTTTTTTATTGTACATTATATATGTTTTGATTGAAATCTAAATTTATATATTCTTTCATTTTAGTTTGAATAGATACACTTAATTAGATAATTTATCATGTTTATATTTTCATCTGATAATCTTTATTTATTTTTCCCAAATATTTTATTAGTTGATGTATTAGAGAAAATATAAAATTTAAAAATATTATAATATGATGACTTTATCATCAAAAAAGAATGTGTTTAAAGGTTAGGGATACTTTTTTTGGACAAAATATATAATATCAATGTAAAATAATAAATTTGATAATTTTATATTGATTATAGAAATCTATGTTTGGAATTTAGTAAGAGTGGGTAATGTTTTCATTCAAATATAAAATATTTTTGGTTCTTCAATTTTAATATACAATTAAAATAGTTCCCATCAATTTTGTTTTGATTTTAATTTCAAATAATTATCCTTTGGTTTACCATAATCTTATTGAATCAATGTGAGTCATCATTATATAATATTTTGGTATTAATAATTTTTTTAATTAAACAAATTATCTAAAAGTAGAACTGCATTAAGATTCTGAAGAAATAATAAAAACTTATTTTCATCAGTTTTAGAAATGAAATCATTTTTTATTTCAAATTTTTAAATATTAATTTTCAATAATATTCATAATGAAAATATAAATTATGGTTAATATGAATAGTAACAATTTCCAAATTTGTTTCACCATGGTAAGGGATAAATGGGTTAAAATGATGGTCAAAAAAGGGATATGTGTTTAAATAACCGTAAAGAATGAATAAAACTAATTTTTTGGGTCCACAATGAAAATAAAGGATCCTGTAGTTTCATTTGGAAAAATTTCTACCACATTCCATGAGAATGACATTTATAATATATGAATGTTCCTTATATTTACAAGGTTGACACACCTTTCACATATAAAAGGGTTCCTACGATGCTCAATTATCCAAAAAATTTATAACCTTATATCAAAATATATCTACCCAAATATGTTACCAAATCTCCTCCATATATACAATATTTTTGTGTCTCAACAAATGAACAATACAATATGGCTTAATTTGTATGACAAAATAAGATATCCAATTTTGTATAAGTCTTAACTGAATTTATTGAAGAATATTTCTACATGAGAATAGATAAAATATAATCTATAATTAATGATATAATGACAATTATATATTTTTTATACCCAAATTACATTATGTGGATTTATTAACTATTTGACATACATTCCATCCTAGGGGATATGAGAATGTAACTTGTGCCTATGTCTGAACTAACGCACCCATAAGCGATGTGTTTTTTTCACCACCACTTCAAATGGATGGTTATATGTATGTATTAAATTAATATATTTTTTATTTATTATGTATTTATTATTTTCAAAAGTAAATAAATTTGTAACTTTAAATAATTTCATTCTTTGAAAAACTAAAAACCCACCTGTGTGAATGAGCATACTACAACCTCTATGAAGTGAAAGAAATCATTTTTCATCACAATATTAAATTTTTTATTGGAATAATTAATATAATAAATATATACAATATAAATAACATGATTATGATTTATTATATGTAATACTGTCAATATATAATAAATTGTTTTTGATGATTTCATTATTATAATGTGTTTTTCTTTTTTCTTATTTTACCAATTACATGAAAATTGATATATTAGTTATGCAATAAATTATTTAGGAGTGTTATGTATATGTAATATTATGTAATAATAAATAAATAATTCTATTTTCATAAATAGTTTTTTTCAATATAAAAAATTATATTATCCTAAAAATTCTATATTTTTTAATCCATGAAACACTAAAAACAGATTCATGTGTTACATGGAAACTACTAAGATAAGATTATTAATGTGATTATAATAAAATATAAAGTTTTACAAATTTATTTACATATTCATTTATATTAATTATGTGTTGGAGAAATTTCCATGGTATAATGAATGAAAATATCAAATCAATTTTTTTGGAAACATTAATAATTAACAATGTTTTATTAATTTCATAAATGAATAATTATTAAGTGGCCACAAAAAATAATTACTCTACTATGTATATATATATATATAAATTATAATTATTCTATTTTATATTTGTTATAATTATAAATTTATAATATATAATGTTATAACATGTTCAACCAAGAAGATATTTGAGGTAAAAAAAAATTTACCAGAATTTACATTTATTGGGAGCTATTAGTTTTCTATTGAAAAATAATTTCTAAGATTATTAAAAATTTAGGAATTTATTATTAAATATTTTCCCCAAATTTTCTAAAAAATATTAACATTTTATACACATAATATTTTCACTTATAAATTCATATATAAAATTTTATGGATTATTATAAGGGTTTCTCATCACACTTTTAATTTGTTGATACATATTATAAATTCACTCCATGATTTATATATTTGAGTGTATATAATTTAAAATAATTTTAATTAGGATAATTATTATAAAATTTATGGGTATTTGATGAATCATCGAATGTTATTACCATCATTTAGTTTTAAGTCAAATTTTCACAAGATATAAGGGGTTATCATAAAATATCATTCTTTATCATATTTCTTATGTTTCAAATTCAATTGAATGCAATGGTATATTATTTATATCATAAACCATATATTTTTTTATCATGGTTATTTTTTAATTTATTTATGTATTATATAAATATTTTTTACATTGGTACTCAATATGTACAATATAATTCCTATAAAAATACAATATTTTACATTTTTTGATAGAATTATATAAATTAAATATAAATTTCCTCATTCTATTTCAATTTCTTTTAGAAAATATAAAATCATTTTATTATTAATCTTCAAAATTCATATTTTTTTCATTTTTTAAAAAGTGTAAAAAAATTTGTTATAAAAACATTATAACGTGAATTTATTTTTCCATCATTGAGATAATTTTTTATAAATTAAATTTAATTAAATAATTATTTTTTGTTTTATGAAAAATTTATTAACATTGTTGTTGTAATTTTAAAAAAAATTAAAAGAAAACAGTTTTTTCTATTGTATTTCAATGTATATCGCATACAAATTTGTAAAATTATTTTCCATATATTTAAAAATTAATTATGGATTGATTGGATTTTATTGAAATATTATTTAATAATATAATACAAATTCTTTTCTATAGATTTAATAGAAATATATTATTTAATGTGGGATCGATAAACACAATTGTTTTTCAATGGAAATTAAAAAATAAAGGAATGATGTGGGATCACATGTTCTTATGTTATATATATGAATGATTTAAAATTATATGATGGGTGTTACTATTTTAGGAGCATAATTCATCGATCAAAGTTAATATGTTACGTGTATTTACCACAATGTTCTTGTAATAATTCCAAATCTGATATACTAATTAATGTAATTAATAATATACTATTTATTATACAAATGTATTATCATGAATTCCAATTTTTCCATTATGATATGGGATTATGGTGTTGTTTATTGGTCCATTATTTCCTAGGGTACATGTAGTTATTACTGATCTATAATTTTATTATTTTTCATGCTTATTTTTTTGAAACATTGTCATGTTGTGAAACATGGTTAGTTTTCATTTCACGTCACAAGATAGTGGTTTTATTTTGATACACATGATTCTTTTTATGAATTAGATTATTACACCACCACTATGTTATCAGATATTTTCTTCTAGGTATGAGTTAGTTTTTTTATTTTATTAATTTAACTAACCAATATTCTGGTCATATGTTCACTTTGGATCTTCATTCTATAATACTGTTATTTACTCTTACATAGAATTTGGCCTCACACTTATTTTGTATTGATTTTCCCAATAACTAAATATGGATAATATGAAATGTATTAATATATGTATTGAATATTTGGATAATTTTTCAATAGTTTATGAGGAAATATTATAAGATAATATGTTCATTGTATAAGGGGAAAATTTCCCAATTGATGATAAACACATGTTTTTTCATATGTAAAGAGATTTTTTGTTATTTTATAAAACCCTATTCCAATATTGGTCTTTGGTATATTAGAGATTCAGTAATTATTTTATATTTTTCTATTATTTATGATATAAATATGGTTTATATATTTGGTATCATTTCCCATATATAATTATTTATATTTCTGATACAAGATCCATGAGTGTATGTTTTAGACTATTTAAATTGGTACCTGAAAAGGGTTAAATTTTCATTAGAGGTTATGAAGTTATCAGATATGTTAGTTTTATGAGTTTTGGATACCTTCATTAGATGATATGTCTCAATTTGGTCATAACATTAAAGTCATGGATTTTTTTTCAAAACGTATGTGATATGATTTTAAATTATTAATTATATTTTTTGAAATATGGGTTTTCAAGGACTATACGATTATGGATGACATAAGCCATTGGTTTTTTATATGTTTTATTGTAATGTATAAATAGGAATAATCTTTTATATTTTTTGGGACATGAGAATACATTTATATTTAATATTATATATTAATACATTCATTCACGTTGAGGTAATTATGGGGTATTTGTAAAATTTATTATTATATTTCAAGAACATTTTTTTTGTGATAATATATAGTGATTACATGGTTAAAGATAATTTGGAAGAATTTCGAAACATTTATATGAACATTTTGAGAATTATGGTTAATGGAAAATTATTGAATAATATTTGATTTTATTTCTAAACATCAGTTACCTTTTTTGAATAATGAATTATTTAACATTTTTTTCTTATAAGATATTGTTGTTGATATTTATAGTATTAGAGAATAAATTTAGTATATTTAGGAATAATTATTTTGATTTTATTGGGACTCATTCTCAATATTCATGAGTAACTAATATTTTTAGTGGATTAATGATAATTACATTTTGAAATTATTTGTAATCAATTCTTTTTTATTTTCATTTTGAATATTTTACTAAGAATACATTGAAGTGCTATGAATTATCTTTATCATTATCTTTTTTACTATTTTATTCAATATAAATAACTATGATATGTATTTTTTGGGTTTTATTACATTTTTAGTTTCATTAAGAACATATTTTTTCCATTTTTATATATTATAATCCATTGAATGATAATTTTTTGGATTTAGCCATAAAAAATTTATTATTTTTATTTATAATTTACTATACGAGGTGAGGTATATGTACAAAAATAAAGAAACAAAACCAAAGGATGGAATATTGAAAATTTATTAGAAATTTATTATGTAATTATATTAACTCATATTTTTCTTCTCTATGGTAAAATAATTACTTAACTCATTTAATAGGAACATAAATATATAGAGACTTATTTGTAAAATATCACACAACAATAACAATGTAATTTTTTAAACTACTTTAGTAGTATTAGTGTAATATTTATAAAAACATGGTGTTATAAATATTTTTTTATGATATCTTAGTTTTAATATTAATAAAAAATAAATTAATTATTATGATAAATTTGACATGAGATTTTACAATTATAGAAAGAAAAACTATTTATAATTTTTATAATTATAATTCAAAGGGATTAAGATATTTAATTTGGGTAAAATATGGAACAATGATATTTTAGTATAATTTATATTTATTAATTTTAATGGGTTATATAGCTGTTGATAAACAAAAAACAAAACTTTCTAAATTAATATATCAGTACTATACAAAACATAAGACACTAATAAGTAGTTTAATGAAATTAAATTATAATATGTGGCTCAAATATACGTAAAAAATATAGTTTATAAACAATATATTCTTTTGAAGTATATTTTCTGAATTCAAAAATATCAATATGATGAATTATTTTAAAAAATTAATATTTAAATAATAATTACTAAAATACGTTAGTTACATCCATTAAATTAATATAAGACTATATTGATGGTTAATTTTATTATTCATTACAAATCAAAAAATGTATTATATAATAAAATTATTTGTCAATATATTATACAAGTCCCATTTTAAACACAATTATTTAATTTCATAAATCATAACTTCGGTAATCTAAATAAAATTTGAATATATCATGAATGAATTATTATAAGGTGATCATTTGGGGTTTTTATGAAAGAATTTATTCCTTGGTTCATAGTGAAAAATACAGATTTTACAAAGACATGAATTTTATAAATTTTCATGATAAATTATTCGATTTAATGTTGATGAAATATATTTCATATGGATATTATAATTTTATGATTTAATAATATACAATTATGATTAAAATATCAATTTTTGATATTTTGTAATTACATGTAAAGTTTTTATTCAAATAAAATCTACATATTTTCTTCTAATTTAATAAAGTATTAAAAAGGAAAATTTAGAGAATGGGGTGGTTTTAACATAAAGTAATTATATATCTATATAATTAAATCTATATAATTCAAGGGGAATGTATATTATACATTATTTTTATGTAAAATATTATTCTTCGAACAAATTAATTTCAATAAAAAATATTTTTCCTTATGTTTTTTGAAAATATATTTGAAATTATTTATACAATTTCATGAAATGTAATAATTTCATATACATATAATATGTTCAATTATAATATATAATTTTGAAATTTGTATACCATAATTTTTGGATTTAGTAAATACTTAGCATTGTAAGAGTTTGTCACCATTGTAGGGGTCAAACGAGTTAAAGAGGGTGGCCATTCTGAGATACCCGGATTAAAATGTCATTAATACTTATATTAAAATATTGTTTGAGTGTATTTAAACCATAAATCATCCCATAATATTTATTGAACCCAAGAGAAACAACTCTCAATGAGAAATACAAATATTATATTTTAAATTTTATTATATTTAGAATGGTTCATCTCCTCCCAATTATAAATTATAACCTCATCTCATAAGCTATACTAACACATTCATCACCAAATCATGACCTATATCAAAAAAACCCACCCACTACCCTTCTACCATTTTCATTGTGGTCTTAGTATCATTAAAATTTTATACCATGAACTAGGAATATGTAATCCTAATTAAAAATTCTAAATACAGAGGTGCAAGTATTAACTAGTTTCTTTCATGTATATATCATATTGTACATTATTAAAATATATTATTATTATTATAATAATAATAAATAATTTTATTTAATATAAATAGAGTAATCTACATAGATTGAACATCTTTTTTCTACCTCATTTACAACCTATGGAAAATTAAAATGTCACTCATTCATGGGTGCATACATCTTCCACTATGAAGCGATGCATTTAATTTTTCATCACCACCTCACATGGATGGTTTTATAGTTTTATTTAATAAATATATATATTATTTTTGATATATTAATTACTTTATAAAGATAAATTATTTTTTAATATTCAATATTTTCATTGCATGAATATTGTAAACATCAATTTTAGATTTGTTTTTACTCACATTATTAAATGGATGCTTCTAAAAATTAATATAATGAATAAATATTATAATATGATAATATTTAGTTTCAATAATGTTGATGTTATCACATTATAATTATTATTATTTTCCAATTTAATTGATATTACAATTTTTATATTTTTATATTTTTACCACTAACATGAAAATTATATCAATTTTATGTTACGACAAATTATAGAAGTTTTATTTATAGTAATATTATAATATAATAATTCATTAATAATTTGTTCAGAATAATGGTGTTTTAATATTAAAATTTATTTGTAACTATAAATTCAATTAATTACTGAAATATGAATACAACCTAAAAGTGCATTTTTAATAGTTATATGAAAACTCTAAATATAAGATCAATACTGTGAATATTTATATCCTAAATTTTTTTAAAATTATGAATTAAATATTCTTTATCATTATGTAGATAAAGAAATGGAAACCAATGTTCAAGGAAAAAATCATCGACTCGATGGAATCTTGGATTAATGAATAGTTAAAAAATATTGATTTTAACAAATTTTTATATATAATTGGGTAATAATTAATATATAATTTAATTTTATATAATAATATAACTAGAAATATTTATTTTTTAAAATATTTTTAAAATTTAAAATTTACAAAAGATATGTTTGATTTTGATTGACAAACTAGATTTTAGAATGATGGGGATTATAAACTCAATTTCCGTCTACTAGGTTATATGGCATACTAATTGAAAATAATTTATCATGATTGTATACATTATGAACAATAATTATTTATATTGTTTTTACACTTATTTTATATAGATTTTAAAAAAATTCCACCTAATAGTTTCATTGATTGATTCTAATTTCAAATGATAGAAATAATTTAAGGGTTTTTTATATCACATTTCATTGTTCGAGAAAGAAGACATATTAAAAATTTATTTTATATTGTGTGGTGCATATGTTACCCTATAATATAATTTAGTATTATTTTCATTAAAATTATTTGCATTAAAAATTCATTAATATTTTACTATTTCATTAGGTTTTCATTCTGAGGTTATAAAATATTTAAGGGATTGTGTTACAAAATTTATTTATGTGAGTATTTTTTATGCTTCAATTTAATTATGTGAAATTATATGTTTTATTTCTTTATAACAACAAATGTTCTATCCCCATATAGGGTTCCTTATTTTTTTCCATTTTTTATTTTAATATTTTCCTTTTTGGGTCATTAAAATACCATAAGAATGTTTTAATGAAAACCCAACATCATTTTTCATTTTTTATATGGAATACCTCCATCAAACAAAAATGATCTCAAAAATTATTTTATATATTTTATTTCTGATAAGATATTTAATATATTAATTTTCAACATTATTATATTTTTTTAAAAACATTAATGGAATATTATTTTCATGTTTTGAATATGTAATTTTGGAAAACATTTTATAAATTTCTAGATGATTATTTTAATAGATTTATAGAATGAATTAATTTTCCCTCTGTCATTTCCATTCACACATATTTAATTAATTTTAAAAATTATCACGGTAATTCAATAAAAATAATATTATCTAATTTTAAAATTTATTTACAAAATAAAAAATAAAATAAAAATCTCATTTCTATTATTTTGGAATAAATATTTCTAATTATTTTGTAAAAGTATATTTCATATATGTAAACATCCATTTTGGATTGATATGCATCATAATGGTTATTATCTTATAATACAATCATCCACATTTCTTTTTAATTTGTATTATAATGATTTATAAAGATTTTTCCTGAATGAAATTTATTTATCATAGATTAATTTATCTAATATAGAATTATTAGTGATATTATGTACATATTATATATATATATATGGATTATATTTAATTAAGGGATGGGTCTCTAATAGAACCTTAAATGCTTAGGGTAAAAGTGTAATAGATTATGAAGTTATTTAAGGATATGAGTGATAATGTATAATATAATATATTAATGGATGATAGTAAATTTTCATGACCAATTTTAATAAGTGATTCATGAGAATTCTTCCAGATCACTTATGATATAAGATTATGTTTACAATTCCTAATCCACTGTGTTATGTGATTATGGATGTTATTCCTTATGTTATAAGAGAAAGTTTAATATTCATAGGTATTATCCACATTATATTATTCCATAGGGAAATTTAATCATTTTCATGGATAATGATAATTGTTTTATATCAATACCCATATTTAATATTATGATAATGTCTATGGAAAAAACATTATGACATAATATATTTTCTCACGACTGTGACACTCTCAAGTTATACACTTTCCTTCAATATTATTATATTATGATCATCTTATCATAAATTATTATCTCCAATTTACAATTCATATGTTTATTATTACTTATAATTTGATATGAACCATCATAGGATCCCATTTCCACAAGATATAAAGAATGATATTATATAAGACAGGTTCTAAATAATTTATTGTGTTGATAAATTTTTGTGGGATTTTGATGAATTATTATAATATTTTTTTTTCTTAGTATAATTGGAATATTTCCATTTTTAATAGAGAGGCCTTGGATTTGTAATATAATGGTTATTTTCCCAATTATCTATAACTCTAATCCAAAATAGTTCTAGGGTATTTATGTTGGTCATTAAAATATATTGATTTTGTAATTATTGATATATAAAATTTGGCTATAATTGTTAGTCTCAATTATGGTCTGTAGCAATTTATTTTTAATTTTCATAGTAACAAATAGTCGTTTTCATAGGATATACCCTAATTCCACTACTAGATTAGTATTTGATGAAAAATATACCCCAAATCAATAAAATAGAAATGGGTAGTTTACTTGGGCCTAAATATTGTTAAAAATATAGCTCATGAATTGTAATTAAAACAAATTTCAACCATAAATTGTGAATGATTTAGCTTATATAGTTATATATGAAATGTAAAAATAGTGTGGGTATTTAATTTTATCTAATCCCCAGAGAAAATTATGGAAATATTCTTAACATTTATTCTAACAATCCATACTATGATTTTGAATGTTAGTTCTTTTGAGATAAACTAGAATTTAATGTTTATGGAAGTTCATCAAGACCATTTTAATATATATATTATATGATTATATTATACATTATTCATTGTAAATGGTGTTATTATAACATTTTTATGGTTAGTAAATTCTTATTTAACAAGAAACATATCATTACAATTACATGATATTTGGGAAATATATTTCCAGTAATTACTCCATGAAGTATTAACATTTTGAGAATAATATAAGACATAATATTTAGTTAAATTTATTCTTATTATTCCTCGCTTTTAGTATCCTGAAATTTCCATGTAATTGTATTTAAATTATATGGAATTATTTCAAGACCACATGCTCTAACAACATGTGATTCTAATTCTTGGTGATCCCGGGAGGGAATTTTGATCTTTTTTATGTTATGTTTAGTAAAAGTGTGTGTAGGTTTTTATATCATTTCAACCTGTAATTGGATGAAAAATACATTGGCACATTTGAACTCATAATGCTGGGATATCCTAGAAAGGAAATACATTTAGCCAGAAAGGGCTAAATAAAAACTTAAATATTTGGACTTTATGAAAAAATAATAATTAAATAACACACCATTTTATTTTATTTCCTTTATCATTTTTGAGTGGTGAAAAAATGATGATATTGTGCCACAATGAGACGCAATAATGGATATCATTAATGAAATTTTAACACGAAGTGTAACGACAAATTAATGAAGCGACTTCGCACTATAATAGAAACGTTGCACAATGTTTTCTTTAAATATTCGACATGTTGGTGGAATGGAGGATTAAAATATGAGGACTCTTTTTAGAACCTCTGACATATTTACTCCCTGATGAAGAATGACTAACATCAGGAGGATGTCATCGAGATAAAAAGTAACTCATAGAATGACTAGTTCCATCGACCGCTCAGACCCCCAATGACGAAACACTACTTCAACGAACGTCAACGAGCTAGGGGTTCTTTTATTCATATTTTTCCCGTTATTTTTTCTAATAGATGAATGTGGATTAACCATGTAGATTAAACCATGAATAGGTTAATCCACAGACTGTCTGTTCTTGTGAACGGGTGAGGTTTATGGGTTTTTTTTCAAGATTGATTTATTAATGACAGAACATCATACCTAATCCTCCCATTTAATAAACACTAAACCCGAAGGGTGTAGGACAACATGAACATTGCACGACCACCACCTCCATGTAAAATCTTGATTGATGAACGTTTAATGTTGTGGAAAAGATATTTTGAGGTCGACCCAGTGATGGAGGAGGCATAATGACCCCATAGACACTAGTAGACTGAGAAAAAGACCACCAGAGAAACTTTGGTGGCCCATATAAGGAAATTATGACACGCCGACACCAGCATCGACCATCAGGGGCCCGTTGTGATGGCCATGGGTAGAGGGAGGGGATGGTCTCGATAGTTCCTCAAGGGTGCATAAGTATGTAGTTGGATCGCCACAATGATATAGAGGAGTAGTGTACCACGTCTAGGTTGCCTGGGTGACTTTGTGAGCAGCGGTTGCTCGACTGTGGCGGTGGGGAGGTCACGGCTCATCAGCCATAGTAGATACTAGGTGCTACGCTAGGCAGGTGTGGCATGTGAGGTGAAACATGCCCCTTGCTTTCTACGTTTGAACATGGAGGGGCGCAACAAAAGCTATTGTGTCCTTGGAACACCCCACCGACGAATCGTGTGGCCAATCATGAGCTAGCGAGCCGCACCCCGAACCAGGGGGTCGGGTCACTCCCATATAGGTGGGCTTGTCCTACTACCAACGGCCTAGACCTATTCCGGTTGACCGGACCTGTACACTGTGGGTTGGGCCATCTTTGGAAGACCGGACCCTCACCCTTCGGGGTGGGAGGTATGAGACCGGGTCCCCGGGCGACCCGACGGGTTGAACCCCCGACCAAATAGGGAAAGGCCCCATAAGGCCTATTGGGCATGGCGAACTATCCTAGATGGACCAAATAGAAATAGTCATAGACTGAACTAGGTTGGGTCATTCACATTTAAATCTAAGGTATGTGGGAACCCCTGATCCATGTTTGTCGGGATGGTCCAACCGGGTCAAACAAGGCCCAAACGCAATCGGCCCCATTTTACGAAAATGTTTGAATCGTATAGACCGTGCATCCATTCGACGCCCTGTCTCTTGTGTGGGAACCCTTACAATGGGACGATAATTTGAGTTATTTCTATGTGGGACATAGTGGTGTTTGAGATATTACTTATTTATCAAGCATAAACCATGTGTTTATTTAGTTTCATTGCATACACGCAACAATAATGTTGATCCTTAGTGGACTTGATGTCGAGCATCATTTGTTTGGATACTTAATGTCTTGGTCACCGAGTAGAAACCATGTGGATCTTTAGTGGCCCAACAGATTACTATCAGCTGTGTAGATCCTTAGTGGCTCGGTAGACACACATCAACCATGTGGATCCATAGTTTCTTTCCAGATGAGCATTGATTAATTAGGGATGAGTAACCCAATAGTATTAAATTTTATTCACTATTACCAGTGAATATTTTTTCCACTAGAATAAACCTAATGTAATCTGTATTTGCTTTGTGGTTTTGGATTTTTGGTTGCTTTTTGGTATTTCTCTTTAGTTTACTAGGGTCCCTTATTGAGTATTATGTTATTCACCTATGCATGGTCTTCTCCCACATGTGATGTGTCATGTGCAGACATCGAATGTTTCGATGGAGGACATGGGGTCCTAGTTTGCGTGGCCCAGTAAGACCAAGTGGATAGGATGTACTGATTTTGTTTCCAATAGCTATGCTACTCTTACCATTAGGTGGGGTTTTCAGTGGATGGCTACCCTAGTCCCTTTGTACATTGCGATTTTCAGTTCTTTTTTTGGGTTTGTATTCCAGACCACATATTTCTGCTCTACTTGTACTCAAAACTATTTTCAGTTTACATTTTTTCACCTTTTTGTTTCTGGTATGAGGATGGGCGTGTGTGTGTGTGTGTGTGTAAAATTAATCTGGAAAATGCATCTCACTTGTTGGTTTAATCCTTCTATGCTAGATGCCATCCCCTATCCATCAGGAGGCGAGCTTGGGATATGAAACAACACGAGATCTCTGGTGCGATTCCTGACAAAGTTGTATCTAAGGAGGTCGATTATACCTTAGAGACCGAGAGTATACTGTTTTTGTTTTGGGGAAAAATGTTAAATGTTGTAATTTCAACTTTCAGATTTGAGGAGTGAATTGTTGCTCCAGTAGACAACATATCGTTACACCCAGAAATTGATTTCCGATTTCCCTCTCAATGCATAAAAACAATAGTTTTGAAAGATTCTATTTGAGTTATTTTGAATAAGATTCATATAAACAGGTATAATATTTATGTTGTGGACCATCTTGATCATTTTTAGGATTCCCCACAAGGACAAATAGCCAATATTATAATACATGGTTGAGAGGATAGCCTGCCTAGTGACGAGGAATCTGTTCAGGGACCATTTCCTGATATGGCCCCAATGGGTGGTGCACTAGTTCTACCACCACACGTTGGTGAGAAACTACTACTGTCTATACTGGCAGAATATGTTTGCAGACTTAGTTCCCTACATGAGTTTCTGAGAGAGAGACCTTCCTTGTTCAGGGGATAACTGGATCCTCGGATCTATGAGAAATGGTTGGAGGTGATGGCATGGGTTGTCCACATAATGGGGACATCGGTTGACGAGATAGTTATCTTAACTATGATCCTTCTTCAGGGCTCGATTGGTAGATGGTAGAGTCTATCATATTAGACCCAATATGGGGTGACAATGCCTTGGGATAACATTGAGTGCATGATCTTAGAAGTGTTTTCCCCATGGCCTTATGCTCTGTAAATATTCAAGAGATACATCAACTTTAGTAGGTAATTTTTTCAGTAATTGGGTACCCTATGAGGTTTACAGACCTTCTCTCTATACTCCATGGATATGGTGAGGGAAAATTTATTTAGGGATTATACCATTGAGAAGGGACTCAGGATAGAGATTAGGACATCGATGATGTCTCTTAGCATCCCTGCCCAAGCCTAGGTTCTAGAGAGATCCCTTATATTATTGATATTTCTCATTGAACATACACTAATAATGGGGGACACCACTGGGGGATAGCTACTCAAGCCCTCTATGGCAGGAAACCAAATGATGGAGCATCAGTTCAAATGTTCTTGATCATTTAGTGTACAACAACATGACTTGTGATTGATGGTGCGAGGATGCTAGGATAGTGGGATATTGCAGATGAGAAGGATGTGCTACTTGTGCGGTGAGCAGGGACACATGTCTCCTGACTGCCCAACCTTCTGTATGAAAGATCATCAAATGGTTGTTGGACCACCATTATAGAGGCACTGGATTGAGCGAGGAGGACCATAGGGTGGAGGATGTGGCACGGGAGGAGGTCGAGCAGTTTGTGGTGGGGAATGGTTCAAGGTACTACTACCACCATCGCCGTGTAGTCCACCTTGACCTCAGGGAGAAATAGGATAGGGGAAAGTTCATCTTCAAGAATCAGATAATTATGACAACGGCACTCCGAAGTTGATTTGAGGTATGATCTGTGTCTTCTCCCCCTTGTTGTAGTTCTTATAGAATTAGGTGTGAGTCAATATTTCATTTCCAGGACTCTCGTTTAGAGTTTATAGATTTTGGATGGCCTATTAGCTCAATTATTATGGTAAGAGGCTCTTACAAGAGGGTATTTTATAGTTACACATGGGTGCCGGTAGTGTGAGCTTACTGTATCAGGCATGCGCTTCAACGAGGATCTCCTAGAAGCAATAGTGAGGACATAAGATGAAATTTTGTGTATGTACTGGTTATCCATATTCTATGACCGTATCGACTATTTTAGGCATAAAATGGGTTGTGTCTATGGAGATGAGACAATATTTTCCCTTACTGGTGAAAATGAAACCCTTACACCACATGATGGACTTTCTCATAGTAGGGTGCAACTGATAACTCATCAGTATGCTATCCTCACCCTTAGTGTAGTTGAACATATGATTTCATACATTACAATATTGAAGGATGATTATGTGGATGTCTTTTCTATGGATTTCTGGGACTCCCTTCTCTCATAGAGGAGGAATTTTCCATTGACCTGTACCCTAGGATGACACTGATATCTACACCAGCATATCAGATGGATCCCCTGGAGCATCACGATCTAAGGGTACATATAGAAAACATTTAAGGGAAGGGGTTCGTAAGTCCCAGATTTTCCTCATTGGCAGACCCAATTCTATATTTCAAGATGGTAGACAAGAGATTGACGCTATGCATGGACATTCGGCACATAAACCATGAGGCATTAAAAAACAATTATCCACTACCGAGAATTGGTGACATCTTAAATCAGCTAAATGGAGTGAGTTGGTTCATGAATATCAACCTTAGGTCAGGCTATCACCAAAATCAGGTTCAGGATCAGGATGTATGGAAGCTAGACTTCAGTTACCAGTATAGCCACTATGTGTTCTGGGTGATGCCTTTTGGCTTGACCAATGCCCCTTTAGTATTCATGGGACTCACGAACAGGATCATCCAGCCTTTCCTCTATCTTTTATGGTAGTATTTATTGATGAAATCTTGGTGTACTCAGTGTATGAGGAGGATCATGCCACACACCAGTAGCTGGTCATAGATACAATCCTATAGCACCGGTTTATGTTGATCTCTCGTTGTCCCAGTTCTGGATTAATGAGATCCTATATCTGGGACACATCATCTCAGATGCTGGAGTTGAAGTGGATCTAGTTATGATAGAGGTAGTGCTCAGTTTTATCTTTTTTAAGTTATGATTAGTAAAAGTGTGAGTAGTTTGTTTATATATTTTCAACCTGTGATTGGATAAAAAATACAATGTAATTTTTGAACTGATAATGATGGGACTATCCTAGAAAGGATATACATTTATACAGAAAGGGCTAAATGAAAATATTAATATTCGTACATTAAGAAAAAAATAATTAAATAACAAAAAAATTATTTTATTTATTTTCTCACCAAAGAGCGGCTACAGAACGACGATATGATTCCACAATGAGACACAGTAATGGATCTCATAAATGAAACGTTAACACGTAGTGTAACGACACATTAATGAAGCAACGTCACAGCGTAATAAAAACACTATTCTATTTTTTCTTTTAACATTCAAGACATTGGTGGAATAGAGGATTAAACTATGAGGACACTTTTATGAACCTTCTATGGATTTCCTCCCTGATGACGAATGACTGACATCGTCCGGACATCATTGAGATCGACGTAACTCAATGAATGACTAGTGACATCGATATATCAGACCCTTAATGAAGAAATTATACGGCAACGACCATCAATGAGGTAGGGTTTTTTTATTCATTCTTACCCGTTATTTTTTCTAATCGATGAATACAGATTAAAGCATGAATATGTTAATCCAAAGAACGTAAGGTCTGGTCATTGGGAGATGTTTCTGGGGTTTTTTTTCAAGATTGATTTATTAATGACAGAAGATCATACCTAATACTCCCATGTTATAAACACCAAACAAGAAGGTTGTGGGACGACAGAAACAATTCACGACCTCCACTTCCATGTGAAATCTTGATTGATGATGTTTGAAGATTCCAAAAATCGAGTTTGTGGTCGTCCCACTAATGGTGGCGGCTTAATGACCCTATAGGCAGACGAAGATTGAGAAACATACCACCAAAAAATCAATGGAGGCCCGTATAAGGAAATTATGATGCGCCGACACCAGTAGCGGGAATAGGGGGCCCGTGGTGATGACTATGGCTAGAGGGAGGTGGCGTTCTTGAAAGTTCCCTGCAGGTGCAGAAGGACGCAGTTGTATGGCCACAATACCGTGGAGGAGTAGTGTTCCATGCCATGGGTGCCTGGGTGACTTGGCGAGCCATGGTCCCTCGATTATGGTGGTGTGGTGGTCAAGACTCATCAGCCACAATAGATTCTGGATGCTAAGCCAGGAAGGCATTGCATGTGAGGAGCAGCCTTCCCCGCACTTGCTACGTTCGAACTAAAAGGGGGTTCAGAGAAAGATGGTGTGTCCTTGGAACACCACACTGATGGCTCGTGTGGCCGGTCATGGGCTAGTAAGCCGCACCCCAAACCAGGGGGTTGGGCCAGTCCCTCACAGCTGGGTTGGTCTTACTACCAACGGGATGGACCTATGTCAGTTGACCGGACTTATGCACAGTGGGTTGGACCATCTTTGGGAGACTGGACCCACTCCCTATGGGGTGAGAGGGATGAGACCAGGTCACCGGGTGACCCGATGGGTTGAACCCCCGACCAAACTGGGAAAGGCACCACAAGGCATATTGGGCAAGGCCCACTATCCTAGATGGACCAAATCGATACAGACATAGACTACGCTAGTTTGGGTCATTCAAATTTAAATCTAAGGTATGTGGACCCCCTGATCCATGTTTGTCAGGATGGTCCGACCGGGTCTAACAAGGCCCAATTGCAATTGGCCCCTTTTTACGAAAATGTTTGAATCTTACAGACCGTGCATCCATTCTACACCCTGTCTCTTGTGTGGGAAACCTTATTATGGGATGGTAATTTGAGTTATTTCTATATGGGACTAAGTGGAATTTGAGATATTACTTATTTCTCAAGCATAAACCATGTGGTTATTTAGTTTCATTGTAGACAAGAAACAATCATGTTGATCCTCTGTCGCCTTGAAGTCGAGCATCATCAGTTTGGATCCTCAATGTCCTGGTCACCGAGTAGAAGCCATGTGGATCCTTAGTGGCCCAACAGATGAGTATAATCTATGTAGATCCTTAGTGGCTCGGTAGTCGCACATCAACCATGTGGATCCTTAGTTTCTTGTAAGATGAGCATCGATTAATTAGGGATGAGTCGCCTAATAGTATTAAATTTTATTCACTATTACCAGTGAATATTTTTTGAACTAGAATATACCTATTGTATGATGTATTTTCTTTGTGGTTTTGGATTTTTGGTTACTTTGTTTTTTTATCTATAGTTGATTGGGGTCCCTTATTGAGTATTGTGTTATTCACCCATTCATGGGATTCTCCCACACGTGATGTGTCCTATGTAGATGTCCAACGTTTTGATGGAGGACATGGGGTCCTATGATGTGTGGCCTAGTAAGACAAAGTGGACAGGACATACTACTTCACTTTCTAGTTGCTATGCTACTCTTACCATTAGGTGGGGTTTTCAGTGGATGGCTACCCTAGTCCCTTTATACATTGCGATTTTCAGTTCTTTTTGCTGGGTTTGTATTCTGGACCACTTGTGTTAGCTGTACATGTACTCAGAACTATTTTGAATTTACATTTTTTCACCTTCTAGTTTGTGGTACATGGATGGGCGTGTTTGTGTGTAAAATTACTCTAGAAAATGCCTCTCACATTTTGGTTGAAACCTTCTGCGCTAGACGCCAACCCCTGAACTTCAGGAGGAGGGCTTTGGATATGACACAACATGTGATCTTGCGTGCTAGTCATGAAAATGTTGTATCAATGGTGGTAAGTTATACCTCAAAGACTTAGAGTCTATTGTTTTTGTTTTGGGAAAAAATGTTAAATGTTTCAATTTCGACATTTTAGATTTGGGTAGTGCATTGTTGGTCCGAAAGACAACATATCCTTACACCTGCAGTTGTGGACCATCTTGATCATTTTTCGGATTCCCCCACAAGGAAAATTAGCAAATATTCTAATACGTGGTCAGGAGGATAACATTCCTAGTGACAAGGAATCTATTCAGGGACCAGTTCCCGATATGGCCCCACTAGGTGGTGCACTAGTGCTACAACAACCCATTGGCCATAATCTACTACTGGCTATACAGGCTGAGGATGTCCGCAGACTTAGTGCCCTGCATGAGCTTTCTAGAAAGAGACCTCCCATGGTCATGGGATAAATTGATCCCTAGATCTCTGAGGATTGGTGGGAGGCGGTGACATGGGTCCTCCACAAAGTGAGGACACCGCTTGACAAGATAGTTATCTTAGCTGTGATCCTTCTTCAGGGCTCGGTAGAGATTTGGTAGAGTCTATCCAATTATAATCATGATGAGGTGACCCTGTCTTGGGATAACAATGAGTGGCTGATCCCAGAATTTTTTTTCCAACGTCCTTGTCCTCTGTAAAAATTCAAGAGATACATCACCTTTAGGAGGGAATCATGTAAGTGACTGAGTGCATTTTGAGGTTTACAGACTACTGTCACTACTCTATAAAAATGGTTCAAGATAAATTATTTAGGTCTTGTACCATTGAAAAGGTCCTTAGGATTGAGATCAATGCATCAATGGTGTCTTTTATCATCCCTACCCAAGACTGGGTGCTAGAGAGAGCCCTTTTATTATAGATATTTCTCGTTGAACAGGAACTAACAGTGTGAGACACCACTGGGTGATAGGTAGTTGAGCCCTCTGTGGCAGGAAACCAAATGATGGAGCATCAGTCCATATGGTCCAGACCATCTAGTGGGAAACAACATGACTCATGATCGATGGCGAAAGGCCACCAGGACAGTGGGAGACTGCAGATGAGAAGGATGTGCTACTCATGCGGTGAGTAGGGACACGTGTCTCGTGACTGCCCAACCTTCCATATGGAAGACCATCATATGGTTGTGTGAACACCATTATAGAGGCATAGGTTTGATGTAACATCCCAAGTAAGTAATGAATAATATATATTTTTATCCATGTCTATTAATGATTAAGATAGTGTTTTAGAGGCTTAAAATGAAAATAAATACAATCTTATGCATGGAATAAACTAATATTCTTAAAAGATTGATTTACTGCCTTTTGATGGAAAACCATTTTTGAATCTATCTTTTGACAATTTTATAAACTATGTTTGTCAAAATAAACTTATTCTTTATGATTGGGACATCAAAATTTACCTTGTGTGAATTTTTGGTATTTTTCTGACAATGTTCATTTTTTAATGAATAGTGAAAAATACTGCATTTTACGTCAAAACTGCTTTTTAATCTAATTTATTTATATGATTAGATTATGTTTTGAATTGGTTTTGAAGTGAAATTAGAATATATTTTTACCATTTTATCCAATGGTGGTCATTGGAATCAATTTCACTTTGAAATTAGACTTAAACTGGTGTCAATCTTTTGATACTTATTATTTTGTAAAAACACACTATTTGCTCTGGCAGCGGGAATTAATTATTAAATTAATTAATGTGACTTATATGATTTGAATTTTGTAAAATAGACTTCATTTTTGAATTCGGAATATCAAATATAGCTTAGGGTGAATTTTTGGTAATTTTCAGAAAAACTTCAATTTTGATGAATAGTGAAACCACTAAGTGGTAATCAGGCAAACTGATTTTTCAGTTAAATGAAAGTTTACCACTAATGTGTATTGAATTTTGAAAATCCGACATACATGGTTGTCATTAAGAAGTAAAATGTGGTTCAATGAGATTAAGATAATTTTTTGGTGAATAGTAACTTATTAAGTGTTTAATCGCGATTAGTGGTAATTAGTGTAGTTTAAGGTATAAATAATGCTTTAATAATATGAAATGACCTAGACACATGTCCCAACCTTATTTGTTGTGTCATGGCCGACCAAGACAATCCATGGGTCAACTTGGGGACCCCATGGAGACATTTTGGTTGGGAAATGACATAAATAACTTTATATTAAATGTTAAAGTAAAAATGACACAAACATAATACGTTTTACGAAAACAATTTTCACATGGGGTTATAAAGATCAGATATTTGATTATAAATAGTGATTGGAAAGATAAAAAGATTTCCTACATCATAGTATTTTTTTATGATTTTTAGACATTAAATAAATTAAATTATTTATGACATAATAATGATGCAGCGATGACATCATTATTTGACGATTTAAATAAAATGGAATGATAATGTAAAATCTATGAACTACACATGGCCAAAACCAATTGTATGAGTGGATTTCGAACCCTTATCACCTTATCCACAAATTATATTAATGTGGGTCCTTTTGAAACCGAAAAACATTTTCAAATAAAGTAATACTTCTTTACTTTCCAAAAGTGCCCCTCCTCTCCTCTTATAAAAGGCCCCCACCTCTACCTCATTTCACACACTCCTCAAGCCTTTGGCTCGGCCAAACCCTGCCCATTTACTCTATCCACATCCCTCTCCTCATCCTAGAGGATTCCCTTTGGGCAGAATCCTTTCAAAGGAAGCCTTTACGCTCAAATCAAAAGGAGTTACACTTTTAAAGGTAATTCATTCTCTCATGTTCATTTGTTTTATTTTGCTTCTCCAACCCCCTAAACTCTTTTTATTTAATTATTTTGTAACAAAAAAAGTATCTTCAATATACAAGTATGTTTTTATAATATTTATTTGAGCTACACTCTCACACAACAACATCAAATGGTTAAAGAACATACGGTTTCCGTGGATGGCGAAATTCTGCCTCCCGAAACGATGATTGTTCAATACTCATTTAACACCTTCAAAGGTGGCCATTATGATGTCACTATTTTTATATATGATATATAATATGTTTATGTTTTCCTTAAGCTTCTATTTTTTTCATTTTGGGCATACCTCTATGGTTCCCATTATGGGTAAACACGATATCTTCATTTTAGGATGTGCGGACTACCGCCCCTGAAAGTGATTTGATTCGTTAATACCATATGTGGGATGTGTAAAGGATAAAGATAATGATATTATATATGTTATTATACTGGAATTATAATATACTCTGATATCATTATGATTCCATTTCAGAAAATATGAAATAGAAATGGAACTAGCATTCATGCGTATGTACGGCTTACCGTCTCCAGGAACGGTGCATTTCATTTCTTACCTCTAAATGTGATGTAATATTATAAATACATGTATATGATGAATATATATGATATATATGTTATCCAAATCATTAATATCATTCTGGATATAACGAACCTATGACCAAATTAACAACATGTAAGTGTAAGAAGTCTATTTTTGACTTAAGAACCAAATACCGACAAAATGAACATTATTAACATAACTAATTACATGATGTTCATAACATGGTATAAAAGGAATAATGAACTTGAAAAAGATTCATATGAAAGTAGAGATTACCTCAAGTTTATTATTCAGAAGATTAAAGAACGGTCGGGTCAAGTCGGATACGAGGTATGGGACTTCGTCTCAATCTCCTTTCATTGAGGCATATTTTATTTTATACACAACTTTCTTTTATACGGTGTATAAAACCCTTTGACTTTTACGTTTATTCAAAAGGAATCTTTTTTATACGAAGAGTTTACTAAACGACAAATGGGAATGTTTTTGTCGTACGTATGCGGCGACAACGACTTCTCCGCCGCCGTGACCGTTATTTGAGTTTCAGCTTCCTCTACAAGTCATACCCTTTTTTTTAAATGAAAAATAAATACCATGTTTTACTTTGGTATTAAAAATGGTTTTCATAACGTTTTTATTATATCGATGTGTTTTATTGATATCTTGTGATTGAAATGTGGAAATGTTATGTTTCCTTTATGCATGTTTTATGTGATACGATTATGTTATGGTTCTTGGGCATTATTATGAAGACGGGTGGTTCCGTGATAAACTAAGGGCGGGTGAGCCCGATATAGCTCTCCAATGCATTGGGTAACGCGAAGGAGTGAAACGTTAAGGTTTCTCCGAATAGATTTAGGAAATATACTGTGATGGGTATTCCAAACATAGCCAAGAGGGTTACTCCCTACGTAAGAATGTTATGAATGCCTCAAGTTACCTTTATGTCTTATGATTTCTATGATTTATTCATGATTTTATGAGGTATGTTAAAGTGCCTATGTTTTATGGGTAAAGTATTATTTCATTCTTATTTATATATGAACTCAAGTTTCCTTTCCATGTTTTTTTTATAACCCATACTGAGTTTTTATGCTCATCCCATGTTTTTGAAATGTTTTTCACAGGTCAAGGGAAAGGTACATGATAAGATGATAGAGTCAAGGATGTGTCAATAAATAATCCATGTTTTATTTTAAATATGTTTCCATTGATGGGAATGAAGAATACTATCTTTATGTATCCACTTTGTTTATACGTGGAATGTAATGCAAGTTTTGTGATCTAATTCTCTAAAACTCTAAACCTGAAAAGATCCTCAATGTGAAATCTTGTAATAACTCAAGATTAAGTAAGGATAAAGGTTGGGGCCTTATAGTTGGTATCAAAGGTCGGTTTAGATAACTTTAGGAGTTAGAATTCTATTAAATGATTATCCAAAAATATTTTCTTTCGAAATGATATAGCATTTAAGGATTACCATGTTGCTTCATCTAAGACATGTTTGTTCAGAATGGTTTTCCGCAGAGGAAACAGGGAAGCAGTGCTAGGAAGGCATACAGAAGGAAATAACCTTCCGAATCAGCATCCAGAAATGGTTGGAATTGGAACTGAATAGTTTGTTGCAGTAATGGCGCAGTTGACTCAAGCGATAAATGGCGGTGGTATCCATACACGAGATCAGCCAGACCAACCGCAGAGGAACATGTCAGTGGTGGAACATTTCATGAGGCAACATCCACCATCATTCAGAGGATCATCTGACCCTGTGCTTGCTGAAGGGTGGATTAAAGCACTGGAGAAGATTTTTGATGTCATGGGGTTTTCAGACAATCAAAAGGTTAGTCTTTCTATTTACCGTTTGGAGGGTGAAGCAGATCAGTGGTGGTCTAAGGTTAAAAATATCAGGGACGCCGATGAGATTGATGCTCTTGACTGGGATGAATTCAAAGGTATGTTTCTTGAGAAGTATTTTCCTAAGGCTGTTCTACTTAGGATGGAAAATCAATTCTTGGAATTGAGGCAAGAGGGAGAATCAGTGGCTTCCTATGAAGAAAGGTTCACTCGATTGGCAAGGTATGCTCCAAATTTTATCCGGGACCTTGATAGTAAAATCAATCATTTTTACTCATGATTAAAGCCAAAATATCGAAGGGCATTATCTCCTCGTGAGTTTAAAAGCTATGAAATGCTTGTTCGATGTGCTGAGATGGTGGAAATGGAGTTTTCCGATGACCAAGTTTTCTATAACAACCAGCAGAATAAGAGACCGAGGTGGCAGGAGAAAGGTAAGAATTCTTCAAAAAAGTCTGATGGTAAGAGAACTAAGTTTCCAGTTTGTGATAAAGGTGGCAAAAGGCATGCTGGGGAATGTCTTCTGAATTCTGGGAAGTGCTACCGATGTGGTAAGATGGGACATAAGGCTCGTGATTGCACTGAAAAGGATCAAGGTGAAGGTAAGAACAAATTTGATTTACAGTTAGTGAAATGTTATAAGTGCAATGAGATGGGTCACTATGAAAAGGAGTGTCCGACAAGGAGCTTGAGTGATGGGAAGCAGTTAGACTACAAGCAGAAAGGGGTGGTGAAATCCTTTGCAACTACTTCAGCAGATGTCGGGCCATCAAATGAAGTTGTATCAGGTACTTTGATTGTTTTTTCATATTATGCCAGTGTGTTGTTTTATTCGGGGTCTACAAATTCTTTCATCTCTGAAACCTTTTCTAGTAAAATGGGAATACCATCTCAAGAAATGACTCCTGAACTTTTGGTAAAAACACCTGGGGGAAATGTCGAGGCAAAAAGAATTTATAAGAATCTTCCTATCCTTATATGTGGAAAGAACCTACTTGCAAACCTTATTGTTCTACCTCTAGTAGAGTTTGATGTTATCCTGGGTATGGATTGGCTCTCTATTTACCATGCTAAGATTGACTGTAGAGCTAAAGAAGTTTCTTTTCAGAAAGACTTTCAGTTTGTTTACAAGAATGAACCCTTACTTTTGATAACATATCAAGAGGCCGAGAAACTTGTAAAAGATGGAAATGAATGTTACCTTGCACACGTCGTTGAAAATAAAGGAACTGTTCAGATTAATGATGTGCCAGTGGTAAATGAGTATCCTGATGTTTTTCCTGATGAGTTGCCTGGAATAATACCAGATCGGGAAGTTGAGTTTACTGTTGACTTAGTTCCTGATGCTAAGCCAATTTCAAAACCCCCTTATCGAATGGAAAAAATTGAACTTTTAGAGTTGAAGGAGCAATTGCAAGATTTATTAGAGAAAGGTTTCATTAGACCTAGCACATCACCATGGGGCGCTCCTGTTTTATTTGTTCAAAAGAAAGATGGTTCTATGAGACTTTGCATTGATTATAGAGCCTTGAATAATATCACTGTTAAGAACAAATACCCTTTGCCTCATATCGATGATTTGTTTGATTAGCTCCTGGGAGCTCAGTTTTTTTCAAAGATTGACTTGAGATCGGGGTACCATCAGCTGAAGGTAAAGGAGGCAGATATTCCGAATACCGCGTTCCGTACAAGATATGGCCATTATGAATTTGTAGTAATGCCTTTTGGGCTAACCAATGCACCTGCTGTATTCATGGACTTAATGAATAGAATTTTCCATGAGTTCTTGGATAAGTTTGTGGTGGTTTTCATTGATGATATTTTGGTGTTTTCTAAAAGTAAAGAGGAGCATGAAAAACATTTAAGGGTTATCTTGCAAACCTTAAAAGAAAAGAAACAGTTTGGGAAATTCAGCAATGTGAGTTTTGGTTGCAACAAATTTCTTTCCTTGGTCACATTGTTTCTAAAGATGGAATAACTGTTGATCCTGCAAAAACAAAAGTTGTGGAAGAATGGCCAAGACACACAAATGTAACCGAGATTCGTAGCTTCCTTGGTTTGGCGGGCTATTATCGAAGGTTTGTTAAAAAAAATTCACGGTTATCTAGTCCAATGAATAAGCTAACTCGGAAGGGTGTTAAGTTTATCTGGACAAAAGAATGTGATGATTGTTTTCAGGAATTGAAAAGAAGATTGGTGAATGCTCTAGTTTTGGCACTACCTTTCAGGAATGGTGAGTTTTTTATATACAGTGATGCTTCATTGAAAGGACTTGGTTGCGTCCTAATGCAGAATGATCAGGTAATTGCTTATGCTTCACGACAGTTGAAAACTCATGAGGTAAATTACCCTACACATGATTTGGAACTAGCTGCTGTTGTTTTTGCTTTAAAAATTTGGAGGCATCATTTGTATGGAGTAAAGTGTGAAATATATACCGATCACAAAAGTTTAAAGTATATATTCCCTCAGAAAGAGTTAAACATGAGACAAAGGAGATGGTTGGAATTAATCAAGGATTATGATTATACAATTCATTACCATTCGGGAAATGCAAATAAAGTGGCTGATGCTTTGAGTCGAAAAAGTAATGCTTCATTAACAATGTTGCGGTTGGAACGTGATCCTTTGGTTAATGATTTGATGAACTTTGGAATAGAAGTTGTCGGTGCAGGAAGTCCTTCTGTTTTGTTTCAGGTATCAGTGAGATCATCTCTATCAGATAGAATCAAGCAAGCACAGAAGCAAGACAGTGAGTTGCAGAAAAGGGTAGAGCTGGTTCAGAAAGGTAAGTTGCCTGAATTCAACATTGATAATGATTGTGTTTTGAGATTTGGGAAGAGATTGTGTGTGCCTTGTGATTCACAGTTGAAGAGAGAGTTGTTATGTGAAGCTCATAGTTCTCCGTTTTCAGTTCATCCGGGCAGTACTAAGATGTATAGAGATCTGCGGGAGTATTACTGGTGGGATGGAATGAAAAGAGATATTGATGATTTTACTGTGAAGTGTTTGACTTGTCAGTAGGTTAAAGCAGATCAGCAGTTACCGAAAGGGATGCTTCAGACTTTACCAGTGCCAGAGTGGAAATGGGAGAATATATCCATGGACTTTGTTGTTGGATTACCGAATAAATCTCGAGGAAATAATGCAATCTGGGTTATTATTGATCACTTGACCAAATCTGCTCATTTCCTTGCTATACGAGATACTTTCTCTCTAGATCAACTTTCCCGTTTGTATCTTAAAGATATAGTCAGGTTACATGGAGTTCCTCTCTCCATTGTATCGGATCGGGATCCCAGGTTTACTTCTAACTTTTGGAAAGGCCTTCAGAATTCGTTGGGTACTGAATTAAATTTTAGTACAGCTTTTCATCCTCAATCAGATGGGCAGTCAGAACGAACAATTCTGACATTGGAGGATATGCTACGAGCTTGTTCTATAGATTATCAGGGAAGTTGGGACCAACATCTTTCTTTGGTTGAGTATTCATATAATAACAGTTTTCATTCCAGTACACAGATGGCACCATTTCAGGCATTATATGGGAAGCGGTGTCAAACTCCAGCTTTCTGGGATGAAGTGGGTGAAAGGAAGTTGATGGGACCAGAATTGGTAGAAGAGATGGCAAAAAAAGTTCAGCTGATTCAGAAACACATGAGAACAGCTCAGAGCAGGCAGAAGAGTTATGCGGGTAACCGGAGGAAGGATCTATCTTTCGAGGTAGGTGATCATATTTTTCTCATGGTTTCTCCTTGGAAAAGTGTGATGAGATTTGGTAAGAAAGGAAAGATGAGTCCAAGGTTCATTGGACCATATGAAATTCTGTAGAGAGTTGGATCAGTTGCATACCGAGTGGCTTTACCTCCGAGTTTATCTCAGGTACACAATGTTTTTCACATTTCGATGTTGAGAATGTATATGCCAGATCCATCTCATGTTTTGAGTCCAGAGGTAGTTCAGCTGGAAGAGAACCTATCTTATGAGGAACAACCGGTTCAGATTCATGACCACTGGGAGCAAGTGTTACGGAATAAGGTGATTCACCAGGTAAAGGTTTTGTGGAAAAACCACATGATTGAAGAGGCAACATGGGAATCTGAAAATGCAATGAGGGATAAGTACCCCCATTTATTCGATAAGTAAATAAATTGTGGGGACGCAATTTTCTAAAGGGGGGAAGGATGTAACATCCCAAGTAAGTAATGAATAATAGATATTTTTATCCATGTCTATTAATTATTAAGATAGTGTTTTAGAGGCTTAAAATGAAAATAAATACAATCTTATGCATGGAATAAACTAATATTCTTAAAAGATTGTTTTACTGCCTTTTGATGGCAAACCATTTTTGAATCTATATTTTGACAATTTTATAAACTATGTTTGTCAAAATAAAATTATTCTTTATGATTGGGACATCAAAATTTACCTTGTGTGAATTTTTGGTATTTTTCTGACAATGTGCATTTTTTAATGAATAGTGAAAAATACTGCATTTTACGTCAAAACTGCTTCTTAATATATTTTATTTGTATGATTAGATTATGTTTTGAATTGGTTTTGAAGTGAAATTAGAATATATTTTTACCATTTTATCCAATGGTGGTCATTGGAATCAATTTTACTTTGAAATTAGACTTAAACTGGAGTCAATCTTTGGATACTTATTGTTTTGTAAAAACACGCTATTTGCGCTGGCAGTGGGAATTAATTATTAAATTAATTAATGTGACTTATATAATTTGAATTTTGAAAAATAGACTTCATTTTTGAATTCGGAATATCAAATATAGCTTAGGGTGAATTTTTGGTAATTTTCTGAAAAACTTCAATTTTTGATGAATAGTGAAACCACTAAGTGGTAATCAAGAAAACTGATTTTTCAGTTAAATGAAAGTTTACCACTAATGTGTATTGAATTTTGAAAATCCGACATACATGGTTGTCATTAAGAATTAAAATGTGGTTCAATGAGATTAAGATAATTTTTTGGTGAATAGTAACTTATTAAGTTTTTAATCGCGATTTGTGGTAATTAGTGTAGTTTAAGGTATAAATAATGCTTTAATAATATGAAATGACCTAGACACATGTCCCAACCTTATTGGTTGTGTCATGGCGGACCAAGACAAGCCATGGGTCAACTTGTGGACCCCATGGAGACATTTTGGTTGGGAAATGACATAAATAACTTTTTATTAAATGTTAAAGTAAAAATGACACAAACATAATACGTTTTACGAAAACAATTTTCACATGGGGTTATAAAGATCAGATATTTGATTATAAAAAGTCATTGGAAAGCTAAAACGATTTCATAAATCATAGTATTTTTTTTATGATTTTTAGACATTAAATAAATTAAATTATTTATGACATAATAATGATGCAGCGATGACATCATTATTTGACGATTTAAATAAAATGGAAAGATAATGTAAAATCTATGAACTACACATGGCCAAAACCAATTGGATGAGTGGATTAAAAACCCTTATCACCTTATCCACGAATTATATAAATGTGGGACCTTTTGAAACCGAAACACATTTTCAAATAAAGTAATATTTCTTTACTTTCCAAAAGTGCCCCTCCTCTCCTCTTATAAAAGGCCCCCACCTGTACCTCATTTCACACACTCCTCAAGCATTTTTCTCGGCCAAACCCTGCCCATTTACTCTCTCCACACCCCTCTCCTCATCCTAGGGGATTCCCTTTGGGAATAATCCTTTCAAAGGAAGCCTTCAGGCTCAAATCAAAAGGAGTTACACTTTTAAAGGTAATTCATTCTCTCATGTTCATTTGTTTAATTTTGCTTCTCCAAACCCCTAAACTCTTTTTATTTACTTATTTTGTAACAACAACAGTATCTTCAATATACAAGGATGTTGTTATAATATTTATTTGAGCTACACTCTCACACAACTACATCAAATGGTTAAAGAACATACGGTTTCCGTGGATTGAGAAATTCTGCCTCCCGAAACGATGATTGTTCAATACTCATTTAACACCTTCAAAGGTGGCCATTATGATGTCACTGTTTTTATATATGATATATAATATGTTTATTTTTTTCCTTAATCTTCTGTTTTTTTTTCATTTTGGGCATACCTTTATGGTTCCCATTATGGGTAAACACAATATCTTCGTTTTAGGAAGTGCGGACTACCGCCCCCTGAAAGTGATTTGATTCATTAATACCATATGTGGGATGTGTAAAGGATAAAGTTAATGATATTATATATGTTATTATACTGTAATTATAATATACTCTTATATCATTGTGATTCCATTATAGAAAATATGAAATAGAAATGGAAGTAGCGTTCATGCGTATGTACGGCTTACCGTCTCCATGAACGGTGCATTTCATTTCTTACCTCTAAATGTGATGTAATATTATAAATACATGTATATGATGAATATATATGATATATATGCTATCCAAATCATTAATATCATTCTGTATATAACGAACCTATGACCAAATTAACAACATGTAAGTATAAGAAGTCTATTTTTGACTTAAGAACCAAATACCGACAAAATGACCATTATTAACTTAACTGATTACATGATGTTCATAACATGGTATAAAAGGAATAATTAACTTGAAAAAGATTCATAATAAAGTAGAGATTAACTCATGTTTATTATTCAGGAGATTAAAAAACGGTAGGGTCAAGTCGGATACGAGGTATGGGACTTCATCTCAATCTCCTTTCATTGAGGCATATTTTATTTTATACACAACTTTCTTTTATACGGTGTATAAACCCCTTTGAGTTTTAAGTTTATTCAAAAGGAATCTTTTTTATACGAAGAGTTTACTAAACTACAAAAGGGAATGTTTTTGTCGTACGTATGCGGCGACAACGACTTCTCCGCCGCTGTGACCGTTATTTGAGTTTCAGCTTCCTCTACAAGTCATACCCTTTTTTTTAAATGAAAAATAAATACCATGTTTTACTTTGGTATTAAAAATGGTTTTCATAACGTTTTTATTATATCGATGTGTTGTATTGATATCTTGTGATTGAAATGTGGAAATGTTATGTTTCCTTTATGCATGTTTTATGTGATACGATTATGTTCTGGTTCTTGGGCATTATTATGAAGACGGGTGGTTCCGTGATAAACTAAGGGCGGGTGAGCCCGATATAGCTCTCCAATGCATTGGGTAACCCGAAGGAGTGAAACGTTAAGGTTTCTCCGAAGATATTTTGGGAATATACTGTGATGGGTATTCCAAACGTAACCAAGAGGGTTACTCCCTATGTAAGAATGTTATGAATGCCTCAATTTACCTTTATGTCTTATGATTTCTATGATTTATTCATGATTTTATGAGGTATGTTAAAGTGCCTATGTTTTATGGGTAAAGTATGATTTCATTCTTATTTATATATGAACTCATTTTCCTTTCCATGTTTTTTTATAACCCATACTGAGTTTTTATGCTCATCCCATGTTTTTGAAATGTTTTTCACAGGTCAAGGGAAAGGTGCATGATAAGATGATAGAGTCAAGGATGTGTCAAGAAATAATCCATGTTTTATTTTAAATATGATTCCATTGATGGGAATGAAGAATTCTATCTTTATGTATCCACTTTGTTTATACGTGGAATGTAATGCATGTTTTATGATCTAATTCTCTAAAACTCTAAACCTGAAAAGATCCTTAATGTGAAATCTTGTAATAACTCAATATTAAGTAAGGTTTAAGGTTTGGGCCTTATATTTGAGCTAGGAGGACCATGGGGTGGAGGATGTGGCATGGGAGAAGGTCGAGCAGTAGGTGGTGGGAAATGGTTTAAGGTACTACTGCCACCACCACCATGTAGTCCACCCTGACCTTAGCGAGAAATACGATAGGGGCAAGTTCAACTTCAAGCAGCAGATAATTATGAAAAGATACTATAGAGTTGATTTTATGTATGATATGTGTCCTCTCCACCCTAATTATAGGTCTTATGGAAATAGATGTGACTCACTCTTTTGTTTCCATGAATCTCTTATAGAGTTTATAGATTCTGGTGGACTTATTAGCTCAATTATTACAGCTAGAGGCTCCTACGGAATGGGATTCAATATTTACACATGGTTTCATGTAGTGTGAGCTTACAATAGTAGGCCTGAGCTTCAACTGGGATCTCATAGTAGCAACATCAAGGCCTTAATATGTCTTTTTGGGTATGGACTAGTTATCCATAGTCCATGAATAGATCGAATACTTTACACATACAATGGGGTGTGTCCATGGAGATGGGATTATGTTTTCCTTCATTGGTGAAAATGAAACCCTTAAAGCACATGATGGACTTTCTCGGAGGAGGGCGCACCTGATCACTCATCAGTGGGCTGGAATCACCCTCGGTGCAGTGGAACATATGATTCTAAGCATTCCAATATTGTAGGATGATTATGTGGATGTTTTTCCTATGGATTTCTAGGACTACCTGCTCTCAGAAAAGAAAACATTTCCATCGACCTGTACCCTAGGATGGCACTGATATCCACACCAGCATATCAGATGGTTCCTATGGAGCATCACGATCTAAGGTTACATGTAGAGGACTTTTAGTAGAAGGGGTTCATAAGGCCTATCGTTTCCATAATGGCAGACCCACTGCTGTATTCTAAAAAGGTAGACAAGAGATTGAGGTTATGTATGGACTTCAGGCACCTGAACTAGAAGACAGTTAAGAAAAAGTATCCACTAATGAGAATTGATGACCTCTTCAATCAGCTGAATGGTATGAGGTGGTTCATGAATATCAACCTCAGGTGAGGATATCAAAAGCTTCAGGTTCGGGATGAGGATGTATTGAAGATAACCTTCAAGAACAATTATGGACAATATGATTTTTGGGTGATGCCTTTTGGCTTGACCAATGCCCCTTCAGTGTTCATGGGACTCATGAACATGATCTTCCATCCTTTTCTATATCTTTTATTGGTAGTATTTTTTTATGAAATCATGGTGTACTCAATGTACGAGGAGGAGCATGCCACACACCCGCATCTTGTCATAGATACACTCTGAGAGCACTATTTTATGTTATGATCTCAATGTTCTAGTTCTGAATTTAGGTGTTCCACTATCTAGGACACATCATCTCAGAGGCTGGAGTTGTAGTGGATCTTGTTATGATAGAGGTAGTGCTCACTTGGGATCCACCTAGGAGTAAGATTGAGGTGTGGAGATTCGTGGGATTGAAAAGTTACTATCAGATGTTAGGGCGTGACTTTTCTACGGTGGATGCACCCATATCAGCTTTGACATGGAAGGGACAGTCCTTCATTTAGATGAAAAAATTCAAACAGAGTTTCTAGGAGCTGAGGCATATACTGACTACTGCCCCCCGTATTGAGACTGCCGGAGGAGAGCATTGGGTACATAGTTTTCTGTGATGCATCAGTTACTGGTCTAGGTTGTGTCGTAATGCAAGAGTGAGTGGTGATCACCTACGACTCATGACATTGGAGGAATAAGGAGTAGAACTACAGAACCCATGACAGTGAGTAAGCAGTTGTGGTCATTTCATTGAAGATGTTGCAGAACAACTTGATGGGGGAACTATTTATAGTTTAATCTAAACACAAGTATATCAAATTTATATTCTTCTTGAAGGACCTGAACCTGATACAGTGGTGATGGATGGATTTCCTCCAAGATTATGATTTTGAGATAGTATATACTCTTGTACAGCGGAATGTGTTCATAGATGCACACATCAAGAGGTTTGATTTACAATTTCTGAGTGATGTGACAGAGCATCTAGTGGTGATGTAGATATCCTTCATGGATGATGATAGTGCATCTTACCTTATGTTGAATACTTTTACTTCCACGCTTTTACATAGAGTCGGAGATGCATATCTAGTGGAAGTTGATTGTGAGGCCTAACGTGTTCAATAATAATTTGGACATGCTTCTAGAAAACTTTTGATAGGTGGGGAGAGCGTCATCCTTTTCAGATGGCATACCATATTACTTGTGTCATTGTGGGAGTATTTTTTGAGGGAGTTCCATAAATCCATATTTTTTGTACAACATGGAGTCACAAAGAAGTACTAGGACCTTCGATGTCTATATTTATGGATGGGAATAAATAAAGTTGAGGCCAGATTCATCCCATGATTTTTACTTGTCAGAAACTGATGTACGAGCATCTGGTTCCACCAGTCATGGCTCAACCACTTGAGTTATATGAGTGTAAATGTGATGATATCACAACAAACATCATGATGGGCTTACCAAATAGATTCAGGGGCTATGATTCTTTCTGGTGGATCATTGACCGACTTACTAAGTCAGATAACATCCTACCCAACTGGGAGCATGGACCGGTAGTGGGCATGTAACGCCTATACATCCAAGAGATAGTGTGGATCCATGGAGTTACACCAATAATCCTCTCAGACCACAATTCACGCATTATATCCGAGTTGTGGATGGAATTATATGAGGCATTTGGGAATCAACTGTGCTTGAGAACAACTTTTCAACCCCAGATGGATGGTCAAACAGATTGGACCATACAGAACATGGAGGACATGCTTCCTGATTGTGTCATAGATTTTGTATATCATTTGGAGGACCACCTGAAATAGGAGGAGTTTTCATATAACTATAGATATCTCTCCACCCTTAAAATGGAACCATTAATGGCCTTGTACGGTTGTCCTTTCAAATCACCTCTATGCTGGACAAACCCATGGGAGTCAGTAGTCATGGCTCCACTCATTGTATAAGCTACCACTGAGATGGTACGGATCATCCATGGGTCCACTCATTGTATATTCTAACACTGAGAAGGATATGCTACTCCTGCGGTGAGCAGGGAAACATGTCTCCGGACTGCCCTACCATCTGTACGAATGATTATCAAATGGTTGCAGGACCACCATTATAGAGGCATTGGATTGAGCTAGGAGGACAATAGGGTGCAGGATGTGGCAAGGGAGATGTTCGAGCAGTTTGTGGTGGGGAATGGTTTAAGTTACTACTGCCACCATCGCCATGTAGTCCACCCCGACCTCAGGGAGAAATAGGATAGGGGAGAGTTCAACTTCAAGCATCAGATAATTAATACAACGGCACTCCGGAGTTGATTTGAGGTATGATCTGTGTCTTCTCCACCCTAGTTGTCGTTCTTATAGAAATATGTGTGACTCAATATTTCATTTTCATGAATCTCGTTTAGAGTTTATATATTCTCGATGACCTATTAGCTCAATTATTATGGCTAGAGGCTCTTACGGGAGGGGATTTGATAGTTAAACATGGGTTCTGGTAGTGTGAGCTTACTCTAGCAAGCCTAAGCTTCAACTGGGATCTCCTAGAAGCACCATCGAGGCCATAAGATGAAATTTTGTGTATGTACTGGTTATCCATATTCTATGACTGTATCGACTATTTTAGGCATAAAATGAGTTGTGTCTAGGGAGATTAGACAATATTTTCCTTTTCTGGTGAAAATGAAACCCTTACACCACATGATGGACTTTCACATAGTAGGGTGCAACTGATCACTCATCAGTAGGCTATCCTCACCCTCAGTGCAGTGGAACATATGATTCCATACATTCCAATATTGTAGGATGATTATGTGGATGTTTTTTCTATGGATTTCTGGGACTCCCTCCTCTCATATAGGAAGACTTTTCCATTAACCTGTACCCTAGGATGGCACTGATATCAACACCCGCATATCAGATGGATCCCATGGAGTATCACGATATAAGGATATACATAGAGGAATTTTAAGAGAAGGGGTTCTCAAGTCCCAGATTTTCCACATTGGCAGACCCAATTCTATTTTTCAAGATGGTATACAAGAGATTGAGGTTATGAATTAACTTTTGGCACCTAAACCAGGAGGCATTAGAAAACAAGTATCCACTACCGAGAACTGATGACCTCTTCATTCAGCTGAATGTAGTGATATGGTTCATGAATATCAACCTTAGTTCAGGATATCAAAAACTTCAGGTTCAGGATGAGGATGTATGGAAGTAAGACATCAGTTACCAGTATAGCCACTATGAGTTCTGGGTGATGCCTTTTGGCTTAACCAATGCCCCTTCAGTATTCATGGGACTCGTGAACAGGATCATCCATCCTTTCCACTATCATTTATGGTAGTATTTATTGATGAAATCTCGGTGTACTCAGTGTATGAGGAGGAGCATGCCACACATCAGTAGCTGGTCATAGATACAATCCAAGAGCACTAGTTTATGTTAAGATCCCGTTGTTCCAGTTCTGGATTCATGATATCCTTTATCTGGGACACATCATCTCATATACCGGAGTTGAAGTGGATTTGGTTATGATAGAGGTAGGGATCAGTTTTATCTTTTTTAAGTTATGATTAGTAAAAGTGTGAGTAGTTTTTTATATATTTTCAACCTGTGATTGGATAAAAAATACAATGGCACTTTTGAACTCATAATGCTGAGATTATCCTAGAAAGGACATATATTTATACAGAAAGGGCTAAATGAAAATGTTAATATTCATACATTAAGACAAAAATAATTAAATAACAAAAAAAATTTATTTATTTTCTCACTGATGAGAAGCTACAAAATGACGCTTTGGTGCCACAATGAGACGTAGTAATGGATCTCATTAATGAAACGTTAATATGTAGTGTAAAGAAACATTAATGAAACAACGTCACAGTGTAATAAAATCACTATGCCATGTTTTCTTTTAACATTCAAGACGTTGGTGGAATGGAGGATTAAACTATGGGGACACTTTTATGAACCTTCGATGGATTTCCTCCCTCATGACGAATGACTGACATCGGTCGGACATCATTGAGATTGACGTAACTCAATGAATGACTAGTGCCATCGATCTCTCAGACCCTTAATGAAAAAATGCTATTGCAATGACCATCAATGAGGTAGGGGTTTTTATACATTCTTACCCATTATTTTTTATAATCGATGAATATAGATTAAAGCATGAATAGGTTAATCCACAGACCATATGTACTTGTCAGTGGGAGATGTTTCTGGGGTTTTTTTCACGATTGATTTATTAATGACAGAACATCGTACTTAATACTCCCATGGTATAAACACCAAACAAGAAGGTTGCGAGACTATATGAACAATTCACGACCTCCACTTCCATGTGAAATCTTGATTGATGAATGTTTGAAGATGTCGGAAATCATGTTTGTGGTCGTCCCACTGACGATGGCGGATTAATGACCCTGTAGTCAGAGGCAGATTGAAAAACAGACGACTAGAAAAACATTGGTGCCCCGTATAAGGAAATTATGATGTTCCGACACCAATAGCGGCCATAGGGGGCCCGTGGTGATGACTATGGATAGAGGGAGGCGATGTTCTTGAAAGTTCCCCATAGGTGAATAAGGACACAGTTGTATGGCCACAATGACTTGGAAGAGTAGTGTCCCACGCCATGTGTGCCTGGGTGACTTTGCGAGCCATCGTCCCTCCACTGTGGTGGTGTGGAGGTCATGACTCGTCAACCACAATAGATTCTGGATGCTAAACCAGGAAGGTACTGCATGTGAGGAGCAACCTGCCCCATGCTTGCAACGTTTGAACTAGAAGGGGGCGCGAAGAAATATGTTGTGTCCTTGGAACACCCCACTGACGACTCGTGTGGTCGGTCGTGGGCTAGTAAGCCACACCCCAAACCAGGGGGTTGGGCCAGTCCCTCACGGCTGGGCTGGTCCTACTACCAACGGGCTGGACCTATGTCGGTTGACCGGACCTATGCATAGTGGGTTGGACCATCATTGGAAGACTGGGCCCACTCCCTATGGGGTGGGTGGGATGAGACCGGGTCACCAGGTGACCCGACGGGTTGATCCCCCGACCAAACTGGGAAAGGCCCCGCAAGGCATATTGGGCATGGCCCATTATCCTAGATGGACCAAATCGAAACAGACACAGACTGCGCTAGTTTGGTTAATTCAAATTTGAATCTAAGGTATGTGGGACCCCCTGAGCCATGTTTTTCAGGATGGTCAGACCGGGTCAAACAAGGCCCAAATGCAATTGGACCCTTTTACAAAAATGTTTGAATCTTACAGACCGTGCGCCCATTCTACACCCTATCTCTTGTGGGAGAACCCTTATGATGGGATGGTAATTTGAGTTATTTCTCTGTGGGACTATGTGGTGTTTGAGATATTACTTATTTCTCGTGTATAAACCATGTGGTTATTTAGTTTCATTGTAGACAAGAAACAATCATGTTGATCCTCAGTGGCCTTGAAGTCGAGCATCATCAGTCTGGATCCTTAATGTCCTGGTCACCGAGTAGAATCCATGTGGATCCTTAGTGGCCCAACAGATGAGTATAAGCTATGTAGATACTTAGTGACTTGGTAGACACACATCAACCATGTGGATCCTTAGTTTCTTGCAAGATGAGCATCAATTAATTAGGGATGAGTCCCCCAATAGTATTAAATTTTATTCACTATTACCAGTGCATATTTTTTGAACTAGAATATACCTATTGTAAGCTGTATTTGCTTTGTGGTTTTGGATTTTTTGTTGTTTGTTGTATTTCTCTATAGTTGATTGGGGTCCCTTATTGAGTATTATGTTATTCAACCATTCATGGGATTCTCCCACACATGATGTGTCCTGTGTAGATTTCCAACGTTTCGATGGAGGCCATGGGGTCTTATGATGTGTGGCCCAGAAAGACCAAGTGGACAGGACATACTACTTCAGTTTCCAGTAGCTATGATACTCTTACCACTTGGTGGGGTTTTCAGTGTATGTCTACCCTAGTCCGTTTACACTTTTCAATTGTCAGTTCTTTTTGTTGGGTTTGTATTCTGGACCACTTGTTTCAGCTCTACATGTACTCAGAACTATTTTCAATTTACATTTTTTCACCTTCTAGTTTTTGGTACATGGATGGGCGTGTTTGTGTGTAAAAATACTCAAGAAAATGCATCTCACTTTTTGTTTGAAACCTTTTGCGCTAGACGCCAACCCCTGACCTTCAGGGGGTGGGCTTGGGATATAACACAACATGTGATCTGGGGTGCGAGTCATGATAAAGTTGTATCAATGGTGTTCGGTTATACCTCAGAGACATAGAGTCTATTTTTTTGTTTGGGGAAAAAATGTTAAATGTTTCAATTTCGGCTTTTAGATTTGGGGAGTTCATTGTTGGTCTAGAAGAAAAAATATCCTTACACATGCATTTGTGGACCATATTTATAATTTTTAGGATTCCCCAACAAGGACAATCAGCCAATATTCTAATACATGGTCAGGAGGATAACCTGACTAGTGACAAGGAATCTGTTCAGGGACCAGTTCCCGATATAGCCGCATCGGGTGGTGCACTAGTGCTACCACCGCCCATTGTCCATAATCTACTACTAGCTATATAGGCTGAGGCTGTCCGTAGACATAGTTCCCTACATGAGTTTTCGAGAAACAGACCTCCCAGGTTCATGAGATAAATTGACCCCTAGATCTTTGAGGATTGGTTGGAGGTGGTGACACGTGTCCTCTACATAGTGAAGACACCACTTGACAAGATAGAGATCTTAGCTGTGATCCTTCATCAGGGGTCGGTATGGATATGGTAGAGTCTATCCAATTATAATCATGATGAGGTGACCCTGTCTTGGGATAACAATGAGTGAATGATCCTAGAAGTTTTTTTTCCAATGTCCTTGTCCTCTGTAAAAATTCAAGAGATACATCACCTTTATGAGGGAATCCTGTAAGTGACTGAGTGCACTGTGAGGTTTACATACTGCTCTCACTGGTCAATAAAAATGGTTCAAGACACATTATTTAGGTCTTGTACCATTGATAAGGCCCTTAGGATTGAGATCAATACATCGATGGTGTCTTTTATCATCCCTACCCATGCCTGGGTGCTATAGAGAGCCCTTCTATTATAGAGATTTCTCATTGAACATTCAATAATAGTGTGGGACACCACTAGGTGATAGGTAGTTGAGCTCTCTGTGGCAGGAAACCAAATTATGGAGAATCAATCCATATGGTCCATACCATCTAGTGGGCAAAAACATAACTCATGATCGATGGCGTGAGGCCACCAGGATAGTGGTAGACTGCAGATGAGAAGGATGTGCTACTCATGCGGTGAGTAGGGACATGTGTCTCGTGACTTCCCAACCTTCCATATGAAAGATCATCATATGGTTGTTTAAACACCATTATAGAGGCATAGGTTTGAGCTAGGAGGACCATGGGGTGGAGGATGTGGCAGGGGAGAAGGTTGAGCAGTATGTGGTGGGAAATGGTTTAAGGTACTACTGCCACCACCACCATGTAGTCCACCCCAACCTTAGCGAGAAATAGGATAGGGGAAAGTTCAACATCAAGAAGCAGATAATTATGAACACGACACTTTAGAGTTGATTTTAGGTATGATATGTGTCTTGTCCACCCTAGTTATAGTTCTTATTGAAATAGGTGTGAGTCAATATTTTGTTTCCATGACTTTCATATAGAGTTTATATATTCTGGTGGACTTATTAGCTCAATTATTACAGCTAGAGGATCCTACGGGATGTGATTCAATATTTACACACGGTTACCTGTAGTGTGAACTTACTATAGTAGGCCTGAGCTTCAACTGGGATCTCATAGTAGCAACATCGAGGCCTTAAGATGAATTTTTGGGTATGAACTGGTTAACCATAGTCCATGATTAGATTGAATATTTTAGGCATACAATAGGGTGTGTCCATAAAGATGAGATTATGTTTTCCTTCACTGGTGAAAATGAAACCCTTACTGAACATGATGGACTTTCTCAGAGGAGGTCGCACCTGACCACTCATCAGTAGACTGGCATCCCCCTAGGTGTAGTGGAACATATGATTCTAAGCATTCCAATGTTATAGGATGATTATGTTGATGTTTTTCCTATGGATTTCCAAGACTACCTCCTCTTAGAAAATAAGACTTTTCTATCGACCTGTACCCTAGGATGGCACCGATATTCACACAAGCATATCAGATGGTTCCTATGGAGCTTCACGATCTAAGGTTACATGTAGAGGACATTTTGGAGAAGGGGTTCGTAAGGCCCATCGTTTCCATAATGGCAGACCCACTGCTGTTTTCCAAAAAGTTAGACAAGAGATTGTGGTTATGCATGGACTTCAAGCACCTGAACTAGAAGACAGTGAAAAACAAGTATCCACTACCGAGAATTGATGACCTCTTCAATTAGCTGAATGGTACGAGGTGGTTCATGAATATGATCCTCAGGTCAGGATATCACCAGCTTCAGGTTCGGGATGAGGTTGTATTGAAGATATCCTTCAGGAAAAAGTATGGCCACTATGAGTTCTGGGTGATGCCTTTTGGCTTGACCAATGCCCCTTCAGTGTTCATGGGACTCATGAACAGGATCTTCCAGCCTTTGATCTATCTTTTATTGGTAGTATTTTTTTGATGAAATCATGGTGTACTCAATGTATGAGGAGGAGCATGCCACACACCACCAGATTGTCAAAGATACACTCCGATAGCACTAGTTTATGTTATGATCTCAATGTTCTAGTTATGGATTTAGGAGTTCCACTATCTGGGAGACATAATCTCAGAGCCTGGAGTTGTAGTGGATGGTGTTATGATAGAGGTAGTGCTCACTTGGGATCTACGTAGGAGTAATAATGAGGTGTAGAGATCCATGGGATTGAAAGGTTACTATCAGATGTTAGGGCGTGTCTTTTCTAGGGTGGAAGCACCCTTATCAGCTATGACATGGAAGGGACAGTCCTTCGTGTAGATGAAAAAATTCCAATAGAGATTCTAGGAGCTGAGGCAGATACTGACTACTTCCCCCCATATTGAGACTACTAGAGGAGAGCATTGAGTACATAGTTTTCTACGATGCATCAGCTACTGGTGTAGGTTTTGTCGTAATTCATGAGTGTGTGGTGATCTCCTATGGCTCACGACATTGGATGAATAACGAGTAGAACTACACAACCCATGACTGTGAGTAAGCAGTTGTTCTCATTTCATTGAAGATGTTGCAGAACAACTTGATGGGGGAACTGTTTATAGTTTAATCTAAACACAAGTATGTCAAATTTATATTCTTCTTGATGGACCTGAACTTGATACAGTGGTGATGTATGTATTCCCTCCAAGACTATGATTTTGAGATAGTATATACTCTTGTGCAGAGGAATGTAGTCATAGATTCACACATCAAGAGGTTTGGTTTACAGTTCCCAAGTGAGGTGACAGAGCATCTAGCGGTGATGTAGATATCCTTCATGGATGATGAGAGTGAATCTTACCTTATGTTGAATACTTTTACTTCCACACTTTTACAGAGAGTCGGGGAGGCACATCTAGTGGGTGTTAATTGTGAGGCCTAACATGTTCAATAATAATTTGGACATGCTTCTAAAAAATTTTTTATAGGTGGGGAGAGCGGCATCCTTTTCAGAATGCGTACCATATTACTAGTGTCCTTGTGGGATGAGTTTATGAGGGAGTTCCATAAATCCCTATTTGTAGTACAACTTGGAGTCACAAAGAAGTACTAGGACCTTCAATGTCTATATTGATGGATGGGAATAAAGAAAGATAAGGCTTAATTCATCTCATGATTCTTTACTTGTTGGAATGTTATGTACGAGCATTTGGTTCCACCAGTCTTGGCTCATCCACTTGAGGTAGCAGAGTGGAAATGGGATGATATCACAATGGAAATCATGATGGGGTTACCAAATAGATCTAGGGGCCATTATTTTTTCTAGTGGATCATTGACCGACTCACTAAGTCAGATAACATCCTTCCCAACTGGGAGCAAGGACCGGTAGTGGGCATGTGACGCCTATACATACAAGATATAGTGTGGATCCATGGAGTTACACCAATAATCCTCTCAGACCACAATTCATGCATTATATCCGAGTTGTGGGTGGAATTATATGAGGAATTTGGGAATCAACTGTGCTTGAGCACAACTTTTCAACCCCAGATGGATTGCCAAACAGATTGGACCATACCGACCATGGAGGACATGCTTCCTGATTGTGTCCTAGATTTTGGGTATCATTTGGAGGACCACATGAAATAGGTGGAGTTTTCTTATAACTCTAGATATCTCTCAACCTTTAAAATGGAACTATTAAATGCCTTGTACGGTTGTTCTTTCAAATCACCTCTATGCTGGACAAACCCATGGGAGTCAGCAGTCATGGGTCTACTCATTGTATAAGCTACCACCGAGATGGTACAGATCATCCATGGGTCCACTCATTGTATAATCTACCACTAAGAAGGATGTGCTACTCGTGCGGTGAGCAGGGAAACATATCTCCTAACTGACCAACCTTCTGTACCAATGATGATCAAATGGTTGTGGGACCACCATTATAGAGGCATTAGATTAAGCTAGGAGGACCATAGGGTGGAGGATGTGGAACGGGAGAAGGTCAAGAAGTTTGTGGTGGGGAATGGTTCAAGGTATTACTGCCACCATATCCATGTAGTCCACCCCGACCTCAGGGAGAAATAGGATAGGAGAAAGATCAACTTCAAGCATCAGATAATTATGAAAAAGGCACTCCGGAGTTGATTTTAGGTATGATCTATGTCTTCTCCACCCAAGTTCTAGTTCTTATAGAAATAGGTGTCAGTCAATAATTCATTTCAATGACCCTCATTTAGAGTTTATAAATTCTGTATGGTCTATTAGATCAATTATTACGGCTAGAGGCTTTTACGTGAGGGGATTTGATAGTTACTCATGGGTGCCGGTAGTGTGAGCTTACTCTAGCAGGCCTAAGCTTCAACTGGGATCTCCTAGAAGCAACATCGAGGCCATAAGATGAAATTTTGTGTATGTACTGGTTATCCATATTCTATGACTGTATCGACTATTTTTGGCATAAAATGGTCTGTGTCTAGGGATATGAGACAATATTTTCCTTTACTGGGGAAAATGAAACCCTTACACCACAAGATGGACTTTCTCATAGTAGGGTGAAACTGATCACTCATCAGTAGGCTATCCTCACCCTTAGTGTAGTGGAACGTATGATTCCATACATTGTAATATTGTAGGATGATTATTTGGATGTTTTCTATGGATTTCTGGGACTCCCTCCTCTCATAGAGGAAGACTTTTCCATCAACCTGTTCCCTAGGATGACACTAATATCGACACCAGCATATCAGATGGATCCCATAGAGAATCATGACTTAAGGGTACATATAGATAACATTTATGAGAAGGGGTTCGTAAGTCCCAGCTATTCCTCATTGGTAGACCCAATTCTATTTTTCAAGATGGTAGACAAGAGATTGAGGTTATGCATGGACTTTCAGCACCTAAACCAGGAGGCATTAAAAAACAAGTATCCACTATCAAAAATTGATGACCTCTTCAATCTGCTGAATGAAGTGAGTGGGTTCACGAATATCAACCTTAGGTCAGGCTATCACAATCATCAGGTTCATGATGAGGATGTATGGAAGCTAGACTTCAGTTACCAGTATAGCAACTATGAGTTCTGGGTGATGCCTTTTGGCTTGACCAATGCCCCTTCAGTATTCATGGGACTCGTGAACAGGATCATCTAGCCATTCCTGTATCTTTTATGGTAGTATTTATTGATGAAATCTCGGTGTACTCATTGTATGAGGAGGGGCATGCCACACACCAATATTTGGTCTTAGATACAATCCGAGAGCACCGATTTATGTTAGGATCTCATTGTTCAAGTTCTGGATTCATGAGATCCTCTATTTGGGACACATCATCTCATATGCCGGAGTTGAAGTTGACTAGGTTATGATAGGGTTAGTGTCCGGTTTTATCTTTTTTATGTTATTATTAGTTAATGTGTGAGTAGTTTTTTATATATTTTCATCCTGTGATTGGATAAAAAATACAATGGAACTTTTGAACTCATAATGCTATGATTATCCTAGAAAGGACATACATTTATACAGAAAGGGCTAAATGAAAATGTTAATATTTGGACATTAAGACAAAAATAATTAAATAACATGAAATTTTATTTTATTTACATTCTCACCGATGCGCGGCTACAAAACGACGCTATGGTGCCACAATGAGACGCAGTAATGGATCTCATTAATGAAACGTTAACACGTAGTGTAACGACACATTAATGAAGCAACGTCACAGCGTAATAAAAACACTATGCCATATTTTCTTTTAATATTCAAGACATTGGTGGAATGGAGGATTAAACTATGAGGACACTTTTATGAACCTCCTATGGATTTTCTCCCTGATGACGAATGACTGACATCGGCCGGACATCATTGAGATCGACGTAACTCAATGAATGACTAGTGCCATCAATCTCTCATACCCTTAATGAAGAAATTCTACTGAAACAACCATAAAAAGGTAGGGTTTTTTTATTTATTCTTACCCATTATTTTTTCTAAGAGATGAATATAGATTAAAGCATTAATAGGTTAATCCACAGACCATACATTCTTGTCAATGGGAGATGTTTCTGCGGTTTTTTTCGAGATTGATTTATTAATGACAGAACATCATAACTAATACTCCCATGTTATAAACACCAAACAAGAAGGGTGTGAGACGACATGAACAATTAACGACCTCCACTTCCATGTGAAAATCTTGATTGATGAATGTTTGTAGATGCTGGAAATCGAGTTTGTGGTCATCCCACCGATGGTGGCGGCTTAATTACCCCGTAGTCAGAGGAAGATTGAGAAACAAACCACCAGAAGGGCACTGCATGTGAGGATCAACCTGCCCCATGCTTGCTACGTTCAAACTAGAAGGGGCGCGGAGAAAGATGTTGTGTCCTTGGAACACCCCACTGATGGCTCGTGTGGCCGGTCATGGGCTAGTAAGCCGCACCCCAAACCAGGGGGTTGGGCCAGTCCCTCACAATTGTGTTGGTCCTACTACCAATGGGTTGGACCTATTTCGGTTGACCGGACCTATGCACAGTGGGTTGGACCATTTTTTGAAGACTGGACCCACTCCCTATGTGGTGGGAGGGATGACATCGGGTCACCAGTTGACCTGACGGTTTGAACCCATGGCCAAACTGGGAAAGGCCCTGCAGGGCATATAGGGCATGAACCACTATCCTAAACGGACCAAATCGAAACAGACAGAGTCTGCGCTAGTTTGGGTCATTCAAATTTATATCTAAGGTGTGTGGGACCCCCTGAGCCATGTTTTTCAGGATGGTCCGACCGGTTTAAACAAGGCCCAAACGCAATTGGCCCCTTTTTACGAAAATGTTTGAATCTTACAAACCATACGTCCATTCAACAGCCTGTCTCTTGTGTGATAACCCTTATGATGGGACGGTAATTTGAGTTTTTTCTATGTGGGACTATGTGGTGTTTGAGATATTACTTATTTGTCAAGCATAAACAATGTGGTTATTTAGTTTCATTGTTGACAAGCAACAATCATGTTGATTCTATGTGGCCTTGAATTCGAGCATCATCTGTTTGGATCTTTAATGTCCTGGTCACCGAGTAGAAGCCATGTGGATCCTTAGTGGCCCAACAGACGAGTATGAGCTATGTAGATCCTTAGTGCCTCGGTAGACGCACATCAACCATGTGGATCCTTAGTTTCTTGAAAGATGAGCATCGATTAATTAGGGATGAGTCCCCCAATAGTATTAAATTTTATTCACTATTACCATTGAATATTTTTTGACCTAGAATATACCTATTGTAAGCTATATTTTCTTTGTGGTTATCAATTTTTGGTTGCTTTGTTGTATTTCCCTATAGTTGATTGGGGTCCCTTATTGAGTATTGTGTTATTCACCCATTCATGGGCTTCTCCTACACGTGATGTGTCCTGTGCAGATGTCCAATGTTTTGATGGAGGACATGGGGTCCTATGATGTGTGGCCTAGTAAGACGAAGTGGACAAGGCATACTACTTCCGTTTCTAGTAGTTATTCTACTCTTACCATTAGGTGGGGTTTTCAGTGGATGGAAACCCTAGTCCCTTTATACTTTGCGATTTTTAGTTCTTTTTGTTGGGTTTGTATTCTGGACCACTTGTTTCAACTCTACATGTACACAGAACTATTTTCAGTATACATTTTTTCACCTTCTAGTTTGTGGTACATGGATGGGTGTGTTTGTGTGTAAAATTACTCAAGAAAATGCATCTCACTTTTTGGTTGAAACCTTTTGCGCTAGACGCCAACCCATGACCTTCAGGAGGCGGGCTTGGGATATGACACAACATGTGATCTGGGGTGCGAGTCATGAAAAAGTTGTATCAATGGTGGTCGGTTATACCTCAGAGACTTAGAGTCTATTGTTTTTGTTTTGGAAAAAAATGTTAAATGTTGCAATTTCGACTTTTAGATTTGGGGAGTGCATTGTTGGTCCGGAAGACAACATATCCTTACACCTATAGTTGATGACTATCTTGATCATTTTTAGGATTCCCGCACAAGGACAATCAGCCTATATTCTAATATGTGGTTAGTAGGATAACCTGCCTAGTGACAGGGAATCTATATAGGGACCAGTTCCCGATATGGTCCCATCGGGTGGTGCACTAGTGCTACCACCACCCATTGGCCATAATCTACTACTGGATATACAGGCTGAGGATGTCTGCAGACTTAGATCCCTACATGAGTTTTTGAGAAAGAAACCTCCCATGTTCATGGGATAAATTGATCCATAGATCTCTGAGGATTGGTTGGAGGCGGTGACACGGGTCTTCCACATAGTGAGGACACCGCTTGACAAGATAGTGATCTTAGCAGTGATCCTTCATCAGGGATCGGTAGAGATATGGTAGAGCCTATCCAATTATACTCATGGTGAGGTGAACCTATCTTGGGATAACAATGAGTGGCTGATCCTAGATTTTTTTCCAACGTCATTGTCCTCTGTAAAAATTCAAGAGATACATCACCTGTAGGAGGGAATCCTGTTAGTGACTGAGTGCACTGTAAGGTTTACAGACCTCTCTCACTACTCTATAGAAATGGTTCAAGACACATTATTTAGGTCTTGTACCATCGAGAAGGTTCTTAGGATTGAGATCAATGCATCGATGGTGTCTTTTATCATCCCTACCCAAGCCGGGGTGCTAGAGAGAGCCCTTCTATTATAGAGCCTTCTCATTGAACAGACACTAACAGTGTGGGAAACCACTAGGTGATAGGTAGTTGAGCCCTCTGTGGTAGGCAACCAAATGATGAAGCAACCGCCCATATGGTCCAGACCATCTAGTGGGCAACAATATGACTCATGGTCGATGGTGCAAGGCCACCAGGACAGTGGGAGACTACAGATGAGAAGGATGTGCTACTCATGCGGTGAGCAGAGACACATGTCTCGTGACTGCCCAACCTTCCATACGGAAGATCCCCATATGGTTGTGTGAACACCATTATAGAGGCATAGGTTTGAGCTAGGAGGACCATGGGATGGAGGATGTGGCAGGGGAGAAGGTTGAGCAGTAGGTGGTGGGAAATGGTTTATGGTACTACTACCACCACCACCATGTAGTCCACCCCGACCATAGCGATAAATAGGATAAGGGCAAGTTCAACATCAAGAAGTAGATAATTATGAACATGACACTTCAGAGTTGATTTTAGGTATGATATGTGTCCTCTCCACCCTAGTAATAGTTCTTATTGAAATAGGTGCGAGTCACTCTTTTGTTTCCATGACTATCTTATAGAGTTTATAGATTCTAGTGGACTTATTAGCTCAATTATTACAGCTAGAGGCTCCTACGGAATGTGATTCAATATTTACACATGGTTTCCTATAGTGTGATCTTACTATAGTAGGACTGAGCTTCAACTGGGATCTCATAGTAGAAACATTGAGGCCTTAAGATGACTTTTTGGGTATGGAATGGTTTTCCATAGTCCATGATTAGATCGAATATTTTAGGCATACAATGGGGTGTTTTCATGGAGATGAGATTATGATTTCTTTCATTGGTGAAAATGAAACCCTTACAGCACATGATGGAATTTCTCAGAGGAGGGGGCACCTGAACACTCATCAGTAGGCTGGGAACACCCTCGGTGCAGTTGAACATATGATTCTAAGCATTCCAATATTGTTGGATGATTATGTCGATGTTTTTCCTATGAATTTCTAGGACTACCACATCTCAGAAAAGAACACTTTTCTATCGACATGTACCATAGGATGGCACCGATATCCACACCAGCATATCAGATGGTTCCTATGGAGCTTCACAATATAAGGTTACCTGTAGAGGAATTTTAGGAGAAGGGGTTCGTAAGGCCCAGCGTTTCCATAATGGCAGAGCCACTGCTGATTTCCAAAAAGGTAGACAAGGGATTGAGGTTATGCATGGACTTAAGGCACCTGAACTAGAAGATAGTGAAAAACAAATATCCACTACCGAGAATTGATGACCTCTTCAATAAACTGAATGGTACAAGGTGGTTCATGAATATCAACCTCAGGTCAGGATATCACCAGCTTCAGGTTCGGGATGAGGATGTATTGAAGATATCCTTCAGGAACAAGTATGGACACTGAGTTCTGCGTGATGCATTTTGGTTTGACCAATTCCCCTTCAGTGTTCATGGGACTCATGAATAGGATCTTCCAAACTTTTCTCAATCTTTTATTGGTAGTATTTTTTGATGAAATCATGGTGTACTCAATGTATGAGGAGGAGCATGCCACACACCACTAGCTTGTCCTAGATACACTCAGAGAGCACTAGTTTATGTTAAGATCTCAATGTAATAGTTCTGGATTTAGTAGTTCCACTATCTGGGACACATCATCTCAGAAGCTGGAGTTGTAGTGGATCTTATTATGATAGAGGCAGTGCTTACTTGGGACCCTCCTAGGAGTAAGGATGAGGTGTGGAGATTCGTGGGATTGAAAGGATACTATCAGATATTAGGGCGTGACTTTTCTACGGTGGAAGAACCCTTATTAGCTTTGACATGGAAGGGACAGTCTTTCGTGTAGATGACAACATTCCAACAGAGTTTCTAGGAGCTGAGGTAGATACTGACTACTGCCCCCCCCCCTTATTGAGACTGCCAGAGGAGAGCATTGAGTACATAGTTTTCTACGATGCATCAGATACTGGTATAGGTTGTGTCGTAATGCATGAGTGAGTGGTGATCACCTACGACTCACGACATTGGGGGAATAATGAGTATAACTACACAACCCATGACTGTGAGTAAGCAGTTGTGGACATTTCGTTGAAGATTTTGCAGAACAACAATATTGGGGAACTGTTTATAGTTTAATCTAAACACAAGTATGTAAAATTTATATTCAACTTGAAGGACATAAACTTGATATAGTGGTGATGGATGGATTTCCTCCAAGACTATGATTTTGAGAAAGTATATACTCTTGTGCAGAGGAATGTGGTCATAGATTCACACATCAAGTGGTTTGGTTTACAATTGCTGAGTGAGGTGACAGATCATCTAGCGGTGATGTAGATATCCTTCGTGGATGTTCAGAGTACTTTTTACCTTATGTTAAATACTTTTACTTTCATGATTTTACAAAGAGTCGTGGAGGCACATCTAGTGGACATTGATTGTGAGGCCTAACGTGTTCAATAATAATTTGTACATGCTTCTAGAAAATTTTTGATAGGTGGGGAGAGCGTCATCCTTTTCAGATGGCATACCATATTACATGTGTCTTTGTGGGATGAGTTTTTGAGGGGGTTGCATAAATCCCTATTTGTAGTACAACATGGAGTCACAAAGAAGTACTAGGACCTTCAATGTCTATATTTATGGATGGGAATAAATAATGTTGAGGCCGAATTCATCTCATGATTCTTTACTTGTCAGAATGTGATGTACGAGCATCTGGTTCCACCAGAATTGGCTCAACCACTTGAGGTACGAGAGTGGAAATGGTATGATATGACAATGGACATTTTGATGGGGTTACCAAATAGATCCAGGGTCCATGATTCTTTTTGTTGGATCATTGACCGACTCACTATGTCAGATAACATCCTACAAAACTGGGAGCAAGGACCGGTTGTGGGCATGTGACACCTATACATCCAAGATATAGTGTGGATCCATGGAGTTACACCAATAATCCTCTCAGACCACAATTCACGCAATATATTTGAGTTATGGATTGAATTATACGAGGCATTTGGGAATCAATTGTGCTTGAGCACAACTTTTCAACCCCAGATTGGACCATACAGACCATGGAGGAAATGCTTCCTGATTGTGTCCTAGATTTTGGATATCATTTGGAGGACCACCTGAAATAGGTGGAGTTTTCATATAACTATAGATATCTATCCTCCTTTAAAATGGAACCATTAAAGGCCTTGTACATTTGTCCTTTCAAATCAACTCTATGCTGGACAAACCCATGGGAGTCAGCAGTCATGGGTCCACTCTTTGTATAAGCTACCACCGAGATGGTACAGATCATCCATGAGTTGATGAGGACTACATATATTAGTCAGAAGTATTATTGAAATAAAAGATAGAGACCTTTAATGTTTGAGGAGAGAGGCCATGTGTTCCTTTAGGTCTCACCATGATTAGGATTGCAGAGATTTGGCAGGGGCTGCATGCTATTTATGAGGTTTATCAGACCTTTTAATATCCAGAGCAGAGTTGGTTATGTGGCGCAACTCTTATCATTTCCCCCATTGATGCACCATGTGCATTATGTTCTCCACATGTCACAAATGTGGTGGAGCGTGCATGAACCATCACACATAATCGACCAAAGCAGGTACCTTTTAGATGGTTGATTACTCTTGTTTGCATCAGTTGTTGCACGAGAACCTCCCGGGGAGAAAACAGGAGTAGGGGGAATAGATCCATTCTTAGTACCCCCATATGTTTTTTAACCATTTTTTTGGAATTTGGGGATGTAAATCCCTAAGGTGGGGAAAATTTAATGTCATGAAATTTACATGTATTATTTTTAATTTATATGGAATTTTTTTGAGACCACATTCTTTTACGACACGTGATTTGGAGGCACACTATGTCGAGGAAATTTTTTTGAACATTTATTAAAGTATATTTTGTAAACGTGAACGAATTATTTTCTAACGTTAGAACCGGGTATCAGATTGAAAATCTAATATCACTGTTGAACACAAAACATTGGGATTCACCTTGAATGGATATATCATAATCTAGTAGGGGCCGAATGAAAATCTTAATTTTCATACCTTTTGAGAAAAATAATAAAATAACAAGAAATATTATTTTATTTAGTTTCAAATTGGTGAGAAAATAAATAGTGACAATGTGTTGTCATGACCAGGAAATTATGATGAATAATAATGGACCTCATTTTTTACTCATTAACATGTAGAATAATGACACATTAAGGATGCAATGTCATAGCGTAACAGAAACAATACAACCTGTTTTCTATTATTAGTTGGTGCATTGATTTAATGGAGAATTAAACTGTGAGGACTCTTGGAAAAACCTCTGATGGATTTCCTCCACAATGAAGTATGATGAATGCCAGTGGATCATAATCGACTTCGATGTACTTCAATGAATGACGGACGACATCAACCTCTCGGACCTTCAATGAAAAAACGATGTGGCATTGAACATCAACAAGGTAAGAAGTTCATTTTGATTAATATTATTCCTAGTTCTTATTAGAAACAAAAAACACGGATTAACACATGAACATGTTAGTCCCTGTATAGTCTTTTCTTGTAGGAGCATGAGGATTAATGGGTTTTCTTTTCATGATTGATTTATTATTGGCAGAACATGATACCTAAATCCTCTCATGTTATTAGCACCAAATGATGATGATGCAGGCTGATAAAAACATGATCCAAGATCCACCACCATGTCTGTTAATGATTGATGAATGTTTGAAGTGGAGGAAAATTGAGTTTAAGGCCATCCTTGTGAAGGCAACGACCTAACAATCCAATAGGAAAAGGGGGATTGAGAAACATACCACAAGAGAATGTATGGTGGCCAACATAAGGAACCCCAGTTCGCGAGCATCGGTGCTGGCCCATGGAGGAGGCCACGGGAGGAGGGAGGTGGTGCAACTATTGGGGTTCCATTGTGGAAAGAGGTCATGGTCGGCTGGCCGTGGTGGGATGGTGGAGTGGCAACCTGCATCCGGATTGGTCGGGTGACTTGGAAAGAACCAGTCGCTCGTCCAAAACATTGTGGTGGCCATGGCTAGTTAGCTGCAATAGACACTAAATGTGGTTCTAAGAGGGAACCACGTTGGAGGAGTGGCCCTCCCCTTGTTGTCCACGTTTGAACTAAGAGGAGACACATCTGAAAATTCAACATCCTTGTCACACCCATCCAACCATTCGTTTTCCAGTCATTATATGAAGGGTCCCACCCACAGTTAGCGGTAATGGCCCATCCCACACTAGTGAGCCAGACCTATGCCGGTGGGCCAAACCCACACTAGATTACCAGACCTATTTCCTTTAGTTTGGGCTGGATGAGACTGGTTTCTCAGGCAACCCTATGGGCTGAACCCTCTACCAAACTAGGTTGGGCCCATTGGGCTTATCCCACTCGCCATGCTAGATTGGATCGACCATGACCTGAAACAGGCTGGGTCGAGTCAGCCAAATATTAAACTGTGTTTTGTGGGACCCCTGAGGTGTGTTGGATAGGAAGGTCTATCTAGGTTAGACCGAGCTTAGATGCAACAGAACCCTATTTAATAACATGTTCATATCAAACATACCAGGCATCTGTTAGACTCACGATCTATTACGTTGGAACCCTTACAAAGAGTTGGTACTTTGGGTTATTTATATTCTGTAGTTCATGGTGGTTGAGATACCACTTATGTCTCTATAAACAACTATGTGGATCCTTAGTGTCCCAGAAGACGAGAAACAGCTATGTGGATCCTTAGTGGCCTGGAAGATGAGCAACATCTCTGTGGATACTTAGTTTCCTGGGAGATAATCAGCATCCATGTGGATCTATAGTGGCTACAAAGATGAGCAGTATATATGTAGATCCATAGTGGTCTGGTAGACACATAGTAGCCGTGTGGATCCTTAGTGACCTGACATAAGAGCATCAATTCATCAAGGATGAGTCCAACAGTAGAATGAAACATTATTCCCAATAACTATTGAACCTTTACTACACTATAATATACCATGTGTCAGATATCCTGGATTTTTTATTTTTTATTTATGTTTTTGGATTTGCGGTAACTTTATGGTATTTCTACATAGTGGACTGAGGTCCCCTACTAGGTATTGTGTTACTCACCCCTACACAGGCCTTTCCCACACATGATGTGTCTTATAAAGAGGGTAGATGTTTTGATGGATTAAGAGGAGGCCTTGAAGCAGGCAGGTCCCAATAGGACTAGGAGGAAACAAAATACTACTTTGGCTTCCCGTTGAAACACTACTCTTACCATCAGATAGAGTTTTCATTGGATGTATTCCTAAGTCACTTTGTACCTTTATGTTTTCGGTTCTTTTTGTTGGGTTTGTATTGTGGTGCACTAGTTTCAGTTTTACTTGTACTCAGAACTTGTTTTAGTGCACGTTTTTCACTTTTAGCTCATGGGGCATTGTTGTGTGTGCGTGTGTGTATAGATAATTAGGTAAATTCCACCCACATGCTGGATGACAGAAGCAGCTCTAGTTTCTAACCCTTGGACTTCGGGAGGCATTCTTGGGGTATGTCACAAAACATGCCCAAGGGGATGGTTCGTGACAACACATTTTACACTATAGTGGTGAAAATGTTTTGATGACAAAAAAGAAAATGAAATTGGTTTCATGAAAATATCTTTCTTCATTTTGAATAAGTTATATTGAATATGTCTTCATTAAAACGAAGATGATGTCTGTTGAATTAAAATGGTTAAGTAGGATAAATTTTATGATAAATAAAATTGGATTCCCCATCTCCCATTTTGAAAATATGAATCATTTTCATCATATTAATGTGGTTGAAAATTTTAGATCCTCATTTAATTAAAATCATAATTATTTGTTGATTTGTATTTATTTCTGAAGTATTCAAAAGTTGTTCATGTTGATGAATCTACAAAGTAATTATGTTAGTTATATGGTTCTGAAGGTATTTTAGTTAGAGATATATTCACTATGATATTTGTGGTCTTTATCCCTTATGCATATAGAAAACTTATAAATTCACTAATAAAAAAACATTGACTTTTTTAATGATAAAAATTTAAATAATTTCATTACATTGTGCTAAATGAGTTTTTATTGAAATTCAAATTTTACCCTTTTAAAATCCATTTTATTATTTGGGGCATAAATATTTTCATTTAAATTATTTGAACATAAAATTTTGTAACATTGTTCTTGAATTAATGGGATAAAAAATAAATTCAGGACGTGAGAGTTGTATCGTGCATGTGTGTGGAGTAAATAGGTCCTGACGAAAATGATAGACTGAACTATTCAGATTGCACATCACATCACTAATGGGGTCAAATCATCTTTATACAGACATATATTGGGCCAAATTTGAAGGGAAGATTGGGGAAATTATTATGAACTAATCATCCTTCTATAGGGCCATCAAATTCACTCATTTTTTAGGTCACCTATGTTGTGAATGTGTGATTAAAAAATTTGGCCAAGTTTCCCATTAACATTTAAAAAAGTTTTTGTAACCCTCACCCTCTACAACTATATTTAAAAGATATTTTCACACATTGTGAGGGTTGCTAAATTTGTTGGGAAGGTGTTTTCGAAAGAGTGTCTCTTGGGAATCCCTCAAATCTCTTGGAAGAAGTATTTTCTTATGAAAACATCTCTTCCAAGAAGGATCTTCTCTCCTAAATCTTCTATGTATTTCATTGATTTCATGCTAGTATGTTGAATTTATCATCAATTAATCTTCGGGTTTTCCCTTTTAATCTTGTTTTCTTGGGTTGGAATATAAGAGTGAAGATCATATTGGGGGTTACACAATCAATCCATAGCTTATGAAAAACGTCCCCACGATGACAACTCTACCCATGGAAGAGTAATTTATTTTGTAGTTGATCTAATCCCTACTATATTAATTTATTTATTTTTAATCCATAAACATTATTTAATTCATAAATTTCAATCAATTAATTGTGTTCAAATTTTTATGTTACTCAATAAACTTGAACTTGATAGTGTTGTCGGGTTTGTGTAAACAGTGTGAGAAAAACTGCAATTTAAAAATCTAACCAAATTGGGATTGATGTAGTCATCAAATCTCATCATGAAGTTAATTAATTATCCAATACAGTGAAGATATGATGCCCTAGTTTTCCAATGACCATAATTTGTCTTTTGGATCCCAGTCATGGCAGGGTGCTATCATTGGATGTCCCAACAATAACCTAACGATAAATTTTTAAAAAAATATATGGGGTATTTTTAATTTCTATAGGGTTCAGGGGATGAAAAGAAAAGGGTTCAATAATTGAATTAACTATAATAATATGTGATAATGATAAATTAATGGTGAATGGGGTATATTAGATCAATTATGTCTTCTCATATAAGTGTTTTTAATGAAACTGTGTCTTTTGTTGTTCTTGTTTAATGTTTAGTTTATTGTTTCAAAGACACAAAACCAAACACCCATATTTTGTTACATTTGTATTCACATATTTAATTTTTTTTGTTTTATTCAATCCTACTAATGGTTGTTTAATTAACTTCCTCCTTGAGAGAATGACCTAGGTCAGGCACTGTGTTGCACATTGTTAAATCACAAACATTTTTGAGAGTGTGTGCAGCAAAACTCATAAAAATGGTGTTGTTCCTAGGGATGAAAGTATTTATTCCACCAATTTTAGGTATGTTATTTATTATTATTTTATTTTGTATCTTTTCTTCTACTCCATTTTCATTTTTGTTCTTTCTTCCCCAACTAATCATTTTCATACTATCAACTGAATCATCATTTGTTGATATTGTTGTATGCTAGTATTGATTCCCTTTTTCTATGAATTATGACATGATCACACCCTCAGTATCTCCATGATCTAGGCCCTGATATTGAATGTATCCTTAGGGATTGAATCATTCAATCATTGTCTACAAGAAGTGTTGAAATTTACCCAACTGGGTAATTCGTCCACTGTAAGAATTTTCAAATTGGAAACTCTTATAAAACAAATATTAAACAAGATACAATGTATGAAAATAACAATAATGAACTCAAAAGGACTATTCGTGTATTTGATGAACATGATATTAATTATCAACCTATATGCATTGAATATACCACATAGGAATTTGACATTGAACTAAAATCTGGGTTAATTCACCTTCTTCCAAAATTTCATGAATTATCTGGTGAGGATCCAAAAAAAAATTAAAACAATTCAATGTCGTATGCTCAACAATGAAAAGAATATCTATAATATTCAAATAAAATGTACAACATTCCTATTTCACTTGATGGAACTACTAAGGATTGGATGTATTTTTTACAACCAGATGATGAAAAATGTTTGAACAATATGAAACTTCTTTTCTTGAATACATATTTTTCAACATCAAAGACCACATACATTCTAAAGGAGATCTCAGAGATCAAGAAAGCACACGAGGAGTCAATTTATGAGTACTGGGAGCAATTGAATCATCTTTTTTCAAGCTTCCCACTTCACCAATTTGTGTGAAACTCACCATCCCATTCTTTTATGAAGGATTAACACCATTGGAGAGAATCATGGTGGATGATACGACTAGAGTAGAACTGGTAGGAAAAACTCTAGCGTTTCACGTTCAATGATTGAAAAGATGAAACAAAACTCTTAATAATTGGTTGATCAATGTGAATCACATGTTAGGGTTGTACATCAAGAAATTACTTCTTCTCTAGAAATTCATTTAATGGTTACCAACTTTGAATAATTTACCACTATGGTGAATAAGATATATTTAACAAAGAAGACATCCCAACCCCTCCCATTAAGGCCCTGGGGAATTTTCACTAATACAATCCACAGAGATGACTATTTCCCCCAACTACAAGAAATGGAAGATAATGAAGTATTGTTTCATGGGAGAACATATCATCAAAACAAACAAACACATCTCCAGGATAACTATTATCCCTTCACACAAACATAAATCCAAGGATGAAAGGATCAAACTTACATGATGTATAGATCTGGACAACAACAAATAACCCCCTTATAACAGAACTTCTACCAGCCTCCACCTTACTAATAGGGTTTCCAACATACCCAAAGCAAATTTAAAGATAAAGCATAAGAAAATATAAAATAAGGAATTCTGATCCAATGGTATATTATAATACTAATGATATTTTGAAACCTTTTTTCAATCAACAGAATTAGTTGATGTGTCAAGTTTCAGGGATGAGGGAGTTGAAATCTCAAATGAATTAGATTGTCACTCCCTCCATGAAGTGGTAAATAAGAATTCTTGAAATCTACTATCCCAACATGCTCCAAATCCAAAGGGTAATGTCAGTGAATTCACTTTGAAAAGTGGGAAGAAAAAACCAAATTCTTCTCCACCAACAATTCTATCTGGATTCCCCTAATCATCAAATAACCCCCCTTCATGAAAAACGGATGAGCATCCCACTAAGAAAAAAAATCTAGGAAAAATGTTGATGATGTGTATCCTAAACCCCTTCCTGTTTTAAATAGGGTTGTACAACCCAAGAAAATGTTCGAGGAGGTGACACAAAAGGAGGTTTTGGAAACATTCAAGCATGTAGAGATAAACATCCCCCTTCTTGAGGCCATTAAGCAAATCCCAAGGTATGCCACATTCATAAAAATATCTGTACTAATAGAATATAGATAATGGAAAATGAGATTGTAAATAATGGAAGGAATGTGTTAGAAATCATTACACCAACATAAGTAATTAAAACAATGTAAAATTATCTAGGGAAATTCACCATCCCATGAACAGTAGGTGAGTTACACTAATCTGATGCTTCATTTGATTTAAAATATTCTATAAATGTAATTCCACACATTGTATTAACTTCTTTATAGGTTGGGGATATAAATCCAACCAGAGGTGTGGTATAGTTGTAAAATATAGATACAATATATCCAGTTGGATTCATTGTGGAAGTACTTTTTCGGGTAAGAGACATGATCTTTCCAGCAAACTTATACATTCTTAACATGGAGGATGAAGAAGTATAATATTGTGCTCAAATTATCATAGGAAGTCCCTTCATAAAGACAAAAAAACAATCATAAATGTCCATGAGGGTACACGTTACATGGAGTTTGAACATGAAGTTGTGATATTTAATGTTACTGACTCCATGAAGTACCCCTCAGAAAACCATTCTTCTTTTTTAATCTCCCATTTTGAACCGCCAAGTAAAAACCCTAGGGAATTTTACTAACATTTTATTAGAGATATTAAGAGAATTAATTCTAGTTTGATGTCTAAGATCACTTCCACATCCATCTCTAATGAACAAGACTCTATTATATTTTATTTTTAAATGGATTCATATTCTGATTTTGATCATGTTAACTCTGATTATGACATAGATGTTGTGTATGCTGATGGATTTGATGAACAATACTATAATTATGATGATGCCTATTCTGATACTGATGATATTTGGGAACATATTTCGATTCCTTCACTATCTACATCAATACAAGAACAACTATATTGGAAGTCAACACATTTCCACTTATTCTCAAATATTTATACTTGTTGAGTGGTAAAAGATAACCTATTATTGTTGCTAACAATCACTCTTTTGAACCTAAAGAAAAACATTTAAAACTTTTGAGTGAGTACATCCAATAAATTGGGAGGACCCTGGGTTACATATTAGGTATTAGCCCCACCATTTTCATGAAAAATATTCTATTGGAGTGTTTGGATAAACCAGTGAGGTATCCATAAAGGGGATTCAATCCAACCCTTTTGGAAGTTGTTAACAAAGATATTGAGAAATTTCATGATGAAGGTATAATATTTTCCATTTAAAATTTTCAACTGGTAAGTCCTACTTAGGTTGTGCCTATGAAAAGTTGTGTTACAGTTTTTAAAATTGAGAAAGATAAGTTAGTCCAATGAGGGTGAAAAACTGTTGGCATGTGTGTATTGATTATAGGAAACTAAACGAATCCCCTCTCAAGGAACATTTACTCCTACCATTTATTGATAAAATTCTTGAGAGACTAGTTGGGAATACATATTATTTTTTCTTTTATGGTTTTAGGGACATTTTCAGGTTCCTATAGCTTTAGGGGATCAAGAGAAGACTACATTCACCTAACCCTTCGACACATTTTCCTACCGTAGGATGCCATTTGGTCATTTCAATGACCCATGTACCTTCCAGAGATTCATGGTGAGTATTTTTTTTCTCATTTTATAGTGACCTTAATGGAGGTTTTTATGTATGACATTATAGTATATGAATCCTTATTTTACGAATGACAAACTGGTTTGAGAATGGTGTCGAATCATTTTATTGTGAAGAATCTGTTCATGAACTTTGAAAAGTTTCATTTCATGGTAGACCATGGAATTTTGTTTGGGATATACTATCAAAACATATGAAAGAGGTTGATAGACCTAAGGCAGATATAATTTCATACATACCGAATACATTGTGCATGCACAATGAAAATTATTTCATAGAGAATGTTTTGTTTTATCTGCACTTCATCAATGATTTTATTAAGATTTCTCTTCCGTTGTCCCGATTACATCAAATGGATTTTGATTTCGTGTTTGATAATTCGTGTGGGGTAGAATTTGATGATTTGAAGATGTGTATGACCACTCCACCAATCAAAAAACCCCCATAATAGGATATTATTTTTGATTTTGTGTGTAACACATCCAACTTTGGAGATAGATATGTCTTATCACAGAGGTTGTAGGGACGTTCAGATGTTATTGGCTATGCATCGAGGACATTGGATTCATCCCAATCAAACTATATTACCATGAAAAAAAGTTTCTTACCATTATATTTTCTTTATCTAAATTCCATTCATAATTATTTGGATATAAAGTAGTTTATTTTTTTAACCATGTATATCTGAGGTACCTTTTGAAGAACCCATATGCAAATCACATTGTTATTCAATGGATGATCCTTCTGAAAGAATTTGATATTGAAATAAAGGACAATAATGTATAAAAAATGAGTGGTGGTCCACATGAGTATGATTTCTCACACACTAAAGGTTGAGACCCTGGCCCACATAACACATCAGGACAATTTCCCTGATGAGAATCTTTATTCCTTATTAGGTACTCATCCTTTGTATGCTAATTTAGTGAACTACTTTGTTTCATCTAAAATAACTGAATATCTAATGAAACATGATGTCCAAAAATTAAAAAGTGTGTCTCAGTATTATGTGTGGGATGATCCATACCTCTGTCCCTTGTGAAGTAATCATGTTATTAGGATGTGGGTTCAGGACCACGAGTTTGATCATGTTCTCCAATTCAGGCATACACTTTATTGTGATAGACACGTGGGGCCCCAATAAATATGTAAGAATGTTTTGGACTCTAGATTATAATTTCCTAGATTATTCATGGTACCCATGTCTTTTGTAAGTCATGATCTCACTGACAACACACCGGGAACATTTCGAGGAGACACAAGATGCCCCAACATCCAATATTAGTCTCTGACATTTCATATGTGTGTGGAATTTGTTTTATGGGTCCTTTTCCAAGTTATTTTGGTTTTGTTATATATTTTGGATGATTTTGATTATGTGAGAAAATGAGTGTAGGCTAAGGCCCCCAGTACTTATGATTCTTATTTTATAGTATACTTTGTCAACTTAATGATTTTTTTCTGGTTTGGAGTACCAAAGGTCATCATTAGTGACCAGGGGACACACTTTTGAAATTGAAATATGGATTCCCTCCATCAAATGTATGCAGTGACACAGAAAACATCAACACCATACCACCCCCAAACAAATGGCCAGATTGAGTATTCAAATAGGGAGTTGAAACAAATTTTGGAGAAAATAGTGCCGCCAAATATGTAGGATTGGAGAAAGAGATTGGATGATGTTCTTTGAGCTTATATAACAACATACAATACATGCATTGGTTTGTTTCCATTTCAGATTGTCTTGGGGAATGCTTTTCATTTTAACATGGAAGTCAAGCATCATGACCATTTGAATACAAAGAAATTCAACTTAGATTTGATCCATGCTTGAATCCAATGGAAGGTGAAATTTTGAGAGCTTGAGGAGATTAAATTGACTCTATATGGGAAATAAATGCTCTACATGGGATGTTTAAAATAATTTCATGATATAATTATCTATCAATGTAAGATTCAGGTTGGAGATAAATGTCTTCTATATAGTTATCTATTATAGCTAATGCATGCTATGTTATGATCTAGATCGTTGGGTAATTATATTGTATCTAATTTTATTCTTTATGGTTTATTGGACATCACAAAAGAGGAAACTATAAGTACATTCACATTAAAAGGGAAATTCATGAATAAATACATTTGGGGGCTTTCTACCTTTGTAGTGGATTTTGTCACACTGCATGACCACATCATCATGTGAGCATAAGAGGCTTTTTCTAACCCTTTCACTTTTATATTATTTCCATTCTTTAAAATTCTTGTATTCATGTGCACAAAGCATCCCATAAAATCACATCGAGGAAACTTCTATATTTTGTGTGTCGGTGAGGGGACAACATTTTGGGTAGATATTTTGGATTTTCATTTCTATAGTTTTTGTGTATTTTCTATTATGTTTTTTGTTAAAACTTTCAAAAACAAAAACAAAAACAAAATCTAATAAACATATATATATATATATATAATGTAACACTCTCATGGGGAATATATTGAATGTGTATGTTTTCAGAATTCATTGGTAGAATTATACACATGAGTATGATTTCATCATCAATGTGTGATTTTTATAAGAATTTATGTCGTCGATGATATGATTGGTTATTTCATAATAAAAACATTATTATTTTAACACAATTTATTGTATTTTTTGTTCATATTAAATGGAATCATTAATTTATCCACACATATTTTCACAAAATCATGAATTTCGAGTTTGTCTTACCAAATTGAATGTGTATTTAGGGTATGTAATTATTTTCAGATTATAACATGGTCTTTCCAAACATTCGTCACTTTTCTGATCATTTAAATTAGTGTACCTAATTGACCTATGCACGTGAACCTAATACTTTAGTGTTGTACACCCTCAATATATATATATAATATAAAAACTTTAAAAATATATAAAGAGGTGAGTGATGAAATGTACAACATGTGGGGATATTTAGGTCGGGAGATAATGGTTTGACTTCTAGGAATGATTAAATGAGTGGGTTTTTGAATTTGATTGCAAATAATGTCTAATAGGTTTGGTGGAATAGAATCAGGTGAGAATATAGGTATTTATTAATCTAAATATACTAGATAAAGGGTAGAGATACAAGCTTTAAATGATTTGGACATAGACACACGTGGGGAATTAGGGGCATGGTAGACCCATGAATTATGTTTTCTCCCATTAGAGTAATTAATCTAACTCGAATTTGTTTTTAAACAATGTATGAGATAGTGAATTTAAAATTTATTGATATTTACTCTTTATTGGAATCATACTATTCCTATTCGTCCACTATGGATTGTGGAATATGAACATGTATATCTTATCAAAAAAATTATTTGGAATACATGATTTGAGGTTTTTCCCATGACTGGAAAAGGGTAAGTGTGGGGGTGTTGATAAAACACAATTTATTGAATATTTTATTGATAATAAATTAAATAATTTTCTCATATTACGACAAATATTTAATTTATATAATATTTGTGAATAAATCATTGTTTTGAAAATTTTATTGAGATTGCAGTTTTACCTTTTTAAAATTAACTATAGTATTTATGGCATTAATATTATTCTTTAAATTATTTGAAATTAAAATATTTTTACAGTGTTCTAGAATTTATTTTTTACAATTTCTATTTTGGGAATCAGAGTTAGATCGTTCATTGTAGTAGAGTAAATAGTCCATGAAGACAAAGTTTGACCGAACGATCCTGATTGGACATCAGTTCACCATTTTGGCCATATCTTCTTTATCCATACTAGAATTAGGATAAAACATGGAGGTAGGCTTTAAGACATGATTATGAAAATATTAATATCCAATAAGGCTAGTCATTTTACGCATTTTGGAGGCCAACAATGTGGTTCATGTGGGATTAAAAAATTTTGGGCGATTTTCCCTTTCAAATTTAATGAAAACGTTTTGTAACCATAGCCCTACTCAACTCTATTTAAATGGTGTATTCAATCTTATGAAGGGTTGGTTGAGTATTTGGGAATGTGTGGACAAAAGGTTGCCTCTTGGAAACCCCTCACATCTCTTGGAATATGTATTTCCTTGTGAACTCATCTCTTCTACGAATGTTATCCTCTCCCACCTCCTCTTTGTATTTATTTTCATTTATTAATGTATCATGAATTTTTCATCAATTATACCTCTCTATTTTCTATTTTTCTTCTTATTATTATTATTCGGATGGAACATAAGAGTGGAGATGAAATTTGTTGTCCCATAATTGTCCATTGACCATATATAGGATTTTGGATCAAAATCAAGGCAGGGTATTATTAATGGATTCCCTGATGTTAACCTAGGGATTAATTTTTTTTAAAATATTTTTGATATTGTTAATTTCTAAAGTTTTTAGGATTTAAAGAAAATATTGGATCATAATTGAAAGAATTATAATCATATGTGATAATGATAAATTAATGGCGAAGGGTTAGATTAGGTCAACTCCTTCTTCTCATATATGTTTTTAAAAAAGAAACTATGTCATTTATTGTTCTCATTTTTAGTATAGTATATTTTATAAAATACACAAAATAAAACCACCACATTTTGTGTTTCATTTATTTTCACTTTTTTTCTTCAAGACAATTAATAGTGGTTTAATTTAAATCCTTATTGAGAGAATAACCCAGGTCAACCACTGTGTTGAATTTAGTTAAATCATAATAATTTTTGAGAAGGTGTGTGACAAAACACATCATGCACTCCCTAAATATTTAGTTATATATTGTGTTATAATTCATGGAGAAGTAATACGAACTCTATAAATTAAGGTGATATGTTCAGTGTTTCATAAAACATAATGAGTTCAATGTGGGTATAATTACATTTGGATGTACTACTATTATTTCATTTTCACTTCATGTTCATTTATAAGATATAATGTTTATGAATTAAAATATTTTTTCATGAAATGTGGTTTTTTATAAATCATTCTAAAATCTAGATGACCTATAATTTTGAAATATATATTCTTCTCTAGAAGAAGGGTTAGAATTTCTCAATTCCTTAAAATAATGATTATTAGTGGTAATTTCATGTCATTCTCAAAGCCATATTTGATTTCAACCAAATAATTTAACTGTTAATTAAATTCAATGTCAACATATTATAATATCCACAACAATAACCTTATTTGTATTATATGGATGATGTTTTTTTATTTTAATGTGAATATGATCATACAATTTCAAAGTTTTTAGCATTCATTTCTAAATTTATTTAGTTTTCATATTATTTTGACTATAATTTCCCTGAAATTATTTAAGGTAATATTGTTAATTCACTTTTACATAAGGGAATATATTTCCCACAAAAATTCAGTAATGATTTCTATGGGTTTTGACAAAACATGAAATTCTATATTTTTTCAGTATTATTTTATGGATGAATTTTATATCAATAATATTTTTTAGTGTAGGTATGATTAATCTAAAATATTTTAAGATGAATATCAATGATTTTTAGGGAATATTATTTAATTTCATTATTTTGTTTCTTAAAAATGATCCAATATTATTTCTGTAAAATGTAAATGGGGGATTTTACCATTTTTTTAAATATCAATATAATAAGAAAGTTTCTATTAATAATTGTTTTTATGTACAGTATATCGATGATCTAATAATTAAACATAAGGTCGGAATGAAGCACTAAAAATTTTATGTCAGTTGAGAGTTATTGATTCTAACATTACTATGGGTGAAATTCGATGTATATATATTAATCATGAAAAGATATTTCATTTTGTTGATGACCTTATTATTTCATATTTATTTTGATAATGAATTGTATCATATATTTATATATATATTATATTCTCATAGTATTTGAGGATTACATTGTTCCATATTATATATCAGAGTAGGATCCCTAAAACCATTTAATAATTATGTTAGTAATACATTCAGATCATTTTTTAAATTATAAACTATCAATGTTTTATTTATTTTCTAAGAGGTCCAATTAAAGGGGAATTTATTTTTTTATCAAGATGTATATATTGATATAGAAAACAATGTCATCATTATATAAAAGGATATATAAAATATTGTTTTTGAGATATAAAGAGTCCATGTATTTATTGATAGAATGAGTGATCCATCAATGATATATATATATATTGGAATATTCGATAATACTTATTTTCATTGAAGAAGAAAATTTCATATTGAAATATGAAAATCAAGGATATTAAAATGTGAAAAAAAATTTAATGGAATCATTCATTTTTTTGTTATTTTTTTATCATATGTCATTCTATTGAATTTTTTATTATTCATAAATCATTATATTTATTTTTTTATATCAAAAATACTCACATAATGGATTATATATATCTCCAGTTTATCTTATATGATAATGCATCCCATTTGAATTATATAAAACAAGAAGTAGATATTCATTTTATTATATATCCTTAAAATAATTAATAATTTCCAAATTTATTGTTTAATTATTTCATATTTCTATGAGTTATATATTTTTGAATGGGGATATATAAACCTAGTAGAAGAAAGGAGGCATATAAAGTTGAAATTATTATTTTAAAGATATAAAACACATAAGAATAAGAATTTTTATTAATTATATTGGTTTAATTTTTCCATTACAGGAAGTGAAACAATATAGTGAATGATCAAATAAAATATAAATATCAATCATTATCACTATGATATTATTCACACTGAAAAACCATTATACATTTCTTTCAGGCTTATCACCATAGTTTTATATAGTAGACATACCAATAAATATTTATCTATTTCTAGGATGTTTTCATTTTTAAAAAACTTCTTGGGGTTTATATTTCATTGAATCTTGTATTGAGAGGAGATACCATATTTATCAATGGAATATTCATCATGGTGATACCATGATTAAAATTTGTATTAGTTTTTGTATTTTTGTATATGTATAATGAGGTAGATCACAAGTCATGTATCTGAATGCATCCCTTTTCAATACTTGAAAGTGAAGCATTTGAATCACACATAAAATAAACAAAAATATTATTCATGTGAGACTTATCATATTTTTTAAATGACATATATCACATAATTTACTAGGATAATATGGTTAATTTATCCTATATTTCATTATGAGAATAAGGTATATAAATTAAATGGAAATATAAATTTTCTTAATTAAATTAAAATTCGGAAATAATTGTGACTATAAATTTCTCATAGATTAATTCTTATATAGAAATTGAAACATTATCAATATGTTTTGAATGTATTATATTAACTATAAGATGTTTGATTTATATTTCATAGTTTAAGAACTGATATTAATATATTTTTTGTTTTAAAATTATTATACAATATGTGAACCAGGGATGTTTTTAAAAGGACTCTAAACATTTTTCCCTGGGATTAAACAACTTATCTATAAATACTAAGTGTAGTTCATGGATTTGGATGATCTTTTTGAACAAATAATGATAAACTTGTGGTATCAGAGTTATTTCTGATTTCTATAGGAGTGTTTCATAAATGAAATAAAAAATACTTTCATTGGCCAAGTAATGTCACTATTTTTCAATGAATATACCACATCCATTAATTTATATAATTATTTTTCATTATGTCCAGTTAAATATCATCCATTTTTCATACTAATTGATATAAATTCATTACTTTTTGTTTACAGATTATTTTTTATTAACATTAATAGTAGATATTTTTCTTAGGGTAATCTATATTATATTAATATTTTCAATGAATTATTTATTTTATAGAAGATGTTTCTGAATGCATTAAATTTCATTATTTATCTCCCATAAATATCTATTGTGAGTTATCATTAAATAATCCATATTGTAAATCACTACTTATTATTTGTTTTTTGGAATAAAAATTATGTCGTCAAAATCACAAATAACCACCGCTTCACATTATTTTCTTCCCTTGTGTAATGTATGATCACCATTTGGACAATCAATAACCAGTTATATGACAATTGATGATTAACATAAATAGATTGTTGAAGGATTCTTCCGATTAGACCATTATAAGAATATAAGGGGAAATGATGAATCTAAGGGAATCATGTCATGGCCAAGGTATATAGTAATGGTGGTCATTGCAAAAAGGAATGACATGATAATTGTCCAAGGTTGTTCGATGGTGTCCATGCATAGATGAAGGTGTGATATATGGAAATATATATATATAAATAATGATTATGATATTATTTATAGGCAAAAAATGACAAGTGATCTTTAATTGTTGACTACATTTGATGTATTCCTATAGATAACATTACATATGTTTTTTATCTATTGTAAGTAGTGTCTAGGTCCATTTATTAATAACACATCAGTTGCGATTTTTTGTCAAGTTAAATATATATGTGTCTTTATAACTATATAGTGTACTTATGTACTTGATTTAATAACCTTATATGTTCAGGAAACAGTGATAGATAAAGTAAATGTTATGAACAGTTGAGAAAACTATTGGTTATAAGTATAGGAAATATAAAATAATCCTTATGTCATATATTTTTTGGTTTTATGGAATACAAGTCATGAATATTAAGAATATTTAATTTTACTTATAGTGGACATATATTCTTGGGTAGTTTATTATTTTGAAATTTCATTATACCTATAAATACATTCCATTTAGGACATCTCCATAAGATTGGAAGATTAAAATACATCCATAATAACTAAAAGAGGCTTATAAATAGTATATCTCTAAATATATGTCATGTATTACATGTTTTTTATCTAATTCCATATAAAAACTATAATATGTCAAAATCAAAAATATTAAAATTCCATTCAGATAGTTTTTAATTAGAGCTTCATGAAATCATCGTTGTAGTCATTGAACATCATTTATTTGATGTTGGGGGATATAAGAAGATCTTAGATCCATGCAGGATATGATATATTCTATAGTAAGATAATTAAATTTGGAATAATGAATATTTTTTCCCCTATATACAAATTAATAATGGGGTGTAATCCCTTTTCACGAATAAGTGATTAATAATAAACTAGTTGTATGCATTTTGTACCTTAATTATTTAGTGGCTGAATCTGGGATTTCACACTCAAATGATCTTGAGGATGGATGGTTTCTACTAAATATATTTGTAGTTTATAATACCTCATGTTATAGGATTATTTTCCCCAATAAATAGTATTTAGTACACCCACCTGAGATCGGGAATGATCCTTAAACCATCAGAGTCTATACTCCCTCAATAAGAATTACCCATCGTCAAGGCTTGAGTCCTTCATAAATATAATATGTTTATTGACTGATGAATGGTCCTTAGAAAGGTTTGGGTCATAAAATCTGGTTATATGTTTCAAACCCATAATTTATAGAGTATTACTAGCTGTGTACATGAGTTTTATAGATTTAACGATTATTATGATATATCAATCAAAGTTATATTCCTTGTAGATATGAAAAATCAATTTTTTAAACATGGGTTAATGTTTATTTTATTAGTTTATGAATATCTTTTTATGATATTATCTATTATTGAATTCAAGAATGAATCTAAATATGCCGTTATTATAAATTTTCCGCTTATCAATTTAGAAAATTTTATGTTATTGAATTTTACATATTTTCATAAGTCATTTAAATGATTTGGTTTTTTGTGATATTTTTATTTTCATAATATCTGAAATAGTATATTTATACTCTTCCATTTATCAAAATTTAAACAGAAACATGTTGTTCTTATGATTCTGTTTCATAATTTAGCAGTGACATGGGTTGATGTTTTTTAGATGGAGATAATAGAGGTTGCTTATTATTAAAATACCACATGTATAACCTTTATTATATATAACTCATTTATATTATTAGACCTATATGATTTTTAAATTGCGTAGAATTTTTAAATATCGATATTAAATGATGTAATTTTTTTAATTATTCTAATAACCTAATAATTTATTTATATTTCCTTGTGATGAATAGTAGAAAATGTTTCTCAATTAGTTTAATTTTAATAGACTATATATAGTAAGTAAATAAATAAATATTTATCCCATGAGTTCAAATTTTCATATATATTTATAAGAAACACGTATTCATATTCATGAACAGTAGTTTAACTTGAATGTGGTTTTTTCATGATTATATATTAGTTATTTTCACAAGAGTGTGGTCAATGAAATTGTTATATTATAAAAATATGATTTTCATCGTTGACCTATTAAAGATTTATAAAAACAAGTAATAAGATATTTCCCTAGGGTTGTACATTTATTCTTTCCATTTACCTCATACATTGATGTGATTTTTTTAATGTTCATTTTGGTGAGATATATTTATGATGTTAATAATTATGATACCATGGAAAAAATGATTGAATTAGTTTATGTAATTTAGAATCCAACAAATATGATGTAATTTTAATAGTTAATAATTCCCTAAAGTTTATTCCATTTCTTAATCAATATATTTGATAGAATATATTTTATTTTTAATGGGATATAATGTGATAAGAATTAAATTTCATAAAATTTCATATTTTTAATCAACCAATTTTTGTAAAATGATGTCTAAAATAGTCGTAGAAAATGTTTTCATGTTAATTATTAATTAATTTGTTATATATTCATATATAATGTTACAATTCAATAGAATTAGATCTATTCTTAAGAAATAGATATTTTAAGTTATTTGATTTCATATATTTTCCAAATTAAATTCCAATTAATGTTTATAAAATGATATATAATAGTGATGATGATGATGATGACCAAGATACTGATAATTTTATGTGTTGTTATTATTAATATTAATTATAGAAAAATTAATAGTTTGATAGTGGATGGGGGAAATGATTTTGGATGGTGATTAATATAAATGAATGGAAGTAATTATTCTCTAGAAAATTCCAAATGAATTATTTTTACAACATTATTTATCGTAATTTATCATGAATTCAATTTTTGATGATCATAGATTCCAACTAATCATTCTCAATGTTGAGTCACTATAATTAATGTATCCATTCATTCATGATATGTGAATAAATAATTGCAGATAAGTTGTACATGTATGAATATTTCCTCATGGTGTTATGGGAGTTCAATAGATTCTTCACTATTAGAGTAGAAGTGGAAAATATTATCCTAGACTCATTCATGGTTTAAATGATATTATATACAATTTTGTCCTATCAACTACAGATACAATTGTAATAGATGCATCTGGCCTTGTGAATGATGGTTAGTGTAGTGAAATATATAAAATAGGTAAATGAAGACTTCAGGAGACCAATGATGATCTTATAGGTTATCATCAATTACATTTAATATAGACAAATAGAAACACAATGTGTATTATATTAACCATGATGGATATAGTTTTTGGATTACATAAATATTGAAATCTACGTGACTATAGGACCCATGACCATTCATTAATACCACATCATTTGGGTGTATATAATATATACATTTCAACTAATCAGTATACCCTATATATTATATGGGAAATAATACAAGTGATGTGTATTAAGAAAATTTATTATACTACACTTATAGTGCATGACAGCTGAAACCCGTAAATTAACACTTCATTCATTCAATTAAATATTAAATTTATAAAATAGTTCAAAATGTCAAATTATTTAGAATAAATGAATAGTTACTATATAGCCCCAATAATCCTTGCACTCTACAATGAAACCTTATATGTAAAATATTATGTATAATAAAGAGGCGTGTATTGAAATTGGTCACTTTCAAGGCCAATTTGTAGTGTACTCCATGTATATGTCATCTACTAGAAATGTAATTGTAATTCTCATATAATGTAATTAGATTATTATAATTAGGTAATTGAGAAGTAAATTCTGATAAATTTTGATTATATAGTTTGGAGGTGAATTTATGATAATATTGAAAATATTTTTTCATGGTATATTTCATATATGTTCATTTTATGTCCTTCTATAGAATGAAATGGTGTGTGGGAATGTGATAACTTACCCAATATTTGTGTTCCTAGGATAGGGTATAACCCCAACATATGTATTGTGTAGTTTATAAAAAATCAATAGTATTCAAATCACATGAATTTTATTGAAAATGTTTTATTTTTCCATTCACATATGGAATCTATTCCCTTATACACCAATGTTTAGTGAGTCGCCAATACGATAAGAATATATAAAAAATATATTAATAGTATGTTTGGTTCTAAGGTAAAATTACTCCACCTATTGTTTTTGGTATTTTCCTACATGATTTCTAAAATGTTGTTTTACACATAGGGTATGATAACCCCATAAATGATATTTACTATATATAAAGTTGAATCCCCTTATCATTTTTAGTGATGTTTACTGATTTATTGGAGGGAGGAATATCTATATGGGTATTTTAAGTCTTCTGATACATCATGATTTTCTTATTATATTTAGGTTATAAACAATGGCTCTAATATCAATCATGGGATAATAATATATTATTTATTCAAGGTAACACTAGATGCTCAAGAGAAAAAAAACTTCATATATCATTGATTAGATAATTTAGACTGTCCATTTTTACATAGTTTTCATAATTATAAATCATATCTAGATTTTAATGGGGTTTATATAATTATGGCAGCCATACATGTATTTTGAGGTATCCCATCAATATTCGTTCATGCATTCATGTGTGGGAATTCTATTTGTTTTCTTATCCTTACCTATATATGGAACATATTTCTCCAAGTGTTTTGTCTATGAATATTATGCATTGTTCTATATTTCTATTATGGGAACTAATTGATGGTATATAGTTGGTCTATTTAATTTGATCAATATTATGAATAGTGGTGGTAGATGGGACATGAAAAATATAAATATAGATGGAGTTATCCTTATTGATGTTCATTTAGCATGTATGTTTTTTGTTCAATCCCAAGTATGTTTTTTTGATGTTATTATATATTCAATTATTTTATCATTTACATAGTTTAAAGTGGTGTTTTATTAGATAGTTATTTACATGTAAATTAAATTATTGTATTTCATAGTATTTTATATATATATATTTTGTAGTAAGTATATATATCTTAGGTTTTTTATGTAATAATTTTTTTGGTTGATATAGTTTATGGCCTCTTGTATTGAATCATTTCCTAAAATCCCATTACATTGTATATTTTGAGTATTTGATGTGTTTCAAAGGATTCATGACAATTTTTAGAGGTAGCTAGATATTTTGTAGTGCTTATATAATAAATTCATGTCATTCACGGGGTAGATGATGTAAAATAGTGGTTTATTACCCATATTGCCTATCGTTTTCACACCTTGTATTAGGGAAAGGGGATTATATGAAATTAATTCAACTCATGATCATTAAAATAAAGACCTATAATTATGTAAAGGTTGATGTGACATAAATTCTGCTGATTGTTACAATTTCAGAAATTCCATGGATTTCACATCATGTCAGCATTTAATGATGTGAAAGTGTCTACTTCTATGTAATTTTTTAACCCTTATACATGATTCATTTCCATTTATCCACCCTCTCTCACTCTCCCTTCTTTTATATTCTATATCAAAGTTATAGTTATCTTCTCACAATACATTCATCTTATAGATCTATTGGTTATGGTAGATTCCCATTGGAAATCCATAGTGAGTTATTCTCACTTCTATGTAGGTATTATTCCATTCATCCTTAGAGATCCATTGTGGTGGTGAGGTTTATTAGGGTGTGTGTGTGATGTGGATTTATAATACATGGGAATAGTGTAGTTTGATTGATTATTATTTTGTTTAGCTACGGTTTTCGAGAATTTCATCATTATATTGTGTTGCACAGTGAGTTGGAAAATCCCATTTGAGGTATAATATCCACTGTTTTGATCTTCAATGCATCATGATATGTGGTTCTAATATTGTTTATCAATGGGGTCTGGTTGTGATTTCTTAATTAATTGAAATGATTTTTCTAATTGAAATCAATGGAGAAAATGGGAATGTTTTACATGAATTTACAACATCGATGTTATGGTTTTGTTTTGATTTTACGTGTTCAAATATATACAAAAAATCATGGTTGTAGGAAGATTGTTCATATTATATTATTGTGATATAAAAACCATATTTCATGTTTTTTGATAAAAATATAATAAATGAAATTGTACAAACACTTGAATTTTATCTAAGATTATGGATTGTGTTATAATTCACCTAATATAAAGAAGTGTCACTAATAAAAACGCATTGAAAATTATATTAAATATTTTCTGAAAAGAAGTGATATGTGGTCATGATTAGTAGTTGGTGATGTGTTATTTTTGTTTTTTTCGTGGTTTTTGGGGATTATTGGTTGGTTATAGTCATTAATTTAGGTGGAGAGGTTATTTTTTTTCTGTATATGCTTTTGGGGAGGCATGGTGGTTGTATATTTCTCTACGCTTTAAGTAAAACTAAGTGATAGTTTTCTGGAAGTGATTTGTGTAATATTAGGTGATGGATATTTTGTCCTCCATTTTTGGGTTTCGAGGTGTTGCTTATTTTGTTCTTTCTTGCATGGAGGTTGCATAATGGATTTATGGGAATTATGAGCCACTTGTTGTGCATGATTTCACAATACAAGAATCATGTGAAGTAATGTAGTAATTATTTAATAATTATTTAATAATTATTTAAATGGATTGGCATTGTTTAGTTTGATGTGATAAAATGACTGAAAATAAAATAAATGATGGAATTTGTGGTTAAATGTTTTTCATTCCTAATAATAAAATGAATGTCTAAGATTTTGGGTTTCTTTGGTAATGAGAAATGAGGATTGTGCCTTTAATGGGGATTGTAATTTAGAGGTGGCAGTAAAAGTGTGGTTTTTGTGAGAATGATTTTGTTTTGTAGTGAATTCATATGTTGGGCTTCTCTGTAGGGAAATATGAATATAAATTTATATTCCATATAATCTCTAAATGGTCCCATATGCATAGATAATTATCTAACGACACCCATATATTCACATGGTAGTTATTTCCAATATATTAGTGACGTGGATGGATGGATAGATACACACTTCTTCCCAGTATCTCTTCTATGTGGGTAAATTTGGATAGGCTATGAAGGGTGGATGTATTTTAGGGTAGTAGTTGGTGGAACTAGTTTTTTCACATGAGGTGTATTTTGATAGAATTTTGGGTTGGATTACGGTGATGGTCAATCATGGAATTATTATGAAATGTGGTTTATGGAATTTTTTTACAATACCCCACAACTCTTATTATTATAGTTGTTGTGACGTGATAGACCAAGTGAATTTTGGAGAGTTGATTTGGGAATGTATTCCGGTGTGGTGGCCCAATTCTCTCCATGCATGATGTTATGTGACCACAATGTGGGGCGGTGGTATATGTTATATAGACGAGATAGAATAGACAATCGATATGACATTGTGTTTGCTGGGTGAAATGTTAGGGAGAAAGTGAGGCAGTGCACACTTCATCTATATGGTTAATATTATGATATTATTCATGGATGGAACTATTTTTTATCATGACTTTATGAAGTTGGTAATTACAGTTGACTTTTTTGGGTGATGTTGGTTATAATGACTTACCATATGTAAATTAGTATCATGCTTTTACAGGTTCGAGAGAGACATGGGGTTCTAAATATGTATACATGTATTCTCACCCAATGTATATAAACTATTTTTTAGGTTTATAAGATGTTTACATTTCATATACTAGATATTACTGTCTCATGCCTTTTAAAAGTTGTTATGTCACAACATTACCTTTTATTTTATGTATTTACATTGGAGAATTTTATCAATTCCATTTTATTTATACATGCATTGTAGGATGGTTTTAATTTCCATTTTATATTATTTTATAGAGTATCATAATACTAATTCATATTATCTCTTAATGCTATATTATATTAGAGGGTAATTCTTCCCATTTATGTTATTTTTATACACTCAGTGGTTGTTGGAAATATGAAGCCTACTGGACATTAGACTCAGGGGTAATTGTCTCTCTTGAATTCTGTTGTGAGAGGGGGAAATTATAAAGTATTATTAATTGTGATGTTTGAGATATGTAACTATTTTAGGGTAAGGAACAATGAGTATTTTATTTTTTGGTATGTAAATACTTCTAGATGACCATGTGCATGATATATGCCAAATAGACCGGCTAGGAAAAGAGATTTTATGACCCCCATGACCCAGTGGATTGACATTGAGTTGATTTAATAATAAAGTGGTGTGGACTTGTTTGTAGGGTAGAGACATAGTATAGGTACTTGATTCATGATGACTTATTTTATTATTTAAATTGAGTTTATTGGGAATATTAAAAATATTAAAATGAATATTAATAAAATTACATACTACATGGGATTATGAATATCATGCTTTCCACTCCGTTATGGCACCTAGGAGTTGTATGTAAATAGTGCACACATTTTATGTTTTGAATGACATACCAATTTATCCCTATTGTGTTCATCTAGTAGAGGAGGATAATTATTTGACGTAGTTTTTTCAAATATTTATGTCTTGGGATTTACATTGTTATGGGTTTTCAGTTTTAGATGTGTTAATAAAGAGCTTTCTAGAGGAAGTTGATATATTTTTATGTTATACTTTTAAACTGATGTGGTAGTGGTTCTATTTTGTGGTTAGTATGATATGAGATACTTTTTTTCGGTGTTGGATATTGTGTCTATTTTAGGATAAGGAAGAAGTTGTTTTTGGATTAAAATTTCTGAAATTGTTCTGAGAAGAGTTTCTTGCATCGACCATGATATCTGTAAAGAGAGAAGTTATTATTTATCTTTTTTATAGGAGTATGTTAGTGCATGAGATAGTAATTATTTTCAAATACCTATTTTTACCTAGATCATTTACTAGTTGATGGGTCTCATGAGATGTATCCTTAAGAGGCAGTACATCGTAATATTGAATATAAAAGTACTCATTATAGAATGATGATTCATGTAGAGTTTCAGAAATTGGAGAATGTGATCGAGAGGATGTAGTTGTGAGGATTTTTATTGAAAGATGATATTTAGTTGCAGTCCATAATGTGATTTTTTTTATTCTATGGTATAAGAAACCAAAGAATTTGAGTTTTTTAGAAATTGGGTGTTAACCTCAGTGGATTATTTTTTGGCTGTCAAGAGCTGATGGTTTTCATGCTCTTCATGTTGATTTCAGGCCATATTATTTTTTCATAAGGGTTTGTGGAAATCCCCAAAATAATTTCATAGTGTTTCATTGAGATAATTATTGTGTTGTGTATATATTTAATTCTATCAATAGAAGAATTTTCCAATGAGGCTATTTTTGTAGGTGTGACATTAGGCTTCTACTCTGTTGAGGTGTCATAGATTAGGTAATTTCTGGCCTTACGATGTTCCTCATGTTCCAGAAACTCATCCTATTCATGGTCTAAATGTTGTATTTTATTAAAGATATTATAGATATGGGTATGGTTAGATTCCTTTAATGGGTAATAAGCACTAGAGGGGATAGTTATCATTTGAGGTATAACCAGTTTGATGCCCTCAAGTGCCTATGGATTGATTTATTTAGTAGGAGAACAATTATTTATTTCATATAATATTTTCAATGAACTTGTTGTAGATGTAGGTTGGATTCCCATTCCCTTGGAGTTTAGTTTTCTAGATGGTTTCTATAACAACAATGTGGGATTGTGTAGTAGTGTAGATTGATGATGCAGTCACAATAGTCAATTTGGGGTCTCAACTTTATACAAAAGAAACCATACAATGTCAACCATGTTATTTATTATTTTAATTTCATATTCCCTATTATCGATTGCTTACGTGGTATTATTTTCTTCCCATATGTTGAAATCCATTTTTTTGATTTCACTGTATAAATGGGTTATCGGGTGTGTAGTCATAATATGGAGAACCATCCTTCTTTGATGCATGAGTTATCATTGGAATCATGATAGATTTCAATGGGGGATGTTCCCATGTTTTTAGGGAGTTCATGGATTCTTTTCTCAAGGGGTTTGTGATTCTACCCCCTGAGGTGATATTCAGTTCCAGATAGACTTGTAAACTAGTGCATCTCCAATTTAGATGGCTTTTTATTGGATGAATCCATATGTTTTGTGTGAGTTTATTACTCAAATAGATAATCTAAATTAGAACAATCTTATTCATAAAATTGTGTTTAAATGATATTCTACATTGTTGTTAACAAACAATGTGGATAAAAAAATTTATGTTTTGTAAACTATACTCTATTTTTAATCATTATCAATCATAAACTATTACCTTATTCCATGGATAGATTTTTTTTTAACCTGTTGTAGGGTGAGATGGTTTTCGACGGTTGATCTATGATGTGGGTGACACCAATTTATATTAAAGGATAAAAATATCCAATAGAATTAATTATGAGGGAGGAAAGATAACATTTTGTTTTTATTTAATCTTACAAATTACTCAGAAGGTCCAATTGTGTTCATGAGACTCATGAACAATGTGTACCAAGATTTCATATACCAATTTGTAGTCATGTTCATCGGTGGAATATTATTCTACCCCAAATTATAGGTGGAGGATTTTAATCATCTTAGTGTTATCATCCACATTCATCTATTCATCTATCTATATGAAATTTGTTCAAGTGAATGATTTTTACATGAGAGGTATATTTCTAAATGAATTTTGTTTCTCAGTGGGGTGTGGATGCAGACCCATTGGGGGTTGAGGATGTTTTTTTTTCTAGGAATAACTTAAGAACATGGAATTGGATCAAGGAATTATTATTCACATGGGTTATTATCTGAGGTTTGTGCCTGATGAATCTCATGTTGTATCACCATTAATATAATTGAAAATGAATAACTGGTTTATTTTGGATTGGTCTATACTAAGAAGATTCAAGTTACCTAAATGGTATTTTTTCAGTGCTCAGGTGCCTTCAGTATCATGGGGAGGGTGTGATGTTTGATGTGTTTTATGATGCTTCCCATATAGGTGTGTATATATGTTGTTGTAGTGAAGGTTAGTGATCTATAATGGGTTCTGGAAGCTTCTTTCATATAAGGGTAACTATGCCACACATTATCTGGATCTTGATGTTATTGTATTTCCATATATTTTTTGGTGGAATTTCCATATTTGAGGTTGAATTTTTCTTTTCCTAGATAACATGAGTTCAAGGTATATCCATCCTCATAAATATTTGAATATGGTGAAGTGGAGGTTCATGAGGTGTCTTCTTGACTGTAATTTTGAGATATCCTAATCATTGTGAATTTGGGATATTATTTCTTACACAATATGAATGTAGTCATAGAGGGATGTTTCTTAGGATTCAATGAATGTTTATAGTGTGATGGAGGAGTTGTAATCCTTCAACATACATTCAATAGTTGGTAATTTTATAGATGATTTGTATCAGATAATGATGTAGTATTATCAAATTCATTAGAGTATGGATTCTATGTGGGGAGAGATGTATGTTGAGGTAATTCATTATAGTGACAAAAATAGTGATGCCCTATTGGGATGTTCACGGGATGGTTAGAACAAGACCTTGTTTTTTAAGAGGTGTTTTGTTCATATAATGATTTATAATAGTATAATTATATGGTTAAAAGATTACCATTAGATGTAAACATAGGAGTATCTAGGTTTTAACATGGTTTTTAGATTTATTTTTTTTAGTCGTAGGATTTTTAGGCAATGGTGCAGTTCATAGTGAGTTTTTTGTTTCTCCAACTTCTAATGGTCAGGAATTGTGTTTCTAGAATAATTTTATAGACCGTAGTTGATATAATGTAGACATGGGGTATCATATTGAGGTATTTATTAATATTGTTTTCCTATGATTTGGGAGGTTGTAATTTTATCTAGGTTGTCATGGATTAGTTTACAAAATCATCCCACATCTTAGTAATCTAGGAGTCTGCTGCGTTGGATGATTTGGATAAGTGGAATACATATGAGGTGGTTAGGTTTTATAATATTTCAATGTGTAAATTATTATACTGGGATTGAAAATTAACCTCCTATTTATGGAGGGTATTTTAAGATATTTTTTTAATCAGTTACACCTCAACACTACATTCCTACTTCAGATCAATGAGAATATGGAATGGACCATCCATACAATAGAGGGTGTGTTCAGGACATGTATCATAGACTTATAAAGATCATGGGAATGAAAGATTCCATTCATTTTGATTTCCTATAATAATAAATATTGCTCATCCATTTTCATGATCTAATTTGAGGATTTTTATAGTAGGTTGTTTCATTCATTGTTATGTTGGATAGAGCATGGTTAGTTGGTAGTAATTTGTCCCAATGTAGTCTGTATAATGAATGAAATGGTTCATATAGTCAATGTGACAATGAATTTAGAACATGAAAAGATGAATTATTAAGATTTTCATTGGAGGAGGTCATTGGAGTATGATTTCTAGGACCATTTTTATTTTATGGTTTCCCCTTACTATATGGATTAGAGGTTTGGAAGGACGAGTAATATTTCATCTTGGTTTTTGGGGAACTATGTGGTGCTAGGGATAGTTAGAGAAGTGGGAGATCATTTGTGGTTTTTTTCATGTATGGAGATGAATCAAAAAGTCCTACACATCTCATATATTTTTTGTTATCTTTATGATGAATCCCATGTCATTAACAATGTAGAGACATATATCAAGGATGATACAATGTACGATGAGTGGCGAGTAGAGATGTAATATTCCCATGGGAAGGAATTGTGGTAATGAACCATTCATTTGGATCTAGTGCTTTGGAGGAATGGGGATCTTGATGAGATTGAATGGAAGGGATTTACACATATTCATTCCTTGTACCAGAGGTATTTTTAGTTTTTCCTTACTCTATTTTTCATGTGAAGTGTTTTTTTATCATATTATTTTAGGATATTTTTCTTTGATGTATACTATGTGATAATGTTATGAAATACTAATAGTGGATTTCAAGATTCCTAAAAGGGATGAACTATAATATAATTTTATTAAACCTATGTAATTGTGTTAGTGACACATGGAGTGGATAAAATATTGACTTTTAGGATAGAATTTTGTGATTCATGAGTTCGGGTAAATGTTATTTGTTGGTTGTCTATAATGTTGGTATTATTTTTGTGGATATTGAGATGGGTTTAAAGTGGTTGTGTATAGGTTTTCATGTGTGAAATGAGGTACTTTATTGATGTAATGTGGTGAGGTTGTATGAGATTTTTTTTGTCCATTTGTGATGGCCTATTTTTTTGTTAGAATTGATGAGTAATTATATCCTAATGTAGTATCTAATGTGGTTGTTGTTAAGACCCTATTATTTTTCATCACTATTTTAGATTCTTATTGGAAAGAATACATTGAGTGGTATCTTACATATGATACAATTCCTTCCACTCCTGTTTCAATTATATTATTTTTCTATTTGATGTGTTTTAGATGTGGTTTGAGGATGTTCCTTAGTAGTTGGAGTTTCTTCATAGATAATGTATGAAACTAACATAATTAATAGTGTATTATATGTGAATTAGTTGTTCATGGATTGTTTAGCAAAAAAAATTCATAGATTTTATGCATTAAATAGTAGAGTATGTTAAGTGGATTGATTTCAGTAAAAGTGAATTCATGAACTGTAATTAAATAATGGGAGTGGATATGTGAATCTCTATGAATGATGAATTTTTAGGAAACCCATTTATTTCAGATGTGATTATTTAATATGACCTAAAATTTCCAGGATCTAGGTTATTTAATTCATCTAATGGAATATTTATTTTCATTAGGTCGTACCATTCAATATATCTTATTTATTCAAGAAGAAACATAAGTGATTTTGGGGGATCATCCAACACTATTTCACTTTTTTTTTGTTCTTTCAATTTTATTCTCATTGGTAATACATGGTGGGTTCTTTACTCACATCTATGTTTTTCCTTAACTTATTATACATAGGTCAATTGTATTTGTGATGCTTTGGTGTGGAGAATTAGTGGGATGAATTTGGACGATCCCTGGATATTCTGAATGTTATTCAGTGGGGTTTTCATTAGGTTGACGTTTTTGGGAGGTTCATCTTGGTCTTGTACTAGGTTAGGGTTGGAAAATTTTATTTCATTTATGGAATCCATCATTTCACCATTTTTTCTACCATATGAGATAGGTTTACTGTTTTTTATCGATAGAGAAATTTTTAATTTGATTAATTAATGGAAAATGATTTTTTAATTGTATTTATAATGGGAAAATGGGAAAAATTTTCATGATTTTATATATTTTAAAATATTAAGATGAATTCGTTGTATGCACTGAATTCCCATCTAAATGACATGGATTTTGTGGGCATTTTTATTACCTGTTATTGTGATATTTAAACCACTTTACATGATGTTATGATATCACTCTAAAATTGATGTAGAAAACCACATATATTTCTCTAATGAAATGGTGTCTATAATATTATGGAATGAATTATAATTACACTAAAATAAATAAGAATAATTAATAATCTGAAAATTTCACTATGAAATCTGTTGATGTGTGTTTACGCATGTTGTGTGGTGATGATTAGTTTTTGGTAATTAGGGAACGTATAGTTTATGGGTGATCTTAAGTCATTATTTTCGTGGTGAGGTAATTTTTTTGTTGGCCATGATTTTGGGGTAGTGATGTGATTGTTATTTTGGAAATTATATTACGGAAAAGTGTATATGTTCTTCTTGCGTTGAACTGTGGATGTTGTAGGGATGGTTTTTTTCCTATGAGTTTGGGATATAAAGTGAAGGTTTTTTTATATTTTCTGTTGAAGATATAAGGTGATGTTTTTTCCCACTACATGGTAGAGGTAGGGTGATGGTTCGATGGGAATGATGATATTATTGTGACTCATGAATTTGTTATTCTATAATCCTAGTTTGTAATGGAATAATTATTTAATAATTATTGAAATGTTTATTTTTTTTTGTTAATGTAGTGAAAACAGAGTAATAAACAAATAAATAATGGGATGTGTAGTAATTTGTGGTGTATTCTTAATAATGAAATTAATTAGAGGGATAATTAGATTGGATAGAACGAGAAATGGGTGTTGTGGGATGGGTAGTGTTATAAATTTAGAGGTTGGTGTAAAAGTTGGGATGTTCTAAAATTGTATGTTGTTTGTTGTGAACTAATAGCTTGGGATTGTGTGTGTCTATAAGTATACACATCTATATTCCTTCATATTTCTATATGATCCCCACCATCATTGAGATTAATTTTATGAAACCTATATATTCACTCACGATTTTTTTTTTCAACATCTCAATTATTAGTATTAATGTATAGAAATCTACACATTTCCTCCCTATCATCCAGGAGATTGGATAGGCATAGGATTTGATGGATGGGGTTATGTTAGTGCACTAGTTGGTGGAACTATTGTTTTGTGTGAGATTTAATTTGATCATGATATGAGTCGACATATGGAAGGGGTTATGCATAGTTCGACGAGGAAATGATATTAATGTCTACCATGTTCATGATAACCTACTAATACAGTCATGGTATTTGTTTTGTTGTGAAGGGATTAGGTGTCTTCGAGGGATATGAAATGTGATCATGCAATTGGAAAGTTAACCATCTATTTTTGGGAGAGATGTAATATGGCCATTATCTATGGCAGTGGTTTAGGATATTCAGAAGATATGAAAGTGAAATGATGTATGATGTGGGGGTATGAGAGTATAAAATATGTATAAATGAGGTTTAGGGTACCCTTCATGAATATTCTTCTTATTATGCTTTTATATAGGGCCTATGTTTTTTATCTAGTGGCACCCCAATAGAGCATTGTTCATTCCCAATAGTATGATGAAAAAAAAAATTAAAATTTAAAAATTATTCTAATCAATTAAAAAAATTAGAATAAGGAATGTTCTGGATCAAACACATGAAGGCAGTGTGTATGTTTTAAATTAATTGAGGAAACTAAAATTGAAACTATCTAACCCATTTGATAAATGAGAAATAACAGTAGTGATGGTTGAGTTAAAATTAAATGTGGGAGACATGTCAGGTTCTGTGATTTTGGATTCTTGGGGTAGGGATTTCATTGATATATTTTTATTCAGTATTGGTGTCAGAATTGGGTCAGTATGGATCCTTGGCCTTGGTATCCCTGCTCTACTCCTACGATTTCACCTTGGGAATGGTAATTTACATCATTAAATCATAGAAATTGGAATCCCAAACATATATTTAAACATAATCCGATTAGATTTCATGATGGTAATACACAAACTAGGATTATTACCAGGTGGAAGAACATGATAGTCTTCAAATCTGAATAAATGGTCATCAAATTTATAATATAAAGTGATTGTAATTGATAAACGATGTTCGCGTGAATTAAAAACACGAATAAAAAAGTAATCATTCCTAGCATCACATCCCCATTAAATCATATTTCATGGAAATAAGAAAACATGTCACTATAATGGGATTGATAAAAATGGGTTCCCAAAGAAAAAATGCATTAAAGAGGGGCTCCAGATCATCAATCAGTCGTCTGGTGGTCACCTCAATGTGTCTTTTGGAACCACTGCTCCCAATGTTTTTCGGGTGGGTGGTTGAATGCATCTTTTATATCCAAAATAATTATTGAGGAGTTTATTTTCATTTTTATTTTTCACACATCATCGTCATCATGACATGTACATGGGATACACATCATGTACTTCTTCATGTTTTTCTCCATTTATGTCAAATCTTGAATAAATATCATTAGAAACTTTGACATCTGTCACGACATGTATTATTGACTAACGATCTGTGCCATGCATTCACATCTTGGACCACCATGATCACTTGTCTGTGTAACAATTTCCAATTTAACTAATCATGACATGTAATCAAATTACACATTGTGTAATCATTTCTATCCAATTTATCAGCTTTCTTCTTTTAAAAAAATGTAGTGTCATGCTTCTTTGTTTCCATCATCTTGTGAAGTGTTGTATTGAACATATGTTCTTCTCTTCTTGTTCTATTTACAAATATTCATCATTTCATGGCATAAAACATAAACAAAATAAATACATTCTAATATTGGAAAGATTAAATAATTAAAAGCATGAAATATTAAATTAAAAAACATAAAAAAAATTTGAATGAAATAGATGTATCTCTGAGTGTACATTTCTGTGGTATGGATGGATTCATTTATGATTTATGTGATGGTGGTTTTATTATTTTTTCACAAGTGAACTGGGTGGCTTATTTTAAATTTTCATGAGAGACATTTTATCCATACTAATTAAATATTTTTACACTCACCCTACTTATATAAACTAATTTTCTGGTTTCCAAGAGGATTATTTGTAACTTTTAACAAATTAGTATCTTTAATGATAACATAGATCAACCTACCTACAATTCATTTTCATTTTTGTATTTTTATAATAACATTTTATCTTTATCAATTTTATTTATACAATCAATGGGTCATGGTAATCCTTTCTTTATTATATCATCGCACATAGGTTCTTGTATGCGATTCAACATATCTCAGAATCCCATATTATATTAAAGTGTAATTCTACCAATTTATGATTTTTTTTATTAGTGATAGTCTCAGTCCCATGGCCAATGAAAGGGTAGACTCAAGCGTAGTTATCTTAAACATACCATTATTAAATCTTTAGTGGGTGGGATTCATGACATATTTCACATATTTTTATTCCATAACTCATGGATTAACAAATGTGCTAGTTGGATCGAACACACTTACTAATGATTCCTCGTTTTGGTCCCTATTTGGTCTAATGGTGTAGGAATTATACCATAAAAGATCAAGGATTATAGAAATAGAATGGATTTTTTTGATTGATTCATTCCATATATAGGGGAAAATTTTAAAATGGAGTATCTATATTAGTTATTAAACTATATATAAAATCATTTGTGTCTTTATTGAATTTTTCATTGTCAAGTTCTCAAATAAACATATTATTCTACTAAACAGACCATGATTTTTTTAATGTACAAATTTTCACTTACACGCATCTTATTATTAGAAATAGTGATTATTAATGTTATTAATGTGTTTGATCACCAATATATTCTATAATAAATATTTTTTCATCTTATAATAGTAGGAAAAAACACAACGACAACCTTCTATAGTTTTATGGGGAAATAATTTATTCCTTGAATATTTATTCTCTGATGATTGGATTGATGTGGTCTTAATTTAGATATAGTGTTCTCTGGAATTTCATCCTCACATACTAAGTTATACCCCCCATATTTTCATTACCAATAAATTTATATATGGTTGATGATAGTAACATTACAGGATACTACTTATATTTTAAATGTGTTATATTTTTCTAATTATATAATATTGTAAAATATCATAGTGATCCTATTTCATATGTGGTATTATATTTTTTAGGGTTATTGAAATGAACATTATATCTATATCAAAATAATAATGATCAAATTGTTGTTCTGATTTCAAATTACCTTTACAAAAAAATTAGATCTTGGATGTTGTTTAGTAGAATATATTATGGTTCAACTATATTCTGTTTAAAGTATGGGAATGTGTATAGATTTTATTATCCTATGATTATAATGATGGTATGTGTCTACATGTTTTTGGAACCTGTTATGTGTAGCATTATTATGACCATGTTAACAATAAACTATCTGTAGGAGGCACTCCTTGGGACTATTATAACCTGTGTAATATATAGGATTTATTTATTTTAATGATAACTAGATTGGTATCACGATGATACCATCGTGAATGAATTTAGAATCAAGGACAATCTATCTCATAGTAGGTGAAATAACTATTCAAGACATTCATTATTGTAATCTTTTTATCAAGTAATAAATAATAAATGTCAATTTAATTTATATAAACTCCCACATAACATCATCTATGTGGTCCCCATCAGGAATATGTTGTTGAAATTCATTATCATAGATGGCTATTTGAAATAGAAAGCAATAATTATGAATTGAGAAAAAAAGTATAAAACAATGTTTCATTATATTTATGGAAATTCATGGTCATGAATACTGATATTAACTATTCTTTTATCCCTAACATACTTCAAAAAAATTATGATCCAAAGAAAGGGTCCTAGTCAGACCACTTTTACCAAAAAATCATTCTTGTGGTTTTCATTTATATTACACTTTTTGTTTGATGTATGATATTTCTCTATCATGAGATATATTAGCCATGGTAATCCATTATATAAGGTAGATACCATGTGACATTACCATTGGTATGGATATCTAACCAGTAGTTATTGTGAGGTTTTTTATTGTAAAGGATATATCCAAAGATCCTCTCACAGTGGATTATTACACAATAAGGATGGATGTGTGGGTTAATGCTCAAGATATTTTAGCTGATAATGTACAGGTTAGTCTTATATCCTAGTGTTACATCGATATTTCAAATTATTGTTATGAAAAATGGTGGAGGGATATATGATAGTTATTTTAACGAAAGGGTTCATCATGAACGATGCTACTCCATTTATTTCTGGTAGAAGTTTTTCCAAGATCACATTCATCTGTTTGTATGAACTTGTTAGCACCATGGAGATAATATATTTTTTAAATAAATCCTTTCAATAAAAATATCCATTTTATAAATAGATTAATATTTCATTGATTATACCCTAGGATAAGTAGTTCTATAAAGATATCAACCAAGATAACTTGGGGATTCCACTAAAAAAGAGAGAACATATATGGTGGTAGCCCAATTTTGATAAGGTTAATGGATTTGGATCATAAATAAAATTATGTGGTTGTTGGGATTGTTCGTCATAAATTATTGTTATAAAGTGTTGTATAATTAGTGTGGAATCACTATAATATCATCGATGCCACCTTTAAAAATTTGTTCTAAAAGTGTGAAGTACATCTTCTATATTAATGGATCTATATAATGATTTTAGAAATATAATCCCTCAAATTATATTTAATAATTTTTGAAATTAGTTCATCTATTAGGATATTGACCATTGAACCATGATTTAGTATTTGATGAATAAAACCCTATGAAATGTGGTGAATGTGTTCTCTCTTTTTTGATGTAGGTTTTGAAGCTTATGTAATTCAATGTTATATTTTTGTATGAAGTGAACAGAGAAGGGATATCTAAAAACATTATGAAAAACCACATTAGATAGTTTTTTGATAGGTCACTAGTTAATTAAAATCAAATTTCATAGTAGTATAAGAGATCATTGTTACCAATGAATATATTCATCATATTTTTCATTATGAGAGGAAAAAACCTAAACAATTTTGTATCAATGATTGATTCGATCTTGTTTGGAATAGTTAAGGTAGTTCTGTAGTTGTATTTTATAGTATATTAATGATTGATATTTTTTCATATGATTTCCTTGTGCTTGGTCTAGAAATACTTAGATCTTATTACATTTCAGATAATGAGATTATTTTAATACAAACCTGAAGAATACTCTCCACTAGAATGAATAAATTCTTGTTGTGGAATCCCTAGGTTAATCCCAATATAATTGGTTTTTATGTTGTCATATGGTTTTTTAAAGTAATAATCTTTGTATCTCTATAATAGTGGGGAATGTGAAACTCTATTGGTGATACACTTAAAATTATATATCTTCTATTAGAGATTATGATTCATCATTTTCTTGACATCTAGTTAATTTATAATTTATGAATGAACTGATTTTTGAAATTTTTTAAAATAAAACCCTTGTATAATTCAATCTTATACTCTATACAAGGATTAAATGAGTATATGACAGGATGAATCATGAAATTATGTATATATAATAACAGTGAGGGATTATTGTGTGAATTCAAAGGAATGAGTATATCCTCCAAATTGAATTCCTCCTTATTTCACATAAATATTTTCATTAAGAGAATGATGAAACAATTATGGGAATGGTTTTTTCCACACAAGGTGGACTAGTTATCTAATATATAATGAAACCCATATTTTTTCCATTAAGGATATAAAATTATATAGTTATGGGGAGTATGAGGTTCCCATTCTTTTTATGGTTTATACATAGATCATTTCAACGATATGAAGTGTGGAGTCCTTATATTGGAAAAATTGTTATTTTTTTAAAAAAACTCCCCTTTTTGGAAAAATTCTTCTATTGAAATCAAAATCATCTGTTTACCATTGTGATAAATATTGGTGTATTTTTTGGGTTAGTTGAATTGTTAAGAATCAATATATCTAACTACAAAAATAAATAATTAAATCATTTGGATGAAAAAGAATACATCTGAATTGAAATTATAAATCAAAAATTTTAAACTTTATATACACATAGAATATTGAGGTTTTGCTTAAGTATGTATCATTTATGAGTTTCTGTTTTTGGTTTCATACTGATCCATTTAGGGAAACATGTTGGTTTATATTTTTTAAATAATATTGTATAATATATACCCTTGTCAAATTTTTTCTCTAGGGTTGAAAATTGGTTCATGGTGTTAATCCTAGAGTATCATGAGAATTTGATGTTGGGGAACATTATTCAAGGTGAGATAGATTCACAAACTCAATAGTCATGATTCAGTAGAAAATATTATAAAAAATATTAATTTAATGATTGGAATGCCAATGAGATGAGATATTGTGTACTTTTTATTGGATTTCTTATTCATTCTTTTCAATTGTCCAAATATCGTACACAAAATATATTTCTTTTCTTAAGTTATAATGTATAATGGAATTACATTTAATAAAAATGAATAAATGATTACCAACCAAGGGATATAATACAAGTATATATTAAATTTATTATGAAATATATTCCCCATGATTAATTCATTAGTAATTTAGTTACTGATGAAGTGATAATTCATTAAGATTATAAGTCATGATGTAAAATTTATATGATCTAGATAATTTTATTTAATTTTCTCTAATAAAATTTTTATTCATATTTTAAACCTCATGTATAGTAGACTTATTAATTTTGTTGTTATTATTAATATTTAATGTAACATCCCAAGTAAGTAATGAATAATAGATATTTTTATCTATGTCTATTAATGATAAAGATAGTGTTTTAGAGGCTTAAAATGAAAATAAATACAATCTTATGCATGGAATACACTAATATTCTTAAAGGATTGTTTTAGTGCCTTTTGATGGAAAACCATTTTTGAATCTATATTTTGACAATTTTAGAAACTATGTTTGTCAAAATAAAATTATCCTTTATGATTGGGACATCAAAATTTACCTTGTGTGAATTTTTGGTAATTTTCCGACAATGTTAATTTTTAAATGAATAGTGAAAAATACTGCATTTTACATCAAAACTACTTTTTAATCTAATTTATTTATATGATTAGATTATGTTTTGAATTGGTTTTGAAGTGAAATTAGAATATATTTTTACCATTTTATCCAATGGTGGTCATTGGAATCAATTTCGATTTGAAATTAGACTTAAACTGGTGTCAATCTTTTGATACTTATTGTTTTGTAAAAACACGCTATTTGCTCTGGCAGCGGGAATTAATTATTAAATTAATTAATGTGACTTATATGATTTGAATTTTGTAAAATAGACTTCATTTTTGAATTCGTAATATCAAATATAGCTTAGAGTGAATTTTTGGTAATTTTCTGAAAAACTTCAATTTTGATGAATAGTGAAACCACTAAGTGGTAATCAAGCAAACTGTTTTTTTCAGTTAAATTAAAGTTTACCACTAATGTGTATTGAATTTTGAAAATCCGACATACATGGTTGTCATTAAGAAGTAAAATGTGGTTCAATGAGATTAAAATAATTTTTTGGTGAATAGTAACTTATTAAGTTCTTAATCGCGATTAGTGGTAATTAGGGTAGTTTAATGTATAAATAATGCTTTAATAATATAAAATGACCTAGACACATGTCCCAACCTCATTGGTTGTGTCATGGCCGACCAAGACAAGTCATGGCCTAACTTGGGGACCCCATGTATCCACTTTTGTTGGGAAATAACATAAATTACTTTTTATTAAATGTTAAAGTGAAAATGACACAAACATAATATGTTTTGCGAAAACAATTTTTAAGTGGGGTTATACAAGTCCAAATTTTGATTATAAATATTCAATGGAAAGCTAAAAAGATTTCCTACATCATAGTAATTTATTTATAATTTTTAGACATTAAATAAATTTAATTATTTATGACATAATAATGATGCAGCGATGACATCATTATTTGACGATTTAAATAAAATGGAAAGATAAAATAAAATCTATGAACTACACATGTCCAAAACCAATTGGATGAATGGATTTCGATGCCTTATCACCTTATCCACGAATTCCATCAATGTGGGACCTTTTAAAACCGAAACACATTTTCAAATAATGTAATGTTTCTTTACTTTCCAAAAGTGCCCCTCCTCTCCCCTTATAAAAGGCCCCCACCTCTACCTCATTTCACACACTCTTCAAGCCATTGGCTCGGCCAACCCCTGCCCATTTGCTCTCTCCACATCCCTCTCCTCATCCTAGAGGATTCCCTTTGGGCAGAATCCTTTCAAAGGAAGCCTTTAGGCTCAAACCAAAAGAAGTTACACTTTTTAAGGAGTTTAAAGAACGGTCGGGTCAAGTCGGATACGAGGTATGGGACTTCGTCTCAATCTCCTTTCGTTGAGGCATATTTTATTTTATACACAACTTTCTTTTATACGGTGTATAAACCCCTTTGACTTTTACGTTTACTCAAAAGGAATCTTTTTTATACGAAGCGTTTACTAAACGACAAAAGGGAATGTTTTTGTCGTACGTATGCGGCGACAACGACTTCTCCGCCGTCGTAACCGTTATTTGAGTTTTGGCTTCCTCTACAAGCCATACCTTTTTTTTAAAAGAAAAATAAATACCATGTTTTACTTTGGTATTGAAAATGGTTTTCATAATGTTTTTATTATATCAATGTGTTGTATTGATATCTCGTGATTGAAATGTGGAAATGTTATGTTTCCTTTATGCATGTTTTATGTGATATGATTATGTTATGGTTCTTGGGCATTATTATGAAGACGGGTGGTTCCGTGATAAACTAAGGGCGGGTGAGCCCGTTATAGCTCTCCAATGCATTGGGTAACGCGAAGGAGTGAAACGTTAAGGTTTCTCCGAAGAGATTTTAGGGAATATACTGTGATGGGTATTCCAAACGTAACCAAGAGGGTTACCCCCTACGTAAGAATGTTATGAATGCCTCAAGTTACCTTTACGTATTATGATTTATATGATTTATTCATGTTTTTATGAGGTATGTTAAAGTGCCTATGTTTTATGGGTAAAGTATGATTTCATTCTTATGTATATATGAACTCATGTTTCCTTTCCATGTTTTTATAACCCATACTGAGTTTTTACGCTCATCCCAAGTTTTTGAAATGTTTTTCACAGGTCAAGGGAAAGGTACATGATAAGATGATAGAGTCAAGGATGTGTCAAGAAATAATCCATGTTTTATTTTAAATGTGTTTCCATTGATGGGAATGAAGAATACTATCTTTATGTAACCTCTTTGTTTATATGTGGAATGTAATGCAAGTTTTATGATCTAATTCTCTAAAACTCTAAACCCGAAAAGATCCTCAACGTGTAATCTTGTAATAACTCAAGATTAAGTAAGGTTTAAGGCTGGGGCCTTATAGTTGGTATCAAAGGTCGGTTTAGATAACTTTAGGAGTTAGAATTCTATTAAATGATTATCCAAAAATATTTTTTTTTTCTTTTTCGAAATGATATAGCATTTAAAGATTACCATGTTGCTTCATCTAAGACATGTTTGTTCAGAATGGTTTTCCGCAGAGGAAACAGGGAAGCAGTGCTAGGAAGGCATACAGAAGGAAATAACCTTCCGAATCAGCATCCAGAAATGGTCGGAATTGGAACTGAACAGTTTGTTGCAGTAATGGCGCAGTTGACTCAGGCGATAAATGGTGGTGGTATCCATGCACGAGATCAGCCAGATCAGCCGCAGAGGAACATGTCAGTGGTGGAACATTTCAAGAGGCAACATCCACCATCATTCAGAGGATCATCTGACCCTGTGCAAGCTGAAGGGTGGATTAAAGCACTGGAGAAGATTTTTGATGTCATGGGGTGTTCAGACAATCAAAAGGTTAGTCTTGCTATTTACCGTTTGGAGGGTGAAGCAGATCAGTGGTGGTCTATGGTTAAAAATATCAGGGAAGCCGATGAGATTGATGCTCTTGACTGGGATGATTTCAAAGGTATGTTTCTTGAGAAGTATTTTCCTAAGGCTGTTCGACTTAGGATGGAAAAGCAATTCTTGGAATTGAGGCAAGAGGAAGACTCAGTGGCTGCCTATGAAGAAAGGTTCACTCGATTGGCAAGGTATGCTCCCAATTTTATCCGGGACCTTGATAGTAAAATCAATCATTTTTACTCAGGATTAAAGCCAAAGTATCGAAGGGCATTAGCTTCTCGAGAGTTTAAAAGTTATGAAAAGCTTGTTCGATGTGCTGAGAAGGTGGAAATGGAGTTTGCCGATGACCAAGTGTTCTATAACAACCAGCAGAAGAAGAGACCGAGGTGGCAGGAGAAAGGTAAGAATTCTTCAAAGAAGTCTGATGGTAAGAGAACTAAGTTTCCAGTTTGTGATAAATGTGGCAAAAGGCATGCTGGGGAATGTCTTCTGAATTCTGGGAAGTGCTACCGATGTGGTAAGATGGGACATAAGGCTCGTGATTGCACTGAAAAGGATCAAGGTGAAGGTAAAAACAAATTTGATTTACAGTTAGTGAAATGTTTTAAGTGCAATGAGATGGGTCACTATGCAAACGAGTGTCCGACAAGGAGCTTGAGTGATGGGAAGCAGTTAGACTACAAGCAGAAAGGGGTGGTGAAATCCTTTGCAACTACTTCAGCGGATGTCGGGCCATCAAATGAAGTCGTATCAGGTACTTTGTTTGTTTTTTCAGACTATGCCAGTGTGTTGTTTGATTCGCGGTCTACACATTCTTTCATCTCTGAGACCTTTTCTAGTAAAATGGGAATACCATCTCAAGAAATGACTCCTGAACTTTTGGTAAAAACACCTGGGGGAAGTGTCGAGGCAAAAAGAATTTATAAGAATCTTCCTATCCTTATCTGTGGAAAGAACCTACTTGCAAACCTTATTGTTCTACCTCTAGTAGAGTTTGATGTTATCCTGGGTATGGATTGGCTCTCTATTTACCATGCTAAGATTGACTGTAGAGCTAAAGAAGTTTCTTTTCAGAAAGACTTTCAGTTTGTTTACAAGAATGAACCCTTACTTTTGATAACATATGAAGAGGCCGAGAAACTTGTAAAAGATGGAAATGAATGTTACCTTGCACACGTCGTTGAAAATAAAGGAACTGTTCAGATTAATGATGTGCCAGTGGTAAATGAGTATCCTGATGTTTTTCCTGATGAGTTGCCTGGAATAATACCAGATCGGGAAGTTGAGTTTACTGTTGACTTAGTTCCTGATGCTAAGCCAATTTCAAAACCCCCTTATCGAATGGCACAAATTGAACTTTTAGAGTTGAAGGAGCAATTGCAAGATTTATTAGAGAAAGGTTTCATTAGACCTAGCACATCACCATGGGGTGCTCCTGTTTTATTTGTTAAAAAGAAAGATGGTTCTATGAGACTTTTCATTGATTATAGAGCCTTGAATAATATCACTGTTAAGAACAAATATCCTTTGCCTCATATCGATGATTTGTTTGATCAGCTCCAGGGAGCTCAGTTTTTTTCAAAGATTGACTTGAGATCGGGATACCATCAGCTGAAGGTAAAGGAGGCAGATATTCCGAAGACCGCTTTCCGTACGAGATATGGCCATTATGAATTTGTAGTAATGCCTTTTGGGCTAACCAATGCACCTGCTGTATTCATGGACTTAATGAATAGAATTTTCCATGAGTTCTTGGATAAGTTTGTGGTTGTTTTCATTGATGATATTTTGGTGTTTTCTAAAAGTAAAGAGGAGCATGAAAAACATTTAAGGGTTATCTTGCAAACCTTAAAAGAAAAGAAATTGTATGGGAAATTCAGCAAGTGTGAGTTTTGGTTGCAACAAATTGCTTTCCTTGGTCACATTGTTTCTAAAGATGGAATAACTATTGATCCTGCAAAAACAAAAGTTGTGGAAGAATGGCCAAGACCCACAAATGTAACCGAGATTCGTAGCTTCCTTGGTTTGGCGGGCTATTACCGAAGGTTTGTTAGAAATTTTTCACGGTTATCTAGTCCAATGACTAAGCTAACTCGGAAGGGTGTTAAGTTTATCTGGACAAAAGAATGTGATGATTGTTTTCAGGAATTGAAAAGAAGATTGGTGAATGCTCCAGTTTTGGCACTACCTTCCAGGAATGGTGACTTTGTTATATACAGCGATGCTTCATTGAAAGGACTTGGTTGCGTCCTAATGCAGAATAATCAGGTAATTGCTTATGCTTCACGACAGTTGAAAACTCATGAGGTAAATTACCCTACACATGATTTGGAATTAGCTGCTGTTGTTTTTGCTTTAAAAATTTGGAGGCATCATTTGTATGGAGTAAAGTGTGAAATTTATACCGATCACAAAAGTTTAAAGTATATATTCACTCAGAAAGAGTTAAACATGAGACAAAGGAGATGGCTGGAATTAATCAAGGATTATGATTGTACAATTCATTACCATCCGGGAAAAGCAAATAAAGTGGCTGATGCTTTGAGTCGAAAAAGTAATGCTTCATTAACAATGTTGCGTTTGGAACGTGATCATTTGGTTAACGATTTGATGAAATTTGGCATAGAAGTTGTTGGTGCAGGAAGTCCTTCTGTTTTGTTTCAGGTATCAGTGAGATCTTCTCTATCAGATAGAATCAAGCAAGCACAGAAGCAAGACAGTGAGTTGCAGAAAAGGGTAGAGCTGGTTCAGAAAGGTAAGTTGCCTGAATTCAACATTGATAATGATTGCGTTTTGAGATTTGGGAAGAGATTGTGTGTGCCTTCTGATTCACAGTTGAAGAGAGAGTTGTTATGTGAAGCTCATAGTTCTCCGTTTTCAGTTCATCCGGGCAGTACTAAGATGTATAGAGATCTGCGGGAGTATTACTGGTGGGATGGAATGAAAAGAGATATTGCTGATTTTACTGTGAAGTGTTTGACTTGTCAGCAGGTTAAAGCTGAGCGGCAGTTACCGAAAGGGATGCTTCAGCCTTTACCAGTGCCAGAGTGGAAATGGGAGAATATATCCATGGACTTTGTTGTTGGATTACCGAAGACATCTCGAGGTAATAATGCAATCTGGGGTTATTGTTGATCGCTTGACCAAATCTGCTCATTTCCTTGCTATACGAGATACTTTCTCTCTTGATCAACTTTCCCGTTTGTATCTTAAAGAGATAGTCAGGTTACATGGAGTTCCCCTCTCCATTGTATCAGATCGTGATCCCAGGTTTACCTCTAACTTTTGGAAAGGCCTTCAGAAGTCGTTGGGTACTGAATTAAATTTTAGTACAGCTTTTCATCCTCAATCAGATGGGCAGTCAGAACGAACAATTCAGACATTGGAGGATATGCTACGAGCTTGTTCTATGGATTATCAGGGGAGTTGGGACCAGCATCTTTCTTTGGTTGAGTTTTCATATAATAACAGTTTTCATTCCAGTATACAGATGGCACCATTTCAGGCATTATATGGGAAGCGGTGTCGAACTCCAGCTTTCTGGGATGAAGTGGGTGAAAGAAAGTTGATGGGACCAGAATTGGTAGAAGAGATGGCAGAAAAAGTTCAGCTGATTCAGAAACACATGAGAACATCTCAGAGCAGGCAGAAGAGTTATGCGGCTAACCGGAGGAAGGATCTATCTTTCGAGGTAGGTGATCATGTTTTTCTCAAGGTTTCTCCTTGGAAAAGTGTGATGAGATTTGGTAAGAAATGAAAGTTGAGTCCAAGGTTCATTGGACCATACGAAGTTCTAGAGAGAGTTGGATCAGTTGCATACCGAGTGGCTTTACCTCCGAGTTTATCTCAGGTACACAATGTTTTTCACGTTTCGATGTTGAGAAAGTATATGCCAGATCCATCTCATGTTTTGAGTCCAGAGGTAGTTCAGCTGGAAGAAAACCTATCTTATGAGGAACAACCGGTCCAGATTCTTGACCACAGGGAGCAAGTGTTACGGAATAAGGTGATTAAGCAGGTAAAGGTTTTGTGGAAAAACCACATGATTGAAGAGGCAACATGGGAATCCGAAAATGCAATGAGGGATAAGTACCCCAATTTATTTGATAAGTAAATAAACTGCGGGGACGCAATTTTCTAAAGGGGGGAAGGATGTAACATCCCAAGTAAGTAATGAATAATAGATATTTTTATCTATGTCTATTAATGATAAAGATAGTGTTTTAGAGGCTTAAAATGAAAATAAATACAATCTTATGCATGGAATACACTAATATTCTTAAAGGATTGTTTTAGTGCCTTTTAATGGAAAACCATTTTTGAATCTATATTTTGACAATTTTAGAAACTATGTTTGTCAAAATAAAATTATCCTTTATGATTGGGACATCAAAATTTAACTTGTGTGAATTTTTGGTAATTTTCCGACAATGTTCATTTTTAAATGAATAGTGAAAAATACTGCATTTTACATCAAAACTACTTTTTAATCTAATTTATTTATATGATTAGATTATGTTTTGAATTGGTTTTGAAGTGAAATTAGAATATATTTTTACCATTTTATCCAATGGTGGTCATTGGAATCAATTTCGATTTGAAATTAGACTTAAACTGGTGTCAATCTTTTGATACTTATTGTTTTGTAAAAACACGCTATTTGCTCTGGCAGCGGGAATTAATTATTAAATTAATTAATGTGACTTATATGATTTGAATTTTGTAAAATAGACTTCATTTTTGAATTCGTAATATCAAATATAGCTTAGAGTGAATTTTTGGTAATTTTCTGAAAAACTTCAATTTTGATGAATAGTGAAACCACTAAGTGGTAATCAAGCAAACTGTTTTTTTCAGTTAAATTAAAGTTTACCACTAATGTGTATTGAATTTTGAAAATCCGACATACATGGTTGTCATTAAGAAGTAAAATGTGGTTCAATGAGATTAAAATAATTTTTTGGTGAATAGTAACTTATTAAGTTCTTAATCGCGATTAGTGGTAATTAGGGTAGTTTAATGTATAAATAATGCTTTAATAATATAAAATGACCTAGACACATGTCCCAACCTCATTGGTTGTGTCATGGCCGACCAAGACAAGTCATGGCCTAACTTGGGGACCCCATGTATCCACTTTTGTTGGGAAATAACATAAATTACTTTTTATTAAATGTTAAAGTGAAAATGACACAAACATAATATGTTTTGCGAAAACAATTTTTAAGTGGGGTTATACAAGTCCAAATTTTGATTATAAATATTCAATGGAAAGATAAAAAGATTTCCTACATAATAGTAATTTATTTATAATTTTTAGACATTAAATAAATTTAATTATTTATGACATAATAATGATGCAGCGATGACATCATTATTTGACGATTTAAATAAAATGGAAAGATAAAATAAAATCTATGAACTACACATGTCCAAAACCAATTGGATGAATGGATTTCGATGCCTTATCACCTTATCCACGAATTCCATCAATGTGGGACCTTTTAAAACCGAAACACATTTTCAAATAATGTAATGTTTCTTTACTTTCCAAAAGTGCCCCTCCTCTCCCCTTATAAAAGGCCCCCACCTCTACCTCATTTCACACACTCTTCAAGCCATTGGCTCGGCCAACCCCTGCCCATTTGATCTCTCCACATCCCTCTCCTCATCCTAGAGGATTCCCTTTGGGCAGAATCCTTTCAAAGGAAGCCTTTAGGCTCAAACCAAAAGAAGTTACACTTTTTAAGGAGTTTAAAGAACGGTCGGGTCAAGTCGGATACGAGGTATGGGACTTCGTCTCAATCTCCTTTCGTTGAGGCATATTTTATTTTATACACAACTTTCTTTTATACGGTGTATAAACCCCTTTGACTTTTACGTTTACTCAAAAGGAATCTTTTTTATACGAAGCGTTTACTAAACGACAAAAGGGAATGTTTTTGTCGTACGTATGCGGCGACAACGACTTCTCCGCCGTCGTAACCGTTATTTGAGTTTTGGCTTCCTCTACAAGCCATACCTTTTTTTTTAAAAGAAAAATAAATACCATGTTTTACTTTGGTATTGAAAATGGTTTTCATAATGTTTTTATTATATCAATGTGTTGTATTGATATCTCGTGATTGAAATGTGGAAATGTTATGTTTCCTTTATGCATGTTTTATGTGATATGATTATGTTATGGTTCTTGGGCATTATTATGAAGACGGGTGGTTCCGTGATAAAATAAGGGCGGGTGAGCCCGTTATAGCTCTCCAATGCATTGGGTAACGCGAAGGAGTGAAACGTTAAGGTTTCTCCGAAGAGATTTTAGGGAATATACTGTGATGGGTATTCCAAACGTAACCAAGAGGGTTACCCCCTACGTAAGAATGTTATGAATGCCTCAAGTTACCTTTACGTATTATGATTTATATGATTTATTCATGTTTTTATGAGGTATGTTAAAGTGCCTATGTTTTATGGGTAAAGTATGATTTCATTCTTATGTATATATGAACTCATGTTTCCTTTCCATGTTTTTATAACCCATACTGAGTTTTTACGCTCATCCCAAGTTTTTGAAATGTTTTTCACAGGTCAAGGGAAAGGTACATGATAAGATGATAGAGTCAAGGATGTGTCAAGAAATAATCCATGTTTTATTTTAAATGTGTTTCCATTGATGGGAATGAAGAATACTATCTTTATGTAACCTCTTTGTTTATATGTGGAATGTAATGCAAGTTTTATGATCTAATTCTCTAAAACTCTAAACCCGAAAAGATCCTCAACGTGTAATCTTGTAATAACTCAAGATTAAGTAAGGTTTAAGGCTGGGGCCTTATATTTAAAATATTTGATAATTGAAAAATGAATGGTGAATATTGATTGTGGGAAGTGTCTAACATCAATGAAAATATGATCATTCCATAAATATTCCCTCTTGAATTTATTTTATTATATTACTAATAATAAATTATTACTAATATATTTTTTGGGGGTCAAATAAAAAAACATACCATCATTCTTGATTATTAATACCCATCCACCACAGTGTGATTCTTTCTTTGTAAATAGATCATTATTGGGTGGTCAATAGTAAGAAATAATGCATGGAAAGATTGGGAAATATGAGTTTTGGAATCAATTCACTGTGGGTAGGGAATTAGATAGACATATTTGAGTCATTATATATGAATCATGTGAATTACTATTTTATAGGATGATCTCAGTGATTGTTAACCATGGACGAGATTTGTTGGACTACATAATTACCATTTGCAATTGAAAAACAAATAAAAATGATACAGTAGTGAGTTTTATTAATGGACTTTTTTCTCGTGAAAACTCATTATATAACCACAAAAAATTCAGTAATCATATAAATTGTGGGAGATTTGGTTTTCTTCTTTTTATAATATGTCATATTTTTTAAACATAAATCACACATTTTTTCCATAAAGACCCATCAATAAAAGATATATACTATTTATTCATTAGATTTGAATTCAAATTATTGAATTCATGGTGGTATTTTAGGATTTGAGTTTAAGTGAATTGTGTCATCTCTACTATATAGATAAATAATAAATCACAATGTTAACACTTCTACTCAATATTCATTTTCACCGAATAAAAAAATTAATATATAAATTTTTTTACTATCATGTCATATCTTCATAATATTCATCATGAAATCATCCATAGCCCTATTTTTCATTAAAACACTATGAACATAAATTAAAAATATGTGAAGATAAAAAAATTATCATGGGACATATAAAATTATATAATGAATCATTTTATCTAATTTTTTAAAAAACCATAGTTTCTTTTCAAGTAAAATTTTGAGCTCATAAAATATAATTTTATGCTAATGATACAAAATTCAACAACATAATCCTCTCATATAATATTTCATACAAATTCATGAATCGAAAATGAAACACATATAGGTTACATTGATATCATGAGTTTTTATGAAAAATATTAAAATTCTTTACATTTGACACTAAATAAGTCAAATATACACTCATATAACCAAATTATAATTGTATTTCCTTATGAAATATTAATATTTATAGAAAATAAATATAAAAGAAATAAAAATAATGTAGGTATATTGGAACATCATTTCTATATCACTCTGATAATTTCATTAAAAAAACTGTTATATTTAAATTATTTAGTTAGAGAAAACTAAGAATATTATTCCATAAATTTATCCAATTAATTGGAAACAAATATCTAGTTCCACAATCATTATTATATATATCAGTATTATACATCATCCCTAGGTTTATCTAGCTCAGTTGTCATCATAAACAGTTCACATGAACCATAACACAATCATATCATATAATATCTTTAATTTCCATCATCATTGATGTAAAAATATTATTTACATTCATAAATAATATATTTATGGATATTGTAATATCTATTATATTTAAAATAATTTATAATTATAAAAATCATGGTTTATACCAGATCTCAAATCTATAATTGATATTTGATGGGGTGGATGAGAATAGAGGATGGTCAAAATTTGAATAGGGTTCTTGCACATTATTATGGGGAGAAAATAGAATGTTTAGTTTTTTTGGACAATTTGAAATGTTATATTCAAGCTTATAGTATTTATAATTTCAGAACGATATTGGAACATAAATCCATAAAATCAATTAAATTCAACCCTCAAATCTACGATATGTTCATGGATTGAACACTGTTTTTCAGAATCCCAAAATTCAACGTCATCAAGCTAAATGAATTAGAATTCCAAAGAAATTTGACTACCTTACTATAATTATGGATGATGTAATTTATTTACATTACTTAGTGGATTATTAATTTTCTTCAAATATACCATATTTGAATGATTTTATTTTCAATCAAAAAAACACTAATTTCATTTTCAGTATGAATATAATTTGACATTCTATGATGGATGAAAAATTTGTGGGAACTCCAATGAAAATATGGGGTAAACCAAAAGTATGTTATATCACCCAACGATCTTAATTCTAGGAGGCTATTAAAAGAAACAATAAATTAAAAGTATATATTTTTTGAAAATTTCATCCTTCGATGAATATGATATTGGTAAACATGTGAAAAAACATCCCACCACCTTTGAGATTAAGTACAAAAAGGAAAAATACCAGGATTGTCTAGTTGATGTAGAATATATGGAGAATGAGAAATAAGGATCACCCATAACATATTTAATAACATTTAATGATGTGGAAGTAATTAGATAATTAATATGATGTAAATATTATATTTTATCATCTAAAATTTCTCATGACAACATGGGTCTTTTAAAATCCCTGAATAATTAATCTGGTGATTAAATATCATACTATATGATAGAGGGTGGGATTATTATACAATTACAATGAATATTTTAAGGAGAATTTCACTCTTGATTTTATTTTCATAGAGAAAATATTTTCTCAGATCATATATGATAATGATGAGTGTGTTGTTATCCTTATAGGGTCATACAATGATAGTGAAACCAATTATACATATCCTAGGATACTGCATACATGTATCCAAATTCACAATGATGTGGAATTTTATTTAACAACTATAAACAACAATTTCGATTTTGTTGATTAATTCAACTGGGTTCTAATAGAAATTCATGATTTTGTATAATATATTCAGACTCATCAGTTGGGAGATACTATTTATAATGAATTCAAATACTGTATGAATTCAACTCAATATGATACTCCATAAAAAGATTTATATACACTTTTACATTGTCAAGGGGCTCTTTATTAATATATCACTATAAAATTCCATACCTATGCTCAATCACAATAAGTGAATGATGTAAATTTTAGGGATATTGTCATCAATGATTTCATTGAAAACCCTAATCTTTAAACTATAGTAATTACAATGCATGATATATGCATGATTAGATCCCATGAATCGATGAACACACTGATAGATAACGAGTATTTATATATAAATAAAAATTACAATGAAGTTATTAAATATAATAGAACCACTAAATTCATTCCAGATAAAGAATTACCCCCTTTATTGTACAATTTTTCAATGAAAATATACTAGATGGTATTTCTAATAAAAACATTTAATTCCAAGATAAAATTTAAATCCTGAGAAATGATGACAAGAAAAATATAACCCTCAAAAAATAAAGTACAATAAAAAACTATTGTAGGAATATAAATTGGATATAATGCTCCAAACATATATTTAAATGATGATTCTTGTTTTTAACATTCAAGTATTGGTCAAACCTAAAATAATTATCTCACATTAGATATTTATTCAAAAATTAAAACCATAGAATCTTGGCCTCTCATAACCTTGGAGAATTTTCTTAGGGGGTGTATATCTCTTAATAAGAAGGGATACAATCTTATTTACTCTAATCATTATAGTTATGAAATCAATAAATATTGGGTCATTTCTAATTAAATGTCGAATGAAATATTAAATTTCAACTCTATAGATAAGATGAATAATATTAATTTAAATCATATAGATGTTTATAAATTTTGTTCCTTTATTATTTCATATAATTGATAAATTTATAAAATGGGTTTACAAAAAAAGTATTACAGTTTTGAGAAGCTCTACATATTTTCTGTGGATACTTGTTGGAGACATTAATGACATTATAAACCTAAAAGAGAGGCCTGGAATGGATCACCCCCATAAACCAGATATTTTAAGTCATTTATTGAGAACAAAAACTCCATGAGTATAACATGGGTTATGCCAAATATATATGGTATATGAATAATTTCAATAAAAGATTATTTAGAAAACTAGTATGATGTTTTTCAATGATGAAACCATTATTGTTGGGTACTGTATATCTTGAAATAATTTTCTATTATTTAATTAACATAAGAATCCAATTATTGATAATATTTTTACTAGAGAGTTTTAATGACTCTTTCTATTTAGATTTAATAATTCGTTCGTCTAATATCATGATTGTAAAAAGCAAGTACAAGGAAATTTTAATATTTTTGGTATTAACATTGTTTCCACGGCGTACACATTATTTCTTATGATGCTGAAGAAAAATAAAAAAGGTTGGAGTTAGGAGAACATCATCCAAATTAATGAAACAAACACTCATATAGAATCATTTACCCATATCAATCAAGAAACTAACATGGGTTAATATTTTTCTATAATTATTAAATATGAATATTGGGTAACACATAGAAATAATGACATTTTAAATATCATATAATGTAAAAACCAAGATTCTTAGAAAATAAAATGACTAATATAGGGTGATGAAAATACAGTCTTTTCTCAATTATCTTAAAAAATTTAGAAAAATTAATCTACAATTGGATATTAGTAGTGATAGTGGGGTGTTTTTTGATATTGATGGTGATTTGGAAGCTAAAATTGTCTTTTATGTTATTAATCTTTTTGATGGGACTTTATCCAAAAGTTAACATATATATGAAATCATTAATATGGTTTTATATAATGAGAATAACTCATGTCTCTCTTCAATCCCTGCCCATTTTTATATTTTAGACGTATTTTTTGAAATTAATTATTATAGATATCAAAGACTATATGTGTTCAAAAACAATTCCTTTCATGACATTTAAGATATAATTCACAGTGATGTTTGAAGAAATATTAGGTATTTTTTCAGTGGTAGAAAGATAACTTAAGGAATAAATTGTCAACATTATGACATTATTCTTAATGTGGAAATTTAAAATGTCATCAATTTTTCGGGACTATTGATATTATAAATATTGTTTATAAAATAATTGGACATGTAATTAAAGTTGGTTGGCAAAAATTTCTTATAATATTTTTTCTATAAACCAATGTAGTTTCATTAAAGGAAAAATTATTTAATATTTCCTTATTTCAATATTATTATGCATTAATATAATCTTGAAATCAACCAAATGATGTAACTTTTTCCAAAAACATGATGATAAAATCATTTTATATTCATGATTGGGGATTTATTTGTAATGGATAAGCAATTTTTTTCTTTCATGTGGTTATTATTAAATGGGTAAGAATCATTAAGATCAGAGAACATGTTTATTTAAACATCACTGTATCTTTTGAGTGATATATAATTTTCTCTATAGGTGTTATGCAACGAGACCCACCCTTAGATATTATTATATATATATTTGAATATTAATTATGAAATAATTTTTCTCAACATGGTTGATAATAAAAAATTATATTCCATTAGAACTACCAAAGACCCTGCTTCTCGCACACAAATATTGTGTGATGATTATATTATACAATTCACTCATGTTGAAAAATTAAATATTAGGAAAATGAAATGGCTCCCCTTAATTATGAGTAAGTACATAGGTAGGATATCATTTGGAATAAATTATATTCTAATTTTTTAAAAAATATTCATGTTACTTGAAAATAGTTTATTTTAAAATAGTTGGGAAATAGAGAAGGTTTGATTCCTTTAAATTATCATGATGTTATTATGATTTGGGAGAAACCACGAGTCATTCATTTCATTCACATTAAGAGTTTACTGAAAAATAATGTTTCTTCATGAATGAAAAAAACATTCTATGTTAGGTAGAATCCTGTTAGTAAACATTGTTATTGTTTTAAAAAAAATCATTTTTGTTTGAGAAATGGTCAAATGAACTTTCCAAGAATATCAACACTTGTTTAAATAAAATTTCTAATATTATAGAATCCTTATAGGGGACCATAAAGTGTTCCATTACTTCAACCCATTGATTACATAGGTCTTGGTATTACAAATCTTATAATAATTAATCAATCATTAAAATAATATTTTTTGTGGATTCTTATGAATGGGAATTCATAGGGTCTTAAATTTTCATATATCGATTCTTCTGAAAGATTAATGTAGGAAAATAAATATTATTGATTCCAAAATATGGACTTGTGGAATGGCCTCCATTTCTAACATCTTAATTAAATCTCATTGGTTATCCAACACCAATCCATCAATAATTATTTGGTTAGACAACTAGAAAGGTGTACCACTACACAATTTATTAAATTCTCCAAATCCAACACATGAATAAATGATACATTCAAATGGTAAAATATTTATTTATTTTAGAATTAAAGATAATGGAAATAGGGTTATTTAGTTTAGTTAAAAAATCATAAATTGTGATGACATATTTCATTTGAATCCTAACAACTACGGATTTCATTCGTCCAAATAATTATATTTTGTGATAGTGAATGGGTTTAATTACAATATTTCTATATTATTGATTTTATTATTGAACCCCAAAACTATATTTTTGATATGTTGGTGTGTGAACAATAAAAAAAATCATTAAAATTATTTTCTTCAGGTTGTTTGAATCATTTTATGCTCGATATGTGTCATATGTAATACACATAGGTTATATATTGATCATATGTTCCACTGATGTTCAACAACTACAACATTGTGTTCATATATTTTTTCTATGTTTGAGGTGATGGTACATTGTTCTACTAGCATTCATTATCATCTAATTACATTCACTAGGATTCCTCTCTCAAATAATAATATCAATATTTTTTAGGGTCCTACTCTATAAATTGACATTCATTGTATGATAGTCGAACCAATCTTCTTCCTGAATATATATTTTTTATATCTGTTTCCCTTACTCAAATAAAAATTACTATATAAAATTATATTTTCTACCAAAATGATTATTTTCAAAATTTCGTTCATGATTTTACTATGTATGTGAACCTTGATTTTTTTTGTAATTATTTTCCTCCTATATCCATTGAAGTCATGTTTATCCATCCACTGCTATATAGGTTCAAATTCAATACATATTTTTCTTCTAGATTAGATATGGTTCCATCTATATATGGTGAAATTTTAATAAATTATGATGGTGATTAAGAGGTATGTTTTTATTGTCATGGTGGAATATGTATAGTTATTTTCCAATAATTGAATTTTATAATTAGTGGATTTTAAATAAAAAATCAATGAGGATGGATCAACTTGTCTCTTGAATGTGACTCCAACTATAAGGTCCCAGCCTTAAAACATTACATAATCTTGAATTAAATGAATAATTCACATTGAGTATCTTTTCAGGTTTAGTGTTTTAGAGAATTCGGACATAACTATTACATCTCAAAGATTAAAAAGTAGACACATCAACAAGTTCCCATTTTTCACAAAATATAAACTCTTGAACAAAATAGTCATGTCCGGTTCCAAGTTTTAGACATCGTGGCATTTCATTGATCCCATCCTTGACCGTATTCCACATTAAGTCCTGAGAAAAAATTTTAAAAAACTTGGGATGAGCACAAAAATCTCAGTAAGGGATATAAAAATATGTAAAGGAAATATTAGTCCATGTATACATAAGAATCAATGAAACCACACTTTTCTCATAAAACATAAACACTTTAACATACCTCATGGAATCATAAGATTTATGAATAACTCATAGAAATCCTAACACATATAGGTAACTTGAGGAATGCATAACATTCTTCCGTAGGGAGTAATCCACATGGTTACATTTGGAATACCCACCATAGTATATTCCCTAAATATTTTCGGAGAAACAATAGCGTTTAACCCCTTCGTGTTACCCAATGCATTGGAGAGCTATATAGGGCTCACCGGACCTTAGTTTATCACGGAACCACCCATATTCATAAACAATTCCCAAGAACCATAACAAAAACATAACACATAACTTAAGAATAAAGGAAAAATAACATTCCCACATTACAATAATAATATAACATTTTAAAATATTAAAATAATGAATCCATTCTAAAGCATTTTCAAAACCTTTTCAAAACATTTAATAAAGAGATATTTGAACCAAAGTGTCCCATACCACCTTGAAGCTTTTTACATTTTAAACCATTAATATCTATATAAATAAATCCTTAAAACCATTTTGAAAACATGGATATTATGGAGAAATAATTATATGAATAATTCATTATAAATTTTACAATGATGTTTTAGTTAAAGAGTTTTTAATAAAATGATATACACATGAATACCAATAATTGAGGAATAACATTTAATCATAAATTTATAATATCATGAGAATTAAGGGATTCATGATGTAATATGCCAAAGGACAGTATATACACCATATAAGAGTGAATTGGTGCATAACAACAATGATGTATCAATAAAAATGTAAAATGAGATGAAATCCTTTATAAAGAAGGTATCCTTAAATTAAGGATAAATCAATCACATAATTATGTGTGACTAATATAAATATACCCAATATATGTAGATATTAACTGTAAAACAATCATATGACATTCACACATATTCATAGGATGAAATATTCAATAACTACATGTTGAACCTAATGAAATCGAAATTGGGTTAAGAAGTTCCTTTGTAAAAATTCGACAGCCTAACGACGTCTCTTTAGAATTCAAAAAATGAGTTGATGAGACAAAAAGGGTAACTCATCAGTTGGAAATAAATTTTAAATCAATAAAGATATAGAATAACATATCCCAACATAATAATATGTAAATTAATATACATAACAAAATAAGTCTTTTAAAAAGAGGGTGAATGGTTCCCTTACCGACAAGGGTAACTTTCAAAATGTAAACCCCATGAAAGAAGGACTATTAAAAATTTATATAAATACCCATAAATGAAATTAAATTTCACAAATAGTAGAATAATGTGATGTAAATACCCCACTCAATGTAAATAGTGGCAAATGTAGCGTAAATCTCACTGGAATAAAAGTGAGATGAAAAATCCCATATGAAAACTCGGCTGCCTAACGGTGCCACTAAAAACATTAAAAAACAGGATTGATGAAATAAAATAGGGTATCTAATCATATCAACATAAAATTTACAGTAAAAGGAATATAAAAGAACATCCCCCAACATAAGAAAGAGGAGCTTAAAATAAATGGCATAAAAGAGAGTACTAAAAAAGAATGAAAGAGGTAGGATCCCTTATGTAACGCCCCGACCCCAGCTACCCAGAGCCGGTGCATTACTTCGTAACATTGGCATGATCCCAAAAGATCAAGTCTCGAAAGACCGATTAGTTTAGTAGCCTTGGAAACACTAGATACATTCATAAGTCTTTCATTACATCAAAATTAAACAAACTACAAAAAAACATGGTCTTCATAGTCCACACTCATATCTTCACTGATTATTCTTGCAAGTCAGTCATAAAATACTTCTTCACAACCTGGAAAATTTTTAAACATTGAAAGGGGTGAGCTCAAATGCTCAGTAAGGATAACAATAATGCGGAAGCTTTCATAAATAAACATAAACATTTAAGGCAATGTATAAATAAAACAAAAGCCTTTTAAACATGAACTTCAACATAATATGGCAAGAGTAAAATGAGATAATGCCATTCACTTCTTCACATGGATATTCTACTGGTCGAATAATCACATGCAATAACAATAACCACTTTCATAATGAGGGAATGTATAATGCCGGACATTCTGAAACATTTTGTCAAGGCCTCGGCCAAGACGTCTAAAATGATTAAGGCCTCGGCCAAAACCATAAATCAAATTGGGAAAGGGCCTCGGCCAATTCCACGTCTAGTTGTCTCATGAGACCTACCGATGCATCGAGGAGCTATAGCGGGCTCCACCCGTCACTTATTAAGTCCAATACATTCCTCATACGAATAGGTTTAAACATATCATAAACCATAACATAATCGTATCACATAAAACATGCATAAAGGAAACATAACATTTCCACATTTCAATCACAAGATATCAATACAACACATTGATATAATAAAAACGCTTTCAAAACCATTTTCAATACCAAAATAAAAGAAAGTTAAAACTTTGTATTTATTTTTCATTAAAAAAAAGATGGCTTATAGAGGAAGCCGAAACTCAAATAATGGTCACGGCGGCGGAGAAGTCGTTGTCGCCGCATAAGTACGGAAAGAAAAACATTCCCTTTTGTCGTTTAGAAAAATTCTTCGTATAAAAAGATTCCTTTTGAATAAACGTAAAAGTCAAAGGGGTTTATACATCGTATAAAAGAAGGTTGTGTATAAAACCAAATATGCCTCAATGAAAGGAGATTGAGACGAAGTCCTTAAAAAGATCATTTTTAAAATAAAATAGATCTATTATGTGTATTCACTATAGGTACACATAAAGAAAGTAAAAATACAAAATAGGACATAATAACATCATGACATAATTTGAAAGTAGGAGATTAACCCAAAGAATGGAAGTTGGGTTAAGAAGTTCCCTTACCTCGTGTCTGACTTGACTCAACCGTTCTTTAACCTCCTGAATAATAAACTAGAGTTAATATATACCTTATTAAGAACCATTTTCAACTTCATTATCCTTATTATATCACTTATTACAATGATATGAACATTATGTAATTATTTAAGTTAATAATGTTCATTTTGTCGGTATTTGGTTCTTAAGTCAAAAATAGGCTTCTTACACTTACATGTTGTTAATTTGGTCAAAGGTTCATTATATCCAGAATGGTATTCATGATGTAGATATCATATATGTCATATATATCCAGTACATACATTCATTTATAATATTACATCACATTTAGAGGTAAGAAATGAAATGCACCGTTCATGGAGACGGTAAGCCGTACGTACGCATGAACGCTACTTCCATTTCTATTTCATATTTTCTGGAATGGAATCATAATGATATGAGAGTATATTATAATTCCAGTATAATAACATATATAATATCATTAACTTTATCCTTCACACATCCCACATATGGTATTAACGAATCAAATCACTTTCAGGGGGCGGTAGTCCGCGCTTCCTAAAATGAAGATATCGTGTTTTACCCATAATGGAAAACATAAAGGTATGCCCAAAATGAAAAAAACAGAAGCTTAAGGAAAACATAAACATATTATATATCATATATAAAAATAGTGACATCATAATGGCCACCTTTGAAGGTGTTAAATGAGTGTTGAACAATCATCGTTTCGGGAGGCAGAATTTCGCCATCCACGGAAACCTTATGTTCTTTAACCATTTGATGTAGTTGTGTGGAAGTGTAGCTCAAATAAATCTTATAACAACATCCTAGTATATTTAAGATACTGGTGTTGTTACAAAAGAAGTAAATAAAAAGATTTTAGGGGGTTGGAGAAGCAAAATAAAACAAAAGAACATGAGAGAATGAATTACCTTAAAAAGTGTAACTCCTTTTGAGTTGAGCCTAAAGGCTTCCTTTGAAAGGATTCTGCCCAAAGGGAATCCTCTAGGATGAGGAGAGGGATGTGGAGAGAGCAAATGGGCAGGGGTTGGCCGAGCCAATGGCTTGAAGAGTGTGTGAAATGAGGTAGAGGTGGGGGCCTTTTATAAGAGGAGAGGAGGGGCACTTTTGGAAAGTAAAGGAACATTACATTATTTGAAAATGTGTTTCGGTTTTAAAAGGTCCCACATTGATAGAATTCGTGGATAAGGTGATAAGGCATCGAAATCCACTCATCCAATTGGTTTTGGCCATGTGTAGTTCATAGATTTTATATTATCTTTCCATTTTATTTAAATCGTCAAATAATGATGTCATCGCTGCATCATTATTATGTCATAAATAATTAAATTTATTTAATGTCTAAAAATTATAAAACAAATACTATGATATAGGAAATCTTTTTATCTTTCCAATGACTATTTATAATCAAAATTTGGACTTGTGTAACCCTACTTAAAAATTGTTTTAGTAAAACACTTTATGTTAGTGTCATTTTCACTTTAACATTAAATAAAAAGTAATTTATGTTATTTCCCAACAAAAGTGGATCCATGGGGTCCCCAAGTTAGGCCATGGCTTGTCTTGGTCGGCCATGACACAACCAATGAGGTTGGGACATGTGTCTAGGTCATTTAATATTATTAAAGTATTATTTATACCTTAAACTACCCTAATTACCACTAATCGCGATTAAGAACTTAATAAGTTACTATTCACCAAAAAATTATTTTTATCCCATTGAACCACATTTTACTTCTTAATGACAACCATGTATGTCGGATTTTTGAAAATCAAATCACAGAAGTGGTAATATTTCATTTAAACGAAAAATCAGTTATTTAACAACCACTTAGTGGTTCCACTATTCATCAAAAATTGAAGTTTTTCAGAATAAGGCCAAAATTTCACCCTAAGCTATAATTGATATTCCGAATTGAAAAATGATGTCTATTTTACAAAATTCTAAACATATTAGTTGCATTAATTAATTTTATAATTAATTCCCGCTGTCACAACAAATAGCGTGTTTTTAAGAAACAATTTATATCAAAAGATTGGCAATTGTTTATGTCCAATTTCAATGTTAAATTAATTCTAATGACCACCATTGGATAAAATGGTAAAAATATATTCTAATTATACTTTAAAACCATCAAATATTATAATTTATCACTATAAATTATTTTGATTAAAAAAGTTGTCTTAAGTATTTTTCACTATTTATAAAATTTTAGAAGTTCTCAGAAAAATACCAAAAATTCAACATAGGCTAATTTCGATATTACGAATACAAAAATGAAGTCCATTTTGACATATAAAATTTATAATATTTCAAAAAGAAGGTATTACTATTCATAACGGCTACTTTGATTAGTCGCGGTGTTTTAGAACTCGAAGTTGCGTACAATGCAAGCTATTGTATTACTGAATGAGAAGCGTATCGTGGAAGCTCGGGGTGTTACATTCTCCCCTCCTTCAATAAATTGCGTCCTCGCAATTTGAAATTTTTCTTGGAAAATACAAGGTTGAAAAGAGAAAATACCTTTGAGGAAAACCCACATCGAAAATAAGGTTAATAAATATATAACATTAAAAGAAAGCAGGATAAGTACAAAGGTCACCCGATATAGCCCATTATAGGATTCTATGAAAATATGGATATGGAGGAGAAACAAACCATCAAGGTCTGATGGGGAGTTATAGAAAACAGGATTAGGAGAAAGTTTAACCACAAGAAAATCACAAACTTGTGATTGGTTAAACGGTCATTGAATCCCTAGTTGGAAAAGTTAACCGACAACATTTTTGTTTTAAGTTACCTTTTATAATGTTGAGGATTTTATTTAGGAGATTTACTAAGAACGTAAGGGAATATACATACTTGTTATGTATACTTTCATTCATTAATGAATTTTTACCACAAACCCATCTTTTACTCCAAATGGTAACAGAACTCAAAAATATTCTATTTATCCTAATTGTATAAGGTACCAAAGGTTAACACATACCATTTAGATTAGTAAAATTATTTTGTAATAACCAGGGACTTCCTGTAGGCTAGTGGTAGGAAATAAAGGCCTGTCGCACTTTGATTGTGGGTTCGATTCCTACAGCTTTGTCTGACGCGACGGTTTATGCCCCACCCTGCAGGTTGTCCTTTTCCTAAAACTATAGTATTATAATACTCCAAAAATAATCTTCATAAATTTTTTTAACCTTAAACCATACTATCCAAAAATCAACTTAATCCACTCCAACCTTTATAGTTATCCAAAATACCTCTGTCCAGACTTTCTCTAAAAGGTCTCTTAATTCCAAAATCAATTTATCAGATTCCCCAAACAAAGAAATGTTTCTCTTATTGTCACATACCAAAAATATGATTACCTTAATCATATTAAAACCTTACTGAAATCAAAAAGTAATGCAGTACAATCCATATATATATATTACATTATTCTTATAACCAGAATATAATCCTTGAGTCCAAAAGCACCAATACATTAGTTATTCTGCTTCAACTGTAGTAATAGCATAAGATTGTCCTTGATCCCTTGTCCTTTTCTGAGGTAAGTTTCCTTGACGCTTAGGACATTCATTTGCATAATGACCCATTTCTCTACAATTGTAGCATTCAACTTTGACAGCCTCTTTCTTTCCCTTGCAATCACGTGCCTGGTGACCTTTTTCTCCACATTTATAACAGACTCCCATTCCTTTTAGGCAAGTACCAGGGTGATTCTTCCCACAATTATCACATAATGGAAAATCCTTCTTTCCCTTTTTCCCTTTATCTGTCTCTTGTTCCACCGTTCTCTTCTTCTCTTGCTTTACTTTGTTGTCATAAGACTTAGAGAATTCATTTTCTGTCTTGATAGCACATGAGACTATATCTTCGTATGTTGAGAAAGATTGTGACACTAGAGCTCGACGGAGAAATGGTTTTAACCCATCAAAGAAACGATCAATCTTACTTCTTGGGTTACGTATATAATCTGCAGCATGCCTCGCTAACCTTGTAAAGTTAGCCTCATACTTTGCGACATTCTCATCCTCCTTTTGTCTCAGACTCAAAAATTGCCTTTCCATATCCGCTCGATGGTCTCGAGGTAAGTATTTTTCTAAGAACAGTTCTTTGAACTCCTGCCATTCCATGTTTGTTAATTCATCATCTTCCTTTGTGTTTTGAATTAGTGACCACCATTGATCGGCATCTCCAGTGAGGCGGTAAACTGCCATGACAACCTTCTCCCTTTCACTACTCCCCAAGGCATGGAATATTTTCTCTAAGGAATTTATCCATTGCTCAGCTACTGTAGGATTTGTACTCCCATTGAAGGTTGGCGGTTGTTGCCTCATGAAACGGTCTAGCATTGATCCTCCACGTTGCGGATCAGGGTGCTCCATACGAGTAAGGTTGTTATTCATAACCTGCGTGAGTTGTCCCAGTATGGTAATAAGTTGATCAGCACCAGTTGTATCTTCAGGTCCACAATAATTATCTTGAGCAGGAGGGCAATCCCTACACGGAGTTCGTGCATTGATACAGTTTCCATTCCTTCTACTAGGCGCCATTTCTAAACAATGGCATAAACTAGATTAGTTTATGAATCAAAATACATAATTCCATACTTGTAAAATACTTAACATAAATTGAACTATTTATGGATATAATCCATAATCATAAAAAGGTTTTATTTGAGGAAGTATATACTCATAACCGTTCATAGTGGTTTGTAAAGAAAATGAGAATTATCCTAAGTGTATCCCCCGGGAGTGTCGTAACCAAGAGTGCAGCAAGGCCCGTTGTCGTGCACCAGTTCCCGTTCGAGTCTAGCTCAAAGCGGTGTTTTCGGGTTTTACCCCTAGGTACATCTGTGCCAGAGCCGCCTCTACCTGCTCGTATCCAGACAGGGATGTATTGCTCGGAAAACTCATATCATCTCTATAATACCAAAATTCTAGGAAGTTCTTCTATACTAATCCTCGAAGCCTATCTTTGGGCTATGCGTTCTAATCAGAGTTTATCTACATCTAGCTTCCAAGGTTAGTACTAAACTGCCTCTGATACCAACTGTAACGCCCCGACCCCAGCTACCCAGAGCCGGTGCATTACTTCGTAACATTGGCATGATCCCAAAAGATCAAGTCTCGAAAGACCGATTAGTTTAGTAGCCTTGGAAACACTAGATACATTCATAAGTCTTTCATTACATCAAAATTAAACAAACTACAAAAAAACATGGTCTTCATAGTCCACACTCATATCTTCACTGATTATTCTTGCAAGTCAGTCATAAAATACTTCTTCACAACCTGGAAAATTTTTAAACATTGAAAGGGGTGAGCTCAAATGCTCAGTAAGGATAACAATAATGCGGAAGCTTTCATAAATAAACATAAACATTTAAGGCAATGTATAAATAAAACAAAAGCCTTTTAAACATGAACTTCAACATAATATGGCAAGAGTAAAATGAGATAATGCCATTCAGTTCTTCACATGGATATTCTACTGGTCGAATAATCACATGCAATAACAATAACCACTTTCATAATGAGGGAATGTATAATGCCGGACATTCTGAAACATTTTGTCAAGGCCTCGGCCAAGACGTCTAAAATGATTAAGGCCTCGGCCAAAACCATAAATCAAATTGGGAAAGGGCCTCGGCCAATTCCACGTCTAGTTGTCTCATGAGACCTACCGATGCATCGAGGAGCTATAGCGGGCTCCACCCGTCACTTATTAAGTCCAATACATTCCTCATACGAATAGGTTTAAACATATCATAAACCATAACATAATCGTATCACATAAAACATGCATAAAGGAAACATAACATTTCCACATTTCAATCACAAGATATCAATACAACACATTGATATAATAAAAACGCTTTCAAAACCATTTTCAATACCAAAATAAAAGAAAGTTAAAACTTTGTATTTATTTTTCATTAAAAAAAAGATGGCTTATAGAGGAAGCCGAAACTCAAATAATGGTCACGGCGGCGGAGAAGTCGTTGTCGCCGCATAAGTACGGAAAGAAAAACATTCCCTTTTGTCGTTTAGAAAAATTCTTCGTATAAAAAGATTCCTTTTGAATAAACGTAAAAGTCAAAGGGGTTTATACATCGTATAAAAGAAGGTTGTGTATAAAACCAAATATGCCTCAATGAAAGGAGATTGAGACGAAGTCCTTAAAAAGATCATTTTTAAAATAAAATAGATCTATTATGTGTATTCACTATAGGTACACATAAAGAAAGTAAAAATACAAAATAGGACATAATAACATCATGACATAATTTGAAAGTAGGAGATTAACCCAAAGAATGGAAGTTGGGTTAAGAAGTTCCCTTACCTCGTGTCTGACTTGACTCAACCGTTCTTTAACCTCCTGAATAATAAACTAGAGTTAATATATACCTTATTAAGAACCATTTTCAACTTCATTATCCTTATTATATCACTTATTACAATGATATGAACATTATGTAATTATTTAAGTTAATAATGTTCATTTTGTCGGTATTTGGTTCTTAAGTCAAAAATAGGCTTCTTACACTTACATGTTGTTAATTTGGTCAAAGGTTCATTATATCCAGAATGGTATTCATGATGTAGATATCATATATGTCATATATATCCAGTACATACATTCATTTATAATATTACATCACATTTAGAGGTAAGAAATGAAATGCACCGTTCATGGAGACGGTAAGCCGTACGTACGCATGAACGCTACTTCCATTTCTATTTCATATTTTCTGGAATGGAATCATAATGATATGAGAGTATATTATAATTCCAGTATAATAACATATATAATATCATTAACTTTATCCTTCACACATCCCACATATGGTATTAACGAATCAAATCACTTTCAGGGGGCGGTAGTCCGCGCTTCCTAAAATGAAGATATCGTGTTTTACCCATAATGGAAAACATAAAGGTATGCCCAAAATGAAAAAAACAGAAGCTTAAGGAAAACATAAACATATTATATATCATATATAAAAATAGTGACATCATAATGGCCACCTTTGAAGGTGTTAAATGAGTGTTGAACAATCATCGTTTCGGGAGGCAGAATTTCGCCATCCACGGAAACCTTATGTTCTTTAACCATTTGATGTAGTTGTGTGGAAGTGTAGCTCAAATAAATCTTATAACAACATCCTAGTATATTTAAGATACTGGTGTTGTTACAAAAGAAGTAAATAAAAAGATTTTAGGGGGTTGGAGAAGCAAAATAAAACAAAAGAACATGAGAGAATGAATTACCTTAAAAAGTGTAACTCCTTTTGAGTTGAGCCTAAAGGCTTCCTTTGAAAGGATTCTGCCCAAAGGGAATCCTCTAGGATTAGGAGAGGGATGTGGAGAGAGCAAATGGGCAGGGGTTGGCCGAGCCAATGGCTTGAAGAGTGTGTGAAATGAGGTAGAGGTGGGGGCCTTTTATAAGAGGAGAGGAGGGGCACTTTTGGAAAGTAAAGGAACATTACATTATTTGAAAATGTGTTTCGGTTTTAAAAGGTCCCACATTGATAGAATTCGTGGATAAGGTGATAAGGCATCGAAATCCACTCATCCAATTGGTTTTGGCCATGTGTAGTTCATAGATTTTATATTATCTTTCCATTTTATTTAAATCGTCAAATAATGATGTCATCGCTGCATCATTATTATGTCATAAATAATTAAATTTATTTAATGTCTAAAAATTATAAAAAAAATACTATGATATAGGAAATCTTTTTATCTTTCCAATGACTATTTATAATCAAAATTTGGACTTGTGTAACCCTACTTAAAAATTGTTTTAGTAAAACACTTTATGTTAGTGTCATTTTCACTTTAACATTAAATAAAAAGTAATTTATGTTATTTCCCAACAAAAGTGGATCCATGGGGTCCCCAAGTTAGGCCATGGCTTGTCTTGGTCGGCCATGACACAACCAATGAGGTTGGGACATGTGTCTAGGTCATTTAATATTATTAAAGTATTATTTATACCTTAAACTACCCTAATTACCACTAATCGTGATTAAGAACTTAATAAGTTACTATTCACCAAAAAATTATTTTTATCCCATTGAACCACATTTTACTTCTTAATGACAACCATGTATGTCGGATTTTTGAAAATCAAATCACAGAAGTGGTAATATTTCATTTAAATGAAAAATCAGTTATTTAACAACCACTTAGTGGTTTCACTATTCATCAAAAATTGAAGTTTTTCAGAATAAGGCCAAAATTTCACCCTAAGCTATAATTGATATTCCGAATTGAAAAATGATGTCTATTTTACAAAATTCCAAACATATTAGTTGCATTAATTAATTTTATAATTAATTCCCGCTGTCACAACAAATAGCGTGTTTTTAAGAAACAATTTATATCAAAAGATTGGCAATTGTTTATGTCCAATTTCAATGTTAAATTAATTCTAATGACCACCATTGGATAAAATGGTAAAAATATATTCTAATTATACTTTAAAACCATCAAATATTATAATTTATCACTATAAATTATTTTGATTAAAAAAGTTGTTTTAAGTATTTTTCACTATTTATAAAATTTTAGAAGTTCTCAGAAAAATACCAAAAATTCAACATTGGCTAATTTCGATATTACGAATACAAAAATGAAGTCCATTTTGACATATAAAATTTATAATATTTCAAAAAGAAGGTATTACTATTCATAACGGCTACTTTGATTAGTCGCGGTGTTTTAGAACTCGAAGTTGCGTACAATGCAAGCTATTGTATTACTGAATGAGAAGCGTATCATGGAAGCTCGGGGTGTTACACCTTACCTCGTGTCCGACTTGACTATATCATTCTTTAATCTCCTGAATAATAAACTATAGATAATTTATACTTTCATAAGAACCTTTTTTACGTTAATTATTCCTTTTATATCATTTATTAACATTTCATGAACATTAGGTAATTATTTAAGTTAATAACGGCCATTTTGTCGATCATTGGTACTTGAGTCAAAAATAAACATCTTATAATTACAATTTGTTCATGTGGTAAAATATTAATTATGTAAAGAATTATATTCATGATTTAGATATCATATTTATCATATATTTCTAGTATATACATGAATTTATAATATTACATAACATTTAGAGATAAGAAATGAAATGCACTGTTCATGGAGACGGTAAGCTGTACGTACGCATGAACGCTACTTTCATTTCTATTTCATATTTAATGGAATTAAATCATAATTATATAGAGTTATATTATAATTCCAGTATAATATCATATATAACATCATTAAATATATCCATAATACGTCCCAAATATGTCATTAACGAATCAAATCACTTTGAGGGGGCGATGGTCCACACTTCGTAAAATGATGATATCGCGTTTACCCATAATGAAAACCATAAAAGGTATTCCATAAATGAAAAATACAGAAGCATACGGAAAACATAAACATAATATATATCCTTTATAAATATATTTACATCTTAATGGCCACCATGAAAGGTGTTAAAATAATATTGAACAATCATCGTTTTGTGAGGCAGCAATTCTCCATCCACAGAAACAGTATGTTATTTAACCATTAGACGAAGGTGTGTGTAAGTTTAGCTCGAGTCCTTCACATAAAACCATCCTAGTATATTTAGGATACTGGTTTTGTTAAAAAATAAAGGGATAAAAAGAGTTTAGGGGGTTGGAGAAGAAAGATAAAACAAAAGAACACAAGTGAGGACATTACCTTTAAATCAAGAAACTACTCTTGGTTTGAACCAAAATGGTTTCTTGAAGAGATTTCTGCCTATGGTAAGGCTTATAAGATGAAGAAAGGGATGTGGAGAGATAAAATTATCATATTTGGTCCGAGCCAAAAGTCTTGGGAGGTGTGAGTAAGGAGGTTGAGGTGGAGGCCTTTTATAAGAGGGAGGAGGGGCACTCTTAGAATGTCTTGAAAAGTTACTTTATTATAAAATTATTTTCAGATATTAAAGGTACCAAAATTATATATTTATAGGCTAAGGTGATAAGGGTTATAAATCCACCCATCCAATAGGTTTTTGAAAAGTTTAAGTCTCAGAGTTTACCTTATCTTCTAATTTTATTTAAATCGTTCATTAATGAGGTAATCATTGCAATATCATGGTGTCATAAATAAATTTATTTATATAATGTCTAAAAATTATAAAATAATTATCATGATGTAGGAAATATTTTTATATTTATAATTAATATTTATAGTAAAAAATATGACTTGTATTACCCCATGTAAAAATTGTTTTAGTAAAACAATACATGTTTGTGACATTTTTATTTTAACATTAAATAAAAAGTTATTAATGTCATTTTCCTACCAAAGTGGCTCCATGGGGTCCCCATGTTGACCCATGGATTTTAATGGTCGTCCAATACTCATCCAATAAGGGTATGACTGGTTTCAAGGTCATTTCTTATTATTATAACATTATCTTTACCTTAAATTACACTAATTACCTTTAATCATGATTAATAAAACAGAAAAGTTGCTATTCACCAAAAAATTATTTTAATCCCATTGAACCACATTTTACATCTTAATGACAACCATGTATGTCAGATTTTTTAAATTCAAATCATAGTATATGTAAATATTCATTTAAACAAAAAATTAGTGTTTTAACAACCACTTAGTGGTTTCACTATTCATCAAAAATTGAAGTTTTTCAGAAATATACCAAAAATTGACCCTAAGATATATTTGATATTCCGAATTCAAAAATTATGTCCATTTTGAAAAATTAAAAACATATAAGTTCCATTAATTAAATTAATAATTAATTCATGCTGTCAAAACAAATAGCGTGTTTTTAAGAAACAATATCTATTAAAAGATTGATAGTAGTTTAAGTCTAATTTCAAGGTGAAATTAATTCGAATGACCACCATTGGATTAAATGGTAAAAATATATTCTAATTTTACTTTAAAAATAATTCAAAAGATTATCTAATCATATAAATAAATTATATTAAAAAGTGGGTTTGAATTAAAATACATCATTTTTCACTTATTCATTAAAAATGGACTTTATCAAAAAAACATCTCCATAGAGTAAATTATGGTAACCCAATTATAAAGAAGGATTTTATTTGGTCCAATATAAAAAATAAAATTTTCAACAAGTGGATTTAGAAAGGGATCTCCATCGAAAGGCGGTTAATCAACTATTTTAGGAATATTAGAATATTTACGCTTAAAATTGGATTCATTCGCATTTTAAGCCTATAACATTTGGACAAAAGTAAAAATATTTGACAAAAATATATAATCATTTTTCAGTTATTTCAGTTCATTCCCTCCATTACAATGGCTAGGCGTTAACTACCATTTAACATAATATTATTTGATTATTAGAGTGAAACATGAGATTTCGAAGAAACTCATTGTTGTGTATTGGGTATGCCATCGAGAATAGTGTTCCCTTTAAATTAATATTAACATTTTATTCACAAATATGGATAAATATAAAAATTTCATATTATTTATTTACCTGGGGTGTTACATCCTTCCCCCCTTTTGGGAATTATGTCCTTGCAATTATAAAATTGGGCTCAGAAACTTCATTGAAAGTCCCACATCGGAACAAGATTCGGTAAAACTATCACTTTAAAATAAAGAAAGCGAAGTAAAAAAAGGTTACACGAGTTAACCCATACTAGGATTCCATGAAAACATTGATATGGAAGAAAAAAACAATGGGTCATTTTCTAATGGAGAGTGATAGAAAACATGTTTAGGAGAAACTTAACCACCAGAAAATCACAAACTTGTGATGGGTTAAATGATATTTGATTCCCTAGTAAGAAAAGTTAACAGACAACATTTTTTTTAAATTACTTTTCATTGAGGAATTTGTTTATGTTATTAACTAAAACTTAAATAAAACATACTTACATGTCATGTTGACTTTCAACTTTTTCTATATTTCTTACACAAACTCATTTTTTCTCCGAAATATGACTATTTAGGATAACTTTTTCACATTAATGGCACTATAATAAACTTCTAGAAAATCACCTAATCCACAAAATGGAACTATATACATACCATGTATTTAGACCAAAACCAAAACCAAAACCAAAAAGGTTAGTACAAGATCTGATAATACCCAAAAAGGATAGTCCATTATAAAAAATCTATTCTTAATCTCCAAAATTTTTCAAACAATACCCAAAGTTCAACAAAGACCATTCAATAAAAATATAACAACAAAATTCATCAAAGTAATCAAAAATAATATTGAAACACAAATCTCTGAAGGATTTAATCACATAGTCTTCCAAGATAAACCTTAAAATTTATCTCCAATAATCAGTTACTCTTAAAGTCTCATACTGGAAAGTAATTAACCTAATCACATATCCTCTATGATAGGTTAATGATTTCAATAGATAACCCAAAATAAACTTATTATATATTCATAAGATCATCTAAATAAAAATAATTAGTCAAAATAACCAGGGACTTTACGTAGTCCAGTGGTAGGTGATAAATACCAGTCACACTTTGGTTGTGGGCTCGATTCCCACAGCTTCGTCCGACGTGACAGGTTGTCACACGGTCTACGTGTTATCCTTTTTACAAAACTACATAATTCTTATAACATTCCCCAAAAAGAGATAAAATATTATAAAATAACCATAAAATAATTTAACCTCAATTTTACCTCATGCCTTTCATCTTCCTTCATATAGTAACCCATAATTACCTCAAAAGTAAGGATCATATAAACCCTAATGGGTACATTTATAATTGTTACCTGAACATCCACATTGAGTTGGTTCTCTCGTACATGATGAATTAAGGAACTCACCATGGTTCAAGTGGTTGATCATGACACCTGATAGTTGGTTTAGAACAACGAGATTTTTTATTGTAGCTCCCATATCATTTAGTTGATCTTTCATAAAACCGTCATAGTTTTCTTCACATCCACTGTCACATTGGTGCCTGCTATATCCAGCCATTTACTAAAACCAAAAAGGTCAGTGTGAGTATATCATTAGAATATTCATATAATACTATGATATAATTAATCATTTTATCATAAACTCATTCACTTTATCTAAAAATATGAATCTTTCTAAAATCCTAACCATTATATTAATGTCACTTGTGCTTAAAGAATACCCTAACCTCTAAAGATGTCTAAACTGAACTTTGATACCAACTATAAGGACCCAGCCTTAAAACATTACATAATCTTGAATTAATTGAATAATTCACATTGAGGACCTTTTCAGGTTTAGAGTTTTAGTGAATTAGGACATAACTATTACATCTCAATGATTAAAAAGTACACATATCTACTAGTTTTCCATTTTTTCACAAAATAAAATCTCTTAACCAAAAGTGTCATGTCTAGTTCCATGTTTTAGACATCGTGACATTTCCTTGATCCCATCCTTGATCTTATTCCACTTTAAGTCCTGAAGAAAACATTTCACAAACATGGGATGAGCACAAAAAGCTCAGTACGGGATGTAAATATATGGAAAGGAAACATTAGTCCAGATATACATAAGAGTCAATGAAAACTCACTTTACTCATAAAACATAATCACTTTAACATACCTTATGAAATCATAGGATTTATGAATAACTCATTGAAATAATAAGACATAAAGGTTACTTGAGGAATTCATAACATGCTTATGTAGGGAGTAACCATCATGGTTACATTTGGAATACCCACCATAGTAAATTCCTTAAATCTCTTTATAGAAACCTTTGCGTTTAACCCCTTCGTGTTACCCAATGCATTGGAGAGCTATATCTGGCTCAACCGCCCTTATTTTATCATCGAACCACCCATCTTCATAAACAATTCCCATGAACCATAACATAAACATAACACAAAACTTAAGCATAATTGAAAAATAACATTCCCACATTGCAATAATAATATAAAATTTTATGATATTGAAATAAGGAATCCATTCTAAACCATTTTCAAAACCATTTAAAACATATAATAAAGAGATTTTTGAATCAAAGTGTCTCATACCACCTTGAAGCTTTTAACATTTTAAACCATTAATATCCATATAAATTAATCCTTAAAACCATTTTGAATACATGGATATTAAGGATAAATATTTATAAGAACAATTCATTAAAACATTTAAAGCGGTATTTTAGTTAAAGAGTTTTTAAAAAAATTAGAGACACATGAATACCAATAATTGAGGAATAACATTTAATCAAAATATTATAATATCATTAGAATAAAGGGATTAATGATGTCATATTCCAAAGGACAGTATATACACCATATAAGAGTAAATTGGTGCATAAAAACAATGAAGTCTCAATAGAAATGTAAAATGAGATTAAATACCTTATAAAGAAGGTATCCATAAATTAAGGTTAAATCAATCTCATAATTATGTGTGAAAATTTTAAATACAGCCAATATAATTTTATATTAAGTGTAAAACAATCATAGGTCATTCACACATATTCATAGGATGACATATTCAATAACTATAAGTTGAACCCAAAGAAATCGAAATTGGGTTATGAAGTTCCATTGTAAAAATTCGACAGCCTAACGATGTCACTTTAGAAATAAAAAAAGAGTAGATTGGACAAATATGGTATCTCATCACATGGAAATAAATTTTACGTCAATAATGATATATAAGAACATATCCCAACATAATAATATGTAAATTAAATGACATAACAAAAGAAGTCTTTTAAACAGAAGGGTGAAAGGTTCCCTTACCAACTTGGGAAACATTCAAAACGTACACCACATGAATGAAGGACTATTCAACATTGATGTAAATACCCATAAACGAAATTATATTTCACGAAGAGAAGAATAATGGGATGTACATACACCACTCAAAGTAAATATTTTCAAATGTTGTATAAATCTCACTGGAATAAAAGTGTGGTGAAAAATCCCTTATGAAAACTCGGTTGCCTAACGGTGCCACTTAAAAAATAAAATAAATGGATTGATGAAATAAAATAGGGTATCTCATCATATGAAAATAAAATTTACATTAAGTGGAACATAATATAACATCCCTCAACATTAGAAAGATGAACTTAAAAGAAATGACATAAAAGAGAGTACTTAAAAAGAAAGAGAGAGGTATGATCCCTTACCTTGTGTCCGACTTGACTCGATCATTCTTTAATATCCTTAATAATAAACTAGACTTAATTTATAGTTGCTTAAGAAACATTTTTATGTTCATTATTACTTTTATATCAATTATTACCATTTCATTAACATTATGTAATTATTTATGTTAATAACGGTCGTTTTGTCGATCATTGGTACTTGAGTGAAAAATAAACTTCTTATAATTACAAGTTGTTCATGTGGTAAAATATCCATTATGTATAGAATTATATTCATGATGTAGATATCATATATATCATATATATCCAGTATATACATGCATTTATAATATTATATAACATTTATAGGTAAGAAATGAAATGCACTATTCATGGAGACGGTAAGCTGTACGTACGCATGAACGCTAGTTTCACTTTTATTTCATATTTAATGAAATGAAATCATAATTATATAGAGGATTATTATAATTCTAGTATAATATCATACATAATACCATTAACTCTATTCTTTATATGTCCCACAAATTTCATTAACGAATCAAATCACTTTTAGGGGTCGGTAGTCCACACTTCCTAAAATGAAGATATCGCGTTTACCCATAATGGAAACCATAATGGTAAGCCATAAATGAAAAATACAGAAGCATAAAGAAAACATAAAAATAATATATATCATATATAAATACAGTGACATATTAATGGCCCCCATGAAAGGTGTTAAAATAATATTGTATAATTATCATTTAGTGAGGCATAACTTTTCCATCCCCATAAATAGCATGTTCTTTAACCATTAGACGAAGGTGTGTGTAAGTGTAGCATGAGTCCATCACATAACAATATCCTAGTATATTGTAGATTCTAGTTTTGTTACAAAATAAAGGTATTAAAAGAGTTTAGGGGGTTGTAGAAGCAAAATAAAACAAAAGAACACAAGTGAAGACATTACCTTCTAATCGGGAAACTCCTCTTGGTTTTAACCAAAAGGGTTTCTTGAAGAGCATTCTTCCTATGGTAAAGCTTCTAGGATGAATAGAGGGATGTGAAGAGATAAAATGAGCAGAGATTGGACAATCAAAAATTCTTGGGAGGTGTGGGTAAGAAGGTAGAGGTTGGGGCCTTTTATAAGAGGGAGGAGGGGCACTCTTGGAATGTCTTGAAAAGTTACATTATTATAAAATACTTTTCTCATATTAAAGGTCCCACAATTATATATTTCGAGGGTTAGGTGATAAGGGATCAAAAAACACCCATCCAATAGGTTTTTGACAAGTTTATGTCTCAAATTTTACCTTACCTTCTCATTTTATTTAAATCGTTCATTAATGAGGTAAAAATATGACTTTTATAACCCCATGTAAAAATTGTTTTAGTAAAACAATACATGTTTGTGACATTTTAATTTCAACTTTAAATAAAAAGTTATTAATTTCATTTTCCTACCAAAGTGGCTCCATGGGGTTCCCAAGTTGACCCATGGATTTTCCTGGTCGGCCATGACTCATCCAATAAGGGTAGGACATGTGTCAAGGTCATTTCATATTATTATAACATTATATTTACCTTAAGTTACACTAATTACCTTTAATCGTGATTAATAAAAAATTAAAAGTTACTATTCACCAAAAAATTATTTTAATCCCATTGAACGACATTTTAAATCTTAATAACATCCATGTATGTCGTATTTTTGAAATTTAAATCACAGAAGTGGTAATGTTTCATTTAAACAAAAAATCAGTTTTTTAACTACCACTTAGTGGTTTCACAATACATCAAAAATTGAAGTTTTTAAGAAAAATACAAAATATTAACCCTATGCTAAATTTGATATTCCAAATTCAAAAATGATGTCTATTTTACAAAACTCATAACATATAAGTTTAATTAATTTTTTTGATAATTAATTCCCGCTGTTAAAACAAATAGCTTGTTTTTAAGAAACAATATCTATTAAAAGATTGACACTAGTTTAAGTCAAATTTCAAAGTGGAATTAATTCCAATGACCACCATTGGATTAAATGGTAAAAATATATTCAAATTTCACTTTTAATCTAATTCATAAGATTTTCTAATCCTATATATAAATTAGATTAAAAAGAGGGTTTTAATTAAAATACAACATTTTTCACTTATTCATTAAAAATGGACTTTATGAAAAAATATAACATAAACCTGGACAAAGTAAATTTTTATATCCTGATTATAAAGAAGGAATTTATTTGGTCCAATATAACATATAAAATTTTCAACTAGTGGATTTAAAAAGGGTTTTCCATCAATAGGCGGTTAATTGACCATTTAAAGAATATTCGAATATTTACGCTTAAAATTGGATTCATTCGCTCTAACACCCAAGCCTTTTATGTGAAATATTTTGTTTTTATGTTATATAAATTATCAAAGTAATCTTTCACTACACACAACACTATCTTTTCTTACTTTACACGCAACCATGTCCATCCTCGATAGCTTGCGTTGTACGCAATACCAAGATTCACTAAACAATGATATGCTATTAAAATATTATTAAAACTAGCCATTATGAATAGTAATAACCACTTTTTGAAATTATATAAATTATATTTTTTAAAATGGATTTCATTTTTGGATTCGGAATATCGAAATTAGCCTAGGGTGAAATTTTGGTATTTGTCTGAAAACATTCAATTTTTGATGAATAGTGAAACCACTAAGTGGTAGTTAAAAAACTAAATTTTTCATAAAACTTAATTTTACCGCTTCTGTGAGTGGAATTTCAAAAATCCTCGAGACACGGTTTATGTCAGTAAGTAAAATGTGGTTCAATGAGATAAAAATATTTTTTTGGTGAATAATAACCTTTTACTTTTTTTTACAACAGTTAAAAGTAAATAGGGTAATTAAGGGTAAATATGATATTATTATTACCCTAAAACATGTCCTAATTCTATTGGTCAAGTTTAATTCGACCAAAAACAACCTAAGGAATAAAATATGACCATTTAGGCCCACTTTTATTAGATTTGAACATTTATTATTAATTTATTTAAAGAAGGGTTAAAATAGTTAAAATCAATGTTTAATAAGTAAATCATTTTTAATATGGGGTTATACATAAGATAAATTCGACTATGAATATTCATTAGAAATATAAAAATATTTCCTACATAATGGTATTTTATTTGTAATTTTTAGACATTAAATAATTTAATTTATTTATGACACAACGATGATGCAATAATTATATTATTAATGAAATATTGACATAATTGATGTTATAAATACCCAAATAAATGTAATTTGAGACTTTTTTTGAATTAAACTAATTTTCTAGGTTACTATGACATGTTAGTATGGATTTAATTAACTTGGTTTGAACTAATCATTCTGTTATGATTTTCAAAAAAATTAATTACTAAATAGTGTCAAAAATGAATTAAAATAGTTTTTAAAACAAATATTATATTATTAATTGTTATATTATTCCTAAAAATCTAAGTTTCGGCCAAATGACTTACATAAGGTTATATATATTAATAATAAACATCTTGGGGTTCGTTTGGCTTGATATAGTTAGTTTATTAACCTTATAGTGTAAGAAAACAAGAAGACATGGTAAAAGATAAATTATCTAACCTAAAGTTAAATCTAAATGATAAGGTTAAAAATGATACCTAAACTTGTCTAAATTCTATTTTATGAGAGGATTTAGACCCCTACCCACCTTATCCTAGAAATATATCAATTTTGATCTATTAAAAACCGAATTTTACTTTATAATAAAATAATATTTTTAGTTATTCCCAAGGTGCCCGTCTCCACCCTTATAAAAGGGCACCTCCTCCCCCTCTTCATAACACCACTTTGAGCCTTCAAGATCGGCCAATCCCTGCCAATTTCTCCTCTCCACTTCTCTAGAAACGTCCTAGAGGTTCTAGTCTTCTTCAAAGTCCTTTTTTAGTGCCCTAAAAGGAGGTCTCAAAGAAGCACTTCAAAGAAGAGTTAATGTCCGTTACTGATTCTTTCATCTTTATTTCTTCTTCCACTTCTTCTTCTTTAGTTGTTTCATTATGAAGTAATAACATAAGTATCACTCATATACTGATATGTTATTATAAGTATGAAACAACCCTATTTCACCATCTATCCATCCTACGGAAAAAGAAATCACCGCGTGTGCATATGTACGGAATACCGTCTCCATGACGTGATGTAATCTATTTTACACCACCACCTTACTTGGATGGGTATAATGGTGTAAATAATGACTATATATGACTATTATAAAGTTATATTGATTCTGAAATAGTATACATACACTCCAATACAATTCCACGGTCATAGGAACGATATCATCACTCATGCGTACGTACGGAATACCGTCTCCACGATGTGATGCGACTCGTTCTACATGATCTTCATTTCATAATGATTATATAAATGAATTAAATGAAGTAATATGATATATATTACACTAATAAAATTCTGTAAATGAGGTATCTATAACCTAAAGAGAAGAATAAGAATTTATTTGACAAAACACGCATAAGAACAAAAATTAATAAACACCCGAATAACAAGTAGTAATGAAATATTACTAATAAGAATCTAAGAATTTGACCATATATGATATCATAACAATAACTATGATTCTGTAATAAGTCAATAACATTATTTAAATCATTATACAGAAGGTTCGGACACTTACGAATCAAATCGGACCTAAGGTAAAGGAAATATCACAATCTCATTTTTATCGGAGATTGTTTATACTTCTGATTTTACCGGGGTGTATTTTTTCATCCACATCCATGTTTCCTCAATATGTAATATTATTTCCATCCACCTACAATTGTTTAAATCCAATTTTACCCTTCGGTGAGTTTTTAGTAAAAGATATGAAAGGAATCTTTTTCCGTTTTTCGTACGAGGTACTTTTTGACTTTTCCGACAAAAGTACGAGAAGAATGTTTTTTTAACTTAAACGGAATGAATGGATTTTTAAAACATTATTTCCATTAAGCCTTCTTTACCATTTTCGAGTTTAATTTTAATCAACTTTTTTAGATTAAAAATTGTATGACATGTTAAGAAAGGGAAATTTTATGAATTTGAAAGGATATTTTCCTCAAGAAATGAGTTCAAGTGTTTTATCAAAATTATTTTCCATCTAAGATAATTTAGGGTTCTGTTTATATCCCTATTATTAAATTGATTTGATTATGTTGTGATGGAATTATTTTTGTGAATTCCTTTATCTTATATGAATTGTTTGATGATGTAACGATGTTTAAGATTCCCATTTTTATTATATGGGTTATGCAATGATGTATGAATAATGATTTTGTGGCACACATAAGAATGGTATTATTATGAGATGGGTGGGACCTATATCTCCCTCCAATTCATTGGGTAAAGATTTTATATCTCATGAGATAGACATGGATGGAACGGTAGGTTCTACCGGTTCAGTGAAACAGGACTGAAATGAGGAGTGAACTCGGTTCAGAAATGGACTTTTTCCACTAATATAGTCTTGGAAATGAGTCTTAACTAATAAGAAATGATTATCTATTATTATGTGTGTATGACACAAAGTTTCATGTTTTATGTTATGATTATTGGGATTCCATTTCACAACTATGATTTATCCCATGTTATGAAATTATGCTCTCTTTTGCAGGTTATGATTTCTAAAAGTTATGTTCTTATAAATATGATGTGATTGATATTTCTTTTGTTTACCCTTACTGAGCATTTGAGGTCACCCTTTTGTATTTTTTCATTCCCCAGGTCAGGAATAAGGTTATTAAGTAAGATATGCCAAAAGTGACTATAGATATGATGAAATAAATGGGAGATAGTGTAGACGCTTTATGAACCAGTCGTTTATGTTTCCCAGTTTCTAAAGACACTATACCTATACGGTCCTTTCGTGGTTTTGTTATATGTTTTAATAAGAATGATTCAATTTTGAAGTATTAACAATGTATGTAAAGTATGGGTCGTTATAGTTGATATCAGAGGAAAGGTATAGTCAACCATTGGAAACTAGGATGTGAAAGTCTTAGTAAGAACCCTAAGGATAATTCTAAGCATAGAACACAATCTTAGTGTTTTTTACATGGCCATGAATAACCTAGGATAAGACCTTAAGTGTGAAATTTTATTCTTGATTATGTGGTTTTCCTATTATAATTAGTGTTGCTCACACTATTCTTCTTGGTTTTAGTCAATGGCTGGAACCCGAAGGAACCGTGTTAATGCGGAATGCGACGGGAAATGCAATGATTGTCTCCCTGAACAACCTAACATTATGGGAGCTGGAATGCAAAATCATGTAGCCATGCTCACACAAATTTCTCAAGCTATGAATCATACAGGACTTCCAAACGAGCAAAGGAAGGAGAAACATTCTGTTGAATCCTTCATGAGACAGCGTCCACCTTCATTCAGCAGGTCTACTGATCCACTAGTTGCTGAACAATGGATTAGTACTACTGGAAAGATATTTTCAGTTCTTCAATGTTCTGAGCATGATAAAGTCATCTTAGTAGTGTATCGTTTGGAAGGTGATGATGATCAATGGTGGAATCTTATTAAGAATATGAGGGAAAGGGGTGAAATTGAGTCCATGGAATGGGACGAGTTCAAGAAGTTATTTTTTTAATAAGTACTTCCCTCGTATTCTATGAACAAAGATGGAGAAAGAGTTTCTTGAACTGAGGAAAAAGGATGATGAATCTGTTGGTACCTATTAAGAAAATTTTACAAGACTTTCAAGGTACTCTATTGGTTTTATTATCCATCCTAAGAGTAAGATCGATCGATTCTTTAGTGTCTTAAAACCAAGTCTTCGAAGGGCGTTAGCCATAAGGGACTTCAATAGCTACGAGGAAATCGTTTGATGTGCTCTCAAATTCGAGATAGATATTAGAGTAACCCATCAGTCATATGGGTTTGATAAGAAGAGGAAAATGGAATTCAAAGGAAAATCTAAAGAGCACACTGAAAAGAAGATAATCTTTCCCTTATGCTCAAAGTGTGGAATGAAACATGGAGGGAGTTGTCTTAAAGGGACAAGTAAATGTTTCAAATGTGGAAAGTAAGGTCATCGGGCATTTGAATTCCGCTATGATGGGAAGAAGATGTCTAATGATGCAAACAAAGGAAGGGGTACACAGAATGAACCTACTACACTTCAATGTTTCAAGTGCAAGAAGATAGGAAATTATTCCAATAAATGCCCTAATCCAAGGGTTGATGATGATGGTCAACGTCAACAAACTCTTAAGGCTAAAGACAAAGGAAAGTCACTTGTAATTTCTATCAGCGATGTGGAGTACGATAACGATGTGGTGAAAGGTACACTTACCATCCACTCTAAAGTAGAAAATGTTTTATTTGATTTTGGATCCACCCACTATTTTATTTCTGAATAATTTTCTAAGGGTATCAGCATATTACCTCAACAATTAGAGGTTGAGTTAGCTGTGACAACACCTAATGGCACAACAGTCGCATTAAAAGTTTATAATTCTTCTCCGATCGAAGTTTGTGGGAAAGTGCTTCCTGCAAATCTTGTGATCCTTCCTATATTGGAATTTGATGTGATTCTTGGCATGGATTGGCTTTCTTTATATGGAGATCATATCAATTGCCAAAGAATGGAAGTCACATTTCATATTCCAGATCAATCTATGATCATCTATCAATGCGAGGATGAACATAACCTTCCAGTGGAAATTTCTTCTACCTTATGGGTCTTGATTCCACTAAATGAAGGTTATTTATCTCAAATGGTTGGTGAGAAACTCATGATTAAGAATATGCCCATTGTACGGGAGTTTGATGATGTCTTTCCGGAGGAATTACTGGGTCTTCCACCAAATCGTGATGTTGAGTTTTCAATAAAACTTGTACTGGGTGCTTTGCCTATTGCAAAGACACCTTATAGAATTGCCCCAATTGAGTTGCAGGAATTGAAGAAGAAACTCCAAGAGAATCTTGATAAAGGGTTCATACGCCCTAGTGCATCACCTTGGGGAGCACCGGTTCTGTTTGTTAAGAAAAAGATGGATCAATGAGACTCTGCATTGATTATCGAGAACCTAACAAGATCAGTATCAAGAACAAATATCCTCTCCCACACATTGATGAATTATTTGACCAACTACGTAGAGCTCAATACTTTTCCAAGATTGATCTTCGTTCAGGGTATCATAAATTAATGGTCAAAAGGGAGGATATACCAAATACATCTTTCCATACAATGTATGGACACTATGAATTTATAGTGATGCCATTTTGTCTTACTAATGCCCCTACTATCTTCATGGATCTGATGAATAGAGTCTTTAGAGACTATCTTGATCAATTTGCGGTAGTCTTTATAGATGATATTCTTATTTATTCAAAGGGCAAGGAAGAACATGAAGATCACTTGAGAATTATATTGAAGACCCTGAGAAAGGAGAAGCTTTATGCCAAATTTACCAAGTGTGAATTTTGGCTTCAAGAAGTTTCATTTTTGGGTCACATAATCTCAAAATAGTGGATATCTGTGGATCCAGCAAAAACAGAGGTTATCGAAAGATGGTCGATACCAACAACAGTAACTGAGATCCGAAGTTTTCATGGTTTGGCTGGATATTATCGACGTTTTGTGAATGATTTTTCACGATTATCTAATCCACTCACAAAGTTGACTCGGAAAGGAGTTATGTTTGTTTGGATGGAAGAATGTGAAGAGAATTTCAAGGAGTTGAAAAGAAGGTTATCCAGTGCACCTGTGATCACACTACCTTGTAGTGGAGAAAGGTTTGTAATCTATAGTGATGCATCCAAGAAGGGATTGGGGTGTGTTCTTATGGAAAATGATATGGTGATAGCTTATGCCTCACGATAGTTGAAAATCCATGAGAAAAATTACTCAACACATGATTCGGAGTTAGCTACGGTAATCTTTGCATTAATGATTTGGAGGCATTATCTTTATGGAGAATGGTGTGATATTTATACTGATCATAAAAGTTTAAAGTATATTTTCACACAAAAGGAGCTGAATATGCGTCAAAGAATATGGTTGGAGCTGATTAAGGATTATGACTGCTCAATCCATTACCATCTTGGGAAAGCAAACAAGGTGGTATAAGCTTTAAGTCGACAAGACTAAGCCAATTTATCCATGATGAGGATCACAAAATATCCAATATTTGTGGATTTACAAAGGATGGATCTTGGAATTATAATGGAAGGGGGAAAATCTTATCTTTCTAAAATGAATGTTCAACCATCTATACATGTGAAGATTAAAGAGGCACGGAATGAAGATGTAGAGTTACAAAAGATGGTGAGAAATGTTCCTGAATTCAACCTTGATTGTAATGGGATAATAAAGTTCAGGAATCAGGTTTGTGTTCCTCCCATCCCGGAATTAAAGAAGGAGCTGCTGGATGAGGCTCATAGTTCTTCATTCTCTATTCATCCGGGAAGCACGAAGATGTATAGGGACCTCAAAGAGTACTTCTGGTGGGATGGAATGAAAAGAGATGTTGCTGAATATGTCTCTCGATGCTTGGTTTGTCAGCAAGTTAAAGTTGAGAGACAGAAGTCTAAGGGGATGTTACAACCATTACCCATACCCGAATGGAAATGGCAAAACATCACTATGGACTTTTTCATAGTAATTCCTAAAACATCCAAAGGCAATAATGATATCTGGGTCATAGTTGATCGTCTTACCAAGTCTGCACACTTCATTGCTATTAGAGAGGATTTCTCTCCGGATAAGCTTGCCATGATATGTGTAAAGGAAGTGGTCAGATTGCATGGAGTACCACTTTCTATTATATCTGATTGGGATCAGAGATTTACCTCGAAGTTCTGGCGAAGTCTTCAGCATAATCTGGATACAGAGTTGAGTTTCAGCACTGCTTATCATCCTCAGACAGACGGTCAGTCTGAGAGAACAAATGAAACCCTAGAAGATATGTTGAGAGCTTGCTCTATGGATTTCAAAGGTGGTTGGGATAAACACCTACCTTTGGTGGAATTTTCTTATAATAATAGCTTTCACTCATGTATTCAGATGGATCCTTATGAATCTCTCTATAGAAATAAATGCAGGACTCCAACTTGCTGGGATGAAGTTGGGGAAAGAAATCTATTAGGACCTGATCTCATTGATGAAATGGAAGAAAAGGTTAGATCTATTCAAAAACACATAAGAGCAGCTCAGAGTCGACAGAAAAGTTATGCCGACAACCAAAGAAAAGACCTAGAGTTTGAAGTGGGTGATAAATTGTTTTTACGAATATCTCCCTGGAAGAGAGTCATGAGATTTTGAAAGAAGGGGAAGTTGAGCCCTATATATATCGGTCCTTTCAAAATACTGGATCGTGTTGGGAAGGTAGCTTACCGATTGGTGCTTCCACCAAATCTCTCTCCAGTTCAGGATGTGTTCCATGTATCTCTCCTGAGAAAGTACATACCTGATCCTTCACATGTACTTAGCTCAGAAGTTGTACCGCTGGATCAAGATCTTTCTTATGAAGAACAACCGATAGAGATTCTGGATCGTAGCGAAAAAGTCCTACGAAGCAAGACCACTTGATTGGTGAAAGTTTTATGGTGGAACCACCAATTAGAAGAAGCCACATGGGAGCTTGATGATATGATGAGGGAGAGGTATCCTCATCTGTTTGTTATAAAGTGACGAATTTTGAGGGCGAAATTCATTTTAAGGGGATATAATGTAACACCCAAGACTTTTATGTGAAATATTTTGTTTTTATGTTATATAAATCATCAAAGGAATCCTTCACTACACACAACACTAGCTTGGCTTTCTTTACACGCAACCGCGGCCTTCCTCGATAGCTTGCGTCGTACGCAATACCGAGTTTCACTAAACAATGATATGCTATTAAAATATTATTAAAACTTACCGTTATGAATAGTAATAACCACTTTTTGAAATTTTATAAATTGTATTTTTCAAAATGGACTTCATTTTTGGATTCGGAATATCGAAATTAGCCTGGGATGGATTTTTGGTATTTTTCTGAAAACATTAAATTTTTTATGAATAGTGAAACCACTAAGTTGTAGTTAAAAAACTCAATTTTTCATAAAACATAATTTTACCGCTTCTGTGAGTGGAATTTAGAAAATCGGAGAGACACAATTGATGTCAGTAAGTAAAATGTGGTTCAATGAGATGAAAATAATTTTTTGGTGAATAGTAACTTTTTACTTTTTTTTACCGCGGTTAAAAGTAAATAGGTTAATTAAGGCTAAAAATGATATTATTATTATCGTAACACATGTTTTAATTCTATTTGACAAATGTAATTCGACCAAAAACATCCTTAGGAATAAAATATGACCATTTAGGCCGACTTGGATTAGATTAGGAAATTTATTATTAATTTATTTAAAGAAGGGTTAAAATAATTAAAATCAATGTTTAATAAGTAAATCATTTTTAATATTGGGTTATACATAAGATAAATTCGACTATAAATATTCATTAGAAAGCTAAAAAGATTTCATACATAATGGTATTTTATGTGTAATTTTGAGACATTAAAAAATTTAATTTATTTATGACACAACAATGATGCAGTAATTATCTTATTAATGAAATATTGACATAATTGATGTTATAAATACCCAAATAAATGTAATTTGAGACTTTTTATGAATTACACTAATTTTATAGGTTAATATGACATGTTAGTATTGATTTAAGTAACTTGGTTCCAACTAATCATTCTGTTATGATTTTCACAAAAATCAATTACTATATAGTGTCAAAATTGACATAAAATAGTTTTTAAAACAAATATTATATTATTAATTGTTATTTTATTCCCAAAAATCTAATGTTCGGAAACCTGACATAGATAAGGTTATATATATTAATAATAAACAACTTGGGGTTCGTTTGGCTTGATATAGTATGTTTATTAACCTTATAGTGTAAGAAAACAAGAAGAAACGGAACAAGTTAAATTATCTAACCTAAAGTTAAATCTAAATGATAAAGTTAAAATTGATACCTAAACTTGTCTGAATTCTATTGTATGAGAGGATTTCGACCCCTACCCACATTATCTTCGAAATATATCCATTTGGAGCTATTAAAAAACGAATTTGACTTTATAATAAAATAATATTTTTAGTTATTCCAAAGGTGCCCCTCTCCTCCCTTATAAAAGGGGACCTCCTCCCCCTCTTCCTCACACCACTTTTAGCCTTCAAGATCGGCCAACCCCTGCCAATTTCTCCTCTCCACTTCCCTAGAAACATCCTATAGGTTCTGGTCTTCTTCAAAGACCTATTTTAGGGCCCTAAAAGGAGGTCTCAAAGAAACACTTCAAAGAAGAGGTAATGTCCTTTACCGATTCCTTCATCTTTATTTCTTCTTCCACTTCTTCTTCCTTAGTTTTTTCATTATGTAGTAATAAAATCAGTATCACTCATATAATGATATGTTATTATATGTATGAAACAACCCTATTTCACCATCAATCCATCCTATGGAAAAAGAAATCACCGCGCGTGCGTACGTACGGAATACCTTCTCCACGCCGTGGTGTAAACTATTTTCCACCACCACCTTACTTGGATGGGTATAATGGTGTAAATAATGACTATATATGACTATTATAAATTGATATTGATTCTGAAATAGTATACATACACTTAAATACAATTCCACGATCATAGGAACGATATCATCACTCGTGCGTACGTATGGAATACTGTCTCCACAATGTGATGCGACTCGTTCAACATGATCATTATTTCATAATGATTATATAAATGAATTGAATAAATTAATATGATATATATTACACTAATACCATTCTGGAAATGAGGAATCTATAACCTAAAGAGATGAATAGGAATTTATTCGACAAAACACGCATAAGAACAAAAAGTAATAAACACCCGAATAACAAATAGTAATGAAATATTACTAATAATAATCAAATAATATGACCATATATAATATCATAACAATAAGTATGATTCTGTAATAAGTCAATAACATTATTTAAATAATTATACAGGAGGTTCGGACACATACAGAGCAAATCGGACCAAAGGTAAGGGAAATATCACAATCTCATTTTTATCCGAGATTGTTTATACATCGGATTTTACTGGGGTGTATTTTATCATCCACATCCATGTTTCCTCAATATGTAATATTATTTCCATCCACCTACAATTGTTTAAATCTAATTTTACCCTTCGGTGAGGTTTTAGTAAAAGATATGAAAGGAATCTTTTGTCATTTTTCGTATGAGGTACTTTTTGACTTTTCCGACAAAAGTACGAGAAGAATGTTTTTTTAACTTATACGGGACGAATGGATTTTTAAAACATTATTTCCAAGAAGCCTTATTTACAAGTTTTCAAGTTTATTTTTAATCAACCTCTTTTAGATTAAAAATTTTATGACATGTTAAGAAAGGAAAATGTTTTTGAATTTGAAAGGATATTTTCTTCATGAATGGAGTTCAAGTGTTTTATCAAAATTATTTTCCATCTAAGATAATATAGGGTTCTATTTATATCCCCATTATTACATTGATTTGATTCTGTTGTGATGGAATTATTTTTATGAATTCCTTTATCTTATATGAATTGTTTGATGATGTCACGATGTTTAAGATTCCCATTTTTATTACATGGGTTTTGCAATGATGTATGATTTATGATTTTGTGGCACAAATAAGAATGGTATCATTATGAGATGGGTGAGACCTATATCTCCCTCCAATTCATTGGGTAAAGATTTTATATCTCATGAGATAGACATGGATGGAATGGTATGTTATACCGGTTCAGTGAAACAGGACTGAAACGAGGAGTGAACTCGGTTCAGAAATGGACTTTGTCCACTAAGATAGTCTTGACAATGAGTTTTGACCAATAAGAAATGATTCTCAATGATTATATGTGTATTCCAAATATTTTAATGTTTTATTTTATGATTATTGGGATTCCATTTCACTACTATGATTTATCCCATGTTATGAAATTATGCTCTCTTTTGCAGGTTAAGATTTCCAAAAGTTATGTTCTTATATATATGATGTGATTGATATTTATTTTGTTTACCCTTTCTGAGCATTTGAGCTCACCCTTTTGTATGTTTTCTTTCCCCAGGTCATGAAGAAGGTTATTAAGTAAGATATGCCAAAAGGGACTATAGATATGATGAAATAAATGGGAGAGAGTGTAGACGCTTTATGAACCAGTTGTTTATGATTCCTAGTTTCTAAAGACACTATACCTATATGGTCCTTTCGTGGTTTTGTTATATGTTGTAATAAGAATGCTTCAATTTTGAAGTATTAACAATGTATGTAAAGTATGGGTCGTTATATTCGCATTTTATGCCTCAAACATTTATTGGATAAAAATAATAATATTTCACAAACATATATAATCATTTTCTAGTTTGTATTGTTCATTCCCGCCATTACAACAGCTAGGCGTTAACTACCATTTAGAATAATATTATTTTATTATTAGAGTGCAACATGAGATTTCCGAGAAACTCGTTGTTCCGTATTGGGTACGCCATCGAACATAGCGTTCACATTAAATTAATATTAACATTTTATTCGCAAAATATGGATAAATATAAAAATGTCATATTCATTATTTACCTGGGGTGTTACAACAACACTATTGTCCATGCTATTAGAAATTGGATTATTCACCAATCATGAATGATGAAAACTAGATGGATGAAATTCATGTAATAAATTTGGTCTAAAAATGTTACCACTATACATATTTGTCGTCAATATAATCATTTAGATAATGGAAAAAAATGATTCCACTTCTCTGGATTTGATATGACTCAATTAATTTCATTGTGATCTATACTCTTTTTGAAATTGCTATTATTGAAAAAGTATATATTTCTTAATTTTGTAAAATTAATTTTATTATTCATATTAGTCATCTCTTTTTGGACATGTTATCATTATATTTTTCAAAAAAAAATAAAATTTAACAAAATGTGAAGAATTGTTTTATTTGATTAATGCTTGAAATCTTATTATGGAAAAAATATAAAATATCATTTATAGTGGTTTAAAGAACCATTGATTTATTATTTGTTAAAAATCTATATTCATTCACAAAAATTTTCAAATAGTTATATGTAAATTACTCAAAAATATTCATTTTATTAAATACTGAAATAAATTTATAATTTATAATTTTTTGTTTTAATTAACTTTTATTTTTATAAATACCACTATAAAATAGTGTTGTGAATATTATTTTGGATGAAAAATATTTATAAAATTATTCATGAAATATTTAAATTGAGGGTTTTAATTTAATGTGTCCTTTACCTAGAGTTCGATATATCATGTATGTTTTTTATCATCATGAAAAAATTATTTCTAAATTACTTATATTCATAATCACCCTTTTGTATTTTTTATATGTTTTATTTTTTATCATCACATAATATAAAATTAGTTAATCATTTTTGATCAGATCGAATGTTAGGATGGTATTTAGTTTATATATACAAAATGACATTGGTATGGCAAATATGGTCAAAGGGAACATTATTCCCTCATCAATGGAATAATAATTATAAATTAATCTTTTATATATGTTAGATAAATACATAATATTAATCATTATAATTCTTATGGAAGATCAACTATGTTACAATCATGGGGATCTTATGTCATACAAACACATGAGTAGTTTTTTATTTATCCATAGAACATAGGAAAGAAAGTAACTATAATTTTAATTTAAAATAATTATTGATTTTATCATGAATAAAATTATGTCCATTTATATAAATATATATATATAGTATTATTTTCATTGGATCATGAAAGACATATTAGATCACATTGTAGAAAAAGTAATCCACAACCATGCACAAAATTTTTTTTCAGGTAATGGTGAATGTAATTTTATAAAGTTGAATATATATTACACATAAATAGTAATAAATATATCTTGACTATACAATGTATACGGTAAATCCATCATTATTACATGTATGTGGGAGGGAGTGACAAAAAAAAAGTAACATCGACTTTTGAGATGGAAATAACAAATAAACATGATTGATGTTTTCATTTACCAAATAATGGAATAAGGAAATGGAATGATGTTATGAAATTAACTTCAAAACATGTTAGTATATGTTAGAAACATGTTTTATTTTTTAATCCATGTTTAAAAAAAATTACTCAAGGGGAATAATAATTAAAATAGAAATACTCGTATGAGAAAAACATAACTTCATATGAAAACATGTTAAGTTTAATGCTAAATCCTTTCTAGGTTAACATTATAATAAAATAAAGAACAAAATAAAGTGGGTAAGAATGAAATAAATGTATATGGGTAGGTCATAGACATTATGAAAATATTTTTATCTGTGTAGAAAAGAGGATTATGGCTCCTCTAAATAAGTGTGGTAGAGGAAAAAGTTGGAAATTTTAAAACATTAAATTTTATTTACATGGTACTCAATAAAATTGAATCCAAAATAGTCTATGTTTATGAAGAGTTTAAATTTGGTCAAAAAATTCCTATATAATAGAATTTTTCATATTTTGTGGTTATGTTAATCCTAATGAAATATTTTTATACCGTGGTATACCTTTTTCTTTATTAGCCATTGTAAAATATTTATATATTTTTTACTATATATTATGATGAAAATTTAAGTTATGCTTTTTTGAATAAAATAAATTATTAGATTTAGAAAATTAAATTCCATTTTATCAAATTCATGTCATATAATTTTCAACACCGTCGTATTTTACTATATATTCCCCTTCAAATATATTTAAATTTTTCAATATCTTGTAATAAAAAAACCAGAGTATAACAGAACAATAATATAGTATACCATTACAAACAAAAAATACAATTTGTATAATTACTGTTAACAACATTTTTTAATATATAAATTATGGTTTCATATTAATCAATTATAACATTACTGATTTTATTATTTCCAATTACAATAAATTTCAATCAAAATTGGTTTTATTATGTTCTATAGTTGAATAATATATAATATTTCATGATATTAAATATAAATTATTTGAAAAAATAATAACTTAATCTTCAAAATAATAATTTCAAAAAAAACATAGTGTGATGTTTTGATAATTTCCTGTAATGGTTGTTTTTTATTAAAACAGTGAAATTGATTATTTTTATTGAAAATTATTATTTTATTTTATGTATTTTAAATAAAACATTTTCATTTATATAGTTATAAATGAAATATCAGTTCATTTGAAAAATTTATAAAATGTGTAAATTTAATTCAATATATTTTCTGTAGATTTTGGTAGAATAACTGTTATACCTAAGGAAACATTATTATATATAAAAAAATTCACCATGATTTTTTGGATTAATTGTATATAAAATATGTAATTTTTATAAATGAAATCATTAAATAATTGATTATATATTGTATATAATTAGGAAATATTTTTAAAATTTCCCATTTAGTTTTGGTATTTTTAGATTATGACCATGGTAAATATTTTTCAACTAAGGGAAAGTGGAAATAATGGTTAAAATGTAGAGATAACGGCCTATAATTTATCTAACCATTAACATTATCATATTATATGATTTTATTTTAACAATTTACATCCATATCTCAAAAAATAGATAATTATTTTCAGGAAATTTCATAAAACCTTACATAATGATGTGTGTTAATTCAAGAAATCATTTTCATAATTTTTATGATATTTTTAGTTTTAGAGAATTAGTGAATTTTGAAATAATCAATATTAAATATAACCATACAATACAAAAATAAAAAACCTATCATTATATTTTTTTCTAAAATATGAAACTTTTAAGATAATAAATAAATTATATTCAAAAAAATATTCATGAATTTCAACATTACTTATACCATTCCTTCAATCATCTATGAATTTTTCTCTAAAAATAATGAATTAGAAAATAATTATTAAGTGATATAAAAATAATGAAAACCATTATTCATGTTAAATCATAAAAACATGTTTAGTGTTTTCCTTTATATCAGTTTTCTTTTAAAAAGATAAATTTAACATTAAAAATATATAATTTTTTTATCAAAAAATGTCATTAAATACTCGATAAATTATAGATATTTCATAGATAAAAATTGTGAAGTCATTATCCTTATAACTCTTACAATTAGGATAAAAATACGGTCGAATTCCACACCCATTGCATTATAGGCCTATCATATACCATCTCATCTATGGTTTAAAACATAACCACCCATACATTGTTTATAACATAACCATCCATCCATGGATTATAATATAACAACTCATCATTGGTTTATAATATAAACACTCATTATTAGTTTTTAAGGTAACATCCTGTTATCATATATAACACCCAACAACTGTAACATAATCATAACACATAAAATCATGAAGTTTTCAATATCCCACACCTAAAATATTTTCATCACCCATATAAAAATATTTTTGAGATACTAAAATATCCCACAATTTTAGAAAACATGTATTTTAACAAAAAACAACTGCAAATTTAATGAGTTTTATGTTTGAATAAAATGTTAAAGATTAAAAAAACATCACATAGTTTTTTTGGTAAGAATGTTTTTGTTAATTTATACCTCAAAATAATACATTTCATTTTTCATTTGTAATGAAAAGAACCAATTCCATAAAAATATTCCTTTTATGAAGAAATTTAAATTATGAATAAAATTACCTTATAATCTAATTTTATTAATAAATCATTTAAATAAAATGAAAATCGATTAAAATGTGAGTGAAAATGAAAACATTAAAAGATAATTTTTTTTAAGAAAACACTATTATCACTTTGGGAATATTTGAAACATAATCCCCATGATTTATTTATCTTAGGAATATATTAAATTACATTATTAATTAGATATTAATTTTATAACACATCAAAGTGTCTATATATACACCATATATAAGAATATTAGTGCTTAATAAAAACAAGTCTAACTGAAAGGAAATTGAGAGATGTCTCTCACCACATTAAAATTTTCAAGATAAATACACATGGATGAAATAATTAAAATTCAATTTTAAATAGAAGTTATTTATGATGTATTCATGGTTTTAAATTTAAAATGTGAATTATATAAAATATATAATATAAGTTAGGTGTGTAACATTACAATATTCCTCAATGAAAGAAAATAGAGAAAAAATTCCATACCTTGAGTCAGAGTAATCATGTTCAATAGTTATAATCCTGAATAATGAAAATTTGATAAGTATTTACATTTTTATGAAATGTTTTCATGTTTATTAGACATTTAATTTCTATTATTATCATGTTTTAAATAATTATTTAATCAATTAGTTTTACGCCAGATGTTTCAACCATATTTGACTTATGTGTCAAAATGTCATCTGTAGGTTGGCCATATTCAATTATGTAATTTTTATAAATATATATATAATAATAAGTATGATGTAATTTTTATATTAACACTTAAAATATACTTTTAAAACCAATCAATAAATATGGTTATCATATATTAGGAATTCCATTATGAGGGACATAGTTGGATGTACGTATGCAAGAGTAACATTTAAAATTTTCCACAATCATTATTGAAGTGAGATATGTAATATGTTATCATTAAAAAAAATATTTCAAATAAACTATATTTATTTTATTTAATATACTTTTATATATAATCCATATTGTGTTTTGATTAAAATATAGTCGCATATCCTTGTGAATATTTTTGTCCACACGCATATGAATGATTTTATAATTTATTATTGTATGAAATTAAATGAAATATTATTATTTAAGAATGATAAATATGGTATTAAATTCATAATTATTTAATTTATATATCTTATTTAATTTAAATTATTCTCATTACCTTCCATGTATTGTTCTACTGAATAAAATAATAATATCACAACATGAGGTGGTAGTCCACCGTACACTTAAGTGACATTACTGTATCGACTATAGAAGGAAATCTAAAATGTATATGTATTATAAAATTAATTAAGTGTAATAATTATATTTTGAATATAATATTCATACATTATATCATTCATCATACCGAAGCATGAGAGGATTTAATGAAAAATTTACCACCTCGATTCACAAGGTGATAGTACATTGTACACATGAGAGACATCAGTGATCTCAATTTCATGGAATAAGAGATGTATACAGTTAATTTAATTAAAACAAAAAAATATAATTAGATCATAGATAATGGTGTTATTATATAAGTATAAATTAATATGATTTTATGTAGTATGATGAATAAATTTAAAATTACATGGTTAAAAAAATTACATATTCTAAGACCACCAATTTAGAACAACACCTAAATTATATGTATCATTTATTTATGATGAAATAAGGACTATAAGATGAGAACGATGATTTTTTGAAGTGTATTGTACTTGTTGGGGAATAAATTTTTTTTAAGTAGTGATGAAGAGAGGAGAGTGGGTTTCCTTTTACATGTGAGGTGAATGGACAATTGTATTTTTTTAAAAGAAGAATGCGTAACCAAATTTTTTACATTAAAAAGTTATTTTTTTATTTTTATCATGAAATAAACATGAAATGTGAAAAACACTTCCATAAAATAGATTTTATAAAAAATTTAGGATATTCTAAACATTATATTTTTAATTTAACCCCATAGTTAACATAATATTACCTTAACCATTGTAATTAATATCTAATAATTATATAATAAATTTTGTTAGAAAATTATTTTAATATTTTTAAATAGTATATATTATTATAATACCAATTTTTGATTCATTTACAAAATTATTTTTTTAGATAATTGAAAAATTAATTTATAACAAAAATCACCATCATTATAAAACAGATTATATATAATGCCTAAAATTCTTCATTCTATAAACATGAATGATATCTGTTATTGTATGAAAAATGAACCAATGAAAAATGTTGATCTTAAATTGAATGATAATCCATTAAACAATAATAAATCAAAACATATATAGTCTAAAAAATCTTATTATATTGACTATCATTTTGTAGATGATATGCTATATGGAAACATAATTTAGTAACCATTGATTGTAGTTGTCCATTCCAGATATTATAGGAATATCTATGATTATGGTCGTAAAAAATGGAGAGAGGAAATTCATGCAACGTGAATATCAAATTGGATAAAGTCATTAAATATTATACAGAGGCACTGTATCATGATAGTTCCAAAAATGTGCAGATTTAGATAATCAATCAATAATAACTGAAATAATATTTTTACCATGTGGAGTGTCTAGTAATCCTACCAAAAATACATCGATTTGTTGTCCTATTTATAATATAGAACGTAACAAGTTTGATTTATTACATTATATAAGGTTCATTAATCTTGAACCATGTAAAAATTAAAAAATAACACGTTAACGTCAATAATATATAATTTTATTACATCTCACTAGTAATATTTATGAAGGTACATATATATCATAGTGATTCCCGGATAAACAAAAAATGGATGACATTGAGCTCCACTCAAAAACACTTTCATAAACTATGAATTGGATATCAAATTTAATATTTTAATAAACTATAAAACCCCATATTCAACAATATAATATTATGGAAACAATCCATTCTTCGTGGATTTTACCTTTTCCTACAAGAATTTATCCCCCTTTTTATCTAGAATATTTATTTATATAAAAGTCAAAAACAATAAATCATGAAATAAATTAGTGGATGTCTTTAAATCCTCAACTTCAAGGACAAGATTTATCAAATCATTGATCAAAGGTCCAAATTACAAACATGTAATTGTTAATGTATCATTTTTTTTACTCAATGTGTCATCCACTGTTTTTTTTTCATTATGGAAATGAATCATGAAATCTTAATCCATGATCAGTTCCATATGTCTTCTATATATCATGTTTAGTCCTTTCTAAGAAAATATATACATAATAATTTTTTGATTAATATATATTCCACACATTACTCCATAGAAATATTTTCTCATAATTCATAAAGAAAAAATATGTAAGATAATTTTGGATATTTTTTATAATAAATTAACTCATGATGTTCCAATTGATATGATGTTTAAACAATTTCATGATCATTATGAATTAGAACATAATCAAGTACTGAAAATGAAGCATAATTATAGCTAAAACATTAACCATTTATGAATGGTAAGTCCAAATATATATTATTCATCAATATTGATTATAGTTCAAAATGTAACACCCCAAGATTTTATAGTGTGTTATTTCTTCAAAATAATTATATAACTTGCACTACATGCAACACCGAGTTCAAGAGCACCATGACTTACCAAACAAGCCGTTCAAAAGAGTTTATGAATATTATTAATTAAATTTTGAACCTGATATAATCCTTATAATTTTAGAATCCATATTATGAGTTTCTTAGACATAATGTAAGAACAAATTCATTTTCAGTATTGCACTTTTACAAACTTTTAACATTGAAACCTTTTTTAAATACAATATTTTAAACTTTTTGACTAAATGGGGACATCAAAAATTTAAAATTAAACATCCCAAGCTTCCACGATACGCTTCTCTTTGAATAATACAGTAGCGTGTGTTGTACGTAATTTCGAGTTCTAACACACACCATAACAAAATCAAACTAGCTGTTATGAATAGTAATACCTACTTTTTGAAATTTTATAAATTTTATATCTCAAAATGGACTTCATTTTTGGATTCAGAGTATCTAAATTAGCCTAAGGTGAAATTTTGGTACTTTTCGGATAACTTTAATATTTTGATGAATAGTGAAAATTACTAAATTTTAATTAAAAACAACTTTTTTAATCAAAATAATTAATTGTGATAAATTATGAATTTGAGTGGTTTTAAAGTATATTTATAATATATTTTTACCATTTAATATAATTTTTTTCATTGTACATAATTTCACAATTAAACCGGACATAAACAAGTACCAATCTTTTGATAGTTATTATATCTTAAAAACACGCTTTTTGTTTTGACAGCGGGAATTAATTTTAAATTAATTTCTGCCACTTCTGTGTTTCAAATTTGGAAAAATGGATTCCATATTTGGAATCAGGATGTATAAATTGTGTAAATCGGTAACTTTTATTTTTAGACATTTTGAATAATTATTTCAGTAAATATTTTATTTACCATGGTTAAAAGGTAAATCTGGTAAATAAGGGTTAAAACATAATAATATAAAAAAATTAAATTACCCTAAAACTTTTCATAACCTTATTGGTGGACACATGACCGACCATTGGCATCTTTTGGTCGACTTTGGGACCCCATGAAGGTTATAGGGAAACTTTATTTTAATTAAGTTAAAATAAGTACAAAAATGACATAAGCATATATCTTTTAGAAAAACAAATTTTACATAGGGTTATATATGTTTAATTTTAGACTATAAATATTCATTATAAAGATAAAAATATTTCCTACATAATTTTATTTTATTTATAATTTTTAGACATTAAATGATTTAATTTATATATGACACGATGATGATGTAGTAATTACCATAATAGTGAAAAAATAAAATAATTGATATTATAAATACCAAAATAAATATAATTTGAGACTTCTATTGAATTAAACTAATTTTCTATGTTAATATGTCATATTAGTATTGATTTAATGGACTTTTTTAGAAGTAATCATTCTTATATGAGTTTCACAAAAATCAATTATTGAATAGTGTCAAAATTGACACAAAAGAGTTTTTAAAACAAATATTATATTATTAATTGATATTAAATTCCTAAAAATCTAAAGTTCGTCCAAGAGGCATATATAATGATAGTTGTATCATTAATTTACCACTTGGCGGTCTATTGGATGTATATAGGATGCTTATTAACTATATAATATAAAAATACAAAGAGACAATGTAAAAGTGAAACTAATTAACATAGAGTTAATACTTAAAGATAAGGTTAATATAGTAACCCAAACCTGTCTAAATTCTATTGGTTGAATGGTTTTCGACCCATCCCCACCTTAAAATATATGTAATCAACTTTTGAGCCATTAGAAACCGAATATGAATTTATTATAAATTAATATTTCTAGCTTTTCCAAAGGTACCCCTCACCACTCTTATAAAAGGGAACTCCCCCTTATCTTTACTTCACAACTTCAAAGCCTTTTGGTTCGGCCAACCCCTGCCCAAATACTCTCTCAACTTACCTCAATACAACCTAGAGTCCTTATTTTTATCATAATGTCAACCTAACGAGCCCTTTTGATCAAATCAAAAGGAAGAACCCGAAGAACAGGTAATGTTTTCACCGCCCTTTTTCAAATTCATTTCTTCTTCAACTTCTTCTTTCTTTGTTATTCCCATTCTAAAATAATTAATCCAGTATCTCCTATATACTGTAATATTATTATAAATATGGTACAACCATATTCAGTATTCTATCCACCCTTTGAATTACATGTCACCATACGTGCGTACGTACGGCTTACCATCTCCACGTCGTGGTGTAATTGTTATTCAATTAATTATTATTTTGGATGGGTATAATAATGATGTTTAATTCATGTAAATAATAAATATAACATGATAAATATTCTGTATATATGATATACCACCCAATTATATATTATTTTAATATCAAAAGAATGATATTGTCGCTCATGCGTACGTATGGACTACCGTCTCCACGAACGCGATGAGATTCATTCTCTATCGTATACATTCAAGTATAATTATCATTTGATGATTTAGAAATAATGTTTAAGGACATGATATAATTCTGGATATGAATAAGATACAACCTATCCATGACAACCACGGCTTACGTAACAAAACATATAAAAGAAAACGACTAAGTTAACACCCGAAACAACGATAATTATAAGATATTATTAACAAAGCAATGTTAAAAGATCATATATGATATCATATAATTGTATATGATTCTTGTATAATTTAATAACAATTATTTCACCATTATACAAGAGTTTAACCTACCCCCAACCAAGGAAACGTACAAGGTAAGAGGTTTTCATCTCACTCCTTATTCTCGTGAGATTCATGCCATATTGAAACTATTACATTTTGTGTGGTGTATGTAATGCCCATAATTATATTCTTTGTGTAATACACTTTAATTAATGTGTATTTACATATTCATTGTATGATACCACTTTCATGGGTTGTACGTTTCGTATGTTACCAAAATGGTAAGGGTTTATTTCGCAATCTCTTCATTATCTGAGGTCGTTTATACATAATAATCTACTGGGATTTATTTATCATCCAAATCGATGTTTCTTAGAAATGTATTTCAACACATTTTTACTATTTACAAAGAAAATGGGTTAAAGTAATTTATACCCTTATGTGTTTTTAAAGGAATATTTCCGTCATTTCCCAAACAAAGGCACTTTTAACCTTTCGACAAATTTAAGGTAAGAATGTTTTCTTAACTTATACGGCGGGTGCAGCTATTTACCGCCGTTATAAAATCTTCAAAGATTACCTTACAAGCTTATATGAATATTTTCAAAGTAAATGTTTTATTTTATAATTATGTGACTTTTAAATGATTTCAAAATGAATATTTTATGAATTTTTGAACGATACCCATTATAAAGATCATAATTTTAAATGTTTTAAAGATTTATCTTCTTAATATTTTAATTAATGTCAATGTTTTTAAAATGATTTTTAGGATTTATTTATATGGACATGAATTTTTTGAAATGATATTTCTTTTCAGAAGTTTCAAAGTGGTATGAGAAACTTTGATTCAAAAATCTCTTTTAAATTACTTCCTTTATAAATGTGTGACTTTTCAATGATTTTGAGAAAAAAGATATTTCTCTCAAATTGTTTTGATTTCATCTATGTCAACATCCTTTGATGGATTTTAATATTATTTGAAGTTGATTTATTATGAAACAAAACCTTTGTATTGTATTGAAGGTTTTGTGATATGTTTTACTGTGGATGTGTTATTTTTTTACCATTCATGGTTTATGGAGAAAGTATTGACATTTCGTATGCTAGCTTTAATATGAATGTTTATGTTGTGTTTAAACCGTTTCATATGGGAATGCATTGGACTTAGTATGTGACGGGTGGAGCCCACTATAGCTCCTCGATGCATCAGTAGGTCTCATGAGACAAACTATTGTCTTGGCACAAGGCCTTGAAAAAATCTTATTTGTAGTCTTGGCACGAGGCCTTGGATATGTGGTTATGATAGTCTGGCATTATGCATTCCATCATTATGAAAGTGGTTATTGATATCACATGTGATTATTCTATTAGTAGAATATCCATGTTAATAATTAAATGGCATTATTTTATTTTATTTTTGTCATACTATGTTGAAGTTCAAGATTAAAAGACTTTTGTTTTAGTTATACATTGCCTTAAATGTTTATGCTTATTTATGAAAGTTTCCACTGTATTGTTATCCTTACTGAGCGTTTCTGCTCACCCCTTTTCTATGTTTTATTTTTCCTAGGATTCCAAGAAGTATATTGTGATTGATTAGAAGGGTTAAGACAAGGGAATAATGGAATTCATAAAGTATTATTTATGTTGTCTTGTATATTATGAAGTGTAATGTAACATTCATGTATGTGATCTATTTTTCCAAGACTGCTAAACTTATCGGTCTTTCGGGACTTGATTCCTTATAATCATGCCAATGTATTAAAATAATCCAACGACTCTGGGTAACTGGGGTCGGGGCGTTACAGTTGGTATTAGAGGAAGTTTAGCAATAACCTTGGAAACTAGATTTAGATAAAATCTGATTAGAGCACATAGCCCTTAGATAGACATTGAGGATTAGTATATAAGAACTACCAAAAATTTTGGTATTATAGAGATTTTGTGAGTTTTCCGAATAATAAATCCCTCTCTGAATACGAGCAGGTAGAGGTGGCTCTGGCACAGCTGTACCTAGGGGTAAAACCCAAAAACACTGCTTTGAGCTAGACTCGAATGGGAACTGGTGCACGACAATGGGCCTTGCTGCACTCTTCATTACGACACTCCCGAGGGATATGTTTAGGATAATTCTAATTTTTTTTACAAACTATCATGAAGGGTTTATGAGTATATACTTCCTCAAAGGAGAAATTTTTATGATTATGGATTATATCCATAAACTATTTAATTTATGTTATGTGTCTTACTATTTTGGGATTAGGTATTGTTATTCATAAACTAATCTAGTGTATGCCATTGTTTATAAATGGTTCCCAGTAGATGGATTGATAACTCCAGCAATGCAAATGATCCAAAGAGAAAGAAGGATCATATCTTTCATGGTCTTAAGCTAGATTTTATAAGAGAAATAGTCTCCCATGTATTATAATCATATGAAGAAATAATATCATGTGTTGATAAGATAAGTAAAGAGTTTACTGAGTCCTATGTATTTGAAGGGAATCAAGAGAAGAAAAGTATGGAAGAGAGAAAGATGGATAAGGGAAGATGGAAAACAATAATTTTACCATATGTGATAACTGTGGGAAAAACACCCTGGAACTTGCCTGAAAGGAATGGGAGTTTGTTATAAGTGTGGCGGAAAAGGACACAAAGTACGTGACTATAAGGGTAAGAAAATGGTTTCAAATGTACAATGTTCATTTTCAAGGAGTTTGGACACTACACGAACCTATGTCCCAGTCATCAGACTATGCCGCAAATGATGCTATTGGATAATAATCAAGTTATTATACTACCACAAATGAAGAGGAATGATTAGAGTCCTTATTTTGATTATATCATTTGAGTGATGTATCAACAATGTACTTTTTATAATAATTATGGAGTATATAAGGATTGTAATGTAGTACTATTTAATTAAGGACTTGAGATTGTGTGGAACAAAGAAAAGTGACTCAATAGCTGGATAAATTTTTGGAAAATATATGGTTGAGAGTATGATAAACCATAAAATAGTTCTGATACCGAGGTAGTGATTTTGGAATAATACATGATTGATTTGGATAAATTATATTGGATATTCTTGACTACCTTGAAACTGATTAATGATTTGTATATTCCATCATTGTTGGGGTTTAAAACATTTTTTGGATTGAAGGAGTATATCTAATATTCTTTAAGGAATAAAGGATCATGAATGTAATAAATAAGGTTTTATGGTAATTCAGGATATTGCAGTGTTTTAAAAGAATACGTGATGATGGTGTTCACATGATATTACGCAGGAAAAAGGATCTTTATTGTGTTTACCTTCCTTATAAATTTTGGACTGAAGTATTTTGGATAGTTCTAGTTTGGATTATTTTGGATTGCCATAAAACGACAACCAGGAGGTTGGGCGGCAACTCGTCGCGTCCGGCAAGGCCGCGAGACTTGAACCCACAATCGAAGGGCAACAAGGGTGTATCACCTACCACTGACCCACGTGATTTCCGGGATTAAATAATATAGTTTTTTAAAAGATCTGGTAGATTAATTATAAATTCGTTTTTTTGGAACCTTATACGAATAGGATAAATAGAATATTTTTTATGTTTAATTATATTTTAGATTGAAAGACAAGTTTTTGGTAGAAATTAGTTAAAATATGGAACTCTACTTGTCAAGAATATATTTTTCTTCTTCTCTTATTCTATGAAGAAATTTATTCTTATAATTTATTTAAGGAATCCTAAAACCAAAAATGTGTTATCCTAATAACCTATGTTTTGTTGAACCGATGGTATTTAAAATCATCATAGCTTGATGAATTTAAGGACCTCAATTTTACAAATTTTTGTGATTTATGACCTCAATCACTACTTATAAATATTTACGTTTTTCTTCCAATTATATGTCTAATTTCCACCAATGTTCTCCTAATCGAGATCATAATTTTGTGGTGACCCTTTTATTTCTCTTTTCCACATATTAAGACTAAATTTTAGTAACCCAATTTCAGATGTGGGTTTTCCCACAAAGAAATTTTCTATTTTCAACCTTTTATTTTCGAAGAACAATTTCAAATTGCGAGGACGAACTTTATTGAAGGAGGGTAGAATGTAATACCCCAAGATTTCATAGTGTGTTATTTCATCAAAATAATTAAATAACTTGCACTACATGAATCACCGAGTTCAAGAGCACCATGACTTACCAAACAAGTCGTTCAAAAGAGGTTATGAATAGTATTAACTAAATTTTAAACTTTATATAATCCTTATAATTTTAGAATCCATATTATGAGTTTCTTAGACATAATGTAAGAACAAATTTATTTTCAATATTTCACTTTTACCAACTTTTAACAGTGAACCCTTTTATAAATACAATATTTTAAACTTTTTGACTAAATGGGGACATCAAAAATTTGAAATGAAACATCCCAATCTTCCACGGTATGCTTCTCCTTGAATAATACAGTAGCGTGTGTTGTACGCAACTTCAAGCTCTAACACACACCATAACCAAATCAAACTAGCTGTTATGAATATTAATACCTAATTTTTGAAATTTTATAAATTTTATCTCTCAAAATTGACATCATTTTTGGATTCGGAGTATTGAATTTATCCTAAGGTGAAATTTTGGTACTTTTCGGATAACTTTAATATTTTGATGAATAGTGAAAATTACTAAATTTTAATTAAAAACAACTTTTTTAATCAAAATAATTAATAGTGATAAATTATTAATTTGAGTGGTTTTAAAGTATATTTAAAAAATATTTTTACCATTTAATACAATTTTGGTCATTGGACATAATTTCACAATTAAACCGGACATATACAAGTATCAATCTTTTGATAGTTATTATATCTTAAAAGCGCGCTTTTTGTTTTGACAGCAGGAATTTATTTTAAATAAATTTCTGACACTTCTGTGTTTTGAATTTGGAAAAATGGATTCCATATTTGGAATCAGGATTTCCAAATTGTGTATATAGGTAACTTTTATTTTTAGACATTTTGAATAATCACTTCGGTAAATATTTTATTTACCATGGTTAAAGGATAAATCTGGTAATAAGGGTTAAAAAATAATATTATAATAATACTAAATTACCCTAAAACGTGTCCTAACCATATTGGTGGATACATGGCCGACCATGGTCATCTTTGGGTCGATTTTGGGACCCCATGAAGGTGATAGGGACACTTTATTTTAATTAAGTTAAAATAAGTACAAAAATGGCATAAGCATATATATTTTAGAAAAACAATTGTTACATAGGGATAAATATGTTGTATTTCCAACTATAAATATTCATTAGAAATATAAAAAGCTTTCCTACATGATTATATTTTATTTATAATTTTTAAACATTAAATAATTTAATTTATTTATGACACAATGATGATGCAGTAATTACCATAATAGTGAAAAATTAAAATAATTGAGATTATAAATACCAAAATAAATAAAATTTGAGACGTTTATTGAATTAAACTAATTTTATATGTTAATATGTAATATTAGGATTGATTTCATTGACTGTGTTCGAAGTAAGAATTCTTTTATGAGTTTCACAAAAATCAATTATTTAATAGTGTCAAAATTGACATAAAAGAGTTTATAAAACAAATATTATATTATTAATTGATATTAAATTCATAAAAATCTAAGGTTCGGCCAAGAGACTTATATCATGATAGGTGTATCATTAATGGACCACATGGGTGGTCTCTTGTATGTATATAGTATGTTTATTAACCATATAATATAAAAATACAAATAGACATTTTAAAAGTGAAACTAATTAACTTAGAGTTAATACTTAAAGATAAGGATAATATAGTAACCCAAACCTGTCTAAATTATATTGGTTGAATGGTTTTCAAACCATACCCACCTTAAAATTTAAATAATCAACTTTGGTTCCATTATAAACCGAATATGAATTTATTATAAATTAATATTTCTAGGTTTTCAAAGGTGCCCCTCACCCCTCTTATAAAAGGGGACTCCCCCTTCTCTTTACTTCACACCTTCAAAGCCTTTTGGTTCGGCCAAAACCTGCCCAAATAATCTATCAACTTCCCTCACTACAACCTAGAGTCCTTAGTTTGATCATCAAGCCAACCTATGGAGCCCATTTGATCAAATCAAAAGGAAGAACCCGAAGAAGAGGTAATGTTTTCACCACCCTTTTTCAAATTCATTTCTTCTTCAACTTATTCTTTCTTTGTTATTCCCATTGATAAATAATGAATCCAGTATCTCCTATATAATGTAATATTATTATAAATATGGTACAACAATATTCAGTATTCTGTCCACCCTTTGAATAACATGTCATTATACGTGAGTACGTACGGCTTACCGTCTCCACATCATGGTGTAATTGTTATTCAATAAATTATTATTTTGAATGGGTATAATAATGAAGTGTAATTCATGTAAATAATAAATATAACATGATAATTTTTTTTATATATTATATACCACCCAATTATATATTATTTAAATATCAAAAGAATGATATTGTCGCTCGTGCGTACGTACGGACTAACGTCTCCACGAACGCGATGAGATTCATTCTCTATCGTATCCATTCAAGTATAATTATCATTTGATGATTTAAAAATAATTCTTAAGGAAATGATATAATTCTGGATATGAATAAGATACAACATATCCATGACAACCAAGGCTTATGTAACGAAACATATAAAAGAAAACGCGTAAGTTAACACCCGAAACAACGATAATTCTAAGATATTATTAACAAAGCAATGTTAAAAGATCATATATGATATCATATGAATGTATATGAATCTTTTATAATTTAATAACAATTATTTCACCATTATACATGAGGTTAACTTACCCCCATCCAAGGAAAAGTACAAGGTAAGGGGTTTTCCTCTCACTCCTTATTCTCATGAGATTCATGCCATATTACCACTATTACATTTTGTGTGGTGTATGTACTGCCCATAATTATATTCTTTTTGTAATACACTTTAATTTATGTGTATTTACATATTCATTGTATGATACCTCTTTCATGGGTTGTACGTTTCATTAGTTACCAAAACGGTAAGTGTTTATTTCGCAATCTCTTCATTATCTGAGGTTGTTTATACGTAATAATCTACTGGGATTTCCTTATCATGCACATCCATGTTTCTTCGAAATGTATTTCAAAACATTTTTACTATTTACAAATAATATTTATTAAAGTAATTTATACCATTATGTGTTTTTAAATTAATATTTCCATCATTTTCCAAACAAAGGCACTTTTAACCTTTCGACAAATCTAAGGTAAGAATGTTTTTTTAACTTATACGGCGGGTGCGGCTATTTAACGCCGTTATAAAATCGTCAGAGCTTCCCATACAAGCTTATAAGAATATTTTAAAAGTAAATGTTTTATTTTATAATTATTTGACTTTTAAATGATTTCAAAATGAATATTTTAAGAATTTTTGAAGGTTACTCTTTATCAAGATCATAATTTTAAATGTTTTATTGATTTATCTTTCGAAATCTTTTAATTAATGTCCATGTTTTCAAAATGATTTTAACGAATTATTTATATGGACATGAATTTTTTGAAATGATATTTCTTTTCAAAAGTTTCAAAGTGGTATGGGACACTTTGATTCAAAAATATCTTTTAAATTACTTCATTTATAAATGTGTGACTTTTCAATGATTTCGAGGAAAGAGATATTTCTCTCAAATTGTTTTGATTTCAACTATGTCAACATCCTTTGATGGATTTTAAGCTTATTTGAAGTTAATTTATTATGAAACAAAACCTTTGTATTGTATTGAAGGTTTTGTGATATATTTTACTGTGGATGTGTTATTTTTATGCCATTCATGGTTTATGGAGAAATTATTGACATTTCGTATGCTTGTTTTAATACGAATGTTTGTGTTATGTTTAAACCTTTTCATATGGGAATGCATTGGACTTAGTATGTGACGGGTGGAGCCCGCTATAGCTCCTCAATGCATCGGTAGGTCTCATGAGACAAATTAGTTTTTTGGCACAAGGCCTTGAAAAAATCTTATTTGTAGTCTTGGCACGAGGCCTTGGCTATGTGGTTATGATAGTCTGCCATTATGCATTCCATTATTATGAAAGTGGTTATTGATATTGCATGTGATTATTGGAATAGTAGAATATCCATGTGAATAAGTAAATGGAATTATTTCATTTTATTTTTTCCATACTATGTTGACGTTCAGGTTTAAAAAGCTTTTGTTTTAGTTAATCATTTCTTTAAATGTTTATGCTTATTTATGAATGTTTCCACTGTATTGTTATCCTTACTGAGTGTTTGAGATCACCCCTTTTCTATGTTTTATTTTTCGCAGGATTCCAAGAAGTATATTGTGATTGATAAGAAGGGTTAATACAATGGAATAATGGCATTCATAAAGGATTATTTATGTTGTTTTGTATATTATGAAGTTTAATGTAACATTCATGTATGTGATCTATTTTTCCAAGACTTCTAAACTTATCGGTCCTTCGAAACTTGATTCCTTGTAATCATGCCAATGTATTAAAATAATGCACTGACTCTGGGTATCTAGGGTCGGGGTGTTACACAAAAAATCAATTACTAATTCAATTGACTTGATGAATTTAACTCCTCAGGTTAACTTATTGAATGGTTGAGAGAACTGAGAAATGATTTGAAAAAACTATCAATAGTGACCCTTCTAATATAGAAAAATGGATCTTTAAGATATTTTAGGAAATTGTACCATATTAAAAAAATATTAGGATAAACTATTATTCTATCATTATAAATAATGTTTCGAAGGATATAAATTTTTTCTAATAAAAAATCACACTTACTAATGATACCATGTATTTTATTTTATTTTAATTATTTGAAATAATTACATTGGTGTCTTTCAAGTTCTACCAAAATTTTAGAAGGAAAAAAATTTCATCTATAAAATTACGATTATCATGTCAATGAATCATGGGAGAATATATTTATGATGTCTATAAATCTAGAAGGTTAATTTGATAACCCAAATAACAAAAATAAAAACTCATATTCCCCATTTATAGTATAAAATGTAATATTTTGAATTTCAACCACCTCACCTTTAGTTGATAGTACCCAGACCTCATGTCATCATTAGAAAAATAAATTTCTCAATTTTGATGATCTAATTAATAATCAATATGATGAAATAGATAATTATTCATAATAATTATGTTATTAAAGCCTCGATATTCAATTTGATTTGTAACTGAAACATCATTATTTTTATGGTACAAGATAAGCGAACCCCATGGTTAAATTCAATGATGAATGAATTGATTATATAATAAATTCAACTATTTCCATTTCAACTTATATGGTTTCTTGGGTTCAATTAGATATGGGGGTTTAGATATTTAATTACAATCAAGTTCTATGTAAAAATCCAAATGAACCTATTGATTAGTAATGTCACAAATTATCAGTAAAGATACCCATGTATTCATTTAATATTGTAACATAAATAATTTGAGATGAAAATTTACCTTCAACTATATGTGGTAGGGAAATTTTAGTGCCACCACTAATCTATTTTTATATTTTTTGGTATGATAACAAAGACATAGAATCATTGAACATAAAATTCTTAGCTTTACATTTCTAACTTTCTTAATAAACTAAAATACATTCTATTATAATAATGAAATCCAAATATACTATGTCTAGTTCAACATTATTAGAGTGAAACAATATCTATCTCATATCAATAAAAATATTATAAAAATCATTTTTTCATTAATATTTCCTACATGAGTTTTCACCAAATTTTTTATCTTCATTCTAAGTGTCAACACTAATTTCTTTAACATCTTTTTGAAATGATTGAATGATAATTTTTACAATCAAAATGCTTAATTTCATATGTATAATATGTTAGTGGGATTCCATTCACCACATAATTTGATGTACCAAGAACAACAACAGTATTACAAAAATATTTTTCCACAACATTTTTATTTAGATCATGATGAATTCCTCCTAGAGTATAAAATTATGTGGAAACATTTGCATAATTCCCTCAAATCAATTCAACTAAAACATCCTACCATCAACTATTAATTTTTTATATTATTAATTAATATATATTAATTATTCATATGATCAATATTGAAAACATAGGTATCACCTTCTAAACATCATTATACATTACAAAGGTTGTTTTTACAACACTTATCACAATATGGGAACATTATTTACATACCTTCACACTAATTTTGAATTATTCCACATGTTTAAAAACTATTCTACATCTTCTCCACGTTTTAATCAAATACATGATCATTGATGAACTCTATTTATACCATATCATCAAATCGAACAATTTCTTCATTGATTTTTAATTCATGAGAAGAAAATTCTCAATGAAATTGTGGAATAAATCTTCAGCATAACCAATTAATCTTAATATCATTATCCCGATTAAAATTTATGATGTAAATTTCTAATCAGTTGATTCTCTATTTGTATACATCCACCGAATAATCATTTTTTTTAATAAATTCCAATAATTGTTTTCCAACCTATATCGAATAACCTATGGAAAATATTACTAAATGAAATTATTCATTACTTCATCCCATTATAAGTAATAACTATCTCCTATATTGTGATATTTTTAATCATTTACCATCTCATATTGATCTTACCACTGAAATTATTATTATTAAATCTTCCCTTTTTTGATATAATAATTCGAGCACTTCAAATTTGTTTTATAGTACATTAATCCATCATTCAAAAATTATGGGGTCAGTTGATTCTTTTCATGATGGGGGATGTTTTCTCATAAATTGGTAAATTATTGACATGTAACTTCATAGTAGATTAAGATCTTATCTAGAATGTATACCTCCATCATTAAGAACATTTGCCACCTGATCCATCGTTATAGAAAACAATTTTGATCTAATTTCTACAATATTTGGATTCTAATTCAGAAATGATATTTTTCTCTTGGTGTATTACCACTATGGATTCTATGGTTCCTCAATTGAAACCCATTATAAATAACAAATTCCTAGAATATTAAATACGTTAATATTTAAATATTATGCAATTTCCACTAAAAAATATTGAAAAATCATTCTTGGTCATTCTCTTACAATTATTTAAAACTCAAATGTTTTCGAAACAAACTTCGGATACCACATATATGGTCCCAAAATCATTCCTTATATAATATTAAATTTTTGGTCAAAAAAATTTCCCTTATTTTTCAATATATTTAAAATTTTATAGTAGTTTATGACTATAAATTAAAAATAACATGTAACATAACCATATAAAAAATATTAGACACATCTGAATAGTGTTCGTTTTTTAAAATATAAATATTTTAAGATAAAACATGATTTATTTTAATGAAATGAATTTTTTATGTAAATATATATTTTTCATGCACCTTACTCACCATTAAAAAAATAATTTTTTTAAAAAAATTAAGAATAAAAAAAATCACATTATGGGATTTTAAATGAATTATAACCATTAGGCTAGTGAAAATATGAAATCCTATGAAATCTTCAAATTTATATCAATTTCCAATGATCAAAATATATAAATATTTTTCACATGACAAACAAAGACAAATTTTTATCAATTAAAAAAATAATTAAAATTTCATTCAAAGATAAACCATATATGTAAATTGGAATATTATTTTCCATTTCATTGATACAAATAGATAAACTATATGATCAAATTCCATACCCATTCCTCTTGAGGGATATCCTAGGCCCAACCATTATTCGTTTATATCGTAAAAACCCACCATTTTTTTATAACATATCCAACCATCCATGATTTAATAAATAAATTATACTTTTATAATATATCATTAATGATGTTTTTGACAAATGGATTCTGTTATGATAGTGGAGACGGTATGCCATACAAATGCATGTGTAATGTTACCACATTTGCAATATAATTACACAACGTTGGTATGTAATATTTAATCATTAAATAAATATAATTATATAATATATTCAAAATTATCTCTCTTAATTCACTTATATATATAATAATTTTTTTGTGGGGATGAAAAGCGTTGCACAAAGCTTCTTGAAGGCGGTAGTCTAGAGGAACACAATCATCATCATAGTTTTTTAGTAAAAAATTTATATTATATATCCATAATGATAAATATTACATGAATTTCATTATTATTTCAGGAAAAAAAAAAATTTATTCATTATCTTTAGACACAACAACTTCTATGTAATTAATTAGTGAAAACCCACTTATATCGTTTCACGAGGTGGTAGTCTTCCATACACACGAGTGATGTTTTCTTATCTCCTCTCTAATATAAATGTAAAATATTATATGTTATACAATAAATATCTAGGGATAATTATTTTATGAATATCATATATATACATTTTATATAAAATCATATACAACTATTAATGGTTTTTATGGAAAACTGGTCACATCAGTTCGCAAGGTGGTAGTCTTCCTTACAGAAAAAAGGTGTTATCATTTACCATTTTAGAGAAGTGGAGATAAATATTACTAATTCACATGTTATATTTATATCTCAGTATATGTGATGTAATTTTTTTTATATATTTCTAAATGAAGAATATTATGTTGATGCTGTAGAAGAAATGAAAAATTTTATAGTTCAGGGTTTTTACATTTCTCTGAACAATACATTTGGATTATAACTAATTCATTCATATAATTTGGTTATAAACATAAATGTTTTTGTGATGAGGGTTTGGAATATGGGAATTGAATTGGGATGGTATTAGTAGAAAAAAGTGTTTATGAGTGTAAGATACAACCTTTTTCCTAGTACGCATCTCACTATGTATATTATTAAGATTATTTTTATTAATTATTACATCTTCATTAAATATTTATGGATGTGTTTTCAACATTGATGTAAATTTTCATGAATAAAAAAAGAATTAGGTTCTAATAAAACTTGATAAAATTAAATAGGATCCATACATAGAGCCCTTGTTTCTGAAAATGATTTAATGTACAAGAATTTTTACTTGTTTGAATTAATATTATACATGTATTATTGGGTCATATGTTATAAAGGGTTCATGGTATATTGGGAATATATAAATCTTGCTAATGTATTATATGGAACCCTATCGAAAAAAAATCTACAATATAGTTTCATCTCATGTAACTGGAATACACATCATTTAATTGTTGACTGACAGGTGTTTTGAATAGTTACATGTTGTGAAATAATTCATTACATGAATAGTGTACACATATTATAATAACATTCAACGTATTGTAATTTAAAATAATAATTAATAATAATCCTAGTTATGTGGTTTTTTGGAATATCCCTTTAAATATAATTACACAATGTGTAACTATATTACAAAATGTGTAATTCACCGACCTGTAGTATTAAACAGTTTCATATAGTTAGTTTTATGTTATCACACAAATAATGCTTCCTCCTCTCGACCTGGGGAATATTTTCATGTGATTTTAGATCACCATATATGATTTTGGATTTCTAGTTTTTTATCAATACTTTTTATTTTTTTTCTTCGGTTCCCCCTTCTCTTATGTCATTCTCTGAACATTCCAATGTAATATGTTGATCATGTTTGTCATTAATTTTGATCCAATCCAATTTTGATTTTGGATACATCATGTGATCATCAATAATTTCTTCCTCTTGGGTGTTTTATATTGGAAGGATTTTTTATTATCAATTTTCTATAGTGGTTCTAAAATTTATCCATGTGGTTTGATAATTTAAAGTATGAAATTTTTTTTAATTGTGCAAACATATCATGCACTAAATAAATTAATTGATTAATTATCTTATAAATTATAGTCCTTTTGGGATCCGATTGTATTTTTCCTACATTATAGATCCCATTAAGGTGAGTGATTCTATTATTAAATAATAAATTATTGATTGATTAATTTACGTTTAGGATGACATTTATTCTGGGTGATTTCAATATATAGATTCACCTTACCTTGGATTGTTTATTGATATAATAGTCATGTTATTGATTACGAATAATTGATAAATGAAATTTATAAATGAAAGATAACATTAAATTTTCATAATTATCTGGTTATCATTATAATGTGAAATTGTTATATACCTTTACTTATGATATGTGTTTTGATTTATATGTTGTAATAAATATATGTGGCGTTGTCCATGTTTTATTTATTAAATTATCATATATTTCATTGAACCAGTTTACATGTAGACATTTTTATATACAAAATTCACTATTGATACATGATAAAATTTTTATTTACTGAGCTTGGCCCTAATACATGAGAAAATTCATATACACTAGGCTTGGACAAGAAACATACTAAAATTATTGTATACAGGTCTTATCCAAAATATCATGTTTAAATGATTATAAAGTTTGTATGAGCCATATTTTTCCTTATTTATATTCATTTGATACGTGATTATGGATTTTATGGTGATAAGTCATCCTCAGAGTCCTTATGGCATGACGTTGAGGTAGATTTTTTTTTCTATGGTTACACATTTACAGTTGGAATGGTTGTAAGACATGTTTAGAGATATTCTACCATAGAGTTGAACAAGGTTAATATTATATTAATTTAATTGTTTAACTAATTAATAACCATGATTATTTCAATATTTTATATAGCTATTAGTAAATTGGTTATGTTTATTCATGGCGGTGGTGAACTATTAAGTTATACAAACACCTTATTTGTGCCCTCATTTTGGTGCCCGAGTCGATTATATAGGTGTAAGTTTTGACAAGGGAAAATAACTTTGATATTTATTATTTAATTGTTTTTTATGTTGGTGTTTAAATTTGGGATCAACCTGGGGGTTGTTGATGGGGAATTGAGTCCAATTATGAGTCTACTAGTCTATAATTTTTATTACATCAATTCTAAAATTCAGGTACATTCCATCATGTTTTTATATTATTCTTTTATTATTTATATGATTGTTCAATTGGATTTATTATTAGATTCCACCATATTATACTTTTATTTATTTTCAATGTCTTGTATTTATTTATTTATTTATATTACTTATTTATGTTTTGAGGTAACGGTTTAACCCGAGGGTATAGTCCCAAAACAATACATATCATACCCCTATCATATTAAGAAAAATATTCCATATGTGGAGGTGTACATGAGGTCTCATAACCAACCCATTTCAATAATGTGAGAGAGTGTCAGATGGTTGGAAGTTACAAGTGGAATCAGGTGCTAGATTTATATATATTTCTACACTATTTTTTAAGGTAAGAAAGGAGTCTAGGATTTGTTTAGACAAGATAATGGCAGTGTAAATGTGATCATATAACCCACGAATTAAAAAAAATGGCTGACTTGAGTTGGATTTTTTTTTTCTAGTCCAGTTATTACATTTTATATTATTTCACCTTGGGTGATTCAAATGTTGTGAGATGTTATTTTTTCATGATATTATTTATTATTTATATTTATAAGTGTGTAATCATATGGATTTTGATTAATTTTCATGAATCATAATAGGAAGATATGTATATATATTGACATGAATATTTAATGATTGAGACATATATATTTCCAATGATATATTATTGCTTGTTGAACTATCACATGAGAATAATTTTATATACGAGAAAGGTAATAAATGAACTGTTATGTAATGATAAAAATCATGTAATCAAAGCATATAGTGACTGAGAGTAGTGGTTATCTATTTTTTTCAAAAGATTAATTTTACTTTATTATAGCCACTTCTCTATGTAGTGTTTTTTTAGGTATAGGAAATGAATCCTCATCATCATCGAGTTGAGCATCAAGGGACTATCAATCTGCATAATCCGAAAACATCTTAGAAATACATCCCTATAGCTAATTATGATTTAATGTATGTTCAACATCATTATAACTTCCCATGGGTCACGAGATCAATTTTAATGTAGTTTGGTCCCAAAATGATTTTGATGTATGAACATACTAGAGAGATTTAGCTTCATTATCCACCAATGTTAACTACGGAAAGAGTACCCATGGACTCTGATTTTTACTTCATGTCAGTTAAGAATATATTTAAGAATTTTGAGACACCCACAAATAGTAGGGTGATGATTTTTGCATATATACTTCATGGATAAGCCATGTCATGGTGGGTTGTTCTAAATTAGGTTGGTAAGTAAGATGAGTTATCATGGATTGAATTTGAGATGATGTTCCAATGAAATTTCTATGATGTGATGTGGTTGGTTGAGAAGGATGATGAGTACAAGAATCTGATAAAGGAGGGAATATCAGTAGTAGAAATTGTTGAGCATTTCACTATATTGTACTAATTTTCTCTATTTTTTGTTTTTGATGAGATATCTCGGGTTATACATTATTTAGGATTGTCTTCTCTATGATATCAGGTGACAGGTAAACATGTTCTGTTTGAGTGGTTTTGTAGATGTGATCAACCATGTAGTCATTAAGAAATGGATTATGAGGGAGGACCCATGTAGTGCACATGTTGAGTTAGTACTGAATACATTGAGCTCTTCATCAGCTATGAATAGGTGTTGTTATAATAGGTTTCACCAAGAAGGGAGTATGCAATTATTTTTAGGGCAATGGACATCCATATTAGGAAAATGTTCATTTTTTAATTATAATAGTGAAAAAATATGTTCCATAAACACCCCAAGTGTAAATAAAATGATTTTTTACTTTAGGTTTTGTATCAGGATTGTTCATCTACAATGGATTAATAGGGGCTTTTAACATTAGAGTTGTATTTAGGGACTATAAAATATTCTAGCGTTTGGGTATGACTCAATTACTTTTCCATAGAAAATAAGTTGGAGTTCTACTAGGCATTATCATCATGATATTGTACAGGGTACCACAATGTTGGAATGATATTAATAGAAAGATTTTATATTAAAATTGATTTTTGAGGGATCACTGGTTATATTGGGTGGACACTAGCACATTATGTAGACTACTCCAGCTATTGTGGATTTTTCATCATCTCATATTAGTGGTATGGTTCAAGTATCATATATAGTTGATTATATATTTTTTGATATTGGAGAACCACCCTCTTTATTACCCACTATTTTTGTAAATTTATTGGCCTTGTATATGGTGATATTGGATGTTGTTTTAGCCATCGACACATCATTGGGTATGTAGTAACATAATATAAAATTTTTCAAGGTAAATTCCCAATATACATAAGGTAACGTTTTCTTTTTAGGGACCACTGATGAAATAATTGATTGATTAAATTTAATTATTGGTAGGAATAGGTTAGTTATTTAAGAACATAATCTCATCTATTATCAAAGAAGAGTTACATTTTTATCTATAAAAAGAGGATCCCATTCTTACTAGGATAATAATGATATATAATATGGATATTCTAAAACAATCTTGGGTATATTTTATTCTCTAATATATTGGATAACAATAAGTTCTAGATGTTGTTGTAATGAAGTGTGCTTCTTTTATTAAGGGGGTCATCTGTTTTTAGGATGTTTTCCCTAATGAGTTCTATATCTTATCACCTGAATAAGACATCAATTTAACAATCATATTGGAGCCTAGGGTAGAATATTTATTTTATATATATGGAATATAAATATGTCATATGGCCTAGTACATCACCCTTGGGTTCTTCACTCCTCATTTTCACGATGGATGATTGAACTATTTACTTGTGTGTGATTTTTCAGAGATAATGACGATGATAAAAATATACCAGTATTGTCTTATAGGTATTTATGTTTACATTTAATATTGGCTAGTTTCTATGACCATCTCCAATATTGATCTGATATATGAATACCACAATTTGGGGTTATACCACCGGATGTTCCTCATACATCTTTTTGAAGTAGGTATGGATTGTATTACATTATAGTGATGTCATTTGGTTTGAAAAATTCTATAAAGGTATTCATGGATGTCATTTATATAATCCTTGATCCTTTTCAAGACCAGTATTTATGGTTTTTTCATTGAAATTTTAATGTTTTCCAAATAATTTTATGATCATTTGAAAAATCAGGATTTCATCAAGTGTACATAGAGAGAGCATCAACCTTATACCTGGGTAAAAAATTTTAGTTTATAAACTAATAATGTGGACTTAATAGTATACTTAATAATATTTTAAAGAGTTTTAGTAGACCTAGTGATAGAGGAATACATAATATCTTGGGAGAATCCAAATAATGTTTTTGTGGTTTTGGATATTTATTTGTATAACAGTTTATTATCATGGATTTTTTGGGAACTTCTCTCATTTTGAGTCACTGATGTTAGGTATTGAAAAAAGTAGTGAAGACTGTTTTGTCAAATGATTACATGATATATTTTTAGATGCTGAAAGGAAGGTTCAAATCAAAACCTACCCTCTCTACAAGCATTAATGATAATTAATATACCATGTGATTTATTTCATTTAGATTTTTACAAAAACATTTCTTGATTTTGGAGGATTACGTGGTTTCTTATGTATTCAGAAACTAATAATATATTAGAAGAATTACCCTAAAATGATATATATTATTTAGTAGTGGTAGATTATTTGAGATACTAGAAGTATTATCTCATGGGTGGGATATTTTTGGAGTACATAGATAACAAGAGCCTCATGTACATAAATTCTAAGAAGGAATTGTACCTTCAACAAATAATGTGTGTCTGGTACCAATAGTATCTCAACATTGATTTGGATTTTATACATAAAAATGGTAATGAAATTTCCTATTTTTTATCCAAAAATAGGTAGATGGAGGATGTATATGAGTATTTTGACAATTGGTAGTTAATGGCCCTCTTTGATGACATTCATCTACATGTTCTGTATTATCATGGAGGAGTATCTTTGATTTTGACATATATAATACCCATGATTTTAGACCATATCAATAACAAAAAAATATATGACCTAGATAAATTAGATCAAAGAAAAAACATATATATTTGGTGGGGAGACACATTTAGGATAATCTCTTGAAGTGGAAATTATCTTATTTTCTATTATCGTGTATGGGTCCCTACATGCTTCCCTGAGGATATTATGAAATATAATCATGCTTCTATATTTTCAATAAATCTTGTTCTGAAAATAATTTTTGTGAAATACATTGAAATTACTTTGGTTATGAATGAAAAAAGTGATAAAATTATTTTCGGAATGATGATTCACTTGAAAGAAGTTGATAACTATGAATCAGAGTTCTGATGTTCATTTGATGGATTTTCCTATTCATGATTGGAAATAGAATGATTTGTAGTAGATATTGAGATAGGAATAACAAGTACAAACCATTATAATGGTGATTTATTGGTGATTTTGGATCTATATACAATGTTATCTTACTTATTTCCAATGATGGAGACCATTTTAGTGGATAATCCGGGTAGTCTTTAGGTGTTATTGGTAGTTTAGTTTCATGGTGATCTGAGGAGTATAATTTTAGACATAGATCATCATTTCACATCAAGGTTCTGGAAGGGCCTTCCAAAGGAACTTAGACCATATGTTTTTCTATGTAGGACTTATCATCTTCAAATTAATGATAAATTTTAGTATACTATTCAATTTCATAATGATATTTTGTGAGGCTATAATATAGATATAATTTATTCTTGGGTGATTCATACAATACTCATGGAGTATTTATATAATAATATATTATAATAATCTATATATATGTAACCATTCAAAATTTTAATGGATATTTTTTATGTTCATCTATTTGTCAGATAAAGGAAGATGAGTCTATTAGTTTGGTTCCTTGTCTCATGCAGGAGATTCACAAGGAGAATCAGTTGATTGGACAATGATTGGTGACCCCACTATTTAAGAAAAAATAATATTCTCAATAGTAGAGCTGACCTCTTATGTTCAAGGATGGCCATAGTGTTTTCATTTGGGTGTCTCCTAGTTTGAGGGAAGATTCATATATATAACTAGGGGAAGCTAACAACTAGGCTTGACTATCAATTTGATATATTGGATCGGGTCAGTATAATGGAAAACCATTTATCCCTTCCACAACTCTGTAATTCCATGCATGACGTGTTTCATATGTCGCATCGTAAAAAATATTTTTCCGACCCATATCACATGATATAAATATAATATTTAAATTATTGTTTTAATACATCCTTAATGTCTTATATGATATGGATTTCATACCATAGTTAGAAGAATATTTTGGGTAGGAAAATTATAATGATTTCAGTTCAGTGGAAGCATAATAGAGTCCAGGAGGAGAGCTTGGGGTGGGATTATAATATGTTACTATGGTTCTAAACATGTTCTCTAAGACCCTATTGTGATTTTTGGAGAAGATCAAGGTTGATATGTTATATAGTGTGAGAGTTGTAATATCTCATCCTTTTCATGGTACCTATCTCATTTTATACATTTCATTCAGTTGAATGTTTCCTAATCTTTATGAATTTTCGGTTGTGATTTGGTCATTGATATATATTTTTAGAATACACATAGACTTCAGATTTAAGGAAACAAAAGAAAAGTAATGATGATCCATACATAGAGCCTTTGTTAGGAGAAATGGATTAATTTATAGGGATGTATGTTTTTTTGTGGATTAATAGTCTACATTTATAAATGGATCAAGTGTCGCCAAGGGTACCAGGTAAGATGACATTCCTTACAGGGGGTTCGTATTTTATAAGGAAATCGGGATGAGTACTACATACTAAATAGATATGTGTTGTGGAACTGTAATGCATATCTTGTAATTGTTGACAGACACATGTCGTGAACATTTAATTGTTGTGAAATGATATTAATATTTAAGATATTATATGATTTTACATTATATTACTTTTCATGTAATGTTTGATTAGAATATATAATAATCTTCCATGATGAGTTTTTCAGAGTTTCCCCTTGAAAACAATTACAGGATTAATGACTATATTTAATGACATGTAATTTCCTGACCTGTAATTTTAACCTATTCCATATGGTTGATTTTATATTCTCACACACCTAGGTCTTCCTCCTATCATACTTGTGTGATCACATAGGGGATTTTAGTGCAGCTACCTTGATCTTGGATGTGATTTTTATCTGATAAATCATCAATAATTTGTTTTTATCGGGTTCCCCCTTCCCTACCACTATTATCTGACTATTATGGTGTAATTTCCTGAATTTTTTTGTCTAATGTTTTTATCATGATCAGTTTTGATCAATAATCCTTGTTGAGATCATCTAAATCATCATTCGTGTGGGGTTTTTCCAGTAGAATAATTATGTCATCTTCATTTAATGGTAGGAAATATAAACCAGTACCGTATTCTTTGTTAATGATCATGTTTATTAAACATTTCATTTGTGCCAAAAAATCATCCACCAACTAATTAAATGATGAACTGGATTATTATTTGGAGTCCCAGTGGTATTAGTTGGCTATGACCTAGCTTGGGGATACCGTTCAGGTGATTTAACCATTGAATATAAAATAATTTATTAATATATTAATTTGATGTTAGCATGAAATGGATATTTGGAGACTACATGATATATCTTCACATATATTGGGTTTTTTTTAGATGAATAAAATGTTATTGGTTTTAAAATATAGATAAATGCAATGTTTATCTTAATGTTAAATTATAGATGGAATAATTAATAATCGATTTTTATAATAGGATTTTATCATATCCTAGTTTCCGATTAACATGTTATCATTTCAATATTTTAATTCATATATAGGGATATGTCACAATTCAATTACTGATATTTTTTATAAGTTGAATTTAACCTATTTAAATGATAAAAATCTTATATAACGACATTTTCCCTATGACAATATGAAATTCTTATATACTACTCATAGCCCAAACAAATAAAATAAATGCTCATATACCGCACATGACCACAATTTCTTGCTAAAATTCTTATATAGAAGGCTAGACTGAATTATGTGTAATATTTATATACCTCAGTTATATGGTTATGGTTGGAATGACATATGTCATGGTTAGAAGGATTAATACATGGCACAGCTATGTGCTATTTTTTACCAAAGTTATATGGTTATAGTTGGAATGGTCGTAAGACAATTAAAAATATATAAAAGATGGAGCCGATGTTGGTTAATTTTAAATTAATTTAAGTAATCAATAAAAAAGATTATTGATTTGTTTCATTCATTTATTATCTGACTGGTAAGGTTTAGACACTGCGGTGTAAACCAATTGAGTTTTTCTTACACCATATTCAGTACGAAATTTATTAATTGAGAAGATTATATAGATTTATGTTTGGAAAAAGAAATATGACCCTGATGTTGATTGTTTCCAAATGGATGCGACATAGTTTTATGATGGGTATAAAATGGGGTTTGGGAATTAGGAAATTTTAGTCTATATTTTATTCTTCTAGTCTTTTATATGAATGTTTTTGCATGGAATTTAGTTACATTCCATCATGTCATTACATTACTCATTTATTCAGTATTAAATTATTCATTTGGATTTATTTTTATTTATACATTTTATTTTGCTATTTCTATTACTTTATCACATTTATATTTATTTATTTATTTATTTATATTATTTATTTTTGGTGTGTTGTAACTCTGTAACTAGGTGGAATAGTCCCCAGTTATACATATCCTACACCCTTAGTTTTTCAGCAGTCACCGGCATATGAGGAGGCATAATTGTGGTCTCATACCAACCCAATTTTTTCCATGTGAGAGTGTACCAAATACTGGAACATTATCTTGATTGTGTGAAAATTACAATATAGTGTGACATATTTTCTATGTGATGTGAGCAGAGTAATTGTTGTTTTTTAAATGAAAAAGGTGTACCTATATTTTAAAAATAATAAAAGGTCCCAAAATGTAGTATTGTGATTCCTAGACATTTGTGGATGAAATAGTTTTATTAAATATATTTTGGAAACATTTTTGTTCATTTTAAACCCTTTCTTGTTAGTGTAACCCCTAAGAAAAAACAATTTTTTCTCAACAATGTTAATAATTTTTTACTATTTTCATTATTATTTTTTACAATAAATTAGTGGACTATATTTGATAATATAAATTATTCAAATTAAAAATACAGAATTAAATTTATGAAGTTCAAATAACATAAGATGAATAAATAAATTTAAAACAAAACCCATAGAAAGACATATAATATTGTTTTCTATAAGATTATTTTTTATGAAATGGTTGAAAATATATTAACAATATGATTATAACTAATCATTGATTTCATACAAATTATTATTTATCTATTTAAATCTAAAAATTTGGTTTATAAAATTTATATTCATGGATTTCGTACAATATTAAAAGTATGAATAATTTTTCATTATAATAATTTTTTAAAATATCATTTTAAATCAAAAGAATAACAGATAAATAATACCACATAATGTTCATTAATAGTAATACTATGTATTAAAAGTAACAAAATGAAACATTACATTACATGAATTAATAATAAAAACCAAATTTTACATATAAAATGATATATTGTTTGAAATGGAAAGACATTTATTAAATCAATAGTTTTTTGTATTCACTGAAAATTAAAAATATTAAGAAAAATTCATAAATATCACCCAAATTAAAATTTTATATGATGATACAAAAAATTATATTTTTTATAATTATTAAATTATATAATTTCTAAATTAATGTTTTAAAAAAGTCATTATAATAAATGTGTTTAGTTAAAACTATTCCTTTTTTATTTTAAAATTACATAATTTTTTTTAATGATAATGTCGTGAAGGTTATTTATTACATCATTTCATAGGTTTCTAAACATTTTTCCATTTTTATAGATTATATATGTTATATTCTCATATGAATAATATTAATATAAATTATCACTAACATAACTATGATATCTATAAAAATATTACATGAGGATAAACAATTATTGGTTTTATATAAATGATAATTTGAAATTTAATTTAATATTTTTATTATAGAATTTTTTTATATTTTTAGTGATTGGATAATAATAATAAAAATTCATGAAACATTGAAAAAATATTTACACCATAAAAAAATGTCATAATTTTTATTAATAATTTCAAAACTAATACAATTAGAATGAATTATTATGTTTCATGTACTTTTTTAGATAAACATACACAATTAAATATCTTTTGATGTGACATATTATATTTACCCAACAATGTTAGTTACATTAATATCAAATTAATATAGTAGTTCTAGAAATGATATAAAAACTATTTTATGATAAAAGAATCTTTTTAAGTTATTTGATGTTAAAAAAATCATATAAATTGCCTCATTAAAAGAATATGTTTTAAAATAACAACCTTTTCATATTTATGATTAACAACCCTTGTAAATTAATATTATTTATAATTAAATAGTTGATAAAATTATTATTACTTAAATTTTAAAATTGATTAAAGGGGTCTTTAAAATTAGAATAAGGGTTAAAAAATCAAATAATATTTTCTAAATCTTAATAGATGAGTTGATTTAGAACAATCCTCATATTATTTCTGATATATGTCAATTTGTAGTAACATTATTAAATATTTTAATATACATTAATTTAAAAATTTAGGTATTTCATTGACTTCCACTCCACTCACTTATAATTTGGAAGCTCTAGCACACTATTTATCACACCTTATGAGACTTCTATATCAGATAATCCTAAAAATAATACCTTTAAAGGCTCTATAACCACAGTCTTGTGACTATTGAATTTTTAAAAGTCTATCCTGTCAATAAATAAGGAGTAATCCAAATAAAGTTTCTCAATGAACAGGAAACCCTCTTAACTGAGTATTTCCAATTTAATTTTGTTTTCTACCTCTTATGAATCCATTGTATTTACTCGAATATAATGAATTAAGTATCTCAAATATACAAAATTTTTATTATAACGATGTAACTATATTGACCTAACCGTAATCACAATATAATATTGAATTTTATGTCATAATTACATTCTATTACACATGGTAATCCTTTATGGTTTTCTGTTTTAGAGAATTTGGATATAACTCATACAAAGAAACCATATAATATAATGTGGACCCTTCCTATTATTATTATATTCCATCCATATAAATATTTAATATAAATAATGATCCCCTTTCATTAAAAATCTTGATAAAATTTATCTTGATTTTTTCCTTTACCTAACCCACCCTTAAATATTCTAAAAAACTTTTTAAAAATTTGTGTTGATCAAAAAATATTAGTAAGAAACATAAAAATAATGTAAAAAGAATTTCCATTCAAAACATGAAAAAAATGTAATGTGTACATTTAACGTTAAAAAATTATCAAATGAAATAATTAACTTTAAAAATTATGATAAAAAACATGTTTCTAAATGGATTCATTTAAAGACCTATTGATCAATTAGAAACACATTTTGGGTAAATAGATTATCTCATTCATAAATCGTTTTAGATTCATTTTAGAAGTTAATGTAGCCTATTTAAATCCACATAAAAGACCATATTTTAACAACAACAATTTCAATATTATGGAAATGAAAAATACCCAATTCATAAGTGTTTTTATGATCTCAATAATCATTTATTTTATAATAGTCTCACCTGTTACTATGGGGGAACACACATCTTATAAGATTTAATTGTCTCACCAATTACTATCTATGTGAAAAAATTTCTCTTGTGTAATTATTATGTTCTATATTATGAATAAAACATTTTTATTATTTCAATTTTTCATCATATAAAATATCAAAATATCTTATAAACTCGTAAGAATAATAAAATATCGATATCAAAATACTAATTTACATTAAAACCAATGTTTCTAAATTGAAATACATTTTTCATTTGAAAAAATAATTACCATAAAAATGTTAAATGGTATTTTATTTGATGAAAACATGAATTTATTTAGAGTAATATAAAAATAAAATAACGTTTATGGTGGAAAAATTTACTATCTCTGTATTCATTTAAATTTGAACATTCATTATGTCTTTCTTCATAACATTGTGTATAAATAATATAAAAATATTCTAATTGAATATCCATGAACTGAAATAAATGATTCATATAATGTACTTAATAAATTTATTTCAATTTAAATCTTTATTAAAAAATAACTTTAATGACATGGACATATAAGATAAGAAGATTGAAATAAAACATGAAAAGAATCTTTTTTTAAAATATATGTACCTTAACACTTGGGAAACACAACAATAATATTCCCCATGACATAATTATATATATATAATATTAATTATTATAGTATATATAAACTCAAGATATATTATGTTATTAGGGCTGCATATTCACCTTATAAATGATTTTAGTTTCCTAGAATCTATATATGAAAAATTTAATGGAAATTGAGACAAAGTCCCTAAAATTGTGTTTGAATCATCACACAAATTATATATCTTCCAAAAAATAAACATGTTCTAATTATTTATATTATTAAGAATTCTTTTCAAATTTATTAATCATTTTATTTCACTTATTACAATATATATATGTGGGTGGGAATATTAAACCAATTTATTTTAAATTTTTTGTTTTAATGGTATTTTTATCATGTGTCAAGAATGATATTCATAGGTTGAATATTGTAAAATATGTCACTAATTGAAAATAGAAATAACATTTATCGGGACATAATTATCATATTTATATATCACCTATACTTTTTAGATAATTCATTAATGATTTTTGTGATAAATGGAGTACCTTACAATCATGAAGATGGTTAGTCGTATGTACACAAGGGAAACATCTCCATTTTTCAATAACAATTATAGAAATGATATAAGTAATATTTTAACATTTTAGATAGATAATAATATAATATATATAATTTTATTTAAGTAATTATAATAATATTTATCATCTATATGGTGTGGTGATGAAAAGAGTGTAACATCTCTTTTTGAAGGTGTTATTCCACACATTCAAGAACAAAATTATCCATTTTCCGTAACGGAAGTAAAACGATATAATATTTCTTCAGAATTATAATTACATCATTAATATCAAAATTAATTAATATAAATCACAATTATTGATGAAAATTATCTTTATAACCTTTCATACCATATATATTTTAAAAATAAATAGCATCACTCCATGAGGCTACTTATTCGTACACATGAGTGACGTAATCGTATCCCCTGTAGAGTGGCCAAGAACATAGGTATATATGGTATAATGAATAAAAATGTATAATTATTGTATAAATATAATGTATTAAAATTTTATATTTCATCATACTCAACTATACGATATGGTACTGTAAAAAATGAATGACATCAGTTCGTAAGGAGTTAGTACACCATACACAAGAATAATGATTTCGTAACCCATTTGAATGAAGAGGATATAGGTGTTTCATATTACATTAAAATGTATATATATATACATAAATATATGTACGTATGTATTTTAATGAGTTTATTATATATGAAATTTTAAATAATAAATAAATTATTTGGAGGAAAATATATAATAAATTCACTCATTGAATAGGATTACCTCTTCTTTAGGTATCCTAATTTTTTCATCAAAATCAATCAGATGATGGATTAATTCACTAAATAATGAATATAGAATTGTATTATGGATCTATTAAATTTCAATTGTCATGTTTATGTTGAACCATAATTTTTTAATGCATGAATAAGTGATGATAGGGGATGGCCCTTTATACTTGCGGTGAGTGGCACACATTTTATATTTAATACGAAAAATTTATACCCAAAATATCCACATTCCAAAATGATCTAAAATAAAGTATTATCGATACCTATAAAGTATATTTTCAAAATAAATATATACAATTTATATTATATTAAAATTTATAGGACATTATATCCATTAACTTTTTATATTAATATCCCATAATATAGATTTTTATCTCAACCACTTTAATGAACTTTACTATTTTAACTATTAATTTTAGTCAAAAAATATATTAATATTATTATATGATGTAACATATTATTATTCCAAAAATATTATATCACTTTAAAAAATTAAACTCATATAAGTTTCCAATTGAAATTTCAAATAATACTAGTAGACACAATGAAATATCTGGTTATCAAAAAGATTATTTTTCTAGGAAAAAATGCTTCTATATCAACTGTATGAGTATAAATAGTTATTTTATGAATAAAAAATAATATTTATTGATATATAATAATAAATTAATTGAAATATTTTTAATTATATATTATTTTGATTAATTAAAATGGAGAATAGTTTTATATATTAATATATTTTTATGAAATTTCTAGTTTTTTATAAAATATATAAAAAGCACAACATAATATTGAGTCAAAAATAATTATTTTTATAAAATATAACAAATAATAATTATATAACATTAAATCAAAAAAACCATAATTATCTTTTTTAATTACATAATTTATTTAAATTTTTTTTACCAAAATCTATTTATCACTATTCAATAAAAATATTATTTTTTAAAAAATCCCAATGATTAACCATATGTATACTAAAATATAATTATTTAGAAAATGATATTATTTCTATTATATTAATTATATATAATTTATTAACATAACATTTAAATAAAACCTTATTAGAAAATTGAAAACTACATTAATTTTTATTTTAAATTGATTAATATTTTTTTAATTAATATAACTATAAAATTCATATTAATAAATAGGGAAATTATTTATTATAAAACTTCCTACTTTATTAGAGTAACAACTTTTTTGAACATTCTTCAAATAATATTTAAACTGTAAACATCACTTGATTATATGTATGACTTAATCTATACATATACTAATAAAAATAATTTCCCCCGTACATTTTTTTATACAGATAAAATTTTTAAAATGGATTCCATACAAGAGATAAAATATGTCCCAATCATTAATAATCAATCATGTTAATTTTTTTAAAATAACTATGATTTTTAATTTATTCGCAATCAATAGGTAACCTAAAACCCTCATCAATGAGATTCAAATAATGATAAGATCATTTTTCTAGAATTAATCCATTGATGAGGACATTCTTACTTCTCATCCATGGAATGAATGTGTCAAACCATTTACGTGGGGGGCTTAAGCATGATGGATGTAATTAAATTTTATGGGGAAATCCTTAATAAATATTCCATGAATCTCTTCACCTATAAATATTATTCCAAAAAAATCCTGTAGAAAATATTTTTCACAAAAATTCATATTGGAAAATCCCTTTGCATTCCCTCTTATGATGGGCCATATATTAACCAATCATTCAAGGATTTTAGGAAATGTTCTATGTGTTATGTTATTATGTAATCAACCCATATTGGTTGGAGAGAATTTTGTATATGTAGGATGTTTATTGTGGATGAAGTAGTCACTCAACCATTAAATGAATCCATAATTACCTCCATTTAGTTAAATGAATTTGGGAATGTCCTATTTCTATCTCACATTAGTTAATATGTCCATAGGTATGATATATCAATAGGAATTCCCTTTTTTGTATACCATGATCAAATATCCATATCACAAAAATGGAGTTTTATTGAGATATTAGTAATTATAAAATCATTACCCCCACCTATTTAATAAATTATATAAAACTAATAGACAACATATTTTCAGATACATCAGTGTAGAAAATAAGGACAAATACTACATATTCATAGTCTACTACAAATAATGGACTGCACATGACACCAACATTTTATATTTTTTGGATTTGAGATGAAATTATCATTAATTTATTTTTATAAATAAATTTAACAAATATTATATGTGGATATTTTCAAGGCATGTTTTTTAGTAGGATATTTATGGAAATCATTGAGGAGCTGATAAACTCAATCACCATATTTTGAAAATATGTAATTCTCCAAGAATTGAAGTTAACCGCTATTATTAACCTAAATAGATATACATTGATAGAAATAAATGATCATTCATTTTAAAATAAATTATTTATCCTTTCATATGATGATCAATTAAATCTATTGTGAAGTCGTGGATGATTCCAAAATATCAATAGGTTCGATGGACATGTATTTTTTTGATCATGTTTTTATGAGAACTTTTTATGTTTCTCATAGTGTTTGGAAGACTCCGGTGATATTGGAAACTATTTAGACACCTCCAATAAAAGTACGGATAAATTTTGATGTTGTTGGGGATGCAACAGGAACACCTGGAACCTGAGGGTTTGTGGTGTCATTCATAGCTATCGAAGAATTATTAAATTATACATTTATATTTTAATTTTTAATTAATATTAAACTGAATCTAATGTGTGGGAAATGAATAATTTAATTGAATATGATACTAAACATATTTTTTCTCCCTCTAGAAATTTTTTGACTAAATCATCAAATTTGGAATTCTAAAAAAACCCCTCATTGAATGTGTCGTAGTTATTTCTAATGGTATGAATCAAATTTTTATGGCACATTGAAAACACAATATTGGATGTTCAACATGTCTATTAGGAAGGAAATATAATTGTTGATTACCTCTAAAATAGGGAAATTAAAAATCTGGTATCAATGTGTTTTTGTGAGTACTTGGATATCATCCTACATTTTGTTGCGGAAGATGTTCATGGTTACTTGCATACTCTAAATTTTAAAACCCATAGTGATTCCAATTCCTCTAATTTTTAATATAATTTTACAATAATTGATTTTCCTATTTCCATTACCTTTTTTTATTATTCTTTATTATTGAATTATAAATAAACATCCATTCCTAACATCCATCATAAAGAGGAAAAAAATTCATCCATAAATATGATTTAACATATACATTAATGTTATATTTAATTATTTTATCTATTTGATTGATAGATAACTAAATATATATAAACAATTAAAATATATTATATTTATTTCATGGATATCATTTAGGAGATGAACGAACCATGGTTAATGTAATGTTATTATTACTATACAAAAAAAACATCTATGAAAGACAAAATATTTAACACATGGAAATGATTATTTTGAAATTGATTTAATAATAAATGGGTGATAAATAGTGATATGTGGATAAAACATGATATTATTATAATGTAACATATTTTTTTTATATTTACAAGAAATATTATTTTCATATATATGAGGTCAGATCAAATTCAAGTAATGTCAACATTGTGGTAAGGGTTTATTTTATAATCTCATTAGTAATTAGGATTACATATGTTCAAGCCCTAATTATGAAAATGATGTGATATTTATGTCTTAAAACTTATAAGTTTTTTTATACTTTATATATCTATTTATTTATTATATTCTATTAATTTTCTCCTCCTATTTAATCAAGACACATAAAAATAATTTTTATAGAAAACCAGCCCTTTTATTGATTTTGTAGGGAATAATTTTCATTCATGGACATATTTTCATTTAAATTATGTGATGGAAGGTTTGGAATTCCTCTAATGTTTTATGAATTATTTTTCTTGTTGTTTAATTTTTATTGAAAATTTTAATTCAAATATTTTGGTTGTCTTTGAAACAATGAACCTTTTACAAAATGAGTTAATGGAGTCATTATTTAATTTCAATTCTTAGGAATTAAATTTCCCACCATTATGAGAAATAAATTATTTGAATATTCTTTTAAAATAATAGAGAAAACTTTTAATAAAATAAAATTAATATTTTTTAAAATTTAAAATTTTTGGTATGTTATTTCAAAATGAAAATGTATATTCCTCAATAAATATTTCAGCAGTTTTTAACAATCATTTTTATTTATATTAACATGATATTGTTAAAATTATGATTTATGATGTTTATAACCTAATGATATTGTCCAATTTATTTCTCTATATGTCTTATGATCAGTTTGACTAGGGAATTAATTTATATTATATATTTATTTTTACGAATATAAATATTTATTTTTTATAAGTCATGTTGGTTATGTTTTATTTTTTATTAACATAATTAATAATTCGAAATAATTAAGGGATGGGTGGGTCCAGAAATTATATAGCCTATTGATACATTATTAGGTCCACTGAAAGAAAACAAATTTTTTATTTGGTCCTTGCCTTTCCAATTTTTGAAAGATTCCCCGTAATGAATATTTATTGATATTTTGATGAGTAATTACCATGATATAAAAATGATATGTTTTATAGGACCATAAATATTAATTCTATCATTATAAAACATATTGATATCCATATGATTATTCAATAATTTATTTCATCCATTTGTTGGTTTTAAGCTCTTGTTTTATTTAAATTTCATTACTTGTTCATTATTTATTCCAGCAATATTATTCATGAATAATTAATTTTTTGATATATTCCATTAGATGAATTTCATTAATGATCATATGAACATACCCATTTCATATGTTTAATTTTATCTTTTTTCAAACATTTTATTATATTTTTTTGTGAGAATACAGTAGAGGTGAAAACAATGATCTCAAATAAAATACCATGTTTTATTTTAAGATTTAAAATGTAATGTGAGAATAATGCTTGTATATAGTTCACCATGAATACTATACTATCCACTTCTATAGTAATTTAAATCTAATCCTCTAATATACGCCCTCTTTTTTCAATTTTTCTTTGCTTATGACATTGTTTTATTTTTTTAAAATTAATAAAAAAAATGATAATATATTGACATAAATATCTATAAATTTATTATTATGGGATGAAAATAAGATAATATTAGTAATAAATAAATATTTAATAGATAAATTTACTTGGTTTTATAATTGTTTTTTAATTACTTATAATATAATAATCATTGTGAATTGTTACACAACATTGAGAGAATAATAATTGAAATGAAAAAATTATAATAATAGATATTAAAAATACTAAATATAAAAAACTAATTTTTTTTATTGTGTTCAATGAATTTTTAGATAAATATAAAATAAAAGGGAGGTTGTAAATATTTTTATTTTTGTACTATAACTATAATGATGACTATACTGTTAATATAAATAAATAGATCAAAAATAGCATTAATGATAATTTATAGTATTTTTTATTAAATAATTTAAAATTAATAAATATCTTAAAACCCATAGAGTGAAAGTGATATGGTTTGAAATATCAGAACTATTCCATTTATTGGTAACTTTATTTTTCTTCTTACATTTTTGATCAATAAATAATTGATTGATTTTATATTTGGTAAATTTAAAAAGGATTAATTGGCATTAAAAATAGATAGTGTTTAAAATGACATAATAATTTTTAATTTTATTATATGAGATGATAATGTTTTACACTCATCCTATTTTTGATGTATGTAAATTTTCTATATAAAGATTCTAAAAAATATTTTATATAAATTAAATAATTTATGTAATTTTATGTGTTCCTCTAACCTTATATAAAATAGGAAACCACATCTCTTATCATACTCATCAAATTTAATGCTTAAATATTTGTAAATACATAATATAATAAATCCATATATTTCATACCACATACTAGAAATACCTCATTTTTCTAAAATAACCTCCATTAAATGGTATACAATAACCGCACAGATGTTTTTCAATGAAGAGTTATGACTCTTAATCAAGTGTTTTGAGTTTTATTTATCCTTGTACCTACTCAAAATAAAGGGAATCTATTCCTAAATAAAAAAATTAATTTTAATAAATATAATTAATTATTTTGATAATTATTAAAAACCATTATCCATATTTTTTCCATCCTATAGAAAGTGAAATCATTATTGATGCATACATATGGATTACCATCTCCACAAAAAAAGCAATTTTGTTTTCATCATAAGTTTACATGAATGTTTATACCGATGGGTTTATTAAATATATATGTTATTTATGATATTAAAATTTTTTTATTTTGAATTATTACTTACTCTTATTTCATTCAATTATTTGAAAAACAAATATAGTGTCCATGAATATATACCTCCACAAATCTCCTATAATGGTGTTAATTATTCTTCTTACTCTACCATTTAGGAATAAATGTAAATATATACAAATATAATTAATATTTATGATAACTATAACATGGTTAAAAAATTTCGATGAGATAAAAATGATTAATTTATAATGACTATAACTATAGAACATAAACTTCTCTGAAAAACATAATTTTTATAACCTATAAATGATGATTTTGTTAAAACAAAATTTATAAAGGGATTTTTCATTACGATATGTTGATAATAAAAGATTTTGTATGAATTAAAATGATTTTGGAATATAAATTTAGAAAATATATTTTTCATTCTCTAGAGGTATCACCCATATTTTTATGATGATTTTGAATCAGTTCGTGATGGTATATTTATTATGTATCTACAAAAGGCCAAAATGGTATGTTTAATACATCCAAAATTAAGCAATACATTTTTATGAAATATATTTTAAAATAAAATTTGATTAATTTAAAAGTTATGTCATCCATTTAAATTTATTAATCTTGTGTGATTATTTTTATGGAATCAGTTTATAATAATTTATTCCTTCTATATCATAAATAACGTATTTATTCTATTATAAATTTACAATTATGAATTCAATTACAGATAATTAGAGACAAATATTCTATTATCCATCTATTCTCCAATATTTTATTAAAGATACTATGATTGATATACAATGATATTATATGTAGAACAATGGTGTTTTTGTAGAAAATAATTATTTTAATTTCTAGTTACCAAATAAGATTTGAGATTCATGTGTGTATACAGTATAGTAAGACAAATGAAATATCCATTCATTTGTGATAGGATTAATTTTATATTATAGAAAAATAAAAATGGTACTAGATAGTTTAGAATTCTATGGATGGGGTATTTATATAAGGGGATGAAATTAATTTACCACTAAAACAATTAAATGTGAAAAAGATGGGGTTTTTGAAAAAATATTGTTTCTATGTTTAGGAAAGTTATTATACAAAATGCTTGTAAAAAATTCCTTAGGAATATCAAAATTTGATTATTAATAATATATGTGGAATAATTTCATTTGAAATCATTTTATAAAAAGGATCATTTAAAAAAATTAAATGAAGAAATCATTTTCAATGTAAATCAATATTTTATGAAATTTATACAAAATAATTTTTTAAAACAAACAATAAAAAATTTAACCTAAGATATTTTTTCCCTAATGAATTGAAAAATGAATATAACTTCTTAAAATAAAAATTGAGTAATTTGAAAAATAATTCTTTTAAATAAAAGTTTATAAGGCAAGAAACCACAATTTTATTAGAAATAAATATATTTTCTCTTAAAATGTAATTTTTTATTATATTGATAATGAATTTATATTAATCAAATTTATTTATGACATATTAATTAGACATAAATATAATTTCTATAATAATTAACTAGGTTGTTATATTCTTCTACTTTTTAGAAAACTTCATCTTTTAATTTTTATTAATTTCTTCAACAAATAGCATATTTTTTCTCAGATCTTTTTATGATTTCCATGTTTCTTATTTGATCATATCGATATTCCCTAAAAAATAACCTAAAAGGAAACATTTTCCAGAAACAATGCCATATATGGTAATGAATATATACATTATATTCTTCCTAATAATTTTTTTCTTCTGACGAATGCACTTTAGAGATAAAAATATAGGATGAATATGACCACAATTTTCATAACAGTTAAAGAAAAAATATGCCATATACTTGTGATAAATGCATAATTATGGACAATAAGTATTTATCCAATCTAATATTACCCAAATATAATATGTTTCAAAGAATAATAGGCATAAAATCTATTTTTAATAATATAAATAACAAATTTCTCTAAAGAAACCTTAAAAAACAAAATCGCATACATTAAATGAATTATTATTCCTTGATGTATATAACAACTATGAAACCGCACTCCACGTTCCTGTAAAAAAACACAAAAATAAAAATTATTGATATGTAAATGATGATGGTGTAAAAAATTCCAATATCCAAAATATAAAGTATACAAATTAAATATTAGAACACTTACATTATCAATGAACATTTAGGTTTTGAGAATTATTTATTTTTAAAAACTCGTTCATAAAGAATAAACATGCCTTTAAATATTAATTTATACTACATATATAATCAGTTTTATTTTCACATCATTTCAGAATAATAATAAATTTCAAACACTTCTATACATAGTTCATTAAATAAAATCACGATAATTGGCGGTGACAGGAAACCTAGGAAGTGTGAGCTCAAATTATCAGTAATGGTAAATATATTAATAAACAATTTTTATTTCTTATGTGAGAATACTTATTGAATAAGGATATGATGAGATAATAAAATTTCATATGGAAAATATAAGAATATGAAAACACATCATTTCCAAGGAAATAAATCATGAAACTTTTATAAAGTTTTTAACAATGGAATGATATAAAAGAGTCAAGATTCGTGATCCATGTGATAAAATTATTGATAATACGAATGATTAAAACCCCCAAATAATAATAAATAAAATGTGCTTTTATCATAGAAAATAATATACACATCACTTCTAACAAAAGGAATATCTGATATGATCAAAATCCATCTCTAGATTACCCAATGCATTGGAATGATTTCGTGGACCCAAGAATCCATGGCATATCATAGAACTGCTCACCGATTTTTAATAAATTATCCATAAATGTATAGTTTATAATGAAAAAAATAATTCTTAGTTTATAACTGTCTTGAACTAGAATAATATTCCAACCAACCTAATAATTCACCCGACTTGTGTCAGGAGCCGAAGGGTGTTCTTGATCCCCATGGGCTGAAAAATTGTTTATCGACAACAATTGTGATTTTTTTTGGAATAATTCCGCCCATATCAAATAACTTTAGTCAATAACATAAAAACCACAAAACCAAATTATCAATATCCAATCCAAAAAAGATATAATTATAAAATGTTAAAAAAATTTATTCATAAAAATAGACCCAAATAAAATTATAATCTAAACCAAATATAAAAACATGAAAAACCTCCATGAAACAGGAGTCATATAACTCTAATTCCATATCCTTCAAAACCTATAAGAAGAGGAACATTAGAAACTAGATCCAAAATCACCACCAAATAATACTTATCCATTACCTAGGTCAAACAAAAAAATAATAAATATACACTTGAGGATGTACTTTGTGTGTAATCCAATGTCTAGTAGGATTCCACCTAAAGATATGGTTTCCATCCAAAAAATAGTATGACAAATAACCAAGATAGTCATGATGATAAAGAGAGAAACTAATATAAATAATAATTTTTTTAAAATTTTAATTAAATGATCATATTACCTATATCCTAGGGACACGAATATCATCTAATAAGGACTATGGGTATTATTTGTGAACTTGTATCAGTGGGACCCTAGGAACCAAACACCATAATTCACATGGCATCAAAACTATAACCCACATCTTTCTCGTGAATGATCCACAAGAGGGGAAAACATAACAGGGTTCTAGTGAAGTATAATCAACATAAAATGTTTAGTTATGGTTGTATCATAAATCCATAAAGAAGGAATTATGCCTCGAGCCTATTGATCCTTCAATTATACTAGTCCTGGTTCACACATCTAGTCACCTAGGATTCCATTTCTCTTCATTTTCCACTTCTCATTTCACAATAACCACAACATACACATTCACATAAAATAAAATAGTTAAAACATAGATATAATAAATCAATTTATAAAGAAACATTCATCAATGAAAAAAATCCAATCAAAATACAATTTTCAGTTGGTCAACAATTTTCAAAACCCCTTTTACACATAAATATGTCCAAAATTGGAAATAAATCTAAAAATAATCAATTATCAATTAAATAATAATATATCCACCCAAACTCACTCTTAAAACTATTGAAAACATGATTCACATCACCCAAATAAACTAATAAATTTAAATAATAATGAAAGTATACCAAAATAATCTAATAATTACAATGAAAGGGACCACATACCTCATGCATAGAAATTCCAAAATCATGTGGAATAGTTCAATGAAAAAGTACCATATATAGTGAAATTAACAACATTAAGATAAATATTCAACATAATATATCATTATTTAGGCCTTAAAATATCTACCCATCAATTGAAAAAAAATTAAACCAATGTATATTGATTTATAGATTAAAAAGAACAAAAACCCAATAGATTGGGTGGGGGGCTTACATGATGAACCTTGGATGATAGAAAAACAAATAAACCAATAAATTTGGGTATAAAATAAATACGAGGAATGGGAAGGCACATAAATAGTGGATAATAATAAATGGTTTGAATTATGGTTTATTTGGGTTATACTCAGGTGAGGGTGGAATAAAAAAGTAATCATTTTATCCACCTGGAATGGATACATGGCATAATTCAACGATTTTCCAAACTACATTGAAATCATTAGTCCCTCTATATACAAAGATGAATGATGAATCTTGGTTCCTAGGGGAAGGTGAAAACCCCTGTGTCCAATTGTGTTCCCCATACATAAATGAAGGATTTAGTACACTATCTCTTTTGGTCTAGAAAACAATTTCTAATAGCAGTGTGCCTATTGTGGTCCATATACTGTCACCTTAAAACACTAAATTTTAAACCAAAAATACCCTAGAAACCAAAGGATAAATATATAACCATGAAAAGGAAAATCTACCTCAAATGGAACAAAAAATATTATAATTAACCTCAACATAAAATCATTCTACCCTTTAGAAGTCATATCCATGTTCGATCATGGAACAAAAACATCTACAAATCCTTAACCAAAAAAACATGAATTCCATTGTGTTGTGCTCATAATTAACATGATACAACTAGACATGGACATATTTTACATACCTACCATCCATTAATTTTTCTTTGGAATCCATAAGATATATTCATCACACAAACATAGTCATATCATGATAAAGATTCAAATCTTACCAATTCAGCGAAATATATGTATCCAGATTATATTTTTTCTATATTAAGATGTGAAATATGACATTAATGGATGTAAACAAATATAATAAAGATAACCATTATAAAAAAGATATAAGTTTCTATGTGATCTAATATGGTCAGAGATACCATTGCATCAGCTTCCCTTGCTTACCAAGATGATATTGACCCAATCGATGATCCACATTCAGAAACACCTGATCTCTAATAGATAATTTCAAGGTTCAGTGCCATTGGTTTTCACAATACATGTAGTTTTTATCCACTAAAAAACTATGAATATTTTGTTAACACAATTCCTCATACATATCTTGAACCACGGTCAATCCCAAAAATTAGGTATCACCAACATAAATCAAACATAAAGAATACCAATATGAATGACCATAAAGTTCCTCAAAGGGAGCCCTTTTTATTAAGTATTTGTATCTACTATAGAATTAAAGAGACACTAACCAAAAATTGATATACTTTTTACCTACAAATTTTTACCCACATGCCTGAAAAATGCCATCCATGATCTTATTTTCCCTTTCCACCTGTAATCAGTTAGAGTTTGGAATGGAATTCTAAAATTCACCTTTCACCAGATTTCCTTCTAGAGGCATTCCGAAAACCATTAGGTATTGAAGGAATCCTTGATTGAAAAAAATGTTTTTTGCGCAGCATGATACCAAACTATCTTCTAATCATTAAAAATACACATCGTTTCCACCATGAATGAGTCATTAATCAGAATAAAATTGTATAATTTTATTGATGGTCAATCACCAAAAATATTTCACTCCATCACTATGTTGTGTGAGGTAATACAATAATGAAATTCATATATACCTTCCCCAACATCAATTTAGTAATGGTTAATGAATGAAAATACCAGAGGGCCATTAATTCTCTATATTAATCGAGAGAAATTTATAACACTGACATAAAAATTTATCTCTATCCCATCCCATGTCCAATTATAATAGCTGACGAAGCAATCCTAAAACTACATGGTTGTCTCAGGAAGAATAAATCATTTATACTGGTAGAAATCCTACATCACCCCCTTTTTCAAAAACATATCTCAACCACAGATCTGTCAAAGAAATGAACTCCTCATTAAGATAATAACTAACTATTAGGTTTCTCCCCACCATTAAATGATTTTATAGACTATCAAAATAGTTCATCAATAAGTTTTTCATACAAAATAAACTCTAAATGGAAGGATATAGCTAAAAACTAGACACTAAAATACCTCCAATGAGAACATTTTTCTCTATAAATATTTTCTAAAAAATCACCATAAAATTCCACTCATCAGTAGACTACTTTAGGGATTGGACAAGCACTTTTCCTCTAATGGGATCTGCTACAACAACACCTTTTCCTTGGGTGTATATAACTTTCAAATAAAACCCTTGAAAGTATTCAACCAATGGTAATGACCTTATATTTAAATACTTTCTAGATAATTCATAGGCTAAACTATTATGATCATAATAGACAACAAAAAGCACCCTAAAAAGAATTACACCACATCATTAAGGAATACATTAAAAAATATATTTTAATTTCATGGGTTGTATAATTATTTACAAGTGTTCATAGTTAGATAGATCTATAAAACTCCTTGTTCTCATCCAATATCTGCCAACACCAATGACACAAATACGAGGCATCACATTACACAAAGTATGATTTATAGACTCAGGAATGCTAAAAAAGGGGTTATGATCAACTACAACTTATTCTCACAAAAATAATCCAAAGACACTGAAATTAACTATAAATTTACCACCTTTTAGGTTTTTGTGGTCCTGGGTGAAGAAATATTATATAAATTCCTATTGAAATTCCTACTTAAATTCTTATAACACCCAATAGGGATAAAAAATACTCTGATCTCAAGGATGCTTCTAATCTGATCCAATGGAATTACTACACTAATATTTATAGGGTCCACCAAAACCCCATGTTCCGTGATAACATGGATAAGAAACTTAAACACAATAATTTATATAGTGCACTTTGAGAGCATAACATAGAGGAAATATTATCAATGGGATCCCAACATGGCCCTAAAATGTCATTCATGCTCCTAATCAGTCATGGTGTAGACCAGGATGTGATCCCCAAATACTATGACAAAGGAACATTAGAATACCAGATCCACAATCACAACCACATAATTGCTAACCTTTACCTGGGACATACATAACATGATCTATATACACCCGAGGTTGTATGTTGTGTGTCATCCAATGTACACTAAAAAGTCACCTAAAGATATTGTCTCTATCTAAAAAAACTATAAGACAAATGAAAATGATATTTATAATGATAAGGATAGAAAACAATATTAATAATACATGTTTTCAAATTATAATGAAATGCATATATTACCAAGATCCTAGGGACTTGCATATCATCACTGGAGCACTATGGGTAATATCTATTCCCTTGTGTTAGTGGGACCCTTGTAACCTCTCACCAAAATGCACATGGTATCAAAACTATAACCCAAATCATTCGTGTGCATTATACACTAGAGGGGAAACATATCATGGTATAGTGGTCTTAAATCCTCATTAAATTTTTAGTTAGATTTTATAATAAATCCTATAATAAAGAACAATGCCTCGACCATATTGATCCTAAAATTAAAAAATTCTATGTCCACTAAATTAGTCACCTAATATTTTATTTGATCTCATTATCGACCTCTCATGTCACAAGAACCACAACATACACATTCACATAAAATAAAATAGTTAAAACATAGACATAATAAACCAATTTATAAAAAAAATTCCATCATTGAAAAATCCAATCAAAATAACCATTTTCAGCAGGCAGAAAATTTTCAAATCCCCCTTACTCATAAATATGCCCAGAATGAAAAATATACCATAAAATAAACAATTCTAAATTAAAATATAATCTCTATACCCATATTTACTCTAAAAACCTTATATTACCTAATTCACACCACCGACACTATCTATGACATTTTGAATGTAATAAAATCATACCAAAATCATATAATAATACTAATTAATTAATTCACATACATCATGAATGGAAATTCTAGAATCTTATGGAAAAGAAAAAAAATAGTACTTTAGAGAGTTAAATGACGATAATTTATAATCTACATTATACCTACTAAATAAATATTGATTCCATAATATGTAAAACCATCCATTGGAGAAAAATGAAACCAAAAAAGATAGATGGATTGATTAATAAGAACAAATAACCATGAGATTTGGGTGGGGATCTTATATGATGAATCTTTGAAGATGTATGACCAAATAAACAAATACATTGCTGTATAAAAGAGATAAGAGGGATGTGCAGGCACACCAATAGTTGTTAATCCTAAATGTAATGAATTAGAGTGGATTTGGGTTAAACTCAGGAGAGGGTAGAATAAAAAATGTAATCATTTTATTGATGAAGAATGAATACACATTTTGGTCCCATTGTTTTCCAAAATGTGTAGAAATCAAGATTCTATATCTATTCAAAAATGAATGATGAATAATGGTTCCAAATAGATAGTGAACACCCATATTTCCAACTATGTTCCTGTAATGGCCTGGACCCTCCTGGCCCATTACTTTGCCAAAGTGAGGCTCCACCATAACGGTGGCACCGTGAGGGTGGCACTGGTCACGGTGGCACCGTGAGGGTGACACTGGTCACGGTGCCACCGTGAGGGTGACACCCTGATGGTGGAACTGTGACAGTGACACCGTGAGGGTGACACCGTGAGGGTGGCACCATGAGGGTGGCACCGTGAGGGTGACACCGTGACGGTGGCACCGTGTCCCCTCGCCGAGCCTTTCATTCTATTTCCAGTACCTGACTTTTCCGCTCCCACAACGTAAGTTTTGACATAAATTAATTCTTTTACTCATTTTAAAACCATTTAAATCCCATAATTAATTCCAAAATATCCTGAGAGACCTCTGTGTGTAACTTCCCAACCGCGTGGTCAACCCACGACCCCCGCTCCATACGCGGTTTGGCGTTCTCATCTCAACCATCCACAACTCTTATAAACTAAGGGTTATTAGTGGTTTCTTCTTTCCTCGATCGCGGCTTTTCATGAACAGATTCTGGTGCATCGGGTGATCCACATCGTTATCTGTAAAGTTTTGTGCCCTGCCTAAGCGTCGATCGTCTATGAACAAGTAGGGAATAACCCATTCGTCTCACTCTTTTGTGTATCATGCGGGGCGGGCGTGCTTTTGATTCTGTAGAATTGGATAAACCATAACTAAATAAAGATAATAAACTGTTTCTATAAAGAATGAAGGGGGGGGGGCTGTGATTGTTGATGTTGTTTAAATTAATATCATCTTTCTGAATTGTTCCGGCTTGCGCCTTCTAAAAATTTAGGCTGTTGGTGGTCGTTTTTTGTGCACTAATGAACCCCTTGTGGTGTTTTAAATGGCTTGTTCCTAATTGTAAACTACTGCTGTGAAAAGTAAATAGGTTAATAACGTATACCCGGATGAATAAATTGAAATTACCAGGATCAATCCCTTCTGTGCTAACCCCAGTCAAAACACGGAATTGAAATCATGGTGTGTGTTAATTCTTATAAATCTTAAAATACAGGCATGTCCCTGCTTAGTGTTGGTTGCAACGGTCTGCTTGTTTTCTTTCACAGGAAGATTGGTGGAAATTTGGGGGGGGATGGGTTCCCCAGTTTGTATGGATTCTGTGGTTGTGAGTTTTAAGACCTAGTGGGTACTTGTTTATATCATGAATTGTGGTGGTATCCTCTGTTAATGAAAAACATTTTTTTGGGAGGGGACATGGGGCAGTGTCTTGAGGTTGTCTGGTTCCTGTACTTCGAGGGTTCTCACTTTTCCGTTGTTGTTGTGACTTTACAAGTGAAACGGGTGTGGATGCTTAGATGACGTTTGGCTGGTTTCTTTTCCTTGGTTATGCTTATGGTGTTAATTTCCCAGTTGTGCATGAACTTTTTTGAACATTATCACTGAACATGAAACAATAATGGGACAAATGGGTTTTTTTGGCGAGAGTCGTGACTCGGACTAGAGTGTTGTTGTGATCTGTGGGCTGTCTAAAGAAAGACCTAGCTTTGGGTGAGTTCTTTTTACCTATATATATAATTGTAGCTTTTTGTTTCCTATTCTCACCCCACCCATGTTGAGAACTTAGTTCCGAACACCCCAATTTCATGGGGGTGGGTGTTTTCCCCACACTATTCTTAGTGGCTGGTTATTAGCTCCTTTTCTGCTCCCTTTCCCGGATATCCCAAGTATCTTCGGGCAGGCTGTGATGGCTTGAGGTCCATTATTATCCCAAGAACCTTCGGTCGGTGTAGTGTGGTGGTTGGCCAGGTGTGTCTGAGAGGTGGTTTCCCAAGTGTCTTTGGGATGAGGCCCGGGTGTCTTCGGGCGTAGCGGTGAATTTTCTAGCCCAGGTGTCTTCGGGCGTGGTGGTGGTTGTTCTGGACTAGGTGTTTGCAGGCATGGTTACATGTGATAGTTGTGGCCCAGGTGTTTTTGGGCGAGATTCGGCAGTGGGACTGCTTGTGGTTGTGGCCTAGATGTGTGTTGGTGGGTGAGGCAGTAGGACTGCAGTGGTAGAATGGCGGGATTGGTTCGATGCATAGTATGTGTCAATAACCAGTGGGAAAGTGGTGTCGGGTACCCAAACATCGATGTGCTTTTATTATATGCATTACTTGACTTGCGTTATTTGGGGAGTGTGCCTTGGTGAGGCTTGGGTGGATAGTTTACCTTGATAGGTGTTTGGTTTACTCCTTTTCTCATGGGACTTTAGGACGTTCCCCCACTTGTGCATGAGAGTCTTTGGTTTTTCCCTACTGAGTGTACTTGTATGCTCACTCTACGTATATAAAAGTGCTTTTAGGTTTCTAGGAGGACTTCGGGGATCACGCGGGACCATACTAACTCAGACCTTTGGGGCAGTTGCATTTTATTTTTTTTTCTTCGGTACTTACCTTTGTAGTCCCCTTTTGTGGATTTTACTTTTGGAACATTCATGTGGGAATGGTTTACTTTTGGCATTACATTGCTTTTACCATAGTGTTTTTGGTTTTCATCTTCTCATCTCCCGATCCTATAAAATAAAAAAAAGGGTAATGCCTTCAATTTGTGTGTAATTTCTATACCCTTGGTGCTAGTCGCCACTCCAGGACCTATTGAAGGCGGGTTTCGGGGGTCATTATCTCTCCTTCAACTTAAAGAAGGAAGGGCCTAGAAATCTTCTTACCCTTCCCTCCGTTTGGTGAAGGCGGGTCGTGATAGAATGGTATCAGAGCTGATGGTTGAGAGATAGGATGGGTTCTGGAGTTAGGCATAGTAAGGATTGCATGGGATGGTAGGGAAACAGTGTTGGGTGACCTCGGTGCGTGAATTAGGCCAGGGAAGACTGGCTAGGACACGAAATTTTAGGGCACCACGTGATCCGATGCAAGGAATCTGGACCTACCGAACTACCAAGTTAGGGCACGCTGATTGGGGGGAGAGACCCTAGAAAAGGTACATGCATGATAATTACTTGGGTTCTCGTGCTTCTGGAATGTCATGGGAATTAAGAATAAATGAAAAGTTTAAGAAAATTTAAGAACTATATTTTTCACTAATTGGGCTTAGGAATTCCTTATTTACCTTGCATCTATGGCACCTAGAAGGTGACCACATGTGGTACCGATGATCAAGGCCCCTGAGACTACTTTGGCCGATCAGCAGAGAGCTGATCGAGAGAAAGTGGACGACCAGTGGAAGGAAACTCTTCGGGCCTTCCAGCGACAGACCCTCGAGATGTACGAGGGAAACACCTATGACATGAAGATGGAAGGCTGGATAGAGGAGCTAGTGATAACCTTCGGCCTGATTCGGGCCCCGACTGAGTACTGGGATCCTCTGGCCGTCATCTAGATGCGGGGAGCGGCGCGTCAGTGGTGGACAATTTACCGGGTGGAGAGGAGAGTGGCTAAGGTGGCATGGGTTGTTTTCAAGAGGAAGTTACAGGCGGAATTCCTCTCCTCAGTGATGAAGGCGTAAAAGAGACAGGTGATACTCTCCCTCCAACAGGGGAGTATGTCCGTGGGGGAGCTATGGATCAAGTTCAAGGACCTCATATGTTTTTCTCTGGACCTCTTTCCCGATGAGGAGTCTTGTAAAAGATGTTTATAGGAGGCGCTCCAACCCTCCCTCTAGTATGATGTTACCCCCTTTACCCTACCGACGTACATGGAGGTCCAGAAGAAGGACGAAGTGGTGGAGAGGATTCACGCTCTAGGAGGTGTGGCACGAGAGGGGATCCAGCTTGGACCATCGAAGGGGAAAGCCATCAGCACCAGGCCTCTAGTATCCGGACCCTCCAGGTTTCGACCAGCAGGGAGCAGACCGCAGCAGTTTCAGTTTCGATCACCCGGTCCTTGCCCTTTTCCTTCAAGCCTGGGACCGCAGTGCTTTGTTTGTGGGGGCCTTGGAAATTTCCGGAGTCAGCTCCAGGACCGGGTGTAGTACGAAGGTGGTGGACAACCCCAGCACCCGCCCCAGCAGCAACTTCCAGCTAGACCTTTCTAGCAACAGAAGCAGGGACAGCGAGCTCCCGCTCCTCCGAGGACAGACGTGGGAGGAGGGGGCCAACATCAGGGTGCTCCTCAGGGTCCTCGACCCGGGAGTGGTCATGGAGGAGGCCGAAAGACGAGGGGCAGAGGAGATGGTGTGGACAGCTACACGTCGTGAAGGAAGCAGTTCCAGCAGGGCTGGAGGTTGTTCGAGGTACGATCAGTTTGTTTAACACTCTTTCTTATGCATTGTTTGTTACCGGAGCTTCGAACTCCTTTGTTGCACCCAGTCTGGACCGTGCCTTGGTTCTAGATGCTGAGAGACTTCTAGTGCCCCTGGTGTTTAGCACAACAGTCGGAGGACAGACTGACTTGTTGTTTGTTTGTCGAGGATATAGACTAACGATAGGGCCACATCAGTCGGTTAGGGATCTACTCCTGCTACAGATACAACCATACGATGTCATCCTAGGCATCGACTGGCTATTATATGTGTGTGCCGTCATCGACTGTTTCTGAGGAAGGGTCATGTTCTCAGACTTGGGCGGCCGATGTGTGACCATCACCGGCGAGCGGGGCGGTTAGAAGGGTAGCAGGCGAGAGGAACCCCTCCTCTCCTTGATAGCCGAGCTATTAGTAGAGTCATTAGATACTGAGATGGTGGAGGTGCCAAAGGTTGTCCGTGAGTTTATGGACATCATTCCTGAGGAGGTGATGACTCTACCCCCTCGACGTGATTTCGACTTCGAGATAGACCTGCAGCCGGGCGCTTGTCTGATCTCGATGGCTCCTTACCGGATGACACCTTCAGAGCTACGGTAGTTGCGGATCCAGATTGACGATCTGATGAAGAGGGGTTATGTTTGCAAAAGTGCGTCATGATGGGGTGCTCCAGTCTTGTTCGAGAAGAAGTCAGATGGTGGTCTCAGGTTGTGCATAGAATACAGGAGGCTAAATCAGGTAATGATCAAGAATCGCTACCCTCCTCCAAGGATAGACGATCTTTTCGACAAGCTGAAAGGGTCAGGATGGTTCTCGATGATCGACCTGTGGTTTGGGTACCACCAGCTGAGAGTGAAGGAGGGCGACATCCCGAAGACGGCGTTCAGGTGCAGATAGGGACACGTTGAGTTTTTAGTCATGCCCATCGGTGTTACGAATTCCCCGGCTGCGTTCATGGGGCTTATGAACTCCATCATTCAGGAGTACCTAGATCAATTCATAGTGGTTTTCATCAACGACACCCTGGTCTACTCATGATCAGAGGAGGACCATGAGGAGCACCTGAGGATGGTTTTGGAGGTCCTCCGACAGCACCAGCTCTATGGTAAGTTGTCAAAATGCAAGTTCTGGACATGGGAATTGCACTTCCTTGGGCACATGGTGTCTGAGCATGGGGTAGCGGTGGAACCATCAAAGGTTGATGCAGTTGTTTCTTGGGAATCACCCAAGAATATGGCAGAATTCTGTAGTTTCCTCGGGCTGGCGGGTTAATTTCAGAGGTTTGAACCCAACATCTCTCGAGTTGCAGCCCGTTTGACAGCCCTGACCAAGAAAGACCATGTTTTCATGTGGAGTGAGTAGTGCGAGTCAGCCTTCAGATATCTGAAGTAGAAGTTGTTTATTGCCCCCCGTGCTGAGATTACCAGAAGAAGGGGTGGTGTATGAGGTGTTCTACGATGCTTCAGAACAAGGCCTGGGATGTGTGTTGATGCAGCAACAAGGGGTGATCTTTTACGGGTCCAGGAAACTACGCCCTCATGAGTGTAATTACGCCACCCACGGCCTGGAGCATGCAACGGTCGTTTTGGTGCTAAAGTTTTGGCAGCACTACCTCATCGGAGAATGCTTTGTGGTCTTCACAGATCACAAAATCTTGAGGTATATCTTCCCCCAGTGGGACCTGAACTTGAAACAGCTCAGATGGGTGGAGTTCCTCCAGGATTATGACTACGAGATCTCTTATACTGAGGGAAAGGGCAATGTAGTGGCCGATACCTAAAGCAGGAGGGCGCAGAAGCATGCGGTACGAGAGTCGGCGGACACCTGGAAGGCAATGGTGGAGTTGGCTGCCTTACACTTGGATGCGAAGATGGATAGCGGTATAGGTTGCCTATATCAGATGACATTGCAGTCTTCTCTACTGAAACAAGTGGAACAGCCTTAGTGGGGAGACCCAAAGTGCGAAATGATGCGTGACCGAGTTGACTAGGGCAATGCTCTGGAAGGATGGATAGAGGATGGTCAGAACTAGATGCTTTTCCAGGGAAGGTTGTTTGTTCTAGATGTGATGCATGGAAAGGTTCTCTGTGAGTTCCACAACATACACATGGCGGTACACCCATGAGTTTCCAAGATGTACCAGGGACTGAAGAGGCAGTTTTGGTGGCCCGGAGTTAAGCGAGCGGTGACAGAGTTTGTGGCCAAGTGCTTAGTATGTCGGCAAGTGATGGCTGAACACCGAGTTCCAGGCAGCCTACTACAGCGAATAGATGTCCCCGAGTGGAAGTGGGATAAAATCATGATGGATTTCATCATGGGACTACCCAAGGTCCAAGGGGTATATGATTCCATATGGGTGGTATCGGAAAGGTTGACGAAATCGGATCACTTTCTTGCGATTAGGGAGTCGAGTGCAGTGGTTGCTTTGGCACGATGGTATGTGGATGAGGTGGTGCAGTTGCATGGAGTTCCGAGTTCTATAGTCTCGGATATGGATGCACGTTTTACATCGTGGGTCTGGAAAGGATTGCAGCAAGCTTTTGGCACACAGTTACACCATAGAACTGCTTTCCATCCCCAGACAGATGGACAAACCGAGCGCACCATCCAGACCGTAGAGGATATGTTGCAGGCATGTGTTCTGGACTCATGAGGATCATGGGTTCACTACTTGACTCTGTTAAAGTTTTCCTACAATAATAACTACCACTCTACCATTGGAATGGCCCCGTTTGAAGCTTTGTATGGTAGGCCATGTCGTTCACCTATGTGTTGGGCTGAAGTAGGAGAGGTAGGCATCCTTGGCCCGGAAGTGGTGCGGAGCACGACAGAGAAGGTTCAAATCATACGGGAAATGATGAAGGCGGCCCAGGACCGACAGAATTCGTATGCTGATACTAGAAGGAGGCCCTTGGAGTTTTAGGTTGGAGACCATGTGTTCTTGATGGTCTCCCATCGACGTGGGCAGCGGAGGTTCAGCAAGGGGAGTAAGCTTTCTCCCAGGTTCATCGGACCCTTCTAAGTGTTGTGGTGGGTCGGCGGAGTGCCTTATCATCTAGCGTTACCACCGCCGCTAATAAGGATACACTGTAACACCCCAGGTAAATAAGGAATATGAAATTTTCATATTTATCCATATTTGTGAATAAGATATTAATATGACTTTAAAGGGGACGCTATGCTCGATGGCGTACCCAACACGCAACAACGAGTTTCTTGGGAATCTTACGTTGCACACTAACAATAAAATAATATTATTCTAAATGGTAGTTAACATGTAACCGTTTTAAGGGCGGGAATGGATAGAAATAACTCAAATATGATTATATATGTTCTTAAATATTTTTACATTTATACAATAAAAGATAAAGGCTTAAAATACGGAAAGAATTCAATTTTAGGCGTATATGCCCTAGTTTTCACTAAAGGTTCACTTACCACCTTTTGATGGAGAACCGTCATTAAATATAGTTTTGTTCACTATTAAACATTCTTTTGGACCAAATAAAACTCTTATTAATAATCGGGACATCAAAATTTACTTTGTGTAAATTTTTGGTATCTTTCCGATAAAGTTCTTTTTTTAATGAATAGTGTAAAATGTTGTATTTTAATTCAAAACCACTTTTTAATCTAATTTATTTATACGATTAGATTATATTTTGAATTGGTTTTAATGTTAAATTATAAAATATTTTTACCATTAAATCCAATAGTGGTCGTTGGAATCAATTTCACTTTGAAATCAGACTTAAACTAGTGTCAATCTTTTGATACTTATTGTTTCATAAAACACGCTATTTGTCATGACAGCGGGAATTAATTATTAAATTAATTAATGTGACTTATATGTTTTTAATTTTTTAAAACGGACTTCATTTTTGAATTCAGAATATCAAATATAGCTTAGGGTGAATTTTTGGGATTTTTCTGAAAAACTTCAATTTTTGATGAATAGTGAAACCACTAAGTGGTACTTATAAAAACTGATTTTCCGTTTAAATGAAATTTTTCCATCATTGTGTTTTGATTTTCAAAAATCCAACATACATGGTTGTCATTAAGAAGTAAAATGTTGTTCAATGAGATTAAAATAATTTTTTGGTGAATAGTAACTTATTAAGTTTTTAATCGCGATTAGTGGTAATTAGTGTGGTTTAAGGTAAAAATAATTCTTTAATAAAATGAGATGAGCTTGACACATTTCTTACCCTCATTGGTTGTATCATGGACGACCAATACAAGCCATGGGTCAACTTGGGGACCCCATGGATCCACTTTGGTTGGGAAATGACATAAATAACATTTTATTTAATGTAAAAGTAAAATTGACACAAACATGATATGTTTTACCAAAACACTTTTTAAATGATTTTATACAAGTCATATTTTTGATTATAAATATTCATTGGAAAGATAAAAAGATTTCCTACATCAGAGTATTTTTTTTATAATTTTTAGACGTTAAATAAATTAAATTATTTGTGACATAATAATGATGCAGTGATGACATCATTATTTGACGATTTAAATAAAATGGAAAGATAATGTAAAATCTATGAACTACACATGTCCAAAACTTATTGGATAAGTGTATTTCGAAGCCTTATCACCTTATACACGAATTAAATCAATGTGGGACCTTTTGAAACCGAAACACATTTTCAAATAAAGTAATATGTCTTTACATTCCAAAAGTGCCCCTCCTCTCCTCTTATAAAAGGCCCCCACCTCTACCTCATTTAACACACTCCTCAAGCCTTTGGATCGGCCAAACCTTGCCCATTACTCTCTCCACATCCCTCTCCTCATCCTAGAGGATTCCCTTTGGGCAGAATCCTTTCAAAGGAAGCCTTTAGGCTCAAATCAAAAGGAGTTACACTTTTAAAGGTAATTCACTCTCTCATGTTCATTTGTTTTATTTTGCTTCTCCAACCCCCTAAACTCTTTTTATTTACTTCTTTTGTAACAACACCAGAATCTTAAATATACTAGGATGTTTTTTATAAGATTTATTCGAGCTACACTCTCACACAACTACATCAAATGGTTAAAGAACATACAGTTTCTGTGGATGGTGAAATTCTGCCTCCCGAAACGATGATTGTTCAATACTCATTTAACACCTTCAAAGGTGGCCATTATGATGTCACTATTTTTATATATGATATATAATATGTTTATGTTTTATTTACACTTCTGTATTTTTCATTTTTGTCTTACCTTTATGGCTTCCATTATGGGTATACGCGATATCTTTATTTAAGGAAGTGCGGACTACCGCCCCCTCAAAGTGATTTGATTCGTTAAATACCATATGTGGGACGTATAAAGGATGGAACTATGATATTATATTTGATATTATACTGTAATTATAATATACCTTTATATCATTATTATTCCATTCTATAAAATATGAAATAGAAATGAAAGTAGCGTTCATGCGTACGTACGGCTTACCGTCTCCATGAACGGTGCATTTCATTTCTTACCTCTAAATGATTATGTAATGTTATAAATTCATGCATGTACTGGATATATATGACATATATGATATCCAAATCATGAATATTATTCTGTATATAATAAAAATTTGACCACACGAACAACATGTAATGGTAAGAAGTCCACTTTTGACTTAAGAACCAAATATCGACAAAACAAACATTAATAACTTAAATGTTTACATAATGTTTATAACATGGAAATAAGTGATCTAATAGGAATAATGAACTAGAAAAAGGTTCTTAATAAATTGGAAATTAACTCAAGTTTATTATTCAGGACGTTAAAGAACGATCGAGTCAAGTCGGACCCGAGGTAAGGGATCCTACAACTCTCTTTCTTTATAAGTACACTCTTTTATGTCATTTATTTTAAGCTCATATTTCTTATGATTGGGATGTTATTTTATATTAATCCTACTGTAATTTTTATGTTCATGTGATAAGAGACCCTATTATCTCTCATCAATCCATTTTGGAAGTTTTGAGTGGCGCCGTTAGGCTGCCGAATTTTCGTAAGAGATCTAACCTCTCTCTTTCTTTTTAAGTACTCTCCTTTGTGTCACTTCTTTTAAGCTCCTCTTTGTAATGTTGGGGGATGTTATTTTATATTCCTCTTGCTGTACATTTTATTGTAATGTGATGAGATACACTATTTGATCTCATCAATCCATATTCGGAAGTTTTATGTGGCGCCGTTAGGCTGCCGAGTTTTCGTGAGGGATTTTTCATCTCATTTTTATTCCCGTGAGATTTATGCTACATTTGCCACAAATTCCATTGAGTGGTCTATGTACTGCCCATTATTCTACTCTTTGTGTAATATAGTTTCGTTTATGAGTATTTACATCAATGACCTATTGTCTTTCTTTCATGGGGTGTATGTTTTGAAAGATACCCAAGTCGGTAAGGGAACCTTTCACCCTCCTCTTTTTAAAAGACTTCTTTTATTGGGTCTTTTAATTTACATATTTTTATGTTGGGATATGTTCTCATACATCCTTATTGATGTAAATTTTATGTCCAAGTGATGAGATACACTTTTTATCTCTCATCAACTCATTTTGATGTGATGCCGTTAGTCTGTCAAGGGAACTTTTTAACCCAATTTCGATTTCTTTGGGTTCAACTTGTAGTCATTGAATATGTCATCCATTGAATATGTGTGAATGACATTTTATTGTTTTACACTTAATATCCACTTATATTGGGTTTATATATATTTGTCACACATATTTTTTGAGATTTATTTGTCCTTAATTTAAGGATACCTTCTTCAAGGTGGAATGGGACACTTTGATTCAAAAATCTCTTTATTAAATGTTTTAAATGGTTTTGGAAATGGTTTCTTTTTGAATGGATTCATTATTTCAATATCCTAAAATGTTATATTGTGATTGAAATGTGGAAATGTTATGTTTCCTTTATTCATGTTTATGTGATACGATTATGTTATGGTTCTTGGGCATTGTTATGAAGAACGGGTGGTTCCGTGATAAACTAAGGGCGGGTGAGCCCGATATAGCTCTCCAATGCATTGGGTAACGTGAAGGAGTGAAATGTTAAGGTTTCTCCGAAGAGATTTAGGGAATATACTGTGATGGGTATTCCAAACGTAACCAAGAGGGTTACTCCCTACGTAAGAATGTTATGAATGCCTCAAGTTACCTTTATGTCTTATGTTTTCTATGATTTATTCATGATTTGATATGCCTATGTTTTATGGGTAAATTATGATTTCATTCTTATGTATTTATGAACTCATGTTTCCTTTCCATATTTTTATAACCCTTATTGAGCTTTTTATGCTCATCCCAAGTTTTTGAAATGTTTTTCACAGGTCAAGGGAAAGGTACATGATGTGATGATAGTGTCAAGGATGTGTCAAGAAAGAATTCGTGTTTTATTTTAAATAGGATTCCGTTGATGGGATGAATGAATATTGTCTTTTATGTAACCACTTTGTTTAAATGTGGAATGTAATGCAAGTTTCATGATCTAATTCTCTAAAACTCTAAACCTGAAAATATCCTCAATGTGTAATCTTGTAATAACTCAAGATTAAGTAAGGTTTAAGGCTGGGGCCTTATAGTTGGTATCAAAGGTCGGTTTAGATAACTTTAGAGGTTAGGGTATTCTTTACGCATAATTGACAATTACCATAATGGTTAGGATTTCAGAAAGAGTCTTAGTTTTAGATAAAGTGAATGATTAAGTATATCTTATTGTCTATCTTACTCATTAGTACATGATGGTTTTGTTGATATACTCACACTGACCTTTTTGGTTTTAGCAAATGGCTGGATCTAGCAGGCACCAAAGTAACAGTGGATGTGAAGGAAACTGTGACAGTTTTTTGAGCAAGCAACTGAATGATATGGGAGCTGTAATGAGAACTCTTTTGATTATCCTCAACCAACTATCTGGAGTCATGATTGACCACCTAAACCTTGTAGATTTCTCTAAGGCATCATATATGCAAGAAACAAATCCCTACGGAAGTACAGGTAATAATCATAATGGTAAGTGTGTTCAAAAACCTATGTGTCAAAGATGTGGAAAGAAACACCTAGGAAAATGTTTCAAAGGGACAGAAATATGCTATAGATGTGGAAATGAAGGTCATAAAGCAAGAACCTGTCCTGGAAAAAGGAAGAATCCAGTTGACTCGAGGAAAGGGAAAGAAGTTCTTTCGGAGGGATCAATTGAATGTTTTAAATGTGGTGTGCATGGTCATTATGCAAACACATGTCCTATGAAGAAGTTTCGTGAATGGGGTCACCAAGAGCGTACCAATATTCGTTTACCAATACCTAATGCCATTCCAATTGAGGATGAAGAAACTGACAATGACCAATCAAAGGTATGTACTATTTCATGACTATTGTTTTCTTATTTTGGAATCTTAGGATATGATTCATGATTTTGTTTGTAGGAAAGAGGTATTTCGGAATAAGTTGGAAAGGAATGGATAATGGATCATGAAGAATGTTGAATGAGTAAGATGTCAATATATGAGGGCTTCAAGAGTTAGGGTGAAATTCTTAAGTGTATTAAGTCTCTTTTGATGATGGGGTTACATTAGAAGACTTTTTATATTATGTGTAACCCTGATGTTTAATATAGGAAAATTTTATTCAAGTAATAGTTATCTTTTCTTTTGTGGACATAGTTATAAAGAACCATTTGGGTTTATATGATCCTTACTTTTGTGGTAATTATGGGTTACCATATGTTATGATTGACGTGAAAGGCATGAGATAAAATTGAGGTTAAATTATGTTATGGTTATTTTTGATGATTTTATCCCTTTTTGGGTAATGATTTGAGAATTATATAGTTTTGTAAAAAGGACAACACGCAGACCGTGTGACAACCGGTCGTGTCGGACAATGCTGCGGGAATCGAACCCACAACCAAAGTGCGACTGGTATTTATCGCCTACCACTGGACTACGTGAAGCCCCTGGTTAGTTTGACTGATTCTTTTTAGTTATATGATTTTATGAATTAAGAGTAAGTTTATTTTGGAGGATATGTGATTAGGATAGTTACTTTTCAATGTGAGACTTTAGGAGCAACTGATGTTGTTTGGAGATAAATGTTACGATTTAACTTGGAAGACTATGTGACTAAATCCTTCAAATATTTGGGTTTCAATCTTATATTGGTTTACTTTGAAAAATTTTATGGACAAATTGTCTATCGGATGGTCCTCGTTGAACTTTGGGTTTTGTTGGACAAATTTTGGAGATTAAGAATAGATTTTCTTTTTATAAGGGGTTATCCTCTTCTGGATTATCTGATCTTGTACTAACCTTTTTGGTTTTGGTTTTGGTTAAAGCCTAAAAACATGGGATGTATATAGTTCTCTTTTGGGGATTAGGTGATTCTCTAGAAGTTGATTATAGTACTCTTAATGCGGACAAGTCTCCCTAAATACTCATCTTTTGGAAAAAATATGAGTTTGACTAAGGAATCTAGTAAAAGTTGAAAGTCAACATGATAAGTGATTATGCTTCCTTATGAATAAATTCCTCAATAAAAAGTAACTTAAAACAAAAATGTTGTCTATTAACTTTTCCTACTGGGGAATCAAATACCGTTTAACCCATCACAAGTTTGTGATTTTCTCGTGGTTAACTTTCTCCTAAACATGTTTTCTATCACTCTCCATCAGAACATGACCCTTTGTTTTTTTCCTCCATGTCCATATTTTCATACTTGTAATCCTAGTATGGGTTAACTCGGGTGACCTTTGTACTTATCTTTCTTTATTTTAAAGTGATTTTTTTTTACCAACACTTCCCCGATGTGGGACGTTCAAGGATGTTTCCAAGCACAATTTTAAAATTGCGAGGACGCAATTCCCAAAAGGGGGGAAGGATGTAACACCCCAGGTAAATAAGGAATATGACATTTTCATATTTATCCATATTTGTGAATAAGATATTAATATGACTTTAAAGGGGACGCTATGCTCGATGGCGTACCCAACACGCAACAACGAGTTTCTTGGGAATCTTACGTTGCACTCTAATAATAAAATAATATTATTTTAAATGGTAGTTAACATGTAGCCGTTGTAATGGAGGGAATGGATAGAAATAACTAAAATATGATTATATATGTTCTTAAATATTTTTACATTTATACAATAAAAGATAAAGGCTTAAAATACGGAAAGAATTCAATTTTAGGCGTATATGCCCTAGTTTTCACTAAAGGTTCACTTACAACCTATTGATGGAGAACCGTCATTAAATATAGTTTTGTTCACTCTTAAACATTCTTTTGGACCAAATAAAACTCTTATTAAGAATCAGGACATCAAAATTTACTTTGTGTAAATTTTTGGTATCTTTCCGATAAAGTTCTTTTTTTTAATGAATAGTGTAAAATGTTGTATTTTAATTCAAAACCACTTTTTAATCTAATTTATTTATATGATTAGATTATATTTTGAATTGGTTTTAAAGTGAAATTAGAAAATATTTTTACCATTAAATCCAATAGTGGTCGTTGGAATCAATTTCACTTTGAAATCAGACTTAAACTATTGTCAATCTTTTGATACTTATTGTTTCATAAAACACGCTATTTGTCATGACAGCGGGAATTAATTATTAAATTAATTAATGTGACTTATATGTTTTGAATTTTGTAAAACGGACTTCATTTTTGAATTCAGAATATCAAATATAGCTTAGGGTGAATTTTTGGGATTTTTCTGAAAAACTTCAATTTTTGATGAATAGTGAAACCACTAAGTGGTACTTATAAAAACTGACTTTCCGTTTAAATGAAATTTTTCCATCATTGTGTTTTGATTTTCAAAAATCCGACATACATGGTTGTCATTAATAAGTAAAATGTGGTTCAATGAGATTAAAATAATTTTTTGGTGAATAGTAACTTATTAAGTTTTTAATCGCGATTAGTGGTAATTAGTGTGGTTTAAGGTAAAAATAATTCTTTAATAAAATGAGATGAGCTTGAAACATGTCTTAACCTTATTGGTTGTATCATGGCCGACCAAGACAAGCCATGGGTCAATTTGGGGACCCCATGGATCCACATTGGTTGGGAAATGACATAAATAACATTTTATTTAATGTAAATGTAAAATTGACACAAACATGATATGTTTTACTAAAACAATTTTTAAGTGAGGTTATACAAGTCATATTTTTGATTATAAATATTCTTTGGAAAGCTAAAAAGATTTAATACATCATAGTATTTTTTTTTATAATTTTTAGACGTTAAATAAATTAAATTATTTATGACATAATAATGATGCAGCGATGACATCATTATTTGACGATTTAAATAAAATGGAAAGATAATGTAAAATATATGAACTAAACATGTCGAAAACTTATTGGATGAGTGGATTTCGAAGCCTTATCACCTTATCCATGAATTATATCAATGTGGGATCTTTTGAAACCGAAACACATTTTCAAATAAAGTAATATTTCTTTACATTCCAAAAGTCCCCCTCCTCTCCTCTTATAAAAGGCCCCCACCTCTACCTCATTTAACACACTCCTCAAGCCTCTGGCTCGGCCAACCCCTGCCCATTTCCTCTCTCCACATCCCTCTACTCATCCTAGAGGATTCCCTTTGGGCAGAATCCTTTCAAAGGAAGCCTTTAGGCTCAAATCAAAAGGAGTTACACTTTTAAAGGTAATTCACTCTCTCATGTTCATTTGTTTTATTTTGCTTCTCCAACCCCCTAAACTCTTTTTATTTACTTCTTTTGTAACAACAACAATATCTTCAATATACTAGAATGTTGTTATAAGATTTATTCGAGCTACACTCTCACACAACTATATCAAATGGTTAAAGAACATACGGTTTCCGTGGATGGTGAAATTCTGCCTCCCAAAACGATGATTGTTCAATACTTATTTAACACCTTCAAAGGTGGCCATTATGATGTCACTATTTTTATATATGATATATAATATGTTTATGTTTTATTTAAGCTTCTGTATTTTTCATTTTTGTCTTACCTTTATGGCTTTCATTATGGGTATACGCTATATCTTCATTTAAGGAAGTGCGGACTACCACCCCCTCAAAGTGATTTGATTCATTAAATACCATATGTGGGACGTATAAAGGATGGAACTATGATATTATATATGATATTATACTGTAATTATAATATACCTTTATATCATTATTATTCCATTATATAAAATATGAAATAGAAATGAAAGTAGCGTTCATGCGTACGTACGGCTTACCGTCTCCATGAACGGTGCATTTCATTTCTTACCTCTAAATGATTATGTAATGTTATAAATGCATGCATGTACTGGATAAATATGACATATATGATATCCAAATCATGAATATTATTCTGTATATAATAAAAATTTGACCACACGAACAACATGTAATGGTAAGAAGTCCACTTTCGACTTAAGAACCAAATATCGACAAAACAAACATTATTAACTAAAATGTTTACATAATGTTTATAACATGGAAATAAGTGATCTAATAGGAATAATGAACTAGAAAAAGGTTCTTAATAAAGTGGAAATTAACTCAAGATTATTATTCAGGACGTTAAAGAACGATCGAGTCAAGTCGGACTCGAGGTAAGGGATCCTACAACTCTCTTTCTTTATAAGTACACTCTTTTATGTCATTTCTTTTAAGCTCATATTTATTATGATTGGGATGTTATTTTATATTACTCCTACTGTAATTTTTATGTTCATGTGATGAGAGACCCTATTATCTCTCATCAATCCATTTTGGACGTTTTGAGTGGCACCGTTAGGCTGCCGAATTTTCGTAAGAGATCTAACCTCTCTCTTTCTTTTTAAGTACTCTCCTTTGTGTCACTTCTTTTAAGCTCCTCTTTGTAATGTTGGGGGATGTTATTTTATATTCCTCTTTCTTTACATTTTATTTTAATGTGATGAGATACCCTATTTGATCTCATCAATCCATATTCGGAAGTTTTATGTGGCACCGTTAGGCTGCCGAGTTTTCGTGAGGGATTTTTCATCTCACTTTTATTTCCGTGAGATTTATGCTACATTTGCCACAAATTCTATTGAGTGGTGTATGTACTGCCCATTATTCTACTCTTTGTGTAATATACTTTCTTTTATGAGTATTTACATCAATGACCTATTGTCTTTCTTTCATGGGGTGTATGTTTTGAAAGATACCCAAGTCGATAAGGGAACCTTTCACCCTCCTCTTTTTTAAAAGACTTCTTATATTGGGTCTTTTAATTTACATATTTTTATGTTGGGATATGTTCTCATACATCCTTATTGATGTAAATTTTATGTCCAAGTGATGAGATACACTTTTTATCTCTCATCAACTCATTTTGATGTGATGCCGTTAGGCTGTCAAGGGAACTTTTTAACCCAATTTCGATTTCTTTGGGTTCAACTTGTAGTCATTGAATATGTCATCCATTGAATATGTGTGAATGACATTTTATTGTTTTACACTTAATATCCACTTATATTGGGTGTATATATATTTGTCACACATATTTTTTGAGATTTATTTGTCCTTAATTTAAGGATACCTTCTTTATAAGGGATTTCATCACATTTGACATTTCTATTGAGGGATCATTGTTGTTATGCACCAATTCACTCTTATATGGTGTATATACTGTCCTTTGGAGTATTATATCATGAATCCTTTTATTCTCATGATATTATAAAATTCTGACTAAATGTTATTCCTCGATTATTGTATTCAAGTGTCTCTAATTTTGGTAAAACCCCTTTAACCAAAATATCGTTTTAAATGTTTTAATTATTTGTTCTTATTAATATCCATGTTTTAAAAATGGTTTTAAGGATTTATTTATATGGATATTAATGGTTTAAAATGATAAAAGCTTCAAGGTGGTATGGGACACTTTGATTCAAAAATATCTTTATTAAATGTTTTAAATGGTTTTGGAAATGGTTTCTTTTTGAATGGATTCATTATTTCAATATCCTAAAATGTTATATTGTGATTGAAATGTGGAAATGTTATGTTTCCTTTATTCATGTATATGTGATACGATTATGTTATGGTTCTTGGGTATTGTTATGAAGAACGGGTGGTTCCGTGATAAACTAAGGGCGGGTGAGCCCGATATAGCTTTCCAATGCATTGGGTAACGCGAAGGAGTGAAACGTTAAGGTTTCTCCGAAGAGATTTAGGGAATATACTGTGATGTGTATTCCAAACGTAACCAAGAGGGTTACTCCCTACGTAAGAATGTTATGAATGCCTCAAGTTACCTTTATGTCTTATGTTTTCTATGATTTATTCATGATTTGATATGCCTATGTTTTATGGGTAAAGTATGATTTCATTCTTATGTATTTATGAACTCATGTTTCCTTTCCATATTTTTATAACCCTTACTGAGCTTTTTATGCTCATCCCATGTTTTTGAAATGTTTTTCACAGGTCAAGGGAAAGGTACATGATGTGATGATAGTGTCAAGGATGTGTCAAGAAAGAATCTGTGTTTTATTTTAAATAGGTTTCCATTGATGGGAAGAATGAATATTGTCTTTTATGTAACCACTTTGTTTAAATGTGGAATTTAATGCAAGTTTCATGATCTAATTCTCTAAAACTCTAAACCTGAAAAGATCCTCAATGTGTAATCTTGTAATAACTCAAGATTAAGTAAGGTTTAAGGCTGGGTCCTTATATACACAATGTCTTCCATGTGTCCCAGCTCTGTCGGTATCTGCACGACGATTCACACGTCCTTGATTGGGGTGAGCTGGACATCGAAGACGACGTGACTTTTGAGGAGAGTACATGGGAGAGGGAATCACATATGCATACCCAGTACCCAGAGTTGTTTTATGTTTTGTTCCTTGTGGTACCTGTTGTGGTAGAATGTTTTTTCTTTTTGGCTATGAAATTTACTGGCTCTCTTTCCTCTGAATGTGTGTGAAAAGCCCTGGCTATGGGGAGGAGAGAACCCGAACCCTAATCAAGACGCATTAAGGTGGATGCGATTAAACCCATGTGAGCGAGTCAGCGCTGCCCAAAGTGGATAATATCTTGACATGTGGGATGATACTCCCCATCCCACATGCATGGGCAGTTTGGCATGGTATGGTGCTTGGTTCTTGAGAGGGAGGCATTTCTAGATAACGATGAGGTTCACTCCCGAGAGGTATCCTTCGAGGTGGTTGTTCAGACCCTCTCTTCTCTTTTGGATTGTTTTGATTATCGAGGGCGAGAATAGTTTGAGGGGTATCTAATGTAATGGCCCGGACCCTCCTGGCCCATTAATTTGCCAATGTGAGGCTCCACCAAAACGGTGGCACCATGAGGGTGACACCGTGAGGGTGACACTGTGAGTGTGACACCGTGACAGTGGCACCGTGTCCCCTCGCCGAGCCTTTCGTTCTTTTTCCAGTACCTGACTTTTCCACTCCCACAACATAAGTTTCAATGTTAATTAATTCTCTTACTCCTTTTAAAACAATTTAAAGCCTATGCTTAATTCCTAAAAATCCCGAGAGACCTCTGTGTGTAATTTCCCAACCGTGTGGTCAACCCATGACCCCCGCTCCTTACGCGGTTTGGCGTTCTCATCTCAACCGTTCGCGGCTCTTATAAACTAAGGGTTATCCATGGTTTCTTATTTCCTCGGTCGTGGCTTTTCACGAACAGCTTCTGGTGCATCGGGTGAGCCGCATCGTTATCCATAAAGTTCCGCGCTCGGCCTAAGCGTCGATCATCTATCAACAAGTAGGGAATTTCTCTTTCGTCTCTCTCTTTTGTGTATCATGCGGGGTGGGTGTGCTTTCGATTCTATAAAATTGGATAAACCAGGCCTAAATAAATATAATAAACTGTTTCTATAAAGAATGAATGGGGGGCTATGATCGTTGATGTTGTTTAAATTATGATCATCTTTCTGAATTGTGTCGGCTTGCACCTTCTGAAAATTGTGGTCGTTGGTGGCCATTTTCTGTGCACTAATAAACCTCTCGTGGTGTTTTAAATGGCTTGTTCCTAATTGTAAACTCCTTCTGTGAAAAGTAAATTGGTTAATCACGTTTACCCGGCTGAATAAATTGAAAGCACTAGGATCAATCCCTTCTATGTTAACCCCGGTCAAAACAAGTAATTGAAATCATTGAGTGTGTTAAATCTTATAAATCAGAAAATACAAGAATAGCCCTATTTAGTGTTGGTGGCAGTGGTTTGGTTGTTTTCATTCACGGGCTGATTGGTGGAAATGTGGGGGGGGGGGGATGGGATCCCCTATTTGTATGGATTCGGTGGTTGTGAGTTTTATGTCCGGGTGGGTACTTGTATATATCATGAATTGGGGTGGGATCATCTGTTGATGAAAACCTTTTTGGGGATGGGGACACAGGGTAGTGTCTCAGGGTTGTCTAATTCAAGTACTTCGAGGGTCTCACTTTTCCATTGTTGTTGTGACTCTACAAGAGAACCAGGTTTGGATGCTTAGTTGATGTTTGGATGGTTTTGTTTCCTTGGTTATGCTTATGGTGTTAGTTGCCCAGTAGTGCATGAAATTATTTGAACGTTATCACTAAACATGAAACAAGAATGGAACAAATGGGTTTTGTTGGCGAGATTCGTGACTCGGACTTGAGTGCTGTTGTGATTTGTAGGCTGTCTAAAGAAAAACCTAGATTTGGGTGAGTGCTTGTTACCTATATATATACTTTTAGCTTTGTGTTTCTTAATCTTGCCTCACCCATGTTGAGAACTTAGGGCTGAACACCCCCATTTCATGGGGGAGAGTGTTATTTCCAACACTATTCTTAGTGGATGGTTATTAGCACCTTGTCTGCTCCCTTTCCCGGATAGCCCAAGTATCTTCGAGCATGCTGTGATGGCCTAAAGTCTATTATTAGCCCATGAACCTTCGGGCGGGGTAGTGTGGTGGTTGTCCAGGTGTGTGTGGTAGGTAGTTTCCCAAGTTTCTTCGGGATGAGGCCCAAGTGTCTTCGAGCGTGGAAGTGGATTTTCTATCCCAGGTGTCTTCGGGCATGGTGGCGGTTGTTCTGGACTATGTGTTTGAAGGCATGGTTACATGTGATAGTTGTGGCCCAGGTGTTTGCAGGAGGGATTCGGCAGTGGGACTGCGTGTGGTTGTGGCCCAGGTGTGTGCGGGCGGGTGAGGCAGTGGGACTACGGTGACAGAATGGCGGGATTGGTTCGATGCCTAGGATGTCTCAATAACCAGTTGGGAAAGTGGCGTGGGGTACCCAAACATGGATGTTCTCTTATTATATACATTACTTGACTTGTGTTATTTGGGGAGTGTTCCTTGGTGAGGCATGGGTGGATAGTTTACCTTGACAGGTATTTGGTTTACTCATTTTCTCACAGGACTTTAGTACATTCCCCCACTTGTGCACGAGAGTCTTTGGTTTTTCCCTACTGAGTGTACTTGTAGGCTCACCCTATGTATATAAAACTGATTTTAGGTTTCTAGAAAGTCATCGGGGATCGTGTGGGACCATACTAGCTCAGACCTTTGGGGCAGTTGCAGTTGTTGTTTTTCTTTCATTGGTACTTACCTTTGTAGTCACCTTTTGTGGCTTTTGCTTTTGGAACATGCATGTGGGAATGGTTTACTTTTGGCTTTTCTTTTCTTTTACCTTGGTGTTGTTGGGTTTTATCTTCTCATCTCCTAGTCCTATAAAACAAAAAAAGGGTAATGCTCTCCATTTGTTTGTAATTTCTATACCCTTGGTACTAGTCACCACTCCGGGACCTATTGAAGGCGGATTTCGGGGGTCATTATCACTCCTTCAACTTAAATAAAGAAGGGCCTAGAAATTTGAAAACCCTTCCCTTCTTTTGGTGAAGGCGGGTCATGACAGTTCCCCTAACATAACTGATGGTCTGGGTGCATAGGATTGTTTGGGCTATCTTACAATTTATGATAGTAGTGTGCCTACTGTGTGCTACCTAATTTCAGGTTCAAACACACCATTTTTACCAAAAATTCCCACAAAACCCAAGGGTAAATATAGTACCAAATATAAAAGAAATATTACCTTGAAAAGGAACAAATAATTTCATAATTACAATAATCATAAAATCTTTTTTCCCATAGGATGTAAACTTCAAGTCCAATAAAGGAACAAAAATGAGAACGACTCTATAAACAAAAACTAGAATTCCCTTTTTTTTTGCTCATCATTAAAATTCTACCGATAGACATGGTCCAATGGTATGTAATTAAAATTAATAATTTTCTATTGGGACTCCATAATAAATATGGGTAACTGAAATATATTCATATCATGTTCAAGATCCAACTCTACCCAATTCAGTTCTTGATAGTGATCTAGATTATACCTTTTCTGATCTGTGATGTGAAACAAGTCATGAATTGACAAATAAAAATATATTAAATCAATTCATTATAAAAACTATCTAATTTTCTATGTTATCTAAAATTATTCTAAGATACCTTTGCATCAGCCTCCCTTGCATACCAAGATGCTAGTGACCCATGCGAAGAGACAAATTCCAAAAAACAAGGATCACTAATTGATAATTCCAATGTTATGTTCCATTGAATAGCATAATAGATATATTGGGTATCCACTCTGAAAAAATGAATATTACCTAACCAAATTTCATTAGTCATTCCGTGAACCGGGTTCAGTCCCAACAATGAGGTCTCACCCTCATAAATCCAACATAAAGGTGACCAACACGGCTGACCATAATGTTATTCCAAGGGATCCCTTTTTATTGAGAATTTTTATCCAATATTATAATAAAGACACTCTAAAAATGAATTCATATCCCATGATCCTCCGAAGTGAAACTCACATGCCTAGAAAATTTCTTCCATGATCTTATTTTCCAACTCCTTCTAGAATCTCATAGTGGATGGAATGTCATGCTCAAATTCATCATTCACTCCATTTCCGTTTAGAGGAATTCACAAGAACAAGAGGTAATGTGGGGAAATATTATTGAAATTTTTTTATGGAATTCCATGAATACTCACTATCTCTTAAACATTCAAAAGTCCTATATTGTCCAAAATGGATGAATCATTAATCATAATTAAATTGTGTAATTTATTCTGATGGTCAATCCCCATCCATATTTAATTCCATCCCAATGATTTATTAGTTTACCCAATTATGAAATTCATGGGGGTATTCTCATAATACAATGTCTTAATGGGTAATGACTAAGGAAAACTAGAGTGACATCAACTTACTACTTAAACTGATGTAAATGTATAGCCTCGATACATAAAGTCAACAATAACCCATTTAATATGAAAATACTAGATCTAATGACGCGCGTCCTAAAACCTCATGGTTCTCTCTGGGCGAATAAACCATTGATACTAGTGTAAATCCCACATCACCACCTTTTGCCAAAACATATCTCCACCACACATTCCTCGACGAAATGAACTCTTCATGAAGACAAGAACCAACCACTAGGTTGCTCCGCATAATTAAATGACATTATAGAATATAATAATAGTTCATAATAATGTTTCTCATAACAAATAAACACTAAAATGGAGGGAGATAGCTAAAAATAAAAATAAAATAACTCCATTGGGTTCATTTGTCTCCCAAAAAATCTGGTAAAAAATCACATTCAAATTCCACTCATCCATGGCCTTCATTAGGGAAAGGACTAGATCTTTTTATCTAATGGGATCTTCTAACAGAAAATAATTTTATAGGGCATAGATGATATTGAAATCAAACCCCCGAATGAATTAAACCCATGGTCACATCCTTTGATTAAAATATTCCTTTTAATAATATGTATTCTAATCTCTTATGATCATAATATACCAAAAAATCCCCCTAAATATATAGTTACACAACATAATTAAGGCTTACATAACTAAAAAAATTCAATGTCATGGGTTGGATAATTATTTTCATGTGGTCATAGTTAGAGATATCCTTAAAACACATTGTGCCCATCCAATATCTACAGAAATCCATAACTCATACATGATGCATCACATCACACAATGTATCAATTTCCAGACTCAGAAAAGATAAAAAAGGGGTTATGATCAAACATAGCTAATTCACCAAAAAATACTCTAAACACACTGGAATCCACTTTAGATTTACCACCTTTTTAGTTTGTGTTTTCATGGATGAAGCAATCTCAAATTAATATCTAATCAATTCCTTTTATCACCCCATAAGGACCAAAAATCATTTGTTCTGAAGGAAGATTCTAAACTGATCCCATAGAATTACTATAGTAATCTTCATAGGGTACACCAAAACCCCATGTTCCCTAGTCAAATGGATCAGAAACATATACTCCATAATTTATAAGGTTCACTTAGAGATCTTATCAAAGGGGAAACATTCTTAATGATATCATAGCATAAACCTCAAATATCATTCATTCTCATTATCATTCCTGGTGTGAACCATGACGTGATCCATAAATACTATGATAAATACATCAATGTAATAGTAGAACACCCCTTTCATGAGATCTATAGAAAATAATGGAGCATTTCTTAAATCAAATAGGTATGACCAAATGAATATAGTGGTCATACATTTTTTGTGAGGCTGCATTAGGCACCTCATCCTCTCTAACTCAGAATAGATAACACGCTGAATAAAAATTGATCATGTTTAACCACCTACCCCCATTAGATAATAGAAATATCCATGGATATAGTGGAAGTGGTATTGGTTAATGATAGTTACCTTATTCTACTATCAATAATCAATACACAACTAGAAATATCAATCATCCTTCTTTGTAAAATGTACTGGGTAGACCATGGTGAGATTCTCTAGTGAATGAATCTTTTAGATTCTATACCATCAATATCAATCAATAATCCACTAAAATTTTTGGAAACCATAAATTCATGGGATGTGATATCTACAATGTTCTGAGTGCTATATTTATGGTGAAATCGACATCCCCCAAAAGTGGAAAACCAAAAAATCAAATAAAAAATACCTCTCTAAAATTATCTAACACTAGTGGTAATGCACTCTTTGGAACACTACCATCTTCCATTAATATGAGTGATAAAATATTCAAACCATGAGTTCCGGATTCACGAAATAGAAGACTAGCATGTCCTAGATGATGATCCCAGTCGCCTTGAAAATCCTAATATCTTTCATCTATTTTTCACAAAATTTAAATTACAATTATTTTAATCAATGGGAGCCTAAAAATAAATAAATTAATCCATACAAAGGATTATTTTAAATAAGTCCATTTATAATACCATGAAATCACATTCCTCCTAAAAACTAATAGATTGAGTGTGTAACATCCCAGGTAAATAAAGAATAAGAGATTTTCATATTTATTAATATTTGTGAATTAAATATTAAAATATACTTTATAGGGGTTTCTATGTTCGATAGTATACCTGATACGCAACAATGGGTTTCCTTGAAATCTTACATTGCACACTAATAATATAATATTAATTTTTTAAATGGTAGTTCTCTCCTAGCTGTTGTATTGGAGGGAATGAATAAAACAAACTACAATACGATTATACATGATAGTTAAATGTATTTAAATTTAACCAATAAAAAGATAGAGGCTTAAAATTTGGATGAATCTAATTTTAAGCATGATTTACATTAGAATGTCTACTTACTGCCTTTTAATGGAGAACCCTCATTAAATCTAGTTTTAGTCATTTTTATATGTTTTAATTGGCCAAATAAAATCCTTATTTATAATGGGGATATCAAATTTTACTTTTTCTAAATTTTAGGATTTTTTTCGATAAACTTCATTTTTTAATGAATAGTGAAAATAATGTATTTTAATTCAAAACTACATTTTTATCTAAATTATTTATATAGATAGATTATATTTTTAACTAGTTTTAAAGTGTAATTAAAATATATTTTTACCTATTAATTCAATTTTGGTTATTGGATTTAATTTCATTTTTAAATTGGACATAAACAAGTATCAATCTTTTGATAGTTATTGTTTCTTAAAATCATGCTATTTGTTTTGATAATGGGAAATAATTTTAAAATTAATTAATGCCAATTCTATGTTTTGAATTTGGAAAAATGTACATCATTTTTCAATTCACAATATCAAATAATGCTTTGGCTGAATTTTTGGTATTTTTTTTGAAAAATGTCTATTTTTGATGAATAGTGAAACCACTTAGTAGTAGTTAAAAAAACATACTTTTTCATTGAATGAATTTTTACCAATTTTGTGAATTGAATTTTGAAAAATCTGACATACATGGATTTTATTAGTAATTAAAATGTGGTTCAATAAGATGAAAATGATTTTTGGTGAATAGTAACTTTTGACTTTTATTTACCGCGGTTAAAGTAAAATAGGGTAATTCATGGTAAAAAGACTTTCTATAATAATTCAAAATTACCTTAACACTTTTCCAAACCTTATTTTTTGAGTCATTTACGGCCATGGGCATCTATGGGTTGATTTTGGGACCCCTTTGATCCACTTGGAAGTGATAATGACAATTTAAATTAATTAACTTAAAGTAAAGGAAAAAATGACAAAAAATTCTTTTAGTAAATTAATATTTACAAGGGGTTATTTAAATTATCTTTTCAACTATAAATATTCATTAGAAATAAAAAAATATGTCCTATATCATGGTATATGTTTATAATTTTTAGACAGCAAAGAAATTAAATTATTTATAACAAAATAATGATGCAGTGTTTACCTCATTAATAAATCATTAAAATAAATAAGATTATAAACATTAAAACAATATCCAAAACATGTCAAATTCTTATTTTATTATTTTATTCCCAATATGGGTCATCATATCTTTGAATTTAATCATTATTGGACCTTTTGAAACTGAAGATATGTTTATAATAAAATAATATTTTCACACTTTCCAAAAGAGTCCCTCCTCTCCCTTATAAAAGGAAACCATTTCTAACCAATTTCTCACACCTCTATAGCCATTTGGATCATTCCAAATCTACCAAATTAACCTTCCTATATCCCTCTCTTCCACCTAGAATCCTTAACTTAGGCAGCATGCACTTCATGAAGTCCTTTTGGTTCAAACCGTAGGAAGTTACCCAAATTAAAGGTATCAATTCCTCATAAATAGTTTCTTTTATTTTACTTCTCCAACCCCTAAACTATTTTTATTTATTTCTTTTTTAATAACACTAGTATCCTCCATATAATGATATGTTGTTATGAGAAGGATTCTGACAACACTTACACACACCTCCATCTAATGGATGAAGAACATAATGTTTCTTGTGGATGGAAAACTAATGCCTCACAAAACAATTATTGTTCGATTATCTCGTACCTCCTCTAATGGTGGCCATTATTATGGAACATTATTTATATATGATATATATTCTGATTATTTTTTCGTTATGATTCTTTAATTTCCATTTATAGCTGTCTTGTTTTGGTTTTTCAGGACTCGAAACACCCAACGACTCCGTATCCAATGATTGATGGACTTTCTTTCCAAAGGTAGGCATTCACTGGATGGTCTGACCAGTGACTCTTAAGAACTCACATTGGTCGAGAGGATGGGAAGTCAGGCTCATTACACCCTTTTGGGGGGAAATTATTGCTTTTTCCGGGACTCTCTTATAGACTTAAGACATATTCATATGTTCGCGAATCTTTGGTTTATACCCAAAAATAGTATCCACGGATTTAACATTGGTGGGCAATGGTGAAATGGACCCATGGGTTCAGAATCACTTATTCTCGAGGTTTACCATCCCTCTTTGGATTAATGGCCCCGAAGAGTCGGAACTCGCTTGTGGCGGCACTAGGAGCGGCGTGGTGAAACGATGTGAGGACAGTGGGATCAACCACTTGTCGGGTTTGAACCTCAGCGAGGCTTCCTATGTACGCTGCCTAGGAGACATGGATCAATGTCCACGTAGTTCCGATTAATGTGGGGCTTACGCTCTGGGGAACCCAAAGATATTGATTGGGGATTACACTCTGAGGAGGCCCAAGATGATAGATTGGGGCTTACACTCTGAGGAGGCCCATGATGTTGGTAAACCGGCGTGAAAGAGGGGGTCATAATGACCCGTTATTGGGCTTCAACCTCGGAGAGGCTTCCTGCGTACCATGCCTAGGGGACCGGGAGCAAAGTCCACGTAGTTCGGATTAATACAGGGCTTACACTCTAGGGCAGCCTGAGATGTGGATTGGGGCTTACACTCTAAGGAGGCCCAATATGATAGATTGGGGCATACACTCTGAGGAGGACCATAAGAGGATGTCATGGTCGATGCTTACTCTATGCCCACGTGATTCATGAATGGTGTGAGAAACAAGACACAGTAGGTACCCGATGATCACGTCGCGAGAGGTGCGTCCATGAGATGTGGAGTGGGGCTTACACTTGAGGGCAGACCATGAGGTCGAGGCTCACTCCAAGATAGACTTCTGTGGTGACAAAGCCTAGCAGAAGAGGTAAAGGGGGTGCTTCTCTTCCCATCTCCTCTATTGTAGTGCATGTGGGCCTACTTCTGATGGAAATTTTACCATCTCCGAGGAGCCCTCAAAAAGTGGAGGGGTAGTGAGTGGGTTCCGAAGCTCAGACTCCACATTACCGTGTGAATTTGAACCCGTGAATGCTTAGGGAATCTGCTCAAGGGTCGAGGCAACCTTTTTTCCCCTGTTTACAGTGGGTATGTGAACTCAAAATAGCACGCTGATGCACCTGAAAGTTACACCACGCGGATCCGATGGCTCTGGTGGAGGCCTCAGCTCGGGGCCAATGAATAGGCCAATGAGGGAGTCATGGAGGACCTGGATGCATAAGATGGATTTTATCTTGCTTAGAAAATGAGAACACCGAAGTATTTGGAGAGTCATCGAAAGGTATGGGTGGTGGCGCCCTTCGCGTGGGGAAGTGTCATGTAGCTGGAAAATCCATCTGCGAACCTGGGTGGTCCGCGGACTAATCGGCATCCCGCGAAATATGGTGGTCTGTGGCTTCAGGTTCAATCTGTGTACCAGGTTTTTTCGCTGAGGGTTCTAGGTGGTCAATGGTGGCCAAGGGAGGCACCAGTCGGAGGCTCGTTTGTTGGGGCTTCGCCCGTGTAGGAGAGTGCTACGCAGTGCGACGGATGGGAAAAGAGGCATAACCTCCCAGGTCTGCAAGGAAGTCCTCCACGGAGGGGATATGGTTCGCGATTCTCCTTGTTTGTTTTTTGTTATTTTAGGTTCATGGTTCTCCAAATTATTATGTATTTTCCAATTCTTTGTTAATTCTTATACCTTCTGTGGTTCGCGGGTGTGAATTTCGTTGTTTGCGAAATCCGAAGCATTCCTTCAACCGATCTCCTTCCGAATATCCAATCCCTCTAAATCCGATTCCAATCCCCTGATCCCCCTTTCTTTCCACCTTTTCTCCTTTTATAGTGTGGTAAAGGGATGTATCTGTAGCCACGCGACACCTTTTGCGGAGGCCCATAACCAAATACCCTTTTTACAGCTGACTTGGTCAATCCGCAATTTTCGGTGGGTATTGAATGCTTCCCCCCACCCTCCGCGAGGCGAACTCAAGGAGTGCTCTGTGGCTGTATAGGGTTCCGCCTCTATTACATGAACGACAGTGGGTGCGGCTTGATCCGGTCGATGCGGTCCGCAGTTGGGGCAGTTCATGATGGTGAACTGGACTGGCGCTCATCCTTCCTCGTGACTGCGGAGTCTCTCCACCTCCATTTCACAAACGAAAATGGTTCGCGGAAGGGTTTCCTCGCAGGGCCTGGCCACATTGTGCTTCCAAGGGACTGGTTTGTGGAACTGTCCGGTTTGTGTCCCTTTTTTGATTATTTTACCCAATTCATTGGAGGATTTCGGTAGAAACCCCTTTGTGGAATTTTCAGGACCCTACAAATACCCCCCATCGGAACGAGGTCCCATCGGAACGAAGAGGAGGCCATTCCGATGTAAAGCGGTCCTGAAACTGAGATGGTTTGCAGTACAGAGGTGGACCCGGTAGGGGACCATGCCTATAAATACAAGGAGCTCTTCATTTGTCCTTTACCGAATTCCTCACGAATCTTGAGCTCCTTCACCTCAGCGTGTTTTCTCCTTTGTAATGTGCCTTGTCCGTGATCCGGTAATGGCCTCCGTGAACCATTCCTTCTTTGCAATTGGCTTCATCCATGGACCAACATCTCAACCATGAACCATTACTCTTAATTAATTAAAAATTATGTAATGACAGGCTACGGAGGGACTTGATTCGCAGTTTCGATGCTCCACAGACCAAAATCTCATGATCTTTAGAAGTGTCCGAGTCTCCCGACTTAATCACTTAAACTCGGGAATGAAATTCCACAGAGTGACATGGTTCGCAGTTTCCTGGCCAACGCTCCACAGGACAAGGATTCGCGGACTAATTTCACAAAGGGATGGTTCGCGGGATGATGTCATCGCGAACCATGATCTGAGGCCTCCTTGAGGGCTTTCCTTATGAAGGAACCTTAACCATATATCCGGTTATTTTTTTCCAGATTTTTATTCCGGAATAACCAATTGTTGGCTCCCATTATACAGGGAGAAAATATGGTTACCCCTCGTTCTACGCCAAGTCCTGCTGCAAAGCTGCTCCCAATTGGCTCAGAGAGATGTTCAGCTATGATTCACAGAGCAGAGGGCGCCAAAGAAGACCCTAGTCGGTCCATCATTCCTGATGACGGTGTATTGAAGAACCATCTCTCTCCTGAGATTCTGAGTTATCCACTATCAAATCGTCTCCTGCTCTACGGCTTCAGTCTTCATGATGAAGTCCCTATCCCCTTACTTTCTTAGGTCTGCCTTCTCCTTTCCAGGAAGCGTCGTCAAAATGCATTCAGGAAAACCTTACCCAATTCGGAAAGATAATCTCTAATTCTGGTCCGAAAAACACATTTATTCTGAGGGGCTCTATCTGGACCAAAATCGATCGGTGCACTGAAGAATTTTCCTAGAATGTTGTCCTTAAGGACTACCCTTATATTATAGGCCTTGCTCGAAGGGATCCTGACGTAGGGTGGGTTCCCAGGTTGGATCTTTGGTCCGGCGGGCTCTTCTCAAATGATTGGGCCTGGGCTTTTTGGGTCCACTATCATTGTCGGGAGTCTAATGAATTACAGGATGTTTTCAATCTATAATCTGATGTGTGGGATTCCCAATTCGCTGTTTATCCACCATCTCTGATCCTGCCCGACCTGTTCAGCCATTTATGTTCAAGTACTCATACTTTCCACCTTGCCCACTGTGAAGTCGGCATTATTCTGTGGGACATCTACCAGATAAGAGGACTGCTGATTACTAGCGAGATGTCTGACAAATATTTTCCCACTCCCGACGCATAGTACGACATCGAATAGGTGCCTTTATTGGCGAAGGGGTTGTTGGTTGTAGCAGAGACGTCATTGGGTCAGGCGTTATGGGCCATCTCTCTCATTCCCTATGGTACCTGGATAGGGTTATTTCTGAACACTACTGGTTCTATGTCAACGATCAAGTGCCCTAGGACACACATTTCCCAGCAATCACGAACCTCCCCTTGTTCTACTGGTCGGTTCTGGAGGCAGGTGACTACCCTTTATGGGGTTATGAGAGGCGCCCTAGTGCGTTTCCTACACTCCGGTTGGCTGGTCTGTTTGCTATGTTTTTGAGCGGCTGGCTATTTCCTTCCTGGGATGTTAACCCCGGTGTCCGGGCCTAAACATTGATGATGGCGGCTGAGTTAGCATAGGGTCGCCTAGTGAATTTAGTCATGCCCACATTGGCTCGTATCTATGAGCTACTGAGCCACATGAAGGTGGGTGGGTCACCCTACCAACTGAGCGGGCCATTTCAATTTTTGTACGACTGAGTGGAGGATCATTGTCACTGTTATGAGTATCGTCACAACACGGCAATCCTGCTTCCTACCTTTCGACCTGCCATACTGGATATAGCCGGAGTTCTCTTGAAGTCCCTCAATTCTAGTGAAGTTATCGAGCTTCTGAGTGACTTCTCCCAGTTCATCTTCACACCTTACCCCACCCCTTATGGCGTCTTAGTTGACAACCGTCGTGGAATCCTGGACGAGCGCTCTTACATGATCTCCCTGCGGGACGGGTTTCTGTCTGCACGAATCGACAAGGTTTCCCTGTGCGTGCCGAATTTCCCATATAACTTTTCTCGCCAGTTCGGGTGCATGCAAGTCCAAGTTTCCCTTCCCCCTTCTCAGGCTCAAGGACTGCACCCAGCCATACATCGTCAGTGGTGGCTGATGCTGACGTAGGAGGGATCTGATGCAAGCATTCCCTTGCCTGATACGGGGGTGGGTGCCAGTCTTTCCATGGATTATGCAAAAACATGGGTAAAATACTATCCTGATGGGTTCCTAGGGAAGTTTTTCTGACACGTTCCCAAATTCGGAGGTATGGTAGCTCTGCCTCCACCACACATTGCTCATCAGTTTCAAGGGAGGATTGACTAATGGCTCATCGATCAAATAGACTCAGAGAACATTCCTCTCCCAACCCTACGATGACCGATGTTTAGACAAATTCATCCATCTTGTGCCTAGATGAGGACGACTGTGTGGTTTTGAGCCCCAGCGAGACCATCCCGGAGGTTTTTCCAGTTGATACCGTGCTTAGAAACATGGTCCCCAAGCCGTAACCCGGGTTAGAGGCTCCAGACATTCTAGCTTTGGAGTCAACTTCTAGTGAGCACACATCCGCGCGGGCTGCCATGACAGACTTTGTTCTCGTGTTGTCCAACGAGGATACCAAAGATCCTTATACCATGGTCGATCATCGAGCAGTGTGCAGGTGGGCCTCGCCCTGAATCTGCAAAATCATCACTGAAACCCCTTTAGCCGAAATAGCAACTAAAACCGAATCTCTTCGTCAGCTCTTCCAGGGTTTGGGGTCAAGTGTCTTTAACTATCAGCAATTCCATTCTCTGTCTTTCCATGTTTTCATGGCCCGTGTGGAAGCTCTCACTAATGAATGCAAGCTTTCTTACATTGATACCACTCATTGTGGGGCTCGAACCTCAGAGGAAACCACAACAAATCTCCATCAACAGATAGCATGGGAGGAGATGTCTTGAGATCAGGTGGCCATCCTATCCTCCGAGTTTCATTAATGCCAAGAACGGGCCACGATGCTGAGGGATCAGTTATCGGCTATGACTGGTCATCTTGAAGCTACCAGAAATGGGATCAACGACCTATAAACCACAGTGGAGTGTATCCATATAGTGGATGAGGATGAAACCAGGGAGAAGGTAGTGTTGGAACAGTCCTGCAATGACCTTCGTCGCGCGGTCACTGATCCAGTGGGGAGAGAGAGTCAGGCTCCTTTATAACTATCAAATCCACATTTGTATCCCTTTCTTTACTTACCTCTCTTCCCCCCCTTTTTTTGAAGTGGAGACCCTGGATTGTGGACGTCCTCCCTTTTTTTTCTTCGAATTAAACCCAATCTCTATCAATAACTTGTTGCTGTGAAATTTGATTGTTAATTAGAATAATTGTCGTATAAATAACAATTCACCGAATCAGAATTAATTATAACCCAGGAAAACAAACTCCAACTTTTTCCTAGATCATGGGGTCCAATCAGCATAGTATGACTATTTCTATGGTTTTGTAGGAAAACCCCACAAATTTTTTGTCTCTTCTTTTAATATCATGACTTTTCCCGGGCCCATTTAGTGTGGACCCCGCGGGTATAACCCAGCTTTTTCTTAGGTCGCCCTTTTCGGGTTTTCGGCCTAACAGGCTTTGTGCCTTTTTCTTTTTTGAGCGGTTTAAAGTCCAGCCGACAAGACAATAACTATTGGTGTTTTAGGTCAAACATCTTTGACCAAATATGGTGGGGCGAGGGCCCCAATGGGGTCCAACTGATTAAAATATGTCTCAATAATCTTCTGACACACATGTGGGGAAACATGTTTAAATTTGAGCGACATGCTGGGCATTTCTCAAGGCATGTCATCCGTGTATGCGTACAAAGGTAGGAAGAGTGTTGCCTAAAAAAACATTCCTTTAGTAGATAGGACAAGGGTGATGAATATGAAGAGCCGCTGAGGGCATGGTATGAATAGTCATGCAAAGGTGTCCTTAAGTCAAAAACTATCCATTTCTGATGGACATGGGACTTCATGGATGTCTGGTTCATGGAAACCCTGATGGGTGGCTTGAAAAATTATCAAAACCACCAGGGGTGGCTCATTAGGGCATTGTGACATCTGAAAGGGTTTTTAGAACATCTGTATCAATCAGGAGTGTAATTAGGAGACCACTTCCCTACACATTTAGTTAGCATATGTGATGGTTGAGGCTTGGTGTAGTTTAAATTAATTCAGCTAGGACATAAATTAATATGGAATGACTTCTCCTGGTTCTCAGTAATCATGTCAAAGAAGTTCAATCATATTAAAGAAGGTTAGTGAAAGAAGATAGTAAACTGTAGCTTAGAGGGTTTTCGAATCCCGGGATAGACATGGGGGCTCACAGGCCAAGAGGCATACGAAGAAAATCATTGCCTAAAGAGATCTTGCCTTTGGTAGACAGGCCAGGAGAGATCAATATGCAGAGCTACTGAGGGCATGGAATGCATAGTCATACAAAGATGTCCTTAGGTCAATGATTATATTCCCTAGATATCTAGGAAACATCAGAGAAGATGAGATTTGGGACCACCAGGTGTGGCTTATGAGAGTCTGGCTTTTTCTGAGTGCAGAGTATGGTTTATGATGACAGGGTTCTTGGATACGGGGAAAAAACATAGACTAAACTTCCCGAGAATGGGTGAAGTAATCCCTTCTCACATGGGTCTGATATAGTGGCTTGTTCTGGTCTGACCCATGCACTGATGGATGGAGAATAGCCTATGTTTCTCATTGAAACCATGAAGAGTATGACTGTGTAGTTAATCGTCATGTGGTTGGGAAATATTCCGTGCAGTTTAGCATCATGCGGTAGGACGAGAGGCATTTTTGAAGGTTGTTGTGCAGTTTAACGTCACGCAGCGAGGACGAGGGGAATTTTTTTTGAACTAGTGAAAACTCTGGTGGTTTGAGGCATTTCCCTTAATTCTTGGCCTTTGTAGTTTCGTGCCAAGTGGACAAGATATCCCGTGTAGTTTAACGTCATGCGGTCAGGACGTAGGTGAAAAGGCCACTCTTCATCAGAATATAACTAGGCTTGAATACCTCAACATTTTCCAGATGTGGGGGGGTTGTTTGGTGTAAATCATGGTTCCAGGGCTTCTTGGATCAAGAGAAATGATATCGGGGCTCTGAGGTCGGTAAGCGTACAGAGCTAGGAAGAGTATTGCCTATGGAAATATTGCCTTTGGTAGACGGGCCAGGGGCTATCAATATGCAGAGCCGCTGAGGGCATGGTATGCATAGTCGTATAAAGGTGTCCACGGGTCGATGACTTTCCACTTTCGATGGCCATGAAGGGTTATGAGGATCCAAAATTATCTGGGCCAACAATGTTTGTCATTTGGCAGGAGAATTTCTGGACATGTTGGGATATCCTTCCCTGGTTTCTTGTTGATTTTCTAAGTGCTCCCTATGCTAATTTACTTGGTGCATAGGGGTGTACCTTTACTCCAAGCAGTTTAACATCGTGAGGTTAGGACGTGGTACTCCTAGTTTAGTGGTCATAGAGCTCGGACCGTTGGGTGAATATTCCGGCAGTCACTCGAAGGATAACTAAGTCAACATGTAATGATATACTTGGAACAAGGTGGGGGATGAAGGTTGTAAACTACCACATTGAGTTTTCCCGGATCAAGAAGTGTGGTGTTGGGGCTTTGAGGCCGATAGGCATATGGAGCTAGGAAGAGTACCGCCCGAGGAAATCTTGCCTTTTATGGATGAGCCAGGGGCTATCATTATGCAGAGCAGCTGAGTGTATGGTATGCATAGTCGTTCAATGGTGTCCCTGGGACGATAAATTTCCACTTCCAATGGCCATGAATGATTATGAAAATCCATGATAGATCACAGTGTAGCTTTCGGCATGTGGGGATAATGATGTATGGGTATACAAGAAGCATCTTAACCGGAATTGTCCATTGAGTCAAAGTAACCTAGTCCTAGCTTGATTTTGGTTGTTGCCGGTTGCTATGCGAACCACTGACGGACACATAGGCTAGCCATATAGGGATACCTGGGAAACACCTGGATTTGAAAAGGGGAATGAACTTGTAAACCACTTCCCCATAAAATTCTGGATCAAGAGGTATGGTATGGGGGCTCTGAGGCGAGTAAGTGTACGGAGCTAGGAAGAGTGTCGCCTGTGGAAATATTGCCATTGGTAGATGAGCCAGGGGCTATCATTATGCAGAGCCGCTAAGGGCATGGTATGCATAGTCATGTAAAGGTGTCCAAGGGTCGATGACTTTCCACTTCTGATGGCCATGAGTGGTTATAAATATCCATAATTATCCGGGTCATAGAGTCTAATTTATGGAGGGGATGCATCCAAATTTTCAAGGAGTATCTCCATCTCGTATCGCCATGTGTCTTGGGTGGTTCGTGATGAATTCCGTGCAGTTTAGCGTCCTGCGGTGAGGACGAAGTCCGTGCATTTTATCGTCATGCGGTTGGATGAAGTCCATTCAGTTTAACATTATGTGGTGAGGACGATGTCCGTTCATTTTAACGTCATGTGGTGAGGACGAAGTATACACCCCATGTAGGTTTGGTCCGTATAAGGGGGGCGAGGAATTTTTAATATTATCATCGATGTAGTTTAACGTCATGCAGCAAGGATGAAAAAATACTCTCCATGCAGGTCTATCCCTTACACGAGGAAAAGAGATCATTTTAAAATCTTGTTATCCATGCAGTTTTATGTAATGCGGTAAGGACGAGAAGTACACCCCATGCCGGTCTGGTTCGTACATGGGGGGAAAGGGAATTTTTATCTTTTATTCGGGGGGCTGGGCAAGGATGGGGAACCCTGGCATCACTACGTATCCTACAAGGGTAGGAATCAAGCCGCGCGTAGTTCATTGAAATAAGTACACCCCATGCAGGTCTGGTCCATACATGGGGGAAGAAGGCATTTATTAGGGAGTGAATGGTCCAGGATAGGGTATCCCAGGGTCACTACGTATTCTATGAGGGCAAGAATCAAGTCGTTCATAGTTCTCTGAAATCCGTGCAGTTTGACGTCATGCGGTGAGGATGACGTCCATAAAGTTTAAAATTTTGTGGTTAGGACACGGGGTATTATTGGATTCCATGCAGTTTAATGCCATATGGTGAGGATTTGAATACACCCCATGCAATTCTGGTCTGTACACAGGGTAAGGGAGCATTCTTGAATCTTATTATCTGTGTAGTTTAACATCGTGTGGTAAGGATGAATTTCATACAGTTTAATGTCTTGAGGTGAGGACGAGAATACACCCCGTGAAAGTCCGGTTTGTACACAGGGGAATGGGAATTTTTTTTCTTTTTGAGGTGGCAGGGCCAGGGTGTGGAATTCTGACGTCACTACGTATCCTGCGGGGGCAGGAATCAAGCCTCATGTAGTTCTCGGAAAGATGATACACTCCGTGTAGGTTTGGTCTGTACAGAGGGGAAGAGGGTATTTTTAAATCACCATGTCCGTGTAGTTTAACGTCATGCGGTGAGGATGGAATAGTATTAGTTTAACGTCATAGATTTTGGACCGTTGGGTGCTTGGCAGTTTAACGTCATGCAGCTCATACGAGGGATGCATCTCATTTTTTTCTTCATCCGTGCAGTTTATCGTCGTGCGGTATGTATGATGAATACTTCCTGGTCTCTATGCGAAATAATTCTTAAGGAATTTCACAATGGTAGGATCCGTAGTGAATTTCCCGTCCATGGAGATCACAGAATATGCTGCGTTGGAGTAGACCTTGTGTACTCCAACTTGGGATCCAGCTTTGGAGGCATCTTTCCAGGTATTATTGGGGTCCAGAGGACGAGCACTAATTCCCCTTCCACGAATGACCGGAGGAAGACATTTTTGTTGAAGGCTCGTGCGATCCGGTTTTGGTACACTTTCAGATGGTGCAGAGTGTGCAACTGTTTCTCGTATAGATGTTCCAATTTACCTAGCTTCTTTTCTGACTGCTCATCATCAGATAATTGATCACATATTGCAACATGGAGTGAGGGAATATGGAGTTCAATGGGCAGGACCAACTTTGTGTTGTACACCAATGAGTACGGGGTAGACCGAGTAGCGGTGCGGATTGTTGTTCGATAAGCCCACAGTGCATGGAGGTGTTTATCCGGCCATGACTTGTTGTCTTCTTCCACCATTTTCTAGAGGATTTTGGACATGGTCTTGATGAAATATTCTATCTATCCGTTGTCCACTTCATGATAGCGGGATGAGTGGTTAGCCTTGATATTATACTCATGGTATAGCTTTTACTACTCTGCAAAGCAGAAATTGGTGTCGTTGTCTATCAATATAATATGAGGGACACCAAATATGCTGATGATATTGGTCTTCACAAAGCTAAAAATATTTCTTGCCTCGACTTCCTCGAGGGGTATGGATTTTGCCCATTTGTAAATGAAATCAGTTGCCGTGAGGATATGCTTCAGCTGTTTGGTCGTGGCAGGAGGATATGGTCCCACGACGTCCATCTCCCAGACGGCAAATGGTCAGGAGTACTTAGTTTGATGAAGTAACTCTGGGGGCTGGTGTATGAAGTTGGCATGAATCTGGCATGACTGTCATTTTGTGGTTAAACACTCGCAGTCTCGTTCCACTGTGGGTCAGTAGTACCCAAGCCTTCAAACCTGATGGGAAATCTTGGTCCCTGGTTGATGTGCTCCATATGCTCCTGCATTTACTTCAGTCATGACGTCAGCAGTTTCTTCTCCATTAATGCATCTGAGGATCACTCCATAGAGGACTCATTTTTAGAGGACCTCTTGCTAGCCCGCACCACCATATAGGACAAAATTGATTGCCCTTCTCCTTATTTTATCTCGTTCAGCCCTGTCTGATGGAAGCTCTCCCCGTTGAAGGTAGTTTGTGATGGGGGTCATCCAGCTGGTGGCAAGAGAATATGGCTCCGAGACAGGATGGACTTTGCGGATTTCTTCCATCTTAGCATCACCAAATGGAAATACCATTCTACTATGTGCCATATTGATGAACGTTTCATCCTGTTCTGGGCCATCTAGGGCTGTGGCCGCGTTGGCTAATGCATCAGCCTGAGCTTTTTGGGACCGGGGAATATAATCCAATATTGGTTCTGTGGATAACTCGGCCATTATCCATCGTACATGGTCAAACATGGGGATTAGCTCATCCTTTTTAATAGAATAGTAACCAATGACTTTCTTGATGACCAGATCTATGTCACCTTTTACCTTAAGGTGTTGTACCTATTCCTGGAGTGTGAGCTCCAGGCATGCAATGAGAGCTTGATATTCCGCTTCATTGTTTGTACAACCCTCTAACAGGAGGAAGGAATATGGGAAAACTTCCTTCTCTGGGTACACGAGTATTGTCCCCAAACCCACTTTGTTAAATCTGGTATCCTCCATCCTCTTCCAGGTGGGGCTTCGGGACGCGCCGTCAAAGTACATTTCCCATGTTGGGAACTCCTCTTGGACTGAGAAGATATATTCATCATGTAGTTCAGGTTCTAGTGCAGTGGTACCTGTTGAAGGGTGCTCTGCCAGAAAGTCTTCTAATGACTGGACCTTGATGGATTTTTGAGGCATGAACAGGATGTCGAACTGTTACAGGATGACTGCCCATCGGGATAAGCGCCCGGTTAGCATCGGGCGACTGAGGATATACTTGAGTGGGGTACTCCGCGAGATCAGATGGACTTCATGATGCTACAGATAATGTTGCATCTTTTTAAATGTGAAGACCAAACAAAACAGCTCTTCTCGATATTTGAGTATCATGTCTCAGCTTCAATCATGGATCAACTGAGGTAATAGAGTTTGTTTTCGCTGCCTTCATCATTCTTTTGTGCGAGGAAGGCTACCAGTGACCATTCTAGGGCTGTCACATATAGATTGAGAGGTCTTCCTTTGAATGGGGGCATGAGCACTGGAGGGCTTAGTAGGTAATTCTACATCTTTTCGAACACCTCTTGGTAGACATCCGTCCATTAGTATATGACCCCCTACTTCATTAACCTGGTGAAAGGAAATCATTTTCTTCCGAGGTTAGCTATAAACACCCTAATATAGGCAAGGTGTCCTTTGAATCACCTTAGCTCAGTGAGATTTCAGGGAGGTGGCAGGCTCAAGATATCCTTCATCTTCTCAGGGTCAACATCGATGCCACGATGGCGTACGACGAAGCCAAAAAATTTCTCTGAGGTAACCCCGAAGGCGCATTTCAAGGGGTCCATCTTCAAGCTATGCTATCGGATCTTGTTTAAGACGGTCTCAAGGTCCAACAGTTAATCCGAGGAATTTCTAGATATGACCACTAGGTCATCCATGTAACATTAAATGAATTTCCCCAAGAATGGCTTAAAGATCTGATGCATGGCACGCTGATACGTGGCGCCAGCATTCTTGAGACCAAAGGGCATGACCCTGTAACAAAAAACCCCTTGAGGGGCCCTGAAGGCAGTGGCTTTTTCATCTTCCCAGGACATCCTGATTTGATTATATCTGGAATAGCCGTACATGAAGGATAGAGCCTCATACCTGGCTGTTGCATCAATTAACAAATCGGTGATTGGAACTGGGAAGTAATATTTCGGATAATGCCGATTAAGGTCTCTGAAGACAATGCAGGCGCGGATTTTCTCATTCATTTTCTTGACGGGGATGATATTGTCCAACCAAATGGGGTACTGGACCTCTCGAATAAAGCCCGATTTAATTATATTATTGACTTCAGTCTCTATCTTGGTAGAATGTGAGGGGTGTGTCCTTCTAGTGGCCTGTTTGTAGCCTTGGTGGTCTTCTGGAAGACCTAGGTGATGCGTCGCTACATCAGGATCGAGTCCTAGCATATTTGTGTAATTACAGGTGACGACATCCAAGTGTTTCCTTAGGAAGAAGGTATATACCTCGTCTTCCTCGGGAGACATGGACACACTAATGAGAGTGGGCCTCAGGACATCCTCGGTACCCAGGTTTATTTCCCCAAGTTCATCTACAGTGGTGGAGATACCTTCCTCGAATGTGGGAGGTGCATCCCTAAGATCTTCCCCCTCTTCTTTTTTGCAAATCCTCATCTTATTTGTCTACTGAGGAGAGATCTCCCATCAAGAGTTCTTGGAAGTCCGTAGGTGAGGTGTCTTGGGCTTCCCTGATCGATCATTCTCCCCACAATTGAGGATGAGAGGATGTTCCCACATTGTCACACTCGGTCATTATGGATGTAGTCATGATGAAATCTGAGTGCATGTCCGGACTTGAACGCCTACCTTCCACGTGGTTGATGGGAAAGACGTAATCTCTGCCAAGCTGACAAGGGGGTCATCAGGAACCATTTCCAGGCCATTTGGAGCGGGGATCCAGTCGACACCATCGACTAAAGGCTTCTTTTTCTTTAGCTCTTAGAACCTGACGTCAATTTAATGTGACTTGGAGGGCTCAAAATGAGCCTTTTCGGTGTGAAACGTCCCGCTTAGTCCATGGGCGCAATACTTGATATACTGGTGGTAAGATGAAGGAACGACCATGTGCTTATGGTTCCATGGCCTTCCCAGAAGGGAATTGAATGTTGTGCTCTACCGGACCACCAGGAATTCTGTGTAGGCTACCAGGTCACAAAATTTGGTCTTTAGCATAATATGTCCTATTGGTTTCTACTCACTCTTATCATAACCCAACAGTGTTGTGGCTGAGGGAATTTGATCGTCCTCACTGTAGCCCAACTTATAGAGTGTCTGTAGAGGAAGTAGGTTAACCCCAGAACCAATGTCTATAAATACTTTCTATATCTCAATACCATTCAGCATGCCAGACACATATAACAGTCTGATGTGTCCTTGCATGATGGTGTCTTCATCCTGATCGGTGAAGGAATTCACCGCATTGTATTCAGCTGGGCCAGTCTCCGTCAGGTAAATCTCAACGGTATCTACCTCGGCTTGAAACTACCGGGGACTGATCAAAGCATTGATAAGCGCCTCCCTATTGTCGGCTGACAAACCCAGGGCATCCAGGATGGACAGCCTGGCTGGTACCGATGCCAGATACTTAATGATATCATATTTCTGCTCTAGTTGTCGACGCTTCTCCATTGGTGGGTGACTCTTGGAGGGTGATTTGAGAGCTGAAGCATGTGACGAGGAAGGACAGGCCGTGAGGATGGACACTGATGTCGTTCTTGCGTTTTGAGGACTTTGCCCGACTGATCTGTTTGTGCACACTATGTGACCAGACACTTGTTCCTCCTCTGGTGGTATCGCAGAACAATAGGTCCAGAATGGCTACTTGTGGAGGTAGAAGGACATTCCCTCTCCTACTGAGTCCGCTGAAGGGTTCTCCCATGGGTTTCCGCAATATTAATGGTTTGGACCGGGGTCCAGCTGTAGGGTTTGTTTCGGCCACGACTGCGCCTTCCCTAATATCCCGTACCTATGTGGTTCCTCCTCCTGGTTCCTCGTGCAGGTAACTCGGGTTCGTAGTCATACCCTTCGTTAGGGAATTATTCTATGAGATAGATGATGTTGATATAACCAAAAATTGGCTCTTCATCCTCTAACAGGTCAACCTGGTCGTTTGTCTCTGATAGTACTGTTAGCTGGTTCGGTGCCTATGGTGTCAAATTCGAGGTCATAAAGTCTGCCAGGGTCAAGACTAACTTTGGCCTTGCTGTATATTGCTCCTCTTGTGATTGTTTCCTCCTCCGAGTCTGCCAGTTTGACTAGCTCATAGAGGATTGTGAGGCCGATGTTGTCAGCTCTACGGCTTCAGGGGCTATTGGTGGCAACACCGACTTCTGTTGTTGAGCTCAGAGTATGCAATGGGCTCGGTTGATAGTCTTCCAAGTCATCCAGTTGTAAAATTTCTGCCCTTGTTTTCTGGTGACTTTTTTCCATTCCTCCTCTTTGTCGGAGTCAGTGGTAGAGATACATGCCACATGTGCTGGGGGTGGTCCCAGCTCGACTTGTCCGGAATCTACCATCCTCTGCAGGAGGTCTTTAAAGATGAATCATTCTCGGATATTGTGCCCCAACATCTGATGGTAGGGGAAGTAATATTTCCTATCATCGCGGAAGACTTCTTCAGGCTTCCTTGGATCCGGGAGGTGGAGCAATATGCAATTCATGGCGTAAATGATGTAGCCTCATACTTGATCGTCCATGAATGAGTATACTTTTTGTCTTCATTCTTCAAACTACTTCCACTTTGGTCCTCGCTGATTATCCCATTTAGGTGAGGGCGGCCACTAATATGTAGGAGTCCCTTGACGACTTGGTGGAGGACTCAGCTGCGGAGCGGGCACAGGGGCCGACTTGAGTGTGATAGCGGACACTTCAGTTCTAGGGGCTCTTTTCACAGGAGCATATGTGGCTATTCAGGATTTTGAATTAGTCTGCTGCATGGAGTCGTCAATTTTCTGGGAAATGGATGAGAGATGGATGAAGCCAGTGGTGCACTCCACTGATATGAGCAGTGTTCGTATCTCATCTCTTAGAATATCGATGCATATGGCTTGCATCTCATCTTGAGGCATTGCCTTGTTCACAGAATAGGTCAGACCTTTCTATCTAGCGATGAAATCAGAGACCCTCTCAATATCCCTCTGCATACAGTTTATGAGATTGATGACCATTGTTTTAGGCAGCGTTGAGCTAAAGTAGAATAGGAACTGCTTCCAGAGGTCCTCCCAGCTCTTTATCGACTGGGCCGACAGAATCGTGTACCAGACAAAGTCGGATCCTAGCAAGGTCTGTACGAAGCATTTGAGTTTCACTGATTCTTGTTGTTCCAGAGTCCCCATCATAGGGTCACAAAATGATTCATAGTGCATCAAATGTCGCTCTGGATCGCCAGATCCATTGAATATGGGGAACATAGGGCTCCCAAAATTGGGTGGAGGTGGTATGTTTGTCACCCAATCTAGATAGGGTTTCCACTCTGGCTGTATCGGAGTGTGTCGACCTTCCATCGCTTCAAATCGAGCTGTTAGTGCCTCAATGGTGTTGGTGTGTCCCTGGTTTACATCCTGTTGGGATCAGTCCTGGGAAGGCGTAGCACAAGGCATTGCCGGAGGGTATGGGTTGGCCGGCACCAAGGGTGCACATGCTGTTTGTGGCACCTTCGGAGGGTTCAGTAGTACTCGCTCCGGTTTCTTCCAAAGTGGATGGAAATCATGGTATCTGTCTAGATCCACATCTAGGTAGTTGGACGGGCCAGACACCTCATTGTACGGGATCCCTAACTGTGTTTCATTTTCCGGGGCAAACCAAAGACTTTGAGGTGCACTTCATGAGAGTGCATGAAGCGGTTCCTCCTGGGATGCACTTTTAATAAGGTAGTTTTTCTATAGTAGCTCAACGTTAAGCCGTCTCAATTCATTCATCTCTTCTTCCTACCAAGCGAGCCTCTCTTAGAGCGTGAGTGGATCATTATTATCGAGAGAAGGGGATGATTTAAGGGTAACCATTCCTTTATTCTTATACTTGTTGGAAGCTCACAGGGTCAGTGGATGGAGGTTAGTTGAAGGGGTGGCCATATTTAAGGTGGACCTCTAGTTCCAGGTGTGCACACCTGGGGGTTCGTTGTGAGTCACAGCCTGACCGGAACCGTCATCTCCTGATCTGTCCAGATTTTCATTTTCCCTAGTGTCAACAGCGGGGTTAGCCTCTATGGCATTGATGAACGCATTTTGTGGGGTGGAGGGGACGTCATCTTCTAAATTGAAAGGGGATCTACTGCATCTTTAGCTGGCCTTCCCTTTTGTGTCCTCGGATTGCCTTCGGGCTTCTTGACGAAGGGTGATGTAGAGAGTTCTTTTATGCGACCTTACGGTGCACCTTCCTCTCTAAGGGGATGATGATTCAAATGATATGATAAAATGGGAACCTCCTCTTCAGACTATCCTCCCGAGATGGGAGAATACCAACTCTCATGGGGGAGGTTGTTGTTGAGGGGGTTATAATGCCTCCAGCCCTGAGGGCTGGGGCTGGCTCTGTTCCCTGGACGTTGAGTCTCTTCCCAGTTTTATTAGTCTTATGTGGGCATTTGTTGTTTAAAATGCCCCCAACCCTACAGGCTGGTGTTGAACCTCGATTGCAGCAGTGGCTATGGCTATCGCGACATGCCTGATCTCGCGTGCTCCCATCCGGGGGTGAACCAGATCTAGTGTCGAATTCACATGTGGATCAATCCCTTCTGGGGAAGTAGGAAAAGATCACTGATTGGCATCTCTTTGGCGAGAGGCCTGCTGTATTCTCTCAGTGGCCTAATACAGGAGTTTTTTAATGGCTTGTTCCCGTTGGGCCTGATCATCTAGGACTTACTCAAGGCCCGACTCTGTTGGGTGTGATTCTTTTCATGAATAGGTGGTCCACTCGATTGCCATCTTGTCATGGTGACGTTGCAAGACACCATGCCAAATGGGTTCTTCTGGGTGGGGAGTGGAGTGAAATGCAGATCTCCGTGTTGCCCTCATCCCCTGATATGGACTCTCGTTGGAGCATCACCTATGAGGCAGCGCAGCTCATGCAGTTCCTGGAAGCAGGCTATCTCCATGTTTCCTTTGCGCCTCTCGGGGCGTTTTTCTCATGTCAAGGAAAGGGCCTTTAGGTCGATATGACGCAGGGAGTCTCCTATCATCTTGACGTGGTCTACATACCCGTCAGGGGGTAGGAATCTTGATTTCAGCCGGTGGAGGGTCATCCATATATTATGGTAGATGTCGTTCATGAATTCTCCCTACAACTCTCTGGGTATGTCGAACTGAGAGGTGGCCATGGGACAAAACATTACTGGTATATCATCCCTGGCCATTCGTTTCCTCAGGTTCAGCATATCAGCATACTCCTCCGCTAGTGGCTCCTCCACCTGGTCGGCCCAACTAAGGATGTCACTGTAGTCAAAGTCAGTGGAACCGGTAGGTATTGAATTGTCACGTGGGAGATTCCGAGGTGGTTTAGAAGATGAACGCGACCATGGAATAGATCCTGATCGAAGAAGGGTGTCACTAGCGACAATATGGAAAGCTGACATGCTCAATCCCATCCTTCTGAGTGCCTCGGCATACGAGGGCCTTTAGGTGATTTCTTATGCCGGGGGAGGGCCTTCCTGTCGAAATAATATGTCATCGCAGGGAGGCCCTCCGCAATTGCGGCTGTAATGGCGAGGAAAACCATTACTTCTTGATGCTTCACTGCATAGAGGTCTTTTGTAGTGCACACCCTGGGGAGGACCTCTAAGGTGAGTCGCAGCAAGTGGAGGACCTTCTGGCTACGCAGCGTCGTAACGGGGAGGACCTTTTCAACAATGGCCATCATGGTGAGTATGACCATCATGGCTTGACGTTCGACGCGCATCCTGTGGAGAACCTTTAGAACACGACGCGACAAAGGGAGGACCTTCTTGTTGCTTGGGGCCATTGCGGGGAGGACCGTCGCAATGGCGGTCGTGGGGGAGAGGGCTACCATCACAGTTGTGGAAATGGCAAGGTATACCATTACTACTGTCATAGGGGGAATATCTGCGGGATACATCCTAGGGAGGGCCTCCAGAAAGTACCGCAATTTGGGGAGGTCCTTCTCGTTGCTTGACGTCTCTATAGGGATGACCTCCATTATCAGGGTGGCGAGGACTACCACCATGATTTGATTCCCAACTACACAGAGTTCCATTGCATTGTAACCCCTAGGGAGGACCTTCAGGGTAGGAAAAATTAAGGGGAGGGCCTTCTTGACATGATGATATGCCACTATGGAGAGGGACACCGTAGTTGTGACTATGATAGCGAGGACTTACATCATAATCTGTGGTCCCCCTGCATGGAGAGTGATTGTAGTGTATACCCTGGGGAGGACCTTCAGGGTGGACTACAGCATGTGTAAGACCTTCTACCTGCTCGATCTTCTGGCCACGTGGAGGGTTTCCGTGACTTGCATCAAAAGATGAGCTCTCGTGATCGATCGTTTTATGCCCGTGGGGGAGGCCCCCAGGGGTGGTCTGGGTAGGACCTTCAGAGCTGTTGGTAGAGATATTGTGGGGAGGTCCTTCACAATAGCTACTGCCACTCCCATAATATGGTAATGGGTGGGAAGGGTTCCGAACCTTTGACATGTGCTTGGCGGTGTTGGGAACCCTAGCTTCCAGTATATCAGATTCATGAAACCGCTCTTTATTTTCCAGCTGCCTTCGGTGCGTTTGGGGCACCCTTTTGTGGGAAGCGGGGACCGTCTACTATTGGAAACGACTTTCACCATTGGGTCCCTATATAATTGGGTCTCGTGATGCTGTTGGGTTATGCCGATGAACATCTAGAATTTTAGCAGGGATATATGCCTGCTCTGGAGCATCCACCATGATGGATAGGTTTCCCCCAGTTGGAACTAGTGAAGCTGGTCGATCCGGTTGCCCTTGCATCACCGAATATGGCCAGCGACCCTCTTGGGTGGAAGCAGGGATGTAGATCTGCTCTGAGGTGGCTATCTTGTCTCTTAGATAAGTCGTCTCAATTTGGGAGACGGTCTCACGGGCCCGAGTACTAGCTATTTCTGCTAATGCAATTACATGATGGCAAGTATGCAAGATATGATCTGGGATCGATACCTACTCCTCCATCATCTCCAAGATATTTAGAGAGACTTCTTTGGATAGAACAGGTATGAAAAACCATTCCAGTATCAGAGTAGGAATATCCTGCTCCAGTCCTCCAGTAGATAGTGGGTACTGAAAATTCACCTGTGTCGAGGCAGGTGAACGAATCTTCCCCTATACTAGGATACGCCGGTTTATCTCTCTGTTTTCCACCACATCGGGGTGGCAGGCTTTACTTGCATCCATAGGGATATGGCCCTGCATATATTGGTTTCCCACCGTATCGATTCGGTGGCCTTTTTTGGTGGGGAGAATTTACCGCCTATGATTTTCCGCCACATCTAGGTGGTGGGCTTTGTTTATTACCATCATGTTAAGATGGAGGGAATCATGAGAAACTGCTAGGAGCTGGTCCTGCAGGCGCTGGTTCGCCACCACGTCAAGTTGGTGGGCTTCACGACCCTAGGCAGGGAGAGGTTTCTGCTGAGTAAGTGTCGTCTTGCATGAGAGACTGGCTTGATGGAGCTCGGTGGGGATGCGCGCTAGCTCGTGTGATGCCGCCATGTCTGGATGGCGGGATCGGGAGGAGCGACCAGATGTAGGTGCATGTTTGTGGTACGTCTTTGTGACTAGGCATCAGAGCTCCTCCTTAAGAACCAGGGTGATGAACGGTCCCTGATTGTATGTATGCCGCCCTCGTCGGGTGGTCCGAGGGGCCGGAGCTCGAGGAGCATGGGCCTGAATCCTCATGGAGACATCTTCCTTTGCATGAGGATGTTGGGTCGTGGCGTGACCGCGATGGCGTCTGCCAGCGGGGGCCTTTGAGCAGAACCCCCGTTCGATGGGGATGAGGTCCTTAACTTCGACCTCATCTACCTCCCTAAGATAAGGGTGGTACGCATTGTCCCATTCTAGGGATAGACTCCCAAAAATGGTCGTAGATAGCGACAGGGGCTGTTTGGATCTGCCTTTTCGGCCACTACTGGGCAGGCGACTAGTGAATCTTGACAGATTGGAGGGCAAGCATGGCCGTCTCCACCGTTGGGAGAGTACCATTTTCATGGTACTCTCAGATCAGCGCGTCCGAAACCCAGCATTGAATATGCTGGGTGGGTGATGGGGTCCTCCATTGTTGAGGATGTCCCGGCCTTGCATTGTTGAAAATGCGCACTTGTAAGTTCCTTTGTGATTCCATTGGATCAAATGGAGTTTTGAAGGTAGTATCTACAAAAAATATTGTCAAATACAAGTAGAAAACCCGTCAAGGCTGCATCTAATAATCCCATGCATAATTAATGACCTTGCTAGTCCTTCCTTTAGAGCATGAGGGGGAACCAGGTGGTATTATGTTGAATCCATCATGTTTGGTTAAAGAATCATGTTGGGTTCACCATTTTCTGTTTCGTATTGTTTTTTCAGGACTTGAAACTCCCAACGGTTTCGTATCCAATGATTGATGGACATGATTTCGAAAGTCAGGCGTTCGCCGGATGGTCTGACCAGCGACTCTTAAGAACTCACATTGGTCGACTGGATGGGAAGTCGGGCTCATCACACCATTGTTGGGGGGAAATTATTGCCTGTTCCGGGACTCTCTTATAGATTCCAGAAGTATTCATATGTTCATGAATATTTGGTTTATACCCAAACATAGTATCCACAGATTTATCATTGGTGGGAAATTGTCAACTAGACGCAGGGGTTCAGAATAATTTATGCCCGAGGTTTACCATCCCTCATTTGATTAATGACCTCGAAGAGTCGGAACTCGCTTGAGGCGGCACCTCGAGCGGCGTGGTGAAACGATGTGAGGATAGTCGGATCAACCAGTTGTTGGGCTTGAACCTCAGGGAGGCTTCCTACATACCCTACCTATGAGATAGGGATCAAAGTCCACGTAGTTCAGATTAATGTGTGGCTTACACTCTGGGGCATCCAAAGATGTGGATTGGGGATTACACTCTGAGGAGGCTCAAGATGACAGATTGGGGATTACACTCCGAGGAGACCCATGATGTTGGTAAACTGACATGAAAGGGGGGTCATAATGACCCGTTATTGGGCTTGATCCTCGGAGAGGCTTCCTACGTAGCCTGCCTAGGAGATAGGGATCAAAGTCCACGTAGTTCGGATTAATGCGGGGCTTACGCTCCGGGGATGCTTGAGATGTGGATTGGGGTTTACACTCTAAGGGGGCCCAAGATGATATATTGGAAGTGACACTCTGAGGAGGCACATAAGAGGATGTCATGGTCGATGCTTACTCTAATCCCACATGAGTCATGCTCGGTGTGAGAAACAAGAGGCTGCAGGGACCAGAGGATCACATCATGAGAGGTGCGTCTGTGAGAAGTGGAGTGGGGCTTATTCATGGGGGCGGCCCATGAGGTCGGGGCTTACGCCAAGATGGACGACCGAGATAACAAAGCCCATCGGGAGAGGGAAAGGGGCTTCTCCTATGCCCATATCTTCTCTTGTAGTGCATGAGGGCCTTCTTTTGATGGCTATTTTACCATCTCCGAGGAACCCTCAACATGTGGAGGGGTAGATAGGGGATTCCCGAGCTCAGACTCCACATTACCGTGGGAATGTGAACCCAAGAATGCTTCGGGAATCTGCTCAAGGGTCGGGGAACCCCTTTCCCCCTATTTACCATGGGTATGTGAACTCAAAATGGCACACTGATGAACCTGAATGTTAAACCACATAGATTCGGTGGCTTTGGTGAAGGCCTCGGCTCGGGGCCGATGAATAGGCCAATGAGGGAATCGCGGAGGACCCGGCTGGATCAGAAGGATTTTATCTTACTCAGGAAATGAGAAAACTGAAGTATTTGGCGAGCCACTGAAAGGTATGGGTGGTGGAACCCTTCGTGTGGGTAAGTGTCACATGGATAGAGAAGTCGTCCGCGGACCAGGGTGGTCTGTGGACTAATTGGCGTCCCGCGAACCATGGTGGTTCGCGACTTTGGATTCAATCCGCGAACAAGAGAGGTTCACGGAGGGTTCCAGGCAGGCAGCGGTGGCCAAGGGTGGTGCCGATCGAAGGCTCGTTGGTCGGGGCTTCGCCCATGTAGTAGAGTTCTACGCGGTGCGACGGATGGGAAAAAGGGCATAAACTCTCAGGACTGCAGGGAATTCATCCACGGAGGGGATATGGTTCGTGATTCTCCTTGTTTTTTTGTTATTTTAGGTTCGTGGTTCACCAAATTATTATGGGTTTTCCAATTCCTTTTTAATTCATATACCTGTTGTGGTTTTCATGTGGGAATTTCACTATTTGAGAAATCTGATGCCTTCCTTCAACCGATCTCCTTCAGAATCTCCAAACCCTCCGAATCTGATTCTAGTTCTCCAATTCCCCTTTCTTTCCCCCCTTGGTCTCCTTTTATAGAGTGGGAAAGGGATGTATCTCTGGCCACGTGACACCTTTTGCAGAGGCCCATAACCAAATACCCGGTTTATAGCTGACTTGGTCAATCCGCGATTTTCGGTGGGTATTGAACACTCCCCCCCCCTCTACGCGGCGAACTCAGGGAGTGCTCTGCGGATGCGGAGGGTTCTGCCTCTATTCTGTGAACGACAGCGGGTGAGGCTTGAGTCGGTCGATGTGGTCCATGGTTGGGGCGATTCGTGATGGTGAACCGGATGGGCGCCCATCCTGCCTCGCGGTCGCAGAGGCTCTCCGCCTCCATTACGCGAATGACAATGGTTCGTGGAGGGGGTGCCTCGCGGGGCCTGGCAACGTTGTGCTTCGATGGGACCGGTTCGCAAACCGGTCCTATTTGTGTCCCTTTTTTGGTTATTTTCCCCAATTATTTAGGGGATTTGGGTAGAATCTCCTTTGCAAATTTTTCAGGACCCTATAATAGCACACCTTTATGATTTCCATAGTGGGTAAATACGATAATCTCATTAGAGGAAGTGCAGACTACCGCCCTCTTAATGTGATATGACTCATTCATACCATATGTGGTAAATATAAAGGATAGATTTAGTTATATTATATATTATAAAATAGTGGAATTATAATACTACCATTTATCATTATGTTTTAATTCCATTAAATAGGAAATAGAAATGGATGTACCGTTCATGCGTATGTACGGCATACCATCTCAATGAATGGTGCATTTCATTTCTTACCCCTAAATTTTATATACTATTATAAATACATGTATATGATGGATATATATGATATATATGATACCCAAATCATGAATATCAATATGGATATAGTGGAACTTTGACCGCATGAACAACATGTAATTATAAGACGACCATTTTTTAATCAAGTACCAAATATCGACAAAACAAACAATATTATCATAAATGATTGCGAAATGTTTATCACATGGTCATAAGTGATATAAAAGGAATAAAAAACTTGAAAAAGTATCTTAAGAAATTAGAAATTAACTTTAGTTTATTATTCTGGATATTAAAGAACGATCGAGTCAAGTCGGACATGAGGTAAGGGACTTCATATCAATCTCATTTCATTCAGGCATATTTTGTTTTAAAACACAATTTTCTTTTATACACTGTATAAACACCTTTGACTTTTCATTTCATTCAATGGGAATCTTTTTATGTGAATGTTTTTACTAAATGACAAAAAATAATGATTATTTTTATGTAAGCGGTGACAACGATCTTTTCCACCACCGTGAGTATTATTTGATATATGGCTTCCTTAACAAGCCATAATGTTTTCAAAAAATAATACCATATAAATGTTTTATGTATTTTGGTATTGAAAATGATTTTGAGAATGGATTTATTATTTCAATATCGTGCAATGATATTTTTTTATTGCAATGTGAAAATTTTATCTTTCCTTTATGCTTATGTTATGTGTTATGATCATGTTTTTTTCCATGGTCATTATTTCCATATACGGATGGATCCGTGATAAACCTAGGATGGGTGAGCCCGAGATAGCTCTCCCATGCATTGGGTAACATGATAGAGGTAAATGTGAATATTTCTCCTAAGAGACTTTGGGAATATACTATGATGGGTATTCCAAATTAACTCCCCATGTAGAAATGATAGCTACAGTGTAATTATGATATATATGCCACAAGTTACCTTTATGATTTATTATTTCTATGTTTTATTCATAAATCTTATGATTTAAGGAGGTAAGTAAATGATTTTATTTTTTTTATGTGTAAATGAAAAAATATTTTCTTTCATTGTTTTATAATACTTATTGATCATTTATGCTCAACCCATGTTATGAAAAGTTTTCACAGGATGTAAAGATGAATAGGGTCAAGGATGGGATCAAGGAAAAGTCATGCTGTCTAAAACCTAGAACTAGACATGACTTTTTTTCAATAGTTTTTATTTTATGAAAAAATGGATACCAGGTAGTATTTTCTACATGTAATATTCATGTTGTTATGTAATTATAATGTCCTAATTCTCTAAAACTCTAAACCGGAAAAGATCCCCAATGTGAATTATTCATTTAATTCAATATTATGTAATGTTTATAGTTTGGTCCTTATAGTTGGTTTCAGAAGTCAGTTTACATAACAGTAGAAGTTAGTTTATTGTTAAATTAATATCTATAAAGTAATTTATGTTAATATTGAAACCATTTACCATTTAAATATTTCCATGTTGGTTCGCCTAATATATTTCTATGTTCAGAATGGTTTTCCGCAGAGAAAATAGGGCAGCTATGTTGGGAAGACATCAGGGGGAAGAAAACCTTTCAAACCAGCAACCTGAGATGGTAGAAATTGGAAATGAACAGTTTGTTGCAGTGATGGCATAGTGGAAACAGGCTCTAAATGGTTGTGGTATCCATGTATGAGATCAGGAAGATAAACCACAGAGGAAATGTCAGTAGTGGAGGATTTCATGAGGCAACATCCCCCATCATTCAGAGGATCATCTGATGCAGTGCAAGAAGAATGGTGGATTAAAGCACTAGAAAATATTTTCAATGTCATGGGATGTTTAGAACATCAAAATTATAGACTTGAAGTTTCCCATTTTGAAGGTGAAGCTGAACAGTGGTGTTCGATGGTGAAAAATATCAGGGATAGTGAGGAGTTTGATGATCTTGGTTGGGATGAATTCAAAGGTATGTTTCTTGAGAAATATTTTCCTAAGGTGGATCGACTTAGGATGGAAAACAAATTCCTCGAATTGAGCAGGAGGATGACACTATGGCTCCTTATGATGAAAAATTCGCTTGACTGGAAAGGTATGCTCCAAATATCATTCAAGATCAAGATAGTAAAATCAATCTTTTTTACTCAAGATTAAAGGCAAAGTATCGAAGGTCTTTAAATTTTTATGAGTTAAAAAGATATGAAAAACATGTCTGTTGTGCAGAGACAGTGGAGGTGGAGTTTTTCGATGATCATGTATTCATTGAAAAAGAACAGAATAAGAGGTCAAGGTGGCAGGATAAAGGGAAAAAATCTTCAAAAAAGACTGATGGTAAGAAACTTAATTTTACAGTTTGTGAAAATTGTGGTAAAAATCATGGTGGGGAATGACTTTTGAATTATGGTAAGTTCTACCGTTGTGGTAAAATGGTACATAAGGCTCGTAATTTCACTAAAAATGATAAGAGTAATTGTACGACAAAGTCTAACTTATAGTCAGTAAAATGTTTTAAGTGCAATGAAATGGGTCGTTTTATAAATCAGTGTCCAACAAATAACTCAACTGAAGGAAAACTGCCAGACTACAAGCAGAAATGGGTGGTTAAATCCTTTGCAACTACTTCAGCAGATGTTGGGACATCAAATGAAGTTGTATCAGGTACACTATTTTTTTTTTAGATTATGCCAATGTGTTGTTTGATTCAGGTTCTACGCACTCTTTAATTTCTGAGAAGTTTTCTAATAAATTGTGATTTCCATCTCAAGATATGAATACAAAACTTATGGTAAAAAAACCTGGAGGAAATGTTGAGACAAAAAGAAAACATAAGAACCTTCATGTCCTTATGTGTGGAATGAATTTACCTGCAAAACTTATTGATTTGCCTCTAGAAGAGTTTGATGTTATTTTGGGCATGAATTGGATTTCTGTTTATCATGCTAAGATTGACTGCAGAGCTAAAGAGGTTTATTTTCATAATGATTTTCAGTTTGTATACAAAAATGAACCCTTGCTTTTGATAACATATCAGGAAGATGAGAACATATTAAAAGATTGAAATGAATGTTACCTTGCAAATATTGTTGAAAATAACGGAATTGTTCATATTAATGATGATCCAGTGGTAAATGTGTACCATGATATTTTTTCTGATGAGTTTCATGGTATTATACCTGATCTAAAAGTTTTAAATTCTATTGACTTAGTTCCTGATGCTAAGACAATTTCAAAACCCCCTTATCGAATGGCTCAAATTGAACTTTTATAGTTAAAGAAACAATTGAAGGAGTTATTAGACAGATGTTTCATTCGACCTAGAACATCACCATGGGGTGCTCCTATGCTGTTTGTAAAAATAATGATGGTTCAATGAGATTTTGTATTGATTATAGAGAATTGAATACCATAACTGTTAAGAACAAGTATCATTTGCCTCATATTAATGATTTGTTTGATCAGCTCTAATGAGATCAGTATTTTTTGAATATTGATTTGAGGTTGGGGTACCATCAGTTGAAAATAAAGGAAGCAAACATTCCAAAGACAACTTTTTGTACTAGATAAGGACATTATAAATTTTTAGTTATGCCTTTTGCTTTAACCAATGCACCTGTTGTATTCATGGATCTTATAAATAGAATTTTTCATGAGTTCTTGGATAAGTTTGTGGTTGAGTTCTTTGATGTTATTTTGTTGTATTCTAAAAGTAAAGAGGAACATGAAAGTCATATAAGGATTATCTTTCAAACATTAAATGAAAAAATATATTTGGGAAATTCAGCAAGTGTGAGTTTTGGTTACAAAAAATCTTTTTCCTTGGTCACACTGTTTCAGAAAATGGCATAACTTTTGATCCAGCAAAAAAAAAGTTATTGAAGAATGGCCAAGTCCCACAAATATAACCGATATTCGTAGTTTTCTTGGTTTGGTTGGTTATTACTAGATATTTTTTTGAACCTTTGTCATGATTTTCTATTCCAATGACAAAGTTAACTTGAAAAGGTGTTAAGTTCATCTAGACAAAATAATGTGATGATTGTTTTCATGAATTGAAAAGAAGATTGGTGAATGCTCTAGTTTTGGCACTTCCATACAGAAATGGAGAGTTTCTTATCTACAGTGATGATTCGTTGAAATGACTTGAATGTTTCCTTATGCATAATGTTCTGATAATTGATTATGCTTCACTTCAGTTGAAACCAGATGAGTTAAATTACCCTACCCATGATTTTTAATTAGATTCTATTGTTTTTTATTTAAAAATTTGGAAGCATCATTTGTATGGAGTGAAATGTGAAATATATACTGATCAAAAAATTTTGAATTATATATTCAATAAAAAATAATTGAACACGAGACAGAGGAGATCGTTGGAATTAATCAAGGATTATGATTTGACGATCCATTACCATCTGGGAAAAGCAAAAAAAGTGGATGATTCTTTGAGTTGAAAAAGTAATGTCTTATTAACCATGTTACATTTGGAACAAGATCCTTCAGTTTTTATTTGATGAATTATGGCATAGAAGTTGATGGTACATGATATTATTCTTATTTTTTTCAGGTGTCAGTGAGATCATTTCTATTAGACAGAATAAAGAAAGCAACCAAAGAAGATAGTGAGTTACAGAAAAAGGTAGAGTTGGTTCAGAAGGGTAAGTTTCCTAACTTTAACATTGATAATGATTGTGTTTTTTAGTTTGGGAAGAGATTATGTTTTCCTAGTGATTCACATTTTAGAAATGAGTTGTTATGTGAAGCTCACGGTTCTCCGTTTTCTGTTCATCCTGGTAGAACTAAGTTGTATAGAGATCTCCAGGAGTAATAATTGTGGGATAGAATGAAAAGAGATATTGTTGATTTTATTGTGAAGTGTTTGACTTGTTATCTGGTTAAACAAGAGTAGCAATTACCAAAGAAATCCTTCAGCATCAACCGCTGCTAGAGTGGAAATGGGAAAATATATCTGTGGACTTCATTGTGGGATTACTGAAGACATCTTGAGGTAAAAATGAAATCTGGTTTATAGTTGATCGATTAACTAAATCTTCTCATTTCCTTCCTATTCGAGATACATTTTCTCTAGATCAAATTGGAAGGTTGTATGTTAAAGAGATAGTCAGGTTGCATGGTGTTCCCCTCTCTATTGTATCTGATCGTGATCCCATGTTTACTTCTGTCTTTTGGAAAGATCTTTTGATGTTGTTGGGTATTGAATTAAATTTTCGTATATCTTTTCATCCTCAATAAGATGGGAAATCAGAACGAAAAATTCATAATATGGAAGATATGTTACGTTCTTATTTGATGGATTATCAGGGAAGTTGGGAGAAACAATTTTTTTGGTTGAATTTCCATATAATAATAGTTTTCATTCCTGCATACAGGTGGTTCCATTTGAGGCATTATATGGAAAGAATTTCCGAACTACAGATTTTTGGGATGAAGTAGGTGAACAGAAGCTGATGGGACTAGAATTAGTAGAAGAGACGGTAGAGAAAGTTCAGTTGATTCAAAAGCACTTGAGAACAGCTCAGAGCAGACAGAATATTTATGCAGATAACCAGAGGAAGGATCATTCTTTTGAGGTAGGTTATCATGTTTTTCTCAAAGTTTCTCTATGGAAATGTGTGATGAATTTCGGTAAGAAGGGAATGTTGAGTCTGAGGGTTATTGGACCTTATAAAATTCTGGATAAATTTGGATCAGTTGCGTACAGAGAGGCTTTACCTCCATGTTTATCCTAGGTACATACTTTTTTTCATGTTTTAATGTTAATAAAGTTATGCCAGATCCATCTCATGTTTTGAGCCCAGAGTTAGTTCAGTTGGAAGAGAATCTCTCTTATGAGGAACAACCAGTCCAGATTCATGACCATAGTGAAAAAGTATTGCAGAATAGGCTAATTCACCAGGTAATGGTTTTGTGGAAAAACCATATGGTTTAAGAGGAAACGTGGGAATCTGAAAATGCTATGATGGATAAATTCCCTCACTTATTTTGATAAGTGAATATAAATTGTGAGGATTCAATTACCAAATGGGGGGAATGATGTAATATCCCAGGTAAATAAATAATAAGATATTTTCATATTTATTAAGTTTTTTGATTTAAATATTAATTTTACATTAAAGGGGTTGCTATGTTTGATAGCGTACCCGATACGCAACAACATGTTTCTTTGAAATCTAACATTGCACACAAATAATATATTATTATTATTTTAAATTGTAGTTAACTCCTATCCGTTATATTGAAGTGAATGAACAAAAAAACTACAATATGATTATAAGTGATTGTTAAATGTATTTTCATTTATCCTATTTAAATATAGAGGCTTAAAATGTGAATGAATCTAATTTTATGTATAATTTACATTAAAAGGTCGATTTACAGCCTTTTAATGGAGAACCCTATTTAAATGTATTTTTGATCATTTTTATATGTTTTAATTGACCAAATAATATCCTTATTTAGAATAGGGACATCAAAATTTACTTTTTGTAAATTTTTGGAATTTTTTCGATAAATTTCATTTTTTAATGAATAGTGAAAAAATTGTATTTTAATTAAAATCTGCATTTTAATATAATTTATTTATATAGATAGATTTTTATTTTTACTGGTTTTAAAGTGTAATGATAATATAATTTTACCTATTAATCCAATGTTTGTCATTGGAATTATTTTCAATTTGAAATTGGACATAAACAAGTATTAATCCATTGATAGATATTGTTTCTTAAAAACATGTTATTTGTTTTGATAACGAGACTTAATTTTAAAATTAATTAATTTCAATTATATGTTTTCAATTTGAAGAAATGGACATCATTTTTTAATTCGGAATATCAAATAATGCTTAGGCCGTATTTTTGGTATTTTTCTGAAAAACATCTATTTTTGATAAATAGTGAAACCACATAGTAGTAGTTAAAAAATGACTTTTTTATTAAATGAATTTTTACCACTTCTAGGAATTGAATTTTGAAAATCTGACATACATAGTTGTTATTAGTAAGTAAATTATGGTTCTATAAGATGAAAATAATTATTGTTGAATAGTGACTTTTGACTTTTATTTACCACAGTTAATGGTAAATAGGGTAATTCAAGGTATGCAGAATATTATAATAATTCAAAATTACCTTAACACTTGTACAAACCTTATTGGTTGAGTCATTTACGACCATGGAAATATTTGGGTCGATTTTGGGACCCCTTTGATCCACTTGGAAGTGATAATGACAATTTAAATTAATTTTCTTAAAGTAAAGGTAAAAATGACATAAACAAATATATTTTATTAAATTAATTTTTACAAAGGGTTATGTAGATTTTCATTTCAACTATAAAAATTCAATGGAAATATGAAAGAATTTACTAAATCATGGTATTTGTTTTTTTAATTTTTAGACAACAAAGAAATTAAATTATTTATGACACAATAATGGTGCATTGCTTACCCTAATAATAAATCATTTAAATAAATAAGATTATATATATTAAAATAATATCCAAAACATATCCAATTATTATTGGATGATTTTATTTTGATATTTTATTTCGAATATGAGTCATCTTATCTTTGACTTTTATTATTTTTTTACCTTTTGAAAACAAAGATAAGTTTATAATAAAATAATATGTTTACACTTTCCAAAAGAGCCCCTCCTCTCCCTTATAAAATTAGACCCCTTATAACTAATTCCTCACACTTCTAAAGCCATTTGGCACATCCATCCTCTATGTAGTTAAGCTCCATATATCCCTATATTCCTCCTAGAAGCCTTACCTTAGGTAGAAGTCACTTCATGAAGTCCTTTTGGATCAAACCAAAGGAAGTTACCCAAATTAAAGGTAATGATTTCTCTTAAATTGTTCTATTTTATTTTACTTCTCCAAACCCTAAACTGTTTTTATTTATTTCATTTGTAACAAAAACATTTTTCTTGAATATACTAGGATGTTTTTATGAGAAGGATTATAACTACACTTACACACACCTCCATCTAATGGATGACGAACATAATGTTTCTGTGGATGGAAAACTAACATCTCACGATACGATGATTGTTCGATTATCTCCTACCGCCTCTCATGTTGTCCATTATGATGGCATTGTATATATATATGATATATATTATGTTTATTTTTTTCTTTATGATTCTGTAATTTCCATTTATAGGATGCCTTTATTGTTTCCATAGTGGGTAAATACGATAATCTCTTTTGAGGACGTGTGGGCTACCGCCCCCTCAAAGTGATATGACTCGTTCATACCATATGTGGTACGTCTAAAGGATAGATATAATTATATTATATATTATAAAATACTGGAATTATAATACTACTATGTATAATTATGTTTTAATTCTATTAAATATGAAATATAAATGGATGTAGCGTTCATTCGTACGTACGGCTTACCATCTCCATGAATGGTGCATTTCATTTTTTACCTCTAAATGTTGTGTTCTATTATAAATACATGTATATTATGGATATATATGATATATATGATACCCAAATCATTAATATCATTCTGGATACAATGAAACTTTGACCACAGGAACAACATGTAATTATAAGAAGTCCATTTTTGACCCAAGTACCAAATATCGACAAAATGAACATTATTAACCAAAATGATTACAAAATGTTTATAACATGGTAAAAAATGATATAAAAGTAATAATAATCATGAAAAAGGTTCTAAAGTAAGTATAAATTAACTTTAGTTTATTATTCAGGAGATTAAAGAATGATCGAGTCAGGTCGGAAATGAGGTAAGGGACATCGTCTCAATCTCCTTTCATTGAGGCATATTTTGTTTTAATAGACAATTTTATTTTATAAGCTATGTAAACACCTTTGAATTTTCATTTCATTAAAAGGGAATCTTTTTATACAAATCATTTTATCGAATGAAAAAAAAGAATGTTTCTATTTATGTAATTGGTAAAAACAACATTTTTCTCCTTCGTGAGTATTATTTGATATATGGCTTCCATAATAAGTCGTATTGTTTTAAAGAGAAAAATAAATACCATATAATATTTTTACATATTTTTTTATTGAAAAAGATTTTTAGAATGGATTTATTATTTCAATATCATGAAATGATTATTTGTTATTTCAATGTGAAAATGTTATCTTTCCTTTATGCTTATGTTATGTGTTATGATCAAGTTATCGTTATTGGGCATTATTTACGTATACGGGTTCTTCTGTGATAAACCTAGGGCGGGTGAGCCTGAGATAGATCTAAAATGCATTGGGTAACATGAAGGAGGTAAACATGAATTTTTATCCTAAGAGATTTAGGGAATATACTATGATGGGTATTCCAAAGTAACTCCCTATGTAGATGTGATAACAACTTGTAAGTATGATATGGATGCCACAAGTTACCTTTATGATTTATGATTTCCTTGTGTTATTCATAAATCTTATTATTTCATGAGGAATGTAAATGAGTTTATGTTTTTTATGTATTAATGAACAAATGTTTTATTTCGTTGTTTTACAACCCTTACTAGGATTTTATGCTCCTGCCAAATTTTGAAATGTTTTCACATAACATAAAGATAAATAGAGTCAAGGATGAGATCATGGAAAAGTCATGCTTTCTAAAACCTGGAAATAGACATGAATTTTTTTCAAGAGTTTTTATTTTATTAAAAAAATGGATATTGGGTACAATTGTCTACTTGTAATATTCAGGTTGTTATGTAATTGTAATGTCCTAATTCTCTAAAACTCTAAACCTGAAAAGATCTTCAATGTGAATTATTCATTTAATTGAATATTACGTAATGTTTAAGGTCGGGTCCTTATAGAGTGCCAAAGATGGATTCATGAATACCTGGTTCCTCTTATTACTATGTGATGTCACTAATTCCATTGAAAATGACACGAGATCTATTGGAAATTTCAAGACATCCTATAGGATAAGAATAATAAAAACCAATAGTGGAACCTATATCAATTAATGATACAATTATTGATGAGGAAAAACATATTGTAATTCATGATATGGATTGTCTTGTATCTGTGTATTCGGGTACCTGATCCTATGAATGAATATGCTTTTTTAGTGTTAGTGCATAAGAAAAACCACCAACCTTCATATCTTACTTAAAATAAATCTACCTAAAAAATAATCCTTCCCTAAATCCATGACCATGAATCTGAGAGACCACTATTGAAGATGGATTCAGATATGACAGAATTCTGTTAGAGTTTGTGGATCCAACACCACCCTGATATGGCGATACATATTGTGATACATATTAAATATCCCCATAGTTCATTACTGATGTCATCGTATATGTGATGCCGAACATGTTTTCTATATATAACCAACATTCCCAAACTGATGGCACAGAATTGATCCACCACCTAATGTCACAATAAAATGAAGATTGGAAAAATGGCCTAAGAAACCACCTGCACTCTTCTCATTATTTTTTTATCCCCCTTCATTTTTGACATTGTAATAATTTCTTGGACATCTACTTAAAAACCCATGAAAATGTATTCTAGATGGACTCTACTATCTCGAAAATCATAGATTGATAATCTACCTTGGCAAAAGAATTCATCTTGAACAAAAATACATGGGATCAAATGTTTTTTCGTAACACCATTTCACACAACAAATATGTCAACTAATCGTTAGATACCACTTCTATAGTAAGATGGACTATCTCAGTGAAATTGTTTCAACACACTAATATGGTCTGATCTCCTAGGTGGAAATTCAGAAACTGTCATGCCTAGGTGGAGGAAATTATCTTAGGTCAATAGTTATTATTGTACTAAAACTTGAGTTCCTTCCTACCCATTTACTCATGCTTCCAATAATAAGAAAATAAGTCCCACAACCTATGGATGAGAAATTTTAACAAGAACAAAGAACATTTCACCTTAATCTCCCCAAGACTGTTTTGAATCCAAAACATCATTTCAATTTTCTTAACCAACTCATTTATTCATAAGGTTCTATTTTACACCTAATGTAAAGTCTATTGTTGTTGAGGAACTATTATGTCTTGTCCATTAGTATACATGGTTCAGGATCCTTGACCCTTACAGGACCAAGTCCCACTCCATAATAAAATACTTTGATATCCTGAACCAATAATTCCACTAGTCTCTGATCAATAGGTGATGGTGAACTCCCATAATCCTATTCACACTGTTTCACATGATGTCTCTAAGGTTTAATTTTGATAAATTAATACATAAAAACAATTAATACCATCATCAGAAAATTTCAATTTTTTTAACAATACCAAAAAATTAAAACGAATACTTAAACCAAATAAAAAAATATTCTACAGAGTAATTAAAATAACATCACCCATTCCTAGGGTCTATGAAAATTATAAAATATATAATTCTACTACATAATAGAATTCAAATAACATACCAATAACCCATGGTGACGTGAGGCAATTCATGATGTGTGTTGGTCGGACACCCACTAGTAGTTAGGTCTTCAAGGCCTGGTAGTCCTTGGTCTTTTCTATTCAGATTCTCCCAAATAACATGCCAAAATTAATGGGAGAAACATCAATCAGATATAATTATTTCATGAAATTGTCTGAGATTCCATCCAATCCAACACTCAAGCTATCTTGTGGCTTGACCCGAAGGGTATTCTCGATCCACATGTTATGGAAATTATTGTGTATACATAAAAGATATCATTTTATGGGAATTCTTTATCCCATAAGAAACACCCATACACAACCACATTAAAAACCGAACATATTGTATGTAATATGAATAACCACAATAGATACAATTATAACTTGTTTATAGTTTTCAATTTTAAACAAAAAACCAAAATTCCAAAATGGGAGTGAAACTAGCCAGACATACACCAGAAGCTTCCATGCAACACTAGGTTCATGTCCCTCAATCAAAATACACAAAAACCTATATGAATATGAACTTAATAAAATATATTCACCATCACCACCACTGATCATGTGTACATTACTTTGGTAAAACATGAAATGATCCACATATTTACTGGGGTTTATGCAGGGTGTGATCCAAATACCAGTAGTATACAACCCATAGAGAAGGATTCTGTGGCAAACAATTATATTAAAAATGCTAATATAGCTGTAATGGAAAATAATGACAAAATATTATTTAAAATTTATTTTTATTAATAAATAATATAATAAAAAATTTATATTGTTGTTGAATACATTTAATTACATGAGAAACATAGGTGAACCCTAAACAGTAGTTTCAGTGGGACCCTAAGAACCATATATATTAAAAACAAGTTATATAAACTATATCTGATAATGTCCTTATTTATTATCCTCTAGAAGGGAATTTTTACCAGGATCTATTGGACTCTAATAATTATCACATTATTAGTTTGTATTCTATTATCAGTGACTCTTGTGAGAACATGGAATCTACACTAAAAATCATACATTATTACTAATCCTTGTTAACCCATCTAATTTCATAAGATTCCTTTTATGCTCAATTTTCAGTTATCATGTCACAACAAGCACCACACACTAAATCATGAGAACATAAATAGAGAACAAACACACAAAATACCCCACATTCTCAAATACTAATTATAAATTGGAGTCTTCCAATCTAAATAACCATTGTAAAAATCCCATTTAGACATAAACTGGTCCAAAATTTGAAATATTCATTAAAAGATTACATTATTAATTTTTATGTCTTTTCAAATCCGACACACAAACCAAAAACAACTTATTTTCTTTTTCACCATCTACACTATCCAAATAATTCATTTACAAAGAATGAAAATCATGAAATACTACTCTAGTAGTTTTAATGTATGAAATCACCTTCCCCAATATTAGAACCTTTAAGAAACAAATGGAAAACAACAACTGTCCCACAAGGGGGCCTCAGTGAGGAAATCGAACAACATAAACAATACGAATCAACCAAATAAATCATTATTGAACCCAAAATAGTGGAACCCATCAACTGTTAAAAGAATAACGTAAATAAGATGGAAGGATGAATAAAGAAAAATGATGAAACTAAGAGTGGGGAGATTAAATGATGATTATTTTAATATTGGAGAAAAAAACCAAGATATTATTATATTATGGGGATAAGAGTGAGGGAGGATTCAACATGGTGGAGAATATATAATGGGATACAATTGGTGGCTGTAAGAATAGAAAATGTGATATTTTTAAATACATGTATAGGCCTCATGATTTTCCCATTTTTTTCCAAAACTATTGAAAATGAACATCCATATTTCTTCAATGTGTAATGAGGACACATAGTTCATAGGGGAAGGCACACACCCATGTGACCAGCTATGTACCCCAAATAGAACCACTAAATTAGGGACACGATCAACTTAGGGTTGAAATATACTTTATAATAACCATGTTCCATCTTCTGTGATGTCTAAAAACTAAAATTTTTACAAAATTTCACGTACAAAATAGAAGGGTTAAATTTTCGGAAAAAATTAACGAAATACATAACTCAAATGAAACCTCATATGTTTCAATAATTGAAAACTTCATAACTATAAATGATGTATACTAATTGAATCGTAAATAATGTAAATAAGTATTTTATTTAATAGAAACACTTTATGTAAAAAATATTCTTTTAAAAACATGATTAACCAATGGAAAATAGTTTGTTCAAAAATCATATCTTTGAAACATGATTATATTGTAAAAAGTAAATGGGATCTCTTTAAATATTTTGAAATAAACATTATCCAATCATTGAAAGAATGGATATTATATCATTAAAACATTATTCCCATTTGATAATAGGTGAAAATAAGGGCTGATGATCTCTATAAACATTATTATTGTTAGTATATTATTAAAAGATTAGGAAAATTACAATTTAATTTTCAAAATAATTTATAAAAAATAAAATTCAACCGAATATTTTTTCAATAATTTCTTATAAAAATATGAATGGATAAATATAATGGATTAATCTTGGAAAATAATGAGCTTTATGGTGGGAATATCAATTCATTTTATCAATTGATAAAATGAACCTCCATTTCAAAACATTTCGAAAAAGGGAGAAAAAGTGAGTGATTTAGAAAATATTAAGAAATTTCAATTTAAGAAATTTTAATGTAAGGTTAACAGTCATGTAAAATGTATTTGGAAGTCATTTTTTTAGAAATGTTAAATTGTTTAAATATTTTAAAAACATGGATATAGAATATAATGGTACCTGATCCAAAATAAGTAGAAGATAAATATCACATACAAATTAAATCCATGATTTTTATTCAATAAATAATTTAGGAAATTTCATTCATGCAAGTTGACTATGTTCATAAACAATATTAAATTATGTGATATATTTTATAAAAATATGTTTAAATTTTTTCTTTTAATGGAACATTGAACATAAACTATCTTAAATGGTTATAGATTATAAAAAAATCAATTTCCACTTTTGTAAATTTTCAATCAAAAACCCCATTATAGATTTACAAAATATTAAAATTTATATATAATGATAATTTTTTTCTTGATATTTTATATAACATGGTAGTATACCAACCTCATAAATAAAGGTTGTTTCCCATCATTAATTTTTGTCTAAAAGAATGATAATTTGGGACGAATAACCCTTCAAAAAACCATACAATAGAACTTATGAAATCTTCAATCAATTGATTATTTTAATCCAATGTTAATCCAAAAAAAAGTGGAATCAAAACATAAGAAAATCAAAATTCATTACACAGAAAATTCTAGAACCTAAAATAAAATAAATAAGTAATATAAACCACTGAAAATAAATTATGTTATGAAATTATTTAAGATATTGTAACATTCAATTAAAACCCAGTTATATGTAATATTAATAATTAAAAACTAAAATACAACGATATGTAATGGATTCAAGTTATTAAATCTAAATATGGATATACATACACCATATATAATGTTACATCCATTCAAATAAAATATTGATCAATGATATTAAATATTGATGAAATACCTCACGATATTAGAAATATATAGTCCAAACCCCCATTAAAAAGATAACATTAGATGGATTTGTAAATACCAATTATTTTCATGATAATAATCATAAGATACATTACATTAAATATGTGTTCATTATGGTATATGTCTCACAAAAATAAAATTGAGGCAAGTGACACTTACAGTTGATATTAAATTGAAGTGGGAATTAATCAATGAATTTATTTTTCATATTAAATGTAAATTAAAAAAATGAATCAGAAACGTAAATAAGAAAAAAAAATTATTTCATATGTAAAAATAAAATATCAAATACAATGAATAATCAGTGTATTATAGTGTAAATAGATTTTGTATGTGAATTATTTACCACTTACTATCAGTGTTGAAAACACCCATGGACAAAATAAATCAAATTGAAACAAAAACTAACAAGATATATGAATAATTAAATATATTACATGTAAAATGAATGGTACATAATCCCCACAATAATAAAATATTTAATTTTTCATATGACTCAAAAAAATAACATGTAAGACAATAAAACACTTACCTCTTGTTCTACTTCGTTCAAAAATGTTTGGACATAATATATATTAATATTATTTAAATTATTTAATTTATTAATGAAATTTTAATGGATTAATCACTTTTACATAAATAATTAAGTTTATTTATCTTAATGAAATATTTAAATATCTAATCAATTAATTCCATTTTAGTTTTTAAGGATTATTGGTTCATTATTTTAAAAATGACATTTTTGTTGATATTTCTCAAGATTGTCATTATTTCAATATATATAGAATATTAATCATGAAATAATTATCATATTTTTACATCAATTATAAAATATTATATATATGCCTTATCCCATTATGTAGGATTTTTTTCCTTCTTTAATTAATTGGCATAAGATACATATAATCGCATTCCTAGAGACTGAATAGTTTAGTAGTTTTGGTGAACAAGATACATAAATGTATTCATATTATATTTGGAAATAACTAAAATTGTTTTTTACAAAAACATTTTTCAATATAGAAATTTGTTTTGTAACAATCACAAATATATTTCAATTATAAAGGTAACTAGAAACCAAATAATGGTGAGATCAAATGATCTCTAATGGATTTTAATAGTGGAAGGTATCATTAATCAATATGAATAAACAATAATTAAAAAAATAACTAATCATACATTTCATTTAAATAACATGATGACATGAATATATATGTGAAAATCATAATTACAAGGTAAATTATTGAACATAGATTCTATTTATAATGCATTATGTCATGAATTGATGTAGTATAATCAAACAATTTTATATACAATATTTTTAAAATCTCTTGTGAACGGTCTAGGCCATAGAATTATAGTTGGAAAATCTAAACTGCTTTATGACCAATAATTTTTATCTATCTTGAGGATAGATCATGATGGTAAAGATATCAAATACATTGGGAATATAATATCCTATAATTGGTATTTCTTCGCATTCAAAATTTATTTTATATTATAATGGGGATTAAAAAATATATATTATATATTAATTCCATTAATTATTAGTGAGAAGTTATAAACTAATGTCCTTTAACTGAAACATAGGATAAAACAATCTCATTGAGAATGGTATTATGATGTAATCCCACACAATAATCATAAAATTGATGTAAATATTAGTACATGAAATGATTATTTTTATCAACAATAAGTAAAAATAATAAAAGTTGAAATTAATGAATATATAGTTAGAATACTTAAAAAATTAATCATATAAAATCAATTACAATTTTGATGTAATATTACCCAATGAAAAGAAATTGAAATATAAAACTCATTACCCATTGGAAACAACTTTTTTAAATACACTTATATGAAATAAATTAAATTTAATCATAAAATAACATAAATATTAATTTATACATGACATTACATGTTAAATGGGTATTATATAAACCATAGAAAACGATATAGATACATAACATCACAATATTCTTCAATTAATTTGAATTTTGAGGTAATCTTTTACATCATGTTTTTGATTCAACATAATTTAAACTCATTTTTAGTGGTTGTAAACTTTTCATTGACATATAAAAATACTATATTGACATTTATAATATCATACATGATCATTTTATTACATCTTATCACTTATTTTATTACAATATTTAACTATTTCCCTTATATCAGTAGTAAATTTTATTGTTATCTCATACATGATTTATCAAGAGAGATAAGATTTAAAAAAATTTATAGTTACATTAACTAAAAAATAATAATCAAGAAAAAATATCATATTTATATATATATTATACTTTTTCTCCCAAAAATGAATTATAGTTATATAAAATGAATAATGTTACAATAATAGATATGATTGATCGTACGTACTCATGTGTAGTATTTTCATTTTTCAATGATAATTATAAAAATTTGGTATTTAATATTTCTAAACTTACAGAATGATCATATTATCTGAAATACCGTATTACTTCTCTAAATGTACATATATCTTTAATTCATATTGTGTGGTGATAAAAAGGGTGTCTAATCGCTTAATGAAAGCAGTAGTCCACATATAAATGAATGATGTTTTCATATTTATACCAGTGAAAATGTAACAAAGAAAAAGATATATGTTATATTTATAAGATAATAAACATTTCAATAATACGGTAATTATGAAATTTATATAACATGTATTTATCTATATTATCCTTATCGCATTCAATGTAATGTGTTAGTTAAAGATGAATCACATCACTTTGTGAGGAGGCAGTCAGTTGTATACAAGTGAGATAATATTGTATACCCTACAGAATGGAATTTAAGAAAGGTATATGTTAAATAATAACAAATGATATATAATTATTATTATTTAAATATCATATATATACATTATATTCATCAATATACACAACCATGTAATGTGGTGATGTAAAAAATGAATGACTTCTATTTGGGAGATTGTAGTCCACTCTAAACAAAAAATGAGGATTTCATAACCAAGTAGACGTCGGTATGGATGGTTATAGGACATGAACTAATTATGAAAACATCTAGTTTTATATAATACATTTAAATTTTTATCAGTAAAGTATGATGAACATTACCTTTTATTCAGGTATCCCCCTTAGTTTTTCAATCAAACATTACTAGTTTGAATTTATACAAAAAAGAAGGATTACATGATAAGATGAAAAAAATTTGGATGTGAGTTGGTAATGGGTGGTCTAAAATATATACTCTTTAATTCTAAAGAAGAGAGGATAACAGATGACATTCTTTAAGTTAGGTGAGTGACATATTTGTAATTTATTTAAATAATTCATGTTACACACAATTTTATCATGCCAATATCGAAAAAATGGGCTACTCTAGAACCTAGAAGATATATGGTTGAAATATGTATTAAAAAAATTGTGTTTATATAGTTGGTAGGTCATTGTTAACAATTATATTCTTATAATAATAATCTATATTTTTTTAAATTATCCATTATAAATATGTTTTACCCATTTCACTATTCATTATTGCTAAAAATTATCTTGTACATTTTATAAATTATAAATTATCATAATTAAAAATATGGAATCCATTTTTTCTAATTTAATTATAATATATAAAAATAAAATAATTTGAAATTTATATTATAGACTTGATGAGAATCGACGCTATTAAGAACAAAATGATCAAATGTTTTAAAAAATATAATATAAAACAAAAAAATAAAAACCATTCTAATGATAGTAATGGGATTAATATATTTATTTTTAAAAGATTTATTCATTTAAACACATTTAGGATATAATTTAACATTATAAATTATTTAAACGAAATGGTAGTTTCAAATTAAAATTCATCATTTTCACAAATTTTAAAAAATGTATCTTTTTGGAAAAATCCAAAAAATTTAACCAGAATAATATTTTTTCATCCAATTTCAAATAATAATTTTCTATTTTCAAATAAATTTTCTAAAATATGTAATATCAATTTTCTTCAATGGGTGATAATACTATATATTTTTAAAAATACCGTTTTTCAGAAATAATTTTCTTTCTTTAAAATTATCATAATATTATTTATAATAAATTGATAGCTAATAAAAATATATAAGCACATATTTTTGTATGATATTGAATCAAATTCATAATTTCCATTAAAATGGTTCAGATGTAACATTCATGTTAAATAATAATTTTAAAAATATATTGTTGGTCAATAAAACATGGTCTTGCATGTTGTAAAAGTTATAAAATACTTTTTATTTCATCTAATTTTTGGTAACCTCAATGATTAATATAACATAATGTTTCAAATATAATGTAAATATTCTATAACATAGAAGGGTAAAATTCCCCGATCATTAAATAAATCAAATTCCAAAAATTTAAACTTTTTCTTGATAATCAATGGTTTCATATTTAAATTTATTTTTTTGAATACCCATAGCATAGAAACTATTAATAAAACATCATATGAATATGAGATAATGTGAAGTAAAGAGGTCATATGAGTATGATTCTATTGATGATTAAATTAATGGAAATTAAATATTTGGAAATATATTAAAATATTTAATAATGATAGAGACTGTTTGAGGTCCTTGATCACAATAAATTTAATGATCAATGAAATGTTAAGGGTATCAATACCATATATTTTTTATTATTTTTAGGACAATATATTCTACTTAATTTATAGTGTTATGATAATTTTTTTATGATTATTTTCCTAAATCCCAGTAATTCATTTAATATATTTAAATATAAATAAATATACATAATTGATACATATTTATTTTATAATATCTACTTCATCCCACAGATCTTCTATGATCAATTTATAATTCATCTATTTTTCATGGAAATTAAAAAATTATTTTTTCCAATAGAACTAAAATTCAATAATAATGGATATTATGATTAATAAATTTGTGAATTTTTTTCTGACTCTGTCGAGCTATTTTAAAAATCCATTATGGAGACACATGTTATCCAAAATAATTAAATAATCTATAAACCATAGTAGAAACACCAACAATTAATCATTATATTTTATTAGTAAAATCACATAACTAAAAACTTTTAAATAATATATAAGACTTCAAGTTGGAATCTAGAATGTTTAAAACATTATAATCAACTTTTTTTTGGATTATTACCCATAGACTTGATCGATATGATGGGTTATCAAAAACTAAAATGCTATAAATTTTTTGAAAATATTCTAATATAATTCCTATAACAATACAAAAATAAGATGATGGAAATCCTTGATATAAAATTAATAACTATAAATTGATTGTAATATTGTTTTCAATAAAAATATCTCTAAAAAACTACTAATTTGATTAATTTTTATTAAAATCCCACTAATGATCATATTAACATTAAATTCAATCCTTACCATTAAAATTATTTCAATAAAAGGTAAATTAATTATTCATAAAATAAAATTAACACTAAATCAAGTACTACTCATAAATTTATTCAAAATTTAAATAATCATGTCACATTCCTACAACAAAAAATTTAAAAAATTTATGTTTATGAATATTATCTTTTGATGAATATTTAAAACATTCACCAATGATGGTATCTGTAACACTATTGTTAATGAATACATATATTCTTCTAAAAATAAAATACTCCTTATATTTTCTATTATTATTATTATTAAAAACCCCATTTGTAAAAATACATCAACTATTTAATTATGAAATAATAATAAATAACTCATTTATTTAATTTCAACTCAGGTTCTTACATGGTCTAGTGATTAACCATTAGAAGTAGGAAATAACATGAATAATCCTCATTTTATCAATATTTAAGAAATAAAACTATCAATGGATACCTAGGATGAAAATTAATTCCTTCAATAATAGAAATTATTTTTCATCATCGATTAATTTCATTATTCACAATATATCCAAACATAGTGAATTTTACTATTACATTATGATACATTCTTCGGTGTCTCTTTCCACAATTTCAAATCTAATGAAATCAATCCTTTTTTTTCATGGTCTCAAACACTTTCCGTCTTTTAAATCATTGTCCTTATCATATTTGGTGATTCTAGAAGTTTTTATGGTATATTTTGAAAATGAAATTTTGGGAATAATTGATAGGAAAAATTGTTGTATATTTCCATCCTTTCATATTACCATGTATTTTCTTATTTTCACTATATTTTACATAATATTAAATTTCATCATTATTTATCCATCTTTAAAACATTAATTAAATAAAATATTTATAGTCTAAGAGATAATAATTCAAGTGATAATAACAAATAATTATCTATAGGATGTATAAATCAGGACACAATATTTTTATACTTAGACAACTTTGGTTTATCCTAGGTAATTCATCATTATCATTTATTCGAACCATTAATAATGTTATATATATATAATTTCAATTATCCTAAGAATATTCCTTGGGTGTGTCAATCCGGGGTTGTAGTAAGGCCCCTTTTCATTCACTAGGTGATGATTAGGTCAAAAAAGGCTCTCATTTCATTCTTATTACACCTAGTTTCCTATATCCCAAAACCATATCCACATTTAGTATCTTGAAATTGATATATTTTTATAGGAAACCCCCAGAATTACTTTCTTAACAATACATTAGGATTTTTTTAGGTATCACATCATGAAGAACCAGTGAAATTAATAGTCTTAGTATACTAGATAAAAACAATATTAATATATTATGTTTGAAAATGAATTTAAAACACAATTTTTTTAGAGTAACTTTATTCCATGTATCATATTTATGTATATCAATAATACTAAACATCATAAATTCCAAGTAAATATAATCAAAATAAGGGTGATCTTAAATTATTCTTAAGTGTTATGTATAACAGAATCTATCATAAATCTATAAGAACAAAAAATATAATTTTCTAAAAAGATAAACAGTAATTCCATTTAAATAACATGAATTAATGAATATATTTGGGATAATAAATATAGAAATGTAAAATAATTATCACACATACTATTTAAATAACATGACCATAGGAATTGACAAGGGATAATATATATGGAACATTAAATAATGAAACACACATTTCATTTAAATAATTTTAATGAAGGGATGGAGAATTAATAATAATTATATATGGGAAAATAATATAAAACACATTATATTTAATCAATAAATATGAATGAAATTCATCTACAGATAGTATCACTAGGAAAATATAAAGGATAATAATTTCAGAATTTTGAATGTGGTCAATAATTAATTATTAAATGTCATGTATCTTTGGAACATCATACATTAAATATCAATATCAATCCAAAATAAATAATAAAATTACTTTATATAAATAAATTTTGTTTTTCAAACCATACATCTACTATCATGATCATTCACAAGTCATTTTAAAACTAGTACTTAAAAACCTGTTTGGTTTTTGTGACATATTTTTCTAATGAGATGTTTTAATGCATTGAAGGTCTATTTATTACCGGCCCCACCCATATAATTAATTTCCAAATAATTCCATAAATGTCTAATAAATTATTTAATTCTAGACATAATATTTCTTATTAACAAATATACATTTTATGTGATGAATATATAATAATCATAATTTCTCCAAATAGACAAATAAAATTCAATATAGAACACCATATATTGAAATGATATATAAGATAATAAATAAATATATCCATGATAAATAATTTGTATATTTTGGGAGAATTAATTTCTAAATATCATAGTAATTTGAATAATTCAATGGTATGTTAATGATGAAAAATTAAATCAAGGAAAGAAATTTATATACATTCTTTATCCAAAATGAACATAAACCATCCATAAAAATTAATAAATATGGTTTAAATTCCATATATAATAATTATAGTATGAATTAAGATTTTTTTATCATAAATATACATTCCATAAAAACAGATGTGGATACATTATCAGGGAAAGTATAAAGTTCATTATAAAAATGACTTCTTAAAGAATTTTTTAAAATAATTATATTTAAATATAATTATTATAATCTATGAATTTCAAGAATATTGGGAAAATAATTTTCATTTAAAAAAATCATATTTACATTCAATGGAATAAAAAATGAAATTTGTTTCATGAGTGCAGGTAATTTCTTACATGTCGTATATGTTAAAAAGAAAATTCTATTTATATTTTAAAAATGATTGATATATGGCTCAGTTTAAAAGTATCATGATGATTTGATAAATTATTTTGAAAATTAAAATTTGAATAAAAATTAAATAAAAATATTATTTTATAATTAGATATATAAATTTTAATTTTTTTTGGGAAACATGGGTTTTGAAGAAAAATGATATCTAATATAAGAGAGAAATAATGTCGTATATTCCTAAAAAAGATCTAAATATTTTAATATACCAAAGAGTGAAAAATAGTGTTATAAATTAATAATATCATGAGTAAATAGATGATGATAAAATTATATGGGTTTATGGGAAAAGTATCATATAATTTTCTTTAATGTAACTTTAATAATAAATTATGTTGTTGAGATTGATATTGTGAAGTAAACCTTCAAAATGATGAAAACCTTGAATTGAATATTAGTTAATAAATCTATTATATGTATCAAATTAAATAAACATAAAACAATATCAAATACCAAAATAATATTTTCATTAATTTTTACACACAGAATAAATAATATCAATGAAAAAAATGTAATATAACCTAAAGGAAGTAAATATATTTATGAAATTCATCACACATGATATATTTATATCAAATCACCCTGGATAATATAACTAAAATTTAATATTAAAAAATTAAGAATAATTTATTAATTATATTACTTGTCAAAGGGGTTTTATAAAACATATATAAATGAAAATTGGTACATAACATTATAGTATGGCTTAGTGAAATAACATTGAGACGAAATCCATGACCTCACACATCCTTTTTATTGATCATTGATTAGCCTCCCATATAGAAGTTATTAATTTTTTATAACTTATTCCATAAAAATATTAGTTTTTATAATTTAAAATATGAAAATTTAAAAACATATTTTTTCTCATTCATTAATTATCATTCTTTATTTTCTTTATTTTAGTTCTTAGTTTCCATGTTTTTAAATGTCAATTTTTTCATGAAATATCTTGTTATTGAACATATTTCATATTTTCTTCATTTGGATAATAATAAAAGAGTCATAATTATAATATTTATATATAAAATACAATTTTTACCCAAATTATAAAATATATCTTTGAAAAATAATGTGTGTGACAGACATGGAGATGGTATGTCAAACATACAGATTAGTAACATTTTTATTTGTCGATCATTATTATAGAATTGATATATGTAATAATATATCATTCAATATTCATGATAATATCATAAATAAAATATTAGTTTATATATATATATATATAATTTTATGTGCTATGGAATTGAGAGCCACATACCTTCGTGAATGTGGTTGTACACAAATACACAAATTGTGTAATCATTTCTAAGTGAGTAAAAAGAAACGAAAGAAGATGATAAATATATTCATTAAAATGTTAAAACAATTACATAAATTTTCAATTTATTTACATTATAGCACAACTAATAATTATCTTTTTTCCTTATCACCTTCCATGTATATAATTAGTGAAAGATGACTCACAATGTTTTGTGAGGTGGAAATTCTCCAAACACACGTGGGGAATCATCATATCCCATACAAAATCGACTGTAAAATTGAATATATGATATAGTGAAACAAAAGGTATAATTATATTAAAAATATCATATACATACTTTTGATTCAACATCATACCCACATTTGAGTGCTGGTAATGGAAAAATTTATTACATCAGTTCGTGAGGTTGGAGTTTATCGCATATAAGAGTAATTATTTTTTAAAACAGTTGATGGATGTGGGGATGGGTTTAGTTATTAAAAATATTATAAAATAAAATAATAATATTTAGTAATGTTATCTTATTATATTATTATGTTTTAATGATAATTTATGGAGGTGGAGGAAAATATAGTATAAAAACACTCTATGAAGAATGTTAGATCTTATTTGGGTATCCTCCTTAGGATTGAACCAAATAAATCATTATATGTCGTTTAGAAAAAAAATCAGGATTAATGTATAATATGAGGGATTTTAGGGAGTGATTTTGAAAGGTGACTTCTAATACACTGTTTTTTGAAGGTGTGAAAAAGAGAGGAGAGATAGTGGGCCACAATAAGTGAAGTGAGTCGAATGGAAGTAATATTTTTAATGGATTCAATAAGACCCATATTTTAATCATTTCAAGGCCTATAAAATATACCATTTTCAAATCTAATAAGAATATGGTAATCGTATGATATAAAATTTCTGTTTTATATGTTTTTATGTCATTTTAACCCTTATCTTCATAATTAAAACCCCTAGAAAATCAGTTATTACCTTAACCGTATTAATTATTATTTACTATATTGATAATTTATTTTTGATAAAAATATTTTGAAATTATTAACAATTATAAATTATTCTTATTTAAAATATAGAATCCATACCTCTACATTCAACTCACTTGATAAATTTGTTTAATTTAATATTAATCTCACAGATGTGATGAGAAATCTGGGTTTTAATGAAATAATTATTGATAGATTATAATGTTTTTATATCAAAAATAAATAAGAAAATAATCATATTCAAAAATTTGATTTAATAGATATATAATTTAATTTTATTTATATACAAAAAAATTTAAAATTTATTTTATCAATATATTTTATTTGATTTAAAAGGTAATTTGTACTTAAAAAAAATATTTTTCACAATACATCCAACAACGAATCATTTTATTAAAAAATAAATCAAAATTTGATTATTTTGTTATTGTTATTAAAAAAATCATATAATATTTCTAAAATTGGTAAAAAAAAATCAAAAATAGTCACTAAACAATAATATTATTAAATAGTTTTTTTGATTGTTTTTATTTTAAAGGATATTTATTTTATTTCTAATAAATAAATAAAAAGTAACGTTCCGTTAAAAAAATAGTTTCATTTAATAATTAATAAAATTAAATACCATACCTTCCTTCATCTTAGTGATGAAAATTATATTACACAATTTTATTAATAGTATATTATTTTTATGTTGAACTCGGTTTGGCATGTAACACAATTTATCAATGAAATTCAACATTATGTGTAACAAAATACAAAATCTGTGTTTCATGTTATAAATGAAATAGAATACAATTTTATTATTTCTTAATTTTATAGTTTTAAATTTTTAGTCAATCATGAAATATGGTTCTGAAAAATAACATATATCGCAATGATGGAAATGGTCAGTCAAACATATGCATGAGTAAAATTTGATGTTTTGAATTATTATTATAGAAAATATTTAATGTATTAGTTTATCATTCCATATTTATAATTATATGATAAATATATAATTATTTCATTAAAAAATTAATATATTTATCATCCTTTTGATGTGGTGGTGAAAATGAATTGTGTCGCTTCATGGTGGAGGAAGTCAACATATATATAAGAATGTTGTTATCATTTTTATGTTTAAAAAATAAAATTATAAAAAAAATATTCATATTTATAAATATTTCATTAATATAATATTTATTTCATTTATATAGAATTTATTTTTCAAAATTTTGTTATTGCCTCCCATAAAAAGTGTCATAGAAAAATGATTCACAACGCTTCAAGGAGGTTGGTGGCCTTACATTAGGGATGCATTATTGTATCCCCAATGAAGGAAGAATAAGAAGTTATATGTTATATAATAACTCAAAAAGATTAAATATGTTAAAAATATCATATATTTACTTTACCTTCATCATTATAATTATCTTAGAGAGGTGATGATGTAAATGAAAGTCATCGGTTTAAAATGATATTGTTTGTTATACACATGAATGATGATTCATTATATCAATAGGTGGAAGAGGATATGGAATTAAGTTATAAGAAACATAATAACGTATCCTTATATTGTTTATAATGTTTTTTTCAATCTTAATAATTTATGAAAATCTTATGGGGGTGGTTGATGAAATAAAAAAAACTCAGTTAACCACAATACATATTCCTTAAACATCCTTCCAAGGTATGAAAAAAATCCATTCCAACGATAGTTTTTTTTTCAAATTAAGATCCCAATGCGATGTTTGGGAAATTAAGGTATATATTTTTGTTTTAATTTCTCAATCAACAAGATTCTATAATTTTAAAAGGAGATGATAACATATGGTCTTTTATAAATGTAATTAGTTTGACACTTGTCATTATTGAAATGAAAAAGGAGCTCCAACTTTTCCCCCTTCCCCATTAAAATAAAATGAAATATAATTAATATTTAAGCTCTATAAGATACAAATATTTCCATATAGTATATATTATAAATTTTTCTATTTCTTTTTAATTCTTATCATTTTATTATTACTATATCTAATCAAATTTCTACCTTAACCGATATAAATAATTTTTCATATTTAAAAAATTCATTATGGCCAAAAAATAAGATACATTATTATTAATGTAAATAATTAAAATTAAAAATATTAAATACACTATACCAAATAGAATTCAAAAATGTGAAAATAATTAATTTTAATTTAAACCCCAAGGCATGACAAAAGTGTTGGTTTTCAAGAAGTTTATTTTTCTAGAAAAATATGATTTTAAATTAAATATATCTCAAAAAATATATTTTTTGGAATCAAAATAAAAATTTAATGATATATAATATATAAATTTATTTTCAATCATTCATAATTATGGTTTTCTAATTTATTAAAACGATAAAAATTATTATCTTTAAAATAGTTTTTTGAAAAGTTTCAGTTTATATACCAAAAACCAAAAATATTCGACTATAATATATAAATATTATTAAAATGTAACTAAGTGAATAAAATATGATTAAAAAATAATTATATTATTTTAAATCATACATAAAACAAAATTCTACTTTTAAATTACATAATTTTTTGAAAAAATATGGTTTTACAAAAAAAGGTATTTTCCACAATTAAAGGAAAAATAAATATTTTCTAAAAAATAAAAAAAAATTATACCTGATTTAATTTTTTTTGTATAGTTTCAAAAATGATTTAAATTTTATAAAATACAGGTATAAAAGTTAAAAAAATTTATTTTTTTCTCACAAAAATAATTATTTTTGAAGAAAACTTATTACTGAAGAATAAAATTAGATTAAAAAAAATTGGTATATTATTTCTATGAATATTATCAATAATTTTTATTCATAGTATTTATATATATATATATATATATTTAATATTATTCATCCTCAATAATTTAATTTCCATGTCATTACTGTTATATATTTCATGGTTCTTTTTATATCGGGGTTACATTTGAAATATATTATAAAATATAATTCTCTTCTTTAAAAATATAGGGGTTTTAAATGTTATATACATAAATTTTATACATTTTATGAGCCATCAACATGAAAAAATCATTCATCCCAACCAAATAAATAATTTTTTCTATCAATTATATTCTAATAAAATTAAATTTATTAAGATCATCCTAAATAAATATGGATTCTAACACTACCATCCAATTAAATTTTCAAAAGGTTCCAACTATGTAATTGAATGGAATCATGTATTATAAGAAAACTAAACTATTATCATGCTTTTATTAGAGTGTCATTTATTTTCCATTTAACTTAGGTGAATCAAATCTATCTATATTTTCATTTTATTCTCTAATACTATATCATATTAATGATTAATTTTTTCACTAAAATATAATTTAGTACATAATGACATATGAAGCCCTTTATTTAAATTAGAGGTGATTCAAGGATCATGATTATATATATAGAAAATTTTTCCTTTTTAGTAATATAATTATCTAATTAATATAAGTGGATATTGTTGATCTAATTACACATTTACTCAACTGATAAAGAATAGGTAGATTTAGTTAATCGATCATCAAATACCCAAATCACATTACCTCATCAAGAGTTCTTTTTTGATCCAAAATTTAATCCATAGATATATATTTATTAATTTCAATTATCCACTAACATGGTTTGTTTCATCCAATTAATTAATTGTTTTTATATTAATACAATTGACATTTCATGTATTTCACATTATAATAAGAAATAACATTCTTTATTCATTCCCACCAAAAAAGTTCACAATGGTCTCAATAAATTTTTTCCACGTAGATGAGTAAATAAATAAAAACATATAATACTAAATAAATAGTAATTTCAATGATGTTTTATCATGTATCACAATAAAACTAATTCCACAACTGATTACACATTATATTTCAATATTACTCTCTGGAAACATACCATTAATTTTATATTCCACAACTCATAAAAAATATGATTGTCCTTTAAGATATATTAATTCCAACTAACAAATTTGGCTTCACTAAAACCTGATTCATTAGTGATATAGTTCCATATTTTACTATATTGAATCCATTATTCAACAAATAATTATCCCAATGACCATATTCCTAATGTATCTTGTTTAATGTATCATTATTTTTCAAAATCAACGAATCTTATACTCTATATTCTTTATATTGATGGTAATAAGTTTTCAATTTTTAATCACATATCATTTATAAAAAACAGATTTACTTATTTTTTGACACATTATCAGTGGATATAAACTGTATCATTTAATTATAAATGTAAATTTAAAACATTACCCCATAGAAATGATGTCTCAAATATTGAAAATCTAAAACTACAAACTCTATTTCAATGTAATGTGTTAGAAAATATTACTCATTATGTTTTCAATGATGTGCTGAATAAGTAATTTCCATTTTTTTATTAAAAGACATTCTAGAACCTTCATCTAGGTAACTATACATAAAAAAAAATTATTTCTGGATTGTACAGATAAAACATGATCACACACTAATATTCTATTCAATTTTTATACACAGTCATCACATTAATTTGTCCAGATGAACAAAATTCTTGTACGTGTCAACGTATTTAGAAAGATAGATATCCATTAATGGTTTTCAATAAAATTCATGTAGTGTCATTATAATAAAAGAAATAAATTAATAATATTGATATTTTTTTAATGGTATATTAATCACTCAAATAAATTTTAGAGAGATCAATATTTATAACATCATTATTTATAACATCATTATTTATTTCATGTCCATCGAATGAAATATATTGACCTAAAAATGACAATAACTATATTTTCCAAAAAAATTATTTAATAATAATATTTTACATAATAATCCTTAAATGTATTTAGTGTTCCTCATATATTTGAAAATAATGTAAAATATTGTTAGTAATTAAAAAAAACTAAATTATAAAAATATACAGGAAAAAATATATTCTTATGATCCACTAATACATATAGAGAAACTATCAACACAAAGTGAATAACCAAAAAATCATTACTCCCAAACATAGATTAAAAACCTATATTAGGGACTACAACATCCATCACCCTCAAATGATGGTATCCATAACACATATAAACAATTAAAAATGATGAGTTAAATAGATCTTATAAATAAATCCATTAATGTGCATTAACCATTACTTATTCCTAGCAGTGATGTTAGTCAATAATCATCAATAAAAAATCATCATTGTTTTATTTTTATTTTTCAATTTTATAATAGTATAGAAATAAGGTGATGTAAAAGGTTGAATGAAATATTTATCAACAAAATCTTGTATGAGTTTTAGTCAGTTATTGATGTTATATATGATTAATTATAAAAGGGGGTTTTCAAATAGACATAAAATTAAGAAAAAGAAAGATGTAAACTCAACATACCAATAAAAGATAATAGAATGTTCCTAATCTAAAAAAACATATACATATTATTTTACTGCTAACGAATAATTAATATTCATATATACCTTATTTTTAACAATTAAACCATGATAGATATCATTTCCACCACCCACTAGTTCTTAAGATTCTGGATATTTTTATCTATTTTATGGATTCATTATTATATTGTAACTGAAACTCATATGTTAAAATAAAACCATTAACTAATAAATATATCATAGAGTAATAAAATGAATGAAAATCCTATACACATAATAACATTAAATTACATAACTGAAAAAATGATAAGAATTCAAGGAGAACCCTTCCATTGGTCAAAACATGAATATCATTGTAAATTATTGTTAAAATAAATATTCTAATTTTTTTTACTAAAATGCATGAAATTATTTATTTGAGGTGATATTATCATTTTATGAATAAAAAAATTAAAAATGAAATAATTTCAAAAGATAGAATCTAAAAACAGATTATCTAAATTAAAATAGATAAATAATGAACCTAAAACCACTTCATTAATTATACAAATATCTTTTGATGTAGTTGAAAATGATTTTGGGACAAATTTAATGTTATTTAATAGAATCAACCCTTTATTTCTTCTCCTATTTTCATGTTTATCCTCATAATGACCGATCTCATTGTATTTAAATAACATTACTTACCATTTATCAAAAATATTCAATCCAATATCATGATAATTTTATTTCAAATCATAAACCACATGAAAAAATATACTTTATTAGATTAAGATAACATATTTCAGAAAACATTCCATTGGGATTTTTTTAGCACACCTATTTCAAATTTAAAACTCAATATTCTTAACATTGTATTTATTGATAATATTCTTACCATTAGTCTTCCAACTGGAATACATTATTTTAATATTATTGTAATCCACATTAATATTATAAAACAAATTTTCCACCGTTTAAAAAAGAAAAAATGTTTTTCATGATTGGTAGTTTTGAAAGAGGATAAATAAAATTAAAATATTTTCTTTAATATTATGAAAAAACTGATTAATTTTACTATTATGGAACAAATAAAATTATGTTATTAAATCTCAATAATATCATGTTTTTTTAAAATGAATCCATCAGATCCTGCACCCTATACCTAAATTCCATGCTTGAATTTTTTATATAATTTTAAGCAACCCTAGAAAAAAATGTATTAAGGAAAATGTTCAAAAATGTGTCCAATTAAATGGAATCAATTGATTCTATTTATATAGAATTATTAACTATTAAACAAAATAGATCAAAATTTCATTAAATATATTAAATAACATTAAAAAAATTTGATGATCAAATTAACCATAGAATAAAATATATTTTCTTGAGCAATATTCCATTCATTATCCACCACTATGTCATAAGATCTACTGAATATTGGAGGGTGATGTTATTTAGAATATACTATTATCATCGTGGTACTTTATAGAAGACCTGTATATAATCTAGAATGGAGGAAACAATTGTTTATATCATATATGAACTAACAAATCACAAAAAAACATCACACATATAATTATAACCATACAATTTTCATGACTAAGAATAACATTGACCTCTTTGTTCATTCCAACATCAATTTCTTTATTTCCTCTATGTAGACCCATTTAGAAAAGTCAATTTTTGTTATATAATCATAACATTATTATAAATATATATTATATGAGTATACTAGAATATATTATGGTTACATAATTAAATTTTATTTAAATATAAATTTATATAATCATTTCCTATAATGGAAAATATATAGACATTGCCTAAAAAATTCATAAAATATATTTTTTAGGAAAAACATAATTTTATAGCATTAATAGAGAAAATTTTATGGGATTTAGTGGATTTGGGTAATTCAACAACCCTAGAAGCCAGACTACATTGCATTATTCTATTACCTTAAAATATATACAAACATCAAATCCCACTGAATTTAATAGTTTCACAATTTTGTAAAATATGATTATATACATGATAATCAGGATATCATGGTAAAATTATTAAAGAACAACCAAAATAAAATATATGCATTATTTAACCTCATTCAAATGTTTCCTATTCATAACCCAAATAAATTATGCATAATAAGTGTGAGATCAAATTCATTGTAAGGGTTTGTAAATCAGATGAAATAATTAGTCAATACAAAAAATCATTATAGAATGGAACTAATAGAGAACAAATCTATTTAAATAACTTAATATTGCATAATAAATAAGGTTTAGAAAATTATTGAAAAACATTCCATTTATTGAATAAGATAAAAATGAAATGTATTCATGTATTTTATCATATGATAACCTCATGGATAATTAAAATTTTAACTAAAATATCTATGAAGAAAATGCTTAATTATTTAATATCATGTTTGAGCCGCATGAAAACATATTCCATCTAGTTATTTCGCAAGATAGTATAAAACTATGTTTTGGGTCTCATATATTTTGGACAACATATGTTTTTAATGATAAATTATCAATGCACCAAGGCTGTATATTATGTCTGGGACCCCCCATCACTACATGTCCCAATAATTCCTCATATTGTGGACCAAATAATTGGATAAAGGGTACCATTACATTGTTAGAAGTCTTATATAACCAAAATAGATTAAAATTAATGTGTTTTTTAGAAAATGATCTAATGATTTTTTAATGGATATTCTAGTGTAAATAATATTGATTATAATTGCATTTTTTTGTAAACCCTTAAAATGATAATATAATCGAAGTGAAAATTCATCATTGAATTGAATATATGTGTCTTCTATAAATACACTATTATAATTTTGATACATGAATAGATATTAAAAATTATAAAACACATAATCATATAATATTAACGACTATGAAGAAGTAATATAACCCAATAAAAATGAATTTAGTTGGGAAAATTCATGACAACTTGGTTTCATTTGACTCATAATACACATGTATGAATAAATTCAATGGAATTTTTAAATACCATTACTATAAATTTTTTCAAGATTTTAAATACAATAGTGGAAGATTATAATACAAAAAAATAAATAAGTGGAAAAATGGCATAAGCATCGTGAATGATAAAGTGCGACAAAATCCCATAACATTAATTTTATTTTATGGAGATTGTATTTTAATCACCTGTATAAGGGGTTTAAAAATTTTATTAACTTATAAAATAACTATAATAATATTTATATTATCATTTATTATCTTCTTATAAAATCTTATCACCTGTTTGTAAACAATATTTCATTATTTTCACTATTTTGGGTGTTAATTGCATAGTTTAGGAGTGGGGCGTGACTTATTAATTATTATTCCAATTAATTATATCACGATTTAATTATATAATAATTTTTAACCATAATTTTAATATCATGTATATTTATTATTTTTTTATATATAATAATCCATAATAGTTTTATATAATAAACAAAATGCACCATTCATGTATATAGTAAGTCATATGTACGCATAAACACTACTTCAATTTCATCATCATATTTAATGAATAAAAACTAAATTGAATATATATATATATATATATATAATATCAATATAGTATTTAAGTCATATATTTCAATTTTTTATTAAAATCACCCACAATACATTCCTTATATTGTGTGAACGAATCATATCGCTTCGTGTTGGCGGTAGTCCACACGTCCTGAAATATCGTTATCGTAATTAAAAATAATGTATTGAATGATGGTATGTGTAATATAATTGTTATATAAGTATAAATAAATTATAAATATCATATATAAATATATTTCCCTCATAATTCTTGTCTATGAGAGTTGGTAAAGGAACAACAAATTACATCATTTTGTAAGGTAAAAGATCATTTTTCATGAATATTTAAGTTCATTAGAAATATTATTAACATTTTTGTAAGTGCAGGTCAAACAAAAAAAATAATATTTTAATATTTAGGATAATTATATTTTTATATAAAAATTTAATAGTAAGAATTCTTTGGTTTTACAGAGAAATAAAATGAAAGTGATTGTTGAAGAATGTTACCTCGTTTTCAGGTAAATCCTTTTTGTTTAAATCAAAAAACCACCATGGATGTATATCTAAAAAAAGTTGTTATTTTATGTGGAGGAAATTAAATTTGGGAAACTATATAAATATTTATTTGGTGAGAAAATGGGATTGATGTGTATGAATAATTGTGAGGGGTGGGTTCCTTTTTATAGTGGAGGTGTAGTGTTATTCGTGTAATTTTTTTAAAAGGGAATTCAACCCATGTTATTCCCTTTACATGTGGATCCAATAATGGTAAAAAGTATTGAAATTGAATAATAGAGTCTAAATAAATATATAAATTGATTTTTGGAAGTGTTTATAGGTCATTTTGAGAATTATAATTATATTATACTCAATTTTTATGTTAAATTTTATCTTAATCACAAAAATTACATTTAATTATATTAATATATATTTTTTATAAATAAATACCTGAAAATATTAGTAATTATGAATTAATATTATTTCAAATATTTATTCAATTTTTCCAAGTTCCAATCATATATGTGGAAAAAATTATTTTAAATTTAATCCCACACATAGGGCGAAAAAAGTTGTTTTTTAATGTAAAAATGATCAAGAGTAACATAATATTGTAAAACATATTTCATATTGAAATTGATTCCAATGAAATAAATTTGATCTTTTATTTATAATTTCTCTAATTTCTCTTTAAAACCAATTAATTTTTTTACTATATAAATATATTTAAACAAAAAATCTATTTTGAATTAAAATTTCTTATTTTTCATTATTCGTCAAAAAATAACATTTCATAGAAAAACCCCAAGAATTCACCCCTAAAAAATTACTAATTTTCTATTTTTAATATTTATATTATTTTTAAATTTTAAATTTATAAAAGATTCTAAATTCAGATTTGAATTAGTTTCTCCATTAAAAGGCACTAAAACATATTTTATAAAAATAATGAGTTTTATATTTAAAATTTTCTCTTTTATTTTTTTATGCCTATCAAATATAATGGAAATATGTAAATATATATTATTGTATAAATAAAATATAAATTTAATATATAAAATATATCAAAATGTTTTATTATTTAATTTATTATAAAAAAGAAGACTAAATTTTGTTTTCAATAAATTAGGTGTTGCATGTAATGAAATAGACATTGTATTGAAAATATAGTAACATATTTATGTGATACAATTTTTTTACCACCATTACCTGAATAAATATTACATCAAATATTAAACACATACATTGCATATCCATTTCCCCCATAAAAAAACATTAATGATATATGATGTATTATTTTTAGGACATATCTTCTTGGTTTTAATCATTACCTCACACATGTACATAATCATCCATAAAAAATATTGGATTTTTTTGATAATTTTCAAGTACATAATTCATAGAAATGAATATATAGATAAAATAAAATTAATTTGTCATCAAATATTAATAAAAATTTTCCATTTTTAAAATTAACATGTAAATAAAAATAAAATATTTCTAATACATAAATGATTATTCTCCGCCTAATTCCATTAATGAAATTTTACTAAGAATTATGAAAGGAAAAAATAATCATAAGATGTTATATTTTATTACAAAAAAAATAATGAAATATTTAAAAAAAATTATACATCTCATATTTATTATGTTGAATAAACTTTCAATTAAATATGGAAAATTATCATACATTTTCAAATAATTAGATTATGAAAAAAATAGTAAGAATACATAAATAATGTATACAACTGGGTACTTAATGTCCATATGACTCGTATAATAACTCTTACAGATGGAATAACCAGCCCATAACACTAAAATAATCTCATAGGATATGAGTAATTAGTTAAATCCAAAACTACTAAAAACAAATTGAAGATCTTTATCTGGATCACCCATTAATATGATCAATTTTAGGCTCACCCATCATCATAAACTATATTAGGATTACCCACCAATATAAATAATTCCATTTGACCATATTATTATCATAAAACATGAAACAATTCATTTCTATCATTATATTTATATAAATATACTTTTCTCCACTATAAAATACATTCATGGATATCTGAATATGTCTTTTATTTAATTTTTTGATCATAACAATTCCAAAGGGAGGGATGATTTAATTAATGAAAACGTAATATACTATAATTAAATAAAATAATCAAACAATATTAATAATATCAGGAATATTATTTACAAGATATACAATGAAATTGACCATTCCATTTTCGTATATGGTGATATATTTCATAAAAAATATGTAAAAATTATTCTTTTGGAAATAAATTTAATTACTGAAAAAAGTTGAATACAATGAACATTTATATTTAATGATTTCCATATATATATACAACCTATATTTTTGTCATAATTTCTAGGTTTATTGAATTATTTTAAAAAAAATCTAGAAGAAATTTAAAATAATTTTTTAATAAAAAATACACCTGGCCTAATGTCTAACTCATAATGTAATTTCTATATCTTTATGAATATTAATCATATTTTAATTAATTATGTTATTTTTTCAATGATTGTGAGGTAAAATGTTATGTATAATTTTTTGACAATATAAAAATTATCATATATATATATTATAAAATTAATATAACATAAATATAATATATTGGGATGAATTCATGAATAATGAAACACATCGCTTCATGGAGGTGGTAGTCCATAGACACACACACACACTACAATATCATTTTTCAATGGGGGAAACCATAATAATTTAAATGTAATATTATATTTATAAGAGGATATATAAATCACTAATATCATATATATAACTAATATACCTCATTATAAAAATACCTGGAAGATGGTTATGCAAAAATAATTGCATCATTTCTAGAAGTAGTTTTCCTCTTTAAAAAAGTTGTTTCATTTCTCACTGGATGGAAGATTTCGTTTTATATGGGTTATTAAATCAACATAGAGACAAATTATTATATGGAAGATACTATGGCTATTATTTTTTCATATTCAAGTATGATTTGATGGAGATATAAAAATAACTAACATATAAATTCTCAGTTTTAAATATACCTCTTATTCTAATGACCTCGTTAGGTATATACAAAAATACATTCTTTTTTATTATAAAAAATATGGACTATTGGATATGGTTAGGGATTTATATAATATATTTTCTTGTATTTTGGTTAAGAAATATATTTTTTATTATGGAGAATGGAAGGTGGGTCCTTATATATATGTGGATTTGGAAACACTTGGAATTTTGTAAAAGATAAAAATATGAAAATATATTACTAATTAAAAATGGATGAAATATAGGATATAATAACATTAAATTATATATTGTAAAAATATTGATATAAAATATAATCTATGCAAGTTTCTATGTAAAAATTAGCCTTATTAATTATATTTAACCCTTTTAAAACATTTCTTAATCATTATTGTGGTAATAATTATTTAGGATTTTTACAAAATATTACGACAACAATATATTTGTATGAATTATTAATTAATTTTAAATTATATTATTCAAATTATTTATTTCATTTTCATCAAATTAAAATCATTGAAGTGGTATAATTTAATTTAATATAAAACCCACATTATTATGAAATGTTTTCTGTTATAATAATTTATTTTTATTTGTTGAAATATCTTTAAACAAATTTAAAAATCAAAATTAATTAAAAATTCCAGAATTGAGTTATCAATCATATAGTTGAAATTAGTTTACAATTAATCCATTCAAGAGCCAAATTTTTCTTCAAAATTCATTTAATTGAATGATAATTTAAGAAAATAAATATGATTTACTATTTATTGAAAAATAAATAATTTCAAAAAATTATCATGTATTAATTTATGCTATGTTTTTAATTTTGAATAGAAAAATTAATTATATTTTTAAAAATGAAAACTTTTATATTTTGGAAATATTAAATTTAAATAAAACAATATAATACATGAAAAAAAAAATTCCCTTTCTTTTTTCCATTAAAATTAACTAAAATTAATATAGTTAATATAATACTGAAAAAATGTTATTAATGAATATTTATATTTTTAACGACCCCGACCCAGGAGCCACTATACTGGTTCCATGAATTGTGTCATCACGTGGCCTAAATCATGACTCCCCATACACTAGACATTACTAGCTAGCGGTGAGATTCTAATGAGTTCATTGGGGAGACTATACCCTCTGTCACAGAGTAATCCACATCAGATATCAATATAAATAGAAAAAAATGATATTGGAAACCAATGCACATGAATGACCAAGAATTCCATAAAAAGGGTAAAACCCACAAATCAAATAAAACCAAACCTAGACATACTATTACTGCCACATGTGTAGGAAACACAAAATAATGAAAATAGTAGAAACCTCAAAAATTTCTGACTCCATGTCCAGAACATCATACATGTACTACCCAAGAAAAACTCAACTCCCATTCATAGGGACATTCCCATTGTCTTGTTCTGAAACCATGAAAGACAAATGAGTACCCAATGGTGACCTGAATAGGGTGTGCGAACAACTTAGTGGACCACCACCAATGATGTCTATGAAATATCCAATCAAACAGATACATATTGTATATATAAAGTAAATGGAAGGATAAATAAAAAACGCAACTCATGTAACATTACATAACCAAATACACTTAAACCATTTTTAAATTTACTTTCATTTTCATCATTCAGGTTGTCTTTAATAATTAATCTCTTTTTATCATGTGTTCCATGGGTTGGGAACATAATCATCCTATACATATGTATAGGGAAATCGATCACTATGCATAAGGGGAAAAAACAAGTCCCTACCATACTAGAGGATTACATTTCACATTCAACAGTTCTCAATTACCGTGGGTCCTCAGTCCAAGATGATTCATCAAAAAAATGGGGAATAATGAAATATTGTGACATATTAAATATATATTTCACAATGGTTACTATCTGACACACAAGGAGTGTCAGTCCAAATGTTCAAATAGGATCCAATACTCCATGTTCGACCATCCCAACCACTAGGTCGTATGTTGATAAACAAAGAACATCAGTATGTGAATCCAACTGTGACTTTAAAAGCCATGTCGTACCTTCACAACCACATTATAGAACGATGTGTCTATACCCATTGGTTCACAAGTTTCAGTCCTTACACAAAAACCATAGTGCATCAGGGAGCGGAGGATCTGTTTGACCTTCCAAAACTATTTGTCACACACTACCATATCACAATGAAATACAACCAATTAAAATAGGAATCATGTTCTATAATAGTCAAAAAGGAAATTAACACTCTACCATATCCTGTCAAGTATATTCCTAAGTCTAATTAATTAGAAAATTTTCATTAATTACCATACATTGTCTCATTTATCACATTTAACAATTCACATGGATTTATCTCATTTTTTCAATTCAGGTGAAAATATTATATAATATAGAACTACCTCCTTATAATATTAAACCAATTAGGTGAACCCAATACATCCCATGCATTTATCCCATCCTCATATTCATTAATTCCGATATGCAAACCCATTTACATGTTTATCAATTAACTTGACATTTCCAATTTAACATGTTCAACATTTCATATAAATAATAATTCTTTTGGGAAATTTAACATAATTCGTAACCCATTTAAAAAAATAACTTTTATCCTAATTAACCCATATCAATGTAGTTCCAAATAACCTCTTAGAAATTAACCCCATTATAATAACTATGAAAAATAAATTTCATATTACTCTTATCATATTAGCATTCTCAACAATGGAGCTACTATATCACATGTCAATTTCACACTTAAATTTACAAATTCCTAGGTCTGATAAGGTCAGCACACCCAATGGGTGTCCCTAAAACATTTTACTCATTCATTACACATCCCATAAAGACCATGAGTGGTTCCAAAAATCACATATACAACTAATTAAAAAATCATACACAAGGAAACAAACACAAAACAATATAACGGAAATATCTCAACATGCTTGCCCATATCTATAATAAAACTTTGAGATATAACTTGTAGACCACCCGGCAAGATTCCATCAATGAATGCACTCTTAATCATGGCATTATATATAAATCCAAACTCCATTGATGCCCCAACCATGCTTCTATTAGAAAAATAGGGTTTTTCTACTTTTGAAATACATGAGATTCACTAAGAACACTAATCTAGAAAAGGAAATAATATGATGGTCAGACATGCCAGGATCAACAACTCAAAACAAAAAATTCCCAAAACATCCTATGAATGAGTGATATTGTTCCTTGGAAGCTAATGGATGTCATGGTTTATCACTATGGTAGATAGGGGAAGAAAGGATTCAAATACCATGTCAGGAATTAAAATCCCAAAGTGGAAAATTTTTATATTTCTCAACTTTATTGGGATTCACGGTTTCCTCACATAGGTTTCCAAACCTTTCATCGACCTTGTGAATGATAGTTTCCCAAAACCACCCCTTTACATGGTTTTCGAGGAATTCCACATAGTTAACTTAACTGTGTGATAACTGTGTGAAAGCCTCTATCCTTGGTTGAATGGTTACACGGGATGATCCACACAGTTTGCACAAACCATGTGAAAACCATGTAACAAGGCCATAAAACATCCTTTCCGCCACTTTCATGCCCAGATATTCCAGAACACCCCCAAGCCATCCCATGAACATAGAAAAACTCTTATTTATCAAGAAGAAGAGACTTAAACTGAAATATAAATAATCACTCACACACCTAATGAAGATCCCCGATATTACAACCTCCCCACCATATAACTCTTCTTCCTTGATCCACTCTTCCTGATCATCACTACAATTCTATAATATGAGATCATTCCATTATTCTCACCTATCCATTCCCATTTGACATGTTTCTCATTGACCATTATAATTCCACCACAAAATAGAAAACAAGGAATGGTCTTGACCAACATTAATTCCTCATCACAACCCCCAACACGATCCCAATACTTCTCAAGGAGACATCATGTTTAGCCACATCTGACCACAAAGAGTTTGTTGAGAAAACATTTGAAACAGTCCCTAACACTCATCATATGAAAACATTTCAAACCACATTACATCGACATAGATAAACCAATCAATACACCATCATTCTGATCCACTACAAAACTATTTACCCAAAAAAAATTTAATCATTTTCCTCTATTCTATAAACTCTGATAGTTACCAAACCAGATATCTCCTAGAGGAAAACACATGATACTCCCAACCAAATTTACTGATTTAAATTGACCCACCACTCATGCACTGAAAATACCATTTCACAATCATACATCTAAATAAAACACAAACACTATGGTACTCTACTGATCCCACATGTTCCAAAGCTCACTACCTGATCCAACTAACCCAAATTTTGTCCAATGAAGCCCCTCCTACCCAAATGTATAATCATATCATCAACCAACCATTTATCCCTTATGATTATCTCCACCCTCTTCGGTTACATGGTACTTCCTCTCTTAATGAAAGACGACTAGAACTCAATATTAATTTCACATCATACTCGACACACCAACTAATGTCATTCCCAATCTTCGGGTGGAATCCCTTCAGCACAATACCATATCCCATCGAACAATTATTAGGCTCCAATGTCCAAACCAATGGTCTAAAAAATAGTTCCCTATCATTCATACACTATACGACGATTTAACATTCTCATTCAATCCCATTCTAAATTTCGAATCACACACCTCCACTCAAGGTCTCCACAAAATGGGAATTACTAGTCTCTACATTCATCCCTTTCTTAGAGTCGAGTCATGTTTCCCCAGTTGAATCATCCTAGAATGCTCAGATTCACCATTGGAAGGGAACTACATCACATGGGAAATTTCCCATAAAATGTTTTGTCAGTCGATAAATACAAATGGGAACTTATCAATGTACAACATTTATATCTTTAAGAGTTATATAACTAGACGTATCTTTTCACCGAACAGTGTTACATCACACTATGCTCTTTTATTACAAAAAAATGAATTCAAAATTTTACTTAGATCCACACTAAGCCCAAATCCAATTATTGTCTTAATAAACAACCTTATATGAGACCCACATGGAATTTCTAAGAGACCTAGCATGAACCTCAAATTTTCTTTTATAGAATCTATGGGATTCTCCATCAACACAATGATCTCCTTCCTAAATTCATAGCTGACTCATCACTCCCCACATTAGAATAGTCATTACAATTACTCACCACAAGGGATTCCAATTACCATGGGTCACAACCAAACACAAGTCTAATCCCAAAATTTAGATATTGTTTTCAATCCTTCCATTAAACAACATATTTAACATAAACCAGTTCCTTCCCCTAGCTTCTATGAGGAGTGACAATGATGTTCTTCAACATCTGTACTATCACATGGACCTCACCTAAAACCATCAATCATGTGCATCCCTCCATCCCACATCACTTATACCACCACCATGACCATAAAATTCATGATGTTCCTTATCGTAACAAAAAACATTTAATAATATTAGAATATATCCAGGGATTATCCACATACATTGTCTGATGTCCTGATGTTGGGAATTATCATCACTAGATATGGTATGCTAATAAGTTGTTGAAAAAAACCACCACCAAATTATATTTTACTAAAATCTCCTCCCATACTCAACCCACTCCACATACACCATTACAATACCTTTTTTCACATTTAATCAACTAATTTCAACACCTGTTACAACAGGTACTAGCGATCATCGAGAAAACCAAATTACAATATCTCAACATAGTCATCAAAAATCCCTTAAAACCATTTCAATATGTACACACAATTTTTTTCTATTGAGTACATTTTCATCTCAAAACATGTTATAACCATCATTTTTTATCTTTTACAAATTTTATGAAGAAAAATTCATTAAAATTATATCATCACCATTCAAATCATTCACTTTTAAGCTCCATTAATTTTTTTTACAATTTTTCACAACTGAAAACATTAACCCATTCATAGTGTTTCATTATACATAATAATCATTAACTATTAATTTAAAAATTTCTAGTCACCCACTTTCATTACCATTATTAGGATCCATTTTATTCAAATTTTCTATTGAAGTAAAATTAATTCTACAATCTATTCCCCACATGCCCATACCGTATGTTCCTATTGTGATGCATTCCAATAATATCCTCAGATTCCTATTATGATGTATTGATGAAAAAACTCTTCCCACTATGGCCATGATAGAAATAACATAAATCAATCAAATCACATTACATATGCAGCACCTAATGGTATAATATTATTCAACTATAACAACACACATCATGAAAAATTATTTCCACCATGGGAGACTAGGGTTCACTACTCCCATTAATTAGAACATTAACAAGGCCAGATATAGTCCTAATCGTATGTATACCATCTCCAAATAGAAATAAGTGAAAAGAATTCATCTGATAACACATTGTAAAATCCTTGACCCAGGGGGAACTAAACTTTTACCCCTAGCCGAGTCATCGCAATACCTCACATGCGGCTCCATGTATGCCAGATGTTGCCGACTAGTAGTGAATATCAAATGAGTCACATGGGGAGACTATACACTCTTTACCAGAGTAATCCATTGTAGATATAATTATAAATATAAAAAATAATATTCGAAACCAATGAATATGACCATCCAATCCTTCCTTATACTCATTACAAACCATAATGAAAATAAAACCTAGTAATTCCATACTAGTAGTGACATAAGGAAAAAAACCCAAAATAATGTTAACAGAGAAAAACCCCAAACTGTTTTGAATCCAATTATGGAAAATCATAAATATACTTCTCAAGCACCACTAAACTCCAAATAATTTGTTCATCACCCATTTCATGACCTTCAACCATGAAAACTTCTTGGGTTCCTAACATTGGCCCGAGCTGGGCGTGAGTACAACTCAATAGGCCACCACAAATTGTGTCTTCAAAATATCTAGTCTAACAGATAGTATATACAAATATTTATTAAATGGAATGATAAATAAAAATTATATCTCTGGTTACATTAGATAGCCAAATACACATAAACCATTTCTAATTTTATTCCCATTCTCATCATTCACGTCATATTTATTTCTTACTCCCTTTTTATCATGTGTTCCATGGTTTGGGAACATACCTCTTCTACCCATAGGTATATAAAAATAAATCTCAATTAATAAGGGGATAAAAAAGTACCTACCTCACAAGGAAATTACATTTTATAATAAATAGATCACACATACTCTGGTTCCTCAGTGTAGGTAGATTCATCAAATACAACTTATGGGGCATAAAGCATCACTCTGACATCTAAACTATAGTTAACAATGCTCACTTGCCCATAGAAAATGATCCACAATCCAAGTGTCCAACAGTGATCTAGTATGACATGTCAATCCATCTCAACCAATATTTCGTAAGGTAGAAAACCAGTAGCATCAGACCATGAATCCAACCAGTGCTTAGAACACAATTTATGACCATCACAATGATGATATAAGAACCTTCTATCCATATCCTTTTTTCAGGAGAATGAATCCTTCCCCTGAAAACCATGGTGCACGGGGGAGTGGAGAATCAATCCAACTTCCCAAAACCATTCATCACATAATAACCTATCACAACCACACATAACTAATTAAAATAGGAATAAAAATCCATAATCATCAACAAAGAAAATTTCCACTCCCCAATAACCCATCATGTATATTCATAAGTAACCAAAATTATTCAAAATTCATCCATTACCATCCCGTTTCCCATTTATCCCATCAATCATTTCTCATGAATTTTTTTCATTTATTCATTTCATGTACAAATCATATATCATATTTCCCAACCACGTTATTACATTCAGCCCATTAGGTGCACCCCATAATTCCCATTCATTTTCCCAATCCGTATATTCATCAATCACCCCATGTAAACAAATACACATGTGATCCAATTAAAAATCCATTTACAATTTAACATGTTCATCATTATATATATATATGTATATATATATTAATTCTTTTTGGAAGCTCAACATTACTCAATACCATTTTGACACAAGCACCTTTAACCCCATTAACACATTACAAAGTCATTCCAGAAAACCCCTTAATCCATTTCCAACCTAGGCATTACTATAAACATTCCATTTCTAATTCCACAAAACATAATAGCAGGATAAATAAGGGAAAAATGTTGTTGCACATCAATTTCACAGTTAAATTTTCCAATTCCTATGTCTGATAAGGTTAGCATGCCACATGGGTGACCCTAAAAACTATACCCATCAATGACATATCCAACGTAGAACCTAAGTAGTACCAAAAATAATTTACACAACTAATTTACTAATTCATAATCATGGTAAAAAATACTAAACATGTGTATGTAGTTCCCTCAACATCAATGAACAGATCTATAATAAACTATTGGATATAATATGTAGACAACCTACCATGATTGCGAAAATGAACATAATCTTAAGAGTGCCAATAGATCCTTAATCCCAACCCCCTGGAAGTTCAAACCTCAGTTAATCTATAAAAATTGGTTTTTAGATCATTGTAATGATATTAGAGAAACTATGAATCTATAATATATAAAGGGAACTAAAAGTATGGATGGATATAATCAGATCATAGACTCGTAACCAAAAACAAACAAAATATCCAAGAAATGATAGATATTGATCCTTAAATCCATTAGAGGGATAGGTTCATCACTACGATTGATAGGGGATGAAGGAGGAAAATCCCAACTATGGTTTTAAAATACTTGAGTGGAAATTTTGTAAATATCTCAACATTATGGGGTTGCACGGTTTACCTACACTATTTTCCAAACAATGTGCAAACCATAAAAGATCTATTCTCCAAAAATCACCCTTTCTCATGTTGTATTGGGAATTACACATATGTATTTTATCCTTGAAATAACCATATGAAATCCTTTGTCGATGGATGCACGGTTACCTAGGATGATCTACACGGTTTTCACATATCGTGCACAAATAGTGCAACAAGCCTAGAAAAAATTATTTCCTTTTCTTTTGTAACCAAAACCCCCAATACAACCTTGATATTTCTCAGGAATATGGGTAAATTCGTATTTAACCAAAAAGGGATATAAACTTAAAGATAAAAAGACACACACAAATTATGAAAATTCACTATTTTACAATATGACAAAAAATGATTATTCATAACATAAAATGTGTTGCTATAATTTCCACAAGGAATCAATCTATATTCAACACATAATTCAATTTTTAATAAATAAATATATTTTTTACATTCCGAAAAACCATTATTAATTTAATTTTTTGTAGGATTAGGAAACCCACTTATATAAAAAAGAGATAATTTCAATTGAATATAAATCATTCACAAAAATATAGTTATTTATAAATAAACACTTTTAATATTCATGGTTACATCCATATCTATAACAATTAGTTTTCTAAAATTTTCATTATACATTATGACGTAAACAATTTTACTTAATAAAGTGGGATGAGGAAGAAAAAATATTTTGACAGATATAAAAAATGAAAAGAAACCCATTTCTACATTTCTAAAATATGAGATCATATTAGAGGTTTTTTTCTCTAACCTAATAATTATAGATCCCATATAATCATTTATATACAAATGATATAAGATTCAATACCAAAATATTTCGACTAAAAAATTATACTAAATTAAAATGGATAAATTATAAACATAAGGGTTTTATAAAATACACTAGTTCACATGAAATAAATTTCATTAAAAATAAGACTTTTATGATTATGTGTATTATTCATTCTATTAATAAAATAAATTGGTTTCCTTATAAAATAAAATGAATTATGTGAAATGTAATTTGAAGGAATAAATATTTAAAATGTTTCCATTGAAAATCATCTTTATATAACCATTTTAAATATCCCTTATATATGGAATAATATACATAGTAATCTCCAACATAAATATCCAAATAACATTATCATTACCAATTACATTGGTGAACTATATCAAGCCAAACCATAATCATAATGAAAACCTAAGGAACATAATATTAATAAAAACATATGAATGTTAATTTATATCATAAAATATGAAATATTATTATATTTAACACATTTTTATAAATAAAATTTCCTTACAAAAAAGTTAGTATAAAAATAGTTTTTCACTAAAATATCTAAATCTTATATCAGATGAATGGGAAATAGAATATTTTTTTGAAAATATATGAAATGTAAAAGTGGAATATTTATTATTAATAATGGTCATTAGGGAAGGAACATCCCCATATTCTATATACATTAATTCAATTCAATTCATTCTTATTAAAATAGAAAAAAACCAATTTTAAAAATATTAGAATGTCAACATATAAAAACATTGTAATAAAATTAAAAAACTTACTAAAATGTAATGGAACATAATTTATAGTATATTAATAATATTCGTGATACGTTTTATTTAACACCATTATATAATATAAATATATGAAAAAATTAAAGATATTATATTATTATTTAAGATATAACTTATGATATGATAAATTTTGAAATAGTGAAACATTCAAGAAAAAAAATATAAAAAGTTTTGTAAATTGATTATTTTTATATAACTAATTATTAAATACATCTATATGGTAATTCAAGAAAAAATGTGTTGAAAATAGATTATGTCACAAAGTAACTGAATTTCTAACATCTTAGTCCGACCCAACACTAAACTGGTAGTTGTAATAGTGGGTCACATAGCCTCAAGAAATCCTCGTAGTATGGAAGTGGATTACTCCTTGTAAAAACGTTTATATGGAGATGAATGTGGGGATACTATACCTTCATTATCATAGTAGGATAATGGCATATCAGATAATAAGATACAAACAACATCAAAAGAATTAAAAAATAAAAGATGGAGTAGTTGAAGAATAATATAAACTAAAAAATATTTGGCCAATGTCATTGTACAACAATGTGTACCTATTCAGATGATAATATATAAAATAAAATAATAGATATACAATAGGCAATGTGATATAGTATAGTTCATTAATAATGAAAAGAAAAATAATCCTTAGGGAAAACTCCATGGACATCAAGGTCACCATCTAAGTCCTATGATCCTAAATCCTAGTCACTAGCATAACAATTCATGAAATATAATTACTTCTATGAACATGATATCTCCTCATGTGCCCTCGTGTAATGATAACCTTATCATGGGGTGAGAGAAAATATCTTAAGGCCAACAACCATGGTTTCTACAACTATAACTAGTCCATGAACATAATATAATGTAGTGTGTATGTAACATCCCAAGTAAGTAATGAATAATATTTTTTCATAATTATGTCTATTTATGAAGTAGATATTGTTTTAAGAGGCCTAAAATTATAATAAATCCAATCTTAAGAATAGAATTCTTTAATATTTTTAAAAGAATGTTTTACCGACTTTTGATGGAGAACCATTTTCAAATATATATTTTGACAATTTTATAAGCTCTATTTGTCAAAATAAAATTATTCCTTATGATTGGTTCATTGATATTTACTTTGGATAATTTTTTTGTACTTTTCTGACAACGATCATTTTCTAATGAATAGTAAAAAATACTGCATTTTACTTCAAAACTGTTTTTTCATCTAATTTAATTATATGAATAAATTTTCTTTTTAATTCGTTTAAAAGTTTAAATAGAATTTATTTTTACCATTTAATTAAATTATGGTCATTATAATTAATTTTACTTTGGAATTGGTCATAAACAAGTGCCAAACTTTTCATAGATATTGATTCAAAAAAACCCGCTATTTATTTTGACAACGGGAATTATTTTTAAATTAATTATTTCAATTTATATGTTTATAATTTGGTAAAATGGATTCCAAATTTTTAATCATAAGGTCCATGTTTTGTAATTAAGACTCTTTTGTATTTGGACATTATGAATAGTAACAACGGTAATTACGTTTAATTATCTTGATTAATTAGTAATCAGGTAGGTAAGGATAATAAAATAATATCACAATAATAACAAATTACCCCAAAATATATCCTAATTATACTAGTTGTGTCATGGCGGACCATTATATGCCTTGTGCCAAACTTTGGGTCCCCATGGAATCACTTTTGGGTGAAAGTGACACATTATCATTTTATTTTTAAAGAAAAAAGAATATCACTAAAGAATGTATCACCCGAGTAAAACATTATTAGTTTCGTCTGTGTAAACGATCTCTTAGACTATAAATATTCATTATAAATCTAAAAATATTTCCTATATCATAGTAATTTTTTTATAATTTTTATAAATTAAATAAATTAATTTAATTATGACATAATGATGATGCAACGATTAACTCATTAATGAATGATTTAAATAAAATGAAAATATAATGTAAAATATAAGAATTACACATGTAAAAGACCTATTGGATGAGTATATTTCTAACCCATATCACCTTATCATAGAAATATATCAATGTGGGACCTTTAGAATCTGAAACGCATTTTAATATAATGTATCATTTTATAACTTTCCAAGAGTGCACCTCTTCTCCTCTTATAAAAGGCCCCCAACTCTACCTCATAACCCACACCTATCAAGCCATTGGATCATCCAAAATCTCCTTATTTCATCTCTCCAAATCCCTCTCTTCATCCTAGAATTCTTACCTTAGGTAGAAATCTCTTCAAGAAACCCCTTGGGTTTAAACCAAGAGGAGTTACCCGATCTAAAGGTAAGTACTTCTCTATTGTTTTTTTAATTTTATTTTTCTTCTCCACCCCCCTAAACACTTTTTATTCATTTCTTTTGTAACAAAACCAGTATCCTAAATATAATACTATATTTTTATAAGAAGTATTCTGGCTACACTTACACACACTTACATCTAATGGTTAAAGAGCATACTGTTTCCGTGGATGGCGAATTTCTGCCTCACGAAACGATGATTGTTCAATATTCTTCTAACACCTTCAAAGGAGACAATTAAGATCTCACTATATTTATATATAATATATAATATGTTTATTTTTTCCTTTATCTTTTTCATTTTTCATTTATGGAATACCTTTATGGTTTCCATTATGGTTAAACGTGAAATCTTCATTTTAGGAAGTGCGGACTACCACCCCCTCAAAGTGATTTGATTCGTTAATGCCATATGTGGGATGTATAAAGGATGGAGTTGATGATATTATATATGATATTATACTGGAATTATAATATACCATTATGTAATTATGATTTCATTCCAATAAATATGAATAGAAATGAAAGTAGTGTTCATGCGTACGTACGGCTTACAGTCTCCATGAACGGTGCATTTCATTTCATTCCTCTAAATGTTATGTAATATTATAAATGAATGTATATAATGGATATATATGATATATATGATATCTAAATCATGAATATAATTATATATATAATGGATATTTTACCAGAAGAACAACTTGTAATAATAAGAAGTTTATTTTTGGCTCAAGTACCAATGATCGAAAAAATGACCGTTATTAACTTAAATAATTACATAGTGTTAATGACATGGTAATAAGTTTTAAAAATGGAATAATGAACATGTAAATGGTTCTTAAGAAAGTATATATTAACTCAAGTTTATTATTGAGGAGGTTAAAAAAAAGATCGAGTCAAGTCGGACATGAGGTATGTAACTTATTCTCAATCTCCTTTCATTGAAGCATATTTTGATTTATACACAACCTTCTTTTATACGGTGTATAAACCCATTTTACTTTTAAATTTATTCAAAAGGAATATTTTTTATATGAAGCATTTTACTATAGGACAAATGGGAATGTTTTTTCATACGTATGCGGTGACAACGACTTCTCCACAGTTGTGACCATTATTTGAGTTTCGGCATCCCCTAGAAGCCATAACAATTTTTTAAAATGAAAAATAATATCATGTTTTAATTTTATTTTATTTTGGTATTTAAAATGGTTTTCATAATGTTTTTATTATATCAATGTGTTGTATTGATATCTTGTGATTGAAATGTGGAAATTTTAAGTTTCCTTTATACATGTTTTATGTGATACATTTATATTATGGTTCGTGGGAATTGTTTATGAAGACGGGTGGTTCTGTGATAAAGTAAGGGCGGGTGAACCCGATATAGCTCTCCAATGCATTGGGTAATGTGAAGGAGTTAAACGCTAGGGTTTCTCGAAAGAGATTTAGGGAATATACTCTAATGGGTATTCCAAACATAACCATGAGGGTTACTCCCTACGTAAGAATGTTATGAATGCCTCAAGTTACCTTTATGTATTATGTTTTCTATGAGTTATTCATAAATCTTATGATTTCATTACTTATGTTAAAGTGCTTATGTTTTATGAGTAAATATGATTTAATTTATTCTTATGTATACATGAACTAATGTTTTCTTTCCGTATTTTTATGTCCCTTAATGTGATTTTTATGCTCATCCCAAGTTTTTGAAATGTTTTTCACCGGTCAAAAGAAAGGTACATGATATGATGATAGTGTCAAGGAAGTGTCAAGAAATAATCCATGTTTTATTTTAAATATGTCTCCATTGATGGGAAAAATGAATATTATCTTTTATGTAACCAATTTTTTTAAGTTTGGAATGTGATACATGATTTTTGATCTAATTATCTAAAAGTCTAAACCTGAAAATATCCTTAATGTGTATTCTTGAGATATCTCAGGATTAAGTAATGTTTAATGTTGGGGCCTTATAGTTGGTATCAGAGGTTGGTTTAGATAACATTAGAAGTTATAATTCTATTAAATGATTATCCAAAAATATTTTTATGTTCAAATTGAAATGATATAGCATTTGAATATTACCTTGTTGCTTCATCTAAGACATGTTTGTTCAGAATGGTTTTCCGTAGAGGAAACAGGGAAGCAGTGCTTGGAAGGCATACAAAAGGAAATGACCTTCTAAATCAGCATCCTGAGATGGTCGGAATTGGAACTGAATAGTTTGTTGAAGTAATAGCGTAGTTGACTGAAGTTATAAATGGTGGTGGTATCCATGCACGATATCATCTAGATCAACCGCAGAGGAACATGTCAGTGGTGGATCATTTCATGAGGCAACACCCCCCATCATTCAGAGGATCATGTGACCCTGTGCTAGGTGAATGGTAGATTAAATCACTTGAGAAGATTTTTGATGCCATGGGGTTTTCAGATAGTCAAAAGGTTAGTCTTTCTATTTACCATTTGGATGGTGATGCATATCAGTGGTGGTCGATGGTTAAAAATATCAGGGATGCTGATGAGATTGATGCTCTCTACTGGGATAAATTCAAAGGTATGATTCATTTGAAAAATTTTCCTAAGGTTGTTCGACATAGGATGGAAAAACAATTATTGGAATTGAGGTAAGAGGAAGACGCAGTGGCTGCTTATAAAGAAAGGTTCACTCGATTGGCAAGGTATTCTCTAAAATTTTATACCAGACCTTGATAGTAAAATCAATCATTTTTACTCAGGAATAAAGCCTATATATCGAAAGGCATTGGCTTCCTATGAGTTCAAAATTTATGAAAATCATGTTCTATGTGCTGAGAAGGTGGAAATGGAGTTTTCCGATGATCAAGTGTTCTATAACAACCAGCAGAAGAAGAGACCGAGGTGGCATGATAAAAGGAATAATTCTTCAAAACGGTTTGATGGTAAGAAAACTAAGTTTCCAGTTTGTGATAAATGTGGTAAAAAGCATGCTGGGAAATGACTTTTGAATTCTGTAATGTTCTATCAATGTGGTAAGATGAAACATAAGGCTCGTGATTTCACTGAAAAAGATCAGGGTGATGGTAATACAAAATTTTATTTACAGTTAGTTAAATGATTCAAGTGCAATGTGATGGGTCATTATGCAAACGAGTGTTCTACAAAGAGCTCGAATGAAGGGAAGCAGTCAGAATTCAAGAAGAAAGGTGTGGAAAAATCCTTTGCAACTACTTCAGCAGATGATGGTTCTATCAAATGAAGTGGTATTAGGTACTTTATTAGTTTTTTCAGATAATTCCAGTGTGTTGTTTGATTCGTGGTCTACATATTCTTTCATCTCTGAAAACATTTATAGTAAATTGAAGATTCCATCTTAATAAATTACTCCTGAACATGTGGTAAAAACACATGGGGGAAAATATTGAGGCAAAAGGAATTTATAATAATCTTCATATCCTTATCTGTGGAAGGAACCTACTTGAAAACCTTATTGTTTTACCTCTAGTTGAGTTTGATGTTATCCTGGGTATGGATTAGCTCTCTGTTTACCATGATAAGATTGATTGTAGAGCTGAAGAAGTTTCTTTTCAGAAATACTTTCAGTTTTTGTACAAAAATGAACCCTTACTTTTTATAACATATCAAGAGGCAGTAAAAGTTGTAAAAGATGGAAATGAATATTTCCATGCACTTATTTTTGAAAACAAAGGATCTTTTCAGATTAATGATGTTCCAGTGGTAAATGAGTATCCTGATGTTTTTCCTGATGAGTTGCTTGGAATAATACCATATCGGGAAGTTGAATTTAATATTGACTTAGTTCCTGATGTAAAGCCAATTTCAAAACCCCCTTATCGAATGGCACAAATTGAACTTTTAGGGTTGAAGGAGCAATTGCAGGATTTATTAGATAAATGTTTCATTCGACCTAGAACATCACCATGGGGGGTTCCTTTCTTATTTTTTTAAAAACAAAGATAGTTATATAAGACCTTTCAATGATTATAGAGCCTTGAGAAACATCACTGATAAGAAAAAATATCCTTTGCCTCATATCGATGATTTTTTTGATCAGCTCTAGGGAGCTCAGTATTTTCCAAAGATTGACCTGAGATCGGGGTACCATCATTTGAAGGTAAAGGAAGCAGATATTATGAAGACCATGTTTCATACAATATATGGCCATTATGAAATTTTAGTTATGCCTTTTGGGATATCCAATGCACGTTATGTATTCATGGACCTTATGAATATAATTTTCCATGAGTTCTTGGATAAGTTTGTGGATGTTTTCATTGATGAAATTTTGGGGTTTTTGAAAAGTAAAGAGGAGCATGAAAGATATTTAAGGGCTATTTTTTCAACCTTAAAAGAAAAGAAATTGTAATGTAAATTTAGAAAGTGTGAGTTTTGGTTGCAATAAATTTCTCTCCTTGGTCATATTGTTTCTAAAGATGGAATAACTATTGATCCTGCAAAAACAAAGGTTGTTAAGGAATTTCCAAGACCCACAAATGTAACAGAGATCTGTAGTTTTCTTGGTTTTTCAGGATATTACTGAAGGTTTGTTAGAAAATTTTCGCGGTTATCTTGTCCAATGACTAAGATAACTCGGAAGGGTGTTATGTAAATATGGACAAAAGTATATGATGATTTTTTTTAGGAATTGAAAAGAAGATTGGTGAATTCTCCTGTTTTGGAACTACCTTCTAGGAATGATGACTATGTTATCTACAATGATGCTTCATTGAAAGGACTTGGTTGCGTCCTAGTGCATAATGATCATGTAATTACTTATGCTTCACATCAATTGAATACTCATGAGGTAAATTACCCTACATATGATTTGGAATTAGCTGCTATTGTTTTCACTTTGAAAATTTAGAGGCATCATTTTTGTGGTGTAAAGTGTTAAATATATACTGATCACAAAATTTTAATGTATATATTCACTCAGAATAAATTGAACATGGGACAGAGGAGATGTCTGGATTTAATCGAGGATGATGATTGTACAATTCATTACCATCCATGAAAAGAAAATGAAGTGGCTGATGCTTTGAGTCGAAAAAGTAATGCTTCATTAACAATGTTGCATTTGGAACGTGATCCTTTGGTTAAGGATTTGATGAACTTTGGCATAAAAGTTGTTGGTGCAGGATGTTCTTCTATTTTTTTTTCAGGTATCAGTGAAATCTTCTCTATCAGACAGAATTGAGCAAGAAATGAAGCAAGACAGTGAGTTGTAGAAAAAGGAAGAGATGGTTCAAAAGGGTAAGTTGCATGAATTAAACATTGATAATGATTTTGTTTTGAGATTTGGGAAGATATTGTGTGTGCCTTATGATTCAAAGTTTAAGAGATAGTTGTTATTTTAAGCTCATAGTTCTCCATTTTCATTTCATCCAGGCAGTACTATAATGTATAGATATCTTCGGGAGAATTACTGGTGGGATGGAATTAAAAGAGATATTGCTGATTTTACTGTGAAGTGTTTGACTTTTGAATAGGTTAAAGAAGATTGGAAGTTATCGAAAGGGATGCTTCAACCTTTACTAGTACCATAGTAGAAATGGGAGAATATATCCATGGACTTCGTTGTGGGATTGTTGAAGGCACCTCGAGGTAATAATGCAATATGGGTTATTGTTGATCTCTTGACTAAATCTGCTCATTTCCTTGCTATACGAGATATTTTTTCCCTATATCAAATTTCCCAATTATATCTTAAAAGGATTGTAAGTTTACATGGAGTTCCCCTCTCCATTGTATCTGATCGTGATCCCAGGTTTACTTATAACTTTTGGAATGTCTTTCATAAGTCTTTGGGTACTGAATTAATTTTAATACAGCTTTTCATAATCAATCGGATGGGCAGTCAAAACGAACAATTCAGCCATTGGAGGATATTATACGTTCTTGTTTGATGGGTTATTAGGGATTTTGGGACCAACATCGTTCTTTGGTTGAGTTTTCTTATAATAATAGTTTCCATTGGAATATACATATGGCACCATTTGAGGCATTATATGTGAAGCGGTGTCGAACTCCAGCTTTTTGGGATGAATTAGGTGAAAGGAAGTTTATTGGACCAGAATTGGTAGAAGAGTTGGCAGAAAAAGTTCAACAGATACAGAAACACATGAGAACAGCTAAAAGCAGGCAGAAAAGTTATGAGGACAATAGGAGGAAGGATCTCTCTTTTGAGGTAGGTGATCATGTTTTCCTCAAAGTTTCACCATGGAAAAGTGTGAAGCGATTTGGTAAAAAAGGAAAGCTAAGTCCAAGGTTAATTGGGCCATATGAAATTCTTGAGAGAGTTGGATCAGTTTCATACCGAGTGGCTTTAACTATGAGTTTATCTCATGTACACAATGTCTTTAATGTTTCAATTCTAAGGAAGTACATGCCAGATCCATCTCATGTTTTGAGTCCAGAGGTAGATCAGCTGGAAGAGAATCTATATTATGAGGAACAACCGGTCCAGATTCTTGACAACAGGGACCAAGTGTTACAGAATATGGTGATTCATCATGTAAAGGTTCTGTCGAAAAACCACATGATTAAAGATGCAACATGGGAATTTGAAAATGCAGTAAGGGATAAATACCCCAACTTATTCAATAAGTAAATAAATTGTGGGGACCCAATTTTCTAAAGGGTGGAAGTATATAACATCCCATGTAAGTAATGAGTAATATGTTTTCATATCTATATCTATTTATTAATTAGATAGTGTTTTAAGAGGCCTAAAATGAGAATAAATCCAATCGTAAGCATAGAATTCTCATATATTTTTAAAAGAATGTTTTAACACCTTCTGATGGCGAACCATTTTTAAATATATATTTTCAAAATTTTATAATCTTTATTTTTCAAAATAAAATTATTCTTTATTATTGGGACATTGAAATTTACTTCGGATAAATTTTTGGTATTTTTCTCACAATGTTCATTTTCTAATGAATAGTGAAAAATACTGCATTTTACTTCAAAACGGCTTTTTCATCTAATGTAATTATACGGATAATTTATCATTTTAATTTGTTTTAAAGTTTAAATAGAATATATTTTTATCATTTTATCAAACTATGGTCATTATAATTAATTTTAGTTTGTAATTGATCATAAACAAGTGCCAAAATTTTCATAGATATTGATTCAAAAAACCCTGCTATTTGTTTTGACAACGGGAATTATTTTTAATTTAATTATTGAAATTTCTATTATAGGAATTTGGTAAAATAGATTCCATATTTGGAATCATAAGGTCCAAATTATGTAATTAAGAAGCTTTTGTTTTTGGACATTATGAATAGTGACGACGGTAATTACATTTAATTTTCTTGATTAATTAGTAATTGGGTAGTTAAGGATAATAAAATAATATCACAATAATAAAAAATGACCCCAACATGTGTCCTAGTTATACTATTTGTGTCATGTCCGAACATGGGATTCCTTGTGCCTAACTTTGGGACCCCATGGAATAACTTTTGTGTAAAAGTGACACTTTATCCTTTTATTTTTAAAGAACGGAGAATATCACTAAAGAATGTATCACCCAAGTAAAACGTTGTTAGTTTTGTCTATGTAAACTATCATTTATAATATAAATATTCATTGGAAATATAAAAATATTTCTTACATAATTGTATTTTTTTTATAATTTTTAGTCATTAAATAAATTAATTTCTTTATGACATAATGATGATGCAGCGATTACCTCATTAATGAACGATTTAAATAAAATGAAACGATAATATAAAATCTAAGAATTTCACTTGTCAGAGACATATTGGATGAGTATATTTATAACCCTTATCACCTTCTCTCTTAAATATATCAATTTGGGACTATTAAAATCTGATAATCATTTTAATATAAAGTAACATTTTATAACGTTCCAAGAGTGCCACTCCTCTCCTCTTATAAAAGCCCCCCACCTCTACCTCCTTACCCACATCTCTCAAGACATTGGCTCGGCCAAAATCTTCTTATTTCATCTCTTCACATCCCACTCTTCATCCTAGAAGCCTTACCTTAGGCAGAAAGCTCTTCATGAAACCCTTTTGGTTCAAACAAAGAGGGGTTCCCTGATTTAAATGTAAAGACTTCTCTAATGTTCTTCTTTTTTGCTTCTCCAACCCCCTAAACTATTTTTATTAATTTGTTTTGTAAAAAAAACCAGTATCCTCATTATAATAGGATACTGTTATAAGATGTATTTGAGATCCACTTACACACACCTATATCTAATTGTTAAAGAGAATACTGTTTCTGTGGATGGTGAATTTCTGCCTCAAGAAACGATGATTGTTCAATATTCTTCTAACATCTTCAAATGTGGCCATTAAGATGTCACTATATTAATATATGATATATAATATGTTTATGTTTTCCTTAAGCTTCTGTATTTTTTATTTAAGTAATGCCATTATGGTTTCCATTATCGGTAAACGCGATATCTTCATTTTAGGAAGTGCGGACTACATCCCCCTCTAAGTGATTTGATTCGTTAATGCCGTATGTGGGACGTATAAAGGATGGAGGTAATGATATTATATATGATATTATACTGGAATTATAATATAAATTTTTATCTTTATGTTTTCATTCCATTAAATACGAATAGAAATGAAAGTAGCATTAATGCGTACGTACGGCATACCGTCTCCATGAACGACGCATTTCATTTCTTACCTCTAAATGTTATGTAATATTATAAATGCATGTATATACTGGATATTTATGATATATATTTGATATATAAATAATGAATACAATTCTGGATATAATGTATATTTTACCACATGAATAAATTGTAATTACAAGATGTTTATTTTTGGATCAAGTACCAAAGATCGAAAAAACGACCGTTATTAACATAAATAATTACATAGTGTTAATGACATGGTAATAAGTTATATAAAAGGAATAATGAACTTGGAAAAGGTTATTAAGCAAGTAAAAATTAACTCAAGTTTATTATTCAGGAGGTTAAATAATGATCGAGTAAAGTCGGACCCAAGGTATGGGACTTCGCCTCAATCTCCTTTCATTGATGCATATTTTGTTTTATACAAAACCTTCTTTTATACGGTGTATAAAACCCTTTTACTTTTATGTTTATTCAAAAGGAATATTTTTTATACAAATTGTTTTACTAAACGACAAAAGGGAATATTTTTTCGTACGTATGCGGCAACAACAACTTCTCCGCCGTTGTGACCATTATTTGAGTTTCGGCTTCCTTTAGAAGCCATAACATTTTTTTAAATGAAAAATAAATACAATGTTTTAGTTTTATTTTATTTTGTTATTGAAAATGGTTTTCATAATGTTTTTATTATATCAATGTGTTGTATTGATAACTTGTGATTGAAATGTGGAAATATTAGGTTTCCTTTATGCATGTTTTATGTGATACGATTATGTTATGGTTCTTGGGCATTGTTTATGAAGGTGGGTGGTTCTGTGATAATCTATGGTCTGGTGATCCCGATATAGCTCTCCAATGCATTGGGTAACGCAAAGTAGTTAAATTCTAAGGTTTCTCCTAAGAGATTTAGGGAATATACTCTGATGGGTATTCCAAATGTAACCATGAGGGTTACTCCATACGTAAGAATGTTACGAATTTCTCAAGTTACCTTTATGTATTATGTTATCTATGATTTATTCATAAATCTTATGATTTCATGAGGTATGATAAAGTGCTTATGTTTTATGATTAAAGTATGATTTTATTGATTCTTATGTATACATGTACTAATGTTTCCTTTCCGTATTTTTATGTCCCTTAATGAGCTTTTTATGCTCATCCCATGTTTTTGAAATGTTTTTCACGGGTCAAGGGAAAGGTACATGATATGATGATAGTGTCAAGTAAGTGTCAAGAAATAATCCATGTTTTATATTATATATGTTTCCGTTGATGGAAAAAATGAATAATATCTTTTATATAACCACGTTGTTTAAATATTGAATGTAATGCATGATTTATGATCTAAATCTCTAAAACTATAATCCTGAAAAGATCCTCAATGTGTATTCATGAAATATCTCAAGATTAAGTAATGTTTAAGGCTGGGTCCATATAGTGTATGTAATAAGGGTAACAAAAATTGCAAAAATAAAACCAACCGGCTCGTGTAAAAATAAGAAACATGGATGAATCTACCAACTTATGCTCATGAAGGGAATGAATGTCTGATCTTTCTGTACATATATATTAAACTAATATATAAATAATATAGTTATATACCTCATCCATTTATATATACTATGTAATTGTAAAATTCAGTGTCCATATACATATATTACTAGGTGTTGTCTCTTCCAGGGCGTAACTCAGTTACCCATAATCCATATGAATGAGCCTATAAGCTCAATAAAAGGGTTAATTCCTAACATATCTTAATGAATGGGAGATATCATTATAATTACTTGAGATGGTGAGTGTGTCTTTATATAAACACTCTGATATGTGTTGAGTGTTTCATAAGGACAAAACTCAATAAGGTACATTTTGAATCAGGTCTACCATCCAAATATCATCAATAGTTTGGGATGTCATATTCAACACCAGATGTAAGGGGGAATGATACCACTATTCTAAATAGAACCATTAACATCATTCAATATCATATAATTACAGGTAGTCAAATTTATAATAATGTCCATGAGGAATTACCTCTCGAGATTTAGATATATCAATCCATTATAAAGAAGGCCAAAAATTTCAATTTATTCATTAACCAAAAAATGATCAAATGATGTTGACCTTCCAACCTCTCATATTGTATTTAATTTAAATCATTTATTTCATTCATGAAAGGTAAACCATTAAAAAAATATATTCCTTTCAATATCTTCTATTTGAATTATAAAACCATGGATATGCATTTAACCATTTTTAAGAGTCATTTAAAACATTTCATTGTCTATAGGGTAATTACCTACATGGTAAATACCATTTATAAAGCCGAGAAAGAACATACAATCACCTTGTTCATTAGTCCTTTTAAAAGTAACTGGGCTAGTCCATGCACAATAAAAGTGAAATAGGTTTATGAAAATATATATGGATGGAGGGAAACTCTTATAAATAACATCAATAGTGGCTATGTACTAAAATTCTATATATACAATAATATAAAGGGAATAAGAAATCGCCAATTAAATAAGTCCAATCACGATTTAAAACACTGACTACTAAATTGTAATTTAAAATAAAACACATCCCATTTTATGGGATTCATTATAAATCATGACATTATTTCTGAAACAAATAACCAAACATCATATTAAAGAGTAATAACTGAATTTAAATTAAAGAATCATTTTAGATAATTCTACCCATCCGGAAAATTCAATTTATAAATATTCCATGTGGTATTTTAGATTTTTCATTCTCTATTTGTAAATTTTCTTCTAGGGTAATTAATCTTATACACCAAATGAAAATATTAGAAACCATTACAAAAATTTAATTACATATTAATGAAAGGATAAATTTCAAGACCACATAGCGAAGGCGGGTCCATGTTTCGGTTTGATAACCTCAATTTACTAAAAAACTATCAATGGTAGTAATACATAGATTTTATACCAATTTATAATAATAGAACAAATTTTACAGTGAAGCATGAAAATATATCATGAACGACATAATAGAAATATATATAATTCAATAAAAATTTGCTAAAAGAGATATTGAACACATACTTTATTCAATGTATATTCTACTCATCCAAAATGAAGGTCAGAGTCTCATCAGTTTGGATGAAATTTATGAAATTCATATCCATCGTAAAAATAGGATGAATGATCAAAAACTGCAATAGTGAAATAGGCTAGAAGTGATACAACGAATGTAAAAAATGGGTGAGAGGGATCAATAATGAGGATCCAACTTTTCTGATGAAATTCATTCTGCACAATAGAAGGATGAGATCTTCCCACAAATGGGTTGAGAATATGAGAAACCCATGGCATCATGGTGGATCCTCATATAGCTGTAAGACAAGGAAAAAATAAGGAAATGTTATTTAAAACTCATTAAGGAAAAATGGGAATTTCACCCACCATCTTGGGTCGCACAGTTTAGTCTCATGGTTGTAAAAACCATGTTCTAAATATGTGTATCCCACATCATTGGAACCCATACCCTATATGGTTTCCAAACATGGTAATTTAAACCCTACGACAATTATGTAATGAACACTGCACACACTGGCTTTTTGGAATAAAGCGTGCAGGATGAGTGCATAGATTGGAAAACTGTATGATGCCCATTAAAACTATATCTTACAATCAAAAATAGTCAAAAGGTTACTTCTAGTGGTCATAATTTTTTATAAAAACAGTGCACCCCTCTTAGTCCTCTCTAGTTTTTTGTTTTCAGGGGTTTTAAACTCACGATACTCACCAAGACACACGAGTAACCTCTTGGGAATTGAAAACAATCTAAAAACAACACATTGAAGTGTTATAGATCCTAGTTTTATGTTCCAAGTACCATTTCAATGAATGACCAACCCACTAAATTCCAAAATTAAAACATCATTAGAAGTATACCTTGTCTCAAAACATGGGTTCTTATGACTACTGAACCATAGCTCATATCATCCCCAAAATGCTTTTGGGGAAACACAAACATTCAATTTACCTATAATGGCCGTGAAGTCTCATTCAAATGGAAATGTTGTATTTTCAAATACCCAATACACCATCAATAATTACATATGAATATAAGGCTCATTACATGAATACCTAAGACAATAATTCTTAGAAATCCCAAAATAGTGCTTTATGAAGCACGTTTATCTAAAGATAATGTCATGTCATTTCCTATTTATGATTTTCTATAATGGTTCATCCCACTAAATGTTTTGAAAATAAAAAAAAATATTAACTAATGTTTGATCAACTAATAGAATTTTGTAAAAATCAATCCCTATGTATATTAACGACACTCCTGGCATGTTTTAATTTAATAGGAGAACCTGATGACTTATGACGCCAAAATTAATCCTCATAGTAATGAAATGGTGGTATCCTAATCAACCTAAATGAAACTGGCACAACAATATTTCTTAATATGACACTTCCAAACATTATGCCACACCTACCTTAACCATATGGATTACATAAAATAGTTCTTTTTAATAAAAAAATAAACAAGAATGACAACAATTTGATCCCATCCATGTGAATAATCACTAAAACACTAATCTCATATGGTTGATGTATATCAAATTGATCTGGAACTCCTTCTTAAAAGTTATATTTATTTTATGACAATCACATTCACTGAATCCAATACATATATTATGGTGATATTCCCTTATCATACCATCACTTAACCATTTAATATGATGTGACAGAACATAAAAATGGGTGTAACCAAGATCATTCCCACTATAATCATAACCCGTTATTCATCACTTTTGATTCAAAAAAAGGTCCACGAGAACGTCTGATTTATTAAAATAGAGTTTAAATAAAAATCACAATGTAGTCCACAGATCATGTTTATTAGTGAGAAATTAGAATGAGGTCACTTCTTCCACATAAAATCATTGAATGTTCCCATTACTACATTAGTATATAATTTTGGTCAAAGTAATCAATTGGTGTCCAAGAGACCCTCCAAGGATTTCCAACATGTGGACCTTGGTATCGGTTAGAACTAACAATGCCTTGGTAAAAATAATTTTTCCATGATGGAACCCTATAAAAACTTGTACATTAAAACATAATATAGTTTAAATCATTTCTCTAGGTGTAAAACCTATTATCTCATATTGAATCAATGATTACATCATAAGAGATGACATGTTGTTCACTATGTAATAGTACACTAAGAGGAAATCATGAATACTTTAGTCACTGTATCCATATCAGGATATTGTGTTCGGTATTATTATGAAGAAACCATATACAACTACATGAAATAGGGAAGCTGAACAACTACTAGCCAAATACATCAATGAATATCAACCTCACCTACCAACGCACTTACCTACCAACGCATCATCACTATCACGACCATGATTTTTTTACCACCCATTGCATTATTTTATCTCTCATGATTATCCATTGATGTCCATCCATAAACAACATAGATTCTAAAGGGTTTAATACACAACCAACAACAACAATTAAGTTTTAATAATAAATCACAAGCATTGTTCAAAACCTGTAAGCCTCAATTACATTAAATAAATCCCAACCATTTATAATGTTCATCATTATTATAATTCTTTTTATTTTTATGGGAAATTATTAACTCACACTAAAGCATGGTCAACAAATTTAGAGTGTCATATTCAACAATAGGATAAATAGAATAATATATAATAAGAACACTAAATAAAATTATTATTAAATTCATTTGTCATTATTTTCCTAGTCACAATCACATATGTAAAAGAATTAGAGATGAAATCCATAACCAACCTGACTAGTGCGTCAAAACACAAAATCATATTATAATGCTTTCTTCAAACATGGGATGATTTGGATTCTATAGTGCCAAGGCCCCCCTACTAGGGAGATGACCCTAGAACAATCTCAACAGCACAAGGAACTATGATTTGACCAATCTAAATAGGTTTTTTATTCTATTTATCAAGTTAAAGTGCATCATTATTGTTAACACCCACTACCATAGGGCTTTAGGTGAAAGACAACACATCCAAGATACTATTTAGTGGGTATTTACCCTATAAATCCATGTATCATGTACACCATTCAAGATATTTGACCCAATTTTATATTTCCCTATATGTCCACTAACCTGGATGATGAAATTACATGAATTCCCTTACATAGGGAGAAGGGGGGTTCATGTGACCAAAAAAACTACAGACGTTTCAACATGCATGTATACCCTAATGAAAAAAACCTACCATATCCTAAATCTCATGAATAAGGTCCAGGATACCATTATAATCCATCTAAAAATATGCAGCATTTAGACTGTAAGATTTCTATTAGGGAAATTAGAACCCTAATGAAATAAGATAGTAGAAAACTAGAAACAATTATCAAGGTATTTGGGATATAAGTGTGATAAATTCCTCAGGTTATCCCCTTACAAATGAATTAAAATTATCTCCATAACTATGTGATTCCAACTAAATTTCTCTAGGTCCTACTCCTTCTATTTAATTTAGTTATAATAATGAAAATTTATAATGGAAAATAATAATTTTTTTAGTGAAATGAAACTTAAAGAGGCGTTTAATCTACAGTCACAAGTTTTTCAAATTAAAGATACCATCTAAGATTCCATTTCCAATTCTTTACATTAATTCAAATTCATTATTTCAGAATATAATTTATTTTGGTCAAAACATCGAGTAGAATCTATCAAAAAGGACTTGGTAAAATATAAGGCAACCTATGAAGTTCTCATTAAGACAACATGGGTTCATTAGAATGAAAACCAATAATATTTTATTAATAATTATTTTCTAAAAACATCTCAAACTATTAATATTATAAGAAACATGTCCCAACTAACCTGTATGGGTCTATTTGTTTATTTATGATTTTATCCATACAGTTCATTATGCCCATAAAATAGAGGTACAACCCTTAATACGACATCTAATTCAATTAATATCAAAATCGTACATATTTTTACATTTTAAACCATTTCACTATATATTATGGTCATATATAATGGTTCAAATATATGGGTTCCCATATCCAAATCTATAGAGGACCCATAAACATCATAGATAGGAATTTGGATCTAAAATGCATGGACCAATTCATTTTATAAATTTAAACATAATGTTATTTTTCATTTGAAAAAAACCTCTAGATACATAAAAATCATAAATAATTGTTCATGTTCATCGGTTACCTTTCACCATTTATAAGGTGCACATAAACCTTACAACTAAAAACCAGTTCCTGTTTAATAGCAACCAACAAATTTTTCCCATACAACCAATTACATATCAAAAAAAACTAGTCATGTTATCAAAATTATTAAACATAGAGAAACATAATAATAATATTTTAAGGATGATTCATAAGAATTCCATGATAAAACATTCATGCATCATTGAAAATTATTACCTAATCATGGTATCTAGTAATCATAGAAAATCAATTGTTAAATCATTTCATTTAATGAAGAATGAAAATTATATAACTAATATAATTGAAAACTAATAATTTTAATAATATACCTAAGACGATAAAAAATTCCAAGCTAATAAACACACAAGAAATATTTTCACAAATAGTATAAAACAAAAAATTGAAATGATATGGCATAGAATACACATGACATGTGAATTTATATATTTCTATAGTGATGTGTGTAATGTTACATCCTTGCCATATCTGGGAAAGGGTAAAATAAAAATAAATTACATAAATTAATACGAATTGGAATGTACACCATTCATACAAGGTGAAATCATAATCTATTGTAATTCAATGAAAAATCATGAAAATTACCAATCCACAGCCACAAGGACTTTTCCCTGTATGTGGGTTGATCACTCCTAGCAATGAATATTTACCAACAACCAACACATTCACAGTATCCAATCAAATATTATAAATCAATAACACAATGGACAAAAAATATCAAATACCACTTTGTAACAACCCATCACAACTAACAACTAAACTTATAGCTAGATCTGTGGGTCACATGGCCTCATGAGTTCCACACCATACATCAGAGTCTACCAAATGATAGAGAGTGCCTTATGAGGTTATATTTGGGAGATGATACCCTCATAATAATACTATCACATCGATATTAAGATAATAAATAACCTAAAACATTAGAAGAAGTAAAAATAAGTTAGAGCGGTGTAAGAATGATATAAACTAAAAATGAGTTGGCCAATGCCAATATAAAAGAATTTTGGTATTCTCAGGTGATGATAGATAAACTAAAACACTATACATATAGTAAAAATCATGATACACTATGTTACATGAATAAATAATATAAAAAATAAACCACAATGGGGACTTCCTTGAGAATTCAATGCTCTGATTCTTTCATATTCTCATAGCTTTCCGGTAATTTCATAGGAGCACATGAAATATTTTGGGTCCTAAGTACATTGGATCTCTTCAGGAACACTACTGTAATGAAGGCCCATATAGGGTGTGAGGTAAAATCAAATTATTCCACAACCCATGGTTTCTATAGCTATAATTATTATGTGAATAAAATTTAATGAATTGGTCAGGTAAAAATAGTAATAAATGAAAGTTAACAAATAAATATTGGTGGGATCAGGTGCCAACAAGTCACCTTGCAGACATTACTTTTATTATATCATGGGTCGAATAAAATTTCATCAATTAAAATTTTTATATAGTAATAATATATATACCATGTTTATATATTGCATCGACTTATATGAACCATGTATGTTACGATGTAAGTGGACATATACCTAGAAATCTTTGTGCTGGCTTGACCAAAGAAGACATTATTCATCCACAACTAGTTTGAATAAGACTATAAGATAATTAAAAGACTACATTTTCAACATCTCATAATGAGTAGGATACATCATTATCATCACTCAAGATGGTGAGTGTGTCATCATGTCAACTCTCAGAAATGTGGTGATTGTGCCATCATGCCTACACATAGTGGGGAAGTTGTGTATCATACCAGCAATCCAAATAGTGTAAATGGTGTGAGATATCATATTAAACACATTATTTAAGTGATCATGACACCTCATAGATCCACATACCCCTTACTATCATTCCAGATCATATATCAAGGATAAATGACATTTATATTAATTTCAATGAGGCATTACCTATCATGGAATACATATATCAATACATTGTAAACAATACATAACTTATCAACATAATCATTAAACAAAACATGATCAAATATATTTTCCATTAAAGCCTCATAACATTATTTTCATATATATAATCTATGTATTTCATGTCAGGTAAACCGTCATGAAAAATCTATTACATATAATACATGCCATTTAATAAATTAAATAATGAAAATTCATTTATAATGAAGAAAGATTATTTTAAAAGGGTCATGATCTATAAATAATATACATTAATAGGCAATATAATTTATAACATAAGACAAATAATTTTATGGTTTAAGGTTTATTAGTAATTTAATATTTTTATTGTCCAATACATGAACTTATAAGGTGTAGCGGTTCACTGAAAATTTATATGGAGGGATAGAAATGCATTTTAAGAAAATTAATAAAGGTCGTGTCCTAAAGATACCATATATCTAAAAATAAGAAAGCCACAGAAATCAATAATTCCATAAGGACATGTTTGATTTCCATATTCGAGTTTTTCATCCTCAAAATACGAAATAATGACCATCGATAGAAATATAAGGTGTGTATAATAATATAAAATGAATGAACTGTTTTCAGGTCCATGCATGGAAAGGTATGGCTCACACCACAAAATAAATACTTATAATTGAAAAAAAATATTTCTAAAAGTTCTACAAACCAGAAAACATATACATAAGATTATCTACTTGTCCAATATTAAGGTTTGATTTGGTTCAGTTTCAATGAAATCGAAAAAAAGAACATTGAAATAGAAAATAGTTTTACTAAGCTTAAATCAGAATAGAAAAAATTATTTGAAGTGATCCATTGATAATAATTAACAACATTAGAGAGAATATTTAAGTAGATAAAATCTAAATTATGGTGTTCAAATTGTATATAATATGGTGGGGGGTCATTCCATCCAAATTTTGAGAGGTGTAGAAACCCAAGACACCAAGGAGGAGCATCACATGGCTGGAAGAGAAAGAAATTGAAATGAAAAAGGGATTAAAAAGAAAAATGGGAAAAGGGAAATTCCATCCTCAAAATATAGTAACATGGTTTAGCTACACAGTTGTACAAACATTGCACCAGCCATTCAACTCCTACTACATATGAAACATTACAGTACATGGGTTTCCAACATGATTTTTTTATCCATGCACCAACTGTGTGATAATCTGTTAACATAATATAATTATTTTGAAAAAATTATATATGATGGTCACATGGTTTTGGAAACCATGATTATCCCATACACACCACATTTGATCACCTATTAATGTCTCATTGTTATAGCTAGAGGGTCTTATAATTTCAGATAAACCTTGTTCCCCTATTAGGATTCTCTAGTATTGAGTTTCCGATGCTGGACACACCCAAAACACATTGAGACACCTGATAAACCTATATACTATTTAAGATGACTAAAAAAACACGTTGATGTGTTACAAATCATTTACTTACAATCCCAATCACGGTTCAATGAATTACCTACCCAACAATTTATCAAATTCCAATTCCCTTGACATTATAAATTATTTAAAAACACTAGCGATTACATAATTGATGCTACAAATACCATAATCAGTTTTTTAATAATCATGTATAAAAATTTAATTATTGAATAAATAATAATTATATCTAATAGTTTCTCAATATATGTATTAATTTTTTATTCATTTTCATTCACTTTTACCCATACCATATTCTATTTCTTAATCGATTGAATTCTAGAGAAATATTTTAAGGATAATTTTATATATTCCAAAATCTATTTTTAGGATTAATATGTTAACATTTATAATATTATAATTATAAAATTTATTCAATTATTATTATTTTAGAAGAAACCTTGAAAATTATACAAGAAAAAACAATTGTGTTAAAACATGCTTATGTTGTCTTGTATATACTAATGAGTATAATTTCAATTTCTCAAAAAATGAGGGTTATAAATACAGTATTATTTTATATTATAAGAATTATAATTATAATAAAAATATTTTGTTTTCTCCTAAATTCTAACTATATATACCCAGCATGTGTGTTGTTTATTAAAAAGAAAATATATTAGATATCGAGGATGTAATATGCACATTCACTAAAAATATGATTTTATTATTCATTAAATTGTAATGAATATATTTGAATATTTATTTCCATTTCAAAATAAAATTTATATCATATATATTCAATTGTTTCTTATCCATTGTTAGCAAGCATAAGTGTTAGTGATGGAAAATAAAATACATCATCTTCCCATGGAAGTAGTCTACAAATACATAGAGAATATATTTTAATTTTAGATTAAATGGGGGAGTAGATTAAATGGATTTATAACATTAACATAAAAAAATCAATGGAAGATATTAATTTTATTATATCACATATTTTAGTATGGGTTTGATATCAGTAAAAGAATAAATGAATAAAAAATAACTGGTTAAAACAATATATATTATTCAATTAAATTAATTAATTTTATAAATATATCATTAAAATGATGGTATTATGATAAATATAGTTCTATATGAAACTTTTATCTTGTTAATGATGTATTTGGGTAGGGACTTTCTAAGCTAAAATGATCTATTTGTTTATAGAGGATAGGACGAGTTGTTCCTCCTTAAAACTGTGGGAGAGGACACAATTGATAACTTATGAAAGATTAAAATATAATAACATATTACAAATGTATGTTGGATAATATATTGGAAATAATTGAATATTATATTAAATTGTCTATAATGTTTACTAGAAATATTATAAAAATAATTTTAAATACCCTAGGGGTGAATCAAAGTTTGAAAGTTTAAAAAAACTACCTAATCAGATATTGTTTTTATATTGAAAAAAACACAATTCTATCCGTTTACTATAAAAATGTGGGAATAAAAATTAAAAAATGATTTAGAAGCATAAATTTTACTATTATCACCCTAACTGGTCTACATCAAAGGAGGACAAATTGATAATTTTCTAATGTAATAAATTCACTATGGCTCACTACAAAATTATAAGGATTGGGATAGGTGACTCTTATTCCGAGAATCATTACCTTAAAATTTTTATGGAATAGATAAATACTTCACATGGTTAATTCCTTAAATATCTCTTTTGATGGATCACTATCGGTGGAAGGTATCACATTCTTCCTCTTCCTTTTCTCACTTATCTTGAAAAATATTTACACATAGTATATGGTTATGTAGGTCCATTAATTTGTGATAATGAATACATCATCAAGTGTAGATAGATACTCTTTTTATGTTCTACATTCATCGACATGATTAATATCACATTACCATTTATTTAGTAGAAAATAAATTTTTAACACTTTTTCATTTCTCCCGGCCTTATGAAGCTCCTTCATTTTGCGATGCTAACATAGCATTCACAAAGCAACCCCATTTTATAAATTTCAAATAGAATTATGGAAGCACAATAATTTTGGGATTATCACATAGGCTTCATGGACTGTATTAATTTTTTTCTGAATGAAATTTTCTCTAATATTTAACAACATTAATTAAATACCTTTCCTTGCAAAACATTTCTTGGGAACACCATTCGTGAAAGACCTCTCTGAACTCAAAACCTATGGATTTTTTAAGGATTCATGTTTTTTTCAATGGGGATAGAGTACAATTTATTGTCATTTTTCTCATTCTAGAATCTTCCATCCTCTCCATCACTATTTCATAAAGCTCTCCCATATTGTTCATGATTCTCACTTTATTCTCAAATAACTAGAGAAATTTTCCATTTACGAAGTTTCACATTGTCTTGGATATTATTTTAAAAATATTGAGCATTTGAAATTCTTGTTCTCTATAATAAAAACATTGGCTAAATTAAATTCTTGAATACCATTCTTTAAGAAACTCATTAATTTCCCATATTTTTATGTTATTAAATGAAATCTATTTTCTGAAATGTTATTCTTCTTCAAAATGTTGGTCCGCAATAATTTGGAAACACTGGGAAATGGAGTAACCTAATGTATAAAATTTTCTATGTTGATTCCAAGGAATACATTACTTTATCTAGGATAATTTTTAATGTTATTAGTCAATAATATCTCTATAACTCCACAAACATCCTTAGGAAAATTATTATTTCAATAAACAAATTCAAATCAGAAACACTAAATTGTTACATTTTTTCATTTTTCCCTCAAAATAATATATGGTTTATATGTAATAATGGTATAGAGTAAGAGGTTTCCAACCTCTGATACCAATTGTAGGATCGAAATATGATATGAGATGCTCAATATACAAGAGGGGGGGTGAATTGTATACTTTAAAAATTCCTTTGGAACCTTTAAAGTTAGTTATGAATAACTAAAGTTTCCTTAAGAAAAGGAAAGGACTAAGTTTAACAAAGTTAAACTATGTTGATTCACAACACCTCTAACACCGAACTAAACTTGGAAAGAGATTCCAAAAGTAGATTCCGGAAATATGGTTCCGGAAATTGAAACTTAACAAAAGTTACAATATAAGATTCTACCTTAAAGCGTATAGAATCTAAACTAATCAGAGTAAGTAAGGAAGTATAAGAAAGTTATACTTTCCTTAAGATACAAATTGCAGCGGAATAAAGACAAGTAGTAAAACTACTAGTAACAAGATAATAGTCTTTTAACCCAAAGAGAAGGGTATCCAACAACCTTGGATAAAGGTCCCTTGATTTATACTTTCAAGCAAGTCTGTCTTACCCACACCAGGGTAAGCCCTCGATACGAAGATCAGTGTCTCTGTCTTGCTATCCCCGCAAGCCCTCAACTTTAAGGTAGTTGGAAACCTCTGTCTTTCTCAGCAAGAAAGCCCTCGAACTTTAAGGTAGTCGGCACCTCTGGCTTTCTCAGCAAGAAAACCCTCGATCTTTAAGGTAGTCGACACCTCTGTCTTCCTATCCCCGGAAGCCCTCGAATGTAATCACCAACATTCGGAGTCGCACGAAGCTTTGAGAGTTAATAAGAGACTCTCTCTCTAGAAATCACTTCAACAGCATGTATGCACAAAGTCCAAATTGTTCATCCATCCGTTTCGAGCTTTTTCAAATGAGCTCCTATTTATAGGTAAGGTCGGCTCCTTCTCCAACGGTCATATTTCCCTTAAAGTTCGGAGGGACCTGTACATGTGTCACTTAGACAACGGTTAGTTTATAACAAAATGGACGACATCATTTTATAACAAAACAAGTGTAACAGAAAGTACGACATCGTTTTAAACTCTAACATAAAAGTTCGGAATAGAAATTTCGGAGTGAAGGTTCGGAGTGAATAAATTCAGAGTGTATAAAACAATGATAATCAGATTCTGTTTAATAGGTGAATTCGGAATGAGAATTCGGAGTAGGAATTCGGAATAGGAATTCGTCATCAGAAATCGTAATGAGATTTCGTCAACAGAATTCGTAATGAGAATTCGTCATCAGAATTCATAATGAGAATTCGTCATCAGAATTCGTAATGAGAATTCTTTATCAGAATTCGTAATGAGAATTCGGAATGAGATTTCTTCATTAGAATTCGTAATGAGAATTCTTAATTGGAATTCGTAATGAGAATTCTTCTTCAGAATTTGTAATGAGAATTCGGAATGGAATTTCTTCATTAGAATTCGTAATAAGAATTCTTCTTCAGAATTCGTATCCTGAATCTGGAATAGAACTAAGTCAGAATTAATATCTGGAATTCGGAATGAAACTTCCTTATACTTCTTGTCCAGAACCGAATCCTAAAAACAGAATGCTTTTATATCAAAGTTTTTATGACTCCGAGAAAGTGAATCCGAAACTCATACTTAAGAAAAATATGAATGAAAATATGACAAGGATAATTTTTCTTGTAAAAGCGATTTTCCTTAAGAAATCATTTTTCCTTATAAAAGCGATTTTCCTTAAGAAAGAATTTTTCCTTATAAAAGCGATTTTCCTTAAGAAATCATTTTCCTTATAAAAGCGATTTTCCTTAAGAAATCATTTTTCCTTAAAGATAAGGTGTTTGTGATTTTCAAAACAAGAAGGAATGGAAAAGTCATAAGGAAAACCTTATTGACTCAACAATCTCCCCCTTTTTGGAAAGCACAAACATCCTTACAAAAAAGCTATTCTAAGAAGGAAACGCATTAAAGCTTATCTCCCTTGGTTTAAGAAATAGATGAATACGACTAACTCCCCCTTAGGCTTTGAATCTCTAAGGATCGTATTCATATTTCCAGAGTGATGTTTCTTTAAGAAAAACTCCCCCTTAAACAAACTCTTATTAGAGTTCTTTTTCCTTGGGTATTTTCCTTTCTCCCCCTTTGAAAAACTCTTATTAGATTTCCTCTTTTTCTTAAGGATCTTTTCCTTCTCCCCCTTTTTGATTTTCAAAAAGAATTGGAGGGAATGGAAAAAAATAACAAAGTACCTGAAAAGATTAGTAACGACAGCAATAGAAACAACAAGCACAATTTTCATTATATTTGAAATGTCAGCAACAAAAACAGATTACAACAAAAAGATCGGATTGGTCATTTCGGATCTTTCTCCTTCGACATGAGCCCCTTGAGAATTGTCTTGATTTTCTTGAGGTCCTTATGATCTTCCTCTGCTTGCTTTTCTAAGGCAACTATTCTTGCTGACTGAGCTTCAATGATTTCTTCCTGAGCCTTCAACTTTTCTTCCTGAGCTTCCATTTTCTCTTCCTGAGACTTTATTCTTTCTAGAAAATTGATCCGATGATCCCTTTCAAATTTCCAACTCTGATTAACAGAATTGAGCTTTCCATTCAGATCTCTTACTTCCTGACTCTGAATGTTCTTTTCCTCTGTCAATTTCTCATCGAATGATGCAGTCATCTCATGAAACTTCTTGTCCTCGGTTTGAAAATCATCCTTAACATTCTCCTGAAACTCATCCAGCAACCTCATCTCTTCCACATTCTTCTTCGACCAGCTAGTCATCCTTTTGCAAGATCTTTTATGGGCTTCGTAACCAATAAAGAAATTTTTGAACTGGGCTTCTATCTCAACACATTTATCCATAACCATGGATAAGGAGTCGGTTTTCTGATTCATCGTATGTTGAAGCATCTGGCATCTATAGTCTATACTGGAGAAGGTCGGAATGGTTCCCACCAACTTCTTCAAGGACTGAACAACAAAATCGTGCCCCAACGATGATGACTCCGAATCAGAAATCTTGCTAGGAGAATTTTCTTCTTCAATAAGCTCCAACTTCCTCTTAGAAGAGCTACCAGCTTCCTTCCTCATACTTTTTTCTGAACTCGGGGTATCAACAAGAATTTGCTTTCCCTTATCTTTTTCCGGAATTGAAACCTGTTCCGGAGATCTGTTCTCACTATCAGAGACTTGAACAATTTTATCTTCATCATCAGCAAATTCTTGAACATTGGCTTCCACGTTTCCCATCTGAGCAGCATCAAGTAAAATATGTTCTTGACAAGTAACTTCTTCTTCTCCCTTTTCTTCTTCCATTGCAGGAGTAGCAAGCTTTGAAGATTGAGCTTCAGATGTTCGGAGCGAGAGGTGATCCGAAGGAGTTCCCTTATATTCATCTACTTGTTTGAGCACATCTCCTGTCTCACCACTTCCTTCAGCAACTTCTTCAACCTCTTCCACTTGCTCTACTTCCTCAGTAGCAACAGCCTCTTCCGGAGTTACAAGATTTCTTCCTGGAGTCTCAGGTAGAGATTCCAGAGAAAAATATCTCGGAACGGGAATGGTTGCTGAAACCATTTCGTTAAACTTCAACAACGCTTGCACAGCCTCAGCTTCTGACAACTTCTTTTTCAGCTTCTTTTCCTTAACTTGCTTCTCGAGCTCATCAGCAGCCTTTTCTTTCAGAGCTTTAGCCTCTGCAGGATCCAATCCGAACTGCGGATCTCCTTCCTTCCTCTTTTCCTTGTCAGCTCTCCACTTCGCTGCAACCTCATCAGTATATGTCTTCTTCTTCTTAGGCTTAGGAGGTGCGGAATGGACTTCCTTAGACTTGGGTTCCTCAGCTTCACCTACCACTTCTTTCTGTTTCCTCTTCCTTACCGGCTTTGATGATTCCGGATCAGCCACATTCGGAGTCACTTCTGCTTGAGGCGGTAGATCAATGAATTTCCCTGACTCCTTGTTAAAAGCTATATTCATCCTTTTAAGAGTTGCATCACTGAGCAACATGATCTTGCAAACTTTCGGCTTAGAACTACAAGCAACCTTGAAGGATTCTAGGCACCGAACTATCAGCTTCGACAATATTGCCGGGTACATCACTATCTGAGCTCTCAGATTCCCCTTCTTCAAATTATCAATGTTGAGAAGAATATGCTTCATCAGGTTGAACTTTCTTAGATTTATCAGAAAATCCAAGATGTATATCTCACTCTTCTTCAGGCTATCCTTATCTCCTTTTCTCGGTACAATAAGCCCTTGCACCCATAACTCCAGAATCCGGAAGTTTGTAGATAGGGTTGCAATTTTCGGAGCCTTGTCATCATCCAATCCGAGAATTTCTAAGGCTTTCTCCTTGTTGAAACTACCCAAGGAGTCTGGCAGAACGTGCGAGATAAACTCAGCTTCCCCTTCATAACTCAGCCCTACCAAGCTTGCAGCCTTGGTGTAAGATAGCTTATAGGGTCCCCTTTATATAGGCATTGGGATGACGGTTCAACTTCCTCGGTTGATCTAACGGTTTAGAATGATCTGAGATCTGATCTAACGGTTGAAAGCTTGAATCCGATCTTTTTGAGGTTTTATTAAAGCAAAGATTTAAGAAAACTATAATCCGAAAACATAATATAAGAAACTGCCAGCAAGTAAAATATGATTACAAAAACTTCAGTAAGGAAATCATACCTTTCGGATTAGCTTAGGAAAGTTATTCGTAATGGGTAATATAAAGACGACTACGAAAAATTCAATACGAAAAAATTAATACGAAAAAGTCAATACGAAAAAGTAAATACGAAAAAGTAAATACGAAAAAGGTAAATACGAAAAGGTAAATACGAAAAGCTCAATACGAAAAACTTAATACGAAAAACTTAACTTGGTACGAAAATTTGGTTATGAAAGTCCCAGTACGAAAGTTGTCCATTCCGGAAATTTTCAATACAAATACTTCCATTCTAGAAGTATTCTGTGCGAAAATATCCTTTCTGGAAAATTGTTGTTCCGGAAATTCCATTCCGGAAATTTTCGTTCCGAAAAGTTTGAAAACAAATTTTGAAAAACTTTGATAAATAAACAATCAAATGTACTCCCCCTATGAAAAGGAGTTTATTACTGTGAAGAGATTTTTCCAACAGAAAGTTAATTAAGGAAGATTACCTTACGGTTATCATTCCTAACTTCTGTTTAATATATTCAAATCTATCAGAAGGTAAAGATTTTGTGAAAATATCAGCAAGTTGATCTTGCGTTCCAATAAACTGAAGAATAATATCTCCTTTAAGTGTGTGATCCCTAAGAAAGTGATGCCTAATATCTATGTGTTTTGCACGGCAGTGATGTGCAGGGTTTTTACTTAGGGCAATGGCACTTGTGTTATCACACAAAATTTGAGTTTTAGTAAAACTCAAACCATAGTCTGTGAGTGTGTGTTGCATCCACAACACTTGTGCACAACAACTTCCAGCTGCTACATATTCAGCTTCAGCAGTGGAGAGTGCAACAGAATGTTTCTTCTTGCATGACCAAGAAACTAATGAATCTCCTAAGAAATGACAAGTTCCGGATGTACTTTTCCTATCCATTCTACATCCACCAAAGTCAGCATCAGAAAAGCTTTTTAGAACAAAATCATTTCCATAAGTATAAAATAATCCTAGATCCATGGTTCCCTTAAGGTAGCGAAAAATTCTTTTTACTGCCTTTAAGTGAGATTCCTTAGGATTGGATTGATATCTTGCACATAAGCATACAAAAAACATTAAGTCTGGTCGACTAGCTGTTAAGTAAAGTAAACTTCCAATCATACCTCTAAAAGATGTTTGATCTACTGGTTTCCCAGCTTCATCAAGATCTAAAGAGTTTGAGGTACCAATGGGAGTACTTATACTCTTAGTGTTGTCATAACCATACTTTTTAAGAAGATCTTTAATATACATATGTTGGGATATGTAGGTTCCTTCTGGTTTTTGAGAAATTTGAAAACCAAGGAAAAATGTTAACTCACCCATCATACTCATTTCAAACTCAGATTTCATTAGACTAGCAAAAGAGTCAGTCAAAGATTGCTGAGTTGAACCAAATATAATGTCATCAACATAAATTTGAACAATCAAAACATTTTTCTTATCTTTCTTTATAAAAAGGGTTGAATCTTCATTTCCCTTAACATAGTTATTTTGAAGCAAAAATCCAGTAAGTCTATCATACCATGCTCGTGGGGCTTGTTTAAGGCCATACAAAGCTTTGGTAAGTCTAAAAACATGATCAGGATGTTTTGTATCTTCAAAGCCAGGAGGTTGTTCAACAAAAACTTCCTCTTGAACATAACCGTTAAGAAAAGCACATTTCACATCCATTTGAAATAGTTTGAAATTAACGAATGCTGCAAAGGCAAGTAGAATATGGATAGATTCAAGTCTAGCTACTGGAGCATAGGTTTCTTCATAGTCTATTCCTTCTTGCTGATTATAGCCTTTTGCAACAAGTCTAGCTTTATTTCTAACAATGACTCCATTTTCATCACATTTATTCCTGAAAACCCATTTTACTCCAATAACAGAAGTTTCCTTAGGTCTCTCAACCAAGGTCCAGACTTTATTCCTTTCGAATTCATTTAGTTCATCTTGCATTGCTTTGATCCAATCATCATCACCTAAAGCTTCATCAGTGCTTTTAGGCTCTAATTGGGAAAGAAATGCTAGATGTTCTACTTCATTTCTTAAGGAACTTCTAGTCCTTACAGGTTGATTTACATCACCAATGATACTATCACTGGGATGATTCTTAAGAAACACCTGATTTGGGTTTTGTAAAACCTGTTCATCAACATAAGGTAGAAAGTCTTCTGGGGTAAATGTTTCAGAATTATCTTCTAGAAAAATTTCCTTATCAGAAGGTTCTTCTATCAACGGTTGATAATCAGTTTTTGAAAACACATCCGAAGATGTTGGTTGGGAGGTTTTAAAAACAAAAGGATCTGATTCATCAAATTTTACATGTACTGTTTCCTCAACAGTACAAGTATTTTTATTAAAAACTCTATATGCCTTAGAGGTTGTGGAATATCCTAAGAAAATTCTTTCATCAGATTTTGGTGCGAATTTATGTAAGTTATCTTTAGTATTCAAAATGAATACTTTGCAACCAAAAACCTTGAAGTAGGAAAGTCTTGGTTTTCTACCATTCCATAACTCATAAGGAGTTTTATTAAGAAAAGGTCTAATCAAAACTCGATTTATAGTATAACAAGCAGTACTTACAGCTTCAGCCCAGAAATGTCTAGCAATAGAATATTCACTCAACATGGTTCTAGTTATCTCTTGAAGAATTCTATTTCTTCTTTCAACTACACCATTCTGTTGAGGAGTTCTAGGTGCTGAAAAGTTGTGAGTAATACCTTTCTTACTACAAAAAGTTTCAAAATCTGAATTTTGAAATTCTCCTCCATGATCACTATGAATAGTTTTCAATGGAAGGTTTTTCTCATTTTTAACTTGGGCTCTAAAACTTTTGAAATAAGAAAAAGCTTCAGATTTCCTTGCTAGAAAATAGACCCATGTAAATCTAGTGTAATCATCAACTAGAACAAACACATAGTATTTGCCTCCAATGCTTCCAGTTTGTGTTGGACCAAAAAGATCCATATGCACCAACTGTAATGCATCGGTTGTTGAGACTTCACCGATTGACTTAAAACTAGATTTATGTTGCTTGCCATATTGACAAGGATCACAAACTTTAGAAGAATCAAATCTAAGCTCCGGTAGATCCTTAACAAGTTTCTTCTTAGAGAGTTTACATAGGTTTCTAAGATTACAGTGTCCTAATCTTCTATGCCATAACCAAGAGTGATCTTCCATTGCACTTAGGCAAGGTAAATCTTGGCTTCTTAGGTCTTCTATGTTTAAGGTGTAAACATTCTCTTGCCTATTGGCTGAGAGAATAAATTCTTCCTTGGAATTGTGAACTAAGCATTTATCATTCCTAAAATTCACAAGGTAACCTTCATCACATAACTGACTTATGCTAATGAGGTTGTGCTTAAGACCTTTAACAAAAAGAACATTTGAAATCAAAGTATTACCTAAAAGAACAATATTGCCAATACCAACAATCTCTCCCTTAGCATTGTCTCCAAAAGTTACCTTTCCTCCTTTCTTTTTGATCATCTTTTCAAAAAAGCTTTTGTTACCAGTCATATGCCGGGAACATCCACTATCCATGTACCAAATATTGTTGCTGGAATTTTCTTTATTTTCCTGAAATTAAGAACAAAGTTAGACTTTCGGAATCCAAACTTGTTTGGATCCAAGATTTCCAGACAATAAAATTTTTGGTATCCACATTTTCTTAGAAAAGTAAGCTTTATGAAAACCTAAGGATTGGGTTTTGTTTAAGGAACAATTTCTTGCCCAGTGACCACCACATTGACATTTAGTGCAAAATGGGGCACTTTGAGGAACATAATAATTGTTGCTGAAAACAGGTTTTGCTTGGGTATAACCAAATCCGGATTTATTTCTTAAAGGTCGTATTTGAGAATACATCTTATCAAAATTTTCCTTACCATGGGTAAAGTTTGATAAACACTTCTTTAAGGAAAAAATTTCGGACTTGAGTTTTACAACCAAGTTTTTATCCTCAAAATCATTAGTTTTTGAACTAGAGTTAGGCTCGAAAACTTTTTTATTAGAAATTACTTTTTCTAATTCTTTAGAAAGTTTGTTCTTCTCAGAACTTACTTCCTCAAGATTTTTTGAAATACTTTCAAAATCAGCATTTTTCTTATCAAGATCTTTAGAAAGATCTGATATCTCTTTAGTAAGAATAGAATTCCTAGAATTTTCCTTATCAAGTTTCTTGTTGAGTTTGGAATTCTCAATCTCAAGAAGTTCAGAAAACCTAGAGACTTCTTCATAAGTAGGTAAAGTATTTTCCTCATCAGAAGATGATTCTTCATCAGAAGAGTTATAATACCTACTATCATTAGGATTTAAAGAAACATTAGTCAATGATTCAGCATTTCGTACCTTAGCCATGAGACAATGATTATCAATAGGTAATCTGGCTATAAGACCATGATTTTTCTGTCCTGAAGATTCATATTCAGAAGATTCATCTGAAGAGTCACCACCACTGGCACTCCAGGTGTCATTAGCTTTCAGAACTTTCTTAGCTTTGGCTTTGTAATACTTCTTCCTGTTCTTTTCTGAATGTCTTTCCTTCCTTTCTTTCTTTCTGAGCATAGGGCAATCTGGTCTAATATGTCCAGCTCTTTTACATTCATAACAAGTAACTTCTCCATCTTTCTTATCTTTCCTGTCCTTCTTCTTATACTTGGATTGAAAGTTTCTTTGCCCAGCTATCTTGTTCATCCTTCGAGCAAGATTGGCTAATTCATTTTCTGAAACTTCACTATCACTAGATTCGGATTGGAAAATGACTTTCTTCGATTTGGATCTGGTTACTCTCTCAGGAGTCTTAGCTTTCATCTGATTTGAAGTTGTAGTAAAAGCAACTGTTCCATTTCCATTTTTCTTCTTAATGTTGTCAGCATCTCTCTTCATTCTGGTCTCATGTTGTAGAAGAGTTCCAAATAATTCATCAAGAGTAATTTGAGTGACCTTCATGTTCTCATCTATAGTTGTTCTCTTGGATTCCCACTCATTGGGAATAATGTCAATTATCTTGTCCACAAGAGCTTCATCATCTAAACCTTTCTCTCTCATAGATTGTAGACTGTTGACAATTGTCATAAATCTTTGTTGAACTTTACAGATAGGTTCTCCATAAGGAAAATTGAAGCCATGATATTCAGCTCTAAGCATAGCTCTCCTAGTCTCAATCACCTTAGAAGTCCCAAAGTGTGTAACCTCTAACTTCTTCCATATACAGTTAGCTGCTTCACAAGAAGAAATTTGGATATATATATTTCTAGTCATTGAACATAATAAAGTATTGCGTACCTTATAATTGAGTTGATATTCTTGCTTTTCCTGGTTAGTAAAGGTTCTGACTTCCTTGTCAGGAATTTTATAATCACCAGTAAGCATCACAAAGTTGTCTACTCCAGTATTGATAACAAAAGTCTTCATACGATCTCTCCAGTATTCATAATCATTACCATCGAAGATTGGTGGTCTTGTAGGATTCAGATTGTCAATAGATCCAACATTAATTCCTGCCATACTAAAAATAACTTTGCACACAAACTAGTTAGTAGCAAAATTTCGTAATCAAAATGTTCGGAATGAGAAAAGTTCGGAATGGATAATCCGGAATGACAAAGTTCGGAATAAAAAAGTGAGCAAGAAAAACTTGTATGTGAGTACAAGTATTTCAGTAACCTTGGCTCTGATACCAAATGTAAGAATGGTATAGAGTAAGAGGTTTCCAACCTCTGATACCAATTGTAGGATCGAAATATGATATGAGATGCTCAATATACAAGAGGGGGGGTGAATTGTATACTTTAAAAATTCTTTTGGAACCTTTAAAGTTAGTTATGAATAACTAAAGTTTCCTTAAGAAAAGGAAAGGACTAAGTTTAACAAAGTTAAACTATGTTGATTCACAACACCTCTAACACCGAACTAAACTTGGAAAGAGATTCCAAAAGTAGATTCCGGAAATATGGTTCCGGAAATTGAAACTTAACAAAAGTTACAATATAAGATTCTACCTTAAAGCGTATAGAATCTAAACTAATCAGAGTAAGTAAGGAAGTATAAGAAAGTTATACTTTCCTTAAGATACAAATTGCAGCGGAATAAAGACAAGTAGTAAAACTACTAGTAACAAGATAATAGTCTTTTAACCCAAAGAGAAGGGTATCCAACAACCTTGGATAAAGGTCCCTTGATTTATACTTTCAAGCAAGTCTGTCTTACCCACACCATGGTAAGCCCTCGATACGAAGATCGGTGTCTCTGTCTTGCTATCCCCGCAAGCCCTCAACTTTAAGGTAGTTGACAACCTATGTCTTTCTCAGCAAGAAAGCCCTCGAACTTTAAGGTAGTCGGCACCTCTGTCTTTCTCAGCAAGAAAACCCTCGATCTTTAAGGTAGTCGGCACCTCTGTCTTCCTATCCCCGGAAGCCCTCGAATGTAATCACCATCATTCGGAGTCGCACGAAGATTTGAGAGTTAATAAGAGACTCTCTCTCTAGAAATCACTTCAACAGCATGTATGCACAAAGTCCAAATTGTTCATCCATCCGTTTCAAGCTTTTTCAAATGAGCTCCTATTTATAGGTAAGGTCGGCTCCTTCTCCAACGGTCATATTTCCCTTAAAGTTCGGAGGGACCTGTACACGTGTCACTTAGACAACGGTTAGTTTATAACAAAATGGACGACATCGTTTTATAACAAAACAAGTGTAACAGAAAGTACGACATCGATTTAAACTCTAACATAAAAGTTCGGAATAGAAATTTCGTAGTGAAGGTTCGAAGTGAATAAATTCAGAGTGTATAAAACAATGATAATCAGATTCTGTTTAATAGGTGAATTCGGAATGAGAATTCGGAGTAGGAATTCGGAATAGGAATTCGTCATCAGAAATCGTAATGAGATTTCGTCAACAGAATTCGTAATGAGAATTCGTCATCAGAATTCATAATGAGAATTCGTCATCAGAATTCGTAATGAGAATTATTTATCAGAATTCATAATGAGAATTCGGAATGAGATTTCTTCATTAGAATTCGTAATGAGAATTCTTAATTGGAATTCGTAATGAGAATTCTTCTTCAGAATTCGTTAATGAGAATTCGGAATGGAATTTCTTCATTAGAATTCGTAATAAGAATTCTTCTTCAGAATTCGTATCCTGAATCTGGAATAGAACTAAGTCAGAATTAATATCTAGAATTCGGAATGAAACTTCCTTATAGTTCTTGTCCAGAACCGAATCCTAAAAATAGAATGCTTTTATATCAAAGTTTTTATGACTCCGAGAAAGTGAATCCGAAACTCATACTTAAGAAAAATATGAATGAAAATATGACAAGGATAATTTTTCTTATAAAAGCGATTTTCCTTAAGAAATCAGTTTTCCTTATAAAAGCGATTTTCCTTAAGAAAGCATTTTTCCTTATAAAAGCGATTTTCCTTAAGAAATCATTTTTCCTTATAAAAGCGATTTTCCTTAAGAAATCATTTTTCCTTAAAGATAAGGTGTTTGTGATTTTCAAAACAAGAAGGAATGGAAAAGTCATAAGGAAAACCTTATTGACTCAACATTATACATGTTTTTAGGTCATTTTAAATATTATCAATATAGATTTGACCATTTTTACTCATTTCAAATCTTACTGTGGTGACTGACTATTTTATTAAAGATACTTTTTAGAAAGGAAATTTATGAAATTAGACTCAATTATATTATTAGGAATGTTAATTACTATTAATGATTAATTTTTCTTAATTCAACTTCAATAGTTTGGTTAAATTTAGAATAAAATAAAATAAAAAATTGATATAGACAACAATTTTCAAAATAAATAAATTTCTAATTACAAATATCTTTTTATAAATATATAAAGAGAAATGATGATCCCAATGATAGTAATTGAATTATTTTTAATTTTAGAGAACTAATAGAATTTTAAATCTCAACCACACCTTTATAATACATTTTAAATGATATAAATGGAGAAATAATTATCTTATAATTATTTATTTTATACTTTTTAACTAAAAATGATCATTTTCAATAGTTTATTAAATACTAATCCTATTACTATAATGAAATAAGGATTTTGAAATTAGTTCCATTTGTTTATTTTTTTGTTTCATCATAAATTATTTATAATATCTAAACCAAAATGAAATAATTTTTTTTGAAGAACTTATATTTTTTTGTATAAAATAAATTTATAAAATTTCATTATTTTGTAACTATCATCAAGTGAATTTTAATATATTAGTAAAAATCAAGAATGTCAAATATTTTCAAAATAAAATTTTTATATTGATTAATTTATTATGATAACATTATAAGCATATTAATTTTTTAAAATAAAAATTTAATAAAATCAAATGATAAATTTTTATAATAATTATACCAAAAACTATACGAGACCAAAAGATATATAGGTCTCTTGACTATATAATTCCAAAAATTATTTGAGTTGAAAGACTATATTATTCCCATGACTATATAACATTCTAATATAATCTAACATAAATTCCTATAATCATTAATTCTATATGAGAATTCCAACAATAGAAATATTTCCTAGACCTTAATCTATAATTTGAATTGGAAACTGATTTTTATGAATGATATATGTGATAAATATTGTATGATCATGGTATTTTTTTTATAGAATTTAAATTATTATTTTTTATTATTAATTACTATACTAGCCTCATAATTTATTTATATTTATATATAAATAAAATATTTTATAATAATAAATAATATCACATTTTATTTTAGTTATCTGTTAGGTAATACATAAGCTATTATAATTTATTTTATTGAAAGTAATTATATTCTAAAAAAGGTAGAATATATTATAATGCCTCATATAATTTCAATAATTGTAATAACAACTTATGTGTGGTGAGAATGGAATAATATACTAAAATGATAACACATTAATAAAATCCATTTTACTTTGTGGAATATGACATTGAAAATTATCATTTACACTATAAATAAAACTATGGGTAATTTCAAAAAGGCATCAAGGTCATCTATAAAAAATATGGAATAGATCAGAAAACCCAAGATCATTAATTTAAAAAACATTATAATATTTCAAAATAGATTTAGTGAAAGACCACATCATAAAAAATTATAAAATATTCATCATGAAAATTTTAGAAGGGGGATATAATGTCCCCTAGATTAAAAATGATCGAGTTCCCACACAACGTGAAATTTTAAGGGAAATTAATAAATAATCACAAGATGATAATCCTTTTAAGAGGTACTGTTATATATTATTAATGATATATACAATCACCAATTTATCCAGCATGATCATAAAAGGTTATCCTCATTAATTTAATTTCATTTTCCTCATGTTGATCAGTTATCATACAATTATGATATATTATGAAATATAATATATTTATTTTCTTTTATTACATTTCATTTGCACAAACTCATCCATTGGTGTTATTTTGTAATGTTTTCTTATATTTATCATATCACTTGTTCCATAAAATGAATATATAAGATGAATTAATCATGAATGAAGAAGAATACACTTCTAATGGATGTCATGATCCATTATAGGATTTCATGATATTCCATATATATTTAATCATTAACTAAAACCATAATGTTTTTCATATAGTAAAATAATATCATATTTGAATTAATATAACATTAATCTTAAAATGATTTGAAATAACAACCACTGTTCATACGAAATCATTTGATATATATCCAACCTGATTATTACTGAAAAAATTTAATATAAAATATAAAATATTTTTTTTATTCAACCAAGAAAAAAATTTATATTTATAACCAACTTATATAATGGACACCTAAATTCACATAACAAAAAATGTATATTCCATGATTATATAATCTCAAAAATATACTTCACTTATTTATAAGTACACTAAATTATAATAAATTCAGAATAATATCCTATACACTTATGTAAATTTACATAACATGTATTCCAAAAATTCAAATTTCTTAAATAATATAACGATTCCAATATAGACAAATTATTCAAAATTATCCTAACCCTCTTAATCACAAAATCATATTTTAATCCCATGGTTGTCTATTTGATAACTAATATGTTCTAAAATATTAATTAATCATGTATACCAATTATCTATATTCACCTCAATATAAAAGGTCGTATTACCCCCACTTTGTTAGAGATACCATTCAACTTATATCCAAAAATTATATAATAATTCTTACACAAATAATATTTTGTTAAAATATATTTTTATCATAAGAGTTAAATATATATTTTAAATAAATTAATACATAATAAAATTTATCGAGGTACTCCAATCATAGAATACATCAATAGTGTATAAATGTATTTAATCATATGACCATCCAAAACATTATTACCACATCATAGCCCATGAATCCCTATTTCATTACAATACTATAATTAAATATTCTTCATAATCCATGAACAACAATTTTTCATCTGAATCCATAATACATCATTCCTACAATCATAAAATTCGAGTCATGTACTATGATTCATCAATAAAATAACATAATCTAAAATATATTACATACATTTTATATTTTATTACATGTTTTCCCATCATTAACTATAATCAAATGATACATTTTTAAACCATTATCTATACGGTCTTTTTGATCCCCAACATGATCTTACCACATAGGAAATATATTTACATAATACACTTTATCCCTATATTTAATACATTCAATTGATTATTTTGGAATAACTCTATTCTTTTTTATTATTAATCACAAATCATCATTTTTTCATTGTGATTTCATTTTTATATTCTATACTATAAAACATAAAAACAAATTTTTTTTCATTTAATACTTTTCGTGTGTTTTTTATACCACTTTTTTACACATATAACATTAAATCTTATAACAATTATGATCTTTATCACTGGATCATCATTGGAACTAAATTATTCAATTATCTATTGACATAAAAACCCCTAGATTCAGGTTCTTAATCAAAATATATTATCTCATACTCATATTAATAATATTAACATGATTACATTCTATATCACGATATTTATCATACATATTGGGGAACATTTATATAGTACATCCATAGTGTAATTAATTGATGTTACTATTTGTCTTCTCCTTAAATAGACACAATATTAAATAAAATTTTTCAGATAATATAAAATTCTAAAATATAAATTAATAATATGTTTTTAATATTAAATATTATTATTTAATAATTATCATCAAATTAAATTGTATGAATTTTGGTAAACATATCAGAAATTAAATAAATAATGTAAGAATAGGTTGCACCAATAAATGGATGAAATGTAATGGATTATGGATTCCTAATCGGTTACCTTCAAAATTATTGGTTCTTGAGGTGTTTTGGAGGATAAAAGTGGAGGATTCATGATGGTTGTAGGTTTATCAAATCTACTCTAAGATATTGACATCTTGAGGGGCCGAAATTTTGAAAATTCATTACTCATGTTTAGTGAAGATAATTAATTTAGAACCTATGTTTGATTGAGATGTGGTGCATGAAATAGATTCACATTATGAGTGGTTAATTCATGCTGTGTAATTTTCTCAACATGATGCCCTATAAATTTTAGTAGTTGTTGGAAAAATTTTAATTATTGATGATAATGTGTTAAAAACATCAATGTATAGTGTTCCATGTTATTTTATAATGTTATTCATAAATTTTTTATTTAATATGGGCATAATTCTCTCTCTCTCGAAGACAGTGATCCCAGGGCACCACAAAGAGATGTTATATCCCTATTTTCCCTTGAATCTATCGTTTGGTTCAGCGGGATGCATGTTGGGGGTCAATGGATTGTAATCCTCCCTTTCACATGGTCTTTTCCCACACTTTTTTTGAGATCCACCACAGTGATGTAGTTTTTTAGGGTATTTTTGTTTTTTTTGGAAAATACATTAGTGAGGTGTAGATTGATTTTTGAGTTCCTTGTCTAGTGGTAGATTTTGGGAGTTTCTCTTTCACACTTATGTGCACATTGAGATCAAATTGCTTCCTTGATGTATTGAATCCTCTTTCTCACATGTTTAGGTTATACGTGTACAATATGAATCATTTTTATTTCAGTTGTGTGGATATTAAGGGTTGGTATATTGATATATTTATTTTTCAAATATATAATTGATGGGTAAAAAGAGTTATTTAATTCCTTAATACCTTGATATGTGATTTAGATGTTATTTGTTATGCATGTTTCTTATAAAAATAATAAACGGTATCAGGGTCCATGTTTTCATTATAAATGAAATGTTGTAATGACACTTGTTGTCTTCTTGTGTGATCAATCTAAAAATATATGGAAAATAGAATATATTTAAAACATAATTTAATTTCCCTAGACATCTATTTTGTCTGATAATACCCATTACAAAAACGTAATATGTGTGATAATTCCCATAAATAAACATTTAAATATGTATTTTTCAATGTTATGTGTTTTTTCTTGTAGGGGTTTCCCTAAAAGGGTTGGTAAGTGGTGTAGTGATATTAATTACTAATAAGGTTCTAGAGTACTAGGGTTAGTGACATGGTGGTTGGATTGAATGGATATGATTTGTGATGTTTTCATATGTGGTCATATGGGGTTGTGTCATTGTGGATGTGTCATAGTAGTTGGGGAATAGTGGTTCTATCATGGTGTTATTGGTACAATAGTTGTGGAGTTGTGTTTTTGGAGAAGATCGTTTTATGAGGGGATTTTTTTTGTTTTATATGGTGATATAGTTGTATAGTTGTTGTGTTATCATATGGATTATATGGTGTAATGAGATGAAAATGGTATATTTTTTTGTGCTCTTGTGGTGATTGTTTGAGTAGGACATTTGTGGAATATAAAAGATAAAATATCTTCCTAGATTACCATGAGAAAAACCATTTTAATTAAATAATAAATAGGAATAAAAATATATTAAATGGAAAGAAATAACATTTGGGGAAATTTTCATAAATTAATTAAATTATTTAATGAATGTTATAATGTTAAAGGAAATATGAAACAAAATAATGCCGCATACCATATAACTGAAAGTTGGAAATGTCATGTGGCATGTGAAGTGTTTATTTGGTGTTGTATATATTGGTTGATATGGTTGAAATTATTTATTTTCATTACGTATTTACTATGTAGGGTTTTCCAGAGTTGTTTATGTTAACCCACAGAATGGGTGTTTTGTTCTATATATTTACCCAGTTCATTTTTGTTAAATTATTCGTACCCCACCCATGTTTTATAACCTTACCAATGCTTATAGGTGATATGTTCTTGGTGTATTCTCGAACATATAGGACGGTAGTGATAAAAAATGATATATAACCCCTCTCACTCTATCATTCTTCAATGGTAGTGATATGGATTGGTGTTTAATATTACCCAACGGTGATGTGGTAAGCAACTGAATGTAGGTGGGCTGTGATATAATGTGATGTGTGTCTGACGTTTCAATGGGTGGGATGAGATGTGATGGGTTTTGTGTCTCATGTATCATCGAGAAATATGTGATTCGACACGATGTATAATGTTTGTAATGGATGATAGATTATGACATATGATGATGGGGAATGATATCTAAAAATTATTAGGTAAGAGGTAGTGATATGGAATTCCTCGATATGTTAGCGATGTTATATTATTATATTAGATTTGGTATTTATAGAGTGATCCATAGAGAGACTGGTTTTAGTTATATGTAATGTATATATTCTTGTGTTTTCTTTTATTTGATCAATATTCCTTTAGTATTCTTCGTTCACATTTTCAACAAAGGCCTTTGATATGCCCCTAATGAATAAACTTATTTTTCATACCCTAAATATAAAAAAAAATCAGGTTTTGTGGAGTATAATAGGTATTTAGCTAGAAATTACAAACAGTTTTGGAGATGATATTGGCTCATTTCTGTTGATTTGACTTTCTATATACTATTGGTGACATTTTAATATATGATTTATAACTAATTAATTAATTATGGGATGATTTTTGGGTTACCATTAGTTTTTCTATTGAATTTTTTTCCGCATATATCTCAATTCAATTTCTTTTATTTATTTCAATTCCTCCCATACTTTGATATTTTAATACCCTTGATGTTATTCACCAAATATAGGTCTACTTATTTTGGGATCGAAGGTTAAACATCAATTTTATCGTCGTGTGGTTTTTTTGGAGGAAGGGGGACATAAAATAATGGTATCAAGGGTTTTGATTAGGATAATATAGTGTTTATAGTTTTTAAATGTGAATTCTTCATAGATTTTATTGTAAACAACACTAGTTAACCTTGGTACATTACATAGGATAGGGAGATGAACTAGGAAATGTGATTTTTCAGCCCCCGTGATCTAGTAAATTGAACATAAGATTATAAAATTTCCACGTGTGGTGGATATGTCTAGAGATAGAGACATAAGAGAGGTACATCTGTTATGATGAAATTTATTCCCAATTGAATCTGGTGATTTGGGAAAATATATTTAATTTAATAAATTATCTATAATAAAATTTCCCAGTACCATGCTTCAGATGTTCTAAATTGTTTTAGTAATGGATCAGGTTCATTATACATCAGTCTCTAATGATGTGGATGTTTTATATGATCATATACATTATCATATAAGGGTTTACTGAATAGAAGAGGATGAGTTATGATAAAAATACTTTCATACCTTTGGTGGATGATTTTAGGGATGTGTGACGGTTTTGTCTCATATCTAAGAAGATATTTTCCGGATAGAAGAGATTGATATCACATTGAGTCTAATATGAGAATGTAATTTGTTTAGGGTAACAATTTTAGTTATTGAGATGTTGGGATCATCATATTAGAAGAGTATGTTGCTTATTGGTGACTTAAAGCAGAAAGATGTATTATGAGCATAACCTTGAAGGTTTTATATCCTTTATGGTGAGGTAATCCATGTGATAGAAGAATATATCCATATATAATGGGTGCCTCGTTGTCCAAGAGTTTTTTATCTAGTTAAAGGACCTCCAACACATTTCTATTGATTCTTTTCTAGATGATGAGCTATGATAATGGAATCTATTTGAGGATTCCCACAAAATGATAAGGTATATTGTGACCCATTTACACATATTATATATTTAGAGTTTAATTTTATTTGAAGTTACCAAAAGGATATTCTTCATTGGAAATGATCCTCATTAGATTGTTTCAATGAATAATGATATTTGGTGTGTTTCATGGGAGATCTGGTAGTCCATGGGTAATTCCAGGCAGAACCAACCATGCTGGTTTCATCCTCATATTTCAGGGGAATGTTTTTCTGATCATATACTAGGTGTTTTGTTTTTTCATTACATTTCTATGGCATATATAAGGGTAATTATAGGATCAATTTTCACCCACATAGTTTGGTAAATTTCAGATTTTTAACAAGCTCATTTTTAGATATAGTAGTTTCCACTAAGTTAGTTCTTATAGTAGGTACAACATGTTGTTTTTTGGTATCTATGAGTATGTGCAGGTGGTAGAGGGAACCTCATGATGGTCTCTATCCACATATTCCAAGATCATATCATTGATGTGTTCCCTAGTATAATAGATACTTATGAGGTATCATAGGTAGTATTCATTAATTATAAGCAAAAACACCATCATAGATTGGAGTTATTCTAGGTATGACATGTTTATCATTTACCCTTTTGTGTGATATGTTTGATTTTAGATCCTCACTCTCTACTTTTACCTGAAATTATTCCATATGTTGGCACATGATTGGGAGAGTATTCTAGTTACTATATTGTAATTTACACTAGTTTGAATTCAAGGTAGTTTATTTGATGTGTTACATAGAGGTAGAGTATGAATGCGAAAACACTATTAATTGGGGGACCTATTATAGTTTTAGATATAACAATATTTTACTATCCTTATAATGGATTATATGTATTCTATTCATGTAGTTAATGAATTATTTCTATGAATGGATTTTTTTCCGATGTGGAGGGCGAGTCACTATAATTTTTTAGCGAGTTGAGTTATTGATCATGTTGTAAAAAATTGGATCATCTTTTTTTTTGGAGTTGGTAGAGTTGTTATAGAAGGTCATGGTTGGGAAGTACCGGAGATTTTGTATGAATCCCTGGATATTTTCCTGAAGTTGGATATAAAAGTTCCCCATTTTCATGATATGGATCTTTGATTAATTTTGTAGTTGGGTATGTATTTGATAAAAATTGATCCCCAGCTGGTGGTGTTCATAGAGTAACATTTATTGAGGATTATGGTGTATGATCTAATGTAGAGGGGCTTCATCCAACCTAGTGTGTTATTGAATTTTTCTATAGTGTTTTTACCAAAGGATGAGGATTATAATATGAGGTTATGTATAGACAAATGAAGAATAAATCTAGTGATGGTCAAGAACTATAACCCTTTTTAAAGGATCAATTATTTATTCTACACATTAAGGGGTGCTGGCTAGTAATCTTTGAACAATTTGTGATCAGGCTAACACTAATTTAAGGTGAAGGATGATGATGTCTAGATGAATTATTACAAATGTGGGTTTGGGTTCCTTATGATTTTATTTAGTTTATTTAGTTTTACAAAAGAACTATATATATTCAAGGGTATTATAACCTCCAGGTTCCTTGTGTTTCTGTACCATTTCACTGTTTTATTTTTATATGATATCATGGTCTTCTGAAATTTTGAGTAGGAGCATGTTGAGGATATTAGAGTTGTTTTTTAGGTCCATAGACACCCTCATATTTATAAAAAATATTTCCATGTCTATGTTCTGTAAAATAGAGGTACATTTCCATTGACAATTGGTGTCTCATAAGGGTGTGGTAGTTTTCCCATCAAAGGATAACAATGTTGTTTCATAGGAAGAACCTAAAAATGTATAACATATTTTTAGTAATATTTTACTAAAAGTAATTTTTTATATTCCTTACCTGATCTCTATAATTCATCATCCTCAAAAATATTATTAAATGATGAGGAAAAGGTCTTTATGTTGGTATATAAGCACAATGAATTGTTTTGTTCTAAAACTGAGAAGTTGGTTAAGGGTTTAGTTTCATTAAGAAGGTTTGTTTTTTAAAGAAATTTTCAATTCATACCATAATTCTTGAGGTTGTGTACTGATATAGTAGAGAGTGGGTATCTCATATAATTTTTTTAGTATTGTCTCAATGTTTGTACATATTCTGCGAATGATATGGAGTTATAAGTAGTCATGTTTCAGTTGATATTGTGGATGTATTTTCTTATTAGTGAGAAATTTATGGTTTTATAGAACCAAAAGTAAATGGGTAATGTTTCCTTTAATGATGATTTGAATCGATAGCATATAAATTGGATGGACTTGACTCAGGATTATGATTTTGTGATATTTTATACCCGAGTGAATAAGGATATAGTTTCTGAGGTGTAGATTTTGAAGTCCTAAAAGTTTCTATATTGAGATCCTATGAAATAATTGAATGTAATAATAGTTTTTTTATATCCATCATGAAGTTGGGGATTGTAGTGTTAAGGTATTTCTTAATAAGATGATTGTAAAGTTATCCATGACGAAACATGGGATGGAGTCTCATTTTGGAGACTTATAGTTAGAGGTAATTCATTATCTTATTTATCATGGTGATAGTCCTGAGGGATGGTTAGAGGATGGTTAGAAATGGGTTTAGTTCAATGAGGGGATGTTTGTCCCAATGTTGGTGCATGAGGCTGTAATTCATGTGTTTTGAGTCTCACCATTATATTCATCCTAGAGTATCAAAGATGTATAATGGCTTTAGGGGACAAATTTAGTGGATGGGAAGGAAATTTATAGTAGCTTATATTTTTGAAAATGTCCTAGTTTTTTAGAAGGTGAATACAAATAAATATGTTCCATAAGGATTTTTGTTTTCCATTTATTTCACAGAGTTGAAAAGGAAGGAAATCTCAAGGGATTTGTCCAAGGTTTTCCCTAAGCTCTAGGAGGATGTGATGTGTTTTAGGTGATATTGAACAAGCTGAAAAAATCCACTAACATCGTAGTGTTTCTTGAGTTGAGTTTTGTGGATGTCTCAGAAATGTGGTATGTTTATGATGTGGTTAGTAATCAATGAAAAATAAGTACCATCATCAACCACAGATATGAATATTTAAATCCTAATTCAAGAGGGGATTAATTTTTTTTTGACCTACTTCCACTTACTCACTTCATTCCCCAATAAAATATATGGGTAGGCAATGATGATTGTCTAGATATTGGAGGATGTATTGTGGGTTGGCATCTTTGACTATTTATTATTTCTTGTATGACTCCTTCCTTTGGAAATTATTATATAAAAAATATATAACACACTTCCATTGGTATTTCTCTAATTGAGGCAATGTATGGGTGGTTTTATCATTCTCTGTTGTGCTCAATAGAAGTTGGGGAGTCTTTAATTCTTTGTATTGATATACTGTAAAACATGATTGATAATATGTAATTAGTTGATGATAGAATGAGGATATCACATGAATATGAAAATACATATTATTATAGGATTTGTATACCCTTCAGTTTTAAATTTAGAGACCATGTTATCTTCACTATCATCCATCATTGTCGGAAGTGGCCATTTTGTATGGGAGGAAACTTTATAACTAGATTGTGGGGCCGATTGAGGTGTCAGGGTGTTTCTAAATGTTGGTTTATTTGTTGGTGACCATGATATTATTGGAGAGGATTCCTGATAACTTCTATGTGTCTTAGAGTCTTCGGTTTCTTCTCATTATAAACCATATTATTGATTATGGAGAGTTGGATATTTAGGATGTTGACACTTTCATGGAGTTGTTAGTAGAGGTCCATGATGATCAAAAGATTTTTTATTTTGGGTAGACTATTCTCTTGTATCATGTCATGTGGAGGTATGGTGGCATAGATGAGTGTTTTGGGATTAAGAGATAGAGATTCATGAATACTATCTGGATACATTTTTATTTTTTTCTTTACATTAATATTCATGTTATGTGATGTTTTTTATCATGGTATTTTATAAGATTTTATTTTTACCTTGAAGTGTTGTCTTTAATAAAACCCCCAAAATATGAAAATGGGAATTCATGAGTCTAAATTGACAGTAAATATATTACTCGGTTATTAAACATGTAAATGAACGTTTGTTCTACCCTTTGAAGATAGTTTCATTGATTTGATGATATAATTCACACATTTCTGTGATCATTGCACTATTGTGTCATTATTACAGGAGTGGTTGGTTTGTAATATATGGAGGATGGTGTGGTTATGTGTAAATATAGCGGATGTGGCTAGTACCGGATGAGGCAGTGATAGGCCAATTGGCAGTGGTGATGTGGATCTATAGTTTTTCAAGGTGATTCAGTTGAAATGTTTGGATTGTGGTACAATTAAGGGGTAATGATATCCTTGAGATGTATTTGACAATGAAGGTTTTTTGACCCATTTCCTTTTGGGAATGTTTTTTTATGATCAATAATGGGATCCATTTTATAGATATCATATTTAATTTCTAATTCCATCCCAGTTAGTTACATTTATAGTATTGGACATTAGAGGTTTTTTTGGAGGAGGCTGGAGGAGGTTCAATGGTGGTTAATGGTGTTGTAGAGATACTGTAAGAAATCATTGATAGGAATTGTTTTCATAATTTTATTTAGTGATTTATGTCTTGATAATCTATTGAATAAAAATCTTTCGTTGTTATGAGGTATGAAACATTGAATGGATTCATATCATGAAAATTAAATTCATGATGTGTAAATTATTAGAGTTTGGGAAATTATAATATCGATGGAAGATGGAAAATTTAGAATCAAAATCATGAGTGTGTTAGTTGATGTAAAAGAGTCATGTTTCAAGTAATTTAACAAACCTTTATTTCATTCTTAATTCATTCATCTATAAAAATCTATCTCATTCTAAACGAACTATAAGTATACTGATGGGATTTTTATACATGTTCTCCCATGATTAGATCATTGGATCTAGTGTATGCAAGTTATAAATCTGTGCTTAGTTCCCATATCTTTTCGGTGGGGTTCCTTCAAGTATTCTTCAAAGATCAGTTGTGGTGGTCAAGTTTTGTTTTAAGGTGTGTTTTGAATATATTTTGGAAAATATTTTCTTTAGTGTAGTTTTATCCTCGATTTCATCTTTTAGAATATGGTTTTAGAAAAAATAAATATTATCCTAATTATGTATATTGATAATGGATGTTTTTCATGAGGTGGATAATCCTCAATATCACCTCATTATATTATAAATTTAAGGAATTCATGGGTTATAGATACATTTTTGGGATTTTAAGTTTAATCGTAATGATATAATTAATTGTAATGTATAAAATGTATCAGTATGGAATGTAATAACATGCTTTAAGAATTTTATATACCTAGTTGATGTTTTTATGAATTTATTTTTCTAAATATAAAAAAATAATCATTGTTGGGGGAATGTATTTCATTTTTTTAAATAATGACTATTTATATATTGTTGTGTGGCTATACCAAGAATAAAATGTAATATTTTATATATTTTGATACTAATTTCATTCCCCTATACATGTGGTTTTTTTATTATAACGATGTTATGTAATGAAGATATGTCACAATTCCCTCAAATAACTATTGAATACATTGTGTGTTGTTTTCATTGTGAGGTTATTATTTCTTAACTATTTTGTTTTAGTTTTTATATAGTGATTTTAGTAACCATATTGGTCGTGTAGTATGTGGGGTAGAGACACATTGGTTGGTTTTCGAGGATATGATTTTGTTATTTTGTAATGTGGTGTGATGAGGTTTTAGTGTAGTGGTTTTTTCTAAGATGTTGTTGTGCAGTTGTTATGGAACAATGGCTTTGTTATAGATGTTGTGGAAAATTTAATATGGAGAAGTGGATGTTGATGTGATGTGGGGAACAAGGGGTTATGGGTGAATTTTTATTAGATCTATGTGTATTGTTTTTATCAACGTGTATGATGTGATGTGATTTGATGTGTTTCCCATTTGTTTGGTGGAGGTTTGTCACATGTAGTGATGAAAAACTGAGGTTTTTATAGGCCAGATGAGATGTTTTGTAATATGGAATATTTGGATTGGAGGAGAGCATAATATGATTAACATTAGGATATGGGAGTAAAATATTAGTACGTTAGTGGAAATATGGAACCCTTCATTTTTATGATAACGATTCTATATTATTATACATGATGTATGATTTGGTGAGTGGGACATGGTGAAGAAGTTTTTGGTTTTGGTGGAATGTCTTTTCCATTTTTATATTTGTTTTTCGTTCATCGATTGTATAGAATTACATTACAACATGTTCTCTTGAGGCCATGGATATTTCCCTACTATGTGTACCTATTATCGGTACCTTATGTATATAATATATTTTTAATGTTTATATGGAGAAAATAAGGACTTAGTAGGACATTTTGAGTTAGTTTAGAGCTACTTTTGTGTTTTTTTCATAGATTCTCCCTTCGTAATAGTGTTGATCAATTTTAAATATATCCGTTCTAAATTATTGATTCATTGTGGAATGATTATTGATTTAACTTTTTCATCTAGATTATTCTTTTTATTTCCCATCCTATATTCCAATAATTTTCAATTTATAGAGAATAATTCCTTTTATACTGTATGAATTTTAAACACTCAGAGATAGTCTTCAACCCAGTGCCCACTTGAGGTGGTACCTAGTGGATACCAACTCTCTCTCTCTCTCTCTCTCTCTCTCCCAGTATTGATGTATCATTATTTGTTGTGGGTAGTGAAAATTATTCCATATGAGTCCCATTTTTCAATGATCTAAATTGAAGTATCTCTACAACAGTTTTCCTGGGACCATTCTCATGTAGAAGATTAGCTCTACTAGTTCCATAAAAACCATATACAGTAGATGTTTAGTCTCATATTGATTTACAGAAGTTACTTACTAGTTCAACACACACTTGAAAATACAACTACAGAATATCTGATACCCATATCTTACTCAAATATAATTATTTGTGTGTGTAAAAATTAGGACTATATAAGAACATATAGAAATATTTATATATAGAAATATATATAAAAAATTTATAATTCACAAACGATATTCTTTCTCAATAAAATTTTTGATTCAAAAATATATGTCTTATACATTTGATAAATTTTCAAGGCAGTATGTTTTTGTATGATGGATTAAAAAAATTTATTTTTATAAAATAAATAATATTTTTAAACCCTATTAAAATTAAATTTATTAGATATTTAATAATTAATATACCAATAGTTTTTTTTTCGTATAAAAATTGTTTTCCTTTATGATTTTTATTTGAAATATAAATAAAATTTAAACACTTTTAGATTTTAAATTAGAAAGAATAAATATATATATTTTAGTAATAATAGAATTGTTATCTTATAATTATTTTTAAATATTATAATAATATTATTAATTTTTATATAAATAGTTAAATATACTATTTTATCAAATTCCAAGCTTTTTATGGAATATTTATTCTAATTTTTTTTTGAATAATATAATACCATAATTATAAATAAATTATTTTATAAGTTATGTTATATAATTATAAAATATATATCATACATTTCAAACATGTATTTCATGATTTATAACATAAAAAATAATTTTCTAATGAAATTAATTCTAATATATTATATACAAATTATATTAAAAATTATTTATAAAACTCTTATAAATTGGTTCTAATTATATCAATTGAAAATTTGTAATTAGTTTTTAAATTTTTTCTATAGGGACCATATTTTATTTTTTCCTAATTGAAAATGATACATAGATAAAAAATAGTTATGATGGATAAATGAAAATGGTGAAAGTAAAAAATCCTAGAGTAAATGAATGAACAAATTTTTACAAGGGAGGAAATGTGTGATTGATGAATATCTATTTATTATAAATAAATTTATCAAGTATATACTACTAATGGATTCAATTTCTTTGAATATGGATTCCAATAGTTAAAAATATATATTTAGTTACAAAAAAACCATACATTTCTTTTTACAAAGTAAAATCTATCCTTATCACTCCCCCTCACACCAAAAAATAATATTACAATTCTAAATACATCCCAATACTATATTATAAACTCATATTATCCTTTACAAGGTTATGGTATTATCAATATTCCATCTATGAAAGTCTTAACTCCCCCGACGAATGAGATAATATAGGAAGTGAGGCACACAAACCTACTCTCTTACTCATCTCAATTTCATTTTGTATAGACTTTTTTGTGTAAATTTATCGAAAATATATTAAAATTATATAATCACAATCCTTAGAATAATAGATTCATAATTTAATGTTGTTACTAACAATATCCACCTTTTTTATTTCCCTCTTAGAAAAAAGAAAATGTGAAAAATGAATATTTTCATAAAACATCAACATAAAATTAATGGGTTCGTTCTATTTCAGAAGACAAACCATAAGGTCAAAAATGATAGTTTAATATATTATTAATATATCTATATATTATTTATTACTATTTTATAATAAATCCTTTTAACAATTTTTATTGTTCTCCAAAATTGAAATAATCATCAATATGTATGTACTGACTGACATTTCTATTGAATAATACATTCTATTTTTCATTACCGCCTTTCATATCTAGATCATAGAATATGTTGAACAGATTAAGATTTTGTTTATGACATCAATAATTTTATATTAAATTAATTTTAATTTCCTCTTAATGATATTATGTATTAACAGTCATTATAAAATTAATTATTTTAAACCAGAAAACTATGGGGAAAAATTATTTATTCATATTATGTAATTGTTTCCTAGCCATATAATATTAAATTAATTATTTATACTTTTTATATATCATAATAATTGAAACCTAATATTATCATTATCATACATGTATAATTATATTTCAGATAAATGATAATATAGTTATTTATTAATCATGATATATTCATGTTATGGGTAAGTTTGACAACCTATATAAACTACTCTATGAAATTGTATCATAGATGATTATGAAAATATAATTTAGGGAATAATATTGAATAAATAATTGATAATTTATTTTTATTTTTAATTAAGGTTTATATAAATGTTTTGTTCACTAAATAAGATGAATCCCTTCGTCGATTAAATATTAGTGAAATATGCTTATTGTTGATTTCATTATTACTATTAAAGAATAAAAATAATATTAAATGTAAATTGCAACAAAATTAATCATTATATGTAATACATTACTGTATGATTAATGATCATTGAAGGATTATCATTGGAAGACTAATGAATACTAATAGTTTTCATGTGAATCTAGTACAAATCTGAAAACCTATCAACACTTGATGAGGAAAAATATATAAACAATACATATATATATATATATATATATATATCGTAGAAACGGGGAATAAAAAATATATAGTTAGGAAGAATATTATTTTTAACATAATTAATATATTTAAATTATTTATTTTGTATTTTCTATACAAATGAAGAACGATTCAGGACATAGGTATGTGCTTTCATCTTAATACACACTCTTTGAGACATGTTTTTTATTATGAACATAATTTAATTTATTTGTTTTATATCTACTATATCTACTAAACCTAGTTGTTCCCCTGATGATGTGTCACCACCACAACAAACCACGTCACCCAATTCCTGAATCCATTTACCATTATCCCCTCCATGATCCATAGGCACACCTGAAATACCCCTCTCACTTGGTCTCTAAACCCGTATTACCCCCACATTTATTTTCATTAACTCGTCCCCTATCACGAAACTCCTATGGTCGTATTAGGGTTCACGCTGAACATTCTCTTCTCCATACCTCCCTGACTCCCCTCTCGCACCATGCATTTGCCTCGATTTTCCTCCCCCTCCCTAATTTCGTCCATCACCAACTCCCCTATTGACACCTCCTACCTCCCCAATTCCCCTCTACAACAACATCTCCATCTTCATCATCCCTCTTTGATATGAATATTTAACTAGTACGTCGACACATATGGGTATTGGTTTTTTTTACTACAACACAATCTACCGATGGTGATTTCCTACCACTACTCTTCCATTTACAGTCAATCTTAGACTGCCTCCTACCCGGTCATGATGGTCGTCAATCAGATTCTGGGTGAGGTAACCCTAACTACTACAACTCCATGTTCGACATCTGCAAACCCTAAAATACCCAACTATATTCCGATGGTGATATAAGGCTACAACACCAAGAAGTATCCTCCAATCTGTTTCATATCTATTTAGCTATTAATTTTGTGTCATCTCTCCTAAACGGTAACATTTATATTACTTTCAGCCAAATATTGAAAGCCACAAGACTCTGATTTCGATTCAATTTATCATATTTAAGTTTTTGATTCTCTCTGTTTTAATCTAGCATGCAATGACTGTTGAATTATTTTTTGTTTTTAAATTTGTTTTGTGATTATTTTTAAGGTAACCAATTCTTTGGTATCAGCATTATTTGCAGCTGAATATGTTTTTAGGGTGCTAAATATTTGTATTTTCTGGAAAATTTTCACGATTTATACTATGATTGAATAATTGAATTAATTATTTTAAAATCTTGAATCTTGGTGAACATTCATGTTTTCGGATGCAAGTTGTGGAGTTGTTCTTGGCTAATTTTATTCGGGTTAAAAATATAAAGGTTCTCACTAATTTAATTAATACATTTAGCTTTATTAATTCAATGTGTATTGGTACAGTTTATGAAGGTTATGTTATATGGTTTCTAGAGCATCAAAGTTATTTAATTCATTCTATATTTCTACCATCTAATTTGTAGTCTAGAACTAGGATTCCCATAAAGTCAAGCAGTATCCTCTAATCCATTGAAAGTATGTTTATCTATATATTAATTTATGGTCATCCCTCCTTAAAGGTAACATTCATATTACTATTAGATAAATATTTCAACCCACAACACATTCATTTTGATTCAATTTATTATATTAGGGTTTTTTATTCACTTTGATTTTATCCAGTATGAAATTACAGCTAAATTAATATGTGATTTTACATTTGTTTTGTGCTATATTTTTAGGTGACCAATACTTTGGATTCATCCTTATTTTCAGGTGAATATGTTTTTAGGGTGCTAAATAGTGGTATGTGCTAGAATATTTTCACTATTTTTCCTATGCTAGAATAATTGAATTATTTATTTTAAAATCATGACTCTATGTGAATTTTCATTATTTCAGATTAGGGTTGTTGAGATATGGTTGGATGATTTAATTCGGGATAAAAAGATATAATTTATCACTAATTTAATCCATTCAGTTGGCTTATTTAATTAAAAGTGTGTTGGTGCAGGTTTTGAAGGTTTAGTTAGATGGTTTCTAGGGCATCAAGGTGATTTAATTTATCGAATATTCCTACCATCTAATTTTCTTTGGGGGTACTCTGATACATTCCATTGAATCTATTACCCACTTGATAATATTTTTTAAATTTTGATACATTCTTTATTTGTTTTTGAACTAGGTCACCCATGAGAGATTGTTAGTTGTCTTACCCATGTCTCATCAAATTCATATTTTCTTTGAAACCGTTCAAATTATCTTCTTCCGGCTTCCATCATGTCATTTCGGTCTGATTTTTTTTTGTGCTATTAATATGGTACTCTTCACTGTAGTTCAGTTTTAATTTTAATGTTTAGTGATGCTTGATTTCAATTGAATAGATTTGTACTATTCATTTAATTTTTTAAGGGATGTTGAATGGTATGACGCCTCTTTAGGATAGTACTAAATTAAGCACAAATATTTATTATGATGCTATAATATTGGTATATATTATATAATATTCTCAATGGATATCCTATATTGGAATAATGGAATTACTTATTTTAAATCCTCCAGTCTTTTTAACATGAATGGTCCTAGAAGCAGGTTGTTGAGGTGCACTTGGTTGTTGAGGTGCATTTTGATTATTTAATTATGATTCCAAAAATTTAGGTTTTGGATTATTTAATTCTTGAATCTTCCTTATTTAACTCATTGAATACTATAACTTTAAAATTTTTATTGGAGGTACATTGATGGATTGCATTGTAGGCACACGTTTATGGTCAGTGATTTCATGGTGGATAATGTTATTAAGATAATGAAGCATGAATAAATTTAAACAATTTTTAATTCATTAATTGTTTGTGATTAATTTACATGTTTTCATGACATTTCAATCAATATTCATTAAACCTTATATATTTTAATATTATGTTAATTAGATTGATAATTTTTATTGATAATGATATCATGATTTAATATTCAAAATTAATTATTTTTTATCTTGTGTAGGTTCCGACAAATAATTGAAGCAATAATAAATGATTTTTAGAAAAGATTATGTTAGTTTCTCTCTTTCCTGAATCATGTGTGAAAATATTTACTAAATTATTGAATTTATTTACTGATAAATATGTCATTCTACATGTAACTGTGTCTTCTATAGATTCTATCAAATTCATGGATACTGTTGAAAATTAGAATCCTGCATGCGGAAGGTGAACCAGTAATCCCATATCGTGATAGTTGAGGCTGGTATCCGGGTTGTCACTGGATCAATCTCATGTAGGATTTCCTTTTACCTAATTTCCTGTTATTCAGTTACACAACAAGTTTGTTGGTGTGTGCTTTAGTTGGAATGAAATTGGGCCCACTATAACATGGACTTTACCTCGATTTATGTAATGATTCATCACTGTCAAGGTTTGGATATTTTTTTGACATGTTTCATTGATTTTTATGAACCCTAATTTCCCATGTTGGAACTCTTACTTTTTCTTGGATGATTCTATTCCCCACCCCATCTTTATGGAACTTCTATGCATTCAGTTATAACCAAGTGTTGTACTATTTTATTCTATAAAACATAAGCTTGATGATTCCATAAAACAAACATGCTTATAGATTCCTTTTCCTTCTTGGATTAATTCCCTATTAAATTTATTCCATTACTTCTGAGGTTGCCTTATCTTATTTGATTCCAATTATTTTACTACTTACATATTCCAATATATTGTTCTTTGATTTTATTAAGACATTAGATAGAATTATTCTCAATTAAAGTGCTTATATTAATTTATCTAGAAGTATGGGTATGTAGCATTGAATAATAAGGTAACACCTTGCCCCTATCATCAACAAAATATCCTCTTGCTAGGTAATGGTAAGTTTCCTCTTATATGAAGGCTTCATTTCTTATTATGTCTGCAAATGTTAAGTATTTGGTTTATTTGATTTGCTGATGAATATATCTTTCTTGCATGTTTCTATGTCAATTAAATATTTTCTCAAATACATGTATAGATGGAAGTAAGAAACCAAGATGAAGAAGGTGAATGGGTAAACCCTTATCCACTTGGTTGAGACCAGTATCCAAGTTGTCATCAGACCAATCCAAAACAGAAACACCTTTCATATTTCCCTTGCATCAGTTTCTCAGCCAGTTCATTGATGTATTTCCTTGATTTTCATAATCCCTAATTGCCTGTGTTGTGGATTATTCTGTCCCACCTCTTCATTGAATCTAAATTCATCCAGTTATAAAAAAATGTTGCACTATTTTATTCCAAAACTATATGATTAATGATTCCATAAAACATACATGCATACATATTCCTTTCGCTTCTTGGATTAATGTCTTGTATAATTTATTACATTACTTTGGTGGTTGCCTTCTCTTATTTGTTTCCAATGCTTTTACATCTTACATATTCCAATATATTATTATTTTATTTTATTAGAACATAATATGGAAATATTCTCAGTTACTATCATTATATTAATTTGACTTGAAGGATGGGTCTATAGCATTGAATCGTAAGGTAACAACCCTCTCATCTTCATCATTATTTCCTTTATCTAGGTAATGGTATGTTACATGTTGCAAAATGGTTGAAGATATTATTACGTGTGAAAATGTTGAGTAAATGGTTGATTTTATTTAATGACAAATATAAATTTCTTCATGTATCTATGTCAATTAAATCTATTCTGAAATACATGGAAGGGTGGAAGTGGGAAACCACAATAAGGTGAACTGGTAAGCCCTTATCCATTATGCAATGTTGCTTCTAAAATAATATATGCACTGTTTTTCCACTATATATTATCATTATGAACTTATATATCATTTTTTATGAATTATAATGGATTCATATTTTATTCTTGGTAACCTCCAGAGTAGGTTGGATGAAGATCAACATGTATTATGCTTCAAAGGGAAACATAGACCTGTAAGTAGAATGTAGCAGAAATATTTGATAGACACACTGGTGATATTACACTCATGTATACATAATATTCGACAATTCCCATTGTTTAAATATACATAAACATATTATTGTTCCATACAACATCTAATAATATATTACAATCATGTATAAAAATGTTCAGAACATTTAAAGTTCCATAAAAATCAACAGTATACAGTATAGTATACATTACTCCTATAAAAAAAATTATATATTAAATAACTACTATAAATTATGTAAAAATTTTAATAAGAACTTAAAAATTCTGGTTTTAATGATCTATCAGTTTTCATACTCTAAAGTTATTTTTTATCAATCAAAATTTTCAATTTATTAAATTTTACAAGGAAAAAAGCACTCATAATCAGTTATTACGTTTCTGTCCATTAATAATTTGCATAATCATTTTTTTGTGTAGTGATAGATCTGGAGGGACATACTTGGATCATAAAAATAGAGATTTGTATAGTGAAATAACATTCAAAAATTCATTATTAGATCATATTGTTTTTTATTTTCATTATATCTATTAATATTTATCAATGTTTATAACTTCATTTCATGTCTTAATTCTTAAAGGATTATTTATGTTCTTGTAAAATTAATTACATCAGATATATTTTTCATTTCATCTTAAATTCCATATTTTCTATTAACTTCCTAAAATGTCTTATCAAAAATGCTTTCGTTAACATCCTCATAAATATTTATACCATATTCAGAAAGTGTAATAACAACCATTAATTTTACCGCCTGCCTCAATGAAACCCTGTCAATCAAAAAACATGCTTTTTTTGTTCAAATTAAATAGTTCCAGTTGAAACTCTTCCTTATTTATCTCCCCATCATCAGTCACTGCACAACTAATATTCTTAAACAACACATCGAGTTCTTCTATTTTACTAACAATAAACATTGTCTCCCTTGCAAGAACTTGAAGATATTCTAGGCCTCTTTAATTTTTATGCATATTAACAACACAACATGATTTCTGAGAATCATATGACATGTTACCTAAAACAACGCTTGGTGAATTTGCATTGTAATAAAAGAGAAGGCATCGTTTTTTTAGGATTGTTTTTTATGTTTCTTCAATTTACATATGATTTCAATTCTCTCACCCATTTTTTTCACACAAATCCTTATTTATCTGTTATTCCATATATTAAACAAATCACAAAAGTGAATGAATTATGAACCAATCAACAGATTTAAAAGAAAAAACTAAGGTTGGGGTTGGTGGGGAACCTACGGTGAAGAAGCGACACCCCCAACAACATCAATGTAGAGGTGAGTAAGAGGCTGCATCGGCTTAGTGTTCCACAGAATTTTTATTAGGTGTTCTAATATACCATTATTGGAATTTACTATGTGATATATGGATGAGTCAATTAAATTATAAAATTTCTTTAACTATTTCTTCATTTCATTGTTAGACCTACATGCTATTTTCAGAGTGGATATATGACATTATCTAAGGTATTAATTAAAATGTTTTTGATTCAATAGTTTAATGTATTGGATAAAATATCAATGCACTCATATTTATGTAGAGTCCAAGTTTTAATATTTATTTTTCTGTGCTATATTAAAGTGATGCATGAATCCACTTTCCTGTTAATCAACATCCACAAGTGACTTAGCATCCATGATGAATAGGTATTTCTATCAGGATACTAATAATAGGGACGTCTATCACACTGTGTCATTACTATGTTCATAGCACATACCTTACAAACAGAACCTACTATTAATGCTTTCACTCACATTTTTGTAATGAAATAATTCTATATAGACATGTTCTTATGTGTCCTTGGTATGAATACAATATTTAATATGTTACAATCACAATTTCAATTTGAGAGTTCTAATATTAATTTTTAGTAATTATTATTACAAATGTATGATACATCAATTTTTGATTTTCCATTAGTGAAAATAAAGATTATTTCATTTATATGTATAATTTATGATACATCATGATAATTTTTAATCTTTTTAGATAAGTTATTTCATTTCATTTCTTTTTATTCTTGTTCATATATAATTTATGATGTATGTAATTATTTTTCATTTCATATAATTAACATTGGTTGGTACCATTTAAAAATAGGATTCTCTTTTCAAATAAAATCTATTAATTCAATATGTCGTGTGTATGCATGGGTGAGTACAAGTTCTACAAATTTGTGATATTATTTCCTGTAAAATAATATATTAAATGTAATTTAGTTAAATTTAAGTATTCAATTTTTATGACTTTTTATTTATGTACTCCTAAAATTTTAATGGTTTTCTTGGCCTCAATTTTTATTTATGGAGACATGTAACATTTTATTCCCAACATTTTATTTTCTATAGTGTTACATAGAGATTAATTTTCACATGAAAATTTAAAATATTATTTAGGTTGAATTAATCACATTGACATAGCCAAATATTCTTCTTTTATTTAACTATACCTGACTGATGTATTAGACTAATTATAATGGTAATCTTGGTCTAAATTATGATTAATTAAATTCATACTACAATATGAACCATGATTCCTTTTTTATGGTGTACATTTTATTTAACATATAATTAATTTTTTGTAATTTATTTCATTTTCAATCATGTTCTATACTAATCATTATCAATTTCTTTTCATGAATTACATTTAACACAATTTTCTTCCAAGTTGTATGGGTTTCTGTCTTAATCCGCAATTCTCAATCCTTGTTTTTATATTATTCACCCATATTATTATAAATGGTGTGAATAAAACTCCATAACTTTTCGATTTTTTGTCTATAAAATCATAAATCCCTTCATGATCTCGCTTTGTTGAATTTAATTGATATATTCCCTAAAAAATAAGGGTTTTTTAAAACTCAATCTATATCCCAGAGTTATAATTCTTACCTATAATATTCACATTTAATTTAATTTTTTATATAAAAATTTTCATTAGATATTAATTTATATCATGATTTAAGTATTGATGATTTCTCAACATTCATGAAACTGATATTATGCTATGAATAATTCCCATAATTTGGTATGGTCTTTTCAGATCCAGATCAATAATTATTTATTCATCCAATGTTCAAATTTCTAATAAAAAATTTATTATTATTTATCTCATGTGAATTTTATATTTCTATTCTCTTCATTTGAAATGATTTTTATCATAATTTTCATGATATGAGATTGTAACAAATATATTTCAGTATAACATAAATATTTTTCCTTTAAAAATATTTTGTTTTATCTTTGGATTCAATTTCAATCTTTAACTAAAGGGTAATAAATTGTATGCTTTTATTATTTATGAAACTAATATAAAATATTTTATAAATTTCCTCTTTATTGTGATCTAAATTAGTAGTGATTTATATGGCTTATTTGGTAATTTATTTGTTAAATTATAATGTATTAAATGAAACCCATTATCAATCATGACATTTAATGATTTTATAATTACATGTTTTCACATGGAAGGCCTCAATGGTTAATATTTATGTGAATACTGGGCCATATAACTCTCTATAACGTATTGTGTATTATATTACACCTTATAAAGTAAAAGTAAAACATGTAGTTCTTCCAAATCCTTATTGTGAAATAGGTATTTATTCCAAATCCTCTATTAGGGATATATTTTGTTTCCTAATATTTTATTATAATATTGTTTTAATGCCATATGAACTATAAGAAATATTTTATGAATATCAATCCATAATATTAAGCTAAAATCATTTTGTTTATGCCACATTATTTTTATAAGGAATTACTTCGTACCATTGTATCTTGATTTTTTCCTATTGTTATAATATTTGATCGATATAATATTCTTAAACATATGTGATTAATTTTTATCCAATTATATTAAATGAAAAAAATTTATAATTACATCTTAATAAAATTAGTTATGTATCTCAGTATTATGTTTTTTTGTATTATTATGTTCCCAAACAGGTAACAGGATGATATGATTATTATAACATTAAAATGATATTCGGTTGATCCCATTCTTATATTTTCATTTACTAGGACATGATATTGAATTTAACTTATGAGACATCCCAAAAAAGATATAGGGCGGTAAATGTTTTGGAAAATTTCAACAAAAAATGTGACGTACACTTTTCTATAGATTATCTCTAAATAATATAAACCCATTAAACAATTTGATGTATAATTTTTTAGTATGTTTGTGTTTTAATAATGGAAATGATATTTAATAAAGTAATTTTTAGCTTGGATCAACTTATTTGGTATCATATACTTGTTTTATTATTTTTTATACATTATTCAAATTATATATTTGTACTATAGACAGATAAACTTACTAAAAACCCAATAAATGAGTCTGTGTATAATATGATACCCTCAAATATTGGTATCATGTTGCGTATATTTTTTTTCTAGAATGAATTCTCGATATTGATATGGGAAATTGGATGCATCTACATCAAAAATTAACATTATGATAAACACTATGAAAATTACCGGTTAACGATTGAATTGATCATCTATCATATTCATAATGAATGATCCTAAGATAATACACCATGATATATAGTCCAAATGAATAATATTTCAGTCATTTTATCTTAATAATTTCTTATGAATGATTTATTTAATTGACAAATTGTGTGATTTAGTTGAGATGAAAATGATAACCTAATAAAATATAAGAACCATTAACATATGAATGATATTGGTTGATCAAAATATATTATTATATATGTAATAATTTAAATGATTAATACATTTTATGTATGAATTAATTTTATTATTTATATTATTCATTATTATCATTATTGATTCATCAGTCATGTTAAACTGATATGTTTTTTTGAAGGCTAAATCAAGATGGAGTTAGGTTAAAAATTAACGGGATGGATAATGTAGTGAATGAATCAAAACTAAATCCAATATACCTAATGTTGGGTTGAAAAATGAAGTGAGTATTCTAAAAAAGCTAATATGATGAATTATAAACTAATTGAATATATTTTTTATATAAAACCCATGATAGAAGATAACAGTGGAGTCTTGTGAATATTAAAGTAACAAAAATAATAAATTCAAGAGGATTCGATTCCGAAAATTTTAGAAATGTGGAAAGAACCACTGGGGAATATTCTATAATGTTATAGGAAAGTGATAAAATCGTTTAAATGATAGCTATCAAATCTAATGTGTTACTGAAAGAGAGAAGCCATAAAAATTTGATGCTTCAATTTCAAGGAAATTGGACGAAATGAGAATCAATGCCCCAATCCAAGGTCTAACGTGGAAAATAGGCTCCAACAACAACTTATACCATAGAAATAATCAAAATCTTATTTAATGACATATAATAAAGAAGAAAGTGATTTGTATAAAAATATATTATTATCTCATGTATCATGTACGTTTTTACCTATAAATAAAAACATTTAATTGTATGACAATTATATCAATATAAGTATGGTCTATTATAAGGTTTTTCAAAGTTACTCATTATTATGTATATATTAAAAATTGATTGTATATTTTACAATGGGATCATATAAACTATTTTATAGTGGAATATGACAATATATTTTCAATAAAAACTTAATAAAATATACATGAATGGTAAATTAGGATATTCAATTAGAAAAAAATACATTTATATGAGCATTAAAATATCATTGATGTAATTTATTTATGGGGGGTGATGTAACGAGAAATGATTTAAATATACATACTTCCTTAATATATTACATACTAAATAGAATTTCACAAGAAATATAAAAAGCTAAAACAGAAATCCTTGATATATTTTGAATATTAACAACAATTGTTAAAAAATTCGAATTAAATTAGCTATTTTTAACTAAAGTAGCTTTGTCCAAAAAATTAATACACAAGGTAAAAATAAAATTACATATATAAGAAGAAGTCAAAATTTTGAAGCCCATTTTCTTGATCTTGTATAAAAATTAGCATTAAAAGGGTTTTTATAAGGTCAAGTCCATGGCTAACTTGAATTTTTATAGATTGAGAAAAACATATTGTGGTACAAGTTCATGATTATTGAGATTTACATGAGGTTCAAACTATCTAAAAAACCTATTTAAATAGAAAAATGATACTCTCTGATTCTTTGGAAATATGAAGGGATCACATTGTGTTTTTAATGATAAATTTGGTCTCTCTAATTATTTTTGAAATATATATATATATATATTATTTTCATACTTTTTCAAAGTTTATTTTTCTCAATTCACATTATTGAAAAAGGTATTTTCCTAGAAATGTAAAAATCATATCAGAGAAATAAAATTGAAAATATATAAAAAATGATATATTAATCATATAAATAATATGATATGTCTATAATAATTATTGATTTTTTGAAAAAATAATAGTAAATATAACACAAGTCATTTCCCATAAAACAAATTTCATAATATTTTACGTTTTTAATAAAATTAAAAAATAATCATTTTTGGATTCTAATATGAAAAAACTTCATATTATTATCTATAATGGAAATGTTATCAAATTATAAATTTATTTAAATTTTTCTTTAAAATAATTATTACTTGAATATTGATACAATTTTTAACATATATTGTTCCATTTATATAATTATTAATTTATTAGATTGTTTGGGAAAATTTTGAAACCATTTTCTTTAGACAATATTAATGTTATATGTTTTATTATATATTTTAAATTATTAATTCCATTTACCTACTTATAGTTAATGTTTGTGAATATATGTCATATTAGTATGATGATATTGACTTTAATAAATTATATGATAAGTATTATTAAATTTTTTATTATGAATTCATGAAATTAAATTAGAATAACATGATTGAATATTTCGAATAAATAGGCCTAATAAATGTAATGAGGATAATTTTTGTGTTAAATAATAATTCAAATATTACATAGGTAAATAGTTACCCCCCATAAAAGCTAAAATCAAGAACATTAAAATAATAAACTAAATGGACTCATCTATTTTGGAGACAAGTCAGGGAATGTGTGTATGAGGACATGAACATACTTATCACTCTTCATAACCAATATTTCTTAATTTTTTTTCTATGTTCTTCGAGAGGGACACCATATTTTTAAAATATTGAAAATTTTTCAAAAAATTCACCCCTTTTTTATTTTAAAAGTTGATATCATCACCATAGAAACCCTTACATAAAAACCCATATATATGGAAAAAAACTATCCAAAACATTAGATGTTTTGTTTTTCTATTATCATAAGAACATTCTTTAATTGATTAACCAGCATTATAATACATATTGTCAATTAATTGGGCTATAACTTTCTAACCTCTCATCCTTATTTCTATTTTTAATGAAATACTAATTCATTTAATTTAATTTAAACATAATAAAATATTATATTATCTACAAATATAATAATTATATGTTATTATATTTACGTTTTAATAAATAAAAATAATTTCTCTATTTCAATAAGAAAAAGGGGAAATTGTGATATATGGGTATGTGAGGACTACCACCCCATAAATAATTAAAATCCCCCCATCTTACCCTAGATGATAAAAAAATAATTAATATATAGTTGTTTTATTTATAAATTATTTATGGTTTTTAATACTAAACCATGTTAATTGTTTATTAACTTCCAGAAAAATTGTAATTAGTATCTCTGTGTTCGTGAAAACAACCACCACTATAAAACGTTGAATTTCAATTTTCAATGCATCCTATAATGTATAGATAAACTAATGGGTATAATGGATAAATAATATTTTTATGATATTATTAAGTATATGATAATTAAAATTTAATTACCACATTATATTATGTGAGTTAACCATTTTTTATAAAATTAACTATTCTAAATAAGTGATGTAGAAGACTATTTATTCAAAAAAAATTAATTATTTATTATCTATAACTTACTCCATTAATTATTCATAGTTAATATACATAACATTAATAAAATTATATTTTTATAATTATTATAATTTTATAATGATAATTCAAATAATAAACGCATATTTATATAGAAGTAATTGAATATTCTTGTTTGGGTCAATCTGACCACCTAAATGAACACTGATATTATATTCTATAATGGATGACTATGGGACCATAATTTATGGAACGATATGATATAAATATATTAACGAAGTCTTTTTATTGATTCTATAAGGGTTATACTAAAATAAATTTTTTTGACATAGCAATCTCCCTTTGTTTATTAGCAACCCCCAAAATATTCTTGTTGTCGATTTCATCATCAATAACAAAAAATGAATCAATAATTAAAAGAAATTGATAAATTCATGTATAAATATATGTATTTAATTATTTAAACCTTAAAAATCCTTGTATGATGATGTTTTTGAAATTACAAAATATTTTCACCTCTCATTCAAAACAATTACAAACATCTAAAACTACAAACAACTTATATAGGATAATATATTAAAACTAAATCATATATATATGTAATGATTTTAAATATTGTTTATAAAATTTTTTTTATTTAATAAACATATTTTATTATTTGATCATAAATTTTATGTTAATTATTTGAGAAGTTCGGATAAAGTAATGAAAAAATCGACACCAAGGTAAGGGTTTTTTCCTCATAAATATATTCCAACATAATTTTTTGTAATATTAATGTAATTTATTTAATGAAAAATATAAGATGAATGCAAGATATTATATATATGGAATTTTCAATTTTCTAGTGTAATAAATATTCAATTTATGGATTTATTCTTATCAGGGTTTTGATTTAACTACTCCATAATTTGTATGGGTTATATTGGTATCAATTTTTATTCATTGAGAAATATAATAATTTTTTCCCATGTTTTATATTTAATTATAATATATTGTTTCCCCAACCTAGGTATTTTTTGTTCATTATTTATTGACAAAAAATTCTATATACTAATCAAAATCATGTTCATTTCATTAAATGGATTCCACTGAAGTGTTAATCCAATTATAAGGGGTTCCTTTGTCTCATTTATATTCCTTAGATATGTTACATATTTTATTAACCATGTTAAATTTTAATTATGTTCAATTTTATTCCAATCATATGTAATTTTCTTACTATATTATGTTTTAATTAAATTATTATATAATGAAAAATCAATAAATTTTCATCAAATGGATTTGAATCATTTTATAGTCTAGTTTTAATGGGTTCTTTCTTAATCAACCTTCACTAATGAATGTTTCAATATTATTCATTAATATTTATATGCATGGTGTAACTATTCCAATTAAATTATATTTTTTAAATCATGTAACCAATAATTCTATTCATAATATTCCTTGGATGAACAATCATTTATAACTACTCTACACTATTAGGTGTTTTTGTAACATAACCATCATTCATGAATTATATTTTTTCTCTTTTAACATTATAATTCATTTAATAATCAATCCCCTATTTTTCCATGGGAGGATAATTTTTATTCTAATAATCCTTATTCATGATTTCAATTATTTCTTGAAAATTTAACTATGTTTTGAATATTTCACAGCCATTTGAGAAGGTATTTACACAGTTTGATTATAATTTCCAGAAATGTAAATTTTATCCATTTTAATTGTTAACATTTTTAGGTGTTTTCTCAAGTGGCGTTAATATTTCCCATGTAATATTATTTATAATAATTGTTTTTTATAATTTTTATGATGATTATGGTATACAATATTATTTTTATACACCAGATGGTTTGTCAAAATAATATGGTTATTCTTGGATTTCTATTGTCATGTATCAAAAGAGTGTAATTCTTAATGATTTCATTGAATGTGGACCATCATTAGAATGATTTTATAAATTTCCTCATTTTATGTGATTGATATTACTATACATTAAAATTATTTATTTCATTATTTTTATGATAAATTTTTATATTTTACTCGAAACATATTTATATTATATGGTTTTAATGAAAAAGAATATTTTTTTCTTGTGGAAAACATGTATCTTTATTAATTAAGGGATAATGATTTCATATATCCCTCTAAATAACTAGGAGAATATTTACACCTCATTTTCTAATGGTGATTCATGTATTGACTCTTGATCACAAATGGGAAATTAGTTTTGATACTTAATGTTTTATTAAAAAATTATTTGTATTCTCAATATACTGAGGGAAATAGGTTGGGATTCTAAATCCTCTATAAGAAATATGTAGTGATTCTTGATTTGAAATGTATATTTCCTATAATTTAATTAGATTCAATCTATTTTGATATAAGAAAATTCAATTCCCGTGGTTCATGATTTGTGTCTCATGTTTTCAATTTCTTTACACCATGATATAAGTTTGATCTTATTGGATTACAAGTTTTCTTTTTATGAATTATATATAGGTTATATAATTTTTCGTTCACATAATAACATTTTTCTATACATATTTTTTCCCATATCATAATTATATAATAATAGGTCTCTTTTTATATGAATATTATCCCCATACATACCATTTTAGGTCAACACAATATTATGATTCCATTTCTCAGGTCACGAGAATGTGGTTATCTTTTGATATGTCTAGGAAAAGGTGTAGTTATTTGTAATTATGTTCAAATGATCATGTGAACTATAAAATAAGATAGTTTTATGGATAGGCACAAAAGATACCAAAACTCATGATCATTATGTATATTTGGATATTATTAAAATTAATGATATAATTATGGAAATGATGTAAATTAATATCACGTTTTTCTTGGTCTATCTCACCTAATAAAATCACTAGAATATTATACATTCCTACCATTTAACTAAATGAGTTTTTAACATGTGGATGAAATTTTTTCATTAACAATGAAAATTAATTTACACAATTATCATTGATCAATACACATAATATACTGTTTTAAACTTACCAAAAACAACTGAATAGATTTCCTTAATGAAGAGATGAAAAAATGCAGCAACCTCCATGTTGAGTTGACTAACATGTCAAAGCCTTAAATAATGTATATACTAACCCAAATGACTTTTTTAAATATATAACCTCAATGGTGTTATCCAAGATAGAAAATTTATTTAATTCATAAATCATGAGCATGATCATAATAAAAAACGTTAATTAGTCTAAAAATGACACACAAAAACCCTGTTTGTTAGAACAATATATACATATCACTTGAGACATGTGTGGGGTATATCAAATGATGGATAATAATAACTCTAAAATATTTTATTAATCATGTGACACAAACAAATATAGTTTTTACTAAAAAACTATTATGTTATTTTTTTAAAATTGAATATGCCATGAAAAAACATTATGAAAGTGAGTGATTCAATATATAATCAACTCACAAAACATCATAATTGAAGATCAAGCTTGATTCCTCACAAAACATTCAGATCCATCATACTCCATAAAATTTTAAATGATAAATATTTATCAATACCAAATCAAAATGTTCAAAAAATTAAAAACACATTTGTTATAATACTTGACAATTCAGATGCGACGACAAAGGTCATATCATATAGTGAACAAATCATTACATTCATAAATACTACATCACATCTGATGAATATTAATTATATATCATAATAATCCCCTCAAGAAATTTAATGTTTTTCTATCATAAGAAACATGTATCCATAAATAAATTTTATATACATGATCTATATCATCTATTATTCTGTTATTACAACTAGAACCCATGTTATATATGTCATATATAAAGCATTTTTTCACATTTTTTGGAAATGGAAACATATAAAACTATAAACTCAACTTTTTAGTACGAGTATTCATTATAGATATCAATTAATGATAATATGTTTGTATAATGTCACTATAATTGTATGAGAATATAATATTAATATAATAAGATCACAACCAAAGATTAATTTATCAAAATCATTACAAAATTATTTAGATGTTTTGAATACATGATTCATTATAGAATCAAATATCTTTATACATGGGATCATAAAATTATAAGAATAACATATAATAGTTATTACCATAATATGTGTGGCTAAATCTAATCATAAAAATCATAGGACATGAAAGAACGTCAATTCACACATCCCATGACAGGCCTGAGATAACCACCTGTGTATTAGATTTGGAATTATAAAGATCACTTCATTAAACTATTTTTGGATTTGGGTAACATCAAATATACCATCATTTATGACTGTAGAGACTATCAATATTCCATATTCCTAGATTGAGATAACCCCTAGTGTACCCTCTAATCATATTATAATAACCTCTTGTATAACCTTTGATCTCCCAATACTTTAATCATTACCCAATGCATTCTATATCTGTATTGGAACCACTAATAAAATAATCATATTCTAGTCAAATTCACACGACATGATCATGAAATAATTTTCAATTCATTATTTCATAAAATATTAAGAAGAAATGTTTTTGTCAATATCTCAAATTAATAATATTTAATCATACAATGAAAATAAAAATTATAATAATGGATCATATCTATAACAAGTTATTTGAAAAAAGGTTATTTCCTTTAATGAAAACACCTTAACAGGGAACATGAACATTTTTAGGTAAATACCCCTTTCATATTACAATAACCTATTAAAAATCAATAAGATTCTAGATGAATAAGAAAAAAAATTCAATAAAAACATATATGTAAAATTTATGAGAGTCTTTAAAAAAATAATTACTCATGATGGTGAAAAAAGAGGGATTCTCATTATACAATAAAATAACAATTTCATTAACAATTTTGATAAAAAGAGGAATTAGTTGAAAAATTAAAAAATGATATGAAAACCCTTTTAAAATAATATATTAAAAAATTAAATTAAATAATTCTAAAAAATAAAAACAAAAGTCCGGAAATTTTTTTATTGAAAATATTCATGTAAAAATGTATTCTAGAACTATTAAAGATATAAATTTTCTATTCCTTGAAATACGTTTTTACATATACTGTGTATATATAGTAAAATCAAACTGAATAGTTTAATTTTATGAAATTTAATTTTGAGATATATATATTTATATGATATTTTATAGATACATAATATAATTTCATCATTTAAAATTTAAAAAAAATTAATACTGGTTAAAATGGGATTGTAATGTATAACCATTACCAATTTAGTATCATTTGAATCCTAATCCACATAAATGAAATAAATAAAAATAACTAATTTCAACATTAATTAATAAGATATTCATGATATAACATATCAAAATGGTAGTACATATAGATCATAAAAGTAGATAGGTCTATAAATACTATATGACCCAAAGATAACAGTTTTAAAGGATTAACATTAACAACTTCTATAACATTTAAATACGAAATTTGATTATATGATAATTTTATTTTAAATGTTAAATACTATATTTAATAAATTACGATGATATAAAATAACAAAATATAATTATTTATTCCTCGTAAACATAAATTGGTGAAAAACACTGGACAAGTATCATTATATCTATGTAGAGTTAAAAACGCTTACTAGTGTAGAAATCATTTAGCATAAACCCCAAGATTGTGTAAAAATGTAACAAAAAATTAAATATATTTCTATATAAGGTAATAATAATATAATATGATAAAAGGTTTTTATTTTCACCATGAAAAAAATAAAACATGGTGTATAACATAAAAATTCCATAATGAATTCAAATTTGAAACAAATAACTGCTTACTTTAAGTTAGACATAATCTGTATTAGAAATAACATCATATATAAAAAATTTAGTTTTATTATTATTATATAATAAATCCATTTAATACATTCTTATATCATATATGATCCACTATTAACTTTTTAATAGAAATTTTATTATAATTATATAATAAAATCATTGTTTTCTGGTGATAAAATATTCATTTTTCATGAATGTCTATATTTTGAATATAACTTCCTTTAAAATTTATCATACTTCCATAATCATGAAAAAATTATTCATTTAATATGTATTATATTTTTCAATTTAAAAAATAATCATTACCAGTAAAAGTAATCGTTCATGAAAAAAGAAATTCAACCCAACAATATGATGATATTTAATATGTATGAAAAGATTCTGTTTCTAATTTTCGATGGACGGATGAAAATAAATATAAATAATAATTCAAATTTTAGTTATTAATATACTATAATAAATTCTATATATATTTATTAACCAATTTATAAATATTATCAGTGAAAATAAGAAATGAAAAATAAATTACATCAATTCATAGAGTGAGAGTGACTATGTAATTAAGATCGTTTTTATTGTTTTTATATGGATATGATTGGAAGAAGCTTGATAAGATATTATAATTACAAAAGAATTAATATTTCATAAATTTAACATATAATAAATAATTATATCATTATAACCAAACATTAATGATGGTGTGAAATATGAATCAAATCACTATGTGAAGATGGTAGTTCACACGTATACACGATGGATAATTTTATTTCCCATTTGATAGAGAATATGAGCAAATAGCTTTTCCATCATCATAATAAAATATAAATATATCTATGATACTAGAATAATTATATTATTATGGGTACAACATGTTTATTTAAAGTTGAAGATGAAATAACATTGAAAGAGCTCTATAAAGTATTATTCCTATTCCTTGAGAGAACACCCTTAAATTACACATTATGACTCAAAATATTGATCATATTAGATTAAAATGGGATCCTATATGAGGGTATGTAAAATTGGAATGTTTTATAGTGGGTATTTTCTAATTAATAAAGCAAATATTGTGTGAATTAATTAAGATAATATGTGACATTTTATAAGCGAGGGGACAAAACCACATAAAATTACGTAAAATATTTAGATAATATAAAGTCAGTTCCATGTTTTGTGCAATCTAAATAAAAAATAATAGGATATTATGATATTTATTGTTCACAATATTATCACCCAATATAAATTATATAACATTATGTGGAATTACTACCATTATATCTATTTATACCCCTCAGTAAATCTGTTTAATCCAAAACCCTGGAAAAAAACGAGCCTTTTTTAAATTTAAAGATGACCAAAATATATAGTTTAAAATATTTGAATAAAGATATGGAATTCATTTTACCAGATTTAATTTTATTATTTTGCTGATATTCACATTAAAATAATATCTCAAAACTAAACGAAATCTATTTTTCAGAAAAAATTAATTATTATGAAAAACAACATAATTTACTGAAATTAATTACTTTTGAAAAAGATGGAAATGGGTATTAAAATTATATGTTTATTTTAAAAGCGATAAATTTTATTAAAATATAAATCAATAGTTAATAATTTACAATATATAATTAAACTATATTAACCACATAAAAATAGTTTTCTCAAAAAAATGAATCCCACAAATGCATACATATTAGGATAATTTATAATGATGATTAAAATTTAATTTATTAGATTCTAACTAATTGAATTTTATTTATGTTACATTGAAGCATGATAGTAATTTTAAATTACATGATATGATGAAATGAATTTTAATTCTTACATAATATGGTTTATTTGAATATTCATAGAAAAATAATCATTTTTTGAAAAATTTAAAAACCTAATATATTTTTGAAATTATTATTAATAAAAACATATTAATGTATTCAAATAAAAATTCATAAAATGATAGATAGTAATTTTTACGTACTTACACAAAATAAAATAACGCAAAATTTTTAAGAATGATTATTTTTTATGTAAACAAAGTTACATTACTAAAAATTTAGTAACTTTTTATTATATATCAATAAATATATATATGAATTATATAAAACATTTATATATATTTTTAAAAAAGAAATTTTTCATAATCTTACTCCAAATGTTATGTATATCATATAACACTCACATTTATAAAAATTTATATTGTAATCGTAGATTGATTTATTATTTTTTTATTTGTGTTATGTCACGACCCGTCCCCCAAGGCTCGTGTTGTGACTACCCCAAACCTACCTTCCATAGGCTAGTGGTTGGCGACTAGCACCGGAAAAGGCATATCCCTATAATGGGAATGCATTGCCTTCAAACATGAAAACACACATACTAGGAACATAAAAGGAACAAACAACAACATATAACCATGGAATGAAAATATATGAATAAACGATGATTTTTCGTTAATAAAAACAAATCTAAAAGGAAATAAATATAGAAGAAAAGAAAAAATCTCTTGAGGTCCTCCACCAGAAATCCTACCTGAAGTGTATGCACATCTCATCATTGTGTCTCTCTAGGTCAACTGGTCTCCATTGTGCACCATCTACTCATGGCTACCAAATCTTGGTCAAAGTTATCTGTCGTTGTCACAAGACAAAAGAAGGTGTGGGTGAAGCTCATCCATGGGTGAGTATAATGATACCATATAGGGACCCCGAAACAATTAATGGTCTCTCAGAATTCCACAATGGAAAAAACCACAAATCATGATATCAATCATGAAACTCAACGTAAAATACTCAACTCAAAACATGTATATAAAATAAAAAATCGGAATAATTATGATTAGTCATAAAGTTAAATCAGAATTAATCCATTCAGATTTTCAACCGTTGAATGATGAAGAAGTCATTTTATTATAGATCAACAAAGGGTCATAAGTGATTGATCCACACATAGTCAAAAGTCTCTGATCCACAGAGTGTCGTAAGTAGTCAATCCACATAGGGTCGTATGATTCTGATCCACAATGGGCCACTATAAGGTTGTTTCTTGTTAGGTTGAGTTACTATTAATCCATATAGGGTCGTAAGTCATCGATCCACACAGGGTCGTAAGTCATCCATATGAATATTCTTTTAAGTCACAGATCCACATAGGGTCCTAATTCACTGATCCACAATGAGATGCTCTAAGGCTAGTCCTCTTCGAGACACACTATAGCTGATACACTAATGGGTGTTCTGATACCGATCCACAATGGTTCATATTTCACTTTACATCCGTCAATATGATTCCCACACTTTATGTGCTTGAGTTAAATAATATTTTCTCCTCAATCCATCGGTCATATCATAACTTCCACAAAGTCCCATGATGATGTAACCAGAAGAACCGTCATGTCAGAAGGGTTCTAACGCAACAGATGGCACATCAATTGGATGCCCGGTCAATATGTTATTAGTATTTTAGTGTCGAGGGCCCGGTTGGATTTGGGTTCGATCCCACCAGTTCATGAGCCAACTTTCCCCAAAAACCCAAGTAGAGTATCCCAAAAAGGACTAACTCATCATTAAGATTCCATCACCACAAAAGTATCGTCAATCAAATGTTTAGTTTTGAAGATATATCCCTTTAAGAAAAACTAGGTCAAAAAGGGTCAAGGTCTGACCCAAACTGATCGGGGTCGATGAGACCCGAACATACAGGGCTCGCCCCTGGTCTGGCTGGGTCTGGTCAGAGTTTCTATGTCGTGATGTAGGCCCAATGGCCTCAGGACTAGCTCGTACCACTTGGATTCTAGCAGTCCACCACCCAACATGGTCAGAAATTTTCAGGCTCCTCAATCAATGGTGCCAGGTTGACACCACTCCACCTATCTTGTCCCTGTGAACTAGTCAAAAAGTGGGACCCATGGGCGTGGGTCCTCCCTCCATCACACCTCAGAGCCGTGAAACCTGCTCTGTGATGCGCTACCGTCATGCATCACCCTTCGTCAACACAGCTAGAAATGGTCAGACACACCTGTGAGCCCCTTTGATAGAAGACACCCCCCTCACACACACATCTCTAGCACCCCTTGAACAATCCTTTACCCCCTGCTAAATCCCCTTATACATAAGCCCCCCCCCCCCCACTTGACCCCCTTGAACAACAGCCCCCCACCCCCGTAGTTGACCCCCTGGACAACCCCCCCCCCTGCAGGACCCCCTTGGAGAGCAGAAGCCCCCTCCTAGACCCCCTAGAGAGTAGCAGCCCCATGCTAGACCCCCTTGGATAGAATCCCCCCTGCTGGACAGACGCCACCCCCACTTCCGGAACCCCTAGACAGCATCCCTCCTATTGAACACCCCAGAATAGTATCCCCCATGTTGGACCCCCTTTCACCACCCCTACTGGACACCCCCTCCCACCTTGCACCACTGTTGGATCCCCCCCCCCACACACACACAAACACAGACATCCCATGCACCTCTTGCACACAACCCCTTGAATCCCCATTACCCATGCAAGACTCTCCTGGACAGCAGCCCCCACCCCCTACTAGAACCCCCTTGATAGCAGCCCCAGTCCCCAAAGCAACCCCCCCCCCCCCGCTAGACACCCCCTGGAAAATAGCCCCCATGCTAAACCCCCTGGACAGCACCCCCCCTGCTGGACCCCCCTGGACAGAAGCCCTCACCCCCCTACTGGACCCCATGGACAACCACTCGTGTTGTACAAAACCCCGCACCCTCCCCCCCACACTTCCCTTTCACCCCTTTCACACACCCCTTTAACCCCCATTTCACACCACTATACAGCACCCACCCCCCCCCCCCCCTCTGCTGGACCCCCCCTCGATAGCCCCCTCTGTTGGACCCCCCTGGATAGCATCCCCCTCTGTTGGACCCCCCTGGACATTATCCTGCCCTGTGGACCCCCCTGTACAGAAGCCCCCCCTACTAGACCCTGTGGACAACCCCCTGCTGGACTCCCCACCATTAAACATCCCTTTCACATATCCTAAGGATCCTTAGTTATGCAGATTGACTGAAATAGTGGTCCATGTTGGATCGGGATACACCAATCCAACAATCACCCTTGTTGCATCCCTTTATAGGAAGGAGGTTAAGATTTCCATTTTTTTACTAAATCATGAGAGTGTGGCTATTTTATATGGGTTCACAAATTATTTCTTTATGTTCTATTGGGACATAGTTCGTTATGAGCTCTTTAACGTTATGAGGGAGTACTTTAACCAGGCCACAATGCCCTATGAAATCAACTCAAATTTTTTCCCTAATCCCAATGAAGGAAAATCTTGTGGATGTGAAGTATTTCAGACCTATTTCTATTGGGAATACCTTTTCAAAAATCATTTGAAATTTTTTTGGTATGTGGTTAGGTCCAATTGCTCGTGGATTTATTTCTTCAAATCATCCTCCCAGAAAACCCTTGGACACGCCCCTTGGAAACCCCCCCCCCAAGACACCCCACATACACTCTACCCCCTGCCCTACAGACCACCCCCCGACCCCCTGGATAGCCCCTGGACACCCCCCCCCTAGACAGCCCATCTGAGACACCCCTCCTGCACCCTCCCCTTGCCCTTCAGACCCCCTGGCACCACCCCCCCCCCCTCCCCTGGACAGAACTTGGACACCCCCACCTACACCCTACCCTGCAGACCCCACAGACAACCCTTAAACACCCCCCTGGACAGCCCCTCATAGACATCACACCTACACCCTCCCCCATCCCTACAGACCCCCTGGGTGCCCCCCCCCCTCGGACCCTCAAGTAGGATGGTAAAATATATTACCTTAAGAGACTCATAAATCTAAAGATGGATAAAAATATCCTCATGCTTCCCTGCCAAAACCAATTCATCCTAAGAATATTGTTATCCGAGAATTATTTTGGGGATACCATCTTGATTATAGGGTTCCTAGGCGTGCATTCATGATCAATTTATTCAAGGCTTTTGATTCGTTCAGGTGGGGCTTCTTATGGGATTCCTTGGATCAGCTCGGCTATCCGGATATGTTCTCAACTTGGGTTAAAAGATGCCTCTCTACCCTAATGTTATTGGTGAACATTAATGGAAATTTACCTGGCTACTTTTTGGGGAAAAAGGGGATCATGAAATGGGATCCCCTTTCAACATTCCTTTTTTTTATTTTCATGATGTTTTTCTCGTGCATCCTTGTGTGCAAGAGGCTGGGAGCTGGTGAAGTGGCTGGTGCGGGAAGGAGTGGCTGGTGCAGGCTGGAAGGCAGGTTGAAGGGGGATGGCAAGGGGATAGTGAGGGATGGTATAAGTGGAAGGGGGCTGGTGTGGGCTAGATTGCAAGTGGATGCGAGCTGTTGGGCATGTGTAAGGGGATGGTGTGGCCTGGGATGTATGAGGCATGGGGTTGGTGAGGGATAGAACTGGTGGATGGGGCTATTTTATACGTCTAAGAGGGATGGCATGAGTGTTTTTCATGAGGCTAGGGGGTTTTGGTTGTTGTGGTTGCTGGTACGGGCTGAATTTTAGGTGGCTGGAGACTGATGCGGACACGAATGCAAGTGGAAGGGGGATGGAATTCCTGTGGAAGGGGGCTGGTTGGAGGTTCTTGGGGGATGGTTCGGGATGATTCGATGGTGGAAGTGGGGGCTGTTGCGGGCTGGAATGCTGGTGGCAGTGGGCTGAAATGAAGGTGGAAGGGGATTAATGTGGGAAGGATGTGGCTGGAGTAGGGCCAAATCACGACATTACTACGGTGTGACCGCGGTGTGAAAGCGGCGTGTTGGCCCGATCCAGTGACATCTATGGGGAAACATCATTCTACTAGAAGAAAAAGGAGAGGGAGGAGGCAGGGAAACATTCTGGCCATTGCCCCACTGGTAGAAATTGTGATTAGTCATTCTCAACATTGATCAGAAACTCAGGGAATACTATCATTGCGAACCGATGTGGGGTGTCATCCTAGAGGAGGGAAAATCATAGCATTTCTGTGGCGTGACTGCGGCGTGACCGCGACGTGACCGTGGCGTGACCAGTGTATGTCGGCCTGGTCCAGCGATATCTGTGGGGCATCATCTTCCGTCCATGAGTGAAGGGAGCGGGAGGAGATGGGGAAACATTCTGACTGTCGCCCCACTAGTAGAAATTGTAATTAGTCGTTCTCAACATTGATCACAATACTCATGGAATACTATCACTGCAAACTATTGTGGGGTGTCGTCTTGGAGAAGGTCTAAATCATGGTGTGACCGCGGTGTGACCGTGGCGTGACCACGGTGTGACCGTGGTGTGACCGCAGCGTGACCGCGGTGTGCTGGCCCGGTCGAGCGACATCTGCAGGGTAGCATCTTTCAAACAGGAGCGAAGGGAGTGGGAGGCTGCATGGAAAAATTCCAGTCATCGCCCCGCTGGATGAAATTATTATTAGTCAGTCTCCACATTGATCACAATACTCATTGAATACTATCACTGTGAACAACCGTGGGGTGTCATCATGGAGTAGGGACAAATTAGGGCATTACTATGGCATGACTGCTTCTTGACCGCGGAATGACCACATCGTGACCAAGACATGTTGGCTGGATCCAGCGATATCTGTGGGGCAGCATCATCTGGCCAGGAGCAAAGGTAGTGGGTAGAGGCGGGGCCACATTCTGACCATTTCCCCACTGAAAGATGATAGAATAGATCATATTTTTAATATGATGTGACAATGGATCACTAGAGAAGGTTGTAGCGAGCAGCACAATGACGAAATGACTTAAGGGGGACAAAATGATGGAAAATAATCATACACCCTACACAAACTATTTACAAATTCATTCACTTTCCCTAAACATGGAATTTTTATTTATAATATTCATAGTGTGAAAAAGAAAGTGTCATGGTCAAGGAATGTGCCTACTCAAGAAATTTCATTTGAGTTAAATAAGAATGATGAGCCAATTTATGTTTTTTAATGAAAACAAAAACTAACTACACACAAAATAAACACCAACAATAGTCATATGAATGACTCAAACCAAATTTAAACATGATACAAACAACTACCACTACTCTTAGGTTTAGAAGACAGTTCACCTACATTAGAGGGGTTTTATTATAAAATCATGGAATTTATTTATCACACAATTCATTTAATTATATTTAAAATTTATTCCAAAACGCATTCTGCACAAATCAAATGCAATAATTTAAGCAACTATATCAACATATCTATCACTGTGAGTGTTTGCAGATAGTGAACCTACATTGGAGGGGTTTTATTATAATAACCTGACTTTATTTATCTTATAAAAATATTATATTAAAGAACACTTATTCAAGATATGCAGTTCAATATAATAATGCAACATTAAGAAATAAGCTAAATTGAATTTAAAGCATTCTTGAATTAAAGAGGCTAGAAGAGGGATCCTACCTCAAGGTGGAACCAAACCTTCCACTTCGTCTATTAGAGATTTCTAACTAATAGTTTCTACTCACCCACTGGGTATATCCACCTTCAAAAATATGAAAGGGCACCTATCCCCTATGCACACACTCACATGGACATGAACATGTGAAAGGGGATCCTTAAACATATGCTTATATCCATATACCAGTCCCCACTCACCTGCGTATTCATTTATATATATATATGGGAACACATAGCCCCATACATTCCTAATCACTACCATGGGTGAATATACATGTAACAGGGGAACACACATACATATACTTTCTTACCTATGCACATGCAGGCAAGCCACCCTTAACTCGGGTTCTCGAAACCAATGAACAGGGATCCACTCACTACACAAAGGATTTTAGGAACATTAAAACACATAAAGGATGCTACATAACCAGTGAGAATCCAACCAACGATAGTAAATCCTTACCTCGATTGGGAGAACCAAATCCACCCGAACCAACATGAAATGATCCAATTCCCTATTGAAAACCATTGGAAAATATTGTTTAACGTAATCTATTCCCAATGGTTTAATGAAACCATTGGAAAAAACACATCAAATTATTTCTTAAACCAACATGTTTTCTAATTCATTGGTATGTAGGTGTTGGTATAAGTTGTATTTCAACAAGAGAATTTAATTTAAATTATCATATGGAATCTAGCTCTGTACAGGTAAATTCATGAAATGTGGTAATGGAATCAACCACCAAAAAGGAGGATAGATTTCACGATCCAAATCCATCTTTATTAGCTACAATTAAAAAAAGTGGACATAATGGCCTGAATTTTTTAAAAAAAATTGTTAAAGACATACCAATAACAACTAGTGGTATCATACAGAATATGATTTGTTGCAAATAATATCAATCCATGATTTTGTGAAAGAAACTATGTTGTAAATAGGAGGGCATATTTAGATAAACCTAGTCATGAAGAAATGGGGGAGTTAGAGATGGATTGCATTGGTTATTACACCTTATCTAAGATTAAAAATCCAATAAAGACTAACTACACCCCCTTACCCACCACCTTTCCACACTAACCCACTGCCCCACCCACTCCCCACTCCCTGCAGACAGCCCTGCAGACCACCCCCCTTACCCACTACCCATGCCCTGCAAACCACCCCAACCCCTTGCCTCGTTCCCCACTCCACCCACCCCCTGCCCCTGCCCTGCCCCCCTACTCTGCAGAACTCCTCCCTTCCCCTTGCCCCCTTCCCCCCTCTACGCTCCCCCCTTCCCCTTTCCCCCTACCCCTGCCCTCGGCCCCCTACCCCCACCCTGCAGACCTGCCCCCTGCACATTCCCCCTTCCCCTGCCCCCTCCACCATACAAACCTACCCCCTGCCCCGCTCCACCCAGCCCCATACAACATTACCCATGCCCCCTAGCCCTTCTCCCATCCACCCATCCTCCTAGTCTGCACATCCCCACTGCACCCCCTACACCACCAGCCCCTTAGCTTGCACCACCCCTAGCCTGCACCATCCCCCCTATCATGCACACCACCATATGAGTCAAAAAAAATATTTGTAGATGCTCGGGGTGTCTCAAATTAGACTATTAAGGATTAAAATGGATAACATAAATGAAATAATGTCAAAAAATCTATATTAGAATAAAATACAACAAGAGGATCCTATTATATATGCTCAGATGCGTAAGAATGGGATATTTTATGTTGCTGGTTCTCTGCCTAGCATGCATCCCTATACAAAGATGCACTCAATCATGAAAAATCATACACACAAGAAATCCAGTTCTTGTAAAGACCATGAGAAAAATAAAACCTCATAATGATAAATTCAGAATGATTTATACTAATAAAAGGGATGAGAAGAATTCTTGTGGAGGAATCCATTTCAAAATGACCATCCGGGATTGATAATTAATATTGGAAAAATGAGGTCCAATAGAAATGTACTCCCAAATTATGTACTAAAAATAATAGCTTAGGGGTTATCGAACAAAAGGACCAAAAGTAGTATTACGTTGAAATTGATTGTAATTACCTCTCAATGTCATCAAGGACTATGATGCTTAATTTTTTCTTCTTGGGATCCTCAAATACCGGAAAAGACCTGGTATAAAAATTTACACAGTATTCATTATACAAGTTGAAAATTAAAATAAGCATAAACAAATGGAAACCTAGTTGATTTTAAAACCAAGAAAATTTGTGCACATCTACTAGCCTCGCTCACCTAAATCATTGAATTAGGTGAATCCTGGCAATATTAAACCCATCAAAAGATGAAAACACAAATAGATGAATGTTCCTGAATGCGATAATGAAATAAAACAATGAAAATTATTTAAATCCACTTACAATATTAACATATGTTAAATCACTTTCAGTACCAATAGTGTCTTCACATCCCCTTCCCCCTTGCACCCCCTGGCCCCCACTGCCCCCTTTCACACCCCCTACACCCTGCCCCCTTCCACCATCCACCCTACCCACTAACCCCTGCCCCCTGCCCCCCTCCACCCTCCCCCCTGCCCTTTACCCCCCCCCCCCCCCACCCCCACTCATGCAGTAGCCTAGCCCCTCTCACTATATCCCCCCTGGACAGACCCCCAGCACACCCCCGCCCCACCATTCACTCCCCCTTCCCCCTGGACACCCCCTGTGAGTCAAAAAAATCTTTGGAGATGCTCATGGTGTCTTAAATGAAAAGGGTAAGGATTAAAATGGAAAACATAAATTGAATAATGTCAAACTAGATATATAAGAATAAACTACCACTATGTGTTATCGCAGATAACACACCTTTGTTGAATGGGTATTATTACAAAACCATGATTTATTTATAAAATGAAAAAAATATTTTAACAAACACTTAATCATCAATTGAAATTTAATATAAACAAGTAGAATCATGAAGGCAGCTAAATGAAATTTAAAAAATTTCTTGAATTAAAGAGGCTGGGATAGGTACTCTACCTCAAAGGTGTCATGCCACACAAAATAGGATCCTTATATATATTCTCACATGCACATGCATGGGATATGTTTTGTTGCTTGTTTTCTGTATAGCATGAATCCCTATACCCATACACAACCTCTTACGCAAAAGCATACATACAAGAAATCCAGTTCTTGTGAAGAAATTTAGACAAATAAAACCTAATAAAGATATATTCGGAATGAGTTATACTAATAAAAGTGATGTGAAGAAATCCGTGGGAGGAATCCATTTCAAAAGGACCATCAACGTTTGAAAAATAATATTATAAGAACGAGGTCCAATGGAAATGGACTCCAAAAGCCTGTAATAAAATGAACATCACATTGGTTATCGAATGAAAGGACCAAAAGTAGTATTTCAATGAAATTGATTGTAATTACCTCTCAATGTCATTAAGGATTATGATGCATAATTTTGAATTATAGGCATCCTCAAATACCTGAAAAGAACATGTGCAATAAAAGACTAAAATTATTCAGTATACAAGTAGAAAATTCAATTAATGTAAACAAATGGAAACCAAGTTGATTTTAAACATTGACAATTTGGGCATATTTACTGCCCTCGCTCACCCCAATCATTGATTCCGCTGAATCCTAGCCATATTGAACCCAAAAAATGTTGAAACCCCAAATAAATGAATGTTTATGCATGAGATAATGAAAGGAAACAATGAGATTTATTAAAATGCACTTACAATATTGGCATATGTGAAATCACATTCTATATCAATGGTGCATGCACTGCCCCTTCCCCTTTTCACACCCCCCCCCCCTCTACCCCACAACCCCCTTGCACACCCCCTACCCCTTCCCCCTACCCCCTCCACCATGCCCCTACCCCTACCCCCCTCCACCATGCCCCTTTCCCCTACACCTTCCCCCTGCCCCTTGCCCTCCACAACCCTGCCCCTTGCCCCTACCCCCTGCCCATGCCCCACTTCCCCCTGCCCCTGCCCCCTGCCCCTCCCCCTTCCCCTATCCCCCATCAAACAGACTCTTATATAGAGTTAGTAATCTTAATTAGTTCACACTATGTGGCGTCAAGAAAATCCATCAGGTTAATTTAACAACATTTGAGCAGTAAAAAAATAGGTGGCATTTGTTTTGTTAAAGAAAAACACTTCCACTCAAATTAACTATAAGTAATCATAAATAAAAAATAAAAATCTCTTATACCGAATCATTTCACATAAGTGATAAATTTTATATGCAGTTATATAAAACAAAGAGTTTAAATACTCACCATTATGATAAGTAGTTTGAAAAATAAATGATGTGTTCTATTTCTGAAAAAAAACTAGTGCGTTAATTTCAAGAACAAAATCACTTAATAAAACTATTTCAATAATCAATCAGGAAAATCTAACACATAAGCAGTTATAAAATTTCACAAAAAGTTGAATCTCTCTTCAAAGGGAGCCAAAAATTGATACACCAGTGGATTTCTAAAAAATGATATCACATGTTAGAAAATAATATTGATTTATAAATAAGAAACCACAAAATCAAGGTATATAGAAAAATAATGATAAATAATCATGAATCAATTAATAAAATCACTTAATGAAAATATCACATAAAACATAAAATCATGTTATGAAACCGACATATCATGGCATATTCAAAGATTTTGAATCTCTATCTTCCAAGAATGATGATTGAAACAACATGTTCATTCCATTAAACCTGAGGATAAAATACCCTGATATCATAAATCTATATGTCGAATAATTTATATCAATCAGTCAAGGTGAAATCATATTCAATTTTAATAACTATCAACAAGAACATAGTCTCACCCCTAAAAACATAGTCTTTTCCCCTTGCATGGGTTGAACACTCCTTGACATGATTATTTACCCTAAACTGACACATTCTTAGAATCATATCTAATATAAAAATAATTGGAAAATAATATAAAAAGAACCCACTTATACCACTTTGTAAATTCCCAACCCAAGATCCACTAAATAGATCCCTAAGATAGTTGGTTACATAGCAACAATAGTGCCACCACATATGTCAAAGGTAGTTGACCAATAATGAGTTTATAATTATGGTACAATAGAGAGTATATAACCTTATAAAAATAGTATCATATCACTATATGATAACTATATCAAAAAGAAGAAGATTTATATATGAATGATATAGAATCAAATGATAACAATAACTAATAAAGAGAAAAATATCATCAGTTTAAAACAAATGTGATGGTTCAAAGAAATCTCTCCCAAACCCCAACTGCTGATAAAGCCCAATATTAGCAATATAAATAAGATAAAAACTATGATAATCCTCATCTATAGGAAATAAAATATGAAATAAAGGATCACCTTTATAACTCCTCTTTATCATTAGAAGTAACCCCCTAGGGACACATTAACAAGAATAGAGATCCTGAAATAGTATAGGTTTGAAAAAATAAAATCAATGAACCTTTGTGAGAATACCTTCATTTTTAGAATAGAAAAAACGAAACTCCATTTTATTGTATAAAAATATTTTGATTTATCAATCATAAAGGACATATTTCCATCATTTACCTTCCTCTTCATTATATTCACACATTTAGAAGAATTGTAGAGGAAATTCTGAATGATTCTACCCGGGAAAAACCCAACATGATTTATCAAAATAATACCCTTAGAAATCTCACCCATCATGTGTGTCATGATTTTTCTAATGACCTTATTTTTAAAAAACCCAATAGAAATAGTCCTAAATCCATTATATACAGAGAATTATCTTTCTTTGGGATTAATACAATGATATTGGAGTTCACTAAAAAGGAATTGATTAAGAAATAAAAACTTCCCACACAGCATTTATTAACTCAAGATGAAGAATGTCCCATTAAATCACGAATAATGTTTTGTCAAGACATCTGGTCCAGTAACACCATAGATATTTAATTATAAGAGAGATGCATGAATCTTCTTTTTCACTGGGGACCTCAACTATCCTTTTATTATGAATACCATAAATTCTTGGTTCATTTCATTGGATTAGTTTTCAGTGTTTCCATCTCCATTATCTGAGTAAATCTCATCAAAATAGAAAGTCAAGGCATTTTTCCTTTCATTCATAGAACTAAACATATTGCTATTAATTTATTAAGAAGTGAGACTCCTCATTTATTTCTCCCTATGAATGATATGAAAAAAAGTGAATTTATATCCCCCTTCTTTTAGCCAACAAATATTAAATTTATTATGAGAAAGGTTCTATTTTATAGTAAGGATAATATCAATTTTGGATATGGATTTTATTTTCTCCTAAGAGGCCACATCTACAGGAATGTTTATTTGTTGGAAAATAATCAGATGAGATTAATCCTCCTTAATGAATTTGTCAAGGCCTTGTTCCAAAAAACTAGTTTGTCTCATGATACCTATCGATGCATCGAGGAGCTATAGCGGTCTCCACCTGTCACTTATTAACTCTAATGCATTCCTCATATTATTAGGTTTAAACCTAACATAAACATTCGTATTAAAACTAGCATACGAAATGTCAATACTTTTTCCATCAAACATCAATGGTATTAAAATAACACATCCACAGTCAAACATATCACAAATCCTTCAATAAAATATGGATGTTTTGTATCATAATAAATCAACTTAAAATAAGCTTAAAATCCATCAAAGGATGTCGACATAGATGAAATCAAAACTATTTGAGGGAAATATCTATTTTTTAAATCATTTAAAAGTAACATAATTATGAAATAAAACATTTACATTGAATATTCTCTTATAAGCTTGTAAGTGATGCTTCGAAGATTTTATAACGGAGGAAAATATCCGCACCCGCCGTATAAGTTAAAAAAGACATTCTTACTTTAATTCTATCGAAATGGTTAAAAAGGACCTTGTTTGGAAAACGACAGAAAGATTACTTTATAAACCTCTTATAAAAATCCAAACAATGGTATAAATGAAATTAACCCATATTCTAGTAAATAGCATTTTTTAAAATACATTTTTAAGAAATAGGGATGTGGATGATAAAGAAGTCCCAATAGATTTTTACTTATAAACAACCTCGGATATTGAAGAGATTGGGAAATAAACCCTTACCTTGTACTTTTCTTTAGTCGATGGTATGTTAACCACCTGTATAATAGTTAAAACATTGTTATGAAATTATAAACGAACCATATACATAATTATGATATCATATATGATCTTCTAATCATTCTTTGTTAATTAACGTCATTTCGGGTGTTAACTTACTCCTTTTCTTTTATATGTTTTGTTACATAAGTCATGTTTGTGATGGATATGTTGTATATTATTCATATATAGAATGATATAAAGTTCTTAAAAATTAAATTTAATCATCAAATAAGAATTAGTCTTGAATGGATACGATGGGGAATGAATCTCATCGCGTTCGTGGAGAAGGTAGTCGTACGTACGCACGAGCGACAATATCATTCTTTTGATATTAAAATCATATATAATTTGGTGGTATATCATATATACAGAATCATTATCATTTTATATTTATTATTTACATGAAATACACATCATTATAATACCCATCCAAATAATAATTTATTGAATAACAATTACCCTACGACGTGGATACAGTAAGTCCTGCGTACACACGTATGGTGACATGTGATTCAAAAGATTGATAGAATAATAAATATGGTTTTACCATATTTATAATAACATCACTGTATATATAAGATACTGGAGTTATTATTTTAGAATAGAAATAACAAATAAAGAAGAAGTTGAAGAAGAAAGGAACTTGAAAGAGGGTGGTGAAAACATTACCTCTTCGTTGGGTTCTTCCTTTTGATTTGATCAAAAGGGATCCGTAGGTTGGCTTTATGATCAAACTAAGGACTCTAGGTTGAAGTACGGAAAGTTGAGAGAGTATTTTGGTAGGGGTTGGCCGATACAATAGGCTTTGAATGTGTGAATTAGTGTGAAGGGGAGTTCCCTTTTATAAAAGGGGTGATGGGCACCTTTGGAAATGCTCGAAATATTATTTTATAATAAATTAATATTCAGTTTCTAATGGCTCCAATGTGGATTATTTAAAGGTTAAGGTGGGGATAGTTCTAAAACCGCTCATTCAATAAGATTTATACTGGTTTGTGTCACTATATTAGCCTCATATTTTAGTTTTAACTCTTAGTTAATTAGTTTAACATTTACCATGTAACTTTGTATTTTTATATTATATAGTTAATGAACTTACTATATACATCCATGAGACCCCAAAGTTTTACATTAATGATACACCTATCATGATACAAGTCTTTTGGCTGATATTAGATTTTTAGGAATAGAATATAAATTAATAATATAATATTTTTTTAAAAAACCCTTTTATGTTAATTTTGACACTATTGGGTATTTTGTTTTTTATAATATCATAAGAGAATTATTAATTTGAAAAAAAATTATATAACCAATCCTAATATGTAATATAAACCTAGAAAATTATTGTAATTCATAAAAAGTCTCAAATTACATTTATTTTGACATTTATAATATCCATTATTTTAATATTTCATTAATTAGGTAATTACTTCATCACCATTGTGTCGTAAATAAATTAAATTATTTAATGTCGAAAAATTATAAATAAAAAACCATTATGTTTGAAATATTTTTATATTTCTAATGAATTTTTAAAACAGAACTTATCTTATGTGTATCTCTATATTAAAAATGTTTTAGTTATTAAACGTTGATTTTAACTTTTCTAACACTTCTTTGAATTAAATAATAATTATTGTCCTAATCTAATCCAGGTGGACCTAAATGATAATATTTTATTCCTGAGGTTTTTTTTGGTTGAGATACACTTATACAATAGAATTAGGACATTTATTAGGGTAATATTAATATCAATTTTTACACTTAATTACCCTTCATACTTTTAACCGTGATAAATAAAAGTAAAAAGTTATTATTCACCAAATAATATTTTTGATCCCATTGAACCACATTTTACTCCTTGATATTAATTGTGTCTCTAGGATTTTTGAAATTCCACTCACAAAAGCGGTAAAATTAAGTTTTTTGTGAAGTTTCAAATTCTCCTAGGAGGTGGGTAAAAGACCGTGAAAAGTTCAATAAAATTTTTATATATCTAAAATTAGTCTAAACTAACTCCAATGAATTACATTGAAATTATATAGGAATTATGTATCTATTTTGACATTAATTAAATTTAAATAAAATAAATAATTATTTAAATAAAAATTCGGTTTTAAACTATAACTTAGTGTTTTTCACTATTCAACAAAAATTGCAAGTTTTCATAAAAATACCAAAATTTCTCCCTAGGATAATTTCGATATAATCCGAATCCAAAAACAAAGTCCATTTTTAAAGATAAAATTTATAAAATTGTAAAAATTGGGTATTACTATTCATAACAGCTTGTTTGATTGGTTGTGGTGTGTGTGTTATAACTCGAAGTTGCGTACAACACACACTATTGTATTATTCAAAGGGAAGCGTACCGTGGAAGATTGGGGTGTTACATTAAACAAGAAAAAGATTCAATGAATTTATAATTTATCCAAATAAAAAATATAACTGAAAATCATTTATTCATTTATAAATATTGAAACACATATTTTAAATCTATTGGCTGATTTTATTAATCATTTTGATTTGAATTTAATATATTTTTTTGAAAGAATATTTAAATACAATGTTTCCTCATATTGAATGAAAATAAAACATAATCATAATTTTATTCATTCGAAATCCATATTTATTTATAACTTTTCAATCATGAATAAAAAATTTAATTTAAAATCCATTAATTTTTTTTAAATGAGTAAGAGAAAAAACCCCACCAAGAACCTAGACCGATGATGAAAACCGATCAATAAAATTTTTTTGAGGTCCTTGAAAGAATATTTGACACACATGTAACCAATCACAAAGGAAATTAGAATATAAACCCATTTAGGTTTTCAAAAATACTCAATGGAAGTGATAGAAGAAGGAAAACATAGACATAAAATGAATTGGAAGAACAATAATGATGTTGTTGAAACCTAAACTGGATGAATAAAAACAAAAATTTATAAAATAATTAGAGAGTACATGAGTAGGTTCTGATGAGTTGGGGAACACACAAGGGAGGGACAGGGGGAGTGACATACCAAATATTCATATGTTTACTCAAATAATTTTTATTGGCTTGATTATTTTTATTTTAATCATCATCAATAATAATATTATTATCATTATTATCATTATTATTATTTCACTTAATATATATTTTTAGAATATTGTATATGTAAAAATGTTTCCACATAGTTTTCCTAAAATTTTCTCTAGTAATTCACACTTTATTGGAAACATATTGGAAACCCTATTTTTGGTTTCAATATTTGGGAAATCATGTTCCATCTATGTGAAACACAAAAATCCAGTTCTAGATAAGGATTCATGATTTTTTAACATTTTATACAAACAATATGAAAAAAATTCACTTCTAATGATACAATAAGAATTAATAATTTAAAATTTTCCTAAACTAAATTTTGATGGAAAAAATTAAAACCATTAAATAGATAAAATAAGAAATGTATTACATGGTAGTGGAGTAATATATACGAATTAAGAATCGGTATAATTATCATAAATAATATTATTGAGATAATGGATTTCTACAATAGTATTTAACCATGAAAATATGGTAATTATAATTTTTTTCCCAAAAATTATTAAACATTATCTAATATTTGACCTTTATAATGCATATTAATTGATAGATTGATATCATATTTCATTAACTAGTACACATAGATAGTATTTGGAGTAAATAATTATTTAAGAGGTAAATAAATTTGGTATCAAAAAATTCCTAATATATATCATTCATAATAGTTTTATAGACTGATTTATAATCCTAAATTTATTCATTAATCATTAAGGTATTATTTTATATTAAATACTAAATAATAAAATATAACCAATAGAAAATTGAAAAGGATGTTGATTTCAATTTTGAATGATTTATAGGAGTTATAATCCATAACCATTCATTTTTAGATCCATGGAATCCTATAATTTATTTCTTTTACAATTCATAGTAGTACTATTAGTGATTTACATTGTTCAGCCTAATATGTAGAGGATTGGCATCAACTAAAAAATTTTAGGGTGATATGTTACACGAATAACATTAATATTAACAAAATATTCTATAAATCCATAACTATTAGGGTGATATATCATTTTAATATATAGTATAGTTCTAATTGGGTGATGGTGGGCCAAAAAATATTTATACTAATTGAAGAAATATCTATTATAGAAAATATAAGAAGGATCACAAGGTAAATTCAAAATATATATTATTTACTATTTTTCATTATCATTTTACATAATTTTTTCCATGATTGAATGAAAATTTTGACATTTATAAACATTTTTAATCATCGAAATAGAATTATTTCATTGAATACTTCAAGGTATCCTATTGATAATGAATGTGAAAATTTATTCCTATGTCAATACATGTAAATATATTAGATAAAGAATACCTATAGAGATATGACTTGACACATCTAGGGAATAGATAGATTAATGGCATATTGATTGTTCAACCATAGTACAACCTTTGATATGAACAGAATGAGTGATCTGAATAAAGAATGAATTATGACAAAAGACATGCCTTATCCTATAACAACATTAAAGAAATATACAACTCAAATGATCAAGCCAAAATAAACAATATCTATATATATTACCAAATTTATTATGGATTCTTAAAAGATGTTATAAATATCTTGTATAATATTTCATGGGACACATCCAATGTCATATTCATATGAATACAATTTATCACAAATAATCAACTAACTACTATAAATGGATGTAAAAAACCACTACGAGTCCTACATAAAACAATATTATAACTATTTTTCCCATAATGAATTTCCTTAATCCAAATTTCAATTGTTTAGTGCATTCATCAATGCATATTTCTCCAATATCAGGAAAAATAGCATCGAAATCTATATACACACAAAAATTGGGGTAAAATCCCCATATGTGGTGTGTATAAATATATTTAGTATGATGATACCTAATTCTCCTATATATTCTATAAGTACTAGATAACCATTGATAATATGAAAATAATTTTTTACAGCCTATATCTACAAACATTATATGTAACGCCCCGACCCCAGCTACCCAGAGTCGGTGCATTACTTCGTAACATTGGCATGATCACAAAAGATCAAGTCTCGAAAGACCGATTAGTTTAGTAGCCTTGGAAACACTAGATACATTAGTAAATGTTACATTACATCATAAAGTGAAAAACTAATAACAAAGTCTTCATAGTCCACACTCATATCCTCTTCTGACTATCCCTGCAGGTCATTCATAAAATACTTCTTCACATCCTGGAAAAATATTAATGCATTGAAAGGGGTGAGCTCAGATGCTCAGTAAGGATAAAAATATTGCGGAAGCTTTCATAAATAAACATTAACATTTAAGGCAATGTATAACTAACACAAAAGCCTGATTAAACATGAACCTCATCATAATATGGCAAAAATAAAATTAAATAATGCTATTTACTTACTCACATGGATATTCTACTAGTCGAATAATCACATGCAATATCAATAACCACTTTCATAATGAGGCAATGTATAATGCCAGATATTCTGAAACATTTTGTCAAGGCCTCGGCCAAGACGCCTAAAATGATTAAGGCCTCGGCCAAAACCATAAATCAAATTGGGAAAGGGCCTCGGCCAATTCCACATCTAGTTGTCTCATGAGACCTACCGATGCATCGAGGAGCTATTGCGGGCTCCACCAGTCACTTATTAAGTCCAATACATTCCTCATATGAATAGGTTTAAACATATCATAAACCATAACATAATCGTATCACATAAAACATGCATAAAGGAAACATAACATTTCCACATTTCAATCACAAGATATCAATACAACACATTTATATAATAAAAACTCTTTCAGAACCATTTTCAATACCAAAATAAAAGAAAGTTAAAACTTTGTATTTATTTTTCATTAAAAAAATGATGGCTTTTAGAGGAAGCCAAAACTTAAATAATGGTCACGGCGGCGAAGAAGTCGTTGTCGCCGCATATGTACGGAAAGAAAAACATTCCCTTTTTTCGTTTAGCAAAACGCTTCGTATAAAAAAGATTCCGCTTGAATAAACGTAAAAGTCAAAGGGGTTTATACACCGTATAAAAGAAAGTTGTGTATAAAACCAAATATGCCTTAATGAAAGGAGATTGAGACAAAGTCCTTAAAAATATCATTTTTAAAATAAAATAGATCTATTATGTGTATTCACTATAGGTACACATAAATAAAGTAAAAATACAAAATAGTACATAATAATATCACGACATAATTTGAAAGTAGGAGATTAACCCAAAGAATGGAAGTTGGGTTAAGAAATTCCTTTACCTTGTGTCTGACTTGACTCAACTGTTCTTTAACCTCCTGAATAATAAACTAGAGTAAATATCTACCTTATTAAGAACCATTTTCAATTTCACTATCCTTTTTATATCACTTATTACAATGATATGAACATTATGTAATTATTTAAGTTAATAACGGTCGTTTTGTCGATCTTTGGTACTTGAGTCAACAATAAACTTCTTATAATTACAAGTTGTTTATGTGGTAGAATATCCATTATCCCCATAATTATATTCATGATTTAGATGTAATATATGTCATATATATCCAGTATATACATTCATTTATAATATTACGTAACATTTAGAGGTAAGAAATGAAATGCACCGTTCATGGAGACGGTAAGCCGTACGTACGCATGAACGCTACTTTCATTTCTATTTCATATTTAATGGAATTAAATCATAATTATATAAAGGTATAATATAGTTCCAGTATAATATCATATATAATATCTTTATAAATCCCACATATGGCATTAACGATTCACATCACTTTGAGGGGGCGGTAGTCCGCACTTCCTAAAATGAAATTATCGCGTTTTACCCATAATGGAAATCATAAAGTATGCCATAAATGAGAAATACAGAAGCATAAGTAAAACAAAAACATATTATATATCATATATAAAAATAGTGACATCTTAATGGCCACCTTTGAAGGTGTTATATGAGTGTTGAACAATCATCGTTTCGTGAGGCAGAAATTCGCCATCCACAGAAACCGTATGTTCATTAACCATTAGATGTAGGTGTGTGTAAGTGTAGCTCGAATCCTTCTTATAACAACATACTAGTATATTGAGGATACTGGTTTTGTTACAAATGAAATGAATAAAAAGAGTTTATGGGGTTGGAGAAGAAAAATAAACCAAAACAACATTAGAGAAGACATTACCTCAAAATCGGGTAACTCTTTTTGATTTGAGCCAAAGGCTTCCTTGGGAAGAGTTCTGCCCAAAGTGAGGCTTCTAGGAGTAATAGAGGGATGTTGGGAGAGTATTTGGGCAGAGTTTGGCCGAGACAAATGGCTTTAAGGTGTGAATAAGGTGGGAGAGGTGGGGGCCTTTTATAAGTGGAGAGGAGGGGCTCTTTTGGAAAGATTGAAATGTTACATTATTACACAATGCTTTTCGGATTCTAAAGGTCCCAAACTTATATAATTCGAGGATAAGGTGATAAGGGTTCTAAATCTCCTCATCCAATTGGCTTTGGACAAGTGTAAGCCTTGGATTTTGCATTATCTTCCCATTTTATTTAAATCGTTAAATAATGAGGTCATCGCTGCATCATCATGATGTCATAAATAATTTAATTTATTTAATGTCTAAAAATTATAAAAAAAATATTATGATGTAAGAAATATTTTTATCTTTCTAATGAATATTTATAATCATAATTTGGACTTGTGTAACCCCACTTAAAAACTGTTTTAGTAAAACAACTCATGTTTGTGTCAATTTAATTTTAACATTAAATAAATATATATTGATGTCATTTTCCAACTAAAGTGGCTCCATGGGGTCCCCAAGTTGACCCATGGGTTGTCTTGGTCGGCCATGACTCATTCAATAGGAGTAGGACAAGTGTCATGCTCATCTCATATTATTATAACATTGTTTGTACCTTAAACTACACTAATTACCTCTAATCGCGATTATGAACTTAAAAGTTACTATTCACCAAAAAATTATTTTAATCTCATTGAACCGCATTTTACTTCTTAATGACAACCATGTATGTTGGATTTTTGAAAATCAAATCACATTAGTGGTAATATTTCATTTAAACGAAAAATCAGTTATTTAACTACCACATAGTGGTTTCACTATTCATCAAAAATTGAAGTTTTTCAGAACAATGCCAAAATTTCACCCTAAGCTATAATTGATATTCCGAATTCAAAAATGATGTGTATTTTACAAAATTCCAATAATATAAGTTGCATTAATTAATTTTATAATAAATTCCCGCTGTCACAACAAATAGCGTGTTTTTAAGAAACAATTTATATCAAAAGATTTACAATTGTTTATGTCCAATTTTAATGTTAAATTAATTCTAATGACCACCATTGGATAAGATAGTAAAAATATATTCTAATTATACTTTAAAACCACTAAATAGTATAATTTATCACTATAAATTATTTTGATTAAAAAAGTTGTTTTTAAGTATTTTTCACAATTCATAATTAAGTAGAAGTTCTCAGAAAAATACCAAAAATTCAACATAGGCTAATTTCGATATTTCGAATACAAAAATGATGTCCATTTTGAAATATAAAATTTCTATAATTTTAAAAAGTGGTTATTACTATTCATAACGGCTACTTTGATTAGTCGTGGTGTTTTAGAACTCGAAGTTAAGTACAATGCAAGCTATTGCATTATTGAAAGAGAGGCGTGTCGTGGAAGTTCGGGGTGTTACATTCTCCCCTCCTTCAATAAATTTCATCCTCGCAATTTGAAATTTTTCTTGGAAAATAAAAGGTTGAAAATAGAAAATACCTTTGTGGAAAACCCACATCGGAAATAAGGTTAATAAAATTTAGCCTTAATAAGAGGGAAATGGAAATAAGAAAGTCACCACCAAATTATGATCTCGATAAGGAGAACATTGGTGGAAATTAGAGAAATATAATTGGAGGAAAAACGTAAATATTTGTAGGGAGTGATTGAGGTCATCAATCACAATCAATTGTCAAATTGAGGGCCTCAAAGCCTTCAATCTATGTTGATTTAAAATATCATCAGTTCAACAAGACATAAGGTATTAGGGTAACACATTTTTTTGTTTTAATATCCCTTTAATAAAGTTTAAGAATTAATTTATTCATTTAATAACAGATAGGTATATATATATTTATGCTTAACAATTAGAGTTTCAACCTTCAACTCACCTTTCACTCAAAAAGATAATAGAACCAAAAAATATTATACTTATCCTAATTGTATAAGGTTCCAAATGTTAACACATACCATTTAGATTAGTAAAATTATTTTGTAATAACCAGGGACTTCTTGTAGGCTAGTGGTAGGAAATAAAGGTTTGTCGCACTATGGTTGTGGGGTCGATTCCTGCAGCTTTGTCCGACGCGTCAGGTTATGCCCCACCCTGCAGGTTGTCCTTTTCCTAAAACTATAGTATTATAATATTCCAAAAATAATCTTCAGAAATGTTTTAACCTTAAACCATACTATCCAAAGATCAACTTAATCCACTCCTACCTTTATAGTTATCCAAAATACCTCTGTCCAGACTTTCTCTAAAAGGTCTCTTAATTCCAAAATCAATTTATCATATTCCCCAAACAAAGTAAAGTTTCTCTTATTGTCACATACAAAAAATATAATTACCTTCATCATATTAAAACCTTACTGAAACAACAAGTACTGCAGTACAATCCTTATATATATCACATTATTCTAATAACAAGAATATAATCCATGAGTCCAAAAGCACCAATACATTAATTATTCCGTTTCAACTGTAGTCACAACATAAGATTGGCCTTGATCCAGTGGACTTTTTTGAGGTAAGCTTCCCTGATGCTTAGGACATTCATTTGCATAATGACCCATTTCCCTACAATTATAGCATTCAACATTGATAGCCTCTTTCTTTCCCTTACAATCACAAGCCTGGTGACCTTTTTCTCCACATTTGTAACAAACTCCCATTCCTTTTAGGCAAGTACCAGGGTGATTCTTCCCACAATTATCACATAATGGAAAATCCTTCTTTCCCTTTTTCCCTTTATCTGTCTCTTGTTCCACCGTTCTCTTCTTCTCTTGCTTTACTTTGTTGTCATAAGACTTAGAGAATTCCTTTTCTGTCTTGATAGAACACGAGACAATATCTTCGTATGACGAGAAGGTTTGTGAGACTAATGCTCGACGGAGAAATGGTTTTAACCCATCAAAGAAATGATCAATATTACTTCTTGGGTTACATATATAATCTACAGCATGTCTCGCTAACCTTGTGAAGTTGGCCTCATACTTTGCGACATTCTCATCCTCCTTTTGTCTCAGACTCAAAAATTGTCTTTCCATATCTGCTCGATGGTCATGTGGAATGTATTTTTCTAAGAAAAGATCTTTGAACTCTCTCCATTCCATATTTGATACTTCTTCATCTTCCTTTATGTTTTGAATCAGCGACCACCACTGATCGGCATCTCCAGTGAGGCGGTAAACTTCCATGACAACCTTCTCCCTTTCACTACTCCCCAAGGCATGAAATATTTTCCCTATGGAATTTATCCATTGCTCAGCTACTATAGGATTTGAACTCCCATTGAAGGTTGGTGGTTGTTGCCTCATGAATCGATCTAACATTGATCCTCCACGCTGTGGATCAGGGTGCTCCATACGGGTAAGGTTATTATTCATAACCTGAGTAAGTTGTCCCCGTATGGTGATTAGCTGATCGGAACCAGTTGCATCACCAGCCCCACTATAATTATCTTGAGCAGGAGGGAAATCCCTAAATGGAGTGCGTGCATTGATACGGTTTCCATTTCTTCCACTAGGAGCCATTTCTAAACAATTGCGTAAACTAGATCAGTTTATAAATCAAAATACATAACCCCATACTTATAAAACACTTAACATAAATTGAACTATTTATGGATATAATCCATAATCATAAAAATGATTTCTTTGAGGAAGTATATACTCATAAACCCTTCATAGTGGTTTGTAAAGAAAATGAGAATTATCCTAAGCATATCCCCCGGGAGTGTCGTAACCAAGCGTACAGCAAAGCCCGTTGTCGTGCACCAGTTCCCGTTTGAGTCTAGCTCAAAGCGGTGTTTTCGGGTTTTACCCATAGGTACATCTGTGCCAGAGCCGCCTCTACCTCCTCGTATCCAGACAGGGATGTATTGCTCAGAAACTCACAAAATCTAAACAACAACAAAATTCTAGGAAGTTCTTCTATACTAATCCTCAAATTATACCTTTGGTCTATGTGCTCTAATCGGAGTTTATCTAAATCTAGCTTCCAAGGTTAGTACTAAACTACCTATGATACCAACTGTAACGCCCCGACCCCAGCTACCCAGAGTCGGTGCATTACTTCGTAACATTGGCATGATCACAAAAGATAAAGTCTCGAAAGACCGATTATTTTAGTAGCCTTGGAAACACTAGATACATTAGTAAATGTTACATTACATCATAAAGTGAAAAACTAATAACAAAGTCTTCATAGTCCACACTCATATCCTCTTCTGACTATCCCTGCAGGTCATTCATAAAATACTTCTTCACATCCTGGAAAAATATTAAAACATTGAAAGGGGTGAGCTCAGATGCTCAGTAAGGATAACAATATTGCGGAAGCTTTCATAAATAAACATTAACATTTAAGGCAATGTATAACTAAAACAAAAGCCTTATTAAAATTGAACATCATCATAATATGGAAAAAATAAAATTAAATAATGATATTTACTTACTCACATGGATATTCTATTAGTCAAATAATCACATGAAATATCAATAACCACTTTCATAATGAGGGAATGTATAATGCCAGACATTCTGAAACATTTTGTCAAGGCCTCGGCCAAGACGTCTAAAATGATTAAGGCCTCGGCCAAAACCATAAATCAAATTGGGAAAGAGCCTCGGCCAATTCCACGTCTATTTGTCTCATGAGACCTACCGATGCATCGATGAGCTATTGCGGGCTCCACCCGTCACTTATTAAGTCCAATACATTCCTCATATGAATAGGTTTAAACATATCATAAACCATAACATAATCATATCACATAAAACATGCATAAAGGAAACATAACATTTCCACATTTCAATCACAAGATATCAATACAACACATTGATATAATAAAAACTCTTTCAGAACCATTTTCAATACCAAAATAAAATAAAGTTAAAACTTTGTATTTATTTTTCATTAAAAAAATGATGGCTTGTAGAGGAAGCCAAAACTCAAATAATGGTCACCGCGGCGAAGAAGTCGTTGTCGCCGCATAAGTACGGAAAGAAAAACATTCCCTTTTGTCGTTTAGCAAAACGCTTCGTATAAAGAAGATTCCTCTTGAATAAACGTAAAAGTCAAAGGGGTTTATACACCGTATAAAAGAAAGTTGTGTATAAAACCAAATATGCCTTAATGAAAGGAGATTGAGACAAAGTCCTTAAAAATATCATTTTTAAAATAAAATAGATCTATTATGTGTATTAACCATAGGTACACATAAATAAAGTAAAAATACAAAATAGGACTTAATAACATCATGACATAATTTGAAAGTAGGAGATTAACCCAAAGAATGGAAGTCGGGTTAAGAAATTCCCTTACCTTGTGTCTGACTTGACTCAACCGTTATTTAACCTCCTGAATAATAAACTAGAGTTAATATCTACCTTATTAAGAACCATTTTCAATTTCATTATCCTTTTTATATCACTTATTACAATGATATGAACATAATGTAATTATTTAAGTTAATAACGGTCGTTTTGTCGATCTTTGGTACTTGAGTCAACAATAAACTTCTTATAATTACAAGTTGTTTATGTGGTAGAATATCCATTATCTCCAGAATTATATTCATGATTTAGATATCATATATGTCATATATATCCAGTATATACATTCATTTGTAATATTACGTAACATTTAGAGGTAAGAAATGAAATGCACCGTTCATGGAGGCGGTAAGCCGTACGTACGCATGAACGCTACTTTCATTTATATTTCATATTTAATGGAATGAAATCATAATTATATAAAGGTATAATATAGTTCCAGTATAATATCATATATAATATCTTTATACATCCCACATATGGCATTAACGATTCACATCACTTTGAGGGGGCGGTAGTCCGCACTTCCTAAAATGAAATTATCGCGTTTTACCCATAATAGAAATCATAAAGTATGCCATAAATGAGAAATACAGAAGCATAAGTAAAATATAAACATATTATATATCATATATAAAAATAGTGACATCTTAATGTCCACCTTTGAAGGTGTTATATGAGTGTTGAACAATCATCGTTTCGTGAGGCAGAAATTCGCCATCCACAGAAACCGTATGTTCATTAACCATTAGATGTAGGTGTGTGTAATTGTAGCTCGAATCCTTCTTATAACAACATACTAGTATATTGAGGATACTGGTGTTGTTACAAAAGAAATGAATAAAAAGAGTTTAGGGGGTTGGAGAATAAAAATAAACCAAAACAACATTAGAGATGACATTACCTCAAAATCGGGTAACTCTTTTTGATTTGAGAAAAAGGCTTCCTTGGGAAGTGTTCTGCCCAAAGTGAGGCTTCTATGAGTAATAGAGGGATGTTGGGAGAGTATTTGGGCAGAGGTTGGCCGAGCCAAATGGCTTGAAGGTGTTAATAAGGTGGGAGAGGTGGGGGCCTTTTATAAGTGGAGAGGAGGGGCTCTTTTGGAAAGATTGAAATGTTACATTATTACACAATTCTTTTCGGATTCTAAAGGTCCCACACTTATATAATTCAAGGATAAGGTGATCAGGGTCCGAAATATCCTCATCCAATTGGCTTTGGACAAGTTTAAGACTTGGATTTTGCATTATCTTCCCATTTTATTTAAATCATTAAATAATGAGGTCATCGCTGCATCATCATGATGTCATAAATAACTTAATTTATATAATGTCTAAAAATTATAAAAAAAATATTATGATGTAGGAAATATTTTTAGCTTTCTAATGAATATTTATAACCAAAATTAGGACTTGTGTAACCCAACTTAAAAACTGTTTTAGTAAAACAACTCATGTTTGTGTCAATTTAATTTCAACATTAAATAAATATATATTAATGTCATTTCCCAACTAAAGTGGCTCCATGGGGTCCCCAAGTTGACCCATGGGTTGTCTGGGTCGGCCATGACTCATACAATAGGAGGAGGACAAGTTTCATGCTCATCTCATATTATTATAACATTATTTGTACCTTAAACTACACTAATTACCTCTAATCGCGATTAAGAACATAAAAGTTACTATTCACCAAAAAATTATTTTAATCTCATTGAACCACATTTTACTTCTTAAGACAACCATGTATGTCGGATTTTTGAAAATCAAATCACAGAAGTGGTAATATTTCATTTAAACGAAAAATCAGTTATTTAACTACCACTTAGTGGTTTCACTATTCATCAAAAATTGAAGTTTTTCAGAACAATGCCAAAATTTCACCCTAAGCTATAATTGATATTCCGAATTCAAAAATGATGTCTATTTTACAAAATTCCAATCATATAAGTTGCATTAATTAATTTTATAATTAATTCCCACTGTCACAACAAATAGCGTGTTTTTAAGAAACAATTTATATCAAAAGATTTACAATTGTTTATGTCCAATTTTAATGTTAAATTAATTATAATGACCACCATTGGATAAAATAGTAAAAATATATTCTAATTATAATTTAAAACCACTAAATAGTACAATTTATCACTATAAATTATTTTGATTAAAAAAGTTGTTTTTAAGTATTTTTCACAATTCATAAAAAATTAGAAGTTCTCAGAAAAATACCAAAAATTCAACATAGGCTAATTTCAATATTACGAATACAAAAATGAAGTCCATTTTGAAATATAAAATTTCTATAATTTTAAAAAGTGGTTATTACTATTCATAACGGCTACTTTGATTAGTCGTGGTGTTTTAGAACTCGAAGTTGCGTACAATGCAAGCTATTGCATTATTGAAAGAGAGGCGTATCGTGGAAGCTCGGGGTGTTACATTATATCTCAGAAGAAATCATTTATAACTAATATATAAAATGTTTTATAAACACAAATTACAAAAACCAGTATTAAGGTTCCCTTTAATGTTTATAAAATTTTCTAATACATTAGTAGACCCTAAAGACCAATATAAACCATAAATATCACTATATTTATCTCATTTCTCATATTAGAACTCTTTGTAACTGCTGTTTTTAACCCACAGATTTATGTGGTCTATCGATTAGTCGATGATGTATAAACTATTATGGAATACTTAAGCCACACCTAGTAAAAATATTGATTGATTGAGTATTTAATTAAAATTGTAAAGGGCTTTATCCAAATCTCATGGTAGAGTAATAACATTGATATATGTTGAACATAATACAAATGACATAGATGATACCAAAATTCGATTTTTGTATGTGGTATTTATGCCTTATTGAGATATGGGTAGTATTGAACACATTGTTGAACAACAAACTATGATAGACCAATGCTCTAGAAATGTGGGGAATTAGTATCTCAATGATGAATCTAGGTGAATCATTGCATATTATCAGTACCCTCTTTTATGATTTTTTATTGTTCATATTCCTCTATATAATCTCACAATAACCATATCTTCACCTATACATTGGTATGACTCCTAAATTTTACACATATATATAAATGATCTTTTATGACTAAGTAGTTCATATAATGATGAATAAAAAAATTCTCATCAGGGACTATTCAATTAACAAATTAAAATTCTTCTGGAATATGATTTAAAAAGAAAAAATATATTACTAGTACATGGAATATACTAAGAGGGTTATAGTTTGTAGGACTCATCAAGTGAAAGAGAAAATAGTTCAAAATGCATACATTATCAAGTAAAATTATATTTTATCTACAAGTTGGTTAGAGAGTGTATAAGAGTAAATATTTTATAAGTTTTTTATTCTAGTAAATTAATAGTTTATTCATCTTGATTTAGAATAAATTTAATAATTAAAAGCATTAGATTTGAGGATTAGGGTAAAGTCAATGTCTCATTTATCAACAACCCCGATAAAATGGTTTGACCTGCCTTAGTTTTATAATAATCATCATAGTGTTTTTGACATGTTGATAAACCATTTTTTACCCTTAAATAGATCCATGATTTATTGGTTGGTATACATGACATATTATGTAGAGTCACTCATTGTGTGATATTTATAATCCTACAAAAAACCCATTCCACAAATGGAAAAATATCATATGGAAAGTGTCATAGTGGACTATAAAATGTGTGTTTATAAAATTGATATATTTTATATATCATTTTATATTAATAATGAATTTTTCATCATCACATATATCACTACCAACATCCATAATGGTTTTTTTTATTCCAGAAAACCCTAATCTCACCATTATTTATCATTATTGGCCCTTTGTTTAGAATTATGTCTATTCTTGTGAACCCATATTGTTTTCTATCCAAATATGTATAATATAATATATGACCATGATCAAATTACTCACATTAAAAAAGGTCATTGACTACATAAATATATCTATATCACATTGTTAGAAAAAAAACCAATTCATTGTCTATGTTTACTCATCTACTAGGTGATAGAATAAATTGTCATCAAATGTTGGTTAGAGATTATTTTGAACACATTAAATTTGTTTTCATCTATGAATTAAAATAATTTTGAAAAATAAAGAAGATATTATGTTAAATGGAAACATTTATTTAAGGGAGCTCATATGGGGATTTCAACATGTTAAAGAAGACAACATCATGTATTATAGTGTGATGAAATAATGCAATCATAATTTCCAGTACAAAATGAACATCTTTGAAAATTTTAATTATTATAGAAAATAAAATAATAATAATGAGATACATGTAGGGATCATAAATTTAACTTTTATTAGAGGATATTTATTTATAAGAAGTAAGAACTCCATTAAATCAATTAATTCCCATCAAGGAATTAGTAGTGGAAGTATGGAGTAAATTAGTTTTTAGGATTCTGGAATATATTTAACATAAGATGATGTATTACAAACCAGACATTCTTTTGGATGGTGATAATGATCATTCCGCAATCTATGATGGTTGTGTTTGTGGATGGTAGAAATGAACAACTAAAAAATAGATGTGGTTGAATGTGTTTCCTGGATGGTGATATAACCTATTTGACAAGAATATAAAGTAAATAATACGATATAATAATATTTTATGTTTGTATGATTATAAAATGGTGGAATGAATAAAAAAATTTTCAATATAAATTTTTGTATTTTGTTTGTATACATTGTACCATTTTAAATAATGGTCATAGTATGTTCTCTCCCAATGATGTAGAAGAGTATGGATAATAGTTTAACTTCTCTGGCATACAATATTTTATTTGTCTCTCCATGGAAGATTATTATTATTATTTTTTGTAATCTTTTAATGTTAATACCTAGTATCATTTAATTGGATAACACTAAAATCATATTTATAGTTCCCTCAAGTTAAAAGGATGTTCTTATAGTTAATTTTTTGGTATAGAACCATCAACAATTATGATCTTCTATAGAAAGTATGTTTGATAATAATTTGATCATTTTCACTATCATATTACAGAAAATTTCTATAAGCTCATTGACATACACACTCAATAACTCGTTTTACATTCTTAATATCTTCAATCTCATAATTTATTGAATCAATAAGATTGTTTTTCGAAGATATGATAATTGAATAATGTATGGTTTGGATCAATCATTTTGATAGAACTGTCTATAGCATTTTAAAGATGTGGAAATAAAATAATCATATCAAACAAGAAAATAAACTAATTTTTTGGATGTGATATGATTCAAAACGTTAATTGTGAATAGATTAAAATATATTATTAGTCTTGTTAATGATTAATTTATCTTAAAATATCAACATCAATACATGATAGAAGATGACATCAAATAACTTGATGGAGGCCATAGAAAACATGTATTATAAATTGATGCTATAAATAAATAATTTATAAATATTAGAATATTTGAAAGGGTTATGTTGAATAGTTGTTATTCATACAATCATTGAATGAAATTCAAAATTATGTAAATCCATCTTAATAAATTTCATGAAAAACAACACAAATATTTCAAAGAACTATGATATTGTATAAAAATATTATTTAATTGTGATAATCATGGAAGAGAAATTAAATTACTATTATGAATAGTGATGACCACATTATGAATAAATAATTTATAAATGTTTTATATTTTTAAAATTCATTTTTTATTCAATAATAAATAGGGAATCCAAATATAGTAAATTTATTTTCTGCTTAAAATATATTTTTTCTTAAAGAAATTATTTAATTAGAATTTTTATGTGGACAATTTTATTAATTTATTTCATTTTATGAAAACATATACGATTAAATTAATATATTATATAATATATTTATTTTAGTATTGTTAGAGGGTAAATTATTTAGATTTTCCCAATATATTTATTTTTTGGTGAATAGTGAAATATTCTATTTTGAAACAAATTATCATTTCATTTAATTCAAAAATGTATGTAAAAAAATTATTATTTTATATAATATAATATCATAAATATTATTATATATAATAAAATTAACTAAATCAAAATCAGTATTATACCTAATTTTCATGTATGTTCATTTTTTTGGCCTAGAATCGTAGTTTTCTAAAAAAATTGGTTCATAGAACAAATTTTTTTATTCCTAATAAAATTAATTAAAATTTATTTATAAATAATAAAAATGAAAATGAAATTGATATAATCATTAAAATATTAGATAATTCCTTTTTTTAATTTTAAAATAATTAGTTTAAATTAAGATTAATGAAAAAAATACATAAAAAGTATTTTATTACTTTTTAAGAAATTATTTTATTGATAATTTCATGAAAAAAACTAAATTTAATCCATTAATAATTATTAAAAATTTGGAATTATAAAATAAAATATAATTTAATAGGATCATTTATTCTTTCCATAAAAGATAGTCATAATTGTAAAATCTTCTTACCTCAGTTAAAGTTATAATTTGTTTACCAAGTGATCAAAGTAAGATATAATGGAATAAATTCTTCCTAAAATTGAAAAATAATTATTTTAAATAATATTTTTGAAAAAATATTTTTTGTAATTATGATTAGTTTTTATTTCAATCTATTGTAACATGTATTTTACCTTCTATTATTGAAATATTTAAGGTATTCCATTGTAAGTATCTCTCCTACCTAATGAAGGGGAATTATTTTTACACCCTCAATTATTAAATTTGATTATTGAACATATGAAAATAAACACTCTAAAATATTCATATTTTTTCCCCCTCACTAATATCTCACAAGACTTATCCTAATTTCAATCATTTATTGTTTTTTGTTTATGTTGAAGAAGGTATCTTAAAGAAGATGTATAATTATTAAACAGGCTCTTCAAATTTTATTTATTCATCCAACTTGTATAAATATATTTCATATAATAGAAAATTATGAATCAATTAGAAAACATATTCTACTTTTATATGATTACTATGTTACAACCCTTTATAAATCATCAAAATCAATGGGAAAATAAAATTATCATTCTTTCTTTCATGTGGACTACATACTCTAGAAAGTTATATGTTTCTTTTTCAGTAATATTCATTATCTATCAGATATTATTAGGGATTCAATAAATATATAAGATATTTATAAGAAAATTATTATTCTATAATTACAATATATTATCATCCTTCACAACATCACATTGCTTGTAATATTATATTGTTACTCATGAATATGTGTAGACTACCACCTCCATGAACTGATGTGATTTTTTTGTACACTTTAAAATGAAGCTCATTAATATTTAAATTATGAATATATATGATATTTATAATATTTTAGTGATATTTTATATTGAATATGTATTTACTATACTTTCATTTTATCCATTAAATTGTGTAAACATCACTCATTCGTATATACATATTACAATCTCTTTGAAGTAATGAAATTTAACTTTCATAACATCATATATATATATATTTTTATGAAAGTGTATCTATTAATATTTTATTTTACATACCAATGAATTAATATTTTATATATTATGGATCTGTGACCAAATTTCAAGGACTACAACTATAGAACTAAAATATAGATGAAAAAGTAAATGTTTATAGCCCCGAAATGAGGACACAATTAAACAAGTTTGTTTGTAATATTTGGATGAAATTTCATAATTAGACGGTATTTTATATTACAGGTATTAATAAGTTTTTTAGTATAACATTAACTAATAATATTTATAAATTTATTTCCTACAATTCATATTAATAAATATGGAGAAAAGGCAACGAGTTCATTGTTTTAAATTTGAATACCTTGACACATTTTAATGTTATACACTATATTTCATTTTTAATGGGGAGAATAGAAACAAATTATACTTTTATTTAATTATTATATTATATTTAGTTATTTATAAGGTATTATTTAATGTTAAGTCTCTAGTATATTTTTTTTATTGAAACAATACAAAAGTGGTAGAGATTTTTGGTAATAAACATTAATTTATTACGACTCTGTCAATATTTTATACCTATACATATTAATTAATTGTATATTCTGACCCTTTTATATATAATATCATGGATAATTCATCAATAATGATATATAATATTATTATTAAACTGATATCGTCCAATACGATATATAATGAATGTTAATAAAGTATTAGAGGTTTATTCGTTAAATTATATTCTTAAGGACATATATTTTTATATACACCTAGTTTATTTAATGAGTTATATCAACGATTTAATTTATGATGTATATCAGGAACCAATTTATGTTCATTTTATTTAATTTATAATTTCTAATTATGAATTTCCTGGGGTTATTATTCAAAATATTGGAAAGAGGAATGGATATTATATTACAATAAAATTTCATCTAGATTTTTCCATGATGAATTCTCCAAAGGTAAAATTATATACTACTTTTCTAAATAATCACATGAATTTTATTAACCTCAAGTTGTTTATTAATTTATTTTTCCTTTTCATATTCAGCACTCTATGTAATTGAAACTAATGAAAATTTGTTTTAATCATAATCATTATTTTTTCTATTCGGTTGGTAATCATTTCTTCCATATCCCTATTCTCATTGAAATGTTTTCAATTTTTTTACAATTATACAAATACTATTTAGTGATCATCTAAAAAATATCTTAATTTCACTAAATATATTGAAATAGAAAATTCTAATCATTTAATGAAAATACTTTTTGTCTATTTAATGATATTTGTTCTATTATATTAGAACATTTTAAAATAATTTTTTTTTCAAAATTAAAATAGTGTTTTCTTATATAATTTTCATGTTTATCGTTTAATTTAATTTTCATATATAAGATTAAATTTTAATTTTTAATTTAATTTACTAGCGATATGATCAAATATTAAAATATTTATTAATTATTTCAATGGTTTATTATTTCAGTGACGAAATATTTATGAAACACAATTTCATTTCAATGTATTATGATATGAATAAATTATAAATATAATCATGATGTTATATCATACATTGAAATTTATTTTGATAATGGGATGTGTGAGTTCAATATATCCCACAAATGAATTGGGTATAAATTAATATTTGATGGGTGAAATGATACATTGGAGCCTATTGAAATCAAAAAAGTGGGTTCATAGAAGGTTATCCCAATGTCAATTTAGTTTATATGAGAGATTATCTTATTCCCATAAAAGTTAACATTAAAATTCTTCCCATGGAAGAAGGATGGTACAATGGATGTTATGAAAATCATAAGTTGGTATACATGTGGATAGATAAATCATAACATGAAATTAGTTTCATTATGGGTGGATGTGTATATAATATATCACTGATTAGGATTATTGTACTCTTGTTATTTACATTTATATTTAATGTAATCAATATTATGTTTTGATATCATGGATTGTGATATTTTATTATTTTATTCATCATGTTTTGTGACCATCATATGACTTATTAGATTTTTAAAATATAAAAATTATGGATTATGATTTTTAAATTTTAGGCACATGTTCGCATACCCATATTTATGATATTATTAAATATGATCATTGATCTGTATATATATATTATTTACCCGCATTGGGAATCTTGTCTCACAAATTATTATTTTACATTACTTTTTGTTATGAAGAACAGTTTGAAGAATGATATATATATATAATGTGAGATAATTGTGTATAACCTAGTGAGAGATTATGTAGGTCTTTTTATGCATATTTATGTGTGTTCCCATTTTTTTAAATACACTAATCCTTTATGGTTATGTCAGGTATCCTACTTATATATAATGTATATTCATATAAATTGGTTTAATATGTTTGTATGAATTTTTTGGGCCACTATATTTTTTATTAGAATAAGGATACATATTCATAGAAACACAAAGAATAAATAATTATTGAGAAGCATTAGAATATTACTATATATAATAGAATAATGTATGTTATGGTAAAGAATGAAGTGTGATTTCTCAAAAATAAATACACCACATTCTTGATACTAGCATGTGGATGTGGCTATAGTAGAGATGTAACAAATGGTAATAACTTTGAACTGTGTAGATTTTGAGATAACTCAATTGTCAATGGTTCATGATGTGTGGGGCTACAACATCAAACATTTCTATACACTCCATGATGATAGCCTTACTTTAGTTTACTATTTATTTTTTTAACTATTTCCATGGATTTGAATGGATACTCAAAAGGGGGTCCATGTGGTAAACATAATGTGTTATGGATATAAAATTGTGCACAATGATTTAAAAATTCATCAACTAATTTCTAAAATTATCTTATTTCATACTTTGATTAAGGTTTTCATTACTACAATTTTATTACTAATTTAATGGATGGATGTAGTATGAATCAGGTTAATATGATATTTGTTGGATAACATTGTAACTGTACTCATTATCAAAAAATGAATTGGAGGATGGAATTTAATGAATTTTAATTATGAATAACCAGTTCTCTAGATATACGATTAACAACTATCAAGTAGATGAGATTGGGAATGAACCAAATATGATAAAAATGTAGTTCATTGAAGGCCATGTATGAATAAATATCATCATCAAACATGTCAAGAGTGTTGGAATAATGTTATATGGAAATGTATAAAGGGAATATGAATATGTTATTTTTATGATACTAAAAATATGAAGGAAATGATTTGAAAGGAAAAATGAATTTTTCAATATAGTTAAATTATGTAAATCAAAAGGTACCATTTATTGTTCATTTTAATGTGTGTCGAGAACATTGGCAGTATCTGAGTCAATGCCTAAATCCAAATACTAAATACATTAAAATGGAATACCCTATGTAATTGTAAAAATTAAGAAGAAAAAATTGAAGTATATATGTACTAATAATCAATAATAATGATGTTGAATTGCTTAGTCAAAATCAATCTCTTTAAGATATTTGATTAAAATATTATTATTTTCCTACATAAGTAATTTATTATGAATTTCTATGGATATCTATAATGGTACCAAAAATGTACTTGATTTATTATACAATGATAATTTTTTCATGAAACCCTTTATTGAGGGAAATATAACCATGAATATTTTCATGATGATGAGATAACAATGATTATATGGGATAAAATGATGTTGTATTTTAATAAATTATATTTATTATTATATGTTACAATGAAATTGGTTAGTGTTTTTATGTAATTTTTCATTACTAATAAGTTTCATTAATTTTCATGTTGGGGTATTATAATTTATTAGCAATGAATTTATTTATGGAATAATAGAAGAGTTCATATTTTGGAAGTGTTTTTTCTTTCATATATGTATCATGGGGATTCATTTTATTTTGAAAATATATTTTCAATTTTTATTGGAATATATAAGCACTGAGTTAATGTGTATGGTGAGTGATATTATGGGAAAGAATATATTCTTTGTAGATAATTTATAAATTTTATATTGGGAAAATCATATATGTCACATCTTTAATAATTGTTTCTGATTCGAATTTGGATAGAAATATTTTGGGGTGTTTTTTAGGATTATTTTTTATTGAATCGTTTATGTTTATATAATTTTATTATTGTTTAAATTTTAATTCCTACTTTATTATATCATCGTATGAATATTTATTTATATTGGATAACTACATCTAACCATTTTGTTTTTGATAAATATCTACAGCCATTAAAATTTAATTATAATTTTAATATATCTCATTATTAGTTAATAGTTAATTTTTCTATTTCATACATAAAATATTTTTTATTTAATATTCATTTCATGGTTTAAGCTATATGATAGAAGTGTAAATTGGTCAATGAAAAAAACAAATTATTAAATTCATTATATTCATTATATGAAATAAATAGAAATCATATAAGTATATTTTCTATAATTCTATATCATTTTAGTAAAATAATTCATAAAATTTAAGAATATAATCATGAAAAAATGTTTTCTTTTAGGAGTTATTTCTCATGATTTAATGTTATTATTTATACAATACTGATTTATAGATTTTCTGTCATTATATATCGCATGAATATGTTATATATCAATCTTTATCACTATTTATAAATTATTTGTTTCATACATGTGAATATTCTAAAATCCAAATAATTTTCTACTTATGTAGTAATAAGATTCTATGTTATTTTATGTATTGTTTATGTTTCTCACCTCCCCATTTCATATAATGTTTTGTGATCCATTTGTATAATGTGAGTTTTTTGATAATTGTAATTTCTAATATTAAAACCATTATTACTGACATGAAATTATCTGGATGAATTTTTATAAGGTATGGATAATTTAAAATGATGAAATGTATTGAAAATAGAATAATTTCTTTTAATTACCTCTTAACATATAAGGACCCAAAAATTCCATTTTTTTAAATTAAATGTAGATATTATGAGTTAGTGAAAGTTTACAGTATGTGATTCTATGGCCCGGTGAGCCTGAAATAGAATTTTGAACTTTTTAAGGTATGTTCGGTAAATATACAAGATTGTATTTATATATTTTGAACCAATTCTCAAATTAAAAATCTAAGCGAACTGTTGAATTCACAACACTGGATTGACTTATGAAAATATTATCTTTATCCAGAAATGGTAAGATGAAAAATTAATATTTTGGACATTTCTGAAAAATAATAAAATAACAAAATAATTTAATTTATTCATTCTAAAAAATTTGAGCCGTGGATGGTTAGACCGTAGTGTAAATTTGAGCTTTAATTGAGCATATTTTAAATAACACGAACATCTTTTTATGTAACTGAAACACTAGTTGTTTAATTGGTTCATTAATTAGGATTCATTAATGAATCCTATTATAGAACCAACATGGGGGGTTTTCAATTTTTATTTAATCATATCATTGGAATGAGTTTTGGTAACCAATGATAGAACTCTTGATGAAGTGCTGGCATCATCATCCTCCAACGAAGAATGGAGTTTCAACGACACCATTAGGGATTCGATCTGAAGATCGACGAACACCATCGAATGTGACTCTTCATCCTCATTTTCACTCTCTTATAATGGGTTCCATTTAGGGGTTTTTTTGTTACATGATGAGTTTGTTGATTATTTAATTCCATCCAATGTTATAACGCTAATGTGGAGGGCGCGAGCCTATTCAAACAAGGCCCCGACACTTTGCCGATCTCGGTTTGATGTGTTCTTTGCTGGGGATAGAGAAATAGAGAGAAAAAGATAAACTAAGGGTTGCGATGTGTAGGCAGAATCCCAAGAGGCCCGTTTGCATTGGCAGGAAGATAATCGAACCACCATAGCTTCACCGGTGGCCCACCGTAGCACCCCACTGCACGGTGTCGCCGACGACCGGTGGCAGGGATCAGTGGTGCTTGAATGCCCCACGAAGAATAGGGGAAACCGACCTTTATAGGCCACAGTGACCGTGGGCAGCATTCCGGGGAGGGCAATCCCACTGTTGTGGGTCCCATTTACTGACCGGTCCCCTCATACCTGTCAGGTAGAGTAGCATCAACCTGGTGCAGCTGATTGAGGAGCTCGAATGGGTTGTCTGTTCGTGAATTCTGACATCTCCCAGCTTGTGGGATGAACCCAGTCAAGTAGGTCGGGACAATCCCGCAAGCCAGTGGGTTGAGACCACGGTCCAACACCCCTAACTAGGACCACCTTAAGTGGGCTATGCCCAATAGGGCTAGGTCGGGTTGGTTCGGGCAAGATCCAACCTTGACCTCATTTTATCTCAATGGTCCTTATCTTCATAACCAAATGTATTTATGAAGAACCGTCGGTTGTGGTGGAATCCATAGGGTGAGGTATTCGTTTTGAGATTCTCAACATGGGTTTTGGAAAAATTTGGAGTATGTCCAGATTGGATCGAACCTGAATCCTACTTGGCCCCTGACAATAAAATGCCTATAACATACAGACTGGGAGTTTGATTGATATGTCGTATTTTGAGTAAGAAATCATCTCCAATAGAGGTTCTTCATGTCACTTCTTTGTGGGAGTTCATGGTAGTTGAGGAATAACTTATGGATTGAGGAAAAGAATATATGGATCTCTGGACAATTAAGTGAAAGAATTTTGTGGTGGGAAATCTAGTGAAATATGACCCTTTTTGAATCAACATCATAACGACGCTATGTGGATCAGCAGTATCGTGACCTGATGAGGATTAGCCTTATAACAACACATCCGGAATCAGTGACCTATGACTCTACGTGGATCGGTGACTTATGACCCTGTGTAGAGAGATGAATTATGACCCTATGTGGATTGATGACATATGAACATGTGTGGATCAGTTGTCGCGTGACCCAAAGAGGACCAACTTTAGAGAGGCCTGTCGTGGTCATCGACTTAGACCCTATTTGAATCGATGATTTATGACCCTGTGTGTATCCTCTAATTATGAACTTTTTTAGATCAATGGCTTAATAAACTATATGGATCAACAATATAATGAATTATTCATGGTTCAGTAGTGGAACCTTTCAGTGGAATAAATTTGATTTAAATTTACGACTAATCATCAATTTTTTTATTCCTTAAGTTATATATCTAGTTTGAGATAAGTCAATTAAATTTCTTTCAAGATGGAGAGCTTTCATTGTGGTTTTTTTATTGTGTAATTATAAGAGACCTCCCTGAGTCTCGAGGTACCTATAGGGTATTGCTATACTCACCCCTGCATTGGCTTCAACAGCACATTGTTGTGTCTTGTTCAGATGACAGACCGCTTTGACCAAGATTTGGGATCTAGGACTACACAATTCACAGAGTTGAAAAATTAATGTGGAGAGCTGTAGTGATGAGCCATACCAACCGTTCAGGTTGGATCCTTGGTGGATGTCCTCAAGAGCTATTTTACTTTCGGTTGTATTTCTTCTTATAATTGGGTTTGTATTTTGGATCATTCTTCTTCAGTTCACTCTTTTACTTTCAACGGTTATACAACATGGTTTGTTCTTGTTGTGTAGCTGGTCTGTTTGTTTTTCAGTTTAAAGGCTACTCCTTTCCATTTAAGGTATATGCCTCTCTGGTTATAGTTTCCACCCCTTATCCAATGGATTTAAGAATTAGAGTAGTCATGGAACAAGCTCTGGGGGACAGGTCGTCCAAAAGTGGTATCAAAGGATTTTGTTCTATAATAGAACTAATACCCTAATCTATTCAATGGGAAAATATTGATAACTATTTTAAGTATGGTTCTCAATTTGGGGAGTGTAGTGTTAGTGTAGTGGATGTTGTATCCATACCCCAGGACCCTGAGTTCTGATTGGTGACTCGATACACGAATGCATTGATTCCAAGTGTTTTTAAAAATGTTTTCCTTTTTTATATATTTTGTGTCAGATCACCAGGTATAACTAATTGACCATGGTGCACCTATTTTTTATAGAATTTTTCCGTGTAGAAATTCCATCATAATTCCAATGCGAGTTTGAAAAAACGGCCTACCGAGCGATTGGACATTGGTGTCGGAACCTCTTACGGTGATGGTAGATTCGGGTAGTGTACCAATAGTCCCACTACCCGTAGTGAAGCAGTTTTGACCAGGCACACCAAATGACAGTGCGTGCCGACTTAGCACGCTCAATGAGTTCTAGCAGTAGTGGCCTATGAGCTTTCTATGCTAGATGAATCCACAAGTATTTGAGGACTGGCTAGCGGCTGTGAATAGTGTTTTCCACCAAGTTGGTTCACCAGCAGACCTGATAGTGATTTAACTTCGAGAGCTACCTCAGGGAGTAGTTTTTTTCTAATGAATCTGGGCTTTGTGTTTATTCAATAGCTTATGCACTTTCTGTAGGGTAGCCTAACAGTGGCCCATTACATGGTAAGATTCACTGTCCTCTCCCGCAACTCCTCCGACAAGGTATGAGTCCCTTTTTTCGAGGATCAGACCATTAAGAAGGGTCTTTGACATGATATTTGAACATCGATGATATTGGTCAACATCCCGATGTAGGTTTGAGTGATAGAGAAAGCACTATTGGTGGAGAGTTTCCTAGATGAGAAGGCACCGACGGTGAGATCCAAAACTGGACAATAAGATGATGAGACATCTACAGTAATTCATAGGCAGATGACCTAGAGGACTAATCAGGACAGGAATTTCGGTGGATGGACCTAGTGTGTAGGGACAGAGATGCAGGGCTCATAGGATAGAGGAGGTCAGTGGAGGAGCATACTGTTCTACTCATGATGAAGACATGGGAACATGGCTCAGGACTATTAGACTCTCTGCATGGATGATCAACTATTTGTCACATGACCTCCGAGTTAGCGATAGAGTTTCAAGTGAGGAGGTCCATAGGGAAGTGGATTTGGGAGAGGTGTATGCTATGAAGTAGGTGTTGGGTGATGATTTGAGGTTCTACCTCCACCACCCTAGGTGGTCTAACCATACATCATGGATTAGGAGGACATGGAAGAGTTCAGTTATAGGTATCTGAGGCCTATGACCATGGAACTCCAGAGATGATTCGAGGTATGATATGTGTCTACATAACCCTAGATGTTGTTCTCATAGACATAAGTTCCAGTCACTCTTTCATTTCCTCAACTATTGTTCGGAGCTCAGATATTATGATAGAATCGTTTGCATGATCCTTATAATTAGATTTTCCTATGGGATAGGATTCGATGATTACACTCTGGTGTCATTTGTGTGAATAGGATATGGAAGATTCAACTAGGATCTCCCAGTATCACTGAAGAGGCCTTTTGACATTATCATTTATATGAGCTGGTTATCCATAGTCCATGCTCATATTGAATGTTTTAGGCACTAAGTGGGGTGTTTCAATGAGGATGGGACTAGGTTATCAACCAAAATATAGAGGGGAAACTTTTCAGCTCAGGACGGACTTTCTCAGAGGAGGGTGTGGCCGATCACTCTTTAGTTTTCTAGCCAAACTCTCATAGAAGATGACGAGAGGAGTCCGAGTTATCATGTAGCGGTAAACTAGTATGCTAATGACTTTCTTGATGATGTTCAAGGACTACATCTACATTGAAATGTAGACATCTACATCTACATGTACTTGTTCACTAGTACAACCTAGATATCTACCGCAACATATCAGATGGCTGCCACAAATCTTCATGAGATGAGGGTACGTGAGGAGGACTTGTAGGGGAAAGAGTTTATAAGGCCATGTGTCACTACATGGAAAGCCCCAATTTTGTTCTTCATAAAGGCATACTAGAGATTGATGCTTTTCATGGATGATCGGCACCTAAATCATGTGACTATGAATAACAAGTATCTTATACCAAGTATTAATGATCTCACTGACCAGATAAAGGGGGCATATTTGTTTTTGATGATAGGACTCAGATCAGGCTATCATCAGCTTAGGGTACGATATGAGGACATACCGAAGAAAACCTTCAGATGCTAGTATGGACACTATATGTTCTTGGTGATTCCTTTTGGTGTGACCAATGCTCCGTAAGTGTTCATGGGGATCCCAAAAAACATATTCCATCCATGCCTCAATCGCTTCATGGTGGTTTTTATTGACCAAATCATTATATACTCGGAGTTAGAGGAGAGGCATGATACACTTCTACAGATAGTTCTCGATACATTTTGAGATAACCAAATTTATGGAAAGCTCTCCAAATGACCGTTTTAGATATTGGAGGATAAATTTATATGCCAGGTTATCTCAGAGGCTAGAGTTTTGGTGTATTCGGAGAGGATAGAGGAAGTTCTTGCTTGGGAGCCACCCATGACTGTGATTGAGGTTCAGAGTTTTATGGGGTTGGCAGGGTACTACTAGTTATTCATACCTAAATTTTCTAGAGTAGAAGAACCATTTTCATCATTAACAATAAAGGTAAAATATTTCTTGTGGGCATAGATATTCTGGCAGAGTTTCCTAAAGTTGAGGGAGATACTGACGGGTCCCCACATACTGAGGCCACCAGAAGAAGGCATTAAGTATTTAGTCTGCATCGATCTTTCAGGGAATAGACTGGTATGTGTCCTGATTAAGTAAAAAAGTGGTGATCTATTAGGGATCTCTACAGTTGAGGAAACATAATTAGAACAACATGATCCATGACCTATAGTTAGCAGTATTGGTAATTGAGATGAAGATGTTGCAACACTACTTGATGGGAGAATGGTTTATTGTCTACTCTGATCAAAAGAGTCTCATGTATATCTTCTCACTTAAATTATAAAAACTGCGACAATGGCTTTAGATATATTTATTCATAGACTATGAATATGATATTTTCTATACTCTTTGGATGTGGACTGTAGTATAAAACACATGCAGCATAGGGTCTGGTTTATATGTAATCTATACGAAAACAGAGAAGATCGTCTTGTTGCAGATATCCTTCAAGGATAGTGATAGAGCAGCTTACCTCTTACCTATGATATTCACTCCCACACTCGTTCTATAATTCAGGGAGGCACAACTTTGGGACGTTGACTGTGAGGCTTGACATCCTCTGATATCATCATGAAAGTCTCTAGAATTATTTTTTGATGGTGGGGATCATGCCATCATTTTCAGAGGATGCACCATTGTACAATTGATTCTAAGAGAGGAGGTGTTTAGGGAGTTCTGAAAATACCCATTGGTGGTACATCCTGGTGTGGAAAAAATGTACCAAGACCTCTGGCATCAGTACTAGTGTCCAGGGATGAAGAAATTAGGGTTTGAATTCATTTCATGATGTCTCATTCGTCAGCAAGTGAAGGATGAGCATTAGGTTCTAGAAGGATTAAATACTAGATAAAAGGCTATAGCCACAGACCTATAGCAATAGTTTTATATGTCCATGGATATAACTTAATTTATAACAACACTTTTATTAAAATTAAGGCTAAATAATTGATTATAGACATGATTAAAAAAGTTTGTATCTTTGTTTTTTCACCATCTATCAGGCTTCTCCTCCCCACCATCTTTGATTCCTCTCCTCTACTAACACCTCCCATCCCACCTTATACCCGCGACCTATTCTCTCTCATCCTCCCTATCATCCCGTCACAAATTCTCCTCTAGGCCTCCCTCCTACACCCTCACAACTTCTTCTCTCTCGACAGTTACCACTACTCTCAGCGGCGACCTCTCCTGTCGTCAGCGACCTTTCGTTCTTGATGGCCTTGGCGACCTCTCCTCTCGCCAATCCTCATCACCTGACAGTTCCAATATGGCTTTCATAATGTTGTCCCATCCTCATCATCTTTGCGACGCTGCCTATCGCTACCACTGAATGAGGCAACCCGGTCACCTTTGTGGTAACATCTCACCTCTCAATTATGTTCAAGTGAAATTCATTCATGAACATTGATAGAATCATTCTTCCACCAAAATTCTTCCTGCACATGATTATAGGCATGTTAACATCCCCCATTCATCCATTATTTTCTACAGCATTGTGTAGCATTTTGAGGCAGTGAAAATTGTTCATATATCCCCCTATTTTTGGTTTAGTTTGATTTGATGATTACTTCTAGGTATGGGATTCTTATTCTATATTAATTTTTGCATCTGTGCAACTAGAATATTTTATTTTTCCATTAAGTTGATGGAAGGATTAACAAATGTAGTGATTTTAAATTTTTTTCTAGTTTATTATTATTTATAGGTGATCATTATTTCTTTGAATTGGATGTTTTTATTATGTGCATGTTGTGAATATTGTGAAATAGTTAAACACTATGGTTGATTTATAGTCCTTATAGATAGTTAGATAGACTATCCATCTATTGGGAATTATGTATGGATTCTTGTTGAGGTTGATATAAATTCTACACTTGTTAATGAAGTGCTTCTTCCCCCTAGATATGAGGATATAAATCTGAAGATTTCTCTTTAGAGGAAGCTATTATACTATGAAAATTGTCATTTTTGGGCATATAGCCTCTTACTAAAATAGAAACAAACTATGTAATCATTGAAAGATTAGGGTACATGATGATGCCAACAGTTGGAGAAATAATGATAAGGGTATGGTCCCACCCTCTACTCATGACACATCCTTGGAGGCCCCTTCTCATGGGGATGGATACAGGGGTGATCCTATCCTGGATGTTTCTAAGAGAACTAATGTGGGAATTCATCTAATGATGTTTTTGTTTTCTATACTGTTGATGAGTCTTATCATATCCATGCTACTACTGATATTATTGTCATGGTCTCTAGTCAAGGTGTTTTTCCACTGAGTAGATCACTACTTCATATCTTTTGTACGGTGTCACTCTAGAACCAGAACATTCCACTACTTCACCACATGTGAAGTATTCCAATGAGATGGAACCTATGCTAGCCAATGCTTCAGTACTAGTTATGTATATCATTGTTATGGAACCAAATCTGGTCACCGTCTCACTGCTAGTGAAGGTGTCAGTGAACTGAAAAAAGAGAGGGACAATACTTCAGTACCAAATAAGGATTAAAATGTTATGGAGCTCGAGAAGGTCATTTTGTACCAACAGGGAAGGATTCCTGTGTAGTCTATGATGAGGAACCACCACCTACTTTACTTACAGAGAATGTTGATTATTCTTGTCCTAATCTAGATTTTGATCAGGTTCCTATCTAGTGAAATTGTTTAATTTTGGATTCCTTTGGAGTTAATGAATTCTTTACTGAGTAGGATAATTATCTTATAATATTTTTAGGAGATGGTTATTAGAACACTAGTTATTTATCAATAGTTCCTTTATCTAGGATTTTAAGGAGGAAACTACTTGGAAGCCTTCTCTTGACCCCTGCTTAATTTGATAAATAATTCAATTACCCCATTACTGAATCCACCATGGGAGATGACAAGGAGTTTTCCCCATCTGAACATGACCTGTGTGACCCATCATATACTGATGCAATAGATTATATGGGTGAAGAGTTTTTGGAAACTGTTGGATTTGATAAAGGAAGGACACAATGTTATGATAGGACTAGTACTAGGTTATGTTCTGCTATAGATTGAAGGTAATATTTTGGAACTTCTTAAGGGCTTGGGAACCCCCCCCCCCCATGGTTAAAAACCTAAGGAACATTATTGTGAACAAAAAACCTATACTTATTAGTCTTACCAAACCAATATTGAAGTTTTTTTTTGAAGGAATTCAAATGTAAATCTTTCGGTTACTCATTTTATTTCTAATTATCAATTTGATGCTGCCACATAGTCCTTGTTGGTTCTTAATAATTATAGTTTCATTATCAATTACTTCCATAATGATCATCAGTCAGTGACCATCTCCTATTGCATTGGTAACACTACTATTTCTGTGACATTTATCTATGCCACCAATTTATATACAGGACAAAGATAACTTTGAATAAATCTGGCATCCATCTCTAAAAATATTTCTAGGACATGGATTTTTCATACTAACATTAATAATATTTTGGGGACTAATTAAATAACTAGTAGTAATTTCTATAAAATCAAAGCTTGTAATTTTTTTGTATTGATAAATGTGGCTGGCCCAAAGTTTCCATATCTGGAGTTGATTAAACATGTAGTCGATATACTTAGAAGGGGGGGGGGGTTGGAAAGTAGATTGGATAGGTGATTTGTGTAATTGGAAGACAGGAATAGTTCATTTGAGATATATGGAATCAGCCTTCCAATATTGCATTCTAATCATAGTCCTCTATTAATTAAATTCTATATTAATAGATCAAGGTCAACCCCACTTCCATTCAAGTTTAACTATTCTAGTCTTGTTGTTCCAGACAGTAGATAAATCATTTTAGATTCCTGGAAGATTGATTTTATGGTAATTCCTCTACCTATTTTAACTTTCAAGATAAAGATTGTAAAGGCCGAAATAATAGAATAGAGTAAAGCATTATTTGTAGTCTGGTCACGAGGCATTGGCTATGTGGTAATGATAGTCTGGAATTATGCATTCCATCATTAAGAAAGTGGTTATTGATATTCCATGTGATTATTCGACTAGTATAATATCCATGTGAATATGTAAATGGAATTATTTCATTTTATCTTTTCCATATTATACTGAAGTTCAAGTTTAAAAATATTTTGTTTTAGTTATACATGTCCTTAAATGTTTATGCTTATTTATGAATGTTTCCGCTATATTGTTATCCTTACTGAGCATCTGAGCTCACCCCTTTCAATGTTTTATTTTTCCCAGGATGTGAAAAAGTAATTTATGAATGACCTGTAGGGATAATATTAGGAGATATGAAGACATGATGTTGTTTTAGTAGTTTTCACTTTATGATGTAATGTAATTTTATGAATGTATCTAGTTATTCCATGGATACTAATCTAATCGGTCATTCGAGACTTGGTCTTTCTTGTGATCATTAGAATGTTATGTACTAATGCACCGACTCTTGGCAACTGGGTTCGGGGCGTTACAGTTGGTATTAGTGGAATTTTAGTTCAATCCTTGGAAGCAATATTTAGGAAAAATATGATTAGAGCACTTAGACCTAAGATGGACATTGAGGATTAGTATTGAAAAATTTCCTAGAATTTTGGTATTGTAGAGATTTTGTGAGTTTTTCGAGCAATACATCCCTGTTTGGATATGAGCTTGTAGAGGCGGCTCTGGTACAGATGTACATAGGGTTAAAACCCGAAAACACCGCTTTGATCTAGACTCGAATGGGAACTAGTGCACGACAACGGGCCTTGATGCACTCTTGGTTACGACACTCTTGGGGGATATGCTTTGGATAATTCTCATTTTCTTTAAAATCCATTTTGAAGGGTTTATGTGTATATACTTCCCTAAAGAAAACATTTTTTTAATGATTATTGAATATATCCATAAATAGTTTAATTTATGTTAAGTGTTTTACAAGTATAGAAATATGTATTTTGATTCATAAGCTGATCTAGTTTATGCCATTGTTTAGAAATCGCGCCTAGTGGAAGAAATCGAAACCATATCAATGCACGCACTCCATGTATGGATTGCCCTCCTGCTCAAGATAATTATTGTGGAGCTGATGAGGCAACTGGTGCTGATAAACTAATCACCATACTGGGACAACTCACTCAGGTTATGAATAATATCCTTACCCATATGGAGAACCTGGATCCACAACGTGGAGGATCATTGTTAGATCTTTTAATGAGGCAAAAATAATCAACGTTCAATGGGAGTACAAATCCCTTAGTACCTATGAAATGGATAAATTCCATAGAAAAAATATTTCAGGCTTTGGGGAGTAGTGAAAGGGAAAAAGTTATCATGGCAGTCTACCACCTCACTGGAGATGCTGATAAATAGTGCTCAATGATTCAAAACATGAAGGAAGATGATGAAGTATCAAATATGAAATGGATGGATTTAAAAGATCTATTTTTAGAAAAATACTTTTCTCGTGACCATCGAGCAGATATGGAATGACAATTTCTGATTCTGAGGAAAAAGTAGGATGAGAATGTCGCAAAGTATGAGGCTAAGTTTACAAGGTTAGCAAGGTATGATGGAGATTATATATGTAACCCAAGAAATACGATTTATCTCTTCATTGATGGGATAAAACCATATCTCCGTCGATAATTAGTCTCACAATCCATCTCGTCGTAAGAAGACATTGTCTCATGTGCTGTCAAGACATAGAAGGAATTATCTAAGTCTTATGATTTTAAATCAAAGCAAGAGAAGAAGAGATCTGTTGATCAATCTGGGAATGGAAATAAGGGGAAGAAGCGAAAAGTTGAATATACATCCTACAGAAAATGGGGGAAGAAACACCCCGTTACTTTCTTAAAAGGAATTAGAGTCTGCTAAAAGTGTGGTGAAAAAGGCCACCAAGCTCGTGATTGCAATGGGAAGAAGGAAGCTATCGATGTCCAATGATAAAATTTTAGGGATATGGGACATCATGAAAAGGAATGTCCTAATAGTCTAGGGAACTTACCTCAGAAAAGGCCATGGGATCCATGCCAAGCTTATGTTTTCACTACTGCTGAGGTAGAATCTTCGAAAGAAGTGGTGGCAGGTAATTTAATGGTTTCCTCATGTTTAGGAAAATCATTATTTTATTCTGGATCATTGCATTGTTTCATATCTTCCCAGTTTTCTATGAAAATTAGATATTTCCAATTTGATTTAACAAGGGATCTGTCAGTTAAAACTCTGAAGGGAAGTATCATTGCAACAAAGTATTGTGAATCGGTCCCCATTAGAGCACATTAATGTTCTTTATCCGCTGATCCAATTTTCATACCTATGATTGAATTTGACATAATCCATGGTAAGGATTGGCCTTCGAACCATGATGCAAAAATTTATTGTAAGAATAAAGAGTTTACTATTTTTGATGATGATGATAAGGAACGCCTTATCTTTAGTACAGAATCGTCACCACCGAATTCTTACCTAGACCCACCCCCAGTTGCTCAACGGAATTCAATTGTTGGGGAGGAAGATAATGAAATGATTGTGGGTGAGGAAAAGAATTTTCAAATAGAGGATGTTCCTATTGTGAAAAAATATGTAGATGTGTTCCGGAAGATTTACCTAGACATCCTCGAGAACGAGAAGTTTAGTTTTCCATTTATTTAATTCCTAGATCAAGGCTTATATCGAATACCCCTTATAGAATGGCCACTGTGGAATTAGTTGAACTAAAGAAACCACTAGAGGAATTGAGTAATAAGGGATTTCTTCTCCCTAGTGTTTCTCCATCGGGATCCCCTGATCTTTTTGTTAAAATAAATGTTTGGTCTATGAGGTTATGTATCGACTATAGGGAGATCAATGATATAAAAATAAAGAACATTTTTCTCCTACCTCGCATTGATGATTTATTTGACAAAATTCATGGAAATCAATACTTTTCAAAGATTTCCCTTTGGTCTTGATACAATCAGTTGTGTGTGAAGAAGGAAGACATTCCGAAGACAGCATTTCGAACCAGGTACGGGCACTACAAGTTTACAAAAATTCCTTTTGGATTGACTAATGCACCCTCTATATTCATGGATCTAATGAATAGTTTTTTCAAACAATATCATGATGATTTTGTGGTGGTATTTATTTATGATATCTTGGTATACTCCAAAAGCTATGAAGATCATGAAAATCACCTGCGCATTATCCTGAAAATTCTTAGAAGACATGAATTATATCGGACGTTTAGCAATTTTGAATTCTGTCTTTAGGGGATCACTTTTCTCGGACATATTGTCTCTAAGGATGGAATCTATGTTGATCCTTCAAAGACAAGAGAAATCCAAGAATGGCCAGCACCAACAAGTATAACCGAGGTATTTAGTTTTATTGTTTTAGCAGGTTCTTATCGATGTTTTGTCCAGAACATTTCCCAAGTGGCTAACCCATTAACAAAGCTCACACGTAAAGGGGTTACATTTTTTAGGACAAAAGAGTGTGAATAATGTTTTGAAGAACTGAAGAGAAGAATATTTAATGCTCCTATATTGACTTTACCACTGGGAACTGATGGGTTTGTTATTTATAGTGATGCATCAATGAAAGGAATTGGTTGTGTCCTTATGTAGAATGATAGGGTCATTCCCTATGCATCACGACAGCTAATAATTCATAACCAAAACTACCCTACTCGTGATATTGAGTTAGCTGCTGTAATCTTTGTTTTGAAGATATGGAGACATTATCTCTATGGTGAAAATGTGAGATTTATACTAATCAAAAGAGTTTGAAGTATATTTTCTCACAGAAAAAACTCAACATGAGGCAAAGGAGATGGCTTGAACTACTCAAGGATTATGATTTCATGATACACTACAACCTGGGGAACGAAAATAAGGTGGCAGATTCTTTGAGCAGAAAAGATCATGGAGTTTTGAACATGATGATATTTGAAAGGGATCCTATTTTTAATGGATCTAGTGAAGATGGATATGGGAATTACCATGGAAGGTGAGACATCGATACTTTTTCAAAAGGTTTCTAAACCATCTTTACTAGAAAGGGTAAAGAGTTCTCAGACTGGTGATAAAGAGTTTCAAAAGAAGATTAATGCTGTGAATGATGGGATATTGAATGACTTTGGTTATGAAGATGGAATTTTGATATTTGGGAAGAGACTTTGTGTTCCCAAAATACCTGATCTAAAAAGGGAATTGTTGGACGATGCTCATAGTTCCAAATTTCTCTATACACCCTAGGAGCACCAAAATGTATAGAGACTTGAAGGAACATTTTTGGTGTGGAAACATGAAGAAGGAGATTGCTGATTTTGTGTCAAGATGTATGGTTTGTCAACAAGTAATAGCTGGAAGGCAACAGAATGGAGGAGTCATGTAACCTATTCCCATATCAGAGTGGAAATGGGACAATATTACGATGGAATTTGTCAGGGGACTACCAAAGACTCCTAGAAGTAACGATGAAATGTGGGTCATTATTGATCATCTTACCAAGTCATCACATTTTCTTGCTATAAAGGAATATTTACCCCTTGAACAACTATAAAGGCTATATATTAATGAACTTGTGAGACTTCATGGAGTACCCTTATCGATTGTTTCTGATTGTGATCCTCGTTTTACATCAAGATTCTAGAAGAGTCTTCAGAAATCCTTGGATACTAAACATCATTTGAGAACTGCATACCTCCCTCAAACAGATGGACAATCAGAACAGACTATTCAAACCTTAGAAGACATGTTAAGATCCTGCTCACTTGACTTTCAGGGTATGTGGGATCAATATTTACCTCTGGTAGAATTTTCCTATAACATTAGCTTCCATTAGAGTATTCAAATGGCACCATATGAAACGTTATATGGAAAGAGATTTATCACACCAACCTGTTGGGATGACATTGGTGAAAGAAAACTTGTAGGCCCAGAATAGGTGGAGGAAACGATGGAAAAGGTAAATTTAATCTAAAACCACATCAAAGAAGCTCAAAATATGCAGAAGATCTATGATGACAACCGAAGGAAGGATTCGGAATTTCAAGTAGGTGATCATGTTTTCTTTAAGGTATATCCATGGAAGAGAGTAATACATTTCGGAAAGAAAGTTTTGTTTAGTCCCAGGTACATCCGACATTTAAAAATTCTAGAACGAATTAGGGTTGTAACTTACCGTTTGGAAATGCCGCAAAGTCTCTCCAATGTTCACGATGTGTTCCACGTATCAATGTTGAGGAAATACATGCCTGACCCAACGCATGTACTCACCTTTGAAGAATTAGAACTAGAACCTGATCTGTCTTATTGCAAAGAGCCCGTCAGGATTCTTGATACAAGAGAACAAGTATTGAGAAACCAGACGACTCGTCTGGTAAAAGTTTTGTGGAGAAACCATAAGATGGAAGAGGCAATGTGGGAACCCGAGGAACTTATGATGAAGAACCACCTGAGTGTTTTCATGCGGTAGTATTCTAGAAATTTCAACGACAAAATTATTTGAAGGAGGGGAGAATGTAACAACCCAAGCTTCCACGGTACGCTTCCCTTTGAATAATACAGAAGTGTCTGTTGTACACAACATCGAGTTCTAACACAAACACCACAACCAATCAAACTAGCCGTTATGAATAGTAATACCCACTTTTTGAAATTTTATAAATTTTATCTTTCAAAATGGACTTCTTTATTGGATTCGTAATGTCAAAATTAGCCTAGGGTGAAATTTTGGTATTTTTCAGAAAACTTTTAATTTTGGATGAATAGTGATAAAACAATGAGTTATAGTTTAAAACCCAATTTTTACATAAATAATTATTTATTTTATTTAAATTTAATTAAGTTAAAAATAGATACATAATACCAATATATGTTAAATGTAATTCATTGGAGTTATTTTAGAATAATTTTAGATATATAAAAATTTTATTGAACTTTTCACCGTCTTTTACCCACCTCATAGAAGAATTTGAAAATTCACATAAAACTTAATTTTACCACTTCTGTGAGTGGAATTTCGAAAATTCGAGAGAAATGGTTAATATCAAGGAGTAAAATGTGGTTCAATGAGATGAAAATAGTTTTTCGTGAATAGTAACTGTTTACTTTTATTTACCACAGTTAAAAGTAAATAGGGTAATTAAAGGTAAAAATGATATTAATATTACCCTAACACATGTTCTAATGCTATTGGGCAAGTGTATCTCGACCAAAAACAACAATAGGAATAAAATATTATCATTTAGGTCCACCTGGATTAGATTAGGACATTAATTATTATTTAATTCAAAGATGAGTTAAAAGAGTTAAAATAAAAGTTTAATAAGTAAGACATTTTTAATATAGGGTTATACATAAGATAAATTCGGTTTCAAATATTCATTAAAAATATAAAATTATTTCCTACATAATGGTATTTTATTTATTATTTTTAGACACTAAATAAGTTATTTTATATATGACACAATAGTGATACAGTAATTACCTAATTAATGAAATATTAAAATAATTGATATTATAAATATCAAAATAAATGTAATTTTAGAATTTTTATGAATTACACTAATTTTATAGTTTACTATGACATATTAGGATTGGTTATATATTTTTTATTAGAAGTAATAATGCTGTTATGAAATTATCAAAAACAAAATACCCAATAGTGTCAAATTTGACATAAAAGAGTTTTTTTTAAATATTATATTACTAATTAATATTCTATTCAAAAAAATCTATGGTTCGGACAAAGGAATTGTATCATGATATTTGTATCATTAATGGACCACTTGTGGGTCTCTTGGATGTACATATTAATTTTATTAACTATATAATATAAAAATACAATGTGACATGGTAAATGTTAAACTAATTTACTAAGAGTTAAAACTAAAATATAATGTTAACATAGTAACCCAAACCTATCTAAAACCTATTGTTTGAGTGTTTTGTGACCTATCCCCACCTTTACCTTTAAATAATCTACTTTGGAGCCATTTGAAACCGAATATGAATTTGTTATAAAATAATATTTTTCGCTTTTCCAAACATGCCTCTCACCCCTCTTATAAAAGGGAAATCCACCTTCTCACTAATTCAGACATTCAAAGCCTTTTATCTTAGCCCAAACCTGCCCAAATACTCTCTAAAATTCCATAACTTTATCCTAGAGGCCTTATTTTGAGCATAAATCCAACCTATGGAGACCTTTTGATCAAATCAAAAGAATGAACACGAAGAAGAGTTAATGTTTTCACCACCCTCTTTCAAGTTCCTTTCTTCTTCAACTTATAATATCGTTTTTATTACCATTCTAAAATAATAACTCCAGTATCTTATATATACTATGATGTTATTATAAATACGGTACAACCATATTCATTATTCTATCCATCGTTTGAATGACATGTCACCATACGTGCGTACGTACGGCTTACCGTCTCCACGTCGTGGTGTAATTGCTATCCAATAAATTATTATTTGTATGGGTATAATATTGATGTGTAATTCATGTAAATAATAAATATAACATGATAATGATTATGTATATATGATATACTATCCAATTATATCTGACTTTAATATCAAAAGAATGATATTGTCGCTCGTGCATACGTACGGTCTACCGTCTCCACGAACGCGATGAGATTCATTCCCCATCTTATCTATTCAAGAATAATTATCATTTGTTGATTAAAAGTAATGTTTAAGAACTTTATATCATTCTGTATATGAATAATATACATCCTATCCCTAAAAAACATGACTTATGTAACAAAACATATAAAAGAAAATGAGTAAGTTAACACCCGAAACAACGTTAATTAACAAAGCATTATGAGAAGAGTATATATGATATCATAATTATGTATATGGCTCTTGTATAATTTAATAACAATTTTTAAACTATTATACAGGAGGTTAAAATACCATAAAATAAGGAAAAGTACATGTTAAGGGTTTATTTCTCAATCTCTTCATTATCCTAGGTTGTTTATACGTAATAATATACTAGAACTTCTTTATCATCCACATCCATGTTTCTTAAAAATGTATTTTAAAACATTTTTACTATTTACTAGAATATGGGTTAAAGTCATTTATACCTATATTTGACTTTTTATAAGAGGTTTATAAAGGAATCTATCCGTCGTTTTCCAAACAAGGTCCTTTTTATCCTTTTCGACAGAATTAAGGTAAGAATGTCTTTTTTTAACTTATACGGCGGGTGTGTCTATTTTCCACCGTTATAGAATCTTCAAAGCATCCCTTACAAGATTATAAGAAAATCATCAATTTAAATGTTTTATTTTATAATTATTTGACTTTTAAATGATTTTAAAAAAGAGATATTTATCTCAAATAGTTTTTATTTCATCTATGTCAACATCCTTTGATGGATTTTCAGCTTATTTGAAGTTGATTTATTGTGATACAAAACTTCCATATTGTATTTAAGGTTTTGTGATATACTTCACTATGGATGTGTTATTTTTATACCATTCATGGTTTATGAAAAATTATTGACATTTCGTTTGCTAGTTTTAATATGAATTTTTATGTTATGTTTAAACCTAATCATCTGAGGAATGCATTGGACTTAATAAATGACGGGTGGAGCCCGCTATATCTCCCCGATGCATCGGTAGGTCTCATGAGACAACCTAGTGCCTTGGCATAAGGCCTTGACAAAATCTTATTTTTAGTCTGGGTACGAGGCCTTGGCTATGTGGTTATGATAGTCTGGCATTATGCATTCCATCATTATGAAAGTGGTCATTGATATTGCATGTGATTATTGGACTAGTAGAATATCCATGTGAATAGGTAAATGGCATTATTTCATTTTATCTTTTCCATATTATGCTGAAGTTCATGTTTAAAAAGCTTTTTTATTAGTTATACATTGCCATAAATGTTTATGCTTATTTATGAATGTTTCTTCTATATTGTTATCTTTACTATGCATATAAGATGACCCCTTTCAATGTTTTATTTTTTCCAGGATGTGAAGAAGTAATTCATGAATGACCTATAAGGATAGTATGTGGGGATATGAAGACAAGATGTTGTTGTAGTAGTTTTCACTTTATGACGTAATGTAAACTTTATGAATGTATCTAGTTATTCCAAGGCTACTAAACTAATTAGTCTTTCGAGACTTGATCTTTCTTGTGATCATGACAATGTTATCTAGAAATGCACCGACTCTAGGCAAATGGGGTCGGGGCGTTAAATTTAATGTGACAATTCAGTACCAATGTTGAAATTAATTTTTATAAATTTTATTTATATTCATTTTTAAATTATTGCTTTCAAAAATTGTTTTGAATTAGTTATTGTTCACATATGTGTGGTATTTTATATAAATATGCAAAAATGGACTTATTCTTATGATAATATTTGAATATATTATTTTAGAAATCACCATTTTTCATAAAATTTTACATGTGTAAAATTATAAATTGGATTCTTTAAAAATAAAATTCATTGATTGAATTTGTTATTTAAATTATATTATAAAGAATATTTAAAAGATAAATAATAAAGTTTATATTGGATAGACATATTTTTTTGTTATGTATTATAATTATTGTTTTATTTATTAATTCTATTCAATTATGTGTTTGAATAATCTAGTGTATTCGTATCAATGTTTTTCTTAAATGGTCTCTCAATTTTGATGAGGAAATTTATCAAATAAGAATGTGTTAATTAAAAAAAATTGAATTGATTAAGGGACTATCTGTAATAATGTGTGAACTTTGTCAAATGAGAATATCACATGGGAAAACCAAGAACATTAGTGTGATTTTTATTGAAATTACTCTATGTAGTGGTTTTCCCATCAGAAAATTTAAAGAGTTCTACAATATTAACTAAACAACATGTTGATATTTCTATGGGGTTACCAGTATAACCACAGATTATCGACTAAATATGATCATGCATGAGAAATAATATGTATCATTTAATCAATGAAGGTATGGGGATCATAGGATAACAATTTATAAACATAGCCCCTTTAGTGATTACAAATTGTGAATACTCTTATATTCCACTTCATTAGAAAGAATTATTAGTTTTTTCCATTTAAGACATTATATTTATGTTATTCTCATCTTTTAACAATTACTATTTTTTCATTATTTAATATAAATAATCGTTCAAAAAATAATTTAAAATTATTATTTTAAAATAATTTTATAGAGTTTATTTTGAATGAAAATATTTAATAACTTGTATGAATGATGATAAATATTTTCCTACATATTTTCTCACAAAATAAAAACTGTAATGACTTGTTATAGATGTTATTGATTTTTTTATATCAATTTTTTTACTCTTAAAAAATAATTTGTGACTTTATTTTCAAGAAACAATGAAAACATATCAATAATTTAAGGGTAATCATGAGTCGAGGGGATTTAGGGCTTACCTAGAATTTATTTTCTCATAAACACACACACCCACAAATATATAAATATATTCTGTATTAGGTTCTTATTTTGTATGATTTCTCTTGGAAGATTTACTATTTTGGGATAATATAGTGATGAGGGGTTTCAAATATAAATTTTTCATTTATTATTTTTATTATTTTCTTTTATCATAACACACATATATTTTTTTACAATTTTATATTACTAGTGGATAAATAAATTAGAGTGTTTGTTTATAACATCCTGAAATAGTAATATATAAATATTTTATTTGATTGTATTTATGTTGAATGAAACTATGATTAGAAGAATATACAACCCATTAAAATATTCTGATATATTTATTTTTAAATGAATTTCAACTCATCAACAACATGATGTACACAAAACAATTTGTTTCTTCAATTTATTACTATATAAGAAAACTCTGTTTTATCTAATAGTAATATAATAGTAATAATATTAATTATTTGTATATTTATCAACATGCCACTAGTATAGAGGATATTAAATGGATTGACTAACTTATGAAATTATATATCTTATAAATTTATATTATTTTACTATTGATAATAAATAAAATAAAAATAATTAAATTAAATACTATTTTAAAAAAATTGTTTTTCTAAAAGATGGCTTAATTAAGAATTACATAGGTAATGGAAAATTTATATATTATAGTTTTATATAATTAACATTTTAAAATAAAAATAATTTTTGGAATCAAAATATAAATATAATTTTTCAGTGAATTATTTATTTTTTCTAAAACTTTCCCTTAATTTTATAAATACTGGAAAATTATGAGTATTATTTCAAAACATCCTTTTCATTTAAATAATTTTTAGTAATAAAATATACATTTAACTATATTAATTAAATACTTTTACCAGGTTCATTACAATTTAACCTAATTTATTTCATTTGAATAACTTCCATATTGAATTTAGATATAAAAACACTATAATATTTTGTGCCTTTTCTCTTTAAAACGCAGTATTCTCATTACGTTTACTGAATTTATTTAAAATAAGTTTTTTAGAAATATAAATTTAATTAAAAATTGATTTAATATTAGGAATAATAAAAATTTATAATATCAAATAATTTATTCAATATTTTGACAAAAATAATTACTTAAAACAATAAAAAAATATCAAAGTGAAGGTTAAAATAGATTTATCAAGGTGTAAAATAAAGTAAAAAGTGTTAAAACAACATGAAAACTAGTCCAACACATATTTTATGGAAATATATCAACCATACATATATTAGTTTCAATAATGTCTATTTTGGGAATGTTATTTATGAAAACACATGTGTGTGATTAAATCTTTATAAAAATACAAGTGTACCAATAAACCCATATATAGAAGGCCACCACTCTCCTATCATCATCACACAATAAAAAAAATTCGCAAACCCTAATCAAATCACATAACCATAACTACAACACCATACCTAAATACATATTTTTGGAAAAATATCAATGCATGATCGAATTAGTGAAAACATATGTTGGATACCCAAGGAAGAGGTCAAGTTCTACAATAAGTGTTTTTTATTTTATTTGATTATCCACATATGAGACTATTATTAAACCATGATGATCTAAAAACCATATTATCACTAATATAATTATATGTATTTATATTAATGTATTTTCCTATAACTATCTACGCTTCTATAAAATAGATTATAAAATCATCATTTGTGTTTGTCGTGGACTACCAACTCACAAATCGATGCCATTATTTCTTCTGTTACCACTATCCATGGTTGGGTGTCATGATGAAGATAATGTAAATATATATTTCTATGGTATTCATAATAATTTTATACCACGAGATTAAATATCTCACATATTCTCTTTTAATTTCCATTACATATGAGATATGATAATATCACTCATCTATACAGCAGACTATTTCTTCATGAAGAAATATGATTCATCTTTCAATAATTTTTTACATATAAGGTGATAAGGGTATGGTTAAGTATCATATATCATATATATTAAATAATCCTCATATTCACTATTTATATAATTTTTTTATTATAATATTTGTAAAAATATATATATATATATAAATTTTTCGATATTAACTTCCCAGTAAATGAAATATTATATTGTCGATCTTATATGTGTGGACTATCACCTTCACGAAACTATGTGGCCCTTATTTCATCAATAGAGAACAAAAAATGTAAATTTAATTTAATTTTATGAAATAAATTTTTATTTATAATATTATGACTCTTCTGAACAGATAAAATATTACATACCACCCTTCAAAAAGAATCATGTGAAAAATTGAATTTGTTACTCATGCGTATGTACGCCCTAATTCAATAATTATCAAAACACATTTTTGAAAACCATGTTTCTTTAATGTAATATAAAAGTATAATTGACATGTAAATATAATACTTTTTTGGATTATTATAATCCAGGTTATTGAACTATATAACATGTGCAAGAAAGAGATCTTTCATAAATAAAATAAATGAGAAACCAAGGAAATTAAAACATGAAACATTGGGAATAAGAAAATATTAACAATGAATGGGTGATAATATGTAAAAAAGGGGTTATATATATAATTAAAAATACTAATATGGTTATAAGAAATGTTAATAACATGTTTAAAACAACTATATATGATTTGAAATCATGTTAAACTAAGGGAAATATATTGTAATGGATTTAGTCTCATATTCCATTCATTAATATATTATTATTATTTTTAGAATTAAATTTTACTATATAGTGTTCTATATCCATGGGATTTATGTTCATTTTCATATGGTAAACACAAAATGTTCTTTTATTAATTATCAAATATATATTATAAACATTGTACGTGTTTTTTTCACAATCCCATTCTAATCAAGATTATATATACTTGTATTTACATTGAATGAAATTATTTGAAAATTGTATAATAAAAACCTGTAATTTTTTTATTTTCTATTTAGTCAATATTTATTCATGAAAAAGTTCCAGTTTTTTTGAATTTGTCTTTGAAAAATTGAAATGAAAGTTTTTAATAAAATCTATTTTATTTAACTCTTTTGTATGAAATCTATTTTATTCCAATACCCTATTTTCTACTATTTTTTCAAAAAAAATATTTTACCCTTTTAAAAATGATTTTTCAAATAAAAATTTTCATAGTTGAGTTTTAAAAAATGTTTTGACTATAATCATCATTATATTTTCAAGAACATAACTTTTCTATAATTTTTAAAGTAAATAATGATTATTCCATTTTTATTTTATAAAAGTTATGGTACTATACATCATAATTTCTTCAAAGATTAATGATCATGTTTACAATGTTTTAAAAAAATACCTTTTTAATATTAATGAAATTATGTGATTTTAAAAATTATTTTAATTGAAATGGATTTTTAAAACTCTTTATGTATTGAAATATGATTTTAAAGTAAAAATATATTTTCTAAAAATATTTTTGATGACATTTTTATTTAATTTATATTAAAAAAAGACAAAAATCCATTTTTTTACATTTACACGATTGGAGGTTATATTGTATTGAGACTAACCTTTTTCATCATATTGATGGTTTATGATCATTATAACTAGGGATATAAGTGATATTCCCTTCCTTAAATTATTTTTGTAATAAAAACATTACCTAGAAATGATCACGTTCCAATTGACATTAGGCAATAAATATCAATTGTATATCCATATTATTTATTATATGAATTTTTATTTCTTAAACCATATATCATTTCTATATATTGTTTTTAAAATAAAATGTTATTCCATATATAGAGAAATTTTTATAACTCGTATCCTTTACTAATATACATATACATTATAATATTGGACATCATTTATGAATTAATCTAAACACCCAAAAAATCTGTATATTTATTTTTAATTATAAGTGATTTTTACCAGACGTAATAATTCGATGGAATGTGATTCTGAGGCTTGGAGAGCTCGAAAAAAAATTGTGAACTTGTTTATGACACATTAAATTAAAGTGCGATCAGTTTTTTCTATCTTTTGAACTACTGATCTAATTGAATATCTGAGGAGACTATTGAATTTTGAGAACCATGATTCACTTTGGCGAAGCGTAACTTCAACCGAAAAATGTTGGACGGAATAGATAATTTTTCGACTTTTTAGAAAAAAAATTAAACAAAATAACCCTTTGAGTTATTTTCTTCTTCATCAATCGTTGAGCGGTGGTTGGAGGGACAGTAGTGTAATGATAGTCATTAAATTATGATGAATAAATGACCTATTACATTGTTTGTGTAACTGCAATGCATGTTTCATTAATATGTCCATTAATTATGATTCATTAATGGACAATAATAACGAACACAACATGGGGATTAATTCTTTTATTAATCAAACCGTTGGCATGGGAATTCACAAAACACAAGAGAATGCTCTAACGAGACATTGACGTTATCACACTCCAATGAATAATGTTGATCGATCAACGACCACATGATAACTCGAACGGTACATCGACGAACAACAATGAACGACATCGAATGTAGATTCCTTAATTCATCTTCAATGGATTCTATCTAATCTATGAAGGGGATTTTGTGTGTTTTATATTCCTTATTTTCCCATTCATGAATAATAAGAAGAATGAGGATCAACCAACCAAATAATTGATTCACGATTCATTCTTAATTATGGGAGGTTGCTTTGTGGTTATACTTTAATGTTTCCTTAATTGTATAAATATTATTATTTCACCCCTATGATAAAATTATATCACGTATGGCATGGGGTAATCTACATAAGGCCTAGACCCACCGCCGTTCTTGAGTTTTGTGGGGTTATCATGGGAAACTGGGCAACATGGCAGAACAGAGATTACATGGGCTTCACATTGAATGTTGCGAGTTGGGAGGCCTGTAGGCACTAACGAGAAAGAAAAAGGACCACCGGAGCATCTCATGTGGCCAGCTAAAGGTTTCAACAAGGCATCGTCAGCCGGCCCATGCCGGACGCGTGCAGAGGTGGTGCCTGTATGCGCTACAGTGGAAGGAGCCATGACTAGATGGTTGCGGCTGGTGTAAGGCCTGGTGCTATCATTCCGTTTCGGAGATGGATCATCCCACATTGGCTGTTCAGCTAGCTCAACGGCTGACTCATGCTAGCTGATTTGGGAGGAGGGGTGGTGCAACGCTAGCACTACCATTTGGAAGAACCGAATGCATTACGTCTGGTCCAATAAAACCGGCCCGCATGCAGGCCAGGTTTTCCAGGAGGGCCGGACCCCATCCCTCGAGCCAGAACTACATGCCGGGTCAGACCCTCCAACTAGGCCAGACCCATCGGCCAGGTGAACCAATTAGTTGGACCGGAACTGCTGGCCCAACAGGCGGGCTCGACCGGATCCATACAGAATCCAGACCTGACCGCTCCTATTTCACTAAATCAAACATAACTCACAAATCGGGTGACCAATTAATACTCAGTCTATGGTATGAGGAACCTTTATATGAGGTGGTACTTTTGAGTTACTCCACATGAGTTTTGGAAGATGTTGGCGTACTTTTTGAATAGATCAGACTCTAATCCAACCGATACCTATTTACCTTTGAGATTATATCTTACTAACCAAGCATCTGATTGACATGTCATCTGTCGCATTGGAACCCTTATGCCATGAAATTAATTTGGGTTACATTTCGAGTAACTTCGTGGAAGATGAGGTTTTACAGATATCATTAGGATATGTACCTACAGAACTCAAGCATAGTAAGTGGGGGAATCTAGTGGACAGATATCATATAAAGATCGGTCCTTCGTGGATAGACATGAGATCAACCCAATATGTATTGGAAGCAGTGTGACCCTCCATGGATCGAATATGGAACTACCATTTGTGGATCAACATTAGAGGGACTCTTCATGGGCTGACAGCAGTGCAATCTTAAGTGGATCCACATTCATACGACCAGTTGAGGATCAGATATAGAAAGATCCTTTATGGATCGAAAATAGAGAAACCATTCTCACAACCGTAGCATTGCTTCCTAATTGAATAAAATGATGTAGCTTAAGACTAATCATCATTATTCATTCTCTGTAATTTGTATACCAGGTGTGAGGCATCTTTTAATTTATGATTTGTGTTTTGAGATCAGACATTGTGGTTTTTTAATTTTGGAATTCTGGGAGACCATTGGGGGTTTAGGTGTCCCTAATGGGTAATGTTATACTAACCCCAACATGGGATTCACAAATAACTTATTGTGTTTTGTGCAGACAATGGACAACTTGTCAAAGACATGGGGAGAGAGGGATAAATTATTGTCTAAGGTGATTTATAGACGTAATGTGCAGTAGCGATGACAGAAGATGATATGTACATACCCTTCAAGGTGAAACCACGGTGGGAAAACATCAGAGCACATTTTCCCCTATATACTGTACATTATTTTCTATTGGGTTTGTATACTTTCCCATTTTACTTTATGTTCACACTGTTATTATCATCAGTTCTACTTTGTGATTTTCTTTTGTTTTGTACATAGTCTGTGTGTACATGTTTAATGTAAATGTCATCTCTTTTGGGATATGTCTTTATGGTGCTAGTCGCCAACCCCTGGCCAATGGAAGGCGGGAGTGTGGTTGTCAATGCTTGGGCCATGGGGTAATGGTTGTAACCATGTGGTATCAAAGGTCATCTATTCTACTAGAAGATCAAAATTTTATATTTTCAATAGAGTAATAGTGTGAGGTGTCCTGAGTTCATATTATAGTTTGTGGGATTAGTGATGGTGCGGAGACAAACATATCCATACTCCATAACCATTAGTTCTGATTTCATACTAAATACATGAAATATGTTGTTTGTGTGTGTCTGAAAAAAAAATTCTTTTGATTTCATTTGAGTCAGCTCAGCAGATATAACTTCTTAAATGTGGAACATCTGTTTCTCCACAAGATTCCGCCACATCGACAGCAATCTTGGATTTCAGTGAGAAATCACAATGATGGCCCACTGAGTGATTAGGTGTTGGTGTTGGGCCCTCATACAATGATAGAATCTTTGGGTGGTGTACAAGCAGCACCACCACCCATACCACAGAAGTTGACACCAGTCCCACCAGCGGACATGGCACGGAGACTGAGCGCATTGCACGAGTTATAGATAAAGAGGCCTCTAATGTTTCGAGGCGAGTCGGATATGAAGGAACCTGAGAAATGGATGGAGGATGTCGATATATTTATTCTCTTGTATTAGACACTATAATACTAGATACTCATCCTAGATGCAAGTCTCATTCAGTGCATAACATGGTGATGGTTGACCCTAACCCTTTAGACACATGAGGAGGTGACTCATTACTGGTAGGACACAAAGATCTTCTTCAGGGTGTAGTTTGTTATAATGAATTTAAACTCTGTCCATATTCAATAGATACTACACTTATAGTAGGGTAGCCTGATAGTGGCCTGGTACTCGGTGAGATTCACTAACCTTTCTCCCTACACTAACTATATGGTATGTGATCCTTTCTTTTGGGCCCAAACCATTAAGCAGGGACTCTGAAGGGAGATCAGAGCATTTATGATATCGCCCATCATCCCAAAGCAGGCTAGATTACAAGAGATAGTACTATTGGTGAAGATCTTCCTAGTTGAGTAGGCACCGATAGTGAGAGCCATGATTTGATGACAGGTAACCGAGTCATATTTAACATGTAGTAGGTAGATTACACAAAGTCCTAAGTAGGTCAGACCTTCCAGATGATGAGTCCATGATATAGGGTTGGAGGTGTAGAGGTCCCAAGGAAAAAAGAGGTCAGTAGAGGAGAAGACTAGGCTACTCGTGCGACGGATATGGATATATGGCTTGTCAATTACCAACTTGCAATAATAAGGATCATAATAAGGACCAAGGACCTCCAAGGAAGATAAGTAGGTTTATGTGAGGGGTTTCATAGGAAGGCGGACATGGTAGTGGAGAAGGTCATGAAATAGGTGGTGGGTGACAGTTTTAGTTACTACTGCGACCGCCCTCAGGTACTCCACCCTGACCTCAGGGAGTAGGTGGACATGGATGATATCAACTATATGTGGCATAGGCTTATGACCACGGTGCTCCAAAGATGATTTGGGATATGATCTATGTCTACTCTACCCTATATGCAGTTCTTATAGACATAGGTTCCAGTCAATATTTTATTTCCATGGCTCTCGTTTATTGTTAGGATATTCAGATGTAGCCATTGGCTCGATCCTTATGATTATAAACTCATACGGGAGGGGATTCAATGATTACACATGGTCACCTGAAGTGTGATCTTACTCAGGGATGAGAGAGATTAGGCTTGAATATCCTAGTAGTATCATCAAGGCCTTACGATGTCATCTTGGGTGTGGACTTTCTACCCATGGTACAAGTTCATATCTACAATTTTAGGCCAAAGTACGGTGTGTCTGGGAGGATGAGAAAAGGAGTTCCTTCACCTATGTGAATGGAACCTTTCTAGCACAGGATTGACATTCTCAGATGAGGGAGAAACTGGTCACTAGTTAGTTGGCTAGCCTTTCCCTTAGTGTAGTTGATGTGGGGAGTTTGATCTATCCCGTATTGGTGGACAAGTATGTGAATGAAATTTTTAAGAATGTTTTAAGACATCCAATTCATAGAGGGGTAGACATATACATCAACATGTACCATGTGATGACATCGATATCTAAATTAGCTAATCAGATTTCTCTTGTGTAGCTTTTTTAGATGAGGTTATAGTTAAAGGACTTACAATGGAGGGGTTTGGTATGGCCTAGTGTTTCCCCACAGACAACCTAGTTTTCTTTTCATGACAGAAGATGGAAGTTGGAGAATTTTCGTGGACTATCGGTGCCAGAACAAGGTGACTGTGAAGAACATGTATCATCTACCGAGGATTGGTGATCTCTTATATCAGTTGATTTAGGCTCGGTGGTTTTCTGAAGATAGACTATAGATCAAGCTATCATCATCTTCATGTGAGGGATGTGTACATAAGGAATACAACATTTAGTTGCTTGTATGGACACTATAAGGTCTTGGTGAGGCCATTAGGCATGACCAAAACCCCAATAGTGTCCATGTGAGTTATGAAATAAATATTCCATCCTTACCCTAATCTCTTCATGGTGGTTTTCAAAGATGACATCTTGGGGTACTCAACATAGATGGAGAACCATGCCACACTTCTACAAAGAGTCCTTGAAAAACAATGAGAGTACTAGCTTTATGGAATGATCTTGAAGTTCCAGTAATAGAATGAGAACTCCACATTCGAAGACACGTTATCTCGTAGGATAGAGTTGCGGTGGATCAATAAACGATAGGGCCAATTAATCCTCTGGAGCCACCCACTTGTGTGAATGAGGTGTAGAGTATCTTGGGGTTGGTTGGGTACTGCTAGAAATTTGTAATAGACATTTCAAGTGTTTCCACACCTTTTTCACCTTAGGAAGAAAAGTTAAAACCATTATTTTGGAGGGAGTGGTTCCAGTAGAGTTTCTAGGTTCTAAGGTATAGACTGATGTGTGCTCGAATCTTGAGGCTACCTGAAGAGGGTGTTTGGTATATAGTCTACTATGATGCATCAAGGACCGGACTATGGTCTATCATGAGGTATGAGCGAGATGTGATTGTTGACTACTCATGACAGCTACAGAAACATGAGAATAATTATGTTAACCATGACCTAGTGTTATCAGTAGGGGTTTTTTAGTTGAATATTTGGTTGAACTACTTGATGGTTGAATGGTTTTTGTCTATTACGATCAGAAGAGTCCCATTTATATATTTGTACATATGGAAATAAACCTAAGAGAACGACAATGTATGGAGTTTATCCAGAACTCTAACTTTTAGATAGTCTACACTCCTCGGAAGGGAAATATAGTATCATAGAAATTCAATAGGAGGTATGGTTTACAGCTGATGAGAAAGGTGACAGAGCAACTTTCCACGTTGCAGGTATCCTTTGTGGATAGTGATGTAGCATCTGAAAAATAGTCAATGATTGTCACTTCTCTACTCCTTTAGTGAGTTTGGGAGGAACAGTTTGGGGATGTTGACTGCGAGGCCCGATGTGCTATTATTTACTCATGTTAGTCTTTTAATATATTTTCGATATGTAGGGAGCACATCATTATTTTAAATGGACTAACCATAGTACCAATGACATATCTGGTAGAGTTATTGATGGAGTTCCATACATCCCCTTTGGTAGTACATACTAGAGTGGCGAAGAAGTACCATGACCTCCGACGTTTTTACTGATGGATAGTCTTGAAGAAATAAGTGTCATAATTCATTTCCGGACGCCTCACTTGTTTGTATGTGATGGTCGACCATCATATTCTTGCAGGCTTAGTGCATCCATTAAAGGTACTAGAATGGAAGTGGCGTGGAATCTCCATGGACTTTGTGACTGGGTTAACACACACGTCCAAGGGCCATGACTATCTGGGTGATCATTGACGAAATAACTATGTTGGCCCATTTTCTACCCAACTGAGAGCAGGGATCTATAGTGGTATTAGGAGAACCCTTGGTTTAGAAGATAATACTTCTTCATGGGATACCATCGATGATCATTACATATCGTGAAACTTGTTTTACAACTCAGTTGTGGAAGGGATTACAAGAGGGTTTTGGGACATAGATACGCTTGAGAACTGCCTTTCACCCTCAGATAGATGGTTAGATGGAACATACCATATTTTCACATGAAGACATGATTCATGCTTGAATCCTTTATTTTGTACGTATTTGGGAGGAGCACCTTCCACCACTAGAGTTATCATACGACAACAGTTATCACTCCTCCATCGGAACGAAACTTTTCTATGCCTTGTATGGAAGACCATGCAGTTCACCACTATAATAGATAGAACCAGGAGAGTCTGCACCTGTTGGTCCAAATTTTGTTTGCGCTACCACTGAGAAGGTGAAGATCAACCAGGAGTATCCAAAAACTGCATAGAGTAGGCCAATGTCTAATGTTGATAGGAGATAGAGATCCTTGGTGTTCAAGGAGGGAGGCCATGTTTTCCTTAGGGTCTCACCACAAAGAATATTTCCAATAATTGTCTAGGGTGACAATCAATCTCTATGGTTAGTTAGTCCTTTTTAGATCATGAGGAGAGATACTGAGGTGGCGTACTGCCTAGATCTTCCACCACACATGAACTAGGTGCAATATTGTTTTATTCATGTAAAAGCTGAGGATATATTTGCATGATCAATCACAAAAAATCAACTAGGGAGATTTAGAAATTGAAGAGGGATTTAATTCTACCATGTTACCTATGGAGATAGAGAATCAACCAGATCGGGTCCGTCGTAGACAGTTGATCCCTCTAGCGTGAGTTCAGTGGCAGCATGGGAACCACTGGGAGAGCACATGGGGGATGGAGGCTTACATTTGTACGCACTAACCCCATTTGTTTTCTTTAGTTTTTGTTGTGTATTTCACGTACATAATGACCTAAGGTGGGGAGAATTTAAAGGCATGAAAATTCCATATAAATTTTTCTTATTTATATGGAATTATTGAAAGACTTTGAAATTTTAATGGAATGTTATACCAAGAACTAGGGTGTCCAACATTGTATTTCAAACATTTTCAAGGTACATTCAGTAATGATGCGAGTAGGGTTTTCTCTCTTTTGAACCACAGCATGGATTGAAAATATAAAAGAACCGTTGAATTCACAGCATCAATATTCTCTTAGGATAAGCATAACTTTGACCTGGTAGGTTAATACATGAAAGATAGTTTTTGTACTTTTCAAACAAAATATCTCTTTGATTTATTTTATTATTCTTCAACCGTTGAGAGATGGTTGGCGATACTGCAATGTAACAATGATCCTTAAATGAAGATCAATAAATCACATGTAAGCATGTTTTTGAAACCACAATGCCCTTGTTTATAATAGGTTCATTAATTATGTTTCATTAATGAACCATAATAATGAACAAAACATGAGGATCAATTATTTTATTAATAAACCCATTGGAAATAATAATAACAAACAATCGGAGAACGCTATGAACAAACACATATGATTTCACCCTATGAGGAAAAATGATGAATGATCGATGACCATTAGATTACTTGAATTGGACATTGACGAACAATGATGAATGAATTCGATCTCGGATTCCTTCCTTCATCCACAATGGATTCCACTAAATCCAAGTAAGGTATTTATGTGTTTTATATTCCCTCTTTTTCTGTTCTTGAATAATATAAATAATTCAGATCAAATAACAAATGGGTTGATCCATTATTCATTAGTAAATATGGGAGGCTTTTTCGGGTGTATACATTGGGTTTTTTCATAATCTTATAATGATTATTATTCCAAATCTATGATAAAAAAGCTAATGTGGTGGGAAAGGGCCCATCTACATTATGCCAGTGGCACGGTGGTGCTAGCGACCAGCGATAGTGGGCAACCCATGCCTGTCGATGGGGCCACCGGTGCAGGGGCGTCTACAACCAACGACAGTGGGTGACCCATACCTGTAGTGTTGAGAGGCAGCACCCACAACCAAGACGGTGTTAGGAGCCACATCTGGATGGCCATGGATGGTGGAAGTTGCAACATCGATGTGCCACATGGGATATAGAGTGGCCCTCTCAGGCTAGTCGATTATCGCAACGGACAACTCTTGTAGGTCATTTATTGAGGAGGGGTGGTTCCCCTTTGGTACCGCCAGCTAGAAGAACCGGACACGTTGCATCTAGTACAGCCCAATCGGTCCGCATGTGGGATGGGTTTTCTTGTGGGCCTGACCCACTGGCTGGGCTTGACCCACCAGCCGAGCAAGACCCAAGGGACCAATGGGCCAGTCGAGGCAGCCCCTTACTGGACCCAGACTCGACCGGTACCTTTTCACTAAATCTAACGTAACTTGTAAATCGGGCATCTAATAGACTCACCGTCTTGAGAATTAGTGCCCTTACGAAAAGGTGGTCCTTTTGAGAAGCTCCACTTGAGTTTTGGCCAATGTTCACGTATAGATGGGTTGGATTGTAATTGAATCCTGCCATGCTCTTTTTTATTTTATTTTCATAAATCTTATAGACATCGCGTCTGATTGACATTCCATTTATCTTGTCTGAACCATTAATGAAAGACAGTACATTGGAATAATTCTTCGTAGGAAATTGTAGATTTTGAGGTAAGAATGATATCTTGAGGATCAGATCCCATAGAATATGATTGTTCTAAATACGAGAATCCAGTGGCTTGATGTCAAGTGAAGTCCAGGGATTGACATGAGAGAGACCCTATGTGGATCAACATCATTGTTACCATCGAACAGTTAGAAATGGAATAACCCTTCAAGGATTGATATGAGAGATACCCTCCATGGATTGGTAGTAGTTTGACCCTCTATGGATCAGTTGTATTGGAAATTGTTGTGGATCAGTAGTAGCACGACCTGACATGGACCCGCCATTAAGAGACCCATCGAGGATCGGCAGAAGAGTTACCCTTTGTGGATCAACATTAGAGAAACCATTATTGGATTAGTATCTAAGAAACTAATCAGATTAAAAAGATCTATCTTATGACGAATCATTTTATTGTTATTCTCAATGTTTTATATCTCATGTTTTCTGTCTTTAACACTATGCTTTATAATTGAGATCAAATTTGTAGTTTTTTCATTGAGGAATTTTGGGATAACATCGGGTGTCTTGGGGTCCCTATAGTGTATTTTTATATTCACCCCTACACAAGCATCGCATGCACCCTGTTGTGTCTTGTTTAGACGATGGACATCTTGACTACGAAATGGGGATCATGGGATAGACAATTCTCAGATGTGATTGATAGACGTGGTAAGTGGAAGTGATGACAAACGACGATATGTACCTACCCTTATTGAAAGATCCTTTTGGATGAAATTCAAATTATGTTTATCCCTCTTTGTTGTTCTTTCTTTTCGGTTCAGTTTTTTTAATGTCCTTATTTACATTCACTTCACACTTTTATGATCAGGAGTTCTCCTTTGTGGTTTTATTTTTTTGTGTACCTAGTATTTGTGTGTACATGATTAATAGAAATTCATTCTCTTTTTGGGATATACATTTCTTGTTATAGTCACCAACCCTTGGCCTATGGATGGAATGCATGAGGTAGTCATGGCATGGGCCCCAGGGGATGGGTCATGACAATTATATTGATTATTAATTATATGATGAAATATATGGACATGAATGTCATGGGTTGGGAAACATTTATATAATGATCCTTAATGTATTGATTTTCTCATGGTATGAATTAGTTGGATATGCACTGTTAAATCGGTTTTCACCAAGTATGTTATAATATATCATTTGAAAGGTCTTGATATTAAATCTATCATGTGACTGTGAAGTACGATGATTTATAATTATTGGTTTCCTGTAATTTTTAATTATTATATCCATTATATTTTCACAATGATATTATATCTTGATGTATTTCATTATCAGATTATTGGTTATATGAAATCGTGTTTCAGTTATTTACCTTATAATATTAATCATCTCATATACATTCATAAATTCATGTTTCTAAAATGGAATTTTAGTTTTTTAATTTACCAAGATGTAATGTTTTTTTTAATAACTAATTGTGAAATTAATATAAATTTAATGTATTGTGTGTTCTGTTTTTTATCAATACATACTGTTTAATATTAGTGATTCGTGATTTCTTCAACTATTGTTAACTGATACATAGAATTTGTGATCACCTATATTTTATATCCTTTCACTATGATTCCATTAAGTCTACAGTGAATCATATATGTAGATATTCATGAGGAAACAATGTTACTATAAAAATGTCATGTAATTTTTATATTCTAATAAAATGAGAGAATAATGCTTTTATATAGTATATCAATGTAACATAACTTTTTTATCCTTCCAAATGTGGTTCATTCTATCATAATATAATGTAATAAATAAAGGAAAAAAATATGGGCTACAGTTGTTGAGGTAGCTACATTTTTTATCAGAGGTTGATTAGTAGAAAATTTGGGAAATTGTTTTAGGAAATCAAAGATTATGGATTGTAACAATCTGATATAATTTTAGTTTAATATTGAAGAATATCAAAAAAAATTAAAAATATAGAGATCATGTGGTTTTTCTATAATGACATCTCTTTGGATACTACAAGTTCATTAGGATCTAGAATTGATTTACTTGGGGTATAATACTCTCAAAATTTTGCATTGGCATTTACCCCATCAAAAATCAGTGAATTATAAAGTGCCTTACTATAGACTTGGTTTGAAAACCCCATTCGATTTTCCAAGGATAGTTATCATTTTCATTACAGTACATTATGAAGTATTTTAATAGAAGATGATAAATTAATGACATATGACAAACTATAATGTCTTGGATTCAAAAAAATTTCCCATTATTAAGAAATCCTATAAATTATTTTTTGGTAATCCCACAATTAATATTGTTTCCTGAACATTTTTTTGGTTTTAGTCGATGTCCTCCACTTGAAAAAATTATGATAAGATTGAATATGAAAGAAAAATGTGGTTGCCATGAGAAACAAAATGGGAATATGATATGAGTGAACAATATATAGATTATTACTAATATGTTTCCCAGAAATATGATTAAATATATACACCATAACAAAATCCATGTAGCACAAAATAAGAGAAGTATTAAGTTCGTTATGAGTTCTTGTTTTGGAGACCACTGTGAATGGAAGTCCCAATTTATATGATGTAAGAAATATTCTAGGAAACAAATAGAAATGTGTCTCAATAGAATATGGAAATGAATTATGTGCAGAAACTAAGGGAATACAAAAAATAATTGGTGGGGAAACATAAAGAGTATTATAGAATGAAAAAAATATCCATAAGCATCCATTTATTTTTTAATTCTTAAATGAGGGGAACCTAGAAACTATATATGTTAATGAATTTATCTAAAGTTCATCCACTATGAAAAAAGGAGATATTCTATAATATAAGAACTGCTGTTTTATTATATTAGGATTTGAAATTTAAATTTTATATTTACTTTTACAAATGATATAGTGGTGTAAGAATCATGAAACATGTAAGTATTGTCTTTATTATAAGAATAAAATATTTCTTCATTAACATAAATGTTATGGAAAACATCATTGGATTACGTATAAAGTATATATAGTATGTTAAATGTTTTAAATTACCCTATATATATTTTATATTTAATGATAGTATGCTTATATTAATAATATTTTGAAGGAAATGTGTGAAAATGAAATCTATTTTTAGAATTACTTTTTAAAAAATTATAAATTAGGGGAAACAAAATTTCAATTTTATAGACATAATTTTTGAGTTATTGATATTAATTTAGGATAATATAAAGAAATTATAATAATAGTAAAATAATATTATTAAACTTTCTGGAAAAAATTATATGTTTTATTGAAAACAATAGTAAATTTGTTTATTTAATGATTAATATTATCTCTAGGATGCCCAAAATATTTTGTTGGGTTTTTTATAAGATTTATATTAACATTTTCGGGACAAGATAAACCACATTCCATGTTATAACCCACAGTTTTTTGAAAGGATTTGGGCCTTAATGACATGACCATATGATGATAATTTCTTAAAAATTACTTCTGGCATATGTGATGACATTAATAATATTTTAATTGTAAAAATATTTGAAAACTATATATTAATGATAAAAAGTTTGCCCCAAATTTTAGGTTTTGAAATTAATTTATTATATTATATAACTTTTTATAACCATATTGGTATTGGAAAACATTTATAGATATTTGCAAAAAAATGTTTCACACATTTATATATCACAGAATCCAAAAAAATGGATTTTTAACTCATTAGAAAAAAAACATTATTTTTAATATTAATTTCATGGATTAAATGAGGAATTATTAATCTATCAAAGACCAATAAAATTATAAATTATAATTATTAAATAGAAACATATCTCGTATTTATATTTCTTATATTCCTAGATAGTAAATTAATTTCGCAACATTAAGAAAAGGATCTTGAAACATTAATGTTATCCTACTATATTCATATCATAGATATCAGAAAGTATGTTAAATTACCACATAATTATGGATTTTAGTCCCCAAAAATTCCATTTATTAGTTAATTTAATTTGATCAATGACCTCTATTGGTCTATATAATTATTTATGCTTTTCTTCTATGTCAATATCATTACATTCAACTGATGTTCTTATATTCAGAATCCAAGTTATGAATTATTTAGTGTGTCCTTTATACTTCCCAATAACTCTTAAAGATATTTTGTTTTATAAATAATTATATAAATTTTGTAATAAAATACGCTATTTATGAAAAATAAATCACCTAATATATTTTATCAAACTTAATTTTTGTTAACATAATTTTTTAATATTGGGTAGAGTGTAACACCCAAAAATTGAAAACTAAGAACATAGATTTCAAAATAGTGTATGAAACACAACACCATGAATAGAAGGAAATATAACACCATGATGTTTTAAAATATATTTATTTTTAAATAAATTAGAACTCTTTAATAACATTGACTATATGCAATAGTGATTTTCTTCAACAACTTACATGACACACAACACTAAGTTTTACTGATCCACAAGATTCTCTTAATATTACTATTTAAAATGACATTTCTCTTATTTTCCTTGTAATATATCATTATAGAATCACTCAATAACTTAAGAAAATATATATTTTATACATTTATATTAGTTATTTATTCATTTTAAATAAAAAAATTATCATTAAGAAAGTGAGATACTTTATAAAAAACATTTTTCAAAAAGGTATTTTAATCACAATTTTCACACACAATTTAAAATTTATTTTTGAATGGTTTTGAACATTTATTTGAAAAAATAAAATTCTTTTTAATCAAAATATCAGAATTATCTGAGGTTTAATTTTATTAATTTTTAAAAATAGTATATTTTTGTTTATATTTTAAAAGAAATTTTATTAAATTAAAAAATATCAATTCATTTTATATAGTTATAATATTAAATATAATTATTAATTGGTTTTAAAGAAAAATTAATTAAAATACATATTATCTAAACAAATTTCAGACATTAAAAAAAATTATGTTCAATTTTGATATAAAAGATTGTAATATTTTTAACATTTCTTAATTAAAACCTCACATTATCATGATGTCAACGATATCAATTTAAAATAAAATATTTACCTTTATTTTAATTAAATTTGGAAAAAAAAGTAATCCATATTGTGGATGATAATAATTTCTAATTTCAGATATGGTTATCTAAATTTGTGATCAAATAAATAGTGAAAACATTTAATTAATTTTACTACGATGAAGGTGAAAATTTATTTATGAGCGGGTTAAAGAAAGAATATAAGGTTCAAAACTATCCTAAAATAATATAAAAACATTATTGGAAATATTTAGTACTCTTATCATCTATTCATGATAGTGGTCTATTTGGGATGCATTTTTTACATGATAATAACATGGGTATTGATAAATATTAAAAAATTACATGGGTTCCACACACCCACTAATAAAAGGCCACCCCTATCCCTTATTACTCAAACCTTAAAAAACTATAGTTTAGCAAAAAACAACACAAATCACTTCCTGAATTCTTTCATCTAATCTATGAATCCTCATTTTGAAAAAGAATATTATACTCATCCTGGTTACTAGAGAATCTATAAATGAATCCATGAGACAACGATTCAAATCTAGGTAGTGGGATATTTACAGGGCATTGTAGTAGTAATGTTGAAGTTTCTATTATTGCAGTATAGTGTGTACTGGATATTGTAGAGTTTGTTATTGTGGCATAAAAACAATTCATCTTTGGGCCACAAGATTGGGACTAGAGTGCTTAATAAATTCAGGCCACCCAAGTCCTTTTGTCTTGTTAGAGAACTTCGAACACCTCTAGGACTTCGATCGACCTCATTCAATTAATGCATTGTAGATGAATCCAAGTTATGAAATGAACTAGCTCATGATGGGGACTCATTATAGGCGGTTTCACTAGAACAATGTAATTAATATATGGAAGAATTAGAGTTTATGGAAATTTCAATCACGACCAAGAATGTGCACCTCTACACAGGAATTTGTATCTGAACATGTAATGTGATGTTTGGAAGCTCACATCATGATCTGAGAAACTTTGGAGGAGAATTTTTAAATAGTCATGTCTGGAAGGAATTCCTCTAAGGCCTTGAGGTCATGCAATCCACTAAGCCTATAGGCCATGTAATGGTTCCCCCTCATCTATTAAAATTGGGATTGTTAGAAATAAATAAAAAAAAGTCCATCATTACATTCATTAATATTTTTATCAAAAATAAAATCTATAATGAAATTAGTGAACACCAAAGGAAGATACCTGGAGAAAAGGAAATGTTATTAAATAAGAAATTTTAATTTATTTTATCAATAAACTCCTTCAATTATTATTAAACCATGATGATATAATAAACACAGTCTATTACATATAGTGAAATATTTTTATGTTTAGTTCATTAACTAAACCAATCTCCACATCCATAATTTGTGTCACAAAATCATTATTCTGGTCCATAGAGGACTTCCTCCTCACGTACTGCTGTCATTTGTTATTCTATTATCATCATTAATGGGTGTCTTTGATTATGGATAAAAATTATATAAAAGTAATTTTAAAATTATGTATAAATATCGGATAATTATAAATATATATTATGTTAAATTTCATTTCTTACATTTTATAATAAAATAAATTGTGCGTACGAAAGACTACCACCTTACATAGTGCTGTGATTTGTCTTCCACAACATTACAAAGAATGTGACAAAAATTATGGTTAATGATTATATGGGATATACATGATATTATTGTGATATAAATGAAATATTTATCATCTTGGAGAGATAATATATATATATATATCACTTTCTCTCATACCTTTGATTTAAATGAATGTTGTTGATGTCGTTCGTATTTGTGTGGAATACAACCTACACTAAATGATGTGGATCAATTTTCATCAACACACCAAATAGATGATATATATACTTAAATGAAATTATATATTATGTTTTAAAATAAATTATAATAACACTATATATGAAATATTAAATACATCTTGTCCATATTGATCATTGAAAAAAATGACGAGGCTACTCCTGCGTACGTATGACCTAGAATCTCCATGATTATAAATTATTTTTAAAAAAATCATGATTGTTCATAAAAGTATAATTTTTTAAAATATGATAATCATGTCATAATTTTTATTATTTAGATGATATAAAAATATAACATGCACATGAAATTAATCATTCATGATGAAACTCTCAAGATAATCCAAAGAAATTAACACCCAGTACAATGGAAATATTGAATGATTATTAATGAATGGGGGATAAGATATTATAAAAGGATCATATATGATAATAATAATAATATTATTATTTTATAAGTGAATAAAATTATTAAAACCACTATACATGAGGTCAATAATTTTTATCCAAATGAAGCATAAGGTAGGTGATTTCATGAGGCATATTGTAATGTTATAAACTTACTTTCATTTATATTTTGTATATAACATCCCTTATACAGGTAATATCAGGAATAATTTATTATTCATGTTTTTATATGTTTAAAATGATTTTTTTTAAAATAAATGTATTTTAAGTATATGTTAACAAGTGGTAAATAGTTTTATTACTTTATTTCATTAAATTGTGTACTATTACTTATTCATTTCCACTGATATTTTATGATATTTTTTTAATGATTTTGATTTTTTTATATTCTCCATTTTTATGTGTATTTATATATGACACTCATAAAAAATACATTCAATAATTTTCACATCAAAATTATATTCATTGTAACAAATTATTTCAAGATCACAATATAATTGATATTTTTATACATATATTCAAATTATATGATCATTGAATATTAATATAATTTATTTTTCTCAAAATATGACTATTAATCAAATTTTCTAAACAGAGTACCATTTTCTCCAACATTTTTATTTAAAATTATTGATAAAATGATTTAATAAAATTTTTCTTCATGTATCACAATGGATAGAAATCTGTTTTCATCAAATGTAAAGACCCGCAAATTTCAAGGAAATTTTTTTCTTAATTTTCTTTGGAATTTTACAAGAGCGCAGCTTCAGACGGCACCTGATTCCGAGGCCCGGTGTGCCCGGAATCAATTTCCGAAGTTTGGCTCGGGTACGTTCAGTGAACGGACGAGCGGGTTTTTCTATCTTTTGAACCGGTGCCCGGAATCAAATTCTGAGGGCACCGATGAAATCGCAGCGCCGGTATTTGCTTAGAAACGCCTCTTCCGGAGTTGCGTTTGCTCAGACGTGGTTTTTAAATTTTGCGGCTTTAAGTCAGAATAAAATAAAGTTTGTGCGACAACTTTATTTTATTTCACTTAAGCTGCTTGGAAGCCACTTGAAGTCACTTAAAGGCGGCTTGAACTGAGTTGAACTGGATAGGATGCTATCCAGAAATATCCTACCCCCTTGGTAGGATATTTGTGAGGTGGGGCCCGCACGAGCCCCGCCGTTTCTTTCGCTAAGTAACGCACCCGCGAAAACCCGTCAAAGTAACTGAAAAGTCAACCGACGCGTTTTCTTTAATTCTTAACAGACCATTTAATTGGGCGGTTTATTTCGTGAATTAAATGGGCTGTTTCTTTCGTGAATTAAATGGGTCGTTTCTTTCGAATTGATGGATCGTTTCTTAACCGGTTTCGTGTGTTGGCATGTTTATAAAATAAGACCAACCTAAAAATCCTTTGAAAGGATTTGAGAGAATCTTGTTTCTTCATCTCCCCGCGAAGAACGCGAAGAACGCGAAGAACGCGAAGAACGCGAAGAACGCCGGCGACCGGAATTCGATGACACACACCGAGATCTGCGACGTCGACGAGCCCTACCCGCGACATTCTTCGGCGACGCCTCTTCTTCCGCGGCCGACCCTCGTTCGGCAACAAAGGTGAGAATCGAACCTTTTATTTCTCCCTTTTTAATTTCATGGCAACGGATTTAATTAATTAAATCCATTTGTTCTTGATCCGGAGTTTGGCGACGCGACGCCGGATACCGCGACGACGCAACGATCCCCCCTTCTTCCGCGACGAGCGATTCCGCGACGACCTCTCGTCCGACGACGATGACAAGGTAGGGGTTTATTTCCTTGATGATTCATTCCCGTGTTCTCATTTCTTTTAAATAAAGAACCGGCATGAATAATTTCAATTAATTAAAAATTGAAATGCCGTTTAAAAGAAAAGGAGTGAACAATTTTTATCTTTGATTAAAAATTGTTGTAGCCTTTCCTCCCGTTGATTATGACTAACGCGGAGGGTGCGGGTCTAACGAACAAGACCCGGCAACCCTCCGCCGATCTCTTTTGTTGTGCGGATATGGCGGACGACGATGAACCGCGCGGCAGGGGCGATCCGTTGATCCCGCAGTGAAGATCGTCCCCCGGGAGGAGCATCGGCGCAGACGGGAGGCAAAACGGGCCACCGGAGCAACTCTGGCGGCCCGCGGAAGGAGGCGGCGGCGCGGGTCGCCGGCGCGGCGGCGCCGGCGACCGGAGGCGGCGGCGCCCGGCGCGCCGCCGGAGGAGTCCGCCGCGGCCGAGCCGCAGCGGCGGCGAACCGCCGGACCGCGTCCGCGGTCCGGCCACACAGCACGCGGGCCGCGTTTCTCCAAAGCCGCGGGTTTGACCCGCGGCGGCTCCCTCGGCCGCTCGGCCGAAGCCGAGCCGGCCGGGCCGGTCGGCCGGGCCGCGCCCAGGCCGGACCGGACCCGGCCTAGCCGGGTCGGGCCGACCCGGTTCGGGCCGACCCGGTTCGGCCGACCCAAGGGGGGGGTTCGGGCCGGGTCGCCCCGGGCCCGGAACCCCCGTTTTGGGCCCTCTTCGGTCTTTCGCCCATATCTTGGGCCTGGGACCTCCGATTGACGAACCGTCAGCGGCTACGCGATCCTTGGATCGAGACGGTCGTTTCGGTATATTATACTCAAGGTTTCGGAAGACTTTGGGTTCGGCCGGGTTGGTTCGTACACGAAACCAACCGGGCCCTCGGAGCGGAAACGCTCATAACTTGAGCTACGGACGTCCGAACGACGTACCGTCAGCTGTGGTAGTTTCCTCTAAGTGAGACGGAACTTTTGGCATACTCCGCCCGAGGATCGGATACAGGTGGAGTACGGTCGGGTTGGTTTTTTCCCTAAAAACCAACCGGGCCCCTGGGACGAAAATGCCAATAACTCTCAGACCGGGCGTCCGATTGACGCGCCGTCTGTTGCGTTGAGATCCTGTTGTCGATACGGAACTTTTGGATACATCAACTTCGGACTAAGTGTCAGTTGATGTATCAGCCTCTCGGCTCGTGGAGCGGACCCTCCTAAACGAGCTCGCTAAGTGTGGGAACCCTAGTGCTGGCTGTGGCTTCGACGACAGAGCAGAGATCCTCCGTGGACTGCGACGACGACATAGCAGAGATCCTCCGTGGACTGCGACGACGACAGAGCAGAGATCCTCCGTGGACTGCGACGACGGCAGAGCAGAGATCCTTCGTGGACTGCGGCGACGACTGTGCAGAGATCCTCAGTGGACTGCGTCGACTACTGCACTCAGCGATCCTACGTGGAAGAGTGCTACCGAACCTGTGTGAGCTGAATCTTCTTTTTACCTTGAGCGGTGGAGCGCTTGGGTGTAGCGGCGGACCCGTGGTACTTGATAGTGGTGGTGCGCTTGGATGCAGCAGCAGACCCTTGGCGGTGGAGCGCTTGGTTGTAGCGGCGGACCCGCGATACTCTACGGAGTGTGTGCGCTTGGTGGTAGCGACAGACCCGCGACGGTGGAGACGTGCGTGCGGAGTACGGAGACCGTGTAGATGACTGGGACCTGACGACTGCTTGACCGACTCGACTTGGAGTGAGTCGACTAGCCCAGTGGACGGAGCGCCCAGTAGTTGGCAGGAGACCCACGGCGGACGGAGCGCCTGGTAGTTGGCGGCAAACCCGCGGTACTCGACAGGAGGAGTACCTCAGTAGGCTATCTGGGTGAGCGCCCGGTATTTGGCAGCAGACCCTCAGCGGACGGAGCGCCCGGTAGTTGGCAGCAGACCCGCGGAACTCGACAGGAGGAGTACTTCAGCAGTCTAGGTTAGTGAGCAGTACCTCGGAGTCGTGACAGGACCACTGTACACTTCAGAGATGGGGCTCTTCAACACTTACGGTTTCGATAATGAAAATCCTGGTTGAGCTGAATCTTATGTTACTCTCCTTTGTGGTTTGTGTTGAACTATCCTATGTGGATTTACTGTTACTCTCCTTTGTGGACTGTGTTGAACTATCCTATGTGGATTTACTGTTTACTCTCCTTGTGGATTTGAGTCTTGCTTTCCTTTGTGGATTGAGTTGTTCTTGAGCTCGTGAGCAGAGCTAGAATTGGGGACTTAGGTATATGTATGGGCATATACCTAAGTCGAGTCAGATGTTACTTCGTGATTGCATCTTTCTTTTGTGCTATATCCTTTGTGGATTTCGGGAGACCTTCGGGGGTCTCGGGGTCCTTACTGAGTAGCTTGTACTCACCCCTGCACGGGCTATGCCCGCACCTTGTTGTGTTGGTTGCAGACGACGGACAGCGCTGATCACGGTTGGGGCGTGGAGCAGGACGGTACCTGGAGGTGGACCACTGGGCGGGACGTGCTCGGAGCGGACGTGGGACCCGAGGAGCCTGGAGGCTATCTGTACCCACCCTTCAGGTGGGATTGCCAGTGGACGACACGAGGCCGCCGTCTTTTCTTCAGTTGCTGTACTTTACTTTCAGTTGTACTTTACAGTTGGGCTTGTATTTCCGGCCCCCTTTACTTTTCTGCACTTTACTTTCCGCTTGCTGACTCTGTGTGGTTGTTACTTATAAAGGCAATGCCTTCCCTGTTTACTGGGATTTTACGCCTTGGTGCTAGTCGCCAGCCCCTGGCCTATGGAAGGCGGGCTTGGGGTAGTCACGGCACGGGCCCCGAGGACGGGTCGTGACATCAAAAATGTTGTTTTTCAAAAATGATGTCAAAACTGATTTTTTACCATTTCAAAATGACCTATCAAATACATTTTTAACAATTTTTTATTTTAAATTTTTTTGAAGGATTATTCTTGTCTTTTTTAAATATAATCTTGTCTATCCCTTTTACATTATAAAAGGAATGTTCATTTTATGTTGTATGGAATTATCTGACATCATGTCTTTGAAAATTACTTACCCTATTAACATGGTTAATTTTATATAAATTTTTTTCTAGTATATTTAGAATATTATTAGTTTTTATATTATAAAAAATAAAAATGATTTTAAAAATATTGTATGTATCAATAAGTGATTTAAAAACGAAAAATGATATTTTCATCAAGAATGATAATAAATATATTTCCATTGTATTTAAATTCATCATCAACAAAAAAATCATGTTACATTATATCCAGTAGGTGATATATTGTATTGATTAAATACTTATATATCCTCTAGATTGTTAGTGATAACTTTGACTGTGTAAACTGTTGACTTTCACTTCCTTGATTCCTTTTTGAAGACAATATCAATCCTTTCAAATATTCACTTTCCATTAATCATTGTACCTTAAATTACCCCGAAGGATCTAAATTACATATCATATATATGATTATTTTTTAAAAATTATAAAATTTATATTTATGGTGTACTTTAAGGATGGTTATTTTATAAGTGAGGAAATATTGATATGTTTTATCTATTACCTAACAATGACACAATATGGTAACATACACTATTATGAACAAAATATATTATTCGATATATGAATAATGGTTTGGAAATACACGACATTGGGTGGGAACAATTTGTATAAATCCCCTTGAAGCATAAATAGCCACATGGGATAAATTGGTTGGAAATCCTTAGTTCAATGGGGTTTTAACCAGTACTCTCTTGACCATATTGCAAATTTTTTATGGTAAAGGTATCATGTTCATTAGAAACACAGAATCCAATAATTATGAATTTCCATTGTTCTTATAATTATTATTATCCATGACATTGTCATAATGATATTATATGTAAATGCATTTAATTCTTTGATTATTGACTATATTTCATATGTGTTCAATTTTTTACCACACGAAACTGACTATGCCTTATCTATTCATTAATTCATTCTATTTAAATATAATGTGTGTTTAGTTTTTTTCATTGAGATATTTATTTCTCCCTATCTAATTGTGATTTTCTTCTTATTTAAATAACATTTATATTCATTTATTTATCATATCATATTTATTATTCTTATTGAATCGTGATTTATTTCTCTTTACATAACCCTTATTGATAATTTAAGCTCAACATTAATTTCTTTAACTAGGAATCCATTATGTTTACAATGAATGATACGTAGGGATATGATATATTTAACAAAGTTAACCTCCATAAAATATAATGAAATCTATGTATTGGAATTTTGTGTTAGTCATTTATGTTAGAGAGTGAGTATTGGGTGATTATATGGGTTAGTTAATTTTATATTAGTTTGATTATTTAATTATTTAATTTTATAATTACTATGTATCTACCTATTTTATTAATAGTTGATGTTTGAATAACTAACATGCTATATTAATTATATATATATATTTCTTCTTGTTGTTTAAATATAATTATAGGATAATTAATTCACATTATAAAATATTTGATTCCCTTTTTTCTCATTAACTCATTGTTTCTATTTATACTCCTCATGAATATAGCAATATATATCGTGCATTCAATGTGTAGAAAAAACTGAGCTGTGTCATGGAAAAATTATAATAATTCCCTATTTCATAAGATGTAAAATGTTTTAGACTACCATTTGTTATTTCATGAGTCTTATAGAATATTCTTTGTATATTTGGGATGATGGTGCAGGTTATGGGTCACATTCTAATCACCACCACTCAAAACGAATCTTTATTTTCCCTGATATAAGAGATTTAAAATTGGATTTAGCTGTTTGTTATGATTATTTATCATTTATATACACATTTTGGGCGATGAAAATGAAAATCAACTAGTATCATATAGTGAAAAAAATTACCTATAAAACATTCCAAACAGGATTGTTTAAATTTTTTAGAAATGGAGTAGCAGTCTCATAATTAATATGTGGTTTTTGATTCCATGATCAATGTATTATTACATCAAATCCTGATTTTATTGATGGAAAAACCATGTTCGATTGCATACATGATACACCACGCAGAGTTTAAAGGAACATCTAATTATCATTGTTTATATGATACTATTAAAACCTAACCATTAGAATTTTTGTATTAATATGGTTAATTGAAATATTAAAATGTTGTTTAATTTGTCTATTTAAATATAACTGAATTTAAATCCTTTTTAAAAAAATAGTTTTCTTCAAAGAAATGTTTTAATGTTAATAAATTTATGTTATACTAATAAGTACAATAATCAGAATTGTTTTATTATATAAAATAAATAGATATATTATATATTGAATATACATTTTAAAAATGATTTTATGTTTAATATAGACATGATATAACAAGAAATCCAATTTTAATCTTAAAAGAAGTATTTTTTTAAAAAGACATCTTCATAGTCTTTTAATGGTTAAGTTGTTTAAAAAATATTTTTTGACCCATTTATAAATTCTATTTTAAAATATAATACTTTTATTTTAAATTGGAGAATCATAATATACTTCGGTTTAATTATTTGTATTTATTTATATGATTCGATTTTTATGAATAGTGAATGACATACTATATTGTAATGGAAAATATTGTTTTTTCTAATTTATTTATATTGATAAGTTATATATATTATTTTTTTAATGTATAATTATACTTATATTTTATCACTTAATAAAATAAAGGACATTTTAATCAATTTAAAAAGGAATTTAGATATAATAACATTTAAATATTTTTATGGTTTTTAATTTAAATACCATTTTTGTCATTCCATCAATAAGATTAACTATAAATGAATTTAATCCAATTCCATTTTTTGAATTTTGAAGAATGAATTAAATATTTGGAATCATGATTTCAAAATTTAGTAAATATGTTCATTTTATTTTTGGGAAAGATATATATATAGTTACTTTGGTAACATTTATCACAGGTATGGGTAAATCAAGAAATTATGCGTAAAAATAATAATAATAATATTTTAAAATTACTTAAAAACTTTTCATAATTTTATTGGGAGACTAATTTTAATTCTAAAAAATGAAATTTATGTTATAGGACCAATTATATATTTTTATTGGGAATATAACATTTATAAAAATATATTCAAATGAATGTAAATATTTATGTTCTTTTGTTTTTACTAAAGTAAATATTTTGAATAAGTGGTAATATATGGTATATATTAATATATAAATAGTATATAGAAAAATTAAATCTGTATCAAAATAATTTTAATTTATTTAAAATTTTGAGTGACAAAATACTTACGTTATATGGGGACATAATGATGCTGTAATAATTTTTTAATTAATGAAAGAATGTTACCAATGATATTAAATGTGTTAAAATAAATATAATTTTATATAAATAATTTATAAAATTTTTTTTTGAATGAATTAAACTAGTTAAATAGTATTTAAAAGATTATTTTCTTGATCATAATGTTTTTATGATATTTTCTTAAAAGTTATGCGATGACTGGAGTCAAAATTGACATTAATAATTTGATTAAATATTTATTATTTTATTAATTGATAAAATATCATCAAATACCAAAAAATCAACCAAAATATTGGGATAAGTCATAAAATTGTATAAATTGCACACTTATTATTATTATTTTCATTTTATATTAATTATATTAACCCAAATGTTGTAAATTACATGATAACACAGTAATATTAAAAAAAAGTGTTAAGACAAAAACATAATTATAAAAAAATAAAAAATACATGTCTAAATTTTATTAGAAAATTTTTATTTCATCCGAAAATGATCCTATAATCAAAATTAATAATTCTTGAAATATTTATATAATAATAATATTTTATATTTATTTAATATTTTGAAAATTTCTACGAGATCCACTCTACTATACTATAAAAGGGAGCACATTATTATATTTTCTTCACACACAAAAAACAAATTTTTTTTGGAATATATCATAATAATTCCTTTATAGAATACATCCCCACATTATAGAGTCATTATTATAGGTAGAACACCCTTTTATTGGTGTTAAGTTGTTAACTAATTGTGATCATCCTAAGAAGATATATCATTTTTATTAAGTATTTATTTTTTATATGTTATTCTAATTCATTCGAATTTGTTCATACCTTGATGAAATAATAGTCCAATTATATTAAATATGCTTATTTTTTATTATGTTAATATCTTTACATAAATAAATTTACCCAATCATCATATGAGAAAATAATTAATCATTCAAGTGTACGAAAGACTACCACCTTGTGAATTGATATAATTCATTTTTCATCTTCATCTCTCATAACTGGAAAGAATTATGAAATTAATTTATATATATTATGTGAATGATATATTTATAATTATTTAAAGAAAAAATATCTGTTTTTAACCATACCATGTACATAAAAATGATTACATCATTCGTACATAAATGTGTAATATCACCTCATCAAAGCGGTGTTATTAGTATCTCACCACTACATCATATGGTTGATATATATAAGTATATTTAATTGTTTAATATGATATTCGTAATATTATGATTATTTTTAATGGTGATATAATACGTACATCTTTTTCAAAATTATCACTGAAAAACTGAGTTGTTTGACATGTGTATGTACAACTTGTAATTATAATGACTGTAATGTTATTAAGTTTTAATATATATGTTTAATGGATGTATTTTAAATTAGAATTGATATATAAAATTTATTTTATATATTAATTTTATTGTAGATATGATGGACATATGATCACTTGGGCTATTTACATCATAGTAGAGTCATTTTGGAATCTAGTATTGAATATCGTCAAATCATCTAACATGAATATAAATAAATGTTTTAAAATGATAATATGTGATATAAAAGGTAAAATAAAAATTTAAAAAGATTTTAAATAATGTAAATAATTAACATAATGTTATTGTTAAACAATAAAATGAGAATATATGATGATTCATACTCATGTTAAGGGAAAATTGAACTAATTAATCCATATTTGAAATTTTCCAAAGATTTATTTTATTAATATTTAAATTTCATTTCCATGTTATTTTAAAAACAATTAAGTTTGACTTCATAGAGCGTTCAAATTTTTTAGATCCTTATTTTCTTATTTCACTAAAATGTATTCAGAATGGTATATATTTAAGGTTTTATGTTAATAATTTCCATCTAAATATCCATTTTCAAATATTATCTTTTATCTATTTTTATAAAGGTGAAAATAATAGTTTTTAACATATATGATATGAACAGAATTTCCCACATTATTAATGTTATAATTATTTAATGTTTCTTCTATTAATTTTTCATTTTTATTTCCAAATAAAGTATTTTATTTATTGTGTTCCATATTTCTAGTTTTAAAAAGTTTTTTTCATGAATATGAAAACTTTTTCTGAAAGGGTTTACACATGGGTTATGATGATTTATTCTTAGGTTTATTATTAATATGGTACATGGATATAAAATAAAAACGTATGATCCACATTATAGCTCATGGGTGAGCCCAGAATAGATTATATATAGTGTTGATACTCATAATAGTTCCTAAATAACGAGTGAGAATGATATATAATATACTACGGGTGATCCACATTATAGATATCTAATGTAATGTGTTATCCAGAGACGTAATTTGATCATATGGTTATTTCATTTGTAAGTGTGAATAAAAGGACCTAGCTGTAAAAAATATTTTAATCTTGAGTTGAAACAAGAATTAAAATTGAGAACCTCTTCAGGATTGGAATTTTAGAGAATTAGGCCATAACTATTACATTACATCTTCAATACTACATGGTAGACAATTATGCTATAACGAATTTTTTTACAACAATACAAGACATTAAATAAAAAATAATTATTTTCTAGATATAAATCTTCTTGAAATATTAATTTCTATTACACTTCATTATAAACTATGAAAAACATTTAAAAAGCATGGAATGACCATAAAAATATCAGCAAGGGTTATAAAATAAAAACTGAAACATTAGTCCATCAATATAAGAAAATCAATGAAATCATAATTTTCACTTAGAAAACATATTCTCTTTTACATACATCATTCTATATTAAAATTTACTAAGGATAAAAAGAAATAATAAATCATAAATATAACTTGTGGCATCCATAACATAGATACATTGAAGCATTCGATGCTATATACAGAGTTAATTTTTGAATACCCATTATAGTATATTCCATAGATATCTTGGAAGAAATATTATATTTTCCACTACCACAATACCCAATGAATTAGAGATCCATATCAGTCACACCCACCCTATTTTTACCATGGAACCAGTCATATTGATAAACAATTCCCAAGATCCAAAACATAATCATAAAATATAAAACAAACATAAAGGAATGATAAAATTTCAACATTCTAATCAAAATATAATATTTAATGATATTAACATAATCAATGCTTTCTCAACACCATTTTAATGACCAAAATACTTTTAAATTGTGTATGGTATTTATTTTCTATTTCAAAACATTACATCTTGTTAAGGATGTGAAATAGAAAATAACACTCACAGCGATGGAAAGTTTTTTGTCATCGTGTAATTTAAAGAGAAACACCCCCTTTGTCATTTAGTAAAATGATTTATAAAACAAAATATTCCTCATGAAAACCATTGAATTAAATAAAATAAAAATGGGTATAACTATACACTATAAAAATTTAAGGTTTTTTCATAAAACAAAATATACCTCAATGAAAGGGGAATAAGACAAAGTCCCTTATGAAAAATCGGTAGCCTAATGACATCACATTAAAATTAAGAAAATGATTTGATTTGGGATAAAAGGGTCTCTCATAACATCAACATAAAAAGTATAGAAATAAGAATCTATAAGAACATATAATAACTATGTAAATTGGAAATTTTAATATATAACATAAATTATGTCTTCGACTAAAGGAGTATAGATAAATGTCCATTTACCTTGCAGCTGATTCATCACGTATGTTCATTATTTTTACTGAATATTAAAAATAAGATTATTTATACCTTATTGGGTTATTTTGTCATGTTTATTATTCCTTTTATATAAATTCATACCATGTTATAAAAATTACATATTTATTTATGTTAATATTGGTCATTTTGTCGATATTCAGTACTTGAGTCAAAAATGAACTTATAATAATTACATACTAACTATTATGTCAAAAGTCCAAAAAATACAAAATTATATTATTTATTTAAATATTATATATATAATAAAAATATTGTAACAGCCCAAGATTTTATGAAAAATATTCTTTTTAATTTTATTAATGTCTTGTGTTTTACGCTACAGAAAAAGGAGCTTGCACAACACGCATCCTTGACTTTCCTTGCATTACATGCAATCACAACCTTCCTCGACAGCGTGTGTAGTACGCAATACCGAGTTTCACTAAACAACGATATGATATTAAAATATTATTATAACTAGCCGTTATGAATAGTAATAACCACCTTTTAAAATTTTAGAAATTTTAGCTCTCAAAATGGACTTTATTTTTGGATTCGGAGTATCGAATTTAGCCTAAGGTGAAATTTTGGTGATTTTCGGATAACTTTCATATTTTGATGAATAGTGAAAAATACTAAATTTTAGATAAAAACAACTTTTTCAATCGAAATAATTAATAGTGATAAATTATTAATTTGAGTTGTTTTAAAGTATATTTAGAATATATTTTTACAATTTAATACAATTTTGGTCATTGGATGTAATTTCACATTTAAACCAGACATAAACAAGTGTCAATCTTTTGATAAATATTGTTTCTTAAAAACACGCTATTTGTTTTAACAGCGGGATTTAATTATAAAATTAATTAATGCAACTTCTATGATATGAATTTGGTAAAATAGACTTCATTTTTGAATTCGGAATATGAAATATAGCTTAGGATGAAATTTTGGCATTGTTCTGAAAAACATCAATTTTTGATGAATAGTGAAACTACTAAGTGGTAGTTAAAAAAATTAATTTCTTCGTAAATCTTAATTTTACCGCATCTATGAATGGAATTTCAAAAATCCGAGAGACACGGTTGATTTCAGTAAGTAAAATGTGGTTCAATGAGATGAAAATAATTTTTGGTGAATAGTAACTTTTTACTTTTATTTACCACGGTTAAAAGTAAATAGGGTAATTAAGGGTAAGAATGATATTAATATTACCCTAACACATGTCCTAATTCTATTGGACAAGTGTATCTCGACCAAAAACAACCTTAAGTGTAAAATATTATCATTTAGGCCCACTTGGATTAGATTAGGACATTTATTATTATTTAATTTAAAGAAGAGTTAAAAGAGTTAAAATCAATGTTTATTTAATAAAACATTTTTAATATAGGTTTATACATAAGATAAATTCGATTTTAAATATTCATTAGAAAGATAAAAAGATTTCCTACATAATGGTATTTTATTTGTAATTTTTAGACATCAAATAATTTAATTTATTTATGACACAAAGATGATGCAGTAATTATCTTATTAATGAAATATTGACATAATTGATGTTATAAACACCAAACTAAATGTAATTTTAGACTTTTTATGAATTCCACTAATTTTATAGGTTACTATGATATATTATTATTGCTTTAATCAACTTGGTTCGAACATATAATTCTTCTAGGACTTTCACAAAAATCATATATCAAATAGTGTCAAAATTGACACAAAATAGTTTTTAAATCAAATATTATATTATTAATTGTTATTTTATTCCTAAAAATCTAAGGTTCGGCCAAATGACTTCGATAAGGATATATGTATTACTAATAAACAATTTGGGGTTCGTTTGGCATGTTATAGTAAGTGTATTAACCATATAATGAAAGAAAACAAAAAGACACGGTAAAAGTTAAATTATTTAACTTAGAGTTAAATCTAATTGATAAGGTTAAAATAATACCCTAAACTTGTCTAAATCTTATTGGTTGATATGATTTCGACCCAAACCCACTTTAGCTTCGAAATAAGACCCTTTGGAACCATTATAAACCAATTTTGACATTAATATAAAATAATATTTTGAGGTATTCGTAAGGTGCCCCTCTCCTCCCTTATAAAAGGACACCTCGTCCCCCTCATCCTCACACCAATTTGAGCACTCCAGCTCGGCCAACCCCTGCCAAAATCTCTTATCCACTTCCCTAGAAACATCCTAGAGGTTCTGGTCTTCCTCAAAGACCAATTTTAGTGCCCTAAGAGGAGGTCTCAAAGAGGCGCTTCAAAGAAGAGGTAATTACCGTTACCAATTCTTTCATCTTTATTTCTCCTTCCACTTCTTCTTCTTAGGTTGTCTCATTATGAAGTAATAACATAAGTATCACTCATATACTGATATGTTATTATAATTATGAAACAACCCTATTTCACCATCTATCCATCCTACGGAAAAAGAAATCACCGCGCGTGCGTACGTACGGAATACCGTCTCCACGCCGTGGTGTAATCTATTTTCCACCACCACCTTACATGGATGGGTATAATGGTGTAAAGAATAACTATACATAGTTATTAAAACATCATATTGATTCTGATATATTTTATAATCCACTCCAATTCAATTCAATATTTATAGAAATGATATCATCGCTCGTGCGTACGTACGGACTACCGTCTCCACGACGCGATGAGATTCATTCTCCATGTTAACCATTTAAGAATGATTATAAAGTATATATAAGAAATAATAATGAAATATATGACATTATAAAGCTACTGGATTTATGTATATATATATATATGTATGTCATCTACTTACTTCCATTTCAAGACAATAAGGAAAGGAAAACAGCATTCATGCGTACGTACGGACTACCGTCTCCATGAACGGTGTTTTTCATTTTATTTATCTATCTATTATATATATATATACTGAATATATATGATATATAAATCATGTTTTATATTCTGGAAGTAAGTAAATCATGATATAAGTAATAATGATGTCAAGAACAACAAGTCAAAACACCTATGATAAATGAAACGATTTTACCCAAAACGCTTCTTTAACATGGAATTTACAAAAGAACGGGTAATATAATGTCATAAGTGAACCATATATGATATCATAACAATGAATATGATTCTGTAATAAGTAAATGACATTATTTAAATCATTATACAGGAGGTTCGGACACATACGAAGCAAATCGGACCTAAGGTAAGGGAAATATCACAATCTCATTTTTATCCGAGATTGTTTATTCGTAAGTATTTACTGGGGTGTATTTTATCATCCACATCCATGTTTCATCAATATGTAATATTATTTCCATCCACCTACAATTGTTTAAATCCATTTTTACCCTTCGGTGAGTTTTTAGTAATATGTATGAAAGGAATCTTTTGTCGTTTTTCGTACGAGGTACTTTTTGACTTTTCCGACAAAAGTACGAAGAATGTTTTTTTTAACTTATACGGCATGAATGGATTTTTAAAACATTATTTCCAAGAAGCTTCCTTTACAAGTTTTCAAGTTTATTTTTAATCAACTTCTTTTATTTTAAAGTCGTATGACATGTTATGAAAGGAAAAATGTTTTTAAAGTAGAAAGGACATTTTCCTCAAGAATGGAGTTCAAGTATTTTATCAAAATTATTTTCCATCTAAGATAATAAAAGGGTTCTGTTTTTATCCCTATTATTACATGGATTTGATTATGTTGTGATGGAAACATTTTTATGAATTCCTTTATCTTATATGAATTGTTTTATGATGTCATGTTGTTTAAGAATCCCATATTTATTACATAGGTTATGCGATGATGTATGATTTATGATTATGTGGCACACATAAGAAAGGATTCATTATAAGATGGGTGGGACCTATATCTCCCTCCAATGCATTGGGTAAAGATTTTATATCTCATGAGATAGACAGGGCTGGAATGGTAGGTTATACCGGTTCAGTGAAACAGGACTGAAACGAGGGTTACTCGGTTCAGAAAGAAACTTTGTCCACTAAGATAGTCTTGGCAATGAGTCTTGACTAACAAGAAATGATTCTCTATTATTATGTGTGAATTCCACAAAGTTTCATGTTTTAAGTTATTATTATTGTGATTACATTTCACTGCCATGATTTATCCCATGTTATGAAATTATGCTCTCTTTTGCAGGTTAAGATTTCCAAAATGTTATGTTCATATGAATACGATGTGATTGATATTTATTTTGTTTACCCTTACTGAGCATTTGAGCTCACCCTTTTATGTTTTCTTTTCCCCAGGATATAAAGAAAGGTTTTAGGTAAAAAAAGGGAAGATCTTTATAGGAGATGTTGATGATCTTTCACCACGATTAGAAGATTACGTTCTGAGTTTCCAAAGACACTAAACTATTACGATCCTTGTGTGTGTATTTTTGTTATGTACTAAGTATTCCGCAAATGTAATGTAATGTCCATGTACATCAAGCTTCGGGTCTCTACAGTTGGTATCAGAGGAAAGGTTTAGTCAACCTTTGGAAACTAGGATGCGAAAATGTTAGTGAGATCCCTAGAGATATTTCTAAGGTATGTCTAGGGATGTCCCTAGGGATAAGTATACGTATAGGTTATAGTACTAGAATTACGATAACGATCATAGAATTAAACCTAAGATGTTGGATATTGAAGGTACTCCCCCTTTATTATGTTGTTTTCCCTAGCATGATTTTTGCCTCTCACACTATTCTTTTTGGGTTTTAGACGATGGCTGGAACCCGAAGGAACCATGTTGATCAATGCAATGGACAATGCAATGATTGCCCTCCTGAACAAACAAATGTTATGGGAGATGGAGTGCAAAATCATATTGCTATACTTACACAAACTATGAATCATTCTGGACTTCCAAATGAGTAGAGAAGGGAACAATATTCTATTGAGTCCTTCATGAGGCAACATCCACCTTCTTTCAGTGGGACTTCCGATCCACTTGTTGATGAACAATGGATCAGTACCACTGAAAAGATATTTTCAGTTCTTCAATGTTCTGAACATGATAAAGTCATCTTAGCAGTATATCGTTTGGAAGGTGAAGCTGATCAATGGTGGAATCTTATCAAGAATACGAGGCCAAGAGATGAAATTGAGTCCATGGAATGGGACGAGTTCAAGAACTTGTTTTTCAGTAAGTACTTCCCTCGTATTCTTCGAAAAAAGATGGAAAAGGAGTTTATTGAGCTGAAGCAAAAGGATGATGAATCTGTTGGTATATACGAAGCGAATTTTACAAGACTTGCAAGGTATGCATCTGGCATTATCATCCAACCTGAAAGTAAAGTTGATCGATTTTTCAGTGGCTTAAAACCAAGTCTTTGAAGGGCATTAGCTATAAGAGACTTCAGTAGCTATGAAGAAATTGTGCGTTGTGCTATCAAGGTAGAAATGGAAGTTGGTGTTACATATCCATCTCATGGTTTTGACAAGAAACGAAAGATGGAGTTCAAGGAGAAATCTCATAATAATGGTGAAAAGAAGATGAATGTTTCCTTATGCACAAAGTGTGGAAAGAAGCATGGTGGAGATTGTCTTAAAGGGACTAGAAAATGTTTTAAGTGTGGAAAAGAAGGTCATCGAGCAGCTGAGTGTCGAAGTAATGGAAAAAGGGTTTCTAATGATGTGAATAAAGCAAACACTGCAGAGAACGCATTACCAACACTTCAATGATTCAAGTGCAAGGAAATGGGGCATTATGCTAATAATTTCCCTAATCCAAGGGTTAGTGATGATCAACATGAGCAACCACTGAAGGCAAAGGACAAAGGGAATTCACATGCGATCACTATTGGCGATGTTGAATATGATAACGATGTGGTGGAATGATTAAGTGTTTATGTAATGGGATTCCAAAATAATGTTGTATCATGGAGTATTGGAATATTTATGTATTGGTTTAATGTGGTATTCAAAGTGATTGAGATATTTTTGGAAATAAGATGATATGCGCATAATGAAGGGAAAACAAGAAAATGAGATGTTTAACAGTATTAATGATCTCATGGTTGATATAAGGACTAAGTGATATCATGGTTTGAGTATATAGAATTTTGAGGATTTTGGTATGTGGAAAGTGTTAACTTTAAACTGCAATCATGTTTTCACTAAGGTATTCAAGAGAATACATGATTAAGGACTTTGAATGTTTAAAATGTGACCAACAAGACATATCTTATGGGGATCGACGATGGTGTTAAATCTCTGGTAATCGTTTTCACTATGTTATGAGAGTGGACTGCAGTATTATGGATAATCCTAAAGATTGGAATGGATTATGTTGGACATAAGTTAGTATTGTTTAAGGATAGAAGTTTTCTCGATATTATTGATGGGATGTTATAGTAATATAGTTTTAGAAAAAGGACAACCTGCAGGACGGGCGACAACCCATCGCGTCGGACAAGGATGTGGGAATCGAACCCACAACCGAAGTGCGACTGGCCTTTATCGCTTACCACTGGCCTACAGGAAGTCCCTGTTTAGTAGAAACTAGTTTTACTATATTAAGAAGTATGATATATGAAGTATAAGTCCATTTTAGGAACCATATATGATTAATCTCACTATAGATCGACTTATGTATATAATTTTTGCTAACCTTTTGTTTGAGACAGATGGAATGACCCGTCATTCTATCACATGATCTGCTAACACTTCACGAATAACAAATTCAACTTCATTTATTTAAGATATGAAGTGGAAATTGTTCAAGGCACGAACAACAGTGAGATTGTACCAAAATCATGTAAGTATTTCTTTTAATTCATCAACTTTAGGGAAATGATCTTGAAAACCAAAAATGTTGTCCTAGTGATCTTATACCTGATGAATCGGATGGTACCTTAGATCGTCACAAATTTATGGATTTGTGATTGTTGGCTTTTCCATAGCCATGTTCTCTACCACTCTCCATCAGAACATGATGGTTAGACTTTTCTTCCATATCCATATTTTCACCTATGTGGAAACCCAGTGATTAGTTTATTTGGGTAACCGTTAAGTTTCATACTTTTGTTTTAAAATATTGTTTTTGGTATTCCTTTTTTACGATGTGGGTTTCTATTAAAGAAACTTTTGAATAGTAAACCATCTATAACCCCGACGAATTTCGAGGGCGAAATTCATTTTAAGGGGGGTAGAATGTAACAGCCCAAGATTTTATGAAAAATATTCTTTTTAATTTTATTAATGTCTTGTGTTTTACGCTACACCAAAAGGATCTTGCACAACACGCATCCTTGACTTGCCTTGCATTACATGAAATCACAACCTTCCTCGATAGCGTGTGTAGTACGCAATACCGAGTTTCACTAAACAACGATATGCTATTAAAATATTATTATAACTAGCCGTTATGAATAGTAATAACCACCTTTTAAAATTTTATAAATTTTAGCTCTCAAAATGGACTTTATTTTTGGATTCGGAGTATCGAATTTAGCCTAAGGTGAAATTTTGGTGATTTTCGGATAACTTTCATATTTTGATGAATAGTGAAAAATACTAAATTTTAGTTAAAAACAACTTTTTCAATCGAAATAATTAATAGTGATAAATTATTAATTTGAGTGGTTTTAAAGTATATTTAGAATATTTTTTTACAATTTAATACAATGTTGGTCATTGGATGTAATTTCACATTTAACCCAGACATAAACAAGTGTCAATCTTTTGATAAATATTGTTTCTTAAAAACACGCTCTTTGTTTTAACAGCGAGATTTAATTATAAAATTAATTAATGCAACTTTTATGATATGAATTTGGTAAAATAGACTTCATTTTTGAATTCGGAATATGAAATATAGCTTAGGATGAAATTTTGGCATTGTTCTGAAAAACATCAATTTTTGATGAATAGTGAAACTACTAAGTGGTAGTTAAAAAAATTAATTTCTTCATAAATCTTAATTTTACCGCTTCTATGAATGGAATTTCAAAAATCCGAGAGACACGGTTGATGTCAGTAAGTAAAATTTGGTTCAATGAGATGAAAATAATTTTTGGTGAATAGTAACTTTTTACTTTTATTTACCACGGTTAAAAGTAAATAGGGTAATTAAGGGTAAGAATGATATTAATATTACCCTAACACATGTCCTAATTCTATTGGACAAGTGTATCTCGACCAAAAACAACCTTAAGTGTAAAATATTATCATTTAGGCCCACTTGGATTAGATTAGGACATTTATTATTATTTAATTTAAACAAGAGTTAAAAGAGTTAAAATCAATGTTTATTTACTAAAACATTTTTAATATAGGGTTATACATAAGATATATTAGATTGTAAATATTCATTAGAAAGATAAAAGGATTTCCTAAATAATGGTATTTTATTTGTAATTTGTAGACATCAAATAATTTAATTTATTTATGACACAAAGATGATACAGTAATTATCTTATTAATGAAATATTGACATAATTGATGTTATAAACACCAAACTAAATGTAATTTTAGACTTTTTATGAATTCCTCTAATTTTATAGGTTACTATGATATATTAGTATTGCTTTAATCAACTTTGTTCGAACATATAATTCTGTTAGGACTTTCACAAAAATCATATATCAAATAGTGTCAAAATTGACACAAAATAGTTTTTAAATCAAATATTATATTATTAATTGTTATTTTATGCCTAAAAATCTAAGGTTCGGCCAAATGACTTAGATAAGGATATATGTATTACTAATAAACAATTTGGGGTTCGTTTTGCATGTTATAGTAAGTGTATTAACCATAGAGTGAAAGAAAACAAAAAGACACGGTAAAAGTTAAATTATTTAACTTAGAGTTAAATCTAATTGATAAGGTTAAAATAATACCCTAAACTTGTCTAAATCTTATTGGTTGATAGGATTGCTACCCAACCCCACTTTATCTTCGAAATAAGACCCTTTGGAACCATTATAATCCTATTTTGACATTAATATAAAATAATATTTTGAGGTATTCCTAAGGTGCCCCTCTCCTCCCTTATAAAAGGACACCTCCTCCCCCTCCTCCTCACACCAATTTGAGCACTCAAGCTCGGCCAAACCCTGCCAAAATCTCTTATCCACTTCCCTAGAAACATCCTAGAGGTTCTGGTCTTCCTCAAAAACCAATTTTAGTGCCCTAAGAGGAGGTCTCAAAGAGGCGCTTCAAAGAAGAGGTAATTACCGTTACCAATTCTTTCATCTTTATTTCTTCTTCCACTTCTTCTTATTAGGTTGTTTCATTATGAAGTAATAACATCAGTATCACTCATATACTGATGTGTTATTATAAGTATGAAACAACCCTATTTCACCATCTATCCATCCTACGGAAAAAGAAATCACCGCGCGTGCGTACGTACGGAATACCGTCTCCACGCCGTGGTGTAATCTATTTTCCACCACCACCTTACATGGATGGGTATAATGGTGTAAAGAATAACTATACATAGTTATTACAACATCATATTGATTCTGATATATTTTATAATCCACTCCAATTCAATTCAATATTTATAGAAATGATATCATCGCCCGTGCGTACGTACGGACTACCGTCTCCACGACGCGATGAGATTCATTCTCCATGTTAACCATTTAAGAATGATTATAAAGTATATATAAGAAATAATAATGAAATATATGACATTATAAAGCTACTGGATTTATGTATATATATATATATGTATGTCATCTACTTACTTCCATTTCAAGACAATAAGGAAAGGAAAACAGCGTTCATGCGTACGTACGGACTAACGTCTCCATGAACGGTGTTTTTCATTTTATTTATCTATCTATTATATATATACATACATAATATATATGATATATAAATCATGTTTTATATTCTGGAAGTAAGTAAATCATGATATAAGTAATAATTATGTCAAGAACAACAAGTCAAAACACCTACGATAAATGAAACGATTTTACCCAAAACGCTTCTTTAACATTGAATTTACAAAAGAACGGGTAATATAATGTCATAAGTGAACCATATATGATATCATAACAATGAATATGATTCTGTAATAAGTCAATGACATTATTTAAATCATTATACAGGAGGTTCGGACACATACGAAGCAAATCGGACCTAAGGTAAGGGAAATATCACAATCTCATTTTTATCCGAGATTGTTTATTCGTAAGTATTTACTGGGGTGTATTTTATCATCCACATCCATGTTTCATCAATATGTAATATTATTTCCATCCACCTACAATTGTTTAAATCCATTTTTACCCTTCGGTGAGTTTTTAGTAATATGTATGAAAGGAATCTTTTGTCGTTTTTCGTACGATGTACTTTTTGACTTTTCCGACAAAAGTACGAAGAATGTTTTTTTTAACTTATACGGCATGAATGGATTTTTAAAACATTATTTCCAAGAAGCTTCCTTTACAAGTTTTCAAGTTTATTTTTAATCAACTTCTTTTATTTTAAAGTCGTATGACATGTTATGAAAGGAAAAATGTTTTTAAAGTAGAAAGGATATTTTCCTCAAGAATGGAGTTCAAGTATTTTATCAAAATTATTTTCCATCTAAGATAATAAAAGGGTTCTGTTTTTATCCCTATTATTACATGTATTTGATTATGTTGTGATGGAAACATTTTTATGAATTCCTTTATCTTATATGAATTGTTTTATGATGTCATGTTGTTTAAGAATCCCATATTTATTACATAGGTTATGCGATGATGTATGATTTATGATTATGTGGGACACATAAGAAAGGATTCATTATAAGATGGGTGGGACCTATATCTCCCTCCAATGCATTGGGTAAAGATTTTATATCTCATGAGATAGACAGGGCTGGAACGGTAGGTTATACCGGTTCAGTGAAACAGGACTGAAACGAGGGTTACTCGGTTCAGAAAGGGACTTTGTCCACTAAGATAGTCTTGGCAATGAGTCTTGACTAACAAGAAATGATTCTCTATGATTATGTGTGAATGCCAAAAAGTTTCATGTTTTAGGTTATGATTATTGTGATTATATTTCACTGCCATGATTTATCCCATGTTATGAAATTATGCTCTCTTTTGCAGGTTAAGATTTCCAAAATGTTATGTTCTTATGAATACGATGTGATTGATATTTCTTTTGTTTACCCTTACTGAGCATTTGAGCTCACCCTTTTATGTTTTCTTTTCCCCAGGATATAATGAAAGGTTTTAGGTAAAAAAAAAGGGAAGATCTTTATAGGAGATGTTGATGATCTTTTACCACGATTAGAAGATTACGTTCCGAGTTTCCAAAGACACTAAACTATTACGATCCTTGTGTGTGTATTTTTGTTATGTACTAAGTATTCCGCAAATGTAATGTAATGTCCATGTACATCAAGCTTCGGGTCTCTACAAATATAGTACATATGTATTTATAATATTCCATATCAATGGGAGATAATAAATCAAATGCAATGTTCGTAGAGACGGTAAGTCGTGCGTACACATGAACACTACATAAATTTGTTTTTTAATTATTAAATTAATGAAAAATAAATGATAAAAAGGTATATTATTATTCTATTATAATATCATATGATATATAAATTACATATATTCATTAACTCAATCATTTATACATTCTATCTATGGCATGAACGAGTCATCTCACTTTGAGGAGGTCGTAGTCTGCACTTCCTCAAATGAAATTATCATATTTACACATTATGAAAGTATAAATGTATTATATAAAAAAATATAAAAGAATATAGGAAATATAAATAAAATATATATAATATATAAATACATTATCATCATAATGGCCACCATGAGAGGTGGTAGGGAGAAAACAAACAATCATCTTTTCGTGAGGTTGTAGTTCATCATACAAAAAAATATGTTTGTATCCAATATATGGAATTTTGTGTGACTGTAGTTTGAATAATTATAATAAAAACATATTACTATAATTAGGATACTGGTGAAATTATAACCGAATAGAATAAATGGATTTTATGGGGCCTCAAAAACAAAACAAATGAAATAAGCTTGAGAGAAGACATTTCTTCAAATCGGGTAACTACTTTTGATTTAAGGTAAAATGTATTCTTGAATTTTCTTCTACACAATTTGAGTCTTCTATGAGTAATATAGGGATATTAGGAGCTTATTTTTGTAGATTTTGGTCGAAATAAGGGGTTTGAGAGGTGTAAGTAATGGTTATAACTAATGCCCTCTTCATAAGAGGGAGGAGAGGCACTTTTGGAATGTCTTGAATGAAAATTTTAATAAAAACTAAATTTCCAAATAAAAATCTCCCATACTAATTAAATTTAAATATAAGATGAGAATTGTAATAAATCTTCTCAAATAATTGGTTTTAGACAAGTTTAGTTTCAAATTTTACCTTTATCATTTAGCTTTAACCATTAGTAAACAAATTTAACCATTACCATGACTTCTAATATATTCATTCTATATGGTGGATAATGTTACCATAAAATAAAAAAACCAAAACGGTTTAATTAATAAAATTTTAACTATTTTATAAGACATTTTGTTTATTAATAGATTTTTAGTACTTTTATATCATTCAATAAAATAGTATTTGTTTTAAAAACACATTTATGCCAATTTTTATACTCATTCATATCAGTACTTTTTAAAAAATCCAAAAAAAACTTGATTCATTCAAAAAAAATTCATGAATTAAAATATAACAACTAATAATTCTTCCATAACATATTTTTATGGAATAAAATTTTCAAAATAAATTCGTTGTAATATTTATAATATCATTTATTTAATTCATTCATTTATAAGATAATCGCAACATCCTCATTGTGTCATCAATATATTTATATATTTGATGCCTAAAAATTATAAATAAAACACCATGATGTATTAAATATTTTAATATATAAAATAAAAATTTATAGACTATGATATAATTAATATTACCCTATAAAAAATTGTTTTATTAAGATAAACATATTTAGGTTATATTTTACTTAACTTTAAATTAAAAGTATTTAAATGTCACTTTCACACAGAAGTGGCACCATATCGATCTAAAATCTACCTGAGGATTCCCATGGTAATAAATATCTCATAAAATATTTGTAAGACATGTGTTAAGTCTGTTTAATATTATTATAATATTATCTTTTACCCTTATTTACAAGATTTACCCTTTAACCATGGTAAATAAAATATTTGCTGAAGTTACTATTAATAAAATGTAAAATTAAAGGTACATATTTAAACAATTTGAACCTATTTATTTCATATATAGAATCTATTTATAAAAATAAAAATTCAAAAATTGCAGAAATTATCTTAAAATTAGTTCCCATTTTCAAAACCAAAAAGCATGTTTTCAGAACGAAAAACTACCAAAAGATTTACATGTGTTTATGTCGAATTTAAAAGTGAAATTTTTTCCAATGACAAGAATGGGATTAAATGGTTAAATTATACTAAAATTAAACTTTAAAACAATTTAATATTACTATCTATCTAAATAAATAAATTAGATTAAAAGACAATTTTGAATTAAAAGGCAATATTTTCACTATTAATTAAAAAATGTACATTATTAGAGAAATTCCAAAATTTCATTCAATTTAAATTATGATATCACACATCTAAAATATATTTTTGATTTTTCAAATAAAATATATAAAAGTGACAAAAAATATATTAAAAATGGCTTCTCCATTAAAAGGTTTTAGATTTACAGTTAAACGAATATTAGAGTATTCCTTGCTTAAGATCAGATTCATTATTATTTTAAGCCTCTAAAATTTATTAAATAAATTTAAATAAAATTAAAAAACATGTATAATAAAATTATAGTAAGATATGTTCATTCCCACTAATATAATGATTATGTGTTAACTACCTTTTAAATTAATAATATTTTTATATTATTTATGTGTATAACTCAATGTTGTGTGAAGATTCACAATTCAAAGAATCTTGTTGTTATGTGTTGAGTACACTATCAGAAAAAGAATCAAATTTCATGTTAAAATAATATCTTATTTATAAATATTAATTGGAATGACAAATATAATTATTCTATAAATATGTGGATCGTCACATCCTTTCCCCCTTTTGGAAATTGCATCAGCACAATTTTAAAATTAGGCATGGAAACATCAGTGAAAGTAACATATCATAAAAAGTGTCAAAATAAAATCACATTAATATAAAAAAATAAAATTTCAAAGGTTAGCGGAGATAACCCATTCAAGGATTCCATATAAGAAAAAGAGATATTAAAGAAAAACTGACCATCAATTTTTGATAGAGAGTGATAAAAAACATGATCAGGGAAACGTTAATCACAAGAAAGTCACAAAATTGTGATAGGTTAAACTGTATTTCATTCCCCATTAAGAAAACTAAATTGAAAACATTTCTTTTTTTTCTGTTCTTTTTCATAAAATTTTATAATTTATATATGAGATTGAATAAAAACATAATGAAATATTATTACATTTCAATTATAGTTTCATCCATTAATAAATTTCTACCACGAACACATCATTTCTCAAAAATATGATGGTTTAAGAGGACTTGGTCACACATAGTGCACTAGAATAAACTTTTAGAGAATCACATATTACACAAAATATTAAATATGTGTTCCCCTATCTTTATACATTAACCATTACAAAAAATGGTTTGTACAAGATCAGGGATTCCTGACAAAGGATAATCCTTTATAAAAATAAATATTACTCATACTCTCAAAAACTCAAAAAACAGAGCCAAAAGTTTAAAAAAGTCTATCCAATACATATTTTTCCTTAAAATTATTTAAAATAATCCATATATATTTTGAAACCCAATATTTGGAAGAATTTGACCACGTTGCCTTCCACAATAAATCTTTATGTTAATCTCTAAAAAACTTTGAGTACTCTTAAAGTCTTAGACTGAAAAGTAATTAACCTAATCAAATATTATCCAATATAAGTAAATCATTTCCATTAATAACCAAAATCATCTTATGTCCATAATAAAAATATAACTTTTTCCAAAATAAAATTAAACCCTACTTCACAATATAAATCCCATAGTATTCTATTTTCATTAAGAATATAGTGTTGCTAAAAGGTAAAATGTCTTCCAAAATAATTTTTTTAAGTAATCACCAAATAACTTTTTTATAATAAATATATCCACTAGATAAATAATTAGTTCAAAATTTACACTTATCCATGATCCATAAAATTATATAACTAAAATTTATAAGTAATACTAACTAGGTAATTCACGTTGTCTAGTTGTAGGTGATAAATCATAGTCGCCCTTTGGTTGTGGGTTCAATTCCTACTGCATAGTCTACCACGATGAGAAGTCGCAAGATCTGTGTGTTGTCCTTTTTAAAAAATTTAATCATTCAAATAAAAATAAAAAAAATAGATAAAATCCTTAAAAATATCCATAATATGTTTTAACTTCAAAGGTTATTTCATACATCGCATTTTTCAACCCAAAAACTAATAACCACGAATTATCGAAAGAAATGATCACCTGAACCCATAATGTAATTCATTATGTAAACACTAGAAATGATAAATCTTCATTGAATAACATTTTCACATATCAAACTTCAAGGATACACATACTAGAAAATTTATCCAATGTAATCCTATCATTATTACATTTAAACATATTAAAATCCATAGATCCATCATAACTATTCAATTTCAAGATATCTTAATCCTAAAACATTATTCATGATTCTTTATCTATGATTATCCATCTTATTATTTTTAACTTCATTCTAACAAAAAAATCATGTATAATGTCTAATGTTTTTGGTAATATCAAAACATGAGCTAAGTTATAATCTATACCTTTCATAGGTCATATTCAGTTTCATCATATTCTATAGGAATAGAATTAGTAATTGGTAAACATATATTTGTATGATCATCCAGATCCCATTCTCTAACCTTCTTTGTAAGACATCTATTTGGATAATTACCACGCACAACACCTTTAAAACAGTCAATTGATCATTAGGAAAGAACATCTTTCCATTTCCCGAAGTCAACTCGACAAGTCCTTTTTTAATGGATGGTTATTTCATTATGACCTTAATTACCATATATGAAACATATTCCCATACCTTTGAAGAATTTTAATTGGTGATTATTTCTATATCCTGGACACATATGTTTTTTAATATACATACCATTATGATTTTTATCATAACATGCATAGGTATTATTTTCAGGCATATATGATACCGTAGAAAAATCACCTAGGATTAAGTGGTTAATCCTGACTCTAGATAGTCGGTTTAGAATATAAAAAATAGTTCTCATTGCAGCTCCTATTTCATTTAACATCTCATCCATAAAACCACCACAATTTCCTTAAAATCCATGGTTATATTGGTTCCTTCTAGATTTATGCATTTACTAAAATGAAAAAGGTTAGTGTTAGTGTTTCTATAAAATGGTCATATATTATATTATGATAAGGGTAAACAATAATATATAGGTATACACATTATCTTCAACTCATACAACTTTTCATAAAATACTATGAGTCTTTCTAATATTCATACCATTATGGTTATGTCACTTATGCTTAAATAACACTCAAACCTCTAAGGTTATCTAAACCAACCTCAGATAGAAATTATAAGGTCCATCCTTGAAACATAACCAAATCATGAGTTGAAAAAAGAATTAAAATTAGTATTATTTTAGGTTTAGAGTTTTAGATATTTAGGCCATAACTACTATATTACATCTTTAATATTACAATGTAGACACTTCTACTCGACCCTATTTTTTTACAATAATAAAACTCATTAAATAAAATAAGAATATTTTTCTTGATAGAAATATTCTTGAATTATTCTTTTCTCTTAACCATATTTATAAAATATGAAAATAATTCATAAACTAGTGATGAGCATAAAAAGCGTAGTATTTTATAAAATAAAGAAATAAAACATTAGTCCATCAATACATGGAAATCAATGAAATCATACTTTTCATTCAGAACACATAATATATTTTACATAACTCATAAAATTATATGATTTATGAATAACACATAGAAATTATAAATCATACATTTTATTTTCAGATCTATAACATATATTTATTTCATAATTCAACGCAATATAGGTATTTACATCGGGAATACCCATCACGGTATATTCTCAAATTCTCTTAAGAGAAACATTAACATTTACCTCCATCACATTACCCAATTTATTAGAGATATATCTCAGGCTCAACCACCCTTGTTTTATCATGGGACCACCCATATTCATAAACAATTCAAAAGAACCAAAACCTAATCCTCGCACATAAATCAAGGATAATGGATATATAATACATCCATATACTAATTATAATATAACATTTCAAGAAATTGACATAATAAATGATTTCTTGAATACATATTAAAAACCAATATATGTAAAAATGGTATATGGTATTTATTTTTTATTATAAAACATTACAACTTTTAAAGGAAGAAAAATATCAATTAATGCTCAGAGCTGAGGAAATGATGTTGTCACCGTGAACATAAAATAACATTCCCTTTGTCATTCAGTAAAATGATTCATAAAACAAAAGATTACTTTTGAAAACAGTTGAATGAAAATAAAAGAAAAATGGTATAATTATACACCATAAATAAATAATGTTTATTCTAAACCAAAATATGCTTCAATGAACAAAGATTGAGATGAATTCCATAACAAAAATTTGGCTGCCTAATAGCGTCAGTTTAGAATTCAGAAAATGAGTTGATGAGAGAGAAATGAGTCTCTCATCACATGGAAATTCAATGTACAAAAATATTGATATAGAAGAAAATATACCAATATAATAAAATTAAAATTAAAATATATATCATTAATTAAGTCTTTCACTAAAAGATTGCAGTGAATGGTTCTCATACCATCTGTCTGATCCGTCATGTATGTTCCCTCTTGAACCTGAATAATAAACATAAGTCAACTTATACTTTATAAATAAAATTTTTCATGTTTATTATTCATTTTACATCACTTATTACCATGTTATCAAATTTACATAATTATTTAAGTTAATATTGTTCATTTTGTCGATATTAAGTACTTGAGACAAAAATAAACTTGAAATAATAAAAAATTATTCATTAGATCCAATGTCTATAAACTCAAAAATAATTTTAGTGATTTAAATATAATATATATAATATATATAGTATATTTATTTATAATAGTCCATAAAATTTGGAGATATGAAATGAAATGCACTATTCATGGATATGGTAATCAGTACATACGCATGGATGCGACTTTCATTTCATTTTTCCCATTTATAGAGGAATGAAAACTCAATGATAAAAATGTATATTATAATTCCAGTATAGTATCTTATGATATATACATTACATAATATCATTAATATAATACTTTTTGTGTTCAATGTGTGGAATGAACGGGTCATCTCACTTTGAGGGGTCGGTAGTCTGTGCATCTCCAAGGAAATTATCGTATTTACACTATTTGGAAAGTATAATGGTATTATGTAAATAAAATAAAAGAATAACTTATACAATAATAATATAATATATACCATATATAAATATAGTTATATAATAATGGCTACCATGAGAGGTTTTAGGGGTTAATCAATCAATTATTGTTTCGTTAGGTAGTAATTCATCTTACCTAGAAACAATCTGTTTTTCTCCATTATATGGAGGTGTGTGAATATTTACATCTAATAATTCTCATAAAAATATACTAGAATATGTTTTATAATATGGTCATTATAAATTAATGGAATGAAGTGAGTTTATGGGGTCGGGGAAAAATAATAAATGAATCAATCTTGAGAGAAGACATTACATCAAATCGGGTAACTCCATTTTATTTAAGGTAAAAGGATTTCTTTAATTGCTTTATTACAAAGGTGAGGCTCATATGAGAAAAATTTGAAGGCTAGGAGAATATTTAACTATTTTTTTATTATACAGAGGTCTTGATATGTGTGATTAAGGGTTATTGGTGATTCTCTATTATTAGAGGAAGGTGGGTCACTGTGGTAGTGTTTCGAATGATTTTTTTATTATAAACTAAATTTCTATTTCAATAGGTCCCAAACACATTTAATTCAAATAAAATGTAATGATTTTTTTAAATAGTTTCAAACTATAGTTTTCAAAAAAATTTTGTCTTCAAAAATAATCTTATCATTTAACATTAACCATTAGTTATCAAATTTAACTCTTACCAGAAAATCTTGTAAATTCAGAATATATAGTTGATAGAGTTATGATAAAATTTCATTAGAACCACAAGGGGTTAATTAATTGAATTTTAAACATTATCATTGTCATTTGGCCTAATTATAGTTTTTTAGGACTATTATATCTTTCAATAAAATACTATTTTTTAAACTCATTTATGTAAATTTTTTTACTTATTCATATCATGTATTTTAATAAATCCATAGAAACATGATTATTTAGAAAGAAAAATCATTAATTAAATGATAAAATGTCTTAATAATCCATAAAAGTTTACTATCGAATAAAATTTTTTAAAATAAATTTATTTTAATATTTATATTCCCAGTTTTTTTAATAATTCATTAATAAGGTAATATCTGCCTCATCATTGTGTGATAAATATATTTATTTATTTCAAGTATAAAAATTATAAATAAAATACCATGATGTTGGAAATATTTTTAACTTTATAAATAAAATTTATAGTCTAAGATATCCCTTATATTACCCCATAAATGAAAATTTAGTAAAATATACATGTTTAGGTTTTATTTCGTTAAAATTAAATTAAAATTAATTAAATGTCATTTACACACACAAGTGGCTCCATGGGGTCCCAAAATCGACCCAAGGATAACCATGGTCGGAAATATCTCATCCAATAGGGGTTGGACTTGGGTTAGGGTAGTTTAATAATATTATAATATTATTTTTACCCTTATTTACAAGATTTATCTTTTATACATGGTAAATAAATTACATACTAATGTTACTATTCATAATGTCTAAAAATTAAATTTGCATATTTAACAAATTTGAACTACATGATTCTATATCTGGAATATATTTTTCCAAATTCAAAACAAATAAATTTAAAAAATTAATTTAATATTAATTAATGTTGTCAAAACCAAAAAACGTGACTTTAAGATGTAAAAACTTCCAAAAGATATAGATGTGTTTATGACCAATTTAAAAGTGAAATTACTTATAATGACCAACATTGGATTAAATTTTGATATTATAATTCAATTATTGTTTAAAAAAATTATAATTAAATTCTATCTATATAAATAAATTATATTAAAGGTCATTTTTAATTGAAAGTCACCATTTTTCACTATTAAATATAAAATTAACTTTATTTGAAAAAAAAAATCATCCAAATTAAGTTTTGAAAAAATGTTTCTAAAGAATAAATTAACAATTCAAATACAACATATAATTGTGAAATTAACAAGATTTAAAAATGGTTCTCCATCAAAAGGCTGTTAATCGGCCTTTTGATTAATATTAGAGTATTTACAACAGAAAATCGGACTCATTATTATTATAAGATTTAAAACATTGTAAGATAAATGCAAAGACATTTAACAAACATGTACAATAATATTTCAGTTATCCTTGTTCATTCAATCTAATACAAAATCTATGTGATAACTACCATTGGAAATAATATTATTATTATATTATTTTTCAGAAAGACTCAAAGATGTGTGCAACATAACATTTCAAAGTAACCCATTTTTTCGTGTTGATTACGCTATCGAAAAAAGAATCCACTTTAATATCAGGAATAAATATTATTCATAATTATTAATAGAAATTGATAAAATATTTATTCTATAAATTCCTGGGCCGTTACTTCATTTAACCCATTTGAAAATTGTGTCCTTAAAATTTTAAAATTGGGCGTGGAAACTTCATTTAAAGTCCCACATCAGAAAAGATTCAATAAAAAAATCTATTTAAAATAAATATATATAAGTAAAATTTTTCCCCAAGATAACCCATAAATGGATTCCATATAGTAAAACATAGATATTGAAGAGAACTTAATAATCATGTTTTGATGCAGTGTGATGGAAAACATGATCAAAAGAATGTTACCACCAAAAAATCACAAACATGGGACTGGTTAAACGGTCTTTGATTCCCCATTTGGAAAAGTAAACACACACTGTGTTATTTTTATGTTCATTTTCATAAATTTTAAGAATTTTTTTATGAGATTATCTATTAAACTATGTAAATATATTTTCTTTTCCAGAAATGTTTCATCCATTAATAAATTTCTACCACAAACTCATCTTTTCTCAAAATGATGAGTATTCAAGATGACATGGTGCACTTGATGTGCTAGAATAAACTTATAGAGAATCACATTATACACAAAAGATTAACTATAGATTTCCCCTATCATTAGACATTATCAAATTCCAAAAATGGTTAGTGCATGATCAGATAATACACAAAAATAATTTTCCTTTATAAAATTAAATACACTTCTTATTCTCGAAAATTAGAAAAACCGTACACAAAGTTCATCAAAGACCATTAAATACACAATAGTCCTTACAATATATTAAAATAATCCAAACTATGTTTGAAACCCAAAATTTAGAAAAATTTATCGCATAGTCTTCCTCAAAAAATCTTAACATTTATCTCCAAATAATATCGACTCCTCTTAAAGTGTCATACTGAAAAGTAATTAACCTAATCACATATTTTCAATGATAGGTTAATCATTTTCATAAATAACCCAAATCACTATATGTTCATAACAAAATTATAGATTCTTCTGAAATATATTTCAACTATTAATCCCTCAGGTAAATCCCATAGTATTCTATTTTCCTTAGGCATATATTGTTCCAAAAAGAGGAAACCTCTACCAAAATAACATTTTTTACTTAATCACCAAATAATTTACCTATACTAAGTATATCTATTTGATAAATCATAAGTTACCAAAATAAACTTATTTTTGGTCCATAAATTGACATAACTAAAAATAATTAGTCATACTAACCATGGACTTCACGTAGTCCAGTGGTATGGGATATATCATAGTTGCACAATGGTTATGGGTTCCATTCTTGTAGTGTTGTCCAATGTGACTGGTTGTCACACTATTTGTGTGTTGTCAATTTTTAAAAACATTATAATTCTAATAACTATAAAAAATGAGATAAAAAACTTAATAATATCCATAACATGTTTTAAACTCAAAGGTTATTTCATACATCACATTTTTCATCCTAATAACTCATAACCCATAATTTTATAAAAAAGATCACATGAACCCCTAGGGATATCCATTATGTCCACACAAGAAAAGATAATTCTTCTTTGGATAACATATTCACATATCATGCATCATGGAAAGACATACTAGAAAAAATCAGCCATGGTAATCCTATAATTTATACATTTAAACATATCATCATATATAGGTCTAACATAACTCTCCCATTATTATACATCTTACTCATCGAACACTCTTCATGATCTGTTATCCTTGATTTTCGATATTTTTTTTAATACTTCTTTCCTACAGACAAAATCATGCATAACATATTATGATTTGATTAATTTCAAAAGAAGATATATGAAATAATATATAAATTTCATTTGTCAATTTCTATTTCCTCATCTTCAATTGGAACGACATTCGGAATTGGTAAAAATATATTTTCACGATCCTTCTAATCACATAACCAAAACTTCTTTATTATAATTCTATTAGTATAACGACCATGCAGACCACACATAAAAAATTCAATTGATCTTTCAGAAATAAAATCATTACCTTTCCTGGATTAAACTAGATGATTCCTTTTTCTGTGGAAGGTAATTGCTTTATGACCTTCATTACCACATCTGAAACATAATCCCACCCCTTTGAAGCATTTTCCAAGGTGTGGCATTTCACATCCTTGAAAAATTGTTTTTTTAATACACTTATCTTTATGATTATTACATGAACATCAATAGGGATTTGTTTCTTTCATGTATAATGCCTTATAAAAATCACCATGGTTCAATTGGTCAATCAATACTCAAGATAGTTAGTTAAGAGTAACAACAAGAGTTATCACTACATCTCACATTTCATTTGATTTCTCATTTTTAAATCCACCATAGTTTCCTCCACATCCATTGTTACTTTGTTTCAGGATAGATTCATCGATTTACTAAAACCTAAAATGTTAGTGCGAGTATATCAGTAAAATCATCATATCATATCATATGAGGTGGTTGAACAGTGAGATATAATTATTCATGTTATCATAAACTCATATAATTTATCTAATATAACTATGACTCTTTCTATTATTCTAACCATTATTGTTATATTACTTGTGCTTAAATAACACCCTAACCTCTAAGGTTATCTAAACCGACCTCTGATACCAACTATAAGGACCCAGCATTAAAACATAACCGAATCTTCAGTTAAAATGAGAATTCACATAGAGGATATTTTCAGGAATAGAGTTTTAGTGAATTATTCCAGAACTATTACATTAAATCTCTAATATTACAATGTATAAACTTCTACTCTAATCAATTTATTACAGTAATAAAACTCATTAAACAAAACAAAAATTATTTTATGGATATAAACCTTCATGAATTATCCCTTTCTATTAACCTTCCTTATACCATGTGAAAATCATTTCAAAAACATGGGATGAGCATAAAAAGGTATGTAAGGGTTATAAAATAATGAAAGAAAGCATTAGTCCATAAATACATGCAAATAAATGAAATCATAATTTTCAATCAGAAATCAAAAACACTTTATCCTACCTCATGAAATCATAATGTATATTAATAACGCATAGAAATCATAAATAATAAAGGTAACTTGTTGCATTCATAAAATACTTACATTTCATCATTCAACGCTACATAGGTAGTTAGGGTTGGAATTCAAATTAGAGTAAATTCCCTAAATCTCTTGGGAGAATCATTAAAATTTAAATTTATCAAGTTAACCAATTCATTTAAGAGCTATCTTGGGCTCACCCACCATTAGATTATCATGGACCCACTCATATTCATAAAAAATACACAGAAACCAAAACATAATCATAGCTTATAAAACAAGAATAATAGAAAGATAACATTTCCACATTCTAATCACAATATAAATTGTCATGATATTATCATAATCAATGATTTCAAAAAACCATTTCTTCTTGAACTGCCTTCACCAAGATGAGGGAAGGGAAAAAACTGTCAGACCCTTCATTCATTAAGTTGAAAGAGAGAAAATGGCCCCCCGAGTCCTGCCTTCAATAGGCTCCAGAGTGGCGACTAGCAGCATGGGTATAAAATCATATGTGATGTGGAAGTAATTGACCCTTTTTTGATTTGTATTGGGAGATAATATATTAAATCAGAATCAACCCAAAAATTGGATGTAAAAGTAAAGAAGAAAATAATCCATTCCCATAAGCATGTTCTAATATAAAGTGATACAAGTACAAGAAAAATTCAAAGGGAAGTACAAAATGAAAAGAAAAGAACAAACAATAACGATCCTAGTGTCTGAAATAATATGACCCCACACAATCCCCGAAGTCCTCTTGGAATCCTAAAAATTGTTTTATATATAGAGTGTGAGTATACAAGTATACTCAGTAGGGGAGACCAAAATATCTATTGTGCAAGTGGGGAGGCCTTCTAATTCCCTGTGAGAAAAGGAGATAACCAAAGAACCTAGAAAAGATACAATACACCCAATACCCACCTAGGAACACTCCCCCAATATCACACGAAAGTTAATGTAATAGTAATAATACATCGATGTTTGGGTACCCACACCACATTCCCACTGGTTATTGAAGACAACCTATACGTTAGACGTCCCGTGCTATTTTCACTACAGTCTCACTATCACCCCAACAACATCCTTTTTGGCCACCACAACTATGAATCATCTAGAAGAAACCTGGTCCACAACAACCATAGACATCCACACCCTCAGACACCTGGGCCATAACAACTACGGCCACGCCGGAAGACACCTGGGCTAGAACAACTACTTCCATGCTCGAAGACCCCTGTCCCTCATCTCGAAGACACTTGTGAAACAAATTCCTGCACACACATAGGCCAAGAACCATGAATAATTATGGAAAATAATAGACCTCTGGCCATCACAACCTACCAGAAGAGTCTTGGACAACTTGGGAATGGGAGCAGAAAAGAAGCTAATAACCACCCACTAATAAGAGTGATGGGAAAACAGCCTCCCCCATGAAATGGGGGTGTTCTCCATGAAGTGGTCAACATGGGTGGGGCGTGAATAAGAAATATAAGAACTAAATTATACATATAGTTAAACAAGCACTCATCCCAACCTAGGGCTTCCAAAACCAGACTATACACAAAATCCCTCAGTACTACTTATTCATAAATAGAACAACTACCACAACCATGTCACAAATCATTATCGAGAAACAATTCCCCATTGAAAACATTATTGTTACCTAATTAATGAGGTTTCATTTAAATAATTCTTCACTACTCGATATATAATAGTCATAGACATAATCTATAGAAGGAAAAACATCCAAGTAGCAAATTATGCATTCGAACCCTTTTCTCTTTTAAAGTCACAACATCAAAAGGGATATATGAGGTCCCTTAATGTAATGGAACCAAACCAAGACGCAACATACAGCCCTAAATGGCCCCAAATCCACAAAATAACAACTATACAATAGGGGATCTCATCCCCATCCTTGTCACCTCACAAGAATTAAGAAAAACGACCACATACATTACAAGAATAGAGCAATGGATTTTTCAGATTTAAACACACCATTCATTTACATTCGTCTTTCCATTTTGTTAACTAGGATGACCACAAAAGGATTTATATTCATTGGGAATAAATTTAATCAACCTATTTTATGTGATTAACCATTTTCCATGATACAACCATTAAATCAAAAATAAATCTTAAAAACAGAGGATCATTAGTTCATATGAAATGACAATCAATAGCCACGATTTTAGGTGGACTTAGGCCCAAACAATTTACAACATATAAGAATTGGTTAAAGAGTACAAAATAATCATCAAACACACCCATTAATTTTTTAAAAACCATTTATTATCTTCATTACGGTTTAGTTTCATCCATCCCCATTGGATCATTATCATAACCACCCCACACGATACACAGTAAAGAGAGACGATGGAAAAAACACTACGTGGATGACCAATGAGAGATGTTTATCAACACACGCAAAGACATGGGAATACAAGACTTGCAGGGGAGGATATAAGAGGACTCCAAGAGTGATAAAGAAAGTCTCCATCATAGGTTACCTACAAGCCTTGGGATGGGGGACTCCAAACTCACAATGTAAATGAAAGTGACCAGACATGAAAATTAAATTATCCTCATGCAATAAAAGGTGAGATCCTTGAGTTCATGTACATGAAATATTGAACCAATTTAAATTTGATTGTGGTTCCTCCAAGTGGTTGGGTGGTTACATTCGATATAATTAATTGTACTTTAATAATTATCATCAGAGAGGAGGCCATAACAATAATGAGTTAAATGGATTTCTTTAAATAGGGGAAAACACATAACAGGAGAGGAACTGGAAAGTGTGGGAAATGTTGTGAAACCTCAAAAATACCTCATTTTTTGGTAATTTAAGGGTGACCCATCTCTTGGGGGATTTTATATATCATTTATGCTATTATAGTGGACTTAAAAGGGGTATTAAAATACTTTTACACAAAAAGATATGTTGTAGGGGCTAAACAAGATAATGTCAGAAACTGAAAAAAAACATAGGATGGGACAAAATTTTATGTGTCATTATAAAGGTGTCACCATCATGGTGTATCCATAAGTAGTGTCACCTTTTTGGTGGGCAATAGTGATGGTGCGACCTCTATGGTTCCATTTTCATTGTGCCACCGGTTCGTTGGAACACTGTTAGCAGTGACACCATATCGGAGTGTGACCATGATTGTGCCACTACTATAGTGCCGCTTCCATGGTGCCACCGGTTCGGTGGAACATTGTAAGAAGTACCAAAATTTTAGTGTGCGACCGTGATGGTGAAACTTCTATAGTTCCACCATTTCATTGTGTGACCCAGACTGGTGCCATTGTCATGGTGTCGTCATGACAGGGGCCACCATTTCGGTGGAACCGTATGATGGAACTGAGTTTTTTTCAATCTTCATAATGATTTACTATCCATGTCATTACATCAAATACTTCTCTAACTATTCAAGCCCTAGATCATTGAAATTAGACTCAAAAAATAGGGAGGTCCAAACAACCACCTTTAAAGATACCTATCAGGAGTAAAACTTCTTGATATCATGGAATAAATCTTCTGCATATGTCTTCTAAATAACCAAATATACACTAATGCTCCTCTACCCCATCTATTCACACAAACATGTAAAGGTCGTACAATATAGTCATATGGATTAGGTAGTCCCTTCCACCATGTCATGATACTATCCACTTTGGGCGACAATGACTCGCACGGACAGGTTTAACCGCATCGACTTTAATGCGTCTTGATTAGGGATCATGTCCTCCCATCCCCACATTCAGGACACACTGCCCATATACAGAGAACACGAAAAATGGTCCATTTCATAGTTATCAAGGTCAATCCCTACTTCATAAAAATGTTAAAAATAAAACAAAACAAAACAAAAACCGGATCTAGGTACTGGGCACGTATATGTGCCTCCCATTCTGAGGTACTCTTTTCGAGGCCACCATACCTCCGTAACATAAGATACAAGGGGTTGGTTTTTCCGCAAAGTACCTTATACACATGATCCATTAACCTCAGTGGTCACACAACTAACATCACATCGTCCTCAATATCTAACTCTCCCCAGTCAAGGACATGCACATCAACGAGTAGATAATGACGGAGCTGAGACACATGGATGATATCATGCACCCTTAGTAGCGGCAGTGGTAGTGTCTGATAATAATCCAATTTGTCAACCAAACAAAACACCTCGAAGGGTCCAACGAACCAGAGAGAAATCTTACTTACCCAACCTATCCTTCAGTTCCCATGCCGAGGGGAAACCATTAAGAACATGCGGTCCATGACCTAGAACTCCAAGGGTCTCCACCTTTAATCAGCATACGACAACTTCCGGACATGAGACACTGTCGTCGTCTCCAGTATAAGATAAACCTTTTCTGTCATTCTTTGCCCACCATAAGTCCAAGAACAATGGATTCCAAGACCTCTGTCCTACACCCGTGTGATCAACACGACCTCTCATACAAGGTTTTGAATAGATCCATTCCAATCGTAGATTTATAGCTATTGTTCACGAAACACAGTTCTAGAGGCATGTGTTGTAACACCCCAGGATTTCATAGTGTGTTATTTCTTAAAAATAATTCAATAACTTGCACTACACGCAACACCGAGTTCAATCACACCATGATGTACAAAAAAAAGCCATTAAAAGAGGTCATGAATAGTATTAACAACATTTTGAACTTTATATAATCCTTATAATTTTAGCATCCCTATTATGAGTTTCTTAGTCATAATGCAAGAACAGATTCATTTTCAGTATTGCACTTTTATCAACTTTAATAGTGAAACCTTTTTAAATAAAATATTTTAAACTATCTGAATAAATTGGGACATCAAAAAAAAATTTAAAATGAAACATCCCAAGCTTCTACGGTACGCTTTCCTTTGAATAAAATAGTAGCGTGTGTTGTACGCAACCTTGAGTTTTAACACACGCCACAACCAATCAAACTAGCCGTTATGAATAGTAATACCTAAATTTTGAAATTATATATATTTTATATTTTAAAATGGACTTCATTTTTGGATTCGGAATATCAAATTTAGCCTAAGGTGAAATTTTGGTACTTTTCGGATAACTTTCATATTTTGATGAATAGAGAAAATTACTAAATTTTAATTAAAAACAACTTTTTTAATCAAAATAATTAATAGTGATAAATTATGAATTTTAGTAGTTTTAAAGTATATTTAGAATATATTTTTACCATTTAATATAATGTTGGTCATTGTACATAATTTTACAATTAAACCAAACATAAACAAGTGTCAATCTTTTGATAGTTATTACCTCTTAAAAACACGCTTTTTGTTTTGACAGCGGGAATTAATTTTAAATTAATTTCTGCCACTTCTGTGTCTTGAATTTAGAAAAATGGATTCCATATTTGGAATCAGGATGTCCAAATTGTGTAAATAGGTAACTTTTATTTTTAGACATTTTGAATAATTACTGTGGTAAATATTTTATTTACCATGGTTAAGGGTAAATCCGGTAAATAAGGGTTAAAAAATAATATTATAATAATACAAAATTAACCTAAAACGTGTCCTAACCTTATTGGTGGACACATACCCGACCATGAGCATCCTTAGGTCAATTTGGGGACCCCTTGGATCCACTTGTATGTGGTAGGGACACTTTATATTAATAAAGTTAAAATAAAAATAAAAATGGCATAAGCTTACATCTTTTAGAAGAACAATTTTTACATAGGGTTATACATGTTGGATTTTCGATTATAAATATTCATTAGAAAGCTAAAAAGATTTCCTACATAATGATATTTTATTTATAATTTTTAGACATCAAATAATTTAAATTATTAATGACACAATAATGATGGAATGTTTACCTCATTAATAAATCATTTAAATAAATAAGATTATAATGATTAAAATATTATCTAAAACCTGTCCAATTCTTATTGGTTGATTTTATTTAGAATATGAGTCATCTTATCTTCGACATAAATGATTTTTGGACCATTATAAACCGAATATAATTATATTATAAAGTAATACTTTCACTCTTTCCTAAAGAGCCCCTCTTCTCCCTTATAAAAGGAGACCACTTCTACTCATTCCTCACACCTCTCAAGCCACTTGGCTCGTCCAAAATCTGCCAAACTATGCTCCCCACATCCTTCTCTTCCTCCTTGAAGCTCCCCCTTAGGCAGAAAGCATTTCAAGAAGTCCTTTGGTTCCAACCAAAGTGAGTTACCTAAATTAAAGGTAACGATTTCTCTTAAATTATTTTCATTTATTTTGCTTCTCCAACCCCCAAACTATTTTTATTTCCTTTCTTTTGTAACAACACCAGTATCCTCAATATACTAGGATGTTGTTATAAGAAGGATTCAAACTACACATACACACAACTCCATCTAATGGATGATGAACATAATGTTTCTGTGGATGGCAAACTAACGCCTCACGAAACGATGATTGTTCAAATACATCTTACCGCCTCTCATGGTGGCCATTATGATGTCACTATAATTAAATATGATATTAATGATATATATTTTATATATAAGCTTCTGTAATTCCATTTTATTTCATACCATTATTCGTTTCATGTTTTATATACATACGATAATTTCATTTGAGGAAGTGCGGACTACCGCCCCCTTAAAATGATATGACTCGTTCATACCACACATGGAACGTATAAAGGATGGTGTTAATGAACTAAAGTAACATATATAAAATATTATATTATACTGGAATAGTAATATACCTATGTATCATTTGGATTAAATTCTTTTAAAATAAAAATTAAATGGAAGTAGCGTTCATGCGTACGTACGGACTACCGTCTCCACGAACGTGGTGAGATCCATCCTCCATCATATCCATTCAAGTCTTATTCTAATTTTAGGGTTAAAAATAATGTTAATATCATTCTGATTATGAATAAGATATAATCTATCCATTACAAACATGTCTTACGTAACCAAACATTTAAGAAGAACGAATCGATTATCACCCGAAACGACGATAATACTAAAATATTATTAATAAAGCAATGTTAAAAGAACATATATGATATCAAATTAATGTATATGATTCTTGTATAATTTAATAACAATTATTTCACCATTATACAGGAGTTTAACCTACCCCAACCAAGGAAAAGTACAAGGTAAGGGATTTTCTTATCTCACTTTCAATTCCGTGAGATTTCCATTGTTCGCCACTAAATTATTGAAAGTGGTATATTGTGTACTGAAATTTGATATATATTATCATTATTCTCCTTATATTCATGTATTCTGAAAATCATTTGGTGGTTATTGACTTTTGGTCATACGACTCAGTTGATTAACGTGGTAAGGGGTTTTCATCTCACTCCTTATTCCCGTGAGATTCATGCCATATTTCCACCATTACCTTTTGTGTGGTGTATGTACTGCCCATAATTATATTCTTTGTGTAATACACTCTAATTTATGTGTACTTACATATTCATTGTATGATACCTCTTTCATGGGTTGTATGTTTCATAAGTTACCAAACTGGTAAGGGTTATTTCACAATCTCTTCATTACCCGAGGTTGTTTATACGTAATAATCTACTGAGATCTCGTTATCATCCACATCCATGTTTCTTCATAATGTATTTAAAAACATTTTTAATATTTAAAAGAATATGGGTTAAAGTTATTTATACCCTTGTTTGACTTTTTATAAGAGGTTTATAAGGGAATCTTTCCGTTGTTTTCCAAACAAGGTGCTTTTTAACCTTTTCGACAGAATTAAGATAAGAATGTTTTTTTTAACTTATACGGCGGGTGCGGTTATTTTCCGCCATTATAAAATCGTCAAAGCTTCCCTTAAAAGCTTATAAGATTATTTTCAAAGAAAATGTTTGATTGGATCTTAAATGATTTCAAAATAAAAGGAGATATTTCTTTAAAAAGAATTTTGATTTCATCTATGTCAACATCCTTTGATGGGTTTTAAGATTATTTGAAGTTGATTTATAATGATACAAAACTTCTATATTGTTTTGAAGGTTTTGGGATATGTTTGACTGTGGATGTGCTATTTTTATACCATTCATAGTTTATGGTGAAAGTATTGACATTTCGTATGCTAGTTCCAATAAGAATGTTTATGTTATATTTCAATCTTTACTTCATATGAATGTGTAGGACAAGTATGTTCCAGGTTGGGCACTGGTTAAAGTAAGCCCTCCAGGTTGGGGACTGGTAAAAGTAAGCCCTCCAGGTTAGGGACTGGTAAAAGTAAGCCCTCCGGGTTGGTGTCCGGTTATTAGAGGCACTCCGGGTTGGTGTCCGGTTATTAGAGGCACTCCGGGTTGGTTTCCGGTTATTAGAGGCACTCCGGGTTGGTGTCCGGTTATTAGAGGCACTCCGGGTTGGTGTCCGGTTATTAGAGGCACTCCGGGTTGGGTTCCGGTTATAGTTAGCCCCAAGGTCTTGGGACGAGGCCTTGAAAAGTAATTAAAGTTTAGCATTATGCATTCCAACATTATGAAAGTGGTTATTGATTTTGCATGTGATTATTCGATTAGTAGAATATCCATGTGAATAAGTAAATGGCATTATCTAATTTTATTTATGCCATACTATGTTAAAAGTTCAAGTTTAAAAGGCTTTTGTTTTAGTTATACATTGCCTTAAATGTTTATTCTTATTTATGAAAGTTTCCGCTATATTGTTATCCTTACTGGGCATTTGAGCTCACCCCTTTTCTATGTTTTATTTTTCCCAGGAAGTGAAGAAGTAAATTATGAATGACCTGCAGGGATATTATGAGGGGATTATAGTGTGGACTGTGGAAACATTATGTTGTTGTAGTAGTTTTTCATTTTATGATGTAATGTAAAACTTATGAATATATCTAGTGTTTCCAAGGCTACTAAACCAATCGGTCTTTCGAGATTTGATCTTTCTTGTGATCATGCCAATGTTATGTAATAATGCACCGACTCTAGGCAACTAGGGTCGGGGCGTTACAGTTGGTATCAGAGGAAGTTTAGTACAAACCTTGGAAGCTAGATTTAGATAAACTCTGATTAGAGCACGTAGACCTAAGATGAACTTTGAGGATTAGTATAGAAGAACTTCCTAGAATTTTGGTATTGTAGAGATTTTGTGAGTTTTCCAAGCAATACATCCCTGTTTGGATATGAGCAGGTAGAGGTGGCTCTGGCACAGATGTACCTAGGGGTAAAACCCGAAAACACCGCTTTGAGCTAGACTCGAACGGGAACTGGTGCACGACAACGGGCCTTGCTGCACTCTTGGTTACGACACTCCCGGGGGATATGCTTAGGATAACTCTCATTTTCTTTACAAATCATTATGAAGGGTTTATGAGTATATACTTCCTCAAAGAAAACATTTTTATGATTATGGATTATATCCATAAATAGTTCAATTTATGTTAAGTGTTTTATAAGTATGGGATTATGTATTTTGATTCATAAACTGATCTAGTTTATGCCATTGTTTAGAAATGGCGCCCAGTAGAAGGAATGCGAACTCCAGAAATACACATGATTCAAAGAGAAGGAAGGATCATATCTTTCATGGTCTTAAGCTAGAATTTATAAGAGAAATAGTCTCCCATGTATTATCATCATATGAAGAAATAATATCATGTGTTGATAAGATAAGTAAAGAGTTTACTGAGTCCTATGGCTTTGAAGTGAATCAAGAGATGAAAAGGATGGAAGAGAGAAAGATGGATAAAGGGAAAAGGGAAAAGAAGAATTTTCCCATATGTGGTAACTGTGGAAAGAAACACCCTGGAACTTGCCTGAAGGAAGGGGAGTTTGTTATAAGTGTGGAGGAAAAGAGCACAAAGTACGTGACTGCAAGGGTAAGAAAATGGTTTTAAATGTACAATGCTTCATTTGCAAGGAGTTTGGACACTACGCGAACCTATGTCCCAGTCATCAGACTGTGCCGCAAATGATGTTATTGGATAATAATCAAGTTATGATACTACCACAGATGAAGAGGAATGATTAGAGTTCTTATGTTGATTATGTCAATTGAGTGTTGTATCAACAATGTACTTGTTACAATAATCATGGAGTATATAAGGATTGTACTGCAGTACTATTTCATTAAGGACTTGAGATTGTGTGGAACAAAGAAAAGTGACTCAATAACAGGATAAATTTTTGGAAAATATATGGTTGAGAGAATGATAAATCATAATATAATTCTGATACTGAGGTAGTGATTTTGGAATAATATGTGATTGTTTTGGATAAATTATATTGGATATTCTTGACTACCCTGGAACTGATTAATGATTTTTATATTCCATCATTGTTGGGGTTTAAAACATTTTTGGATTAATGAAATATATCCAGCTTTCTATATGGAATAAGGGAGCATGAATGTAATCAATAATGAATATGGTAATTCAGGATGTTTCGGTGTATTAAAAGAATACATGATGAAGGTATTCATATGCTATTACGGGGTAAAAAGGTTCTACATTATGTTTACCTTACTTATAAATGTTGGACTGTGAGTTTGGATAGAAGTATTTTGGATAGTTCTAGTTTGGATTATTTTGGATTGCCATAAAAGGACAACCCGAAGGTCGGACGGCAACCCGTCGTGTCCGGCAAGGCTGTGAGACTTGAACCCGCAACCGAAGGGCGACAAGGGTGTATCACCTACCACTGGCCCACGAGATGTCCTGGATTAAATAATGTAGTTTTTATTAAAAGATCTTGTAGATGAATTATAAATTCGTTTATTTTGGAACCCTATACGAATAGTGTAAATAGAATTTTTTTTACATTCTATTATCTTTTAGAATGAAAGATGAGTTTGTGGTAGAAACTTATTAATGGATAAAACTCTAATTATAAAGTAATTATATCTCCTTATGATCTTAGCCAATCTCATAAATAAATTCATCAATATTAAGAAAAGCAACTTAGAACAAAAATGTATTCCTAGATGGTAACATAAATCGTCACTAATTTATGGCTTTGGGATTGTTGGCCTTTTTATAGCCATGTTCTCTACCACTATCCATCAGATAATTGATGGTTAGATTTTTCTTCCATATCCATATTTTCCTACATGGAACCCTATTATGTGTTATTTTCGGTAATCTTCATACTTTCGACTCTTTGTTTTAAATAGAGGCCTCATTAATTCATTTTTCGATGTGGGATTTCAACTAAGATATTTTGAAACGTCAAAAATGTGTTATCCTAATACCCTATGTTTTTTTGAACCAATTGTATTTCAAATCATCATAGATTGATGAATTTAAGGACCTCAATTTTATACTTGTTTGTGATTGATGACCTCAATCACTACCTATAAATATTTACGTTTTTCCTCCAATTATATGTCTCTAAATGACACCAATGTTCTCCTAATCGAGATCATAATTTGGTGGTGACTCTTTCATTTCTCTTTTCCTCATATTAAGACTAAATTTTAGTAACCTAATTTCCGATGTGGGTTTTCCCACAAAGATATTTTCTATTTTCAACCTTTTATTTTCGAAGAACCATTTCAAATTGCGAGGACGCAATTTATTTAAGGAGTGGAGAATGTAACACCCCAGGATTTCATAGTGTGTTATTTCTTAAAAATAATTCAATAACTTGCACTACACGCAACACCGAGTTCAATCACACCATGACGTACAAAAAAAATCCATTAAAAGAGGTCATGAATAGTATTAACAACATTTTGAACTTTATATAATCCTTATAATTTTAGAATCCCTATTATGAGTTTCTTAGTCATAATGCAAGAACAGATTCATTTTCAGTATTGCACTTTTATCAACTTTAATAGTGAAACCTTTTTAAATAAAATATTTTAAACTATCTGAATAAATTGGGACATCAAAAAAAAATTTAAAATGAAACATCCCAAGCTTCTACGGTACGCTTTCCTTTGAATAAAATAGTAGCGTGTGTTGTACGCAACCTTGAGTTTTAACACACGCCACAACCAATCAAACTAGCCGTTATGAATAGTAATACCTAAATTTTGAAATTATATATATTTTATATTTTAAAATGGACTTCATTTTTGGATTCGGAATATCGAATTTAGCCTAAGGTGAAATTTTGGTACTTTTCGGATAACTTTCATATTTTGATGAATAGTGAAAATTACTAAATTTTAATTAAAAACAACTTTTTTAATCGAAATAATTAATAGTGATAAATTATGAATTTTAGTAGTTTTAAAGTATATTTAGAATATATTTTTACCATTTAATATAATGTTGGTCATTTTAGATAATTTTACAATTAAACCAAACATAAACAAGTGTCAATCTTTTGATAGTTATTACCTCTTAAAAACACGCTTTTTGTTTTGACAGCGGGAATTAATTTTAAATTAATTTCTGCCACTTCTGTGTTTTGAATTTAGAAAAATGGATTCCATATTTGGAATCAGGATGTCCAAATTGTGTAAATAGGTAACTTTTATTTTTAGACATTTTGAATAATTACTGTGGTAAATATTTTATTTACCATGGTTAAGGGTAAATCCGGTAAATAAGGGTTAAAAAATAATATTATAATAATACAAAATTAACCTAAAACGTGTCCTAACCTTATTGGTGGACACATACCCGACCATGAGCATCCTTGGGTCAATTTGGGGACCCCTTGGATCCACTTGTATGTGGTAGGGACACTTTATATTAATAAAGTTAAAATAAAAATAAAAATGGCATAAGCTTACATCTTTTAGAAGAACAATTTTTCCATAGGGTTATACATGTTGGATTTTCGATTATAAATATTCATTAGAAAGCTAAAAATATTTCCTACATAATTATATTTTATTTATAATTTTTAGACATCAAATAATTTAAATTATTAATGACACAATAATGATGCAATGTTTACCTCATTAATAAATCATTTAAATAAATAAGATTATAATGATTAAAATATTATCTACAACCTGTCCAATTCTTATTGGTTGATGTTATTTAGAATATGAGTCATCTTATCTTCGACCTCAATGATTTTTGGACCATTATAAACCGAATATAATTATATTATAAAGTAATACTTTCACTCTTTCCTAAAGAGCCCCTCTTCTCCCTTATAAAAGGAGACCACTTCTACTCATTCCTCACACCTCTCAAGCCACTTGGCTCGTCCAAACTCTGCCCAACTATGCTCCCCACATCCCTCTCCTCCCCCTTTAAGCTTCCCCTTAGGCAGAAAGCATTTCAAGAAGTCCTTTGGTTCCAACCAAAGTGAGTTACCTAAATTAAAAGTAATGATTTCTCTTAAATTATTTTCATTTATTTTGCTTCTCCAACCCCCAAACTCTTTTTATTTCCTTTCTTTTGTAACAACACCAGTATCCTCAATATACTAGGATGTTGTTATAAGAAGGATTAAAACTACACATACACACAACTCCATCTAATGGATGATGAACATAATGTTTCTGTGGATGGCAAACTAACGCCTCACGAAACGATGATTGTTCAAATACATCTTACCGCCTCTCATGGTGGCCATTATGATGGCACTATAATTAAATATGATATTAATGATATATATTTTATATATAAGCTTCTGTAATTCCATTTTATTTCATACCATTATTCGTTTCATGTTGTATATACATACGATAATTTCATTTTAGGAAGTGCGGACTACCGCCCCCTTAAAATGATATGACTCGTTCATACCACACATGGAACGTATAAAGGATGGTGTTAATGAACTTAAGTAACATATATAAAATATTATATTATACTGGAATATTAATATACCTATGTATCATTTGGATTAAATTCTTTTAAAATAAAAATTAAATGGAAGTAGCGTTCGTGCGTACGTACGGACTACCGTCTCCACGAACGCGGTGAGATCCATCCTCCATCGTATCCATTCAAGTCTTATTCTCATTTTACGGTTAAAAATAATGTTAATAACATTCTGATTATGAATAAGATATAATCTATCCATTACAAACATGTCTTACGTAACCAAACATTTAAGAAGAACGAATCGATTATCACCCGAAACGACGATAATACTAAAATATTATTAATAAAGAAATGTTAAAAGAACATATATGATATCATATTAATGTATATGATTCTTGTATAATTTAATAACAATTATTTCACCATTATACAGGAGGTTAACCTACCCCAACCAAGGAAAAGTACAAGGTAAGGGATTTTCTTATCTCACTTTCAATTCCGTGAGATTTCCATTGTTCGCCACTAAATTATTGAAAGTGGTATATTGTGTACTGAAATTTGATATATATTATCATTATTCTCCTTATATTCATGTATTCTAAAAATCATTTGGTGGTTATTGACTTTTGGTCATACGACTCAGTTGATTAACGTGGTAAGGGGTTTTCATCTCACTCCTTATTCCCGTGAGATTCATGCCATATTGCCACTATTACCTTTTGTGTGGTGTATGTACTGCCCATAATTATATTCTTTGTGTAATACACTCTAATTTATGTGTACTTACATATTCATTGTATGATACCTCTTTCATGGGTTGTATGTTTCATAAGTTACCAAACTGGTAAGGGTTATTTCACAATCTCTTCATTACCCGATGTTGTTTATACGTAATAATCTACTGAGATATCGTTATCATCCACATCCATGTTTCTTCAAAATGTATTTCAAAACATTTTTAATATTTAAAAGAATATGGGTTAAAGTTATTTATACCCTTGTTTGACTTTTTATAAAAGGTTTATAAGGGAATCTTTCCGTTGTTTTCCAAACAAGGTGCTTTTTAACCTTTTCGACAGAATTAAGATAAGAATGTTTTTTTAACTTATACGGTGGGTGCAGTTATTTTACGCCATTATAAAATCGTCAAAGCTTCCCTTAAAAGCTTATAAGATTATTTTCAAAGAAAATGATTGATTGGATCTTAAATGATTTCAAAATAAAAGGAGATATTTCTTTAAAAAGAATTTTGATTTCATCTATGTCAACATCCTTTGATGGGTTTTAAGATTATTTGATGTTGATTTATTATGATACAAAACTTCTATATTGTTTTGAAGGTTTTGTGATATGTTTGACTGTGGATGTGCTATTTTTATACCATTCATAGTTTATGGTGAAAGTATTGACATTTCGTATGCTAGTTCCAATAAGAATGTTTATGTTATATTTTAATCTTTACTTCATATGAATGTGTAGGACAAGTATGTTCCAGGTTGGGGACTGGTTAAAGTAAGCCCTCCAGGTTGGGGACTGGTAAAAGTAAGCCCTCCAGGTTAGGGACTGGTAAAAGTAAGCCCTCCGGGTTGGTGTCCGGTTATTAGAGGCACTCCGGGTTGGTGTCCGGTTATTAGAGGCACTCCGGGTTGGTTTCCGGTTATTAGAGGCACTCCGGGTTGGTGTCCGGTTATTAGAGGCACTCCGGGTTGGTGTCCGGTTATTAGAGGCACTCCGGGTTGGGTTCCGGTTATAGTTAGCCCCAAGGTCTTGGGACGAGGCCTTGAAAAGTAATTAAAGTTTAGCATTATGCATTCCAACATTATGAAAGTGGTTATTGATTTTTCATGTGATTATTCGATTAATAGAATATCCATGTGAATAAGTAAATGGCATTATCTAATTTTATTTATGCCATACTATGTTAAAAGTTCAAGTTTAAAAGGCTTTTGTTTTAGTTATACATTGCCTTAAATGTTTATTCTTATTTATGAAAGTTTCCGCTATATTGTTATCCTTACTGGGCATTTGAGCTCACCCCTTTTCTATGTTTTATTTTTCCCAGGAAGTGAAGAAGTAAATTATGAATGACCTGCAGGGATATTATGAGGGGATTATAGTGTGGACTGTGGAAACATTATGTTGTTGTAGTAGTTTTTCATTTTATGATGTAATGTAAAACTTATGAATATATCTAGTGTTTCCAAGGCTACTAAACCAATCGGTCTTTCGAGATTTGATCTTTCTTGTGATCATGCCAATGTTATGTAATAATGCACCGAATCTAGGCAACTAGGGTCGGGGCGTTACATGTGTGGTACCCATGATCCCTGAATGTCCAAAACACATGCCCATAACATATCATCCAACGTCTGGTTGGTCCACTACATGTGCTCATCTGTCTGGGGTTGGAGTGTAGTGTTAAGGGCTAACTAGGTGAAAAAGTCATGTTGCAATCCTTTCCAAACCCGTGAGGTAAACCGGGTATCCTAATATGACACTATGAACCTCAAACCTATATTCAAACACACTACATAATCCAAATAAATATGTGATAAGGCTTCCACCTCACTAGAATCCATGATTTCCAGGAAGTGAGCAGTTTTCGACAGCCGTTCCACCACTGTCTAGATAACATCACAACCCACTTGAACATTAGGTAGTCTCGCCACGAAATCCATCGGGATGTCGTCCCATTTGCACTCGGGGAAATCTAAAAGTTGTAAAATTCCTCCTGGTATGTAGTTTTTCACTTAACCTACTAACATGTAAGGGAACGTTTCCACATACTCATCCACTTCCCTCATCACCCTAGGCCAAAAAAATTGATCCCTCAATCCCCAGTACATTTTGGAAACTCTACGGTGTACTGCCATGGGTAATTGGTGGACCTCACCAAGATATCTCTTTAGAATTTCCACAGGGAAGAACAACATGAAATAAATCAAAATCTGATTCTTTACATCATCTTAAAATCCTACCGGTTCATTGCCCAGGTTCACACCATCGTGCATCACTTCAGATATTATGTCCCCACCATTGAGACTCCTCCACCTATTGCAACAGAGAGAACAGTACTATCATCTAAAACATACATCTTATACCATCATACACCCTTGCATCTAGGTGTAGGGAAGCCAACTCCTCCATCGCCTTCCAAGCATCTTCCGACTCTCGAATCAAAACATTCTGTGACTTCCTACAGATGGAATAAACCACCACATTCTCTTTACATTAGTGTAAGATATTTCGAAGTCATGGTCCCGAAGAGACTCCATCCACCTATATTTCCTCATGTTCTGGTCCCATTGGGATAAGATTTACCTCAATCTCTTCTCATCCATGAATACCATGAAGCACTCATAGGGACATAACTGTAAAAAGAGATATAAGATCACCCCAAGTTGTTGCATCAACACACACCCAAATCCTTGGCCTGAACCATCACAGAACACCTCAAATGTCACCTCATTCTCTAGTCACCGTAGTACTGGGAAACTAACCAGCATCCACTTTAGATACCTGATGGATTCCCATCACTACTCACTCTAAATAAATTTCTGTTATTTCTTGGTCATGGTTGTCATGAATGCTACAACTCAAAAGATGTTTGGAATGAATCTTTGGTAGTAACCTTCTAGACCCAGGAAACAATGAACCTCTACCACATTCTTGGGTGATACCCAATAAAAAACCTCCTCGATCATTGATGGGTTCACTACTATCCCATGTTTTGACACCACACCACCAAAGAAGTTCACTTATCATGTCCAGAACAATCCATTGGACAACATCCCATAGAGATGGTACTGTCCTAGGTCCACAAAAACCATCCTCAGATTCTCGGTGTGATCTTTCTATGATCTTGTGTAAATCGAGATGTCATCCATAAACATGACTATGTACTAGTACAGATATTCATGGAATATGGATTACATAAGCCCCATGAAAACGGATGGTGCATTAGAAATACCAAACCGCATGAACACAAACAGAAACTGTCTATATCTTCACCTGAAGACAGTCTTCAAGATGTCACCCTCTTTCACCCACAACAAGTTATATCTTGACTGCATATCAATCTTGGTGAACCATCCATCCTATTCAACTGATCAAAAACGTCATCGATCCACGAGAGGGGTAAACTATTCTCGAGGATTGCCTGGTTCAACCTCCACTAGTCTATACACAGCCGGAGAACACCATCTGCCTTCATTGAAAACAAAACTGGAGCACCCCATGGTGACGTTCTTGGTCGAACAAAACCTTTATTCATTATTTCGTCAATCTAAATTTGTAACCCCCACAACTCAAGAGGTGACATCTGATAGGGTACAATCGGTATTAGATGAGCACTAGGTTGCATGAATATCCCGATCTCAACATCACGTCGAGGGGGTAGAGTCACCACCACTCTAGGGAAGACGTCCAGGAACTCACAGATGATCCCCAAGACTTCCACTGTCTATGTATTTACTGACTCCACTGGAATCTCATCTAATAATTAAAGAAGGGGCTTCACTCGTCTAATGCCTTCTTGGTAACACTGCTCGCCATCAAATGTCGCACGTTGTCTTCTAATATATGAAAACATGACCTTTATTTGGAAGTAGAAGATAACTTCACACAAAGGGAACAACCAGTTGATGCCTATAATGACAACATATGGCTAAATATGCATCAAAATCAGGTTCCCACTAGTGTAATGTGGTCACAAAATTTGTATACATGCCAAAAAAACATGAGACAAATTGGATGGTTCTCTGACTGGTATACTCAAATCTAGGGGCATGGGAGGTCTCTCTACATCTAGACCCAAGAATGTGATAGAAGGGGTAAAAAAAGCAATGAAAAACATCTGAATCAAACAAGACACAAACAAGAGTGAAAAACAAGCTGATCGTACTTCAATGATCTCTGCCCCATTGGAACGGTTGGCTTTGTGAATTGCAACTACCCACACTCAGCTCATATAACCCTCAGATTTTGGAAACCTACCAGACCATAACTAGGTCAAGGTCCCTGAGGAGCACCTTGAGGCCATCGTTCTCCTGCTATGTCTACTCTTGGAGGAGTAGGATATCACTGTCCCTGCTGCTGCTACTAAAAGGGCATGGCTAGAAACTGCTACTAATGTGGTGGGTGCTGAACCCGCCCACACCCATTGAAATGTACTCAATCTAAGAATAGAATCCAATGTTTCTCATGACTGCCACCGATGAATCATCTCGGTCATGTGACCAAAAATAATGGGAGATGACCATGAGATTGAAACGTGAACTACTAAGGCCTCCTACCTATTTTCCAAAACCTAGAAGGCCCTGATGCTAGAGGCTAGCTGCTGACATCCTTCCCTTTTGATGATCCTAACTAACTCCAATCTCATGGTACACATCCCAGTGTGTGAATACTCTACACCACTTCATCCTTCTTCTAAACAACCATGTTCATCGATAAAGTGAAGGGAGTAACAACATATTGAAGATAAGGTCATAGTGTCTCTTATAAACATCTCCCCTGAGAATACTCATCCAGAAAGAGGTCATAAGAAAAGAAAAGGACATCCTTGAGCTTGATACACAGACTCCTCACTAAAATACTCACCTACTAATGGGATAATAGCTCCAGCCTCTTCTCAGCCTTCATCATGGATGTGAGTAATACCACTCGGAACTCCTTCTCAATGTTAGTCCATGAAACCTCAACATCCCTCTTCTCTCAAAGATAGTGTGTCCACCACTGACGTGACGATCCACACATCTGGTTTACAGCCAGAGAAACCGAGACTCCATTGGATCTCGTATCAAGATGAAAGCTATCAATAGTTCCTTGAGGCAGCTCTCTGTCTCCTTGCCTGAGACGCTTCCCTCGTACATCCTGTGGGTATTTCGTTGAAAGGCAAGAAGCATCCTATTCCACTGATCATACTTCTACCCTCAATCCTCCATATGTTGATTAGTCAAATCATCCACCTTGGCCTCAATCTCCCACCCAATGCATGGTCGATGTCTGGGTGCCTTAACTGCATGGTAAACAAGGAATTCATAAACCTAGGTACTGTAGATGATTGATTTTATATTTTTCATAGACTTTTAATTTGTTTTAAATCCCCAAAATTCCCAAGAAACACAACAAAAAAGGACATTATGATTCATGTACCATTATTAGGGTCTCTACTCATAAATCATTGAAGCCTCACTTGGTTAGTCGGTAGGTCCATAGTCCTTGCATCGGATCATGGGAGGCCCTAAAATCATGCGTTTTAGCCTGTCTTCCCTAGACTATTTCACACACCGAGATTTCCTATAAATATTTCACAACCATCCCATGAAATCCTCACTATGCCTAACCCTTAACTCCATCTTATCTCACATCCATCATCTTTGATACTATTCTTCATGACACACCTTCACAATGATGTTGAAATGGAAAGAAAACTGCTAGACCGTTCCTTCTTCATGTTAAAGGATAGATCATAACCCCTATGTCCCACCTTCAATAGGCCCCAGAGTGGTGACTAACACCAATTTTATAAAATCATATGTGACGTGTAAAGCATTACCTTTTTTTTTGAAAGGGATCACGAGATAAGATAATAAATCCCTAACAACACCAAAACTGGAATTTAAAGTAAATTAATAAACAATCCATTCCCATATGAATTTTCCTATATAAAGTGATATAAGTAGAAGAAAACTCCATAGATATGTACCAAAAGAAAAGAAATGAAGTAGCACTAATGGTCCTAGTGGGTGATCTAATATAGTCCTGCATGATCCCTAAATTCCTCCTGGAAACCTGAAAATAGTTTTATATTCATAGGGTGAGTATACGGGTATACTCATTAGGAAAGGCCAAAAGATATTGTGCACAAGTGGGGAGGCATTCTAATTCCCCATGATAAATAGAGATAACCAAAACACCTAGCATGGAAACTATCCACCCAAACCTCACCAAGGTACACTCTACAAATAATGCAAGTCATGTAATGTAATAGTAATAACACATTGATGTTTGGGTACCCCGAACAACATTCCCACTTATTATTGATGAAATCCATGGAATTAGACCTCCCCCAACTTTTCAATATAGTCTCACTGTTGCCCCAACAACATCTTTTTAGTCCAACACAACAATGTATCCCACTTACAGACACCTGGGCCACAACAAACGCACACATCCCCACCCGCAGACACCTGGGATATAATAACAACCACCATGCCCGAAGACACCTGGGGTAGAGCAACTAAAACCACTCATAGGAGTGTTGATTAAAACACCCTCCTCCATGAAATTGGGGTGTTCGGCATGACGTTGTACACATTGGTGGGGTGCGAATAAAGAAATATAGGAAGTAAATTATACATATTGGTAATAAAGAACCCATACTAACCAAAGGGTTCCAAAAAAGACCCAAACACAAATACCCTCATTACTATACATTCATAAAATGAAAAACAACCAAAACCAGGTCACAACTCATTCAAAGAAAACAATTCCCTACTAAACCCATTCTTGTTATCAAATTCTAGTGGTTCCATTTAAATAATTTTTCAATACCAAAAAAGTAACATGCATAGCCTCAATCCGTGGTAGGAAAAAAAGCCAAGCAACAAATTAAGAATTCACACCAAGTTATCTTATAATGTCAATATGACAATAGAGATCTTTGAGATCCTTCAAAGTACTAGAATCAAACAAAGCCCCAACATACTGCCCCAAACGACCCCAAATCCACAAAATAACAATTGAACAATAGGAGATCACATCCCCATCCATGTCACCAAAAAATCATCAAGCAAAATTACCATACACATCACTAGAATAGAGTATGAGAGTTTTCATATATAAAGACGTCATTAATTTAGTTCCGTCTTTATGTTTGGTTAAATGGGGTTACACATAGGGATTCTTATTCATTGTGCATTCATTTAATCAAATGTGTTTATGTGATTAACCAGTATCCATTTTACAACCATTCAATCATTGAATTATCCAAAAAAATGGTTCTTTAGTTCCCATGAAAATACCACTAATGGCTAAAATTTTTAGTGGAAATAATCCCACACAATTCACAACATTTAATCAAATGTAAAATGGTATAACAACATCACTAAAAACACACTATCATTATTTATAAACCATTTATTTTATTTTTTATGGTTTTGTTCAATCCATACACATAGGAATATTATCGTACAGACCTCGCATGATACAAATTAAAGATAGATGATGGAAAAAGTGTAATCGGATGATCAATGATCATAGTTTTTCTGTAGCTGCCAAGAACTGGTGATGCGCAACTTGGAGGGGATGAACTCCGATGACTCCAAGAATGATGAGGATATGCTAGATAACAGGCACACCAATAGGCTTGAGAAAGGGTAATCCAAACACACCATGGAAATGAAAGAGACTATCCACGAAGAAGAATGAATTCCCATGTGATAAATGGTGGGATCACGAAGAAACAAGATATGAATTCTTAGACAACATTAAAGGAGGATTGTGGTTTATCTACATTTTTAGGTGGTAAAACAGGATGTAATTAATTTTCATTTAATAATATTCATCAGAGAGGTGTCCCTAATGGATGTAATTTAAAGGGTTTCTTTTAAATAGACATGTAATAAGGGAAAAACTAGAATGTTGTGGAAAAGGTTGTGACTTAGAGGAAAACATACATGTTTTGGAAAGTCAAGGGTTTCCCAGCTATGGGGGGATTTAGATATCAATTATGTTCTTCTAATGGATTTGAAAGGGGTATTATAACACTTTTACATCAAAACATATGTTTTGGGGGAAGAGCTGGAAAAATTTAGAGACTTGAAAAAAAACAAATGGTCGGACACTATTTTGTGAGACATCATAAGAGTGTACCACTGTAGTGCCACCATCATGGTTCCACAAGTTATGTGGAAAATAGTAAGCAGTACCACCATCACGGTGCCACTGGTTCGGTGGACCACCATAGTCAGTGCCACCATCAGGGTGACATCGGTTTGGTGGAACACTATAAGTAGTTCCACCATTTCGATGTGCAATCGTAATGGTGTGACCGCTATGGTACCACCCTTTTGGTGTGTGACCTTGAAATTGCGGGCACTATGGTGCCACCATCACGGTGCCACTAGTTTGGTGGAACACTATAATAGGTGGCAAGATTTCTTTTTGCGACCATGACTGATGCAGCCATCACAGTGTCGCTGTGACCAGTGCCATCGTTTCAGTGGAACCATTTGAGGGAACATGTTTTGGTAAAACTCATTAATGAGTCACTGTCAAGGACATTGCAAATTTTTAATAAAAAATATGTAAAAAGTGTATATTTTGTTTATTTTTCATTTAAAAACATTATGTCTTGTTATGAAAGCCAATTATCAAATAATGCTCGCGGCAGTAGAAAGGTCGTCGTTACAACGTACGTTAAAATAAACATTCTATTTTCCATATAGTAAAATGAATCCTAAAACAAAATATTTCTTTTGAAAAACATTTATTAAAATTAAATTAAAATTAATATAATTATACATTATAAAAAGGTCTTTTATAAATAAAAATCTTCCCCAATGAATGAATATTTAGATGATGTCCCTTACAAAAAATCTGCTACCTAACAGAATCATTTTAAAATTTAAAAAATGAGTTAATGAGAGAGAAAAGGGTATATCATCACTTGGAAATAACATTTAGTGAAATAAAGATATAGAAGAACTTATCCCATCATTAGAAAAAGGAAATTAAAATAAATAATGTTAAATAATTCTTTGACTAAAAGAGTACTATGAATGGTTCCCATACCAAGCGTCTGATTCATCACATATGTTCCTTGTTTTCATGAATTATATACATTAGTTAATTTATACTGGATTAAGAACGTTTTTAATTATATTTTCCCTTTTATATAACTTTTTACCATTTAATAAAAAATACATAATTATTTAAGTTAATATCGGTCGTTTTGTCAATATTCTATTCTTGAGTCAAAAATGAACATGTTATAATTACAAGTTGACCATGATGTCAAAAATCCATTATCAACAGAATGATATTAATGATTTAAATATAATATATATAATATATATCCAGTATATATGTATTTATAATAGTCCATAACATTTTTAGATAATAAGTGAAATGAATCATTCACGGAGACAGTAAGCAGTATGTACGTATGAATGCTACATTCATTGCTTTTTTAATTTTTAAAAGTATGAAAACTGTACGATAAAAAGGTATATTATAATTCCGGTTTAATATGCTATTATATATTCATTACATAATTTAATTAAAACACTATTTTAAGCATTCCATGTATAGCATGAATGAGTCATCTCACTTTGAGGGGGTTGTATTCTGCACTTCCTCAAATTAAAACTATTGTATTTACGCATTATGGAAAGTTTAAAGGATTGATGTAAATAAAATTACATAAGAATAGAGACATTATAAATATAATATATATCATATATAAATAAAATTCCATCATAATGTCCACCATCATAAGTGGTAGGGTAAAATCAAACAATCATTGTTTCATGAGGCAGTAGTTCTCCATAAACAGAGAAAATATGTTCATATCAATTAGATGATGGTGTGTGTAAGTCTAGATAAAATAATTCATATATAAACTAACATGTATTTTAAAGATACTGGTTTCATTATAAAATAATGTACCAAAGAGTTTTCATTGGGTTTGAGAAATAAAATAATTGATAGAAGTATGAGAGAAGGCATTACCTCAAATCGGGTAACTCCTTTTGATTTAAGATTAATGTTTTTCTTGAATTTCCAACTACCCAAGGTGGGGACTATAGGAGTAATAAGGGATGTCAAAAAATTATTTTTTAATTGGATGGACATGAAAAGTGGATTTGGATGTGTGAGTAAGTGTTAGAGGTGATGCCCTTTTATTAGAGGGAAGAGGGGCACATTTAGAATGTATTGAAAGATTATTTTACAAAAAGCTGAATTACAATTTCAAAAGGTCCCAACTTGTTTAATTCTAAGATAAGGTGATTACTATTCTAAATAATCTCAAACAATTGGATTTAGACTAGTTTTTCTTCTAAATTTTACCTTATCAGTTATATTTAACCTTTAGTTAACAAAATATACTATTACAATGTATTCTTGTATATTCAAACAATATGGTTGATATAGATTCCATAAAATACTCATTGATAGATTAGGGATTCACAAATAAAATTTTAAACATTATCTAATTCATTTAACTAAATCATATAATTTTAGGACTATTATAAATTTTAATAAAACTATATTTTAAAAAAAACTCATTTATGTCAATTTTTTATACTTTTTCATATGAAGACGCACTAAAAATATGTAAATACATGATTACTAAAAAATAGATTTAATTAAAATATTAAAATTCATAATCATCCATAAAATTTGTTGATCGAATAAAAAAAATTTAAAAAAAAATTATATTTGTAATCTCATTTATTTAAATCATTCTTTAATAAGGTAATTGCTACATCATCATTGTGTCATAAATTTGTTTATTTATTTGATGTATAAAAATTATAAATAAAATAACATGATGTACAAAATATTTTTATATTTATAATGAATATTATATTCGTAATATAACACTTATAAACCCTCATATAATTGTTTTAGTAAATAATACATGATTATGTTAAATTTTCTTTAACATTAAATTAAATGTAATTAAATGTAATTTCCACACAGAAGTGGCTCCATGGAGTCCTAAAATTGCCCCAATGTTGACCACGGTTAGAAATACCTCATTAAATAGAGTTAGGAAATGTGTCATGGTAGTTTAGTATCATTATTATATTATTTTCCCCCTTGTTTATTGGATTTACCCTTTAACTATAGTAAATAAAATAATTACATATGTTACTATTAATAATGAATAAAAATAAAACGTACCTATTTACACAATTTGGACATCCTGATTCCAAATATGGAATAAATTTTAACAAATTTGAAACACAGTAATTGGAAAAAATTAATTTAAAATTAATTCTCATTCTGAAAACCAAAAAATTTGTTTTTATGAACTAAAAACTACGAAAATATTGACTTGTGTTTATATCCAATTTAAAAGTGGAATTACATATAATAAGTGAAATTGGATTAAATAGTAAAATAATAATCTAATTTTACTTTGAAACCAATTACTATAAATAATTTTAATTGAAATATATTTTTGAATAAAAATGCAGTATTTTTCACTATTCATTAAAAATGAACTTTATCAGAAAAATACCAAAATTTAATCCAAAGTAAATTTTTATGTCTAGATTATAAAAAATAATTTTATTTTTTCAAATATAATATATAAAAGTGAAAAGAATTATATTGAAGTGGTTTCCATCAAAAGGTTGTAAATCTTGCTTTTAAAGAATATTATAGAATTTTAGGCTTAAAATCGAATTCAATCGTATTTTAATCCTTTAAAATATATTGGATAAATGTAATGACATTTACTTAAATTTATAATCATATTTTAGTATTCTTTGTTCATTCCATCCAATACAATGGCTATGTGATAATTACTAATAAAAATAATTATATTATTATATTATTTTTTGGTTTAACTCAAATTTGAGTGCAACGTAATATTTCAATGAAACTAGTAGTTGTGTGTTGAGTACACTATAGGGGAAAAATATCCTTTAATATAAAAATAATATAATATTAATAAATATAAATATAAATAAATAAAGGATAATTCTATAAATACATGGGTCATTAAATTGAATGTAAGAGAGATGTGGTAATGAAATGCACCAATGTGATTTTTCTGTGATTTCTAAGGAGTTTTTAATAAAGGGTTTATAATGGGTTTTCATGATTTCACTAGAGTGATTATATTTTTTATTTAATTTCCCATAATGTTATTTTTTTCTCATCTAATGTTTTAAAATATTTTCTATAGGGTTTGAGGAGGATTATTTAGAAGGATGGTGTCATGGGATATTTTTGAAGATATAATAGAAAAAAAGACATATTTTTATTTAAAATGGTTTCATTTGGTGGAAAATTTTATTCAGTATAATATTCCACTAGTAATATATGTGTTTAAAATGATAGAGTTTTTCATATTATCTAAAACTAAAAACCTAATATATTTAGGAAAAGAATGTTTTTTCTAGATATAAAATTACTATAATATAAAATGATTAAGATGGGGTCTATAAAATTAGTATAATAGGAGGGATTTGGAAGATTTGGAGGATAGAAAGTTTTCTTATTAGATAGGTATATCATCCTTATTTTATAATTTTCACGTTGATCAAAATGTTATTCCCAAAAAACTATATTGATGCATTATGTTATTAAATTTTAGGCTAAATAATATTATTTTTTGAAGATGTTTATTATTATTGAAATTGTTGGTTATTAATATTTGGTATGTAAAATGAATGATATGAGATTGAATTTGAATTTAAAACATTTTATTGATATCTTTAATGAAATAATCATATTTTGGGAATGGTATAAGCATTACTTATTTTTTTATGTTGGAATACCCATAGTATGGTTGACTACTTGTTGCATCAAGAATGGCTGTGAGAAATAAACCCACTAAAGAAGGGAGATATGTTTGCATTGACTACCACTTACCTACTTGATTAACTATTTAGTATAAATTTTATTTTTTTGTACAATTATTTGATTAATGGATAATATGATTATTCATGGAACATTTGTTTTATCATTTTTATAAACATGGGCCTGGGAAAAGATTTGGTGAGTAAGTGATTAATGTTTCCTTGAAAGTCATGAGAAATTTTCATAGTTATATAGAATTAATGTAAGTATATTACTATGTGTTTTTTTTAGAAATAAAATTTGAATTATATAATTGTGAAATCTATGGTTTTGTTGTAGAATAATGGTGAATCAAATTATTTATGTAAATGAATAACCTATCTTGGAGAATATCTTATTTGGGTAATTACTATTTAGTATTAGATATAATGAGTGATTGTTGATATTTGGATAAAATTTGATAAAATTTATCATTGAATTGTATGGGATCAAATCCATAAGAATTTCGAGAATCTATACTATTTTCTATAATATTGAGTAAATTTAAGGATACCTATTTTTTTAGGTATATGATAAACTCGGGGTGGTATAATTGAATCTTGGGGATTAAAGTATATTTTTATCATAAAAGGTTTACTATTTTGGGTGAATTATATTTTAATTTACTAATATATTCGTTTTTTAATGTCTATATACATTACAAATATATAGTTTATATGTTATGGATTACGTGATTCATAAAAGTTGATTTTAGTTCTTCCCATACAAAAAATTCTTCTTAAATACGCATCATTTGAGAAAAAGATGTTTTTGTGGTGGAAATTGATTAATGTGTGAATCAGTAATGTTCATGTATGTATGTTTCCCTATGTTCCTACTCCATGTTTAAAATGTATTCATAAACTCTATGAAAATTATTTTAAAACAAAATACTTTATTGTTTACCTTTGTTACTAAGATATCAATGACCATATGAGATATCATAGAATTTATGGTTTTTTATCCTTAAATTTCTCAAGAAAATATTCACTATCACTATCCATATGAACATGATAGTTATTTTCTATTCCATTTCATGGTGTTCCTATATGAAACAGAAGTATGTATTATCTCAGGTGACCATCATACTTTCTTTTTTATTCTTTTAATGTTTCTGATTTATAAATTTTTTTATGATATGGGATTTCAAAAAAGGTATTTAGAAATTTCAATACTATTATTTTATAACATGTGATTAAATTTAAATGGAAAATTATATTAAAGGGGGAGAATGTAACATCCCATTTATTTCAATGGAAACACTATGTTTGAAATCATACCTGCTCCACCACATCGAGCTTAAAAAAATAACTAAATATTATTTTTTTAATGTCACTATTATAAAATATACATTAGAGTGGAGATTTAATAGAAGGGAATGATGAGAGAGGACACCCTCTCTCTCTTTATACCACGGCGGAACTAGGGATTTCATGCGGCGGCCCAACGCTAATTCCACAGGCAGATTTATTCAAATCGCCTCAGGCGTTTGTAGATCGGAGCGATGAAGGTATATCCTTTCCTCTAGAACTCGACAGATCTGGGTTTCGAAACAGTTCCACTCTCATTCACAGGCTTTTCTTTCTCCCGTAATCCCCGAACATGGCGCACCTAGGGCTACGGTGCGGTGGAACTACTCTCCTCTACAGGTTGCATTTTCTTCAAATCGGCTCCCAAATCGGTGTTCACGGAGGGTATCAGTGCGGGTCTGTTGTCATACATCATTTTTCTGTCATCCCCTAACGCTGATTCTTTGATTTGTGTGACGATGGAAGGTGAATTTATCCTCCCTCTCCATTTTTATAGCTACAAACTGGCACCGACATATGTTGGGTGTGACACGAGCGTTGTGAAACCAACGGCTGTCCCTGACCAAGCTGGCAAAGAGACCACAGTTTTGGAGGGCAAGAACAGCACGGATGACCCATGACCAGTTGCGATGGTTGCTAATGTGGTTCATTCAGGAACATTGGCGGCTGCTTGCTACCACGCAGAAGAAGCTGAAGTTGTAGATATTACAGATGCAGTGCAAAAGGTGGCCAAAACTTCTCACTCAATTGCGTGTCTTAAAGGAGGTATTGACTCTTCCATTCTAAGAAAGGGAATTATTGAGCACATCAAAGCAGTTCCTGTGGCGATCTCTGAACGACTAAAAATGGGTGAGTTCTTAATCATTACCAGGCTTTTTCTTCCTAAAGGTGCACAACCCATTAAAATTTATGAGCTCAAGGAACAAATTTCCTTTATTTGGGGCTTCTCATCATGGAAGCACTCGGTCGGGGATACATTCATATGGTTTTCCCCACAGAGGAATTAAAAGTTCGAGCATGGGTCTTCGGATCCATTGCCCTCAAACCTGGGATTATACACTTGTGATAATGGGACAAAAAATTTAATCCCTTTGAGGTTGGTAATACAACAACACAAGCATGGGTAAGAGTCTATGGACTAAACTTGACTCTCTGGCATCCTAAAATTTTGTATGATATCTCCTTGTCCATTATATTTCCAATCAAAATTGACAAGTAAACCGAAAATGTCCATTTTGGTTACTAAGCTTGGTTCATGGTTGATGTTGATTTGGGATTGACTCTTGAGGACAAAGTAATGCTTTAAAGTGATGATGATATCATTGATCTTAAAATTGTTTATGAAAAACTGCCCAAATTTTTCAAAGACTGCAATGTTATTGGTCATGAAACATCTTCTTTTCGGTGAAATTTAGTATGCAGCTTCTGTGCTTTGCATGGTCATGATATGAATGTTTGTTTCCAGAAGAGTAAGAAAGAAACTCTGGAGACAAATATACAGTTATTGCAGGCAGACAAGGATGTGTGTGGGAATGTGAAGGAGCACTACACAATAGTGGACCCTAATGGGAAAGATGAGCATGACACCCAGAAAGAAGCTGATGACATCATTGAATGTGCTCCCCCATCTGTAGAAAAGAAGAAATCTTGGGCAGAGGTTTGTATGGAAGAAGAAAAATTTCATCATTTTTATGCTCTTAGCAAAGGAAAATATAAAATCAGAGAAGAAAAAATACATCTTGAGACTGCTCACCAAGGGTTGGTAAGCATAGAGAATAGAAAAGGTAAGCAACCCATTGTTCCAGAGCCTTCAGTTATCTCAAAGGTTGGTCCGAAACAAACTATGGATAATGAAGGATTTTAGTTGGTTTCTTACAAAAATCCACAACACATGATAGATACTCAGGCGATGGCTGAGCCAGACAAAAGTAAGACCTCTGAGGAAAAGGATGTTTCTACTGACCAAGGAAATGATGTAAAAAAGACCATCTCTTATTCTAGACAACCAAGTTGGGAGATGAATTATGGCATGAAAAAGGCCACTTCCACTACAAGAGAGGTGGATAAACAGGGCAGCTCTCCTGCTCTTCATGCTGGACAGCCGATTAGCAATGAGATGCAGGCTGAAAAAATATGCTCTATTGGGAAGCAGTGGGCAGAACAGGAGGCAGCAAAGATAGAGGCACACCATCCTGTCACAGAGGAGGATGGGAAGGGGCATGACAGGGTTGATTCTGAGGAAACTTTAGACTCAGATACAGACATTGAAACCCTTCTACAAAAAGCAAGAGAACTTGATGAACTTCATAGAAAAGGGTGCAGACCTGGGCGTGGTCATGGACGTAAAATCAACTGGACGGATCTGCATGAACAAGAGCGTGATATTGGAATAAAGATCAAGAAGATGCTCGGACGTTAATTGTATGTTTTTCTTTTTGGCTCTCCCGCTTTCTCTATCTTTGTACCATTGTTTTTTATTTAAATAAAAGGGGTCCTAAACCGTCATCTTTTAAAAAAATATTCATTAGAGTGGATGGTATGAAAATTTTTTACTAAAAAAACAAACATATGGATTACCCTGAAAAATCAATTATAATTTAGTGTAATTTTCTTTATAAATAAAAGGTAATGTTTTTCTAAAAAACAATTTTAATACACAAAAATATTTTGTACTCATAAATAAAAAATCCCCTCTTTATTATTATAATATATATATATATCAATATAATGTTTAAAAATGATCCGCTGTGTTTTTTTCAAATAAAGTAAGAAAACAAATTACACGTAAAAGTCATATTTTTTTTCCAAAAAAGCCAGTTTTACCACATTTTTGGTGCACATGTTTTGAATATAGTTTTTTAAAAATTTATAAATAAATTTTTTAAAATTATTCTTCTTATTTGAATTAAGAGAATAAAAATTTAATATGGTTGATTTTTTTATATTTTTTCATAATATTCCTATTATGATTAATAGGGAAAGAAATATTGTATTTTAATTAAAAAATTACATTTCCATCTAAATTAATGATATTGGTAGAATATATTTCAAACTGGTTTTCAATTATAATTTGATCATTATTTAATAATTTAGTCAAATTTTGTGTATTTGAATCAATTTTATACTAAATTCCATGGTAAAAATTCAATATTTTGATGGTTTTTAATTTGAAAATTGATTTTCACATTCCGTCATATAAGATAATTTTAAATTAATTTACAAAACACCCATATTTAAATTTAAATAAACCAATCCATATTTGGAATCAAAAATTTAAAATTTATTAAATATCTCCTTTAATATTTGAACAAAATATTAATGGTAACTATGTAAATTTTTATTAACCTGGTTAAGGGTAAATAGATTAATTTAGGGTAAAAATAATATTATGAATATTTTAGAATTACATCAACACTTGTAATAATTTTATTTTCTCTTTATTTTTAATTCATAATCATTAAATAATCGATTATGATACCATTTATGACAATTGGATATGAATATAACCTTTATAATATTATATTCAAAAGAAATAAAATTTCATCAATCATTGGTTTTTAACAAGACAAATATTACTAATATTGGGTTATATAAGGTATAATCATGATTATAAACAGTATTTAGAAATATGACTTGTTTATATAAATCATGGTACTTTATTTATAATATTTAATGATAATATAATTTTCTGAAATGGTGGAACAATGATGATGCAATAATTGATTAATTAATGGAATAATCATATAAATGAGACTAAAATATTATAATAAATATAATATGATATAGTTAATGTTTTTAATGATTTATTAGATAATTTTGATTGGTTTTTCATTAGTTAAAAGTTTTTTATTTATGAAATCATGTAGTTGGGATATTTATAATAATGTCATGTGATGAATAGTGTGAAAAATGAGATTAATGTTATTTTAAAATAATTAACAATTAATTACATTTTATAAAATTAATAAAAAACTATTAATCAACCATATGATTATGATATGTCTTAAAATTTCATTATTCGATCATTTATGGGTTTTCTAAATTTTATAGTAATTATATTAATACTCAAATATTAATTGCATGATATCATGGTATCCATTACAAATATTGAATAGTAGTTATAACCAAAATAAAAGGATTATAAAAATAGTCCAATAATTTATAATTTTTATGTAATTATGATATATGAAACAAAATTAATCCTATATTAGTAATTAATAATTCTTGAGGAATTAGTAAAATAAAAATCATTTATTTATTTAATGTTTTGAAGAATTGTGACAGTGCCACTCACCTATCCTACATAAAAGAACCCATTAGCTCTTTTAATTAAAAATAACATAATATTTGGTTTTCAAAATATCTTTGAAAAATGATTCACATAAAACCTCATCACATTATATAGGCCTTAGTGTACGAATAACACCCTCCTTAGAGATGTTAAAGTCTTAATCAACTTCTATCATTGGAAGGATATTTATCGTTTGGAATATGTATTTATATTTGATTTATTCTTCCACATTATTCAAATATTATTCCTCTATATTGAAATAATAAATACAGTATTTTAAATATAATTATGTTTTATTATGTTAATATCAGCACATTAATCAATCTCCACTTCCATCAAATGTGGACAAATAAATCATTCATTTGTGTGGTGGGCTAAAACCTCACAAACCAATATAATTCATCTTTCAACATCATATATCAAAAATGATTATAAAGTTAAAATTAATATATATATATATATATTATTTTCATGACATATTTTTTATTATTTAATGATAATATATCATTTTGGATCATTCCATTACAAGAACATAAAAATCGTAACATCGTTTTTCTGTACTTGTGAACTATCATCTCACTGAAGTTATGTAATTTTTTTCATCACCACATCACATGGTTGATATAAATAATTATTTTTAAATTTTTAATATGATATTATTGATATTATTATCATTGTCTAAGGATAAAATAATAATTAAATTCTTTTTAAAATGACCATGTAAAAATTGAAACATTACTCTTGCGTTTGTATGACCTATCGTCACGATGATGTAAATTTAGTTAATTTTTAATATCCATTATAAATGGATTGATTTAATCAAGCAATGGATATGTAAAAGTGATTATTGTTTCATAAATATGTATTTTTGATTGAGAAATCTTTGACAAACATTAATATTTAATACCAAATTCATTTGGGACTCATGTATTGAATATTATCAAAATGTCTAATGTGAAAACAAGTAATTCTTATACCATGTCAATAAGTTCTATACAAGGAATAATAAACTAGAAAATGGTCTTATATTAACCAAATAATAAGTAAAATCATATTTTTTAGAATGATAAATAACATTTGTTATGTGTTAGTCCCATGTTAAAAGGGAATTTTCTAATAAATAAACTATAACTAAATTTTTAATAAATTTAATATGAATGTATTTTTATTCTATTCCATTGTAATAATTTTTTCTAAAGAATTTATTCATATGGGATTATTTTTAAATTGGAATATTCTTATTTCTATCAAATGGTTTTAAAAAAATAATTTTTTATGGTTATATTTAAAGGAATTTCTTTTAAAATATATTTTTTAAGATTCTATATCATTTTTTTACAATTGTCAATAGAAATGGGGTTTTTACATATAATACCTGAATGTAATATCCCTCTTTCATAATGAAATAATTTTATTAATTATCGATTATAATTTTTTCATTGTTATTTCCATAAAAAGTGGTTTCTTTATTATATTCATGTTTGTTAGAGTTTAATATTGTATTTAAATGAAAAAAGGATTTTGATGTGTGAATGTGTTTACAAATGGATTTTAAAGAGATTCCAAGGGGTTTATTATTGATTTTATTCTTGTAAATGATAATCATAGTGTTGAGCCCCATTTTTGCTCATAAAAATTAGGTGAGCCTCATATATCTTTTATGAAGGATGATCAATATTATAGATCTGAAATTCATTAGGTACTCTAGAGATGGAATTTGAACATACGGTTATTCCATTTTTAATGGAGAATGTAAGAGTGATATGGTAATGATGTCCCATATAACCTCTGTGATTTTCTAAGAATTCTAATGTGTTTTTAAGAATTGTTTTTGGAAATTTTTTGCATGCTTTCGCAGGGCTGCGAATTTTATTTCATTAATTTACCTTACTACGATTTAGTAACCACTGCATATTTCAAAATTATTTTCACATGGTTTATGGAATAGATGGAAGAATGAATAGATCACGGGAAAATTGGGATGATATGTTATCATAATATATCATTTCTTCTTATTCGATTTTCATTTTATGTTAATTTTTTTATTGAGTATTTGTTTCAACATATAATGAATGGGTTTAAAATCTAATTTTTTTCTCTAAATACTATAAAAAATATCCCTAAATGATATTTATGAAAATATTCTGATTTATAGTACTAAAATTACTATAATATGTACTTTTTAAGTGTAGGTCCTTACAAAATATCCCTTAATAAATTATTCTGGTGGTGTTTAAGGATATCAATTATATTTCTGTTGGTCTATGTTAGTTTCAAATAAAAAAAATTGATTTGAAAATTTTAAAAAGGAATATTATAATATGAATCTGATTTTTGAGTGTTTTTAAATAAGGTAGATTATTTTTTTAGAATTAATAAATATTATTTTGTGGTGAGAATATATATTTAGAATGAAAATAAAATGTTTATATTTAATTTTTTTTTTTGTAAATTTTATGAATCAATTTTTAAATGATGTTATTTATTTTATATTTCAAATAAGGGAATTTAAAAATGTTAATTTGGTTCATTTGAAAATATCTGATGAATTTTAAAATTAGGAATCTTATACGTATTTAACATTCTGTTAAATGGGTAAAATTCCATTGAAATGTATTTTTTTATAATTTATTGTCATTAAAATCATTATTAGTGTATTTTCATTGCCTTATATTTTGATGTATCCCATCTAAAATTAAAAGAAAGGGGTATTAAAAATGATTGGTAACACATTCAAAATATAAGAAAATTGAATTGGTTTTTGGGAAATAAAACATATTTTAAATGAGTTGCATTCATATTGTCAAATAGATTTTGTAGAGACTCATTGCGTTTTAAAATTTAATGTTTTGTTTTTTAAAAAGGGTAAGGATGATATTTTTGACTTTTTATATTTTTTTTTCATAAATGGACATTATGATTAATTTGAGTCTATTTTTGGATGTGTTTTGGATGATGGTGATTTTTATTGAATTTTTAATGGATGATTCATTGATGTATTTTTTATGGATTTGGTTATGGGGATTTTTCATTATGTTATTCATTATGAAAAGGATGATCCTTAGGTTGGTTTCATTGGTGACAAAGATAGATATTAATACTTCTATGTTAACCAATTAGTTCATTCTGGTGTAATTATATTAGGATATATATCGAAAACAACCTAAATTATAAACCACTAGTAACCCTTTATCATTTCAATTAGGTTGAATCACATAGTGTTCTTGTTAAGGAATGTTTGTCATTGATTCCTTCTCACTAACCTTTCCTTAGTTTGGAAGATAATGGTTGGCCTTTTTGTGTTCTATTTTAAGGATGAAAATCATTCTTGAGGCCACAAATTTCATTGGATATGATTAGATAATTGTTGAAGTTCCACTATTATTCTCTACATCCAATGGGATTATGTGATTTTATGTTGTTATTTTTAATCATTATTTCTATTATATCCTACCTTTTGTAATTTTTTGACATTCCATTTTTCTCATGATGATATTTGGATTTAAATTTATGAATTCTTTGATTTTTGTGTATTTTTGGGATGTATATTCCATTTTCATGGGTAAGTTTTATTATGTCTTTATTTGGTGATATTTTTTAGTGACTTTTTTTATAGTTGATCTAATGTTCAGTAGTAGACATTCAACGTAATTTGTCAAGTGAAATTACATAATTAGTTCATTCTAAAATATATGCGAGAAAATATTTGGTTTCTATATTCATGATTCATCCATATATTATAAAGTGTGATTTTTTTATTTTTATTTCATTCCATGTTTTGTAGCTTCATTTATTATTTATTCAGTTTAGTGGTTATTATTTAGAATGTTCATATTTTAGGATACAGTGTCTTTTATCATTTATTCGTTATATGTTCATTGAATTTCCTCGGGTATAATATTTAATCGTAACAAATTTTATCACACATAAAATTAATTGTTTTATTCTTATTTTATTTAGCTAATCATTTTAATTTTTCTATCAAATTATATTTAAAACATATTTCATATAAATAAATATTTTTATTCTAACACATGCCCATAGAATTCACAATGTTTATAAAAACCATGTGTAGACCATGTGACCATGTATATAACTGAATATTGGACTTTTCAATGATTTTATAATAGTTTCCAAAATTATGTTTCCATAAAATATGGGTGCACTAGTGTTCCAAAAAAATTAAAATGGTCGGTGCATTGTTTAATTAAACCATGAATAGACTATTCAAAATAACATGTGTTTTTTAAATGGTAACAATAATTAATGTCATTAAATGGGTACACCATATTTCCCCTCAATCATGACACTGGACCCTAGGTGGAACCCCTCACATATTCATTCATTCTCACCTCCTCCACTCATTCCCTTTGATTCATCAAGTAATATTAGGTGAAATTCATCTTAGTTTTATTTTATATTATTCATTTTACTTCATCATCTATTTTTCATCACTCTCTTTCCATATCAGATTAATATTGTACATTATAGGATTAACATATTTATGTTCAACTTCTAGTTTGAAGGTAGTTTGGTTCATAGGTTGTATTGTCTTCCCCGTGGCCTTTTAATCATTGTTAAATAAGATTTATAATCATATCCATTTGTTCAATGTAGGTTTTAATGATATTCAACTAATTTATTTTAGAAACATTAATGACCTATATTTTATAATAACTCTTTTAATTGATAATGGAAATATTTAAAATGATTATGGATTTTTCAAGGATAAAATATTATTTTTGGTTGTTTATCATTTAATATGATGTGTATTACAATTTTGAGGTTATATCAATTCATTTATTCCTTGAAAATCACAAAAAATTATTTATTACATTTATATAATGTAATTAAAAAAGGTATTTCATATTTTAAAAATTCACCTACGGTTGTTGGTAAATTTTCAAAAGGATTCCAATTCATCTTTTTTGTACTTTTTATCATTGTTAAAATAAAAACTAAACAATAAATTATTCGAAATATTTTATAATTTTCATTTCTATAAAATATTGATAAATTCATAAAATATATCAATTTATATTAGTCTTATGCTAAATTTTTGTATATATGTATACATTCATCTTTTCAAATGACATATTATGAATATATTCTTTAAGAAATGCACACACCCAAATAGATATATATATATATATATATATATGTGTGTGTGTGTGTGTGTGTGTGTACTGCTAAAATGGAAACTTTATAACTCAAATTATTTGTCTAAATATTGTTTTCAACTTTTTTTCTAGTGAAGATATGTTATTAAAATAATAAAGAAATTATTAGTCATGACCTGTCCCAAATTTGTTGGTTCCTCAACTCCCAAAACCTTCATGCAATAGGCTTGGGGATGAAAATTGCCACTGAGTAGGAATGTCACCTACATGGTAGTCAATAGCCTACGTATATGTTCCCACACACATCTCAAATACTATAAAACGTCGAAATGTTAATAACTAAATCAAATATTAATGTATATATTTAAATAGCATAATCATAGAATTACATGAAATAATGTATATGGGCCCATATAAAACCATTACAATGATTCAAAAAAGAAATGGCCATTCTATAAGGTGTGTGATGTTTTCAATGATTCTAGAACAAACTCACTATGCACCATCTAATATTGGTCTTTCAATGACTATATAAAATGGTCGATTATCTTCACAAGACATTACACATGCTGTAAAAGCCTGTGTTTCTGTGAGTATAATAATACTTATCTAGACACCTCAAAATAAAAAAGTATTCAAAAAAATAAATACAATCATCTTTATATAGGTTTATGTAAACAACACATATAATAATAATATAATGATATATTCCACAAATACATGTAGTATAATGTTAAATCACAACCATAGTACACTAATGTTTGATTATATATCGATGATTTCATAAAGAATTTTTTCTGATAGAACACACACCTGAGTCTGACATCACTTATGATATCCTTATATGAGGTTTTTATCATTGGGTATCATTATGATAATGTTCACGCAAAGGGTGTAAGGCGAATATGATATATAGTTGAGGTCTATTGGCATGTACATTTTGTGATAAGAACAACAAAAATATGGATTATCACTAAATGTAAAGTATTTTTACTCAAAAAATGTTAATCATGAAGATACTATAATCCCCACTTAGTGTATGAAGATGAAAATGGGATCATATTTTTCCCCTATTGTGTTATTCTAATGACTCTATCTGCGAAGTCATGCTGAACATGTTTTTGACATAGGAGTTGGAGACAATTCTATACCAACTCTAAGAGAAAGGATAAGGGGGAACTCACCATAACAAAACATGTCCATGATATTTAAAAAAATGGATCTATTTCAAGTATAATAATGTACATGGAATGTAGTAGGATAACACCCCATTATCCTTGACCCCAAGACCTACTTTTTGAAATAACCAATGTATCTTGGACATGATTCTGTAGATGTACATGGCATGTAGACTACCTATGTAGTGTAACCATTTTCTAATGAACAACATCTTCCCATGTACATGTGGTATTGTATGAGTACACGCCTTATTCTAGGTATGTAGTTCAGGTCGTGTCCATGAGGTGGAGTGCTTGGCATATAGGATACCCATGTAGTCCACCCAATGTTACTGTACCCATGAGGTAAACACCCTATCACCAGAGAGGTTTCACACTCATTATGATGGGTTCAAATGCCATGTGATGCTTATATCATAGATAAAACACTAACTACTAAAAAGGGTTCCATATAGGACATGTAGAACTAGTTTACATTCCATGTAACATATGATTTTCCGAAATCCAATAATTACAATTCACATGCATTCTCTAGTAATCCACCCTCTGATATTTCCATAACATATACAAATAATAATTAATCATTCAATAAAAACTAACCATCAATCATCAAACACATTAATTCCTTCAGTCTTCTAAAAAAAGTTATTATTCTTCACTATTCATTACGCACAAAACAACACAAATATTGTATCTCTATGTCATATAAATCACCGATAAATCCTTTTATAGACCACCATCATGCCATATTAATACTAAAACAAATATTTTAGATCATTGTGTCATGAAACATGTTTGAGTATATTGATTGATAAGGATATTTCAAACATCAGTAAAAATAAAAAATAGTCATGGAGGTTGAATAACCAGGGGTGAAAAGCACACAAAAAATGAGAGGAAAGAACCTCAATAGATGTTCATTCCAATTTCAATTCGTTTCCATGATAATAATAACAAAAAATTAATAAATAAAACTAATTCTAATAAAATCACCCCATAATGAATGCATCCCACAAATACACATGATCCAGAGTATAACCTATTTGTCGAATTACCTATGTTCATCATTTAAATAAAGTACATGGAATAAAAATATGAATCAACTTCCCAAACATGATTTAAATTGATCACTGTTGATGAATGTAGCTATGACACATTCGTTGGAAATATCCTCTGATTTATTCCCACATAGTTGGTCTATCTATGATATATTAATTTTTCACCAATGGTATTTCCTCTTACTGCTCAAATTGTACTCTTCAATATTCAGGGTAATGCTATTAACCCAAAAATGATTCCATAAGTACATATTTAATGTGGGAAGTTAGGTCAATGTTTCATTATACAAATAAAATAATTTATTTAATAATTCAACCCATTTTAGACCATTGATGAATTTTCCACAATATTCATGATTCTACAGTGTTTATGTCATTCTTAGGGAAAACCTCATGGTCTAAACTCAATGATTCACTTGTATTTATGATCCCCAAACCCATTTTGATGTTACACGCTTTTTCCAAAAAAAATTGTGAGGGTATGATATTTAATATATATAATATATTTCAAACATTTAATTTGAGCACACCAGGCCATATAATTAAATTTTTCCTCAACACATGGTCTTAAAAAGAATCCATATAGTATAAAAAAATTAATTATTGGAAAATTCAAGAAATTACATTCACCCACCCTGGTGATTTACATCCCCCAAAATCAAGAATAATAATGATTAAAAATGATGTTCATACTGATATAGAATCTGAGACTTCCTTTCTCGAATGCTCTCCTAAAGATTCACGTACTACCATTAGACACATACTAATGTAATACATCACCTATATAGAATCATGTCATATTGATATTTGATCTATATTGGGTATTCAATAATGGTCTCTTTTTATTTGAGGTCAAGATTTCCCCCATTACATAATGTGTGATGGGTCATGCACATACCTCCTAATATTGGACACGTAAAATAAAATTTGTACCCAATATAACTAAATCTGTACAACTAAGTTATACATGACCTTTAAAACTATATAAAGTATCTGAAACGGTCCATTAATTCCTAGATATATCATACCACCCTGGCAAGATATATATAATACAATTTGAGGGGAACCCCATATGAACACATGGTCTACATATTGAAAAATCCATGGAATTTATCATCTATCAACATCAGACATGTGATGGCTCTGCATAGTCCTCATACACTATTGGGTGATCTGAACCTTTTAGGTTATTTCCCCCCCCCCCAACTATATAAAAATGATTATAGTCCCTCATGGGCTAATACATCAAATTGTTAGATTGTATGGCCCCCAATGAAAATACTCTTATGGTTACATACTAATGATGAAATTGTATCAATTTTTATATGAAAACTCCATCAGTGGTAGTGGAACCACCCATCTATGAAAAAGTCCAATATGCATGAATTCATCATGAAATCCAGAACATGAATGATCTGCTCACTCTACCTAATAGATTGTGGAGAAACATTGTTCTCAATCATAAATGAGTCCCAAATTTCACTTGCATTCTCTTACACAATTGTAATGTGAAATGAGGATCGGGGTCACAAATGATCATTGATGGAATTCCATAGAGTCATATAATCTTCTGAATGTATAGGTGCCTCATCACCTCTACTGATATCTTCTCATGGATATATAATATGTGGGATGACATGGTGATTCGGTCTATGATCACCCACATGGTATCATGTCCTATAGACATATTTGGTCATCCCATCACTCTGTACATGGATATCCCATCCCTCATTCAAACATGAACACCAAGTTGTTATGATAAATTCACTAGAATTTTGTGTTCTTCCTTCACTTGTTAACATTTAAGGCTTTTATATACAAACTATAAAACTACTTTATTATTCACAGTCCACCAAAAATGATGTTGGAAGTCCTGGTACTTCTTTTCCAATCTTTTATTTAACTCCAAATTATATGCATCAATCTCTCTTCGAACATCCTCCCATAACACCGTCTGTACCATCATTCTTTTTCATAAAATAACAACATGCTCGCCACATTTAGAAAATGTATCAGCATCATGTACTTTGGGATATATGAGTATATAGTCTATTATCGTTGGTATCCCCATGTTGTGACTCCCAGACTCATTGAGCATGTATATTGGTGAAAACCATTGACTAGAGGTATGTTTCTCATTCTCCATCCACCAAAGTTCACTCTAACGAGGCCATATTCTTAAATTAATAATTAATCAACCATGGAAATGATCTTCTACTAACATCTTCTACTACCACATTACCATAATAATGAGAATATAAAATTTTTAATTCATATTCCTTGAGGAACTCCAGCCATCGCCCCTATATCATGTTATGATTATTCTGACAGATAATATACTTGAGACTCTTGTTATTGGAGTAGTCATTAAAGCACTCACCCATCTGGTTGTCCTGCCACATCATTATATTGAAGACAACCAAAGAGAAATAATGATATGTGTTTTATATTTTATCTCTTATGGTATGAACTAGTGTGAATAGTAAGAAAGAACCAATTTCCAATACATCCGAACTAAACAATTATATGTTTAATATGCATTATAGAACACAATGTAGTCTACAACCTCCTTTGGAAATATTAAGATGGTAGTGCTCATCAAACACAACCTCGACTACTGAAAATCTATATAGTACCTCACTATCCACAAGAATGGATACCCCATTTTATTCTTGGAAGTCGCCAGTTCAAGTTTTCTTTATAAACCAGTTATGAATCTCTTATAATAGCTTTACAACCCAAGTAATCTCCACACCTCTGTCATTCTTTTGGGTGGCTCCCAAGGTAACACTACTTTGACCTTGGATTATTCCCCTGCCAATCCATATGCTATGATATCATATTCCAGAATGTGGACCACATGATTCAAAAATTGGCCCATCAAGAACATTCAGTAAAGTTGATTCACTTAACATATGTCAAGATCTATCATCAAATATCTCACATAATCCTCCTCAGATGTAGAGTAAACAAATATTTCATTGAAGAAGACTACCAAAACATATAAAAGAAGTGATGAAAGACCTTGTTCATGAGTCCCACGACAATTATAGGATGGCCAACTTTTAAATGAGAATCACTATGTATTCATAGTGACCATAGCCACATCAAAATGCCTTTGTTGGTATGTCCTAATAACATAATCAAAGGTGGTGATGTCTTGATCTATTTTTATCCTTTAAGAACCATCACTCCCCATCAATATAATTAAATAGGTCATAAAACCATGGTAGTGGATACATGTTACACATTTTAACCTGGTTTAACTCTATGTAGTCCCCACAAAACCTCAGGTTCACTTTTACTTTGATTGAAAATAAAATCGGGGTCTTCAAGTGTGAAACACTTTTTCGAATAAATATATTCTACTACAAATCCTCTAAATAAACCCTCGTATTATGATGCTCTATAAGGGCCATCAGAAATTTTGTAATATATATTTCTTTTTTCTGTGGGTTCCAATTGAATAATAAGTGTATATTCAGCAGGGTGGTTAATATGTGACCTTCTCAAGGAAGACATGCTCATATTATTCAAATTATACAAGAAACATTGATTTCAAAACATTCAACGAACTAATGGTTATGCTATCAAACTAATGATTAATCACATACACCCTCATATATATTAGTCTATCTTATGATTCCTGTAATTACATTTCACCAGTGAAGAAAAATCAAGTTTCATCACTATGGACACATATCATAGTTTTCCTAATATTTTTAACATTATAATGATCTATAGATAACCAATCCATTCCATAAATGAATTCATGAGGCATCGATGATACTACCATGATATTCCCACATAAACAATTGTTTATAAGATCTAGGTCACACTATTAGAAATGTGCATTATCACTGAGTCTCCTCAAGTGAGAGTCTCCAATGTAATGGTTGATCCCAGGGCTCAACAAAAATCAATTAAGTCTAATACATGTCATGTGGAATGAATAGAATGACTAGAACCTATTTCATTCATTACAACATATAATTTTTATGTACGTATATCATACCATGCATCATTATCATAGGGTCTTGGTCACAAGCTTCGACCACCTGTAGCTGTCTCCACCCATGTCCTCAAGCTCCTTGTGCCTAGTGTGGACCATGTAATGGTGGTGGGGGTAAAAAATCAAGGATTTAAACAACTCCCACAACTCTACTAGAATATATACTAAATCAACCACCATGTGAACATACATGATCCTATAATATCCACTTCCTTGGAAACCCATATATGAACTCTCTGTTAGATGTAAGAGGGGATTACAATCTTTGAAAAGATGTCCTCTATCATCACATTAGTTGAACCTCCACTCTCTATATTGACTAACCCACCATTGATTCCCAAAATCATAGAACCTCTATCATCAGAAATCCTCATGAAACATATTTAACATCCTTTTCCTTATGATTAAGATTGGATCCTTACTGCTGAGGTATACCTTCATGATTTCCAACATCTAATAATCTCTAGTTATTCTTTCTCATCAAAGAAACTCTACCCCTACAAAGATCTCTCATGAACCATATTATAGGTAGGAATTCATAGAGGGATAACATTGTCTTTGACTTTTCCATGCAATCCACTCTGGAATTTTAGGGAATTCAAAACTAGTCTCAAACCATATCCATAAATTGACGATAGTGGTTGGTAATTTTCAATGAATACTAATCAATTGTAATGTTGAAGTGTTAAAGATATAGAATCTCCTAGATTCATATAACCCTTAGTATATATTGTTATAACTCCTCTTGGATATCGTTCCCAAACACTATCAATGAAGGAGACTCCTAATTTTATGACTGATTCTGCAAACCTTATCATGGTCCTACTAATTGATGAAGAGGCATATCTTCTAGGACCACTGTTTGAACATAAAATGTTCAAATTTGATGGAATAAAAGGTAAATAACTCATGTTATTATATATAAGTATGTGTGTGGGGATCACATATGATCATGGTGGTACATATCATCATAACATGTAGGGCTCTATCAACCTACACACCTCATCCACATATAATACGGGTATCATATGATGCTCCACCGGTAGTTTTATTCCTGTTGCACCATCTGGAGGTAACACCTTGGGAACAGGTCCCTGTAACATTGACACATCACTAAGGAGATCATCATCATGATCAAGTTGAATCCAAGATGGAATATGTTGTGCTGGCATCCTAAATGTAAACAAGAAGTACCATAGTAAATGAGTATATTTGTGGAGCTAACTAAATGATGACATGGAAACCAAAATCCATTAAAATTTGACCCATGTAATATTTTTTTTTCTGTAACCAGTTTTCTCGTGTACCAAGTTGAAATTAAAGTGATAAATGTATTGTTGTATGGATATGTTTCCCACCAAACAAACAATGGAGTTCATGATCAGAAATCTAAACGAGAAACACATAATACAATTTCACAAAATCAATCTCATAGACTCGAATCCTAATGTATAACCAACCCATTGATTCAACTCTTCCACAACTCGTCCTAAATGTTCCCATTTCCCGAATCCCAAATCCTGACTCTAATAGGTGGGTGACGATGATAAGCACTGATAAGGCATATCTATTACATGAAAGGCCTTGGAATAAGTACATACACATGAAAATAAATCTCAATTGATATAAACTACATAAATGAAAATGCAAATGAACCATAAATGCATGTATATATCTAAATAAAAACCATAGTTCAACAAGATGTAATGGAAATTATGTAGGTCCAAATAGAAGCCCCCCAAAAAAGAGTCTGAAAACACAAGTCCAACATGAATGATAAGTACATGGAACTACTCCCAAACGAGAAAGGACAAACCTTGGTCTCTCTAGTCTCCCTAAGTACCATCTGGTTGTGGTATGTGAAAGACTCTAATAGAATTTTGATCTTCTACAAAGGAAACAACAGGTGTGAGAAATTCCTATGTAGGAGTTATTATAAAAATATATATCATGACACCCCAAAACCCCCAGGTATAAAACCTTGGAAATACACACATCTATACACCGATATAAATCTAAATAACATATAACAATACATCTAGATATACTCATCAAAGACATTGTATAATGTAATGTCACAACCGTAGAACCACATCGACGGATTCTAGATAAATGATTGTAAAATGAACTCCTCAGGGTGAACACACTCCTAATACATGCATTTGGATCACTACAAATATCACGGGGTGCTACCAACAATTGAATTTGGATTAACCCTCTAAGTTGAAGATTGGTTCCCTCATAGTGTTGGTCATGAAAATACCAATAAATCCACCTAATAAATTGAGATTAATAGAGGATATCACTTTGGTCCCCTTGAAGGGATTACAATGACTGTATATAAGAAATCATACTTAAAGGATCTTATTCATATTACTAGTAGACTATTACAATATAACTACTTAGGAATGGATAATGTGGAACATACCTTCTCAAAACATGACCGTGATACCAATGAAAAAGGATCTAATACATGTATAATAAAGTAAAAACATGTAGTTGGGGTCAAAAACCATGTCCACTGACCCCATGCCCTTCCTATGTTAATGGAATGCATCTCATGGACATGTCCATGTAGATGTACATTTTGGGTATGTTTCCCATAATGTATACCCTTGTCCCAATACATGGATTCATCTTGTGTTATGGGCCATGTGTACTAGTGAATGTATTATCCAATTTTTCTAATCCATGATGTGTCTGTGAGGGAGAGTACAAGACATGTTGGTTTCCTTGGTAGTTCACATCCTGTTTGTGTAACTCTGAGGAACACATTAAGTCAACAGGGATGGGTCATATGATTTGTGATCCTTAACACATACCTGAAATCCTACTGAAAGTAAAAGGGTCCATAAATTCCATGTAGATATGGCTTATATACTAGGTAATGAGGGATTTCTGGAATCCCAAATGCATAATCTATGAATCTTCGTTGCTGCTCTAGGATCCGATCTGACCATGCCTCAGCTAGAAAAATCGTGAATCATGTCCTAATAAACTTAACTATAAATAACCAAACAATTTTATGCCTTCAATCCCCTTAAAATGGGATTAATTTTTGTTCTATATATCACATCAAAGAATATGAATATCTTGTATTTGTGTCCTTTGATTAGTTTTTGTCTCTATCATCACAACACAAATAGGTTGTGAAAATCCCAAAACTAATATTTCAGAATTATCACCATGAAACAACCATTCAATGATTGTTTTATCAGGATATGTCGAACCTCGTGCCAAATGAAGAATGGTCATTGTGAAAGCATAACAGTGGGATAAAATCACAAGAACAAATGATTGGAATAGTCATTGATATATGTTTATGTTAATATTGATTCTTTTTTTTAATATAAAATTGAAAAAATCATAATATATATTTAATTATGCCACGATATCCCAAAATAAACCCATACCCCAATTATGCACTATCCAAAAATCAATATATTTGTTAATTTGACTATTTTATAGTAGTAATGATGAATTGGGAAGGGAAAAATAATCAAACATTCATCTTACATTGATTTATATTGATCAATGATGAATATTGAAGATGTGTCATGTTTTTTGGTGAGATCCTTTTATCATGTACAACACTATACATTAATCTCTAATATGTTCATCATCCGCTATTGTGATCTCCTCCATGGGATCCAATGCCTCTAACCAATTCACACGTTTATGTTTCTAACCATCTATATATTTAATAATACAGTATTTAGAGGGAGAAGTTAAGACACTATTTCATTAAAAAATAAAATAAAATATTTATATATTTTATTCTTTTTATGATAATGATGGATTTTCATAAAATACCTTACCCAAACATTTTTTTTCCGCACATAGTATAAACATGACATTATAAACTCAATGATGCCTTCATATTTCTAATCCAGAAATTCTTTTAAGAGTTACTAAACTTTTTTATCAAAATTTACCATTAATTTTGATTAATATGTTTATTATATTTTAAACTTTTTTTCCTAGAACATCAGCCCATGGAATCTATCTCTATCTCTATAAGGCCCTATCCATAAAAATTACATTATCATGATCTAAGTAAATAATTCTAGATTGAGGACGTTTTTAGGTTTAATGTTTTAGATAATTAGGCAATAACTATGACATTACATCTCAAAAATTACAAAGTAGACACATCTTCTCTATCAAATTTTTTGACAAAAAAGTCCTTTAAAAAGAATTATTTTATTGATATTTATATTCTTGAATTATTTATTTCTCTTACCATACCTTATACCCATTGAAAAACATTTCAAAAACATGGGTTGGGAAAAAAACACTGAATGGGATATAAAATAAATAAAATAAAACATTAGTCCATCAATAAATACAAATAAATGAAACCATAATTTTCAATCATAAATAAAATTTTATTTCACATACATCATGAAATCATTTGATTTGTGAATAACAAATAGAAATCATAAATCATAAATGTATGATTTGGCATCCATAACATACTTATATTTTATCTTTTATAGCTACACATTGAGTTAAATTTTCAATACCTATATTAGTATATTTCATAAATCTCATAAAGAAAAAATTAATGTTTAACTCATTCATGACACACAATGTATTAGAGAGAAATATCAGGTTCAGCTACCCTTGGTTTACTATGGAACAACTTGTATATGAAAACAATTCCAATGAACCATAACATATTCATAACTCAAAAAACATGCATAAATGTTTGGTAACGTTTTCACATTGAAATAACAATATATCATTTCAAGATATTTGACAAAATAAATGATTTCTAAAAGCCTTTTTAAATATAAAAATACACAAAATGGGTATATGGTATTTATTTTTCTTTTATAAATATTTCGTCTTATAATGGAAAAAAATATTAAATAATACTCGTGATGGGGGAAAGATCATTATCAGCACATATATTAAAAAGAAACATTCTCTTTTTCATTTAGTAAAATGCTTCGTAAAACAATATATTCTTTTTGAAAACCATTGAATTAAATTAAAATAAAAAGGGTATAAATATATATACTATATAAAATAAGGATGTGTATAAATTAATGTATGCCTCAATGAGGGGTTATTGAGACAAATTACCATACGAAAATTCTGTAGCCTAATGGTGCCACATTAAAATTCAAAAAATGAATTGCTGGGAAAGAAAATGATCTCTCATCAAATTGACATAAAATGTTCATAAATATAGATATATAAGAACATATCCCAACATTATAAAATTAAAATTAAAATTAAAATTTCTAATATAAAAGAAGTATTTTACAAAAAGAGGATGGTGAAAGGATCACTAACCGTGAGTTCGACTTATCAAATTGATTCTTTATATTACTAAATCATAAAATTAGTTTAATTTATACTTGATTCAGAACATTTATTGTGTTTATTATTAATTTTATATTCATTATCATCATGTTATAAAAATTACATAATTATTTAAGTTCATATCGGTCATTTTATCGATATTCTGTACTACAGTGAAAAATAAACTTGATATACTTACAAATTATCCATGTGGTAAAAATTCAATTATTTAATGAATAGTATTATTGATTTATATATCATATATATCAGTTTTATTAATGTATTTATAATATTCAATGTCATTTTTTATAATAAATGAAATGCATCGTTCATGGAGATGGTAAGTCGTACGTAAGCATGAACACTACATCCATTTATTTTTAATATTTAAAGGAATAAAAACTAAATGATACACAAGTATATTGTAATTACAATATTATAACATATTATATATACATTACATAATTTCATTATCACCATCCTTTATACGTTCCATGTGTTGAATGAATAATTCATATCACTTTGAGGGGGTGGTAGTCTGTACTTCCTCAAATGAAATTATTTTATTTTTGCATTATGGAATGCATAAAGGTATGATTTAAATAAAAAAATCATAGAGAAAATATAAATATAATATATTTCATATATAAATATATCCATTATAATTGCCACCATGAGAGGTGGTGGAGTAAAATTAAACAATCATCGTTTCGTGAGGCAGTAGTTCACCGTACACAGAAACTCTATTTTTGTATCAATTAGATGAAGGTGTGTGTAAGTGTAGTTAAAATATTTCTTATAAAACCATACTATTATATTTAAGATACAATTGATTTTATGTAATCATAGAATAAGAATATAATAGAGTTTTACGATGTAAAATAATGGTAAGGAACTTTAGAGAAGATGCTACCTCTTAAAGCGTGTATCACCCTTTGATTTGATCCAAAAGGTATTCTTGAATTGACTTATGTTCCAATTAAGTCATCTAGGAGGAAGATAAATCAAATTTTAGGATATTTTTATAGTTTTTGGATGATAAAAGGGGCTTTATATGTGTGAATAAACTTTTTGTGATGATTCCCTTTTTAATGTGGGAGGTGGGGAACATTAAGAATGATTTGAAGTATTATTTTATTAAAAAATAATTTCCAGTTTTAATATTTCCCAAAGTCATTAATTCAGTATAGAAGTTAATGTTATGTCAAAAACCATTCAATCAATATGATTTAGATATGTCTAGGTTACAAATTTAACCATCTCTTTTAGAATTAACCATTAGTTAACAAGTTTTAATCATACCATGTCTTCTTGTATATCCGTACTATATGGTTATTATATTAACATTAAAATGAAAATAGAACCTCATGTTGTTGATTAATGTCATTTAATACATTATATACATAATTTTGTAGAATAATAAATTTTTGAGACTATTATATCATTTAATAAGATAGTAATTGTTTTTAAAAACTCATTTATGTCAATTTTTATACTATTCATATGATGACTTTCTAAAAATCCATAAGAACGTGATTATGTTGAAAAAATGTAATTAAATAAAATATAAAATGTCATAATAATCCATAAAATTCATGGATTTTATAAAAATATTCCAAATAAATTTATTTTAATATTTATAATCTCATTTATTTAAATCAATCATTAATAAGGTAATCACTACACCATCATTGTTTCATAAATATATTTATTTATATGATGTCTAAAAACTAAAAATAAAAAACCATGATGTTGTAAATATTTTTATATTTATAATTAATACTTATTGTTGAAGAGATCACTTATATAACCCCATATAAAAATTGTTTTGATAAAAAAAACATGGTTATGTTATATTTTTCTTTACTTTAAATTAATTCTTATAAAATGCCATTATCACTCCCAAGTTGATCAATGGGTTCCCAAAATCAACCCAACAAATGCCGATGGTTGGAAATATTTAATCAAATAGGATTATTCCACATTGTATGGTAGTTTTATATTATTATAATATTAAATTTTACCCTTAATTACATGTTTTACCCTTTAACCATGGTAAATAAAATAATTTCTGATGTTACTATTCATAATGTCAAAACATCACAGGTAACTATTGAAAATATTTGGATCTTTATATTCAGATTATGTAATCCATTTTTCCCAATTCGAAACAACAAAGTTATAGTAAACAATTTAAAATTATTTCCAAATGTCAAAACTAATAAGTGAGTATTTAAGAAGTAATATCTATCAAAATATTGACATGTTTTTATGTCCAATTTAAAATTAAAATTACATTATATGAACAAAATCAGAAAAAATAATTAATGTATAATCCTATTAAGTTTTAAAAATAATAAAAATTACAATCTAACTAGATTAATAAATTAAATGAAAAGGCATTTTTACTTAAAATGTTGTATTTTTATTACTATTCATTAAAAATGAACATTATCAGAAATTACCAAAAATTTATCCAAATTAATTATTATGTTCGAATCAAAAAAAAAATATTATTTTTCCAAATATAAGATATAAATATGTAGAAATGTATATATAAGAAGACTTCACTATCAAAAGGTGGTAATGCTTCTTTTTTAGAGAAATATATCATTTATTCTAAAGAATTGACTTTTTTAAATCATACCTATATAATATATATAAGTTAAATTTTAAATAATACAATGAATATATAACATATATTTTTTATTAAATAAAAATCTATAGAAAGTGATATAATTTTTTAAACACAATTATTCTCATTTAAATGGGTTTTCATAAAGAACAAAGCGTTTATATTCAATTGATTTTTAATTCCATTAATAATAATTTTGTTAACTAATGAATCATTATTTATACATGTGTAAATAATTTTTCAGAATTTAGATGATTATATTCTTTTTAGTCATTCCAATGATTAGACATTAACTACCATTTAATATAATAATTATATAACTGTATTATTTTTCAATATAAATCAATATTTTTTGAAGAATAATATTTCAGAGAAAACCATTATTGGGTTTCGAGTACACTATCAGAAAAAGCATCGACTTTAACATAAAATTAATATATATTTAATAAGTATTAATATAAATCAAAAATAATTATTCAATAAATACTTAGGTCATTACATCCATCCCCCCTTTTGGAAATTGTGTCCTCACATTTTTTAAATTGGACTAGAAAACATCATTGAATGTCCCACGTAGGAAAAGGAGACAATATAACTATTAATTTAATATAAATAAAGAGAATTACCGCGTTTACCTGATATAACCCAAAATATAATTAAAAGTAGAAAAACATGGATATGGAGGAGAAACTACCCATGAGGTTCTGATGGAGAGTGATAGAAAACATGATCTAGAAAATGTTATCCACTAGAAAATTTCAAACATGTGATAGATTAAAATGTCATTGATTTTGCATTAGGAAATCTAAACAGACAACATTTTTTGTTTTATGATTTTTTCATAAAAAAGAAAAATTTATTAATGAGATTGAATAAGAACATAAGGATATACACTTAATTTTCAAGTAGAGATTCATCCATTTATAAATTTTTACTACAAACAATTCTTTGATCCAAATGATGAGTATTCCAGATGAATTGTTCACACCTGAAGCTCTAGAATAAACTTATAGAGAATAAAATAATCAAAAAAAGATGGACTATATATTTCCCCTATTTTTAGTCATTTACCAATACAAATATAGTTAGTAAGAGAACAGATAATCCCGAAAAAAAATTCATTATTAAAAGAAATACTACTCTAAATCTCCAAAATTGAACAAATAATACCCAATGATCTACAATGTACATTCAACACAAAATTTTCCTTAAAATTATTCCAAATATTCAAAGAAATACTTAATCCTAAATTATATAAGGATTTGACAACATAGTGTTCCCTGATTAATCATACCATTTATCTCAAAATATCATCAACTACTCTTAATATATTAGACTAAAAATTAATTAACCTATCAATGATTATCCGTGATAGGTTAATTATGTCAATAAATAACCCAAATCACCATATTTCCACTATAAAATTTCGATTCTTCCAAAATAAAATTAAACCTTTACCCCACAAATAAAATCTCTTAGTAATCTATTTTACATAGGTATATAGTGTAAACAAAATACCAAAAGTATTCAAAATAATAATTATTCGCATAACCAATAAATAATTTTCATATAAATTGGATATCCATTTTATAAAACATAAGTTCCCAAAATATTCTTCTTTTTTATCCATAAAATATTTTATCTAAAAAGAATAATTCATACTAACCAGGGACTTCTTGTAAGCCAGTGGTAGGAGATTCACCCTTGTATCCCTTTGGATGTTAGTTCTATTCTCGTGGCCTTCCCAGATGCTATGGATTTTCACCCATCTTTTGAGTTGTTCAATTTCTATATCCATATCATTCTTATAACACTCTCAAAAATAAGATAATTTTCTAAAAAATTACTATACACAACTTCATCCTTATTGGTTTTCTAATACCTTTCATTTTACATTCCAATATTTAATAACCATTAACCACCTCAAAAAGTAATGATCATATAAACCTATAATGTTATCATTTACGTCCATGCAAGAAAAGTTAATTATTCCTCGAATAACATTTTCACATGTCAATTATTATAGTTACACATATTAGAAATGGTAATCCAATGTAATCCCACTATAAAAAAGAATTATTACTTTTAAACATTTCATTACCCTTCAACCAACCATAACTATTGAATCCATTAAATGTAGACTTCTTACTCCTTTATTTCTCTTCATAATACATTAACTATGAATTTCCACCTTATTTATTAATACATAATAGATGCATATTGAATATCATAATCATTTATGAATATCAATTTAATGATTTTTCATTTTATATGGATAATAAAATAAATAATACCTAAAATCTAGATATCATGATCTTCAGGATGTTCCCTTTCCCTTTCGACATGTTTCCATACATTAAAAAAGTAAACATTTCTCCACTTTTGTAATTTCACAAAACAATAAAGTTAGAAAAGTTTAGATCTTGAAATAAAATAAAAAAGATACCATGACCCATAAAATTGTTTTAGAAATGAGTAGGTGTTGGATAACTTGAAAAATTTCATAGAGGTTATTTTAATACTCAAGAAGCATGCAAATTTATTCGAGAATGAATTTCCCATAATAGTAAAGATTAAATTTATGGGGAGGGATATAAAGTTTTTGCAATATCTCTTTCATTTCAAATTGACAAATGACCCTTAATCTTCATAAAATAATCAACACATAAACACGAAACGAAATATTATAATTAAAAAACAATCATCTATAGGGTAAAGATAGTATAAAAACTTTTATATTACTCTAGTTCTTTATCATCCTTCTATTTCAATTCTTCATTTCTTTATCAAAACAAATTTTTTTACGATAACCCTCCAAAAGGTTCAATATGATAATAACCCTCTTGGTTATATATGATCCTTTACTTATACCCATATGACACCCTAACCTCTAATTTTTTCTAAACCAACATATGCTACCAACTATATGTCCCTAGTATTAACATTACACAATCCTTCGATATGTCATGAAATTTACACTGAATATTTTTTTAGGTTTATAGTTTTATAGAATTAAGCCATAAATATTACATTACTTCTCAAATATTCCAATATATACACTTATTATCTATCTATTTTTTTAAAATAAAACTCCATATAATAAAACAAGAATTATTTTCTTGATATAAATATTATTTTATTATTATGTTCTTTTACCCATCATTATACCCTGTGAAAAAACATTTCAAAAACATGGGATGATCCAAAAAATCTCTGTACGGGATATAAAATAAGGAATAAAAACATTAGTACAGTAGTACATACAAATCAATGAAACAATACCTTTCTTACATAAAATATAAGTTCATTAACTTACCTCATTAAATCATAATATTTATGAATAATACAAATAAATCATAAATCATATTGAAAACTTTTGAAATCCATAACATACATAAATTGTAGCTTTCATAACTAAATTGGGGGTTATATTTGGAATACCCTTCACAATATATTCCCAAAATCTATTAAGAGAAGCATTAACTTTTACCTCCAGCATGTTTCCCAATGAATTGGGGGGATATATTATATAAAAATTATTCCCCAAAACCAAAACATATTCATGACACATAAAACAAGCATAAAAGAATGTTAAAATTTTCACAACGCAATCACAATATATCATTTTAAGATATTGAAAAAATAAACGCACTATCAAAACCATTTCATTACCAAAATATGTAATAAGGGTATATGGTGTTTATTTTAATTTTAAAAATTTTACAGTTTCTAAGGAATCCAAATATCAAACAATACTTACTGTGGAGGAAAGATCATTATCATTGTGTACGTTAAAAATAAACAATCCCTTCATCATTTAGTAATATGATACATAAAACAAATTTCTTTTAGAAAACCATTTAAGGAAATTAAATGAAAAAATGGTATAATTATACACTGTATAAAAGATGTTCATGTATAAACAAAAATATGCATCAATTAAAGGAGTTTGAGACAAAGTCCCTTACAAATATTTGGCAGCCTAACGACATCACATTAATATTTTGAAAATGATTTTATGGGAGAGAAAATGGTCCCTCATCACATGGAAATACAATTTATAACTATAAAGATATATAAGAATATATCCCATCATAAGAAAATGGGAATTAAAATACATAACATAAAATAAATATTTGACTACAAGAGAAGGGTGAATGGTTACCTTACCTTCAGTCTGACTTGTCTTTGTCATTCATTATATTCATTAATAATAAAAATAGTCTTATTTATACTTTATTACAAAAAAATTTCATATTAATTATTCATTTTATATTACTTATCATCATGTTATAAAAATTATTTAATTATTTATGTTCATATTGGTTGGTTTGTCGATATTCGATACTTGAGTCAATAATAAATTTTATATAATTACAAATGGTCTATGAGGTCAATATAACCTTATCTAAAGAATAATATTCATGATAGAAAAAACATATATATCCATTATATATATATATATAACATTCCATATTATTTGGATATAATAAATTAAACACTCCATTCAGGGAGACAGTAAAACGTACATAAGCACGAACACAACATTCATCTTTTCATATTCAAAGGAATGAAAACAAAATTATACATATTTACTATAATTTCCATATAATATCATATTTTATATATGTTAAATATTTTCTCAAAATACATCTTTTATCCATTTATTGTATGTAATGAATGAGTCATATGACTTTGAGGGGGCGGTTGACCGCACGTCCTCAAATGAAATTATCGTATTTACAAATTATGAAAAGAATTAAAAATGATTTCAATTAATAATAATAATAATGGAGAAAATATAAATATAATATATATAATAGATAAATATTTTTCCACCATAATGTCCACAATGAGTGGTGGTAGTTGAAAATTGAACAATCATCATTTCGTGTGGAAGTAGTTTGTCGTGCAGACAAACAATATATTCTTATCCATCAAATGGAGGTTTGTGTAAGTGTAGTCTAAATATTTATCATACCAACATAATAGTATATTAAAGATACTAGTGTCTTTATTTAATCAATGAATATGAATATAAAATAGAGTGAAGAAGAAAAATAATGGAAATGAACATTAGAGAAGAAGCTACCTCTTAAAATCTGTAACTCCCTTTGATTGGTGCCAAATTGTTTTTTTGAATTTCCTTAAATCCATGTCAAGTTGTATAAGAGTATGGTAGAGAAATGGTTTGCTTATTTAGGTAGATGTTGAATGAGATAGGTTGCTTTATATGTGTGATTAAATGGGTAGTTATGATGCCCTTTTATAAGAGGGAGGATGGTCACTTTAGGAATGCTTTGAAGTATAACTTTATTATAAAATTTATTTTCCATTTTAAAAGGTCCCAAAGTTTTAATTTAAAATATAATATCTTTTTTGGTTGAAAACCTCTCAAAAAGTAGATTTTAGACTATTCTATATTACATATTTTTTTTTCTTTTAGCTTTAACCTTTAGTTAACTAATTAAACTCTTACCATGTTTTCATGTAAAATCATAAAATATGGATAATAAAATTAAAATAAAATGCCAATATAACCTAATGTTTTTCATTAATGATATTTTAAACCTTATATAAGACATTTGGACTAATATTATATTTTTAAAACTATTATATCATTTAATAAAATCGTTTTTGTTATAAAAATGCATTTATGTCAATTTTTATACTATTCATATAATGAAATTTTAAAAATCTATAACAACATGATTATTTAGAAAACCCATCATTAATGAAAATATAAAAAGTCATAATCATACATAAAATTCATTTATTGAATAAATAGATTCAAAATAAATTTATTTTAATATTTATAATCTCATTTATTTAAATCATTCATTAATAAATTAATAACTAAATCATTATTGTGTCATCAACATATTTATTTCTTCAATGTATAAAAAATATAAATAAAATACAATGATGTATTGAATCGTTATTTATTTATAATGACTATTTATAGTTGAATATATTATTTATATAACCCAATATAAAATAGTTTTAGTAAAATACATATTTATGTTATATTTCTATTTACATTAATTTAATTCTTATAAAATGCCATTATCCCTCCCATGTGGATCCATTAGGTCCCAAAATAGACCCAAGGATGACAAGAGTCTAAAATAGTTCTTTAAATAAGATTAGGACACTTTTTAGGATAGTTTTATATTATTATAATATTATTTTGTACCCTTATTTATCAGATTTATCCTTTAACAATGGTAAATAAAATAATTACCGAAGTTATAATTTATAATGTCCAAATATAAAAGATACATATTCACACAATTTTTACATTCTGATTCCAAATATGTAATTTATTTCTCTCAATTCAAAACATAGAAGTTCCAGTATATAATTAAAAACTAATTACTGTTCTCTGAACTAAAAAGTGCGTTTATAAAATTAATAACAATTAAAAGATTGAAATGTGTTTATGTAAAATATAAAAGTTAATTTACTTTTAACTAACAAAATTGGATTAAAATATAAAAATATAATCCAATTACACTTCAAAACCAATTAAAATTTCAATCTAACTATAAAAAAAATCAGATGACAGGACAGTTTTTACATAAAATGTGATATTTTTCATTATTCATTAAATACATGAACTTTATAGGAATGTTACAAAAAAATTATCCAATGTAAATTTTTAGGTTCTAATTCTAAATATAAAGTTTATTTTGTCAAATAGCACATATAAATATGTCATAAAATATATTTAAAAAGGGTGTCCCATTAAAATGTGAGAAAACTAAATTTTCATTCAAATACTTATGTTATCAAAAAATTGAATTTGTTATTATATCATATATAAGAAACATATGAGATGAATTTAAAAAATTAAATGGAATATATATCATATATTTCTTATTAGTTACAATTCTAAAAATAGTGATATTTTTTTATCAACAAAATTATTCTCTTTTAAATATTTTTTAATAAAAAGTGCATACTTTATGTTACATTGATTTTAATTCCATTTATAATAACTTTTGTAACCAATGAATAATTATTTAATCATCTGTGAACCATATTTCATAATTTAGTTGATATTATTTATTCCCACCATTTGAACAGCTTGGTGTTAACTACCACTTAATATAATAATAATATTATGGTGTTATTTGTCAGTATAAATCAATGTTGAGTGCAACGTAAGATTTCAAAATAACTCGTTTTGTGTGTTGATTATGCATTCAGAAAAAGCACCCCCATTAAAGTAAAATAATTTTCATATACTTATATATTAATAGTAATCTTAATTTATTATTCTATAAATACCTGGGTCATTACAGTCTCAGAAACTATTCATGAAGATAATCTATATAATATCTATAAATATAACAAGTAATATATAGTAAATGATTGAATAAAAAAGATTTAATTTTAATAAAATGTCATATAACAAGGGTTTTAATTATGAATCATATGCCATTTCAATTATAAATGCTTATGTATAAATATATATCTTGGTTATTCAAAAATGATTCCTTGGTATTGACGAGAAAAATTAAATAATATGTAATGAATTAGTTGGATAATTGAATGGTTTAATTATGGTCTCCTATTTGTTAAAAATTGAAGTTTTTGAAATTTATATAACACATGAGAACCCCGTGTAGTTAGGATTGAGGATAAGAACAAGTACAATGAGAAATTTTTTTGCATACATATTATTTGAAAAACACAACAATAATAAATAGACATCATGTGACCATTCAGATATGGAAAACACATGAACCATGGTGTTATTCTCTCTGGAAAGTTATAAATGAGAATTATTTTTTATTTTTTGATCATAGTGAGTCTCATGCTAAAAGGATGTTTGGAGAAATCTTTTTTCACTATGGTTTTTTATTGTGTTTACATTTATATGCCTCTTCTTTATGATGTTTTTTAATTATTTCCTATAATATAATTTGATTTTAGTTTCCCTCATATCTTATTGATTATATTTGATTGTTATTTTGGTTTTTTTTAAAAACAATTCTGAATATATTTAAAAAATAATCAATTCAAATTGATATGGAAATGGATTTTCAGTTCTAAATACTCAATAATAGTATATTAAGAAATTGATAAAATTTCTAATTGATTATTTTAGCTTCTGAAAACTTATTTAAATTATATTCTTGATGAAATTTTGTATTATCTATTTAAATTGAAATAATATATTCAATATTTATTTTAATTCTATCATGAATATAGATATTTAATTAATGGGAAATTGTGAATAATGGTTGGCAGTGACCTGTTGTTAATTTCTATGATTAAACAAATATATAAATAGTTTCAATTTTATGTTAGGGTAATTTATTTTTAATCTTAGTGCATTTACAATTTTCGGATTTGACGGTGACCTCTTGTGTCACATGGAGGTATATTAGATGTTTATTTGTGGTTAGGTTTATCTCATAACATTATTTATCTAGTCCTGTTAATACAATCTTTTATTAGGGCTTCACTATAGTGTGGTGCCCACAGATATGAATCTTGTGGTATAAATTTCCATAGGTGCTTCTATTTTTGAATAATATAAAGATTAATTAATGTAATTTTGTTTCTTTTTTTAAATTATTTAATATCTTTATTTTTTATCATCTGTTTAGATTTTATTTGGATGTCTGACTTATGGATTGGTCATGAAAAATTAAATTAACTTTTTTTTGATATCATTGTTATATTTTATTGGAAACATCATTCACATTAGCTCTTATTAAATTCTATTGTGACTTGTCAAAACACATAATATGTTCCTGAACATTCCATGGGGATATCATGGGCTCACATTGGAATTTTTTGGAGGGATATACTAGCTTATGTTAATGAAAACATAGATACAGTAATCCAAATTGTGTTTAATTTTTCATTATAATGAAAAATCACTGGTACATTATTTTGAAAATCAGTTTGCGGGGAGAATTATGATACCGACTATTTTATTTAATGTTATTGTTGGATAATTATATATTTTATAAGCTTTAATTCATTTTTGGTTTAAATATAATAAATTATGTGAACTTTTATAAAATAAATATTCGAAATGATTAACTAAAAAACCATTAATTTTATAAACGTTGAATGAAAAAAATTTGACCCATAAGGTTTCTGAAGTTCTATAAATGGAATGGTTTAACATGAATTCTATCCATGTATTTTAATCAATATTTTATATTTTATGTTTTGAAAATACCACATTTTTTAATCATCTTTTATTTTAATTATAAATTGATTATTTTTCATCTGAATATATCCTTAAAAAATATCCCTTATTAATTTCAATATGAATTGATTAGTCATCCTGATATTATTGTGGAAACCAATGATCAGAACCCTAAACCCACATCTATATTTCTTATTATTCATATTAACTTATCTTTATAAACTAATTCATTCATGATGGTTAAGGGATGTATTTAATGTGTAATGAAATTATTATTTTTCTATATTAGATCCATTAATAACCATCTAATGATTGAATATCCTATTTACAAATTATTTAATGCAATATTTTAATTTTTATGATTTTTTTGGTATGATAATTTAAAACCCCACTAATATAAACAAATGGTAAATATGCATGTTTACTTTCATTACATTACTAGTCTCATTTGAGTTTATTTATATATTGTAAAATTGTTTCAAATTGTATCAATGGAAATTTTTTTAATTACATTAATTTTTTGGTAAATTTCATATCTGTACCACATTTATGTTTTCTTTTCGTGGATAATTTTAATTTAGACTTATATAATGATGTTTTTGTTGATTTTTGAACATTTTTTATTTGATAATTTTATTTTTTATTTTATGCCTTTATTTATGAATAGAACATTATTTCGTGATATTTAGGAATGTAATTAACCATTGATACAATGGTAATAAATTTTAATTTATTAGTTTTTGATGTCACCGTACTTATTATAGATACTCTAAAAATATGTGTTTTAATATCTTCTATATAAATATTATAAATTTGAATATTTATTATTGATTTATTATAATTTATTTTGTATAAATGCTAATAATTTGTTTTTTATTAAGGGAATTTATATTTTTAAGATGAATCGTTTATTTTTTATATACATGATTATTCATTTTTTTATTAAAAATTCATGGTTATATTGGGATATCAGTTCCTCTAAATGTATTTCTCCAGTATTTATTTTTATATTGTTCACACTAACTGGGTGGCCCTAATATTCAAAAGATTATTCTCATAGAATGGGTAGGTTGGATTAAATCATTTCTATATGGGTAATTTAATTAATAAAAAAATATTTTGTGGTTATTTATGGTCAATTATCTGATGATTATATTTTAGGACAAAGATTATTCAAAAATGTCTTATTATATCTAATATTTCAAAATAATTGAATTTATAAATTTTTTTGATAATTAAAATTATTAATCAATTTATAATTATTGGTTTTATTTCCTTAAAATACATATTCATAAAATGACATATGTTTCTATCTCCCTCTTTATAAAACTAGTGTGTTTTATTTCATATTTTATAATGGGTGTATAGACTCATCATTGGAATCATATGTTTACTATTTCATGAAACTAGGTACACACATAGATGTGTATATAGACATGGTTTTAATTGATGAGTGTAATTGTATTATACCACATTAAAATTATTGATTATTATATATTTCTTTAGATCATATATTATTTTGTAGCTGGAAGCGTCATACTTATCACATTGTGATTATTTCCTCTTGGATTTAATTTTTAATTTTAGTGAATTACATATCAATCCAGCTTATATTTCATCACATTAATCCTCATTTTTTTCATTTTATTATTTTTGATATATAGTAATTACATGATATATATATATATACATTGGTTTAGTTACATCATTATTAATTTTAATGTTCGTGGTTTTTTATTTTTTTTTACCCAATGTACTAATTAAGATGAAATATAATTTTTTGAGGTGTTATGTCATAAAATATTTGTTACAAATATCAATATTATAATATAGTGAATGGAAATTCCATATCTTTAATAATATTCCATTTAATTATTTTTTATTTAACACGGTTAAATTTGTCATAGAAATAGTTTTTTGACATGTAAAAGCCATGGGAGCCTACAGTGAATTGGAATGAGCTATTGTTCATATTACAAAACTTAACTATTTTTAAGATATGATGACACAATTTAATTTGTTAAATTATTTATCCAAAAATGGGGTTTTAATATTTAATTATAAATATATAATTATCTGTTAAATAAATTTCTCCATACTCATAAAACATTCATTTTTATGTATAGAAAATACTATGTCAATATAAAACCATTACATTTTTTAAAATTGGATTTCCAACCAAATAATTTGTTTTTTAAAGAATTATAAATTTTAAAAATGTATTAATTAATTTAAACATCAAATGGGGACTCATTTTGAATCATTATTTTTTATTATAGCCATTTTATTAGCAAAAATGAAACAAATAATTTAATTTTTTAATATTTCTCCCTCCATATCATTAAATTTTCAATAATTACCTTAAAATTTGTTCAACGTCATATAATGATAATTTTACATTACTATAGATATGATTTTATGTATCATAATTATTAATAAAATAGATATTCATGTAGATTTATTTTTTATATTTTCTAATGCTATTATCATCCAAATATGTAAATATAAATTTTTTTACTTGTATTCAAGATATTTATTAATTACATAGTTACCAAGATCATTAAATTCTTTATTGATTTATCAAATCAAAAATGAATCAAAACCGTGATGAAATATTCACCCGATGTTCTATTTTCCAATTTTCCTGAAATATCCAGAATGTCACCAAAAACAGAATACACTAGTGAAACCATATAAGAAAAATATATCATTTTATGATGATCTATTTTTTATGTTGTTGAATTTATATCTATGATTGAAATATCTATTTTTATATATTAATAGTAATACTATTCGTTTTCATACTATTATAAAATTTTTTAATCCAAACTAGATGCTTTGGTATAATACACAAAATATATAAGGATAATTTGTTTCCTTGAATGATTGGATGTAAAGAACATCATGGAAGGCAAAAAATAAGATCAAACAATCATAAATAATTTGGATTATAGTTTCATTATGAATATGATAATTTAATGTTAAAATAAATATTCTTTATAAAAATTTTTATAGCCAATAATGACTACTTGAGAAAGAGAATGCCTGGAATTATTAATTGAAATGTTACTCTCACTAATGTAAAATTTATCAATATCCATACCCTAAAAAAACATGAACATGGGTGACTATGATAATAGATATTAAAAATATATTAGGATTCATTGTATAATGATTTAATGAACCATTTTTATCTTAAATAACCATACTTTATATATTTATAATGTTCAATATATATATCGATTTCATCATAATCATTAGTTCCAATTTTTTTTATTTCATAATCAATCAAATAATGTAGAATAATAGTGGGAGAAATATGTTTATCCATTTTTTTTATTTATCACTATTTTGGGTAATTGATAAATATTTTTGTATATTAATAAATTTATTTATACCTATTTAATTACAATCTATATTCTTGTGAGAATAATTGATTATTGTTACGAGCATGTAAATGTTTATCATACTATTATAGATGTTATAACTGAACCAAAATATTTATAATTACCATTAAATTTTTATAAAAAAATAACTTTTCTTCAAGGCTTGATCGATTTTTTGGGGAATTATATGCCCATGGAAATATATTATAATTTTTTAAAATATAATAAATGAATAATTGATTTTAATAATCACTATATTGATGATATTATTCAATAACTATTCATGTATAGTAGTAAGATAACTTAAAAATCATAAATAAATTAGTAATCAATGATAAAATTTAACTAATAATTTAATTTAATAGGTATTATAAAAATTTATTAAAATTAATCACCTAGTTTTTAGTATGTCACAATGTAGGTATGATTGAAATAAAAAAAAGTATATTGATATATATTAATTTTAATTAATAATATTATATAATATAATTGTGTTCTATAAAATTACAAAAATATTACACAAACAATAAGTATACCACTTATAATTAATTTGATAGAAATATATTTTTATTATTGTTTCTCTCCTTAGGGATCTATAAAGAAAGGATTGTAATATTATCATATACAAAATATTTTTTATATAAATATAACACAAAAAAAATAAGTTAATAATTATTACTATATTTATACCAAAAAATGATATATAAATGGGAAAATGCATTCCCCATATTTCAATACCATATATCCATGACATGAATTTAAATGAAAAATGGAAAACAATAGGGAAATACCACATAAGAATTTTTGAATTTAAATACATTTCAAATTTATGGATATTAGATTTATAATATAATAACTTTTTTTACTATACATACTTTTTTAATGGATAATGTCAAGTCCTGTCCCCCAGGGCCCGTGTCCTGACTACCCCAAGCCCGTCTTCCATTGGCTAGGGGCTGGTGACTAGCACCAAAGGCGTATTCCCTAAAACTTGGAAGGCATTGCCTTTATAACCTGTAAACAGATGCCACCAAACACAAAGAAAGATACTAACACAATGAACTATATAGTAACAAAAGTGAGTACAGTATGTAATAGGAGTCCAAATACAAGACCAACATAAAATTACAAGTACAACTGAAATGCAACACAACTGAAGAAAAAGAAAGACAACTACTGGATCAACCTCTAAGGTTCCTTCCTGAAGGGTAGGTACCGATCGCCTCCCCAACACTCCTCGTCTGTATTTCCCCTTTGTGTACTGACTTGTCGTAAGGTCCCCCTCTAGGTACCATCCAGTCCTGGTACTATTGGCCTTAGTCATCATTTTCAGTCATTTGCATCAACTACAACAAGGTGCAGCCAAATCCCATGCAGGGGTGAGTATAACGATAATTAGTAGGGACCCTAAGACTGTCTAGGTCTCACAAAATTCAACAAGGATAAAACACAACATATGATATCCACATATAACCTTACATAGGTATATGCCCATACATATAGCTAATTTATCATGTAATCCATCTCAATCAGGAGGAAAACAAAATGGTTCTGGCTTAGGTCAAAAAATGATTTATTCTAGGTTTAGTATCAAGTAACATTATTAACACAATCTTTAAGTCCTCCGAAGCTAGAGAAATCATCCTCTATAGAGTACAGTAGGCCTACCTCATCACACATAGTCCCTTCCCAATAACCATTGACTGCTGATTTTCTCCTCATGCCGAGTACCGTGGGTCGGCTGCGTCAAATAGAGGTACTCCACACCGTGGTTCTGTCGTGTCACACAGAGGCTCTCCCCATTAAAGCCTGCTGAGGTAATCCTCCTATTGAATACCGTGGGTCTGTAGTTTCACCAAGGTGCTTCCCACCGAGGGTCTTTTGCGTCACCAAGGCACTCCACACTAGGCATGTCGAGTAACTCTGAGTCAAACGGTCAGCAGTCATCAAGTCTCAGACACCCACTAGGTCTCTGCACTATGTTCGTTCATCTCTGAGAGGATCCACTCCACAAGATACTGGTTGATACTCCAACTACCATGAAATACCTTGAAAAAGTATCTCAAAGGTCCACCACATCATATGGGTCTCAACGCAACAGGCGACGCATCAATTAGATGCCTGGTCTGTGAGTTATTATCCATTTAGTCTTAGGGGCCCGGTTGGATTCATGCTCGATCCAACCTGACCATTCCACATATTAATCCAAAAAAAAGTGGTCTATCACTCAAAATGACCTACTCTTTACATGATTTCTAGCACCGGTGATATTTTATCAAATGGACATTCAGTGACAAAGTGATGGCCAAAAGAAAGTAAGTGGGTCGTAGTTGGCCCGCATTCGGTCCGACCCAGTCAAGCCGACCTGGCCAGAACCTTGGGGTCTGGCCCAGCCTGTTGGGTCTAACCTGGCTCGTGAGGGCTGTGAGGGTACTATAGGGGAGGCTCAGCCGATGGGTACCATGAGGGTAGCATGGGGGTGGCTCGGCAGAGGTGTACTGTGTGGGTGCGGACTGGACGCAAGGGCGTGGACCGACCACAAGGGCGCGAACCAGCCGTGAGGGGCCCGTACCCGCTATGAGGGGCACAGAATGACAATGAGTTAGAGGACCATCTGTAAGGGGTGAGAACCGGCCGCATGGGACGTGAACCGGTTGTGGGTCTACAGACCAGCCATGAAGTCCACAGACCGGTCGCGGGTGGTGGACCAGATGTGGTCCAGCTTCAGTTTGGTCAGGATGGCAGAGCAGCACGGGATCTGCTGCGTGGCTCAACTCAGCAGCGGCACAGCTCAGCTCAGATTGTGCCGTGGCTTAAAGGATGACAACGTCGCTCGGCTCGGACAATGGCGTGGCTCAGCGGATGGCAGCGCGGATCGGCTCGGACGAAGGCGCGGCTCGATGGACGGTGGTGCGCCTCAGCTCGGATGGCGACGCGGCTTGGCGGATAGCGGCACAGCTCGTTGATGTCGCGCGTCGTTCGGGGTGGCGCGCCGAGGCCGCAGGTCGGCCAGGGAGGCACGACAAGGCCACAGGAGGCGGCGTCATTGCATTCCTCACCTTCGTCATCTTCCTCCAAATCGAATAATACACCAATGAAGAATGATAGAGGGGTCGGGCCATATTTTTTTGGCCTGCACCCTCCGCGTTTAGGGTGTTAGCAAGTGGTTCAAAAAGAATGAAGCATGAACGTGAAACCATATTCTTCCCCAATGTATGTTCCCAACCTGCCCAAGAAGATAATTGAGTACATGTAGAGTTATAAACAATTTGGAATAAACCCCTACCTCGTTCTCTTGTTGATGTTGGCACAAGGAGGTTGTACAGTTTTCAATTCGTTGTTTATGAAGATGTCCCACATCGAATGATGTCCTGAAGAAGAAGGTCAAAGGAGGTTGACATTATTTGTTGCTGGAGCATTCTTCGTTGGAAAGATTTCTCCCAAGTTCCTCCAATCCTCCTTTTCCATCAAATGATTAGGTATCCCAAAGTAATAGACTGTAATATCTATTATGTCCTTGGCATAATATTCAAAAAATAATTAATTAATTAAAGGAGATTTTTCATAATAATGATATGTGTGTTGGCACAATTAATGTGGAGGAAGTAAAGAGGATCATCCACATTAATTTGGGGGGGGGGGGGTTGAGAGGTTTTCCTACATTTAGGAGGGAGTTGAGGTTTTTACACCAATTAAATGGGGGTTTAAATGGGGTTTAATCACAGGTGGTCCCCACCACCATAACCTCTCAGGGGAGGATAGGCTCGTGTGGTCCCCACCACCATAACCTCTCATTGGAGGTTATGGTTTGTGGTCCCCACCACAAACATCCACAAAGAGGTTGGTCAAAACAAAATAAAATAAAACATGTTTTTATTTTATTTTATTATTTCAAAGAAAAACCTAAAAACTAACTTTCACCCTCAACAAACTAACATCAAGGTGAAAGTCTTCTTAAGTGAATATTGTCACTACGAGTTCATCGGTGCCCTCAGATTTCAATTCTGAGCACCAGTTCAAAAGTTAGAAAATACCTCTCTCATGTTTACTAAACGTACCCAAAAAAATGTTCAGAAATTCATTTCGGGCACTCTGAGCTTCAGAATCACGCACCTTCAATTTTCACAGACTTGTAAAATTCACATTTAATTAAAAAAAATTACACGGAAATTCAGGGTCTTTACATTCTCCCCACATTTGGATTTACATCACCATAAGCCACAACTAAAACTAAGGGAACAAGTGGGGGTAATGAGCACGCATCTGAGCCTCCCACTCTCATGTGCTCTTTTGGAGGTTTCTATGCAGCCAACGAACTTGCACATGAGGTATCAACTATCCATGAAGGACCTCCTCCTGTTGATCCTCAATCTCTACTGGAACCTCTTTAAAAGTCTCCCCATCGTTGACGTCTATCTTCCTATGTTCAACGATGTGAGAAGGTTCATGAATGTATCTTCTCATTGGGGATACATGGAAGACATCATGCACCCGGTGCAACTAAGGTTGAAGAGTTAGGAAATAAGCCATGTCGCCAACTCTGCTGAGGACATGAAAAGGTCTGATGAACCTCAGAGATTACTTGCCGCCTCGGACAAATCTCTGCAAACCTCGTCAGGTTGAGACCCTAGTAAATATGTGGTCTCCATCCTCAGACTCTATAAGTCTATGTCTCCTATCGGCATAAGACTTTTTCCTGCTCTGCGTAGTCTTCATCCACTCCTGGATAATTTCCACTTTCTCTGTGGTAGCTCATACCATCTCTAGTCCCAGTAGTGCTGACTCCCCGGGGTCAGTCCAACACAAAGGTGATCTGCAAGGTCGCCTGTATAACACCTCAAAAGGTGCCATCCCTATGGTGGAGTGATAGCTGTTGTTGTAAGAAAACTCCACCAAAGGCATGTGATCCTCCCAGCAGCAACCAATGTCGAGGACATAAGCATGAAACGTGTTCTCGAGGGTCTGAATGGTCCGCTCAGTCTAGCCATCCGACTGATGATGGAAAGAGGTTCTAAAATTAATTTGTGTCTCAAAAGACACTTGAAACCACTTCCATAGATGGGAAGTAAAACATGCATCATGATCAAAGATAATCATAGAAATTTACTCCATGTATCCTCGCAATCTCTTGCACATATAGGCATCCCATTTTCACAAATGAACCCTTCTCTCTGACCAGTATGAAGTGGGACGACATGGTGAGTCGGACGATGATAACCCATATCGATTCATGACCTCTAGATGTACGTGGAAGTCATGTCAAGAAGTCCATGGATATCGTATCCCACATCCACTCTGGGACCTCTAAAAGCTGAGCCAAGACTACTGGTACCTAATTATCTTCTTTAACTTGCTGACAAGTGAGGCACTGAGAGACAAACTCTGGTACTACATTCTTCATTCCCGAACATTAGTGCTATCGTCAGAGAACCTGGTACATCTTCTCCACTCTTGGATGTACCGAAAGAGGGGATATGTGGAACTCCCTCAACACTTCCTTCTGATGTGACACTGGTACCATGGTACGTCAGTTGAAGTGGATGACGTGCTCCCCACCTTCAAAAAATATATCTGGTGCCTATCATATGGATATCTGATCTCACCATGCCTCGTAGTCAATGTCCCCACACTGCACCACGATGAATCACTAAAGAAGTGGAGGTGTGACTGTAAGAGTCTATAGAAAGGCTGCTCTATCACTATCCACAAAGGATATCTACAAAGCAGCCAGCTACTCTGTCGCCTCACCTTGCAGTTGTATACTAGAACTCCATCTGAGTGCATCTGCCACAATGTTCCCCTTCCCATGTGTATAGACTATCTTGAAGTCATAGTCCAGGAGGAATTCAAGATAACATCATTGTATCAGGTTCATGTTTTTATGAGGGAAGATATACCTGAGACTCTTATGATCAGACTAGATGTTAAAATTCTCACCCATCTGACAGTGCCACCACATCTTCATGGTGAAAACCATTAATGCTAACTCCAGGTCATGGGTAGCGTAGTTCTGCTCATGTTTTCTTAGCTGTCAAGATCCATATATGATCATTGATCGCTTCTGTGTCTGAACACATCCGGTTCTAGTCCCTGATGAATTTTAGTAAACTATATACCGTACGACCTCCTCTGGAAGCCTCCAGATGGGGCACTAGTCAGCCTCTTCCTTAGCTCTTGAAAACTCTGCTAGCATATCTCCGACCACATGAATGGTTTCCCCTTCTTCTTAAAAGAAGATAGTGGTGCTTAAACTCTATAGGAATTATGTACAAACCTTTAGTAATATCGATACAATCCCAATAAACATTATACCTCTATCACACTCCAGGGTGGATCCTAAGAAAGTACCACCTCAATCTTCATTGGTTCTACTACAACTACAGCCTCTGATATGAAATGTCGTAGAAAGTGAACCTCTCAGATCCAGAACTGTCAATTTGAGAGATTAACATAAATCTAGTTCTCTCGGAGTGTGTCCATTACTACCTGCAAATGACAGGAATTCTCCTCCACAGTAGCCGAGTATATCAGAATTTCTTCGATGAAGACATCTACAAAGCGATCATGATATGGCTAAAAGATCTTGTTCACGAGTCCCATGAACACTACTGGAGAATTTTTCACAACGAATGGCATAACCAAGAAATCATAATGGTCGTACTAACACCTGAAGGTCGTCTTCTGCATATCCTCATCTCGAACTCTGAGCTGGTGATAGCCTGATCTGAGGACCATCTTCGAGAACCATTGTGCTCCCTTCAGCTGATCAATGTAGTCATCAATCCTCGAGAGTGGGTACATGTTCTTCACAGTCCCCTGGATTAGGCACTGATAGTCGACACAAAGCCTCATGTTCTCATCTGCCTTCTTGGAGAATAGAATTGGGGCTGCCCAAGGTGATAACATGGGCCAGTTGAACACCTTCCACTGCAAGTCCTCTAGTTTTACACGTTGCTCGTGAAGCTCTGCGGGAGCCATCCGATACGCTGGTGTAGATATTAGTATCATCTCGGGGTACAAGTCAAAGTAAACGTCCCCCTCTCTGCAAGGTGGTATACATGAGACATCCTTAGGGAAAACATCTGCATACTGGTCCACCACTATAGGATAGCTCGATCTATCCACACCAACTACTTTGTGGGTATGGCTAGAAAACTGATGAGTGATCGAATGCACGCACCTTTGGGTAAGTCCATCCAGTGGTACAAATTCTCCCTTCTCACTGGTGATGGTAAACCTTGTCCCATCCATGCTAACATACCGCACTTTGCACATAATACAGTCAATCCGAGCATGAACTGTAAATAACTAGTTCATACCCAAGATGATGTCGTAAGGCCTCAACACTGCTACATAAATATCCTAGCCAATGATCTCACCGCCTAGAGTAAGCTCGAAATTGCTACACCAGTGCATAATCTTTGAATCTGCTCCCGTAGGAGTATCTAGCCATAAGAATTGAGCAAATGGCTCCGTCAGATTCTCCAAGATCTATACGAGGGTGGTAGAAATAAAATAATGTCTGGAACATGTGTCTATAAGTACTACAGCTAAGGTTGAGTAGACACAGATCGTACCTCGTATCATCTCTAGAGAACCATGATTGAATGCCTCAGCTGCCTCGAGATGAGCTATGCCATGTCCACTTGCTCCCAATAGTTGGGGTGGACCTCTTAGTGGTGGTGGGAGTAATATCTCGAATCATCACCCACTGCAAGCTGCACAGACAAATCTTCTACCATCTGCACCTGCTCCCAACGGAACTCCTCGATCAAAACTTTGTCTCTACCCGGGCAGTCCTTCGACCATCTGCTGATCATCCAAATAGTTGGTCGGACAGTCATGAGCCATGTGACCCTGCTTGCCATATGAAAAACATCTCCGGCTCCTGTCATGAGTAGCTCCACTTCGGATGCCCCAGAAAACCAATCCTAAGTCATATGGTCATCCACGTCTTGGTCTTCTACTCTTGGACCTCTGTGATGTCTTCCTGCTACAACTTTAAAAGACAACATTATGTGACTAATTGTACTAGGTCTTGCTATTGGTGACTACTCTACAAGGATACTATCTACCAAGAGGGCTCTCTCTAACACCCACGCCTGCATCGAGATGCTGAGTGAGATCACTGAAGCCCTGATCTCCCACCTGAGTCCCTGCTCAAATTTCTGGGCCCTAATGAAATGGTCCCACAACATATCGGTCGTGTAGCATGAGAGGTCAGGGAACCTCGCTTTGTACTGAGCCACAGTCATGTTTCCTTTATGTTGATGAAAAATCTCATGTATTCGAACTGCGTGAAGAGTCATTGGGACAAACTCTGCCTGAAATAGGCTCTCGATGTTTCCTAGAGAAGCATCACCTAGTCATGAATATGGAGCAACAAGTTCTACCATGTTCCTGTTGCTGCCTGTTGAAGGGTGGAGGCAAGTATCAACATAAAATAATCTTGTGTACCTACTAATTAGAAAACTCTCACCACAGCGTCCATGTAGATACCCAACGCTCGACGTTCATGGAAATTACATTAATTTTGTGAAATACTTAATACATGACAAAAACAGATGCTGAAGGACCATAATAGATTAGTGTCTTTCAAAACTTAGAATATAATATTCTAGTCATGGTGAAAGATCTTTGACATCTCCCATAAAGATCTTACCCATTTGTTTTCTTACCTAAAAAATTATTTTATATCCTGGGGAAAATAAAACATAAAAAAGATGATCTCAAATTCTTACTTAAGGTAAACATAGAGAACATAAAATAGTCCATATACATTTGATTGAAAAAACATGAACATAAAATTGAAACATCAAAATCTTGAGAAAAGACATAAATCATGGAAGTATGTAAGGCATATATCATAATGGAACATCATTCATGATAAAATATCATGAGAAGAAAACACGTAATTCTTGCAAACAATTAAGCACATGATATGATTTCCATAGTAGCCAAGGAATTATTTCCACAACCATCTTAGTGGACAAAGTCCCTTTCTGAAGCGAGTTCACTCCTCGTTTCAGTCCTGTAACACTGAACCAAATTAAATTACCGTTCTATCCATGTATATCTCATAAGAGATAAATCATTACCCAATTCATTGGAGAGAGATATATGTCCCACCCATCACAAAATGAAATCATTCTTACTTGTACCACAACATAACATAAATCATTTATCATAACCCAAAGAATAAAAATGGGTTTCATAAATATCATCCCATGATAACATAATTCATTAAAAAATGGATATCATTTCATCATAAGATAAGTTAAACCATGTAAATCATAGAGACGTTATTCTTGAAACATTCACATATGAAATAATGTCATTTTAGATGGAAAATGGTTTTGATAAAACACTTGAAACGAATTCCTGAGGAAAATATCCTTTCTTCTTCAAAATCATTTTATTTTCACAAAATTCCATTCAATTTTAAAAGAAGTGAATTTTTTGGAAAATATTCATAAAATCTTGTAGAGTAATCTTCATGAAAATTAGGCGTTATGAAACCATAAAAATTTGTTCACGCCGTATAAGTTAAAAATAACACACTTCTCGTACATTTCTCAGAAAAGTCAAAAAGTTCCCTATGTGGTAAAAAAATCAAGATTCCTTTCATAACATGTGGTAATTTTCACAAATGGGTAAAAAGGACTTTAAAAAACATGAAACCATTTTTGGAAAACATGGGCATGGATGATAACAATAACCCCAGTAAATACTTACGAATGACAATCTCAGATAAGAATGGGATTGGAATAATTATCTCTTACATTAGGTCATATAGGCTTCGTACATGTTCGAACCTCCTGTATAATGATTTAAATAACGTCATTGACTTATTACAGAATCATATTCATTATCATATATTGTTCACTTATGACTTTATATTACCCGTTCTTTTAGAAATTCCTTGTTAAAGCAGCGTTTTGGGTAATATCGTTTCATTTATCGTACGAGTTTGGACTTTCTGTTCATGATATTATTATTACTTATATCATGATTTAATTACTTACAGAATTTAATTCATGATTTATATATCATATATATTCAGTATATATATATATATTAGATAGGTAAATGAAATGAAATACGCCGTTCATGGATATAGTAGGTCGTACGTACACATGGACGATGTTTTGCTTTATTTAGTGACTTGAATGGAAGTATGTAGATGACATAAATATATATATACATAAATCCAGTAGCATTAATATGTCATATATTTCATGATTACATATTATATATTCTTTATAATCATTCATGAATTGTTAACATTGAAAATGAATCTCATCTCGTCGTGGAGACGATAATCCGTACGTACACCCGAGCGATGATATCGTTACCATATTTATTGAATGTAATTTGAGTGTATGATAGAATATTTTAGAATCAGTATGATGTTATTATAATCATATATAGTTATTCTTTACAACATTATACCCATCCATGTACGGTGGTGGTGGAAAAACTGATTACACCAAGGCATGGAGACGGTATTCTGTACGTACACACGTGCGGTGATTTTGTTTTCTATAGGATGGATAGAAGGTGAAATAGGGTTGTTTAATATTTATAATAACATATAATTATATAATTAATACTGATATTTTTACTTTATAATGATCCAAATAAATAAGAGAAAGTATAAGATGAAAGAAACATGAAAGAGTCAGTAGAAGAGATTATCTCTCCCTCGATGCACCTCATTTAAACTTCTTTTTAGGGAACTAGAGTTGGTCTTTTGAGGAGACCAAAACCACTATGGTATAAATAGAGAGGTTGAGAAGAGTAATTTTTAGGGGTTTCTCGATCTTCAAGGCTCAAAAGGGTGTGAAGAGATGAGGGAAGGGGTGCCCGTTTTATAAGGGCCGAGAGGGGCACTTTAGGAAGTACTTAAAATATTATTTTATAATAAAGTCATATTCGGTATATAATGGATTAAAAGTGATTTGTTTAGAAGATAAAGTGGGGATGGGTCGAAATACTCTCAACCAATAGGTTTTAGATATTTTTAGGTTACTATTTAACCTTATCATTTAGACTTATCTTTAAGATAAATAATTTAACTTTTACCATTTCTTCTTGTTTTCTTACACTATATGGTTAATAAACTAACAATAACAAGCCAAAATAACCCCAAGTGGTTCATTATTAATATATATAACCTTATCTATGTCATTTGGCCGAAACGTAGATTTTTAAGAATAGAATATCAATTGATAATATAATATTTGTGTTAACAACTATTTTATGTCAATTTTGATACTATTTGGTAGTTGATTTTTGTGAAACTTTTAACATCATGATTAGTTCTAAAAAAGTTAATTTAATCAATAATAACATGACTTATTAACTTATAAAATTATTTTAAATCATTAAAAGTCTCAAATTACATTTATTTGGGTATTTATAACATCAATTATGTTAATATTTAATTAATAAGGTAATTACTACTTCATCATTGTTTCCTAACTAAATTAAATTATTTAATGTATAAAAATTATAAATAAAATTCCATTATGTATGAAATATTTTTAGATTTCTAATGAATATTTATAGTCTAATATATCTTATCCAAACCCCAATATTAAAATTTTTTAGTTATTAAACTTGATTTTTACTATTTTAACTCTTCTTTAAATAAAATAATAATAAATGACATAATCTTACCCAAGTGGACCTAAATGATAATATTATATTCCTAATGTTATTTTTTGTCGAATTAAACTTATCCAATATAATTAGGATATGTGTTAAGGTAATAATATTATCATTTTTACCCTTAATTACCCTATTTACTTTTAACCATGGTAAATAAAAGTAAAAAGTTACTATTCACCAAAAATTATTTTCATCTCATTGAACCACATTTTACATACTGATATCAACAATGTCTCTCAGATATTTGAAATACCACTCACATAAGCAGTAAAATTACATTTTATGTAAATTTAGAAATTCTCCTAGGAGGTGGGTAAAAGATGGTGAAAAGTTCAATATAATTCTTATATATCTAAAATTATTATAAAATAATTCCAATGAATTACTTTGAACTTATATACGTATTATTTATCAATTTTTATCTAAAATAAATTTAAATAATATAAATAATTATTTAAATAAAAAGTCTTTTTCAACAATAACCTATTATTTTCACTATTCGTCAAAAATTGAAAGTTTTCATAAAAATACCAAAAATTCACCCTTGGCTAATTTCGATATTTGGAATCCAAAAATGAAGTCCAATTTGAAAGCTAAAATTTATAAAATTTCAAAAAGTGTGTATTACTATTCATAAGGGCTACTTCATAAAAATATTATAATAATACCTCGTTTAGTGAAACTCGGTATTGCATACAACACACGCTATCATGGAAGGTAAAGATTGCGTGTAATGCAGGCCACGTTAGGGTTGCATGTAGTGAAAAATTCCTTTTTTGTTTCATATAATAGAATCCAACCATATTTCATTTATACATTGAATATATATATATATACACACACTCAATGTTACGTAGAATACATTCTATCAAACAAACATGAAATTGTGTGTAACACGATCCAGGATTAGTGTTGCGTATACTGCAAGCTAATACGGTGTTGCGTATAGTGAAAGGAAATATTAGTGTAGCGTATAAAATAATATATGAAAAAAATTAAAAAGAATATATCTTATAAAATCTGGGGGTGTTAATTTCTACCCCCGTTAAAATGAATTTCTACCTCGAAATTCGTCAGGGTTGTAAAAGGATTACTACTTGAAAGTTTCTTAAATAGAAACCCACATCGTTAAAAGGAATACTAAAGATTAATTTTAAAAAATAATGTATGAAACGTAATAGTTACCCAAATTAACTCATCACTGGGTTTCTACATAGAAGAACATAGATGAAAATGTGGATATGGAAGAGAAACCTAACCATCATGTTTTGATAGAGAGTGGTAGAGAACATGGCTATGAAAATTCCAACAATCAAAAAGCCATAAATTTGTGATGATCTAAGGTACCATCTGAATAATCAGATATAAGGGCACTAGGAAAACATTTTTGGTTTTCAATATCATTTCCATAATGTTGAATAATTAAAAGAAATACATATTTGATTTTGGTACAATCTCACTGTTGTTTGTGCCTTTACCAATTTCCACTTAATCTATTAAAGAAATTAAGTTGAATTTGTCTTCTGTGAAGTGTTAGTAGATCATGCGATAGAATGATAGGTCATTCCATTTGTCTCAAACATATTATTAGAAAATGTTATATACATAAGTCCATCGATGGTGAGATTAATCGTATATGGCTCAAAAAAATGGACATGTACTACATCTATCATAGCGCTTAATAAAATAAAACTACTGTCTACTAACCAGGGACTTCCTGTAGGCTTGTGGTATGTGATAAAAGCCTATCGCACTTTATTTAGTTGAAATATATCTCTCAAAAATAGAAAATGAAATAAAAATATAAGATAAATTGTAATGTCCCGAATTTTTCCATGTATTATTTTAATATTATACGGGAATTAATTTGAGACCGGGCTCTGAGACAGCATGCAGTTCAGAGGTCCGATGACCCCGGAACAAATGTTTGAATTTAATTTAATAATTAAATTATGCGCACATGCAGTTTTCTTGAAAATGTGGAATAACTTCCTAACGGGTGCTCGGATAAAAAATTTTAGGGCACCGTTGCATTCAGAAAAGAGTTTTTACCATAGGCGAGGCCTAACATTGGCAGGCGCAGGTCGGTAGTGAAATCTAGTTTTTGGATGTTACCATAATAAAATATTTTATTAAAATATTTTATTCAAATCATTGTTGAAACAAATTATTTTATTTATTTCAATAGAGATTTCGCAGGGACGGTCCAGGTTACAATCCCCCTAACTCTGATTTTCTCTAGAGAGCTCTAGAGAAGACCTCCCGACCCGACGACGACGTTCTTGATGATTTTTTCCAGTGACGATGACGTGGCAACTAGATCATCACCAACGAATGCCATGAAATCCATGTTGGATGTTTAAATTGTGATTTCTTCCCCGTTGTTGATTTCTACGATGAACGTGGACTAACCCATGAAAGGATTAGTCCACAGATCGATCGTTATTGAGGGATGGGATTTTTGCATGGAATTTTGGGAGATTGAATCCATGTTAATCCATTGTTGTTGATTTTCTGGTCCGTTTAATCCAATTAAAGGGATCGGATCAATGTCGTGATGAATGGCGACAGAGGTTTGTTACTAAATCTTGTTTCTTGGATTTCTCCCCTTTCTTTTCTTCGCATTCGTCACGTTGTCCATGGGGCGATGAACGATGGATCGTTGCACATCTGTTCTGGGATGCAACGATCCCAAATAGTTGATCCAACCCCGGAGCGGTGTCACAGAGGTGCGACTGCGATATCGGCGGACGATTCGAAGCAGATCGAGAGTTATGAGTTTTCGGAAGTTTTTCTTCGGACAGATCATTCAAGGTTTATGATCCGTTTAAATGGCCAAAACTACCCATCGCGGTGTTCGAATGACGAACCGAACCAATACCTAGAGTATCGAGACGAATGGACAAGAGATCGTAGATCCAGAAGATCGGTCGAAGCGCGAGGAGGATGACGATGTTTCTAGAATTTTCCTGACTACATGTCGTGTAGTATGGGATACACAGCGTCTGTTCGTCGGTGGGACTACGTAGCATGTACTCCATGAGTAAACGGACTCGAGTAGGGTACACAGCCAAAGAAACGACATGTATACCCTTCCCCGACCAGACCCGGCCAGATACGCGAGATACCCCGTGTACTGTTACATGGGCAGGTGACATGGACACGGACAGAGGCCATGTACGGGCACATGGCCAGCGTACATAGAGCTAGCCCCAGGTGCTCAGAGATGGCATGTGATGCTTCTACACGTCATGTAGTTACTTTCTATCCGAAAATCCCAATAACACGGGCCGTTTACACAGGCATTACTTGTAGTCAGGAACACGGCGTGTACTTTTCTACACGTCGTGTAGTTGAGTTTTACACAGCTTGAATGGATGACACGGGCCGTTTACATGGGCAATACCCAGGGTCAAGCAACACGGCATGTAACCATACTACACGGCGTGTAATAAAATCTTCAATGAATGAGCCAGTTTCCTTCTGTGACTTGGACTAATTTTCTTAGGGTTCGTACCCTTAGACTTTTCATTGAAGGTTCTGGTATCATTTCTATTACATAGGAGTATGATCCCTTCAGAAGAACTTCCTAAATAGAGTTGTTGGAATCCCCTCTGTGAGACTTAGAGCCAGATCCTCTATTCATTCCCGTAACCCTAGGTAGAGTTCCTAGTATCGACGTGACCAACTTTACATGGGTGTCGATCCTCTACTAAGAGGATTAGCTCAGACTGAGTTGTCAGAATCACCCAATGACTTGGTTGTGAACCTCATCTGAGCATCATGTTCTAAAGGTACTTGTGGAGTGTGTCCTCCCAGAATGAGTACATCGTATCTCTCTATCCCCAGACCTAGGAGTGTGTTCTCCTTGTTACATGCTTAGTGGAATCTTCGAGCTGGATCATAGTGGCGGTTTTCGTGATAGTCGCTCGTGCATGAGTATATCTGGATATTATTGTTATATGTTCGGTAGACATATACTATGTAGAGATGAATGTATCTATCCTTTGTGGTATTTAACCTTTTTGTATTTCATTTCTGGTTTCTGGGTGTCCGATTGGGTATTGTTATACTCACCCCTACACGGGCTTTGCTCGCACGTGTCATGTCTTGTGCAGACAAGAGATCCTTTGACAGGATTCTAGGCGGATCAGGACCAGACAGTACTCAGTGAGATCAGACAGGACGAGGTGTGTTTCTACGGCTGTAGACTACAGTCCTAGCACCTTTCATACAGGTTGGACATTGTTACAGACTCTTTTTTTGGTGGGCTCGTACTTTTGGCCCATGGTTTTACTTTCTATCACTCTACTTTCCTGTCATACTCTTTGGTTTGGTTTTATTGTATGCATGCATATTTTTCTTTTTAGTAGTTTTTACTTTTCAGGTTTTTGGGCATGGAGATATGTGTGTGTGTGTGTACAGGTTTATAGGAAATGCCTCCCATGTTAGTAGCATGCCAACTCGGTGCTAGTCACCAGCCCCTGGCCTATTGGAGGTAGGCTTGGGGAGTTTCATCTCGGGCCCCCATGGGATGGGTCATGATAGAGTGGTATCAGAGGTGGTCGGTTCTAACTTAGGACCGAGAGTCTGTGTGTTGGTTTGTGGCAGCAGTGTTAAGTGTTTTGAGTTCGTCTTTTAGGAAAGGGGCCCTAGTTTTGGTGCGGGCGGCCGACGTTTCCATACACTAGGACACTGATAACTTTCATTCCGACTCGGAACATGATAACACTAGTTGCATGGAAAAATAATGGTACATGCATCATATAGGATTGGGTTGTGATTTCCATGTCTTTTTTGAGTCATCTCTCCAGATATACTCACTGACAGAGATACATCTTGTTTCTTTAACAGGATTCCTCCGCGACGCACAGCCACTAGGATCTAGCAGCTTGATCACGAGGATGACCCCCTCAGTGATAAAGCTTCGATACAGGGACCGGATCCCCCAGTTGTACCTTAATGTGGTGTGCCAGTTATCCCACCACCTATGGAGCAGTGTTTAGTGCATGTTGTACCAGTGGAGGAGGAGCACAGGCTGAGCGCACTCCATGAGTTATAGAGACAAGGACCCCTCCGGTTTTGATGTGAGCCTGACCCTCAGGTGGTAGAGGACTAGCTTGACGCAGTGACCAGAGTCTTCTGTTTGTTCAGGACACCAGTAGGCCAGATGGTGATCCTGGAAGCGAGCCTTCTACAGGTCTCGGCAGGACGACGGTGGATTTTGGTTATCCAGACCCACGACGAGGCGACACTTGCATGGTCGGAGTTTTAGAATCTCTTCAGAGAGGAGTTTTCACCTGTTACCTTGAGAGCAGTATGCATACAGGAGCTTATTCAGATCCATTAGGGAACCATGATGGTGGATGACTATTCATTGAGTTTTACTGACCTCTCACAGTACTCGATGGATATGGTCAGGGATCAGTACTTAAGAGCTCGAACTTTTGAGCGGGGATTGTATAGAGATATCCGATATAGCATAATCCCTATGAGAATTCCTACTTATGATGGGGGTGCGCGAGTGGGCTTTGGTGCTCGAGAGCTTCTTGGAAGAGTAGAGATAGCTGGAAGATGTCAGTAGTGGGTGAGTTGGAGCAGAAACCTCTGCAGCAGGGAGCCGACGTCAGGGACCCAGGCCTGGGAGACATTTTCAGAGGAGATCTCAGGTTAGGGGATATGCCGTATAGGGTTCGCAGGGTGCATCCAGCCAGCCTCGAGAGAGGCGATGCTACTCATGTTATGGAAGGGGACATCTAGCTCGAGATTGTTCGACCCACCGTAATACTGACATGGGAGTAGTGGATGGACCACCAAGGAAGTGGCAACCTGTGGAGTAGACAGATCCGCGAGGCGGTGGATGTTGTTGAGGAGCTGGGAGAGTAGCTAGAGGTTGTCGGCGTTTTGACCCTTTGCCACCACCACCCCCAGGAGGTCCACCCCAGGCTCTGGGAGCTAGTGGACATAGGCAGGGACAACTATAGGCAGATGAGGCTTTTGAACCAGGTACTCCCAGAATGATTAGAGGTACTATCTGTGTCTTTTCTACATTGGCTGCTGTATTGATTGACACAATTGCTAGTCATTCCTTTCTGGCTGCTTATCATGTTTGATACCTTCAGATTCTAGTTGAGCAGTTTACTTGACCCTTATGCTTAGAAACACAAACTGGGGATGCTTTAGAGCTCACACACCTCTATAGACAGTGTGACCTGACCCTTGGAGAAGAGAGTTTCGGTTGGAACCTCTTGGTTGTCGCATCGAGGCCTTACGATGTCATTCTTGGTATGGATTGGCTATCCACAGTTCATGCCCAGATCGACTATTTTAGGCAAAGGGTACGATGTGTCCGCAGTGATGGAATGAGGTTCTCTTTTGTCGGTGAAAGAGTGACCCATGCAGCGCATGATGGACTCATGAATAAGAGGGAACAACCGATTTCACATCATTTGGCTAGCCTAGCTGTTGGCGCAATAGATGTTACGAGTTTCCAGTTTCCAGCAGTAGTGGCTGAGTACAAGGACATCATTCCGAAAGATGTCCACAGGATACCTCCCCGTCGGGAGATAGATTTCTGCATTGAGTTGCAACCTGGGACGACACTGATATCAGCATCAGAATATCGTATGCCTCTTATAGATCTTAGTGAGCTGAGGGTGCAGCTGGACGACTTGTAGAAGAAGGGCTTTGTGAGGCCCATCGTTTCACCCTGGGTGTCCCCAGTGATGTTTTCCAAGAAGGAAAACTGGATCATGTGGCTATGTGTAGATTACTGGTGCGTTTATCAGGTGACCGTGAAGAATTGTTATCCACTACTGAGGATCGATGACCTCTTTGACTAGTTGATAGGGGCACAATGGTTCTCGAAGGTTGACCTATGATCAGGCTATCACCAGTTGCGAGTACGGGAGTAGGATATACCGAAGATGGCTTTCCAATGTCGCTATGGTCACTATGACTACATGGTGATCCCCTTCGGCATGACGAACGCCTCGTTGTTGTTTATGGGAATAATGAACTGGATCATTCAGCCCTACCTAGACCGGTTTGTAGTGGTCTTCATCAATGATATCCTTGTGTACTCTATACCCGAGGAGGAGCACACGAGACACCTAAGGGTGGTTCTCGACACACTTCAAGTGCACCAGTTGTACGGGAAACTCTCGAAGTGCCAATTCTGGATACAGGAGGTCCACTTTCTGGGACACGTTATCTCAGTAGATGGTGTAGCAGTGGACCCAGGCAATGTGGAGGCAGTACTAGCATGGGAGCGACCCTGGAGCGTGACAGAGGTGTGGAGCTTCCTTTGGTTGGCATGATACTATCGGAGATTCATTCTTGATTTATCCAGGATTTCAGCACCCATGACAGCTTTAACCCGAAAGGGGTAGCCTTTCATGTGGACCAAGAGATGCCAGCAGGCTTTCCAGCAGTTGAGGTAGAGTGTGACGAGCACCCCAATCTTGAGATTACCGAATGAGGGTGTTGAGTACGTAGTGTTCTGCAACGCATCAGGTACCCAGGCTTGGTTGTGTCCTGATGCAGAAGCAAGCGGTGATTTCCTATGGCTCACATCAGTTGAGGCCTCACAAACAGAACTACGTGACTCATGATCTTGAGTTGGCAGTGGTAGTCTTCACGTTGAAGATGTGGCGGCACTACCTAATGGTTGAGCAGTTTACCTCTACTCTAATCACAAGAGTCTCAGATATATCTTTTCTTGGAAGGATCTGAATTTGTGACAAAGATGATTCCTCAAGTTCTTCCAGGACTACTACTGTGAGATCATTTATACTCTTGGGAAGGGTAACGTAGTGGCAGATACTCTCAACAAGATATCCAGTTCGCAGTTTCTGTATGAGACGACGAGGTAGTGGGCCTCTTTACAATTATCCTTTGTGGATGGAGATGAGGGAGATTGCCTTCAGTAAATGGTTTTTACCCCTCCACTCTTATGGAAAGTCAGGGAAGAACAGTGCAAGGATTCTAACTATGGGACTCTACGTGCTGAGATATCCTAGGTGTTGCGGCTGATGGATATTCAGATGGTGGGGAACATGTTGTTCTTTTCAAAGGGTGAACAGTAGTACCAGTGACGTTTCTGGAGGGGGTTCTAAGGGAGGTCCATACATCTCATCGGGCAGTGCATCCAGGCATGGAAAAGATGTGTCAGGACCTCTGACGTCAGTTCTGGTGGCCAGGAATGTTGAAGTATGTGGTAGAGTTTGTTTCTCGGTGCCTTACTTGTCAGTAATAAAAGGCTGAGCACCAGGTGCCAGCGGGTTTGACTCAGCACCTTCAGGTGCCAGTGTGGAAGTGGGACGTGATATCCATGGACTTAGTTATGGGTTTACCACGTATGTCCAAGGGACACGATGCCATCTGGGTGATCATTGATCGACTCACCAAGTCGGCCCACTTCCTAGCCATACAGAAGCAAAGTTCAGTAGAGAGCTTGGGATGCCTCTATGTTCAGGAGATAGTTCAACATCATGGAGTGCCATCCAGGATCGTTTTAGATTGTGATCCTTGTTTCACATCACGGTTGTGGAAGGGATTACAGGAAGCTTTTAGGACTCAGTTATGCTTGAGCATAGCGTTTCATCCTCAGATTGATGGTCAGAAGAAGTGGACCATCTAGGTTCTGGAGGATATGCTTCAAGCATGCATACATGACTTCGGTCGTAGCTGGGAGGATCACCTACCACTGGTGGAATTTTCTTACAACAATAGTTGTCATTCCACTATTGGTATGGCACCATTAAGGCTCTGTGCAGGCGACCTTGCATGTCGCCACTTTGTTGGATTGACCTGGGAGAGTCAGCACTCATGGGCCCAGAGATGGTGAGAGATCCTATAGAGAAGGTGCATGTCATCCATGAGTAGATGAAGACTGCACAGAGTCGGTAGAAATAATATGCCGACCGGAGGTGGAGGCCCTTGGAGTTTGATGAGGGATACCATTTGTTCCTTCAGGTCTCACCTCAACGAGGATTGCAGAGATTTGGCTGAGGTGGAAATCTATCTTCGAGGTACGTTGGCCCTTTTTAGATTTTGAGTAGAGTTGGTGAGGTGGCGTATCTCTTGGATCTACCTCCTCAGATAGAATGGTTACACAACGTCTTCCATATGTCGTAGCAATGGAGGTATGTGCATGATCCATCTCACGTTATCGACTGGGGTGAGTTGCACATCAATGATGGAGCGACCTTTGCAGAGTACCAAGTGGAGATCGAGGATCGGCGAGAGAAGATCCTTCATGGGCGAGCTATTCCCTTGGTGTGTGTCTCGTGGCAGCACAGGATGCTCTGGGAGAGCACGTGGGAGCGGGAGGATCAGATTCGCGTGCAGTACCCACATCTTTTTGAATAGACCTTGTTTTGTCTTTTTGGGGACGTAAAATTCATAAGGTGGGTGTAATGTAATGTCCCGAATTTTTTCATGTATTTTTTTAATATTATTTGGGAATTAATTAGAGACCAGGCTCTGAGACGGCATGCAGTTTTGAGGCCTAGTGAGCCAGGAACAAATGTTTGAATTTAATTTATTAATTAAATTACTTGCGCATGAAGGTTTCCTGAAAAAGTGTAATAGAACCCAAAAAGGTTCTCAGATCAGAAATCTGAAGGCATACATGCATTTGGAACATCGTTTTTACCTTAGGTGAGGCCTAACTTCGGCCAGCGCAGGTCAGCAATGAATTCCTGTTTTTGGACGTAACCGTAATAAAATATTTAATTAAAATATTTTATTTAAATCCTTGTTGAAACGAAATCATTTATTCTTTTAAAGAGATATTTCCCAGGTAGGGTCAGGGTTACAATCTCCCTAACTCTGATTTCCTCTGGAGAGCTCTGGAGAAGACCTCCCAACGTGGCGACGACGTTCATGATGATTTTCACCGGCGACGACGACGCAGCAACCAGATCATCACCAACGAACATCGCGGAATCCAGGTAGGATGTTTAAATTGTGATTTTTTCCCTGTTGTTAATTTCTACGATGAACGTGGGCTAACCCACGAACAGATTAGTCCGCAGATCGATCGTTCTTGCGGGATGGGCATTTTACAGGGATTTTTGGGAGATTGAATCCATGTTAATCCATTATTGTTGATTTTCTGTTCCATTTATTCCCAATAACAGGAGCAGATCAACGCCGTAACGAAGGATGGTGGAGGTTCGTTCCTCAATTTCGTTTCTCAGATTTCTTCCTTTTCTTTTCTTCATGTTCTTCACGTTCTTCAAGGGGCGATGAATGACGGATCATTATGCATCCGTTCTGCGATGCAACGATCCAAAACTATGGATCCAACCCCAGGGCAGTGTCACGGAGGTGCGATAGTGATATCGGCGGATGAATCCGAGCGGATCGAGAGTTATGAGTTTTTGGGTTTTTTCTTCGGACGGATCGTTCGAGGTTTATGATCAGTTTTAAAGGCCAAAACCACCCGTTTCAGTTTTCGTATGACAAACTAAACCAATCCCTAGAGTATCTAGACAAACGGACGAGAGATCGCAGATCCGGAAGATCAGCCGAAGCGCGAAGTGGAAGACGAAGTTTCTAGAATTATCTCGAATACACACCATGTAGTATGGGCTACACGGCGTGTGTTCGTCAGCGGGACTACCTGGCATATACTCCGAGAGTACAAGGACATGGGTAGGGTACACGTCCAAGGACATGGCGTGTATACCCTTCCCCGACAAGACCCATCCGGATACACGGGATACCCCGTGTACTGGTACACGGGTAGGCGACACGGACACAGAGAGAGGTTGGGTACGGGCACATGGCCAGCGTACACGGATCGAGCCCCAGGTGCTCGGACACAGCGTGTGATGCTTCTACAGGTCATGTAGTTACTTTCTATATGACAATCCAAATGAGACAAGGGTAGTATCGGGAGTCAGGAACATAGCGTGTACTTTTCTACATGTCGTGTAGTTGAGTTTTACACAGAATGAATGGATGACACTTCCCATTTAAATGGGTAGTACCCGGGGTCAAGGAACACGGCGTGTAACCATACTACATGCCGTGTAATAAATTCATCAAGGCTTGAGCCATTTTCCTTCTGTGACTTGGACTAGTTTTCTTAGGGTTCGTACCCTTGGTCTTTTCCCTGAAGGTTCTGGTATCATTTAATTTACACAAAAGTTTGATCCCTTCAGCAAAATTTCCTGAATAGAGTTATTGGAATCCCCTCTGGGAGACATAGAGCCAGCTCATCTATTCATTCCTAGAACCCTAGGTAGAGTTCCTGGTATCGATGTGACCAACTTTACCCAGGTGCTGATCCTCTACTTAGCGGATTAGCTCAGACTGAGTTGTCAGAGTAACCCCATGACTTGGTTGTGATCCTCATCTGAGCATCATGTTCACAAGGTACTTGTGGAGTGTGTCCTCCTGGAACAAGTACGTTGTATCTCTCTCCCCCAGACATAGGAGTGTGTTCTCTTTGTTATGTTCTTAGTGGAATCTTCGATCTGGATATTAGTGGTTGTTTTTGCGATAGTCAACCGTGGATGAGTATATCTATATATTCTTGTTATATGTTCGGTAGAAATGTAATTTGTAGAGCTGACTGTATCTATCCTTTGTGTTATATTCCCTTGTTGTATTTCCTTTGTGGTTTCAGGGGGTCCTACTTGGTATTGTTATACTCCCCCATGCATGGGCTTTTCCTGCACATGTTGTGTCTTGTGCAGAAGAGCGAGCCTTTGATAGGATTCTAGGCGAACCAGGGCCGGACGGTACTCAGGGAGATCAGACAGGCTGAGGTGTCTTCCTTCGGCTACAGACTATAGTCTCAGCACCTTTTTTATAGGTTGGACATTGTTACAGACTCTCTTTTTGGGGGGCTTGTACTTTTGGCCCAAGGTTTTACTTTCTTGCACATTACTTTCCTGTCGTACTCTGTGGTTGGGTTTTAGTGTATGCGTGCACATTTTCCTTTTTATTAGTTTTTACTTTTCAGCTTTATGGGCTTGTAGATATGTGTGTGTGTGTACAGGTTTATAGGAAATTCCTCCCATGTTAGTAGCATGCCTACTCGGTGCATGTCACCAGCCCCAGGCCTATTCTAGGTGGGCTTGGGGAGTTGCGGCTCGAGCTCTACTGGGATAGGTCATGAGATAAATTGTCTTTTATAGAAATTTACATATTTCACCCATACTATTATAATCCTAAGGGAGTAAAAAAAATGGTGTGTTGATGTAATAAAATCATCTAAGAACCTTTTTTGTTCCATTTTTAGATAATTCTCTCATTCCCACCAATTCACTACCAATCATGATTTAAAATTACTTTTCTCTCAGCGAAATGATCACTACTTATTTTTAGGTTTGGGGAATGATCATTATCCCTCTTGGTTTAATCCCAATATCATTTTTAATTCCCTGTAAAATCTCTATTGATGACTACTATCTTTCCATTATTCAATAAAACTAATGAATTTAGTTACCAATTATTAAACCATAATTGGGGTATCATAAATCTCTTCATACATAATAATGATTTACTTAAATTTAAAATTTAATTCCTAGGAAAAGAACTTCAGTTTCATATAATAAACATTCATATTACTAACATTATACATGAAATGATGTTCACATAACTCATGTTTTTACATCCAATTGTTCCCAAAACAAACTATCTGTTCTATATGAAATTTATCATTATGTATAATTTATTCTTTCATGAAATATGTTCATGTAATTATTATATGAAAATATATCAATAATTTTTTTTCTTATACTTGATCAATGAACTTATATTATTGGATGATTAGTAAAAAGTTTATTTTAATTGAAATAAATCAAAAAATTTCTTCTCACACAAAAAATATATCACCTCCAATGATTCTTCACTCCTGAGACTCTGCTTTGTCCATGTGTTCTTGCAAATACACTTCTATAAGGTTCCATTATTCTCATAGAAATGTATTTTATTCTTTTTTTCAATTTCATAAAAAACCCCAATTTTTTTAAAAATATATTATTTTATTTTTTTTCTATGAACCTTTTTGACCACCATCAACCACTTCCATAACCTTTCCTACACGAATGATGTGATGCTTTAATGATCACAGAACACTTTGAATAATATTTATCATTAATCACAACCTCATAAAATCTAATGATTCATTTTGAATGTTGTATTCCAACAAAAATATTCTATAATGTAATAAATTATAAAACATTTACCATATATTTGTTTATTTCTCATCTCAAAGTATTCTTCCTTAATAAATTATATATATATTTATCATATATACTCTCTATAAGTTTTATTTCATACCATTGATTTAAAAAAATTAATATATCTTAAAATATGAATAGTATCTATTATAAATATTTATCCAACTAATTTTATAAATTGTTTTTTTCTATTGTAAAACAATATAATTTTAATGAGTAAGAAATTACATTAATCATTCCATTTACATTTATTTTTCTTATATCAATAAATAATACATTACAAATTTAATGAATCATTGGTAAAACTATTTTTTGTAATTAAATATGAAGGTTTAACCAATATTTAATTTATTCATTAGATAAAATAAATTATAATTTTTATATTAAAAATAATAAAATAAGTTGTCAGTTACACTCGAAAAAACAAACTAAGAAAAAAAAATGGAATATAAAACTTTATCAGATCAATGAGTGATATCATCAAGTAATGATACAAGTTATAAAAATATATGTTTTTCATACTATTCTTCTCAAGGGAACACCTAAAAAAGAAGTTGATTTTTTTGTTTCTTAATGTAATAAATATATATGAAAATAATATAAAATTTATTATTTCATATATTTAAAATATGAAAACTGCATTTAATAAATATGTATTACCAACACAACATCAACTATGATTTTTAATTAAAACCAATTATTTAAAAATACAATCATATGGTATTATCTGTTATCATCAAGAAATTTAATTGAGGTAGATAACATATTTATTTTTACATTTATTCCGGTCTTAGTGAATTTATTAAAAAATCCTATATTTATCTCATGAATCCCCAAATCTATCTTCCTAAAAAATAATAAAATTATCTCACCTAATAATTTTGAATCAAATATCTCAAAAGGAAAACTTTTATATCTTTAGTTTTAAAAAATATATAAAAATAGTATCACAAATAGAGGCCTAAAATGATATTACTTTCTAGTTTTAATTCTATGATGTGTTTCATTAATTTTTAGAGTTTGAAGTTTGAAATGGAGATTTATATTATCAAATATGTGAATTTTTATTATATTTTTAGTTCTGAAGCATAAAGTTACCCTTGGGGTACATGTTTAGTGTAAATTCACATTATTAATGTATTTTTTGAGAGGTACATACACGAAATTAGGTCAGCTTCAGGATTCGGTATTTTTTTTGAAATTAATGCATTTTATAATTTTAAATGTAGTGGATACTCTATAGATGGATGCCTTATTATCCATGTATTTTCAAAGAACAAACTTCTTGAACACCTCATATATTGAAATTCTATAACCCCCATGTGTGCCTCCATATGTGATATAGTATTTTCACTAATGTAAAGAGACTAATATAATGGAGAACATTATTCCCTCTAAAATAAAGCCCATGGGTCCTTCTAGAATCCACCAAAAATTGACATGGCCAATTGGTATAATGTACTGTCCAAAATACCAATATTTTATAAAAATAATGTAAAAATGCACCTAAATATAGAATAAAATGTTGAAAAAATAGTCTCTATATTTAAATAACCATAATAATAAGAATGCTTCATATATATATAAATAGACACAATTTCTAGTACACAAGTTGAAAAATAAATGAAATGAATATACATGACCTCCACCCAAAATCATATAATTAACCTACCATACGCACATCCTCTATGACCTGCTGAATAAACCAGATGTCCAACTCTATTACCAACTTGTGTCATGAAAGAATACATGAATATCAACCCATGTATATCGAAACCCCCATGGTTTACATGGGTAGGAATGATAACAATGACCTAGTAGGAAACCCTAATGACACAACAACTATAAGGGTTACTATGATCAAGTGGGTGCATATATAATACATAAAACTAGGTATAGTCATGTCCCTATAAAACAACCACCCGAAAACATAACAGGAAATGCACATATAATAATAAAAGTTGTCTATTCATTTGATAAATAGGCCACCATGGAACATGACTCTACCAAATTTGGTTCACTGATGGATGGATGAATTCACCTCAAACATAACATAGACTATACTCGAATATGTCGTGTAAGGTGAAATCCAAAATGACTTCTATCACACACATGTGAAATTAGTGTGGGGAATCATCCAAACCACAAAATAGTTCCCAAATTAAAATTAAATGGTAATAATTTTGAAATACTTAACCCCTAAATTATAACTCAATAGAGGTAGATAATATCTGTATCATGTCAAAACTATCATTCATCCCTATGGTGGTCCTTGATCAAAGCCTCTAAATTCATATTCTCAAAAAAAACACCCAAGATTCTAAAGAAAATGGCCACAAGAACATCAACATATCCTTTTACCCTAATGTTAGGTCACATCAAGCACTCCAAATAATCCTCAAAATAGTCAAGGTATGCCCCAATCTATCTCACTAACACATATCCACACACTCTATGGTGGTTATGCTAAAGAACAAAAAACCCATTCCCACACTCTCAAGTGATCTCCCTATCATGAATATTATTTCAAATGTATAAAATTGATAATCATTATTGAATCCCATCTCACAAATAACTAACCCTACACTAGGGAATTAGTCTCCTACAACCAATTCTCAGATCCCAAACACTTCCTAAAACTCATATAAAACATTATAGGGTATGTTAGGTCTCTCTTGTCAACAACCACATTTATGCCACAAAAACTCTCTCATAGACATAAACATATCACATGAATCATCATGTATAACATATTTCTCACAAATATACACACTCAATTTGAATCTTCATGAATCAAAAAATATTCACCAATAAATGATAAATGATCACAAAATGGTCTCTTGTATTGGAAAATAGGGAATTTTCCACACAAGTTCAAATGGACTAAAATTATTTCAACTAGTAACTTATGGATTTCCTTGAAAACCATGTAAAATCATATTTTAAAAAAAATTGAAAAAAGGAATCCCATATTGTTTTATTCAAATTTTTCTCTTGAACCAAATAGAATAAAAATTTACTGGAAACCCCCATGATTATTTTGAAATAAAATTTCCAAAATATTTCCTCAATTCAACAATTTCATTTGAAAATTAGATCTCAACAAAATAATATTTTTAAAACCACAATTTAAAAAGAAACATTTTTACTTTGAAATCCTACAAACACCACCACAAAATAATTAAAAGGGAAACCGGAATTTTTTTCACCAAGGTGCCAAAAATATATTTTGTTAATGATATACATATATGTATACTATTAGGATGATAAGTACAATTATTGACCTTTTATAAACTCAAAAAAATCAAATAGAAAGAAAGTATACAATGTAATAAATCACATGAATACTAAATCACCAAACCGCCAAGATTTTCAAAAAATTCATAGACCCTATCTCTATCGATATTCTAAGAAACATCCAATAATTTATCAACATTCATCAACTGAATGAGATATTGTATAAAAACAATTAATTTAGTTAATTATTATTTCTTAACTAAACCTACAATGTAGAATAATCAATTCCAGACTCAATAAAAATTAAATGAAATAAAAATCATGACAAATGAGGAGTGGTACCCTTTTGATATACCCTTGAGCCATGGAAAAATAATACCCACTAAATTAATACTAAAGTTTGTTTTCGAAATCCCCCACGATCCCTTAAATATCTTGTTAAATCAATGGGAAAACATATCTTATAGAAAATTATGAGTGGGGGATTATTAATAGGCTCTTAGGATGTCCCCTAGAAGCTGTATACTAATACCTCATCAAGTGTACTAATTTTACTATACTTTTATGAAATAATTCATTTTAAAAACAAAAAAATTAGGACAAAAAAATTATATAATGTTGTATAGGATGATAGAGTGATGAATTTTATATTGAATTATGGAAACAAAACCTCCCTCAACATCTTGGATTGATTGAAAACAATGAGGTGTAAAGAAGGGATTCTATAGTAATACCACTCTGCATCATATAGCCTTAATTAATTGAACATAAAATTGTGTTCCAAAAATATACACCATCCCATATGACAGAGGATTCAAAAATAAAATATTTCAAAAAACATTATTTTTGTGACCCATAATTCATAGTGTAAACCACCACCATATAGAGGGACATCCCCTCTACCCATACCTTTAATAGTGCATCCCATGCAGTCATGCCGTGAATGGTTTGAAACTGGTCATTCAAAAATTATGTCCCTAAAAAAAATTTCTAACACCCTATTGAACAATCAAGACACCACCAAATACTCAAACCAAATCCAAAATACATTTTATTGATTTTTTATATACTATAAAACCCTTTTGGAGTATTTTATCTTGAAATGAATATATAGTTAAATAAAAAAATTCAAATTCCCTCGGTATTTTCTAACCAAAAATAATGAGTCACAATACAACATCCCACCATAATTATCATCCTCCTAAATAATCAACTCTAATCCTCCAATTGTGACCTATAACTACCCCAGGATTCAATTCATTAAAAACAATATGAAATTAATTTTTGAATTCTCAATACACTTCCACTAGGAAACTCTAAAATTCAAGATTAGACATATCATCTTTTCAACAAAATATCGAGCTCTATCTATAAACCTATTCAATTGGATCCAAAATGATTCTTATGATGTGGTCTCGAACTCACCACAACTGATATCTAAAAAACGTTCATCCATCCTTGACCATTTGTTCCCCAAAAGTGATCAACCAACCCATCTATAGATCACCACATCTCTACACACCCCTATCATGACTCCATAATACTAAATGTGATCATTCAATATTTCAAACACCTAAACTACGGTAAAAAACAAGTCATCATTCAACACTATGGTTGGATCATCAAAACCCCCATCAAACTGTCTCGATATACCCATAAGTATCAATGAACCACTATTACTAATCACTCTAGCATCTCACCATCTCTATCATGAAAAAATTTTCAACACATAGGCTCCACAAAACTGCACAAAAAATACAAATCATGTAATAGCCAAAAAACTAGACCAATCAGTTCCTTTGTACACTAGAACTTCATCTTCACCTAAACCATCCACTGATTTGTCTTACATCATCTTGATCCATATAATAAAAGTGTTTTAAAATAATTATTTTTAATATTATCCTCTATATTTTATTATCCACATCATCATCTCACATAACCAAAACACATTATACCCACATTCCCCTTGTAAGATGATAGCTCAGTTAATGATTGGATGTGACCCATCTCTCGCACACAAACACTGAACATGAATCTTTGAACACCAATTTCCAATATGAATCCTAACAACACTCATCAATTCTGAAAAATTAAAGTGTACACAAACTACTCATCCAGATACATATGGTAATGATAACCATAATACTCTCTCATAGTAAACACAAATTAGATTAGTCCCAAAAATAGGCCAATAAATAGGCACACTTCTATCAGACCATCATGTGGATCCATTAAAAGTACAACAATGGTTCCCATCAATCAGCCCATCAACACACATCTAGCTACTCAACCCCAAATTCGAAAACCATGTTCCTACCATAAGTGTCTCACACAAAGTATCCATATCAGGTCCTCCATAAGTAGTCCCCTGAAAGAAAACATGGTTTTCCAGTATATTGCACAAATTTACCCCATCCTCTCATGATCAACAACTACGGAACTAGTATACTAATTGACACAGACACAAACTTCTATTAATAGAACAATCCAAATCACAACACTCCAACCAACCATACATGGATGTTTTTAATCCACAATGGACCCTCTTCAACGATTAAAATTTCTATCAACCAAGCCACTCTTTGATATACACAAAAATGACTAAATATATACCATTAATTTCTTTACAAACCAATTCATAACACTTTACACATGTAAAAAATCATATTAATTTTCATAAATATGCCTTCTAAAATAAGGGATCTTCCAAAAGAAAAAACATGAAAACCCATTGCTTAGTGTTTCCTCTCTAAAACCCATTTTCATTTTAAAAATTCATTTTCTAAATGAAATTTCAAAATCCCTTTTTTATGATTTTCATAAATCTATAAAATTCTATAACATTTCAAAATAATGTGTTCTATGATCGATTATAATTAATTAAAACTTATTATATCTTTCAAAAAAATGTTTTCCACTTTATTAGTTTTTCACTCAAAATAATGTTTTACAAAATAATTCACAAATAATTAAAACCATTTACTTATGTTGGCCAATGAAAACACATAAAAATAAAACAAACAAACCTATGTTATCTATATAAATCTAATCACCTTCTATAATATATGTATGAAAAAATAATTTATATTATTTTTTTATTTAATCAATAATTGATTCTAATGTGGTATCATTTCAATAAACAATCTCCCTAGGTTTGTTTATCATGACATGATAATTTCCATTATACTTATGCATGACCAAATAAATGGCCTCTAATCAATCCATATGACAAATCCTGAGTCTCATCCATCCCAGACTGGGATTATCAATACGACTAAATTATACACTCCCCCAATTTTTCCAAGTCCAGGATCTAGAATTCTCATAAAAAAATGGGTTTTAACTGATGCAATATTGTCCATGGATTCCCTCGATCAACCTCCCATGTTCTAATAAATAAAACTCTATCACTAATACACTACTCATTCAACAAACCCTACTAATACCATTTTATAATTCATTGGACTAGTCATCTAGAACAACTCCTTCATTGTGACTCTACAACACCGTCCACATTACTCCAAGTGATCAAGGGGAAATAGACTAGTGGTTATGTCCCAACATAGTTACGGGGCGACTATGTGCTCCAAAATAAAGGCAATGTGTAATGATATAATACATCAAAAATTTGGCATTACCCATTTGTATAATAGACATCCCAAAGTAACAATAAAAAATTAACAAGGATCCAAATGGACCCCTAAAGACTATAATATAAATAAATAAGAATATTATACTTTACGAAACATCCATAAAATGGTACCATTATAAAATAACAATATTAATTCATTATATATAAAAAATGGCAGACTGTTCGATAAATATTAGGAATTATAAATGAAAGGAAATATGTATCCTTCATTCTAACTAAAATAATCATCATTTAAAATTCCAAAACTCTATGAATTTATGAACAAAACATGTTTCAAACACCACAAGTTAGAATTATTTCTATGATAAACTATGATGATCTTACCAATACATTGAATCCCATGTAATGCACTTAGGTAGGGGTGTGTTCAATCAATATGTATAAAACCCTAAATCTTATATATCACTGAGTATTGTTATGATAAAGTGGATGTGCATGAAACCCAAATAAATATATGAAGTGTTTTTCATTCTAAACAGCCACTTGCAAACAAATGATGATATCTGTATACAATAATACAAGTAAGTGCAACATGTGCTAACTCAGTCCCCACAACACCAAATGTAACATCATATAACTATTTTTATGTACTCTTAGACCCTCAATTATCATAATTATATAATTTTTCATAGTTTTTTGTGGTTTAGGGATGAAAATTGATTATTTTTTAAGGCTCTTGGTTTTTTCATGGTTGGCACAGAGTTTTCTCAATCTATGCACCCAACTACTGAAATCCATGAATACCCAAGTAGTGAGGGTTTTTATAGTTGGAACATGGTTTTAAAATCCATCATCCCACCTAGTAGAAGCCATGAACCCCATTAGAGGAACCCATGGTTGGGGAACATGGTTTGAAAAATCATGCAACCATGACCAAATACCATGATCACAAAATTATTTTATTCCATTAAATGATTTAAAATATTGAAACTACATATTTCGCATTATTTATTATTATTTTAGCACATGAAAGCCTAGGTAGTTAGTGATTTATTAGTGACCAAAACACTAAGTTGTGATTTCCATAATAATGGATTGATTCATTACAACTATATCATAATCCTTGTGGTAGATATTACCCCTAGTAGAATATTGTTATATCATCTTTAGCCAGTGCTGGAGGAACATTTGTGCACATTCCCATTATCACTATATGAGTATGTCAGAATACCATAACCTGGAACTACCATTTACCTTAAAATATGAACATGTTTCTCATTTTTAATTATTTTGAAATATATTCCATTGTTTTTAAAATTAGTATACATATGAATTGAGATTTTATATATAATTTTTTAAATTAAATGTTTATTAACACCATTTTGAATTGTTTTAGCGAATTGAAATGAAAATCCTTATTTGTTTTAAATATGATATTGTACATCCATAAAAATTTTAATTTCAATTTAAACATTAATTGTATATTTATTTTGGAATCATATTATAGAACACATTGTGAGAACTACTAGGCTTCTATCTCACACCCAAACGTTTCCCTCATGCATTTGTAGATTTTCATCTACCATGTTCAAGCTAGTGGAAAATTCCCAATGGTTGTGGTAGTAGATGTTGAATCCTTTGATCTTAGAGTGTAATTTCTATTGGGACTTTTTTTTACATTTCTTTTTTTGTAAAATGTGGTTTCACTTTGGGATTATAAAACTATTAGACTTTTTGAATTATTCACCCTATAGATTTTTATTTTGTTTGTACTAACATGTATTTATTACTTTAACATCATATGTGGAAAAACTCTTCACACCATAATCTTTTAAGATTCCATGTTCATTTTTTCAACCCATGAGGATCAGGAATTCCCTTCATGCCATGTCTATTCCAGATCTGGTGTCAGGGTACTGATTTATTTGGTCCAGTTCACGAAAAATTGTCATTAAAGGGAGGATACTAATCTTTCCTTGATTTCAGTATGATGTTTGAAATCATGTCAGGACATAGGATGTAGTTAAGAGTATGTTTTTGTCCATCTCTCTTTATATGGATCCTTAACTCACCATGGGGTTTTTTGTAAATTCTTCTTGAGTATTTGTTCTAGTATTTTCAATAATTTTAATTTAAATAGACTAGAATCCAAAATATTGGATATCTATATTTCCATATTAATTTCAATGTTTCCCATAATTGATTATTGAGTGGTGTAACATTATATCATATTAAATGAATATTGGTGATACCGTGTTGCGTGATTCCACTTAGAGTACATGAGAATAGCATCTAGGAGGAATCGTTTGATGAAACACAATATGAAAATCCTTCCATGGACCAGAATATTGTTGTGGAAATTTTGCATGTTGTCCAGGCTTTGGGAGAATCACTATTAAACATTTCTATCCAGTCTCCAACTATTGATCCTCAGTGGAATGCGTCTAGACATCACCCTCATGAGTTCCTTCACTACAATCCCCCAACATTAAAAATATCAAATTATCCTTTGGAGGTTTATGATTGGTTAAGAACAATTGAAATTTTGTTCAGGTTATTTGAGATGTCATATAATACCATGGTGAACTCTTCTATATATAATATAGTGTGTCTTAGTAGGAGATAGTGTAACACGATGGAGAGGAAAATGATGCAAGAGGTATTAGAGTGAAAATACATTAATGATAATTACATTAAGTGTTTATACACAGAGTTGGAAATGTGGGATAATGCTATCATGTTTTTCTAACTCATGCATGTAGGAAAGATAGTGAAAAAACATATGAATCAATTGGTTGAGCTTATACAATTTTCACATAAGACTGTATAAAATAACATGATAAAACCCCAATGGTTCCAGATAAAAAATTGATCTTATATTCATTCTTAGGGTTTTCTTGTTGAATTCATCTTATTATGATGAGGGGCTGGATAGAGCATTGATTATTGAGCATGATTGGGATGGAATGTCAGTTTTGACAAGAGTTTCATTTTATCCCAATTGAATTTCAATGAGTCCCTTAAAATGAAAGAGGATGCATGATGATTTTTGTGGTGGTTCTCGATAGGCAGGTTCCTCAATACCTCCTCATATCCTTGGTTACATCCCTTAAATTTTTGACCAGCGTGGGAAGAATGGGAACTCTTAATGGGTTTTCATAAATGATATTGTGATATGTTGATCATGTGGACACTCAGATCACCCTCAAAAGTTTATTCTTCTCTATTCTACTCCACATAGTGGAATAAGATCATCATCCTAAAAAATGAATTGAAATAAGAGGCTTCACGGACTAATGGGTTACAACCCTAGGCATCCGGAACAATGTTTCTTTGCATAGTGTAAGAGGTTTCATAAGATCCAGATATGGGTCCAACAACCATGAGATGTACCATTAGTATTGCTTCATCGATAGTGACTTTTTTATTTGATACTAGTTCATATCTTCTATACATTACCACCCATATGGTAAATCTTATAAATAATTCTATAGATATTTTATCATATGTGATGATCTTACAACACCAATAATAATTTAGATAATGACAGGTCTCATTTTCTATTATTTCACTTTCCCATTAGATAAGATTGATCATGATTGGTATTATCATGTTTTCAACATAAATCCACTTAATGTTATATTCTGGGTGAATTGGATCCTTACTAATAAAGACCAAATTGATTACTATCTTCAGTGGGTATCCTTTACTACACCTAATGGGGTGTTCCATATCGTTCATGGAGAATGGGAACCAAGTTCAAGTTGAGTCAGACCCTATTTTCCCGATCTAGGGAATGTAATATTAGTGTTAAAATTTATTCTAGAACAATAATCTTTGAGTTTTTATCTATGTAATGATTTCATTGAGTTTCCTAACATTTTTTCATCTGAATTCTATAGTTTTCTTACAGTAAAGGAGGTAGAGTTTTATATTGATTTTGTATGTCGTACTAAGCTAGTATTTATTCCCTCTTGTTGCGTGTAACTAGTTGAAATGAATGAGTTGAAGACTCATCGAGATGATCTTTTAAATAAAGGTATTATATTCACAGGGGTTTCACCTTGGGAGGTCCCTGTTTAAGTTCCTAAGAATAATGATGGAATACATTTCATTATTGTTGAATAACAGAAACTCAACCGACTTATGGTAAAGAAAAAGTATCTGTTTACATAGATGGATGATCTTTTTGAATATTTGAAAGTGGAAAATTGGTTCTTGAATAAAGATCATTAGTCCGTAATCATCAGGTTAGAATAAAAGAATCTAACATTCATAAAACCACATATTGGAGATGTTATTTCTTTTATGACTACCGTGTCAGGACATTTTTTAGACAATTTTATTGTAGTCTTTATGGATTTAGTGAACATGATATTTTATGTGTATCATGATACTTTTCTAATTATAATTTTGGGTGAAAAACTTATTTACTATAATTCTAAGTAGGATCACATGTGTTATATTATAGAAGTTCCCTAATTATTGAGAATTCACTAACCATATTACAATGTATATAAATGTGATTTATATATTAAAAATGTTAATTTTATCGGAAATGTGTTGTCATAACATGGTATAATAGATTATACCGAGAAGGTGAAAGTTGTTATGATGTGGGAGAAACCATATAACCTTTTATAGAATCATAGATTTTTTATTTTAGATTGATATTAGTGTCGATTTATAAAATATTTCTTGAAGTTGTCTTTCGTGATGTCGATTACTACTCAGAATTTATTTATGATTACATCGGATGAAATATTTCACTGTTTTTTTTGCTCAAATGTATTTTGAATACTATATAGGTGTGGAAACTTCAAATTACTGAGTAGGTTTTTGTGGTCATCTTTGATGAATCAGGTTCGGGTTTGGGGTGTGTTTCTATATAGGTTGACCATATACTCACTTATGGCTCTTGGCAGCATAGGCCACATGTGAATAATTACCTGAACCATGTCCTTGAACTCACAGTTGAAATGCTTGTGCTTATTTTTTCGAATCATTAACATTTTATAGAAATTTTAACTATGTATTATTACAACAAAATAATAATTGGTATCATATCTTGAAAAGATTTTAATCAATTCTAGTGATGTTGGATGCAATGCGTATAATTTTTTGAATATGAAATCTCTTATACCCTAGAGAAATGAAATTCCATCGAAGATTCTTTGAGAAAAAAACATATAACTTATACCATGAAAGGATCATCAAAAGAGTGAAACATTAAAGATTATTTTGCATAGTTTCATATTGGGGTACGAGAAAAATGGGATGAGGATGATTTTTCATGTGTTTAGATGACATCAACTATTTTTGAGATGATTCATCAAGAACATCTGCATGATGATGAATTATGTATCATTAAAGTCTCTATTTGGGGTGGGGAAAATGTTACTATATGCTCATTCATACTGGATGGTATTCGATGTTTTTAAAATCATTTATTATTGTTATAATTGTGACAATTTTAATGGGGTATTTCCATAATTCCTAGTGGAATGTGAACCCAAAAACTACAATGATTTTCCATGACATGTGACGATAATTCTAGTGTCTATGTATGAAATGGGGTATTACTAATTTTTTTCCCATAGTTATGTATTACAATGGGTCAAATCATATCAATATAAAACATCATGATTAATTCAAAAAAATTTGTGTCGATATGGAAATGGGATGAGATTTTAATGTATATTCATCTTTGGTTACTCTGTACTTAGAGAAAGAATACTGTGATATGGGTTGTTATAGATAGGCTGAAAATAGTCTCAATTTATAACCATTAATGTTTCAACCATAGTTGTGCAGGTGAGAAATCTCTATATAAAATATAATTTTCCATATCACCGAGCCTTATCTGCTATATTCTCTAACAGAGATCCTCAGTTTACTTCTCTCTTTTGGTGAGGCCTTCAGGAGGCACTAGTATTTTAGTTTCATTTGAGTATTACCTACCATCTATTGTAGGATAGGTAGACATAGACGTCTATACATATTCTTGGGGAAATAATTTTTTCCAATGTCCTCAGTTATAGTGGAGCTTTGGAAGACAACTTGGGACTTCTAGAGTATTCTTATAGAAATAGTCACCATCTGGTGTTTAGAATGGATCTTTTTTAGGCCTTGTATGGCCTTGAAAATCTCAATTTTTCTAGACAGATATTCGTGGATGTTCGTTAGATGGACCAAAAACAGTTCACGAGACAGAAATGAAGATTCATTTGATTTATCAAATAATTTTTATAGAATAGATATGGTATGATTCTTATGATGATTGTTTCTATAAATCATTGGAATTTGTAGTTGGTGATATGGTTCTCTATATACTTTCACCAAGTTTTGGAAATCAATGTCTTTTGAGGAAAGGTAATATTTTTACTTATTTTGTGTGACTATATGATGCTTTTGATAGTATAGTTAATGTGACTTACTAATAAACAATTATTTCATAGTTTTCATTAATAAATATTGTCTTCTATGTATCAAACCTACAAAATTATCTTTCTCATCTAACACATGTTCTATGTTGGAGTGATCTTGAGGTTGACCCTTATTTTACAATGATGGATCATCCAGTCTGAGTAGTAATTTATGAAACCAAGGTACCTCTTGGTATGAAGATACCTTTTTTATGAGTGCTATGGTAGTATGAATTTTATACTCATGAATCATAGGAGAGAGAGTCATTGATGATTGAGTAGTGGCCTCATCTATTATATACAGAAGATTCATTAAATGGATTATGGGAATAGAAAATTTCTAATTTTTGGAAGTTGTAACATCCTATTAATATTTTTTAGTACTCCTAGACCCTCCTTATTTATCATGATTTATTTTGGGATTTTTTGGGTGGTTTGTTGAATAAATATTAAAAATTTGGAAGGCTCATGGGTCGGGTGCAGTTGGCACATGGTTTTCCAAAATCATGCCCCCTGGTAATGAAATCAATTCAAATTTAGGCAGTGAGTGTTTGAATAGATTGTGATCTTCTTGAGAGATCATTCTACCACCTAATAGAAATTGTGAATCCCTTTATTGGGGGCACATGTAAGGTGTATATATTGATAAATTGTGTGACACTACCTAGCTAAAATTCCATGCAAAATTTATTTATTCAGAAAATATTTTAATAAATTATAGAAGCCTACATTTGACCCAATAATCAAGGATAACATATCATATCATGACTTCCATGGTTGAGAGGTATCCTACGTAAAATTTTGGCTCCTCCACAAACTTTCCAAGTCGGATTAAATATTTTATAATGCAGCTCGATCTCCCCATGATAAGAGTTCTTCACTCACTATTTATCTTCTTCTCTCTCTATCTGTCCTTAGTATATTTTATATGTTTTTATTCTTGTTAGATCTAATATCCTTTGTATTAAATCATTAATATTAGTTTGATTCGTGGATCTCCATTTTCAAGGTTCTTTATTGGAGTTTCCCACTGTGATCATTGTGAGATGGGATCTATTTTTTCGATATTTGGTTCAATATATATTTAGAAAAATGATTTAACCTTCAACTTCTTAATTTAAATTAAATTAAATTCGTTTTTATTCTAAAAACTAAATTTGATAAAAATTGGTATTTTAATTGAGATTAGGATGTTGGGGAAACCCCATAAATTCTAAATAAATGGGTTTTTATTTTGATTTTATCGAAATTGTGGAATTTTATCTGTGAAATTGAATGGTGAAATTGGTTTCTAGAAAACAATGCCATTTTTTTGTATGGAACGGATGAATGATTTTAACTTGAAATGGCGTTAATTGATTAAAACCCTATTTTATATTTTTAAAATGAAATTATCTTATTTAATTATGAAATGGTGAATTTTTTTAAACTATATTGAAATATTTTTTCTATTATAGATTGTTGTTTGATAACTTGTAAACTTATGAAGTTAGTGAAATATTATGAAAAAATAGACTAGGATAAAATTTCCTTAGAAAATTATTGATGCTTAAAACTGTAACATAAACATATGGACATATTTTATCCCTGGTGGGTTGTTGTTTTGTCCTCATTGGCCAGTGTGGTGGGAATGATTCTTCACATTATCCTTATCACTATATGTTTGTGTGGGGATCCCATAACCTGGATCTATCGTACCTCTTGGTAAATCACCATGTCCCTCATTTTTTATTTTTTTGATAGATATGACATTTTTTATAAAACATATATTCACATTCCATTTTAATTTAAATAATTTTTTTTATAAAATGTTTATCAAACAACTATTTTAAGTGTTTCTATCAATTGATACTAAAAGTGTGATGTTTCGTCAATAAGATGTTCGACTACCATTCCTAGGTTATTTAAAATTTAAAGCAATAATTTTTTAATTATTGTGGATTATTATTACGAAACACTTGTGAGACCCTAGTGTCCTATTAGCTCACAACCTACATTTTGCATTGGGATTTTGAAGATTTATTTCTTCTTGGTTAGATTTGGGTGAAAGAGCCACTCTAAGGTTGAAGTTGTCGTTGAATCCATTGAGTATGTTGTGTTGTTTCCATTAAGACTTTTCTTGTTTATCATTTAGTTTTATAGTAATTAATGGTATTATGTTTGGATTATACACCTATTGGACTTCTAGAATTGTTCTCTCTATGGATGTTTCTTTTCATTCTACTTTCTTATATCTATTTATTCCACTATTTATAAGGAAAAATATTCCCACAATTATCTTGTATGATTCAAGTGTTGGTCGCAGACTTGTGGGGATTGAGAACAACCTTTGATCTGTGTCAATTACGGCATGAATATCAAGGTACTGCGGTATTTTATCGATTTAATGAAACATAAACCTACCTAATTACACAATTTTTTTTAAAATAAAGAAGTAACCTCATATATTTCCAAGAATATACATAAATAAAAAGGGTTGGGTTTCAGCCAAAATGATTTACAACCTCCCCATAAAGACTCAGGTTTGGGTGTTTTCTAAACCATGTCCAACAACCCCAATGAAGAGTGCATTGTCATATATCTATGAGGCTAAACCTAATCGTTCACAATCAATGGAGCTCCATTATAAATGTATCATGTCAAGTCACCGTCTACCACTAGGTAGGTCATTCACCCATGCCTCTGAAGGAAATATCCAACAAGAACATGTCCCGTGTTGCTGAAGGATAATTCCACAGTTATGATAACCCATACTCAGACATGCCAGGGAGGGCATGACAAGACCTATCTTATAAAAGGAAAAGAAATTTACAATCAATAAAATCGTACCATCCTAGGACACACATAGTAGGTCACAACAAATCACACATACCAATCCTCACACACTCACAGGAGGTGAAAATATTCTATATAATAATCACATAATGGAAAAAAATAGGGATCTCATACAATCACCCAACTCATTAACTATCTACCATGGTACAATTCCATCAGGAAAACACATCTTAAACACATCCCAACCAACCATGTGGTTCGTCCCATACATTTCAACGAACCATCACATTGACACCCAAATGAAATGTTTTCACTATTCTATAGACACTAAAATGATCATAATGCATAACATATTGGTCCTATGTATACATAAACATGTTTGACATATTGTATCAAATAATTATAATTAAATTATCAAAAAGGTAACACTCAAAAAATGCATTCTTTAGAAAAATGGGAATCGTCATAACATAGTCGAACTGGCCAAAACATGTGACACCAAACGCTTCTGGATTCAGTTGAAAACATTGAAAAAAATTAATTTGAATTCATTTAAAAAATCTACCCATTTATTCTTACACACGCAGAGTACAAGGACCAAAATCCAAAAAAAAAACACAATAGAAAAAAACACATGACCATTTTAATATACAATTTCAAAACTCATTTCTTATATCACTATTTTCTTGTAAATTTTTATCCCAATAAAATACTAATTTTTAAAAAAAATCATAAAAAAATATTTTTCCTTTAAAATACAACACATTCTACCAATGGAAATCTATACATATGGCCACCAACACTCATTTTACTAAGGAACCCCATTAAACTATTTATCAATTTATATATCCATGATTAATGTTATGATAATGTGATATTGTATCACCCTTATCGAAACAAACACTAATAATGAAATATGAATGAATATATACTGATGAAGTACACTTATATAAAATAAATATATGAAAAATATTATCAACAAATTAAATGGCCCTACCATAAACTAGAAATAAACAGGCCCATACAAGTATAAATTTGTATCTATTGAGTCTATAAGATCATGTATCAACAATCAGAATCATTAATTTAAATAATTATTAAAATTATACAGAAATAGATTTTGGAATAAGAAATTCAAAACCAACTGGGAAATTTAAAAAATGATAAATCATGAGAAATATAGATTATTCCATATCTCACATGCCTTTTTTAACCATGTAAATAATGAATCCCAAACATTAATAACCTAGTAGATGGCCAAATTAACCCAAAATCACTAAAATAAGTAATTAAAGGCATGTGAAAATATACTATATAAAAATGGAAAAGCTAGAGTCATGTTTATGACCTATTAATATGTTGATATACCATTTCCCCATCAGATGAAACAATTATTCCTTACACTAATAAACTTGTTCTTCTAAAACCCTAGAAATTCAAACATAAATCGTGTAATATGAGGGAGGAAATAATAAGGGAGATATTTTTCTAGGATTTAGCATGATGATTATTCCCATAACCACCCAGATCAATTACATGAAAAAGAGGGAAATAATAGAAAAGGAGGTATATCTTTATCCATCCGATAAACTACATCAATAAAACCCCAAAGTGGATTCCAACAACCAAAAACCCAATCTAAAAGACCGATAATTACTCAAAGAAATGTCTCCCCACAATTTACATGGTCCCAAAAAGTAATTTTTTGAACTTCCTACATTTAGTGGGATAACACCTCTTCTTGGCCATTTCATGAAGTCATCCATATGGTGACACCATGATTGTTCTACTACGGGTAATTTCAATATCCCAATAACACTATTCTTTTCTTGATAACCTCACAAACAATCCTGACACCACATGAACCTCAAAAAATATTAAATAAATTTTAGTGAAACTAAAATGATCAAAATACAATTCTATGTCCCAGTTCTAGAAATAAACACCTAAATAAATTAAAATTTCAAATTACCTTGAGAATTTCGAATCCCTAACCTTGTGGTCTGTCACAAGCTATAATATTATAATGAACCTTTTATTTTTTGAATGTTACATTATTTTAATTTTAAATTATCATAACCTTTCCACTCCCACTCCCTATCCCCCATATAACTCCTATAACACTAGTGGATGATTGGGAAATTGTTAAGATTTTTTACCGAATTTATACTCTCTTCATTATTAAAAAAACTATTTCTTATTAGAATTAATTATACATAACCCTAGATTAAAGGCGAGTGAAATATATAAAAATATTCCTAGATATGGAAAAAATAAATCATCAGTATGTCTTTTTATATTCATAATTGTTGTTTAAATTTTTCAAATGGTTGGGTTCTAAAATTTCTTTAAAAAAAGTAATAATATTACTTACATTATTAGATCTATAATTGTTATTCAATAAGATATTCTAGATCTTGGTGAGGTAGAGTAGAATTAAAATATTTTTTATATGTAATGTGAATTTTTATATTATTTTTGATAATATAGTGGGTAAATTAAATTGATATTATAGCATAAATAATAAATATTATTAGTAATGGACAAATAATTATTTATTTTTTATTTCAAGAAAATATAAAAAAATGAAAAAAAATAAATTTAATAATTCATTACCTTTATTAATAATATGGATGAGATAATTATGGGATAAATAATTTGATGAAAGGAATATTTAATGGTGTTTATTGATATTTTAATTTTTTATATTGCCTTGTTTAAATTACATTATATAATTTAGTGAATTAAAAATTAAATTGTTGATAGAAAACTATTTAATAAAAAAATGATAGTTTTTTGAGTTATTTTATTTTAATTTTTCGGGATTTAATTATATATGGAATTAATTATGTGATTCTATTTCATTTTCATATATTCCTCATATATTGAAATATTTTATGTGGGAATTTATAGAATATTTTGTGGAAAATTATCTTTGAATTAATTTATTTATAATGTGAAATTATTATTTGGATGATTTGATGTACATATGATTCATTAAATTATTATGTGGTAAAATATGATTATATTATCATTTTTGTAAAATTTTATAAAGTAACAATGGAGTTACGAGGTTAATAAATTTGGATAATTTTATTATTATAAGAATGGAAAATAATTGTGATTGAATATATTCAACGAACTCATTTTATTTGATGTAGAATTTCTATTTTCTTATATCTAACAGAAAATTATAATATTAATTATCAGATGTAAATGTTTAAATGATGATTTGAATTAATAAATGTCTTTATCAAAAAATATACATCTATTTGATGGTATTTTATTTTATTATGTGTAATTATATAAGTCTAATATTATTACTGAATTTTTAATGTGATAATGGGGTTAGGATATTTGTTGATTGTTATATATTACATGATAATGATAAATTGTTAAATGATGAATGTGTAATAAAAATGAAAATATATTTGTATATATGTGTCAGTGTAATTACACATGGTATGTGTGGGTTCTTTGTTGATAAATCTATATATTCTCAAATATGTCTATTAAATATTGATGGTTTATGTATTAATTTAAATTTTATTTTCATTATTTTGAATGGAAACAATATCACTTCAGTAAACATTCACATTTTTAAGGTTAGAAACACAGGTAATAGATCATATTCATAGATGACTGCTTTGTGCCTTATTTTCGTTTGGACCGTTGATGTTATATCATTTATTTGACATCTTAGTTATTTTTTAGGTGTTATTATTGATTTCAAAATTTACGATAATATGGTATGAATGGATGTGGAATCCCATGTGGGATTTATATTCATTAATGAGTATGTTCTAAGATATTTTCTATTACATATGTTATGTTCAGGCCACCTAAACAAGCAATCAGTGGTCCATTTCAAAAAACACATATTTTATACATTTGTTTTGATACCATATCAGATGGACTAAGATAAACATATATTATTTTACATTATTTCTATGAGATAAATATTGCATATCGTAAATAATCACATAATGAAATGAATTGGATTTTTAGATTCATTGATGATAGCTACATAAGAAAAATATTTAATAATACTGGTAAAGATTTATCCATAATTGAACAACACTACACCCCCTTTTGGACTTTTAATAATTCATACTCAGCTTCCTAACCTGGGTAATATAAACATGAGAAATTAGTTATCTCAAACACTTATTAAGGGAAAACATATCTAAATTTCATCGTGTGTTAGATAATAATCATGAGATAATATATGATAATGGGAAAATTATTTTATTAAAAGAACATTGAAAACTAAGATTTCTTGATAAGGAATATTATAACAACATATAATTCTAAATAGATTAAACATATTTCATGGTAAATGAGTGAGAAGTAATCAGACAATAAAAATGATCCATGGAACATAATATGGGAATATAATATATAAATGTGGCATAAAAGTGATAATAATAATCATTATATAGTTGATCAAGTCTAATTTTATGTTTCCCATACTGTATATGATTTGATATCCAATTTTTCGTAGTGGACTCGGAATCCCAATGACTTCCCTATACTAGATGAAGAACAATTTCTAATTTTTAATTATTACCTCATGACCTATAAAGCTTTACATAGTGAATGGAAGTGTTACATAGATAAAATAATAACATAATAATCCTCTATAAAAATATTGTCCATATTAATTCAATAATTCATTATATCCTAAATATACCATAGAATGAAAATGGGTTTCAAAAAATTTCTAAATTCTTTCAAATAATATGACTCCAATATATAGAAGATTTGATAATAAAAAACCAATATAGTAAATGGAATTTTTTAAAATAGAATTTATATTCCAATTATTAAATATAACTCTATTATAGTTATTTCTTTTTTATTTAATGGTGAAAATTTCGACGAAAATTTATAGATTCTTTAGAATGTTTTTTTTTAATATTTTCATAAATAGAAGAGGTTATGGGACACTTCCAATAAAAACATTCTTTGAGAAATTCTTAAACAAAATTTCAAATAAAATTTTTAAATAAATATCAATGTATCACCCTTCAAAACTATATAATGATCTTCCAAATTAAATATGGATTGGAAGAGAAAATGTATGATCGATAATAGGAAAACATTTTCAAAAATTTTGAAAATATATTTTTTGTATCCCACATTAAAAAAAGTGTAATAATAAATTCATTTCAAAATTGCTAAATAGTTGTATGAATATCCAAAAAACAAAACTTATTTTTATATCAAATATATAAAGGGGAACATTGTTTAGAAGAGTGAACATGAACATGGGGGAGAAATTTCTCATTTTGAGGGGGAGAAAATTATTCTTATCAATATCATTTTTTATGGAGAATGAATATATTAAATATAATTACAATAAAATTATATTAATAGGAAATATAATATAATCAGAATGAAGAAGATAACAATCTATTAAATCCATATTCAAATAGGAATAATTATGATTCATGAAAATAATTTGATTTAAGAAAGACCATTACAACATCGTTATCTTTTGAATAAAAAGTTCATGAAATGTAGAACATAAGATGTATTTTTATATCCACTTAATTTTAAGATAATTAAATTAAAATTAAATCGTTACTTATTATATAAACTAAAAAATTAATATAATTTTTTTAATATAATGTATATTTCAATGAGGAGTAATTGTGATGAGGAATCCTTAAATTTTTCATATTTCTTAGTAATAATCACTTTAAATCGGTTTTTTATGATGTAAATGTGAATAACTACGATTTATTCTAGGGATATGTCATAATAAAATCGTATATCATAATATTCCCAATATTTAGCAATAATGTTCAAGAAGATTTTTTCTATATCAATAAAATGAAATTGTGTTAAAAACACACATTTTTTTACTTGTAACTTCCACAAAATCATTTTATCCTCTAGTATAATAAACATAATCATTTTAATAACCTATTTTTAGGGAACCCGAACTTAAAATTAGAATATTGTACAAAATTTTACAATAATTTTAAATATATAACATAATAATTCAGGCCGTAAAATTATAAATGGTTACAATATTTAGATATAGGATTCATAATCTACCCATTCCATTAAAGTATATTTTAATCACCCACAGAGTTATTCTTACATACAACAATTCATAGAAATACCATAAATGAAACATTTCTTCATTAATTATAGAAATGGAAATTAATAAATGTTTATTTTAGATGCACTATAAGGGTAAACATATGATATATCAATCCCTGATCATAAGTGAGTTTAAAATATGTATAAGGGCTTTATTAAATAATAATAACCTAAAAAAGTCATAACCAATTTGTCAAATATCATTAAAAATGATTCATCGAATATAAATTCATCATAAAAAATTCATAATTCATAATAGTATATAATCATCGAAAATCAATAATGATCAATAAAAAATCACAGTCATAATACATATGTTAATGGGATACATTTAATAGGAAAAATCATTTCCTTAGTCAAGTACCAATTCCATTAATATAATTTTGGAATGAATACCATAGTTTATTGGTTACACTACTCATTCCCAACAATTAGATTGTCATGTGCCAATGGTATGACTATCAGTGATGTAATTGTCCCATAGTGGATTTGGTTGAGTTCCCATTCCCATAATTTCCTTAGTTAATGCTATATTCTAAGACTATTTTGGTTGATATATTCCCTTACTAAATTGGTTTTACTCCCCTTTACAGTTCATATTACCTAATGTAATATTAATATTTACCTAATTTAATGGAGGGATTTATAATTTAATAAACAAATTTCACATAATTATAATAATACATATATATCCCACATGATCATAAAAGCATTCATCGGTTCATCATACTATTAGTTGTTAAAAAACTCATTACATAAATATTTCCTCATAACATAATATCAATCCATCAAAAAATTATGTGTATTCTATCATGAAAAAATTATTTGTGTAATAATAATATAATTGGCTCTCAGAAAGAAATAGGTTTCATAAAAATAATATTAATTAATCATTATCATCTTCCAAGAATCAAAAACCATCGATGGAGTCATTAAAACAAATCCCTAGTAGAGAAAAAAAAATAATGATGTTGGAACATATTAACCATAACATTAAAAGGGTACAAATAACATTTCAATGAAAATAATGGAAAATATTCATTTCCTTCAGTGTCATTAAAAAGAAAAATATAACAAAATAATAAGAATTTTTTTATTGAAAATAACAGTGTATATGTTGATGGAATCTAAAAATTAAAGGATGTCCATGATGGTGGTGAATTCTATTCAGTAAAAGATAAAACGTTTATTACTTTCACACTTTCTAAAAACAGTATTGAATTTCTATTTTTGAAAAAATTGTAAAAAAACCATTTAAACCTATATATAGAAAGAAAAATATTATTGAAAATGAATTTAAACAGCACATGGATCATAAAAATATCATCCATTAAAATATATTAAATAACACAGAAATGAAGGGGAAATATTCTAGACCAAAAAAATAATAAATATGTTTGACAACTCTTATATGGGGTTTTAATGTTAAGAATCACATATTTTCCTTCCACTGTTCTTTAACATTGATAATCACTATAACAAAAATTATTATAACATAAACCCCTATAGATTTAGTACTATATTAATTAAGACTTCCTGAAATTGAGTTATATATATGGTTTTTAAATTATCATCATATTTATTTAATGAACAATAAAATAAATACTTGTTTTGTAGATAAACTTCATATGGGAAACATGTAGTGAATATGTTATATGTCTCTTGGGAATAAAATTTATATGATAACTCACTACCTATAATATTAGGTTGATTCATACATGATTTGAACAACATGTATAAAAAAATTAAATTTGTTATACAAATATAATAAAAATATATTCATACTAGATATGATTCACATATATAATCTTATCACCCATTTATTAAAAGTTCTTTATTCAAATCATGGTTCTTAGTGTTCATAGTTCTATTATTCATGCATGTTTGTGTTTAGTGGTTTCATTCCTCACACGATGATAATATTTTAATCAAATAAAAATTCATATCTATGATATAAATTTCATAGTTATTATTTATATTCCCATTTATAACTATATGATGATGAAACATTAAATATTTCACTTTGTAGAGATGGTAGTCCATACGTACACATGAGTAATGATTCCATTTTTCAATCATCGAAATGAAAGAAATAAAAATAATAAGAAAACATAATAAAATCATAATTATAAATTAAATATATATTAAATTCATTAAATATAGACTTATGATCGATCCTGAAGAGTGGATATGAATACGACTATTATGACTTCAGATAGGTGGTAGTCCCCTGTACACACTAGCAACGTTATAATTTTTCAACGGATGAGTAGGTAAAATGGCCTATAATATTTTATATTTATATAATCATGAGTATGTTATAAGAATTATCTATATTCATTAAATCCAACTATATAACAACCTATGAGACATGGTGATGAAAAATAAATTTATAAACTTCATTTAGATGGTGGTGTGTCAGTACATAATAGTGTTGTTTTTATTTATAATTAAATAGAAATTATATAGAAATGGTTATAAAATTAATATGAAAAATTATTATTATATTAGAATTATTTTTTTCAACATGTCAATGTTTTTATAGATTATTTGGATATTGTTGTTAATAATGTAACTCATAATTGATTGTTAAATATAATTACCTTTTCATCAGTTACCTTCCTTTGGATTACACAATAATCTATCATGGGGTGGTACTAGGCCAAGACCAATACCACTATGCCATGGGGTGGAAATTTTTAAACTTATTTTGGAAAATCATTGTTGATATAAAAGGCTCATGTGGTATAGAGATGCAATAATAAGAGGTTCTATTTATAAGGGATGTTGGTGGAAAATAATTAAATACTTGAAAAATTATTATATAATATATATCTTATTAAAGTAAATTGGCCCCAAATATTCATATAGTATAAAAAAAATTATCATCGAAATCCAATCCACATATAATATTTAACAACATTGTTTTGTTGTGTTAAATTGTCTTTCTTAGGTGAACAACTCTTTTTAACGCTATTAAAGAAAACTATGGTTTCAAAATACACAGTAATTAAAGGTAAATAATTTCATTGAAAAAGTTAAAATGGATACTAAGAGTGAACATGGTCATTTCATATATCACGTACCATTAATTTTAATAGAAATTATATTTTTATGATTTTCTCTTCATTAACATGTTTTTTTATAATTAAATATCAGTTAAATTCATTTCCATGAACATTAAAACATTTTAAATTAAATTCATAACACCAAAAATGGAATTTAATTATAAACACAATAACCATAAATAGCACTTTAAATGTATGTGTGCAATTTTTTAAACACCAGAAAACACCCATAACTAGTTACTTTTAAATTTTTTTTAAATTGTTTTATTCTTCTCACGAATGCATTACATCAGTGTTTCATAAGATTTCTAGTTAATTATACCATCGTAACAATTTAAAAATTAATTAATAATATTAAAATTTGATTAATCCTAAAAATATAAAATTTTAGCCATTCGAAGCATATAGTTAACCATATAGAAACATATTTAATATATTAAAAAATGAGACCCACTTTTTATAATTTTCCTTTACATAAGATAATATAATGGTCATAATCAAAGTAAAGTGGTTCTAAATACATTTATTTAAGAATATAGGTCTGTTTGGATAATTTTTTTCTCATTAAATAAAATAAATGAAACTCTTGTATTTATTTTTAGACCTTATTTCATTGTTTTTAAACCAGTTTTTTTCAGATTATCTTTTTCCATGGTAGCAAAAATTACAATAGTATCTAATCAATATAATTAATAAATAAATATACTATATTATAAAATTTGAATATAGTGATTTAAAATGTTGTATTCATTTTATGTGAATAAATTTTATGATGTTTTGAAAATAAGTACAATTAAATGTTTTCAAAACATAAAAAAGGGTATCTTTAGAAATATAGAAACGTTTAAGTATAAAAATATTTTTATTGAAATATCAACTATAATGTTGTTTCTAATAGAATTATATGAATTTTATTAGAAAATTAAACTTTTTTACATTAAAATTAATCCAAAATATAATTGTAATTTTAAATTACTTGATTTAACGAAATGAAATAACCGTTTTAAAAATCACTATTTAACATTATTTTACAAGAAAAAAATTATTTTCTAAAAAAATAGAAAATCCAACATAATCTATGAAATTATTGTTTTGCATTATATACACTTTATCAAATTCAATATCTAAAATTTATAAATATAACTTATAAATGAAAATACAACATGAACAATAAAACAATTTATAAAGAAAAGTGTGTCATCAAGTAATTAAATTTAAATTAAATTATATGATCTCATTTTTATCATTTTAAATTGAGTACTTATTTCCTAGGTTAAAAAACATAATTTTTATTAATAAAATATTTTATAATATAGATGATTCTTTTCATACCTTCTAATCTAACTACTCGACTCTAATGGTAAAATTTAATAATAACATTTCAATAAGAGATCATAGTTCATTTAGTATTAGTAATTCATGTATCCCATGATATTTAACACATAAAAAGTATTATATACAATATATTTTAAAATGTCTTCGTTTCATACCTTATGACAATCAGTAAATTATAACTTTTTAATTTTTATATCTTATTTTTGAGAAAATGGTATTATAAATTTTCTAAATCAACTCTATGGAGTGACAATAAGAATTCATAAGTGGAATGAAATAACATTAATTCCATAATAAGAACATTTATTTTAAGAATAAATTATATTTACTTGTTAAATCTAGGAAACATTTCATTTCTAGAAACATTTCATTCATCATTTTCTTATTATAAAACCCATAAATGTTAATAGGATTAAAAATTTATGACTTTATAGCTAAGAGTCATTTCCCACAAAAGAATTAAAAATTTTATTTTACTATTTAATTATTTGGTTGAATTACTTCATAATCAGGACAGATAATTTTAGATAATGTACTTACATTATTTCATAGAATAATTTCATTGTTCGGTTCTTATTCAAGTAGTTATCATCCTTTTCTTCATGTCATATATTATATATTTGTGGTAAATTTTTCATCCTAAGAAAATAAAATTTACATTTAATGTATCATAAGATTCAGAAAAGGATAAATGTTATTCTAACCTTATCTTGAAATTTAAAAAAACTATGGCGGTTAGAAAAAATTAAGACAAAATTAATAATCATTCTTATAGAAAAATAAAACATTAATCTCGAAAACCTCATTAATGACACTAAAATGTCAATAAAAGGATTTAAAAAACCTAAAAAATCATCCAAAATATGTTTGACCAAATTGAGAAACAAAAATCATAAATATTTGGTCACATTTATTCCAAAATAAATATAAAATTTATCTCCAAACACGGTATATCACTTATAATGTTATGTAATAAAAAATTATAATGAATAATCATATCATCAAAAAGTATCCATATTCAAAAAAATTACTTTTCAAGGGTGTCGATACAATTTAAAACATGTTTCCAAAGGCTTACCCAATATTAAAATTTACTTTAATATATAATCCTACATTATCCAAAAACATTCCATTCACCTTAAATATATAATTTCCCGAAAAATAGAATATAATTATTTATCAAATCACATGTAAATACTAGTAGTTTATTATATCTCAATCATTTACTAATAATAAATAAATGTCACCCAATGTTATCCGAAGAAATTAAATTTTTTAAAGGAATAAATTCCATTAAACATTTGATCACCCTTTTTCTTATAAACCCTTAAATTATATCACAACTCTAAAAACCCTATATATAGACACTTCAGTTATTTAGATTACATAAAAACCCATTAATAAAAAATATACATCTTAATATTTAATAATTTCTTTATAAAATTTGATATATTAATCATGTCCAAAAATTCATAATTATTTCTTTATTATTTCTTCATAATATTAACATAATAAATAATTCATTCATTTTATATGTCCCTTGATTTTTTTTCATTTTTATCCATAGACCATATATTTATATGAAATTTCTAATCCCATTCATGATAATTACCATAAGAAAATATTTATCCCCTTATATTTAGTCACTAAACCATTCATTTTAAAATTGAATTTTTTTTATATAAATCCTTTTTTAATTCATAAAATAAATCTATGTTCCTTTGAAAAATTCCCTTGTGTACTTCTTTTTGTAGTCCCGATGAAAAGAAAATTCAATTTTCTTTCATCCAAGATAATAATAATCTTTCCATATCTAAAACTCCTTTAATATATTTTATGTTTTGTTAGGAAGGTAAAATAGGTTCATGATGTCAATCACAAATCAAGATTGTTATCTTAGTTTGACCAAAATATTTTTAGTCTATCATTGAAATGGTCGGGAAATATATAAACCATTATATTATGTGTTTAGGGATATGGAGGCACTAAGATGATTTTTTTTCTTAACAGGATAATATGGTATCATGTCCACCCTAAAAATTTTCACACCAATTATACAATAATGGTGTTGATTATAGTGGAGTTTGATGGGATAAGTAGTCATGGTGATTATGCTCTTATTATGGTTACGTTCTTGTTGATTTGTTAGTTGTGAAACACCTATGGGGTAGGGTGGGTTCAGATTAGAATTTCCCTATAAGAATTAGTTAGGAATAATATGGTCAAGGTGTTCATTAGAGAGGTTTTTTCAGTGGGAATGGTTATATTGAAGAATTGGGACCTCTGAAATAATTTTTTAAGGTGTTCTGGTGATTGCTATGATCTTGGTAATATAAAGGCAGAGTCCAACACTACAACTGTGATCCATTTTTTACCACACAGTAGTCTTGGGAGTGATGAACCAAAATAAACACAATTATTTTTTCTAAAAGGCCATGATTGTTATTATGGTTGTTGTCTATGTTGTTTTTTATGTGGTTTCAAAATTCAAAATAATATAGTGTGGTTAAACCATTTTTAATTAGGGTATTTTTAATCTCATTTGACGAATTATTTTTTGTTTTTTGAGATCCTCTATTATAATAAAGTGTCCTGATTGATTTTATATATTAGAAGGGGTTTCACCTATTATACTTATTTGACCTAGTTTTGTTCTCTTGAACCGCGGGTAATTTTAATATTCTTATAGGATTCATTTTTCCTATTCTATTAAAAATGTCAATCTCTTGAATTGTGGTGTACAGTTCCTCCTTAAATATAATGTAATTAATTTCATCTATTTCATTTTATGTTCATCTTATTCATTCCTATGTAGATATATGAACCTTTATTTTTGGTTCATATGGATCATAATTTAAGTTTTTGTGATGGATGTGATGCTTCAACATTAAGGGATTTTCTAGTTGATTTGTTATTGATTGGGTGCGGTTCTTCATTCATGTTAATTCTCTTATTCACTAGGTAGGTTATCCTCATTCTACCATTTTCATGTTCACATGTGTGAATTTTTTAATACCCTAATATTTTCTTAGTTTTTTCTATGTAATGAAATTGAGCTATTTTATATCTTGTTTTATATACACCACTAAGTTTAAACGAACCACATTATGTTTCCGAATAGAGATTATTTTAATATAACTATTATAAACTAAAAATTAAATATGATTATTACAAAAATAAATCCATTAGGGGAGATATGAATACTGGTTTTATAAAATTAAAATGTGCTGATTAATGTATAATAAATTAGTACTCAATTTTCAGAAATGTTATTTTATTCACTCAAATATATTCTTTTTTCCAGAATTATTTTATCATTTTCGTGGATAAATATTATATTTATTATTCAACATTGATAAATTATATTTTATAGAAACGAAATAAATTTTAATATTATCATATCATAATTATCTTAAAGTAATGTTTTGGGATTATTTGTAAAGCTAATTTTTTCAATAAATAGAAAAATTTATAGTGATTATGTAAAACAATGTTTTCCATTAAAGTATTTACAATGTCCCATTTTATATTCAATTTTTAAATTTTATTTGTGAATTTCTATTAAACATAATATAATTAATTTCATTGGGAATAATAATATTCTTAATTTTAGTATAAAAATATTTTTATACTTAAAAATTCATTTTTCTAGAAGAAATATTTTCATTTCATTTTTATAGTTTATTTTAAATTAAATTTTATTAAACTAATAATAATTTTATTTGAAAAATTTTATTTCTTATTTGGAATCAAATTTTCTAAATTTTTTTGTGATTTCATTTAATTTTGTTCACAATGAATTGTAAAAATAGTAATATTTTGTTAACATGTTTAATGTTTCAACGTGTTTCATATGGGATAAATTAAGAGATATGGAAAATATTGTCACATAAAAATTTCATATACAATATGAATATAATTAGTTTTCTGGAGAGAAGTTTCCTAAATAATACTTTTATATATATTAATCTTTTGAAAATTTTCATGGGTGTCCTCCCCCTCACATATAAAGGACATCTCCTCTCACTTTTCCTCCCACAAAAAGATCATATTACCACATTCAATCATTTTCCACATCATTTCCAAAAATACAAAAAGACATCATATATATACATTTTGATCATAATAAAATCGTTAAAAGGTTTTACGTAAAAACATCAAGAGTTTGTTTGAAGAAGATGTGTTCTTCTTAACTGAGATCTTTTAATTTTATTTATTATTCAACTATATCTAAAACTTTTTAATCCATACTAACATGATTAATATAGTATAAAAAATATAAAAAATTACCATTATTGTAGAACCTTTTTCAAAACTTTTCCTACAAATGGGAAATTAAATTATCTCTTGTGTTTATATATGGACTTCCACCTCCGTATTGAGGTAAGATTCATTTTCCATAACTAACTCTCATGGATGATAAAAATAAAAAATTAATAAAAAATTAATTAGATTTATGATATAATTATGAATCTTTAATAATGAAATATTATTTATCACCCATTCTTTCATTTCTTTAGAAAATGTAAACAAATTTCTTATGCACATATGGACTATTTTTATCCATGAATAGATTAATAATTTTTTTATATATTTACCATTTATAGATGATTAAAAATATGTATATAATGACTATATATAATATTTCAAACATTATTAAAATTCAATATATTATATAATAATTGTCATAATATAATTACAAGAATTGTTGAACCGAATATTTTATATTAATGAAATAGTTATCCTTGGAAAATGATGATTTTAATAAGGAATTATTACTAAATAGGTGTTAAAATATTATAAGAGGTAAAATATGATATTACATGTGCTTATATTATTCTGGTATATATTTATAATAAATTAATTTTTTTTATCAATGATGTTATAGACTATAAGAAGTATGTTGAACATGAGGTAATGGTTTTATTTTATAATTTCACTTTTTCCCATAATTGTTTATTTTCAAATATCCATTGATTAGATAACAATATATGTACCTCAAAAATATGAATCATTTTCAAATTATTTAACTAAATATATTTCATGTTATACTTTCAATTTACTCTCATTATGCACTCTAAAGATCTGCGGAATTTTTATAACAAAAATAGATTTTATTATCTCTTTAATTGAAAATATTTTTCTTCAATAACATTATTTTATCTAATGAAATTTCAAGAATGTTTTTAAAATTATCCAAAATTTCTGAAAAAATAATTTTTTTACCATGTTTTAATTTCTATATAAATATTTAAATATTATTTTATTTTCATTATCTAAATTTTGTAACGTTTTATTTTTATCAAAAAAATGAAATGAGATTTTATTTTAATATACACCACATGAATACATATTTATACATTCAATTATTATCATGGATTTGATGATTATTTTATCAATTTTTATGTCATTAAGATGAAAATTATTTCCTTAATATTTTAGAAATTAATATATTTCAAATAAGTAATTTTGAAATGAAATTATTATTTTTCCCATCACATATTTCAGTGATATTTAATGGGAATCTTTTAATGTTACTTATGATTCACTGGGTATATGATTCAATGATACCTTATTTAACTATTTCTTTTATGTTTTATGTTTATGTTAATGAAATATTTATAAAACCCATTTTATTTATTAGTGGATAATTTATGAAAAAAAACATTAATGTTTTCTTGATATTTTTGAATATATATATAAATATACATACATATGGATTAGGATTGTGTTATGGGTGGGTCCATTATATAATTCTAATGAATTGGGTAGATATTAACGTTTTAGGATCTCAATTGGTACATGAGAGAGTGTCCCAAGGCCAAAAGAGGGTACATTATTGAATATCCCAATCCCATAAGAGGATAAATAGGAGGTTATCTCAATCCCAAAGTAGGTACACTACTGATTATCCCAACCAAAACATGTGAATAATGCCTTTGTCAGAAGAAATGAAATAATATTTATAAGATTATAATTATTTTTATATATATGATGTGTTATTAAGATAATGATATGGTCACATGGATCATCATCATTGACCCTTTTATGGTTCATGTCTTGTGAACTACCTAATACTTACGATAGGATTGAGAACTATGAATTGTTCAGTTTGATTAGAAAATATTATTTTGATGTTATGATACACTTATGATCATGATTTTCATTCATATGATCATTGATTTTTATCTCCCTTGTTTTCCCTTACTGAAAATTTTTGTTAACCATTTTTTGGGTTTCCTTTCTCTAGGATATGAAGAATACTTCAATGTATTAAATTCCAAAATATATGTTCTAGTTATGAATGACATATTTTTTGATGATATATATTATTTACATAATATTTTTCAATTTATCTAATATTCCAATGAAACAACACCTTTATAGTTATGGCCCAAATCATAATGATATTTAATGAATATTCATGTAAAAATTTATAATTTTTATGAATTTAATTCTTGGGTAACCAAAAATTTCATTTATCAATTATTCATTGGGTGAACAGTATTAGTCATCTTATGAAGATAAAAAACTCTTCAACTAACATTGAATATGGATTGTATTATTCCTCTGTGATTACTATTTTTATATTTTTTCAATTATAAATATTCTTTATTTTTGTTATTTATGAAAATATTTTTTTGGGACTTTTACTTATACATTGATATTTTTGTATTATGAGACCCTTATTGTGATTATTTGACATAAGTCACTTTTCTTGAAAATTATATTTACATGTATATGTTTAATGAACCGTTATCCGTTATAAATGTTGAATTTTGTTCTAATTACCATCATAATGAAGAAGACATGTTTTAAAAATATTTAACTAAAAAAAATGGCTGATGAAGAATCGAAAGTATGTTGTTAGGAGTTGATGTAATTTTTGGGACATATTCATTGGTTTTTTATACTATTGATGGTATTTTAATAGTGATGGGGGAGATTGGGATCAAGGTATAATATATTGGATAGTCATGCCTTATTTTGTTACATTGGAATATGATGTTTGATGATATGAATTATTTATGGTGTATTTTTTTTTTGTGAGGAGGTTGGGTTATATTGATGGTCTGAAATTTTTTGTGACGCTGGTTTATATTTTTTGGATGATCTATGATATAGTGTACTTTAGTATTCTAAAATGTTATCCATGGAATGAATTTTAAAATCTAAATCCAAAATATCATGAGATAAAACAGATGTGTAATATCTGGATTAAACGAATTGAATTATTGATGAATTGGATGCGTTAATTTGAATTGAAATGTCTTAGTACATGGGTGTTAGTGAAAAATCAATGATTCTGGAAATGGTGAAACATTTAAATTAAAGTGGGTTTGTGTGGCTTTTGTGTGGTGATGGCGTGGTGTGAATAATTAGGGTGGAAATAGATAGTGATAGAGATAGTTAGATGCTATGGTAATTTCAAAAGATACATTTTTTCATAGTATTATGTATATAGGTTGGACTTGGGTGTAATCTATTTACATTGTATTTTCTATAATATTTCTATAAGTACCCCAGAGAAGATGTATTTTACACTTACAATAAAAGGTTTTGGGTGTTGTATGTTTTCCCCAAACTGTCACGACCCGACACTACCCGGGCTTCAGCCGCAACTAACCCAAGCTCGCCACCATAGGCCATGGGCCAGCGACAAGCGCTGAAGGCTAAACAACTCGGGGAGGACATTTCCTGAATACCTGTACACACACACGTAGCCCACTCAATGTAGGAGTGAAGAGTAAAAATGGAAAGTAATGTACCAACTGCTATAAATAAACCACAAAGTGCATCGACCTCTAAATAGTACAAAGGAAGTGCTGAAGGTAAACTGAAAAGAAAAGGGGCAAAACCTGCTCCCAACAAGAAAAGTTCCATAACCCGGTAACAGGTAAACAAATGTAAACAGCTAAGAGAGTCCCACACCTAGAACCCGACTACAACCACCGCACGAATTCCAAGCTCCCAAACTCCAAAGCTTTTATAGCGTCACGTCCAACCTATTCGTCATCTGCAAGGGCACACCAAGTGCGGGCAACGCCCAAGCAGGGGTGAGTATAAATATACTCAGTAGGATGCCTCGAAAGCTCGAGGGAGCAACAAAGGAGGTACTGAAGATGTGAATAGTAGATCGAAAAGGGAAATGAAACAGAGTACAATCGAGAGTGTAGTAATGAGTACATCTCAAACAAACAAGAGGAAGGATGAAGACTCGTCCTAACACAAGGATCTAGAAACAGTGAGAAGATGAACTTCTTTTCGAGTCATCTCTACTTATATTAGGAGAGTAGACTCATCCAACCACGAGAAGCTAGACATGGAAAGCACAGGATCTACCATGTGCGTCTTCGCCTCTCCTGGAAGAAGAGTAACCAAACCCCAAGAAATGGGTACTGGAACAATGTATATACAAATCCATATGCTTAAACTAGAAACCCGAACAAGGTCATAAGGGGATCTCCATCTCATAGCTGAGTCCAAGAAAATGAGTCTCCAACAGTCCCAGAAGTAAACACCATTGATTCCCAGAATCCCACATGTCTTCCCTGAACCGCATGTCAATGGGCTCAAATCACCGCACCTTCATGCTATCCGCTTTGGGTGGCACTGACTTGCCCTCATGGTTTTAGGTCGTGTTACAAGGAGACGTATTGGTGGGGAAGGTTCCCCTCATCCTTGAGAGTTCAAGGGTAAGTCAAACCATACCATGTCACTACCAAAGATGTCACATCAATGACCCGTACAACCATGGTTCCCGCAAAGGAAGTCACGGAGAGAAAAACCACAGAATAGCCTAGTTGAAAGGATTGATTCTGAAAAAATTCTTCGGGTGACCTACAACCCAGTCTCTTCGAGAGAGTAGACCCTAAAAGGTCTAAAGGAGACCCACTGCCCAGCCCTGTGGGAGGGTAGACCTAGAAGAAGTCGACATGCGACCAACTGCCTAGTCTCTGCTAGAGGGTAGACCTCAAAAAAGTCGACAGGCAACCCACTACCTAGTCTCGCTGGAGGGTAGACCTGGAAGAAGTCAACAGACGACCCAATGTCTAGTCTCGCTGGAGGGAAGACCTGGAAGAAGTCGATAGGAGACCCACTGCCTAGTATCTGCTCGAGGGTAGACCAAGAAGAAGTTGATTGGCAACCCATTTCCCAATCTCTGCTGGAGGGTAGACCCGGGATAAGTCTGATAACTCAGCACTGCAAAATACAGCACTGGTGTTACCAACATCGCTACCATGCGTTGGTTTGGAGTACATCCAAAGAGGCCTCCAACCAATTCCCTTTCATATTTCCACACTTAATAAAATCATGTAATAGGATCCGCTCACATGAACAGATTACCCCATTGTAATCCTCGCAGATAAACAGGCGAGATAGACTACTTACTCACTAGAAACAGACTCATGTTGTAAAAGTTACTCAACGCCGCTTTACACCCACACGACATCTTGTGTGGCCCACACCTCGGTCCCGAAAGTGGTCGGGCGAACTGTGCCACCACGAGCTCTCGGAAAAGAACACTGAATCAACTATTCATACACCCCAAATGGACTCCTAATGAAAAAGTCACAGTACACTACACACATCTCTAAAGACGGCTCATAGGGACCACGCCTCAACTCCGGTTTCAATGCCTAAAACCACCACAGTCAATTTCTCCTCGATGGTAGGTTCACAACTCCGTTGACGGCTCCTAAAATAGACTCTGGATGCAGATGCTCCAATTTCTCGCGTTATACGCAAACGGGGCGCCGTGGGGCCCGCACTTCGAGCCCGAATTTAGGAGAGCGGATTGCGCCGTCGAAATCCCCATGGACAAACACACAGAAATGAGTACTCAAAAACCATAAATGGATGTCGGATGAAAAAGTGGGGTTCCACGATAAAACGTGCGAACTAGGCCCTGTAGGGCCTGCACCTTGTCTTCAACCCAAATGCTTCTAAAAGCATCTCAAAAATTGCGAACAAGGACTGGGGTCATGTTGCTATTCATGGCACGTCAATCAGACATCCCAAGCAAGAGTTAGGTCTGACGCAACAATTAATTAATGGATTGATTAATTAATTAATAATTCGCATTAATAATTCATGTTTCCGAGCAACAATACCAAACCACAATGGTTCTGAACGATCTTCGGAAGGACCTTCTCATCCCCATGGCCACAACACCTCTGACGGCACGTAAAACGGACATTCGGCTCGGGAAGCCCATCCATTGCAACTTTAATAAGAATTTAATATTATAAAATTAACGTGTTTTGGGTCACTTTCCTTTGGGAACGGAAACTAATAATACCCCAAAATCTATCTTAATGAGTCTGACTCGAAGAGACTGATCCACATCCTTAGAAGCCACGTCAAATAGACGCGCCATTTAGCAGTTACGGCCCCTCGAAAGCAAGGGGCCTTACCGGGCCAGTTCACCCCGGCCGGCCCGGTCAAAACTGTTGGCCCATCAAGCCGCGGCCCACTGGCCGTGGCCCGCCTCAAGCCATCGAACCCACCTTGGGTCTGGTTTTCTCATTTTTTTCATTTTTTTAGAAGACGGGACATCCTAGCCAGTCTCCTTCCTCACGCCGTGTCAAGGAATACCTGCAGCATGCAGGTCTTATACCCCAGCAGACCGGCTTTTTTCCGTCTCCTCCATCGCGCTAGGAGGACCCGCAAGGCGCAGGTCCATGCTCCTTCTACACACCTGAGGTGAAGCCTCAGGTTCCTCATGCCGAGCATGACCGGTCGCGCCAGACAGCCCCCGCCTGTAGCGCTGCGCCGTGACACCGACGTCGCCGCCTCTCTGCCGCTTCACCGGCTGCACCGGCCAGTGCGAGTGCTGCACTCCCTCACGTTCTGCTACGACACCACCCGAAGCAAGCGCCCGCGCCAACTTTTTTGGTTCTCATGGCCACCCTGCCTCCTTGGCCGCGCACCACTCTGGCGCCACCACTAGAACACCGCCCTGATACCCCGGCCACCTCCGGTTCTCTGACACACTATAACCGTAGCCGGCTGCTCCACCTCTGGCCTCGACATTCCACCGTGCCTACCCCATCACCTGCAGTCGGGAACCACCTTTGGCCAGGTGGCGACACCCGCCACCGCCAGCCACCAGCCACCTCGTACGAACTCCCACAGCACCACCCCGACCTCTGGGCACCACCATTGCCGGAGTCAGGGCTTCCGACGACCTTCGCCACCGCTCTGACCTCCCAAAAATCAAAACCGAACACGAGTTTGGCTTCCTCACGGCGAGACCTTCGAATGGACTACCCCCGATCATCGATTTGAGAAGGTTTCCACGCGTCTGAAAAACGTTGGATGAAGAACTCCCAAGAACGAGGATAAAAATTGGGGATCATACGATGGCCATGTTTGTTAGGCCATCATCCTAGTTCAAGAATTATAGAAAAAAACATAAACGACTATACTTGGAAAAAACTCATGAAATTGCCAAAGGTGTAGAAATTAACAAGAATCATACCGGGAATTGGATCTTTCGTAGAAGAAGAATACGATCGCAAGGATCCGCAATGTTCGTTGCGCTTCGGAACACCTCGATCCAAAGCTTTGTCGTCATCTTCCAAAGGGAGGAGGATGAGGTGGTGGGAGGTTGGAGGATGAGAGGCTACGCAAGGGGAAATGAGGTGTGGATATTGGAGGAGAGGAAACTTAAATAAAATAAAATAAACCACTAAAAAAACATAACACAAAATTAAATCCGCATATGAAACCCCGAATGCAGTGAAAGTTAGGTCATGCCTAGGGTAAACATCACCTCCCGATCACAAAGGTGGTCTCATAATTTTAATCTGAGGCTCCGTTCAAATGATATAAAATTTAACGTCCGAGACCACTTAATTACGAAAACGCCCCTAGTGGCCTTTCCCACAGAGGGCCTACCCCCGCGAAAGTTACACCCCTGCTAGTGTAAATGGCATGTTCCAAACTCAACGGTGCTCACGGTTTTCCAATCCGATCTACCGTTTAATAGATACTTGAGTTTAACCATTAAACGAATAAATTAATTATTTTATTTATCTGTTTAATGTTCCGTTAACAGGTGAGGGGTCCCAACATCCCGCGTTCACTCATTTTATGTCGTGCCTAGTGTAAAAACCCCATTTCGGACCCATCTGTACTCTCAGATTTAGGATCCAAATTACCTTTTATGATTTACCCCATTTATTTTGTGTGCCCAGAGTGAACGCACAGAAAATTTAATTCCGTCCACACCAGGGCTCCGAATTGCACGCCGTCTGAAGGCACTACTCTGGAATAACATCAAGAATATTCCAAAGTTATTTATAGAAAAAATGGGTTCTTACATCATTCCATCCTTCAAGCTTTTTTTCCCCGAATTACAAAACTAGGGAACAACTAAGGGTAATAAGCCCACACCTGCCTCTCCCGTTTCCAGAAGAACTCTTGCATTGTTCGGCATCACTACACATGGAACAAAGGACTTGTTCTATTCACGTGAGGTCTTCCCTTGCCGATGACGTGCATAGGTGCACTCACACATCTCCCCAGGTATGTCACGTGGGAGGCGTCGTGCACCCACTCTAGACTTTGGGGGGTTAGGGCATGGCGGTAGACAACCTTTCCATCACTTAACACGGTCTCAAACGGCCCAAAGGAACTAGAGGGTAGCTCACCTCCCCTGTCGAACCTCTATGTCGCACGCTGCGACTAGAAATCACTATTCGAACTTGGGACAAGGCCCGGTGATTCCCTCCTTCAGAATATCCATATGGTGAAACACCTAAGGATTTCTGGTCACGCATGGTTTCATAGTCGACGTCCCATGACCCAAACTCTCTTACATGCTCGGGAAGAAAAGGAGTCGACACCATCGACTAAAGAAAGAGGTTCCATGCCTTATATTCCACTAACACTGGGTTACGATGATGCCCCGCATCACCATTGTAACAAATCAAGAATGATGTAGGGGGAAAATATCACTTCACACACAAAGTCTTTCAATTATACTGAAAAAAGAAGAAGAGTTGTAGAGCGTAACTCTTATCACTTCATGCTCTGTAGGATCATAGACATCCAAAACTCACGGTTGTCTGTGGTCCCAACTATCAGATCTCAGAGCCTAAGGTGGACCACCTAATAGTGATGGGAAGACCTCGTAATGTCGTCCCAAATGTAACGACCCGAATCTGGAGCCACTCAACTGGTTCCCCATACCCGGTTCGCCACATGACCTCAGGTGCATTCCCCCGAACGCCAGAGGCGGCCGACTAGCAGCGAGGGCCTTAGGTAAGGTAGTTGGGGGAACTATGCCTTCATAGGTTATAAAAATAAAAGGAAGGAAACATTATATAATAGAGGAAGCAGTAAATAAAATTCTTATCAGAATTTATCAGTGGAAGACTTTATTAAATAATAAATAAATGGAATTGAAGATATGATGCATGTCATGTTATAAGTCTAAATAACATGCCAAACCAAACAACAGCCTAGAAGCAATAAAGTAACAATGAAAAGGAAAAAAATCATCTAAAAGTCTCCTCAGCATCGCAAGACTTTGCTTGGTCCCATGCTCTCCAGCTCCAGTGCAGTCAAGAACCTGATGTAGAATGACGCTTTCCCTTATCTATACCTGCAGTAACATAGTCTTCTTGGGCCCAGAGAATGGCCCAAACAGGGTGTGAGATACAATCGTTGTAGGCAATCACCAAAAGATTTGTGCCTAACAGTCAATGAATAAAATGCAATTAAAAGTGCAGGAAGCAGTAAATAGAAAATCACACTACATGAACAATCCAGAGTTCTAACATATAAAGTACACGAGTAAAAAAACAGCAACATGAAGAAAACAGGTAACCCTCTCGGTACCTCTCATAGCCTAGCCCATATGGTTCAAAATACAAGTACTAGCTACCCTCTATGAGGCACACACAGTCTCACCCCTCTCATTCAGCTAAGAAATAGACTCTCTGAGGAAGAACTCACCGTCAATTCCACCTATAGTCTCGTATCGTACTAAAGGCTCTCTAAGGAAGCACTCAACGTCTCATTCCCCATGTGGCCCGTATTGAGGAACTACATACTCTCTGAGGAAGCACTCATCTTCAATTCCCCCTGTGGTCTCCCATCGTATTAAAAGACACTCTGGAGAATCCCTTACGTCCATTCTTCCTATGGTATACTACAATAGGTTATCATAGTTCTGTGTGGAAATAAAACATGCTCAGCGCACGTGCATTGTCCAAGTAAACCTCAAGAACTACTTTGTTATCAATCCAAGTCTCAACAGCATAACAAAGCAACAATTCCACTATCCTACACTAGGCATGGCAACTGGGAAACGAAAAATAGGAAGAACAAGCATATCAAACATCCAAAGTACAGTAAGCTTCCAAAATCACAGGAAAAATATCTACTCAAGAAATCAAGCAAAGCAGGTAATAAAACAGAGGCAAAACAGAAACAGACAATACCCCGTTCAAGGGTATTGGTTGAATTTTCACAAAATACTCATCGACATTCTAGAGAAAGGCACAAAACACCTACCTCGAGTTGAGAAGGATGATATACTCAGATGTTGGTTTTCGGTTTTTCCACGAAGTGGACCCAGGCTAACACTCCTTGCTTTACTGGTCATGCAGTCACACATGTGTGACTTTAATGTGGGTATATATATACATATAAATTTGTGTGTATATATATACCTGTACACATAAAAGTGATGCGTATATATAACCTTCAATGTAAACAGCAATATATTGCTAAAAATTAGAAACTCAGGTAAACTTACTCTGGACCAGATAAAGGTCGCAAGGGTTCACAGACTCAATTTCATAATTAAAAAACGCATAAAAATATAATAATTATGTATATGCATTTTCCTAACCAACATCGGCGATAAAATGTAATCTCCCCCGATTGTGGTTGTCGGAGCGTGGAGCCACATGTCCCGCGACACCGTTGCAGCGCCTATAAATCAGATAACACCACAAAACAGAGTTATCGCAAAACCATCAATCACTCAAAACTAAATGGGTATCGAACCAAACCCAAATCACAGTTGCGATGATCAACACCATCAAGGGAAATCATACCTCGACTAATCGATCCCAAAATCGAAGAGGAATTGGAGAAAACTCTACACGAAAGAGGAACTCACAACAAGGGTTGCGCTACATGGGTTGTCCGACCAAGGTCACACTACACAACTACAGTACGGCGCGCAATAGGTTGTTCGCTCGGGCCGCGCTATAGGGGTTCGAAGCCATCGCTATGTGGGTCGCGCTTCACGCGGAGGGCCGGAGGAGATTTTTCACGTTGCGCCATAAGAGGAAGTGTAGAAGCATGTCGCGCAAGGGAAGAGGGAGAGCAGGCCGCTGGTCCATGCACCACAGGGAGAGCCGCGCTACAGGGGGCCACGCCGACTATCAAAAGTCGCACTGCTCTGCAAGGAGGTCCGCCGAGGGAGGCCTTGCACCGCTGCAAGGGAGAAGAGAACTTGGTGGCCACCATAGGAGGAGAGGAGGTTGTCGGCGTGCTGCAGTATGGAAACTCGCGGGAGGAGGAGGTCCGGTCGTGGGTGTTGTTCATGCAGTAGAGATTCATGCCATGCAGAGAGGTAGACTTCTTATGCGGATTTGGGGAGAAGAAGAGAGGATAGATAAAAAAATAAAGACAATATGCGGGTGGGGGGGCCATGCGTGATTGATTAAAAAAGAAGGGGTAGGGGGGAGTCACGTCCCCCTCTCCCAGCGCCTCTTTTACAAAAATTTTATTATTTTTCTTACTCATATATATATATATATATATCTCAATATATATGTATACAGTCAACTATATAATGTGAATCCTTCATTGTATTAAGTAAAATAATTAACCACATAAATTACCACTATTATTATTCTTTATAACAATAATAACTCTAAATAATGGTAATTATTTTACTTATGAAAACATAATAAGAATTACATTATTATTATTCAACTACGATTATAAACCAAGATCGCTAATTAAAACAAGGCGTCATCAAAATAACGCATCATTAATAAATTTCAATTCTTCATTTAATGCTAACCCAATTAATCCATCATTATTTTTATCCAAATTAATAATAATCACCACCAATAATTATATTACATTTCTCATTCAATCATACACTCTTTATTTAATTAAACGCTTCATTGCGATGTCGCTGAAATTAATATAATGCGTTTAAAATAACACTACTTTTTATTAAAATTCAACATCAATTAAAATCTGTTAACCGTGATTTTAATTTGACACTCTTTGGTCAAACTACAACGTCAAATTTATTGGAGTCTGACCACCACTTAAATAAACACGTTTCCCTAAAATTTAATAAAAATAATATTATAAAATTATTATTATTAAAACATCCACATTTAATCTCCTTTTACCATCATTTTATTATCGCGTTTTCACAACATTTAATAATAATAATAATCTCTCACTATTATTATAATTAAAACATATATTAATTCAAATTAATTAGATAACACGTTTTGACAATCGGTTGACTATGCGACTTGACCCGCATGGTCTAATCGCCCATGCACAGACCGACGTCACTTCTTGAACCAGTTCGCGCACTTGGAACCTCGTTCTGAAGCGTGATTTTAAAACTGACTCATCGATAAACGAATATTTTTAAAAAAACTTATATTTTATCTGGTCTAATAACGCGGGTACTTACAAACTACCCACCTTAAAAACTTCTCATCCCCGAGAAGCCTTCGAGAACCAACGAAAACATCACATGACCTACAATGGTTGTGAAGTTCAGTTCAGAAAGATTTCATTTTGTTCCCAACGCCAAGTGCATCTTTAAGTGTTTCCTATGAAAACCTCACTTGAGCTTTTAAAACTGGAGCCAAAAATCACATTAAAACTCAAACACCAAAACATATCCTTACATCCGGGGCCATTACAGGGACCCCAGCAATGAAAACGGTCAATCTCAATCATCCAATAGAAAGAGGTTACACATGCTTCCTCAGAAGACATCGCTGACCCAAAACCCACACTTGTCCTTTAACTGACGACGTGTCTTTAAAACCATTAGATTACCAACTGTGCGTACATCGAAGTCCTGACCTGATCTTAGATGAAATTTTGAAGTCAAAACGTCTCAAGGTTGTTGAAAACAACCATGCCTTAGCATGAATAAGGTCAAAGATTGAGGAAATCACCCACCCCATGAACAACTACGAAGGAGATATCAAGACAAGACTACGGCTTTACAATGTTAGCGTGGTGTATAACCGACACTATCATAGTGCCTCTAGTATGAGTTCAAGATGGGGTACTTGCTCGATGCATTTGAGAGATCACACTAAGAGGAAACCAAGATCATCAAGAAGATCAGTCGTGCTACCAAGTATGCATCAACACATTTATGGAAACAAAAGTGACACTACCCACCTTAAGAACTTCCATATCATCGCAAAAAGAGATCAGCCGCTAACCAGCGTGCTATATGAGAATATCATAACCCATGAGTGATGTTTCAAGAACCTCCATCACCATGTGAACATCTTACACAGTAGTTGATTAATAAACCGGTCGGCCTGTCAAAATACTCGAGTCAAAAGTTCTCTCGAACAGAGGGATGAAACAGATTCCTTAACGATCAAGTCACTCCACCACAGAGGTGACCCGAAACCATACTCAGCAGTAGAAGAAGGTTTATAATAGAGTCATGTCACATCACCTGACAATTATCATGGATGACGTTGTAACATATCATCTGTTTAATAAGAAGAAAAGCGGGTCAACGGCCACACATCTGAACGAGGATGTATCTTCTAAACTGAAAAAGTCATACTAGGGAAAACGTCACGAAAGGCACCGACCTTAAAAGTTGACAACCAAAACAAGGAATATCAGGCTCTAAGGGTGCTATCAACCCTGGGCTAGCCCCTTATGAAGCCCACACGTTGACTCTATCTCTTTCTCACACAAAGTAATTTAAATACTAGGTTCAAGATTCATTTTTATTTTAACCATTTAAATTTAATTCATTTCGACCCTTACACATTTAAAAGAATTATAAAACACACAAGTATTGCTCACAACAAGTTCACTTGGTTTTCGATCAACACCCATGGAAAAACCGGAAAGTTAGAACAAACTTCCTCTTAATATTTAATCAATCACTGTTATTCAAACATTAGTAGGAAATATAGCATCAAAATTCCTTTTACAAAAAATGCATCCTCCGAGGGTCCCATTCATTTAATCCGGGTTCTTCAAAAAAAAGCACCCCTAATATAGTTCATTTAAATTAAAACAATCAATAGTTTAAAATTTATAACCATTTTAAAACACACATAGTTATAAAAGCCTTAGTCACATGGGTGGCCACATACCAATCGATAAGGAAATCATACACCTTACCGCTGACACATGGCTCCTATTCACATTATGATTTACATTAGCAACCTTTTTCATAAGTTTGAATGCATGGGATTCCCATTTTTCCAAGTTATAAGGGGCTTATACACCTTACAACTAAAAAAATGGGTTCTGTCATATTCGCAACCAATGACATTTATCCATAACAACCTATCATTTAACAGCAAGAAAAAAAGTCACTATGAATAACTATCACAACACAACGTGTTTAAATCACCAAAACATGTTATAACATAATAGCATGGCATATAACAAGATAGACAGCATGGAATTTTATCACACAAGCATGTTAATTGTATCACATAAACATGCTATCTAATCAAGACATAACAAATAAATGCATGACATGTCACATATTCAAGCCACACAATCATTCTTAGCAAGAAATTTACTAATAAAACTACATGGCATGGAACATATGCCTGCATATGAATATCTAAGAGCCTAATATGGTGCATGTAATGCAAAAAAAATTCCCTTGCCATAACAGGCCATGGAAAATTTTCTTAAAACTTTTCATAATCAATATGCAGTCGAGAGTACAACATTCACCCAAGGTGAAATCATATCAACTGTAACAACAACCAGTATGAATATCAATCCCAACCCTGGTCACTTGGTCATTTCCCATACATGGGGTGATCAGTCCCAAGCACACTTATTAACCCAAGCGCTGACACATTCCTAGTCTCTTGTCTACCAACCCCAAAATAGTAAGACAAATGGAAAAGAATGAACAACCTCATCTGATACCACTTTTTGGAGACCCGAATTTGGAGACACTCAACTGGTGCCCCATACTCGGTTCACCACATGACCTCAATCGCATTCCCCCGAACGCCAGAGGCTTCCGACTAGCAGCGAGGGCCTCAGGTAAGGTAGTTGGGGGAACAATGCCCTCATAGGTTATGAAAATAAAAGGAAGGAAACAAAATATATAAACGGAAGCATTAAATATCATTCTCATCAGAATTTAATAGCGGAAGACTTTATAAAATATGAAATAACTGAAACTGAAGATATGATGCATGGTATGTTATAAGTCTAAATAAACATCCAAACTAAACAACTGGCTTGAAGCAATATAGTAACAATGAAAAGGGAAAACAAAGCATCCAAAAGTCTTCTCAGCATCGTAATCCTTAGCTTGGTCCCATGCTGTCCAGCTCTAGTGAAATCAAGAACCTGAAGTAGAAGGGCCCTTTCCCTTATCTATACCTGCAGCAACATAGTCAGCTTGGGCCCAAAGCATGGCTCAAACAGGGTTCCAGATACAATCCTAGTAGGCAATCACCAAAATATTTGTGCCTAATATTCAATGTATACATGGAAAGTAAAAGTGAAGGAAGTAGTAAACAGAAAATCACACAATAGCTACAATCCACTGTTCTAACATATAAAGTACACATGTAAAAAACCAGCAACAAGAAGAAAACATGTAACCCTCTGGGTAGCTCTCATAGCCCAACCCCTATGGTTCAACCTACAAGTACTAGAAACCCTTTAAGAGGCACACATAGTCTCACCCCTCTAGTTCAGCTAAGAAATAGACTCTTTGAGGAAGCACTCACCATCAATTCCCCCCTATAGTCTCGTATCATACCAAAGGCTCTCTGGGGAAGCACTCAACGTTGCATTCCCCCTATGGCCCGCATCGAGTAACTATAGATTCTCTGAGGAAAAACTCATCGTCAATTCCCACTGTGGTCTCACATCATATTAAAAGACACTCTGGAGAATCCCTTATGTCCATTCTCCTTGTGGTCTACTACACTAGGTTCTCACTGTCCTGTGTGGAAATAAAACATGTTCATCTCACATGCATCGTCCCAGTAAACCTCGAGAACTACTTGGATATCAATCTAAGGCTCAACAGCATAACAAAGCAACAATTCCACTATCCTACACTAGGCATGGCAACTGGAAAATGCCAAATAGGAAGAACAAGCATAACAAACAACCAATGTACAGTAATCTACCATAATCACAGGAAAAATATATACTCTATCAATCAAGAAAAGCTGGCAATAAAACAAAGGCAACACAGGAACACACAATACCCTGTTCAATGGTATTGGTGGATTTTCACAAAATACTCATTGAATTTCTAAAGAATGGCACAAACCACCTACCTCGAGTTGAGAAGCATGATATACACGGATATTGGAATTCGGTTTTTCCGTGATGTGGACCTAGGTTAACATGCCTTGCTTTACCGGTCACGCAGTCGCATGTGCGCGACTTTGATGTGATGATATATATATATATATATATATATATATATATATATATATATATTTGTATATATATATACTTATACAAATAAAAGTGAGGTGTATATATAACCTACAACTTAAACAACAATATATTGCTAAAAATTAGCAACTCAGGTAAACTGACTCTAGACTAGATAAAGGCCGCAAGGGTTCACAGACTCAATTTCATCATTAAAAAAAGTCATAAAATATACAATAATTATGTATATGAATTTTCTTACCCAACATTGGAGATAAAATGTAATCTCCCCCGATTGCGGTTGTTGGAGAATTGACCCACATGTCCCGCGACACCGTTGCACCGCCTTGAAATCAGATAACACCACAAAACCATGTTATCGCAAAACCGTCAATCAGTCAAAACTAAACTGGTATCAAACCAAACCCAAATCACAGTTGTGATGATCAACACCATCAAGGGAAATCATAACTCGACTAATCGAGCCCAAAACCAATGAGGAAGTGGAGATAAATCTGCGCGAAGGAGGAACCCGCAACTAGGGTTGCGCTCCATGGGGTGTCCGACCTAGGTCATGCTGCACAACTACAGTAGGGCGCGCAATAGGTGGTTTGCTTGGGCTGCTCTGTAGGGGTCTGAAGCCATCGATGTGCGGGCCGTGCTTCACGTGGAGGGCTGGATGAGATCTGTTGCATCACGCCATGAGAGGAATGGGAGAAGCAGGTCGTGCAAGGGATGAGGGAGAGCAGGCCGCTGGTCCATGCGCCAAAGGGAGAGCCGCACTACAGTGGGGCCATGCCGGCTGTTCGGAGTCGCACTGCTCTGCAAGGAGGTCTGCTGAGGGAGCCCTTGAACGTTGTAAGGGAGAAGAGAAGCTGGTCGCCGCCATAGGAGGGAGGGGGTCGTCGGCATGCTATAGTAGGGGAACCCATGGGAGGAGGGGTCCGGCCGTGGGGGATGTTCGCGCAACAGAGAGTCGAGCCGTGCAGATAGGTAGGCTTCATGTGCGGGTTTAGGGAGAAGAATAAAGGATAGATAAAAAATTAAAAATAAAAGAAATACTTCATGCGGGTGGGGGTCCATGAGTGATTGAAGAAAAAAAGGTGTAGGGGGGAGTCACACCCCCCTTGCCCAGCGCATCTTTAAAAAAATATTCTTTTTTTTCTTACTCATATATATATATATCGTAATATATATGTATATAGTCAAATATATTATGTGAATCCTTCATTGTATTATGTAAAATAATTAAACACATAAATTACCACTATTATTATTCTTTATAACAATAATAACTCTAAATAATGGTAAATATTTTACTTATGAACCCATAATAAGAATTACATTATTATTATTCAACTACGATTAAAAACCAAGACCGCTAATTAATACAAGGCATCATAAATATAATGCGTCATTAATAAATTGCAATTCTTCATTTAAAGCCAACCCAATTAATCCATCATTATTATTATCCAAATTAATAATAATCCCCACCAATAATAATATTACATTTCTCATTTAATCATATGCTCTTCATTTAATCAAACGCTTCAATGCGATGCCGCTGTAATTAATATAATGCATTTAAAATAACACTCCCTTTAATTAAAATTCAACGTCAATTAAAATCTGTTAACCATGATTTTAATTTCACACTCTTTGTTAAAACTGCAACATCAAATATAATGGTGTTTGACTGCCACTTAAATAAACATGTCTGCCTAAAATTTAATCATAATAATCTTCCAAAATTATTATTGTTAAAATATCCACATTTAATCTCATTTGAACATCATTTTATTAACCCGTTTTCACAACATTTAATAATAATAATAATCTCCCACTATTATTATTATTAAAACTTCCATTAATTAAAATTAATTAGATAACAAGTTCTAACAATCGGTCGACTGCGCGACTTGACCCGCATGGTTTAACCGCCAATGCATAGCCCGATGTCACCGCTTGAACTGGTTCACGCACTCGGAACCTCATTCCAAAGCGTAGTTTTATAACTTACCCACCGATAAATGAAAATTTTAAAAACAACTCGTATTTTATCCATTCTAAGAACGACGGTTCTTACACCCCACTACCATCTCCCCTCGCTCCTTCTCTAGAACCACCTCTCTAGGTGCTACTCCAATCACGGTGCTGCCATTATCGTGGTGGTGCACCAGCTACCTGCCCGATATTCTCATTGTGCCTAGTCAGGCCGTCTCGTGACAACTGACCTCACTCATTGAAATCATAGAATCAATGCTCTCCTGGATTCATGTTGCCCTCCGACACCATTGCGGTGTATGACCACGCCCCTGAATTTGGGTATCGGAAAGTCAGCTACGTCGAGGTTCTGTCTACCGATACCCGCTAGCTGCGATAGATGTCTTAGCTCCATCGTGCCTGCTACCACCACCAACTGTAGAGAGTGACAGGAAGCTATCTGTCACCAGAGCCTTCTCTAGCACCATGGCATAAGTATAAGTGCACAAGGGTACTATGATGACACAAATCTCTCTGTGGAGACCCTGCTCAAACTTCTTCTCTCAGAAGTTTCTGTCATGGACCAAGTCTCGATAAAAACATGCACAGTTTGCAAAACTCGTTGCGTACTCAGTCACCGTCATCCATCGCTGCTAAAACTGCAGGACCTCCTGGATTCGAATGGAGAGTAAGAAGGAGGGGTAAAACTCCTCACGAAATAGAAGCTGAAAGTTGCCCCACGAAAGTGGCGACTTATCGAGTAATCGAGTCACTAGACTCCACCATCACCCACCTGCTCCGTGGAAAACGCTGGTAGACAAAGCCACCATCAGATCCACCTGTGTCTGCACAAGCCTGAAGAGGAGAACCACTACCTCCAGCCAAACCTCTGTTACCTGAGGGTTTGGCTCACCATTGAACCTCAGCGGTCTCTATCACTGGAACTCACGGAGCACGCTCAAGCTCAGTCTGCTCTGCTGGAGCTGTCTACTGCTCACCAGAATGGGGTGCTTCTACCGGACCACCCAGTGAAAGGGACTCATATGATGGGTCCTAGACGGAGGCCATATCGTTCATAGGGTCGTCATCACGAACCAAATATGGTATCCTGGCTGGCTATCTTCGCAGAGACATCTCGAATGTTATCAAGGTGTTCCGTGGTCAGATGAGCATATATGTATACGACAGTGACAACAATCGGGAGCTTACTCAATAAGGACAGTCAAAGACTCAATCCTAGGTGATGCACAAAAAAATTTCCCTACAACGAGTGTCTCAGCATGACGAGTCGACAAGATGGTTATCCGGGTCCTACTGAATGGATACATCAGTCGTCGTACCATCACTGGACTCTCTGGCCTGAGAGCCGCTCTCGAGGGACATTGACATTGTTGTTCTAGATCACAACCAATTCCTTTTTAACGACATCCGAACAACATCTTAAGGAACAAACCACCTCTGATACAACTTTTTGAAGACCCGAACCTACCCAAGATCGAGCCGCAACTACCCCAAGCCAGCCTCTATAGGCTAGGGGCGGGCGAAAAGCGTCGAAGGCTAAATAGCTCGGGGAGACCTTTCTGGAATACCTATACACACACACACAGCCCACTCAATGCAAGAGTGAAGAGTAAAAAGAAAAGTAATGTACCAACTTATATAAATAAACCACAAAGTGAATCGACCTCTAAACAGTACAACGAATGTGCTAAAGGTAAACTGAAATGAAAAGGGGAAAACATGCACCCACACAAAAAAGTGCCACAACCTGGTAATAAGTTAACAAAAATAACAGTTGGGAGAGTCCCACACCTGGAACATGAATATGACCTCCGCACGCGGTCCAAGATCCCAAACACTTAAGCTTCTTGAACGTCACGTCCAACCTATCCGTCGTCTGCAAGGGTACACCGTGTGCGGGCAAAGCCCAGGTAAGGGTGAGTATTAAAATACCCAGTAGGATTCCCAGAAGTCTCTACAGATAAACAAAGGAGATACTGAAGAGGTGAGAAGTAGATCGAAGAAGGAAAAGTAAAGGAGTACAACCGAGAGTGCAGTAAAGAGTACAACTCAACCCAACACGAGGAAGGAAGTAGACTCGTCCTAACATAAGGATCTAGGAACAGTGATAAGATGAACTTCTCATCGAGTCTTCGCTACCTATATAAGGAGAGTAGACTCGTCGAACCATGAGAATCTAGAAACAGAAAGCACGTGGCCTACCCTGCGCGTAATCCCTTCTCCTGAAAGGAGAGTTACCAAAACCCAAGAAGTTGGTATTGGAACAAGGTATATACATATCAATATGCTCAAACTAGAAAACCGAACAAGGTCGTAAGGGTATCTCAATCTCATAGCATAGTCCATGAAAAGGAGATGCCAATAGTCCAAGATGTAAACACCATTGATGCCCCACATCCCACATGTCTGCCCTGAACTGTATGTCTAGGGGCTCAAATCACCGCACCTTGATACTATCCACTATGGGTGGTACAAACTCTCCCTCAATGTTTTATGTCATGTCATAAGGACACGTCTCAGTGGGGAAAGCAGCCCACATCCTTGATAGTTCAAGGGTATGTCAAACCACACCATGTCCCTGCCAAAGCTGTCACATCATTGACCAGTACGACTACGATTCCCGCTCTGGAAGTCACTAAGAGACAAACCACAGACTAGCCCAGTAGAAAGGAATAAGTCTAAAAGAAGTCATTGGGCGACCCACTGCCCAGTCTCTGCTGGAGGGTAGACCATAAGAGGTCGACAGGCGACCCACTGCCCCACCCTGCGGTAGGGTAGACTTGGAAGAAGTCGATAGGTGACCCACTGCATAGTCTTTGCTAGAGGGTAGACATGGAAGAAGTCGACAGGCGACCCACAACCTAGTCTCGCTGGAGGGTAGACCCGGAAGAAGTCAACAGGCAACCCACAACCCAGTCTCGCTGGAGGTTAGACCTGGAAGAAGTTGACAGGGAACCCACTACCTAGTCTCTACTAGAGGGTAGACCTAGAAGAAGTCGACAGGAGACCCACTTCCCAGTCTCTACTGGAGTGTAGACCTAGAAGAAGCCGACAGGCGACCCACTCCCCCGTATCTACTGGAGGGTAGGCCTAGGGAATGTCCGATTACTCAGCACTACAACTTACATCATCGCATCTTACCAACATCTATACAGTGCATTTGTTTAGAGTACGTCCACAGAAGCCTTCGACCATCACCCTTTCCTATTTCCACATTTAATATGATCACGTAAGAGGCTCCGCTAGCACGAACATATTTCCCCATTGTAATCCTCACAAAAAAACACGTGAGATAGACTACAAACACAGTGGAAAAATTCTCCTGATGGAAAAGTTACACAATATCGCATTACGCCCACATGACATCTCATAGGGCCCGCACCTCAGTCCTGTAAGAGGTCGGGAGAACTGGGCCATGACGATGCTCTCATAAAAGCACAATGAATTGACTAATCATACACACAAAAAAAGATACTTAATGAATATTTCACAGTAAACTACACAAATCTCTAAAGACGGCTCGTGGGTCCCATGCCTAAACTCTAGTTTCAATGCCTAAAACCACCCCCATCAATTTCGTCTTGATGCCAGGGTCACTACGCCGCTGACGACGCCTAAAACCGACTCCAGATGTAGAAGCTGCAATTTCCTGCGTTATACGCAAATGGGGCCTCATGGGGCCTGAACATTGAGGCCGAATTTAGGGGAGCAGATTGCGCTATTGAAATCCCCTTATTTGAAAACTCAAAAAGGAGTACTCAAACACCCTAAATGGATGTCGAATGAAAAAGTGGTGTTCCACCGTAAAACGTGAGAACTAGGCCCTGTGGTGCCTGCACCTTGTCCCCAACCCAAATGCTTCAGAAAGCATCTCAAAAAGTCTGCACAAGGACTGGGGTCATGCTGCCACTGATGGCGCGTCAATCGGACATCCCAAGAAGAAGTTTGGTCTGACGCAATAATTAATTAATTAATTAATTAATCATTATCATCAGGCGTTTCATGGTTTCCAGTAGTGAAACCAAACCACAATGGTTCTGAAGGAACATCGGAATGACTGTGTTAGCCCCAGGGCCACAATGCCTTGGACGGCGCGTCAAACAGACATCCGGCTCGCGATGCCCGTCCGTTGCAACTTTAATAATAATTTATTATTATTAAATTAATGTGTTTCGGGTCACCCACCTTTGGAAAAAACCCAAAAAAACTCCAAAACCCATCTCAAAGAGTCTTTCTCGAAGGGAACAATCCACAGCTGCAGACGGCGCATCAAACGGACTCGCTGTTTAGCAGTTACAGCCCCCCCCCCCCCCCCCCCGAACGCAAGGGGGCCTAACCAGGCCGGCCCGGTCCAAACCACCGGCTCATCACGCCACGGTCGGCTGGCCGCAACCCACCTCATGCCATCGGACCCGCCTCAGGTCCAATTTTATCCTTTTTCACTTTTTTTAAACAGACTGCCCATCCTCGCTGGTCTCCTTCCTCGCGCCGCGTCAAGGAAGACCCGCAACAAGCAGGTCTTGTTCCCCAGCAGACCCGCTTTGGCCGGTCTCCTCCATCACACCAGCAGGACCCACAAGTCACGGGTCCTCGCTCCTTCTGCACACTCGAGGTCAAGCCTCGAGTTCCTCCTACCAAGCGCGACCGGCCATGCCAGACAGCCCCCGCCTGCAGCGCTCCACCGCGACACCGATAATGCCGCCTCTCCGCCACTTCACCAGCTGCACCGGCCAGCCTGAGTGTCGTGGTCCCTCACGCTCTGCTGTGACACCGCCTGAAGCCAGCACCTGCGCCAGCTTCCCTGGTTCTCCCGGCCACCGTACCTCCTCGGGTGCGCACCGCTCCGATGCCGCCTCCGCAGCCCCGCCCTACTACCCCGGTCACCTCCGGTTCTCCAACACGCGGCAGTCGTAGCTAGCTGCTCCACATCCGTCCTTGGAATTACATCATTCATACCTGATCACCTCCGATCGGGAACCATTTTCAGCCAGCCGGTGACACCCTCCACCGCCGTCCATCGACCACCATGTCCGAACTCCCGCTGCACCACACCGACCTCCGGGCACCACCCTTGCCGAAGCCAGGGCTTCCGACAACCGCTGCCACTGCTCTGGCGACCAAAAAATCAAAACCGAACAAGGGTTCGGGATCCTCAGGGTGAGACCTTCGCTTGGCCTGCCCCCGATCATCGGTCCGACAAGGTTATCGCATGTCTGAAAAACATTGGATGAAGAACGCCCAAGAATGAGGATCAAAATTAGGGATCGAACGATTGCCATGTTCATTAGGCAATCATCCCAGTTTGAGAATTATAGGAAAACAATTAATGACTAAACTTGTAAAAAACTCATGAAATTTCTGATGGTGCGGAAATTAACAAGAATCTTACCTAGATTTGGATCTTTCGTCAATGAATAACACGCTTACAAAGATCCACTGCATTCATTGCGCTTCGGAACACCTCGATCCAAAGCATTATCTTCATCCGCCAATGGGAGGAGGTTGAGATGGTGGGAGGTTAGAGAAGGAGAGGTTACACAGGGTGGAAATGAGGGGTGGACATGGGAGGTGAGGAAACATAAAAAAAATAAACCCTTTAAAAAAAATAAAAACTTAACACAAAATTAAATCTGCATCTGAAACTTCCAATGTTGTGAAAGTTAGGTCAAGCCTAGGGTAAACACCATCTCCTGAGCACAACGGTGGTCTAAGAATTTTAATTTGATGCTCCATTTGAATGATATAAAATCTAACGTCTGAGACCACTGAATTACGAAAACACCCCTGGTGGCGTTTTCCAGAGAGGGCCCACACCCGTGAAAGTTAAACCCCTCCTAGGGTAAACGACATGCTCCGGACTCAAAGGTGCCCTTGGTTTTCCAATCCGAGCTACTGTGTAACAGATACTATAGTTTAACAATTAAATGAATACATTAGTTATTTTATTTATCTCTTTAATGTTCTGTTAATGGGAGAGGGGTCCCAACGTCCCCCGCCGACTCATTTTATGTCGCGGCTAGTGTAAAAACCCCATTTAGGACCCATCCGTAGTCTCAGATTTAGGATCCGAATCACCGTTTAGGAGTTATCCTATTTATTTTGCATTCCTAGTGTGAATGCACTGAAAATTTAATTTTGGCTACACTGGGGCTCAAAATTGTAGGCCGTCTGAAGGCGTTGATCTGGAATAACATCAATAATTTTCAAAAGTCTTTTATAGAAAAAACTGGGTTCTTAGAAAAACATCTATGTTATATAGAAGGATGGATGACTACCAAATCTCAACACTCTCTCTTCTATGAGAGTTTATTTAAAAATGGGTAATGATGGATTGCAGATATATTGTACTTTATATTATAATCGATGATAATATGAGGTTGTTCATGGCTGGAGCCAAACATATTAGGAGGAGGTGATGATGCTGATGTCCTGCTAGATTATGATATTATACATTTCTAGTTTATGTAAGTGGTTTTGAGAAGATTTTTCTATGATTTTGTGGTTGGAACTAGTTAATAATCGGTCCATGTTCATTGTGATGAACATGTGATGGTTGTTGTATGGGATGTTATCTAGATATTTCCTTTTGTGATGTTTCTTCAGATGGTTTGAGGTTGGTCGACATAGAATTGATGGGAGTTATAGGACATCTGAAATTGTTATTGGGAGTGAATAATTAGTGTGGCAGTGATTTGGGGTACTCTTCATCATCATGATTATTCATTTATTATTATAATTGGAATTTTTTACTTTCTGAGTGGGTGGTGTGAAGTTGGGATTGATTAGTTGACCAGTAGAGGCGCATGTTGATTTGTCTATTTGTTCATTAGTTCCTTAGTATTCAATCTTCACACGTTCACGAAGGACCTTTGGTATTATAAAAATAAGAACAATTGTTTTATTCTCACCATATGTATATATAATATTCTATCATGTTAACAAGAGGTTGTAGAAGACCGAGATGCAAAATTATAACTTAGATCCCAGAGTTTTTGAGTCACTGTCATATGACATATTTTTTGGTCTTCAGTCATAGAAATTTATTGTATTTGTTGATATTTGACATTAATTTTGGGATGGTTTGGTTTCTATTAATTTATATTAAGTTATTGGTATTCATATAGTGTATCTATTTTTTCACTTTATAATATATTCATTACTGAGGTTACTACCTTTTATGTGTGAGATTTATATACCCTTGGTGCTAATCGCCAACTCAGTTCCTTTGTGTGGTGAGACAAGAGGGTCATTATCTCTCTCCCTATTAGGAGGGGAACCTCTAGGAGAATGGGTCTTGAAAATATTCTCTTTTGATTGGTTGTTTATTAGGACACAACCACATTGTACATCACACCAATTGTTAACTTGGTTCCTTCTAGTTTTGAATATTTACTAATAACAAAATAGAAACTATAAGTATCATTAATCAAATTGATCAATCACATAATAATGAAAATCATTCCTAATATGTCCCAAATTATGATATGTATTTTTCATACAAGGAAATTCAAGGTTTCAATAAAGAATATATTCAAATTAATCATAATGATTTATAAATAAAATGTGAATTAATGAAACCAGGTCCCCTGGAAGTGTCAAAAAAGATCTATAGATAGAATTATTTTTCATGATCCAGGTAATGATTATGATAATACTGAACCATCCTTTTCGGGGTTATTACCCCTAGCCGCATCTATGGTAGTATAATATCTAATTGTTTGTATTTGAACAATAATTTCATTAATAGTAATGAGAAAAATATACCTTAATAAAATTTCAAGATGCTAGAATATACTATGACTTATCCCCAAGGACTTCACTAAATTTTTCTATTCATAATCTGTAAAAATAAAAAATCTTGACAATGATTCCAACTTAGGTGACCTGATCATTACATAAAATGATATTAATTTATTTTCTTCGGATATCATAAAATCTCAAAATAATACCATCCCCATAAAAAAATGTTTTCTATATTTGGAGACTATAAAAATAATATTCCTATTTCATTAAATATCTTCACCATATCCCACAATTTTGTAATCACATAGTTCAATTCTTATGTAATCCTTATTTGAAACCATTAATTATAATTTATGTTAATGAAATATAAGAAAGTGAAAGGTAATATACAAAATATTGGTTCATAAGGAATATATCAATTAATGATCATTATTTTGAATAAGATAATAATCAGAATACAATATCATGTTTGTAAATTAGGAATGTAATTACCAATCAAGAAAATATCATTCACCACGTGTCATGGGTTGAGGATTTTTCATAACAAATGGCATTAGTCACAAGAGTATGAAATTATCAAAAATGAATCATGGTCTTTGAGAACATATAATAAGTATCATAAATACATTTTTGGGACAAAATTAATCATATAAAATAATTTCATTAGATGTAATAGTGGATAGAGTCCCATTGTGGATATGTTTGCTCCATATTCCCATCAATTTTTTAAGCCTTGTTCCAAGACTACCATAGTGGATAGATCTCAATAGTGGATTGGGTTCAACACATTCCCATTAATACATTTTTAGGGACCCATTCTAGAGATTTCTTACAATAAATAGTTCCTCAATCAACTAGGTTCACTACATATTCATTTTCATATTATCTTATATTATATCAGTCATTCGATATTAATTATAGTGATATAAAATTTTTGTTTGTCCCCTCACATAACGAAAATCATTGACATGTTTTCCACATGATTATAGATGAATTCATCACATCATCATAGAATAACCCTTGAAAAAACAAATCTTTTTGAAAAATATTTCCTCATAACAAAATCAAAATCCATATAAATAAAGGGAATATATTCTATCATAAAAACAATCATTGTTTAATCATAACTATTTTTACATGTTCAAGGAAATATTATTCATAAAAAAGATATCTATACATCATTACTGAAATTCATCTGGGTAATATACATTGATGGTTTCATTAGAATATATCCCAAGTGGATCATAAGAAACATTGAAGGATCTATATGTGGATAAAAATACCTTAAAAAAATGTAATATTTCATTCAAAACTGGGGAAATACACTTTTTCTTCAATGTAATTATAAATGAATAATTCCCAAACTATTTAGAAAATTCATTTAATTGGAAATAACCCTAGAACCCAATATATTAGGACTCATAGAAATGGATGGACATAATGGAGGGAAAATTATTTCTTTCACTAAAAACTAAAATAAACATTCTTTTTTAATTTTTAAGAAAAAACATAAAAAGCTAGTTCAAAAAAACTTCAAAAATTATTTTCCAATCCTTTGAAAAAACTAAAATATTTTTTAAAATGAATTTAATAATTAATTATATAATATAAAATAACACTAATGAAAAAAATATTAAAGAGGGGCATAGATGAGAAATATTTGAGACCCAAAAAAACAAAAAAAAATATAGATTTTCATAAAATACATTACTTATTCATTTTGTATAACAATGATATGAAAATGTAAGGGACAAATAGAAAACATATTAAAAACCAATTTATAAAAAACCATATGGTGTTTTAAATATAAATATCATGTAATTTACATTAATTTATATTTAACAAATAAAATTCCTAAAATGAATGACATTGTAACATGAAACCTTACAAAATGACTAACCATTCAAAAAAACCTCATGAAATAAAGAACCATATTTTTATTTTTAAATACCAATAGTCAAAATTAAATAAAAATAATTACATTCATGGTATTTATATACATCACACAAATAAAAAATATGTGAGTGTGAAAAATGTTTCAAATAAATAAAACTGAGGAAAGAAACTCATACCTAAAGTATTGACATACATTGTACATTATATTAAGATCATTTATAATAAATATAAATTTAGTTTATATCTATAAATAAACTTATTATTATTTATCCTAAAAATATTGTTTACTTATAACCTCTTATCACTGATTTATTTATAGTTTAGTAAAGTTAATAATTTGGTTGTTAATTATTCAATTGTTTATACATGTTTTAGTTTTTTGGATGTATTCCTTCCAACTTGATCACAAATTAATCATATAAAGAATCATATACATTGTATACATATTATATTTATTCATTCAATAATATTTTATAACCATCCATATATGGTTGTGATGAAAAATTAATCACATCACTTTGTGGAGTTGGTGGTCTGTACACACACATGAGTAATGTGTCCATTTTTCAATCAAAGTAATGGAATAAAAGTAAATAACAATTCACCTTTATAGAATCAGTATTATAATATAAATAAAATATATTTTTATTTAATTTATACTTATGATCATTTACTAATATTATATTGGAAAAATGAACAACACTGCATCATAAAAGTGGTAGTCTATAGGTATGCACAAGTAACATTATTATTTTCCAACCAATGACTCGGTAAGAAGGTAGTTATTTTTTAATATATAATGAATTATAAATATTTTATAAAATAATACATATATACATTAAATCCATCTATATAACCATAAATCGGAAATAGTGATGAAAAATATAATTCATCACTTCAAGAAGAAGGTAGTCCCTATATTCACGTGGGTGATTTTTTTTAATTTTCCATTAAATATATATGAGGTAAAAAATTTTGATCCATTATTAAGAAAACATTTTTTTTATATTAAATATACTTATTTCATAATGTTAAATAGTTTATATAATATTTATATTTGGTTAGAAAATAAAGAAACTCAAAATTGATAAGTAATGACAATTTCCTTTTTGTTGGGTATATTTTTTTAGCTTACAACTTATGCATTGTTTTCAAGGTGTTTTGATGATATCATGACCACTCACTATTGTATATGATGCTTTCGAGGGTATTTCAAATATAATTTTAAATATAAAATAATTAAATGGTGTGGATAATTGAGAAACGGGATGTTCCCATTTATATGTGAGGTGGGTTGAAAATTTGTAAATATTACAGATTTATTTTGTAATATACGTGTTTCACAAGTCAATTGGATCCAAATCATCCTATTTAAAAGGATGATGTGGGTAAGTCTTAAATACAATAAACTTATTAAATTTATTCATGTGTAATTTTTTATTTTAAACCTTCTAATTGGTTAACTCTTCCTTTAATATAATTGACCCTTACTGTGGAAGCAATATCCTTAATCATTAATGGTCAATAATATCATCCTAAAATGTAAATTGGAATTTTTTTTTAAATTAATGATATTATAGTCGTTTTCCAATTCATCAGATGAAATATACTATCATTGTTATTTTCTAGTGATTTGGAAAAAATTTAAATAATAAATCATATTTTGTAAAAAAATTATTAATATTAATATATTTTAATTTTAAAGGCACCAAGAAAATAATCAAATGAGGATATATAAACATTTAATATAATATTATAGGTATCCATAAAATTATTTTAAAACCAAAATTCATCAAAAAAAACTTTATTTAAATGTTTTCAAATTTATATATTTAATTTTTCTACAACTTGAACTAGCAATGTGCAAGCATTGCGTAAGAATTCAATTAATTATAATAGAAAAAACAATTAAAAATAAACTACTATCATATAAAAAATGTTTTTATATTTTAATTTATGTTTTTAAACCACTCATATCTTCTTTATATACATATGAAATAGTATTAGAGATATTAAACGAATTACCGTGTCATTTTATATTTATCATTTACTTAATATAAAATTATAGTTTTAATAAATGGAAAGTTGCTCAAAATTTATATATTTTATAAACTAAATTGTTTATAGTGGAGAAAAGAAATTATAGTTAATAAATATAAGTGTATCATTTCTTTTGAGACCTTATCTCAGAGTTGTTAATATTATTTAACAAATTTTACCATTTATCATGGTAATAAACTTTTGACATTGTTATTATTCATTATGATAGAGATGGACCATTTTAAACAAATATAAAATATGATAAAAATAAGGGATCTATTTATATGATTATATTTCACTAACTAGTAGAAAATAATTTTAAATAAATTTTTCAAAATGTGATGAAAATATTTTTTAGCAAAATTACCATTTTACAAAGGTAAATGATTTTTCAATCCAGTTATGTACAATGTTGAATCACATATAATTATATAACTTATTTTTAATAAAATTTATCTTATATTAAACAAATTCCTATCCTAAATTGAAATGGTATTTCAAAATATCATAATTTAAATAAATGAAATTACAGTTTTTAAAAATCAGTTTTTACTATTAACTAAAAAATCAAATATTTCAGAAAAATCACAAAAATTAGCACTATGATAATATTGAAATCATGATATAAAAAATTAATCATTTTTTCAAAATAATTTTATAAAACAAATATATTTATCTTTTAAATTAATATAAAATAAATACACAAAAATATATTTTATAGAAATATCAACAATTTTTATAATAAATTTCTCTTAACCTTATATGATTTCATTATAATTATTGAAATTTGTGTATTTTATAAGAAATTATAAATAAATTTGCATTATGATACCTTTTTAATAATTTCATTACTCATATTCATAAACACCAATCATACAACTTGGTAAAAATAGTCATGCTTAAATAATAATATTTCTGTAATATAAAATTATTTTCAAAGCATGGTGTTCCACGTATCACAAGCAATTGAAAAAATAAAAATTATTAAAGAAAAATTATTATAAAATCCTCATTTGTTAAAATTTAAGATCCTTATTCTTATATATTTCATGATATATTATATTAGCATAGTTAGAGGGAGTGGGAGAAATAAAATGAAAATCCTACTCTAAACCAAGAGGGAAGAACTCAGTGGGATGGAAACATAAGACCTCGCTGAGACCCCGTAGAGCCTCTACTAACCAAGAAGGACCCTTGGATAACTATTTCCAAATATAATCCATAATTCTTATAATATTTTATATATTTATTAGTAAATTAAAGTTTATTTTCATCATCGTATGTTCACGATATTGGTTGGTTTCCACATGCTTTAGAATGTCGATTTCGATTCCATCAAGTTATTAATTACTAGATTATTCATGGTTCTATAATATATTCTTTATAATTTTTTATATTTTTTCTAATTTCAATCCTTTTTAATTTTGGTTAGAAAATGTAGAGATGAAATTGGAGTTGAGATTTATTATATAATTTTTTTTCAATTAAAAATTTTCTTGTTAATAATGTTTGTAATTTTAATATAACCTTGAAAGCAATAATAATTACATAAAAAATTATATATATTTATATACATTCATTTAATATTCAAGTTTTGGTTGTTCCAAAAAATAAATATGTCATTCCATTAATGTAGTAGTTTGCATGTACACAATGATGATGTCATTTTTTTCATATAATGAGAGAAAGGTATAAAATGGGTTTAGTTTTCATAATCATAAATGAGATATAAACATTTTATTTATTCATTATATATCATTTTATTGAAAATAATAAAAGGTAGTCATTAAAAATCAAATATCTCAATTTTTGAGGTTGTTGTCCACACATACACATGATGGATGTTTTAATTTTTATAACAAGTATGGAAGGGATGAAATATATTTATCAATAAATATTATAATATTTAGGTATCATAATTATAATGATTTTATTAATTTTGTATGTTATAATATATATTAGTTAATTGAATTAGACTAAAATAAATATAAATGTAAATGAGATATTAAGAAATTTTAACCATACTCTATTGAATAAATTTATTGGAAATTTGACTGTTGTTTTAGGGATTGTCTTTTTAGGATATTAAAATATATAGGACATGGATAAAAATTATTGGAAGCTATTTTGGTTTTTTTCAGAACAGAGTTCCTCTTTGTTTGAGGAAATGCGGTTTTGTGAATGGATCCTTTTATAAGTGATATGGGTGGAATATTATGAAATAATATGTATTCTATTCAATTAATGAGGCTCAAAAATATTCTACTAATTAATATTTGAAGAGTTTCGGTTGATAATTCCACAAAAAATTTATTTTATTAATTTTTTTAACGTGATTTCAATTGTTTTCTCTTAATTTTAACCTTTTTATATTTTGAATTTTACCAAGATAACTAATTTTTACCAAAATAATTTAATAATTTTCTTAAACATATAATGGTTCTAATTATATAATTTGGACCATATAATTACAAATATTTCAACCATTTTATTATGTAAAATTAATAAATTTCAAAAAATTAATTCTATATTAACAAATCTATAACACATTTAAAATTTTCCCAGATAAAAATATAACTTATGTTATAAAATATCAGATATATTTTTCTAAAGAAAACATAATATTTTAAATATAAATTTATAATTAATATAAATAATTTTTTAATGGAATATTTAATAAATGAAATGAGTTATTTTTATTTAACAATGGTGTCATAAAAGCCATAATATTTCTAAAAATAAAATTTTCATTATTCACATAAAATTAATATTTTTATGAAAATAAAAAAACAATCGTCCAAAAATAATATTGTTATGGGGAATCTGAAAAAAAATAATCATTTTTTTATATTCAAAGCCAAAAATTTTTGGATTTAAAATTAAAAAGTAAATATAAAATAATATTGAAATCTATTTTCATTGGAAAATGACTTCTTTAGATGAAGGATATGGTATATACCTATTTATTTTAAAAATGGTAATCCCTTTTATAAGTGAGGTAACCCTTTATTTATAGTGTATATTTAACCATAAAATGAAATTATTGGTTTTTTAGAAACACTAATTGAATTTAATCAATGCATTGGTATTAGAAATTTTAAATTTCATTTTATTTTTACATATTTTATAAATTAGGATGCCTAAACATATTTCTTTAAATCTAAATACTATATTACAATGTTGAAATTTATTAGATATAATTTGTATCTTAACAAAATATATCACTATACATTTTGGTTCAGTGTTATAGGTGATATAATCTATTGAACATAGTATTTAATTAAAGTATAATATAAACTAAAATATTATGGTGTAAATGATTTTGTATTACCACCAGAGTTATGTTTCTTATTAATATATCCATACTACTATGGATGAGTAGTCATATAGTTCTCCTAAAATGTTCTTATTTTCATAACTATAGTGTTAGATATTTTTTATAGTTAAAGTTATTTCAATTTTTTGGAATAAGATTAAGTGGATTACGTAACCATGGTTTTGTTCATGTGTATTATAGTTGATATTGGAATAGAAGGTGGATAATGAATGGAATGCAAGGATTTTTAACCTAAATTTAACTTTTTCATTGATTAATATTTTGCTAAAAATGAAATTTTATATAAATTTTTCATTTAGTGTGTCTTTATTATTCTTATTCACCAGAATATAGAGTAGATAATAGAGAACAATAATAGGTATATTTTCATAACCACCTTACTATTATATGATATTTTTCATAATTACATGTTCTGATATAAGGTTCTATAGGGAAACCTTGGATTGTGTATGGGGATGTCTGATTTGGGGTAGTATAGTTTTAATAATGCGGTTATCTATGTTAGAGTTTGATTTTTGGTTATTTGGTTAATATTATATTAATATAGGAGGAATTATATGTGAAACGTTATGAATGTCTGTATTTATTCAAAATGATGATATTTTTGAAAATATATTGTGATTAATTATGAATTTTTTTATTTCGTTTCTTTTTAATCTTTAGAAAGTTTAACCCTTACAAAAAATTCATTTTTCCCATTGTGATAATCCCCCCTAAGGTTATCTTTTGGATCCACTCATTGTATCCTTTTCTTACTAAAAAAAACCATAACAGGATCTGTTCACAAAATAATATTATTTGGTCATGGTTTATGATATTGTTTGAAGTAAGTACAAGAAAGAATTTAATTTAATTATTATGGTATGGGGTTTTTTGGTACATAATATGTGAAATATGTGTAAAAATTTTATTCGGATGTGGAGGTCCCCTATGATTACCAACAAGGACTCTGATTTCAAGGGGATATATAAAAGTTAAATTTATAATGAATCGAGGTAAATTACATTGGTATGTGTTTATCCATCAACTGATTTTATATTATAATAATTTTGTGTTCTATGTATCTCATTACATAAATTCTTATTTTCATGGTTTATTAAGGTAAATACTAAATTGTGTTTATGGAAACAACAAAAGTTTGTCTGTTTTAAAAAGTTAATCATTTATAGTGAGTATATTATACTATTATATAATATAAATGGTAATGTTTTCATTATATTGTTTAAAATATTAATTCAGGATGATTTAAGTTGATTATATTATTGATTTTATGTGATCAAATGGGGATAATATTAATAAATATGGATGTATAGAATCCTTGCATGTGATTTTTTGATTTTATAAATAACAAATTAATTAACTTAAATTGATAAAATGTTTTATTATTATAAAATATGCCATGAAAAATTAATTTTTTTTTAATATGATTTACATTTTTGGTAATATATGATAATATATTACAATGGTGTTTATTCTGATAAAAGTTTATAATATAACTTTTTTTTGTATGAAGATAACAAATTTCACATGATGAAATATATTATAATAAAATTTTCAAAAAATTTATGGCATGATATTAGAAAATTGAATAAACGTATTATTATATAAATCAACATATGTGAAGCATGAAGAATGCTTGGGGTGATAAACTTATATTTGGATGGTTTTTTTATGAAAAAATAAGATATATTTTAATGTAGAAATAATTATGATTTGTTTTACTCAATGATTATGAAGAAAATGTATTGTAATGAAAATAAGACTCACTATTTTTTATTATCTATTGAATTAATTTTTTATATTGTTAAAAATATATTATTTTTGAAACATTTCAATTGATAATGAAATGTTATTTACTAATATTTACATATTATTATGTAAATTTTGCCATCATTATTTTGAGCATATTATAGTATATATTATAATGATTTTTGTATAGTTAATTAATTGGTTGATATATAAATAGATTAATTATGAAACTATAATTTTCATATAATAAATGAATTTTTATCAAATCAATATTGTGGTAATTAATATATTATTTTTTCCTTATTCTTATTATGATGTGGATTTTCCTATATTTACTAATTATTTTTATGATGTACAAATTATAGTTTTTCTTGATATGATAAATTTAATTAAAGAGTGGATTTTGGTTAAGATGGTATATATAGTTTTATATAAGGAATTATGGATCAAGAGTAAATTTATATGGTAGATACAATTGAGTATGACATTAATATATTTTGTAATCCATTTGTGAGGGTGTGTCTCTTTCATTTATTCCTTCTTCAATGTTTTTTTGAATACAATAAAATTTATGGGAAAAAAGAACTTTATATATAATGATTTATTCCTACATTCTTCATATCAGTTAATATAGTGAGTTATAGGGGGTATGAATTCTCTAAATCCATATAATAGGGTTGGTTTGGGATATATTATTTGAAATTTTAAGGTGATATATTTATCTATTTAGTCTCTCATGATTTAATGTATTTTAAAAAATTATAGTTTAAATTTATTATTCGTAGTGAATTTCAGTAGAATAATCTAATAGTTATCAACAAGGAAAGAGATAAAATGGACATATTATTCTAGTTTCTATGAAATTCAAAAAGGATTTTACTAGGGTTCATATTCATCTTCTAATATTCGATAAGCAGGATATAAATGCAGAATGTGGGCATGTAAGTTTTCTTTCTATTTATTTATGATTTCTAGTATAGTAATCTCATAATGAATATTATTTAGAAAATATATATTGTTGTTTTTGGCTGTGAATATTAGTGCTACTATTTTATATGTATTAATTCAAGGTTGGTTATCCTTTTAATTTGCATGAAACATTGCTGAACTGATTCATTAATTTGGGTTTCATAACTAGTTTATTCTATTATGTAAGTTTGGGTAATATGATATGGGATATTGATAATTATATAGTGTGAACATGGGTTGTTTTCACGTTCTATTCTAGAGGTCATTATTTTGATTATACAATATTAGTACATTCAATATTTAAAAAGTACCCTTAATATTTATTTGCATAAAAAGAAATCAAAGAAAAATATTTCCTTGCATGATTTGGTGGAATGTAATATTTTTATAATATGTTCAATATAAATAAAAATTAGAACAATTTTTATATTGAGTTTTAGAGATGATAAATTCTTTCATTATCGCATCAATATTCTATATTTAGGAAACAATATGTGGTTGGTGTTCTTGGTAGTATGGTGTGTTCATTGTTTCATTACGGTAATTCATAAGAAGTTTCTAAATGGAAATTTTATCATGGTGGTTGGGTGTAACATTAATCTTGGTGATGTGTAATATTTTAAATAGATGGTATTTTCTAATATATCAGTGATGAGTTCATTTCTGTGATCTGTTATATTTAATTGTATATTTAAATTATTTTATGTGGTTAGTTTTAAATGATTATATATTCTAAATATTATTTTGTTGAGGAATTATTTTATAAGAGATATCTGGAATAAATGTCTCATTGAATTTATTATCTGCTAGGCATTATTGGAAGTGAATTTTTTATTACTTGAAGTAGGATAAATCATTATAGGTGATATATTCTAAGTGTGGTTAAATATTCTAGGGATGGAGTTTAAAAATTTTAAAAGTATGTAATGTTAACAATTAACATATATTTATTTTAGATATTTATTATTGGATTCCACATTTAATAATTAATGATTTTTATGATTTCATTGAGGATTACAAAATAAAGTCTTATGGTTAGAACTATCATCATATTAGGTCAAAGTTAGTGAGTAAATCTTATTTATGGATATATTGTATATGATATGGAATATAAAATTCAATTAATTATATAACCTTGATAGATTGTGTTTCATATATATTTTAAACTATTGGTATGATTTTATAGTGGTAAAGTGGTGTGTAACAGTTTAGTTTGGAATAGAAGACACATTTAAAATTTCAATATCCATACTTATTTTAAAAAAATTAAATATTTTCTGTCTTATAATGAGTTTTCATTTTGTAAAAAAGTAGATATAAAATTTTATTTAGAGATTTTATAGTTAATATTTTTTAAGACAAATAGTTTTTCTTCTATTATGTATTATGGTGAATTAAATATTTCTGTTTGAAATTATTTGTTTTTAGTTTTCTGCTTTTGGATTTTTGGAGAAAAAAAGTGATTAATATGTATTCAATATAGATAATTTGAATTTCATTCATTTATATTTTTTAATATTAAGGGTAATTTCATTGGTTTTTTGAATTTAAAGTTTTAAATAGTGTGTTATAAATGAAAAAATGAATTTTTATATGCATCATCAGGTCAGGAATTAGTCATTTTCATTTGGATGGTTCTTTGGTGGAAATTCATGTAGTTGATCGATGATGGGTGTGTTTTTTGGAAGGAGAAATATTGTAATAAGTGGGTATAATCATAGAATAAGAAAATTAAGCATTTAAGAAGTGTGGTTTTCTATGTAATTGATTATTATGAAAATAATTAATTACCGAATTATGCGAAACTATTTTGTGTAATTTATGCAATTTGACATTTAATAAAACATGAAACTTCCATTTTACTAACGTTACATCCTAAGAAAATTATTATATATCCTATAGAATATTTTAATTTATTTGAAAAGTTATTCAATATTAAATAATTTATTTTCATGGTAAATTTAGTAAATAAATCCATGGACCTATTGTAAGTGAATTTTCTAGATCTATCATTTGTGATCACACAATTAAATCATTGAGATCACTATTTTTCTTGGTAAATGGATGATTAAATTGTTTATATTGATAAACCATGATATATTTTTAATCAATTATAGACTTTAGGTTTAAATTTATGAGATTATTGAATGTTAATTATTAAGTGTTTTAGAACCATACTGAGTTATGGGAAACTAGCATTTCTATTTGTTTGTCATTTGAATTTATATAATATTATTGATGTTGTGGATGGTAAAATTCATTAATCACATGGGATTAATAATAAATAATATTACAAACCTAAATATAAATGTATAATATACATTTCATAGAAAACTATAAAATAAAATATATTATAAATTTACTAATCATTGAATTTTTTAATGTGATTAATGATATTAGTCTGAGTAAATTAATTATGGGATATAAATAAAAAAGGAGTTTGGTTTTATTTTATTAATTTTAATAATTTACATTTCTATATTAATTATTTGGGAAAATATATTTATAATTTAATGTCTTAGAAGGGGTATATTTTAATAAAATTAAAGATATATGGATTTATTGATTTTATTACAGTTTATTCGTGTAGAAATGATAATTGGAGATAATTATGTGTTGTTAATTCATTGTTTAGTTTTTTCTACTATAATAAAACCTTTATGGATTGAATATGTAATATATTTTTTTATAAAAATAATCAACATTTTTATTAGATAAAAATAACATATCATTGTTGGTCTCAACTAAAGTTGATATATTCTTTCAAATTTCAGTTTAGTAAATATGGTTTCTCACATATTATCTTTATGTTCTATAAAGTGATAAAAATGAAAAGGGATTAATAAATATGGATGACAGTATTATTTAAAATTTGGAAAGTTGTTAAATGGATATATTTACAAAATTCATTTGCTTATATGTATAATTTATTTTTATGATATTTAGTTAATAATGATGATGTGATTTATTAGAATAAAATATTAAAAAATTGAATTTTAAAATGAATTTATTATACTTTTTTATAGCTATTTAGTGTTATTTTATGTGATTGGGAGGTAGACTGTCTTTTGGAATTGGTTATTAATTTAATGATATGATATTCTTAATTTTATATTAGTTGATGTGAAAATATGACATGATAATGAAAAAATATGGAATCATGAATGTGTAATAAAATATATATGGATATAGATGTGTATATAAGTTGAATTGAACATGTGTTGTGTGTGTACATTTCTAATAAATATGAAAATTATAAAATCAAATTGATAAATAATGTAACAAAATTTTTATATCAAACTTTTTTATTATATCTTTGACCTTTCCCATTATCATTTTTGTGATTTATCTCACTCATGTTTTAGCTACCCAAGTGGTAGATGATAAAATTAACTGAAATGTAAAGTCAATGGTTTTATTTATACCATTTGATTTATTTTATTTTTTACATCCATAGTATTTTTGAACTATTTTTGTTAATATTGATATAGGTGATGATGTTTTATATATTAATATTATATTCATGGAGAGATTTGTTATTTGTTTTTGATGGAGATGTATGAAGGGATGTTTTATTACATATGGGATATTAAATTCCCTCTATATGTATAATTGTTTTTGTTGTATCCATAAAACTATTAAATTTTTATTGTTTTTTTATTCACTTCATATAATGTTGATGTTGTTGTGGACATTGTGATCGATGGGGGTAGTGGTTGTAGATATTTTATTTTTATAGGTATTGATTGTTATGAGGTTGATGTTGTGATGTGGTTGCAGGGAATATGGTGAGGTGATGTGGTTTTATTGATATGGATGATAGATAATGCTTGTGTGGAGGAGTGTATAGTGGATGACATGTGGGGATGGTTTTATGGAATTTAGTTGCTACGTGACATTTTTATTACTAAGAAGATGAGTAATATATATATGTGTGTGTGTGTGTAATTAATTGATAATTTATTATCTAAATTCACTTGACACATAATATGTAACAAAAAGAAACTAATTGGTTTACTTTTATACTCACCATATTATTATATTTTATTTTCATATATATAGAATCATGTTGAAATTGTTTCGGGTGGAACCATATCAAGTGTAGAAAAATGTATAGTTTAGAGTAAGATGTGTTACTTTTATAAATTAGGGCCAAAATACCAGATTTTTTCCTAAAGGAATTCATTTATTTAATCATACAATATTAATTTTTGTCCTTAATATCAAGAGTGACCCAAAATAATTACATTCAAGATTATTCTAAAGGCCTTTACATTTGAGAATGGCCAAAAAGAATGTAGTATTTGAGAGATATCCTATAGACCCAAAATACAAATCCTTTAAATTATTTCCTTTTTTTATATAATACAACACAAAAGTGATTTTCTAGGGGTCCCAAAATTTTTATCTTTAATTGATTCATTTTATTGAAATGGTGATGATGGATGAAGAAATAAAAACATGACATTCTTATAAGATGAAATCTTCGATATTAATTCTACAAAATTATTATTTTTTATTTAATTTATTTAATAAATTATATAAATTTTTTATTTTTATTTTTCAAAATTAATTAAAATGGATGATTAAAAAATATTGATGGTCAGCAAACAGGTATAGAAAACTATGAATCCAAATTTTGTATAGAGAAATAAAATTGAATAATTTGAAAAATGGTTTATAATTTCTATAATCATATATCTAAGAAATTAAGAGTTCTAAGGTCACTCTAATAGTTGTTTCTAGGTCTTCACATTTTTTTCTAGACTACTTGACTTTTGTAGAATGGAAATTTAAATTTTAAATTTATTCCCACCAAAATATTACAATAATTTATCCCCCCATATTCTTATACACACACTCCAGAGCCTCTCCACAACTGACTCCCTTCTCCTCTAACATCCAATTTTTTCTAATCCTTTATTTTAAGTAGAATATCTAATGTAATACCCCATATTTATCTTCATTTTTTATTATTCTCTTCTACCTTCTTCGTCTTAAATTATTTATTTGAATATCTCAGGAACATAAATGAGTAAAATAAAGAAATGAATAGAGTAGGAAGTCCAGAAATAGTCAAGTCAAAGGGATTTTACTTGTACATGGATTTCCCCCTTATGCCTTAAAAAGATCAATATTCAGAAATAGATGAAACTATAACCATGGTTTTATATAGAGTAATGGTGGTTCACAACCTTGTTTCCCCCGATCCAATTGTGCAGTACATGAGAATTATTGTCGAGAAGAATTATACACTTTTTTATAATATATGATATTGACCACGAAACAAATCTTATGCCATGGAATTAATTGTGATTAATAGTAGAGTCCATTTCAACTTCTAATAAATCTAAATTCATTTGACTCCAATAGCAGAACCCTATGAACATGGCCTTGGAGTTGAACTGAATAGAGTGACTGCTACCAAAATGAGATGTAAATTCCCGAATAAAAATTCAAATGGGGACACAAACACCACCCCATCCTCGCATGACATTAAGGACAAAGAAAACGTCCATTTAATGTTTGGGGCATATTATATTTGGGCACCATCAGACCCAATGCTCCTCTGAAATACTATTGACAGAGTGATGGGGTGGGATACTTCCCTATAGTGGTCTCAATGTTGGATTGTCATTCCATTTCTTAAAAATTTTAATAATTTCAATTAGGAGCTTCCATTTTATGATTATAAGAGACTACCCCGATGAAAAAATATCCTCATGAAAAAACATGTTTCTTAGTATCCAAATACACCAGATACCATTGATCATCATAAAAGCCATTTTCATACATTCTGGCCCTGCAGCAACCACACAATGAAACCTTCGGTCCCGGAATGAATTAGATTGATACTGCTGATAAGATAAAGATATAGAATCATCAAATAATCAACAAATAGTATGAACCCAAACACATTAAAATATATGTAGTTCGATCTCTCCTCATGGTGGTCCTTAAAATGTGGCCACATAAAAGTGATGAAAATATCAATTATTTTGATGTTTTCCTCTATAGGTATTTCATGGTTTATTATTCTATAGATAATGATATTGTATATATCTTGGATCATAGTGATCCATAGTGTCTTTTTTCAGCTATATGTTTGATTCCAGCCATCATATCTTATCAGAAGTCCCTTATATAAAATACTCATAAATTGGAGCCTTAAAAGATGTACTTATATAGTTCTATGTTCATGTCAATAAAATCAAATAATTCTAACTGATTATGGTCCATGATGGTTTTGATGAACATCATGTGCTAGATGGACTCCATAGAAGTGATACATGGAGTTGGGCACCTAGGGAGAATGATATGTGACCCTAAACAATTTTTATTCCATAATAGAACGTAACCTTTCCCCAAAACCCAATGAGAAAGAGGTTATCGAGTTGATAATTTAAAAAAAATCTTATTCCATAATGGGGAGAAAAACCCTCCTAACACCACCATACCCACTCTGCATTTAGTAGATATGCCCCTTCCCCAAAGGGTATACTCTTATATGTCTTCCCACGCCATCTTTTCATGCATTAAATGTATATCCTCATATTGATTTATCACATTGATACACATTACTATATTGGACCTTTACATACCATGAATCAAAATGTTTTCCTCATCTAATGGGGAATCCTAAATAAAATCTGCCATGATATAATAGATATTATATATGAATTATATGGGGACATTAATATATTACAGTGTGTGGATGGGTATGGATGAGATAACAATGTTAATCAGCATGATCCTAATTCCAAATCTGTCATGACCCACTGTCACCAAAAGGAGGGAAGGGTCGGCAGATTGCTAGGCTCTTCCTTATTTAAGTTAAAGGTGAGATAATGACCCCCAAAACCCACCTTCAATAGGTCCCGGAGTGGTGACCAGTGCCAAGGGTATAGAATCACACACTAAATGGAATGCATTACCCGTTTTCTTTTTATAGGATCATGAGATAAGATATTAAATCCCACAAAACCATGACTTAAATTAAAAAAAATTAAAGCCATGAACCATCCCAAATCCATGTTAAAAAAGTAAAAATCCACAATGTATAGGAGACTACAAGGAAAATTACAAAAAGAAATAACAACAACAACTACAATGATATGTCACAAGGTCTGAGCTAGTACGGCCCAGTACGATCCCTAAAGTCCTCCTAGAAACTTGAAATCAGTTTTATATACATAGGGTGAGAATACAAGTATACTCAGCAGGGGTAAACCTAAATTTCTCGTGCACAAGTGGGGAAGAATACTAATGCCCTGTGAGAAAAGAGATAACCAAGCACCTAGCAAGGAAACTAACCACCCAAGCCTCACCAGGGCACACAACCCAAATAATGCAAGTCAAGTAAAGTATAGTAGTAGGACATCGATGTTTGGGTACCCCACACCACTTTCCCACTGGTTATTGAATACATCCTACGCATCAGACAAATCCCACCATTCTCACCACAGTTCCACTGCCTCACCCCGCCCGCACACACTTGGGCAACATCCTCACGCAGTCCCACTTCCAAACCCCGCATGCAAACACCTGGGCCACAACTGTCATACGTAATCATGCCTGCAAACACCTAGGCCAGAACAACCACCACCACGCCCGAAGGCACGTGGGCTAGAAGATCTACCGCCATGCCCGAAGACACCTAGTCATCATCATGAAGACACTTGGGAAACCAACTGCCCACACACACCTAGGCCAACCACCACACTACCCTGCCTGAAGACTCTTGGGCTAATAATGGACCTCAGGCCATCACAGCCTGCCCGAAGATACTTGGGCTATCCGGGAAAGGGAGCAGAAAGGAGCTAATAACTAGCCACTAATAGAAGTGTTGGAAAAAACACCCTCCACCATGAAATGGGGGTGTTCATCTCTATGTGGTCAACTTCGGTGGGCGCGAATTAGAAACACAAAAACTACAAGTATGAATAGGTAACAAGAACTCAACCAAATCTATGTTTTTCTTCTGCCATCCTAAAGAACACACTCAGCACATGTTTCCACATCACAACTCGCATCAAACCAAAACCCATTTGTCCCATACTTGTTCCATGTTCAGTACTAATGTTAAATAAGTTTCTGCACCTAATTAGGAAACTAGCAATAATAAGAAGAGGCCTAGGAAATAGTACAGTAAAACATCCACTTAAACATTCACACCTGGTTCTCTTGTAAAGTCACAACAACAAAGGGATAAGTGAGATCCCTCGAAGTACTAGAACCAATGAAAAACACAAGATACATCCACATGTCCGCAAGATCTGGATCCAATGGTTCCTTAACAACAAAGGATTCCACCCCAATTCGTGATATAATCAATGTAACCACCCCACCTTAAATTCACAACCACTGGAAGCATAACAACAGGGGATCCCATCCCCACCCACATCACCCAGCAATCAGCCCATGAAGGAAAAACAACCCAACCACCACCACCAACACAAAGTAGGCCCATGCCAGTATTTTCAGATTTAAAGGATTTAACACAATCCATGATTTCAACTTCACTGTGCATTATCCGGGGTAATCACAGAAATGATTGATCCTGGTGCTTTCAATTTATTTAGTCGGATGTACGTAATTAACGAAATTACTTTACGCAGCAAGGGTTCACAAACACAATACAATCCATTTAATCATCACTAGAGGTAAGGGTTCATTAGTGCATAGAGAATGACCACCAACGACCATGATTTTCAGTAGGCATAAGCCCGCAAAATTCATAAATCATTAATCATGGAAGATAATAAAACAAAGCAGCATCATTGATCACACCCATCCCCCTTCATTCATTATAAAATCCATTCATTATCCTCATATAGGTTTGGTTCATCCAATTCTACAGAATCAAAAGCATTCCCAGCCCGCATGATACACAAAAGGGAGAGACGAAGGAGAAATTCCTTACTTGATTGATCGACGATCGATGTTTATCTTCATTCACCAGGAACAGAAGATGCACAATTTGCAGGGGTGAGACCTCGGGAACTCAAGGTCGAACAGACGAATCGATTGTAGGTTTATTGAGAAAAAGAACCCCAGAGGGAACCCTTTAGTTTATAAGGGACGAGGACAGTTGAGATAAGAACGTGAAACCGCGTAAGGAGTGGGGTCGTGGGTAGACCATGCGGCCCCACACATAATTAAAGGGGTCCTTACCCTCGGGGGTAGTTTAAACTGACGCACATACCAGGGTGCCTCGTTAAAAATTTAATTAAACGCCATTTATGGGCATTACTGGGCTTTTAACCAAGCATAATGGGGCCAAAATAGGGTTTAAAACCCAGTTTGCGCAAAAAGGAGGCACTACTGGAAAACCTGTGGTGGTAGGAAAGGGCGACCGGTAGCCGAGAGCTACCGGTGATTGGCAACGACCGGTAGCCAAGAGGTACTGGTGGCTGGGAGCGACCGGTATCTGAGAGCTACCGGTGGCTACCAGCGACCTGTAGCGGAGATCTACTGGTAGGCTGCAGCCACCGGTAGACCGAGCTACAGGTGGGCGATGGCTACTGGTAGACCGAGCCACCGGTAGTCCGAGCTACCGTTAGTAGTCAAACTTCACCGAGAAGCCTCGATAACTTTCCCAGACTCCCCATAACACCCAACATCAGATTTTTACAAAGTAATGGACCCCCAAAAACCTGGGCCATTACATCAGATACCTCTCAAAAAATTCTCACCCTCGAGAATCAAACCAACCCATGAGGAAAGAGAGGGTCCGAACAACCACCTCGAAAGATACCTCTCAGGAGTGATCCTCATTTTTAACTAAAAACCCCTCCCTCTAAAGAACCGAGAAACATTCCATGTCAAACTGCCCAGAAATGTGGGTTGGGGAGTCTCTTCACCCATGTCAAGATACAATCCTCTTAGGGCAGCACTGACTCGCCTGCACGGGTTCAATCGCATCCACCTTAATGCGTCTTGATTAGGGGTTGATCCTCCCCTCCCCATAGCAAGGAATTATCACACACATTCAGAGAGGAAAGAAAAACCACATATTTCATAGCCAACAAGGTAAAATGATCCACCACAATAAGTATAAACATAACAACACAATACTCAAAATAACTCTGGGTACTGGGCAGGCATATGTGCTTCCCTCTCCCACATACTCTTTGCAATCCTATCGTGTCTCAATAACACACTGACCAAGGGAATGGTTCACCCACAAAGCACCTTCTCCTCACAATCCTTGACAATTACTGATCTTTCCACAAATGTCGCATCGTCCTCGATGTCTAGATCTGCCTAGTCAAGGACATGTGAATCGTCGTGCAGATACTGACGGAGCTGGCACACATGGAAGCCTTCATGTATCCATAGTAGCGGCGGTGGTAATGCTAGCTGATAAGCCACTTCGCCGACCCGCCGTAACACTTTGAAGGGTCCGATGAACCTGGGAGAAAGCTTACTCCCCTTGCTGAACCTTCGTTGTCCATGCCGAGGGCAGACCTTCAAGAACATGTGGTCTCCAACCTCAACCTCCAAGGGCCTCCTCCTGGTATCAGCATACAACTTCTTTCAGTCCTAGGACGCCTTCATACTTTCCCATATAAGCTGAACCTTCTCTATTGTGCTCTGTACCACCTCCGGGCCAAGGATGCCCGCCTCTCTGACTTCGGTCCAACACACAGGTGAGCGGCATTGCCTCGAGTACAATGCTTCAAACAGGGCCATACCAATGGTGGAGTGATAGCTATTATTGTAGGAAAACTCTATCAAAGGTAAGTGTCGCACCCATGACCCTCCTATGTCCAGAACACATGCATGCAGCATATCCTCCAAGGTCATGATGGTGTGCTCGGTCTGTCCATCTGTCTGGGGATGAAAAGTAGTGCTAAGACATATCTGGGTTCCAAAAGCATGCTGCAATCCTCTCCAGACTCATGAGGTAAACTGTGTATCCCTATCCAAGACTATGTATCTCAGAACTACATGAAACCACACCCCATCATCCACGTACCTTTGTGCCAAAGCATCCACTACACTCGACTACTTAATCACGAGGAAGTGAGCCGATTTCGTCAACTAGTCCACTACTAACCAGATGGAATCGTACCCTCCTTGATCCTTGGTTAGTCCTGTGATGAAATCCATCAATATGTCCTCCCACTTCTACTCAGGGACATCTAGTGACTATAGTAGGCTACCTGGAACTCGGTGTTTAGCCTTCACCTGATGACACACTAGGCAATCGGCCACAAACTCTTCCACTGCTCGGTTTACTCTAGGCCACCAAAACGGTCTCTTCAGACACTGGTACATCTTGGAAACTCTTGGGTTTACCACTAGGGGTGAGTTGTACAACTCACTAAGAACCTTGCCACACATCACCTCTGGAACAAACAGCTTTCCTCAGAAAAGCATCCAGTTCTGACCATCCTCCATCCAACCTTCCGGAGCATTGCTCTGGTCAACTCGTTCACACATCATTTTGCACTCTGGGTCTTCTCACTGAGACTTCTCCCCTTGCTTTAATAGAGATGACTGCACTATCATCTGATTTAGGAAACCTCTACCACCATTCATCCTCGCATCCAGGTGCAAGGCAGCCAACTCCTCCATCACCTTCCAGGCGTCTGCCAATTCTCGGAACGCATCATTCTGTGATCGCCTACTCAAGGCATCAGCCACTACATTCCCCTTCCCTGATGTGTAGGAAATATTGAAGTCAAAATCCTAGAGGAACTCCACCCACCTTCGCTAATGCAAGTTTAGGTCCCGATGGGAGAAGATATACCTCATGGTTTTGTGATCTGTGAAGACCACAAAGCGTTCTCCGATGAGGTAATGCCGCCATAGCATTAGCGCAAAAATGACCACTTCATGCTCTAGGTCATGGGTGGCATAATTAAGATCATTGGGGAATAGCTTCCTAGACCCAAAAGATATCAGCTCTTGGTGTTACATCAACACACATCTGAGGCCTTGCCCTGAAGAATCACAGAACACCACATACGCCGCCCCTTCTTTTGGTAGTATCAGCACTAGGGCACTAACCAGCTTCTCCTTCAGATTGTTGAAGGCTACCTCGTACTGCTCAATCCACATGAAAACCTGATCCTTCTTGGTCAAGGCTGTCAAAGGGGCTCCAACTCGGGATATGTTGGGTACGAACCACTGGTAGTAACCTGCCAGCCCGAGGAAACTATGAACCTCTGCCACATTCTTGGGTTCTTCCCAAGAAACAACTGCTTCAACCATTGATGGGTCCACCACTACCCCCTGTTTGGACACTACTTTCCCGAGAAAGTGTACTCCTCACGTCCAGATCTTGCATTTTGAAAACGTCCCATTAAACTGGTTCTTTCAGAGGACCTCCAAAACCGTCCCCAGGTGCTCTATGTGGTCCTCCTCTGATCTTGAATAGATCAGGATATAGTCGATGAACACAACTACGAACCGATCCAGGTATTCCCGGAAGATGGAGTTCATAATCCCCATGAACACAACCAGGGCATTAGTAACACCGAAAGGCATGACTACCAACTCGAAGTGTCCATATCTGCACCTGAAGGTCGTCTCCGATATGTCACCCTCTTTCACCCTCAGCTGGTGATACCCAGACCGCAGGTCAATCATTGAGAACCACCCTGCCCCTTTCAACTGGTCGAAAGGATCGTCTATCCTCAGAAGAGGGTAGCGATTCTAGATCGTTACCTGATTCAACCTCCTGTAGTTTATGCACAACCCCGGACAACCATCTGCCTTCTTTGGGAACAAGACTAGAGCACCCCACGGTGATGAACTTGGTCAAACATAACCCCTCTTCATCAGATCATCAACATAAATCTGCAACTCCCATAGCTCCGAAGGTGCCATTTGGTAAGGAGCCATCGAAATCGGACGAGCACCATGCTGCAAGTCTATCTCAAACCAGATATCACGTCGAGGGGGTAGAGTTGTTACCTTCCCAGGAAAGACGTCCATAAACTTGCCAATGATTGATGGCACCTCTACCACCTCAACATCTACTGACTCTACTGACAGCTCCGCTAACAAATAGAGGAGGGGTTCCTCTCACCTGCTACCCTTATGACTTTTCCGCTCATCGGTGAAAGTAACTCACCGGCCACCCAAGCCTGAGAACACAAACCTTCCTTGGAAGCAGTCGATGACGACACACACAGATAACATCCAGTCGATTCCTAGGATGCCATTGTATGGTTGTATCTATAGCAGTAGGAAATCCCTGACCGACTGATGTGGCACAATCATCCGTCTGCATCCTCTACAAACATATAACAAGTCAGTCTAACTTCCGACTGGTGTGCTCAGAACAAGGGGCACTGAAAGTATCTCAACATCTAGACCAAAAGAACGGGCTAGACTGGGTGCAACAAAGGAGTGCGAAGCTCCAGTATCGAACAAGGCCTAAGCACGGGTACTAAACAAACTGATCGTACCTCAAACGACATCCAGTTCTGCATGTACTACTGCCTGTACGGCGTGCAACTGCCCACGCCTAGATCCCCTACCTCTCAGCTATCGGCGACATCTGTGACCATGCCCTGGTCAGAGTCCATGAGGAGCGCCCTAAGGTCGGCCTCCCCCTGCAGCGTCTACCCTCGGAGGAGCGGGAGCTCGCTGCCCCTGTTGCGGGAAGGGCCTAGCTGGAAGCTGCTGCTGAGATGGGTGCTGAGCATATCCTCCACTACCATACTAAACTCTGTCTAGGCACTAATTATAGAGATTTCCATGGCTACCACAGATGAAGCACCTCGGTCCTAGGCCCGAAGGGAAAGAGCGAGGACCGGGGGACCGAAACTGGAACTGATGTGGCCTGCTCCCTGCTGGTCAGAACCGAGAGGGTCCTGATGCTGGTGGTTTGGTACTGACAGCCTTCCCCTTAGATGATCCCATCTAGATCCCCTATCGTGTCACACCTCCTAGAGAAAGAATCCTATCCACCACTTTGGCCTTCTTATGGACCTCCAAGTACGTCAACTGGGTGAAGGGGGTAACATCATACTGGAGGGAGGGTCAGAGCACCTCCTCTAAACGTCTTGCCTGAGACTCCTTGTCTGGAAAGATGTCCAGAGAAAAATGTAGGAGGTCCTTGATCTTGATTCCCAGCTCCCTTAATGATATACTCCCCTCATGGAGGAAGAGTAGCTCCTGCCTCTTCTCCGCCTTCATCGTAGAAGAGATGAACACTTCCTAGAACTCCTTCTTGAAATCATCCCATGCCACCTCAGCCTCTCTCCTCTACCCCAGGTAAAGCTTCCACCACTGAAGCGCTGCTCCCCACATCTGGCTAATGGCCAGAATAACCCAGTACTCAGGCGAAGCCCGAAACAGGACAAAAGCTATCACCATCTCTTCTCGCCATCTTTTCATCTTCATGTCAGAGGTGCTGCCCTCATACTTCTCAAGGGTATGTCGCTGGAAGGCTCGATGCGTCTTCTGCAACTGGTCATCCTCCTCCTCTCGATCAGCCCTCTGCCGATCGGCCAAGTCAACCTCTTGGGCTTCGATCTCCCGTAAAACTCATGGTCGTCTCTCAGGTGCCATAGCTGCAAGGTAAACAAGGAATGCCTAAGCCCAAGTAGTGCAGAATATTGGTTCTTAAAATTTCTTAAACTTATTATTTATCTCAATTTCCCAAAACACCCCAGAAACATGACAACACAAGTCATTATGATGTATGTACCTTTCCTAGGGTATCTGCCATGCGATCATTGTGGCCCCATTTTGTCGTTCGGTAGGTCCAGTGTCCTTGCATTGGATCACGGGGGCCCTAAAATCTAGTGTCTTAGCCGATCTTCCCTGGCCTAATTCACGCACCAAGGTCACCCAACACTTTCGCCCTACCATCTCATGCAATCCTCACTGTGCCTAACTCTAGAATCAATTCTATCTCTCAAACCTCCGCCTTTGATACCATTCTGTCGCGACCCGCCATCACCAAAAGGAGGGAAGGGTCGGCAGATTGCCATGCCCTTCCTTCTTTATGTTGAATGAGAGATAATAACCCCCAAAACCCACCTTCAATAGGTCCCAGAGTTTGACCAGCACCAAGGGAATAGAATCACACACTAAATGGAAGGTTTTACCCTTTTTCATTTAATAGGATCGGGAGATAAGATAGTAAATCCCACAACACCAAGACTGAAAGTAAAAAAAATTAATGCCAAGAACCATCCCCAATGCATGTTACAAAAGTAATAATTCACAATGTATGGGAGACTACAAGGAAAAGTACCAAAAGAAATAACAAGAACAACTGCAATGATTTATCACAAGGTCAGAGCTAGTATGGCCCAGAACGATCGCTGATGTCCTCCTGGAAACCTGAAAGCGGTTTTATTTACGTTGCGTGAGCATACAAGTATACTCAACAGGTGTAAACCTAAAGCTCTCATACACAAGTGGGGAGGCATACTAATGCCCTATGAGAAAATAGATAACCAAGAACCTAGAAAGGAAACTAACCACCCAAGCCTCACTGAGGCACACTCCCCAAATAACGCAAGGCAAGTATAGTGAAGTAATAGCACATCGATGTTTGGGTACCCCACACCACTTTCCCATGGGTTATTGCAGACATCCTATGCATCGGACCAATCCCTCCATTCTCACTGCAGTTCCACTACCTCACCCCGCCCGCACACACCTGGGCCACATCCTCATGCAGTCCCACTGCCAAACCCCACCCGCAAACACCTGGGCCACAACTGTCACACGTAACCATGCATGCAAATAGCTAGTCCAGAACAACCACCACCATGCTCGAAGACACCTAGGCTAGAAGATCTTATGCCACACCTGAAGACACCTAGGCATCATCCCTAAGAAACTTGGGAAACCATCTTCCCACACACACCTGGGACAACCACCACACTACCCTGCCCGAAGACTTTCGGGCTAATAATGGACCTCAGCCCATCACAGCTTGCTCGAAGATACTTGGGCTATCCAGGAAAGGGAGCATAAAGAAGCTAATAACCAGCCACTAGTAGAAGTGTTGGAAAAAACACCATCCCCCATGAAATGGGGGTGTTCGTCACTAAGTGCTCAACATGGGTGGGGCGGGAATTAGATACAAAAAAACTACATGTGTGTATAGGTAACAAGTACTCAACCAAATCTAGGTTTTTCATCAGCGAGCCTAAAGAACACAATCAGCACCTGTGTCCAAGTCACAACTCACATCAAACCAAAACCCATTTGTCCTATCCTAGTTTCATGTTTAGTAATAATGTTAAATAAGTTCTTGCACCTACTTAGGCAACTAGCAAGAATAAGCACAAGAGAAGGAAAGAGTATAGTCAAACAACAACTCAAATATTCACACCCGATTCTCTTGTAAAGTCACAACAACAAAGGGATAAGTGAGATCCCGCGAAGTACTGGAACCAAAGAAAACCCCAAGATATAGCCACATGTCCCCATGATCCAGAGCCAACGGTTCCTCAACAACAGAGGATTCCACCCCAATTCGTCATATAATCTTGGTAACCACCCGACCATAAATTCACAACCACTGGAAGCATAACAACAGGGGATCCCATCCCCACCCACATCACCCAACAATCGGCCGATGAATAAAATAAAACCCAACCACCACCACCAACACAATGAAGGCCCATGCTGGTATTTTAAAATTTAAAGGATTTAACACACTACAAGATTTCATCTTCATTGTGCTTTAACCGGGGTTATCAAAGAAAGGATTGATCCTGGTGCTTTCAATTTATTTAGTTGGAAGTACATAATTAACAAAATTCCTTTACATAGCATGGGTTCACAAAAAGAATACAATCCATTTAAACATCACCAGAGGTAAGGGTTCGTTACTGCACATATAAATACCGCCAATGGCCATGATTTCTAGTAGGCGTAAGCCCACACAATTTACAAATCACTAATCATGGAAGATCATAATACAAAGCAGCAATATAAATCACACCCCTCCCCCTTCATTATGTATAAAATCCACTCATTATCTTCATTTATTTTTGGTTCATCCAATTCTACAGAATCAAAAGCATGCACAACTCGCATGACACACAAAAGGGAGAGACGAAGGAGAAATTCCCTACTTGATTGATCGAAGATCGAAGTTTTTCGTCACGCGCCAGGATCAGAAGATGCGTGATTTGCAGGGGTGAGGCCATAGGAACTGAAGTTCAAACAGAGGAATCGATGGGAGGGTGATCGAGAAAAAGAAACCTAGGGATAACCCTTTGGTTTATAAGGGGTGGGGAAGGTTGAGATAAGAATGTGAAACTGTGTAAGGAGTGGGGTTGTGGGTGGACCACGCAGACCCACACGTCATTAAAGTGGTCCTTTCCCTCAGGGGCGGTTTAAACTGACGTACACACCATGGTTTCTCATTAAACATTTCATTAAACGCCATTTATGGGTGTTACGGGGCTTTAAAACCAGCTTAAAGGGGCCAAAATAGGGTTTAAAACCCAATTTTCCCAAAAAGGAGGTGCTACTAGAAAACCCTGGGGGTAGGCAAGAGTGACCGGTAGCTGAGATATACCAGTGGCTGACAGCAACCGGTAGCCGAGAGCTACCGGTAGGCTGCAGCGACCAGTAGACCGAGCTACCGGTGGGCTACGTCTTCTAGTAGACTGAGCTACCAGTAGTCCAAGCTACCGTTAGGGGTCAAACTTCACCAAGAAGCCACAATAGCTTTCCCAAACTACCCAGAACACCCAAAATCAGATTTTTACAATGTAATGGACCCCCAAAAACCTGGGCCATTACAAAATCAATAAAATTGATTTTTATAGTTCAACACATGACCTATGATTTTACCTTAAGACATTGGAGCACCTTGTTACAATATATGAATTTTTCCTCTCTACCTGGGCAGACTATTACTTATGGAGTTATCATATCAATCTAGGAATTTGTTTGATAAGTAAAAACTACAATTTTCCTAGTTGAAGATTTGTTCACTCTAATGTCAATACTCCTCCTGAACCTTATTTCATCCACAAAGGGACCTCTGACAATCATTAAATAATATAATCATATATCAATGAACATAATATTAGAGATACAATGTTAATTCATCCTACTTCAATAGGAAATAATATCTCCCTTTATAATTATAATATTAATAAGTTGGATATGATCCTCTTGGAAAATGATGAAGATACTCGGTGATAAGGGATCTCAAGGTCTCTACCCATGAGTTACCTTGAAGAATCCATTATTCCACCCAATAAACAAATCTTCCATCTATGATGAACTAGAAAACCTTGAAATGATGTCACAAGATCAGGAATACAATTCCATACCTTTTAATACCTTTTTGATAAAGATCCACTCAATTTGATCATAGGATTTAACTATATCATTTTTAATATCCACTTTATGTCTTGTTCCTTGAGGTTAATACCTCTAACTATCTCATGGTCCAGCGTTATGGCCCCCTAGATTGATTAGCCTTTAATGAATTTTTTATTTTCCTCAGATATCCAACATGTTATATGAATGAATATCCTTCTATTACTGTTGCAGAAAATGACGTTATATGGAATGTTACACATGTTCACTGGCCTATAGTGATGGAGGGAGGAGGGTACTAGATTTTGGGTATGATCACGTTAATCTCAAATAAATTATTTTTATAATATTATACCAATATCTATTTCCTTATATTAATTGATTTATTCCATTAATTAATATTATGATATATATGTAATAAGGTTGAGTATTTTTATAGATTCTTGTTTTTACTTTTATAAAACAATTTTTTTAATATAAGTAAATGACTAAAATAACAGAAATAATTATTTTGGGTTCAAATAAACATTTGATTATTTTTTATATGCCTCTATATGGGATATTCAAAGAATAAATTCATTACTTTTGTTGTGGTATTGTTCATGAAGGTTTGTTTACAAATGTATTAATTTTAAATTTATGATTACTACCCTTGTGTTGTACAAGCCTTCAGGATTGATATAATTATTGAGTCTTGACATTTGATGGTTGTTTTAGGTTATATGAATTATTATTAGATTCCCATGAGAACATTTAGTAAATTTATGACAAATAGTGATAACTATTTCACTATCGGGTATTATTTGTTAGATTTTCCCAAAATGAATCAAAATCCATAGCTAGGTGTTGTCACCAAGAAATTCCAAGATATTAGGTCATGATTTGAGTCTATCAGGATCAATTAAAGCCATACTTTTTTAAATAAGTTGGGTCCTGACTAATACCTCCTTACATGAGGTTGTAATTCCATGTTTAGATAAAATCAATTCATGTTCACTCACATCATTGATAACATTGAAATTATTATTTCCAATGTTTTAATTATATTATTTCCCTTATACCATTCAATTTATTAAATATAAATGAGTTAGTTTTTACAAAATAAATAAAAACAGATTTTTTCTCATTCTCATGTAATAAATGAAAATTAATTTCAATATATATTGTAAACTAATTATAATTATTTTATATATAATTTAAAATATGTTTATTGATGGTGTTATCCATCAGGGTGATTTCCCATACCCTATATGTTTCATCTGAGAGTGTGTAGACCTTGTTACATATAATACAAGTAAATAAAATTGAGTTACATTATGTCATAGCTTACCTTTTTTACATATTCATCCTTTGGGTGATTTGATGACTGATCATTAGCAATGGGTCTCTAGTTTATGGCTTGATCCACTTGTGATGAACCCACATTTTGTTTTTTTATAGTACATGTGAAGGCTCACTTGCCACAATGTCTTTTTGGAAACTTTTTCATAAAATATATCTTGTTACTAATATTATATTGTTTTATAAAGTCGTGATGTATATTTATTTGCTTCCTACAACTAATTCCATCTTTAGTTTAGAATATTTTATGAAACATCATATTTATTGGGAATGAATATCTAATGTATTGATACAATATATTGTATTCTTATTTAGAGTCATTTATGTGGTTTTTTAATTTTATAGAGTAAGATAATTCTCAATGTATATGTTTTATTTTATAATAGTATGTACCTTCTCTACACATTAAAATATTTGTATCATTGTTGGTGGGGTTGAGAGTGATTTTAGAGATGTTATGGGTGTTTCTGATGAGTTTTTTCATCAAAATATCAACCATGATATAGTAAAAGAAGACATGATATGCTATTGTATAGTTTTATAGCATAGTGGGTTACTATTGTTAAGGATAACCATGGAGCCCCTATGTTTTATGGTTTCAGGGAAGCAAAAGGTACAAAACACCAATGGTGTAGGGAGTTTTTTCCCGATCATTTACAAATGTAAAACCTGGGTGGGCTAAAATCTATGGTAAATTTACTGGTCCTGCTAGAGTTTGAGGACATTATTTTTTTGGGAAATGGGGGTGTGGAATTCATACTGTAGTTATTTTATCGGGTCTTGCATTTGAAGACTCCACTGGTGTGAAATAGGATATTCTAAACACCTGATCTATAAGGTTTTGTGTTGTGCAATAATTAGGCTATCCAATAGAAGTGTGACTATGTGGAAATGGATAAATAGATATCTTCATGCTAAATCAAATTTCATGGTTTGTCAAGGCATCTCGGTATTTTTTATTATTCCATGAGGAGGGACCATAGTGTTCTACGATGCATCCAAATTGACATGAACCACACTATGGGTAAAAGAGTGATGATGTTGAGTGATGTTTTATATGGACATTAATGTGTGAATGATCCACGGATTCAAACATGAGATAATTTAGTCTTCCCTTAACTTGATACACCACCGACATTGTGTGAGTCACTACACCATAGTGGAGGATAGTTCAGGTTCCTCTATTAGTGGAGGTTCAGTTCTTCCTTCTGTTATTTTCGATATTTTTCTTAAAATACTAGTCAACTATTATCCCTATAACAATCCTAAAATAGTTTCTTTTGGATAGTATACACCTCATTGATCATCAGGATCAATACTTTTAGTTTAAGAGATTCTCCTTTCCCATAATCCTTTTATTTCATATTATCCTTTATTTTTATGGGTCATTCTATTGAAGTTCTACTATTTTATAACTTTGTTTCAAATAAACTTTTTACAATGATATTTTGGAGATAGGCTCTTGAGAGTATCCCTTAAAATTCAATAGTTATCGATACTAATTTTGTAATCTTTTATAAGTTTTCTTTATATATTTATATCAAGGTGCATGATAGAATACTCTATATTACTATTGAAATTTGTTGGATGGTCAATATTTTTCTTATTTATATAATAGGTATGAATTATCTTATGAAAACAAAATACTAGAATGATTGATGAGTTATAAGATATATTTTTTATATGTTATTTTCCTAAATTTCTATATAATTTCATATGATGATACTATTTGTTCTATCTTACTAATAAATGTATAAAATTACATAGGGATAATATGATAAATATAGTGGCTACTAAATGATAATGAATTTTTGCTGTGATCCTTAGTATTTTATTAAAACTAGAACCCATTAAGTTGAAAATAGTTTTCATGTTTCTTAATGATATGACACTTTTCTGTAGTTTGAAATGATTTATATGAAAAATATATTTTTAAAATGTACATATTCTATAATAAAATTACATAGTTTAGTGATAATTATATCTATTAATTAAAATGGTTAGTTCATTATTCTATACTTGGAATCATATTTATGCTTGTATATATGATTTATATACTTATAAAGGTAGTTATGTTTTGGTTTTTTATGATTATAAAAGTGATCAATTTTGTTATTCTGGCTGAGAATCGTTGATTAACGGTTTTTTGAGTATTTAAAGGATTATTACAGAGTCCCAATATTATCATAAATAAGTAATAATTTGACTTCCTGATTTAATAAATATTTTCCACAAACTATCAGACAAACCAATGATGAAAATGTTTACTATTAGAATGACTATCTATATGAACATCTTATTTTAAAAAAGTTATAAAAAGTTACCCATAATCATTCTCCTATAGCCCCTCTTCTTGATAACACATATGACATGGTCATATTCATAACCTTGGGAATTGAAACATAAGGATGGGTGATATTTAATTCTCAATAATGGAAACATATCAACTATTCTGAACGGTTAGATAATAAATAAGAAGGAAAACCAGAGAATGGTTCAAAATAAAATAAGAATATCATCGGAACATAATAGAATATCAAAAAATGTAATATTTTTAAAAAAAGGAAAATTTTATAGATGTAGTGGCACAAACATAAAAGTTGGAAACATTGTGAAAAAAATCCATGTTTTTTTACCCTTAAATTTTGTGAACAAATCCAAGTATGTGCATAATTTAGTATAGTGGATAATTGTACGTATGTCCATGTAACATTATATCACGAGATATAAAACCATAACCACTGAATTGGAGGGATATATAGTACCCAAACCATCATAATCGATGCATATGAGTCCCATTTAACACCAAATCACTCATGTTATATTATATAACGCATTGGAATAAATTGTGTTTCATAACATTTACAAATGGAATCAGTTAAAAAAATAATCATTCAATTTCAAAAACATGATCAACCCATATAAGTATTTATCATTTGATTTATTAACCACTACTTTATTATATAATAGTCATAGTGAAATCAAAGATAAAATCCAAAATTTATATTTTAATAAAAAATCTTAGCATCATCACAGAAAATATGTGATTTTTTTAGAGACCATCCAAAAACAATTTTATAAATGAAAATAAATAATTATAAACCAATTATTTAAAAAATAAAAATAAAATACCTTAAAAATAAATAAATCATATTTCAAAATTTTATCTAAACGGGATAAATATATGATCAATTAAAGGAAAATTTATAGAAATAATTCAAAATGCATTAATCAGGAAATCCAAATCATTAAATAGATGGAAAAATATATCATTCTAAAAATGTGGTATATAAAATTCATTAGAGATATAAATAATTTAAATTTACAATAAGTAAAAGTGAACATTGTAGGGAAGTAAAGACCAAGTTATGAATAAAAAATCCATTAAAATAGATAAGAATTATTCTCAACAAAATGTCAATTACATATAACAATAAATTCATCATGGAATAATAATTTGGTATGAAACATGATCTCACCCTAAAATAATATTTAAATAAAATATAACATTATCCTAGTTAATATATGATCACATATGAAATGGTTTTTGACAACCATAAGTAATTATAAATCATGGAAAGTATTTGGGTTATGGAAATACCTAACCTTCACTCCAGCTTAGTAAAATATTATCTAACATTCTATTTCAAAAAAATAATTATATAATCACCTATTTCATGTCCTTATTCATTTACAAAAACTTTTATAAAATTCAATTATAAAGATTCAACAAACGTTTATTGGTTGACTGTATTCTGTTTTTAGAATTGGGTTTCAAAAAATTGTTCATTTTAATCTAGTTTTGTAATGGTGGTGTTATTATTCATTACTCTCCTAATGTTCATCATTCAATAATAATACAAGGTTATATAAAATGTGTATTAAAATAGTTTATAAATATTATATTTCATTTTACATTTGTTTTAGAAAAGTTTTGTGATGCCGAAATCAAAGGTGAGATAATTTTGGTGAGTTAAGTGAAAAAGGTGATATATTTATAATATCATTAAATATTTATATTATTAATCTATAATAATTTATACATATTGAATAAATTACTATAAAAAACCTCTCCCATAATATTACCTTCCATAATGATCCCTGAGAGAAACATTGCAACATCACACATATAGGCGGTAAAAATGATCTAAATAATAGTGTTATAAATATTTAATGTGTAAGATAAAATTATTATTCAAAGTTAACATTACTTTTACAGAATAAAAAAATCAAATAATTATCATATATATAATCATTAAACACATTTTTATAATCATCCATGAAGTTTGTTTATTACGAATTGAAATCTTTTGGTAAAGGTGGTAGTTGTCATTTATATATGATTAACGATTTCATTTCTCATCAAATGGACATAATGATAGTATACGAAAATTGAAATTTTCAGAATTTAATTTGAATCATATAAAACCTATTTATTTATAAAATAAATTCATGGTATGATCCTTGAGATATTATTATGGAAAACAAATTTCATCATTTTGTGGATGTTTTAGTCCACACGTCTACATAATTGTTGTTATTTTGATTGATTAATTGACTGATATGATTGAATGTTTTTTTCTAAGTGATAAAATTCCATTTCAGCATAATAATGAAATTTATTTAATTTTATTTAAACGATTAGAAATTATTTTAGGATGTGTTATAATATAATTAATGAATAATATAATGAAATACACATATTAGAATATTGAGTTTTATCTTCGAAAACTCCATGGATGTGAATCCAATTATAAAACGTAAGTTCACTAGAAGGTTTTTTATATGGGATAGGGATATATTTAGAGAAAAAAAGTTAGTTTATCAAGGTGTAATTATAAAAAGATGTGTAACTTCAAATGGTGGATGTGGTATCCTTTTATATGATACGAAAATGGATATTTTGGAAACACATGTCATTTTTTCATAGTAACATTAAACTAATCAAGGTATAATTGATCAAAAGTGAAAAATTATAGTATGGTAAAAGATATTATTTATTCTCCTTTCATCCATTAATTTTTTGGAATAGTGAGAGTGATTTAATGGTTTTTTTCTTTTCTATTTTTACCCATATTAAATTTTACATTGGTAATTACTTCTTAAGTATAGTAATTGACATTATTGAAAAAATTAAGAATAGAACATTTAAAAAAAATTAACATTATAATTTAAAATTATTAAATAATATTAAAACATAAAATTTATAATGTTTTGAATGTTTTATTTTTAAATAAACACACTTAATCACATAAAAATATTTTTTTCATCAATACTGTTTGTATGTTTTATATTTATATATACGATATAATTATCATGTATAGTAAATTTACGGTCAAAAATTGAATAATTATAAAAAAAAATAAAAGGTATAAATCATTTACATAAATATAAATTATTATTTAACAATTTAAATACAAAATTATAAGGAAACACATAATTTTTTTATTAAATTAATATTTTAATTTTGTTCCAAAAATATTAGATATAGGACAATAAGTTCATAAAAAAATTGAAATTATTAACTTTATTCCTTAAATACATATTTTCATACATAAAATGGTTTATAATATTGTATGATAAGATTAAAATATTATAAAATTATAAAAAAATATAATATTCATTAAAACCAATTTTTTTTACTAATAATAAACCTTTCTAAAAAACCATAAATATTTTTACTATGTAAATTTTGATGTCAGGAATTAAAAAAGGGGGTTTATTTTATAAAATTTACTTTCCATAAATTGTAAATGTAAATTTTTTAAAAAATATTCAAAATAATTTTTATTTTATTAAAAATAATTTTTTCAATATTCACTCATATTAAGTATTTTTCTTTCTGAATATTTAATGGTTTTCTATATTAGTATTTTCTATAGATTTTTTAGTTATTTTATCATAAAATGTTGTGGTTATTTTTCATTGGGTTTATTGTCTATAATATGTTATCGAACATATTGTCCCAATTTCTATAATTTTGGGTTTCTTCATTCTACGCCCTTAAAATATTTTCATCCATGGAATATTATTACACTGTGGAAAATGATTGGGAGTAATTTTATCTCATAAAATATTTTGTTTACAAAATTTATTCCTTAATATTATGAATCTTATATTGAATTTTTACTATATGAGTTGTCTATTTCTACATCACCTTATCTATTCTATCTAAAATTCTCCTAGGTTGTTCCTCATGTAAGAGATCATGTTTCTATGGCATGAGTTATAAATTTAGTATATATGATTATTTTGGTATTTACTTAATCATGATTGATACATAGAATACATCATATACATGAGATGATTTATAAGGTATTGATATGGTATAACCTTGCACCCCTATACGATCATGGATCCTAAAGGGACTGATGTACCTTGTCCCCAAAATCCCTATCTTCCCATATTTCATAACATACATCCATAGTGATATCAATAGGATAAATTATCTTTAATTTCCTACACTATATCCCACCCAAAATTTTCAAAAAAAAAATTATACTAACATTTTTTCTTTCATATGTCATTGAATGTTTTGAACCACTACAGTCATTTCATGCACAACGTCAGGAATTCATAGCTTCTACTCTATAACTTTATCTTAGTATGTTAGAGTCCTCTATCTCTTCCCATAAAGAGACTCATATTTTTCCATTTGAATTCTAGAATAAAGATTTTTTATATGATAAGTTTAAATTTTCCAGGTGTGGAATTCAACATATTTGTAGTTACATTAAATATTATCTTAGCATATCCTCCAGAGTTTGTATGGTACTCTCATACTAACCATATATATAAGGTTGATAAGAAGAGTTGAAAATAAACTCTCCCAATAAATCATTCTGAACTCATTTCTATAATGGTCATGTATGTAATGGATCTAGATAAGATAAAATGGTTGTTTCACCCCATGTGTTCATAACTCTCAACTTATATATATCCTTGAGATTTGGTCAAGAAATATATCTTCTTTGATGGTAATAAAATGTGATTACTGTTTAAGTTGGTTGAATACAACTGGAGTAGAATTATTGAACATAGATTTCTTAAGGATTCCTAAAAACTTTTAAGGAAATGTTTTTCAATTTTTATATTTTTATGTGCAGTGATTGAAACAAACCCTAATATTTTTTCATTTGTCCTCACTTTTCTATCAAAAAAAGCACTAAGATGTTTGTTTCCCATTTCCCATTCATATTATCCCTTGATATGTTTTTTAGATCCATATACATCCTCATTCATCCAAAATGAATAGAGAAGGATTGGTTATGAGTATAGTCCAAAATTTCCTTCTTTAGTTCATGTTTTGTTGGGACCCATATCCTAGATCCAAACCAAATGACTAAATTTTTATTAGAGTTAAACTCTATAATAATCAAAATCTGTTTTGTTGTTGAGAATCATGTTTATAGGCTTCTATGATGTTTTCTTGAATATATAGTTGAGAAATATTTTTTGAAAGACAGGATTTTCTCCATACCATAGGGTTTCATGATTCATCAATAGAAATTGCATGAATATTGAATCATTTTTCTTCCATATCATAACTATGATTGAAAAATACCTCCAACATAGTGAATAAACCACCATATTTAGCTTCCCTAAGTTATAATAAATTGATATGTCGATGTCAATGGTTAGTTCTAACCATCTACATTACTGTATGTTCAAATATTTTTGTGTCAATATGTATTTTAGTTTCATATGGTTACAATAAATATATAATCTCTCACCATACAGATGTTGTAGCCAAATATTCAATACAAAGACTATCCTTTATAGCACTATATAATTATTTTTTTAGGCTTTACCATGTGTCATTAATATTCATTATGAATCTAAAATTTCTTTGTAATTATTTTTAGGAACACAACTCAAACTCTTTATAGATGTATCACTAAATATCAAAAACCCTTCTCCACACTATGGTCTTGTAGGAACAAATATACAAACCATTGTCTTCTTAATCTCCCAATATATTTCCTTGAATTCTATTTTCCTTATGAAAATATTCAATTCGGAGTCAACATGGTTATTGCATTGGATAATCGTGATAATTTTCTAAAAAAATCGATTAGTAAACAGATAATGAAAAAAATTAAAATCTCGATCATTATGTTTGCTTTCAATCATTTTTAAATTTCACTTGCCTTGTATGTTTCCACAAATATACCATTTATGGTTATAAAATGAGACAAGGAGGTTGATATTTTCAACATAAATTCACTCTTTCTGATCATTCCATATTATTTCTCCTTTTAAAATTTCCTTAGAAAAAATCGCAACTTCTATTCGTGTTCATAAATTTTCTTATAATATATGATAATTTAAATAATATTGACTAGAAATAATATTATAAGGTAATATCTAAAGAATATATTCCTGAAATACATAAATACATCAGCATAATTTATAATACCAAATTGAATAACCATTAATATTAGTGTCCCTACCTTGTACAGAATGATATATTTTGTATATCTTCCATCATTACACTAATTTAAGGATGACTTAATCAAATATAAATCTTTTAAAAATATTTATCTCCTCATTTATTTCAATAAAGAGATAAATATGGTTAATAGGATATTTTGACTTGATCCTGATCATTTTAGTTTCATAATTGTTAATGTAAAGGAAAAATGATCCATCATTCTCCTATAAAAAGAATCGGTGGACCCCAAGGTGAATCACATCGGCAAAAAAGTACCTTATTAATATTAATGTGTAGTTTCTTATTTAAATATTCCATCTCTATAGGGTCCATTCTATAATGACATTGTGAAATTGGCATAACATCATGTATTGGTTCTGTTTAAAACTTGACTTCATAATTCGTATGAAGATGAGAAAACTCTTCCCAAAAGACATCAAAAAAATACTATACAATATTAATATATTATATGATGGGTTTCAACAAGCTATCTGTGATAAATACTGAAAATTAATGGGAATCAAAACTCATGAAATGATATAAATTAAAAAATAATATCATATCTATTCTCACACTAATTGACAGTCCTTGGTTATTTCAAAATTTGAAATGTGAATTCCTAATTCAGTTAATTTATAAGGGTTATATGTAGAGAGATTTATTAATTATCAAAATCATATCAAATTCCACTAAACAAAGAATAATAATATTTATTTAATAAACAATATTACAAATATTAACTTCAATTTTCCCTCCATGGTGTGGAGGATATGTATATCATCACTATCATGATCCAGTCAAGTGATTAACAATGAAAATACTCTTCCATGGTCTAGGAGTTATCTATTGAAATAGAGAATTGACATGAATTATACACATGTTCCACATATAATATGTATTGAATTACATGGAAATTTTTTATTCTATTCACTTTATTGCCACACATATGACATCTCGCATACCATTGAGATATTCTTCTAGTTTCTTCTTTCCACATTATTCATATTAACAATAGTTATCTTCATTCCACTATGATTATTGAATCTTGAACAACCATAAAAATACATTTTCTACTTATTTTATTTTTAGGAAACTAATACATTTTTATGATGTTAATCATATATCATCATAGCTTATTGTTCATAATCACAAGCTTTATTTTAATAAATCTTATCTCATTCATCTTTTGTAGAGGAGAATAAACACATTAACTATAATATTCTATATTGACATGGTTCCATTGGGATGAATAAATTTTCATAAAATAAAAAAAACGGGTATGAGTGATAATAATTAATGTGTTTAATCATATTATCATTAAAATATTTTTTATTTGGTATCAAACAGGACACCTTATTTTCAATCTATGACACATAATGCGTAATAAATTTTAACTTTGGTAATTATCTATTTAAATCATTCATAGTGGGTTACAAAAAAATAAAATTAACATGTGTATTATAGGGCACTAGAACACCCTTAGAGGGGAGGGGTGAATCATGGTTTCATGTTTTTATTTTAATTTGATGGATCCTCTTCCAACATTGGTAGTATTTTTTGGAAACATGTCTGATTGAATCACACTGTAATTAAACATTCATAGGTAGAGAATTAACATATCATTTTTACATAGTTCACCAATAAGGACTTGTATAAGGAGCATATATTGATAGTGTGTCATTCAAACATAAATAAAGTATGATTTAGTAGTTATTTTTTGGATAAATAAGCATATAAAAAGTCACATTGTGCTAGGAACATTGCATTGATAAGATATTATGGACAACACACTGCCTCTTTAAGAAAACTATGGCAGAATCCCCCTAGATCAATACCTTTGGTGATGTCTTACACATTTTAATGACTTGAAGGATCATTGGATTTAAAATAATGTCTTTTTCTATGAATATCAAGTTATTGTCGCAAAACTATAGTCCAAAATTAATGCATATGAAATCACAAATCAAAAAATTTGGATATTAAAATACATGGATGTCATTCTCCACCTATGGGTTTTTAGAAATATATTAGAAAAATTCAATAAATGACCTTCCATTAAAAACCACGTTAGTTTTTAGAAACAAATCATCCAACACTCAAATTCGATGTGTGTAATGTATGACATAGAAAAAAAGAGGGGTATAATGGATTAGGTTCTCATTTTTTTTGGAAAACATAGATATTTCCAAGTTAATCTCAATGAACTATTACCTATTTCATCATAACACATAAATATCATCACTTTACATAATCATTTCATGGTTTTTGAAAAAAATAAAACCAAAAAACATTTATAATATTTAATTTCTTCATTACCCACTTTGGAATTAACTCAAAGAAACTTTATCTTAACTTATATATCTCATAATAAACTACTTCTAGATTATATAACACCCATAAAATTACATCACATCCAAAATTACATTTAAAATGGTTTTAAAAAATCAAGATAGGGGAATATATGAAACATCCACATATATTGGGTGGTGGCTAAACAATGAGGTTCAACCATTTTTTTCTCAAATACATTTGTTGCTAATGACTTAGTTAGAATGACATACACTCATTCATCAGTTCCAACATGCTCCTTATTAATAACATATTTTAAAAAAAATCAGTAATGAAGTGATATATGATATCAATATGTTTGGTAGCTGACTGTTGAAGAAAATTCATCCTAAGATAAATTGTTCCCTTGTTATCATAGTCAATCTCCAACTATTGTTTCACCTAATCACTAATATTATTCAATTAGTGTTTTGTAAATAACTATTGAGTGCATTCCATTGTCGTAGAGATATAATTAGATTATTTCATTCTAAGGGAAGTGATTTATTATATCAATATCAAGACTAATTCACATGTTATTCCAATATAGAAATTTATAACAATTTTAGGATTTTTATCTACCATATATCTCACCCAGTCAGCATTATAAAAAAATGATGGTCCATAATATCTTACTTCTTAAAAGTCTAATCAATAATTTAGAGTATGTTCAATATAACTCATGATTGTTTCAAATACATTGTAATGACATCCATTTGGATTAATTTGAATTTTGATGTAAAGAATGTGGAAAATATGGTATTTCTCCATGTTTTAGTCATGTGTAATAAGATTCCAATGATTTTCATGTACATTGTGGGATCTATAGATTTCACATCCTTGTTCATTCAATGTTTTTTCACATCATACAACAGAGTTCATATTAGTTTGGAGTTATGCATGTTGAATTTATTTAGAATATGTTTTTACTATTTTTTCTAAGAGATGAAGGCATAATCCTTATTTTAAATAACCTAAGGACCAAAAAATATTGTGTGTCCACCAATCATAGAAATTTTACATTCATACTTCACATGATTAGAAAATTATTCTACTGATCCCAACTTTCTTAGAACAAATATAATATCATCCACATACCCAAGAACGAGAAATTCCAATTTCTGAAAATATATGACATAGAGAATATGGTTGAGTGAACTTTTTTAAATAAAATATTAATTAGTTAAGAATCCATTCTAAAATAGCATGCTCATACATCCTACTTTAAAATTTACATAAACTTATATAATCTATTATCCGTAGTCTCATTATTTATATTCATTAATCCCACTGGTTGTTTAATGTAATCTTTTTCTTAAATTACTCCATTTATGAAGGTTTTTCTAACATCCATCTAATCAATTTTTTAATCTAATTGAATTTCCTTTGAATGTAAAAGAATGATACACTGGATAAAATTTTTCTTCAATATCAATGTCTTCAATATATGTGTAGTCTTTACACAATGAGTGAGCCTTATTTCAGATCTCATGCCAATGCTAATTTAATTTTATTTTCATGATCCACATTATTCCAATTACATTTTAATTTTTATGTATCGTAACTTGATCTCGTGTCTATTTCAAGCCAATAAAATTGTGTTCTTCATTCATGACCTTACCCATTGATTCATCCATTGAATCTTCATCAAATACGGTTGGTTTGTTAGTTGATAATGTGATTGATGTGTTTTATTCCTAATTATCTTTGTCTGTGTGGGTGTGATCAAATACCTAGTAATATTGGATTGAATAACTTATTCTCTTCTATTTCACCTTTGAGGATCTGATGCATTTTTATCATCAATGGGATCCTCTTCTGATTCTTATTTTTAATCGTCTTCATTTTGCAATCCAAAATTTTTTTCCCTTATATTATTTTGCCATTTTAATATCCCCCTTGTCCACTTTAATCTTCATGTTATATCATATAATCATATTATCACCTAAAGGTAGATTTGGTTTTAACTTCAAAGATATTGAAAATACTACTTTATAAAATAATCCCAAGATAATTACTGTGACATTTTTTGGCTTTACTCTTTATTGGATATCCAAGGAATAATCCCTCATCTATATCATCAATATAATTTAAATGATTAACTTATTTTTTTGGATTAATTGTTTCCTTCCAAAAACACAAAAATACTTTATAGTGGGTCCCTTTCATACCATAACTCATATGGATTATTATTTTCTCCCATAAAAATTCATATTAGATTTAGAGTGTACACAACTACTTGTATAGACTCTTTATAGTAATGATGGGAAATATTACCCTCGATCAACATAGTTCAAGCCATATTGTATACCTATTGATTTCTGTGTTCAACAACTCCATTTTTTGCAGTATTATCAATAAAGTGACATCATGATTTATTCCATTTTTAACTAGGTAATTTTCATAAATAAATGGATTTGTATTTTCCTCTATTATCATATCATAGAATTTTTATTGTGCAACTAGTTTCATTATTAGAAACTCAATGATAAAATTTCATGAATTAATGAACTTTATGTAACCCCAGTATAATCATTTCAAAATTAATTCTAATATTGTCATCAGTAAAAATAATATGGTACCACTCTCCATATATGTCAAACACATTTTTTTGGACCACATACATCTATGTGGATATCATCAAGAAAATGTGATTCCCTTTTGTTTTATGATCGATGTGAACTCTCGAACATATTTCCTCGAATGCATGCATAACATGTCCATTATAGATCAAACAATAGATTGGTAATGTATAAAACTATAGTAGAATTTGATATCAAATACCGTCTATGTTGATTAATGTAACCCAACATCTAGTTCCAAAAGTTGTTTTCTTATTAAACTCAAAAGTAAAAAAAATTTCTCTTTACTATCTACTTAGTATAAATCCCCATCTGTTCTTCATCCTTTAATGAAATAATTACCAATATTTTCCTTTATAGTGAACCCATTTTTATTAAATGAAAGTATTTGTCCCAATTCCTTAGGTTGGCCCACACTCTAGGGATTATAAAACAACTCGGCTATATATATAACTTCAGTTTCCCATATCATGTCATTATCTTGTTCTATACTTCCACTACCTTTGATCTTTAAAGAACTATTATTTCCAAAAAAAATTGTTCCATAAAATTTTTTCATAATATTCTTCAACTAATATTCATTTCTTAACATATGGGGTGAGAATTTTCCAATAATAATCTAGGTGCTATAGTTCTTTATAGCATTGGGGGCTATTTCTGCAAGGTCGGATTTTCTGATTTTATTCATTTCCTTCCACAATATACCTAATTGAGTGAATTAAAATTGCGGTATTTCCAATAAATTTTCTATGTGAATTGATTTATCATATACATATTATTCATCAATATGAGAAAACATATTTTCTTGGGAAATTATTATTGTTTGATAGGTATTTAATTTCCTCTAAGATGTATATTTATTTTTCCCACCATCCATCTACCTGCAATGAATGGATTTATAAACATAGTTTAAATAGTAAAAATAATATATATAGTCACAATTTATTATATATGATAAAGGATATAATCTAATTTCCCTTTCTAACTTCTATGTTGATCCCAATTTAGATATATCCTTTCATTTTCATACTAATACATGGTATGACCCATAAATATATAGTATTGAAACATCATAACTGGATAATTATCCTAACATCCATTCCAAAAAATTACACATTATATTTAAATTATTCTTTACTAGAAACTATTTCTTATTACTTGAGGATTATTTTCACCACTCTTTTCTATTTGGTTTGATGACTTCTTTCTTGGTATATTGGGCACCTTTTTGGTATTTTAAACTTTATATTTCCCATTATTTTGACTCATCTTGTCTCTAGAATTTGATGTTTCTACCTCATAACCAATTCAAAATTTTACTATAGAAGTTGATCTCTTATCAATCAAGGTCTTATCTACTCCATAAAAACCATATTTACCTCCTCCTTATATATTTGCGTCTAAAAATTTTTCAAACTATAATTTCTTCATTGATTCCATTGATTTTAATTCATATTTAATTTTACCCTATGGATTAATAGCTTCATCTTCCTGTACCTCTACTACCATAACATCCTCCTATAGTCTAGATTTATATTCATTAATGATATTTTCATACCTTTTAATCCTGAGGTTAAATTCCATAACATATTCTTAGTATATAATGGTTGTTAAATATTCTTCTTCCCCACCTTATATTTAACAAATTTTAACTTCAATACTACTAACAAAATATGATTACACTTCCTTAATTACCGTAATCTTTTTTGATTCCTTAGTATTGAATGTAAATCTTATCATGATCACCCTTATCTTGCATCTTTAGATAAATAACTCCACTCAACTGATTATCTTTATATTTTATTGGTTCTCACTTTTCAACCTTAGCTATCATGGACACTTGGGATTAATATTTATAATCCAGTTCTGCATCCTCCAAAAATTCATTATCATATTTTTCTTATTTCTAAATGATATGATCTATCTATAAATTATTTTCTAATTTGATGTCTACATTTTATGGAAAATTTTTTTGAGGCCTCTACATGATTACTACTTCTCTTTCATCACCATCGAAATTGCTTGATCACTGAGATTCGATGTTCCCAACTCTACCATATTGAAAATGGGCCATATGATGAATTCCATAAAATTAACCTTTTTTAATCTTAAATTTCATAAAAAAAAGATAATTAATTTTATCATCATAATTATCTCTATCCACTATATCTATATAAATCTGATGTTTCTCCATGGATTTGAATGTAATTTCCTTTCTTACATAATATACTCAATATTTTGGTTTGAATCTCATTTCAAAAGCCACTCGACTATTTAGCATCTCATCTAGAGAATTTTTAGACAGTCCCCTTTCCTAAAATTTTGAAATTTTTTGATTGTACAATGATGAACGCCTTATCAATATTTTCTTCAATAGGTCAATATCTTTAATTTCTACACAAATTCCTTTAATTTCTCTAAAAATTCAATAATTTGGTTTAAAATCATCATCATTTTCATCAAGATTTATTTTTAGATCGTCAAAAATATTATGAAAAACTATGAGTTTGGCCTTATTTTATTTTTTATCAACATTATATATATTTTATAGTTTCTATTCTTTGTTTTTTGTTGAACTGAAACACATGACCATCAAATAGATTTGATCCGATAGAGATGCAGTAAGGGAGTTTTTTTTCTTTTTCATCTACATAATGAATTTTCTTGTCTATTTATGTCATATAAATACATGTATCATTAGTAAACTAAATCACATATTCAATGGAAAAACTAACTACCATCCTAATGGATATTAGATTATTTATAATTGTTCTCTTCCAAATATAGAAGCTGCTTCAATTAATGTGGGAGACTCCCCTAACATTCATTGAATTCTCCATAAAAATAAGAGATGACATATTTAAATCTAATAACTTGAATAATTTGTTACCTCCTATTGGACTGTGAAACACCTTAAGAATGAAGGGGTGAATTAGGGTGTCATTTTTTTCTTTTAAAGTGTCAGATCTTGTTCCCATGTTGATGGAAACATGTTAAACATGTCTGATAGAATCATGATATAATTAAACATTCACTTGTAGATAGTAAAAATAGCATTTTTACTTGAATCACCACTAAGAGTGCGATGCCCCAAAACTAGATTCCACGTAGAGGTTCCCCAAGCCGAGTTAGCCACATTCACTCAATTGTATCTCCCCAAATACTAGAGGCTACTGACTAGTAGGGAGGGCCTATGGTGAATACATGTGGATAATATATCTTCATTAACAGATTGTATAAAATTATATTAAAAACAAATAGAGTTAAATAGTTGACATAATATATGTAAATATGAAAATTTCCATGTAGAATAAGGATGAAGTAATAAACAACTAATCAACTAGTAATCATATTCAATACTCAAAATAAAATGATGATATATATCATGGATCCAAAAAGAAAAAAACATGTATACAAGTAATAATGAATGAAATTATATTCAAAATTATTAAAAAATCTTAAAACTACCCACATAATTTTAATATCCATCTCAGTCATCTACTACCAGCTCCATCTTAAGAAGTCAATCAATAATGTCCCCAAACTAATATGGTTCCCTATTTCAACACCTCCATACATATAGTATTCCTAAGTGACAATGGAATTTAAGATAGGTTGTGGGATAAATCTCAGTAGTCCACAACCAACGACATCTATAAAATCATGTCTGTGTAATATAAACTAAAATAGTGTGAAGGCATGAATATATAAAAGTAATGTACTACAATATTTTAAATACTGAAGTCCATTACTTAGCCCTTGGATGGCTTATGAACATGGAAATGGTTCATTAATTTGTTATGTTCCAGTTTATATATGTATGCCATATGAGACATATCCAATACAATCATCCAGACATGATAATACTAGTAGAGGTTCCAAGATATAGTAAGAAAACCATGATGATTATAATATTGATTAGTTTACAAGGAAAACCTCAAGGAAAACCAGACCTAAAGGATCCATAACTTAGTAGTAAATACATCCTGGATAAGGGGTAATGTATTTATCCAAGGAGCATCATCCATGGAATTATAGAATATTGTGATCTACTTGAGGCCAAGGAATACATCGAATGTAAAATAGGGTAAAATGGCTAGAAACAACAATGTAACCACGTTATCTCATATCCTTATAAGCTAGTTTGAATCCAAGGAGTGTACCCAAGTAATCCTATAATTGTACAGGAGGGATCTTATGGTTTCATATCGGGCATCTACCGATAGACAAATATTGGGTTCCATGGTGGGTCTCACCATTAGAAATGAAAATATATGAATTTGAATGGAATCCATGCGTGATCAAAGAATTCAGTTATGAATACAAAATATAAATGGTGTTTGACCACTACTATAACGATTTCAAGGTCAATATAAAACTATTCACCTTACAATTTATTTATTTAATAAATATGGTCATGTAATTACCATATCATTTAATATGTTCATTTGTCTCAAACTTTTCCATTCATTAGTGTGACAGGGCCAATGAGCATGAACCAATTAAATTCATTTCACGTAAGTTATATTCAATTCATTTATTTCATGGTTATTTAATATCATTCCCTCCACTACCTTCGATTAAATTTTTAAAGGGGTGATACCGACATGTAACCAAACATTAATTTAAATTTAATAAGACCAAGTCATATATATATATATTTATATAATATACATTCCATTTCTATTTAATTGTGATTGGTCAATTAAAGAAGATACCTTTGGTGGGTAAATAGTTCGGCATACATGGTACTATCAATTTATAAATTCAATATTTATTTAATAAGTAAGGAATTCATTTATCAAGTTCAACCTATGTCAAACCCTAATGGTGGCACTGACAAGAATGTCAAAGACTAAAAATCCAATTGTGGATAAAACCGTACTTAGGTTGGTGGGAATTGAGGACGTAACCACCAATGATGAATAACCTATATTGAATGGGTATTATAACACCATTATAATTACTAAATGTGGTCATATTAATTAAACATGTGAAACATAATATAATGGTGTGACCACATGACAATTTATAAAACAATGAAACTAGATAGCTAACTTATAAACCACCTACTTCATACTCATATTCCTCCCCTAATATACTATCACCCTATAGTTTGACATGGATTAGAAGATACCTAAAGAATATATCAATAATCTAAAATGGGGTCATATGATCTTTCATGTAAATAGAATTATTGATAGGATGAATAACAATGAAATATTAAAATAGAATCTAGATCTTATTGGTGCAGATACAATGAGAAAAAATAGTGATAAAATTGGAGACCAGAGGAATGCCCAAGATCAAAATATATATTAGACTTTAAGAGGGCACAAAATTGGATAAAAAGGAAAGATGTCTTCCAGAATGACCCGAGGAGAAGAAATAAATGCTTTTAACATTTAATTAAGGGAAAATCGATAATTTCAATATAAATGGTGTTCACTATGTCTAGTAGAACGTTTTTTAAATTAGTGTGCTAACCATGTGAATCAACTATACAATATTGTCTATACTTTTTACATTTCTTTATGTCCCCTGGTGTGTATTTATGGAATACTGTACCCATCATAACGCCCCATTTTCTTGCCCTTCATGGTTAGATCTAACTATGTGGAATGCATTGTATGGTTGATTTTAACTAGGCGACAGACCTTTTATCCTAAAAGATAGGTTTCAAGCATTGAACCACCCCTGTACACACCCAAAAACCTTAAATAAAACATAATGATTCCATTTTAGGTCCAGAAAAAATTTAGACCAAACTATAAACAATTTATACATACATATGAAATTAGGTTCTTATATCAATCCCCCATAAAAGATCACTTCCCTGAGTTCACCTTTCCAAGGTGGTGAATCAATTTCTGAGAACAACTTAGTCAGGATCAAATGAAGGAGAATCATCAAACAAATCATAGAAATCTATCGCAACTTACTCATGATTAAAAGTGTGAGACGAGATTACATGATACCAACAATGCCATGAAACATGGGAGAAATTGTACATGGCATGGTACCTCTGAGGTAATAAAAACTGATAGTCTACCATCCATAATATCTATATGTAATCAATAACAGTACATTAATAGAAGACAAATTCTATTGAAATTGTATATATCTATTCCCAAACCTGGGAAATACCCAAAAAAGACAATAATTGACCTTAAACTCTAGGGGTCATTGAAGGTGATCAGAATAAGAGTTCTGTATACACTAAGATGTATACATACACTTCCTAATATACTGAACCTTCTATGATGTCTCATGAATGAGATGAAGACCTACTAGGGATTCATCTCCTTCATATAGCCATCATTATGGTGTACATATTGTCTAACCATACATGACCTCAAAATGATCCATCATAATTATCTCTTAAAATCTATTATTATAGGAGAACTCTGTGAGAGGTATATTCTACTTCTAAGAACCACTTAAATCAAGGAAACATTCCCAAATAATTTTCTCTAATACCAATATAGTTTGTTCTGATATTGCATTAGTCTCAGAGTGAATGGTTATTCTTAAAAGCACCGTGTATCCATAACTTTCTATAACCCCATCCATATTAATGACTTGAAACATACATCCCTTTATGAAATGATAGTCAGAGGGACACCATGTAGTTTTATTATCTCACATACATATAAACATCCTAGTTCATCAACTGAGAAAGTCAATATGATGGGAAGGAAAAGGGATACTTTCATCATTTTATCAATGAAGTCCAATAAAACATCGCTACCTATAGGTGAAATAGGTAAACCAACTAGAAATTACATGGAAACATCTTTCCATTTCTATTCTGAGAGAGGAACTATCTATAACAAGCATGTGGGTCATTGGTGCTCCACCTTTACCTACTGAAATGTGTAACACCTTGTGATAAAATCTTCTATCTAATTTTTAATCCCATTCCACAAATACTAGAATCACATGGATCGATACATTTTGGATATTACTAGATAAACATCCCTTTGAGAATTTTGTTACCCACACATCAAATCCAACTATCATGTTTGTAGCGACCCAAACACATCCTTGTATATATTGTATATCATCTCTATCTAAATTCCAATTTGGAGGTAGGTCATCTCCAAAAATAATCTCATGGAGAACCAAGCCCTTAAGATTTGAGAAATTTCCACTCTTCACCTTCTCATGGAGGGAATTGGTAACTGTCTTGGATGAGAGATAAGAGTTCTAATGACATTCATGATACCCCTGATGAAGCACCTAAAATAGGGCCGTCAATTTCTATTCATAGTTATCATCCCATTTGGACTATGCTAGAGTTTTGTGGCACAACACATCCACAACTAAATTTCCTTTTCTAGGAATATAGTCAAGATCATAATCAAAGGACTAATGATATTTTACCCATTTTACCATATAAATTTCTACTAATACTATGTAAGGATTTTTTTTAGGATCATGGTATGTATACAAAACAAATAACTCCCAAATAGTTAATTTATCCATAAACGTAAGACATGGAAAACTTATGATAGCTCGAGGTCATGCTTCATGTAATTTATCTCATGATGCATCAACTACTAAGATCTATATGTAATTAATTTTTTATCATACATCATCACTAGTCCAATTAAAATTCATCATTCTTCATAGAATTAGTTATATCCTCTTCTAGGCTCTAGAAGAATCAGTTTTGGTTCTAATACAATCCTCTTTTTCAACTCCATAAACTCTTTCTTTCACGCTTATGACCACAATAACACCAAAAACTTCTTTGCATAACTATTATGTGGTGAATAAAGTCATGATATGTCTTATATAAAATTCATATAGTTTCTAGAAAACCCCAAGAAACTCAATATAGAAAATTTTTTCTTTGGATTATCTAAGTAAACTACTGAACTCGCCTTCTCTAGGTCATGATAGAATCCTAATTCGGATATAATATGACCCGAGAAGTGAAATTTTCTATCTATAAGTGGTCAATAATAGTCTCATCATAATGATGACACTCTATCGATGTACTCAAAATGATATCAAGGTTCTTAGCATGGTCCCTAACAATGTGATAACACACAAAGATATAATCATAAAATACAATGGTTAAGGAATCCAAATATCGGTGTAACATGATATTGATCAAGGGAATAAAAATTGAAGGCGCGTTTATAAGGCTAAATAACATAACAAGGTACTCCTACAGAACATACATGGTATTTAAATTCTTACAATGTATGTCTGATCGCCTAACCTGAAGCTGATGATAGGTCAATCACTAGTACAAAAACCGTTTATTACATCGGTTTTTTTGCTTTTTAATGTTGATTTTTAGGCGACGTTATTGCGAGCGACATTAAAAATATGATATTTTACGTCGGTTATTTAATAACCGATATAAAAAATGGGGTAATATAGTTTTTAACATCGGTTTTTGAAAAAACCGACTATATAAGTCATTTTTTACGTCAGTTATTTAATAATCGACGTTAAAAGTTATTTTTAATGTCGGTTATTAAATAACCGACATAAAAAATGTTTACTATCTTGTAGAAAATCTTTTAAGCTTTCATTTCACAGGCCATAGAGCTCAAACAGATTTACGGATCACAAGTTATGACCATTAGAGGTTTGATATTTTTTCGAGGAAAGATTGAATGAGTGAACCGTAGCTTGATATTAGAAAGAATTTTTGAATCCGTAGGAGGATTTGTAGTTTTATCATCATATAAATAATCATCCATCATTATAATAAATTAACAATCGTTAAATGGTATATCAATTAAGAAAACTACTCATAGAAAATATAAATCATAGGAAAATAATTTCAAATACCTTGATGAGGTCACGAAAATAAGAAATTGTTGATTGACGTTGAAGATAAAACAAGTTGATTCGGTGGAACGATGATGGTTGAATGAAATGATCGTAAAATTGTATGCCAATTAAGAAAACAAATCATAAAAACCATAAACCATGGATGTATGATTAAATATACCTTGACGAGATCGTGGAAAGAAGAAATAATTGATTCACGTTCGAGAGAAAAAGAGTCGATTTGGGGGGAACGATAAGGGTTTAAATAAATGATCATAAAATTAATATGGGTGAATAATGGAAACATATAATTGAGATTCTATGAGAAAACGCGGTATAAAAAATTTTAGGTGGTAATTCAAAATTTCGATGTCGCGATGTAAAAAATTGAAATTTCGCATTCGCGGGATATTAAAATTTTCATTCACGTCGGTTTTATGATAACCGACGTTAAAAGATATTAAACGTGTCACTTATTTTTCACATCGGTTATTATAAAACTGACGTGAAAAATCAATCTTTGTCACTCTTTCACATCGGTTATTAAATAACCGACGTAAAAAATATATTTTCATGACTTTTTGACGTCGTTTATTTATTAACCGACATGAAAAAAGTTTAAAAAAATGTAGTTCATAATTCAAGCTTTAATTTGACAGGTCACGGAGCTCAAACGGAGTTACGGAATAAATGTTATGGGCTTTAGAAGTTGGAAATCCTTAAGACATCGTTTAGAGATGATCAACTTCTGAAGTCCATAACATTTAATCTGTAACTCCGTTGGAGCTTTGTGACCTGTCAAATTAAAGCTTGAGAAATGAACTACATTTTTGTAAACATTTTTCACGTCAGTTATGAAATAATCGGCGTGAAAAATACCTTTTAACGTCGGTTATTAAATAATCGACGTGAAAAAGGCACGAAAATTGACTTTTCACGTCGGTTAGTTAATAACCGACGTGAAAAAAAAGTGAAAATTTTAATATATTTTCCTAGAAAAGGATTTCCACGTCGGTTATTTAATAATCGATGTGGAAAAGTAATGTACATTGATTTCTCACATCGGTTATATAATAACTGACGAGAAAATTTAAATAAAATGGATTTTTAACATCGGTTCTTATATGACTAATGTGAAAAAAGTTTACAAAAATGTAGTTCATAATCCATGCTTTAATATTACAGGTCACGGAGCTCAAACGGAGTTACGGATTAATAGTTATGGTCTTTATAAGTTGGACATCCTTAAGACATCGGTTAGAGATAATCATCTTCTGAAGGGCATAACATTTAATCCGTAACTCTGTTTGAGCTCCATGACCTTTAAATCATGAGAAATGAAATACATTTTTGTAAACAATTTTCACGTCAGTTATGAAATAATCGACCTGAAAAATACCTTTTAACGTCGGTTATTAAATAACCGACGTGAAAAAGTCACGAAAATTGATTTTTCACGTCTGTTATTTAATAACCGACGTGAAAAATAAGTGAAAATTTTAATATATTTTCTTGGAAAAGGATTTTTCATGTCGTTTATTTAATAACTGGCGTGGAAAAGTGATGTACATTGATTTTTCACGTCGGTTATATAATAACCGACGTGATAAATAAAATAAAATGGATTTTTAATGTCGGTCCTTATATAACCGACATGATAAAAGTTTACAAAAATGTAGTTCATAATCCAAGATTTAATTTGACTGGTCACGGAGCTCAAACAGAGTTACAGATTAAATGTTATGGACTTTAGATGTGGGAAATCCTTAAGACATCGTTTATAGATGATCAACTTATGAAGGCCATAACCTTTAATCTGAAACTCCGTTTGAGCTCTGTGACCTGTCAAATTAAAGATTGAGAAATAAAATACATTTCTGTAAACATTTTTCATGTCGGTTATTAAATAACCGACGTTCAAAAGACACGAAAATTGATTTTTCACGTCGGTTATTTAATAACCGACGTGAAAAATATGTGAAACTTTTAATATATTTTCCTGGAAAAGGATTTTTCACGTCGTTTATTTAATAACCAACGTGGAAAAGTGATGTACATTGATTTTTAACGTCGGTTCTTATATAAATGACATGAAAAAAGTTTACAAAAATGTTGTTCATAATCAAAGATTTAATTTGACAGGTCACGGAGCTCAAACGGAGTTACGAATTAAAAGTTATGGCCTTTAGAATTGGACATCCTTAAGACATCGTTCAGAGATAATCAACTTCTGAAGGCAATAACTTTTAATCCGTAACTCTGTTTGAGCTCCGTGACCTGTCAAATTAAATCTTGAGAAACGAACTGCATTTTTGTAAACATTTCCCACATCGGTTATGAAATAACTGACGTGAAAAATACCTTTTAACGTCGGATATTAAATAACCGATGTGAAAAAGTCACGAAAATTGATTTTTCACATCGGTTATTTAATAACCGATGTAAAAAATAAGTTAAAATTTTAATATATTTTCCTGGAAAAGGATTTTTCACGTCGGTTATTTAATAACTGATGTGGAAAAGTGATGTACATTGATTTTTCACGTCAGTTATATAATAACCGACGTGAAAAATCAAATTAAATGGATTTTTAACGTCGGTTCTTATATAACCGATGTGAAAAATTAGAGAAAATGTATTTTTACGTCGGTTATATAATAACCGATGTGAAAAATCGATTTTTAGATATTTTCACGTCGATTCTCAAAAACCGACGTGAAAAATGGTGACGTAAAAAATGTTTTTGTACTAGTGAATCCTAGTCCATTAATTGACAACACAATAGCTCCTCATAGAATGAAACAAGCCATCAGCTATTTGACGAAGTGGATATCGGTTCATGACCATAATATAGTTCAACCATCCTTATCCCAAGAATAGTTGAAGGTACCCATCTGCATTCCTAGAGAAAAGCATATGTGACACCCAAGAGGAAGTCATGAGCTTTTTAAAACTGTTGTCTTATAAATCCCCCAACTATAGTTTGAACCTTTATAGCTCCATAGGTTCTATAATATATAAAGGAATGGAAATCATATCCACTATTGGAATAATTTTTATCATAAACTCTACCTCTCCCTATGAAGGTAAACCAAAAAAATCATTAAAAAAAGTCCATGAAATGATCTACTATCAGGTGGAATTAAGCCTAATGTATATTCTAATCCTCTATAAAGAGATTATAAATCTATGTGGTTAGTCCACCTATCCCATGATGCTATAGTCCAGCTCTACTAGTCTCGATATCCCACTCACCCTTGTATAGATAAATACTTCCCTATGGTGATTTAAATGACACTCAATGGTGATGGAATTTTAAAAAGGTTAGATATAGAACCATCCAATCCAGTTGGGAATGATTTCAGAGCCTACCATCTAAATAACATAGAGGTACGAAAATAAAGGGTAACTACCTACCTTTATGGGCAGTCATTGTATTTGCATATGCCCTCAGACCATACTCCCAACATTTTATATAGGGTCATTACACCACAATAATTCTATATTTCTAACCTAATTATTTCATTGATAGTTAAATAAATTATGGAGTGTAAATAACATGTATTAAGTAAAAAAACAAGATTGTAGGAAGCTAGAATGGTACATCAAACTGTAGATGGTCCTACTACCAGATCCTTGGGTATTGGATGTAGTGCATGCAACTTACTTGTTCCATGGCCCTTTGAAACACCTAGATTACCAAGACAAAGACATATCTACTTGTGCTATTGGTGATCTAGATACCTATTACCATGACCATGAACTTTTTCTCGGCTAGTCCTACGAGTGCTACTCTATCTCCACACCTAATGCAGTGTAAAATAACAGATATCGGAAGGTGGAGCTAGTGGGGAACATCTTCCACTAGAAGATGATGGAATGTCCTAGAATAAACTCTATTGATTCCCCATATGGATCCAATCCAATAACTACAAAGGTACTCGTATCAATGAGGTTTTTGGTGCACCAATCATCCATACTAATGATGCACCATATAGTAACCAGCATTGGAACTCTAGATACCAATTCCTTGATGACAAACCTCAAGGGATTGTTTTTCTGATTCTTGGTGAACAACCAACCTAACTAAATGTTGGGTCCCCAATACCCGGTACTAACATTTTACCTCATGTTGTGATTAATGATAAGAGCATGATTGATGGCCCTAGATAATGTAAGTAGGGAAAATATATTCACCTAATTACTAATGGCATAGTAAATCCCATACTCAAATCATCTAGCATGATAAATCTCATCACTTGATAGAATCGGTGAAAAGAACTAAAACACCGTAAAACATGATGAATATTAAATATTTGACATTGAACCAACTTGATATTCAAGAACACTTTGTCTTGGTCTGCACTCAGTATGTAAGAAAAGAACTAATAATAGAAAGACGTTTGTAAATTATACCATACCATACCCTGGTTGTGACAAGACTGAATAACTATATCCCACCATTGCTTGGCTAAATCACACAACAGGTTTGAAAATACTATTTGGAGGTGTCTTCATATTATCAAACATAGACAAGTGGACTCTAACTAAAACTCAATAGCTTTTATTCCACCATCCAAGTATAAGGTAGGAGAATGATTATGTTGGAGCTCACAGGTTAGATCAGCCATCACAAGTGCTAGTCATGGAGCACCTAACGAGGACTGCATCATATATATGAAAATTTAAGGAAGCTAGGTATCAGTTCCCAAATATGGTTCAATAGGCATCACCTCATGGGGAATTCCTAGATTTAATACTATCATCTCAGAGCCCACCATTCCTGGATCATGGTTTTCTCCACGCTCATAGAACATGACACTGGTCTTCGTGGTGACTTTAGTCTAAAAATAAAAATCACACACCTTAGAACAAGATTTAACCCAATATATTGCAACACTAGAGGATGATAAAAATAATAAAAATATCACTACCTAGGGTATACTACCCAAACATACCACTTTGAAGGCCATGAATTGTAAGGTGATCTCAAGTATAAGTGTTAGAGGTTCCAGTAGATGACAGGTCCATATCAATTTTCCTTATCATTTACTAGTGACCATTTCAAAATATAAGAAAAGCTTCACTTTTAAATTTTCATTTTCAAATTTCAATAAACCACATATTTTATTGAATGGATCTCCATTCCCATTGAATCAAGTCCCATAACTCATATCACTGAAACGAAACCCCTTTTATTTTTTAAAATTTATTGTCTTGACTTGTTAAATTGTCAATTTCAACGTATGTATCTCATAACACCTATTGAATTGAAAATATAAATAACTCCATCATATCCAAGGAAAATGTTGGTATAATATAAAAACCACAACATCACTAAAAAATCACAGGCACATCATGTAATGAAATTATTGAAGTGTAGATATTTAGAATGGAATATACATGGCATGTGAATTATTGGTGCATATGATGATACATGTAATAATTATTCTTTTCCTTATACCTTTAGTCCAGGATCTAAATGATTTCCTTAATAAGAATAATAATAAAAAACACTAAATTGCATGTTAATCACCCAACAGAGAAATGGTATCAATAGTAATAAGAAATAAGAAAATTACAATTATAATTTAGGCACCATGAAATATATCTCAAACATGGGTTTGCAACACCCAAGAAAGACTTATGACAATGTTCCATGTGTTCCTAATATAAAAAATATTGTCACTAAAAATTAATTTAAGAAACGAGCCAACTATAATACCAATTTGTGAAGCACCAGACCTGAATGCAACATAGAGGTGCCCCGAGCCCGGTTGGCCAGAACGTCTCAAGTGCATCTTCACGAATTCAAGTGGTTTCAGACTATAATAGAGGGACTTGGGTGTGTTTCTAGGGAGACAATTCATTCATTATCAAATTTTATCACAATAGATTAATAATAAACATAGTTAAATAGAGGAATCAATATAAATAAACCATCATATGGAATAGAAGAATAAAATTAATGTATAAAAAAATTGGCCAAATATTAATCATATACAATATTTAAAATTTGGTGATGATATATGTCATGTATCTATACAACAGGTAAACATGGATACTAGGAAAAAGTTATAAAAATAAATAAAACATAGAAAAAATGTATCTACAAACTATCCCCAGTGTCTGGAGCTTCAACTCAGTCATCTACAACTAGCTCTATCATACAAAATCATGACATCTGGTGTCTGAACCAATATGATTCCCTTTCTCAACAACTATATACATATAGTCTTCTCAGGTTACAATGGTGGCATAAAAAGGGCTTGAGAAAAATATCAGTATGACACTACCAATAAAGTATATAACATCAAGTCTATGTGATATGAAAATAAATTGTGTGATACAATGCATATATAACAGTAAATCAGTTTAGTAATGTAAATACGCAAGTATGTACTTTTTTCCTATAATGGCCTCTAAAAATGAAACCAGTTCATTAATTTTTTATTTTCTAGTTTATATTTGTATTTATCATGAAGCATATATAGAACTTACATCTGTATGTGATAATAGAGGTAGAGGATTGACGATATAACAAGGAAACCATGATATTTATAGTATTCAACAGTTTCAACAATAACAACGAAGGAAACAAAGGCCTTAAGGGTCATCAACATAGTATTAACTACATCCTAGATAAATATTAAATGTGAAATACAAAGAGAATATTCAAATTTAATATAGAATTTTCATATATAACTATGTCTAAGGAATGCATCCAAGGTAAAATTGGATAAGAAATGGTTATACCCAAGAATGTAACCACAGAATATAATTTCCTTATAATCAATGCTATATCCAAGGATTGTATCCATGGAATCCTATAATAGTAAAGGAGGGATCCTATAGTGTCATATTGGGAATCTTCTAATAGTTAATAATCAGGATCCAAGGTGGGTATTGCACTTGGAAAACATCATATCTGAATCGGAATAGCGTCTACTAGTGCTCAAATAATTCCATTGATAATCCAAAAGATAACCCGATTTTGGCCACTCCTACACTTATGTCAAGATCAATATAAAATTAGGCACCAAAAAATTGATTCATTTAATGAATAATTAAATTTAATAGTCATATCAATTAATAAGTTCTTTTGGTTCAATCATTTCCTTTCATTAGTGTATTGAGGCCTAGGAGCGTTCAACCAAAAAATCCATTTCACTTAAGTCGTATTCATTTCATTTAATACTGCATCATTTAATATGGTTACCTCCACTACCTTCCATTAAACCTAGAAAGTGGTGATACAGACATGAAACCAGATATTCATTTACATTTAATAATTCCATGTTATATATATATTATACTTTCCATTTCAATTTAATAGTGATTAAACCTCTGAAGTACCAAATGTTGGTAGGTCAAGTATTAAGAATAAATGGTACTAGAAATTTGTCAATATAATATTTATTTAACAAGGAATTCATACCCTTAGTGATGTATCTCTATGGAACACCTGAATAGTGTCACTAAAACACAAGTATTTCACTAAAAACCCAATTATGGATAACACCCTACTTAGGGAAGTCAGTGTTGTAGATGTACCGACCAATGATGAATAACATGTATGAAATTGGTCACTAAACATAGTTCTAATGACTATAGTCAAGGAATATTAATTAAACCGATGTTGGGTAAAGAAATCAGCATGACGACAAGATAATTTATAAAATGACAGATCTTTAGGGATGAGTTATAGACCACATACATCTTACTCATATTACACTCCACATCAAGTATCAGCCTCCAGTTTGTTATAGATTGGAGAAGATCTAAATAATATATTTTTACTTAAAAACTATGTAATATTATACTATATCTAAATAGCATCATTGATAGGAATAATAATGAAAAAATATTTTAATGTAATAGATATCTTGATGGTGAGTCTCTAAAGAGAACAACAATCATAGAATCCAACTCTGAAAAAATTCTCAAGATCAGAAGATACGTTAGGGTTGAAGATGGCTCAATATAAGAGTGAAAAGGGGGTTCTTCCTCTAGAATGATAAATAGAGAATAAATTAAGGGTTCAAAATTTCCATTAATGGATAATTTGTAATTTCACCCAAAAGTTTTCTTCTCAACGTTTTGTCACATAGTTTTCCAAATCATGCACCAACCGTGCAGAATCTACTGAATTAAAGGTGATCCTACATGTTTATGCCACATGATTTGGGAAACCATATTCCAACCATGTGAATCACCCATACAATTTTAAAATGACCATCTGGCCCTTCGTGCATGGTTAAGGAAAATCGGTTTCCCAAAAACACCCAACTCTCTAGCCTCACACGGTTAGATTTAACCATGTGGTTTTCCCACTATGTTTATTCTAATTGAGAATTAAGAAATATTCTTCAAAAAATACATGTTTGGGCATTGAACTAGCCTCAGACCCCTCCATAACCATTTTGAACTCATCAGTAATCTACTTTGGGTCCTAAAAAGGAATTTAGAAAAAAATAGGATCTATACCAAAGTGAAAATATGGTTCTTACAAGGGGCTAGTCCAAGGAGCATACACAGACATTGTTTTATTCATAACTTAATATAATGACAATTAACATTTATTTTTGAATATTGAAGTTTAGATATAGTCACTATATTCTTCATACACTACCATAATAAGATTTTAGGGATAACACACTACCTCCTACATAACACTTCAATCAACTCTCCATAACTCTCTACTAAGGGTGAATTCTTAATTAGTTTAAAAACGTAAAGGTTGTATCAGTGGATTGGAATTTATTTCACTATCCCTGAATAGAATGAGACTTTTCTGGAACTATATTCTAAAATTGATTCAAATCAATGAACTGATAAATATTCCAGATATCCAAAACCTATGATTCTAGTTATATAAGAATTCACATGCAACACATATAATTTTGTGAAAACTTTTTATTTTTCCCAAAATATAACTATCATGAACACCTTAAATTTCACACAACCAAACGAGGAGTTTCACATCATCATGAGAGGCACAATGAAAACTTTGTGCCCAATTTTTACTGAGTGAAAGTCTTTTATGCACAACACTTTCATAAGGTTGAGCCACCAAATCTTTGTGGGAAAAAGTTACTTAAAATCAATGCTGTGGCCACATATTTTTAAACACAAAAGGCCATTTCTGCAAGTAATGTTAATTCCTTCATATGTGCATGCGACTCTTTATTTTATTTTGGATTTTTTGTATGTTTTTTAAATTACTTACTTAGTTTGAAAATTCCCTATGTCACAAAATCTCATATTTCACATAATTCCATCTTTTTCACATAGCTAGTCACTTTTCCAAAAAAAAATTGTAACATTACCAAAAAAATAATTATAATTTTTATAAAATTACCTTCAAACATTCACACAACATCGTTATTTTTACATGAACATGCTTCATTTTCCAAAAAACAATTTCTCCATCCTACATATTTTGGAGCCCAAAATTTTTGGAAAACACTAGAAAACAATGCCGCCTACAACAATAAATGTATATTTATTATAAGATCACTTTCCATAAAAAATCCTTCATCAACCAAGTTATTATATAAATAACACAAACTAGACACTATTTTCATCCTCTATTTATGACAGGCCTTGGTTACAACATGAATATCACCTAAGAGTGTGTAGTTATGGGTGATGTATTATGCCCACTCCCATTAATGAGGGTGATAATTGAGTATATAATAAACCAAACCATTTCAGGGAGATTAAAAATTGTTGAATCTATGCCATAGTTCTATCCTATAGCCAGTATTCGGATAGGGATGTATTGCTAAAAAAACTTTGTAATCTTGACATTACAAAAACATGAGAATATTATTGATTATATAGACTCATTCCAAATGTTCTCACTAATGTTATATAAACTAAGCACCAATGTTACTAAATCGTACCTTTGATTCCATATATGAATACCAAAGATAACCATTCATAAATCGTACATTTATTTCATGGTTTAATTAATAAATACCAAAAATTTTCATAAAAAACTACGACTAAAAAGGGAATATATTAGGTAATTTGAGAACCATTACATTGTGGATAATAATCCTTGACAAGTAAAATATAAACCACTACAAGTATTTATTAAAATTATTCTTAATATCATCATAAAAATATGTCATTTTTGAGTCACAATCTAACAACAGTTAAAAAAAATGAGGAAAAATATTATCAAAATATTAAAAAATAATTCAATAAAGAAACATGAAAGGTTAATGAAACATTGATCAAATATGAAGTTGGAGGTAATAATATAAGATCACAAAAATTAAAATCTGTTGAAATATTTAAAACCACATATATTGAAAACGCATATAGTTAAATGGATATCAAAACCTTGGTTTTAAGATAAATAGAATTGTAAGGATCATTTGAGATAAAAAAAATTGAGATTACAGTATTGATGTGATATAATTGTACATAATTGAAAACATATATATGGAGGGAAAATACAATAAATGATATGGGAATTATTATCAAAAACTGTCTTTTAAATAAAAAATAGATTCATAAAAGATAAATACTTTCATGTAAAACATTAGTTCCATATTAAAATTTTTGAAATACAATAATGAAATATAATATGTTTAATATCATCATACATTAAAAGTTTTTAGAGAAATAGATGTGATTATTATCCAAGGGATGGATATGAGTCACAAAAACCCCTTACCTTTACTCCACTATGTCGATGGAACTCTAATATAATGTATCATTAAAATAAATATCTTAATAAAATATTTAAAAAACATATTAATTAATGTATCATTTTATAATTTTCCTTTTTAAATATTAAATACACATTTATTACTTAGTTATCTTCTATTTTTCCGAATCATTTGTCATAAAAACTTATCAATTGAAACTAGTTTAGTAATGATGACATTGTATATTATTATTATTTTAATTTTAATCATTATAAAACCACAATAGTTATTTTAAAATATGTTTTAAAATAAGTTATAAATTTATAATTTCATTTCTAAACACTTTTGATAATTTTATATGGGGAGTAAATCTAAGAAGAGTTCATTTTTATTTGTTTAACAAAAAATGTTGATAAATTAATAAACACAAGAGAAATTTATCTTATGAGACTAGAATCATCTGTAAATCATGAAAAATTATTATTACTTTTTCTTTTAACGTGTTATAAGATTTATTAATTATACAAAGCATAATCATTAAAAAATCACTCATGTAGATGGTAAAAATGGCCTAAACCATAGTTTTTTGTAATGATTGAACAAGTAGATAAACATTTTAATAGAAGTTTATATAAATTCTAAACAACCTTAAACATGATTTAACTATCATGGATCCTTATTAAAATAATTTTTTTAACCATCAATGAATGGTGGTGATGAAAAATATAATTCATTGTTTGCGAAGCTGATAATCTGTATGTTGAAATTATTGATGTAATTTTGTTTTTTTTAGTCGATAGAAATGATTTAATATTTTTCTTCTATTTAATATAATTAATTTTTATTTTAAATATTATACAAATTTAATTATATTAATAAGGATATAAATTATTTTATAAAGGATTAGAAGAAGATAAAATACTAAGATAATGAAATACTCACATTGGGTGTTTTATTTTTCACATTAGAAAATTCTTAGAATTGAGGGCCAAAGAAAAAAAGGTGAATACAAGATTATATAGTTTGGAGAGGGTTCTATGAGGATATAAAAATAATATTTTTAGGTGTAAATTATTTGGTGATTTTTAAATTCAATGTGGATAAGTGGTTTCCTTTTATAAGAGAAGAATACCCTACTCTTTCAAACACACATTATTTTTTATTAATTCCATTACACTATTCAAGGGTCAATGCATCAAAATGGAGATATAATTGTTCTTGTAAACAATAAGGTTTATGATAATCTAATAAATTCATTTTGAACAAGGTAATAATGATTTATAGCTTTTTCTACTTTCATCCTTTTACCAAATTTAACATTTACCTTAGTAATTAATTTTATCCATAACAATTAACATTATTCGAAAAATTAAAGATTTTATCCTTTAAAATAATATGAAAATTTTAACTTAATATTTTAAAATAATTTTATCAAATAAAATTTCTAAACATTAGAAAAGTTAATATTAACATAAACGAAAATAATCGCATTAAGATAAACTTAAAAAAATGTATTAATGTTTGAAATTCATATATTAGAAATAATTATATTTGATACTATTTTTAATTAATTAATTTATATATATATAAAATAAAAAAATAGTATTAGTTAAATGAAACCCAAAACCAATTTTCACTCTCTAATTACTTAATTAGAAGAAAATACATGGATCAATTTTATTTATTAAAGTGGCATTTTAATTTTGTTTCAAAAATATCTAACATAAGATTATAAGTTCATATAATATTTTAAAATCCATAATTTTATTCCATAATTTCATATTTTATTACCTATATTATTTTTTAAAATTAATGGACAAAAATACATAATGATAAAATAATAAAAAGTATAATTCTTAAAAAATCATATTCTTCAAATCAAATCAACCCATTTAGAAAAATAAAAATAAAAATAATTGAAATGTTTTCATTTTTTGAATTCCAAAAATAATTATATTTTATAATATTTTAATTGTAAAATATTAAAATTAATCCTTTAAATGAAAATATATAATACAAAGAAAACGGATTTTTATGAAAATAACAATTTTCATTATTAACTAATATTAATAATTTTACTTTTAAATATTTAATGGTTTATAATATTAGGAATCATTATAGATTTAAAAATAATTGTGCCATAGTATGTTCGTTTTTTTTTATTATGTGTATTTTCTAATTAATTTTATCAAACAAGACATCATTTTTATAAAATCTATAATTTTGGGTTGCTACATTAATAGCAATAAATGATGAAATAATGGTGTTATATTGGGCAGAAAAATTATGGGGTTTCATTGGGATTTGAGTTGGCATGGTTTGCGTGGTTGTGTTGGATGATGTGATTTAGGGTGAATATAAAGTGGTTGATATAGTTTCTTGCATTTTTATGGTCTAGTTGTAAATCCTGAGGTGTTGGTTTTGCAATGTGGGGATTTACTAGAAATTCCTAATGGTATAGGTTGGAATGGATTAATAATGATTGCTACATGGGGTAGTTTTGGTCTATAAATAATTATTTGGTATATTATAATTAATTTAACTATAAATGTATTGATAAAACTGATGTAGTTTGGGTGTTGGATTGTGAATGGTTTTTCAATATATATGGATATTTAAATACATAAAACATTACATTGTAATAAAATGAATAATATATATTTGGATTGGTAATTGTTTAGTTGATAATTTTTCGCATGTTAGTTGGATGTTTCATGTGATTCATGGCTTGTTCTGCTTTATAGGAATAAATGTTTATTAATGGGTAATGGTTAAGTGATGTTGGGATAGATTAGTTTTTGTAAGAGAATGTTATTCACTCATTGGATGGGTTTTGTTGATGGCTCTCTATGATTGTAATTTCAGGGGATTAATATACATGTCTCACTTGATTCAAATAACCTTACTAATTCCTAGATAGTTTTTTCGGTAATTTCACTAAATATCTGTGTTGTTGGGGGGTGATTGATATCTATAGACCCTTCCTCAGTATCCCCTCAGTAGTATTATATATCATAGTTTTTCATAATATATGGTTTTGATGTTATTATACATCTCATTCATGGTAGGAGGATGGAATGAGTTTTAGTCGACTATCATCTTGATGCCCTATCACCTTAGACTTGCGATATGATAGATGTGGATGTGATGAGTTTGTGAATTATAGTTGGTATTGTTTTGTTTTTTGCGTCTTCGTTTCTTATTATCATGATGTGATAATTAAAATGGGTTGAGACTAGTCATTTCGTGTTTATTATGAGGATTATAATATAGAAAATATGGTAGCAAATGACTTTTGATGTTGGGGTGTAGGAGGGGAAAACCTGTAAAAAACTGGTTGTGAGGATCCCTTTATTATTTCATTTTTATATTTGGTTCATAATTTGTATACTATATTTGGTGAATGATATTTGGTAGCACTATGTACGATTCATATACATTGGATATTAATGTGTGTTCAACCAATTTTTTACAAGATCATTAGTATTCAATTATGATATATTTATTAGATTTTTTGAGGATGATTCAATTGAGTATTCCTATTATGATCAAATATATATATATATATACATGCACGAATAATTTTTATGATATTGGGATGGATTTGGTTACTAATAAAGATTATACAATCTTTTAGTAGAGAGTTATGGCTGGTTCTTCTATCTATGAGTATTTGGGTACCTTATTTTTAGATACAACTTATATTTAATTTCATATATCATAAGATTTTATTGTTATAGGATGTTGACTAATTTTTTATGGTGTGGTTTTATTTTTTGTTGTAATATTTTCATAGTATTTGATTTCATTATTATGGTTAATTCATTCAATTTTGTGTTTTATACCATTGTAGATTGTCACTAACCCTTTTTAGATTGGAGGTAGGCTGTATGGGTCATACTTTATTTTAATTTTTGGCCGATTAGTGGTGTTATTGGATAGTGGATCATGATTGAATATTAATGAATCTAATTATTCATAGATAAGATAGAGCATGGGGAATAGGCATCAAAGAGGATTATATTGGTTGGTAGGGAAACAATATCAGTTGAACGTTTTACATGATGTATGCATTGGAGACTACCTAGGATTTTGGATTTTATCCCCCCCCCCCCCACGCCACCTAATGTTCGGATATAAAAATATTAAGATCTCTAAAATATGAATTGAATTAATGATAACTATTTTTTGGATGAGACCCATTAGTGGTAAATGAATCTTGTTTGGTTGCACCTATATTTTAACATGTTTTTTTGGGAATAATTAAATTAATAAAAATGAAAAATAAATAAATAAATTACATACCATTATTCTTAGAAACATATCATTTCTTATAGAGATGATAGATTTTCATTGTCTTAATGTGTTTCAGGCGAGACTGTTTTGGAAGGATGATCTGGTGGACCATTTTTTCTTGTAACAAGCTAAGGAAGATGAGTTGTGATAGAGTATATTGTGCACCTTCCATTATCAGACATTAGTAACAAATATGGGTAGGGATTCTTGTTTAGAGATAGTATATTGGCTAGAGAAGATAAAGATTGCATATACAGTGATATGTGACCAGGTTGAATATTGGTTTCCATTTGGGGTTAGTTAGATCATTGGCATGAAATATTAATAGTTGATGTTTTACCTCAATTAGATGAAGGTATTGGATGTCTCTTGGACAAAATTCCACTAGAAGATCCATCTTAATTTCCTATCATCGATGAAGAGGGATGTAAAGTTGCAATAGTTTATCTCCCTCTATTAGGGGAGCCTATATTTTTGGGGGCATGATATTATGATTAATGTCCTTCTTCAATTGTCCCCCAACCTCTATCATAAGGAGGCGTCTATAGGGTATCACTTTAAAGAGGTGTTGTTACATGATATGAGATATGTGGTTACCCCATTTAGATATTCTATATACTTGAAGTTACAGAAAAATGAAAAGGTGATTGATAAGATACATTCACATGTAGTCTAATATAGTTTTTTTAGAGTAAGTGAATTATAAAAAGGGTATGAGATGTTGGGCAGTTGAGGTTCAAGTTGATAGGGAATCTATATAATTACTCTAACTTATTATTTTATTGAGCTAGAAATTATTTTCCAAATTCAAAGATCCTCCCACTTATGTGATTTAGTTTTGGAGTTCTTGGACATTATCATAGATAATTATCATCCATCAATATTACTTCATCAGTAGGGGAAATCATCGTATGGACCATTGAGAAGCTATGGATCTCGTATGGGTTAGTCATTAGACCTAGAAGAGTCTATGGTTATGGGGGTGTAAATCAGTTGGGGCGGTGAAGATAAGTATTTAGTCCTATGTAATGGAATTCAATCATTATGTTAGGGAGAGAGAAGAAAGAGACCATTCATGGAATTATTTTTTTCCATTATATATGGGATTATTCCTTGTTTGATTTAGTAGAATCACACTCCATTACCTTCCAAACCATAATTCCTGTTGTGGGACTAAATATTCAATGGCTTCCAGTTACTCTAGTGTTTACTATTCTAATATAATTTCTATTGAGTTTCATTAATGTTTCATAGTGTGGGGAATTTATGTTAGAGTAGTATCACTCATTAGTGGATATCATTAACCTACTGATAGTATTATATAATATAATTCCAAACATTGATTAATCAAATATATATTATGGAGGATGATTTCATTCTATATCATGGTGGGATAGTTTGTCGTTTTTATTAGTGGGAGACATTATTGAATGGGTAATAGTTTATTAGAGATTTTTAGGATTAATTTAGGATCATTAACCATGAATATAATGGAGGGTTAGATAATGGGTATTCCTAAGGTCATTTGGGAGTACCCAAACATTTTCACCAAGGAATTCCTAGACATTTATCCTCAATAGGACCTTACATTTTAGATAGAATTTAAATAATGTGATTCACTAATGTTGATTACTTGATATCATAAGGAACATTTTCATATGTTGGAATAGAAGATATAGATTTATTATTTGATAATATAGGGATCATGTAGCCTAATGTATATCCTTTGTGTGCCCTAGTGTTTTTTAAGAATGAATATGATTGTTGTGTTTGTTTCTAGAATACCTATGATAAAACATGGTTAAGATCAAGAATCATTATCCAGTTCTAAGGATATTTTTTGTGGAAGGGAACTAATTTGTTTTTATATATTTTTATACAGTCTGGGTATCATCAAATGAGGGATAAAGAAGATGAAATTTTAGAGACAACTAATCTATGTTTATAAGGGATCATTGAGTTCTCGATCATATCATTCAATTTCAAAAGTGATAATATTGTGATCATTAGTCTCGAAACATTGCATTATGAGAGTTTCTAGAGTAGTATGTGGTCACAAACATCAATGAAATTCTCATATATTCAATGTTAGAAGAATAGAATATTGTACAATTGAGATCTATTGTACATTATCTCTAACACAACCAATTATATGAGAATATAATCTTGTGAACATTTTAGATGATTGAGGCTCACATTCATATAATTTTGTTATATGTATTAGGAGTAGTATTTTTTCCAAAAAAGGATAAAGAAAATGATTGTTTAGAAGAACCCGGAATCATGAAAAATGTATGTACCTTCCATGTTCTTCTAGGATATTATCAGAGGTTTGTGTCTAACATCCCCCGAGTCATAGACCCATTGATAGACATGACTGGGAAAGTTCATTACATTATATTAATCAGTCATTAAGAGTAAATTTTCAACTATTGGAAGATTTATTAGATGTGTGTTATCAGTCATTAGCAAGTAGAGGAAGGAATGTTTTTTATTTTCTTCCACAACCCATTCTATCTACTTCTGGATGTTTTTATAATAAAAAAAGAGCAATGAAGTCTTATGGGGTTAGTATTTTATGTCCTCATGAGTGTAATTAGATCACCCCCAACCATGATTATTTGTATGTGATATTTTATCTAAATATGTAGTGAAATTACCTCATTTGGTTGTGCTTTTTGGTCTTCACAGAGCACATGATTTTTAGGTATATCTTCTCTCAGTGGCACATAAACCTGTGTTAGTGTATGATGATTGAGTTTATTTAGAAATATAACATTGAGACCTATTATTAATAGAAATAACAGAACTTTGGTAGATAAATATTTAATATAGAAGTCATAGGGAGGATTTTTTTAGGAATTTGAAAATAAAAAGAGAAGAAGGGGGAGTTAGTATAAATACACATTTGTGCAGAGGAGGATAGAGGAACCAATTGATTGTATCATATAATAGTGTATGATTAATTATTTTGGAATGTGTTTGAGTCTATGAGGGGAAAACTCATATTTGGATGTGAGGGAAGACTATGTTACGTAGAGTAAAAAATCATAATATTGGTTACAGTACAATCAATATTGGATAGGGTTCTATGAGATATTTTTTAGACATTTTTTTATGAAAGACTTTATCCTTCATGGGTTTCATGGATAAAATATTTTAGTGAAACTTCCTATTTCCATGATGAATCTGGCTTTGAGGAGGCTTCTCTAGATTATCAGAATAAAGAGGATGATAAGAATTTTTTAAGAACAATACCTAGATCTTATGTATTTGAAGGAAGATAATCCTGATCATGGAGATTGGTTGCATCCATTGGATTCCCCCTAGTGTATTTGGGATAAAATATTAATGGATTCCACCACTGTTCTACCACAAGACTATTGGTGAGGTGATGATATATGGGTGATCAGGGACCAGTTGAAAAAATCATCTCTTTTCCCAAAAATTAATGAATCCAGTGTGTTATTAGATTTAGTATAGTTTTATATGTATGATATAGGATAAATTAATAGGGTAATTAATATGATAATTTTTTATAGGTAACCCCATCTTACCTCATGGGTCTAGGATTTTATTTAGAGTTTATTTAGCTTCTAATTTCACTTTATAAAAACATTACACCTGTAGATAGATAGGAAGATAGATAAGACCATTCAAAACATGGAGAATATATTGTAAGACAATATCTTGGATTTTGTATGGTATTAGTTTAATAAATATTTGCAGTTGGATTAATTTTACAAAAATAGTTAATATTTATCAATCATGATGTCTTATTTTGAGGATTTTTATTGTCAACTTTGTCGATCCCCATTGAGTTATACAAATATGGGAGTGAAAGTTTTCCTTGGACCAGATGTAAAGAAGATAATGACTAAGAATATCCATGTGATATTAAAGATTATAAAGACATCACCAGGATGTAAAAATCCTCATACTAATTGGATGAGTATACCGTTGCTATTTTAGGTTAGGGATTAAATGTTTTTTAATATTTCGTCTCTTCATGGTGTATGGATATTTCGACATGGGATTAAGTTATGCCTCTGGTTTATTATCCCATATGTGGTGTTGGGATTAGTTGATGAGGTGATTTACATAAAGGTGGTACCCTAATTATAGAAGATGATTTACAATTTTATCCACATTTCACGGATTGGTTGCTGACTGCATGAGGAAAAACCAAGTTATTAAATTGGGAGATTCTGATGTAGTGGATGATGCAACATCTGTGTAGTGACAGATTGAGTTCCATGATATTCATGAGAGGTAATTATATATATGATACATCCAAATTAAGTGTCTTATTTGGAGGCATAGAGGTTTGGTAGAGAGTTACTATGAGTGTGAGTAGATTATTTGCACATATTTTACCAATTTTTTTACATTTTTTATAATATTTGAGATGATGTTCGATATTGAATAAAATGGTTTATTATGGTTGTTTTATATTGAGATGATTTCATATAATTGATATAATATTTTGATGGTTTCATTATTTTTTATGTAGTATCATCCTATTTTTTATGATCTTATATGTCTTTATTACATCTTTCAAATAGGTCATACTTCTTTTGTAGTGGTTTTTGTTTGGCTTTTGTTAATATTAAATAGAGGTATCTACATGGTTGTTGTTTTGATAGTCCCTTATACATTTTTTTGTTTTTTATTCATGATAATGAGAATAATTTCAGGGGTATCTTAGTTAATAATTCTGACATTACTATAATATTAAATTTTATGATTTTGGTGAAGAATGTTTCAATGTGAAGTTTGGATATGATCTTAGGGGTTAGAGATGATTTTTTTATCTATTTTCCAACACATTTTGTTGGTAGGAATGGGTTGATCATTTAAAATTGCCGCATAGTGGGTGAATATTTAGAGTATAGTTTTATATCCCATTAGTTTTAGGATAATGGTACACAATGGTGTCTGAGACACTCATTGTAGATGGATTTTTTCTTGTATTGTTTTCTTGGGGGGAATAAGGTTGAGTTTTATGACACAGTGAAGGTAATTTTGTTTTTAGAGTCCAAAACCATTATTGTTATGGGAAATGATGAGGTTTAACATTCCTAAAGTGGACATTTTGTAGATTTTTGTTTTCTACAAGCCCAAATATGTGAAATGAGAACCATTGAAATTCCTTAGATGAAACACTAAATGGAATATATTATCAGGGAAAGGCCAAATGCAAGAGGAAATATGGAAATTCTATGCTAGTTCTCTCCAAAAAAAATTTAATAGTGGGTCAAAATCATAAAGGATTTCCTCCTCCATCATTTTTAGGGTTTATGGTTTCTTATAGGTTATCCTAAATTCTAAGCACTATATTGTACAGAACATTGTGGTGTTGTTCAATGTTGTTTAAGATGATTATAAAAGTTTGTAAGATTTATGGACTCAAACATAAGAGAATCATATCTTCCCTATGACCAGGGACTCCATAGGTAGAGTGGTAGTCTCTACATATATTGAAACAACCCTTCTATGCTTCATATTACATGATTTTTTACCATACAGTTCCAATAATATAAAACTAGTATTGATAATCCCTGGTGTATTTGGAAAAGTATGTTCATAATAGAACAATGTATGACCAAAACAAAACATATTTATTTTATTCTCATAATGAGATCCTAAATCCTCTCAATCTCATAAAACTGAATGTAATAACCTAAGGAATCTATATAAAAAGAGGGGTGACAAAAATTAAAGGTAATAAAACTACTAAAGGAATATAACATGTGAGTTAAAGGTATAACATTATATCATAATAGAGAAGGCTCGTGGATAAACCCAGGGATATTTAATATAAATAACAATGTATCCTATGATCATGAAATCATTGGAAATGTTGTAGAAATATATAGAAATATATAAACATGGTTCAAGGATATATACCAAGATAATATCACATGGGGGAAAAAGTGCCATAATGGATTTGGTTTACTCCACAATTCCATACATGACGCCTCCTAAGAATAATTTTTTACCAAATGTATTAAATCATTGTCTTGGTGAACCCATTGTACCATGTTCATTATTTATCTATTCCAAAAAAGTAATAAATAAGAATGTAAAATCTTAGTAATAACCCATGGATAGAAAAAAAAATTCATTAGTCTTTCCACATATAATATTCAATGAAAATTTCATAATGAAGTCATTGGAGAAATGAACATAAGAAATGTATTACCATATTAACAGAAGGGAGATTTATAATATTATATAATTAATATAAATACATATATAATTTATATGTATTCCATAACATTAGTGGTTTTTTGACTAATAGAAGCACTATTAAAATAATTAAAAAATCATGAAGAAAACAACATTTATATTTTGAAAACAAAATTTTAAAAATATTAAATTCTAAAAATGTGTTTGAAGTTTTTTTCTTAAAAGACAACCTCAAAACATATAAATTAATAGTCAATGAAAATATTGTTCATGAAGTTGGGTAATTACATACATTTCAAATAAGTTAAAAAACATTCTTTCAAACTATGGTCAAATGTCAAAAAACACCTCATTCTACAAATGATAAGAATTTTCCATTCAAAAAAATTTTAAAATTTATATCTGGATAAAAATTTAATCTAAATATAATAAAATAATATGAATTTTTTTAAAAAATATTTATAAAAACGTAGACATGGGACAGATAAGGTATTCAAATGAAGTGAGAAATAAAGTTGATTTTCCATAATAAAGAATTCTTAATAATTTTAAGTTACAATGTGAAGAAAATTGTACTATTACCTAAAAATTCAATCAATGAAAAGAGGTAAACAAAATAGTTTATGTTTTAGATAGTAATAATTTTCTCAATGGATACGTAAACAAAAATAATCTATAATATTAATGAAATTATAAAATAATCCCTTACCATTGTTGTAGTATGCGAATCATAACCCCTATAAAGAAATAAACTTGAAAAAAACATTAAATACCATAGGAATATATATATTCACTATATTACAGAACAATAGGTTATTATATACACCAAAAAATATAAATATGTGTTGAACATTGAATATATCCCCTAGATGTCAAACGTGAGACCACAAATCCCTTACCTCGAGTCCAAACATATGGTGTATGTATTTATCTCGTGTATAATTTACTTTTCTCAATTAATTATTTTAAAAAAATCAGTTATAATACCTTATACATAAACCATTTAATTTATTTATTTTAATGACATATTCAATTTCTTATTTAGTTTTGTTCACATCAGTTATTTTTTGGATGCGAAGCTCGCAATTTAAAAATAGTATCAGTGTGTTGATAATGAAAAAATGGGTCATAGTTACCTCAAATATATAAAAATAAAAATTATATAATTATAATTTTAATACAACACTTATTTATTTTATACCATTCATGAAATATGGTTATGAAAAAATTAATTATGTTATAATTATATGGACGCCTGGCCATACAAATGCTTGAATAATGTTTCCATTTTTTCAAAAATCATTTTGGAAGTATTTCAAGTTTCATTTTACCATTTCAAAATGATTATTATGTCAGAAATATCATAATAGTTATTTAAATATAATTACAATACTATACCTATGATGCGGTAATAAAAAATTATTCCCATCGCTTCGGGAGGCAATAGTATGTCGTACAGAAGAACAATGTTATCATTTTTCAAATGATGATATTCTGTGAAGATTTATTATATGATAATTTTACATATATATTAATATGTCATTATTATCTTATATAATTATGAAATATATTATCATTATATACCAAAATATGTGGTCATGTAAAATGAATTGCATCTGTTCATGAGGAAGTAGTCATCTGTACACACAAATGATGGATTCAATTCCCATTTAATTGAAAAGGAGGGGGATACATATAATTTCATAAACATAATATCATCTATTTATATAGGATATTCTGGTATTATTAAATTTTATTTTTAATAACTGATTTATGTTGGAAATAGTAGAGGTTAAAAAGAAAGCATCCTATTGAGGATAATTAACTTCGCTTAGAAGAACCTCATTTTGATCTCTTATTAAAGACCATAAGTGTGGTATTATGGGAAAAATTTATAAAACATTTCTAATGATTTTTAAGAAAGATTTTTTAAGGTTTTCTCAAGCCAAATGCCTTTATAGGTGTGAATAAGTGAGGGTTCCCTTTTATAATTGAGGAGTGATGTTTTTTATATATACCAAAAACTATTAAATAATAGGAAGTTATTATAGAGAAAATAATCTATAAAATTGATATATAAATGCTTTTATCAATAATAAGGTCTATTAAAACCAGAAAAATTCAAAAATACTCATTTTTTTAACATTTTATTATATTTACTTTTGATGTTGATAACATTTCACCATTTCAATTTTCACCATGATAATAACTTTTTAAATGATTTTAATGTTAATTTTGAAAAAGAAAATTTGAACTTTTTAAAAAATATTAATTAGGATTATTAAGAAAATTAAATACAATTTTTTAAAATAAAATCATGGAAGTGGTAGAATTCAGTTTAAAATTAAACTCATAAAATATGCCGACAAACGGTTCTCATGGAATGTATTGTAAAAAAATATTATTTTTTATTAACTCTTTGAATTGAAATATTCATTATATAAATTTAAATAAATATTAATTTAAATATAATATATAAATTTAATTCAAATTACCCTTAATTTTGGGTATTTATAATTAATTAAAAATGATGAATTATTTTCACTTAAAAGCAGTTTGAAAAAAACTGTGTCTTTTAGAATAAAAATATTCATCTAATAAAATATTATATAAATATAAAATGATGATATTAATTGGATTTTATATTAATAAATAATTTATATTAATATTTATAATTTAATTAAATTAATAGTGGAACTTTTAAATTATTAATTTTTTAATAAAAATGAATATTTTACAAAATTAATTATTCTTAACTATTTAATGAAAAATTATTATTTTTTAAATTATCATACAACTTCACCTTTATTTTATGTTTTAAATAATTTATTTTTATATTAATAAATAATATTTTTAAAATTTCCACAAATTAATTATAATATTTTTTAACAAAATATAAATAAAAATCAGTTTTCATGAATCGTATTTTTTATGAATAAATGTCTTTCATAATAATTAAATTCTAATTTCCCTAGAATTTATAAAGAAATTTAATTTTTATTAAATCATATATGTTTATTTTATAAATTTGTAAATCATATTTATTCCATCTAATTTAAAATCTATTTTATAATGATTATATAAAAATAATAATATTTCAACAGTATTTATTTTCTATTTAATCTCAATATTGCATAGTGTATACACTATCGAACAAAGTGTTATTTTAAAGTATCTTGGTTTTACATATTATCCCCACAAATAAATTCCATCCTAATAATTAGAACATTTTATATTTAATAAGGGATTTGAAACTTAAAAATTACTTTGTTGAAAACCCATAATAGAAAAAGGGAAAATAAAATAGACTCTAAAAATAGGGAAAGATAAATATGATGGTCATCCAGAATAACACATTAAAAAGTTTATAATTATGAGAAATTTGGTGGGAATTTAAAATATGGACATGTATGAAAAATGTAAATAATAATGTGGTGTGATAGAGATCATCGATCTCTATCACAGACACATAAATATATGATTAGTTAACAACTGGATGATCAAGATAATGTTAACAACCACAGACACATAAATATATGATTAGTTAAATGACAATATATTCATTATATATGTAGGTAGTAGGATAATAATTTTGTTTCATAATCCTTTTCTAAGAGTTAAGGGATTATTTTTCTATAAATATACAGAACACCTGAAAATATACTTGATATTTTTTATAAACATAATTTCATCCTTTGGTAGGTCTTCGATCAATTTCCACTTCACCTATTACTCTAGGGAATTAATATATAATATTTATTTTATTCCTGAGGATATAAATTTGAATTTTAATGGATCATATTATCCATAAAATAATAACAACATATTCCTACAATAATTATTAAAATGAAAAAATATTATCAAAAAGTAAGATAATACAAAAAATGATTATAAATACGTTATTCTCTATAATTCATCAATAAAACCAAATGTTGACCATATATCATTCCTTTAATTAAAAAATTATTATCCCATGTAAACATAATGACCTCAAAATAAAATAAGGTTCTATCTTCAAATCATATCTTATACCTTTTGGCTTATATATAGAAAATCATAAATTTTGTTTGAAAATAATATTTTTCATTAAAGAAATTTTTTTGTTTATATAAACCCAATAAAATATTTCCAAAAATATAATTTATCAACACAAAATAAATAAAAAATAAAATAAAATTATTTTATAATATTTTTCTTAAAAAAAAAATTTATATTTATCAATAACATTGATTAATTAAAAATAATTTAATACTAACTAGTACATTACATAGGTCGGTGGTGGGATATATACCCATATAGCCCATAAATGGTAGATTAATGCATTGTGGCCTTCATAGATTGGATGTGTTTTAACCTAACATGCAAGGTGTGAAAAATGTTATTAATATAATTTCTATAATTTTCTCAAAAAATATTATGAAAATATAAAAAATTGAATTAATCGTTAAATCAGTTTTTAAGCACTAAAGTCTTCTATAAATGTTATTTTTTATAAGAAATATAATAATATTATTTGAAAATAATTACCTAAACATAAATAACATATAAAAATATATATTTTCCTAAATAATGTTTTTCCCATAAAATATCATTATACCATTTAGTAAACATTCTATGTCAATATTGTCATACAACATATTCTTAAAAATCCTTACATAAAAACTAATTTAAAATACTCCTGAAAAGATTAAATTTTCTTATAACATATCATATCATTGATAAAAATACTTCATCAATATGATTCTTGATTTCAAACTCCTATGAAATTCAATCATCCCACTTAAATGATTTTCATATGAGAGTCCATTAAGAATTAATCCTTAGATTTTCCACTGACTCAAATAATGAAAAAGTTCCCTACATCTATGGCACTGAACTATTCATGGTGATTTAGGATAAACATTATTTACACCTATATTTTTAACCAGAGTATTTATTTTTATTAATAATATATTTTATTTTCTCCCTCCATTTCAACACATAATGGATCATCCATTTTATTAAGGCATGTACCATGGTTACTCATCCAACATTTTTTTAATGTAGGAAATTGAATCTTATTTTCCTTATCATATTTTACACTAGAAATTTTATGAGGCAGAATCCTTATCTTCTTTTACATGTTTCGAAAATTTAAAAATGTACTAATTGTTAATCTTAATTCTGGATAGCTCCTGAGGAATGATAACAAATTGCCAAAATTTCATTCCCATTAGGATAAAAATATCATTAGGGAAATCATCAAATTGGTTATTTGAATGACTTCTAATATTTTACATCATTGACTAAACTTAATAAGATAAATAACATGATAATTCAATAATATAAAAATAGTAGCCTTAAAAATTTATAAGGAATCATATATAAATTTTATGTGTATCTGTACATATGAGTCTCTACACTTAAATCTTGGATACCCATTGTAATTTTTACTATTAAAATTTATAACGAGAGAAATTTTTTAGGAATTTCATAATGTTTCTTAAAGAGTTTGGGAATATCTAAAACATATCCCATAGAGGTGTCAACTAAGGTGTCCAGAAAGGCATAATTTAAAGCTCCTAGGGACGATCGAGTCGAGCTTATTGCATAAATTTTGGAGTTATTTCTTCTAGATATAAATTCCCTAAGGAAAATTACACTTGTATTATCAATACAATGATATAATTTCATAGTAACTACTTTCTCTATCATTTAATAAAATATCAGGCTGTTTAGTTATAATTATACATATCCTCTTACTTATCCCTAGGGAAGTTAATAATTTTTTCTCATTATATTTTACTATGGTTAAGTAATCTATTCCCTCGATACACTATATTGTTATCCAGGCCTTCTACACATATTATTACATTATTTTTTTTAAAATGTTCGAGTAATAGAAAGCATGGATCAAATAGGCCATGTGTTTTAGAAGACTAGTTTCGAAATACATCAACGTGACAATAAAATTAATATATATATATATATATATATAATATTCTTCATAATGTGCTTTTAGATCCATTAATTATCTTAAAAGGATATGGGACAACATCAGGAATACATAGACAAAAGGGGTGAGCTAAAAATTCCATTAAGAGGATATACAGGATAAGGGTACATAAAATCACTAGTGTAGAAAACAATTTTTTATGATAGTTAATTTTTATTTTTTACATCGGATTTTGGGAGACATTTTTATAGGAGATGTTATAACATTGTTTTTTCATCTGTTATTTTACAACCGATGTAAAATACACAAATATGAAGCGTTTTTCAAGTCGATTTATAAAAACCCAACATGGTAATTGCTTCAGAGTTGTGGTTTATTATGTCGGTTATTTAACAACCAATGTGGTATATACTCTTTCACATTTGTTATTATATAACCGACATCTTAACTCACTCCTCAATAGCGTTTATCACGTCGGTTATTTTCATAACCGATGTGATAAACCTGTCTGCCAAGCGGTTTCCAACGTCAGTTAAATAATAACTGTCATGAAAACATAACTACTATGTCGGTTAAAAAATAACTGATGTAAAAAACTATTCATTTCCGTTTATTAAATCGGTTATGAAATAACTAACATAAGAAACTTTTCTAATTCATTTATTACGTCGGTTTCATAATAACCAACGTTATAACTAATCCCAATGCATTTTTTACATCGGTTATAAATTAACCGACGTAAATGTTTTTTTAATATAACCAATCAACCACTGTTCTTCCCTACCAAAAGACAAGAAATAGACCAAAACCATACCAAAAACAGACCAAAAACATACCAAACCCCCCCCCCAACCCACTGGGCAGTCCCCACCGCCGATCAACCACTATTATGCCCTGCCAAAAGACCTGAAATAAAAAAAAATAAACAAAAATATTCCAAAACCCAACCAAAATAATACCAGAACCCCCACCCCCACCCCCACACTGTACAGCCCCCACCACACCCCTGGACACCCCCACCCACCCCACTAGACACCCCCAGACCAAAAAATGACCAAAACCCAACCAAAACCTGACTAGAACCCCCCACCCACTGGAAAGCCCCCACCACACCCCTAGATACCACCCCCACACCCATGTACTTCCCCCACCCCTAGACTACCCCCACACCCCTGAACAACCCCCCCCCCCCCCCCAACACACACACACCACCATCCTGGACACCCTACCCCTTGGACATAACCCCCAACCCCTAGATAGCCCTCCCACACCCCCTAGAACCCCCCCCCCCCCTCCTGGACACCCCCACCCCCTGGACAGCACTCTCACACCCCTAGACAGCCCTATAACACCCCTATTACCCCCACCCATCCCACTGGACAACCCCCACAACACCCATGGACACCCCCACACCCCCAGACTACCCCCACCACCTAGACAGCCCTTGTACAGCTGGTGTTGGGATTCTAGGTGCCACCATCCCTCGGGTGGCTGAACGCCGCTGGAAGGTACTCTCACTCTCACATGCAAAGCTTGAGCTCTCAAAATGTTTCACCAATGATTTCTTCCCCTGAAAACATCATTCATTATATAACATTGATGCAAGTATAACCTAGGGGAAACACCATCATGTGTGACTAAAATACCAGGATCATGGTGGTGGCAATCTCCCCGAATGTGCGGGACTGGAAATGATGCCCCCAAGGCTGCCCATGGGATGCCTAAAATGAAGTTATTAAAAATACCAGCATTGGGAAGAGGGGACCGGTTCAGTTGATGGAAATCTAACATACATATGTGAGATTACCACCATCTAAATGGTGCCCTCTTCCTACCCACATGCTTTTTGTTAATGTCGTTTCAGGCGTCTCATGGGCACCCTTTGGAGCATCATTTCCAGTCCCGCAGGATCTGGGAGATTGCAACCGCGAAGATCTAGGTATTTTAGTCACACATGAAGGCGTTTCCCCAGGTTATTCTGGCATCAATGTGATAGAAATAATAATGTTTACATGGGAATAAATCATTGGTTAAACAATTTCAGAGCTCAAGCTTCGAATGTGAGAGTGATGAGTACCTTCCAGCGGCATTCAGTCCCCCCAAGGGATCACTGTGCCTCCTCTCCCACCCCTCGAGACTGCCCCCCTTCCCCATGGACACCTTTGACACCCCACCCCACTAGAAGGCCCTCTCACACCCCTAAAAAACACCCCTCACCCCACAAGACACCCCTGGACACCCACTGGACAGCCCCCGACTCCCTTGGACAGCCCTCCCACCCTCCTGATAATACTCCCACCCACTAGACTACCCCTCCCACACTCATGGACACCTAGGAAACCCCCCCCCCCCACCGTATTTCTATCCCACACCCCTGGATCCCCCCCACCCCACTGGACAACCCCCCCCCCACCCTTGGAACCCCTCCCCCCCAGACCATGATCCATACCAGATTACCATCATAAGTAGACCAAAATAAGAAGTAGAGAAAAATTAAAAATTCACATATATAACATTCAAAACCTATGATGTCAAATTAAAAAAAAACTAATTCCAACCTAAATGACTACCAAACACACATTTACAATTACAATATTCAAAATTACATTTTACAGTAAAAACAACTAAAATTCATTCAAAACTGTAAAATAATTTGACCATTCCACTTGTATGTCTTTAACGTATTGAGCACTATAGGTTTAAGGGTCATAAAATAGCTAAATATTAAAAGGTATGTATTTAAAGTGTATAATTAATAAATCAAATGAAATATAATGGAAATGTTTAAAAGTAAATCTTACCAGGTCAAAGTTCACAACAGTTCCATTTGATATTATTTCATACATAAATCTTAACATATAATATCCAAATTCGATGACTCATTGTTGTTCATGAAAATTTTGTTTGAATGAGTGTAAATTAAATATATTATATTTATGTAATAAATCAAAAATTACAAATTATAAATGGAAATTTACCTTTACATTTACATATTTGATATTCACAATTCTTTTCTGGGTGTTTCTTCCAAATTAGACCAATCCCTTGTTAGAAAATAATATGAATGGGATAAATTAAAAATTCATTATAAAATATAAAACTATTGAGAAATTGAAAATTACTTTTCAAAAATTTTCTTAAAACATTCCCACACATCGACATGGACATAGAATATCAAATAAAGTGTTTTCTCTCTTGATAAAAAAACACCTAACATCCAATGGTCACTGATAAAAGAAAATTTAAGGTTAGTGGGTTTTTATGTTAAAAGATAATGAACTCTTTGAGATATATGTGTTTCATACCTCTCACTAAAAGGAATAATCAAACATTGTGTGACTATATTCTGTTAAAATCATTCAGCAATATAAAGAATTCATTGTTACTTATCTGATGCACGTGCTTCAGGAGAAATCAAATGTGGGTCCATGAATCCATATACATCTGTCTGCTCATTATTATCACAAATTTTATAAAGATAAGTAATAAAAAACCGACAAAAGTATACATTTTTAATAAATATAACGCTGGGAAAAGGTGTTAATACTGACATGGAAAAATTTTCACCACGTTGATGCCAAACTTATCTCCAGTAACATGCTCCATGATATCAGTGATCATAATCCTCGTAGTTATTTCTTGTCGACAGAAATGAGCTTATTTTGGAAACTAATAATGATCCACCAACAAATTGGAATATCTTGACCATCTGTCAAGATGACTAGAATCTCTATCTGATGTCATAGCCATTTTTCTTTGTTGTGGTCTATACAATATTTATTTACCTTTAAATTATTCTTGTAAAAATAAATAGAAAAATATATTAGTTTTCAAATGATAAAACAACATTAATTAAAAAATAAAAAAGAAGATAAAACATATATACCTCTATGGTAATGAGTTGTAGATGCCGGGATTTCCAAATTAAAAAATGGAAGATACTATGTCCAAATTTCTCCACCTCATCTATAGGTAGTGGTACTCGATCTGATCAATCTATAATATCCTGTACAGTGACCCTATGATTCTCTACCTCTAATTGATTATGATGAATTATATCTCCTATAAAATATACCAGCCCATATGTAACTATATGATGTTGAAGATCATCAACAAACAACTCGCAATAAGTAGGAAGCTGTGGCGGTGGAGTAAGATAAAAAATAGGGTCCCCAGGCTGAGGTGTAGGAGTTGGAGCTACTGGTGGAGGTGGAGGAAAAATAATGGGGTCTTCAAGGGGAGGTGGAGGAGTGGGAGATGTAGTCTGATGTTGCCTTAGCATGTCTGTAAACATATATTTTACCGAGACTCTATTATTTTCCTCCATCGTCGCATTAAGAGTATGAACTTTAGCCTCCAAGGATTCTATTTTTTTTATAAACACCCTCAATGTAAGAAGTTTATGAACATGACAACACTTTTCTTACCGATACGCGGCCGGATATCCTCGTAAATGACCAGGATGTTTGGGATTTCCTGATTCTGTAGATAAAATATCAGGCCTCCCAATAGTTATTAAATTCCCCCTGTGATGTCTTCTCTCCAAGATAATCATGTATTAATTAATTGAACATTTCTGTAATGATTGAAATTATATGATGAATATATTTAACATAAATAAATAAAATAGATATCATACAATCCTCTCAGCTATAATTCTTAAATCTTCCAAAAGATATTTTCCTTTTCTACCTATCCAAGATCTCTTCCATTTTTTAGGTCAAGATGGAGGGGATGGAGGGGCCACCTCTCCACATCTTGAAGACTCATCTCTTAGTTTTAGTAATTTTGAAACCATCATTTTTTCTTCTAATAATGTGTACCCACCCCGAGATAAACTACGAGGGTATACATTTTTATATTGGATCTCTTGATGAGATCTACTTGTTTTCTGTAATTTAAGAATAAGAAATCAATAACAAAACATTAATAAGATCATTTATATAATAAAGCTTATAAAATTTTACATTTCCCTTACCAACAAATGGATCTTTTCTTTCACATTCAACAAACTGTCTCCATGTTTCTTCATCTATGAATGGATATATATGAAATGGATTTTCATGACTCCTATGACCAAAAATGAAATTAGATTAGATGGTTGAATTGAAATCCCTCTATCTCTTGGCAGCCATCGATAAGAATTTTTTCCGGACTCCTCTAGTGTCCGGAATATAAAATGTCATCTGATAAAGAAGAGGTTGAACATATTATATATACTAGAAACATTTAAATAATAGGCAAAAAAATATAAAAATATCTTACCAAAATCGTCTCCAACAACTGAGAGATTATCTCTTTTTCCACACTTCTCCAGTCCTCAAAAAAATTGCTTACTTTTCTCTTACCCTGAGTTGATACAAAACTCTTAAAATATTTTGATTTTGGACATCTAGTAATATCATCCTCATCAAAATCAATGAGTATCCATTGATCCTGCGTACAGGCAAGTGATAATTTTGGTAAACATGTGCACCCATGTTTTCCAACTCTTCAACACTTCTTCATAATGTGATCACATGTGGATGATTGGGGAACATCAAGAGGAGCATGTGAATGTTCTTCCCTAGTGTTATGACCAATATGATCATCTCTAGAATCATGTGGTTGATCAACTGATTGATATGTCATTATCCTTATAATCAAAAAAACAAATAGTAGTTCAAAAATATAGAAATTCAAATGTTACAACACTAATGTAAACAGAAAATAGAAAATTATAATGAGTTACGTAATATTAAAAATGTTTAATATGGTAAGCATGTTAAAAAATGGTAAATATGCTAATGATGGTAAATATGATAAACATGATAAACATGAAAAACATGGTAAACATGATAAAGTAATTGTCATTGAAAAAAAATAATAGATATATAATATATGTAATGGTAAACATGATAAAGTAAAACTAAACAAAATTAAAACAAACACAAACAAATACTTAATTGTTTTAATACATGTTTTAAAAAAGAAAAAAATTACAATATCAAACATTTTATGAAAAAAATAAATGTAAACATGAAATAAAAAAATGTAACATGTAATATTATGAATGCATAAATGGATTGTTTTCCAAAATTACTTCATCCTGATCGTTACATGTGGCACAAAACATGTCTTTAGCATGATCATCATTATGTTCAATTAATCTTTCCATGGATGTAGGGATCTCATATAAATCAACATCTTCATCAAGTTCATCCTCACCAACATATTGTATTTTCCCTTGTAAAGAAACAGCCTACTATATATCTGATTGATCTAGTACAATGAAAATTTGTTTTTTATGTGTTCCCATTATAAAAGAATCAGTTGTGTCTTCCAAACTATTCAGATTAACAACTGTTATACCAAATTCATCATGTATGACACTGTTGTTAACAATAAACCATTTACAGTTAAAAACATGACCATTAATTTTATATTAATCAACCTCCCATATTTCTTCAATCACTCCATAATATGCACGTGATGCAGAAATTGGCTTTTTTTCCTTGAGCAATCGAAAAATGCATTGCTTCTAAAAACATAAATACACCACTATTCTGAATTGCACTTCTGTTGTCCTGAGCTTTCATATGAAATGTATAGCCGTTAATGTCATAACTGGACCATGTTATCACATTTAATCATGGACCATATACTACCCATTTAAATGTCTCTGATACATCTGATCTATAAGGAATTGTCTTTTTAATCCATGAAAAAAATGTTTTGTTGTGCTCATTCAAAATCCACATTTCTTTCTTCATTGGATTACATTGTTTTAACTCATTAATATTCAATGTGATAAATGGTTGAGAATTAGATATGTTATTCAAGATGTATAATTCTAACTTTTTTATCTGTTCAGTTGAAAATGATTTGAATTTCAAGCCACTAACCCCCTTTTCCTCATTATTAACTCGTTCATGGTGAGATGGAGGCAAACCTATGTGTTGTGCCGCACCCAAGTAGCTCATAAAAAACTCTGTAAACTCCTCAGAAATATACTTTTCAATAATGGAGGATTCAGGTCGATATGGATTCTTGACATACCACTTAAATATTTTCAAATTCCTTTCAAGAGGATACATCCAATGAAGATATACAAGTCAATAAAGCATTATTTCTCGAACTAGAGGAATCATTGAATATACCATTATATCAAAAAAAGGTGGAGAAAAATACATTTTCAATTGACAAAGTATAAAAAATGCATCTTTTTTCAGAATGTTCAATGCATTCACATAAATCACCTTATTACTAATTGAATTGAAAAAATAACACAACTTCATTATAGTCTTTCTGTCACAGATGGGAAATATTCCATGCAATGAAATAGGTAGAAGTTGTTGCATCATGACATGACAATCATGAGATTTCATACCTATCAACTTCATGTCCTTCAATGAGAAATTTTTTTAACATTTGATGAATACCCTTGAGGCACTTTCATATCATGGAGACACTGACAAAAGATAATTTCCCCCTCTTGGATAATGTATGTCAAGTCGGGGGAAGAAATGTTCGTCTTCCAATAGGAGTTGGAGCTAACTCCAAACGTATTCCCATTGATAGTAAGTCTAATCTTGCATTCAACCCATCTTTTGTATTTCCTTTAATATCTAATAATGTTCCTATCAAACTGTCCCATATATTCTTATCCACATGCACGAAATCAAGAATATGTTTAACTTCATGATATCTCCAATATGGTAGCTCAAAAAATATTGACCTCTTCTTCCAAATATATCAATCATTACCAGATTTCTGTGTCCTTCCCAATGTCATATCTAGGTTTTCCACCCTCTCAAAATACAGATCAGGGGATAAATGTTTTTTAGAAATATCAAATTCTTGTGAGCCATTGAATGCCTTTTTTTAGTCTTCTATATGAGTGATCCATAGGCAAAAACATTCGATGACCCACAGACACTGTTTTTCTCCCATGATGCAATTGACAATAGGAAGTCTATTTTTTTAAAATTGAACATGCTTTATTCCTTTTAACATTGTATCCAAACATATTTCCATATGCTGGGATGCCATTTATAGTGAACGTAATCACTGAATTCAGTTGAAAATATTTCATTTTATAAAATCATACACCCTAATACCATCCTCCCATAAAAGTTTCAAATCATAAATCAGTGGTGACAAGAATAAATCAATATCATTGTAGGGTTTCTTCGAACTAAAGATCATTATACTCAACATGACATGTTTGAGATTCATACAATCTTTATGAGAGAGGTTTTAAATTACCAATAAAACAGGACATAAACTATGTGTGCTACTGAGGGTTCGGTATGGATTCATTCCATCTGTGCACAACCCTAGTATAAGATTCATAATTTCATTTCCAAATGTAGGATATTAGTCATTATTTTTCTACCAATGTGGAAAATCAGTTGGATGACATATTTTTCCATCACATATCAGCTCATAAGCTTTCCATATTAACCTCTTTGAATCATGTGAATTAGAAAATAAACATTTGAAACGATGAATTATAATATGATACTATATTAACATAGAAGGGGGTATTTGTAATCTCTACATCATCCTGTGATTTTTCTTTCACCTTAGACCTTGATGTCCCAGATTTAGGACACTCTGATAGAAATTCATATTCCTTTCTATATATCATACAGTGATTCAGACAGGAATGTATTTTCTTGTATCCCTATCCCATCAGGCATAATATTTTCTTGGACATATAATGTGAATCTAGAAGATTCTTATCTTTTGGAATAATATCTTTCATCAATTGTAGAAGCCCTGTAAAACTTTTGTCACTCCATTCATGTTTCTCCATCATGTTAATCAATCATAAAACCACCGAAAAAACCTTAAAATCTGTACAACCAGGATACAATGGTTTCTTAGCATCACCATATAGACGTGAAACTGTCATTTCTATCTCAATGTGTTCTGATGTAACATCACAAATCATTTCTTCAATTCCTACGGATTTTCCATCTTGCGATTCATCATTATCAGTAGATCTGACATTCCATCCTGTTTCAAAATTCCAAATCCAATGGTTGTAACTCAGAATAAAATCATAACAAATCAGATGAAATTTTATCTATCTAGTTTTTATCTTCTTCCAATTTAAACATTTCAGGCATGGATAGAAAAAAATGTCACTTCTTGGAATTTTTTTTAGAAAATTCTAAAAAGGTGTCAACAGCTTCCTCATATACATTACTCATTCGATGCATTGTGATCCAACATCGACTCATTATTACCTATAAAAAATATTAAAATTATACACCTTTTAAGATAAGACAAAAATATATGTTTATATAAAAAATAACATAATTTGAATCTAAAACAATTTTGAAATATAAAAAAAATATTTGTGTATTTTAAAAAATATTCTTAAAATGATTTTAGTAAATGAATATAGTTAGATATAACAGTTTTAAATTCCACATGGATCCTTTCTTCTTAAGGTTCACAAAGAATACATCTTGGTGCAACTGGATAGCAAATTCACCCTTCCGCAAAAAAGAAATATGAAGTATAAATATTAAAATATGTTTACATTCACTACTGAAAATTACACAGATCCTAATGTTTTGAAACCTCTAGACAGCCCCCACCCCTCTTGAGAGCCACCCCCCCCCCCCCCGCCAACCCCCCTGGACACCACCCTTACCCCCTTGGACACCACCCCCACCCCTGGACATCCCTACTGTAGAGACCCAATCTTGACGTACATGGACATTACATTATATTTGCGTATTACATAATAATAACAAAAACAGACACCCAATGACCATAATAGTTTAGTTTCTTCGGAAACTCGGAACATAATCTTCTTATCATGGTGAAAGATCTTCAACATATCCCATAATGATCTCCCCCTTTTGTTTTCTTTCCTAAAACCATTCTTTATATCCTGGGGAAAAGAAAAAATAAAAAGGGTGAGCTCAAATGCTCAATAAGGGTATGAATAGAGAAAATAAAACAAACCATATACATTTGAATGTAAAAACAGGATCCTAAAATCTAAACATCAAAATCATGGGCATTGACATAAAACATGGCAGTACACAATGCATAGATAATAAAGTAACATTTATCATGATAAATTAGAATTGGGATAAAACATGTAATTGTGGAAAACCATTAAGAATATGTTGTGATTTCCACAGTATCCAAGTCATTACTTGCAAGACCATCACAGTGGACAAAGTGCATTACGAAACCAGGTTTACATATCGTTCCAACCCTGTATTACTGAACCAGATTCACATTCCATTCAATCCATGTCTATATCATGATATATAAGTATTTTCACAATTCATTGGATGGAGATATAGGTCCCACCCATCTCATTATGAAATTATTGTTTCGTGTGCCACAAAATAAACATAAATCATTCATCAAAACACAAATAATAATATCTGTTTCATAAACACCATCCCATCATAATAGAATCTATATAAAAAAATGGAAATCAGAAAAATCAAGCCATGTAATTAATATAGACAATATACTTGAAACCTAAACAAACTAAATAATGTCATCTTTGATGGAAAATACTTTTGATAAAACACTTGAAATGAATTCATGACGAAAATATCCTTTATTCTTCAAAGTCACTTTCATTTCACAAGATGCCATGAAGTTTTAAAATAAAATGGTTTTTTTAAAATAAGAATTAAATACTGTAAAGGAAGATTCATTGAAATATGTCATTATGAAATTTTAAAAAATCCATTCATGCCATATAAGTTAAATGAAACATTCTCCTCATGCTTTTGATGAAAAGTGAAAAAGTACCTCGTATGGTAAACAAAATAATGATTCCTTAAATACCATGTAGTGAAAGTCACAAATTGGTAAAAATTACCTTAAAAATACATGAAAACACTTTTAGAAAACATGGACATAGATGATAAATATAATCCCAGTAAATACTTACGAATAAACAATCTCGGTTAAGAACGAGATTGGAATAATTATCCCTTACCTTATGTCCAATTTCATCTATATGTGTCTGATATTCCTATATAGTGGGTTTAAACATGTTATTAACTTATAAAGGAACCATAATAATATTCATTATATCATATATTATTCACTTATGACTTTATATTACCCATTAATTTTTCAATTCCTTGTTAAAGCAGTGTTTTGGGTAAAATTGTTTCATTCTTCTAACGTGTCTTGACTTACAATTATTAAAATGGTTACTTACATACAGAATGTAAAACATGATTTATATATAATATATATTCATAATATATATAATATATTGATAAATGGAATGAAAGACACTATTCATGGAGACTGTAGGCCGTACGTACGCATGAACGTTGTTTTCGTTTCCTTAATAAATTGAATGCAAGTAAATGACATATATATATATATATATATATAAATACAGTAGTATAATTAGGACATATATTTCATTAATACTTATTATATATACATAATATTCATTCTTTAATGGTTAACATGGAGAATGAATCTCATCGCATCATAGAGACGATAATATGTACGTATGCACGAGCGATGATATCGTTCCCATAATTATTGAATGGAATTGGAGTGCATGTTATAATATCTCACAATTAGAATAATGTTATAATAATCATATATAGATATTATTTACACCATTATACCCATCTAAGTATGGTGGTGGTGGAAAAACAGATTACACCACGGCATGGAGACGGTAAGTCGTACGTACGCACACGCTGTTATTTAATTTTTCGTCGGATGGATATAAGATGAAATAGGGTTGTTTCACATTTAAAAAAATATATCAGTATATTATTTATACATATTTTATTACTATATAATGAAACAAATAAATTATAGGATGTAGTAGAAGACAGAAACATGAAAGAATCTGTAAAAGAGATTACCTCTTCCTCGACATGCCTCATTTAAACTTCCTCTTAGGACATTAGAGTTGGCCTTTTGAGAAGACCAGAACATCTATAATATAAATATAGAGGTTTATAAGAGTAATTGGTAGGGTTTTTCAAAGATTTAAGGATTAAAATGGAGTTAATATAATAGGGAGTATGTTCCCTTTTATAATAGAGTAGAGGGGCACATTCTGAAACCTCCAAAAATATTAATTTATAATATACTCAAATGCAACAAAAAAACATCTAATGAGACTCAAATTAGAATATGAGATAATATAGGGTTGCAATCTCATCAATTAATTAAATTTAGACATGTTTTGATTTTATTTTAAACCTTATCTTTTTTATTTTTCCTTATTTAATAAATTTAATTTTATTTGTGATAATAATATTCTAAATTTTTAATTGTTATAAATACTTACTTATTTGTTATAAATTGTCCTTAATTATATAAATTATATCATTTTAGACCATATAAATTTCAATTTGTAATGTTTAAATATTTTTGTTATTTTTAATCAATTTAATAATATGTTATTTTTATAAAATATCATTATTGTAGAATTTGAAAATATTCATGTATATGAATTTAAATAAAATCTAGACTGATGATATAATAAGAAAAAAAAATTTAATAGTTTTCTAACATGTCATATTAATCAATAAAATTTGTGTTTCACATTAATTAGTTCATATATTATTTATTTTTACATTTTTTAACCCATTTATTATATATTTCTCTTAATAAAATAATTACTACAACATTTTTGTATAATTATTTAATATACTTAATTGTGGAATAAGAATTGAAAATAAAATACTATGATGAAGATAAATATTATATCTTGTATAATAATACTTTTAGTCTAATTTATCTTCTAAAACACCCATCTTTTAAAATGATTTGTTTATTAAATTATGAAGGTGACAACCTTGATATCATTTTAAAATAAAATAATATAAATGTCATAATAGGTTTTATAAGGCTCCAAATGGTCCACAAGTCGACCCTTGGATTTTTAATGTATAGATATACTCTACAAATAAGGTTTGGTCATGTTTATGGTCCTTTTTATGGGTTTTATTATTAGAATAAAAACAATATTATTGATTTTCACTAAATAATTAATTTCTCCATCATTAATGGATAATCTATTAAAGTAATTATATATTTCTTAAAAATCACAAATAAATTACCATGTTGAATAAGAACATTTAATATTTCAAATGAGTATTTATAATATAATTTATATTCTGTATGAACTTATATTAAAAATAATTTAATTATTAAAGTTTGAGTGAGACATTTTTAAATTCCTTTAAATTAAATAAATTAATGGGCTTAATCACATCCAATTGGGTTAAAAAAGATACCATTTTAACCCAGGTATATTTATGGACGAAATATAATCATCCAATTATGTTTATACAAGTGTTAGGGTAATTTTATAATATTATGTTTCCCCTTAATTACCTAATTTACCTTCAACTGTCGTAAATAAAATTTATCGTAGTTACTATTCATAATGCATTAAAATAAAAAATAGTCTGTGAACATAATTTGGAACTACTAATTCCAAATATGGAATCCATTTTTCCAAATTCAAAACACAGAAGTTGCAGTATTTAATTTAAAATAAATCCCACTGTTGAGAAAACGGGTTTTAAAAGTCAAAACATTGCAAAAGATTGAAATGTTTGTACCTATGAATTCAATGAGAAATTAATGCTAATGACATATATTATATTAAATGGTAAAAATATATTATATTTATACTTTAAAACCATCCAATAATATATTTTGACCATATAAATTTTTTTTCTGAAAAAAGTTGGTTTCAATTAAAATTTAGCGTATTTTTTCTATTCATCAAAATAAGAATCTTATCCAAAAAATATCAATATTTTTTTCAAAGTAATTTTTTATATCCTGATTCCATAGAAGAAGTTTATTTTATCAAATTGAACTTATAAACATGTGAAAACAAGATTTAATGTGGGTGTTCCATCAAAAGGCGGCCAAACAACATTTTTTTAAAAATACTTATTTTAACCAAATTTTTTTTTGTTCCCATACCATGTTCTAGAATATTTATAAAATTTAAAATATTGTTAATACATCTCATAATGGGTAGTTCATAATAACAACATATCATTTTTTAGTGTAACTCGGTATTGCGTACAACACATGTTATTGAGGAAGGTCGCTCTTGCGTGCAACACAAGCCAGGAATAGTGATTGCATATACTACAAGCTAATTCATTTTTGAGTATAGTTCAATATAATCTTGGTGTATCATACAACACTAGATATCAAAGATATTAAAAAGATTATTTCCCATAAAATCTCAGCCGGGTGTTACCCCTACCCCCTTAGACAACACCCCGACCACCTTGGACACCACCACACCCCCCTTGGACACCCACTTGACACCACCACCCCCTTGGACAACCCCCCCCCCCCCCCCCCCCCGTGGACACCACCCCCAACCCCTTGGACAACCCCCGGACACCACCACCCTGTTGGACAACCCCCCACCCCTCTAGACAACCCCCACCCCCTCGACAGCCCCCCCCCACCCACCCCCTTAGACACCCCACCCCTCCTGGACACCACCCCCACCCCCACCTCTTGGACACCCCCCTCGACACCCCCAAACCTCTTGAAAACCCCCTGGACAACCCCCCAAACCCTCTAGACAGGCCCCCACCCCTTGGACAGCCCCCTCCCCCCACCCCATTAACACCCCCACCCCGTTGGACACCCCCCCCCCCACAAACACACAAACACACACCCCTGGAATACCCCCCCCCCACCCACCTCCATGGACTCCCGACAACCCTCTATGAAGCCCCCAAACACTCTAAACAACCCCCACCCCTCTAGAAAACCATCCCACCCCCTTGACAGCCCCCTCCCCTCTAGATAGCCCCTCCCCCACCCCCACCCTTTGAACACCCCTACCCCCTTCGACAGCCCACTCACCTCCTGGGACACCCCCTCCACCCATGGACACACCTACCCCCGTGTACTGCCCTCACACCCCCTAAGCACCCCCCCATAGGACACCCCCAACCCCCTTGGACAGTCCCCCCTAGACACCCCCCCCCCTTTGACATCCCATGCACCCCCTTGGACACCCCCATCCCCATAAGACAATCCCCACACCCCCTGAACACCAACACCACCTCAGTCAGCCCCCCCAACCCCCTGGACACCCCACCCCCTTGGACACCCCTAAAACACCACCACCCCCTTGGAATGCCCCCACCCTTCTGGACATCCCCAACCCCCGGACAGCCCCCACCCCTCTTTACAGCCCCTCCCCCCACCCCCTTGGACACCACCACCCCTCTTGGACACAACCCCCACCCAACACCCCATTGGACACCCCCTGGACACCCCCCAACCCTTTGGACAACACCCCCCACACCCCAGGACACCCCCAAACCCTCTAGAACCCCCCCCCCCCCCACCCCCTTGGACCCCCTCCCCCAGCCAACACACACACACCCCTGGACTGCCCCCCCCCCCCCACAAACACCTCCATGGTCACCTTGGACACCCCCAACCCTCTGTACATCCCCATGAACCCTCTGGACTGCCGCCCACCCCTCTGGACAGCCCCCCTCACCCCCTGGACAGCCCCCCACCCCTCTCGACAACCCCCCACCCCCTGGACACCCCCAACACCCTAGAAAATCCCACTCACCTCCTTAGACTCCCCCACCCCCTAGACGCCCATATTCCCTCGGACACCCCTCACCCATGGACACCCCCCCCCCTCCACACCCCCTTGGACACCCCCAACCCCTTGGAAAGCCCCCTCACCCCCTGGACACCACCACCCCCTCCCCACCCCCTTGGACAATCCCAAACCCCTTGGACAGCCCCCGCACCTCCCTGGACACCACTCCCCACCCCCATTGACAAACCCTACACCCCCTTGGACGCCCCCAACCACCTTGGACTACCCCACACACCCGGGACACCTGCCCCACCCCCTTTGACACCCCCTGGACACCCCCACCCCTACTGAACAGCCCGCCTAACCCCCCTGAAAACCCCCACCCACTTGCGCAGCCCCCCGCCCCCTTGGAAACCCCCTGTATGTGCACACACACATGATAGCACAAACAAAAATCGTAAACATTCCTGACATCACATCCATAGGATTATTTTACCAAAAAATAATTTATCATGGTATAAATGAAAACTCTAAAACTTACCATGATATCAAAAACAAAGAAAAATAACATTTCAAAAATTTTGTTCATGGCATCACAGAAAATAATAACTTAAAATGAGTCGTGTGAGGCTTACATGACTGTTTTGAGTCGTCCTAATAGATCGGATGACTATAAATATGAAGAATTATTTTAGAAAAATGATACTGGAGGGACCGTCATTGAAGAATAGTTTCTAGGACTTCCACATGAGAGAGACTAGTCACAGGTCTCCTAATCGAAGAAAACATAATGACTGAATACGAGGTGTGATAAATCATTTAAAAGATTTATCATGTCGGTTATTTAATAACCAAGGTGGTAAACTATTTTTTTTAATGTTTATAATGTCAGTTTTTTAATAACTGCCGTAGAAAATAATTTATCACATCTTTTATGAAATAACTGACATGATAAATGTCGATTTATCACGTCGGTTCTTCCGATAAATGACGTGAAAAATTGATGATGTTATCTTTATCACTACTGTTTTTTATAACCGAGGTGATAAAGTGTCGATCTTTCTATTATCATATCAGTTTTTTTAAAGGTAATGCTTTGGTCAAAGACCAAAGCACAATTTATTGATAAGCCAAAGGATTACAAAAGATGGAAAGATGGGATTTTTTACAATCGCTATCAAATAGATATAATAAGTTAGTTGGAAGAGTGTCAAGCCAAGTCATGCTCTGTTGAACTCCTTTGTTAGCGAGAGCATCAGCAACATCATTTGCTTCACGGTAAGCATGAGTAGCTATGTAATCAAACCCATGAAGTGAGTTCAGACAATTCATCCAAAGAGTGGTAAGCGGCCTGGTAAGATGAGTGATGCCATTCCAGATGGAATGAACGATATTGGTGGAATCGCTTTCAATCAAAAGATTTCTCCAGCCTCTTTGGAGCGCAAAATCAACAGCATGGATGATCCCCAACATCTCATCCTATAGCGATGAAGAATGACCACATCCAACATAAAAGCAGCCCTAACACTGGCCATATGAGTCTCTGAAGATGGAACCACAACTTTCAGGTCCAGGATTTCCTTTGGAAGTTCCATCCACATTCACTTTGATCCATCCCGACATCGGTGATTTCTAGAATACTTCAAAGACACGTTTGGGATTTGGGTATATACCAGGCACACGGAGATGACAAAGGATCTCAAAGTCACCAACCGAGTTGTTGCAAAAATCTTTTTGAATTGAAGAGGCTTCATGAATCGCAATAAGTATCCGAGCTTTTCCTGCATTGAGACTAAATGAGTGATTGTTATGAATAAGATCATTACGGGCATACCAGATCTCATGCAGGAGCTCTTCCACCGCCACAAGAAAAATATTTTTAACATGTAGAGAGGCATCATATCTAATGAATTTTTTTAAGAACAAACAAATAGAGTCAGAAAGGGCCATCCTCAATTAAAAAATTCACGAACATAATTCCATAAAGTAGAGGTCGTCACACAAGACAGGAAAAGATGATCAGCGTCCTCTCTGTGCTGATAACAAAAGTGACATTTAGAGCAGAGTTGAATGCGAAAAGCTTGCAGATAGGCTTCAGTGGGAAATCTATTGTGAGCAATGCACCAAATAAGGGTGAGCCTAGAAGGTTTGATCCAAGCCTTGTTAAATTGCTTAACAAATTGACAATTAGATTCATCGCCAGAAAATCAATGCTTATAGTAGTTTTTTGAGTCTAGGATGCCATTTGGTGCAGGTTCCCAAACCAGGAAGTCACCATTAGGAGAAAAAGGATGATTATCAATGATCTATGAAATATTGTCAAGGAGGTCATGTCTATGAAATTGAATGACCTCTTTTATAGAATGAGTAGTATCTTCAGGAATAATATTAGTAGGTAACAAAGAAATCAATGGGTTACCACGCCATTATCCACACCCAAAATTGATGGAAGAATCAGCACTAACCATCCATCTACACATCTCTATGATTTTGTGATACGAGTCCCTAATAGAGGGCCAGATCGAGGAGTTTATGTATTTAAAATTCCCATTCATGAGTTTAAAGACGAATCTATGATTCAAGAATTCAGAATCTTTAGAGGTACAATTAATAATATGCCAAGTAAGACAGGACTGCTATGAATTATTGAAAATCTTTAAATTTTTTATACCAATGCCACCTTTTTCAAGGGGTTTTCAACAAGAATTCCAAGGGATAGTGACAAGTTTACTTTCAAAAATACTTCCCGTCCAAATGATGTTTTTAATATAAGTATTAATATTATTGAAGATGCCGATAGGCCATTTTTAAATCATAAGAGAGTAGACCATTTTTGAAACAATGGTCGATTTGACCAAACATATTCTACTAGCCATGGAGATAGATTTCCCCTTCCAATTAGAGAGTTGATTTATGATTTGATCAGTGATATTAGAAAAGTATATTTCTTTAGGACGACCCCATAATAGAGGGAAACCCAAATAATAGAAAGGTAAGAGTCCTTATCTAATACCAAGAGAAGCGGTAATGCTAGATTTCCTTTAAACATGGAAGCTCTTTCCAAAAAAATATATGATTTATTCTAGGAAATCGCTTTCCCAGAGACATCCTCATTGTGATTAAGATCTTTCTTGAGGACATGTATATTTTTTTATCACCTTTGAGAAACAGGATGATATCATCAGCATATAAAAGGTGGGTAGGGGTATTTAGATTTCTAGCACCTTGTATAGGCTTGAGGTTACCTTCATCAACCAGATTATTGAGAATTATACTTAAGTAATCCTCAGAAATAACAAAAAGGATGGCAAAGAGAGAGGGTCTCCCTGTCTGACACCCTTAGATAATTTGAAAAAGCCCCTAGGGGTGCCATTAATCATAACAGAAATAAAAACTAAGCGAAATAAAGTTTTATGTTTTCCAATGAAAGAATAATGAAATCCAAAATTGTTAAGACTTTGAAAATAATGTTCCAATCACTGGTGTCAAAATCCTTCCGGATATCAAGTTTTATGTCCACACATCCTCCTCTTGTGTTTCAATTAGGTCTTTTGGTACATTCAAAGGCAAGAAAAATACTGTCTTGGATGGACCTAACATTAATAAAACCAAACTGATTCCATGAGACTATTTTATGGAAAATAGGTGCAAGTCTGTTCGCAATAATTTTGGTGATGATTTTATAGAGAGTGTTAATTAGGGCAATAGGTCTGAATTGATGGATCTCTAAGGCATTTTTAACCATAGGTATTAATGTTATAAATTAAGCAGTTATTCCGTGAGGGAGATATCCATGAATGAAAAAGGTCTTAACAAGGTTACAAACATCATTGTGGATAATATCCCAATGATTATGATAAAAACTATTATTAAACCCATCTAGACCAGGCGCACTGTCTAGATTAAGTCCAAAAATAGTATCCTTAATTTCCTGATCATGTGGAGTTCTTAAAATAGATTCATTTTCTCTTCCATCCACTATTGAAGGAATAATTTCATATCTATGAACAATATTCATCTTCGGACCATTAAAAATGTTGTAAAAGTATTAGATAACATGATCCATTATGGCCTCTTTAGAGTCAATGATCAAATAATTATAAATAAGCTTAGAAAGAGGATGATTGGCTTTTATGATTCCTTGAAGGGAATTATAAAATTTAGTATTACGATCACCATCAATGAGCCATTTAGTCTTAAAAATTTGCTTACGAATATTATCCTTAAAAGTGAGCAAAGAATTAAGTTTAAGGGAGATATTTTCTTCGAATTGAGGGTCCATATTAAAATCTGAAATCGTGTTTCGAGTTTGGATGCGGCTAAGATCCTTTTCAAGAGAGGAAATATCTAGGTCTATTTGAGAATTTGCAGTTTTACACCAACCCCTAAGGGCCCGTTTTAGGATTTTCAATTTGTACATACAGAAAAAGGAATCCTTTTGATGATTCATGGATTTCTAGGTGTTATGAATAAAAGTGATGCAATCAGGATTCGAAGACCAAGCATTATTAAATTTAAAAGGAAGAACATGCTTACGATCATTCATAATGAAGATAAATAGAATAGGATGATGTTCATAGTTAAGCCTAGGTAGTGTAACACTTGATATAATGTCCCAAATATCAAGATCCTTCATGTTAACAAAAGCCCTGTCAAGCTTACTAGCAACAGTTTTATTATAATGTTTTCTGTACCAAGTATATTTGGCACTAGTAAGAATGACTTCGAAATGGTTACAGTCTTCAATAGTAGATCTTAATTCCCTACAGGATATAGAAAGATGAGAGGGACCAATTTTTTCACAAGTTTTAAGAATGGAAATGAAATCCCCCATAACAACCCAAAGATCCTGAATGGAGTTGGCCATATCAAGAAGTTCTTTTCATTAAACTCTTCTTTTGTGATATCTATTATTGGCATAAACCATAGTGAAAATGGTATGCTGACCATTCCACAAAAAATTTTAGGTGAGTTGTTGCACAGTATTTTTATAAATGTTGATATTTTGAAGATTATTGTGATAAAAAATCCACATGGAGTCAGTTTGAGGACCATTTTTACAAGATCTTAGAAAACTGTAACTAAGAGAACCAAGTCTCATGAAGTTCATCTTGAAGTTGAATATAGGTTCTGAAATGGAAAATATATGAGGCTAATGAGTTCTTAAGAACCTCCTATGTGTTGTAGAGGTATCATTGTTGGCCAAGCCTTGGCAATTCCAAGAGAAAAAATTCATGACTATTTGTGTTTTGGGTTAGAACCCTTCTTTTTTTTAGATTTTCTAGATCCTTTCTTCCCTTTGGATCATGTAACCATAAGAGAGGATGGAGGTTTTTGTTTACTTTTATAAGTGTCAGAGCTTAGAGAAACATCTATTTTCAAAGAAGAATTACAATTAATGACATAAACTGGAGTACCTAAAGCAGTACTGTCTAGTGAGTGGTCTTATACACCAACAGAAACAGGGGGCTGATCCATAGGAGGAGGATTATCAATTATGTCTTGGTCTTTGGATTTTGGTGAGCACTACACTAGACATAAGGAGGGGGCAGTAGGGGAGGTAGTTTTGGAGGTAGGCAGAAGGGCAGTGCAATTCTGTGGGGAGAGAGAATTGATGAGTGCAATAAGAGTGGTAGTGATTTTATTAGTAGCATCATCTGAAACAATTTCAGTAGTATAAGAAGGAAATTTATCAGTAGAAGTGGGAGTAGAAATTGTAGAAAGAGGCAGTAAAAAAGTAGAATTCTACATGGCGACAGTAGGGCTGGGAACCACCCTGTTAACATGACAAATACCAGGAGAATGTGTAGACTCAGTATGTGAAACATGTATCGTGTGTGAAGTACTGTGTGAAATATGAGCCACAACATTAAAAGCATTAACATCATTAGTAACAAGAACATGAATTCCAGTAACAGGAGTAGTGATTTTAGCAATAGGTAAGGGTTGAATAGAATTACATGGTTCTGATGTTTTATCCATAGTACCTTTTGGAATATTGGTAGCACTAGAGTCACCATTCAGTTCCAAAGGAACTGAAATAGGTCTCTCTAAATCCCAACAAGCATTCTCATTCTAAGTTGTTGTACAAGAGGTAGAAGAAAAAGTATAAATGTTAGAAATAATGACAGGGTTGCTCCTATCCAGGATATTTCCATTACCTCCAGCCACTATTTCCCCTATGCTAGTGACAATGTTATCATTTTTTAAGAGCCACTTTTTCCTCATCTAAGTTTCCCCTAGATTTACCCTCAAGGGATGCTGAGACATATGATTTTTAAACCCAAATATCTTGTTTCTTTTTGGGGAGATCAGGTTTTTCTGAAATGGACAACCCCTTTTTACCATATTTTACATCCTTCCAGTCATAGTGATTGGGGGATCCATTTTTTTCTAACCACCCTATAGTTGGAGAGGTTGTTCCCAACCAGTTTTCACACCTCCCAAAAGGTTGGTTTCTTTTCATATTCAATTCGATTTTCACATCGGTTATACAATAACCAACTTAAAAAAGCTAATCTCCATATATTTTACGTAGGTTATAAAATAACTGACGTAAAAAATGAATATTGGTCGATATATCACATCGGTTATAAAATCACGGATGTGATATATCTATTATTAAAGATTTTCACATCGGTTATATATAACCTACGTGAAAAATGCCGACGTTTTAAACGTTTTTTCCACTAGTGAATGTGAGTTAAAGGTATAACATGATTTCATAATAGGTAATTATCATGGGTAATAACAAATAATCATATTATAATGATCATGGTATCATAATATCTGAACATCATGGTAAATTTGGAAATATCATTTAACATAAAAAATTTGAGTCATGGGAATCATCCTAGAAATCTCACATGGTGGATGTTGTCTGATAATGGATTATTTTTACTCCCAAATCCCATGCATGACACCACATTGGACTAATGATTTACCCAACATATTGTGGAGAAATCTAGCCGCACCCATCATAACATCATCATGATTTATTTTTACCACAAAAATGTAATCAATCATAATTCATAAATATATGAATTTATGATGTAAATAAAACGTGGATCAATATCTTTCCCCATATCATATTCAAAAGAAAATTTCATTGTAATGTTTTTAGATAAATTAACATAATACATGTATTAACACATCTATTGAATGGTATGTTAGATATATATATATGTAATATATATATATATATAATTTTTATTCATTCCATAACATAAATGTTTGTTTTTGTTGATAAATAGGAATAATTTAAAAAGATTAAAAATATTCATGATTAAAATAAATTTTACTCATTGAAAAAAAATCATGACAAACTAAAAATATAAAAAATATTGTGAATAACTATTTTTCAATATACATGAAAAATATTAATGGAATATCACTAATAATAATGGTTATGTATATTGGTAATTAAATACATGTCATATATGTTGAAAAAAATTACACATTTGTAAAAGGTGAAAAGAAACACATTTAGAAAATGAGAAAGATATTCCTTTTAAACCAGTTTAAATAAATTCAACATGGGTAAAAAGTACTTTAAAATAGTAAAATAATATTAAAACGATATTTAATGCATTTTATTAAGTACATGGACATATAACTATAAGTGTTGTTATCCAAATAAAGGAATAAATTAGATTTTCCTTAAAAACGCATTATCAATAATTTTAGCTTCCAATTAGAGGTAGATTAAAATTTTTAGTGGGATAGATCATGAATAAACATTGTATAAGAGAATAGGTTTGGTTAAAGAAATAAATCATTTCCACAACAGAATCATCATAAAAAAATCATGAATAATTATTAGATTTTGAAGTAAATCCTTACCATTGTTGTACTTTTAAATTATAATCCCAAAGAAGAAAAAAAATTCAAATAAAAAATTTAATACAATGAGGATATATATATATATATTCATTATATAACATATGTATTCAAATTTATATACACCACCCAAAATAAATTAGAAATGAAAATATAATATGTCCACCGGAAGTGAAAGTGAGATGAGAAATCCCTTATCTCAAATTTAGACTTTTCATTAGTCCTCTATATCATGTATAATATAGATATATAATTTTTTTCATTATTATTTTTTTATTGTTTTAATAACTTATACACGAACCATTTAATTCATTTATTTTTATGATATATATAATTACATTTTAATTTATGTCCACATTTTTTGATTTAAGGTTGATCGGTTCATAATTTCAAAATGGCATCAGTGTGTTGAACATGGTTCAAGATATAAATGAAACAAAATAATAGAATTATATGAATTTAATTATTAAAATTTTTATACTTCATTAATAATGCTAAAATAAATGATTAAATGTGATCCTAAAAAATTAATTATGTTCTTATAATGGTGATGGTAAGTTGTCCATACAAATGTTTCACAATTCCATTTTTCAATAATCATGATCGAAAGAATGAAATTTTTATTTTAACATAAAATAATGATAAAAATAATGAAAATATCATATTATATTTCAAAATATACATTAATATGCAATCCATGTGATGTGGTAATAATAAACGAATCACATCACTTTGGGATGCTATAGTCCAACATTCACATGAACGATGATATCAATTTTCAATAGATGGTCTTTTAAGAAGTTATATGATATGTTAATTTTAAAAATTATTATCATTCCATTATTATATTATATAAATAATAAATACAAAATCTTGATTATCTATGGCATGTGATGATATAAAATGAATTACATCATATCACGATGTGGTAGTCTACTGTAAACAAGAAGAATGGTTTTGTTTCCCATTTGGTGAAAGAGGAGAGGGATAAATATTACTAAATCAACATAATATCATTTTATTAAATAAATATATATTTTTTTATATTGTAATAAAAGGTGAAAAAAGAAGTAGAAAAAAAGAAGTAGCTCAGTGAAGACAATTACCTTCACTTAGAAGAACCTCATTCAGATCTATTATTACGAAACATAAGGTTTGAATTTTTTGGATGACCATAAGATCAACATTGTGGATATTTTTTAAGAAATATTAGTTCATGTTTATTTGTATAAATCACTTCATATTCATGAATTAGTGTGGGGATGGGTGACCTTTTATAATTTATGAGATGAGGAATTTTTAATGTTAAAAAACAATTCAATAATGGGAATTCAGCCTCATGAAAAGTGGAACTAAAATTCATTAATAATGGATTTTTGGGGTGATTGTTTTGAGCCACAACTCAATAATTCAACCAGAAACTTTTTTAAAATATTTTTCTCCATTTATCATAATGTTACTAAAATTTTACCATTTTAATATTTCACTATGGTAACTATTTTTTCTATTTTTTCTATTAATTATTACATAAAATAAAGTTGAATCTGTTACCTTATAATAGTTCTTATGATTAATAAAAATAATACTATTTATATTATTCAAATCATATAAATGGTATAACTAAATATAAAATGAAACTAATAAAATGTGTTGAAAAGTTATTTTCGAATAAATGCCTTTGTCAAGGGATATATGATTTATATTACCTCAGTAAAATTAAATAATAATTAAATGTTTTTAAATTCACACACACATATATATATATTATAAAAATATATTTTTAAAACATTCCCCATTATGTGTTATTTTAATTTATTAAAATAAAGAAACATTGTGCACTTTAAAATTGTTTTATGAAAAATTAATTTCTGATCCTAAAAATAAACTTATAATAAAATCTACTATAAAGATGATTAAAATGTAGTCAAAAATATTATATATATCTATATAATAATTTTATAACATTAAAAAAAATTTAAAAAATAGTAGTTTTAATTTAAATAATTTGTTAAATGAAATGATCGTTTTATGAAAATTAGTATTTTTCAATATTCATTAAAATCAACATTTTCTACATAAATCAAAATTTAAAAATATTTTAATATTTATATTATTATTTAAAAAACAATTTTCATATTATGAAATTATATTTATAAAATAATAAAAAATTGATAGTAATATTTTGATACAAAATGAAATACAATTCATTTTTGAAGAAAATGTATTTTGTAAGAGTGGATGTATTTATTAATTTTTTTCTTATTCCGTGTTATTTTATAAATAGATTTATATTAAATATAACCTTAATATATATTTCATAAATAATATAATCTTATTCATACCCTGAAATTTATCATCTTGGTTATAACATTTAAATTTGAATAATTAAATTTTTATAATATATCTTGGTTCGTCAAATGATAGAGTTGTGCTTTGCATACTCTATCGAATATAGTGTTCCTGTAAAATTATATGCGTTATCACTAAACATTAGTTGAGTCTAATTATAAATCCTCCATTAATTTAGGGTTTAAACTTCCTTGATTTTATTTTTATTCTTTTCATTTAAACCGAAGATATACTTAGCCATCACCCAAGAATCCAATCATTCCTCTCAAGAGCCTAAAACTCTTGGATCATCAAGGTCGATTATATTAGTTCAACAAATTAATATTTTTACACTTACTATCTTAACTTGTTATAGTTTCTAATAGAAGATAATATTCAAGTGGTTCCTTTATTTTCAGTCATGTTTTGAAGAATCTCTTAAAGGTGGTAAGTTATGGATATGTTATAGAGAGAACTTTATTGATTTATGTGCTTGATAATCTTCATATAGTTTCTTATTTTTTAGTGTTTCTTAAAATATTTTCATCTAATTAGGGGATTCAATACTATTTGACTTGTTTTTTAAAACCATGGGATGATCTTTATATTGGTTCTATTTTTGATTGGTATGAATTAACTGAAGAAGATTAACAATGAGAATGATGGATGAGTGGGAAGATAAGTGTTATGTAGGTAGTTTACCTATATTTATTTTTTCATTTATTTGATTTTAATATTTATTTTTCTTATTAAATAAATTCTTCAATAATTATGTATAATATGATAAGATCAATATACAATCGTAGAGAATAATGTCTGGTGTGAACCATAATGTTTTACTAAATTTAATCCCCCTTAAAATTAAAATCCCTTTCATGTTTTTGAATGATTTATTCCAATTTAATACTAATAATTAATTTCCATAAAAATTGATTTTTGATGAACTTATATACTGGAATATCCTTGAAAATTGAATGATAATTAAATTTAGTAATAAAAAGGGTTAGTTAATTACTACGAATCTAAATTGTTGTTTTTGTTAGCCTATATATTATTATTCTTAAGAAGGGGGCTATTTTTAGTTGTTGTGAAATTATTTTAGGGATATGTAATGTATTTATATTAAGAAATTGTTGTATGATATACTAGTTATATGGTTCCATGTTGATATCCTAGATTGTTGTTGTAGTGGTGATGTGGTTGGTTGAGAAATGAAAAGGTTTTTTTGAGTTCTTAGTTGGCTTGGTATGCATGGTAGTGTTAGATGATGTGATGTGTGGTTATGAATTTTAAATGTCTCTTATAATGTGGGTATTATTGTGTGGGTTTGATCTAAATAGTGAGATTTTTATTTTTGGATGTGGGGATTTAGATGATTTTCATGATAGTTTGTTTTGGAGTGGATGAATAATTAATATGAAATGGGGATATTGGGATAGAAATAATGATGTGGATAGTGTTTATGAATTGAAATTTAATCAATAGAGTCATATAACTGAAATATAATAGGTTTTTCCATGGTAATGGGTTTTTAATAGATATGGGTAATGAATAATAACAAATTAAGATTAGGAAGGATAATTTTTACTCTAAAATCTTATGGGTAAATTTTTAAAAGATTTGATATGGATAGTTAGTAGGGTATTGTATATGGTCTATGGATTGTTGTGTTGTAGACATAGTTAGGGTTATTTGTGGGTATTGTAGAAGTGATGGTGGGATAGATGAGTTACTATTTAGATATCTTTTATCTCCACTAGGTTGGGGTTTTTTGTACGCATGTCATTATATTTTCATTACACTTTTATTTGCACCCCACTAACATTAGATAATCTTAGTGACACATGAATTTTTTGGGTTCCAGGTGTTCTCCCAAATATCTTGGATGGTTAGGGAGGATGTCTTTCTACCCCTAGTTCCTCACTCTCCCTTCACAAATAGTATATATCATATTTAGTGGTGATATCAACTGGTGATGTTATCAGTGTGGGGTGGAATATATGATAAGAGAAGGGACTGAGGTTGATTTCCTTATTGTTAACAACTACCAACATTATTTATCATATAATTTGATGGATGTGGATGGGATAAGGTTGAGAAGTTTATTTGATATTGTTATAATTGGTTTAGAGCTATGATTTCCAATTATCTTATTATAGTAATCAATAGGGTTTGAAAATCACAAATGTCCATTACGATGAGGAAAATATTACACATAGGGTGAGAGTGTAGGATATTCGAGATTGGGGAGAGAGATTGAAATTCCCTTGTGGAAGTTTTTATGGGGAGACAATTATTATAATATTATAAAATTATGTTTTTTAAATGGTTGAAACCCATGATTTGTATAACGACCCACACTTTACATACATTGTTAATACTTCAAAATTGAATCACACTTATTACAACATATGACAAAACCACAAAGGACCGTATAGGTATAGTGTCTTTAGAAACTGGGAAACATAAACAACTGGAACATAAATCTTCTACAGTGTCTCCCATTTATTTCATCATATCTAGGGTCCCTTTTAGCATATTCTACTTAATATCCATCTTCCTGGCCTGGGGAAAAGAAAACATAAAAGGGTGAGCTCAAATGCTCAGCAAGGGCAAATAAAGGAAATAAAAATCATATCATATCTTTTTGAAAATTTAAAACCTGCAAAAGAGATCATAATATCTTAACATGGAATAAATCATAGAAGTGAAAATGAGATCCCCATAATCATAACATAAAACTTGAATCTTTGTGGCATGCACACATAATCATGGAAAATCATTTCTTGTTAGTCGTGACTCATTGCCAAGACTATCTTAGTGGACAAAGTCCCTTTCTGAACCGAGTTCACTCCTCGTTTCAGTCCTGTATCACTGAACCGAAATAACCTTCCGTTCCAGCCATGTCTATCTCATGAGATATAAAATCATTACCCAATGCATTGGAGGGAGATATAGGTCCCACCCATCTTATAATGAATCCTTTCTTATGTGTGCCACATAATCATTAAACATACATCATCACATAACACATATAACAAAAATGGGATTCTTGAAACATCATGACATCATAAATCAATTCATATATGATAAAGGAATTCATAAACATAATTCCATCACAACATAGTCAAACCAATGTAAAAATATGGATAGAAACAGAACCCTTTATTATCTTAGATGGAAAATAATTTTGATAAAACACTTGAATTGAATTCTTGAGGAAAATATCCTTTCTTCTTCAAAAACATTTTTCCTTTCATAACATGTCATACAACTTTAAAATAAAAGAAGTTGATTAAAAATAAACTTGAAAACTTGTAAAGGAAGCTTCTTTGAAGTAATGTTTTAAAAATCCATTCATGCCGTATAAGTTAAAAAAAACATTCTTCGTACTTTTGTCGGAAAAGTCAAAAAGTACCTCGTACGGAAAAACGACAAAAGATTCCTTTCATATTCTTTACTAAAAACTCACCTAAGGGTAAAATTGGATTTAAACTATTTCAAGTGGATGGAAACAATATTACATATTGAGGGAACATGGATGTGGATGATAAAATACACCCCAGTAAATACTTACGAATAAACAATCTCGGATAAAAATGAGATTGTGATATTTCCCTTACCTTAGGTCCGATTTGCTTTGTTCATGTCCGAAGCTCCTGTATAATGGTTTAAATAATGTTATTGACTTATTCCAGAATCATACATATTGATATGAGATCATATATGGTCATATTATTAGCTTCTTGTTAGTAATATTTCATTGTTACTTGTTACTCGGGTCTTTATAACTTTTTGTTCTTATGCGTGTTTTGTCGAATAAATTCTTATTCTTATCTTTAGGTTATAGATAATTCATTTCCAGAATGGTATTAGTGTAGTATATACCATATTCATTCATTCAATTCATTTATATAATCATTATGAAATGAAGATCATGTAGAACGAGTCGCATCACATCGTGGAGACGGTATTCCGTACGTACGCACGAGTGATGATATCGTTCCTATGATCGTGGAATTGTATTGGAGTATATATATATATTATTTCAGTATCAATATTACTTAATAATAATCATATATAGTTACTGATTACACCATTATACCCATCCTTGTAAGGTGATGGTGGAAAATAGATTACACCACGGCGTGGAGACGGTATTCCGTACGTACGCACGCGCGGTGATTTCATTTTTCCGTAGGATGGATAGAAGGTGAATTAGGGTTGTTTCATATTTATAATAACATATCAGTATGTAAGTAATACTTATGTTATTACTTTATCATGAAACAACTAAAGAAGAAGAAGTTGAAGAAGAAAGAAATTGAAAAGATCGGTAATGGATATTACCTCTTCTTTGGAACGCCTTTTTGAATCCTCCACTTAAGGAACTAAGATTGGTCTTTGGAGAAGACCAGTACCTCTAGGATTATTCTAGGGAAGTGGAGAAGGGAAAATGGCAGGGGTTGGCCGAGCTTGAGTGCTCAAATTGGTGTGAGGAGGAGGGGGAGGAGGTGCCCTTTTATAAGGGAGGAGAGGGGCACCTTAGGAATATCTCAAAATATTATTTTATATTAAAGTCAAAATCGGTTTATAATGGTTCCAAAGGGTCTTATTTCGAAGCTAAAGTGGGGATGGGTCGAAATCCTATCAACCAATAGGATTTAGACAAGTTTAGGGTATTATTTTAACCTTATCAATTAGATTTAACTCTAAGTTAATTAATTTAACTTTTACCGTGTCTTTTTGTTTTCTTTCACTATATGGTTAATACACTTACTATAACATGCCAAACGAACCCAAAATTGTTTATTATTAATATATATATCCTTATCTAAGTCATTTGGCCGAACCTTAGATTTTTAGGAATAAAATAACAATTAATAATATAATATTTGATTTAAAAACTATTTTGTGTCAATTTTGACACTATTTGATATATGATTTTTGTGAAAGTCATAACAGAATTATATGTTCGAACCAAGTTGATTAAATCAATACTAATATATCATAGTAACCTAGAAAATTAGTGTAATTCATAAAAAGTCTCAAATTACATTTATTTTGGTATTTATATTATCAATTTTGTCAATATTTCATTAATAAGTTAATTACTGCATCATCTTTGTGTCATAAATAAATTAAATTATTTGATGTCTAAAAATTACAAATAAAATACCATCATGTAGGAACTCTTTGTATCTTTCTAATGAATATTTACAATCGAATTTATCTTATGTATAACCCTATATTAAAAATGATTTACTTATTAAACTTTGATTTTAACTATTTTAACCCTTCTTTAAATAAATTAATAATAAATGTCCTAATCTAATCCAAGTGGGCCTAAATGGTCATATTTTATTCCTAAGTTTGTTTTTGGTCGAATTACACTTGTCCAATAGAATTAGGACATGTTTTAGGGTAATATTAATATCATATTTACCCTTAGTTACCCTATTTACTATTAACCGCGGTAAAAATAGTAAAAAGTTACTATTCACCAAAAAATTATTTTCATCTCATTGAACCACATTTTAGTCCTTGATATTAACCGTGTCTCTCGTATTTTTGAAATTCCATTCACAGAAGTGGTAAAATTAAGTTTTATGCAAAATTCAGTTTTTAACCTACCACTTAGTGGTTTCACTATTCATCAAAAATTGAATGTTTTCAGAAAAATACCAAAATTTCACCCTAGGCTAATTTCGATATTCTGAGTCCAAAAATGAAGTCCATTTTGAAAAATAAAATTTATAAAATTTCAAAAAGTGGTTATTACTATTCATAACGGCTAGTTTTAATAGCATATTGTTGTTTAGTGAAACTCGGTATTGCGTACGACGCAAGCTATCGAGGAAGGTCGTGATTGCGTGTAAAGCAAGCCAAGCAAGTGTTGTGTAGAAAAAGATTCCTTTGATGATTTATATAACATAAAAGTCTCGGGTGTTACATTCTACCCCCCTTAAAAAGAATTTCGCCCTCGAAATTCGTCACTTTGCAACAAACAAATGAGGATACTTCTCCCTCATCATATCCTCAAGCTCCCATGTAGCTTCTTCAAGTTGGTGGTTTCTCCATAAAACTTTCACCAAGCGAGTGGTCTTGTTTCGTAGGACTTTTTCGCTACGATCCAGAATCTCTATCGGCTGTTCTTCATAAGAAAGATCTTGCTCCAGCGGTACAACTTCTGAGCTGAGTACATGTGAAGGATCTGGTATGTACTTTCTCAGGAGAGATACGTGGAACACATCGTGAACTTGAGAGAGATTCGGTGGAAGCGCCAATCGGTAAGCTACCTTCCCAACACGATCCAGTATTTCAAAAGGACCGATATATCTAGGGCTCAACTTCCCCTTCTTTCCAAATCTCATAACCCTCTTCCAGGGAGATATTCGTAAGAACACTTTATCACCCACTTCAAACTCTAGGTCTTTTCTTCGGTTGTTGGCATAACTTTTCTGTCGACTCTGAGCTGCTCTTATGTGTTGTTGAATAGATCTGACCTTTTCTGCCATTTCATCAACGAGATCAGGTCCTAATAGCTTTCTTTCCCCAACTTCATCCCAGCAAGTTGGAGTCCTGCATTTCTTTCCATAGAGAGCTTCATAAGGAGCCATCTGAATACTGGAGTGAAAGCTATTATTATAAGAAAATTCCACCAAAGGTAGGTGTTGATCCCAACCTCCTTTGAAATCCATAGAGCAAGCTCTCAACATATCTTCTAGGGTTTGAATTGTTCTCTCAGACTGACCGTCTTTCTGGGGATGATAAGCAGTGCTGAAACTCAACTCTGTATCCAGAGTATGCTGAAGACTTCGCCAGAACTTCGAGGTAAATCTCGGATCTCGATCAGATATAATAGAAAGTGGTACTCCATGCAATCTTACCACTTCCTTTACATATATCCTGGCAAGCTGATCTAGAGAGAAATCCTCTCTAATAGCAATGAAGTGTGCAGACTTTGTAAGACGATCAACTATGACCCAGATAGAATTATTGCCTTTGGATGTTTTAGGAAGTCCTGTGACAAAGTCCATAGTGATGTTTTCCCATTTCCATTCGGGTATGGGTAATGGTTGTAACATCCCCTTAGACTTCTGTCTCTCAGCTTTAACTTGTTGACAAACCAAGCATCGAGAGACATATTCAGCAATATCTCTTTTCATGCCATCCCACCAGAAGTACTCTTTCAGGTCCCTATACATCTTCGTGCTTCCAGGATGAATAGAGAATGAAGAACTATGAGCCTCATCCAGCAGCTCTTTCTTTAATTCGGGGATGGGAGGAACACAAACCCGATTCCTGAACTTTATTATCCCATCACAATCAAGGTTGAATTCAGGAACATTTCTCACCTTCTTTTGTAACTCGACATCTTCTTTCTGTGCCTCTTTAATCTTCACATGTATAGATGGTTGAACATTCATTTGAGAAAGATAAGATTTTTCCCCTTCCATTATAATTCCAAGATCCATCCTTTGTAAATCCATAAATATTGGATCTTTTGTGATCCTCATCATGGATAAACTAGCATGGTCTTGTCGACTTAATGCATCTGCCACCTTGTTTGCTTTCCCAGGGTGGTAATGGATTGAGCAGTCATAATCCTTAATCAGCTCCAACCATCTTCTTTGGCGCATATTCAGCTCCTTTTGTGTGAAAATATACTTTAAACTTTTATGATCAGTATAAATATCACACCTTTCACCATAAAGGTAATGCCTCCAAATCTTTAATGCAAAGATTACCGCAGCCAACTCCAAATCATGTGTTGGGTAATTTTGCTCATTGATTTTCAACTGTCGTGAGGCATAAGCTATCACCATATCATTTTGCATAAGAACACACCCCAATCCCTTCTTGGATGCATCACTGTAGATCACAAACCTTTCTCCACTACAAGGCAGTGTGAGCACAGGTGCACTGGATAACCTTCTTTTCAACTCCTTGAAATTCTCTTCACATTCCTCTGTCCAGAAAAACTTAACTCCTTTCCGAGTCAACTTGGTGAGTGGATTAGATAATCGTGAAAAATCTTTTACAAAACGTCGATAATAACCAGCCAAACCAAGAAAACTTCGGATCTCAGTTACTGTTGTTGGTCTTGACCATCTTTCGATAACCTCTGTTTTTGCTGGATCCACAGATATCCCCTCTTTTGAGATTATATGACCCAAAAATGCAACTTTTTGAAGCCAAAATTCACACTTGGTAAATTTGGCATAAAGCTTCTCTTTTCTCAGGGTCTTCAATATAATTCTCAAGTGATCTTCATGCTCTTCCTTACTCTTTGAATAGACAAGAATATCGTCTATAAAGACTACCACAAATTGATCAAGATAGTCTCTAAAGACTCTATTCATTAGATCCATGAAGATAGCAGGGGCATTAGTAAGACCAAATGGCATCACTATAAATTCATAGTGTCCATACCTTGTACGGAAAGCCGTCTTTGGTATATCCTCCCTTTTGACCCTTAATTGATGATACCCTGAACGAAGATCAATCTTGGAAAAGTATTGAGCTCCGCGTAGTTGGTCAAATAAGTCATCAATGCGTGGGAGAGGATATTTGTTCTTGATAGTGATCTTGTTAAGTTCTCTATTATCAATGCAGAGTCTCATTGATCCATCTTTCTTCTTAACAAATAGAACAGGTGCTCCCCAAGGTGACGCACTAGGGCGTATGAATCCCTTATCAAGATTCTCTTGGAGTTGCTTCTTCAATTCCTGCAACTCAATTGGGGCCATTCTATAAGGTGTCTTTGAAATAGGCAAAGCACCCGGTACGAGTTCTATTGAAAACTCAACTTCACGATTTGGTGGAAGACCCGGTAATTCCTCCGGAAAGACATCATCAAATCCCGTACAATGGGCATATTCTTAATCGTGAGTTTCTCACCAACTATTTGAGATAAATAACCTTCATTTAGTGGAATCAATACCCATAAGATGGAAGAAATTTCCACTGGAAGGTTATGTTCATCCTTGCATTGATAGACGATCGTAGGTTGATCTGGAATATGAAATGTGACTTCCCTTCTTTGGCAATTGATATGAGCTCCATGTAGAGAAAGCCAATCCATGCCAAGAATCACATCAAATTCCACTAAAGGAAGGATCACAAGATTTGCAGGAAGCACTTTCCCACAAACTTCGATCGGAGAAGAATTATAAACATCTGATGCGATTGATGTGCCATTAGGTGTTGTCACAGCTAACTCAACATCTAATTGTTGAGGTAATACGGTGATACCCTTAGAAAATTTTTCAGAAATAAAAGAGTGGGTGGATCCAGAATCAAATAAAACATTTGCTACTTTAGAGTGGATGGTAAGTGTACCTTTCACCACATCGTTATCGTACTCCACATCGCTGATAGAAATTGCATGTGACTTTCCTTTTTCTTTAGCCTTAAGAGTTTGTTGACGTCGACCATCATCATCAACCCTTGGATTTGGGCATTGATTGGCATAATGCCGCATCTCCTTGCACTTGAAACATTGAAGTGTAGCAGGTTCATTCTGTGTATCCCTTCCTTTGTTTGCATCATTAGACATCTTCTTCCCATTATCACGGCATTCAAATGCCCGATGACCTTCCTTTCCACATTTAAAACATTTACTTGTCCCTTTAAGACAACTCCCTCCATGTTTCTTTCCACACATTGAGCATAAGGGAAAGTTCATCTTCTTTTCCGTGTGCTCTTTAGATTTTTCTTTGAATTCCATCTTCCTCTTCTTATCAAACCCATGTGACTGATGGGTTACTCCAATCTCCATCTCGACTTTGAGAGCACATCGAACGATTTCCTCGTAGCTATTGAAGTCCCTTATGGCTAACGCCATTCGAAGACTTGGTTTTAAGCCACTAAAGAATCGATCGATCTTACTCTCAGGTTGGATAATAATACCAGAAGCGTACCTTGCAAGTCTGGTAAAATTTGCTTCATAGGTACCAACAGATTCATCATCCCTTTGCTTCAGTTCAAGGAACTCTTTCTCCATCTTTGTTCGGAGAATACGAGGGAAGTACTTATTGAAAAATAAGTTCTTGAACTCGTCCCATTCCATAGACTCAATTTCATCCCTTTGCCTTGTATTCTTAACAAGATTCCACCATTGATCAGCATCTCCTTCCAAACGATACACTGCTAGGATGACTTTATCATGCTCAGAACATTGAAGAACTGAAAATATCTTTTCAGTAGTACTAATCCATTGTTCAGCAACTAATGGATCGGTAGACCCGCTGAAAGATGGTGGACGCTGCCTCATGAAGGATTCAACAGAATGTCGCTCCCTCCTTTGTTCGTTTGGAAATCCTGCATGATTCATAGCATGAGAAAGTTGTGTGAGCATGGCTACAAGATTTTGCATTCCAGCTCCCATATCGTTTGGTTGCTCAGGGGGACAATCATTGCATTGCCCATCGCATTCCACATTAACACGGTTCCTTCGGGTTCCAGCCATTGACTAAAACCAAGAAGAATAGTGTGAGCAACACTAATTATAATAGGAAACCACATAATTCAAGAATAAAATTTTCATGCTTATGGTATTATCCTAGGTTATTCATGGCCATTTCTAAGATTGTGTTCTATGCTTAGACTTATCCTTAGGGTTCTTACTAAGGCTTTCACATCCTAGTTTCCAAAGGTTGACTATACCTTTCCTCTGATACCAACTATAACGACCCACACTTTACATACAATGTTAATACTTCAAAATTGAATCACACTTATTACAACATATGACAAAACCACAAAGGACCGTATAGGTATAGTGTCTTTAGAAACTGGGAAACATAAACAACTGGTTCATAAATCTTCTACAGTGTCTCCCATTTATTTCATCATATCTAGGGTCATTTTAGCATATTCTACTTAATATCCATCTTCCTGGCCTGGGGAAAAGAAAACATAAAAGGGTGAGCTCAAATGCTCAGCAAGGGCAAATAAAGGAAATAAAAATCATATCATATCTTTTTGAAAATTTAAAACCTGCAAAAGAGATCATAATATCTTAACATGGAATAAATCATAGAAGTGAAAATGAGATCCCCATAATCATAACATAAAACTTGAATCTTTGTGGCATGCACACATAATCATGGAAAATCATTTCTTGTTAGTCATGACTCATTGCCAAGACTATCTTAGTGGACAAAGTCCCTTTCTGAACCGAGTTCACTCCTCGTTTCAGTCCTGTATCACTGAACCGAAATAACCTTCCATTCCAGCCATGTCTATCTCATGAGATATAAAATCATTACCCAATGCATTGGAGGGAGATATAGGTCCCACCCATCTTATAATGAATCCTTTCTTATGTGTGCCACATAATCATAAAACATACATCATCGCATAACACATATAACAAAAATGGGATTCTTGAAACATCATGACATCATAAATCAATTCATATATGATAAAGGAATTCATAAACATAATTCCATCACAACATAGTCAAACCAATGTAAAAATATGGATAGAAACAGAACCCTTTATTATCTTAGATGGAAAATAATTTTGATAAAACACTTGAATTGAATTCTTGAGGAAAATATCCTTTCTTCTTCAAAAACATTTTTCCTTTCATAACTTGTCATACAACTTTAAAATAAAAGAAGTTGATTAAAAATAAACTTGAAAACTTGTAAATGAAGCTTCTTTGAAGTAATGTTTTAAAAATCCATTCATGCCGTATAAGTTAAAAAAAACATTCTTCGTACTTTTGTCGGAAATGTCAAAAAGTACCTCGTACGGAAAAACGACAAAAGATTCCTTTCATATTCTTTACTAAAAACTCACCTAAGGGTAAAATTGGATTTAAACTATTTCAAGTGGATGGAAACAATATTACATATTGAGGGAACATGGATGTGGATGATAAAATACACCCCAGTAAATACTTACGAATAAACAATCTCGGATAAAAATGAGATTGTGATATTTCCCTTACCTTAGGTCCGATTTGCTTTGTTCATGTCCGAAGCTCCTGTATAATGGTTTAAATAATGTTATTTACTTATTCCAGAATCATACATATTGATATGAGATCATATATGGTCATATTATTAGCTTCTTGTTAGTAATATTTCATTGTTACTTGTTACTCGGGTCTTTATAACTTTTTGTTCTTATGCGTGTTTTGTCGAATAAATTCTTATTCTTATCTTTAGGTTATAGATAATTCATTTCCAGAATGGTATTAGTGTAGTATATACCATATTCATTCATTCAATTCATTTATATAATCATTATGAAATGAAGATCATGTAGAACGAGTCGCATCACATCGTGGAGACGGTATTCCGTACGTACGCACGAGTGATGATATCGTTCCTATGATCGTGGAATTGTATTGGAGTATATATATATATTATTTCAGTATCAATATTACTTAATAATAATCATATATAGTTACTGATTACACCATTATACCCATCCTTGTAAGGTGATGGTGGAAAATAGATTACACCACGGCGTGGAGACGGTATTCCGTACGTACGCACGCGCGGTGATTTCATTTTTCCGTAGGATGGATAGAAGGTGAATTAGGGTTGTTTCATATTTATAATAACATATCAGTATGTAAGTAATACTTATGTTATTACTTTATCATGAAACAACTAAAGAAGAAGAAGTTGAAGAAGAAAGAAATTGAAAAGATCGGTAATGGATATTACCTCTTCTTTGGAACGCCTTTTTGAATCCTCCACTTAAGGAACTAAGATTGGTCTTTGGAGAAGACCAGGACCTCTAGGATTATTCTAGGGAAGTGGAGAAGGGAAAATGGCAGAAGTTGGCCGAGCTTGAGTGCTCAAATTGGTGTGAGGAGGAGGGGGAGGAGGTGCCCTTTTATAAGGGAGGAGAGGGGCACCTGAGGAATATCTCAAAATATTATTTTATATTAAAGTCAAAATCGGTTTATAATGGTTCCAAAGGGTCTTATTTCGAAGCTAAAGTGGGGATGGGTCTAAATCCTATCAACCAATAGGATTTAGACAAGTTTAGGGTATTATTTTAACCTTATCAATTAGATTTAACTCTAAGTTAATTAATTTAACTTTTACCGTGTCTTTTTGTTTTCTTTCACTATATGGTTAATACACTTACTATAACATGCCAAACGAACCCCAAATTGTTTATTATTAATATATATATCCTTATCTAAGTCATTTGGTCGAACCTTAGATTTTTAGGAATAAAATAACAATTAATAATATAATATTTGATTTAAAAACTATTTTGTGTCAATTTTGACACTATTTGATATATGATTTTTGTGAAAGTCATAACAGAATTATATGTTCGAACCAAGTTGATTAAATCAATACTAATATATCATAGTAACCTAGAAAATTAGTGGAATTCATAAAAAGTCTAAAATTACATTTATTTTGGTATTTATATTATCAATTTTTTCAATATTTCATTAATAAGATAATTACTGCATCATCTTTGTGTCATAAATAAATTAAATTATTTGATGTCTAAAAATTACAAATAAAATACCATCATGTAGGAAATCTTTTTAGCTTTCTAATGAATATTTACAATCGAATTTATCTTATTTATAACCCTATATTAAAAATGATTTACTTATTAAACTTTGATTTTAACTATTTTAACCCTTCTTTAAATAAATTAATAATAAATGTCCTAATCTAATCCAAGTGGGCCTAAATGGTCATATTTTATTCCTAAGTTTGTTTTTGGTCGAATTACACTTGTCCAATAGAATTAGGACATGTTTTAGGGTAATATTAATATCATATTTACCCTTAGTTACCCTATTTACTGTTAACCGCGGTAAAAATAGTAAAAAGTTACTATTCACCAAAAAATTATTTTCATCTCATTGAACCACATTTTAGTCCTTGATATTAACCGTGTCTCTCGGATTTTTGAAATTCCATTCACAGAAGCGGTAAAATTAAGTTTTATGCAAAATTCAGTTTTTAACCTACCACTTAGTGGTTTCACTATTCATCAAAAATTGAAAGTTTTCAGAAAAATACCAAAATTTCACCCTAGGCTAATTTCGATATTCTGAGTCCAAAAATGAAGTCCATTTTGAAAAATAAAATTTATAAAATTTCAAAAAGTGGTTATTACTATTCATAACGGCTAGTTTTAATAGCATATTGTTGTTTAGTGAAACTCGGTATTGCGTACGACGCAAGCTATCGAGGAAGGTCGCGATTGCGTGTAAAGCAAGCCAAGCAAGTGTTGTATAGAAAAATATTCCTTTGATGATTTATATAACATAAAAGTCTCGGGTGTTACAATTTGTGAGACTTGGTGAGTCTTGAAATGTGTACTTGAAGTAGTAGGTGCTTATTAGATCTACTATTTCTTCAATGAAGAATTAAAATTGTCTTATCACATTTTTACAGGATGCACTGAGGATGATCCTACTTTGTATACATGTTATAGTCACACACACACATATATATATATATATATATTGGTTGATAAGGTTGTATTTTTGTGATCTATATGGACCATACTAGCATGGAGTGGAGTGTTTTTTCGGTGTTTCTAACTATGATTTTTGGGAAATTATCTTGGGAGAGTAATTTTATTTCATTTTAGGAATTATGGTATTTTATTTTCATAGGATATTGACTTATTTAATATGGTGTGGTGTTTATTGGTGTTCATCATCTTATATGTTTTCCTTAATTTCATTATTTAGGTTTTTTCCTATCATTGTGTTTTTTATACGGGTGGTGATAGTCAAAAAACCATTTTCAATTATATGAGGTCTTTGAGGATTTATCCTTCTCATAATTTATGGGAAATAAGGTGTTTCAGTTGAGTGGTTCAAAGAAATACCCTCAGTTCATTTCTCCATAAAAACATTTGGAATTGTGATGAGCTAACCCAGGTGATATGGTTGGTGGACCCTTGTCGATGAGTTATAAAATTTATAAGATCACTCCAATTATATTGGTATGTAAAGGTTCAGATGATATAAGACCATGAGGCAATAAGAGGGAGCTACGAGTGAGTGTCCATCTAAATATTTTTTCTAATTAATGTTGTGATTCCATGGGTGATCAAGATTTGAGGCATCAATTATTGGAATGAAATTAGTTATGTTATGATATTTTTATGTGGTTTGATGTTTTAATGGGATGTTGAAATATTCAATGATTTTTGTTAAAGAATTTAATGTTTTTGAGGTGGAATGTATAGAAATTTTCATGCCCACGGTTATTGTGAATAATGTGGGAAACCATAAAAAGATAAATTCACTCGTTCATGATTCCTCCTAGTGGGAAATTCATAGTTTGTGCAGAGCCTGCTAAATTGGGTAACCAAAACATCTATAGTTATATTTTTTTCAAATTTTGTTCCTTTGTACTCTTTTTTAAGAAAATTATTTAATAAATATTCTTATTTATTTATGATCAATTTATTGGGATAATTTTTCACTATTAATGATATTTAAATTTATATTTGGATTAGTTAAGATCGAGTTTCTTCATTATATTGAAAATTTATTCTAGGAAGACTCCAATTAATTGTAAGGCTTGAGAAATTTCTAATTTCTCATATGAAAACCATAATATAAAACTGAATCCTATTTATTAGTTAATTTAGGCATTTTATTATTTCATAGGAAATTTTGAGTGAGATTAAGACCAAAGGGTATATCATTTGGAAGAATTCCCCAAAAAACCCATATTTCCATCTATTGATACTAAGGGACTAAAGAACCAGCTGAATTGATAGAGAAAATTAAATTTTATTTTTTGTTTCTTAAAATTAATTATCAATATAATTCCATGTTTAATACATAAACTTTTTTATACCATTTTCGATAATAGTGGGATTCAATTTTGAAGGAAAATATGTATTAGGGTCACAACTATGCCATTTTCTTGTAGATTTAAACTAATAATAATTCAACCAGGAGACCATGATGATACTTAAATCCTTATATTTTATAATGCTAAAGAAAGGGATTCATTTGTTAATGGATTATTCAACATAATTCATTGAGTTTTTCCATTTTTATCTGGATCTTAATTCCAATTAAAACCTCATCAATCTCAGGTTTGAGATATGATTAAAACCTGAATTCGTATCCTGTATTATTATTTTTTTCATAATAATTTATAAAGACATCGTAGAAATATTTAAAATGGAAAAAAATATATATTTCTTGGATGATGTGTTCGGGAAGTGCCTTTACTTTTATAGGTGGAATGTAATGTTCCTAATTTTTCTTGAAATAGTAACATGATGGATCTTATATTGGAATTATTGGAAGTGTACACCAACCACATGAATCTATCCTTATGAAACCATTAGGTTTAAAAATATGATTATGTGTCCATATATAAATAATAACCATTCTAAGATGACTTTAAAATAATCACAAAACTCTTTCCATTATTTATATTCATTTTCCACTTAAAATGCTTATGTAATAAAACCCGTTAAAATATTAAATCATGTTCATCTAATACCATAGTTTCATAAGAGTAGTTTCATGTATCTATGGTAAATAAGACGCATTTAAAAATTCATTATAAATTAAATAATATCATGGTTGGTTCACATAAATCCCGGAATACCCTTAGTGGTTCTATGTATAGGTGTATATATTCTATAGGGATTACAGATATATAATCAAATTTCAGACTAGTGAATATTATAAGAATGATATTAATTACTTTTTAATTGTTTAAGAAATTTATTATTTAGGTACATTACATCATTTATCTCATCTTGATTGATTTATTCATCGGGTTTGTAATTTGAGTTGATTCTTAGGTAATGGAAATCATCACTCCTCCATAAAATAATAGTGTAAAATTTGTCTAGTGACCTTCGTGACATGTTAAGATTATTAATTTTAACATCATGTGGGATTCCATTACTCTCTATTTTTATGTCACTCAACTAACTTTTAAAGTTGATTTGATGAAAATATCTAAATCTAATTTTGACTATTATTATCTGAAAGTTTTATTTATTTATCGTGATAGACAGACTAATGTTTTTTATAGTGAGTGGGATCCAAGATTAAGTAGATAATGAATAATAATTCTCGATATTTGATTGATCTAATGTCAGATATCTACAACAATCTTAGATTTGTTTACCTTTCAGTGATCGTCTACTTATGGTTGTGGAAAATAATCTCAGAGTCATTCTAAATGATTTCTTATTGTTAACATCTGATATATTGGGTTAATTTAATATATAATTGGTCCCATGTATGCTCCTTGTATCTCTAAAATCACTTTAATGGATCACCAACAAATAATATAATTGATATCTTGGACGTAAGACCTTGAAAGAAGGGGTTTTCTTCTCCCATGTGTTTATCCATGGTCTAAATTGGTCATACTTGTAAATAATTTGGAAGGAAGTGTAACACCCCGAGATTTTATATAATATATATTCTTTTTAATTTATTTGATTTCTTATATTGTACACTACACCAACATTAGCCCGTACTATACACAACACCGTATTAGCTTTCAGTATACACAACACTATTCTTGGCTCGGGTTACACACAATTTCATGTTCATTTTGTTGAAATTATTCTATGCAAAATTATGTATAGATTTTGTTTAATGTAAAAATGAAGTAAGTTTTGATTTTTTTATACCAAACACCAACAGGAGCTTGCACTACACGTAACCCTGACATGGCTTGCATTACACGCAATTGTGACCTTCCTCGGTAGCGTGTGTAGTACGCAATACCGGGTTTTACTAAACACCGATATGTTATTAAAATATTATATAAACTAGCCGTTATGAATATTAATACCCACTTTTTGAAATTTTATAAATTTTATCTTTCAAAATGGACTTCATTTTTGGATTCGAAATATCAAAATTACCCTAGGGTGAATTTTAGGTATTTTTCTGAAAAATTTCAATTTTTGATGAATAGTGAAAAACACTGAGTTATAGTTTAAAACAGAATTTTTATTTAAATAATTATTTATTTTATTTTTATTTCAGGTCAAAATTGATACATAATACCTATATAAGTTCAATGTAATTCATTGGAGTCATTTTATAATAATTTTATATATATAAATATTTTATTGAACTTTTCACTGTCTTTTACCCACCTCCTAGGAGAATTTGGATATTTACATAAAACATAATTTTAACACTTCTATGAGTGTAATTTAAAAAATATGAGATATAGTTAATATCAAGAAGTAAAATTTGGTTCAATAAGATAAAAATATTTTTTGGTGAATAGTAACTTTTTACTTTTATTTACCACGGTTAAAAGTAAATAGGGTAATTAAGTGTAAAAATGATATTATTATTACACTAACACATGTCCTTATTTTACTGTATAAGTTTAATTCGAACAAAAACAACCTTATAATAAAATATGACATTTTAGGTCCACTTGGATTAGATTTGGACACTTATTATTATTTTATATAAAGAAGAGTTAAAAGAGTTAAAATCAATGTTTAATAACTAAAACATTTTTAATATAATGTTATACATAAGATAAATTCAACTATAAATATTCATTATAAAGCTAAAAATACTTCCTACATAATTTTATTTTATTTTTAATTTTTAGACATTAAATAATTTTATTTATTTATGACACAATTATGATGCAGTAATTACCTTATTATTGAAATATTAACATAATTGATATGCAAAATACCCAAATAAATGTAATTTGAGAATTTTTATTCATTAACCTAATTTTATATGTTAATATAACATATTATGGTTGGTTAGATGAATTGATTTAGAAGTAATAATACTGTTATGAATTTAGAAAAAACAAAATACCAAATAGAGTCAAAATTGACATAAAAGGGTTTAAAAAAATATTATATTATTATTAGATATAATGGTCCTAAAAATCTAGGTTTCAGACAAAAGACTTATATAATAACATATATGAAATTAATGAACCAAATGGGGTTCTATTGGCAGTTTATAGTATATTTATTAACCATATAGTGTAATTATAAAAGAAGACATGGTAAAGGTCAAATTATTTAACATAGAGTTAAATATAAATGATTAGTTTAAAATTGTAACCTAAACCTGTATAAAACATATTGGTTGAGAGGATTTCGACCCATCCCCACCCTATCCCTGACATAAGTCTCTTAGGAGGCATTATAAACCAAATATGAATTTATTATAAATTAATATTTAATTTTTTTTCCTAAGGCACCCCTCACCCCTCTTATAAAAGGGAACTTCCTCCCTCTCCTCTTCACAAAAATTTGAGCCATCAAGAGGAGCCAAACTCTACCCATTTTACTTCTCCACTTAAATAGAAACCTACTATAGGTCACAGTCTTCTTAAAAGTCCATCTTTAGTGCCCTTAGAGGAGGTTAAGAGGATGCGTGTCGAAGAAGAGGTAATCTCTTCTACCGAGTCTTTCAAGTTTCTTTATTCTTATACTTACTATTCATTAGTTGTTTCATTATAAAGTATTGACATCAGTATAAATAATATACTGATATTTTATTATAAATATTAAACAACCCCATTTTACCTTCTATCCATCCAACGGAAAATGAAATCACCACGCGTGCGTACGTACAGAATACCGTCTCCACGTCGTGGTGTAATCTATTTTTCCACCACCACCTTACATGGATGGGTATCATAGTGTAAATAATAACTATATATGGTTATTATAACATCATACTGATTATTATATATTATTTCATACACTCCAATTCCATTCAATAATTATGGTAATGATATCATCGCTTGTGCGTACGTGCAGATTACCGTCTCCACGACGCGATGAGATTCATTCTGCATATTAACCATTCATGATTGATTATAAAGTGTATATAATTAATAATAATGATATATATGAAATAATAATACTACTTTATTTATTTATATATTTATATATGTCATCTACTTACTTCCATTCAAATCAATAAGTAAAGGAAAACAACATTCATGTGTACATACGGCCTACCATCTCCATGAATGGTGTGTTTAATTTAATTTATCTATCAATTATAAATATATTGAATATTTATGATATATAGAACATTTTTTACATTCTAGAAGTAATTAAATAATGAAATAATTAATAATAATATCATGAAGAACAAGACCAAACACGTACAATAAATGAAACAATTTGACCCAAAACGCTGCATTAACATCGAATTGACAAATTAACGGGTAATATAAAGTCATAAGTAAATCATATATGATATCATAAATATTATTATATTTCTGTTACAAGTTAATAATATGTTTAAACCCACTATTCAGAAGTTTTGGATAGGTATGAAAGAAATTGGACCTAAGGTAAGGGATATTTTTGCAATCTCATTTTAATCTGAGATTGCCTATACGTAAGTATTTACTGGGGTTATAATTTTCATCCATGACCATAAAATGTTTTTTATAAAGTGTTTAATATTATTCCATGTATTTTTAATTTCATTTTTACCCCTCTTTTACTTTTACTTTGTTTTATGGAAGGAATCATTCTTTTGTTTACCATACGTGGAACTTTTTGACTTTTTTCGGTAAAACTAAAAGGAGTGTGTTTTTTTAACTTATACGGAATGAATGGATTTTTATGGTTTCATGGAACCTTTTCTTCCTGAATCTTACTCTACAATATTTCATGATTATTTTCAATAAATTCATTTCCTTTTAAAATTATTTGGCCTTTTGTGAAAAGAAAATAGAATTGAAGAAGAAAGGATATTTTCCTCAAGAATTCATCTCAAGTGTTTTTTCAAAAGTATTTTCCATCTAATATAACATTATATAGCATGTTTATAATTCAAGTATATTGTATCTATTATTTACATGGTTTTATTTTTCTTATGATTAAATGATATCCATTTGTTTTATATGATTTATTTCATGGTGGGATTATGTTTACGATACCCATTTTATTCTTTGGGTTATGATGAATGATTTAAGTTTATTTTGTGTCACACAAAAAAATAATTTCATTTTGAGATGGGCGGGAGCTATATCTCCCTCTTATGAATTGGGTAAAGATTTATATCTCATTAGATAGACATGGCTGGAATGACAAGTTTATCTGGTTTAGTCATACAGGGCTAGAATGAGGAGTGAACTCGATTCAGTAAGGGACTTTGTCCACTATGGTGGTCTTGTAAGCAATGCCCTGGATACTATGGAAATCATAACACTTGCTTAATGGTTTCCACAATTACATGTTTTATTCCCATGCTTTTTTATCATGGTCAATGTTCCTTTTTTCTCTATACCATTTTCACTGGCAAGATTTATGTCATTACTCATGATTTTGGGATATATGTTCATGTTCATATGTTCAAATGTTTAGGGATTGTTTTATGTTCTCCATGTTTACCCTTAATAAGAATTTGAGCTCACCCTTTTTCTGTTTTCTTTTCCCCAAGATATAAAGAAAGGATTTAGGTAAGAAAACCAAAGGAAAAGATCTTTATGGGAGATGTTGAAGATCTTTCCTCATGATTAGAAGATTATGTTCCGAGTTTCCAAAGACACTAAACTAATATGGTCTATGGGCATCTGTTTTTGTATTTTATTTAGTATTCCACAAAAGTAATGTAATGTATTTGTACCTCAGGTATGGGTCTCTACAGTTAGTATCAGATCAATGGTTTAGTTAACCTTTGGAAACTTGGATGCAAAAACATTAGTGAAATCCCTAGAGATATTTCTAAGTCATGTCTAAGTATGTCCCTAAGGATAAGTATATCTATAGGTTATAGTACTAAAATTACAGTAATTATCTTAGAATTAAACCTAACATGTTATATATTGAAGGTACACCCCCTTTATTATGTTGTTTTTCTAGCATGAGTTTTTCCTCTCACACTGTTCTTTTTGGGTTTTAGACGATGGATAGAACCCGAAAGAACCATGTTGATTACTGTAATGGACAATATAATGATTGTCCTTTCGAATAATCAAATGTGATGGGAGATAGAGTGTCAAATATTCTTTCTATACTTACAAAATCTATGAATCATTCTGAACTACCAAATGAGAAGAGAAAGGAACAATATTCTATTGAGTCCTTCATGAGGCAACGAGAACCTTCTTTCAGAGGGTATTATGATTCACTTGTTGCTAAATAATAGATCAGTACCATTGAAAATATAATATCCATACATCGTTGTTCCAAACATGAAAATTTCATTCTATCTGTTTACTATTTAGAAGGTGAATCAAACTATTGGTGGACTCTAATTAAGAATACAAGGCTCCAAGATGAAATCGAATCCATGGAATGGGATGTGTTCATGAACTAGTTTTCCAATAAGTACTTCCCTCGTATTCTTAGAAAAAAGACCTAAAATGAGTTCATTGAGCTTAAGAAAAAGGATGATGAATCTATTGGTTTATATGATGTGAATTTTACAAGGCTTGAAAGGTATGCAAACAGACTTATCATCCAACTTGAAAGTAAAGTTGATCGATTCTTCAGTGGCTTAAAACCAAGTCATTGAAGGGAATTAACTATAAGAGACTTCAGTAGATATGAAGAAATTGTGTGTTGTGCTATCAAGGTAGAAATGGAAGTTGGTGTTACATATCCATATTATGGTTTTGAAAGAAATGAAAGATGCATTTTAAGGAAAAATCAAAGAACAATGGTGAAATGATGTTGAATGTTTCTAATTACTCAATGTGCGGAATGAAGCATGGTTGAGATTGTCTAAAAGGACCTAGAAAATGTTTCAAGTGTGGAAATGAAGTTCATCGAGTAGCTGAGTGCCGATATAATGGGAAAAAGGTAACTAATGATGTGAATAGAGAAACGAATATAGGGAATCCGCCACCAACACTTCAATGCTTCAAGTGTAAGGAAATGGGGCATTATTCTTACCAATTCCCTAATCCAAGGGTTAATGATGATCGACATCAACAAACTCTTAAGTAAAAGGACAAAGGGAAGTCACATGCGATCACTATTGGAGATCTTGATTATGAAAACGATGTGTTGTAATGATTATGTGTTTGTGTAATGGGATTCCAAAATAATGTTGTGTAGTCTCATTATATTATCGTGGAATATTGGAATATCTATGTAATGGTTTTTTGTGGTTTTAGATAATTATATGGTACAAGTAACCTTGAAAAGTGATTGAAATATTTTTAGAATGTAGATGATATGCATATAATGAAGGGATAAGGAGAAAATAATATGTTTGATATTATTCATGACCTCATGATTCGTATAAGTAGAAAATGATATCATGGTTTGAGAGTATAGAATTTTTGGGATTTTGGTATGTTGAAAGAGTTAACTTTTGATAGCATTCATATTTTCACTAAGGATCTACGGTGATACATGTTTCAAAATAATACATGATTAAGGTAATCAGATGTTTGGAATGTGACCAACATGATATATCTTGTGATATATGAGGGATAAATGATTGTATTCAGGTTCTTGTTATTTGACTCTTTAGTAATCGTTCTCTTTATACTTTGTGTTTGGAAAGGAGTATTTTGGATAAGTCTTAAGGTTGGAATGAATTAATTTGAATATCAGATAGTATTTTTTAAGGCTAGAACCTTTTTTTGATTTTATTTCTAGAATGTTATAATAGTTTAGTTTAAGAAAAGGGACAACCAACAGGATAGGTGACAACTCATCACGTCAGACAAGGTTGCGGGAATCAAACCCAAAACTGAAGTGCGACTGGCCTTTATCGCCTACAACTGGCCTACATGAAGTCCCTGGTTAGTAGAAACAAGATTTATTTTATTATGTGGTATGATAGATGAAGTATAAGTCCATTTTTGGAACCATATACGAATAATCTCACCATAGATGGACTTATGTATATTTAATAACATTTGATAACATTTTTTTGAGACAGATAGAATGACCAATCATTCTATCACATGATCTGAAAACACTTCATGAATGAAAAATCCCACTACATTTCTTTAAGAGATGAAGTGGAAATTGTTCAAGTAATGAACAACGATGAGATTGTACCAAAATCAATTAAGTATTTCTTCAAGTTCAATTTTTTTCAACATTAGGGAAATGATCCTGAAAACCAAAAACGTTGTCCTAGATGGTACCTATGATCATCACAAATTAATGGCTCTGTGATTTTTGGATTTTTCATAGCCATGTTCTCTACCACTCTCCACTAGAACATGATGGTTAGATTTCTCTTCCATATATAAATTTTCACCTATGTTCCTCTATTTGCGAACCAAGTGATGAGTTAATTTGGGTAACCGTCATGTTTCATACTTTAGTTTTTAAATTTATCTTTTGGTATTCCTTTTTACGATGTGGGTTTCGATTAGATAAACTTTCTAGTAGTGTACCATTTATAACCTCGATGAATTTTGATGGATAAATTCATTTTAATGGGGTAGAATGTAACACAATGAGATTTTATGAGATATAATCTTTTTAATTTCTTTTATATCTTCTATTGTACACTAAAACAAGATTAGCTTGTACTATATGAAGCACCTTATTAGCCTGCAGTATAAACAACACTATTCTTGGCTCGTGTTACACACAATTTCAAGTTCGTTTTGTGGAAATTATTCTACGCAACATTAAGTATAGATTTTTTTAATGTATAAATGAAGTAAGATTTCTATTGTAATAGGAAACACTAAAGAGAGCTTTCACTACACTCAACCATGACATGGCTTGAATTACACGCAATTGTGACCTTCCTTAATAGCGTTTGTAGTACGCAATACCGGGTTTCACTAAACAACGATATGTTATTAAAATATTATATAAACTGGCCGTTATGAATAGTAATACCCACTTTTTTAAATTTTAAAAATTTTATATTTCAAAATGGACTTCATTTTTGGATTTGGAATATCAAAATTAGCCTAGGGTGAATTTTGGGTATTTTTCTGAAAAATTTAAATTTTTGATGAATAGTGAAAAACCCTGAGTTAAAGTTTAATACAGAATTTTTATTTAAATAATTATTTATTTTATTTTTAATTTAGGTAAAAATTGATACATAATACCTATATAAGTTAAATTTAATTCATTACAGTCATTTTAGAATAATTTTAGAGATATAAAAATTTTATTGAACTTTTCACCGTCTTTTACCCACCTCCTAGGAGAATTTGAAAATTTATATAAAACATAATTTTACCTCTTCTGTGAGTGGAATTTCAAAAATCCAAGAGATACCGTTAATATAAAGGATTAAAATGTGGTTAAATAAGATAAAAACCATTTTTGATGAATAGTAACTGTTTACTTTTATTTACCACAGTTAAAAATAAATAGGGTAATTAAGTGTAAAAATGAGTTCATTATTACCCTAACACATGTCCTAATTCTATTGGATAAGTTTAATTTGATCGAAAACAACCTTTGGAATAAAATATGACCATTTAGGTCCAATTGGATTAGATTAGCACACTTATTATTATTTTAATTAAAGAAGAGTTTAAAGAGTTAAAATCAATGTTTAATAACTAAAACATTTTTAATATAGGGTTATAACTAAGATAAATTCAACTATAACTTTTCACTATAAATCTAAAAATATTTCCTACATAATTGTATTTTATTTATAATTTTTAGACATTACATAATTTAATTTATTTATGACACAATGATGATGCAGTAATTACCTTATTAATGAAATATTAACATAATTGATATGATAAATACCCAAATAAAATTAATTTGAGACTTTTTATGAATTAAACTAATTTTTTAGGTTAATATAACATATTCAAGTTTGTTAGATAAAATTGTTTTGAAGTAATAATTCTGTTATGAAATTAGAAAAAACAAAATACCAAATACTGTCAAAATTGACATAAAAGAGTTTTTAAAACAAAAATTATATTATTAATTTATATCGTGGTTAACAAAATCTAAGGATCCTCCAAAAGACTTATATAATAATATATATGACATTAATGAACCAATCTGGGTACTATTGGTAGTTTATATTATGTTTATTAACCATATAGTGTAAGAATACCAGAAGACATGGTAAAAGATAAATTATTTACCTTAGAGTTAAATATACATGATAAGGTTAAAATGGTATCCTAAACATGTATAAAAGCTATTGGTTGATAGTATTTAGACCCATACCCACAATAGAATCTAAATAAGTTACTTTGGAGCAGTTATAAATTGAATATGAATTTATTATAGATTAATATTTTAACTTTATACTGAGGTGCCCCTCACCCCTCTTATAAAAGGGCACTTCCTCCCTCTTATCTTCACACAAATTTGAGAATCCATGATTGGACAAACTCTTCCCATTTAACTTATATACTTCAATAGAATCCTACTAGAGGTCCTGGTCCTCTTCAAAGGCCAACATTTGTGCCCTAAGAGGAGGTTAAGAGGAGGCGCATTGAATAAGAGGTAATCTCTTCTTCCGATTATTTCACGTTTCATTATTCTTCTACTTCTTCTTATTTAGTTTTTTCATTATAAAGTAATGAAATTAGTATAAATAATATACTGATATTTTATTATAAATATGAAACAACCCTATTTAATCTTCTATCCATCCAATGGAAAATGAAATAACCACGCGTGCGTACGTACGGAATACCGTCCCCACGCCGTGGTGTAATCTGTTTTTCCACCACCACCTTACATGGATGGGTATTATGGTGTAAAGAATAACTATATATGGTTATTATAACATAATACAGACTCTTAGATATTATATCATCCATTCCCATTCCATTCAATAATTATGGGAACGGTATCATCGCTCGTGCGTACGTACGGATTACCGTCTCCACGACAAGATGAGATTAATTCTCCATATTAACCATTCAACAATGATTATAAATTATATATAATTAATAATAATGATATATATGACATAATAATGCTACTGGATTTATGTATATATTTATATATATGTCATCTACTTACTTCCATTCAAATCAATAAGTAAAGAAAAACAGTATTCATGCGTACGTACGGCCTACCGTCTCCTTAAACGGTGTGTTTCATTTCATTTATCTATTATATATATATATACTGAATATATATGATATATAAATCATGTTTTTCATTACGTAAGTAATTAAATCATTATATAATTAATAATAATATCAATAACAACAAGTCCAAACATGTACGATAAATGAAACGATTTTACACAGAATGCAACGTTATCATGGAATTGACAAAAGAACGGGTAATTTAAAGTCATAAGTGAATCATATATGATATCATAAATATTATTATGGATATTTTACAAGTTAATAATATGTTTAAACCCAATATAGAGTAGTTTTGTACACGTACATAAGAAATTGGACTTTAAGAAAGGGCTAATTTTTAAATCTCATTTTTATCCGAGATTTCTTATACGTAAGTATTTACTTGGGTAATAATTTCCATCCTTGCCCATAAAATGTTTTTCATAAAGTGTCTAATATTCTTCCATGTATTTTTAATGAAATTTTTACCCCTCTCTGAATTTTTCATTGTGTTATGGAAGGAATCTTTCTTTTGTTTACCATACGAGGTACTTTTTGACATTTTTTGATAAAAGTACGAGGGGAATGTTTTTTTAACTTATACAACATGAATGGATATTTGAGGTTTCATAATGAATTTTCATCATGAAGGGTACTCTAAAATATATCATGATTATTTTCAATAAAATACTTTTCTTTTAAAAGTGCATGGAATTTTGTGAAAAGAAAATGATTTTGGAGAAGAAAGGATATTTTCGTCAAGAATTCATCTCAAGTGTTTTGTCAAAACTATTTTCCTTGTAAGATGACATTATATAGCATGTTTATGCTTCAAGTATAATGTATCTATTATTTAAATGGTTTTATTTTTATTATTATTAAATTATATTCATTTGTTTTATATGGATTATGTCACGATGGGATGACGTTTATGAAACACATTTTATTCATTGGGTTATGATGAATGATTTATGTTAATTTTGTGGCACATGAAAAAATGATTCCATTATGATATGGGTGGGACCTATATCTCCCTACAATGTGTTGGGTAAAGATATATATCTCATTAGATACACATGGCTGGAATGGAAAGTTAATGTAATTCAGTGATACAGGACTGGAACGAGGAGTGAACTCGATTCAGTAAGGGACTTTGTCCACTATGATGGTCTTGGCAGCAATGCCTTGGCTACTATGGAAATTATAACATGTGATTAATTGTTTCCACGATTACTTGTTTAATTCCCATGCTATTTTATCATGGATAATGTTTCCTTTTTATCTATTCCTTATGAACTACCAATATTTATGTCATTACTCATGATTTTGAGGTTTTATGTTCATGTTCTTACATTCAAATTTTTAGGGATTTTTTTATGATCTCCATGATTACCCTTACTGAGAATTTGGGCTCACTATTTTTATGGTTTATTTTACCCAAGATATAATGAAATGTTTTAGGTAAGAAAACCAAAGATTAAGATCTTTATGAGAGATGTTGAAGATCTTTCACCATGATTAGTAGATTACGTTCCGAGTTTCCAAACACACTTAACTAATATGGTCTTTGGGCGTCTGTTGTTGTAAAGTATAAAGTATTACTCAAATGTAATGTAATGTTTATGTACATCAAGTATGGTCTCTACAAGAAGGCTCCATCTTCACATTGCTTATTATATTCTAAAACAAGTTATTATCTAAAAAATACTGATTACATTGGATTTTGGGTCACTTTCATCAACTAAGGGGGCCAATAAAGACTTCTAAAATTCATCATAGAATGAGATATCATTAGTTGATGGTAAATAAAGTCAATATTTCAATGTAAACTTATAAAAGTACATATTAGCATTATTATTACATTTTTATTCTATTGAGCCTTAGAAATATCATATTGTATTTACGGATTTGATAAACCATAGTTTTATTAATACCTCAATATTAGTGTAAATATTTATTGATGAAATCATTGTTCACACAAAGAAAAATTAGGGATCATGATAAAAATATAGATATTTTTATAATAATAATAATGATAGAGAATTACTTTTATTCCATTTTTTCAATGTTATTATAGTATATTAAGAAAGAAAAATTTGCATGATATGTCATTTCTAAAAGGGGGTTTTTGTGGATCTTGATTTGATTTAGGAGGCAATGTATTAGAAGAGACAAAAAATGTTAGGAAATTAAAATATATTTGATTTGATAGAAAATTACAGGAAATTTGTTTATGACTTTTATAAATTATAATCTTCATTAACAACCTGGACTCAAAAGGGTGTTAGATTGCAATGGAGTGATAAATGATATAAATCATTTGATGAATTGAAAGAAAGGTTATCATTTTCACCTATCTCAATTCTCTCTATGCTCGTTGAGGGATATACCACATGTTGTGAGGCCTCATGTATAGGTTTTGGGTATATTTTTATTTAGTGTGATAATGTTATAAAATATGGCACATTATTGTTTTGAATTTATTAAAACAACTACCCCACTACTGACTTCAAATTTCCAATACTAATGTGTGAATTTAAAATATTAAACCAATATCTATTTGGATATAATTTTCCTAATTATTTTTATTATAAAATCTATATGTACGTATTCCTAAAAAGTACATATATCTATATAAAATACACTAGGTGTAACATCTCAAGACATATTTCATTAATTTTAATTATAACCTTATAAAATATAATGTTTTTATTTATGCACTATGATCAAAATTTCTAAATCATGCTGTGAAAATTTTATATGAATAATATCATTTGATGAGCCTCTTTCTATAGTTTGAACTCAATTTATAGGAGGAATATTTTCATCGAATATTAGATAATGTATAGGTCACATCATCTTTGGATTATCTTTTTTATAAATTTATTGTAATTGGTTCAGATATTTAAGGTATAAGTATTATTATAAATTATGGGGACACCTCATGTGAGTGGTCATAGTCTCCATGTGGTTCCCTTTTCTTCAGTAGGATGTTGGCTGTTACACAGTCCCCAATACATGTCATGATGATGAATGTTCATAATTCATGTTGGTAATTTCCCCTTCATGCTACCATGAGGTTTTATAAGCTCAAGTAATGATATTGGTGGTCATGGATTAAGAAAGTGGTTGCTAACTTCATATTTTGTTGTCACACAGGGTAAAAATGTATGAAAAAACCATAAAAAATATCTTGGTATTGTAAAATACCCTCCCTATTCCAATATATAAATTGAAGGAGATTATAATTTATTTTCTCATTTGCAAGAATATTTCACCTAGTATTAGCTTCCATATTTGGATGAATATTAATCAATGGGTGAAATCAACCCAATTCATTCCTATAATGGAAAGTAAACACAATTCGATTATATCAATCACCAATATTTCAAAGTGATTTTCAAGATCCTTGATTTACCAGCAATTATTATTTCTTCTAAATAATAGGTCATTACTTATTTATTGAAATATTTTGTTAGGGAAATGACCTCTTCTAAACTAATGTGAAACATGTATTATCATTCATAGACATTAGTTATAACTATATAGATGATTCAGATTCTCTATTATTTTATTTTGGGGTTTTATTCTGGACGTTGTATTTCTATGAGATAAACTCCATTAAATTGTTTATTTATTTTACAATAATAGTTATTAAGGATCTAAAAAGATAATTATCTTCAATGCTCTAAAAGGCTAGATGTCCTAGTATCCAATTTTTTGGATAAAGTGGGTAAGAATTCCATCTTAAGAAGTCACATAATTTAGGAGAGAATTGTAAAATATTAGTTTATTATAAAAATATTTGCGATAACACAAATATTTTAAAAGCTATATATTGATCAATGACGACATTTTATGAAACGTAATGCTGGTGATTTGGTGTTTAATAGAGTCTTCTCTAATTATTGACCTTTGATATTAGAGATGTTGGGAAGAATTGTAACATAATATGCAAGGGCATTCAAAATTTCGGTTTTTCTTGGGATAGTGGAATACTAACTATATTTACTAACCCAGTTGAAATTTTTTCATGACGTATTCTATATATACCATTTGAGGAAGTGTCAACCTGATCTGTCTCACATTATTGGATGAGAAGATCATGATTTGGAACTTGACAACATTATAGTTGAACAATCAATTTATATCCTTCTTTATCAGAACATGTTGAAATATATAATGTTGTGGGACAGGGGAGAATGAGGTTGTAATAATGGAGAAATGGCCACACAATTCTTTGTTGAAGAACATTAAGGAGTTTATAGGGGAACAAAGTGGCATGGTGAGAAGAATTTTTACCCCACATCTGTCATTGTAATGCGTTTATTTTTTTTCTATTTATTTTATTTTAATAAGAATCATCTGTTTAGGATTTGAAAAAATAAAAATAGGGAGACGTTGTAAGATGCATGGTCAGAACTAATCATGTTTTCCAGTTGTTCATATGGGGAGATGGAATTGATATTCATATTCACGGTTGATGTTTGGATTCAATAAAATATGTTTCCAAACCCCATATCATTTTTATTTTACATAATAGAATATTGAATAATTGGGAAATAATTTTCCAAACTATGTTGAAACATATTGTGATTTTACATGATTTTAAATTGGAAATCCCAAATTTATCATTTCAGGATTTTATTCTCATTTTTCCTTCACCTTATCATTAAAACCATCAAAATAAACTACTTAGCTGATTTGTTTCTCCTTTAATATCCCATGGTGGATTATCCATCATTTTTGTGGGAATCATTAATTCAATCCCCCTTCATTATCATTATTTTCAAATCTTCTCTTCTCATCATTCCTTCTCATTCAATATTCTTTTTTTTTCTTACCCAAAAAGGGAATATTAGAAAATTTTATAATTAAGGATGGTATAATCAACTATTTCTTTATTGTTATGGTTTTTAAATGGTACCTTTTTCTCAAATCTCACTATTTTTGAAGTAGTTAGTATTTTTTATTTGATTTCAGAAGGTTCTAATATATAATCCACATTCATATTGAATGGATTCTTATCATTCGTTCTTGTATTTTGATCAATTTGATTAATGTGTGGTTTTATGTTGTTTCCATGTGTAGTTATTCTAAAATTTTTTTATACCAATATGGTGTTTCTAAAAATTCTTCAAATACTATTTTAGAAATCAAATGAAATTTAAATTTTTGTTTTAAGATGAGTTTGATTTATAAAGAAGAAATTCAGGGTTTTTTATGTTTTATTATTCATTAAGTATTGTTTATAAAAGTATTTTTTTAGATTGATGATTATTTCCCATATATTGTTTATTTTGAAGAGATTTATCCAACTATTTATATTTACAATTTGATTTTTGTGTAATAAGTTTTGAATATGGTCTAGATTAAGATAAGAAACATTTATAGTTATATAGTAAATTATGCTGAGTAATATACAAGATTTTATTATGAACTCGATATTTTCCCTAGTGATGTTTAGGAACTAACTAATATTGGTTACCCATTGAGTACATGAGGATAAGTTGTGGTCTGAGTCTATCGAGTTCATCATCGACTAGTATATGTTCTATTAGGGAGTTCATAGTTTATCTATTATCACATGAGATTAGAATCATGCAAAATTACCAAGAAATTTGTAATTAAAATATTTATACTTTTTCAATAATATCTAAATTCAATATATTTTTATTCTAGTTGAGAAATATAAAATAATTGGTGATGATATTAAAATATCATATAAATGATGATATATTTCAGGGAAAATTAACATTAAAGAACCCATTGTAGTCTATTTAGATACAACATGATTTTTCTATTGGTTATATGTGTTTTAATTTTCTCCCAGTGTACATGATGATGGAGATCCATTTATATTATGGGAATGATTATTGTAAAAGTAATAGTATGTTTATGTGATAAAAAATCTTATAAAAATAGTTGATGATGCAGTTTTTTCTTAGAGATTTAAAAATTGCATATTTCATAATGCAGTAAAATTATGATGATTTCAGAGTTAATTTAATGATCAATAAAAAATATAGCTGTTCAATGTGATGAGTTATCTCTAAACTATTGGATTTTAATGAGTTATAAAATATTATTTTTATAGGTCCTAATCATTAAGTAAGTTCTATATATAAACATAATTTTTCTATTAATGTTGAATATTCTTATTTTTTTTTTGGAATTTAATGAAGTTTATCAAGTAAATAATTTATATCTTAAAGGTGAGAAGGTGAATTAACATATATATATAATGGATATTATGGGATATAATACCTATATGATAGAAGATGACAAGATGGATGTGATAAATATTTAAGAGTTTTTGGGTTAAAGAATGAAGTATGTTGTAAATGAGACTTTATGCATTATTTTGAAGATAATTAATTCACTATCATTGATATTATTTGATGATTGTAATTATTAGTCGATTGAGGTTATGAAGATTCATTTATATCTACAATATAATTCATTATATAGAATATTTTCTTTCTGAATTATGTTGATTATTGTTGTTGATGTATAAATAAATATTGAAGTTTTTAGAGTTGTATTGAGATAAATAAAGTCGTTAAATAAGTTTCCTATAGTATTGAGTTTAGTCAATGGATTTTTAGTTGGGTTTTGTTCACATATAATGTCTCAAAAAATAATAATATTTTAAAATATAGGTATAATATCATTCAAAATATTTTAATAGAAAATTATTCAGTTCACTATATGAAATTTATGATCAATATGATCAATTATAAGAATAATTTTGTTTTTTAAAGGATATGTAGCATCGAATTTGTGATACATAATATCTCCCAAAGAATATATAATAGTATAATTATGGTTAATGTGATACATAAGAGTAACTCAATGTAGAAATAAGAATAATTTTATTATATAGAAGAATAAATATTAGGTTTCACTAAATATAAAATATTAGTTTGATGATACGTAAGAGTATGTGATTTTACGGATTATGTAAAAAACAATGTGGAACACAAAAAGGTTACCAATGATGATAAAAAAGAGGCACATAATAATTTTAACTAATATATAAGATCCTTTCTAAGGTCACATGATTTTAAATAGGCTTTCTCATATAAAATGTAATTTTAAATGTGATGATGTTATATTGTTCTTCATATAATGAATATCATTATTATTTGTAGATTAATACATGATTCATGCTTCGTTTGATGATATTTTTTGAATATTTATATTACACCATGATATGGATCATTACACCATATTATTATTTTTTCAAATGAGTATTTACATAGGGAAAATTAAATTTTGAAATTTTAGATTCAGGAATTAAGATGGAAGATTATATTTTTAGGATAATTAATATAAATGATTTTAAAAAATATTTTCATGATATTCATAGTGTCTCAAAAATTATGACATTGAGTCCATTAATAAATTTAAAATCTAGGGGATGTCATGGAAATTTATCTGACCTTTGTATGAACCAATATCTTCTTTTCAGGTATCTTTTTCTTTTGTGGTTGTTTTTTTGAAAAAGTGGAGTTTCTGGAAATTTCCGGAGTAGAGACACTATACTTTTAAGTACATTCCATGTACCCGGTTGTTGTGGGTGAATGTGTACTGAACCTATAATGGCCAAGTAAATAGCTGAGCTTGGTGAACGGGAGACCGCCTAAATCAGTGCCCGGAAAAGGAAAGTACACATCGTGTACTTTTAAAGAACATGACATGTACTTTATTTTTATTTCATTAAACGGACCGAGGTCACATCTAATTGACTGAAGACACTTTATCTTCATTTTTCTCATCTAGGAGAATTCATAAAATGGTGGATATTTTCTGATTCACGAACTTGCCATCTATTCCCCGATTCTAACTCCATTGATTGCGTTGGAATTTCATCGGTGAGTTCTCCCTTCTTCTTGAACAATATCTCCCAATTTCTCCACTTTCACGAGATATCCTCGGTTTAACATTTTTAGTGTTTCTGTATATCTAGGACATTATAGGACGATTCAAGGGCTGAGTTTCACATATATCTATATCATGACACCGAGGTTGGTGGTTTGTGCCTTTCCGTAGATAGTCCTAGAATTTTATCGGAAAAAATGATCAATACCCAAGAATGAGGTATGTGTGTTTATGGTTTTTCCTATTATTACAAAATATGCATGATTTTTTGGATATAGGTTAATTTTTTTGAATAGGGATAACATTTTCATGCTATGGATGTTATTCCCATGTTTCCCTATTTTGACTGTTTGTTTTTAGCTTTGTTTTTTTGGCTGCTGCTTTGCTTTCCATGCCTAGTGTTTTTAGGATGGGGTGATTATTATTTGTAAATCTATGATATGTTTTAAGTTATTTGTCCATGTTGTTCTTGAGGTTTACTTTGTCTTACATTTACCGTTGTTCATGATTGACTTACATAGGGCCATGAGATCCTGGTGTAGTATACAATATGGAGAATGGATGTTGAGGGCTTCTCCAGAGTATAGGTTTTACTGTTACATTGTGAGACCATAGTGGGGATGGAGTTTGTGCTCCCTCAGAGTGTATGTAGTTTTTGAGATATGGTAGACCAGAGAAATTTGACATTGAGTGCTTCCTCCGAGTACCTATTAGTTTCTGATATGATACCACAAGAGGAATTGACGTTGAGTGCTTCCTGCGAGTGTCTTTGCTAAAGCTGAACCATAGGGGTTAGACTTTGTGTACTTCCAAGAGGGGTTCTTGTATTTTTTTGGTTAAACTATAGGGGATAGGTTGTGAGTAATTCCTAGAGTTTTACTTTCTTTTCATTAGATTCTTTCTTGGTATATGAATATGAATGAAATTTAATTCATAGGATTTTTACTTTGTGTACTTACTTGTTTTCTGCTTCATTTTATTTATTGCCTTATATGTAAATTCACAGACTGTAAGGCATATATCATTGGGTTGTTTTCTTCTAGGAATATTCTCACACCCTATTTGGTTCATGCTTTTGGGCCCAAACTGATTATATTTCTGCAGGTATATATTAGGGAAAACTCCCTTCTACATCAGGTACGTGATTGTTGTGGAGCTGGGGAGCATGGGACCAATCTGAGGCTTGCGATTCTATGGAGTTGTTTACTTTTTATTCATTGTACATTGGTTTAGTATTATATTCTGTAATAGTTTATTTTTTTTCTTCTTTCCTAGACATAAGTTTCATACATCATTTATATATATGGGTGTGCTCCAGTAGTTTATTACTTTCACTTTTTATTATTTCATGTTTTGCTGCTTTCTCTATTGCTATCTATTTTACATACACTATGTTACACAATAAATGAGAGCTTAGATTCCCCACTATCACACCAAAGGCCCTCACTGATAGTCGGTACCCTCTGGCATATAAGGAAATGTGCTTGAGGCCATGTGACCAACCCGGTATGGGGTACCTCTGGGCAGCTCCCAGAACATGGACATTACAAAGTGGTATCAAAGGAATTATTTTCTTCTTGACTTAATATTTGGAGCCTATAGGTATTGATAGGATTGAATAGGTACTTCATAATATGTTTTTTCTGGGAGTAGCTAACTCGTGTATTGGGAAAATCCAATTAACTACATTATTGTAATTTTTATTGTTTTGAAATTATTAATTTTTATTCGATTTCACCGTTGGGTGATTCACATGTTTTTTGTTGTTATCATTGATATTATAAAGGTCCAATTTCTATTGTAACACAATGAGATGAGGGTATTCCATCTCATGAATCATATATGCACTTGTTAAAAATCACATGGAATGCATTCCTACAATTCCATTTAGGTTGCATTAGTGATTTCAGGTACTTGTAATAGATGGCGTGAAAGATATGTAGGATATTTTGATATATTCCTTGATAAAATACCTACTTTTGATATGGTATTGATTTCTGTAAGGTTTTGTTTAAATTAACACCAATATTGGGTTCTTGAGGTGTTATGGGACCTCATGGATCGGAATTTGGTAAATCATTGCCTTGTTATTCTTTTATATAACAAGTATAAGATTCCAAGAAATGATTATAGGGTAGTATGGACACTAAAGGATTGTGATTTGGAACATTAATGTTCATTTCAGTTTTTTCTGGGTTCTGGAGTTGTTTCTCAGGCTTATTGTGTTTAAAAAACCCAAAATACACAGAGTGTAATGATGAATGCATTCCATGTGTCCTTCTATTTGTAAAGGAAGTATTTTTCTTCTGTACACACCGTGTCGTATCTAACCATGTCACTAGCTGTGTGGAAGGAGACAGGGGGTTGGGAATTCTTTGGTCGGACACGCCATGTACCAGAAGTATACACCATGTTGAGTAGACCATGTGCCCACCCATGTCACTAATGACACGGAAGGATAAAACATAGGTTCTACAAGTCGTGTCGAGATTGAACATATCGTGTAGTATAACCATTTTATCTGGTTGTGTGGAGAACAATATGGGACTATGGAATCATTGTAGTACACATCGTGTCTGGCATGAACATTCCTTGTAGAGTCAGCCGTTCAACCAGTCGTGTAACTAACAACACGGGTTAGTGATCTTCATCTAGTACAGGCCGTGTCTGGGGATAATATGCAATGTATTCATGTTCATATGGAATCGTGTGGCTTAGACTTATAGAATAACTTGGGCAGGGGAAGATGATTCAAGTACATGCCATGTGTTAGGGAAACATGCCATGTGTATGGGGTGTTACACGACCTGGGTTGGCAGAAGTACATTCCCATGTGAATTCCTAATGGAACATTCCATGTAGGCATTACAAAAGTTGTGTATCAATGTTTTAAAAAACATGAATGCTTTCTTTCTCTTGTTACCTCCTTAAGCTTCTATGTTTCTCTCTTTTATAATGTTGATATGCAGTGTGTGCTTGACCTTACAGATTCATGCCACCGAGACATCCTTCTGTTGTCCGCCAGTTACATGGCAGTGATCAGACACCGAACATGGTAGATCATGAACTACCAGTAGATCCTCTAATTGTGCCAATCTTGGCGGCATCCATCATTCTGGATATAGGTGCATATGCATTGTTCTAAGAGGGGTTTATGAGGTTAATGAAAAACTCTGAGGAGTATTATATCTTACCCCTTATATTGTAGAGTTGAATAAGGTTTTACAGTAGCAGCATCCTCCCAGCATCACAAGGGGCAAAGGACCTCAGGCTGTAAAGTCATGGTTAGAATCCATGGTATCTATCTTTGATCATCTGGAGATGCCTCCAGAGATTAGGATGATGCTTTCTAAGTATATGCTTCAGGACTCTTCCAAGAGATGGTGGAATGTGATCTCACAGGTGGCACACCAGCAAGTTATGGCATGGGATGAGTTCCAATGTGCCTTATATCATTACTTCTACCTAGAGACATTTAGAGTCGATCAGGCCTGAGGGTTCATCATTCTGGAGTACGGTACTCTCTCAATCAAGGAGTATTATTCTCGCTTCACTGAGCTACAGCGCTTCATGACTATTCCCTGAGGTGATGAGTTATTTCTGGAAAAGAATTTTGAGGATGGTCTTATTCATGACATCCAATCTCTGGTAAGCATCTTTAGTTGACTTCCATCACTTCTATAGTCAAATAGTCATTGATCACAGAGCACAATCTACGGGATTTGGGAGTGGTGAGCTTGGTGGGTTTGACATCCAGAGATGGTATCCCTCCTACAGACAGCAGGAAGCGCCATAGAGAGTCTACATGTGGGGATCCAAGGAGGCGGGACACATCATCTAGTATACATGTGGTGTGATACTAGTGCAGGAAGAGAGGCCATTTGAGGTCACATTGACCGAGAGACCCAGTGGAGTGTCGATCATGCAGCAAGATGGGACATCTTCAGGGCTTCTATTAGCTCTTCTCACAAGAATTTGGTGAAAGTGGTTCTTCTCTTACTATGAGTTCTGGTGCAGCAAAACCAGTTTCTCATCAGTTAGGGAGCTAGATTTTTTCTGGCCGTTTAGGCTGAGGTGGAGGTCCTGGTCATGGTAGCCAGTCACCATACATTCAGTGACAAATGGTGGATCATCTCAAGGTGGTCAGGAAGGGTCCTAGGGCCACAGTGTAGGTCATACATTTTCAGTAGAGCAGACCCAATATGAGAAGGATTCCGGACCCTCTTCAGTTCAATGTACTATTCTGGTTGCATCATTATTAGCTTCTACGCTTTATGATAAAGGGGGTTCCCATTGATTTATATCTGTAGCTATTGTGGAGATCCTTTGGGTCTATATATTTTATTCTTTTGACATCTTTACGTTAAAAATTATGTTTGGGAATAGACTAGCTAGTTTACGTTACTGCAAGGAGTTCCCTCAATAGGTTAGTGGGTGTCACTACTATTGGGACCACTACGTCTTGGAGATGATGGGCTATGATGTTATTCTCGAAATGGACTGGTTAGTACCATTTTTGGTTTTTGTCGACTATAATCGTCGTACAGTGAGTTTACTATCACCAGAGGTCAGATTGTTTCTTTATATGGGAAAATGGGATGTTCAGTCGAGCAGAGCGGGACTTGAGCTTCATTGGTTTGGAGGAGTTACTACCCATATTGCTAGTCCATATCTGGATGACCAGGAAAATCCACAAATGGACTTTCCTTTAGTGGTGGATCATTTCATTGAGGTCTTTCTAGAGGACTTTTTCAGTTTTCATCTAGAGTGAGAGGTGGACTTTCTTATTGAGCATGTTCCAGGAGTGTCACAGGTGTCTATTCCTCCTAATAGGATGGCTACACCAGAGTTGTAGAATCTCATGAAGTAGTTAGAGGAGTTTTAGAAAATGGATTTCATCTGATCCATTACATCTCCTTGGGGTACGCCGATCCTTTTGGCGAAGACGGCAGGTGGTACCCTCCGACATGGTGTGGATTATCAGAAGATTAACCAGTTGACAGTCAAGAACCGATATCCCTTACCGAGAATTGATGATCACTTTGATCAACTTAAAGGAGACCAGGTTTCCTATAAGATTTTATTTAGGTTTGGATACCATTAGTTTCACATTAGACAATCTGATATACCTATTATAACCACTCGGATAAGGTATGGTCTGTACGAGTAAGTGGTAAGGCCGTTTGGTCTCACCAACGCATCGGTAGTCTTTAGGGAACCAGTGAATTGAGTGTTACAATTGTACTTGGATTCCTTTTTGGTTGTCTTTATGGAAAATATCGTTTTGTACTCTCATACTCAACAAGACCATGACTTACATCTTGATATAGTTTTGAGTACACAAAAAGAGTATCAGTTATATAATAATATCTCAAAACACCACTTTTGGATGGACCAGATTCACTTCTTGAGTCATGTTATCTCTGAGACAGGAGTATATGTCGACCCAGAGAAAATGAGAGCATTAGTTTCATGGCATCATTTGAAGAATATTTTTTAGATATGAATTATTATTGGGCTTTCTAGTTACTACAGATGTTTAATATAGGACTTCTCATGCTTAGTAGTGCCACTGACGTGCCTTACATTGAAGGGAATGAAATAATTGTCATCGGATTCTTGTAAGTCAGCCTTTCATGATCTGAAAGGGAGGTTGTCTTCAGCACAAATACTATTATTACTAGATCAATGGAATGGCTATATTGTATAATGTGATGCACCTTGTATTGGGTGTGGAGTGGTGAATATTTAGGGAGAAGGGGTCATTGCATATGGTTCTTGGGATTTGAGGCCACATGAGATAAATTACCTAACGCATGGTTTTGTGCTAGATGTAGTCGTTCAAGCTTTATACTATTAGAGTCACTAACTTCTAGGATGACATTTGGTGGTTTCACAAAATAAAAAAGTCACAAGTATATCTTCACGAATTGTGTTATAAATTTGAGATATCCAAGGTCATTTGAGTATATTCAGTCCTTTGACTCTGAGAAATCCTAAATGAATAGGAAAGGCAACACAGTGGCTGATGCGTTGAATAGGAGAACTTAGATACAGGCAGTTCTGGAGGCCAGCAGTAAGTGGAATCTTTTGGCTCAGTTCTCTGAGATGCATTTGGAGGTGCAATATAGAAAGAGGAAGACGTTTATATCATCTGTAGCAGTTAAATATATTCTTCATGATCGATTTCGAATGAGGCATCTAATGGATTCAGAAGGACTAGTCCTATGGGAGAGTGTTTTAAGAGAGGACACTATTCTTGGATGGAAATTATGAAAGGATGATATCTTGAATTTTCATGGTGTGTGTGGGTTCTAGCATATTTATGTGAAGATCTGATGTGGGACATTCATTACTCGATTTGGTAAGTTCATCAGGGTGTCATGAAGATGTGTCTTGATCTACACCATCTGTATTGGTGTCCATGTATAAAGAGAGATGGTGCAAGTTTTTTAATGAGGTGTTACTAATGTTAGTATGTGAAGGTGGATCATGAGAAACTAGTAGGGATTTTATTGTAGTTACCCATTCATGAGTGTAAATGGAGTGATGTCACAATCGATTTCGTGACATGTTTTCTGATGTCACCTCAAGGGAATGATGTCGTATGGGTTGTCATTGACAGACTCGCGAAGATTCCTTACTTCTTTCCAATCATAGATACCTTCAGTGTTGATGAGATTTAGAGGTTGTACATTTGATATATTTTACATTTACAAGGGGTTTCAGACTAAATTGTGCCAGAAAGAGACACACGTTTTACTTCTTAGGTTTATTAGGGATTACAGAAGGATTTGGGAACATAGGTACTTCTAAGTACAGCTTACCATCCCAAGACAAATGGACAGTCCGATCATACGATTCATGTGCTTTAGGACATGCTACGACCATGTATCCTGGATTTTTTAGGTTCATGGGAGAAACACATACCTCTTGTGGAGTTTTACTACAATAATAGTTTTCAAGAAACTATTCTAGTGGAATCTTATGAGGCTTCATAAGGTAGGCCATGCCGATCACCCTTATATTGGCTAGTGTTTGGAGAGGCAGCTATGTTGGGACCTTGTCTTGTCCAGGAGACCACAGATCAGATAGAGTTGATTATGAAGAGGATGGCTATTGCACAGTCAAGACAGATGACTTATGATGATCGACAGAGACGACCTCTGGAGTTCGAGGTCAGGGATCTGTTTTTTCTACATGTCACACTGAGGTTGGTAGAAAGGAGGCTTAAGAGACAAGGTAAGATTTCACCAAGGTATACTGGGCCGTTTGAGGTATTGGAGATAGTTGGGATGGTTTTATATCGGTTGCAGTTACCTCAGATGTTTTAGCCTATGCACGATGTCTTCTATGTTTATCAGCTTTGACATTACTTCTCAGACCTGTCTCATGTGTTTCCAACCCAAGGATATTGAGTTTGTGGAGGAAACATCCATCGAACGACATCCTTTTCGGATTGTTTATTAATGTGCAAAGGAACTTCATGGTCGGTATGTTCCTCTATTACAACTGCTACGGCGGAACGGGCAAGTAAATGACGAGACTTGGGAGAGGGAGTCCAACGCACAATCGTAGTGGCCGCTGTTTTTCAATGATTATTCTTCTACACCACCTTGCGAGAGAAATTTGAGGATGAATTTCCTTAAGTGGGAATGTTTTTAAGAATCCTGATCTGATTTTCAGGTATGTTATTATTTTCTAGTTGTATTTGAGAAAAAGATAAGTGTTTGAAAATTTTTACAGTACAAATAGTGTACTACACGCCGTGTACCTGGTTTCTGCGAGTGACCGTGTACTGGCTATGTAATGTCCGAGTACCTGGGTGTGTGTGGTGACCTGGAGACTGCCTAAATCGGAGGCTATAAAAGGCATGTACACATCATGTACTTTTAAATAACATGTCATGTACAATATTTTTATTTCATTAAACAGACCAGGGTGACATATAATTGACAGAACACACTTATTGTTCATCTGCCTTATCCAGGAGCATCCGAATGGCCACATATCTTCTCCGAGCACCCAACACATTGTCCATTAATTAATTCAGACTCTATAAATTGCATTCGAATGGAATCGGTGAGTTCTCCCTTCTTCTAGAATAACATCTCATGATTTTTACTCCATTATGATATATCCTCATTTGAACATTTTCCGTGTTTTTGTAGATCTATGTCATTTTAGGGAGATTCGGGGCACGAGGACCATGTATATAGATCTCAGGACACTGAGGTAGGTGTTTTGTGCCTTTTTTATGTAGTCCTTGAATTTAATGTGAAAAATTATGTAATTCACAAAAACGAGGTTTTGCGGGTTTATGGTTTCAACCTAGTTATTACCTACTATGACTTGTTTGTTTGGATTGAGGATAATTGTAGTGAATAGGGTTAACTTTTCCATGCAATGGATGTTTTACCCATGTTTTATTATTTTAATCATTTGGTATATCTTTTCCAATTTGGATGCTGCTTTTAATTCCATGCCTTGTGTTGTTAGGATGGAGTGATTATTATCGATCATGCTATGATATGTTATAGATTGATTAGCCAAGTAGTTATTGAGGGTTATATTTGCTTCCATGTATCGTTGTGATTTATTTACTCACACATGGTCGTGAGAGCCTGGTGTAGTAGACCATTTGGAAAATAGACTTTGAGGGCTTCTCCACAGTGTCTGTTTAACTATTATGTTGTGAGACCATAGGAGGGATGGACTTTGTGATTCCATATAGTGAATGTAGTTTCCTTAATATAGGCCACAAGGGGAATTTCACGTTGAGTGATTCCTCAGACTACCTATTATTTACCGATATGAGAACACATGGGTAATTGACGGTTAGAGATACCTTAGAGTGTCTTTGCTAAAGCTGAACTATAGGGGTTAGGCAGTCTTTACTTCCTAGAGGGTTTCTTGTGTTTGTTTTGTTGAACCGGAGGGCTTAGGCTGTGAGTACTTCCTGGAGTGTTACCTAATTTTGATTATATGCTTACATGGTATATGAAAATGAATTCTATTGAATTAGTAGGATTGATAATATGTGTACTTCCTTGTTTACTGTTTTATTAGGTTTTCTTCATAACATAAATTCACTGACTATTAGGCACATATCTTGGGGTGGTTTCCTACTAGAATTAGTTTCACACCCTGTTTGGGTCAGGATTTTGGGCCCAAACAAATTATATTTCTATAGGTATAGATAAGGTAGAATTCTCTTCGAATTCAGGTACTTGACTGTTGTGGTGCAGGGGAGCATGGGACAAAGCAGAGGCTTACGATGTTGTGGAGCTATTTACTTGATTTTCTTTGTAATTTGGATTAGTATTGTATTGAAATTTTTTTATTTGTTTGAATACATTCCATGACATATGTACCATAAATCATTTATATATATGTGTGTGTTCTCCAGTTTTTTATTACTTATGATGTTTGTTATATGTTTTACTACTTCCGCTATTGTTATCTATTTTACTTCTGCAGTGTTACACTGCCAATGAGGGGATATTTTCCCCACTATCACACCCAAGGACCTCACTTCTAGTCTGAAGCCTCTTGTTTTCAGGAAAATGTGATTGAGGCTATGTGACCAACTGGGTATGAGGCACCATTGGGCGGCTCCTAGAACCGGGATGTTACAACTTGTTTAAATTAACACCACAATATCATTCTTTTCATGGTGGTTTCCAAATTCTAAATATTAAATAAAATCCTTAGAAGTTTTATGAGTCTATAAATTTAAAAATATATGAAAATTTGAAATAGGAAGATTCCAAAAATCACTATTTTTTACATCTATTATCGTTGATGAAGGATAAGATATAATTTAAGAAGATTAAAAAGTTAACTAATTTGAGAAATGAGAAAGATCTTTTGACATTCATTGAAGGTAATAAAAGTGGAAAATTCAGTGTCATGTATATTGATAGTAAACCTCTTGGAAATTTTTGTTCTTCTTGAGAAGAGTGTGAGTTTATTATGTTACATCATATTTTTTACTCTAAAATAACAAATTTAAAAAAAGAAATATATTAATGTTTTCAATTTAATATTTTATTTTATCAATAATTTTTAACATGAAAAAAAAATAAATGTTATGTCTAATGCTTTAGTAAAGTAATAATGTCGGAAGTTCCAAAAATTATCAAAAAAATTTATCCTAATTGAGCATCATACATGGTTTTATAAATAAAAATAATTCTTTTTTGAAGAATTTTTTCAAAATATTAGTGATAATAAAAAGGCTTTTCCTGAAAAATCTGTAAGATATTGTTGTGGTTTTTCAAAGTGGTAAGAACTCTGTAATACTACATCGTGGTTGGGAGATCAAGAACAATTAGGACCATGTTACTATAGTTGTATTGTAGTGGTACTATAATAGAACTATATCAATATTAGTACTATTAAAATAGTGACATCGTAGAGATGGATTACACTGTAGAAGAAACTGTAGCGGTGGTGGTACTATAATAGGAACTATAGCAGCCTCAGTACTATATTCTTTTAATTTATAAGAGGAAATTTGGACACAAAAATTTGTCCTTTAAGGCCATATAATGGGATTTAATGACTATTTTTTCAATAAGCCATGTAATGAGTCACCTATACCAAAAAAATTTGTCATTTGTATCAATAACAAAGAGTCTTCAACAAAAACGTTTGATAAAAAAAATAAGAAACATTTTAATTAAGAGGATCCGTGTATTAAAAGAAACATATAAATATATCATTGATGTTAGAAATTCTCAATTAGCGGTTAAGTGTAAATGAATAAAAGATCAAAAAAATTATTTTCCAAAAAGTATAAAGAATCATGAAGAATATATTGATATGAAAAAAGTGAATATAAAGATATTTTTTGATAAGTTGTTCAAAAAAACACCCTCAAGATAATCTTACATGATTCAGAGTTAAAAATTATAATCCTCTAACTGACATAATAAAATATTTCCCATTATATAGAGAGAATATTTACATCCATCAGTAATCCTATGAATGAATTTATTCTGAAATGCCTAATATTTATTTATAAGAAATAGCTTTAGATATTCAATTTAAATACCAAATATATGTTAAATGAAAATCATATTCATTTCTCTAGAAAAAATAATTTTAACTAATGTTGTTTTAGAGGATAGTATAGGTAATAAATTTATTTCAAGGAAATTTTTATTATAATAAAATGATTTGAATCGTACCACTTCATAAGAGCATGACGATAGCTAGAGTGGAAATTTTGGTTCCCAAAAAAATAACTAGAAAAGTACTTTTTCCAGAAACATTAAGAATATTATTATTAAAATTGTGTGTTTAAAATAAAAAATTTAATTATGTTAGGGATACTATTGGTGATATTAAAATTTTGGATTCATAGACATTGATTATCAGAATTTCATTTCAATCATTGGAAAATAAAAGGGGGAAACATTCAGGGGAAGTTGAAATTAATAATATCTCTATAGGATTGAAGAAAAATACATTAAAATTGGAAATTAATCTATCCACCGAGAAATTTTTAAAAATATTGGAAACTCTATGTATAAATTTCAATAAATGCGTTTCTTTTGATGATTAATTTTTGTTTAGAGGTACCAACAATTATCTATATACTTCAGAGTTGTTAATATCACAAAAAATAAGAAATAAAATAAATTAAAAAGGTACATTACCATAGGTTTTAAGAAAAATTAATGTATTAAATGTCAAAAAAATAATAAATATAATAAATGTATTATATAAAAGGTAGGATCATTATATAATAGAATAATATTATAACATCATGAAACCCACTTATAGGTACCCACATTACATTTTTTTACCATATTTTGTTTTCACCCTTTGATCATGTCATTTTATGTGACCATGAATAGAATTTTAAGGCTTATAGGCTTGAAAATAGATAGCAAATTATTATAGAAAAATGTCTGATTCTACACATGAAACTATTCTTTTTTTCTTAAAGTGTTAGAGGAGGGTTCGTTTTCAAGAACACACACTTAGTCCAACTATGTGGCCAAAATGTGTGATGATATTTTCATTAGTCAAATTTTTTTAACCTAAATCTCATCTATATTGAGTGATTATTCATCCAATGAAATAAGATCATTACTAAGGTGATTTCTCATGGATATTTTTTCAGTTTCATTCCTCCAAATGAAGGAATTTGATGTGTCTTTTTGTGTATGATCTATATTTTTAATTGTTTTTCATTGTTTCATGTCATTATACTTTTAAAATATACAAACACTATTCAATCCATGAAAAAAACAATGATCGAGGCTATTGATTCAAAATATTATGTTTTTGAATTCAATTTTTAGTTTTTATTATAGATTTAACATGGAATTGATATTTTCTCCCATATCATATATATCACCCCATTGCCCGCATTAATGTAATTTACCTATCATTCCTTTTTTCTACATTAATTAGGTGTGTATATATAATCCTGAGGATAGATAATATTTTATTGAAAAAAGGAACTAATTTATAGAGATGCATTCTTATTTTTATTAAAGGATTCTGGTTTTAAATGTGTTAATGACCTTGTAGGGTTCACTATGTGTTAGTAGAAATAAAGAGTTTGTTTGAGGTTTTGGTAATGAATCATCAATTCTTTACTATTGCATAAAAACATGAAATGTGTTGTGATTACCCAACATCTAAATTATGGAGGGATGATGTAGTTATCCAAGAACATAGTATGAAGGGAGTGTATGTCATGTAATGGTTACACACTGTTTATGGTTGAAGGGTCATTTTTTATTGAAAAGGAAAATAGTTTTTTGCATACATGGTCCATGTGGATTACATGACATGTATAGGGGATATATGTCATGTAACTACTTGGAGGTCATCTTTTATGGAACTACATTGACTAATTTTTCATTCTCTCATCTACAGTCCTTGTTTCTCTTGTCCTAGATCTCTTCTCTGGTAATTTTATGAGTCTCCTTTAAATCTAGATTGATTCATTCAATATTATATCATTAGGGTAACTGTGTAGAATATCTATAAGAAAGATATCCATTAAACATATTTACTATCTTTAATAATTGTAGTGTTGTTTTGTTTCATTATTGGTTTATTAATATGTGTTTAGGATCTTTCATAATTCGCTCTTGATAATTTATGAAATCTTTTTCTAGGGGTCATTTTATTTTTTGTTTTGGTGTGATGGGTGTGAATTCATGAGATATGTGTTGTTTCCTCTTCCCCTCTAAACCTTTTGTTTAATGGAATCAATTCTTATATGTAAGGATTTTTTATATGGAATCCCTCATTATTGTTCCTTTATTTTTATTGGTGGATCCCATTTTAGGCATGTGAATCCCATGTTTTGAGTTAGGTGGATCTATCTCTTGCTTATGTTGGTGAAATACATTGGTACTATTTTTGAAGAAAAATAATTTAAAGAAATGCATGATATGACATAATTTTTTATGTGTATGGAAATAGTTTTTTCTAAAATATAGTTTCTACCAAGTTTGTTTAAATTTAAAACAAAAATCAAATCATTTGGAAATTGTTTTAGGAAATGGTTTTGAAATCATGCTATTATGGAGATATATTGATGAATAAAATTTTAAAACAGATAACATGGGAATCGTTGGGTACTTAGGTGAAAGCTATAGTAATTGGTCTCATCCAAATTCAATGAATTTCCTTACTAGGATTTCCTCTTCCTCCTAGGACTACAGTTCTAGGGGCATGTTAGATACATTGGGAGGCTCACTTATTTCGGTGTTCCTATGATATCATGACTTTAGGAAAATGTCTAGTGGAATAATGAGTAAGTTATTTTATATGTTATGTATCACTATACTTGTTATCATGGCCTAGTGTAATCCTTGTAATATTGTTACATTTTCTTCTAGGATGATTTGGGATGCTTTTGGTTCGTACTGTTTTGATTAATCTTCCATGGATTTGATATGATATGTGATGCCTACATTGGTTTCTTTTTATAGGATATATCTATTTTAATATATATTTGAATGATTCAAATTGGTTTACCATATTTATTTGGAAATGTGGAAAAATGTAAAATAAAACATTATTACCCTGTTTTTTATATAAAAATTGTTAACTATTATAATACCAATATTTATTTAATGTTTATAATGCTTTTACTATTATTCAAAGACATGATATAAGATTCTTGGGTGGGACCCGACATATCCTATTATCTCACACCCTCTGTTCCCCTTTGTTGCTTCATAGAACTTTTTTTTCTATTCGATGCAGAGAAAGAAAATGCTATGTAGTGAGGCAAGTAATTTTCTATCTACTATAAGGGGTAGTTGTGGTTGATATTGTGGGATTATTCCCATTATATCATATGGAGTAATTGTTTTTCTTTTTTTGGATGTTATTTATAGTTAGACATATACTTGGAGTTTTTTTATACTCTTGAGTTTTTTGGTTTTCTATTTGTTTTCTATCAGGAAATATTTTTATCTTCTCTGATTTTTTCTAATTTATATATATCTTCCATTTTATTTCATTAGATTTTCCAAAATCATTCACTATGATTGTTCTTTTATTCCCAAGATCTAGTCCCTAGCATGTGGGGATCTAGAATTCACATAATGTATGTGATGGTTTGGGTTGTGTGCTAGTTTGAGAGGGTATTCAGGAAAGTTTGATACAGTTTGTTATTAGAGGTTTTCTATCCAAAATATTCCTTATCTTCAGAAATTTCTTAGACTTGAGATGGGATTGTCAATACATGAGAGGTATATTTCAGTGTTTATGTGGTCAACTCGTATCCTGATGGGACTTATGTAACCAAGGCACAAAGGGATGTGTTTTGAAAGTTTTGATTTCTTGATGTTAATCTCAGTAATTGATTATGGGTTTTGTAGTTTGAACTAAGATTATCTTTTTTTCTAATCATTTCTTCTATTTTAGTGTGCATCAATATGCCATAAATATTTGTTCTTTGAGTTCCTCAATTGGTTGAATCATATTCCCCTATTTGGAATCCCCCTATGGATCCATACATTATTGAGACTATCACATGAGTAGTTCCTTTTACTAACAATAATGTGGCATTGTTTCAGAACATAATCATTAAGGAATATTAAGGAGTTGTAGGAGAAATAGATCAATTAGGCGAGTTCTTTCTTGAGAAACCACCATCCATTAGTGGTATGAATAAAAATTAAGAGAGGAAGGATTTGGTTAAAAATATTTAATATATCTTTAACTTCCTGGATACACTAGAGAGTACGAAGGTGATGTGTGTAGATTTTACACTTGAAGTTCCCGACAAGCATTGGTGGGATTCTATAGTACATGGAGATTATCACATGAGGTTGTATTGATAGGGTTTTAGGACACTATTGTTATACAATTTTTTTTCTATAGTCATTTATGATGGTGGTGTATTTTGAGTTTGTCACTTTTTAGTAGGGATAGAAATTGGTGTTTGAATACACCAATTAGTTGGTGAGTTTTTTCTTTTTGTACAGGAGGTTGTGATAAATGTCCGCAAGAAAAGGTAGAAGTATGAATATGTTTTGTGAATGGATCTCAAATTGTTGGTTGTTATATTGAATATTTCTACCTTTGTAGAGATAATGGATAGATATATGATAGAATAACTAAATATGGAGCAAAATTTTGGATATTCAACCCCTTCTCTTCCACCCAGTGGCTACTTCAGTGGCATGATATTGAAAAAAATTTGGTAAGATCCCAACAAAAGTGGAGGAGGTGATTCTTGGATGTCGGCCCCTTCCATAACTCTATTTGTTACAACCGGTGTGCCTATGACTCGTTATCATCATGGAATGGTCCGACACACGTGACATTATTTTCCATAACCTGCCAATATATATAAAAAATTAGGATTTTATGGTCATATGTATTGTTTCATTATGAATATTTCTACACCATTATATATTTAGGGATCATCAACTCCAAAGGATACTATGGGGTAATCAAATGCCACAAGGATTATATGTTTCCTTCTATTGCAATCACGTGTTAATCAAGTTAACGTAGTAAATGAGTTTTCGATTGAGGTAGATTCATTTCTCAAGATTGTGAGTGTTACCACATTTATTTCATCGTTGATAGTTGTTTCTTTATATGATATTGGTGATTCCCCCTCATTTATATATGTTCACTTTTTTGATATTCATTAACATAAAATAGAACTCATGTTCATTATTATGGAGTTAGATACAAATCATGGTAAGAGGAAAGAGTTGGGGATTTGATTTCCTTCTAACTAACTATAAATGGCTAATACCGACTTAGTTTGGGATTTTTTTGGCTCTCAAGATAGATTCATTTTATGTCATCATCGGGATGGATTGGTTTGTTTCTCATTGAGATGAGTTTGATTATTATCATTGGGGTGACACATTTCTTTTGGCCTATAAAAGATTGTGGTTGTTTTATGGAGAGTGGGATCTGTGGTTTGGTCATTAAATTCCTTAACAGCAAGAGCTCAAGAGTTTTTATCTATGATAGAAGTTATTCCTAGTGATGTATCCTTTATTGATTATCTTCCCCTTATTTTCATGGATTTCATAATGTAATAACAGATGATTTATCTAGACTTAATCAAAATATAGATGTAGAAAATATGATTGACTATTACACGGAATGCCCCCAATATTGATACCTTCTTATCAAATAGAACCTGTAGGGCCCAATGAGATCATGATTCTGTTGGATGTTCTAGTGAAAAAGTGTTTTTTCACCACTACTGTTTATTCTTTGAAAGAATCCATTATCTTTTCCAAGTAGAAAGATAATACAATTTCATTCTATTTGGACAATACGTTGTTGAATTGAGTAACGATATGAATAATTATCCTTTGAAATGTGTGGATGATTTTTTTATTAGACAAAGGGGATAGTGGTTTTTGAATATTAAACTTATTTTAGTTTATCATAAGCATAGAGATTGAGAATTTTATATACAGAAGACACCTTGAAGTAGTAGGATTGGCTATTATAAGTATCTTGGAATTCCATTTGTTCGGAATACATATCCTATAGTTTCTATTTATTTTATTAATAAAATATTCAATTAATATCTCAACACTTTTTCATATAGTTTATAGATGAAATATTTGTTTAATCAAGATCTGGGAAATAAAATAAGCACCATCTGTGTATTATTTTGGAAATCCAAAGAAAATATTATTTATAAGGATATCTTTCAAAATGAATCTTATGGATTCAAGAAGTGAATTTCATATGGAAAATTATTTATGATCATAGATTATCATTCAATACTGAGAGTGTAAGTTTTGTATAGTTGTGGGAAGATACTTGAAATATCTTTCAGATTCAAAGCATCCTTTTTCCTATTGGATACTATAAATGGTTCTTCAACGATAAACCTAGGATGGGGCCACTATTGACTACACTCACAAGGAATTGAGTGAAATTCATATGGGATGAAAATTTCAAAGCATCTTTTGATGAGATAAATGGATTTCTAACATATTCCCATGTTCTGAACTTACCTAAGACCAATAAGGTGTTTTTATTTTTTATGATGCATTTGGAACTATTTTGTTATGTGTTCTTTCCTACGATGATCATGTAGTATCTTAAAACTCTCTTCATCTTCGAAAAAATGTGAAGAATTATCCCACTCATGATATATAGCATACCAAATTTATTCATGTGATTAAGTGACAGAGGCATTACCTTATTGGGTAAAGGTACATATTCTTTTTTGAGCATAAGAGTATGAGATATATATTTTCACATAAACATAGGAACCAAAAAAAGTCATTGTAGGTGGAACTCCTTTAAAAGATTGACTTTGATGTCACATATACCCTAGGTAAGGGAGATTTCATTGTAGATGCTGTTATCAGGAAAATAAAATCGCATTATATAATTGGAATCAATAGAGTAGTGGATCCTTATGTGGATTTTTTATCTATTGCATTAGGATAATCTTGAGGATGTTTCAGATATGATTTTGTCAAGTTCTTAGTTATCAAAATCTATCCAAAATTCTATTCTACAGTGTTAGTTGAAGCATGTCATTTTCAGATGAACTATAGAAACTCTATAGGGTGGGGAATCCATTTCTAGTTGGGATCTCTCTTTATATAGTGTTCTTATTTTTTGGAATCATTTTTCCAACTCAATATCCTTGAAGATTTTGGTTTTTTAATTTTCTATGTTCATCGAGGTCCATTCAAGTGGGAACTATGATGATATATTATGTCATGAGATTGTTTTTTTGGTGGTCGGGTATGTTGTGTGACAATTTGGATTATGTGTTCCCATGATACACCTGGCAACAGATAATGTATGTGAATTTGAAACCATCCATTTTTCCCAATCCTCTTCTAGGTAAACTTTGGAAATGAGAATATGTATCCAGGGATCATGATATTGGATTACCACAGAATCTATGAAGGAATAATTCTATCTCAGTGTTGATTGATTGGATTACAAATTTATCTCATTTTATTATTATCATACATATTGATAAAATTAAAGATATTGGTCTATTTTATGTGAAGGAAATTGTGAAGTTACATGGGTATCCTTCTACTGTAGTTTCAAATAGGGAATCTAGGTATACTATGAGGTTATGAATGAGTCTTCAAGAGGCAATGGATAATCCTTTCATATTGATTTCAACTTTTTATCCTCAAAAAAATTGTTAGATGGAGTGTTCTATTCATATTATGGAGAATATTTTACATGCATGTTTCTAGGATTTTGGTGGATTTTGAGGCAACCATCTAGGAAATTTTGTGTTTTCATATATCAAAATTTATCATTGTATGATCATAATGGCTCATTTTGATGCATTTTATGTTTTCCCATGCAGATCACATCATTGGTGGTAAATGGTTGGTGAATCGTCTTTGCTAGTACTGAGTTTGGTTTAGTATATATCTATAATGATTCATGATATTCATCAGTTTTTTGTAACATTTAAGAGGTTGAAGATGTATTATGCGTATTAATGGTTTTTCCCTATGGTGTTTTTGTTAGGTGACTAGGTTTTCTTGTATTTTTCTACTCATTTCGGACTCTATCATCTCCGAAAAAATAGAATATTGGCTCTGATATTTGATCGAATATATGATGTTATTGAGCCGCATGAAAAGGTTTACTATTTATTGGAATTATTGTCTCATTTTTTTGGAATTAGTGAATTTTTTTTCACATATCACAACTTATGAAATATCTTGTTGATCCCACTCATCTTTGGAGTTGGAAAGAAATTCATTTAGTTCTAGATGTTTTAGTTGTTGAATAACTAGTTGAGATCATTGGATCTCAAGATAATACCATTTATAGGAAATTATTTATGTCAGTGAGTGTGATATGGTAGCATGGAATAGATTCTCATTACCCTTGGGAGTGTGAATTTTTAATGAGGGAGAAATGACCTCACAACATTATCATACCTCATACTTCCACATCACTTCATGATAGCTGAAAATATTATAGTGGTTAGTTTGTATCATCTCATTTCCCACTTTTAGGTATTTCTCCGCTCTTTTATTTTTTCCACATTAATTGAGTGTGTTTGGGGACTCTTGAGGATGGAGAACATTTTTTGAGAAAAGTTACCTAATATCATATATGTTTGTTGTTTTGAATTAATGGAGTCTAGGTATAAATTTCTTAATAAACTTGTGTGGTTCACCTTGATCATGGAGAATGCCTATGTTTTTTGAGTTTGTCACAATGAATCAGATGTTTTTGAAGTATTTATGAAAAATAAATTATGTCTAATGGGGGTTTATGGTTTGTAAATTATATAGGTTTGATATAATGATCATGGCACATAGTTTGAAGGGATTACATTCCATGTAATGTTTAAACACCGTGAAATGTTAAAGGATAAATTTTTATTAAAAATGTGATAGTTCATTTGATGTACTTGATCCTCATGGATTATATGACATGTAAAGTGGTTTCACCTCATGTGACTATGACAAGTTCTAATTTTATGGCACTATATCCGTTTATTTTTAATTATATCTTCCACAGTTGCCCATATTCTAAAAATACAAATCCGCTCTAGAAATTTTTTGAGTCTCTGTTGGATAAGGATGGACTCTTTTAGAATTGGAACATTAAGTAGTTTTTGCTTCATATTTGAGGGTAATATATATATATTTATTATTTATTACCTTTGATCGTGGTAGCATCGTTGCACTGTGATATTGGTTTTTTTATATTTGGTGTTGTTTCTTCATTTTACACATCAGATTTTTTTTGTGATCTCTTTCTAGGGTCCATTTCTTTTTTAGTTTTTCTTAGAAAAGTGTAATTTTGTGAGGTATGTGTTTTTTCCTCTTCCTCACTGACCCTTGGGATAAAATGAATCAATTTATAGATTTGAGGATTTGTTATATATATTTTTTTGTCATCATTTCATTCTTCTTGTTGGTGGATCCTTTTTTCCCATGTGCGAACTGAGTTTTGATGTACGTTATTATTTTTATAGCATGTGTTAGTGAACTGCATTGAACCAGTTTTTTGAGAAATTTTTTTATTAAATTAAATGGAATGTTAGGACAATTTTTTTGGGAGTAGAAACATTTTTTATAAATAAGGTTTTATCCTAGATTTGGTAAATGGAAATAGATTTTCAAAAAATTGTGAAAGTCTTTTGGAACATGAATTTTAAAGATTGGTTTTATGGAAAGGGATTGATGAATTGATTTGGAAAATTGACCACATAGGAATAATTAACTAATTAGGTAGAAGGTATAATAATATCGCTCATCTATTATTATGGGGTTTTCCCATCAGGATTTCATCTGCACCCTAATATTGTTAATCTAGGGTCTTGTTATACCTATTGGAAAGTTCACTTGGTAGGTTGTTCCTATAATCTCTGTAATAAATGAATATGACTGGTGGATAAATGAATATATGATTATGTACGATCATTATGATTATTCTTGATCTCTTGACCAAGTTTGATATTTTTCGTGTTTTCATGGGTTCTTCATGGTTGATTTATACTGCTTTTGGTTTGTACTATTTTTATTGTACCTTGATGGATTTGATATGATATGTGAGTCATGATTTGGTTTGTTTTAATGGGATATATCTGCATAGGTAAATGGATATGAAATTCATTAAAAATGATTTATGTTCTTTATTTGTAATTGTTTAAAAGAGTAAATTGAATATTTTTTCATTGCTTTTCAAATAAAAACTATTAAACTATTATCAAGCCTTATTTTCATCAAATTTGAGCATGATTGAATTATTGTTTAGATACATTATATAAAACACATGGGAGGGACCCTACAAAAACCTATTAGTCACACCATGCGTACCCCTTTGGTAGTGTGTTTAACTTTACATGTGTTTTGATGTTGGGGAAGACAAAGCATTGAAGTGAGGCTATTGGATATTCTATCAGCTGATTTGCGAAGATGGTGGTGAGAGGGTTGGAGTCAGCCAACACAATAACAAGTAGTATTTGGTTTTCTTTTATTGGTCATTATTTTTTGTTCTAACAATACTTAGATATTATTTCAAATCTTTAGTTGTCCTGGTTTCCACTATTTGTTTTTAGATATTCCATATGTTTATGTTTTTCACTATTGTCTTTATTATATAAATGGGACATGTTGTTGGTTCAGTTCAGGGAATGTCATTAAATTTGATTATTTCTTGATGCTGGGGTATTATTCACTTTCCTATGGGGATGAGGAGATCTCAACAGAATAGTAATGGGTTGGTTCAGGTACCAATTTGATAGTGTATTCAGGCAAGTTAATTACATTTCCATTGGTAATTGTGAGTATTTAATGAATGATCAAGGAACGTGTTTCCTCACTATCTTTTTGTTCTGGAAATGATGAATTGGACAATCTTATTCTGTAATGGTGTTTCTAGGATCCCCTTCCTTATTTTAAATCCCATGTAGAGTTATTAATGATACTATGATTTGATGTAGGTGGTTTCATAAGGTAATTATTATCAATTGATATTTTCTTGATTGTTTATTTTTGAAATAGATTTCCTGTTTATTTGAAAATATTTATTTCAGAATATTGATTAATGTTTTTATATATAAAAAATGATTGTATTTAACCTCTTTGTTTGGTTTTTCAAATAATTTTTTGATTACTAGAAATCTGATTTTGAATTGAAATAAATGATTTTATGTGTGAATTTGATGATAATTGTATATGAAATGTAGGAATTAAATGATATTGGATTGAAATGAAATTAATTTTTTGGAATGGGACGTGTTTTGAAAAACTCCTAAATTGTTGGTTTTTAATAAGAAATAGATTTTTTTTGAAAATTAAACATAAGGATGATTAAATTTACTGATTGAACATGTTTTTGATTTATTGATTTAAATAGTGTTCCCATGTAATATTCAATTCGTTTAAATAAATTGAGGCCTTGGTTGTTAAGTTCATGGGCAATGATATATGTGCCAGAAATTAATTATCTCTACCTAGAGAAGGAATAAAATTGATTATGATTGATTGAATATTATAGGGTCGGGGTTCATTCTTTAGGATAGATTCATATTTCCCCTAGGCCATAGATCTAGGGATGTGTGAACACCTAGAGACATATTTCATTGAGTATTTGTGGAACCCTAAGCCTTATTCAAACTAACTGTGGGACTAATATCTATTGTTTTATGATTGAAAATTATTTTGACATGCTAATGTTAATGATATGATTTACACATGTCTGATTTGATAGAAATGCTTATTCAAGCATGTTTTTATGGAACTAACCTTTTATATCTCATTTATACATTTCATTAAAATATTTTTTAAATAATTTTAGGCTATTAATTTTGATAATATTTCAAAACAATTTTTTATATTAATTTGAGTATGTTTAGTTTTTTTGATATGGACTACTTCTGGAATGCCAGGTTGAATCCTACTAGGCTACTATTTATCACATCATAATTGATTCTTAAATTTTACACATTTTTATGCTCAATATAAGAAAATAGAAGGTGATTCTTAGTGGTGATGGGTGTTCTTTATTAGTGTGAAATTTAGATTTTGTAGTTATTAGTTTATTATGTGATCCACTTGTTATATAGAGAAATTATGCCGATGAATCTATTGCTTTTTATGACGACTTGAGTTAACTCACCATTTTTTGATCTTATACTTTTTACCTTTGGGTAATTTTCCCATGATGAGTATTTGGACATGATGATTGTTTATATACTCCTTCGAATTCATTTTTTTATTGATATATCTATATAGAGAAATAATTCCCACTTTTTTTCTTCCTAGGTGATAGTTGTGAAACCTTGGGGATTTGGAATTCACATCGAACTATGTCAGGATTGATTAAGGTATAGGTTTATCATGTTATTTGGTATGGTTTAAGAAAAAATGGCATCAATAGAGGTTATGACTCATTTTTATTGTTAGAATGTTGTTTGTGATGCCTTTATAGACAAAAAAATATGATTTTTAAGACTTAAGGGTTACACAGTGATTGATTTTTTATCCATTTCTCATTATAGAGAAAATAATGTCACCATAGATAGTTGGAAATATGTTTCTTTAAGAATTTTTTATATTAGGTTCTATAATTTTACCAACATTTATATGAGTTGTTTGTTTACAAGTGGAATTATGATTTGTATAATTTTTCTAATGACTAATGTAACCTTATTATATATATTTTTTGTATTATTGTTCCCCAATAAAAATGTTTTAACATTCTTAATTATGGAACTAATTATTATCCATTATAAGAAAATCATATAGTTAAACAAAAACTCACAGTGGTAGTCATTCATGTAGTCCATGATCTAGTCCAAGTTTTTGCACATGTTGTGATTCATGCACCAGAGGCGGTAACTCATATGGATGATTGTAGAAATTTTACCCAAAAGATTCTTTTTCTGATACTACCATCTTTATAGTGATTGAATGATCTTCATAAATAAATGGATTATTAGTAAATTATTGATAATATCTTTATGTTCTTAGAGATTATGGATTCATTTATGGTGATGTGTCTCATCTTAATGCTTTATGAATCTAGAATTTTATGGTGGGATGATATAGTTATGGAAAATAAGAATGTGGGATTTGAGGATAAATACTTCATGTACATTTTCAAAAAAAAATCATTCCAAAAATAATGGCATTGGCTAAGTCTATGAAAAATCTAAACTTTCATATAGGTGATTGGTTGTTGACTAAATATACCAAATATTTTACTGAACATGGACAATTTTCAAATGCTCTAACAATGAATGGAAATTTGAAGGCTCTGAGGTTTGAGATCTGTATTTGATCTCTAGTATTTTTTCTAAATAATTCTTCATATAATGATGTTTTGGATAGGTATCTTATTGTCAAGATTAACCAAGCATGTAGGTTTGGATTTATGAGACATCCTCTTACTCCATATTTGAGCTTTAGTAGTTAATTTGAATAGAGAAAGTAATAAAACTGAGTCTCATGGTGTAAATTGAAGTTACAGACCTAAATATGAGGATTCTTATAGACCATATGAAGTTTATGGTAATGTACTATTGTCTTGTTTCCAATGTGGAATGGTTAGGTTATAAAAGCATTCTTTCATAGGGTCATCCAAAATTTATTTCTCTTATAGAGAGTAAACTCACTTGTAAATGTTTATCATTATTTTTACTACTATAAGTAGTGGTATGATCTACTTAGTGTATATAGGATCTATGAAATAGTCAATTGTTTCATGAGAAAAGGGTGTGAATCCAAATACATAAAGACTCACGAAAATTCACATTCGGGATGAGTAACTAGTAGGAACTGATGTGGTACCCATGATAGTGAGAGGTATGATTATTATTGTTTCATTTTTAGTGGATGGTTTATTTGATATGTTTTTCTATAATTCATTTATTTCAATGCACACTATCGAAATAATGATTATTCAATTGGATATCATTCCTTATATGACATAAATTTCAATGAATCCCAAGAAAAAGAGTGATTCGGTTCTGTAATGACCCTATTTTTTATTATCTTTATCAAAAATCAAGATTATCATTGACATTTTTGTTCTTGATATGTATCCCATGGATTTAATTCTTAGCATTGACTATAATGCTTCTCACAAATATCAGAATAATTATTAACTTATGTGGGTCACTTTTACTACTCGTTATGGGGGGTGATACATTTTGTAAGGAGAATGGGACCCGAGGTCAAAACAATCCAAAACAACTCTTCTAGATCATGGAAGGATGATATCAAATTTTTAATTTTAATGGGAGGATGAACGATAGTACTGATATCTTCCTATGTAACCACCCAAACTCTAGTGCCCTCGAGCTTTGGACAACTGTATTACAATAGCACTAAAGACAAGGTATTTTATCCAAATGGACTATATAGTTTATTAATATTGGTAAAATAGATACATTCTCAAATTTAATTTATATTTTAAAATATAAAATAAATCTAATTATTATCTTTCAAGACTCTATAATTCCACATATCATATCCATAAATATCAGTCATAAAACACATCCATGAATCCAATGGAAAATAAAACATAATAAAGGGGTTTTATCAGTTGATCAGTAAGGGTAAGTGTACAGTGGAACCTAAAAGGTAAATAAATGAAACATAATCTATTTATAAAATAAATTGAGAATAATATGGCACAAATAAATTATGATAAAACAAATCCATATAAATACTCACTAGTGATTGAAACTTATCCATGGAAGTTATAAATAATTGGATAATCATATTGACATAAATAAATAATATCATTATGAGAAAATTCATATTTTCATTCATTTAAAACAAAGTATAAATACCTTTTCCATGTAATTTTAAATATGTGGGTTGAAACTAATTTAATTTTGGAAAACCGTTTTGTCTTAAGGAACTTGTTCTTTCAATTAAGAGATATCTACAATTAGGCCCAACCAATAACATAATTACTACAATACATTACATATATTTAAGTGTTAAAATATAATCAAAACAAACATTAATATTTAAATAATAACATATTCAATGTATGTACTTACCCCAATAAAATAAACGTGATCATAAACTATCCCGAGTTATATGATGAATGATAATAAAATATTTCATCTTCAATAAAACTGATCATAAACTATCAAATTAAAAAATAATACTGAAATTTATAAAACATATACCATGTGAAAAATAATTTGAATAATTTCTTATGGAATTTATGAATAGAAATACTATAAAATGTTATTAAATCATTTTAAAAAAATTAACCACTTAAATTTGAAAAATTATTTTAAAAAGCTCATATTTTTTTGAAACTAATTAAATTTTAAATTAAAATTTGTAAAATTGTAAAATATTATGTTAAACAATTACTATTCATGACCATGGAAATATCAATTCATTCCATACACATTAAAAAAATATTCCCTTCCAATTTTCAGTAAAATTTAAGAATGTATTTTTTATAGAATGATAAGAATATTCGTTCTAAAAAATAATGAGTAAAATATGGGAACAAATATATTTAATAAGTAATTTTAAAATGTTAAATTCAAATTTGAAATTGTTTTTTTAAATTGTGGTTTTGGAAGAATAGGTATTTTTGACCAAAGAGAGTAATGAAGTAGTATTTTCTTAAAAGTATTTCCTCAATCATTTTAAGAACCGAATTGAAAAAATGGTACTATTACAAGAAAGCAATCATGAATTTACATATTATAGGAAAATAGTAATATTTTATGATATAAATATTAAATAATTAAACTATAGGATACTTGAGCATAAACAATGTTGAATAATTATGATATTGGAAATAAACTCAGGCTCATTAGTAACTACTGAATCATAATCCCATAAAAGAAATAAAATAAAATGAAAATTTAAATACCATTAATATAAATATACTCATGATATAAAATATCATATTTGCTATTATATACACCACACAATTGAATAAGTGGACAATATGGATTGTATCTAATAGATGTAAAAGTTAGTCGAGAAAACCTTTACATTAGGTCTGATATCTTTAATATATGTCCAAAACTCACACATAATAAATATTGGATTACTATAACTATATTAAAGACCAATGATAATATATTTCATACCATATATTATTTAATAATACACATTTATGACCCATTTATTAGCAGATATTAGAAAAAATCACTACTTCAGGTGATAATTGTTTCATTTTTCATGTATATTTTCGTACTCTAATTTCAGTTCATTTAAATTGATCATTGTTACACAATATCAATTATTATAACCATAATATAAATATCATATATGTTAAATATATATTTATTTATATAAATTTATAAATTTTTTAAATAGAAAAGGTATTATATTATTCTCAGAGACGGTAGGCCGTACATATGCATGAACTTTCTCTCCATTTTCCTTAATGGATGGATGAAAGGAAAATAAATATGAAGACAAATTTAAGGAGTATTTAATTTTATATATAATTTATATTTATTTAATATATATATATATATATGTTACCACCCATTTAAAAATAAAATGATAAACATTTTTCATCGCAACGTGGATGCAATAGTCTACACATGCCCACGATTTATGTTATTATTTTCCAATAGATTTGGAATGTAAGAAGTTTTATATGATATTAAAATTATAAAATTATGTTAAGGTAATAAATATATCATATATTCATTAATTAAAACATTACTACCTTCCATGTATGTTTTAATAGAAAAAAATCACATTGCTTAATTTGGTGGTAGTCCACTGTACACACAAGCGATGTTATTGTATCCTCCAACATAATGGAATATAAGAACGTATATAGGAAATTATAACTCTAGATGTATAATTATGTCATTAATATCATATAAATATATTGTATTAATTATTATTTCCATCCATTAAAATGGTAATGGAAAATTTATTAGATCAATTTGTGAGACAGTATTCCTCCGTACGCAAAATAGACGGTTTTGTGTTCCTTTTTCTAAAAGAGGAGATGGACATATGTTATTCCATTCACATAATAACATATTAATATATTTTAAATACTAGTATAATTTTATATTAACTATTTAATAGGATTTAATTTATTTGGGATATGAAATAAAACAAAAATTATCGTTAAAGAATGTTACCTCTTTATCAAATAACCTCTAGGTTTTCATTAAAATCCGTTATAGGTTGTATTTCAGATAAAAAAAAGTAATATAGTATTTTTTGAGTGGATTATGTATGTTATTGTGGTTGTTTATTCGATAAAACATTTTTTGAATATTCCATAAGAGGGGATACGGAGAGGCCATTTATAAGAGGGGGAGAGGAAAAACATAGATTTTATTAAAAAGGCAATGTGATACCCACATTTTTCACATACCACTACCCTCCAAATAAAAAATTATTAAACCGAAGAAGAAATATAGTCTAAAAATGTTCATAAAATTGTTTTTGGAAGAAATGTAACTCATTTATAAACCTTATCATCTTAGTTTAAACCCACACCCCCACCCCAATATAGCTATTTTCACCTTAACCATAGAATTTAATTTTTATTATTTTTACTATTAATTATCATAAGAAATTAAGTTGAACAAAAAAGATAATATAAATTTTTTTGATTCTAAATATGAATCCATTTTTTAAAATTAAATTCATAGAAGAATAATAATTTAATTTATCATTAAACCCCTATAAGCTTCAGAAAATGGGTTTTCCAAACGAAAAATAGTAAAAAGTCTAAAAAGTTTATAAAGAGTAAATAAATATTAAAATTGTTTAAATGAGTTAAATTAGATAAATTATAATAAAATAAATCTATGTATACCTTAAAAAATTCAACTATAATTTATCCTTGTAAATAATTTAAATGAAGAAGTAATATTTAATAAAAATCAATATTTTTCACTATTCATCCAAAATATTTACCGTTTAAAAAAATTCTAAAAAACTCACTGAAAGAAAATATTGAAATTTAATGTTCAATAATTAAGTGTATTTTTTCAATGAAATTTTATAAAAATGGCATACATTAATTAATTATTATTTTTGAAAAGTGGGTCAAAATCCCATTTTATAACATGTTGTTTTTCAAAATAACATTTATTTTTCATCCAACTGGTTCTCATTTTAATTATTATCAATATATAACCATTTAATTTATTTTATACAGGTGTAAATAAAATAATATTCATAAATTATATACTGTTATGTATACCCTTCTAATTAAAATCAATGTTATAATGGACTCGTTTATGTGATAATATTTTATTTGAGTATCATGTTTTTCTTAGACCCAGTGTTGTGTGTATCGTAAGATAATGAAGAGAATGAATTCACATAAAAAGAAATAAATTTTAATTTACATGGTTTTTAAGTTCTCTTATAATCTTGGTTTTTGTGTCATATACACTATTGATAATGATGTTCCTCTTTTAAAATCATAGGGAGTTATAACCTCCAAAAGTAGATGAATTTACTTATGTTTTTCTATTGGAATATTTTGGCTCACCATTAGAGAGGTAGGTTGAGTATTCTATAAATATCATGTTAGGTACTCAGTGAATTTCTATTCCTTCCTAAAATATGTAAATAGCTAAACTGATGGATTTTAGGCATTGGTTGGATGACTTGATTTCAAAAGGCTTTTTTTGACCCAGTGTGCAATTGTGGGCATCTCTCTTTCTTTTCACCAAGAGGGAATATGGATCCCTTAAATGGTGTTCCAATTACAAAAATATAAATCATGTAATGGTCAACAACAATTATACATTATCCCTCATTGATGATTTTTATTATTAGGTAAAATGTTTGAAGTGATTCTCTCCAATTGACCTTCAGTTTGGTTATCACCATATTAGTATCAATCTGTCAGATATCCATAAGATAGATTTCTATAGAAATAATGGCCACTATATGTATATTTTCATTCAATTTTGTTTGGTAAATTATCCTTACATGTATATTTATTTAATGAAAATCATTTTCCCCTAGTACTGTGATTCATTCATTTATGTATTCATTAATGACATCATTGATTACTCTTAAACCATAGTGTGTCATGTTTATCAATTGAGTGGAATTACGAACATACTTAGGAATCAGTTCCGTTATGTTAATCTATCATAATAACAATTTGATATTTATGAGGTGATTTTCCAAAGGAAAATGGTTCAGAAGAAGGTATCTTAGTTGATCCTTATAAGGTGTAAGATTTCATGTCATGGGAAGAACCATGGAATATCTTTGAGTTACATAGATTCTCGAGAATAGGATGGTATTATCACCAGTTCATAATAGATTTCTCAAGGATTTATTCTCCAATGTATTCTCATTCATGTTGTGGATTTATGTTCATATGGTATTCTAAATATTCGGTTTCCTTTATTGATTTTATGTTTTATTTTACTTTACCTCCAATATAGACTCCTTTAGATGATGGGTCAGATTATATAGACTTTTGTGATGAATCGTGTTTAGGATAAGGTTGTGTTATCATATTGGGTTATCACATCATATCTTATGAGTCAAATCATCATTGTACAACTGATAAAAACTATCCAACATATGATATTGTACTCACAGGTGTGATGCACTCTCTAAAGTGTTTATGTGACTACCATTTTGGATAAATATTTATGTTTTACAATTATCACTAAATATATAGTTATATATTCCAACATAATGATTAAAATATTATTTAGATGTAATGGGTAGAGTACCAAAAATATTTCTACTTTTACATTTCATATACCCCTGGGAAGGGGATTGTTACTAATATTTATTTGATTCGGAAACTATTATCCCATGATGTGAAAGAATCAATATAGGAGTACGATCTCATTTATCAATTTAATCCAATGTATTTGGGAGTCTGGGAGGATTAGTGTGTGGTCATTTTAGAAAACGCATAGTTTTTTTACTCTCTTCCTGATAAGATCCTCCAAGATAATGTATTGATGATATGTTCTGTGGAATTAAGGATTTATTATTTATAGGGGGTGAGACCATCAGTCAATGGCCTCTATCGTTTTCGGGAATAATTTTCATTAGGAATTTTTCTCTAATTATGTCACCTATATGGAGAGCTAGGTTGGGGGATTTTCATTTTTTCCAATGGGTGGTTGACACAGGAATGAAGAACATGATTTATCATATGAAACAATGATTTGGGTGAAAGTGTATGATAATTCACGTCATCAATTCTGTATCTTTTTTTGTACAATCTAGTACATCAATACAAAACTTCATATGCCATATTATTTAATTCACACCCTTCCAATAATGACTTGGATGTGGGATGTGATATTGAAATACTTTATTATTGTGTTGATACATAATTCATGACGAAATAATGTGATTTCGGTGGTGATTGACCTATTGAGAAAATCATTTAATTTTTTTCCTATTCAAGATACACCAAAAGCTGAAAACATATGAAATTTTTATATGTAGAAGATCATAACATTTCATATTGTTTGGTCTTACATTATTTGTTATGGTAATCCATGGTTCACTTATCATTTTTAATGAGGCCTCAAAGAGAAAATGAGATCTCATGTGAAATTTATCACAACATATTTTCCTCATATAGATGGATTTATAGAATGGGATATATAAAATTATAGAGGAAATTATTTGAGCATATGTCCATGAATTAGAAGTTAGGAGATTCCCATTTGGGTTTGGAGGATTTTTCATTACAAAAATCTAACATTCTTCATCAAAATGGAACCCTTTTTGATCATGTGTAGTCGGACATGTAAATATCTACTCTGTTGGTCATAGATTAGTGATGATTCCCCTACAAGACCACTACTAGTCTAGAAAATTACTAAAATAATCTAGATGATTCATTAGAGGATGGTGACATCATTGATATAAAAAAACACTATTTGGATCTCCATAAATACCCATTGGACCTCATGGATAGAGGATAAATGTTATTTGTAGTCTCACCTTGGTTAGTCAATAACATATTGTTAAATAATTAACGATAGAGTCAAAATACCTAGGATATTTTTAAGTTTCATTAAATAATATTAAGGTGGCTTACTGTTTGTCTTTGAAATATATGATGAGATTGATCCATAAAAATTATTATGTGTAATAGATAAAGATATACCTTTTATACTAGCTCATGTATTGAATTCAGAGGACCTTGATGTGGAACATGATATAAATTTTACTGAGCAGCTGGTTTGTCTTGTTGATTCTTCAATAAAGGTTCTATATGGGAAGTCCATAACCTTAACATCGGTTATGTAATTTAATGGATATGATACTCATGAGAATTCGGATCATTAGTAAAATAAATATCTAAATATCCTCATATATATGTGGACCATTCTTCTTGATAGTTTTTCTATGGGTAGAATGCATTTTGGGTGGGTAGAATGGTTTCATTCCAACACCCTCTTTTAGATACTCACATTCCATTGTTTTGACCATCAATTGTTTGTACCCTTTTTATAATTCACTCTATATGACTATTTTTTTCGGCTTATAGTATTATGACTTGTTGAAAGATAGTTAGTGTAACATGTATGGGTCTATTGTCAAAACAATTCATTTTAGGGTGGAGTTCCAATGGAGAGATCACAGTTAGTACAAACTATGTGGCATTCCCTTCAAAACATGTGACATGTCATAGATGGGTGTTCATGATTTACACATATTTTTTTAAATAGTGTATCCAAATCGTGTGGCTACTCTAGTATCTCAAAAATTTGTACAATATTGGTTAATGGTCTAAAAAATCATGATTTCAAACCCTGAAACATGGTTTTAATTGACTGAAATTTTCATTTCATACCATTAATTATTTTATCTCAATCTTCATCATGTGGAATAGCCTATCAAACAAGGAGACTCTTCATAGATATTCTATAAATTATTTCCTATATAGTGATCTATTTCAATAAATATTTGAGTGTTTGATCTATATTTTTGGATTTATATTCCGATTTCATGTCATTCATTACAAATATTATAGATCTACTATTCTTTATAAGAATTAAACATTTTATTATGGTCGTTTGTTCTAGATGTATTATTTATTATGTGGTAATTTTTTTACTTATAGATACATTGTAAAATTGGGATTTTGTTCCTATATATTTTTTGTTCATGGTGATTTGTTTGAGAATAATAACAGTAAACGTTTTCTCTCTTTCTGATTGATCTAAATATGATGAAACTGATATTATTATTCATGAATTATGATTCTAGGATCCACAAAATGATTCTAGATCCCTTGTGGTATGTTTTATTATATAATTGTATGTGTTAAGTAGTTTTTGAGGAAAATAATTTCAATTGAATCATTTTATGTTTGTGAATTTATTTTTTCATTTCTAATTGATTTTTTAAATCTTGATTTGAGACCATTGGTTAATGTTTTCCTAAATAAAATAGAATATGTGTTAAAACATTGGGGTATGTGTAAGGCCTCGAACCCAGTTATGGGACTCAGTGTATTTTTTTAATACATTGGAATGTTTACAAGGAATAATGTCCTGAATGACCGATTAGTTTAGCATTCTTGGAAAATAAATTACATACATGAACATTACATTACACATTATAAAAAACACAATATAAATGATCCTTTGAGAATTCCATTAATCCCATTTCATAACCCTACTTATCAATCATAAAATATTTATTCACATCTTAGAAAAAAATAAAACATAGAAAGGGGAGAGCTAAGATGCTCAGTAAGGATAAAAATATAGTGAAAAAATTCATAAATATGAATAAACATTAAAGGAAATGTATTAGACTAAAACAAAGTCCTTTTAAACATAAAATTTTTCATAATATGGAAAAGATAAAATCAAATAATGCCATTTACATACTCTCATTGATATTATAATAGTAGAATAATAACATGAAATTTCAGTAGCCACATTTATAATGATGGAATGCAGAATGTTGGACATTAATTTCTGTTTCAATGCCTCATTCTAGGAAATAGGGGCTAACTGTAACCATACCCCAACCCAGATAGCCTTTGTAACCATATTCCAACCCGAAGAGCCTCTGTAACTGAACTCCAACCTCAAGAGCCACAATAACTGAACTCCAACCCAAAGGGTCTGCTGTAACCGTACCCCAACCCAGAGGGCTTACTTTTATCGGTCCCCAACCCAGAACATACTAGTCCAACACATTCATCTTAAGTAGAGGATGAAATATAACATAAACATTCGTATTAAAACTAGCATACGAAATTTCAATACATTAAGCATAAACCATGAATGGGATAAAAATAACTCATCCACAGTCAAACATATCACAAAACCTTAAATAAAATATGGATGATTTGTATCATAAAAAATCAACTTCAAACTAGTGTAAGATTTATCAAAGGATGTTGGCATAGATGAAATCAAAACTATTTGAGAGAAACATCTTTTTCTATTTTGAAATCATTTAAGAGTCACATAATTATAAAGAAAACATTTATTTTGAAAATATTCTTATAAGCTTGTAAGAGAATCATTGATGATGTTATAAGGGTTGAAAATTGCTGGACCCTCCGTATAAGTCAAAAAACATTGTTACCTTAATTTTGTCGAAAAAGTCATAAAGTACCTTATTTGGAAAATGACAGAAAGATTTCTGTCAAAAACATATAAGGTTAAATAAGGGTATATTTGACTTTAACCCATTGTCTGTTAAATACATATTTTTTTCAAATAAATTTTTAAGAAAAAAAACGATGTGGATGATTAAGTGGTCCTAGTAGATAATTATGTATAAACATCATCGGATAATGAAGAGATTGTGAAATTAACCCTTACCATATTGTAATCAATCGAGTCGTATGACCAAAAGTTAATAACCACCAAATAATTCACAAAATACCATGACTATAAAGATAATAATGATAATATATATCAAATGGTAGTACACAGGACACCACATGCAATAAGGGGTGAACAATGGAAATCTCACAGAATTAAAAGTGAGAAAAGAAACCCCTTACCACGTGTCCGACGTGACTTGTTTGTTCATTTTTCATCATGAATAATAAACATAAGTTAATTTATACTTGATTAAAAACCCTTTAAAATTTTATTATTTATTTTATATCACTTATTACCATGTTATAAACAATATGTGATCATTTAAGTTAATAATGGTCATTTAGTCGATATTTGGTACTCGAGTAAAAAATGAACACCTTATAATTACAATTTGCCATGTGGTCAAGATTCCATTATCTCAATAATTATATTAATTTTTTAGATATCATATATTTCATATATATCCTGTATATATATGTATTTATAACAATGCATAACATTTGAAGATAAGAAATGAAATGCACCGTTCATGGAGACGCTAAGCTGTACGTACGCATGAACGCTAATTTCATTTCTATTTTGTATTTTAATAGAATGAAAAATTAATGATAAATAGTTAAATTACAATTCTAGTATAATATCATATATAATTTAAAAAACTCTATCCTTTATATTTCCCATGTATGGTAAGAATGAGTCATATCACTTTGAGGGGGCGGTAGTCTACACTTCCTCAAATGAAATTATCATGTTTACTCATAATGGAAATCATAATTTAATTATATAAATTAAAAATACAGAATCATAAATAAAACATAAAACATAATATATATCAAATATAAATATATTACCATCATAATGGCCACCATAAGAGGTGGTAAGAGATAATTATATAATCATCGTTTCGTGAGGTGTTAGTTTGTCATCCACAGAAACTGTATGTTCTTTACCCATTAGATGGAGGTGTGTTTAAGTGTAGTAATAATACTTCTCATAAAAACATCCTAGTATATTATCTATACTTGTTTGTTATAAAATAAATTAATGAAAATATTTTAGGGTTTGGAGAAGAAAAATAAAAGAAAATAATTTAGGAGAAACTGTTACATTTAATTCGAGTAACTCCCTTTGGTTTCAACCAAAAGTCTTCTTGAAGTGCCTTGGGACTTAGGTAAGGCTTATATAAGGAAGATAGGGATATTTAAAACTTATTATGGCAGGGTTTGGATTAGACAAGGGGCATGAGAGGTGTGAGGAATGGGTTAGAAGTGAGGGCTTTTTATAAGGGAATGAGGGGTTCTTTAGGAAAGTGTGAAATATTATTTTATTATATAATGATTTTCGGTTTCTAAAGGTAAAAACTCATTACGCTCAAAGCTAAAATGACTCATAGATTCAATAAATCATAAAATAAGAATTGGATATGTTTTGGTTGTTATAGTAATATTTATAATCTTATTTATTTAAATCATTAATTATTGAGGTAAATACCATATCATTTTTGTGTCATAAATAATATAATTTATATGATGTTTAAAATTATTAAAAACATTCCTAGATGTAGAAAAACGTTTTATCATTCTAAATAATATTTATAGTCTAAAGGATAACTTATATTAGCCCATGTAAAAATTAATTGATTAAAGGATAATTGTTTTTATCATTTTTTTCCTTACTTTAAGTTAATTAAAATAAAGTGTCATCATCACTCTTATGTGGCTCTATGAGGTCCCAAAATAGACTAAATGATGTAAATGGTCGGCCATGACTCATACAATAAGGTTAGTACAAGTGTTAAGGTAATTTTCCATTATTACAATATTCTTTTTACATTGAATTACCCTATTTACCTTTAACCGCAGTAAATAAAAGTCAAAAGTTACTATTCATCAGAAATTATTTTTATCTTATTGAAGCATATTTTATTTACTAATAAAAACCATGTGTGTGGGATTTTAATAATTAAATTCACAGAAGTGGTAAAATTTCATTTAAATGAAAAATATGTTTTTTAACAACGACTATGTGGTTTCACTATTCCTCAAAAATAGAAGTTTCTCAGAAAAATACCAAAAATTCAGCCTAAGCTATGTTTATTATTCCGAATTCAAAAATGATGTCTATTTTACAAAATTCAAAACATAAAAGTTTCATTAATTAACATAAAATTAATTCTTGTTGTCAAAACAAATAGTCTGTGTTTAAGAAACAATATTTATCAAAAGATTGACACTTGTTTATGTCCAATTTCAAAGTGAAATTAATTTAAATGACCTAAATTGTATTAAATTATGAAAATATTATCTAATTATACTTAAAAATAATTCAAATTCGTAATTTAAAACTATAAATTATTTTGATTAAAAAAAGTGTTTTTAATTAAAATTTATTATTTTTCACAATTCACAAAAATATGAAATTTATCATAAAAATACCAAAAATTTATCGAAAATTAATTTTTATGTCCTGAATCTAATGATAAAATTCATTTGGTCCAAGTTAATATATAAAAGTGAAAAATATTGGATTTAAAAAAATGGTTCTCCATTAAAAGGTGGTAAAATTTCATTTTCTGAAAAATACTTCCATTATCTAAAAAATTGAATTTGTTATTATAATATGTCTAAGAAATTGATAATATGGATGTTAAAATTATATAGAGTATATAAAATTTAAATGGAAGTTAATACTATCCCTAACCATTATTTGAACGGCTAGTTTGGTAAGTCGGAGTGCGCTCGAACTCGGTGTTTCGTGTAGCGCATGTTATTGAATTACATTGAATAGATAACATACTATGAAATCTTGGGTTGTTACATTCTCCCCTCTTTTAATAAATTGCATCCTCTCAATTTGAAATCATTATTATATAATAAGTGGTTGACAAAAGAAAATAACTTTGTGGACAACCCACAACAGAAATAGGGTTAATAAACTTTAGACTTAATAACAGTGAAAGAGAAATGAAAAAGTCACCACCAACATAGGGTTTTGAATATGAGAACATTGGTGGAAATTACAGACACATAATTGGAGAAAAAATTTAAAAAATTTATAGGGAGTTATTGAGGTCATCAATCACAAACAATTGAAAAATTGAGGGCCTCAAAGCCATCAATCTATGATGATATAGAATATCATCGTTTCAACAAAACCTAAGGTATTAGGATAACCCATTTTTTGTATTAATATCCCTTACCAAAAGTTTATGAATTAACTTCTTTATAGAATAATATATATATATATACTTAACAAGTAGAGTTCCATCTTTTAACTAATTTCTACCACAAACTAATCTTTCACACAAAAAGATAATAAAACTAAAAAATATTATATTTATCAATATACCATGAAAAAAACTAATTTATAAAAACCAGGGACTTCTTGAAGGCTATTGGTTGGTCATAAAGCCTTGTCACACTTGGGTTGTGGGTTTGATTACTGCATCTTTGTCTGATGCATTGGGTTATCACCTGACATGCATCTTATCCTTTTTCTAAAAATATAGTATTATAATATTCAAAAAATTCATAATAAATACTATAAAATGTTAATCTTAATCCATTAAAACCTTTATAGCTATCCAAAATACTTCGGTCCAAACTCATATTCCAAAATTTATAAGTAAGGTAAACTATATGAAGATCTTTATTTCCACATAAAAACATATGAATACCTTCATCATGTATTCTTTTAAAACTTAGTAACAACATGAATTACCATAAAACATTATTGATTTAATTCATTCTCCCTTATTCCTTATAGAATACAAGATATATTCTTTATATCCATTTTTTCATATTCCAACAATGATGAAATAAAAAACCCATTAATCAGTTCCATGGTATTCAAGAATATTCAATAAAATTTATCCAAATCAACCATATCTTCTTCCAAAATAACTACCTTAGCATCACGACCATATTACGGTTTGCCTTTCCTTCAACCACATATTTTCAAAAATTATTAATCTACTATTGAGTCACTTTTCATGGTTCCTCAAAATCTCAAGTCCTTAATTAAATAGTACTGCATACTCCATAGTTATTATAACCAGTTCATCATTGATACAATACTCAAATGACATAATTCTTTAATATCAACATAGGAACAGTAGTCCTTAATCTCCATCTGTAGTAATATCATTACTTTATTATTATCCAACAATCACTTGTGGTATACTATAATGATTTAGACATTTATTTTATTAGTCTCCCAAATCCATGCTAGTGAAGCATTGAAAATTTGAAATCTTTTTCTTACCCTTGCAATCACGTACTTGATGTCCTTTTTCTCCACACTTATAAGAAAATCACATTCCCTTCAAGCATTTACCAAGGTGATTCTTTCCATAATTATCACATATAGGAAAATCATTCTTTCCCCTCTTATCTTTATCTATATTTCTTTCTTACATCCTTTTCTTCTATTGATATCCTTAAAATCCATAGGACTAAAGGAATTTTTTACTTATCTTATTAACACATGATAATATTTTTTCATATGATGAGAATATATGGGATACTATTCTCCTTTTAAATTTTGGCTTAATACCATGAATGGTATGATCCTTCGTAATCATTTGACCATGCGTATTGCTGGATTCCCATTCCTTCTATTAGGCACCATTTATAAAAAATAGAATACACTAGGTAAGTTTATGAATAGAAATTCATAATTCCAAACGTGTAAAATACATAAAATAAATTGAATAGTTTGTGGATATAATCCATAATCATAAAAAAATTTCTTTTAGGAAGTATTTATTGTTAAATCCTTCATAATGGCTTGTAATTAAAATTTGAATTATCCTAAAAATGACCCCAGGAGTGTCATAACCAAGAATGCAGTAGGGCCCATTGTCGTGCACCACTTCTTTTTCGAGTCTAGCTCGACGCAGTGTTTTTGGGTTTTACCTCTAGGTACATCCCTGCCAGAGCTGCCTCTACCTACTCGTATCCAGAAAGGGATGTATTCCTTGGAAAACTCACAAAATTTCTACAGTTCCAAAATTCTAGGAAGTTCTTCTATTCTAATACTCAATGTCTATCTTAGGTTAATGTTCTCTAATCAAATTTTATCTAAATCTATTTCCATGGTTATTGAAAAACTTTCTCTGATACCAACTGTAATGCCCCAACACCAGTTTTGGGAGTCGGTGCATTATTTTAATACATTGGCATGATTACAAGGAATCAATTACCTAATGACCGATCAGTTTAGCAGCTTTGGAAAATAGATTACCTACATGAACATTAAATTACACAATAGAAAATAAAACACAGCATAAATGATCCTTTGAGAACGCTATTAATCTTTTAGCTTAACCCTTCTTATCAGTCATAAAATAATTCTTCACATCTTGGGGAAAATAAAACATAGAAAGGGGTGAGCTCAGATGCTCATTAAGTATAACAATATAGAGGAAGCCTTCATAAATAAGAATAAACATTTAAATAAATGTATTAGACAAATACAAAATCCTTTTAAAAATAAAATTCATCATAATATGGAAAAGATAAAATCAAATAATTCCATTTACTTTCTCGCATGGTTATTCTACTAGTCAAATAATCACATGCAATATCAATAACCACATTAATAATGATGGAATTCATAATTTCAGACATTAATATCTGTGTCAAGGCCTTGTGCCAAGACCTAGGAGATAACTGTAACCGGACCCCAACTCGGATATCCTCTGTAACCGGACTCCAACCCGGAGAGCCTCTGTAACCGGTCTCCATCACGGAGAGCCTCTATAACATGATTCTAATCCAGAGGGTCTTTTATAACTAGACCCCAACCCGAAGGGATTATTTTTAGCGGTCCCCAACATTGAACATACTAGTCAAAGACATTCATCTTTAGAAGAGGTTGAAATATAACATAAACATTCGTATAAAAACTAGCATCTGAAATATCAATACTTTATCCATAAACCAATAATGGAATATAAATAACTCATGCACAGTCAAAAATTTCCCAAAACCATAAATACAATATGAAATATTTGTATCATAATGAATCAAATTTAATAAACTGTAAAATTTATCAAATGATGTTGACATAGGTGATATCAAAACTATTTGAGAGAAATATTTCGTTATATTTTGAAATATTTTAAGAGTCACATAATTATATAAAAAACATTTATATTTAAAATATTATTATAAGATTGTAAGGTAAGATTTCACGATGATATAATGGTTTAAAATAGTCGCACCCACCGTATAAGTTAAAAAACATTCTTACCTTAATTTTGTAGAAAAATTCATAAAGTACCTTATTTAGAAAATGACACAAAGATTCCTTTAAAAAACATATAAGGTAAAATAAGGGTTTAAATGGCTTTAACCCATTACTTGTTAAATATTAAAAATGTTTTGAAATACATTTTTAAGAAAAAACAGATGTGGATGATAAAGAGGTCCCAGTTCATAATTGGGTATAAACAACCTCGGATAATGAAGAGATTGTGAAATTAACCCTTACCACATTGTAATCAATCTACTCGAATGCCCAAAATTATATAACCACCAAATAATTCCTAAAATACCATGATTATAAATATAATCTTGATAATATATATTAATTGGTAGTACACAATACACCACATTAAATAAGTGTCGAACAATAGAAATTTCACAGAATTAAAAGTTAGATAAGAAACCCCCTACCTTGTGTCCGGCTTGACTAGTTTATTCCTTGTTCTTCATAAATAATAAAATTAAGTTAATTTATATTTGATTAAGATCCATTTTTCAAGTTTATTATTCCTTTTATATCACTTATTAGCATGTTATAAACAATATGTAATCATTTAAGTTAATAATTGTCTTTTTGTCGATATTTTGTACTTGAATGAAAAATGAACAACTTATAATTACAAGATACCCATGTGGTCAAGAGTCCATTATCTTTAGAATTATATTAATGATTTCAATATCATATATATCATATATATTCGGTATATATATTTATATATAATAGTACATAACATTTGGATATATGAAATTAACTACACCGTTCAGGGAGACGGTAAGTCGTACGTACTAATGAACTCTACGTTCATTTCTATATTGTATTTTAATTGAATGAAAAATTAATGATAAATAGTTATATTATAAGTACAGTATAATATCATATATAATTTTAATAACTCCATCCTTTATATTTCCCATGTATGGTAAGAACTAGTCATATCACTTTGAGGGGGCGGTAGTCCGCACTTCCTCAAATGAAATTATCCCAATTACTCATAATTGATATCATAAAGGTATGATATAAGTTAAATATACATAAGAATAAAGGAGACATAAACATAATATAAATCATTTATAAATATAGTGTCATTATAATGGCCACCATAAGAGGTGGTAAGCGTTAATTGAATAATCATCATTTCGTGAGGCGTTAGTTTTCCAACCACAAAAACAATATGTTCTTTACCCATTAGATGGAGGTGTGTGTATTTTTAGTTTGAATCACTCTCAAAACAACATCCTAGAATATTTAGGATACTAGTGTTGTTATAAAATAGAGGAATGGAAATAATTTAGGGGTTGGAGAAGTAAAATAAAAGAAAATAATTTACGAGAAATTGTAACCTTTAATTCGGGTAACTCCCTTTAGTTTGAACCAAAATGACATCATGAAGTGCCTTCTGTATAATGTAATGCTTATAGGAGGAATATAGGAATATTGAGAGCTTATTTGGGTAGGGTTCGGACAAGACAAGGGGCTTGAGCGGTGTGAGGAATGGGTTATAAGTGAGGGCTTTTTATATGGGGGAGGAGGGGCTCTTTAGGAAAGTGTGAAAATATTATTTTATTATATAATGATTTTCGGTTTTTAAAAGTCCAAAACTCCTTAAAGTCGAATATAAGATGACTCATGGTAAAAATAAATTCATCCAATAATAATTGGACTGGTATTCGATGTTATTTTAATATTAAAAATTTTATGTATTTAAATCAATAATTAATTAGGTAAATACTACATCGTTTTTATATCATAAATAATTTAATTTATTTGATGTCTAATAATTATTAAAAAAATACCATGATGTAGGACCACTATTTATATTTCCAAATAATATTTATAGTCGAAATGATAACTTATATAACTACATGTAAAAATTAATTTATAAAAATGTATTTGTTTATGTCATTTTTGTCTTTACATTATGTTAATTAAAATAAAGTGACATTATTACTATTAAGTGGCTTCATGTGGTCCTAAAATCAACCCAAATACTCCCATGGTTGTCCATGACTAATACAATATGGTTTTTGAAAGTGTTAATGTAATATTTTGTTATTATGATATTCTTTTTACCTTGAATTACCTTATTTAACTTTAACTGCGTTAAGCAAAAGTCAAAAGATATTATTCATCAAAAAATAGTTTTACCTTATTGAACCACATCTTACTTACTAATAAAAACCTTGTATGTTGGATTTTTTAAATTCAATTCTCCTATGTGATAAAATTTCATCTAAAAAAATTCTATTTTTTTATCTACTATTAAGTGGTTTCACTATTCATCAAAAATAGTTATTTCTTAGAGAAGTACCAATTATTAAGCCTAATCAATATTTTATATTCCGAATTATAAAATTATGTTTATTTTTACCTAATTTAAAACATATAAGTAGAATTAATTAATCTTAAATTAATTCTCGTTGTCAAAACAAATAGCTTGTTTTTAAGAAACAATATCTATCAAAAGACTAACACTTGTTTATGTCAAATTTTAAAGTGAAATTAATTATAATGACCTAAATTGTATTAAATTATGAAAATATAATCTAATTATACTTCTAAACCATTCAAATAAAAAAATTAACACTATAAATTATTTCGATTAAAAAAGTTATTTTTAATTAAAATTTATATTTTTCACTATTCACCAAAATATGAATGTTATGTGAAAAATACCAAACATTTATCAAAACTAAATTATTATGTCCCAATTCTAAAGAAGAAGTTCATTTTGTCAAATTGAATATATAAAAGTTTCAAATATTGGATTTAAAAAAAGGGTTCGACATTAAAAGTCTGTAAGATTTCATTTTTTGAAAAATTCATCCATTATATGAAAAATTGAATTTGTTATTGTATTATGTCTAAGAAACACATAATATGGATGTTAAAATTATATAGAGTATGTAAAATTCAAAATGCAGTTAATACTATCCATAAACCTTTTTTGAATGGCTAGTTTGGTAAGTCGTGGGGCACTCGAACATGGTGTTTCGGGTAGCACAAGTTATTTAATTACTTTGAAGAGATAACATACTATGAAATCTTGGGGTGTTACAATATGAATTTTCAAATAAATTTTTGATTAATAGAAAAGTTATATTTAATATAAATTAATAACATAATTAATGACTTTGAATGTGAGTTCATTGATAAATAACTGATTAAATGTTTTATGGTTTTAAATGAAATGAATTGTATTGAAGAGAATGGATTTTGATGAAAAACAATGATTTTGGTTTTCTAAAATGAAATGAAATGTTTTTAACATGATATTAGGGCTGATTGAAAGTATTTAATATTTATGTAGATCAATTATAGGACCATGTATTATTGATTCCTTTACAACACATGGGATCCTGGGTAGATAGGTGGGTTGCCTTGGATATACACTCCTGATATGTATTGTCTCTATATAGAAAATGATCGATGATGAAAATTGTTATGAGACTTATTATGTGTAGGGGGTTCATTCCATGGGAAGGATCTATATTTTCCATATACTTGATATATAAGGATGTGTACACACCAATAGATGTATTTCACTAAGAATGTGTGGAACCATGATCACTATTCTAAAAACCCTAGGCCATATAGTAATGTTTCTATGACTTAAAATGTCTATATATACCAGTTTTATTAAAATTATTTAATCATATTTTATTTTATATAGATTATTGTCCATTCAGGTATTTATATAACTACACTTTTATACCAATTTTATACATTTACATAGAAATATCATGAAAATCATGTTTTGTTATAGATTTTGAAAATATTTTTTTTCCATTTTTGATTTAAAATTGAGAATATGTATAGTATTTGATATGGAATAATTATTTAATTCTCTGTATGATCTAATTGGGAATGTGTTTTATAGACCCAATAATTCCCTTTTAGTGTATATTGACATTATTGTACTCTGTTTGGCAAAAGCAAACACACTACTTATAGGTGGTGGGTACTATTTATTATCAAGGCATTGGGAAATGTTGGTAGCTGGTGGAGAATTCGATACACTTGATACACCTCTATCTTATACTAATGTCCATGACAGGTTATGAAAGGAAATTGGTTGATGTATAATTGTTTGTTCTCATACTTGTATAATTTGTTGTAATTTTAACTTAATGAGTGTTTTGGTGAAAAAATCGAATGTATTCCATCATGTTTTTTCCCTTGTTTAGATATTCTTACAGTTAAATCACTATCCCTTTTTGAGTTTGTTTCCCAATAGCTAGTCCTATGCTTTTGGGTGATCTAGAATGCCCATATGGACATGTAACAATTGTTTTGGGTAGCTATTTAATAGGTTATCTATGTTTTGATGTGAAATTTGTTTTTATCTACGATCATTATAATCAATAATTTTATGTCAATAACTATGGAAGAATTATTTAATAAAAATAAAGATAATAAATCCTAGAAAAATTTATTATATTATTTCAATACATCTATCTTGAGAGGTTTCTAAAATAAGGTGACTCAAAAATTATTAAGGGGATGTTTGGGAGGTCCATTAATGCTTGATATAATGAAAAATAACACATTAAAAACAAGATCTAATAATAATATATATTGAATTAAATTAAAAAGGAACCTTGATATTTCTATTTTATGATTGCTAATGTGGAATTCAATATTTAATATATATAAAGTATTGAAATAATTATGCAAAAAATGTTTCTCCGGGAGGATAATCTCTTTAAAAAAAATTGAGAAAGCCTGATTTGTTCTAAAAGGATTGGTGATGATATGAAAGGACTGTATTGGTTGATTATTAACTATAATATATGTTTTTATAACATATGATTCATGAAGAATACACTTTTTCTTATATTGTCATTCTTTTTTTCTTTGTAAGAAATCGAAGGTGTTGTATGTAAGGGATAACTAAATGAGTGTTGTGACAATAACATACAGAGTTGGGATATCTATCAGGCATTTCCCTGAGGTGTATCAATTATTGACTTCTTGTAACATTTAAAGTGAAGTGATTTAAATATGAGATCAAACTTGATAATAAAATTGATGGATTTTACCCTTTTAGGACAGTTCAATTGAGAAAGATACCAGACATCATTATTCATTGAAAACTAAAAATAAAAAATGTGTTAGAATCATTCAATGATGAGATATAATTTTAATAATTTCAAATCCTTATTTTATTAATTAATTTTATAATTATAGGGGACATTAACCATTCAATTATAATATTAACAAGAACATTTTGGGGAATACATGTTTGTTTAGGTAATTTTATGTTGGTAATAAGTTTATAAAATTTTCTATATAAACCATTTATGAATTACAAATTTAATTGATTAATTAATAACCATCATTTGGTTTTATCCTTGGTATTTATTTTAAATAATAATAATATTTTATTCAGTTTAATTTGGACATATAATTTCAAATTGAAAAAATTCTAATTGGAAAAATGAAATACATAAAATATTTTGGTGAAAACCATTAATTTGTTGTAAATAAGAGGTAAGGTTAATATATGATGAATTAAATTGAATTTTTTTATGTAATGTGTGAGAAGATTTATTTTCCCAATTAATAATTAATTTATTCTTAAAAAGTGAAAGATTAAGGTACACATTAGATATTATTGAGATACAACATCGAGTTCTTATGGATCATATGTGTTTTTGTTTTTTCATTATAAAAATTATTAGAAATTCATTCCCATGTTATCAATTAAAATGGAGAAAATAAAATTATGTTTAATCTAGTATAAATATTGGTAAAGAATATGATTATGAATTTAATTCATGGTGATTTGGAAAATGTATTTTTAAGGAAGAAAATATTAGATTATAATTATTGAAGATAAATTATGTGGAATAAGAGATTGGTGTCGCAAGTGATACAAGCAATAAATACTGCAGATTCATAATGTGTTTGATAGTAACCTATATAGGTGGTCTACACATCAACAAAAGATAAATATGTAAACTAGATATTCTAGGTTCTATAAGAATATAACGAAGTTGTTGGACTACATTAGTTGAATCATAAATAAGATACTTTGCAGTGATTTCAATAGATAATTGAGATTGCTAAAAAATGTCTTTATATTGAAATATGAGAAGCTAGTATTGAGATATAGAAAAGAACTATTGGGTAAAAGAATTAAGTTTGTTGGGAATGAGTGGTTATAAATTATTTGATAATTAATTAGTTCCCCATCATTGAGGATATTTGATGAGTATTAATCCATGTTTATTGAGGTAGTGTTGATTTATTAATTTACTAAAACTCAATATCTATATATAATAATTTCATTATAAATTGTAAATAAAAGTGTTGTGGAAGTCTAGTTCAATAATAAATTTTCATTGAGTTGTTTGGAGATTTGTTAATGTGGATAATGATGTTTGAATACATTTTCAATTAATTTTATTAATGTATGGTTGGATAAAAATTATACAAAATAACCTAGTGAAATAGGAATATTTGAAAAGTAATTTGGATGTTATCTCATAATAGAATATCTCCAAATTACTGATTTCACACTTTGAAACATAAAATCAACATCATTATATGTATGATTAACATTAGACTTTCAAAGGATATGCAACATCTCCTTTATGATACATAATATCACTCAAATCATAGATAATAATTATTATGAGTTGATTATGATAGAAAATATTTTGATTATATTTTAGAACAAGGGTATGATACCTAGGAATAACTATGATGTTTCAATGCATACTGAAAATTAATTTTAGGAAATGTAAATGTAAGATTCTATATTTAGTTAATATTAAAGAATCAATTTACCTCAAAAAAAATATTTACTATGCTAGTTAATAAGAGTAACTAGAGGATTTTAACTGATATATAAGACTTTTTCTAATGTCACATGTGATTAAATATGTTTTCTCAAAGAATATAAAATATTATATGTTACTATTCTGTGTTGTTTTTCTATGATTATATATCGTTATTCTTTATGGATTAATCTCTAATTAAATTAGAGGTCGATGTAGAGTTTTGAAGAAGTATATTTCTTTATGGGATGGATATTTTCACTATAATATTATGTTTTCATGTGATCATTCACATAATGAAAAGAATATATAGAATTTTTGGAAGCATGAATTAAACTGGAATCCAATGTCTTAGGAAAATTAATTAAGAAGATTACAAAAATAAATGTATGATATTGTTGAATATTTGAATGTGAATATTTGAGATCCATTAATAAATATTAATGTAATATGATTTCAAAGAAGTTTATGTGTACAATTTAAATAAAGATTTAGATACCTTACTTTTTATAGAGGTTTCATATATATATATATATATAGTAACCTTATGATCACCAATAAGTATATTATGATCATATACGATGATTGAGAGAGAGAAAGATTGATAAAGTATTAATACTAAACATCCATTATCATTGAAGAATGAGAATTAGTTTGAGATACTATTGAATTTTTTATTATAAGTATACTATGTGTCAAAGAATAAGAAGATAATAATATATGAGTCAAACTTAAAATCTATAATACTTATTATCATATACATTGAGGAAAATTATTATTATCCCTGGTTATCAGAAGCATCAATATAGAAGAGGAAGTAGACAATGTGGTCTTTCATGTTACTGCACATGCATGGATCATTTTGAAGTTTATGAGTGCATGATATTAAATCTTCTTTAGTTTATGATTTTCTTATAAAAGAGGACTTAATTTATTAAGGAAGAAGATATATCCTTTGATATTGGATAATCTTTGATTGAAAAAGTGTATATTTTCCCAAAATATTATTAAAACTACAATTTTATACTACTATTATTAAGTATAACAATATTTTTATGAAAAATATAAATATTGGGTATCATTATTCAAGGTTAAAGATTTTATCTTCCATTTTTTCACTTTATTAAATTATTTGATAATTTTTTCTCAGACTCAACTCGAACGTCCCAATGATATAGTCACCCACATTGGGTCAAAACTTTTCAATACCTTTTTTTATTTTTCAATTTCATTTAAAAAAATTTATATGGTGTATTGTATTAGGATATAATTTAAATAAAACTATTAATGCTAAAAGTTTCATTGTTTTTTATGATTATATAGAATATAATTTTATAAAAATTTGGTCCACACTGATTCCCCCCCCCCCCACTTACATTGTGACTCTATGATTCTTCAGTAATATGTCCATTGTTGTGATATGTTCAAGTAATTTACACTCACATCATTAATATACATTTATATGCTTATTTGTAATGTCTTATTGAGACTCTTTTTTCTTTTACATTTCTCTTGCTTACTTTCAAATTATTTTTTACTAAACAAAGTGATATATGATTTATTTGTCTTACTCATGTAAACTATGAAAAAGTACATCAAAATTATATTTCAAAGTAATTTTAATGGTTTAACTTAAAAAATTATCAATATAGATTCATTTCATATCATACTTGTTTATTTCTCACGCGCTTTGTAGACTATTTGGGTGTGTAAGACTTATTAAATATAATATAGTTGAACCCAATAGATCCATTTCCTTTAGTATCATACCATTACTCCATCATAATCATTTTGGTGATGTGATGACTTTGTAGTGATTGAGAGTCCAGAGGTGATAAATTCTATATAATTCTTAGAATCCTAATTTTCAATATTTTTCCTTTTATACATGTGATCATCTCACCAACAAAACTCCCTTTTTGGCCAATTTTTTATTGTACATATCATGTATCTAATTTTATGTTCTTTTATTTAGTCATGATGAATGTTTTTGGTTTCCATTATTCTAATTTCATGTTTGGAAAGACCCTTATTATGAAACTAATTATTTATGGGGCCTGATTATTCAATTTATATACATCACAGAAAGATTTATACATTGGAGTCTTGTACATGTTTTTTTGTATTAAGAAGGTAAAATAAATAAAAATGGTTATGTATAACACTGTTTTTTCTTGCATCTAGTTCGTTAAAATTATGAACAAGTTTCATGATTTCTGGTGGGCTGAAAAGAGTGATGTAGAAGATTGAAATGGGAAAGATTGTTACGTGTGAATATATATATGTATATATTATTTCCCATAGTTATGCATTACATCTCAAAAATAATACACACTCCTTGAACCAAAGGTTTAGTGTTTTGGGGAAGTAGCTACATAACCATGTAATTACCCAATAATAATTCAACATCTCCCAAAAAAATTCATCACAAATTATATCCCCCTAATAATATTATTTTTTATAACTTCCTCAGGAATTGGTAAAAATGATAAAGGATTTAGATTTGTTGAGTGGCTCCATTTCATTCTCGTTTTTATTTAGTTTTGATAATTACTTCAACCTGTTAGTATTTTTTTCTATAAAATTTGTTTACAATTTCAGATTTAGTACATCAAAGTGTTTAACTTATATCGGAAGAAATTTTTATCATATTCTTATGAATTTTATTCCTTTTCTAGAATAACAATATTGTAACACCCCAAGATTTCATAGTATGTTATCTGTTCAAATTATTTCAACAACATGTGTTACACGCAACATCGAGTTCAAGCGCACCACTACTTACCAAACTAGACATTAAAAAAGAGGTTATGAATATTATTAACCAAATTTAAAATTATATACACACTAAATAATTTTAAAATTCATATTTTTTGTTTCTGAGATATAATAAAAGAAAAATTCAATTTAAAAGATAAAAGAGGTATTTTTCAAACAATACAGTTTTATGCCTTTTAATGGAGAACCCTTCTTAAATCCAATATTTGACACTTTAATATATTTAATTTAGTTAAATTAAATTCATCTTCAGAATGGGGACATAAAAATTTAGTTTCGATTGATTTTTGGTACTTTTCTGATAACTTTCATATTTCGATGAATAGTGAAAAATTAATAAATTTTAATTAAAAAACATTTTTAATAAAAGTAATTAATAGTGTTAAATTATAAATTTGAATGGTTTTAAAGAATAATTATATTATATTTTTATCAGTTAATATATTTTAGGTCATTGGATGTAATTACGCATTTAAATTGAACATAAACAAGTGTCAATCATTGGATAGTTATTATTTCTTAAAAACTCGCTTTTTGTTTGGACAATGAGAATTAATTTTAAATTAATTTCAGCCACTTCTATATCATGAATTTGGAAAAATGTATTCTATATTTTTAATCAGGAGGTAAAAATTGTGTAAATAAGAAACATGTATTTTTAGACATTTTGAATAAAAACATCGTTAAATATTTTATTTACCTTGGTTAAAGGGATAATCCGGTAAATATGGGTAATGAAATAATATTAAAATTATATAAAATTACCCAAAGACATGTCCTAACCAAATTTTCTATTATATATCTGACCATGGGAATCCTTGGGATGATTCTAGGACCCCTGGGGGCCATGTGGGAGTGATAATGATATTTTATATTAATTAATCAAAATTAATGACAAAAATAACAAAAGCATGTATGTTTTAGTAAAACATTTTAATATGAGGTTATATAATTTATAACTTAGACTATAAATATTAATTTTAAATCTAAAACTATTTCCTACATTATGATATTTTATTTAAAAAAATTAGACATGAAATAAATATATTTATTTCTGACACAATAATTATGCAGTATTTTCCTTATTAATAAAAGAATCAAATATATGATACTGTAAATATTAAAATAAATATAATTGTAATTTTTTGATGCCCTCCACAAATATTATTTGTTATTATGACTTGTTATTATTTATTCAATTTATTTTGTTTGATGTAATCATTTTTTGATAACTTTCAAAAAAACTAAATACTAAATATGGTCAAAATTGAAATAAATTAGTTTTTAAAACAAGTACTATATTGTAGGTTGATATAATGTGGAAAAAATCAATGTTTCATCCAAAGGGATTAAATAATATAAAATGCGTCATTAATTAACCTCTTGAGGTTCTTTTGGAAGTTTATAGTATGTTTATTAACCATATAGTGTAAGAATACAAGAAGACGCTGTAAAAGTTAAACTACTTAACTAAGAGTTAAATCTAAACGATAAGGATAAATGTTAACTTGAACATTAATAAAACCTATTTTTTGACAGGATTTAGACCCATAACCACCTAATTCTATAAATAAATTCATTATGATCCATTATAAACCTAATATTATTGTATAATAAATTAATTTTTCAATCATTTTCTAAAGTGACCCTCACACCCCTTATAAAATGACACTTCCCCTTCACATAATTTCACTCATACAAATCCATTTGGATCGACCAAACCCAAACAAAATACCTTATCAACTATCCTCCCTTCAACCAAGAGGCCATACATTGATCATAAATCCAACCAAAGGAGCCCTTTTGATCAACTCAAAAGGTAACAGTCGAAGAAGATGTAATAATTTCACCACCCTCTTTCCTATTCTTGTCTTCTTCTACTTCCTCTTTATTTATTGTTTGCGAACTAAAATAATAACAAAAAACCTTATATATACTCTGATTTCACTATAAATATGGTAAAACAATATTACTTATTATATCCATTCTATAATGACAAGGTCACCATACATCTGTACGTATGGCTTACCGTCTCCACGTCGTGGTGTAGTTTGTTATTGAAACACTTCATTATTTGGATGGTAATAATAAGTAGTGTAACTGCTGTAAATAATAGATATATAATGTTAATGATTATGTATATATGATATACCATCTAATTACATATTATTTAACCATCAATATAATCATATTGTCGCTCTTGCGTACGTATGGATTATCGTCTCCACGACGCGATGAAATTTATTTCCACGTTCACCATTCAACGATGATTATAAAAATATATATTATTAATAATTATGTATTATATAACTTAATAATTATAATGGATATATATATATATATATGTATTTATAAACTTACATATATCTTATTCACTTACTTCGTTCAATACGATATGAAAACAGAAACAACATTTATGCGTACATACAGCCTACAGTCTCCATAAACGGTGCCTCCCATTTCATATATATATCTATTATAAATATTTATATTATCAATATATATGATATATAAATAAATTTTATACTCTTTAATTATTTAAATCATGATCTAAATGATATGATCAAGTATAACATGTTAAAACATGTATGATAAAGAATGCGATTATTACCTGAAATGTTAATTTAACATGGAAATTATTTTTAAATGTGTAATATAATGTCATTAATGAATAATGTATCATATAATAAATATTAATATGGTTATGGAAATATTTAATAACATACAATGGTCATTATATAATAAGTTAATCATTCCCTCGCCCAAAGGAAAGTGCAAAGTAAGGGTTAATTCTACAATCTCTTTATTATTGGAGGCTATTTTTCTTGATTATCTACTGGGAGCTCTTTATCATCCACATTTGTGTCTCCTAAATTTTTTTTCAAAAGTCATATTTTTAGGTTTTATGGAAGGGAGTCTTTAACTACATCATCATTTTAAATTCTTTAAATATTTATTCTTCTAAATCATTCTCATTAATGTCCATGATCTCAAAATGGTTTTTAAGGATTTATTTATATGGACATGAATGTTTTCAAAATGTTAATTCATTTCAAAAGATTCAATGTGATATGGCACACTTTGATTCAAAAATTTCTTAAATTTCTTCCTTTCTAAATTGTGTGACTATTAAATATTTTTTTGAAAAAAGGGATATTTCTCTCAAAGAGTTTTAAAGAAATTCATCAATGTCAACATCCATTAATGGATTGTAAACTTGTTTGAAGTTGATTTATTATGATACAAATCTTCTATATTGTATTGAAGGTTTTGTGAAATGTTTGACTGTGTATGTGTTATTTTTATACCATTCATGGTTTATGGATAAAGTATTGACATTTTATATGCTTGTTTTAATACGAATGTTTATGTTGTGTTTAAACCTTTTCATATGAGGAATGCATTGGACTTAGTAAGTGACGGGTGGAGCCCGCTATAGCTCTTCGATGCATCGGTAGACCACAAGAGACAAACAAGTGTCTTGGCACAAGGATTTGACAAAATCTTACTTGTAGTCTTGGAAGAAGGCCTTTACTATGTGGTTACGAAGTCTGGAATTATGCATTCCAACATTACGAAATTGGATATTGATATTACATGTGATTGTTCGACTAGTAGAATACCCATTTGAATACGTAAATGGAATTATTTGATTTATCTTTTCTATATTATTCTAAATTTTATGTTTAAAAGGCTTTTCTTGTGTTATTATACATGACCTTAAATTTTTATGTTTATTTTTGAATGTTTCCGCTATATTTTTGTCCTTACTAAGCATCTGAGCTCACCACATTCATTGTTTTATTTTTTTAGGATTCCAAGAAGGGTATTATTATTGATAAGAAGGGTTAAGCTATGGGATTAATGTTGTTATAAATGGATCATTTATGATGTGTTTTATTATTTAATGTGTAATGTAACATTCATGTATGTAATCTATTTTCCGAGAATTCTAAACCGATCGGTCTTTTGTGACATAATTCCTTGTAATCATGCCAATGTATTAAAATAATGCACCGACTTTGGGCTTCGGAGGTCGGGGGCTTACTGTAACAACCCGAACATTTATTAATATATTTTTCATGAATTTGGTGAGTTATTTTATTTTATGCCCAAAAAAACTATATTCATTAATTAATAATGTGAGTATAATTAAATGAGAACATTGGGTTTCGACTATTATATGACCATTGGTCTATATAACCATTGGAATCTAAACTCTTTACGTTACAATTTTTTGTTTATAAATATAAGTGATATTGGTTAATTAATATAGAAAGAATATTAGATGGCCCCATCCAATAGTATTAAGACAATTGAAGCCCATCTGAAAGAAATCAAGAAGGAGGTATCACCGTTGGGCTTTGCTCTGGACCAAACTCATGCCAAACTTCATCATGTGAAGCTGGAACAGAATCTCCTTCATGAGAAGTTCAAGCTGATAGAAATCACCACTCGAGCAATGTTGGCTGAGCCACCCTAAGATTCTATCACCTTGGCACACCATACACTTATTTCATATGCTTTTGTTTTATGGGGATATGTAATAAGACCTTATCTGCCTTATGTAATCCTTTGATATAAAAGAAAATTTTGATTTCTTCTTATGGTGATGTTTGTGAATTTTCAAATCTCTGGATAAATATAGGATGTATATTATTGATGTTTATAAAAAAAATAGATATTTTAAAATATTAATGTAATCCTTAAATAATTAATAATGTTAATGATTTTCAAAAAAATAGTCTTCTATAGTTGTGTTCAGTAAGAAATTTAGAGTCTAAAAAGATAAAAAAAAATTAGTGATTAGTAAGTTATGAATATAGATTTTATGCTAATTATTTTTAATGTGACCAAATGGATTAATTAACCTCACTTAAGAATGTATTGATATATTTTAGCCACCTAGATTATGTAATGTGATTCAATTAAATTGGTATAACACTGTTTGAGAAATTATTAATCAACTATATGTTTTTTCGTTTGAATAGTGTTTTTTAAATAAAAATAAAATAAAAAATATATAGAAAATTATTTTTCTAAAATGGAGTTCATTTTTTAATTCAGTGCATCGATATTAGGTTAAAGTGATTTTTGGATATTTTTTTGTAAAAAATGAATTTTTGGTGAATAGTGGAAATACAGTATTTAGTTTCTAGTGTTTAATGACATCATTAAGGATCTAATAATTATGTAATAATTCTGGTATACATATGAATATTACGATAGTGTATGAGGTGTCCCATGTGTTCAATACCATGAGAAAATACTATGGGAAAGCACATGGTTTTTCCAATACCACTGATGAGGTGTCCCTTGGCCTTTAATGACTTGTCCCCACACTTTCCCTATATATACCAAGACATTCCCTCATTAATTTCATTTCCAAATCCTCCTAAACTAATTTCCGGTCTCGCTACCTCCCAAGGAGTCCTCCCAGGGTTCTATCAAGCCTCCCAAGGTCCCGAACATCAAGCGTTCGATGATACTCTTCATGGTAAGGGATCCTATCACCCTCCTCCTTTAAGTCACGACTTCCTCTATGTTGTGTCTTATAATTCACATCTATTTATGTTGAAGGTATGTTCTAATATGTTCTCATTTTTTTCAATTTCATGTCTAATTGTTGAGAGACCCTTTCCGCTCTCAACAATTTATTTTCTGTATTTTTATTTGATGTTGTTAAGATGCCGAATTTCTCATAAAATAAATCGCACCTTTTCTTTTCTAACATGTTTCCTTATCATTTGGTATGTCATTAAAATATCCATACCATGATCTTATTAAGTACCCATATTGTATTATGAATTATTTATGAGTGTTTTACCCTTGTACCCTCTCTTTTCAATGTTTTCTAACCATGTTATATAGCCGCTAAGCTGCATAAATTTCGTCTACAAATTTCTATCTCTTTCTCTCAATAAATTATCTTGTTTTATTTATGTGAATAACCAGACCTATTTAGTTTTTATGGGTTTTCATAAATATATAAATATGATATATTTTATTCTGTAATTGACACACATATAACCCTCACTCCCTTTCCATGGGTTGTAAATGACATAATGATCTTATTTTAATGCTCTTTTTAAACATCATGATTTTGTCATGAAACCCATTTCTTTGATTCTATTTGGGTTATTTATGAAATGTTTTATTATGATCTATGTGGATCACATGATATTAAAGACATATTAAGGGTGCTCCATGATAGCACTCCAATGCATTGGGTAATGAATTAATATCTAGAGATGAAAATTTTCACGATACCTTGGTGAATAACCATGGTAATTTTTATTACACCTTGGGGATGGAATATGGTGATATGTTCATGAATTTATAAATTAAATGTTTTAGCCAGATATTCAAGTTATGTTCCATGTTCTTTTCATTATGATATTCCTATTTATCCATTGCTCAAGTCTTTGTTTTTTTATTCAAGTCCTTATTGATAAAACAAGTAAAATGATTCCCCTGTTTACCATTAATGGGCCTTCTGCATACCATTTCCTTTGATTTACATCTCCAGGTTATAAGATGTAGTAATTTTACTTAGTATGAACTTAGGATGAAGACTTAAAAATGGATTAGAGGAATGTTTTATGTTTTTTTTAAGTTTTATTATTCCAGACTTCCAAGACACTACTCTTTAATGATCCTCTCTATAAAAAATGTAACGAAAAGTTATGTATTAAAGAGGCAGGATTCCATAGTTGGTATCAAAGGATTGTTTAGTTATTTAAGGAAATTATGCTATGAAAACTTTAGGAATATCCCTATATATAAGTTTAAATATAGTAAAACGACTCTGGTATTTTGGTGAGTGTTGAGTAAGTGGTTTATTAAACAAATAAATCCCTGTCTAGATACGAGCAAGTAGAGGCGGCTCTAGCACAGATATACATAGGGGTAAAACCCGAAAACACCAATTTGAGCTATATTCGAACGGGAACTGATGCATGACCATTGTCCTTGCAGTACTCATGTCTACGACACTCCTGGGGAATATGTTTTGTTAATCGAAAGATTTTTATGATTCATTACAAAGGAATTATAGAAAAATGTAATTATTTAATAATCGAGTTTTAAGAAATAAAGTAATTAATAGTTAAAAGATTTTTAAATGGAATTAGTTTCTCACTAAGGGTTTACTCATTTACAAAAATACTGGGAAATAGGAGGAACTGTGAAAATGGTGACCGTAATGGACCATGCGTTGATGGCCCTCTGATGGAAGCCAGAATGGAAACATTCAGGAGAATGATGATCCAACTGACTCAAGTTATGGGGAATAACTTGAATCAAGATGAGATATAGATATCAATGTGAATGGGAAAAACATTCTATTGAGTCCTTTAGGTGTCAATGACCACCAAACATCAGTGGATCAACTAACCCATTGATTGTTGGGTAGTGGATCAGCTCCATCGAGAAGATATTTTTTGTGCTTCATTGTTCAAAGGAAAAAAAGGTCACCCTAACTGTCTATCGCATAGAAGGAGAAGCTAATCAGTGGTGGGAACTAATCAAAAAAAATTAGGCAAAGAGAATAATTTGAATCTATGGAGTGGGAAGAGTTCATATTGATTGTTTTCAGTAAGTATTTACATCGTTCCATGAGAACAAGAATGGAGAAGGGGTTTCTCAAGCTGAAGTTGAAGGAGAATGAATCTGTGGGAAACTACAAGATGAACTTCGCAAGGCTTTCATGATATACCTCTATCATTCCCATGGATCTAAATGGTATGGTTGATATATTCTTTGGAATACTTATACCTCATCTACGGAAGAATCTAGCCAACCAATACTATGATAGCTATGAAGAGATCGTGCAGAGTGCGATGAATGTTGAGCAAGAGTTTGGTTAGACGTAGTGGTCTAATAAATTCAAATACAAGAAGAGATCGTTGGAGCCATGAATATGTATTAGCTTCAATCATGGAAGAGGAGGCAAGAATGTAATACATCCTACGTGTAATAAATGTGTGAAGAAGCATTCGGCGAACTGCCTGCTCGGGAGTGGGATGTTCTAGATGTGTGGTAGAGATAGCCACATTGTGAGGAATTGTCATGGTGAGGTGAAACCTCAAATTCCAAAAAAATGACAAGGGGAAGATGCTGCATGCCCTACCTAATGTCCAATGCTTTAAGTGTGGACAACATGGCCACTTTTCAAATCATTGTCCAAATCCAAGGTCAGTGGAGGGGAATAACCATCAGCCTCAGCAGAGGCCAGGGGATCAAGGCCGTTCTTTTGTTCTCACAATAGTAGAAGTTGAAGCTCAATATGATGTGGTAGAAGGTACTCTTGTTGTTCTCTCAAAGCTAGAAAATACTTTGATTCTGGTTCTACGCATTCCTTTATTTTCTCCATGTTTTCAAGGAATTTATAATCAACCCCAGATTTGCTAAAAGTAGAGTTATCAGTCAAGACTTTTGGGGGGACTATCCATGAATTTTCAGTGTTTAGAAACTATGGTATTTATTTTACTGAGAACAGTCTTATCGTGGATCTATTAGTCATTCTAATGCTATATTTCGACATTATACTAAGGATGGACTGCCTCTCAACGTATATCTAAAATCAATTGTAGAAGTAAGGAAATATCAGTAGTCTTGAATAGAAAACCTATAGTTATCTTCTATGGAGAGAAATCTAAACCTGATAATTATTTAAAAGAACCCCCTATATCCTTATTTATGGAGTTGATTGGTGAATAATGAGAAGGAGATGAGAGTTTAAGGATAGAAAGTTTCCCCATCCTCCAGGAATTTGTTGATGTATTTCCTGAGGAGTTTCCTGGACCTCCCCCTGAAAGAGAGGAAGAGTTCTCTATTGAGCTCGTACCCAGATCTCATCAAATATCAAAGACCCCGTATAGGATGGAAAATGTGGAGCTTGAGGAATTGAAGAAACAAATCCATGATCTTTTGTAGATAGGGTTTATCCGACCAAGTGCGCTCCTTGGGGAGAATCAGTTCTCTTTGTGAAGAAGAAAAATGGATCAATATGGATATGCATTGATTATAAAGAACCGAATGGGATTATAGTGAAGAACAAATACCCTCTTCCAAGAATTGATGAATTATTTGACCAACATCGTGGGGCTCAATTCTTCTCTAATATTGATCTTCGATCTTGTTATCATCAATTGATGGTGAAGAAAGAAGATATTCTAAAAATTGCCTTCCGATAAAGATATAGGCATTATGAGTTTTTTGTTATTCCCTTTGCACTAACTAAAGCACCTACTATTTTTATGGACTTGAGGAAAAGATTATTTAAGGACATCCTTGATAACATTGTGGTAGTTCTTATTGATGATATTCTCATATATTCCAAAAGTTGTGAGGAGTATGAGGATCATCTATGGGATATTTTTCAAACTCTACAGAAGGAGAGGCTTTTGGGACGTTCAAGAAATGTGAATTTGGGTTACAACAAGTTGCTTTCTTGGGGCACATTGTAACCAATGAAGGAATCACCATTGACCCTACAAAGAAAAATGTTGTATAGGAGTTTCCTCAACCTACAACAATAACTGAGATTCAATGTTTCCATGGATTAGCTGGATATTATAAGAGGTTTCTGAAAAACTTTTCATGGAATTCTAATCCATTAACCCAGTTAACACGAAAAGGGGTCATGTTTATATGGACGAAACAGTGTGGGAAAAGTTTCCAAGAGCGGAATAAGAGATTGGTTACTGCACCTGTGTTAACACTTCCCTCATGTAGAGAAAGATTCATTATTTTCAGTGATGCATCTCTAAAAGTGATTGGGTGTGTCCTCATGCAAAATGACAAGGTCATTTCCTATGCATCTCAATAGTTGAAGACTGATTAGTAGAATTATCCTACACATGATCTGGAGTTTTCTACGGTCCTTTTTGCTCTGAAGATATGGAGACACTATCTTTATGGGGAAAAATGTGATATATACATAGACCATCATATTATGATGTATATTTTCACACAAAAGGAATTGAACATTACCCAAAGGAGATGGTTGTAACTTCTTAGCAACTATGATTGTGCAATTCATTATCATCCTAAAAGAGCAAACAATGTTTCTAATGAATTAAGTAGGAAAGACCCAATTTTTCATTCCATGATGAGGATTCAAAAATATCATTTGATCAATCACCTAGTAAAGTTGTACATGGGAATTATAAGGGAAGGGACATCACCAACCCTAAACCTAATTATTTCTCAACCATCATTATTAGAGAATATCAAGAAAGCTCAGAAAGAAGATCCATTGTTATAGAAGAAGTTTGAAGCTATGACGGATAGAAAGTTTTATTGAGTTCAATATTGGTCAAAAAGGTGTACTAAAATTTCGTAAAAGACTATGTGTTCCATCAATTCCAAAAATAAAGAAGGGGGTGACAGATAAAGCTCATAGCTCTACTTTCTTTATACAACCTGGAAGCAAAAAAATGTACAGGGACCTTCGTGATCATTTTTTGTGGGATAATATGAAAAGGGAGATTGTTGTCTACACTACAAGGTGCCTAGACTATTAGAAAGCGAAGGTAGAGAGACAACTTCCTAATGGGGTGTTGTAACCACTACCCATACCACCATAGAAGTTGGACAATATCACTATGGACTTAGTCACTGGTCTCTCAAGAACTTCCAAAGGAAACAATGTGATATGGGGTATTGTAGACCATCTCACCATGAAAGCCCATTTTATCTCTATTCGGGACGATTTCTCTCTTGATCCACTTGCCAGGATTTACGTGAAGGAAGTGGTAAGGCTGCATGGAGTTCCACTTTCTATCATATCTAATCATGATACAAGGTTCACATCATGATTTTGGAGAAGTCTTCAACATGCTATGAGCACTGAATTGAATTTCAGTACGGCCTATCGCCTCTAAACTAATTTCCAATCAGAAAGGACTATTCAAACATTTGAGGACATGGTGATAACGTGCTCAATGGAATTTAAGGGTGGATGGGATCAACATCTTTATTTATTTGTGTTTTCTTACAACAACAGCTTCCACTAAGAATTCAAATGGAACCCTATGAAGCTCTATATGGAAAGCGATGTAGAACTCCTACTTGTTGGGATGAAGTTGGTAAGAGAAAGAATATTGGGCCTGATCTTGTGCAAGAGATGATAGAAAAGGTACATGCCATCAAACAACACATTAAGGCTGGTCAGAGTCAGCAAACGAGATATGCTGACAACCGTTGAAGCAACTTGGAGTTTGATGTCAGTGACAAGGTCTTTCTTTGAATTTCACCTCGAAGGATTATCATGAGGTTTGGGAAGAAAGGGAAGCTCATCCCTAGGTACATTGGACCCTATGAAATCCTTTGATCGCGTGGGAGCAGTGGCCTATCGGCTTGAACTTCCTCCAAATATAGAAAAAGTTCATGATGTCTTCCAGGTATCCCTCTTGAGGAATTACATACCTAACCCTTCACATGCAGAAATCCCAGAGGTGGTACAACTGGAACATGACCTCTATTATGAGGATCAGCCGGTGGAGATCTTGGATCATATAGACAAGGTTCTACGCAACAAGACTACCCAACTTGTCAAGGTATTGTGGAGGACCAAAAATATGAAGAGGCCACGAGGGAACCAAAGGAGTATATGAGTCAGAAGTACCCACACCTTTTCTCCTCTGAGGGTACGAGTTAAAAATTTCGGGGATGAACGTTTTCAAGGGGGGGAGAATGTAATGAACTGATCTTTTTTTAATATTTTTTTCGTAAATATTTTGTGTTATTTTATTTTTATACTCAACAAAACTATAGACTTTATTTAATGAAGTGAGTATAATTAAATGAGACCGTTGGGTTTCGACTATTATATGACTATTGGTCAATATGACCATTGAAAGATAAATTGTTAAAGTTACAATTGCTTGTTTACAAATACAAGTGATCTTGGTAAATTAATACAGAAAGATGATTTGATGTCCCCATTCAGTAGTCTCAGGCCGATCAAATCACATCTGACAGAACTCCAGAAGGTGGTATCCCCATTGTGCATTGCTCTGAACCAAACCCAAGCCAAACATCATCGTGTGAAGCTGGAACAGAATCACCTTTGTGAGAAGTTCAAGAAGATAGAAATCACAACTCGGGCAATGTTGGTTGAGCCACCCCAAGATTCAATCACATTATCACACCTTACACTTAGGTCATATGCTAGTGTTATATATAATGAGCTATGTAACGAGACCTTAACTTATTTATATAATCCTTTTATATAAATAAAAATTTTTATTTCTTCATATGATGAAGTTTTTGAATTTTCAAATGACCAGATAAATATAGGATGTATATTATTGATGTTTAGAAATAAGGGATATTTTAAAATATTTATGTAAAACATAAATAATTAATAATTTGTAATGATTTTCAAAGAATGGTCTTCTACAGTTGTGCTCAGTAATAAATTTAGAGTCTAATAAGATCAACTTAATTTTTGGTGAATAGTAAATTATGAATAATGATTTAGTGCTTCTGATTAGTAATGTGACCAAATGGATTAAGTAACATCATTTAAGAAAGTATTAATATAATTTAGGCACTATTATTAATTAATGTGATTCAATAAAATAGGTAAATAACTGTTTCAGAAATTATTAGTTAAGTATTAGTTTTTTTGGGAGAATAGTGATTTTTAATGAAGAATTAAATTTAAATTATTTATAAAATTATTTTTATAAAATAGACTTCATTTTTTAATTCATAGCATCAATATTAGGTTAAGTTGATTTTTGGGGATTTTTCTGATAAAAATGAATTTTCGGTGAATTGTGAAAATACAGTTTTTAGATTCGGGTGTTTAATGACATCATTAAGGATGTAATAATTCTGGTAGACTTTTTAATAGTAATATATGGTATGAGGTGTCCCAATGTGGCCAATTCCATTGGAAAATACCATGGGAAGACCCATGGTTTTGCCAATACCCCTGATGAGGTGCCCCTTTCCATTAATGACTTGTTCCCTCACTTCTCCCATAAATACCAAGCCATTACCTAATTAATTTCATTTCCAAATCCTCATAAACGAAGTTATGGTCTTCTTACCTCCAAAGGAGTCCTCCCAAGGTGCCTTCAAGCCACCCAATGTCCCGAACATCATGCTTTTGAAGCAACTCTTCAAGGTAAGGGATCCTTTCACCCTCCTCTTTTAAGTCACGATTTCTTTTATGTTGTGTCTTGTAATTTCCATCTATTTATGTTAAAGGAATGTTTTAATTTGTTATTATTTTGTTCCATATCATTTCTAATTGTTTAGAGACTCTTTCTACTCTCAATAATTTATTTTCTGAATTTTTAAGTGACGTTGTTAGGCTACAGAATTTCACGTAAAAGAAATTGCATCATCTATTTTATTTTATGTTTCCTATTCTTGTGGAATGTAATTAAAATATCCATAACATGATCTTATTAAGTACCCATGGTGTATTATGAATTATTTATGAGTGTTTTACTCTTTCCCCCTCTCTTTTAAATTTTTTCTAAAACCATGTTATATAGCCGTTATGCTGCAAAAATTTCGTCTCAAAATTTCTATCTCTTTCTCTCAAGAAATTATCTTTTTTTATTTATGTGAATACCTAGACCTATTTATTTTATATGGGTGTTCATAAATATATAAATATGATATATTTTATTCTTTAATTGGCATACATATAAACCTCACTCCCTTTCCATGTGTTATAAATGATATAATGATCTTATTTTTAAGCTATTTTTTAATGTCGTGATTTTGACACAAAAACCATTTCATTGATTCTATTTGGGTTATTTATGAAATGTTTTATTATGATCTATGTGTATCACCTGAAAGTAAGGAAATAATAAGGGTGCTCCCTAATATCTCTCTAATGCATTGGGTAAAGAATTAATCTCTAGAGATGACATGTTTCTGGATACTTTGGTGAATAACCATAGTGATTTTTATGACACCTTGGGTATAGACCTTGGTGATATGTTTATGAATGTCCAAATGAAATTTTGTTGCCAAAATTTCAATTTCTATTCCATGTTTTTCTCATTATTATATTCATATTCTTCAATTTCTCATGCCTTTATGTTTTTATTCATGTTCTTATTGATAACACAAGTAAATTGATTCCCTTGTTACCCCTTATTGGGCCTTCTGCTTACCCTTTCCTTTGATTTATATCTCCATGTTATGAGATGCAATAATTTTACTAAGGATAAACTTATGATGAAGCCTTAAATGTGTATTAATGAATGTTTTATGTTGTTTTCAAGTTTTATTATTCTTGATTTCCAAGACACTAGACATTAATGATCCTCTGTATGTAAAATGAAATGAAACGTTGTGTATTAAAAAGGCGGGACACCATAGTTACAGTTGGTATCAGAGGAAGTTTAGCAACAACCATGGAAATAAATTTAGAAAAAATCTGATTAGATAACATTAACCTATGATATTCTTTGAGGATTAGTATAGAAAAGCTTCCTAGAATTTTGTTATTGTAGATATTTTGTGTAATTTCCAAGTAATACATCACGGTATGGATACGAGCTGGTAAAGGCGGCTCTAGAAAAAATGTATGTAAGAGTGAAAACCCTGACAAGGAGTTTCGGGCTTAACCCAGGGTATCCTGGTATACGTCAATGGGCCTTTTTTCACTCTTGGATACGACACTGTTGGGGGATATGCTAAGGATAATTCACATTTTCCTTATATAACATTATGAATGATTTAGGAGTAAAACATCCTCAAAGAATGGTTTTTATGATTATAGATTATATGCATAATATTTTAAATTTATGTTAGGTATTTTACAAGTTTGTAATTAGGCATTTTAATACATAAACTAACCTAGTGTATGCCACTGTTTATAAGTGGTTCCTATTAGAAGGAATGATAATTCCAGTAATATGCTTGATCGAAATATTTAGAAGGATCGTATCATTCATGGTATTAAGACAAAATTTAAAAAGGAAATAGTATCCCATTTATTCTCATCATATTAAGAAATAGTATAATCTGTTAATAAGATATGTAAGAAAATTCTCTGAGACCTATGGCGTTGAGGGAAAATAATAGAAGAAAATAATGGAAGAGAGAAAGATGGATAAAGGGAAGTGGGGAATGAAGGATTTCCCAATATGTGATAACTGTAGCAAGAATCACCTTGGTAAATTTTTGAAGGGAAGGGGAGTTCTTTATAAGTGTTGAGAAAATGGACACCAAGTATGTTATTTCAAAGGTAAGAAAAAGGTTACAAATGTACAATGATTTATCTGCAAGGAGTTGGGACACAACACGAATCAATGTCCAAATCATCAGAGTATACCACAAATACTGCTATTGGATAATAATCAAGTTATGATACTACTGAAGATGAAGAGGAATGATTATAGTTATTTTGTTGTTATTAAAGTATATCATCCTTTGAGTATTGTAGTAATGACGTACATGTTATTAGAATTATCGAGTATATAAGGATTGTACAACAATACTATTTCCTTAAGGACTTGAGATTGGGTGGAACCAAGAGAAGTGGCTCAATAGTAGGTTAATTGTTTAGGAAAATATTTGGTTGAGAGAAAGATAAACCATTATATGGTTATGATTTAGAGGTAGTGATTTTGGAATAATAAATGATTAATTAAGATATATTATATTTGATATTTTTGACTACCATGAAATGGATTAATGATTTGTATATTCCATCACTGTTTGAGTTTACAACATTTTTGGATATAAGGAGTATATCCATTAGTCAATAATTAATAAGGCAGCATGAATATAGTCAATATGGTTTTATGGAAATTTAGGGTGTTACCATGTTTTAAAAGAATACATGATGAAGGTATTCACATGTTTTTACATGGAAGAAATAATCTTCATTATGTTTACCTTCCATATAAATTTTGGACAGTGAATTTGGAAAAAAGTATTTTGGTGAAGACTAAAGGTTGGAATAGATTAAGTTTGACATTGGATACTATTATTAAGGTTAAATAATTTCATAATATTATATTTTTATTGTTATAAAAGGATAATCCGGATGTCGGGCGACAACATTCCATGTCAGGTAATGCCGCAAGACTTGAACCCACAGCTGAAGGGAGACAAGGGTGGATCACCTACCCCTTCCATACGTGATGTCCTGGTTTGTCTAATGTATTTATTTTAAATATTCTGACCAATGAATTATAAATTCATTATTCTTGGATCCCTATACGATTAGGATAAATAGAATATTTTTCATTTCTATTATCTTTTGCAGTGAAAGATGAGTTTTTTGTATGAATTAGTTAAAGGATAAACCTCTAATTATCAAGTATATTTCATTCCTATAATTCTATAAATAAATTAATTCTTAAACATTAGGGAAGGGATATTAAAACCAACAATGTGTTATCTTAATACCTTATGTTTTATTGAACCAATGATATTTTAAATCATCATAGATTGACGGCTTTGAGGCCATCAATTTTACACATGTTTGTGATTGATGACCGCAATCACTATCATTAGATATTTAAATATTCCCTCAAATTATGTGTCTCTAATATCCACCAATTTTCTCCTAATCAAGAACATTATTTGATGGTGACTTTTTCATTTCTCGTTCCCTCTTATTAAGACTAAATTTTATTAACCTAATTTCTGATGAGGATTTTCCAAAACGATATTTTTCTATATTTACATTTTATTTTCAAAAAACAATTTCAAATAGTGAGGACCCAATTTTTTGAAGGAGGGGAGAATGTATCATCCCATGATTTCATAGTAGGTCATCAATTCTATGTATTTCAATAACATGTGCTATATGCAACACTGAGTTTGAGCGCTCCACGACTTACCAAACAAGTCATTAAAAAAGGTGGTTATGAATAGTAATTACAACATTTTTAATTTTATCTATCCTATATAATTTTGAAAATCATATTTTTTTTCATAGATATTATATAATAAAAATTCAATTTTTAAGATAAAAGAGGTATTTTTACAAAAAATGTAGTTTTATGCCTTTTAATGGAGAATGATTTTTCAATTCAATATTTGACACTTTTATATAATTGATTTATTTAAATTAAATTCATATTTAGAATAGGGACATAAAAATTCAGTTTGGCTAGTACTTTTCTGACAACTATCATATTTTGATGAATAGTGAAAAATTCTAAATTTTGATTATAAACAACTTTTTTAATCGAAATAATTTATAGTGTTAAATTATACATTTAAATGGTTTTTAGGTATCATTAGATTATATTGTTAAAATTTAATATAGTATAAGTTATTTTATGTAATTTTACATTTAAATTTGAAATAAACATGTGTCGAACTTTTGGTAGTTATTATTTCATAAAAACACGATTTTTTATTTGACTACAAAAATTAATTTTAAATTATCTTCTGACACTTATATGATTTGAATTTAAAAAAAATAGATTCCATATTTAGAATCAAGAGGTCCAAATTATGTAAAAATATAACTTTTATTTTTATACATGATGAATAATTAGTTTGGTTAATATTTTATTTAACATGGTTAAAGGGTAAATCTGGTAAATATGGGTAAATAAATTATATTAAAATAATGTTAACATACCCTAAAATGTGTCCTAACCGGATTGGATAATACATGTCCGACCATGGTCATCCTTTGGTCTATTTAAGGACCCCATCGAGCCACTTGTGAGTGATATTGACATTTTATATTAATTAATCTAAAGTAAAGACAAAAATAAAAAAAACATGTATATTTTAGTAAAACATTTTCATATGGGGTTATATAAATGATCTCTTCAACTATATATATAAATTTTAAATCTAAAATTATTTCCTACATGATTATAATTTATTTATAATTTTTAGACATAAAATAAATATATTTATTTATGAAACAATAATGATGCAGTATTTTCCTTATTAATAAAATAATCAAAAAAATGATATTTTAAATATTAAAATAAATATAATTTGAACATTTTGATGCCCTAAATGAATTTTCTAGGTGAATATAAAATTTTAGTGTTGATTAAATCTATTTGGATCGAAGTAATCAAGTTTTGATTACTTTCACAAAAACCAAATACTAAATAGTGTCCAAATTGACATATATCAGTTTTTAAAACAAATACTATATTGTTGGTTGATTTAATATTAAAAAATATATAAGGTTCATCCAAAGGTCTTAAATAATATTATATATGTCATTAATGAACCACGTTAGGGTCTCTTGAAAGTATATAGTTTGTTTATTTACCATATAGTGCAATAATACAAGAAGACACGGTAAAAGTTAACCTATTTAACTAAGAGTTAAATCTTAAAGATAAGGTTAAAGTGGTAACAAAAACTTGTATAAAACCTATTGGATGAGAGTATTTTGACCCAAAACAACCTAAGACTCGAAATAAATTAATTTTGAGCCATTGTAAATAGATATATGATTTTAAAATAATTTTTAATTTTAAACATTTCCTCAAGTGACCCTCACCCCCCTTATAAAAGGACACTTCCCCATCACTTAATTTCACACTTTGAAAGTCATTTGTTTCACCGAAAACCTGACAAAATACCTTTTCAGCTATCCTCCCTTCATCCAAGAGTCCTTAAATTGATCATAAATACTTCCTAAGGATCCATTTTGATCAACTCAAAAGGAAACACTCGAAGAAGAGGTAATAATTTCACCACCCTCTTTCATGTTCTTTTCTTCATATACATATTCTTTCTTTATTGTTTTCATACAGAAATAATAACTCTATTACCTTATATATGATGTGATTTTACTATAAATATTTTACAACCATATTCATTATTCTATTCATTCTAAAATGACAAAGTCAATATACGTGTGTACGTACGGCTTACTGACTCCATGTCTTGGTGTAGTTTGTTATTCAAACACGTCATTATTTGGATGGGAATAATAATGATTATAACTAATTTAAATAATAAATACAACATGTTAATGATTCTATATATAAGATATACCATCCAATTACATATTATTTCACCATCAGTATAATGATATTGTCGCTCGTGCATACGTACGGATTACCGTCTCCATGACGCGATGAAATTCATTTCCACGATCACCATTCAACGATGATTATAAAAATATATATTATTAATAAATATGTAATATATGAATTAATAATAATAATTGAGATATATATATATATATATATATATATCTGTGTTTGTGTGTGTGTGTGTGTGTTTTTATACTTACATATATTTTATTCACTTACTTCTATTAAATACGATATGAAAACTGAAATAGCGTTTATCTGTACGTACGACCAATAATCTCCTTAAACGGTGCCTCCCATTTCATATATCAATCTATTATAAATATTTATATTCTAAATATATATCATATATAAATCAATTTTTATATTATGGAAGTATTTAAATCATGATCTAAATGATACGATCAGGAATAATAAGTTAAAACATGTACGATAAAGAAAGCGATTATTACTCGAAATGTTAATTTACCATGGAAATCCTTGTTAAATGGTTAGTTTAAAGTCATAAATCATTCATGTATTATCTAATAAATATTAATATGGTTATGGTATACTTTAATAACATACTATGGTCATTATACATGAGGTTAAACGTGTTGATGACCAAAGTAAAGTGCAAGGTAAGGGTTAATTCTATAATCTCTTCATCATTCGAGGTTATTTTACGTGAGTATCTACTAGGAGATATTTAAAATCCACATATTTGTTTCATAAAAATATTTTCAAAAGGAATTTTTTATGGTTTTATGGAAGGGACTATTTAACTTGATAATTATTTTAAATGGTTTTAATATTTATTCTTCTAAATCATTCTCGTTAACGTGCATGATATCAAAATGGTTTTTAAGGATTTATTTATATGGAAATGAATGTTTTTAAAATGTTAATTCATTTCAAAAGTTTCAATGTGGTATGTAAAACACTGATTAAAAAATGTATTTAAATTTATTCCTTTAAAAATTGTGTGACTTTTAAATGTTTTTATGAAAAAGGGATATTTCTCTCAAGGAGTTTTACAAAAAAAATCATCCATGTCAAAATGCATTGATAGATTTTAAAGTTGTTTGATGTTTATTTATTATGATACGAATATTCCATATCGTATTGTAGGATTTTTGATATGTTGGACTGTGGATGTGTTATTTTTATACCATTTATGGTTTATGGACAGAGTATTGACATTTCGTATGCTAGTTTTAATACGAATGTTTATGTTATGTTAAATCCTTTTCATATGAGGAATGCATTAGACTTTGTATGTGATGGGTGGAGTCCTCTATATATCCCTGATGCATAGGTAGGTCTCATGAGACACACTAGTGTCTTGGAACAAGTCCTAGAAAAAATCATATATGTAGTCTTGGCACAACTCCTTAACTATGTGGTTATGAAGTCTGGAATTATGCAATCCAACATAATGAAAGCAGATATTGATATTACATGTGATTATTGAACTAGTAGAATATCCATGTTAATAATTAAATCGAATAATTTCATTTATTTTTTCCATATTATACTAAATTTTATGTTTAAAATTATTTTGTTTTAGACTTATACATTTCATTAAATTTTTATGTTTATTTATGAAAGTATCATCTATATTGGTATTCTTTCTGAGCATTTGATATCACACCTTTCAATGTTTCCTTTTTTTCAGGATTCCAATAACTGTATTATGGTTAATAATAGGGGTTAATCTATAGGAATAATGGTGTTATAAAAGGATTATTTATGTTGTGTTTTACTTTCTAATGTGTAATGTTATGTTAAAGTATTTAATCTATTTTCCAAGACTGCTAAACTGATTAGTATTTCGGGACATGATTCCTTGTAATCATGTCAATGTATTAAAATAATGCACTAAATCTGCGATTTTGGGGTCGAGGTATTACCAAGATTATATTAATTTCACTTGATTATGTTTAAAGGCATTTCAATTATTTCAATGTAAATAAAATTCAACGAAACTATTACAAGATGTTATAGAGATACTGTAGTTTCAAACTTAAATAAAATTATAAATTATAATTATATCTTAAGAAACATTCAATGTATTAATTGGAGAATTATACCATTGGATATATAATGGAATTATCTAAACATTGTTAGTTTATGTTGATATCTGAAAATGATGTTTTGATACTCTAAAATATCACAGGAGTTTCTGAAGCATTTTTCAACTGTATTGTGAACTAAATTGAAGACCTATAGAATTTATATTACTAAATGTTTTGAAAATTTTAGAATTGTTGATGACCTGGTGTGATGGAATGAATATAATTTTATATTTATATTATCATTTTACATCAAAGGATGAAATTTTTTTTGGGTGGTTAATTAATTCACTAAAGATTTGGAATGTAGTTTTCTAGATGTAGTTTTCCATAATGTTACTAATTCAGTTTTTCAATGATATCAGTTGTTTTAGAAGTTATATTGATTATATTCATGAACCTTTAGAAATATATAGAGATTTAATAAAAATAATTTTCGTGGGATTAAGCCTGAATATTATGGTAAATGGATCAAATAATTAATCTATCCCAGATGTTAAGATGTTAACATTTTCCAGAAACACTATTCATACCCAGCATTGGTAGTCATAATGTAAGGAATGACCACTATGTTTTATAAATGCATGTAGGGATTATTAACCATTTGATGAATAGTAAATTTATATATTAGATACCCTGTATATGGAATGTATCCCTATGATGGAATATGTAATCACTATTCATACCCTACGTTTGGAGATTGAACATATGGATAATCAATGCTCTAATTGGAATTCACATTTCAATGGAAGAATAAATGTGTGGATCATCATCGCTATGTTGCCTTTTATCCCTATCTTACATTTTCATGAATGTACGGTTAATGTACCATACATTGAATGGAACCTTACATTATGCAAAGAAACCTTATGCTATGTAGTTCAACCCTAAGTTAAAATGATCAACAATGGAGTTTTTAAATAAATTCGTGATTTCCAAAATGGTCTAAATGGAGGTAATTATAATTTTATGACTGATTTAAAGGCTCTCATGTTACATATTAAATAATTACTATTTATATGGAGAATTATGAATCTCTTTGGATGATTTGATTTTGAATTTTCATGATTAACTGTACATATAGTTTTGAGGAACTATTTCGAATATATTTTAAGAGATTTGAATTGATTTAAACTGGTTTATTAAATTGTTCTAAACTACTATTATTATGAATATATTATTGGAAGAGTAATTCAAATTATTTTGAAAACATATATTAGAGATTTATTCTCACTGAATAAAGAGACAACAGTTCTAGGGTATTATTGGGAATATATATAAAGGTTATTGAATCAAATCATTTTGGGTATCCCAAGAATGTGGAATGATGTTAGAACTACTAGATATTAATTATATATATATATATATCTATGGATGGAAAATAATATACATAAGAAAAAAATTAGAAATGTGGATACTCTAAGAAAAATAAGGCACTATCAATATTCATATTAAATCTAAACTATTTTGAAGAGAGAATCGAACTTATTTTTACATTATTATTCTATCTTGGTCTAAATAAGAAGGAAGCCTGCACAAATTTTTTTTGATCTATTTGCAACTATTTTCTAATAGATGAAGAATCCTTCTTGAATTTTAAGATAATATTTCTATTGCTGTTGTGTAGTATTGAAGATCTTATTTTATCTATTAATTGGTGATGCAACTCTGAGCTAAAGATATTTCACAAGAAACATCATCTCATCTATTTTCTTTTGAAAATATTCTGCTCGGACTCAATCATGGTGAAGTGTTAGTTTCTTGAACTAAGATGTGGTAATTTTTTTCCCTATAAAAGAACCAAAAATCATTATAAAAGCCTTGTAAGGTGTCAACTTCGAGTACTCAGTTGTTGAAGGTCTTGGGATAAGAGGTCCTACTAAGTAAAATCACTATGCTCATGGTGTAAAGCGTTGGTGGAGTGAACAATTGGATTTATGTTCCTCAAAACCCTATACATAATTTTGTTCTATTATTTTTTTTATTTATTCTTCTCACTCAACATTATGCGGGAACGAAATATTACTTCAATTCATGAGGGACGTTTTCATATTTTTATGATTTTTAAAAAGAATCAATTTAACCCCTCTTGTGTCTTCTAATACCCATCCTGACCTCACAATTGGTATAATGGGGTGGACTCTATTAGAAAAATAATGATTTATTTTGGCTCTAATAATCTCAAGATGAAGATTCTGATGAAGAAAACTCTCAATGGAAACTTTTAGGGAAGGAATGTCGATGATCCCTACTACTTATTTTAATGGGGATAATTATGGATGATAGAAAATATCACATTACTATATATTTAAATAAACATGGTTAACATTTTTAGTGTAATATTTTCAAACCATATGAAATCTATAGAATATTGAAAAACTGGGATGTTGCTAAGGAAGATGGGAATTATATTAATTCAAAATCCATGAATGCAATTATATGAAGTCATAGTCCTTATGAATTTAAACATGTTTCTCAATATTCTACTACCTATGAGATGTGGATGACTATTTATGTTTCATATGAATGAAGTGTATGTCAGAAAACTAAGGTAAAATATTTTAAAACATAAATTTGAAACATTAGGGTTGTAGGAATGAGAGAGAATCATTCATAAGAATCAAATATTAACATAATCTATTAATGATGTTGCTACCTTAGGAAATCCAATTCTATAACCTGATCAGGTATTAAAGGTGCTTATTCTTTCACCTTCAATGTGGAATAAAATATTAGCTATTATTCAAAATACACACTAGTTATAAAATTTAAGATGAAAGAATATATCAGAACCTTTATTTTGTACAAAGAAAATATGCACAAAAAAAGAAGAAAATCATATTTCTATAAAAAAGAAAACAACATCACTAAACGTTTCTATAGATGAATTTTTTGATATAGATTTTATCCATTTGGATTCAGGTGATGAAATACCACATATTTCTAAAAAATTTAGCAAGTAGGAAAAATTGATAAAAGAGAAAATGAATTTGAATAAATTGAAATATGTTAGATGATATGAGTGTAAAAAGAAAGGTCATTTAAGACCTTAATATACCTTGTTTAAATACCAAAAAAAATATGGACATAAATAAAAAAGAAATGAAATTAAGTAAGTCAACTAGAAATTCATTTTAAGATACAAATGATGAATCTAATTTAAACTCATAAGCTAAGCATGAAAATAAAAATGTTAATCTATATCTCAGAGATCATTCTGATGAGGTACAATCTTCTTACTCTAAACATTCTTATTCTAAATATCATTCTTATGATGAACATAATAATATTTGTTTTTTATTTAAGTTAAATTTTATTATTTATATAAAGAGCATAAAAATCTTCAAAAATTAATTGCGGCTCTTTTAATTGATAATGATAGTTTATCAAAATCAGTGGCTGATTTAAGATCGAATTCTACCAAAATCTCTTATGATCAGCATGAAACAAATATTAAATAATCCTCTATTGAAGTTGACTATTTAAATGCATGATTCAAGCATTATTATTATAGGAGATAATTGTTTTAATCAAATCCTTGGTAAAAATAAAACATACAATGGAAAACTCTATATTGGTTTTAATAAAGAAAACCCAAAATTATATAAGAATTGTTTTTTTCGAAGTTCGAATAGAAAAAGAATGTCTACAATTAATTTTTTTCTTATGGTATTAACAGATAATATGCTAAGGACTGTTGTTTTAAAAATCCTTAATTTTGTGTTTTCAAGCATGTTCATTAATAAAAATCATTTTCTATCATTAATTATAAAATATTAGATCAAAATAAACATATTTAATTATGTAAATCCTTAATTTCTGACACTACTCAACCAAAAAGTATTTGGGTTCCAAAAGAAACTTGTATTTGATACAGTGGAGGATTGTGCAACTGAATGTCATCATTCTAACATTAAGTGGCTCCTTAAAAATTATAGGAAATTATTATATTATTATTTCTCATTCTATTAAATAGAAACTACATTACAGATGGAATAGTTAATCCAAGAAGTATTTTATTTCCAATTTTAACTTTCAATTTAAATCCACTAACTATTTTATACAGGAGGAGAAATTTTTTAATCTTTTATTTATATAAATTTAATTATTCCTACGCTTAATATTTTAAATATTTTCACACTATTATTTTATTAGATAAATTAATTTGTTTATTTATTTTATTAATAAAATTTCATCGAACTTTTTATAATGATTTTATATAAATGGTTATCTTATGTGTCATCATTCCTTTAATATTTTACTATTTTAATTAATTTCATGCACAAAATTAATCTCTTGTTCATTGGGATACATTTTTCGATTATTAGATTAAAAAAATTTCGATATTTTTGACTTATATATAATTATAATTAAAATCTTTGAAAATATTTTAATTAAATTCTTATAAAATATTTTAAATTAATTTCATTAAAAATATTATAATAAAATTCAATTAAAATCCATTAATTAAAATTTTTTAAAATCATTTACTATTTTTATTATAACATTTTCTTACTTATTTATTTTTTAAAATATTTTATTTATATTCCATGGAAATAGTATTTATTAATTCAATTTATATTAAATAATATTTATGCATGGTCTTAAAAAGAAAACTAATAAATATTTTTCAGGTGTTTGAATTTTTTATTATTATGGAAAGAATTAAATTGTTTAATACATTCATTGTAAACTATTTCTATTCATTGAACAATATTTTATATGTTTTCATGGTTCCATGATTATATATTTTTTTGGTATAATTAATTTAGGTGGGTTATATATTACTATATAAATTTATAAATGTTTTTGAAATAACTAATATTTTTAAATTTTTTTAATTTTTTTTAAAATTTCATGTATTTTAAAAAAATATTCCAATTTTTTATGTTATAAAAAGTGATAAAAAAGAAAATTTTATTTTGTAAACATAATTTTTTTTAGGGGAAGAAAATTTGGCATCTTGAATTGTAAATTATTTTTTCAAGGGAAAGAAAATTATTTCTCAAACATTGAATATTTGTTTGGGAAGTAAATTTTATTTCTCAAAATTTAAATTTCTTTAGAAGAATAAAATTTTTATTTTGGAATTTTAATTTGATTTTATGCTACTTAAAATTTCAAATTCTTATTATTTATGAGAAAAGGTAAATATATTGAGTTATCTAATATACTCAAGAACTCATCTTTTTAACCATTAAAAAAATGGAGTGAAATTTTGATAATAAATTAGGGTTTTTTAATTCTCAAAAAGGATGAGATTTTTGAGGGGCTCCATGTCATTCTCATGTTTATTTAGTTTTGATAATCACGTCAACCCATCAATATTTGTTTTCTAATAAATTTGTAAAGTGTTTCAGATTTACTATGTCAAACTATTTATTTTATATCTAAATAATTTATTATCATATTCATAAAAAGTTAATTTCGTTATAAATATAAAAATATTATATTTATTTCGTCTATGTATGTTGAAATCCTATTTAATTGATTCAATGGAAATTAAAATCATTGAAGCAGTTACATGATGTCCAAGTGATTTGAAAAGTTTCTCCTTAATGTCATTTTTAAATTATAATGTTTTCTCAAGATATTTTGAATGGATTCATGGGTGAATTATACCATTTGATTGACAAATGAATTATTTAAAAACCATTACTTAATTTAGAAATCTCAAAAGGATTTTTTGATGGTCTAAAAAATCACCAATGTTTTTGAAGCAGTTTAGCAACTATATAGTGAACAGATTTAAAGACCTACAACATTTACATTACATAAAGTTCCACATATGTCAGAATAATTTTGGGCCTATGGAAATGGAAATAAAATAATTTTATATTTCTTTAATCAATACACGAAAGGCTAAAAAATGGTTTTGATGGTCAATAAATTCATTGATAATTGGGAATATGATTTCCCAACTACAGTTTTCTAGGATGTTGTAGCTTTAGGTTTTAAAAGACATTAAAAGTTTTAAAATTTGGATTTATTCGATTCTTGAACATTTGTAAAGACCATGAGATATACAAAAAATATGTCTTGTGGGATTAAGTCTGAATATGATGGAAAAGGAATAAAAAAATTTAGTTAAATAAGAAGTTAAAATGTTCACATTTTCCATAAAAACTATTCTTACCCATCATTGGGAAGAATAACGTATAGAATGAACCCTACATTTGATAAATGTGCATATGGAAAATCAGCCTTATTCAGAATAGTAAATGTATGGATCTATAACCCTACGTATAGAATATCTACCCTAAGTTGGAATCTGGAATAACTATTTATACCCTACATTCGAAGACTATATGTATGGATAATAAATTCTATTTTTGGAATCAACATTATGATGGAAGGATGAACATATGGATCATCATCCCTATATTATTTTTTTCCCTATGTTATGTGTGCGTGAAATTTTGGTTGTGGAACCATACTTTAGATGGGACATTAATCTATGAAAAGGAACCCTACACTATGCAGTTCGACCCTACATTTGGATGGTAAATGATAGAGTTTTATTTAATTTGTGATTTTTGAAATGGTATCGATGGATATATTTATAATTTTATGAATAATTCAAATTAATTCTTGTAAGGTATTAAATCATTCCAATTTATAAAGGATTTTTTTAATCTCTTTGAATGATATGATTTCGACAATTGATGATTAATTGTGCTTCTAGTTTAGAGGAAATTTTCAACTATAAATAATAGGTTTTATTACATTAAAAAAGGTTTATTAAATTGTATAACGCAACTTTTATTATAGAGATATAATTGGGGGACTCATTCAAATTATTTTTAATACAGTTATTAGATATTTTTTCTATAGGAATAAAGAGGCAATTTTGCTACACTATTATTGGGGATATTTATGAAGGATATTAACTAAAGCATTTTAGGTATCTTAAGTAAGTGGAATGATATTAAATCTTTTGGATATTTATTCCTTATATATATCTATCCTTGGTAGAAAAATAATGTAATCATTGAACAAAATAAGAGAGGTGAATACATTGTTAAAAAGAAGGCACTGATATTATTCATACTAATGCTTGATGATTTTGAAGATATAATTGATCTTCTTTGTTATTTATTATTCTCTCATGTTGTAATGATGCAGTAATCCTGCACAGGCGTTGTTTGAACTATTTTCTACTATTTTTTAGAATAATAAGAATCATGCTAGACATTGAAGATAATATTTATTCTGTTGTTTGGATATATTGATGATCAGATTTTATCTACTTGTTGCTACTGCAAGTGTGATCTAAACTTATTTCACAACAAAGTTCATCTCATTTATTTTCTTTTGAGTATCAGATACATGAAATCAATTGTGGTGGATTTTTAGCTTCTAGGATTAAGCTGTATATATACCAGTTCCCTATAAAAGAAATAGAAGGCCCAATAAAATCCTTGTATGGTGTCAAATTCATGTATTCAGTTGTGAAAGGTTTTCCAATAAGATGATATTCTAGTGAAAGTCCCCAATATTATGGAGTGGTGAATTAGTGTAGTGGACTAGAGAATTTTTTTGTTCCAAACCACTAAACATCCTTGTATTCATTTCCATTATTTATTTCTTCTGCTCTTTTTGAATAATGTGAGAAGAAAAGGTTCACATATTTTCAAGAAGGACATTTTAATATTTTCATTCTTTCAAAAAGGACAACCCCCCCTCTTGCGTCTTCATTATAGCCATCCTATCCAAACAAGATAAAATTTCCAAAAATAGAAAATATATATGAATGAGTCAAGGATAACATTTTATTATATCGTAATCATGTAAAAAACTAAAAACTAAAGAGAAATTACTAATTTATTGTATAAGATCATGGTGTCATATAAATAGAATATAAAGCATTATTTCTTGGGAATGAATCATATAGTAGGAATGAATAACCATAATAATCATCCTGAGTTAATAAAATTTACCATGGCTTAGGAACATGAAATCATAATTCAAAAATTAAGACCTAAAAACACATAACAAAGGAAAATAAAACAATCATAACCATAAAAAACAGTAACATCTTGATAATATCTACCTAACTGACAACCATGCATAATATCTTGATCGTAGATAATTGAATCATGTCCATTAATAAAATTATAGACATAGATAACTACATCATGTCCGTGAATATAATGTGAATATATCTAATTTCCTTATGATCATGAATAAATGATTTATGTCATGAGATATTAATATTTACCCAATCCAATTTAGGATTAAATAATTTTGGGTCAACCCTTCACCTAATGATAAACCATAAATATGTTTGTCACATCAATGAAGCAAAAGTCATATCATAGTAAAACCATGTAAAAAATACAGAATATATAAATATTCATATGTTATAAAAACCATCCAAATAATGAAGCTAAATATATTGGTATATACAATTCAAATATATTAATTATGTATTGGGTATTCATTTTGTATATAATGAATTTATATGAGATCATGTCAATAAATTTCTCAATTCAATCAAATTCTATGGTCGGAAAAATGAACAACCATTAATCAAGTAAAAAATATATTATATTCGCAATATAAATTCATTTTTAGAAATGTTTTATTTAATTTTACTTAATGAATATACATGTTAAATATAGTGATGGATCAATCTATGATAAGAAAGTAAAATAGATGAGAATCCTGAAATTTTTTTTATCATTTTTAAAATTTTACTAAAAAAAATGTATATATGTTAATTTAAATATAATTTTCAAAATGATAACAAATTTAAAAAATTAATTTAATAATAAAAATTAAAATAATAGAACATTAAAATCACGTTAATAGTATGAGAAATGTGATGTGAAATATATAAAATGGCACAAAAGTTAAAAGAAATTATTTCAAATCAATTTTAACCATTTAATGTAACCCATGTCAATAGAATAGTTATTAAACATAATTCTATATATAATTAATGATATATAAGATATTTATATAATTGAAAAAAATTTCAAACTGTTGTGATAGTAAATACAAATATTTTTTATATGAAAAAATATGGGCATTGAAGAAAGATACTTAATTGATGAATTTTGATATTTTCATTATAGAAAAAAAATTATATAGTATGAATCAATACAGAATAATTTTTTTGAAATGAAATTTAATATCCATAAAATCCGATATAAAATAATCTATCATATAGTTAAAGGTAATAATCTATAAAATATAGGAGGGTATATTATAAAAGAAAATGAGGATAACTCAACGAAAAGAAAATGGCATCAAGAATTCATAACAGCTTTGGTAAATATTGAATCAAAATCCATGCTAATATAGAATAAAATTTTAAAAATCGTGGGTAAAATGTATCTCAAGATGAAATATGAAAAGGAGATAAAATATACACCATAAAAAGAAAAAATAGGTGCATAATATTAATCATGTTTGAAATTAGATAACTTTAAATGAAAAAAAATCATATATTGGATTCTATATTGGCCAGACATACCATAACATCCATTAGAATAAACATTAACATATTAAACATTGATTTCATACATTATTCATATATATTAAAAATTTTCTCTAATCAATTATACTTATTTTTTTCAAATATTAGTATTCGGTAGTTTTTTTCATCATTGGGTGTTATTATTTTTTTATTTTTTATATTATTTATAATATATTGATTATGATCACCATTTTATGTTATTACATTCATTATTCACTATTCATTAAATATTTTACACTATTTATCCATGATTTGTTTAATTCCATCATGTACATTTATTTTGTATTTGATTGAAATTATTTTCAGGTGGGTAAGAGATGTTCGGGAGTATAGAATCATAAAGAGAATACTTAGTGGATGGTGGTGTAGATTTAAAAGCTATAGTTTTCTCAATGGGTAGATTATGGGGATCCACCAAAATATCAATGTATTTTATAGGATCTATAGTGTTACTTCATATCCAACTAGTTGACTATCCAATAAACCATCGGTTAGCTAGTGGTTCCATTTGGGGCCCAGTATGGAGAGTAGGTTATATCGTCTTTTTTAAAAAAAACAACCCATCTATATTTTTCACACTCTGTTAGGAATACAATGACCACCAAATTTAAAAGAAATATTAGCCATGTTTTTGGGAACTCTTGTCTCTTTTTATCTCCTCCCTTGGATGCCCCATCACTAGTTTAAACAAACGTTTCTGAATTATTTGACTTCTATATTGATCAAGATAAATTGTATCATATTAAACATGATTACAACCAATTAGAAGATTTATTTCATTATCAAATCTATGAGTTATGTAATTTTATAACAAGATAATTGTTAGTTATTGATTAAATCAGCACAAATACCCGTATTTTGTTAATTAGATCATTTCATGGAACTAGCCCATTTTTGGCAACGAATTTTATCACGTATGTGTGATGTTGACCTACCTTTTAGATGTTGATTATTCTAAATGTTATATGATGTGGTGGAATGTGGATGATCATAGGATTTAACACTGTATAAATATACTTTAATAGAAACCCTTTATCATAAAAATATTACTGAATCTAAGGTATATTGGCCTTATCATTAGCGCATATTATTATAGGTTCTATGCAATTTGTTTTTGATATTGTGCATATCTCATGAGCACTTTTCTTGAAATTTATCACATTTTTTTATTTGTGTGGATCATGGGTGCTAATCGTGATATTTTATCGCATGTCATGTGTGTGTGCGTGGCCTCATGAGATCAATGGTTGATGTTTTCTTACATATGTATTTGTGAAGGTTATAAAAAATTATTGGGATTAAGTGATTCTTTATCTATCATCTTGTATCATTTACTACATGTTTTATATTACTTTATACTACAGTTTAAATTTTGGTTGACCTTTATGGACTATCCCTCCTATAGGGGATGTGTCAGACCTTCAATCAACATGTACATAGGTTATCTATTCAAAGAGATGTATTATATAGTTTTATGAACTATCCAATTTATTGGGATATGTTAGGAGGATGGTTGAAATTATTTAAATCATGGAGATGATTCATGTAGATTCAGTATCTAAGGAACATTCATATAAGTTATACTTGTGTGATATAGTTGTTTTTTATTTATGTTTGTTTAATTTTTTAGCATGTACCAATATAACTTAAAGAGTTATTCTATGGAGTCATTATTGGTGTCATATTGGGTTTCACACTCTATCCATATGTTGTAATATCAATTAACATGTACATTATACAACCAAGGAACTAGTGATGTGAAATGTCCATGTGGTGGGTAGTTGAGTGGGAATAATAGGGGTGTTGTGATTTTTTGTTTATTATTCTGTATTGGATGTTTTTCGTATATTTTCTTAACCACTTTTATCTTATTCATTGATTCACTAACTCTGGGGATACTAAATTATATATTTTGGGTTCTATGACTTACATGTTACCATTTAATCAAATGATTTGGATCTATAATGGTATATTTCAACAATACTAATTTTAGTTCTTCCATAATTATCGATTTTTATTATTATCACTACCATTATATTATCTAATAATTACATGATACCATGATCATAGTCTCCGTAATATGTCCTTATACCTTTATACAAGATAAAACCCTTTTGGATATGCATATTTTTTTCATGATTTCATGATTAATTTCATCCCGAAAATTGGGATTTGGATCAAGGTGTTACAAAATCATAAAGAATAAATAAATTTCACTAAATTTAATTTTTTTCCTTTACTTGATTCTAAATAGTATATATTGAAGATATTATGGGAGAGAATATACTATGATGATTATGGTAGTTCTTAGCCAGCACTATATAGTGGAACACCAAGTTTCCAGGAAAATGGTATTTGATGTTCTTATTATTCATTTTCATATTTTATTTAATTCACCCTGAATGATTCAAATAACATTGGAATACTGATTTGTGGTATTTTTTGTTTGTTCAAAATCTTTTCTAAGAATGTATCATCACAATCCATATGCATGTTTCATTCAATAAATGGAGACCTAATAATTAGATTGTCTGCTGGAATTTATTATTTTTTCTCATGGTAAAATATTTATTTCCTTACATTATTTACTCCGGAGTTTTTAATTTTTGAGTATATATATATATATATTGGTGAATAACATGAAGTTTTTATTGGATTATCATTGTCCAAGGGTAGTGATTATGGATTTGGAATTTTTTTAGCTAACATATTCGTTTGAAACTTGTGGTAAACCATTCTTTGTGTCAATGATTTAATGTTAGAATTCTTGGTTTATTTTTTGTATTCATTTAAATTTCGATATAGTATTATAGGAATGTTCAAATCATAGACATGTTGTGTAGCATATTATAGAAGTTCAACATAATTCTTCAATAGTGTATAATGTCCCAGTTTAACCAGATATTATATTTGAAGATGTTTTCGAGCATTCTCTAATGGTTACTTCAATAACTTATTCTGTAGAAAAAATCCATCGTGGACTCTTCTGGATAGTACCTCTACATGGAATAATATCCAACAAATGTAGTCTAATTAAATTTGAATATGTATATAACATCAACCTCCACATATTTCATTCTTTCAAGGTACTAGAGATCCCCATGATGTAGATGACAGGGTATAAGTCCTCCATGAGATATTTAATCAATTGGAGACCTTGGATGATAAAAAACATTAGAATGTGACCTTTATGCTTCAAGGAACTATGGGATTATAGCTGGAAAAAATGATTCAAGTAGGTAGATGTGAAGAGAAAATGTGGGTGACCATCAAGGACCCCATAATCAATTAGTTCTTCCCAGATGCACTAATGTTGGACCATGCTCAATACATCATGGATATGAATCATGGGATAATTTCATTATTTTCCGTGTTAATGTTTTCACTAATTTGATTCTATTTGATTATCTTGTGTAAGTGAAGAAGGCATATAAATCTAGGAAGTTTATTATTATTCTTCATCTTGAGAAGAAACTCCAGTTCAGAAGATTTGATATAATGACCAACATCGTAGTACACCACAAAACTCTAATAATGTATAAGGTCATTGACAATGATATGGATAGAATTATTCTTCTAAAAATAAGTGGATTAACTATCATATTATCATGAATATCGATTGTTTATTATTCTATTATTATGAAAATAGTCAGAATATGGAATATATGGTAGGGGTGGATAGAAAATGTAGATAATTCGGTCTTTAACTCCCTCTATGGTAGTTAACACTACTATGTACTATAAATATTGGGTAAATGAACACTATCTCAAGTATTGTATTCTTTCTCTAATGACCATTAACTATTGTGGACTGACCAGTATTCGAATGTGATATTGTTATAATTATATTCAAATTCATGTAGGAAATTCATGTCATGATCTTGTTATAGGACTTTAGTAGCAGGTGAAAACCCCGTAAGGGTCGGTGAGTCAGGTGACTCATGATCTTATTTGCTTCATTGAGTAGCTTTTGGTACGGATAATGTGGTTCATCAAGCTGTAGCTGAGGTTGAATAGGGACATTCAATATTTTGTGGTATGGTAATTATTTCTTCTACATTATATGTTACATTGTTTTATATCAGTGAATCTCATTTACTCATAAAATATCAAATTTTTTATAGTTTTATCCTACTAATTAAGGTCTCATCAATGTTTCTATATATTTTTATAGACCTATGAAATAAATTAAACCATATTTATATCTTCAAGAATATATAACTATGTTTGATAACTTCAATCATGCATGGTGGCTCACAATTCTACAAATGTCAAGTTTTTGTGTGATCTATTTCATGGACTAGCTGACTACATACCATACACAAATCAATTGTTATCAGACATGAGTGACCTCTACGTCACCAAAAGAGGATAAGTTCATATTTATTGGTCAATGTGTTATCAAAATAAACATAGTGGTACCAGATCATTATTATAAAAAATAATTTTTATCAATGGTCAATGGGATAATACTTGTAGTGGATTTGACAGTGACTCCGTCCTATTTGTTTCATGTGGTGATGTAGTTATGAAGTGTATTTCAAAAATATTTTTCATTGTTAATTATAGATAAGGAAGTTGAGTTTGAGATCAATATTGTTCATGATTTATGATTTATATTACTTCCAGTATATCATATGTCAGCAACTAATTTGAAAGATCTTAACATACAACATGAAGATTTTGATGATAAAGGAGTCATTAAATTGATCACTAAAGGAGATCCCTTTGTTTTTCAATGATTGATCTATGTTTTATCTTCCAAAATCATTATGTAAGAAAGGATTACATACCAGGGAAACATTTAATAGAATATATGGGTTATATGAGTATCTTATTATGAATTTTAGGCTAATAAATTCTTTGATAGTGTTCATGTATCTCATGAACACTATATTCCACCAATACATGAACCCCATAATCATTGTGTTCATTCATGACCATTAGATATATTCTTAAAATTTGGAGATTCAAGATAGACACCATGACATCATTCAATGTATTATTCGAGCACATTGGATTTACACCATGTTAATGAAGTTTCACATTCAGATCCATTAGGTTAATTTTATTGGGAACATGGTCTATCAAGAAGGAATATATATTGAACTGAATAAGGTTGAAGTAGGAATTTTTTGGGCATAGCATAGTAATGTGTTTAGGAATCATATTTTCCATTGATTTTTCAAGTAAAATAAGAGGTTTTTTAGGACTTTTATCATCTTGAAGGTCCTGTGAACACATATATTAAAAATGGAGTCAAGTATGAATGGATATACCACTATGAATAAGTCTTCTTAGAGTTAAATAGAATATTGAAATCGACTCAGATTCTTCTTATTCCTAATCCAAGAGTTGACTATTTAGTGTGTTGTGATGCTTCCATTGTTGGCATGGGATATGTTTTGATAAAAAATGATAGTGTAGATACTTACTAGTCTCTTCATCTATATCCCCAAGAGTATAAATACCCTACAAATGAAAAATATTTGGTAACGATGGTTAATGAGATTAAGTATTCGTGACACTACCACTTTGGTGAGATATTAGGTATATTCATGTTCCACAAGAGTGTATGATATATTTATTCTCAACAAGACCTAAATCATTATAGATATGTTTTCTATAATAATTATAGATGTCTAACATTGATATGGAGTATACTCCTAGAAAATGGGATATTATTATAGATTATCATAGAAGGAATATACATGAAATTTGAAATAATTTCGTAGATGTATGGTGGATTCTTATAGATTTTCTAGTTGAATAGAATGTGGGAGTAAGTGATGGTCAAGGGGTAGGCACTTATAAACCCATAGCGATCACATCCTCATTGGTGGAATGAGTGATTTCTATTAGATATTTTGTTCTATATTGTATCATGTTTCAAGAGAGGTTAGCATCAATGAATTACTTTTCCGGACAGGGCGACTGTGGGTCTCTTAGATAAGCATCAAATTATGATATGCTTTTTATCAGAAGCTGACCTCATCAAGGCATGGGAAAGTGATCCTCACAGTTTTAATGGTTTCAAATACAAGCTATTTCGGTGGTCCTTAGATCTTCATATGAAGCAAGATCCTCCGTCTAATGCAACATGTGTTAGCTCCCCTAACCTCCCCCTTCCCTTTCAAAATCACGTTTTAATATGCATTCTAGGAAATATGTTAGGCTAGTATATGTGTTAGGATAGTATAACTTATTCTCTTTGTCACCCTATTAACCCCAGCACATGTATTGAAAAGGATGTGTCAAGATAACCATTTGAATATGTGTGGATTACTATGGGTGAGGATTACCGATGGAAGAAAGCGGTCATCTATGAAACCTAGAAGAACTTCTATCCAGAATGTAATTGATTGGGTCATTCTATGGAATTTTGTAGCAAGGGGTCTTGGTATGATGTGAGGAGGAACAAGGAAAGGGGAAAGGTGCAAGCGTTGCATGAGGAAGCAGAGATTTTGGAACAAAGGTCTCCGGCTTTTACAGGACCTCACAGAGTTGTTATTATAGAAGAGTCTTGGTGAAAATCATGATCAAGCTCAATTGTGTAGAAGACATCAATAGACCAGGGCTAAAACATGGTGGTATCAGTATTTAGTAAGCTGAAAATTGATCTTCATAGCCCCCCATCATCACTGCATCAAATTTTTAGTTTGATGGTTGGAGAATCGCTTAACCAGGATGTAGGGGTACCACATGGACTAGGAAGTAACATTTCCACGGTCTAGATACTAGACGACAAGGATAAATATACAGCCATGGTGCATGAACTGGGTAGTGATCCACCACAGATGTTGCAGGGGACTAACATAAAGGTTCCTTTTCCGGGTAGTTTTGGGGAAGCTGGGGGATCGGATCCCGACAATCTGCCAAGGTGTGCAGACTCTTCAATCTGAACCCCAACCATCTTGAGTAATAGTTTTGAAGGACTTGCTATGGTAGAGTTGAGAGATGAATCATCTATTCTTGTTGTGGGAGTTAAAACCAATAGGAAGAGCCTTGATGGACCCAATATGGAAGGTTGGATCATTGGAAATGAATATCGAGATTGTACTAATAGAGGCGGGGTGAAGAAATTGATTGAGAAATGTAAGGATTATCTAAAGAGGAGTCTAGTCCAACGAGAAATATGAGTAATGAGAGGAGGATGGGTAGGAAGGACTACTCCTCTTTTCAACTTCCTATGAAGACTCGGTGAGTAAAAATGAAAATGTATGTGAAGTTGGATAGCGAGATCAGGTGTCAACTAAAACCACCTAGTCAACCTAAACAATCCTTGGATTTGATTTTTAGATTGGATGATGAGGTGACAAAGCAGGTTTTATTTCTCAATGTCTCAAAACAGGATCCGTCCGAGATGATGGTCCAAGATATTAAAGTGAATCATAATGAGGATCAATATATTTGTGTTGAAAAATAGGTCATGATCTTATTTGGGGCTTCAATAAGGGGATGATCAGGCTCAAGGAGTACATTCAGGTATGGAATAAACAGACTTCATCATTTGAAGACCTGATAAAGGGATATCCACACATTTAGGTAACTAATATATCCTAGAAGTTGTTTAGGGATACGAAATCTGGTAGAATTCAATTGGTTTTCAATGATTTTTCTTACTCCTTTTTTGACTAATGCTTGGTTTCTCACATTCATGTGATGTGTGTGGAAATGAAAAAGTTATTTTTCAATTTGTTTGTCCCAAGGTGAATTTGGGTGTTTGAATTCAGCTTGCTACATGGTTCTTCCTTAGATGATGGTTGGAGCATAATGGCGTCACTTCCGCAAGGCACATAGAGTAGAAAAAAGAGAGGGTGTGGCTTGGACACTGGTTCCATTGTCGTGCACTTGCACATGACTGTTTTCCGAGTTTCCATGCTTTGGTGGAGGCCTTATATTGATGAGTTTCTGGAAAGAGGTAGGACCAATATTCTTCTTGGGGTTCTATTAGGTTGTTTTATTTGGATGTCTATAAGTACTTGGGGTTTCTCACTTCCCATTAAAGGTGATTTGATAATAAAATAAAAAATAATAATCAGGCATCGATGGATGTTGTGTGCTTATAGTTCATGGTAGATAGATATTTCATTCTATCATGATGGGGGATAGGATGAAAGACTCATGTGATTCATAAGGGGAACTACACAAATGGTGACCCTAAATGTTTTGTGGTTTTAGAAACCAATTTTTGTGGTGGTAGATGAAATATAATAATATTGTCTTTGTCTCTTATTTTTTGACTTATTAGAAGATCAATGTGATACATCAGAGAGCTATGCAATTTATTTAGATAATTCTAGTTCCAATATGGAAGTTGAATGAGGTGATGAAGGAAATCAGGATAGGTTTCCCTAACACCCCATGATTTTGAGATACTTTCTGGGGTATAGGGGATTGGTTAACCATGGTGGGTCATTTCATCTAGATTTTGGAGACTAAAACAATGGATTTTCTTTGAAATTACTATTTTTTTATATTGTATAATTGTAAAGAGTGTCTTCAAGCATGGTATCTAACATATACACTTTTCTAACATCATGACTTTTATAAGGGTTTTAAATGGTTATAGAGACTCATTTTATGATAGTTATATCTTATCATCCTCAGACAGAAGGAATTTAAGACAGAATTATATACACCATAGGAAATATTCTTTGGGAGGGTTTTTTAATTTTATAGGATCTTGGGATGATCACATAGATCTGATAGAGTTTTTATATTACAAAAAAATATTGGTATTTGATTAAGATGGCTCTATTTGGGGATCACTATGAATAGAAATTTTTTTCACCATTATATTGGCATAAGGTAGGTAAATATTCCTTTTTTTGTGACTCATATAGTAAAGGATACATAAATGCCCATACAGATGATTCAAAAGTGGATGGTAATGTTAAAATTTAAACATGGATATTATGTTGACTGTATGAAATTAGATTTTGAGATTAGTATGGATGATAGAGTTTTATTGTGGGTGTCCTGTAAATTTAGGAATAAGTGGTTGAGGAAGCAAGGGAAATTGGAACTATGGTATATTAGTTCGTTTGTGATCATTGAATGATTTAGTAAGATAATCCCATTAGTTGGAAATTCCACCATGGTATTAAGGTATTCATAATAGGATTCATGTGTCATAGCATCAGATATGCGAGTCTAATCATTTTCATTTGACCAACTCCATAGATATTGAGTTATAAAGTGGATAAATCTATTATGGAGTGACATATTTGGACATGTGAGGAAAGTGATAAAGTTATTTGGGGAATGAATAGTCCTCTTGTTTGGGTTCAAGGTCAGTACATGAATATATTTGTTGAGCGAATGGTGAAGGAGATAATAATTTTTGAATGGTGGCCTGATTCATTGGAGAATACTTCTAGAGGTACATCTTGAGGAAGATAAGACATTAGAGGGGGATAATTGTGAGACCCTATATTCAAGGTAAATATCATTTTGGTTTTTAAATATATTTTTTTTATATTTTATAACTATTCTTATAATGTTAATAGGTGCTCATATGACTAAAATAAGAATGTGCTAGTCCATTTGGCGATGGTATAGCATAAAAAACTACAACAATCTCACTATCTAGCTATGGGGCCCCATAAGCCATTAAGTGGAATTTGTATTATCTATACAAAATTCCATATCCCACTGGCTAGCTGGTTTGTATTAACTATCCCCTTTATGGGGTTTCTGAGAATATTTGGTTCTCCCTAGAAGCCACCAAATAGTCAGTTATTCTATTCTAGTCATAGTAAGGATTGAAGGTTATACCGAGTTTGTTTAACATGACTTTTTGTCACTTTTTATCACTCTCTTAGGCCTTAGCTAAAACTAAATACAATATAATATCCCATTTGAATACAATAGGTTCTCTTTTTTCCTTCTATCTCTTTCCTTGGAAGCATGAACATCAATTTGATCACAGGTTTCATAATATGGCGATCCATGTACTGATCGGGATCCAAATTATCCCCAATTCATTTGTCAAAACCCATTAAATTCGTGATTTTATCATTGTAGATTATTCTTTATTCAAATTAGAATAAGTTAATTACTGCTTGTTGATTCAATCGACACCCATATTCAATAACATGGAATCACTACATCCTTGTGGTCTATATAGTTTCTATCATTAGATCATATTCTATGTGTGTGATTATGAATTACTTCTTGGGTGATGATTCTCCTCAAACATGGTCCTAGAATTATATTTTTTTGGTGAAATTGGAATGTTTTTATTATTAAATATGATGATTTTAGACATCGATATAAATAACTATCATTGAAACATAAAAACACTTAGAGTTGGTTGTCCCTATAATGAGTTCATATTTATATAGGTTCATATCATGATTGTTTGGTTCACATGTGTATAACAAGTGGCCTATGAATGATGTTGATTTCATATGGTCTGTGGGTGTGTCCCATGGGACCTATTAATAATGTTGGATCACATGTGGGGATCCTATGTAGCCTTGTAATAACAATGTATAATGTTTCATCTCATTTAGATTTCTGATGGTTATGACTCTTTCATAATATTAAGTGATGTTCTATCTATCATACTATATTTTGTATTGATTTTTTCAATGTATTCTTAGTTTGATCACTAAGGTAGAGAAATATAGACTTTCCCATCAAGGGTAGTGTTTCGATAAATCAGCTGACATTTGCCTGGGATATATCTCCATGTGGGATATGTTAGAAATTTTTAAAGACTGTCACATCAAATAGAATATTTCTAGAAATTGGATGACATTCTATATGACATGGAGCTGAAGTAGGTAGATTCAACCTCAAATTAACTAGAATATATGTTATTCTCATGTAATATACATGTTTCTTATCTATTCCTGCTGAAATTCATTGAACAAACAAATATATATTATTCACTTTTTCCAAGGAACTGTTGGTGGTATCTTATTGGGTTCCTTACCCTAGTAATCAAACCAACCCACCATGTCCTACCTGGCCCGTGGAAGGATGATCTATCACAACCCTAAGCCATCCATCAATAGGTCTAGGGATAGAGACAACTCCAAAGAAAAAATGAATATAATGGTAGTCCTTTTCCAAATGAACTTTTATGCATTCACCCAACCAAATACAGTATGTAATGAAAAGGAATATAATGTAAAAAATAAAATATAGACATAAACCAATCATGCAATAAACTACAAGAAATACAACTGAGTAAAAAATACAACCATTGTGTCTAGGTAAAAATGAACTGATATCCCTTTATTAATCCCCAACCAAAAAAATGGAAATGAAGAAAGATGAGAGATCCCATCTCAGGGGCTCCAGGCTCGACCACTATACAAAATCAATTTACCTAAGTATCAATATGCTCCATTAAAAAAATCAGAAACATATCATTGTCTTTCAAAATCCATTTAACATGTTGGAAAATCCTATACTAGGGTGAGTATATACATTTCTAGTAGGACACCATAAAATAAAATGGGTTTGGTAGAGAGATATGACAATATCCATCTAAACACAAAGAAATTGGGAAAGGAAACCTAGTAGAAACACACACACACACACACACATATATATATATATATACTCATAAATAAACCCATATGGGAAGAAAAAAAGGGAACTCCATCTCACAGCCCATCCTATGTTTTTGAGTAATCCAATTACTCCAGAATTAAATGACAGATCCCCCGCATCAAATTCAACCTCGCCAAAATATGTGGGTGGGGTCCACTCTTCATAATAATGCTCAATATATGATGGTGCCACAAATCATTCGGAGGTCCTGCATCATGATAGAGCTCAAAGACAAGGATGTACTTCTACATAGATATAGAAACTATACCCCCTATAGTATTGAGGATTATTGAATAAATCAATATATATAATATGATTAATACATTTCCTAGTGTGATTGTATAGTAATGAACACAACATCTCTCTCATTATATTGGGAAACCATATCCTAGTGCGACAAGGTTGAATTAACCCTATATTTTCTCTAATAGTGTAGGGAACATGATCCCTGGTGCAGCTGGGGAGTACTGAGCCCAGAATTTATCTAATAGTATGGGGGCACCCTTCACATGTGAGATAGGGGAGTAAGTACCCTGGTATCTCTTAGGTGGTCCATGAAAATAACTAATATCCTCAACTGTCAGATGAATAAAGCAGCACACTCAGAATATTCCTTGTCATAGCTCAAAATCCACTATGAATGATACCATAACATTCAAAGAGGAATACTACTTAGGATAATGTACATGTAAGCCAAAATCAGAGTCTATACAAAGTTTATATGATAAAAAGAAGTTAGAGTTTGAAATACATAGAATTTATGGGGTCCACATATCTTGTGACCCTAAATCATTGCCTAAAAATGTTCTTATTTGTAAATGGGTTTGGAGAAATGTCACCATGTATATCATATAGGTGTCTCAAACTATCGGACCAAGTAACCCATTTCCTAACTGTGTTTTACTATTCCTACCCATGTACATCAGTCCATGCTAGTGTACCTCACTGTGTACCTGACCAAGCTCAAGTACCATCTCATTATATTGTTCTTCTAGAGTTCACAACATGTCCTCCCACACAGTGTCATGGGTATGTGCAGGACAGCACATGGCTTTTCCACTTGTGGAGGGTCACATGGAATTTGGGCGTGGCTACATGTCATGTGATCCTTAACATAGTTGAAATGAATATGCACCATAGAAAAGTAGAGTCACGATGTTTGTTCTTATTAACTAGATGTAATATAATGTGTTTTTTCGAAGAAACACCAAAATCCTCACATGATTGGTAGATACAGCCACCTTGTAGAAAATCACACATTTTGACCCTCCTAAATATGTTAGGATCAACTCCAATAATATGTATCCATCATCTAGTTGTAGGAAAATATATTTTATTTACTCGCAATGGTTCCATGCACATCATGTGAAGTACCCATCACACATCATCATCTCATATCACAAATATACTGAAAAAATCACCAAAAACTCGTAATGAATATCTATTAATATGAAAATCACCATCCCAAATATTTTTCTCACATCCTCCCCTAATATAGTTGTTCGGTCACAATCAAACTGACCCTGGAAATTTCATACCACAACCCTATAGGACAACGAAGAAAAATATGAAGATTAATGGTAAAAATGAACAATTATAATGGGGGAAAAATATATTTGGAAAACCATCCATTGATAAAAAAATATAAACATGGGAAATTAGGTTGATATAATGCTATAAAAGAATAAATTGAATAAAAAATTATTTCATCAATAGGCTCATATAAAGGGTAGTAAAAAATATATAAAAAGAATATATATATATATATATATATCTGTGATCAATATATTAATAAGGTAGTATATTTAAATAAATGATTCCTACCTTGATTATGGATCAATCATTTGGTAAGAACATGTTCTCTTGTAATGTGAGGACCCCAATGCATTTTTTCCTTCTAATCCACCAAGATCTAATCCCTCTCCATCCATTGATGTGATCCACCAATTACTAATTATGAAACTCCTCCTTTGAGATCCCGCAATGTTATGTAACTAACCCTGGTGAAAAGCTATAGAATCACATAAAAATAATACAGTAAGTCTATTTAGAATTTAATAATAAAAAACGTCATTTAATTTTCTTATTCCATAACCTACCAATGATCTCCTTAAACAAATGTTACTCACCTACCAAATTTAGGTCAAGACTGGGGTAAACCATGTATTCTATAATCAAATTTCAACTTGGATATCCAATCTTAATCTCTATTTTTAATTTATTCTACTTTTTATGAAAACTATACACATGCATCATTAATATATTTAATATTTTTTAAATATATGTTCTGTGATAACAAGGCTTTGGAATATTTCATTTTCTCAGCTCGTAGATGAGAAATTATTCCTTAATTTATTTCAAAGTCATAAAATAAAAAAATACAAGGTCATTATATTATTCACCCCATTAATTATTTGTATCCCTAAAAATCATAACTACAAAAAAAATTCATAGTGTGTCTAAATATGGCTCACTCTCTCACAGTTCATGCTCCCACACTACCACTATATATGAACAAATAGAATGGTCCATCCTCACAAGACCATTTCTTACCAATTCTCGTTTCACATTAGTTACTCAATGAAAGAAAATTATATCTTTGATGTGCAGCTCACCCCCGCCAATAATGTGGGTATGGTAATGCCTGTATCATCTAAGTTGTGATGCTTCTAAGACATCATGAACTTCCTCTAAATGGTGGTGTAAGGATAGATAGTATGAAATCCCACCATCCATCTATAAGATCTCAAATGGACCAATGATCCTCATGGACATCTTGTCTTCCTAGACAAACCTCCACAACCTTCTATAATAGGGAGACACATAGGAATACATGGTCTCCATGATAAGACTCCAAGGTCCTTTGATGTCAATATCCATAATATTTATATCAACATGAAGATGTTTTCTTATTATCATGGATCACCTGAGCATTCTCATGTGTCTTTTGTATTCTCTCTAGCCCAAAAAGATATGTCTCTCCATTCCTGGTCTAGCAAAATGGTGGCCATTATGTTCTCTTGTGAAATTCCTTGAATGTTTTTCTGAAGATCATTTAATGATTGATGTTATTATAAGAAAATTCTACTAATGGAAGGTGATCCTCCCAAATCTGGTAGAATTATAAAACATAATCTCATTGAATATCCTCCAACACTTGAATAGTGTACATAGTATGCCCATTCTTTTAGGTGTGAAATGCAATGCACATCCAAAACTAGGTCTGAAATGACTTCTTCATGCCACTATACCACTATGATGTAATCCACATATCATTTTTGGAGACAATTATCAAGGGTATCCCATGGATTCAAATGATCCCTCAAATGTAAAACTCTCACATATTCTCTATAGAACTTTTATCCCCTAATGGAAAGGATGTGTGTTGATGTCATAAGTCTGTCAAATATCATCCAGATAGAATCATGGAATCTTTCTATATGACGAAAACCAATAAAAAATTCCATAGATATTACATCATATTTTTCCTTTGGGATATCAAGAGGATGTGTCAAACCTACTTGAACCAAGTGGTGAGTGTTCACCTATTGTCATGTGACACACAAAGATATAACTCAAAAGACCATTTATCATGAAAATCCACCAAAACAGCTACTAAAGGTCCATGTACACCCTCTGAATATCGAGATATATATCCAAATGAAAAGTACAAAACTACCTAATCACCTCCTCTTGAATCATGATTGGAACCACCATCCATCCCAAGAAAAAATGACATGGTCCTATCCCACATATAATAAATCTGGCGAATCTCTTAATGATATATGATCATAGAGTACCTCAAAGTTGATGTATCCCAGTTGAACCTCCCTCACATGATATAGAAGTAGAGGAGTCTACATAATTAAATAATGAAAATATTCACCCATCTCCCCCACTAGGGTAAGAATTAATGAAGACAACTACTCCAACTCCTGCACCACTAAACAAGAATGAGACTTCCTACAAATAGAATATTATTTCAAGATTCTCTTCTTAGGATTACAATATATCTAGATGTAATATTCTTATAGGAACTCCAACAAATGCCTGTTTTTGAGGTTTATGTATCTATATATGAAGATATACCTAAAAAAATATTGTATGAGTAAACAAAAAGTTACTCTCACATATGATAGTTTCTAAAAATATTCTTAGTAAAGACTACCGCTTCCAACTATTGTTCATGGGTAACATAGATTTTATGAAATGGTTTTAAATTAAACGACCCATATACAATCAATTCCTTCTATAGTATCAAAATCTTATAGGTCTTATCTCTAATTGAATTTCAATACAATAAATACTCTACACCCTCCTCCAGTAGTGAAAAATTAAGAGCATTGGTCAGCCCCAATATCAATAACTCAAAGGCTCTCTAACACTACTCGGTCGATGTAAATAAACAACCTTTCCAGATAATGGCAGTAAAAGGGGATAAAATATTATATAATTTTACCACGAACATCTTGCATAACCCTTCCATGATAAAAATACACTACACATCTGACAAGATCATTGGTTATTCCAATGAAATAACTGAATCAATATTTGTTAGGTCCACTATGAAATAATGAAACTAAATTACATGCCCAATGAAGTGAACCCATAGGATCCAAAACTATCACATCGATATCTTATCATAATTTCATTTTATGGGAGACTCTCTAATTCCAAACTCAAGTTCTCTGCCATCTTCTCCTTTATCATTTAGAAGATTAGTATGTCATTAATGAAGAATACTACAAATCGGTCCATGTATGGTATGAAGATATAGTTCACCAATTACATAAAATCAATGGGGTAATTATTCACACTCAAAGGAATAAATGAACTAATAGTTTCCATAGAATCATTTTAATTCCATCATTGGAACATCTGCCTCATGAACCGTGAACAAGCAGTAGCCAGACATGAGATTGAACTGTAATAACATTATCATGCCTCACAACTAATCAAATAAGATTTAAATCCATGAAAAGGGAAAAAAATTAACAATATCATATTTCAGGTGATGGTAATAAACACAAATCTTCAATCTAACATATTCATTTTTCATGAAAAGAACTATATCTTACAAGGAAAACACAAAGATTTTCATAAAACAATTCACTAAAAGGTTCTCCAACTACACCATAATCTTTAAGAACTCAGTGTGGGAAATTTGATTTGATCCAGAAGATATCAATATAGAACAAGGGTGAAAGTAAATTCATAATTACATCTTCTTGAGATTTAGTTACATAACATCCTCATATAAGAAATCACTAAATTCCTCCACTACTGAAGTAATTCATATGCCTAAAGATCCCACTGTGTGAAGGGATAAACAAACCAAATAATTTTTCCTATTGTGTAGCCTCCTATACTAAATGTGTGGTCACTCATACATGAGATATATCTCATCCAAAAAGGAAGATATCATCTTAAGGGCCTTAAAACCACCATTGATGATAGTAAATATGGGCTCGAACCTTAAATAACTATTCTATATCGATTATGATTTTATATGGTTTCATTATGGGGACCGGGATGTCCCACAAGAGTCTCTCTCTATCCAACTAGAGATATCTCACACTATAAGACGACAATAGATATCCAAAAAATTCTCCTTATAGGAACCTCAACTCATAACTGTTATTCTAAGGTATTATTCGAAATCTCATGCTCTAACTCCCCGAATAAAGAGATGAAGGAATGACTCACACCATTGTATAATAGTATTTTGGAAAGAGTAGAATAAACACATATCATACATCATGTTATCTTATGTGTAGCTTATTAATAGCCCTATTTTGCATAAAATGTTCCCAGAACCCTGACCGTCGGCACTCTAAGCCTATCATGAGCCACCTGGTGGTTGTCATGGTGGTGGGAGCTCATAATTTCATTCTCCATCAATATCTCCTCCCTCTGGAGATACCCTTTCTCCTCTTAAATACCCACCGCCTTAAGGGACACCATGGTCACACCTAGGAGATTCTAGGTTATGGATCTGCAATTAACCTGGAGGTCCACCGTCTTTCTACCATTCTATCTCTACATTAGAGGTCAGGAAAAAAAGTGTTTTGTGAACTTTCCCATCACAATCATATCATAAACCCTTTTAGGGATATTGGAAAATTTTCCTGATCCCTAAGCTACAAACCCTCATGCATGTGTCTAAGAATCTTAATCCATCCCCTTTTGGTATCTTGGCATCTAACACCTAATATAGTTATATAAGACATAGCCACATGATGCGTACAATTGGATTCAACCACCCTATTACCCTATGATAGAAAGATCCCAGTTTTCAAATATTGATCTTGATCTACAAAAAAATTGTCTATTTATAAGGAATCAAAACTAGATCAAATGTATCATTAGAAGCCTCTCTAAAAAATCTTTTACCAGAGGAATCCATCTCATACCATATTATTGGTTTACCATGTAAGGGAAGTAAACCTAGTGGCATACTCATCCACTAATATATCTTCATATACATCTCAATAATCATATGGATATGAACTAAGAACCAACATGAAGGGTAACACTCCTCACAAAACATCTTCTAGAAGTCTGAACATGAGAGAATTATCTCATCATGGGAATTCAATAAAACTACACCAATGCAAAACTACTATAAGAAAAAAAACTAGAATCTAGTGAAACCATCAGATGTGTTAGGGTTTTAACCAACATAAACACTCATACCATAAAATAAATATATTCATTTACTACATTGGAATATAGCTTTCACTGAAACCTCAAAATCCACTTTCATTAGAACTCTTGAAGTTTGTCAAGACTGAACACATACTATGACAAATCTATAAGTAATAACTACTTAGAGACATGTCAATCTGTTGGTAGATTCCAACCTGTAATGGCCCAGTCTAGCCCGTGGTCATTATATTGTCTTCTTTGGGCCTATCCCATACAGCTTTTCTTTCCTTGGGCTCTGGCCCTCAGGCAACCCCTAGGGAAATTCTTCATGATGGGAGAGCTTTCCATACCACCTTATAAAGGGGTTCGTCATGCTCCTCCTCCTTCAATATGAGATAGCCTTAATCCACCCACTAGAAGGTCCCAACATCCTCTCTAGCACATCATATAGAACCTAGCTCTGATACCATTTGTAATGGCCCAATCTATCCCATGATCGTTATATTGTCTGCTTTGTCCCTAGCCCACATGGTTTGGCATTCCCAAGGATCTGGTCCTCAGGAATCCCCTAGGAAAAGGCCTCATGATAGGAGAGGTATCTACAACACCATATATAAAGGTGTGTTTCATACCCTTCCTCCTTCAATTTGGGATATCCATAATTGGTTGTGGCATCTTGTTTCTGTTTCAAGTATTCGTAAACCCTCTTTTGTTAAATTATTACGTTAAATGGGAAAAATGTTTTCATATTGAAAAGTTATGTTTTTGTTAAATACATCGAAAAATGTTAAAACATCTAATTAATACTCCGAAATATTTAATTAAATATTTTCTTAGTTAGACACTCAGTAAGTATGAGTTCTTGAGGGACAAAAAGGCTTGGTGTATATGGAATAAAATTATTAAATAGTATATTATGTGTGCACTTTTTATGAAAAATATTTAAATAACTCCAAAACAATGTGTCGTTTGAGGAATCATAGGCCATTGTTATGTCTAAAATATTGTCTTTACCTTAAGAGGGGTACAATATTCAAAGGTGTAGAACATTTTGATGTCTTTCCCATGAGATAAATTTTTTAATTAATATCTAATAAATTATTTTTTAAAATAAATAAATATCTATCAAACAGTGCATCATATGAAAAATCTAAGACCACCTATGGGTCTGGAAATAGGGGTTTAACCTATACAGGGTATTACATTTGTTAGAATCAGGCGTTTGTACATCTCTCACTAAAATATAACACTTTTTACTTTAATTAATTAATTTTTCTGATTTTTCCTTAATAAATCATTAATATCTCTCAAACCATTCATCTTTTGAGAAATTCGAGACCACTATTATGTCCAGAAAAATGTGTTTACCCTAGATAAAGAATATCATCTATGAGCAGTGTCCATTTGGGATTCATTAATTATTTTCTAAAATGTTAAATAATTAAGTAATTTATTTTATTGAATTTGTTAAGTGGGGACTATTCTTTTTCTTCAAAAACAAATGGAAACTTACATAATTTACTCAGAAGAGAACTTGAAACCATGGATTTCAACAATTTTTTTCCATTAAATGTTGAAACGTATTAATCAGATGAAATTTTTGACTATGTAATTATGATAAGGTTGAAACGCTTGATAAAATGAGAGATAGATGTATAGGGTTTTAAATATGTGTAGTAATAGTCATGAGTTTATAAAATAGAGAACCCACATGGTTTCATTGGATGATTGATCTTTATGAGTTTGATAAACTTAGGATCGACCCTGATCATATGAGAAGAACCTCCGAAGATCAAATTTGGAAGGGGTGGATGGTCTTCTCCCTCCCTCGTGCTACAACTAGCAGAAAAATGTTAGTATTATTAATTAATTAAATGAATTTTTTATTTTTATTATTTCTTCCATTATTTTAGATTCAATAAATTCTTTGTTATTAGTCGGAATTATGCATTGTTTGGGTTATTGGACTCAACTCGATTAGAAGAACATAAATCATATTTCTGATATGATGGGTGCATTGTATTATTTAATCTATATTTCCACTTTTTAAATGGTACTTTTTAAATAAATTTATAAAAAGGTAATTATTAAGAATTATCAATGGATAATTGAAACAGCTTTTCAAATAATAATTTTAGTGAAATTATCAGGGTTAATCCTTAAAAGGTTTTACTGAATGGATAATTTTTAAAAAAAATTTAACGATAATTTTCTAGACTAATAAAACATTATGAATTATCGAGATATATATATACATACATACATACATATATATGTCTCTCTATAAACACATTTGGGATAATTTATAAAAATTATATTGTGTTATTTATTTTTATTTTCAAAAGAGACATATATATACATATATTGTTAGAAATATATTTTTGATAATTTCTTTTGAAGTTAAGGATAATTTTATTAAATATAAAATGATCAACATGTAATCGCACAAACTATTGAATGATAATTTCAAACACATGAGTTGATGTAAAATGATAATCCATAGATTATCTAGGAGAGACAAAATTATTCCATGTAATATTTTAAATGATTGTCTAAAAAATATCTTGGGGAGATAAATTATCATCTTATGTGATAATTTAAATGATAATCTAAAAATTATCCATGTGAGAGAAAATGTTTTCGCAATTGATGTTTTATTTCCTTGTGAACTAAAATAGATTTTTTTTGTTCTAAGAACCCTTGATGAACATGGACCATTTGTGCGTCAACGCTTACGATAACAGGGTAGTGCAGAGGTGTATTGATCCACAGAGGGTTTATTATAATTAATGCTAACATTAGCGACCTTGAGGTAGGTCATTCCATTTCAATTAGCCAAAATTATTATCCTTATATTGATTTATTTATTTCAATTGTTTATTTAAATTTTATTTCTCAAATCATCATTCAATTAAATTGATAAAAACTTGATACCAGTGAATAGAGATATTTGAAATGGTTTTGGAATGAAAATTAGGAAGTCCCTAATTCCATTGAATTGGGTGTTTTTATGGATTTCGGTTAATTTAAATTGTTTAGTATAAATTGTGGATTGGATGGAAATGATTTCAATTAAAGTTTTGAATGTAACTGTATAAATATATTTTTTAATGACAGAATTAATTTTGAATGGATTTCGAACTGGTGAAAATGTCTTAAAATTATTTGATAGATTCCCAGTGGTTTATTTCTTTTGAAAAAGGAATGTTTTGTATAAAAAATTTTTTGGATTAAAATGGAATGAAATTGGCACTTTTGAAATAGAATAATGGGATTGATCATATTTTTATGTAGTCTTACTATAATTCACTCATCATGTAAGAGTGCATGCAAGCCTTATGTAGTTATTGACTTATTTGGATATAATATAAGCTACTAAAACTTTCTAAAACATACTTGTGGAGGGTCACATCCCCAACAGGTAGGTGATGAGTCTCCATTGGCTAGTTTCATAGGGACGCGTGTAGAAATATTTTGTTGAGTTCATATAGAGAGTGAGTAATCCCATAAACAGTTAATAATATCGCACCTTTGGGAAAACAACCGTGTTTCTCACTTGTTTGTTTATATTTCAGATATAAATTTATACCAATGGTTTTTTTGAACTGCTTATATTCTAGCTTCATTTATATAAAATATTATTATAAATTTTTTACATAAGCCATTGTTTATAAATATTCCATCATTTAGAAATTCATTGCTTAAAATATTTATTTCCATCATATGAACTGTGTAGTATTATTAATTTAAATGTGATTTTTTAATTTCCAAACCCATTTACATTAAAATTTAATGATTTTCATTGGATAATCTATATTTGGAATCTGTTATGGAATATTTGGTGGTATCTAACTTTCCATAGGGTCACACCCTACATTTTGCCTTTGGGTGTTTGTAGACATTCTTCTTCCAGGTTCGAGTAATGGGAAGTGGTCTCGTGGAGGTGAATCTAGCTGTCGAGCTTTGGTCTTGGTGATTTGTATCCTTATAGATCATTGGGTTGTTTTCCCTTTTTATTTCTTGGGTTGTAGTACTTTGGGATTTTTATGTGATGTTTTATTTTGGTACATCACTCCTAGTAGAGTGTCTTTTGTTATGCATACCTCTTTGTTTTTTTTTTGCTTTTTCATTCTTCTAGAAAAATCATTCCCACTTGAATGTTGTATAATGCCAGTTGCTAGTCATAGAACAGTGGGGATCAGGAACACCATCCATGCTATGGCAATGTCAGCTCAGTCATCGGGTTTCTAGGGTACCTTGGTTGGTTCGTGGCTAAATTTTATCTAAGGGAGGTTTATATTTTGTCTTGAATTCAGTATGTATTAGTGAAATCATTTCAAGATGTAGGAGGTATTTGTGATTGAGTGCCTGGATAGCTCTAATGGAAATGAACCATAAGTCACCATGGGTGTTTAAAGAAATACTTCTTATGGATTAGTTCTAGTCTTTTACTTATTTTGATTTTGATAGTGTGAAATCCAAATCATGTATGTCTTACTTGTTGGGATCATGATTCTCTCGTTACTATGTATGAGTATTTTCTAATGTCTTCTTTATTGTCTAATGATGTTTTTCAACATCATGACTTTGAGAAGTTGTGAAAATATGATCGAGGAAGGGGCTATAACTAAATGTCATCAAGTGAATCCGCATGTGGACGTGATCCTTGTTGAGGTGATTATACACATTGTCCAAGCTCTAGGATAGGCCCCACCTATAATACATGTTCAGACTCCATCTGTGGAACCTGGGGTGGATTCTCTTTGCAATTATTCTCATGAGTGTGTTCACTGGAAACAACAAGTTTTTAAAGGCTCCACCGATCCTCAACATACTGAGGAATGGTTTTGTAGGATTGAACGTATTTTTGAGTTCTTGGAGATATCGGAAGAGATCATAGTGTAGTGTGCCACCTTCATATTAGAGGTACAAGGTAGAAGATAATGGGATACGACAGTGACAAAAAACACGGGGGCTTAGAGTGGAAGTACTTAAATTTTATTGTCACTGGACACTTTTATCCAGAGTACATGTTGTTGACCAAGGCTATGGAGTTTTACAAGCTTGAGTAGGCTGACAAAACAGTTTCTCCTAAGGATGTTTAGGGAACTTCATGAAGTTAGGCCACTATATTTTAAATCCACATAATGGAATGAGATCATCAGAACCTTCATAAAATATATGGAAATCAAATTTTTTTCGTACAAAAGAGTTCCAGCCACATGCATCTAGAAAGAATCCTCTTTACATAGTGGAAGAGAATCTAGAGGTTGCTAATATAGGTATAATGACCGTGATAGGTATCATTATTGTAGCTTTTTCTTTAGTGACTTATCTATTTGATACAGGTGCATATTAGTAATTTTTTTAATCCATTTCATTAATCTTCTTAGTCTTCCTATGTATATTTTATCATGTGCATTGGATATTATTACACCCCTTGGTACGAAGATAGAGCATGATCTCTGTAGTCCATATTGTTTCATCTCTCTATCAGAGGATAAAATAGATTGGAGTTTTCTTGTATTCAACATGAATTCTCTTGATATTATATTCAGGGTGGATTGTCTCATTGACAATAAATACTAAATTTATTGTTATCTTCGATGGGTCTACCTTACCACACCCTATGGTGTGTCTCTAGTCTATTGAAAATAATGGGACCCAAGGTCGAGTAGGTCCATACCTTCTTATCTCAAGTTAGGGAAGGTAATATTAGTGTTTTCTTTTGATTTGGAGCAGTGATATCCCTCCATTTGTAATCGACATTCCCATTGTGTTTCCTTCTGATTTTGCTAGTTTACCACTAATAAGAGAGGTTGATTTTTCCATTGACTTGATGACGGATACTCAACCAGAATATTTTTCCTCTTACATAATGGATCCAACTAAACTTGAATAACTAATTTCCCAGTTAGATGATCTTCTCAGGAAATCTGTAACGCCCCGACCCCTGCTACCAAGAGTCGGTGCATTACTTTGTAACATTGGCATTATCACAAAAGATCAAGTCTCGAAAGACTGATTAGTTTAGTATCCTTGGAAACACTAGATACATTCATAAGTCTTACATTACATCATAAAGTGAAAAACTAATAACAAAGTCTCCATAGACCACACTCATATCCTCTTCTGACAATCCCTGCAGTTCATTCATAAAATACTTCTTCACATCCTAGAAAATATTAAAACATTGAAAGGGGTGAGCTCAGATGCTCTGTAAGGATAACAATATTGCGGAAGCTTTCATAAATAAACATAAACATTTAAAGAAATGTATAACTAAAAAAAGCCTTTTAAACAAGAACATCAACATAATATGGCAAATGTAAAATGAGATAATGCCATTTACTTCTTCACATGGATATTCTACTGGTCGAATAATCACATGCAATATCAATAACCACTTTCATAATGATGGAATGCATAATGCTAGACATTCTGAAACATTTTGTCAAGGCCTCGGCCAAGACGACTAAAATGATTAAGGCCTCGGCCAAAACCATAAATCAAATAGGGAAAGGGCCTCGGCCAATTCCATGTCTAGTTGTCTCATGAGACCTACCGATGCAATTTTTTTTAGAAGATACTTACGTTTAAAATTGCTCAAATATAATCAAGTGTTTTTCTGAAAACATTATGCAAGCTTCTGAAAACAAAATAACTAATTCTGAGACTTCTCGACTAATTACAGGCCATGATGGGTCCACACCCAATCCCTTCCTATCTACCACACTCGAGAGTCGGGTTTTCTGAAAACATTTTTAAGCTTGCGTTAAGTACGTATACATTTGCACTGGATTTTCATATATTGGAGTGAAATACCTCTTTTTTGAAATCATTTAAAAACCACATAATTATAATGGAAAACCTTTTGAATAAACATAAAATTCAAAGGGGTTTATACACCATATAAAAGAAAGTTGTGTATAAAACAAAATATTCCTCAATGAAAGGAGATTGAGACGAAGTCCTTACCAAGAACAATTTTTTTAAATAAAATAGATATATTATGTGTATTCAATATAATTACACATAGAGAATGTAAAAATACAAGATAGGACATAATAATATCATAACATAATTTGAAAGTAGGAGATTAACCCGAAGAATGGAAATTGGGTTAAGAAATTCCCTTACCTTGCGTCTTGTCCTGACTCGACCGTTCTTTAAACTCCTGAATAATAAACTAGAGTTAATTTATATTTACTTAAGAACCTTTTTCATGTTCATTATTCCATTTATATCACTTATTACCATGTTATGAACATTATTTAATTATTTAAGTTAATAACGGTCATTTTGTCGATCTTTGGTACTTGAGTCAAAAATAAACTTCTTATAATTACAAGTTGTTCATGTGGTGAAATATCCATTATATCCAGAATTATATTCATGATGTAGATATCATATATATCATATATATACAGTATATACATTCATTCATAATGTCACGTAACATTTAGAGGTAAGAAATGAAATGCACCGTTCATGGAGACGGTAAGCCGTACGTACGCATGAACGCTACTTTCATTTCTATTTCGTATTTAAAGGAATGAAATCATAATGATATAAATTTATAATATAATTACAGTACAATATAGTGTATAATACCATCTAATCCATCCTTTATACATCCCACATATGGCATTAATGATTCAAATCACTTTGAGGGGGCAGTAGTCCGTACTTCCTAAAATGAAATTATCCCGTTTTACCCATAATGGAAATCATAAAGTATGCCATAAATGAGAAATACAGAAGCATAAGTAAAACATAAACATATTTTATATCATATATAAATACAGTGACATCTTAATGGCCACCTTTGAAGGTGTTATATGAGTGTTGAACAATCATCGTTTCGTGAGGCAGAAATTCGCCATCCACAGAAACCGTATGTTCTTTAACCATTAGATGTAGGTGTGTGTAAGTGTAGCTCGAATCCTTATTATAACAAAATCCTAGTATATTGAGTATACTGGTGTTGTTACAAAAGAAATGAATAAAAAGATTTTAGGGGGTTGGAGTAGAAAAATAAAACAAAACAACATTAGAGAAGACATTACCTCAAAATCGGGTAACTCTTTTTGATTTGAGCCAAAGGCTTCCTTGGGAAGAGTTCTGCCCAAAGTGAGGCTTCTAGGAGTAAGAGGGGGAAGTTGGGAGAGTATTTGGGCAGAGTTTGGCCGAGCCAAATGGCTTGAAAGTGTAAATGAGGTGGGAGAGGTGGGGGCCTTTTATAAGTGGAGAGGAGGGGCTCTTTTGGAAAGATTGAAATGTTACATTATTATACAATGATTTTCGGATTCTAAAGGTCCCAAACTTATATAATTCGAGACTAAGGTGATAAGGGTTATAAATCTACCCATCCAATAGTCTTTGGACAAGTTTATGCCTTAGATTGTACATTATCTTTTCATTTTATTAAAATAGTTAAATACTGAGGTCATTGTTGCATCATAATGATGTCATAAATAATATATATTATTTAATGTCTAAAAATTATAAAAAAAATACTATGATGTAGGAAATCTTTGTATCTTTCTAATCACTATTTGTAGTCAAAAATATGACTTGTATAACCCCATGTAAAAATTGTTTTAGTAAAACATTTCATGTTTTTGTCATTTTTTACTTTAACATTAAATAAGAGGTATTTATGTCATTTTCCAACTAAAGTGGCTCCATGGAGTCCCCAAGTTGACCCATGGATTTTCTTGGTCGGCCATGACTCATCCAATAGGAGTAAGACATGTTTCAAGACCATCTCATATTATTAAAACATTATTTCTACCTTAAACTACACTAATTACCTCTAATCGCGATTAAGAACTTAAAAGTTACTATTCACCAAAAAATTATTTTGATCTCATTGAACCAAATTTTACTTCTTAATGACAACCATGTATGTAGGAATTTTGAAAATCAAATCACAGAAGTGGTAATATTTCAGTTAAACAAAAAATCAGTTATTTACCTACCACTTAGTGGTTTCACTATTCATCAAAAATTGAAGTTTTTCAGAACAATGCCAAAATTTCACCCTAAGCTATAATTGATATTCCGAATTCAAAAATGATTTCTATTTTACAAAATTCCAAACATATAAGTTGCATTAATTAATTTTATAATTAATTCCCGCTGTCACAACAAATAGCGTGTTTTTAAGAAACAATTTATATCAAAAGATTGACAATTGTTTATGTCCAATTTAAATGTTAAATTAATTCTAATGACCACCATTGGATAAAATGGTAAAATTATATTCTAATTATACTTTAAAACCACTAAATAGTATAATTTATCACAATAAATTATTTTGATTTAAAAAGTTGTTTTAAGTATTTTTCACTATTCATAAAAAAATTGGAAGTTCTCAGAAAGTTACAAAAAATTCAACTTAGGATAATTTCGATATTACAAATACAAAAATGAAGTCCATTTTGAAATATAAAATTTCTATAATTTTAAAAAGTGGTTATTACTATTCATAACGACTACTTTGATTAGTCACGGTGTGTTAGAACTCGAAGTTGCGTACAATGCAAGCTATTGCATTATTGAATGAGAAGCGTATCATGGAAGCTCGGGGTGTTACATTCTCCCCTCCTTCAATAAATTGCGTCCTCGCAATTTGAAATTTTTCTTGGAAAATAAAAGGTTGAAAAGAGAAAATACCTTTGGGGAAAACCCACATCGGAAATAAGATTAATAAAATTTAGCCTTAATAAGAGGGAAAGGGAAATGAAAAAGTCACCACCCAATTATGATCTCGATTAGGAGAACATTGGTGGAAATTAGAGACATATAATTGGAGGAAAAACGTAAATATTTGTAGGGAGTGATTGAGGTCATCAATCACAATCAACTGTCAAATTGAGGGCCTCAAAGCCTTCAATCTATGTTGATTTAAAATATCATCAGTTCAACAAGACATAAGGTATTAGGATAACACATTTTTTTGTTTTAATATCCTTTTACTAAAGTTTAAGAATTAATTTATTCACTGAATAAGAGATAGGTATATATATATTTATGCTTGACAATTAGAGTTTCAACCTTCAAATCATCTTTCACTCAAAAAGATAATAGAACTCAAAAATATTATACTTATCCTAATATTATAAGGTTCCAAATGTTAACACATACCATTTAGATTAGTAAAATTATTTTGTAATAACCAGGGACTTCCTGTAGGCTAGTGGTAGGAAATAAAGGCATGTCGCACCATGATTGTGGGTTCGATTCCTGCAGCTTTGTCCGACGCGACGGGTTATGCCCCACCCTACAGGTTGTCCTTTTACTAAAACTATAGTATTATAATATTCCAAAAATAATATTCAGAAATGCTTTAACCTTAAACAATACTATCCAAAGATCAAATTAATCCACTCCAATCATTATAGTTATCCAAAATACCTCTGTCCAGACTTTCTCTAAAAGGTCTCTTAATTCCAAAATCAATTGTTACATTAGATTCCCCAAACAAAGAAAAGTTTCTCTTATTGTCACATACTAAAAATATAATTACCTTCATCATATTAAAACCTTACTGAAATCAAAAAGTACTGCAGTACAATCCTTATATATATATCACATTATTCTTATAACCAGAATATAATCCTTGAGTCCAAAAGCACCAATACATTAATTATTCCGCTTCAACTGTAGTCACAGCATAAGATTGGCCTTGATCCCTTGGACTTTTCTGAGGTAAGTTTCCCTGACGCTTAGGACATTCATTTGCATAATGACCCATTTCCCTACAATTATAGCATTCAACTTTGACAGCCTCTTTCTTTCCCTTGCAATCACGAGCCTGGTGACCCTTTTCTCCACATTTATAACAAACTCACATTCCTTTTAGGCATGTACCAGGGTGATTATTCCCACAATTATCACATAATGGAAAATCCTTCTTTCCCTTTTTCCCTTTATCTGCCTCTTGTTCCACCGTTCTCTTCTTCTCTTGCTTTACTTTGTTGTCATAAGACTTAGAGAATTCCTTTTCTGTCTTGATAGCACACGAGAAAATATCTTCGTATGATGAGAAGGATTGTGATACTAAAGCTCGACAGAGAAATGGTTTTAACCCATCAAAGAAACGATCAATCTTACTCCTTGGGTTACGTATATAATCTGCAGCATGCCTTGCTAACCTTGTAAAGTTAGCCTCATACTTTTCCACATTCTCATCCTCCTTCTGCCTCAGACTCAGAAATTGCCTTTCCATATCTGCTCGATGGTCACGAGGAAAGTATTTTTCTAAGAAAAGCTCTTTGAACTCCCTCCATTCCATATTCGATATGTCATCATCTTCCTTTGTGTTTTGAATCAGCGACCACCACTGATCGGCATCTCCAGTGAGGCGGTAAACTCCCATGAAAACCTTCTCCCTTTCGTTACACCCCAAGGCTTGAAATATTTTCTCTAAGGAGTTTATCCATTGCTCTGCTACTAACGGATTTGTACCCCCATTAAATGTTGGTGGTTGTTGCCTCATGAAGCGGTCTAACATTGATCCTCCACGTTGTGGATCAGGGTGATCCATACGAGTAAGGTTATTATTCATAACTTGAGTGAGTTGTCCCAGTATGGTAATAAGTTGATCAGCACCAGTTGTATCTCCAGATCCACAATAATTATCTTGAGCAGGAGGGCAATCCCTACACGGAGTGCGTGCATTGATACGGTTTCCATTCCTTCCACTAGGCGCCATTTCTACACAATGGCATAAACTAGATTAGTTTATGAATCAAAATACACAATTCCATACTTGTAAAATACTTAACATAAATTGAACTATTTATGGATATAATCCATAATCATAAAAAGGTTTTATTTGTGGAAGTATATACTCATAACCTTTCATAGTGGTTTGTAAAGAAAATGAGAATTATCCTAAGCATATCCCCCGGGAGTGTCGTAACCAAGAGTGCAGCAAGGCCCATTGTCGTGCACCAGTTCCCGTTCGAGTCTAGCTCAAAGCGGTGTTTTCAGGTTTTACCCCTAGGTACATCTGTGCCAGAGCTGCCTCTACCTGCTCGTATCCAGACAGGGATGTATTGCTCGGAAAACTCACAAAATCTCTATAATACCAAAATTCTAGGAAGTTTTTCTATACTAATCCTCAAAGTCTATCTTCAGGCTATGTGCTCTAATCAGAGTTTATCTAAATCTAGCTTCCAAGGTTAGTACTAAACTGTCTCTGATACCAACTGTAACGCCCCGACCCCTGCTACCCAGAGTCGGTGCATTACTTTGTAACATTGGCATGATCACAAAATATCAAGTCTCGAAAGACCGATTAGTTTAGTATCCTTGGAAACACTAGATACGTTCATAAGTCTTACATTACATCATAAAGTGAAAAACTAATAACAAAGTCTCCATAGACCACACTCATATCCTCTTCTGACAATCCCTGCAGGTCATTCATAAAATACTTCTTCACATCCTGGAAAATATTAAAACATTGAAAGGGGTCAGCTCAGATGCTCTGTAAGGATAACAATATTGCGGAAGCTTTCATAAATAAACATAAACATTTAAAGAAATGTATAACTAAAAAAAAGCCTTTTAAACATGAACATCAACATAATATGGCAAATGTAAAATGAGATAATGCCATTTACTTCTTCACATGGATATTCTACTGGTCGAATAATCACATGCAATATCAATAACCACTTTCATAATGATGGAATGCATAATGCCAGACATTCTGAAACATTTTGTCAAGGCCTCGGCCAAGACGACTAAAATGATTAAGGCCTCGGCCAAAACCATAAATCAAATAGGGAAAGGGTCTCGGCCAATTCCATGTCTAGTTGTCTCATGAGACCTACCGATGCAATTTTTTTAGAAGATACTTACGTTTAAAATTGCTCAAATATACTCCAGTGTGTTTCTGAAATCATTATGCAAGCTTTTGAAAACAAAATAACTAATTCTGAGACTGCTCGACTAATTACAGGCCATGATGGGTCCACACCCAATCCCTTCCTGTCTACCACACTCGAGAGTCGGGTTTTCTGAAAACATTTTTAAGCTTGCGTTAAGTACGTATACATTTGCACTAGATTTTCATATAATGGAGTGAAATATCTCTTTTTTGAAATAATTTAAAAACCACATAATTATAATGGAAAACCTTTTGAATAAACTTAAAATTCAAAGGGGTTTATACACCATATAAAAGAAAGTTGTGTATAAAACAAAATATGCCTCAATGAAATGAGATTGAGACGAAGTCCTTACCAAGAACAATTTTTTTAAATAAAATAGATATATTATGTGTATTCAATATAAGTACACATAGAGAATGTACAAATACAAGATAGGACATAATAATATCATAACATAATTTGAAAGTAGGAGATTAACCCGAAGAATGGAAATTGGGTTAAGAAATTCCCTTACCTTGCGTCTTGTCCTGACTCGACCGCTCTTTAAAATCCTGAATAATAAACTAGAGTTAATTTATATTTACATAAGAACCTTTTTCATGTTCATTATTCCTTTTATATCACTTATTACCATGTTATGAACATTATTTAATTATATAAGTTAATAACGGTCGTTTTGTCGATCTTTGGTACTTGAGTCAAAAATAAACTTCTTATAATTACAAGTTGTTCATGTGGTGAAATATCCATTATATCCAGAATTATATTCATGATTTAGATATCATATATATAATATATATACAGTATATACATTCATTCATAATGTCACGTAACATTTAGAGGTAAGAAATGAAATGCACCGTTCAAGGAGACGGTAAGCCGTACGTACACATGAACGCTACTTTCATTTCTATTTCGTATTTAATTGAATGAAATCATAATGATATAAATTTATAATATAATTACAGTATAATATATTGTATAATACCATCTAATCCATCCATTATACATCCCACATATGGCATTAACGATTCAAATCACTTTGAGGGGGCGGTAGTCCGCACTTCCTAAAATGAAATTATCGCGTTTTACCCATAATGGAAATCATAAATTATGCCATAAATGAGAAATACAGAAGAATAAGTAAAACATAAACATATTTTATATCATATATAAATATATTGACATCTTAATGGCCACCTTTTAAGGTGTTATATGAGTGTCGAACAATCATCGTTTCGTGAGGCAGAAATTCGCCATCCACAGAAACCGTATGTTCTTTAACCATTAGATGTAGGTGTGTGTAAGTGTGGCTCTAATCCTTCTTATAACAACATCCTAGTATATTTAGGATACTTGTTTTGTTAAAAAAGAAATGAATAAAAAGATTTTAGGGGGTTGGAGTAGAAAAATAAAACAAAACAACATTAGAGAAGACATTACCTCAAAATCGGGTAACTCTTTTTGATTTGAGCCAAAGGCTTCCTTTCGAAGAGTTCTGCCCAAACTGAGGCTTCTAGGAGTAAGAGGGGGAATTTGGGAGAGTATTTGGGCAGAGGTTTGCCGAGCAAAATGGCTTGAAATTGTAAATGAGCTGGGAGAGGTGGGGGCCTTTTATAAGTGGAGAGGAGGGGCTCTTTTGGAAAGATTAAAATGTTACATTATTATTCAATGCTTTTCGAATTCTAAAGGTCCCACACTTATATAATTCGTGGATAAGGTGATAAGGGTTCGAAATATACCCATCCAATAGTATTTGGACAAGTTTAAGCCTTATATTGTACATTATCTTTTCATTTTATTAAAATCGTTAAATAATGAGGTCATTGATGCATCATAATGATGTCATAAATCATATAATTTATTTAATGTCTAAAAATTATAAAAAAAAGACTATGATGTGGGAAATAATTTTAGATTTATAATGAATATTTATAGTCAATAATATGACTTGTATAACCTCATTTAAAAATTGTTTTAGTAAAACATTTCATGTTTGTGTAATTTTTTACTTTAACATTAAATAAGAGGTATTTATGTCATTTTCCAACTAATGTGGCTCCATGGGGTCCCCAAGTTGACCCATGGATTGTCTTGGTCTCCCATGACTCATCCAATAGGAGTTGGACATGTTTCAAGACCATCTTATATTATTAAAACATTATTTTTACCTTAAACTACACTAATTACCTCTAATCGCGATTAAGAACTTAAAAGTTACTATTCACCAAAAAATTATTTTGATCTCATTGAACCACATTTTACTTCTTAATGACAACCATGTATGTCGTATTTTTGAAAATCAAATCACAGAAGTGGTAATATTTCATTTAAACGAAAAATCAGTTATTTAACTACCACTTAGTGGTTTCACTATTCATCAAAAATTGAAGTTTTTCAGAACAATGCCAAAATTTCACCCTAAGCTATAATTGGTATTCCGAATTCAAAAATGATGTCTATTTTAAAAAAATCCAAACATATAAGTTTCAATAATTAATTTTATAATTAATTCCTGCTGTCACAACAAATAGCGTGTTTTTACGAAATAATTTATATCAAAAGATTGACAATTGTTTATGTCCAATTTCAATATTAAATTAATTCTAATGACCACCATTGGATAAAATGGTAAAAATATATTCCTATTATACTTTAAAACCACTAAATAGTATAATTTATCACAATAAATTATTTTGATTAAAAAAGTTGTTTTAAATATTTTTCACTATTCATAAAAAATTGGAAGTTCTCAGAAAGTTACAAAAAATTAAACTTAGGATAATTTCGATATTACGAATACAAAAATGAAGTCCATTTTGAAATATAAAATTTCTATAATTTTATAAGGTTGTTATTACTATTCATAACGGCTACTTTGATTAGTCGCGGTGTGTTAGAACTCGAAGTTGTGTACAATGCAAGCTATTGCATTATTGAATGAGAAGCGTATCATGGAAGCTCAGGGTGTTACAAAATCCATTATTCACCCAACTATGTCACCTCAGGCAGTGCCAGTTCAATCCACTATGAATGCTAATGGTTCTTTGAAAACTTATCTTCTAGAGATGATTCATCAGGAATTGAATCTTATTGAAAAATTACATAACCATTAGAGACACTCTTTATGGTGGGGATACTGAAGCCCAGTGGTCATTATCTAATGAGTGTGTTCTGTGTTATCGAAACTATTATGTTTCACCCTTAGAGACAAGGAATGATATAATGGAGATTTCTATAATTTCCAATGGGTTGTGCACCCAAGAATCACTTAGACATTTTATTTCTTAGGTATGAGTTTCGGTGGCCATGTATTCTTGATTATTTCACCCCGTTTAGTTCATCAATAGCTTTGGAGGTAAGGGAATCTTGCAACCTGATTTAGGAGAACTTTTGAGGTTTTTGATTAGGTGGGGAACGTTTTTTACCATTTAGCACTACCACCACATATGACATCAATATATAATATGTTTCACTTATCTCAGCTTTGAAAGTATTTATTTGAGCCATCCAATGTTCTGAATTGGTGTGACCATGAAGTGGAACATATTTTATCTATGACTGAATGAACAATCATAGTTGTTGACTTTGAGACCAAAGAACTTTGTGAGAGGACAATACCTTTGTTCCATATGATATTGAAGCATTGTTCTAATTCTCATTATACATGATAGTGGTAGGCACAAATGAGGGAATAGTGAACAAGTATTTTTGACACGGTGGATTCTTCGTAGGCTTTCTTGGGACAGAAAGATCCTATGGTCGGGATGTGGTAACATCTCATTACAGATTCAGATATACGTAAACCCTTTTTGTTAAATCTTCACATTAAATGCGATAAAATGGGTTCATAGTGAAATGTTTTGTATTGTTATACACGTCTTTTGTCATGAACCATCCTCGGGGCCCGTGTCGTGACTACCCCAAGCCCGCCTTCCCTAGGCCAGGGGCTGGCGACTAGCACCAAGGCATAATTCCAAGTAAAAAGGGAAGTCCTTGCCTTTGTAAAGTAAACAAACACCACAGAGCAAGCATTCAGAAGTAAACACTAAGTAAAAAATGGGTACAACAGTAAGTGCGGAAAAGTAAGTGGGCTAGAATACAAACCCAAACTGAAAGTAAAGTACAACTGGAAAGGGAAAACAACAACTGAAAGTAATGTCGCAGACTTGTGCCATCCACTGGAAGTCCCTCCTGAAGGGTCATTACATATAGCCTCCACATCTCCTCGAGTCCAGTCGGCCGCTCCGAGTATGCCCCGCCCAGTGATCCACCTCTGGGTACCGACCTGCTCCTCGTGCCTCAACCACGATCAGCGTTGTTCATCGTCTGCAACAAACACAATGTAGTGCGGGCATAGCCCGTGTAGGGGTGAGTATAAGATACTCTTTAGGGACCCCAAGACCCCCAAAGGTCTCCCAGAATCCACAAAAGATAATCCACAAAGGAAAGATACAAACACGAAGTAACATCCGTCACTACTTAGGTATATGCCCATACATATACCTATGTCATCAATTCTCGTTCAGCTCCAACATCCGAGCTCAAGTACAACCAATTACACACAGGAAACCATAACCCAATCCACACAGGAAATCATAACGTAATCCACAAAGGATATCAAGTCAATCATATTGAAGATAAGGATTGAAAGTCAAGATACAGCTCACACAGGTATACTTCTTCGTATAACGATAGAGATGATCAGATATAGCCACTGATTTATCTAAGCTGTCAGACCCACAAAGGATCGATAGGTACTAACCCCCGAAATGACCCACAAAGGATCTGACCCACACAAGATCGATAGGTAACTAACCCCCGCAATGACCCACAAAGGATCTGACCCACAAAGGATTGATAGGTAACTAACACCCACAATGACCCACACAGGATCAGACCCACACGAGATCTATAGGTGCTGGCCCACATAGGACCGCTGAGCGCTGACCCACATAGGATCAGTATCACTGATCCACGTAGGATTGCTGAGTGTTGTAGTTGTCGCCGTCGAATCCACGGAGGATTTCTGCACAGTCGTCATCGTCGTCTCAGTCGCAGCCAGCTCTAGGGTTCCCGCACAAAGCAAGCTCGTTCGGGAGGGTCCGCTCCACAAGCCGAGGGGATGATACATCAACTGACACATAGTCCAGAGTTGATGAATCCAAACGTTCTGTATTGTCAATAGGAACTCAACGTCACAGATGGCGCGTCAATCGGACGCCCGGTCTGATAGTTATTGACTTTTTCGTCCAAGGGGCCCGGTTGGTTTTTATGTCAAAACCAACCCGACCGTACTCCAATCGCATCCAAACCTTGAGCAGAGTAATCCAAAAGGCCCGTCTCACTTAGATGAATCCATCAAAGTTGACGGCACATCAATCGGATGTCTGGAGCTCAAGTTATAAGTGTTTCCGCTCTGAGGGCCCGGTTGCTTTTGTGTACGAACCAACCCGGCCGAAACCCAAGTACTCCAAAACCATGAGTATAATATATTTAAACGACCTTCTCGATCCAAGGATCGCATTTCTGCTGACAGTGCATCGATCAGATGTCCGTAACCTAATTTACGGGCAAAAGACCGTGAGAGGTTCAGAAGTGGGGGATTCAGGCCCGGACTGACCCGGCCTGAGACCCCCGGGGTCGGCCCAAACCAGGTCGACCTATCCTGGGTCCAAGTCCGGCCTGCTTGGGCGCGGCCCGGCCCAGCGCGTTGGCGCGCTTTCCAGGGCCAAGTGGCTCGGCCGTTTCAACCGAGCGGATGGGGGGTGCAGGGTGGCACGCTGCCCCCCCTGCCAGCTTGCAACTGCGGCCCCCATGGGGGGCCGATCCTTTTCAACGGACGCGACTGAGCGTCGCGTCTCGCCTCCCCCAGTCCCTCGTGGTCGCGGGACCAGTGGCCCATCCCGGCGGCGCGCTAGCGGAGTGTTCCGCGGACCACCGGACAAGCTCCGGTGGTCGGTTTTGCCTATCATCTTTGCCAACGGCCCTCCCGGGACAGGTTCTTCACTATGAAGACCTCGCAACGCCCGTGCGGCCTACATCATCGTCGCCCGCCGATCCGCACACCAAGAACAAAGAGATGGTGGGTTCGGACTTGTTCGTTGTTCCGCACCCACCGCGTTAGCAGTTTAAAAAGGCTTACGAAAAATTTTAAACACATGCCGATGATATAAATCACATAGATTTATATTGAACCAAAACCCCTACCTCAAGCATCGTCGAGCAAGGGTTCGTCGTAGAAAAGCACATCGTGGATGTAGGCATCGCGGAAGGGGGATCGTCTCGTCACGGAGATGGAACGTCATGGAAGAATCCTCATGGAAGAAGTGTCGCGGAAGAAGGGTCATTGGCGTCTCGGTACATGGCATCGCGTAGTCGATCTCTGAGGATTCGGCGCTCTTCGTTGGAGATCGGTGTGTTCTTCACATTCTTCAAGTTTTTCACATTCGTCGATGAAGAAGATGAAGATCTTCAAGCCTCCCCTCTTTCTCCCAATCCCCTCTCAACACAACTACACTAACAAAATAAGAGTTATCTTATTTTATTTCTCAAGCCATGCGTTTAAAAAATTCAAAAATGAATCAAACAATTAATTGAATTGATTGCAACATTTAAACTGCCCAAATTAAATGAGGCGTTTCATAACAGAAAAATGCAAGGGCTGACTTCCAATTAGTAGGGGGTGTGGGTGCCTTACCTTAATTAAGGAGGAGGTTTAGGATGAAAAGTAACGGTGGGGCTCATGTGGGCCCCACCTCAAAAATATCCTACCAAGTGGGTAGGATATTGTGGGTCCCACATCATCCACTTAACATAAGTTAGGAAAAATAAAATAAAATTCGGTTGTACCACTTTTATTTTCATCCATAACATAACCCCAAAAATTAAAAACCACACCTGAGAAAACACAACTACGGAAGAGGTGTTTATAAGAAAATACCGGTGTTGCGATTCCATCGGTGCCCTCAGAATTCGATTCCGAGCACCGGTTCAATAGTTAGAAAATCCTGCTCATTCGTTCACTGAAGGTACTTGAGCTAAACTTCGCAAAAAGATTCCGGGCACACTAGGCCTTAGAATTAGGTGCCGTCAGAAACTGCATTCTTGTAAAATTCCCAAGAAATTTAAGAAAAAAAATTCTTTGAATTTTTCGGGTCTTTACATCACTCCCACATCAGGGCTTTACGTCCCCATAAAGATACATCAAAAACTAGGGAATCAAATGTGGGTACTGAGCATGCATCTGAGCCTCCCGCTCCCAAGTTCTCTGCTATAGGTTCATGTGCTGCCCTCTAATGCGCACTAGAGGAATTGATCGTCCACATAGGACCCGCTCCTATCGATCCTAGATCTCTACTAGGACCTCTGCAGAAGTCTCCCAATAATCAATGTCCAGCTCCCCATGGTCAATGATATGCGTCAGGTCATGCACGTATCTCCTCAGCTAGGATACGTGGAAGACGTCGTGCACCCGGTGTAACTGAGGTGGTATAGCTAGGCGATAAGCCACCTCTCCAATCCTGTTGAGGACCTGGAATGGTCCGATGAAGCGTGGAGACAACTTTCCACCTCGGCCAAATCTCCTTAATCCACGTCGAGGTGAGACCCGCAAGAAGATGTGGCCGCCATCCTCGAACTCTAGTGGCCTCCGCCTCCTGTCAGCATAAGACTTCTGCCGGCTCTGAGCTGTCCTCATCTGCTCCTGGATGACCTGGACCTTCTTTGTCGTGGCATTGACCATCTCCTGTCCCACAAGTGCTGACTCCCCAGGGTCTTTCCAGCACAGTAGTGATCTACAAGGTCGGTCGTACAACCCCTCGTATGGTGTCATCCCGATGGTGGAGTGGTAGTTGTTGTTGTACGCAATCTCCACCAAGGGTAGGTGGTCCTCCCATCTGTGACCAAAGTCGAGGACACGTGCACGGAGCATGTCCTCGAGAGTCTGAATGGTCCTCTCCGTCTGACCATCTCTCTGAGGGTGAAAGGAGGTGCTCAGATGTACCTTCGTCCTTAACACCTCCTACAACCCCTTCCAAAGCCGGGAAGTAAAGTGAGAATCTCGATCGGGGATGATAGATGATGGAACAACATGAAGCCATACAATCTTTCGAACGTAGAGGTGTTCCAAGCACTCCACTGAGCCCTGCTCTCTGATGGGTAAGAAGTGAGACGACTTGGTGAGTCGGCCAACAACCACCCAAATGGAGTCGTGACCTCTGTAAGTGCATGGAAGTCCAGTCACGATTTCCATCGATATCCCGTCCCACATCCACTCCGGGACCTCCAAGGGTTATACCAAGCCTGCTGGTACCTGTTGCTCTGCCTTCTCCTGCTGGCAGGTGATGCATCAAGAAACGAACTCTGCCACAACCTTCTTCATACTCGGCCACCAGTGCTATCGTCTGAGATCCTGGTACATCTTCGCCACATAAGGATGTAACGCCAAAGGGGAAGTGTGAAACTCTCTCAGAACCTCCTCCCGTAAAGCAACTGGTACCAAGGTACGTCCTCTAAAAAGGACGTCGTTCTCTCCTACTACAGAGAAACCATCAGGTTCTTATCCTAAGGATATCTGCGCACGCCACGTCTCACAGTCAGCTTCCCCATGCTGTGCCTCTCTGACCCGCTATAGTAGTGGAGGAGTGACTGTGAGTGACTGAAGGAAGGCTGCTCTATCTCTATCCATGAAGGATATCTGCAAAGCAGGTAGCTGCTCTGTCGCCTCCCCATGTAGTTGAATGCCCGTCCTCTTGTTGAGTGCATCGGCTACTACGTTCCCCTTTCCAAGAGTATAGACTATCTCAAAGTCATAGTCCTGGAGGAACTTGAGCCATCACCATTGTCTCAGGATTAGGTCCTTCTGCGAGAAGATGTACCAAAGACTCTAGTGGTCATAATAAACTATAAAGCACTCTCCCATCAAATAGTGTCACCACATCTTCAGAGCGATGACCCCTGCTGCTAACTTTAGGTCATGGGTAGTGTAGTTCTGCTCATGTTGTCTCAACTGACGTGATCCATAGGCAATCACTGCCCATTCCTACATCTGGACACATCTGAGTCTAGTCCCTGATGCATCGCAGTAGACTACATACCCTACTCCCTCCTCCGGTAGCCTCAAGATAGGTGTGCTGGTCAATCTCTGTCTCAGCTCCTGGAAGCTCTACTGACATTTTTCTGACCACACAAAGGGTTTCCCATTCTTCGTCAATGCTGATGGTGGTGCCGCAACTCTGGATAAGTCTGGAACAAATCTCCAGTAGTATCCAGCTAGTCCCAAGAAACTCCGCACCTCCGTCACGCTCCTGGGTGGCTCCCAAGCTAGCACTCCCTCGATCTTCGTAGGATCCACCGCAACTCCCGCCTCAGAGATGACGTGTCCCAAGAAGTGGACCTCGCGGATCCAGAACTGACACTTCGAGAGCTTACCATAAATCTGGTGCTCTCGGAGTGTGTCCAGTACAACCCACAAGTGGTAGGCGTGTTTCTCCTCAGTCGTCGAGTATTTCAAAATGTCGTCGATGAAGACCACGACAAATCGATCGAGGTATGGCTGAAATATCCTGTTCATGAGGGCCATGAACACTGCTGGAGCATTGGTTATGCTGAATGTCATAACCAAGAACTCATAGTGGCCATACCGATATCTTAAGGTCGTCTTCTGCACGTCCTCACCCCGAACTCTGAGATGATGATAGCCTGACCTGAGGTCTATCTTCGAGAACCACCATGCTCCTTTGAGCTGGTCGAAGAGGTCATCAATCCTCAGTAGCGGATACTTGTTCCTCACTGTCACCTGGTTCATGCGATGATAGTCGACACAAAGTCGCAAGCTCCCATCTGCCTTCTTGGAGAACAATATCGGGGTAGCCCAGGGTGAAACACTAGGTCGGATGAATCCCTTTCCATGCAGGTCCTCCAACTGTAACTGTACCTCTAGAAGCTCAGCGTGAGCCATCTGATATGCTGGGGTGGATATCGGGGCTATCCTGGGGTACATATCAATATAAAATTCTACCTCTCTGCGAGGAGGTAGTACGGGAATGTCATCGGGGAAAACGTCCACATACTGATCCACCACTGCAGGAAAACTAGGACTTCGCACATCAACTTATCATAGGATGATGCTAGCCAACTGATGAGTGATGGGCTGTCCTCTCCTCTGCGGGAGTCCATCCTGTGATGCGATGGATCCCTTCTCACTTGTCAAGGTTAACCTTCTCCCTTCAGTGCGTACACATCAAACCTTGCGCCTAATACAGTCAATCTGAGCAAGCACTGTAGATAACCAATCCATTCCCAAGATGACGTCGTAAGGCCTCGACGCCACTACAAGAAGATCGCAGCCGAAGCTCTCCCCTCCTAGAGTAAGATCACACTACTGGCACTAGTGTGTAATCGTCGAGTCTACTCCCATAAGAGTCTCTAGCCATAAGGATCGAGCCAACGGCTCCGTCAGAATCTCCGAGCTCCGAACAAGGGCAGCGGCTATGAAATAATGACTCGCTCTTGTGTCTATAAGAACTGTATCAAGGGTGGAATAGACACAGATAGTACCTCAAATCATCTCGGGCACACCGTGGTCGTAGGCCTCCGCTGCCTGAAGTTGTGCCTGTCTGTGCCCGCCAGCTCCCTGTGGTCGGGGTGGACCTCTTGGTGGTGGTGGTGGTAGAGCCTCAAAGCGTCGCCCACCACCTACTGCTCAGCTAGCTCCTATGCCTCATCTTCCTGCTCCCTGCGGACCACCACAGTCCACCCTCTGTCTCTGACTGGGTGGCCCCTCAACCATCTGCTGCACCTCGGCACGTCGGTTCGGGTAGTCACGAGCCATGTGGCCTTGCCTGCCGCATGCGTAGCACTGTCTGCCTCTCAAAAGACTGGCTCCTCGCTATGTGCCACGCACTACTGAGCTAGTGTCCTGAAGTCGTCTTCCTAAGGGTCTGGTCTGCCTGGACCCATGAGTCATCCGTCGACTGCCTGCTGCAGAAGACTCTGCTACGTGCCGCCCTGCGGTAGGTCTCGCTGCTGATACAGGCTCAGCAAGGAAGCTCTCGATAACAAGGGCTCTCTCCAGAACCCCTTCCTATGTCATAATGCTGAGGGAGATCATCGATGCCCAGATCTCATGCCTCGATCCCGGCTCAAATTTCTGGGCCCAGAAGAATGGGTCTCGTACCATGTCTGTCGAGTAGCATGAGAGATCGGTAAATCTCACCGAGTACGGGAGACCGTCATGCTACCCTGCCACAGCTATAGATTCTCCTGGATGCGCACCGCACGGAGGGTGGCTGGGAAAAACTCCGAGCGGAAGTGGCTCTCAAAGTCTGTCCAGAGGAAATATGCCTCATCGTGCACCTTGAGCATCATGCTCCACCATCTGCCTACTGCTGCGTGCAGGAGGCTCACTGTGAGGATCACCATGAGGTCTGTTGGTGTCCTCACTAACCTGAAAACCAGTACAACTGCCTCCAGCCAATCCTCGGCTACCTGAGGGTCCGTCTCCCCACGGAACCTGGGTGGTCACTGGCACTGAAACTCATGCAGTTCACTAAGGCGATGTGCATTGTCAGTGGCTGAGGCTGGTAGAATTGGTGGATTGGTGGGTAGAGGTATCGTCGGTGCCTCTGCTGTCAAAGGGCCATGTACCGAGGACTCGTCGCTCGGTGGGCTGTCATCACGTACAACGCTCGGAACCCTAGCTGGCTGCCGTTGTGGGGCCATCCTGAAAGGAAACAGGTGTGCCATGGTCAAACAATATACCTGGTGAGATGACACAAAGTAATCACAAAGAAAACATGACTCACACATGCAATCAATGTTTTCATGCATTATGTCGGAAATTAGAAGTCAGGGTCCTGGTGTATGGATACGTTGGCTGCCACACCAACACTTGACTCCCTATACTGATAACCACACTCAATAATCTTAACACTATTGCTTCACATAGAAAAAGATCAGAGCCCTGAGTTCTACGGTAGAACCGAACTCCTCTATTACCAGTTTTCCACGACCCGTCCTCGGGGCCCGTGCCGTGACTACCCCAAGCCCGCCTTCCATAGGCCAGGGGATGTCGACTAGCACCAAGGCGTAATTCCCGGTAAAAGGGGAAGGCACTACCTTTGTAATGTAAAAAAACACCATAGAGAAAGCAAGAATAAGTAAACACTAAGTAAAAACTGGGTACAACAGTAAGTGCGGAAAAGTAAGTGGCCCAGAATACAAACCCAAACTTAAAGTAAAGTAAAACTGGAAAGGGAAAACAACAACTGAAAGTAAAGCCACAGCCTCGAGCCGTCCACTTGAATTCCCACCTGAAGAGTGGGTACATATAGCCTCCACAGCTCCTCGGCTCCAGCTGTCCGCTCCGAGTACACCCCGCCCAGGGATCCACCTCCGGGTACCGACCTGCTCCTCGTGCCTCAACCACGATCAGTGATGTCCGTCGTCTGCAACCAACACAACGTAGTGCGGGCATAGCCTGTGTAGGGGTGAGTATAAGCTACTGAGTAGGGACCCCGAGACCCCCGAAGGTCTCCCAGAATCCACAATGGATAATCCAGAAAGGAAAGATACAAACACGAAGTAACATCCGACACTACTTAGGTATATGCCCATACATATACCTAAGTCATCAATTCTCGTTCGGCTCCAACATCCGAGGTCAAGTACAACCCAGTCCACACAGGAAACCACAACCCAATCCACACAGGAATGAACAACGTAATCCACATAGGATATCAATTCAATCATATTGATGATAAGGATTGAATGTCAAGATACATCTCACACAGGTATACTTATTTGTATGATGATAGAGATGATCAGATATAGCCACTGATTCATCTAAGCCGTCGGACCCACAAAGGATCGATAGGTACTAACCCCCACAATGACCCACAAAGGATCTGACCCACACATGATCGATAGGAAACTAACCCCCGCAATGACCCACAAAGGATCTGACCCACACAGGATCGATATGTATTAACCCCTGCAATGACCCACACAGGATCAGACCCACACAGGATCTGTAGGTGCTGGCCCACACAAGACCGCTGAGCACTGAACCACACAAGATCTGTCCCACATAGTATTGGTAGCACTGATCCACATAGGATCGCTGAGTTTTGTAGTCGTCATCATCGAATCCATGGAGGATTTCTGTACAATCGTCATCGTCATCGGAGTCGCAGCCAGCCCTAGGGTTCCCGCACACAGCAAGCTCATTCGAGAGGGTCCGCTCCACGAGCCGAGGGGATGATACATCAATTGACACATAGTCCAGAGTTGATGTATCCAAAATTTCGGTATCGTCAACTGGAACTCAACGTCACAGACGGCGCGTCAATTGTACGCCCGGTCTGAGAGTTATTGGCTTTTTCGTTCCAAGGGCCCGGTTGGTTTTTAAGTCAAAACCAACCCGAACGTACTCCAACTTAGTCCAAACCTCATGCGGAGTAAGCGAAAAGGTCTGTCTCACTAAGAGGAATGCAACAAAGTCGACGACACGTCAATCGGACGTCCGGAGCTCAAGTTATAAGCATTTCTGCTCTGAGGGCCCAGTTGGTTTCGTGTACAAACCAACCCGCCCGAATCCCAAGTACTCTGAAACCTTGAGTATAATATATCGAAATGACCATCTCGATCCAAGGATCCCATTGCCGCTGACAGTGCATCGATCTGAGGTCTGCAGCCCACATTATGGGCAAAAGACCGTGAGAGGTCTGGATGTGGGCGTTTTGGGCCCGGACCGACCCCGCCCGAGACCCCCTGGGTCGGCCCGAACTGGGTACGGCTCGCTTGGGCGCGGCCCGGCCTGGTGCGCTGGCCATGGTCCAGTGGCTCGGCCGTTTCGGCCGAGCGGATGGGGGGTGCGGGGTGGCACGCTGCCCCCCGCCAGCTTGCAACCACGGCCCCCATGGGGGGCCGCTCCTTGTCCACCGACGTGGCCGAGCGCCGCGTCCTGCCTCCCTCAGACCCGCGTGGCCGCGGGACCAGCGGCCCATCCTGGCGGCGCACGGGGTGCCGCCGCCTCTGACTTCCTGTGCCACCGTGCCGACGAGGTGCGATAGCGGAGTGTTCCGCGGACCACCGGATGAGCTCCGGTGGTCTGTTTTGCCTGTCGTCTTTGCCAACGGCCCTCCCGGAACCATTTATTCACTGTGAAGCCCTCACAATGCCCGTACGGCATGCTTCATCATTGCCCACCGATCTGCACACCAAGAACGAAGAGACATTGTGTTCGGACTTGTTCGTTGGTCCGCACCCACCGCGTTAGCGGTTTAAAAAGGCTTCCAACAAATTTTAAACACATGTCAATGATATAAATACATAGATTTATATTGAACCAAAACCCCTACCTCAAGCGTCGTCGAGTGAGGGTTCATCGCGGAAAAGCACGTCGCGGAAGTAGGCATCGCATAAGGGGGATCGTCGCATCGCAGAGAAGGAATGTCACGGAAAAAGCATCGCGGAAGAAGCGTCGCAGAAGAAGGGTCGTTGGCTTCACAGTGCACGGCGTCACATAGTCGATCTCCGAGGATTCGACGTTCTTCATCAGAGATCGGTGTGTTCTTCGCGTTCTTCATGTTCTTTGCTTTCTTCGACGAAGAAGATGAATATCTTCAAGCCTCCCCTCATTCTCCCAATCTCCTCTCAACAGAACTAGAATAATAAAATAAGAGCTATCTTATTTTATTTCTCGGGCCATACTTTTTAAAAATTCAAAACCGAATAAAAAAATTAATTAAATTAATTGAAACGTTTAAACTACCCAAATTAAATGAGGCATTTCATAACATAAAAATGCAAGGGTTGACTTCCAATTAGTAGGGGGTGCGGGTGTGTTACCTTAATTTAAGAGGGGGTTTAGGAAGAAAAGAAATGGTGTGGCTTGTGTGGGCCCCACCTCCCAAATATCCTACCAAGTGGGTAAGATATTGTGGGTCCCACATCATCCACATAACATAAGTTAAGAAAAATAAAATAAAATTCAGTTGCACCACTTTTATTTTATTCCTTAACTTATCCCCAAAAATTAAAAACCACACCCAAGCAAACGCGACTCCGGAAGAGGAGTTTCTAAGAAAATACCGGCGATGCGATTTTATTGGTGCCCATGGAATTCGATTCCGAGCACCAGTTCAAAAGTTAGAAAAACCCACTCGTTTGTTCATTGAACGTACCCGAGCTAAACTTTGGAAAAAGATTCTAGGCACACTAGGCCTCAAAATTAGGTGTCGTCAGAAACTACATTCTTGTAAAATTCCCAAGAAAATTAAGAAAAAAATTTCCATGAATTTTTTCGGGTCTTTACATCTTGGAATGGTAAAACACCCAATTATTACTCTGGAATATTCAATTAAATATTTTCTGAGTTAAAAACTGAGTAAGTATGTGTTTTTTAGGCCCGAAAATACTCATTGAGGAAAACTAAAATTATTAAATATAATATATTAAATGTTCACCTTTTTTCAAAATATTTAAATAACTCCAAAATGAAGTGTCATTTGAAAAATCTTATAGCACTTTTACGTTTGAAATATGTTGTTTACCCTAGGAGGGTTATAAAATTTGAAGGTGTGAGACATTTGGATGTCGCTCTCATGAGATAAAGTTATTAAAAAATATTTAAAATATTATTTTTATAAAATAATTAAATATCACTAAAATGGATCATTTTATAGGAAATGTGAGACCACTGATGGGTCTGGAATTAGGGTTTTACCTTAGACAGGGTATAAGAATTGTATGTGTCAGGTGTTTGGATAGCTTGCTCGAAAAAATAACACTTTCAATTTTAATTAATTAATTATTCCAATTTTCATTAGTAAATCCTTAAAATATATCAACTCGTTCTTCCATTGAGAAATATGATACCACCATTGTGTTCGGAATGAGGTGTTTACCCTAGAGAGGCATAACATCTACGCACAACAGCCATTTGAAATTCATTAATTTTTTAAAATTTTAAATAAATAATTTATATTTTTATTGAAATTGTTAAGAATGGACTATTAATTTTCTTCAACAACAATCGAAAACCATTAATTTTTAATGCACAAGAAAACTTTAAACAATGGATTTCAACAGTTTTTTGATCCATTAAATGTTGATATGCAGTAATCGTATGAAATTATTGTCTCTTTAATTAATATTAGATTGAAACTCTTGATAAATGAGAGATTGAAGCTTAAGGTTTCATATATGTGTAGTGATACGCTTGAAGTTCTTAAATGGAGAAACCACTCAGTTCCTTTTTTTGATTGATCTTGATGAGTTTGATAAACTTAAGATCTTCCGTTTTCATGCTGGATGAACCTCCTCAGATCATATTTGGATGTTTTGGATGGTCTTCTCCATCCCTCGTGTTTCGGATTGCAAAAAAAATGTGGGTATGTATAATTAATTAAATATTTTTTTTATTTTTATTAGTTCATCTATTCTTTTAGATTCAATAAAATCTATGTTATTGGTTATAATTACACATCTTCGATTTCATTGTACTCATGTCGATAAAGAGAACCTAAATATTCTTTTGGATTTGATGGTTTCATTGTATTATTCAATATGAATTTCCACTTTTTAAATGGTTCTTTTTAAATAAATTTATAAAAAGATAATTATTAAGAACTATCAATGGATAATTGCAACAACTTGTGATATAATAATTTTAATGAAGTTATTATGGTTAATTCTTGAATAGTTTTATTGAATGGATAATTGTTTAAAATTATCAAAGGATAATTGTATGGATTATCAAAAGATAATGAATTATCAAGATATATATATATATATATATACATATACATATATATATATATATATCTCAATAAACATGATTGGGATAATTTATTAAAAATATCTAGTGTTATTTATTTTGATTGTCAAAATAGGCATATATATTAATATACATATATATTTAGATTTATATTTGTGACAATTACTTTGGAAGTTAAGGATAATTTTATTAAATATAAAATTATCAATGTGTAATCGCACGAACTATTGAATGATAATTTCAAACACATGCATTGACATAAAATGATAATTTATATATTATATAGGAGAGTGAAAAAAGTATCACAAATAATATTTTAAATGATAATCTGAAACTTATCTTTGTGAGATAAATTATCATCACATGTGATAATTTAAATGATAATCTAAAAATTACCAGTAGAGAGAAAATGTTTTTTCATTTGAAATTTTATTTACTTATGAAATAAAATTGATTTTTTTTACTGTAGTAACCCTTGACGAACATCAACCATTGGGGTGTTGATGCTTACGATAATATGGACATAGAACGTTTTATTGAACCACACATGGTGGTTTATCATTACCACTGACACCAACAACCTTGAGGTAGGTGGTTCCATTCTGATTATCCAAATTACTACTCCTTGTATTTCTATATTTATTTCAATTGTTGATTTAAATTCAATTTCTCAAATACGAATAAAATTAAATTGATAAAAACTCGATTATGGTGAATTTAGATATTTAAAGTGGTTCTGGAATGGAAATTTGGAAAACCCCAGATTCCATTGAATTGGGTGTGTTTATAGAAGTTGGTTGATTTAAATTTTTTGTTTAAATTTTGGATTGTTTGGAAAGTATTTCAATTAAATTGTTGAATTTAATTATGGAAATAATTTTTTTAAAAAGGTAATTGTTTTTGAATGTATTTAAAACATTTCAAAATGGATTAAAATAATTTGATATATTCACAGAGGTTTTTATCTTGTGGAAAAAGCCAGGTTTTTTAATAAATCGATTTGCTTTTATATTGATAGAAATTGGCACTTTTGAAATAGAATAATGAGATTGATTGTATTTTTAAGAAGTCTTAAAATAGTTCACACATCATGTAAGAGCGCATGAACTCCTTTTTTAGTTAGTGAGTTATTTTGATACACTATATGCTATGAAATATTCTAAAACATATTGGCGGTGGGTCAAATCCCTTAGGGGTTGGTGATGAGTCTCCCATTCTCCAGTGTTAGAAGGACATGTGTATACACATTTTGATGAGTCCAGATAGAGAGTGTGGAATCCTATAGCAGGTTAATACTTTTGTAACTCTTGGAAGATGACCACGTTGCTCGCTTGTTTATTTATATATGAGATATAAATGAATTCTAATGACTGTTTGAACTTCATACAAGCCTACATAATTGATATAAACTGTTTTATATAAATGTTATACATAATCCATTATTCTAGAAATATTCCATCATTTTTAAAATCCTTGCTTAAAAAATATATTTGGATCATTTGAGTTGTATAACATTATTAATTTAAATAATATTTTGAATTATCAAACTAGTTTACTTTAAAAATGAAATATTTCATTTGGATAATCTATATTTAGCATCAGTTATGGAATTGTTTTGTACTATCCTACTAGGAATAGGCTCATACCGAACATTTTTCTTTGGGTGTTTGTAGACTTTCTTCTTCTAGGTTCGAACAAAGGGAAGGAATCTCTTAGAGATTGATCCATCTCTTGAGATTTGGTCGTGGTGAGTTTTTCCCTTAGGGACCTTGGTATTTTTCCCATTTTAGTACTAGGGTTGTAGTAATTTGGAATTTTTATGCAATGTTGTATTTTGGTACATCGCGTCCAGTGCAGTTTCTTTTATTATGCATATTGCTTTTTTTTCTTTTTCTTCTATATTCTTGTGGAAAAATCTTTCACACTTTTATATTGTACAATTGAAGGTTCTTGTCACTGACCAATGGGGATTAGGAACTCCCTCAGATTATGTCAGGACCGACTCGATTATTGGGTTACCTGGGTACCTTGGCTGGATCGTGACATAACCTAAATGAACCCAATCTTGGGATGGAGCCTAATCTATGGCCTCATTACTCATTAGATCATTATCCTGATCCAGAATGAGTAACATGGATGACTATCATTGATAAGGAATCCGGAAATTAATCCAGATGTACCATGATCAAATGAGAAGAAATATACCAAGAGCTGACACATTGTGAAAACTAAAAAGACAAAATCATATTTGATTCATGTACAGTTTTTTCATTCAACCAATTTCATGGTATGTAGAGTCGATAAGTGGGTAGTTAGAGTCCTTATGTATGGATTCAAAAATTGTTGCACCAATACTGGGTTCTCTGGATTGAAATATATACATTATACACATTGAAACTCTTTCCCTAGGTTCCCAACCAACCCTCGTGTGGGGAGAACTCACAACACCATTCAATGGATGAACCACATTTGATGTCATTTTCTAACAACTCAACCCACCAAGGGTCATTTCTCCTATGGAATACTTAGTTTTCATTATCCCAAGACCACCAATAATGGGCCAGTATCAGGAAACATGCACTAAGAAAGCATAAATATAAATGGATTCCATTTCATAATGAAATTTTATTCATGCACTAAGATATCTCCATATTGTACTGAAAATAAATATAAATTAATGACTATAAAATCATGAGATAAACCGTAAATAAAATAAACTCTACGAAATACTACATAGTGAAAAATAAATACAATTAAATTATAAAAGTAAAAAATACAGAACCATCAATAAATGAAACCCCAACCTAAAACTAGCAATAAATGATGAAATACGGTAGAGTTCATATCAATATTTCCAATCTTTACCACTGTACCTAGAGAAACCCCACATGTATCACTCTGCTGCACCATAACCATTATTGTCTTATATGTAATATTTATAAGACTTGACATGTGTGGTCAATTCCCATTTAGGGGTGAGTATATTCAAACCCAATATGGCAGAATGAAAAAAAATGTGTGTGATATGGGGATATAATTATATACCACTCAACCCAGGGATTGTGGTAATAATACCCCAAAAAAATGGAGATATATATAAATACTCTTATATAGACCCATATGAGAGATTAAGGGGATATTCATCCTATTACCCAACCAAATTCGATGGGTAAGCCTATACCTCTAGTATTCAATAATAGATGCCTATCATCAAACACAACCTCAGTATAATATGTATATAGTGGATCAATCCATGCAAATGTGCTTCACATCAGAGGGAGCCACAACTCCCATAGAAGACCCTCATACCACTAAACCTTGAATAATAGACTGTACGACTCTATATATAGATAACATACACCATCTACATTATGGTGGAGTAATTTATATATATTTATTTATAAAATATGTGGAACCTGAACTCTAGTGTGACATGGGATTATTAACCCTGAAATCACTCTGATAGTATGGGGAATTCACACCCTAGTGTGATAGTGGATTACAGACCATGTAATTTTACTAATAGTATAGGGAACCAATTCACTGGTTTGACAGGGATGTACTAACCCTTTACCTCTATACTGATCCTACATGATAATTTTTATCATCAAAAAACCCCTGAATAATCTTCACACTCAATACGTTCCATGTAATATATGAAACTCCACTATTATGGCTACAATCATGTAATATATGGAAGACTTCTTAGGGTACCCCTCTCACAATCCCAAATATGAGTCTAGTATAATGATGAATAATAGGAGGAATTTGAACGAGGGGAAAATGACATGTGTAGATTCGATATGGTTTGGGACCCCACCTTATCGCATAGCCATGTTCTCTTCTAGACACATCTTCGAAGTTATTTCATCATACATGGCATGTATGTGTCCCAGATAGTGTTTCTAACCCACTTAAGGCTTTCTCATAACCTCCTTTTCATGACTATGTTTATAAGACTATGCATGTGTACCTAAACTTGACCCAAGAAAACTATGGGTTCTATCCCACTCCCATGTACTTCAAGAGTACATGACGTGCCCTTTAGAATGGGGTCCCAGGCATATGCCAGCTAGCACGCAACTTGGTTGCCCAAGGAGGATTACATGTTATCAATACATAGACACCCGATGTGTGATCCTTAACTTGTCTAAAACCCTATCCTATAAAAAGAATCTACATGACATGTGTTCTTCTGAACTACAAGAAGTGTACTAAAATTTCTAGAAAAAATAGTAAAATCATCATGTGTTTTCCATATCTGATGTGAGACATATGGATTTTAAAATAGGAAAATCATGTTCAAAATAATTTATTTCATAAGAAACCAATATTAGATGAATATATTACACCCCTATAATTTATGATTTATTTATTTTAAAATAATTTCAATCTCTTAATATCTTGTGATGCATACAACATTATGATTAAATGAAACATGATACTCTATTAAAATAATATTATTTTAACATGCCCATTATATCCTAGCTGTTAAATTGAAATATATGAATAATACTATCTAAATTTCTAAAATTTATGGTATATACGTGTATAAAATAATTAATTATATTTTTGTTGATAAGAAAAAAAAGAATCATTTGAATCTAAGAAAACGTTTTCTGAAAATCCTTATTTTTCAAAGGAAAATGTTTCACTGTTTTTGCACATTTATGATATAATTATTATATAATAAATATACATAATTTATTTGGTAAAATTAACTTCATTTTTCAAATCACTATACCAATATTATTTTTGGATAATTGTGTGGGGGTTTTTCTAAAAAGTTTCATTTTTTGACCAATAGTGAAAAATACTAACTTTTGCTGAAAACTATCTATTCTATTCAATTATTTAAAATAATAAATATTATTTAAAATTATTTTTGAAGTAAAATTAGTTCAGTAATATTATAATTTATCTAATTTAGGAAATTTTAATAAACTTTATATTGAATTTTTATGTTAGAACCTTCAATACTTATGAAATTTTTCTCTTTGGAAACCCTTTTAATCATTGCACCTGTGGGAATAATTTAATATTGAATTTTGTGACATCATTTAATTGAAATTTTAAAAATTTATTCCATGTATTTAATCATAATAATTTATAGTATCTCATATTTTTATGTTAATACTATACCAAAATGAAATGTGAAAATGGTAAAAAATAATTATCATGGATAAGGTAAAATTGGGTTTAGTGTTGGGTTACTCTAATAAACAAACAGTTAAAATAACATATATACATGTAAAAAACTTATTTCATAAACATATTTTAACCTTAGAATACCCAAAATAAAATATTATATTTATTTGGAAGATTTTCTTATGTGAATTACTTCATCATTTTGGATTCTTTTGGTAAATTTACCAGTAATTTCCAAAAGGGTTCCAATTTCCCCCTTATAAAATAGAACCCTCATAACTCAACACATCACACCCGTAATGAACATTTTCATGAAATAAACCTACCAAAAATATCTCCCAAAAATCCTTATACATATTAACGAACTAATATTCTGACCAAAATACCAACCCTAAGGTCCTTAATATGAGATCTAATGAAGGGGTTTCTTAGAGAAGTTAATTTTCTTAACAATGCACTTTTATAGTTATTCCTCATTTTCCACCATCAATTAAATCTTCAAAAATTAAATAATATAAAACCATTTTATCATATATAAATATATATTTTTTATGGAATAATCTTTATACATATCCCCATCCATCAAATGGGAAACGAAATCATTTGTCCTGTGTAAGGCAGACTTCCGCCTCAGGAATGGATGTAGTTAATTTTCAATTACCACCATTATAGGATACATATATTGATGTATTAAAAATATTTATATGATATTTATTTAATTATAATATATATTTAATTATAATATCAATTATACCTTCTTAGTTTATATTTTATTTAAAATATGAAAATGTTGCTTGTGTGTACGATGGACTACCGCCACACGAAATGACGTGGTTTGTTTTTCACATCAATATTAAATCGATGGAAATAATAATAAAATTAAAAATATATGGGATATATATGAAATGATATAAATTCTGTAGAATTACTCATATGCTTCTCTACTCACTCACCCATTAAGGTAATTACATAATCGCTCGTGCATTCATACGGCCCACCATATCTATGAAGCGATCCAGCTAATTTTTCATGACCAAAATTAAATAACGGTTATAATGATATTTATAATGAGTAAATATCATATTTATTAAATTATTTTCAATCTGGATATTGTGGATTTATGTTCTATGCACAATAATATGAACGTTCATATAAAAATACGCAAGAGAAATCAAGGCAATCAACACCCAAAACAATAAAAATAGGTAAATTTTTATAAATGTGATATAAAATGTTATAAGAGGATAATATATAGAATTTTAAATTTTATAATGGTAATGGTATGAATTAATAGCATGATTATACCATTAAATAGAAGGTATATACACATACAATGAAATCATCCATGTGATAAGGGTTTTTCATCTAACTTTTACTTTTATGAGACATATGCCATATTCACCACTTTTTTCACTTATATGGAGTATATAATACCAATTTGAAAAGTTAAATCCTGAATATATCTATATTATTGTTATTTAATGAATCATTTTATGTCATTTATTTACGGGGCTTAAGAATTAAAAATTACCAAAGTGGTAAGGGACTCCACCTCAATTTCTCATCATTGTGGCATATATTATTGTTGTACACCTAATTTATTTTATATAGGGTAAATTTTACCTATTATACATTTAATGTAATTAATTTTTGATATCTAATAGTATTTTAATTATTAATTTTATTTATTTCAACTAGGGGGTTTTACATTATAATTACCATGTGGTGAGGGACTTCACCTCAATTTCCCTTCATTAAGGCATAATATATTATTTGACCCATAATTTATTTTATATACTATATATACAACCCCTTTTAAATTTAATATCATGATTACTTCATAATTCTAAGTATTTTACGTATCAATTTTTATAATTTCATATATAGGGATTTAACTATAAAATTTACAAGTGATTGATGTTATTAAATAATATCAAATTATTTTTTGATTGTTGACTATATCATGAAAAAAACACATACAATTGATCATATTTAATTTGAAATTACATTTAAATTAAATATCTACATTCGTGTATGTTGTATTTGATTATTTCCAAAACCATTTACAACTTTTAAATTCAATATTTAAATTTAATTTCATTTGATTAACTTTGGAAATATTTATAAGTCTATATTCTATAATTAATACAGATATTTGATGATAAGGTATATTGATTTATGAATTAAATATATTATTTGATATATGAGGAATTCTTTTGATAAGAATTTAACAGTGAGGACCTAATTATAGATATCCCCTTAATGAATTAATAGGTATCATGAGACACAATAGATAATGTTTTGGCTGAGACCTTGCCAATTTATTTAGATTTCCTATAATAGGCCCTCAAAAATATGTTTTATATGTTTGAAATTATATATTCCATTATTATAAATTTAGGTATTATATTACATGTGATTATTTAATTTGTTAAAATTTCCATTGTTATTTTTCTAAGATCATGTGATTTTTTATATGTAATTATTTGATTATCATTTGTTATTGTCATATTATGATCACGTTATTGATTAAAGGGAATTCGCTTCAGTTATTTACCTTTATATATTTATTATACCTTATTTATTTATATATTACACTCTACAAATACCATTAATAATCATATAAGGTCACCCCTTTCATATGATTTAATTCCCCTAGTATTCTAATAAGTGTTTTGTGATTGATATAGATGAATATTCTATGAGGAATAATAGTGTTATCAATGAAAATGCGTTTTATATGTTTTTTTCAAATGTACAATGAATTTAATGTATGTATATAGTTTACCTAGACTACTAAACTATTTAGACATTCATAATATTATTCCATGTAACTTATGTCAACATAATAATGTAGACACCAGCTTTGGCCTAATGGGATCAGCGTGGGTTTATTGGGTTTTAGAGGAAGCTTAGAAGAAACCTAGGGAACTAGATTTAAGAAAACAATGATTATCAAACTTAGAACTCTGATTTTATAAGAGCATATTTATAGAGTAACATCCTAAAATTATTGTAAGGAACATATTATGAGAATTTTCCAAGATATACATTCCTTGATGCATATAGAAAGTGGAATTGGTTCTTGAATATATGTACTTGGGGATAATAACTATGAAAAGGGCGCGTTGAACTTTACCAAATCATCCCTAGTATACACAAAATAGGGAATAATATGAACCTTGTTTAAACCTCCTAAGGAATATTAGTTTTATTATTTGAGTTTTTTTTCATCTAATATGACGGATTAGAAAATAATGATATCTCCAAAGAAACAATATTCATGATTAAGAGATTAGATATGCAATCATTTTTAAATTAATGGTAAGGGTTTCACTAGTTTGGGTATTATACATTATATTTAATAATTTTTTGATCCAATATACTATATTACATCAATTAGAAATGGATCCTATAAGATTCAATAGGAACTGTGTCAATACACACAATCCAATGAGTAGGAATGATAGTTTCATTGATGAGATTAATTAAATATTTTGAATGAAACTAGCCTCGAAAAAACTATCATTGTATGATAAAAATTTATCATTTCCTATCATGATAGATATATAATTCAGTATTTATTATGACTTTTAAGGGGAGACATAGAAAATTATAATAGATAATAAAAAAATAAATGTTTATTTCACAATCTCATCATTACTAAATATTTTTTATTTATATGTATATGTGATTGAAATTATTTGATATTTCAATCTTACAATTAATCTATTTTTTCGCTCTGGTTATTCATGAATTTTCTCTGGTAATATTACCAATTTTTCACTATTTTGTAATTAAAATGATAGAGAAAACGTTTTTATGAATAAACTACTTCATTTCTCTCTTCCGTTAAAAACACTTCATCATAAAAACCCTTGTTATAAAATAATTATTCTCTTTAAGGATTCATGGTGATAGTGATATTCACTTATTTGTATTCTTAAAATATTATCCATATTATATTGTTTAAAAAATATAATGTTCATTATTTCACCTTATTTAATAAAATTTGGACATTGAATTTCAAGAGAGAAATATTAGTTGAGTCCAATTGTTCACTATTTACTGAATATATTAAGTTGAACTCTAGGTTTTATTGAATAAATTTTTTGACCATTTTTCATGGAAAATGCATAGAAATAGGACTACTGAATTTTCATTATCTTATTGTGCTAATGATCTATTTATTGTTAATTTTAATGCTTTATGTATTACAATTACTATTGGTTATTCATTTATTAGAGTAGTTGATAATGTGGGAATTGATTGAACCATGTCTAAAGGATCAAATCTAGCCTATAGAAAGATATCATGTCACTATAATTTATTATGTTCTTAATCTATATCGTAAAATAATTCCTTAACTCTAGTGAATAGATCTTAAAGAAAAAAATTTATCCCAGTACCATCATTTTTAATGAATCAAATATTCTAATAACTCATTATAGATTTATGTTCTTTTTATAATAAAACTTATTTAGAAAAAAAAATTCTTGTAATCCTTGATCTTTATCACTCTCTATTAATCCTTGGGTATTAGTATTCTTTTATAAGTCTGTGTTTTCATTTTCAATAAATGTTCTCTTACATGGATACTTGGAAATGCGTTATCACGGATGATCATTTTTCATAACTTTATCTCTTATCAATATGATTTCCTATTAATCATTTTTAATATGAGGGATCCAAAAAATTTATTCTCAAATTTCAAACCCTTGATTACCTACATCAATATTCAATAGAGAAGATGCATTTTATTTAAAGGGTGAGAATGTTACATCATGTTGTTCTGAAAGAGAAACATCATGTTCAATGGCATGTATGAAAAACAACATCAAGAATAGAAAATCAATATAACACCCAAATAACATATGATATATATATTTCTTAAAAATTATATCATTTCAATATCTTGCAAACCATGTAACACTTGATTTAAATGAAACATGATACTCAATTAAAATATTATTATTTAAACATGATCATTATAAACTAGCCATAAATTATGGAGGTATTATTTTTAATAACTAAATATGAAAATATACTATTTACATATATATTAAATAAATCAAATTTCTATCTGTCGATTATGAATTAAATAATAATGTAAAAGAAATGATTTCTGAAAAATATTATTTTTAAAAGAAAACGGTTTCAAATATTATTGGGAACTTTTTTATAAATTAATTTTTTCCACCTCTAGAAAATTTAAATGAAAAAAATAAATTAATTTATGAAGTCATAATATTAAAAATATTTATGGTGAATTTTTGAGATGTTTCTAGAAAGTTTTTTTGATGAATAGTGAAAAATATATTCTTTTTCTGAAAAAGACTATTTCATTTTATTTAATTACAATGACAAATTATATTTTAAATTGGATTTAAAAATTAATTTGTAAAATTATATTACTATTTATATAATTTATTTCATTAGAATAAATTTCATGTCGATTTTTTAAATCAAACCCATCAATACTTATAAAAATTATCTCTTTTAACTCTCACGTTTTCGTCATGTCTACAGGTATAATATAACATTTAATTATTCCAATTTTGATAAATTAATTTGAAAAAATGGATTCTATTTTTGAAATCAGCATAATTTATATTATATAATATATTATGTTTAATTTTTTACCATAATGAATATTGAAAATTTTAAAAATTAATTAATGTGGTTAATGTAAAAAATTGGTTTACAGTGGGATTAATCTAAGAAGACAAGGGTTAAAATGACAAAAAAATTAAAAATATTATTTTAATGACATATTTTTACCATATTATATTATATAACCTACCCTACTATAATTTTTTGGATTTTATAATGTGAATAAATTTATCATTTTTGAATCGTTGGTGAAATTTCTAAGTAATTTCCAAGCAAAATCCCTTTCCACGCTTACAAAAGGACACTCCCTCCCCTCATATACTCACACACCTCATGAAATTTGGATTAAAGAGGTTCTATTAAAATATCTCAACAACTTCTTTTTTCATATTCTAGAGACAATTCCCTAAAAAATGTCCAACTTGAGGGTCATTGAAAGGGTATCCAAAAGAGGTTTCTAATAGAGAATGTAATTTTTATTAAAGGAATCTTTTAGTTTAATTATTATTTTTTCAGAATAAATTATGTATTTACACTTACAATATTATCAAACAATTATCAACCATATACATAGATTTTATTATGTTAATTTTGTTATATTAATCCATCAACGCCTCCTTGAAATGGGAAACTAAATCATTAATTAATTGGGCGGTGGACTATAGCCTTGCGAACTGATGCCGTTTTTTCCATAATTATTTTCAAGGATTTATATAATAATATATTTAACATATCTATATAATATTTATGATAATATTATACTTATTAAATTATAATATTACATTTACCTTAGTTCATTCATGTATACTTAAAATAAGTTATTTTCTCTCACGTGAATTGTATACTACCTCCTCACGAACATTGTAATATTTTACACATAAAATTTAAATAAAAGTTAATAAGTATTAATTTAATCGATAAATGAGATATATATTTCATGATATCAGTTCTATAAACTAAATCATATACTCCTTTGTCCTCCGACCAGTTAAGGAAATCATATCACTACTCGTGCGTACGCACGACCTACTATCCCCACGACGAAATGCTACTCATTTTCCATAACTATCATTCAAGAATGGTTATAATAATGTATATAACAAGTAAATATTTTAGTTATAAAATTATTATTTATTATATTATGTATTTATGTTCTATATACAATAATTGGAAATTTCATGACAAGGCTCACTTGATAAAATAAAGCAATTAACACATGAAATAATGAAACTAATGAAATGTTATTAAAAAATGGGTTGTAAAATGATGAAATAGAATCATATATGATATTAAATATAATATTACTGTTATTTTATAAATTAATTACATGATTAAAACCATTATATAGTATTTATGTATAGGTAATAATGAAATGGGTCATAGGGAAAGGGTTTATCAACTCACTTTTACATCAGTGAGACATATGTCATATTCACCAACTATTTTCATTGTATGATGTATATAATATCCCTTTCATATGGTATATTATGAATCTATTTAATTTAATAATATTAATTTTTTCAATTTATATCATTTTTGTAATGTGTCTTACGATTCATAAGTTACCAAAGTGGCTATGGACTTTGTCTCAGTTTCCCTTCATTAAAGAATATTTAATTATTAGGAAAATAATTTCTTTTTTATGGTTTATATACTAAACCATTTATAGGAAATATAATGAATCTTTTTTAGGTTATGAGCTTATTAAAATTAGGATATACGGAATTCCCAAATCATCATTTTTTTCCGGACCATTTACTAATCTAGTATTTACATGATGATAGGAACCACGATCTATAGAATTGAATCAAAGAATATAAAAATAGAAAGATTATTGATCCAAAAAATATTATCATAAAATATTATTTATAGTTAACAAAATAAATTAATGATTTACATGGAAATAAATTCTTTATTTATTTCTATATTTTTCAACATAACTATGTCATGATGTCATTACATTATCAGAATCAAGAGAATATTCCCTCCAACAGTGATCCACACAAGCCCCAAGAATTTCTAAATGTTGTTGTTGGAATCTTCATGTGCAATTAGGGTAGATCCTAATGCTTGTGTCATTCATCTTTTATCACTCATAGAATTAATTCATGAAATATTACTCTTTGATCTCTATAGACTTGTGATTGTTGGTAGACAAGGATCACTCGCCTTTCTTAAGATAATTCTTGGAGAGGGATACCTCTAGGGATCATAGAGGATTATCTCCATATCTCATTATACACAAAAAATTAATTGGATAACTTTATAAAATAATGTAATTTGGTTTATATACCGCTACGGATAAAAAATATTAATTTCACAAGTTCCCCTATTAGTTATGTAATCTATAAGATATCCCATGTATATAATAATAATATTATTAATATTATTTCATAACATGAACTAAAAATGTGAATTTAATTGATTATTATTTTTTCAAAAAATATTCAGTATATATTATTTTTCACCAGACCAGTAAACTCAGTCCTCCATTCCTCAACAATATTTATTGGTCCCTCACTATTTACTATTTATTCTATAAAGAAATATCGCTAAATTATTCACCAATAAATAGATAAATATTTTATTCACTAAATTTAAAATTAATATATGTTAAATTATATTCCCACATAATATTTTCTCAAAAAACCGAAGATAAAATATGTGTGATTCAGAAAATATTAAAAAATATTAAACCATATGTTGAAATAATATTTACAATTCTTGATTAATAATAAATGATAAATTATTATTTAAAGGATATTGTGGATACAATTAGTGTGTCACCCTATAAGACTCTATGTTTTTTGAATTAGGTGAAGTAGCCTAAAGTCCATGTTTATCATATAGCAACATGTTAAGGCACGCATAGAGAAATAATTTAATTGCAGACTATCATAATAAATCATATGTATTCTTACAAAGTACAATAATCTCTTTATCACCATATCGATAATCAATCAAGTTGTAAGCTAGTTCCATTAACCTATATTCATGATGTATCTTAATTATAACTTATGAAAGTCAAATATTCCTATAGAACACATTATCCATGGACTTATTCAGTATATATCACTTCTGTTATTTGCATAATATATATACTTTATTAAATATTAGAAGGGAAAACTCCTTTCTCATATTATTCATTATTTAAATATTACTTGTGACACAACCAATGTATATTTCCCCACATCTAAAATATGTCATCATGATTTTATTCAATAAATAAATGTACCTGACTTATAGTAGTAATTAATAATAATCTTAATGTATAAGGATTAAAACATATGTTTATATATTGGAACATTCAATGACACATATAATAGTGGATTTCCTTCTTGAGGGTCTCTCTCTCATAATATCCTATACTAGATCATACCTATGGTGTACACCATGAAAGTGTACCTCAATGTCCTATGAGTCTTCTCCCATAATATTATGTCTCATATGTGTCTCTTAAATTATTTCATTTGAATATATAGAAAATATTTAAAAAAAAATTTGTTGAACTTCTAGGTTCACATCATAGCCTGCAACTAACATAACCTTTTAGTGTAAAAACTACTCTTAAGACATTATGAAATACTATTTCATGTTGAAAAACAATCATGTTATGATAAGTAGTTTATTAATATTAAAAAAAATTATATAGGTTATTATAAAGTACCCAAATGTTTATTCTAGGGAACAAATTCAATCATACTCCCACATTCACTGCATCCCACTGTTGATAACCATTAGCCTTCTATCTCTCACATAATAATAATTCTTCTACTCAGATTGTACTTCAGTCAAGGGATATACAATGTTTTCTTCTGTTGGAACTCTACTTAAATCAACTTTAACCCTTGAACAAAATCCCTCAATAAGTGATACAACTGAAGTATGTGTTTTGTCAGATTGTTTGACCATGGATCTTTTGAATGATCCCAAAATATAGTGTAATCACATAAAAATTTGATAAGTTCATTACTACTAGTAACCACATCATGTTCTTCCACAATGATTCATATCCCATTGGATTCCTTGGTTTCATCGTATTCCAAAATATACTGAGACTCTACTATAGAATCAGTGACATTTAGATTATTTTAAATCATTTATCCCGTAGCTACTCCATTGAGACAAAAAAATCATACCCTCAATATAGAATCAGATAATTCTGATCATAATAAAAACTATATTCAATCTAACCATTGATTATTATCTACCTATCTCTTCCATAATCTTGATAGATACCCTTAGTTTTTCTCAGATACATAACGATAGCCAGACAGTAGACCAATGGTCTTCTCCTAGATCATCATGATATCTTCCTACCAATATAAATACATAGGAAACTAAAATTCTAATATTTAACATCGAATACATGATAGATCCAATAACTAAAGCGTATGGTATATTACTCATTATCCATTTTAATTATTTTCTCCGATGACACATTTTATTTCAAATATATATACCATGTGACAATGGAACCAATCCCCTATTGTATTGTTCCAAAGTAAATCACTTTTGTATTTGGTAAATTTATGTATATTGAATTAGTCCAAATATCCTCTTGGGCCTATTATGAATGATCTTCATCCCAAAAATATATTATACTTCGCCCAAGTCCTGCATTTTGAAACACTTGTTTAACCAGTCCATAGCAGATTGCAAGAATGGTATGTTGTTTCCAATAATTAATATTTCATAAACATGTACTGTAAGGATACTGACTACATCCCCACAAAATCTCTTATACACATATGGATCACATTCATTCTTAAGGAAACCTATTTCATTTATAGATTCATAAAATTAAATGTTCCCATATATGAATCCTTACTTCAATACATAAAATAATCTCTATAACATGAAAATCCTTTTGTCATCACCAAGAGTCAAAACACCTTATTTTTTCGTATATAGATATTCCTAAATGTTCACATTTTTAATAGAAGATTTTACATCCATATACCATGTTTCATAATCATGGTATGATGATATAACTAGTATAATTCTGATGAATTTAAACATGTAAATTAGGGAAAGGGTTTCATCGTAGTCAATTACTTGATGTTTTAGACCTTTTAGCCAGAATGATATCTTTATTTGTATTTACATTAACTTATATGTCATTATTTCTCAGGAATACATAGTTTATAAATATGGTATTTTCATTAATTGAATTTGTAGAGACCCAAAGATTGACATACATAGACATTAAAATACTTTTACGGAATACTCAATACATGACAAAAAAGATTCCCAAATACTGAATTAGTTTAGTGTCTTTGGAAACTCATAACGTAATCTTCTAATAATGGTGAAATATCTCCATTATCTCCAATAAATATATTCCCCTTTGGTTTTCTTACCTAAAACCTCTCATTATATCCTGGGGAAAAGAAAACATAAAAGGTTGAGCTCAAATTCTCAGTTAGGGTAAACATTGAGAACTTAAATACAATCCATAAACATTTGAACGTAAAAAAAAATGAACATAAAACATAAAAATCTTGAGAAATGACATAAATCTTGGCAGTACATAAGTCATAGATCATTAAAAAACATTAATCATGATAAAATAAGACATGTAATTTTGGAATACCATTAATCATGTGATATGATTTCCATAGTAGCCAAGGAATTTTTTCCAAGACCATCATAGTGGACAATATCCCTTACAGAACCGGGTTTACTTATCATTCCAGCCCTATATCACTGAACCGGATTCACTTTCCATTCCAAAAATGTCTATCTCATGAGATATAAATCTTTACCCAATGCATTGGAGGGATATGTAGGTCTCACCAATCTCATAATTAAATCAATCTATCATGTGCCACAAAATAAACTAAAATCATAAATAATAACCCAAATAATAATATGGGTTTCATAAACACCATCCCATCACAACATTATCCATATAAAATAAATGGATATCATTTCATCATAATAAAAATGAAACCATGTAAATAATAGACTTTATACTTGAAATATAAACATATTAAATAATGTCATCTTAGATGGAAAATGGTTTTGATAAAACATTTGAAATAGATTCTTGAGAAATCCTTTCTTCTTTAAAATAATTTTATTTTTACAAAATTCCCTGAAATTTTAAATGAAAATTATTTTTTTGAAAATAATCATGAAATCTTGTAGAGTAAGCTTCATGAAAATAAGGCATTATAGAACCATAATAATCTATTCATGCCCTATAAGTTAAAAAAACATTCTCCTCGTACTTTCAATGGAAAAGTCAAAAGGTACAACATTTGGTAAAAAAGCTAGATTCCTTCCATAACAAAAAGTAAAAGTCAAAGAGGGGTAAACAAGACTTAGAATATTCAACACTTTATGAAAAACATTTTTATGGACATGGATGGAAAATATTACCCCAGTAAATACTTACGTATAAGCAATCTCGAATAAAAATGAGATTGCAAAATTATCCCTTACCTTAGGTCCAATTTCATCCATACATGTCTGAAACTATAGTATAGTGGGTATAAAATTATTATTAACTTTTAACATAACCATAATAATATTTATGAAGTCCTATATGATTCAATTATGACTTTAAATTATCCATTCTTTTGTAAATTCCATGTTAGAACATCGTTTTGGGTAAAATCGTTTCATTTATCGTGCGTGTTTCGACATGTTGTTGTTGATATTATTACTTATATCCTGATTTAAATAATTCTAGAATGTAAAACTTGATTTATATATAAGATATATTCATTTTATAAATATATATGATAGATCAATAAATGGAAGGAAATACACCATTAATGGAGACCGTAGGTCGTACGTACGCATGAACGCTGTTTTCATTTCCTTATTGAATTGAAAGGAATTAAGTAAATGAAACATATATGTACAATAATACCTTATCATTATTATGTAATATCTGTCATGATAATATATTATATATACTTTATAATTATACTTGAATGGTTAATCATGGAAAATGAATCTCATCGCGTTCGTGCAGATAGTAGTCTGTACGTACGCACGAGTGACAAAATCCTTCTTTTGATATTAAAATTGTATATAATTGGATGGTATATAATATATAAATAATCATATAAATGTTATATTTATTATTTATATCATTTATACTCATTATTAGACCCATCCAAATGACGAAATGTTTGAACAACAAACTACACCACGACGTGGAGACGGTAAGTTGTACGTACGCACATGTGGTGACTTTTTAAACCATAGGATGGATAAAATAACTAATATGGTTTTAAAATTTTTATAATAACATCACAGTATATATAATATACTATAGTTATTATTTTATAATGTAAACAATAAATAAGGAGGAAGTGGAAGAAGAAAGGAACTTGAAATAGGTGGTGAGATATTTACCTCTTCTTTGGGTTCTTCCTTTTGATTTGATTAAAAGGGATCCTTATGTTGTCTTTATGAATAAACTAAGGCCTCTATGATGATGTGAGGTCAGTTTAAGGGATACTTGGGTAGGTTTTGTCCGGGAAAAATGGCTTTGGAGTTGTGAATTAGAGACAATGGGGAGTTCCCTTTTATAAGAGGGGTGAGGGGCACCTTAGAAAAAACATAAAATATTATTTTGTAATAAATTTATAATCAGATTCTAATGGCTCCAAAGTGAATCATTTCGAGGTTAGGGTGGGTATGGTTCGCATTCATCTCATCCAATATGTTTTAGACAAGTTTAGGTTACCATTTTAACCTTATCATTTAGATTTAACTCTATGTTAAATAATTTAACTTTTACCGTGTCTTCTAGTATTCTTACACTATATGGTTAATAAACTAACTATAAACTGACAATAGAACAACAATTAGAATATTAATTTCATATATATTATTATGAAAGTATTTTGGCCGAACCTTAGATTTTTAGGACCATTATATCAATTAATAATATAATATATATTTTTAAAATCACTTTTATGTCAATTTTGAAACTATTGGGTATTTTCTTTTTTATAAATTCATAATAGCATTATTACTTCAAAAAATAATTTAACCAACTATAATATGTTATATTAACCTAAAAGAATTATTTTAATTCATAAAAAGTCTCAAATTACATTTATTTTGGTATTTATAATATCAAATATGTTAAAATTTCATTAATTAGGTAATTACTACAACATCATTGTGTCAAAATAAATTCAATTATTTAATGTCTAAAAAATATAAATAAATTACTATTATGTATAAAATTCTTTTATATTTTAATTAATATTTATAGTCGAATTTATCTTATGTATAACCCTATATTAAAAAAATTTTAGTTATTAAACATTAATTTTAACTATTTTAACTCTTCATTAAATAAAATAATATTAATTGTACTAATCCAATCCAAGTGGACCTAAAATGTAATATTTTATTTATATGTTTTATTCGGTCAAATTACACTTATCCAATATAATTAGTACATGAGTTAGGGTAATAATATTATCATTTTTACCCTTAATTACCCTATTTAATTTTAATCGTCGTAAATAAAAGTTAAAAGTTACTATTAAAAAAAAATTATTTTCATCTCATTGAACCACATTTTACATACTGATATCAACCATGTCTCTCAAAATATTAAATTTCAACTCACATAAGTAGTAAAATTATGTTTTATTTAAATTTTCAAATTCTCTTAGAATTTGTGTAAAAGATTATAAAAAGTTCAATAAAAATTTTATATATCAAAAATTATTATAAAATGACTCCAATGAATTACATTGAACATATATAGGTATTATTTATCTATTTTTACCAAAAATAAAAATAAATAAAATAAATTATTATTTAAATAAAAAGTTGGTTTTAACCAATAACTCTGTGTTTTCACTATTCATAAAAAATTCAATGTTTTCGGAAAAATACAAAAAATTCACCCTAGGATAGTTTCGGTATTCCGAATCCATTAATTAAGTCCATTTTGATTGATAAAATTTATAAAATTTCAAAAAGTCAGTATTAATATACATAACGGCTAGTTTATAAAATGTTTTAATAACATATCGTTGTTTAGTGAAACCCTGTATTGCGTACTACACACGCTATCGAGGAAGGTTGCGATTGCGTGTAATGCAAGCCAAGTCCGGGTTGCGTATAGTGTAACCACCCTTTGGTGTTGTGTATAACATAATCAGAACTTATTTTATTTATACATTAAACAAAATCTAGACATAATGTTTCGTAGTATAATTTCCACAAAACTAACTTCAAATTGTGTGTAACACGAGCCCAGAATAGTGTTGTGTATACTAAAAGCTAATACAGTGTTGTGTATAGTACAATCTAATCATGGTGTAGTGTACAATAGAAGACATCAAAGAAATTAAAAATATTATATCTCATAAAATCTTGGGGTGTCACAATCTACCCCCCTTAAAATGAATTTCACCAACGAAATTCATTGGGGTTATAAATCGTTTACAAGTTGAAAGTTTCATTCATAGAAACCCACTTTGTAAAATGGAATTCTAAAACTTAATTTTAAAAAGTGAAGTATGAAACATAATGGTTACCCAAATTAACTCATCACTGGGTTTCCACATAGTAGAACAAAAGTGAAAATATGGATATGGAAGAGAAATCTAACCATCATGTTCTGACAGAGAGTGGAAGATAACATGGCTATGAAAAATCCCAGAATCAAAAATCCAAAAATTTGTGATGATATAAGGTACCATCTCATACATCCTTTTTTTATTTTTAAAGATCATTTCCCTAAAGATAAAAAAATTGGAATTTGAAGTAATAATTAATTGATTTTGGTACAATCTCACCATTGGTCATTCATTGAAAATTTTCCACTTCATCTCTTAATGAAATAAAGTTGAATTATTCATTCGTGAGGTGTTAGCAGATCATGCGGTAGAATGATTTGTCATTCCATCTGCTCAAACAAATGGTTAGAAAAAGTTATTAAATATACATAAGTCCATCTTTGGTGATGTTAATTGTATATGATTCCAAAAATGGATTTATACTCCAACTATCATACCACTCAATAAAATAAAAATATTTTCTACTGACTAGGGACTTCTAGTAGGCCAATGGTTGGTAATAAGGCTTATTTCACTTTGGTGGTGGGTTCGATTCCCGAATCCTTGTACGACACGATGGGTTATCTCCCATCTTACGGGTTTTCCTTTTTCTAAAACAATACTATTAAAACATTCTAGAAATAATATCAAAAATTTATAGCATTAAAAAATACTATCTGATGTCCAAATTAATTAATTCCAACCTTTAGGCTTATCGGAAATACTTCTGTCCAATGTCATAGTATAAAGAAAATGACTACTAGAAATTTCATCTACCCAGCATGTGAATTCCATCATTTATCCCACATATATCATAAGATATATCTTGTTGGTCACATTCCAAACATTTGAATTCCTTAATCATGTATTCTCTTGAAATATGAGTTACCAAAGAACCTTAGTGAAAACATGAATGATGTCAAAAGTTAACTCTTTCCACATACCAAAATACCAAAAACACTATATACTCAAACCATGATATTACTTTTTCCTTATATCAATCATGAGCTTATTAATAATATCCAAAATATTATTTTCTCTTTATCCCTTCATTATGCGCATATCATCTTCTTTCCAATAATATCTGAATAACTTTCATGGTTACCGGTACCATTCAACATATACTATCAAATACTTTAGGAAAATCAATACGTTAACAATCCTTATATGTTTCTTTATTCCATAGTACTACCAAATTAACCAGACAACATAACTCTTGATAAAAATACAATCATTCCACTACCTTCTTAAACCATTGAATGAGCTTCACCATTTTATTCCTTAACACTTCTTTAATCTCATATATCATTTGTATTCTATTCATCATCAACAATATTAATACTACTCATACGACCATACTGAATCTCTTCAAGAGATTTTCCCTTAGGGCGTTGGTTTTCATAATTCCCTTACATTCCACATTTAAAACATTTAACCATTGTAGATGTCTTATAAATACCATTCTCCTTGTCCATGGTGTTAACTATACCATTTTCTTTGCACTTACTGGCATTGTGTCCTTATTTTAAACACCCAAAGCATCTTCTAGTTCCTTTGAAACATTCTCCCTATTTTCTCTTACCACATGATTTACATGATGGAAATTGATCTTTCTTTCCTCTATGATCATCATGAAACTCCTTCTTTCTCTTATTAACTAAGTTGGGAAACTTACCAAAGTTGAGATTATTTATCATATTATGATATTTTTGATTAATCATGATAATGATGTTTCTCCTTCCAAATACCATTTCATTTTCTTGATCATGATGAATATCATTCTATTGTCCATCATAATCTCAATTAACATGAATCTTCTGCTTTCCATCCATTTTCTAAAACCCAAACAAATAGTGTGAGAGGCGGAAATCATGCTAGAAAAACAACATAATCAAGGGGAGTACTTTCAATATCTAACATCATAGGTTTAATCCTAGGTTATTCATGATCATTATCAAAATTATAGGAATGTAACCTATACTTATACTTAACCTTAGAGATATCCCTAGACATACCATAGAAATATCTCTAGGGATATCACTAAAGTTTTCAGATCCTAGTTTCCAAAGGATAACTAAACCTTCATTCTGATACCAACTATCGATACCCAAAGCATGACGTACATAGACATTACATTACTTTTGAGGAATACTTAATATGTGACCAAAACAGACACCCAAAGACCATATTAATTTAGTGTCTTTGGAAACTCAGAACATAATATTCTAATCATGGTGAAAGATCTTCAACATCTCCCATAAAGATCTTCCCCTTTGGTTTTCTTACACGAATCCTTTATTTATATCCATGAGAAAATAAAACATAAAATGGATGAGCTCAAATGATTACTAAGGGTAAACATGGAGAAATTAAAAACAATCTATAAACATTTGAATGTAAAAACATGAACATAAAACAACAAAATCACGAGCAATGACATAAATCATGGTAGTACATAAGTCATAGATCATAAAAGAACATTAATAAAGATAATATAAAACATGTAATTGTGTAAAACCATTAGGAAAATAATATTATTTCCATAGTATCCAAGGCATTGTTTCCAAGACCATCATAGTGGAAAAAGTCTCTTACTGAACCGAGTTTACTTGCCGTTACAGCCCTGTATTAATGAACTGAATTCACTTTCCATTCTAGCCATGTCAATCTAATGAGCTATAAGTCTTTTCCCAATTACTTGGAGGGAGATATAGGTCCCACCCATCTCATAATTAAATCATTCTTTCGTGTGCCACAAAATAAAAATAAATCATTCATCATAACCCAAATAATAATAATATGGGTTCCAAAAACACCGTCCCATCATAACATAATCCATATAAAATAAATAGATATAATTTCATCATAAGAAAACTGAAACCATGTAAATAATGGAGACATTATACTTGAAATATAATCATATTAAATAATTTCATCATAGATGGAAAATGGTTTTGATAAAACAATTGAAATGAATTCTTGAGGAAAATATCCTTTCTTCTTCAAAATCATTTTCTTTTCACAAAATTCCTTGAAATTTTAAAAGAAAATGATTGTGTTGAAAATAATCATGAAATCATGTAGAGTAAACTTTATGAAAATAATGCATTATGAAACCATAAAAATCTATTCATCCCATATAAGTTAAAAAACGTTCTCCTCTTACTTTTAATGGAAAAGTAAAAAAGTAACACACATGGTAAACAAAAGGAAGATTCCTTCCATAACACATAGTAAAAGTGAAATAGGGGTAAACATGACTTATAATATTAAACACTTTATGAAAAACATTTTTATGTACATGGATGAAAAATATAACCCCAGTAAATACTTACGTATAAGAAATCATAGATAAAAATTAGATTTGAAAAATTATCCCTTACCTTAGGGCCAATTTCATTCATACGTGTCCGACACTCCTATATAGTTGGATTAAACATATTATTAACTTATGAAATAACCATAATAATATTTATGATATCATAAATGATTCACTTATGACTTTATATAACCAGTTCTTCTGTAAATTCCATGTTAAAGTTGTGGGTTGGGTAAAATCGTTTCATTTATCGTACGTGTTTCGAATTTTTTTTCTTGATATTATTACTTATATCCTGATTTTTATAATTCCATAATTTCAAACATGATTTATATATAATATATCTTCAGCTTCTAAATATATATGATAGGTCAATAAATGGAAGGAAATACATCGTTCATGGACACGGTAGATCATACGAATGCATGAACGCTGTTTTAATTTTCTTATTGAATTGAATGGAATTAAATAAATGAAACATATATGTACATAAATACAGTATCAGTATTATGTAATATCTTACATGATTATTTATTATATATACTTTATAATCATACTTGAATGGTTAATCATGTAAAATGAATCTCATCAGGTTCGTGAAGACGGTAGTCCGTACGTACGCACGAGTGACAATATCATTCTTTTGATATTAAAATCGTATAGAATTGGATGGTATATCATATGTAAAGAATCATAATAATACATTATTTATTATATATATATTTTTACTCATTATTATACCCATCCAAAATGATGAAATGTTTGAATAACAAACAACACCACGACGTGGAGACGGTAAGACGTACGTACACACGTGTGGTGAATTTTTCATTCATAGGATGGATACAATAACTAATATGGTTGTAAAATTTTTATAATAACATCACATTATATATAAGATACTGGAGTTATTATTTTATAATGGAAACAACAAGGAAGGAGGATTTGGATGAAGAAAGGAAATTGAAATAGGTGGTGAGATATTTACCTCATCTTCGGGTTCTTCTTCTTTATTTGATCAAAAGGGCCCCATAGGTTGGCTTTATGACTAATGTAAGGCCTATAGGATGAATGGAGGATAGTTAATAGGGAATTTGGGAAGGTATTGGCAGAGCAAAGTGGCTTTGGAGGTGTGAATTAGAGAGAAATGGGAGTGCCCTTTTATAAGAGGGGTGAGGGGCACCTTAGAAAAAAGATAAAATATTATTTTATAATAAATAATTATTCGGTTTATAATGGATCCAAAGTTATTTATTTCAAGGATAGGGTGGTTATGAGTCAAAATACCCTCATCCAATAGGTTTTAGACATGTTTAAGTTACCATATTAACCTTATCATTTGGATTTAACTCTATGTTAAATAATTTAACTTTTACCATGTCTTCTTGTATTATTACACTATATGGTTAATAAACTAACTATAAACATCCAATAGAACCTAAATTAGTTTATTAATGTTATATATATTTTTATATAAGTCGTTTTTCTGATCCTTTTATTTTTAGGACAATGATATCAATTAATAATATAATATTTTTAAAAATAATCATTTATGTCAATTTTGACACTATTTGGTATTTTGATTTTTCTAAATTCATAACAGCATTATTACTTCAAAAAAATTCATCTAACCAACCCTAATATGTTATATTAACAAATATAATTAGTTTAATTCATAAAAAGTCCCAAATTACATTTATTTTGGTATTTATAATATCAAGTATGTTAATATTTCATTAATAAGGTAATTATTGCATAATCATTGTGTCATAAATAAATTAAATTATTTAATGACTAAAGAATATAAATAAATTACCATTATGTATGAAATATTTTTACATTTCTAATAAATATTCAAAGTTGAATTTATCTTATGCATAACCCTATATTAAAACTGTTTTAGTTATTAAACATTGGTTTTAACTATTTTAACTCATCTTTAAATAAAATAATAATAAATATCCTAATATAATCCAAGTGGACCTAAAGGGTAATATTTTATTCCTAAGGATGTTTCTGGTCTAATTACACTTATCCAATATAATTATGACATGTTTTAGGGTAATAATAATATAATTTTTACCCTTAATTGCCCTATTTACTTTTAACCGTGGTAAAAAAAAGTTAAAAGTTACTATGCACAAAAAATTATTTTAATCTCATTGAACCAAATTTTACTTACTTATAAAAACTATGTATCAAGAATTTTTTAAATTCAACTCACAGATGTGGTAAAATTATGTTTTATGTAAATTTGAAAATGCTCTTAGAAGGTGGGTAAAAGACGATAAAAAGTTCAATAAAATTTTTATATATCTAAAAATTTTATAAAATAACTCTAATTAATTACACTGAAATTATATAGGTATTATATATCTATTTTGACCTAAAATAAATTTAATTAAAATAAATTATTATTTAAATAAAAAGTTGATTTTAACCAATAACTAAGTGTTTTCACTATTCATCAAAATATGAATGTTTTTAGAAAAATACCAAAAATTCACCCTAGGATAATTTCGATATTCTAAATCCAAAAATGAAGTCCATTTTGAATGATAAAATTTATAAAATTTCAAAAAGTGGGTATTACTATTCATAACGGCTAGTTTGTATAATATTTTAATAACATATCGTTGTTTTGTGAAACCCGGTATTTCGTACTACACACGCTATCGAGGAAGGTCATGATTGCGTGTAATGCAAGCCAAGTCAGGGCTACATGTAGTGCAATCTCCCTTTGGGGTGTGTATAACATAATCAAAACATATTTCATTTATACATTAAAAAATCTATAGTTAAGGTTGCGTAGAATAATTTCCACAAAATGAACATGAAATTGTGTATAACACGAGCAAAGAATAGTGATGCGTATACTGCAAGCTAACACAGTGTTACGTATTGTACAAGCTAATCTTGGTGTAGTGTACAATATAATACATCAAATAAATTAAAAATAATATATCTCATAAAATCTTGAGGTGTTACAGATGCATTGACCGGAACCTAATATTATTTATGATACATAGATTGAATTTTAGAAATCTTGGCTTCTTTCCATCCTGCATCGTATAAGCTCTCTACTACCACTTTAAAAGACAGGGTTTCATCTTTTTCAATGAATAATTATTCACCATATTGGTTGACAAGAAAACCATATCTCTTTGGTTTCCTTACCACCAAATATCTCTTATGTATCAGTTGTATTTTAGGAAGGAATTATTATATATGAATGTATGGAATCTGTTCTTTTACCAACTCTTCTGTATCTTGAGAATAAACTCCATCAAATTCAATTCTTCTTACACTATACTATTTAGTAATGTTCTCCCTCACATGAAATATGGTTTTTTTAGCAACATACACATTCATCTATGGGTATTTGTATAAGTATTATTCATTTATCTCCTTAGGATACCAAATAAAGATACACCTTTTCCCCATGGTTCTACATAGTTTCATAATAAGACCTTGAAAAATGCCTTATAGCCCCATACACATGTATGTGACAAAATGGGTTTATTTATACTCTATAACTCAAAGGGAACTCTATTTGTTGCTTTAGTTTATACATAATTTAGTGTATATATAGCATGTGTAATAGAAATCTTCAAAAGGATAATGAATGATCTATGTGACTCATTATCAAACCGAACATGTCTAACATTTTATGGCAAATCCTTCCACTAACAACATTCCATTGTGGTGTTTAAGTTGTAGTGAGTTGGGATAGAAACCCTAACTCATAGAAAAGTCAATAATATTTTGTTTAAGATATTCACTGCATAAATTTGATTCAATCTTCATTATCTTCATTCATTGTTTATTATCTAAATAATTCTTCAGTTAAATGTATTTAACACTGAACATTGACTTAGACATTTTAAATTAGATATATATATTTAATAAATTCATTAGTAGGGTAATAAATTAAGAATATACACCTCAAGCATCTATAGGAACTAATCCACACACATCGGTGTGAACTAACCCTAAAATCTCAATAGACCTCTCACCTTATCCAAAAAATGGTGGTTTTTTCACTTTTCATTATATAAAAGAATTCCATAAATCATGTAGTTTTATTCAAAAGAATCTAAGTATCTATCTAAAAATATATTTTTCAAAATCTTCTCATTTACATTACCAAGATGGTGATTCCATGGGTTTGTGTTATATGACTAACGCGGATATGATTTTTCATCTGCTTCCATTATTTTGTATTCATAATTTAATACATAAAGGACATTATTTAAATACTCCATATCATAAAATATATTGTATTTATAGAAGAAACAAGTTTTGTTTCCAAATTTTAAAATAAAAACATTTTTATCTACGAATAATACAGAATTTATGTTCTTGGGAATTGGTAATACATAATAAAAATCTCTTAAAAATATCATTTCTATTGTAAATTAAATGTGGTAGTCTTTAATGGATATATTATCCGGCCTCGCAACATTGGTCGCCACTAATTCTGCCTCTCCTCTAGAAATACCTTATAATCTACTTGGTTCCAATATTTTGGTACATATTTGATCATCACTATCATTATCTAGTGGATAAAAGTTTAGATATTAAAGTATTACACTCAATAACGAAAGCACAATTTTCTTCTCCATTATTTTGGGTGCAGTTCCACTTCCAGTGGTCATTCCTGCCACATGAAAAACATACTAGTTCATATTATTTTCCCTACCTTTTGATCTTCCTCTTCTTGAAGGATCGTTCAAAATATATATATATACTTGTTATGAGTATTGGGACGCTTCACCTTCTTCATAGTTTTCTTATTCACCATAAGGACCTTAGGTTTTTTCATGTCACATGTCTATGTCTACAGTTTAATTAGAGTATAAAGATCCAAAAACTCTTATAATCATTTTTTTTCTTATAATTAACAATAAAACTAGAGAATGACTTATGTAGTGAGTAAAGTATACGGTTTTAGTGAAACTCATATAGTAATTTAATTCATAAGATGTCTAAGAATTCTATATTGATAATAATAATGACAACATGTGGCCTCGATGGCGTTGACACTCCAAGATCAGGTGTAAAATGACCATTGGAGATCACATATATCTCTGGTTTTGAATTATCTTAATAGATATCCTGGTAGTGATACATCATGTTATAAACATACATGCCCTCATGTAGCCTCAAAAACTCATTGGTCATGGATAACAGCTTAAAATATAGAACACATATAGAATCATTAAAAAATTTATCATGGATAGATAACTCTTCCTCACTAGCCTCTTGACCAAGAACTTCATGGATAGGTTCATCTAGCATAAACAATTGGTTTCATGGAATAGGATAATGTTAAATTTCCTTAACCATAAAGGGAAATTTGTTCTAGTGAAAAGGTTATCCTTTTCATGTTTGGACAGAATTAATATCTTTAAATTCATGTTTATTAACATTTCCAAAATTAATATGGGAATATATTTTTTACTTTGTTTTTTAAAATTTTGAAAAAATAAATAAATATTATATTTATTAATCCTAAACTATTTTATCAGAACCCAATATCCCCAACCATTGACTATGGAATATATATTTGTTTTGATATTCTAGTTACATGGTTCAATATTTAACATATTATCAACATGAATTTAGAATGTCAAGAGTTATGATGTTTTTAGAAAGTAATTCCAAATGCATAGTCCCTTAACTCATAGTTCCTTGATCTATTGATTGGACTCCCCGATCCTAAAATCTTTAAATTGGATTTCCCAATCTTTTTCTTCTAAGCTACGTCAAGTCATTCTTTTTCATTAAACCCTTAATGTGGAATATATTATTTCAACCTAAAACATTATTTTGGATTTACCCAATATTTTAAAGCACCCTAACTTTCATTGGTTAAGCACTCTGAACTATGGTTCAATATTAATTAAATTACTATATGGCTATATCGACTTAACATATTTTATTGAGTGATTTTTTATTTAATGCATGAATTTCATATTATTAAATTTATTGAATTATTTATTAAATTATGTATATTTATATAAGTGACTAACAATGTCTTAGATAATTTTTATGCATAATTTTTTTAAGTTATATATTTAATTATTTTAAATTCATCAATTCATGTTATCACAACACATAATCTATAATGAAATAACAATGAAACAAGTCAGAAATAAATTAAAATGGTGGTATTATATTTATATTTTACTTATTTTATGTCTATCTAGTGGATGGTAAATTAGCCATCGACCTAGGGGATAAACAATTTGAACCATTTATGGTTAATGTTTCTTTTCTCCACCTTTCTAACAATGTAACTCTCTTGGATTAGTTTTTCATTGGTTCCAAAATTGAACTACCTCTACCAAGTTGGAATCTCCCTCCATTGCGGATTATTTTACTCACATTTAGCCGAGGGTAACCCAAGTATTGGTTAATGGGTTTTCTAAAAGAAACCATGGGGATGGAAAAACATACATAATTATAGGAGGATGATATTTCATCCAATAATTTGGATTAATAAAAAATTAAAATAAATCAATCACATATTAAGGTCTGGTCTTAGATTAGGATCATCCATTTGTTGGAAACTAATTATGCATTTAATAAGATTATTATTCAATAAAAATCATTCCAATTTATGAAAAGTCATGCTAGAATAAATTAATCAATTATTTTATCTTATTTATTATCTTAATTTTCATGATATTATCATAAAATATAATTCTAAAAAACTTAAATAATCTAATTTTAAATTAACTATGTACAAAAAAATGAACCATGGAGTAATCACACTGAGAACACATAAAAACTATCCAATGGATATTGTACTTGAATATAGTTTACTCTTGTGGAATTCGGCCTACATGGATAATATTTTAGTTTCATTGTGTGAAAAATAAACTTAATGACCACACAAAACATCGAGTATTTACGTAGTATTTTATTCTACAATACATACTACAATGAACTCCTCCTTCTAAAGATAACACAATGCGGGGAGAGAAAAAATGATCGCCTCAGTCCTTCCTCCAGTAGGCCACAGGTTAGTGACTAGTACCACAGGTATAAAAATACAAGTAGTGGGTGTCATTACCCTCAATAATAAAAATATGGTTAGTATATCAGATAAATTAACCACAATCAATTCCATGACATATATTTATGAAATCTTGAAACCATCCCACAATGCATGTGTAAATAAAACCTATACTGGTGAAAGACTAAAATGTAAATACCCCAAATAAAAACTGGAACAGTTATAGAGAAACTGAGCTAGTAATGTCCACCATGGTAAAAAGTTATCCTATAAACCAGAAATGAGTTTTATATATGTATCATGATCCTACAAGTATACTCAGTTGGAAAACTAAAGTATCTCATGAACATTTGTAAAGAGAATTCTAAATAAATCTTGAGAAAATAGTAGAACCAATATAACCTACACAGGTATACTAAATAACATTTTCTTCAATATGGCTCACTCAACAAATAAATAATCCAAGTATAATAACGTAATAAGAATCATATCGATGATAGTGTACCCCCACACCACTTTCCAACTGCTTTTCCTCTGTCTCACCACAACATCATAAGTCCTACTACTCCCACCTCTATTGAAAAACATCATATATAATCACATCCTACCCCAAGGAACCTAATACATCACCTCATATCTGGTCTTACAAATATTATATTAATTTATTGTGAACATGACGAAAATAAAAAACATTCCATCCTCCTACCATGCATAACCCCCCACCAAAAGACTCCTTGTCACATCTCTCCCAAGACACATGGGGCATAAAATCTCATTAAATCACATGTAGACATCATCAATATTGATGTATATCCTACATAGCTAATTCATATAATCACTATATTGAAGATGTAGTGAGAAAGAGTGAGTATACATCCATCCATTATCTGATTGGGATGTTCGGAAAAACACTGCCAATAAATTTGGTGGCATCACATGGTTCTCGATGTTTGTGGTGTGCATATAGAAATCACAAAGAATATATAATATATATACATATAGAGTCAGTGAACACATTTTACATCCCAATGTTACACAACCAACACATAAATCATCTCACTAGAAACTCCACGTCCACTAAAAAAAATAACAACACAACCCCGAAAAATAAAAAAAAAATCTAGAATTCAAATTGTAGTTATTAATTATGATTAATCCATTTTATAGATTTTTTTACCAACCACATTAATTAAAATTATCACCTTGTTTTCTATTTACTACAAATTAGTTTATAGAAAACATTAACCTTTAAAACAAAAAACCCCATCATCAATTAATTTTTTAAAATTTCGCATTTTTAATCATTTGCATGCATTTAGTTCCATTACTACTCAAACTAATAGCATAACCAGCCACCATTATATCCTCGCTAACCAAAAACAAAAAAACCACCATTGTAGACTCATTTCCTACCAAATCAAATCCATTTCCCCTTAAACACATAACAATATAGCCATAATCCACGCATGACATCATCACAACCAATCCACATCACAAAACCTCATCCACAAACACATTACAACACATACCATAACATTTTCTAGATTATTAATAGGGGATTTCAATTGATTCCACTTTTTTATTTAAAGACATTATCATATATTCCAAATATCCCATTTCCACTAATTCATTAGTTAAGCATATGAGGTAATCCATTTATCTATGATGATGTCAAAACATGGAATCACAACATATATCAAAACCAAAACATCAGGAGCTACTGATGTCCATAGATTTTTTGATACAAAAAACATTGATAATTTCATTATCACAATATCAAAAAGATATTTATATTGAAATGCATACCCTTACCCCTTTCTATTTCATTTAAATAGGATAATTATATATGTTAATATGTACAAAACTATCTTCCCATGAGATACGAAAAGTAACACATCCCACATGATATACATATAAAATAAATGAGGGAATACCTACATAAAATATAGAATCTTTACACAAAATCATTGCACTAAAAATAGGGGGTGAACATACATGAGAACACTATCTCTAGGGGGGACTCTAACCAAACACAATAACAATGCTCCATGACTCCATCAGAAGAAGGATTTTAAATGGCCGGTCTCATGATAATTTATGCACAAAACAATGAAAGAAATATATTCTCTTTTGATATATTATATCTTGAATCACTGGCAACATATATAGTTCAAATTGGCCATTAAATTTGGATATCGTTAAATCCATTCCATTTTAAAAACATAAAATATCTATGAAATTAATATATGTTTCGATATGATCAATCCTCATTTAATGAGATTTAAAATTAAATAATTTTGGAATTAAAACCATTTAACATTAATGAAATGTCATGTTAGAAAAATATTTAAATTTTGGAGAAATTGGAAACATTATTCAATGTCACAAACATGGTGCCACAGTGAGAGTGCCACTACCTGGGTGCCACCATGAGGGTTCCAACATCAAGGTTCCACCACCAGGGTACCACATATAGTGTTCCACATCTAGGGTTCCACTTAAATGTTTTCACCACCAGGTTGTCACTAATAGTGTACCTCCACTAGGGTGCCGATGACAAGGATCCACCACCAGGGTGCCACCACCAGGGCGCCACTTCTTATGAACCACTGCTAGGGATCCACAAGACTATTTCCACCACCAGGTTTCCATAATCATGGTTCCACTTCCATAGTGACAACTCCATGGTTACACCGCCATGGTGCCACCACTAGGTTTCCACCTCTATTATCCCACCATGAGGATTCCACCTCTAAGGTTCCACCACCAGGTTTACTTTTCCATGATGCCACCCCCATTATGTCACTACCTTAGTGCCACCCCTATGGTGCCACTTCAAGTGTACGAGTACCAGAATTCCAACATTGGTTATCCGCCCCCATAATTCTCCCAGTGGTGATCCACCTTCATAATTCTACCATTTGATAGTCCACAACTAGAATGTTCCACCATTGGTGATCCACTACTAAAATTTTCCCCCATACTCTTAAAATTACCTATTATCTCCAAAAACCTCAATATAATCACTTCTTTATTCAAACACCACTGCAATTTCCCCATAAATATCAACTAGTAGTTTTTCCATAACATAATGGTTCTGAAGGTTCGGTTTATTACATCAGATACCCATAAAAAAATTCTCACCCTTAATAATTTAAGAATAGGTTCGAAGGAATGAGGGAAAAGTCCTGAACAACCATCCCTCACGATACATTTCAAGGATCAAGTAAAATCTAAAACACCACCACAAACCACATCAAACTTACCACCCTGAATACAAGAATCATGGAATTCCATCCTCCATGTGAAGATACTATCATCTCTATGAGACACTAACTCAGCCACCTGGATTTTATCTAAATGTTATATAATGTGTCTCAATTTGGAATATGATCTTTCCCTTTTCATATGTCAAAATATTATCACAACTCATATAGAAATGTATGAGCACATATCTTGTAATATATAATAGTTATAAATAAAATCAAAGAACAATATTATAAGGTAGCACATATCATAACACATAAATATCCAAACATCACATTATCTTGGAAAAAACCATAAAAAATATAAATAATACCAAAAACAATTCGTGGTACTGTGCACCCATCCACATTTATCACTCTTATGTACTCACCTCCATGCCAGAATACCTCTAAAACACACAATCCAAATAAATATTACATCCATGTATTTCCTTCTCTTGGTGATAATAGATCACTACGTGCTTCTCCATGAACATGACATTGTCCTATAAACCCAAATCTCCCCAGTCAATGACATGGGATTCATTTTTCATATACCAATGAATATGAGATATGTTAATGATGTTGTGGATACTCTCTATACATGGTGGAAATGTGAACAGATATGCCATAGCACCAAGTCTATATAATACCTCAAAGGTCCCAATAATCCTTGGAGAATGATTAATCCCCTTGCCAAACCTCCACTGCCCATGTCAAGGGGAAACCATCAAGAACACGTAGTTCCAAACCCTGAAATCTATGGACCTCTTTATATGATCAGCATTAAAATTTCTCTGGTCTTCCACTACATTCATCGTGTCTTGAACCAATTGATCCTTCTCCATCATGAATTTCACCACATAGGGTCCAGTAATTATTTACTACCCAACCTATGCCCTGTATAATGAGGAATAGATAGGACACCCGTACAAAGACTCAAATAAGGCCAGGACAATGGTTGAGTTCTGGATTTTGTAATAATAAAACTCAACCAATGGGTAGTTTCATTTCCACGATCCATCACATATCAAGATACACGACCACAACATGTCCTCTAATGTCTGGATAGTTCTCTCTATCTTCCTTTCCATATGAGTTTGGAAGGTAGTAATAAAGCCTAAATAAGTGCCAAAAAATTATAGATTCCCCTCTAGACTCACGATGTAAAATGTGAATCCCAATTCAAGTTAATTGTCATTGGGACACCGTATAGTTTCACCACCTTATCCACATACCTTTCTTCCAAAATATCTATTGTTCCTGACTACATCATTTATTATATGTGTGTTAATTTCTTCAATCAGTTCATGATTACCCAGATAACATTGAAACCACCCTAATCTCGGGGTAACCCTATGATGAGTTCTTTCAATATTTCATCCAATTCCCACTCGAGAACATAAAAAGGCTATAACAACCCACCAATAACATGATTCCTAGTCTATACCTACTGGAAAACTAAACACCTCAACATGAACATTGTTATTTACAATTTCTTCCTAGTCCTCCAAACCTGCATTCTCAAATGATGGTACATGATGAAAAAAACGGGTTTAACCTCCAAATGTGATATATTAAAATCATTAAGGACTCAACCACTCATCAAAAAAATAATAAACAACCTCCCACAAAATAATTGTTTACAACATCCCCGGACCATCCGTTTAAAGCATCACCATGGCCAACATGATCTCACATCACCTTTTCCTCTATGTCTACAAACTGAGACTCCTCCACCTATTACATCATAGAATACTAAACCATCATAGAAAAAAAACATTATCTACCATGATCCACCCATGCATCCATATTAAAGGATATCAACTCCTCTATCACTCTCAATGAATTATTAGACTCTTGAACAACATCCTTTGGAAACATTATTCTCTAATAAATAGCCACAACATTCCCAGTTCATATGGTATAAGAGATCTCAAGATTATAATCTTGATAAAACTCCATCCGCCTCAATTTATATATATTTATATAACTCATAGAAAATATATACCTCAAACTCATGTGATTTATAAATACCAAAAAGCACTCCCCAATGAGGAAATTTCAACCAAACTACAGCACATACACAACTGCTTCTATGTCCATTTCTTACGTGGAATAGTTACACTCATGAGGATAAAACATCATCTACCCACAATAGGTCTTCAACTTATGTTGAACCAATAGGTATCCCAATCCAAAAATGGGAAGCATTAGAAAACACCATATACATCATACTCTCCTCAGAAAACTCCAGAACATGAGAACTAAACACTATCCCTTTCAGGTAACCAAACACTACCTTAAACATATCAATATACAAATCAACATAGTAATTCCTAGTCAATGATGTTAATGAGGCACCAACTTTTGATAAATCAGGAACACATATCTGATAGTATCTATAAATCCAAAGGATGATACGAACATATTACATGTTCTTGTCTTCTTCCCAAGAATAAACTATATCAACCAGTGATGGGTCCACTTCAACACACTACTAGGACACCACATGTCTGTGAAAATGAACCTCTCATCTCTGTAACCTACACTAGGAAAACATTCCATTGATATGATAGAGTCAGAGAACTTGTAAAACTACTCTGAGAAATGCGAAAAGCTCCTCTTATGACCTTGAGTAGATCAAAACATCATTATTGAACACCACAACAAACTGGTCCCTGAATTCATGAATCACATAGTTTATTACCCACATGAACATAACTAGTATGTTAGTGACACCAAATGGCATGACCATTAACTCAATGTTACCATACCTAAATTTGAAGGCATCCGTTTAGATATCTCCATCAATCCCCCTTAACTAGTGTGACCCATAATGCAGATCAATCATGGATAACCAAAAATATCCCTTCATCATGTTAAAAATATCATCGATCCATGATAGAGGATAGAAATTCTTGATCGTCCCATGGTTCAACCTCTAGCATTCTATGCACATCCTTAGACTTCCATCATAATTCTTATAGAATAACACCACAACCCCACATGGTGACTGGGTATGTGGGATGATAACCCTCTACATTAGATCATCTATCTAAAACCTCGACGTCAAAAACTCTTCATGTTCCATCTAATATGGATCCATCGAAATCTGAGAGTCACCGTGATGTAATTCTATCTCAAACATAACATCTTATTGAGGGGGAGTTCTACAACCTCCTTAGGGATAACATCCAAGAATTACCTAAAAACATGGGGGTACCTTCCACCCTATGGTCCATAGAAACCACTTAAATATCCGCCATCACATAATAAAGGGGATCCACACACCAATTTTTCACCTTACAATCCCACTCACTCATGAAAACCACACATTGGGCATCCACATATGTGAATATGACTCTCATATGGAAGTATTTGATAACATCATTCATATAATTAAACCACTCAATTTCAAAGATGGAATCGTTTGGATGAATATGAATTAATAAGAGATCCAAACAATATTTATTTTCCTATATCATCAGTCTACACCCCTTTCACACGTTGATGAAGTTAGTGTGGACTAAAACAGGTGTAGTCAACAACAAATTCGTAAGAGTCCTCTCAATATCTAGTCTCAGGGAAAATAATATAGAGGGTGAAACAATTTATTGTGAATCCTATAAATCAAAAATCATTCAAGTAATGGGTCATGATAAACTGAGTGAAAAAATCTCTAACCTTGTTAGTGTTGCTACCTTTATAGCATGCAACTGGATATTCCCAGCTCCTCTGCTTCTCTACTGATGGATACCACCATGAAATTTATTAGGTGGGTTCCCTAAGGTTTTCGTACATGCTGAGGTCTCCCTCCATCTACAACATCTTCTTTGGGTGGAGCATAATCTAGGTACCTTTGCTATTGAAGTGACCTCATTGGTAACTGCTATTATGGAAGATGCTTAACCTATCCACTCCTATCAACCTATGCTCAAGAATCCACTAAGAACTGATCATGACGGTAAAAATGGCTTCCAAATATAAAAAACTAGTTTAAATATCTCAAGAGGATTGAAAGGATGCTTCTAGGGCTAACTCCCAAACACTAAAAACCTAGAAGGCCCTGGTTCTTGTGACCTATAACTGATAATTATAATCTTCAAGAAACCCTTATTATTCCAATATAATGGTAATACTCCTCATGAGTTCATCCAATAAATCACCTCCTCCTTATTCCGATCCTCTAGATACAAGGAAAATGTAAAATATGTAACTACACACTAGATTCTGATAGAGTGCCTCCTCAAAATGCCTCTCTTAATACACCTGATCAATGAAATTATATGGGAAAATAATTGGTGGTATTGGAACTTTATACCAATATCTAATACATATATACTCCTATACTGAAGAGAGAGTATCTCCAACTTTATCACATCCTTATGGGTCAATGAAGAGAACATTTTCTAGAAATCTTTTTGATAGTCCATCCCTGAAACATTTTCCCCATTCTTCTCATCAAGCTTTTACAACCTCCACTAAGTCACAACTCCTCGCATATAAATAACCACCAAAAGGATATAGTAATATATCTGGACCTTTCTCAAATGAAGATCAATCTCTATATTGTCTATCCAGCTCACTATCTCAACATCAAAAATGTTTCCCTCATACTTTCTGAAACCCTACCTCTAAAAGGCTTGAAACATCATTTGTCACTTATCATCATCCTCAACCAGATCAAACCTATAGTGATAAATTGGTTTGTACTACATAACCTATACTACTTGATACACACACAAATGATTACTAGGATACATAGATTAAAAGGGAAACAATGATTTACTAATCATATTAGGATGGAATTTGAATACATTTTATTTAATTCACTTTAAATTACATCATATTTCCAAGATCCAAACCTACCAAATTAAAATAAGAACAGAATTCATCATGAAAATTTTACATCTCCTAAGTCTCTACCCTATATATGGAGCCACCTAAATTTGTTGTTCAATAAGATCTGAGTCCATAAATGAATCACATGGGGTCCAAAAATCCTATGTCATCCCTAGTCTTGGAGGACTATTTCTTGCACCAAGGTCAACTAGAACTGTTTCTAAGCAATCCCATTCAATACTTACTATTCCTTACTACAAACTCCATCATATATCTCCACCATTAGCTCAGATACCACTCTATCATGATCGCCTCCATCAAAAGAGACCGCAATAAGGGGAGAGAGATAATGACCTCCAGGTCCTACCACCAGTAGGCCCCGGGTTGGTGTTTAGAACCAAGTATATAAAAATCTCATGTATGGGAGGAAATACCTTCATAATATAAATAGTATTGTGAGATAATTAGATTGAAACAAAATAAAATTCATGAAATATAAATATGAAATACCAAAAACATCACCCAATTAATGTGTAAATAAAATTGACATAGTAAAAATTCACTAATGAAAATACCCAAAATAGAAACATGAGCAGTGACATTGCAACTATCCAATGGTCGGGGCTAGTAATGTCCAGCTAAGTTGATGAATTATTCATGTAAGCCTTAAAATAGTTTTATATAAATATTTTGAGTATATAGGTATAAGCAATTGTAATATAAATGTCTCTCATGCACATGTTTAAGGAGAATACTACTGCCCTCAGGGGCTAGGTGACTTGGTTTAAGGCGGTGGCGTCCCGTTGTCGAGGTTCTGGGTTTGAGTCCTTACAAAGGCAACATGCACCATTTGACAGTGATCCTCTCATACCCTTGACTCCGCGGGAACTGGCCCAAGCCCAATGGTTCGCCACCATTGGCCTAGCTAGGGAGGTGTGGCACGCGGGTGGTGTAAGGCCACACCTATAAACGCATTAACCATTAAACACTTTTGCCTGCGGGGGCTGGGTGAGTTGGTTCAAGGTGGTGGCGTCCCATCATTGAGGTTCCTAGTTCGAGTCCTTACAAAGGCAACATGCACCATTTTCCAATAATCCTCTCGTCCCCTCGACTCCACAGGCACTAGCCCAAGCCCAAGGGTTGGCCACCTTGGGCCTAGATGGGGAGGTGTGGCGCGCTGGTGGTGTAAGGCCGCACCTACACACGCATTAACTGTTAAACACTTTTTCACATGGGGGATTGGTGAGTTGGTTCAAGGTGGTGGTGTCCCGTCATCGAGGTTCCATGTTCGAGTCCTCACAAAGGCAACGTGCACCATTTGCCCGTGATCCTTTCGTCCCCTTGACTCCGCGAGAACTAGCCCAAGCCCAACGGTTGGCCACCATGGGCCTAGCTGGGGTGGTGTGGCACGCGGGTGGTGTAAGCCGCACCTTTACACACATTAACTGTTAAACACTTTTGCACATGAGCCTTAGCCCGGTTGGTAGGGACTCCGTAAGTTCATCCAAGCGACTAGGGATCAAATCCAGGTGGAGGCAGAATTTCCGGGTAATGTAGTAGCACTGTAGTAGTATTGTAGCAGACTGTAGAAGGTACTATAGCGGGAACTATGTAGTACTGTAGCAGGTACTGTAGTGGTGACTGTAGAAGGTACTGTTTGGTACTGTAGCAGCCGAGAATATGCCCCCATTTGGGCCTTCAGGCCACCGATTTGGTCCCTGAGTCCTGTAAGGCCTTCGGACCACCCAGGCCTTCGGTTCAGTAAGGCCTTTGGGCCATCTAAAGGCATTCAGTCCACCTTTAGTGCAGATGAAATCCAAACAACCTACAAGGAACAAGCTCTACAAGGCGGATGAGCAAGGAGCTTTCACCATAGCAGAAGCTAAACAGATTGCAAGAATGAGACGGTATGGCACCTGCCATCGGGAGAAGCCTGTGCATGCACAGGAATGCCTAGTTGAACAGTCAAGCGAAGGTAGAGAGCTGATTTCATGATGAAGATGCTGGGGAGGAGCAGTTCCAAGTAGTTAGTCTGGGTTGTATGTAATGTTTGAAGCCTACGGGCAATGAACTCATCTATGGCCTATGGGCCATGTAATACTTATGCCTACAGGCCTTGTAAGGGTTCCACCTCACCCCTTGAAAGGTGTATTATCAAAATAAAAAAATGAAGGCCTTTAGGCCATTAGAGGAGTAAGAAAAATACTTCTTCTCCCATGAAAAAATAGTAGAACCAAATAGTACCAACATAGGTATACTAACCAAACCCATCTACATAATGGCTCACGTTCCAAATTAATCATTCATTTATAGTAATATAGTATGATGAATATCCATAATAGGGTTTCCCACCCCACATTGCATTGATTTTCTACACTCACTCGCCAACATCGTACATCCAAGAACACCCACTTCTTCTGAATAACATCACATCACATCACGTCCCACCTGTAGACACCAGGTCAATCACCACACATCACACCTAGTTACCAATTTAGTAGGGTATTGAGAACATGAATGACTTGAACGTCATGACCTACTCCTGCTATGAATGACCCGAACCATAATCCATCACATCACCTCTCCCTCAAAGACACACATACTATCCCATATAATCACATCACATGGAGATAGTGGTAAATTTCAAATATATCAATCATAAACCATGTATATCACCACTAAATTGAAGAGGAAATGGGGAAGAGTGGGTAGACATCCATCCATCCTCCCAATGGGATGTTGGGAAAGACACCCCCAAAACAATTGGTGTCTACACATTTTTCACAAGGGGGTGGGGTGAATATTTAAATAACAAATAATATAAAATATTTGTATATATAGAGTCACAGCACACAATCCCCATGATAAGGGTTCACAATCAAGGCATAAAAAATCTCACTAGAACCTCCTTCATCATCAAAAAAACTAAAATCAAAACTCCATACAAAAAAACACAAGCCACAATTAATATTTGAGCATTTAAATCTATTTAATCCATTTTCCATATTATTCATTACCAACACCTTCTAATAAAAAAGGAACCTTGATTCGTATTTCTAGCCATTTTGGTCATTAAAAAAATAACCATATAAACCACCCAACCCATCATCAATTCATTCATTAAACAAGTTTATTTTAAATCATTTACTTGTGTTTTGTTCAATTACTACAGGTACTTCTAGCGTAACAAACAACCATTATATCCCAATTTCACAACTACACCATAAACACCATTGTATCCCCACTACACAACCATATAAAGTTTAATACCCCCCACACACATCCCGTCATAGCCATCTGTCATGCATCACACCATCACATCCAAGCCACAACACAGAACCACATCCCAAAACACATTATTTCACATACTGCAACATTTTCAAAATTAGGAATATGTGATTTAAATTAATTACACTTCTTTATTTCATCTCACTATAACAAAATACATATATCTTGGTGCAACCAATTAATTAACAGAGTATATGTGGTTAGACATTTATTTACGGTGGTGTCATAAAATATCAAATAACCTGGCATCACAATATATATCAAAACAAAAAAACAGGGTCCAGAAATGGCCTGGTGTTCAATGACAAAACGAACATAGGTAATATCAATATCATAATATAAAAAAAGATATAAAATCCTTACAAGGATACCCTTACCCATTTCTATTTCATTTAAAATGGTTAATTATCTTTATTACACCAGTATAATATATCTTCCCAAGAGATAAAAAAATTACCCATGCTACATGATATATTGAAAGGATAAATGTAAGACCCCCCTACCTAGAAGAAAGATTCTTTACACAAACTCCCTCCACCAAAAAATATGGGTGCACGTATAGGATAAAACATCCTATAGGGGAACTTGAATGAACCAAAGAAAAAAGGTTCTATGACTCTAAGAGAATATGTATTTGGAACATCCCTTTTTCAAGAGAATGAAAGCTTGAAAGAATGATGGAAATATTATCTCTTGTGAAATATTTGATCCTATACTACTAAGGTTAAATACAATTTAAATTTTCCTTTAATGTTGGATATTATTATATCCATGAATTTTATTGATTTAATATCCCTCCATAATTTTTATATATTGAAGATATGATTAATCCCCATTGAAATGGATTTAAAATTTATTAACATAGGCATTAAAACCGTTTTTCTTCAAAGAAACATCATGAAATGAAAATCTAGATATTTTGGAAAAACTAGATATTCTATTTAGTACCAACACTATGGTGTTATTTCTAGGTTTCCACTGCCAAGGTTCCACCACTATGGTGCCAACTCCTAGGTGCACATATATGTTTCCATTATGAGGCTCCCACCACTATGGTGACACCACTATGTTTACACTTCTAGGGTTCCACTACCAAGCAGCCACTTCCATGTTGCAGTGTCCAGGTTTCCCCTCCCAGGGTGCTACTATTGGTGATACGCTGCCATAATTCCATCATTGGTGATCCTTTACCAGAATTCTTCTATTGGTGATCCACTTCCATAATGATCCACCATTTATGAATCACCTGAAGAATGTTTCACCATATGTGATCCACTTCCAGAATGATCCATTATTAGTGAACCATGTCTAAATTGACCAATCCTAGGGGATCTACCTCCATAATGATCAATCATTAGTGGTATTATGCTAGAATTATCAACCATTGGTGGTCAACTACTATAATATTCTACCATCATCGAAAATATATATTATCACTTAAAATACCTCAAAACACTTAACTTCTATCTCCCAAAACCACTATACATTCCTTGGATATATCATCCCCTTGATTTTTGGAAAATTAATAGGCATCAAGGTCAGTGAAATTACATATAGATTAATAACTATAATCTGACTAATATATGACTTGAAGATCTTAGCATTTTTCAAAAATTGAGTATACATTTATATATTAAATTCAACACATGGATTTTACTATCAATATAATGACCACACATATACATGCTGATATGGTTTTAATAGTATAATAAATTAATTTTAGTTATTTATAATTTGGTAAAAGAACATTTCATGTATAGAGCAGATACAGATCATGTACAATTCTAACAATCAATCTGTAGAACATTCATAGGGACTTTACATGTAACCCTTCCATGAAAAAAATTAGAGTGCACAATGTTTACATTGGATACACAACATGTGGTATCCATGTAAAATGGTCTTCATTCCAATTGGATATGTAAGAGGATTCATGTCCTATATGTGACTAAAAGACAACAAGATATGTACAAATTTTACATGGTGTGTACTCCAGCTAATTGTGAACCAGGCTAGCCGGGTAAACATGAAGTCTATAATTAAATTAACCTTGTCTAATAAATTCACTTGTATTGAATTATGTCCAAATTAATTTAGGTTAAATTAATCATGGGTACACAACATGTACCTACAGTATACATATTATGTAATCTTGTGTTTTTAGTCTAGAAGCCTTATTACCTTCAGATGAGATCTTTGAATTTATTTCATTCAAAAAATTAATTCACATAAATTTAATTCCTAGAAAACAAAGAGAAAAAAATATATTCCAAATGAAATTAGAGAATGAATATAATGTAATTGAAAAATAATGAAAAATTCCTAAATCAGTCCAAAATCATTTAATTATAATAAATCATATTAGGACCACTATTATATCAATTATTGGATCCAGGCATGGTAGAAGTGGTGGATAGGGAGTACCCAACTCATCTTTTTTTTCTTGATCTATTATTAATCTATGAATTACATTATGGTAGACAACGGGATCAGTGTAATTGAATCAAAGAATATAGAAAATAGAAAACACTAAATCCAAAGAGTAGGATCACTATATGTTATGTATAAATAATTTGTGAAATTAAATAATTATGTTTGGAGAAATTATTTCATCATTGATGAATGGGTCACTGTCTATATGCCATATTTGAGTTGTGATGTCTGAATCAAGAGTATATTCCCTCTAGTGGTAATCCACATGTGTTCTATAAACCACCGAACATTTCTTTCAGAATGTCTGAGTGCTAACATGGTAGACCCTAATGCTTATGTCGTTCATCTTTGATCACCTCGAGAATCAATTAAAAAAATCTTCTCTTTGATCTCTCCATATTTGAGAGTGGTGGTTGTGGAGGATATATCACCTTTCACGAGAGAGGTCTTGGATATAGAGCACTCTAGGTATTTTAGAGGATTCTATTCAAATATCATTTTTTACAAAAAAAATTATTGTATCACCTAATAAAATAATATAATTGGGTTTATATAAGACTAGGGTGATAAAATAATAATTTAAAATGTATCCATATTATTTTCATAATTCTTGTGGAATGAAATTTCTATAATAATAATATTATTATTATTATTTTAGGAAATTTTCTAAACTCATAAATTAAATTAAATATTATTTATTCAAATAATATTCAAAATATATTATTTCTCAACGATCTTTTAAACTCTATCTGAAATTCCTCTACAATATTTATCAGAACATGAATAATGACTAATTATTTAATAAATAAATATCACAACATTAGTCACTATTTAATAAAAAATATTATATTCCCTAAATACCAAATAAATATTTATTAAATATTATCCTCTCATAATATTCACTCAAATAACTGCTGATGGAATTAATGATATTAATAAATCATGAATAATTATTAAATTATGTGCAGGAATAATATTTATTCAACATGTTTAATGATAAAAAATTATATATTATTAAACTAAGATTATATATACACATAGTGTGTGACCCTCAAGGCCTCTTTCTCTATTGGATTAGAAAATAATCCTATACAAAATGTTATCATCTTGAAACATGTCAATGTACACATAGAGAAGGATGTTAAATAAAAAATTCCCTAATAAATCATATGGATGCTTACTATGTAATATATAAAATTTATCACAATATATCTTATCAATAAGGTTACATGTTGTTTCCATCATCCTATGTGCTTGAGGTGTCCTTCTTCCACTTTCTAAAAATCGAACTTTCCTATTGAACACCATGAACATGGATTTATATTTTCTATTTAATTTCCATTAAAGGGATTTATTTATCAACTTCTATTAAATAATATACTAGAAAAATCCTTTATTTTAATATTAATTACTCAAATGTGTCTCATGGTGCACACAACATATCCTACCACATCATGAACAAATGTTTTCATGGTTTTTGTAAACACATAAAAGTAAGTGACTTATAATACTCATTAATAATAATCATAGGGTATAACAACCAATACACACATCCCCATATATGAACATCATATTAAAAATATAAATATGGATTTACAACTGATGTACCTTGTCCTAATAATATACTATACCAGATATTACCCACAGTGTACACCATGAGAAGGTTCCTTGATGTCCTATGAGTCTCCACTCCTGATAGATTTTATCATATGTGTCCCTTAAATGATATTATTGGGCTAAAAACATATATTTATGAATAATTTCAGGGCCCTTATGGATTATCATAATAGTGTGGAACTACAATGATCATTCAATTAAACATCTACTCCTAATAAATTGCCACATACAATGTAATTAAAAAGAACAATCATGATGTGATAAAGACATTATTAATATTAAAAACAATGAATATAAGATAAAATTAATTTCACTGAACTATTTTCTATAGATCCAACTATAAAATCCTTCATAATTCATGGTATTTAGTGTTTCAATTTGAATTATTTCATTCAAGGTGATGTGACATCAAAATTATGATGTTTCAAGGGAATTCATCTAAAATTACAATAATTCCCTTTTTTATTTAATATCATGATTCCTTAATAATTCAAGATATATTGAGTTTTAGTATTATTAAATTAATCCAATGTTATTTGATATAAGAATTACCAAGTGGAATAACTTATTTTACAATCTTGCATTCTTCTGGGATTTTTAACTTTATCTTAATGCAATAAATTTTATTGTGACTAATTTCCATTATATATTTCATTTGAGTTAAATATCTATATTATTTTTTGATACATATTATTATATCCTAAAAATTTTACCATTTTTACATATACTATATACTATTAATGTTATTTGATTAACTGGGGAAATATTGAAAAATCTATAACCCTTACACAGTAAAGATTTTTGATGATAAGGCATACTAATACATGAATAGAATTGGTTACATGAAATATTATGAATGATTTGGACAAGAAATTATGGGTGGGGTCTAGTTCTATATATCCCATCAATGAATCGATGTGTCTCATGAGATAAAATAGATTATGTTTTGGCTGAGGCCATACCTATTTATTTAGATGTTTTAGAACAAGGCCTCAATTGTATGGTTTAGATGTCTAGAAATTATGAATTCTATAATTATGAATTATGTTATTAATATTACAAGTGATTATTGGATTATTTAGAATATCAATAATTATGTTTTCATTCTCATGTTATTATTTATATATAATTATTTTAGCATCATTTATTCTAACCATATTATTCTCAAATTATTGATTAAATGAATTGTGTTTTAGTCAATTGCATTTATCTATTAACTGTTCATATATTATGTTGTATTCCTACATTTACTGAGCATATTATCTCACGATTTACTTATTTTTTAATCCCCATGATACCATCCAGTGTTTTGGGATTGATATGTATGGATACACTATAAGGAATACTGAATGTTTAAAGGAAAATAAATTGAATATTTTATGATTTCAATTTTATTAATAATTTCATTTATGTATCTAGTTTACGAAGACTAATAATCTATTCAGTAATTCATGATGTGATTCCTTGTGTTTAATTACAATGTAACAAAGTAGAAATCATCTCACGACTATTGGTGTTGGTGTAACTAAATCTGGCATCTTTTCCATGAATCATGCATGTTGACGACCCAAAATTAGTGGGGGTCACATCTAGGCATCATGTCCCAACCATATATCACTAAAAAATGAATTTTGATCACCCCCGGTTGTTCTTTACATGTCTTCTATGCTACCCATTTTCCACCAACTTCTCAGATCCCAAATCAATGGAAAACATCACCCATATCCTATATCAAATATATATCCATCCAAAAATACCCATCCCAAATTCCTTACACAAAACAAATAGGAATACATGGTTTATATTATACTCAGACCCACCATGGAAATGTTAATCTTTGACCCCATATGTCATTGGTGAACAACACAATGAATGATTGGGGAGATAAAAGTTAATAATGGGGGGTAAACATCATTGGATAGCTATTAATGGACTATGATTACAATGAGTTGTAATTGGGTTGATGAAATAGTAAAAAGATTAAATTGAATATTACATACTACTGGAAATATAACCTATACCAAAACCCCTATACTAATGATTTGTACAAAAAAATGGGATAGGACCCCCTATCCCAACGGTACTTCAAAATAGATTGGATATGCTATAAAATATTAGGCTCTCACAATAGTTTTGAAAAATCATTGGGATAGATCCAAAAAACTGGCCATATCCCAATGGTTATGTGAAAACCAATTGTATAGGGTTAGGATTTCACAATTATTTTCTAAAAACAATTAGGATAGACCATTTTTAACAACACGTATTCCAATGGTTTTATAAAACCATTCGGGTAGGGTAAGGATAAACCAATGGTTTTCAAAACCCATTTAGAGAGTCCATTTTAACAACACTTATCCTAATGGTTTTGGAAACCCCATGGGACAGGGTAAGGATATCACAATGGATTTCTGAAACCCTTGTGATAGACAATTTTTACAAGGCTACCTATCCCAATGGTTCTTAACACTGTTGGGATAAAAACATTTATCTTTATGAAATATTTTATTGAATTTCATCAAATAAATAAATATACAAAATAATAATATATATATATATGAAAATATATTCACAAATATTTTTTTGGATAGTGGTAAGGTCTTGGATATATAATGTGCAATTCGTGCGTTCAAACCTCCACTATGAATTTTATTTTAGATTACCTATCCCAACTGTTTTGGGAAATACAATAGGATAAGTCTATACCAATAGTTTGATAACCATTTAGATAGGTATATCCCAGAATGTTTTTCAAAACCATTGGGATGGGTCTATCCCAACACCAATCAACCAATGACCCTTTAAACCATTGGTATAGATTATTTTTCTATTAGTGATAAATTATTTCAATAATGGTTACATTTGATTGGTTGGAAAACACAAATATAATGTAGATAAATATATATTTCCATGATAAATATTTCAATCAGGGGTAGAAACCACAATTTAAATGTCATACCTTGATTATGGATTGATCATTGGTGTAGAAAAAATTATTCATTGATGTGTGGATCCTACTGTATTTGCTGCCTACTGATCTGCCTTGATTCCATCTTCCATTGTCCAATGATGTGATCCACCAATGATGAATAGTGAAACTCCTCCTCTAATAGATCCCAGGATTATTATAATATCCATTGAAAAAATGAAATAATAGTGTTTAAAAGGATTAAATTGGTTCTATTGTGAATTTTAAAATAAAATAAACAATTTCATTAATTTATTTCAATTAAGTGAACCACTAATGTCCTCCTTAATCAAAAGTCTAGTGACAACCATCTTTATGTCTCACCTAGGGTGAAACCCATATTCCATAATCAATTGTGGTCTCCGATTTATTATAATAAACTACATATGGAAGTTATTCTACATTTTAAGGTTTACTATATATGTATGAAATTAATATTTTTTTATTTTTAAATTTTTTGTTTCAAGATCAAAAGTCCTATGAATCTCTTTCATTCTAATCACCTATCACTAAAAAAATTATTTAATAAATTTCAAAGTCTTAAAAGAAAAAATATTGTAACTAAAACCACACCCTACATGTGAATCCTGATGTGCCTGTAGATTTTATGACCAGTGCTTCGGTGAAGGGAAAGGGCCCTATGTTAAATAGTTTAGAAGTAAAAAATAAGAGTTTTTATGGAATTAGAGTATAGAAATTGGACATTGATGCCATATGATAAATTTTCATAATTATATTTATCTTTTATAGTGATAAAATACTTGTGGGGAACTTAATTTAATTGTTTTCTATTATATGTAAGACATTTCGTATTGTTATTCCATGTCTAGTTAATTTATGTATTTTTTATATTCTAAAGATAATTTATTCCTTACAGGTTCACTATTATTTTATTAAATTAAAATCTATAATATGACGATACCCTAATAATGGGGTGATAATATCCCTATGATTTCCATCTCGGTCCAGACTACTAGTCTGTAACATATTATATATGGAGAGGCATGCATGAGTTCATGTGGGTTTTTGGTTTGGACCGAGTGATTAAAGTCAGGGTGTTACACAATTTATTAGAATTTAAATATTATACTTATTTATAAATATCTACATTATTTTTTATAAGATACTGGTTTGATTCATAATATCATAATCAATAATGTGAACATTTCAACAGAATTTACCAATATTAAATAGATAATTTTTTATAATAATTTACATTACTATTAACCTTATCGAATATAAATCATAGTATAAATTAATTTTTAATATCATATATTAACCTTATTCGTGTTTCGGGTCTTCTTCCTAATGTAAATGATGAAGATAGTTTAGCATTGTTAATTTAGATAATTGAATTGAATTAAATAAATAAATTTCATAATAATTAATGATTAAGACGATAGATTTATATAGTAGTAATATGATTATTTTAGAATCATAATAATGATAGAAAAATCATTCAATTAGGGGATTACGATTGAAAATAATTTATATGGGAATATAATTGTAAATGATGATGAAGAACTCATACATATATGGAATCGCTCATTATCATCACATCATCTTTCGTAAAGAAGTAATTATGCCCTTGTGAGATGAAAGGCTATGAAACATGTGATTAAAAATTATGGAAGATAATTTGGGAAAATATTAAAAAGGGGAAAGAAATAAGTTGTTTGAAATTTATTGGTGAGGGGTCCTTCTATAAACGAAAATGAGAGATATTTCTTTGGAAACATGAGTTTAGTGAAGTGTAAACAAGGAATCACATGGATGTTTGGTGACATGGGTGAAGAAATATTTTTTATAATTGTGTGAATAACAATAAAAAATAAAATATTTTATTTCTATAATATATCAATATCAATTTAGTAATTCTAAAATTCACGTTATTTCATATTATTTCTTTTAAACACCTTATAATTGATTACATTATTTTTTAAAGTAATTATTTTTTTTACCAAAAATATTATGTAACTCATGTAAACTATTTTTTATATGATGATTCATAATTTTGATTCAATTTAATGAAATTTTAATTATTATAATATGATATTTATTCATTGAAATAATAATCTATTTAATAGATAGGATTATTTTTGTATAAAACTAATATTTTTAAAATTCACAGTTCTTATATTTATTTCATATCCAATAATAATCATTTGATGATGTTTAGTATGGTTTTTATACTTATAACATAAAATATTACTAAATTCAACATTTTACCATGATATATTTAGTATGATGAAATAAATAATCACATCACATAAAAAATAATCTTTAGAAAAGTATAATTTAAAATAGTAAATCATTTCATTCAAATTTATAGCATATTAATAATAATTATACATATATGTGTTTGTGTGTGTGTTAATTTTGTTGTTTATAAATATATATAGTACATTTCCTTACATTCCATAATCCAAGTATAATAAATATATATTGTAAATAATAACCTATAAAATATAAAAACAATGTTTAAAAATGAAAAATATTTATTCATCCATAAATATATAAATTTATATTACTTCAAATTCTTTAATTATTTGTTAGATTTTATTTTTTTATTTAACAAATCCTTCAATTAATTTCATCAATCCATTCTAATAAAATCATTCTTTCAATGTAATAAATATTATAAAAATGTATAATTTATAATAAATTACTTTCTCTAAAATAAAAAATATTTTTATAGTTGAATTAGTATTTCCTTATTTATTCCAAATAATTTGTAAATAAAATAAATTATATATAATGAATATATATATTTACAATATATAAATAAATTTATTTACATTAACTGCAAACTAATAACTATAAAATGTAATTGTTTTTACATATATTATACCAAATGATTATATGCCATTTTTTAAAGACAAAATAATGGTTATATTACCCACATTACATTATATGAATTATTTTCATTCCAAATTATCAAATTATACATGTCATTCATTTTTTATATTTTATTAATTTATAAATTCTTTTCCCAATACATAATTTTTTTTTCTCATTGTTTTTTTAGTTCTACTAATAGTGATACTCAAGGGTATAGAGGATTCAAAGGATTTTATAATTCTAAAACATTATTCTTTTTTATTTATTGTGCAATTTTATTTTACACATTTTCATAGAATTTGATCATTATTCATTCATAATATTTTGTTTCATATAACTTTTTGGTAATGATCTATTATGAGTAAATAAAGAGTAAATTTGAATAGTTTTATTTATATTTTCTCTTACTAAAGTTATTAAAATAAATATACTTACTTATAGAATGAAAATATTTACTTAAATAAAGGATGCTACAATGAATTAAATAGATGATGAGATTTGTGTGTCCCAAAAATCATCTTGATAGGCCTTAATGTATGGAATAATTTTTCTCAATACAAAATATCTTTCATGGTTCCTATTATAATCCTTTAAATAGATCTATTTTTAATTACCAACTAAAATACTTTCCTATAACACAAGTGAAAAATATCCAAAAAATATAATTGGGCCCTAGGACCCATATATAGTAATCAAGGAGATCTCCCTCAAGTGGTGATCATAAATAGACACCACATAGATTGACCAAAGTAGTACATATTGTAGTAATTTCTATAGTTTCTACAATTTTACTACTAAAATACTTATAATATTGTTCTTAAAGTAACTCATAAATACCCCGTTAAAGATGTTTTGATCTCTAAACCCATGGTATAACACCCTAAGCTCCTATACCTTAATAAATGGATTATCAAATGAGGTATGATGTGTTTTCTGGTGTTGATATTTATTTTTGAGTTCCATATTGATTTATTTATTTTATACCACATAATCCTTGGTGGAATTTTATATGATATTTTTTTCTTGTCTACATTCATCTAGCTTTCGGTTTTTATGAAAATATAAAATGAATTAATATAGTCATTGGTTGAGGCTATTTTATATTTCAATAAAAAAAATTTAATGAATCAATAATAGTGAATTTAAACCCTTGTAACTTGTATTTACTTTATTTCCTATATGGTTTAGTGTTTAATGATCTCTTTTAATCATATAATCAACTTAGAAGGAGTCATAGAACGGTTGATTCATGAAATAATGATTTAATAAAAACCTATATATATGCTTAATGATAAATATCTTGACACATGAAATCTTGAAAGGCATGATATACTTAATATTGTATTTATGATTTTAATTGATATTTTTTAATTTACTCATTTTTATATCTCATTAAACATAGAAATTTCATGAACACTAATTTTCTTAAACATATTTATTATGATAAAAAATATATCAAATTCAAATTTTTGGATATCTTATGTATAGTTTTGAAAAAAATGGAAATGAAATATGACTATTTTATAACTTACACTCGATAATTACTTACAAAAATACCATTTTGATTTATCAAGATAAATTTAAAAAATATTTAATATAATTGGAGTTCCCAATAAAGTTATAGTTTTAGAGAAATATTATTTACATATATCTTATGAAATATTATATTTCTCTAAGAAATTTGTATTCTAATATAATTAATATAAATATTCATGATTTCATCATGTGTTTACTTTTAATATATTTTATTTATCATTTAACCAAGAATTATTATTCAAAACATCTATTTATAAATTAATGATGATAGTATAAAAAAATTAAATAATAATTTATTATAGTTTAATAAATATAATTCTCTCCATAAATTTTATTTGTCTCATCTAAAAAAATTGATCAACAGAATCAATTTTAGAAGGAATCAATTTAATTAAAATATTAAACAAGTTTGGAACATTGAATCAATTTTGGGATTCTCACTAACATATTAATAAACCAAAAAAGGTTTCAAAAAAATTAATTTTAAAACATTTCTTAATAACATTCAATTTATTGTGGAAACCACTAATTTTCACATTAAAATAACTTAAACATTATTTTTTCAAAAAAAAACAATTACCATTTATATTTTATTTTTTATAAAAAAATATATAGCTTAGGTAAAATAAAATTAAATATTATCACATATCAATCATGAAAAAACCAAAAAAGGCATCATTATATAAGAAAAAACACAGATTCTCAAGAAAAAAAATCCATAATAAAATTCTTCTTAAATAGTTATATTAAAGAAAAAATAATGTTGTATCCCCTTTATTCCCATTTTAGAATATTTCCCAAAGATGATTCTGAATTAAAAAAATATAGATTTAGTAATTAATAATAGCTAATTCTTGTTGCTTTAAATATTCTCTATAAAGATATTACTCTAATTAATTGAATAACCAAGATCAAATGAATATGGTATAAATATTTTTTTTAAAAAATAAATATTACATATATCACATAAAAAACACATCATGGTAATAATAAGGTATATGAAACCATGATTATCACATAAAATATTAGTCCTTGTGATTATTTAGAAAATATATTGGTCGATTTTAGAACACAAAAATACCAAACCTATTCTCTTATAATTTTTATTTTCTTGATATATATCATGTTTTGTGGTTTTATTTTTTATATTTTCAATTTTTTGGATATTTAAATTTACAAATTAGTGTTTCCTTAAATTTTTATTATGTTATAATGGTTCTCAAAATCATTTTCTATGATTCCATAACAAATTTATACTATTCGCCATGGATTATGATTTTCGAAATTATGTTTCCAAAATGTATCTATTAATGATTAACGCTTAAAAATGAATCATATGCATCAATATTTAAAAATTCAAATTAAAATACCTTTTCGAATGAAACATCAAAAACTTAAAGTGTTTAAATGTGACACAATTGATAAAATTATAATAATGAATTATTAGCAAGTATCAATAGATTATAAATTCAAAAAAAATTATTAAATATATAAATATACTTTAAAATAATTTTTTCTCATTTATGTGGGCTGTAAAGAACCTACTTTTTTATTTAACCTCATTAATAATCTCAAGAAATAGTGAAAAATTAATATTGGCATTTCTCAGGTGTATGTGGTTTCTTTAAAATCCAAGGAAGATCATTATTATGATTTAGTTCTTTTATATTGCTATACATACTTGATAATAATTCAAAATATCATGATATTATATTTATTTCTAAATGGATTCAATGAAATCAGTTTTTTTTAATACCACCTAACAAAAATTGTACATGTGAAAATTTAATTATGAATTTTTCTAATTCAAAAATAATAATTTCACATATCTACCCAAATATAAATAGATCTAGAGAAGAAAAATGGGATTTCAGATATATTAATGTTTATATTTATAAATATATAGTATATATGAATTCCATTGACATTTTATATGTTAATAGTGAGTGGAAAATTAAAATTTATATTGAAAAAATTAATAAATAACTATTTATTAAATGGAAAAAAATTCCAATTATTCAAAATCATCAATATACTTTTATTATTCTCAACCCACCAAAACAATCAAGAAATTATATTTTCTTATTCATTTATTATTCACTAATATAATCATAAATAAATCATTTTTATTAAAAATTTGGCATTTTTAATCCCACATGCATTAAAATGATAATATCATAATGTTACATTCTCATTTGACTAGAATTTTTAGTTTAAATATTATATTATTTTTCTAATATTAAATTATTAAAAATTGAAGAATTAATAAAAATCTAGTTCTATTTTTGATAACATCATAGTCCATTTACATTATCATGTATTATTAATCACTATAGAAAATATGGCCATTTAGAATATTTTTTCTTGAAATAAAGAGGAATAAAATATTTATATTTTATAGTTTTTTCAAAATTAACTATATATTTAATTAGTTCATGAATAGAAAAAAGAGCACTCAATGTTCCATGTATGTGAGAAATATTAAATTGACTTAATAAATGTTGAATCCATAATAGGGTTATCAGGAATCATAACTCTACTTAGAACCAAAAGGACTCAGCATGTTGGAAGATTCATAAATTTCATTTTTAAAATCTCTCAAATATTTATGGTTTTATACCTGATAATGAGATTTTAATTAAATAACAACATATAACTATAGATACATAAATAATATCAATTATAAAAAATCCATTGTTACATTAATGTACCTTTAAATCATATAATATAAATATTATTTAGAAATAAATAATCAAAAGATACTTATGATTGGATTTAGAGGCTCATCCAATTTCCTTTAGTAGTAAAATACCCCATGTAATTTCTTGATATATCTTTATGAGATCAAATGTTTAATGATTTTGAATAAATGATTTACCTATAAATCAAATTTATTGCCCTCTAACTTATTAATATTATTCTTGATGATAATCAATGAAGTGTAAAATAATCTTTCAATCCTCTAGTGGTAATATACCAGCCTAAGGATCCCAGTTCAAAAGTTGAGGATTCCCAAAACATCAATAGAGTGATATGACCTTCATAATAGTGATGAATAGTGTATCAAGAGAATAGATATTTAAAAAAATATTTTTGTGAAATAGATAATCACCACAACCACAAAAAAGTATCTAAATTTTAATGACTTATACCTTTTTACTGATAATTATTTCATAAGAAAATGTGTGTTGTATTTTTTTACACAACTAAACCATATATATTTAATAATAATGTGATTATAAAGAGAAGTGTTAACATATAGATCTGACTGTAATATGACCATTATTCAATTATAACCATTGGAGAATATGATCGTTGGGAACTATACTCCTGATAGTCATTTTAACATTATAATTACTGTTTAAAGTGAAATTTTCACAAAGAATAATTAATACATAAAGATGATTTGATGGACTCAACCAATAGAGTTGTGCCGTATGAATCCCTTTTATGGGATCTTCTAAGGGAGGTAGAGTCACTAGTGTATTATCCTAGCCAATACCATGTTGAGATTAAATAAGTGATGCCAAAACAAAATCACCTAATAGATAAGTTTAAGTTAGTGGAAGTTTCTGCTCGGGCGATGCAAGTCTAGCTGCCCCATGAATCAGTCAACCCCACACACTTTACATTAGGTCATAGTCATGTGTTACAAGGGGTTATGTTTTGATACCCTAATATATTAATGTGTAATTTAATTTTATAAATAAAAATTATTATTACATAAATTTTATTTTAAGAATATGTTTGCTTAATAAAATTGAGATGGAATTTGATAAATTTTTTTTTTCAGAAAGAAAATATTATTTCTATAAAAGATTTGTAAATTTATAATAAACAAAGATATAATTAATATAAATTATTTTAATGAAATAATATGATAAAAATAGTCTAATTTAACTATAAATTATAAAATAATTTTATTTTTCATTCAAGTGTGATAAATTATATTATGGATTTTCAATAAGCTGTTATTTGTAATAAACAATTATTTTTATATGTAAAAGATAAAATTATCATATTGAGTTAATTATTATGAAAAAATACATATAATTTCGTAAATAAACATGTAAAATTTAGTTTAGGTTTAATTTATGATAATTTTCAAAATTATATTATTTTTTCATGAATAGTAAAATTACAAGTTCAGTTTTTGCGGTATGTTTAATGAATTGATAATACTGTCACAATTATTTAGTAAATAATTTACCACAATAAACAACCTAAAATATTTTATTCTTTAATATCAACTATTTTTATAGATTTTAATCATTTTTAGACCTATAATTTACTTTCCAAATTCTAAAATGGACACATTTACAATATTAACATGTTTTTTGTTGAAACATTACATTTCCATGAAAAAAAGTATTAAAAAATTATGGTCTCATATTATGGATTAAAATTACAAAAACTATGGTCCATTTGTCCAAAAACATTGTAATTTTCCATGTTAAATCCCATGTTTATTAATCTTCCATATCATAGGTTTCTGTGGCCTATATTTAGAAATTGATAAAAAATCCTCCAACTTTTCTATAAATACCCACCCATTTCTACACCTCCATTCAAACCCAAACCATAATTCATAAATATGTGGTATTTATACCTCCAAATTAATCCTCAAATTACTTCCTCATTCTCTCAATGTACCAATCCTCATGTTTTAGAAACAACTCTTCAAGGTAAACGAAATATCCATCATTTCTCTTTATTTCAAGAATCTCTTTTTTGAATATCTTATGAATGTGATAGATACTCTCTCTTATTTAATTTTTATTTATTTCAATAATACAAAATTAAATTTTATCAAGGGGAAACCCCTATCCACTATTTCATTCCCTTTTCTAAAACCTCACTTTATGTACATCATGCTGCCAAATTCACTTTTCAAAATTTTTTATCCTTTCATCAAGATATTATCTTTTACTACCTTTTTGTAAATTACCTAACCTATTTATTTTCTAGGGGAATTAAAAAAAATTTTCAAAACTAATTTTTTGATGTTGTTTTCTAAATATATACAACCTATATTCCCTTTCAATGTTTTAAAATTAAAAAATGGTCTTGTTTTTATGTACTTTTGAAACCCCAAGATTTTGATATAAAACCCATTTTCATTAATTATAAATCACTTATTAATGAAATTATTTATTATGATATATGTATATCACCATAAAATTAATACATATGAAGTGTGTTCCCTAATATAACTTCAATTAAATTGGTAAATAATTTAATCTCAACAAATTTTAAGGTTTTATGATATCTTAGTGAATATCCTTGGTGATGTTTATGACATCTCAGTGACATACCTTGGTGATATTCTTACTAATGTCTCATTTAAATGGTTTTGGAACATTTATTGGTTATTATTCATGTTATTATTATTATGACATTCTTATTTATCATGCCATATCATTATGACTGATGTTCATAGTGATATTCCTTAAGATCGTGTGTAAAATGTTTCCCTTTCTTTCCATACCGACACCATCTTCTCAATCGTTCATTTGATGTATGTCCCCATGTTATGACATGAAATAAATGTAATTATTATAAACCTATTATGAATATTTTCATGTTGATTAGAATATTTTTTTACGTTTTCATGTATTATGTAATTTTTTGGAGAAACTATACTTTAAAAGGTCTTCTGTTTATACAATGTAAAAAAATTATGTAATAAAATGTGGGATTCTAAATCATACCCTTACATAGAAATCATATATTCTCTTAATTTAAGGATTAATTTATCATTCATACAAAACACATCATGTGTAATCAAAATTTTACTTTGGTATTATGTACCATTGAAAACTCCATTAAACCCATTCAATGGATCATGAAAACATGTAAAAAGTAATTTATAATGAATTATTATTGAAGAAACCATATAGAAGTTGAGTTTCATGTATTCATTATACCATTAAGATAAATCATAAGCCAAATCATTCACTATGATATAGGTTGTCAACCACTCATTCAATTAATACCATTAATATTGTGTGACATTTATTTCAGACATTTTTCACCATGTGATTCAAGTTAGTTATAAAATATGATTTTATTCATTTATGTTTATATCTAATAATATCTTATTAGATCTTAAAATACATAAGGATTTGATGAAAAAAAAATAGAAACGTTTTGTGAATCCATCAAAAACTCTTTTTGATTATGCTTTCATTCAACACCCAGCATCTTGCAACCAAAACATTATCTAAAACATAATCCTTATCCAAAAACCCAACCGTTTTACCTAAAATCATTAGTTGCAATATAATATAATGTGAAATACCTATTTCAAAGAAGTTACCATAGAGTATCCTCTATCAAAGCATCAATTTAACTCATACTATTAAATTTTCTGGTGTAATCTCTATCAAACATACTCATATCTTTAAATAAACAATTCCACCCAAAGTTGTATCATATACATCATATGTATATCTATATAATATATTTTCCAAGGACATCAACGGACAAAAAAGATGGAATATTTTCAACCTAGTGTATGTTGTATCATCCTTCATTAATTCTATGAAAATTATAAACCTACTCAATGATTACATCACATTAAATTCATGCAGTGGATGAACACATTCACTGTTCATCATCTAAGAATTTAAACTAATCATATCTGACTCAACTAATCGTGGAAATGAATTTTCTCACTCAGTACATCCCAATCAAGCATCATGTGTATTTACTCATTATACTGATGTATAAATCCTATTTTGGTTACACTCTAACCAATTAAATTATCAAAAACATACTGAACTATCCATTGATTATATAGCTCACATTTTAAGTTCATAGCCAAGGTATCGTCGTATTAATGTTTTCATTATAGGTATCTTTCCACCCTCAGGAATTTGCGGAAAATAATAGGCATACATCCTTATGTGTACTGATTATTATGTGATGTTCCTTGAGATATCAATTGGTATTCCAATATAATTAATAAGCCTCTACTTAATGAATCATGGATCTATTCTTTTTATCACACATAAAACACTTTTTAATGTGAAGAATATAATTTTTGTTATAAAATTAAAATATAATTTTAAACCATTAAACTGTGTAATGATTATTGCTCACGGATAACTCAGGTTCTGACTTTGAGAAGATATTATCATTAAATTGTGTAATATATATTTTATGACACATTAATGAATGATAAGTGAAGATTTTTTGTTATAAAATAATGATTCATTTAAAACCATTATAATTGATCTCTCATTTATCTGACACCTTGATACAATATTTGACCCACAAGATATCATTGTGGTAATGGTTTCTTCGAAAAGATTTTATATATTATTTTCCTTAGGCACCTAGTATATCTTTACTTCCCCCCAGCAATGATCTCTCATATGAGATTGTATGAATTTTTTTAGTCCTTTTCTTAGACCTAGGTTCATTGACCATTGTGATGCCTCCATTTTTATCATATATATATATATATATATCACTCTATCATAATAGGAACTACATCCTATTCAAAAATGATATTCATAGTCCAAAAATAAGCAATCATAGAATCTAATCTACTGATTCACTCTCCCTCTATTTTAGATTCTACTACGGTGTCTTATTTTAGACTTTTTCTATTGATATATCAACCATTTAGGCCAAACATAAAAGTGGATTGAGAGGTAATATCATTTTATTAGATTGGAAACAATTATCTGTTTGACCTTTAATAGGGAGCTCAGTATATCCTCAAAATATCAAAAACTTATATTTATTCATTCTCAGGTACTTTATAATGTTCTTTAAACAAATCCATTGATTCTATGGGATTAGAATGGTATCAAGTTATAATACATAGAGCATAAGTGACATCTGGTTGAGTACACAACTAGGAATAAATAACATATCATATTAAAGATGAATTAGGTATTCTATTCATCATTTATAATAATTTAAAAAGATCTTGAATCCCTTTATGATTAATTCCATATAACTTTAGTGAAGTCCCCATTATAGTATTCTCCATGTTATACCATTTTATCACATAACCAATGTAGGTGTTGTGACTGTGTCTAAAAAGCCTCTTATATCTATTTCAATAGATTAGTATAAAGATTATGTAGGATAGTTAATCCCTATGTTCCATTAAGAATAGTTATACTATCCACATATCCAAATGTAAAAGTATCAAGATGTAATTTTCAAAAAGAATATTTCATCCACAAAATATATTAGAAACACTACTATACTCTCACTAATTTGTTTGTATACACAAGAATAATTCATGTTTTTATGAAACATAAAACATTGATTTCATCATCAAACTAGATACTATAACTCTATGAATCCTTATTTAATCCCTAAATTGGGTGATGCACCTTGAATTACATATCTTTCCCTTTTGAAAATTTAACACCACCATATTGTATCATACACATCTTGTCACCTAAATTCGTAATAAGTAATGATGATTTGGCAATAATTGGATATATATCATAATCCAATTAAACTATTATGTAAATAAATAATTGAACGGTTTTTATTTAAGAAATAATTCAAAAGGATTTTTCATATTAAAAACCATGATGTTTCTTATAACCTTTTGGAATAAGGCATGCCTTATAGGTTAAAAGTCTACCATCCATGTAATTTGTAATACTGAAAACTCACTTATACCCCATGTATCTCTCCATTTAAGGTTCATCCACCATGATAAAAATATTTTTACTGTAAATAGTGTCCATTTCAGATTATATGTATTTTAATAATATCATGGAATTAGAACTCTCAATGGCCTACCAATAGGTAGTAGGTTCGTCATCTTTGAATGTTACAACATTATCACTAGAAATGATAAATACATATATCATCATCTCTTATAGAATATTAACAAAATTTAATTATTTTTTTGTATTTATGGTCAGTTCTTCCTCTATAACTATTTGGGTAACCATCTCAACATCCATATCAAGTACACATTATATTTTTTGGTCTTTAAATTCTCTCAGTTCCATATTCCTTCCATTGTCTCATCCACTTCTGTATTCCTTCTGAAAGAACACACCACGTTAGGTTAGAAATAATTTGTTTCTAGGATAATAATGAAAATAATATAATGTGTTTTCATTGAGATATCTAATAAATTTGTATTTCTCCAATTTATATTTTCATTTTTTAGAAGAAAAATATTGAAAATATGCTTTAAAATCCCAAATCACTGTAAAAATATATTTTGGGAAATTTCCTCTTCCAAATCTCATATAATTTTTTAATTACTACTATAAATGGAATATAAATTAGAAAATTATAGTAGTCTCTAATATATAACCCTGTAATGAAATTGGAAGAACACAATTGTTAACCATCAATCAAATAATATCCAAAAGTGTATTATTTCTTATATCATCAAAACCATTACGTCATGGTGTTCTAGGAGGAATGAGTTATAAAACATTCCAATAATATCTCATATGATCTATTTATTCCGGACACAAATTATCACCACCTCATTTTGATCATAGGATCCTAATACTCTTTCCCGATTGGTTCCATAATCCTCTCTGAAAGTCTATGAACGTTTCAGAAGTTTAATACTTGTGTTTAAAAAAACTCATTTTCATATAGACTAAATTCATCATAAAATATAACAAAAGACCAAAATACACAACCTTCTTGAAAACTCATCGGTCCAATACATCATTATTTATGAGATCAAATACTCTTCCTACTCTGTAAAGGCAATTATTTTTTGTGATCATTTACTTTTTAATTTTTGGTGGTTTGGTTTCTGTGGATTGTTTTTGTAATGTTTTTTTAAAAAATATATTATAATGTAATTTTATAATTTATAATAGTATTTTTTATTTTTTAGAATAAATTTTTTAAAATTAAAAAAAATATATTTAAGTGTTTCAATTATTATAGAAGTGATCAATAATTTTAGAAATAATAATAAATTACATCCATTATTATTTATAAGTTTATTTATATTGAAAATTTAGAATTTTATTAACATTTAATTTTCGTATGCAGACCCTTCACATAAACTTTGTATAGTTAAGGTGATATAAATTACACTACATAAAGGTAAGTCTATAATTCATGTGAAATGTAAAGGTAGTACAATCAATTAGTAAAAGAAATTTTTTGGGTAAATTAAGGTAGTATGGGTTTTTATCATATCAATTAAAAGTAAAATCTAAGCTATGTATAGGTAAGCTAACTTAGGAGTTTCATGCGGGTAAAATGGATCTTTCTTTAAGGTAGAGTCTTTTACAATACAGGGTAACCTTGTTCATTCAAACTCATGTAAGGGTAGTCTTATACCTATATAGATGTTTTTTAGTATTAGCATGATGGTCCTCCTATCAGTATAAATAGATACCCTACTCTTGGATAAGGATTGGTCTCTATAAAAGCTAATTTAACATATCATAAAGGTCTCATTCTAGTGTACCTCACTTGAATGTAAATTTTTCCTACGTATTGGTAATATTGACTACCCTTAAGTAGTTCAAACATATTTTGTGTGTCTACCAATTTTATATTGAATAATATAGATTTCATCCCTAATTGGTTCTAGGGTGTATCATTATAAAATTTTAGGAATTAATAAGTAAAATAAATTTATTTAATATCTGGATTGAAGGATATGGAAATAATCATTAAACATTATAAAATTTAAAAAGTCTTTAGGTTCATGTGAGGAATTAAATGAAAATAAAATTAATTTGATTTAAAATAAAATGTTTGTTTGAGTTTTACGGAGATATCTTGGGAAATAATAGTTTTTTATTTATAAAACCAAATTCTTCCCATCATTTTAGATCTTTATTTTCCCTTGGCATTGGGTGCTCCAATAATAATAATTAGTCTCCATTGAGTCCCTAAAATCCACTCAAGTCCTCTTCTATACTTTTCCAATTATGTGTTCATCCAAATATCTCCATCTATTTTATGAATCACAATGTAAAGCTCTAATTTAGGAAGGTAATTCAATAATATTTTATTTTTTAAAAATCAAAGTATTGTTATGATTTTTCATCCAACGAGTAATTAATATTAATTAACCCAAAAAATATAATAACCGAGAAGATGTTAAGTATAAAGGCAAGGGTTGTAAATATTTTTACTATTTCCCAATGTTATTTCATGTGTGATTTCTTCTACTATTAAATTAATAAAAGACTATTTGATTAAATAAAGGGTAATATGATGGTAAAATAGATATAAATTCTATAAGGATGAAATATGATGTAAACCTAGATATTCTATGATAATAGAAATCCATATTTATATTAAAGTACTTGGTCAATTTTTACTTAATTATTTGAGACTCATAGTATTATTAAGAATTGATATCCAGTAAAATCCTTCATTTTTTCTATATTTAAATATTGAGACCACTATAAATAATGGAAAAAATATAGTAATTTATAATTGATTTTAGAATAATTTGGAATAAAATTAGTATTTTTTCTAGCCCAATATATTATATATTCCCTAGTTTATATTAGTTGTTTTTTCTTATTCCATCGAGTCTCAATTGTTGTGAATTTTTTTTGTATGAATTTCTATTTTTTTATTGGAATCGCTTTTCTACGTAATTTATAATTTTATCTATAAATTAAATTGTTTGTTTGAATAATATGGATGTGAAATATGTATGTTTTTTTCATGAATTGTATATGTATAGAAAATATAATGGTTTATTATTATTGTGGGGATATGGTTGTGATATATTATGTGGTTGAGGATGGATATTATATTGGTAGTGATATAGTTAATTTTTGATGGACTGATTGGTTTCGGTACATGGACAACATGATTAGGGGGCTGTAAAAAGATAGATGGTTGGTAAATGATATAGGATAGTTATAATTTAATTTCTATATTGGTATATTAGTTATTATTACCTAGTGGTATGGGAAATAATTTAATTAGTAAATGATATAACTATATATGGATAAAATAAATTACTAGTTGGTTGTTAATTTAATATGTTAAAATTTCATGGTTATGAAAGAAATAGATATAGGCTACAATTTAAATATAATTCATGTAATGAAGTGTAATAGTTGGGAATAAATTTAGATGATTTATGAGAGTTTATGTCCTTTAATATGGTTAACAAGTAAATAATAAACATAATAGTGGTTGTTGAATAGAATTATAGAATTTTCCAAAAAGAATAAATAAAAGTGGAATTGTGATTTAGTTTCATTTGATAGTTTCATGTGGTTCAAATATAGTTTGTGATTATAGAGTTATCATGTATGTTGGATGAAAATAGTGATTTGATGGAGGAGTGGTGGGTCGTTTTTTGGTTCATTTTCGTGTACCGCTATAATGGGCTTTGGGTGTGATTATCTAATATTTTATTTTCTTGTTATTTCTATCTGCACCAACCTAAATAGAGATATTCATTATTACTCCCTAATGTTTTGGGGTTATTTTCACCTACATTTATGATGGTAACGGAATGGATGGAATATTTCCCCTACTTATTTACTCTCCCTTTGGATGTTCTATCATGCAAAGTTTGGTTGATTCCTCATGATTATGGAAGAGTTGGGGGTGACGCCTTTTGAAGATTGTATAGTTGGTGGTGATTCCAAGATTTGATATCCCATGTAGTGGTGATTCCTAGTAGTGGTTTTTTATATTAGCTATCGTACATGTTAGAAGGATGGAAAAAGTTTTATGTCCCTCATTTTCATCATACAACACCGCTATAGACTTATAATGTGATTACATGGATGGGATGAGCACAGGACGTAATATGATTGGGTGTGAGTTCTAAAAACTAGTGGGTATGTGGTTTTAGTGAGCCTATGATTATATTATTATGATTTTATATTCTTATATTTTGTCCGATACCAAGTGAGTGAGACATATTGAGGCTAGGAATGAAAATTTTACCTATTAAGTTCACGTTTTTACACACTTTACTCATTAATGAATTATTATTATTATATAGCATTTTCTTCAGATATCCTAAGGAGGATCCTATTAAGTATAAATTTTATAATCAAACTATGTATATATAAATTATTTTTGGGTAATAATGATATGAACTTTACTATCATGGAGTGCATAGTGTTTGGTGTTGTTTCGGCCTAGCTGTCTTCTTTACCTTCATTTTAGAGACATTTAATGCATTTCAAAACAAAAAATATAAGATTTTATTAAATGGTACATTATATTATTTTTATATAAAAAGTTTTGGATTAGAGGTTATGCATTATCTATTTTCATTAACTTATATTATGATGGTAATTCCTCATATTACATGATTTATATCCTCTGTTTCAGTCCCAATATTTGGGACCTACTGATGGTGGGATTCATGGGACACACATCCTCTCATTACTATCTTCATATTGGTATAGTGTAGGGGTCATGAAAATTTGGTATTAGATCCATACTGAGAGACGACATGGAGATTTTAGTTACGAAATATAATCACAAAATGGGATTAGAGAAAAATGGTATCTATTGATCTTAGTGTGTTACGTGGGCTATGGTGACTGGCTATGACATTAGATTTTTAGGCCCCCTATGATCTGATGTAAATATTTTGTGTCTTCTGAAATTACAGGTGAAGTGTCATTGCATTTAGGGTAGAGGTCTAGGAAAATTACATGAATCAGTATTATTTTCATTTTTTTTTGAATTGGGATGGTTTTGGGAAACTAAACTAATCTAAGTAAATGAATTTGAATAAATTTCTTTTTTTGTGATTATGAATTTTTCATGTGTCGATAACATTTTTTATGTACTCAATAATACATGGAGGGAGAAAAACATCCCCCATCATGATGTATTATTTTAATTAAATATTCCAAAACCCTATGGGTGATTCTGGTCCACCCAAAGAAACAATATTATTATTCTTTTGGATATATTTTTTTGATTGTTACCCAATTAATAAATATGTTTATACATATAAAAGTGCATGTATTGATTCTGAAATATAATGTTTCATTAACTTAAAACATTTATATGTAATTAATTTCACTTGAAGGGAATGAAAAATGAAATCATTGACTTTCTAAATGTTATTCTGTAGTGTTTTTTATAATTAATCTTATGTCAATAATAAATAAGACCATGAAACATAATAAAGTACATTATTTCAATATGAGGTTTTATAAACCATGTTATGTATTTATTTTAATTCTCTATTTTTGATGTTATGTGTATGAAATTAAAGAGAATGATATAGTGAATTATTTGAATGGAAAAAGTATGATGAATGAATGGCTAAACTGTTCATGTAGTGATGGTCAAACTATTACAACATTTCTTTTCATGTTATGCCTATTTAGATAAAAATAATAATTACAACTTGGGATCCATTAAAATATGATGCACTCCATTTATAAAGTAAATAATTGATTTTTTTAATGTGGTTTTATCTAGTTTAAATTTGTCTTTTTAAATAATTTGAACTATTTTCAATAAAAATTAGTTAACACTAACATTATTTAATAGAATCGAAGTAAGATTGTCTCAATTATAAATTTTTTTTTAATGTTTTAGTTGACTGGAATGGTTTTAAATGAATGGATTTTTAAGCAAAGTTTTCATGTTTTAAAAGAGATATTTTATTTTATGGTCATTTCAATATTTCGTTAATTAATTAATGCAATTTTCATAGTTGAATTTAATATTTTATTTCTGAATATGTTTAGTTTTTTTCTTATGGTATAATGTGTCGATGGGATTTAGTGTTTTTAATTAAAATTCATTCATTATAATTCAATCATATTCACTAAAAACAAGCTTCAATTACAGTTTCGAAATGATAAGATTATTAGTTATTCATTAATAAAATGTTATTTTAATATTAAAATATTGAAATAAAGATTAAAAGCGTGTAAATAATGTTAATAAAAGAAATATTATTTAAAATATATATATTAAGTATGTTAATTTGTTTCAGTTAATAAAGGGGCATGTTTAAAAGATCATTATTTCCATAAAAAAATTTCTGAATGATTTTTATTAATATTCCTTCATGGTAATTTATTCGATGTAATGATTAAAAACATAATTTAGATCTTAACATTCATTAATATGAAATTTAATACCCTTTGTGGAGATATTCTTTTAGAATTAACTATATTTTATAATTATAATTCATTTAATTAAATCATGTGAAATTAATTATTAATACTTAATATTTATCATATATTTCTTAAAGACAAATTTAATGCCTTCTTAATTTGTATTGAATTTAAAATTATATTAAAAGAACATGATTTATGATGAAAATTAATTTAGTAAACATTATAAACAAATTATAAAGTACGCATAGTAACTTATGGGACAATATTCTCATTCCATATCAAGTATTATATGTTCTAAATGTTATGATGTACATTTGATGGATGATTTCCTGTGATATGATTTTAATACGTATAAATAATGAATGGGGAATATGTATACATTAAGTGATAAATTAAAATCATGATAGTAAATTAATGAAACAAGTAATATAGTGAAAATCTTATTATGTAAGAATTTTAATCATGTGACAACTATACAAGCACCATAAATTAAATAAACCAAGATAAAATCCTTTGATGTGCGGTTATAATATATTTTTTTTAATACCATTCTTTCCTTGACATGTTTCTTCTAAAATTTTATTTCATTATTGTTGAATTTGGTAACATTTTCAACAACTTCTATAATAGTAAATTATATTTAAATTTTCCATGTTGGGTTATTTTTAAATCCTCCATAAAAAAATTGACTTAATATAATAAATTTTATTAGATGATTTTTTTATCCATTCATAGATATATGAATATTATATAAAATTTGATATTCCATATATTACATTTTACTCATGATATATTACATGCTTGTGTTTATTATTTAATTCAAGGATATGTGTTAGTTAATTATTTATTTAATTTTAGGATGATAACAAAGAATTCATAGTATTAAAACATTAAAAATTTGAAGAAATAATACATACTTAGAATAACTTCTTATTTATAGTCATGTATAATTTTTTTAGTGGAAAGGTATGTATGTGATATACATCATATTATATATTATATTCCATATGTAGTTTTTGTAAAATATATAACAATATCTTGGGTATGGTATAGATTGTTTATTTCGATACGTGTGTCCAATGATGAAAAATAATTATGTAGTTTGTTTGGATGACACTGCCATATTATTTTTTCCATGAATGTTTTGGGATGATCATTTCATACCAAATTATGAAAATGGAATCCTATTAGCATATAAAGGTAATATGAAATAATCTTTTTCTTATAGTAATATGTTTAAGAATTGTTTTTTTAATCATGTAATGTTTCATAAGTATTTATAAAAAATGTGATTATTTTCATTTAGGATAATTACAAAGTGATTTTTTGATGTTTTGAATACAATGTTTTATTTTAAATGAATTTTAATAACATAAAAATGGGTCATGATGTACTATTTGGCCAATTATTTCTTTATTATATGAATATGTTTCATTGAAAATATTTTTTAATAAACTCTAGATAGTCAGGAAAATATATGGATGACATTAATGGTTTATCTAATTAATATTTACACATGGATTTTTGGAATCATCTATATAAAATCAATGTGGATATAATGTTTTTGACATTTATTCCATACAACTATGTTTATATTCCTTAAATAATTTGATTTTTGAGATCATCTTGAATTGAAGAGATAGTAATATATGAATGATAATTAGACCGGTTGTTTCTAAATAGATATTTCATTGATGATATAATTTTTTCCAAACTAAATTCATGAGAAAATAATTAAAAAAATTGATTTATTTGAAATGTTAATTAGAATTTCAAAAGATATTTTCATGGAATTTTTTTCGATTTGTTAGAAATTAATTTTTAAAATATTGTGGCTCATTGGGTACTTACTTGTGTTGGGCTACGAGGTAATAATGGGTTGTGTGGGTGGGTATGGGATGTTTAATTTTTCTCTATGTTACATCCTAGATTCGTTGACCTTATATTATGCCTACTGTCAAGGTATTATTAATTCTTCTTTGAGAGGTATCTCCCTTGGGATTGTGTGCATTGTTCCTCTAGTGTGGTGGTTGTGATATGGATGTGACAAGTTCCTTAAGAGTTACCACATGGGGTGGTTGTTCTGACCACCTTCTCCTTTAATCCATGATTTGATATTAATGTTCAAGGAAGTGAATTTGTTGAGAGGTATCTAATTTGAAGGTCCAAATTTTCCTTGAACATTTCCTACATTATTATATGTTGTTTAGTAGCTTATGAGTGTTTTTGAAACTAGAAAAACCTTTTTTAATGTTATTTTAACATTTACGACATTAATTATAATGTTTAAAATAGGAAATTTAGAAAATTTAGAAAATTTTAAAGTGGATCAATTATTTTTGATGTATTATCGAATTCGATAAAAAGAAATAACTTATATAATTTATTTTTAAATTTTATTTAATTAAATTATTTTAAAGTTTATTAAAGTTTATTATCCTTACACATTCCCTTCTTATGAGATATTTAAGTATAATATGAAATCCTTTTCCCAATATTCAGGTATGGTTTTAAATCTAGTGAATCATACAGGTAGCCATATTAGTGACTAATAGTCATACATTTTGTATATAAAGGTAGTCTGGGATTTTATCAACTCGTGAAAATATATAATCCTGGTTGAATATTGGTAAGTATGCTCGGTTGTTGGGTGGGGTTAGAATAGATCTTACATAAAGGTAAATTATACACAATATCAGATTAACCTGGATCATTCAAACCCATATAATGGTTGTCTCAGACCTATATAAATGTCATTGAGTTACAAAAGTAGGGTTCCTTATCTACATAAATGTATATATTATTCTTATATGAGGGTGGGGATTCATTTCATGGAAGTTATTATTCTGTAAGGTTCTCATATGATGGAATCTCATGAGAAGGTGATCTATTTTATGTATAATGGAAATATAGAATATCCTTACACAATTCTCCCTAGTTGACTGTGTGAGGCATTATGGTGTATAAAAATCAAGATATTCTCCTAGATTGGCTCCCCCATATTTCAGCATGAATTATTCATTCATATAATATAGTACATGGATTGGGTAAAGGGATTATAATGTGGTTTGGGATGGTAATTGGAGGATGATGTGGCATGTTCCATGGATGGTCGGGTGATGGAGGAAGACATTTAGATGATTAAAAAATGAACCTATCAGTTTTTCATCTCATGGTTATAGTATCTTAGGTTATATGACTAGGATATGTGGTGCATGTCAGCCAACAATCTAGTTTTTAGTGGTTGCCTTAAGAATTTTTGGTGATCTACAGGATGTGATACATCACGAAAATACCGATGGATCTTAGGGTTTTTTAGGGTTTTTTTTATTTTTGGTTTTCATATCTATCACATTTCATTCTCTTATTTTTTCCGTGACTTTAGTCAATTTATGGTGTATTTTTTCATTTCTTTTCATTGGGTCTTTCTTTTTATGGGACATGAAACTATGTATAAATTAGGAAAATTTCTTTATAATGGGTTCCCATTTACCTAGGAAAAGGTTTTTTTCTTAATAAAGGGGATTATCCCCAAATGATTTAAATAATTTTAAAAAATATTTAATATCATAATCAAAAGAGAGAGAAATAATCATTAAGCATGATAAAATTTTGGAAATTGAAAGGTTATCCTAATGGAAATAAATAAATAATTGAATTAATATGAAGTTAAAATGTTAATTTTGTTGAGTTTTATAGAGATATCCAGGGAAATCACAATCTTCTATTTAAAAAAATCATCTTTTCCTTTAAGTTCATTACCTTCCCTTGACTATGAAAAATCCCACCATTACCATTTGAGTTTAATTATTCCATGTAAATATCTCAAGTCCCCTCCTTTGATTTCTGTGGCCCATGTTCATCAATTTCCCTCCCTCTATTTTTTTATATCACTATGTAATGATTCATCCATAATAAGGGATAAAATACAGTCTCTTATTTTGTGAAAATAACAGTATTTTCATTTTCATTTTCCTCGTGGAAATTAGTATCAATATTCACAATAAATATTATAACCATGGTGTTGGGAAGTATAAAACTATGTTATGTGAATAATTTACAAATATCCTTGTGTTATTTCATGTCAGATTGTTATAAATTATAATTTAATAAATAATGAATATTTAAAAGAAATTTAATATGATTATAAAAGAGAAAGGGAATCAGTGAGAATGAAGTGTGATTTACATCAAGATATTCCTTGATAACTAAAACCACTATTTAAATTAAAGATGTTTTTATATGTTTTCATAATGATTTCATCCTCTCTTTATTATTGTAAATTGATTTCCATTGAAATCCATTATTGTTGATGTGTTTAGATTCTGACATCACCTCATATAATTTGACAATATTAAATTTTTGAAAATAAGAAGGTTTAGTAAATTAATATAGAATTGAATTACTCTAATGACCCGCTTATCCTCATTGGCTTGAGAATACAACAAGTCATTACTTGGCCTTAAGCGACATCCCCAAGATGCCAAAGGCAAGAAATAAGTGCGAAAGGGTTTCAATGCAAGTGGGGGATTATTTACCCTTTGTGAAATAATCCAACCAAACCATCCCTAACAACCACTATATGATGCACATTAATCCAACAACCTACCCATGCATTACCAAAATAGAACCACATTTTTCTACCAAAAATACAACCAATACAAAATCAGAGTACCAAGCAGAAGACTAAACAAAAGTCCCAAAACAAGCCAAGACTCTCTCCACTGCACCACACCGAGCTCCATGCACCAAGCACCACCACATCTCCCAAGGATCATCATGAACCAATATCAATAAGATACTTTTCCTTAACCTATGTCCCAAAATATTACATTTGAACAATCACCAAATTTCCAAAGTAGGGGTGAGTATAAAACTCAGTAGGTTTTCCCCCAATGACTTCCCTACTCACGCCACTTTGATAAAAGAGTTAGCCAACATTTATATAAAACAATTTATATAAAAAAAATTCTCAAAACAGTTTATAGCAAGATATAAACAAGCTTCCACAACCAATCATATCCAAAAACAACCAAGTGCATTCTTAACCAATTTCCAACAAGTTATTTTTTTAGAAAAATAACCAAACAAGCTTTCAAACCATTTCACAATATCCCTTTTGGCAACCCAACCATTTCACAAACCCGTGAAATCTACCATGAATTCTTCGTTATGACAGTTCCATACTCATGAGCAGTTTCTCGTCGATCTAACAATTCATCACAAGGTAATTGTTTCTCGTGTGCCATTACACCTTTGGCACTAAGCCCAAGTTCATATTTCAACCAAGCCTCGTACTTAAAAGTCCTATGTTCCATTAAACATTTGGAACTGAGAACAAGGTCGTATTTCTACCAAGTCTTGTATATGCAACATGAACACACACCACACTTTCACAACAATCATTCCAAAACCATCATTTCAATAAAATACCATTTATTGAAAACCATTTCCATCCAAACCAAGTGTGTTCACCCAATTCAAACCATTTCAATAAAACACCCCTTTTATTGAAAACACATCTTTCATCAAACCATTTCCCTTTCCAGCAAATACATAATTTAAAATTGACATTTTAAATTTCAAAAATCCAAGTCACTTTACACAACAATTCACCAAGAATTCGCAATTCCATCAAAACCATAAATAATCACTAAAGAAGATTTATTCAATGATTTTCACAATCAATTCCATCTAAATAACCCATTTTAAAACTAATAAAATCAATTCTAACAAGAGGATTCCAGAGTGAAGCCACCTACCTTAATGGTTTTGACGAAAACCCTAACAAATAGAGAACGCACAAGACAACCGGGTCGATTCCCCAAGGATCCTCCTTAGATCTCTTCTCCTAACACAACCAAGACCAAAACTCTTCATGTTTGGCATCCACACGCTTAGATATACCCTTAACGGTTGTAGATATATGAAACCGAGAGAAGAGGAGAAGTATATCTAAGTAGATTTGAGAAACCAAACAAGAATGATCACATACCTCAAGACCCCGACTTCGATTCACCAAGACAAGCCTTCGGATCTCCTCTGGAATGATGGGAGGAACCTCTTTGACCATGGGAGAACCAAAATCCCGAGTTAGGGCCTTTTAGGAGAAAAAAAGAGCTACTTAGTGGCCGAAACATGTGAGATCCACTTTTATAGGATCTCGTTTAAGTGGATGCATAGTTAGTTCGCACGGTTTGACAAACCGTGCGCTAACATTGTGTTAGGTACGGCCTCGGTCACCCTTCTCACACGGTTTGGTTGCATGGTTAGAAACCTTGTGCGCCACCCATGTGGATGCTACTTCCTCCAATACCAACTCTGAATGGTTTGGCCGCACGGTTTAGAAAAACCGTGCGCCGCCCATGCGACTTCCCGTTTTCCCCAAAACTTCATTCTAAGTTCTCCCAACTCTCCCATACGTCACCCTTAACATTATAACCATTAAATGCATCATGAAAGGGTCACATACTAGAAACTGTGGGTACTACATTCTCCCCACCATTGGTATTTCCATCCTCAAAAAATAGAAAACCTATATCCAGCTGAAAGAGTTTTGGCCACTTCTTTTTCTTTTCCCTTTCACGTTCCCAATTCTCTTCCTGAATCTGAACATGCTTCCATAAAACCCGCACTAGATCGATGATTTTTTCATGCAAGAATTTATCTTACCTATCCACAATCCATATCGGGATATGTATCAATGAAGCATCGGGCTCTATGTCAACATGATCCCATCTGATCACATGGTCAGGATTAGGCTGATACTTTTTCAACTGAGATACATGGAACACATTATGCACTGAACTAAACCATGGTGGCAATGCCAACCGATACGCCACCTCTCCAACCTATTCATGTATCTCAAAAGGGTTTATATATTGAAGATATAAATTTCCCTTCATCCCAAAAAAACGATGTCCAAGCCTTGGAGAGATTCTCAAAAACAGACGATCACTCACCGCAATTGACAATGGTCTTCGGCGATGACCCGCATAAAATTTTTGACAACTCTGTGTCGTCTCCATCCTCTTTTTAATCAACTGTATCTTCTCTGTTGTTTCTTGGACAAGGCTCATCCCAACTAGTGAAGTATCACCTATTTCCACCCAACAAAGTGAAGAACAACAAGGGTGCCCATAGAATTCATCAAATGGAGCCATGTGTATCAAGGCCTGATAACTTTTGTTATATGATAACTCCACTAAAGGCACATGCTCTTCCCACAAGCCACAAAAATCCATTACACAAGCTCGAAACATGTCTTCCAACATCTGTATCATCCTTTTAGATTGTCCATCCGTATGAGGATGATATGCTGTACTCATATTCAACTGAGTTCCCGGGGCTTTATGTAAGGATCGCCAGAAATGAGATGTGAACCTCAGATCTCTGTCTGAAACAATAGACACTAGTACACCATGCCTATTTACCACTTCTCAGATATAGATTTTGGAAATATCTTCCACCGTATGAGTTTCACGAATAGGGATAAAATGGGCCGACTTGTCAAGGTGATCCACTATGACCCAAATGGCATCGTGTTTCTAGACCATTCAAGGAAGAGCTATAACAGAATCCATTGCAATCTAATCCCATTTCCATATTGGGATAGGTAATGATTGTAACGTACCAGCTGGTCTCTGATGCTCTACTTTAACCTACTGACATGTTAAGCACTGTGAGACAAACTCGGCCACCTTCCTTTTCATGTCGCTCCACCAAAACTGCACCTTCAATGCCTTATACATCTTTTGTGTACCTAGGTGTAAAAACCATCTTGAATGGTGGTAATCATGAAGGAGTTGTTCCCGAGAAGTTAAAGGTACAACCATCCGATCTTTAAATCTCAAAACTGAACTCCCATATAGCTTCCACCCCTCAATGGTATCCCCACCATTGAGTTTTGAACTCATTGCAACACAGTCCACATTGGATGTTTGTGCCTCCTTTACAATCTTCACCAAATCGGGAACAATCGCAAGTAGAATGAAAACCACAACATCCCCTTGGTCTTCAAATTCCTTATGCATGTTGGCTAGGACTGACATCTACTACCCCTCATCTGAAATTTCTTTCGCCAACTAAGCATACGACTTTTTTCTTAATGCATCGGCCACAGAATTTCCCTTACCTAGTGTATACATCAAGTCAAAGTCGAAAATTTTAAGATACTCCATACATCTACTCTGCTTGAGATTAAAATCTCGGTGTGAGAAAATATGCTTCAAACTCTTATTATCTGAAAGCATAGTGATTTTCTCACCAAAGTGGTAATGTCTCCATGTTCTCAAAGTATGGATGACTGCAGCCAACTCCAAATCATGTGTTGGGTAGTTATTTTCATGTGGTCTCAATTGTCTTGAGCCATAAGAAAAAACATGGTCTCCTTGCATGAGAACACATCCCAAACTAGATCGTGAAGCATCACAATACACCACATACCCCTGTCCTGATTCCAGCAATATCAAGATTGGTGCTGATGTAAGGTGAACATTCAACTCTTGAAAATATCTCTAACATTCCTCAGTCCCTTGAAATGACATGTTCTTCTTTTTCAATGCCGTCATAGGTGAATCTAGTCATGAGAAGTCATGAAAAAAGTGTCGGTAAAAACCAGCTAGACCAAGAAAACTTCATATTTCAAAGACATTCTTCAGTGGTTACCAAGAAAGAACAACTTCTATCTTTTCTGGATCCACTGAAATACCTTTATTAGAAAAAGCATAGCCTAGAAAGCGTACCTCTTGTATCCAGAAATTGAACATTGAAAATTTGGCATACAACTGATGGTCTCTCAATATTTACAACATTATCACCAAGTGTTGCTCATGCTTAGCCCTTGTTCTTAAATAAACCAATATGTCATCCACAAACACCACAATAAAAGAATCCAGATATCACTGAAATATACAATTCATCAACGCCATAAATACTGCTGGTGCATTCGTAATACCAAAAGGAATGACTATATTTTCGTAGTGGCCATATCTACTTCTTAAGCCTGTCTTCGGAATATCCTCCTTCTGAACTCACAACTGGGGATATCCTGACCGCAAGGAAATCATAGAGAACCACTGAGCTCCCCTCAATAGACCAAAGAGGTCATCAATGCATGGTAGTGGATATCTATTCTTTATCATAACTTGGTTAATATTAGGATAACCTACGCATAGCCTTAATGTTTGATCTGAATTCTTTACAAACAAAACTGGTGCTTCCCACGGGGACACGCTTGGCTGAATAAAACCTTTGTTTTCTAGTTCTTCCAACTGAACTTTCAATTATATTAACTCCATTGGTTCCATCCTATAATATGGAAGTGAGATTGGAATGGTCCCTGAAGGAGATCAATTTTAAACTCCACTTCTCTTACAGGTGGTAACCTTGAGAATTTTTCAGAAAAAACATTAGTAAATTGATCCACGACTAGTGGAAAACTATTATGCGCAATCTCGTTTCTTGATTCCAAGTTTGGCGCAGCCAAATGATAAGAGATCATTTCCACTACTGGTGCCAACAATCTCGTTGCACCTTCCTTCTCCATTCCTTCTCTAAAGAGATGCTCGATGCCATCCTCAGCTGTAAAACTGACTGTTCTTCTATAACATGCGATGTGAGCCCTGAACTCTGTCAACCAATGCATACCAAGGATTATATCATAAACATTCATCTCTAGCACAGATAAATCCCATTTCAGCAGAGCTCCATCAACAGTTATAGAACATTCTCTACACATGAAGGTTCTATATTCTCTTTCACCAAGATGAGTTTGATGTTTTACCACAAAAGGCATCATTTCAGGATTTATGTTTTGTAAATCAGCAATATGAGAAGAAAGAAAATAATATGATGCACTAGTATCGAACTACACTTGCATGAGGGTGGAATTCAAAAAAATCATACCTCTCACCATAGATGGTCCAGACTGGTCATCCACAATTACCTGTTTTTCTCCACACAATTACATTGTTCCCGCACTTTGCTCTTTATTTCCTTGTTGAGATGGCCCTACGTGAGGAGTCACAGAATTCCTGGAATCACCTTGGCTAGCTCTTTTCTACTGGCGAGACTGATTTTTCTATCCTCACCCTGTTGAAGCATAAGATGCTTGTGACTCTTGAGAAGTGTCACGAACACCTGACCATAGAGCACTACGACAATATCGTTGAAGATGCCCCATCTTGTTACAATTGTGGCATGCTCTCGGTGGTGCTGTAAATTCTCATTTCATGTGATCAATCAAGCCACATTGAAAATAACTAGCTTTCATCATGGGTCGAGGAGGAAGTTTCATCGATCCAGCAGTCTGATTCTGATTCCCACTCCCATCATGGAAGTAGGTGTCCCTCTTCCGCTTGTTCGCAGAATTAGAGTTCCCACCTATTTTCATGGGTATCATCATACTTCCTCCTCCCATAACTCCTGAGATGTCTCATTCATCTACTGTTGTTCTGTTTACCATCTCGGTATAATCCTTAATACAGAGCAAAACTATCTTTGAGAGAATCTCTTGTCGCAACCCCGATTCAATGATGTGTGCCTTCAGCGACACACTTGCAGCAACTTTCAGTGTAAAGCACACTAAATTCATGAATGTGGCCACATACTCTGTGATAGAGAGATTCTCCCACTTTAGGCTGAAAAATTTCTTCATCCTCTGGATCTTGAACCTGTGAGGATAGAATTTTTTATTGAACAATTCATCAAATTCCTCCCAGCCTAGGCCTTAATCCACCTTATCCAGTACCAATAGCTCCAACCACTGTCGTGCAAGATCCTCCAGCATATACGTCACAAACATGAACATGATCTCTAATGTTGTGATGATGAAATAAAAGATACGATTCATCCTACATAGCCACACCTCTGCCTTTTCGGGATCAGAATCACCCCAAACGGTTGGTGGATTCTACTTCATGAACTGGATGGTAACTTGAAGTTCAGCATAAACGGGTTAGCTATGTCCTTTTATGCTATACATTTCATATTACGACAATCCTACTCTTGTATAAGATTTAGACCAATAGACAAGAATGAATTTCAACTCCAAGAACATCACTGACCACTTGTTAGGTGAGGACCAAACAAGCTGATACCTTTTGTAATGACCCGCTTATCCTCGTTGTCTTGAGAATACAACAAGTCATTAATTGGCCTTAAGCGACATACCCAAGATTCCAAAGGCTGGCCATAAGTGCCGAAGGGTTTCAATGTAAGTGTGGGATGATTTACCCATTGAGAAATAAACCAACCAAACAATCAATAACAACCACTATATGATGCACATTAATCCAACATCCAACTCATGCATTACCAAAAGAAAACTGCATTTTCTACCACAAATACATCCAACACAAAATCAATGTACCAAGCAGAAGACTAAAAAAACATAAAACAAGCCGAGACACTCTCCATGGAACCACACCGAGATCCATGCACCAAGCACCACTATATCTCCCAAGAATCAGCACAAACCACTATCAATAAGATGCTTTTCCTTTACCTGTGTCCTGGAAGATGACATCTACAAAAACACCAAAGTGCCAAAGATGGTGTGAGTATAAAAATCAGTTGGTTTTCCCCCATTGACTTCCTTACTCACGCCACTAGGATTGAAGAGTTATGCAACATTTATATAAAATAGTTTATATAAATCAATTTCTCAAAACAGTTTATAACAATATATAACCAAGTTTTCACAACCAATCATATCCAAAAACAACCAAGTGCTTTCGACACCAATTTCTAACAAGTTATTTTTTTCCGAAAAATAACCACACAAGATTTCAAACCATTTCACAATATCCATTTTGGCAACCCAACCATTTCCCAAACTCGTGAAGTCAACCATGCATGCTTCGTTATTACAGTTCTATACTCATGAGAGGTTTCTCATCGATCTACCAAGTTGTCACAAGGTAATTGTTTCTCATTTTCCATTACACCTTTGGCACCGAGCAGAAGGTCATATTTCAACCAAAACTCTTACTTAAAATTCCCATGTTCCATTAAATGTTTGGCACCGAGCACAAGGTCCAATTTGAACCAAGCCTCGTATATGCAACATGAACACACACCACATATTGACAACAATCATTCCAAAACCATCCTTTCAATAAAACACCATTTATTGAAAACCATTTCCATCCAAACCAAGTGTGTTCACCCAATTAAAACCATTTCAATAAAACACTACTTTTTAGTGAAAATCCATATTTCATCAAACTTTTTCCCATCCCAGGAAATCCATAATTTAAAATCGACATTTTAAATTTCAAAAATCCATGTCACTTTACACAAAAATTCACCAAGATTTCACAATTCCATCAAAACCATAAATCATCACTAAAAAGATTTATTCCATGCTTTTCACAATCAATTCCATCCAAATAACCCATTTTGAAACTAAGACAATCAATTCTAACAAGAGGATTCAAGAGTGAAGCCACATACCTCAATGGTTTTAATGGAAACCCTATCAAACAGAGAACACACAAGACAACCGGGCCGATTTACCAAGGATCCTCCTTAGATCTCTTCTCCTAACACAACCAGGACCAAAAATCATCAGGTTTAGAATCCACACACTTAGATCCACCCATAATGGTCATATATTTAAGAAACCGAGAGAATATGAGAAGTAGATCTAAGTAGATCTGAGAATCCAAACAAGAATGATCACATACATCATGAATCCAGCTTCAATTCTATAAGAGAAGCCTTCAGATTGCTTCTGGAATGATGGTAGGAACCTCTTTGACCATGGGAGAACCAAATTCCCACGTTAGGGCTTTTTAGGAGAAAAAAAGAGCTACTTAGAGTCAAAAATGTGTGAGATCTGCTTTTATAGGATCTCGTTTAAGTGGTTGCATGGCTAGTTCGCACGGATTGACAAACCATGCGCTAATCGTGTGTTAGCGACTACCTCGGCCACCCTTCTCGCACGGTTGGGCCACATGGTTAGACAAAATGTGTGCCACCCATGCGGAAGCTACTGCCTCCAATTACAACTCCGCATGGTTTGGCCTCACGGTTTAGACAAACCGTGTGCCGCCCGTGCGGCTTCCCTTTTTTCCCCAAAACATCATTCCAAGTTCTCCCGACTCTCCCATATGTCACCCTTAACATTATAACCATTAAAATCATCAAGAAAGGGTTAAATACCAGAAACCATGGGTACAACATTTACAGTTTCGATAATCCAATATAATATAAATTCCAAAATTATATTTTTTTTATTCTTTTTTTCTTGAGTAATGATTTTTATGAAATTGTTGGCAAGAATTTTCATTTTATTGGGTGTTGGAATCAAATTTAATCAGTAAATATTAATTAAAAACAATAATTAAATATGTTTATTGAATATTTTGAATGTGAAATATTTTATTTACTAATTCTTTAATTGTATATCCCTTGTAAATAAAATGGATTCTTGATTATATGGATTTTTTATATGTTTTGTGTTTTTATTGGATATTGTGATGCTAGAGTTGTCATTAATATTTGATGGTGGGAATAGTAATGGTCCATGGTTATCTTGATGAGTGGGTTTCAAAATGATAAATGATCGGTAAATAATATGGGATGGTTGACAGGTTATTTGAATTTAGTGGGGCGTAGTTATGCTTGATGGTATAGGATGAAATGTAATTATTATATGTGATAACTAGATGTGGTTGGAATAAAATACTGGTGGTATTTTATATTAAATAGGTAAATTAGAATGGTTAAAAATTAAATAAATTCATGTGGTAATTGAAATGTAAATTCAAGTTGTGAATATGTGATAGATGGGAATAAATGTGGGTGATTGTTCATAATTTCCAGTCATAAAATATGGGTAATAAATGGAGTAGTTAACCAAATATTAGTATGTGAATGAAAATATATAATTTTTAAATTGAATGAATCAAAGTGGAATTGTAATATGGTTTCATGGGAATGTTTTTTATAGAGTCCTAATATTAACATACAATGTATATTACATCTATTTAGATGAACATTTATAACATTACACAAACTTATTACTGATGATTATAGTTGTTTAGTGCCTTTGGAAACTAGGAGCATAATCGTCTAGTTTGGTAAAAAATATTCAATGTTTTCCAAAAAGATATTACCCTTATGTAATCCTACTTAATACCTTTATTCATATCCTGGGAAAAGGAAACATAAGAAATGGTTAGCTTAGAATATCATTAATGTTAATGAATGTAAACACATAAGTATAACATGATCAAAAAGGAACGAGAACACGAGGATAACAAAATAAAACCATACCCTACATATCAAATATCATAATCACGAGTTATAGAATAATGAATAGATGTTTATATGACATTAATGATAAGATAATAAAGTTACTAGATCAATGAGATCATAATAGCAACATCAGACATTGATTTTTGACCTAGACATAAGTATATAAAATTATAACCTTTAATTAAAGAAAAATTTCCAAAACATTTGAGGGATGTTCTTGGGGGACACATATAATAAATGGGATAAACCACCATCCTCAATTATACCACATTCCTTATAGTGGAATGGGTTCACATCCCAAACCATCATAATAGACAAATTCCTTTACTATACAAGGTTCACTCCGCATCCGAACCAGGTTTATATCATGATATATTTAATTATTTACATCATTCATTGGAGAGAGATATATGTCCTACTCATCACATAATTAAATAATAAATATGTTCTCTACAAGAATATTAACATTCATCTTATTATAACCCACAAAATGAAATGGGTATCATAAAATTTTCGTAATGTTATAACCTATTATAATGATACTTGTTTCAAAATAATTTCGGTTATAAACAAACATATTAATGTTGGAGGATTTCACAATCATCTTATCATGAAATTACTAAACGAATAAAAACGTGTTTCATAAAAAAATTCATCTTAAATATAAACCATTCAAATAAGGAATAAGAATGGTGTCCTTGGATAATATCTCTAGTAAATAATAAATTATATCAAAGGATATTCTCATAGTTGGAGAAGGATTTTGAAAGATGACGTGGAGTATTTCATATGAAAAATATCTTTTCTTTTAAAATAACATTCATAAAACATTTTCCAAATCATTTTCATTGAACATTACTTTTGGAAATTATAAATAAATCTTTTAATATTGATTGATAAAATTTTTTGAGGAAGATATACTTTTATTTTTGAGAAAATAATTATGAAACATAAATCTTATTAAATATAGTTTTATTTTTAAAAAAACCATGAAAAATATTTAAATGATAGTTTTAAGACCATTTAAAATTAGTTTTAATCACAAAAAAAAAGTAAATAACTTTTTTTGAAAAAAAAAATTAAAATATAAGAAGGCTTATTTTAAAATCATTTAAAACACTTTTAAAAACATTTCCATAACTAGTTTATTCAGAAATATATTTTAAATAAATTTAATTCCAAAATATTGAGGAAAATATTTTATTTTGAAAATATTATTTAAAAATAATAATAGATTCTTCAATGAATGGTGTGGTAATGACATAATATAATTCATTACATGGTGTATACATAAAAACATATATTGTATTCACATTGTTGATACATGTCAAAAGATCCTTGTCCGTAAAAATATAAGAAGATTACTTTTTAACCTATTTTATGAAAAAGGTTAAATATGGGTACAAAATTTATTTTAAAAAAATAGGATTATTTTAGAATAATTTTTAAAACATCTTTTGAAAACATGGTTTTGAATGAAAATAGTTGTATGACTAAAGGGTGAAATAAAGTCATATTTTTCAAAAGAAAATATTTTATAAAATTTCTCAAGTACCAAAGAGTGAAAATGGTACCATTACATATAAATATCATGAAAATATATATTATAATAAAATTATGGATATTTACTGAGATATAAATCATAATAGTTCATCAATTTAAGGATAATTATAAACAATCTTGATAAATGATGTGATTGTAATATAAAATCATTGCCAAAATAATAAACATGAATCAGAATCCCTATGAAATAATAACATTATATAAAGATTGATATAATATTAAAATAATTTTATTCATTATATAATATTTAAAAAGGATATTATATACACCACGTAATATAATATAGGTGTATAACATAACATGTGCCTCAAATATAGAAAATTAAAACACAATTCCCTTATTGTATGAGTAACATTGAAACTCTAACCCCATGAAATAGAGATCCTAAAATGGATATGTAAATTAATATAACTATAATTATAATGTTCATAAAATACATCCATGTGAAGTATACAAGTCATGTATAATAAATGGGTGGTGAACATGGCTTCTGCCTTATAGAAAAAAATGTGGGACGGAAATCCATTACCCTAAGTCTTGACTCGCATCTTACTCGTTGAAACATCCAGTATAATAAATGTTGAATTATTATAAATTTATCACATCATAATATTCCTTTGTTTAATATCATATATTATCTTTATATTAATTCATATTAATTATTTATTGTACAAGTCAATGTTTATGTTATTTTGTGGGTAATAACTTCTTGGTTTTTTCATACATATTTTCATTTTCTATTCTTTGTCTTCATACATAGACCAAGATTAAATAATCTTCAAGATGTAAACCAAGAAATTAATATCATATATATTTAATATATATGTATTTATATTAACCCATAAAATTTAGTGATAGAAAATGAGATACACAATTCATGGAGACGTTAGGTCGTACATATGTTGGAACATTATTTCTATTTAATTATTGAATAGGAAGAATAAAATATAAATGATATATATATATATATTATCATTATAATAGAATTTATATTAAATATATAACACATATTTTTATGAACCCATACTGAATACTTTCCTTATAAAGCACGAATGAATAAAAATGCTTCGTGTACTGGTAATTCACCACACTAACGAACGATGTTATCGTATTCTCACAAAATAGAACGCATGAAATAATGTGTGGTATAAAGATTATAAAATTATAACAAAAACATATATATAATATATATCATTTATAAATATAATTCCAATCATTATTCCCTACCTTTAATGGTCGTAATAGTAAAACAAACAACATTGGTTCAGGAGGTAGTAGTCTTATATACAAAGAAACGATGATTTCAAAATCCATTTTATGGATGTTTGTCTGATTTCAGGTATTAAAAATAACATAATAACATATTAGTATATATAAGATACTTAGTTTATTTTATAATCATGATATAAAATCATTTTTTTTTGTTTTGAGCAATAAATAAAACGAAAGTGTTCATTAATGAAATTTACATCATCTTTTGGTATCTCTTTTGGGTTTTCACCATAGGCATACCATGGTTAGATTCCTTCCTAAAGTAAGGTTTTTTTGGATTAGGGAATGTACTTTGGAAAGTTATTTTTGTAAGGTTTTTTCAATAAAAATGGCCAGATATTTGTGAATAAGGTGGATACTGAGTTCTTTTTTATTATTGAGGAGGAGTTTCATTCTGGTAAATAATCAAAAGTATTCACTATTGGGAGGTCAATATTACAATAAGCATCCCTTAAACTTATAATTACAGTTTTATCAGGAAAAAAATTTCTATACACACCTCCAACATAGAATTATTCACATGGTTAAAACATTTGTTTTATTGACTCTTAAGTTTCCATATTTTACAATTTTGGTTTATAATTATAATAACACGTTTTGTAACCAATGTATTTTTAAATTAGGAACAAATTAGTGTGATCCTTTTTAGAAAATTTGGAATCCCTAATTCTATATATTATATCTAATTCATATTGTATATATACTATGTTTTTTGGAAATTAAGTTTTACACAGGTGCATATAACGTGTAAAACACACACTTTAACTGTAACTATACTAAATGGGTTTTTTCTATTTAATGGTCAATAATGTTATTATAATATAAAAAATGTTCCATGAATGGAGAATATATTATATTTGATAATAATAAAAAAAATAGAATATAGTGTTTTTTATATTTTATATCATTCAATAAAATATCATTTATTACAAAAAGAATTTAATGTCAATTTTGACTTTTTTAATTAAAAACTACTAAATCTGAAGACAATAATGGAATTATAATATATTACTTTCATAACTATTTAAAATTTTATATACCTCTATAAAAAATTTAAAAAAAAATTATTTAATTTATTTCACTTTTAATGTTTTCATTATCATTTGATTAATTTAATTATTAACTAAATAATTTGTGTGGGGGCATTTCATAAGCATTTAAAGTTGCTATACTCTCTAAAAATTACCATTATTAGAGATCTAATTTTTATTTTCAAATAATATTTATTACCTAACTTATTATGTTTTCTTCTATTCCTAAACTTTATATAAATTTTAAGGAATAAAGGTACATTTTTTCATTTTATTTACTTAACATATTATAGGGGTACATTCATTGAAAAGTGTCCAAAAATTCATATGGTTTTAGAATATGGTGTTAATATTATAAATATATCTATAAAATAGTTCATCTAAAGGATTCTAGGTCATCGTTTCTATTATGTTTATTATTTATTCCTTTACTAAAATTATTTTTCTCTTAATCACCATGATTTATTTTTACTATATTCACAAATTGGTTTTATAAAAAATTAATTTATCCTTTTTAGAAATTATAAATTAGAAAAATTATTTTTTATCAATTTTTTTAAATTAAAATTACATAAGTGGAAAAAATTAATTTAAAATTTATCTCATAGTCATGATAAAAAGTATATTTTTAAAGTGAAAAAATTTATATTGTTTACAAATTTTATATATTTAATTTCAATATGAAAATAAATGAAATGAACTAAATTGGATTAATAGATATATTATTTGACTAATTATTATTCAAATATAAATTAAAATATAATTTAAAATATAATTTAACATTATATATAAATTAAAAGAAATGGGATCTCTCAATTAAGACATAGTATTTTTCACTATTCATCAAAAAAATGAAACATCTCATAAAAATACCAAAAATTCACCCTATGATATTTTTTGGTTTAAAATTTCAAAATGAAATTTATTTTATCAAATAATTCTAATAAAATTCATAATTTGTAATTTTAAATTATAATTTCCAAACATGATTAACCTATCTTTTAGAAAAGACACCTTTTTGAGAAAATATTTCTTTTTCTCTTAAAAGATTATTAATTATTTTTCATAAATATTTTACTAATAGATATGTGAAAACTAAATATTTTAATAATTTATCTAATCATATTCATTCCCTCCATTCTAATGTCTTGGTGATAAATAACATATTAAATAATATTATTATTAGTATATTATTGTTTAGTAAAATTCGGTATTGAGTATAACACAAACCTAATTCAGTGTTTTGTGATATTAATGACAAACTAAGTGTTTCATATAACACAGTATTAAAAGGGTGTTTTAAATAAATAAAATATACCTTTGTGCATCATGCAGTGAAATCCATCAATGAAATTTAATTTATTCGAAAAATAATAATTCTTAAAAACCTGAAGTGTTACATTTTATTCATGTACATGGTAGTTTTGGGACTATTGAATCAACATGGTTATTGATCAGAAGTAGTGATGTGATGGTTGAGTATATGGGTTCATTTTAGGTTTTTTTTGTTCAACCCTATAATATATTTTGAGTATTACTATTTATCCTTGTTTATTATTTTGATTTATATACATACCCCTCCAAAGTTGACGATTTCTTACCAGCACCCAAATATTTTGAGTTTATATTCCCCAAAATCTAGAATACATGGTGAACATATGGTGATTTCTCCAACTTACCATATCTCCCTTTTTAATTAGTATATGGGATGGTTTGGTTTGATACATTATTATGACCGTGCCGTTGGGGTGAGTTCTTTTGATGATTACATAGATGGGGGTGATGCATTGGGTGATGACATTGGAAGGGGTAATGTATTATGGTGATATAGTTTATCAGGGGATTTTAATAGAGGGATTTATGCATGAGATTGATGATATTTATGTTCATGATATGTTACTACTCTTGACATATGATTTGATCACATTGAATGGATGAGCATAAGAAATTAGATGTTGGTGTGTGAGAGAAGAAAACTTGTGGGGAAGTCGTTATGAGTTACCTATGATTATATTCATTAGATATTATAATCATACATTTTGTGTGATAATAATTTATTAAAACTTTTTTAATTGGTATTGGGTATTTCACTTATTGGTTCCATGTTTCTTTTAATATTAACTCATTAAAGAAATAGTCTATTTTTCTCACATTTTCATGAGAGGTCTTGAGGAGGATCTTACTTATTATACATTTTTATTCAACCTACATGTATAGAAATTCTTTTTGAACTAATAAGTAGGAATTTATTAACTGATCTAGATTATAATTTCTTGGAGAAAATATTTTACTTGTATTACTACCTAGGAATATTTTTTATCTTTTTTTAGAAGATAATTCTTGTATTTATCACAATATATTATGGAAATTTAATGTATGTGAAAATTTTTTATATAAAAATTCCGTGGTGTTGATTGATGGTTCTATATTATAACTTATTCATAAAATATATTAAATAAGAAATTCCAAGAATTATTATTTTTTTATTGACTCAATTATAGTAACCTACCCAGGTTCCATAGGATATCAGCTTTGTTGTCACTCTTTCTCTTCATTATTGTCTAAATATGGGTGCTAATGGAGAGGGTTATGACAAAATATTTCTCATTTTCTACCAAAATTTTCACCAAGAATATTTCATTATGGAATATTTTCTATATTTTTAATTTATGTATAATATAATGGTTTATATAGTCCTTCTAACATTATGGATACGTTGGATGTGTTTCTTGTTTCTATACCGAAGGAAAATTGAAAAATATAGGAAGGATAATAATCAAATCGAACAATATTATTTCATCCATTATAAAAAGTTTATCTATATATGGAATTTTTATGTTTTCTATAATATAATCAATACTATAAAAATTACCTAAAAAATATATATATAAACACTTGTTCATAAAAATGAACAAAAATATATTTTTCTCCCAAAAAGATACCATAATAATTTTTTAATGGTGGGAACATAATAATAGATCATATATTCTAGAAATAATAGACTTTGTAAAGTAAAATCATAAGTTCCATCAACTAATGAAAAAACTATTTCTACAATACGGGTATGAATATTTACTTTACCCTTTGTCAATTCCCCATTTTATATGACTCTTTTTATAGACATAAATGTGTGCATTAGAAATAAATAATGTGTTATTCACACCTTGTTTCCAATGCCCATGAGTTAGTGATGGTTTAACTGATCTCTATAAAATTAAAATTCATACGATTTTAATGTTTCTCCTTGAGAACACTTCTCAATCCTAGATTCTCATATCTAACTATTCAATAGGTCATACCAATATAGAAATCATGGTATAAACCATAACTAATAACATGGTCATATTTATGAGCGAGTATCATGTATTAAATCTTTTCTTCATATTATTTTAATGATAGTAAACCCAGTAAAAAATATTAACTCCTACATTATATCTATTTAGTGCACCAAGATAAATATTTCCTCATGTCCTAAATCCATTATCACATAAAAATTCATGACTATAACTAATATAAAATAATTATTTCTATAAATTCATATATGACTCTTAGATGGTTGTGAAGATAAAAACATTATCCATATCTATTATAAGGATTCACTCAACATTATTACTAAGGTATCTTGTAACACACCAAGCATCCACGGTACGCTTGTCTTTGAATAATAGAGTAGTATGTGTTGTATGCAACTTCGAGATTCTAACACGCCGCGACCAATCAAAATAGTCGTTATGAATAGAAATACCCAATTTTTGAAATTTTATACATTTTATCATTCAAAATGGACTTCATTGTTGGATTCAGAATATTGAAATTATCCTACGATGAAATTTTGGTACTTTTCGTATAACGTTTATATTTTGATGAATAGTGATAATTACTAAATTTTTATTAAAAATAACTTTTTTTATCGAAATAATTAATATTGATAAATTATGCATTTAAGTCGTTTTAAAGTATATTTAAAATATATTTTTACCATTTAATATAATTCTTTCATTTGACATAATTTCAGATTTAAAATGGTCATAAACAAGTGTCAATCTTTTGATAGTTATTATCTCTTAAAAACACGCTTTTTGTTTTGACAGCAGGAATTAATTTTAAATTAATTTCTGCCACTTCTATGTTTTGAATTTGGAAAAATGGACTCCATATTTGGAATCATTATGTCCAATTGTGTAAATAGGTAACTTTTAATTTTATGCATTTTGAATAATTACTTCGGTAAATATTTTATTTACCATGGTTAAATTTTAAATCCGGTAAATTAGGGTAAAAAAATAATATTATAATAATAGTAAATTACCCTAAAACGTGTCTTAACCCTATTGGTTGATAACTGTCCGACCATGTTCATATTTGGGTCGATTTTGGGACCCCATGGATCCACTTGTAAGTGATAATGACACTTTATATTAATTAAGTTAAAGTAAATACAAAAATGACATCAGCATATATCTTTTAGCAAAACAATTTTTACATAGGGTTATAAATGTTATATTTTCGACTGTAAATATTAATTTGAAATATAAAAATATTTCCTACATAATGGTATTTTATTTTTAATTTTAATACATTAAATAAGTTAATTTATTTATGACACAATGATGATGTACTAATTAGAAAATATGTGAAATATTAAGATAATTGATTTTATAAATACCCAAATAAATTTAATTTGAGACTTTTCATGAATTACACGAATTTTATAGGTTAATATTACATTTTCTGATTTATTTAATTAACTTCTTTTGAAGTAATCACGCTTTTATGATTTTTATAAAAATCAAATACCAAATAGCATCAAAATTGATATTAAAGAGTTTTTAAAACAAATATTATACTATTAATTGATATTAAATTCTTAAAAATATAAGGATTGGACAAAGGACATGTATCAGTATAGGTTTATCATTAATGTACCACTTGGGGGTCTCTTGGGGGTATATATTATGTTTATTAACTATATAATATAAAAATACAAAGTGACATGGTAAGTGTCAAACTAATTAACCAAGAGTTAAAACTAAATAATAAGGTTAATATAATGACCAAAACCTGTCTAAAATCTATTGGATGAATTTATTTCAACCCATCCCCACCTTGGACTTTGAATAATTCACTTTGGAGCCAATATAAACCAAATATTAATTTATTATAAAATAATACATTAAGAATTTCCTAAAGAGCCCATCCCCCCCCTTATAAAAGGACACCACTTTTTACCAATTCCTCACACCTCTCAAGAAATTTTGATCATCTAACCTATGACCATTTAAGATCACTACATCACTATCCACCTCTTAGAAGCCTTACCTTTGTCATAAGGTACTTCAAGAGTCCTTTTTGGTTCCAACCAATGGGAGTTTCCCAAATTAAAGGTAACGATTTCTCTTAGTTTCTTTTCTTTTATTTTACTTCTCCAACCCCTAAACTCTTCTTATTATTTTATTTTGTAACAAAACCAGTATCCTAAATATACTAGGATATTTTTATTATAATTATTCGAACGACAATTACACACACCTCTACTTAATGGGTGAATAGCATAATGTTTTTGTGGATGGCAACCAAACGCCTCACGAAGCGATGATTGTTCAATTATCTCCTATCACCTCTCATGGTGGAAATTATGATGGAAGTATAATTAAATATGATATTAATTGTATTTATTTTATATATAAGCTTCTGTAATTCCATTTTATATCATACCATTATTCATTTCATGTTGTATATATATAAGATAATTTCATTTGAGGAAGTGCGGACTACCGCCCCCTCAAAGTGATATGACTCATTCATATCATACATGGAACCTATAAAGGATGGTTTTAATGAACTTAAGTAACACATATAAGATATTATGTTTTACTGGAATAATAATATACCTATGTATCATTTGGTTTTTATTCCTTTTAAAATGAAAAATGAAATTGAAGTAGCGTTCGTGTGTACGTACGGATTACCGTCTCCACGAACGCGATGAGATTCATTTCCCCATCATATCCATTAGAGACTAATTATCATTTGATGATTAAAAGTAATTTTTAAGGACTTGATATGATTCTGGATATGAATAAGATACAACCTATCCTTAACAAACACGGCTTATTTAACGAAGCATATAAAGGAAAACGAATCAGTTAACACCTGAAATGACGATAATACTAAAACATTATTAACAAAGCAATATTAAAAGATAATATATGATATCAAATTTAATAATATGATTCTATTAAAATATAATAAAAATTATTTAACTATTATAAATGAGGTTAACATACACACTATCAAGGAAAAGTACAAGGTAATGTGTTTTTATCCCAATCCTTATTCCCGTGAGATTCATTCCATATTGCCACTATTACTTTTTTTGTGGTGTATGTACTGCCTATAATTGTATTATTTTTTGTAAACCACTTTAATTTATGTGAATTTTCATATTCAATGTATGATACCTCTTTCATGGGGTGTATGTTTCGTAAGTTACCAAATTGGTAAGGGTTAATTTCACAATCTCTTTATTATCTGAGGTTGTTTTTACGTAAGTATCAACTGGGACATATTTATTATCCATTGTCCATGTTTTATGAAAGAGTTTACAAAGGAATTAGTTTTAGGGACTTTTTACTAAAACATTATTTCAAATGTTTTAAATATTTATTCTTCTAAATATTTCTCTTTAATGTCCATGTCTTGAAAAAGGTTCTTGAGGATTTATTTATATGGACATGAATGTTTTTAAAATGTTAATTCCCTTCATAAGTTTCAAAGTGGTATGGGACAATTTGATTCAAAAATGTCTTTAAATGACTTCTTTTCTAAGTTGTGTGACTTTTAAATGTTTTCATCAAAAAGGGTTATTTCTCTCAATGAGTTTTACAAATCATTTTCATCGATGTCAAAATACTTTAATGGATTTTAATCTTGTTTTGAAGTTGATTTATCATGATACAAATATTCCATATTGTGTTGAAGGTTTTGTGATATGTTTGACTATGGATGTGTTATTTTTATACCATTCATGGTTTAGGGAGTAAGTATTGACATTTCTTATGTTAGTTTTAATATGAATGTTTATGTTCTGTTTAAACCTATTCATATGAGGAATGCATTGGACTTAATAATTGATGGGTTGAGCCCGCTATAGCTCCTCGATGCATCGGTAGGTCTCATGAGACAAACTAGTGTCTTGGCATGAGGCCTTGACAAAATATTATATGTAGTCTTGGCACGAGGCATTGGCTATGTGGTTATGATAGTCTGGCATTATGAATTCCATAATTATGAATGTGGTTAGTGATATTGCATGAGATTATTCATCAAGTAGAATACCCATGTGAATAAGTAAATGGAATTATTTTATTTTTTCCATATTATGTTGAATTTCAAGTTTAAATGGGTTTTTTTGTTATACATTGCATTAAATGTTTATGATTATTTATTAAAGTTTTCTCTATATTGTTATCCTTACTGAGCATCTGAGAACACCCCTATCTATGTTTTAATTTTCCCTGGATTACAAGAAGTGCATTGTGATTGATATGAATGGTTAATCCAAAGAAATAATGGCATTCATAAAGGATTATTTTTGTTGTTTTGTATGTTACAAAGTGTAATGTAACATTCATGTATGTAATATATTTTCCAAGACTGCTAAACTGATCAGTCCTTCGGGACTTGATTCCTTGTAATCATGCCAATGTATTAAAATAATGCAATGACTCTGGGTAACTGGGGTTGGGGCGTTACAATTGGTATCAAAGGAAGTTTGGAAATAACCTTGTATGCTATATTTAGATAAACTATTATTAGAGAACATATCCCTAAGATAGAATTTGTGGATTAGTAGAGAAGAACTTCCTAGAATTCTGATATTGTAGAGATTTTGTGAGTTTTTTGAGCAATACATCCATGTCTAGATTCGAGCAGGTAGAGGTGGCTATAGCACAGATGTACCTAGGGGTAAAACCCGAAAACACCGCTTTGAGCTAGACTCAAACGAGAACTGGTGCATGACAACGGGCCTTGCTGTACTCTTGGTTACAACACTCCCGGGGGATATGCTTAGGATAATTCTCATTTTCTTTACAAACCATTATGAAGGGTTTATGAGTATATACTTCCTCAAAGAATACATTTTTATGATTATTGATTATATCCATAAATTGTTTAATTTAGGTTAAGTATTTTACAAGTTTGGGATTAGGTATTTCTATTGACAACCTAATCTAGTGTGTGCCATTTTTTAGAAATGGTGCCCAGTAGAAGGAATGAGAACTCTAGCAATATGCATGATCCAAAGAGTAAGAAAGATCATATCATTCATGGTCATAAGAATGAATTTATAAGGGAAATAGTCTCCCATTTGTTATCATCATATGAAGAAATAGTATCATGCGTTGATATAATAAGTAAAGAATTCTCAGAGTCCTATGGATTTGAAGGGAATCCAGAGAAGGAAAGTATGGTAGAGAGAAGGACAGATAAATGGAATAAGGTAAAGAAGGATTTTTTCCATATGTGATAATTTTAGAAATAATCACCTTGGAAAATTCTTGAAGGGAATGGGAGTATGTTATAAGTGTGGAGAAAAAGGGCACCAAGTACATGACTGCAAGGGTTATAAAAAGATTTCAAATGTACAACGCTTCATCTACAAGGAGTTTGGACACTACACAAACCAATGTCCCAGCCATCAGACTATGGTTAAAATGATGTTATTGGAAAATAGTCAAGTTATGATACAACCACAAATGAATAGGAATGGGTAGTGTTCTTATGTTTTTATTTTGGAATTATTTCATTGAAGTGTCGTATCAATGATGTATTGGTAATAAATAAGGATTATACTGCAGTACTATTTCATTAAGGATTTGAGATTTTATGGTACTAATAAAAGTGACTCTACAACAAGTTAAATTTTTGGAAATTACATGGTTGAAGGAATGATAAACCTTAATATGGTCCTAATATTGAGGTACTAATTTTGGAATAAGATATGGATGATTTAGATAAATTATATTAGATATTCTTGACTACCTTTAAACTGATTAAAGATTTTCATATTCCATTATTGTTGGGGTTTACAACATTTTTGGATGGATGAATTATATCCAGTATTCTATATGGAATAAGCGAGCATTAATGAAATCAATAAGGTTTTATGGTAATTCGGGATGTTTCGGTGATTTAAAAAAATACATGATGAAGGTATTCACATGCTATTACGGGGTAAAAAGGATCTACATTATGTTTATCTTTCATATAAATTTGGATTGAGAGTTTATAGAAGTATTTTGTATAAGTCTAAAGGTTGGAATGGATTATGTTTGAATGGTTATTTTTGGATTTTTAGAAAAGTACAACACGCAGACCGTGTGACGACCCGTCGCGTTGGACAAAGCTGCGGGAATCGAACCCACAACCATAGTGAAATTGGGATTTTTTTCCTACCACTGGACTATGTGATGTTCCTGGATTTTATAATGTAGTTTTTTTAAGGTTCTGATATGTGAATTTTAAATTCATTATATTTGAAACCCTATACGATTAGGATAAATAGAGTATTTTTGAGTTGTATTATGTTTTGGGGTGAAAGATGAGTTTGTGGTAGAAAATTATTAATAGATAAAACACTAATTATAAAGTAAGTATATCTCCTTATGGTCTTAGCCAAACTCATAAATAAATTACTAAACATTAAGAAAAGGATCTTAGAACAAAAATGTTGTCCAAGATGGTACCTTAGATCATCACAAATTTATGGCTTTGGGATTGTTGGCCTTTTCATAGCCATGTTCTATACCACTCTCCATCAGATCTTGATGTTTATATTTCTCTTCCATATCCATATTTTCATACATGGGACCCTAGTATCTGTTATATTCGGCAACCTTCATACTTACCACTGTTTATTTTAAATATAGGCCTCATTAATCCATTTTTGATGTGGGATTTCAACTAAGATATTCTGAAATTTCAATCCCAAGATTCCAATCCCAAGCATAAATTTTGAGGATGCAATTTATTGAAGGAGTGGAGAATTTAACACACAAACCTTCCACAGTACGCTTCTATATGAATAATAGAGTTGCGTGTGTTGTACGGAACTTCGAGATTCTAACACGTCGCGACCAATCAAAGTAGCAGTTATAAATAGTAATACCCACTTTTTGAAATTTTATACATTTTATCATTCAAAGTGGACTTCATTTTTGAAATCATAATATTGAAATTATCCTAGGATGAAATTTTGGTACTTTTGGATAACTTTTATATTTTGATCAATAGTGAAAATTACTATATTTTTATTAAAAACAACTTTTTTAATCAAAATAATTAATAGTGATAAATTATGAATTTGAGTGGTTTTAAAGTATATTTAGAATATATTTTCACCATTTAATACAATTTTGGTCATTGGACGTAATTTCACATTTTAACCAGACATAAACGAGTGTGAATCATTTGATAGTTATTATCTCTTAGAAACACACTTTTAGTTTTGACAGCGGGAATTAATTTTAAATTAATTTCTGCCACTTATGTGTTATGAATTTGGAAAAATGGACTCCATATTTGGAATAAGGATTTCCAAGTTTTTTATATAAGTAACATTAATTTTTAGACATTTTGAATAATTACTTCGGTAAATATTTTATTTACCATGGTTAAAGAGTAAATCAGGTAAATATGGGTAAAAAATAATATTATAATAATAATAAATTACCCTAAAATGTGTCTTAACCCAATTAGTGGATACATTTCTGACCATGGGAATCTTTGGGTCGATTTTTGGACCTCATGGATTCACCTGTAAGTGATAATGACACATTATATTAATTAAGTTATAGTACATAAAAAATGATACAAGCCTATATCTTTTAGAAAAACAATTTTTACATTGGGTTATATATGTTACCATTTCGACTATAAATATTCATTAGAAAGATAAAAACATTTCATACATAATGGTACTTTATTTATAATTTTTAGACATTAAATATGTTAATTTATTTATGACACAATGATGGTGCAGTAACTACCAAATTAAGGAAATATTAAGATAATTGATATTATAAATACCCAAATAAATATAATATGAGACTTTTATTGAAGTAAACTGATTTTATAGGTTAATATGACATTTTAGGAGTTATTTAATTAACCATTTTAGAATTAATCATGCTGTTATGATTTTCAGAAAAATACAATACCAAATAGTGTCAAAATTGACATAAATGTGTTTTTAAAAGAAATATTATATTATTAATTTATATTAAATTCCTAAAAATATATTTTTCGGCCAGAGGACTTTTATCATGATAGTTGTATCATTAATGTACCACTAGGGGGTCTCTTGGAGGTATATTCAATGTTTATTAACTATATAATATAAAAATACAATGTGACATGGTAAGTGTCAAACTAATTAACCAAGAGTTAAAACTAAAAGATAATGTTAATATAATGACCCAAACCTGTATAAAATATATTGGTTGAAATTATTCAGACCCATACCATCTTTATTCTTGGATTAATTAACTTTGGAGCCATTATAAACCGAATATAAATTTATTATAAAATAATACTTTAAGTTTTTTCTAAAGAGCCCCTCCTCCCCCTTATAAAAGGACACAACTTCTAACCAATTACTCACAAATCTCAAGCCTTTTGGCTCATCCAAACTCTACCCATTTAAGCTCCCTAAATCCCTATCCTCATTTTAGAAGCCTTAAATTAGGCAAATAGAACTTCAAGGGTCCTTTTTGGTTCAAACCAAATGGAGTTACCCAAATTAAAGGCAACAATTTCTCTTAGCTTCTTTTCTTTTATTTTACATCTCCAACCCCTAAACTCTTCTTATTATTTTCCTTTTCTTAAAAGCAGTATCCTAAATATACTAGGATATTTTTATTAGAAGTATTATAACTACACTTACACACACCTCCATCTAATGGGTGAATAACATAATGTTTTTCTGGATGGCAACCAAACGCCTCACGAAGCGATGATTGTTCAATTATCTCATATCACCTTAATTGGTGGAAATTATGATGGAACTATAATTAAATATGATATTAATGATATTTATTTTATATATAATCTTCTTTAATTCAATTTTATATCATACCATTATTCATTTCATTTTGTATATATATATATGATAATTTCATTTGAGGAAGTACGGACTACCGCCCCCTCAAAGTGATATGACTCATTCATACCGTACATGGAACGTATAAAGGACGGTGTTAATAAACTTAAGTAACACATATAAGATATTATATTATACTTTAATAATAATATACCTATGTATAGTTTGGTTTTGATTCCTTTTAAAATGAAAAATGAAATTGAAGTAGCGTTCGTGCGTACGTACGGATTACCGTCTCCATGAAGGCGATGAGATTCATTTTCGCATCATATCCATTAAAGACTAATTATCATTTGATGATTAAAAGTTATGGTTAAGGACTTGATATCATTCTGGATATGAATAATATACAACCTATCTATAACAAACACAGCTTACATAACGAAGCATATAAAGGAATACGAATCTGTTAACACCCGAAACGACGATAATACTAAAATATTATTAACAAAGCAATATTAAAAGATCATATATGATATCATATTTATGAATATTATTCTTTTATAATTTAATAAAAATGATTTAATTATTATACAGTAGGTTAACATATACACTATCAACGAAAATTATAAGGTAATGGGTTTTCATTTCACTCCTTATTCCCGTGAGATTCATGCCATATTGCCACTATTACCTTTTGGGTGGTGTATTTACTGCCTATAATTGTATTCTTTGTGTAATATACATTAATTTATGTGTATTTACATATTCATTGTATGATACCTCTTTTATGGGGTGTATGTTTTGTAAGTTACCAAATTGGTTAGGGTTAATTTCACAATCTCTTTATTATCCGAGGTTGTTTTTACGTAAGTATCTACTGGGACATATTTATTTTCCATGTACATGTTTTATGAATGAGTTTTCAAAGGAATTATTTTTAGGGAAATTTTACTAAAACATTATTTCACATTTTTTAAATATTTATTCTTCTAAATCATTCTCTTTAATTTCCATGTCTTCAAAAAAATTTTCAAGTATTTATTTGTATGGACATGAATGTTTTTAAAATGTTAATTCCATTTAAAAGTTTCAAAGTTGAATGGGAAAATTTGATTCAAAAATTTATTTAAATGACTTGTTTTCTAAATTGTGTAACTTTTAATTGTTTTCATGAAAGTGGTATTTATCTCAAAGAGTTTTACGAAACATTTTTATCTATGTCAAAATTCATTAATGGATTTTAAATTAGTTTTGAAGTTGATTTATCATGATACAAATCTTCCATATTGTGTTGAAGGTTTTGTGATATGTTTGATTGTGGATGTGTTATTTTTATACCATTCATGGTTTATGGAGAAAGTATTTACATTTCGTATGTTAGTTTTAATACGAATGTTTATGTTATGTTTAAACCTGTTCATATGAGGAGTGAATTGGACTTAATAAGTGACTGGTGGAGCCCGCTATAGCTCCTCGATGCATCGGTAGGTCTCACGAGACAAACTAGTGTCTTGGCATGAGGCCTTGGAAAAATCTTATATGTAGTCTTGGAATGAGGCCTTGGCTATGTGGTTATGATAGTCTGGCATTATGCATTCCATCATTATGAAAGTTGTTAGTGATATTGCATTAGATTATTCGACTAGTGGAATACCCATATGAATAAGTAAATGGAATTATTTTATTTTTTCAATATTATGTTGAAGTTCAAGTTTAAAAGTATTTTCTTTTAGTTATTCATTGCCTTAAATGTTTATGATTATTTATTAAAGATCTCACTATATTGTTATCCTTACTGAGCATCTGAGCTCACCCCTTTCTATGTTTTATTTTTCCCAGGATTCCAAGAAGTGTATTGTGATTGATATACAGGGATAAGCCAAGGGGATAATGGAATTTATAAAGGATTATTTATGTTCTTTTGTATGTTATAAATTGTAATGTAACATTCCTGTATGTAATCTATTTTCAAATACTGCTAAACTGATCGGTCCTTCAAGACTTGATTCCTTGTAATCCGGCCAATTTATTAAAATAATGCACCGACTCTGGGTAACTGGGGTCTGGGCATTACATATCCTAACTCATTGAGCTTCCCACCTATAGTAACTTAGTTTAAATCCCTAATAATGTCATATAACTACTCATTTCACAATATTACATTCTTCCCATACATAAGATAACTAATGGGCACCCAATAGTTTGGGTCACCTCTAATGGATTATTGTGTACTTGATAAGTTCTACCATGGATGCAATTTCCCAAAGTGTATTTTATAGGGTTTTAAATTAAAAATTATCATCATTTTTACATGCATATAATTTATGTTCAACCCATTAATTTTTATGTAATATTTCATATTCTAATGTTTTATTCCATTTTTATGCATGATTCGAAAATTTTAGTTTTGGAATCCCAATTCTATCCAAAAAATTATTTTTTTCAAATATATAAATTCAAAGAATACAAATTTTAAAATTTAAATAATTTTAAAAATGATAATTATTTGGTCCATTGATGATATTAATCTATGTTATATCATATTTATGGGTGAGAAATTTTTTAAGAAAAGGCATTGAAATAGTTATTTTTTAATGAAATTTTACAAATGAGTAAATAATATTTTGTATGAAATATGGGGGGTTGTTACACGACCAAGGAACTAAGAAAGAAGACAACAGTTCAAAAATGATAAATTTCTTCATAAGAATCAATTTGACAATTAGAAAACTATTCCACATTGTTCTTAAAGATATTTGTAATAAAATGGGTAAATTCTGTATAATATTAGGTTAGAAAAGTTATGTAAGTGTAAATGAAAATTTTTGTAATGAAAATTCACATTATGTATGTACTTTTTTGATTGTGAGTGAAGACACAAGAATAATGCCTGATGGTGGGAGAGAATATTCATCATAAAAGATCCTATTCACAACATGATCTGTTCATATATGTATTTAAAATAGAGAGAAATTTTTCATGTTCATTTAGAAAATGCTCTTTCAAGTGATGGAATATGATATTATCATGAATAGACTTCAATAAATCATATAAAAACATTCCATAAATGATAATACATGCTACAAAATGAAAGATATATTAGATATATAAAACATTTCTATGCCTCACTCCTAGATAAATTATATATATATATATAACTAATGGGATAGGTGGTGGATATTCACATAATGAGTTCACACCTATTGATTGAAGTTAGATGTTGATTAAAAGAATAAAATATGTATAAATATAATTGAAGATATAAAATATATAATGACATATATCGAAGTTATATCAGGAAGAGTCTTGTTCCAAAAAAAGGAAGATGTTTTTCACAGCATAAGGATCATATCATGGATGCATCACACGACTACATTATATTGGAGGATTCTAGGAAATCCTAGTTAGCGTTTTTTCTTTTTATTTTTTATTAAACCATTGTTGGTTAGCATGAGAGGGTAGGGTTTATTGTCAGGTTTTGTGATGTAAAGAGGGTTATTTTAGATAATGTTAGATAATTTTATGGATTTCTTGTTGATATCAAACTTTCATTATATTCTTTTATATTAATTGTTATATTATTTATTTCAAAACCCTTTTATTAGGGGTTAATTAATTGTATATTTAATATCTATCATTTAACTAAGAATGAAAATTTATTTTATGTGTTATATTTATTTATAGTGTGAGTTATATATTGACATTATCACCATGAAAATTTTGTAAGTTCTTAACCTATGGTTAAATATTTCTTTGGGTTACCCACCACTTGTGTGATCTAATGTACCGAACTAGAAGAAAATGTGAGCTTTAAGAGTAGAGAGTGTCTATTTTGAATAATTTATTGACTGTGTCCTAATACCTACAATGTAATTATTGTCATCACATGTTTTCTACTATTTAAATTCATTAACCAAATCATGAAATTTCCCAATACATAACATCTTCTCTAGTTTTTAGATTTTTATAAAAAAAATCCATTCTATGTTGGTTATTAAGACTTAATTATTGAATTAATGTAACATTTCCCTTATTTTTTCTACATTGGAAATCCATTGGATATATTACACTAGTAATTGGTTATTTTTTGGTTTTACAATATAAATTTTATATTGTTTTTAGATGTAGGAAGTGATTAAACCTTTAATAAAAACCATTTTTAACACTATTTTTAGTGATTTTGTTTATATATTAAATTAATTTGATAATTAGGGGAAAAAATTATCCCCCTTCTTTTAATTTTTTGATTTTATTTAGTTTCCTATTTATATTTTTGTATATTCTTAATTTAGGGGTGTCTTTTTATGTTGTTCTATAAGGAAATCAATTCTGATTAACTAAGTAATAAATTTTCTTCATTCAAATAATGGCTCTATTTTTACAAATAGATTAACTCATAGAGAAAATAAAAAAAATCTCTATTAATGTAATCCCATAATAGTACCCGAGTAATGATTATTTACAGCAATATGGGATAGAATTCAATTTAAGTTATGAATTTGATGACTGGGAAAAAAAGGTTAATGAATTTGTGGATGTAAGAAATGAAACCCCAGAGGTATCTCAGATTTAATGAAAAACTGAGTAAATTTCAATAATATATAAACTTAAAGTAGAATACAAGTTAACTTCTATTTTATATTTAAAATAAAATAAAACATTTGAGTATTATTTGGAATAAAACCTCATCATTGTTGGTCTAGATGAATAAGAAAAATAATAATAAATGTAAAAAAGGGAGAAACTTTCTAGGATTGGATATCCGTAGAACACCATTATCCATACAAACATTTATCCATGTATTGGTTTCCTCCTCAACAACAAGTTGAGTCTAAACCAAATCATTAACAAGAAAAAAATGCATAAAAATTTAAGATTTAGTATATTAATAAGAATATGATACAACTTTTATTTCATTTATATTGGAGTTACTTGAAGACCTATAAGTGATGTAAGAAAAAGATAAAAAAGAAAAGATTGTTGTCACTATAACTAAGGATCTCTGTAAATAATTCCAAAAATATAATCCTTAAAAGGAAGAGAAATGGTAGTTCAATAAAGTGTGGAAAAAATAATTATTATTTCTCCAATATATTTCCACTATATGGGTATCTCCCCAAAAATGTTATATGGAGGTTTAATGGATAATACGAAGAAGAGATACCACAGAAAAATAGTAAATATACAATTGGTAAAATCTTATTCGGTTATATTTATAACATACTCCAATCACAAGATACAAAGAGTTAAGGTAGAGCTAAAAAATCAATAATAAATGTAATTTGTGGGAGCTAGACTAATTATTTATTTACTATTTTCCTAGTTATTAGATTTAGTTTTATGTTATAGATTTAGTATAGGATATAGTTTCAATTCCAATTAATATTTCTGAGATTATAATCATAGACCACGATCCTTCACATGGGTCTTTTATTGTTTTAGTTCTATAATGATGAAAATGAAACAAGGAAAAGGGAAGGAATGTTTCAAATTAATAGCTACATGAGTGAAGGGGTATTTATTTTAAATTCATATATTTTTTATCATCTACTTTTTTAATTTTTTTTATGTTTTTAAAAAGAAAATCTATGTCTCGTCTTAAAAGTTGTCTTAATTTTTAGTCTGTGATTAAAAAATTTACTTTTAAAACAATGGTTAAATATTTTATATTCAAATGTTTATAATATTAAATAATTAAAATAGTAAATTAAATGATTTGAGATAAATATAGGGAAATGGATTTAACAAATCATTTTTTGGGTTAACATATTTATTTTTTTAAATGCAATTTATCTTAGATTTTACATACAATGAATTTCTAAAATATTTATTAAATGAAAATTATTTAATGTGTCTGACATGATAAATTTCCCTATACAAATATTACAATTCATAAGAAACATTTAAAATAATCTTTTCCATTTATTTTTATGAATTTTCTAGGGAATCCTAGGGCATGTCTTCCTTTAGGAATCTCTATTATTTCATATCAAATCCTTGAAAGTAAATCCTAAATTCTTAAATGAATAATTAATTTCTTTTTAATACATTATGATTTTTACTTTATCCCAAATAATTTATAAATCTCCTTTTTAGGGAAGATACATAATAAAAGAAAATATTATCCTTTCCTACCCTTACTCCTGGAAGTTTCTCATGATATTAAACTGAAAAAGTTTGAAGGGGAGGATTTTGATAGTGGATGGGTATGTTTTCATTGATGAAATATGGGAGGTGTGATTTTGATTTAATGTTGAGAGATTCAGGGTAAAATTAATTATGATTCATTAATGAAATATAGATAAAAATTTTAGAATTGAACTAAAATATATAGAAAATTTAAAAAATTAATATACTGGGGTTACATTAGTTGTGTCTTGGGAGAGTCAAAAATAAATATTATATAACTAATGATTCTTCTCCATTATTAAATTATTTATTATTTTATATGGGTTTTTGTGATTTATGTTAGACTATTCACAAGAATAACTTTTAAAAAATATTAAAAAATAGATGTAAAACAATTATGTATTTTTATTATTCATTCATATTGTTCTACATCTTCTACTTTGAGTATCGAGGAAAGGGGTTATGTCACATTTTAGTAGATATTTTCAATGGTTTTTTATTTAATATCATGGAGTTTATTTTTAGATTATCCTCTTTTGGATTTTTATTGTTTTTCAACATCATTACCTACACACCAAAAGCCTCAGAGTAATTTAAACCATAATTCCAAGTCCTCGTCATTATATATAAGCTTTTCCATTACTAAAAATATAAATTTTCCTTGACTAATGAGGGAAAATTTTTATTGTGTGGTGAATTACAATTCGAAGTCATATTAATGATTAATTGAGATATATGAATATCTGTTAGGATACAAAATGTAAATAAAATAAGGAAAATTTATTTTTATTATCAAATTCATATCCTTATAAAATGGGGACTTGAATATTTTTTCTCATGTGATTATTAAAAAAAATTCTCAAATATAAATTTATTTAATTTTGTTAATTTTGATATTTAAATATTGGTCTGGTGAGTTTTTATTTATGATGGTGATGAGGTTTTATGCTTGGGGAAAATAAATATTAGATATATATGGCTATTTGAAATTAAAATTATAGGAATATCTTTTTATAAATTTAAATTTATAAACTTTTGTTAATATTTTAATCATATTTCTTAATTATTTATTGTTATTTCTTATTTATTTCTGATGAAAATTTAAACAAAAATTTGGAAATATAAATATTTTTGGAATAAATGTTTTCTATGTAACTATTTTTCTCAGGAAGAAAGGGGGTTTTCAATTAAATAAGGAATGGAGGTGGTTTGAACTAGAGCACACAAACTATGAAGCCTTACAAAAGAATAAATCCCCCAACCGGAAGAGTTATAACTCTTAACCATGTACTTTCGGTTTTATTTCATCTTCTACCTTATTAAATGAAATGGTATCAATTATAAAATAATGAATTCATTATTTATAATATAATAAATTTTTACTATGATTATTTAACATTATTTTTCCACCTACTTTCAATTCTATTGAAAAAGGGATACATTTCTCTTGAGAATGTGTAGACTAACACCACCATGAAACGATGTCCCTAATTTTTCATCCCACCGTCACATAGATTGTCATAATGATTGAGATAATAAATATATATGATATTTTTGGTATTATTATTATTTATAAATATGAATAATAATTTTTGAAACAATTTCTATTGTCCCTCAAAAAGTAAAAACAACACTTGTTCATACCTATGACTACCATCTCTATGAAGTAATGTGATTTATATTTCACCGAGAATATTTAAGAATCTTTATAAATGTATATATAATGAATAAATAACATTATAATTTCATTATAAATAATTCTATTACTTTTAAAACATTACCAAGGTGCATGTACCAGAACCATCGAACAATCAAATAAATAGAAGAAAAACTATTTTCACATAAATGTTCATTTTAAAGAAGATGTTTTTTAGAAAAGTATTATTGGAAATTATAAAGGAATAATATTTATTGAGTTCTGTATAAATATTATTCTGTAATTTATTTATAATAAATACATAATATGTGGAAATATATGACAAAATACGGGACATGAGGTAAGGTTTTCTCATTTAAGTTTTGTTTCCAAGTGACATATGTGATATTCACCACTTATTTCATTCATGTGGTCTATATAATTCCATTTTTATATGAAAAACCATTAATACATTTATATTCATGATATTTAATGTTTAATTTATATTTATTTATTTCATAGGGGTTATGATTCAAGAATTACTAAAGCGGTAAGGTTATATGATACAATCTCTTTTCATTTCAAGATTTTCTATGCTAAATTTACATTGAGGAAAATTATAAGGATCATACAATTTAAAATAAATCAATTTTCGTCTCCTATAATTATTGATGGAATTTTAGGTAATTGTTCCATTGTAATCACTTTCATATAATAAATGATCAAGAAATAGTTTTTTAGAAAATACGAAATTATATCTTCTTTAGTCAATGAACATTTTATTCCATGTATATACTTATAAAAAATGTTTTATAAAATGTAGTACATTTATTTGAAATGTTTATGAAAATTAATTTTCAGTAAATTTTCTCATTTTAAAGAGGATTAAATAATAATCTTTTAAATAAAATTTGAATAAGTCATTTTGAGATTTTTATAAAAGGTGTTAATTGAATTTTTTTTAACATATAAGACATGAATAGATTTTACCACTATTATTAAAATCATTTACATTTATTATTAAATTAAAATTTTCATTTTTAATTTAAATGAAAATTAATTAGTCAATATTTTTGTAAATTTCAATTAAATTATATTCAATAGAAAATCATATTTTCCTTTAATTTTAAAAAATGGTTCAAATTTTTTATTTTTTATTTTCCCTCTATGTCATCTCCCTTTATATATTAATATACTTCACTTGGGATAATATTTTATGATACTATCTTCTTTCATTCTCTAGATGGATTATGATGATGATGATTCAAGGATGATTCATTGAAACTATTTTTTTTAATGAGTAAATTAGGTTATTTTTCAATAATTAGGAAAATAATTTCTCTTCCATGGGTTGTGATATGATGAAATTATGGTATGAATCACATTCTCCTAACATGGTTTTTGATATAACTAATTAATGAATATTTTTATGATCATGTGGCACATTAATGGTTTACATTTTCTTAATTTTTTGGTTTATTAAACCCCTACAATGTACTAGGTAATGATACACACCTTTAGAGATAACTATGTTATGTGTGAACCAAATTTCATGCTCACAACATTATGCATCTAATTGGTTCCTTGTCTATAATTTTATGATTATACCTTGTTCAATGTCTATAATTCTATGTGTGTACATGGTTTCATGTCCATAATAATATGAATGTACCTAGTTTCATGTCCATAGTTTATATAAGTACCTAATTTCATTTACATAACTTAATGAGTGATCCTGATGGTATTTATACATTCTCAAAATGTTATGATCTTATGATTGTATTATATTCCAATGTTTTGGAGATTATCTCATAGAGAATGATTGATTACTGATGATTACAAACACTTTTAAATTTTTACTTTTTGTATAACCACACCTTATGAGATGAATCGTAATTAATGTTATTTAATTGATTGGGTATGACTTTATTATTTTTGGGTTATATTCTGATACACTTATTCTTAATTTTTGTTGACGATTATTATCTCTCATGTTCACCCTTACTGATCAAATGATCCCGCCCTTTCCTACCTTTCTATTTTTTATAATTTATAAAGAATGATTTATAAGGTGTTGTGTCTAAGAAGATTATAATGCTAGAAAAACATTTAAATAGATATTGAGGATACGTTATAAAATAAGATGATTCTGTATCTTGTCTCCAAAAATAAATAATCCTTATTTTTATAGTCCCTAATATTTTTTGTATTAGATATTTATCTAAAAGGACTTTATATTAATTTCTATTATTCTTGGGTCATAGTAATTGGTATCAGATCCAGATTTTGTAATTTCTATATACTAGGGTTAAAAATCAACACCAAAAACCCTATGGATAAGTATAAGTATATGATAATATACAAACGTTTTGGTATTGAAAATACTATGTGGATTTCATAGATATTACAGACCAATCTAGATATTGTAATGTGGTTGCAATTGTGGCCAAAATGTGCCTTGGGGTAATAATTATGAATGGGGTGGATAGGGTGTCAGCTCGATCACCACTAGTGGATGATGAGTACACCTAAAACAATACACCTTTCTCATCCCTATAAAGAGATATGATTGGGATAATTCACATTTACATTATATAACATTATAATAAGTTTTATATATGATAACCATGGATGAACTTGGGTTTCATGGATTGATCATATTACTCCTTTATTTGAACATCCTATTAATAATATTTCATGATCACATTATTACCCACTTGGATTACTATTCCTAACACCACTATATTTGGTTTTATACAATAGAAGGATCTATGAATAATCTTGTTAATGGAAAATTTGACAAACAATGAAATGATTTTCCTTAATAGAAACCAATTGAAATGGGAGCTAAAATGATAATCCTTTTGGTTATTCCTAATCATCTGTCTCGTAATATGTTTAACATCCTCAATATGGGTGGGTTTCCTAACACAAATAATAAGAGATATATTGAATTTTATGGGTGTTAAGTTAATGAATACCATTGATGGAAAAATATTCAACTTCATATAAACCTTACATGTGGGAACAAGAGCCTCGAGAAAAATCTCCATGGTATAAGAATAGTTTTTTGATATAAAAATTAAGGAAATAGATTAAGTAATTACTAAGCAAAAATGATGTGTTTTATGGGAGTAGTGAAGTTCATTATATGTTATCATTAATAGTTTAATGTCTTGTGTATATGGAAAATAGTAATCATATGAGTCAATTTGATAATAAAAATGCAAACTCTTAGACAATGTAAGGGAACATGCTTTCAAAATAATTGAAGCGGAATGAATATAGTGTTTATATATTTTTATTTAATAATTATTTATTGATGTGTTTTATCAACGATATTATAGTTATTGGAATCATGAAACATCTAAGGATTGTTCTATATCAGTTTAACATTAAGGATTGGAAAGAACATGATGAATATTACTGAGAACCTCTAAAATCCATTCAACGGTTAGGGGTTATTTATGGAAAACACGTTATTGATGGTTATATATCCCAAAATATGTATAGGGTGTTGAGATAACAGTGTTTAATTGGGTTAAATAGATTATTGATAATTATAAATTAAATATCATATGATGAATTTAAATTAAATATTTATTTGAATATAATTTTATTTAAATATTTTTTATGATGATTATTGTATTTTTAGAATTATGGAATATATTTGATTATTTTTATTGAGATAATTTTTGGAATCATTAATGTTTTTATTGAGTATTTTTAGTGATTCAAGAAATTATTAGCTTGTTTTCATATAATATATAACCATGGTATTATCATATTTAAAATGTGACATTATGATATACATTATATTAATTGTGTATAAAGATAATGTTGTTCTTAAAAAATAACACGACCTAATATTTTGGATATTTAGACTTTTGAATTTGATGATATATATTTTAGAGAAGTATAAAGTTTAACTATTTATGGAATGGTGTAATATGATGATTTGGTATTATTTTTTGATTATTATTATATTAATGTACTATTTTATCATTTCAATATTTATCAATAGTGGATAAATTATATAGATGAATTTGATTTTAGTTAGTATCTAGATATAATAGGAATGCCTTGTTGGTGTTTTATGGTTCCTATGATCTATTAAAAATTAATTTTATTATTTTAAACATGAAAAATTCAACGTTAATATTCATTTCTTGGAGTAAGAGATGAGATAAAAGTAGAAAATGATTAATGTAAAAGGAAATTATTGAATTATACCAATGAAATAGAGGCATATCACCAATTAATATTATATTATATACATAATCATGATATTAAAAGAATTTCCACACTCTAAGAAAAATATCTTAAAAAATGAAGTTCTTTTAACTTTATTTTATATTAATTGATAGTCTTCATTATCCCTTACAAATTTACGGTTTTTTGGTTACTAATATTTTATATCACTATATATTATTTCTAGGGTATTATTTTTCCCCTCTATGTTCATATTTTTACATCTCTCTATTGTTACACATATTTTAGAACCCAGTTATGTGTTATTTCACGAATCATTTATGTTACCCACCCTCCCTTTTGATAAGATGGTTTTTCAACCATTTGTATGATATTGATTTTCAAAAATGAATTTTAATATATTGAACCTTTCATTACTGAGATAAAAGTTTTTCTTCCTCAATTTAAATAATGGTGGGAGATTCCAACACCTCTAAATTTTAGTTTAAATGAATATTATAATTGTTAGATTTCTTAACAAGAAACACCAATCATTAATTGAACTATCATATAGTATAAAAATATTATTTTTAAATGTTACGGTAATTCCAAAGACATTAAATTAATTGTATTAACAGGAAAAACCCCATTAGGAAAAAATGAATAAATGTCCTATATTAAGAAAATTTATTTTCATTAATATCAATTTATGCTTCCAAAATATATTTTTTTCAACAGTAGTTTTTATTTCATTTTATACACAAATATAATCTTAAATCCCAAAAAAATTGAAAATTTTTTATTATATTTATTTAAAATAATATTAAAAATTAGTATATCAATATTATAATAGGGATAATTTTTGGGTTTCTTCAAAAATTATTTATTTTATAAAAAATAGTGAAAATAAGGATTTTTGTAAAACTAATATTTATTTTAATTAAATATATTATTTTAAAAACTCATTATATTTATATTTTAATCTTAAAATAAAATACATCTTATTAAATTATATATAATCTAATTAAATACATAGTAATCAGTATTATACATTATTTAGGGAAAAAAATTGGATTGAAAACACATTTTTTAAAAAACCCTTTTTTATTTTGTTTTTATAATTTATTTTAAAAATTATTTAAAAATTTATATAAATTTAATATATAAAAATTGATTATGTATTTATAATCATTATATTCATATTTGGTAAAAAAAATTATTATATTTTTTCAGTGATTACGAGTTATAACCATGTTAAATATTTGTCACCTTGATAAGAGTAATCCAAGTAAAACAAGGTTAGAACATTGACATAATGATTTAAAATTTCTTTAAAACTATAATTTATCATATTATTTTAGTTCATAAATTCTCATTCATTGATATAAAATTTGAAACTTTGTTAATTTGTTTTTTATTATGACCTTAATATTATTTTTAATGAATAATAAAAACAAAATGTCACACACTTTGTTTCATTATCTATAATATTTTTAATTATGGATAAAAAGATATTAATTTTAGTTATAAATAGTTATTATAACTAATAATGAATTTTTTTTCATCATGATAATTAAGGTTCTATTTTCTAAAATAGAATAATTACATTAAATATTTACGCAACACCGATATAGTGCTTGCTAGTGTAATATGAAAATCAAATAAATAATTTCAAAAAAATAAATGTAAAAATACATATATGAATTATTATATTCCATGAATTTTTAGATAAATTGAAAAAAAATTGACTTGTTAAATTTTTTTAACAATTCAATTCCTATCATTTATACATTAATGTCAAACTAGATGATTAATCATAAAAATGACTTTTAATGTTATCTAATGTTAAATAATAATTTATTAAATGTTTTTAAAATTATTAAAATATATAATTTTCAACTTAATGGTATATGGTCTATAATATCATAAATTTTCACCATATACTTCAATTTTTATTTTATAGTAAATTTCTTCTCCCCTGAATTGTAAAACAATTTGTGATATCAAGTTAATCGTCAAAAGGGTTAATGTTGGTTAAATCAATGAATTGTTTTTAAAACATAACCAAAAATTGAATAAATTTTATATTTTGAGATTATTTTTACTAATACTTATCCCAGATTTTCAATATATCACTTTTGTTCCACCTCAACATTAAAATTAATTTCTATTATTTTATCACTATAGGTAATTCTAAGGGTTCCCCTCTCCTAACTTACAAAAGTGAACTAAGTCTATTCTCAATTTCAAATATATTCATTCTCATATATTAGATAAAACCTTTATAAATAAAATCCTAGCTTCCTTAACCATTTCCTTTCTTTTATGGTATTTTTAATGTATTATCCTTTCATAGAATAATGTGTAAATCAATGGATATTTCTCAAAAATGAGGTATAATAATTAACCTAGTATATTTAATTTTATTTCATTATATAAAACCTATAAATATATGGTTTCCATTATAAAATAATTATTTAATTATCTGTAATTAACTTATTTTTTTTATTTTTTGGGTTCAACCATTTTCCAACTCTTTTATATCCAATGGGGAATGAAATCAATGCTCATGAGTATGTGCGGACTACCACCTCCATGAAGCAATGAGTTTCATATTTAATCAAAATTTCACATTGATGGTTACAAATATTGATTTGATGAATATATATATTATTTATGATATTTTTATATATTTTTAATTTTTAATTAATATTTACCTATAATTTTTTACATCCATCTAAAAGAGAAAACTTCACTTTGGCATGCATACAGTCTATCATCTCAATGAAGTGATATAATCCATTTTGAACTACCAATTTTTAAGAATGGTAATAATGTTTATAAATTGAATAAATATTATAATTATGGCATAACTAATATTCTATTTATGATTAAACCATGACCAGGGCATAATTACTGGAGCCATCAAACTATAAAGAATATGGAAATTTTCCACATTTTACAAGATGATCATTTTAATGGAGAAATTGTTAATAATAGGGTAATTGGAATTTATAAAGGAAATATATATAGTTATGTATTGATTGGGTTATATAATATATTTATTATATATTTTATTTGAATGTGTGTGATGAAAGACGACACTTTAGGTAAGGGTTTGTCATCTCACTTTTTTTCCACAATACATTTGTTATATTCACCATTTGTATCCTTAATGAAGTTTATATACATACCCTTTGATATGATATATATTAAATAGATTTATATTAATTTTTTTTAATGTTTCATTTCAAATTATTTCTTTCATGGGGGTTATGATTCAGAAGTTACAAAGGTGGTATGTTTTTATGTTACAATCTTATTTCTTTTTGGGTTATTTATGAAAAAATTCCATTAAGGGGAATTAAAAGGATTTTATAAGTTAAAACCCATATATTTTACAAAATTTTTGTTATTTAGGTAATTTTCAATTTTTTGTATAATTTTCCCATCTCAAAAACATAAATGATCAAAATAATATTTCTATAGAAATATAACCTTTATTTCTCTTTAGTAGTTGAAATTATTTTAACATTATAATACACTTCAATTTTTTTTAAAAAAAGTACTTATATATACATAAAATGTTTTAAAAAATTCACTACCATTTGCTCAGTTTATTGATTTTTTGATAGGAGACTTTTTATAAAATTTATGAACATGTAATTTTTCACATTCAACAAAAACTATGAATGGGGAATTCCATTTTTGAATCATTACATGAACAGATTTTCACACCATCATGAAATTTATTTACAATGAATCTTCCTTTAAAATTTTCCGTGTTTATTTTTAATGAAAATTATTTTCACAATATTTGGTAATTCTTAGTAAATATTTTCTTTAATGAAAAAGCTATTCTCCTTAGCTTTCAAATAATGTTTCAAATATTATTTTTATAGTTTTTATCATTAATCATATCATCCTTTAGTTTTTATCATGCTTCACTGGGAATATTGTTTTATGATTCCTTCCACTTTCTTTATATATAATTATTATTATAAGGACGATTTAGGGTGGTTTTTAAATCCCGATTCTTTTCTCTGGGTTAATTAATTTATTATGACATAATTTTAAAACATGGTTCTTTTCAATGATTTTTGATGTGATTAAATTATAAAATTAAACTAATTTCTCTTATAGGGGTATGATGTGATGATTGAAGAATGATTTGATCATCTTATGAAATATTGTTTTTTAAATTGTTTTGGGTGGGTGGGTATGTTATATCCCTCTAATGAAATTGGTAATTATGGATAAGTCTTGAGATAAAAATTTTATGTGTGAACCAGATTTCATGTTCACAAAATTATTCTTGGAAATGGTTTCATGACCATAAGTTATTTCATCTATAAGGTTTAGTGTACATATTTTTTTAACACCTTCTTTCATGTCCATATGTTAATGTAGGGACATAGTTTCATTCCCATGAGTTTATTCAAGAAACTTATTTCATTTTATTAACTTAATGACAGAACAAGTTTATTTATATACATGTTCACAATGTTATAAGATTATTATTGTTCCACATTCTAATTTGTATGATATTCTATCATAGATTATTATTGATTATTAAATCTTCCACACACTTATAACGTTTTAATTTTTTAATGAAAAAACCTTATGGAATGAATATTGATTAAGGATATTTAATTTTATGGGAATAACTTTTTTATTTTATGATTATTTTATCATACCATTTTTATTTACCTCTAATTTATTTAAAATATTTTTCCATAATAATTTTGTTTTATATTGTATATTATTATACTCCTTCAACACAAAAGAAAAAGAACAAAAATTTATTTAATTAATGGAGATGTTATAATAATAGGAAAATATACTAACAAAAATTCTAAATATTAAAATGGGAAAAATTAAATAAAGGGTAGAATTGGAATTTTTTTATCCTTCCAATCTACTAGAACCATCTCCCTTAAAAAACACTATAAGAAAGAAACAAAATATCAGTAAAGAAATCAACATTATAGAATATTAAAATAAATAGCATTGGGATAAATTGTAGGTAATTATGTATGATGGAATGAATAGGTATTTTTAATATCTAAAATGTCTATTTTAATAGTATTGTGGTCGTTAGAAAAGTAACATGGCCATAATAAATATTAACAGGACCTTTGAGACCATAATAATATTAATTTGAGCTTAAAATAAAAATAAAATTATTATAAATAATATTTAAAAATCATAACTTAAGATTATATAAATATTATAATTACCTAAAATAAATATAAATATTTAAATCTAAAAAAATATAAGCACATTTTTACAAATATTTTCTATTTTATTTTATAAAATATATAATTTTTTAAAAATAATTAATATTAAATATGTTATAAAATAAGTTTCATAAAATGATTTTAAAATTTATAATAATAATAAATAATTTATAAAAAGTTTATTTTTTAAAAAATACCTTAAATACTTATATTTTATGTGAATGTTAATGATACTACTTTTTCAGAACATATGTATTTTAAATTACACAATTCTTGAAGTAATAATAACTTTATCAAATATAGAAACATTGTATTGAAAAAATAATAACAATTTAATAAATATGACTTTTAAACTCAATAAACATGTTTTGCAAACCTAAAAATTATTTTCTATAGTCTATAGTCTGTTTTATTCGATTAAAATAATATTTTGTCATTTTTCACCTTTCCTTTTCATTGAATTAAAAAATTAGTATTACGAAGTATTTAAATTAATAAAATAATATTTTTTAATTAAAATAAATTTCATAATATAAAAAATATTTTAATTAAAAGGTTTACCTTAGATATAATTTTTTTTTCAATATTATAGCTCAAAATTACCCCTCTCATCAATTTTAAATACCCCAACACCCCTCCCTTAGAAAAAAATTCACTTCGATTTACCAAATCCAATATCCTACCAACATACCACTATTAATAAAATTATAATTATTAGGAAATTTCTTATTAATCCCACTCCAATCATTTATGGAGTTTAGAAAATTATAAAAAATGCAACGCCAAGAAACTAGGAACATTTCGTCAACCACCCTTCCCACATTCCACCTCTTTTTCCCTATTTATTTCATACCAAAATCTTATGATATTAATTCATTATTATGTTAAACATATATAAATTAATTTAAACTATATTAATAATTATATTTAGTATGTATTTATATTTCGTACTTCTCTTTATTCTTCTTTATAAAAAGTCCAATTAATGGTCAGTTTACCACCAATGTGGAAATTTCCAACACCTCTGTTATCCACAAACTTATGGATAATTATAAAAAATTATTTTTGATATATAAAGGTTTAAATAAATTAATTTTAATTTTTTGTAAATAATTATACTTATGTATAAATGATCTTGAACAAAAATCGATAAATCCAATCAAAATGGGATATTTTTAAGGAAAATATGCTATAAAACATTTCAACCATAAAAAAGGAATTATTCAATAAAATACAATGATTATAATTGATCATGACTAAAAAATATTAACATAATTCACTTCTGTTTCCATTATTTAAAAAAAATATTATTATTATTCGGGAAGAAAATAAATAGATAAAATAATGTATGATTTATTTTAAGGGGAATCTCGAACCCAAATATAACTTTTTGGGTTATCATCTATTTCACATTTTTTTATATGTATATTCCTATAATATATAAAAAAATTCATTAAATATAATTTCCCTTCTATTTATTGGGATATACAAGTTTTTACATTTTCATAATCATTTCTAATCCAAATAATGATATTTATCAAAAAAGTTTTACTTTTCAAAAAAAATCTCTCACTCCCATTATGTAGTTTCTTCCTAAAAATATTCAAATATTTTATGACAATGTATGATCTCCCTTATTCATTAGTTAACACCAATATTAATTCCATGAAATTTTATATGTTAAATCCTTTATGAAATACATTCTCATAAATGGTTTTATTTCATGACTATCATTGTTAGATGTTTTATTTCTATACGGAATACACAGTTATAAGATTTGTATGATGTAACAAGTGGGATAAAAAATTTTATAGCCCTTCAATTCATTTGGTAATGTGATGTATTTAATGGTATTATTTTTATAATGTGAGATCATGATACTATATTTCTTTATAATTAGGATTTTTTATTTATGAACATATGTTATATGTGAACATGATGCTAGGTTTGTTCAAAACTATGTGTTGTAATTTAACAATATGTTATGATGTTTAATTATTATGAATATTCCACATTCTCTTCATTAATATAATATTTCCCTCATGATTATGATAATTATCTTATGATTATTATATGATTATATTTATTTTTCTTATTAATATACTAGTGATTTATATCCCTTATTCCTACCCTTACAAATATTTTAGCTCACTCAATTATTTGATGTATATTGTAATACCCCAAGTTTGACGTAAACCATATTCATTTAATTTATTTCTTATTATTTGTGTTTTTTGGATAGCCTCTCGAAGGGTTTAGATGTGAATGTGGAGGAATAAATTTTAGACTGACCGATTGATCCTTATACAAAAAACATTTATGCCTTAACCAGTTTTTATGATGTAAATATGATGGGGCATAATCCATAAGAATCCTTTGATATATAACATTTCTTTGGTCAATATTATTATAGTGTAAGAATTATTTATATTATAAAATATGTTTTTCTATAAAAATGATCCAAGGTGTCGAGTTTTTTATTGTAAGAGACTCCTTGATAGATTCATCATTTAAATTATCAATTTCAATTTTAAATTAGTTCTGTCCTACCAAAGATAGTGGTTGTAATTCATCCTACATGGTATTTCATTCCTCTCAAAATCCAAGGAACCAATAGTTTTTTAAGTGATTGTCAATGTTTTAACTCTATTTCTAAGGGTTCTTTGATCGTCTTGTCATAGAAATAAATTTTTCTTCCTCATTGTTTGAACTCAATTAAAATATCTATGTTTCTTCAACAAAAACATAGACAGGTATTAGAAAACCTAGATTGATGTTTTTGGATATGTTCTTATGATATCAACTTTGTTTTTTCTATAGGAATATGAAGAATGAGGGAGATTAGTTGTTTTATGATAATTCATTTATTCCATTTAATTTAATTTGAGGTAGTTTTCTTATATCCCATTATAAGTTTTTATATCGTGAAGTATTAGTATGATTTAAATTTATTATTGGGTTACCTGTGGTCTTTTTTGGGATTTTTTTAATTGAACCAATTGGTATTTATTTTTTAAAAATGTGAATGTTAAATAGGTTTTATACAAACATCTTTTATCATTTTCAAATTTTAATTTTAATATTATCGAGGGGTGTTTATGTAAGAAAATCATTTGATTAAATTCTTGAATCAGAAGAAATTATGTTGTTGGAATTAGATGATTTGACATATGGATTAGTCTTCCATGGTTAGTGTGAGTTCATTTTAATGGGACGTGACCTGGAATAAGGGGAGTGTTCCATTGGGGAATCTAAAGTACAAGACCCATATTTAGGGTACTATTCCATTAAGAAACCTTGAGATTTGTCACCCAGTGTTTACTTGGTGTATTGATGAGTATCTAATCATGTGTATGGAACTATCACCCACCATGAATGCTTATGTGTTTGTGAATGTGTGTAAGTTTTTGAGAACATGATGGGGTATGCTATATTGAATAGAATGAATGAACATGTTGGTTTGGTTAAAAATATTAATTAGAATTATTTTATTTTATTTTCTTGAATTTATTAACCTATGTTTTATTATTATCATTTTTATTTTATAAAATTATATTTTATAAAATTATATATTATAAAATGTGAAAACTTATTCAGCCATAGTGGTATGTCTTAGTAATTATTTGGTGAATACCTATTGAGTTTATAATAATCCCCTTATTCGGAACATTGGTGAATTTAAATATCTCACATTATAAGAAATAGTAAAGGTAAATGTGTCATAATTACCAATTAATGCTTCTATATACTTTTGGTATGGTCGGTGGAGTTGGAGAAGAGAGCTTTTTGGGAGAATATGGGTTTACAGTTCTTTGTGTCCGATATTTTTCTTTTCGTTATGGATTTGTATTTCCCTTTTCCTTTATCAACCTAATATTATTGTATTAAATATTTCATTTTTGGGTTGTATTTATTTTTCCCATGCATCATGTAGATGTTTGGATATTACATTGTTACTTGTCTCGGTGATTTTTTTTCAATGTAAATCACTCCCCAATAAGCATATAAGACCATGGCAGTTATTCTCGACCATTTGTGTCTTGAAGATGTCACCAAAGACTATTGTCACTTTGAATCTTCTTAATCCAATTATTTGTGATAGTATGCTACATATATCCCCAGGTGATTACATATACTATAGAGAAAATGAAATGTTTTATGAGGATAAAGAAGAATGTTTTAAATAATTTTTATGTTTAATTTTTCACAATTCTGGTATGATCCTAATTTTCCCAAGATACTAAACCCTTGTATCATATATTATTTCACTATTATGTTTTTATCTTAAAAATTAAGTAATAGTAAAGAAATAAAAATTTAGGTTTTTAAATTTAGTATTAGAGAACGGTTCAGTTAACATGGGAATTAGGATCCGAAAAAATTAGTGAAAACCAAAAGAATTAGTCCTTATATAGTTAAATATCCTTTGTTTTCATAATGTATAAAATTTTATGGTGTTAGAGAAATAAAATCCATATCTAGACACTACTAGTTGATGGATCACTAGCATATTCATTCTTATGGGTAATAACCCCAAAAAGGGTTTATTTGGTATTAATGAGATCATAACATGGTTCGTGATAAAGTGGCCTTAAAGCATGCCTAGTTAGAAACACATGGGGATATTGATAATTTATCCAAAAACACTATAAAAAGTATATGATGGATAGTAAAATCAAGTAATTTTTCATCATAAATTTAGAGTATGATTAAATTACATGATCACTGATTTATCATTTGAGAAAAATTATAAACATAGTTATATCATAATATATGACTTTAGAATTAATTTTCACATAAGAAATAATTTTTTATTTAATAATTCTTAACTTATGTTTATTAATTCATTTTTTATTTTAGAAAATAATATGGACTAAGGGAAACCAAACCAGCAATATATTTGATAAGAAATGAAATGATTTTCTGAATTACATTACTAATTCCAAAAGAGGCGGAGTTAAAAAAATTCATGGTGATTCTTACCCATTTTTCTCAAGCTATGAAAAATAACCTAAACTATGTATAATTTCCACCTTAATCAAATAATGATAATATATTTTTCAAGTCCTTTATATAGATACAATCAAAAATGATTATAAGATCATTTAATCTACATGTTGTAGAATAGTGGGTTAACTCAAGGGTGATGCTTTTTTCAATTATCTACTTTTATTAGAAGTATAAATTAAACATTCTTGTATATTATTTAGATAGATACGCTAATCAAATGTGATAATTTATAAATAATTGAAATTTGATGGAAAAAATGGATGAAATTAAGTGGGAAGACATTAAGAAGTTATTTCTTAATAAGTATTTCCCTCAAGATCATTAGAAACATATGGAGAGGGAATTTATCGAGTATAAGAAAAAGGAAGGATAATATTTCATGGATTATGAAGAAACATTCACAAGGATATAAAGATATTCCTATTGTTTTATAATAAAAAAATATTGAAAAATAGATATTATCTTTAGTGGATTAAAACCACACCTCTAATAGGATATAACTATTTTTGAATAAGGGAGTTATGTATATATAGTTTTATGTTATTTCAAATTATTTATAGATTTCAAAGAACGATTCCATACTTTTGGAGATAAGAAATGAAGGATGGAGTTTCAATATAGTGGAATGAATGATAATGAAGAAAGTAAGATCTAACCACCCACATGTCAAAATATGGGAAGTAGAATCACTGGAATTGAATCAATGGGTAAAAGTAAATTCTTTTAGTATATGAGAGAAAAACACCAATATCATTAATTTAAATGGAATATGAATAATTTTGACCACATGATAGAATAATGGAAGGAACCTCTTAATGCATCACCCATGTTACAATTCTTTAACTATAGGGACCAAGGGAATAATACCAGTCAGTGCATTAAACCATGTTTCATCGAGTATAATAAACGTCAACAAACCCCAAATCTGAATGATCAAGGGAAAGCGTATTCCATCACTATTGGAGAGGGGGAAAATTAAATTGAAGTCATACAAGGTTCAATTCTTATCTAGACAAGAATGTAAAAAATATTTTATTCTTATTCTACTCACTCCTTTGCATCCAAAATTTTTCCTAGAACTGCATAATTAAATCCCAGATACCTTTAAGTATAGATATCTATAAAATAATTATTGGTTCCATAGACCATTCAAGTCAACCAGAAATATTATAATTTATTTTTTAAATCTAATTTTTCTGGTTGGGCTTCCATGTTTTTATTGAAATTTTAAATTCCATTAAATTTGGGTTAGGAACTATTTTAATTTATTTTTATCATTACAGTTGATATGAAAATAATATTCTAATTCAAAAAGGAATCTGATATTTTTTTATTGTTTTTTTGTTTTTTTTTTGTCGTTTTAAATTATATGTACTATATATAGAGTGTTTATTTAATAATATTATATAAAAAATAGGTTATTTTAATGGTTGTGTGTATTAAGGGGTGGAAATGGGTACACAAATATTGGGTACTCAATACTAGCCAACCCAAAATATTAGGTTATTTTAATCCCTATATGTGCAAGTGTGGGTTCAGTTTATGGGTGGTATATGAAATTAATAATCAGGTAGGGTTCAACTTCCACATATAAAACTCATGAGTACCTGAATGGGAATAATTTTGAAATTTTATTTAATTAAAAAAATCCAAACCATGTTTAATGGTTGAAATGTGTAATCTATTATCTAGTACCCCACGCTACCATACCCTGAAAAATTAGGTTATAGTACTCCCTCAAATGGTTAGGGTAGGTTTTAGGTTCTTTGTGGTCTACATAATTTTGGGTTCAATAAAAAAATACCCATTAATAACTGAACCCATTTAATTTCAGATTTATATTTTATATATAAATAATTAAACAATATTTAATCATCTAATTTATGGAGGTTTAAATATTGTTACAGTTTTAGTATGACGTGAGAGTAAGGGGATGATGTCCTCTGATGGGGAACCGATCAAGAAAGACTCAAAACAAGGGGGTTTATAAATCCCCATAGCATAAATCAATATATCAATATAGGATAATTTCCACTACTAAATACCCAATACCACATAATAATATTACTATAGTTCATAGAATAATGTATAGTTATTTATGTGCATAGGCCCCTTTACAAGTATTGCTACCCCCGTCATATATCATTTTCAATATTCTACATTACCCCATCATCAGAGATCGGTGTCCCTTGTATTGTCAGTAGTTATACTTAAAATAGATCTTAATAAAATAGATAATATACAAATAAATGTTTTAAGTTATTAAATAGGTACATTATTGTTATTATAATTAGGAATAACATTATCAAATAATCTATTTAAGTGGATTATGTTTACGTTAGTTTAAATTTAAATGGATTATGGTTAGGGTACCCCAAAATAAGTGGGTTCCGAACATATTTCTATCCATGGGTATTATGTATTTAGTTTTATAATTTTTATAAATATTTATTAGGGGTAGAGGTAATAATTTTCAAAAAGGGGTGGTTTATTTTTTCTGTCATTAGTTGATGGCCATGTTGAAATGGTGATGAAGCCTAATCCCTTCTTTATCCCAAATCTCTCCTCCATACTCTATAGATGGTAAAGTTTATATCTAGGAAATTCATTCCTTATCCTACCTTTTTCTTCCTTCATACCTATTAACTTTTTCTAATTTCCATGATTCTTCTTAATATATAAATTCTTCTGAATCTGAGGATTTTAATACAGATTTCTCCATTGAATGGAGAAATACACTATTTTGAAGGGATCATACCTTTGGGATTTCTATGTAAGGATCATATGTTATTTTTCACACCAATGATGGTGTATTCTATGTTTCTTCACTCATTTGTGAGTTATTTCCTTCATTTCATTGATTTGGGATTTTTTTCATGCCTTTGTACTATAGTAAAAATTTGGGATTTTCTGTAAGGTAGTTAAAGGGACACTATACATTCTAGACGTTGTAATCTTAATATTAGGAATCTCCCCTACACTAAGTGAGTATCACTATATTAATGTATTAGAAAAACCATATATTTAATTGAATAAATGATGAAATTTACTATGAATTATTTTTTTATATCCACCGTTGATTTTATAACCTAGATATAGGGTTTTACTTATATGAGAGAACATTTATAATATAAGATATAATTAAGTTTCCCCCTATTGTATAAAAAATTTTACTCTTGTGTTTTATAACTTGTTTCTTATTTTATAGTAAATCTCTAGAAAATGTTTTATAAAATTTTATGAAATATGAAATATCAACCATAAAAATATTTTCCCATTTGGTTATTTTTAAGGAATAAATAATTGTATTAATTGATAATAAATCTTGGTTTTATCTTCAACAATTCTATATGGTTTTATAAATATTTTATTATGGAATTTAAAGTGATATAATTATTTTACGTTATTAAATCCTCACTTAGGTACCTAATAATAATGATTTTTGTTTACAAACAATAAAAATTTATTTTTAATTTAATATAATTTATATTTATCTAAAAAGATAATTTTAATAATATTATAGTATTTCTTGAAGTTAATTTCTCATTTAGTTTGATAAAAATATTTTTTTTATTTCATTCCACATTCTTCCCCCTAACATGTGATAATTTGATAAGCATAGAGATTTTAATTTATTAAAAATTATAATATAATTTATTATAGTTTAATTAGGGATATTTATATGAGTGGGAGAAAGGGTAATGTTTTTTGTGTACTTTAAAATAAATTTTACAATTTTATTAGTTTTAAATTCATGGGGATGTGTAGTTTTTTTATAAGAATTGTAGTGAAAATTTATCCCATGGTTAATCCAAAATTGTATACTCCAATTTTGTTACCCTAACTATGACTTGATAATGCCACTCCAATTAGTGGGTGGGATTGAATCATCGCAAATAGGGAGGTTCTATTGATATGAGTTATATATTATCCTACTTAAGAGAATTGTGGGTATCCATTGATGATTTTTTATTTAAATAAATATTTTATTTTTTTCAGTATGATTAGCATAAAACTTGATCATTTAGATTTGATTACACTTGTATTTTTCTAATAAAATAAGTAATGTATTTTTCTTCATTAAAATCCTTCAATTAAATAAATGAATATAGGTTTTCATTCAAAAGTGAATTTTTATTTTGAAAATAACTTGTAAATTAAGTACTATATTTTTTTAAAATAAAACCTACTTTGGGATATCCAATAATTTTATTTTTACATACCAAACCCATTAAAATGAACATCAGGGTATATGTAGTTTTATTTTTCTTATTTTATTTTTAGGTGGTGTGGTGGTTTCTCTCAATGAGTTTTTTAGTAGAGGGATGGATTCGCACTAAGATCTTAGAGATATTAAAATCCACTTAAGACTTGTCCTTTTTTAATAGTTATATACATATTTGATTTTATAAAATTTATTCATTATCAATATATATTATTTTTTCATCATTATTTAATCATGTATATATTTATTTTAGTCTAAAGATTATATGAAAGTCCAATATATGGAAATTGGTGTTTGCAAGAAACCATGGAAACATGGTAAATGTTTATTCATTGCCACTTATTGGTGAGGTATAATGATCATGTGGAATGTTTTTGGTTAGGGGATAGTTGGAACAATATTTAAGTAATTTAGTTTTATTCATTACATAAAGCCTATGATGTTATGTTTTTTAATATTTTTTTTAAGTGGTTGATTTGAGGAAAATATGATATATCATTGGACACCGTCACCTATATAGTTTACACTAGGAGGATAAAAAATGTAACACCACATGATTATATATATTTTCTTTGATATATTACATGAATTATTTGATATCTTATATTATATGCAACCCCAAGTCAACATAAACAGCAATACAATAAGAAATTATAATATGTCCATTAAATTTAATGGAATGAAAAATTATAACCACTTCATGAAAAATATATATAAATTTATTTATTAACTATAATATATTGAATAATTTATAATAAATAAATTTTTAATTTCTATTAAATTCATTTTACACTTCAAATATATGTTTTATTAAGAAACGGTATTTATTATATTTTTTTCCAATAAATTTGATATTTATTCTAAATATATTTAGAAATTTTATTTGAGGAAATTAATATCAATTTTTTAAAACATAATTTTTATATTATATTTTGGTGAGTTTTTAGGGCTTTTCAAAAAAGATTTAATTTTCAATCAAAATGAGAAAATACCATTTTTGGAAGAAATTGTAGTTCATTTTCAATTAAATGTACCATTATGTTTTTTAATTGATATTAAACAAAAAAATACAACTTATTAAAAATAATGAAATTAATTAAACATTAATCGTCATTATATGTGATCTTTTTGTATGTAAATTTTTGGGCTTAAAAACATTTTTACAAAAACTTTTTTTATGTGCGCAATATATTTTTATCTAAGTAAATTAACATAATATTTACTTATTAATGTTTTAAATTTTATATATATATTATATTTTCAAAATAATATTTTATCATTAGTTATATGATTTTTATGAGGCAATGAATGGAAGAAAAATAAGTTTTACGCTTAAAAAAGTATTTTTCAAAAACTGGTTTTCATTGGAGTTTGCATGATTAATTATAATTTAAATATGAAACATATTTAAATTTTATATAGTAAATTGGAATGAATATTTTTAATCATCATAATTAATGTAATATAATATTTTCAATATAATTATAATTCATAGATAATAGTAGTCACAATAAAATGTGGTTACAATAGTTATGGTTAAGATGTGTTTACCAAATGGGTTAAACTATGAGATACATGTACTGTTTCCACAAATAAAGGTAAAATAATTATATTTTAAAGTTATTTGAACCTTATGTTATACCAACATTTAATACATTCCCATTTGGAGCCACATTCCCCTGAATGTGACCATAAATCCAAGAAATATTTTAACAAATTTTGTGTTTGTCACTTCCCACACATATAAAAGGGAGCCTCTTATTCTTAATACTTCCCACAATTTTTATTTTATTGATTTAAAATAAAATGTGTAAAACATTAATATAATCTTTCCCTTCATTTTATATCTTTTTTATTCTCCAAATACCAATCCTTTTGGCTCAATGAGTAGGTGAGAGGAGGTCTCTTAAACAAGAGGTATAGATCATGATCCAGTTCATTCATTCATATTTCTTCATCTAAAGCCAATATAGATTTTTTATTAATAAAAAATTAATTAATAAAATATATTAAATGTTATTCTTTTTTATTATGATTATGGCTCAACCATTTATAACAACATATTCAATGGGAGGTGAGAATATCACTCATGTGTGTGTGTGGACTATAGCAAATACATAGCTAGACTACTCATTTTCCACCCAAATCATTAATGATTAATTATTATGATAGATTTAATATTTATATATTATATTTATTTAATAATAATTGTTTTGTAAATATTATTTAATATTGGCCATTCTTTCTTTCCATAAATCAAAAAATGGAAATGTCACGCATTTGTATGTATGGACTACCGTCTTCACATAGTGATATAATTAATTTTTCATAACATATTCACATGAATGAATATAAATTTTATATATTGAATATATATGTTATATAAATAAATATTAATATTCTAGAGATAATGGAACCATGATCAACGTGAATGTACCAGAAACGCTGAACCAAAACATATATAAGAAATGAAATATTTAATGTTCAAAATGATAATGATAATGAAATATTTTTAATGAATATGTGATAATATATTATAATTAAACAAGTTATGGTATAAAAGGAAATATTATGGTTCTTTTATATAATTATAATAAATTTATATTTATTATAAACAAATTTTTAGTGCTTAGGAAGTAAGAAGAACTTGCAATAAGGGTTTTTTTGTTATAGTCTTATTTTTATCTATATTCTTTATGAATAATTTTTTTTGAAGATAAAATTATATAATTTATCCCTATAAATTAATATTTACTTTATTCTCATATTTTTATTTCTTATCATTTTATTTTTAATTCCATTTTAAACTCTTTAAGAACTCAAGATATTGAAATTATTTTTTATGGAAAACTACATATGTTTTTCTCTTTCATCAGGAATCAAATAATCCCTGTCCTTATTTACTTTTAAATTTTTGAATAAAATTTGTACTATTATAAAAACATTTATTTAAGAAAATAAGAAAAACTATTTTTATAAAAAAAATTAAAGAATCATTTTATCTTTTTTAGACAAAATTCTTCAAACATTTTCCTGATATTGTGAAATGAACTTATAATTCAAAAAACACAACATGAATCACGTTATTAGCCATTATGAAAACTATTTTATTTCATAAATAATTTATATTTTTCCATAGTTATTTTTTTAAAAAAATTCCTTAATATTTTATATTTTTTATATTTTATATATTTGGTTTCAAATAAAAATGGTAATTTTCTCATCAAATTTCATATTGATATTTTAAAGGTATTTTTATCTAGAAAAAAACCCCTTTGATGTTTTATATAATCTTCTGGGGATGTGATCCAATTTTACCATATTTTTATATCTCTAAATGGTTTATGATTAGGATAAAAAACTATAATGATACTTTTATCCTTTCCAAAATATATGATATTTATGATATAATGAATGATTTATGATCTTGTGGACCACCTATGTATGGTTTAATTTTTTGAAGGGTGGGACCATAATTATATATGACAAATATAAATTCAAAAATTTTGTATATATCATTACATTATACAAACTGTGATTATCAGTGAACCTAGGCTAGTAAGGCATTTTATCTTATAAGATAGTCTTTGGAGTGAACATTGAGTAAGGAAATTAATTAATGGGTAGTGAACCTGGTCTAATGTTATAGTAATGAACGTGATCCTTTACTAAGGAAAGAATGTTACATAATTTTGTGCTTGACACAATCTTATTCTTAATTCTTATTATTTTTTGGATAGATCGTGTTTTTTTATTTATGATTACGCATTGTTATATCTTAAGTCAATAATTGATAAAACATTATCTCATGTGTTATAATTAATATATATTAATTTTTGGGTATGATTTTTATAATCTTCAGATAATTTTTCCATACCCTTATTCTTATCTAACTATTACTTATAATCGTTTATTGATATCTCTTATGTTTACCGTTTTGGACCATATGATCTCCCCTAATCTTATTTTTACTATTCATGGGTTATGAAGAGAGGGTTTATGTATGATATTTTTAATAGTAATTTAGGTTTTGAAGAACATAATGAGGAATGATGTAGATCATTTATGTAATAGTTGTTTAAGTTTTCATATTTCAAAATAAACTTATCCTCTAAGGTTCTTAGTTGTGTATTATTATGAAACATTTTAATTATTCATCTTAAATGATGTAATATTTATGTATGAAAAAGTTTGGGTTACTAAATATGGTATCATTGGAATGGATATTAACATTTAGAAATAAGGGTGAATAAATTTTGTTAAGAACCCATATCATAATACAAAGCATAAGAGAATATAATATGTTATGGTAAATAATGTATTCTTGTTCCCCTAAGAAAATATATCCCTTTCAATATACTTCATGTGGATGTGGTTTTAGAATAGATACATCTATGGGTAACAACCCCCAAAAGAGTTGTTCAAGTATATCTCAGCCATCATTTTGGTGAATGGTAAAGAGACCCTAACTATGCACATGATTTTCCACGCCAAATGTATATTTAATGTTAATTAATATTTTTAAGATCCATTATAAATTAAATAAATATATTATGGACATGGATGTCATAGTTTAAACATAATGTAATATATATTGAAAATAATGTGTTAATATTTAAACATCCTATGAATTTTTTTCAGGATTACTTAATTGATCACACTAATTAAAAAAAATTATAGTCACATAAAATCTTTTGGATTTATTTAATGATTGAAGATATTATGATGAAGTTGAGGTGGTAATATGTATGATAAAATATTAAACTATCATAATTGATTTTAGTTATATGAATTATACATATTTATAAAATACTCAAATAATGTTAATTCATATCCTCATTGACTAGATATTGAATTAGTTATAAATACTCATTATGGTATGATGATCACATATGAAATCTATGAAAATTCCATAATTGAGGTTTGTGGGAGTGATATTAATAAAAAATATTCTCCCATTAGTAAGATTTGATATTATTTTGGTCATGTATTAATTTTCTTTATGAAAATACCATATTAATTTTTTATAAAGTGAAGTCTCATTTGATATTCTCAAAAAGATCATGTTATCTATTTGTGTAAGAATATGTATGACCATTCATTATAAAATTAATCAATTTAATTGGTCTTAATTCTTATTTTTAAATTGTATTTATCTGAGAAAGTTGAGTAGAAATTAAAATTTTAGATAGGGTAAAACATTACTTTTTATAAAGAATGATGATGGTTTCGTGAGAATCTTTACTATTATAAGGCTCGTAACAGGATCATGATCCAGAATATATATTACCTTCTTTGTATTGATTATTTATTTGATCAATTACAATGGCTTAAATATTTTCAAATATTAATCTTTGATATGGATACTATAAATGGAGAGGAAAAATTGAATACTTTCCCAAGTTATATTTCTATACTAGTTGTAGACAAAATGAACTTATAGTGATTATATTTGGTCTTACTAATTCCCCCTCTATCTTATTGGATTTAATAAATAGATTATTAATAGTTTTTTCATCAGTTTTTTGAAGTATTTATAGGTGAAATTATTATGTATTCCAAGAATATGAAACATCATGAAGATAACTTAGGTATTTTATTGATGTCCCAAAGGTAGGATAAGTTGTATAATAAAATTAACATGTGTTAATTTTGGTTATAGAAAATTCCATTTTTCAATAATATAATCTCAATCAATGGTATACTTGTGGATCCATAAAAGATATAAGTTGTTGAACATTAGAAAAAACCCACAATTGAGATTGAAATATATTGTTTTCTTGGAATGTTTAGACATTATAAATTCTTTTTGAAGGATTTATCATGGATATATAAAACACTCACCATGTTAACACATAATGGAGTTATGTTCCTTTAAACTAATTAATATAAAAATTGGTTCAAGGAATTAAAGAGAAGGTTAGTCATTTAACATATACCCACACTAACCACAAGTAGAGAAATTTGATTGACTTCATTTTATTCATTAATGAAATAGTTGTGATTCCTGCCCATATAGAATGATATAGTGAGATCTTATTCCTCATGAAAATTAAATGTTCATTACAAAAATTAAATTGCTGGTATTTGTAGTTGTCATTATATACATTTTCTATTAATGATATGGAATAATTATCTATGTAGAGAAAGATTTGTGACATATATAATAATTATAAAAGTTTAATCAATAAATTCCTGCATAAATAGTTAAATATAAATCAATGAATATTTTTGGGGTTTTTAAGATTATGACTACTAAGCACTCTACTACCATAGGAAAGAAAAAAGGCTGGTGATCCATTGAGTCAAAATGATAATGAAGTTTTATTTATTATGAGTAACCCAAAAGATGAAATATTTTTGGTTTTTAAAAGGATAAACATTGAAGTTAGTATTAAAGAGAATAAATCAAATCATTTTTAATAGATTTTACAAGGATATATCTATGTAAATATTATAGAGGCATAAAAGAAGAATGTGAAACTGAAAAATTTCGTCAGAAACATCATTGAGTTAAACATTTATTATTTTCGGATGACAATGTTCTGGAACTAGGTATGTGTCCTGTAAATATAATACATGAATAAGGAACTATTAAATGAATCTCATAACTCATCTTCCTTGATTCATCATAAACATAAAAAGATGTATAGAGATAAGAAAGTGTTTTTATTGTGGGATGACATCAATAGGGATATTTTATAGTATGTATCTCAACTATTTTTATTTCATTAGGTTAAGGCATTGAAATATAATTATAATGTGATGTTGAAACCATTACCCCTACTATATTGGAAATGGGAAGACATCACCAATGACTTTGTTTTTGAACTCCCCTAAACATCTTAAGAACATAATGTTATTTGGGTTATAGTTAATTATATCATGAAGTGTATATAATTCATTTAAATTTGAGAATCTTTCAATATAGATCATCTTGAAGGGATTTAAGTTAATGAATTACTATAGTTACTTGGGGTTCCAAATTCTATTGTATTTGATCAAATATGTGGTTTACCTAGATACTCTGGTGATGTTTTCTGTAAAATCTAAATATTGAATTTTGTTCTAAAAGAACTTATAATCACCAAACATATTTTCAATCTAAGTGGACCATTCAAAACCTATAGGTTATTTTGTGATCATTTTCTCTATATTTCAATGGTATTAAAAATCAATGCCTTCCCCTAGTCTTGATTTCTTCGAAAAATGGATTTCAATCAAGTATTTAGATTAATACATCTGAATCCCTCTATGGAAAGAATTATAGAATTCAAAAATACTAGGATGAAGTTTGAGAATGAAATATATTCAGTTACAAGATAGTAGAGGAATTGGTGGAGATTTTAAGATCCATTCAGTAACACATAAATGCACCCTAGAGCCGATAAAATAGTTATATTGAAATTCATCGATGAGATCCAGAATAAAATGTTTCGGATATGGTTTTCCTTATAATTTATCCATGATATAAAGTTACGATATTCAGAAAAAGTGGAAATCTGAGCCCTAGTTATATTGGTCCCTCCATAGTTTTTTGATTGAGTAGGGACTATATCTTATAAATTAAAACTCCCCACAAACCACTCTCAAGTTCATGATGTGTTCCATATTTCTCTCTTGAGAAATTTCATACATGATCATTCATATTTAATGAAATTATATTTTGTTACACTAGATCATAATAATTAACATAATTAATAATCGGTATAAATTTCGGATCATAGAGTTAATGTTCTACGGAATAAGACAACCTACCAAGTTATATTTATTTTAGGGAAAAGAATTGAGGAAGCAAAATGGGAACCCAAGGTAGTGACAAATTAGAGGTACTCTCATTTAATTATACTATAGGAATGGAATTTCAAGATTAAAACTCTTTTTAAGGGGGTATAATGTAACACCATAATATTTTATATGTATTTCGTTGAAATATAACATGATATATTTGATAGCATTCACTGCACGAACCCCAAGTCTACATGAAACGTGATATATTAAATAATTATAACCACGATGTAAAATTGGATGGTATGAATAGTTGTAATAAATTTATGTAAAATTTGTATAAATGAATTAAGTAATTATAATTTATTAATTAATTCTCAATAAATATGAACTCAATTTTTAGTAAAGTCACTTTACACATCAAAAGTTTATTATATAAAAAAATAGTTTTTATTACATTTTTTCATAATAATTTATAAATTACTATATAAATTTTAGAAATTATATTTTTTGATGTTAATATACTATTTTAAAATAATCATGTCAATATTTACTAAGGGTGAATTTTTTGGATTTTCTAAAAAAATTATTTTTTTAATGAATAATGAAAACTAAATATTACTATAAACAATATTATTTATTTTTACATAAATGACCCATTATGTTTTTAATTTTATCATAATGTTACCTAAGTATAATTTACATATAAATAATTCAATTTATTATATATTAATCACCATTATAATTGATTTTTTATAAGTTAATTTATGGGATTCAAAAAATATTTCTCTATAAAACAATTTTTATACCCAAATGGTTATTATAAAAAAGTGTGTATAATTTTAATTTATTATTAGTTTTATTTAAATTTATATATTATATATTAAATATAAGATTTTATCATTCATTTTATGGTTTTTACAAGGAAATCAATTGAAGTAAATTAATTTTCATGCTTAAATTTTATTTTTTTAAAAATGGGTTTTCATTATTGTATGCATACTTGATTAAAATAAAATTATTAATATTATATAAATTTAATCTATTTAAATTAATTCCATACTTTTAAATTTAAAAATAAATATAGTTTAATGGGGTTAATTTTATTTTTTTCACTATTAATAATGAAAATTTTGATATTTAATTATCACAAGTAAGGTTAAAATAGTCTAACATGGGGACGAACATGAGATAAGTGTAGAATTACAACTCAAATTTGCCAAATTATTATAATTTTAAATATAATAAATCCTTATATTGACCTAAAATTTAATACCTATCTATTTTTATAGACCTTCTAATGAATGTTTTGACAAATCATTGTTATATTTTAAGAAATTCTATGTGTGACCCTCCCCTAACTTATTGAAGGGTGCCACTTATGTTACCATATTCACACCACTCTATCCTTATTTATCATAAAAAATATTCTCAAAACCATTCCAATAATCCTTAATATCATCTTAGATATTATTTTTTTCTCCTAATATAAATCCTTTAGGGCTTAAGGAGTAATACAAAGGAGGTCTCTCCAAGAAGTGGTATAGATATTCAACGAGCTCTTCCAATTTTATTTCGTCATATTCTTAACAAAAATAGGTTTTATAAAAAAAGGAATTATTAATGATTAATACTAAATTTACTAATGTTATTATTATGATTTGATTACAAATTTACACATCTTCTCAGTCAAATGGTAAGTGAAAGTATCGTTCGTGCATGAGTGGGGATTACCTTTTCTATATAGAGATGCGACTAATTTTTCACCATCATCAATCATGGTTGGTTATTTTGATAGATCTAGTTTTATATATATAATGTTTATGTTATAATAATGAGTCAATAATTTTTAATTAATATTATCATTTCATTCATTCCATCTATGTATAAATTGAAAGTTCACTGGTGCTTGCGTATAGATTATCATCTCAATGTAGTGTTGAAATTAATTTTTCATAAAGTTTTTATTTAAATGATTATAAATATGTATATAATTAATATATATTTTGTTTATTTAATGATTAATATTCTTTATATGAAGTAAAAAGGGCCTTTTTTAGGACCATAACCATCAAACCTAAACATACATGCAAAATAAAACAGTTAACATCCAAAATGATGATGATCATGATGAAATATTGATAATGAATAGGTGATAAGATGTTATTACAAAAACATGTATGGTATTATTTTTATAATTATAGTTATATTAAATAATTATAATAAATTTACATTTATAATATAGTAGGTTATAGATCTTATGAAAAAAGAAGAAATTAAGGTATAGGTTTTATCTTACAATCTCTTTTTTTCTAGTATTTTTTATGACTAAATTATCTAGAGATTAAAATTTATAATATACCACTCCCAATTCGTATAAAATTTATTGTAATATTTTTATATCAATATATTTAATTTTTTGGTTTTATTTTCCCCTCTTTAAGTACACAAAACACTGAATTAATTTTTTAATGAAAATTAAACATGTTTTTTTCTTTAATCAGGAAAATTTTGTTTCATGTCTATATTTTCAATAACATATTTAAGTAATGTTTTTAATGTTATATAAATAATTAATATATCTACTTTTAACCATGTTTTACATTCTATAAAAAAATAATTGGAATCTTATTTTCATTTCCATAACAACGTGTATCTGACTTTTTACCAACAATGTGAAATGAATTTTTATTTAAACATACATAATAGGAATGATTTTATCCACCATAATGAATAATCTTTTATTTGAATCTTCCGTTATATGTTTCCATATTTAGTTTCAATGAAATATTTTTTCCATTTTATTTTGGAAATGGTTAGATTCTAAATAATTTATTATAAATAAAAAGTGTATTTTCCTCATGAAATTTTCTAGTGATATTTTAATGATGGTTTTATTTATAGAAACGTCATTTGATGTTTATTATGATGTAATAAGTGTATGATACAATGTTACCATTTTTAATCATTATTTATATTTTTTATGTTCATGACAATGAATAGTTTATGAAACCTCTGTCCTCTATTAGGGTTTTGATTTTGTTATATAATGAAGGTTTCTTGATTTTATGACACATATATATGGTTTTTATTATGTGGTATGTGGTATTGGAAATATATATCCTCAAAATGAATTATGAAAATATAGATATCTCATGATATAATAACAACTATAGTTGATGGTGAAACTAATTTAGTAAGGGATATCATCCAAAAAAAAGAAATTCTTAGAAGTGAACCGTTACTAAGGTAATGATGGAATATGTAGTAAATGCCATCCACTATGATAGTCTAATCCATGATCCTTTACTATATATGTTATTTTATATACTTATTTTCATGCAAAAAATATATTTATTATTATTATGTTATTTTTTTATAGATAAAGATTGATTGTTAATTTTTTTTCACTCTTAGGACTTATATATTTATATTAATAAAACATTATGACATTTTTATGATTATAATATATTTATTGATACGAATGATTTTGAAATTTTTATTACATGTTCTCACACAATTACACATATCGTATAACCATGTATTTTAATTTATTAATATTTCTTACTTTTACCCATTCTGAGAATATGAGATCACCTTTTCTTATGTTTCCTCTCTAAGAGTTATGAAGAAATTTTTTTAATTAATATATCTAAAAGGTTAGTGGTTGTGAAGAACATAATCAGAAATGATGTAGATATTTTATGTATGAGATATTTATTTTTACATGTTTATATAGACACTAAACCTCTATGTTCTTTAGGAATGTATTATTATAAAATCTATTTATTATTCATCTAAATAATTTAATTTTTAAATATATAATGGTTTCGTTCAAAATAAGAAAGTCTACACACCTTCTCCAATGACCTGATGTACTCCCAGGTGGAATTGGTTTATGAATTACTTTGTTTTATCCCCACCATGTTGTTTTTGGAATGATTCTCTTTGATGGGATACTGTAAATGAATGTGTGGGTGAGGTGTAAAGGAAGACAATAATTTTCTTATTTGGTCCTCATTGTGGCCTTAGTGTAGGGTGAGGGAGTATCCTCTAATAGTGTATTTATTTATCTTCTCCATCTCATCCCTCCTATTTTTTCTCCACATAGAATTGGTAATATCAATTAAATGAATTTTTTAATGTTTTTCTGTTACATTGTTCCATCCTTAGAGATCATTTGTAATGGGGATGAATCCAATATGATGATGTAGGTATGGCTTCATGCTCTTCTAAAGGGGATAGAGCAACATATGAGCCATATCAAATTTGGGGTGGAATAGTTCATTGAAAAATTGATGCAATTTTATTTGGAAAATTGATGATAATAGAAGCTTATACCATTAATTTGTATAATAAATTATCCTCACTAGAAAAATTCATGAAGAAGATTCTTGTTTAGGAAGAGGAATGAACATCAATTGTTTTGGTGGTTACTAATATGCACTTTAATGGAGATTGTTTATGGAAAAATAAAGTTGTAGACACTCCATGATTGGTCCTAGTAATAAGCACATTATCTAAACATATGCTTGTTATTAAATGAGTGGAATTTATTCTATTTAGTGAAAATCATACTTATATATGGATTTCATGAACTAAATTTTATTTCCAACTTCCCTAGAAACCTTTGGAGACTAAAGTCTCACTTTTTTGAGTCAGCATGTAGGGAATCCCTACTTATTGGTCCTCTATTTTATTTGATGTTCCCATTGATGTAATTTGGAATGATTTAAAATGAGAAATTATATATCTTCTTAGAGGGATAGAAATTAAAAAACCAAATTATGAACAAGAATAAGAATTCCAATATAGATTCAACCCAGATTACATCAATCAGTTTGAAAACACAGTTTCTATTCCTATTTGATAAATGAAGGAATTTTATTTTGGATACTACCTATATGGATTTTGTGACAAGATTCAAATATGTGTATGCATATATAATTCGGAATCATGACTTTAGGGAATGTGATTATCATAACATGTCGAAATTCATTTAAGGAATTTTGTGAGACTTAATGTATATAGATGTGGAATTAACCCACCCACTGATCATAAGGGTATTGGATGAAAGTTTTCTCTGAATTCTAAATACCACCACACAATATTCCTCCACCTATAAATGATAGACGTGTGGAATATAATATGGAAGGCTTGGGTATAGAAGCACTGATACAAGGAACCCAGGTAGAAATAGGGTGATGAATATATTCACAGAATATTGAGAAGATAGAATAATAAAAGGGTGTGTTTATAAGGTGTAAAACAATTCAATATCATTCATAAGTTCCGTAGACCAAGGTTGATAGTGTTACTCATAAGCGAAGTTGAAATGAAACAAGACAAGGATGAGGTAGTGTTAGATGTGGCTGACAAACATTAGGGTAGGTTTATTCAATAATTCTTATAATTTCATGTTTTGGAATATCATGGATCATTCAACTAATAAAATTCCTAGATTGAATGGGGATTAACCTCCATGAAGGTGGAAGACTGTGATTGTGATATCAAAATTTTGATTCCAATGGATAGTTAGTGAGGATCAAATTTTCATCACCAAATCCAAAAACTCTATTATATATGAATGTCCAAAACACTATAAGATATATTGAAAATATTAGATATGGGAATTGAATTTGTCCACGTGGTCTTTTCTAAATCATGTATATAACCTCAAGAACATTTGTTTATACAGTTGATACACATGTTCTTGATTAGGAATTACTATATTTTATCTTAAGAGTGTCTTGGATAGAAAAAAATTAATATTTTAAATTTAATTGTAATACCATGGAAATTAAATTTAGTGTTGGGGTTTGGGACTATGTTCTTCAAGGAGCTTGCCAAATAGCTTATATGGTTCCCAAATTTCATGGGATAACTAGTCATCTTATTAGGTAAAAAACATGAATTTAAATAAACCTAAAAAAATTAATTCTGATGATAATAGCAGGATATATGACCATCTAAATGGAAAAGTTCCCTTACTCATCCTTTCACAATAATGTGAGTTTCAAGGATACACTAGAAATATCACATAGTCTTCTATGAACTCTAAAGTCTCCCTCCATAAAGACAATATGACAATAATATTCAATTTGGTCTAAGGGAGAGGACCTATATCGATGATACCTTAGAGGTACCTAGATTTCTAGTATAATTTAATTGATTGTAAGTATTGGGAGATTCTATAATTGTGGATTATCTCTAAGGGGGTATTAAAATAAAACACCTAAAAGTAGGATTGGATATAGCACCCGATCCCTTTAGTAAAAAATTCAAAGGGTAGGTCTACACCTTTCATGTCTGCAACATCCCCTATTTTTTATGAAAAAAAGACTTCAATGTTCATACTTACACTCTTAAAATATCTCCTTTGAATTCATCTTATATCTCCTTGAAATTTCATGGATGTATCCATTTTATATTATTCCAAATATTATAGATTATCTTTAAATTTTGTAATTATTATTTTTATTTTTTTTCCAAACCTACTCTATTTTATTATATCTAAACATCATAAATCTCAAATTCATAATATACATCATCCCATAATTAAAACTAAACATATGTTCCCATGTGGAATTATTTTAATTTCTACCCTTAAAATATACATGACACGTGTGTATGAGAGTTGGAATACATGTTTCTGTTTCTATTTGAAAAAATACCCATCGTAGTGTCGGTAGTGCCTAATAGGGAATTGGAAAACCCTATACAATGTGATATTTCATATAAATGTAATCAATGTTACACCATATGTGTATAATTATGAACTCTAAACTTCTATTATAAATAATTAATCACCATATTCATCTACACAATGAAGCATTGGACATTTAGAACTCATTCATCACATGTTACACATGAGATGTCCAACACAATGTAGAAACTTTTTAAACTAGTTCATCACAAGAAATGAATGAAACATTGTTAGTAAATCTATTTTGTATCTTTCTTAATCTTGTAACATCCCTATCGAACTTGAGAGAACCTCCATGTTGTTTTCTCACCCATGTCAGACATCACCTTTAAATTTTATATGTAAACCCTCATATTCTTTGAAATGAATTTATATAGAATTGTCTGAGCTCATAATGGTTATCCAAATATTTATCCTTACTCATAGTATTCTTCATGAGTGACATTTAGCTCAATCAGTGATGATCATAGTGTTTTTTTGTGGCTCCACAAATGGAAGATGATGGTATAGTGAGGGTCAAGAGTGGAAGACCGTGATTGGTTCAAGAAGATTAGGGAGTGCATGTGGTGACATTAAGAGACATATATTAGTCAATTATGAATAGTGACATGAATTTAATCCATCCCACATAAAATATTTTTTTCATAGATATTCTTTCATATATACTCTTATATACTAAAAAGGATAGAAATTAAGATAGGGTTCTAACCCAGGTCTCTCTTTTCCATCAAACCATACTGACTTGCACAATCCTAGATCCTTCCTATGCAGAGCTTTGCCCCACCTATGATTCATGAAAATAATTTCAGGGCCTAATTTTTTATTTAGTAATATGAAATTTTTTTAACTAATAATTTTATAGGTGGAAATAGATAATAGTTTTTGTTTTTTCTATTTCAAATTGGGTTCATCTTAGAGTTTGCCAGGTAAGTGATCTTATGGTGTAAGAGGCCTCACTATTGAAGTGGAATCATTTCCCAATTTTTTCCAAATTTTTGGGTCTCAAAATTTGGAGGAAGGTGATTTATTCTTGAAATTATTTTTTACATGAATAAATCATCATATATATGGTAAAGGCATGATTTATTAAAATATTTGAGTTTCAGAAAGATGTAGATATTCATGAAAGAATCAGGTGTCGTGAAGGAATGAATGTTTGTGAAAGGGGCATCATGAAAATCATTGAGTCGGGATGGGATGATGGTAATAAATGTATCTATGAGAAGTTTCAAGAATGTGAAATTATCATTAGTATATTCATAAGTAAAAGAGCATTGTGCTCATGACTGAAGAGGTTTGCGAAAAGGACATTGGGAGATTGGGATCTTTGTGAAGGAATAAGTTTATATATTGGTGACTGCCACTCATTATATATATATAGGCTTAGAGAAAAGGGTTAACTACTCTAAATTCATAAATTCTAGGAAACTCAAAAATCAGGAACACTTTTCTAGAATTAGCTTCATGAAAATTCTAGTTAATACATAACTAGAGCTATGGATTATAATGAAAAGTAATTTCTTGATGACGTGGATTTTTTAAAAGAAATGGAGTTTTGTGAAGTTTGGGAGCCTCGATAAGGCTTATAGCATCACTAAACTGTGTTTTTTAATGTTGGTATTTATATTAAACAAAAGGGGGATTCACGATGGCTATAAGATTCGTGAATAGTAGTGTTGAACATTTAGTTTAAGTGAACAGTCCTTTAAAAGTGCATCTTTTTAGGACTTCTATACAGGAATTTTTTTTATAATTAGGAATAAGGAATAAAATTCCCAATCTATTAAAGATACTGTAAAGTCAATAAACTATGTAAGACATCACCCAATAGAGTGATAAAGCGGAAGTTTATGGAAGTGATCCATGAGATGAAGTTTGTTATCCCTAAAATTCTTGTAAAGGTAGTGTTCCTGGAATGAGTGACCATGTATGAATATTTTTATCCATAATAAATAGTGAAGCTCGTTGGATTCATGTATGAATGAAACACTATCAACGTATGCTCCTTGTACTAGCCCTTAGTTTTGAACTGAGTAATACTACTATGTTTTTTCTATGCATATAGATTTTTAATAACTGCTTGATTCTATTAGATGGGTTGTACAAGTTATTACCAATGTGGGAATAAGATCTATCTCTCTAAAAAAATTAACTCCTAGACTCACCCATCCCCTCTCAAAGTGTTCTTGGGTCCTACAACTGGTATCACTATCAGGTAATAATTGTAAAATATATCATTTATTGTGTTCATAGAGAATTTATTGAATGTTAGGAGATTATCCCTCTTTTATGGAAGAAATATCCATGTATTTAATAATATAATGAGATATCATATATGGTCACTTGTAATGCATGTTCTCTTTTCCACAGCTCCAAGGATTCTAGAAAGTGATATGATATGTCTTTCTATGACTCAAACAGATATGAAAATAATTTATATAGATGGGAGAACTAAATATGATCTTATTATCGCAATATCAGATCACATAAATTTGAAGGTGATGAGTTAAACTACAACCAATTCCATGTAGTAGAAAAATAAAAATATATATGAATTAAATAACAAAGTGACGACGGAAAAAACCAAGTAATGAAAAATAAGTTCTATGATCTAAAAATTAATCAACATCAAAATTAAAGTAGTTTCTTTAACCATGTTAATAAATATATATGATCCATTTCATGACATGGGGTTGAAATTTAAATGACCCAAACATTTATTTATGAAAATTCATCTTAATATTATTAAATGTATTATTATTTAAAATGGTTATATAACATATTCACTTCTTTGGTTTTATGTTTTTTGATTTTAAAATATCGTTATGAATTTTTTCCATTGGTAATATAGCCATTGAACAATGGTCACATGATTAGTATAAATATAGAGCTTTGACAAATCAAATTTACTCAGAAAAGGGAAGTGATGGAATTATCTAATATAATTGACCAATAAAAAACCATTTTTTGGAGATCAAAAAGAATGTAGTATCACTGTTATTTTCACTTAACCAAGCCCAAGCCTAGGTTTAACGCGTTAAGATTGAACAGAACTGCCTATGGGAGACATGGAAGTTAATAGAGATAACAACCCAAGAAATGTTATTCGAGCCGCCCTAGGAGTCTCTCGCCATCACACACCTTACCCTTAGGTAGTATGTGGGTGTTATAAGGGTTTATATAACACACCCTATCCTTATTATTTTGTTCATAATTAATTTATTGAATAAAGAATAGACATTCATTTTATAATCGTTACATTGATCACAAATACTATTTTTTTAGGAAATTATTTATATTCAATTAAGAAATCTATCTCAATGAATTAATGTCTTTTTGAAATAAATAATATTTTAATAAAATATTTTTACTAAATTACTTTTTATTAAATATAAATGATCGTATAATTTTTTTATGAACACAATTGTAATTTTTTTTATAGTTTCAAAACTGTTTTTTTCAAAACCCCTGAATTTTTTATAAATATCGGTTTTCATTTTAAAATAAAAAATTCACATATTAAGAAAATTATTGAGAAAAAATGATATTATTTTTGGATTTAGGATTTTGAAATTATCTAATGGTGACCTTTTCTATATTTTTTAGACAGTCGAAATTTTTGGCTAAAAATTAAATATCGTTTAAATATATGATGTATTTTAAGACATCATAATGACTCAATAGTCATGTAATAAAATACTATAAAAAATATATTCAGACAATATATTTTTTAACTTTAGAATAATGTGATTTTGGGTTAGTCTGATTAATTTTATAGTTCCTTAGTAAACTCTCCAAGATTTATAACACAATTTAAATTTTTCATATGATTTCCTTGAGAGTATGACTCACCTCCACATAATCAAGACTAATATTTTAATAATTTTTGACATTGGGCTTATAAATGAATATTTTACACTTTCCTTTGAAAAACCACATCGATAAAAACCCTGGGATGGTTTGTGTTTTTTATTAGATTAATTTGCAGTGTCCAAAACCAATATAATAATGAATCCCTCTCATTTACTATATATATTTACTCAATACCCCATTCCTCTTCAATCAAAAAAATTTATTTTGAAAAACCCCTTCTCCCCTCTCTCTATAATCCCCCCAAGGATCTCCAATCCCCCATGAAGCCTCTCTCAATCCTTTCCCAAGCCTTTGGGATCACATATCCATGTAAGGGATTTCTTCCTTTCTCATTTTTGTCCAAATTTATTTATATTGTTACACCATTTTTTTAATTAAAATTTTTCAGTTGTGATTTTTCACCTTCACCATACATCCTTCTTTAAATTTTAATGATGAGAGGCCTATTTCTCTCTTATTAATTCCTCTCATGCACACAAGTTACCATGCCAAAATCTTATATGGAATTTCTCTATTCTCTTTAAAATTCATGAAAATCTTTTATATTATGCGTCTAAATTCCATTACATATGTTGGAAAAAGTATATATATGACCCCCATAAATTCTAATTCTTGTGAATATGATTAGATTCACCTTTAACTCTCAACATCCATTTTTTAATTCTTATGTTGCGTTGTTATGTAGGGGAAATTGCCCCACAATTTTCCAAGCCAATGTCATTGTGTAGTGAATACCATGACCATTTCTCTATCAGGGTTATTCACCATTATTCACATTTACATACTGATTATATAGTTTTATGAATTAATTAAAAATTTCTTTTTTTGTATTAAAGGATGATGTTTAATGAGTGCATGTTGTATGATCTATGTGGAACACTTATGCATGAAAATAAATGATTAAGAAGCGTCTTCCCTAATAGCACTCCAATGAATTGGGTAAAGATTATTATCATGATATATCAAGTCAAATGAGGGTTTACTCAAGATAATTCAAGTTAAATTAGGGTTTACTCATGCTCTATGTTCAATGATCCTTGGCTCATTCTAATATCATGTTAAATGTTGTTTCCAAATTTCCATGATATGATAATCATGATATGTCATGCCTTTATTTTCATGTTTCTCTTATGCTCCATTGATATTCCTATTGGCTAAAATGTATTTTATTATTCATTTTATGCCTTGTATACTACCTTACTAGGATTTCAAGCTCAATTTTTTTATGAATGTCCCCAATTTATCCCATGCAATGCTAAGTACAAAGGATTGTGTGTGGTCATGTATAATAAGTTTTCAATAAAGATAAGTATTTCATGTTTTATGTTGTTATGTAATGTTCCTAATCCCCAAAGTCACTATACCTCTTGATATTCTATGTTTTATAAATTGAAAATTTATGTAATAAATTATGTTTAAGTGTGAAATAAAAACTCAGGTTGTTATAGTTAGTAGCAGAGGATAGTTTTAGTTATTTTTGGGATTATGATTTGTAACACCTAGTGAAATCCTTCGGGATAAAACTATGTATAAAAAATACCTAAATTTTGGTGAGTATTAAGTAAGTGATTTATCAAGAAAATACATCGCTTTCTAGATATGAACATATAGAGGTGGTGATGGCCTAGATTTATCTAGGGGTAAAACCCAAAAACAGTTCTTTGAGCTAGACTTAAACCGGAACCGGTGCACGACAATGGGCCTTGATGCACTCTTAGTTGCAACACTCCTAGGGGATATTCTTTAGTAAAATACAAATCTTATTTTGAACCTTTATTATGGGAATAAAAATAATTACCTAAAAATATGTGTTGGGAATTAGATCATGGATAAAATTTATTGAAGCCTGTTAATTCCTAAGTTAAGGAAATAAAATTAATTTATAATTCATCCATTTTTTTCTTGGGATTACCCTTTATGTGTTACCCCTAAAATTCCTTTTATTATATCCAATGGTTGATAATATGAAGACTCAAGAAAACAATCAATGTGAAGATCAATGTGAGGACTGTTCTAAGGAGATGCCCAATCCGATAGGAGTGGGAATTGTAAACTCTTTCATAATACATGCTCAGTTAACTCATGTTTTGAATAGAATGATGGGTCAAGAAGAATGGTCACCCCCCCGCCAAGAAATAAGTAGAAACAATCAAGATCATCATGACTCAAAGGCCTACTACATTTCATGGATCATATGATCCCTTAACCATCGAACAATGGATCAAATCCATCGAATCCATCATTGTTTCGAACAAGAGAAGGTCTTTCTAGCAGCATATTGTATGGAGGGTGAAGTTAATCAATGTGGATATTGATCAAAAATATGAATCCTGAGAAAGAGTTCAATGTATTGGAAAAGAAGTATTTCCAGAAATAAATCGACAAATATTTTCCTTGCACCCTCTGGCTTATGATGGAAAGGGGCTTCCTTGCCCTAAAGGAAAAAATACAACGAACCCATCAGACCGACCGAGGAAAAATTCATAAGGGATGCATGATATGCCTCTAGGTTTTTAATTACCCTCAAATACAAGGTTGATCAGTTCTATGTTGGGCTAAAACCAAGCCTAAGGAAAGCCCTATAGGTCTGTGACTTAGAAAGAAATGGGGAAATTTTCTGATGTTACCTCAATGTTGAAATAGAGATTAGAAAATCTTAGGGGTATAATAGGGATAGTAAGTGGAATGTGGACATTAATTCTGGTGGTCTGATAGATAAATCCAATAGTGATATAAATTTCCAGCACCCCACATTCCAAATGTGTGGAAAGAAGCATCCTAGAAATTTATTGAAGGGGGTGAGGAAATTCTTTAGATGTAGAAAAGAAGGGTACCAGAATATTAATTGAAAAAAAGAAAAACACATTGGTGTGATATATGAGAAGAAATTTCTATTAGACCCTAAATTCATTGTTCATTTCTTCAACTACAATGAACCAGAGAACATTGCAATCCATTTCCCTAAGCCAAGGGTTTTCAGAGGCAACCAACAACCTCCATGGAAGCAAGGGCGAGCTTTATCAATCACTACCAACGAAGCAAACTGTGACATTGAATTCGAGAAAGTATGATATTTATTCATTAATGAATTGAGAATTTACTTTTCGATTTTGGTTCTTCACATTATTTTATATCCTGAATTTTTAGTAGAATAATCCCAACACAACCAAAATTCATAGAAGTAATGATGTCGATGTGAATAAAAAATGGGGAAATAATTGCATCACATTAATATAAATCCTCCACTATCATAATTTTTGAATTGAGCATCCTATTAAAACTCATCAATCTCCCTCTAGTGGAATTTTATTAATTTCTTGGAATGGAATGTCTTTCATTATATAGAGCCAACATAAATTTCCATGAAAGGTAAATCACTGTATGTATAGTGAATTCACCCCCGATTCTGTACAAGTGCTTGGAGGAGGATGAATCTTCTTTATCACCATCATCTCAAGCATGGATATTACATACCTAAGAGCATGCATATCATTATTAGATGATTTATTCTTAGGAAGAAACCATCCTTGAATACATGACTATTGTGAGTTAATTCGCTAAAGTGTTTCTTGATAAATTTATGGGTCTTCCTCTGAAAATAGAGGTTGATTTCTCGATTGATCGTATACCTAGGGAATTTCCAATATCCAAGACTCTATATAGAATAGATGTTGTGGAACTTGAGGAGAAGAAGAATCAACTACAATAGAATCTAGATAAAGGGTTCATACACCCAAGTGCTTCACCATGGGGTGCACCAATCCTCTTCGTCAATAAGGTTGGGTAAATGTTCCTTTGCATTGATTATCATGAGCTCAACAAAATCAGGATAAAAAATCTTCCTCTACCACGAATTGATGACTTGTTTGATCAACTATGTGGAGCACAATACTTCTATAAGTTGGATCATCAGTCGGGAAATTATCAAGTATCGGTGAAGAAGGATAATATCCCCATGACAATGTTTGAAGGTGATTTGTCTCTGGTGATTTCAGTGTTCTCACGACGGATGGATTCAGTTCGACTCATGACAATGTTTGACAAAGTTGATGTTTCCTGGTGTTCTAGTTCCATAATCTGTTTTCTACTTCATTTTGTGGTGTTGTGCTTGGTGAATTTTTTTCTATTTTTGGACTCTATTAGGTGTATATATCCTGTTATTGGTGTGAATGGTTTTGGGTGTTTTTTCAATGATGATGATGGAGCTTTTGCGATGATGATAATGGAATTCGGTAATCTTCCTTAACAGCTATCTGGTGTAATGACCGGTAATTTGACATTGTTAGCTACAGTTTGAACTATGACTTGATATTTTGATATTTGAATTTTGAATTGGTTTTTGTGGTGGTTTTCTTAGTAGTGGATTTTTTATGGTTCCCACTTATCCAAATAGTTGTTTTTATAAAATAAAAAAATGGATTGTGTGGAAAGAGAATGTCCCTAAGACTACATTTTGTACAAGATACAGGCACTGTGAATTCATAGTAATGCCTTTCAGACTCACTAATTCTCTATAAATATTCATGGAATTGATGAATAGGGTCTTTATAGATTACCTCGAAAAAAATTGGTAGACTTTATAAATGATATTATAATATACCTCAAAACCAAGTATTAGCATGAGAAGCATCTAAGGACTATACTAGAGACCTTGTGAAATGATATGATCTATGAAAAGTACAGAAAGTGTGAGTTCTGGTTAAATTTGGTCTCATTATTTGGTCGTATCATCACAAAAAATGGGATATCTTTGGATCCCACCAAGACAGCTGCAATTGAGGGATGTTAGAGGCCAACATCGGTGACAGATATCCATAGCTTCTTGGGGTTTTCTTGATATTATCATCAATTTGTGAGAAATTTCTCATGATTTCCCAACCTTCTTACTAAGATAAATCAGAAGGTAGTATAGTTTTCTTGGAGAGATGAATGTGAAGATAGCATCAAGGTGTTGAGAATGGGGCTTACCACTACACCTGTGCTCACACTACCCACAAGTGGTGAAATTTTTGTGGTTTTTAGTAATGCTTCGAAGAAGGTCCTGGGAACTGTGTTGATGAAAAATGACAAATTCATTGCCTATAATTCAATGAAATTAGATGTTCATGAGAAAAATTATCCAAAACATGATCTGGATTTGGGTGCAGTAATATTCTATTTCAAAATTTGGCGACATTGCATATTTGGGGAGAAGAGTGAAATATACACAGATCAAAAAATCCTCCAGTATATATTTGAATAGAAATATTTGAACATGCGCTAATAAAGATAGTTATAGCTGATCAATTGCTATGACTGCTCAATCCATTACCACCATAGGAAACCGAACAAGGTGAAACATGCTCTAAGTAGAAAGGACCTAGAGATTCTATAATTGATGGGAATTGAAAAGTATCAAATATTTGTAGATTTTATGAATACAGACATGGGAATAATAAATAAGGTAACATCATAAATCCTTTCCAATATTATATCTCAATTGTCACTTTTGAATAGGTCAAAGGATGCTCAAAAGGATGATATGGGAATTCAAAAAATAGTGGAAACTATCACAAAAGGGAAATCCTTAGAATTAAATGATAATGAAAAAATAATTTTTAGATTTGGTAAAAGAATATGTGTTACATCATGTTTGTATTTGAAGAAATAACTTTTGGATGATGCACATACATTGAATTTCTCTATTGAACCAGGAAACACAACGATTTATCATGATTTACAAGAGAATTTTTGGTGGGATAACAGGATGACAGAGATCACTGTGTAAAAATCAATGTTCCTGGAATGTCAGCAAGTGAAGGCTGAGAGGAATAATTATAAGGGGAGGATTCTACCCTTACCCATACCAAAATGTAGATGGAAAAACATCACTGTAGACTTTTTCACCAGATAACGGAAGAAATCCAAAAGAAACAATGATATATTGGTTATTGTGGATTGTCTTAAAAAGACTTCACACGTCATTGCAATTTAGAAGGATTTATCATTAGATCAATTGGCATGGATATACATAAGATAAGTGGTAAGGTTTCATGGAGTACCACTATCAATTATATCTGATCGTAATCCAAGATTCACCTCTATGTTTTGGAAGAGTTTCTAACATGATCTGAATACATATCTAAACTTAATATGGTTTATCATCCTCAAACGGATGGAAAATCTGAGAAAAATATCCAAACACTTGAGGACATATTGATAGAATTCTCAATGGACTTAAAAGAAGGATAGGATCAACATCTTCCTATAGTTGAGTTATCTTACAATAAACTTTTCCACTCCAGCAACCAAATTTCTATTTATGAAGCCTTTTGTGAGAAGAGGTGTAGAACACTATCATGTTGCGATGAAGTTGGGGAGAAAAAACTCATAGGCTAAGAAATGGTTGAAGAAATGGTGGAGAAGGTTAAGACCATCCATCAACACATTAATTCTACTCAGATTCAAAAAAAGAGCTATACTGATAACCGTCGATGAGACCTATAGTTTGATTTGGTTGTCATGGTATTCCTCTGCATATCACCGTGGAAGAGAGTTGTGAGATTTTAGAAGAAGGAAAAGCATAGTCCAAGGTACATTGGCACTTTTGAGATCCTTGATCGCATTAGAGCAGTGGACTATCGACTAGCACTCCCATCAAACCTATCTCAAGTACATTATGTATTCCATGTATCACTCTTGAGGATGTAAATACCTAACCCTTTGCATGTACTCAATCTGGAGGTGGTACCATTAGAGAATGACCTCTCCTATGATGAAAATAAATTGATGATCTTAGATCATAGGGAAAAAGTTCTTTGAAATAAGAAAATTCCCCTCATCAAGGTGTTGTGGTGAATCAAAAAGTTGGAAGAATCAATGTGAGAATTGGAGGGAGTGATGAACTAGAGTTACCCTCATCTGTTATAGTGTTGAAAAAAAAGGAAATGTTGAGGGTTAAAATTTTTAAAGGGGGAATATTGTAACCACGAAAACATTTGTTAATGGAAATTCCTCTTGAACTAATTAATTTTATTATTATGTAAAATGGTTATATAACATATGCAATTCCTTAGTTTTATATTTTTTTTATTTTAAAATACTATTAAGAATTTTTACCATTTCTAATATAGTCTTTGAATAGTGATCACATGACTAGTATAAATATATGGCTTTAACAAATCCAATTTACTCATATAAAGGAATTTATGGGCTAATCTAATAATGTTTCCCCATACAAAGCCCATTTGTAAGTGCTCGAAAAAGAGGTAGCATCACTGGGCTATTCTCTCTACGAAGCCCAAGTTGAGCTTCAACACGGTAATCTTGAACAGAACTGCCTACGGGAGAATTGGAAGTTAATAGAGATTACCACTCAAGAAATGTTATCTGAGTCACCCTAAGAGACTATCGTCATCACACACCTTACCCTTATGTCTTTTATGGGTGTTATAAGGGGTTTTGTAATAATACCCTAACACTATGATTATGTGTATTATTTTTGTATAGAATAATAAATATACATTCATTTTATTATTGTTACATTGAGCTAAAATAGTATTTTTTGGTTAATATTAAAATTCAATTAAGAAATCTATTTTGATCAATTAATTGATTTATGAATTAAATAATATTTTAATAAAATATTATTACTAAATTAATTTTTATTAAATATAATTTATCACATAATTTTTTAATGAACGCAATTTTAATTTAATTAAGGTTTTAAAACTATTTTTGTTAAAACCCATGAATTTTTTAATAAATGTCGGTTTATATTTTAAAAGTAAAAATTCACATATTTAGAAAATTATTGAGATAAAATTAATGTCATTTTTGTATTCAGGATGTTGAAATTATCAAATGCTTAATTTTTCATAATTTCTTGAGATAATCAAATTTTTGGGTAAAAATTAAATACCGTTTAAATATATAATGTGTGTTATGACATCATAATTACCCAATAGTGTTGTAATAACATACAATTAAAAGTTTTTTTTGACGAATATTTATTTTAACTTTAAAATAATGTTATTTTAGATTTGTTTAATTCATTATATGGTGTCTTAGTGGACCCTCCAAGAGTTATAAAATATTTTTATATTTTTAAAATGATTTCCTTGAGAGTCTGACTCCCCTCCTCATAAGGAAGCATAAAATATTTATCAGTTCGGCCGTTTTCCTAATAAAATAATTTTTTACACTACCCTTTTGCAAAAAATTATGGGAAAAACATTGGATGCTTTTTTGTTTTGATTAGATTAATGTGTAGTGTCCAAAACCGAAATAATAAAGAATTCTCTCTCATTTCCTATATAAAACCAATCAATCTCCCAATACTATTCTCCCAAACCATTTTAATCTCAACCAACCCCTATAATCCTCTCTCTAGAATCCTCCCAAGGTGCCCAAATCTCCGATGAATCCTCTTTAAATCCCCTACCAAGACTTTGGGGTCACATTTTTAAGTAAGGGATTTCTTCGAGTCTCATATTTGTCTAAATTTCTTTATATTATTATACCCATTTTTTTAATTAAAAATGTTGGGGTATGATTTCTCACCGCCCCCATACTTCCCCAATTATGTTTTAATGATGATATACCTCTTTATCTTTCATTAATTTCTTCATTTCCCACTCATTACCATACGGAAATTCTGTGTGGAATTTCTCTCTTCTCCGTTACATTTAAGTGATTATTTTATATTATGCATCTAAATTCCATTAAAAATGTTGGGAAATGTATCTATATTACCACCTTAATTTTCATTTCATTTACATATTATAAGATACCCATTTATCTCTCATCAACCAAATTGATGAGTTCTTCTATCAAGCTGTTATGCTGCCGAAATTGCACCACGATTATCCAATCCAAAGTCATTATGTAGTGAATACCATGACCATTTCCCTATCAAGGGTATTAACCTATATGAACATTTAATTATTGAATCTGGAGTTTCATGTATTAATTCCCCATTGATTTATCATATAATAAATGATTATGTTTAATGAATGCATGTTGTATGATCTAGGTGGAACACTTATGCATGAAATGAAATGATTTAGAACGGTGTGCCCTGGTAGCACTCCAATGCATTGGATAAACATTTGAATCTTGATATTTCATGTGAGTTGAGGTTTTAATCACGATAATTAAATTGAAATGAGGTTTTACTCATTCCCCATGTGCAATGAGCTTCAGCTCATGCTAAAATCATGTTAAATGTTGTTGCCACATTTCCATGTTATGATAATCATTTGATATCATGTCATTATTGTCATGTTTTGATTATGATACATTTATATTCCTATTGCCTAACATGTATTGTATTATTCATTTTATACCTTTTATAATCCCTTGATGGTCTTTATAGCTCACCCTTTTCTTATGCATTTCTTTATGTTATCACATTCAATGTTAAGTTTGAAGGAATGTGTGTGGTCATGTAAAAGGACGTTTTCAATAAAGATGTGTATTTCATGTTTTAAGTTGTTATGTAATGTTACAATTCCCCAAAGACACTAGATCTCTCGATCTTCTATGTTGTGTCAAGTAATGATTTTATGTAATAAATAATGTTTAAGTGTGATATAAAGAGAATTGTTGTTATAGAAATTAATGATATTCACACTATGATGAAAATTATTATAAGGCTCCCATAAAAATACCATCCAAAAGTGTCATCCATTGAGAAAGGTTATCTATAAATGATTTATATGGATAGTTTTTTAAGAGGTCTTATGGATTATAAAATTTTAGTTGATACAAAAAATGAGAAACTTCATGTAAGAAAGGAAATAGTATTAAAATCTCTAAAACAACTTGACATCTCAATGGATAATGATGAGGGATATGATGTGGCTAGTGAACATCTTTCTCATTTTTTAAAATTTTCAAAAATGGAATATCGAGATTTGAAGGAAAGATTCCATTGTATTGTTTTCAATGTGGTGGAGCATAGAACAATTTCTCTCAGTACTCAAGAAAATTTGTTGGTGTTGAGTGAAGAATAATCATGAAAAAGCCTCATAAAAGGTTCCCTAAAATGCATACATAAAACTATGAATGGAATAATAAAGACAGATATTCATCTACCTTGATGAAAAATATGATAATGAATTTTTTGAGTATGTAGAACCAGAGTTTAAAAATGAACCGGAATCATCCATGATTTCTATAGTTGAAATGATAAAACCAACAAATGATGAGTTTAATCAGTTGATTAGTGTTTTTGATCACAAGGAGGAACTTTGGCGCACTCTTGATGACTTTAAAAATTAATCAAATAAAAATAGAAAGATAATAACCTTGATAAAAGAGTCATCATAGTATGTGGATCATCCATATGTGGATGTTGACCAACTAGAATGAGATGAATAAGAAAATTTAATAAATTTTGAAATCTCAGAAGTGGTAATGATGTTTAAAATCATGATTTAAATTACTGAAAAAATCATTAACGACCTTACGTTAAGATTGGAGGAAATTACAACGATGGTTTAGGGTCTTGAGGAATAAGTTTTTAACTCAAATACTAAACTAGAAACAGAATAGATATCAAGGGAAATGAAGATGAAAATACTACATGGAATATCGTTTTTATGAAGATTTGTTAGAAATAGATAAACATGGTTCTAGAGGAGTAGATAAGTCCTTAAATGATCAAATATCCAAATTTATGGGGGAAACACGAATAAGTTTTGGTATAGAAAAATATAAGCTTGAAAATGGGATGAGCTCATATAAATGGAAGTAGAATGTTGGCAATAACACAAAGGCAACCCATGCCCTAACAGAGACTGATTTAAACAAAAAATAAATGATAGAAAGAAAAAAACCCTAACCATAAAGAGAGGATATATAGTAAAATACTTTTACAAAATAATGGTAAATGTGGAATAATGTAAGTGAGAAAATATTTCCCCCTATAAAATCACAATTCAGTGGATTTCTCAGCCATACCATGTCTTAATATAAAGTGGTAAAGAGATATTTGAATGGTGAATCTCCTAGAAGTCAACAAAGGAAAATGAGATCATATCCCTCATTTTATATAATAAATAGATTCCACAGTTATTATTTTCAATATTTTAACTATCTCGATAAAATATTAATTTTATAAATAGGAATGGTGGGAACTGTAACTACAACACTACGTGATGAGTCAATAACCGTAATCCAAGAAAAATAACCCTTGAAAATAAGTAATCTACTCCAAAAGATGATGAATATAAGTATGATGAATCTAGGCATATTGAAAATATATTGGAAAGGGTATATTTTTTATCTACCCAATAAGGTGTCTCATGTAAGGAAAAAAAGAATATCAATAAATCCAACCATGCATAAATTTATCCCAAACCTACAAAGAATAGTAACACCTCAATTACTATCAAAAGATACTCATCCCACATGAAATTAAATACATATTTTTTTAAAAATGTATAATAAAATGGTTGATGAAATATTTAGATTTATAAAAGTTAGTTCCATAGTGATCAAAGATAGTGAAAATAAAAAACTATTAAATTATGAGCTAATGAATATTAAATTTCTTTACAAGGATGATTTTTTTCACAATCTCCTGACTGTGAGTCGGCTCTTTGAATTAGGATTTGTTGTAATAATAAACCATATTGGGTGCATTATAAAAGGAAATATATGTAATTATCTCATGAAATGATGCACGATAACTAGAAATTTTTAACCAATTCAAATTAAATAAACCAATTTTTTATTTATAATTGATGTTTAAAAAAACATGTGTCACCCAAGGATGGGTCACATTAATTACAAAATCATGGAATACCTATCAAAGTTAATGATTTTTGTCAATATTTTCAACTTGATGTTTGATCAAAAATTGTAATGTGATACTTTCATTAAAGGAAATTTGTTTCAGTGTTCATACTGGTCGAAGAATAAAAGGATGCTGAATCTTATTGATCTTATCCACATAGATGTGTGTGATTTAATAAATGAGGCTTGAACATATGGAGTGTGGAACTTCAATATTTTTATTGATGATTATCGTTGAATGGATTGTGTGATTTTTATTCACAATATCAATCCAGTTCTCTATTTAATTTAGAGTTCTCATCAAAGATATAATTATGTAACTAGTTGTACAATCATGAGTTTACAATATAACAATACAATATAAAACACAGGTATTGAATTTGAAAATTTCCACAAAAAACATGTGTTAAATCATGATGTTTTATTAATGATAACCCCTCAAAAAAATTGGTCATTAGAGAGAGAAATTGATAGGTGAATAATAATGATAGAACTGTGCTAATTGAGATCAATGTTTCTCCTCATTTCTGAAAAGGGGTATGTTAGGTAGTGGTGTATACTCAAAATTGAATAAGTATTTTTATAGGAGAGACTAGGAAACTATGTGCGATATTTCATGGAAGGAATCCCTTTATAATTTATTTTCATGTTTTTGGATGTAAATGTTTTATCTAAAAATAATAATAAAATCAAGGAATGTATGATGGTGCAGAAGAAAAGGGAATACACAATGGATATTAAATTAATATTAAAGCCAACAGGTGTTTGAATAATCATATTTAAATGATGGTGGAAATAAATTATGTCAATATCATTGATTATAAAATGATAAATACCTTTAGGATCTCATGTTTTTATATGATTAAATGTGAAGAATAAATTAGACAACATGCATATTAAAATATAGAATTAGTGGAAGGATTACAAAAAATTCAGTGATCTCAAAATGTTGTAAATTTAGAAGGGGAATTTGAAGTGGAAACTATAGCTGAAAAAAATAATCAGAACCTCTGAGGAGAAATATGAGATCATCGATTGATCAGTACAACATCATTGGGGATTGGACAACACCGATACAGACTAAAATAATGAGGAATTAAAAAATCATTCCATTTTATCAACTGCGAAACCAAACCTATTTGAAGAAGTAGTAAAGGATGAATAATTGGATTATTCCATTAATTAAGATATTGATAATATTGAAATAAACCAGACATGTGACATTTTTAAGAAAATATATAATCATAATGTTATTAGAACAAAGTGGATCATTACAAAAATTGATGGGCATGAAAATGTGATCATAAATAAGGAATTCTGGTTGTGTAAAGGTTATGAAAAAATTGAATTCATTGATTTTGAGGAAATTGTTTCTCTATTAGATTGATTGTAGTTGAATAGAACCATACATTCCATGGTAATTAAAATAGGATACAAATTTTATTTGATGGATGTCAAAATGGTATTCATAAATGGTCAACTTGAAGAAGAAGTCTACATTGATCAACCAGTGGTCTTTTTGATAAGAAATGATAAAATAAATGCTTTAATAATGAATAAGGCTCCCAATGATCTAAATAAGGAAACATGACGTTGGTAATCTTATTTTTATTCTTATCTGAAGAATCTATAATTTAAAAGGGGGGATACTGACCATAGTCTCTATGAGAATAATTCATAGGAATAAAAATTTATAATGCTTGTGTCTGTGATTGATATTATTTTTAGAGGAAGTTGGTATGGATCCGTGGAAGAATTTGAGAGTCATGTAAAATAAGAATTTTAAATGTCCATGGATATTGAACTCATGTAATTTTTCACATGGAAATCATGAGGATGGGGAATTTTTGTATACCACCAAGTATAGTAGGATCATTGGGACATTGTTACACATGACTATAACCTAGAAAAATATCATTTTTGCAACATGTTTATCACCTTTCCTCCAAATTACTATGATGGAGGATAATTTTACAAACATTAAAACAATCATTTGTTATATTTTAGGTAATCTAATTTTTAACTTGTAATTTTTATTTGGAAAGGATTGTGAATTAGAATTTTTTTTATAATTATTGGGTAGTAGATTTGGTGAGTCTAAAGTCCACAAGTGGTGGTGCATTTTGCATAGTAAATAAGTGTGTGGGATATTTCTTCAAGAAATAAGAAAACACTTCTGCTATTATGTGTGAATAATATATTATTTTTGCGAAAAAAGAATGAACATAGCTACTATAGATGTAGCAGAAACTTGATGATATTAAATATGAGGTGAAACAGTCGATTATGATACATTATAAAAATAAGATCATGATTTAACCTATGGAAATTCTAGTTCAAAACAATCATACATAACATATTGAGATCCTATATCAATTCTTCAATGAAAAATTTGGACTAGGTGTGATTAGAATTGATTATTTTTTAACTAATGATTAGGTGGAAGAAATTCTATAGTGACCCTAGCCTTTTTCACATAACATTAGATGATTTTAATCATAATTATGCATTATAATACAACACAACGACCATGAAGTCTAGTGTCTTTGAATAATAGGTACATAAAAGTGAAAACATAAAACAATTCTCTATTTAATATTCTTATTAACCTCCTAACATATAGCACAAGTCAAGCCTAACAGCCAAGACTATTGCATATGGTAGCACATGTCAAGGATAACCACCAAGACCACTGAACATTATGTCTCATTCGACTCAATGTTACCCAATGCATTAGTTCTCTATCTAAGAACAATCATCATAAAATGGTCATAGATATTGTTTTTACATACAGAATCATACATAATCAATCATATTTAAACATAATGGTTTCCCATGGAATGAATTGGGTGTCATATTCATGTCATAAAGCATTACAAGTGAGTGTATCATAAAATTATCCATTATGGAAAAGTATTAGATAATTCATGGAAATTCAAAAGGTTAATAGGAATGTATCATTATAACTGATGTCAATTTTAAGTGATGAATTTCAAAGAGATTAATTAAGAAACTTTTGAACTAAAACATTTTAGTGCAGTTTAAGGAAAATATAAAATATCACTTAAAATAGAAAAGAGAATATTATTATTTATAAAACTGTAATGGAACCAAAAAGTTTTGAATAATATAAATATTTGTTTCATAAAAATAACGGTTCTTTAAAATATATTATTGTGTTCCCATGAAATTGGATAAGAATTTGGGAAGTTCCCTTAAACATGTTTGCTTATCGGGAAGTATTAAGGAGGGAACCACTTAAAACATGTATATCCCCAAAATTCAATAATGAATGGACCATGTTAAATGAGTTTTTTTCATATAAATATCATTTATAATAGGTTCATAAAATTAATAAATAACTGTATTTGGGTAAAAAGAATGATAGAACAACATGAAGGAATAATGAAGGTTTGGGTAGAGTCTGCTACCTTAAGATCGATGGTGTTCTCCACTTGATACTAATGACCTGAATAATAAAATTATGTTCATTAATTACAAATTATAGAACCTATTTTACATGTAATGGATTTATTATATCCTTTTTTATTTCATTAATAAAATTTTTGATTGGTTATGAGGTTCAATTTCATTATTCGGGTCTATTTGTTTCAGGATTGGTTTACTTATATACATGAATGGATAATCATGTAAAATGAAGATTGTTGTCTAGAATTAGAGTTATATTATTAAACATACAGATGTTTTCATGGTTTTAAATTTATTTTGTTTAATTTTAGTGAAGATGATTCAATATATAAAACATTAGTGATAACCTTTTGGGTTTATTGGCGGTTTTTTATCACAACAAACACATTTTGATTTACAAATTTAAACCATGTAAAAAAAGATTCCTAAACCATATATAAGAAATAATAAATATATTATAATTTTTCTCAAACATGATAATGTTTTCATGACCATAATTAATGACTTTAAAGGAAATAAAACAACCCATCATCCTTGAATGTGGTAAATTAACACTTCTCGGATGATGTTTTTTCTACTAGTATAAAATAAGGGTGAAGGAGAGATGATAATAAATTATTCCATAATCATTTAAAAAATATAGTACATATAAGGCACTATATTTTTCAAAACATTTGGATGAGTAGAGGTAAGGATAGAAAATAAAACAAAGGAACTTGAAAGGAAATTAAAATAATTTAAAAAATAAATTTACCTCTTGAATTAATCTTCTATGAGAGCCACGCAATGGGAGAGGATTTGGTCTTATGAGGAGACCAATGGATGATGGATATGAGGAAGGATATTGGGGAGATATTTATGTAGAATTTAGGCAATCCACAAGGCTTTATAGAATTGATGAGAAGAGGGGAGTGTGGGTGATTTTTATATAGTAGGGGAGGAGGGTTTTTTTAATATTTAAATCATTGGTTTATTATTTTTCCCTAATAAAATAAATATAGACGACTCCATGATAAAAAATATAAATATTTACATGTAAATTCTAAAAAATGGTGCTTACATAAGCACAACATCATCCCTTACCTAATAATTAATATATTCAGGTTATTTTGTAAATTAGCATATTTCACTATTCATAAAAAATTCACGTATTTCAAACAAATCCAAAAAATCCACCGTAACTACTTTTAGACTTGTAGAATCCAAAAGTGAAATTATTTTTTAAAAATTAATTTTCTAAATATGATTAATTTAATTTTTAATTAAAATTATAATTTACTTGAAAATACATATTTTAAAACTCTAATTGATTTTATAATTCTTTCAAAAATGGCATAAGGTCTTATAAAATTATCCTAAACCCATAATACCTAAAAATGTCAGTTTATTAACATATTTTAGGAAAATAATTTTTCTTTTAAATTATTTAATTAATTTTCATTAATTATTTATGACTTATAAAAAATACCAATACTTTTACTATGGTCATATTATCATTTATAAGATGCATAAATTTTATTTATACATTCAAGGGTGAGGGTAGTATTATATTAGATGATTTACTATTCATAAGGATTATATTACTATTCATAAGGGTCAGTTATTATTCATAAGGGAATGTTACAATTCAAAAAAAAATTATGTTCCTTCCATCAGACGCCAAAAATCACCATAAATGCAACTGTGTATGTCAAATTTTCAAAATTTTAGACATAGATGTTGAAAATTTATTTCTAATGATAATATAGTATTTAGTATCATTATATTCCATTTTTTTACCTAATTTGATTATACTATAAGTAATAATTATAATAAGGTAATTCCATTGATAAAACATTGGTTCGTTACATTTTTTCCCCCTTATGAAATTTCACCCTCAAAATTTTAGTTTACATTCTAAGCCATAAATTGGTATGGGTACTTTTCTTCATTGCTTCCTCAAGTTCCCATGTTTCCTCTTTATAATTATAGTTCTTCCATAGTACCATAACTAGGTGAGTAGTCTGGCTATGTATAACATTGTCTCTTGGATCCAAGATCTTCATTGGCTTCTCCTATTTAGAATGATCTTTCACTAAATGTACCACCTATGATGTCAGTACATATGAAGGATTGGGTAGGTACTTTATTGACTGGGATACATGGAAGACCTCGTTCACATTAGGCATGGTAGGTGGAAATTCCAGTTGATAGGAAACAACTCTGAAACAATCATGTATCTCAATGGGGTTCATGTACCTCAAACATAGCTTTCTTTTCTTCCCAAACCTCATGAACTTATTCCAAAGAGATATGCTGAGAAATATCCTGTCTCTAATTTTGAAATCAAGGTCTCATCGGCAATTGTCTATATAAATATTTTTTTGACTTTGGGCTTATTTTATGTGTTGTGGAATTGTTTTCACCTTCTCCACCATTTCTTCAACCATTTCATTTCCTAGAATCTTACAATCACCAACTTCATCCCAACACAATGGTGTTCTTCACCTTTTCCCATAAAGGGCTTCATATGGTTTCATTTAAATTTTTGAGTAGAAATTATTGTTGTAGGAGAATTTTACTTGTGGGATATGTTGGTCCCATTATCTATTGAAGACCATAGAACATGCTCTAAACATATCTTCCAATATCTAAATAGTTCAAACAGATCAGCCATCAGTTTAAGGATGATAGGTTGTACTGAAGTTCAGTTCAATGCTTAGAGAATTTTAGAGACTTTTCTAGAACATCGAGGTGAATATCCAATCACTATCAGATACAATAGATAGTGGTACTCCATATATCCTTACCACCAATTTAATATATATCCGTGAAATTTTATCCAATTATAAGTCCACATGAATTTCAATAAATTGAGTTTTCATTGTAAGTCGATCCGTAATGACCTATCTACAATTGTTTTTTTCAGGATGTCATTGGAAGTCCAGTGACAAAGTCTATAGTGATGTTCCCCCACATTCAAGTTGGTATGGGTAGTGGTTTCATTATCCCCTTTGACTTATGTCTTTTAGCCATAACTTGTTGACATATCAGGCACTTTGATGTATACTCAGTAATATTTTTCTTTATATTGTCCCACTAAAAGATCTCTGAGAGATCGCAGTACATCTTTATTCTCCCTGGGTTAATTGAGAAGGTTTAACTCTATTCATAATTTAAAATATCCATATTTATCTATGGATCAGATGATACACATAATCAAGATCCAAATATTACAACTCCTTCCTCCTCATTCTTGGGCTCAGTATATTTCTCATTTTTAATGCATTCCACCATTTTCTGTATTTCCAAAACTGTTCATTGAGGATCATTTGTTTTTCCCTGAGGGATGGTTGAGTAATCATTTGATAAAGGATTGATTATGTCCTTCCCTTAAGGATTACCATGTCTATCCTATGCAAATTTAAGAATATTGGATCATTTTCAATTCTATTAATTGAAAAAGATTCAGGATCCTTTCTTCTTAGATCACCTGGCAGCTTATTTGCCTTACCGAGATGGTAGTGGATTGAGAAGGCATAATCTTGGATGAGATCTAACCATCTTCTCTAGTGCATATTAATCTATTTCTATGTGAATATATATTTGAGAATATTTTGATCAGTACATATCTCACACTTCTTCTCGTATAGATAACGCCGTCAGATTTTCAACTCAAAGATCGTAGCTACCAACTCTAGATCATGTGTAGGATAGTTTGGCTCATTGATTTTCAGCTACCTTGAGGCATAGGATATAAATTTATCATTTATAATAATCACACAACCTAATACCCTATTTTAATCATCCTTTTCAACCGCAAATATTTCTCCACTTGTCGGGAGTGTGAGTGTTGGCATAGTGATAAGCCTCTTTTTCAACTCCGTAGAGTAGTCTTCGCATTCTTGAGTCCATGAAAACATCACCCCCTTCTGTGGAAGCTTGGTAATTGGGTATTATAATCATGAAAGGATCTCCACAAATCATCGGTAATACCCAGGTAGACCAAGGAGTCTAGGGATCTCTATTGCACATGTTATCTTGGGCCACTCTTCAATTGCCTTTGTCTTGTAAGGGTCTAAAAATATCCATTTACAGGTGATAACATGCCCCATTAATGATACATCCACCATCCAAAACTCAAACTTACTATAATTTTAATATAGTTTCTCCCTTCTCTAAGTGTTCAGCACAGTATTAAAATGCACCTCATGTTCCTCCTTCCTCTTGGAGTATATTAGAATATCATCAAAAAAATAATATCACAAATTTGATGAGGAAATCTCTAAAGATTCTATTCATTAGATCCATAAAACTTTCTGAAGCATTAGTGAGTTTTTAGGGAATCATTATGAACCCATACTGACTATACCTCTTTTTAAAGTTAGTCTTGGGAATGTCATCTTTCCTCACCATTAATTGGTGATATCCCGCTCGAAGGTCCACCATATAGAAATAACAATCCCCAAGAATGTAGACAAACAAGTTATTTATTAGTGGCAGAGGATGCTTGTTCTTTATGATTATTTTATTGACATCATGATAATAAACGCAAAGGAACATTGATATGTCCTTCTTCTTGATTAAGAGGATGAGAAAACCACATGGTCCCACACTTGGGCATAAAAACCATTCCCTATATTCTCCTATAACTTCTTCTTCATCTCTTACAGCTCTACGGTGGCCATTCTATAAGGTGTATTTCATATTGGAAAAGATATAGAAATATGTATGATTGATAAATTTACCTCTCGATCAGGAGGAAAACCAGACAACTCTTTAGGGAATACATCAGTGTAATCCCTCATGATTGGGATTTCTACAAGAAGTATCATATCCTTTGTCTCAATCATTTTGGTTAAAAATGTTTTCTCATAAATCAGTAGTATTCAAACTTGAGACACTGACTCAAAAAGAGATTAATCTTCCTCCTTACATTTGTAAGAAAATGGAGGATGCTTCTGGATGTGAAGAGTGATCTCTCTTTATCAATTACTGATATTGGATTCAAATAAAGATATCAATCCATGTCCAAGATAGCATCTACCTACACTAAAGGAAGTATTAAAATATTTTATCAGAGGTTCAGTCCACATACGTTAACCGAAGGGGAGTTATAAACCATGGATTCAATAATTTCACCATTCATTGTTCTCAGAGGAATCTTATCCTCTAAATTATGAGGTGGTGTTTGAGTAGTTATACTAAACATGATGTAATTCCCTAACCCTAGTAACCCAGATTCGGTGCATTATTTTTATACATTGGCATGATTATAAGGAATCACGTCCTGAAGGACCGATTAGTTTAGCAGTCTTGGAAAATAGATTACATACATGAATGTTACATTTCACTTTAAGACATACAAAACAACATAAATAATCTTTATGAATGCCATTATTCACTTGGCTTAACCCTGTATATCAATCACAGTACACTTCTTGGAATCATGGGAAAAATAAAACATAAAAAGGGGTGAGCTCAAACCCTCAGTAAGGGTAATCAATACAGTGGAAACTTTAATAAATATTCATAAACATTTAAGGCAATGTATAACTAAAAAAAGACTTTTAAACTTGAACATCAACATAATATGGCAAAAATAAAATAATTACATTTACTTATTCACATGGGTATTCTACTAGTCTAATAATCTCATGAAATATCACTAACCACTTTCATAATTATGGAATTCATAATGACAGACTATCATAACCATGTAGCCAAGGCCTCGTGCCAAGACTACAAATAAGATTTTGTCAAGGCCTCGTTCCAAGACACTAGTTGTCTCATGAGACCTACTGATGCATCTAGGAGCTATAGAGGGCTCCACCCGTCACTTATTAAGTCCAATTCATTCCTCATATGAACTGGTTTAAACATAACATAAACATTCATATTAAAACTACCATACGAAATATCAATACTTTCTCCATAAACCATGAATGGTATAAAAATAACACATCCACAGAAAAACATATCACAAAACCTTCAACACAATATGGAAGATTTGTATCATGATAAATCAACTTCAATACAAGTTTAAAATCCATTAAATAATTTTGACATAGATGAAAATGATTTGTAAAACTCTTTGAGAGAAATACCCTTTTTTCATGAAAACATTTAAAAGATTCACAATTTAAAAAAGAAATAATTTAAAGACATTTTTGAATCAAAGTGTCCCATACCACTTTGAAACTTGTTAAAGTAATTAACATTCCAAAAACATTCATGTCCATATAAATAACTCCTTAAAACCATTTTGACGACATGGACATTAAAGAAAAAGATTTAGAAGAATAAATATTTAAAACATTTTAAATGATGTTTTAGTAAAAAGTCCCTAAAATTAATTCCTTTCAAAACTCTTTCATAAAACATGTACATGGATAATAAATATGTCCCAGTAGATACTTATGTAAAAATAACCTCAGATAATAAAGAGACTGTGAAATTACCCCTTACCAATTTGGTAACATACGAAATATACACCCAATGAAAGAGTTATCATACAATTAATATGTAAATACACATAAATTAAAGTTTATTACACAAAGAATACAATTATGGGCAGTATATACACCACACAAAAGGTAATAGTGGCAATATGGCATGAATCTCACGATAATAAGGAGTGAGATGAAAACCCCTTACCTTGTACTTTTCTCTGATAGTGTGTATGTGAACCTCCTATATAATAGTTAAATCGTTGTTATGAAATTATAAAGGAATCATATTCATAAATATGATATCATATATGATATTTTAATATTTCATTGTTAATAATAATTTAGTATTATCGTCGTTTCAGGTGTTAAATGATTCATTTTTCTTTATATGCTTCATTACGTAAGCTGTGTTTGTTATGGATAGGTTCTATCTTATTCATATCCAGAATTATATCCAGTCCTTAAACATTACTTTTAATCATCGAACAAGAATTATTCATTAATGGATATTATGGGGAAATGAATCTCATCGCGTTCGTGGAGACAGTAATCCGTACGTACGCACGAATGCTACTTCCATTTCATTTTTCATTTTAAAAGCAATTAAAACAAAATGATACATAGGTATATTATTATCCTAGTATAATATAATATCTTATATTTTTTACTTACGTTCATTAACATGATCCTTTATATGTTTTATGTATGGTATGAACGAGTCATATCACTTTGAGGGGGCGGTAGTCCGCACTTCCTCAAATGAAATTATCGTATATATATACAACATGAAACGAATAATGATATGATATAAAATGGAATTAAAGAATCTTATATATAAAATAAATATCATAAATATCATATTTTATTATAGTTCCATCATAATGGACACCATTAGGGGTGATAGAAGATAATTAAACAATCATCGCTTCGTGAGGCGTTTGGTTTCCATCCACAAAAAACATTATGTTCTTCACCCATTAGATGGAGGTGTGTGTATGTGTAGTTATAATTATTCTAATAAGAATATCCTAGTATATTTATGATACTGGTTTTGTTATAAAAGAAAATAATAAGAAGATTTTAGTTGTCGGAGAAGTAAAATAAAATAAAAGAAGCTAAGAGAAATCGTTACCTTTAATTTGGGTAACTCCCTTTAGTTTGAACCAAAAAGGACTCTTGAAGTGCATTATTCCTAATGTAAGGCTTCTAAGAGGAGTATAGGGATGTAGGGAGCTTAAGTAGGAATAGTTTGGACGAGCCAAAAGGTTTGAGAGGTGTGAGGAATTGGTTAGAAGTGGTGTCCTTTTATAAGGGGGAGGAGGGGCTCTTTTGGAAAAACTTAAAGTATTATTATATAATAAATTCATATTAGGTTTCTAATGGATCCAAAGTGGATTATTCAAAGACTATGGTGGGGATGGGTCGAAATACTTTCAACCAAAATATTTTAGACAGGTTTGAGTCATTATATTAACCATATCATTTAGTTTTAACTCTTGGTTAATTAGTTTGACACTTACCATGTCACTTTGTATTTTTATATTATATAGTTAATAAACTTACAATATACCTCTATAAGACCACCAAGTGGTCCATTAATTATACACCTATCATGATAAATGTTTTTTGGCCTAACCTAAGATTTTTAGAAATTTAATATCAATTAATAATATAATATTTATTTTAAAAACTCTTTTATGTCAATTTTGACACTATTTGGTATTTTATTTTTTTATAAATCATAACAGCATGATTACTTCAAAAAAAGTTAATTAAATCAATCCTAACATGTCATATTAACCTATAAAATTCGTGGAATTTATTAAAAGTATCAAATTATATTTATTCGGGTATTGATAATGTCAATTATTTTAATATTTCACTAATTTGTTAATTACTGCATCATCATTGTGTCATAAATAAATTAACTTATTTAATGTATACAAATTATAAATAAAATACCATTATGTAGTAAATATTTTTAAATTTATAAGTAATATTTATAGTCGAAACTATAACATATATAACCCTATGTAAAAATTGTTTTACTAAAAGATATGGGCTTATATCATTTTTGTATTTACTTTAACTTAATTAATATAAAGTGTCATTATCACTTATAAGTGGATCCAGGGGATCCCAAAATCGACCCAAAGATGCCCATGGTCGTACATGTATCAACCAATAGGGTTCATACACGTTTTAGGGTAATTTATTATTATTATAATATTATTTATTACCCTTATTTACCGATTTACCGTTTAACCATGGTAAACAAAATATTTACCGAAGTAATTATTCAAAATGTCTAAAAATATAAGTTACCTATTTACAAAATTTTGAGATCCTGATTCCAAATATGGTGTCCATTTTTTCAAATTCAAAATACAGAAGTGGCAGAAATTAATTTAAAATTAATTCTCGCTGCCAAAACAAAAAGCGTGTTTTTAAGAGATAATTACTATCAAAAGATTGACACTTGTTTATGTCAGGTTTAAATGTGAAATTATGTTCAATGACCAAAATTGTATTAAATGTTAAAAATATATTTTAAATAACATTTAAAACCACTAAAATTCATAATTTATCACTATTAATTATTTTGATTAAAAAAATTGTTTTTAATAAAAAGTTAGTAATTTTCACTATTCATCAAAAATATAAGTTATCTGAAAAGTACCAAAATTTCATCCTAGGATAATTTCAACATTCCAAATCCAAAAATGAAGTCCATTTTGAAAGATAAAATGTATAAAATTTCAAAAGGCGGGTATTACTCTTCATAAGGGCTACTTTGATTGGTTGCGGCGTGTTAGAATCTCGAAGTTGCGTACAACACACACTACTCTATTATTCAAAGAGAAGCGTACCATGGAAGATTGGGGTGTTACATTCTCCCCTCCTTCAATTAATTGTATCTTCACAATTTATGCTCTGTATTGGAAACTTGGGATTGACATTTCAAAATATCTTAGTAGAAATCCCACATCGAAAAATTGATTAATGAGGCCACAATTTAAAATAAAGAGTGGTAAGTATGAAGGTTACCAAAAATAACACATACTAGGTTTCCATGTTGGAAAATATGGATATGGAAGAGAAATCAAACCATCAATATCTGATGGAGAGTGGTAGAGAACATGGCTATGAAAAGGCCAACAATCCCAAAGCCATAAATGTTTTATGATCTAAGGTACCATCTAAGAAACATTTTTGTTTTAAGTTCCTTTTCATAATGTTGAGGAATTTATTTATGAGATTGGATATGATCATAAGGAGATATATTTACTTTATAATTAGAGTTTTATCCATTAATAAATTTCTACCACAAATTCATCTTTCACCCCAAAATGTATTACAACTCAAAAATACTCTATGTATCCTAATTGTATAGGGTTCCAAATATAATGAATTTATAATTCACATATCAGACCATTAAAAAAAGTACATTATACCATCTAGGAACTTCACGTTGTCTAGTGGTAGGAAATAAAGCCCAATTGCACTATGGTTGTAGGTTTGATTCCCACAGCTTTGTCCAACGGGACGGGTCGTCACACTGTCTGCATGTTGTCCTTTTATAAAAATCCAAAAAAAACCATTCAAACATAATCCCTTCCTACCTTTAGACTTATCCAAAATACTTCTGTAAACTCTCAGTCCAAAATTTAAATGAAAGATAAACATAATGTTGATCCTTTTTACCCCGTAATAGCATGTGAATACATTCATCATGCATTCTTTTAAAACACTAAAACATCCTGAATTACCATAAAACCTTATTGATTACATTCATGCTCCCTTATTCCTTATAGAATACGGGATATAAATCATCCATCCAAAAATGTTGTAAACCCCAACAATAATGGAATATACAAATCTTTATTCAGTTTCAAGGCAGTCAAGAATATCCGATATAATTTACCCAAATAAACCATATCGTATTCCAAAATCAATACCTCAATATTAGGACCATATTAAGGATTATCTTTCCTTCAACCATGTAATTTCAAAAAAAATTAACTCGTTGTAGTGTCACTTTTCTTAGTACCATATAATCTCAAATCCTCAATGAAATAGTACTGCAGTACAATCCTTATTTATTTTCAATACATCATTTATACAACACTTCAATGAATAGTTCCAAAATACAACATAAGAACACTAGTCATTCCTTTTCATCTGTGGTAGTATCATAACTTGATTATTATCCAATATCATCATTTTCGGCATAGTCTGATGACTGGGACATTAGTTCACGTAGTGTCCAAACTCCTTGCAGATTAAGCGTTGTACATTTGAAATCTTTTTATAACCCTTGCAGTCACGTACTTGGTGTCCTTTTTTTCCACACTTATAAAATACTCTCATTCCCTTCAAGAATTTTCCAAGTTGATTCTTTCTACAGTTATCACATATGGTAAAATCCTTCTTTACCTTATTCCCTTTATCTGTCCTTCTCTCTACCATCCATTCCTTCTCTGGCTTCCCTTCAAATCCATAGGACTCCGAGAATTCATTACATATCTTATCAACACATAATACTATTTCTTCGTATGATGATAACGCATGGGAGACTATTTCCCTTCTAAATTCTATCTTATGTCCATGAACGATATGATCTTTCTTACTCTTTGGATCATGCGTATTGCTGGAGTTCTCATTCCTTTCTACTGGCTTCCATTTCAAAACAATGGCAAACACTAGATTAGTTTGTGAATAGAAATACCTAATCCAAAACATGTAAAATACTTAACATAAATTAAAAAGTTTATGGATATAATCCATAATCATAAAAATGTCTTCTTTGAGGAAGTATATACTCATAAACCCATCATAATGGTTTGTAACTAAAATGAGAATTATCCTAAGCATATCCCCCGTGAGTGTCGTAACCAAGAGTGCAACAAGGCCCGTTATCGTGCACCCGTTCCCGTTCGAGCCTAGCTCAAAGTAGTGTTTTTGGGTTTTAACCCTAGGTACATATGTGCCAGAGCCGCCTCTACCTGCTCATATCCAGATAGGGATGTATTTCCTGAAAAACTCACAAAATATCTACAATACCAAAGTTCTAGGAATTTCTTCTATAATAATCCTCAAAGTCTATCTTAGGATAATGTGCTCTAATCAGAGTTTATCTAAATCTAGTTTCCAAGGTTATTGTTAAACTTTCTGTGATACCAACTGTAACACCCCGGCCCCAGTTACCCAGATTCGGTGCATTATTTTTATATATTGGCATGATTACAAGGAATCAAGTCCCGAAGGGCCGATCAGTTTAGCAGTCTTGGAAAATAGATTGCATACATGAATGTTTCATTGAAATTTAAGACATACAAATCAACATAAATAATCTTTAGGAACGCCATTATTTTCTTTTCATAACCCTTCATATCAATCAGAATACACTTCTTGGAATCCTAGGGAAAATAAAACATAGAAAGGGGTGATCTCAAATGCTCAGTAAGGGTATGCAATACAGCGGAAACTTTAATAAATAATCATAAACATTTAAGGTAATGTATAACTAAAACAAAAGCCTTTTAAACTTGACCTTTAATATAATATGTCAAAAATAAAATAATTCCATTTACTTATTCACATGGGTATTCTACTAGTCGAATAATCTCATGCAATATCACTAACCACTTTCATAATTATTGAATGCATAATTCCATACTATCATAACCACGTAGCCAAGGCCTCGTTCCAAGACTACAAATAATATTTTGTCAAGGCCTTGTGCAAAGACACTAGTTTGTCTCATGATACCTACCAATATATTGAGGAGCTATAGCGGGCTCCACCGGTCACTTATTAAGGCCAATGCATTCCTCATATGAACAGTTTTAAACATAACATAAACATTCGTATTAAAACTAGCATACAAAATGTCAATACTTTTCCATACACCATGAATGGTATAAAAATAACACATCCACAGTCAAACACATCAAAAAACCTTCCACATGATATGGAAGATTTGTATCATGATAAATAAACTTCAAAACAAGTTTAAAATCCATTAATGAAATTTGACATAGATGAAAATGATTTATAAAACTCTTTGAGAGAAATACCCCTTTTTCATGAAAACATTTAAAAGTCCTACAATTTAGAAAATAAGTAATTTAACGACATTTTTGAATCAAATTTTCCCATACCACATTGAATCTTTTGAAAGGAATTAACATTCCAAAAACATTCATGTCCATATAAATAAATCCTTAACAACCATTTTGAAGACACGGACATTAAAGAAAAAGATTTAGAAGAATAAATATTTAAAACATTTGAAATGATGTCTTAGTAAAAATTTCCTAAAAATAATTCCATTGAAAACTCTTTCATAAAACTTGGACATGGATAATAAATATGTCCCAGAAGATACTTACGTAAAAACAACCTCCGATAATAACGAGATTCTGAAATTAACCATTACCAATTTGGTAACTTATGAAACATACACCCCATGAAAGAGGTATCATACAATGAATATGTAAATACACATAAATTAATGTTTATTACACAAATAATACAATTATGGGCAGTAAATACACCACACAAAAAGTAATAGTGGAAATATGGCATGAATCTCACGAGAATAAGAAGTGAGATGAAAACCCCTTACCTTCAACTTTTTCTTGATAGTGTGTATGTTAACCTCCTGTATAATAGTTTAATCATTTTTATTAAATTATAAAAGAATAATATTCATAAATATGATATCATATATGATCATTTAATATTTCTTTGTTAATAATATTTTAGTATTATCGTCGTTTCGGGTGTTAACTGATTCATTTTCCTTTATATGCTTCATTAGGTAAGCCGTTTTTTTTGGATAGTTTGTATCTTATTCATATACAGAATGATATCATGTCATTAAACATTAATTTTAATCATCAAATTATAATTTGTCATTAATGGATATGATGGTGAAATTAATCTCATCGTGTTCGTGGATACGGTAATCCGTACGTATGCACGAACACTACTTCTATTCCATTTTTCATTTTAAAAGTAATCAAAACCAAATGATAAATATGTATATTATTATTACAGTACAATATAATATCTTAGATGTGTTACTTAAGTTCATTAACACCATCTTTTATACGTTCCATTTATGGTATGAACGAGTCTTATCACTTTGATGGGGTGGTAGTCTGCACTTCCTCCAATGAAATTATGGTATATATATAAAACATGAAACAAATAATGGTATGATATAAAATGGAATTACAGAAACTTATATATAAAATAAATATCATTAATATCATATTTAATTATATTTCCATCATAATGGCCACCATGAGAGGTGATAGGAGATAATTGAACAATCATCGCTTCGTGAGGCGTTTGGTTGTCATGCACAGAAACATTATGTTCTTCACCCATTAGATGGATGTTTGTGTAAGTGTAGTTCGAATACATATAATAAAAATATCCTAGTATATTTAGGATACTGTTTTTGTTACAAAAGAAAATAATAAGAATAGTTTAGGGGTTGGAGAAGTAAAATAAAAGAAAATAAGCTAAGAGAAATTGTTACCTTTAATTTGGATAACCCCCTTTGGTTTGAACCAAAAAGGACTCTTGAAGAGCCTTATGCCTAAGTTAAGGCTTCTATGAGGAGTATAGGTATGTAGGGAGCTTAATGTTTCAGTGTTTGGACGAGCCAAAAGGCTTGAGAGGTGTGAGGAATTGGTTAGAAGCAGTGTCCTTTTATAAGGGGGAGGAGGGGCTCTTTAGGAAAAACTTAAAGTATTATTTTATAATAAATTCATATTCTGTTTATAATGGCTCCAAAGTAGATTATTAAAATCCAATGGTGGGTATGGGTTGAAATAATTTCAACCAATAGATTTTATACAGTTTTGGGTCATTATATTAACCTTACCTTTTAGTTTCAACTCTTGGTTAATTAGTTTGACACTTACCATGTCACTTTGTATTTTTATATTATATAGTTAATAAGCATACAATATACCTCCAAGAGACCCCAAAGTGGTCCATTAATGATACACCTATCATGATAAAAGTCCTTTGGCCGAACCTTAGATTTATAGGAATTTAATATCAATTAATAATATAATATTTTTTTAAAAGGCTCTTTTATTTTAATTTTGACACTATTTGGTATATGATTTTTTTGAAAATTATAACAGCACGATTACTTACAAAAAAAAGTTAATTAAATAACTCCTAACATGTTATATTAACCTATAAAATTCTTTTAATTCATTAAATGTCTACAATTATAATTATTTGGGTATTTAAAATATCAATTATTTTAATATTTCACTAATTTGGTAATTACTGCATCATCATTGTGCCATACATAAATTAACTTATTTAATGTCTAAAAATTATAAAATAAAATAACATTATGTATTAAATCATTATATATTTCTAATAAATATTTATAGTCGAAAATATAACATATATAACCCTATGTAAAAATTGTTTTTCAAAAAGATATAGGCTCATGTCATTTTTGTATTTACTTTAACATAATTAATATAAAGTGTCATTATCACTTACAAGTTGATCCATGGGGTACCAAAATCGACCCAAAGATGCCCATGTTCGGACATGTATCATCCAATAGGGTTAAGACACGTTTTAGGGTAATTTATTATTATGATAATATTATTTTTTCCCTTATTTACTGAATTTACCCTTTAACCATGGTAAATAATATATTTACCGAAATAATTATTCAAAATGTGTAAAAATAGAAGTTACCTATTTACACATTTTTTAAATCCTGATTCCAAATTTGGAGTCCATTTTTCCAAATTCGAAACACATAAGTGGCAGAAAGTAATTTAAAATTAATTCCCGCAGTCAAAACAAAAAGCGTGTTTTTAAAAGATAATAACTATCAAAAGATTTACACTTGTTTATGTCCTATTTAAATGTGAAATTATGTCCACAAACCAAAATTGTATTAAATGGTAAAAATATATTCTAAATATACTTTAATACCACTCAAATTTATAATTTATCACTATTAATTATTTCGATTAAAAAAATTGTTATTAATAAAAATTTAGTAATTTTCCCTATTCATCAAAATATAAAAATTATCCGAAAAGAACCAAAATTTCATCCTAGGATAATTTTGATATTCAGAATCAAAAAATGAAGACCATTTGGAAAGATAAAATGTATAAAATTTCAGAAAGTGGGTATTACTATTCATAACTACTACTTTGATTGGTTGCGGCGTGTTAGAATATCGAAGTTGCGTACAACACACGCTACTCTATTATTCAAAGAGAAGCGTACCGTGGAAGCTTGGGGTGTTACACATGAAATATATGAAAGAATTTTTAGAACCATAATAAAATAGTACATTAACAATTCATGAATGATTAAATTGCGTACATGTCCCTATATCATTTTTCAGCTCTAAATCAGTAGTAGTGATAGCATAATCCCTTCCTTGTTGCCTTGGAGGTTATTGTTGATTGTCTCTGATAACCCTTGTCATAGGCATATTGTTCTCATAATACCCATGTTCCTTGTAGTTGATACACTACCCCCCTGGCAGAGAGATTATCTAAACATTCCATTCATCTTCAACATTAGTGGGATCTTTTATATCCCTTCAACTATTTTCAGCCAGATGTCCAATTCTTCGACATTCGAAGCAATTTCGGGTTCCATTTATATAATTCTTAGGATTCTTCTTCTCAAATTTTAACACATGATATGTTTTATCTTCTTTCCATCATGGTATTTATTTTCCAACCACCCATATTAGACTCCATTTTCTTCTTCTTGTCATTGGGCCCACGAGATCATTATGATTCTTAGATCTTCATTTCAACATGGAGGACACAACGGACAATCTACTCATAACATTCAATGTCTCAAATCACCAATTATTTTTGTATACATATATTTAGACAAGTAAAGAAGTTATCTATGTTTATTTTATTGTTAATGACAACTTTTAAGGTGTATCTTGAATGTATTTTGATGTTTTCTTCATACGTCCCGATAGACTCATCTTCCTCCTTCTTGATTCTGAGGAAATAACTTTTCATTATGAGGTGGTGGGTTTAGGGGAAATATTTATTGGAAAAATCATTAATTCCTCTTAAGCCATATAATAAATTTCTTCTTTGTTCACTGTATTCTTGATCATTTTACCCACTTATCAACTTCCCTATCAAAACAACAGACCATCAGTACAACATTCTCTTATTCTTAGCATTGGAGGACAGAGAATATCTTCTTCAATGGATTTAATCCACTATTCTGTGAGACGTGGACAAAAAGATCCACAAAACATCAGAGTACTTTTCCTTATGAAGGATTCAAAGGAAACATTCTCTTTCTTTAGTGTAGGATGTTGTTCCACATGATTGAAGTTATTATTCATTACATGAGCCTCCTGAGCATGTATTGTTAAGAAGTTTTGAGCACCTTATCCCATAATATTTATAATATCATTAATAAGTATTCACATTCCCTATCACATTGATTTTTGGTACATGTTCTTCTATTTCCCTTCATTAACTACGAAACAAGAACATATAATTAAAGGGATTGAATACTTAGATATTATGCATAAAAAAGAAACATTGAACATAAAAAGGATAAACTTGTAAATTAGAAGTATATCCTAACTTTTGGTTCCCTGGGCTTAAATCTAGGTTTTCCTTGATCTACATATTAACATATAATCTTATGGGATCTTTTTTTATTCCCCTAATAATGGATTATACAATACTTGTGAATTTAAAAAAGCATGTCCCCCGGTAGTGTTAAACCAAGAGTGCAGCAAGGCCTGTTGTCGTGCAATAGTTCTAGTATGAGTCTAGCTCAAAGTAGTTTTTTCAGGTTTTACCCCTATATATATCTATTCTAGAGCCACCTCTACTTTTTTATACGTATAGGAATTTATTTTATTGATAAACCACTTAAACTATACTTACAAAAATATAGGGATTTTTTAATACTTTGTCTCATCCATAAGGATATTACTAAAGTGCTCTATTCTTAATCTCTTAAATAACTAGACCATAATATGATACCAAATATTGGAACCCTAACCTTTTTTAAATAAAATTACATGATTTTACTCATAATTATACATCAGAATAAAATCCAAGGAACGTGAAGTCTTGTGTCTTTAAACACTTGGAACATAAAACGAAAATCCTAAAAAATATCTATTTAATCTTCATATTGAGCTCCCAAATTACATTTTCCACATACATATGCATAGGACAACCTAGAAATAATATGAACAGCAATATGATCATGCACCCCTATAATAGAATAATAATAATTATTATTATATAGAATATTGGTTAGGAATCATGACATAATGATATAAAAATAATATAACATAATTGAACATATATAACCATAACATGTATAACTTGGGATCATATAAACATGTAATCATAGTTATGTTGCAGCAACAAAAAAATTAATATAGTACGATTCAAGGTTTGATTCAATTAGATGAGCATAATTCATTGATAACCACCAATACTATTGCACATGGTAGCAGAAGTCAAGGCTAACTAACAAACCATTGCACCTGATAACACATTTCAAGGCTAACTAGAAATACCATTGCACATAACATCTCATGTGACTCAGCTTTACCCAATGAATTAGAGAACTATCTGGGTGCACTAATAAAAACATACATGGATATGTTTACCACATAAATAATCATACATAATCAATCATTCATAAACATAAAATTTACCCATGGAATGAATTGGGTGTCATATTAATGTCATAAAACATTAAAAAAGGGAGTATCATAAAAGTATCTGTTTCGAATCGGTTCGAAATTCCCAATGGCTCGGTATCCGACGATAGGTGGACCTGCTTTCCAAAGGTAGGTGTTCGGTAGGCAATTTTTCCAACGATGCTTAAGAACTCACAATGGTTGAGAGGATGGGAAGTTGGGCTCATTGCACCCTTTTGGGGGGAATTATGGCTTGATTCGGGACTATCTTATAGATTTAAGACGTGTTCATATGTTCACGAATCATTGTTTTATACCCAAGTATTGTATCCATTGATTACCCCTGGTTGGAAATAGTCAGATGAATGCAAGGATTCAAAATCATTTATGCCCAAGGTTTACCATCCATCATTGTGGTTAATGACTCCGAGGATTTTGGGCTCATTGAGATGGCATTAACTTGAATCCTCATAACTGCGAACTCTGGAGTTTATCATCTTCTAGGGGGGGAAGTTAATGACTTGAGTGTTTGGATCCAACCTATGATACAGGATTCCTACATATCCTCATGAGAGGAATCAGAATCCACATAGTTCAGTGGAGGTGGTGTCGGAGAACCGATGTGAGGATGGAAAAAGTGTCTGATCAGTAGTGGGACTGAACCTCATGAAGGCTTCCTACGTACCATGCCTTGACATGGATAAAAGTCCTCGTAGTTCTTAGTAGGTGGTGTCAGGGTCAGTGATTACACTAAGCCCATGTGATTCATTCTCGGTGTGAGAAAAAAGAGGCAGAAGAGACCAGACGATCACATCGCGAAAGGTGCGTCCGTGGGAAGCGGAGTGGGGCTTACGCATTGAGCAGCCCGAAATGTCAGGGCTTACTCTGAGATGGATACCCATTGTGATAAAATCAGAGCGGGAGAGGGACTTGGCACTGAAGAAGAACGAAGTAGCACCCTTCCCCACTTCACCCTTCCTTGGCCATGGTTGTGGGGATGTACAGAGGTGCATGGGTTCTTCCATCTGATGGGTAGTCTATCGCTCCTCGGGAAGTGGAGAAGTGCCCCAGTCCTAACAAGTGTCAGGGAAAAAAGGGGACTCTCGGGCTCGAACTCCACATTACCGTGAGAATGTGAACTCAAGAATGCTTCGGGAATCCGTTCAAGGGATGGAGAAACCCCTTCTCCCTCGCTTACCGTGGGTATGTGAATTCAAAACAGCGCACTGATGCGCCTGAAGGTTGCATCATACGGGTCCAGTGGCTTCGGCAGAGGCCTTGGCTTTGGGGCCGATGAATGGGCCAACAATGGGGTTGTGAATGATCAGGCCATATTGGAATGATTCTATCTGGCTTGGGGAATAGGAACTCTGAAGGATTTGGCGGGCCACACAGGTGAAAAATGAGGGGTGTCTCCCTTCGCGTAGGGAGGTGCTATGTGGATGGAGAGGCCATCCGCGAACCAGGGTAGTCTGTGGACTGATGGGCATTCCACAAACCAGGGTGGTTCGTGGCTTCTGGTGTGGACCACGTACTAGGTTGGTACGCGGAGGGGTCCATGCGAGCAACGGCATCCAAGGGCGACGCCGATTGGAGGTTAGTCGGACGGGGCTTCGCCCACGTAGGAGGGTGCTATGTGGTGCGACGGATCGGAAAAGGGGCATAAACTCCCTGGTCTGTGGGGAGTTCATCTGCGGAGTGGACATGGATTGTGGTCTTATTTTCTTTGATATTTTATGTTTGTGGTTCACCAAGTTTTTATGCATTTTCGAATCCTTATTAATTCGTTTCCAGCTTCATACATGTTCTGGTTCGTGAACAGGAACTTCGATATTTGCAAAATCCTAAGCTCCTTCCTTCGAAATCCTTCCACCCAAATATAGTCGATCCCCCCTTTTCCCCTCTCCCACGATCTACTTTTATAGAGGGGGGGAAAGAGGTGTATCTGGGGCCATGCGACACCTTTTGCGGAGGCCCATAACCAGAAAACCAATTTACGGATGACTTGGTCAATCCGCTGTGGGGGCATTGAACTGCGAACAAAACTAGGTCAAGGAATGCTTCACAGCCGCACCGGGCTCCGCCTCTATTCCGCGAACGATGGTGTACGCGGTCCAGACCATTTTTCACGGTTTGTGGCTGGGGTGGTTTGAGATAGTGGACCGAGTTGGCGCTCGTCCTTCTTCGTGCCCGCGGAGGATCCCTGCCTCTGTTCAATGAACGAAAGTGGTCTGCGGAGGGGCGTGCTTCACAGAACCGGCCGCGTACCGTTATCATTGGACCGGTCTATGAACTGGTTCGTATTGTGCCATCCTTTTAGTATTTTCCACACTTTTACCCAATTCTTTGATGGGAAATTGGGTATAATATCTCTTTGATTAAAGGTGATTCTCATTCTCCTTTTCAGATTTTTCTAGACCCTAAAAATTCCCCCCATCGTAATGGGGTCAGATCGGAATGAAGAGAAGACCATTCCGATGTAGAGTGGTCCTGAAACATGGATGGTTTTCGGTAGGGGAGTGGACCAGGTAGGGGAACATGCCTATAAATACAGAGTTCCCTTATCATTTTCCCTTTACCAGATTCTTCGTGAAACTACATCTCTCTTGATTTTTGTCTCCACATGCTCGTTCCTTCACGAAACACCTCGTCCGCGAACCAGCTGCCACTTTCACGAACCATTCCTCATTCACGCCCACCTTCACCCACGGACTGATCTCTCAGCTGCAAACTAACACTTTTAATTAATTAAAAAGTAAGTCAAGATGGGCCATATAGGAACTCACTCTACGGTTTTGATGGTCTGCAGACTGAAATCTTCCAGACTTTGAAAATTTATTAAGTATTCTGAGCCTAAATATTTAAATCTCGGATTGAGATTCCGTGAACCAACTGGGTTCAAGATTTTCTGGCCAATGCTCCACGGTCCAGACTACCGTGGACCTCTTCCATGTAGGGTTGGTTTGCGGGATACAACCATCATGAACCACCTTTGAAGGCCTGCTTGTGGACCTTGTCATGAAGGCCCCTTGATAGAATCCTTTTCATAATGAATGGTATTTGTGTCCATATTTTATTATTTTGGACTAACCATCTGTCTAGTTTTTATGATACCGAGAGAAAATATAGTTCCTCCTCACCCTACACTAAGGCCTGCTATCGATACTCTCTCAATTGGTTCAGGGAGGCATTTAGCTGTGGTTCATAGAGCTGAGAGAATCAAGGAGGACCCTATCCAATCAACTATTCTTGATGATGGTGTCTTGAAGAACATACTCTCCCATGGACTTCTGGGCTATCCGCTATCGAATCATCTTCCGCTTTATGGTTTCGGCCTTCAAGACGACGTTTCTATTCCCCCTGTCTTCTCAGGTCTTTTGTCCCCCTTCTTGGAAGTGTTTCCAAAGTGCACTCAAGCGAACCTAACCCAATCGGGAGAGATGATCTCTGATTCTGACCTAAAAAACACTTTCATTTTGAGAGGGTCTATTTGGACCCAAAGTGATCAGTATACTCAGGGATTCTCCCAAGAGGCCATCCTAAAGAGTTACCCCTCTCTAATCAACCTTTATCGAGTGGATTCTAGCACAGGATGGATTCCTAGGTGGGATCTTCGGCCTGGTGGGATTTTCTCAAATGACTGGGCATGGACTTTCTAGGTCCATTATCATTTCCAGGATTATCCCAAGTCACTGGAAGTGGTAAATCTATACTCCGCATTGTGGGCTTCCCAGTATGTTGTTTACCTGCCATCTTCGATCCTGTCTGACCTACATAGTCTCTGGTGTTCAAGCACTAATACTTTCTACCTTGCCCATGGTGAATTTGGTATTAGTTTATCGGACATATACCGACTGGGAGGGCTTCCAATCATTGGAGAGATGTATGAAAATTTTCTTCCCACTCCTGGAGCATGGACGATGTCGAACAGGTGCCTTTGTTAGTGAGGGATCTACTGGTTATGGCGGAGTGGTCACTGGGTCAGCCCTTGCGTGCCCGCACTCTAATTCCCTATAGCATCGGGATAGGTTTATTTCTGAAGACCACAGTTCATGTTCCGAAGATCAAGTTCCCCAGGACTCATCCTTCCAAACAATCAAGAAAAATCCCAGGTTCCTACTAGGCGGTTCTGGAGGCGGGAGACTATCTTTAAATGGGTTATGAGTTGTGCCCTGATGTGCCACCTATGCTCCGAATGGCAGGTCTTTTCGCCATGTTTTTTAGTAGGTGGCTATTCCTGTCTCGGGATATCAACCCAGGTGTCAGAGCTTGCTCCCTCATGATGGAATCTGAGCTAGCGGGAGGCCGCCTAGTAAATCTGGTTGTGCCCACTCTGGCTCGTATCTACGAAATATTGAGCCACATGTAGGAGGTCGGGTCATCCTACAGTCTGAGTGGGCCATTTCAATTCTTATATGGCTGGGTAGTGGATCATTTCCACTGTTCTGTGTATTTCCATAACATATTTATCCTTTTTCCTACCTTTCGACCTATCCTGATCGATGTAGCTGGAGTTCGCTTGAAGTTCCTCAGCTCTGATGAAGTCATCAATATTTTGAGTGGATTCTCCCAGTTTTCTTTCACTCCCTACCCCACCTCTTCCGGCATCGTGGTTGACAACCGTAGGGGTATCCTAGAGTAATGTTCTTACATGATTTCACTATGGGACAGATTTTTTTCTATGAGGATTGATGGGGTTTCTATGTGTGATTTGTATGCCCAACATCATTTTTCTCGACAGTTCGTATGCATGCAACTCCAGGCCCCCCCCCCATCCTTGGGCCCGAGGACTTCATCCGGACACTCTCCATCAATTGTGGTTGATGTTGATGTGGGAGGAATCTGGAACAATAATTACCTTTCCTAACACAGGAGCAGTTTCCAACATGTCATTAGAATATGTGAGAATGTGGATAAAGCATTATCCTGATGGGATCTTGGGGAAGGCTATCAGGGGATTTCCAAAATCAGGGGTTACTGAGGCAGTTTTGCTTACTTCACCTTCCACTTCAGCTTTAAGGGAGGACCGACTGATGGCCCACAGGTCAAGACAGCTCAGGGTATCTTCCTCTTCCAACCCCTCCATGGCCGAAGTTCAGAAAGATACAATCCTTTTGGATGTAAATGAAGATGACCCAATGAATTCAGGTCCCCATGATATAACTCTCGAAGCTCCACTGACTAACACTGGGCTTGCCAGTTCAACTCCCAAGCTTGAACCAGGGCTAGAGGCTTCTGACCATCTAGTCCCGGAGCCATTTTCGGATCCACACATGTCTGCACTGTCTGAAATACCAGACATAATTATTTTTCTATCTAGCGATGATACCAAAGACCCTTGTGTCATTGCAGACCACCAAGCAGTGTAGAGGTGGGCCTGGCTATGGATCTGTGATATTTTTGTCGAAACTCCTTTGGCTGAAATGGCAACTAAAACTGAAGCACTTTGGAAACTCTTCCTAGGTATCGGGTCAGGTGGGTTCAACTATTGAAAACTTCATTTCCCCGCTTTCTAAGTCATGATTTCCCATGGGGAGGCTATCGCTAGTGAACACAAACATGCACACCTCACCGCTTCTCATTGTGGGACCCGAGCCTTTGAGGAAGCTATAACAAAGCTCCATCAGCTGATATTCCTAGAGGTGAGCTCTCAAGATCAGGAGACCGCCCTATCTACCGAGCTACATGAATTCGATTCTCAAGTAGCGATGTTGAGGGATCAGTTGTCATCTCTAACTCGTAACCCTGACTCTACCAGGAAGGGGATCAACGATCTCCAAACAACGGTGAGGCATACTCATTTGGTGGCCAAAAGTGAGGCCACAGATAAGGCCATTCTAGAGAAAACATGCAATAACCTTCACCACATAGTTTCCGATCTGATGGAGAGATCAAGCCAGGCTTTCTTGTGATCATCAGAGCTATTTTGTACGTTCTATTTTACCTATTTTGTTGCGGAAAAGGAGAGACTCCGGCCTATGGATGTCCTCCTTTCCCCCCTTTCATTTTTTTTAAATGGAAAACACAAATTTTTACTGAAACAATTGTCGTATAAATAACAACTCACCGAATTTGAATCAATCATAATTCATAAAAATGATAAATTGAAAAAAGCTCTAAATTTTTCCTCGACCATGGGATCTAGTGAGCATAGTTTGACTGTTTCTAGGTTTTTATAGAAAAACCCCACAAAATTTTTGTATTTCCTCTTAATACCCTACTTTTTCCTGGGCCCATTTGGTGTGGACCCAGCGGATATGGCCTGGATTTTTCTTAGGTCGACCTTTTCAGGTTTTCGGCCTAACAGGATTTGTACCTATTTTTGTGAGTGGTTTAATGTCCAACCGACAAGACTATCATTACTAATGTTTTAGGTCGAACAGATTTGACCATATATGGTGGGGCGAGGGCCCTGAAAAGTTTTGGTTGATTAAAAGACATCTTAATACCTTTCATATGCACTTGGGTGGGGAATATGCTTAGATTTGAATGACATGAAGAGCATGTCTCAAGGCATGGGAGTCGTATCGGCATTCATAGGTAGGAATAGCATCGCCTAAGTAAATCTTGCCTTTGGTAGATGGGCCAGGGGTGATCAATATGCGGATCCACTGAGGGAATGGTAAGCATAGTCATGCAAAGGTGTCCTTAAGTAAATGAATCTCTATTTCTGATGGCCTGAGGACTCCATGGAATTCCAGATTGTGAACACCACCACGGGTGGCTTAAAGGATTATGAAAACCACCAGGGGTGGCATGAAAAGGGTGTGTGACGTCTGAAAGGGTTTTATAACATTTGTATTAATCTGGTGTGTGGACTCAAGGACCCTGTCCTACGCATTTATCTAGAGTAAAGGATGGTTGGAGCTTGGTGTAGTTTAAATTCATGCAGTTGGGACATTATCTAGAATGGAACATCTTCTCCTAATTCTCGGTAATCTTGTCAGAGACATTCCACTATATTCAGGAAGGGTTATGAATGAGGTTGGTAAACTTCTGCTCAAAAGGTTTCTGTATCCCGGGATGGATATAGGGGCCCAAAGGACAAGAGGCGTACGGATAGAAGCATTGCCTAAGGAAATATTGCCTCCGGTAGACTAGCCAGTGGTGATCAATATGCAGAGCTACTGATAGCATGGTATGCATAGTCATGCAAAGGTGTCCTTAGGTCAATTATCGAATTCTTCTGATAGCCGAGCAACTTCAAGGAAGATTGAGATTCGGGACCACCAGGGGTGGTTTATGAGAGTTCCGATTTTTCTTAGTATAGAGTATGGTTTATGAGGAGAGGTTTCCTGGATACGGGAGAAACATCTAGGCAAAATTTCTTGAGAATGGGTTAAGTCATCCCTTCTCATGCTGGTGTGAGACGGTGGTTTGTGCAGGTCTGACTAGTGCACTGAGGGACAAAGAAAAGCCTTTGTTCCTTACTGAACCCATGACTAGTTTGACCATGCAGTTTAACATCATGCGGTAAGGACGGCTTCCGTGTAGTTTAATGTCTTGTGGTAAAGACGAAGAGCAGTATTAAATGATGTTGTGAAGTTTAACATCATACAGTGAGGATGGGGGGCATTTTTGCTGATCCTGTGCAGTTTTAACATCGTGCAGTGAGGACATCGGAAATTTTTAAACCTATGAAAATTCTAGTAGTTAGAGGAAATTCCCTAGATGATTAATTCTTGGTCTTTGTAGCTTTATGCCAAGCGGCCAAGATGCTCCGTGCATTTTAACGCCATGAAGTAAAGACGTAGTTTCAAAGGCCGCTCTTGATCAGAATGTAACTGTGCTTGAACATCTCGGCATGTCCAATATGTGGAGGGGGTTGGTGGTGTAAACCGTGGTTCTGGGGCTTCTAGAATCAGGAGAGGAGAGATGGGGGCTCTGAGGCCGGTAAGCGTACGGAGATAGGAAGAGTGTCGCCCGAGGAAATCTTGACTTTGGTAGATAGGCCAGGGGCCACCAATATGCAGAGCTGCTAAGGGAATGGTATGAATAGTCATGAAAATTTGTCCCCTAGTCGATAACTTTCCATTTCTGATGGCCGTTTGTGATTATGAGGATCTGCGATAGACCGGGCCACAGAGTCTGTCGTTAGGTAAGGAAATGTCTGGTCATGTCGGGGATGTTTGTCCCTGGTTGCTGTAAAATCATGAAGATTTTACACCACTGATTTATCTTTTTCATGGCGTATACCTTTACTCCATGCAGTTTAACGTTGTATAGCATGGACGAAGTACTCTTAGTTTAACGATCATAGAGTTCAGACCATCGGGTGACCATCGCTACAATCACCCAGAGGGCAATTGAGTTAGGATGCTCTTTATTCTTTGAATCCTGATAATCATCAAATGTATATCACATCCAGAAATTATCAAATTATGAGTAATGGGTCCAACTTTTTGTTCTCCACTCTGCTCATCCAACTATAATATTAAGGATGACCTTCACCTTTAATTCTGTGAAATGTAAGCATATAGTGACCCGAACCTTTTCTTACATTACTATTACATCATTATAAAGATAAACAACGTAATAGTATTACACATAGATGATCCAAAGGTTTAGTTTCTTGGAAAAACTGGGATCATGCATAATCATTAAAACATCAATCATAAACATTTATTTAATTTCTTCTTCTCTACCTTCATATTGGCACTTTTCCTCTCCTTAGTAGATATAGACACCTGAGGATATACATCAAAAGGGGTGATCTAGAAGCCCAGTAAGAGGATAGATAAGAACAATATAGCATGGGGTGAGCATAATAATAACATGGGAAAAACATCATGAACATGAGAGGAATCATATATATAAGACTTGAAGTGTGGCAATGCATAAAAATGAAACATCATGTCTTAGTGGTTAACTACCACAAATACTTGTGAACCAATCTAGAATCTTGTTCAAACATCATTTCACATTTAGTCCTGAGATTCATCACTTTACTGAATGCATTGGTGTGCTGTATAATTCCAGTCTCACCCATCACATTGAAAGACTCATATTGCGCAATATAATTTTAGGCGCACCTGTCACATCATAAAATTATCATCATCATGCTTTCCAGATAGAACACATATAAAAAATGTACATAACTAACCCATTTAAAGTAATGTGTTTCATCTCATAATAACACATTAATAAGCTTTGGTTTCCTAAAAGGAAGAGTTAATAACATACATGTTACAAGAACCGTCCACTTTGAGTGAGAAGTAAAAGGGGTGTTCTTAAAAGAAGATTTCTTTTGGAAAACATTTTGTTTGACATAAAAACCAATGAAAAACATTTATATCCAAGAAATTTAAAAACAAATATGAAAAAAATGATCTTTAAGTAGAAACCATATAAAAATCTAGAGAATGAGGGAGAACCCGAAGGAAGAAAATTGGGTTTGAGATTTCCCCTTACTTTGTATCTGAATGCTTCCTTCTCTTTAATGTCCTGTATAATGACATTATATTCATTAATTAGAAATAAAAAACCTTATTTACATTAATATGTATTATTATGGTTTGATTATGTGATCTTATGTGCCCTTGGATGGATTATATATTTTTAAAACTTTGTTCGAGAATGTTTGTTTTCATGGTTTTCTTGAGTGGTTAACTTGTATTCTTAAATTGATGTTTGGGTAGAGCATGTGTAAACATACATAACTGATATTACATGTTATTAATGATATTACAGGTGTTTCAATGATCTTATAATGAATCAAATTATATCCATGTGGATGAATCATTAGATAAGAATTAAATGATGATTATTTGAGTTAATTTGCGTGGTTTTTTAATCGCAACGAACTTGTTTTAACTTATCACATTGTAATATGATCATAAGTTAGTTCCATAACTTTAAATAGGAGATACTACATATAATATTTTCTGGTTAAACCATAAAAATGGTTTCATGACCGGATCATAAAGTTGAAATTGAAGAATAAAACATGTCGTTCTTGAATGTGATAAATTAACACCTCACGAACAACGTTCTCTTTAATAAAATAAAAGGAAGAGGGAAAAGGGGATGGATGATATAATAACCCATTAGCATCATAACATTACATTAGATGTATAATAATAGAGTTAAAATATCATTTATATGATGATAAGTGGGGAGATATCAGAAATGAACTTGAACTTGAAAGGAAATTAAAGGAGAAGAGGGAGAGGAATTACCTCTTGATTCCTCCTCCTGAGAACCTCCTTAAGGGCCTAAGAATGGTCTTTTGATGGGACCATCAGCTCTTGAACGTGGGGGAGGGGATAGGGAAGAGGTTTGGGCCGAGTTTAGAGAAGTCTTGGAGCTTGATAGGTGTGAAGAAATGAGGGTGTGAAGGGTGGATTTTACAGTGGAGGGGAGAGGGGTTTCCTTAATTAAAAATTCATTATTTTACTATTTCTTCACAAGACATGGAATAGTGAGTATTCCATGACCAAGAAAAGTAATTTTATCATGTGATCCCGAACCAAGTGGTCTTACATCAGTAGAGAATCATCAATGACTCAATTAATCCTTTATTTAGCATTTCTTGTGAATTATCGGATTCTAACTATTCATCAAAAATTCAAGTATCTTAGAAAAATCCCAAAAATTTACCCCAACCATTTTTCGACGTGTAGAATCCAAAAATGAAGTCCATTTTTTAAAAATAATTTTCTAAATTTAATTAATTTAATATTTAATAGAAATCATAATTTACTTTAAAAACAGTTTTTAAAAACTAAAACTAATTTTATAGTGCATTAAAAAATTACATAAGGTCTTATAAAATTATATAAAAACTATAAAAAATTGATTTGATAATTATTGAACACATTTTATGAAATTAAATTTTCTTTTAAATTAATTATTTATTTATTTATGACTTAAAAAATACCAAAACATTTACTAAGGTCAAATTGTAACATTCTATGATATCTAAATTGTATTTAATTATTCATGGGTAAGGTTACTCTTATGTTGGATGATTTACTATTCATAAGGGTCATATTACTATTCATAAGGGTATGTTACTATTACTAAGGGTATTTTACTACTCAATAAAAATTGTTTTTGATTCATTAGACTCCAAAAATCATCTTGAGCACAACCGTGTATGTCGAATTTTTAAAATTCCAAACACAGAAGTGACAAACTTATGTTTAAAGTTCACTTATCACTTAGTAGTTCATTATTCTGTGTTTTCATGTTATTTTATGACATAAATATAATAAGGGAATTCAATTGAAAGACATTGGGTCATTACATTCTTCCCCCCTTAAGAAATTTCACCCCCGAAATTTCACTTTACACAAATAGGTGAGGGTGTTTCTTCTTCATTGCCACTTCTGTTTCCCAAGTTTCTTCCTCAAAATTATGGTTCCTCCACAACACTTTGACAAGATGGGTTGTCTTGTTGTGTAGAACCTTATCTCTCTAATCTAGAGTCTTTACTGGATTCTCCTCATAAAAGATATCATCTTATAGCTGCACCACCTCTGAGTTTAGTACATGTGAGGGGTTTGGTATGTACTTCATCAGTAGTGATACATGAAACACATCATGAACATGAGCCATATTTGGTGGAAGTGCTTGATGATAGGCCACAACTCTTATATGGTCAAGGATCTCAAAGGGGCCAATATACCTTGGGATTAGCTTCCCTTTCTTCCGGAATCGCATGACTCTCTTCCATGGAGATATTCGAATGAAGAATTTATCTCCAACGTCGAACTCCAAGTCCCTTCGACGGTTGTCAGCATAGCTCTTTTACCGACTTTGAGAGGCTTTGATGTGTTTTTTGATGACTTGAACCTTCTCTGTCATCTCTTGAACAAGATCTAGTCCAAGTAGCTTCCTTTCTCCAACTTCATCCTAACAGGTTGGAGTTCTACATCACTTTCCATACATATTTTCATATGGATCCATATGAATACTTGAGTGGAAGCTATTGTTGTATAAAAACTCAACCAATGGGAGATGCTGATCCCAATCACCATTGAATTCAAGAGATCGGGCTCTTATCATATCTTCAATCATCTAAATAGTCCTTTCATATTGGCCATCAGTTTGGGGGTGATAGGTCGTGCTGAAATTTAATTCAGTACTCAAAGAATGTTTAAGGTTCCTCCAGAACTTAGATGTGAGCCTTGGATCATGGTCAGATACAGTTGAGAGTGGAACACCATGTAGTCTCGCCACTTCCTTCACATATATCTTTGCAAGTTGTTCAAGAGAGAGGTCTTCTCGAATAGTAATAAAATAGGCAGTCTTAGTGAGTCGGTCAACCATAACCCATATCATAGTATTTCCTTTTAATGTCTTCGAGAGACCCGTGACAATGTCCATAGTAACATTTCCCCATTTCCACATGGGTATAAGAAGTGGCTGCATCATACTGTTGGACTTTTTTCACTCATATATATCTTGCTGACATACCAAGCACCTTAATATATATTCTACAATCTCATTCCTCACGTTATACCACCAGAAGTGTTCTCAGAGATCACAGTACATTTTGGTACTCCCGGGATGGATAGAAAACGTTTAGCTATGTGCATTTTCCAATAGCTCCTTCTGTATCTCGAAAGATGAAGGCACACAAAGCTGCGTTCCAAACCAAATCACACCATCATCATCGATATAGAACTCTTGCAGCTTCCCTTACTTTACTATATTCACCCTCTTTTTTATCTCTACATCATCTTTTTGTGCTTCCTTAATCTTCTCCTAGATGGATGGTTGCACAACATGTTGGGAAAAGTAAGATGTATCCCCTACCGTTATGATTTCTAAATTCATCCTTTGCATATCTAAGAAGATATGGTCTTTCTCAATACGCCACATGGATAGAGTAGCATGTTTTTTTTTCTCCTTAGAGCATCAGCTACCTTGTTTGCCTTTCCAGGACGATAGTGAATAGTGAAATCATAATCCTTGATTAGATCTAAACATATCTTTTGATTCATGTTGAGCTCCTTTTGTGTGGATATATACTTTAGGCTCTTGTGTTAGGTGTATATGTCACAATTCTCGCTATAAAGGTAGTGCTGCCATATTTTCATGGCAAAAATCACGACTGCCAGCTCTAGATCATGCGTCGGGTAGTTCTACTCATAGATCTTAATCTGTCGTGATGTGTAGGCTATCACATTGTCATTTTTCACGAGTACACAACCCAAGCCTTTCTTTGAATAATCATTGTATATCACAAAACATTCTCCACTTTTCAGTAGTTTGAGTAAAAATGAAATGCTCTGCCTTTTCATTAGTTCCTTGAAGCTTCCCTTGCATTCTTCTGTCCAAACATAATTTACCCATTTCCTTATTATCTTAGTTAGCGGGCTTGACAATCATGAGAAGTTTCTCACAAAACGTCGATAGTACCCAGCTAATCCAAGAAAACTATTGATTTCTATGACACTAAAGGGCCTGGGCCATTCCTCAATCCCATTTTTTTGAAGGATCTATAGAAATTCCCTCACTTGTGATCACATGTCCCAAGAATGTGACATGTTTAATCAAAAAGTTTCAATTGATGAACTTGGCGTACAACTTCTCCTTTCTAAATGTCACCAACACAAGTTTTAGATGTTATTCATGTTCCTCCTTTCTCTTGGAGTAGATGAGAATATCATCAATAAACACTACCAAAAAAATTTCTAGGTAATGTATAAAGACTTTATTCATCAAATCCATGAAGATTTCTGGGGAATTAGTAAGTCTGAAGGGCACCACCAAATACTCATAGTGCCCATACCATGTACGGAAGGTAGACTTCTGAATATCTTCCTTCTTCACCATTACCAGATGATATCCAGAATAAAGATCCACCTTTGAGAAGTATTTAGATCTTCTTAAGTGGTCAAAAAAGTCATCAATCCTTGGGAGAGGATACTTGTTCTTTATGGGGATCTTGTTGAGTTCCCAATAATCGATACACAACTTCATTGTTCCATCATTCTTCTTCACAAAGAGCATCGGTGCACCCCAAGGTGATGCACAAGGGTGTATGAACCCTTTGTCTATATGCTCTTGCAGCTGCTTATTTAAATCCTCCAGTTCGATAGGAGCCATCCTATAGGGACACATCGAGATTGGAGTAGCTCTGAGAATGAGTTCAATTGAGAACTCTACCTCATGATCTGGGGTAATTCCAGATAACTCTTCGGGAAATACATCGTTATATTCCCTCAAGATGGGAATTTCTTCAAGGTTGGCACATTTCTTCGGCTCAACCATTTGGGTGAGGTATGCTTCTTCATAGGGAATCAACACCCACACCATTAAAGGATTTTTCAAAGAATATTCATGATATTCCTTTCATTTGTATAGGAACATAGGATGGTTTGAAATATGAAAAGATAATTCATTTTCCCGACAGTTGATATGTGCTCTATACAATGAGAGCTAATCCATTCCCATTATAGCGTTGAATTTCACCAAGGGAAGTATTACGAGATTTTCTAGAAAAATATTCCCACATACACCAATGGGAGAAGAGTCAAACACTTTTGTTGCAATGATTTCACCACTTGGTGTTTTCACAGATTTCACAACATCAAGGTTTTGGGGAATTGATTCTATAGTTCTAGAAAAATTTCAAGATATAAAGGAATGCGTAGAACCAGAATCAAATAAGTCTTTTTTCCATTCATGAGTGAATAGGAAGTATATCTTGTACGACTTCATTGTCATGATCCACCTCCATAGTTGTGATGGCATAAGCCTTCCCTTGTTACTTTGGATTTGGTGGCTATTGACACTGATTACCCTCAAGAACTCGAGGTTTAATGTACTGGATTGCATAGTTCCCTAGTTCCCTATAGTTGTAGCATTGAACCATGAGTGGTTCTCTCCCTTCATCTGTTACATTCTCCTTACTTTTCATGTCTTCTCGACACTCTTGAGCATGGTGTCTTTCTTTCCCACACTTGAAGAATTTCCCTATCCCTTTGAGGCAGTTCCCATGGTGCAACTTCCCGCATTTTTGGCATGTTGGTTGTTGATTTTTATTCCCACCTTTGTCATTAGATCCACCATCTTGAAACTCCAGCTTTGTTTTCTTATCACCATAGCCATGGGACCATTCGCCAAACCCCATACCCACTTTGAGAGCACATCGAACAAATTATTTATAACTCCCAAAGTCTCAAATTCCATGAGCTTTTAAAGGGTGTGGATTTAATCCACTATAGAATATATCAATTTTGCTATAATTGTTGATAACAAAACCCGAAGCGTACCTTGAAAGCCTTGTGAATTTCTCTTCATAGGTTGTGACAGATTCTCATTCTTTTTTCTAGAGATCTATGAATTCTCTCTCCATCTTCGTGCAAAGATTTCTTGGGAAGTACTTGTTAAGAAATATTATCTTAATGTCTTCCCATTACATCTCTTCAATTTCCCCCCTTGTCTTGGTGTTCTTAATCAAAGCCCACCATTGATCAGATTCTCCATCTAGATGATAAACGACTAGGGTCACCTTCTCCATCTCAAAACAGTGAGTAACAGAAAAGATCTTCTCCATGGTGTTTACCCACTATTTCGCAACTAGTGGATCGGAAGATCCAAAAAAAGTCGGTGGTCGTTGCCGCATAAAACATTCGATATTCAGTTGATCCATCTTTGGTGATAGAGTAAGTGTCCCATTATTATGCTTATGGTTCATAACCTAAGATAATTGGGTAAGTATTTCCATGAAGTTTTTAACTACAACTCCCAAATCATTGGGGATGTCGTTCGAGCAATCATTGCATTGGTCCTCGCACGAGTTGTTGGCCTGATTTCTCTTGGTTACCCCCATTTTCTAAAATAGAAAAGGTTAGAACAAAACGTAAGTAAAAAAGTCAGGAATAACGTATTCATTTAACCAATTTATACAAAAAACATAACAAATGGGATCCCTATGTAAATATTCTTGTGTGCATATTTGTACTTAGTTTCATCCTATAGGTTTTCTCTAGGGTTCACTAATCATAATTCCCAAATTAACTAAACCTTCCTTTGATACCATCTATAGTGACCCGAGACTTTTATTACATTAATATTACATCATTTTAAAGATAAAAAACATAATAGTATTACACAAAGAGGATCCAAAGGTTTAGTGTCTTCGGAAAACTAGTTTCATACATAACAATTAAAACATCAAGCATAAACATTTATTTAATTTCTTCTTCTCTAGCTTCTAATTTGAACTTTTCCTCTCCTTAGTACATATATCCACCTAAGGATATACATAAAAAGGGGTGACCTAGAAGCCCAGTAATAGGATATATAAGAACAATATAGCATGGGGTGAGCATAATCATAACATGGGAAAAGTATCATGAACATGAGAGGAAGCATAAATATAAGACTTGAAATGTTTCAATGCATAAAAATGAAACATCAAGTCTTAGTGGTTAAATACCAAACATACTTGTGAACCAAGCTATAATCATGTTCACACATCATTTCACATTTACTCATGAGATTCATCACTTTACCCAATGCATTGGAGAGCTGTATAATTTCAGGTGCGCCCATCACATTGAAACATTCATATTGCACTATATAATTCCGGGCACACCTGTAACATCATAACATTATCATCATCATGCTTGCCAAATAGAACACATATAAAAAATGTACATTAATAATCCATCTTAATTAATTGGGTATATCTCGTAATAACACATTCATAAGTTTTGGGTTCCCAAATGGAAGAGGGAATAACATACATGTTACAAGAACCGTCCACAATGAATGAGAAGTAAAAGGGGTGTTCTTAAAAGAAGTGTTCGCTTGGAAAAAATTTTGTTTGACATAAAAACCAGTGAAAAAAATGTATATCCCAGAAACATAAAGACAAAAATGAAAAAATTATCTTTAAAGAGTTACCATATCAAAAATGGAGTGAAAGAGGGAGAACCCAGAGGAAGAAAATTCAGTTCGAGATTTCCCCATACATTGTATTTGAATGATTACTTCTCTTTAATGTACTTTATAATAACATTATATTCATACTTATAAATCTAGAACCTTATTTACATTAGTATGGATCATTATGGTTTCATTAAGTGATCTTATGTTCCTTTGTATTAGTTATATAGTGTTAAAACATTGTTCGAGAATGTTTGTTTTCATGGTTTTCTTGAGTGGTTCACTTGTATTCTTAAATTGATGTTTGGGTATAACAAGGGTAAACATACATAAGTGATAATAAAATTTATTAATGATATTACAGGAGTTTGAAGGATCTTATAATTATTCAAATTAGATCCATGTGGATGAATCATTAGATAAGAATTAAATGATGATTATTTTTGTTAATTTGGGCGGTTTTTCGATCACAACAAACTTGTTTTCACTTATCACTTAGTAATATGGTCAAAAGTTAGTTCCATAACGTAAAATTGGATATAATGAATATAAAATGTTATGGTTCAACCATAAAAATGGATTCATGACCAGATCTTAAGGTTGAAATTTAATAATTAAACTTGTCGTTCTTGAAGGTGATAAATTAACGCCTTACGAACAACGTTCTCTTTAATAAAATAAAATGAAGAGGGAATGAGGTTTGGATGATATAATATCCCATTAGAATAATAAAATTACTGTTGATTTATAATACTGGAGTTAAAATACAATTTATATGAAGATATTTGGGGAGAGACCAAGAAATGAACTTGAACTTGAAAGGATGTTAAAGGATAAGAGGGAGATAAATTACCTCTTGAAACCTCCTCTTGGGAACCTCCTTAAGGGCCTAAGCTTGGTATTTTGATTGGACCAGAAGCTCTTGAACGTGGGGTAGGGGCTAGGGAAGAGGTTTGGGCAGAGATTAGAGATGTCTTGGAGCTAGATAGGTGTGAGTAAATTCGGGTGTGAATGGTGGATTTTATAGTTCAGGGGAGAGGGGTTTCCTTAATATAAAATTCATTAGTTTATTATTTCTTCACAAGACAAGGAATATTGATTATTCCATGACCAAAAATAGTTATTTTATAATGTGATCCTAAATGAAGTGATCTTACATCAGCATAGCATGATCGATTACTCAATTAATCCATTATTTAACATTTGTTGTGAATTATCGGATTCTACTATTCATAAAAAATTCAAGTATCTGAGAAAAATACCAAAAATTTACCCCAACCATTTTTCAATGTGTTGAATCCAAAAATGAATTAAATTTTTTAAAAATAATTATCTATATATTATTAATTTTATTTTTAATTAAAATCATAATTTACTTAAAAAAATAGTTTTTAAAAATTAATCTGATTTTATAGTTCTTTCAAAAATTACGTAGGGTCTTATACAATTATCTAAAAACTTTAATAAATTGATTTGATAATTATTGAACACATTTTAAGAAACTAAATTTTCTTTTAAATTAATTATTTATTTATTTATGACTTAAAAAATACCAAAAAGTTTACTAAGGTCAAAATGTCACTTTCTATGATGTCTAAATTTTATTTAATTATTTATGTGTAAGGTTACTCTTATGTTGGATGATTTAATATTCATAAGAAACATATTACAATTCATATGGGTATGTTACTATTCCTAAGGGTATGTTACTATTCACCGAAAATTATTTTTGTTTCATTAGACTCCAAAAATCATCTTGAGCACAACAGTGTATGTCAGATTTTTAAAATTCCAAACACAGAAGTGACAAACTTATGTTTAATGGTCACTTATCACTTAGTAGTTCATTATGCTGTGTTTTCATGTTATTTTATGACATAAACATAAGAAGGTAGTTTCCATTGAAATACATTGGGTCATTGGAAATCACATTTATATATAAAAAATATAAGGTAATAAAATGGAACACTTGTGAGCTTCATAATAGAAGCAGTGGCACTGATAATTTTCTCTTAACCCAAGAACTCCTTTAAATGTAACTCTAATGGTTTTGGTACTCTTCATAATGATGTCTTCTCTTCATTTGGAATTTTTATTTTCCATTTCATGTTTCAATTAATTAATTCCATTCACCTTCAACTTGTGTGGATTTTTTTTCCTTCACTTCTGTTAGTAGTGAAGAAGCATTTGTTGGTTCATGTTATTCAATCTTCTCCATTTGTCCTGGTAAAATAGTTAAAAAAATTCATGTTGTTCATTATTTTTTCACATTTCAAATAGTAGTTTCGTGATACTTTGGTTATCATGTACTAAAAAGCTCTCATGAAATTCCAATTTTCCTTTATGTGGAATGACCTTTTTCCCTTTTGCCTTTACTTAAGCTAGTACTTCGTCTTATGCTTTATGAAGTTCTCTAGAAATTTTCAATTGACTAGGCCAAATAACTGAACACTCCTTCTTAACATTTTCTGATTTTGTGCTTCCACATGGCTTCTTCATTGCCTTCAAGTAACCTTTCTTTGGAAACTTATTAAGATTATCTTCAGGAATATCTTCAGTCAATATCAGCTTCTTCTAGATTTATTCTCCTTTTATTTTTTTCTTGCTTCCATTCATTTCCATGGCTTTTTTCTAGTGATTCATGGTATAACCTTTCATTCCACAGTAGAAGCATCCTTTCATTGATGATATTAAATTCTTGAAATCAGGTTTGAACTTCCTCATGGGAATAATTTCCTTCACTGATTTCTTGACTTCAGTGTTTTGCATATTCCCAAATGAAGAATTTTTAACTCCTTTTACTTTCTCCTGTCATTGTTGGGGTCTATACTTCTTATCAACGCATGCATGAGGAATTCTAGGACTAAACCAGAACTCATCACAACTGTTACCACTTCTATTTCAATTATCACAAATGACTTCAATATATTCAAATTTTTCTTGATTGATAAATTCTTCTACATCATTGTTTTCATTCATTGCTTTGTAGGATGCTTCATTTCTTCAAATCTACATTCCCTGAATGTAGGCCTTACATAATTCTCATATGATAACATATTATTCCAAAAATCACTTCCATGATTCCCAAACATCCAATAACACCAACATTAGCAAATAAATAACCTTCTTTTTCTTGAAGTGTTTGAATGAATAGATTTAGAGCTTTTTTGTTTATGGAATTTTATTTCTTTCTTTGGAGAATACTTTTGGGAGCTGTTATTATTAATCATCCAAAATCCATACGTGAAATTTTGATGGATGTATCAACTTTTTTATCAAGGCATATCTTCCCAGATTATAGTGTTGAACCTTTACTTGAAGATACAACTACATTAGTAGAAAAATAAATAACAAGTTTATGGGAAACCGTCTTCTTGGTTGATGTTTCCATTTTATTATAAGAATATTTGATATTCCTCTTGGAATAATATTCCTAAATTTATACCTGAGTGGAAGCATCTATTCTTTCAACTATTTGGGAAGTTCTATCTTGGAGAGATTATTTATTCTTCAATTTCACATCCAACTCAAAACACTTCTTGTTGAGGGATTTCTCCTCACCCTCAAAAGATCATAGAATTATTTCACAATTATCTATCATATTTATCATTTTTTATTCATTCATATTATAAATTTTTTTCAAATAGATGTCAAGATCCTTTAATTTTTTTGCTTTGTATTCCAGTTGAGCTACTTTTACAACCATTAAATTTTTTTAAATTTTCAAATGCATGGAAGGCTTATACAAATACCATTACAAAGAATTCTTTTTCAAAAATACTTCCCTGCAATTTTTCATTGGATTATTCATATATATCATTTAAAAGAGAAATTGTTTCCTTATTTTCAATAACTAGTTTTGTGAGAGTGTTGGATATGCCAACCCTTTTAGACAATGCTTCTTCCAGGGCATTAGATTCTTCTTATAGCTGTAGTTTTTCATCTTGAAGAGGACTAATGATGGTAGCAATGTGTCTTGCCACTTCTCTGGGGACATTCCTCAGATGATATTTGAGTGAAATATAAAGATCACTAATTGATCTATCATCATTAAATCTAGAGCATGCTTTATCAAAAGGGTCATAATAATAAATGTATTTATCACATGTTGTACATTTCAGGTTACCATCAGTAGAAGGTTTCTAGGAATTACAAGTAAACTTCTTCAGCATCTTACTTACCTATTTATTCTTTCTATTATTATGAGTCATAGAAGATATCTCCATTTGAGGTTTTTCACTCATCTCCCCAAATCTGCACTTCACAGATACTCCCTGGGATCTTTTAGAGGAGACATTCACTCTGATACCAATTTAATTTCTCATATCAGTGTGAATAATTGAGAGGGTGAGGGGAGAATCAGTGATCCTTTTAAATATTTTTACTAATTGATTCATTTTCAATTAATCCTCTATTCCTGGTTAAATCCTTGAACCACTATTCTTTTGTCTCTCAACCATTCCTCGAATTATTTTGTAAATGTAAAGGCACGAAGCCAATGGATTTATAGGGTTCAGTTCAAAGAACAACTCCTTATTGTGTTGGTTATTCTCCCCAACACAAATTCTCCATTATAATTTGGTTATGATTTACAATGGTCGATACATAGTACCATTGTATCTCTCTTGAGTGAAACAGGAGGTTATTTATACTTCTTCCCAGAGTGTTACCAGATTCCCACTAGAATACTTCAGAGTCCCACTAAATACTTCTTCCACCTCCATAAATCTCATAGGGGTTTTCTAGCTCTCGAGTCACATGATCAGCTTCCTTCATTAAGTTATTCCTTGATTCACTGTAGATGATCTTCTGATATTCCCAAATAGGCTTACTGAATCACACTAGCATGTGTATCTCTTTAAGAATCTTTAACAGCCTTTGGTAATTTATGTTGGCCTTGATCAATATTTATGTTCACTTTCAAGGGCAGTGCTCAGTTAAACAATGCTCAGGAAATTCTTTCTACTTATGATGAAGACCTAGCCTCACTAATATGTGTGCAATTGGTAAACACAACCACTTCTATAATTCAAGACTGATTCTTCACAATATAAACTTAGTCTGCATTCTTGGACTATCAATTACTGAAAAATCATTTTGAGTTACTTCTTTAATTTTCTTTGGCTCAAGTCTCAAAACTCACATACATCATGAGTGGATGGAATGGGGTCTAATACCTCTTGTATTTGAATATCACAATTTCATCTTCTTTAGTGAAATAACTAAATTCCATAAAATTTTATTAGTTTTCTGGGCAAGAATCGCATACACTTATGTTATTATTCAAACACTAAGCATTAGCTCACTTATCATCATCTGAATTGATTATTCATCATGCATGTGTTTCAGGGAATTAATTCTACTATTTTACACACATTCCCTCGCAATTTTTATTCTTCATTTTAATTGTCTTTATTTGTTCGTGTGCATGAATGAACAATTTACTTCTTCTATTTTTCTTTTGTGAAAACCCCAATGCATATAATTCTTTAAGCACAGACACTTCCTCTTTCTTTTTCTCTCTTAATATCAAACACACAATGTCTTGTTTATTTCACACAAGGTTATGTGACATGTATGTGTATAACCATGAATCATATTTAAACCCAAATGAGTGTGATCCTTTATGCATATGGGTTCCTCTTATCCTCTCCTCACATGTGACACCTTCTCTTTACACAGCCATGCACAACCTTAGGATACTTCAAATTAAGCACCTGAGTGTGTGCATGTATGAAACACCTGAATTCTTGGATTCCTCTTCTTCTACAAGGTTAGTGTAAGCATACACTTTCCCTTTATGAACTCTCCTTCTCCGCTTAATGAAACCAAGATTTTTCACGGGTTCTTCTTCACACAAGGAGGTATGCATGGATGTTCTACATAGAACTAAAGAGTGGTTTGTGGGTCCTTTATTCATGGAGTGCATCCGGGGTGCAAGTGAACCAGTTGAGTATTTGTGGTTTCTTCTTCACGCATGAAGTAAGACATGGTTTCAAAGGAATCTGTCATGTGTTTTGTTTCATTCCTGAACCATGGTGCTTCACACTTCTGTTTCATGCAAGGGATGTGTGGGGCTTCTTTATGTATCTAGGATGCATGAAACTTCTTCTTCGTGTAGCAATGTAACAACTGAAGATTTTATGAGATATATTCTTTTTAATTTCATTGATATCTTCTATTGTACACTACACCAAGGTTAGCTTGTACTATTCGCAACACTATATTAGCTTGCAGTATACGTAACACTATTCTTGGCTCATTTTACATACAATTTCATGTTCGTTTTGTGGAAATTATTCTATGCAACATTAAGTATAGATTTTGTTTAATGTATAAATGAAATAATTTTTGATTATGTTATATGAAACACCAAATGGATCTTTCACTACATGCATCCTTAAATTGTCTTGCATTACATTCAATCACGATCTTCCTCGATAGTGTGTGTAGTACACAATATCGGGTTACACTAAACCACGATATGTTATTAAAATATTATATAAACTATACATTAGGAATAGTAATACCCACTTTCTGAAATTTTATAAATTTTATCTTTCATAATGGACTTCATTTCTGGATTCCGAATATTGAAATTAGCCTAGGGTGAATTTTTTGTATTTTTCTGAAAACTTTCAATTATTGATAAATAGTGAAAACACTGAGTTATTAGTTAAAACCGAATTTTTATTTAAATAATGATTTATTTTATTTAAATTTATTTTAGGTAAAAATAGATACATAATACCTATATAAGTTCAATTTAATTTATTGGAGTCATTTTATAATAATTTTAGATATATAAAAATTTTATTGAACTTTTTACCATCTTTTACCCACCTCCTAGGAGCATTTGCAAATTTACATAAAACATAATTTTACCACCTCGGTGAGTTGAATTTCAAAAATCAGAGAGACACAGTTGATATTAGTAAGTAAAATATGGTTCAATGAGATGAAAATATTTTTTGGTGAATAGTATCATTTAACTTTTATTTACCACAGTTAAAAGTAAATATGGTGATTAAGGTTAAAAATGATATTATTATTACCCTAAAACATGTCCTAATTCTATTGGACAAGTGTAATTCGACCAAAAAAACCTTAGAAATAAAATATTATTCTTTAGTTCCACCTGGATTAGATTAGGACATTTATAATTATTTTATTTAAAGAAGAGTTAAAATAGATAAAATCAAAGTTTAATAAATAAAACATTTTTAACATAGGGTTATACATAAGATAAATTAGACTATAAATATTAATTATTAATAAAAAAAGATTTCCTAAATAATGGGAATTTATTTATATTTTTTAGACATTAAATAAATTATTTTATTTATTAGACAATGATGATGCAGTAATTGCCCTATTAATGCAATATTAACATACTTGATATTATAAATACCCAAATAAATGTAATTTGAAATTTTTTATTAATTAAAATAAATTTATAGGTTAATATACCATATTAGGGTTTGTTATATGTATTTTTTTCGATGTACTAATGCTTTTATGAATTAAAAAAAACCAAATACCAAATAGTTTCAAAAATGACATAAAATAGCATTTGAAATAAATATTATATTATTAATTGATATATTGGTCCTAAAGATATAAGGGTTGGTCAAAAGACATATATAATAATATATATGAAATTAATTAACCAATTGGGGTTCTATTGGCAGTTTATAGTAAATTTATTAACCATATAGACTAAGAATACAAGAAGACACGGTAAAAGATAAATTATTTAACTAAGAGTTAAATCTAAATGATAAGGTTAAAATGTTAACCTAAACAAATCTAAAACCTATTAGTTTAAATTATTTCGACCCATCCCCACCATATCGTCTAAATAAGTCACTTTGGAGCCATTATAAACTGAATATGAATTTATTATAAAATAATATTTTAGGTTTTTCCTAAGGTTCCCCTCACCCCTCTTATAAAAGGACACCCCCCCCTTCTCTCTAATTCAAACCTCCAAATCCATTTTTATCATCCAAACCCTACCCAAATACCCTATTAACTGTCCTAAATTCATCCTAGAGGCGTTCCTCTAGTTAGAAAGGAAAATTAAGGAGCCATTTTGATCAAATCAAATGGAAGAACCCGAAGAAGTGGTAAATATCTCAATACCTATTTCAGGTTCCTTTCTTCTTCCACTTCCTCATTCTTTGTTGTTACCATTTTAAAATAATAAATCCCATATATTCTATATACTGTGATGTTATTATAATAATTTTACAACTATATTAGTTATTTTATCCATCCTATAAATGAAAAAGTCACCACATGTGCGTACGTACCACTTACCGTCTCCACATTGTGGTGTAGTTTGTTATTCAAACATTTCATCATTTGGATGGGTATAATAATGAGTATAAATGATATAAATAATAAATAAAACATTATTATGATTCTTTATATATGATATACAATCAAAGTTTATATTATTATAATATCAAAAGAATGATATTGTCACTCGTGTGTACGTACAGACTACCGTCTCCATGAACACGATGAGATTTATTTTCAATGATTAACCATTCAAGTATGATTATAAAGTATATTTAATAAATAATCATAAAATATATTGCATAATAATGATAATTTGTTTATGTATATATATGTTTCATTTACTTAATTCCATTCCATTGAATAATGAAACGCAAATAGCATTCAAGCGTACGTACGACCTACCGTCTCCATGAACGTTGTATTTCCTTCCATTTATCGATTTATCATATATATTTATTTTCTGAATATATATTATATATAAATCATTTTTTAAATTATGGAATTAATTAAATCATGACATAAGTAATAATATCAAGAAAAAAAGTCAAAACACGTACGATAAATGAAACGATTTTACCAAAAACACCGCTTTAACATGGAATTTACAAAAGAACGGGTAATATAAAGTCATAAGTGAATCATATATGATATCATAAATATTATTATGGTTATGTTACAGGTTAATAGTTTCTTTAAACCCACTATATAGGAGTTTTAGATACATATGGAAGAAATTGGACGGAAGGTATGGGATAATTTTGAAAATATCATTTTTATCTAAGATTGCTTATACGTAAATATTTACTACGGTTATATTTTTCATACATGTCCATAAAAATGTTTTCCATAAAGTGTTTAATATTTTTCCATGTATTTTTAAAGTCATTTTTACCCCTCCTTGACTTTTACATTGTGTTATGGAAGGAATATTTATTTTGTTTACCATATGAGGAACTTTTTGACTTTTCTGGAAAAAGTACTAGGAGAATGTTTTTTCAACTTATACGGCATGAACGGATTTTTAAAATTTTGTAACGCATAATTTTCATGAAGATTCATCTAAAATATTTCAAGATTATTTTCAACAAAAGCCTTTTTCTTTTAAAATTGAATGGTATTTTGTAAAAATAAAATGATTTTGAAAAAGAAAGGATATTTTCCTCAAAAATTGATTTCAAGTGTTTTCTCGAAACAATTTTCTATATAAGATTACATTATTTAGTATGATTATATTTCAAGTATAATGTATCTATTATTTACATGGTTTTATTCTTCTTAAGATGAAATGATATCCATTTCTTTTATATGGATTACATTATGTAACACCCTAGGTAAATAAAGAATATGACACTTTTATATTTATCCATATTTGTGAATAAAATATTAATATTACTTTAAAGGGGATTCTATGCTCGATGGTGTACCCAACACACAACAACAAGTTTTTTGGGAATCTTACGTCGCACTCTAATAATAATATAATATTATTTTAAATAGTAGTTAACGCCTAGCCGTTGTAATAGCGGGAATGGACAGAACTAACTAAAAAATGATTATATATGTTTGTCAAATATTTTTACTTTTTTTAATAAATGTTAGAGGATTAAAAATGAAAATTAATCCAATTTTAAGCGTAAATATTCTAATATTCTTTAAAAGGTCGATTAACCGTCTTTTGATGGAGAACCTCTATTAAATCCACTTTTTGACTATTTTATGTGTTAGATTTGACAAAATAAAATTCTTCTTTAGAATCGGGACATCAAAATTTACTTTGTGTAAATTTTGGAATTTTTCCGAAAAAGATCAATTTTTAATGAATAGTGAAAAATATTGTATTTTAATTAAAAACCCCTTTTAATCTAATTAATTTATATGATTATATTATCTTTTGATTTGGTTTTAAAGTGAAATTAGAATATATTTTTACCATTTAATCCAATAGTGGTCGTTGGAATTAATTTCACTTTGAAATCGGACTTAAACTAGTGTCAATCTTTTGATACATTTTGTTTCAAAAAAACACGCTATTTGTTTTGACAGCGGGAATTAATTATTAAATTAATTAATGAAACTTATATGTTTTTAATTTCTTAAAATAGACATAATTTTTGAATTCGGAATATCAAATATAGCTTAGGGTGAACTTTTGGTAATTTTCTGAAAAACTTCATTTTTTGATGAATAGTGAAACCACTAAGTGGTACTTATAAAAACTGATTTAAATGAAAATTTTCCATCATTGTGTTTTGAATTTCAAAAATCCAACATACATGGTTGTCATTAAGAAGTAAAATTTGGTTCAATGGGATTAAAATAATTTTTTTGTGAATAGTAACTTATTATGTTTTTAATCGCGATTAGAGGTAATTTGTGTAGTTTAAGTTAAGAATAATGTTTTAATAAAATTAAATGACCTATACACATGTCCTACCATCATTAGATGTGTCATGGCCGTCCAAAAAATCCATGGGTCAACTTGGGGACACCATGGAGCCACTTTGGTTGGAAAATGACATAAATATCTTTTTATTTAATGTTAAATTAAAAATGACACAAACATGAGATGTTTTAATAAAACAATTTTTACATGGGGTAATACAAGTCAGATTTTTTACTATAAATAATAAATGGAAAGATACAAAGCTTTCTTACATCATATTTGTTTTTATAATTTTTAGACATTAAATAAATTAAATTATTTATGACATCATGATGATGCAGCGATGACCTCATTATTTAATGATATAAATAAAATCGAAAGATAATGTAAAATATAAGACCTACACATTTACAAAACCTATTGGATGGGTGTATTTAGAACCCTTATCACCTTATCCTCGAAACACATCACTGTGGGACCATTAAAATCCGAAAATCATTCTAAAATAAAGTTACATTTCTTTACTTTCCAAGAGTGCCCCTCCTCTCCTCTTATAAAAGGCCCCCACCTCTACCTACTTACCCACACTTCCAAAGCCTTTGGCTCGGCCAACCCCTTCCCATTTTGTCTCTCCACATCCCTCTATAACTCCTTGAAGCCTCACTTTGGGCAGAAGTCTTCCCAAGGAAGCCTTTGAGCTCAAACAAAAGGGAGTTACCCGATTTTAAGTCAATGTCTTCACTGGTGTCCTTTTGTTTTATTTTGCTTCTCCAACCCCCTAAACTCTTTTTATTCATTTCTTTTGTAACAAATCCAGTATCTTCAATATACTAGGATGTTTTTATAAGAAGTATTAGAGGTACACTTACACACACCTTCGTCTAATGGTTAAAGAACATATTGTTTCTGTGGTTGGCTATTTTCTGCCTCACGAAACGATGATTGTTCAATATTCTTTTAACACCATTAAAGGTGGCCATTAGGATGTAAATGTATTTTATATATGATATATATGGTATTTATTTTTACTATATGCTTCTGTATTTTATATTTAAACCATACCTTTATTCTTTTCTTGTTGTGTAAATGCGATAATTTCATATGAGGAAGTGTGGACGATCGCCCCCTCAAGTGATGTGACTCGTACATGCAATACATGGAACGTATAAATAATGAAATTAATGAAAATATGTGACCTATATAACATATATATTATACTTTAATTATAATATATATATATCATTTATTTTTAATTACCTTAATATGACAAAGAAAAAAATGAAAGTAGCGTTCATGCGTACGTACGGCCTACCGTCTCCATGAACTGTGCTTTTCGTTTTTTATCTCCAAATGATATCGAATATTATAAAATGAATATTTACTGGATATATATGATATTTTAATCATTAATACTATTCTGGAAATTATTTACTTATAACTACATGGAAAATCATTTTTCAAACAAGTTCATTTTTGACTCATGTACCAAACATCGGCAAAAACGTCTGATATGAACTAACATTATCAAACAATTATTATAACATTGTAATATGTGATATGAACAGAATAATAATCTTTAAAGGAGTTCCTTAGGAAATTATAAATTGACCAAAGTTTATTATTCAGGAATATAAAGAAACGAACAAGACAAGTTGGACTTTAGGTAAGGGATCCGACTCCTCTCTTTCTTTTAAAGTACACTCTTTTATGTCATTCCTTTTAAAGCTCATCATTTTTGTTATTGGGATATTATTTTATATTACTCTTACTGTAATTTTTATGTTCATATTATGAGAGACCCTATTCTCTCTCATCAATCCAATTTGGATGTTTTGAGTGGCGCTGTTAGGCTACCGAATTTTCGTAAGAGATCCAACCTCTCTCTCTTTCTTTTTAAGTACTCTCCTTTATGTCACTTCTTCTAAGATCATATTTGTTATGTTGGGGATGTTATTTTATATTACCATTTCTGTAAAATTTATGTTTATATAATTAGAGGCCCTATTTCCTATCATCAATCAATTTTGGAAGTTTTAAGTGGCGCCGTTAGGCTGCCGAGTTTTCGTAATGGATTTTTCATCTCACTTTTATTCCCGTGAGATTTATGCTACATTTGCCACAATTTCCTTTCAGTGGTGTATTTACTGCCCATTATTTTACTCATTGTGTAATATACTTTCATTTATGAGTATTTACATCAATTTTTTATTGTCTTTATTTCACGGGGCGTATGTTTCGAAAGATACCCATGTCGATAAGGGAACCTTTCACCCTCATCTTTTTAAAAGACTTCTTTTGTTATGTCTTTTAATTCACATACTATTATGTTGGGATATGTTATTCTATATTCTTATTGATTTAAATTTTATGTCCATGTGATGAGATACCCTTTTTATCTCTCATCAACTCATTTTCTAAATTTTGTAGTGACGCCCTTAAGTTGTCAAATTTTTGAAAGGGAACTTCTTAACCCAAATTTGATTCTTTGGGATAAACATGTACTCCTTGAATATGTCGTTATATGAATATGTGTGAATAACCTCTGATTTTTTTACACTTAATATCCACTTATATTTGGTGTATTCGTTTGTAACACATAATTATGTAATTGATTTGTCCTTAAACCAAGGATACCAACTTTGTAAGGGACTTCGTCTCAATCTCCTTTCATTGAGGCATATTTTGTTTTATACACAACATTCTTTTATATGGTGTATAAACCCCTTTGAATTTTACATTTATCGAAAAGGAAACTTTGTTATACGAAGCATTTTACAAAACGACAAAAGGGAAAGTATTTGTCATACGTATGCGGTGACAATGACTTCTCTGCCGCCGTGACAATTATTTGAGTTTCGGCTTCCTCTACAAGGCATACCTTCTTTTTAAAAGAAAAATAAATACCATGTTTTACTTTTCTTTTATTTTGGTATTGATAATGGTTTTCATAAGGTTTTTTATATCAATGTGTTTTATTGATATCTTGTGATTGAAATGTGGAAATGTTATGTTTCCTTTATGCATGTTTTATGTGATACGATTATGTTGTGGTTCTTGAGAATTGTTATGAAGACGGGTGGTTATGTGATAAAATAAGGGCGGGTGAGCACGATATATCTCTCCAATGCATTGGGTAATGCAAAGGAGTGAAACGTTAAAGTTTCTCCGAAGATATTTAGGGAATATACTGTGGTGGGTATTCCAAATGTAACCAAGAGGGTTACTCCCTACGTAAGAATGTTATGAATGCCTCAAGTTACCTTTTCTGTCTTATGATTCCTATGATTTATTCATGATTTAATGAGGTATGTTAAAGTGCCTATGTTTTATGGGTAAAGTATGATTTCATTCTTATGTATATATGAACTCATGTTTCCTTTCCATATTGTTTATAACCCTTACTGAGATTTTTATGGTCATCCCAAGTTTTTTTAAATGTTTTTCACGGGTCAAGGGAAAGGTAAATGATATGATGATAGTGTCAAGGAAGTGTCAAGAAAGAATCCACAATTTATTTTTAAATATGTTTCCGTTGATGGAAAAAAATGAATGATATCTTTTATGTAACCACTTTGTTTAAATGTGGAATGTAATCAAAGTTTTATGATCTAATTCTCTAAAACACTAAACTAGAAAAGATCCTCAGTGTGTAATCTTTTAATAACTCTATATTAAGTAATGTTTAAGGTTGGGGCCTTATAGTTGGTATCAAAGGTTGGTTTAGATAACTTTAGAGGTTAGGGTACTCTTTAGGCATAAGTGACATTACCATAATGGTTAGGATTTTAGAAAGAGTCCTAGTTTTAGATAAAGTGAATGAGTAAGTATATCTTAGTGTTTATCTTCCTCATTAGTACATGATGGTTTTGTTGATATACTCACACTGACCTTTTTGGTTTTATTAAATGGATGGATCTAGCAGGCACCAAAGTAACAGTGGATGTGAAGGAAACTGTTACAGTTTTTTTGAGAAAGCAACTGAATGATATGGGAGTTGCAATGAGAACTCTTGTGTTTAACCTCAACCAACTATCTGGAGTCATGATTGACCAACTAAACCTTGGTGATTTCTCTAAGGCATCATATATGCGTGAAATAAATCCCTACGGAACTACAGGTAATAATAATAAAGGTAAGTGTGTTCAAAAACCTATGTGTCAATGATGTGGAAGGAAACACCTAGGAAAATGGTTCAAAGGGACCAAAATATACTATAGATGTGGAAATGAAGGTCATAAAGAAATAACCTTCCATGGAAAAAGGAAGCATCCAGTTGACTTGAGGAAAGGGAAAGAAGTTCTTTCTGAGGGATCAATTGAATGTTTTCAATGTGGTGTGCATGGTCATTATGGAAACACATGTCCTATGAAGAAGTTTCGTGAATTGGATCCCCATGATCGTACAAATATTTGTTTACCAATACCTAATTCCATTCCAATTGAGGATGAAGAAACTGATAATTACCAATCAAAGGTATGGACTATTTCATAACTTTTTTTTCCTATTTTGGAATCATAGGATATGATTCATGATTTTGTTTTCAAAAAATAATTATTTCAGAATAAGTTGGAAAGGAATGGTTAATGGATCATGAAGAATGTTGAGTGAGTAAGAAGTCAACATATAAGGGCTTCATGAGTTATGGTTAAATTCTTAAGATTATTAAGTCACTTTTGATGATGGGGTTACATTAGAAGACTTTTTATTGTATGTGTAACCCTGATGTTTAATATATGAATATTTTATTCATGGAATAGTTATCTGTTCTTTTGTGGACATAGTTATAAAGAACCATTTGGGTTTATATGATCCTTACTTTTGATGTAATTATGGGTTACTATATGTTATGATGGAAGTGAAAGGCATGCGATAAAATTGAGGTTAAATTATGTTATGGTTATTTTTTATGATTTTATCTCTTTTTGGGGAATGATTTGAGAATTATATAGTTTTTGGAAAAAGGAAAACACGTAGACCATGTGAAAACCCGTCGCATCGGACAAAGCTGCGGGAATAGAACCCACAACCAAAGTGCGACTGGTATTTATCGCCTACCACTTGACTATGTGAAGTCCCTGGTTAGTTTGACTAATTTTTTTTAGTTAGATGATTTTATGAATCAAGTTTATGTTTATTTTGGTTATCTATAGAAATGATTAACATATCATGGAAGATATGTGATTAGGTTAATTATTTTTCAATATGATAATTTAAGAGAAACGGATGTTATTTGGAGATAAAAGTTAATTTTTACCTTGTAAGACTTTGTGATTAAATCCGTAAAATATTTGGGTTTCAATCTTAGTTTGGTTTACATTGAATAATTTTATGGACAAATTGTTTATCGAATGGTCCTCGTTGAACATTGGGTTTTGTTGGACAAATTTTAGAGATTAAGAATAGACTTTCTTTTTATAAAGGGTTATCCTTTTCTGTATTATCTGATCTTTCACTAACCTTTTTGGTTTGGGTTTTGGTTAAACTCTAAAGACATGGGAAGTATATATTTCTCTTTTGTGGATTAGGTGATTCTCTATATGTTGATTATAGTACTCTTAATGTAAACAAGTCTTCCTAAATACTCGTCTTTTGGAGAAAATATGAGTTTGTGTAAGGAATCTAATAAAAGTTGAAAGTCAACATGATAAGTGATTATGTTTCCTTATGAATAAATTCCTTAATAAAAAGTAACTTAAAACAAAAAAGTTGTCTATTAACTTTTCCTACTGGGGAATCGAATACCGTTTAACCCATCACAAGTTTGTGATTTTCTTGTGGTTAACTTTATCCTAAACATGTTTTCTATCACTCTCCATCAGAACATGACCCTATGTTTTCTCCTCCATGTCCATGTTTTCCTACATGGAATCCTAGTATGGGTTAACTCGGGTGACCTCTGTACTTATATTTCTTTATTTTAAAGTGATTGTTTTACCGACTCTTGTTCCGATGTGGGACTTTCAAAGATGTTTCCAAGCTATATTTTAAAATTGCGAGGACACAAATTCCAAAAAGGGGGGAAGGATGTAACACCCCAGGTAAATAAAGAATATGACATTTTTATATTTATCCATATTTGTGAATAAAATATTAATATTACTTTAAAGGGGATGCTATGCTCGATGGCGTACCCAACACGCAACAACGAGTTTCTTGGAAATCTTACGTTGTACTCTAATAATAAAATAATATTATTTTAAATAGTAGTTAACGCCTAGCCATTGTAATGGGGGGAATGAACTGAACTAACTAAAAAATGATTATATATGTTTGTCAAATATTTTTACTTTTTACAATAAATGTTAGATGATTAAAAATAAAAATGAATCCAATTTTAAGCGTAAACATTCTAATATTCTTTAAAAGGTTGATTAACCGCCTTTTGATGGCGAACCTTTTTTAAATCCACTTTTTGACAATTTTATGTGTTATATTTGACAAAATAAAATTCTTCTTTAGAATCGGGATATCAAAATTTACTTTGTGTAAATTTTTGGTATTTTTCCGAAAAAGTTCAATTTTTAATGAATAGTGAAAAATGATGTATTTTAATTCAATACCTCTTTTAATCTAATTTATTTATATGATTAGATTATCTTTTGAATTGGTTTTAAATTGAAATTAGAATATATTTTTACCATTTAATCCAATAGTGGTCGTTGAAATTAATTTCTCTTTGAAATCGGACTTAAACTAATGTCATTCTTTTGATACATTTTGTTTCATAAAAACACGCTATTTGTTTTGACAGCGAAAATTAATTATTAAATTAATTAATGAAACTTATATGTTTTGAATTTTTTAAAATAGACATAATTTTTGAATTCGGAATATCAAATATATCTTAGGGTGAAATTTTGGTAATTTTCTGAAAAACCTCAATTTTTGATGAATAGTGAAACCACTATGTGGTAATTATAAAAACTGATTTTCCGTTTAAATGAAATTTTTCCATATTTGTGTTTTGAATTTCAAAAATCCGACATACATGGTTGTCATTAATAAGTAAAATGTGGTTCAATGGGATTAAAATAATTTTTTTTGTGAATAGTAACTTATTAAGTTTTTAATCGCGATTAGAGGTAATTAGTGTAGTTTAAGGTAAGAATAATGTTTTAATAAAATGAAATGACCTAGACACATGTCCTACCCTCATTGGATGTGTCATGGCCGACCAAGACAATCCATGGGTGAACTAGGGGACCCCATGGAGCCACTTTGGTTGGAAAATGACATAAATATCATTTTATTTAATGTTAAAGTAAAAATGAAAGAAACATTTGATGTTTTACTACAAAAAATTACATGGGGTTATAAAAGTCATATTTTTGACGATAAATAATCAGTGGAAATATAAAAAAATTTCCTACATCATAGTATTTTTTTATAATTTTTAGACGGTAAATAATTCAAATTATTTATGACATCATGATGATACAGCGATAACCTCATTATTTAACGATTTTAATAAAATAGAAAGATAATGTAAAATTTAAGACCTACACATGTCCAAAACCTATTGGATGGGTGGAGTTTGAACCCTTATCACCTTATCGTCAAAACACATCAATGTGGGACCATTAAAATCCGAAACTCATTCTAAAATAAAGTAACATTTCTTTACATTCCAAGAGTGCCCCCTCCTCTCCTCTTATAAAAGGCCCCCACCTCTACCTCCATACCCACGCTTCCAAAGCCTTTGGATCGGCCAACCCCTACCCATTTTGTCTCTCCATATCCCTCTATAACTCCTTGAAGCCTCACATTGGGCATAAGTCTTCCCAAGGTAGCCTTTGAGCTCAAACAAAAGGGAGTTACCCGATTTTAAGGTAATGTCTTCACCTGTGTCCTTTTGTTTTATTTTGCTTCTCCAACCCCCTAAACTCTTTTTATTCATTTATTTTGTAACAACTACAGTATCTTAAATATACTAGGATGTTTTTATAAGAAGGATTAGAGCTAAACTTACACACACCATTGTCTAATGGTTAAAGAACATATTGTTTCTATGGTTGGCGCTTTTCTGCCTCACGAAATAATGATTGTTCAATATTCTTTCAACACCTTTAAAGGTGGCCATTATGATGTCAATGTATTTTATATATGATATATATGGTATTTATGTTTACTATATGCTTCTTGATTTTATATTTAAACCATACCTTTATTCTTTTCATGTTGTGTAAATGCGATAATTTCATATGAGGAAGTGTGGACTACCGCCCCCTCAAGTGATGTGACTCGTACATGCAATACATGGAACGTATAAAGAATGAAATTAATGAACATATGTGACCTATATAACATATATATTATACTGGAAGTATAATATATGTATATCATTTATTTTTAAATCCGTCAATATGAAAAAGAAAAAATGAAAGTAGTGTTCATGCATACGTACAGCCTACCGTCTCCATGAATGGTGCTTTTCGTTTTTTATCTCCAAATGATATGGAATAGTATAAAAATAATATGTACTGGATATATATGATATTTTAATAATTAATACTATTATGGAAATTATTTACTTATAACTACATGGACAATCATTTTTCAAACAAGGTCATTTTTGACTCATGTACCAAACATTAGCAAAAACGTCTGATATGAACTAACATTACTAATCAATTATTATAACATAATAATATGTGATATGAAATGAATAATAATCTTTAAAGGATTTCCTTAGGAAATTATAAATTGACCAAAGTTTATTATTCAGGAATATAAAGAAACGAACAAGACAAGTTGGACTTGAGGTATGGGATCCGACTCCTCTCTTTCTTTTAAAGTACACTCTTTTATGTCATTCCATTTAAAGCTCATATTTATTGTTTTGGGATATTCTTTTATATTACTCTTACTTTAATTTTTATGTTCATATGATGAGAGACCCTATTCTCTTTCATCAATCCATTTCGGAAGTTTTGAGTGGCGCCATTAGGCTGCCGAATTTTCGTAAGAGATCCAACCTCTCTCTTTCTTTTTAAGTACTCTCCTTTATGTCACTTCTTTTAAGCTCCTCTTTGTTATGTTGGAGGATGTTATTTTATATTACTCTTTCTATAATCTTTATGTTGATATTATGAGAGACCCTATTTCCTCTCATCAATCCATTTTGGAAGTTTTAAGTGGCGCTGTTAGGCTGCCGAGTTTTCATAAGGGATTTTTCATCTCACTTTTATTCCCGTGAGATTTATGCTACATTTGCCATAATTTCTTCTGAGTGGTGTATGTACTGCCCATTATTTTACTCATTTTGTAATATACTTTAATTTATGAGTATTTATATCAATGTTTTATTTTCCTTATTTCACGAGGCGTATGTTTCGAAAGATACCCATGTCGGTAAGGGAACCTTTCACCCTCCTCTTTTTGAAAGACTTCTTTTGTTATGTTTTTTAATTAACATAATATTATGTTGGGATATGTTCTTATATATCCTTATTGATTTAAATTTTATTTCCATGTGATGAGATACCCTTTTTATCTCTCATCAACTCATTTTCTGAATTTTGTAGTGACGTCGTTAGGCTGTCAAATTTTTGCAAGGGAACTTCTTAACACAAATTTGATTCTTTGGGATAAACATGTACTACTTGAATATGTCATTATTTGAATATGTGTGAATCACCTATGATTGTTTTACACTTAATATCCACTTATATTTGGTGTATTCGTTTTTCACACATAATTATGTAATTGATTTGTCCTTAAACCAAGGATACCAACTTTGTAAGGGACATCCTCTCAATCTCCTTTCATTGAGGCATATTTTGTTTTATACACAACTTTCTTTTATATGGTGTATAAACCCTTTTGAATTTAACGTTTATCTAAAAGGAATCTTTGTTATACGAATCATTTTACAAAACGATAAAAGGGAATTTTTTTCTCATACGTATGTGGCGATAATGACTTCTCTGCCGCTGCGACCATTATTTGAGTTTCGGCTTCCTCTACAAGCCATACCTTCTTTTTAAAAGAAAAATAAATACCATGTTTTACTTTTCTTTTATTTTGGTATTGAAAATGGTTTTCATAAGGTTTTTTATATCAATGTGTTTTATTGATATCTTATTATTGAAATGTGGAAATGTTATGTTTCCTTTATGCATGTTTTATATGATAGGATGATGTTATGGTTCTTGGGCATTGTTATGAAGATGGGTGGTTACATGACAAACTATGGGCGGGTGATCCCGATATAGCTCTCCAATGCATTGGGTAACGCGATGGAGTGAAACATTAAAGTTTCTCTGAAGTGATTTAGGGAATATACTGTGGTGGGTATTCCAAACGTAACAAAGAGGGTTACTCCCTATGTAAGAATGTTATGAATGCCTCAAGTTACCTTTTATGTCTTATGATTCCTATGATTTATTCATGATTTGATGAGTTATGTTAAAGTGCCTATGTTTTATGGGTAAAGTATGATTTCATTCTTATGTATATATGAACTCATGTTTCCTTTCCTTATTTTTTACAACCCTTACTGAGATTTTTGTGCTCATCCCAAGTTTTTTTAAATGTTTTTCACAGGTCAAGGGAAAGGTACATGATATGATTATAGTGTCAAAGAAGTGTCAAGAATGATTCCATGCTTTATTTTTAAATATGTTTCCGTTGATGGAAAAAAAATGTATACTATCTTTTATGTAACCACTTTGTTTAAATGTGGAATTTAATGGATGTTTTATGATCTAATTCTCTAAAACTCTAAACGAGAAAAGGTCATCAATGTGTAATCTTGTAATAACTCACGATTAAGTAAGGTTTAAGGCTGGGTCCTTATACATTATGATGGGATGATGTTTATGAGACCCATTTTATTTTTTGGGATATGATGAATGATTTATGTTTATTTTGTGTCACTAGTAAGAATGATTTCATTATGAGATGGATGGGACCTATATCTCCCTCCAATGCATTGGTTAAATATTTATATCTCATGATATACACTTGGCTGGAATGGTAAGTGAATCTTCTTCAGTAATACAGGTCTAGAACGGCAAGTAAACTTGGTTCAGTAATGGACTTTGTCCACTATGATGGTCTTGGCTACAATGAATTGGCTACTATGGAAATAATAACATGTGTTTAATTGTTTCCAAAATTACATGTTTTATTCCCATGCTATTTTATCATGATTAATGTTCCTTTATGATCTATGTCTTACATACTGCCAAGATTTATTTCAAAACTCAAGATCATGATTGTTTAAACTTTATGTTCATGTTTTTATGTTCAAATGTATATGGTTTGTTTTATTTTCTCCATGCTTACCCTTAATGAGCATTTGATCTCACCATTTTTATGTTTTTCCCCAGGATATAAATAAAGGTTTTAGGTAAGAAAAAAATAGGAGATCTTTATGGAAGATGTTGATGATCTTTCACCATGATTAGAATATTATGTTCCAGGATTTAAAATACACTAAACTATTAAGGTCCTTGGGTGTCTATTTTTTTATGTATTAAGTATTCCAAAAAAGTAATGTAATGACCATGTACAATATGTGTGGATCTCTACAAGCAATATTTTGTGGAAACTCATAGGGTTCTGTGCTCTATTTTTTGGAAAACAAGTGCTCTTCTCGATAATTTTCACATCCCTCGAATGAGCTGAGGGACTCATCATTTTATAGGTGAGGGTGAATACCTCTTAAGCATTCAAAATACACTATATATGTTGCAATGTTCAATGTTTCAATGCACAAGAATTATGGAATTTTTAAATCTTCAAACGTTGGATACACCGAGTCTCTCTTTTTATGAAAATTCAACATGGGTCCTTCTTTCTCGGTGAGTATTATCATCACGTGCATACATTTTTTAACACATGAGATTAATTTCTCCAAAGGCTTCGAGTGGCCTCACAACTTTCTTTTCTTTGGCCGATATATGATTTCTTTATATCGATGTATTCATGTAACATTAAATGCATGCTTTTGTTTGGTTCGCCCAGACAATCTCAGTAGACTTGATCGGAGCTCAAATGGTGACCAGAGTGGTGAGTTGGGTGTCTTGCGGGAGCTCCTAGTTCGTAGCTTCAATGGGGGTAGATGGAGGTTGATGACAACCTCAGTGAATGATCGGATGGCCTTGATTCAATTGGTGATATATGGGATGATATGAGCAGTACCAATTAGATCACATACCATAGATTAGATGTGCGATAGTGATCAGGCATAGGATCAGATAGACTGTGCAGATCATGTTCGTGTATTTAAAATGTAGTCCTACATCTAAATGCGACATGGATTTTTTTGTGGTTTTATATCATTCTACGGTAGCTTTGGCTTAAAATTATCCTCCTCACTTCACGGTACTGCCCCATACTGTGTTCTATAGGCACGCTCTTAGAGCCCACTCTGCCTCCTTTGGGCGCACTCCTAGCGCCCACTATGCATCCTAGCATTCACAGGCTGATCATTGTCTGTGCTCTTTCGGGCTTACACGTATTCCAAGTGTGTTTCTTGCAGGAAAAAGTTGAGTCCTTCCCCTTGGTCACAGTAGACCCTCAAGACCCGCATATTCCTGGGGTGAGGGCTGCAACTGGCCTGCATGGCTAACCCATTTTTTGGAAAAGGTACAAAAAAATATACTATGTTAAGAACAATGTATAAAAAATATGATATACCATGATTAAATAAAAATACCCTTAATCTCTTCTTCTATTATTTTTGGAATGATAATTCCAAAGATCTTCTCTAAAGCATGTTCACTCTTATCTTATGATCATGAATCCAAAAGGACATCAATATGTTCCGTTGATCTAATCATAGATGATGCATGGACCATTTCTTTATTCATCCTGTATTAAACAATAATGCATGGACTCCAATGTTGTAACGAGTGATGTGTTATCTTTAAACACATATATTGGACATTTAGGACTAGATCAAACAATCATCTGATATTTATTCACAACCTTCATCCAATTTTTAGACATTGGAAAAATATTTTTTATCTTCATGTAATTAAGTATTGATTGGTCTTCTTTCTAATGGTGTAAACATGTATCACATTAATACAAGTCTTTGGAAATTTGAATCAGCTCAACAATCAACATAATTATAGGCTTAATCTATTTAGATTCAATGGATCCATCATCTTTACTTCTTTCCATACTTTAAGCCTCACTAATTTAATTATTGGCACAACATCCAACATCACATTTCCATACACATACTGACAACTTATTGACACTATAATCATTATTGACCTATTATTGACAAAAAATTAAACATCATGATCTACACATTATATTTATATATAATAAAAAATGATTTATACCTCTATGAGAAATAGAATTTTATGACCTTCCCTATATAAAAAACACATCCCCATGTTTCCCTTCTTATGGAAGTTGAACATTATCTGATAATAAATCTATCCATTGAGAATGTATATCGGTCTTTCACTCCTTAGTATCCTCGTATACAATTTTTTGCAACTATAAAACTCATACTAGAAGAAATAACATACAACACAATGAATCCATGCTATTATCAACAATAAAAACCAGGTTTTCCTCAGAAGAAGCATCAACATCCAACTCAACCTCATCAATCTAAAAATCATGAGAGAGGATCTGGGTGATAATGATACAAATGAGAAATTTTAATGATTTCATATTTATTTATTTATCTCTATGGAAGTGCTATCTAATAATTTATAGGTCTGACCCTCTATAAAACCTCAAAAATTATGATGAAACATGGTCATATCTTACCTTTGCACTTAAATTTTTCTTCCCATGGTCTAGTCAAAACATTACGAAATAATCGACCCATAAAAAAATTAGAGGTTATTGAAATCAACTAGCATAAGATATCTTCATATACATATCTATATCCATACATTTCCTGATAAGTTCTTCCTACTCTGAATTCTACTGAATTGGATAAGGTCACATTAGGGTAGTCTCTCCTATCTCTAACCTACACAGGGGATGATAGAATGGACTATCATATATGTACTCATAAATATCCATCTATATAGTTTTATGGAATATATTTTTTTATGTAAATTTAGAAATTGGTAAATGTTTCTCCCAAGAACCACATAAATCATGGACACATCCTCATAGAATTTCATATGATGCATGTATCATATTTTATGACTGACCGTTGGTTTGATGGTGATGTTTTTTACTCACAAGAACTTATGAACCATGAAACCTCTATAACACCTTCTAAAATCAGGATGTAAAACCATAATATAGTTATAATACAATGTTACATCAAACTCGATGAATTCATATGATCTCTCTAACATATAGCCTCCCAAGCTCATCCATTGAGAAGGATTCTCTAATGGGTAAGAATAGAGAACCCTTTTTCTATTTTTCACTAATAATGATATGAAGACATTTCCATGAGGGGACCTAGTTAAACACATAAAAATATCTAATGTGTCATTATCCATTTTCCACCCAAGAAATGGAAATTGTTGTGACAACCCAATTTTTTTATGGTGCTTGGCTTCACCTGCTGACCTATGGAGCACCATGCTATCAAAGCTTGTATATCCCTTTTAATCCCCTTACACACATGCTAACAATGTAAGTCATGATACATCATGGTAAGACCTGAATTTATTTCCCAAGTGTATCCATGATACTCTCACATCAACTCCTCTTGTATGTCTGTTAGAACAAAAACCTGACCATGAATGTAAAATATCAATTCCCAATTAATGACCCAAACATTTAATTGTTCTTGACATAAAGACTCTCCCTTAGGAATAATCCCATAGGATCATAAAGATGTCATAACATCACTCTATACATATGTAAAGAGGTAATAAATAATGATGTGATTAAAGGATAATCGAGATAGACCTTCACATCTGACGGAATCCAAAAAAAAACTAATACATCAACTTCCATTCACTACTGGCCTCCGACATTTCATGTTTCCGAGTCATACAGCTCATAGCATCAGCTATCTCATTTACTTTTTCAAGAATATAAGCAATCTCAAATTCAAAATGTTGGAGGTATAAAACCAGTATTTTTTATGATGATCAAATATAATTTATTAAATATGTATTTTAGTCTTCTATGGTTGAATTCTTAGAGAATAGTGGAATTTTATTTCTTGGAAATTATGTTTAAATGAACATTAATATTAATTTAGAGTTCCCCAAAATCCCAATGGAAAATGTTTCATGTTAAATATATAATTAATTTATTTATATAATGAAGAAATGATTAATATATCTTAGGATCCATTATTCTATGTCATTTTTTATCATCTTAAAAACCTTTTCAAATTACCTTCATTGTATTTTAACAATTCATGGGTAGAATCCCTCTAATAGTGATCCCCACACCCTCCTTTGATCTAAGAGAAAATCCAATTAATTTTTTGGTGCTAGCTTAGTGGATAAAATGTCTTTCATTGTTCATATTAATCACTCTAAGATGCATTAGGCTTGAAAGGGTTCTTATTATTCTTGAGAGAAAGAAATGAGGAATTCGAGAGAGAGAGAGAGAGAAGTTTTTGTGCACAATGATTCTCTGCCCTCATTTTTTTATTAACCCTACATGACATAAATAACCATCTAGTTATAGAGATGTTGTTTAGGATAAAATATTATTTAATTCTATTGCAACCCATAAATAATATATATTCAGTTAATAAAATCCATGAAATTTAATAATAATTTTATAATTACTATTTTTTATCCCATGATAACTTGCATTCTAATAAATATTTTTCATTGGCTTGTAAATTTATATTCATAAATATACATGATCATGGTCTAATCAAACTCCATAGGATTTATTTGATAATTGAATGCTTATTTTATTCTATTAAATAATTTATTTATTCACAAACATTTAAATAAATATTTATTAAATATTCAACAAATAAATTAATTTTTTTCAAAAATCCAAGGAATAAATTTTTATTAAATATTCACATAACTAAATAAATTAATTAATTAATAAATAAATATTTATTACTTTGTGAATACTACCGATCAAAAAAACATGAATAAAATTATTCCCCACTCATTAGAATAATTTTTTCAATTAATTAAACTCAAATATAATTTAATTAAGATCAATGGAAACACTTAGTCACTGACCCTATTGGATTATTTCTCATTAGAATTATTTAGATATTGCTAAATTCTAGGATTTATATCTAGAAATGGGTCAATGAAACGAAGAGAAAGAACATAATATCACAACATCAATAACCACATTTGAACTCTCATTGAGTAATATAATCCCTTTTTCACAATATATCTTCAATAAGATTGAACATCTATGATATCAACTTATATATTTTAAATGATTGTATTTGACTATATGAAATAAATACATTGTCACATCATATCCATGTAATTTAATGAAATGGGTCTATTCCAATCAAAGGGATTATATATAATGTTCCATAACGATGGAAGGATCTAATCCTTCCTCAATATATCCATTAAAGAAAAGTTAATCCTCATGAACCCAACATAACCTACCTCACTATGAACATATGACACCATGGTTTTCATTAGAACATAAAATTATATGATTTATGAAATGAATTAATGATAATATTCAAGTCTAAGGACCATTTCATGTGCTTTCAGCTTGGAATTTTCGATGATAACAGAACAAACAGAATTTCTACTGGTGTGTCTAATATCAAAATCTCCCCTATTAGATATTACCATGTAAAATCTTTATGAGATGAATACCCATCTACATATGAGTACTGATACTAGAAAATATATATACTATGTGACATTTTATCGTACATTATTTGAATATAGAACTTGTTTTAAGAATGTCATCATAGGATTTCAAGGTTCTCATCATAGTGGGGAACAGGTATGCCATTTTCAATTTGACAGATACTCTATCACATTATCACATCAATATTATCCATAAGAACAATAAATATGAGGTAATATATATAAATTAATATTCATATATTTTCATATACATATAATCTGAAGTACAATATTTGGTTGTTCAATGTCACCAACTCTAACAAACTATCACTTTCACTAGGGCCAACTAAAAACAATTAGTTAGTTATCAAATGTAAAAAACATGCTTCCATTGGGTATGGATATAGATTCCAATCCTATCTCATTAATATGTATAGAGTTAGAAAAATACGCATTTCTTTGGTTATAATCGGTTTATTGCAACAATAATATATTGATAAAATACAACAAGTAGTGAAATAATTGTGGATCTGCATATTATTCGCATTTCGAAGTCTTGACATCATGAAAAAATCCATATTCATATATTATCATTATGATTATAAAACACTTTCTTATGTTATCAACCAAAATTGGAACAAGTTTTTCCAGACCACTCATTAAGCTACATCATAAGCCACATCATACTCATATATTGTAGATATACCTACCAATGGCTGTAATAATTTGTTATTTCAAACTATATTATCATTTTTTGATACTAGATAAAATTGTAATAAATAATTATAAGTGTTCAATTCACTCCATCTCTCTATTTCACACTTCTCTAGACATCAATAACTCATCCAATTCAACATTGTAATGTACTATCAGAAAGATCAAACCGCCAATTAAAGCAGTTATATTGGATAAGTTTGATATTCACATACTAAATATAATGAATTAATAATATCAAATGTCAGTATATATTATGAAAAAATAGATATATTCCTATAACATAAACATGTAAAATTAAATTAATCTCAATAATTAGTCTTTATTCCTATGCATGTTCTGGAAGAATGATTATATGGAAACAATAATTCAGTATTGAATTTTTACAAATTTTATTTTTCAATGCTAACATAATATATATATATAATGAATAAATTGATATATCTTTTGGATCTCACTTTTAGATATTTTTCACTGATACATAGTTTCTGTATTAAGTCGTACTTGGTAAAATTTCATTCCCATATCTTAAAAATAGATAAAACTGAAAATATTTTCTATATGATATAAACTTATCAATTTTGGATCCATATAGTTCTCCCACTCTCCATTTTAAAACACTTTTCAATCATTCATTTCCAAATTAATATTCGATGAACACTATACATGATTTTTTTATAAATGATTTTTTAATCTGAATATCTTGTTGGAATTTACTGATGACGTTGACCCTTTTAGTTATGCCTTGTAAACATATACCATATGGTATCCTTTTGTCCTGATATATAAACATCTACCAAATGGTTTCCACGAAAAGTGGTGGCCTTGAAAATCAATAGCCCAATATTATTTGATTAGTATAATTAAAAAGATATCTGTGATGAGTGGTGAATAATTTTAATCTTTGAATAAACCCTTCAATAATCTATCAATATATATGGTTACTTTCTTATACAATACATTTCTATCTTATCTTGAATACTCGCATATAGTATCAATAATTAGAAATATTTAATATATGTAGTCCCAAAATTTTTATACATATATTCTTTTACAAGAATTTATACAAAATGTTCGAACATATAATTTTAACCCATAGAGAATATTTTTAGGAATATTTATTCTGAAATAATACAAAATTTATCACCCACCATAGTGAACATAAACCACTTATATGGGTATAAATTCCAATAAAATATGTGTCTCTAGAACTAATCCTCCCTCTATACTCATTGGAGTCCTGTATTTCATTGCCAACTCAAGTGAATTCAGAGCATTAACTCATAAAATTTAAGTCTTCTCCCACTATATTCAAAGATATGGGCTTCCTTTTTGAATATATATTCAATACTTATATGATATTAACATCCTTATTATCTATAGTATGATTAACATATATAAACCTTAATGTTTTTGAAGTTCTTTTCTAGCTATTTTTGTATTTAAATAAACATTATTCAACACACTTTTGGTAGTGTAAAAAATATTATTATCATATAAGGATTGATATGATATCCATTAGACAATATATTTTTCATATAGTTAGTTATTATACTTATATTTTAATAATAATTATTTAACAGAATGATGGAAGATTTACAATATATATAAGACTCATCATTTATCTTCCTTTTACATCTATCATAACATTGATTTATATAAGGATATGTAAGTTTGGTATAACCTTTACTCCATATATATGATCAATAGTTAATTTGATAATATGTTCTCTAAAAACCCATCGTGGAGACTCCAAAATCTCTTCCAAGTACAATCATTTACATTACCAATAATTTATAAAAAAATATTATTGGAATTTCATTAATTATATAAAGTTACATTTAGATTTAGAATAGTTCAAATCGACATGTTAAACTGACTCTATATTTTATTATGAACCATTTTTTATAATGGTTAGATTATATAAATCAAGATAACTGTTTTTCGTACATCTAGTATCTTATTTAAATTTAGAATAAAACAGTTTAATGGGTATGGATAGTTCAAATACACATAGTTTTATTTGTTAAAGAATTATCTGGTTAGAATCAGGTAAGATTCTCATATTTTATATTCACTATTCATTATAATGGATATTTGTGTTTCAATAGTTATTGAACCATTTTTTTATATAATTATCATGACTGCATTTATTTTGAAAACAAAATAATATAACATTGTTTCAAGTTGGACATTGAGATTGATTTTTTGTTCACAATTATTAAAAACCTGAATCAATCCAATCAGACAATGACAAATGGTGATCTCTCCTTGGTTGTTAGAGGAATAACCCATTCTCAGCACTTATTGAGTTCACTTCATAACCATTCTATAAATTCTATTTTCTTTTATTTAAATAAATGTATTTTCTAAGAGTATTTTATTTCATACACAAGTAGTGAAAAAAATATTATAAATATACCTAAATTTTATTCAATTTATTGATTATTGAATTAATTACAATTTATTTTCTAGTGTCCAATATTTCCACAAAAGAATCAAATAGCATCATGTTCATTCTTCTGACCTTGAATACTTTTTTTCATTGATGGATGTTGTAAACGAGCTATTGTATTTATATTATCCATGTTATATTCTTCTTTATCATTCAATATTTTCACCATAAGTGGGGGAGAAACATGTGTTATCCATCCCTTATCTATATGGTGAATTATGGAAAAAGGATACCCCACTAACTTATCCATTTAATTTATTCGAGCATGGATATATTAGGATAACCATGGGGGTAAGGATTTTAATATAAGAATAATGGAAATTTTATTATCTAAATTGATTCAAATTTTCATTAAATTATTAATATACCCTATCATTTCAAAAGCATGCTCAGTAGACAAATTTATCTATTATAGTTTTCATTGATATAGTGTATTAACAATATTATTTATTTCAAGACTTTCATTCTCTTTCTAAAGATATTTTTTATGATATTTTATAATGAAATCATCCAAGTATTTATATCGTGTCATTTACTATCCATAATTTGTTTATAATATAATGCAATGTACATAGTAATCATCTTCAAAAAAATTTGGTAGGACACCTTTCTATCTTCTATAACTTTTTAGGTAGTATAACATGAATAGGGGATTCCAAAACATAATACAATATTTTAGATAATATTGTATCACATAAATTATTGTACCATATACCAAAATTTTTATTTTTAAAGACATACCCTAAGTTAAATATTGGATTCACTATTTTTGTAATTATACTTTCCATTTTCTACAACATTTAAAATAGTTGATTATTACATTGATTACAAATTATCTATAAAATTAAAATAATTAATTTTAATCAATATCTAACTATATTATCAACTCCCAATATCCCACACCATTGAACTAGTAATTTCTCGTTTCAAGAAAATTCTAGTTTCAAAGAACCATATTCCCCTTCGTGTAACCCTAGCGGGGATTGGTCAAGAAACACGAAGGTGTTATGGTAGTTTGGTCTTTTCCAATTGTGTTATTTTATCTCCTTAAACTTTTGAGTGGACATACCAATTCTGAAATCATAAAATCGATTTCCTAAACCACTTACTCCAAGTTACATCAAGTCTAACGAGCTCAAATTCTCATGATGTTGGATAGTTAATTAAACAAATGACCCTCTTGAGAACACAGTGTTAATTGTAAAATTCCCAAAAAGAGTTTTTAAAAAATTTATGTCTATTTCATTCATTCTTAATCTTGTAATGGAATCCCAATTTGGAATTATTGTTTAGTTGATGGATTTTAATTTATTATGCTTTAATTTTATCTTATTTTATCCCTCCATACCTTGTTAATGTTAGGTATATTTTTCTTCATTAACTAACAATATTGGTAAAATATTTTGGAGTCAACCATTTATTTATATTTCACCTTTCCACTTTAATAAATTTGTTTATGTGATGGTATTCATGATTTCATAAAATAAGAAATCAATATCTATAAATTAATAAATATAAAATTTCTGGATCCCGATCTTATCTAACTATGGATTTTTCCACACTAAATATTATAATATTGTCAAATATAGTAAGTTTTTGGTTATGTGAGAACCATACAAGAAGACAAGGTAGTGAGCACCAAGAAAAAATACAATTAAAATCAAATAAAAAAATGGTTCAGTCAAGGAAACCAACCTAAGACCAGACCCACCCCAAACAAATCTACCTATGACCTTAGGGATGTATAGTGACTTAATGTTTTTAACCATATATATTACATATTTTTAGTTTAATATTCATTAAATTAAAAATAATACTCCTAATGATCGTACAGGTATAGTGTAATTGGAAACATGGAAACATAAGCCGACATCATCTCCCACTTAGTTCCTCATAACTATAACCCTTTTTAGACATATCACACATAATAAATATCATCATAACCTTGGGATAAAAACATAAGAATTAATGATATCGGGAACCTAGTAAGGGAAAAAAGTGAAGTATGTAAACATAATTAGAGAATAATGGTATGAGAACATGATCATCAAATATGAAACCCATACCCTACATATCAAGAATTAAAATCATGATTCATGTTATAAATATTAGCAGCTCATAAGGAATTAATCATAATGAAATAAAAAAATAGGATCCATGAGAGTATTATATTGGCATAGGAAAAGGAATATTAAAATAAAAATAATGATATATAGTCATTTATGTAGTAATAAAGGCTCATTTCCAAGGATATCATAGTGGAATGGGTTCACTCTGTAAACCATCAAACTAGTCAAGGTTCACTCCAAAGACTATCATACCGAACAAAGACCCATATAGAACTGGTTTTACTCCACTTTCAAATCATTTTTGTCTCATGAGATATTAATCTCTACCCAATTCTTTCAAGAAAGATATAGTTCACACTATTCACATAATGAATATTGTACATATGTGTTCCATAATATCATAAAATATTCATTATATCAGTACCCATGAAAAGAAATGAGTTTCATAAACATTTCATCGTCATATGACCTATAGAAATAAATTGGTTTCATAATCATTTCATAATAGCATAACCCATGGAAAAAATCAATTCTCATAATCATCTTTTCATTGTATATCTCAGAAAATATAAAATGGATTCAAAAAATCTTTTCATCATAAACACAAACCATTAAGGGAACTGAAAATAATGGTATCCTTGGATAATATACCCATAAAATAATAAGTGACATCAAAGGTTTTCATCTTATATGGGAGATGATTTTAATGATCAATTGGAACATTTCAAGAAGAAAATAGTCATTCCACATTGAAAATAAATTTTTGAAACATAAAATTTATAAAATATTTTCAAAATCATTTTCATTGGAAGTGAACATAGAAACATAAAAAGGATGATTTAAAAATAATATAAAAAATTTATTGAGTAAACTAACCTTTTCACAATGAAAATCACAATTTAAACTAAAAATTCATAATAAATTTTGAAAATCCTCTACCTTTATAATAACCTTGGAAATATTTAATGGAATATTTAATGATTATTTAAAACATTGGTTGAGTAAAATATCCTTTTCACTTTGATAACATTTTATAAATAACTTTATCCTAAAATAAACATTTAAATTTATAAAGTATGTTTTAAAATAATTGGTTGTTCATGATGGTAACAATTTTCATTCATGTTGTAGATGTTAAAATAAAGGCTCTTTTCACATTTTCAGTAAAATAAAAGAGATTCCTTTTTTGAAAATGTCATTAATATTCATTATAAAACAATTTTTAAAAAATAAAACATGGGTAATAATGTATTCAATGAATACTTTTTATAATTGAAGATTATTTTTGAAAACATTCTTATAAAACAAGGATATGGAAGAAAAAGGGATTTTAGACTAAAGAGAGAAATAATGTCTATTTTATTCAAAAATATTCCTTTAAAATAATCAGTATAAAAATAGAGTAAAATTAAGGGGGAGAATTTATTATCAATAAATAGTTATAGGACAATTAAATTTATGAGGATCTTGTGATATGTATTATAATATTTCATTATTGAAAGAAAATACATAAACTATCTTGATAAACTATAAGATTGTAACATCAAACCCTTACCACTTATGTAAATTTCAATCATAAGCCCAATAAAGGAATGATATTAAATGAAAAATATTATATCATGAGAATAAATAAATTAATTACATTTCATTTAATTTCAATTGGTCTATATATACACATCATAAGATAAGATAGGTGTATAAAAAAATATAGGTCCAAAAAAGACTAATTGAGACATGAATCCCATACCACTTTGGTGTCTTTTGAACTGAAAACCCCATGAATAAGAAATCATAAAATGGATATGTAAATATTCATAATTTTCATGATAATAAATATAAAATAAATTCATAGTAATTATATACACTGCATATAAGAAACAAGTTGTGAATATGGATTGTATCTCACATATATAAAAGCGAGATGAAAAAATCCCTTAATTTAAGTATCAATATCCTTCGTAGGACATAAAAAGACATGTATAATAAATATAGGTTTATTATAAATACATTAAAGAAACATAATTATATTTAACATACCACATATTGTTAACTTGTGACCTTTTATTACTTTTTAATTAACAATCCCTTGTTAAAATCATGTTTAATGTAATAACTGCATTGTTTTTTTGTAGGTTTTGATTTTTTATTTTTGGTATTATTACATTAATAATGGATCCATAATCTACAAAATGTTAACCAAGATATAAATATCATATATATTACAAATATATATATTTATTTTTAACGATATATGGTAGAGACGTAAAATGGAAAACAATGTTCATGGAGATGGTAGGCCATATATATGCATGAACATTGTTTCCATTTTAATGATAAATTAAAAAATAAAAAAAAAATATTAATTAAATATTTCCTAATAATTAATATATCATATATATCACATATATTAATTAAATTAATCATTATTTTCTTATATGTAAATAGATTGTCACAAACAAAAAACATTTCTTTGCGAGGTGGTAATTCGTCGTATAAACAAGCGACTTTGTTGTGTCCTTCTTGGAATGAAAAGAAATTAGGTATATTTGATATAATGATTTCAAGACAATAATTATGTTGAAATAATAATATATATTCATTTAATTTATCCTTATTACCATCCATATAAAATAGTAATGAAAAATGCAACACATCAATTTGCAAGATGGTAGTCTGCCATACACAAGAGCAACATTATTATTTTCCAACAGGTTAGAAGGTAAGAGGGTATGTGTGATATGATAATTATATAATCACAGTATAATATATATATATATATATATATATATATATTATAAATATTAAATCCATCATTATATCTATCTTAAGTAGGTGGTGGTGAAAAATATATAACATTGGTTCGCAAGGTGGTAGTTCGTCGTACAGACAATCAATAGTTTTCATTCTCATTTGATAGAAAATGAGATGGATATAGGTTGTTACATTAACATAATAAAATATCAATAAATTGGAGATATGGGTGTTATTATATCATCCTAGTTGTAGAATATTTAATGTATTTAGAGGAAGAAATAAAATTTAAACACATGTTTAAGGACTATACATCTTTTTTAGAGAACCTCTTTATATTTAAACATACAGAATTGTCAAGAGGAGTTACTAATAAAAATAAGGACTCTTGAATGTGGGTAAATAATTAAGGAATAATTTTTTAGTTATTTCAATAAATAAATTGTTTTTTGAAGTATTAATAGTAGAGGATATTGGGATTCCTTTTATAAGTCGGGGAGAGGACATACATAAGTGTTTTGAAAAGAATAAAGTGTATCCATATTTTTCACATTCCAAAACAGATCGAAAATGGTTCATTTTAAATTCATAGATGTAATAAAGTATTAATAAGTCAATATAATAGGTTTTGGAAAATTTTATATGTCATTTTATCAATAATATTTTTAGTTTAACTTCCTAGTAAACTCTTTTTAACCTTAACCATTGTAATTAATTTTTACTATTTTTACTATTAATATTGAAAAAAATATGAAAACCATATTATGTAATATAAATTATTACGATTCCAAATATGGAATCATTGTTTTCAAATTAAATTCACTTGAGTGGTAGAATTTAATTTAAAATTGAACCTGTAGATACGATTAATGGCCGGTTTACAAAGACAATTGTTTGACAAGTTAAATAGGTTTTTATATCAAAATTCAATATGAATTTAATTCCAATAATAAATAATTATTAATTATAATAAAATTATACCAATTTTATTTCAAAAACCATTTTTTAAAAAATAATCTATATATTCTTTTAATGAAAATGAATTTTTCAATAGAAACAATTATTTTTCACTATTCATCAAAAAATTAATATTTTATTTAAAATACCAAAAATTCAAGCTAAGATAATTTTGATGGGTTGCCTCAAAAAATGAATTTCATTTTTTCAAATAAATACTTTAAAAGTTTAAAAAACTAATTTTATTACTTTTTCACAAAAATCAATGAAATCATTTTTTAGAAAAATTATATTTTCAAAACATATAGACTTTACCAAAATTAAGTAATTTTTATAAATTTGTATTATTTATAAAAAAATAATATAATTTATATTTAAGAAATTATTTCTATTCACACCTCTATGTTTAATTTTTAGGCTATAACAACCTAGTTAAATATGAATATAAATAGTATATTGTAGTTTCTTATAATTCTGTGTTTCATGCAACGTAAGCTATCGAGGAAATACAATTTATTACAAAAAAATCATAAAATATTGGGGTGTTACATTCTTTCTGATTAAAATAATTATTTATCCATAATGTGATCACTATGATATAAAAAATTTGGGATACTTCTTCTACAAAACATTTTATTTTCCAACCTAGATTCCTTATGCTGGTGGTTTCACAATAAAGCATTTACCAGGTGACTGGTCTAGTTTAATAGAACATTCTCTCTATGATCAAGAATATCCACCGGTTTTTATTCATTAAAAATATTTTTCTCTATTTTTAAGACCACTGAATTTTGTACTTCCTTGGGAGAGATACATGAAACACATCGTGAACCTAATAAATATTCGATTCGAGTAAAAAATGAAAAAAAATCATAATGATAGAATCATGGATTTATAAGGGAAAGATATACATAGATATTGTATTGTAATTATTTTCAAATATCATTTCCATATTCTATTTATAATTTCATAGAAACACATTTTCACTAAATTCACATTCTAAATCACATTGATGATTTTCAACATAACATTTCTATTAGATTTTTTATGACCATATGTTTTATTGAATAATTATAATTTTATTTACCATTTATTAATATATATAAATTATTAATAGCTTGATTCAGATAACTTAATTATAGAACCTTATAAACCAACACTTATTCTATTGGAGGGATTCAAAAGAATCTATCATAATGATTTGATTGAGATTTATTAATGTTAGAAAAATCAACTAGAGGAAGGTGTTCATCAAATTTACCATTGAAAGACAAAGAACAAGATAATAGAATATACTCTAGTGTTTGAAATTTTCTCATGGAATGGCCATCTATATAATGACAATACACTGTACTAAATCTCAACTCTTTATCAATAGTTCTCTAAAGACTTCACTAGAACTTTGAGTTAATCCTTAGAACCTAATAAGACACAATGGAGAAAAACTACCTTAATGTATTCCCTTGGAAGCTAATCCATAGATAAATATTCTATGATATAGAATATGTGTGTTGACTTGGTAAGGTGATTAACTATCACCCATATCGCACTGATCCATTTAGACATTTTTTGAATTCTAGAAAAAAAATATGGCAATGTTTTCCCATTTCTATTCTAGTATGGATAATGGTTGGAGAATCCCATTAAACATGTATCACTTAGGATTCACTTGAAAACATATAAAACACTAAGATTAATACTCATAAATATATCCCTTTTTTCTCCCATTATGTATACTCTTTCACATATTCTATTTGTAAGTGTTATACCATTTTAGTCATTCAGTTGTTCGTTCAAGCCCCACAGCCTAACTGGATTTTTCTTGTTACTTCCCAAAATGCGGGTTATCCTTTTTCCAAAACTATAATAATATAATTCCCTAGTTTTAGTAACCCATATTTACATCATCATCAAAGATAATTTATATCCTATAGGTTACCAATACCATTAATATGAGCACTAAAATCTATGTTCACTCTTCCACAAATAACATTTTCACTAAAACTTATACAAAAAAAGTGTCTTATTGCTATTACTTTCACCAAAAATTTTGTTAATTATAATAAAAACCCAACATATAAAACATAAACTGGTTTTATATGAAATTGATCTTATAATCAATCATAAAATCATAAGCCCATGATGGTTTCCATAACTCATATGTTAATATTATGTAGAGATGTATATGCATCCAAAAGATCATTCACCTTTTTTCCATAAATAAGTTCATATCATTTCCATTAGAAGATTGGGTTCATCCTTATACTGATAAAATATCAAATATTATTTCATTATTCCATTAATCCATGTAGAGAGAGATAATAAATTCTAATAATCACATTAAATTTCACTAAAGGATGAATGATAATATTTTTATTCAGCTCAATCATTCAAAATCCAATAAGAAATTCCTAAATAAGGAGTGAATGATATATGTACGTTTATTATCATGATTCACTTAATCTATTATGATTTAATAATATTTCCCTTTTACTTTTTTCTTTAATGTTTTTTCTGTATTATCGTCATCATTATCCATTGGTTTGGGGTACTAATTTTCATAATGCCCAAACATCTTTCCCTTGAATCAATGGGATGCGGGTGGTAACTTCTGTGGATATTTATCTCTATTTACATTATTCCCTAGCTTCTTCCCTTTACATTTCCATTCAAAGACTGAATTACCTTTCTTTACACTCTTAAACAATTTACCAATCCCCTTAAGACAATTTCCTCATTGTTTCCTACCACACATAGAGTATGAAGGAAATCTCATCTTCCCTTATCTATAGTTCTTAGTGTTTTCATTGAATTCCATCTTTTTCAATAAAAACCATGAGATTGATGGGTAACTCCAATATCCATTTCATTAATATCAAATCAAACAACTTATTTATATTTATCAAATTCACTTATGAATAAATACCTTGGAAGATATAGTTTTAATCCACTATAGAATAAATCAACCATACTTCTAGGTTGGATGATAATTTTAGAAGAATACCTCATAAGTCTTGAAAACATTTCGTCGTAGGTACCAATGTATTCATCATACTTTTGATTTAGATCAAATAATTCCTTCTCCTTTTTTGTATGTACAATAATAATCTAGTACTTATTGAAAAATAATCTCTTAAACTCATCCCACTCCTTGGAGTCCATTTCATCATGTTGCCTCATATTCATTTTGAGATTCCACCATTGTTCTACTTCACCATCACAATTATAGATATAAAAAATGAAGCATTCATTTCTCAAACATTGGAGAATGGAAAATAAATTTTTATTTGTATTGTTTTATTTCTCAAGAACTAATGTATTAACAGAACCACTAAAATATTGTGTATGTTGCCTCATGAAGAACTCAACATAATATTTTTTCCTCATTTTTTGGTTTGAAGTTCAACATGATTCACATATTGGAAATTTTGTGGGTGAAAATAAATGATATTATTTTTCCCTAGTCCTATGACATTAAGTTTCCTAAGAGGACAATCATTTCATTTTTTTCATTTAAAATTTACACAATTCCTTTGGGATCCAATAGTTGACTAAAACCAAAATTATAGTGTGAGTTGAAATAATAATAGTGGTAAAAAACATTATAATGAAAAATCAGATATAGTATTTATAAATCATGAAACCTTATTTGTAATCTATAGAACCATAGGATTAAACTAATTCATTTTGGGACATTAATTAAATCAATTATTATTCTTTAAAAAGATTTTGTGTAACATCCCAAGTAAGTAATGAATAATAGATATTTTTATCTATGTCTTTTAATGATTATGATAATGTTATAGAGGCTTAAAATGAAAATAAATACAATCTTATGCATGGAATACACTAATATTCTTAAAAGATTGTTTTACTGCCTTTTGATGGCAAACCATTTTTGAATATATATTTTGACAATTTTATAAACTATGTTTGTCAAAATAAATTTATTCTTTATGATTGGGACATCAAAATTTAACTTGTGTGAATTTTTGGTATTTTTCTGACAATATTCATTTTTTAATGAATAGTGAAAAATACTGCATTTTACATCAAAACTGCTTTTTAATATAATTTATTTATATGATTATATTATCTTTTGAATTGGCCTAAATGTGTAATATGAATATATTTTTACCATTTAATCCAATGGTTGTCATTGGAAACAATTTCACTTTGAAATTAGACTTAAACTGGTGTCAATCTTTTGATACATATTGTTTTGTAAAAACAGGCTATTTTCTCTGGCAGTGGGAATTAATTATTAAATTAATTAATGTGACTTATATGATTTGAATTTTTTAAAATGGACTTCATTTTTGAATTTGGAATATCAAATATAGCTTAGGGTGAATTTTTGGTAATTTTCTGAAAAACATCAATTTTTGATGAATAGTGAAACCACTAAGTGGTAATCAAGAAAACTGATTTTTCAGTTAAATAAAAGTTTACCACTAATGTGTATTGAATTTTGAAAATCCGACATACATGGTTGTCATTAAGAAGTAAAATGTGGTTCAATGAGATTATAATAATTTTTTTGTGAATAGAAACTTATTAAGTTCTTAATCGCGATTAGTGGTAATTAGGGTAGTTTAAGGTATAAATAATGCTTTAATAATAGGAAATGACCTAGACACATGTCCCAACCTTATTGGTTGTGTCATGGCCGACCAAGACAAGCCACGGGTCAACTTGGGGACCCCATGGAGACACTTTGGTTTGGAAATGACATAAATAACTTTATACTAAATGTTAAAGTAAAAATGACACAAACAAGAAATGTTTTACGAAAACAATTTTTACATGGGGTTATAAAGATCAGATTTTTGATTATAAATAGTCATTGGAAAGATAAAAAGATTTTCTACATCATAGTATTTTTTTAATGATTTTTAGACATTAAATAAATTAAATTATTTATGACATAATAATGATGCAGTGATGACATCATTATTTGACGATTTAAAAAAATGGAAAGACAATGTAAAATCTATGAACTACACATGGCCAAAACCAATTGGATGAGTGGCTTTCGAACCCCTATCACCATATCCACGACTTATATCAATGTGGGGCCTTTTAAAACCGAAACACATTTTCAAATAAAGTAATATTTCTTTACATTCCAAAAGTGCCCCTCCTCTCCTCTTATAAAAGGCCCCCACCTCTACCTCATTTCACACACTCCTCAAGCATTTGGCTCGGCCAAACCCTTCCCATTTACTCTCTCCACATCCCTCTCCTAATTCTATAGGATTCCCTTTGGGAAGAATCCTTTCAAAGGAAGCTTTTAGGCTCAAATCAAAAGGAGTTACACTTTTTAAGGTAATTCATTCTCTAATGTTCATTTGTTTTATTTTTCTTCGCCAACCCCCTAAAACTCTTTTTATTTACTTATTTTGTAACAACACCAGTATCTTAAATATACAAGGATGTTGTTATAATATTTATTTGAGCTACACTCTCACACAACTACATCAAATGGTTAAAGAACATACGGTTTCCGTGGATGGGGAAATTCTGCCTCCCGAAACGATGATTGTTCAACACTCATTTAACACCTTCAAAGGTGGCCATTATGATGTCACTATTTTTATATATGATATATAATATGTTTATGTTTTCCTTAAGCTTCTGTTTTTTTCATTTTTGGAATACCTTTATGGTTTCCATTATGGGTAAACATGATATCTTCATTTTAGGAAGTGCGGACTACCGCCCCCTGAAAGTGATTTGATTCATTAATACAATATGTGGGATGTGTAAAGGATAAAGTTAATGATATTATATATGTTATTATACTGGAATTATAATATACTCTTATATCATTATGATTCCACTCCAGAAAATATGAAATAGAAATGGAAGTAGCGTTCATGCGTACGTACGGCTTACCGTCTCCATGAACGGTGCATTTCATTTCTTACCTCTAAATGATTATGTAATATTATAAATGCATGTATGTACTGGATATATATGACATATATGATATCTACATCATGAATACCATTCTGGATATAATGAACCTTTGACCAAATTAACAACATGTAAGTGTAAGAAGTCTATTTTTGACTTAAGAACCAAATACCGACAAAATGAACATTATTAACTTAACTGATTACATGATGTTCATAACATGGTATAAAAGGAATAATGAACTTGAAAGAGATTCATAAGAAAGTAGAGATTAACTCAAGTTTATTATTCAGGAGATTAATGAACAGTCGGGTCAAGTCGGATACGAGGTATGGGACTTCTTCTCAATCTCCTTTCGTTGAGGCATATTTTATTTTATACACAACTTTCTTTTATACAGTGTATAAACCCCTTTGACTTTTACGTTTATTCAAAAGGAATCTTTTTTATACGAAGCGTTTACTAAACGACAAAAGGGAATGTTTTTGTCGTACGTATGCGGCGACAACGACTTCTCCGCCGTCGTGACCGTTATTTGAGTTTCGGCTTCCTCTACAAGCCATACCTTCTTTTTTAAAAGAAAAATAAATACCATGTTTTACTTTTCATTTACTTTGGTATTGAAAATGGTTTTCATAATGTTTTTATTATATCAATGTGTTGTATTGATATCTCGTGATTGAAATGTGGAAATGTTATGTTTCCTTTATGCATGTTTTATGTGATATGATTATGTTATGGTTCTTGGGCATTATTATGAAGATGGGTGGTTCCGTGATAAACTAAGGGCGGGTGAGCCCATTATAGCTCTCCAATGCATTGGGTAACGCGAAGGAGTGAAACGTTAAGGATTCTCCAAAGAGATTTTAGGTAATATACTGTGATGGGTATTCCAAACGTAACCAAGAGGGTTACTCCCTACGTAAGAATGTTATGAATGCCTCAAGTTACCTTTATGTCTTATGATTTCTATGATTTATTCATGATTTTATGAGGTATGTTAAAGTGCCTATGTTTTATGGGTAAAGTATGATTTCATTCTTATGTATATATGAACTCATGTTTCATTTCCATGTTTTTTTTATAACCCATACTGAGTTTTTATGCTCATCCCAAGTTTTTGAAATGTTTTTCACAGGTCAAGGGAAAGGTACATGATAAGATGATAGAGTCAAGGATGTGTCAAGAAATAATCCATGTTTTATTTTAAATGTGTTTCCATTGATGGGAATGAAGAATACTATCTTTATGTAACCACTTTGTTTATATGTGGAATGTAATGCATGTTTTATGATCTAATTCTCTAAAACTCTAAACCCGAAAAGATCCTCAATGTGTAATCTTGTAATAACTCAAGATTAAGTAAGGTTTAAGGCTGGGGCCTTATAGTTGGTATCAAAGGTCGGTTTAGATATCTTTAGGAGTTAGAATTCTATTAAATGATTATCCAAAAATATTTTTTTTTCGAAATGATATAGCATTTAAAGATTACCATGTTGCTTCATCTAAGACATGTTTGTTCAGAATGGTTTTCCGCAGAGGAAACAGGGAAGCAGTGCTAGGAAGGCATACAGAAGGAAATAACCTTCTGAATCAGCATCCAGAAATGGTCGGAATTGGAACTGAACAGTTTGTTGCAGTAATGGCGCAGTTGACTCAAGCGAGAAATGGTGGTGGTATCCATGCACGAGATCAGCTAGATCAACCGCAGAGGAACATGTCAGTGGTGGAACATTTCATGAGGCAACATCCACCATCATTCAGAGGATCATCTGACCCTGTGCTAGCTGAAGGGTGGATTAAAGCACTGGAGAAGATTTTTGATGTCATGGGGTGTTCAGACAATCAAAAGGTTAGTCTTGCTATTTACCGTTTGGAGGGTGAAGCAGATCAGTGGTGGTCTATGGATAAAAATATCAGGGACACCGATGAGATAGATTCTCTTGACTGGGATGAATTCAAAGGTATGTTTCTTGAGAAGTATTTTCCTAAGGCTGTTCAACTTAGGATGGAAAAGAAATTCTTGGAATTGAGGCAAGAGGAAGACTCAGTGGCTGCCTATGAAGAAAGGTTCACTCGATTGGCAAGGTATGCTCCAAATTTTATCTGAGACCTTGATAGTAAAATCAATCATTTTTACTCAGGATTAAAGACAAAATATCGAAGGGAATTAGCTTCTCGAGAGTTTAAAAGTTATGAAAAGCTTGTTCGATGTGCTGAGAAGGTGGAAATGGATTTTTCCGATGACCAAGTGTTCTATAACAACCAGCAGAAGAAGAGACCGAGGTGGCAGGAGAAAGGTAAGAATTCTTTAAAAAAGTCTGATGGTAAGAGAACTACGTTTCCAGTTTGTGATAAATGTGGCAAAAGGCATGCTGGGGAATGTCTTCTGAATTCTGGAAAGTGCTACCTATGTGGTAAGATGGGACATAAGGCTCGTGATTGCACTGAAAACGATCAAGGTGAAGGTAAGAACAAATTTGATTTACAGTTAGTGAAATGTTTTAAGTGCAATGAGATGGGTCACTATGCAAATGAGTGTCCGACAAAGAGCTTTAGTGATGGGAAGCAGTTAGACTACAAGCAGAAAGGGGTGGTGAAATCCTTTGCAACTACTTCAGCAGATGTCGGTCCATCGAATAGAGATTCGTATTTTCCTTGGTTTGGAAGGCTATTACCGAAGGTTTGTTAGAAAATTTTCACGGTTATCTAGTCCAATGACTAAGCTAACTCGGAAGGGTGTTAAGTTTATCTGGACAAAAGAATGTGATGATTGTTTTCAGGAATTGAAAAGAAGATTGGTGAATGCTCCAGTTTTGGCACTACCTTCCAGGAATGGTGAGTTTGTTATATACAGTGATGCTTCATTGAAAGGACTTGGTTGCGTCCTAATGCAGAATGATCATGTAATTGCTTATGCTTCACGACAGTTGAAAACTCATGAGGTAAATTACCCTACACATGATTTGGAATTAGCTGTTGTTGTTTTTGCTTTAAAAATTTGGAGGCATCATTTGTATGGAGTAAAGTGTGAAATATATACCGATCACAAATGTTTAAAGTATATATTCACTCAGAAAAGAGTTAAACATGAGACAAAGGAGATGGCTGGAATTAATCAAGGATTATGATTGTGCAATTCATTACCATCTGGGAAAAGAAAATAAAGTGGCTGATGCTTTGAGTCGAAAAAGTAATGCTTCATTAACAATGTTGTGGTTGGAACGTGATCCTTTGGTTAACGATTTGATGAACTATGGCATAGAAGTTGTTGGTGCAGGAAGTCCTTATGTTTTGTTTCAGGTATTAGTGACATCATCTCTATCAGATAGAATCAAGCAAACACAGAAGCAAGACAGTGAGTTGCAGAAAAGGGTAGAGCTGGTTCAGAAATGTAAGTTGCCTAAATTCACCATTGATAATGATTGTTTTTTGAGATTTGGGAAGAGATTGTGTGTGCCTTGTGATTCATAGTTGAAGAGAGAGTTGTTATGTGAAGCTCATAGTTCTCCGTTTTTCAGTTCATCCGGGCAGTACTATGATGTATAGAGATCTGCGGGAGTATTACTCGTGGGATGGAATGAAAAGAGATATTGCTGATTTTACTGTGAAGTGTTTGACTTGTCAGCAGGTTAAAGCAGAGTGGCAGTTACCAAATGGGATGCTTCAGCCTTTACCAGTGCCAGAGTGGAAATGGGAGAATATATCAATGGACTTTGTTGTTGGATTACTGAAGACATCTCGAGGTAATAATGCAATCTGGGTTATTGTTGATCGCTTGACCAAATCTGCTCATTTCCTTTCTATACGAGATACTTTCTCTCTTGATCAACTTTCCCGTTTGTATCTTAAAGAGATAGTCAGGTTACATGGAGTTCCACTCTCCATTGTATCGGATCGTGATCCCAGGTTTACTTCTAACTTTTGGAAAGGCCTTCAGAAGTCGTTGGGTACTGAATTAAATTTTAGTACAGCTTTTCATCCTCAATCAGATGGGCAGTCAGAACGAAAAATTCAGACATTGGAGGATATGCTACGAGCTTGTTCTATGGATTATCAGGGAAGTTGGGACCAACATCTTTCTTTGGTTGAATTTTCATATAATAACAGTTTCCATTCCAGTATACAGATGGCACCATTTCACGCATTATATGGGAAGTGGTGTCGAACTCCAGCTTTCTGGGATGAAGTGGGTGAAAGGAAGTTGATGGGACCAGAATTGGTAGAAGAGATGGTAGAAAAAGTTCAGGTGATTCAGAAACACATGAGAACAGCTCAGAGCAGGCATAAGAGTTATGCGGATAACCGGAGGAAGGATCTATCTTTCGAGGTAGGTGATCATGTTTTTCTCAAAGGTTTCTCCTTGGAAAAGTGTGATGAGATTTGGTAAGAAAGGAAAGATGAGTCCAAGGTTTATTGGACCATACGAAATTCTAGAAAGAGTTGGATCAGTTGCATACCGAGTGGCTTTACCTCCGAGTTTATCTCAGGTAGACAATGTTTTTCACGTTTCGATGTTGAGAAAGTATATGCCAGATCCATCTCATGTTTTGAGTCCAGAGGTAGTTCAGCTGGAAGAGAACCTATCTTATGAGGAACAACCGGTCCAGATTCTTGACCACACGGAGCAAGTGTTACGAAATAAGGTGATTAAGCAGGTAAAGGTTTTGTGGAAAAAACACATGATTGAAGAGGCAACATGGGAATCCGAAAATGCAATGAGGGATTAGTACCCTCATTTATTTGATAAGTAAATAAATTGCGGGGACGCAATTTTCTAAAGGGGAGAAGGATGTAACAACCCAAGTAAGTAATGAATAATAGATATTTTTATCTATTTCTTTTAATGATTAAGATAATGTTATAGAGGCTTAAAATGAAAATAAATACAATCTTATGCATGGAATACACTAATATTCTTAAAAGATTGTTTTACTGCCTTTTGATGGCAAACCATTTTTGAATCTATATTTTGACAATTTTATAAACTATGTTTGTCAAAATAAACTTATTCTTTATTATTGGGACATCAAAATTTACCTTGTGTGAATTTTTGGTATTTTTCTGACAATATTCATTTTTTAATGAATAGTGAAAAATACTGCATTTTACATCAAAACTGCTTTTTAATCTAATTTATTTATATGATAATATTATCTTTTGAATTGGTCTTAATGTGTAATATGAATATATTTTTACCATTTAATCCAATGGTGGTCATTGGAAACAATTTCACTTTGAAATTAGACTTAAACTGGTGTCAATCTTTTGATACTTATTGTTTTGTAAAAACACGCTATTTGCTCTGGCAGCGGGAATTAATTATTAAATTAATTAATGTGACTTATATGATTTGAATTTTGTAAAATTGACTTCATTTTTGAATTCGGAATATCAAATATAGCTTAGGGTGAATTTTTGGTAATTTTCTGAAAAACTTCAATTTTTGATGAATAGTAAAACCACTAAGTGGTAATCAAGAAAACTGATTTTTCAGTTAAATAAAATTTTACCACTAATGTGTATTGAATTTTGAAAATCCGACATACATGGTTGTCATTAAGAAGTAAAATGTGGTTCAATGAGATTATAATAATTTTTTCGTGAATAGTAACTTATTAAGTTCTTAATCGCAATTAGTGGTAATTAGGGTAGTTTAAGGTATAAATAATGTTTTAATAATAGGAAATGACCTAGACACATGTCCCAACCTTATTGGTTGTGTCATGGCCGACCAAGACAAGCCATGGGTCAACTTGGGGACCCCATGGAGACACTTTGGTTTGGAAATGACATAAATAACTTTTTATTAAATGTTAAAGTAAAAATGACACAAACAAGAAATGTTTTACGAAAACAATTTTTACGTGGGGTTATAAAGATCAGATATTTGATTATAAAAAGTCATTGGAAAGCTAAAAAGATTTCCTACATCATAGTATTTTTTTTATGATTTTTAGACATTAAATAAATTACATTATTTATGACATAATAATGATGCAGCGATGACATCATTATTTGACGATTTAAAAAAATGGAAAGAAAATGTAAAATCTATGAACTACACATGGCCAAAACCAATTAGATGAGTGGATTTCGAACCCCTATCACCTTATACACGACTTATATCAATGTGGGACCTTTTTAAACCGAAACACATTTTCAAATAAAGTAATATTTCTTTACTTTCCAAAAGTGCCCCTCCTCTCCTCTTATAAAAGGCCCCCACCTCTACCTCATTTCACAAAGTCCTCAAGCCTTTGGCTCGTCCAACCCCTGCCCATTTACTATCTCCAAATCCCTCTCCTAGTCCTAGAGTATTCACTTTGGGCAGAATCCTTTCAAAGGAAGCCTTTAGGCTCAAATCAAAAGGAGTTACACTTTTTAAGGTAATTCATTCTCTAATGTTCATTTGTTTTATTTTGCTTCGCCAACCCCCTAAAACTCTTTTTATTTACTTATTTTGTAACAACACCAGTATCTTCAATATACAAGGATGTTGTTATAATATTTATTTGAGCTACACTCTCACACAACTACATCAAATGGTTAAAGAACATACGGTTTCCGTGGATGGCGAAATTCTGCCTCCCGAAACGATGATTGTTCAACACGCATTTAACACCTTCAAAGGTGGCCATTATGATGTCACTATTTTTATATATGATATATTATATTTTTATGTTTTCCTTAAGCTTCTGTTTTTTTCATTTTTTGCATACCTTTATGGTTTCCATTATGGGTAAACATGATATCTTCATTTTAGGAAGTGCGGGCTACCGCCCCCTGAAAGTGATTTGATTCGTTAATACCATATGTGGGATGTGTAAAGGATAAAGTTAATGATATTATATATGTTATTATACTGGAATTATAATATACTCTTATATCATTATGATTCCATTCCTGAAAATATGAAATAGAAATGGAAGTAGCGTTCATGCGTACGTACGGCTTACCGTCTCCATGAACGGTGCATTTCATTTCTTACCTCTAAATGATTATGTAATATTATAAATGCATGTATGTACTGGATATATATGACATATATGATATCTAAATCATGAATACCATTCTGGATATAATGAACCTTTGACCAAATTAACAACATGTAAGTGTAAGAAGTCTATTTTTGACTTAAGAACCAAATACCGACAAAATGAACATTATTAACTTAACTGATTACATGATGTTCATAACATGGTATAAAAGGAATAATGAACTTGAAAAATATTCATAAGCAAGTATAGATTAACTCAAGTTTATTATTCAGGAGATTAAAGAACGGTCGGGTCAAGTCGGATACGAGGTATGGGACTTCGTCTCAATCTCCTTTCATTGAGGCATATTTTATTTTATACACAACTTTCTTTTATACGGTGTATAAACCCCTTTGACTTTTACGTTTATTCAAAAGGAATATTTTTTATACGAAGCGTTTACTAAACGACAAAAGGGAATGTTTTTGTCGTACGTATGCGGCGACAACGACTTCTCCGCCGTCGTGACCGTTATTTGAGTTCCGGCTTCCTCTACAAGCCATACTTTCTTTTTTAAAAGAAAAATAAATACCATGTTTTACTTTTCTTTTAATTTGTTATTGAAAATGGTTTTCATAATGTTTTTATTATATCAATGTGTTGTATTGATATCTCGTGATTGAAATGTGGAAATGTTATGTTTCATTTATGCATGTTTTATGTGATATTATTATGTTATGGTTCTTGGGCATTATTATGAAGACGGGTGGTTTCGTGATAAACTAAGGGCGGGTGAGCCCGTTATAGCTCTCCAATGCATTGGGTAACGCGAAGGAGTGAAACGTTAAGGTTTCTCCGAAGAGATTTTAGGGAATATACTGTGATGGGTATTCCAAATTTAACCAAGAGGGTTACTCCCTACGTAAGAATGTTATGAATGCCTCAAGTTACCTTTATGTATTATGATTTCTATGATTTATTCATGATTTTATGAGGTATGTTAAAGTGCCTATGTTTTATGGGTAAAGTATGATTTCATTCTTATGTATATATGAACTCATGTTTCCTTTCCATGTTTTTTTTATAACCCATACTGAGTTTTTATGCTCATCCCAAGTTTTTGAAATGTTTTTCACAGGTCAAGGGAAAGGTACATGATAAGATGATAGAGTCAAGGATGTGTCAAGAAATAATCCATGTTTTATTTTAAATGTGTTTCCATTGATGGGAATGAAGAATACTATCTTTATGTAACCACTTTGTTTATATGTGGAATGTAATGCATGTTTTATGATCTAATTCTCTAAAACTCTAATCCCGAAAAGATCCTCAATGTGTAATCTTGTAATAACTCAAGATTAAGTAAGGTTTAAGGCTGGGGCCTTATATTTTGTGACTTTAAAAATTATATCCTTTAGGAGTGTCAAACAAGGTGTGTGTTAAGGACAATTGTTGTGTACTTGGTAATGTTCGATTTATGTCGGAGGTACCTTTTTAAATTTTTTTACCTATATGTACATTCATTCTAGAACCACATCTACTTCTAATATCTATATAGGGATTTACTTATTTTAAATAACTCACTCTATCCTTCGCCAATATTCTAGGATATTTTCTTATATGTAAAATTATCCTAAGACTTATCCTTATAAATATTCCAAGGTATCTCACTAGGGTTTTCTTCTACCCATCTTCCAAAGAATAACTAAACATATCACCTCATACAAACTATAGTGGACCGACCTTTTTATACATAGATATGAAATCATTTAAGATGAATATTCATCACAATTCACAAACAAACAATGTATGATTATAAGGGTATATTGCCTTTGGAAACATTGAAACATAAAATCCTGGTTTATAAAGTTCTATATATTATCCCAAATAGTTCCTCAAACTAGCACCTTTCTTAGAAATATCACATGTAATACCAATAATCGTATCATGGGGAAAATATATATAAGAAATGGTGGAATTAGATTTTTAGTAAGGGTAATCGAGTGATATATTTAAACATTATGTCAGAATAATGTTTTGAAAACATGACCATAACATATGAAAACTATACCTTACTTATCAAACATCAAAATATTGATTCATATCATAAATATGGGAATTTCATAAGGCATGAATTGTATGAAAATAAAATAAAATATGCCATGAGAGAATAAACTTGACATAATACATGGACTTACGAAACAAAAAATAATAATATAAAACTATTTATGGAGTAGTAAATTATCATTCATAGAGTAACAATAATGGAATGTGATCACTCCCCCAAACCATCGTACTAATGAAATTTCTATCCCATAACTATACTAGTGGAAAATCCCCTTACAGAACTAGGTTCAGCCTCCATTCTAGACCCGTTTAACAAATGAGATATCAATATTTATCCAATTCTATAGAGGGATATATAAGTCCAACACTTCACTTAAAGTAAATAATATATATGTGGTCCATAAGATAATAAAACATTCCAAATTATCTTGAAGCATCACCAATGAACTGAGATATTTTTCATTTACTCAAGTCTTAATAAATGACATCTTCAAAAACACAACAGTGCTAAAGAAGGTGGTGAGTAAATACTCGGTAGTACGTCCAAAATAACATCCCAACACATTCCATGAAGAAAAAACTTGTTAATTCAATTTATATAAAACATTTAAAATGTAGTTTAAATTTTTATATTAAAACAACAAAAAAATCCATGAAAAGTGATAAACAAATATTAAAACCTTTTTTATAATGATTTTTACTACCTATAACCATGTAACCATACCACCATGAATAGTCAAATGATTGTTCCATACTCATGATAATTCTCTCTTATATCCACCAAGTATTTATAAGTGAGAAATAAAATGTTCAATTATACCATTTTCACTAAGAACCAAGTCTTATATCAAAAAGGCCCCATAAAATTATACATGAACACACAACACGATGAACTCAAAAATAAATTTAAAAGAGTTCCACAAGTCATTATTTCATTAAATTATTTCATCAAAAAATTTCCATGCATCCAAAAAAAATCCTTCAATTTAAAATCAATATTTAAAAATTATTAAAAAATGTTGTTTTATAAAATACAACCAGTTTTCCCACATTTATTCAAATCCAATACCAAGTGAGAATATCACCTAGAATTCCACAATGATTTCACCAAAATTTAAATTTAAAAAATGAATTAAAACTAATACTCCAAGTAATAAATCCTATGGAAATAAGAGAGTTTTCACCTACCTCAAAACGGTTGGTGGAAATGAAGAATGACACTACAAAAAATTATGATCTTATCACAACCCTTGTTTCCTTCACTAGTTCCAATAAAATTTCATCATAATTTAAATCACACATCATATATCTATCCCCAATAGATTAGATATATGGTTTCAAGATGGATAAGAAGAGTGGATACATGAAAAACAATGAAGAACGAGTAGATAGTGACAAATCGAAACCCCCATAATTATAAGGCCCCAGCCTTAAACATTAATTAACGTTGAATTAAATGAATAATTCCCATTGAGAATATTTTCAGGTTTAGAGTTTTAGAGAATTAGATCATAACTATTACATCTTAAAAGATTACAAAGTAGACACTTCTACTAAGTTTCCATAAAATAAAAACTCTTAAAAAGAAACAGATCTAGTTCTATGATTTAGATAGCATGATTTTTCCTTGATCCCATCCTTGACCCTATTCCAAATTTAGTCCTGTGAAAAACATTTCAAAAAAACTTGGGGTGAGCATAAAAAGCTCAGTAAGGGATACACAAAGAAGGAAAACTGTTAGTTTTTTAAAACAATAAGTAAACCATGAATACTTTATCAAACTAATACATTTCACCTTTATGGAGTAGTAAATACTCCTCAATGAATAAAATACCATTACATACCCTTTTGTAACCAAAATATTACCATAAAACCCATTTAAAGAACACATAACATATAAAGGTAACTTGGGACATAAACATACTTAAATGGAATAACCATACAATCGACTTCCACACATATCACTTAATGGAATAGCAATACAGCCGACTTCCATACCCAATGCATTGGAGTTTATAACGTAACCACCCATCCCGGTATTCACGGCACCACCCGTCATATGGTTTATCACGTAAGCACCCATCAAATTTCCAAGTACCATTATAAAATCATAAGACATAAAACAAATATAATGGAAAGAAAAAATTTACACACTTTGATCACAATATATCACTTAAATATATTGACATAACAAATCCATTATAAAAACCATTTTCAATTCCAAAGTACCTAAAAGAGTATATGGTATTTATTTGATTTTAAAAACATTATGGCTTGTTGAGGAAGCCAAAGACCAAATAATACACGCGGCGGCAGAAAAGGTCGTTTTCATTGCATACGTTAAAAGAAACATTCCTTTTTGTCGTTTAGTAAAATGCTTCATAGAAAAATATTCCTTTTGTATAAAATTAAAAGTCAAAGGGGTTTATAAACCATGTAAAATAAAGTTGTGTATAAAACAAAATATGCCTCAATGAAAGGAGATTGAGACGAAGTCTCTTACCTCGGGTCCGACTTGACTCGATCATTCTTTAATCTCCTGAATAATAAACTTGAGTTAATTTCTACTTGATTAAGAACCTTTTTCAAGTTCATTATTCCTTTTATATCAATTGTTACCATGTCATGAACACTATGTAATTATTTATGTTAATAACGGTCATTTTAACGATCATTGGTACTTGAGTCAAAAATAAACTCTTTATAATTACAAGTTTGTTCATGGGGTAAAATATGAATTATATCCAGAATTATATTCATCATGTATATATCATATATATCATATATATCCATTATATAAATTCATTTATAATATTACATAACATTTAGAGGTATGAAACGAAATGCACCATTAATGGAGACGGTAAGTCGTACGTACGCATGAATGCTACTTCCATTTCTATTTCATATTTAATGGAATTAAAACATAATGATACATAATAGTATTATAATTCTAGTATGGTATCATATATAATATCATTAAATATATTCTTTATATGTACCACATATGGTATTAAAGAATAAAATCACTTTGAGGGGGCGGTAGTCCGCACTTCCTAAAATGATGATATCACGTTTACCCATAAAGGAAACCATAAAGGTATGCCGTAAATGAAAAATAAAAAAGATTAAAGAAAACATAAACATATTATATATCATATATAAATATAGTGACAACTTAATGGCCACCTTTGAAGGTGTTATAAGAGTATTGAACAATCATCGTTTCGTGAGGCATAAATTCGCCATCCATGGAAACAGTATGTTCTTTAACCATTAGATGTAGGTGTGTAAGTGTAGCTCTAATCCTTATAATAACAACATCCTAGTATATTTAAGATACTTTATTTGTTACAAAAGAATGAAATGAAAATAATTTAGGGGGTTGAAAAAGCAAAATAAAACAAAATAACACAAGTGAAGACATTACCTAAAAATCAGGTAACTCCCTTTGGTTTGAACCAAAAGGGTTTCTTGAAGAGCTTCCTGCCTAATGTAAGGATTCTAGGATGAGTAGAGGTATTTGGATAGAAAAAATGATCAGAGATTGGATGATCCAAAGGCTTGAGAGGTGTGGGTAAGGTGGTAGAGATGGGGGCCTTTTATAAGGGGAGAGGAGGGGCACTCTTGGAAAGGTATAAAATGTTACTTTATTTTCAAATGAGTTTCAGATTTTAATGGTCCCAAATTGATATGTTTCGAGGATAAGGTGATAAGGGTTCTAAATACACCCATAAAATAGGTTTTTTACATGTTTAGTTCTTATATTTTACATTATCTTTCAATCTTATTGAAATCGTAAATAATGAGGTAATCACTGCATCATCTTGATGTCATAAATAATTTAATTTATTTAATGTCTAAAAATTATAAAATAATAATAATATTATGTAGGAAATATTTTTAGCTTTCCAATTACTATTTATAGTTAAATATATGATTTTTATAACCCCTTGTAAAAAAACTTTAGTAAAACAATACATGTTTGTGTCATTTTTTCTTTTACTTTAAATAAAAGGCATTAATGTCATTATCTTACCCAAGTGCCTCCATGGGGACCCAAAAAACGACCCATGGGTTGTCTTAGTCTGACATGACTCATCCAATAGGGGTAGTACAAGTGTCTTGATATTTTTATTTTATTATAATATCATTTTTACCTTAAAACACACTAATTTCCCTTTAATCGCGATTAATAAAACTTAAAAGTTACTTTTCATCAAAAATTATTTTCATCCTATTGAACCACATTTTACTTAATAATGAAAATAATTTATATTTGATTTCTGATATTCAAGTCACAGAAGTGGTAATGTTCCATTTAAACATAAAATCAGTTTTTGTAACTACCACTTTGTGGTTTCACTATTCATAAAAATTTATGGTTTTTCAGAAAAATACCAAAAATTCAGCCTAATCTATATTTGTTATTCCAATTTAAAAAATGATTTCTATTTTACCAAATTCAAAAAAATATAAGTTTCATTAATTAATTTTATAATTAAATCCCACTGTCAAATCAAATAGCATGTTTTTAAGAAACAATACCTATCAAAAGATTGACACTCGTTTATGTCCTATCTCAAAGTGATATTAATTCAAATGACCACCATTGGATTAAATGGTAAAAATATATTCTAATTTTACTTTAAAACCAGTTAAAAAGATAATCTAACTATATAAATAAATTATATTAAAAAGAGGTTTTGAATTAAAATACAACACTTTTCACTATTCATAAAAAATGAACATTATCAGAAAAATACAAGAAATTTATCCAAAGTAAATTTCAATTTCCCAATCATAAAGAATAAGTTTGTTTTCACAAATATAGATTTTAAAATTGTCAGAATTTAGAATTAAAAATGGTTCTCCATCAAAAGGCTGTAAAACAATCTTTTAAAAATATTAGAGTATTCCATGCTTATGATTGGATTTATTCTCATTTTAAGCCTCTAAAGCACTATCTAATTCATAAATAGGCATAGATAAGAATATCTATTATTCATTACTTACATGGGATGTTACATCCTACCCCCATTTTGAAAATTGTGTCCCCGAAATTTATTTACTTATCGAATAAGTGGGGTTATTTATCCCTCATAGCATTTTCAGATTCCCACATTGCCTCTTCAACCATATAATTTTTTCACAAAACCATTACCTAGTGAATTACCTTATTTCTCAACACTTGACCTCTTCGGTCAAGAATCCGAACTGGTTTTTCTTAATAAGAGAGATTCTCTTCCAACTAAACTACCTTTGGGCTCAAAACATGAGATGGATCTGGCATGTACTTCGTTAACATTGAAACATGAAAAACATTGTGTACTAGAGATAAAATTGGAGGTAAAGACACTCGGTAAGCAACTGATCCAAATTTTTCCAGAAATTCATATGGTCCAATGAACCTTGGACTCAGATTTCCTTTCTTACCAAATCGCATCACACTTTTCCACGGTGAGACTTTGAGAAAAACATGATCACCTACCTTGAAAGAGAGATCCTTCCTCCTGTTATCTGCATAACTTTTCTATCTACTCTGAGTTGTTCTCATGTGTTTCTGAATCAACTGAACTTTTTCTACCATTTCTTCTACCAATTCTGGTCCCATCAGCTTCCTTTAACCTACTTCATCCCTAAAATCCAGAGTTCGACACCGCTTACCATATAATGCTTCAAATGGAGCCATCTGTATACTGGAATGAAAATAGTTATTAAATGAAAACACAACCAAAGAAAGATGTTCGTCCCAAATTCCCTGATGATCCATCGAACAAGCACGTAGCATATCCTCCAAAGTTTGAATTGTTCGTTCTAACTGCCCATCTGATTGCGGATGAAAAGCTGTACTAAAATTTAATTCAGTACCCAATGAATTTTGAAGGCCCTTCCAAAAGTTAGAAGTAAACCTGAGATCACGATCAGATACAATGGATAGGGGAACTCCATCCAACCTGACTATCTCTTTAAGATGCAATCGAGAAAGTTGATCTAGAGAGAAAGTATCGTGAATAGGAAAGAAATGAGTAGATTTAGTCAAGCGATCAGCAATAACCCAGATTGCATTATTACCTCGAGGTGTCTTCGGTAATCCCACAACAAATTTCATGGATATATTTTCCCATTTCCAATCTGGTAATAGTAAAGGCTGAAGCATCCCTTTCGGTAATTTCCGCTCTGCTTTAACCTGCTGACAAGACAAACACTTCATAGTCAAATCAGCAATATCTATTTTCCTTCCATCCCACAAGTAATACTCCCACAGATCTCTGTACATCTTTGTACTGCCCGGATGAACTGAAAATGGGGAACTATGAGCCTCACATAACAACTCATTCTTCAACTGTGAATCACTAGGTCCACATAATCTCTTCTCAAACCTCAAAACACAATCATTATCAATGTTAAATTCAGGCAACATACCCTTCTGAACCAGTTCTACATTTTTCTGCAACCCACTATCTTTCTTCTGCGCTTTCTTAATTCTGTATAATAGGGATGATCTCACTGATACCTGAAAAAAACAGAAGAACACCAAGCACCAAAAACTTCTATTCCAAATTTCATCAAATCAAAAACCAAAGGATCCCGTTCCAAACATAACATGGTTAATGAAGCATTAATTTTTCGACTCAAAGAATCTGCCACTTTATTTTATTCTCCCAGATGATAATGAATTGTACAATCATAATCCATGATTAATACCAGCCATCTCCTATGTCTCATGTTCAATTATTTCTGAGTGATATATACTTTAAACTTTTGTGATCAGTATATATTTCACACTTTACTCTATACAAATGATGCCTCTAAATTTTTTGAGCAAAAACAACCGCATCTAATTCTAATTCATGTGTAGGGTAATTTACCTCATCAGTTTTCAACTGACGTGAAGCATATTCAATTACCTGATCATTCTGCATAAGGAAACATCCAAGTCCCTTCAACGAAGCATCACTAGATATAACAAACTCACCATTCCTGGAAGGAAGTTCCAAAACTATAGCATTCACCAATATTTTTTTCAAATTCTGAAAACAATCATCACATTATTTTGTCCGGATAAATGTAACACCCTTCAGAGTTAGCTTAGTCATTGGACTAGATAACCGTGAAAAATTTTCAACAAACCTTCGGTAGTAACCTGCCAAACCAAGGAAACTATGGATCTCGGTTACATTTGTCGGTCTTGGCCATTCTTCAACAACTTTTTTTAGCAGGATCAATAGTTATCCCATATTTAGAAACAATATGACCAAGGAAAGAAATTTGTTGCAACCAAAACTGACACTTGCTGAATTTCCCATACAATTTCTTTTCTTTTATGGTTTGAAAAATAACCCTTAAATGACTTTCATGCTCCTCTTTACTTTTAGAAAACACCAAAATATCATCAATGAAAACAACCACAAACTTATCCAAGAACTCATCAAAAATTCTATTCATAAGGTCCATGAATACAGCAGGTGCATTGGTTAACCCAAAAGGCATAACTACAAATTCATAATGGCCATATCTAGTATGGAACGCAGTCTTCGGAATGTTTGCTTCTTTTACGTTCAACTGATGGTACCCCGACCTCAAGTCAATCTTCGAAAAATACTAAGCTCCCTGGAGCTGATCAAACAAATCATCGATATGAGGCAAAGGATACTTGTTCATAACAGTGATATCATTCAAGGCTCTATAATCAATGAAATGTCTCATTGAACCATCATTATTTTTAACAATCAAGATTGGAGCACCCCATGGTGATGTGCTAGGTCAAATGAAACCTTTATCTAATAAATCCTGTAATTGCTTCTTTAACTCTAAAAGTTTAACTTGAGACATTCGGTAAGGGGTTTTTGAAATTGGCTTAGAATCAGGAACTAAGTCAACAGTAAATTCAACTTCCCAATCATGAATAAAACCATGAAACTCATAGGAAAAACATCAAGATACTCATTTACCACTGACACATCATTAATCTGAGCACTTCCTTTATTTTCAAAAATATGTGAAAGGTAACATTTGTTTCCGTCTTTTAAAAGTTTCTCAACTTCCTGATATGTTATCAAAATCAAGGGTTCATTCTTGTACACAAACTGAAAATATTTTTGAAGAGAAACCATTTTAGCTCTGCAGTCAATCATAGCATGATAAACAGAAATCCTATCCATGCCCAAAATAACATCAAACTCTACTAGAGGAAAAACAATAAGGTTTCCTGGTAGATTCTTTCCGTACACAAGGATAGGAAGGTTCTTATAATTTCTTTTTGTCTCAACGTTCCCTTCGGGTGTTTTTACCATAAGTTCAGGACTCATTTCTTGAGATGGAATTTCCAATTTACTAGAAAACGTCTTAGAAATAAAAGAATGTGTAGACCTTGAATCAAACAACACATTGGCATAATCTGAACAAACAAACTGTGTACCTGATACTACTTCATTCGATGGCCCAACATCTACTAAAGTAGTTGCAAAGGATTTCACCACCCATTTCTACTTATAGTCTGGCTGCTTTCCCCCAGCTGAGTTCTTCATTAGACACTCATTTTCATAATGACCCATTTCATTACACTTAAAACATCTTACCGCTGGCTTTTCATTGCCAGTTTGTTCATCTTCGTTACAGTTACGAGCAATATGACCAGACTTACCACACCAAAATCACTTTCTAGACGTTGATAAACATTATCCAGGATGCATTTTACCACACTTCTCACAGGATGGATATTTGGTTTTCTTACCTCCTTGTTTCTTTGATGAATTCTTCCCCTTTGCCTGCCAACTGGACCTCTTATTCTGTTGTTTGTCAAAGAACACATGATCATCGGCAAACTCCATTTCCACCTTCTCCGTACATCGAACAAGTTTTTCATAACTTTTGAACTCACAAGAAGCTAAATCCCTTCGATACTTTGGCTTTAACCCTGAGTAAAAATGGTTGATTTTACTATCAATATCTCGTATGAAATTTGGAGCATACCTTTCCAGTCGAGTGACCTTTGCTTCATAAGCAGCCACTAAGTCATCCTCCTACCTCAATTATAGGACTTGTTTTTCCATCCTAAGACGAACCATCTTAGGATAATATTTCTCAAGAAACATACCATTGAATTCGTCCTAGTGAAGATCACCAATCTCATCACCATCCCTAATATTTTTCACCATCGACCAACACTAGTCAGCTTCAACTTCAAAACAGTAAACATCAAGACTAACCTTTTGATGTTCTGAACACCCAATGACATCAAAAATCTTCTCCAGTGCTTTAATCCACCCTTCAGCTAGCACAGGGTCAGATGATACACTGAATGATGGGGGATGTTGCCTCATGAAATGTTCCACCACTGACAAGTTCCTCTGTGGTGGATCTAGCTGATCTCGTGAATGGATACCACCACCATTTATAGCCTGAGTCAACTGTGTCATCACTACAACAAACTGTTAAGTTCCAATTCTGACCATCTCAAGTTGCTGATTTGGAAGGTTGTCTTCTTCCTGATGTCGTCCCAACATAGCTTCTTTGTTTCCTCTATGGAAAATCATTCTGAACACTGAAATATCTTAGGCGAAGCAACATGGTAATCTTTAAATGCAATATCATTTCAGTCATACCATAAATTAATTTATAATTTAACAATTTTCTAACTCCTAAAGTTTTCTAAACCAGCCTCTGACACCAACTATAAGGCCCTAGCCTTAAACATTACTAAACATTGAATTAAATGAATAATTCCCATTGAGGATCTTTTCAGGTTTAGAGTTTTAGAGAATTAGATCTTAACAATTACATCTCAAAAGTTTACAAAGTAGACACTTCTACTATGTTTACATAAAATAAAAACACTTAAAAAGAAACATGTCTAGTTCCATGTTTTAGATATCATGAATTTTCCATGATCCCATCCTTGACCCTATTACACATTAAGTCCTGTGAAAAACATTTCAAAAAAATGGGGTGAGCATAAAAAGCTCAGTAAGGGATACATAAAGAAGAAAAACTATTAGTTTTTCAAAACAACAATTAAACCATGAATACTTTATCAATGTAATACTTTTCACCTTTATGGAGTATTAAATACTCTTCACTGAATAAAATATCATTACTTAACCTTTTTAACCAAAAGATTACTATAAAACCCATTTAAAGAACACATAACATATAAAGGTAACTTGGGACATAAACATACTTAAATGGAATAACTATACGGTCGACTTCCACACATCTAACTTAATAGAATAGCCATACGACCGACTTCCATACCCAATTCATTGGAGATTATAACGTAACCACATGTCCTGGTATTCACGGGACCACCCGTCATATGGTTTATCACATAACCACCCGTCAAATGTCCAAGTACCATTATAAAATCATAAGACATAAACCAAATATCATGCAAAGAAAACATTTCCACACTTTGATCACAATATATCACTTAAATATATTGAAATAACAAATCCTTTATAAAAACCATTTTCAATACGAAAATATATAAAAGAGTATATGGTATTTATTTCATTTTAAAAACATTATGGCTTGTTGAGGAAGCCAAATACCAAATAATACTCGCGGCGGCGGAAAAGGTCGTTGTCACCGTGTACATTAAAAGTAACATTCCTTTTTGTCGTTTAGTAAAAAACTTCATAGAAAAAGATTCCTTTTGTATAAAATTAAAATTCAAAGGGTATTTTACACCGTATAAAAGAAAGTTGTGTATAAAACAAAATATGCCTCAATGAAAGGAGATTGAGACGAAGTCCCTTACCTCGGGTCCAACTTGACTCGATCGTTCATTAATCTCCTGAATAATAAACTTGAGTTAATTTATACTTTCTTAATAACCTTTTTCATTTTCATTATTCCTTTTATATCACTTATTACCATGTCATGAACACTATGTAATTATTTATGTTAATAACGGTCGTTTTAACGATCATTGGTACTTGAGTCAAAAATAAACACTTTACAATTACATGATTGTCCATGGGGTAAAATATCCATTATATCCAGAATTATATTCATTATGTAGATATAATATATATAATATATATCCATTATATACATTCATTTATAATATTACATAACATTTAGAGGTAAGAAATGAAATGCACCGTTCATGGAGATGGTAAGTCGTACGTACGCATGAACGCTACTTCCATTTCTATTTCATATTTAATGGAATTAAAACATAATGATACATAATAGTATCATAATTACAGTATGGTATCATAAATAATATCATTAAATCTATCCTTTATACGTACCACATACGATATTAACGAATCGAATCACTTAGAGGGGGTGGTAGTCTGCACTTCCTAAAATGAAGATATCGTGTTTACCCATAATGAAAACCATAAAGGTATGCCGTAAATGAAATATAAAGAAGCTTAAGAAAAATATAAACATATTATATATCATATATAAATATAGTGACTTCTTAATGGACACCATTGAAGTTGTTATAAGAGTATTGAACAATCATCATTTCGTGAGGTAGAAATTTGTCATCCACCGAAACAGTATGTTCTTTGACCATTAGATGTAGGTATGTGTAAGTGTATCTATAATCCTTATCATAACAACATCCTTTTCTATTAAAGATACTGGTTTTGTTACAAAATAATGGAATAAAAATAGTTTATGGGGTTGAAGAAGCAAAATAAAACAAAATAACACTAGTGATGACATTACCTAAAAATCGGGTAACTCCCTTTGGTTTGAACCATAAGGGTTTCATGAAGAGATAAGTATTTAAGGTACGTCTTCTAGGATGAGTATAGGGATGTTTATAGACAAAATGATCAGAGATTGTCCGAGCCAAAGGCTTGAGAGGTGTGGGTAAGGTGGTAGAGGTGGGGGCCTTCTATAAGAGGAGAGGAGGGGTACTCTTGGAAAGGTATAAAATGTTACTTTATTTTCAAATGAGTTTCGGATTTTAATGGTCTAAAATTGATTTTTTTTAGGATAAGGTGATAAGAGTTCTAAAGCCACCCATCAAATAGGTTTTTGACATGTGTAGGTCTTAGATTTTACATTATCTTTCCATTTTATTTAAATCGTTAAATAATGAGGTAATTGCTACGTCATCATGATGTCATAAATAATTTAATTTATTTAATGTCTAAAAATTATAAAAAGATACTATGATGTAGGAAATCATTTTATCTTCCCAATTACTATTTACAGTTAAAGATATGATTTTTATAACCCCATGTAAAAATTGTTTTAGTAAAATAATACATGTTTGTGTCATTTTTACTTTTACTTTAAATAAAAGGCATTAATGTCATTATCTTACCTAAGTGGCTCCATGGGGTCCCAAAAATAGACCCATGGGTTTTCCTGGTCTTCCATGACTCATAAAATAGGGTTAGGACAAGTGTCTAGATATTTTCATTTTATTATAATATCATTTTTACCTTAAATCACAGTAATTGCCCTTTAATCGCGATTAATAAAACTTAAAAGTTACTTTTCATCAAAAATTATTTTCATCCCATTGAACAAAATTTTTCTTAATAATGAAAATAATTTACATTGGATTTATGAAATTCAAATCACATAGGTGTTAAAGTTCCATTTAAACAAAAAATCAGTTTTTGTAACTACCAATTTGCGGTTTCACTTTTCATCAAAAATTAAGGTTTTTCAGAAAAATTCCAAAAATTTACCCTAAGATATATTTGATATTCCTAATTCAAAAATGATGTCTCTTTTACCAAATTCATAACATATAAGTTACATTAATTAATTTTATAATTAAATCCCACTGTCAAATTAAATAGCATGTTTTTAAGAAACAATACCTATCAAAAGATTGACACTCATTTATGTCCAATATCAAAGTGATATTAATTCAAATGACCACCATTAGATTAAATGGTAAAAATATATTATAATTTCACTTTAAAACTAATTAAAAAGATAATCTATCTATATAAATAGATTAGATTAAAAAGAGGTTTTGAATTAAAATACAACACTTTTCACTATTCATTAAAAATGAACATTATCAGAAAAATACCAGAAATTTATCCAAAGTAAATTTCAATGTCACAATCATAAAGAATATGTTTATTTTGAAAAATATAGCTTATAAATTTGTCAAAAGTTATATTTAAAAATGGTTTTCCATCAAAAGGCGGTAAAACAATCTTTAAAAAATATTAGAGTATTACATGCTTAAGATTGGATTTATTCTCATTTTAAGCCTCTAAAACACTATCTAATTCATAAATAGACATAGATAAGAATATATATTATTCATTACATACTTGGGATGTTACAATAATGCTTTGAACCATATAAGAATCACTCTGGAATTGAAGGTGATCATCTCTAATGACTATGGTGGAAAAGGAATTATACATATTTAAAAAATACGAGATTATCAAGGTTTAAATATATTAATTAGGATTAAATCCAAAATAATTATAGGATTGAATAGATGCTGCATGGTTAGGCCACACTATTTGGAAAACCATGTGTCAATAATATGGTGCTAATCTATTAATGTTAAACCAAACAATATTAGAAAAACCATGAACAAACTATTTTTTTTCATCATTTTAAGAAGAATAGTTTCCCTTAGGCACTTGCATGGTTTGGCCCAACAATGTGCTTACCATGCACTTTACAAGTTCCCAATGTCTTCCCTTTTGAGGTTTCCTAGAGATGCTTCAGGGTTTCTACTAACTGTACACCTCCAATAAACATCCAAATCATTCCAAAACACCTCATAACCTCCCAAACTCTATTTGAGCATTATATATAAACAAAATTCATGAATAAGGGATAATTTTCTTAAAATATAGGAGGTGATAATTCCCCTACCATTGGACTTTACATACTAAGAAAGTATAAAACCAATGTTTTCCTAGAAGAGTTCATGCCACTGCTCTACCATTTACTTCTCACACTCCCTTGTTTCATCTTGAATCCAACAATATTTCCATAAAACCCACATATTATCAATGCTTTCACCACATAATAACTTCTCATTCCTATCTGTAATTTATATTGACACATGAACCAATTAATCATTTGGATCTAGTTAAAAATGATGTCATCGAATCACATGGTCAGGATCTGGTTGGTACTTCTTAAACAAAGATACATGAAATTCAGTTTTCATTAAAATAAAACATATTATAAAATCCAACTGATACTCCACCTCATCAACATTTTCATGTTTCTCAAAAGTGACTATGTAATGTGGAGAAAACATCTACTAATTTCCAAAATGACCATGCTCATTCCATGGATAGATTTTCCAAAAAAAACGGTCACTCACCTCAAAAAATTATCATTGACAATGATCAGCGTATAATTTCTATTGAATCTGAGTCATCCCAGTCCTATTTTTTATCAACAAAATACTCTCAATTTTTTATTGCCTATGTTTGGGTTCAATTATTGTATTCTCTAATATTTCCACATAAAAATGCGGTTAATGACAAGTAATCACATTTAATGCTTAAAAAGTATACATATGTATTGATTCTTGATAAAATTTATTTAATGAGAACACCATTGGAGGTATATACTCCTCCCAAGATCCACCAAAATTCATCACACAATCCCTAATAATTTTTTCCAATGTTTGGATTATTTATCTATACGGTCTATATATATGAGGATGATGAGACATACACATAGTCTACTTTGTTCCAAGGGGTTTCTACAAGGATTTCCAAAAATAAGATGTAAACCAAGGGTCTCAATTGGATACCATCAGTATTAAAATTTCAAGCATCATTACAATTTTATAAATTTAGATCATTGATAAGTCTTCCACAATATTAGTTTCACGAATCAAGATGAATTGATCCATATCCATGACCACCCATATATATTTCCACATACCCACTTGTCGTTGATGCTCTTATATGACCTATTGATAGGTGTGGCTTATCGAGACATACTCTGTTATATCTTTTTTCATGCCATCCGACCAAAACAATTCATTCAAAAAAAATTTCATATTCAATATTCCCAAATAAATAGACTGTCATAAATGAAGTTGGGAGCTAAACAAATGTCCTTAATAAGCCAAAAATATAACTATATTTTACCTAAACCACCACTCTGAAATCCCATCTAGTTTTTGACCCTCAATAGTAACCCCACCATTGTGTTTTGACCTCATAGAAACAATATAGGGAACAAATTTTTTAGAAAGTATAGCATGCCCAACCAAATAATGAACAAAAGATAATTTATTGAAGATTGTAATATTACCCATCTCTAGACAGTCTAGATGCTTGTCAACAATGATAGACATAAGATACAATTGATCTAATGCCACTTTATCACACTGATAATATTAAATCCTACTCACGGAATTGATTTTAAATTTCTATTTACTTAGTCTATACATCAAGTCAAATTCGAAAATTTGTTGATACTTCATCTAGCAGCGATGCATTATATTTAAATATCATTGCCAGAAAATATGTTCCAAACTCTTATGATCAATAAACATTGTAAATTTATCACCAATGAGATAATGATTCCATGTCTTTAAATCATAGACCATAGAAGCCAATTCTAAATCATGTGTTCGGTACTTATTCCCATGTAACTGTAACAATAATAAACTCTAACCAACAACCTGATCTCCATACATGAGAACATATCCCAACCCAGATCTTGATAGATAAAAGTAGACTAAATATATATTTCAAGACTCTGGAAACATGAGGATAAGGTTTGATCTAATTTTAACCTAATGATCCTGAAAAGATTTTAGAGATTCGTCCTTCCATTATAAAGTAATAAATTTCTTCATCCAAGCTATAATTGGTGATGCCAAATGTGAAAAATCACATACAAAACGTATTTAGTATCTCACTAATATTGGTATTCTACTTATCTGAAATACATTTTTGGTATTTTCCAAGAGATAATATCTTCTATCTTTTTAGTTTCTATAGTGACCCCTTTTTTGAATTACATGGTCAAGGAAACTCACCACTTCTATCAAAAAAGCATGATTTGACTTCCAAGAATACAAATTATTCTCCACCAATATACCAAATTTTATAGCAAGATACATCTCAAATTTCATTTTCATCCAATAATACACAAGTATATCATAAAACACCCACAAAAAAGGAATATAGATACCTCTAAAAGATTCAATTCATCGATTCCATAATGATGGTTGGTTAATTCTTTAAAAAAAGGTGTGATCACAAACTCATAATTTCTATATCTACTTTTGAAACCTATCATTATAATATCCTCGTTCTGAACTCATAATTGGTGATTCTCTAAATATAATTCAATTTTATAGAACCATTGGGATCACTAAATTGATCAAAAAGATCATAATGTGTGGAATATGATATTTATTATTTATTATAACTTGTTAAAGCTTACAATAACCCCAAAAATGTATGATATTTCTATCTACTTTGTTCAAAAAATATTACCAGTTGTACCAATAAGGATGTGTTTAGTTAAATGAAACCATTTATTTCTAATTATTATAAATAATTATTCAATTCCCCCTATATTATTGGTTCCATGTGATAAGATAAAAGTGAAATGGGACTGGTCCTTAGTAGGAGTCCAATCATAAAATGCACTTCTCTTTTGGATGGAATACCTAAGAAATTATTGGGGAAAATATAAGGAAACTTGTAGATAATAGATGGAAAATATCTCTTCGAAATATTATCCAGAGATTCTAAAGTCATAATTTTCAACAGATACATGATAGTTCCAACCACTATTGAAAAAAGACCATCAATACCAGTGTTAACATAACTATATCCTCTATATAGATTCTTGATTCCATAAAGATATATGGATCTATCCTTTCAGGAATAACAATCAATGTGGTCCTTGAATGTATTCATTGAATCCATACTCAAAATCATTTCATAGACATCCATCTAAATCATCAATAAATATCGAAGCAACTTATCCCCATTGATTGTTATAGAAAATTATTTCACACATAAAGGACCGAAATTATAAATAATACAAGAAGATGAAAACAAGTGGGACACACCCATTATTAAAAATAAAAAAGAAGAAATAAACAAGTAAGACACACACATTTCATACAACACTTCCATAAAGTTAGAATTAAAAATAAACATAACTCTTACTTTCAACAGACCAAATTGATCATCCATGTTCACTTGATCATCTCCATTCAATTACATACTTCACTTTTCTCTTTGTTACCATGTTAAGTATACACTAGTTGGGAATTAATTATTTTTCTAGAATCACATTGGCTATATATATTTTGATAATTATAATTATTCTATTATACTCATCTCATTAAAGAATACGATTCTATAGAAGCATGAGATATGTCTCTCACAACTAACTATAGAGAACTATGACAATAGCATAGAAGATGTCCCATTTTGTTGCAATTGTTACGTTATCCATGTGGTACATACAATATTTATTGATGTGATCTGGTGAACCATATTGAAAAAATTCATTCTTACTTCTTGTTAGAGGATAAATATTAAAAAATCTATCATCTTGATTCTTAGTTGTCCCACCACTCTAGAAATAGGTGTCCCTCTTCCACTTTTTCCATGAATTTTAATTCCCACCTATTCCTATAAAAATTAAAATACTTCCTCCCACCATATTACCTAAGATATAATTTTCTACCACCATTTATATATTGACCATTTCTATAAAATTAATCATTTATGGAATGGAAATATATGATTGAATAACTAGTGTTATCTGCAGATCAAAGATGTGTTCTGTTAAGGATTTACATGTAGAAAATTCTATGGAAAATATAAAAAATTCCAAAATTTATCCATTTTATACTTTATCATTTTCTTTTTCCTTAATCAATTTGAATAATTTCATTGTTCTAGTAATCATAAATGTGTGAGGATATAAATTATTTTTAATAATTTCTTCAAAATCTTCCCATGTCACGACTTATTCTTATTTAGCCTGAACTGCTAGTTACCACTATTTGAATTCCAAATCCTTTTATATGTATTTTTTTAATTATACTTTCAACTCTTCTGGTGTCCCAAATAAATTAATGACTCAATTAATCTGATTCAACTAGACTTCTTCATTTTCAAGATTAGAATACCCATGATAGATATGTAGATTTTTCTTTTGGAACTTAACTGAATGGTCAACTTTATAAGGTTCATCATTCCCATTACCATTATCCATGGCTTGAAAATCCTATACAATTATTTGGACTTGTTTTTGGTATAATTGTGGCTATGGCACAACCACATTTTTAGAAGCACTCCCTTGTTGATTTCCATAATGCCTACTTGGTGCCTTTCAATATAACTAGACCAAAACACACATTAATATAATTCATTACAAATTAATGGATTATAAATTCTAATTTACCACATCAACACATATCATAAAATACCTTACCAAAATTCTACCACCAATAAAATTTCATCCAATATTAAAATTACTATAACCATGCTTTTCAAAATCAACAATTTTCACTGATTTTAAAAAACCATACTTTTTTCAATTTCATAAACTATAAAACTCATAATGAACTATATAGTCATATTGGTAGGTATTATTTTTATTTCATGACCTAAAACTCTTATCGGATAAACCCATGATGATGGGGGTGATAACTCACCAAGAAGTGTCATAACACACTCATAGACCCAAAGGCCCTCTTTACTAGACGTTCAGTATAAAGAGGTGAGGTTTGAATTTTTATGCTGTTAATTTCAAGCCCCAAAAACCTTATCTTCATTCAGAAATCACAGAAGAAATACTGATAACATTTCCCACTATATGACCAAACAAAACTAACAACAATTTTCCAAATAAATATATGGATTGAACTGAAGTTGATGTTATTTCCAATTCATAGATTGAACAAGATGATGTCTTGTGTAACATTATACCCATCTTCATTACCCTGATATGTGACGGGTGTGATACTATGTATTATGTGATAGCCCCACATAATAAATGGTTGGATATAAATTAACTGGGCCTCAAAAATATTCAGGGGATGAATTTATCACAGAAATATAAATCATCCAAAATACATAAGAAATAATGAGAAAAACCTTTATTAGATTCCTGAGTACAAAATAAAACTCAAAACATAAACAAACTAATAAAACATATCAGAGTAAAAGTGGAATAAATACATATATAATGAAAACCAAAAGTCCCATAAAATAAAAACATCTAAGTGATTTTAACCACAAAAACCATCCCTCTCCAATATCAAACTCCCCATTCCATTCCCCTAAAATCAATAAGCATAAAGAATTTATTGAGATTCCTTGAATTTAACTATTACTTGATGGATAAAATAAGAAAATTCTCAACAATTACCATGATTTTGTGAGTCTAAAATTCTATATATTTCCCTAATGACTTCCCAACTAAATCCACTACGAAAAAACATGTAAGCACAATTTATATAAAACAGTTTAAAATTAGTTAAAATAATTTATATCAAAATCATAAATAAATTTATATGAAATATTAAAAAAAATTACAATCATTTGGAACCCCCAATACGATGTTTTCACACACACCATGTATTCCCTGGTGATGGTTTATACTTATGATAAATCTATCATCTATCTACCAAATCCTCACAAGGTGAAAAATCCTTTGTTACATTACACCATTGGAACTAAGCATAAAATATTAAATCAAAATGGCCCCATAAGATTTAACATGAACACATACCACTATATATGAAACAATAAATGGAAAAAATTCCATAAAACTTTATTTCATTACTGTATTTCAATAAAAAATTTCCCTGAATTAAAAAAAGAATTTAAAAAAAATAAAAGGGGTTTTTTAAATTCCAAAAACAATTCCAAAAAAAATTAAAAATAAAATACCAATCAAGATATTCACTAATAATAAATAAATTATTTCACAAAAATTTCAATCATAACATTTAATTAACACTAGTTCTTCATGTTCTAATACAAGTGGAGATAAGAGAGAATCCACCAACCTCACAACAATTAGCAAAAATGAAGAAGAAAACTATAAAGCATAAATATTTTAACACAACCCACATTAAATTCACTAGATCCAATAAGATCTTGTAAATATTTATATTAAACCACATAGAATTATCCCCATTATAATAGATCTATAGTTCTGATAGGGATAAGAAGAATGGATCAAGGATGAACAATAAAGAATAGGTACTTGCTGAAAAATCCAGATGTACAAGACACTATAATTCACTACGAATAACTCCCAGGTGGAAGGGGACTATATATCAAGCCTAGAGAGAAAAATTATTATGTTTTATTGAGGTAATAAGAGATTAATAAGGCTCAAAAGGATTAATTCAAATTAGATCCAATTATTTGGAAGGGCTAGCTATACGTCGTATGATTAGGATGTATGTTTTGAAAACCATTCCCCAACCATGTAGTGCTATTATCTTAAGGACTCAACTCACATGGTTGGATCACATTGTTAGAAAAACAATGTTCTAATAATGTTTTACCATTCTTTCAAAAATCATGATTTCCCCTTGGCACTTACACGGTTTGGCCAAACTATGTTCCAACATTGCACCTGTCCAGTTTCCACATCCTTTACATAAATGGATTCTTGGATATGGTTCTTGGTTTCTACTAGTCATGTAGAAATGTTTTCATATATAAAAATCACTAAAACAAGCTAAAATGCATAATAACTTCATGAAACTCTGACTCATCATTATATAGACTCAAAATACATGAATAAAGGGCCATGTACATAAAACCACAGATATTACAATATCCTCTGATCATATCCCCATTAAATTCTATGTAATAAAAAAGGATATCAAAATAGATGTAAAATTAATTTGAAATATCACTTGGATCATTTTTTGAGAAGAATATCCTTTCACATTGAAAATTAAATTTTCAAACATTAAAATTTTATAAAAATATTGAAATAAATTTTTTTAAAAAATTACATTGGAAAATTATAAAGGAAGCTTTAAAAGTAATTCTAAACATTTCTTGATGAAAATATACTTTTCAATTTGAAAATAACTCTTTTAAAAAACAAAAAATTCATAAAATATTATTGAAATCCTTTAATTTTAAAATAATAATGGAATCATATAACTAAAGCATTTTAACCCATTTAATTAATTTGTGATGAAAATAAGCTTTAAAAATTTTAAAATAAAGAATAAAACATATTTATAATCATGTTATTTGAAAATAACCTTTGAAAAATATAAACTAATATTTAAAACATTGGGGTTTCAATACATTGGGGAATTCTTCTCTTTTCGTACACATTAAAATAAATATTCCACTAACAATTTCAGTAAAATCTAAATGGTCATTATATTTAAAACGTTATTAATATTACATTAAAAACAATTTTAAAAAATTCAAAAATGGATTATATTTTATTTAATAAATCCTTCAATTGATTTTATAAAAATAATACTTTTTTAGACAACATGGATATGGTTTAAAAAGGGTTTTTGATCGAAGAGAGTAATATGGTTAATTTTATTTAAAAAAATATCATATGAATATTAGATATATTAAAAAATGAACATGAAGGGAAAACATGTATTATTAATAAGTTAAAATATGATAATAAAATCCATAAAATTATTGAGAGATGGATCATAAGATTTCATTATCAGATGCATAAACCTTAACAATGTTGATTAATGATGAGATTGTAACATCAAAATCTTACCACTTTGGTAACTTTAAAATCGTATACCCCATGAAATATTAACACTAAATTAAAATAATAATATAATGAGAATAAATAAATTCAGGATATTTCTGGCCAAATTTCTTGTATATACACCTCGTAAAATAAAATAGATTCATAACCTGATGTATGCCCAAATGAATACAAATTAAAAAAAATCACTTACTTATTTGGTATCATTAAAATTGTAAACCCCATAAAACATAGATCCTAAAATAGATATGTAATGACACCTAAATTTAATGATAATGAATTTTTTTAATGGTATTAAATTTTTATTGATAAAAAAAGATGTTACACAAGTCTAAAGTAAGGTCTTTTTCTAACATCCAGAGCATAAAAATGGATTAATACAGAAGGTAGACCATCCATCCAATGTAAGCAGTGAGTAACTCCAAGATTGGAAAGCCCATTAGGGATCCTGTTGGCTTCGTGGATGGTGTGAGTGGAGATGAAGTTAAGCCCGACAAGATAATTCAAACAGTCCATCTAGCAGGCAGTGAGAGGCCATGTAAGGTGGGTGGTACCATTCCAAATGGCCTGAATGATTGTAGTGGAGTCACTCTCTATCCAAATATTGTTCCATATATGTAATCTGGAAAAGGAGATGGCATGGATGACGCCCATCATCTCAACTTCCAAAGAGGAAGAGAAACCACAAGAGCCATAAAAGCGTCCAAGAATCTTGTCCAAGTGATTTTTGAAGATGGCACCGAAACCCGCTGGTCCCGGGTTTCCTTTGGATGCTCCATTCAGATTGATTTTGATCCATCCCAGAGGGGGAGGGAGCCAAAAAACATCAACAGTAGAGTGAGGGTGAGGGTAGATCCCCTCCACCCCAACACGTCTGAGGATCCCAAAGTCACAGACCGAATTGTTGTAGTGAGCTTTTTGGATAGAAGTCGCTTCTCGAATGGCCATGAGGATTCTCATTTTTCAAGCATTAATTTAAAAATTATTATTATGGAAAATTATTTCATTTCTACCATACTAGATAATATGAAGAAGTTTCGCGATATACATAACGAACATGTTCTTGATTTTTCTGTGAAGTAGACAACTCCAAGAAACTCTGAATCTGCATGTTGATGGTATCAAAAAGAAACCATCTGCACTCAGAAATGTCAAGAATATAATGCCAGAGAGCGGTTGTTTTGTCATAGGAGATAAAATTATGATTAATATTCTCTCTATGTTGGTTTCACATAAGACATTTAGAACAAAGAGTAATCTCGAAAGTTTGTAAGAAATTTTCTTTTGGGGATTCTTTGATGGGAAATCTGCCAGACTAAAGTAAATCTTGAGGGTTTTATCCTGGAATTGTTGAATTTATCTAGCCAGGGGTGATTATTGTCAACATTGTTGAGAAAGTACTTATAAAATCCTTTAGAGTTAAGAATCCCATTGTGCACAGGTTCCCAAAGAAGTAGATCATTAGTATTAGCAAAATGATAATTATCGACAATTTGAGTAATATTCTAAGGATGATCGAGGTTATGCATATGGATGACCGAGTCAATTGAATCCTGAAGGTAGGGAGGGGATTGGATACTATCTATCAAGGAGATCAGGGGAACTCCAGTCCCATTATCTGACCAAAAATTTATGTTGTATTCCTTATTTTCCATATATCTAGAGTTAGACATGCTATAAATTAAAGTACTTTTGATGGAGGACCATATAGAGGACTTAAGGGATTAAGAATGATTATTTCTAATCATGTCAAGGAAACGAGCCCTGAGAAAATTCATAGAGGAGGAACTATTGTGAATAATGTTCCATGTAAGTCTATCTTGAAGATCCTCATTGAACTTAGATAGAATATTGATTCCAATCCCCCCTTTATTAACAGGTTTGTAGAAAGAGGTCCAGGGGATAGTCACCAGATTTCTCTCTGAAGTGCTACCAGTCCAAACAAAATTGTTTATAGAAACATTAATGTGTTTAAAAAGACTTTTTGGCCATTTATATATCATCATGGAATAAACATGTTTAAAAAAATTGTGGATTTCACCAAACAAATTCTCCCAGCCATCGAAAGGGTCTTACCCTTGCAGGAGGAAAGATGTTGAAGTGTATGGTTAGAAATGTGAGAGAAATAATTCGCTATAGGTATACCCAAAAATATAGGCACACAATGGTAAGTAAATGGGAGAGAGCCTTCTTTGACACATAAGATATTAGAGATGGAAAGTTTTCTCCCCAGAGAAAAGTCTTTACTAAAAATGATAGAATATTTAATCCAGTTGATGTTTTGAACAGAGTCTTCCTGATAGTGGTGAAGGATATCTTTAAGCTTAGGAATGTTTCTTTTGTCTCCCTAGGTAAAGAGAATAACATCATCTGCATAAAGAAGTTGCGAAGGTACTTGTAAATTTTTGGAGGTATAGATAGGTTTTATAGTCCTTTTATAAATCTCTTGGGAGATCATCCTAGTAAGGTAATCTTATGCAATAGAGAAGAGTATTGCAGAGAGAGGGTCACCCGGTCTCACTCCTTTAGTGTAGTTGAAATAACGTCTAGGTGAACCATTACTGATAATGGTGATGTAAGAAGAGATGAATAATGATTTGATTCTATTTATGAAAATTTCATTGAAGCTGAATTGTGAAAGAACTTTATTTATAAAGCTCCAATCAGTGGTATCAAAGGAAATCACAATATCAATTTTGATAGCAACACTCCCACTTCTACTCATTTTGTTTAAAAGATTATCAGATTAAGAGGCCAGAAAGATGCAGTCTAGGATAGATCTTCTTTTTATGAAACAAAATTGGTTCCGCGAAACTATTTTTCTAAAAATGGATGTCATACTATTGGAAATTAATTTTTTAATGATTTAAAATAAAGAATTGATATGGGAAATGGTTATGATGTTATGAACCACATCAGTATTCTCCATTTTGGGAATTAGAACAAAGAACTGGGAGTTAAGACCATGTAGAAGAATACCTTTTGAGAAGAAAGATTTAACCGGACCACAAACATCTTCTTAAAGAATATCCCTATGTTTTTTATAGAATTCATTATTGAAACCATCCAGGCCAGGGGCACTGTCAGGATTAAGACTGAAGACAGTATCTATGATTTCATGATCAAAAGGGATTCTATTCAAGAAGAGAGTTGTCTTCCCTAGAAAAAAGAGTGGGAATGATGTCAGGTTTAAGGTCTTTATAAATATTATCACCATTGAAAATATTTTCAAAATAAGAGACTAAGTGATAGGAAATTCCTTCATCAGTGCCATTTTTCTCACATACATAAAAGTGAGATGAAAAATAATTTACCTTATGTCTAGACTTACTTCATACTTGTTTGAAACTATCGAATAATAAATGTATTTCTATTATATATTTATTAAATTCTGAAAAATATATCATTTAATATAATATTTACTTATGATATTTTATTTCCAATTTATTAAAAATTCCTTGTTAAAATCATATTTCAACTAATAACTGGTTTGTTTTTTGTGTGTGTTTTGATTTGGTATTTTTGGTCCACTTACCTTTATCATGGATCCATCATCTATAAAATGTTAAAAATTATATATATATATATATATATATTCATTATATAATTATTTACTATAATCAATAAAATTTATAGATAGGAAATGAAATACATTGTTCATTGAGACAGTTGGTTGTACGTATGCAAGAATGTTGTTTACAATTTCTCAATAGATAGAATGAAATAAAATTAAATATCAATTAAATATTATATATTCATTAATATTTAATATTTATCGTATATATTCATTAAACATATCCTTAATAACATCCATTTAAATCATTAGTTAAAAATAAATAACCTCGCTATGTGAGGCGGTAGTACTCAATACACATGGGCAACATAATCATATCTCCCACGGAATGGGAATTAATAAGGTGTATGTGATATTATAATTTATAATTCATAACTACGTTACATATTTCATATATAATCATCTAATCTATCCTTATTACCATAAAAGTGTAACATAAATTAAAAACACATCACATCGGTTCAAGAGGCAGTAGTCCATCGTACACATGAGTGTCCTTATTGATTTTCAATGGGATGGAAGGTAAGAATTTATGTGTGATATTATATTTAAAAAATTATAATAATAGCATAAGTATCTTATATAAAAACTAAATATATCGTTATATCCATTCATGAGAGGGGCTGATGGAAAACGAATAACATCAGTTCCCAAGTTAGTAGTTAGTCATACATATGATCAATGGTTTTATTGTAACACCCTTAGATTTTATGAGAAATATTATTTTTAATTTAATTGATATCTTGTGTTGTACGCTACCCAAACTTATCTTACGCTATACGCAACACCGTATTATCTTGAATTATACGCAAACACTATTCTTGGCTTGTGTTGCACGCCAGAGCAGTCTTCCTCAATAGCGTGTGTTGTACGCAATACTGAATTTAACTAAATAATGATATATTGTTATAATAATATTATGAAATAGCCATTATGAATATTATTAACCACATTTTTAATTTTATAACATTATCATTCATCTTACACATATTCTAGAACATGGTATGAGAAAAAAAATAAATTTTTCGGGTAAAATAAGTTTTTTTCAAAAAATGTTGTTTTGCCGCCTTTTGATGGCGCACCCACATTAAATCTAGTTTTTGACACGTTTATAATTTTTGATTTACAATATAAACTTATTTATTTCAATAAGTAAATAGAAATTTACTTTGGATGATTTTTTAACATTTTTTTTAACTCTCATATTTTGATGAATAATAAAAATACGCTAAAATTTAATTAAAAACAAATTTTTTCATAATGATAATTTATATGGTTAAATTATAATACATAATGGTTTGAAAGTATAAATATAATATATTTTTAAAATTTAATATAATGTAAGTCATGTTTATTAATTTTACATTGAATTCATAGGTAACAACATGTCTATGTTTTGCAATTTTTTAACTTTTAAAACTTTTTTTCTCAACAGTGGGATTAATTTTAAATTAAATAATGAAACTTTTGTGTTTTCAATTTGAAAAAATTGATTCAATATTTGGAATCAGTAGGTAAAAATTATTTTAATAGTCTACTTTTTATTTTCATGCATTATGAATAGTAATAATGGTAAATCTTATTTACCATAGTTAAAGGTAAATCGGGTAATTAAGGGTAAATATAATATTATAAAATTACCCTAACATTTGTTTTAATATAATTGGATGATTAAAGTTTTCCCTAAATCATACTTGGGTAGAAATGGAATCTATTGGAACCCACTTTGATGTGATTTAGACCTTTAATTTAATTTATTTATAGAAAGTGAAATATGTCTCACTCAAACATTAATAATTAAAGTATTTTTAATATAAGGTTATACATTATATAAATTCGATTATAAATACTCATTTTAAATCTAATTTATTTTCCTTATCATTGTCATTTATTTTTAATTTTAAAGACATATTTAATTTCATAAATAGCTTATACAATCATGATTAAGAAATTATTTATTTAGTAAAAAATCAATAATATAGTTTTTATTCAAATCATAATACCCATAAAAGTCCCAAAAACCTGACCAAAACTTATTTTTCCTGTATATATAAACCATAATCATCCAATGGTAGAAATTTGGACCATTTAAAGCCATATAAAGCCGGTTATGACACTTATATTATTTTATTTTCAATAATGTCAATGATGTCACCTTCATAATTTAATAAATAATAAAATTTAAATGTTGTTATTTTAAGATGATAAATTTATGTAAAAGTATTAATATGAAAGATATTATATTTATCTTTATCATGGTTTTTTATTTTTTATTTTTATGAAACAAATAAGTATATTAAATAATTATACAAAAAAATTTTAGTAATTATTTTATTAAGAGAAATATCACATAAATTATTTTAAAAGTATTAAAATAAATATTATATGAACTAATTAATGTTCCCCACGAATTTTATATATTAATATAACTTTTTAGGGATCTATTAAAATTTTTTTGTCAAAAATATATTTTGTGTGGATTTTATGTAAACTATAATAAATGAATTGTGTCAAAATTGATACTATTGATATTTTATGAAAATAACATATTATTAAATTGTTTAAAAATCACAAATTTTTTTAAAAATTACAAATTAAAATTTATATGGTATAACATGTCATTAATTATCATATTATATACAATTACCAACATATAAGTAAGTATTTATATCCATTTAAAATTTATAACATTATTACCACAAATAAAATTAAAGAGAATAAATAAGGATAAATCCAAATGATAAGGTTTAAAATAAATTTTTTTCCTAAATTTGATTTTTTGAAGATATTAAAACACTATATTATCTCATATCCTAATTTTAGTCACTTTTTACGTTTTTATGTGGGGTTTGAGTTCATTATAAATTAATATTTTTGAGGATTCCAAAAGTGCCCCTCTCCTCTCATATATAAGGGCACCTTCTTCCCTCTCCTCCTCACACAATTTTGAGCCATCATGCTCAGCCAAACCCTGAAAATTCCCCTTATAAACCTCTGTAGTTACATTATAGAGGTTCTGGTCCTCTCAAAAGACCAACTATAGTCCTCTAAGAGGAAGTTCAAAGGAGGAAGTTTGAGGAAGAGGTGTTATCTTCTACCTATTCTTTCAAATTTATTTCTTCTTCTAATTACTCTTCTTTTGTTGTTTAATTATAAAGTGATAACATCAGTATCACTCATATACTGATATGTTATTATAAATATGTAACAACCTTATTTCACCTTCTATCCATCCTATGAAAAATGAAATCACCACGCGTGCGTACGTATGGAATACCGTCTCCACGCCATGGTGTAATCTGTTTTTCCACCCCCACCATACTGGGATGGGTGTAATGGTGGAAAAAATAAATATATCTTATTATTATAACATAATACTAATTATGATATATTATATCATCCACTCCCATTCCATTAAATAATTATGGTAAGGATACCATTGCTCGTGCGTACGTACGGATTACCGTCTCCACGACACGATGAGAATCATTCTTCATGTTAACCATTCAAGAATGAATATAAACTATATATAATAAATAATCAATAAATATAAGAGATAATAATATACTTTATTTATGTACATATATGTTACATTTACTTACTTCCATTCAATTTAATAAGGAAACGAAAACAGTGTTCATGCGTATGTATGGCCAACCGTCTCCATAAATGGTGTATTTCATTCCATTTATTGATCTATTATATATATATATTGTGAATATATATTATATATAAATCCTGTTTCACATTATAGAAGTAATTAATTATGATCTAAGTAATCATATGAATAATTACAATTCTAAACGCATATGATAAATGAAACAATTTTACCCAAAACGTTGCTTTAACATGGAATTGACAAATGAACGGGTAATATAAATTTGTAAGTGAATCATATATGATATCATAAATATTATTATGGTTCTATTATAAGTTAATAATATGTTTAAACCCACTATACAAGAGTCTCAGGCACATATAGAAGAAATTGTACATAAGATAAGGGATAATTATTCCAATCTCATTCTTATCCGAGATTGTTCATTCGTAATTATTTACTGGGGTTATGTTTATCATCCATGTCCATGACTTCTCAAAATGTTTGCATAAAATGTTTACTATTATTTCATTTATGTTTAAAGTCATTTTTACCCTTTTATGACTTTTACCATAAGGTATGGAAGGAATATTTCTATTGTTTACCATACGAGGTACTTTTTGAATTTTCCGGAAAAAGTACGAGGATAATGTTTCTTTAACTTTACAGCATGAACAGATTTTTTTTACAGTTTCATAATGCCTTATTTCCATGAAGCTTACTCTACAATATTTCATGATTATTTTCAAAAAAATTCCTTTTCTTTTATAATTTCATGGAATTTTGTGAAAAGAAAATGATTTGAAGAAGAAAGGATATTTTCCTCAAGAATTCATTTCAAGTATTTTATCAAAACTATTTTCCATCTAAGATTACATTATTTTGTTTGTTTATGTTTCAAGTATAATGTCTCTATTATTTATATGATTTTATTTTTCTTATGATGAAATGATATCCATTTGTTTTATATGGATTATGTTTTGATGGGATGAAATTTATGAAACCCATTTTATTCTTTAGGTTATGATGAATGATTTATGATTGTTTTGTGGAACATGTAAGAATGATTTAAATATGAGATGGGTGGGACCTATCTCTCCCTCTAATGCATTAGGTAAAGATTTATATCTCATGAGATATAAAAGGATGAAATGGTAAGTAAAATTTGGATCAGTAATATAAGGCTGGAAAGGCTGGTAAACCCGGTTCAGTAATAGACTTTGTCCATTATGATGGTCTTGGTAGCAATGCATTAGTTACTATGGAAATCATACCATGTTCTTAATGGTTTTCCACAATTACATGTTTTATTCCCACGATATTTTATCATGATTAATGTTCCTTTCTGATCTATGCCTTATGTATTGCCAAGATTTATATCATTACTCATGTTTTATATTCATGTTTTTATGTTCAAATGTTTAGAGATTGTTTGATGTTCTCTATTTATACCCTTAATAAGCATTTGAGCTCACCCTTTTTATGTTTTCTTTTCCCCTTGATATAAATAAAGGTTTTAGGTAATGAAAAAAGGGGAAGAATTTTAGGGGAGATGTTGAAGATCTTTCACCATGATTAGAATGTGTTATTCTGAGTATCCAAAGACACTAAACTATTATGGTCTTTGGGTGTCTTTTTTTATTATATATTATTTATTCCGTAAAATTAATTTAATTTCCATGTACGAAAAACATGGGTCTATACATTTATTTTCCATTTGATGAAAAATGAGATAGATATATGTTATTAAATTAAATGAATAAAATCTCAGTTTATGGTAGATACTTTTTTATTATATCACCATAGTTAAGGAATATTTTATGGTTTTATAGGAATAAATAAAATGAAAATGTAGGTTTAAGTATTATACCTCTTCTTCAGATAACTTTTTATGTTTACCTTTAAAGCATTATGAAAATATATTCCTAATCAAAATAAGTCATCATATATATTTGGTTATTTAATGAATTATGATATTTGGGTTGGTATTTTATAACCCAAATAGGTTTGGAATTGAAAATAGGAGAAGGGAGTGGGTGTTATTTCATGTGGGGAGAGGATACACATAAAAAATTAAAATAAAAAAGTGTGCTCACATTTATCACATAGAAAAGGGAGCCCAAATGGGTTATTATGAATACCTATAGGTGATAGGTATAAATATTTCCTTAAAATGGGTTTTCTAGAGGTTTTTAGTTCATTTGGTCCCTAACTCTATAGTTTAACCCCCAGGTAAACATGTTTTAACCATAACCATGGTAATTTATTTTTACTATTTTTACTATTCATTTGGATGAAAAATTAAATTTAACTAATTATATATAATTAATTAGGATGATTTTAAATATTTAATTCATTTTTACAAATTCCATTCACATAATTGGATGAATTTATTTTAAAATTCTACCTACTAACAAGATGAAAATGTAGTTTTCTGGAGAGAGAATTTTCAAAACAATAAAAATTATTTTTAACAATATTCAATAATAAATTGATTCCAATACCTATATTTGTTTAATTATATTATTATTGAACAAAAGATACTTTTAAAAACATTTAAAAATGATTTAACCTTATAAATTTTTTAAATGAAAAGGTTCTTGTCAATAAAAACCAATATTTTTTACTATTCATCAAAAAAAATAATCTTTTCAAAAAAACCACAAAAATTCACACTAAGATAATTATGATATGTTATAGAAAAAATTAAATTATTTTTTTCAAATAAATTTTAGAAAAAATTTAAAAAATATTTTTATTATTTTCTCACAGAGGAAAAAATTATTGAAAAATAGTATTTTAGAAAAATATAAAAACTTTACAAAAAAATAATACAATTTATTTTCAATATGATTTGTTTATATAAAACCAAAATTTTTTATATTTAATATGTGGTTATTCATATTCATTTCACAAAGTTTACAGATTAAGTCATAGTGGTTATGTTAAATAGTAATGTAAATATTATATTGTGGTTTGTTAGAACTTGGTATTGCATGTAGTGAAAGCCATCAAAGAAATTATATTTATTCAAAAAAAAATCTTTAAATCTATGGGCATTTCACAAATTACTCATTTTGGATTTTTTCCAGATTTGCAACATTACACCTATCCATCAATGTATCTTCTTATATAGCGTCATTATGGTTCTTTCTTGAACCACCTCCACATGTATTGTAGTGCTTGATTATTTACATATATTTATAACTCACACTCAGGGGAGGGGGCTAAAATATTGTTTAATGGGGATTACATAAATAACCATGTACATGAAGGTCCCATATAATAATAGAGGGATGATGAAAAAAATGCCATAATATTTAATTTAATATTAAATAATTGTAAACTCATGCAATAAATTAAATTAAAACATCCAACTCATACATAGGTGATGGTAAAACTCATGAATGGTCATAAATGTAATGTATATAAAAATTTAAATTCAATAACATTAATTTATGTTTGTTCTTTATTATTAAAAAAACATTATTAAATTAATTAATTAATTAATTCAATTTCATCTTAATGACCATCTGAATTCTCTTTGAGGTACCCCTATTAATGGAATTCATGGAATATAAATGGTAGAACCAATTATTATAGATTCTTAGATTGAATTAATTGAGAATATCAATAATATTTTTAACCCGTTATAAAATTTTCAAACACAAATGGATTCGATCAAAAAAATATGGTTTTAATGTATCAATTATCAATTTATTTTAACTTAATATTTTTATTAATTGGAAGAATACATGGTGTGTACTCATGAGCTATGAATCATATACCTAGGATGATGTGTAGTTGGGTTATATGCATGGGGATTCAGTCATGTACCACAATTAGACTAAACATAATGTACAATACTGCAACATAACATGCATAATTTTTATTGGGTGTCCATGAAACCTACTGAAGAACATTGAATGTTAAATTTTCATGAATACAGAATGTTTAAATACTATCTACACATCATGTATCTCTCATGACATGTATTTTTGAAACCTGCAGAATAAGACTACATGTTCTTCAGTCATGACTACACGACATGTACAGATGAGCTACACTCCATGTATCACTCATTCCATGTGTCTTCATAACTTTTTGAAAGGATCATTGTGTATTTAGAATAATGGAAAAGATTAACTACATGTCATTTACACCACATACATGTCATTTATATCATTAATTATCATGGCTTTCAGTCTCACATGGTTTGACCAAGTGTTAGGATGACATGGATTGTGGAAAATTCATTGGAGAACAATGCAGAAAATATTCTTTGTGTGCTAGCTACACACAATGTAATTTGTTATGCTCTGTGATAGTTTGTCCCAGTTTACAAGTGGTGTGAAATAACTACACTATTTGTAATTACTACTCAGCCCGTATTTTATCCCATTACATAGTCAGGTGTAGTGCACTTGAGTAGACAACATATACACCACCATGAAATCTAATGTTATCTATCCAGATACCTCAAAACCTCTCAATAGAATCTCTGATCATTATTTATCTGTTTTTGTATGAAATAAATTATGAATATTGAGTGAATAAATTAAAACATCAAAAACATGTTAATTAAAATTAGGTTAATGACTGTATAATATGAAATGGTAAAAATAACCACCAATGTACATATTGATCAATAATAAAATAAATAATTATAAATTTAAAATTTGGCCTCTCTGATACCCATTGAATGTTTCAAGAATAGAAGAATATCATTTTTTGGAATTATGTTTAAATCAATATTTCATTTAATTTAGTGTTTATCAAAGCCAAGATATAGGATCTTTCACTTTAAATTTTTAAATAATTCAATTTTAATCAGATGAAACTATTACAATATCTTCAGATCCTTTATTCAATGATTTTTTTGATCTTATAAAAACCCTTTTGGATATACTTCATTAAGTAGTAAGGATTCAACTGTAGAATCTCTCTAGTGGTGATCTACACATTATTCAACGAACTTTGAGAAGAACAAATTGATTTTTAAGTGTTGTAAGGGAGAATCAAATGTCTTGCATTCATCATCTTGATCTCTTCAAGACCATTCATTTTTAATGGAGTTCCTCTCATTATTGATAAGATGATATGAGGCATTTTATATAGAGGGAGTGGGGGAATTGTTTTTGTGTGAGACGATTATCTATACTCAATTCTTAATTAACCCTAAACAATAGATATATCCATCTATTAATATAGCTATGGTTTAGCATAAAATATTTTTAAATTTCATACTAACCCTTAATTAATATTACAATCTTTTAACAAACCCCATTTTTTATAATAATAATGACAATATTATTATTATTATTATTATATGATTCATGCTACTAAATATTATTTTTCTTTCATGTAAATTAACATTCAACACCAGAAATGATCTTGGTCAACTTGAACACCTTTTCATTTATTCAATACCCAAATAATTATATTATTATCTTAAATAAATATTTTATTCACAAAATCAAAGAAATAATATTTATTAAATATTCAATAAATTAAATAAATATTTCATTACCAATCCAGTGAAAAAATATTTATTAAATATTCATGTAACTAAATATATTATCTAAATATAAATGATTTTTTATTATGTTTGGAATATTAGATACCATTAAGACATGGATAAATTTATTTCTCACTCTTGAAAATAATATTTATTCTAACAATTAAATTAATATATAATTTAATCTAGATCAACAAAAACATATATTGTGTGACCTTGTAAGATTATTTCTCACTGGAATCAGGTGGTATTCCTATAGTCCATGATTACAGTCTAGTAACGGGTCAAGGAACCAAAGGGAATGTACTAAATGATGAAAATTCAACAACTACATACAAACACTCATAGTGTAACATAATCCGTTTATTTGAATATATCATCAAGAAGGATTAACATATATATCATCAACCAATATTATTGATACATCTTATATTTACTATCTGAAATAAACACATCATTACACCATGGTCATGGAATTTAATGCAATAATTTTATTCTAATAAAAGGGCTGACATATCAACCTCTATTAAGATGTATGGGAAAATCATTCTTCATATTATCCATTAGTGACTTGTTAATCATGGAACACCAATCATCTTTTGGATCACTGTGAACATATGGAATCATGGTTTTCATTAGAAAATCTAATATTACAGGTCTTCATATTCATTATTGATAATATTAATTTATAAGGACCATTACACACACTCACGTATAGAAATATCTTTTAACACTAAAAGGTGATGAATTACTTTTGATGGGTCTATTCTGATAATCTCATATATTAGATATTACAGTGTATTACCATCATGAGAATAATCCCCATCCACTTATATGTACTCATACCATAAAATATACATATAATATTACCATTCATAGTACATTATTTGACAATATAACTAGTATTAATAATATCCACATAGCATGTCAAGTTTCTCAACATAGTGGAGAACTGGTATTCCATTTTCAATGTGATAGATGCTATAGGAAATTATCAAATAATTTTTATATAGAAGAACAATCAATTTGTGATAATATATTTAAATTAATATTCACATATTTGAATGTACACATGATATTAAGTACAAAATTAGTTGGTTCTAGGGCACCAACTACAATGATAGTCAATTTATACAATGAACCACTCTCCCATAAAATAATTACTCCAAATATGCATGGAATGGACCAATACAAGTAGATCTAGACCATTCTTTATGTAATTATTCCCATGTGTCCTCAACTTATGAGACTTGTATGCCACAATTTTATCTTTTTACATCAACAAGACTCCTCGATCGATGCTTGATGTAACATATTAAACTATATAGCATCTTCTACGATCAGGTAGAATCAGGTTTGATGTTGAGTTAAGTCATCCACGCATCTCTTAAAAGGATTTTCACAAGCCTTGATCCATGATAATTTAACACCCTTCTTAGTCAACCTCGTATGAGGTACTACAAGGCATGAGAAATCCTGAATATAATTCCAATAATATCCATCCATCCATAAAAAACCCAAATATAAAATATATTATTAGGCTATATATTAGAAATTATGGATCGCACCTTCTCTAAGACCAATGATACTCCTATATCTATGATAATACGGATCAAGGAGTGTACATTATCAATATAGAAGTGGAATTTTGTGATCCTTTCATATAACATACACTCTCTCAGTATTATCAAAATGATATCAAGGTGTTTGACATGATTTTTTGGAGTCTTTGAATACACAAATATGTTATCCATGAAAATGACCTTAAAATTATCTATATTATATTGGAACACTTGATTCATCAGATACATGAAAATTGTTGGTGTTTTTTGGTGACCAAATAGAGATACCAAATACTCAAACAAGGACTATCTACTTGGTAATGTTTTACATGTATATCTGAGGGTCTAACCCTTACTTGAAGATATCCCAACCTCAAGTCAATTTTTTTTACAAAACTCTATCTCCTATGATTGGTTAAATAATTCGTTTATATAAGGTAGAGGATACCAATTTTTAACTGTAAGATGACTCAAATTTTGGTAATCCACACAATCCCTAAGGTTGGGATCCACCTTTTTTGATAAAAGGACCATTGAACCCTAAATAGACTTACTGGGTCATATAAACCCTTCAGCTTCATGGTCCCCTAGTTGTGACTTGAGTTCCTAAATATCAGTAAGAGAAATATTCTTTGAAAAAATAGATACTAGTACCCCAAAATTCACTATCTCAATAGTAAACTCAACCTATCTCAAAGGAGGATTCCTAGAAAGTCCATTATAGAATAAATCCCTAAAATGATTCACTGTAGGAGGGAATTATTCCTATAATAATCTCAGATCACCCAGAAAAGGGCTAACAATCTCGGATTTCACTCCACCAATACCATTATTCTTAGGTCTATCAAGAATTTCCTTGAAAACACAATCACCTTTATGAATATCTCTACCACCGTCTGGTGGTGAAAACAACTGCCTCTGATGATAAAAATCTACACATTTATAATAGGGAACCAACCAGTCAATTAAAATATGATCCTAAAGATTATAATTATGATAATTAGGAGGTTTCAAAGAAAATAGTAGCTACCAAACTCAAGCAGGCTCTCTTTTCATTAGTGTATTCTTTCCGATCACACTCCCAATAGAGTATCATGAGTGATCATTTTAGAAAAGTATTTAATCTCATGGAAATTCATTCCATGAACTCTATAGATATAAATGAATGTGAAGAACATGAATCAAATTGAATAAATACTAAATTAGTGGTTACTCAAATCATACCTCACATAGTAAATGGTCAGACACATTGATCCTCATGTGTAGGTTGTACTGCATATACTATGACCAATCCAAATAAATGATTCATAACCTGACTAATCAAAAAGTCTTCCATATGGTAGATTCATATTAGAAATCTGGAATCCTGAATTGTATCCTCCTCCTTTTCCTAGAAGGATGGCAGTACTATAACTCCCTTCCTGACATGTATCTATTGATCCCACTCCCAAAGGTAGAGCTTATACAGATCATCATCCATTAGAAATAGGTGGAAAGGTCCGACAAAACCTCTAAAGATGACCCGTTATATCACAGGATATACACTTAACTAGTTCTCTTACACACTATGGATTTATATGGCCCAATTCACCACAATAATAAAAAACAATTCAATTTCTAGTATGCACACCCTGATTAGTACGACCCTCATGAGGAAACTCAAAGAAACACTTTTGGCCACTGGATGAATTTTTTCCTTCTCTTTGAACTGAACTATCATTCCCACCCCTTCACCCCCTTAGGTTATTCTGAGAGATGAGTTCTTGTATTACTATTTCATAAAAAGTAGTCATCTATATGACTTTCACCTATGAATGAATGGTCTACTTAAGTCCATTATCAAATTTCCTAGCCCCGGATAGCTCATCGCCAAGGAGAGAAAGAATGAAATGGTGAATCTCTATGAAATGGATACAATAATATATAACAGATAAAATGACATACTCTATGTAACACCCTGAGATTTTATGAAAAATATTCTTTTTAATTTCATTAATGTCTTATGTTATACGCTACACCAAAAGGAGCTTTCACAACACACATCTCTGACCTGGCTTGAATTACACGCAATCGCGACCTTCCATGACAGCGTGTGTTGTACGCAACACCAAGTTTCACTAAACAACGATATGCTATTAAAATATTATTAAAACAAGCCGTTATGAATAGTAAAAACCACTTTTTGAAATTTTTTAAATTTTATTTTTCAAAATGGATTTCATTTTTGGATTCGGAATATCGAAATTAGCTTAGGGTGAAATTTTGGTACTTTTCGGATAACTTTCATATTCCGATGAATAGTGAAAATTACTAAATTTTAATTAAAAACAAATTTTTTAATAGAAATAATTAATAGTAATAAATTATTAATTTGAGTGGTTTTAAAGTATATTTAGAATATATTTTTACAATTTAATACAATGTTGGTCATTGGATGTAATTTCACATTTAAACCAGTTATAAACAAGTGTCAATCTTTTGATAGTTATTATCTCTTAAAAACACGCCTTTTGTTTAGACGACGGGAATTAATTTTTTAAATTAATTAATGCAACTGATATATTTTGAATTTGGTAAAATAGAAATCATTTTTGAGTTCATAATATCAAATATAGCTGAGGCCTAATTTTTGGTATTTTTCTAAAAACATTCAATTTTTGATGAATAGTGAAACCACTAAGTGGTAGGTTAAAAACTGAATTTTGCATAAAACTTAATTTTACCGCTTCTGTGAATGGAATTTCGAAAATCCGACAGACACGGTTAATATCAAGGACTAAAATGTTGTTCAATGAGATGAAAATAATTTTTGGTGAATAGTAACTTTTTACCTTTTTTTACCACGGTTAATAGTAAATAGGGTAACTAAGGGTAAATATGATATTACTATTACCCTAACACATGTCCTAATTCTTTTGGATAAGTGTAATTCGACCAAAAACAACCTTATGAATAAAATATGACCATTTAGGCCCACTTGGATTAGATTAGGACATTTATTATTAATTTATTATAGAAGGGTTAAAAGAGTTAAAATCAAAGTTTATTTACTAAAACATTTTTAATATGGGGTTATACATAAGATAAATTCGACTATAAATATTCATTAGAAAGATAAAAATATTTTCTACATAATGGTATTTTATTTGCAATTTTTAGACATTAAATAATTTAATTTATTTATGACACACTGATGATGCATTAATTATCTTATTAATGCAATATTGACATAAATGATGTTATAAACACCAAACTAAATGTAATTTGAGACTTTTTATGAATTACACTAATTTTCTAGGTTACTATGATATATTAGTGTTGATTTAATCAACTTGGTTCGAACATATAATTCTGTTATGACTTTCACAAATATCATATATCAAATAGTGTCAAAATTGACACAAAATAGTTTTTAAATCAAATATTATATTATTAATTGTTATTTTATTCCTGAAAATCTAAGGCTCGGCCAAATGACTTATATAAGGATATATATATTAATAATAAACAATTTGGGGTTCTTTTGGCATGTTATAGTAAGTGTATTAACCATATAGTGTAAGAAAACAAAAATACACGGTGAAAGTTAAATTATTTAACTTAGAGTTAAATCTAATTGATAAGGTTAAAATAATAACCTAAACTTTTCTAAATTTTATTGGTTGATAGGATTTCGACCCATCCCCACTTTAGCTTCGAAATAAGACCCTTTGGAACCATTATAAACCGATTTTGACTTTAATATAAAATAATATTTTGAGATATTCCTAAGGTGCCCCTCTCCTCCCTTATAAAAGGACACCTCCTCCCCCTCATCCTCACACCAATTTGAGCATTCAAGCTCGGCCAAACCCTGCCAAAATCTCTTCTCCACTTCCCTAGCAACATCCTAGAGGTTCTGGTATTCCTCAAAGACCAATTTTAGTGCCCTAAGAGGAGGTCTCAAAGAGGCGCTTCAAAGAAGAGGTAATTTCCGTTACCAATTCTTTCACCTTTATTTCTTCTTCAACTTCTTCTTCTTAGGTTGTTTCATTATGAAGTAATAACAACAGTATCACTCATATACTTATATGTTATTATAAGTATGAAACAATACTAATTCACCATCTATCCATCCTACGGAAAACGAAATCACCGCGCGTGCGTACGTACGGAAAACCGTCTCCACGCCGTGGTGTAATCTGTTTTTCCACCAACACCTTACATGGATGGGTATTATGGTGTAAAGAATAACTATACATAGTTATTACAACATCATATTGACTATGATATATTGTATAATCCACTCCAATTCAATTCAATAATTATGGAAATGATATCATCGCTCGTGCGTACGTACGGACTACCGTCTCCACGACGCGATGAGATTCATTCTCCATGTTAACCATTTAAGAATGATTATAAATTATATATAAGAAATAATAATGAAATATATGACATTATAAAGCTACTGGATTTATGTATATATATATATGTATGTCATCTGCTTACTTCCATTGAAGACAACAAGGAAAGGAAAACAGCGTTCATGCGTACGTACAGACTACCGTCTCCATGAACGGTGTTTTTCATTTCATTTATCTTTCTATTATATATATATATATACTGAATATATATGATATATAAATCATATTTTATATTATGGAAGTAAGTAAATCATGATATAAGTAATAATAATGTCAAGAACAACAAGTCAAAACACCTACGATAAATGAAACGATTTTACCCAAAACGCTTCTTTAACATGGAATTTACAAAAAAACGAGTAATATAAAGTCATAAGTGAACCATATATGATATAATAACAATGAATATGATTCTGGAATAAGTCAATAACATGATTTAAATCATTATACAGGAGGTTCAGACACTTACAAAGCAAGTCGGACCTAAGGTAAGGGAAATATCACAATCTCATTTTTATCCGAGATTGTTTTTACTTTGGTATTTACTAGGGTGTATTTTATCATCCACATCCATGTTCCCTCAATATGTAATATTATTTCCATCCTTATAAAATATTTTATATCCAATTTTACCCTTATATGAGTTTTTGTAAAAGATATGAAAGGAATCTTTTCTCATTTTTCGTACGAGGTACTATTTGACTTTTCCGACAAAAGTACGAAGAATGTTTTTTTTAACTTATACAGCATGAATGGATTTTTAAAACATTATTTCCAAGATGCTTCCTTTACAAGTTTTCAAGTTTATTTTTAATCAAATTCTTTTAGTTTAAAATTTTATGAAATTTTAAGAAAGGAAAAATGTTTTTAAGGTAGAAAGGATATTTTCCTCAAGAATGGAGTTCAAGTGTTTTATCAAAACTATTTTCCATCTAAGATAATAAAGGGTTCTGTTTTTATCCCTATTATTACATTGATTTGATTATGTTGTGATGGAATTATGTTTATGAATTACTTTATCTTATATTAATGTTTTTATGATGTCATGTTGTTTAAGAATCCCATTTTTGTTACATGGGTTATGCTATGATGTATGGTTTATGCTTTTGTGGCACACATAAGAATGGTATCATTATGAGATGGGTGGGACCTATATCTCCCTCCAATGCATTGGGTAAAGATTTTATATCTCATGAGATAGACATGGCTGGAATGGTAGGTTATACCGGTTCAGTGAAACAGGACTGAAACGAGGGTTACTCGATTCAGAAAGGGACTTTGTCCACTAAGATAGTCTTGGCAATGAGTCTTGACTAACAAGAAATGATTCTCTATGATTATGTGTGAATGCCACAAAGTTTCATGTTTTAAGTTATGATTATTGTGATTATATTTCACTGCCATGATTTATCCCATGTTATGAAATTATGCTCTCTTTTGCAGGTTAAGATTTCCAAAATGTTATGTTCTTATGAATATGATGTGATTGATATTTCTTTTGTTTACCCTTACTGAGAATTTGAGCTCACCCTTTTATGTTTTCTTTTCCCCAGGATATAAAGAATGGTTTTAGGTAAAAAAAAGGAAGATCTTTATGGGAGATGTTGAAGATCTTTCACCATGATTAGGAGATTATATTCCGAGTTTCCAAAGACACTAAACTATTACGGTCCTTGTGTGTGTTTTTGTAATGTACTATGTTTTCCGCAAAATTAATGTAATGTACATGTACGTCAGGCTTCGGGTCTCTACAGTTGGTATCAGAGGGAGGTTTAGTCAACCTTTGGAAACTAGGATGCGAGAACTTTAGTGAGATCCCTAGAGATATTTCTAAGTTGTGTCTAGGGATGTCTCTAAGGTTAAGTATACGTATAGGTTATAGTACTATAATTACGATAACGATCATAGAATTAAACCTAAGATGTTAGATATTGAAGGTACTCCCCCTTTATTATGTTGTTTTCCCTAGAATGATTTTTGCCTCTCACACTATTCTTTTTGGGTTTTAGACGATGGCTGGAACCCGAAGGAACCGTGTTGATCAATGAAATAGACAATGCAATGATTGCCCTCCCGAACAAACACATGTTATGGGAGATGGAGTGCAAAATCTTATTGCTATACTTACACAAGCTATGAATCATTCTGGACTTCCAAATGAACAGAGAAGGGAACAATATTCTATTGATTCCTTCATGAGGCAACGTCCACCTTCTTTCAAGGGGTCTTCCGATCCACTTGTTGCTGAACAATGGATCAGTACCACTGAAAAGATATTTTCAGTTCTTGAATGTTCTGAACATGATAAAGTCATCTTAGCAGTATATCGTTTGGAAGGTGAAGCTGATCAATGGTGGAATCTTATCAAGAATACGAGGCCAAGAGATGAAATTGAGTCCATGGAATGGGACGAGTTAAAGAACTTTTTTTCAGTAATTACTTCCCTCGTATTCTTCGAACAAAGATGGAAAAGGAGTTTCTTGAGCTGAAGCAGAAGGATGATGAATCTGTTGGTATATACGAAGTGAATTTTACAAGACTTGCAAGGTATGCATCTGGCATTATCATCCAACCTGAAAGTAAAGTTGATCGATTTTTCAGTGGCTTAAAACCAAGTCTTCGAAGGGCATTAGCTATAAGAGACTTCAGTAGCTATGAAGAAATTGTGCGTTGTGCTATCAAGGTAGAAATGGAAGTTGGTGTTACATATCCATCTCATGGTTTTGACAAGAAACGAAAGATGGAGTTCAAGGAGAAATCTCAGAATAATGGTGAAAAGAAGATGAATGTTTCCTTATGCACAAAGTGTGGAAAGAAGCATGGTGGAGATTGTCTTAAAGGTACTAGAAAATGTTTTAAGTGTGGAAAAGAAGGTCATCGAGCAGCTGAGTGTCGAAGTAATGGAAAAAGGGTTTCTAATGATGTGAATAAAGCAAACACTGCAGAGAACACACCACCAACACTTCAATGCTTCACGTGCAAGGAAATTGGGCATTATGCTAATAAATGCCCTAATCCAAGGGTTAGTGATGATCGACATGAGCAACCGCTTAAGGCAAAGGATAAAGGGAAGTCACATGCGATCACTATTGGCGATGTTGAATATGACAACGATGTGGTGGAATGATTAAGTGTTTATGTAATGGGATTCCAAAATAATGTTGTATCATGGAGTATTGGAATATTTATGTATTGTTCTAATGTGGTATTCAAAGTGATTGAGATATTTTTGGAAATAAGACGATATGCGCATAATGAAGGGAAAATGAGAAAATGAAATGTTTAACAGTATTCATGAACTCATGATTGATATAAGGACTAAGTAATATCATGGTTTGATTATAAAGAATTTTGAGGATTTTGGTATGTGGAAAGTGTTAACGTTTAACTGCATTCATGTTTTCACTAAGGTTCAATGGTTATTCAAGAGAATACATGATTAAGGACTTTGAATGTTTAGAATGTGACCAACAAGACATATCTTATGATATATGGGGATCAACGATGGTATTAAATCTCTGGTAATCGTTTTCACTATATTATGAGAGTGGACTGCCGTATTATGGGTAAGCCTAAAGATTGGAATGGATTATGTTGGAAATAAGTTATTATTGTTTAAGGATAGAAGTTTTTTTTCGATATTATTGATGGGATGTTATAGTAATATAGTTTTAGAAAAAAGAACAACCTGCAGGACGGGCGACAGCCCATCGCGTCGGACAAGGCTGTGGGAATCGAACCCACAACCGAAATGCGACTGGCCTTTATCGCCTACCACTGGCCTACAGGAAGTCCCTGTTTAGTAGAAACTAGTTTTATTTTATTAAGCGGTATGATATATGAAGTATAAGTTCATTTTAGGAACCATATATGATTAATCTCAATATAGATCGACTTATGTATATAATTTTTGCTAACCTTTTGTTTGAGACAGATGGAATGACCCGTCATTCTATCACATGATCTGCTAACACTTCACGAATAACAAATTCAACTTCATTTATTTAAGAGATGAAGTGGAAATTGTTCAAGTCATGAACAACAGTGATATTGTACCAAAATAAAGCAAGTATTTATTCTAATTCAAATTTTCAACTTTAGGGAAATGATCTTGAAAACCAAAAATGTTGTCCTAGTGATCTTATACCTGATGAATCAGATGGTACCTTATATCATCACAAATCTATGGATTTGTGATTAATGGCTTTTCCATAGCCATGTTCTCTACCACTCTCCATCAGAACATGATGGTTAGATTTTTCTTCCATATCCATATTTTCACCTATGTGGAAACCCAGAGATTAGTTTATTTGGGTAACCGTTACGTTTCATACTTTCGTTTTTAAAGATTGGTTTTGGTATTCCTTTTTACGATGTGGGTTTCGATTAAAGAAACTTTCGAATAGTAAACCATTTATAACCCCGACGAATTTCGAGGGCGAAATTCATTTTAAGGGGGGTAGAATGTAACACCCTGAGATTTTATGAAAAATATTCTTTTTAATTTCATTAATGTCTTGTGTTATACGCTACACCAAAAGGAGCTTTCACAACACACATCTCTGACCTGGCTTGAATTACACGCAATCGCGACCTTCCATGATAGCGTGTGTTGTACGCAACACCAAGTTTCACTAAACAACGATATGCTATTAAAATATTATTAAAACTAGCCGTTATGAATAGTAAAAACCACTTTTTGAAATTTTGTAAATTTTATTTTTCAAAATGGATTTCATTTTTGGATTCGGAATATCGAAATTAGCGTAGTGTGAAATTTTGGTACTTTTCGGATAACTTTCATATTCCGATGAATAGTGAAAAATACTAAATTTTAATTAAAAACAACTTTTCTAATAGAAATAATTAATAGTAATAAATTATTAATTTGAGTGGTTTTAAAGTATATTTAGAATATATTTTTACAATTTAATACAATGTTGGTCATTGGATGTAATTTCACATTTAATCCAGTTATAAACAAGTGTCAATCTTTTGATAGTTATTATCTCTTAAAAACACGCCTTTTGTTTAGACGACGGGAATTAATTTTTTAAATTAATTAATGCAACTGATATGTTTTGAATTTGGTAAAATAGAAATCATTTTTGAGTTCATAATATCAAATATAGCTTAGGCCTAATTTTTGGTATTTTTCTGAAAACATTCAATTTTTGATGAATAGTGAAACCACTAAGTGGTAGGTTAAAAACTGAATTTTGCATAAAACTTAATTTTACCGCTTCTGTGAATGGAATTTCGAAAATCCGACAGACACGGTTAATATCAAGGACTAAAATGTGGTTCAATGAGATGAAAATAATTTTTGGTGAATAGTAACTTTTTACCTTTTTTTACCACGGTCAATAGCAAATAGGGTAACTAAGGGTAAATATGATATTACTATTACCCTAACACATGTCCTAATTCTATTGGATAAGTTTAATTCGACCAAAAACAACCTTATGAATAAAATATGACAATTTAGGCCCACTTGTATTAGATTAGGACATTTATTATTAATTTATTTAAAGAAGGGTTAAAAGAGTTAAAATCAAAGTTTAGTTACTAAAACATTTTTAATATGGGGTTATACATAAGATAAATTCGACTATAAATATTTATTAGAAAGATAAAACGATTTCCTACATAATGGTATTTTATCTGTAATTTTTAGACATTAAATAATTTAATTTATTTATGACACAATGATGATGCAGTAATTATCTTATTAATGAAATATTGACATAATTGATGTTATAAACACCAAAATAAATGTAATTTGAGACTTTTTATGAATTACACTAATTTTCTTGGTTAATATGATATATTAGTGTTGATTTAAGCAACTTGGTTCGAACATATAATTCTGTTATGACTTTCACAAAAATCATATATCAAATAGTGTCAAAATTGACACAAAATAGTTTTTAAATCAAATATTATATTATTAATTGTTATTTTATTACTAAAAATCTAAGGCTCGGAAAAATGACTTAGATAAGGATATATATATTAATAATAAACGATTTGGGGTTCGTTTGGCATGTTATAGTAAGTGTATTAACCATATAGTGTAAGAAAACAAAAAGACACGGTAAAAGTTAAATTATTTAACTTAGAGTTAAATCTAATTGATAAGGTTAAAATAATAACCTAAACTTGTCTAAATTTTATTGGTTGATAGTATTTCGACCCCTCCCCACTTTAGCTTCGAAATAAGACCCTTTGGAACCATTATAAACCGATTTTGACTTTAATATAAAATAATATTTTGAGATATTCCTAAGGTGCCCCTCTCCTCCCTTATAAAAGGACACCTCCTCCCCCTCCTCCTCACACCAATTTCAGCATTCAATCTCGGCCAACCCCTGCCAAAATCTCTTCTCCACTTCCCTAGCAACATCCTAGAGGTTCTGGTCTTCCTCAAAGACCAATTTTAGTGCCCTAAGAGGAGGTCTCAAAGAGGCGCTTCAAAGAAGAGGTAATTTCCGTTACCAATTCTTTCACCTTTATTTCTTCTTCCAGTTCTTCTTCTTAGGTTGTTTTATTATGAAGTAATAACAACAGTATCACTCATATACTGATATGTTATTATAAGTATGAAACAATCCTAATTCACCATCTATCCATCCTACGGAAAACGAAATCACCGCGCATGCGTACGTACGGAATACCGTCTCCACGCCGTGGTGTAATCTGTTTTTCCACCAACACCTTACATGGATGGGTATTATGGTGTAAATAATAACTATAAATAGTTATTACAACATCATATTAATTCTGATATATTGTATAATCCACTCCAATTCAATTCAATAATTATGGAAATGATATCATCGCTCGTGCGTACGTACGGACTACCGTCTCCACGACGCGATGAGATTCATTCTCCATGTTAACCATTTAAAAATGATTATAAAGTATATATAAGAAATAATAATTAAATATATGACATTATAAAGCTACTGGATTTATGTATATATATATATGTATGTCATCTACTTACTTCCATTCAAGACAATAAGGAAAGGAAAACAGCGTTCATGCGTACGTACGGACTACCGTCTCCATGAACGGTGTTTTTCATTTCATTTATCTTTCTATTATATATATATATATATATACTAAATATATATGATATATAAATCATATTTTATATTCTGGAAGTAAGTAAATCATGATATAAGTAATAATAATGTCAAGAACAACAACTCAAAACACCTACGATAAATGAAACGATTTTACCCAAAACGCTTCTTTAACATGGAATTTACAAAAGAATGAGTAATATAAAGACATAAGTGAACCATATATGATATAATAACAATGAATATGATTCTGGAATAAGTCAATAACATGATTTAAATCATTATACAGGAGGTTCGGACACTTACAAAGCAATTCGGACCTAAGGTAAGGGAAATATCACAATCTCATTTTTATCCGAGATTGTTTTTACTTTGGTATTTACTGGGGTGTATTTTATCATCCACATCCATGTTCCCTCAATATGTAATATTATTTCCATCCTTATACAATAGTTTATATCCAATTTTACCCTTTCTATGAGTTTTTTGTAAATGATATGAAAGGAATCTTTTGTCATTTTTCGTACGAGGTACTTTTTGACTTTTCCGACAAAAGTACGAAGAATGTTTTTTTAACTTATACAGCATGAATGGATTTTTAAAACATTATTTCCAAGATGCTTCCTTTACAAGTTTTCATGTTTATTTTTAATCAAATTCTTTTAGTTTAAAATTTTATGACATGTTAAGAAAGGAAAAATGTTTTTAAGGTAGAAAGGATATTTTCCTCAAGAATGGAGTTCAAGTGTTTTATCAAAACTATTTTCCATATAAGATAATAAAGGGTTCTGTTTTTATCCCTATTATTACATTGATTTGATTATGTTGTGATGGAATTATTTTTATGAATTACTTTATCTTATATTAATGTTTTTATGATGTCATGTTGTTTAAGAATCCCATTTTTATTACATGGGTTATGCTATGATGTATGGTTTATGATTTTGTGGCACACATAAGAATGGTATCATTATGAGATGGGTGGGACCTATATCTCCCTCCAATGAATTGGGTAAAGATTTTATATCTCATGAGATAGACATGGCTGGAATGGTAGGTTATACCGGCTCAGTGAAACAGGACTGAAACGAGGGTTACTCGATTCAGAAAGGGACTTTGTCCACTAAGATAGTCTTGGCAATGAGTCTTGACTAACAAGAAATGATTCTCTATGATTATGTGTGAATGCCACAAAGTTTCATGTTTTAAGTTATGATTATTGTGATTATATTTCACTGCCATGATTTATCCCATGTTATGAAATTATGCTCTCTTTTTCAGGTTAAGATTTCGAAAATGTTATGTTCTTATGAATATGATGTGATTGATATTTCTTTTGTTTACCCTTACTGAGAATTTGAGCTCACCCTTTTATGTTTTCTTTTCCCCGGGATATAAAGAAAGGTTTTAGGTAAAAAAAAGGAAGATCTTTATGGGAGATGTTGAAGATCTTTCACCATGATTAGGAGATTATATTCCGAGTTTCCAAAGACACTAAACTATTACGGTCCTTGTGTGTGTGTTTTTGTAATGTACTAAGTATTCCGCAAAATTAATGTAATGTACATGTACGTCAGGCTTCGGGTCTCTACACTCTAGGTGTATAAAATCTCTAGATTATTCATCCCTCAATGACACAATAAAGATATAATTATTGAATGTAGACTGGAAATCCTTATAGACAATCACCTTATATTGATCTTCCTAGGTTAAAACATCCCACCATCGATTCGATGATCCTCAAAGCATATAAATTACAAGATTCTCTCCCATTTATAGAGGTTTCTTCAAATGAATAAAGATATATATCATGACCTCTAGCCATAAATTAGTCTCATAGTGACCACATTCCCCCAAAAAGATAGGAGGGTGATACTGCTGGAAGACCTAAGTTTGTTCTACAATAGAATGGGAAGTTCACATAGATACCAATATAAAGTATAATGGCCATAATAAACCCTCTCAAAAATAATAATTAGTAACAAGATTAGGTATAACATGAGGTTCCATAGGTGGCACTATAAGAGGTATTATGTGCGGTTCAAGTCCCACCACATTCAAATAATGGTCATTTAGAAATTCATGGTACATTATTCAAGGTTGTCATAGAGGCATATATCTATAATACTAAACAAATTCCTAAAAAAATATTTGATAAATTGGTATCCCTATTTAACAGAAACTATTTCATTTACGAATTATAATATAATTGTTTTATGTATACTTGCATCATGGATTAGTTAGATGCATCTATCATTCCAAATTTATAATGTCCTATACTGAATAACATACAATTTTTATCATAGGAAACTGTAACTAACCATTTATGATGATTTAATTATATGGATCTCCCTTCTAAAATTAAAAATGACCATAGACTTTATAAATTACAATTTTCTTCTAGTTAATTCTAATATATAATGTTTTCTCCCATGTGACCAATGGTCCATAGATCAAGAATTAAATAATTAGTTATTTAAGGTTCCTCTATCAACTTATCTTTGAAAACACCATTTGGGTTGAGTCAAACACTTTAATAACCAATTATTTTTTCCCTTGTAAGAAACATTACTCTAATTCCAAATATCTAGGTCAAGGCACAGATAATATGATGTAGGAAATTCTCAAATGAAATTAAACACGGTATGGAATATGCATGACATGTATTCCTCAAGTACCTAGAGTGATGCATAGTCAAATACTTTTATATCATCTCAGGACAAGGGTAAAGTTAAAATATGTAATGATTTTAAATGACACATGTCATGAGTGTCACCTAATAGATAAATTAGAACCATTGTAATAGGTGAAACCCCGAATAGAAAGCCATATCCAAGGTTAATTTTATTTTACCCTTTACATGGGTCACTTACTACCAAGAATAAGACTATTAGGAAATTCTGAAACATTCCTAGTCTTTGTCCTACCAACACAAAACAATGAGCCAAAAGGAATATGATCTGATACAAATTATAATGTACCAAACCTAGTTCATTCATAAGTAACTAAACCTAGTTGTTTATGTTGGGAAAAAATCCCTCAAGGTAACATTGTAGTATTTTTGGGTTGATTGTTTTTGTTGAAAAAGCAGGTATCCATGGAGAATTGTCGAGTTCCAGAGAATTTGTTGACAATCCATGTTGAAAAAGAATGATGACAAAGGAAAGGATGATCTAGAGGTGGTACAAAAGAGCAGTACAAGGTGGCGTCATTTCGCAGTACTTGCTAAATTTTTGGGGTCCAAAATTTTGAGTTTGGTGAGCATCGCGGAAATAGGATTTCCATGAAGATCATATTTTTATATGGAAAAGGAATGAGTTTCGGGAAGATGGGATGCATGGATTGGATTTCGCAAAGACCAGAAAAATGGAGGCGGTGATGCTTCGCGATTACATCAACGCTTTTCGAATGTAAGAGTTGAAGCGCATCGCGGTGGCGAAGGGATTTTCAAGGGATCTTCATGGTGAAGGCGTGAAGTAATGTTGACGGTGATGCTCCGTGATTACGACAAGCTCCGCGATCAGAAAATTGTCGTGGTGCTTTGGGATTTGGACAGAATTCTGGCAGAAACTTCGGAACTCCGCGATTTTAGATGACGTGGTGTTGACTTCACGCGGAAGGGTCGAGGGTTGTTGGAATCGACTATAAATACAAGTTGACCCCCTTGAGAGAAGTAGAGAGAATTTTCAGAGAAAATTTTTTGCTCTTGGTTTGTAAAGGTACTTCATGTAACCTGTGTGATTCATGAAAGAAGAGCTTCGCGGAGGCATTTATAGCTCTGCGAAAGTCATGTGATCCGCATTGGCTCAGTGAGCTTCACAAGGGAAGTCTCTTTGCGATGAATTGCACTTCGTGAAGGCCTAAGCATTGCAAAGGGTTGAGCTTTGCGATGGTCTGAGCTCTGCGAAATTGTGAGCTTTGCGAAAAGGAAGGTGCATCGCGAAGGCTTGTTTGAACATCGTGAAATTGGGAGCCTCGCGAAGTAGGGTGCTTTGCGAAGGTACTTTCCAAAGGTAGTTTGCCCAGTGTTTAAGAGGAAAAGGGGTATTCATCAGTGGATGAACTATAAGCTTCAACAGAGCATATATCAATAGTTGGGGATGCATTTATTCTTGCAAATGAAGTGTCATACAGGTCTATAAACTGTGAGTGGATTCCCTTTTAGAGGAGTGAGCCTAGGAAGAGGAAGAAGGTGATCCTCTCCACCGGCAGTGAGCCAGAGAGAGAGAAATAGGAGTGACCCTTGGGAAAGCAGTGAGCTAACCCTAAATCTCGTAAAGGTAGTGAGACTGGGCATAGAAGTGATCTATCCCGAACATTGTAATCCACATCTAGTGAAGAATAGTGTAATTTGGTATGACCGGAAACATATGGGCGTATGCTCTTTAGACATATCCTAGTGAGGGTGAACCAAGTAAAAATCTTTTTGTCTTTCTGTTTTCTTCCCTGCATAACATTCAAAGTATCATCATCACATAAATAAGAAAATAAGTGGTCATAATAATCAAACGAGTGAAAACAAAGTGACCCTTGTAATAAAGAGGTCAAGATCCAGTGGGGCAGGAAGAACTTTGTGAAAGAATATCCATACCCTGATTCACCCCCCACTCAGGGTATATAGGCCCCTATTGGTCCTAACAATTGGTATCATAGGTATAGGTTACCTTTATCAGATTTTTTTTCTTGATTGTAGTGTGCCATGGAAAATGTAAAAATATCAAAGAAGAATCAGAAGTCATGTGGTATCCCGCAGTGTGGAAGTTTTTATAGGAAAAGTGTGATTCAAATAAAAGAATCAAATAGCTTACTGAAGGAATTACTAGATGAGTCTGATAGAGAAATGGTTGATTTTCTCAATCAAGATGTTGGAATGAGTGAAGTAAATGATCATCAAAGTGATGTCGGAACAACTGATGATGATGAAGTTTCAAGAAGGAGGCCACCAGTAGATGCTTTCAACATGACAAAGAAAGTGGATCGGAAGTTGGATGAAGAAGTCAAATCTAAAGATATCCAGATCAAAGTATTAGAAACTGAGTTCAACAAGCTAAGAGGCTTAAATAAAAGGCTTATTGATATAGTTACTGACCTAACAGAGAAGAATGATTCACATGCCAAAGAACTACATAAGATGGCTAAAATGAAAGGAAAACAAAAGACTGATGGTTATGAAGAGAATCAAAATTCAGATGATGTTATGAATCTGAAAGAAAGAAATGATGATCTAGCAACACAGTTGTCTGTAGCAGTTCAAAAGAATCGAAGGCTACAACTAGAGAAAGAATCTGTCTCTGAATCTGTTTCTGAGGAAAATTGAAAGTAAAATAGCAGAGTAACATGGTGTATAATCTAACACATGAACTAAAAGATGAGTTGACTAGCAGGAAGAATCTCAGAAATAACTCAATTCTCAACTAGAATCAAAAGATAAGAAGATTCAACAATTGGAGGAAGAGATAGAAAAATCCAAGAAGGAAATGGAGATATCAAAAGACAAAGGAAAACCTAAGTTGAAGGATTCACTTCACTTACTATTCAATTGTCCTTCGAAAGGTGATGATAAAATGAAAATGAAGTATGAGATTTATGAGGAGAAATAACAAAATATTTTCTTAGATCAAAGACCATACAGTTTAGGAAAAACTGGTATTGGATTTGATGAATCACCTCCCACGCATGATAGAGAAAGAGTTGTGAACAATTCCAGATGTGGAGAAAATCCTGCAGGTGCTGGAGATAGGCCTAAGAGGACAGTTACAAGAAGTACTGATGACATGTTCTATTTATGTGGGATTTATGGATACACAACAAGCTTTTGTTCAGAGGCTCTGGAATACATTTCAGTCTGTGAAAATAGAAACTCTGATAAATCTGAGAATAAGAAGAAGTGTCATGAGAAATCAGAGAGAATATTCTCTTAGAGGAAAGTATCCATTAGATTCTATTACTGTGGAATAATGGGACACAAAATGAGTATGTGTCAGGAAGCTCAAGATCCCCGTATCAGAATAAGAACTCAAGTTGTATCAACATCTCGATATAGAAATGACGAAACAAGGTATGCCTTTGATGGAAAATGTTTTATATGTTTTGATTATTGGAATTTGGCCAGAAATTGCAGCAAGAAGAATGCAGGGAAAGTAAGGGAACTTGAAAGGAGATTCTCTACACCAAGGATGCATAATGAGAAATTGTACATTGGGAGAAAAAGTGGAATGTTAGAGAATAGTCTTAGAGCCTCAGGGGAATCTCATGGAGCTGAATGAATGGTGTATCTGTCACCTACTTTTTCACACTCACAACCGCCCCCTAATAAAGAACATGAACATATCTAGAAGAAAAATGGAGGAAATGCTACAACTGTAAGTAAGAAGAATGTACGTTCAGTAGAGGACCCACCACCAACACAAAATAGTGTGGTGACTCATAAATCTGATAAAAGAAAGATAAACAAAGAATGAATTGAAAACATTTCATGTCGTGTGCCACAGAGAGAACTGGAGGAAAAAAGGAAAATCCTTGCAATGGTGGATGAATCAAGGGAAGATGACAAGCAAGGAGACTCTTGATCAGATAAGTAATCAAGGAAAATGTAATTTTGGTGGAACATCAAAGATGGAACTGTGCACTAGTGGGTATAAACCACAAATGGTGAGAAAGGCCAAGCCTACAAAATCTACATATCAGAAAAAGGCTCAGCATGTGGGTAATGAATACTTAGTCATATGGCCAGAGCAGTTGACGTTGGCTAGGCAGCTAGAAGAAGAAAATTAAGAGTGTGATGCTCTGCAGGAAAGAATCTAAGGGTTGACCCATCAGGATCAACCACAATCCTCATCTTGAGGAGTCCAGAAGAACCCCCACTCCCTATGAATATAAATGCAATTAACTGATGATTCATGTATTTTAGGTTTTAGGGAGATACAATTGAAGGGGAAGTGGCATCTAAAGATACATAGTGGGGAAGTGAAGTGCTCCTACATTTTAATTGGCTCAAATCAGGTACAAAAGTTGAAGAAGAAATGGAGCAACAGAGAACAATTGGAATTGATTGTGTTATTAACATTATCTCTTGTTTCCTACACCGAGTTTTAACTCAGTAGGGTTAGAGATTTTGTTAATGGCTCAACTCTGAGTGGAATATGAGAACAAATGATGTAGGAGGAAAAGAATAGTTGTGGGTCTAAACTGTTGGGCTTAACTATGGGAAGAGTTGCATAACACAGGGGGAGAATTCTATATCCTAATCAGATGCATGATCTCAATATGATATGAAGGATGAATGTTTATGCTCAAGAAGAATGATTGGTGGAAAAGAATCAACACATAGGTTTTCATGATTATCGATTATGTTCTAACAATGTGGTATCAGGTGACCGCTTTCAGGATTCCAAGAAGCTGCAAGAGAAAATAAAAGGTGTGTCATCAAAAATATGAGAGGAGATGTTCAAATAAATTACGTCATTGAACAATGACACAGAGAAAAGTAGCTGAAAGAAATGAAGCCACTAACGAATGAGTCAGTGAACAATTTCCTGATGAATTTTTTTAGGAATAAATCCACACAAGGGAAAGCAGAAGTGGCTGATACTGATTCAGAAGAATACACTAATGATGAACAAGAAAGTCTCAAGTCTGTGTCTATAAGGAATCCAAAGAGCTGAGCTAAAATTGATAGACAAAATATCATTGGTGGTCAGTCGGATTCAGTTCAGACAAGCGAAATGAAATCACTACAGCAGGCATCTTTTCTATCTCAGGTTGATCTAAAATGCTTTGCTGATGCAGCTGAAGATGAAAACTGCATTCAGGCTATGAATTAAGAGATAGATAATAATTGAGAAGAATCAGACGTGGGAGATTATTTCGAGGCCAGAAGATAAAAACGTCATCAGGACTACATGGGTCTATTAAGACAAGATGAATGAATATGGCATAGTTATTCAGAACAAAGAACAAATGATGTGCAATGGAGATTCCCAGATAGAGGGAATATATGGTGATGAGACATTTGCATTGATTGCAAGGCAGGAGACAATCAGATTATTCCTAGCCATTACAGTGCAAAGAAAGTTCAAAGTGTTCCAGATGGATGTCAAGACTGCATTTCTAAATGGGTTTCTGGAAGAAGAGGTGTAAATTGAGCATCGAGATGGTTTTCTAATTCATGAGGATGAGAACAAAGTTTGTAGGCTGAAGAAGGCATTATATGGGCTGAAACAAGCACCAAGAGCATGGTACTGAAGGATATATCAGTATTTGAAGAAGCATGGTTTTCAGCATGGGGTATTTGATTACAATGTGTATTTAAACAATAACAGTAATCAAAGGATGATGAGGTTGGTCTAGGAAGAAGACATAATATTTGGATGATCAGATGAAGCATTGTGGAGACAATCTTTTGAATTAAAGAAACATGAGTTCGAAATGTCTATGAATAGTGAGCTGATGTTTTTCCTTGGTTTACAGGTTACACAAGGTATGAATGACACATTCATTTCTCAATACAAATATCCCAAGGAGGGTTTCAAATGATTTGGAATGGAAAATTCCAAGGAGATGAAGACTCCAGTTGCTACCAGGATAAAATTATCAAAAGATTATAATGGCAAGGCAGTTAATATCACAGAATACAGGAAAATTATTGGAAGTTTGTTTTACTTGACCGCAACAAGGCCTGATATTGTTTTCCCCACATGCCAAGCAGCGAGATATGATAGTAATCTCAATGAAATCCACATGCTTGAAGTGAAAAATAATACTTGGTTATATCCATGGCACAGTGGATTTCGGCTTGACATATACTGACAAATATCAGACAGAGTTATTGGGATATACTGATGCAGACTGGTCTAGTTCAACAGATTATCAAAAATCAACGTCAGTTGGTGCATTATATCTTGGTGGATTATGTATTTCTTGGCTTATCTAGAAGCAAGATTGCATTTCATTGAGCACCGCGGAAGCAGAGTATATTGTGGCCACTCAAGCATGCACACAATTATTGTGGATGAAGCAGCAACTTGAAGATATGGGAGTTGAAGTGAAGTCTCCGATCAGAATCCAGTTCGATAACTCAACTGTTATCAATCTCAGCAAAAAACATGTCCATCACTCAAGTAAAAAGCACATTGAGATCAAATATCATTTCATCAAAGAGAAGGTGGAGAAGGGGATCGTGAAGTTGGAGTATGTGCCTACAGAGCTACAGGTTGCAGACATTCTGACAAAGCCCTTACCCAAGGATGCTTTTGAGAAACATCTACTGGCTCTGGGAGTTCAGTTGACTCCCCGTGCTTTAAAGCATGTGGATGTAGAGCCACCCCCCCAAGGTATGGTGTGTTTTTCTCTACTGTGCTAATGTGTTTTCATACCAATGTCTCAGACCATAGAGGAGTGCCCTTTGGGTTCGTTGACAAAGGGGGAGAAATAGTGACCCCTCAAGGGGGAGAAATTGTAAATAATAAAGGGAGAAAATGTCTTTGTCAAAATCAAGGGGAGAAGCTGACATGTGGAGCAGCGAGATAGGGGAGAGCAATTAGATAGGGGGAGATTTTGGAATCTGACGATGCTAGAAGTGATCGATCAAAGCATAGATATCATGACAGCTAAGGATCGTTATAAAAGCAGAACAGTGGTGTTGGAATGGTGAGAGAGGGTTTCTAGCTATCACTAATTGGGATCAGTGTGGTTCAATAATTGGTATCATTTTAAGAATTGGTATCAGTTTGGAATCGACAATTGTTGTTTGACATGTAGTGATTCATTGATGAAATTTTCTTACTACTCTTGTTTCTCATGCTGAGCATTGCTCATGTGAGCTTAGAGTACGTGTTAAGCGAATCCTTGAACGCTATCATAATCGCAAGAGGCGAATGGTGGTAGCGGCTGGAAGAAGACTCAGTGAGGTATCAACGTGCAGAAAATCATTCTGAGGAGAGTTATGAAGAATTTTCAACAAACCCAAAGGGGGATATTGTTGGGAAAAAATCCCTCAAGGTAACATTGTAGTATTTTTGGGTTGATTGTGTTTGTTGACAAAGCAGGTTTCCATTGAGAATTGTCGAGTTCCAGAGAATTTTTTAACAATCCATGTTGACAAAGAATGATGAAAAAGGAAAGGACAATATGGAGGCGGTAAAAAAGAGAAGTACAAGGTGGCGCCATTTCCCAGTGTTTTCCAAATTTTTGGGGTCCAAAATTTGGAGTTTGGTGAGCATTGCGAAAATAGGATTTCCATGAAGATCATATTTTTATATGGAAAAGGCATGAGTTTTGTGAAGATGGGATGCATGGATTGGATTTCGCGAAGTCCAGCAAAATGGAAGTGGTGATGCTTCGCGATTACGTCAATGCTTCGCGAAGGGAAGAGTTGAAGCACATCGTGGAGATGAAGGGATTTGCGAGGGAGATTCGCGGAGAAGGCGTGAAGGAATATTGACAGTGATGCTCCGCGATTACGACAAGCTCCGCGATCGGAAATTTGCCGTGGTGCTTCACGATTTGGATAGAATTCCGGCGGAAACTTCGGAGCATTACAATTTGAGATGACGTGGCGTTGACTTCACGCAGAAGGGTCGAGGGTCGGTGGAATCGCCTATAAATACAGGTTGACCCCCTCGAGAGAAGTAGAGAGAATTTGCAAAGAAAATCATTTTCTCTCGGTTCGTGAAGGTAGTTCACATAGCCTGTGTGCTTCACGAAAGAAGAGCTTCGAGGTGGCTATTGTAGCTCTACGAAAGACATGTGCTCCGTGTTGGCTTAGTGAGCTTCGCAAGGGAAGTCTCATTACGATGACTTGGGATTCGTGAATGCCTAAGGATTTTGAAGGGTTGAGCTTTGCGATGGTCTGAGCTCCATGAAATTGTGAGCTTCATGAAAATGAAGGTGCTTCGTGAAGGCTTGTCTGAGCTTCGCGAAATTGGGAGCCTCACGAAGTAGGGTGCTTTTCGAAGGTACTTTCCAAAGGTAGTTTGCCCAGTGTTTAAGAGGCAAAGGGATATTCATTAGTGGATGAACTTTGAACTTCAAGAGAGCATCTATCAATAGTTGAGGATGCATTTACTCATGAAAATTAAGATACCTACAGGTATATAAACTGTGAGTGGATTCCCTTCCAGAGCAGTGAGCCGAGGAAGAGGAAGAAGGTGATCCTCTTCGCCGACAGTGAGCCAGAGAGAGAGAAACAAGGAGTGACCCTTGAGAAAGTAGTGATCTAACCCTAAATCTCGTAAAGGCAGTGAGCCTGGGCATAGAAGTGATCTAGCCCGAACATTGTAATCCATATCTAGTGAAGAATAGTGGAATTTGGTACGACCAGAAACTTGTTAGTGTATGCTCCTTGGACGTACCCCAGTGAGGGTGAACCAAGTAAAAATCATTCTGTCTACCTGTTTGCTTCCCTGCATTACATTCAAAGTATCATCAGCAGATAAAGAAGAAAATAAGTGGTCATAATAATCTCACGAGTGCAAACAAAGTGACCCTTGTAATAAAGTGGTCAAAATCTAGTGGGGCAGGAAGAAATTTCCGAAAGAATATCCATTTCTTAATTCACCCCCCCCCCCTCAGGGTATATAGGCCCCTATTAGTCCTAATAGTTCACATGCCCACAATGGTCCACCCCATACCCCAGACTCAGATAACTATCATAATGGTTCTGTGAGGGTACATTGGGGAGACTATACCCCCATTGTTATAGTGGAGCATAGTAATGAATAATAACATTAAGCAGTGGATATAATAAAATATAAAAAGTGGAATAAAAACATCTAGATAAATATATCAGGCTAAATCAATATCCAGATTCATATATAGAATGATAATGTCCTGATTCTTTATAAAAAAAATTGATACAAGGGAATACTTATTCTAGCACACATAGTATATTCTACCAAAAACAAACCAAAAGGGAAATGGTTATTTCTAATAACATAATGAGCACTAATTTGGTTATCTTATCTCATACTTCATCCGAGTACATAAGTTTTATCATCAATAATGGGTTTTTTCCCTTTTTCCCTACCTACATCCATAAATCTCATCTAGGTACCAAGTGATGTCCTAAATAGGGTGTGAGTAAATTGTAGTAGGCCACCACTATTGGTATCTGTAACAAATTCAGTCTATGCATAATTTTTATATCATTGTATAGGTATAATTGGAGTAAATATAAAAAGATAATGGTCTAATGTAATCAGGTCCAAAAATATAAATCTAATGAGGAGCAATATATAAATTTAGGGTAATTGTATTGAAAATTAAAAATGCCAAGTTTGAAATTTACCAGTCACATAAAGTGTTTGGTGTACATAGTCCAGGACCCAAGGCCAGTGATCAATGTATCCTCCTTAGTGCGTGGAAATAATCCTAGGTAAACATAATGATACTTGATTATATCCAAGGTAGCTAATGTTAGGTGGTTTATACATCAAGCAATGTCCTAGGATATAATTCCAAGATGATTAAATTTCCAGAATGTTAGTGAATACTTAGTTTCATACAGTGATTTCAGTTTCAAACAAGAATATATATTGTTAAACATATTTTATAAGGGGTGTAAATGGTTCATGTTATTTTCCATTGCCTTTATTAATTCAATTCATTAATCAGTTCACATACAAGTAAAAAAATGGGGTCATGTTAATGTTAATGACATATTACAAATAATTTATATAAATAAACATAATCCAAAATATATTCACTATCATTTCAAAATTGGAATTTATTCTACTTCATTTTATTTTTAATTTATAAATGAAATGGTTCCAAAATTTTATAAATTTTTTAACAAAACCATTTGAAATCATATATGTATTCTACACACAAGTTGAAAGATCAACACATCAAAAGGGGTGTCTTAGTCATAGGAATTGAACTGAACCCACATCAAAGGATGGTTTAGGTTGCTTTTGGAGACCTAAAACCATGTTAGATGGGCTAACGAGAATATTTATAATTATCTAAACAATTCATTTATGGAATTGCACATTTTTATAACCAATACATGGGGTTTTGGTGTGTGGAACAACATTGCAACCAATATACGTCAATAATTTTAATGAAAATGTATAGATCGCCTACTATATGCTGGTAGAAGACTCATCATCTGATATCAACTTTATATTAAACCTATATTGGAAGAGTTTTACCAACATGAAAAATAATATGAAAAATAGGTCATATGATCTCATGTGGATTTTGACGACCTAGACCTAGAAGCCACTTAATGGGTGCCCTGAGCCTAGAGGGACACATGTCCTCAAGAGTATCTTCCTAAATGCCAGAGGCTACCGACTAGTAGTGAGGGACTAGAGTGTGTTCATTGGAATATTGTACCATCATTAGCAGAGTGTAGCAAAGTTTATGTAATATAATGGAATATTAAAAAACCAAAGCAATATAAATAAATAGCAGATTCAAACTGATGCAATAGATAAACACGAATAACAATAATTGTATCAATTGGAATAGTGATGATGTAATGTCATGTCACCAGAAAACTAGGAAGCATGGATACAATACAATAGGCATAACATGTTCTGCAAGGTAAAAGAAAAAAATCCTACTCTAAGCATCCTTAGATCCAACTCTTTCATCTGATATCCAACTCTATCCTATCAGCACACAATCTTGTACTGGAAGTTGCATGCTTCTCTTTGTCAATACTTGTAACCATGTAATATACTCTAGGAACAAAATTGTTCCCAGATAAGGTGTGAGATAAATCTCAGGTGGCCACCACCAACGATGTCTATAAATTCGGCATGTGTAATGGAATATAGTAACCTACAAGCATTCAATTATAATGTAAAGCAAGCAGTAAAATATAAAAAATTAACTAAGTACATTTTTTAGCCCATGGATGGTGTGTGAACATGTAACTTGTTTATTAATTAATCAATTACCATTTAATGTTAATAGGTCACATGAGGCAACACCAGCACTAAAATTTCCTCATGATAGTATAAGTAGCGAAGGTCCCAAGAAGTTACAAGGAACCCAGAAAATGATATCCAATGATGGAGTTCAAGGGTAATAACCAAGGTAAAGTAGATCCCATGAAATGAAAACTCAGTAGTATCTGAGTCTAGATAAGGGGTAAGTGTGTATTCCAAATAGCGTAATCTAAGGAATTCCATAATGAGGTGCTTAAAGAGTCGCTGGTGATTGACCAAGGTAAAACAGGGCTAAGTAAGGATAGAGCCCTTTGGGCTTTCACCATGGCACCTACCAGTCAATGCTGGATCCAAGGAATGTATCTGATTTATCCTGTAATAATGAAAGGGACCCAATGGTTGTATAATAGGAATCCAAGGATTAGACATGAACAAGATTCTAGGTGGGTATCCACCTAAGAAAATGGTATCCCTAAATTGGAATGGGGTTTTCGAGACCCAAGTTATTATCCCCTAAGAATCCAAGGTGAGATCGAGTCAGTCCAATCCTATTTGATATTGTAATCATCTAATAATTCATTTGGATTAATGCTTTCCATCCATTAGCATGGATCGGTCAATTAGAGTTGACACCATTTATTTATTAAACCATGACATGCCTTCTATTAGTGTAGATAGTCCAAATAGTGTTTCAACCATTTAATCAAGCCATAGTTATCCATTAAGGAATATTCAATTATTGAGGTTCACTCTGCTACCTTTCGTAAACATTGAAAGGTGTTCTACGAACATGTAACCATTATTCATTCTCTGTTTGTTAAGTCGAATTTATATTAATAGTAAACTTACCATTTAACTTTTCACTTTTCACTTTTAATAACTGAAACGCACGGTCGATTGTCGCATATCGATCGGTCAAGGTTCTGGTGCTCTGCTAATGTGTATAGCAGCAATCGGGTCGAATCCTCGGCAATGGTACTTCGTAATAGTGGATTTTTTTAGTTGATTGTATTTTGATTGGGGGGGGGGGGGTTTGTCTGCAGAGATTAATTGAAATGTTTAATGGATTATGTTTAATTTAACTATTTGATAAAGATTGGGGTGAGTTTGTCATTAGGTTATTTAAGCTTGTGATATCCTTGAGCTTTGCTTTATATTGCATTTAAATTAACACCCATGTCACAAGTTGACGTTGATTTTAATTCCCAAGTGTTAAGGCATTAATCCAAGCCTTAACTTAACTTAAGATTCCAATCATGATCATATCTTGTTTATGGTAGTGTATTTATGGTTCCAATAATCCATGGAAACCACGCGTTAAACAAAACAAGTCATTAATCCATGACATGCTAAGTCTAATATACACAATGTTAATTCAACGAATACTCATCGAACAAAAGCTCTCAATCGCTTAACATACCTAAATTAAAACTCACCCCAATGAGATATTTACTCATCCATTATGATTTTTATTAATCTGATAATATATTTTTATGGTGATGAATTACAAAGAGAAGAAAAAAAGGGATAAGATAAGAGTAGTGTGCCAGACACACACACGAAATATTTTGAGAATCAAAAATGGAATTTTGATCGAATGAGGAAGCCAAATAAGAGACTGTAATTTAAAATGATTCAGACTATTATAAGACCATGAATATTATACTACAGAAGGTGGAGAAGAATAAGAGGTATTTAATAAGAAACAAGCAATAAAATTTGATTGAAATGAAAACAAAGTTACACAATTACAATTGAACGCAAACATAAACAAACGTGAAAGAGAAGTGGAGGAGAGGTCTCTCTTGTTGAAATAAGATCAAAGAATATCCTCCCAGAACCTTGTCAAGGCTCTAGAAATTCCAAACCTCCTCCTTAATTTCTGAAGTGCCAACCCTTTTGAAAGGAGAGGAGGGGATGTATTTATAGCCCAAGGTGGTGGACTGTTTACATTCCAGAAATACCCTTTAACTTGGATCGCCAATATGTATATACAGACAGCCGAATCATGAGGACTCTCATTATTCAAAGTTGTAGATAATACTTTCTTCTGTATACTGTGAATATTTGGCGACCATTGGACTTATGGAGCCATAGGTATGGCGGTTTTAGTAAACAATTTTGATCTGCCCATTTCAATACAGACTGTTCCAAAGTCCATAATGTGAATGAGTTTTTGAATAGGATGATTCCCTCAAATAAAAATCCTTTTTTCAACAAAGTTGGCCACCTGAATCTCCTATTTCACACTGCAAAAGCTCAGATCGAATTGATGTCGACATCAAGGGAAATTTCAAAATTCATGTGTTGTTTGTAATTCTCGGCCAGAATGGTGGGCTGGACTTCAATTCATCATTTGGGCCCCTTGTATTTGTGATTGGGTTCTGAAATTTTTATCATGGACTCCTTGAAATTTACTCCGAACTTGGGAGGAGAAATAAGGTATTTAGACTTCTGTATTGAGGTAGACCAATCTTCATGAATAGTCCAATTTCTTCACAGATTCTTTGGTCTTGTTTGTGAGGACCATATGACCTTTCAAATGGCATAATTGGATCATGGTACCTTATAATGAAATGTTGTATATTTAAGGTAGAATCCTAAAAAACAAGAACCATACAATTTGGATTAGTATAGTGATTGTTATTATTAAAACAGTAAACTGACTCAATTGGACTACATCTAAAAATGCTCAAAAATTATACTTAATATTAAAACATTAATATTTCACACAAATTATGCACATTTCATATAAAATCAGTAAAGAGGGAATATAACAAGTCATGAAAATATTAATAACATCAACTCCCCCACACTTAGTTTTTTTCATGTCCTCATGTGCAATAAATATAAAAACATGACAAAATCATTTTCACTCACCAACTAATATTAAAATTTTGTTTTCTCCAATCTGGGGAGGTTTAGACTATTTCACTCATCCATTTCGAAATCCACCACAAGTTGTTACAGAAACAATGTTCTAAAACTAATTAATTTTTTCATGTTCAAATTTAGAAATGGAAAATGTGGACACTCAATACTCACACCTCTCAAGATGATAAAATTCATTTGTGGAGGTTCACTCTTTCACCAACCAAAAGTGAAAATCAAAGAGTTTGTAAGAGCTCTCAGCTTCCACTCCCTATCCAAAGTTCTCAAAAATCATGAGGTCTTTTTAAGGGGTGTTTTTGTGGCTATGGGACAATAGGAATATAATGTCCAAGAGAGAGAATAAGAGGGTTAGAATACCAACATAGAAAAGCAATGCACATTTTTTTTGAAATAAAACGTGGAATGAAATGAAAACACATATTTACAAGGGAATGATTGTGTGAAGAAAGACACAATAGAGGATGAAAATATGAAGGGGATGAGAGGATGAAATATTTACAAACCACCATACTTCTCCCAATGATATAAGAATATAATTCAAGTGTTCTTTTTTTTCTCTTTTTTTCTTTGTTTTTTCGAAAGTTGACCTTCAGACAGATCTCACACTCATATCTCAACCCATGTTTGATATCCTCACGACACTAATTGTAATGGTTATAACAAGATCAAAGGTTGAAGAAGAGTGATTTTTTACCTACCCAAGACACAACCCATTTTTTTCAATTTTTTTGATTTTTTTTATTTTGATTTTTTTTTGAATATTTTTTTTGAACACGTTTCAATATCATTTGTACAATACATTCCAAAATTCCACTGAATTACAACCCCCCTCCCCGCACTAAAATGGGTGCTTTCCCTCAAGCAGATGATAACTAACCGGAAAGTAAGGAAATGATACCCAAAAATGAAATCCATTCCCACCCACACTTAAATTTCAAAAATGTATGCAATGAAAATCCATGTTGATATTGGGTGGGATAAGGTATTGGTATTGTAATGTGGCTATAAAAGAAAAGGTTTTCATAGGCTTGAAGGGGCTTTCAAAAGGAGGATTAATGTAAGTGAAATGGGAGGCTATTTGGCTATTGTAATTCTCATGTGGTTCAGAAAATGCCTCTATCATATTAATGCACACTAAGGTAAGAAATTCAGCTCGAAGGTTCACAAACTCAAGACTCACAAATGGGGGTGAAAACACACATTTTGAAAATATGGCCATAGGTGGCCTTGGCATGAAAGCAAATGTTGTTCCTCACGGTTTGGGAAAATCATTTTCCAAATAAAAAACTGAGCATTAAAAATGGGTTGGTTTTGACACAAATTTTTTTATCCAAAGTCATAATGAAAATACAAAATTTTTTAGATGAAAAAATGTCTATTAACTCCCCAAAATGGTTGTACAAAATTTCAAAACTCGATGGTGAGTAAGCATGACGTATAATTTTTTTATTTTTTTAAGTGATTGTGTTCTGTGGTTTTTTTTAGTTTTTAAGGATTTTTTAAAATACACACCCTCACATGAAAGAAAAAAATGGTTTGAAAAAAACTGGTAAAAATGAAGGAGAGAAGAAGATGAAGAAAGAGGTAGAGAGATGAAGAGATAGAGAGAGAGTTAAAAGTAAAGAGGTGCCCCCGGGTTTGGATTTTGCGAGTCGCCATCTCCATCTAGTGGTTGGTCGATTGGAGAAGTTGGAGATCCAGGGGAAGTCGATGATGATCCGGGATTGTGTGTCCTCTCATGGTGATTCCTTAACCGATGTCCATTAACTGTGAATGTCTATTAGGAAGAGTGGTCTTGTACTTTCACTCCACCAAATGGGTAAACATTAGTAATAACAAAAGGACCTTCCCAACGAGAATTAAGCTTACCTGGGTGAAGACGAAATCGAGAATTGAAGAGCATTTCCTTTTCACCTTCATGAAATAACTTTCTCAAGATGTGTTTGTCATTGAGTACCTTAGCCTTCTCTTTGTACAGATTGGAATTCTCATAGGATTCAAGTCGAATCTCCTCCAGTTCAGCCAATTGCAACAATCTTTCTTCACCGGATTTTTCAAGATCAAAATTACATGTTTTCACTGACCAAAATGACTCATATTGGATTTCAACTGGTAAGTGACATGATTTACCAAAAAAAAGACTAAAAGGAGACATCCCAATGGGTGTTTTATAGGCAGTTCGATAAGCCCAAATGGATTCACCGAGTCTCTTAGACCAGTCTTTTCTGGTGGGCTTAACAATTCTCTCAAGTACCCTTTTCACTTCTCTATTAGAGAGTACAACCATGCCATCTGTTTGGGGGTGATATGCAGTTGAAGTTTTATGTACAACCCCATTCTTTTTAAGAAGAGCTTCCATGGTTCAATTTCAAAAATGGGTTCCTAAGTCACTGATCAAGGCACGTGGTGTGCCAAATCTTTGGAAGATGTGCGTCTTTAGGAACTCACTAACAGTATGAGCATCATCCTTCCTAGTGGGTTTGGCCTCAACCCACCTTGAAACATAATCAACCGCAAGAAGAATGTATGAGAATCCATTGGAAGGGGGGAAATGGTCCCATGAAATCGATGCCCCAAACATCGAAGATTTCACAAAAGATTAAAGGCTTTTGGGGAATTTCATATCTTTTGGAGATTGTGCCGAACTTTTGGCAAGTGGGACATGATTGACAGAACTAATGTGAGTCCTTGAAGAGTGAAGGCTAGAAGAATCCAGAGTCTAGGACCTTTTGAGAGGTCCTTTGTGGTCCAAAGTGTCCACCTCCGGGAAGTGAGTGACAGAATTCAAAGATGGAAGAATGCTCATTTTCTTCAACACATCTCTTAATTACCATGTCAGCCTCGATTTTCCAAAGTATATTTTCTTCCCAAAAATAGTATTTTGAATCACTTTTCAACTTCTTTTTTTGTTCTTTTGAAAAATTATCAGGAAAAACACCAGAAACCAAATAATTTACAATTGGGGCATACCATGGTATTTTTGGAGTGAGAGATGAAAGGTGCTCAGTGGGGAATTCAGGATCGATGATTTCAGATTGAGAAGAACTAGAAATTCTACTCAAGTTATCAGAAACAGGGTTTTATTTTCATGGTCTATCTTTAATTTCAAGGTCAAATTCTTGGAGCATTAGGATCTATCTTATTAGCCTCGGTTTGGAATCACTTTTCTTGAGTTAGAACTTAATGGCAGAATGGTCTGTGAAGATGATGATTTTGGAACCTAAGAGATAGGACCAAAATTTATCTAAGGCAAAAACCACTGCTAGAAGTTCCTTTTCATTCACAGTGTAGTGAGATTGAGTTTCAACCAATGTTTTTGAGGCATAATAGATGAGATGAGGAATCATTTCTCTTCTTTGACCAAGAACATCCCCAACAGCTCTATCAGAAGAATCACACATTAACTCAAAGGGTAAGGACCAATTTGGGGGTTGGATTATTGGGGCAGATGTTAGAGAAGTTTTGAGTTCAACAAAGGCTCTCTTGCAAACCTCATCAAAATGGAATGTGACATCATTTTGGAGTAACCTAGTGAGTGGGAGGGAAATCCTACTGAAGTTATGGATGAATCTCTGATAGAAACCGGCATGATCGAGGAATGAACGGATGTCTCGAACAGAAGTGGGTTCAGGAAGTGATTGGATCACTTCAATTTTGGCAGGATCGACTTCAATACCATCTTTTGAAATTATTTTCCCTAGAACAATCCCATTTGCAACCATAAAGTGACATTTTTCAAAATTTAACACAAGGTTACACTTGACACACTTTTGGAGGACTAGAGAGTGAATTCAAACAAGATTCAAATGACTCACCATAAATGGTGAAGTAATCCATGAAGACTTCCATGCAGTGTTCAATGAATTTTGAAAAGATACTCATCATACATCTCTAGAATGTTGTAAGAGCATCGCAAAGGCCAAAAGGCATTCTTCTATATGCATATGTTCCAAAGGGGCATGTGAAAATAGTCTTTTCTTAGTCCTGAGGTGAGATTGGTATTTTAAAATAGCCGTTGTATCCATCAAGAAAGCAATAGTGTGACTTTTTGGCTAATATTTCTAGCATTTGATCAAGGAATGGAAGAGGGTAGTGATCTTTTCATGTTTCAGCATTCAATTTTTGATAATCAATGCATACACGCGCCATTTGTTCTTCACACGAGTTATGACTACCTCCCCATGTTCATTTTTGACAACAGTTATCCCACCCTTCTTTGGTACAACCTGAATTGGACTAACCCATTCACTATCAGAAATTGGGTAGATAATACCAGTTTGAAGAAGCTTGGTGATCTCTTCCCTAACTACCTCATGTATGAGTGGATTGAGTCTTCTTTGTGGTTGCCTAATTGGTTTGGATGACTCCTCAAGATGGATGTGATGCATGCAAAGGGCAGGGTTGATTCCTGGTATGTCATCTAGGGTCCAACCTAAGTCCTTTTTGTTTTCCAATAACACTTGAACAAGTTTGGACTCCTCGGTTTCAATAAGTGTGGCAGAGATAATGACAGGATATGAGTGATCATGGAAGAGGAATTCATATTTCAGGTGTGCCGGAAGAGGTTTCAGATCAGTCTCATCTTTCACTTTTGGGCTCAACAACTCAGGAATGGAAGAAGGAACTTAAGTTGCTTCAGGTTCATTTTCCTTAATATTTTCCAAGGAGGAGTAGTAGAGATCAGATTTGAGATGGGATTCAAGAGAGTTTTCAAGATCCTCTAAATTGATGGTGTCTATGAATGAAAGGGCCACATCAACATCACCACTTATGACTTTTTTAATCCTAGTGCAGATTTCAGAAGATCCTATCTCTTCAAAATATGATGAACATAATGGAATGGGGTTCAATTGTCTCTTAGAAGTGTCCTTAGAATCATGGACTGAGGATGTAAAGTGATCCTCAAATGGGTATCTCATGGATTGGAAAATATCAAACTTGACCAGTTTGTCACCAAATTCCATGGATAGGATGCCTAAATGGACATCAATCTTGGTCCTCGAAGTCATGAGGAATGGTCTTCCTAGAATTAGGGGAGATCGAGAAGAGTTCGTCTCACCTTCCATGTCAAGGACACAGAAATCAGCAGGGAAGATAAGATCATTGACTCGGACAAGGACATCCTCAATTATTCCCTCAGGACTGGCTGTGCTTCGATTGGATAACTGAATGACAACACCCATTGGATGTAAGGGACCTAGACCAAGGTTGGAGAAGATAGATTTGGGCATGACATTAATTGAGGCTCCTAGGTCTATAAGTGCATCATCAAAATTAGAACATCCAATTTGGCATGGAATCGTAAAGGTCCCTGGATCTTTGCACTTTATGGGAATTGACTTCTGGGTGGAAACATTTTCAATGGTCCTAAGTTGCCTCTTGTGGGTACACAACTCCTTAAGAAACTTAGCATACTTAGGAATTTGTTTTTTGGAATCTAAGAGGGTAATGTTGACTTCAACACGTCTAAACATGTCGAGCATTTCAGGATCAGGTTCGAAGGACTTCTTTGTCTTAGAGACAGCTTGTGGAAAAGGAATTGGATTCCTAAGTGGAATGGAAGGAGGTGAGGCAATGGTTTCAGGTTCCTTTTCAATTTATTTTTCTTTTCTTTTTCTAGGTCAACATTCTAAGGAGGGTTTGAGGATTTATCTTGAGGCATAGTAAGTTGCTTTCCAGATCTAAGTGAAATTTCACTTACATTACCCTTGGGGTTGGGTAATGGTTGAGCTGGGAGTTTGGAAGAATTTGATTGTTGTTACTAGCCCATGTGGGATGCAAGTTGACCTATTTGAGTTTCAATGTTTTTAAGGCTAGAACGGGTGAAGGAGGAAAGATATTCCACTGCACATTCCCATGGTTTCTTGGAAGAAGAGGCTTGTCCCTGGTTTGGATTGCCTTGATTTTGGTTCTTGGGAGATCGATTGTATTGGTTTTGGAATTGAGAAGGCTCGCTATGATAATGGAATCCAGGAGGAGGATTGTTCCTTTGAGGTTGAGGAACAAAAGGATATGGTTGATGGAAGTTACCACCACCTTGACCATATTTGAATTGGTTTGGGATTTGAGGAGGGAATTGAGGGGGTGAGATATGGGATTCCATACCTAAGGCCTTGGTTATAGGAAGAAGAGAAGGGGTTGAAGTGAGGTTGGTTAAAGTTTCTAACAAACTGACCTGATAGTTGATGATTGGTGTTCCGCTGAGCATATGATGCATTGAGCTCCATTGGTCCAGATGAATTGGGTTGATCCTCTTGAAGTTGTGGAAATGTGTCATTTGGATGAGATGGAGAGTTGCAGATTCCACAATTTTTGACAGGTCTAGGAAACATTGATTGCAGAGAAGATTAGGTTGGGGATTTGGTAGCCACAGCTAGTTGTCGCACAAGACCTGTAAGTTCACTCATCCACTCAGTCATTTTGTTCGGCTCAATTGATTGATTATATTGGGCTTGTTTGACTTGAGCATGTGCTCGAGTATGGAATTGTTGTGTGTTTGCAGCCATGTTACTTAAGAGAACTCTTGCTGCTGCAGGAGTTTTATCAACAAGAGCACCGCCACTTGCGGCATCTATGAGAGTTCTCTCCATAGCCAATAACCCCTCATAGAAGTATTGGATCAAGAGTTGGTCAGGAATTTGGTGGTTTGGGATGTTGAAACAAGCTTTTTGAACCTCTCCCAGTACTCATGGAGTGATTCACTTGGGAATTTATGGATACCACTTATTTCCTTTCGGATAGAAGCAGTACGAGAAGCAGGAAAGAATTTCTCTAAGAATAGTTGCTTCATGTCATTCCATGTAGTTATAGAATCGAGAGGAAGGTAGTACATCCATGACTTAGCAGTGTCAGCTAGGAAGAAAGGGAAGGCTCGGAGTTTGATTTGTTCTTCAGAAACCCCTTGAGGCTTCATGGTGGTGCACACTAATTGGAACTCTTTAAGGTGGAGATGTGGATCCTCACTGGCTAGCCCATGAAAATGAGGGAGAAGATGAATCAAACCCGATTTGAGTTCGAAGTCAGCTTCTATGTTTCGATATTGAATACCAAGATGTTGGTAATTCATATCAGGGGAAGCGAGTTCTTTAAGGGTTTTTTCCCTAGTATTTTCCATTTCAAATTCAACTGGTTGGACAAAGACAGGTTCTTGAATTATTTGATTATCTCTTATGTTCCTCCTAAGTTGGCGAAGTGTTCTCTCAATTTCAGGGTCAAACAAATCTGAGGGATTGTTTGGGAGGCTACGGGGCATTCAGAGAGATTTTGGAAGAAAGATGAAGGTGGGTTTTTCTTTTTATTTTTTTCAGTTTATGATTTTTAAGAGGAAGACGGGTTTTTATTTGTGTTATTTTTTTCAAATTTTTTTAAAATTTTGTTTTTTTTGGATTTTTTTACAATAACTAGAAACTAATGACTACATAAAGCACCATCCCCGGCAACATCGCCATTTGAAACGCACGGCCGATTGTCACCTATCGACCGGTCAAGGATCCGGTGCTCTGCTAATGTGTACAGCAGCACTCGGGTCGAATCCTCGACGATGGTACTTCGTAATAGTCGATAGTTTTTAGTTGACTGTATTTTGATTGGGGGGTTTGTTTGCAGAGCATAATTTAAATGTTTAAGGGATGATGTTTAATTTAACAAGTTGATAATGATTGGGGTGAGTTCATCATTAGGTTATTTAATCTTGTGATATCCATGAGCTTTGCTTTATATTTCATTTAAATTAAAACCCATGTCACAAGTTGATGTTGATTTGAATTCCCAAGTGTTAAGGCTTTAATACAATCCTTAACATAACTTAAGATTCTAATATTGTTCATATCTTTTTTAAGGTACTGTATTTATGGTTCCAATAATCTATGGAAACCACACGTTAAACAAAACAAGTCATTAATCAATGACATGCTAAGTCCAATATACACAATGTCAATTCAACGAATACTCATCGAGCAAAATCTCTCAATCGCATAACATACCAAAATTAAAACTCACCCCAATGAGAGATTTACTCAGACATTATGATTTTTATTAATCTGGTATTATATGATTATGGTGATTAATTACAAAGAGAAGAAAAAGAAAGGGACAAAATAAGAGTAGTGTGCCGAACACACACACGAAATATTTTGAGAATAAAAAATGGAATTTCGATTGAATGAGGAAGAAAAATAAGAGACTGTAATTTAAAATGATTCAAACTATTTTAAGACCATGAATATTATACTACAGATGGTGGAGAAGAATAAGAGGTATTGAAGAAGAAACAAGCACTAAAATTTGATTGAAATGAAAACAAAGTTACACAATTACAATTGAACGCAAACATAAACAAACGTGAAAGAGAAGTGCAGGAGAGGCCTCTCTTGTTGAAACAAGATCAAAGTATATCCTCCCAGAACCTTTTCAAAGCTCTATTAATGTCAAACCTCCTCCTTAAGTGCTGAAGTGCCAACCCTTTTGGGAGGAGAGGAGGGGATGTATTTATAGCCCAAGGTGGTGGACTGTTTACATTCTAGAAATATCCCTCAACTTGGCTCGCCGATATGAATATCTATACAGCAGAATCATGAGAACTATCCTTCTTCAAAGTTGTAGATAAAATTGTCTTATGTATACTGTGAAAATATGGCGGCTATTGGACTTATTGAGCCATAGTTGTGGAGGTTTTAGTAAACAATTATGATCTGTCCATTTCAATACAGACTTTTTCAAAGTCTATAATTTGAATGGGTTTTTGAATAGGAAGATGCCCTCAAATAAAAATCATTTTTTCAATAAATTTGGCCACCCAAAGTACATCTTTCAAACTGCAAATGATCAGCTAGAATGGATATCTACATTAGGAGAAATTGCAAAATTAGTGTGTTGTTTGTAATTCCTGGTCAAATGGTGGGTTGGACTTCAGTGCATCATTTGGGCCCCTTGTATTTGTGATTGGGTTCTGAAATTTTTATCATGGACTCCTTGAAATGTACTATGAACTTGGGAGGAGAAGGATGGTATTTGGACTTCTGGATTGAGCCCAGTAAATCAATCTTCATTAATAGTCCAGTTTCTTCACAGATTCTTTGGTCTTGTTTGTGAGGACCATATGACCCTTCAAATGGCATAATTGGCTCATGTTACCTTCTAATGAAATGTTTTATATTTAAATTATAATCCTAAAAAACGAGAACCATACAATTTGGATCAGTATAGTGATAGTTATTATTAAAACAGTAAACTGGCTCAATTGGACTACTTCTAAAAATTCTCCAAAATTATACTTAATATTAAAACATTAATATTTCACCCAAATTAAGGACATTTCATATAAAATCAGTAAAGAGGGAATATAAAAAAGTCATGAAAATATTAATAACATCAATAACCATTTGGAAGAACTTTCCTTAGGCTGGTCAAGTGGTGAGAACACAAGGTAAATTCCATTATGCAATTCATAGTAATAAAAAGAAATTTTTTATAAGAAGACTCATCTTAAGAAATTTCAAGTAAAGGAACACCCGAACGGTGGCACAAATATGTCGAAATAGTAAAAACTCAATTATGGAATAACCATTAACATGAGGTAGATTTATTTTTCAGTGAATCCACTAACAACTAATCGCATAATTCTAAGGAGAATAACCATACGATTATAACGAGTATATTCATGGCATGTTAATTTCTGAAATGGTTTCAAATGAAAATAGTGGCCCCCACACGAACATTCCCAAAACAATGAACTTTAGGCATGAGGTATAGACCACGCACCTTAGGGGTGTAGGAGCCTTATCCTCCTTTATCTTTCTTTGATTTGACTCGGATTTGAGTATATCTATGAAAAGGTGAATAAATCTCACATGGAAATATTTAGGTCGAGAGTGAAAGAGAAGAATAATAGCTAAAGGGGACTTAGGTTCTTGTCGTTGTACATCCAACGTGATGAGTGGAAGATCGATTGGATTCTCGAAGAAGGAGATATCTTTATCTCTAGATTGTGCCTTCAAAAAGCTCCAAATGGGTGAAAATGGAGTAAAATTCTACTCATTCTCAGATTAGGAGGAAGGAGGATGATTAATATAACATTATGGGTGTGTTAGACATTTTACATAGGTTTTTATCTTGTACACATTTTTTCTGCATGGTTTTTCAAACCGTGTGAAAACCATGTGAGATGGTTCTACCTGAAAAGTCTTCCTTCACAAGGTTTGATCAAACTGAGTGTCATCTATGAATGATTACCTAGGGAAAAAGAGCATTCACATGGTTTGGATACACGGTCATTCACCAACCATGTGAGGTTCCATTATCTGAAAAAAAATCCATCTGCGTGGTTTGGAAAAGTATGCGGAAATCCTGCACAATTTACTCTAAACTGTGTGCAAAGTCTGTTTTCTCCAAAAAGATGGGTTTCGAGCTCCGAACAAGCCTCGGACACCCTCGAAACATTTTCTAACTCATTAGGAAGCCACATTATTTTCAAAATAATGATTTAGACTTAAATTTAAAGGATTCATACGTATGTGAAAACCCAGGTTCTTACAGTCTTTCCCCCTTAAAAGAACTCACCCCTCGAGTTCTCCATCCATGGGTAAGAAAACACTGTTTGGAAACAACTTTGGCCACTGAGCATGTACATCAGCTTCGCTATCCCAAGTCTCATCTTTTCCTTGATCATTCTACCATATCTCCCGTACAAGAGGGGTAGACATGCCTTGGAGAGCCTTCGTGCTTCAGTCAATGACGTGTACTGGATATTCCTCAAAAGTAGCATCGACATCTAATTGAACTTCCTTGGGATCGAAGATATGAGATAGATCAGAATGGTATTGTATAATATTTGAGACATGAAATACATCATGCATGGCATGGTACCTCTGAGGTAGTAGCAACTGATAACCTATCGGCCCGACTCTCTCTAAGAACTCGAACCACTCGACATAATGAGGTGACAGCTTTCCCTGCTTTCTTAAACATCTATTCCCTAGCCTGGGTGATACCCAATGAAAAACATGATCGCCAACCTCAAACCCAATAGGTTGTCAATGGAGATTGACATATGATTTTTTTCTTGACTAAGCAGTATTCATATGCTTCTTGATTAGTTGGACTTCTTCTGAAGTCTCTTGAATGAGACAAGGACCTTGTAGGGCTGCCTCACCTACCTCTAGCCGTCACAATGTTGAACGGCATGGCCTACCGTATATGGCCTCAAAATGACCCATGTGAATTGTCTCTTGAAAACTGTTATTATAGGTGAACTATATAAGAGGGATATGATTCTCCCAAGAACCGCCAAAATCAAAGACGCATTCTCGGAGCATATCCTCTAAAACATATATTGTCTATTCCAATTGGTCATCAGTCTGAGGGTGAAAAGTTGTGCTTAGAAGCACCTGAGTACCCATATATTTGGAAAACCCCTACCAGAACAGTGATGTGAAACAAGAATCCCTATATGAAATGATAGTATTAGGAATTATGTGTTGTCTTATAATCTCATGGACATACAGTCTTCCAAGATCATTAATTGAGAATTTATTCTAAATAGGAATGAAGTGGGTTGATTCCATTAGTTGTTCAATGACTACCCAGATAACATCACTACCCCTTAGTGACCTAGGTTAGAAGAATACGAAATCCATAGAAACAACTTCTCATTTCCATTCCAGGACTGGAAGTGGCTCTAACAAGACTGTAGGTCTCTGGTGTTCCACCTACACCTACTGATAAGTGGAACACCTAGTGATGAAGCCGATAGTCTAATGTTCCATACTAGGGCACCGATACTGGGGTCATATATCTCGATAAATCATTGATATTCCTAGAGGAACTACCCACTGGGAATCATGGGAATCTTTCATCAAGTCCTATCTCATATCTACAGGAAGCCAGATAAGTCCACATAGATGAAGGACGTCATCTCTGTCCATAGTCCAATATGGAGTTGGGATATCTCTTGATATACTCTCACAGAGAACCAAACCTTTAGGATCTAAAAACTTCATACTCTTCACCATCTCAAACAAAGTGTAGGTAACTGTTAAGGTTGAGAGGTAAGACTGATTGTGGCTATATTGAAACTCTAGATTATGTTCAGAAAAGAGGACCATCAACTTCCATTCATCACTGTCATCTTGTACGACATGTGATTGGGTTTTTTGACATAATGCATATGAAATGACAGTGCCTTTTCCAAGGTGTATAGGAAAGATAAAAATAAAATGATTATAGATATTCAACACATATTCACTTTTGTTGGTTCTTGTCACACTAAGAAAAGATATACATGAGGATCATATGATATGTGTACACCAAAAAGTGCACACACAAGAGATAATGTCTTCAGTAATGTAAGAATGGACAACTGCTGCAAGCTCGAGATCTTGTGTCGGGTAATTTCTCCCATGATGCCTCAACTGATGAGATCCATACAAAATGACTTTTTGTTCATGCATCAACACAGCTCCTAGGCCAATGCCTGATTCATCATAGAAGACGATATAACTTTTACCTAGTTCTGGAAGAATCAGAATATATGCCGAGAGAATCCTCCCTTTCAGCTCCCAAAAATATTAATCACAGGCCTCTGACAATGTGAACATGACACCCTTATTTATAAGACCAATAAGAGGTGATTAAAGACAATAAATGTATTGTTTGAAATTCCTGTGATATCCACCATGTCCAATGAAACTCTTGATATCAAACACACTCTTAGTCTTCTCCCAGGAGATTATAACACTGATCTTTTTAGGGTCAACAGATACTCCTGATTATGAAATAATATGTCCCATGAAGTGGACCTTGTGAGTCCAGAAGTAACATTTAGCAATCTTTGAATATACTTGATGCTCTCTCAGTGTACTCATAATGATGTCATGATGTTTGGCAAGGTCGTTATGAGTGCGCGAACAAACCAAGATGTCATCCACCAAGACAATGACAAAAGAGTCCAAACAGGGATGGAAAACCCTATTCATAAAAGCTAGGAAAATGGTAGGCAGGTTCGTAAGACTAAACGACATATGAAGATACTCATACATACCATAACTACTATTGAAAGCTTTATGAGGTATGTTGGATGGTCTGACTCACACCTGATGATAACCAGATCTAATTTTGATCTTAGAGAACACCTTTTCTCCTCAGAGCTGGTCAAAGAGATCATCTATTGAAGGAAGTGGATATCAGTTCTTAATCATAAGTGGGTTCCATCTTCTGTAATTAGTGTATAAATGGAGAGTTTCGTACCCCTTTTTCGAGAAAACACATCTAAACCCCAAAAGGTTGTACCTGTCTATATAAAGACTTTGGCCTCTAAGTCCCCTATCTGCATCTTGAGCTCCTAAATATTAGTAGGTTACATCTTATACAGAGTAATACACACTAGATATGCTCCTAGAATAAGCTCTATTGAAAACTCTACCTCTCGCATAGGAGGTAATCCAGAAAATTCATCAGGAAAGACTTCTCTGAAATGATAAACTGCTGGAGTGAAATCCATTTGATGAAAACCATGATCCTCGATGAAAAGAGTATCCCTCAAGTTTGTAACTCCACCTATCCCATAATGATTCTATCCATATCTCCCTGCTTGGACGTCCCATTCTCCTTTGAAAAGATAAATTCTTCCTTTTAGTGATGTAAAAGAAACCATTCAACAATAACAGTCTTCAAAGGTGCGATAGTAGAACAACCAATCCATCTCAAGAATGACATCGAATCTAGACATCTCGAGATCAAAAAGATTCTACAATAAATGGTAATTTGTAACCATAATGGGGTTATCCCTAGACTAGAATATCCCCCTCTCCCATATTTTGAATGTTGTATCGAAGGTCATTACACCATAGTGATACTGTATTTCTAGCCTGAGACTTTCCACAATAGATACAAAAACAATAAAATGTGAAGCACCTTTATCCAAAAAAATCAGAGACAATAATAGAGGATTCGAGAATAGTACCTCATACTATAGATGGTCCCACATCCTGATCCTTAGGTATCTATTGTAAGGAATGAAACTGACCCGATCCTTGACATTGTGCAATAGATGGATTACCACGATCAAGACTGCTCTACTAGTGCTGCTGGTGATTAAGGATCGGACTACCATGGCCACAACCTCCTACTCGGCTAGACCTTCTGGTACTACTCCAACTCCCTACCTAATGTGGCACAAAAGAACTTACTTCTAAATGTTGATCTGAAGATGGTCTTTTTCAAATCGAAGCTGGTGGAAAGGTCTTGCAAAAACATTGAAGATGACCCATACGACCATAGTCCCGGTACTCCATAGGGTCCCTATCACACTGGGTATTATTATTCCCTAGTTTTCCACACTGATTACACACTATAGAGCTATCAAACTGAATACTCTAGCTACCACTTCCCCGATGAAAAAGATCAAGGTAACATTTCCTGCCATCGGATGAGCTACTAGCATAACACCACACTGATCCTTTAAACCCAATACTCGATCCATCCCCCAAGTTATTCTCTGTGATAAGGTCATGATAAACTATTTCATAGAATATAGTACGGAGAAATACATTCACTTGAGTTCAGTTGGAATACAAGATCCCATCCTCAAATCATCTAGAACGAAAAATCTCATCACTAGATAGAAGTGGTGCAATGCACTGTAAATCTGCAAAACATGTTGAATATTACATAACTGACATAGAACCCTTCTTGAGATGAATTAACTCTCTGGCTCTATTATCTCTCAGTGACTGAGGAAATAACTAATCATAGAAGGTAATCTCTAAGTCAACCTATAACATGACCTAATGAAGTCTGACCTAGGTAACGACATCCCCCCAACACTTGGCAGAATCTTGAATCATGTCTGTAGAAATCTTGAATCTCTTCATTGGAGGTGTTTCTTGATTCTCAAAGATTGAAATCATGGCCTCTAGCCAAGACTCATTATTCTAAGATCCGTCATTTCATAAAAATGTAGGAGGATGATGCTACTGGATCTTGTGGATCAGATCATTCATCATAGGTGCAACCCATGGAGCATATTTCCTAGGCTACATCAGGTGTAGGAAACTATCACGGACTTGGGTATCAGTGCCTGGATTAGGTACAAAATGTGGTTCCTCAGGTGGCACTCTAAAAAGTAAGACTGGCATCTTCGGGCCCACCATGTCTAGAGCATGGTTGCCACTACCCTCCTGGCGAATGACACTACAACTTCATGGTGGAATTAGTCTACAAATGCCAAGAACACACCTTATAAAAATCGTAGAAACAAAAAAATAGCATCACTAGAAGAAAAATATCATAATAAAACTCACTACCCAAGTCATACTACCCAAACAACCCACTTAGACGACTAGGTATCGGTAAGTTCTCAAGTATATTTTTTATGTCATTTTGCAGTTAATTCTTAGGTTCACTCAATTAACATAAATAAACACGTCAAGGTGGTATAAGGATGTAACAAAAATTAATTTTTGATTTCAGGATTCACTTTATAATGGATAGTCATTTTAGATGAATCAGTTCCCATACACCTATCACCAATATTGAAACTCATTTACTTATAGCATAATGGCTTGACTCGATAAATCATTCATACCAACCCATGAGGGTCCATACACCTCATGAATTGAGATAGGAAATCACTCAATTGAATCCAAAGTAATACAAGTACTAGAAACTATCACTACATCTCTCAACAATCAAAGTCATATCATGCAATGGAATATAGTGAAATGCACCTATATGGAACATTGATATGCATGACTTGTGAATTCTAGGTGCCTATGATGATGCATGTATCAATTATCCATTCCCCCATAACATTGGACCAAGGATGAAATAAATTCACAAAGGGTAATAATCAATAACATGACAGCACATGTGATTCACCCAACAGTGAAATAATATCAACTGTAACAGGAAAAATATAACAACAATAGAATTATGGGTAGCTTGTCCTTTACCCTAAACATGGGTTTGCGACACCCAATAATGGATTATGACCATGTCCCAAGCATTCCTATTCTCCAATCTATTGTCTCCAAATAGTCATGAAAGAAAAGAAACCACCTCTCATATAACTTTGTGACGACCCGGACCTGGATTCTACTTAACGAGTGCCATATTGCCTCAAACGCATCTTCCCAAATTCCAGAGGCTTCTAACTAGTAGCGAGGGCCTAGGGGGTACTCGTGGGAAGTCTATGACCTCATTAACAGAGTGTGTCATAGAAGATGGAATATATTGGAATAGTAAAAAACGAAATTAATATAAATAAATAGTAAAAGAAAACTGGTTCAATAGATAATCAAGAATAACAATAATTGTATCAACTGGAATATTGATGATGTAATGTCATGTCACTAGAAAACTGGAAAGCATGGATACAAGTCAATATGCATAACATGTTTCACAAGGTAATAGAAAACAAAGTCTAATCCAAGAATCCTGAGATCATACTCTGTCATCTACTGTCATGATCTATCATATCATCACACAATAATGTATTAGAAGTTTCACTATTCCCTTTGTCAATACCTATAACCATTTAATCTACTCCGAGTACCAAACAGTGCACAGAGAGTGTGTGAGATAAATCTCAGTGAGCCACCACCAATGGTGTCTAAAAAATCTGGACTATGTAATGGAATATTGAGGCATGCAGGCATGCATATATAAAGTAATGAATGCAGTACGATATAACTAAATAATCAAGTACCTGCTTCAGCCCTCGACTGGTGTCTGAACATGTAACCAGTTTATTAATTAAGTAATTACTATTTAATGTTAATATTTCATGAGAGGCATAGCCATCACAGATATCACCTCATGATAGTATATATAGAGAAGGTCCCAAGATGTAATAAGTCTACCAAACAATGATATCCAGTGAGGGAGTTCTAAGGTAATAACCAAGGTAATGTATATCTCACGAAATGCTAAATCAATATTATCTAAGACTTGAAAAGGGGTAAGAGTATAATCCAAGAAGCGTAATCCATGGACTTCCTCAATAAGGTGCATATTGAGTCCATGGTGATTGACCAATGAAAAATGAGGCTAAGCAAGGATAGGTCCCTATGGTCTTTGACTACGGAACCTACAAGTCAATGTTGGATCCAAGGAGTGTATCTGAGGTATCCTATAATAATGAAAGGGGCCTAATAGTAGTTTAATGGTCATCCGAGTAATAGAGAAGAACTAGAGTGTGGGTGAGTATAAACTTAAGAAAACTGTATCCTTGAATCGAAATGGGGTTCCTGAGACCCAAGGTATTCTCCTCTCAGAATCCAAGGCAAGACCGATTCAATCCATTCTTATTTGTTATTATAATCATTTATTAATTCAATGGGTTCAATTCTTTCATTCCATTTGTGGAGATAGGTTAATTACTATTGAAACCATTTATTTATTGGTCGATGTCTTGGCTTCTATTAGTGTGGATTGTCCATGTAGTGTTTCTACCATTTAATCAAGTCTTAGTTAGCCATTAAGACTTATTCAAATATTGAGGTTCACTCTGCTACCTTCCGTAAACATTGAAAGGGGTTCTACGGACATGTAACCACTATTCAATCTCTTTTGATAAGGCCAAGTCATATACTTAGTAAACTGTCTATTTCACATTTCACATTTCACTTCTAATGACCATTTGTAAGCACTTACCTTAGGCGGGTCAAGTGGTGAGCATGCATAGTACATTCCATTATGTAGAACTTATTAAAAACAAGAAAGTTATGATAAGAAGACCCACCTTTAGAAAGTTCAAGTAATGGCACACCAAAATGGTGGCTCAAATATGTTGAAACACTAAAAACCTAATTATGGCATAACCATTGACATGAGGCAGATTTAGTTATGGGTGAAGCCACTAAAAACTAATCACATATTTGGAAAAAGCATAAATGTATGATTATAACGAGTATAATCATGGAATGTTAATTAAAGAAATGATTTCCAATGAAACTAGTGGGCTCCACATGAACATTCCAAAAACAAAAAACATTATGGAAGAGTTCTAGACCACCCACCTTAGGGTTGTACGAGCCTTCTCCTCTGGAATCAGCCCTTGATTTTCCTTGGATAGAATTAGATCTAAGAAGAGGAGAAAAATTATCACATGGTGATATCTAGGTCGCGAGAGAAAGAGAAGAATAATAGCTAAAGAGGAATCGAGTACATATCATTGTGCATCCAACGTGATGAATGAAAGTTCAATTGGATGTCATAAAAAATAGGTCTCTTGATCTCTAGCTTTGGCCTTCAAAAATCTCTAAATGTGTGAAAATGGAGGAAAATACTACTGGTTCACAAATTATGAGGGAGGAGGGAGATTAATAGATCATTAAGGGCCTTTTGGACATTTTTAATAGGTTTTTAGCCTACGCACAGTTTATCAAACTGTACGCAAACCGTGTGAGATGGTTCTTCCCGAAAAGTCTTCCTCTTCACAATTTTATCAAACTGTGTGCCATACATGCATGGTTACCTGGGAATATGGTGCATTTTCACGGTTTGGTTTCATGGTCGTGTGCCAACTGTTGGAGGTAACATTGTCTGAAAAAAAACACCATCTGCAGAGTTTACTCTAAACTATGTGCAGAGTCTATTTTCTCCAAAAAGATGGGTTCTGGGCTCCGAACAAGCCCCAGACACCCTAGAAACCATTACTAACTCATTAAGAATCCATATTTGGTCCAAATTAAAGATTTAGACTAAAAATTAATGTATCCAAACCTATGTAAAAACTGGGTTCTTACGTGAAATGGGAAGATAAATGATAAAAATAACCATGAAGATTGAAGGAATTGCTAATAGTGATCTGACATGATGAACAGTGCTTGAATTAGATATTGGAAAGTGAAGATATCTCAAATCCTAGCTTGGGGGAGGAGGAGAGATGCATGTGATAGAGCTACTGTACATAATAGAGAGGAAGAACTTTAGTTTTTGATTTAAAGAGGGGGAGGGTAAAAAGGACATTTCTCTACATTTTAAGGGGAACATGGTTTGACTACACTGTGGGAAAAAATGACAACTATCCATGTACACCCACTACCTATGGTAGAACCCCCCCCCCACAACCTCGTATTCCTAGAAACATGGTTTAATAAACCGTGCAAAGCCCATGTCTTCTTACTATCCAACACCTCAACCCCCTCGAATGGTTAGGATCATTGTAAAAATATCCATGTGAAAACTTTACTAAATATAAAATCTATTTATTTTATGTTTTACATGGTGTTACGACCCCCCTTTCATGATTAAAGTAATCATGTACCATCTCTTTGGGTCATATGGCTAGCAGTAACTATGCACCTCAATATTGTTTTCCAAGAACTTGAGCTTCTGGATCCAAACAATCCTTAGATTCTCCTGATCCCTTAATTAGTCCATTAGTAATTCCCATATAAATTTATATATATATATATATATAAATTCTAAAATTATTTTTACTTCTCTAAAAAATAATGATCTCATAGGAGTGCAATGCACCATGGCCGATGGGATCAGGTTGCAATATGACCCTAGAAAAGGGTATTACACCATAACTGGGATTGGTTACCCTTTGTGATCTCTAGGGAGGTTTAATTTTCCCTAAATAGAGGAGGTATCTATGTTGTGACATAAGGGTAGCACCTAAGTGTGACCTAATGGATCACACCATATTGTGACCCTTGTAATGATTTCTCAAACTAACCTTTTGGGAAACACCTCAACACACCATTTGAGGTATTTTATAAGTATTAAAGTAAATAATAAATCTTAAATAAATAAATAAATGATCATTTTTCTTCCATAACACTACTAAACACCCCCATTCCTCCTCCCTCTATCATTTATCCTTCCAATGGGTAGGATCTCCTTATTATTGGTAGGAATCAAGATTTGTTAATCATAAAAGATTGTTGTGGTTAAGGCTAGTAGTTATATCCCTTTTTATTTTATTCTATATCACTATTTCACTATGTATCACTATTTATGACCTAATTTGAATAATTTAAAAGATTTTTCAAAATTGAAATTTTAATATTGAATTTTTTGGATCTATTCAATAAGAAATACCTTAAAAATCCCGGTGGGTGGTTCCTACCTTTCTAATTAGAAGTGAAACTTTTGTCTTATGATGTAAGATAAATGTCTCCTACGGTCCATTTTAGGTATATTTTGGGTTTATTTTTGAACATAAGTTACTTTTTTGGTGTTTTATTCCTTCCATTGATATAGATTAACATTGGAACACAAATGGTTTGGTTGGATTGGGTATGAGACCTTGAGTGGGTTAGTGGCATGACAACATGACCCTTTTCGCATTAAATGATTATAAATGGCATATGTTTCTTATAAGTGATAAACCATTAACTATATTAAATACTTGAAGGTAAATGATCGACCTTTTTTATATTAATGGTATCTTTTCTACCATGGGATATGATTTTCTGGTATATCATCCACCCTATGTTTAACTGGTGGAATCTTATTTACCCAAGTGGATTTGGTGATCTATCATTCATTACGAGGTCGACATATTTATGGTACCTCATCTCTGAAGATCGGTTAGTGGTGTTGTTTTATTCAACCATAATATTTTATTTTATGTCATCTAGTTATATTTTTTTTGTGTTATATTAATTACCCTATGAAAGATGGTGGTGGAAAATAATCCACTTAGATATTCATTTTAGTAGTACACTATCCACTTATAATGGGAAATAAGTGTTATATAATTCACAAAATTAGATAGATAGTGGTATTTTATCATCCACATATGGAGTCATGTTAGTGTTTCCTCATCCACCCATTGAGTTTAGTATTGGTGGTTCATCTTCCACATGATATTTATATGGATTGTATATCATCGACATGAGAATGGGTCGTAGTGTTATATCGTCCACTTAATATTGGTGATTTCTCTTTCACTAAGATATGCCTTGTTCACCATTTATATTACATTAGTGATAGAACATTGTACTAGATGTATTATTTTAGTAATGCATCATTAAGAGAGTTTCAGTTGATTGGGATAGCATAGTCACCTTGATTATGATAGGATAATTGATATATCATTCATATTCGAAGTGTGATGAGACAATGGATATATCATCCAATTCATTCAATAGAAAAAGAACATATAGTTACAAATTTTTTGGATACTAATAAATTCATTATGTAAAGGGTTTTTATTTATGTCTTCATTATCATTCTTTATCATGAATACACTGATATTTATTTGACGTTCCCAAGGGCATTGTTTGTAGTGGCCTGTTGAGTTGTAGTCAGAACCTATACTGGTGACTTGGTACGTGGAAAGACTACATGTTTCATGACACAGATAAGGTAAAGGTACCTATATTTGATGGATATGATTATATATAAGGTTGGAGTTGGGATTTGGTATTAGATCTTGGCCCAAAATTAGTTTTTCAGATTCCACTTTAATTTTTTTAGACCCTATTTTATATGATCTTCCCCCAAAAGATACTTTTATTAAACATGTGAATTTTATTATATCACAATATTAATTGTGTTCTAGAAAGTCAGATGTTATTGGATAATGTGTGGAACTTATTATGATGTGTATGTCTTTATTATTGTTATATTGTGATTATTACTATTGATATTGATTTCTCTTTAATTTATTATTTTTATACCATAGAGGGTACAGTAGCCCCTTGATATAAATGGACCCTAACTAGTCATCAATAGCCTCTAAAATACATGGATCCATTCAAAATTTGTGTAGTGACCTATTTTTATCATGGTGTAGGTAAATTGGAAAAGGGATCTTATGTGAATATTCAATTAGAGAAGACACTAAATACTCAATTAATTGGGGATACCTTTTAAATCCAACAATCTTGAAGATACCAAAAGACCTCACACTATTGTTTACTCATTATAAGATATGATAATTTTACATGAAATAAAGTATTAAAAAAATCATATTTCATAAAAAATTATTTTTTAAAAAAATATAAAAAAGTTCTAATATACCATATAATTATAAAGTATGGAATGTTTGTATTTGTAATATAAGTATGAAATTAACATACTTAATATGCATGAATAATAACATGTTTATAAAATCTCATGTTTCAATTTATGAATTTTTTATTTACTCATTTATCTGATACATTTAATTATTTTCAATAAGTGAATTTCTATATATAAATATTTATATATTGAAATTATGTTTTTAAAAAGTTTTATACATATATAATACCATTAATTTAAGTATTTCTATTATATATATAACAATATATTTACCTTGATTAATCCAAGTTTATTTGATTATTGATTTTAATTTCAAATTAAGGATTCATTATGGTAATTCATATATATTTTTAATTAACTTAATATATGAAAAATAAATTAGATTTGAGTAATTATTTTGGGATAGTTGGACTTTGGGTTCGGTTTCCCATTGGTATAGCGGTTGTGACACTATATATAATAGTAAGGGTTGAATAACTATCACACTATATACACACTTGAGTATTGTTTCACATTAATATGATTCTAATTATTACATGAAATAGTTTAATATTTCATTTTCATTTGATGTATATAAATATTTAGTGAATATTATAATCTAATTTTATTATTGATGCATAAAAAATCATTGACTGTATAAAGAGTTATATATTAACGTAATAAATACATGTTAATTTGGTTGATTTACATAATATATAAAATCAAACCAAATAAAAGATTTCACACTTATAAATAAAGCGGGAAATAGAAGATAAATTAGATGTCTATAGAATTATATTGTGAGTTAATATAAAAACCCTCAAAATACAAAGAGGTTATATCCCTTCTTATGTGAACACTTTCCAAGATCTTGATCATTGAATACAGTTAATCCTAAGTATTAGGTTCTCATGAATTATTTTTTATAATGTGACTAGAATATGAGGTCCTAAATAATTATTTTCCAATATTTGAAGTGGGTTATGTGCCACACTTTTCTAGAATAAATTCATCATTATGTTCATATAGGAATTTATTTTGGTTAATTCATTTTATGAATTTAGGAATGTTTTTTTCACTAACATTTCCAAGAGTTATATGTGGTATCATCATTATTATTGATTAACTATATATCATATAGATGAGGGAATAGACACAACAAATTAAAATCTTATACAACTATGATACTTTTTCCATGAATAAAATAATATAGAAATGTGTAATTATTTTATTTGGTATAACAACGAAAATTCATTATTGATTGTTTATAAAATATGAAAATCATATGAAACAATATTCGAATGTATATTATAATGAATATAAAAAACATAAAATGTATCTTTGAGATTTGTAATGGAACGATATGAACTATATGGTAGAAATTTTATTTATTTGTATCTAAACCACCCAAGACAGAAGAAATGTTTTTTTCTATAGAAACTTCTTCTTAGAAATAAAATCCTTGAAAAATTCAAGTAAGAGGGTAAATATATTTATAAAAAGAATAATAAATATTTTATTTATGTCTCTATACTTTTGCATGTTTCCATAAAACTTATTTTTATAATGGGATGTGATAACATGGATGCATGTGGCATGATAGATAACACAAAGATAAACTATTAAAAATAATAAATTCAAAAGATATCTGAGGATTGAAATGATTTTTTTCTGAATAATAATAGAGGGGACATAAATTTCCACGAATAAAATCTATATGATTTAGTGTATAAATTATCTAAAATTTTTAGGGTTATTTATCCAGATAAATATAGATTGAAACTTTATCGTATAATCATTGTTGGAGATATTTCATCAATTGATAATAAATTATAGGAATAATGAATTCCATAAGACATTATATTATCTTATCTATTTTTTAGGGATAACAATTATGACATAATAAGCTCTTTTTCAAATTTAATTATGATGTGAAAAATAATAATGTTAAAAAATTTACCCTAAATATAAAAAATAAAATTCCAAAGTGATTATTTAAATATGAAAGTTTTGTTAAATATAAAAGGATGATTCGTAAAATATGAGTAATATTACAATTTTTAGAGATGTTACATGGAAAATGTGATTTCATTGAGTAAATGAATAATTTTATGAAACCTCATGGGGATTACTATTTTGGTATTTATATTATAGAAATAAAATAAGTAATTTCTGATTTATGGATATATAATTCCTATTTTACATTTCACTTTGGTTCATATGAATAATGATCAAAAATAAAAGAGGAATTTATAGAAGGATTGTGAGGTATAAATATAAAATATAAAGAAAGTTTTTCTACATTAGAGATAGGAATGTATAACCAACATTAACATAATGGACTTTTTTCTTCCTTTTTTTAATTATCTCTTGTTTGATTAGGGAAAAAATAATGTGGAAAAAAATATTGTTTCTTGAATAAAATAAATTTAATTTGAAGTAAATAATTCATGATGATAGTCCAATCTATAACATAATATGAAAAGTATGATAAGGATACAAGTATTTTAATTTTGATAAATTCCAAATAAGTATCATTATTAGAAAATTTTATTAAAATATGAAAATGTTTCATATTTATTTAATAGAATCTTAATTTCACAATTATCTTGATATGAATATAAAAAAAATTTATATTTGATATGGTCTTGGGTTTTTTTTGGATATTATATATCGAATTAATAAGTTATTTTTTATAATAAATTTTTTTTGTGTGGCATGTAATAATATATTTGATGAATATATTTTCTAAAAACATATTAATATAGAAATATTTTTACTAAAGATTATGTTCACACAAATAAAATAAAAAAAATTATTTTTGAGATATAACTTTAATTCAAATAAATGTTAATATGTAATTACAAATTTTATCATAAATACTTGATAAAACATTAGGATAAGTTATTAAATATAATTTCACTATAAAATATTTATTAGTTAGTGTTACAAAGTTGTTTTTTACAATTAATGATTATAGTTATAAGGTTGAAACATAAAACTTATAAAAACAATTATGTATTTTTTATTTAATATAACATAATTAAAGTATAAATTTACTATTAGATGTTTTATAAAAAATTATTTAAATGTCAGTTAAAATATTGGACTTAAGGATTAAGAATACTAATATCACAATTATCCCAAAACATTCTTAGAAATATTTTATTTCATTAAATATTATACTATAAGGGTCGGCGTGACAATTTTTTAGGTTACAAAATGATGGTGTGGTAGGCTTAACATATTCATGTAAGTGTTCCATAAAAATGTAACATATTTTGTAAAATCTATTAAATGCTAAAAAAACATACTCTCATTTAAGGTTATTTTGTATTAAGATATGGTAGGGTTGATTCTTATGTTTGTGTTTTTTTCTATCAATTTCCATGTTATTCAGATGATGAGAAAATTAGAATATATATTTATTTATCATTTAATTGGGTTTAATTAAAATTCCACTTCATCATGTATTCATTCGTGATTTATTTTTAACATGAGACAAAAACGATAATAATCCTCTCATATGTAAACTTATGGGTTATACCGAATTTATAATTTTTATGAAAATACATTGGTTTTAACAGTTTGTAAATTTATAATTATCATAGAATCATATTGAAAAATAAAATTTTCCTATGAGGGGTCTGATTTATTTCTTGGATTGGATCCCTTGAGTATAAGATATAAAATTTCATACAAAATGTCATCGATATAGTCAAGGTGAATGTTTCATTATGACCCCCATTACCATATATTAACAAGGTAAACTAAAAACATTCATTTATACTTTGATAACATTCTTACATTATCCTGGTGGTTGAGATAATCAGGGGTCATTGGTTGTTTTTTTATTATATGATAGGTTTTCATTACTAAGAAAATATTTTTTCTCTTTTATAAAAATTATTAAATCTATGCCCTTGATAGAGGAAGTATGAGAAATTATATAATCATACATTCTTGAGGTATACATAAAGTTATAAACTATTAAATAAATAATATGTGAAATATTTATTCATCATAGTTTTTCATTACATAGATAATCGATAATGTGTGAGTAGACTTTTATGATATTGGTATGTTCTATGATTCATGGTTGTACTAGATTTATTAGAAAAATGGAGTGTGTGATAATGTTTATTTTATGGAAATTTAATTTGTGCGTTCTGATATAAAGATAAATGGGTTTGATGGATAACATCAAAGATCCCCTTATAACTTGATTATAAATAATGGTTTATTAGTGGTCTCCCTTTTCTAATGTTTATGAATAAGGAATTTATAAACCCTTTTTTCTATAAAGTCATATATGGTTTCTAATAAGTGATTTTTTTAATTAATGTTAAATTTTTGTATAAAATTTTTATTCCAAATTAGTAGTGTTTGGTAGATATATTATATAAAAGTATTAAAAATATATATCCAAAAGTTTTTTTGGTATTTTTTTCTAGTGGTTACATATATCATGAAATATTGTAAAAATATATCCAAATTTAAAGAGGCTTTAGTATAATTTATATATTGAAGGATTTGAGTGAACTAAAAATCTCTTATTATAATATCAGTCATATAACTCTTTTTTATATGAATATATTCCCTAGATAGATATACTTTATATAGTATGAGATATTGGATATTTCCTCATTGCATTCTATTCCATCTCTAATTAGGCTATTAAGAATCGACTAGTACATTATATGATGATTTATAAATAATTATAAGTGTATTAATTAAGTGTTCAAATTTCATATTCTCAAAGGATGATTTATTACAATATATGTTACTTAATTTATATTATCCAATTTTTAATCATTTGGGGATACACTAATAATATAATTTATCATTTATTAAAGTAAGGTTGTAAAAGGTGACACATAACTCATTGTATTGTTTTTGAGAAAGATACACCTATCTAATGATATATTTTTATTTATTTATTTGAGAGAAGGTTTTAGTTTAATGTAAAGGAAGTAAGTTCCAATATATTCGATATATGATTCATAAATCCCTTATATTTCCAATGGATACAATAATTCTATAAAAAAATTATATACCTGTATTAATAATCATAAATGGTAAATATTCACCCAATAGTACGATTTATGTTATTCATTTGAAAATATTTTATTCAAAACCAATCCTAAATAGATATTAATATTATGTTTTTATTCTTCTATATTTAGACAATCAAAATTAATTTAATAACCATAGTATTTTTGATCATTTCTCATGTAAATGGAAAATCTATATTCCAAACAATGTTATATCCTAATAGGGGTTGAATCAGGACTAAAACATTTTAAAACTTCTTCAATAATTCAAAGGAATGTAAAACCTAATGGATATTATCTCTTACTGAGTGGATAAACTTTCGTGAGGATCTCTGAAACTATTTTTTTTATAAAATCTAGATAAATAATAATATAAATACTTTACTTGCTTCACCATGATAATAATGTTTATTCAAGTGAGTATATGACTCATTATTTTATACCCAATCCACTATAAATACTCACTATTTCCATTTATAATGTGATGAAGTTCCCTACTCATTATAATTAAAAAAAATTCTTAACTACAATACTATAAATAAATTAAATAATAAAAATAAAGGTATTTTAACATTAACACATATTTTAATATTGTAGCTTTGAACCCCCTTTACAAAACTCTGCATTTACCTCATATAAACTCTCTTTTTCTTCACTATATTTCCATAACTTTTCATTATTCGTCATACACCCTTTTCTTTTTCTTCTCCAAATATATATATGTGTATTAAGATAAATCTATGTTTATCATCCATTTTTTATGGAGGGATCCACATAATAATCATAAAAAACTTCTCTTTATATTGGGGATAGCCAAATAGTTTTTCACACAAATGATTCCCATTTCCTTTTTTGTAGGTGACACTATATTTGTTTCTTAATATCATAATTAAAAAAATTTAGTGGAATTATTTTTTTATTTAAAAATATTTTATCTCATAATTATATATAAATAACAATGCTTATAAAATAACACAACCAATTTATTCATTAAAATAAGAAATATAACCTTCACAGTTTGTGAAGAAGCCCAAAAATTTATAGTCCAATACAATCTTAATTTTTAGGTGATGGAAAAAATATGAGTGATATTTGAGATGGATTGGGGGTAGTTAAGATAAAAATATAGTTATAGAATAAAACTCATCATGTTTATATATCACCATGTTATGTTTTTTCTATCATCATTATTCTTTGAAAGTCTCATCATGGTAGAGAGATTTTGGTTCTTCGAATAGTATTGGATTTTTTTTGGTCTCCATGAGGATTGAATTTCATTATGGTTATTCCTACCACGAATTGGTTTGTGGAAAATGGAATTTTTACATTTTGTGGTTTGGGTATATAATTTGGTGAATTTTAAACCCTAAATGGGAAGAATTCACATTATAGTACACCATAATTGCAAAAATATTTAAGTAGTTTAGTGAGTAGTTGTAATGGTTCAATCTTGTGGTTTGAGAGGGTTTTAATAAAAACATGTTATAAATGATTTTATATGATGTGGTTTTAATCAAGGGTGTGATATTGAAAATAAAATGACTACTGAGACCTAAAAAATTTAATGTTTTAGTAATTATCATTTTTAGATCATCCTTGACTATCCCAAAACACAATGTGGTTCAGGGAACCATGTCATGGTCATCCAAACTAATTTAAATTTAAATTTGGGTTTCTTATTTTCCTTCAATTCAATAATTTATCCTTTTTAGTGACCCTAAAATAAAAATAGACCCTATAAGGTTGTTTTTGAGTTCCTTTGGTAGACCATTGATTCATAATCTAAGGATATCTTTCTCTCTAACCATTCTTCTTTTTCTTTTTATTATATTATATGTATTAATATGTAGTGGAAAATGTGTTGATGCGTCAAATGATTTATGTGTGCTTGATAAATTATAGGTTTATTTATAATATTTATGATAATGTAAAAGTCTTAGCATTGTAAATTATTTATTGGTGATGTGATAAACCTAGAATCAATTTGATGAATGTGATTTGGAAATTATATTTATACTATATGTTCATAATTTTTAATTTCAATGCCTTTTTTTTATTTTGGTAGATCATTGTTATTAGCTTATATATATAATTAAATTAACCTTAGTGGGGAATTTTTATGTATGAATTGCCAATTTATTCTTATTTTTATTTTTATAATGATGTTTATGGAGTATATTTTTTATATTTTATATGACTATGGGATAGTATATTATAGATTTCATAATTTAGTGAGGTTTAAATTAAGTGGCTGAGTTGTGGGTTTGGTATTGTTAAATTCGAAGGGTTGGTTATTTCTTATGTTCCACTAACTAAGTTTGATTACCTAACCAATTCCCATATATGGTTTTTGGGTATATATTAAAACCATAGCATCCATGATATGATGGAATTATATGGATGACTACTCCCCCTCTCCCTATATTCCTTACATCCTTATAAGTGATAGTAGCTGTGGTATGTGGTTGATTTAGTTATAATACTTTTTATGATATTTCGATGTGGTATGAAGTTATAATATATGGTTTTGGAATGAGGTTAAAGTATATAGAAATGTGAAGGGATGGGAGGGCTAGGACATGTGTCATTGGGATATGAAGGTTTTTTATTAGAAGGTAAGTGGGTTGGGTATACCTCCATTTCTATATTTATAAGATTTACTATAATTATAGTACATGAAAATTTAAGTAGTGAAGCTGTAGTGATATGGGTTAAAAGATAACAAATTATGGGACATGAGCCAGTTTCTTTATTTATTCATTAAATCTTTCTTATTCTTCATTGATATTGAAATGAAAATTTCTAAGGATTATGTATATGTGTATTCCCCCATTCTTTTAAATATAATTTCAACTCTATTTTCAATAATGTATCATAGAATATATTTTACTCTACTTGCTCAAAGCATAACGTTATATAAACATTAAAATGGTTTCTATACCTTAGGATCTATCTTCGTTAGTATTTTTATTGGATATATTTTAGTTTTTAGGACATTTCATACATATTTACATTTTTTTTGGATTTTAGGTTCACTTTATTTATGTTTTTTAGTGTTTTCTTTTGGTTTTATTACATTTTCCTAGGAACAAAGAAGATATTTCATTCGCTTTTTCAGGTTATATACCCTCATAACTAATCAGAATCAATAGCCAGTTGTATTAAATATTGTATAATCACACATGGATTCACTACGTGCCTAAGATGGATTACAACGTATTTGAGTCATAAAAGTGTGGTATCAAATATAATTTTTTTATAAATTTTGGAGAAAAACAAATGTGGATTTAATTGGTAATATAGTGCCATAGTGTTATCTAAGATTAGTGTATAATATAGGCCTCAGGCATCAATTAGGATGTAGAGGGTCCATATGAGGAAATATAAGGACACTTATAATTTATGGGTCTTATATAATAATGAGTGTACTAATTTAGAGGTAGACATATAGGTATGTTAAATGCATAATCCTTTATTGTGTATATGTTAAAATTTACTGAATTTTATAGGAAATTGAAATAAATCTAATTTAAATATATTGATTTAATTTTAAAATATAGGTCTAGATTTTTTTTCTCTTATATACATGGATTAAGGATGTTGACCTCACTTATTTAGAATTTTTATGGTGTATCATGATGCTTTGTGTGACTCTCTAGACCTAAACAACCGAAAATGATGCTAAAAACATAGTCTTTACATGATGGCTTTAATAACAACTCATCTAACCCAATTATAACTGTCCATAATCAAAAGATAATATTGATTCACTTACATAAAAAAACCATTATAGGTTTAGAGATTTAGAGAATTTGAAAAAACATTATATAAAAAACCATATCTTTCCAACCAAATGGATATTTTTTCCATTGTGCCCAAATTCTCCTATTCCATAATAATTATTCAATATCACCTAAAATATAATCCAAAAATTACACCATTCTATAAATTTCATATTTATTACCCATATTTATAGCCTTAGGAAATTAAAACAAAAAAATTGTTATAAAAAAGTTCTCAGTAAAGGAAATCATATTGTGGATGCTATCATAAACTAAACAAGGTATGGAAAATATGGTCAAGGTAAGTAATAATAAAAAAACACCATTTATCATATTTCATGAGAATAAATTACTTCCATATATCATATAAAAATGTAAATAATCACATTGAAAATAATAACTGAATTCATAATGATGGAATTTATAATTTTAGATATCGTAATATTATTTTCAAGGCCTTGGGATAAGAAATCATACATAAATTAGTGAGGAATATTTAAAATACCTAAGATAGTTTTCCTCATGAAACCTACTAGTTCATAAAGGGGTTATCTAATATCTTGACGCACCTATCACTTATTAGGTCCAATTTATTCATCATATTAAATAAATGAATCAGTACAATAAATTTTCAACTTTCCATGAAAATCAATACATATTTATTTTAAAATAAGTATATAGAAATAAATATTTCACAATACATAATCAAAATTCTTTATTATTCAATAATTGTCCAAATATAAGTAGAAAATTATATGGATTGTTAATGTTTACCTAGTCAATAAATGGGTTATCTTTCTTAGTTAACACCCTCAACTTGATTTATGTAAAATATGGTGCTAAATTAATATAGAGTAATAGGGATATAGACAATTCAATAATCCAAATTATATAAAATAAATATTTGATAATAAAGAACATATACCTGATGTCCACAATCAATGCATCATAAATGAATTTTTAAGGCTATATTAATTTTTTTTGGAAGATAGCGAGTAAAATGGAAGAAAAATGTTTGGAAATAAATTTCTTGAATATTTTTTTACTTAGTTGTAAAAAATTATTTAAAGTAACATCAAAAACTATTTTTATCATATGTCATGATGAAATTTAAAAAATTATGTTTAAGACCATTTTATATAATGAAATATTGAAAATAAGATATAATTTTGTAATGAAATAATGATTGAAGGATAAAATTATATATAATTGGAATAAAATTACTTTTCAAAAAAATTAGGAAAATAAAATCTAATTATTCAGAAAAAATAAAAAAATAATAGCAATAGATGATAATTTGAAAAATTCATCATAACTTGTAAAGGAATATAAATGATAAATAAGGGCCATGATGGTGGGAAAATTGTTTCAAGTATAGAATGAGAAAAATATATTCATTTCACATTAATGTAATGAAAGTATTAAATAACTTCTATAGAAAACATTATGAATATTATATTTAAAAATTTGAAAGAAATTTAATGTTTAAAAAATGAATTTTGGAAATAATTTAATATCAATTAAATTTTTTGAAACAAAATAAGGAATTAAGATATGAAGGAAAAATAATCCCAACCAAAAAAGAGAAATATGGTTGGATTTTCTTAAAAAAAATTGGTCGTTTTGAGTACCAATGAGAAAAAAAATTATGGAATAGTTTTAAAGACAAGGAATATTTAAATTAAAAATATATAGTTAGTTTTTAAAAGATAAATATCTTATAATTCCCCCAATGGAGATTCAAGAATAAACAGTCCTGATTAAAAGAGGGACTGAAAATAAACCCGTGTAGCTTTGGTAAAATTGTAAATAAAACCTTAAGAAAGGGAGAAACTTATTTGGATTATTAAATCACCATAATTTTCAGGTAAATTATTATAAAATTAATTCAAGGATAGTATATACTGCAAAAAATATATATAACTGGTGGTGAATATGGCATATGTATGAAAGAAATAAATGTGAGAAAAAAACACTTATGTCTACTCTCAACTTCCACAAAAGAACTTTAACCTCCTATATAATAAACATAATTATCATATTGAGTTATTTTAAGAACTTTTTGAATTAAATTTCATTTATTATTCTTCAATTATAATCATTTAGTACACATTTATTAGTCACTTAATATATTTTTTCATCATCGAATGTTTGTAATTTCTACAGTTTCACAAATGTTTTATAATGGTGATATCATACATTATTATTTGAAGAAAAAATTAACTTATATATTATTTAAGGTATTTTATTATATATTCCATTTTTATTAATAATTTTTTATTTTTATTATAGGAAAATTTTAATTACGATTCCGAAAGATGAAATTGGTGACAAGCTCATTTTCGAGTAATTTTCCGATACCAACATGTTACTTTATAATAAAAATCAATTCATGTGTTATAAGTAAATAATAATACCAATTAAAATTATTAATCCTTAATGTTATATATATTATTACAATATATATTTATATTTATCCAAGTATAAAGTTGATGAAAAATGAATTATTACACTTCCTGGAGGAGGTAGTCTGCAGGTACGCACTAGTGATGTTTTAATATTTCATTGGGTGGAAATAAAAGAAGATAAATAATATTTTACCATTTTAATTTAATAATTTTTATTTAAATACAATATAAATTAATTAAATATAACTATATATCAATCACTGAGATGAGGTGATGAAAAATTAATTACGTTTCTCTGTTGAAGCAGTAGTCAGTATGTACACGCAAGTGATTTTTTTCATTTTCCATATGATGGAAAAGAGATTGAAAATGGTATCATTGTGAACATGGAAAAAAATTACTATTTTAAATATATTGATATAATTATTTTAATATGGTTATAGAAAATTTGAAGTAGGTTTAAGAAGAAATAAACTTGAAATTTCTTCGTTAGAACTTTTATTCCTTCGTTGGATAAAGTTCATTGAAAACGCCTTAAGGATTCTTGGATGGTTCTTTTGGGAATAGAAAAAACCACCAGGTCAGGAATATTGGATTTTAGATGCTATGTGGGTAGATATAATTTTATATAATAGTGTTTTGGGGTGTGTGTATAATTGATAATTGGAGGTACCCATTTATAAGTGAGGGTAGTGGAACCCTTGTAAATACCATTAACATTAAAATAAAATAAAGTTATTTTCAATTTAAAGTGAAATCAAATGGAAAAAAACTTTAAGATAAAAAAATTCAGATCTAAATACACTCAAAAAATCATATTTATAAAATTTTAAGTGGTATTTCAATCATTATCTCTAATTTTAACCCCCTTATTAAACATTTTAATACTTATTGTGATGAAAAAAATCATTATCATTGAAATTATTATGTATGAATAAAAATTAAATGATACATATTATATATTTTGTATATGATGATTCCAAATATTCATTCCTTTTTTTAAAAATCAGTTCCAAGAATTGTTAAAATTTCGTTGGAATAAAATTATAAGAAGGATAAATAAAAATTGTTTTTGAAAAAAAAAATCCTTTTTGAGCAGAAAAATGAATTTTAAAAAATAATATATAGATTTTTATATATCAAAATATATTTTTAAATAAATTAACAAAGTATTTTTATGTGACCTTATAACTAATTCATATTTAAATTTTACTTTTTAATAACTTAATTAAAGAAGATGGTCAAAAATAGTTCAAAAATTTTTATCATAGGTTTATAAATTCAACATAAATTTTTTAAATGGTTAGTTTTTCTTTTTAAAATATTTAATTGTTCTATTAAAAAGTTTTTACATACTTTAGAGTCTTTTTTATACCATAATGATGACACAAAATTCCGAGTTTTGATCAAATCAGAATTATTCACTATTCTCCAAAAAAAATATTTTTTTAACTATATAAATTTCACCCTAAGATGATTTTAACACGATGAATTAAAAAAGTATATTAATTTTATCATATTAATATTTTAAACTTTTTGGAAATTTCTAATTGAAAATATTAAATATAAATAAAAATAACTTTTATAGGAAAATATCCCTTTAAAACATCAAGTGTTATTAATATTATTTTATATAAACTTATAATTAATTATGTTTTAATTCATTATTTAATTCATTTTCCTCTTTTAAATGGATATATTTATTAAAGTTCACTACCATTCAAAAATTATTTTTTGATAAATTCTTCATTTTAACATTAACTGATTTTAATCATATAACATTAATTTTATATTTTATAATCATCAAGTTTTATGTGTCAAAAAATATAATTAATTATAAGTGTCATAATATATTAATATATATTTATTTACTCATGTTATAGATTAATATATCATGCCTTATTTTAGTTCAGTGTTTCATGAAATGTAATCCATTGAACATAGTATTATTTGAAGGATAATTAAATATTAAAATTTTAGGGTGTTACATAACCCCTTATTAAATTATGTGATATAAGTGTTTAGAGGTACACTAATGTTTTATGTTGATATTTACATATTAAGAGTGTATGTTAAATGGACAAAAGGGTTCAATGGAAGAAATAGCTTAGAATATGGAATCCAGATACCGGTTATGATTCACATCATAAATGGTTATTCAGTAAGTGAATGGATTTCCTGGAAGATGGTTTAAATATAATTCATTTACAGATGGTCAAATCTTCTCACATCATGAACTTATATTCATGACCTGAATAGGTTTTTTGGATTATAAGTTGAGGAAACTATTTTTTTCGTTTATAAGGGAACTCAAAGATTCATGATGTTAATCCATAATTCACATCATGCATATGGTTGTATCAAAATATTTATTTACTTTTTATACCCTATGATCCTTGTTACATTCTCTCCCATTCCACTCAAACCCATGTTAATATTTATGATATTTCGAAGGATATATATAATATATAGTTCTTCCTCAATGAATCTTCAAGCATTGAACCTTTCGGAATCAAAGGAATCATTAAGAGTCAGAAAGGGAATCATGTTTTAACCATTAGATGTATGTTTATTTCCTCTCCATCCACATTTCCTTAGAACATGAAGGCCTATGTTTCTAAATTATATTATTTATCTTTCTTCTAAAAAATCTATAAGTGTTTTTTCTATATAAAAAGTTTGATTTTTGGTTTTTTAATGTGGAATCATGGGTGAAACAGACAAGGTATTTTGGAAAAAGTTTTCATCCAAGGGTTTCTAGTTTAATGTAAAAACATAAATATGTGGACTTTTCATAAATGGTTAGTGTGTGTACATACTTGCATTAATGGTGCCATGATGTTTTGGAATTGTATATCTTTATATTAATAAATTAAATTTATGAATTAACAAAATGGATACAATATAATGTTTAAATGTATAAAAAATAGTTTAAAACTCATCTAGTTAGTAATTTATATGAATGTAGGTTAAGAAAAATACATTTTTTAAAAGTTGTTTTTATCTAAAAAACTTATTTTGATATATTTTATATTTTCATTTAAAAATTAAATTTTTTGTATTTAAAATTTAAATTAATTTAAATGGATTATAGATTTTTAATAATTGAGAAAAAATATATTTAATTATTCCAATTTTACTTTTGTTCATAAGGATAATTTACCGATTTAAAAATTTTGTTACCATTATAAAGGTAAAATTATGTTTAAAGTGTTAAACTAAGTGGAAATGTTAAACAATATCATAATATCAAATCACAAAAATTAATGGATGATGTTATTCATGAATCATAACTAATATTAGTCACTTTTTATCCACTTTATTATTAAAATGATAACCTTATACATTAAGTAATTAATATTTTTTAGAAATTCCTCTCAAAAATCACCTATAGATGGACCCCTTGTAACCACTCACAAACTACTCTTTTCCATTATTCATATCGTTAATATTTACCCATTTTCCCTCTAAGGAATTCTTCTTATATTTTTGGTATATTTTTTCCTTTATAAAAACCTAAATCCATCATTCCAAAGGAAACAATGTTGAGAAGTATATAGTTCACTAAGAGGTTAAAGTGCATTCTGGAAAGTTGAGAAATATGGTAAGGGTTTCAATACCAATATCATTTCTAAATTAATATTATAAATGTTTTACCATACATCTAGGGAAATTATATTTTATTTATTTATAAAACGCCATCCATTTTATCAAATGGTAATCCATGGGTTTTACATGTATTCTTACAATTTTACCTTCATTTCATTCACAATTTGACTGAAAATATGCTTTTAAGTGGATTTGAACCAATCGATTTTTTTGCGAGTAGTATTTATTATCCATGTAAATATTATTTACTTTGTTAAAAAATCTCTTTATTTATAATTATATGATTTTTTATAGTCTTTTTATATTGGTCTTAACATTCTGTAAATTTTTTGAAATGAATCTTTTTTAACCATTTCAATAATAAAAATTTTATATTGAATTTTAAACTCATTAAAAAGGTGTGAAATGAATATTTATTTTTAATATTTTCTATAGGAATTAATTTTCCCAATGTTTTCTTGTTTTTTCTTTAATAATATTTCTCTTTATGTTTTCATGGTATTATTAAGTAATTTCTATTCTCATTGTTTTATGATTTTTTTTATTAGAAAAAATCGATATTAAAAACATAAAAGGGTATTTCTTTTCATCATTTTGAGTAATTTATTAATTATGTTAAAAATCCTATTTTTCAACATCCTTTGTTGTTTCTTATGCTTTACTGTGGATATGATTTCGTGGTACCATCTACCTTTTTTCCACTTAATGGTTTATAATACTGATTTATAGAAATCATTATGGAACTTATTTCTTTCTCATGGGTTAATTAAGCAGTAATGAAATTATGAATGTTTTCATGTTATTGTGGAACAAGTATGTGTGGTTTAACATTATTTGATGGTTGAATCTACTATATCCCTCTAATTAATTACGTAATATTTAATATCTTATTATATAAATATATAATAAGTGTGGTAATCCAAATTATACTATTTTAAGGGATGTGAGTGGTTACCCTATATCCATTATATTATGGGAAGGTGGTCAACCTGGTACATTATTATTTGAATATATTTTTTGTTAACCTCTATATATGTTAAAAATTATATTGTTATTTTTATTGTACATTATTTTGTTATTAAATGTAAATGTGTTATATTATAATTCCTCGTGATTATTATCTTATATTTTTACACTGCTATAACTCATGTTTTATATCATACCAAAATTTTTATACCATGACTCATGTTTTATGATATATGTTTTATTGGGTATGATTTTCTTCTTTTATTTTCATACACTATGATTACGTTCTCATACTTGTAAGGGCATCTTATTATCACTAATGAAATTTAATTATCTTCTCTTATGTTCACCCCTTACGAAGAATCTGAGAACACCCTTAGTTATATATCCATTCCACATGTTATGAATAATTGTATCATATATTATATGTATATAATTGTATAATTTGTGAATAATATTTTCATGATATATTGAAAATTTGTTACAAAATATTTTGATTATTTATTTAGTCTCCAATGTCACTAATGTTATATGTCCAGGGGTGTATTCAATTGTAAAATATAATGAAAATAATTTAATATGATGTTATATGTATGCATGATGTGATTTGGTGGTCTCATTTGGTATAAAAGTAGGTTTTAGTCATTTTTAGGGATTATGTTATAAATAATTAAGGGTTATAACCTAAAAAATCATGATCCAAAAGTATTGTATAATGAACCTAAAATGTAATAGGTCAAAATGAAGGTTTCATTGTTTAATAAAAATTAGGATTGATTTTATTTATACTTTTATTACTTACTCTGATTATATTTTTTAATACTCACACTAAGCTTTTTTGGATTTATACAATGGTCGGAACAAGGATGGATCGAGTTAAGAATTATTGTGATGGATAATGTAATGATTGTCTCAATAAGAAACCAAACAGGATGTGAGTTGGAGGCAAAAATCTTTTGGTTGTGCTCCCTCAAATCTATCTATATGTGAATAATAACACGAATCACGAAGAACTCCCAAACACACTCTTAATGGAATAATAGTCCATTGGGTCCTTTATTTAGCTATTTCTACCCACCTTTAGTGGGAATTTTAACCCAATTATTAGTGAACAATGGATCAATAAAATAGAGAATATATTATTTATTCTCTACTACTCGAAGTATGAAAGGGATATTTTTGTTTTTTATTGTTTTTAAGGTGAAAATATCTAGTAGTAGATTCTAATTAGGAATATGTTGAAAGATGATAAATTCAACACTATGGAATTTTATGAGTATAAGAATATATTTATCAATAAATAGTTTCCCCAAACTCTTTTTACTTAAATGGAGTGAGAATTCATGGTGATAAATTAATATAAGTATGAAATCATTGGTACCTATGAAGAAAACTTCACAATATGTGAAAGGTATAATTCTAGATATTTCATTAACCTTGAAATATATTTCAATATTATAATTAGTATCTTAAAACCAACATTCAAAAATGAATTGGATATAATAAACATTAGTAACATGGATGAAATTTTCCAATTTACTCTGAATATAGAAATTTTAGAATTACATTATTCTCATTTTTTACCAGGAATAGAATATTAGAGTTTCAAGGGAAAGAAAATGATCAAATACATTGAGTAAATAACATTTATCTACCAACATGTCCAAGATATAGGAAGAATCAAATGAGGAATTATTTTAAGGAAATGAAGGAATAATTAAAGTGTTTTAATGAATTTCATCAAGAATATTAAGGTTTAAATGGTATGATGAAAACAATAATGATTATATTATTGAATCACACATGCTATAATGATTCAATTGTAAGGATTGTGGAAATTAAGCCAAGTGATGCACCAATATTAGGTTTAATGATGACAATAAATGTAAACATCCTCTAAATCCATGTCATATATTGAAAGAGAATATAATCAAACATAAAATGTTAGGTCACAAAAAACACTAAAAGGAACACTTATCCTCCACTCTTGAACTAAAAATGTATTTTTTATTCTAGTTCTACCCATTCTTCTATATATGGGAAATGTTTTAAGATAATACAATCACCTCCAAACAAAAAGTTATATAGTTTTTATAGAAAACTAATTGTGTTATAATGATTATATCCTATGTATATAACACCTCTATAAAATAATTTTTTGTGGAATATAGTCCCTATAAATGTTATTATTCCCCCTATAGTGGAATTTGATGTTATATTTGGAATGGATTGTCTCTCTCTATATATTTCCCATATTAATTCACAAGATATTGATCTCATATTTTATATATAAAATCAATATAAGATCATTTATTAGTGTTAGTCTTTTCATGAACATCTCATGGAAATAACTTCTATTATATGGGTCTTTATACCCAATAATGGGGAGTATTTAGCTCAAACGGTAGATGAGGGAGTCAATACTGAAAATATTCCAATTTTGAAAGAATAGTCTTAGGATTTTCTAGAAATGTTTATTGGTCTCCAATAAATAATGTGGTTGGGTTTTCAATAAAACTCATATATAGTGTTATGCCTATATCAAGGACTCCATATATGATATCCCCAATTGAATTAAAGAAATTTAAGAAGATTCTCCATAGGAATATTGAAAAGGGTTTAAATAACCAGGTGAATCGCCATGGCCTGAACTGATCTTCTCTATTAAGAAGAAATTTTTATCAATTTATCTATAAATTGATTATTGTGAACTTGAAAAAATCTTAAACAAGAACATGTATCTTATTTCCTTTGTGGATTACATCTTCGATCACCTGTGAGGGACTCGATAATTCTCAATTATTTATCTTTAATTTGGATATCATCAATTAATGGTGAGTAGAGAGGATCTACCCAAGAAAACCATCTATATAAGAATTGGGATGTAATGACTCTATTTTGGATGGATTTTTCATTTTAATAGGTCTATACATATATCTAGATTAATCTTGGGATTTGATGTGTTTTTTAGGTGTCTCAGGATCCAAAAATTAACATAATAAAAAATTAATATATTTTATTTCATTTACACCCATTGTTTTACTATTTCCATTTTTTCCGTTATGTAGTACCTCTAATGATAATTCTGATACCACCACCGATTCCAGAATGTGGGGCTTACCCTTGTCATAACCTAAGGTTGGTCAGCCTCAAATGTTTTTAGGGAGGTGACCATTAGTGGGTGCATTTAATAAAATAAAGAATTTATTTTAATTATTATAATTAAAAGACCTAATCTAAACCCATCACAATAACATAAATTTTACTTTTAATCTCTGGGGATACACATATAACCCTTGGATGATTTTAGAGGAGTAAAATCATTCTTTATTGGTGGATTAGGATCAGCAAATAACAAGTGATAGGATCAATATGGATCGAGAGGCCAATAATGTAGTGGGTCTTCTTCATCACTGGACAATTTTTTTTCACCAATGATTAATCCAAAATTAATATAGGTCGTGTTATTTATTTATTTCTTCCCTATTTGATTTAATCAAGCATGGATTCTTTTCTCCTTTAATTTTTTATGTTCTTCATTATCACATGATCCTGTTTAACTAAATTGAAATATTGATTCCAGTTTATTTTAGTTATTCTATCATTCACCCTTGAATATATACATTTTTTGTGATAGTTTTCCATGAAATATTGTATAGTGAAGGATTTTATTCATTCTTGTTCATTTATCCCCACCTTTATTCATGTTATTTGATGTTGGACCATGGGATCACGGTGCGACATTCCCTATGTATGTTCGAGCATGATCAAACCAATGTATTCATGGAGGTTTTGAAAATTATATATGGGATGGTTATTTGTGAAAGGATTTGGATAGATTATGGGTGATTATTTAGGGATATAGGATTTGGACAGGAAATGGAAAACTCTACAATACAAGTGATGACTCATTGGTGGACTATTGGATTCCGATTTACTACCATGAGATGCTAGGAATCAATAGAAAAAGTTGTGACAATCTGATTTCATGGAAACAAATGAAGATATTCCTGGTGGTGAAGGATGGTCTAGATTCGTGTGAAGAAACTTGTTTTTCTAGGAAAAACATAACTACATGGTATGCACTATGATGAACACACATTATGTAGTCCCCTATCTATGGAGGATTGGGTTTTGGGTGGAGATAAGAATCACACATAGTATAGATAGTACAACACGCCATGTGACCCAGTGATGTTGCCTTGTTATGTACTCATAAATTATAAAAGTAAGGAAATAGATAGAAACATGACCCCATAAAATGTAGACAACAATGGTCATGAACTCAGACACGATCATGATACATGTACACAACCATGTACACAGGCATGAGCCAATGTACTTTAGCATGACTAATAGAGCATGGGTAGGCCTTGGGTGTCTAAGATAGACCGTGTATATAGATACCCATTTTTTCATTATAATACTTTGAAATATTTCTATATATATTTCTAGAACGATGCACTAATATGGCATGAAATTCTGAGGCAAGGTGTACCTCTAAATTAATTTTATAACAATATTAAATTTATTTTCTATTATGAACACATAGTTCTTAAATAAAATGGGATAAATCTTTAATAAAATCGTGGATTGGAAATCCAAGACCACGGTTGAGTTTGAAATACACTTTTTTACCCTAGGTACAACCTAAAATGGTTTTGTTCAGGGCATTCAGAGTCCTCACTCATTAGCAGTATGTTCAATGAAATAAATATATAATTACTTATTTATTTATTTTCATGTAGCAAAATATTTTATAAGATTAACACAATGGGGAATCCTGCAGGGTTAAATGTATAAACCATTGGAGGACTCTAGATCGCCTTCTTATCCATTATTAGTGACTCTCATATGATGATGATGAAACTCTGGATTATAGAATATTGGGGTGTATCAAATTCATTGACTTCTTCCATTCATTGGTGGGTGTGTTCTTACAAGAAAAACAATCTGATATCTAGGTAGGACTCATTTACTTTGTGATTTATTCCCTTTTGATTAAATGGTTTGAGAGGATTGGTCATTTCTATTTATCTGTGCCAACTATTAATTGTCCATGTGCCCGTGTTTTGAAATTTAAATTTATTTATTCAATGCTTTCAAACCATTTATTCTCATTACTGGTCGTTGGGAAAGAACACATGGAAACAATTTATTAAACTCTTTTTATTATTCTTTTCCCCAAAGTTTTCATTTCATTTATCACCTATTATACCCTGATGTCCCGATGTGACATTATCTATTAGTACCAATCCCAATCAAACCCCTATAAGGACAATGATTTCTTGAGAAAATGATGAATCAAAGAATCAAGCATAAATCTAAGTTCATTGAATGAAATGGGTGATAATTTTGATAATTGGTGAAAAAATCATTGATAAATAAAGCGTTCTGGTGCTTAGAACATGCGATGGGTTTCCAATGAACAAAGAGATACAAATTTCTGGAGAGCGGCAGATAGAAACCATGAAGCCCTTTCCAATCTAATTATTGTGGGTAGAATCAAGGTGGGATCTATGGTGGAATGGCTAGATTCAAGGCATTGGAATCAGATTTGATATTTTGGAAAAAATATCAATTATATGACATTTAAGGGGATGAACACATGGTGTGTAGCCCCTTAAGTGATGTGGATAGGGTTTTGGGAATTCATAAGGATGACACGGCGTGTCGCTATCATTCACATTGTGTACCCCTTCCACAGTAGGGTAAATTTTGTGACGAATTACATGAGTGAGAACCCATGTGTAATTAAATGATTATGTACTGAATACATAGACATGAGGTCAAATACATGGAAATTTCCAGAAGGACACATCGTGGTCCCAATTGTCTTGGGAATTCTTTGTAGTATACCTAATTGGTGTGTACTGTTACATGGATTTGGATTCTTGAACCCCCCCCCCCCCCACAAGGACATGGATTATGGTGGAGTAAGACCAAACAGCCTATCAGGGGACCCACATGGAATGTGGTCCTGATCCACATCCTGGTCATGTCCCTGGTAATGGGAGGTACATAGATCCCAAGCCATAAAACAGTACATGCTAGGAATGTTTACTACATGGAGTGTCCATGTCAGCTAGGATGAGGATGTGTTATTCAGGTGACATCCAGGTATTTGAACCCAATTCTATATACCTGGTACACAACCATGTATTTCCACATAGGTTCTCACTCGTGTGATCCAACACATAGGTTTCCCAACCAGGAAAGGCTGCACGGTTTGTGAGAGGGCTATTCTACAACATAGGTGGAGCATGAAGATCACTTGAGGGTGGTTCTGTATTTTCTTCAAGAGCACCCACGTTAGGGTAATCTCTCAAAGTTTTAGTTTAGGATACAGGAGGGTCACTTTCTACAACATGTCATTTTTTAGAATAATTTATCCATGGATCTAGTGAAGATCGATGTAGTACTTTCTTGGGAGCCACATCAGATCATGTTAGAGGTGTTGTAATTTCTCAGTTTAGGAGGGTTCTATAAGAGTTTTTTATAGACTTATATATACATTAATAACCTTTGATCACACTAAAATGGAAATTTATTTCTTTTATCTAGAATGAGAAATTCCAGAAGGCCTTTGAGGAGTTTAGGCTGAGGCTAAAAAGTGCTCCAATATCGATATTTTTAAAGTAAGGCATCAAATATGTAGTGTGTTTTGATACCTCATGATCTAGGTGCGGGTTTGTGTTGATGGATCAGTTGGTAGTTATCACATAAAAGTTGAGGGATGTGATATACCATGAGAAATAATATGAAACCCAAGACCTAGATATAGTAGTAGTGGTCTTCAACCTGAGGATGTGGGGACACTACCTTCTGGGAGAGCACATTGTTTTTTACATAGGCCATCAGAGTTTCATATACATCTTCACAGAGATATCTAAACATGGAATAGTGGTTCTGGTTGGAGTTCCAACATGTTTATGACTTTCAAATTATCTATACATCTCTTAAGGGAAATTTAATCGCATATTCCCTTAGAATAAAATCTCTGTCTCGCTTGGTGTATGAGGCTTTGCAGTAGTTACCTTCCCTATAGATGAATCTGTTGGATAAAGAGCATAGAATATTTCTATAGTTGATGTTCTTGAATCCTATTCTTGATAAGTTTGTGAGAGACTCCCAACAATGAGACATAAACTGTGAGATCATACATGACTAGATACCCTTAGGTGAATCAGCAGATGGATATTCTAAATTATGGAATCATGTAAACATTTTCTAGGGACAGATAGCGGATCCAATAACGATGTGGGAGGATGTGATCGAAGAGTTAAACACTTCTCTTGTAATGCCACAACCCCTATTAACTAGAGTCAGAGCATTATTTTAATACATTTTCATGATTACAAGGAATCAAGTCCTGAAGGACCAATCAGTTTAGCAGTCTGCGAAAATAGATTACATACATGAAAGTTACATTACATTATAAACTGAAAAACAACAACAACATTATCTCCATTGAACACATTCATATCCCTTGGACTATCCCTGGAAGTCAGTCATAATATACATTTCACATCCTGGGAAAAATAAAACAAAGAAAGGGGTGTGATCAGATGCTCAGTATGGATAACAATATAGCGAAAATTTTCTTAAATAAGCACAAACATTTAACGCAATGTATAAAACAAAAACAAAAGCCTTTTAAACATAAAATTCAGCATAATATGACAAAGATAAATGAAATAATTCCATTTACTTATTCACATGGATATTATACTAGTCTAATAATCAAATGTAATATAAATATCTAATTTCATAATGATGGAATGCATAATGACAGACTTCATAACCACATAGTCAAGGCCTTGTTTAAAGACAGCAAATAAGATTTTGTCAAGGCCTTGTTTTAATACACTAGTTTGTCCCCTGAGACCTATCGATGCATCGAGGAGCTATCGCGGGCTCCAACCATCCCTTAATAAGTCCAATGCATTCCTCATATGAAAAGGATTAAACATAACATAAACATTAATATTAAAAATAGCATATGAAATGTCAATACTTTATCCATAAACAATGAATGTTATAAAAATAACACATCCACAATCAAACATATCACAAAACCTTTAATGTAATATGGAGGATGTATTGCATAATAAATCAACTTATAAAAAGTTTAAAATCAATAAAAGGATGTTGACATAGATGAAAATTATTTGTAAAACTCTATGAGAGAAATAACCCATTTTCATAAAAACATTTAAAAGTTACAGAATTTAGAAAGGAATACATTTAAATACATTTTTGAATAAAAGTTTCCCATACAACATTGAAACTTTTTAAAGGAATTAACATTTTAAAAACATCATTGTCCATATAAATAAATCCCTAAAACCTATTTTGAAATCATGGACATTAAGAAGAATGATTTATAAGAATAAATATTTAAACCATTTAAAATGATGATCTAGTTAAAGATTCCCTTCCATAAAACCATAAAATATTCCTTTTGAAAATATTTTTTATGAAAAATGGTTGTCGATGATAAAGAACTCCAAGTAGATACTCTTGTAAAAACGACCTCGGATAATGAAGAGATTGTATAATTAACCCTTACCTTGAACATTCCTTTGGTTGAGGGTACATTTAACCTCTTGTATAATGATCATAGTATGCTATTAAATTATACCAGACCCATATTCATATTTATTATATCATACATGATTCATTTAAGATTTATAATACTCATATAATATTTATTTTAATGTTAAATTAACATTTCGGGTAATAATCGATTTCTTTATCGTACATGTTTTAACTTGTTATTCTTGATCGTATCATTTAGATCATGATTTAAATACTTCCAGAATATAAAATTTGATTTATATATCATATATATTTATAATATAAATATTTATAATATATATATATATATATCTCCAATATAATTATTAAGTCATATTATAAAAATTATTAATAATATATTTTTATCATCGTCATTGAATGGTGAATGTGGAAATGAATCTTATCGCATCGTGGAGACGGTAATCTGTACGTACGCATGAGCGACAATATCATTATATTGATGATGAAAACATATGTAATTGGTTGATATATCATATTTACATAATCATTAACATGTTATATTTATTATTTATATCTATTATACCCATTATTATACCAATCCAAATAATGAAGTGTTTGAATAAAATACTACACCATGACGTGGAGAAGGTAAGTCATACGGATGCATGTATGGTGACTTTTTCATTATAGAGTGGATAGAATAACGAATATGGTTGTAACATTTTTAAAATAACATCACAGTATATAAAAGGTACATGATTTTATTATTTTAGTATGGAAATAACAAATAAAGGGGAAGTATAAGAAGAAAAAAACATGAATGATGGTGGTGAAACTATTACCTCTTTTCCAGGTGTTTCCTTTTTAGTTGATCAAAAGGGATCCATAGGTTGGGTTTATGATCAAAGTAAGGACTCTTGGATGAAGGGAGTATAGTTGAGAATGTATTGGGGTAGTGTTTGGCTGAGAAAAAAGGCTTTGGAGGTGTGAAATTAAGTGAAGGAGAAATGTCCTTTTATAAGGGTGTGAGGGTCACTTTAGGAAATGATTAAAATATTAATTTATTATACAATCATATTCGGTTTATAATGGCTCTAATTTTATTTATTTAGAGAATTGGGTGGTTATGGGTCGAAATACTCCCAACCAATAGGTTTTAGACAAGTTTTGGTCACCATTTTAACTTTATCTTTTAGATTTAACTCTTAGTTAAGTAGTTTGACATTTACCATGACTCTTTATATTTATTATATTATATGGTTATTAAACATAATATAACAAGACAATAAATCCCCATGTGATTAATTATTAATACATATAACCTTATCTATGTCCTTTGACAATCCATATATTTTTAGAAATATTATATCAATTAATTATATAGTATTTGTTTTAAAAAATCAATTATGTCAATTTTGACACTATTAAGTATTTTATTATTTTGAAAGCCATAAAAACTTTATCACTTCAAATAAAATTTATTTACCCATTTGTAACATGTCTTATTAACTAATTAAATTAGTTTACTTATTCAAAATTACCAATTTACATTTATTTAGATATATATAATAACAATTTTGTTAGTATTTCATTAATAAGGTAATTATTGCATCATCATTGTGTCATAAATAAATTAAATTATTTAAAGTATAAAATTTATAAATAAAATACCTATATTTAAGAAATGGTTTTATATTTATAATGAATATTTATAGTAAAATTTATCTTATTTATAACCCTATATTAAAAATTGTTTAGTTATAAAACTTGGAATTTGACACTTTTAACTCTTCTTTAAAAATAATAATAATAAATGTCCTAATATAATCCCAAAGAACCTAAAGGATCATATTTTTTTTATTAAGGTTGTTTTTGGATGAATTACACTTATCCAATAGAATTATGACATGTTTTATGGTAATTATAATACCATTTTTACCATTAATTACCCTATTTACATTTAAATGAGGTAAATAAAAGTCAAATGTTACTATTCACAAAAAATTATTTTCATCTCATTGAACCACATTTTACATTCGGATTTCAACCATGTATCTCAGATTTTTGAAATTATACTCATAGAAGCGGTAAAATAATGTTTTATGCAAATTGGCTAACATGCCTAGAAAGTGGGTAAAAGAGGTTAACAAGTTCAATAAAATTTTATACATCAAATTTTATTATAAAATCACTCCAATGAATTACAATGAACTTATATAGGAATTATATATATATTTTTACTAAAAAAAATTAAATTAAATAAAAAATTATTTAAATAAAAAGCTTGTTTTAAATAATAATGCAGTGTTTTTTCACTATTCATCAAAAATTTCAAGTTTTCATAAAAATACCAAAAATTAACCCTATGAAAATTTAGATATTCCAAATTTTAAAAAGAATTAAATTTTACAAAATTCAAAACATATAAGTTTAATTTAATAATTAAAATTTAATTCGTGTTGTTAAAACCATAAAGCGGGTTTTTAAAAATAAAAACTATCAAAATATTTACATGTGTTTATGTCAAATTTAAATATAAAGATACTTATAATGACCTATATTTTATTGAAAGATAAAAATTTAATCTTATTATACTTAAAAGCCTTTCAAATTCATTATTTGACACCATAAATTATTTCGATTAAAAAAGTTTTTTTCAATTAAAACATATTATTCTTCACTATTCGTCAACATACAAAAGTTATCATAAAAGTACCAAAAATTTATCCAAACAAAATTTTTATGTACTTATTCGAAAAATACATTAATTTCATTAAATAAATATATAATAGTGTCCAATATTTTTTTTAAATGTTTCCCCATTAAAAGGTGATAAAATTGCATTTTTTTGAAAAATACTTCTTTTATCTAAAAAAATGAATCCATTCTTATATTATTTTTAAGAAACAGATTATATAGATGATAAAATTATATAGAGTATATAAGATTCAAAATGAAGTTAATACTACTCATAACCACTTTTTGAACACCTACTTTGGTAAGTTGTGGTGCGCTCAAACTCGGTGTTGTGTGTAGTACAAGCTATTTAATTACTTTAATGAGATAACGTACTATGAAATCTTGGAGTGTTACATTCTCACCTCCTTCAACAAATTGCGTCCTCACAATTTGACATTGTTCTTCAAAAATAAAAAGTTAAAAAATAGAAAATTACCTTTGTGGAAAACCCTCATTGGAAATTGGGTTACTAAAATTTAGTCGTAATAAGAGGGAAAGAGAATAAAAAGATCACTACCCAATTATGATATCAATTATGAGAAAATTGGTGGAAACTAGAGACACATAATTCGAGGGAAAACATAAATATTTATAGATATTGATTAGGTCATCAATCACAATCAATTGTAATATTTATGGTCTCAAAGCCATCAATATATGATGATTTAAAATATCGTCGGTTCAACAAAACATAAGTTATTAGGATAACACATTTTTTTGTTTTAATATGCCTTCCATAAAGTTTAAGAATTAATTTATTCATAGAATAATAGGAAAAAATATACTTGACATATAGTGTTTCATCCTTAAACTAATTCCTACCATAAACTCATCTTTCACTCCAAAAGATAATTGAATTCAAAAATATTCTATTCATCCTATTCATATAGGGTTCCAAAAATAATAAATTTATAAATAATTTTTTATACTACTAAAAAACAACATTATGAAAACTAGGACATAACGTATGCTAGTGGTGGGTCATCCACCCTTGTCGCCCTTCAATTTAGGTTTAAAGTCTTACGGCCCTGCCGACGCAACAAGTTGTCACCTAACCTCCAGATTGTACTTTTTATGACAATCCAAATATAATCTCATGAAATCATTTAACCTTAACAATTGTATCCAATATCAAACATAATCTATTCCAACCATTATACATATCCAAAATACTTTTTTCCAAACTCACAGCCCAAAATTTATAAAGATGGTAAACACAATGAAGATCCTTTTTCCCATGTAATAACATGTGAATACCTTCATCGTGTATTCATTTAAAACACTATAATACCCTGAATTACCATAAAACCTTATTGATTACATTCATGCTCCCTTATTCCTTATATAATAATAGATATACTCTTTCTATCCAAATTTTTTTTAAACTCCAACAATGATGGAATATACAAATCATTAATCTGTTTCAAGGTAGTCAAGAATATCCAATATAATTTTTCCAAATCAATCATATATTATTCCAAAATCAATACCGCAGTATCAAAACCATATTATGGTTTATCTTTCTCTCAACCAAATATTTTCCAAAAAAAATTAACCTGCTATTGAGTCACTTTTCGTGGTTCCACAGAATCTCAAGTCCTTAATAAAATAGTACTACAGTAAAATCTTTATATACTCTATAATTATTATAACTAGTAAATAATTTATACAATACTCAAATGACATAATTCTTTAATATCAACATAAGTATACTAGTCATTACTCTTCATATGTGGTAATATCATAACTTCGTTATTATCCAACAACATCATTTTTGGTATACTTTGATGATTTTGGCATCGATTTGTGTTGTGTCCCAACTCCTTGTAGATGATGCATTGTACATTTGAAACCTTTTTCTTACCCTTGAAATCACGTACTTGGTGCCCTCCCATTCCCTTCAATCATTTACCAAGGTGATTCATTCCACAGTTATCATATGGAGGAAAATCCTTTTTTACCCTCTTCCCTTTATCCATATTTCTCTCTTCCATCCTTTTCAGCACTTGCTTCCTTTCAAATCCATAGGAGTTAGAAAATTATTTACTTATATTATTAAAACATGATACTATTTATTTATATGATGATAATATATGGGAGACTATTTCCCTTTTAAATGTTGGCTTAATTCCATGAAATATATGATTCTTATTAATCTTTATATCATGCGTATTGCTCGAATTCTCATTCCTTATACTAGGAGTCATTTCTAAAAAATGGAATACATTATGTTAGTTTATGAATTGTAATTCATAATTCCAAACTTGTAAAATAATTATCATAAAATTAAAATATTATGCATATAATCTATAATCATGAAATGTTTTCTTTGAGAAAGTATTTAATCCTTAATCCTTCATAATAGATTGTAATGAAAATGTGAATTATCCTAAGCATATACCCTGAGAGTGTCGTAACCAAGAGTGCAGCAAGGCCCATTGTCATGTACCCCGAAACCCTAGGTCAAGCCCGGAACTTCTTTTCGATGTTTTCACTTCTAGGTACATCTATGCCAGAGCTGCCTCTACCTTATCGTATCCAGACAAGGATGTATTTCTTGGAAAATACACAAAATCTCTACATTACCAAAATTCTATGAAGTTCTTCTATAGTAATCCTCAAAGTCTATCTTAGGATAATGTTCTCAAATTAGAGTTTATCTAAATCTATTTCCAAGGTTGTGCTAAACTTCCTCCGATACCAACTGTAATGCCCTGACCCATGTTACCCAGAGTCAGGGCATTATTTCAAAACATTGGCATGATTACAAGGAATCAAGTCCCGAAGGACCGATCAGTTTAGTACTCCTGGAAAATAGATTACATATATGAACGTTACATTGCATTATAAAATGAAAAATAAAAACAATATTGTCTCTATTGACCATATTCATATCCCTTAGACTATCCCTATAGGTCATTCATAATATACTTCTCACAACCTGGTAAAAATTAAACATAGAAAGGGGTGTGCTCAGATACTCAATAAGGATAACAATATGGTGAAAACATTCCTAAATAAGCATAAACATTTAAGGTAATGTATAAAACTAAAATAAAATCCTTTTAAACTTAAACTTCAGCATAATATGGCATAGATAAATCAAATAATACCATTTACTTATTCACATGGATATTTTACTTGTCTAATAATCACATGAAATATCAATAGAAAATTTCATAATGATGGAATGCATAATGCCAGACTTCAAAACAACATATTTATATCCTTGTGCCAAGACTAAAAATAATATTTTGTCAAGGCATTGTTCCAAGACTCTAGTTTGTCTCATGAGACCTACCGATGCATCGAGAAGCTATAGCAGACTCCACCCGTCACTTACTAAGTCCAATGAATTCCTTACATAAAAAGGTTTAAACAAAACAAAAACATTCATATTTAAACTGGCATATGTAATGTCAATACATTATCCATAAACCATTAATGGTATAAAAATAACACATCCACAATCGAACATATCATAAAACCTTCAATACTATATGGAAGATTTGTATCACAATAAATTAACTTCAAACAAGTTTAAAATCTCTCAATCCATGTTGACATAAATGAAAATGATTTGTAAAACTCTTTGAGAGAAATATTCCTTTTTCATAAAAACATTTAAAAGTTACACAATTTTGAATGTAAGACATTTAAAGACATTTTTTAATCAATGATTATCATATCACTTTGAAACTTTTTGAAGGAATTAACATTTTACAAACATCAATGTCCATATAAATAAATCCTTAAAAACCATTTTGAAATCATGGACATTAATGAGAATGATTTAGAAGAATAAATATTTAAAACATTTGAAATGATGATCTAGTTAAAGAGTACCTTCCATAAAACTTTAAAATATTTCTTTTTAAAACAATTTTGTGAAACAGAGATATGGATGATAAAGAGCTCCCAGTAGATACTCACGTAAAAACATCCTCGGATAATGAAGTGATTGTAAAATTAACCCTTACCTTGCACTTTCTTTTGGTCAAGGGTACGTTTAACCTTCTGTATAATGACTATACTAGGTTATAAAATTATACCATAACCGTATTCATATTTATTATATCATTGATGATTCATTTATGACTTTATACAACCCATTTAATAATGATTTCAATGTTAAATTATCATTTCGGGTAATAATCTTTTTCTCTATCGTAGGTGTTTTAACTTGTTATTCTTGATCGTATCATTTAGATCATGATTTAAATACTTATATAATATAAAATTTGAAATATATATCACATCTATTTAGAATATAAGTATTTATAATAGATATATATATGACATGTGTGGCACCATTTATGGAGATGGTAGGCCGTACGTAAACATAAACATTGTTTCTGTTTTCATCCCATATTGAACAAAAGTATGTGAAAAAGATATTTGTAAGTACATACATACATACATACATAAATATATATATATATATATATCCAGTAGTTTTATTATGTTATATGTTATATACTTATTAATAATATATATTTTTATAATCATCGTTTAATGGTGAATGTGGAAATGAATCTCATCGCATCGTGGAGACGGTAATCCGAACGAACGCACGAGGGACAATATCATTATATTAAGAGTGAAATAATATTTAATTAGATGGTATATCATATATAAAGAATCATTAACATGTTATAATTAATATTTATAGCAGTTATACTCATTATTATACCCATCCAAATAATGAGGAGTTTGAATAAATAACTGCTCCACAACGTGGAGACGGTAAGCCATACGTATGCACGTATGATGACTTTGTCATTATAAATGGATAAAATAAAGAATATGGTTATAACATATATATAAAAACATCATAGTGTATATAATTTACAGGATTTATTATTTTATTTTGGAAAAAACAATGAACATTGAATTAGAAGAAAAAAAGAACATGAAAGAGGGAGGTGAAATTATTACCTCTTCTTCGGGTGTTTCCTTTTGAGTTGATCAAAAGGGCTCCTTAGGGTGGCTTTTTGATCAATGTAAGGCCACTAGGTTGAAGGGAGGATAGTGGAGAATGTATTTAGACAGGGTTTGTCTGATCCAAATGGCTATGGAGTTGTGAAATTAATTGAATTGGAAGTGTCCATTTATAAGGGGGGTGAGGGTCACATTAGGAGATGGTTAAAATATTAATTTATTGTACTATCAAATTCAATTAATAATATCAGAAATTTAATTTATTTCTAGAATTAGGTGGTTATGGGTCTAAATCTTTTCAACCAATAGGTTATAGACAAATTTAGGTTACCATTTTAACCTTATCTTTTAGATTTAACTCTTAGTTAAATAGGTTGAAATTTAACATGTCTCTTTGTATTTTTTTATTATATGGGTAATAAACATACTATAACAAGACAAAATAATACCAAGTAGTTCATTGTTAATATATATGACCTTATCTAAGTACTTTGGTTGAACCATATATTTTTAGGAAAATTATATCAATTAATAATATTGTATTTTTTAAAAAACTCAATTATGTCAATTCTGACACTATTTAGTATTGTATTTTTTTTGGAATCTATAAAAACATTATCACTTCGAATAAAATTTATTAAAACAACCCTAACATGTCATATTAATCTATAAAATTAGTTTAATTCATCATAATTCTCATTTTATATTTATTTGGATATTTATAATATCAATTATTTTAATATTTCATTAATATAGTAATTACTGCATCATCATTGTGTCATAAATAAATTAAATTATTTAATGTATAAAAATTATAAATAAAATAACATTATTTATAAAATATTTTTATCTTTCCAATGAATATTTAGAGCCAAATTTATCTTATGTATAACCCTGTATTAAAAAAATAGTTATTAAACATTCAATTCAACACTTTTAACTCTTCTTTAAATAAAATAATAATAAATGTCCTAATCTATTCCAAGTGGACCTAAAGGATCATATTTTATTCCTAAGGATTTTTTATTCTAATTACAATTATCCAATAGAATTATTACATGTTTTAGGGTAATTATAATATCATATTTACCTTTAATTACCCTATATACTTTTAACTGTGGTAAATAATAGTCAAAAGTTACTATTCACAAAAAAATATTTTCATCTTATTGAACCACATTTTACATAATGATGTCAACCTTGTCTCTTGTATTTTTGAAATTAAACTCACAGAAGCGGAAAATTTATGTTTTATGCAAATTTGCTAGCATGCCTAGAAGGTGGGTAAAAGAGGTTAAAAAGTTCAATAAAATTTTATACATCTAATGTTATTATAAAATGACAAAAATAAGTTAAATTGAACATATATAGGTGTTATATATCTATTTTTACTTAAAATAAATTTAAATAAAATAAATAATTATTTAAATAAAAAGTTGGTTTCAAATAATAACGCACTGTTTTTTCACTATTCATCAAAAATTGAAAGTATTCAGAAAAATACCAAAAATTCACCCTAAGATAATTTTGATATTAAAAATTCAAAAATGAATCCTATTTTACCAAATTAAAAATATATAAGTTGTAATTATTAATTTCAAATTAATTCTTGTTGTCAAAACAAAAAAGTGGGTTTTTAAAAAGTTAAAACTATCAAAAGATTGACATTTGTTTATGTCAAATTTAAATATAAAGTTATTTATAATGACCTAAATTGTATTAAATGATAAAAATATAATCTAATTATACATCAAAACCTTTCAAATACCTAATTTAACACTATAAATTATTTGTATTAAAAAAGCTGTTTTCTATTAAAAAATATTATATTTCACTAGTCGTCAAAATATGAAAGTTATTATAAAAGTACCGAAAATTTATCCAAACTAATTTTTTATGTCCCAATTATAAATAAGAATTTAATTTCATTAAATTTAATATATAAAAGTTTCAAATATTTGTTTCAAAAAGAGTTCTTCATTAAAAGGCAGTAAAATTTCATTTTTTGAAAAATACTTCTTTTATTTGAAAAAAAAGATTTAGTTCTTATATTATGTCTAAGAAACACATAATATGGATGTTAAAATTATATATAGTATATAAGATTCAAAATTAATTTAATACTATTCATATATGCTTATTGAACGGCTAGTTTGGTAAGTTGTGGTGCGCTCGAACTTGGAGTTTCGTGCAATGAAATCTATAGAATTACTTTAATGAGATAATGTAATTTGAAATCTTGGGGTGTTACATCTCCCTTAGTTATACATCCTATTGTGGAGAAGATGCATAAAGACATTAAATATGGTTTTTAGTGGTTTGGTGTGAGGTGAAGTGTTGATGAGTTTACCACCTAGTGCCACACTTTCTAGTAGGTGAAGGATGAACACCATGTTCTAGGAGGGTTCTTACCGCCCCTTGAGATCCCAAAGTGTAAGTATGATGGAATATGCATAGACTTTGTGAAAATTATTCCACAATTATCAAAGGGACATGATTTCATCTGGGTGATAGTTGAACAAATCATGAATCTCCATACTTACCTAATATCAGAGAGTATATAGCATTGAAGATTTTGGTGTAGTTTTATATATGGGATATTGTTCACCTTCATGGGGTTCCCTCCGTGATTGTCTTCAATTATGATGTTTTATTTACCTCAATGTTTTGGAGAGGACTACAATATGAATTCATGACCCAAATAAATATGAGTATAGCCTCCCCCCCCACCCATAATGATGGGAATATAGAGTGAACTATCTAGGTGTTGGATTATATGTTGACAGATTGCATGTTAGAATTCAACCAGAGCATGGAGGATCACTCTCCCTTGGTGTAGTTTTCATGAAACAATAACTACCACTCTAATATCAGCATGGAACCATTTGAATCCCTATACAAGAGGCCCTGATGGTCACCCTTTTGCTGGATGGAGATCGGTGAGACATCACTTGTGGTCCCAAAGATGGTGTCGGTGAGGATGGATAAGGCCTAGGTCATCAGTGAGCATATTAATATTTCCCATAGAAGATATAAATCTTACATAGATCTTCATCATAGGCTTTTAGAGTTCGAGTAGGGAGAAAATTTTTCTTGTTGTCTCTATAAGATGATTATTCCAGAACATTTCCCTGGGATGCAGTATATCCTCGAGCATCATTAGGCTATATGATATCATGAAGAGGGTTGGTGTGGTTTCTTACTGCCTCTCCCTACCTCCACAGCTGGAGCAGGAGCATGATGTCTTCCATGTGTTTTAGCTAAAGAGATGCATGGATGACCATACGCATGTCATTTAATTGGGAGATATGGACATCAAGGATAAAACCAACTTTGTGTAGAACCTGATGGTGATCTGGAATCGACCGGAGATAACCCAACATTAATAGACCATCCCCTTGATTCACATGTAATGGTAGTAAGGAAAGGTGAAAGAGAGTTCCTAGGAGAGAAATCCAAGTTCATGATCATTATCTTATGTTTTTCATTTATTTTTTCATTTCATGTATGAAAATATTGATAGAGGGATTATCTATAGACTCAATTTTTTCCTTGTACGACTTTGAAGTATTTCTCTATATATTTTCCAGAGTTAGGTGTAGAGATGAGATGTGATTCCAAGGCCCGATGTGTCCGGAATTAATTTTATAAAATTTAATAAATATAATATTTATTATTCATGATTTTTTCTCAAATAAAATAGGATAACTCTTATAAATAATCTCAAATCAGAAATATAAGACCACGATAGAGTAAAGAATTCATATTTCCCCCTATATGTGGCCTAAATTAGGTCAGTGTGCCATTCGAACTCCTCAATCATTGGTGGTATGTTCAGTGAGAAAATTAGTTATTTACTTAATTAATTATTTCATTTCAATGTATCCAAATATTCTATATCAACATAAAAATAGAAAATCCTCCAGGGATAGTTTCATAAACCTTATGATGATTTCATATCTTCTTCTCCCTTCATCATTGGTGAATCACACATGACAATGGTGAAACTCTAGATCAAAGAAGATATGGACATAGAAAACACAATTAATTCTTCCATTTGTTAAAGAGAATGTTCTTCGATGAAGAAAAATAAAATATCCAAGTATCTCTCACCAACTTATTTATTTATTCCTTTTTAATTAAATTGTTTGAGTGTATATGTCCCTTCTATCAGTCTATTCCAATTGTGGAATGATCATGCTCCCATTTTTTAAATATAAATTAATTTATTCACTATATTATAACCCCAGATTCTCATTATTGATTATTTTCCAAAGAAGCATTTAAATGATAGATTAAACTCTTATTCTTTTCCATTTCTCCCTAGTTTTCTTTTTTTTCATCACCAGTTGGAACCCAAGGTCATGGTTCAACACTGTGAGATCGTACTAAGCCCAATCGAACTCCTAGAATCACAATTATTTTGTGACAAAAAGACAGATCAATGAATCAAGGATACATATTTTTTTGAAAGATGGGTATGGCCATGTTTAATATCTTTAAACAAATCATTTTTTTAAAAATGTTTAGTAGCACATGAGACGTGCGATGGGTTTCCAACGAATTAATTGAGACCAATTTCTGATGAGTGATGACCAAAACCAATGATTTTAAGTGGAATGAAGGAAGCTTATATATTGAAATAGATGGATTCAAGGTTTCATATCAAATATGATATTTGGGAGAAAATAACAATTGAATGCTCTATTTGGGGATGAACATACAATGTGTATCCCGTTAAGTGTAGCAGATAGGGTTTTAGTAAATAATTATGATGAAATGGCATGTATCCCTCCAACACTCTATGAACCCCTTTTTCAATTGGGAAAACTATGTGGAAGATCACATGGGTGGGAACCTTTGTGGTATTAAATATTCTTGTATCGAGTATATGGACACAGGATCAACTACATCGACATGTCTAGAAGGATACATCCTAATACCTATCGACTTGGACAAGTCATGTAGTACAACTACATGGTGTATACTATTATATTGATTTGGAGTTGTGGACCCCCACCTAGGTACATATTAAATAAGTGGAGTGGGACCACACACCATGTGGGTCCCCACACATTCCATGTACCCCTATAACACTTCTGAGAAAACATTAATCCCTCATATCTCCATCATTTGAACACGGATGTTAACCAGAAAATAGCCTATCCCGAGTGTTTTTACATGTCAAACATGATTTTTTTCTATGTTATGTATCTATAGATATGATGTGGAAATATACTGAGTATGATGCATTACTAGGTGACACTCAATGAAGGTTGTGATCACACAGGATCAGCAGTGATTTATGAGTGGTACCCTTCAGCAGGGCTGGACAATGGAGTTGCTCAATGACCATTCCAAGTGGTACCCTCCAGTAAAGATGGGTAGAGTATTTCTCTGATGGAAATTTTTAATTTTACCCTATATCAAGGCTAGATAGTGGAATTCCTTGACAACATTTCTTTGTGGATCCCTCTAGTAGAGCTGGGAAGTGGTGTTCCCTAATAACCTTTACGAGTTGTACCCTCTATTTGGGTAGGGAAGTGGAGTTCCTCATCAACCTGTCAAAGTGGTACCCTCCATAGAATATGGTTATTAGAGTACCTTGATTAATTTTTCATGTGGTAACTATTCATAGGGTTGGGTAATATAGTTCCTCTACAATCTTTAAGAGTAGTACCATTCAGCCGAGCTGGGTAGTGGAGTTCCTCGATGACATTTTCAAGCCATACCCTCCCGCACGGCTAGGCAGTGGAGTTACATGATGGCCTTTCTTAGTGGTACCCTCAGTAGTGTTGGCAGTCGAGTTACTCAGTGACCTTTCATGAGTGGTACCCTTAGTGGGGTTGGGTAGTGGAGTTTCATGACAACCTTTCTGAGTAGTTCCCTCCAGTAAACATAGGAAGTGGTGTTCTTAATAGACTATTAGAGTATAACCCCCCACCCCACCCAACTCATTTTACCAGGGCCTGGGTTACCTACCTAGAGTTTGTGGCACCTTGATTGTGTGGTACAGTGGTCAGGAATGGCATGACTTTGACCGTTACTTCTGGGCAGATGCGTGAGCTGGTGGGCATCATTGATGGACTTTTGGAACTATTGGCTACTCTTATTATTCTGACAGATCTGTGATATGGAAATACCCTTACTCTCTTATTTATTCTTCTTTTGGCTGAGAAAATATATATATTTCTCAATATATTGGCCTTTGGATTTTGTTAGTCTCTTTTTAAGAGAGAAAAATATGTATAGGGTATGCCATGTGCTTTGTGTGTTTCGCTTCTCGATGTTGGATGAGTCTACTCTCCGCTTATTTATGTTGATAAATCATTGTGTTTCTCATCTACAAACCATTTTAATTCCCTTTATTTCATATGAGGTTACTTTTACACTTGGTTTGGGTTGAGATGTTCTCATTGACTATATCTTTTATCAATTATCGTTCCTATCCTGTTTTTCCTATTAATTCTCTCCCTTCAGCTTTAATGGAATCTTACTGGTTTTGTATATTCTCACCCGTGAATGGTATTTCTCTGCATGTATTATTTCTTATATATAATATGGATTGTTTAATGGTGACTTCAGGGGATCATAGGGATACCATGTACTATGGACCGCGTATGGAAGCCACCTATTGATATTCCAAAGTTGGGATCTCTCAATAGTTTAATTTTCCAATTTTTTTGTGAATTGGGGACATATTTTAGGTTTTGTGTTTATTTTTTACCTTTATTTTTTATTTTTCACTATTTTACTCTGATACACCTTAGAAATTATGAATTCTTGGTTTACTTTCTAGTTTTATTTCATCTTTTAATCTTTACCTATACACTTTTTCATAAATATAGTTGTGTGTGTGAGTACAGGTACTTAGGAAATGGCATCCTTATTTTATATATACCTTCAGCACTGGTCTCCACCCCCTGAAATATGAAGGCTATTGGGGTAGTTGAATCTTGATCCTCGGCTTGGGTTGGGTCATGAAATATTGGTACCAATTTTTGTTTGATCCTTGGGATGTGGTTTGAATTGGTCCCCTTATAAGAATTTTTTTTGGTTTAGAGAAATAGTGTCAAAGTGTCCTGAGTTTGGCTCTCAGTCCATTGAATCAAAGGATGGTGTATAAGGCCTGTGTATCTATTCACCAGCACCTTGACTACCTTATTTTGACTCAGTATACCAAGACATTTTCAGTAAGGATCAATGGTACATGCATCATATAAGATTGATTATTTGACTATCCATCTTGATGCAACTCTCCATTAGTATATATATATATATTCTCTTCTGACCATGGTAAATCTTGATAAATCTCTAGAGGTATCGGTGAATAAAGCCATCCAGGATACCAGTTCTAGACCATGATGACAATACGATGAGTGATGAGGTCTCGGTTCAGGGTTCATCCTGCAACCCGCTTCTGCTGGGTGGATAGGGAGGAGAACCTCCACCAATTTTGTTGTAGATCAACCTAATAGAGTTGGATGGGGATGCACATAGGTTGAGTACACTCCATGTGTTTCCGCACCATTGGATGTTAACATTCCACAACAAGCCATATCCTTATGTAGTAGAGGATTTTCTATATTCGGTGCCACATATATTAAGTCTTTTTTAGACACTAAATGATAATGTTTTTTCATTGGTATTTGTCCTTTTCCATGGAGTATCTAGGAACTATTGGATACTTGTTACATAGATCCATGATGAGTCAACACTTTTGTGGAATGACTTCTAGCAGTTTTTCTATGAAAATTATGACATATCCTACTTTCGTTCAGTCTGGATTATGTAGATTATGGAGCTACAAGTAGAAGGTATGATAGTGGATTAAAATGTAGTTATGTTCAAATAACTTATATGATACTCACTTGACTTGGTCTATGTTGGCTACTTTCAAGCATGGAATTTTGAAAAGGGACCACATAGAGAGATTTTTTCCAGTGTAGTTCCCTTGTCTATCCCCACCTATGATAGGGTGCTAGAGAAGGCACTAGTGACAAGGATACTTCTATCAGAGTGGTGTCAGGTAGCTGGGGATGGTAGTGGACATCATAGAGCAAATTCATCTACGACACCTAGAAGGCTCTAGTAGGAATGACTTTGGAAGAGGTAGGACTCTCATGACCAGACTCAATCACATGTTCATATGGAATAAATATAGAAGAGAGAACCAAGGAATCCATGAGGGTGGAGGTGTTTCGCTATGGAAGAGCGAGATCACATGGTGCATGAATGCCTAACCATACATGAAGAGGAGTGGAAGCATGTAGCTAATGGACCGTTAAGGAAAAGATAGCTCCCTGATCAGGCATCTCCCAAGAGAGGATAGTGTGGACCCCTGGAGACAGAGTTAAGAGAAGAGTGGGAGGAGATATTGTTGGTGGATGATTCTCTGAGATCCTTTCCCCACCACCACTAAGTTTTCCACATCAGGCTCAGGGAAAAAGAGGTCAAGTTCATGGATAGCTGCAGACATTAGAGGGTTATGATCCCATAGTTCAAGAGATTATTAGAGTTATGATCTATGTTTATTATATGCTTGATTCAATGTTAGTAGACACAATTACAATTCATTACTTCATCTATTAAATCCTTGTTTGAGATATGTAGCTCCCAGTTGAGGTTATGGCTCCGTGATTTCATCTTGAGTTTCATACATGGAATGATTCTTCTGTATATTTTAACTTCAAGAAATGAAAGATATTTCTTGGTGAAGAAAGGTTCTTGTCGTACATATTGATCATCTCAATGGAAACCTATGATTTCATCTTAGGTCTGGATTTTTTATCAAGGGTTTGAGCCCATATTTAATATCACCATAGACAATCCAAATTCCTGCCCACTGATGGGAAGATATTCTATTTTTTAGTTAAAAGAGTTCTCACGTCTGGGAATGTCTATTCTAAAAGAAGGAGACTGTATCCCATTAATCATAATCTAGATAGTATATCCCTTGCTGCAGGTGGATCATCAAGAATCTGAATTGATTCTTTCATATATCATTATATGGATGTCTTCCTGAAGGACGTTCTGGGAGTACCTCCAAAGTGGGAGATGGATTTTTTTATAGACTTACATCTTGAAAATACTCTAATATCATATATAGAATATTATATGAAACCTACTGAGATCATTGGGATACATTTTTAGTTTTAGGTCCATGGATATAAAGGCTTCATCAAACATAGTGTGTCTTTCCATAAAGCTATAGTGTTCATTATGAAAAAAGTCGAATGAGAGTTTATGGATTTGTGTGTATTATCATCACCTGAACCAGGCCACAATAAATAAAAATTACCCATTAATGTGAATAGATATCCTCCTTGAATAGTTTAGAGGAACAAGATGTTTCTTGAGGATCAATTTCATGTTTGGCTACCACCGCTTAACAGTTCATGAGGCTGATATTCCAAATTTGGTATTTTGATGTCACTAAATGAACTATGAGCTCCTAGTGATTCCCTTCAATGTGAAAATCCCCCCCCCCATTTTTAGGGCGATAATGAACCATGATTTCTAGTCATTCATGGACATGTTTTTGGCTATCTTACTCTATGAAATACTCATATACTCTATATAATAGGATGAGTATGTATATCACTTGAGGATGGTTCTAGATATACTTCATGAATCCCAACATTATGGGAAAATCTCAAAGTGCCAGTTCTAGATTCATGGGGTTCACATTCTATGGAATTTCATTTTTAAGAATGGTTTAGCAATCAAACTAGTGAATATCAATTAAGATCTCTCTTTAGAGCCACCAAATAGTGTGTTAGGGTAAAGAACATTCTTGTCTTAGAGTGGTACCACAAGGGGTTTTCAGAAAACTTCTTCTATATTTTCAACATTATAGACCACCATGATGTGGAATGGGAATCCATTTATCTGTTATGAGAAGTTCTAGAAGTCCTTTGATGAGTTGAGGATGAGGCTTCTAAGTGCTTATTTGTTGAGATAACCAGATGAATGTGTGGAGTATGTAGTGTATTGTGATTCCTCCAAAGATGAGCTCAACTACATGTTGATGTAGTGGTAGGTAGTTTCACATACTGGTCATGCAATTTGAGACCTCGTGAGAGAAAATACACAACTCATGACCAAGAGATAGAAGTGGTAGTCTTTTCTATGAGGATGGGCAGACACTAGATTCTGGAGATCTCTTTGTGGTTTACTCAACCAATTAGATTCTTAGTTACATATTCATAGAGAGATACATGAATTTGAGATAGTGGTGCTGGTTGGAGTTCATGTAGCACTATGACATCAAGATAGTCTATAATATAGGAATGAAAAATGCGGTCGTATATTACCTTATCAGGATTGTTGTAGGCTTGCTTAGTGTAGGAGGCTTTAGAGCTATTAGCTTCCCTGCATTTGACCCTAGGGGAGTAGAAGGGTACAACTTTTTTGTAGTTGACAGTGTTTAATCCTTCATTTCATGAGTGTAAGAGACATTCCAAGTTTGGAGACATCTATTTTGAAGGTCTTAAATGACTAGATATCCATAGGCGAATCACTGGATGAATATTTTGAATGAGGAAATAATGTCATCTTTTTTAAAGGATGATTGGCGGTTCCAATCATGATGGGGGAGGAGGTGATGAAATAGTTCAACACTTCTATCCTAGATATACATACTGGTGTGGAAAAGATATAAAGATACCTTAATCAGTTAATTTTGTTGTTAGAAATGAGACAAATCATAACTTATTTCATCTCTCAGTGCCTCACTTTCCCGTAGGTGAAGGTTGAGCACCATTTTCATGTTGGTTTGCTGCAGCCCTTTGAGATATTGGAGTGGATGTGGGACGAAATATAGGTGGACATTTTGGTATAGATTCCAGATAGATTTAAGGATCATGACACAATCTATATGAAAATTTACTGACTCATGAAGTCATCATAGTTCCTTGATATTAGGGATAAAAACTCGATGGAGAGTTTAGAGTAGTTGTAGGTATGGGAGATCATTAACCTTCATGGGGAGATTTCAATTATTGTATATGATCATAACATGTGGTTTATAACATGATTTTGGATAAGCCTACAAGTGGTATTTTGGGAAAAAATTAAATATGAGTGTATAGCCTTTCACCCTAAGACTGGGGGGGGAGAACAAGTGAACTATCTAGGTGTTGGATGATATGTTGAGGGCTTGCGTGTTAGACTCTAGTTAAATCTGAGAGGATCAATTTACCATGGTTTAGTTTGTATAAAACAATATATACCATTTTAGTATCAAAATGACAGATTTTTATTTCATGTACCTTAGGCCCTTCAAGTTAACCTTTTTCTGAACGGATATCGGTGAGACATATCTTGTGGGCCCAGAGATGGTGTAGATGTTGATAGAGAATGTCTACGTCATCCATGAGTAGATGAAGATGACCTAGAGAATACATAAATCTTATGCAGCTCACCATTGTAGGGATTTTGAGTTCAATTAGGGAGACCATGTCTTCTTGCGTGTCTCCCCTCATAATGGATTGTGATGGTTTAGCTTGGGAGACAATTGATTCTTAAGGATGGTCGGGTTTTTTGAAATTGTACAATGAGTTATCGAGGTTTCCTACCACCTCACCCTACCCCCACATTTGGAGTGAGTGCACGAAGTCTTCCAATGGTCATGGATGGGGAGATATGGGCATGACCCAACCCACATCAAGGACTATGGTGATCCATAAATCTAGGATGTAGAAACCCTTGCGAAGCACCCGGGGGTGATCGAGGGTTGATAGGAAAGGACCCTATTTGTACGGACCACCCCCTTGGTTTTCATGTTGTGGGAGCATAGAAACATGTAGTATAGTTCAAGGAGAGAAGGATGTAGAGACTCATTTATTAATTGTATGAATTTTATATATTTCTTATAAATTTCCAGAGATAGGTGCTAAAATATCATGCAATTATGAGTCCCAATATGCAAGGAATTAATTTTATAAAAATATTAAATATATTTTATATTATGTATGTATGGTTATTAAATAAAATTGTATAACTCTTAAAATATATCTTGGATAAAAAATCCGATACCACAATTGTGTCCGGAACATGTTGTTTACCCTAGGTATGACCTAAAATATGTTAGCCCGGGATGTTTGAACTCCTCACTTGTTGGTGTATGTTATCTAAAATAATTAATTATCAAATTAATTAAATATTTTTTTCTTGATGCATAGAAATATTCTATAATAATATCACCATGGATAATCCACTAGGTTTAGTCGTATATAAAAATTGGGTATAACCACGAAAGCAGCACACGACACAAAGAAGAAAATTACTGTAAATAGAAAGCCCAGGGACTTAACCCTACGACCTACCCCTCACCCCACCCAAGCCCTTACCCTAGGTGGATTCTAGATCTCCTACATCCTCCATCATTGGGGAGTCACATCGGACGAAGAAGAAACTCCAGATCCAACTAGATCAATATGTAAAAAATGAAATGAATTCTTCCACTCATTAGAGAGAAACCAATGATCCAATATATAGGTATATTTATTCAAATTAGTGATTTATTCCCTTTTTATTAAATATTTTGAGTATATTGATCCATTCTATCGATCTACACCAATTATGGATTGAGAATGCACCGATGTTTGGAAGTCTAAATTGATTTATTCAATGTTTTCTAACCTTGAATACCCATTATTGATCATTGGACAAGAAATAATTGAAAAATGATTAAACTCTTGTAATTGTTCCTTTCCTCCTCATTTTATTCACATTCATCACTGGTTGGACATTGTGGACCCAGTTAAACATTTTTAGGCAGTACCAAGCTCGATTGGACCCCTAGAAGCATAAAGATTTTGTGAGAAAAGGATAGATAAACAAATTCATTATATATATTATTTCCTTGTGAGATGAAGATGGTAATTTTTATGATTGATGAATAGATAATTTTTGAATAAAGGCATGGTGGTGTGTGATATTAGGGATGGGTTTCCCACGAATAAACAGAGACCTATTTCTAGTGAGTGACAACCAAAAACCATGAACCATGTCCAAATATGATTATTTAGAGTGGAATCAAGATGAGATCTATCAAAAAATGTATAGATTTTAAGGTGTTAGAACTACATCAAATATTTTTGGATAACATCCCAACTACATGCCATGTACGGGAATGAATGCACATCGTGTACCCCTTAGAATATTTTCAAGAAACTTCATTCATTCATATCTCCTTCATTTGAAATAGGATTTTGGCCACCAATTATCCTATAATAAATGAATTTCCATGTAGAATGTGATCATGAACTCCTTTTTGTATCTAGATATATAGTGTGGATATTTTCTGGGAATGATGATTGGTTATGTGACACATAATGATGATTGTGATCACACAAGATAACCAACGATTTTTATGTAGTACCCTCAATTAGAGCTAGGAGGTGGAGTTCCTCAAAATCCTTTCTATGATGTACCCTTCATAAGAGTCGGTTAGTTTCATTACTCAATGGACTTCTTGTGTAGTACCCTCCATAAGGGCTTGGTAGTGGGTTTCCCCATTGATATTTATGAGTGATACCCTCTAGTAGTGTTAGGCAGTAGAGTTCCATGATGACCATTCTATGTAGTACCCTCCAATACAACTATTCAATGGAGTTACTTGGTGACTATCAGTGTAACCCCCCATGTTGTACCATATAATTGGTTCCCTACCTAGATTCTATGGCCCCTTAACTATACAGCATAGTGGCAAGGCATGGCTGTACATGGACGGTTACTTCTAGGAAGACGCATGGGATGCTAGGAATCATTGATGGACTTTTGCAAATTTTTGATACTCTTCTTTGTTTAACTAATCTATTTTATGGATGATCCCCTTACTCTTTTGTTTGATCTTATTTTGATTGGTCATATATATATATATCCTAGTATCCATACCTTTCAATTTTATTTCACTCCTTCTAGGAGAGATGAATATGCTTTAAATATTCCAAATATTTTTTGTGTTTAGATTCTCATGGTTAGATGAGTATACTCTCCTCTTATAGGTGGTGAAGAATCAATGTTCATTTCATATACTCACTGTGTTGATCCCATTTTGTTTGGATGAGGTTACTTATACTCTTGATTTGGGTTGATTTGTTCTTTTTCATTGTATATTGTATCTATTATCTTTATATTCCTGTTGTATCTCTTTCTTCTGTCACTTCAACATTTCAGGAATCCTATTGGGTATGTATATAATTACCCCTGTATATACTTTTCCCACACATGTTGTGTCTTATACATATGAAGTATAGGTCGACGATGACTTGAAAGGAGCTTAGGGATATTGGGTACTCAGGACACTTATAGTGGTCGCATCTTGGGATTCAAAAGTTGGGATCTCCCAAAATTTTACATTCCATGTATTTTATTATATTAGGAAGTAATTAAAGTCGGGAATGTATTTTTCTACTTTACTCTTCATTTTTCATTGTTGTGCTCTTATACACCTTATAAGTAATGTACGCTTGGTTTACATTCTAGCTATGTTTCATTGTTTACTCCTACCCTAAGTAATTTTTAATCAAGACAAATTTGTGTGTGCATACAAGTACTTAAGAAAATTCCTCCCCATTTTATATATTCTTTTGATGATGGTCTCTACCCACTAGCCAGTGGTGGGGGCTTGGGGTAGTTGCGGCTTGAGCCTCGACTTGGGTTGTGTAATGACAATATACCAAAAGTAAATGTCATGTATTATGAAACATTATTCCAAGTAATTTCTAGAGGATAACAAAGACAAGTGGAAAGGTGAGGTTACACATTTTGTGCAACCCCATACACAACATATACATCTCTCAATAGCTTCCACCTTAAATATTTATTCCTTATAGACTCATATTTTAGCCCACGAGTATTCTATTCTAAGTGTTTTTAAATTTAAAATGTTTTGGTGGAGTTCATTATAGAATAGAAAATATTATATGAGGTTTCTTGATCATTATAGTTCTTCAATATACACTTTGTGATAGAAATAATTAGGGATGAATAATCAAATAGGTGTCTGGTTTGTTACTCACCAATCGCACCAGAGTGTGGGCCCCTCATACTATTTACATAGGTAGAGTTGGTACTCCCGCATAGTAGGGAATATGTCCTCTATCTACATATTGGTACTCCCTTATCTTCATGCTCCACTGGGAGGAATTTCTTCCATAAGAGTTATATATCCCTTGGTTGTGGAGCACAACAATGAGGGGTGGGGCCTTCCACACAAATTCTTGTGAGGTTATATTTGATGTGGGGAATTGGAGATAGACTTGTGTAGATATAATAATACTCGTATAATTTAGATTGTATGTGAGAGGAAGATATTATTTCCCTCTCTACTAGGTTTACTTAAGAGCATATATGTTTTTTCTATTTTTGTTTCCTTCTTGATATAATTTTTCATAAATATTTTTTCATCCCCCAATTACTCTATATGTTGTTTTTTTGTAATTCTACTAGTTATGAATATACTTCCCTTTATATTGGAATTTCCCACACATGTCATGTATTATGCATATAATAGAAATATCAGCAATTTATGGTGGATCTTAGTGAAACTTAGGTTCATTGGCCGTATACGGTTGACAGACATGGATCTCAGGAGTCGGGCTCTCTCTGCTTTTCCTCTTTTCTAGTTATTTTCACGTTAGGAATTTATTTCTATTTGGGCATGTATTTTTACCGTTTAATATTTTTTTATACTGTTAAACTCTAATGTTTTCCCTATATTTTATTTCATTCATGGTTGTATTCAAGACTTTAAATTGATTTTATTATTCCTCTTCACTTTTTTATAGAGACAGTTAGGTGTGTGTACGTAGGTAAATTAAGAAAAGTCATCCCAATTCAATTATTCCATCTCAAATATTGTCTCCAAATACTAGACTTTCTATGTGGGATTGGGGTTATCACACCCATCTTTTCATTTTCCAAGAGGGAACCAGTTGGTTGGGTCATGATAGAGAGGTATCACAGGAGTTCATTTCTTAGGATAGTGTATGTAGTTTTCCCATTTATGTGGATTTTTTGAAGATAGGAAAATGTTTTTAGAGTGTCTTGAGCATATATTTTAGTCTAGGGAACCCATTATTAGTGTGGAAGGTGATGTATCCATTCATTGGGAATATGATGTCCTACTTTTTGAATTAGCATGCTGAGAAATCATTTTCTGAGAATAGTGGTACATGCATCATATAAAATTGATTCCTTTGTATTTCCTTCTTGATCAAATCCCCATATATATATATATATGATAATGTAGCTAGGGTATGTCTTTATCACATTCCTGATACCTCCATTAAGGTATCCATATAGGTTATCAATATAGGATCACGATGATGATTTTTTGAATGATCTGGCCATAGTTTAGGGGCTAACTCATTAGGGTTTTCATCCATTCAGATAGGGATAAATGCCTTTCCTATTGAGAATAATATAGCACCAATAGGAAATAATGGAAATGATAGAATTAATATTATGCTATATGAGATCTAGTGTCAGACACCACTGAGTTTTTGTAATGATGACGAACCCCATGAAATAGTGTATTATCTTGACTAATTACTCTGAGTCTTCAGGTGTTTTCAGACCCTAATTGATTATATTGTTTTGATGGGAACCATTTTTTTCCATGTAGTATTATTTTTTTAGTAGATTCTGAGGATGTGGACACATGATGAGATATTTCTCTCATTAAAAGACATCCAACCATTGTTCCATGATCAGTATTACACCTCAAGGATACATTTCATGAAGATTTTGGATCTTCTTGAGATGCAGTAGGTTGAAAAAAAAATCATAGTACACTGTGAGGTATAGTAACTTCACATTTTACTCCCTAGATATGGTGAATGATGGTTTCATTCAGGCATGGAAGTTCAAGTAAGGTCACTAAAGAGAAATTCATTCCATCATAGTATTATTTTGCCTTCCAACCTATGCGAGAGTTCTAGAGTGGGATTAGATTTTTTTGGGATCTTCATAGTATAGGGAAATGAGGAAATTAGTATAGATGGTAGGAATCATGTGGCTAAGTAAGTTGAAGTATCTTGTAGGAATCAAACGTTGAGGTCTCGGTAGATGAGGCAATCTCATTTTTGGATTAAGATGAATTTATCTTTATCATAGAATATATTTAGAGTATCCAACCATCCAATCAAGGGTCGATGATATCCTTGTGATGGGATGGGTCACATGGAATGTGACTTTATGGAGCATTGTTCTGAGAAATATATGCATATGGTGGATGGAATACCAAAGAAGATGTAGCACTTGATCAAAGATCTCACAGGAATAGTTAAGGAAACACCCAAGGAGGTGGTGCTGATAGGGGAATAGGTGGAGCACTAGAGTGAGGAGCTACAGGTGGAGGGTGATGATATGATATTCTTCTACTTCCACCAATAGGTGGACCACATGAGTCTCAAATATTTGGTGGATGAAGCTAAGGATAACGACCAACTATTGAAGGATATGACTAGGCTATGCATGTGATTATTTGAGTTTTTATTTGTTTCTTTTCTAATATTTTCTCCAATACTAGTAGAAAAAGGCATGAGTCATTACTTTATCACATTATCCCATTTATGAGAGATGGATATTCTAGTTGACACTTTAATCTTGTAGTTATAGCTATATATTTTTACAGGGTGAGGTTATTTGATATTTCAGATATTCTCATGGGATATCTTGGTCATCATGATGAGACATTATGTCATCATCATGGGAATGAACTACTTGTAAAAAATTCAACCCTAGATGGACTATCATAATAGATATGTTATATTATTTTAGACATAAAAGATAAAATTATTTTTTTTGTGAGAGATATCTCATGGATGAGTGAGTGGTTTTTATGAGAAAAAAAGATGATCCCCATCACCTATCAGTTAGTGTGTTTGGACCATGGTGCGGTAATGTCTTCTAGCGTATGGATTCCTATAGTAGTGGAGGATGTTATGAACATGTTCTTTATGAATTTTTGGGGACTACCTTAGAGGTGGAATACAGACATATACATTGACTTCCACCCAATTAATTCATAGATATCTTCTTTAGTGTATTTGATGGACCATACTATTCATTGAGAGAAGATTTTTTATTTAGAGGAAGTTTTAGATAAGTGTTTTATAATACCCAGTGTTACTCCTAGGAGACTCCAATTTTTTTCAAGAAAAATGTGTATGATAGATTGAGTCTACGTGTTGATTATTAAATCTAAAAACAGGTAATAATAAATAACAAGTACCCCTTTTCATGGATTCATGAACTCTTCGACCAGTTCAAGTGTTTGAGTTAGTTCTTCAAGATCGATCTCATGTGCTGCTACCTCCAATTTAGGGTTCACGAGGTTGATATTACAAAGTCAGAATACCAATGTTTCTATGTACAATACATGTTCTTGGTGATTCATTCTATTGTGATGTATTCCACCAATGCGTTTATGGATTTTCTGATCTATATCTTATATCTATACATAGAATGATTTTTGGTTGACTTCATTGTGGACTTATTCATTTACCAACATCAAAGGATGAGCCTTCATAGAGTCTGAGGATGGTTCCATGCTTACTCTGAAATAGCATATTTATATTAATCTCTTGAAATTAGAGTTCAAAATTTTCAAGGTTCACTTTCTGGGTCATTTCATCTCTGATTAATAATTAGCTATATACTTGAAAATGATTGATTTAGTTCTTTATTAGGAGAAACCAAAGAGCATGTCATATGTGCATAGTTTTCTTAGGCTGTAAGGGTACTATGGGATGTTTATGCATTAATATTTTAGGATAGTATACCATTTCAACTCCCTAGAATAGAAATGGATGTTGTTTGTCTCGGCTAAGCATTATTAGGGTGCCTTCGAGCAGTTGAGGTTGAGGTTGACTAGTACTCTTATATTGAGACTACCAAAATATGGAATGGATTATATAATATTTTTTGAAACTTTTGGTGCTGGGATCATCTATATACTAATGAATAGGTAGGTATTTATTTCAAAAAATTTAATGTGTTTGAGACCTCATTATTAGGACTATACAACTCATGACCTGGGGTTGGTGGTGATAGTATTCACTCTGAAGGTGTGAAGGTCCAAACATCTAGGAGAGCATTTTTTTTATTTAATTAAACCAATAGGGTCATAGGTAAATTATCACTCAGATTGATATTAACCTGTGATATGGATTTTTGTTGGAGTTACTGAATTACTATGACTCTGAGATAGTCTATACCACTAGGAAGGGAAATGTGGTTGAAAATTCCCTTAGAATGAAGTCTCATTCTTGCTTCATGGAGGAGATGTTTGAGCAGTTATCTTTATTAAAGCTAGACCTAGTGGATGAGAGGGGTATGGTTTTTCTATATTCAATGGTGGTAACTCCACATATTAATCAGAATTTGGGAGAGACTCAGTTGGGAGACATTAATTTCAAAGTTCCATGTGACCAGATATCCTCAAAAGATTCAATAGATATATTCTATTAAAGATAGAAGCACCTAATCCTTTATCAGGGTTGGAAAGTGGTTTCATTCACTTTCTGTGAGTTTGTTATAAGGGATATTTTACACATAACTCTTCGTTGTACATCCTGGTATGGAAACATTGCATAGAGAACATTATAATAGTTTTGGTGGGCTAGCATGCGGAATAGCATTGCCGGGTTTATCTCTCATTGTCTCATATTTAAGTATTTGAAGTCTGAACACCATGTTACAGTTGGTTTAACACAACCTATTGATATCTCGAAGTTTAAATTGGGTTGTATATTTGTAAAATTTATTGTGGAGATTCTATGGATAGTGAGAGGCCATGATCATATCATTGTGATTGTGGGCCATCTTAAAAATTCAACTCACTTCCTTTACATTCTAGAGTAGAGTTTGGTTGAGAGTCTGGAGTGGTTTTATGTGCATAAAATCATCTATGATTATGGGGGTAACCTTGTATTCCATCTCAATCCATGATTATTGGTTCACGTTAATGTTTTATAGAGGCATGCATGATTCTTTTTGGACCTAGTTACGGATGTGTATATAATTTCACCACCAGATGTATGGCCAGACTAAGTGGAATATGCATGTGTTGCAGTATATGTTGAGGAATTGTGTTCTATACTTTAGATTGAGATGGGAGGATCACATTCCATTCATAGAGATCACTTATTATAATATCTATCACTCTAATATTTACATGGAACCTTTTGTGATCCTCTATGAGAGACCATACAGGTCACCTATATAGTGGATTGATATTTGTTAGTCATATCTTGTTTGGATAGAGATGGTTTAGGTCACAATGGAGAAGATTTCCGTGATCTAGAATCATATTAGGATATCCTAGAGAAGATATAATTTTTATGAAGATCGACATTATAGACCCTTGGTGTATAAATTGACATACGATTTTTTCTTAATATTATCCCCACAACGAGGAATTTGATGTTTTGATTAGGCTGGAAATATATCCCCCTAGTTCATCAGGTCGTTTGAGATCATACAGTGTGATTTTTATGTTTCTTACCACTTTCCCTTTCCCCCAATGTTGGACCAAGTGTGTGATGTATTCTATGTGTCCCAACTGAGGAGATACATGCATTATTCTATGCATGTTATTGACTGGGGAATGAAGGAAAATGAGGAGGCATACACCTTCATAGAGTAATAATTATAGATTCAGGATAGATAAGATAGTATCCTGAATGGATGGAACATCCCTTCGGTTTTTGTGAGTTGGCAGTAGTAGATCATACTAGAGAGATTATAGGAGTAAGATATTATGATGAGGACTCATTACCCCCATCATTTTGTGTATATTATAATTTTTTGGGGTATAAATCCCTGAAGGAGGGGAGAATGTAATGAATTTTGTTGATGGATTTATCCTTTTAATATTTTGATACATATATCTAGATTTATCTTGGAATTCGACATGGTGTTTGGGGGTCTTGGGACCCTCCAATTTATATATTTAAAATATTTATATATTTTATTTCACATGAATGCATCATTTCATTATTTATGGTTTTCCAATATTTCAGGACCGCAGATGAGAAATATGAGACCATGATCGATTCCAGAATATCAAGCTTACCCTAGGAATGGCCTAAGGCTTGTTGATGTTGGGAATTTTGAGGGAGATGACCATTAGTGGCTGTGTTTTATAAAAAATATATATATTATTATTTAAATTAAATTAAATAATCAAAACCCTTCTATATAAATTCAATGTTGTGGAAAATCACAAGGTTTTTCTATATAACCCTATGATGATTTGATAGAATGACCATCATTCTTAATTAGAATATTAGAGAATGAAGGGCTATCAGATCGAGGTGGACTGAGCGGTAGAAAACACAGCAGGTCTTCATCATCATTGGTGATTGTGTTCTTCACCAAGGATCGATCCTAAATTGTGGTAGAGAATATTATTGGTTGATTTAAATCCTATTTTATTGAATAAAAAATATATTCTTTATCTTCTTTGATTTGAAGTGTTTTTCATTCTCATATGATCTAGTTTAAATAAATTGAATTATTGATTTGAATATATTTTTGTTATGACATGATTCAGCCCTTTAGATCCCAATTTAAGTGTTTTTTGGATAATTATTCTTGTAAAATAAATTATTTAAATAATTCATGTGCAATTATTCCCACTGTTCATTATATACTTCTTCTTTGGCCCATAAGGTCATGGTTTGACATTTTCGTGGTGGGTTCCAGTGCGATCAATCCACTAAGTATTTAGATATTTTTTTAGGGAAATATGAAATGATGATTTAAGGGATATTCATGATGGTTTATGGGATAGAAATAATGGATATGATATCTATAGACATAATGGGTGACAAGAATTGCAACGGGATGCATCACAGTTCATCAAAGAATGGTCAAATTAATATTTTCAGCCACTAGAGGATGGGAATTAATGGATGTAGGAATTACCATCTGATTTATGGTAGTCAAATGAAAAGATTCATAGTTCCTAAGAAGATCATAATTCATGTGAAGAAACTTATTTTCCTATGAAAAACATGACTACACTACAAGTACTATGAATAACACATTGGGTAGTACCCTCGCTACAATGGCTAGGGTTTTAGAAGAAGAGAAATATCATGAATTGTGTGGAACCCAAAACACATTGAATTTCCCTATCTAGTGGCTCATCATGTACTCTATGAGTACATGATCATGTACAGGGCTATAAACTTGTTTATAGACTGACTACATAAGAATGGTCCTATACTCAGTAAGGGTTAGGATACCTAAACATGGAAATGTACACAAGCATGGTCCAATGCTCATGAGCACAACCGGAAGACCACAGGAGGGCCCCAAGTGGCTGAGACACTCTATATACAACTAGTTCATTCCATGTAGTGTGACATGAATTCCCAAGTCATGTCCAGAGGAAAACATGGCTAGGTACTGAGGTGAGGTCACACATCATGTGGACCCTCATGCATGTTGTATACTTCTCCCAATACCTTCAATTTTCATATATATTTCGTTGATACATTAATATTATCCTTTTATTAGCTTATCTTAAATGTTTTTTTCTCATATAATTTGATGGTAACCTTCATTGGGTAATTTGATATATGATGTGTGATGATCTAAGGGTATAAATTATTCAGTAAATCCTTGCTGGTGGTAGTGATCACGGAAGGATCGTCATAGATATGTCTTGGTCGGTACACCACTTTTACACTAAGTCATGGGTCCCCCATACTCATTACATTTCGAGTGTCTGTACTCCTTCATATCAGGTCATGGGTCCTCTATCGTCAAAGTGGTAATCCTTCATCTTTGGGATATGATGGTGATTGGGTCCTCTATAGAAGTCGTGCCTCTCTCGATTGTAGAGCAGAGAAATGAGGGGTGGGCCCCACTATATAGATTCTTGTGAGGTTTTTTTTGATTCGAGGAATCATTGATGGACTTATGGTGATGAAGGTAGACTCATTGACTTAGTCTAGGACATGAGATAGAGATACCATTTCTCCTTCTATTGTTTTTCTTTATGAAAATATATATATTGGATTTTATTTTCCCTCGTACAATGGGTTTATTTGATTTATTTTTTGTATCCCTTTTCTTCTCCCTGAATGGTTTTCAGAGAATCCTACTAGGTATTTATATACTCACCCCTACATGGGATTTACCACACATGTCATGTATTGTGGATATAAAATATAGATTGGGTGTGAAATCAGATAATCTTAGGGATACTTGGGTTTATTGACCGTGTATGATGGTTAGACTCAGAGATTTGGATCTAGGCTCTCCCATTTTTTCCACTTTCGCATATTTTTTTATTTTAGGACTTATTTTCAGGTTTGGCATGTATTTTTTCTCTTTAATATTTGGTTTATAATATTATACTATGATGTTTTCCCTATATATTTTTGTATTCAATGTAGTACTCTATATGTTACAATATTTTTATTATTCTTTTGCGTTTTTTCATGGAGATGGTTGGGTGTGTGTGAACAGTTACATTAGGAAAGGTGTCCCATTTTATTTATACCTTCTTAGTGTTTATCACTGGCCCCTAGCCTATTGGAAGTAGGCTGGGGATTGTCACACCCAACTTGTCACCAGCAGGTCAGGCCTTGGTGGTTCGGGTCGTGACATGGTAACAATGAATTCATATTGATTTCATTCAGAATCAAAAATCCAACGTATCTCTTCATAGATATAGATGATAATGTTTTATAATATTTTCATAATATATATTTGGTTGTTTTTCTAGATTATATTCTCGTATATTTAAATTGAAAGGAAAATAAATAAGATCATTTACATATTGTGTAGATGAACTTGATAAAGTACGGGTTGTATGTCAAATTTAGAAAGTTTGAATTATGTCTAAATAAAGTATACTTATAGGGTAATGTAATCACATGATATTTTATATATATGTAACCTTCAATGATATAGTTTATTTATGAATGTATTAGAAAAACCACTATGTTAGAGATTTATATAATTCTTAGATTAGATGGATATTATAGAAACCATGTGAAAAGTTTATCTGGACATTCAAATCCACTATAAAAGTTAACTTGGAATGGTGTTATGTTTCTCTAGACAAATACCTAAAATGAAAATTTCAAGGCACTCAAGAGAAGGTTTTTCCGTAAACATGTACTCACACTAACCCATAGTAAAGAATGGTTTGTGATATAAATTGGTGTATAAAATAGTGGATAGGGATATTTGCATGTGAATAATGACTTGGTGGTATCTTATGCCTCGTGAAAATTAAAGAATCATGAGAAAGGATACCTGATTCTTGTTTTAAAGCTAATTGTGGTAATATTTTCATAAATAATAAGGATAAATTATTTCTATGTTCATAAGTTTGAAATAAACAATAATAATAAAAAGATAATTATGCATATATTCTCATAAAAGGAGATGAACATGTATCAATAGAGATTATTGGAGTTAATTAAGGACTATTAATACTTATTACATTAAAACCCTTGGAAGGAAAATAATGTGGATGTTTATATAAGAAATAAGTATCATGATAATTTTTCCTTGATAAGGATTGGAAGAGGCCTAATACTCAAGGATTTGCAAATGATGGTCTCTGAAATCTTGAGGTAAGGGGATAAATCCAATCTTTCCAGAATAATAGATAAACCATCCATTAAAGTAATGATTAAGGAGGTATAGAAGTAGGATATGGACCTAAAAAAGAATATAAAAATATATCGAAGTTCCAAAATAAAAAATGATTGTATTACATAATTCGGGAAAACAATATGTGTTCTGTAAATACTAGAATTAGAGAAGGATACATTGTAAAATTAACATATCCAGTCAGTCTATATATATCCTTAATGTATAAATTTTATAGATATCTCTATAATTATTTTTAATAGGGAAACATGAATTGCGAGACTATAGAGTATATATCTCAATTATTTGTATGCTAGAAAATTAATGTATAGTTATAGAGGTATAAGGGGGTGACACAACCATTAACATTACCTGTATAGAAATGGGATAATATACCTTTGAATTATATTATAATACATTCCTTGAATTCTAAAGGCAATAATGACATTTTTATTTTAGTTGATCGGCTTATGAAGATATCATAATTTATTTCAATTAATGAATATATCTTAGTTGACCAATATGAGAATATATACATAATGAAAGCAGTAATATTGTATGGAGTACCACTCTAAATTTTATCTGATCACGATTTGAGGTTTACCTCGAAGTTCAAAAGAAATATTCAGTAATAATTTTACTTATAGAATAGTTTTAATACTACTTATCATCCTCATAAAGATATTCCATGTGAAAATATAATTCATGATCCATAACATATTTTCTGAACATGTTTAATGGATTTTAAAGGATTTTGGGATCAAAAAATTCTCCCAGTATGGTTCGTATATAAAAATAGTTTCCATTATATCAATAAAATGGTTCTATATAAGGATATATATGGAAATAGATATTCTAATGTAACATTTTTGGGGTGAGTTTTGAGAGCCCAAGTTGATGGGAAGAAATATTGTATGATACATTTTGGGTAAGAATCAAATCATTCAGTGATAAAATATAACTGAAAAAATATTTACAAAAGAGCTATGATGATAATCGTCGATGATATTTGTAGTTTGAAGTTAGAGAAAAATTATTCCATAAATTTACACTATATAGTAGTCTTTTTATATTCTGGAAGAATAGAAATTTAATCCTAATATGTATTGGCACTTTAGAAATCCTCAATCTTGTGGGGATAGTAACATATCATCTTTCACTACCAGTTAAACTCTCTTAAGTAAATTATATGTTTCATGTGTCACTTTTGAGAAATTATATACCTATCCCTTCCCATGTACTAAACTCGAATGTATTATAACTAAAACAAGCTCTCTCTTTTGGGGAACAACAATTAGAAATATTGGATTATAAATATAATATAATATTAAGTAATACCACTTCATGGTTAATGTTATATGGTGTAATCATATATTTAAGGAAGTAATGTTGGAACATGAAGGTGTAATGTGGTAGAGGTTCCCTTATATGTTTTCAACATAGTAATGAAATTTTTATTGGTAAATTCATTTGGGGGTTGATAGTAATGCAATCTTCCCTTTAAATAAAAACTATAATGAATATCTTGTTTCACACACAATAATGAGCTCAAATTAACCATTATAAATTTTGTTGATATAAAATTTTACAATGTGATATAACCGTTAATAAATTGTGAGAATACAATATGAACATAATTAATAGTAAAAGTGGAATAAATTAGTAAGTAAATAAAAATACCACAAACATGAAATCTTTATCATTCTAGTTTTCCATTAGGATCACACCCACGATTATAACTATGTAATGAAGGAAAAATAATAGAAAAATAATAGAAATTTTTAGTGATAAATAAAAAATTATCTATGTTTTTAGTGATGTTTGTGAGCCTATATATAAAAATTAAATATGACTAATATATATGTGGTTGTTAGATATATGGTTTTTTGGTATATGGTTGTTGGATATATAGTCATTTCTTATATGGTTGTCGGGTATGAATTTATTGAATAGTTATATTAAAATTGTTTACTTTTCAGTAACAAATTTATAATAATATAATTCAAAAATAATAAATATTGAAACAAAAATATAATATTCAAATAAAATATTTTTTCTATGAGAATAAATTGTTTTTTTATTTGTAAAATATTATTATTATTATTATTTTAGATTTATTTTATGTATTTATAAAATTAGAAGAAAAGTTTTTGTATTAATTGATTTATAAAATTAAATGGTTATAATATGAATAACAAATTTTAATAATATATGGTTAATATTATTTAATGATACCAAACATATTTTTTTAATGAACTATTTTTTTGTACAATGTATTTTTATATTAATAAATTAAATTTTTTAATTTTAAATAATAAATCTAATTTAATGTTTCAATTTATAATAGATAGGTGAAACCGCATTTAATTAGTAATTTATAAGTAATAATATTAAGAACATGTCATCTTAAAAAATCCATTTTTCTATAAGTGTAATTATTTTTTATATATATTTTATTTTCACTTAAAAGATCATGTTATCATATTTAGAAGCTGAATATGATTAAATTGTGTCCAAATTTATAATCACACATTGAAATTATATAATAAGTTCAACTTCATTTTTTGGCCTAAAAATTTCTATCGAAGTAAAAATTGAGTTACAACGGTAAAGGTAAAAATGGTTCAACTAAATGGTGAAGACTAAAAATATCATAAAATTATATCTATAAATTGTTTCAGTAAGTGGATGCATTACCCATACCCATTATTGTCAATTTTTATCATCTTTCCTTTAAAAATGAAAATATTATGCATTAAGGAATAAATATTTTTTTAAATTCCACTCTAATGTTATATATAAAAGGCCCATCTAGTACCCCCTCCCACAACATTCTTTTCCTTTAGTAACATCATGAATCTATACACATTCTCCCTATCAGAAAACCATTATATTCATTAGGTAAATTTTGGTTTTGATAAGGAAAACTAAATCCTTCATTCCAAAGGACCCCATGTCAAGAAAGAGAAAATCCATCATGTGGTTAAAGTGATTTCATGGAAGTCAGGAGTTATGGCTAGGATTTATTTACCAATATCAATTTTTAATTTGATTTTATTATGTTTGAACTTAAATATTAGATAATTATTTTTTCTTTCACTCTATAACCCCAACCATTTTATTCTCTTATGGTTATTCATGGGTTTTACATGTATTCTTAACATTTTACATTTCTTCAGTTTAAAATTCAACTGTAAATATTTTTTTAAGTGGATCAAACCTTATTTATTCCTATTAATTGGGAATCATTTTCCTCCTCGTCCATAATTTTATTTGGATTTAATTTTATCTACTTATATGATTTCTTAAGGAATTTTTTATTATCCTTGACATTCTTTAAAAAAGTTTTTAAGGAAAAAATTTTATTCTTTTCTCAATGAATCGTTTTATATTAACATTAACTCTCTTTATAAAAGTGTGAAAAAAATATTCCCTTTTAAAATTTTCCACATGAACTTCTTTTCATGTTGCCTTATACATTTTTTAAGAAGATTTATCTTTATTTTTTCTTCGTTTTCCAAATTGATCTATATTCTCATTATTTTTTATTTTTTTATACATGAAATGAATTTTTTTTAAAACATGAAAGGGTATTTCTTCTCCTCATTCGATGTAATTTCTTGGTGCTATTATAAATTATTTTTCATCAATATAAACATCCTTTACTATTTATTATTCATCACATGGGATATTATCTTATAATATAATCAACCTTATTTCTGTCGATGGATCATGGTCAAGTTTTGTGGAAATAATTATAGAGTCCGTTTTTTTCTCACAGGTTAATTAATTTATAATGGAATTATGAATGTTTTCAGGTAATTATGGAATACATATTTATGGTTTATTATTATGTGATGGGTGGTTCAGTTATATTCCCATAATTTTTGGGTAATGTTTTATATCTCATGAGATCAGGTTGGGGAAAGTGTGTTTAGCCCATGTCCATTATTTTTAAATATATTAGTTGTTAACCCATGTCCACTATGTTATGGGAGGAAGTCATCCTAGTACATTATGATATGAATTTATTTGGGTTTCACTCTAATATATGTTATGATTTATGAACTTATATTTGTGACACATTATTATGTTACAAAATGTACCTATTTTATGTTCTCATTACTCATGATTATTGATATATGTTTTCACACTCTTATTAGTCATGTTTTAGGTTATTCTATATGATTTATTACATTACTCATTTTTAATGATATATTTTTTATTGGGTAGGATTATTTTATATAATTTCCATGAACCATGATTACATTATTATACCCATGTTCTCATCATATGATGACTTTTGATCTTTAGTTTAAATATATTCTATTTACCCTTTATTGATCATTTAATCACACCCTTTCTTTGGTTGTATTTACCTTTGTTATTAATATCATTACCATGTATGAAATGTCTATAAATCTATCAAGTGTTAAGAATGTTTTTGGGATATTTCGAATAATGATTATAAAATATATTAATTATGTATATAGTCTCTAAATACACTAAATATGTAGGTCCTTTGGGTATGTTATATTGTAAAATTTAATGAATAGTCATGAAAAATGATGTTAGATATATGTATGATGTGATTGGGTTATCTAAATAGAGGTTTATTAGTGGTAGTAATATTTCTTCTAGATTAATTATTCCTTATAAGGTGCCAAAGTGGATTGGTGATGTGTCGTATAGGTGTAATCTTTAACCCTAGATTGATAAGATTTATGGTGTCTTCTATGTGTTTTAGATTTATAAATATCATCATAATGAATCTCATGTCATTGGATTGGTTGATTTGGGTATTGATGTTGCTTCAAAATCCATGGAGTGACCCATTGAGATGTAAGATCATTATAAGATTGTGTTATGATGATGTTTCATTCCCTTGGTGTGATTTTTGGAGATTCATGATGGTTTATTGAGATAGACATTGAAATAGGAGTTATATAAGTCGGTTCAGTACCAAAATTTGTTTCAAATATTGTTCATTATAGTGAAGTTAAGATTTAGTCTAAATATGAAGTTATTTATGTGGTATTTTCCATTATATATCATGTTAAATAATTTTTTATAATGAGATTCTTATTTAATAAGTATCTCTCATGGTAGTTGAGTTTCAGTTATCATATGTTTCTCCTAGATGTTTTTATTCTTGAGGATGGGAATAAATTGAGTGGAATTTAATGTTGAGGATAAAAAAAATTGGCCCCATAGATTTTTTATTTTGAAATATTAAGGGGATTTAGAGTGTGTTGGATATTAATTGGGGGTAGTTATTCAAGAAATTTAGTTTTAGAATTAACCATTTTATGTTTTTTTCTTTCTACGTCATCGTTTCCCCTTATACATCATGGTTTTGTGGTCTCGTACTGATATGTAGATCACTATTTGGGGAAGATTATTAGATATTATTTTGGTGACCATGAGAAAAAAAATTATGTTTTGGTTTTTTCTACCATGAAATGGTTTTTAGAAGACATGTGTTTCTCATATTGTTGTTAGGATATGTAATTTGATAAAGTTCCTATATTAAACTTAACATCATCATTCACCACAATAGTCAAAAAGAGATATGGTTTGGGGAGTAACCATTATGGTTCCATCTCATTATTTGACAGGGATTTAAGTAATTCACATTCTATTTTATTAGTTATTCCAGGCTTTGGGTCAAGGGTTGGAAGTCAAGAACCAAATAGATATAAACAGTTTGATATTCATTTTGGTTTTTAAACGAACCTTATCTTTCCCAAACCATGATGTGTTTTAAGGAACCACATTATGGTTTGGTCACTATTAATTAAAATTTATATTTAGGTATCTCCTTTAACTATAATTTTATCCAAACTCATTTTTTGGGACTCTATTGGGTAGGTAAACCATTTTTTGTGATTTTATAGAACCTTTGAAGGAACCTTGACTTTCTAATCATGTGAAATTAACAATGAATGAACTAATTAGTCCGCTTCAAATTTTCCTTTCTTACTATTCTTCCTTACATATGATTTGAAAATAATGGAGGATTTATTAATGTAGTATTGGATTTATATGATTTTGGTGGATTGTATGTTCACAGGAAAATATTTATGCAAACATATAAGTTTTATATTTGGAAATAATCCTTTGTAAATATGAAAATTTGACCATCTATTTGAGTTTTGCGGTTGATAATTTTTATTTCTACTTATTGTTGTTAATGTTAAATTTCTTTTTTTTTTGTATTTTTTATATTATTGAGTTTGGAATATAAATATATATATATAATGAATTAAAAATTAATAGGTAAGAGAGAATTGTGTGCTAACTATATCATTCTATTGGAATTTGTTTCCAGATAGTTATGGAATATATTTTATTATACATTATTTGGAAGTATCATTAAGTGTGTGATAGTGTTTTATAGTTTTGATAATTTAGTGATGAATTGATGAATTAGTTGCATGGTGAATTTATAAATATTATATTGCATGGTTTAGTTATTCCCTTGAAATGGAAGTGGTTATTGAATGAATGAACCAATAAAGTAAAGAAGAAGAATGGGGATGGGATATGTGTTGATACATGAATTTAATAAGTAAACAGATAAAATAATTTATTTATTTGTTGAGTAATTTAGGTGGTAGTTTATTGATAAACATGTATGGGAATAATTAATAATTATAATGAATAGTAACTAATTGAATTATAAATTATGATGAATTGATAAATAATTATTAAATAGATATATTAAAATTGTAAAAATATAACTAGTTTTAATGGTTTATGATTTAACATTATATATATAATTAGAGGTGGTTTTTGTACATGTGTGGTGGTGGTTAAATGGGAAATGGTATATTAAGGATGAAATGTTTTGATAGGATATAGACCCTAGGATAGAATTGAGTCATTATATATCATTTTATATCTTTTATTAATTATAAACCACCAACCATATTGGATAACCAAATTGAAAACCATATGAGGTAGTTGGGTACTGGGATAGCCCCTAAAATTATCTGTGTACTAGGGCAGCACCAAATATCTATGATATTATGGAAACATATGGAAAATTACTCCCCCTGTCATGCATTCCCTTTTGATCAGTGCAGTGGTGGTCGTTAAATTTTGTTTTGTATTTGGTTGTGGAATGAGTTTGCAATTTATGGAAATGTTAGTGGTATTTGACTCTGGAATGAGATCATGTTATGTAGAAATGGTAAGGGATGGGATTTCCAAGACATATGTTTTCGTGATATGAGGGCAATAAGATCCATATGGAATTAAGTAAAGGGTTCCTTGTTTTTAGGATTTCCTCATTTACTACATATATATTGTATGTGAATTTAGAGAGTGGGATTGTTATGTCCCCATTATAGATACGTAATATAATTCTTCATAGTACTTTATTCACTCTGGCACATCCCTAGAGGATAGAGTAAATATTAAGGTATGAATTAAACATATTGTGAGATAGATTTCCCTCTTTAAATTTGACCTAAATTATCTTGGAACTATGTTAAATATCTGTCATTACCATTATAGATGTAGGTAATCTGAAGAACTAAACCTATCCATTATAGTGGTACCTATATTAAATTGGTGCCTATTTTACCTAAAAAATTAAATAAATAACTAATTTTCTACCTGTATGGATTAAGAAATCATAATTCAAAAAAAATATAAATCATATACATATACAATTATATCCCTAGGAGAGATAAAGATAAATAAAGTTTAATAATCTATAAAAAATTATGTGGTGATGTTCTAAACAAACATATAGAAAATTATAGAATCTAATCCTCCTATGACTAGTGGATACCTGAATGTGACAGTTTAAAATAAGTAAGTATAAAATAAATAATTAATTATACAATAATTAAAAAAACTTTCCAATATCCAAAATGAAATAAGTTAAGATGCATTTCCATCACAGTTCACATATAGGGTGTGAGTGCTAAGAATTAATAGGACTCCGCCAATGGTACCTCAACTCACATAGTGAATAACCAAGCGTGTGTTTGAAACATGTGTAGACATTTAATTATAAAATAATTGAAAAAGATCCTCTAAAATGATTATATAATGGAAATAAATACCACTCCAATGAATTACAGATGAAAAATAATCATAATAAAAATTATCTATACCTAGAAGGTCTATGATGATGTTACCTTTAATGATCTTGTTCAGATTCTATAATCGTGTGTCAAATATAAACAAGCCATTATAATCCTCTCAATAATAATCTAAGAGTGTGATTGTGTGCCTATGTGTGTGTTTAACCATGTAATAGTAATAAAACCATCATGTGTGTAACACCCTAATATTTTAAAATATATTTATTTTTAATAAATTTGATGAATTTTGTAGCCTTTTATGCATGAAAAACCCAAATTAAATTAATTATTAATTATTAAAATATAAAATTTTCATGCATTACTAGCTAGTTAATCGAAATTTATAATTAAATGACTTAGTAAAAGGGGTCAAATTCACTTGATAAAATAACATTGATTTCTATTTTACTGAATAATATATTTGGATAGTTTTAGTAGTTTTGAGGAATAATATAAATAAACATTATTATTTAAATTATTATAATAATTAATAATATCACTTAATGAAATTCATGGAATTGTTATGTAATAATAAGAAATATCTTTCTAATAATTCTTGGAAAAAAAGAAGATTTTGGTTTAGAAACATTATTTTAGTTATATATTTTGATTATTAAACCTATGGAATTTAATTTATAATATATTTATTAAAATTAATTATAATTCACATAATTATTATTAAATAGTTACAAATAAATATATAATAATTTATAGGTAATATGGGTTATTTTTTAGAAAACTATTTATTTATGTGTGTACTGTATTATAAAGTTAATAAATTAAATTAACTACTATCCATGAAAGATATTAATGAATTTTTTAAATAAAATTTTAAAGAAAAAATTTAATATTCATATAATGGTTGTTTCTAGGAGTATAATGAGAAAAAATAATGTTTATTCTTAAAGATACGTTTTTATAAAAAAATGATTCTGTATGATTTATGAGCGGATATTAAAATTAATTTTTTCAACCTCTAGAAATGGAATCAAGTAAAATTAATTCCCTATTTGAAATAAAAATAATAATTTTTTTTAATAAGTTAAAATTAATTTTTTCACATAGAAATAACTTACCATGGTAAATGTATTTCAAAATAGCAAGGTTTAAATGGTTTAAAAGGGGGTTTAACCTAAGATGCATGACCAAAATTTTTACTAAACATATAAAAAATTAATTAGTAGAACTTATTTGGATATTTATTTATCCAATAGTCTGAAATTACTATTTTTTTGTTTCTTTCCGATGAAAATTACATTATATTATTTTAATGTTAAGTGTATTTAGAAGGGTTCCACTCCAATCTCTTAAAAAAGGGATCCTCCTCTCCTCAATTCTCCACTGAATTCTATCACCTTATCTAAACCATGATATACCAAAATAACTTACCAAATCTCCTTACCACATTTTATAAGTTTTTTCCTAAACAAAATTCCATCTTAAAAAGGATTAATGTGTAATACAATGGAAGATACCCAATGAATAGGTAATTATCATAAATGTCTTACATCAAGTTTATTTATTCTCCCACCTCCCCAAAATTTTCAATAAACACATAAACATTATTTAAAATACTTTCATTAAAATAATTGACTTATATTATATTAATGTAAAAATGATTATCTTACTAATTTACATCTAATGAAACCTAAAAAAGTTTCCCATGTGTACGTGAAAACTACCGCCTCCATGAAGATATATATTTCATTACTCATCACTGAATATGATGTATAGTTATATATATATTTAATGAATATATATGAAGTTTATAAAATAATTATGATTATAAAAATATAATTTATTATTTTCCTTCTATTATTCCCATCAACTAAAAAATGAAAAAAAACTCTCATGTGAATGTGCAGAATACAACCCCTCTGAAGTGATGTAATTAATTTTTAATAAATTCCTTATATGTATGGTTAAAAAAGTTTATATAATGAAAAAATAATATATTTATTACATGATTATGATTTTGGAGATGTTAAATATATCACAAACCAATCTATATTTCCCTACCCTAGGAACTGAAAATGATACCTTAAAAGACTCAAAGGGAGTTCATAATCCCCATGGGACAGAAGCTAGTGACTAGGCATTGGTAATACTCCTTGTGACTAGTTTAGACCATGAATTAAATAAAAAATATCTATCTTAGAACCCATCAAGTCCCTTACATTTTTTTCTGAGGAATTCATTATCATAATGAATATTAATAATCATATAAATTGTATCAACATGATGGAATATAAACAACCAATATAAACATATCATCAAAAGAAGGTTTCTATATGGTAAAAAAAATAAACATAGTATGGATTAAAAATACAAAAGGACTTAGATGGGGGTTGATTTTATGATACCTAAACATAGTCCAAACCAAAATAAAAAAATGGGGGAAGCTACCCATCACCATGAAGCATGACATCCTACCCGGGCTCGAGCCGAAACTACCCCAAGCCCGTCTTCATAGTACAGGGGTTGGCGACAAGTGCCGAAGGCTAAACAACTCAGGGAGGCCGTCGCCTGAGTACCTATACACACACACACACACACACAGCACACTCAATGCAAAAGTGCAGAGTAAAAGAAAAGGCAAGTAGAGTAAAGTGAAACTGCTATATATAAACCACCAAAACTGCATCGACCTCTAAACAGTACAAATCAAGATGAAGCTAAACAGAAAAGAAAAAAGGGAAAAACACGCGCCCAACCAGAAAAGTGCCACAACCTGTCAACAAGTAAACAAAAGAAAAAACACCTGGAAGAGTCACCCACCTAGAACCTGACTACAACCACCACATGCAGTCCAAGCTCCTGAACTCCGGAGCTCCACTGAATTCATGACCAACCTGTCCATTGTCTGCAAGGGCACACCAAGTGCGGGAAAAATTGAAGAAGGGGTGAGTATATAAATACTCAGTAGGATACCCTGAAGGCTCGAGGGAGCAACAAAGGAGGTACCGAAGGGTGAGAAGTAGAGCGAACAAGAAGAGTAAAGGAGTACAACCGAGAGTGCAGTAAAGAGTAACAGTAAAGAGTCCAGCTCAACCCAACAAGAGGAAAGAAGGTAGACTCGTCCAGACACAAGGAGCTGGAAACGGTGAGAAGATAAACTTCCCGTCGAGTTTTCACTACCTATAGCAGGAGAGTAGAATCGTCCAACCACGAGAAGCTGGACACGGAAAGCACATGGCATACCCGGCATGTCATCGGCTCTCCTAGAAGGAGAGTAACCAAACCCAAGAAGTGGGTACTAGAACAAGGAATATAAAAATACATATGCTCATTAAAAATCCCGAACAAGGTCATAAGGGGATCTTCGTCCCGTAGCTCAGCCCATGAAAAGTGAGTCGCCAACAGTCCCAGAAGTAAACACTATCAATGCCCAACATCTCGCACATCTGCCCCAAACTACATGTCAAGGGCTCAATCACCGCACCTCGACACTATCTGCTTTGGGCGGCACAGACTCGCCCACACGGTTTTAGGCCGCGTAATAAGGACGCATCTCGGTGGGTAAAATGCTCCTCTTACCTGAGAGTTCTGGGGGAATGTCAAACTACACCACGTCATTACCCCGCATTAGAGAGGTCTGCTCAAAGCCAACAGGCGACCCCTGCCTAGCCCCGTTGGAGGGTCCCTGGAAGTCGACGGGTTCCCACTACAGGGAGACCCGGAAAGTCGACGGGTGCCACACTGCCCAGTCTCGTAACAAGGTAATCCACTAGAGGGAGACCTGGCTAAAGTCGGCAACGGGACCACTACCCAGCGCAGTTAGAGGTAACCCGGCATCGGGGACCACTGCCCAGCCCAGCTGGAGGTAAGCCCGGCATCGGGGACCACTGCCCAGCCCCGCTGGAGGTAAGCCCCGCATCGGGGACCACTGCCCAGCCCAGCTGGAGGTAAGCCCGGCATTGGGGACCACTGCCTCGCCCCGCTGGAGGTAAGCCCAGAACTGCTCTGGCCATCCCTGCGGGATGGTACTTGGTGAACACCGCTGTATTTTCCATCCCTGGTGGATGGTAACCCACTGGAAATCCCTGCTCGAAACAACCCCCGCCCTACTGGTAACAACCTCAGCCCTACTGAAAACAACCTCAGCCCTGCTGGAAACAACCTCAGCCCTGCTGGGAACAACCTCAGCCCTACTGGAAACAACCTCATCCCTACTGGAAACAACCTCCTGGGTAGAGGATCGGTGCCCGCGTAAAGTGTTGGTCACACTGAAACCACCATAACTCTACCAAGGAACACGGAGTGACGGGAGAATCTCCCCAGGCCTTACAAGGAGATCACACTCCAATCCGCCGATTCACTGTCGAAACGGACCGAGACAACTCATCCCAGAAATTGGGGAAAACACCCACACTGTACGAACACCCGTAGTCGCAAACGGTGCTGCAGTTCAGTGATAGGTCATGGTACTAAAACCCCTCATAGCTGAAGAAATAGAGGAAATGAACCATCTCTGTTGGCCAAACCATCGAGAAGGAAACTAGGGAGAGACCACTCAACCCTGCTAGTCAAAAAAAAGAGCACCAGGCCAGGGGAAACTCCACCCTTCTAGTCAAACAAATGAGCACAGAGCCTAGAGAAAACTCCACCTTGCTGGTCAAACAAACAAGCACAGAGGGACCCTCTACGTCGTGAGAGGTCAAAAGTACGTAAAGCAGAGCACGACATGCACATGGGGCCCACACGACGTGTGGCCCCAAGTCAACCCCAACCAAGCGCACAAACATTCTCAGGTACCAACATCCACATGTACCTCCTATCACTCCTGTATACTCCTAGAGTATACCACGTCTCCAGCCCAAAGGCTAACGTGCACATGGCACCCAATGTCAACGTGAAGGCGTGAACGTAACAAATACACCTCAAAGGCCCAGGCACGACCAACCACATCTTATGAATCATTTACAACACTCTACCAAGAGTGTGCGATCACACACCAAGGGTTCGCTACAAACACAGTAGGACAAACCACCACCGGAGCACCTTTCATGCTCCCATATTTAATAAGATCGTGTATGAGGCTCCACTTGCCTGAACATGTTACACTGTTGAAATCCTCAGAGAAAAACATGCGATATCGACTACTTACTCGTCCTTAATAGGTATCCGATGTAAAAGTCTCCAATACCGCCTTACGCCCGAATGGCATCCCATGGTCTCGAGCCTTGGCCCCAAAAACAGTCGGGCGCATCGCACAATTGTGATCCCCTAGGGAAAACACGTTAAAAGCACTACTCAATTGAGTGCAATGGATATCCGGTGAAAAAGGTGCATTCCAACACACCGCACACGAGCGGTTCTTCATGGTACCCGCATCTCGGTCCCGAAACATAACGAACTGATCGCACCGTTGGGATCCTCTCGAGAAAGTATATAAGATGGACTATTCACTTGTCCAAAATGGTCACTCGGTGATAGAGATGGAAAATCACCGTCAACACCCAAACAGCCCTCACTGTGCCCACACCATCATGTGGAATTATAGCGGGCATACTGCGTCAACGCGATGCCCTCGGAAAAACACCCAACATTGACTTCTCGCACACCCCGAACGGACATCCGATTAAAAAGTCGCTAAAAGTTGCATGCAGCTCACAAGATGGGCCATAGGGACCATGCCTGAACTCTGGCTTTGATGTCTGGAACCACCCTGGAAAGCTTCGCCCCGGCGCGAGGGTCCCAACGCCACTGACGGCGCTTAAAACGGATATCGGACGCGTCCGCGCTGTCCAAAACAAGAATTCCAGAGAAAAAGGTCAAACCACTTAACATCGAGTCACACCCTGAACCCCTTGTCTCGGGAATTAAAAATTCCCAAGACCATCTCAAAAAGTATGTCTAAAGCTGAGGTTCACACTGCCATAGACGTCACTCAAAACGGACACCCGTAGCGGAAAATACGGGCGTCCGAAAATCGAGGGGGCAAGGCCCCTTGGGCAGGACCGGCCAGGACTGGCTGGTCCGCCCGGCCTGGGCCGGCTCGCGACATAGCCGCGCGGGCCTGCCGCGGACTCGCAGTACACGCGTAGAACGGACACAAAGGGCAGGTCACATCAGTTTCTTGAAGACCCGCACGACGCAGGTCTTTGTCACCGCATGGGGGTCACACGCCGTGACCCCGCGGTCGCCGCTCCCTGGCGACCCGCCGCAGCGCCGAGGCGCTCCGCCTGGCCCCGACCTCGCCTTCTGCTGAAGGCTTGCTGTGCCTCGGCCTCGCCTGGCTGCTCCACCGGACACCCGTGCCGCCTGCCGAGGAGCCCCCGCCGCCTGCACCCAGGTCCGCCGCGCCGTCAGCACCCAGGAATCGAGCCGCCGCAGCGCTAGGGCTCGCCGGACTGCCGGAAAACCCGCAAACTTCGACGATCAACCACGGCCTCCTCCGAACTCAGATTTCAATCCTGAAAGATGCGTTGGAAAGGAAAAAAACTCTACTCTACATTTATGGGATTTTTTCGAAAATCCAACAGAAATTAGACATGATCAAATGGGCACAAAGTAGGTGCATGATAACAAAATGAAAACGACAAATCCTACCTCGTGGGGCTTCGCCCGAAGCTTCGTGACGATCCGTCGGCCGCCACGCCTTAGAGAGGATGGATATGGGAGGAGGTGCTTGAGATGCCTTGGTGTGTACCTTTTTCCAGGGAAATGGGTAAAGGGGTGGAGTAGGGGTGAGGGATTATTTAAAGAAGATTAATTAATTAAATTCTTAATTAATTTGAAACCTCAAAATTTGCCCGCATCTGAAACTCTCGACAGGGTTGAGGTTAAGCCTCCCCTAGGGTAAAAACCACCTATGGAGCACAACGGTGGTCTCGGAATTTGATTCCGAGATTCCGTTTAAAAGGTATAATGCTGAACGCCCAAAGCCGCCAAATTACGAAAACGCCCCTGGGGCCATTTTTCACAGACGGGTTGCGCTCGCAAAACATACACCACTACTAGGGTAAACGGCACACTCCAAACTCAACGGTGCCCACGGTTTTCCAATCCGAGCCATAGTTTAAGAGATACTTGAGTTTCACCATTAAACTAATAAATAAATAAATAAATTTATCCATTTAACGTTCTGAAAGAGAGCGAGGGGTCCAAACATCCTGCGCCGACATGTTTTATGACGTTACTAGGGTAAACACCCCATTTCAGACCCATCCATACACTCAGATCTCTAATCCAAATCACCGTTTAGGATTTATCCCACTTATTTGGAATTTCCAGTGTGAATGCATTGAAAATTTAATTTCGACCACTCTGGGGCTCGTAATCGCACACCGTCTGAAGGTGATGCTCTGGAATAACATAAAGAAATATTCCAAAGTGTTTCACAGAAAAACCTAGGTTCTTACATCATTTCCTCCTTCAAGCTTTTCACCCCCGAAAAGAAAAACCTAGGAACAACTCAGGGTACTAAGCCCAAACCTGGCTCTCCCGTACCTAGAAGAACTCATGCACAGCTCTGCGCCACCGCACATAGACCAAAGGACTGATCTGTTCACGCGAGGTCTACCCTCGCCGATGTCATTCATGGGAGCACACACACCTCTTCTCGGGTGAGTCACGTGGGAGACGTCATGCACCTAAACTAGCCTTTGGGGTTAGGGCAAGGCGGTAGGGAACCTCACCATCCCTTTGCACGGTCTCAAACAGCCCGAAGGCTATCGGGGGTAGCTCACATCCCCGAACAAACCTCTACATCGCATGCCACGACTGGAATCACCGCCCGCACCTGGAACAAGGCCTGGTGATTCCCTCCTTCAGAATATCCATATGGTGAAACACCCAAGGATATCTGGTCACGCAAGTTTTCACAGTTGATGTCTTGCAACCAAGACTCTCTTGCACGCTCTAAAGGAAAAGGAGTCGCTACCATCAACTAAAGTGAAGGGTTCCACGCCTTCTACCTTAGCAACACAGGGTTACACCCGACGCCCTACGTCAACCAAGTAACACATCAAGCAAGGAGCGGGGAGGAAAGCATTCCACACATAGAGTCTAACAATTCTACTATAAAAAGTAGAAGAGTTGTAGAGCGTACCTCTTACCACCTCATGCTCCGTAGGATCGTAGACATCCAATGCTTGCGGCTGTCCGTGGTCCCAACTGTCAGCACTCGGAGCCTGACATGGACCACCTAGTGGTGATGGGAAGACCTCATAAAGCCGTTTCCCAATACCATATCCTCCCGCTCCTCTTCTAGCACCACCTCCCTGGGTACTACGCCTATCACGGCACTGCCTCTGTCGTGGTGGTGCACCTGCTGCATGCCCGAAGCTCTTTGCATGTCGGGTCGGGCAGTCCCATGCCAGGTGACCTCGCCCATCGCAAGCATAGCACCGACTTATCCGGGCTACACTGGTGCCCTTCGGTGCCACTGTGGTGTACGACCACACCACTGAGCCTGGTTGTCAAAAAGCCACATGTGTCGAGGTTCTGCATGCCGACGCCCGCTAGCTGTAGCAGACGTCTCAGCTCCGACATGCCTACTACCACCACCAACTCCAGAACGTGACACAAATCCCTCTATCACCATCGCCTGCTCTAGCACCCCGACATATGTGGAAATTACCAAGGGTACAATGACAGCACAAATCTCTCGGCGGAGTCCCTGCACAAACATCCATGCTCAGATGTTGTCATCATGGACCAAGTCCAGGTAAGAGCATGCACGGTCTGCAAAACTAGCCGCATACTCAGCCACCGTCATCCCTCCCTGCTGAAACTGAAGGAGATCCAGAATCCGAAAGGAGTGCAAACAGGAGGGGAAAAACACCTCATGGAACAAAAACTGAAAGTCGCCCCACGAAAGTGACGACTCGTCAAGAAACTGAGTCACCAGACTCCACCAACACCAAACTGATCCACAAAAAAGGCTGGCTGCCAAAGCCACTCTCTGATCTACTGGAATGTGCACAATCCTGAAAAGTCAAACCACTGTCTCGAGCCAAACCTTTACTACCTGGGGGTCTGGCTCACCACTAAACCTCAGCGCTCTCTGCTGTTGGAACTCACAGAGCGCGCTCAACCTACGCTCATGCTCAGCCTGCTCTGCTGAAACTAGCTGCTTCTCAACAGGTGGGGGTGCTACTACTGGCCCACCCGGAGAAAGGGGCTAGCATGATGGCTCCTGGATTGTGGCCTCGTAGCTCACAGGGTCGTTGTCACAAACCAGATCTGGTATCATGGCTGGCTGTCTTCACGAAGACATCCTGAATTTTACCAAGGAGTGTCGCGGTCAGATGAGCATATATGTATATACCAACAACAACAACAATGGGGAGATGAATCAAGAAGGACATTCAAAGACTCAATCATATGTGATGCACAAACCAAATTTTCCCTGCAACAAGTGTCTCAGCATGCCTAATTGACAAGCGGGTTATCAAGGTCTTGGTGAATGGATACGTTGGTCACCGCATCATCATTGGATTCCCTGGCCTAAGAGGTTCTTTCGAGACACATTAACACTGTTGCCCTAAATCCCAACCAATTCCTTTTATTTTAGGGACGTCCGAACAACTTCCCAAGGAACGAACCACCTTTGATACCACTTTGTCATGACCCGACCCTACCCAGGCTCGATCCGCAACTACCACAAGCCCGCCTCCATAGGCCAGGGGCTGGCGACAAGCGCTGAAGGCTAAACAACTCGGGGAGGCCTTCGGCTGAGTACCTATACACACACATGCATCACACTCAATGCAAAAGTGTAGAGTAAAAGAAAAGGAAAGCAGAGTAAAGTGAAACTGCTATATATAAACAACCAAAAGTGCATATACCTAAAAACAGTACAAAGAAAGCTGAAGGTAAACAGCAAAGGATAAAGGGAAAAAAACGCGCCCAACCAGAAAAGTGCCACAACCTAGCAACAGGTAAACAAAAACAAAAACAGTTGCAAGAGTCCCCCACCTGGAACCTAACTACGACCACCACACGCAGTCCAAGCTCCTGAACTCCTAAGCTCCACTGAAGTCACGACCAACCTGTCTATCGTCTGCAAGGGCACACCAAGTGCGGGCAAAGCCCAAGTAGGGGTGAGTATAACAATACATAGTAGGATACCCCGAAGGCTCGAGGGAGAAAAAAAGGAGGTACCGAAGGGTGAGAAGTAGAGCGAACAGGAAGAGTAAAGGAGTACAGCTAAGAGTGCAGTAAAGAGTAACAGTAGAGAGTCCAGCTCTACCCAACAAGAGGAAAGAACGTAGACTTTTCCAGACACAAGGAGCTGGAAATGGTGAGAAGATGAACTTCCCGTTGAGTCTTCGCTACATATAGCAGGATAGTAGACTCATCCAACCACGAGAAGCTAGACATGGAAAGCACGTGGCATACCCCGCACGTCTTCGCCTCTCCTAGAAGGAGAGTAACCAAACCCAAGAAGTGGGTACTAGAACAAGGTATATACAAATACATAAGATCACTAAAAATCCAGAACAAGGTCGTAAGGGGATCTTCGTCCCATAGCTCAGCCCAAGAAAACTGAGTCACCAACAGCCCTAGAAGTAAACACCATCGATGCCCAGCATCCTGCACATCTTCCCTGAACTACAAGTCAAGGGATCAATCACCGCACCTCAATACTATTCGTTTTGGGTGGCACTGACTCGCCGGCACTGTTTTAGGTCGTGTCATAAAGACGCATCTCGGTGGGGAAAATGCTCCTCATACTTGAGAGTTTGGGGGGAATGTCAAATCAGACCATGTCACTGCCCCGCAGTTGAGAGGTCTGCTCAAAGTCGACAGGCGACACCCTGCCCAGCCCCGCTGGAGGGTCCCTGTAAGTCAATGGGTTCCCACTACAGGGAGACCCAGAAAGTTGACGGGTGCCACACTGCCCAGTCCCGTAACAGGGTAATCCATTGGAGGGAGACCCGACTAAAGTCTGCGATGGGACCACTTCCCAGCCCAGCTGGAGGTAACCCAGCATCGGGGACCACTTCCCAGCCCGGCTGGAGGTAAGCATGGCATCAGGGACCACTGCCCAGCCCCACTGGAAGTAAACCGGGCATCGGGGACCACTGCACAACCCAGCTGGAGGTAAGCCCGGCATCGGGGAACACTGCCCTGCCCCACTAGAGATAAGACTAGAACTACTCTAGCCATCCCTACTGTATAGTACTGATCGGTGAACACTGATGTACTGGTCATCCCTGCTGGATGGTAACCCACTGGCGAGCCCTTCCCGAAACAACCCCAACCCTACTGGTAACAACCTCAGCCCTGCTGAAAACAACCTCAGCCCTGGTAGAAACAACCTCAGCCCTGCTGAAATAACCTCATCCCTATTGGGAACAACCTCCTAGGTAAAGGATCAGTGCCTGTATAAAGTGTTGGTCACACTGAAACCACAAGAACTCTACCAGGGAACACAGAGTGATGGGAGAATCTCCCCAGGCTTCACAAGGAGATCACGCTCCAATCCGCTGAGTCACTATCGAAGCGGACCAAGAAAAATCATCCTAGAAAGTGGGGAAAACACCCACACTATATGAACACCCGTAGTCAGAAACGATGCCGCAGTCCTGTGAAAGGGAATGGTACTGAAACCCCTCACAGCTGAAGAAAACAGAGGAAACTAACCATCATTGTCGGCCAAACCATCGAGAAGGAAACCAGGGGGAGACCACTCAACCCTGCTGGTCAAACAGAAGAGCACTAGGCCAGGGGAAACTCCACACTATCGGTCAAACAAACGAGCACAGATCCAGGGCAAAACTCCAACCTGCTAGTCAAACAAATGAGCACAGAGGGACCCTCTACATTACAAGAGGTCAAAAGTACGTAAAGCAAAGCACGACACTAACATGGGGCCCACGCGTTGTCTGGCCCCAAGTCAACCCCAACCAAGCGCAGAAACATTCTCAGGTACCAACATCCACATGTACCTCTCATCACTCCTGTATACTCCTAGAGTATACCACGTCTCCAGCCCAAAGGCTAACGTGCACACGGCACCCAATGTCAACGCGAAGGTGTGAACGTAACAACTCCACCTCAAAGGCCCAGGCACGACCAACCACATCTTATGAATCATTTACAACACTCTCCCAAGAGTGTGCGATCACATGCTAAGGGTCCGCTACAAACATGGTAGGATGAACCACCACTGGAGCACCTTTCATGATCCCACATTTAATAAGATCGTGTATGAGGCTCTTATCTCCAGAGAAGATTACACCGTTGTAATGCTCGTGCAAAAAAATGCGAGATCGACTACTTACTCACCCCGAATGGGTATCCGACGTAAAATTCACCAATACCGCCTTACGCCCGAACGGTGTCCCGTGGTCCCGAGCCTCGGCCCTGAAAACAGTTGGGCACATCGCACCATTGCGATCCCCTAAAGAAAACACGTCAAAATCACTACTCACTTGAGTGTAACAGATATCTTATGAAAAATGTGCATTCCGGTGCACCGCACATGAGTGGTGCTTCTTGGGACCTGCATCCCGGTCCCGACACACAACGAATGGATTGAACCGTTGTGATCCTCTCCAAAAAGTACACAAGATGGACTATTCACTTTTCCAAAACAGTCTCCCAGTGATAGAGATGGAAAATCACCGTCAACGCCCAAACGACCCTCGCGGGGCCCGCACCATCATGCGAAATTACAGCGGGCAGACTGCGTCAATGCGATTCCCTCGGAAAAACACGCAACATTTACTACTCGCACGCCCCGAACGGACGTCCGATGAAAAAGTTGCTAAAAGTTGCACGTAGCTCAAAAGATGGGCTGTAGGGCCCATGCCTCAACTCCGACTTCGATTCCCGGAACCTCTCTAGAAATCTTCGCCCTGGTTCTAGGGTCCCAATGCCACTGACGTCGCTTAAAACAGACGTTGGACGCATCTGCGCCGTCCAAAACAAGAATTCCCGGGGAAAACGTCAAACCAATTAACATCGAGTCGCGCCTCGAGCCCCTTGTCTCGAGAATTAAAATTTCTAGAGACCAACTCAAAAAGTCCGACTCGAGACGAGGTTTGCACTGCCATAGATGGCACTCAAAACGGACACCCGTAGCGGAAAATACGGGCGTCCAAAAACCGAGGGGGCAAGGCCCCTTGGGCTGGACCGGCCTGGGCTGGTCGTGGACTCGCGGTCCTCGCGCAGACTGCCCACGAGGGCCGGTCACGGCGGCCACGTCATGACCTGCGCATCACGGGTATTTGTCGCCGCATGGGGGTCGCGCGCCACAACCTCGCGATCGTCGCTCCCTGGTGACCCGCCACAACGCCGAGGCGCTCCGCCTGGCCCCGGCCTCGCCTTCTGCGGAAGGCTCGCCGCACCCCTGCCTCACCTAGCCGCTCCAATGGAAACCCGCGCCGCCTGCTGAGGAGCCCCCGCCACCTGCACCTGGGTCCGTCGTGCCGCCAACACCCTGGAACCGAGCCGCCGCCATGCCAGTGCTCGTCGGACCGCCGGAAAACCCGCAAACTTCGACGATCATCCCCGGCCTCCTCCGAACTCGGATTTCGATTCAGAAAGATGATTTGGAAAGGAAAATAACTCTACTACGCATTCATGAGCTTTTTTAGAAAATCCAATAGAAATTTGACATGATCAAATGGTATCCAAGTAGGTGCGGGAAAAAAATGAAAACGACAAATCCTACCTTGTGGGGCTTCGCCCAAAGCTTCGCGAAGATCCGCCAGCTTCCACGCCCTAGAGAGGATGGAGATGGGAGGAGGGGTTTGAGCTTCCTTGGTGTGTTCCTTCCACCAGGGAATTGGGTAAAGGGGTGGAGTGGGGCTGAGGGATTATTTAAAGAAAATTAATTAATTAAATTCTTAATTAATTTAAAACCTCAAAATTTTCCCGCATCTGAAACTCTCGATGGGGTCAAGGTTAAGCATCCCCTAGGGTAAACACCACCTCCCGATCATAACGATCATCTCAGAATTTGATTCCGAGCTTCCATTTGAATGTTATAAAGTTGAACGCCCAAAGCCGCCAAATTACGAAAACGCCCATTGGGCCATTTTTCACATACGGGCCGCGCCCGCGAAACTTACACCCCTCCTAGGGTAAACAGCACGCTCCAAACTCAACGGTGCCCTCAATTTTCTAATCCAAGCAACCATTTAAGATATACTTGAGTTTCACCATTATACTAATAAATTAATTTATTTATTTATCCGTTTAACATTCTGAAAGCAAGTGAGGGGACCAAACATCATGCATCGACATGTTTTATGTCATTCCTAGTCTGAACACCCCATTCCAGACCCATCCATACACTCGGATCTCTGATCCGGATCACCGTTTAAGAGTTATCCCCCTTATTTGGAGTTTCCAGTGTGAACGCACAGAAAATTTAATTCTGGACACTCTGGGACTCGGAATCGCACGCCGTTTGAAGGCACTGCTCTTGAATAACATCAAGAAATATTCCAAAGTTTTTTGCATCAAAAACTATGTTTTTACAACTTCTCTCTTAAAAGTGATTCATGATACCTCATTTTGTGGAAGTCACTCATGTGTTTCTATATGATTCTGACTAACAAAATTTTCTTTTCTTCATGAAATTTAACATGGGAGTTAACTATTTGAGTTGGGTTCTCAGTCACTGAAACATATGGCTACAATTTGATATATTCCTATTTTTTGTACATGAGTGTGGTTAGGATTATACTTATTCAATTACAAAATTGTGATGATTCATGTATTTTCAATTGAGATAGAAATTTTAATCAATAGGTATCCTTTCTAACGCTTTCCATAATCCTAAAAGGACCCACGAATCTCAAAGGGGGTGTCCTTTTATTCATTATTCATTGATTTCCTAATTGAGGTGACACCCTTAAAGGCACCAATTCTCAAACTAAAAATTCCATTGGATTTTAATTATGATTTTCCTATGATTTAAAATTATTTTTTCTATTTCCATATGTTTCTAGATAACCTAAATAATCTCAGCCATCTCTTAGACAAGGCACATTCAAATAAGAGAGGTTTTACCTACCACAGCCTAATATAAATGAGAGAGGAATACTTGATCATATAAGTATTAAAAAGTATCCATCAGAATTTATTACTGGTAGTTTTTATTATATATGAGTACAAAAAAATTATACGTGTTTTTCATGAAGTGTTGAAGTTTATAACACAATCTGAGATAACATCTTACAAAATCTAATTCAGTCACTCTATCTGACCATCTGTTTGTGTATTATAGGTTTTGATCAATTTAACATAGACCCCATCTCCTCTTATATGACTCTCAAAAATATATAAGTAAACATGGGAGAGATTTTTATTAGACACAATGGAAAAAGGAACAACATGAAGTCTCATAATCTCTTGCATATAAATATTCTCAGGATCTTACACTTTATACTTTACCATAACTAGTATGAAATAAGAGGACATAATGAACCAAATAATTTCAATAGAAATATAATTATTTTCCTTTTGAGAATGATTTATTACAAAACTTAAATATATAGTCACCTCATACTGGTTTTAAGTAGGGATAGAATGAGGCTAAATAATTTTCAAGGGCCCTTAATGCATTTTTTTTATTTGAGGGTAATGAATAAGGATATGAAATTGGATATATCTTAATTAATAACTTGAAAAAAAATTACATCCAATATTTTATTATATATTAGAGGTCCCATGATGAATATCCTAATTTTACCAATTATAGTATTCTATAATATCTTTCCTCACAAAATAAGGAATTACACATTTTTTACTAAATCAAACAAGGGATTCCAAAGAGACGGGTCGCATGGAGATGGTCTGTCAAACATATACTAGTCCCCTGATATACTATTTATCATCATCCTTCACAAGATCTAGTAAAATAATATCAAGGAGAGGATTTAATAACACACTAGTAATAAACATGGTCTTCTCCTCATTTTTCATCTCTAGATACATACTTTACATAAGACCCATAAGGTTCCATTCATTGTTGGAATCCTTTAGATATTTATATTGTATATTTATACTATGAAAATTAACAATGGAATTCCCTATTCTATGGGTTTATGCACGATCGATGTCAAATATTTTTAGATACTCTACCCACCACCTCTGCTTTAGTCTAAGATACTTCTAAAAGAATTATTAGCTTAGTATATTGTGGTTGTGGTATCTTATGAATCTATTAGGAAAAAATAATGCCACAAAAATTTTATCACATAAATCATAGATTTCATATCTGTTTTATGTGTGGGGTTTTTTATCGCATGATATCAAAGCTACAATGAGCCATATTCTACCACATGAACTCCCTTCATCAAGACATATCTCAATACCATACCTGAAGCATCACATAACACCACATAGCCTCGATTGGTATTAAGAAAGACCAGGATATTGGCTAATGTAAAACACCACATCAACTCTTTGAAGGAATATTTATACTCTATAATTCACAAAAAAATGTCTTCATTCTGACTGAGTATAGTCAATAGAGATACATGTCTTGGAGATGTATCAAATAAACACTACTAATGACCTACTAATACCTAGAATCATCATATGTTAATGAAATTTTGTTTATACTCTCTAAATTTAATTACCTTAAACCATATTAAGATCAAATATTATTCCTTTTTCAAACACTAAATATCCTTGTAACTTTACTTATCGAATCAAAAAATGATATTTGGAAAACTAGAGACTATTCTCGTAAAGGGTCCTAAGGAAGATACTTAAATATTATACATGATATCCCTCGATCATAGAATAGAATAAGATTTATATTAGAACACTATGATAAAGGATTCTAAATAATAATGAAAAATATCACTCATAAAACCCACAAATACCATAGACTAATTGGTCAAGATAAATGGCTTCATAAGATCTTCATTGTGCACATATCGTTTTTAAAAATCTATCTTAAAACCGTCAGATTCCAATACATGAATCTGGTGATACCCTTAACAAATATAAATTTATAAAAACCACTTATCCCTCTTTAATTGATCAAATAAGTCATAGATACGGGGAAAATGTTACTTGTTCTTAATGGTAACTCAGTTTAAACACCAATAGTCGATACATAACTAGAGATATCCATAACTATTATTTGTAAAGAGTACCGGGGTGACCCATGAGGATACAATAGGGTGGTCAAATACATTTGGATATAAATCATAAATCAAGATCCTCAACTACTTCAGCTCATTAGGACCCATATTATAGGAAGGTAAATATATTTTTTGTGTCCCTAAAATCAGATAAGTAGAAAACATGTTTTCTCAATCAAGGGGTAATCATGAAAATTCATCAAAAAAACCCTTCAATGAACTCTCTTAACATAGATGTTAAATCACTCTTAAATCATTTCTTATAAACCACTATGATAAGTGAATATATCTAGAATAAAATCCTACCAACATCATAAAAAGTGGAGGCCCTACCTTACTTGAATAGGGGTCCCAAACTCCTAGGAATAGAAAAACACTCCCATCAATGATAAATAAATATACATTCAAATGATAGAAATAAATGATAAAATTTAAATCTATTGTTATTATATTCTATATATAATATCTAAAAGAACCATTTTTATGATAAGAAAATCCTAATATGGGTCTACCTTAGATATAGAAATGATACAATAGGGGAATATCAGTCTATGTTCCTTATTCTTCATAAAATGAGTAAATATATATATCATATAAGGAATGATATTGGGGGAATGATATAAAGACTATACCACATGAGTAGAAATGAATAATTGAGAATCATTAATGTTGAATAAATCATTTACCACTGATTTTATGATAAATATGATACTTTTCACTGTCATCAGATACATCTTATATTCTATAGGAGTTATCTCCATTGAGTGCATCTATCTACTCTCAATTGGAGTTTATATATTTCTACTAGTCTTGGGATTATTCCCTAGATAAATTACCCCATAAGAAAAGTTGATTCTTCCTCCCTAAATTCAAGATCAATACCCATTGTCACTTGATAGATCAGATTATTATTGAGATCCTTTTGGAGTAAAAGTACAAGAATCACTCCTAATAGGAGGATTATTCCTACAGAGTATATGTAGGTGTCCTAATTTTACACAAGCATGATATTCCTTGAGGTTCTCCAAAATAAATGGATTTATGTGACCAAACCTGTTTCATTGTTTGAAAATAGGACCCATATTTCCCATATATCGAAATGAATCCAATTATAGAAGAGTTTGATAGCTACCAATGTTACTGATTTTAGAATCAACATGATTCCTCTTTCATTTTGAAATCCTAACTTCACCACCACCCGTTTTCATAAAGACATCAAGCATTATAGATATCCTAGCCTAGTCAAAATCCCCCATTACAATGTGATATAATACCTCTATATTGGTATTAATATTCAATATAAAAACCTGAGAATAGATATTGGGGTGGAGTCCCATTTCCAATCCATGATCCATCAACATATCATTAGTGGTATGCTCTGGAGAAAAATGAACAATCTCTATAAATTGGTTTTTACACTCTATTATGGTTGAATTTTATTCCTAGAGGGTAAAAGATTATTTAGATTTGGAAATATTCATCATTTATGGTTAAGATAACTACGATAATGACACTTTAAAGTAATTACAGTTCATATTATCCCATATAATCTCTTAAAAAACTGATTCCAACCATTTTCAACAAAAAAAAATCTATTATAAAATAGGCACATTTCACTTTAACTAATTAAGAATTCAAAAGAAATTAAGATATAAAAATTATCTTATCCAAACATTATTCAACATCTATAGGTTCATTAGTACCCTAAAACATTGTATGCTTATGGTAAAGAAACTCCTGAACACAATCATCCTATAAAACCAGACAAATGAAGACTCCTTGAGGTTGAGATAGTCCCACACATGCTCCTTAATCCATGGTCTGTTCTATCCTCACCATGGAATTAGTGAGATTCTGGTCAATGTGAGGGTTTTATTATGGATAGTTATCTTCATGCATCCCACTTAAGGATTCACAAGGGGTATATATAGAGGCATGGTACTACATAAAAAATCAAAGAGAATATATAGAAATTATTACACATTTATAAACCCCTATTAAAAAACTCTCACAAATTAATTTCATAAATATTAAGGAAAAATGGAAAGGAAATTTTAATCATCCCTTTAAAAAGGATCACGTACATGGTCTATAGCTTGTGAACCATATCCATTAATGAAATTAATAAATCAAACTCCCTAAAAACCAATAAAATGCCAAGATCCCTAGTAATTTAAGTTTTGGTACTGACAATATCATTCATACATTCCTTTATACGAACTCCTTACTCTTTAAAATACTTATCTAATATATATGATATTCCCCAAATATCATAAACCAATAAATAATGGATTTAATTCCATTTTATCACAAACCAACCTAGATACCCCTTACCAGAGAACTCTGAACGATTCACAAGAAGGTATGACGGGATTTCTCAATCCCTAGGGGTAGTAAACTAGTTCATGTGAATTTAGAATACACCTTGGTAATGGTTTATCCCAAGAGTAAAATAAAAAAAAATCAATTTAATAAAATTAAATGAAACCATCAAATGTTAGTGATCCCTACATATGTATAAAAAATCACAATAACTATAGGAATGGTGTAAACATGATATAATATAAAAACCCTATTTAAATATGTAACCAAAAAATTTCTTACTTATAAAAGAAAATACACATCATAGGGATTTAAAATACAAAAGGAATGGAATGGGGGTGATTGGGTGATAAATCGATAGAGGAAGAACCAAAAAAGGGGTAGTTACCCATTACCATGATACATGTATTCTAATACATAATATCACCTCCAATATGATGAATAAGATTATCAAGAACATCCACTACCTCCAAGTGGTTCTTTTCCCTTACCTACATCAATTTATTTGAAAATGATGGGAATATTTAAGGTGTGAGAATATCAAGACCCATAGGATCCCACCAAGTGATCCATATTCAACTATTTCCAATTAAACAAAATCATTTTATTTTTAAAATATATATATAATGTAATCCATTAACATTTTAATGAAAACCATACAATATTGAATTAGAGAAAACGATTTGATTAGAAATTCAAAATATATTACATGGGATAATAAAATTAAGATAATTAAGGCTTAGGGAACCTATAAATTCAACATCACTAATTGGGGATACACTAAATTAGTGGAATAGAACAATATCCATTAAACTATCATATATAATTTTTATAACATTGGACCAGTGATATGTGTACATAACAACATCACCAGTCAAGGAGAAGGAGTGACTAGTGGAAATTACCCCCATACAAACTATTTTATCCAACCCAAGCACCAAGGGATTCCCATTAATTTTAATCTATGTTAGATACATAATTAAATATATCATTCCCATCAATTAATTTTAAATAATTTTGGTTTTTTATGAAAACATGCTCATTATAATTTTTAAAATCAAAAGGGGTGATTAAAAAGGGGATTATTTGTAAAACTAGTACAAAAAATCATTATTAAAAGGTATGTATTTCATTTATAGAGTAAATTATAAAACAAAAATAACTTATGATTTCAATACAATGATAAAATATAACAACCAACCATTAATGAAAAAATAACTTATAAATGGATTGAAAATTCTTGGAAAGAGGATAAAAGATTATAGAAAAATAGGGGACCCAATAAAATAAAAAAAATACCATTAAATTTGTATAAGTGATATTCTAAGCCTCCATAGCCTAAGGGTTGAGTGAAATCCATAATAAATAGTAGAATAAAACCAAGAGTAGTGGAAGAAATGAATTATAAGGTAATTTCATTAAAGAATCCTTGACTAAGGCCAAAAAAATACACCAGATAGGATGAAAGGGGAAAACCTTGAACTTGGGATGAGGTTAAGGTTATGTGATGGAGAAAATATATGGTTGGGAATTTTTATTTGGTATAATTTAGTTTGGTAAATTCTTTATTTTTATGTTCAGGAAAAGCTGCATGGTTTTCCAAACCATGTTCCAACTTTATGGGAAACATCATCTCTCTTAAAGATTCGCCTAATTGGTTTGAATGTTTAGTATAACTAGGTAATTACCATATTAATAATCCTATGAAAAATTATATATTTTCTGCCTGATTATTGTGAAATTTTACCTAATTATGTGCCAACTATGGAATAGCTCCAGTTTTCTCAATCTTAACTTTTTTCATGTGAAAAATCTGAAATATATAGAATAAAAATATAAACATCGAAAGTAGAATAATTACCTAATAATTAATTTTTGGTTGATATAGAGACCATGAACAAGGTGCAATTACCAAAATCAATGAAAGAATAAATGCATGGAAATGGAGTAGTTTAAACCCAAATATTTATTTCAAGGAATAATTGTTAATAAATACAAAATTAAAAATTATAAGGGAATAATATATTGTATTATAAGTATGAATAGGGTTATTATATATATATTAAATAATTTTAAATTTATTATATAGGAGGTTAGACCATGTATGAAGTATGTGATGACTAAAGGTATGGGCTTTTTTCCGATCTCACTTTTAATCGGGATTATTTATACTTCAATATACATTAAAGGAATTATATGATCATCCTCTATTAAACCCCGTATATTATTTCATCATATGAATATTTCTATATTTTCCAAATGATTTTTCCATTTCACCCCTCCTTCATACTCAAAAGAACCAAAATAATTCTTTTAAAAAATTCATCCTTCTCTTTTTTTAGGTTAGGAATATTTTTCCATTTTATCCATGTTATATAAAACAATTATGGATGATTTTATCTACACATAAATTTTTAATCATTTTAATTTCTACAACTTTTTACTTTATAATTATTTGATTAAAAGTATACTTTTCAAACATTTTCTAAATAACTCACATTTAAATTTATTCAAAAATGTATAGAAAGAATTTTTTTCATTAAATATATAAGACATGAATGGATTTTCCACTGAAAAATCATTTTTGTATCATTTAATTTCCCTTTTAAAAATCTAGTTTTTTTAATCATTTTCTAATTATTCTGTTAAATTGTTTTTTAATGTTTTAATGAAAAATGGATATTTCTTCTTGTTTTTCAATGAACATTTCTAATGATTTTATAAAATTACTCTTTATCTTTGTAAAAATGTTTTATGGATTTTTATTATTAACTAGGGATATGATCTTATGATACCATTCTTTTTTTTTTCTATGTAAAAATTGTGATGATGGGGTTTTAAGGATACTTTCATGAATTTGTTTCCTTCCCACAGGTTAATAATGCTATAAGGAAATAACGAATGATTTTATGATCGTGTGGAACACATTTGTATGGTTTTTCTTATAAGATGGGCATAACCAAATTAATATATCCCTTCAATGCATTTGGAAATATGAAAGTAAATGGGTAGTGAACCCAATCCATTATGGGGAATTATCCACTATGAAAGTCCAACGATCCTCAAATAAGGAAATAATTTTCTATGCTTATACCTATTCCACTAAATTATGTCTTATACTTATTAATTATCTCATAGATCATGATTGATTATTGATAATTTTCCACTCCTATGATTTGTGACATTTTTTTATGAAAACCCATTATTCCATGACTTCTGAATTCGGGTCTGTGAGTTATAGGGGATGCTTTTATATGTTATAATCATGTTCTAAAACCATTATTCTAATATTGTACCAAATTATGATCAATAATTGATATCTGTAAATAACCTAAGCCTATTATCCAAGGTTCCTTGGTTACTTTATTAAATTGAGACTATATATAAGGAATATCATCCAAAAGGACCGAATAATTTATTATCCTTGAATAACCCAATACATACATGATTATAATTTTAATTTGAAAATATAAAATACATACCATAAAAACATTATTTCAACCTTGATAATATTCATCAAATCCATCTCCATAATCTAGATAAAATAAGACAAATAAAATGATGAAGTCAGATGCTCAGTAAGGGTTGCATACAGTGGATGTTGCCATTAGTAAATAAGGTATAATCAATATGAAAGGATTAATTAATGAAAACACATTCCATTTAATCAATAAATATTGAATAAAATGAATCAATGGATAATATTGGTGCATTAATATAAGTGATGATAATAATAACCAATTTCTCAATGAAAGAAATGATTAATATTAGACATCATGTTCTAAGACACCATGGTATCTATGTCATTGAGGCCTTATGCCATGAAAGATTAAAAATATGCATAGGAATACAACACAAACACATTTTACGATATCTTACTAATTTTTTTCATGAGAATTTTCAATTCATTGAGGAGATATATAGTTTTGGGCCCCACTATTCACAACACGCCCAATGTATTCCTCATATATTGAATGAATAATTTAATTCATGAACAATATGCCTTATCAAAAATTTCCTATATTTTTTAAATATTATAAATTTATCCATAATTACATATTCAATAAAATACATTAAATTTATAACATTGTATGTATAAATGATATATGTTTTAGGAAATAATCATATCCATTATGCAAATAATATAGATATTTAAGATAAATTACTACCAAAAGATCAAACGTGATTTAATGGTACAAATGAAAAAATTATTAAAACATTTATCCAGTGGTGAAAAGTTAAAATATATATTTTTGTTTAATAATTTATAGATATTTCATTAAAATATAATTTAAACTATCTTGAGTAAAATAACCTTTCGATATTATGAAATCCCCCATTGAAAAATAGTGAAATTATAAATTAAAACAATTTATATAAATTTAACCTTGTAAAATTGTAACATAAAAATCAAATAAAATAATAGTAATGATAGTGGTAAAATATAATTAAGTAGTATAAGTTAAAAAATTATTCATATACATTTTTCTAGAAATTCAAAGTGTACTTCATTCAAAATAATACAAAAATATTCATTTCAACCTATTTTGTAAAAAATCAAACATGGGTAAGAATTTCATTCAATAAATAATTGTAGAAATGTAAAAATATTTTTGAAGACTTATAATAAAAAATATGTATTTTGAAGAAAAATATATATGGTCAAATGAGAAATAATATCTGTTTTTATTTTAATCATTTTCTTCTTGATTCAAGTTCCAAAGAGTGTAAAAGTTTGAAGAATATATGGAAAGTCATTAAAAGAATAAAATAAAAATGAAATTAAACCATTATTAAAAGATATATATTATTTTTAATTACCTCCAAGGGATATTATATACACCACATAAAAATTAACAGGTGTATATTACCAAATATGACTCAATAGAGTGGAAATTGAGGCGAAAATTGTTACCTCTGGTGATAATTGTCACATAAGTGCTCTAAATTCAAGTGTAATAAATTAAAATATATTAAAATTATATTATGTGACCATATTAATATTTATTATATCATATATTATCCATTTAAAACATTTTATCACCCATTTATTAATAATATATTATTATTATCATTGTTTCAAGTGTTAACTTCTTTTTTTCAAGTACGTTTTGATTCAGTAGTTATAGTACTTATAAATTTAATATGGAGTATTCATATACATAATGTTAATAATTGAATAAATATCACCCCAATATATATGTATATTTATATTCATCCAAAAAATATAGAGATAGAAAATTTAATTTCTCTATTTATAGAGACAAAAGGTTATACTTACACTTGAACGTTGTTTTTACTTTTCAAAGAATGAAATAAAATAAAGGTAAATAGTAATAAATCCTCATTTAATAATTATTATATCATATATATTCACTAAAAAGGTCTTTTTTACTATCCGAATGAAAATTAAATTAAAAATTGATCACATCACTTTGTGGAGGTGGTAGTCCACATATACGCACGAGCAACGTTGTCATTTTCCAGCGATATGGAAGGTTTGGTAGTATATATGATTTATAGTTATAATTATAATTATTAATTGAATATCATAAAAACTCATTATTACTATATTTTTAACCATCCATGTAAAGTGGTGATGAAAAACAAATTACACATCTACATGGAGACGGTAATCCAAACATATGCACGAGCGATGTTTTTTCTATTCATAGGATGGAAAAGAGATGGAAAATGGTTTTAATTTAATCATAATGACATATAAATATATTTATGATATTGGATTTATTATTTAAGGATTCCTCCAACACATTAAGAGTATGTATAAGAAAAAAATAAACTTGAAGGACTCAGTAAAGATAATTACCTCTTCTTTAGTAGAAATTCTGTAGATATCTCTTTAAGGGACCTAGGATAGCTATTTGGGGTAGAAAAGGACCTAAAGAACATTTATAATGATGTAAATAAGAGTAATGTTCTGAGTTTTATTTATAAATATTTCTCAATGTGGTGTAAATAAGTGAATGAAGGGGTTCCCTTTTATAATTAAGGTGAGGGGCACATTTGGAATTTCAAAAAAAAATATTAATATTCTATATATAAATGGTTAAAAATGGTCATTAATTTGAATAAAGTTTTTCTATTGTTGAAATAATATCATTCAATTAATTTTATTCATGTTTTTATAACATTTAATTCCTTTTATTTTTTATTAACCTCTTAATTAAATTTGACCTTAACCATGTAACCTCTTTTTAACAACAAATTGTTAATATTGTTATTATGAATAGAAAAGTGACTCATAAATGAACCATGTATAATTTTTTAAATCATTTTCCATTAACATGGATGAATATAATATTTTCATGAATTTCAAATAATTTAAAAAAGTATTATTTTAATAAAATATCATTAATGTCAATTTTCACACTATTTATTTAATTTGAATTTAAATACATAATGATAAAATAAGATTGAAAATATTGTAATTTAAAACTACACTAACCTATCATATAGATATATAATATTTTTGGGAATAGTATATATTCAATTTTATTATTTTAAAATATTTTTTATGTTATTATTAATTATATTAATATTGTATCAGTGTTTCACAATCATTCAAGGTAATTATATAATTCCTAAATATTGTAAAGAAATATATATCATGAAATTAATTTCATTATTTTTGAAAGAGGAATTTATTCCCATTAATATATTTATTGTTTCTTTATGTGGACATATTAAATATATTTAAATATAAGAGTGTGACATTTTGTAACTTCCTTTGGTATATATATTATAAGAGTCATTTTCCGGGAAATATTTGTATTAAAAAAAGTCAATATAAGGATTAATATGATAAGGGTCAATTTAAATTCCTTCAATAATAATTGAGATTAAAAATTATGTCCTTATCCCTTATTTTTAATCAAGATTAAAACAATTTACCCCTTATTGGGGTGATAAATGTTACCACGGTTATTGTTTGTAGTGACCAAAACTAAATAGGGAATATTTACCAAATTTTAAACTCTTAATTATAAATATTTATTCCAAATTTATCAAATTAAATACTAATAATATTCACAAATTAATTTTAAAATAAGTACGCAAAGCGTGATGAAAATCATTTTCTAGAAAACTATAATTTTTAAGCATAAATTGTATTTATTCTAATTACATGCATAGTAAAATTATTATATCAATGTTAAAATATTTTATTGAATAAATAAGATTTAAATTTTATTAAAATCAGTCAGAAATGGTGATAATTTATGTTTATTAAGATAAAAACATGTTTCAGGTAAAAAAATAGTTTTTTCCAAAAAAATGTCATATATATATAAAAATGATTTTATACCAAATTTAAATATATAATTGATTAAAATAAAATTTACTATATTATTAATAATATAATATAAAAAAATCACTTTCATACTATTTTAAAATAAAATGGATCTTTGTAAATTGTTGAAATAAAAACACAATTTTCAATAAAAATTTATATTTTTACTATTCATTAGGAAATGAATCTTTTCAAAAAATATAAAATTTACACCCTAATAAAATATTCATATACTTATTAAACAAATGATATGATTTTTATAAAATAAAATTTATTTATATTTTTTAAATTAATTATAATTTTTCCTCACAAAAAAAAGTAATAAAATATTTTTGAAGAAAACTTATTTCTAAAGCATTAAATAAACATACTAAAAATTGAGTACAGATTTTGTATGAATTAATCAATGATTTTTTGTTGATTAGGTCCTATGAATTTATATTTAATAATTCAGTTAATATGATTCATACCAAATAATTCACCTATTTTGTGATAATTTTTACATTAAATTATAATATATTGACAGTATATTGTGGTTCATTGAAGCTGAGTGTTGTGTTTTGTCTATGATATCAAACATAGTGTTATTATTTTAAATTATAGATGTGTTATATTATCCCCCCCCCACACACACACAGAAAATTCTCCCTCATGATTTTAACATCAATTTGGTAACCATAGGATTGAACTTTGAGAACCCACATTATAAAAATTCTTAATAAAACTTAATCTTAAAAATGCCAACAAGGAAATATAAAGTAATAACAAAACTGGGTTTCTAAATAGAATATCATTTACAAGAAGTTAATATATGTACATAGAAAATAAAACTAATTCCCAAGTATAATTTTATATTAATTTATAACATGGTCATGATAAATTTAACCATCACAAAACCATAAATCTTTGATGTGTTAAAATGAAAATGATTTTTAAGTTAAAAAATGTAGATTTATTAAATTTTTACCTCAAGGTCCTTAGTAAATGGATTCTTTTTTCTAAACAGATACTTATTTCACGGAACTAAACATTCTTGATTTTATTTTATTTTTTTATCATAATCTCATCATTGAATTGTGCTTTGATCAATTCTACATCATATCTTACTCATTGAAATGAATATTTAAGATGAATTTTTTCTCTAAAGCACTTCTAATGAAATAATATGCTCCGTAAGTCATTGCATATTCCTATAAATATTTACCTTAAAAAAATATGTTTCTACAGTTTATCCAATATGATATATCATAATTTAACCTTAAACAATAATATCCAAAGTTCAACTTAATCCATCCCATAACAAGTTTACCTTAATAAACCTTTGAAATAATTCTTCCCTAATTAAAAAATTGAAAATTTGTGATACTTAATAAAACATTTATCCATAGAAAATATATATTAGTTCATAATTTCACATTATAAACATGTTAATAACTTGATCACATACAAAAATAACCTAAATGTACATTAACTATATCCTTATTCTACAAATCCCATAATTCCAAAAATTTAGTAAAATTCACCCTAAATTACTTTTTTATCAAATCACTATCCATTTTCTAGGACATAAATGCTATTATATTTACTTCAATAATTCCAATATACTATTTATCCCAACTAAATGTTATTAACTCAATATTAAGAACATATTAATAGTTTTCTCTCCCATATTTTTTATTCTCATAAATAAACATTGCTACTAAATCACCCTGCTTCGTTTTTTGTACCATTCAACATATGCTTTAAATCATAAAATAAATAAAATGTATCATAATCCTTATTGTTCTATGATTATTATAACCAAAATATCATTTTTTTAATACAAAAACATAATTTATGGATCAAAATACAAAATCACTATATTTATTCCCCTTCAGTTGTTTAAATATAATAAGCGTGAACTTCTCCCCTTGGCATATTCTTTGGTAAGTTCCCTTGAAAATTAGGACATTGGTTTGAAAAATTCCCCATCCCTTCAGAGTTGATGTACTGGATAATAGTGGACACTATATTTCCCTAATATTAATTATCTATTTTAACCATATCCTTACACTTATAACAACATTATAAACCCTTAAAGAATTTTCCAGGATGTTTCTTTTCATAATTTTCACATGATAGAAATTCCTTCATTTTCTACTAATCCTTTGATGTTTTCCTCTATCATAGGTTCTCATTCAACATCTTCTTCTCTCGATTCCCCATAGATATATTGGATCTTTAAAATTACTTCTTTACATTAATGGAACATTATATTATATAATCATAAGATGAAAATTCTTGAGAGACTAGTTCCCTTTTTTGACAGAGCTTAAGCCCATCAAATATATGGTCATTCTAGCTTTTTGGATTATGTATGTAGTTTGGGGCATGGATGGATAGTCTATTAAAGTTATCCTCATACTCTACCATGAATTCTTCTTAATTATGATTTAAAGTGAGGAACGTTTTATCCATTTCATCACACTGTTCTTGAGTGATGTACTTCTTAAAAGAAATCAATTTATATTTTCTCTATTATAAACATTCTATTTATTCAGAATCTTTAGTATTATGTATTAACAACTACCATTGATCAAAATCTCTTTTAATAAAATAAACATTCATAATACCCTTTTTAGTTTCATTATATCTCAAATCTATGATAATCTTTTAAAGATATTTAATCAATTTACCAGATACCCATGGTTTATTTGTTCCACTAAAAGATTGAAAATTTTGATACATAAAGAGGTCAACAGTAGGTGAATCACACTGTTGAAGATCTTTTTGTCCCATATGGTTAGGGTTATTTGATATAACCTGGATCAATATCCCTAATATATATATGTTTTACTAGGTTTCATCACTAGTTGTGTTGGATTTATTAGTAGGGAAATCCCTGCATTATCTACAGCTATTGATTTGATTTCTTCCATTATGAAAAATACCAAAATAAAAACAAAAAATGGGTTATCTCATAATAATCCTGAATATTTATCCATTAAATAAATTCCCTATAATGTTTAAAAAAATCAAATACTATAATGGATTATCATAATTCTCATGTTAGTTATATTTACAAAAAAATCTAGTTCCCAAGGTTTCTACTACACTTCTTATGACACCATCTATAAATACCCAAACCCTAATATCCCAAGTCATTTGGTTAATTTATTAAATTTTCATTTGATAAAAGTAATTTCATCCTGAAGTATCAAATATCTTACTATTCTTAATGAATCAGATACATACATGATCCCAAAATTACATTGGAAATATTAAATACATATCATAAAAACATTCTACAACTTTAATGACCTAAGTATTTATAGAAAAATAATTTTTAATTTCAATTAATACTTATTAGTAAGATATTAATTTTATGTTAAAGGGGATTATTTTTTCATAGTGTTCTCGACACGCAACAACAGGCTTCTCCAAAATCTTACATTGCACACAACATAGAGTTATATTGAAAAATAATACAATTATTATTATTCTAAATGGTAGTTAATGCCTAGATATTATAATGGAGATAATGAATAATATAAAATAAATTTTGAAAAATGGTTTACACATGTTTAAAATATTATTAATTTTTTCCAAATTTATTAGAAATGGTAATAAAAACAAATTCAAATATTTCATGTGTTTTTATGAAAACCTATTTAAAAGAGTATAATTGTGTTTTCATATCACTCTATATTGATTTTTATTTAATGAAAAATATATTATATATATTCAATGTAATTTTTTAAATTCATCTTATATGTTTTCTAGATATTATATAAGAATAAATTCATTTTTTTGGATAAAAGAAGTATTTTTCTAAAAATACAATTTTACCGAGTTTTGATGGCAAACACTTTTTAAATATAGTTTTTACCAATTTTATATGTTCCATTGGATTAAATATACTTCTTATTTAGAACTAGGACTTCAAAATGTGATTTTTGAAAATTTTTGGTATTTTCTGATAAAGTTAATTTTTTAATGAATATTGTAAAATACTCCATCTTACTTGAAAACTGTAGTTTCATATAATTCATTTTTATGATTATATTTCTGTTTTAACTTATTTTAAAGAGTAATTATATAATATTTTTATCATTTAATCCAATTTTTTTCATCGCAATTAATTTCACTTTGAAATTTGATATAAACACATGTCAATACTTTGGTAGTTTTAACTTCTAACAAACACACTTTTTGGTTTTGACAACAGGAATAAATTTTAAATTAACTTCTTCAAATTATTTGTTTTGAATTTGAAAAATTGGATTCCATAGTTGGAATTATGAGGTACAAATTGTGAAAATAGTAACTTTTTTATACATTATGAATAGTAACTTTTGTAAATATTTTATTTACCATGGTTAAAGGGTAAATATGTTAAATAAGGGGAAAAATAATATTATAATAATATTAAATTACCCTAACATGTGTCCTAACCCTATTTTATGAGATATTTCCAACCACGGGCATCCTTTGGTTGATTTTAGGACCCCATCAAGGCAATTTTGTGAGAAAATGACATTTAATTACTTTTAATTTAATGTTAAGGAAAATATAAGCAGAACATGTATATTTTAATAAAAAAAATTATATGTAGTTATATTAGTGATAGATTCAATTATAAATAGTAATTAAAAAGATAAACATATTTCCTACACCATGGTATTTTATTTATATTTTTTAGACATCAAATAAATAAATTTATTTAGGACATAATGTTGTTGTAGTGATTACCTTATTAATAAAATATTTAAAATATGAGATTTTAAAAATTAAAATAAATTTATTTTGAAACTTTTTATTCCATACACAATTTTATGGATGATTAAGTCTTTTTATCTTTCAATTAATGAATTTTGTTTGAATTAGTCAAGTTATGGATTTGTTTAAATGTCATGATATGAATAGTATATAAATTGACATAAATGAGTTTTTAAAACAATTACTATTTTCTTAAATGACATAATAGTCCTAAAAATATATTATTAGGCCAAATGACTTAGATAAGGTTTAAAATGTCATTAATGATCAACTTTATATTTTATTTTCATTTTAATGTAAAAATATTAACCATATAGAAAACCATACTCTACTCTACTTGTATACTGCTACCCTAATGTGAGTTTTTTGAGGCTCGAGTGGAGTGGAGTTCTCTCCCTGATGAACCCAAGTTCATCGATGTGATGACACGAGCCTCCATATCGATTCCTCCCCCACCAATGGGGGAGGGACCATCGGCATCCTTCAAAGGTGCATCCCCACCCTTTATTCCCTTTTCAAACCCTGACCTTCTCCCATCCTTCCCTCATGTCGCGCTCAGATTGAGTGTCTCAGATTTGCTTGATGGGTTCCCAAACCTCCTGATTTCATCTACAGAGTTCTCGGAATCATATAATATCTTGAAGCATACCTTAGTTTCATGATTTTATCAACGACATTCATCATTAGATTCATTTGATAGATACATCTTTGAAGATTGTAAATTGTAGGATAGGGAGACTGTGGGTCTCCTGGATAATCGACAAATTATTATCTATTTCACTTCGGTGGTAGATCTCATCATGTCCTGGGAAAGTGCACCTAATAGTTTCAATGAGATCAGATTCATCCTTCTTCACTGGTCCTTTGATCTTCATATGAAGTGGAATCCACCAGCTTTGGAGACATGGGTTAGCTTCCCAAACCTCCCCCTCCCCTTTCAAAATCCTGTTGTTATTCGCTTGCTAGGAAATCTGTTAGGTAGATACATGTGCTCAGATAGTAAAACTGAAGCTATTTTCCAGCCTATTGACCCTCAAGTATGTGTCGAAATGGATGTGTTAAGAGACCCATTTAAATATATGTGGATTACTGTGGTTAAGTAATATCGATGCAAACAATGGGTTTTCTATGAAAATTGGAAGAACTTCAATCCGAGATGCAAGATATTGGGTCATTCGCTGGATTTATTTCACAAGGGGTGGCGGTCTATTTGGAGAGGGATCAAGGATAGAGGCAAGGAACAGGAAGCGCATGTTGAGGTTGAGAATCTGAAGTAGCGAGTTGGGCATCAGCAATTAGGTAGCAAGTGTAGAAGTGTGGATCCGTAGGTGGCCTTAGTTGGACAGGTCACGGTGGCCTTGAAGGATCAACATGGCAACCAGAGCTCGGGTTTTGTAAGGTCGTCAATTCCTTGGTTGGATAGAGTCACTGCATTAAATGGTTCACAAGTGAGTGTAGTGGAGGAGCCTCTGAATCTGAGGGTGGATGAGGTGTTTGGAAGACTGAAGCGTGATATTGGGATGCTCAACACAGGAGGTATGGAGGCCAATGTGAAGCATGCACCAATCCCAATGTGATAAATGATGAAAATAGAAGAATGGTGACCTCCACAAACCAAGAATCTAGGTCAACTAAGAGTATTGAGGCCAGGAGGAAAATTCTCATTCTGAATATGCAGTTGGTTGGTTCTTTGGAGGCAAATGGTTAGTGGGTGAGGGATTTTGCTGGGATACAGCCACAATCTGAAAATAAGGGGGTTGATATTGAAACTATTAATTGCTTTGTGGGTATGATAAATGATGATTTGGAATTAGGCCACGTTCAGGCCATTGATCGTATTCTCCCTGCTTTGTCTCTCGGGAAGATATCAGCTGAAGTTCTTGATGAAATCAGGATACTAATTCTGAAGGTGAAGAGTGACAAAATTGGTAGTGACAATGGGAATTTGCAAGACCGGGCATCTGAAAACAGTTTCTGGGATTTAATGCATCGGAGGAGCCCTCATGTTGAGGAGAAAAGTCCAAGTAATGAAGGCGAAAACATGCAGGTTTCCTTTTTCACGGGATTTTGTGAATGGATAAGGCACATTATATGAGGGTATGCATGATGACCAAGGGTGTGTGTAACATCCATATTTTTTAGCAATGATTGAGACTAATAGCCACTCTGAACAAGAATGGAGTGTGAAGGATGGTTATCAAGAGGTACATATCTCTGGAAATTGGGGAGACATCTCTAGTAGTGAAAAGGAGAATGCTGATGAAAGGGCTAGAATCACATACAATGACATTGTTCATGGTGGAAATAATATTGTGCCAGTGAATGAGGAAGTGATGACCACTCCACCAAAAAGAAGGAAGAGAAAAGTATATTCTTATATGCTGAAGGTGATGCCTACCAGGTATTCTGTCAGTAAGGGAAAAGGTACGCAACCATCTGAAGAGTTTCTATACATTGAAAAGCTAAATCTCAGAAGGAAGTATGTTATGACTCTAAATCATTATGAAAGTTTGGAAAGGGAGTAAGCTATTGAAGATAAGGGAATTGGTCATTGGTATGGTGACATGTATGGTTTTTATGATTTATAGTTGTGATTCTTGTCTTGTGGTACTCTCTTTTTATACTTTTATTTTATCATAATAAATGGTTTGAGACTTTCTATCTAGCAGATCCTTTCTGGTATATTAACCATATAGTATTAATATACAAGATGACATGGTAAAAATCAAAATAGTTATCTAAAGGTTAAAGCTAAAATATAAAGTTATTTTTGAAACCTAAAATTTCTTAAAACCCATTTTATGATAGTATTTAGACCCATAGACATCTGATCTTATAAATATATCACTTTGAGCTAATTATAATTCAAAAATCAATTAATAATAAAAAATACTTCCAAACATTCCAAAAGTGGCCCTCCTCCCTCTTTCAAAAGGACATCACATCTAACCCTTACTCACACATATCAATCCCCTTGAATCCTTCAAAATCAACCCAAATAAGCTCCCAACATAACTATCTTCCTCTTATAAGCCTTACATTGGGTAGAAGAAAATTAAAGAAGGTCTTTTAGCTTAAATAAAGAGGAGTTACCATATTTGAGGTAATGTCTTCTCTCAAGATTCTTTCATTTATTCTCCTTCTCCAACCCCCTAAAATATTTTTATTAAATTATTTTATAATAAAAAAATTATATCCAATATATTAGGTTGTTTTTATGATAATTATTCAAACTACACTTACACACAGATCCGCCTAATTGGTATAGAACATACTGTTTCTTTGGATGACAAACTTCTACATCACAAAACGAAGATTGTTCAATCTTCCCCCACCACCACTTAGAGTGGCCATTATGATGGAAATGTAATTATATATGATATATATTCTCACTCTATTCATATGTAATTATCATTTAGAATATACCTTTATAATTTTCAAGTTGTATAAATATGATAAATTCAATTGAGGAAGTATATACTATCATTCCTTCAAAGTGATATGACTCGTTAATGATATACACGGAACATATAAAACATGGAATTAATGAACATAGGTAACATATATAACATATATATTATACTGGACTTATAATATACCTCTGTATCATTTAGTTTTTAATCCATTAAATATGAATAATGTCACGACCCGTCCCTCGAGGCCTGTGTCGTGAATACCCCCAACCCGCCTTCCATAGGTTAGGGGTTGGTGACTAGCACCGGAAAGGCATATCCCTAAAAAGGGAATGCATTTCCTTTAAACCTGTATAACACATAGTCCAAGAACACAAAAAGATGCAACCATGAAGTAAAACTGCAGTAGTAAAATTGCGTACTGAAATTAAAGGGGTCAGAATATAAGCCCAACAGAAAGAGACAATACACCAAAAAATAGAAAACAACTCATAAGATTGTCTACCATGGATCCTACCTGAAGGTTACGTACAACTCATCTTCACAGATCTCTCTATCAAACAGTCACCTACAGGTACCGCCTAATATTAGCTCCTGAGGTCTCAGCCAAACTGCTCGTCATCTATACAATACACAACAAGGTGAGGATTAAGCCAGTGTATGCATGAGTATAACAATACTCAGTAGGGACCTCAAGACCCACAAAGGTCTCTCAGAATTCGACAACGTAAAATAAAAAAGAATGATCTCAATCCCAAAGCATAAGAAAGGAATCAACTCAAACCAAGTATAATATAAGTACAGAAGTATAGATGATTAACCATAAAGCTAGTTAATCTTATTATATCAAGGGTTATGATGTTGATCCACACAGGATCGCACGGTGCTGATCCACACCAGATCGCTAGGTGCTGATCCACATAGGATTGGTAGGTGTTGATCCAAACAAGAATTCTAGGTTCTGATCCACATAAGATCCCTAGGTGTCTATCAACATAGGATCACTATGTGATGATCCACACAAGATCTCTAGGTGATGATCCACACAAGATCTCTATTCATTCTTTACGTCTCAACCAACCACTAGATTCCCATACATAGTACACTTTATTCTAGGAGAATATGATCCTCAAGCCCTCAGTCGTACTTCAACCAGAACGAAGTCCCACAATGTAGTAATCCAATTATTTTTCATGTCATAAGGGTTCCAACACAACAAACGGCGCGTCAATTGGACACTCGTTCTGAGAGTTATAGACATTTTAGTGCCGAGGGGCTGGTTGGATTCAGGTATGATCCAACCTTCTCATACTCCAAATTTCTCCAAAACTCAAGAGGAGTATCCCAAAAGGACTATCTTATCCCAAGGATGTTAATGTCGTAGAAGGCTAGTAAAACTGACGTATGGTTTTTAAGATATGTCTTTTTAATTGAAAATGGGCCATAAAGGCTCCAGGTCCGGTCCGACCCGGTCAGACTAACCCATCCCGAATCGACCAAACACTGCCTTGCTCGAACTGGATGGGCCACAAATCAGCCTGGCCCAAACAGGCTGGGCCATGGCGGGTTCATCCCCCTGGGCCGCAGACCGGCCTAGCCCATCGACTGGGCGTGGTCCGCGTGAGGGGTCATGCGGCCCCTTCTTCCTGAACGACAATGAGTCATATGGATCTTCAACTGACGGTTCCATGTGGAACCACCTCGATATTTTTGGGACCCGTCGGGCACTGGTCCCCATCTACCTTAGCTTTGAAGTTGTGGCCTCCATCTATAGTGCGTGATGGCGCACCACCCTTCCACCAACACGGCCGGCTGAAATTCTGTCGCCCCTGCTGGTCTATCGTGGTGCCACCCCCTTCCATGTCCAGTGAGCTACAGTCCCTGCCTTCTCCCACTGTTGTCGGTCGCCGACACCTCCATGCCAGTTTCGGGTATGTGGGTCTTCTTTAGGCCACCAGGTGAGCTCCGGTGGTCCATTTTCCCTTCCAAAAGTGCATATGGGCCTCTCGGGATGCATTCAACACTGTGTGGCTTCCGAGTTCATCCTGCCACTCTGTTTTCTGGTTTCCCATGAAGAATGCAACAAAGATCAAAGCGGTAGAGTGTCTGACACTTGTTCTTTTGTATCGCACCCTCCGTGTTAACATCATAAAAAGGGTGAGATTCATTCATCTTAAAACTCTTATAATTAATCAAGACAAACCCCCTACCTCGTGAATCATTGGATGACGTCGTGGTCGTGGAGGGAGAAGAGTCCAAGTTCATTGAATTCACTGGCTTTCGTTGATATAGGATCATTTCCCCGAACGACGTCATTCAAGCCCCTGTTCTTCATTGTTGGAAGATGTTGCAGTACTTTGTAAGGGGTTCCTCACTTCTGTGTCAAAAACCCAAGCTTAAGATACATTTAAATAGACGAGGGAACCAACCATGTTGCATATCATTAATGCAGTTCATTTATGAACCACCTTTAATATTCCAACGTCGAGGTTACACAACCCAAGGGTCAGGCCCTTGAATGACCCACTTAACATTGTGGTACCACCATGTCTCTCAATAGTTACAAAAAAAAAGAAATAAAATAACTTATTGAGTTTATTAATTTTTTAAAGATAAAAAATAATTTTTCCATCTGATTTTTTTCGAAAAAATTTAAGCTTCCCTTAAGTGAATATCGGCATTGTGACTCCAACGGTTCCCTTTGACTTCAATTTTGAGCACCACATCAAAAGTTAGGAAACTTTGACCAAATATTTACTGAACGTACCTTAAAAAAAGTTCAAAATTACGTTATGAGCTCTCCAGGCCTTTGAATCACATGCCTTCAATTTTTGCAGACTCGTTATAATCTCAAATAATTTAATGAAAATTTATATGGAATTTCTATGTCTTTACATTCTCTCCACATTAGGGATTTTTTTCACCAAAAGCTAAAACATAACTAGGGAAACAAATGGGGTTACTGAGCAATCATTTGAGCATCCTGCTCCCATGTTCTCTCTTGGATATTCTCATGCTTTCAACGAACTCGCACTAGAGGAATCGACCACCCATGAAGGACCCACTCCTTTCGATCCTCTATGTTCACCAGGAACTCCTCAAACTTTTCCCCATCATCGATTTCTAGCTCCCCCTAGTTGATAACATGAAATAGATCATGCATGTACCTCCTCAGTTGTGACACATGGAAAACATTATGTACTTGGTGCATCTGTAGGAGAAGAGCGAGATGGTATGCCCCCTATCCTACTCTACTAAGGATCTGGGATGGTCTCATGAACCTCGGAGATAGCATTCCACCCCGTCCAAACCTCTGTAATCCTTGTCGAGGTGAGACCCATTACAAGATATGGTCTCCCTCCTCAAAAAATAAGGGTATCTATCTCCTATCGGCATAAGACTTTTGTTAGCTCTGTAGAGTCTTCATCTGCTTCTATATGATCTTCACCTTATTTTTGGTAGCCTATACCAACTCTAGACTCATAAGTTCCGAATCCCCTAGGTCTCTCTAGCATATAGGTGATCTGAAAAGTCACCCATATAGGTCCTCAAATGGAGCCATGCCGATGGTGGAGTGATAAATATTGTGGTATATGAACTCCACCAGTGGCAGGAGGTCCTCCCAAATGTTACCAAAATCAAGGACACAAACACGAAGCATGTACTTAAGTGTCTGTATGGTCCACTCTGTTTGACCATTTGTATGAGGGTGAAAGGTGGTGCTCAAGTGTAGTTGATTCTAAAACACCTCCTACAAACCCTTCCAAAAGCGGGATGTAAACTGTCAGTTGTGATCTGAGATGATCACTGATGAAAACTCATGAAGTCATAAAATCGTTTTCACATAGAGGTGTCCCATTCCCTCTACCAATATCTACTCTCAGATGGGTAGAAAGTGGGACGACATGGTGAGTCGGTCAACGATCACCCGGATGGAATCGTGGCCCATGGATGTATGTGAAATCCCTGTCATGAATTCCATGGAGATACCATTACACTTCCACTTTGGTACCTCAAGTGGTTGTGCTGAGCCTGCAAGAACCTGTTTCTCTTCATTCACTTGATGACATGTGAGGCATCATGATACAAACTCTTCCACTGCTTTCTTCATCCCTAGACACTAGTACTAATGCAAGAGGTCCTGGTACATCTTCTAAACTCCAGGATTTACTTCCAAAGTTGATTTTTGAAACTCCCTCAACACCTCCTCTCATAGCGTCACTGGTACCATGGTGCAACCTCTGAAGAAAACGACATGCTCCCCACCGTCAAAAAAAATTTTTAGGAGACAGTCCTGAGGATATCTGAGCACGTCGGGCCTCGCATTCTACATCCCTAAGATTTTCCTCTCTAACTCGCTGAAGGAGTGGGTGAGTAACTATCATAGACTGGAGGTAAGATAATCCATCACAATCCTAAAAAGATAACTTCATCACGGCTAGCTGATCTGTTGCCTCACTCAACAACTATAGACCAGACCTCCTATTGAGTGTGTCTGCTACTACGTTCTACTTCCCATGAGTGTAGAATATTTCAAAATCTTAGTCCTAGAAGAACTCTATCCATTGTAGTTGTATTTGGTTTATATCCTTTTGTGAGAAGATATACCTGATACTCTTATGATTAGAGTATATTGTAAAACATTTTTCTATAATGTAGTGTCACCACATTTTTAGAGCAAAGACCATTGCTGCTAACTCCAGGTCATGGTTAGTGTAATTCAGCTCTTTCTATCTCAACTACCATGAGCCATAGGTGATCACCTCTTGCTCCTACATCAGGACACAACCTAGTCTAGTCCCTGATGTGTCGTAGTAGACTACATACTCAACACCCTCTTCTAGTAGCCTCAATATGGCGGCACTCGTCAGTCTCTGCCTCAGCTCTAGAAAACTCTACGGCATCTTTTCATTTGCACGAAGGGTTTTCCTTTCTTTGTCAATGCTAAAACGGGTTTTTCAACTCTGGAAAATTCAGTTACAAATCTCTGGAAGAATTCATCCAATCCCATGAAACTATGTACCTTGTTCACACTCTCAGGTTTCTCCCAAGCAAGTTGTGCCTCTATCTTCACCGGATCCCATGAAACTCCAGCCTCTGAGATAACATGACCTATGAAGTGGACTTCCCATGTCTAGAACTGGCACTTCAAGAGCTTTCCATAAATGTGGTGCTCTTCGACTGTATCCAGAACTATCTATAGGTGTGTGGCATGCTCGTACTCTGACACCGAGTTTATCAAGAAGTCATCAATAAAGACCACCATGAAGTGATCAAGTTAAGGAAGGAAGATCATGTTCATGATCCCCATGAACACTTTCAGAGTGTTGGTTGCACCTAAAGGCATCACCAAGAAATCATAATGGCCATACCGAAATCTAAAAGCTATCTTCGGTATGTCCTCATCCCATACCCTGATCTAATGATAAACTAATCTAAGGTCTATCTTCGAAAGACATCATGCTCCCTTCAGCAGGTTGAAGAGGTCATCAATCCTCGGGAGTGGATACTTGTTCTTCACGGTCACCTGGTTAAGGTGCCGATAATCCACACAAATCCTAAGACTTCTATTTTCCTTCTTGGAGAACCAAATCATGGATGTTCATGGAGAAACATTGGGCATTATGAATCCCTTTCTCTACAGGTCCTCCAACTAAACCTACAACTCACAAAGCTCCACAGGATTCATATGATATGCTGGTATAGATATCGATGTCGTCTTGGAGTACAGGTCAATATAGAAGTCTACCTCTTGTGAGGAGGTAGTCTCGAAGCATCATCAGGAAAGACATCAGCATATTGGTCAACCATCGTAGGATAACTCAGACTCCTCACATTAACATCTCTAAGGGTAAGGCTAGCCAACAAATATGTGATCAGCTACACCCTCCTCTATGAAAGTCCATCCTACGCTGCAAAATTTCCCTTCTCACTGATGAAGGAAAATCAGGTCCCATCCTCATAGACACACCTCACATTGTGCCTAAAATAGTCATTCTAAGCATGGATTGTGGATATCTAGTTCAAACCCAAGATGACGTCATAAGGCCTCGATGCTGCTACAAGGAGATCCTAGCCAAAGCTATCACCTCTTAGAGTGAGCTGACACTATCCACACTAGTGATTAATTGTCAAATATTCTCCCATATGAGTCTCTAATCGAATGGATTGAGCCAACATATCCATTGGAATTATCAAGCTCTGAATTATTGTTGTTCCAATAAAAGAGTGACTGACACCTATGTCTATAAGAAAATTATCTAGGATGGAATTGACATAGATAATACCTATAATCATCACTAGAGCGTCGTGATCATAGGTATCTACCACCTGAACCTGAGCTCGTCCATGTCCACCAGATCCCTATGGTCGGGGTGGACCACCTGGGGGTGGTTGTGGTAGAACCTCAAACCACCATACAACACTTGTTGCATGACCTGATCCTCTGCCACATCTGCCACCCAACGGACCCCCTCTCTCAAACCTTGGCTGCTACCTCAATGGTCCCTCGGCCATCTGTTGATTGTCTATGCAGGGAGTCAGATAGTCCCCAGCCTTGTGTCTCTATCTGCTTCAAGAGTAACATTCTTTAGTCCTCAGAAGATCTATTCTGCCTCACGATCTCCATACCTTCGACCCTGCATCCGAGCGTCATCCATTGGAAGTTCTGGTCTGCTTGGACCTCTATACCATTTGCCTACTTCCTGTTGCAGATGAATCAGCTACCTATCAACTGGTGGTGGCTCTCATCATTAGTTTCTGCTTAGATAAAAAGATCTCCACCCCTAATTCTCACTCTAGAACTCCATCCTGCATCGAGATATTGAGTGGAATCATCGACACTCTAATTTCCTGCCGAAGACCCTTTTCAAATGTTTGGGCCCTAAATAATGGGTGTCGTACCATGTCAGTGGAGTAGCATGATAGGCCAATGAATCCTTCAGAGTACTAGGCCACTAATAGGCTACCCTAATGTAAAAGTATCCACTTCTAGATATGCTCTAAGCGTAATGTCGCTATTATGAACTCTGCCCAAAAGAGGGTCTCGAAGTCCAACCAGGAGAGTGTCGCCTCCACGTGCATCTAAAGCTTCAGACACTACAATCTCCCTATTATTATATGGAAGAGTCTAGTATCTAGGATCACCATCAAATCTTCTGGTATCTCAACTAAGAAAAAAACATGTGCTGCAGCCTCCAGCCAGTCCTCAGATTCCTGGGGATCTGTCTCACCTCAAAATCTTGGAGGCCTCTATCTCTGGATCTTGTGCAACATGCTCAATTAGTGTGCACTGTCTGCCAGTGGGGCTATGGAAAACGGTTTCCCTCCAAGTGGTGGTTCTGCTGGTATACCACCCAAAGGTGCCAACACTGTAAGAGGGCCCTGCACCGAAGCCTTGTCGCTCGGCAGGCCATCATCGTGTACACTCACTGGAATCCTTGAAAGATGTCTACACGACGACATCATGAAAGGAAATAGTTGAACCACAATCAAAAGTTATACTTGGTGATCTGACTCAAAATAGATCAAAATTAAATCATTTACATAACTCACACAATCATTGTATTCATTCATTGAGTCAGAAATTAGAATTTAGTGTCATGGTGTTTGGATATGTCCGCCACCACCAAAACACTGGACTCCCAGAACTGAGAACCAAACTAAAATCACATAACATTATTTCTTGATTTGAAATATCATAATCCTAGTTATTAGGTAGAAATGACTCCTCTAATACCACTTTGTCGTGAACCGTCCCCTAGGGCCTGTGTCGTGACTACCCCATAAGATACCTATCTAGTACAAATCACCATGTATTTTTGGAAAACTAGAGAGAAAATCCTAACATCCAAGGAAACCTCCTTGACATTTATCTTCTAAAAAATTGTACAAACACTATGCTCCCACTACCCCAAACAACCCCAAAAACACAAAAGTTTGAACTATCCATATTCATGGACTAGTTAGATCCTTCCTCAAAGTTAAGATACTATCCATTTTTGGAAGCACTAACTCGCCCACATTAGTTTAATTTCAACCAAATTAATGAATCTTGTTTAAGGATTAGGTCCTACCCTCTCCACATGTCAAGACTTTCCAAAAAAAATGAGAACAAGGGAACAATTCATTTGATAATGATCAAGGTAAATCATTACATCACAAAATGAAGAAAAAAGTAAAACACATAAATAAAAAAAATAACAACTCTAGTTACTGGGAATGCATATGTGCCTCCCACTCCAATGTACTCTCCTTGAGGCCACCATGCCTCCATGACAAACAAACCAAAGGAATGGTCCATCCTCAAAGAACCTTCTCATCACAATCCTTGATTCACACTGGCCACTCCATGAACATCACATCATCCTCAATATCCAACTCTCCCCAGTCAATGGTGAGGGACTCATCATGTAGATGTTGACGAATCTGAGTGACATTTAAGACATCTTGGATCCTCTCCAACTGTGGTGGAAATGCCAGCTGTTATTCCACCTTGCCAACTCATCCCAAAACCTTGAAAGGTATGATAAACCTAGGATAAATCTTAATCCCTCATACAAAACTATGATTCTCATTTCAAGGGGAAACATTCAAGAAAACTTGGTCCCCAACATCAAACTCTAAAGGCCTCCTCTAATGATCGGCATAAGGCTTCTATCAGTCATGTGATACCTTCATCCCCTCACAGACAACCATCACCTTCTTTGTCGTACCCTACAACAGGTTTGGAAAATAATAGGTGCCTCCACAACTTCCATCTAGCACAAGGTTGAATTATGTGTCCTCCTGTATAGAGCTTATAATTTAGTCATACCAATGGAAAGGTGATAGCTATTATTGTAATCAAACTCTACCATGGAAAAATATTTCACCTAAGACCCACTAAAGTCTTGAAAACATGCCTGTAACATATCCAACAATGTCTGGATGGTCCTCTTTATCTGTCCAGCTGTATGAGGGTGGAAGGCAGTGATTTTGTGTAACTGAGTTTCAAAGGCATAAAACAATATTCTCCATTATCAAGATGTAAAACATGTATCCTAATCTAAGACTATTGATCTTGGAATTCCATGCAGTCTCACCACCTCATCCACATACCTCTGTACTAATATGTCCAATGAACTCTACTCCTTGATCACAAATAAGTAAGCTGATTTCATAAACTGATCCACTACTACCCAAACATAATCACATCCTCTCTAAGTCTTGGGTAGTACTTTGATGAAATCCATCGAGATGGCATCCTACTTCCACTCAGGAATGTCTAAGGGCTACAATAGACCCTTGAGAACACAATGCTCAACCTTCACCTGCTAACATACTAAAAACCTTTCCAAAAACTCTGCCACTATCAACTTCAACCTGAGCCACCAAAACATTTACCTCAAACCTAGGTAAATTTTAGAAACTCTTTGATGCACCGCCAAGGGGGATCTATGGAACTCACATAGAACACCATCGTGCATTGCCACTTGGACAAACAACTTTCCAGGGAACAACATTCGATTCTAACTATCCTCCAACCATCCTTCCAGAACATCAACCTATATAGAACGATCATGAATCACATCAGTATCTATGTCTCCCCACATATACTCCTCCACCTACCTCATTAAAGAATATTGTACTATCATTTGAAACTGATTTCTCGAGCCACTATCCACCCTAGTATATAGGCGCAAAGTGGCCAACTCCTCCATTGCCTTCCAACCATCTGTGGATTCCCAAACTACCTCCTTATTCAAATTCCTAATTAAATCATCTTTCACCACGTTCCCCATTCTTGAGGTGTAAGATATATTGAAGTCGTAGTCTTGGAGAAACTCTATCCACATCCACTGTTGCAAGTTCTGGTCTTATAGGGAGAATATAAACCTCAAGATCTTATGATCTGTGAAGAATAAAAAGTAATCCCCGATGAGGTAATGTTTCCACAAAATTAGTGCAGATATGACCAATGAAAGCTCCAAATCATGGGTTTCATGGTTACATTCATGGGGACATAACTTCCCAGACCCATTAGAGATCACTCCTTGGTGTTGCATCAGCACACACCCCAAACCTAAACCATAAGTGTCATAGAACACATCGGACATCACCCCCTCCTCAAGTAACCTAATCATTGGAGAGCTAACAATATTCCCCATTAGTTAGTTGAATGATTCCTGACACTTCTCACTCCACATGAAATCCTAGTATTTTCTGGTCAAAGAATTCAACAAAGGTGCAACTCCAGAAAAGTTGGGTATGAACCTCTAGTAATAGCCCACTAGACCTAAAAATCTATGAACCTATGCCTTGCTATTGGGTGCCTCCAAAGAGACATCATCCTTAACATTTAATGGGTCCACTGATATCCCTTATCGTTACACCACATGTTAAAGTAAGTGAAGCTCTTACGTCCTGAACTTGAACAAGGAAAACTTCTCATAGATCTTGTGGTGTCGGAGGACCTCCAAGACTTTATTGAGGTGCTCAGCATGCCCCTCCTCTGACATCGAGTAAATCATACTATCATCGATGAACACAGAGACAAACCAGTTCAATGACTTGTGAAATACAGAGTTCATGAGCCCCATGGACATGGATGGGGCATTCGTAACACTAAAAGTCATGACCAAGAACTGGAAGTGCCTATACATACACCTGAAAGCAGTCTTCAAGATGCAATACTCTTTCATGCTCAACTGGTGATATCTATACTACATATCGATCTGGGAGAACTAAACTGATTCCCTTAATAGGATGAAAAGATTGTCTATTCTCGATAGAAGGTAGCCATTATTCATCATCTCCTGATTTAGTCTCTAGTAGTCTATGCACATCTTTAGCCCATTGTCTTCCTTCTTCACAAACAAGACTGGAGCACCCCACGATGACACACTTGGTTGGATAAAACCCTTTCTCATTAGGTTTTTAACTTGAATCCACAACTCCTGAAACTCATAAGGTTACATTTGATAGGGAACCATCGAAATCATAAGAGCACCATGTTTCAAGTCTATTATGAACTCGACGTCACGTTGAGGGGGTAGAGTCACAACCTCTTTGGGGAAAAAATCCATGAACTCCCAAACAACACTCGGAACCTCCACCATCTGTATGTATTTTGATCGTACTAACAGCTCGGCTAACATTTAGAGAATAGGATTCACATAATGACTTCCCACCTAACATCTCTAATTTCCAAATAAAACTACATTCTAGTCATCCATATTCAAAAACATGACTCCCCTCTAGAAATATTTGATAATGGAATTCATAGAGAACAACCAACGGATTCCATGTATGAAATCATATGGGTACATCTGTAGAAAAAGAAGATCCCCACTGGACTGATGCGGCCCTAACATCAGTCTACATCCCTGTAAAACATCAAACAAACTGATCTAACCTCCAACTAGCATACTCCACACCAAGGGCATGCAATGCCTCTCTAGGTCTAGTCCAAAGGAATAGTCAATACTAGGTGAAACAAAGGAGTGACAAGCAACTGAATCAAACAAAGCACATGCAATTGTACTAAACAAACTGATGATAACTTGAACAACCTCCGACCCCACTGGAACTTCTACTTGGGTGGCGTGAAACTTCCCACGTCCAACTCCTCTAACCCATTGTTTTCAAACTCCTCCGCAACCACACCCTATTTGAGGACCCTAAAGACAACCCTGAGGTTGGATTCCTACAGAACTATCTACCCTTAGTGAAATAGGAGCTCGATGCCCCTACTGGTGGAAAGGTCTGATCAGCAACTGCTATTGCTGGGGTGGGCACTGAACTTGGCCACCCCCATAATACTAAGCTCGAACTGGGAACTAGATCTGAACATATCCATAGCCTCCACAGACAAAGTACCTTGGTCTCAAGACCATGGAGAATAGGTGAGGACCAGGAGATCGAAACTGGAACATTTGAGGCCTATTTCCAACTGGTCGAAACCTAGAAGGCCCTATGGTCGGAGACAAGCTGTTGACTACCTTCCCCTTCAATGAAATAAGTTGGGTCCCATCTCATGGAACACCTCCCAGTGATTGAATCCTTTACACTACTTTATACTTCTATTTAACTACTATAAATGATGGTAGGATAAAGGGAGTGGCGGAATATTGAAGAGAAGTTTGGAGTGCCTCCTCCAAGTGTCTCACCTTCAACTTCTCATCTGAAAAGAGATCCAGAGAAAAGAATAGGAGATCCTTGAACTTGATCCCTAGTTCCCTCACCAATATACTCCCCTACTAGAGAGAGAGAAGCTCATGCTTTTTCTTAGCCTTCATCATTGAGGAAATAAACTCGACCCAAACTCATTTTCAATCCCATCCAATTAGACATCAGTCTCCTTCCTCTTCACAAGGTAAAGCATCCACCACTGATGTTCCACTCCTCTCATCTGGATCACTTCCATAGGAAATCAGTACTCCCTCGAAGCACGGATCAAGGTAAATGTTATTTTTAGGACCTCAATCCATCCCTCTATCTATAAGTCTGAAACGATGCATTTGTACTTCCACAGAGTCTTCTACTGCAAATCATGAAGGGTATTTTTACATGAGTCATCCTCTTCATCTCGATCATCCCTTTTATAATCAACCATGTCATCCTTCAGTCCCTCAACTGATCGAACCACACATGGGCGAGGTCTGAGTTCCATAGCTAAAAATGGTGAAAAAGGATCTCCTAAGCCCGGGTGGTATAGTAATATTCTTTTAAATTCATTTTAACTCTTTATTAATTTTAAATTCCCAAAACACCCAATAAACCCAAGATCACAAGTCATTATGATGCATGTACCATCCCTTGGGTCTCTACCCTGTAATCTGTGAAGCCTCAAATTGTCGTTCGGTAGACTTAGAGTCCTTGCCTTGGATCATGGGGGGGCTAAAATCTCGTGTCCTAATCAGCCTTCCCTGGCCTATTTCACGCACCATGATTTCCTTACACTATTTCTCAACCATCCCATGCAATCCTCACTATTCCTAACTATGAACTCAAACATATCCCTAAGCCATCACCTTTCATACCATTCTTTTATAACCCACCCTTTTCAAGATGAGAGAAGGGATGGAAAACTGAAACGTCCTTCCTTCCTCAAGATGATGATGAGATAATGACTTCTAAGTCCCACCCTTAATAGGCCCCAGAGTGGTGAAACACACCAAGGTTATAGAATCTCACACAAAATTGGAATACATTACCCTTTATAATGAAAAAATATATGGAGATAAGATGGTAAAAATCCCAAACAACACCATGCATTTATATAAAAGAAAAACCAAATCCAACCCACGCATGATTTAAATGTAAACTATGACAAAAGTATACCCAAAGCACAAAAGAAGGTACTAAAAGAAAAAAAATAAGTAGTAGCACAACAACTATCCCAACAACTGAGCTAGTACAGTACAACACGTTCCTCAAAGTCCTCTTAGAAACATGAAAATAGTTTTCCAAACGTAGGGTGAGTATACAAGTATACCCAGTAGGAAAACTAAATCCACGTGTGCCCAAGTGTGGGAACATTATAATTCCCCTATGGGGGTACAAAATAACCTAAAATCACCTACCATGGAGTAATAACCAACCCAGCCTCACCAAGTCACACTTAAAATATAACACAAGTCAAGTAAAGTAGTAGTATAATCACATCAACATTTGGGTACCTTGAACCACTTTCCCACTGGTTAGCTACTCATTCTTAACGGATAACATCTTGATGCTACCACCCTTCCAAAATTCAGTCCCACTGCCACAATATGTTCACATAAACCTGGGCCTCAAACCATCCCCAAATCCTACTTGCAGACACTTGGGCCACAACCACACCACACATCTCACCTAAAGAAACATGGGCCACACCAACCATGCCTCTCACCCAAATACACATGGGCATCATCCCAAAGACACTTGGGAAAACAATCCATACCAACAAACACAAGTCCCCCTTGTACACAATAAACCTACCATAAGGATCTTGGACAATGGAAAGCAACATGCCTTTAAAGCCTGCCCATATACGCTTGAGCGGTGAGAACCCGAAAGAGGGTTTGAGGAAGAAAGTTAGAAACTGGCCATCCATCCTCCCACCAAGATAGAGAGAAATCCACCCTCCCCAATGAGATAGGGGTGTTTAGAATATGGTTCTCAAAATAAGTGGGGTGAGTATAGAAAAAAAGACTACAATTTATATATATATATATAGGTACGAAAACACTCAACCCAATCTATAGGACCCAAAACAAAGAACCAGCCCACTAGAAGCACTCTGACTGATACCCCTATATGCACAACCACACAAACTTCCACTTATAAAGCATAAACCATACCCCTTTTTTCAAAACCAATTTTCATTCATTAATTAAGTGGTTCACTTTAATTTATTCAAGCACTACCTGAGGAAACTACGAAGAACAACATCTGGAATTGTTCTTAGAAGGTGAAGAGCCTGATTAACCAAACACACAGTGACCAACCCACTTTGTTCGTTGGTACAGCCTATACAGAACAAGGGAAGAGGTAACTAGGTAAAGCATAACCATTTATACAGCCATTCATAAAAATAATATTAAAAAACTAACTTACAGTCCCACTACACACCCCCTTTTTCCCTAGAGACCTATTCAACCACTACCAACAGTCATTCTTCAATGTTATCCCACTCAATCATCCTCTCACAACTAAACCTGATAGCCTTGCTGCACAACAACTCCACACCTAGCACACCTTTTAACATGAATTCATGACATGAACCACACAAAATCAACAAAACCCAACAGAACACAACACACATCAACACCAATCAAATAGGGTGTATTCAGGCTTGGTACACACTATTCTTTGAGTCCATTTTGATAAACATAGGTGATCACACAAGAGTTTTCATCCTAGGGCATCCAATTCATTTAACCAATTATATGTGATTAAACTGATTCCATGTTATAGACATTTAATGAAGCATCAGAACAAAAACAAAACATCACCAGTGTGCAAGAAAAGACCACCAATGTTCATGATTATCAGAAGACATAGAGCCACAAAAAACCATAAAGGAAATAAGATAGTAGGTAAAAAAATGATCAACATCAAACCATATTCAATTCCCTAGCCGTCATTTATTAGTCGTTTAAGAAAAGTATTCACCCGTTATTCAAATTTAATCATTAGTACACTCACCTAAAACACTAAACAATTAAATAGAATCAGAAGAGTCCCTACTTGAACAACAGGAGACCAAAACTCCTCCTTTCATCAAAAATAGTTGATCGCATGAGTAGTAGGAAACTCAAAGAATTTTTAGCAAGAGGGGACTCTTGTAAAGGCGCACGACTCATCTAGATATAAAGGATTTAGGTGCACCAAGAGGGAATGGAAAACACACTAAGAAGGGAATATCTCATCTTTGAATTTCAAGATCCTATTTTAATTATGGAATGGAATCAAAATTCATCAACGTGGGATTGTGGTCAAGATCATGTGTTTTTATATGAAAAAGTCCTCGAAGCATTAAGATATTAAAGATATAAATAATTTCTGTTGAAACACCATAAAACCTCCAAAACAAGGATTTAAAAACGGTTTACATAAAATAAGATGTAAGAGAGAGGAAACTAAAAAACATGAGAAACTATAAATTTGGTGAAGGGTGTGACACCATTTAATATGCCACCATTTTGATGTGGTTTTGTCATGTTTCCTCTATTATGGTGCCGCCATATCTGTGTGCCAACGTTTCGGTGTGCCACCATTTCGGTGCCACTATTTCAGTGAGCCACCATTTCAGTGCCACTATTATGGTGCCACAATTTCGGTGCTCCACTATTTCAGTACTACTATTCTGGTTCCACCATTATGATTCCACCATTTTGGTGATACCATTTGGTGATGTTGTATTTTTTGGTGAACTCCAAAAATAAAACCACTGATACACTCAAGAACAACAAAAGCACTAGATTTTTACAATGGAATGGCCTGAGTAAATCTGGGTCATTACAATACATTTTATGTATCATAAAACATTAACCAAAAAAAAAATGGTTTAGATAATATAAGATAATTATGAGAAATAATAAACCATATATGATCAAAAACTAATTCAATCACAAAAAATCAACCGTAATTCCCAAAGTTGAACATAAATGATTAAAAAAATGCCATTAAAAGTACTAAAAAATAATCCTAACAGATATTGAAGCCAAAAAAATTAAAAAAATTATAGCATAGTCTTCCAAGATAAATTTTAACATTTATGTCCAAATAACATAAATCATTCTTAATTTCTTAAACCAAAAAGTAAGTACCCTTATCGCATGTTCTCTTAGATAGGTTGATCATTTCCATAAATAATCTATATTACCAAAAGTTGACAATAAAATCATATATTATTACAAAATATAATTCAACCTTTACTTACCAAATAAATCCCATAATAATATAATTTCCTTAATAATATAGGATTATGAAAATAGAAAACATCTTTTGAAATAACATTATTCACTTAATCACTAAATCATTTTCCAATCTCAATATTTTATATTCAATAAAACATGTGTTCCCAAAATCAAATTCTTGTTAATAAATAAAATAATTTAACAAAACATAATTAAGTCATTGTGACAAGGGACTTAGCATAGGCCAATGGTAAGTGATTCACCCATGTCTCCCTTCAATTGCGGGTTCAATTCCCACACCATTTCTAGATGTGAGGGGTTGTCACACATCCTGCAGGTTGTCCTTTTTATAAAAATATATTATCTATATAACATTCACAAAATTAGAAAAAATCCTCAAAAATAACCATAACATCATTTAACCTCAAAGTTTATTTTATAACATTCACTTTGCATCCCACAAGGTAATAACCCATAATTACCTAAAACGATGTCACCAAAAATACTATTAATCACCTTAAAATTTCATAACATAAACCCTAAAAGGGTTTATAATAAAAAACCATATGATCATCCTTAAAATATAAAATCTTGATGATATCCCTAACTATTAAGAAAACATCCTAATTTCCAATTTTTTCTAAATCATCCTCTGATACCAACTACAAGGATCATATATTAAACAATACATAATCATGAGTTAAGTCATGAATTTTACATCATTTTACATTGAGGATATTTTAAATTTTAGATCATTAGAGAATTATCCCATAACTCATAAAAAACAAAACCATAGATATAAAAAGTGGCCACTTCCAACAGCATCAATTTCCTTCATAAAAAAATATTTTAAAATGAAACATGGTTTATTTTAGGTTCAATCATCAAACAATTTCCCTTTACCCCATCCCTGTCTCTATTCTTACTTAATTCCAATGATAAGCATTTTAAAACTTGGGATGAGTATAAAAAGCTCCTCAAGGGAAACCCAAACAACAAAAACTTGTATTCATGTGAAAACATGTAAAACCATGAATACAAAATCATAAATTAATACATTTCACCCTTATGAAGTAGTAAATACATTCCTTTGGATATAAGATCGTTTATTAAATTTTTTGAAATAAAAATTTTTAAATAAAACTATAGAAAAATTACATGACATATAAACGTTAATTGGGATATAATTATGCTTAAATTGAATAACCATGCGGTTGAATTATAGTCCATTCACTTTTACAAAAGAAATAGCCATATGGTCAACTTTCATACGCAATGAATTAGAGGTTATAACATAACCGCCAATTATTGTTTTATCATGGAAGTAGACATATTTGGATTATCACATAACAATCCACAGAAATTTCAATGTACCATTATATAATCGTAACACATAAAAGATTGAAATTATCAACATTTCACTCATAAAATACTATTTTCAATCCAAAGAAATCATTTCAAGATATTGAAATAGTCAAAACCATTTTAAAACCATTTTCAATACCAAAATACCACAAAAAGAGAAGAATTAATTTCTCTTTCTTTTGAAAACATTAAGTCTTTTTGAGGAATCCAAATATAGAATAATAGTCACTGTGGCGAAGAAGTAATTGTTTCAATACAAGTAAAAAAATCCTTTTGTCATTTGTAAAGAAAGTAAAATGCTCTGTATAAAAAGAATAAAAAGATTATTTTTGAAAAGATCTGATTAGATATTAAAAATAGTCATAAAACTTCCGTTATAATACTTTAATATCCATATAAACAATATATAAAATAATATCAAGAATATTTACATATAGAAAATTATTTTATAATTTAATATTTAAATATTCAAGGTGTCTCATACCACTTTAACATTTAAATCATAATATTAGGGAAATAAAAAATTTATAAAAACATTAACTAACATGATTATAGATAAAGTATGGATATTAAATTTCAAAGGGGTTGTATTTACACCTTAAAAAGTTTAAATATTCTTATCATTGTGTAATGTCTCAATTAAAGGAGATTGTGATAGAATCCCTTACTTTGAGTCTGATACATCATGTTTGTTATTTATCTTTATAAACAATAAACATATGTTAATTATTTACTTTCTTGAGAAACTTTTTCTAGTTTATTATTTGTTTTATATCACTTACTACCATGTTGTATCAATTATATAATTATCTAAGTTTATATCGGATGTTTTTTCGATATTCGGTACTTGGGTCGAAAATAAACTTTTTATAATGTCAATAGACCATGTGATCATAATTACATAATATTCAGAACAATATTAATTAAATTATTATCATTTTTACACACAAATTATTCTTTTAAATAAAACCTTTAAGTATTTTTATGAAAAATGTATAATGTTATAGTCATGGAGAAGATAGGTCATAAGTATGTATTAGTAACATTTTCCATTTTGCATTGATCATTATGGAACAAATGTAATTATTATTTTGTCTTCAAATAATGTTAATAAAATCATTAATATCATATTAATCATTTAAATATACCTATATATACTATTCATATGATTTGGTGAATAAAAATGGTTAACATCACTACATCGAGGTGATAGTTCACACGTACGCATGGACGACATTGGTATTTTTATGTGAATAGAAAGTAAGATATTAATTAATATATTATTATCATAAAATTATAAATAGGTCATTAATATCTAATATTAACATTAATTACATCATTATAACAATTCATGAGCGATAGATATGAAAAATGAATTATATTGGTTGGTGGAGGTGATAGTTCACCCGTACGCACAAACAATTAATTCTTTTTCCATTTAATTTATGTGGAGATGGATTTAGGTGTTCATATTTACATAATAAAATCTTATTATATTGAGTATTCATGGGTTTTTAGGTAATTATAGATTAATAATATTTTAAGGAAGTGGAAGAAGAAATAAAATAGAAACACTTAAATAAAAATATTTTCTTTCCATTGGATGATCGCCTTTCTTAAAACCTTAACACCACTAAGGAGGGTGTTCATCCAAAAATAATGCCTCTATAATTTGGGTAGTTATTATAGGAAGTGATTTTTGTAGATAATGGTAGAACTAAATAATTTTTTAATTGTATGGAATAGATATGAATGAGTTCCCTTTTATTAGAGGGGGGAGGGGTACTCTTGAAATTATCCAAAATATTAAATTAATATATATTCATTTTATATACAATGTTGATCCCAACTAAATAATTTATAATATAGGATGATATTGGGTCAAAATAAACTTATAAAATTAAAATTAGATAGTTTTTGATAATTTTTTGATCCTTATCTTTTTCTTAACCCTTGTTAATTCTTACCATGACATTATGTAATTTACAAATTGAGAGTAAATATATTTATAATAAATTTGAAAACAGCAAAAAATAGTAATTAATGAATTTTTAAGACTTAACAAAATAATTTTTCCTAATTATAGATTTCTATGAATTTTGTATCATTTAATAAAATATTAGTTATTTTAAAATCTCATAAATGTCAATTTTGACACTATTCACTAATTGGCGTTTTAAAATCTTCATAAAAACATGATTCCTTCTAAAAGAAATATTTTAAATCATCCCAAAAATGTCAGATTCATCAATACAATTCTTGTACGACATAAAATATTTCAAATTATATTTATATTAATATTATTTTTATCATTTATTTGAATCTTCCTTAAAAAATCAATTACTACATCATCTTAATATCATAATTAAATTTAATAATTTAATGTATAAAAATTATAATTAAATTCTCATGAGGTGGATACAAATTTTATCTTTAAAATTAATATTTATTATTTAACTTAACTTCTATATAACCATATATTAAAAATGATTTAATTATTAAAAATATGAGAATTACATTTTTGACTTATCTTTAAATAAAATATAATAAATGTCATATTCTTACTAAAGTGGCCTAAAAAGGATTCAATTTCAACCTAATGTTGGTTTATATTGAAACCCACTCATCCAATGAAATTATGACAAGTTTTAGTGTCATTTTAAAATATTATAATATTGTTTTTACTTTTAATTACCCAATTTAACCTTAACCATGGTAAATAAAATAATAAAGTTACTATTCACCAAAAATAAATTCTTTCCTATTAGACCAAAATTTTCTTTTTTATTAAAAATTAGTATTTCTTATTTTCAAAATTAAATTCACAAAATTGGATAAATTATGTTTAACATAATCCCAAAGATGTGGCGAGAAGGTGGGAAAAAGATACGTTCAAAAATTTAATAAGTTTTCATATCAAATTTCAATGTAAAAAATTTACTCCAATGAACTAAATTAGATTAATAAATGTATTATTGATATATTTTGAATTTAAAATTCAGTTTAAATTATAATAACTATTTAATCAAAAATCAGTTTTAACAATAGTGCAGTGTTTTTAATTATTCATCAAAAAATGAATCTTTTAGAAAAATACCAAAAATTCATCCTAATCTAATTTTGATATTAAAATTTTAAAAATGATGTTTATTTTGAATAATAGAATACATAAAAGATTCAAAACTGTATTTAAAATATATGTGCTATCAAATGGTGGCAAAAATACATTTTTTGAAAAATAGTCATTTTATCTGTACAATTGTATATGTTCTTATATAATGTATACAAAACACATTAGATGAATTCTAAACATTATATTGAATTTATATTTCATTAATATAATCCATAAAGAGTTATTTTATTATTTTATAAACACAATTATTCACATTTAAATATTTTTTATTAAAAAATAAATCCTTTATATTAAATTAGTTTTTAGTTTCATTGAGAGTTAATTTGGTTACCAATGTATAATTATATAAACATATGTAAAAATATCTTCATAATTTTGTTAAAATTGATTATTACTGCCATTATAATGGCTATAAAATAACTATAATAATAATATTTAGATGTTTGATTAAGCTCAAAGTGGCTTATCATGTATTCTATCAATCAAAGTGTTTCCTTTAAAAAACATAGGATGTTACATACACATTAAGGATGTGATAAGATTAAATAGAGTACCACTCTCCATTATATCTAATTTAGATCTGAGGTTTACATATAAGTTAACGAGAAATATTTAGAAATCATCAAATATAGGGATGATATTTAGCATTACATATCGTCCTTAGAAAAATGTTTAGTCTGAGATGACCATTCAAACCTTAGAAGATATTTTGAGATCATATTACATAGATTTTAAATGTGTAAGGGATCCAAACATTACTCTAGTTGAAATTTATTATAAAAATAGCTTCCACCTAAGCATTAAGATGGATCCTTGTGAATCCCTCTATGGAAATATGTTTAAAACTCCTACATGTTGGGATAAAGTTAGAGAATGTAATCTATCATAACTTTAGTTGGTTGAGGAAATGTTAGATAAAGTTAGATCTATTTATCATAAAAACAATGATTCTCAAATTTAATTGAAATTTTAAATTGAAAATTTATAGATAGATCAAGATTTTAAATTTGGTGATAAGTTATTCCTATGAATATCACTTTAGACCAAATTGATGAGATTTGGAATGAAGGGGATGCTGGGCTACAGATGTGTTGGTTCCTTCACAATTCTTGATTATACCACGATTTTAGATTATCACGTTGAAATTCCACCAAACCTCTCAAAATTTTATGATGTGTTCCCCATATAACTTCTACGTAAGTGCATACATCATCCTTCCCATGTACTAAACTTATACAATATATAGCTAAAACATTATATTTTATATATTGAACAACCAGTGGAGATTCTGAATTGAAGAAATAATGTAACACAGTTTTATACCACACACTAAGTCAAAGTTTTGTGGAAAAAAATATAAATTTGAGGAAGCTTAATGGGAACCTAAGTATGTAATGATGTAGAAGTATCATTGTCTGTTTTATTTAGAATAGTGAAATTTTGGGGAAGAAATTATTTTAAGGGGGTAGAATGTAACACCATGAGATTTTATAATATATATTTTTTATTAAAGTCTATGCATTAAATATTTATTGATATACACAACACTAAACTTAAGTGAATAATTATTTATTAAAATCTTAAAATGATGTGAATTACTATATATTTAAATGAAATTGATACATAAATGACTTTGTAAAAGGGTTAAAATTCACATAAGAAATTATATTTGATTATTTTTTTGTTTAAATGTATATATTGATAGATTTAAATTTTTTTTGAATAATTTAAATAAATTTTACTTATTATATTTAATTAATAAATAATATTATCACTTAATTACATCCATGGAATGGTTTTGAAATTATAAGATACGATAATAAAATAATTCTTTTCTAAACAGAGATGTTTTGTTAATAAATATTGTTTAATTTAGAAATTTTGATTACCAAAGCTGTAGAATAGTACTATTTATACATGTTTAAAAACTAATTATTATTTCCACATTTATTGGAAATTTTTTATAAATAAAGTTATAATCATTTTACAGTAAAATAATATGTTATAAAAAAATATTTATTATGTCAACAATGTCTTTTTTTCTAATTAAATTAAATTATTCACTTTTTATGATTTATTTTGAAGACATTTTTAAATGATATATTCCTTAAAATTAATTAACATTCATCTAATGTTTTTTACAAGGAACATAATTATAACAAAATCATTTTTATGTATAAGCATTCTATTTTCCAAAAATTATTTTTATGTGTTTTGGGTGCGGATATTATAATTAATTTCCTTGGCCTAAAAAAATAATTTTATAAAATCAATTCAATATTCAGAATTTGTATAATAAATTTAAGGTAATAAGTTAAACTTCATTTTTTCATTGAAACTTTTTTTCATGGTAAATGTTTTATCGCATATTAAGGGTCAAAATGGATAAATGGGTGGTTAACATAAGAGATATGACAATAATTATCACTAAAATATGTATCAAATTGATTGGTTGAGTATACTCTGACTTAAAAGTATCCCAAATTAAAAATTGGATTTTTGGGTAACACTTTTCCATGAAAATGAATTTATATTGTTTTAATATTAAGGGTATTTACAAGGGTTAAACTCATCTTACTTATAAAAAGGTACCACATCTCATCACTTATACACACACTTTGAGAACCTAATGTCACGACCCGTCCCACGGGGCCCGTGCCGTGACTACCCCAAGCCCGCCTTCCTTAGGCCATGGGCTGGTGACTAGCATCGAAGGTGTATTCCCTAAAACTAGGAATGCATTGCCTTTATAACCTTAAAACTCATTCTACCAAGCACACAACAAGATACAAACATGAGTAAACTGAATAGTAAAAAAGTGTGTGTACAGTAAGTACAAGCTTCCAAAATACTAGCCAAACTGGAAAGTACAAGGAAACTGGGAATTACAAGTAAACTGAATAGCTCCTGTGAACACCCGCCAAGGATCCTACCTGAAGGGTAGGTACATCTCTCATACGATCATCTCTCTGGTACACCTCGTCTAATTTCAACCTCTGAGCTACCTCCAGTCCTTGTACCCTCGTCCTCAGTCAGCGCTATCCGTCGTCTGCACCAAACACAACAAGGTGTGGGTATAGCCCGTGCAGGTGTGATTATAACGACACTCAGTGGGGACCCCAAGACCCCAAAAGGTCTCACAAATTCCAAAAAGGATAAACCAAAAAGAATGAAAACAACTATCAACCCTACTTTGGTATATTACCATACATAAACCTAAGTTATCAAGTATACCCATCTCATTCAAGAGGAACCACAAGGTTCAACTCCAAAGCCCAAAGCTCAACTATTCCACAAAGGAAAGAATACTACGAAGGTAACACCACAAAGGTAAGTACCACAAAGGTGTCATCATGAAGGTATGTACCGCATAGGTAATCCACACAGAAGAATACCACAATGTTATCACCACGAAGGTAAGTACCACACAGGTATGCAAAATAGAAGAATACCACCATAGTATCACCACGAAGTTAAGTACCACACAGGTATGCCACACAGAAGAATACCACCAAGGTATCACCGTGAAGGTAAGGAATTAGCTCACTCCAGGAATAAATTAAGTATAGAAGTACAGATTATTAGTCGAAGGCTAGATCATCTTATTCTGTTAAGTAGCACTACTTTTGACCCAACTTTGATTTATAGGTAAATAACCCCCACTAAGCCACACAAGATCTGACCCACATATGATCGATATGCCCTGACCCACACAGGATTGCTGAGCGCTGACCCACACAGGATCTGACCAACACAAGATCAGTATGCGCTGACCTACACAGTATCCTTGAGTGCTGACCCACACATGATCTGATACATGTTGACCCCCACAGGATCGATGTTCTTTCTTCAGGTACAGCCAGCCACCGGGTTCCCGCACTAAGCTCTCTTGATTTCAGTAGGGTCTGTTTCTCAAGACACAGGTCAATGCTCCAACTACCATGAAGTCCCACGATAAAGTATTCCCAAGGTATGTCATGTAAAAAGGGACCCAACTCAGCTGACGGTGCATCAATCAGACACCCACTCTGTAAGTTATTAATGTTTATGCTATGGGGCCCGGTTGGATTTGGGGTTCGATCCAACCCGCCCGTACTACAACTTTATCCAAAACTCAAGTGGAGTATACAAAAATTACAGTCTCGATCCAAGTTTTATGGCTCTGCAAAAGGTTCATCAAACGGATGCATGTAACTCATGATATGGGTGAAGAGTGAAAAGGGTCCAAGTTGGCCCAGGTCCGGTTCGACCTGGTTGGACCGACCCAGACAGACCCATCATGGGTTGACCCGATATGGTTTGGGTCAACCCGACCCGACCATGGGTCCGTCCAGGTGTGCTGGGTCTAGCCCTGGCCCACGGTGGCTCGTGGTGCCACGGCTCAGCCTACTGGGCGTCCCGTAGTGGCTCGCGGTGCCACGGAAAGCCGGTCGGCCAACCTTTCTCCGCGAGGCATGGTCGCGCATCGTGACTTCGCTAAAATCCGTCAGGGAGTCGACTGCCCATCCCTCATCGTCGCGGCACAAGGCCATGGCCCTTCTTCACTGGGTGGTGCGGACGCGAACCTCCTCCCCTTCGCGGGACCGGCCATTGTCGGCCGCCACCTTTGCTCCACCACGGCTCACAGGTCACGGCCCTTCTCTGGTGGCGCGGTCGCGCTGCTGCCTTCATTGCGATTGGTCGGACTACTATCTGGTATTCTCGAGCGCCACTAGTGTCATCCCTCAGGTCACCAGGTGAGACACGGTGGCCCGTTCTTCATTTTAAAGTTCTTCGCACTAGTCTCGGGTTGTCGCCATCGTTTCAAGCCCATCAAAACTCACAAAGGTTGTAAAGAGGTTGGGCCGTGTTCATTTGGCCCACTCTCTCTCCATGTTAGGATGATATCAAGAGTCTTGTTTATTGTTGAATCATAAATTACGTCAATAATGGTTTAAGGGTAATACAAATAACAAAACCTACCTCAAGTTCATTAGATAGCATCTGCATTTTAGGAATTTTCGGCATTTGTCGTCCCCGCAACTATCCTCTAATGACGCTGCTCAATTGTTGTTTTTCAGTTTGTGGTTCGGGGTTTCTCGTCACTGCCCACCAGAACTGGCTCTATCCTTCAAGTGTTGGGCATCGCGGAACATTACCAAAGATTTATTGCTTGGTGAAGCCGTGTCAATCCCCCCCCCCCAAGCACTATATAAATAGAAAAGATGGAGGGTAAGTAACGATCGTGGAATTTATGAATTTCCATTTAATAAAAACCTTACTAAAATCCAACGACACTATTACCTAACTTTTGAATTGTCAGTCTAATTTATTTACATTGGTACAATTCAATGGCACAATTCAATGGCATTTCATTGGAACAATTTAAATGGAGGGATTCCAAGGTACATCCCCCACATTAATGAGTGGTTCGGTGGTCCCCACCATTGAATATCAATTGGGAGGATTAATTATTTTTTGGTCCCCTCCTCCATAACCCGTATAGAGAGGTTTCAAAAATAAAATAAAAATCTGTTCTTTATTTTATTTTTATTCCCTTGAAAAACACGAAAACTAACTTTTACTCTCGACCAACTACAGTCGAGGTGAAAGTCTTGATAAGAAAATACTGGTGCTGTGAGTTTAATGGTGTCTTCATATTTCAATTCCGAGCACTGGTTCAAAAGTTACAAAAACCACTCACATGTTAACTGAATGAACCTGAAAAAAAAGTTCAAAAATTCATTCTAGGCACATCGAGCCTCGTAATAACATACTGTCTATTTTCGCGGACTCGTAAAATTCCCATATATTAAAAAAATTACATAGAATTTCCAGGTCTTTAAATTCTCTCCACCTTAGGGATTTGCGTCGACGAAAGCCACATCACAAAACTAAGAAAACAAGTGGGGTTTCTGAGCATGAATATGATCCTCCCGCTCCCATGTTCTCTTTTAAAGGTTCCCGTTCTTCCAACGCACATGCACCAATGGTATCAACCGCCCACGAAAGACTCTCTCTGGTCGACACTCAATCTCCACTAGAACCTCCGTACACATCACCCCATCATCGATGTCCAGCTCGCCGTGGTTGATGATGTATGATGGGTCATTCACCTATCTCCTAAGTTACGATACGTGGAAAACGTCGTGCACCTAGTGCAACTGAGGTGGAGGAGCTAAACATTAAGACATTGTTCCAACTCTACTAAAGACCTGAAAGGGTCCGATGAAACTCAGAGATAACTTGTCGCCTCGTCCAAATCTCTGCAATACTTATCGAGGTGAGACCAGTAGAAAGACGTGGTCACCATCCTCAAACTCCAGAGGTATCCATCTCCTATCAGCATAAGACTTCTACATGCTTTGTGCAGTCTTCATCTGCTCCTATATGGTCTGCACCCTCTCTGTGGTAGATCGTACCATCTCTAGTCCCATGAGTGTTGACTCCCCTGGGTCAGTCCATCACAAAGGTGATCTGTAGGGTCGGTCATACAAATCCACAAAAGGCACCATCATAATGGTGGAGTGATAGTTGTTTTGGTATGAAAACTCCACCAAGGGAAATTGATCCTCTCAGCTACGACCAAATTCATGGATGCAAGCACTCAGCATGTCCTTGAGGTTCTGAATGGTCCACTCATTCTGGCCATCCGTCTAAGGATGGAAAGCAGTGCTCAAATGATGTTGCATCTCTAAAGCCTCCTGTAACCCATTCTATAGATGAAAAGTGAAATGTGCATCATGACCAGAGACAATCATCTAGGGTACTCCATTTAGCCATATAATCTCATGAAAATAGAGGTGTCCCAAGATCTCTACTGAACCCTGCACTCTGATCGGTAGGAAGTGGGCCGACTTGTTGAGTTGGTCGACGATCACCCAGAAGGAATCATGACCCCTGGATGTACGTGGATTTCATGTCATGAAGTTCATGGATATCCCATCCCACTTCCACTCTGGGACCTCTAAATTCTGAACCAAGCCTGATAGTACCTGATTCTCCACCTTCACTTGCTAACAAGTGAGGCACCGAGAGACAAACTCTACTATTGCTTTCATCATTCCCAGCCACCAGTGTTGTAATCAGAGATACTGGTACATCTTCACAACTCTTGGATGTACCACTAGAGGGGATGTGTGAAACTCTCTCAACAATTCTTCTCGAAGCGACACTGGTTCCATGGTACATCCTCTGAAGAGGAATACGTGCTTCCTACCTTCTAAGAATCCATCAGGTGCATGCCCTGTGGATATTTGTTCACGTTGAGTCTCGCTGTCAATGTTCCCACACTACGCCTCCCTGACTCACTGAGGAAGTGGGGGAGTGACTATAAGAGGATGAAGAAAAATTGCTCCATCTCATTCCATAAAGGATATTTGTAATGCGGTCGGCTGCTCCGTTGCTTCACCAAGCAGTTGTCTACCATATATCCTGCTGAGTGCATCTGCTACAATGTTCTCATTCCCATGAGTATAGAATATCTTGAATTCATAGCCCTGGAGGATCTCAAGCCAATTATACTATCTCAGGTACAGTTCCTTCTGAGTGAAGATATATGTAAGAATCTTGTGATCAGAGTAGACTGTAAAACGTTCGTCCATAAAGTAATGTTCCCCCATCTTCAAGGAGAATACCACTACTGCTAACTTTAGGTCATGGGTAGTGTAGTTCTTCTCATGTTTTCTAAGATGTGGAGAACCATAAGTGATAATTGATCGTTCTTGCATCATGACACATCTGAGCCCGGTCCCTGATGTGTCACAGTAGATGATGTACCCAAGGCCCTCCCCTGGAAGCCTCAAGATGGCGACACTAGTCAGCCTCTGCATCAGCTCCTGAAAACTCCACTGAAAAATCTCATACTACATGAAGGGTTTCCCCTTCTTCGTCAACGCTAATAAAGGGGCTGCAACTCTGGAGAAATCTGGCACAAACCTCTGGTAGTATCCGACCAAACCCAGGAAACTCTATACCTCTGTCACACTCCTGGGTGGCTCCCAAGAAAGTACCACCTCGACCTTCACTGGATCCACTACAAATCTATCCTCTGAGATGACGTGCCCCAGAAAGTGAACCTCTTGGATCCAGAACTGCCACTTAGAGAGCTTACCATAAAGCCGGTGGTCTTAGAGTGTGTCCAGGACTAGCTGCAAATGATATCCATGCTCCTCCTCAATATCCGAGTAGATCAGAATGCCAATGATGAGGACTACTTCCAAGCGATCAAGGTATGGTTGAAAGATCATGTTCATGAATCCCATAAACACTGATGGAGTTTTGGTCATGCCGAATGTCATGACCAAAATCTCATAATGTTCGTACCGACATCTGAAAGCCGTCTTTTTCACATCCTCGTCTTGTACTCTAATCTAGTGATAGCCTGATCTGAGTTCTATCTTTGAGAACCATTGTTCTCCCTTCAGCTGATCAAAGAGGCCTTCAATACTCGGGAGTGGGTATTTGTTCTTCATGGTCACCTAGTTTGGATGCTGATAGTCAACACGAAGTCTCAAGCTCCCATAAAACTTCTTGGCGAACAAAATTGGGGCTTCCTGAGGGGAAACATTGGGCCAGATGAACCCCTTCCCCTGTAAGTCTTCCAGCTATACTCGCAGATCACGAAGCTCCGTGGGATCCATCTGATACGCTGGTGTAGATATCGGTGCCATATCAGGGTAAAAATCAATGTAAAAGTCCACCTCTCTGCAAGGAGGTCGACTGGGAAAATCATCTAGGAAGACATTCACGTATTGGTCCACCACTACAAGATAGCTCGGACTCTCTACATCAACCACTCTAAGGGGAAGTCTAGACAACGGATTAGTGATGGTTACACCCTCCTCTAGGTAAGTCCACCATGTGTTGCAAAGGATCCCTTCTCACCTGTGAAGGTAAACATAGTATCAGCCATGTGGACACACCACACATTGCCCCTAATACAGTAAATCTGAGCATGGGTTGTCGATAACCAATCAATACCCAAGATGACACCATAAGGCCTTGACGCTGCTACTAGGAGATCCTAACCGAATATCTTGCCTCCTAGAGTAAGCTCACACTACCGGCACTAGTGTGTAATCGTTGAATCATATCCTGTAGGAGTCTCTAGATGTAAGGATCAGGCCAACAGCTCCATAGGAATCTTTGAGCTCCGAACGAGGGCCATGGAAATCAAAGAATGATTGGAACATATGTCTAGAAGTAATGTAGCTAAGGTGGAGTAGACATAGATCGTACCTCGTATCATATTTGGAGCACCGTGAGTGTAGGCCTCATTTACCAGGAGCTGAGCTCACCCCTTTCCACTTTCTTCCTGTGGTCGGGGTGGACCAACTGGTGGTGGTGGAAATAACATCTTGAATCGTTGCCCACCGCCAGCTGGACGACCAACTCCTCTTCCACATCAGCTTGCTCCCTACGGACATCCTTGGCTGAACCTTTGTCTCTACCTAGGAGGTCCTTTGACTGTCTGTTAATCCTCTATACGGCGGGTCAGACAGTCAATACCCATGTGACCCAACCCGCCGCATGTGTAACACTGCCAGCCCCTCACAACTAACCCTGAATCCTTTGGTCGTCCACCTATAGGTCCGGTCCTCGTGGAAATCTCTGACATCTGTCCACTACCATCTACAGAAGAATCTGCTACGTGATGCCCAGTGGGGGGTCTCACTGCGAATGAATTCTCATCAAGAAAACTCTCCACTAAGGAGGATCACTCTAACACCCCTGCCTACATCGGGATGCTGAGAGATGATCTCCCACCTGAGTCCCTGCCCGAAGATCCGGGCCCTGAAGAATGGGTCTTGCACCATATCAGTGGAGTTGCGTGAGAGGTCAATAAACCTCGCTGAGTAATGCGACACAGTCATGCTGCCCTGCTGTAGATGAAGAAGCTCCTGCATGCAGACTACGCGAAGGGTCGCTGGAACTAACTCTGCTTGAAATAAGCTCTCAAAGTCTTCCAAGAGAAGTTTTACCTCGTCATGAACCTAGAGAATCTTGTTCCACCATCTGCCTACTGCTTCATGTAGAATTCTAGTGGAAAGGATCACCATGAGATCAACTGGTGTCCCTACCAGTCAAAAGACTCTCAACACGGCATCCAGCCAATCCTCAACCGCCTGTGGGTCTATCTATCCCCTAAAAATGGGTGGCCTCTAGTGCTCGAACTCGTGCAACCTCTTCATGCAGTGTGCACCCTCTACTACTAGGGCTGGTGGTATCGGTGGCCCAATGGGTAATGGTACCACTGGTGCCTCTGCTTGTGCCTCTATTGAAAGAGTTCCATACATCAAGGCCTCTTCGCTTGGTGGGCCATCATCGCATACTACACTCGAAACCCTAGCTGGCTGTCTGTGTGGACGCATCCTAAAAAGAAATGGCTGTGACACGGTCAATAGGTAATACCTTGTGATCTGACTCAAAGAGTTCACAAAGAAAACTTTTCAAAAACACACAAAATCATTGCTTCTGTGTACTGAGGTGGAAATCAGAACTTAGGGTCCTGGTGTATGGATACGTCAGTCGCTGCACTAACACTGGACTCCTGGAACTGAAAACCACACTCATTAAACATAACACTATTACTTCACAGAAAAGATCTGATTCATAGTTCTTCGGTAGGACCAAACTCCAAAAATACCAATTTGTCATGACCTGTCCCCCGGGGCACGTGCTGTGACTACCCCAAGCTTGTCATCTATAGGCCAGGGGTTGGCGACTAGCACCAAAGGAGTATTCCTTAAAACTGGGAAGACATTACTTTTATAACCTGCAAACTCATGAAACCAAGAACACAAAAAGATATGAACATGAGTAAATTGAATAGTTAAAAAGAGTATGTATAGTAATTAAAAAGGGCCAGAATACAAGCCAAACTGGAAAGTAAAAGGAAATTGGGAAGTACAAGTAAACTGAATAGCTCCTGTGAACACCCGCCAAAGATCCTACCTAAAGGGTAGGTACAGCTCTCATATGATCGTCTCCCCGATACGCCTCGTCTAAAGTCCACCTCTGAGCTACCTCTAGTCTTGTTACCCTCGTCCTCAGTCAGCGTTGTCCTTCATCTACACCAAAAACAACAAGTTGCGGGCATAACCCGTGTAGGGTGGAGTATAATGATACTCAGTAGGTACCCCAAGACCTTCAAATGTCTCACAAAATCCAAAAAGGATAATCCACAAAGCATGAAAACAACTTTCATCCCTACTTAGGTATATTCCCATACATATACTTAACTTTTCAAGTATACCCATCACATTCAAGAGGAAACAGAAGGTCCATCTCAAAAGCCCAAAGCTCAAATGTTCCACAAAGTAAGGATTACCACGAAGGTAACACCACAAAGGTAAGTACCACAAAGGTAACACCACACAGAAGAATACCATAAAGGTATCACTACGAAGGTAAGTAAAACACATGTACGCCAAATAGAAGAACACAACAAAGGTATCACCACCAAGGTAAGTACCACACAGTTATTCCACAAATAATAATACCACTACGGTATCACCACGAAGGTAATTACCACATAGGTACGTCACACAGAAGAATACAACCAAGGTATCACCACGAAGGTATGGACTCAGCTCATGCCAGGTATAACTTAATTACAGAAGTACAGGTGATTAGTCAAATGCTAGACCATCTTATTTTGTTAAGTAGCACTGCTTCTGACCCACACAAAATCCATAGGTAACTAACCCCCGCTGACTCACATAGGATCTGACCCACACAGGATCGATGTGTGTGGACACACACAGGATCATAGAGCGCTGACCCACACTAGATCTGAACCACACAGGATAGGTATGTACTGACTCACATAGTACAGTTGTGTACTGATCCACACAGGATCTGATAGATATTGACCCATAGAGGACCGACATTCTTTCTTCACATACACCAGCCACCAGGTTCCCGCTCTAAACTCACTTGATTCTAGGAGGGTCCACTCCTCAAGTCACAATTCAATAAACCAACTTTTAAGAAGTCTGACGAAGAAGTATTTAAAATTATTGTCATGTAAAAAGGGACCCAACACAACTAACGGTGCATCAATTGGATGTGCAGTATGTAGGTTATTAGCTTTTCAGTTTAGAGGGCCCGATTGGATTTGGGGTTCGATCCAACCCATCCATACTCCAACATTATCCAAAACTCAAGTGCAGTATACCAAAAGGAACGTCTTGATCCAAGGTTTCTGGCACCATAGAAGGTTCGTCAAACGGATGCCCGTAGATCATGATATGGCCAAAAGAGCAAAAAGGGTCGAAGTTGGTCTAGGTCCCGTCCGACCCGGTCAGATCGACCCGGCCTAACCCGATCTGGTCTGTGTTGACCCGGCCTCACCCAGGGTCAGGCCCTGGGTCCGGACTGGCGCACTGGGTCCGACCCGGCACACTGGGCCTGACCCAGCCCCCACTATGTGACCCGGCCTGCTGGTGCGGCTCGGCCTCGGGGCGGCCCGCGGTGGCTCACGGTGCTGTGGTTGGACGGATGGCTGGCCTTCCTCAGTGTAACATGGTTGCATGTCATGCCTTTGTCGGTGGCCGGCAGTGAGCTGACCGTCATTCCCTAACCACCATGGCACAAGGCCACGACCCTTCTTCGTCGGGTAGGCCGGACACGCGCCGCCACCCTTTCACGCGGTCGGCCATCACTGGCCTCTACTGCAGCCGACAGGTCGTGGCCCTTATCCAGCTGTGCGATCACGCTGCCCCCTTCGTTGCGGCCGGCCAAAGTGTCGGACGCCATTCTCGAGCCCCACCAATGACATCCCTCGGGTCACCTGGATTGCCCCGGTATCCCATTCATCATTTTTATGATCTCTCCACTTTCTTGGGTTGTCTCCATCGTTTCAAGCCCATCAAAACTCACAGAGGTTGTAGAGAGGTTGGGTTGTATTCATTTGGCCCGCTCTCTCTCTCTGTTAGAATGATAGAAAGCAGCTTGTTTATTCTTGAATCATTAATTAGGTCAAGAACAGGGTAAGGGGTATACAAATAAAAAACCCTACCTCATGTTCATTGGAGAGCGCCTGCATTTGAGGAAGTGTCAATGTTCATCATCCCCACAATAATCCTCCAACAACGATGCTCGATTGTTGTTCTTCGGTTCGTGGTTCGGGGTTGATCGTCACTGCCCGCCGGAACTGGCTCCATTGTAACACCCGAGACTTTTATGTTATATAAACCATCAAATGAATCTTTTTCTACACAACACTTGCTTGGCTTGCTTTGCACGCAATCGCGACCTTCCTCGATAGCTTGCGTCGTACGCAATACCGAGTTTCACTAAACAACAATATGCTATTAAAACTAGCCGTTATGAATAGTAATAACCACTTTTTGAAATTTTATAAATTTTATTTTTCAAAATGGACTTCATTTTTGGACTCAGAATATCGAAATTAGCCTAGGGTGAAATTTTGGTATTTTTCTGAAAACTTTCAATTTTTGATAGTGAAACCACTAAGTGGTAGGTTAAAAACTAAATTTTGCATAAAACTTAATTTTACCGCTTCTGTGAATGGAATTTCAAAAATCCGAGAGACACGGTTAATATCAAGGACTAAAATGTGGTTCAATGAGATGAAAATAATTTTTTGGTGAATAGTAACTTTTTACTATTTTTACTGCGGTTAATAGTAAATAGGGTAACTAAGGGTAAATATGATATCAATATTACCCTAACACATTTCCTAATTCTATTGGACAAGTGTAATTCGACCAAAAACAAACTTAGGAATAAAATATGACCATTTAGGCCCACTTGGATTAGATTAGGACATTTATTATTAATTTATTTAAAAAAGGGTTAAAATAGTTAAAATCAAAGTTTAATAAGTAAATCATTTTTAATATGGGGTTATACATAAGATAAATTCGATTGTAAATATTCATTAGAAAGCTAAAAAGATTTCCTACATGATGGTATTTTATTTGTAATTTTTAGACATCAAATAATTTAATTTATATATGACACAAATATGATGCAGTAATTATCTTATTAATGAAATATTGACATAATTGATAATATAAATACAAAAATAAATGTAATTTAAGACTTTTTATGAATTCCACTAATTTTTTAGGTTACTATAATATATTAGTGTTGATTTAATTAACTTGGTTCGAACATATAATTCTGTTATGACTTTCAAAAAAATAATATATCAAATAGTGTCAAAATTGACACAAAATAGTTTTTAAATCAAATATTATATTATTAATTGTTATTTTATTCCTAAAAATCTAAGGTTCGGACAAATGACTTAGATAAGGATATATATATTAATAATAAACAATTTGGGGTTCGTTTTGCATGTTATAGTACGTTTATTAACCATATAGTGAAAGAAAACAAAAAAGACACGGTAAAAGTTAAATTAATTAACTTAGAGTTAAATCTAATTGATAAGGTTAAAATAATACCCTAAACTTGTCTAAGTCCTATTGGTTGATAGGATTTCGACCCATCCCCACTTTAGCTTCGAAATAAGACCCCTTTGGAACCATTATAAACCGATTTTGACTTTAATATAAAATAATATTTTGAGATATTCCTAAGGTGCCCCTCTCCTCCCTTATAAAAGGGCACCTCCTCCCCCTCCTCCTCACACCAATTTGAGCACTCAAGCTCGGCCAACACCTGACATTTTCTCCTCTCCACTTCCCTAGAATAATCCTAGAGGTCCTGGTCTTCTCCAAAGACCAATCTTAGTTCCTTAAGTGGGGGATTCAAAGAGGCGTTCCAAAGAAGAGGTAATATCCATTACCGATCTTTTCAATTTCTTTCTTCTTCAACTTCTTATTCTTTAGTTGTTTCATGATAAAGTAATAACATCAGTATTACTTACATACTGATATGTTAGTATAAATATGAAACAATCCTAATTCACCTTCTATCCATCCTACGGAAAAATGAAATCACCGCGCGTGCGTACGAACGGAATACCGTCTCCACGCCGTGGTGTAATCTATTTTCCACCATCACCTTACAAGGATGGGTATAATGGTGTAATGAGTAACTATGTATGATTATTATGAAGTAATATTGATTCTGAAATAATATATATATACTCCAATACAATTCCACGATCATAGGAACGATATCATCACTCGTGCGTACGTACGGAATACCGTCTCCACGATGTGATGCGACTCGTTCTACATGATCTTCATTTCATAATGATTATATAAATGAATTGAATGAATGAATATGGTATATACTACACTAATACCATTCTGGAAATGAATTATCTATAACCTAAAGATAAGAATAAGAATTTATTCGACAAAACACGCATAAGAACAAAAAGTTATAAAGACCCGAGTAACAGGTAACAATGAAATATTACTAACAAGAAGCTAATAATATGACCATATATGATATCATATCAATATGTATGATTCTGGAATAAGTCAATAACATTATTTAAACCATTATACAGGAGCTTCAGACACGAACAAAGCAAATCGGACCTAAGGTAAGGGAAATATCACAATCTCATTTTTATCCGAGATTGTTTATTCGTAAGTATTTACTGGGGTGTATTTTATCATCCACATCCATGTTCCCTCAATATGTAATATTGTTTCCATCCACTTGCAATAGTTTAAATCCAATTTTACCCTTAGGTGAGTTTTTAGTAAATAATATGAAAGGAATCTTTTGTCGTTTTTCCGTACGAGGTACTTTTTGACTTTTCCGACAAAAGTACGAAGAATGTTTTTTTTAACTTATACGGCATGAATGGATTTTTAAAACATTATTTCCAAGAAGCTTCCTTTACAAGTTTTCAAGTTTATTTTTAATCAACTTCTTTTATTTTAAAGTCGTATGACATGCTATGAAAGGAAAAATGTTTTTGAAGAAGAAAGGATATTTTCCTCAAAAATGGAGTTCAAGTGTTTTATCAAAATTATTTTCCATCTAAGATAATAAAGGGTTCTGTTTTTATCCCTATTATTACATTGATTTGATTATGTTGTAAGTGAATTATTTTTATGAAGTCATTTACCTTATATGATTTGTTTTATGATGTCATGATGTTTCAAGAATCCCATTTTTATTACATGTGTTAGGCGATGATGTATGATTTATGATTTATGTGGCACACATAAGAAAGGATTCATTATAAGATGGGTGGGACCTATATCTCCCTCCAATGCATTGGGTAAAGATTTTATATCTCATGAGATAGACATGGCTGGAACGGAAGGTTATTTCGGTTCAGTGATACAGGACTGAAACGAGGAGTGAACTCGGTTCAGAAAGGGACTTTGTCCACTAAGATAGTCTTGGAAATGAGTCATGACTAACAAGAAATGATTTTCCATGATTATGTGTGCATGCCACAAAGTTTCAAGTTTTATGGGGATCTCATTTTCACTTCTATGATTTATTCCATGTTAAGATATTATGATCTCTTTTGCAGGTTTTGATTTTCAAAAAGATATGATATGATTTTTATTTCCTTTATTTTCCCTTGCTGAGAATTTGAGCTCACCCTTTTATGTTTTCTTTTCCCCAGGTCAGGAAGATGGATATTAAGTAGAATATGCTAAAAGGGACCCTAGATATGATGAAATAAATGGGAGACACTGTAGAAGATTTATGAACCAGTTGTTTATGTTTCCCAGTTTCTAAAGACACTATACCTATACGGTCCTTTGTGGTTTTGTCATATGTTGTAATAAGTGTGCTTCAATTTTGAAGTATTAACAATGTATGTAAAGTATGGGTCGTTATAGTTGGTATCAGAGGAAAGGTATAGTCAACCTTTGGAAACTAGGATGTGAAAGCCTTAGTAAGAACCCTAAGGATAAGTCTAAGCATAGAACACAATCTTAGAAATGGCCATGAATAACCTAGGATAAGACCATAAGCATGAAAATTTTATTCTTGAATTATGTGGTTTCCTATTATAATTAGTGTTGCTCACACTATTCTTCTTGGTTTTAGTCAATGGCTGGAACCCGAAGGAACCATGTTAATGCGGAATGCGATGGGCAATGCAATGATTGTCCCCCTGAGCAAACAAACGATATGGGAGCTGGAATGCAAAATCTTGTAGCCATGCTCACACAACTTTCTCAAGCTATGAATCATGCAGGATTTCCAAACGAGCAAAGGAGGGAGCAACATTCTGTTGAATCCTTCATGAGGCAGCGTCCACCTTCTTTCAGCGGGTCTACTGATCCATTAGTTGCTGAACAATGGATTAGTACTACTGAAAAGATATTTTCAGTTCTTCAATGTTTTGAGCATGATAAAGTCATCCTAGCAGTGTATCGTTTGGAAGGAGATACGGATCAATGGTGGAATCTTGTTAAGAATACGAGGCAAAGGGATGAAATTGAGTCTATGGAATGGGACGAGTTCAAGAACTTATTTTTCAATAAGTACTTCCCTCGTATTCTCCGAACAAAGATGGAGAAAGAGTTCCTTGAACTGAAGCAAAGGGATGATGAATCTGTTAGTACCTATGAAGCAAATTTTACAAGACTTGCAAGGTACGCTTCTGGTATTATTATCCAACCTGAGAGTAAGATCGATCGATTCTTTAGTGGCTTAAAACCAAGTCTTCGAAGGGCGTTAGCCATAAGGGACTTCAATAGCTACGAGGAAATCATTCGATGTGCTCTCAAAGTCGAGATGGAGATTGGAGTAACCCATCAGTCACATGGGTTTGATAAGAAGAGGAAGATGGAATTCAAAGAAAAATCTAAAGAGCACATGGAAAAGAAGATGAACTTTACCTTATGCTCAATGTGTGGAAAGAAACATGGAGGGAGTTGTCTTAAAGGGACAAGTAAATGTTTTAAATGTGGAAAGGAAGGTCATCGGGCATTTGAATGTCGTGATAATGGGAAGAAGATGTCTAATGATGCAAACAAAGGAAGGGATACACAGAATGAACCTACTACACTTCAATGTTTCAAGTGCAAGGAGATGGGGCATTATGCCAATCAATGCCCAAATCCAAGGGTTGATGATGATGGTCGACGTCAACAAACTCTTAAGGCTAAAGACAAAGGAAAGTCACATGCAATTTCTATCAGCGATGTGGAGTACGATAACGATGTGGTGAAAGGTACAATTACCATCCACTCTAAAGTAGCAAATGTTTTATTTGATTCTGGATCCACCCACTCTTTTATTTCTAAAGAATTTTCTAAGGGTATCACCGTATTACCTCAACAATTAGATGTTGAGTTAGCTGTGACAACACCTAATGGCACAACAGTCGCATCAGAAGTTTATAATTCTTCTCCGATCGAAGTTTGTGGGAAAGTGCTTCCTGCAAATCTTGTGATCCTTCCTTTAGTGGAATTTGATGTGATTCTTGGCATGGATTGGCTTTCTCTACATGGAGCTCATATCAATTGCCAAAGAAGGGAAGTCACATTTCATATTCCAGATCAACCTACGATCGTCTATCAATGCAAGGATGAACATAACCTTCCAGTGGAAATTTCTTCCATCTTATGGGTATTGATTCCACTAAATGAAGGTTATTTATCTCAAATAGTTGGTGAGAAACTCACGATTAAGAATATGCCCATTGTACGGGAGTTTGATGATGTCTTTCCGGAGGAATTACCGGGTCTTCCACCAAATCGTGAAGTTGAGTTTTCAATAGAACTCGTACCGGGTGCTTTGCCTATTTCAAAGACACCTTATAGAATGGCCCCAATTGAGTTGCAGGAATTGAAGAAGCAACTCCAAGAGAATCTTGATAAGGGATTCATACGCCCTAGTGCGTCACCTTGGGGAGCACCTGTTCTATTTGTTAAGAAGAAATATGGATCAATGAGACTCTGCATTGATTTTCGAGAACTTAACAAGATCACTATCAAGAACAAATATCCTCTCCCACGCATTGATGACTTATTTGACCAACTACGCGGAGCTCAATACTTTTCCAAGATTGATCTTCGTTCAGGGTATCATCAATTAAGGGTCAAAAGGGAGGATATACCAAAGACGGCTTTCCGTACAAGGTATGGACACTATGAATTTATAGTGATGCCATTTGGTCTTACTAATGCCCCTGCTATCTTCATGGATCTAATGAATAGAGTCTTTAGAGACTATCTTGATCAATTTGTGGTAGTCTTTATAGACGATATTCTTGTCTATTCAAAGAGCAAGGAAGAGCATGAAGATCACTTGAGAATTATATTGAAGACCCTGAGAAAAGAGAAGCTTTATGCCAAATTTACCAAGTGTGAATTTTGGCTTCAAAAAGTTGCATTTTTGGGTCATATAATCTCAAAAGAGGGGATATCTGTGGATCCAGCAAAAACAGAGGTTATCGAAAGATGGTCAAGACCAACAACAGTAACTGAGATCCAAAGTTTTCTTGGTTTGTCTGGTTATTATCGACGTTTTGTAAAAGATTTTTCACGATTATCTAATCCACTCACCAAGTTGACTCGGAAAGGAGTTAAGTTTGTCTGGACAGAGGAATGTGAAGAGAATTTCAAGGAGTTGAAAAGAAGGTTATCCAGTGCACCTGTGCTCACACTGCCTTGTAGTGGAGAAAGGTTTGTGATCTACAGTGATGCATCCAAGAAGGGATTGGGGTGTGTTCTTATGAAAAATGATATGGTGATAGCTTATGCCTCACGACAGTTGAAAATCCATGAGCAAAATTACCCAACACATGATTTGGAGTTGGCTGCGGTAATCTTTGCATTAAAGATTTAGAGGCATTACCTTTATGGTGAAAGGTGTGATATTTATACTGATCATAAAAGTTTAAAGTATATTTTCACACAAAAGGAGTTGAATATGCGTCAAAGAAGATGGTTGGAGCTGATTAAGGATTATGACTGCTCAATCCATTACCACCCTGGGAAGCAAACAAGGTGGCAGATGCATTAAGTCGACAAGACCATGCTAGTTTATCCATGATGAGGATCACAAAAGTTCCAATATTTATGGATTTACAAAGGATGGATCTTGGAATTATAATGGAAGGGGCAAAATCTTATCTTTCTCAAATGAATGTTCAACCATCTATACATGTGAAGATTAAAGAGGCACAGAAAGAAGATGTCGAGTTACAAAAGAAGGTGAGAAATGTTCCTGAAATCAACCTTGATTGTGATGGGATAATAAAGTTCAGGAATCGGGTTTGCGTTCCTCCCATCCCCGAATTAAAGAATGAGCTGCTGGATGAGGCTCATAGTTCGTCATTCTCTATTCATCCTGGAAGCACGAAGATGTATAGGGACCTGAAAGAGTACTTCTGGTGGGATGGCATGAAAAGAGATGTTGCTGAATATGTCTCTCGATGCTTGGTTTGTCAACAAGTTAAAGCTGAGAGACAGAAGTCTAAGGGGATGTTACAACCATTACCCATACCCGAATGGAAATGGGAAAACATCACTATGGACTTTGTCACAGGACTTCCTAAAACATCCAAAGGCAATAATGCTATCTGGGTCATAGTTGATCGTCTTACAAAGTCTGCACACTTCATTCCTATTAGAGAGGATTTCTCTCTAGATCAGCTTGCCATGATATATGTAAAGGAAGTGGTAAGATTGCATGGAGTACCACTTTCTATTATATCTGATCAGGTTCCGAGATTTACCTCGAAGTTCTGGCGAAGTCTTCAGCATACTCTGGATACAGAGTTGAGTTTCAGCACTGCTTATCATCCCCAGACAGACGGTCAGTCTGAGAGAACAATTCAAACCCTAGAAGATATGTTGAGACCTTGCTCTATGGATTTCAAAGGATGTTGGGATCAACACCTACCTTTGGTGGAATTTTCTTATAATAATAGCTTTCACTCCAGTATTCAGATGGCTCCTTATGAAGCTCTCTATGGAAAGAAATGCAGGACTCCAACTTGCTGGGATGAAGTTGGGGAAAGAAAGCTATTAGGACCTGATCTCGTTGATGAAATGGCAGAAAAGGTCAGATCTATTCAACAACACATAAGAGCAGCTCAGAGTCGACAGAAAAGTTATGCCGACAACCGAAGAAAAGACCTAGAGTTTGAAGTGGGTGATAAAGTGTTCTTACGAATATCTCCCTGGAAGAGGGTTATGAGATTTGGAAAGAAGGGGAAGTTGATCCCTAGATATATCGGTCCTTTCGAAATACTGGATCGTGTTGGGAAGGTAGCTTACCGATTGGCGCTTCCACCGAATCTCTCTCAAGTTCACGATGTGTTCCATGTATCTCTCCTGAGAAAGTACATACCACATCCTTCACATGTACTCAGCTCAGAAGTTGTACCGCTGGAGCAAGAACTTTCTTATGAAGAACAGCCGATAGAGATTCTGGATCGTAGTGAAAAAGTCCTACGAAACAAGACCACTCGCTTGGTGAAAGTTTTATGGAGGAACCACCAACTTGAAGAAGCTACATGGGAGCTTGAGGATATGATGAGGGAGAAGTATCCTCATTTGTTTGTTACAAAGTGACGAATTTCGAGGGCGAAATTCTTTTTTAGGGGGGTATAATGTAACACCCGAGACTTTTATGTTATATAAACCATCAAAGGAATCTTTTTCTACACAACACTTGCTTGGCTTGCTTTGCACGCAATCACGACCTTCCTCGATAGCTTGCGTCGTACGCAATACCGAGTTTCACTAAACAACAATATGCTATTAAAACTAGCCGTTATGAATAGTAATAACCACTTTTTGAAATTTTATAAATTTTATTTTTCAAAATGGACTTCATTTTTGGACTCAGAATATCGAAATTAGCCTAGGGTGAAATTTTGGTATTTTTCTGAAAACTTTCAATTTTTGATAGTGAAACCACTAAGTGGTAGGTTAAAAACTAAATTTTGCATAAAACTTAATTTTACCGCTTCTGTGAATGGAATTTCAAAAATCGGAGAGACACGGTTAATATCAAGGACTAAAATGTGGTTCAATGAGATGAAAATAATTTTTGGTGAATAGTAACTTTTCACTATTTTTACCGCGGTTAATAGTAAATAGGGTAACTAAGGGTAAATATGATATCAATATTACCCTAACACATGTCCTAATTCTATTGGACAAGTTTAATTCGACCAAAAACAAACTTAGGAATAAAATATGACCATTTAGTCCCACTTGGATTAGATTAGGACATTTATTATTAATTTATTTAAAAAAGGGTTAAAATAGTTAAAATCAAAGTTTAATAAGTAAATCATTTTTAATATGGGGTTATACATAAGATAAATTCGATTGTAAATATTCATTAGAAATCTAAAAAGATTTCCTACATGATGGTATTTTATTTGTAATTTTTAGACATCAAATAATTTAATTTATATATGACACAAAGATGATGCAGTAATTATCTTATTAATGAAATATTGACATAATTGATAATATAAGTACCAAAATAAATGTAATTTAAGACTTTTTATGAATTCCACTAATTTTCTAGGTTACTATGATATATTAGTGTTGATTTAATCAAATTGGTTCGAACATATAATTCTGTTATGACTTTAAAAAAAATCATATATCAAATAGTGTCAAAATTGACACAAAATAGTTTTTAAATCAAATATTATATTATTAATTGTTATTTTATTCCTAAAAATATAAGTTTCGGCCAAATGACTTAGATAAGGATATATATATTAATAATAAACAATTTCGGGTTCGTTTGGCATGTTATAGTATGTGTATTAACCATATAGTGAAAGAAAACAAAAAGACACGGTAAAAGTTAAATTAATTAACTTAGAGTTAAATCTAATTGATAAGGTTAAAATAATACCCTAAACTTGTCTAAGTCCTATTGGTTGATAGGATTTCGACCCATCCCCACTTTAGCTTCGAAATAAGACCCTTTGGAACCATTATAAACCGATTTTGACTTTAATATAAAATAATATTTTGAGATATTCCTAAGGTGCCCCTCTCCTCCCTTATAAAAGGGCACCTCCTCCCCCTCCTCCTCACACCAATTTGAGCACTCATGCTCGGCCAACCCCTGAAATTTTCTCCTCTCCACTTCCCTAGAATAATCCTAGAGGTCCTGGTATTCTCCAAAGACCAATCTTAGTTCCTTAAGTGGGGGATTCAAAGAGGCGTTCCAAAGAAGAGGTAATATCCATTACCGATCTTTTCAATTTCTTTCTTCTTCAACTTCTTATTCTTTAGTTGTTTCATGATAAAGTAATAACATCAGTATTAATTACATACTGATATGTTATTATAAATATGAAACAACCCTAATTCACCTTCTATCCATCCTACGGAAAAATGAAATCACCGCGCGTGCGTAGGAACGGAATACTGTCTCCACACCGTGGTGTAATCTATTTTCCACCATCACCTTACAAGGATGGGTATAATGGTGTAATGAGTAACTATGTATGATTATTATGAAGTAATATTGATACTGAAATAATATATATATACTCCAATACAATTCCACGATCATAGGAACGATATCATCACTCGTGCGTACGTACGGAATACCGTCTCCACGATGTGATGCGACTCGTTCTACATGATCTTCATTTCATAATGATTATATAAATGAATTGAATGAATGAATATGGTATATACTACACTAATACCATTATGGAAATGAATTATCTATAACCTAAAGATAAGAATAAGAATTTATTCGACAAAACACGCATAAGAACAAAAAGTTATAAAGACCCGAGTAACAAGTAACAATGAAATATTACTAACAAGAAACTAATAATATGACCATATATGATATCATATCAATATGTATGATTCTGGAATAAGTCAATAACATTATTTAAACCATTATACAGGAGCTTCGGACACGAACAAAGCAAATCGGACCTAAGGTAAGGGAAATATCACAATCTCATTTTCATCCGAGATTGTTTATTCGTAAGTATTTACTGGGGTGTATTTTATCATCCACATCCATGTTCCCTCAATATGTAATATTGTTTCCATCCACTTGCAATAGTTTAAATCCAATTTTACCCTTAGGTGAGTTTTTAGTAAAGAATATGAAAGGAATCTTTTGTCGTTTTTCCGTACGAGGTACTTTTTGACTTTTCCGACAAAAGTACGAAGAATGTTTTTTTTTAACTTATACGGCATGAATGGATTTTTAAAACATTATTTCCAAGAAGCTTCCTTTACAAGTTTTCAAGTTTATTTTTAATCAACTTCTTTTATTTTAAAGTCGTATGACATGCTATGAAAGGAAAAATGTTTTTGAAGAAGAAAGGATATTTTCCCCAAGAATGGAGTTCAAGTGTTTTATCAAAATTATTTTCCATCTAAGAAAATAAAGGGTTCTGTTTTTATCCCTATTATTACATTGATTTGATTATGTTGTAAGTGAATTATTTTTATGAAGTCATTTACCTTATATGATTTGTTTTATGATGTCATGATGTTTCAAGAATCCCATTTTTATTACATGTGTTATGCGATGATGTATGATTTATGATTTATGTGGCACACATAAGAAAGGATTCATTATAAGATGGGTGGGACCTATATCTCCCTCCAATGCATTGGGTAAAGATTTTATATCTCATGAGATAGACATGGCTGGAACGGAAGGTTATTTCGGTTCAGTGATACAGGACTGAAACGAGGAGTGAACTCGGTTCAGAAAGGGACTTTGTCCACTAAGATAGTCTTGGAAATGAGTCATGACTAACAAGAAATGATTTTCCATGATTATGTGTGCATGCCACAAAGTTTCAAGTTTTATGGGGATCTCATTTTCACTTCTATGATTTATTCCATGTTAAGATATTATGATCTCTTTTGCAGGTTTTGATTTTCAAAAAGATATGATATGATTTTTATTTCCTTTATTTGCCCTTGCTGAGCATTTGAGCTCACCCTTTTATGTTTTCTTTTCCCCAGGTCAGGAAGATGGATATTAATTAGAATATGCTAAAAGGGACCCTAGATATGATGAAATAAATGGGAGACACTGTAGAAGATTTATGAACCAGTTGTTTATGTTTCCCAGTTTCTAAAGACACTATACCTATACGGTCCTTTGTGGTTTTGTCATATGTTGTAATAAGTGTGCTTCAATTTTGAAGTATTAACAATGTATGTAAAGTATGGGTCGTTATATCCATCCTCCAAGTGTTGGGTGTCATAGAACATTACCAGAGCTTCATCTTTTGGTGAATCAATGCCAATTCCTCCCCCCAAGCTCCATATAAATTGGATAGAGGGAGGGTAAGTAATGATCGTGGAATTTATGAAGGTTCATTTAATAGAAACCTTCCTAAATTCCAACGACGTTATTACTTAGCATTTGAAAGATCATGCTAATTAATTTATGGTGGCACAATTAAATGGAAAAATATAATTACATTACTTTGGCACAATTTAATTTCATTGCGTTGGCACAATTTAATTACATTGTGTTGGCACAATTTAAATGGGAGGATTTCAAGGGACTTCCCCCACATTAATAAGTGGTTTGGTGGTCCCCACCATTGAATTATAATTGGGAGGATTAAATATTTTGTGGTCCCCACCTCCATAATCCATGTAGAGAGGTTTCAAAAATAAAATAAAAATTTGTTCTTTATTTTATTTTTATTCCCAAGAAAAACATGAAAAATAACTTTTACTCTCAACCACCTGCGGTCATGGTGAAAGTCTCCTTAAGTGAATACCTGCATTGCAAGTTCAAAAGTGTCCTCAGATTTCAATTCCAAGCACCAGTTCAAAAGTTACAAAAACATTCTTGCACTTTTACTGAACATACATGAAAAACAAAGTTCAGTAATTCATTCCGGGGACACTAGGCCTTGGAATCACCCACCGTCAATTTTCACGAACTCGTAAAATTCCCATACATTAAAAACAATTACATAGAATTTCTCGGTCTTTACACATAACCTCAACTAATATCTATAAAAACAACTCCCAAAATACCCCAACATCATATAGATTCTTATATCACTAAAATACCCACATATGAAGGCTTAAGGTGTAAGCCAAATGAGGATACAAAAATAAGAGGTAATTATCTTAGGTAACTTCTTTCAAGTTTATTTATTCATCTATATCCTCTAAATATTCGATTAAGACCTGAAAATTCTATTATTATAATCATTAGTATACAAAAACTTTATTTTTATGTAACAATGAATATCTAAATCCTTTTTATCAAATAGAAAATAAAAAAATCGCTCATGTGTATGTTCGAACTACCGCCTCCATGAAGTGATGTATTTCATTTTTCATCACTGAATATAATGTATGGTTATATATACATAGATAATTAATATATAAAATATATATATGATATAATTATGATTTTGGAAATATAAATTATTATTTACCTTCTTTTTTGATTCAATGAAAAATGAAAACATCACTCGTGTGAATGTGCGAAATACCACCTCCATAAATTTATATAATTTATTTTCCATAATCTACTTACGTAGATGGTTCTAAAAGTATATATAATGGATAAATGGGATATGTATTACTTTATTAATATTATTTATATGATGTAACCATTTCCAATTTTCAACAATCTAAATATTTGAACTGAAACAGGCATAAAAACAAAACATTTGACACCCGAATATTGATTTTAATGAAGAATTGATAATAAATGAGTAATTAGAAATCATGATAGAATGATATATTGTAATAAGGGTGTTAATATGGTTCTGATATATATATATAATAATTTCAAATATATTATATAGGAGGATAGATCACATGTGGATAATGTAAGGAATAGAGATAAGTTTTTATGTTCCAATATCACATTTAATTAGGATTGATTTTGCTTTTGTCTCCTTGAGATTAATTATATTACCTTTCTCTATTAAGAACCATATATTTTCTTCCACTCTAATAATTTCAATAGTTTAAAGTATTATTTCTATTAATATCATCTTTGATACTCAAAAAAATTAAAAAAATCAAAACTGATATTATCTCTCAAGTAATGTAGGAAATATTTTTCTTACATGTACATGTTCTTAAAAACTATTTTATATAAGGTTTTTTCTATACTTTGTTTTTTGATAATTTAATTTTTAATAACTTTTAATTTATTTATTATTTTTTAAATTTTGTATTTTAATTTTTTTTTATTATGACATAATTTCACTCTCTTTACAGAAGTGTAAAAGGAATGGTTTTCTTAAATATATAAAAAATGAATATATTTTTCTAACACCATGTCCTTTATTAATAATTTAATTTTTTTTTAATTTTTTCCATGGGGTTTTAAATAAATTTATATTCACATTTTTCTATGAATTTTTACTTATTAAATGTTACAAAGAAAAAAATGACATTTATTCTTTTTTTCAAATCATATATATAATTATTTTATAAAAGTATTTTTTAACCCTGTAAACATAATTTAAAGAGTTTTATAATTCACTAAGAATATTATATTATGATTACATCCATTTTTTTCTCTAAATTTCTTATGATTTTTCTTTTTTGTAGATACTTTCATGAAAAGGGATTCTTTCCCATGGGTTAATTAAGCTATGTATAAATATGAATATTTTCTGGATATTGTGGAACAAATATTTATGGTTTTAATTATTTGATGGGTGAAATAAAATTTATATTTACCTTTAATGAATTATATAATTCATGATATCTCATGAGATATTAGGAAAGTGAATGGGGAGTTAACCCAATTCACTATGGGACTATGTCCATTATGATAGTCTTGGGAGTAATCCTTAAATAATGAAATTATTTTCTATGCTTATGTATATGAAAAAAAAATTATTATAATTATAATATAATCTCATAGATCATTATTGAATATTGATAATTCTGAACTCTTATGAATCATGTCTTATAAAAAAGGATTTATTCTATAACTCAGGATTTTTGGTCAATGACATAGTGGGTATGTTTTTTTAATTTATGATCATTTTATCATTTCCTTATAATTATATTATACTCACATTGGATTATCAATTTATATCCCATATATTCAGCCTTACTGAGTATCTGATATCACCCTTTCTTATGTTTCCATTTCCATATGTTATGGAGAAAGGTTTTATGTTGAATATGTATAAGAAGATTTCTAAGTGAGATGATATTTGTGGGATATGTTGAATATCTTTCATAAGATATGTTATTATGTATGTAGTCTTCAAAGATAATAATCCTTTACCTTTCTCTGTCATGAATTATTGTGACATGTGTTGAATGTTCATCTCAAATTATATATTATTTATGTAATTGATACTTGGATTATTATATTGGGAAACATCCTATAGGATTATATAGAGATTGTATATGATACTCACACAAATCCATCTGCATCATACATGTCACTAGTTAGCGAATGATCCTAAACTAATAAAAATACCCCTAGTATAGATATCTAGAGTGGAATAATAAAAATATCAATAGTAGTCAAGGATGAATATATATAAAGATTGGGTGAGTCTTGTTAGAGAATAATCATTACCTAGAAATGTACTTTTCACTAACTCCCATTTATATAAACAATTGTCCTCATTATATAATTTTTTACAAGTCTTAGAGGAAACAAATTTATCATTATAGAATATCATAAATTTCACAACACCGTCTTTAATATTTATATATACAATCAATTTTATAACAAATTTATTTAGAACTCATGTCTTGCATAGTAATATCTAAACAAGACATAAATAGTGATAACTACATTTTTCAATATTCAGGCATATCACAAATATCAAAGGCATATATGATAGCCTATATCATGCTCTTTATAACTAAAAAAACAAATTTTCTACAACACTAATCATATTACCAGCATACTATAATTCAATTTCACTTGTAAATTGAACTTAAATACTAAACTAATCAATAAAATAAGCACAACATGGTATGAAATCAAGAATTACATTTGTAAACCAATCAAAAAATTTAATATAAAAATCATTACCTAAAACATAATAATAATAAAACAAATAAATCTCAAATCATGGAATAATAAATAACTTGGGAATATAAAAAAATGTTTATCGAACTAAATAATCGTTCTTATTTAATAATCACCTAGTAAAGAACATTTATTAAAATAAAAAATTTCACTTAAGAGTATCATTAATCATTTTATAAAAACAAAGAAACAAATAATTTTACACTTAGTAAGTTGTTAAACTGTATGTAACAAGTAATTATGATATTAAATTTATGTTTAATAACTCACTTTATAATCCCACATAATTAATAAATTCCCAAAGGAAAAATATATTTCATGAAAATTTATTTTAAATAAATATTTAATTGAGTTATGGGTTAAAAAATTTGGTAAAAATGACCAAATCATTTCTTCCTAATTAATCTAACTCAATAATTTACTCTTCATCGATGAAAACTCTTAACCAATGTTATGTTTTCTCTTTAAATTCACTCAATTTGTATTTAAAAGAAAGAATTTATTTATTATACCTAGATAAATGAATCTAGTTTCATGAACATGTATGGTCTACCCCTAAACCAAACACCTGATCCAACCCATGACATAAGTCAAGGCATGTTTCAAATCCCCCAAGGCTAATGTAAAACACCATGGAATCGAATATAAGAATGTGGGAATTGTTTCACCCAATCAAAAAGATAAAATAAAAAAACAAAATGCATCAAAAATATGGCATGGTTCACCACTAAGTTTGAGGTTCTTGAAAAATAAATAATCATTCTAAATATAATAAATAAAATAAATAATCCATAACCAAGAATAATATCTAAACAAGGTTCATAAGATAAAATAAAAGCTGAAATCCAAAAACAAACTTCAAGATACAATGGAGTTGGAAAAGGATAATACATGCATGATACTAAATAAACAAAATAAAAAATGAACACCAAATAAAATATTTTCATATAACCCGTGGTCACCATCCAATCTCAACAATGAACCCGATCCAGAATCATCTAGTTGGAAAGAGTTTGTAACCAATAAATCCTCTAACACTCAAGAAAAACCTAAAATATTTATATATGTGTGTTAAATTAAAAATTTCTCGTAGTTATTTTTCCCACACCCAATGCATAACTGTTTAAAAATAAGTCCCTTTCTTGCTACTTTTAAATTGATTTTATAAAGGTTTTTCTATTTTTATAATTTGTGTAAACCATGAAACATGTGGGTAAAATATATGTTTTATTTTCTTGAGAAATTAATCTAATTTATTGAAGAGATAACTATTTTATGGAAATAATAACATACCATTACAACCCAAATAAGATAAAAACTTATTTTAAAAACCTTTTTATACTAACTTCTTCTAAAAAGGATTGTAATCTTATTTTCATTAAAACCTTATTTAAAATTAATGAACTACATTTTTGAGATTAAATAACCTGAAATAGTAGTAATAATAAATAAACAAGAAAGAGTGTAGAATATATAATTGTATAGGATAAATAAAAGTAATTCTTAGTAAATTGTCTTGGTAATATCACTATAAAGGGAAAATGTTAATTATAAAAACACCACACAAAGAAGAGAAAAAATTTTAAAGGTAGATAACATCATGAGATAATCCCTAGGGAAAATAAATCGAGGATTAAATAGTGAAATGAATTCAAAATTTATGATAATACCCTTAATAATTAGGATATATATAATAAAATCTTTAACTAGAGCTGGTATTGTATATATTAATTCTCTAGTCAGCTCATCATAATTAACCGGTTCAATGTTAATCGTTTGTTCTAAATTTGTCACCCCATGTTCTTGATCTACCGTGAGAAACTAAGAGAAGGTGAGAAAAAAATCATAATGGGGATCATTTCAAACTATAAAACATATAAACACCTCATTCACATACCTTTAAATAAATACCTACATTATAAAAAGGAAAATGGGCCTTGATACCTAGTTATAGGAATAAAAAAAGAAATCCAAATTCATAAAAAATAATGGAACTCAAGATTTGAAAAAAATACATTGAAACTAAAATGAAACTCAATCCCCTTATAATCGAATTTTATACTAAAATCCATTTTCATTTAACTATCCAAGTTAAAATTAATATTTGTTACACTAAATCTTATAAAGAAACAAAAGTGTGTCTCAAGAAACTAAAAAAAATCAAAAACATACCTCAATTTAATTCATAAAAAATCATTTTTTATGGTTTAGCTTTCAATATAGTTTATAAATAAATTTAACCCTTAGGTTCATAAAATAATTTTTACAGTCCAATCAATAATTTATGAAAACACGAGACATTTGTGGTCATTTAAAAGAAATTTTTATCCTCAAATCAGACGGATGTCCATTTAGATTCTATAAAATAATAAATATAATTAATAATTTTATGAAAAAAAATTAAATTTTATTATTAAGTTTCCTAATACAATAAAAAAATATGTTATAATTCTCAAAAACTCATGATCCTTAAGGAAAATAGTAATTTAAGGGGAAAACATACCTCAAATTAGGTGTTGGTGGTATAAATCGATTCAATATATGAACATAAAATCCCAAAGAATGATTTTCACATTAAAAAATCAAGTAACACAAGGTATTATGTATAATACCTTCACTAGGGTTTGTTTAAAATGGAACTAAATGAATAAAAAGACACAAGAGAAGAAATAGAGGATATAGTGAGAAGAAATTATCTTCTATCCTTGATAAGTCCCCTTATAAATGAGAATATAGTATATAAGGACCCATAGAGGAAGAAAGGAGTGGAATATATGGATCCCCATTTGTTGGGCCATGCAAGTGAGGGAGTATAGGGGCCTAATATGGTTTAATTTTGGGAGGGGTAGAATAAGATTTTTCTAAATTTTATAATATAAGAAAGTCAATCGGGTTTTCTTCATGATTTATCAAACCTTATCCCAAATAATTTCTGATCACTGAACACACCTGGTAAACCTACATAGTCTATCAATATAGCTTGGTAACCACTAAAACAACTATGAAAAACAAATCTATTAAATAATCTATTCATAACGTGGTCACTACTATATGACAACACTGCTTTTTAATACAAACTTAAACATGATTTATTACATAAAACTTCACTTGATACAATAATGAAGATCGATAGGTTTAGTGTGTTTGGGGCTTAGGATCATTACATAAAAACATAAAACATGAAATACAACATCTTTATTGAAAACTTCCATTACATTACCACTACATTCCCTCGTACTTATCGTTGCATGGGATAACCTAAGGACATGCATAAGAAAAGGGTGAGCTATAAAGCCCAGTAAGGGAGTACACATGGAATAACATGAAGAGTACAATACATGTTAGAAAATTATCATATCAATATAGCATAAGAGAAACATGAACATAAAGGAATGATAAAGCATGATAATGATAACATGGAAATGTGGCAGCAACACTTAACATGGAATTAGCATGAGCCAAGGTTCATTGCACATAGATCACGAGTAAATCTTTATTTCACATAAAGAACGAGTAAACCCTCATTTCACTTTAATTATCATGATTAAAAACTCATTGCACATGACGTATCATGATACTATACTTTACCCAATGCATTGGAGCGCTATAAGGGCGCACCCTTCTTAAACATTTCATTTCATACAAAAGTGTGCCACATGAATCATAAAACATGGATTCATAAAACATAATAATTTTTTCCACGATAAAAAAATGTGGAATTAATACATGAAAATTTAAAATCAATAAGTAAATGTGCATAAAGTTGAATACTCTTGATGGAGAAATTGGCATGGTATTCACTACACAATGACATTGGCTTAGAAAATCGATGCAATTTCGGCAGCGTAACGGCATGACATAAGAATTCATAAAAATGGATGATGAGAGAGAAAATGGTTCCTCATCATATTTACATGTAATAGACAGTAAGGAGGCCATATAGATACATGTACCAACAATTGTAATGGAATTTAGATTCGTGATACAAAATTATTGCTTGAATGTAAAAGAAGAGAGAGAAGTTCTTTTCGGAATTTTGGCATAGTAACAGGTGTACATGGGAGGAATTTAATGAGAGAAAAAGAGGTCTCCCATAATTCAAAAAATAAGAGGAAAGTATGGGGGAGGTTCAAAACCATAATACAACATTCATAATTGAAATTAAAATGGAAAAACAACATAATGAAAATTGGACAAAAATGAGAAAGGAAAAAAACCCTTACTTGGAAGTGTTCTTCCAAAGGCTAGAGAGAGGCTTGTGAGAGGCTTCTTGGGAGCTTGAGGCACCTTGGGAGTATTCTAGAGAGAGTTTGGTGGAGTTTGGACGAACTTAAAAGGCTTTGAGTGAGGGGTAAGTTGGAGCATGGGTGAGTTTATATAGGAAAGGTGAGGGAATTCTTTATAATTTAGGTTTGGGTCCCCTTACATTAATTTAATCCAAACCACAAACCATCCCATGGTTTTTGCCCATGGTTTTTGGAAAAATGAAAAGGAAAAAAATATTTTATAAGGCCAAAGTCCGAACTTCTTAAAATATTAGGGTTGCTTATGTGGAGGTGAGTCACACTCCCGTGGAAATTAATTTAAAAAGGCAAGGTGTTGAATAAGTCTTTAGGGGTCCATTAATTCTTTGAAAAGTAAGTAAAACAAACCCAAAATCACATTATTTTAATGGTAAAATATATATTGTCTGAACATAAAGATTATAGTATTTTATTACATCACTATTGGGTCATTATGATGTCATAAAAGACATTATATATTTCAACGATATTTAATTTTTACCAAAAAATTTGACTATCTCAGAAAATTAGGAAAAATTCACCGTTGGAAAATTTCGATGTCCTGATCCGAGAAATAACATTTATTTTATCAAAATAATTTTCTAAATATTTTAATTTTCTCTTTTAAAATAAAAACTGACATTTATCGAAAATTCACTGGTTTTGACAGAAATGGATTTCAAACCTTAATAAAATTTATAATTGCATTCATAAAATTATAAGATCATTTATATTTAAAAAAATTTAATTTAATAATATTATTATTATTTTATTAAAATTTTATTTAATTTAAAAATCCATTGATTTAATAAAATAGAATTCTTAATTAAATAATAACTAAAAACACTATTTGTACTTTAAAAACTATTTACAAAGTATCAATAATGGCTAGAAATTATATTCATTATTATATACAAAAATAATGTACATGAACATAGTACTGGAGATTTGTTACATAACCCCTTAAAACAGTCGCATAAGACCTAAGGGTATGGTGTGCGATGGTGACAGACTATTGGGGTGGCTCGGATAGCATCGCTCGAGTGGTAATTTCTATCAACTTCCACTTTTCCCATAGACGGTCCCGTTCGAGTTTGACATGATGAAGCTCAGCTTGGGCTTGGTCAAGAGCGAAGCCCAAGGATGTCACCACTTTTCCGAGCTCTAAAAAATGGGCTTTGTATGTGGCAATTCTACTGGATGAGGCCATCGCTTCCATTGTCTGAGTAAATAGGATTTGTTAAAGTCCTATATTTATACTAATCATGTGATCACTATTCAATGGCTATATTAGCATCGGTCAAAATAGTAAAGTGGTTGAAATTTTATATAATCATAAAGTGACAATTAATTAGATCAAGAGGGATTTCCATTAATGAAACTTTGGGTCGTTACAATATTCCCCCCTTAAGAAATTTCACCCTGGAAATTTTTCTTTTCCCACACTAAAACAGATGTGGGTAACTCAGCATCATCATTTCCTCCGATTCCCAAGTCGCTTCTTCAAACTTGTGGTTTCTCCACAACACCTTGATGAGGGGAATTGTCTTATTTCGTATAACTTTTTCTCTACGATCTAAGATCTTCACTGGTTGATCCTCATAAGAAAGATCATCTTCCAATTGTACCACCTCAGAAGAGAGTACATGTGAAGGGTCTAGTATGTACTTTAATAAGAGGGATACATGAAAGACATCATGCACTTTGGCCATGGTAGGTGGAAGTGCTAGTCAATAGGCCACAACCCCAACACGATCAAGAATCTTGAAGGGGCCGATGTACCTTGGACTTAACTTCTCTTTCATTCCAAACCTCATGACCTTCTTCCATGGAGATATGCGTAGAAAAACCATGTCTCCAACTTTAAACTCAAGGTCTCATCGATGATTATCTACATAACTCTTCTGTCGACTCTGAGCTGCCTTGATATGTTGCTGAATGGTTTTCACATTCTCCAGCATTTCCTCGACCATTTCTGGTCCAAGCAGCTTACGTTCTCCAACCTCATCCCAACATGCCGGTGTTCTACTCCTTTTCCCATATAGGGCTTCATATGGAGCGATTTGGATGCTTGAGTGGAAACTGTTATTATAAAAGAACTCAACCAGAATAAGATGTTGATCCCATCCTCCTTTAAAGTCCATTGAGCACGCTCTCAACATATCCTCATGTGTTTGGATAGTCCGCTCAGATTGGCCATCAGTTTGAGGATGATAGGTCGTACTGAAGTTTAGTTCAGTATTCAGAGCATGTTGAAGACTCTTCCAAAACATAGAGGTGAATCTTGGATCTCGGTGAGACACAATAGATAGTGGTACTCCATGAAACCTTACCACTTCCCTGATATATATCCATGTCAGTTGATCCAAAGAGAAATCTTCCCGAATAGCGATGCAGTGTGCAGTCTTTATAAGACAATCCACAACAACCCAGATTGCATTGTTGCCTTTGGATGTCCTTGGATGTCTGGTGATAAAATCCATGGTGATTCTCTCCCATTTCCATTCTGGTATGGGAAATGGTTGCATCATCCCCTTAGACTTCTTCCTCTCTTCCTTCACTTGCTGACACACCAGGCACTTTGATGTATATTTAGCGATCCCTTTCTTCATATTATCCCACCAAAAGCTTTCTCGGAGATCTCAATACATCTTTTTGCTCCCTGGGAGAATAGAAAAATTTGAACTATGTGCATCATCCAAAAGATCCTTCTTCAACTCCGGACTTGATGGAACACAAAGTATTTTCCCAAACCGTACAATTCCTTCATCATTAACATTAAACTCTGAGGATTTCCTTTTTTTGATAGTTTCCACTTTTTCTTGAATTCCCACGTCATCCTTTTAAGCATCCTTTAACCTTTCCAAAAGATATGGTTGAGCAATCATTTGTGAAAGGATTGATGATATTCCCTTCTTTATGATTCCCACGTCTATCTTTATCAAGTCTAAGAATATTGGATCCTTCTCAATTATCATTATTGATAGAATTGGTGGGTCCTTTCTACTTAGGGCATCTTCCACCCTGTTCGCTTTCCCAGGGTGGTAATGTATTGAGCAGTCATAATCCTTGATGAGCTCTATCCATCTTCTCTGGCGCATATTGAGATCTTTCTGTGTGAATATATATTTAAGACTCTTGTGGTCAGTATATATCTCACATTTCTCTCCAAAGAGATAATGCCGCCAGATTTTCAAGGAAAAGATCACCACCACCAACACCAGATCATGAATTGAATAGTTTCGCTCATGTATTTTCAAATACCTTGAGGCATAGGATATAACTTTATCATTCTGCATCAACACACAGCCTAGGCCATTCTTTGAAGCATCATTGAATACCACAAAAAGTTCCCCACTTATGGGGAAAGTGAGCACGGGCACAATGATAAGCCTCCTTTTCAACTCCTTGAAGCTTTCTTCGCATTCATCACTCCAAGAAAACTTTACTCCCTTTCGATTTAGCTTGGTAAGAGGGTTGGACAATTGTGAGAAATTTCTCACAAATCGTCGATAATATCCTGCTAACCCCAAGAAGCTACATATATCTGTTACCGATGTTGGCCTCGTCCAGCCCTCAATTGCATCTGTTTTGGAGGGTTCCACAGATATCCCATTGCTTGTGATGATATGGCCCAAGAATGAGACTTTCTTTAACCGGAACTCACACTTGCTGTACTTTGCATAGAGCTTCTCCTTGGGCAAAGTCTCCAGTACAGTTCTTAAATTCTCCTCATGATCCTCCTTGGTTTTGGAGTATATTAGAATATCATCAATAAAGACTACCACAAATTTGTCTAGGTAATCTCTAAAGACTCTATTCATCAAGTCCATGAATATTTCTGGAGCATTGGTGAGTTCGGAAGGCATTACTATGAATTTGTAGTGCCTGTATCTTGTACGAAAAGCAGTCTTGGGGATATCTTCCTTCTTCACCCTTACTTGATAATATCCTGACCGCAAGTCCACCTTGGAGAAGTATTGTGCTCCATGGAACTGATCGAACAAGTCATCAATTCGTGGAAGAGGATACTTGTTCTCTATCACGATTTTGTTAAGTTCACGATAATCGATCCAAAGCCGCATTGACCCATCCTTCTTCCTGACGAAGAGGACTAGTGCACCCCATGGTGAAGCACTTGGGCGTATAAACCCTTTATCCAGATTCTCTTATAGTTGTTACTTCAGCTCTTCAAGCTCAAAAATAGCCATTCTATATGGAGTCTTGGATATTGGTAGAGCCCTATGTATAAGTTCAATTGAGAACACAACATCTCTTCTAGGAGGAAGACCAGGCAGTTCCTCGGGAAACACTTCCGCGAATTCCATCACAATAGGCATTTCTTCAAGGATGTTTTCTTCCTTAGACTCAATCATCTGATCTAGATACGCGTGCTCATAGGGAAGTAATATCAATGCTTGAGATGATGGAGCTAAATGAGATTCATCTTCCTCCTGACACTTGTAAATAATCGGGGGTTGATTCTCCATATAGAGTGTGATTTCCCTCTCCTGACAATTTATGTTGGCTCTATATAAGGAAAGCCAATCCATGCCAAGAATTGCATCAAATTCCAACAGAGGGAGTATAATGAGGTTCTTCGGGAAATTCAATACACAGATTATAACAGGGGAGGACTTATATTCATGGGATGTAATGATTTCCCCATTTTATGTACTCACTGACTTCTTTACTTCCATGATTTGTGGTGGTGCTGGGATTGTTCTACTAAACTTTCGAGATATAAAATAATGCGTAGAACCTGAATCAAAAAGTATGTTTGCTATTATTTAATGAATAACTAGTGTACCTATAACCAATTCATTTTCAGGGTTCACTTCGGCAGAAGTGATGGAAAAATCTCTTCCTTGCTGCCTTGGAGGTTGTTGGTTGTCTCCAAAAACCCACGGATTAGGGCATTGATTTGCAAAATACCCCGATTCTTTGTATTTGTATAATTGAACAACGTGTTGAGGTTTGAACGGAGTGTTCCTCTCCTCTTTCACAGCTGCGGGTATTTCTTGCTGATAGTTAACAGCTAGGTTCCCTTCCCTTCTACACCTAAAGAATTTCCTCGTCCCCTTAAGGCAATTTCTAGGGTGCTTGTTTCCGCACTTTTGGCAAGTGGGGTGATGGATCTTCTTGGCACCATTGGATTTATCCATCGGACCGCCAGCATTTAATTCTACCTTACACTTCATGTCCCCATGATACCCATGTGATTCCCCGATCTCCCTTTAGACCTTGAGGGAACATCGTACAATCTCCCCATAGCTGTCGAAGTCACGGATCGCTAATGCTTTCTGTAGGCTAGGCTTCATCCCACCAAAGAAGCGGTCCACTTTGCATTCGAAGGTAACAACAAAGCCAGAAGAATAACGTGAAATCCATGTGAAGTCTTCATCATACGCTCCAACAGATTCTTCATCTTTTTTCTTGAGGGAAAGGAAGTCACTTTCTATCTTATGCTGGAGGGTGCGCGGAAAATATTTATCAAAAAAAATCTTCTGGAAATCCTTCCATTCCAACGCCTCGATCTCCTCCTCAGGATTCGTATTTTTGATCAATGTCCACCATTGATCAGCTTCACCCTCCATACGATAAGCTGCCAGGAGAACCTTCTCTTGTTCAGAACATTGAACAATGGACAAGATCTTTTCAATGGACTTGATCTATTGTTCAGTGATCTTGGGATCGGATGATCCACTAAAAGTAGGAGGCCTTTGTCTCATGAAGCTCTCGATAGCGACTTTTTCCTTCTTAGGGGGGTTTGGATGTTCCTCTTGACCCGTGTTTCTTTTAAAAACTTGAGTTAGCTTAGAGAGAAGCGTGACAAAGTTCGCGATTCCCACTCCCATTGGATTGGGCATCTCATTAGTACAGTCATCACACTGATCTTCACAATGGTTGTTAGCCCGAGTCCTCCTATTACAGGACATTGGCTGGAATAGAAGGAAAGTTTGGGGTAACACATAAAGGGTAATCCAAAGACAAAAGTTGATGACTTATAAGTAAAATTTTATTTCCTTAACTCATGAGTCTATAGGCTTCAATCTATGTTTTTCATAATCTGATTTCTATCATATATTCTTAGGGGGTTTTTTATTCCCTTAATAAGGGTTCATACTAAGCATGTGAATTTACCAAAGCATATCCTCTGGGAGTGTCATAACCAAGAGTGTAGCGAGTCCCGTTGTCATGCACCAGTTCACGTTCGAGTCTAGCTCAAAGTGGTGTTTTCGGGTTTTACCCCTAGGATACATCTATGCCAGAGCCGCCTCTACCTGCTCGTATCCAGACAGGGATGTATTTGTTTGATAAACCACTTACTCAGCACTTACCAAAACTTAGGGATGTTTTTATTATACTTAGTCTTGTCTCTAAGGCTTTACTAGGGTTTTCTAATCCTAATCCCAAAAATAACTAAACATATCCTCTAATACCAACTATGACAACCCTGCTTTTTAATAAAAACATAAACGTGATTTATTACACAAAACTTCACTTGATACAACAACGAAGATTGAGTGGTTTAGTGTCTTTGGGGCTTAGGATCATTACATAAAAACATAAAACATGAAATACAACATCTTTATTTAAAACATCATTTACATGACCACTACATTCCCTCGTACTTAGCATTGCATGGGATAACCTGAGGACATGCATTAGAAAAGGGCGAGCTATAAAACCCAGTAAGGGAGTACACATGGAATAACATGAGGAGTAAAATACATGTTAGACAATAAGAATATCAATAGAGAAAAAGAGACACAGGAACATAAAGGCATGATAAAGCATGATAATCATAACATTGAAATGTGGTAGCAACCCTTAAAATGGAATTAGCATGAGCCAAGGCTCATTACACATGGAGCATGAGTAAATCCTCATTGCACATAAAGCACAATTAAACCATCATTTAACTTGAATTATCATGAGTCAACACTCATTGAACGTGACCTATCATGATACTATACTTTACCCAATGCATTAGAGCACTATAAGGGTGCACCCTTCTTAAACAATTCATTTCATGCATAAGTGTGCCACATGGATCATAAAACATGGATTCATAAAACATTAACATTTATTCCACGATAAAGGAATGTAAAATTAATTCATGAATATTTACAATCAATAAGTAAATTTGCATAAATTCGAATACTCTTGATGGAGAAATTGGCATGGTATTCACTACATAATGACATTGGCTTAGAAAATCGGTGCGATTTCGGCAGCGTAACGGCATGACATAAGAATTCATAAAAATGGTTGATGAGAGAGAAAGGGTTTCCTCATCATATTTACATGTAATTGAAAGTAAGGAGTCCATATAGATACATGTCCCAACAATTGTAATGGAATTTAGATTCATGATACAAAATTATTGCTTCAATGTAAAAGAAGAGAGAGAAGTTCCTTTCGGAATTTTGGCATAGTAACGGGTGTACATGGGAGGAATTTAATGAGAGAGAAAGATGACTCCCATCATTAAAAAAAAGAGGGAAGTATGGTGGAGTTTAAAAACCATACCCCAACATTCATAATCGAAATTAAAAGGGAAAAACAACATTAAAAAATTAGACAAAAATGAGAAAGGAAGAAAAAACCCTTACTTGGAAGTGTGCTTCCAAAGGCTAGAGAGAGGCTTGTGAGAGGCTTCTTGGGAACTTGGGGCACCTTGGGAGGATTCTAGAGAGAGTTGGGTAGAGGTAGGACGAACTTAAAGGGCTTTGAGTGAGGATGAAGTGGGAGCTTGGGTGGGTTTATATACGAAAGGTGAGGGAATTCTTTATTATTTAGGTTTGGGTCCCCTTACATTAAATTAATCCAAACCACAAACCATCCCATGGTTTTGCCCATGGTTTTTGGAAAAGGGAAGAGGAAAACAATATTTTATAAGGCCAAATTCCTAACTTCTTAAAATATTAGGGTTGCTTATGTGGAGGTGAGTCACACTCCCATGGAAATTAATTTAAAAAGGCAAGGTGTTGAATAAGTCTTGAGGGGTCCATTAATGCTTTGAAAAGTAAGTCAAAAAAACCCAAAATCACATTATTTTAATGTTAAAACATATATTGGCCGAACATAAAGATTATAGTATTTTATTACATCACTATTGGGTCATTATGATGTCATAGAACACATTATATATTTAAACGGTATTTAATTTTTACCCAAAAATTTGACTATCTCAGAAAATTATAAAAAATTCACCGTTGGATAATTTTGATGTCCTGATTCCATAAATAACATTTATTTTATCTAAATAATTTTCTAAATATGTTAATTTTTTCTTTTAAAATAAAAACAGCCATTTATCGAAAATTCATGGGTTTTGATAGAAATGGCTTTCAAACCTTAATAAAAATTATAATTGCATTCATAAAATTATAAGATCATTTATATTTAATAAAAATTAAATTAATAATAATAATATTTTTTATTAAAATATTATTTAATCAAAAAAACCCTTAATTTAATAAAATATAATTCTTAATTAAAAAATAACTAAAAACAGTATTTGTACTTTAAAAACTATGTACAAAGTATCAATAATGGATAGAAATTATATTAATTATTATATAAAAAAATAATGTACATGAACATAGTACTAGTGATTCGTTACATAACCCCTTAAAACAGCCGCATAAGACCTAAGGGTATGGTGTGCGATGGTGACAGACTCTTGGGGTGGCTCGGATAACATCGCTCGAGTGGTAATTTCTATCAACTTCCACTTTTCCCGTAGACATTCCCGTTCGAGTTTGACATGATGAAGCTCAGCTTGGGCTTGGTCAAGAGTGAAGCCCAACGATGCCACCTCTTTTCTGAGCTCCGACAAATTTTCTTCATATGGGGCAATTCTATTGGATGAGGCCATCGCTTCCTTTGTATGAGTAAATTGGATTTGTTAAAGCCCTATATTTATACTAATCATGTGATCACTGTTCAATGGCTATATTAGCAATGGTCAAAATACCAAAGAAGTTTACATTTTATATAAAAATAAAGAGACATTTAATTAGATCAAGAGGGATTTCCATTAATGAAACTTTGGGCCGTTACATACTAACTGTGTGCCCAATAATAAAACTCTAAAAAATAAAATTTTAAATGAATTTAAAATCATATTATCAAGGATAAATAAAATAAATAAATTAATAAATAAAATAAAATATAAATTGAAATTTTGGGTGTCACAATTATCCCCACCTTAACACTTTATCCCACCATAAATTCATCAAGTTCAAGAAGGGAACAATCAATAAGACACAATATGAAAAAATAGAAAACTCATAATTAAAAGTAGAAATAAATCGAACATAATAAAGACTCTCCTTTTAAAGCCACGGATTCCCAAAAATACCAAATCATAAATAGATCCAAATCAAGGCCATCCTAAATAGGATATATCTCTAAATCCATAAACAACCACAAATCACAAATCCTAATTTAAAACTACCACACACAAAAGAATAACTACAAAAAAATAATAAATATAAGAGATCTGAGAACAATAAGTTCTATCCCCACCATAAGGATTCAACAAACATTTAAGTTTAATGGAATAGAATAATATTCCCATGGTAATACTATAACCACAATTACTCTCTAAATCAAGGAATCTCCATAAAACATTCAATTAAAGTAAAATCCATTATTTCATAAAACCTACCATCTAGGTTCCCAAAATTACATGGAAAATATTATATAACATTATAATTCCTATAATCATGGAAAATAAAACAAGACAGAAATTATGGAGGGATAAGGAAATGAATACCCTAAGAAAAATCCTTGGAATACTACCCCAAACACAAATGATTAAATCCAAAAAGTTCTCCCAAAACAAATCAAATATTCTCCATGGTGACCAGACTTCTAAATATAGAAGTAAAAAAATTTAGATTACCTGATCTAACACACTAGAGAAAAATATAAATTTATCCACATATAAAATTGTACAATTACAAAGACCAAAAGAATAAATGTCACCTCCAATCATGGGCTGGACCCTAGAGATCAAACTCACTAAAATGGACCCATTGCTTATATCATAAAGTAAAGATAATTCAAATTTGAATACTCTCAAACTGGGTCAAATGACAGCATGTTCAAAATATTATATATTAATTTAGTCTTTAACAAATGACTTGAGAATAAGGAATTCCATTAATTAAATACAAATATAAACTAAATAACATTGGATTAAGGATCATCCACTAAGTAGAGCTTAGCTTTACCACTCCACCCATAGTTTGGGAAAGTTAATCATCCAAAAAACCAAACCCAACCCAAAAGATTCATGAACCCAAGGAAAATACCAAAAAATGGGCTTCCTATAACCTAATATAAATTTCACGGGGCATAAGAGATAAATAAAGTGACATAAACTAAATAAATAATACATTGTAAATTAACCCATCCTAAAATAATTAAACCATTATTAAATAATTTCAAAACAATAAAGAAACCAAAATCACCACTCAAATAATTGAGATAAGAGACAAAATCAAATGATAATTTTAAAATTATTCCCAAACTAAGGGTTTCCCCAAAAAATTTAAATTCTCACATATATTACAAAATTCATTAAAAATTATACCTTAAAAAATTATATTCAATTTAATTTAGATAACCCCTCCCCCCCTCCAATTCGACCTTAAAATACCACAATTTAAAACTAATTTTGATTGAGAAAATCCCCAATCAAACCAATTTAGATTCAAAATTATTCTAAAAATTGAAGTTTAACATTACCAAAACATGATTCAAAGTGAGATGTTTCTATATTGAAAAGATCCTTAAATATTAAAAATTATATCTTTAAAATAATTTTGAAGACATAAATATCCATATTATTTAAATATATATTGGAATACTTTTTTTTAATTAAAAAACCAACAAAAAATAACTTGAACATTTCATAAATATTTCATTGGGATAGTTTTAAGATTCTAAATTTTTAAATCCTTCAGAAATAATTTTAGAAATAATCATTTATTACATACAAAACATGCACTTTTTATATGGAAACAAAAATTTTCAACTCAATCAATTTATATGATTAAATCAAATAGAATCAATATGCCTTAAAAAATCTCTTAGATTAACCAAAAATCATAGGAAATTGTAAGTAGAAGAAATATAAAAGCCTAAAGGACTAAACAAAAAGATTAAGGATGGGTTAGTATATATGCACAGTATATCCACATTGTTTATAAAACTATACACCAAAAAATAAAACCCCACTATGACCTCAAGACACAGCTATGGAAATGGGAGCTGCGTAGTTTTCTAAACCACTTAACCCATTTTTAACCAAGAACATAAATGATATCTAAACAATCCATATAACCTCAATATTGTCCAAAATACCATCAATAAAAATTAAAATACATCCAAAAAAATAAAAAAAAAACTCAAAGATAAATATTTTAAACCAAAAAACCCCTACTAACCTAATGCTCTCCATGAGCAAGAGATAGACGGACTATTCCCACACCTACCCCTAAAGTCCTGAAGGTCTTAGATCCAATATAAAAAACTAAAAAAAATATAAAAATTTATCTCAAGAACCTATAAACTTAAATGAAAGTAGTATTTGATACCATTTTATCAAGAACTAGTCATGGTCACCCCTAATCTGGGCACCCGATCCAACCCATGGCATGGCCTGAGGTCTGTCCCTAATTTTTTTTGGATAGTTATAAGAACCATGAAAAATATTATAATCACAAGGGAATGATTTCTCTCTATAGAAATTATAGAAAATATGGTATTAACTTACTAAGAATCAAAAATGAACCATCTATAAGTCATATATCCATACAAAACAAATAACCAGGCTAAAAAAAGAAACATATTTAACAAAGAATAATCAAAAATAAAATCTAAAAAAATACTATAGAATAAAATAAAAAACATAATCTATAAATATACTTCACAATTTAATGGGGTCAAAAAGGAAAATACATATTTAATTCCAAATTGTAAAAATAAAATTTAAACACTGAAATGATGATCTCAATGTGACCCAAGGTCCCCATCCTTCCTCAACCCTGATCCCGGTTTAGAAGCATACAGTGGGAAGGATTCTATAATCCAAAACTCATATAATACCTTAAAATATATATGTATATGGGTGAGCATCAAAATTCACATTACGTATCTTCCTTACACCTTATGTATAACTGTTTAAAAATAAATCTAATTCATACATGTTTTAAATAAAATTTAAAAAATTAGGTCCTTTTCTATAATGTTACTGAACCTAGTCACATGTTGGAAAAATCTTGGTTTTCCTTTCTTGAGTAATCAATCATATTTATTTAGGGGATAAAATTTTTAATAATAAACTAAAATACATTTGAAAATTAAGGAAGATAATCATATTGTTTTCAAAACTTATTTATATTAATTTTATTTCAAAATAATATGTAATTTGATTTTTCTTCAAATCCATACTTAAAATAATAAATGAAAGAAGTGAAATACACTAACCAAAAACGTCAAAGATAAACAATAAATAACAAATACATGAAAATAAATAGAAATAGTAGATAAAAGGAAGTTCTTCAAACTAAACAGTCATAAAAAATCAGTATAAATGGAAAACAAACAATAATAATAGCACACAAATAAGAGAAAAATATTTTAAAGTAGATTTTCTCATGGGAGAATCCCAAGGGAAATAAAAGTTAGGATTTCCTCAATAAATTAATTCACGGGGTATTTTAAAATCATTAACTAATGGGATAGATATAATAACTTCTCTATACATTGGTTACACCACATATTCTACTTCTCTACTCGGGTTGAATAATAAATTAATATAAAGGACCTCATCCATTATATGTTTTCCTACCCAAGTTATTGTTCTCCCAAGATCAATCAAGTGAATGTGAGAAAATAAATCATGAGGAAAATTACATGAAATTACAAAACATATAAACACCTCATTCAAGTCCCTTTTATGAAATCATTTATTATCAAATTTCTAATTATGTTTTAGAATATCGTTAAATGTTCAAAAAAAGAAATATTCGTTCATAAAAACCAATAGAATTCAATATTTGAAAATAATACTTTGACCTAAAATTAAACTCAATTCCCTCTTCAAATCTTTTTATAGTAAAACCAAACCCCATTTTAAAACCCTATCTATAAGACCAATTTTTTACAAAAAAATCACAAAAATATCCCAAGAGTATTTAAAGTAACTCAAAATCCTAAAAACATGACTCAAATTAATCCAAAAACAACCAATGTTTTAAATAAAAAACTTTTTACTAGTTTAGAATCCAAACCAACACTCATGTGTTAGGAAAAAAATTTAAAGGCTAATTTGGAAATTTATTGAATATAAGATATGAATTGTCTATTAAACAGTTTAAACTAGAAATAAAAGTGAAACCTTATAACATTATATAAAATCAAAAGCGATATAAAAAAATTATAATAAAATATTTAACATACATACTAAGGGTTAGGAAAAAACAAAAAACTTATGGTTAAAATTTCAAGATGAAACTTTTCTAACTATAAAAAGGTATGTATAGAGAAGTATTACCTTAAATCAGGTGAAAATGTTATGAATATTATTAATACTAGAATAGGATAACATAAAGAATTATTTTAAAACCCTAACATCAAGAAATGTAAAGGATTTTATCAAATCTCCTCCCTAGGGTTTGGTTAACAAGGAACCAAAGTAAAAAAAATAGAAAAGATATGAAAGTAATGAGATGGAGAGAATATAAGATACTCTATGCTAAAAAAATTCCCATATAAATGATAAAAAATCTCCAAAAATCCATGGTGGAAGGATGTAGAGGAACTTAGGGCTCTCCTTTGGCTAGGTTATGTGAGTGAGAGAGGAGAGGGGATAAAGAGGGTATAATTCAGGGAGTGTATAATACAGTTTACATAAAATTTAAAATATATTCATGTTCTGTGATCTGGTTGTAAGATTTTACAAATCATGATCCAAACATTTCCCTTTCACTAGAATCTCCTATATATCCCACATAGTTTTCTGGGAAATGTTTTAGCTATGGATAAATGTTCTGTTAAAAAATTGTAGTCCTTCACATGGTTACTGCAAACCATGCGCCAACCATGCTCCCTATATTGAAACTCTAAAATTATAAATTACCAAATCAAATTAACCCATATCTTGAGGAACATTTCAAAAACACATAAATAGATAAAATAATAGGTAAAATGAAGTTTGGGTGTGACATAAATGGAATATTCCTCTCCAAGGTTGTAACACCACGAAATTTAAAAATATGAACATCATACTCGATTGTGTGTATGACACACAACACCAAACATACAAAAAAAGTATACCATGCTAAAACATTATGATATTTGATATTTTAAATAAATTCAATAAATTTTATAGATTTCAATTCACAAAACACTGAGTTTATATTGTGTTACACGCAATAACAAGTTTCTATGATAGCATGTGTTACATGAAAGATTGAGTTTTATTGAACAAAAATATACTATTAACATAATTATCTAAAATAATAGTTATTACCTACCTATCAGAATGGTGGGTATGATATGTAAATAAATAGTTTATACATATTTATTAGTTATCTATTTATTAGTAATAAAATAATAATCTCTTTAAAAAAAATAATTGTTTCCTAAAAAATATTATTTTTTAAGAAATAGGATTTGTTATGGATTCACATATATTTAAAATTTAGCTTTTCAAACACTTATAAAAATTATTTTATTAAATAAAATTAATTTTTAAATCAATATACCTAAATTATATTAGGATTAATGTTTTGCATTTTTATCATAAATTTCATTTTTTGAAAAAATGATCAAAATAGTGAATTTTAATTGAAAGATTCATTTTTATTTAAATAATTTATGTTGTTAAATTATATTTTGAATTGGATTTACATTAAAATTAGTAATATTATTTATCCGTTTAATAAAATTGAGTCATTTTAATCATTTTCATATTGATCATAGAAACAAAAAAATTTCAATCTTTTGTACATTTTCACATTAAAAACCCTCATTATCATCATGTTTGTGGAATTAATTTTAAATCAAATTTTGAATATTTTTAAATTTAATTAATCAAAATGGACAAAATATTTTGAAATATAATAATTTATATTGTCAAATAAGTTCAAAATTATTTTGGAACATAATTAATAGTGAATGAAAAAAAATTATTAACCTAGTTAATATAAAAGTAGATTTACCCTGGGGTTAAACATAGATAATAATGGTTAAAATAATATAACAATTATTAAAAAACCCATTAAATGGAAATATTTAGACTTTTAAGAAATTTGGATCTAATTTAATGTGTTTTTAGTACATGCTTCCATGAATGTGATCCACATATTAAGTTAAGTAATGAAAAACATAATGAAAATCTATTCTTAAATTTAATATACATTTAACATTGGGATGGTGTAAAAACTATATAGGTTCAGTTAAAAATATTATTTTAAAATATAAATAAATTTTTTATATCATGATAAATTATTTTAATTTTTTAGATATAAATTAATTACAATAAAATTTAAGAAACACCAATGAAGTAATTATTTAGTTTATAATTAACTAAAATAAATAGAAATAAAAAAATAAGCAAATGAAATTAATTTAATGAATTATTATCTCCCATTAATTTTTATAAATTAATATATCATTTTAAACATGTTTTAAATTAAAATATTCCAATTTCATCATTGTATTGATATTTTTAAATTCATATTAAATAAATATTGTGAAAATTTATATTAAATTTATTTTATAATAAATGATATTTTATTAAATGAGCTAAAATTACTAAAAATAAAATATTATTAAAAGTGAAATTTAAATATTAATAAATATCAAATTATTCCATTAATGGATCAATTTTTCTATTATAATGACTATATTGACTGTTGAATTGTAAAAACATTGTTAACAAAGTTATAGTTAAAGTAATCTTTTTTGAATGTTACTTGCGCTTGTGTTAAAATTAATATCCCAAACACATAGTATTTTTTTAGATATCATATTTATAATCATTGGGTACAAATTATATAATAATTATCCTTTTAAATTAGTGTTAATGGAAAAATTATGTGGGTTAGAATACTAGTTACTATAATGAAAAACCAAAATGGAAAATTAAGGAATCGTAGGATTTAAGGAACAAAATGCTTAAAAATTGGGTTATATTGTATGGTGGAGATGTGGATACACCATATAATACCTCCTCCTAGTTAATTATTATTATTATTTCCATTTTAGGTCATATTGACCACCCAATAGTGAATAATTTGGAGTATTTTGAAGAATACCACTCCTCCTCAACTATAAATGCTCACTCACTCTCCTCACTTCCTCACATCTCTAAAGTCATTTTACTCAACCAAATATTCCAAAATAACTACCAAGGATACCTTCCCTCATACATGTATCCTTATTTTTGGATGAAATAAAACCTTATAATGTTTTTGTACAAGCCTAAAGAGAATACTCGATGTACAGGTAATGTTCTTTTAAAAGTGTTTTTATTTTTTTCATATCCACCTCCTTCAATTACTATTATAACATGATTATATAACAAAATTAGTATATTAAATATAATCATATTTATTTATATTAAGGCTATTACCAAAAACCACACCCAATTCCATCAAATGGGTTACAAACTCATTGTTTGTGTGTATGGTGGACTACCGCCTCACGAACCAATGTCGTTCGTTTTTCCATTACCACCATTTATGGTTGGAAATAAAGATGGAAATAATTTTAATATATAATATTTATGATATTTTCTATATTATTATACTTCTAGAATTATTATATCACACATACCTCAATTCTTTCCATTATGTTTGAATATGATAACGTCGTTCGTGTGTATGGAGAACTACCACCTCGTGAAGCGATGTGATTTGTTCACGCCTAACGTGGAATATATTAAGGACATGTTTAATAATAAAATGTTATATATATGTCATAAAAATTATAATTTAATGAAAATATACATATTTATATCATTTACCTTTTTCTCTTTCAATATGATAAGAAAATTGAAACAACATTCATATGTACGTACAACCTACTATCTCCATGAACGGTGTATTTCATTTTCCATTAATAAATTTTATGGATTAAGTTAAATACATATATAATGAGTTTATATTATATTTATATCATGAATATTATTCTAGATATTATATAACTATATAATCTACACAAGAACATAAACATTCATGATAAAGAACAAATGGAAAAAAAGTTAGTTAATACACAAAAAATGAAAATAATTAATAATTATTAACAAATAGGTGTTAAGATATTATAATATGATTATGAATGATATTATAAATATTAATTTGGTTCTGTTATTATTTAATAACATTATTTACCCTATTTTATAAATTTTAAAAGAACATTCAACCAAAAGGAAGCCTATGTTAAGGGATTTCTTAACTCAATTTCCACTCATTGGGTTAGACTTCTACTTCATTGATTATGTGATGATTAGAATATGTGTGTAGTTAATTTTTATTATATTGTGTTTTATTTTCAATTTTTTATGTTTATTTACTTTGGATGCACATAAACTATTCATTTATCAATTCTCACATTAACATTATTAACATTTTAAGGGTTAATTTCAAAATAACATTCTAATCTAGATTATTTATTCATGAATATTAGTTTAAGGAAATTACTTGACGATTTCATAATAAAAAATTAAATTTATTTATCTTATGTTATTAATTATATATTTTATGTAATATTACCATTTTTCATGTTTTGGTAGTTAAAATAGTTGAGAAAATGTCTTCAAAAAAATCTAACTTCATTTCTCTCTTTTGTTGGAAATATGTTTTCTTCCAAAACCATGTTTTATATTGAAATAAAAAAATAAACTTTTTTAAAAATAATTATTAAGAAAATTTTACCCATTTTCACTCTTTAAATAATTTATTAAATGAAATTCAAATTTTGTATTAAAAACAATACTTGTTTTTCTTTTACAAAAAAGAATGTAAAAGGAAACATTGTTTTAATGTGTATATCATGAATGTAATATCCAACCATCAGGAACACTAAAATATTTTCAAGCTTATTTTGTATGTTTCAAACCCTATTTTCAAATCAAATAATTTTCTTGATGTTTTCTAAAATTTTATTTTATAAAATTTATTTTTGAAGAGATGGATTTTCAAAATGTTTCCAAAATGAAAATTATATTTTACTCAAGAATGTTTTTATAGATATTTGAATGGTACTTATATTAATTAATAACAAAAAACTATTACTTTTACTCAATGGGTATGTGTTTTTTAAATTCCATCTTTATTATTCCACTCAATGTATTTTCATCATTTTGACTAAGTAAAGTATTGACATCCAATTACATTATTAATTTTTTTTATTTAATAACTTTCCCTTAGAATATTCACTATCCTATGATCATTGGAAATTTAATTTCTCTTAAATATCCATATTTATGTGTGATAGATATGATTATTTTCTATATCATATACTATTTTTACATATGGTGTTAACATTGAATTTTATTTTATTAATTGGGGAAATATTTATAAATTTATATACTTTAATATAGACAGATACTTTTTGATAAGGTGCATTATTTATGAATTATATCAATTATTCAGTATATGAGGGATTATTTGGGCTTGAAATATATAGACTGGAACCAAATAATGAAATTTTCACGATTCAACAGTATTCTCATGATACAAAATAATTTTTACACAAACCATTCAAGTTTGTAACCAAGCGGTTTTAAAAATTTTGGATGATATATATTGATAGTAAGTGTCTTGTGAAAATTCATGACCAAAATTAGATGGGTTTTTACCCAGCATGTTTTGAACTTCTTGGATGATACATCTTTATTAAAAATGTATCATGTTCTAGGAAAATATGCTTTCCAATAATTAATCATTAAAATCATTTAGAATTAAATTATTATTATCCATGAGATTTTTTCTTTGATATAATATAGGTATGCACTTCATTCTCATCTTATTTATTTAATGGTATGTGTTATTAGTTATTTACCTTTCCATGTTAATTATTATTTATCTTACCATGATATTCATTTAATTTAAATTTAATGTGTGTTAAATTATTTACCATTCCATATTGATTGTTCTTATTGGTTCATGATAGCTTACATTATACATAACCCTTACTGGGAATTTGATTATCACCCTTATTTTTTTTTCATTTCCCATATATTCCATGAAGTTTATTATGAATAATGTGAAGGGGTATGCTAGATGAAATAAATTTATTCTTGGAAAAAAAATTAAGTTGTAATTTTTCTATAGAAATGTAATGTTTGACTCATGTATGTATCTATTTTACCAAGACTACTAAAATAATCGGTCATTCAGGATGTGTTTCCTTGTATCTTATTCCAATTTAATGGTAGTAGGAATTGGATTTCGGTTTCTGGGGTCAAGGTTTCTATAGTTGGTATCAAAGTAATTTTTTTAGAATGCATAAGAAATTTATTTAATAAATCATAGATTATTGAACATAAACCTATGATAAACATTGAGGATAAGTATATAAGAATATTCTAATGATATATTAAGGGAGAGATTACATGGGTATTCGCAAAAATACATCCTTATCTAAATACTACATGAGGATGTGGTTTTAGAATATATGTACCTAGGGGTACAAACTCTAAAAATTACATATTGGTCATGACTTGAGAATAACATGGTACACGAAAATGGGTCATAATGCAGACCTAGTTTCAACCTTCTAGGCGGAATGCTTCATATATTTCACTTTTTCATTACAAACAATTATAAAGGATTTGAATATATGATGAAAGTAAATGAAATAGGATTAAACCCTAGACTGAGGAAGGACATGTAATGAAATAAAATGGATGTTGTTTTTGTGTATTGGGATTCCAGAATTAAGTTGTATAATTATTCTTACCAAGGGAATTTTGGTTAAAATAATCAAGAAATATATCAGGATTGTGTTAAATCTTAGAAGAACATGTGTCATAATTAACTTAAGAGTAACAAATACCATCAGGATATTATGATATTATGGTTCATCATTTGTTTAAATTATTAAATACCTTTTTCTGGTTTAATGTGATGAGAGACATCCAAGATTAAGGATATTTTTGGAGAAATTTACAAAAATCATACATTTTTGTATAAATTTTATTTGAGGAATAATGTATTTACATTTTATAGTCATGTTTTTAAAGTAATTCATAACATTTATGGTTAATATGTTCATTAATGACATTGCAATAATTTTTAAATAAGATTACTATACTCTAAAAAATATATAAAACCGTAGTAAAATTGTTTTTTAATAATTAATTTTACTTTAATGATGTCCATCATATTTTCTTGGGAAATTTTTATAGATTATATTAATATAGTTTTATAAAAAAGAAAACAAGTATTCCAAGTGAAAACTCATCATTTCTAGTAAGTTGGTGGATCTTAAACCCTTATCCAAATGATGATAAGGGTTTTGTGCCTATCACTATCATGCGTGATATCCTAGTTAATATGTTATCAATTTTTGGTAAAATACATTAAATATACATATTAATGATGAAACATTTCTATTACTATTAAGGATTAGAGATTTATTTATTAAAAATTGGTCTAACCATATTGGTTTTGGAAAATATTTAAGGATAGAATAAAATAATTGAAACTCTTTTTTGGATCTTAAGATCCATTAAAAGTGAATTTTAGTGCTTCAGACATAAAAATTCATTTTTGTATGTTCCTTTATTTAAGTAAAATATGAATTGAAAATTGATTAAATCATAACTAAAGGATGAAATTATAAAGATAAATTATAAATGTATCATGTAATAATATTTCCTTACATTTTTAGATAGTAAAATAATTGTGTTACTTTAGGAAAAATATCTTGAAATAAAAAAATATCCTATTATATTCATATCATATGAAATAGATTAACTTTTTGATCACTATAGATTTATATATTTGATGCCCTTAAATTTCCATTGATCATTCACTTTATTTTGATCAATGACCTCATTCACTCTCTATAATTTTTTATTCATTTACTCCATGTCTATATCATTACTTTTCACCAATGTTCTCTTATTTGGGAACATAGTTAGGTGACCTTCATACTTCCCTTTAACTCTTATTAATGGGATATTTTATTACATATTTTATAGTTTGGGTCTTAAAAAAAGTACTTAAAATTTATAAATATTGATTACTGATATCATGATTAAATTTTAGGATTCAACTTATTTAAGGTGGGGATAATATAAAACCATGAAATTTTAAAATATGGACATTGAATTTGATAGTGTGTATGAAAAACAACACCGAGTGTAGAAAGGATTATAATTTCATCAAATTTATTATATATTCAATATTTTACATAAATTAAATACATTATATACCTTTAAATTCATGATGAAAATATTTAATATTATGTTACACACAATAAAAAGTTTCTTCAATATATTTCATTACACACAAGACCAAGTTTTACTAAATAATAATATACTATTAATATTATTATTTAATAAAATAGTTATTAATTAATGATTGGAATGAATGATATGAATAAGATTAACTAAAATATTAATCGATATATTTTATGCATTTTTAGTTATATTTTTATTAGTAATAAAATTAGAATCATTTAAAGGAAAAATAAATGTTTCTTGAAAATGGTATTCTTCTAAAAAGAGAATCAGTTATGCATTGGACACATATATTAATTTTACTTTTTAAAAATTTTAGAAATTTTATTTTAAAGAATAAAATTATTTTTTAAAATATGAATATATAAATTATCTTGAGTTGGATTAGTTTTATTTTTCTAAAAAGTTTCATTTTTTAATGAATAGTAAAAAATACTAAATTTTAATTAAAACATTCCTTTTCGTTTAAATAATTTAAATTGATAAATTATATTTTGAATTGGTTTTAAAATAAAATTAGTTCAATTATATATCAATTTAACAAATCTATTTTATTATAATCATTTTCATATTGATCTTAGATATAAAAACATTTCAATCATTGGAACATTTTCACTTTAAAAATAGACTTTCACAGCGTGTTTTCTTGATTCATTTTAAATTAAAATTTTGAAAGTATGTGAATTGAATTGTGGAAAATGGATTCAATATTTTTAATCATCATAATATATAATTTATAATAATTTAAAAATTTATTTTTGACCAAAATGAATTGTGTGTGTAATAAAAATTAATTTCTGTAGTTAATGTTAAAATGGATTTTCCATGGGGATTAAACTAAGATGGTAAGAGTTAAAATAACCTGCCAATTTTTAAAAACCCCATTTTCAGACCATATTTATAGTATTATGACTTTATGATCAAATTTTATGAGTTTTTGGGACACATTCCCTTGAAAGTTGCCCATATTATAAGTTAAGTTAAGAAAAAGGAAAACAGTATTCTCTTTTTTATTTTAATATAAATAAAGATATGGGATTGGGAAAACATATTGGTTCAGATAAAAATATTATATTAAAATATAAATGTGTTTTTTTACATCATTATAATTTATTTAATTTTTTTTAGAGATAAAATAATTACTTTAAATTCATAGGAAACACCAAAATATTAATTGTTTAGTTAAAAAATAACTAAAATAAATGATACTAAAATTATAAAAAGTGAACTAAAATGATTTAATTATTGACTTAAATTAAATTTTGAGATGAATATATCATGTTAAATATCATTTAACATCAAATATTCGAATTCCATCACTATATATTTGTTTTAAAATTTAAATTAAATGAATAATGTCAAAATTATCATTAATGTTATTTTATAATAAATGATATTTTATTAAATGATTTAAAATTAATAAAAATATTATCTTATTCCAAATGATTATTAATTGTCAATAATATCAAATATATTCCATTCGTTGACCAATTTTTCTACTATAATGGCTATATTTATCATTAAAGAGTAAAAACTATGTTTGCGCGGTTATGGTTAAAGTTGTTTCTTTACACATTACATGCGCTTGTGTTAAAAATAATTTTTAACACCCAAGTTATTTTTATTAGATATATTATTTTTAATAATTGGGTAAAAATTATATAATAATTATAAATTTAAATTATTCTGAAAGAAAAAATAATGTAGGATAGAAAACTAGTTACCATAATGAAAATCCAAAAAGGAAACATAATGAAAAATAGGAGTTAATGAAAAATATGTTTAAAACCTATGTTAGATTTTTTTTCATATTTGGTTCAAATATATAATCCCTTAACCCATTTATTTACAAATCTTGGATCCACTTCAGGTAGTATTTACCTCCCAATAGTGATTACTTTAGATTATTTATAAGAATGCCACTCCTCCTCAACTATAATATGCTGCTAACTCCCTGCACTTCCTCACACCTCTCAAGACAATTCAATTGACCAAAATATACTAAAATAAGTTCCCAAGATTACTAAATTCATCCTAGAATAATTATTGTTGTTATAAAGCTGGCCTTAAATTATTTTAGTGAAAACCTAATGAGGATACCCAAAGAAGATGTAGTGTTCTTCTAAAATCATTTTTATTTTATTTCCTTCTACACCACATTAAACTCATGTCATACCATGAGTATATAACACTATAATTATATTAAATATACTAAGATGTTTCTATGATAAAATTATGACCAATAATCTCACAGAATTATAATGAATGGGTTATAAAATCATCATTAGTGTGTACGATGGACAACCGTCTCACGAATCGGTGTCATTCGTTTTACAACCTTTCAAGGATGATAATAATGATATTTATACTATTTATATATGAAATCTATGCTATTAATGATATTAATGATATTATTTTAATTTTATAATTATTATATCATATATACCTTCATGCTTTCCATTTTTTGTAATATTATAATGTTGTTCATATGTATGGCGGACTACTACCTCACGAAGTGATGTGACTCGATCACACTTTAAATGGATTGTATTAAAGATGGGTTTAATAAACATATTATATATATATATATGTGACATAAAACTGATACTAGAATGATTATATAAACACAAACACACACACACACACACACACATATATATATATATAATTTACATTTATTTCTTTCAATGCGATAAGTAAATGGAAAAAATATTCATTCTTACATAAGGTCTACCATATACATGAATGGTGTATTTCATTTTCCATCAAAAAATGTTATAGATTACTCTAAATGAATATATACTTAGTATATATGATAATTATAATAATATTATTATTATATATATGTTATAACTGTAACACCCCAAGATTTTATGAGATATATTATTTTTAATTTCTTTGATATATTTTGTTGTACAATACACCAATATTATTTTATGCTATATGCAACACCGTATTAGTTTGTAGTATACGCAACAATATTCTTGGCTCCTGTTACACAAAATTTCATGTTTTTTTTGTAGAAATTATTCTACACAACATTCAGTATAGATTTTGATCAATGTATAACTGATGTATATATTTATTATGTTATACGCAACAACAAAGTATGCTTTCCCTATACGCAACCCTGACTTGGCTTGCATTACATGCAAGAGCGACCTTTCTCAATAGCGTGTGTTGTATGCAATACCGAGTTTCACTAAACAATGATATATTATTATAATATTATGAACTAGCCATTATGAATAGTATTAACCAAATTTTTTATTTTATAACATTATAATTCATCTTACACATTTTCTAGAATGAGATATGCGAACAAAATCAATTTTTCTATAAAAGATGTTTTTTTCAAAAAATGCAGTTTTACCGCCTTTTGATGGTGCACCCATTTCAAATATAATTTTTGACAAGTTTATAAGTTCAATTTTACAATATAAACTTCTTCTTTGTAATCAAGATATAAAAATTTACTTTGGTTAAATTTTTCATATTATTCTGATAACTTTCATATTTTAATGAATAGTAAAAACACGTTATATTTTAATTAAAAACAACTTTTTTCATCATAATAATTTATATGATTAAATTATAATATTGAATGGTTTTAAATTATAAATAGAATATATTTTTACCATTTAATATAATGTATTTCATTAGCATTGATTTTACATTGAATTCATAGGTAAAATCAATTCAATCTTTTGCAATGTTTTAACTTTTAAAACTCGTTTTCTTTACAGCGGGATTAATTTTAAATTAATTTCTGAAACTTATGTGATTTGAATTTGGAAAAATGGATTCCATATTTATAATAATTAGGTTTAAATCATTTTTATACGATACTTTTTATTTTTGGGCACTATGAATATTAACTACGGTAAATTTTATTTACCATAGTTAAAGGTAAATCAGGTAATTTAGGGTAAATATAATATTATAAAATTACCCTAACACATGTCTTAATATAACTGGATGATTATATTTCTTCCTAAGTAATGCTTGGGTCTAAATGGAATCCATTGAAACTCACTTGGTTGTGATTAAGACCTTTAATTTATTTTATTTTAATGTGAGTGAAATATATCTCACTCAATCTTTAATAATTAATGTATTTTTAATATAAGGTTATAAAGAATATAAATTCTATTATAAATACTCTTTTGAAATATAAAATGTTTTTCTTTGTTAGGTTAATTTATTTGTAATTTTTATGTCATATTTAATTACCTTAATAGCTTATACATTAATGATGCAGAAATTATTTATTTAGTGAAAATTGAAAATATAGTTTTTATTACAATAATTATACCCATCAAAAGGACCAGAAGCTTGACCAAACATTATTGGTAAATTATATCTATACCATAATCATCCAAGGATCTAATTTTGGACCATTTTGAGCCTTATAAAACAGATTAGGACATTTATATTATTTTATTTTAAATAATGTCAAAGTTGTAACCTTCATACTTTAATAAAGATAAAATTTAGAAGATGGGTGTTTTAGAAGATAGACTATACTAAATGAGTTACTATGAAATATATTAGATTTTTCTTAATCATATAATTTTATTTTTAATTTTTATGCAAGAAATTATTATATAAAATAATTATACAAAATAGTTGTAGTAATTATTTTATTAAGAGAAGTATCAAATAAATAGTTAGAAAAATATTAATATAAATATTATATGAACTAATTAATGTGATCCGTGAATTTTTTAGTTGAATATGACTTGTTATTATTGTATTAAAAAAAATTCCGAATATATCCTCTATTTTATTTTATTTAAATTCAAATAATTGAATAGTGTCAAAATTTCCACTATTGTTATTTTATAAACATAACATATTATAAAATTGTTTAAAAATCAAAAAAAATTATAAATTGAAATTTATATGGTCTAAAATTTCATAAAGTATCCAATTATGGACAATTCACAACACATAAGTAATTATTTATTACAGTTTCAAATTATTAATATTATTACCACAAATAAAATTAAATAGATTAAGTAAGGATAAATCAAGTTGATAAGGTTTAAAATAATTTTCCAACATGTCTAAATTTTGTTAGTTGATGATATTACAAACCTATCTCATCTAATATTCATATTTGAGTTTTTTTTGGAGTTTTTTAAGTGGGGTTTGAATTTATTATAAATTAATATATCTTATGTTTCTAAAGGTGCCCCTCTCATCCCGTATAAAAGGGCACCTCCTCCCTCGTCTCCTCACACCATTTGAGCCTTCATTCTCGGAACACCCTTGCCAATTTCTCTTCTCCACTTCCCTAGAAACATACTAGAGGTATTGGTCTTCTACAAATACAAACTTTTGTGCCCAAAGAGGAGGTTTAGAAGAGGCGCGTTGAAGAAGAGGTAATATCCTTTACTGATTCTTTCAAATTCATTTCTTTTTCAAATTCCTCTTATTTTGTTGTTTCATAATAAAGTAATAAAATCATTACCACTCATATAATGGTATGTTATTATAAATATGAAACAACCCTATTTCACCTTCTATCCATCCTATAGAAGATGAAATCACCGCGCGTGCGTACGTACAGAATACCGTCTCCACGCCATGGTGTAATCTGTTTTCCACCACCACCTTACTTTGATGGGTATAATGGTGGAAAGAATAACTATATATGATTATTATAACATGATACTAATTATGAGATATTATATAATCTACTTCAATAACATTCAATAATTATGAGAATGATATCATCGCTTCTGCGTACGTACGGATTACCATCTCCACGACGCGATGAGTTTCATTCTCCATGTTAACAATTAAAGAATGATTATAAAGTATATATATAATAAATAATCATGAAAAATATGACATAACAATGATACTGGATTTATATATATATATATGTGTGTGTGTCATTTTCTTCCATTCAATTCAATAATGAATTGAAAACAATGTTCATGTGTGCGTACGATCTACCATCTCCATGAACGGTGTATTTAAATTAATTCATCTATATATTATATATATATATATATACTGTGTAATGCACCAACCCCAGTTACCTAGAGTCAGTGCATTATTTTAATACATTGGCATGAATACAAGGAATCAAGTCCCGAAGGACCGATCAGTTTGGCAGTCTTGGAAAATAGATTACATACATGAATGTTACATTACATCATAAAAATGAAAACTACATAAATAATCCTTTATGAACTCCATTATTCCCTTATCTTAACCCTTCATATCAATCACATTACACTTCGTTAAATCCTGGGAAAAATAAAACATTGAAAGGGGTGAGCTCAGATGCTCAGTAAGGATAACAATATAGCGGAAACTTTTATAAATGAGCATAAACATTTAAGGAAATGTATAAATAAAACAAAATCCTTTTAAACATTAAATTCAGAATAATATGGAAAAAATGAAACAAAATAATTCCATTTACTTATTCACATGGATATTCTACTAGTTGAATAATCATATGCAATATCACTAACCACTTTCATAATGATGGAATGCATAATGCCAAACTATCATAACCATGTAGCCAACGCCACGTGCCAAGACTACAAATAAGATTTTGTCAAGGCCTCGTTCCAAGATAGTAGTTTGTCTCATGAGACCTACTAATGCATCGAGGAGCTATAGCGGGCTCCACCCATTTCTTATTAAGTCTAATGCATTCCTCATATGAGAAGGTTTAAACATAACATAAACATTCGTATTAAAACAAGAATACGAAATGTCAATACTTTCTCCATAAACCATGAATGGTATAAAAATAACACATCCACATTCAAACATATCATAACTGATTCAACACAATAAGGTATATTTTATTATAATAAATCAACCTCAATCCAAAATAATATCCACTATAGGATGCTGACATAGTTGAAATTGATGAGTAAAACTTTTTGAGAGAAATATCGTTTTTGTAAAATAATTTAAAAGGAACACATTTATAAAGGAAGTAATTTAAAAGAAATTTTTGAATCAAAGTGTCCCATACCACTTTGAAACCTTTTAAAAGAATTATCATTTCAAAACATTCATGTCCATATAAATAAATCCTTAAAATCATTTTGAAAACATGGACATTAATTAAAAAGATTTAGAAAGATAAATCTTTAAAACATTTGAAATTATGATCTTGATAAAGAGTACCTTTCAAAATCCTCAAAATATTCATTTTGAAATAATTTTTATGAAAAATGGACATGGATGGTAAAAATTTCCTAGTAAATACTTACACATAAACAATCTCGGATAATAATGAGATTGAGGAATTAACCCTTACCAATTTGGTAACTTACGAAACATACACCCCATGAAAGGAGTATCATACAATGAATATGTAAATACACATAAATTAAAGTGTATTACACAATTAATACAATTATGGTCAGTACATACACCACGCAAAAGGTAATAGTGGCAATATGGCATTAATCTCATAGGAATAAGGAGTGAGATGAAAACCCCTTACCTTGCACTTTCCTTTAGTCGTGGGTATGTTTAACATCTTGTACGAAGATCGTAGTATGTTATTAAATTATAACAGAACCATATTAATATTTATGATATCATACATGATTCATTTATGACTTTATACAACCCATTTAATAATAATTTCCATGTTAAATTAACATTTCGGGTAATAATCTCTTTCTTTATCGTACGTTTTTTAACTTGTCACCCGTGATTGTATCACTTAGATCATGATTTAAATACTTCTAGAATATAAAAAATTATAAATATATCATATATATTTAGAATATAAATATGTATTATAGACATATATATGAAATGGAAAACACCGTTTATGGAGACAGTAGTCTGTACGTACGCATAAACGTTGTTTCTGTTTTCATATAGTATTGAACGGAAGTAAGTGAATAAGATATATGTAAGTACATAAATACTTATATATATAAATATAAATATCTCCATTATCATTATTATTTCATATATTACATACTTATTAGTAATATATATTTTTATAATCATTGATGAATGGTGAACTTGGAAATGAATCTCATCACGTCGTGGAGACGGTAATCCGTATGTACGCACGAGCGAAAATATCATCATATTGATATTAATATAATATATAATTGGATGGAATATCATATATACATAATCATTATAATTTTATATTTATTATTTACATCAAATACACATCATTATTATACCCATCCAAATAATAATGTATTTAATAACAATTACACCACGACGTGGAGACGGTAAGTCATGCGTATGCACGTATGGTGACATGTCATTCAAAGGATGGATAGAATACTGAATATAGTTGTACAATATTTATAATAACATCACATTATATAGTATATACTAGAGTTATTATTTTAGAATAGAAATAACAAATAATGATGAAGTTGAAGAAGAAAGGAACTTGAAAGAGGGTGGTGAAAATATTACCTCTTCTTCGGGTTCTTCCTTTTGATTTGATCAAAAGGGATCCTTAAGTTGGATTTATGATCAAACTAAGGCCTCTATGTTTAATTGAGGGAAGTATAGATAGTATTTGTGTAGGGTATGGCCGAACCAAAAGGCTTTGAAGTTGATAAGAATTCGTTAGAAGTTGGGTCCTTTTATAAGGGGGAGGAGGGGCTCTTTAGGAAAAACTTAAAGTATTAATTTATAATAAAATCATATTCGGTTTATAATTGATCAAAAGTATATTATTTAAAGTATAACGTAGGTATGGGTTTAAATACTTTCAACCAATATATTTTAGATATGTTTGGGTCATTATATTAACCTTATCTTTTAGTTTTAACTCTTAGTTAATTAGTTTGGCACTTACCATGTCACTTTGTATTTTTATATTACATAATAAATAAACATACTATATACATCCAAGCGACCAAAAAGTGGTCCATTAATGATACACCAATAATTATATAAGTATTTTTTCAGATCCTTAGATTTTTAGGAATAGAATATAAATTAATAATATAATATTTGTTTTATAAACTCATTTATGTCAATTTTGACACTACTCAATAATTGATTTTTTTTAAGTCTTAAAAACTGTATTAATTCGAAACAAATTTATTTAGGAAATCCTAACATATCATATTGACCAATAAAATTCGTTTATGTCATCAAAACTTTCAAATTATGTTTATTTTAACATTTATAATACCAATTATTTGATTCTTTCTTTAATAAGGAACATACTGCATCATTATTGTGTCATATATATTTTTATTTTTTCAATGTCTAAAATTTATAAATAAAATACAATTATGTATTAAATCGTTTTATCATTATAATGAATATTTCTGATCTAAATCATAACATATATAACCCAATGTAAAAATTGTTTTTTCTAAAAGATATAAGCTTATGTCATTTTTGTATTTACTTTAACTTAATTAATATAAAGTGTCCATATCACCTACAAGTGGCTCCATGGTGTCCCAAAATGAACCCAAAGATGGACTTGGTCGGAAATGTATCCACAAATAAGGTTAGGACACGTTTTAGGATAATTTATTATTATTATAATATTATTTTTTACCCTTTTTTACTAAATTTACCCTATAACCATGGTAAATAAAATATTTACCGAAGTAATTATTCAAAATGTCTCAAAATAAAAGTGACATATTTACACAATTTGGAAATACTGAATCAAAATATGGAATCCATTTTTTCAAATTCAAAACACAGAAGTGGCAAAAATTAATTTAAAATTAATTTCTACTGTCAAAACAAAAAGCGTGTTTTTAAGATATAATAACTATCAAAAGATTGACACTTGTTTATGTCTGGTGTAATTTTGAAATTATGCCCAATGACCAAAATTGTATTAAATGGTAAAAATATATTCTATGTATGCTTTAAAACGACTCAAATTCATAATTTATCACTATTAATTATTTTGATTAAAAAGTTTTTTTTAATTAAAATTTAGTAATTTTCACTATTCATCAAAATATAAAAGTTATCCGAAAAGTACCAAAATTTCACCCCTAGGCTAAATTTGATATTCAGAATCCAAAAATGAATTCCATTTTGAGAGATAAAATTTATAAAATTTCAAAAAGTAGGTATTACTATTCATAACGGGTAGTTTGATTGGTTGAAGTGTGTGTTAGAACTCGAAGTTGCATACAACACACGCTATTGTATTATTCAAATAGAAGCGTACTGTTGAGGCTTGGGGTGTTACATTGAAATTTTTTTATTTACCCATTCTAAATAATAAATTTATTTAGTCAAATTTAATATATAAAAGTTTAAAATATTGGATTTAAAAAGGGTTCACTATTAAAAGTTAGTAAAAGTGCATTTTTTGAAAAATACTTCTTTTATCTGAAAAAAATGAATTTGTTCTTACATTATGTCTAAGAAACTCATAATATGGATTCTAAAATTATAAGGATTATATAAAGTTCAAAATTTAGTTAATATTATTCATAACCTCTTTCGAACGGCTTGTTTGGTAAGTTATGGTGCGCTTGAACTCGGTGTTGCGTGTAGTGCAAGTTATTGAATTATTTTGAATAAGTAACACACTATGAAATCTTGGGATGTTACATACTAAATATATATGATAAATAAATCATTTCTAACATTATGGAAATAAGTAAATCATGATATATGTAATAGTAATATCAAGAACAACAAGTCCAAACACGTACGATAAATGAAACGATTTTACCCAAAACGCGGCCTTAACATGGAATTGACAAATGAACGGGTAATATAAAGTCATAAGTGAATCAGATATGATATCATAAATATTATTATGGTTCTGTTACAAGTTCATAATATGTTTAAACCCACTATACAGGAGTCTCAGACCCATACAGATGAAATTGTACATAAGATAATGGATAATTTTACAATCTCATTTTTATCTAAGATTGCTTATATGCAAGTATTTACTAAAGTTATATTTTTCATCCATGTCCATAAAAATATGTTCATAAAGTGTTTAATATTCTTAAATGTATGATTAGAGTAATTTTTACAACTTTTTGACTATTACTTTGTGTTATGGAAGGAATCTTTCTTTTGTTTTCCATACGAGGTACTTTTTTACTTTTTCGATAAAAGTACAAGGAGAATGTTTTTTAACTTGTACGTCATGAACGGATTTTTAAATATTCTTAATGTATTAATTCCATGAAGCTTCCTATAAAATATTTCATGAGTATTTTGATCAAAATTCATTTCTTTTAAAATTTCATGTCATTTTAACAAAATAAAATGATTTCAAAGGATAAAGGGTATTTTCCTCAAGAATTAATTTCAAGTGTTTTATCAAAACTATTTTCCATCTATAATGACATTCTTAGATATGGTTATGTTTCAAGAATAATGTGTCTATTATTTATATGGTTTGATTTTTTTATGTTGAAATTATATCCATTTTTTTATATGGTTTATGTAATGATGGGGTGATGTTTACGAAACCCATTTTATTCGTTTGGTTATGATGATTGATTTATGTTTATTTTGTGGCACACGAAAGAATGATTTCATTATGAGATGGGTGGGACCTATATCTCCCGCCAATGCATTGGGTAACGATTTATATATCATGAGATAGAAATGGATGGAATGGCAAGTGAATCTGGTTCAGTAATACAGGGCTGGAATGACATGTAAACCCGGTTCAGTAATGGACTTTTTCCACTATAATGGTCTTGGTAGCCATGCCTTGGCTACTATGAAAATCATAACATGTTCTTAATGGTTTCCACAATTACATGTTTTATTCCCATTCTATTTTATCATGGTTAATGATCCTTTATGATCTATGCCTTACGCACTGCCAAGATTTATGTCATTACTCAGGATTTTGATGTTTTATGTTCATGTTCTTACGTACAAATGTTTAGGGATTGTTTTATGTTCTCCATGTTTACCCTTATTGAGCATTTGAGCTCACCCTTTTTTTTCTTTTCCCCAGGATATGGAGAAAGGTTTTAGGTAAGAAAACCAAAGGGGAAGATCTTTATAGGAGATGTTGAAGATCATTCACCATGATTAGAAAGTATGTTCCGAGTTTCCAAAGACACTAAACAAATACGGTCTTTGGATGTCTATTTTTGTCATGTATTAAGTATTCCGCAAAAGTAATGTAATGTCTATGTACTTCAAGACTGTGTCTCTACAGTTTGAATCAGAGCAATGGTTTAGTTAACCTTTGGAAACTAGGATGCGAAAACATTAGTGAGATCACTAGTTATATTTCTAAGGTATGTCTAGGGATGTCTCTAATTTTTAGTATAAGTATATGTTATAGTCATAGAATTATTATAACGATCATGAATAACCTACGATTAAACCTACGATGTTAGATATTGAAAGTACTCCCCATTTATTATTTTATTTTCCTATCATGATTTTTGCCTCTCACACTATTCTTTTTGGGTTTTAGAAAATGGATGGAAATAGGAATATTCATGATAATGGAGGATATGATGGACAATAGAATGATATTATTTATGAGCAACCAAATGAAATGGGATATGGAAGTCCAAACATCGTTATTATGCCTAATTAGAAATCTGATAATATGATCAGTAATATTAACTGTGGTAAGTTTCCTGACTCAAATAATAAGAGAAAGATGGAGTTTCATGATGATCATATAGGAAAGAATGTTCAATTTCCATCATGTAAATCATGTGGTAAGAGGAATCAGGGAGAATGTTTCAAAGGAATTGGAAGATGCTTTGGGTGTGGAAAAGAAGGACACAAAGATTGTAATTTCAAAGGAAAAGGTTCAGTAACACTACAGAAAAGGATAATGGTATTGATAATACATCAACAACAGTTAAATGTTTTAAATGTGGAATGTACGGGCATTGTTCAAACCAATTCCCTAAGGTAAAATCTCATGAAGAGAATCAGAATGGTCATATGAGTAGTATTTATGTTGGTGATGATGAAGAGACTACAAATGATATATGAAATGAAAGAAGTGTTGAGGAATAAAATGATAAAGCTCGGTCAATGGTTTATGAAGGTAGTGGAATGATTGTATGTTTATCAAGAGTTCTGTTGTCTAGGTAATTTAATGGTACTATGGAATACAGAAACATCTAAGGATTGTTACACTATGGTTTTTTATAAAGTATTTGAAATTATATGCTGAATTGTACTGGTAACCATCAATGGTTATTCAGATATTTTTCGAAAGTAGATGACATGTGAATAATGAAGGGATAAGGAGAAAATAATATTTTTGATAGTATTAATGAGCTCATGAGTGATATAAGGACAAATTGATATCATTATTTGAGTATATAGAAATTTTGGTATTTTGGTATGTGGAAAGAGTTAACTTTTGACAGCATTCATGTTTTCACTACGGTTTAATGGGTATTAATTTTTCAAGAGAAACCATGATTAAGGAATTCAAATGTTTGGAATGTGACCAATAAGATATATCATATGATATATTGGAGATAAATGATGGTATTCACATGCTTGGTTGATGACATTTCTAGTAATGTTTTTCTTTATACTATGAGCTTGGATAGAAGTATTTTGGATAAGACAAATGATTTTAAATGGATTATGTTGGACATAAGATACTATTGATTAAGGCTAGAACCGTTTTTCGATATTATTTCTGAAATGTTATAATAGTATAGTTTTAGAAAAGGACCACCTGTAGGATGGGTGAAAACCTATTGCGTCGGACAAGGTTGCGGGAATCAAACCCCCAACCGAAGTGTGACATGCCTTTATTGCCTACCACTAGCCTACAGGAAGTCCCTGGTTAGTAGAAACTAGTTTTATTTTTTTAACCATTATGATAGATGAATTATAAGACCATTTCTGGAACCATATATGATTAATATCACCATAAGATGGACTTATGTATATAAATTTTTCTAACCTTATGTTTGAGACAGATGGAATTGTTGGATCTGAATCTACAGATTATTCACAAGAGGGGGTGAATTGTGTCTTTTTTATTTTTTCAATAACTCTTTTCTTGAACGAGTTCTATCCTTCATTATTTATCAGATTTGATCGTGCAGTGGAATAATTAAAAAAAAGAACACAAAGATGTATAGTGGTTCGGGGAATAGAATGCCCCTAGTCCACTCCACCAACGCTCTACTCCACGAGCTTGGTGATTTTCACTATCTGGTCCTCTTTTCCACAGACCGATTCACAACTGAGTACAGGCAGTTGACACCTTTACAATCTAAGGTGAAACAAATCCTTCTGGTTCAAACACAATCTTACACAGCTTAGAATGAGAAGCTGGTTACTCAAGAATAAAAAATAATTTCAGAAAGAAATTTCCAGTTGATCTTCACAATTGCAACAGAATGAAATTGACAGCAGATGGATCGACGTCTCTAGAAATATAGATCTTCAAGACGAAGAAGTTATGAGTTGATCCAGTTGTAGTATATATAGTGATATTGTTCACAACCTCAGCAGTAGTAGATCCACAGTAGATATTCGATGTAGAATAGGTGAATCTTCTATCGAGTTCCTTCTTCTTAAACAAACAGAGCTTTTACGCTCCTTTTGAATTAGAAGATCAATCGTGAATAGTTGAAATACCTGTTTTCCACCTTTTTCAATAATATATCGATCACATCCTCTCTTTCTTGATGTTTCAGGGAGAACATATATAATAAAACATATCTCCTGCATATTTAGATCCATAAAAGTCACCTTCTGATTCGCGATATTCAAAAATTTGAATTTATAGAGAAGTCGTAACTTCCCTTAAGACTCGGCATAAAAAGATCCTTTTAATTCGAACTTAAATACATTAATAAAACGGCTTTGAATCAGTCAAAGTCGTACTTTAAAAATGACTTTAAATCCGGCTTGAAATATGCCCAGAAATCAGCTTACGGATCGTTGTACATAAATATCGTCTGTCAAAATTTTCGACGCCAAACGTAAGGTTAATGACGTGGCCTCCAAACGTATGGTTAATAACATAGTCTTAAAATGTAGGGTTGACAACGTAAGGTTGAACACAAACATAGGGTTGAAAACGTAAGGTTGAACACAAACATAGGGTTGATCATCCATACTTTTTCTTCAACACACAAATGTACGGTAAAAGATCCATACTTTTACTTGATCCATACTTTTCCAAGAATGTATGGTTGTTCACAAAATTAAGGTTGATGAACCATACTTTTGAGAAACAAACGTAACATTTAGAATTTATGTACGATTATCCTTCCATACTTTGCTGATAACCAAAATGTAGGGTTCCATCCTAACATAAGGTTCTTCTTCCATACTTTGCTGAAAACGTATGGTTGTTTAACCATACTATTCTTTTATCTCAAAAAGTATACATGCTTTTCATTCTTATGCTACGTTTATCCATGTAGGGTATGAACAGTGATTCCAGAAAGCGCTAAAACAGATTCTGCGCTAAGTAATAAATTCTCGTTATTTTAAGAGTAAAATAAATTAATAAACTCCTACAAAATACTAAATAAAATCATTAGAAAATAACTGAGTGTATTTCTGAGCATCAAAATTATCATAAAGAGACAGAGTATTATTTTCAATAATATCCCCCTTTAAATAACATTAATATGTATTGTTGAAAAAAATACATCGCTCAATAATCTCCCCCTCTTTGATGATAACAAAACCCATAAAATAATTAAAATTATTTAATCAAAATTAACTTTCAAAATTCGTTATAATGTTTTAAATAAGAACTTCTCCCCCAAAAAGATAATTATAAATCCAAATGTCTCATTTAATTTTCTCCCTCAATAAAATGAATTCTCCCCCTAAATAAAATGTTGGTTTTGATGTTGTGTTTATCAAAATTCTATCCTTTTTGTGATATCAAAAAGAATGAAAAATCATGGATTTTAACACATTGAATATTGCACAGAACTATTAGTAAATGCTATTATGAACTGTTTATCAATAATTAAATCTGGATTACTGGAATATTAAAAATAAAGTTAGTAAAACAAATAAGGAAAGACAAAAATAAACAATGAAGAAAATTTTCATTCAAAAACAGTAGTATATACATGAAAATGATATACACAGGAATCAAGGTTTAGGTAAGATAGGAAACAGGGTCTATCTCCTCCAGATTGCAGACTTGATTTCTGTAAAATGCTCTCAAAGTCTCTTCATCATCCCATATCCAAGCTTGATAATGATCTCTATGTTCTCTTGAGTCATATGAATATCCTCAATTAAATTGACTCTGAAAAATTCATGCATCCTTTCCTCTTTTTCAAGAAATACTGACAGCTTCACTGATAACTTATCTAACAGAATTCTGATTGATGGCTCACTAGATGCTAGTTGATCCACTAAGAACTTCTGATTGTCCAACAACACTGAAAAGGAGCACTGTTACATTGAAGATCTTGTATCATGTCATTCATATTGATCAACACAGCTATGATAGCCTAAAACCTTCTGATTAAATCTGGTTAAGTACCTGATCCACTAACAGCATTATTTTCAACTGATGCAAATTGGTTCTCCATAAACAACATTAGATCTGATAAATTTGACTTCATAACCATTTTAGATTTTAATTATGAAACAGGAGTTAGCATATCCTCTTTAAACATTTCAACTTATTGCCTTGATACTATAAACTCCTTCAGCTTTTGAAACATCAAATGTTCTAAGTCTAAGGCATTTCTCATAGAAGCATTCTAAGATTCCAACTGAGATACTTTTCTGTACAGTTCTTCAACTTCTTCTTTTGTAGAATCAGATGCACCCAGTGCTTGATTCACAGTCTCAGGTTGATGCAGCAGTACCAAAGGCAATGATTCAGCATCAGATTTTTCTTTTTCTCTATCCTATGAAGGTTTGTCCACAGATTTTTCGATAGAGTTTACAAAATCCTCCACATAAAAATCCTCTTGAAATACCTCTGTGTGAGCTTCAGAAACATGCTCACCAAAAACATCAGTATTTATTCCTTCCATTGGGTTTTCAAGAATAATATTTTCAGAAGTTTACTGAGGTCTGTCCACTTCTTCACTAGGCACTACCTCCATCTCTTATTCCTGTTGAAGTACAACTTCAACATCAGCTACAATCTGTTCCTGATTTTCCCTTTGAGTTTCGTCTTGAGCTCCTGATTTCTCTACTGGAGCCTTTCTCTCAGTAAAATCTTCCATTATTTTATTAGCAACAACTTCTCTCACAAAAGAATAAGAAAATAAAGCTTCTTTTGTAGTTTCCAAAGCAGTGGAAGTGATTTCCTCATCTACTGGTCTTTTTCTTCTTGATTGAAGTCCCTCCTGACTTCTATCTTCCTCAACATCTGACACTTCAAAGAGAATCCTTCTTGCTAAATTGTTGACTCTGGATTCAGCTTGTCCCTCATTGGACTTAGCAGGTTGAGCCTGAGCACTCTCTGAGTCTTCCTTAGCTCCTACTAGAAAATTTTTTCCTTTAATTATGCTCCAGAAATATCCAACTTTCCTCAAAGTTACAGCATTAAACATATTATTGTGATGATAGTAAACTCTAGCATCCACTAATCTCACCATGTATTTCTTAAACATCAGCTTATAAATAAATCTACCAAAGGGATAGAAATTCATCCTGGCCTCGGTTTGATAGTAGTAACTGAGATACCTTATCATGTATCTTGGAAAGTTTAACTTAATATCACTTAACATAAGAAACATTATATACATATCAGGTTACAAAATCTTCTCCATTTCTTCTATCTGTGGAGCTATTCCAGTTTGAATAAATTTGCCCAAAATCTTCTGATCAGGCTCAAAATCTTTGACAAACATTTTCTTTATTGTCTTAGTACCAAAAATAAAAGAAATGATGTCTTCGAATTTATGCACAGAATCTCATATATTCTTTAAGTCGAAATGAAAAACTCCCTCATGAGGGTAGTTAAGAATCTGACTAATCTCTACTGAAGAGATTGAGAAATCTCTATCTTATATCTTAGCCATCATAATATCCCTTGTATCTCCCAGACTAAATTATATAGATTTGTAGAAGTATATAAGTTCTACTTCATATAGAAAATCTGTATTTTCACTATTGAACATCTGTTCAAGATTCTAAAATGACAGTGCTTGCTTCAACTACAGATTTGTCTGAAATAACCAGTCGAGATCGATTACCTTTCCCTTTAAGATTTTTCTTCCCTCGGTGCGTTGTCTCTTGGCATTGCTCGGCTCGGCCTCACTGGATCTTTTAGTCCTTACCATTTCTACAAGAGTCTCTGAAGGTTTGAAGGCTAGGATTTCAGAAGTGGAAGTGCGATTTTTGGATTTCAAAAGGGTTTCGATAGAAGTGAAAGGGTTTAGAAGTTGAAAAGGATCTGACAGCCTTTATTCCCATGTAATCACTAATCATTACAAATATTTAAAAACAAATAAAATTTTTATATGACAAAAGAAAGAAAATCTTAAACAATATTCAATAAACAAAATAAAATTTACATAAATGAATAAAAAATATAAAAATTATTTAAAATTAAATAAACCGAGCTCCCCTTAATAAAATCAACCTTGCAGTGGGAAGTGGTTTAGTAAAAATATCTGCTAATTGAATTTCAGTATTTATAAATTCTAAAAATATATCATTTTTAATAACAGGATCTCTTAAAAAGTGATTCCTTATATCAATGTGATTAGTTCTATAATGACTAATAGGATTTTTTGAAATATTAATTGTACTCGTATTATCACATAAAATAGGTGTATTATTAAAATTCAATCCAAAGTCTATAAGAGTATTTTTCATCCACAACACTTGTGCACAGCAACTGCCACCAGAAACATATTCTGCCTCAGCTGTTGACAGGGCAACTGAATGTTGTTTCTTACTAGACCATGATACTAAAGATTTTCCTAAAAAGTGACATGTACATGATGTACTTTTTATATCTAATATAAAACTTCCAAATTCAGCATCTGAATATGAAATCAAATTAAAATCAGAAGTTTTAGGATAAAGAAGAGATTGAAAAATATTTCCTTTTAAATATCTAAAAATTATCTTAACAGCTGTTAGATGAGATTCTTTAGGATCTGATTGAAATCTAGCACAAAGACATAATGAATACATTATATCTGGCCTGCTAGCAGTAAGATATAAAAAACTACCAATCATACCTCTATATAACTTGTTGTCAACTGACTTTCCAGTTTCATCCAAATCAAGTTTTATATTAGTACACATAGGAGTTGTAAATTACTTGTTGTTCTCAAGTCCAAATTTCTTAAGTAAATCAGTAATGTATTTGCTTTGATTTAAAACATTTCAAAAATCTTTCTGAAATATTTGAAGATCCAAAAAGAAATTTAATTCTCCCATCATACTCATTTCAAATTCTTCTTGCATTAATTTTGAAAATTCATGACAAAGAGTTTTATTTGTTGATCCAAAGATTACATCATCAACATAAATTTGAACCAATAAAACATTATTTTTCATAGTTTTCTTAAATAGTGTTGGATCTTCCATACCAACAGTAAAATCATTTTTCAAAATAAAAGAACTTAATCTTTTATACCAAGCTCTAGGTGCTTGTTTAAGGCCATAAAGAGCTTTAGTAAGTTTAAAAACAGAATCAGGTTTTTGAGAGTTTTCAAAACCAGGAGGTTGCTCAACATAAACTTCCTCCATTAAATAACCATTTAAAAAGGCAGATTTAAAATTCATCTGAAATAATTTAAAATTCATATAAGATGCATAGGCTAAAAGGATTCTAATGGCTTCTAACCTTGCTACAGGTGAAAAAGTCTCATCATAATCTATTCCCTCTTCTTGATTATATCCTTTAGCTACTAATATTGATTTATTTCTAGTTATTGTGCCTTGGTCATCCTGTTTATTTCTAAAGACCCATTTGGTTCCTATTATAGGATAATTCTTAAGTCTTTCCACTAAATCCCAAACTTCATTTCTTTTAAACTAGTTTAATTCCTCTTTCATTACTATTACCCATCATTCATCATCTAAAGCATCCTCTATTGTCTTGGGTTCTTGTTGAGATAGGAAGGCAGAGAATTCCACTAGGTTTCTTAAGTTTCTTCTAGTTTGAACGCCAGTTTCTAGGTCACCTATTACAGTTTCTAAAGGGTGATTATTTAGGGTTCTAGACTGTCTAGGTAATATATTTAAAGGTTCTTCAGGATCATGTTCCTCTGAACTGGACTGAATTTCTTTTATATCATTTTCAAAATCATACTTTAAATTCTCAAGTCCCATGTTATCATTAGAGTCAAGTTCATCCATTTGTTCTGTCCTTTTCTCAAAAGGATCAGATTCATCAAATTTCACATGAACTGATTATTCAACAATCCTTGACTTCTTATTATAAACTCTATATGCTTTGGAGGTAGTAGAATATCCTAAGAAAATACCTTCATCATATTTTGGATCAAACTTACCAAGATTATCCTTGGTGTTTAAGATATAAACCGTGCATCTAAAAACATTAATGTAATTTACTTCAGGTTTTCTATTATTCCATAGTTCATAGGGTGTCTTTTTCAAAATAGGTCTAATTAAAAGTCTATTAATTATATAAAAAGTTGTATTCACAGCTTCTGCCCAGAAATATATAGGTAGGCTATATTCATTTAACATAGTTATAGTTATTTCTTTAATTGTTCTATTTCTTCTTTCTACAAACCCATTCTGTTGAGGCGTTCTGGGTGTAGAAAAGGTATTTTGAATACCCATATTTGAGCAAAAGGAATTAAATTCCAGATTCTCAAATTCTCCACCATGATCACTTCTCAATGAGATAATATTGAAACCTTTTTCACTTTGAACAGATTTGCAGAACCTTTCAAATAAATTAAAAGCATCATTTATAAATTTCAAAAAGAAAATCCATGTAAATCTTGAATAGTCATCAACTAAAACATATACATAATTTACCAGCTAATCTTGCTACTCTTGAAGGTCCAAAAAAATCCACATAAATAAGTTTTAGAGGTTTAGATGTATCAACCTTATTAATATATTTTAAGGATGATTTGTGTTGCTTTCCAAGTTGACATGCATCACAAAATCTGTCACTTTCAAATTTGAAAAAAGGTAAATCAGAAACTAAATGTTTCTTAGATAACTTATGTAAAACATATACATTGCAATGACCATGTCTCATATACCAGATATAGGATTCACTTACTTTAGCAGTCAATAATTTTACTTGTTGTTTGCACAAGGAATTTAAATCCAAATTATAGACATTTTCAGTTCTTGGTACATTGAATTTAAACAGTTTATCTTTAGAAACAATACAGCAATTGTTAGTAAAATCAATAGTATATCCATCATCAAAAAGTTGAGAGATACTTATCATATTGTGTTTTAGTCCTTGTACATAAAGTACTTTGTTGATTGAGACTGTTTTTGGATCTCCAATAGTTCCAATGCCATTGATTTTTCCTTTGGCATTGTCACCAAATGTGACAAGTCCTCCTTCCTTTTGAGTGAGTGAAGAAAAATTCCATGAGTTCCCACTCATATGTCTTGAGCATCCACTGTCCATGTACCATATATCTTTTCTTCTCTGGTGACCTGCTACCTGCAAAGACATTCAAACAAATTACTTTGGTACCCATATTTTGTTGGGTCCAGGAGTGTTAGCTAGCAATGATCTGGGTATCAAAATTTTCTTTGTTCTTTTAAAATTAGCTGAATCATATAAGTCTTTTGAAATATAGGCTTTCTTAATACCACAAATTTGAGTTTGTCTTAAGAAATAGTTTTTAGCTACATGTCCCTTTGCCCCCATAAAAATAACAATTATCCTTTTTAGAGATAGGAACAAAATAATTTTTATATAGCTTTGGTTTTTCTCCTTTACTGTCAATTCTAAATCTCTCCTTTTTAATGATAGTTTTTCCAAGAATTTCATTTAATGAATTCTCTCCTTTTGTAAAAACCAATGCAGCTAGTTTGTAAGATTATACTTCATCCTGCAGTGTTTTTATTCTTGATTCAAAATTAATATAGTTAGTTTTAATCAATTTGTATTTATCAGTTAATTATTTATGTTGTTTCAGCATTGTGTCTCTTTCATCTGAAAAAGCTCTATATTTATTTTTTAGTGACTTATGTTTCTTAAATAGTGAGTCATATCTTTCTTCAAGAATATTGCAGTAGGCTGCAAGTTTTTCATTTGTGTAGCATGATTTAGAATGTGATTCAGAGGAGTAATATGAGTGTACCTCATCAGTTTCTTCCATTAAACACATGTTTGCCTTTAGATTGACTTCTTCTTTCTATAAGCATGATTCAGAAGAGCTACTGGAGTCTTCAAATACAATCTATGTGGCTTTCATAGCTTTCTTGTCTTTCTGCTCAAAGTCATTTCTTTTGAAAAATTTGTTCTTCTTTTCATCCTTCAATTATGGGAAATCTGGTCTGATATGTCCCATCTTTTTTCATTCATAACATCTTAGATCCTTATTATCTCCCTTAAAGGATTTTTTGAAGCCTATTTTCTTTCTGTAGAATTTTTTAAATTTTCTGGCTAGTTGAGCAAGTTCTTCATCTGAGTTGGATAAGTAAGAGCTTTCTAGTTTAGCTTTGACTTCTTTGCTCTTCATCTTTCTATTCTTTTGTTGTGAAGTTACCTTCAAGGAAGTATCTTCTCTTTTTATAAGCACATTATGTTCATTAGCTTCATCTTGCATTTCAGCTTCATACAACATCAGTGTACCAATCAGCTCCCTCATAGTCAGATCTTTGACAGGTGTTGATTGTCTAATTGCAGCAGAAATACCATTCCATCGAGTAGGAAGTACTCTCAATACTTTTAATTCTTGATCAGCCTTCTTGATAGGTTCTCCTAGTGCTATTATGTTATTGAAAATTTCTATCAATCTCCCATTCATTTGGGTAATGCTCTCACCTTCAACCATTCTGAAAGTATCAAATTTCAGTTTTTCAGTTGCATATCTCATTTGCCTCACATTGTATGTTCCGTCATATTCCATAGCTATTGTTTGCCACATCTCATATGTTGTCGGGCACTGAGATACTTTGTTAAATTCATCTGGTCCTAGACCATAGATTATTGCATTCATAGCCATCAAGTTCATATCGTACTCTGCTTCTATAGCAGCACTCCATGCCTCAGGATTTTCAGGAATTTCATAAGGAGTCAGAATCTTTGAATTGACTCTATATCCGAGGTTTTTCAGATATATTATCATGCATGATTTCCAGCAACCATAGTTGTCTCCATAAAAATATGGTGCTCTGACCATCGACATCCCTTCTCTTGTATCAGTCAGGATGCTCTATTGTATAATCCTTAAATGCTTCTAGCTTTCTAAGGATCTATCAAAAGCTCCTACTTTGATACCAATTGTTGGATCTGAATATACAGATTATACACAAGAGGGTTGTGAATTGTGTGTTTTGCAATTTTTCAATAACTCTTTTCTTGAACAAGTTTTGTCCTTTATTCTTTATCAGATTTGATCATGAAGCCGAATAAGTAAAAATAAGAACACAAAGATGTATAGTGGTTCGGGGAATAGAAGGCCCCTAGTCCACTCCACCAACGCTCTACTCCATGAGCTTGGTGATTTTCACTATCTGGTCCTCTTTTCCACAGACTAATTCACAACTGAGTATAGGAACTTGACACCTTGACAATCTATGGAGAAACAAAGCCTTCTGGTTCAAACATGAACCTACATAGCTTAGAACGAGAAGCTGGTTACTCAAGAATAAAAAAATAATTTCAGAAAGAAATTTCCAGTTGATCTTCACAATTGCAACAGAATGCAATTGACAGCAAATGGATCGACGTCTCTAGAAATATTTATCTTCAAGACGAAGAAGTTCTGAGTTCATCCAGTTGTAATAGTTATAGAGATATAGTTCACAACCTCAGTAGTAGTAGATCCAACGTAGATATTTGATATAGAACAGGTGAATCTTCTATCGAGTTCCTTCTTCTTGAACAAAAAGAGCTTTTACGCTCCTTTTGAATCAGCAGATCAATCGTGAATAGTTTCATTCACTGTTTTCCACCTTTTTCAATAATAGATCGATCACATCCTCTCTTTCCTAGTGTTTCAGAGAGAACATATATAATAAAACATATCTCCTGCATATTTAGATCCATAAAAGTCGCCTTCTGATTTGTAATATTAAAAAATTTGAATTTACAGAGAATTCATAACTTCCCTTAAGACTCGGCATAAAAAGCTCCTTTTAATTTGATCTTATATCCATTAATAAAATAGCTTTGAGTCAGTCAAAGTCATAATTTAAAAACGACTTTAAATCCGGCTTGAAATCCGCCCAGAAATCAGCTTACTGATCGTTTCACATAAATATCGTCTCTCAAAATGTCCGACATCAAACGTAAGGTTGATGACATGGCCTCCAAACGTAGGGTTAAAAATATAGTCTTCAAACGTATGGTTGACAACGTAAGGTTGAACACAAACGTAGGTTTGACAACATAAGGTTGTACACAAATGTAGGGTTGATCATCCATACTTTTTCTTCAACACTCAAACGTACGGTAAAAGAACCATACTTTTACTTGATCCATACTTTTCCAAGAACATATGGTTGTTCACAAAAGTAAGGTTGGTGAACCGTAATTTTGAGAAACAAACGTAACATTTAGAATTTACATACGATTCTCCTTCCATACTTTGCTGATAACCAAAACGTAGGGTTCCTTCCTAACGTAAGGTTCTTCTTCCATACATTACTGAAAACGTATGGTTGTTTAACCATATGTTTCTCTTATCTCAAAAAGTATACATGCCTTTCATCCTTACGCTACGTTTATCCACGTAGGGTATGAACAGTGATTCTAGAACGCGCTCAAACAGATTCCGCGCTATATTCATCTATGTAAGATGTGAACAGTGATTCCAGAACACGCTAAAACAGATTCCGCACTAAGTAATAAATTATCGTTATTTCAAGAGTAAAATAAATTAATAAACTCCTGAAAAATACTAAATAAAATCACTAGAAAATAACTAAGGGTATTTGTGAGCATCAAAATTATCATAAATAGATAGAGTATTATTTTCAATAATCTCCCCCTTTAAAAAACATTAATATGTATTGTTGAAAACAATACTTTGCTCAACAGGAATGACCTATCATTCTATCTCATGATCTACTAACACTTCACAGAAGAAAAATTCAACATAATTTCATTAAGAGATGTAGTAGAAATTCTTCAAGGCATAAACAACAGTGAGATTGTACCAAAATCAAGTAAGTATTTCTTTTAATTATAAAATTCTTCAACATTAGGGAAATGATCTTGAAAACCAAAAATGTTTTCCTAGTGCCCTCATATCTGATGAATCATATGGTACCTTAAAATCATCACAAATTTATGGATTTGTGATTGTTGGCTTTTTCATATCCATGTCCTCTACCACTCCTCATCAAAAGTTGATGGTTATATTTCTCTTACATATCCATGTTTTCACCAATGTTCTCCTATGTGGAAACCTAGTGATGAGTTACTTTCAATATCTGTTATGTTTGTAACATTACTTTTTAAAATTATGTTTTAGTTTTGCTTTTTTTTACGATGTGGGTTTCAATGAAAGAAACTATGAAGTAGTAAACTATTTATTACCCCAATGAATTTTGAGGGAAAAATTCATTTTAAGGTGGGTAGAATGTAACACAATGAGATTTTATGAGATATTTTTTTTAATTTCATTTATATCTTTTATTATATGATACACCAAGATTATCTTGTGCTATACGCAACACCGTATTAGTTTTCAGTATACACAACAATATTCTTGGCTCGTGTTACACAAAATTTCAAGTTTTTTCGGTAGAAATTATTCTACGCAACATTGATTATAGGTTTTGATCAATGTATAACTGAACTCTATTTTGAGTATTTTGTACACAACACAAAATGAATCTTTCCCTATATGCAACCCTGACTTGGCTTTCATTACACGTATGAGCGACCTTCCTCAATAGTGTGTGTCGTACGCAATACTGAGTTTCACTAAACAATGATATATTATTATTATATTATGAAATAGACTTTATGAATCATATTAACAGAATTTTGAATTTTATAACATTATAATTCATCTTACATATTTTCTAGAATGAGATATGAAAACAAAATAAATTTTTCGATAAAAGAAGTTTTTTTTTCAAAAAATGCATTTTTACCGCCTTTTGATGGCGCACCAATTTCAAATAAAATTTTTTGACAAGTTTATAAGTTCAATTTTACAAAATTAACTTCTTTTTTGGAATCATGATATAAAAATTTGCTTTGGATAAATTTTTTATATTATTCTGATAACTTTCATATTTTAATTAATAGTAAATACACGTTATATTTTAATTAAAAACAACTTTTTCATCATAATAATTTATATGGTGAAATTACAATATTGAATGGTTTTAAAGTATAAATAGAATATATTTTTACCATTTAATATAATTTATTTTATTAGCATTGATTTTACATTGAATTCATTGGTAAAATCATTTCAATCTTTTGCAATGTTTTAACTTTAAAAACTCGTTTTCTTAACAACGAGATTATTTTTAAATTAATTTCTGAAACTTCTATAATTTTAATTTGGAAAAATGGATTCCATATTTGGAATAAGTGGGTACAAATTATGTTAATAGGCTACTTTTTATTTTTGGACACTATGAATAGTAACTAAGGTAAATTTTATTTACCATAGTTAAAGGTAAATCGTGTAATTAAGGGTAAATATAATATTATAAAATTACCCTAACACTTGTCTTAATATAATTTGATGATTATATTTCATCCTAAGGAATATTTGGGTCGAAATTAAATCCATTGGCACCCACTTGGATGTGATTAAGACCTTTAATTTGTTTTATTTTAATGAAAATGAAATATGTCTCACTCAAACCTTAATTGTGAACCATTTGGAACCTTATAAAACAGATTAGGACCTTTATATTATTTTATTTTAAATTATTTCAATGTTGTCACCTTCATACTTTAAAAAGATAAAATTTTAAAAGTTGGGTGTTTTAGAAGATAGATTAGACTAAAAGAATTTTTATAAAATATATTAGATTTATCTTAATAATAGAATTTTATTTTTAATTTTTATGCAAAAAATCAGTATAGAAAATAATTATACAAAAATGTTGTAGTAAATATTTTATTAAGAGAAGTATCAAATGAATAGTTTAAAAAATATTAATAATAATATTATATGAATTAATTAATTTGATCCATGAATTTTCTAGTTTAATATGACTTGTTAGGATTCTATTAAATATTTTTTTCAAATATATCCTCTGTTTGGATTTTATTTAAATTCAAATAAATGAATAGTGTCAAAATTGACACTATTGTTATTTTATAAAAATAACCTATTATAAAATTGTTTAAAAATCACAAAAATATTTAAAAATTATAAATTTAAATTTATATGGAAAAAAATTTCATAAAGTATCCAATTATGGACAATTCACAACACATAAGTATTTATTTATAACAATTTAAAATTTATAATATTATTACCCCAAATAAAGTTAAATAGATTAAATAAGAATAAATCAAGTGGATAAGGTTTAAAATAATTTCCCAACAAGTCTAAATTTTATTGGTTGATGAGAAGAAAACCCTATCTCATATAATATTCGAATTGGTGTCATTTTTATAAGTTTTTAAGTGGGTTTTGAATTTATTATAAATAAATATTTCTTATGTTTCCAAAGGTGCCCCTCTCCTCCCGTATAAAAGGGAAACTCCTCCCTCTCCTCCTCACACCATTTTGAGCCTTCATGCTCGTCCAAACCCTACTAATTTATCTTCTCCACTTCCCTATAAACATACTAGAGTTCATGGTCTTCTTCAAAGACCAACTTTATTTCCCTAAGAGGAGGTTTAGAAGAGGCGCATCAAAGAAGAGGTAATATCCTTTACTGATTCGTTCAAATTCATTTCTTCTTTTACTTCCTCTTATTTTTTTGTTTCATAATAAAGTAATAAAATCATTATCACTCATATACTTATATGTTATTATAAATATGAAACAACCTTATTTCACATTGTATCCATCCTACGGAAGATAAAATCACCGCGCGTGCGTACGTACAGAATACCGTCTCCACGCCGTGGTGTAATATGTTTTCCAGAACCACCTTATTTAGATGGATATAATGGTGGAAAGAATAACTATATATGATTAATATAACATGATACTAATTCTGAGATATTATATAATCTACTCTAATAACATTCTATAATTATGAGAATGATATCATTGCCCGTGCATACGTACGGATTACCGTCTCCATGACGAGATGAGATTCATTCTCCATGTTAACAATTCAAGAATGATTATAAAGTATATATATAATAAATAATCATGGAACATATGACATAATAATTATACTGGATATATATATATGTGTGTCATTTACTTCCATTCAATTCAATATGGAAATGAAAACAACGTTCATGCGTACGTACGATCTATCGTCTCCATAAACGGTGTATTTAATTTCATTTATCTATCTATTATATATATATATATACTGAATATATATGATATATAAATCATTTCTACCATTCTGTAAGTATGTAAATCATGATATAATTAATATTAATATCAATAACAACAAGTCCAAACACATACGATAAATGAAACGATTTTACCCAAAACATGGATTCAACATGGAATTGACAAATTAACGGGTAATATAAAGTCATAAGTGAATCATATATGATATCATAAATATTATTATGTTTTTGTTACAAGTTAATAATATGTTAAAACCCACTATACAGGAGTCTCGGACACATATAGTTGAAATTGGACATAAGGTACAGGATAATTTTTCAATCTCATTTTTATCCGAGATTTCTTATACGTAAGTATTTTCTGGTGTTATATTTTTCATCCATTTCCATAAAAATGTTTTCATAAGGTGTTTAATATTATTACATGTATGTTTAAATTCATGTTTACCACGTTTTGACTTTTACTTTGTGTTATGGAAGGTATCTTTATTTTGTTTACCATACGAGGTAATTTTTGACTTTTTCGGTAAAAGTACAAGGAGGATGTTTTTTTAACTTGTATGGCATGAACAGATTTTTACAGTTTCATAACGCCTTATTTCCATGAAGCTTACTATAAAATATTTCATGATTATTTTGATCAAAATTCTCTTCTTTTAAAATTTCACATCATTTTAAGAAAATAAAATGATTTGAAATGAGAAAGGATATTTTCCTCAAGAATTCATTTGAGGTGTTTTATCAAAACTATTTTCCATCTATAAGGACATTATTCAATATGGTTATGTTTCAAGAATAATGTCTCTATTATTTACATAGTTTGATTTTGTTTATGATGAAATTATATCCATTGTTTTATATGGATTATGATATGATGGGATGATGTTTACGAACCCCATTTTATTTGTTGGGTTATTATGATTGATTTATGTTTATTCAATGGCAAATGAAAGAATGATTTCATTATGATATGGGTGAGACCTATATCTCCCTCCAATTAATTGGGTAAAGATTTCTATCTCATGAGATATAAATTGATGGAACGGCAAGTGAATTCGGTTTAGAAATACAGGGCTGGAACGACAAGTAAACCCGGTTCAGTAATGGACTTTGTCCACTATGATGGTCTTGGCAGCAATGCCTTGGCTACTATGGAAATCGTAACATGTGCTTAATGGTTTCCATAATTAAATGTTTAATTACCATGCTATTTTATAATGTTTAATGTTCATTTATGATCTCTGCCTTATGCACTACCATGATTTATTTCATTACTCGTGATTTTGATGTTTTATGTTCATGTTCTTACATTCAAATGTTTATGGATTGTTTTATGTTCTCCATGTTCACCCTTACTAAGAATTTTAGCTCACCCTTTTTAAGTTTTCTTTTCCACAGGATATAAATAAAGGTTTTAGGTAAGAAAACCAAAGGGGAAGATCTTTATGGGAGATGTTGAATATGTGTCACCATGATTAGAAGATTATATTCCGAGTTTCCAAAGACACTAAACTGACACAGTCTTTGGGAATCTATTTTTGTCATGTATTAAGTATTCCGAAAAAGTAATGTAATTTCTATGTACGTCAAGCTTGGGTCTCTACAATAACTATGAAATATGAACAAAAATTGAAATTTCATGCTAAATAAAAAATGAGAAAATAAGGAAATTAACCCATAAAACAATGAAAATAATGAACAATTATTAACAAACGGGTGATAAGATATTATAAGAGGGTCATATGTGATATTATAAATATTATTATAGTTTATTCCTAAGTTAATAACATTATTAATCCATTGTATTGAAGGTTAATGAGTTTTTAATCAAAAGTAAGTGTAAGTTAAATTATTTTTTAACTCAATTTCCATTCATCGTTTTAAACATATACTTCAATTATTATGTCATTAAACGATTAAGTGTGTATTTTATTTTTTATTATATTATGTTTTATTTACAATTTATTTATTTTTATTTATATTGGATACACATAATCTATTCTTTTATTAATTATCACATCAACATTATAAACATTTTAAGGGATTATCTCACAATTTCATTGTAGATTCCCAAAGCTTGGCGTACATGGAAATTACATTACTTTTGCAGAATACTTAATAAATAACAAAAAAAGTTACACAAGGACCGTAATAGTTTAGTGTATTTGGAAACTCGGAATATAAACAATTAGTCATGTTGAAGGATCTTCATCATCTACCATAACGATCTTCCCCTTTTTGTTTCCTTACCTAAAACCTTTCATTATTTCGTGGGGAAAATAAAACATAAAAAGGGTGAGCTCAAATTCTCAGTAAGGGAAAACATAGAGAACATAAAACAGTCCATAAACATTTGAAAGAAAAAACTTGAACATGAAATCTAAACATTAAAACCTTGAGCAAAGACATAAATCCTGGAAGTACGTAAGGCATATATCATAAAGGAACATCAATCACGAAGAAATATCATGGGAATAAAACATGTAATTGTGGCAACAATTCAGCACTTGTTATAACTTCCATAGTAGCGAAGGCATTTCTGCAAAGACCATCTTAGTGGACAAAGTCCCTTTCGGAATCAAGTTCACTCCTCGTTTCAGTCCTGTAACACTGAACCCGATTAACTTTTTATTCCAGCCATGTCTATCTCATGAGATATAAATCTTTACCCAATGCATTGGAGGGAGATATAGGTCCCACCCATCTCATATTGAAATCATTCTTTCTTGTGCCATAATATAAACATAAATCATTCATCATAACCCAAGAATAAAATGGGTTTCATAAAATCATTCCATCATAACGTAATCTGTAAAAAAAATTTGGATATCATTTCATCATTAGAAAAGTGAGACCATGTCAATCATAGAGACATGATACTTGAAACATACACATGTGAAATAATTTCATCTTAGATGAAATTTGTTTTGATAAAACACTTGAAATGATTCTTTGAGGAAAATATCTTTTTTTCTTCAAAATCATTTTCTTTTCACAAAATGTCATGCAATTTTTAAAAGAAAAGGATTTTGTTAAAAATAATCCTGAAATATTTTGGAGGACGCTTCATGAAAATAAGTCTTTATAAAAATGTAAAAATCCTTTCATTCCATATCTGTTAAAAAACATTCTTCTCGTACTTTTGTCGGAAAAGTAAAAAAGTACCTTGTAGGGTAAATAAAAGAAAGATTACTTACATAACATGGGGTAAAAGTCAAAATGGGTAAAAAGGACTTTAAAAATACATGAATACACTTTTATAAAACATGTATATGGATGATAGAAATAACCCCAGTAAATACTTACGAATAAGCATTCTCGGATAAAAATGAAATTTGAAAAATTATCCCTTGCCTTATTTCCGATATGCTTTGTATGTATCCGAACCTCCTGTATAATGATTTAAATAATGTCATTGACTTATTAAAGAATAATTTTCATTGTTATGATATCATATATGGTTCACTTATGACTTTATATTACCCGTTCTTTTGTAAATTCCATGTTAAAGAGTGTTTTGGGTAAAATCGTTTCATTTGTCGTCCGTGTTTTGACTTGTAATTATTCATATGATTACTTAGATCATGATTACTTAATTATAGAATATAAAACATTATTTATATATAATATATATTCAGAATATACATATATATAATAGATCGATAAATGGAAAGAAATACACCGTTCATGGAGACGGTAGGTCGTACGTACGCATGAACGCTGTTTTCGTTTCCTTATTGAGTTGAATGGAATTAAGTAGACGACATACATATATATATATACATAAATCCAGTAGCTTTATAATTTCATATATTTCATTATTATTGCTTATATATACTTTATAATCATTCTTAAATAGTTAACATGGAGAATGAATCTCATCACGTCGTGGAGACGGTAGTCCGTACGTACGCACAATCGATGATATCATTTCCATAAACGTGGAATTGTATTGAAGTGTATTTATACTATTTCATAATCATTATCACTTTAAAATAATCATTTATAGTTATTATTTACACCATTATACCCATCCAAGTAAGGTGGTGGTGGAAAACAGATTACACCACGGCATGGAGATGGTATTCCATACGTATGCACGCGCGGTGATTTCGTTTTCCGTAGGATGGATAAGAGGTAAAAAAGGATTGTTTCATATTTATAATAAAATATCAGTATATTAGTGATAAAGATGTTATTACATCATAATTAAACAACTAAATAAGAAGAAGTTTAAGAAGAAATAAAGTTGAAAGAATCGGTAACGGACATTACCTCTTCTTTGAAGCGCCTCATTGAGACCTCCTCTTAGGGCAATAAATTGGTCTTTGAAGAAGACCAGGACCTCTAAGATGTTTATAGGGAAGTGGGGAAGTGAAATGGTCAGGTATTGGCAGAGCTTGAAGGCTCAAATTGGTGTGAGGAGGATAGGGAGGATGTTCCCTTTTATAAGGGAAGAGAGGGGCACCTTTGGAAATCTTAAAAATATTAATTTATAATAAATATAAACCCACTTAAAAACCTCTAAAAGTTACTCATATTCGAATATTAAATGATATAGTGTTTTAATCTCATAAACCAATAAAATTTAGACATGTTAGGAATTTATTTTAAACATTATCAACTTGATTTATCCTTATTTAATCAATTTAATTTTATTTGTGGAAATAAAATTCTAAATTTTAAATTATAAAAAATAATTACTTATTTGTTGTTAATTGTCCATAATTGGATACATTATAACATTTTATACCATATAGATTTAAATTTATAATTTTTTAATTTTTTTTTTTTGATTTTTAATCAATTTTATAATATGATATTTTTATAAAATAACAATAGTCTCAATTTTGACACTATTCATTTATTTGAATTTAAATAAACTATATACAGAAGATATGTTCGAAATAAAAGCTTTAATAGATTCATAAAAGTTCATATGTATCTATAAAATTAGTGTATAACATTAAATAGTTCATATAATATTTATTTTATTATTTTTAACACCATTTATTTGGTTTATCTCTTAATAAAATTGTTACTAAAGTATTTTTGTATAATTATTTAATATACATATTTTTTGCATAAAAATTAAAAATAAAATCCTATGATGAAGATAAATCTATTAGCTTTCACAATAATACTTTTACTTGAATTTATCATCTTAAAATCACAATATTTAAATTGTTATATTTATTAAATTATGTAGGTGACAACGTTGGCATCATTTAAAATAAAATAATATAAGTGTCATAATCGCTTTTATAAGGATCCAAATGGTCAAATATTATACAACTAGATTATTATGGTTTAAATTAAAATGGAAAATAAGTTTTGGTCAGAGTTTTGTGCCTTTTATGGTCACTATTAGTTTAGTAAAACTATATTCTTGATTTTTCACTCGATAAACAATTTCTACATCAATATTGTGTCATAATTAATGATAATTATTTAATCCCTAAAAATTAAAAATAAATTCATATGATGTAGATAATTGAATTATCTTTCTGGAGACTATTCGTTTTCGATGTTTAAATAATTTTATCACTAAATTAAAATTAATATACTTATAAGATTTAAGAGAGTGACATGTTGTCACTTTCTTTGGTTTTAATAATAATTAAGTTATTTTCATGGAAAAAAGTCCATTAAATGATTCTAATCCGACCCTTAGGTGATATGGGTCGACTTTTAGTCATCCAATAGGATTTTGGCAGGTGTTAGGGTAATTTTATAATCTTATATTTACCCTTAATTACTCGATTTACCTTTAACTATGGTAAATAAAATTTACCGTAGTTACTATTCATAATGCCCAAAAATAAAAAGTAGTCTATTAATATAATTTGGACCCACTGATTCCAAATATGGAATCCATTTTTCCAAATTCAATTCATAGAAGTTTCAGAAATTAAATTAAAATTAATCATGTTGTCGAAAGAAAACGGGTTTTTGTTTAAAACATTACAAAAGATTGAATTGATTTAACCTACGAATTCAAGGTAAAATCAATGATAATGAAATAAATTATATTAAATGGTAAAAGTATATTCTATTTATACTTTAAGACCATTCAATATTATAATTTAACCACATAAATTATTACGATGAAAGAAGTTGTTTTTAATTAAAATATAGCATGTTTTTACTATTCATTAAAATATGAAAGTTATCAGAATAACATGAAGATTTTATCCAAGGTAAATTTTAATATACTTATTCCAAATAATAATTTTATTTTGTAAAATTTAACTTATAAACATTTCAAAAAATATATTTAAAGTTGGTGCGCCATCAAAAGGCAGCAAAACTGCATTTTTTGAAAAATACTTATTTTACACAAAAAATTTATTTTGTTCACATAAAATGTTTTAGAAAGTTTATAAGATGAATAATAATGTTATAAAATTTAAAATGTGGTTAATTATATTCATAACAGATAGTTTTTTATAATATTATAACCATATATCATTGTTTAGTGAAACCCGGTATTGCGTACAACACATGCTATCGAGGAAGGTCGCGATTGCATGTAATGAAAGCCAAGTCAGGGTTGCGTGTAGTGCAAGACTCCTTTGTTGTTGTGTATAAAAAAATCCAACCATATTTCATTTATACATTGAATATATATATATATACACTCAATGTTGCGTAGAATAAATTCTATCAAATGAACTTGAAATTGTGTGTAATAAGATCCAAGAATTGTGTTGCGTATACTGCAAGCTAATACGGTGTTGCGTATAGAACAAGATAATATTGGTGTAGAATAAAACACATGACATCAAATAAATTAAAAAGAATACTTATCATAAAATCTTGGGGTGTTACATTCTACCCCCCTTAAAATGAATTTCGCCCTCAAAATTCGTCGGGGTTATAAATGGTTTGTTACTTGAGAATTTCTTTCATAGAAACCCACATCGTAAAAAAAGGAATGCTAAAACTTAATTTTAAAAAGTGAAGTATGAAACATAACGGTTACCCAAATTAACTCATCTCTAGTTTTCCACATAGGATACCATAGGTGAAAATATGGATATGGAGGAGAAATCTAACCATCATGTTTTGATGGAGAGTGGTAGAGAACATGGCTATGAAAAATCCGACAATCACAAAGCCATAGATTTGTGATGATATAAGGTACCATCTGATTCATCGGTTATAAGAGAACTAGGAAAACATTTCTAGTTTTCAATATCATTTCCCAAAGTTGAAAATTTTGAATTAGAAGAAATACTTACTTGATTTTGGTACAATCTCACTGTTGTTCGTGAATTGAACAATTTCCACTTCATCTCTTAAAGAAATGAATTTGAATTTGTTATTCGTGGAGCATTAGCAGATCATGTGATAGAATGATGGGTCATTCGATCTATTTCAAACAAAAGGTTAGCAAAAGTTATAAGTCCATATTATGGTGAGATTAATCTTATATGGTTCCAAAAATGGACTTATACTTTATTTATCATTCCGCTTAATAAAATAAAACTACTTTCCACTAACCAGGGACTTCTTATAGGCCAGTGGTAGGCGATAAAGGCCTGTCGCACTTCGGTTGTGGGTTTGATTTCCACAGCCTTGTCCGATGTGATGGGCTGTCGCCCGTCTTGCAAGTTGTCCTTTAACTAAAACTACATTAACTATATTATCCCATTAATAATATCGAAAAAGGTTCTATCATTAAACAATACTAACTTATGTCCAACAAAATCCATTCCAATCTTTAGGCTAATCCATAATATTGCAGTCCATTGTAATATTATAGTGAAAACGATTACCAGATATTTCATATAACAAACATGTTAATACAATCGTCGATCCCCATATATCATAAGATACGTATTGTTGGTCAAATTACAAACATGTGAATAACATAATCATTTATTCTCTTGAATAATGAATACCCATTGAACCTTAGTGAAAACATGAATGTTGTTAAATTTTAACACTTTACTCACACCAAAATCTAAAAAATTCTATATACTCAAACTATAATATCACTTAGTCCTTATATCAGTCATGAGCTCATGAATACAATCAAACATCTCATTATCTTCTTATCCCATCATTATGCGCATATCATCCACTTTCCAAAATTATCTGAATAACCTTTCATGGTTACTGGTACCATTCATCAAACACTTTCAAAACATAAGGAAAGACAATAGTGTAAAAATCCTTAGATGTCTCTTTATTCCATAGTACCATGAGATTACTTATACAACATTACTCATGATAAACATGTATTCATTCCACTACCTTCTTAAACCACTGACTGATCTTGAACAATTCTTTCACTTCACATATCATTTGTAGTCTCTTCATCATTATCCACATAAATACAACCCATATGACCATGCTGATTCTCTTGATGAGATTTTCCCTTAGGGAATTGGTTTGCATAATGCCTGTACATTCCACATTTAAAACACTTAACCGTTGTTGATGTGTTAGAAATATCATTATCCTTGTCCATGGTGTTAACTGCACCTTTTCTTTTACAATTACTAGCTTTGTTTTATTCTTTTCCACACCTAAAGAATCTTCCTGTTCCTTTGAAACATTCTCCATGATGCCTCTTCCCACATGATTTACATGAGGGTAATTGAACTTTCTTTCCTCTCTGATCATCATGAAACCCCATCTTTCTCTTATTAGCTGAGTCAGGAAACTTACCAAAGTTGAGATTATTGATCATATTATGAGATTGCTGATTAGGCATAATATCGATATGTGGACCTCCAGATCCAATTTCATTTGGTTTCTCATGAAAAATATCATTCCATTGTCCATCATATCCTCCATTATTGTGAATATTACTGTTTCCAGCCTTTTTCTAAAACCCAAAAATAATAGTGTGAGAGGAAAAAATCATGATAGGAAAACAACATAATAAAGGGGGAGTAACATCAATATCTAACATCTTAGGTTTAATTCTATGATCTTTAGCGCAATTCTAGGACTATAACCTATATTTATACTTACCCTTAGGGACATCCCTAGACATACCTTATAAATATCTCTAGGGATCTCACTAAAGCTTTCGCATCCTAGTTTCCAAAGGTTAACTAAACCTTTCCTCTGATACCAACTATAGAGACCCAAATCTTGACATACATGGAAATTACATTACTTTTGTGGAATACTTAATAAATAACAAAAAAAGACACACAAGGACCGTAATAGTTTAGTGTCTTTGGAAACTCGGAATATAAACAATTAGTCATATTGAAGGACCTTCAACATCTCCCATAACGATCTTCCCCGTTTTGTTTCTTTACCTAAAACCTTTCTTTATTTCCTGGCGAAAATAAAACATAAAAAGGGTGAGCTCAAAAGCTCAGTAAGGTAAAACATAGATAACATAAAACAATCCATAAACATTTGAAAGCCCAAACTTGAACATGAAATCTAAACATTAAAACCATGAGAAAAGACATAAATCTTGGAAGTACATAAGGCATATATCATAAAGGAACATCAATCTCGATAAAATATCATGGGAATAAAACATGTAATTTTGGAAACCATTCAGCACTTGTTATGATTTCCACAGTACCCAAGGCATTGCTCCAAAGACCATCTTAGTGGACAAAGTCCCTTTCTGAATCGAGTTCACTCCTCGTTTCAGTCCTATAACACTGAACCAGATTAACTTAGCATTCCAGCCATGTCTATCTCATGAGATATAAATTTTTACCTAATGAATTGGAGGGAGATATAGGTCCCACCCATCTCATATTGAAATCATTCTTTCATGTGCCACAATATAAACATAAATCATTCATCATAACCCAAGAATAAAATGGGTTTCATAAACATCATTCCATATTAACGTAATCCATACAAAAAATTTGGATATCATTTCATCATTAGAAAAGTAAGACCATGTAAATCATAGAGACAAGATACTTGAAACATACAAATGTCAAATAATGTCATCTTAGATGAAAATTGTTTTCATAAAACACTTGAAATGTATTTTTGAGGAAAATATCTTTTTTTTCTTCAAAATCATTTTATTTTCACAAAATGTCATGAAATTTTTAAAAGAAAAGGATTTTGTTTAAAATAATCCTGAAATATTTTGGAGTACGCTTCATGAAAATAATTCTTTATAAAACCGTAAAAATCCTTTCATGCCATATACGTTAAAAAACATTCTTCTCGTACTTTTGTCGGAAAAGTCAAAAAGTACCTTGTAGGGTAAATAAAAGAAAGATTTCTTCCATAACATGGGGTAAAAAGTAAAAATAGGTAAAAAGGACATTAAAAATACATGAATACACTTTTATAAAACATGGATATGGATGATAGCAATAACCCCAGTAAATACTTACGAATAAGCAATCTCGGATAAAAATGAGATTTGCAAAATTATCCCTTACCTTATTTCTGATATGCTTCGTATGTATCCGAACCTCCTGTATAATGATTTAAATAATGTCATGGACTTATTAATTAATCATATTAATTATTATTATATCATATATGGTTCGCTTATGACTTTATATTACCTGTTCTTTTGTAAATTCCATGTTAAAGAGTGTTTTGGGTAAAATCATTTCATTTGTCGTTCGTGTTTTGACTTGTAATTATTCATATGATTACTTAGATCCTGATTATTTAATTCCAGAATATAAAACATGATTTATATATAATATGTATTCAGAATATACATATATATAATAGATCGATAAATGGAAAGAAATACACCATTCATGAAGACGGTAGGTCGTACGTACGCATGAACGCTGTTTTCGTTTCCTTATTGAGTTGAATGGAATTAATTAGATGACATATATATATATACATAAATCCATTAGCTTTATAATTTCATATATTTCATTATTATTTCTTATATATACTTTATAATCATTCTTAAATGGTTAACATGGAGAATGAATCTCATCGCGTCGTGGAGACGGTAGTCCGTACGTACGCACGAGCGATGATATCGTTTCCATAATCGTGGAATTGTATTGAAGTGTATTTATACTATTTATGATTCAATATCAATTTACAATAATCATGTATATTTATTCATTACACCATATTACCCATCCAAGTAAGGTGGTGGTGGAAAACAGATTACACCACAGCGTGGAGACGGTATTCCGTACATACGCACGCGCGGTGATTTCGTTTTCCGTAGGATGGAAAAGAGGTTAAATAGGGTTGTTTCATATTTATAATAACATATCAGTATATGAGTGATACTGATGTTATTAACTCATAATGAAACAACTAAATAAGAAGAAGTGTAAGAAGAAATAAAGTTGAAAGAATCGGTAACAGACATTACCTCTTCTTTGAAGCGCCTCTTTGAGACCTCCTCTTAGGGCACTAAAATTGGTCTTTGAAGAAGACCAGGACCTCTAGGATGTTTATAGGTAAGTGGGGAAGTGAAATGGTCAGGTATTGGCTGAGATTTAAGGCTCAAATTGGTGTGAGGAGGAGAGGGAGGAGGTGCCCTTTTCTAACGGAAGAGAGGGGCAGCTTTGGAAATCTTAAAAATATTAATTTATAATAAATATATCCCCACTTAAAAACAGTAAAAATGGCTCATATTAGAATATTATATGAGATAATTTCTTAATCTCATCAACCAATAAAATTTAGACATGTTATGAATTTATTTTAAACATTATCAACTAGATTTATCCTTATTTAATGAATTTAATTTTATTTGTGGTAATAACATTCTAAATTTTAAATTATAACAAATAATTACTTATTTGTTGTGAATTGTACCTAATTGGATACTTTATAACATTTTATACAATATAAATTTAAATTTATAATTTGTAAATATTTTTGTGATTTTTAAACAATTTTATAATATGTTATTTTTATAAAATAACAATAGTGTCAATTTCGACACTATTCATTTATTTGAATTTAAATAAAATATATACAGAAGATATGTTCGAACTAAAAGCTTTAATAGATTCCTAAAAGGTAATATGTATCTAGAAAATAAGTGGAGAACATTAAATAGTTCATATAATATTTAATTTATTATTTTTAAAACCATTTATTTGGTTTATCTCTTAATAAAATAATTAATACATCATTTTTGTATAATTATTTAATATACTTATTTGTTGCATAAAAATTAAAAATAAAATCTTATGATGAAGATAAATCTACTAAAGTTCACAATAATACTTTTACTCGAATTTATCATCATAAAATCACAATATTTAAATTGTTATATTTATTAAATTATGAAGGTGACAACTTTGGCATCATTTAAAACAAAATAATATAAGTGTCATAATCGCTTTTATAAGGCTCCAAATGGTAAAATATTATACCATTGGATGATTATGGTTTAAATTAACATGAAAAATAAGTTTTGGTCAGGGTTTTGTGCATTTTATGGTCACTATTAGTTTAATAAAACTATATTCTTGATTTTTCACAAGATAAACAATTTCTGCATCACTATTGTGTCACAATTAATGATAATTATTTAATCCCATAAAATTATAAATAAATTAATGTTATGTAGATAATTTTATTAGATTTGTGGAGACTATTCATGTTTGAAGTTTCACTAATTTTATCACTAAATTAAAATTAATATACTTATAAGATTTAAGAGAGTGACATGTTTTTACTTTCTTTGGTTTTAATAATAATTAAGTTACATTCATGTAAAAAAGTCCATTAAATGATTCTAATCCGACCCTTAGGTGATATGGGTCGACCTTTAGTCATCCAATAAGATTTTAGTAGGTGTTAGGTTAATTTTATAATCTTATATTTACCCTTAATTACCCAATTTACCTTTAACTATGGTAAATAAAATTTTCCGTAGTTACTATTCATAATGCCCAAAAATAAAAAATAGTCTATTAATATAATTTGGACCCCCTGATTCCAAATATGGAATCCATTTTTCCAAATTCAATACACAGAAGTTGCAGAAATTAAATTAAAATTAATCCTGTTGTCGAAAGAAAATGGGTTTTTGTTTATAACATTACAAAAGATTGAATTGATTTAACCTAAGAATTCAAGGTAAAATCAATGCTAATGACATAAATTATATTAAATGGTAAAAATATATTATATTTATACTTTAATACCATTCAATATTATAATTTAACCACATAAATTATTACAATGAAAGAAGTTGTTTTTAATTAAAATATAGTGTGTTTTTACTATTCATTAAAATATGAAAGTTATCAGAGTAACATGAAAATTTTATCCAAGGTAAAATTTTATATCCTTATTCCAAAGAATAATTTTATTTTGTAAAATTGAACTTATAAACATGTCAAAAACTATATTTAATGTGGGTGCGCCATCAAAAGGCAGCAAAACTGCATTTTTTAAAAAATACTTATTTTACCCGAAAAATTTATTTTGTTCACATAAAAAGTTTTAGAAAATTTATAAGATGGATAATAAAGTTATAAAATTAAAAATTTGGTTAATTATATTCATAACGGCTAGTTTGTGATAATATTATAACCATATATCGTTTTTTAGTGAAACCTGGTATTGCGTACAACACACGCTATCGAGGAAGGTTGTGATTGCGTGTAATGAAATCCAAGTCAGGGTTGTGTGTAGTGCAAGACTCCTTTGTTATTGTGTATAAAAAAATCCAACCATATTTAATTTATACATTAAATATATATATATATATATACACTCAATGTTGCGTAGAATAAAATCTATCAAATGAACTTGAAATTATGTGTAACAAGATCCATGAATTGTGTTGCATATACTGCAAGCTAATACGGTGTTGCGTATAGCACAAGATAATCTTGGTGTAGAATAAAACACATGACATCAAATAAATTAAAAAGAATTATTATCATAAAATCTCATGGTGTTACATTCATTCTAATCAATATTTTTTATTCTTGAATATGAAATGAATGAAATTACCTGACAATTTTTATAAAAATCCTTACATTTTTTATCATTTGCTTATTAATTATCTATTTCATGTAATATTAACATTTTACCACTCTTTTTCACTAAATGTTTTTGAAAATGTTTTCATGAAATTCTGACTAAATTTTTCCCTTCGGTCGGAAATATGTTTTCTTCCAAAACTATGTTTTCTAAAAATATTATCAAAAATATTTTAAAATTTGAAAATTGTTTTTAAAGTAATTTTCACCATTTCTTAATCTCTACATATTGTTTTTAACTGAATATTTTTATCATTTTAAAATAAATTCCTTTTTTTCTTTTACTGAAAGTGTGAAAAGAAACTTAGTTTTAACATGCATGGTATGAAATGAATTTCTAGCAATCATGACAGCTCCAATTTTTTCATGATTATTTTATATGTTTCAAATATTATTTTCAATGAAAATCATTTCCAAATTATTTCTGAAATTCTAGATTTAAAATGTGATTTTCTAGGAAAAGTATTTCCAAAAAATTTTTCGAAATGAAAAGTATTTTTTCCTCAAGAATGATTTTGAATATATTTTTATGGTATTTCAATTAATAAAATATGAAACCCCATTATTATTACCCCAATGGGTATATATTATGTTGATACCATCCATAGTCTTCCACTCGATGGTTAATGGTCATTTTGACTAACTAAGGTATTAAAATTCTCTTACGTAATTTTTTTTAGAGTCAATAACTTTCTCTTGAAATATTTACAATCCTATGATAATTAGAAATTAAATTTATATTAAATATCCATATTTTTTGTGATGGATATGATTAGTTCTTTAATTGTATACCATTTTTCCATAAAATATTTACTTTCAATGTTATTTGGTTAACTAGGTAAATATTGATAAATATATATCCTTTACACAATACAGATACTTTATGATAAGGCATGTTGTTTATGAATTGAATAAATTATTTGATATATGAAGAATGATTTGGAAATTAAATACATGGACTGGAGACCAGTTAATGTTGGACCCTCAATGCATCAATATTCTCACAAGAAGAAATCATTTGGCCAAAAACCCTTTATATTTGTAACTAATTGGTTTTAAATAGTCTAGAGGATAGATCATAATAGTGTCTTGTGAATAGTATTTACACAAATCATACGAGATTCTTCCCAACATTTTTTAAACTATATTTGAGATAGATTTTTATGGAAATGTTATCATGTTTCTAGGAAACATGATGTCTAATAATTAAGAATTTACTTTATTCATATTTCAATTATTATTGTCCATGATATTTTTTCCATATTATAATATATGGAAGCATTTCATTCTTATCCTATTGATTAAATGGAATGTCTTCTCAATTATTTACCTATCCATATTGATTTTTACATATCTTACCATGATATTTATGATATTTAATTGTATTTTTTTCTAAGTTATTTACAATTCTATGTTGATCATGTTTATTGATTCATGATATCTTCTGTTATACATAAACCTTACTATGCATTTTATCTCACCCTTACTTTGTTTCCATTAATAAGGATTCCATGAAGTTTATTATGATAGATGTTCAACGATATGCTAGATAGAATAAAATTATTATTGAAATAAAATATATTGTACTTTTTGTATCCAAATGTAATGTAAGAATTATATATATATCTAGTTTACCGAGACTACTAAACTATTCAGTCATTGATGATGTGTTTCATTGTATCTTAAGATAATTTAATGGTAGCAGGAATTGAATCTAGGTTTTTTGGGTTAGAATCACTATAAAGTAACATTTATACCATTCAATATTTAAGTTTGGAATTTAATTCATATTTATTAAGAGGAATTAATATATAATAATACGAGTACATATTATACTTTAAATTTCTTTATTGACCAAAAAAATTTAAATTAATTGTCAAAATTATAACTAATTATCCTAAGACAAACTTGATCCAAATAATAATCCTTTTATTATTTAAGACATGAAATTTTATATACAATATATATGCATGTACCTATACAAATGAATGCATTTAAATTACTAAGAACAAAATTTTCACTTCTTAAATTCTTGAAAATAGGAAATAAAACAATAAAACATGCATAATGGTAAAACATACAAAATAAATCCTATTAAAAACAACCATAATGGTGTTTATATAAGAAAAAAAATATAAATAATCCAATATGATCAAGTTAAGAATACTTATCTAAGATATTAATAACTTTAAAATTATATATATGACTTACCAAGATATGGAATCTAGATACCAAAGTTAGAATAAACACACTTAATTGATTATTTTACATCTATAATCCTTTTACCAAAAGAAATAATGCACAATACTAAAAACCAAAGGCTTACTATCTTGGGAGATTAGCAACATAAACAATATATTTTACCATAATTTTGAACATTTCCCCAAAAAATACAACTATAAAATTTCTTATTAATATCTCACATGAAATAATAATTTTCATAACTAGGGAATGGGAAAAATATAATAAAGGGGTGAGCTCAATCGCTCAGCAAGGGTAAATATGGGAGATAGAAATTGGAGAACATAACTGAGCATAAGATGATAAAAAGTGTTATGATAACATAATAATAATACAATATCATAAATAAGAGAAACATACCCAGAAAATTAGATCAAAAAAGATTCATGGCATAAAACTTTTACATAACATAAACCATGAATAAAAATAGTGTGGAAACCTAAACTAATAATCTTAGTTCTTAAGAACATACATAACATATTCTGTTGTAATAACATAAGAATATATGATGGAAATGTAACATATCATAGAAAAATGGATTGGTAGATAATTTTAGAAAACCCATAATTATATAAAAACATTTCCTCCATGAGTTATGAACTTTCACCCAAACTCATGAGAAAGTAAATTATGCCCGCTTATATATGCCTCATGAGATAGAAGGTTTCATACAATATATTATAGGGTGATATAGGATCCCAATCCTTATCTATTCATACTTACATGTGCCGATTTAAAATCATTCAGATATCACGTCATAAATAACCCATGAAAATAAAATATGTTTTAAAAAACTGTCAAATAGAAATCATTCACTATTCATAGTATAAACAAACCATTGAAAAAAATAGGTTTCATAACATTTCCAATGAATATAAGATAAAATCATGGATTAAATCAAGAGACATAGAAAATTTGATCATCCCAAAGGGATCGGTTGTAACACCCCAGGTAAATAAAGAATATGACATTTTTATATTTATCCATATTTGTGAATAAAATAATAATATTACTTTAAAGGGAACTCTATGCTCGATGGAGTACCCAATACACGGCAATGAGATCCTTTGAAATCTTACGTTGCACTCTAATAATAAAATAATATTATTTTAAATGGTAGTTAACGCCTAGCCATTGTAATGGTAGGAATGAACGGAACTAACTAAAAAATGATTATTTATGTTTGTCAAATATTTTTACTTTTTACAATAAATGTTAGAGGATTAAAAATGTGAATGAATCTAATTTTATGCGTAAACATTCTAATATTCTTTAAAAGGTCGATTAACCACCTTTTGATGGCGAATCTCTTTTAAATCCACTTTTTTACAATTTCATGTGTTATATTTGACAAAATAAAATTCTTCTTTAGAATCGGGACATCAAAATTTACTTTCAGTAAATTTTTTGTATATTTCCGATAAAGTTCATTTTTTAATGAATAGTGAAAAATGTTGTATTCGAATTCAAAACCTATTTTTAATCTAATTTATTTATATGATTAGATTATGTTTTGAATTGGTTTTAAAATGAAATTAGAATATATTTTTACCATTTAATCCAATGTTGGTCATTGGAATTAATTTCACTTTGAAATTGGACGTAAACTAGTGTTAATCTTTTAATAGATATTGTTTCTTAAAAATACGCTATTTGTTTTGACAACAGGGAATTAATTATTAAATTAATTAGTGAAACTAATATGTTTTGAATTTCGTAAAATAGACATCATTTTTGAATTTGGAATATCAAATATATCTTAGGGTGAATTTTTGGTATTTTTCTGAAAAACTTCAATTTTGATGAATAGTGAAACCATTAAGTGGTAGTTAAAGAAACTGATTTTTCGTTTAAATGAAACTTTACCACTTATGTGATTTGATTTTAAAAAATCCAAAATACATGGTTTTCATTAGGAAGTAAAATGTGGTTCAATGATATTAAAATAATTTTTTGGTGAATAGTTACTTTTAAGTTTTTAATCGCGATTAGAGGTAATTAGTGTAATTTAAGGTAAAAATAATGTTTTAATAATATGAAATGACCTTTACACATGTCCTACCCTTATTGTATGAGTCATGGAGAACCAATACAATCCATGGGACATCTTGGGGACCCCATGGAGCCACTTTGGTTGGAAAATGACATTAATAACTTTTTATTTAAAGTTAAAATTAAAATGTCACAAACATGTATTGTTTTACTAAAACAAATTTTACATGGGGTTATACAAGTCATATTTTTTACTATAAATATTTATTAGAAATCTAAAATTATTTCCTACATCATGATAGTTTTTTTAATTTTTAGACATTAAATAAATTAAATTATTTATGACAGCATGATGATGCAGCGATTACCTCATTATATAATCATTTAAATAAAATGAAACGATAATGTAAAATATAAGACCTAAACTTTTCAAAAACCAATTTTATGGGTGGATTTCGAACTCTTATCACATTATCCTCTAAATATATAATTTTGGGACCTTTAAAATCCGAAAATCATTTTATAATAATGTAAATGTTTATAACTTTCCAAGAGTGCCCCTCCTCTCCTCTTATAAAAGTCCCCCACCTCTACCATGTTACCCAAACCTCTCAAGCCTTTGGCTCGGCCAAACCCTGACCATTTCATCTCTCCACATCCCTCTCTTCATCATTGAAGCCTCACCTTTGGGCAGAATCCTTTCCAAGGAAGCCTTTGATCTCAAATCATAAAGAGTTACCCAATTTAAAGGTAATGTCTTCCCTTGTGTTCTTTTGTTTTCTTTTGCTTCTACAACCCTATAAACTCTTTTTATTCCTTTATTTTGTAAAAACACCAGTATATTAAATATACTAGGATGTTGTTATGTGAAGGATTTGAGCTACACTTACACACACCTTTGTCTAATGGTTAAAGAACATATTGTTTCTGTGGATGGCGAATTTCTGCCTCACGAAACGATGATTGTTCAATCTTCGCTTAACACCTTTCATGGTGGCCATTATGATGTCACTATATTTTATATATGATATATATGGTATTTATGTTTTATATATCTTTCTGAATTTTATATTTAAAACATGTCATTATGCTTTTCATGTTGTGAAAATGCGATAATTTCATACGAGAAAGTGTGGACTACAGCCCCCTCAACTGATGTGACTTGTTCATGCAATACATGGAATGTATAAAGAATGAAATTAATGAACTAATGTGACATATAAAACATATATATTATACTGGAATTATAATATATATATCTCTCAATTATTTTTAATTCCACTAATATGACAAAGAAATGAAAGTAGCGTCCATGCCTACGTACGGCCTACCATCTCCATGAACGGTGCATTTCATTTCTTTTTATCTCCAAATGTTATGTAGTAGTATAAAATGAATATTTACTGGATATATATTATATTTAAATAATTAATACTATTTTGGAGATGATTTACTTATAACTACATGGAAAATCATTTTCAAACAAGTTCATTTTTGACTCATGTACCAAACATCGACAAGAACGTCTGATATGAACTCAAATTATTATGACATTATAATTTGTGATATGAACTGAATAATAATCATTAAAAGATTTACTTAAGTAATTATAAATTGACCAATGTTTATTATTCAGGAATATAATGAAACGAACAAGACAAGTCAGACTTGAGGTAAGGGATCCAACCTCTCTCTTTCTTTTTAAGTACCCTCTTTTATGTCATTTCATTTATGATCCATGTTCTTATGTTAGAGGAGGTTATTTTATATTCACCATACTGTAATGTGTATTTTTATATTATGAGACACCCCCTCTTACTCTCATCAATTCCTTTTAATAATTTTTATGTGACACCGTTAGGCTGCCAAATTTTCGTAAGAGATCAAACCTCTCTCTTTCTTTTTAAGTACTCTCTTTTATGTCTTTTATTTTAAGCTCATATTTCTTATCATTGGGGATGTTATTTTATATTCCCCATACTTTAATATTATGTTCATATTATGAGAGACCGTATTTGATCTCATAAATCCATTTTTGGATGTTTTAAGTGGCATCGTTAGGCTGCCGAGTTTTCGTAAGGGATTTTTCATCTCACTTTTATTCCCGTGACATTTATGCTACGTTTTCTACCATTTCATTTTAGTGGTGTATGTATTCCCATCATTATACTCTTTGTGTATTATAATCTCAATTATGGGTATTTAGATCTTCATTGTATGACCCTTCTTCCATGGGGTGTACGTTTCGAAAGTTACCCAAGTCGGTAAGGGAACCTTTCACCCTCCTCTTTTTAAAAGACTTCTTTTGTTATGTCTTTTAATTCACATACTATTATGTTGGGATATTTTCTTATATATCCTTATTGATTTAAATTTTATGTCCAAGTGATGAGATACCATTCTCTCTCTCATCAACTCATTTTCTATATTTTAAAGTGACGTGGTTAGGCTGTCTGATTTTTGTAAGGGAACTTCTTAACCCACTTTCAATTCTTTGGGTTAAACATCTACTTCTTGATTTTATTATGCCAAGATTATGTGTGGAATCTCTATGTTTTAATTTCCACACACCGTTGTGTGTATATACCATTTCTACACATAATCATCTCATTGATAAATTCTAATATGATTTAGATGAAGTTGTATGGGAAATCATAACTCAATCTCATTTCATTGAGTTAAATATCTATGTCATTGGTTTTTTTTCCAAGATTATGGGTGAATGAACTATGATTGTTTTACACTTAATATCCACTTATATTTGTTGTATTCACATTTTTCACACATAATCATGTAATTGATTTATCCTTAATCTAATGATACTGACTTTGTAAGGGACTTCGTCTCAATCTCCTTTCATTGAGGGCTATTTTGTTTTATAAACAACTCTCTTTTATACGGTGTATAAATCCCTTTGACTTCTACTTTTATTCAAAAGGAATATTTTCTATACAAAGTGTTTTACTAAATGACGAAAAGTATGTTTCTTTTTAACGTACGCGGTGACAATGACCTTTCCGCTACTGCGAGTATTATTTGATCTTTGGCTTCCTCAACAAGATGTTATATTTTTAAAAGTAAATAAATCCCATATACTATTTTTGGTTTTGAAAATGGATTTGATAATGGATTTTTTATGTCAATATATTTACGTGATATATTGTGCTTGAAATGTGGAAATGTTTTCTTTCCTTTATAATTGTTTGTGTGTTATGATTTTATAATGGTACTTGGACATTTGACGGGTGGTTATGAGATAAACCATATGACGGGTAGTGCCGTGAATACTAGGATGGGTGGTTACGTTATAACCTCCAATGCATTGGGTATGGAAGTCGGTCGTATGGCTACTCCATTAAGTGATATGTGTGGAAGTTGACCATATGGTTATTCCATTTAAGTATTTTTATGTCCCAAGTTACCATTATATGTTATGTGTTCTTTTTATGGGTTTTATGGTAATATTTTGGTTACAAAATGGTAAGTAATGATATTTTATTCAGTGAAGAGTTTTTACTACTTCATAAATGTGAAAAGTATTACGTTGATAAAGTATACATGGTTTACTTGTTGTTTTGAAAAACTAACACTGTTACTTTTTTGTGTATCCCTTACTGAGATTTTTATGCTCATCCCAAGTTTTTTTTTTGAAATTTATTTCACAGGACATAATGTGGAATAGGGTCAAGGATGGGATCATGGAAAAGTCATGTTGTCTTAAGCATGGAACTAGACATGACTTTTTTTTCAATAGTTCATGTTTTGTAAAAAAAAGGAAGCTATATGGAAGTTTCTACTTTGTAATATTTTAGAGATTTAATAGTTATGTCCTAATTCTCTAAAACTCTAAACCTGAAAATATACTCTATGTGAATTATTCATTTAATTCATGATTAAGTAATGTTTAAGGCTGGGTCCTTATAGTTGGAATCAGAGGTCGGTTTAGATAACTTTAGAGGTTAGGGTATTCTCTAAGAATAAGTGACATTACCATAATGGTTAGGATTTCAGAAAGAGTCCTAGTTTTAGATAAAGTGAATGAGTAAGTATATCTTACTGTTTATCTTACTCATTAGTACATGATGGTTTTTTTATATACTCGAACTGGCATTTCTATTTTTAGAAAATGGATGGATCTAGTAGGCACTAAAGTGACAATGGGTTTGAAAGAAACTATGGTGGATCTCTGATTAAGAGACAGGATGAAATGGGGGATTCAATGAGGAATATTGTGGTTGTTCTAAACCGACTATCAAGGAGTCATGATCAACCACTGGAACCTTGGTAAGTTCTTTAATGCATCATGTACAAGATGACCAACTCGATGTGGAAGTTTAGGTAATAATTATATAGGTAACCATTAGGGTTTATATGATCCTTACTTTTGAGGTAATTATGGGTTACTATATGTTATGATGGAAAATGAAATGCATGAGATAAAATTGAGGTTAAATTATGTTATAGTTATTTTTGATGATTTTATCTCTTTTTGGGGAATTATTTGAGAATTATATAGTTTGGAAAAAGGACAACACACAGACCGTGTGACAACCCGTCACGTCGGACAAAGCTATGGGAATCGAACCCAAAACCAAAGTATGACTGGTATTTATCACCTACCACTGGACTACGTGAAGTCCCTAGTTATTTTGACTAATTCGTTTTAGTTAGATAACTTTATGAATTAAGAGTAAGTTGATTTTGGTTTATCTATGGAAATTATTAACCTATCATGGAGGATATGTGATTAGGTTAATTACTTTTCAATACGTGACTTTAAGAGAAACTCATGTTGTTTGGAGATAAATGTTGTGATTTAACTTGGATGACTATGTGATTAAATCCTTCAAATATTTGGGTTTCAATCTTAGTTTGGATTACATTTGGTCTTCATAGAAATTTGGATCTTGTTGGACAAATTTTGGAGATTAAGAATAGATTTCCTTTTTATAAAGGATTATCCTTTTTGGGTATTATATGATCTCATACTAACCTTTTTGGTTTTAGTTTTGGTTATGGTCTAAAGAAATGGGAATTATATAGTCCTCCTTTTTGGATTAGGTGATTCTCTATAAGTTGATTATAGCTCTCTTAATGTAAACAAGTCATCTTAAATACTCATATTTTGGAGAAAATATGAGTTCGTGTAAGAAATCTAGTAAAAGTTGAAAGTCAAAATGACAAGTAAGTATGTTTCCTTATGTTTTAGTTAAGATCATAAATAAATTCCTCAATGAAAAGTAACTTAAAGAAATTTTTGTCTGTTAACTTTTCCTATTTGGGAATCCAATACCGTTTAACCCATTACAAGTTTGTGATTTTCTGGTGGTTAGCTTTCTCTTAAACATGTTTTTTATCACTCTCCCTAAGAACATGGCCCTTTTCTTTTTCTTCTATATCCATGTTTTCCTACATGGAATCCTAGTATGGGTTAACTCGGGTGACCTCTGTACTTCTCTTTCTTTCTTTTAAAGTGAATGTTTTACCGACTCTTGTTCTGATGTGGGACTTTCAATGATTTTTCTGAACCCAATTTTAAAATTGCAAGGACGCAATTCCCAAAAGGGGGGAAGGATGTAACACCCCAGGTAAATAAAGAATATGAAATTTTTATATTTATCCCTATTTGTGAATAAAAAAATAATATTACTTTAAAGGGAACGCTATGCTCGATGGCGTACCCAATACGAGACAATGAGATCCTTTGAAATCTTACGTTGCACTCTAATAATAAAATAATTTTATTTTAAATAGTAGTTAACGCCTAGCCATTGTAATGGAGGGAAAGAATGAAACTAACAAAAAAATTATTATTTATGTTTGTCAAATATTTTTACTTTTTACAATAAATGTTAGAGGATTAAAAATGTGAATGAATCCAATTTTATGCGTAAACAATCTAATATTCTTTAAAAGGTCGATTAACCGCCTTTTGATGGCGAACCTCTTTTAAATCCACTTTTTGAAAATTTTATGTGTTATATTTGACAAAATAAAATTCTTCTTTAGAATCAGAACATCAAAATTTACTTTGTGTAAATTTTTCGTAAATTTCTGATAAAGTTAATTTTTTAGTGAATAGTGAGAATGTTGTATTTTAATTCAAAACCTCTTTTTAATCTAATTTATTAATATTATTAGATTATATTTTGAATTGGTTTTAAAATGAAATTAGAATATATTTTTACCATTTTATCCAATGGTGGTCATTGGAATTAATTTCACTTTGAAATTGGACTTAAACAAGTGTTAATCTTTTAATAGATATTGTTTCTTAAAAACACGCTATTCGTTTTGATAGCGGGAATTAATTATTAAATTAATTAATTCAACTTATATGTTTTTAATTTTGTAAAATATACATCATTTTTGAATTCGGTATATCAAATATATCTTAGGGTGATATTTTTGGTATTTTTCTGAAAAACTTCAATTTTTGATGAATAGTGAAACCACTAAGTGGTAGTTAAAGAAAACGATTTTTCATTTAAATGAAACTTTACCACTTCTGTGATATGATTTTTAAAAATCTGACAAACATGGTTGTCATTAGGAAGTAAAATGTGGTTCAATGAGATTAAAATAATTTTTTGGTGAATATTAACTTTTTTGTTTTTAATCGCGATTAGAGGTAATTAGTATAATTTAAGGTAAAAATAATGTTTTAATAATATGAAATGTCCTTGAAACATGTCCTACCCTTATTGGATGAGTCATGGCAGACCAAGACAATCCATGGGTCATCTTGGGGACCCCATGGAGCCACTTTGGTTGGAAAATGACATTAATAACTTTTTATTTAAAGTTAAAATTTAAATGTCACAAACATGTATTGTTTTACTAAAATAATTATTACATGGGGTTATACAAGTCATATTTTTTACTATAAATATTCATTATAAATATAAAAATATCTCCTACATCATGATTGTTTTTATAATTTTTAGACATTAAATAAATTAAATTATTTATGACACCATGATGATGCAACGATTACCTCATTATTTAACGATTTAAATAAAATAAAAATATAATGTAAAATATATGACCCACAGTTGTCAAAAACCTATTGGATGGGTGGATTTAGAACTATTATCACCTTATCCTCGAAATATATAATTTTGGGTCCTTTAAAATCCGAAAAGCATTTTATAATAAAGTAAAAGTTTATAACTTTCCAAGAGTGCCCCTTCTATCCTCTTATAAAAGGCCCCCACCTCTACCACCATACCCAAACCTCTCAAGCCTTTGGATCAGCCAACCCCTGACCATTTCATCTCTCCACATCTCTCTCTTAATCATTGAAGCCTCACCTTTGGGCAGAATCCGTTCCAAGGAAGCCTTTGAGCTCAAATCAAAAAGAGTTACCCGATTTAAATGTAATGTCTTCCTTGTGTTCATTTGTTTTATTTTGCTTCTCCAACCCTCTAAACTCTTTTTATTCATTTATTTTGTAACAACACCAGTATCTTCAATATAATAGGATTTTGTTATGTGAATTATTCGAGCTACACTTACACACACCTTCGTCTAATGGTTAAAGAACATACTCTTTCTGTGGATGGCGAATTTCTACCTCACGAAACGATGATTGTTCAATCTTCTCTTAACACCTTTCATGGTGGCCATTATGATGTCACTATATTTTATATATGATATATATGGTATTTATATTTTCTATATGCTTTTGAATATTATATTTAAAACATGACTTTATGCTCTTCATGTTATGAAAATGCGATAATTTCATACGAGGAAGTGTGGACTACCGCCCCCTCAAGTGATGTGACTCGTTCATGCAATGCATGGAATGTATAGAGAATGAAATTAATGAACTAATGTGACCTATAAAACATATATATTATACTGGATTTATAATATATATATATATATATCTCAATTATTTTAATTCCACTAATATGAAAAAGAAATGAAAGTAGCGTTCATGCGTACGTACGTCCTACCATCTCCATGAACGGTGAATTTCATTTATTTTTATCTAAAAATGTTATGGAGTAGTATAAAATGAATATTTACTGGATATATATGATATTTAAATAATTAATACTATTTTGGAGATGATTTACTTATAACTACATGGACAATCATTTTCAAACAAGTTCATTTTTGACTCATGTACCAAACATCGACAAAAACGTCTGATATGAACTCACATTATTAACAAATTATTATAACATTCTAACATGTGATATGAACTGAATAATAATCATTAAAATATGTCTTTAAACAATTATAAATTGACCAAAGTTTATTATTCAAGAATATAAAGAAATGAACTAGACAAGTCAGACTTGAGGTAAGGGATTCGACCTCTCTCTTTCTTTTTTAGTACCCTCTTTTATGTCATTTAATTTATGATCCATGTTATTATGTTGGAGGAGGTTAATTTATATTCACCATACTGTAATTTTTATTTTTATATTATTAGATACCCCCTCTTACTCTCATCAATTCTTTTTAATAATTTTTAAGTAGCGTCATTAGGCTGCCGAATCTTCGTAAGAGATCCAACCTCTCTCTTTATTTTTAAGTACTCTATTTTATGTCATTTCTTTAAAGCTCATATTTCTTATATTTGGGGATGTTCGTTTATATTACTCATACTGTAATTTTCTGTTCACATTATGAGAGGCCCTATTTGATCTCATAAATCCATTTTTGGATGTTTTAAGTGGCGCTGTTAGGCTGCCGAGTTTTTGTAAGGGATTTTTCATCTCACTTTTATTCCCGGGACATTTATGCTATGTTTTCCACCATTTACTTTGAGTGGTGTATTTACTGCCCATTATTATACTCTTTGGGTATTATAATCTCAATTATGGGTATTTAGATCTTCATTGTATGACCCTTCTTCCATGGGGTGTGCGTTTCAAAAGTTACCCAAGTCGGTAAGGGAACCTTTCACCCTCCTCTTTTTAAAAGACTTCTTTTGTTATGTCTTTTAATTCACATACTATTATGTTGGGATATGTTCTTCTATATCCTTATTGATGTAAATTTTATGTCCAAGTTATGAGATACCATTTTCTATCTCATTAACTCATTTTCTGAATTTTAAAGTGACACCGTTAGGCTGTCTGATTTCTGTAAGGGAACTTCTTAACCCACTTTCAATTATTTGGGTTAAACATCTACTTCTTGATTTTATTATTCCAAGATTTTGTGTGGAATCTCTATGTTTTAATTTCCAAAAACCATTTTGTGGATATACTATTTCTACACATAATCATCTCATTGATAAATTCTTACGTCATTTAGACGAACTTTTATGGGAAATCATAACTCAATCTCATTTCATTGAGTTAAATATCTATGTCATTGGTTTTGTTTTTCCAAGATTATGTGTGAATGACATCTGATTGTTTTACACTCAATATCTACTAATATTTGGTTTATTCACATTTTTCACATATAATCATGTAATTGATTTATCCTTAATCTAAGGATACTGACTTTGTAAGGGACATCGTCTCAATCTCCTTTCATTGAGGAATATTCTGTTTTATACACAAATCTCTTTTATATGGTGTATAAACCTCTTTGACTTCTTCTTTTATTCAAAAGGAATATTTTCTATACGAAGCGTTTTACTAAACTAAAAAAAGTATGTTTCTTTTTACCTTACGCAGTGACAATGACATTTCTGCCGCCACGAGTATTATTTGATCTTTGGCTTCCTCAACAAGCCGTTATATTTTTAAAAGTAAATAAATCCCATATAATATTTTTGGTATTGAAAATGGATTTCATAATGGATTTTTTATGTCAATATATTTAAGTGATATATTGTGATTGTAATGTGGAAATGTTTTCTTTCCTTTATAATTGTTTATGTGTTATGATTTTATAATGGTACTTGGACATTTGACGGGTGGTTATGTGATAAACCATACGATGGGTGGTGTCGTGAATACCAGGACGAGTGGTTACGTTATAACCTCCAATGAATTGGGTATGGAAGTCGGTCATATGGCTATTCCATTAAATGATATGTGTGGAAGTTGACCGTATGGTTATTCCATTTAAGTATTTTTATGTCCCAAGTTACCTTTATATGTTATGTGTTCTTTATATGGGTTTTATGGTAATATTTTGGTTACAAAAGGGTAAGTAATGATCTTTTATTCAGTGAAGAGTTTTTACTACTTCATAAAGGTGAAAAGTATTACTTTGATAAAGTATACATGGTTTACTTGTTGATTTGAAAAACTAACAGTGTTACTTCTTTGTGTATCCCTTAATGAGCTTTTTATGCTCATCCCAAGTTTTTTTTGAAATGTATTTCGTAGTAAATAATGTGTAATAGGGTCAAGGATGGGATCAAGGGAAAGTCATGTTGTCTTAAGCATGGAACTAGACATGACTTTTTTTTCAAGAGTTCACGTTTTGTAAAAAAAACAAAACTATGTGGAAGTGTCTACTTTGTAATATTTTAGAGATGTAATAGTTATGTCCTAATTCTCTAAAACTCTAATCCTAAAAAAGATCCTCTATGTGAATTATTCATTTAATTCATGATTAAGTAATGTTTAAGGTTGGGTCCTTATAGTTGGTATCAGAGGTCAGTTTAGATAACTTTTGAGGTTAGGGTATTCTCTAAGCATAAGTGACATTACCATAATGGTTAGGATTTAAAAAAGAGTCATAGTTTTAGATAAAGTGAATGAGTAAGTTTATCTTAGTGTTTATCTTCTTAATTAGTACATGATGGTTATTTTTATATACTCACACTGACATTTCTGTTTTTTGTAAATGGATGGATCTAGTAGGCACTAAAGTGACAATGGGTTTGAAGGAAACTATGGTGGATCTTGGATTAAGAGATTGGATGAAATGGGGGATTCAATGAGGAATCTCTTGGTTGTTCTAAACCAACTATCAAGGAGTCATGATCAACCAATTGAACATTTGTAAGTTCTCTAATGCATCATGTAAAAGATGACCAACTCGATGTGGAAGTTGAGGTAATAATTATAAAGGTAACCATTAGGGTTTATATGATCCTTACTTTTGAGGTAATTATGGGTTACTGTATGTTATGATGGAAAATAAAAGGCATGAGATAAAATTGAGGTTAAATTATGTTATGGTTATTTTTGATGATTTTATCTCTTTTTGGGGAATTATTTGAGAATTATATAGTTTGGAAAAAATACAACACACAGACCATGTGACAACCCATCGCGTCGGACAAAGCTGCGGGAATCGAACCCACAACCAATGTGTGACTAGTATTTATCACCTACCTCTAGACTACATGAAGTCCCTGGTTATTTTGACTAATTCTTTTTAGTTAGATGACTTTATGAATTAAGATTAAGTTGATTTTGGGTTATCTATGGAAATTATTAACCTATCATGGAGGATATGTGATTAGGTTAATTACTTATCAATATGAGACTTTAAGATAAACTGTTTGTTTGGAGATAAATGTTATGATTTAACTTGGAATACTATGTGATTAAATCCTTCAAATATTTGGGTTTCAATCTTAGTTTGGTTTACTTTTGGTCTTCATTTAACTTTGGGTCTTATTGGAAAAATTTGGGAGATTAAGAATAGATTTTCTTTTTATAAAGGATTATCCTTTTTGGGTATTATCTGATCTCATAATAACCTTTTTGGTTTTAGTTTTGGTTAAGGTCTAAAGACATGGGAAGTATATAGTCCTCTTTTGTGGGTTAGGTGATTCTCAAGAAGTTTATTATAGATCTCTTAATGTAAACAAGTCATCCTAAATACTCATATTTTGGAGAAAATATGAGTTCATGTAAGAAATCTAGTAAAAGTTGAAAGTCAACATGACAAGTAAGTATGTTTCCTTATGTTTTAGTTAAGATCAAAAATAAATTCCTCAATGAAAAGTAACTTAAAAAATGTTTTCCGTTAACTCTTCCTACTGGGGAATCCAATACTGTTTTACCCATCACAAGTTTGTGATTTTCTGGTGGTTAACTTTCTCCTAAACATGTTTTATATCACTCTCCCTCAGAACATGACCCTTTGATTTTTATTCCATATCCATGTTTTCCTACATGGAATCCTAGTATGGGTTAACTCGGGTGACCTCTGTACTTCTCTTTATTTCTTTTAAAGTGAATGTTTTACCGACTCTTGTTCTGATGTGGGACTTTCAATGATGTTTCCAAGCCCAATTTTAAAATTGCGAGGACGCAATTCCCAAAAGGGGGGAAGGATGTCACACCCCAGGTAAATAAAGAATATTACATTTTTATATTTATCCCTATTTGTGAATAAAATAATAATTTTACTTTAAAGGGAATGCTATTCTCGATGGCGTACCCAATACGCTACAATGAGATCCTTTAAAATTGAAGGTTGCACTCTAATAATAAAATAATATTATTTTAAATGGTAGTTAATGCCTAGCCATTGTAATGGCGGGAAATAACGGAACTAACTAAAAAATTATTATTTATGTTTGTCAAATATTTTTACTTTTTACAATAAATGATAGAGGATTAAAAAAGCGAATGAATCCAATTTTATGCGTAAACATTCTAATATTCTTTAAAATGTCGATTAACCGCCTTTTGATAGCGAACCTCTTTTAAATCCACTTTTTGACAATTTTATGGGTTATATTTGAAACCATAAAATTCTTCTTTAGAATCGGGACATAAAAATTTACTTTGTGTAAATTTTTGGTATATTTCCGATAAAGTTCATTTTTTAATGAATAGAGAAAAATGTTGTATTTTAATCCAAAACCTCTTTTTAATCTAATTTATTTATATGGTTAGATTATATTTTAAATTGGTTTTAAAATGAAGTTAGAATAAATTTTTACCATTTTATCCAATGGTGGTCATTGGAATTAATTTCACATTGGAATTAATTTCACATGGAAATTGGACTTAAACTAGTTTTAATCTTTTAGTAGATAGTGTTTCTTAAAAACACGCTATTTGTTTTGACAACGGGAATTAATTATTAAATTAATTAATTCAAGTTATATGTTTTGAATTTTGTCAAATATACATCATTTTTGAATTCAGAATATCAAATATATCTTAGGGTGAATATTTGGTATTTTTCTGAAAAACTTCAATTTTTTATGAATAGTGAAACCACTAAGTGGTAGTTAAAGAAACTGATTTTTCATTTAAATAAAACTTTACCACTTCTGTAATTTGATTTTCAAAAATCCTACATAAATGGTTTTCATTAGGAAGTAAAATTTGGTTCAATGAGATGAAAATAATTTTTTGGTGAATAGTAACTTTAAAGTTTTTAATCGCGATTAGCGGTAATTAGTGTAATTTAAGGTAAAAATAAAGTTTTAATCATATGAAATGACATTGACACATGTCCTACCCTTATTGTATTAGTCATGGACGACCAAGACAATCCATGGGTCATCTTGGGGACCCCATGGTGCCACTTTGGTTGGAAAATGACATTAATAACTTTTTATTTAAAGTTAAAATTAAAATGTCACAAACATGTATTATTTTACTAAAACAATTTTTACATGGGGTTATACAAGTCATATTTTTGACTATAAATATTAATTAGAAATATAAAAACATTTAATACATCATCATATTTTTTTATCATTTTGATACGTTAAATAAATTAAATTATTTATGATACCATGATGATGCAGTGATTACCTCATTATTTAACGATTTAAATAAAATGAAAAGATAATGTAAAATCTAAGACCTACACTTGTCAAAAACCTATTGTATGGGTGAATTTCAAACTCTTATCACCTTCTACTTGAAATATATATTTTTGGGACCTTTAAAATCCGAAAATCATGTTATAATAAAGTAAAAGTTTATAACTTTCCATGAGTGCCCCTCCTCTCCTCTTATAAAAGGACCCCACCTCTACCACATTACCCAAACCTCTCATGCCTTTGGCTCGGCCAACCCCTGACCATTTCGTCTCTCCACATCCCTATATTCATCATTGAAGCCTCACCTTTGGGCAGAATCCTTTCCAAGGAAGCCTTTGAGCTCAAATCAAAAAGAGTTACCTGATTTAAAGGTAATGTCTTCCCTTGTGTTATTTTGTATTATATTGATTCTCCAACCCTCTAAACTCTTTTTATTACTTTATTTTGTAACAAAACCAGTATCTTAAAGATACTAGGAAGTTTTATGTGAATTATTAGAGCTAAACTTATACACACCTTCGTCTAATGGTTAAAGAACATATTGTTTCTGTGGGTGGCAAATTTTCGCCTCATGAAACGATGATTGTTTAATATTATCTTAACACCTTTAATGGTGGCCATTATGATGTCACTATATATTATATATTATATATATGGTATTTATGTTCTCTATATGATTCTGAATTTTATATTTAAAACATGCCTTTATGCTTTCCAGGTTGTGCAAATGCGATAATTTCATACCAGGAAGTGTGGACTACCACCCCCTCAAGTGATGTGACTTGTTCATGCAATACATGGAATGTATAAAGAATGAAATTAATGAACTAATGTGACCTATAAAACATATATATTATAATTTAATTATAATATATATATCTCTCTCAATTATTTTTAATTCCACTAATATGACAAAGAAATGAAAGTAGCGTTCATGCGTACATACGGCCTACCGTCTCCATGAATGGTGCATTTCATTTCCTTTTATCTCCAAATGTTATCGAGAAGTATAAAATGAATATTTACTGGATATATATGATATTTAAATTATTAATACTATTTTGGAGATGATTTACTTATAACTACATGGACAATCATTTTCAAACAAGTTCATTTTTGACTCATGTACCAAACATCAACAAAAACGTCTGATATGAACTCACATTATTAACCAATTATTATAACATTATAATATGTGATATGAACTGAATAATAATAATTTAAATAGGTCCTTAAGAAATTATAAATTGACCAAATTTTATTATTCAGTAATATAAAGAAACTAACAAGACAAGTCAGACTTGAGGTAAGGGATCTGACCTCTCTCTTTCTTTTTAAGTACCCTCTTTTATGTTGTTTCATTTATGCTCCATGTTCTTATGCTGGAGGATGTTCTTTTATATTAAACACACTGTAATTTTTATTTTTATATGATTAGATTCCCCCTCTTACTCTCATCAATTCCTTTTAATAATTTTTAAGTGGCGTCATTAGGCTGCCAAATTTTCGTAAGAGATCCAACCTCTCTCTTTCTTTTTAAGTACTCTCTTTTATGTCATTTCTTTTAAGCTCGTCTTTATTATATCTGGGGATGTTATTTTATATTACTCATACTGTAATTTTATGTTCATATTATGAGAGACCCTATTTGATCTCATAAATCCGTTTTTGGATGTTTTAAGTGGCGTTGTTAAGCTGCCGAGTTTTCGTAAGGGATTTTTCATCTCACTTTTATTCCCGTGACATTTATGCTACGTTTGCCACCATTTCCTTTGATTGGTGTATGTACTACCCATTATTATACTCTTTTTGTATTATAATCTCAATTATGGGTATTTATTTCTTCATTTTATGACCCTTCTTCCATGGGGTGTACGTTTCGAAAGTTACCCAATTTGGTAAGGGAACCTTTCACCCTCCTCCTTTTAAAAGGATTATTTTGTTATGTCTTTTAATTCACATACAATTATGTTGGTATATGTTCTTATATATCATTATTGATGTAAATTTTATGTCCAGGTGATGAGATACCATTTTCTCTCTCATCAACTCATTTTCTGAATTTTAAAGTGGTGTCGTTTGGCTGTCTGATTTCTGTAAGGGAACTTTTTAACCCACTTTCAATTATTTGGGTTAAACCTCTAATTCTTTATTTTATTATGCCAAGATTTTGTGTGGAATATCTATGTTTTAATTACCACAAACCTTTTTGTGGATATACTATTTCTACACATAATCATCTCATTGATAAATTCTTACGTCATTTAGACGAACTTGTATGGGAAATCATAACTCAATCTCATTTCATTGAGTTAAATATCTATGTCATTGGTTTTGTTTTGTCCAAGATTATGTGTTAATAAACTCTGATTGTTTTACACTTAATATCCACTTATATTTGGTGTATTCACATTTTTCACACATAATCGTGTAATTGATTTATCCTTAATTTAAGGATACTGACTTTGTAAGGGACTTCATCTCAATCTTCTTTAATTGAGGAATATTTTATTTTATACACAACTCTCTTTTATACGGTGTATAAACCCTTTGACTTCTACTTTTATTCAGAAGGAATTTTTTCTATACGAAGCGTTTTACTAAACGACAAAAAGTATGTTTCTTTTTAACGTACGCGGTGACAATGACCTTTTCATCGCCACGAGTATTATTTGATCTTTGGCTTCCTCAACAAGCCGTTATATTTTTAAAAGTAAATAAATTCCATATACTCTTTTTGGTATTGATAATGGATTTGATAATGGATTTGTTATGTAAATATATTTAAGTGATATATTGTGCGTAAAATGTGGAAATGTTTTCTTTCCTTTATAAGTGTTTATGTGTTATGATTTTATAATGGTACTTGGACATTTGATGGGTGGTTACGTGATAAACCATGTGACGGGTGGTGCCGTGAATACTAAGACGGGTGGTTACATTATAACCTCCAATGCATTGGGTATGTAAGTCGGTTGTATGGCTATTCCATTAAGTGATATGTGTGGAAGTTGACCGTATGGTTATTCCATTTAAGTATTTTTATGTCCCAAGTTACCTTTATATGTTATGTGTTCTTTATATGGGTTTTATGGAAATCTTTTGGTTACAAAAGGTTAAGTAATAATCTTTTATTCAGTGAAGAGTTTTTACTACTTCATAAAGGTGAAAAGTATTACTTTGATAAAGTATACATGGTTTACTTGTTGTTTTGAAAAACTATCAGTGTTACTTCTTTGTGTATCCCTTACTAAGCTTTTTATACTCATCCCAAGTTTTTTTTTGAAATGTATTTCCCAGAACATAATGTGGAATAGGGTCAAGGATGAGATCAAGGAAAAGTCATGATGTCTTAAGCATGGAACTAGACATGACTTTTTTTTAAAGAGTTCATGTTTTGTAAAAGAAAGGAAACTATGTGGAAGTGTCTACTTTGTAATCTTTTAGAGATGTAATAGTTATGTCCTAATTCTCTAAAACTCGAAACCTGAAAAGATCCTCTATGCAAATTATTCATTTAATTCATGATTAAGTAATGTTTAAGGTCGGGTCCTTATATCAGTTCATATTAGAGAAATATTGGGTGAAACATGAAGCATAACTCTATTGTGGATATATATTTTTAGAGATGGATAAGAAAATGGGAACAAAATCCAGAAAATATATTTCTTGAAAAAAAATTGTAATCATCGATGTAAAATTAATAGTTACAAGCCCATTTTTAATAAGTTTTTTAAAAAAAAGACTAAAATAAGAAATTATAAAACACCACATTAAATCAGATCCCAAGAATGTAAAATAAATACAAATTAATATTATTCATAAAATATATAGTTAAAGATAAATGAAAAAAAATTTAAAATAAAATGTTTGTTAATATTTTAAAATACATTTCATGAAACTCAAATCATTAAATAAGATAATAAAATTTACACTAGAAAATATTTTAAGAGAAATAAGAAGATCATAATTTATAAAACATATTAATATATCAAAATAATAAAGTATGACATTGGATTAAAGTAAATGACATGGATATTATAACATCCCATGTAAGTAAAGAATAATATATTTTCATATCTATTTCTATTTATGAATTATATAGTGTTTTAGAGGTTTAAAATGAGATTAAATCCAATCTTAGGCATAGAATACTCTAATAGTTTTTAAAAGATTATTTCACTGCCTTTTAATGGAAACCCATTTTTAAATCTAACTTTTGACAATTATAAAAGCTCTATATGTAAAAATAAACATATTCCTTATAATTGGGACATTGAAATTTACTTTGGATAAATATTTGGTATTTTTTTGACAATGTTCATTTTTCAATGAATAGTGAAAAATACTACATTTTACCTCAAAACTACTTTTTCATCTAATTTAATTATATGGTTAAATTATATTTTTAATTGGTTTTAAAGTTTAATTAGAATATATTTTTACCATTTAATCCAATGGTGGTCATTATAATTAATTTCACTTTTAAATTGGACATAAACAAATGTCAATCTTTTGATAGATATTATTTCTTAAAAACACGCTATTTATTTTGACAACGGGAATTATTTTTAAATTAATTACTACAATTTATGTGTTTGGAATTTGGTAAAATGGATTCTATAGTTCTAATCAGAAGTTTCAAATTATGTAATTAATACTCTTTTGTTTTTGGACATTATGAATAGTAATGACATCAATTATCATTAATTATCATGATTAATTTGTAATCGGGTGGTTACAGGTAATAAAATAATATCATAATAATATAAAATGACCCCAAAATGTGTCCAAATAATTTTGGTTGTGTCATTTCAGAACATGGGATTCCTTGTGCCAACTTAGGGACCCCATGGAATCACTTTTGTGTGATAGTGACCTTTTATCATATTATTTTTAAAGAAAGGAAAATATAACCAAACTATGTAACACCTAAGTAAAACAATTTTAATTTTGTTTACATAAATTATATCCTAGACTATAAATAGTAATTGGAACGCTAAAACGATTTCCTACATGATGTTATTTGTTTTATAATTTTTAGATATTAAATAAATAAATTTATTTATGACACCATGATGATGCAGTGATTGCCTAATTAATGAACTATTTAAAAAAATGAAAAGATAATTTAAAATATAAGACATACACTTGTCGAAAACCTATAGTATGGGTGTATTTCTAACCCTTATCACCTTATCCTAGAAATATATTATTGTGGGACCTTCAAAATCCTAAAAACATTTTATAATAAAGTAACATTTCAAGACTTTCAAAAAGTGACCCTCCTCTCTCTTATAAAAGGCCCCCACCTTTACCCCCTTAACCACACCTATCAAGCCCTTGTCTCATCCAAAATATACTCATATTATCTCTCCACATCCCTCTATTACTCTTATAAGCCTAACATTGGGTAGAAGTATTCCCAAGAAAGCCTTTCACTCAAATCAAAAAGAGTTACCCGATTTAGAGGTAATGTCTTCTCTTGAGTTTATTCCTTTTATTTTCCTTCTTCACTCACCACTATCTTCTTATTATTTTATCCCGTAATAACACCAATATCCTCAATATAATAGTATTTTTTTTATGAAAAGGATTCCACCTACACTTACACAAACCTCCGTCTAATGGTTAAAGAACATATTGTTTCTGTGGGTGGCGAATTACTACTTCACAAAAGGATAATTGTTCGATCTTCATTTAACACCTTTCATGGTGTCCATTAAGATGTAAATGTATTTATATATTATATATATTATGTTTATGTTTACTTTATGCTTCTTTTTTTAATATATAGAAAACCTTTATGGTTTCCATTATGTGTAAACACGATAATTTCATTTGAGAAAGTGTGGGCTACCGCCCCCTCAAAGTGATATGACTCGTTCATACCATATGTGGTACATATAAAGGATAGGGTTAAAGATATTATATATGATACAACACTATAATTATAATACTACTATGTATCATTATGTTTTAATTCCATTAAATATGAAATAGAAATGGAAGTAGCGTTCATGCGTAGGTACGGCTTACCGTCTCCATGAACGGTACATTTCATTTCTTACCTCTAAATGTTATATACTATTATAAATACATGTATATGTATGATATATATAATATATATGATTTAAAAATCATGAATATCATTCTGGATATAATTAACCTTTGACCACATGAACAACTTGTAATTATAAGAAGTCCATTTTTGACTTAAGAACCAAATTTTGACAAAATGAACATTATTAACTTAAATGATTACATAATGTTTATAACATGGAAATAAGTCATATAAAAGGAATAATAAACTTGAAAAGGGTTCTTGATAAAGTATAAATTAAATTTAGTTTATTATTCAGGAGATTAAAAAATGATCGAGTCAAGTTTGACACGAGGTAAGGGACTTCGTCTCAATCTCCTTTCATTGAGGAATATTTTTTATTTAATACAAGACATTATTTTATACACTATATAAACACCATTGAATTTTTATTTATTTCAAAGGGAATCTTTTTCTACGAAGTGTTTTACTAAATGAAAAAAATGAATGTTTCTTTTAACGTACGTAGTGACAACAAACTTTCTGCCGCCGCGAGTATTATTTGATCATTGGCTTCCTCAACAAGCCATAATGTTTTTAAAAGAAACTAAATACCATATACTCTATTATGTATTTTGGTATTGAAAATTGTTTTGATAATTTATCTGTTATAGAAATATATTTAAGTGATATATTGTGATTGAAATGTGGAAATGTTTTCTTTCATTTATATTTGTTTTATGTCTTATGATTTCATAATGGTACATGGACATTTGACGGTTGGTTAAATGATAAACCAAATGATGGGTGGTACCATGAATACCAGGATGGGTGGTTACGTTATAACCTCCAATGCATTGGGTATGGAAGTCAGTCTTATTGCTATTTTATTTAGTGACATGTGTGGAAGTTGACCGTATGGTTATTCCATTTAAGTATGTTTATGTTCCAAGTTACCTTTATATGATAAGTGTTATTTGTATGGGTAATATGTTGGTTAGAAAAGGGTAAGTAGTGATCATTTATTCAGTAAAGAGTATTTACTACTTCATAAAGGTGAAAAGTATTACTTATGTTAAAGTATTCATGGTTAAATTGTTCTTTTGAAAAAACTAATAGTTTCCTTCTTTGTGTATTCCTTACTAAACTTTTTATGCTCATCCCAAGTCTTTGAAATGTTTTTCACAGGAAATAAAGTGGAATAGTGTCAAGGATGGGATCATGGAAAGTCATGATGTCTAAAACATGGAACTAGACATGACTATTATTTCAAGAGTTTTTATTTTATGAAAAAAAATGTTAACTGAGTAGAAGTGTCTACTTTGTATCTTTTGAGATGTAATAGTTATGGCATAATTCTCTAAAACTCTAAACCTGAAAAGATACTCAATGAGAATTAATCATTTAATTCAGGATTAAGTAATGTTTTAAGGCTGGGGCCTTATAGTCGGTATCAAAGGTTGGGTTAGATAACTTTGGGAGTTATAATTCTATTAAATGATTATCCAAAAATATTTTTTTTACTCATTATGGTCAAATTGAAATGATATAGCATTTAAATATTACCATGTTGATTCACCTAAGATATTTCAATGTTCAGAATGGTATTCCGCAGAGGAAACATGAAGCTTTATTGGGACAACATCAGGAGGAAAACAACCTTCCAAATCAGCATCCTGACATGGTTGGAATTGGAACTAAACAGTTTGTTGAAATAATGGCGCAGTTGACTCAAGAGATAAATGGTGGTGGTATCCATGCACGAGATCAGCTAGATTAACCACAGAGGAACATGTCAGTGGTGAAAATTTCATGAGGCAACATCCCCCATCATTTAGAGAATCATCTGACCCTGTGCTAGATGAAGGGTGGATTAATGCAGTGGAGAAGATTTTTAATGTCATTGGGTGTTCAGAACATTAAAAGGTCAGTCACGTTGTTTACCATTTTTAGGTGAATTTGATCAGTGGTGGTCGATGGTGAAAAATATCAGGGATAGTGAGGAGATTGATGATCTTGATTGGGATGAATTCAAAGGTATGTTTCTTGAGAAATATTTTCCTAAGGTGGTACGTCATAGGATGGAAAAACAATTCCTATAATTGACGTAGGGGGTGACTCAGTGGCTACATATGAAGAAAAGTTCACTCAACTAGCAAGGTATGGTCCAAATTTCATACGAGATCTTGATTATAAAATCATCCATTTTTACTCAGTATTAAAGCCAAAATATCTAAGGGCATTAGCTTATCATTAGTTCAAAAGTTATGAAAAACTTGTTTGATGGGCGGAGAAGGTGGAAATGGAGTTTTCCTATTATCAGGTTTTCTTTGACAAACAACAGAATAAGAGGTCCAGTTGGTACGCAAAGGGAAAGAATTAATCAAAGAATCCCAGCGGTAAGAAAACCAAATATCCATCCTATGAGAAGTTTTGTAAAATGCATCCTGGAGAATGTTTTTCCAATTATGGAAAGTTTTTTTTACTATTTTAAGTCTGGTCATATTGCTCGTAACTATAAGGAAGCTGGTCAAGCTGGAAATAAAAAGACGGCGGTAAGGTTTTTTAAGTGAAATGAAATGGGTCATTATGAAAATGAGTTTCAAAAAAAGAGCTCTAATGATGGGAAGTAGTTAGACTACAAGCAGAAAGTGGTGGCGAAATCCTTTTCAACTACTTCAGTAAATTTTGGGTCATTGAATGATGTAGTATCAGGTACACTGTTTTTTTGTTCAGTTTATGCCAATGTGTTGTTTGATTCGGGGTCTACACATTCCTTCATTTCTGATAAGTTTTCTAGTAAATTTGGAATTCCATCTCAAGATATGAATCCTGAACTTATGGAAAAACACCAGGGGGAAACATTGATACAAAAAGAAATTATAAAAAACTTTCTATCCTTTTGTGTGGAAAGAATCTACCGTCAAACCGTATTGTTTTGCCTCTAGTATAGTTTGATGTTATTTTGGGCATGGATTGGATTTCTATTTATCATGCTAAGATTGATTGTATAGCTAAAGATGTTTATTTTCAAAAAGATTTTCAATTTGTGTATAAGAATGAACCCTTGATTTTGATAACATATCAGGAAGTTTAGAAACTAGTAAAAGATAGAAATGAATGTTACCTTGCACAAGGAACTATTCATATTAATGATGTGCCAGTGCTAAATGAGTATCTTGATATTTTTCCTGATGAGTTTCCCGGTATTATACATGATCGGTAAGTTGAATATATTGTTGACTTAGTTCCTAATTCAAATCCAATTTCAAAACCCCCTTCTCGAATGGCTCAAGTTGAACATTTAGTGTTAAAGAAGCAGTTGCAGGAATTATTAGATAAATGTTTCATTCGACCTAGCACATCATCGTGGGGTTCCCCTGTCTTGTTTTTTAAAAAGAAAGATGGTTCAATGAGACTTTTCATTGATTATAGATCATTGAATAACATCATTGTTAAGAACAAGTATATGTTGCCTCATATCGATGATTTTTTTGATCAGCTCTAGGGAGCTCAGTATTTTTCAAAGATTGACTTGAGATCGGGGTACCATCAATTGAAGGTAAAGGAAGTAGATATTCCAAAGACCGTGTTTCGTACTAGATATGGAAATTATGAATTTTTAGTTATGCCTTTTGGGTTAACCAATGAACCTACTGTATTCATGTACCTTATGAATATAATTTTCCATTATTTATTGAATAAGTTTGTGGTTGTTTTCATTAATGACATTTTGGTGTTTTATAAAAGTTAAGAGGATCATGAAGGTCATTTAAGGGTTATTTTTCAAAACTTAAAAGAAAATAAACTATAAGAAAAATTCAGCAAGTGTGATTTTTGGTTAAAAAAAATTTATTTCCTTGGTATCATGTTTCTAAAGATAGAATAACTATTGATCCAGCAAAAACAAATGTTGTTGAAGAATGGCCAATACCCACAAATATAACCAAGATTCATAGTTTTCATGGTTTGGCAGGCTATTACAGAAAGTTTGTTAAAACATTAGCATGGTTGTCTAGCCCATTGACTAAGATAACTTGGAAGGGTGTTATTTTTATCTAGGCAAAAGAATGTGATTATTGTTTTCAAGAATTGAAAAGAAGATTGGTAAATTCTCTAGTATTGTCACTACCTTCCAAAAATGGTGAGTTAGTTATCTTCAGTGATGCTTCATTGAAATGACTTGGTTGGGTCCTTATGCATAATGATCAGGTAATTTTTTATGCTTCACGTCAGTTGAAAACTCATGAGTTAAATTACCCTACACATGATTTGGAATTAGCTGCTATTGATTTTGCTTTAAAAATTTGGAGGCATCATTTTTATGGAGTAAAGTGTGAAATATATACTGATCACAAAAGTTTAAAGTATATATTCACATAGAATGAATTGAACATGAGACAGAGGAGATGATTGGAATTAATAAAGGATTACGATTGTACAATTCGTTAACATCCCGGAAAGGCAAATAAAGTGGATGATGATTTGAGTCGAAAAAGTAATGCTTCATTAGCCATGCTATGTTTGGAATGAGATCCTTTGGTTTTTGATTTGATGAAAGTTGGCATAGAAGTTGTTGGTGCAGGAAGTTCTTCTGTTTTTTTTCAGGTGTCAGTGAGATCATCACTATCAGATAGAATTAAGCAAGCACATGAAAGACAGTGGGTTGCAGAAAAATGAAGAGCTAGTTCAGAAGGGTAAGTTTCTTGAATTCAACATTGATAATGATTGTGTTTTGAGGTTTGGGAATAGATTATGTGTGCCTTGTGATTCACAGTTGAAGAATGAGTTGTTATGTGAGGCTCATAGTTCCCCATTTTTAGTTCGTCCTGGAAGTACTAAGATGTACAGTGATCTACGGGAGTATTACTAGTTGGATGGAATGAAAAGAGATATTTCTAATTTTTCTGTGAATTGTTTGACTTTTCAATAGGTTAAAGCAGGGTGAAAGTTACCGAAAGGGATTCTTCAGTCATTACCGGGGCCAGAGTGGCAATGGGAAAATATATCCATGGACTTCATTGTGAGATTACCAAATACATCTTAAGATAATAATTCAATCTAGGTTATTATTGATTGATTGACTAAATCTTCTCATTTCCTTTCAATTCAAGATACATTCCCTCTAGATCAACTTTATCGGTTGTATATTAAAGAGATAGTAAAGTTACATGGAGTTCCCCTCTCCATTGTATCTAATCGTGATCCCAGGTTCACTTCTAACTTTTGGAAAGGCCTTCAGAAGTCATTGGGTACTGAATTAAATTTTAGTACAGATTCTCATCCTTAATCAGATGTGTAGTCAGAACGAACAATTCAGACATTGGAGGATATGCTATGTGCTTGTTAGGTGGATTGTCAAGGAAGTTGGGACCAATATCTTTCATTGGTTGAGTTTTATTATAATAACAGTTTTCATTCCAGTATACAGATGGAACCATTTGAGGCATTATATGGAAAGTGGTGTCGAACTCCATCTTTTTGGGATGAAGTGGGTGAAAGGAAGTTTATGGGACCAGAATTGGTAGAAGAGATGGCTAAAAAAGTTCAAATGATACAGAAACACATGAGAATAGCTCAAAGAATTCTGAAAAGTTACGCGGACAACAAAAGGAAGGATCTCTCTTTTTAGGTAGGTGATAATGTCTTTCTCAAAGTTTCACCATGGAAAAGTATGACGTGATTTGGTAAAAAAGGAAAGTTGAGTCCAAGGATCATTGGATCATATGAAAGTCGGGAGAGAGATGGATCAATTTCATACCGAGTGGCTTTACCTCCGATTTTATCTCATCTACATAATGTTTTTCATGTTTCAATGTTAAGGAAGTACATTCCAGATCCATCTCATGTTTTGAAGCTAGAGGTAGTTCAATAGGAAGAGAATCTATCTTAGGAGGAACCACTTGTCCAAATTCTTGACCAAAGGGAGAATGTTTTGAGTAATAAGGTGATTCATCAAGTAACTAATGTATGAAAAAACCATATAGTTGAAGAGGCAACATGGGAATTTGAAAATTCAATGAGCGATAAATACCCCCACTTACTCGATAAGTAAATAAATTGTAGGGACAAAATTTTATAAAGGGGGGAAGGATGTAACATCCCATGTAAGTAAAGAATAATATATTTTTATATCTATGTCAATTTATGAATTATATAGTGTTTTAGAGGCTTAAAATGAGAATAAATCCAATCTTAGGCATAGAATACTCTAATATTTTTATTATATTGTTTTATCGCCTTTTGATGGCAAACCATTTTTAAATATAAAATTTGAAAATTATAAAATCTCTATATGTAAAAATAAACTTATTATTTATAATTGGTATATTGAAATTTACTTTGGATAAATTTTTGGTATTTTTCTACCAATGTTTATTTTTTTAATGAATAGTGAAAAATACTGCATTTTACTTCAAAACTGCTTTTTCATCTAATTTAATTATATGGTTATATTATCTTTTTAATTGGTTTTAAAGTGTAATTAGAATATATTTTTACCATTTAATCTAATTTTGGTCATTAGAATTAATTTCACTTTGAAATTGGACATAAACAACTGTTAATCTTTTGATAGATATTGTTTCTTAAAAACACACTATTTGTTTTGATAATGGGAATTTTTTTAAAATTAATTTCTACAATTTCTGTGTTTTGAATTTGGTAAAATGTATTCCATATTTTTATTTAGATGTTCCAAATTATGTAATTAAGACTTTTTTGTTTTTGGACATTATGAATAGTAACGACATCAATTATCTTTAATTATCATGATTAATTAGTAATCAGGTGGTTAGGGGTAATAAATAATATCATAATAATATAGAATGACCCCAAAATGTTTCCAAATCCTTTTGGTTGTGTCATTTTCGACCTTGGAATGCCTTTTTCCAACTTAGGGACCCCATGGAATCACTTTTCTGTGATAGTGACCTTTTATCATATTGTTTTTAATGAAAGGAAAATATAACCAAACTATGTAACACCTAAGTAAAACAATTTTAATTTTTTTTACATAAATGATATCTTAGACTATAAATAGTCATTGGAAAAATAAAAATATTTCCTACATCATGGTATTTCTTTTATAATTTTTAGACATTAAATAAATAAATTTATTTATGACACCATGATTATGCAGTGATTACCTCATTAATTAACGATTTACATTAAATGAAATGATTATGTAAACTCTAAGACATAAACTTGTCTAAAACCTATTGGATGGGTGGATTTCAAATCCTTATCACCTTATCTTCTAAATATATCATTGTGGGACCTTTAAAATCCGAAAATAATTTTATAATAAAGTAACATTTCCAGACTTTCCAAAAGTGACCCTCCTCCCTCTTATAAAAGCCCCTGCCTCTACCCCCTTACCCCCACCTCTCAATCCCTTGGGTCATCCAAACTGTTCTCATATTATCTCTCCACATCCCTCTCTTACTCCTAGAAGCCTCACATTGGGAAGAAGTATTCCCAGGGAAGCCTTTGGCTCAAATTAAAACGAGTTACCCGATTTAGAGGTAATGTCTTCTCTCGAGTTTCTTCCTTTTATTTTCCTTCTTCACTCACCACTATCTTTTTAGTATTTGATCCCATAATAACACCAGTATCCTAAATGTACTAAGATGTTTTTATGAAAAGTATTCTACCTATACGTACACACACCTCCTTTCTAATGGTTAAAGAACATACAGTTTCTGTGGGTGGCGAATTACTGCCTCACGAAACGATGATTGTTCAATATTCCTTTAACACCATTCATGGTGGCCATTAAGATGTCACTTTATTTATATATGATATAAATTAATTTTATGTTTTCTCTATTATTCTATTTTTTTATATATATCAAACCTTTATGGTTTCCATTATGTGTAAACATGATAATTTCATTTGACAAAGTGCGGACTACCACCCCCTCAATGTGATATGACTCGTTCATACCATATGTGGTACATATAAAGGATAGGTTTAATGATATTATATATGATACAATACTATAATTATAATAATACTATGTATCATTTTGTTTTAATTCCATTAAATATGAAATATAAATGGAAGTAGCGTTCATGTGTGCGTACGGCTTACCGGCTCCATGAACGGTGCATTTCATTCCATACCAATAAATGTTATGAACTATTATAAATACATGTATATAATGGATATAGATAATATATATGATATCCAAATCCTGACTATCATTCTGAATATAATGAACCTTTGACCACGTGAACAACCTGTAATTATAAGAAGTCTATTTTTGACTTAAGTACCAAATATCGACAAAATGAACATTATTAACTTAAATGATTACTTAATGATTATAACATGAAAATAAGTGATATAAAAAGAAAAATAAACTTAAAAAGGGATATTAATCAAGTATAAATTAACTTTAGTTTATTATTCAGGAGATTAAAGAATGATAGAGTCAAGTCGGATATGAGGTAAGGGACTTCGTCTCAATCTCCTTTCATTGAGGCATATTTTGTTTTAATACAAGACTTTATTTTATACGCTGTATAAAAACCTTTGACTTTTTATTTCATTCAAAGGTAATATTTTTCTATGAATCATTTTACTAAATGAAAAAATGGAATGTTTCTTTTAACATATGCGGTGACAACGACCTTTATGCCACCGTGAGTATTCTTTGATCTGTGGCTTCCTCAAAAAGCCGTAATGTTTTTAAAAGAAAATAAATACCATATGCTCTATTATGTATTTTCATATTGAAAATGGTTTTGATGATGGATTTTTTATAGCAATATAATTAAGTGATATATTGTGATTGAAACGTAGAAATGTTTTCTTTCGTTTATATTTGTTTTATGTCTTATGATTTCATAATGGTACTTGGACATTTAACGGGTGGTTACGTGATAACCCAAATGACAGGTGGTGCCGTGAATACTAGGATGGGTGGTTACGTTTTAAACTCCAATGCAATGGGTATGGAAGTCGGCCATATGGCTATTCCATTTAGTGACATGTGGGGAAGTCGACCGTATAGTTATTCCATTTAAGTATATTTATGTTCCACGTTACCTTTATATGATATGTGTTCTTTATATGGGTAATATTTCGGTTACAAAAGGGTAAGTAGTGATCTTTTATTTAGTAAAGATTATTTACTACTTCATAAAGGTGAAAAGTATTACTTATGTTAAAGTATTCTTGGTTTACTTGTTGTTTTGAAAAAACTAATAGTTTCATTCTTTGTGTATTCCTTACTGAGCTTTTTATTCTCATCCCAAGTTTTTGAAATGTTTTTCATAGACAATAAAATGGAATAGGGTCAAGGATGGGATCAAGGAAAGTCATGCAGTCTAAAACATTGAAATGGACATCACTATTTTTTCAAGAGTTTTTATTTTATGAAAAAAATGGAAACTAAGTAGAAGTGTCTACTTTGTAACTTTTGAGATGTAATATTTATGGCTTAATTCTCTAAAACTCTAAACTTGAAAATATCCTCAATGTGAATTATTCATTTAATTCAAAATTTATTAATGTTATAAGGCTGGGGCCTTATATATATGGAAGACATAGATCCATTAAAGGGATGTGAATCATTCTTAATGAAATTTAAATTTTTTAAAATAAGGGATTTATCAAGGAAAACAACTTGATATGAAACATAAATTACCTAGAATAAAATATGGAAATAAAACATAGAAAAATCATAAGGAATAATATATCAATCTTGAAATATCATAATATAATAAGAATTATTATGAACCATGGGAAATATATGAGTTTAGAAAACTACATACCTTTATTCCTTCTTAATAAAGTTCAATTTATCCTCCTATATAGAAAAAAATCTATTTAATCACCTTATTTATATCAATAAACTCTTTTAAACATCATTTATAATATTTTATTACAAATATATTAGTTATTTATACCCTATTTTCATCATCATATGTTCTTATATTCGATTGTTTATTGTGTACTAGCTTTGTAATTGAAGTGTAGATTCTTGTTTGTGGATTAAAAGTTAATAATTATGTGATTAATATAGGTATTTAGATATATGTTTTATAATTATTTATAAATTTATGGTTTTATTTAATAATTATTTTAGTTATGATTAATGACAATGAGCTTGTTTGGGTAATTTTAATGAACGAGGGGTGGTATCTTAAAAACAGTTTAGATAATATTATTACCATTATAGAACCCAAATATCATTATTTATATATTATTTTCCATTATAACGAAGAATTATTTTTCTTTATTTATCCATGAAAATAATTTATAGCATTTTTATGTAGGTGGTTAAACTGACCCAAACAAGGAAATATTATAATTGATGGGTGAGTATGGCTAATAAAGTGATTATTTTTTAATAACATCATTATCAAAAAATAATAATGAAATTATTTATATTATATTTAATTTTTATACAATATTTTAAGATACATGGATACATTATAAAATTATACTATGGATAATAGAATATGTCACTTTTGTGGAGGTGATAGTCTACATGTATGCACAGGTGACATTTTCTTTTTTCATGTATATAGAGGAAGATAAGAAATGGTTTATAATTTAATAATATTATAAATATTAGAAATATCATATTAATAATTTGAATAATCTTTTATAACCATCCATTTAATGTGGTGATGAAAAATAAATGATGTAGTTATGGGAGACAATAGTTAACACATATGCATGATGACGTCTTCACTTTTCAGATGTTTTTAGGGGAAGGACGAAAATGGATTTTCCATCAGTGTAATAACATTTAATAATATTATTAATATTGATTTAATCATAATTTCATTATATATAATTGTTTTTATGGGGTAGAAGAAGAAAATAATTAATAGAGTTCAGTTGAGGACATTACTTCTCATGTCGGACGTTCTCCCTTGGGTAACACCATAAGGCTCATTAGTTTGGTATTTTTGCAAGGAAAAGAATTTTATCATAGGGTGAGAGATTTTAGGAGATACTAATACTAATTTTTTTTATATAATTCTATAGAATGGTTGTATAAATGACATGGAGTTCATCTCTTTTTATAGGTTAAGGTAATGACATTATTGTATTTATAAAATTTTAATATAAAGTGAGAACATATTTCACATGGAAAGGGGATCCAAAGTGTAAAATAATGAATTGGATAATGATTTAAGTTCAATAATACCCCATATATTCATTTTTTAACATTCTTAAATAGCTTTTTATGTCATTTTCACTTCTATTTTTCACATTTACCATTTTTTTACTATAGTAATAAATTTTTAATAAAATAATTTACTTTTAATGACTTAAAATAATATGATCCTATTATGTAATATTTTCCTAATGACTAAAAATATGAAATACATTATATAAAAAAATTTCAATGTGTGATGAAAATTATTGTTAACATTAGAGCATGCAACATATAGAAGCTTATTTTTTTTGGAAAAGTGTATTTTTTATAATTAATGTTTTATAAGAAAGAAGTATTAATGTTTTTTATTTTAATAAAATTAATTTTTGTTATTATTTATAAAGTATAATTAAATTACATTAAAATAAATTAAAATCCTAATTTTACATAGAAAAAACTTAAAAAAAATATAAATTTTAATAAAAGTTTTATTAGTAAGATATTTCTTATTTTTCACAATGTTAAACATGGGTTTTCTAAATTCTACATAGTATTTTTAAAATGAATAATTTGAACCATAAATAAATTTTTTAACATGAAATATGTTTTATAAGTTTTTAAGTCATTCTTCCTTCTTGATATATCCATAAACTCTATAGTTTTAGAAAAAAAATATTTTTACTATTCACCTAACAATACATTGTTTGGGAAAAATAAAAAAAAGTAATCTTAGAATAATTTTGATATGTGGAATTAAAAATTAAGTTAATTTTATAAAATTAAATTTATAAATTTTATATTAATAAATTTGAATACAAAACCCATTTGTAGAAAACAATGTAGTTTTAGGGAAAAAATGACTCTTGTATTAATATAGATTTTTAAAAAGTTTTTACAAGTTTGTAATTTTTATTAATAAACTCCAATTTCACATCTATGATTTATCAGTCATATTTAATAATTTTATTTTATTAATGTATCATGGTTTTGGTTTTAGATTTGTGTTTTATATAAGGACCTCTACTCAACATGATATTTATTTATTGAAAAATAATTTACTAAAATCATAAATCCTTACATTATATTGCCTTACAAAATTTTCATCCTAAAAAATATATTACTAAAAATAAAAAAAATAATGTGATGGTAATTTTATATCATTGCATCCTTGGGTCCTATTATAGCTTCTTTGAACTTATGATTCCTCTATAGAAATTTTACTAGATGAGTGGTCATATTCCATATTACTTTATCTCTTCGATCTAGGATATCCATTTTATATTCCTCATATAAGAGATAATATTATAATTACATGGATTCTAAACATATAAAGGCTCAGGTATTAAATTTTTCATTAGAAATTCATGGAACACTTCATGTACTTGAGAGAGGTCTAGATGAAGTGCTAAGCGATAAGCTACCACCCTAAAAAATCAATAATCTCAAAGGGACTAATGTATCTTGGGTTCATCTTTAACTTCTTCCCAAATATCATAACCTAATTCCATAGAAATATTTGAAGGAACACTTTTTAATCAAATTTGAATTTTATATCTCATAGTTGATTGTATACGTAACTCCTTTACAGACTTTTTCCACTTCGATAAGGTATTGAATGGTCTGATCCTTCGTTTTAATTTCTTAGATAGTGTCAAGACATATCAACTTCTTCTCTCCAACTTCATACCAGCATGTTGGATTCCTACATATCTTCCCATAATGATCCTGATTTAGTGCCATCTGAATTCTATAATGGAAACTATTTTTATATAATAACTCCTCTATTCGGATGTGTAGATATCAACATCTATGTAATTATATCGAATAAGATCCCAAGGTATCCTCTATAGTTTTAATTCTCCTATATACTAAACATAAATTTGAGGATAATAAAAGTGTTATAACATAAATATATCTTCAATGATTATGGAAGGATTCTCCAAAACTGTAAGGTAAACCTTAGATCATGATCAGATATAGTGCAGAGTTAGAATCTATGAAGACATACCACTTATCATATGTATGACTTTTTTATTTGGTGAAGATTGAAATATTATTTTTATATAAATAAAAAGAATTGAATTTTTTAAATTATCTTTTATAAATCAAATGGAAATATATCATTTATCTTTCCTCAGAAGTCCCATAATAAAATCCATGGTAATTTTTTCCCATTTACATATAGATATGGTTAATGGTTGCATCATACCCTTAGACTTATGTTACTCACCTTTAACATTATTGAATACCAAAAATAAATATATATAATCTTAAATATCCCTCTTTATTTTGTCTCATCAGAAGTTTTTTTTAGTTCTCCATAAATCTTCATGTTTCTAGATTGAAAAAAAAACATATGATCTATGAGTATAATCCAAAATATTCTACTTAATTTTTTTTTTATGGGGAATATATCTAGGTTGAATCCATATTACAACATATTTTTCAAGGTCGAACTATAGAATACTTGATACCTTTTCTATAAATCCATATTATCTTTATGGAATTCAATGAACTTTACATGAATGGATGATAGAGCATATATTTCGGAAATATGTGATTTCTCCACTTCCCTTATGACTTCAATATTCATACTTTATAAATAAATGAGTATTGACTATTTTTCAAACCTCATTCGGGATATGATAGAATGATATTTATCTTCTTAGAGCCTTAGTTGACTTATTTTTCTTCCCCAGGCAGTAATGTACTGAGGATTCCTATTTTGTGATCAATTACAGCCATCTCTTTTAGAACATATTCAACTCCTTATATGTGAATATATATATCATGATTTTATTTTTAGTATATATATCACACATTTATCTATGGAAATTATATCATAAAATAGTTAATGAAAATATATATTATTTCATCTCATGCATCTGGTAATGTTTCTAAAGAGTCTTTAATTTTTTAGTAATAATAAATTACCTTTCCATTCTGCAAGAGGAAGTAACCCAAGACCTTTTTCTAAGTATCAATATATATTAAAATCCCTTCATAATTACAAGGTATTGTAAGTAACATACTAGTGACCAACCACTCTTTCAGTTCCTTGAAACATTCACTACATTCCTCCATCCAAAAAAATACAATCTATTTCCTGTTAACTTTTTTAAAGGATTTTAAATCCCTCATAAATTCATCACAAATAATTAGTAATAAATTTTTAATGCAAAAAAATTATATATCATATTTATAAAAATTTTTATAAAACATTTTTTGATAACTTCAATCATTGATGGATCTACTAATATTCCATTAAATTTTATTATATGAAACAAGAATTATATTTTTTTTATAAAAAATTCACACTTGTTAAATTTGGAATACAGTTTCTCCATTCTCAATATCGCTAAACAAATTAAATAATATTTTCATGTTTTTCTTTTATCTATGAACATATGAGAATATAATTTGTAAATAAAACAACAAATTGATCAAGGTAGTCTTCAAAGACTCTATTCGCTAGATCTATAAAGACAGTATGAGAATTCATAAGTCCAAATAGAATCACTATAAATTAATAGTGTTCATACCTCATATATAAACATTTAATTGAAATATACCCCCATTTTGACCCTCAATTGAAGGTATCCAAATCAAAACTCAATCTTTGAGAAGTATTTAGCTTCTCTGGCTTGAACGAACAGGTCATCAATACTGGGTAAAGGATTGTAGTTCTTAATCATGATTTTATTAAGATCATGATAATAAAAAAAATATACATTGATATATCCTTCATTTATAGTAAGAGTGTCGGTCCAACCTACAATGAAGAACTATGGTTTATAAACCCCCGTCAAGAGTCTCTTATAACCATTTCTTTAATTATTATATCTCAATAGGATGCATTTTATAGACTCATCTAGATAGGAATAGATCCATATATGATTTTTAATGAAAAATTAAACTCATGCTATGGAGTAAGTCCATGTAGTTTATAAAGAAATACATCAAAATATTCACATTCAATAGTAATGATATCAATGTTGATTTCTTCCCCAATAATTTTTGAAATAGTTCACTCGGTCCGCGGAATCTTGACTCATATAATATAATTTTATTCTAAATTATCTCATGATTAACGTTTCATATAATTTTTAACACAATATGGCTCAATATTTGAAATTATATCTCCATATCCTGACAATTTATATGTTCTCCATGTGAGGAAATATGATCCATACCCCCTTATTAGATCCAATTAAATTATGGGTATAAATACTTGATTTGTAAGAAATATCTTCCAACACATTATTATCATAGAATAGCTGTATATCTTAGACCTAATCATCACGACTCTATGGACTTTCCTAGATAGTTCAATATCTAATGTTTTGGGTGGTGAAAGATCATTCTTAGAAGACATGTTTGATATGAAATAATTTCAATAACTAGAATCAAATAATGAATTTATAGTTATTGAGTGGAGAATGAGTGTACCATTTATTACATAATTATTTTGTTCCACATACATGGTTTTGATATAATACACTCACCCTTTCTCCCTTATTTTATGAGGTTTATAGAGTACATTCTATGAAATGTCTCTAGGGTTAGGGAATTTATTTTCATAATGGACAACCTCTTGATAATTAAAGCATTGAAGTGAATGTGCTTCATTGGATGGAAAATTTTCCTCATATATGGTGTTATTTAGGCTTCTTACATTTCATCAACTGTTGTGAGCTTGGTGGTAAGTTTTACTATAGTTAAACACTTTCCGGATACCTTGATGAAATTAACAGGGTTATTTATCCTTTATTTTTGACATGTTTTTAGTTGGATGTTCTTTATCCCATGTGGCTTATCCTCAAAGATTTAATGACACTCCACCTTTATTATCTTTTTCGGGGAATAATAAAAGTCCAAAATCTTTATCTTGACATTTATCTCACATAGAACATTCTCTATGTAGCTTCCAAAGTCTCTTACGACCAATAATCTATGATGTCATTATTTTAATCCACTACAGAAATAGTAAATATTTATTTTAGAGTTATAGTCATAAATATAGGTCTGACTGATTAGTCTCATTTATTTGTATTTATAGGATCCAATGGATTTCTATTCTATTTATTTCAACTCTAATAATTCTCAATAGATTTTTTCTGTAAAAGGTTTGAGGAAAGTGTTTTATGAAGAATACTTTCTTAAAATATTTCTATTTCAAAGAGTCTACTTCCTTTTTTCATTATATTCCAATCTAGAGTTCACCACTAGTCATCCTCTCCTGCCAAATGTTATACAGTTAAAACTAACTTGTATTTCACTAAGAACTAGAGAATAAATAATATCTTTTCTTTCACACTAATCCATTTCTTTAAAAAAAACTAGATTTTAATATCCATTGAATGTGGGTGGATATTTTTTCATGAATGACTCGATAGAATGTTTCTATTCCATTTTTTTTCAAAAAATCAATGTGGTTCATGTTATTATATTTATATTTTGAAAGATATGTGAGTTTTTCTATATGGTTTTAGACACCAGGTCACATACTCTTTTGTATTTTATTAGGATAATCACCACATTATCCTTCAAATATATTTTTAACAAGTTTTCTCCTGACACTATCCATTACTTTAAGAAAATATAGTTTAGGTATGAGAATACTGAAATTAAAAAAAATGATGAAAAACTATGATCTTAGAAGAAATAATTCAAAAATTATTTTCATGCACTAATTTATGAATTGAAATTCTTAACTTAGGGTTATTAATAATAATTTTTCTATTAGGTTCTCAAACATAAACTTCTTCAAATAACACATAATATTTTATAAAGATAATTTTAATTAACAAAAGAATATCCCACATGATTTCCCAGTTAGGTGTTCCATCATAGGCCCACTCATTTTGCACTGATTGAAGATCAAGTAGATACTCAACCGACCTTTTTTAGATTGATTGTTATTAGGTTTATCTGTTCCACAGTTCTATCAACTTTCTAGTATTTATATGGAGACTTAATTTCTAGGGAAACTACAAAATATTTACATCACTAATAATTGTGTATTTTATATTATACTTAAACTTATCCCTTAGACTTATCCTTAGGGTTTTCATAAAATTTATCTCATCATAATCCCCAAAAGAACTAAAATAACCCCAAAAAATAACTAAACTTTTATCTTATACCAACTGTGGAATTCTAATCCAAAATAAACATGTTTAATTCATTATTTTACATCAATAATCCTTTTATATTAAATATATATACAAAATTAGTGGAATTAAAGGTTCGGTGTCTTTGGAGATTGGCTATATGAATAGGTTAATTTACCATACTCACAAACATTTCTCTATAATTTTAAAACTCTAAACTCACTTCTAAATTTCTCACATGAAATAATCATCTTCATAACTGGGGGAATACATAAGAATGGGTTGAGATCAACACCCAGTGAGGCTAAATATGGTAGATAACAACTAGAGAACATATGTGAAAATAATATGAATAATAAGGGTATAAAAGGATAATAAAAATAAATTATCATATATAATATAAAAATACCCATAAAATCAAAGATCATGAAAAATTCATGAAATAAAAATATGAAATAACATAAATAATGAATAAAAATTGAGTCAAAACATATATTAATAATTACTAGTCTAAAAGAAAATAAAACATAGGAATGTGGTATAAAATTGGAATATATCCTAAAAATTTTACATTTTGAGAAGCAATCCATGCTTAAAAATTTTTGTACAACCATAGTTCAATTTAAATATCACATTCATGAGCCACACACTTTCACCCATTCTTCTAAGAAACTAAATTGTTCCCATGTATACATGTATGATAATATATAAACTTTAAACCAATGCATTAGAGGGTGATATAGGAAAAAACCAATCATTCATCGATTCGTATATGTGCCACTAAAAAATCATTCACTTATCACATCATAAAGAACTAATAGAAATGAAATGGGTTTCATAAAATAATCAAAGGAAGATAATTCACTTTTTATTTCAAATAGGGAACATGGAAATAAAATGGGTTACATAATATTTTCAAATTGTATAAAATAACATCATGAATTAATTTTATTGACTCTAAAAGATTGGTCAGCCAAAAAGGATCACATAATTAGATAAAAATAGAGGTCAAAACATTAAACCTAACTCAATTAGAGATATATCCTTTTGGATATAGACAGGAAAATGAAGACCAAATCATTAAAACATATTTTTGGAAAAACATTTTCTAATCTACGATGTAAAAAAGTTATAGTTCTGTGACACTTTTCAAGAAGTAATTTTTTAAGAGGTAGAAAAGAAGAGTTCAAAAATCACTAGTTTAAACATAAATCCCTTGAATTAAAAATAAATAAAAATTAATATTATTAAACAAATATAATGTTTAATATGGATAAAAATATTGTATAATGAAATTACTTCTTATTATTATTTTTAAAACAATTATTGAAATCCAAACATGAAAAAGATAAAAAAAAACTTCCAATTGAAAACATTTTAATAAAAATATAAATATAAAAATAGATAAAACATAATTATAATTAAAAATAATAAAGGATAACATCAGTATAAATTAAAAACATTGATATGTAATAATAAAATGTTACATATTAATATTCATGATGATGAGGCCAGTGAAGATATTGTTTTGGAAATTTTTACAAATAAGGGATAGATCATAATAAAATGTTACATATTAATATTACCATTAAAAAACCAAAAACAAATCATAATTTACTTATTATTTTATAATATTACTAGTAATTAGGTTTTTTATTTATCCATGGTATAAACCTATATCATTGTTCTTATAGACTGACCTAGACAAGAACATGTTATAATACACAGGTAAGAATGATTTAAAAAGTTATTCTTTTAGAATAATATCATTGTAATATAATAATTATGATATTATAAAGAAATTTTTAAATTTTATTACCATGTTTGAAGAGTTTTTTTTAAATAATAAAATACAATATTTCAAAACAAAATAAGTAATTTTCATGGAGGTGGTAGTTCGCATGTACGCATAGGAAACACATTCATTTTCTATAGATTGGGAAAAAGATAGGGAATGGATTATAATTTCAGAAAAATAATAATTTTATTATTGTAATATTAATAATTTAAATTGTATTTGAGACACATAAAAGTAATGTTATGATCAAAAATAAAGCACATCATTCATGGAGGTTGTAGTTCGCACGTATTCATAATGATGTTTTAGTTTTTCGAATAGTTTTGTATGAATGTATAAAATGGATATATGAGTATTATAATAATATTTAAGAATATTAATAACATTGATATTATCATAATTTCTTGTATAGAATATGTTTGAGGTGGTTGAAGAAGAAAATAATTAAGATATCTTGATTGAGATCATTACCTCTCATTTTGGATGATCTCCCTTGGGTAACACCTTAAGGATACTTAGATTGATATTTTGGAAAGTTAAAGGATTATAGAACATTTTAAGGGAGATTATGTGAGATGATAGAAGATTTTTTATTGACATAATCTTTGAAATTAGAATATAAATGGTGTGTAAGTGAGTTCATTTTATAGGTCAAGGGAGTAGAATTTTTATAAATGCAACTTTTCTATATAAAGTGATCACATGTTCCACATGGAAGGTGGAGCCAATGTGGAAAATAATAGAGTGATAGTTATTTATTGTAGAAAATACCTTATAAATTAAATTTTATTCCTCTTTTAAACATATTTTATGACCTTTACTCTAAATTTTCAATTTTCTCATTTTTTACCATGGTAGTTAGTTTTTACCTAACTAATTTACTTTTAATGCCAAAAAAATATAATGGTACTTATTAAATAATTTATGCATAATGATTCCAAAAAATGAATTTAATTTTATCAAAAAAATGTATAAAAATGTAATTTTAATATTAACTCGGGTAATTGGAAAAAGTAAATTTTAGAATAAATGTATTTTAATCATAAATTTTATATTTAGGATAAAATTATCAATTTTGATGATTCTAATGAAATTGATAGTTTTATTATTAAACCAATAGAGTTATGTGAGTTTAAAATAAATAAAGAGAATAATTTCCCCTAGAAAAAACATAATTATAATAGAAATAATAAATATAGTTTTTACTTGAAAAATATTGCTCAATTTTCAAAATGTTAAACATGTATTTTCTATATTCAAAATAATATTTTCAAATAAATATCTTCACTCCATTGATAATTTGTTTATCATGAAATTTTTTATATGTTTTTAAGTTATACATAATTATTAATATAGTTTTAAATGGTGTTGTTTTATTAAAAATTATATTCTTACTATTCACATAAAAATCAATAATTTCCCAAAAATACCAAAACATCACCTTAGGATAAATTTTGTATTTTGAATTCAAAAATTAAATTAATTATATAAAATCAATGTTATAAATTTGATAAGAATTAGTGTTAATTTAAAAATACACATATGGGGAAAAAATTAAGAAATAGAAAGGATTCTTGTATTAATATACATTTTTACATTGTTTTCATAAGGTGTTTACTTCAGTTCAACTAGAATAATTTAATATATATAATAAATTTTTCATAAGTAATAATTTTATTTTATAAATATATTACGGTTTTTATTTTAGTTTATTGATGCGTGTAATACATGATACATAGCATGATATTTATTTAAATAAAAACATATTTACCAAAATTTTGAGCCATTACATGAAAGATAATCTAAACAATTAAAACCATAAACATACTAGAAAATATTTATTTAGATTTAAAATAAAAAATAATGGACATGTTTATTCAAAAAATTATGAAATTAAAATGAACGAAAATGATTTCCTAAAATTAATAATCCACATGACTATGTGAAATTACTTGAAGAAAGAAATTATGAATTAAAAGAATTATACATGATCATATGAAATTATACTTATAAAACATTAGCTTGGTATATCAAAATATATATAAAAACTACGCATTAATTTATTTTGAAATATATGTTTATGATTTATTATTAATTTTTAATAAAAAAAATTAGAATATCCCAAAAAATATAATGCCCCGTGATTTTATGAAATATTTTTTTTTTGAATAAATTATATTTCATTGATAGTTTTCACTACATGCCATAAAGAGTTTTACTGAAGCACAATATGCTATTTATATCACTATTTAACATGGTCGTTCATACAAAGCCTTTAAACATGTTTTTATAAATAGGAATAAAAATATTTTAAACATTATGCATAATTATTTTATTTAAATAAATCATATTGATAAAAAAGTACTTTTTTGGGGTATTTATATGTTTCAAATATACTATTTTCTCAAGAAAAATTAATGATTTTTGTGAAAAAAATAAAAAAAATTACTTTTTTGTATTTTAGAAAATAAACCTCATTTTTTAATTCTACAAGTAAAAATTAGTTTGGGTTGAATTGTTATAAAAAAATTAAAGGATAATTTTCTACTGAATAATGAAAATTAGAAATTTTTATTAAAAACTGCCATTCTGTTTAAAGCATTTAAAAAGTACCTTATTTTTTAAAAATATCATAAAATTAAAATTAGATCAATTATATTATAATTAACCAAACTTATTTCTTTGTAATCAATATCATGTTCTTTTTTTATATAAATTTTTTTAAACTTTCGAAAACTTTCTCATTTGAAAAAAACTTTTCCTTCGATCTACATGATTATTTTTAAATTAAATTTCAAGACTTTTGTGGATTTAATTTGTAAAAAAGAATTAAGTATTTTTTATCATCATAATTATCATTATCTAATATGTTTAACTTAATTTTTTCCCATAATCAACAGTAAAAATAGTAAAAATTAATTATCATTGTTAACGTTAAAACAATTTTACTTGGGGTTAAACTAAAAATATAAGCAGTAAAATGACCTATAAAATTGTCCAAAATTAGTTTTATGAAAATATTTAGACCTTATAATCTATTATTTTCAATAATGTCCTATTTTTTAGCCTTTTGTAATGTGAAGAATGTGGGTTCACTTTAATCTTTTAAAAATTTCTATTAGTATCCTCTCCCCCACTTATAAAAGACCACCCCCTCACCTCTCCACCTCGCACTCAAAAAACCATTTTTTCATCCAATAACTATACAAAAATATTAACTACTTATATCCTCACATACTATATGAATTTTTTTATTTTAATTCTCTCATAATAAGTAATTAGGTATATTCCTAAAGTGGCTCTCTGTATAAGTGGTAAAATTCTTAAACTTGCATTTTTCTACTAATTATTCTTCCACATCTTTAAAATATTATTCAAATATTCTGATATAATAATATCAATATATATCATAAATATATATTTTATTATTTTAATTTAATAACTTATATCCATCTCCACTTCGATCAAATTTGAAATAAAACTGTCAATCATGTGTACAGCTAACTATCGCCTCATGAACTGATATTTTTCATTTTATATCACCACCTATCAAGGTTGGATATAATTATGGATTTAATATTTATATATGATATTTATTATATTATTATATCTATTTAATTATAATAACGTATATACCTTGTTACCTTTCTACCCATTAGAAGAAAATAATGTCGTTTGTGTGTATGGAGGACTACCGACTAACGAACTGATGTGATGTGTTTTTCATTACTATTTTACTTAGATGGTAACAAGGACATTTTAAATGAAAATATATGATATTTTTAAAATAATTATACTTATTTAATTATTATATCACATATACCTTATTACATTCCATTTGGTGATGGATACAATAACGTCGTTCATGTATATGGCAGACTACCACCTCGCGAAGCGATATGATTCATTTTTCCTTAATGATTTTCATGAAATGTAATATGGGTAAATTTAATGAAAATATAAGATATATATGACATATAAATTATTATTTAAATGGAATATATTATTTACGTTTCATTCATTAAGATAAACATAAATAATATTCATTTATACATATGACCAACTCTCTCCATGGACGTTTTAACTCGTTTTATATTGATAACTTTATTAGATTAATTTAAATATATATATATATAATGGATATATATTATATTTATATCATGGTTAAAATTATATATATTATATGACCATGATCAAATTTATAGGACTGAAAAATACCAATCCATAATATACACACACAAAAATAGTTATTACCTGAGACAATATTTTAACAAGAAATTATAAATAAACAGGTAATAAAATTTCCTAAGTAAATGATATACGGTATGATACATATTATTATAGTTATGAAATAGATTTCTTATAAACCATTATTTAATTTATTGTAGTTTTGAATATGTATGAATGAATTCAATACTTGAGGTAAGGGATTTTAGTCTCAATTTTCCTTTATTGATGCATATATTATGTTATGAACCTATCATGTTTTATAGGGTGTATATATAGCCAAATTTACATGTAAAATCCTGAATTTATTTATTTTCATGATTTTTTATGTTTTATTTTATTTTATTATTTCATGGGTCTTATGATTCAATGTTACAAAATTTGTAATGGTTTTAGGATATAGTCCCATTATTTATCAAGATTATTTATGATTATGCATTCAATAATGAAATCTTATTATCTATATCTCAATAAAATCATGAATATTATTTTTATATGTTTACTTATTGAGAATAAATTTTTTTCTTTCATTTTCTCATCATTATGTTCTCTAGATTCCAAAATAAAAATTTTAAATAAAACCTACTTTATTTATTTCATTGGTCGAAAACCCTTTTTCTTCTATATCCCTGTTTTCAAAATAAATAAAGAATATTTTGGTATTCCTATAAGATTATTTATTGTTATTTTTTAAAATGTTTAAATTTTCAAAAAAAAAAAAACAGAATCTTCACATTTTTTTCAAAACAAGGCAGATTGGTATAATACCAAAAAAGTGAAAGGAATCATTGTTTTAATATAAACATCATTAATAGTATTTTCATCAATCATAGTAACTCAATAATTTCATGGTTCCTTTATTATTTTTCAAGGTTCTTTTAAATAAAAGTTTTTCCTTAATATTTGTGAAATTTTTAGATTTTAAGTAAATTATTTCAAATTGAAAATTTATTTTCCTCAAGAAATATTTTAAATGATTTTTAAATATTATTTTATAAGTTTCCAAGGTTGTTTCTAAAGAAAGGTATTTTTAAAATTTTTTATGTTTTAAAAGTTGTTTCTCAAAGTGGAAAGGTTATTTTCTTCAAGAAATATTCCATGTGATTTTCTTTCAAAATCATTTTCCATATAAGATGGCATCCTTTAATGTCACTTAGTATTTCCTATGGATATGATCCAATGACACAGTATTTATCCTTTATATGGATGATTTTTGCTTACGATGAAAATATTTTTATAAAATCCATTTATGTTTCATGGTTATAGTATGATAAATTTTTATAAAACCCATTTCTTTTCATGTATTCTAATATGATGAATATTTTATAAAGCTTATTTTCTTTTCATAGGTTTAGATATGATGAATATTTTATGAAGAACATTAATTTTCATGTGTTATAATATTATTAATGTTTTATAATCATGAAAGACACACATGTATGATATTATTTATGTGATGTTTGGGGCCTATATCTCTATCAAATGCATTGGTAATGATTGATATCTTATGAGATAAAGAGGATGAGAATGGGGAGTCAAGCGAGTTCATGAAGGAACTCTAACAACTATAACAGTCATGGGAGTGAACCATGACTACCATGTTGGTTTGGGGACTGAACCCAATCCACTATGATAGTCTTGGGAGTAAACCTTGAAAACTAAAATGGTTTTGGGAGTGAAACCAATCCACTATGATAGTCCTAGTAGTGTATCCTTGACTACTATGGAAATTATTTTCTTTACTTTTGTATATTCCATAATTGTATTTATTGTGATAGTGTTATTTTAAAATGGGTCATTTTCTTGGATTTCTAGGTGATTAATTTCTTATTAACTACAAATCATTATTCCATGACTCAATATAATAATCATTGTTATATGGCTTATGCTTTTCAAATGTTGTTTACATGTTCCGATACCCTTATTCTCATGTAATGCTTGCATATCTACCTTTTTTACCTTTACTGAACAACTGAGTTCACCCTTTCATATGTTTCCTTTACATAAGTTATGAATAATTATATTATCCATGATATTTATAATATGGGAGATAATTATGAAGAACATAGGGGATATGATGTAGGTCATATATGAACGAGTTTTTTATGTTTCCATGTTTCTAAAGGAACTATAAGTCAAAATCCTCAAGTGTGTGTTTGTGTAATGTAATGAAAGTTCATCTAAAAATATGTAAAATATAATTTTGAAAATCTTTGAATGTTATAGTTTGTTTTAAATGATGGTTTTAGTTATCCAATGGAAACTAGGATGAGAAAACCTTACTAATATCCCTTGGGATATTTCTAAGGATAAGTTCAAGAATAATTTATATATAGAAAAATATACCAGAATATTGGTGAAGGATAGAGCGACTGGTTTCCTAGAAATATATCTCTATCTTGATACTATATATGTAAATGGTTCTCGATCAGATGTAAATAGTGGAAATAAATTTGAAAAATTTGTGTCAAACTTAACTTAACATTTTACTAGTACATGATAATGGATTATACTATGATCCTTTTTTGAAACTCATAGGGGTATGCTTTGAGAATTTAAAAAATCGTTATGAACAATAATGAAGGGATTAAATAATGATCATGAATGACTTAGTTTATGCCTAAGGTTTCATAGATTGTAAATAAGTTTTCCTGATTTACTGACCCTATAAGTGACTCTTCATGTTTATGTGGTTTCCAATTATGAGTATTGTTACTCACACTATGATTTTGTATTTAGTAGATAGTCAGAAACTAAAGTAACTTTGTTAATTTTGAATACAATAGACAATTCAATGATTTTCCTACTAATAAATAGAATGTTTTTGGATCTATAACGTAAAACATCATTTCTATGATCAAACAACTTTCTGAAGAAATAAATAATTTTGAAATTATAAATGATAAAATAAGTAAAAACGCATTCTTTTGAGTCTTGTATAAGGAAATATCCACCATTTTTTAGTAGATTCATTGATTTGATATTTTCTGAGAAAACGATCAGTACCAATGAAAAGATATTTTCCATTCACTAGTTTTCAGAACATGAAAAATTCATTTTGTTTGTCCATGATTTTGAAGGTGAATAGGATCAATGGTGGACTCTTATCAAGAATACGATTCAACAAGATGAAATTGAAAACATGGATTATGAGGAGTCTATGAGAATGTTTTTTTAAAAAGTACATCCATAATATTCTATGTATGAAAATGGAGAATTAATTCCTTGATCTAAAGTATAAGGATGATGAATATGTGTCTACCTGTGAGGTAATTTTTACAATAAGTTCAAGGTAGGATTCTATAATTATTATCCAACTTGAATGTAAGTTTGTTGGATTCTTCGTTGGATTAAAACCAATTCCCTAAAGGAAGTTATCCATAAGGGACTTTAGTATATATTAATAAATTGTTCAATGTTCTCTCAAGGTAGAAATTTTGATTAGAGTTACAATTTAATAACATGGTCTTGATAATAAACTAAATATGGAATTTAAATGAAACTCTAAAAACTATGGATATAAGAAGAATATCTTTCCTTCATGCTTGAACTGTGGATGGAAACATGGATGAAATTTTCTTAAGGGGGCTAGTTTATTTTTTCAGAGTGTAAAGGATGTTAATTGAACCATTGAATGTTTAAGTAATGGGAAGAAGTTTGTAAATGATGAGATAGAGGGAACACCCAACCTAATTCACTACCCCCACTCTATTTCTTAAAGTGATGTTAATTTGGGCATTATGAAATTGAATTCCCTAATTCATAGGAAAATTAGGATAATAAGACAAAAAAACACTAAAGACCAAGTAAAAAGTGAAAGATTATGAAATTACAATAACTGGAGTTAATTTTGATAATTAAGGAAAACTTATCCTCCACTCTATAGTTTATAATTTCATAATAAAGTTTTTATGATTGATCCCTATGAAAATATTTTTTTTCATCCTTTATTGAAATTTAATGTGATTCTAAGAATTGGTTATCTCCCTCTACATGGATTATAGAATATTGAAATCATATTTTATATTTTACATGTGCAAGGATGAACCCAGACTCCAATGGAAATGTTTATGTCTAAGATAATACATTGTTTAAGGAATAAAGGTTGAATTACATTTTGGTAGCATATTTGTATCCATGTAACATTAACATAATTTTTATATATAGCATCATGTTTTTTTGAGTTTAAGGTTGAATATACATTCAAAGTCATAGAAACTCCTTATGTTTTATGTAATGGGAGTTTATCAATTTTATGGATATTTTGAGAGACATTTATAGAAATATAACACTTCTGTTTGGTATATATTTTAGTTACAATTTTCTTTTAAGGAGTAATTCCTTTTATGGGTATAAGATTAAAGGGGTCGGTAACCTTTAGAGTTTATATTATCATTAATTTTTAGGTAATTATGTTTTCTTTAAATATGGAAATTAATTAAGAATTATTATATTGTAGTTTTTGAAAAGGTAAAACCCCCAGGTCAGGCAATAACCTATCATATCAAATAAGTCCATAGGGGTTGAACCCATAACTGAAGGAAAACAAGGGTATAGTTCCTACTAATGGATAATGTGGAAGATTATTTCGGGTGGGAAAACATATAGATATATTTTTTTGAGTATGTATTTTGGTATGTGGTATGTCATTAAGTTAATAGAGGAATAATAAATTATAAGGGGATTCTGCAACCATTATCCATAGAAGAATTGAAATTGGAAAACATCATCATGAATTTTTTCATCAGACTCCCCAAAATGTATAAAGGGAATAAAGATATATGGGTTTTAGTAGATCACCTTACAAAATTAGAAAACTCCATTGATTTTAGGTAAGATTTATCTTTGGGCCATCTTTCTGTGATATACAGTAAGGAAGTGGAAATGTATCATAGAGTACCATATTCCATTATGTATCATCAGTATCTGAGGTTTACCTTAAAGTTATTGAGAACTCATCCGCAAGATCTTGATACAGAGTGGAGTTTTATCACGGAATATCATCCTCAGAAAGAAGTTTGTATGATAGAATAATTCAAACCCTATAGGTTATGTTGAGATCTTGTATTCTTTATTTAAAAGGTGGTTGGGATCAACACCTTCATGTAGTTGAGTTTGTATACAAAAATATATTTCACTCAAGTATTAAGATAGATCCTTATGAAGCCATTTTTGGAAATAAGTTTACAGTTCAAATGTTTAAGAATGAAGTTGGATAAATAATGATTTCGAGGATGGAGTGAGAAATAAATCACAGAGAATGTTATATCTATTCAAAAACACATAAATGTGGCACAAATTCAATTGAAAATATGTACTAATAATCAATGATGTTATATTCTATTTGAAGTTGTTGACAAGGTGTATGTAAGAATTTTTTCATGGAATAATAAAATTAGATTTGTAAATAATTGAATACTAATCCCTAGGTATATCGGTTCTTTTGAAATTACTTATCATTCCGGCATAGTATCATATCGATTGGCATTTCCACCAAACTTATCTCAAGTACATGATGTGTTTCATTTATCCCTACTAAGAATATATATACCTAGCCCTTCACATGTACTAAACCCAATGGTAATATTACTAGGGTAAGATCATACTTATGGGGAACAAATGGTGGATAATCTGGATCATATAGAGAAAGTTCTATGAAATAATACCACTCACCTAGTTAAAGTTTTGTGGTGAAACCACTAATTTGACGGATCCATGTGGGATCCTATGGATGTAATGAGGTAAATGTATGCTCATTTTTTTATACCAAAGTGACCAAATTTTGAGGATGGAATTAGTTTATGGGGGGTATAATGTAAAACATTGATATTTTATGAAATATATTTTTTTTAAAAAAATTATTGGATAGCTTGTTCAATATACAATACTTAGTTTTAAGAAACAACACTATACTATTTATATTACTATTTGACCTGGATATTATGACCTATCCTTCAAAATTTGTGGTATGGATAGTAATAACCACATTTTAATTACAAATTATAATGGTTTTATATAATTGAAACATATTGATAGAAAAGTACTTAATTTTTTTGTAAATATTTATATGTTTTGAAAATAATATTTTCTCAAAAAAAAGTATTTTTTTAAATATTTGTGAAAAAATAATACAACTGACGTGATAAAATTTTAGAAAATTTATATTATAAAATGAAAATAATTCTTTAAATATACATGTCAAAACTATCTTAGGGTAAATTTTTAATAATTTTTTGAAAACAATAATCTTTCTATGACTAGTAAAAATACTAATATTTATAAAGAAACTAATTTTTAATTAAATAATTTACCAAGTACCTATTTTTTAAAAAAATTAAAAGTAAAATTATCTTAATTATATTATTGAAAATCTAATTTAGGTTATTATAATAAACTTTATGTTTAATTTTGGAATAAAAACTTCTTAAACTTATTAATGCGTTATTTTTAGAAAATATATTTTTCATCGCGTCTAGGGGTTAAATTTTAAAAAAATTCCAATTTTTTGAATGGAATTTGGAAAAATAAATTAAATATTTTTAATAAATATTATTTATATTATCTAAAAACGTTGTATTAATTTTTTACCATAATAATTTGTAAATATATTAACAATTTATTACTATGCTTAAGGATAAAATAGTGTTACCAAGGGTTAAACTAAAAATATAAGTGGTAAAATGACTTAAGAACATGTCCAAAACATATTTTTAGGAAATATAGTAATTTTATCACCTCTAGGATTCAATAATAATCGATTTTTTAAGCCTTTTTTATAGGGGAAAACATGGGTACACTTTATTCTATTCCAAAATTCAATGTATATCATCTCTCCCACTTATAAAAGGCCACACACTCTCCTCTCATCTTCACACTTCAGAACCCATTTGGTTCAGTAAATACCTTCCAAAAAATCTTCTCTAATTCACTCCACACATCCTAGGTGACTAATTTTAATTATCAATCTTTTCTAGGAATGACATAGTTATAATCTTAAATAATCTCTATAAAGAAGAGGTAAAATTGTTAAACATTAATTTTTGTTTTATTTCTTCTTTCAACTCCTTAAAATATTATTCTAATATGATGATATAATTATTGTAATAGATAATATATATTTTTATTTTATTATGTTAATTTAATAACCTATATTCATCTAAACTTGCATCAAATTGGAAGCAAAATGGTCAATCGTGTGTACGGTAGACTACCACCTCACGAAATGATATTATTAATTTTCAATCATCACCTCTAATATATAGATATAATTATGGATTTAGTGTTAATATATTATATGTATTATATTATTAAACCTATTTAATTATTTTACCACATATACGTTATTACCAACCAACCCATTGGAAAACAATAACATCACTTGTGTGTACGGATGACTATCCCTACATAATCCATTAAGATTTATTTTTCTGTTCAATTTTACATGGATGGTAATAAGGATATACTAAATGAATATATATAATTTTTTTAACATAATTATACTTATAGAATTATGATATCACTTATACCTTCTTAATATTCATTTTTTAGGGGATATGATAACATTGTTCATGCGTACAGCGGACTACCTCCCCGTGAAGCTATGTGATTTATTTTCACCAATGCTTGAATGATAGGTAATAAGGTCAAATTTAATGAATATATTTGATATATATGAAATTAAAATAATTTTTTAAGATAATACGTTTTTTATATTTCTTTTATTTCATCCTTCGAGATAAATGGAAACAGTGTTCATGCGAACGTATGGCCTACCATCTACATAAATGGTGTAACTCATTTTCTATATCTAACTTTATTGAATTAATATAAAATCATATAAAATTTTTATATGTGATATTTATTTCATTGATAACACTTTCTATATTATTTAACCACAGTCAATGTAAAATGACTAAAAATTATAAATCAAACATACATAAAAAAACAAAGCATTTATTACCCAAAATGTGATTTACACAAGGAATTATTAATCAATAGGTAGGAAAAGGTCCTAAGTAAATCATATATGGTATGACAAATAAGAATATGGTTATTTAATAGATTTATAATAAAACTATATTTACTATAAAGAAGTAAAAATAGTGAATGGTGGAATTCAAGACTTAAGGTAAGGTATTTTTTCTCAATTTTCCTTTTATAAGACATATGTTATGTTATGAACCTATCTTTTTTTATAAGGTCTATATACAGATAGTTTGAAATTTAATATCAAGAATTTATTTATTATAATCATATTTTAAGGTTTATTTATTTATTATTATATAATGGAGATTATGATTCAATGTTACCATAGTGGTAATGGTTTAATGATACAATCACATTGTTTACCAAGATTGTTCATGTTTATGCTTACACTGATGAAATATTATGATCTATCTCTCAAGAAACTCAAGAATTTTATTATCCTCTATTTACTTATATAGATTAAATTTTTTCTATTCATTATTTTCCATATATTTAATCAACATTCCAAAATAAATTTTCTAAATAAAAATGAATTTATTTTTTAATGAGTCGAAAACACTTTTTCTTCCATATCCATGTCTTCAAAAAAAGTTTTCAATGCTATTTTAATGTTCCTATAAGATTTTTTAAACTAATATTTACCCTTTTTTGATATTTTTAAAAATATTTAAAAGAAAATTCATGTTTTTTTCTAACAAGGAATGCATTATTTTTATCAAAAATGTAAAAGGAATCATTATTTTAATATACAAAACACAAACAATATTTCCAAATGTCATGATTGCTCAATGATTTCAATATTCCATTACAAATATTAAAGATTCGTTTCAAATAAAATATTTTCCAAAATATTTTTGATATTTTTAGATTTTAAATAAATTATTTCAAAGTGAAAAGTAATTTTCCTGAAGAATTTTTTTAAATTATTTGTAAAGATTCCTTTATAAGTTCCCAAATATATTTTTGAAGAAAAATATTTTGAAAATAGTTTACATTTTAATTTTTCTTCAACCACAACTTGAAATATAACCTATTTCCAGGCATTTATTTCAGTAGTTTTAATAAAAAGTAAAAATAGGTTATATGAGGCCATAGTTTTATTATAATTGTGGTTATACCCCTCACTTCTCCTTCTATCCTTCACATGACATTCTCATTCCCCCCTTCGTGTGGTTTCTCTTCTCTATGCATGGTTCCTCTTCAAAATTGAGGCCTATCTTCTATGGGGATCTTCTTCCTCTAACATATCTAGCCCACCTCCTACCTTTGGTGATATCCCTCCTATAATATAGCTCAAACGCAGTTCCAATGCGGTTCCGACGTAGCCAATGTTTAGTCAATAAGGTTTTCCTTATGACTTTTCCATCCCTTCATGTAAGGGGAAGATTGTTGAATCATTAAGGTTTCCTTATGACTACCATTCCTCTTGTTTTGAAAATCACAAACACCTTATTTTAAGGAAAACCTTATTTTACCCCTCTTTTAATTCTATAAGGAAAATTTCCTTCCCTAAGGAAATTTACCCTTGCCTAGATTTCATTGTTCATATCATAAATTTTCTAAGTATGAAACTCAGATTGAAACCAAAACCTCGGAATCATATAATACTTTGATATGAGGCATTATGTTTATGAATCCGAATTATGGTTATGAACTCTAATGAAGTTCAACTCAAAATTCTGGATACGAACTCTCATGTAGTTCAACTCCGAATTCTAGATAAGAACTCTCATGAAGTTCAACTCCGAATTTGGGATACGAACTCTCATGATGTTCAACTCGGAATTCTAGATACGAACTCTCATGAAGTTCAACTCCGAATTCTAGATACGAACTCTAATGAAGTTCAACTCTTAATTCTGGATACGAACTTTCATGAAGTACAACTATGAATTCTGATTACGAACATATGTAAATTTCAACTACGAATTATGATTACGAATTCTAGTTATGAACTTCTCTAAGATCTGACTCTGAGTTCTCTGAATTCAGACTCCTAACTCCTATGAGTTTCAGACTCTAAATTATCATGAACTCTATCTCCGACCTTTTTAAGTTCTTGTTCTGAATTCTTATGAATTCATAATCTGAATTTCCTTGAAATTCATACTCCAAAATTCTACCGAATTCAGGTTCCAAATTCCTAAAAAATAGAATTCAAATATCTTCGTACTACAGACTCTAAAATCATTTTTTCCTAGACTCTGAACTTTCATTTACCTTCATTCTGAATATCAGTTTTGGTTCTTCATACATCTATTCAGTTATAAAACTATGTCATGCTTTCAGTTATCAACTAACCGTTGTTTGAGTGACATGTGTACATGTCCCTCCAAAACTCAAGGAAGAATATTACTGTTGGATGAGGGAGTCGACCATTGGAGTCGCGCCTATAAATAGAAGCTCATTTGAAAAGAGCGATAACTTTGAACACTGGTCTTTGACAAAGTGTTGTTGAAGTTATTTATAGATAGAGAGGCTCTTATAAACTCTCAATCTTTGTGCAGAAAGTTTGAATGACTTGTCCATGCTTTTCTTCATGCATATTTTCTTAGTGCAGAGGTTCGATTTCCTTAAAATCAGAGACTTCGGGTTGTGAAGTCAGAGGTGCCGATTTCCATACAAATTAAGGGCTTGCGGGGATAGCAATATAGATACCAAACTTTGGATTGAGGTCTTACCTGGGTTTGGGTAAGATATACTTTCATGAAAGTATAAATCAAGGGACCTCTCATCTAGGGTTGTTGCATACCCTCCTCTTTGGGTTAAAAGAGTTTATTCTTGTTACTTGTAGTTTTACTACTTTGTTTTTCCGCTGCATTTGTATTGTTCAGGAAAGTATAACTTTCTTATACTTTCTCATACTTGTACTCTGTTATAGTTAGATTCTATACTCTTTAAGGTACAATCTCATTTATTGTAAACTTTTGTTAAGAATCATTTCCAGAATCACTTTTCCTGAATGAAGCAAGTTATTAAAACTTATATGTGTTGTGAATTTTGGTTGCGTAAAATTCCCTTATAAATTTTTAAAGAATACAATTCACGACTCCCCCCCCCTCTTGGATTTGTATCTCATTTTACATATTTCATCTTACATTTGGTATTATAGAGTATATCATACTCAGACATACCATTCTAACAGCCAACCCACCCCATGGATCTGACGATCTCCCTCTTTTGATGCCACTCTCCTCATCCAACTCACCTCCCTGTTGACGCAGCTCTGATGTGGCCTACCCACATCCCTGAAAATTCATTACCAATGATATGATGTGAGTTCAGATGAACCCTAAGGTACTCATATGGTCCAATTTTTGTGGGTTCTCCTTGAAGCTGGGGTTTCTTCCATGTTGTGGGATTCTTTATACCCGATTGTGGCCGAATTAGGTCTCACTTTGATAATGGGTTGGTAGTTTTCGAATACTATATTGAGATTTTGAGCACACCTTATGTTTATTATTATCGAGGGTTTTCAAATTTCTTCTTTAGTTCTATCCAACCAATATTTGATGGTGACATGCCATCTTCACATGATCTTGGTGGGTGTTTCCATGCAATTTCATTTTCTTTTCCAGCCATATGGGTTATCTGTTTTCTAAACCCATTATTATTTCATTACTGTTATAATTGTATTTTTTTCATGGATATTTTCTTATATTTCTCAACAATAAATTTTATTTATGTTGTTCCATATGTTTTTTAATGATGTTGTGTGAATATAAAAATATTCTATTAGGACTTGTTGGATTAATTTTGTGTTTGTATTGATTTCAATTACGTTTTTGTGTTAAATAAGATTTCAAAATATTTTCTTATAAAGGATAAAAAATTTGATATCAACTTGAAAACCAAAGGCTTATTTGAAAACGTTTATAAGATATTTTTCATTTAATTAGTTATACCCTTGTCTTAATCCCCTTGATCTTATGTTCTATAAGAGCATATATATTTTATTATTTGAATGTGATTGTGATTTGATATTATGTGGAATGAAAATGTGTTTTTCATAAAAATTGTGTATGGGGAAGGGATAAAGTATTGATATTGGGGTTAATTTCTAAGCATTCTACTTTATATATGATGGAAATGTGTTATAAAATGATTCCCCACCTCCAATAGACAATTAATGGGTCGTTTGGGTATCTAAGTGGGATGTTCAGAAATTTTAGCTATGCTAGTCATGTTTATATACTTATTAGTATCATTTATTACATTAATTGAATCTATCTAGATGGAATTTCACAAGGTAAGGCTAATTGGTGAAATCCATTGATGTTATATATCAGTATGCTCTTCGATAGTCAGAAAGGTTATTCTACCTAAGTAAATCTTGGATTGTCTAACTATGATCTATGAAGGTTACATATGATATAAGAAATACATTACCTACACTTTTCCTAGCAATAATTCTCTAGTAAAATTTTTTGGTATATGGGTGAAATAATGTGGGGGTCAAATATGTAAATGCACTATTATTTTCTTACATTGTTATGAAGTTTTTAGTTTCTTAGAAAGTTTTTAGGGTAGGATAGGTAATAAATAGTGAGGCTAAAGATAGATAGAAGGGGGATCAGGCTATTTAGTAGGCTGTTGTTTGGTAGAATCAAAGGGTTAGGCCTCAGGACCTAGGTGCAGTGCCTCCAAAGGATTATCCTCATTCTATTTCCCTTCTCCTTACTCTCCATTTCTTCTTCTATTCCATTCTTTTTCTGCTTGTTCATTGTAATTATTGAATGCTGTAATTGCTGGAAATAAAGAAATTCTCACATTATACTATCAAACACATATCAATTGTATTATATTTTCATCCACTACTTGAAATTATATGTAGAAATTACAATATATCTTTTTATGGTGTAGATTCTATATAATCCATATCCTAGTATGGTTTTTTGACAATTTACATTACTTTATAGTGAATTTTTAGTACATAACTCACTTTTTCTTTACCTTTGTATATTAATTTTCCATATATATTTATACAACTATTTGTTTACTAGATTATGTGAAATAATTTCTTATGATATTTGAAACTATTATTGAAGTAGAATTTTGGAAGGTTATTTGATTCCAAAAGTCTTTTCCATTTAATAAGTGTGTTTTTAACATTTTTTTCAAATGAAGAGATTTATGTTTGTACACAAAATGATTTAAAAATATTGATTTAGACCATGACCCTAATTTTTTTTAAATTAAATCATTATTTTCATTATTTTATTTCAAAATTGCATTTATAAAATGTCTTGAAAAACGAAATGCAAAGATATTCTATGTAATCAAACTAAGAAACTTTTCTCACACCCTACATATACCACTCATTCTTGCTATACTTCATAGATTTGGAAGGTACAGTTTAAAGATTCTATTAAGAACCTTCCTTAGAAATCATTGCCTTAGGTTACTCATATATTAGACCATTTTGGTTTGTTGGATAAAGAATTTGGTTCAGGATTATATTATTGGTTTGGCAATACAAGTTTCATTATATATTTTTTATAGTTTATACTCTTACCAATTAATCCTCAATAGTATTTTGGGATTGGTATTTATACTTATCATATCTCTATTTTGTTATATTTAATGTGAGATGGTAATTTATTTAAAATTTGGGTTTTTTTGGCTTCCTTTTTATTTAAAACTGGTTATTTACTCTTTCATGGTAGTCAAACTTATGGACATGACATGTTTCATTCCCAACAAGTTTAACTATTTATTTATTTTTATTTATTATTATGAAACCAATTCCAATATTGTCTTCAAATATTTTTAATTTTTTATGGTTTAGTGTTGTCTCCGAAGTGTTGATGTAGTTCACTCCATAGTGTATGTATTGAATGACATTGGATATCATTTGAAAAAAATATTTATTAATGATCATGTTATTTATTATTGGGATATACATGTCAATATGAGTATTCTTTATTATTTGTTGGTTATGGATATGTATATTATTTATCATGTATAGTTGACAGAATGATCTCATATATATAATCTTACCTCTTTTCCCATTATTTTCTTACATGTGGTTTCTTATGATGAGTCTAGTTCTATCCACCGCTACGGAAGGCAGTGAGTTTGACATCAGATCCGAGTAAGGTTTCTTATGTTTTTATTCTTTACACAATATAAATTAAGTATTTTAGGATTTTTATTATCTATATATTTATGTAGTTCATTTTGTGATACTTCTCGTTTCAAATTGAGATTATTCTATAAACCATACTTTGTAACTATGATTTTTTTATCCATATAAAGAAACACTTATTAAAACATCTTATTATATTCAATATAATTTAACTTATATTCCATTAATGTTGTCTTGTCCATAGAAATTGTTTTATATTCTAGTTTTGGGAATACTCCAAGATATTTCATTATTGTGATTTTGAAATTTGTAAAAAAACAATTGGTTATTTTTAAAAGGAAATGGTTTTCCAATTATGTTTGAACACTCACATCAGAATATCATCCATAAAAAATTGAATAGGACATAAAAATGACCCTTAATCAACCTCAAATTACCCCTTTAACCCATTACACAGGTAAAATTTATAACATTGAGCCTATTGAAGACCCATATCTAATTTCTCCCAATTACACCATTAGCTCCCTCAGACATGAATTTAACTGTTTTTTGTATTTTTAAGATTAAAGTTTGAGTATATAATAAAATGGAATAGGATAGTAACCAAAATAACAATTGGAGTTGGATTAAATGTATTTTGAGTGGGGGATTTAGGGTTTTGATCAACCTTTTGATTCTTGACAAATGAGTTACAAAAAACACATTAGAAATATAACTCATTCCCTAAACATCATTTCACACAACATTTACAAAAATGAATGTGTTTCATTTATTTAAGAAAACATATTTCGAACAAACCCATGTTTTAAAAACGTCATGCAAACATAATCAGACATCACTACACACATTACTGCACATGATTGGAAAAGTACAATTTGTGCTGATTATTAGGATTTAACAAATTACAGCAATAAACACGACTTCTGATGTGTGAAAATAAAAATTACATACTCATGTAGAATAGATAATGAACAAAACCAAAACAAATAGAACCATATTGAACTTAATTGAAATGTCTCAAATATACCTAGATATAGTTCAATTGTTCACTTTTTTTAAAAAAATAAATTTCTTATATCTGTTAAATTAATATTTAATGATGGTATAAAAATAGAGTTTTCTTATTCACTTTTCCATTGGTTAGTCCTGACCTTTTTGGTTCATTAGAATCTAAGATGTTAATTTCATATTAGATAAGAATTAATTTATTGGTCTGGCAATTGAATTTAAATTTGATGTTTATGAATGTGTTTGGTTTTATGAAATTTGAAAAACATGGATATTTGAGTTCTTATGTGAACTCATTGAATTATTAAGATGAAATGGTGATTTTTTATCCCTTGTGACTTGTTAAAATGTTATTTTATTTTTATATTGTGCCTTGGTCTTCCTCAAAGTGATTTCGAGTCACCTGAGATGAAAACGACATTCATGTGTATCAATTGGTAGTCATATATATATATATATAATTTTTCCTTTATATATATTCACTCATGGCAGTGCGAATATATACATTGTGGCTAGGTGTGCTTATGTATATATATGAAAAAACCATACACATGTATGTGTAAATGGATTTATGCATGTATAAAAAGATATTTAAGGAAACCATTGTACATATTTGGCCTTGCGAGTATGTAAATAGGGGATATGTGTCCTTATATATATGTGAAGGTGCATATGTGTGCATATGGAAAAGGGAATATTAGAGTTTCTATTATCTAAAGAAAAATTCCTTGATTTTGAGGTAGGTTCTTCTCCTTTTATGAATATATCATTTCCATAATTTATCTTCCCCATATTCATTTAACATTTCCTTCCAATTAGGTCATTTATAATATGTTCAAATTTCGTTCACTCTTTTATAATTTCAAAAATAAATTTTTTTCATTCCCTTAGCGGTTTTCATTATAGAATGAAAATCTTTATTCACATCAGGTTTCATTTTTCCCTTCATGATTTGTATAAAGTAACTCCCCAATTTTATTACTAGATCTACGTGTTTATATTGTGAATCCACCTTTCTTGTAAGAATAATATCATTATACTATGAGTATCCCCTTGAATATTGTGGATGTGACCCAAAATTCTTTGTTAACATTGGGTTTCTATCTACCAATTATTCTTCACAGACCATACCACCTATTATTAAATGATATATGGTATTAAATTATAGAATGTCATTATCATTGTAAAATTTTATACTATGTATCTAGAATTTAAAAAAATGATATCAAATATCATGACATAGTCCCCATCATAAGACATTAAACTATGTGATGATCTGGATCCTCGTCTAAGAGGATCCCCCCACCTAGTTTTGGAATCCTTGTATGCCAGTTTTTATAACTATGTGTGGCATTATTCACATTCCATGTGAAACATAGTGACACCTGAATCCCCTTTCTATTGAGAATCCATAGGTTTTCTATCCTCGATGCCCTCTCTTGGTACATGGAAAATACTTATTGAGTTTATTTTTCCCCTATGTTTATTGAGAAAATGTAACCCTTAAACAGATTTGTTCTAGGCCATATGTCCGGAAAATATACCACACATATTCGCTAAACTGTGACTAAAAAATTGTTCATTTTCCCTAAAAACATATTGTATTAGTATTATATCCTTTAATTAACAACGTAGAACCACTCATATTTGTTCTATGATTTATAAAAATAAACTATGAAACACGTCCCCTTAAAGGTACTTATGTTATCATTGGTTCTTGGACCTAAGTCTTAGGTTATAATCTTACCCTTTTATAAACATGAAACATATCTCACATGGTTATGAAGATAATAATTATAGAACCCCATTTATCATCCTTATCATATTATGTTAAAAAATTTATTTTTTTTATTCCCTAGAACCATAAATAACATGGTATAATTCCCACTGCATAAAAATGAGTTGCATGATTCTCTAGATCATGACCTCAGACTTTGTTGTTGTACATCTGTTATGGAAACATCTAGAACCGTATATATCATGATTAACATCTTTCATGATTCATAGAAAATTCTAAACTTCTAATTCTAAACCCTGTAAGGGGAGCTGTTTATATTTCCCCCAATTCACTTAGTGATTAAGATCATATAAATTCCTATCAGGAATTCGATCCTATTTTACTCTAGAGTTTTCTATTATTCCATGCCCTCTTATGTATGTTAGACAAATCCATGTGGAAAAAATTTATCCCTATAAATATGTATTTCATGATTCCCCTTATATATAATTCATAGTGATTCAAGGTTCTCTTACTTCAAACCCATTCACATGTCACCCATAACATATTCCACTTCTCAAAAAATGAGTCATCTTCATTAGGTATCATCACCCCACCTTATGTGTCAAGGAACTACTACACCTAGATAGAATTTTCCTAAGATATATATTGATAAATCACTACTTCACGTTGATCAAATAATCTTGAAGTTATACTATTTTATTTTTTCTAGAGGCTACCCATAGTTGGCTTCCTAATACACATCATGTTTTCTTCAATCTGATCCATATAGATGGAATCATCTTTAGTAAAAAAATTATAACAATACAAAATGTGAATTATTTCCTGCATGAGGTTTCTTTTGGATATAAAATTATATTTTCAAATCACATTTGTTTTAATCTCTCCCACTACTACATAGAGTGAATTATGTCGCGGTTCCGGATCTTCGGATCAACCCTACAAAATTTTGTCACCATGGCTAGCCGGTGATTACTTTTCTCAAAGAACGAGGTAAATATTATCTCTTTGTATTTATGACTTGTGCTTGTTGGGAAATTTCATTACCACAAACTGTCCTTGAAATTCATCAAAATTGATCTTGAAACCATTAGTTTTTTTGGTTTTTATATCAGTCTCATAAATTCATTAAATGTTTTTTTTACTTTCCTCCGAGGATGATTATTATAGACTTTAGAGAGTATATAATGGTTTTTTGGGGGATGTTCTATGATATTTCTCAAATGTACGTTTAATTTCAATCCCTCTTCATATCCCCCCATTGTTCCGATATAGATTGGCTTTCCTAGGCTATCGCTCGTCCTTTTTAAACAAGAATCCATGTTTCCAATTTTCATTCTCATTGGAAATCCTTTAAATCAGGATTCGGTGAAGAAGAACCTAGAAAGACCATCAATTGTAAGAATATGTGTTCAAATTGATGTATCTAAGGATATTCCTTCCCAAATTAGGATTCAGAATGGTGAGTTTGGTTTCTTTCAAGATGTGATTGATGACCGGCTACCCAATTACTGTCATTTTTTCCTTAAGCTAGGGAATGATCTGAAGGAATGTGACTATAAAATCACATGATCTAAGGCCAATAATGTTCCTTTGGTTGAAAATTAAAACCAAATCTTGGAATAGAAGATATAAATGTTTTTCAAGTAGCTAATGGTGGACGTGCTATTACTGGAGAGAAGAAAATAGCTGTGAACAAGGGAATTTTGGTATCCAATACTCAGTCTTCTCAATCAGCATGCCATTCAATAGAAGTGTCAGACATTGTTGAATCTCTATCTAAAAACACAAGTGATAGTATTGTTCCTCTCCTCTATAGGAGGAGCATGAGAATCACCTTGAAACACATGACTCAAGAGACAAGAAGAAAAGTGTTCTTCCTAATTCTATTGAATTCTTGATAGAGGTTGATGATCAACATAAGAAAATTGAGGAATGAATCCTAAAATATAATTCTAGGAAATGAAAAACTCTAATGGTGGATGTTGATGGTTACACTGTCCCAAATCCTAGAAAAATGAGGAAGTGCAAAGACTATTCTCACCTCGAAAGAAAAATCGTCACACTATCTCTTGAAGCCACTCGGAAGGAGATTAACCCACATTCTCAAATTATGGTTCCTCTTTCAATATCTAGTACAGATGAGTTTAATGATGAAATTAAACAAAATCCTATGTACAAATATTTCTATTACAATGAGGAGTTGGTGGGATAAGTAGCCGATGCCTGGATGGATGAACAAGTTGCAATGACTTTCAAGAGATTGTATCATCACTACAATGAAATACCTTAATATTATAATGTGTATGTTCATTCAGATGTTGGATGAACACAAAATAAATCAGGATTTTGACTTCAATGTTATACCACGGGAGTGATTCTTTCTAATGATCATAAGCTTTTCTTGTTCTTATGATGGACTCTTCTATGTAGTGATGTCTTTCTCATGGGTTATAACATTCTATGGGATTTTCCCCTTTTTGATGCACGTTGTTGTTCTGTCTTCTCATACTATTTGGAGTCATTTTATTTTGTTTCTAGAAAATCTATTTAGTGCACATTGGTGGTTGATTTTTTTCTATTATTAGAGGATTGATCCACTTTTTTCAATTTCTTGACTGTTGCTACATCATACTTGAGTGCTTTCATGTTTAACAATGGTGACTAGTTTTCTATATTTTCAGGACTTTTATTTATTTTTCTCAACATTAGGTTGTCTAATTTATGGGTTTTCTTTCCTTGTTGTCATAACTACATGCAATTACCCCATATATTATGGGGGACGTTGTGTGCTGCTTGAAAAATTTTATGGGGGGCAATGTGTGATGCTTGGCATTTTGGTGATGCTCAGTAATGCTCAATATGAGTATTAAATGATACCTTGAAGAATTTTCTATTATTAGAAATGAAGAGTTTTTTTCTTGAAGATGATTTTAAGACCTACTTCTAATCATACATAGAATAAGATGAGCTTAAGATTTTGGAGTTCACTTTTCAATGTATTTTATTTGTTGGCATGAATGTGTATCTACATTTACTATTGTTGATGGTGTAAGTTCATTACACCTCATGCTTCAACTATAACTTTCATTTTTTTAATAATGTTTTTGGGGGTATGGGTTGGGTGACCATACCCTATCTCATTTTTTTTAAAATAAAATAAAATATAATCACTCTGGTTTCCCCTTGGAAACCCACTAATCTATATGAAATATCAAGACACTAGTTCAATATCCATAAATATAAATTAAGAATTGAGATGGTTAGATTTGTAGGGTCTTACTTCATAAAAAGTATTTCTTCCACACAATCAAACATTAAACTATATTCCATTATAATTTATGCTAGTTTACAGGGGAATATAGGTTTTCTAATTAACATTAGATTGTATCTTCTTGGTTACTATATGGGATACTTCACTAATAGGCTATGTTCTAAGATTTAAAACATGTATAATTCTAGGGTCTAGTTGAATTATACTGAAACTCAAAAACCACTATGACAAAGATGTCTGACCATAAAATGAATCCCACATAATTATTATGGGAATTATTCTAAAATAACTTAGTCAGGAGGCACAATGGTTAATAAGACTAAATGACTGTTAAATGGTACCTAATAAAACCCCAAGAATCCACTCAACATGTCACCCACATTTATAAAAAGGGGATCATATTAATGAAAAAATTGAAAATTAATAAATCTTTTGAGTATCACCATCTACAACCTAAAAAAGTATGTGTATGCTCACTTAAACCACTGGTATTAGAAAATTTTATAGAGAATATTATCCTCTCATTCCTTTAGTCATTCCTTTCTATATAAAATTAAACTACATATAACCATGTTATTTTTATATGAAATTAAACTACATGGTTTTGGTCTTAGATGCCTGATTATAAAAGGAATAACCCTATAGTCACATCATCATTACCTTATGTTGGGTACACACCATTAAAGGAATATATATTTATAATGGAATTGGTCTCTTTAATTGAATTATTCTTTTATTAATTCCAACACATATAAACTATTTCACCTACTAGATAAGCATCATGAATGTAAAATGAATACATCCCCTAGAATCTATTTACATTGATATTGATCCATTTAATTAGCATATATTTTGTTTTAGTTAATCCAGAAAATGTATTTCCATGCATTGGGTTTGAGAATCATTGCCTTAAACTGTATCCCTTTTCCAATTTAAAAATTCTTTATCATTATATGGATATGAAATTCAAATCTAGTTTTTCACCACATAGAGTTCAATTGACACTATCTCCCTCTTAGTTCAATCTCAATGACCATAAAATTGTAGCACCCCATTATTCCATGTCCGATGGATTTAAACTCTACAACATTATAGAATATCATGGTCTTCCCTAAATCATAGTTGAACCATTTCACATGTATTTTGTGGGATCAGTACTCTACCATTCTTGGTGTACACCATTGATAATCTAATCACATGAAATTATAGAACCAGGGTGCCCAAATAACCTTTTGTTCATTTTTCTTCACCTATACACCTTGTGTCGCTATAGTTTAAATTTATCTAAAAATATTTCATAATCAAATGAGCATCCATATAATGAAAACAAATGAAAAAATATCAACCCTACCATATTGGTCACATTTCTTATGGTATTATTTTAAAAAACATGATAGTAACACTATATTGAAGATGTGTTTTTAGTTGAACTACATTCGTATTCTTATGTTCATAAAAATGTGGAAGTATAAACCAGGATTCAAATGTGTTCAATGGTCTTCCAGGCTCTATTTGTAAAATTCATTATAATTCCTATTCTATAAGGAATAATATTCCTTTATCCACTCCCCTTTTTATCAATAAAATCCTTGAAAAATTCTATTTTACCCTATCATCCCATTTGGTGTGTTGGTAGGGTGGACTGGCAACATTGAAAACTATCCAACTAGTATTTCTATTTTTATATTCTCTCTAAGTGGTAAATTAATTATTAAAATATAGACTCATCTATTCATATTAGATCTCTCATGTGACATGAGTAACCCCCCTTACCCCAATTTCATGTATTGAGGATATATGATATGAGAAAATATTTTCTATACCTATTTCACTATTATTACATTTGAGATTTCTCTATTTCATTATTTTTGTATAATTTTAAAATATATAATTTTTCCCTATCAAATTACTTAAAACTACATGATACCTTATTCCTCACCTGAATGGACAACCCCTCTGTACCATTGTCTTTTAATCATGTATCTCTTTAGTCATTCATCAACTACTAAACCATACATATATCAATGTGTGTCTTGATTGACAATTCACATGATTTATAGTTATATTTAGGAAGCTCTATCTTGACACATCATTAAACTTAAACCTCAATCCACCCTAGCACTATGGTTTCTCAATTGAATCATATCATGATATCTTCCTAGAATATATCTAGGATTATTCCAATTCTTATACATAATAATTAGAATTTTATTGTTCATTTTCATGGGTTTGATCCATGGAATATCTTCTAGTGAAATTTACATCATGTTTTCTTCACATATCCTTCATGGTGATCATGAATTTCACCACACTTATCTTGTACATGATCCAAATCATTAAATAGAGACACCCATCTATGAATCATTACTATAAATAGCCTACAGTATTTATTAGGATTATCTATCTGGAAATTTCAGATTTTAATTCACATCAATTATTTTCCATTTCCCCATTTTGGAGTTCACTACATCATGTCAATATCATCCTCATTATATTTTGTTAAACATTTGTATCTGTGTTCTTACTTTCATGAACATTAAATTTTATCCCCATTGTGCTCAAAGTTTTATGACATTAAAATCCAATACTTCCTGAGTCCAAGATTCAAAAAAAATTTGAGACATGTGTCATTGGTCATGGTTACATGACCAAAATATGAAGAACCAAACAATATATATTATTCATTCCTAAATAGTATCACCTATTTTGTTAAATATATGCAACCATAAACTTATTATACTTGGGATCTACCTTGAGACCATAATATAGTTTCTCTTACCCGAATAGAGTATTAATTAGCCCAACTATCCCACAATACATGATTATAATGATTATTCCCTATCGATATTCTTGACCCATGATTGAATAACCCAAAGTGTGCACATACACTTCCTAGGAATCCCTCTCTCCCACAGATAGACTTTGTGTACACTCATTTGGATTGAAATCAACATTCACATCTTAATGGTATTCCCTATAATGATAACATAACACTAAAAATACCAACATAATGTCTATGGTACATGACTTGATGGAAACATTATTATTATATCTAAACTGGTTCATCAACGGTGAAGGAACAATGCTAAAAAAATCCAACCTCCCATCCAAGATACATGTCCTTGATGAGAAATATTAAATATTATGATATTCAAATACATGTCTTAAATGTGGTTAATTATCATCCTCAACCTATCTACCTCATTCAAATATCTGTTCATACTATTGAACTCACAACTTTCCTTTGTTCACATTCCCATTTATCTAGTGGAATTCGAACACCCTTAGGGTTGTGCAATAATGAATCATTTGTGTTGACCAAGCTTCAAACTCTAGGAATCAAACAAACCTATTTTCTAAAAAATCATAAGTTCCCTTAGTTTTTTATGTGTTAATATGACCCCAATCCTTCTATTCCTATTAATCAGTCTCATGATATTGAGTGATCTTATTCTTATGTATTACTTATCACAATGAACATGACTCATGTGGGTTTAGATATTTTTAGTTTATTGATTTGATAAAAATATTTAGATGCATAATTAAATTCAAAATATGGAGTTTGAATACTGTTCCACTAACCAAATGGATTTCTCATCCAATTTGATGCATTTATTGAGCTTGAAAATAAATTTTTATAATGATTCAGTAAAAATTTATCTCTTGTCTATCTCAATTGACACATCATTTTCACATGGATGAGCCTCATCTTCCTACATCAACATCCCACCAAACTCATTCCCATATTCAATGTTTGAGATTCTTTTAAACATAATTCATCATTAAACAACATTAGTTGAGAATCTAGGTGGAGAATTGTCACTTATTAATTTCAGAGGATGTTTATTCTCCTCATGTACTCCCTCCTATAGCCAAGATATATCTTATTCAGTAGTACAATGGTATTTGACATGATTAGATATGGAATCATACTTGACTGCATCAAATCATTTCCAGTCCTAGTCCTCCCATAAGGAAATGACATCTTGAACCAATTCGTAATGAATAAGGGGTTAAAGGGGTGATGTGGGGGTGGTGAAGGGGGTGCAGGGGGTGGTGAAGGGGGTGGGGGTGCAGTGGGGGTGCAGTAGGGGTGAAAATTAAATTTTCTGGAATAAAAGATTTATCCATAGTTGTAAACCATTGCTATAGAGTCCTACTACCATGGTATAAACTATGGTAATAGGGTGCCTATTTCCACAGTTTAAACTGAGGAAATATGGTGCATATTTCCAATGTTTAACCATGGGTATAGATACCTATTTCCTTTGTTTTAGTTGTGGATATGGAGGCTTGTTGGCATGGTTTAAACTGTGGAAATAGGTGGCCTAATACCACAGTTTAACCGTGGTTGTAGAGCCCTACAGCCATGGTTTTACCATGGTTGTAAAGGCCTATTTCCATGGTTTAAACTATAACAATAAGGGTCATATATCCATGGTTTAAACTGGGGCAGTATCTAGACAATATTTCCATGGAAATAGCACCCATGGTTTGGGGAAATGTGGTAATAGGCTATTGCCACAGTTTTTTGACCTATAGTGTTGGTTTCAAACCGTGGTTGTAGGTAAATTTTCTAGTTGTGAATGTTGAAAGGTTATTTTACTCAAGAAATGTTCCAATATATTTTCATTCAAAATCATTTTCCATCAATGATGATATCCTTTGATGTTACTTAAATTTTACTGGGGATATGATCCAATGACAAAATCATTACTATTTCTTTAAATGGTTTATGTTTAGTATAAAAATATGTTTATGAAACTTGTTTTTTATACAGGTTATGCTATAAAGAAATTTTAATTAAACCCATTTATTTTCATGGATTCTGATATGATGAATTTTAATTTGAATACCATTTATTTCATAGCTTCTAAAATGATAAATGTTTTATGATATTTTGGCACACATATATACTATTTTAATTATTTTATGGATGATACCTATATCTCCCTCCAATACATTGGGTGAATATTGATATCTCATGATATAAGCCAGATGGGAATGGGGAGTGAATCGAGTTAGTAAGGTATTATGTCCACTATGAGAGTCATGGGAGTAAACCCTGACCATTATGATGGTTTGGGTAGTAAACCCAATCCATTATGATATTCTTTTGTGTGAATCTTGACTAATATTATGTTTTTGGGAGTGAAACCATTCCACTTTGATATTCTTGGAAGAGAATCATTAACTACTATGCAAATGATTTTCTATGCTTATGTGTATGCCATAATTCTATATCTTATTTCAATGTTTTGATCTTGTGTCTCATGTTATTTGATTCCCTATGATTCGTGTATTATGGACTATGAATATTTATTCCATGACTCAATATTATAATCTTTGATATGAATGGTATGGTTTTATAATGTTATTCTAGTATTCTCATACAATTATTCTTATGTTATTCTACATATCACCCTTTTTTTAGATTTACTGAGCATCTAAACTCACACTTTATTGTGTTTCATTTCCCTAGGTTTAAAGAAATATATTATATGATATTTCTAAGGAGAGTGATAATTATAAAGATCTTAGTGGAAGGTGATTTAGTTCACATGTGATCCTTTTGTTTATGTTTCCTTATTTCCAAATGCACTATATGTTTATGATCATCATGTGTGTGTTTGTGTAATGTAATGAATGATATCTAAACATATGTATTATTTATGTATGAAAATACTAGTTTGGTATAAATATAACCAAAACAAACACTTTCAGGTTTTAGAACACCTACTACAAACATTCATTAGGGAGATCATCATACTCCAATGACCATTATCTAGCACCTAACAATCATTAAATCAAATTACACAGCCAATGCAATCTAATTAAATAATCAATATAATTTAATAATAACTAAATCCAATGGTAACCCTATTATATAACTACTAAAATTTATCCAATACTATGAAATCCAAAAAAACTAATGTATTGTTACCTAGAATCCTCTGATTCAATTAATAATTTAAGACATGCAAAGAATAAATCATCAATCCAGTTTTTTATATTGTGAAAACCACCAACATTATAAAATAACATATATTAAGATTCCTTCAGTCAAGAAATAATAAATATCTGTATTATAATATGTATTTTCCAATATCTTTGTGAGATACACTCGAAAATACATAACCCACACATAAGAAATCACAGGATAAGGGGATAAGGGGTAAGAAGAGATGATTAGGATATGATTACCTTGAATCAAAAACAAAAAAGATAAAGGATCCATTTTGATTCATAGAGAATGAGGGAGAGATAAATTAAAACAAATAGGAATGTTGAAGGGTTTTGTTAGTTTCCTAGATAAAATTATCTCATATATCCCCTTAGAGTTTAAAAAAAGTAACAAAAAAGGCTAAAATTCTCTAAATTAAAAAAACTTCTCATGGGTCCACCAGAATCCTAATATACATTCACCAAAAATTTAATGGCCTATAAGAAGTTATTTCGAAGCTTTTAAGGCTTTCATTGGTACTCTAATGAAGGTAAACTTACTAGTTGGACCACAAGACTTCTAGTGACCCTTTTTAAGGAGTATGGTGACCTAATGTTGTCACTCTCTTAGATTTTTCTTCGACCAAACACTCTAATTTCTTATCCCAAGAATCAAAACCTCAATAACCATTCTCTAATGATTAATTTAAGAATACATGATTCAAAAATAGTGTTCTATTAATTTATGAAATTATAGAATTCAAAAAACCCTATGTTTTAATCATTTAAATTCCTAAATTAAATCCATAATAATACCTTTAATTAAATCACCTAGACACGAGTATCTAAAAACACCCCTATAAAAAATTTCATCCCCTAAAATATAAAAATATTATATTCCCAAAATTCACTAATACTTGTAATTACTAATTATTTATAGACACTCTAATTCATATCATAAAATACCCACCATGTTTCCTCTATACGACACTTAGAACAAGAATATTTATAAACATCATAATATTTAAAAATAAATTGGAATACTAATTTACTTTAAATCACCAAATATCGATAAACAAACTATCCTAACTCTTATGGTGCATCCCACCATAAGAATCACTTGGGCCTCTCTATGATCATACTTCCACTAAATTTTAGTTCATCAAATTTCTCCATTAAATAAACTTGATTTTTCATAATTCTCAAAACCAATTTTAGAAATCATGTGTCATGTTTATTTTCAAATAACATGGTTTCACAAAGTAATACTATTATATAAATCCATTTTTATTATACAATTCCTCTAAAAATATTCCCAAATTTTATTTCATAAATAAAAAGTTTCTTTTCATTTAAAATATGATATTATAATATAATTATCTTTAATTTTGAAATACTAAATGTTTTTTTATAATTGTTCATGTATAATGACATATATATCATATAAAAAAGTAAATTTAATAATTAGTGTCATGTTAATGAATTTAAATTAAAATATTTTCTAAATTACATTACTAAAAAAATGTAATGTGCTCAAGAACATAGATAACAAATATTATTATAATAGACAAGTTAGTGGAATTAATTAAGTACATCATCCATAATGAGGTATTTTTAAAATAAATGATCAACGTATTAGTTTATTATAGTTAATTAATGTCCTTCATATATAATAACCATTTTAAATATAATTCACACATCTTAATGTGACACAATCTAAATATTTAATGAATAAAAAATAGAAATGGATCATGATTTGGCCCTATTCCACTTTCTAAGCTCTAAAATTCCCACTAGAGATGACCAATTCAAGACCTCACTCATACATATGGTTACTACCTAAACAAACACAATAACATAGGTTTTCTACTATATCAATGATGTCTAAACAAGCACACAATGTACCCCCTATATCCTGATATCCTACCTCATTACTAGAAAATTCTAGAAAAATTGAAAAATATAGCTCTAATTCCACTTTGTAATGTCCCTCATCCATATACCCAATCTGGGTTGTCACAATACCATAGGTTTACATCATGATAACCATAAGATAATGAAAAAACTAAGTAATGAATAAAATTCATTATAAGATGGTTTTTTGACTTTTAATTTAAACTAAGTTATCACAGGACTATGCCTCAAATAGGGCAAGACATTAATAAAGGAACAAAATCTAAAGACCTAAACCTATCCACCAAAGTGGCACTTGTAATCTAGGGGTTCCTATTTTATATAATAAGGTAAATAAATAACACACTATCTATATGTATGCATCAAATCATAACTCATAATTTAAACTAAAAAATATAAATATTACAAATATATAATAATTTATATAACTGAAAATAGGCCTAATAATGTGTAAGACACTAAACAAAATATTAGGACAAATATGTTGATGAAAAATGGTCTAGATGGGGGTGAATAGTAGATAAATTTTTTAAAGAGATGGATTTATTATCTAAATTATTTATCAAATATAATTAACATATTTTAATAGAATTAGAAAAATAAAATAATGAATATTTGATATTCTTATAGTAGTTCAGTCCAAAGTGGACATACAGTACTTTTATAACTCTATTCTCTTTAGAAGATATGTTGCGAACTAAACTAATTTTTAAGGGGAATCATAATCTAATTACAATCTAATTTATCTACAGAATGTATGATAAAAAAACCTATCTTTTTATAGGGGGTCACTACCCAATTAAAATACTATTGTTAGACTTTTGGAGTCACAACATAAACATTACTGACTTTATAATGTTAGATTAAAAACCCTAAGAATTAAATTTATTCTGTTTGTGAAAGAATAAACAGATAGTGAGATATTGTATGAGAGATGTGAATTAGTGTTAAAATCACAAGAAGAAAAAATTAAACAAATAGAAGATGAACAAGATAAGTATTGGTACTCATTATTGAGTATTATATCATCGTATCTCATCAATGTAGTATAAGTTAAAGTAGTTTATGTATATACCTTTAGAGATCATCTAGTTGATGAGTAACTGTTCACATAGGAATTCAAAAATTTACAAAGCACGTGAAACTATGATGGTTTATCCTATAGTAAGGAAACAAAAACAGTAGTTGTATATCTCTATATATCTTCCAATAAGTTATTGAACTTACTTAAATAATATATATGCTCAACATATTCGAGCAATTGGTTAGACAATTAAAATTGAAAAAAATAAGTTCAAAATTATTGAATATATATATATATATATTATCACCCAACTACTATCCAAATTTCAAAACTAACAAGAATAATTTTAATTAATTTTATTTTATCATTATAATAGTAAAAAAACTCTTTAGTAATAGGTCAAAGAAAAAATCCCCAAAAAATCAACCAAAAACATTCTTTAAATTTTAAAATTTTAAAATTTATAGAATATGTGCATATAGATATGAAAAAATTAAAAAGTAATAAAAAATTATTTAAAAAAATAACCCAAGTTTCAATTAGTTTGTTATCATATAATATGAATTTTGAAAAAATTAAAACAAAAATATAATTCAAAATAGTAAAATCAATTTTTTTGAGTTTCATGCTAAAAGATCATGCATGAAATGAAGAATAGATTTGATCTTTATATAAATGTGTTTAAAATACTCTAAAAACACTTCTCATAAGTTATATATAATTAATAACAATTTATAGAAACCTCAAAACACTTTAAACACTTTTTATGACCATGAATCTATTTGATATATAAAAAAATACAAAATAGGTTAAACTTTAATCTCTATGTTTCTAAATATTTGTAAGGGTAATTTCATATTCAAGTGTATGGGTAACATGAAACTATAATGAGATATGTAATGGTGTAAAAGAAATTAAATATGCTGATTAAGGCTAAGAATAAATTTCCATATGATGAATAAAAGAAAAATTAAATTTATAAAGCATGATTTAAATGGAAAAATAAAGTATGTATCAGCTTATCAAAACAATGCTCAGAAAAAATTTAGACCTTCTAAAAATTATCTTTTGATACAGTTGAAGTATATTTTTATAATTCTCTTATATTTCTAATGGATCAAATATCTCCTCAATATAAAATTATTATCTAAATATAACATTGAAAAATAAAAGTCAAATTAATCTAAAAATGGGAGAAAAAATATAATGATGAGACTTTAGACCCAATTTTAGACACCCAAATGATTGATTCATAATTTGTTTAGTAAAATAATATATATATATATATATTTACATATTAATCTCAATAAATATTTTAAAATTGAAAATGTTATATCTAGGTTTATGTTTAAAATATTGTAGGAAACATAATCTAGAAATAAGGATTCCATAAGAAAAGTCATTATGATTCTAAATTACGTGAAGGTAACTCAAAATTTATACTATATAAGTATAGGTAACAAGATTTGTATGTGGAAAGTTAATATCAATTTTATATATGTTAGGTAAAGGTAAGATAAAAAAATTAATGTTTAGTAAGGGTAAATAGGAATTTATACAGATTAAGTAAGGGTAAAACTAAAGATAAGTAGGGGTGAAACTGAAGTTACTTAAAGTTAAAAAAATGTTATATAAAGGTAAAACAAATTTAATTAAATTTAAAAAAAATTGTAAATTTAAAAAAATTATTTAAGGGAAAAAAATTTATACAAGGGTAAGTGAAATAATTAAGAATAATATAAAAATTTAGTATCTATTTTATACAAATAATAATAATTAAAGAATAAATATATTTAATAACATATAATAAAATATAAAAATATTGAGATACATTTGTAATATTCAAAATATAAAATATAAATACATCAAAATCAGAAAAACTCCCCAAATTTAACCATAAACACATATAGTTATATCTCAAAAATCCCTCTATACAAACATAGAATCCACTACTTGTATACTAAGTTAAGTCTAGACCATTCTGGTGTGACACCATTAACTAGAAAATACATACTCAATCAAATAGATAACAATAAACTTGTTAGTACATGAAATTAATTAATGGAATTTTTATTTCCAATATGGTACACATTGGGGTGTGAGTAAAAAGTTTTGGAAGTCCAACAAGAAAAATTTCTTAACTTACACAATGAATGACTATATGTATGCATGAAACATGCTTAAATATTTACATATATAATAAATAAATAGTATTCTCAAAAAAATAGAATGTGGTAGAAAATAACTAACAAATGAATAAGGGGTCAATAATAATCACAAAAAACAAATATTTATTTTAGGAGGCCCCAAAACCTACATTACTTTATGGATTTCTCATAGTCTAAAATGATGTGTCCAAAAAAAATAAGCTATAAGGATCCTTCTAATAGGAATCCAAGTGTGTGTGTGTAAGTATTACCAAATAATTATACTAAATTAATTATAGAAAAAACCTCTAGGATTCCCAGGAGATAGTCTAGGATCCTCTTACCTGTCTATCTACTATATATAGGCTACTAGATAGATGTAATCATAAACCAATGGAAATACCCAAAATAGAGTTATCTATATTCTAAGGTTATACTAGTCCACACTAGTTGTAGCATAAAACATAATTTGATTGGGAAAATATAGTCATAGTGGAATCATAACCTAGGAATAAACATTTAACTAGAATCCCACTTATATACTCAAGGATTCACATGATATTTTCTATTTCCAAGCCACCAATGAAACAAATCGATCATTATACAATTTCATAATTTCATTACATATTTTTCAATATTTGTGTATAAAATTCACATATATACAAGAGTTTTACATGTCTAATATCGTGAATGGTATCATTTAACCATGATATAAATTATGATAACTAAATTTGGAAACGTCAATACATATCACAAATCTCATTAGGCATATATAATAGTCGATAACATGCCCATTATAACTAATTATCAAAACGTACATTGTATACATCAGTAATCACACTACCAACATTTTATAATTTTTTTACACATGTATACTGGAAAAAACTATTATACTAAACTATAAAATATGAAAAAAAAATGGAATGAAAAAAATGTAACTTACTACCAAAAATATTTATCATAATACCTAAACATAAATTTTATAGTATTAAGGTACCATCATTATCACCATTGGCTGGTAAAATTACCATGGTTATCAATTGGATTTATTGGAATAATTTAAACCTTATAAATGATAAATAATAAATTAGTCCAAAGAAGAATAAACAAATATAAAAGGAAAATAATTCATATATACAATATCCTTAAAATAATCAATACATGGATAATACTTAAAATATAACATAAAGTAATCAAATTAGACTATTATCTACTTGTGACAAAAGTAAACATGAAATTATTTTGCCTCTATATTCTCAAGATCTACACCATGGTTTAATACCTTCAAATATATATAGACTTCTAATGCTTGAAAAAGAGATCAATAATGATAATCTACATGTTCACCTTGGGTGTACATATAGTGGGTGAGTATAAAGGCCACTAGAATGCCTCCAAGATTCTATACATTTACTTTTATTTTAAAAAATATATATTCTAGTTTCAAAATAAATAAAAACAAATAAATTGTTCATTTTAATGAAATATAAAAAATAAAAAGGGATATGAAACTTTAATCTTAAATTAAAAATATTTTACATGATCAAATTTAAACTTACTGATTTATAAATGAATAAAAATTATAAAAAAATAACATGAAATATCTTTTCAAGCGAAATCAAGTGAATAGAAAACTAATTATATTTCTATAAAAGATAGCTTTTCAAAATTAATTTTAAATAATAAAAAGTTTGAAAAAGAACAATAAATCTAGGAAATAATAACATCTCATGCATCATAGGATAATGAAAAAGGTCTCTAATGATATAATACAAGACTTGGATTAGACGAATAAATCTTATAGAATATAATGAGATGGTATCTTAACTTACACTCAACTTTCCATAAGTAGCCTTATTGGGAAGAAAACCCCTAATAAGAGTGTAATGATCCATTATGGGATATTACATAGAGAATAATAAATAAGTAGTGTAGCATTCATACCTAAATTTTTTACTTATCTACCCAAAGCTTCCCAAGAATTTTTCTAAATTGAGGTAATCAAGAAATACAAATTATTATTTAGAAAACACATTTTATAAACTAAAATTTTAACTTCAAACCCCTTTAAAAGATGTATCTCCTTCCCAATATCAATATTTTTCATTCATCACAAGATAATTAAACGTTAAAATATTCAATAATAGGGGAAAGCATAAAGGGTGCTGGAAAAACACATAAAATTCATTTTATTCCCTTCCAAATGAGCCTTTAGTGTTCAAAAATATTGATAAATTAAATATATATTTTATTTATAAATTATTATAAATAATTCTATGGAAAAAATCACATAAATATAGATTAATCATAAAAGTGGAAATAATACTCAGGTAGTAAATCATCTAGTAAGAATAACTTAGATAAGTCAAACATAGTATAATAATTCAAAACGGTGATTAAACCATGTCATCCACACATTATATTTTATAATCTATAATTTCATAAAAATACTTCAATTATTTCATGATAATTAAATTCCTAATTTTTAATAAACACATGGTGTATATTAATTTTATAAAAATAGATTTTAATATTTTTCATAGTAAATGACTTCCTTTAAAAAATGAAACTTAAATAGAAATAATGAAAATCCAAAAAAAATATTATAAATATTTTAAATAGTATTTATTTAAAACCCTACAATAAATAATCAAGAAATAAAGTTTAATTATAAAAGTTTAAAATGTATTTAACCACCAAAATTTTGGTGTCTGACAATATTTCATCAGGTATTATTAATGTACTACTCGTAATTAATGCCTATGAAATCATATAAAATGAATTAGAAGATTATAAAAATTGAAATAAAATAATTTTCTATAGTCTTAGAGTAATAATAGCTTACTATAATCCCATATAACAATGATAAATCTTAGAACATAGATGAGATAGCTTAAGGGAGACCCCTCTAGAATAGATGGGTAAAAGACCATTGGATTCCATGTGTTTTTCCTTAAAATGGAGAAACCCACATCATCTAAGAACCCTAAAGACACAAATATGCTTAGGTATGGGTATGAAATAATGAAAAAATATATTTAAAATGGAAAAGGATATTGTTAAATAGAGACCCACATTTTATCTTTACAGAAATAGGAGAAGGAGAACCTATAATGATGGGGAATAGATATCCCCCTTCCCATCACATGAAGATTTCCCAATTATTGGGGAGGAGATGACTTATCCATTTTATTATATTTTAATCAATAATAATAATATATATATCATAACAATAATAATTTCACAATAATAACCATAATAATAAAACATATCTTACCAAATTTAGAACTAATAATAATAATAATATCACTGTAAAGATATGACTCTTTAAAATTACCAAATAAATATATGTAATTATAATAATAAAGAAAAAAACACATAACATACAATTCACATATAAATTTTATCTAAAAATGAACTACTATATCAAAATAGTAAATCATAAATTATATATCCATGATAAATAAACAATAACATCTTTATATGAATCTATAAATCAATTTTAGAGATTCAGAAAAAGTCTGGACTTAAAAAAAATATTTGGGTCAAAACTAAATAATGCATGGTCATCATGCATTATCAAGAAAATTGTTCAAAATATAGTTAATTAACCAGTTTCTTGATATTTTATATTGAATATGGTCACCTTTTATGATCTTTAGAACCATGCACCCTATCGTTCATGACTAATAAACTTTACCATTTTTAAAATTTAATTATTTTTAACTAAAAAATAACATTATAATAAAGTACATAAAAATAATAAAATAGGTTGTTACAATTATCCCCACAATAGTTCTTTCCATCCCTACAAAACCCCTCTAGGAATTTTTATTTGAAGTCATAATTCATTTTGAATAATGAAAAAAACACAATTTTGAAACATTTTGAAAATAAAGTAAATATTCTTTTATGAAATACATCTTAATTCAAAACATGACTTCCAAAATTTCTTTCCTATGTGGTTACTCAATATAATGGATCTATTATACAACTCCCATTTTATTTTAATATTCACCAAATGATAAAAATTAAAGTTACATTTTCTCAAAAAATAATATGCACATTGATAAAATAAGCTTGTTTATAAAATATATAACATTTATAAAATTCTTTCATTTTTAAAACATAATAAGATAATAAAAACCAATGTTTCAATTAAATCCAAATGACAAGGTCAAAACTAAAAGTTATATTTCATTAAATAAAAATTCCCACTAAACAAAGTAATTGGGTGTCATAAATTTCTAATCAATTTTGTAGGTCTTATAAAAATCATTTTTCAATTAATAATGGGTCCAAATTGACACTAAAATCAAAATTTATATTAATTTTCAATTGAATTTATTATTTTAATTTTTCCTTAGGAAATTTAAAATCAATAAGGACCATAAAATATTTTGATAAGTGTTATTGGGATAAAAATAGGGATAAAAACAAAAAACTTTAAGAACATATCACATTCCATAGACATCGTGCATGATCATTGGACTATTTACTGGTTGTAAAAAATGTCTTGTAAATTTATTCAAATGCATGATTATCATGAATGACCATGAGTTGATTATGAGTTTTTCACTAGAGTGGTATTTTTTGGTTTCAAGGATCTAGGAAACATCCATCCTAACAATGAATTCTTCTTACATACCATGAATTTGATGTAAATTAGTGTTTAAAATAGTTTTTCATAATTTTGAATTCAAACCTTCTTGAGACACTAAAATCCACTTATTATAGATGTGTTTTAGCTTCTTGAAATAATTTTAATTTATTTTTTCCCGTTAATCTCATAGTCATTCAACAAAACAAGATTCAAGATTCATTATTCACATTCAAAACCAATAAATAAAATACTCAATATTCCTATTTAGGAATATTACACTTGGTCAAAACATCAAAATTAAGTTTTGAATCTCTATTAGGGGGTTTTCTACTTCAGTTCCTGCTTCATTGTCGATCATGTAGGTGACATATCTGCTCTACTAGCCCCCTCCACCCCCACCCCCACTCCTACCTCATAAGGAGTGGGGGATCCCTCTTTTCCCCTTCAATCTCTCATTTTCATCCTTTCATCCCCATCACAAACCCATGTCATCTTCTTAGCTTCCCCAAATTTGAGGTTTTCCTTAAAGTTTAGTTATATATAGATGGTATTATTTTGATCCTAATATACCCTTAGAATTCACTCAGTCCACTTTGCTACTAAATCACTACCTAGTAGACCAATTATGAAATTGTATCTCCTCAGGGTATGTCTTCAACATGATCTTTTTGGATTCCATGGGTTTGTAAGAATAGGTGATTGTTGGGCTCCTAGATCCCCACCATTTTTTATTAAATTTTCAATGGAAGGAGACATCCTCATAATAATGTATAATTATATTCAGTCTCTATTTGGCTTCCAATTATCACTTTTAAAATAGTCATTTGATTTACACTTGAAATGGGACCCTCCCTTCTAGGAGTTTTAGATCCCCCTTCCTCTATCTTCCTCTACCAATCCAAAACTTGGAAATTCTTAGGTTTATGGGTAACATGGTGGGAAACTTTATTTATATTTATGATCATACCTATGCCTATGTCACCCAGTTTCTCCTCATATTATTATTTAAAAAGTCATCTCTAATGAATTAATCGATTTCATCAACATTGATCGTGAAGGTAAGCTATGTTGGAAGTATCAAGTTTGATATGGATCATGGGTTACTTTCTATTTTACATGAATATGTATGGGATACGATAAATAAAAATTTTTTATGGGTTTAAAGTCATTCTGGGTGTGGTAATTCTAATAGGTATCTCAAGCATTGAAGGTAACACAATTACTTCTTCTCATGAGAAAGTGGTGAAGCCACAACATCCTGAACTAAGGGAATAGAATATATTTACTATATTTATACATGAATTATATGTACTAAATATGGTTTATTAGGTCTCAATAGTGGATGAACCATGAACATACACTATCACAACTTTTTATGCATGGACAGTGGTGGATTGGAATGGGGTTAAGGGGATGGAGCTAAATATTGGAATCTGACCAATAACGGCCTCTAGTACTAGAATCAGTGTCAACCTTATTCCTTCATAGTTGGATAATCTCTCACATCCTCACGTTAGTAGTTCATGAATAATTCTAGTGTCCATTTTGTAAACCAATTCAATTGTAATGGATCCCCAGACCTCTTCTATTCAAGAGACAAAAGATCCTCAAATGTAGGTGACATTTGAATTGCAAGCTCCCCCTGACTTGATCCAACTTCATAGTCACTTAACTTTTTTGAATGGAAATGAAGAGGGTGGATTTGATAATTAATGGTGGAATACATCAATTTCTAAGTGGAAAAAGATGTATGATGGTTAAATCAAAATTTAACTAGAGCCAAGTGATAAAGAGGAAGACTCTAGATCTACTTCATAATGTGAGAAAGAACATCTCACATTAGTTCCCATTAGGTGTTTCTCAAGGAATGGGAAGAATTGTATCTAGGAATATATATTTTTTCCAGTCATCAAATGTTAAAATAAAGACAAAACCAGGATTATTATAACATACCTAAGAACATGGTCCCAATATCTTCAAGGAAAATAAATTGCATTGCGGAAGAGACAGTGTTAGTTCATTTGGAACTTATCACATGTGTTATTAAAGATCTTGGAAATATGGGTGAGTGATCCAAAATCCCATGTGATATGTATAAGAATGAATAAGATAATGAAAAATAGGTTATATACCATCTATTTTAACTAGATCAAGTTAAAGTTATCTAGAAAGAATTGGAAAAAGAATAATTTGAAAAAAAATGGATTAGTGATTATCCTATATTCTAAGGAAGAGATGGTGGAGGAGCCATTCAATATCAATATAAAAAAGAATGAATCTAATTGAATTCTTGATAGAACACACCAATTTGATCTAAACGAATATAAAGAAGATTATATCCTCTAACATGATAGTATTATTCCATGCATAATCAATGAAGGGAAAATAAATCTGGAGAAGTTTATTCAAACCTATGATAAGATAAACTATCACTTCGATGAACTCATAAAAGATGATCCAAACATGGAGGTTTAAACTATTTCATGGAGCTTGTATAGGGTAAACGTTTCTAACTCATTTAAATATTTCTGTAATGGCCTGATAATTTCATATATTGCTTTATTTTTGGTCCTACCATAAATTTGTTTGCATTTTTACTTTTGACTTAAATGTTTCCATTGAAAAAAATTTAAAACTATCATTTTGTCAGTTTTGAATCCATATATATCCCCAAAAAATCATAAAATTTAATTATCAAGAAAATCAATTTAAAATAAAATACTTATACAGTATTCTCCATTTAAAATTTCTTAATAGTGAATTTCAACAGAAACACTAAGAATTTTCATGCAATAAAAGTTTAAACTAAACCACTCAAATTCAATCACTAAATAACCAAATCCAAAATGATTAAAAAAAATAAAAGATTTTAAAATAATTAAACACCCTTCCCAATTAAGAAAATTATAACAATTTTAACTTTAATCATAAACCAAATATATACATAGAATCAATCTTAAAAACATCATAAACCTAGATATAATTCATTGGAGTGAACTTATTCAAAATTTTAAATTATTTCAAAACATAATTTTCTTTAATCTAAAACATTAATATTTCAAACCATTACATAAATCAATTGACTAATTTGTTCATAAATTTAAATTAATACATATAAATTTCAAATAATAAATCCTTTAAGGAGTATAATTATTAACAATTTTACCAATTTAAATGAAGTGTTAACATTTATAGAATTTTGAATTTTTACTTTAATTAAAACATCCCATATTATACTAAAATAGTAATTAAAATAAAATTTTCTAAAAGTATACTCTAAAAATTATTCAAAATTCATTTTTAAATAAAATTATAGAGATATATACCAAATATCTCCAATTAAACTCAACTAGGAAAAAAATTATTGTCTAAAAAATGGTTTCACTCATTCTTTTAAATTCACTATAAACTCAACTCAACTAAAATAAATTCAAACAATATTTAAAAAATTGCATTAAATGTTTAAAATAATTTAACAAGGAAACATAGGGTCTTTTAGTAATGTGATGTTTTTATTTTTTAAGATGCAATACATGAAAATATAAAGAGTAGGTGCACACTTGTAAAATATAAGCATACACTTATTAAACCATTTGTAAAAAAATGAATAAATAACTAATAAGAAAATATCGTAATTATCCCTATTATATAATATATTAAACTATATAAATGGAAAATTAATTTGAAGAAATTTACCATGAAAAAAACATTAAGATATATATGTGAAATAAAAGCTACATAAAAGTCAATCATTTATTATCCTTTTAAATAAAACCAACATACCCAAACTATACATTAGGTATCTTTAAAACACATTATAAAAGAAAAAATAATTACTCCTTTAAAATAAAACTAATTTAAATCAACCACCACCCATGGTTTTAGAAAAACCACATTATAATGAAATTCATTAAGTAATTGAATTTGAAATATCTAGTACCATCAACATAAAACTAAATATAAAAATATATCATTTAAAAAAACATTAATCCATTAGTGTACAATAATTAGTCTACTAAAATATTAACCTTCTGATTTTTTTTTAAAACACATGTTTCAAAAACAAAAACATGCATACTTTCTTCTAATAAAATACTCAAATAGAATTATAGCATTAATAACTATAAATAAAATTATCATTCAAACTTATTACATCCAATATAGTCTTAAATAAACCCACTAATCCATAAAATAAATCTAAACCATTTTGATAATTAAATCTGCACCTAAATAAGTAATTTCCAAATAACAATGAAACTTATTTGATGAATTTTAGATTCGATTAATTTATATCCCATTTTACAACATCGAAACATCCAAATAAGATCTTATTAAAATAATCACACTTAAAAAACTATATATTCATAATTAAAAATAAACTCAATGAATAACCTACTAAGTAATATCACAAGGATATTATAATAAAAAAAGTTTCAATAATTATTTTTAAAATATTTAATATCAAAAATATTCTCATAAAACCAAATTTTATCTCTTTATGTTACAATATTTTTAAAAACCATGACATAATACTACACTTTTAAATAGAATTTCAAAACATTAAATACATCATTAAATGTAACTAATGAAATAAAAAATTTGATATTTATACCTAAAAAATAAAAAATGCATCACATAAACCCTTTGTTTCTATTTAAATCTAGGTAATCCCATATATTTATTAGTTATTTAAAAATAGATTTCAAATAAATATTTAAATTTTCCAAATTTCAAAAATTCACATGAAAAATTATTTCATTAAAACCATGTATGAAAAATACTTAGTTTTTTAATCAATCAATCCATCATTATTCATTCCATAGAAAAAAAAATAAAGACACTTCTAAAGAGGTATTGATTTGTTATAACATTAATAAACATCCAGTGAAAATAAAAATTATTATAAGTGGTATCTAATAAATTAAAATATTTCATAGAATATAAAATGAAATGAAAAAAATTTCCATCTTGAACATAAATGTTTAAGTCATACCTCCATGTAAAATAAAATAAAAGACACTCAAATTAATGGTTGATTAATAACATTCAATCCCAAACATTCTTGGAAACTTGATATTCACAAAAAATAGAGTAATAAATAGTTTTTATAGGTTAATTCATAGGTTCTAGAAATAATACCTCCATTAAACACAAGTTCAAAGAATTTCTTATTATCTAATACCATTTTAGTTACATACCAAGATAAATATTGAACCATTATACCAAAACCAAAATGTCACATACCCAAGGCATTTTTTTAATTTCTATAGGCTGGAAAAAGTGACAAGGGTATTATTATTGATGATGGGAATGATTTCCCCCTTATACATGATAAATAATTAATGAGAATAAACATGATTCAATAATTCAAAGTAATAATAATAAATTATAAAAAATCCTTATAGATTCACCACATGGGTAATATTAAAAACTAATCATAAGGTAAATGAAATGCAATATTATATCCTTAATGAACATGAAAACACTAAATATTTCCACCTTCATAGTCTTAAACGTGAGTTCATGGTCCAATACCTACCAACAGAATGGGACTTCACATTCATTCAAAAAAAATTGGGAATAAAAATATATATGTACACAAAATATATACATGTGTGAAGTGAGAACAAATCCTATTTAGATAGCCATAATATTCTACACATTTCTGTTAATTTTAAAAATAGGATATTCTATATTGAAAATAAATATAATTAAATACATTGTATATTTTAATGAAATAAAATAAGTAGAAATTGATATTATATATTTATCAGACTTTCAAATCAATTGAAAATTTTATACTTAAACCAATTCATTCATAGATAAAGGAAAACAATAATAATTTTATAATTAAATAAATTTTTAAATGTGATTAAGTGAATAAATAAAAGAGGTAATTTTTTCTATAACAAAACACTTTATCAAAATAAAATTAAAATAAAATAAGAGTAATAAAAAACCATAAATATATCCATCCATCATATGACAGTCTTCATGGGATAACGGTATAAGGATCTAATGAGACAGTATTGGACTTGTATTGTGTGGAACCATCAGCTATCATATGATAAAATTCTACCTAAACATACACTTAACTTGTACTAACTAGAATTATTAGGTGAAAACACCTATAATCTAATCATGATCATTTTCAAGTTCGTAATAAGTAGTTAATAATCATAAAAAAAAGTGTAACACTGATACTTAGAATTAAAACATGCCTACCTAAGGCTTATCATGAAGTTTTATAAATAAAGGTGAGTAAAAAATACGAAATATCATTTCAACGTCACATTTTATAAACTCACATCTCACCTTTGTACACCATTTAAAGAAACTTCCCCTTCTAGAAAAAAATATTTTTCATTCATCAAAAGACTATTCTAAAATTAAATAATCAATAATAAGGTTGGGAAATCAATTCTGTAGGATAAATAAATAACAACCACATTAATTCATACCCAATAAGCCTTTAATATTTAAAAACATCAATTAAATCAATAAATTTATTCTTTATAAATTATAAGAAATCATTCCATAAAACAAACACTCATAAAAATATGAATCAATAAGAAAAAGGACTATAATATCAAGATATAAGAAAATTTAGTAAGGATATAGTAGGTAAGACAAATTTAAAATCCCAAACCCATACTCCTGAATAGGGTTTTAAAAACACATTAATTATTTGTTTCTTGTATATTTAAATGGAATTAATAAAAAATAAGAGACCTGCATTTAAAAAAATAAAATTAAAACATCATTAACCAATATTAAGTCACTATATTCTAAATATATTTTTAGGGCTATATATTTAGAGAATTTGGGGTTCCATTACATATAAAAACTCATTCAATTTCTTTAGAATTGAAAACATTTCTAAAAAATACAAACACCACGAATATTATCTCATCTTCAGTCATGTTAATCAAGACCTGACTTCATAATTTCTCATATTCATTGATAAGCCCTGTGAAAAAACATTTTTTAAAAATGTCATGACCCGTCCTCGGGGCCCTTTCCGTGACAACCCCAAGCCCGCTTTCCATAATCCAGGGGCTGGCGACTAGCCCAAAGGCATAAATCCTAATAAAAAGGGAAGGCATTGCCTTTATAAAAGTAAACAACACAACAGAGTACAAGCGGAATCAAACACTAAGTAAAGCAGTAAACAAGTGTTCTGGAAATAGAAAGGGGCCAGAAATACAAGCCCAACATAAAGGTAAAACTACAACTGAAAGTAAAGTACAACTCAAAGGAAAATAGATGAAAGGTGACAAGCAGCTCCTGGATCGTCCACCATGGATCCTACCTGAATGCTAGGTACAGATGTCCTCCTCAGCATACCGCATCTGACCGTTCGTCCATTCGTCTCCTCTGGGTACCGACTCACCTTGAAATCCACCTCTGGGTACCGTCCATCTCAACAAGCCTCAACCACGATCAATGTTGTCCATCATCTGCAACCAACACAACGAGTAGTGCACCCCCCTAATAGCCTGCAAAGGTACTCCTCCTGTCGAGTAATGCAGGTCTTCCACCCAAGCATAGTAGTTCTCCCCACCATGGGTCTTCCACCCAAACACAGTAGTGCTCCCCACTAGGCTATTCAAGTCACTCCGACTCGAATCGGACAAGCAGTCTTCAGGTCTCAGCCAGCTACACGGTCTCTGTACTCCGTATGCTCGTCTCTGGGAGGTTCCGCTCCACGATCTACTGGTTGATACTCCATATATCACAAATTCCAACGAAGAAGTATCTCAAAGAACCGCCTCGTCATAGGGGTCTCAATGCAATAGACAGCGCTTCAATCGGACGCCCTATCTGTGAGTTATTAGCATTTTAGTCCAGGGGGCCCAGTTGGTTTCGTGTACGAACCAACCCGACCGTAACTCAATTGTACCCTGAACTCTCATAGGGTATGCTCAAAGGGACCGTTTCTCAACGTGATCAACAATGCCACTGATGGTTTGTCAAACAGACGTCTGGTCTGAAAGTTATCGGCTTTTCCGTTCCAGGGGCCCGGTTGGATTTTGGGTACAATCCAACCCATCCCTTCTCCAACTGCGTCCAAGCCTCAGTTGAAGTATGCCAAAAAAACCGTCTCATCAAGAGGAATCCAACAAAGTCGACGGCACGTCAATCAGACGTCCAGTCCTTATGTTATAAGTGTTTCTGCTCCGAGGGCCCGGTTGTTTTCGGGTTCGAACCAACCCGGTCATACTTCAAATGACACCTGTTAACCAAACCATTCACACCATTATGATCCATACGAAAAAACACATGAGATGGACTACCCATTGGTCCAAAACGGATAGCCTGTGAAAAGGTTGCATCTCCCCGCAACACGCGCGAACCAGGCCTCGTGGGGCTTGCACCTTGACCTCGACTTAAATATCCAAAACTTGTCTTGAATCATTCGCCTTAATTTTAGGGGCACAACGTCGCAGACGGTTTGTCATTCCGACACCGTATGAGAGAGATATGTCAGATACAAGATCCCGTAATAATAATAATAATAATAATAATAATAATCGGTATTTCGTGGACCCAAGCCATGAACCAGAATTTAGTATCCAACATTAGACTTGAATCGACCATATTAATGACGGGATTACATTGCAACCGACGGCAAGACAATCGGACGTCGCACGCATGAGTTATGGCGGGTCGAAGATTTAATAATAATATTAAATCTATTATATTCTGAGCGCTTCGGGTACCTGATCCAAAAACCTGAAAAAGATATCCAATATTGGACTCATAAATTCTGTCTCGAACTCAGGGGTGAATTTCCACTGACTGTTCGTGAAACCGAGGTCGCACGAAGAAGATACCGTCAAAATACGGTTTTCCCAACAAAAATAATAATAACATTATTATATTATTATTATTATTAATTTAATTAAATTCCTTAAAACTCACACCCCAAATCCACACACCACAAAAAAATAAACCTCCTCCTTTGACTCCATGCCATCCACTCCCCATCCTTGATTGATTTATTTTTATTTATTTTGATTCTACTTTATTTATTTTCAAAACATCTTCTCTCTCCAATCTATTCTACAACCCACGAAAATTCACTCTCCTGATTTTGTTCTCCTCCAAACCTGTGGGCTGCTTCCTCCGCCAAAAATATGTCGCCTTCGAACTTCTTCCGTCCCGGCATAGCGCACCGGCAGCACATTCTGCGGACCACCGGATGCACTCCGGTGGTCCGATTCGCCTACCGTCTGTGCCCACGTCTCTCCCGGGACCTGCTCTTTACTGCGACAGCTTCAAATTGTCAGTGTGGTCCGTTTCTTCATCGCACGTCATCCCGCGCACAAAAGAACAACCAGCGGAGGGTCCAGGATTGTTCGTTAGCACGTTCCCTCTACATTAGAATCTCAATCCATAACTCATCAACGACAAGGGTTTAATTTATTCAAGATAAATTATATAAACACCCTGAAATTAAAATATGCATGAACAAGGGTATAATTCACATATACACTTTATATGAAAACCCATACCTTGCAAAGACGCCGCACATCGTTGAGCCGCGGAAAGAGGCAAGCATTGCGATGATCGGACATCGCGGACGATCGGTGCCGATTCCGTTGACGTTGGAGGAAGAGCCGCCATCGTTGCGGATTCCCCATGGCGGTGTCTCCTCCTTTGATGGAGAACCGGGAAGCGTTCTTCTTCGTGAAGGAATGATCATTCTTTGTCGGTGAGTTTCTACTCTTCAAAAAAAACTCAAGAGCTCTCTAATCCTCCACACAACAATTTCCAACCCCATATTTCATTAATTCCCCTTCTTTTAAAAGATTCCAAGTATATTAAAAGAAGTCAAAGAGGTGTGACATATATAATTAATAAGGTTATTAATTATCTTAGTTGGCTTAAGCTTGGGAGGTGGAGAGGCTTCACTTCAATAAAAGATAAAGTGGAGTTGTCATGCATTTAAAAAAGGGGTGAGTTTTGGGGAGGTGAGGAGTTAGGGTCTCGTGTGGGCCCCACCACACTAAACTCTCCCATGGGAGGTTAGGTGGGTGTGGGCCCCACCTCTAACTTCCCCTTTGTTGAAAATAACCACCTACCTTGTATAAAATTTGTACACATCAAATTTTATTTGATTTAATCACATTCCCAAATATTTAACCTCAACCCTCTCAAAACGCAACTACGGTAAAGGTTCCCTTAAGAAATTACCGACGCTGCGAGTTTATCGGTGCCCTCAGATTTCAATTCCGAGAACTGTTTAAAAAGATAGAAAAACCTGCATGTACATTTACTGAACGTACCCAAAAAAAAGTTCGGAAAAATATTATCAGTCACCCTCGACCCATGATGGTCAAGGTTAGGATATGCCTAAAGAAAACACACCCCAAAGAACTCATTGATACTCTCAGATTTTCAATCCGAGTTACCGTTTAGAAGTTATGAATTTTACAATAAAATAATTGTCACTTAATTATTTTATTTGTGGCCAAAAACTAACTTTTTATGGTGGCCCACGACCAAAGTTAGTATCTTCTTAAATAAACCATGCACTCACAAGTTCTGTGGTGGTATCAGATTTTTAATCCGAGCTACCGTTTGTGAGTTATAAGAATTTGAAAAATAAAATAGTTTATTTAATTATTTTATTTACCGTTATGTCATTTTTGAATTTCTTACAGGAGGCTCGCGCCGACTAAACTTTAGTCACACCCAAGGTAAAACCACCATCCTGAGAGCAACGGTTCCCTTGGATTTCTGATACGAGTAACCATTTAAGATTTATTCCACTTTTTCGGTAAAAATTCTTATGTGTGTTTATTTAAGCTTAACAAAACTTCAGAAAATTGTTATGGGCACACCGGGCCTCAGAATCAGGTGCCGTCAGAAACTGAGTACTCGTAAAATTCAAAGAAATTATGAAAAAAAAATTCCTTCAAATTTCTGGGTCTCTACATTACTCCCACCTCAGGGATTTATGTCCTCGTAAAGCTCCAACACACACTAGGGGAAACAAAAGTGGTACTGAGCACGCATCTGAGCCTTCCGCTCTCATGTGCTCTCCTGGAGGTTCCTATTCTGCATGGGGTTTCCTTTTCGTCGACCAAGGAAAACTCATCCCATAGTTGTAAGTAAATCAAAACCTTTTTTCCTAATACCATCAATCCGTGTATGAACTGTGGTTGCCCAGTCCATACCCAAACTAACGTCGTAAGGCCTTGACTCTGCCACCAAGAGGTTCCAACTGACAATCTAGCCTCAAGGGTCAGATCACACCTGTCGGCGTAAGTGTGTTTATCGAGTCTCCTCTCAAAGGTATCTCCATACGTGAGGGTCAATTCAACGGTTTTAACCGGAAACTCTAGGTCTGGGACAAGATTCTTGGAAGGAAGTAAGGATTAGTACCTTTTTCTACTGATATGGCAGCTCATAGTAGACACAAACCGTACCTCAAATCATTTGTAGAGCCCTTGGGTCACACTCCATGACCGCATGCAGCTATTCTCTTCCCCTGCCCTTCTGCTCCCTGAGCCTGGTGGGGACTACAAAGGCGGGTGGTTGTAATATGTCGAAATGTACACCACCTCATGCTACTCTCCAAGCTCTGCTTCCACGTCTGTTGCTCTGTAGATTCATCTGTCCTTAATAGTTCCTCTTCTTGAAACATTTTACACGCCCAAGTCTCTGAGACTGGCACCAGTTCGTATCTTCCCACTGCTAACATTCACTGGATATAACCGATCATCCAAAGAAAATTCAACCACAAAGGTTCTCTCTAGCACCCTAACATAAGTAGGAATTCATAGAGGAAAGAGTTATTACTCGAATATCCTTAAACACACCTCACTTAGAGGTCCGAGATCTAAAGCACTGATCGTATCATAGTCATCAAGTACCAAGAACGATCGGTACACCTCGACGAATACTCAGCTAGTGACATATCATCCTGCCGAAGTTGTATAAGCTCTAGAAAGCTCTCAGCCACCTTCTCATGCCAGTCCTCAGCCACCTGTGAGTCGGGCTCGCCACGGAACCTGAGGGGCATCTGATGCTGGAACACGTGAAAGGCACTAAGCCTACATGAATCCTCTACCGGTACTGCCAGTTGTAACTGCTGACCAACATGTAGTGATATAGCTGGCACACTACCCGAAGGTACCATCTCAGGCTTCAGTCTACGTACCAAAGCCTCATCACTATGTAGACCAACCTCATGGTCACTCATTGGGAAACACCAGTAGTTAAGATCACCATATTCTCTACTAGCTCTAAACTAGGTGTAGAACTATAGCAATCGCCTCCATCATGTCCACTGTTGCCTGAGAATCTGCCCTACCTCATAACATCGGAGGCCTCTGCTGATGGAACTCGTGCAACGTGCTCTGTCAGCATGCATCGTCCGCTAGTACGACTGGTGGAATCAGCTGCCTAATGGGTGGTAGTGTTGCTGGTACACCACCCGAAGGAGCCAACATAAAAAGAGGGCCCAGCACTGGATCCTCATCGCTCGGTGAGCCGTCATCGAGTACTCTCTCGGAAACTCCAACTGACTGTCTGCGTGGAGACATCCTGAACAGATGCGACACGGTCAAACGATTTAAACCTGGTGATCTGACCTATTTTGGGCTGACTTAATGAAAAGTTTTGAAACACACATGCAATCAGTGTTTTCGTGCACTATGATGGAAATCATTAGTCAGGGTCCTAGTGTATGGATACGTCGGTAGATGCACCAACACTGGACTCCCTGAACTGAAAACCACACTTAGTACCCTTAACATTATTTCTTCATAGAAAGAAAATATTAGAGTCCTATGTTCTGCGGTAGAACCGACTCCTATGATACCAATTTGTCATGACTCGTTCTCAGGGCCCGTGTCGTGACAACCCCAACCCGCCTTCCATAGGCCAGGGGCTGGCGACTTGCACCAAAGGCGTAAATCGTAATAAAAAGAGAAGGTATTTCATTTATAAATGTAAACAAAACAACAGAGTACAAGAGGAAGCAAACACTAAGTAAAGCAGTAAACAAGTGTGCTGGAAATAAAAAGCGGCTGGAAATACAAGACCAATAGAAAGGTACAACTACAACTGAAATTAAAGTAAAACTCAAAGGAAAACAGCAGAAAGGTGACAAGCAGCACCTGGATCGTCCACCATGGATCTTACCTGAAGGGTCGGTACAGATGTCCTCCTCAGCCTACCGCATCCAACCGTCTGTCCGTTCTTCTCCTTCGGGTACCGACTCGTCATCAAATCCACCTTCGTGTACCATCTAGCTCAACAAGACTCAACCATGATCAGTGCTTTCCGTCATCTGCAACCAACACAATGAGGTGCGGGCATAGCCCGTGCAGGGGTGAGTATAACGATACTCAGTAGGGATCCTGAGACCCTCAAGGTCTCACTAAAATACAACAAGGATAAACCACAAAGAAAGATCTCAACAGATAACCTTTACTTAGGTATATGCCCATACATATACCTAAGTTATCAAGTAACCCATCTCAATCATGAGGTAAAAAAAAGGTTATTGACTCAGCTCAAACCAGGATTTTCATTATCGAAATCGCAACTACTGAAGAGCTCCATATCTGTCGAGTACAGTGATCCTATGAGGACTCCAAGGCACTGCTCACTAACCTAAGACTGCTGAGGTACTCCTCCTGTCGAGTACCGCGGGTCAGCCACCCAAACACAGTAGTGCTCCCCGCCGGGGTCTGCCACCCAAACACAGTAGTGCACCGCCCCCCTAATAGCCTATAGAGGTACTCCTCCTGTCAAGTACCACGGGTCTTCCACCCAAACACAGTAGTGCTCCTGGCCATGGTTCTGCCACCCAAACACAGTAGTGCTCCCCACTGGGCTATACAAGTCACTCCGACTTGAATCGGACAAGAAGTCTTCAGGTCTCACCCAACTACACGGTCTCCATACTCCGTACGCTCGTCTCAGGGAGGGTCCGCTCCATGAGCTACTGGTCGATACTCCAAGTATCACAAAGTCCCACTAAGAAGTATCTCAAAGGACCGCCTCGTCATAGGGGTCTCAACGCAACAGACGGCGCGTCAATCAGACGCTTGGTCTGTGAGTTATTAGCCTTTTAGTCCCAGGGGCCCGGTTGGTTTCGTGTACGAACCAACCCGACCGTATCTCAACTATACCTCGAACTCTCATAGGGTATAATCAATGGAACCATTTCTTAATGTGATCAATAGCGCCACTGACGGTTCGTCAAACAGACGTCCGGTCTGAAAGTTATCAGCTTTTCCGTTCTAGGGGCCTGGTTGGATTTCGGGTACAATCCCACCCGAACCAACTCCAACTGGGTCCAAACCTCAGGTGATGTATGCCAAAAGAACCGTCTCATCAAGAGGAATCCAACAAAGTCGACGGCATGTCAATTGAACGTCTGGTCCTTATGTTATAAGTGTTTCTGCTCCGAGGGCCCGGTTGGTTTCGGGTTCGAACCAACCTGGTTGTACTTCAAATGACACTGGTTAACCAAACCGGTCACCCCATTGTGATCCATACGGAGAAACACACGGGATGGACAACCCATTGGTCCAAAACAGATAGCCGGTGAAAATGTTGCATTTCCCCGCAACACGTGCGAACTGGGCCTCGTGGGGCCCACGCCTCGACCTCGACTTAAATATCCAAAACATGTCTTGAATCATTCGTCTTAATTTTAGGGTCGCAACATCACAGAAGGTTTGTCATTCCGACACCGTATGAGAGAGATATGTTATATACAAGATCCCATAATAATAATATTATTATTATTATTCGGTGCTTCATGGACCCGAGCCATGAACCAAAATTTAGTATCCAACATTTGACTTGAATCGACCGTATTAATGATGGGATTACATCACCACTAACGGAAATCCAATCGGATGTCGGACGCATGAGTTATGGTGGGTCGAAGATTTAATAATATTATAAAATATATTATTTTCCGAGCGCTTTAGGTACCTGATCCCAAAACCTGAAAAAGATATTCAATATTGGACTCATAAATACTGTTTCGAAGTTAGGGGTGCACTTCCACTGACGGTTCGTGAAACCGAGGTCGCACGAAGAAGATACCGTCAAAATATGGTTTTCCCAACAAAAATAATAATAAAATTATTATATAATTATTATTTTCAATTTAATTAAATTCCTTGAAACTCACAGCCCAAATCCACGCACCACAAAAAAAATAAACCTCCTACTTTGACTCCATGTCATCCACGCCCCATCCTTGATTGAATTCTTTTTATTTATTTTGATTCTATTTTGTTTCTTTTCAAAACATCTTTTCTCTCTAATCTATTCTACAACCCACGAAAATTCACTCTCATGATTTCTTCTCCTCCAAACTCGCGGGCTGCTTCCTCCGCCAAAAATATATCACCTTCGGACTTCTGCCATCCCAGCGTGGCGCGCCGGTAGTACTTTCTGCAGACCACCGGACGTGCTCCGGTTGTCTAATTCTCCTACTGTCTGTGACCGCGTCTCTCCCGGGACCTGCTCTTTACTACGATGGCTTCAAATTGCCGTTGTGGTCCGTTTCTTCGTTGCTCGTCATCCTGCACACAAAAGAACAACCAGTGGAGGGTCCATGCTTGTTCGTTAGCCCGTTCCCTCCGCATTAGAAGCTCAATCCATAACTCATCAATGACAAGGGTTTAATTTATTCAAGATAAATTATACCAACACCCTGCAATTAAAATACGCATGCACAAGGGTATAATTCACATATACACTTTATACAAAAACCCCCTACCTCACAAAGACGTCGCACGTCGTCGATCCATGGAAAGAGGCAAGTGTTGCGATGATCGGATGTCGCGGAAGATCGGTGCTGATTCTGTTGACATTGGAGGAAGAGCCGCCGTCAATACGGATTCCCCGCGGCGGTGTCTCCTCCTTTGATGGATAACTGGGAAGTGTTCTTCATCGTGAAGGAATGATCGTTCTTCGTTGGTGAGTTGGTACTCTTCAAAAAAAACTCAAGAGCTCTCCAATCCTCCACACAACAATTTCCAACCCCATATTTCATTAAGTCCCCTTCTTTTAATAGATTCCAAGCATTTCAAAAGAAGTCAAAGAGGTGTGACAAATATAATTAACAAGGTTATTAATTATCTTAGTTGGCTTAAACTTGGGAGGTGGAGAGGCTCCACATCAATAAAAGATAAATTGGAGTTGCCATGCATTTAACAAGGGGTGAGTTATGAGGAGGTGAGGAGTTAGGGTCTCGTGTGGGCCCCACCACACTAAACTCTCCCATGGGAGGTTAGGTGGGTGTGGGCCACACCTCTAACTTCCCCTTTGTTGAAAATATCCACCTACCTTGAATAAAATTTGTACACATCAAATTTTATTTGATTTAATCTCATTCCCAAATATTTAACCTCAACCCGCTCAAAACGCAACTGCGGTAAAGGTTCCCTTAAGCACTTACCGACGCTGCGAGTTCATCGGTGCCCTCGGATTTCAATTCCGAGCTCTGGTTCAAAAGATAGAAAAACCCACACGTACGTTTATTGAACATACCCAAAAAAAGTTTGGAAAATTATTATCAGTCACCCTAGACCCACGTCGGTCGAGGTTAGGGTCTGCCTAAGTGAAACACGCCCCAAAGAACTCGTTGATACTCTCGGATTTTCAATCCGAGTTACTGTTTAGAAGTTATGAATTTTAAAATAAAATAATTGTCACTTAAATATTTTATTTGCGGCTAAAAACTAACTTTTTATGGTGGGTCGCACCGGACAAAGTTAGTATCTGCTTAAATAAACCATTCCCTCATGAGTTCAGTAGTGGTCTCAAATTTTTAATCCGAGCTACCGTTTGTGAGTTATAAGCATTTGAAAAATAAAATAATATGTTTAATTATTTTATTTACGGTTATGCAATTTTTGGAATTTCTCACAGGAGACCCGCGCCGACTAAAATTAAGTCGCGCCTAGGGTAAACCCGCCATCCTGGGCGCAACAGTGCCCTCAGATTTCTGATCTGAGTAACCTTTTAAGAATTATTCCACTTTTTCAGTAAAATTTCTTCTGCGCGTTAATTTAATCTTAACAAAACTTCAGAAAATTATTCCGGGCACACCGGACCTCAGAATCTAGTGCCGTCAGAAACAGCATACTCGTAAAATTCCAAAGAAATTAAGAAAAAAAATTCCTTGAAATTTTTGGGTCTCTATAAAAAATTAGGGTTATCATAAAAATATCAATAAGGTTTTTTGAATCAAATTATAAAATTCTATTTTTTTAAAATTCTCAAAACAATTCTAAAATCTTTTCAATAAAACAAAATACATTGATATTTATACAACATTTTAAAAACTACCCTTTGAAAATTTAAAATATTCTCAAAAACCTATTTCATTAAAATGATTCTTTCAAAAAAAATTATTTTTAGGATATAAAATATTGAAGAACTTTTTATTTAAAAAATGTAAACCTTTTAAAATCTCACTTTTTTAATCCAGAATCTACTTATATTGATAAAACCTTTACTTTTGAAAAATATAAGAATATTTTCTTATGAAATCCAATGAGTTTCAGTGAGCATATTAAAATCCTTGTGGCCACCTAGGAAATTCAAGGGCTATATGGGGCTAACTCAACACATCATACAAAAAAACCCATGAGGTTTGGGTTTACTCATCATCCCTCATCATTATTTAAAATACCCATGTTCTAGATTTTAAGAAAACGTTTTTAGTAGCATTACATTCTAAAGAATTAAATTAAAATATTTATTTTAAAATTCTCAATATCAGTATAAAAAAATTCATTAGAAAAAAAATAAATTCATGGTTAATCAATAATGACTCAAAAAAATGTTTAGGAAGAAATATACACTTAAAGATAAATATAATAAATGTATTTATCTAATTCAATTGAAAATTCGTAGAGAGATTCCTTTAAATTAAATAATAGTGTGATATGATTTTAAAAAAATCATGAAACATCAATGATAAAAATATTAAATGGTTATAAAATATGTAAGAAATAAATGACATCTGTAAAATAAACTCATTCATGAAGATAAATTATATTCAAAATATAACTTGTTTTACAAAAAAATGATGTTGAACGTTTTTGAAATAAAATATTTTACACTTGATTTTTTATAATTATAAAAAATGAATAATGATTTAAAATTTATAAATATAAATTCTTTATAACCTTTTCCTATAATAGGGTGTTTTATTTCAAAATATTATAGAAAAACATATTTTTTCTAAAAAAATAGAAGAATACTTGAAAAGTTTAAGAAAATAAATTTTTGAACATTTTTTAATTACTTTAATTTAGTAAAAAATATATCATTGAACCTTTTGAACTATCTTTATTATTTGATATCCCTCCCTAAGTTATCTCCAAAAATTAAATCTTCATCCTCTCTCTCTCTATGCCTCTCCCTCTTTGCAACTAAAATATATATTTTTTATGAGTCTTATTAATGTTTCTTTGGGGAAATACCTGAGGGGAATGATATCTTTTATATAGAAAACATGAATATTGTATTATATATATATATATTCAAATTAATTATTATTTTATAAATTAAATTAATTTTACAATAATGGTTTTTTATATCCTTTTTAATCATGAAAGCTAACTTGTCCTTTATAGAATAACATGTTATTTTCCTCCGCTCAAACTATCTTCCTCCTAAAGTAAAATGAGTGTTTGTTTAACCTTCCATCAACCTAGAAAAATTTGTATGCTAGGGAGAAAATAATGATATCTTTAGTATTTGGTTAGTATTCATATAACATGTCCTCTGATCTTAAGAGGATCCCAATGACTTAGAATATATATATATATATAACATGAAAATACCCACTATTTTTTGTGAGTGAAGAATATAGAAGGAATTATTGGGTTGGTTTTATTTACGAGTGCAAGAATTGTTAAAACTATTAACAATACCTACTTATATCGCCTCTCTCATTGAACAATCAGTCAAACCCATGTTTTTTATATAAAAATGCATTTCATGACAACACTATTGAAATCTAATGAGGCCCAATGGTTCCCTATGGTCACTGGTCAGAGCCCCTTGGTGAAGCTAACCTCCACGGATCCCCTACACTCCTACCTAGGTATGCTCTTTCCTGTGTTTTCCCATGTGTACGCCTCTACTTTCTCTCCATGTCTCACTATGAAACAGTTCTTTAACACCATCGTGAACTGTGGCTTTCCACTTAAGTGGCCAGATCCCCCCCCCCCTTTAAATACTATGTACATATATATATAATTTTACTTTGTGTAACTATGAAAATATATTATCTAATTATATTTATATTAATTTTAATTCTACTATCAAATTAATTATATTCCCTTTCTCCTATTTTTTAATTTTTTACCATTATGTAGATTAATATTTTATATTTCATGATACTTTATTATAAAACCATTAAATTATATTTCAATTCATTATGCTATTATAGATACTATATTGATTTTAAAAATATTTTTATTTTCAATTGATATAGACTACCTATAATAATATTTAAATTAATATTTTATAATCCATAATATTTACATTCAATAATAAATACTATTTTACAATTAAATTCTGTAATTATTATTTAATATATATTTATTTAATATTATCTTAAATATATATATATATATATATTAATTTAAAATTAAAATCTAATATTTAAATAAACATTATATTATTATTTTAATATATATTTAACATTTACTATCATTTATTAACATACGTTATATAATTTTATTTTATGAATTATTAACATTTTAACCCATAAACAATAAATTAAATAAAATAATTCCAAATATGTTTAAATTATATATTTTTTGATATGATTTTGTTAAATATTACTTTATGTATATGAACTTCTAGCTAATTGTTTTTAAAATATTAATATAAATATAAATAATTCTTCACTTTTATATATTGAATATTTTAATTTAATTTATTCCATAATTTATTCTATTCATAAAAAATCAAGTTTGGTATATCATAGTTTGTTTTGGTCTTGGAAAAATTCTAGTTAATAAACATTTATATAAAATAAATATTTTTACTGAAGTCTCTGGTCATTACATTCTACCAACCTTAAGTGAATTACATACTCTAAATATTATTTTATTTTTCTTATTATTTAAAAAATATAAATATATTCTTTATATAGCCAGGATGAAATTTCTAATGGGTAATCTACATTATTATCAGGGGTATAAATAATTTTATTTCATTTTTCACATCCATTTGTTCCAAATAAAATTTTTAGTTATAAAACTATAGTTTTCATAGAAGTATACTAGTCCTAGTTTTATTTTCAGAATCCTATTCTCAACCACATACAAAAACAAAAGGGTTATTATAATAATTAATAAAAAATTTACATGAGAAATTCACCATAAGTGTCTTCACTATTGACTATTCATTTTAATCTAAAATACCCATAATCATCTTAAAGTATAATCAAAAGAAAAATATTCTCAAGTTTAAAAAATAATTCCTTATATCACAAGGTATCTTTAAAATATATGTTTTATTAAATACCTTCATCAACATAAAATTAAAATCTTATAATCCTAAAAAGATGAATCTATTATTTACTAATAGTCTCTTAACCAATAAATTCATTTAAACATTTACTATGCTGTCAACTATAAATCCTTAGACCCACACTCCTTAGTCGGGTGCTGAAAACACATTACTTTTTTTCTTCTTACATATAAATGGATTTGATATAAAAGAAGTGGAACACATTGAAAAAAATTAAAATAACAAATTCATTAACTGATACTGAGTCACTATATTCCTAAGATATTTTTAGGTATATAGATTTAGAGAATTAGATATTCCATTACATATAAACACTTATTCTATTTCTTCAAAAATGGGAATTTTTCTTCATAATACTAGAACCTCAAATATTATCCTAACTTTACTCAAGCTAATTGTGACCTAAATCTATAATATATCATATAAATCTATAATACTAGTGAAAAAAAATTGTTAAACATATAGGTTAGCACAAAATTCTCAGTAAGGGTTTTTAATATAAAAAATATTAAACCCTTTTATGAATTTCTTAAAAACTTAATAAATTTTTATCTTTAAATAAATACTTTGATCTTTATGATACATTTTAAAAACTACCCTTGTAAAATTAGAAAAAAAATTAGAAATCAATTATATAAAATTAATTCTCTCAAAACATTATTTTTAGGACATAAAATATTGAAGAACATTTTCATTATAAATATAAATATTTAAAAAAATTATTTTTAATCAATAATAAACTTTAAAAAATAAAAATTTTACTTTTGAATAATAAAAAAATATTTCCATAAGAAATCTAATGAGTTTCAACAAGATTTGAAAAATAGTTATGGACTCCTGGAACATTTTAGGGATAAATAGGACCCATCATTTACATTATGGATAATTATCTTTGAGGTATGTGTTTAATCCCTATCTCTCGTCATTAATTACAATTCAAAAGTGTGAAATTTTACTAAAAGAATTATTAGCTTTACTTTCTAAAGAATTACATGAAAACATTTACATTCAAATTATTAACATAAGTGTAAAAATATATTCAAGAAAAAATTAAATAAATTCATGGTTAATCGATAAGAACTAAAAAAAATGTTTCCTAAAAAAATACACACATAAAGAAAATAAAATAAAATTATAGATCTAATACAGTTGGAAATTCATATAGAAGAACCTTTAAATTAAATCATGGAGATATATTATGTTTAAAAAAATCATGGAACATTAATGATAATAATAGTGCATGGATATACAATTTTTAAAATGTAAAAAACATCTATAAAATATTATTTTCCATGAAAAATAAGTATTTTCTAAATAAAACGTGTTTTAATAATAATATTAATGGAGCTATTTTTTGAAATAAAAAAATTTAGACACGATGTTTTTTTAAACCATAAAAATATAAGAATAATTTAAAATTTTAAAAGAGTAATTTTTGAAAACATTACCCCCTATAATAAGAATTTATTTTCAAAATACCATATGAAATCATGGTTTTATTTAAGAAAAAAAGATTAAAACATAGATAATTTTAAACCATAATTTCTGAAACATTTTTTACTTACCTTAATTCTATAAAAACCTCATTGAACCTTCCAAACAATCCTTCTTTGGAGATTTACCTCCTTATGTTATCTTATGAAACTCAATCATTATCCTATATCTCTCTCCATCTCCCTCTCTACAATAGTGACATGCATATTTTTTTTAATCTTAGTAGAGAATTGATTGGGAAATACTTGAGGAGGATGATTTAATTGATATAATCATATCACATTGTATTTGATATATGTATATATATATAATTATAGAATAATATTATTTTAGCAATATGATGACTTTCTTATAAGAATGGTTTTGTTTATTAATGTACTAATCACCAAATCTCAGGGGTCCTTATGTCATTTACTTCCTCTCAAAGGATCTTCCTCCCAAATCTAAATGGTTGTGTGTGTAATCTAGAATTAAACAAGAAATAGTTTCACACTAAGGAAACGAAAATGACATATTTAGGAATCGGTTAGCATTCATTTAACATTCCATATAATCCCGAGAGGATCCTATTGACTATATATGTGTGTGTGTGTGTGTGTGTGCATGTTTATATATTACCTACATATAATCACTACAATTTCATGTAGTAGAGGAAGACGATGTTGGGGTGTGGGTTTTATTTATGAGCAAGAGCATTATTAAAACTATGAATAGTACCTAATTATATCACATCCCACAATGAAAAATCATTTAAACCCATGATTGTTTATATATAAGGATGCATCATGAAAAAACCATTGAAATATAAAGGGCCCCAAAGGTTCCCTATGGTTACTAGCCCAACCCCCTAGTGAAGCTAACCTCCACAGTTACCCTATACACCTACAAACATGAACAGTCACTTGTTCCTAGCCATATGCAAACCTTTACGTATACTCTCTGGACCTAAATAGGAATCATCTCTTCACCATCAACTTAGACTATGGCTTTCCACTTAGGTGGATGACTGGCCCCCCAATTTTTTTAAATATTAATTATATATAATTATACTTTTCAAAAATATAAAAAACTATTATATAATTATAATTACACTAATTATAATTCTTCTATATAATTAATTATATTTCATTTCTCATAAAAATTAATTTATTATCATTATAATATTTAATATATTGTATTTCATGAAACATTATTATATTTCCATTAAATTTTATTTCAAATTAATATATTAAGATAAATACTATATTAATATTGATTATATTTTTATTTTTAAATTGTTATCGTCTACTTATAACTCTATTTAAATTAATATTTTATAATATATAATATTTAAATTCCACATTAAATACTATTTCAATGTTAAATTATTTAATTATTATTAATTAAATGTTAATTTAATATTATCTTATATATAATCATCTCAAATTAATATGTTACATTTAAATAAATTTTCTATTATTATTAAAATTTATATTTATCATTTACTATCATTTATTAATATATGTTAAATAATTTTATTTTATTAACAATTTATTTTTTTAACATATTACCCATAAACATTTAATTATAAAAAATAATTCAAAATATAATACAAACTTATTAAATATTGTTGTATGTATATTAAAAATATATATACATATTTTTTTAAAAATTGAATATAAAAATAGATATAGTTGAAATTTTATGTTGTAGATATTTTAATTTAATTTATTCCAGAATTTATAGTGTTCAGGAAGAGAAGAATTTAATATATTGTAGTTTATTTTAGTTATGTAAAATCGATTACATAAAAATGTATATAAAAAACTATTATAAAGTCTCATATTGTTGTATAATTACCCCATTGTCCTTTGAAAATACTAATTAAACCATGTTATCCATCCTTTAAAATTTACAATCCCTCATTTTATAAAAACAACATCAATTGTTTCATGATAATACATTATTGAATTTGAATCAAGGAAATGCAGTGGCCTGAATCACTAGGTCTACACTAGAGCGGAACAAGGCCTTATGCATGCCTCCCTATGCATAAGAGGCTTCTAACTAGAAGTGATAGCTTGAGTCATACATTGAGGAAACTCTAACCTCAACATCAAAAACCGCCAATAATAATAATAATAATGTGAGAAGAAATAATAAATAAATAATGGTAAGACAACAAATAAAAATCCAAAAATTTATATCAAAATGAGATAGAATCAATCATATATCCAAGTCAAACGGATCCCCATATTGGGTGGATTATTACACACAATAAAAAACCAAAGAATATCATAGGCACTATAGTAAAATATCCCAAATTTTTTACTTGTATTTTCCTTATCCCCAACCAGCTTCATGTAATCAATATCCCAACATAGGGACATTTACCATGGTTAGATCCCTGATAATAAAGTTTTCACATGAATTGATATTCCTGTATAAGGTGTGGGTAATGAATCCTAGTGGAAACCCACTAAATATTCTTTAACATAAATGTAACAATATGTGAGAGTTTTTTAATAGAAAAATAATAATAATCAAATAATAATACATCTTTATTGGTTCATCACATGCTAACTAGGCTTCCATGAACCTTTATTATACCTGTTATAGCTTTATACTATAAGGGAGAGTCCCCTCATGCCAAAACATAGACCAAAATATGATTGGTTCCCTCTCACTCAAAGAATATTCCCACATTAAGTCCCACATCATGTCTCACATCATGTCTCATACCACACCGTCTCACTCATGTGATTTCATACATCAAGGTCTATTTAAAGTATTTGACCACACCCACTCACTTAGGAGAGGATAAGCTTCATAATCACGGTTCACATACCATTGAATCACAAGGTACCATCCTCTCACTTAGTATATTTTCATGTTAATTTAATTGATTCAATTCCTATAAAAAATGTTCATGTCCTTTTGGCAGAATATATACTAAAATTTCTTATGTTCTATGTAGTTGAAATATTTGTCACCAAAAAAATAATGACTCCAACATTTTAAAATAGAAATCATAGTTTCTTTCTCTAGGTAATGAGTACGGTAGTTCCATTCATCAGTTTATAGCTAATAGGACTGATATGTGAAAACCTGATCTTCCTATACTAATACATATCCCAAACTAACCCTATAGGAATCATAATAAATGGTATTACCCTTACCTATGTCTGAAAAAATAAAAAATAGATAAAATCCCAACCTCTCTATCAACTCCTAAAAATCCTCTTCAAACAGATTGATTTACTCAAACTTCACCCTTTTTTGGTCAGCCCTATTATTATCTCTTCCAATAGAGATAAATCTTTAATAAATCACTTATAATAACCAATTATTCTAATAAAACACGTAAAATTGGTGAAATTAATAGGTTGATAACATTATATCACTAAATCCACCTTCTTTGGGTTAACTGAGAACCCCACCCCTGAAATAACTTTCTCAAGAAAGTTAATCTCATGGATCTAAAAGTGACACTTCAAGTACATGTAATAAAGCTTATGTGATCAATGAATACTCAAAAAAACTCTAGATTCATGACATATATCTCTCAGTTCCAAAATTATACCAATATTTTATCAATAAAAACCACAATAAAGGGTTCAAGGTAGGGATGAATATTATGGTTCATAAGATCCATGAACATCATCGATGCATTCATCAAATTAAATGGTATTATAGTGTACTTTTATAACCCATACCTTCTTTTAAACACTATATTGATTATATTCTCTAACATAACCCACAACCGATGGTATCCTAGTAATAATTCAATCTTAAAAAACTATTAAGATTCTCTCAAATAATCAAATAGATCATACAGTTAAGGAAAAATATATATATTCTTCATTAAAAACTAATTCGAAATTTTTTTAACCCATATTCAACATGATGATACCATATTCCTTCTTAGAGAATAAAATAGGATCACCCTATGGATTGGTACACTATAGAATAAAACCCTTCACCTCCATACCCTCTAGTTGTAACTCCAGTCCACTCATTTTAGTCAATTCTATATGATAAAATGGTATTAATATAGGATCTACACCTGGAATGAGATCAATAATTTTTTTGATATCATTAATAGGAGGAAACCCAAAAAATCATCTTGGAAGGCATCTGGAACCATTACATGAACCAATACATGAACTACTACAAGAACCATACCTACCACATATGTTGTAATGTATCTTATCTAACTAAGGTTAGGTCTATCTATCCTCACCACTATATATCACTCTACCATGAGAGTGTACACCCCTATCGTAAGGAAGGTATACCTTTCTCTAATAATATTTAATATGTGCCTAAAAGTGCATCATCCAATCCACTAGAAACACTACTACAAATATAACCTTTAACTGTTCTAAAATTGACCTTTATCAGTGAAAAGAAAACATTGACTAATTAAGTGTGATTAAAATCACTATGCTTTTATTTGTGCTTGAAAAGAAATGATAAAGAAATCCTTTATTAGTACTAAAAATCACTCAAAAAGGGTTCTTTTCTCTATACTTCTAGTAGTGCTAATAAAATACCTCATTTATCTATAATTTCATTTATACCTGATAAAGGTATCTTCTATTAGTGATAGAAAATAATTAATAAAGGAGTCATTTATAAATGCTTTAAATAACTATGATAAAGGATACCTTTATCAGTGCTTTAGAATAATTGATAAAGGGGTATACTATAGTGTGCTGTTAAATTTACAACACACTGCATCATTAAAAATAGAAAAAAATAGTTGAAAAAACAGATTTTAAATGAAATGAAATTTAAAACACAATTACAAGAATAAAACATTATATTATATACATTTAAAACATTGTTTTGTACAATTATATGAGTAAGTATAAATTACCAAAGATATTTAAAACCATCAATGTTCCTCTGTCTTTGGCCCCCAACCCTCACTCATTTTATTTCCGAACAAACCACCACAACACAAGAAAATGAATTTACCGATAAAAGAAAACAATATTATGTTAGTAGTACTGTAAAAAAAATTTAAAACAAAAATTTCCAATTTTAAACAAAACATTGATCGATACCAGGAACACCATTTATCAGATTGAGTTGCAGTTTATTCTTGCATGTCCCACCATTTCTTATTCATATTCAACCATTATCTTTGTGAAAATTAACTAAATAAGTGTGAGATAAAAATGATAAATAAATTAATTAAGTAATATTTGATAAAATGATGATAAAAAATCTAATCTCTTTTTCCTGATTTTAGCATTTTGAATCGTGTTTTAAACTAAAATAGAACTTATATATTGAAAACAATCACATTGAGTCATATCTACCACATCATGTGTTGGATTGAGGTGTGGATGATTACAAAATTCTAGAATGACTTATGGATTTTTTTCATGATGTATCAAAAAAATTGGAACGTTTTTTCTCGGTTTTGAGTATCTCACTTGTGTATTTTACTAATATTTCATTTTAAATTGGAAACTTTCAATTTGGGTCATATTGGTCACATCATGTGTCTGTTTGATGTGATACTGATTCCTATATATCACAACTGACTTATGAATAATTTTACTAAATTATCAATACAATATTAATTATTTTACTTTATTTTCAGTGAGTGACACTTTTTGAACTAAAATGTTGATTTTTAACTGATAACGGACACTTTGAGTCATACTATGCACATTGTATATTAGATTGAGGTGACGATAATTCTTAAACATAGAAAATTAAATTTTAGTGATTTTCCAAAATTAAGAAAACAATATGAGCGAATTTTATCTTTTGTGAGTATGTCACTCGACTTTTTTATTAAAATTAATGGCCATTTTAAATTAAAAGACACACTTAGAGTCATACCAGTCACACCATACATAGGATTGAGGTGAGGTTTATTCTTAAATATTGAAAACAACTTATGGATTTTTTTCCAAAATTTTAAAAGTAATATTAATTTTTATTCTAGGTTTTGAGTATGTTACTAATAGTTTTAACTAAAATGTCATTTTGAACTCTAAACATGCACTTTGAATCACACCAGTCACATAATATGTCGGTTTTCAATGAGACAGATTCATACACATAAAAAATGATTTATGAATCATTTTCAAAAAAAATCATTACAATTTGAGCAATTTTTCTTAGTTTTGAGGGTATGACTTTCTTTTTGAACTAAAATATAAATTTTAAACAGATAATGGACACTGAGTTATATCGGAAGCATTGTACATAATATTAAGGTGTTTCTAATTCCAACACATCAAAAATAACTTATGAATCATTTTACTAAAGTATCAAAATAATCTACATTCATTTTCTATGTTTTGAGTATGTCACTTATCTTCTTACTAAAATTAATGTCAATTTTAAATAAAAAGATACACTAGAAGTCTTATCAGGCACACTATGTATCAAATTGTCATACAACTAATTAATATAGATATAAATTTAATCATGGATCATTTTCCTAGATTATCAAATTAAAATAAAGATGTTTTCTTAGTTTTGAGTATATCACTTGTCTTTTTTACTAGCATTAATGTCAATTTTAAATAAAAAGAAACACTTGGAGTGATACTAGTAATATTGTACATCTGATTTATGTGAGGATAACTCCCACATATCAAAAATTACTTAAGGATAATTTTCATAATGTATTGAAACAATACAAATGTTTTTTATCAATTTTAATTATATAGCTTGACTTTTTCACTAAAATGTATATTTTAAATAAAAAGACACGCTTTGAGTAATACTTGTCATATCTTGTATTGGTTTGAAGTGAGACAGATTTATACACATTAAAAATGAATTATGAATAATTTTTCATCAATTATAAAGACAACCAAAGCATTTTTTTCTCTTTTTTATTGAGTGACACTTTTTGAACTAAAGTGTCAATATTAAACTGATAACGAACACTTTGATTCATGTAGTGCATATCATGTTTCAAATTAAGGTGTATTTGATTCCTATAAATCACAAATGTAATATGGATCCTTTTAAAAAAATATTAAAACAATATTAATTCATTTTATCAATTTTGAGTATGTCACTTATATTGTTTACTAAAATTATTATCATTTTTAAATAAAAAGTCATAATTGGAGTCATATTGGTCACACAATGCATCTAAATGAGGTTATATTGATTACTACACATTGAAAATGACTTATCTATTATTTTCCTAAATTATAAAAAAAATCGAATGCATTTTCTTGGTTATGAGTATGAAACATGTATTTTTTACTAAAAGGACATTTTAAACAAGAAATATTCACTTTGAGTCATACCGGTCACATAGTTTGTCTGTTTGATGTGAGACTGATTCATACACAACACAAATGAATTAGTAATCATTATCCTAAATTATCAATGTAATTCTAGTGTTTTTTCTTATTTTTAGTGAGTGACAGACTTTTTGATCTAAAATATCAATTTTAAATAGATAATAGACACCTTGAGTCATATCGAGAACACCATGAATAATATTTAAGTGAAACTAATTCATTCACACCAAAAAATTCATATACAACGTTTTTCTAAAGTATCAAAACAAAATTAAATCATTTTTCAATTTTTAGTATATCACTTATCTTTTTTAATCAAATTAATGTCAAATTTAAATAAAAAAGATACACTTTAAGTCATATCGGTAACATTGTAGATCGTATTGTGGTGAGGATGATTACTACACATCAAAAATGACTTATGAATCATTTTTCTAAAGTATCAAAAAAAATGAACACATTTTCTCAATATTTAGTATTCACTTTTATTTTATTTTTCTAAAATTTCATTTTAAACTGAAGTATGCACTTTTAGGCATACTGTTCACATTATATATTGGTTTGACATGAGAATAATTCATATTTATAATAAATGAATTATAAAATATTTTATGAAATTATCCAAATAATGTGAGCATTTTTTTTGGTTTTTAGTTATTAACAAACTTTTTGATCTAAAATGTCAATTTTAAATAGACAATTGACACATTGAGTTTTACCAGGAACATTGTGCATTGAATTGTGGTGAGTTTAATTCCTACTTATAAAAAATGACTTATGTATCATTTTTTTAATTTTTTAAAACAATTTGAAAGTGTTTCTTGGTTTTAAGTATATCACTTGTGTTTTTTTCTAAAATTAATGTCAATTTAAAATAGAAAAACACATTTGGAGTCATACCGATCACATTATGTGTATGGTAGAGTTTTGGATGATTCCAAAAAATAAAAAATTACTTATGGATAGTTTTCATAAAGTATCAAAACAATATAATTTTTTTTATTAGTTTATTATATGTGATGTGTGTTTTGAACTAAAATGTAAATTATAAACTAAAAACATACATTTAGATTCATACTGAGAAAACTATGTATCATATTAAGGTGTGTTTGATTGAGTATACAATGTCTGATTTTATTTATATTGGTTAAAACAATCCATAAAATAATGAACTTGTTCTCTCTTTTATGTCATATTGTAGATAGTTTAAATAAATATATAACTTCTCAAAATATCTTTGAAAAAAATTAAATAATTATTAGATAAAAATGATAATGAAATTAACTGTAAAATAGAAGATAAAATTGTGAAAAAATAAAATAAATAAGTATTAGGAATTCACCTTTTCAAGATATTTGTATACATTCTTGACCCATTTTATTTTTCCCTTATCTCAGTTGTAGACTCAAAGTCTAATCTCTCTCGAGCAAGAGCATCTTAGAAAAAACCACCCCAACTTGAGAAAAATAATACACCTATATAGTAAAACAATTATTATATTAGTAAAACAATAAAGAAATAAATTATACATGAATAAGAAATAATATATTAATTAAATTTTAATTTTAAACTAAAACCAGATAGTTTGAGTAATACCAGGTACACTGTGTATTGGAATGAGGTATGGTTGATCCTACATGTCACAAATGAATGAGGGATCATTTTACTACAGTTTAAAAATAATTAGAATTTGGTATCTTGGTTTTTATTATGCCTGTTTTATTTAAAAAAAATAAAACTAAAACCACACAATTTGAGTGATATCGATCACACTGTGTGTCGGATTGATGTGTGGTCAATTCCTACATGTGAAAAATGAATAATGGATAATTTTTTCAAAATATTGAAAATAATATGATCTTTTTTCTTGGTTTTAAATATTTTATGTTTGTTTTAAACTAAATTGACACTTTTTATTGAAAACACATACTTTGATTCATTTTGACTACATTTGGGTGTCAGATTGATATGAGGTCAATTCGTACAAGTCACAAAATTAATCAAGAATTATTTTCCTAAATTTTAAAAGCAATATAATATTATTTTCTAATTTTTTTACTATTTGATTTATATTTTAAACTAAAATAAAAAATATTTATTGAAAATATGTTCTTTTAGACAAATTGACCATATTTTGTGTTGAATTTATATGTTGTTAATTCCTACATTTCACATATAACTTATGGATCGTTAACCTAAAGTTGCAAAAAAAATCTCATTTTCTTGGTTTTTAGCATGTGATGTGTGTTTTGAAATAATGTTTAAGTTTGTCAAAATAAGTTGTAGATAAAGTTGATAAGAAACATAACTAAAAAGTTTTATATAAAGTTGAGAAAATTAACTAAATAAGTAGTAATATGTCACTTCTTCTTGATTCCTGTATAAATTATAACACCATGTATTCTGCCCATTTGTTTCTAAAAAAATCCTCTATTATACTACTACTTTATAAATATATCAAAAATAATATATAAACATTATGACAATAATGTTTCACGCCCTAAATATATTTATAAGGTCATAGATTGTACAAGATAAAAAACATAGAAGGTAATCACCAAAATTTGATATCAAAAAACATCCTGACACTAGATATGCTTCCCACTCATCTCTAAAAAAAACTTATTTCTTCTTTTGAGTGTGAAGGTTGTCATAAATATTGGTGGTACTGAGAAAATATAGGCAAAAAAATGAGTAGGAAATATATTTAATAAAATTTTATTTACCATCAAAAATTACCTGGTCAAGGTTACTGGTATATTCAAGGTTTATGATATCCCTCATAAATTTACAAAAAATAATATTCAAAATGGTTTTCATTATATTGCTTTATATACTATAGAAATATTAACCAAGAAAAGTAATTTTTTTGAAATATGTTTTGATATTTAAATATTTCTATATATACCTTAAAATTTTCCATTTGAAGTAATCTAGAGTATTTTTATGTTTATTACAGAACTTCATGCCATGATTTATTCTATATTTAGTGACCACAAAATCATAAAAAAATTCTTGTTAAAACACAAACTAAAACATATTATGTGAATTTTATCTATAAAATTTTGATTTTAGTGTATTAAAAATTCACAATACACATCAAGTGTGTTTGGTTCGCTGGATATAAATTCATTAGATCCAAAAAATAAATATTTTGGGTATCCAGATTGACTATTATCAGCATCCAGTGCATCCTAAGAAAACAAAATTAAATGTGTAATGAAAAAAATAAAAAAATATGTGACTACATTGTATAGTTTTACCCCTATGTTATAGTAATTAAAAATATTTTGTTTTCTATTAATTTTTCTCAAATTAATCATTTAGATCATACTTTTTCTTATCAATTTCTTACTTCTCCATAGAATTTTCTTGCATATAAATGATATAGGGTTTAATTAATTCAAATCTTATTTCAAATAGTTTTCCTTTTATATAGTAGTAATATAAATGTATATAGAAAATATGAAAAGATATTAAGTTTTATGATCATATTAGATCATTATTTGGATAAAAATGTTATAGAGATATACCTTTATTATATATTAAAAACTAAGACTCCCAATTATTCAAACTTGAGAATATCATTTGTACTTGTAATAAAAACTATTTCTATAAGAAATATTTCAAATATTTATTCTTCATATAGAATGTATGACATATTATATCTTTAAATTTGGTCTCTAAATAAAGTTTTAATGATAATAAATATTTTCGTGGAATTGGCGGTGATAAGGTACTCATGGAAGGTCCTTTTGATTTCTTGTTTGATTCACTATATTATCTTGATATGACCTTATATTTCTACATCGCTTTATCCATCTATAATACCATACCTCACTTAAGAAATTTTTTCATCAACTCTTAATGTTTTTTAATAAGAACTAACTTTTTAAATATATACCTCATGTATCTTTATAAGATTATATGACCATTCTATGAAAGTTCAAATAGAATCATTGAGCATTGCCATATCTGGATCATCAAGTTTAACAGGAAACTCAGTGGACAACTCTTGAGCTACCTCAATCCCTAATCTCATGAGAAATTTTTGGAGTTATTTATTTTGTATCTTTTCTATCAAGATATTATACATTGTACCCAATAAAACATGGTAGTTTTGCGGTATTGAAAGATAGAAACACATAAATATTTACCTTGAAGAATTTTAGTCATATAAATTTATCAAAAGTTGTTGTATTCATATTTAACAGAAATATTATTGAAAAAATTTCTTACCTCAGGTAATTTATATGGTTGAGCGTAATGGATATCCTTAAAGCTATCTGTTTCATTTGGTTCTTTATTTTCGGATCTTTGTTCCATAACCGGTTCTCTTTTATCCTTTATTATATATTTTTCTTCCAAACTAGACTGGATATCTTACAAAGAATCTATTAGGTCTTTCAATAATTTCAACATATTATATGTATCTATAATGACCTATGATTTTTGTACTTAGACATTACATCATTTTTTTAGAATACATAGACACACACCCAATGACCATATTAGTTTAGTGCCTTTAAAAACTTGGAGAACATTCTTCTAATTTGGTGAATCATATTAAATTTTTCCCACAAATATCTTACCTTGTAGTACCCATACCTAAAACATGTCTTTATAATATAGGGAAAATAAAACATAATAAAATGGTGAGCTCATATTTTCAGTAAGGGTAAACAAGATAGATATGAAAGTTAAATCTTGAATATTAGGGTATGAGAACATGAAAATAACATTAGAAGATCATACTTTACATATCGATGATAATAAAAATGAGTCATGGAAAAAATAATATATGTTCATAATAGATTAGTCAAGAGAAATTCAAGATCATAATCTATGAAAGAAAAATAATAATAATAAGGCATCTAATTTTTGGAAGACTGATAAACATGTAAAATCATTTCCTGTAAGTCAAGGTGTATTTCCAAAAACATAACAACTAACTTAATAGGAAATATACCTACTAGTCAAGACACACCACCATCCCCAGTTTTATTTCTTTAATTGTAAGGGATCTGGTTTCCTCATATTCCCATAGTACATCAGTTTTCCTTATCTTCCCATAGTGGATTAGGTTTCCCAATCTTCTATAGTAGATCAATCCCATTGACTTGTTTTCATCATTATATCATGATAATTAAATCTTTACCAAATGAATTTTATGAAGATATAGGTCCCACTCATCATATAATGAAAACCATACACATGTGTTCTATAAGGACATGAACCCCTAAAAAATTTGGTTTTATTAACATTTCATCACAACATAACTTATAGAAAAAAATAGAAATCAAAATGATCATTCCATTATAAATATAAAACATTATGGATAGAATAAGAATTGTATCCTTGGTTCATATCACCATTAAATCATATGTAACATCAAATTACGTTTTCTTGTACAGAAATGATTTTCAATGATCACTTCAAATAATTCTTGAAGAAGATTTCCTTTCCATTTTGAAAAATGATTTTTAAATAATAAAACATTTAAAAAACATTTTACATTTAAAATAACATTTTAAAACTATTTTAAACATCTTTGAAATCACTTTTCCTTAAAATTCTTAAAAGATCATTTAAAACACTTTTAGAACATTTTTAGAAAACATTATTTTAAAGAAACACACATTTGAGACCGTAGAGAGAATAAAATTAAATGAAACATAAAATATCATGAAAATAAGTATATTCACATTAAAAAATGTAAAATATAAGTATATACACCTTGTAAAATAATATATTTTCATAACATAACATGATTCTCAAAGATGGCAATTTAAGACTAAATTACATTACTGATTTGGTAATTTTTGAACTGTAAACACCATGAAAGGGATATCATAAAATGGATATGTGAATACTCAAAAGTTAAGGATAATTATCATATAATATATTCATGGGAATTATATACACCACAAAAAATAATTAGGTGGTTAACATGCTTTATATCTCATGGAAAATCAAAGTGATATGAAAATCTCTTACTTTATATCTTGACATTCATCATACTAATGAAAACATCATGTATATTAAAAATAATTTTATTATAAATCTATTAAATAAACATATTTATGTATATAATATCATATATTTTTTAATTTTGAAAATATACTACCCATTTATTAACAACTCTATGTCTAGTTTATGTTTTGGGTAATAACTGCTTGGTTTTCTGTACATGCTCTAACTTGATATTCTTGGTCCTCTTACTTATATCCTGATTTTATAATTTATTGAATGATAAAAATGAAATAAATATCATATATAATCAATATATATTTATAATAACCAATAAAATATTGAAATAGATAATGAAATACACTTTTTATGGAGACGGTAGGTCGTACGTACGCATAAACGTTGTATCCATTTTCTTATCATATTGAAAGAAATAAAGTAAAGGAAATATATGTAAATATATAATATAATTACATTATAATTATTAAGTAACAATTATCATATAATTTTACTAAACTGATCATTAATACATTCTATATGAATTGTGAACAAATCACATTGCTTTAAGGAGGCGGTAGTCCACACATCCACAAATGAAGTTATCGTATTTCCACAAAATGGAAAGCCTGAAGTTATGTTTTATATAATACTTATATAATAATAAATACATTATAAATACTATATATATAATATAAAAACATATTGTCTGTCATAATTCCCAACCATGATAGGTGTTAAAGGAAAACTAATAACATCGTTTCGGGAGGCGATAGTTCACTGTACACAAGAATGGTAATTTCATTATCCATTTGATGGAAGTGTGAATGATTTTATGTCAAAAAATAAATATAAAAATATATCAGTATATTTAATATACTTAGTTTATTATATAAACATGAAATAAAAAAATAATGGATTTAATGAACAACAAAACAACAATGTCTGTTGATGAATGTTACCTCAATTTTGGGTAGCACCTTTGGATTTACACAAAAGGACTCATCTGGTTAGATTTATTCCCAAAGTAAGGCTTTTAAGACGAATTGAGGGATTTTGGGAGGGAATTTGGATATAGTTTGACTAGACCAAAAAGGTTTTGAAGTGTGAATAATAGAGAAGAAGATGTTCCCTATTATAAGAGAAGGGGAGGGCACTCTTGGAAATCTTACAATTATTAAACTAATATAAATTAAATTATTAAAAAAATTGATCCAAAATTTTTTATTTTGAATATAGGATGATTTTAGAACAAAATAAATTCATCCCATAAAAGTTAGATAAGTTTTGACTTTTTTTAGTCATTACATTTTATTTTTAACACCTATTTAACCTTTGTAATTATAACTTTGATATCATGTAATTTATACTTAGAGGAATAATATAATTAATATAAAATGTAAAGAGACCAATAAATCAGTCATTTATAAAATTTAAATCCTTATCATAGTCATTAATCCAAATTCAAGATTTCTATGAATTTTATATAATTTAATAAAATATTATTTTTTTTAAATATCATTAATGTCAATTTTGACACTATTCATTACTTACCTTTTTAAAAATATCATTACAATGGGATATATTCAAAAACAATATTTTAAATCATCACTAACATGTCAAATTAATCCATAAAATTAATTTATGAAATTAATTATATCAAATTACATTTATTTAAATATTTTTAATATCATTTATTTGACTCTTCCATTTATTAAAAAAATATTGAACCATCATTGAGTCACCATTTAATGTAATTATTTTATCACTAAAAATTATAAATAAATTACAATGATATAGATAAAAATATTATGTTTATAAATAATATATATATTCTAACATATCACCTATATATCCCAATATTAAAAATATTTCTCTTTTTAAAAATAAGAGTATGAAAAAATTGACTTTCTATTGAATATAATATTATAAAGGTTATATTCTAATCCAAAAGACCATAAATGGTATAATAAATAATAATTTAATGTGTAGTGATGAAAAATATTCAATAAAAATTATTACAGGTGCTAGGGTAAATTTATAATATTTATAATATTATTTTTACCTTTAATTACCATATTTTCCCTTAACCGTAGTAATAAAAATTTCCAAAGTTTCTATTAATATTTTGTCTAAAAATAAAAGGGACATGTTTACTAAATTTGAAACTTATAATTTAAAATATGGAATTAATTTTTCAAAATTAAAACAAACATAATTTTTATAAATGAATTAAAAATTAATCTGGTTGACAAATCAAGAAAACGAGTTTTTAAAGTTAAAAAGCATCCAAAAGATTGAAATGTTTTTGTATCCAAATACAATGTGAAATTTATTCCAATGACCATAATTGGATTAAATGATAAAATATTAATATAATTATATATTAAAACTTGTATGAAATATTATCTAATAAAGATAAATAAATTAGACAAAAAAGAATTTTTTAATTAAAAAACAATAGTTTTTCACTATCCATCCAAAAAATGAATATTATCAAAAAAATAAAAAAATCAAACCGAATTAAATTTTTATACATATATTTAAAATAATAAGATTATTTGGTTAAAAATAATTTATAAACATGTCAAAACTAGATTTAAAACAAGTACACCATCAAAAGGTGGTGAAACTATAATCTTAGAAAAATACTTCTTTAATATTTAAAATTGGATTTATTCTTATATCATGTCCTGAAAACACATATGATGAATTTTAAATGTTATATTTAATATTATATATATCATTAATATAATTCCAAGATATTAATTGGTTTATTTATTGGTACAAAATACACTTGTGCACATATAATTATTTTTTTAGAAAAACAATTCCTTTTATTTTAAAAAAGGGTATAAAATTAATTTATAATTAATTTTTTAAAGAATTATTTATAAACCATACTTTCATAATTCAGTTAATAATGTTCATACATACTATTCTAAGGTCTAGGTTATAATATTTTTTTAAATTAGTATAATAATAAAATGTTGATTCGTAGAAACTCAGTGTTGCATTTAATGAAAGCTAAGTCAGTGTCGTGTGTACTATAATCTTAACTTGGGGTAGCATATAACACAATAAATCAAAGGAATTAAATTTATTCATAAAAAATCATGAAACTCAGGGTGTTATAGTATCTTCTTTTGGTTCTTTCTCTTCAAAATATTTTCATGGAGACACTCCAAAACCTACTCCTCTAACATGACCATATAGTTCTGGCTGCTTCAAAGCTACAAAAAGAAGTTTTCTTATGATAAAGTCGTTGAAGTTTCATATTTATAAACCATAAAAAAAATATAAATATAAATTTATATTTTTATTTAATACTATTATAAATCATAAAAAATTACTATTATGTCATACTTACACATTTTTCCCATAATTATTTTGTGTTTTCATCAACTAGTTTACCCACCTTATTTATGTGAGCCTCCTTCTCAAATAAATTCCTTGGGATGGAAGTGGATTCTTATTTTGATTCATTAATCTTTATTTAAATAAAGTAAAATATGTTGTTTCATATCATGTAATAATTTTATTTATTTATTTAGAATACTTGCGAATTTATTTTATAGTTAAGTGTACCCCATCCTTGCTTTGTGGTAGGGGTAAATTTGTTTTGATGCACATTCTTTATTTTTAGCACTCCTTCATTATTTCATAATTTAAAAATTTTGAATCAAATTAGGTAAAATAAATAATGTCAACTAGTATATAATCTTCTGGAATGCACATGAAATGATTTCTCTTCAGAACAATAGATAAAAGAATTCTAGCTACATGTTTTATAATGTGGGAATATGTAGTTTATGGGTGGGGATTTACTTTCCACTCACCTTTGGTAAGAGGGTTTTGGAATCTTATGTGGTATTTTCTAATAGACACTAGGTCATATTTCTTATGGAAATCATACAAAATAAATGAACTCTACAAGGAATAATGAAAATTAATTCAATGTTTCATTATACAATTTTTCAATAAAATAAAGAAACATTACCTTTATATCCTCCCAAATGGTTTCCTTTTTTTAAGTTTGACATGGTTCCATGACTATATATCAATCCACACACTCATCCTTTTTGTCAACCCAAAATAACTAAATAACATTGACTTTTTGTGGTCAAGAGGTTATATGTGTTGATTCTAGACAACCTCAAATTTTATTCCCTTATATATTTCCTTGATAATTTTTTTCAACACTATGATGATGTGTTTTTATTGTTTTTATCATCATCATGTTATTGATCCCCTAAAAATTCTTCAGTTTTAGTATCGACAGTTTTTTCTTCCCCATGATTGGTAACATCATCAACCGTAGAGGACATTGTCTTCATGAGTAGTCAAACATTTAATTTAGATAATGTTAATATAGCAGTGAACGCATGATATTAAAAGGAAAATAATAGTATATTTAAAAACATTTTAACATTATCATTAAACTATCTTCATTTTTTAAAAGTTTTAAGGGGTTTGGATCCTCTATTAAGAATGCAAATTCCCTCTTTTTGGCCCCCTATAACATAAAAAACTATCTATATTGGGACTACCATGAACTAATTGTTATCTCCCAATGAAAGTTTCATCCATGATTTAATTTTAATCTGACCATACAATTGTTTTAGTTTTCTATAAGAGAATCAAACATTTCTTGTTTGCTGGATCTGAGACATAAAATACTTGCACTGCTTTTGATGTCATTATTAATGTCTTGTCCTTTTCCCCTTCCACGCTAAAATTCACTTTTTAGAAGACCATTTCATCAACCTTAACTACACTCCTATTGTAAACCCATTTGAAATGAAAAATATACACTTGAAATTTTGTAGAATCCAACTCGTATATCTGTTCGATAATACTGAAATATGAAATATTCAAAAAAAATGGATTTCTATCTCTAGAACCAAATATGTGCATCAATTCCACCAAAAGAGTAACTCCATATTTTTCATCATACGGTTTTCACCATGTTCTTTTGTATAGAACATAAAACCATGGATTAAAAAACCAATGTATGATATAATATTTTCATTTCATCCCCTAGCTAGCCATAAAAGTTGTTTTACAATTGAATTCAGATTATCATATAACTCCTTATAAATATGATCTTAGAAAAATCCAATAAACTATTGATTATGTGTATTTGATATCCATATTCCATCCCTTGATGGATTAAAATCTCTATGAATTGATTATAATTCTTCAATGTATAGATCAAAATCATCACTATTATATAAAATTTAAAGATATGTTTACTCCCGGTCTATGATGGTAATTGTAACAACATCTCTTCTAGAATTTCCTTCGCTGATAAGGTGTCCGTTATAACAAGATATTGGGAGACTGATTCTAGAAACATATGATAGGTAATCAGTACATAATTCAATCGCTTCTTCATCAATATATGGTTTGGTAGTAAAACCTTGTGCTTGACCTTGATTCTTGACATACCCTTTCAAGATCCTCATATATCTTTCAATAGGGTACATCCATATATAATAATCATTACCACATATTTCAACCTTTATAACCAATTTAACCATCTGGTGGACCATTATATCAATGAATTATGGTGGTAAGAACATATATAATTAACATAGTTTTACTAAAACCTCTTTATTCATGATTGGAAACTTTATTTGGTCTATAACTTTACTACATATTTCCATGAAAAAGAAGTAGTATTTGGTTAATGTATGTTGTAAATTTTTTAGTATAATTATACATAATTCTACAAAAATATAATATTTAATAAAAACATGACAACTACCTAATTTTAGTCCCTATAACTTCAAATTAATCATTTACATGGAATTCTTGATATTTAATAAACACCCCTATGGAACTTTTACACCAATAAGAAAAATGAAATATTGCTATTTTCTTTCCCAGATAGAGTGTAAGCTATTAGAGGAAGAAAATTTTGTCCTTTACCCTTCAGTAGTGACAAATCATCCATTTTCTTCAAGTAATTGATGTCCAACCAAGCCTTGATACCATATTTTTATTTTCCATGAACATTTAGTAATGTCCAATTACACTATTAAATACATTTTTTATATGTGAATGACATCAAGAAAGTGTCTAACATACAAACAATTCCAATACAGTAATTCAAAGAAAATTGATCTATTTTTTCACTGTTATTTCATAAGGTATTTCTAAAATTGATTTACCAAAAATAGTGTCAATATATTTTACTTTATCGAACATTTTATTTCCCATTAATAGATACGGTGTTGTACCTTGTTCGATATTCCCATGGAATTTTTTCGTCCATGGTAGGTATTAATTTAATTTTTCATCACCCCCTCCCTCCAAATATACTATAATGAGGGTAGGGAGATAAATCCCTATTATTCAGGGCTTCAGTAGGCCCTGAGCAGGTAATTATCACCAAGAGTATAAAAAATTGCATTAAATGGGATGCATTTCTATCTATAATAATATAGGATTGAAAGATAAGATGATTCATCCAAAAACAACTCCATGCCATAATATCAAAAAGTAACCAACCCCCCCCCCCCCACCCCCATGAATGTATAAATAAAACTGAAATAGATAAAATTCTCTAGATTTAAATACCCAATAGAAAATCTAAAGAAGTGACATTATGGATTTCCAAAGGTCCAAGCTAGAAATATCCAGCATGGTCCATGTAATCCTATGGAAAACCTCAAATAGTTTATATATATAGGGTGAGAATACAAGTATAATCATTACGAAAACCGAAGACTCTTATTCCCATGTGAAAGAAGAACACTAATGAACCTATGAGAAAATAGTATAACCAAACAGAACCATATAGGTATACTACCCATACTCAACCTCATAAAGGAACTCTCACTAAATCATGCAAGCCAAGAAATATAGTATAACAAGAATCATATCGATATAGGGTACCCCTAACTACTTTCCCAATGTTATACTGCTCTCACACCCCAACATCATATGTCTTCATTCTCCTATATCTTCTGTATATCACACTACCCCGCAAGCATTTTCATATCACATCTCTCCTGAAAATGCCTAGGGAACAACATAATCAATTCCATGACCAGAGTAGTAGAGTATCATGAACATATAGTACATAAACCTCATGTCCTACCCCTACCATGAAAGACCGCCACCATAGATTCCCCACAAGAATGTTCATATCACATCTCACCCAAAACACCTTGTCCACTACCCCACAAGCATGGTCACATCTCACCAGAAAACACATGGGCTATCACAACCACCCACTAATGCACTAATAGACCTCCATCCATCACAGCCTATGTAATACCTACCTCACCTAGAATATTGAGAGAAAAGAAGTGGGTACCCAATCACCCTTCCACCTCACCAGATGTTAGGAAAACACAACCCACATGACTATGCAGGTGTCGTCACATAGTGTTAGGTGGGTTGGGTATAGAAATCACAATAAATATACAAGTATATGCATATAGCCACACAAAAACCCAAACCTATGGGTTCACAAAAAACACTAATACACTCACACCATATTCAATTTTTCATAAACCTATAAATGAACAACACCGCACAACAAGCCAAAATCCACATTTCACATTGTAACCATTACTTTATCAAATCAAGTCAATTTCAAAAATTTCTATTTACCAAACAAAGAGCCACATTAAGCACACATTCCTTTATACTTTTAATCATTCATTATCCACTCTAACCCATGCCATTATAATTTAACATTATCATTTAGTTTTGTTATTACCTAAGCACTAATCACAACACAACCCATTCTCGACACTTCCACCTCATATCACAACCACACATCACAAAAATAAAATATTTTCAAATTTAGGAAAAGGGGGATTCCTCACTATCCAGTTATTTATTTATGTTCATTCTCACACAAACCATAAATCCCAGGGCAACCATTTTATTAATCAAATATAAATGATTTACCAATTCCTTTTAAATTTATTCCAAATAATCACACCAACCAATGTCCCATAACACATATCAAATTAGCACAAACCAAGGATTCGAACAACCATGATTTTCCGTGAGGTATCAAATATGTATAATTCATTAAACTATATTAAAACATATGAAAAAATAAGTAAGATATTCCTTTTTATAGAAAAAAATTATAATTAACTTCATGTGATTATCATTTTCTTTCTCCAGTGTAGTCATTCAATTATCTAAATTAGCATAACATTTGATAATATGGATAATAATTATTTATTCAGGAAACAATACTTTATATGGAAACAAATATCTGAAAACGGTGAAGTCAAACAAAATATATGTGAAATTCCCTCATTCCCCATCAATTTCAATAAATCAATTAATTATATTTAACAATCTAATACATACCATATTTTCAAAGAATAAACAAAAGTATAAACCCTCACACATGATACACTGGGTGATAAATGAAGGATTGAATACCTCAAAGAATAATTACAACTCATTGTGCACCATAGGATGAAGAATAAATGTCTACCAACTACAACTACACCATGAGAAATAGTGGATCAACCTATACCACACTAACAAATCATCAAAACACACCTCAAACACACAACCCAAACCAAAATTCACCAATGTAGTGAAAATTTGAATAAGAATAGATGGAAATAGATGAGAACGATACTACAACTCAGAAAGTATCAAATATGGGAATCAAGAAATTAATCCTTATCAAAAGGAATCCCAAACACTTGAAGAGGGAACCTACTAATTGCATGGAATGAGAGATGGTGGCGTCGGCTTTAGGGTTTAATAAATAACCTTGAGTGAAGCAGACTTTAATGATTCTATGCATAGTACATTGACATAATGTGTAATCTCTATAGGTCGTGAAAATTTCAAGATTTAGGTTCCCACAAAAATGTGTTTCCTAAAATGATTTGGACACCTAATTTGTTATACATCATGAACATCACTACATGAAATGTACAATTATCAAAGTTGAACCCTTAGCCATGTTCAATCCATGAAAAACCTTGCTACATAATCCATAACCCACCATTACATGTCATGTAATACAATAACATGGCATGTATTTCCTATAGAAACTCTATTGCAGCTCCAAACTCGCCTAAAAACTCTCAGAACCTCCTCTGAACACCTCCAACACCCAAAAATGGTAAAGTTATGGGCCAAGAGAGCATGTAACATTACATCAGATACCTCCAAAATGATTCTATCCCTAAATAATCCAAAACCAAACCCAGAAGTCAAGAGGTCTAAACAATATCTCTATGAGATTCCTTTTAAAGATATCATCATACCACAAACGCTACAACCAACCAAACATGCCAAAACCAAATAGTCACATAACATCTTGCACAACATCATCACCACACAACTACATCACCACAACTATCGTACCTCATAACAACTACAAAACCATCTCATCCTCCATACAGACCAAACCAACAACCACTGCAACCAGTGAACCACACCACCCTGAACACACTAATCATGGAATTCCATCCTCCATATCAATATATTATCAGCTATGGGTGTAATTGACCCTATCACACAGGTTTAATCACATTGCATTTAATACATATTGATTTGGAATTAGGTCCTCTACTTTTCATATATCAGGAATTTATCACACATCACACCATACACATCACATCAAGGGAAAACAATAAATCTCATAAAACAAAAGGATCAAAACATCACATCACAAAGGAAAATAGAGAAATAAAAACTCAAAAAAACTTCAAGTACTGGGAACACATCTATGTCTCTTTCACCCAAGAACTCTCCTTCAGGCCCCCATGCCTCCAGAACATGATAACCAAGGGTATGGTTTTTCCTCATGGTACGTTCTCTCAATTATCCTATATCTCTGATGGATGCTCCATGAATATTTCATCATCCTTGATATCCAACTCTCCCTAGTCAATGAAATGAAATTCATTATAAAGATATTGGTGAAGATGAGATACATGGAAGGTATTGTGGATCCTCTCCAATTATAGTGGAAATTCCAACTGATATACCACCTTTCTAAATCACCACAACACCTCAATAGTCCCAACAAAACTGGGAGAAATCTTACTCCCTCTTTCAAACCTCTACTTCCCATGTCAATGGAAAACCATCAAGAACACATGGTCCCAAATCATGAACTCTAAGGATCTCCTCCTAAGATTGACATAATACTTTTTTCATTATTGAGATCTGATTCCATCATCTCATGAACAAGATAAAACTTATTTGTTGTTATCTTCACCACATCAAGTCCAAGAAATGCTGTCTCCCCAACCTCCATCTAGCATAATGGAGAACAACACATTCTCTTATACAAAACCCCAACTAGAGACATAATAATGAAAGATTGATATATTTTGTTCTAAGAATACTCATCCAAAGGAAGTTAGTGTACCCAAGATCCACCAAATTCTAGGAATCATGCCTGAAAAATATCCTCAAGCGTCTCTATGTTCTGTCTTGTCTATCCATTTTTTGACGGTGGAATGAAGTGTTGACGTGTAACTGAGTTCCAAAATCATGTTGTAATACCCTCCAGAATCGTGAGGTAAAAAGTGCATCTATATATGAGATAATAGAACATCTAAATCCATCAAATAATAATACCTCATCCAAATATCTATTATCCAAATAATCCATTGTGTCCAACTCCTTGATCACTACGAAGTTGGCTAATTTAATTTACTAATCCATGATCACCTAGATAGCATCACTACCTCCCTAACCCTTGGGTAAACCTATGATAATATACAAAAATATTTCAACCCATTTACACTAAGAAACATCTAAAGACATCAAAAAACTTCTTGGAACATGATGATCATCCTTTACCTTCTAAAAAACCATGTACCTTTTCACAAAATCCACCACTATTTGTTTCATCTCGGGCCACCAAAACCAAATCATCAAGTCGCATTACATCTTCAAAAATATTGGGTGTACATAGCAATGTGATCTATTAATCTCATGAAGGACTCTATCATGCATCACTTTCAGAATAGACAACCTCCCATTAAACAATATCATGTTCTGATCATCCTCTACCCATCCCTATGAAGCATCACCAGGGCCAACATGATCATTCATCACCTCTACCTCTAAGTCTCCCCACGAAAAATCCTCCATATTCTTTATCAGATGATATTGAACCATCATATAAAACAAACATCCTATACCACCATCCACCCTTGAATCTAATTACAAGGATGTTAACTCATCCATTCCTCTCTAAGAATCCCTAAACTCCTGAACAACATCCATTCCCAACTTCTTTCTCATGGTGTGAACCACAAAATTCCCCTTTATTGAGGTGTATAATATCTCAAAATCATAATACTAAAAAAAACCCATCCACCTACACTACCATATGTTCAAATCATGATGAGAAAATATATACGTCAAACTCTTGTGATCTGTGAAGACTAAAAATCTCTCTCCAATGACGTAATTTCGCCAAAACATCAATGCAAACACAATTGATACCAATGCTAGATCATGAGTGGAATTTATACACTCATGGGTAAGTAACTTTATAGACCCATAAGAGATCACTACCCTCTACTGCATTAATAGGTATCCCAAACCCATATGGGAATCGTCACCAAACACAACAAATATTACACCATCCTTAGGAAGCTGAATCACTATAGCACAGACTAAAATCCCTTTCAAGTAATCAAATGTGGCCTTGAACTAATCAGTCTACACAAAATCCTTGTATTTATTGGTCAATGTTTCTGAAGAGGCTAAAACATGAGAGAAATTGGGTACAAACTATAGATATTAACCTATAATACTAAGGTAACTACCAACATCTTCCATGTTCTTGGGTGCCACCCATGAAAAAAATGCCTCAAACTTCAATTGGTACACCACCACACCCTTATGAGACACTACATGCTTGAGTAAATTCACCTCTCATGTAAAAAACATAAACTGTGATAATTTTCCATAGATATAGTGGAATCAAAGAACCTACGAGATAGATCTAAGAAGTTCATTATACTCCTCATCTAACTTCTAGTACATTAATATATCATTGATGAATAATATAAAGAACCAATCTATAAACTCACAGAACGTGAATTTAATAAGCCCCATGAACATAGTTCATACATTCGTAACACCAAACAACATGAATATAAACTCAAAGTGACCATACCTACATCTTAAGGAATTATTTAGGATATTGACCTCATTCACAGTCAACTTGTGATATCTGGACCATAGATCAATCTTGGAAAATAAAATTTCCCATAACATATGGTTTAAAAGATCATATATCCCCATGAGAAGGTAATAGTTCTTGAACATCATCTTATTCAACATTCTGTAGTTTATACACAACCTCTAACTACTATTTTTATTCTTGTTGAACAACACTGCATAACCCCACTATGACACACTGGGCCGGATAAAACCTGTGTGCAACATATCATCAATCTGAATTCTCATCTCCCTCAACTCATAAGTTTCATTTGATAAGGATCTATTGTGATCGAAGAATCACCAGGAAAAAATTATATCCCATACTCAACCTCACATCAAGGGGGTAGCATCACAACCTCCTTAAAAAACATCCAAAAACTCCCCCAACAACACTGGGAACCTCTACCATCCCAGCCTCTACTAATTTTATTGAAAACTTAGCTAATAAAGATATAATGGGATTCGCATGCTGACTTTACACTTGGAAACCCCTATCACTAATGAAAACCACACGATGACCATCTAAATATGAGAAAATGACTCTCCTCTAGATGAAATAAATAACAGTACATACAAAATAAAACTATTCAATGTTAAGGATAACATTGTATGGCTACATTTATTGTAAGAATAGATCCCCATGGGACTGATGTGGACACATCATCAATCTACAATCTTTGCACACATCAAAAAGTATATTCTAGACTCCGACAAGAGTATTAAACATCAGAGAAACAGAAATATTTGTTTCATCTAACCCTAGAGTACATGTTATAGTGGGTCAAACAAAGGAGTGTGGAGCTCTTGAATCAAACAATTAAAAAACAAGAGTAATAAACAAACTAATTATACCTATGATGATCTATAGACCCTATCGTACTACCACCTCCACTATGTGCAACTGACTACATCCAACTCCTCGACCACTGTTTTAACAAACACCACCATGACCATAATCAGGTCGTAGTACATGAACACAATGAACACCCTGAGTTCAGGATCTACGTACGTTATCTCCCCTCGATAGTGTATAATCTTATTTCCCCTTCTACTTAAATGGTCTCACTGGAAACTAATTTTGAGACTAGAACTGAACCTATCCAACTCCAATAAACTGAGATTAGTGTACCACTATGAACTGTTTTTTGGTGATGGCCGGAAACCCCACAACCAAAACACGTTGGCACAAATACCCCAGAAAAGGTATAGAAACCACTGGCCCCAAAAGTCCATAAATAAAGCTACAGAGGTCAACTCCCTACTAGTCGAAACCTTAAAGGTACCAGTTCCTGATAACAACCACTGAAAACTCTACTCCTTGGGAAACCTTACTGGTTCCTATCTCACAATAAACCTCCTTGTGATTGCATCAACTCAATCAACTCTTCTTTCTTCTGAACCTCCAAATATTTCAAGAACATTAAAGGAGTTATTGTATACTATATAGAAGGAAGGAGTGCTTCCTCAAGATGTCTCCCATGAGAATCCTCATTTGAAATAAGAACCAGGTAGAAGTGTAGAAGGTCCCTGAACTTCATTCCCAACTCATGCACTGGCATACTCCCCTACTAAAGAGAAAAAAGTTCATGCCTCTTCACCTATGTTATTTTCGATGAAAGGGACTCTACCCAGAACTCCTTCTAGAAGTTGACTCATGAAACATATAACTCCTTCCACTCTCCTATGTATAGCTTCCACCACTTATGTGTAACTCCCCACATATTATTTAATGCCAAAGGAACTGTGTACTTCATAGGGGGCTAGATGAAACAGAAAGTGATCTCGATCACCTCCCTTCATCTCTTTATATCTACATATGAAATACTTCCCTCATAATTCCCCAAATCCTACCACTGAAAAGAGTGAAAATCTCTCTACCACTAATAATCCTCCTCTATTAGGTTGACCCTCCAAAGATAAACTAGATGAGCCTACTGAAGCTCAACTGCGTGAGCCACACGTAGATGATGAACATGAACTATACCTAAAAGAGGAAACAAATATTTCCTAATCCTATATAGAATGGAATTTTCTTAAGATTCATTTTACTCATTTTAACCTTCCTAAAACAACCCAATTCAAACAAGAACACAATTTATAATGATTCATGTACCTATTTTGTGACTCTACCCTACAAACAGGTCGACCACACTTGGTCATTCAATAATCTCAGAGTTCGTACACTGGATCGTGGGGGGCCTAAAATCCTATGTCATAGTTGGTCTCCCTATATTATTTCATGAACCAAGGTAAACTAGCACTATTTCTATACCAACCCTTGAAATCCTAACTGTTCATAACTCCAAAAACCATTATATATCTCATCCATAACCTTTGATACCACTCTTTCATGAACCCCTCACTTTAAATATACCTTATTGATTGGAGAGGGATAATGACCCTCGATTCCTATATCTAATAGGAATCAGGTTGATGAGTAGAACTGATAGTATAAAACATCTCATGAAATGAGAGGAATTACCCTCTATAATAATATAGGGTCGTATGATAATATGAATCATACACAAACAACCCCATGGATAAATATAAAAAGAAACCAAAACCATCCCACAATGCATGTATAAATAAAACTGATATAGATTAATGTGTCCAAAATTATATACCCAAACAGTAATTCAAAACAGTGACATGGTACTATCCAAAGGTCAAAGATAGTAATTTATGTCATGGTCTATGTAAAACTCCTAGAAAAATGAAAACAATTTATATAAATAGGATTATATTACAAGTATACTCCTTATGAAAATCAATGTATCATATGTACATGAGAAAGATGCATACTAATAAACCCATGAGAAAACATTAGATCCAAACTGCACCTATGCAGGTATACTAACAAAACCCAACCTCAAAAAGGAATTATCACCAAATAACACAAGCTAAATAATATAATATAATAAGAAGAATATTGATATATGGATTCTTGCACCACCTTCCTGCTGTTATTCTTCTCTTACACACAAACATCATATATCTGGGAGATCTCATCTCTTCTATATACCACACATCCCTAAAATCATGGTCACATAATGTATCACCTGAGAACCCCTAGGATACAACACAACAACTAACATAAATAGAGTAATAGGGTATCATTATCCTATAGTACATCAACCTCATTCCCTCCTCCTATCATGCATGACCTCCACCATAGCCACTGCACAGTCATGGTTATAAAAAATCTCACCTAAAAACATTTGGGACATCACCCCACATGAATGGTCATATATCTCTAGAAATACATGGGATATCAGAACCATAGTATAATAAAATATAAGTCCCCAATCCATAATTACCTATGAAATACCCACCTTTTTGGGAAGAGAGAGAAGGAAGGAGCAAGTACCCACCGATCTGTCCTCCTCACTAGATATTGAGAAAAATACTCCTCATGTGACTATGCAGGTGTCGGAACATAGTCATCAACATGAATGGGGTGTGTATAGAAATACCAAGTAATATAAAAGTATATAAAAATATCCACAAACAAACCCAACCTATTGGTTCACAACCAAACACTAATCAACTCACAACATTGTCAAATTTTTTTCACATCTAAATGCACATCACCAAACAATAAGCCAGAATCAACATTTCACATTTTACCATTTACATTATCATAAATCTAATTTACATAATTCCTAATTACCAAAAAAAAATCCAAAAAACAACCCATTGTTTTTTCATTTAACAACAACTACATTGACCACACTTTTTTATCATTTTATCCATTAATTATCCACTCTAACCCATTCCCTAATAATTTAACATTATCATTTAATTTCATTATTACCCTAGATTCTATCACAACACAACCCATTAAAATCACATCTACCTCATATAAAAACCACACATCACACAAACATAACATTTTTAAATTTAGTAAAAAGGGCTTCATCACATTCCACTTCTTTATTTATGGAAATTTTCACACAAACCATAAATCCTGAGGCAACCATTTTATTAACCAAATATAAATGATTAACAAATTATATTTAAAGTGATTCCAAACAATCACACAAATCCAGGTTTCACAACACATATCAAATTATCAAAAATAAATCCTTATAACAGCCATGATTTTTAGTGGGTTGTAAAACATGTATAGTCCTCTAAACAATTTTAATACACAAGAAAGAACATGTGAGATCTTTTTTATGGAGAGAAATAATAATTAACTTCATGTGGTTATCATTTTCCCTCCATATATTAATCTATAAATTATCTAAATTAACAAAACATGTTATAATAAGGATAATAATTCCCTCTTCATGTGATAGTACTTTAAATATAAATAATTATCAGAGACATGATGAACTTATATAAAATATTTAATAAATTCCCTCATTCATCTTTAATTCCAATAAAACAATTAATTATCTTTATTAATATGACGTATATCATATTTTAGAGAACAAAAAAAGTGAAACCCCTCTTGAATGACTCACTATACGAGAAATCAAGGGTTCCCTACCCCAAAAAAATCCTTCTAACTCATTGTGCACCATTAAGTAAAGAAAAAGTGTTTGCCAACCATGACTACTCCATTTGAAACCGTAGATCAACCAATACTACAACAAATTATCATCAAAACACACCCCAAACACAAAACCCAAACCACCACAATAGTGAAACTCGAAAGAAAAATGGAAGTGACCAAACAAGAATTATAGGGGAACTCACCATAGATCAAAGACAAGTAGTTGGGAGTCAATCCCATCAAAATCAGTCCCAAATGCTTGAATAGGGAACCTTCAAATTTTCTAGAATGAGATAAAGGATCATCAGAAGTAGGTTTTGAGAAATAACCTTGAGAATTTAATCCTTAAAATATGTTCTTAATAGGATAATCAAATGGCATGTAATCCCTACATGTCGGGTAAATGTCGTGCTTTAATTTATATGGAAAAATGTGTCACCTCACTGGATTTAAACACCTGATTTATTACACATCATGAATCCCTCCTACATGACATGTACCCTTTTCATAGGATACCCCTTAGACACAAAAAATCCATGAGACATTTGGATACACAATTCATGAACCACTATTACTTGTCTTGTAATACATTTACATGACATGTATTTACTATAGCAACTCTATTGTAGCTCCAACCTCCACCGAAAACTCTTAGAACATCCCCCAAACACATTCAATGCCAAAAATTGGAAAAGTAATGAACCAGTATGGCATGAACCATTATATTTTTGAGGAAATAATTATCAATGACTCTAAAACACAATCATCATGTAATGTTTCAAACGAACTGAGTGTGTTCATTCTTCATAAATTGGACACCCCAACAATCCTTTAATGTTATAGCCTAACAAATTTCTATTCGAAAGAATGTTATTTATCATCCCATAAAACATGGACTTTAATATGAATTATTCACTTATATGTTCATCAAATATTATAACACATTTATCCCATATCGATTTTCTATCTTCGATCAATGGAGTAAAATATACATCAATATCATTATTGGGTTGTTTTAGTCTAGATATAAGTATTGAAACCCCAATGTATTTGTACGTCACTCATTACCAAGATATGAAAGTAATAATTTACCAACATTATAGTACATTTACAATGAGTTATACTATTTACACTAAAAATATTTATTCTATATATATATAATGAAAGAAAAAAGTTTCTCGACTCATTTCAAAATTCAAGATACTCATAATCAATTTTTTCCCACTAATGACGATTTGTTGGATGATGTAGTTTCCCATATTTAATTGTTTTATATGCATACCATTTTAATTGTATCATTATTTTCTAACATACATATACTCTTCTAAACCATGGAATGATAATAAAGTACCATACAACTTTTGAAGTGCTTGATACATCATTCTTGTATCGATCTGCACCACACTTAGGGTATTTTATGAGTGAATCATGGTCCTTGTGAAAAAATATGAAATCATTTAGAAAAACATGTAAATGTTTTTAGATATCATGACCATTTAATGAAGAATTCATTTAGAATTATATATTTAATAAGGATGTTCATTCTATTATGGCAGCATATCATTCAGGAGACAAAGTAGTATTGTAAAGTTGGGGTCACTCCATCCACTGCTATTATTCAAATTATATAACTTCAATACAGCTGACAATTTTGTATATTTAGTAAAACTAGTATTCAATGGTCTCTTATCATAGAAATATAACTTCTTATAAAACTTTGGACAATCATGAAGGTCATATTAAATTTCTATTTTTATTTCTTCCAAGAAATCCCCATCATCAATTACACTGGTATTCATATCAAATGATCCAAAAACCATAGTATCAACCCAATCGGTGTTAGTAATCATTTTTCCCCTTTTTTAGTCAAAAATTTATATTTTTGGTCTATTTCATGAAAAATCAAATGTTCTTACAACTCATCGGGACTAGTTTGACTCGATTAACAAAGACCTAAACCTAGAAAAAGGATTTGGGAAGGGTCGTATGCATACTCTATTGCAAACTTAATGAACTCTTTAACTCAATATTCATATTTTTTTTATTATGATTATCATGAATCTATTTTAGATTCATATTAATTCTATTAGGTTTATAAAATATTCATTTTTTATAAAAAATAAATAAATACACATAAGATATTAATAATCAAAGGTGAATGTTATATATAACTAGTACTCGCTCATGCATATGCACGGTGATATGTAATAATTATTATTATTTTTACTAAGATAGTTCTATTTAGAATAGTTACAAAGAAACAATAACACTTAATGTATTTTTCTAACAAATAAGTGGTGAATAATTTTGAATTAGAAGTGACTATATTAATAAGACAGCATTATAATAGTTCAAGTATGGAAACCTCACTTAAATATAAAATACATTTTTGAAATCAATATTGTATACTATGAAACACATAGTTGAAAAGAATTTACTTAAAGAAGAGTTGTTCTAATAAGAAATATGAGATTTGCTTAGGAATAATTGTAATCATAAAAGAAAAAACGGTTGTACACAAACAGAGATGTGTTCTTCATCCATAGGAATTGATTAGTGGATCAAGATCAAGATTAGAATGGTCATCCATGGAGGTCCTGAGGTGAAGTAGTGTCTGGTGGTGGTTGATAATGAAGGTGGTGAGCAGCAGAGCATGTCAGTGGGTCGGTTCGAGGCACGGGCATGCGTGATTCAAGGATTTATTTATAACATTAACAACATCCCACATCAAATCCTATAAGTATAGTGCACCTGCATATAACTTAAGGTGTGGTATGGCCAATAAAATCACCTCCAGCGGGGTGGGCTCTCACGTAACACCTGTACACACTAACCAACGGGCCACGACACACACGACCCATACAAGATTCCAAATGAAATTGTATTTCATTGAAATATAACAGGACGATATTTTACTACTTTTAAATATCCACTTGTTTACCCTTCAACTAAACCAACACTATCCATCGGGATGCATTCGATCCAACCACCAACTCTAGAAATTCCTACATCCAACTATGATCTGTACTTCAGCTTCTCCCATCCAACTCTCATCTCATTTCTCCCACCCACTGGTGAAGCCTTGTGTTCTACATCTATAAGAGTTGGAGATCCTCCATTACTCTCATTGCATCCTCCAACTTCCTCTCAAAATACCGCTTCACCTCAATCACCACCTGCAAAAAATTAGTGGCGCTCTCTTTACATCCTTCATTACTCTTTTTTTTCACCGAAACCAATTTTTCACTGATCTAAAGACAACGATTCACCGATATCAAGTTAGCAGTTCACCAAAACCATTTTTTCCATCGATCTCTAGAAAACGGTTCACCGATGCATTTTTGTTTTCACCCAAACCATCATAATCCATGTAGAATATGTACATAATTATAAAAAATATATTAAAGACAAATAAAAATTGTTTTACAAACATTAAAAAGGTATTATGTTCCCTAACGTGATTCATTGGCTGCCACACTGTGTACTAGTGGCCGCTGCCATATTTCATATTAGTGGCCGCTGCTTACGACCTCCCACTCCCGACCATCCGGACACCACAACCACTCTCATATTTATGTGCCTTTTTCAAAAGAAAACCATTTAAATAAATGGTTAAAACACACATCTTTAATTAGAAACCCATAAAAATTTGTATAGAATAACTTATTATAAATGACAAGTGCACTTAGAATTTTACGATAAGTTTTCTTGATAGAACCTCAATTAACCATCCAGAAAAGAAGTAATATTTCAATGTAGTAACAGTATCAAGGCATATAATCATGTGAAAAAACTAGGTTTAGAAGTTGAATACACAAGAAAAAGGCATGAACCAATAGAACATAATCAGTTTGCACATGTATTCTTCAAAAAAACATGTCAAAACAATAATTGGAAATTCCATTAAATAAAAAAATCAGGATGACACTTCATTTGATAGAACACACAAACTGAATGGGATAAAATATTTGCAGAGCTATATAATAGGCAATTGATATCATTCAAGTATTACATACCATAATAGACCATGTAAGAATAATTATTCCCCGTGCCACTCCTTTCCTCTTGCATATTCATGCCCAATACACCCACATAATCAAAGGAACCACTTAATCCTGAACATTGCATCAAATAATATTAAATTGTTTCGCATCACAATAAAAAAATTATGTAGAAAAACTGAGATTTGGCACTCATGGGCGTCAAAAAGTAGTTTTTCATAATTTAAAACAAAAAAATAAACTATTAATAGAAATTATAAGGTTGTTCATGTGTTTTTACTTTTATTGTATTCTAATTTTCCATGAAACATGAAAATTTTATTCTAAAAAACTATCATTTCCATTTTCATTTTCTAAAAAAATTCCAATTATAAAATCTACTGCATTTTCTAATACATTTTTGGAAAATGATAATAGAAAACCTTTTATATAACCACACACAACTTAAATTGTTAAGCACAAAAAAAAACATATTATAAAATAAATTCAGACAGCTTACGGATGCAAACACAATCCACAAAACCAAAAATAATAAATTAGGTGATCAAATTCAATGATTCAACTACATGTAAACAAACATGTGCATCTATGAAACCGAACATATGCCTCTAACATCACTTTATCCTTATGTCACACATGTTGGCTTAGATGTCAAGATGTAATTTAAAAAGCATGTGCATGGAAAAGGATTGGAATTATTCCACTTAATATAGTCCCAAAACCAAGATATGGTGGAGAGAGAAAGAATACAATGATTAGATTAAAAGAATACTAAGCCATGTAAACTGTATGTCAAACATGAAAACAATGTAATCTAAAAATTCCAAAAAAAATAAAAAAAAATGGATGCATAGTGAGAACAAAGACGCTCAAGAAAATAGAAAAATTAGAAATGACCTCTTTTCAGCGATTTTTTTTATTGACTTCATTAAATGTGCCTGAAAAATAAAGACAAAACACTTGATGATTTTTTGAATTAAACAGTGAAAATTCATCGCAATAATTAGTCTCCATCATGAGAAATTTATTTCATATGTTTTCAATTCATTGAGGAAACGATAATATTTGATAGCTTCTTAGAAGAACAGGACCCGAACAAAGAGTTAGCTTTGGATTAAGATTGCACCTCATGGCTGGAAATGAAACTACAAGGCAAAAGAGCTGAAATCATTTTAAAATAAATGATTCATGTCATTGAAATAAAAATCACATGAGTAGAAATGAACAACAATTAAGAATATGTAAAAATACCAAAATATATAATTTAAAATAGGAATAATTGATTTTATTCTATGTTTCATGATAAAAAAATTGATGAGGCAAGTAATCTGTTTGTGTATGCTTGCATTATATTAAATAGTGTTTTTGTGACTGGATTTGTATAATCTAAATATTATTTGAAAAATTAATACCAAAAATAAAAAAAATTTAAATTTAAATGGAATAAATATTGTTATGAAGAAAATTCATATGACACAAAGCTAACCTTCTACTAGTGGTACACATCACCCACTTTGATGGCCTATTTGTATAATGAAGCTTCCAAAATAGAAGCCATAATGCTGGAAAATATATATCATATAAAAAATGAAATAATAAGTGGAAAACAATAATAAAATGTAAAATAATGGAAGATACTATTCCTTAGAAATGATATAAAGCATCCATCTTCCAAAAAGTTTTCATGGGAAAAACCACCCACTGCAAGCTCCAGCTGAGCATAGCTAATCCATCTCACCAAATTCTGGTGCCTTCTGTTGGCTGAGTAGTAAAAGTACAAGATGTGACTGGAGAATGAGAATATAATATGTATCAAAATATTTTTTGAACTTTTAATATGAAATAGGAATTACTAAATCCTTGATAGAAGGAAATAAATTTCCATAACATGAGTAGAACGCACCTTTTGTGGAGCTCTGGTTATGTAGTGTCACGACCCGTCCTCGGGGCCCGTGCCGTGACTACCAAATGCCCACCTTCCATAGGCCAAGGGCTGGCGACTAGCAATAGGGCATAATTCCCGGTAAAAATGGAAGGCATTGCCGTTGTAAAGTAAACAAACACCACAGAGAAAGAAAGAAGTAGAAGTAAACACTAAATAAAAACTGGGTACAACAGTAAGTGCGGAAAAGTAAGTGGGTTAGAATACAAACTCAAACTGAAAGTAAAGTACAACTGGAAAGGGAAAACAGCAACTGAAAGTAAAGCTGCAGCCTCGAGCCATCACTAGAAGTCCCACCTGAAGGGTGGGTACAGAAAGCCTCCACAGTGCCTCGGGTCCAGCTGTCTGCTCCGTGTACGTCCCGCCCAATGGTCCACCTTTAGGTACCGACCTTCTCCGCAAGCCTCAACCACGATCAACGGTGTCCGTCGTCTGCAACCAACACAACGTGGTGTGGGTAAAGCCCGTGTAGGGGTGAGTATAAGCTACTCAGTAAGGACCCTGAGACCCCCGAGGGTCTCCCAGAATCCACAAAGGATAATCCACAAAGGAAAGATACAATCACAAAGTAACATCCGACTCCACATAGGTATATGCCCATACATATACCTAAGTCATCAATTCTAGTTCGCTCCAACCTTCAAGCCCAAGTTTGATCACATCCACACAGGAAAACATAAGGTAATTCACACAGGATATCAAGTCAATCATATTAAAGATAAGGATTGAAAGTCAAGATACAGCTCACACAGGTATACTTCTTCGTATGACAATAGAGATGATCAGATATAGCCACTGATTTATCTAAGCTATCGGACTCACAAAGGATCGATAGGTACTAACCCCCACAATGACCCACAAATGATCTAACCCACACAGTATCGATAGGTAACTAACCCCCGCAATGACCCACATAGTATCTGACCCACACAGGATCGATAGGTAACTAACCCCCGCAATGACCCACACAGGATCGGACCCACATAGGATCTATAGGTGTTGGCCCACATAGGACCGCTGATCGCTGACCCAAATAGGATCTGACCCACACAGGATCGGTAGCACTGATCCACGTAGGATCGCTGAGTGCTGTAGTCGTCGCCGCCGAATCCACGGAGGATTTCTGCACAGTCGTTATTGTCGTCGTAGTCGCAGCCAACTCTAGGGTTCCCTCACAAAGCAAGCTCGTTCGGGAGGGTCCGCTCCACGAGCCGAGGGGCCGATACATCAACTAACACATAGTCTGGATTTGATGTATCCAAAAGTTCAGTATTGTCAACAGGAACTCAACGTCACAGGCGGCGCGTCAATCGGATGCCCGGTCTGAGAGTTATTGGCTTTTTCGTCCCAGGGGCCCGGTTGATTTTTAAGTCAAACCCAACCCAACCATACTCCAACTGTGTCCAAACCTCGAGCAGAGTAAGCCAAAAGGTCCTTCTCACTTAGAGGAATCCAACAAAGTCAATAGCACATCAATCGGACGTCTAGAGCTCAAGTTATAAGCGTTTCCGCTCCGAGGGCCCAGTTGGTTTCGTGTACGAACCAACCCGGCCGAACCCAAAGTTCTTTGAAACCCTGAGTGTAATATACAGAAATGACCATCTCGATCCAAGTATCGCTACGCAACTGAAGGTGCGTCGATCAGAGGCACGTAGCTCAAGTTATGGGCGACAGACCGAAAAGTCCGGTATTAGGGAGGTTCGGGCCTAGTCCGACCCGGCCCGGCCTGGGCGCGGCCCAGCCTGGCGGTCCGGTCTGGACGCGTGGTGCACTGGCGCACTGGCCAGGAGTCTCGGCCGAAACGGCCGAGCGTTGAGACGCGGGGGGGGGGGCACTGTCGCCCGCTTGCTTTGCTAACCGCGGTCCCACGGGGGGCCGCTCCTTGTCAACAGACGCGGCCGAGCGCCGCGTCCCGCATCCTCCGGTCCCGCGCGGTCGCGGGACTCGAGGCCTGTCGCCGCGGCTGAAGCCACGACGGCCCTTCCCGGTGGCTCACCAGGCGCCGCCGTCTCCTGGCGGCCAGCTGCCGCCTCCGGCCACCAGAACCGCCGTGTCGGTGAGGCGCGCCGGCGGAATGTTCCAAGGACCACCGGAGGAGCTCCGGTGGTCGGATTTGCCTGCCATCTTCACCAACGGCCCTCTCGGGACCGGTTCTTCACTACGAAGACCTTACAACACCCGTGTGGCCTGTTTCATCGTCGCACGCTGATCCGCACACCAAAAACGAAGGGACGGTGGGCTCGGACTTGTTCGTTGGTCCGCACCCACCGCGTTAGTGGTTTAAAAAGGATTCCGACAAATATTTAAACATATTTCATGGGTATAAATCACAAATATTTAATTGAATCAAAGACCCCTAACTCAAGCGTTGTTGAGCTAGGGTTCGTCGTGGAAAACCATGTCGTGGAAGAAGGCGTCGTGGAAGGGGGATCGTTGCGTCACGGAAGAAGTGTTGCAGAAGGGGGATCGTTGCATCGCGGAAGAAGTGTCGCGGAAGAAGCATCGCAGAAGAAGCATCGTTGATTTCCAAGGATCCAGCGTTCTTCGCGTTCTTCGTGTTCTTCGTGAGGAAGTGAAGATCTTCAAGAGCCTGAGTGAAATCTCCCTATCCTCTCAACACCACCAGCCTAATAAAAAAATGAGTTGTCTTATTTTTATTTCACAAGTGTTGTGTTTTAAAATTCAAAAATGAAAGAAACAATTAGGTGAAATAATTGCAACGCTTAAACTGCCACATTAATGAGTCGTTTCTTAACCAGAATAAACGCAAGGGTTGACTTTATTAATAGGAGGTGTAGGTGCGTTACTTAATAAGAAAAGAAATGGTGGGATCGTGTTAGCCCCACCTCACAAATATCCTACTAAGTGGGTAGGATATTGTGGGTCCCACATCATCCACTTAACATAAGTTAAGCAAAATGAAATAAAAATCGGTTGCACCACTTTTATTTTATTCCTTAACTTAACACAAAAATTAAAAACCACACCCAATCAAACGCAACTCCAGAAGATGTGTTTCTAAGGAAATATCGGCGCTGCGATTCCATCGGTGCCCTCAGAATTCGATTCTGAGCACCGATTCAAAAGTTAGAAAAACCCGCTTGTTCGTTCACTGAACGTACCCGATCAAAACTTCGTAAAAAGATTCTGGGCACACCGGGCCTCAGAATTAGGTGCTGTCAGAAACTACGTTCTTGTAAAATTCCCAAGAAAATTAAGAAAAAAAAATTCCTTTAATTTTTCGGGCCTTTACATCACTCCCACCTCAGGTCTTTACATCCCCGTAAAGATACATCATAAATTTGGATAACAAATGTGGGTACTGGGCACGCATCTGAGCCTCCCTCTCCCAAGTGCTCTTCTGGAGGTTCCCGTGCTTCCATCTGATGCACACTAGAGGAATCGACCATCCACGTAGAACCCACTCCTGTCGATCCTCAATCTCCCCTGGGACCTCCGCAATAGTCTCCCCATCATCAACTTCTATCTCCCCATGGTCAATGATATGTGTCGGGTCGTGCACGTATCTCCTCAGCTGGGATACGTAGAAGACGCCATGCACCCGGTGCAACTGAGGTGGTAGAGCCATGCGATAAGCCACCTCTCCAATCCTGCTGAGGACCTGGAAAGGTCTGATGAAGCGCATAGATAACTTGCTGCCTCAGCCAAATCTTCGTAATCCACGTTGAGGTGAGACCCGCAAGAAGACGTGGTCGCCATCCTCGAACTCTAGTGGCCTCCACCTCCTGTCAGCATAAGACTTCTGCCAGGTCTGAGTTGTCCTCATCCACTCCTAGATGACCTGGACCTTCTCTATCATGGCCTAGACCATCTCCGGTCCCACAAGTGCTGACTCCCCAGGTTCTGTCCAGCACAGAGGAGATCTGCAAGGTCAGCCGTACAACGCCTCGTATGGTGTCATCCCGATGGTGGAGTGGTAACTGTTGTTGTATGAGAACTCCACCAAGGGTAGGTGGTCCTCCCAGCTACGACCAAAGTCTAGGACACATGCACGGAGCATATCCTCAAGAGTCTGAATGGTCCTCTCTATCTGACCATCCGTCTAAGGGTGAAAGGTGGTGCTCAGACGTAGCTGCGTCCCGAACGCCTCCTGCAACCCCTTCCAAATCTGGGAAGTAAAGCGAGCATCTCGATCGGATACGATAGATGATGGCACACTGTGAAGCCATACAATCTCTTGAACATAGAGACGTCCCAAGCTCTCCACTGAGCCCTACTCTATAATGGGTAAGAAGTGAGCCGACTTGGTGAGTCAGTCAACAATCACCCAAATGGAGTCGTGACCTCTGGAAGTGCGTGAAGGTCCAGTCACGAAGTCCATAGATATGTCAACCCACTTCCACTCCGGGACCACCAAGTGTTGTACCATGCCTGCTAGTACATGGTGCTCTGCCTTCACCTACTGGCAGGTGAGGCATCGAGACACGAACTCTGCCATAGCCTTCTTCATGCTCGGCCACCAGTGCTGTCGTCTGAGATCTGGTACATCTTCTCCACTCCAGGATATACCGCCAAAGGGGAAGTGTGAAACTCTCTCAGCACCTCCTCTCGTAAAGAAATTGGTACCAAGGTACGTCCTCTGAAAAGGACATCGTGCTCTCCTCCTAAGGAGAAACCATAGAGTGCATGTTTTGAGGATATCTGCACACGCCGCGTCTCACAGTCAGCGTCCCCACGTTGTGCCTCTCTGATCCGCTGCATCAGTGGAGGAGTGACTGTGAGTGACTGAAGGAAGGATGCTCCATCTCTATCCAAGAAGGATATATGCAAAGCGGCTAGCTGCTCTGTCACCTCCCCAAGTAGATGAATGTCTGTCCTTATGCTGAGAGCATCAGATACTATGTTCCCCTTCCGAGGAGTATAGACTATCTCAAATTCATAGTCCTGGAGGAACTCGAGCCATCGCCGCTATCTCAGGTTCAGGTCCTTTTAATAGAAGATGTATCTGAGACTCTGATAGTCAGAATAGATTGTAAAGTGCTCGCCTATCAGATAGTGTCGCCACATATTCAGAGCAAAGACCACTCCTGCTAACTCCAGGTCTTGGGTAGCATAGTTCTTCTCATGCGGCCTCAACTAGCATGATCCATATGCGATCACTACCCGCTCCTGCATCATGAAACATCTGATTCTGGTCCTTGATGCATCGTAGTAGACTACGTAGCCTACCCCCTCCTCTGGTAGCCTCAAGATAGGTGTGCTGTTCAATCTCTATCTCATCTCCTAGAAGCTCTACTGACATCTGTCTGACCAAACAAAGGGTTTCCCCATCTTCGTTAAAGCTGAGAGTGGTGCCGCAACTCTAGAGAAGTCTCGCACAAATCTTTGGTAGTATCCATCTAGTCCCAAGAAACTCCGCACCTTCGTCACACTCCTTGGTGTCTCTCAAGCTAGAACTGCCTCGATCTTCACAGGATCCACCGCAACTCCCGCCTCAAAGATGACGTGTCCCAAGAATGGAACCTCACATATCCAGAACTAACACTTCAAGAGCTTGACATAATGATGGTTCTCTATGATTGTGTCTACTACAACCCGCAAGTGGTATGTCTGCTCCTTCTTAGTGATTGAGTATATCAAAATTTCTTCGATGAAGACCACGAAAAATCTATCGAGGTATGGCTGAAAGATCATGTTCATGAGGCCCATGAACATTGATGGAGCATTGGTTATGCCAAATGGCATAACCAAGAACTCATAGTGGCCATACCGATATCTGAAGGTTGTCTTCTGCACTTCCTCATCCAGAACTCTGAGCTGATGATAGCCTGACCTAAGGTCTATCTTTGAGAACCATCGTGCTCCCTTGAGCTGATCGAAGAGGTCATCCATCCTTGGTAGAGGATACTTGTTCCTCACTGTCACCTGGTTCAGGAGATGATAGTCTACACAAAGTCGCAAGCTCCTGTCCGCCTTCTTGGCGAACAATATCTGGGAAACCCAGGGTGAAACACTAGGTCGGATGAATCCCTTGCCCTGCAAGTCCTCCAACTGTACCCGTAGCTCTCGAAGCTCGGAGGGAGTCATCCGATATGTTGGGGTAGATATCGGGACTGTCTTGGGGTACAGATCAATATAAAAGTCTACCTCTCTACGAGGAGGTAGTCCAGGAACGTCGTCGGGGAAAACGTCCGCATACTGATCCACCACTGCAGGAAAACCCGGACTCCACACATCAACTGCTCCTAGGATGATGCTAGCCAACTGGTGAGTGATGGGCGGTCCTATCCTCTACGGGATTCCATCCTGTGCTGCGAAGGCTCCCTTCTCGCCGGTGAAGGCGAACCTGCTCCTGTAGGTGCGTACACATGGAACCTTGTGCCTAATGCAGTCAATCTGAGCATGGACTGTAGATAACCAATCCATGCCCAAGATGACATCGTAAGGCCTCGACGCCACTACAAGAAGATCCCAGCCGAAGCTCTCACCTCCTAAAGTAAGATCACACTGCTGGCACCAGTGCGTAATCATCAAGTCTGCTCCCGTAGGTGTCTCTATCCATAAGGATCAAGTCAACAGCTCTGTCGGAATCTCCGAGGTCCGAACAAGGGCTTCGGCTATGAAAGAATGACTTGAACCTGTGTCTATAAGAACTGCAGCAAGAGTGTAATAGACACAGATAGTACCTTCAATCATCTCAGGCGTTCCATGGTTGTAGGTCTCCGCTTCCTGGAATTGTGCCTATCTTTGCCCGCCCGCTCCCTGTGGTTGGGGTGGACCTCCTGGTGGTGGTGGTGGTAGAGCCTCAAAGAGTCGCCCACCACCTACTGCTTAGCCATCTCCTCTACCTCGTCCGCCTGCTCCCTGCGGACCTCCATGGTCGACCCTCTGCCTTGGCCTGGGTGGCCCCACAACCGACTGCTACTCCTCGGCACGGCGGGTCAGGCAGTCACGAGCCATGTGGCCCTGCCCGCCACATGCGTAGCACTGTCTGCCTCTCGAAAGACTGGCTCCATACTGTGTGTCCTGCACCACTGAGCCAGTGTCCTGAGGTCGTCTACCTGAGAGTCTGGTCTGCCTGGAACCATGAGTCATCCGTCGACTGCCTGCTGCAGAAGACTCTGCTATGTGCCGCCCTGCGGTAGGTCTCACTGCTGATGCAGGCTCAGCAAGGAAGCTCTCGATTATAAGGGCTCTCTCCAGTACCCCTGCCTGTGTCGGAATGCTGAGGGAGATCAGCGATGTCCTAATCTCCTGACTTAATCCCAGCTCGAAGGTCCAGGCCCGGAAGAATGGTTCTTGTACCATGTCTGTCGAGTAGCGCGAGAGATCGGTAAATCTCGCCGAGTACTGGGCGACCGTCAAGCTGTCCTACCGCAGCTGTAGAAGCTCCGGGATGCGCACCGCACGGAGGGTGGCTGGGATGAACACCGAGCGGAAGAGGCTCTCAAAGTCCGTCCAGAGGATAGATGCCCCATCGTGCACCTGGAGCATCAAGCTCCACCATCTTCCTGCTGTCGTGTGCAGGAGGCTCGCTACGAGGATCGCCATGAGGTCTGCTGGTGTCCTCACTAACCTGAAAACTCATACAACTGCCTCCAGCCAATCCTTGGCTGCCTGAGGGTCCATCTCCCCGTGGAACCTAGGCGGTCGCTAGCACTGAAACTCGTGCAGTGCACTAAGGTGACGTGCATCGTCAGCGGCTGGGGCTTGTAGCATCGGTGGCTTGGCGGGTAGCAGTACCGCCGGTGCATCTACTGTCAAAGGGCCCTGTACCGAGGCCTCGTCGCTCGGTGGGCTGTCATCACGCACAACTCTCGGAACCCTAGCTGGCTGCCATCGTGGGGCCATCCTGAAAAGAAACAGGTGCGCCACGGTCAGAACAGTATACCTGGTGAGCTGACACAATGTAATCACAAAGAAAACTTGAAACACACATGCAATCAATGTTTTCGTGCAGTAAGTCGGAAATCAGAAGTCAGGGTCCTGGTGTATGGATACATCGTCCGCCGCACCAACACTGGACTCCTTGGACTAATAACCACACTCAATACTCTTAACACTATTGCTTCACATAGAGAAATATTAGAGTCTAAAGTTCTGTAGTAGAACCAAACTCCTCTGATTCCAATTTTTCACGACCCGTCCTCGGGGCTCATGTCGTGACTACCCCAAGCCCGTCTTCCCTAGGCTAGGGGATGGCGACTAGCACCAAGGCATAATTACCGGTAAAAAGGGAAGACATTTCCTTTGTAATGTAAACAAACACCACAGAGCAAGCAAGCAGTAGAAGTAAACACTAAGTAAAAACTGGGTACAACAGTAAGTGCGGAAAAGTAATTGGGCCAGAATACAAACCCAAACCGAAAGTAAAGTACAACTGGAAAGGGAAAACTACAACTGAAAGTAAAGTCGTAGCCTCGAGCCATCACTGGAAGTCCCACCTGAAGGGTGGGTACAGATAGCCTCCACAGCTCCTTGGGACCAGTCGTCTGCTCTGTGTACGTCCCGCCCAATGGTCCACCTTCAGGTACCGACCTGCTCCACAAGCCTCAACCACGATCAGTGTTGTCTGTCGTCTGCAACCAACACAACGTGGTGCAGGCAAAGCCCGTGTATGGGTGAGTATAAGCTACTCAGTAGGGACCCCGATACCCCCGAAGGTCTCCCTGAATCCATAAAGGATAATCCAAAAAGGAAAGATACAATCACAAAGTAACATCCGACTCCACTTTGGTGTATGCCCATACATATACCTAAGTCATCAATTCCAGTTCTCTCCAACCTCCGAGCCCAAGTTCGATCACATCCACACAAGAAAACATAACATAATACACACAGGTTATCAATTCAATCATATTGAATATAAGGATTGAAAGTCAAGATACAGCTCACACAGGTATACTTCTTCGTATGATGATAGAGATGATCAGATATAGCCACTGATTCATCTAAGCCGTCGGACCCACAAAGGATCGATAGGTACTAACCCCCGAAATGACCCACAAAAGATCTAACCCACACATGATCGATAGGTAACTAACCCCCATAATGACACACAAAGGATCTGACCCCACAGGATCGATAGGTAACTAACCCCCGCAATGACCCACACAGGATTGGACCCACACAGGATCTGTAGACGCTGGCCCACACAGGACCGCTAAGCGCTGACCCACACAGGATCTAACCCACATAGGATCGGTAGCACTGATCCACGTAGGACCGCTGAGTGCTGTAGTCGTCGCCGTCGAATGCACGGAGGATTTCTTCACAGTCGTCATCGCAATCGCAGCTAGCTCTAGGGTTCCCGCACACAGCAAGCTCGTTCGGGAGGGTCCGCTCCACGAGCCGAGGGGATGATACATCAACTGACACATAGTCCGGAGTTGATGTATCCAAAAGTTCCGTATCGTCAACCGGAACTCAACGTCATAGACGGCGCGTCAATTGAACGCCCGGTCTGAGAGTTATTGGCTTTTTTGTCCCAGGGGCCCGGTTGGTTTTTAAGTCAAAACCAACCCAAACATACTCCAACTATGTCCAAATCTCTAGAAGAGGAATCCAAAAGGTCCATCTCACTTAGAGGAATCCAACAAAGTCGACGGCACGTCAATCGGACATCCAGAGCTCAAGTTATAAGTGTTTCCGCTCCGATGGCCCGGTTGGTTTCGTGTACGAACCAACCTGGCTGAACCCAAAGTTCTCCAAAACCCTGAGTGCAATATACCGAAACGACCGTCTCGATCCAGGTATTGCTACTCAACTAATAGTGCATCGATTGGAGGCCCATAGCTCATGTTATGGGTGACAGACCGAAAAGTCCGGTATTAGGGGGTTTGGGCCCGGTCCGACCCGGCCTGGTACCCCCTGGGTCGGCCCGAATCGGGTCGACCCGACCCAGGTCCGGGTATGGCCCGGCCCGGCCTGGAGGTTCGGTCTGGCTGCGCGGTGCGCTGGCACACCGGCCAGGAGGCTCGACCGAAACGGCCGAGCGTTGAGACGCGGGGCGGGGGGGTGCTGCCCCCCGCTTGCTTTGCTAACCGTGGCCCCACGGGGGGCTACTCCTTGCCAACGGACGCAGTCGAGCACCACGTCCCACCTCCTCTGGTCCCGCGTGATCACGAGACTAGCGGCTCTTCCCGGCGGCGCACCAGCGCCGCCGTCTCCCGGCGGCCGGTCGGTGCCGGCCGCCGGCGGAATGTTCTGCGGACCACCGGATGAGCTCCGGTGGTCGGATTTGCCTGATGTCTTCGCCAACGGCCCTCCTGGGACCGGTTCTTCACTGCGAAGACCTCACAACGCTCGTGCGGCCTGTTTCATCGTCGCTCACCGATCTGCACACCATGAACGAAGGGAAGGTGGGTTCGGACTTGTTCGTTGGTCCGCACCCACTACGTTAGCGGTTTAAAAAGTCTTCCAACAAATATTTAAACATATGTCGTGGGTATAAATCACAAAGATTTAATTGAATCAAAGACCCCTACCTCAAGAGTCGTCGAGCGAGGGTTCATCGCGGAAAAGCACGTCATGGAAGAAGGCATCGCGGAAGGGGGATCGTCTCGTCACGGAAGAAGCGTCGCGGAAGGGGGATCGTCGCGTCGTGGAAGAAGCATCATGGAAGAAGCGTCGTTGATTTTCGAGGATCCAGTGTTCTTCGCGTTCATCACGAGGAGGAGAAGATCTTCAAGAGCCTGAGTGAAATCTCCCTAGCCTCTCAACACCACCAGCCTAATAAAAAAAGAGTTTTCTTATTTTTATTTCACAAGTCTTGCGTTTTAAAATTCAAAAATGAAATAAACAATTAAGTGAAATAATTGCAACGCTTAAACGGCCACATTAATTAGGCATTTCTTAACCAGAATAAACGCAAGGTTTCACTTCATTAATAGGGGGTGTGGGTGCATTACTTAAGAAGAAAAGAAACAGTGGGCTCGTATGGGCCCCACCTCACAAATATCGTACCATGTGGGTAGGATATTGTGGGTCCCACATCATCCACTTAACATAAGTTATGCAAAATAAAATAAAAATTGGTTGCACCACTTTTATTTTATTCCTTAACTTAACCCCAAAAATTAAAAACCACACCCGAGCAAATGCAACTCCAGCAGAGGTATTTCTAAGAAAATACCGGTGTTGCGATTCCATCGGTGCCCTCGGAATTCGATTCTGAGCACCGGTTCAAAAGTTAGAAAAACCCGCTCGTTCGTTCACTGAACGTACCCAAGCTAAACTTTGGAAAAAGATTCTGAGCACACCGGGCCTCAGAATTAGGTGCCGTCAGAAATTGCATTCTTGTAAAATTCCTAAGATAATTCAGAAAAAAAATTCCTTGAATTTTTCGGGTCTTTACATGTAGGGTTAGTGATGGCAAATAGTTGTATAGTAATAGTGGATATGGGTGACAATATAATGCATGTTCGTCTTTTCTTGTTATTATTTGGTTTGACCGGTTCAGTTGTAGAATAATTTCCAACAGTTATTAATCCTGTAACAGTTATATTTTAGTAAACATATATATTTTCAGATAGAGATATGATAGTTTTAACAATTTATTTTAATTTTTTTACATAATGGAAGAAAAAAATGAAATGGACATTTTAGAATGAAGTTACCATTAGCGTGTATCGATGATAATGGCGTGCATGCTCCCATTTGCGTGCTTCCTATTGGTGTTATACTTTCTATTGAATTAATATTGTCAAAAAAAATATTGATCCTATAAAAGTGAAAATATATTAAATATCTAAACATGTTGAATTATAAATAATGGAATGGTTCAAGGTGAACACAATTAAAATAAGATAACTTGCATGTAATTGTAGAATTAGTAGGGGTTGCTGGAGTATCAGAATAGCAGATCTGACATCAGTGAAATCTACAGTGCATGTAACCAATGATAGTTATACTGACATCAATGAAATCTATTTTAAATATCCAGCAATGACTGTGGAAGAATTGTATATTTAATGGACTAAGTTACACTTACCCTACTATTCAACAAAATTAGATGCAATGAGAAAATCAATATAAACTCTGATAATAACAATAATTGAAGAAACAATGGATGTCTAAATGAATTATAGGGGTTACTGGAGTATCAGAATAGCAGATATATAGTAATAATATTTTATTAAATGGTCCTTAACTAAAAATAAATCATGATGGCCAAAATGAGAATAAATTTTCATTCCATTAAGATAATATACCTACTGGGGAATTCTAGATTTGTTTGATCTCTGAATAATTAGTCATTGATAGTAAGGGGTTCACAAAGAACTTGGATTTTGTCCATTGTAATGGATGGTGGGGTTGAAAATGGAATGAATTTTGAAGGGGAACCTAAGGAGAAAGTTATGGAAGTCGTGAGTTGGAGAAGTATGAATTGTATAGATAATGAGTGATAATAGCGTGCATGCTCCTATTTGCGTGCTTCCTATCGGTGTTAGACATTTATTTGAATTAATACTGTAAATAAATATTGATCTTGTAAAAGTGAAAATATAGTAATTATCTAAACATTTTGAATGATAAATAATGGAATGACTCAAGGCGAACACAATGAAAATAAGATAACCTGCATGTCATTGTAGCATTAGTAGGGGTTGCTAGAGTGTCAGAATAGTAGATCTATCATAAATGAAATCTACAGTGCATATAACCAATGATAGTTATACTGACATCAATGAAATCTATATTAAATATCCAGCAATGATATTGGAAGAATTTTATATTGAATGGACTAAGTTACACTTACCAGACTATTCAACAAAATTAGATGTGATTAGAAAATCAATATAAACTCTGCTAATAACAATAATTGAAGAGGCAATGGATGTATAAATGAATTATAGGGGTTACTGGAGTATCATAATAGTAGATCTATAGTAATAATATTTTATTAAATGGTCTTTAACTACAAATAAATCATTATGGGCTGAAGGGGATAAATTTCCATGCCATTAAGATAATATACCTACTGGGTAATTCTAGATTTGTTGGATCTCTGAATAATCAGTCATTGATAGTAAGGGGTTCACAAAGATCTTGTCTTCCATCCATTTCAGTGGATGGTGGTACTGAAAATGGAATGAATTTCGAAGGGTAACTGAAGGAGAAAGTGATGGAAGTCGCGAGTTTGAGGAGTATGAAGTGTATAGATAATGAGTGTAGGTTGGAGTATTCAACCTTCACTGGTAAACCAAATGTGTTGTTAGAGACTTAAGGTAGAGGGGCTCAAAGGTGAAGGAACTATCAGAGGTGACTTTGTAGGAGTCAACCTTTAGGGATAACCTGAGACTTTTGGTAGACTGATCTGAAGATGGGGGGGTCGAAGATTTACCTACATCCCAAATCAACGATGTTGGAGTAGAATTTCACATGGAACCAGACGTATGTGTCCGACGGAGTATGGGATAATGGTTGAAGCTGAATCAATATTTGAAGGATTGGTCATAGGAATCTTTTTTTAGGGATAAATGGAAAGAGGTAGTAGGGGGAAGACAAGTTGGTGGCCGAAGATGATACAAGAAGCAGAGGCGATGATGGAGGATTTGATATTGTGTGTAAACCCTAGATTAGTGATAGGGAAATTGCGAGTGGGGGAGGGAACAGGTGCTTAAAACTGAAATGATAAGGAAGATGAAGGTACTGGTTTGTGGGAGGAGAAGCATGAAGAGTCAGATGTGGAGGACGCATAGGCAGAGGTGGAGGATGTGCAGGCAGAGAAGGGAATGCTAGTTGAATGGAACCCTAATTACTGTAGAGGAAAATCCTGACCGGGTGACAGTATGGAGGGAGGGAAAGAAAAACAAATGGATGGGTAAGGGTGACGTGGAGATCTGTATGATAGACACGTTATTGAAGAAGAGCCCAAGTTTAGTATAGATAATAGATTCTTATAAGGGGAACCCAAAATGATCCCTGGTACCTGGTATGGGACGATTACTTATCAATGTAGTCTATGAAACATAGGTTCATGTCTATAAGTGATAATGGATAGGTCTCAAGAAACAACAGGCAATAATATTTATTTCAGTGATGAAGCTGATGAGGATGATAGTTTTCTCATTAAATATAAATTTTTTTCGAATCGGGGTTAGTGAATCACCTGACCACATTCAAAATTTAAAAGGCATATTTTTTAATTTTTAAAACCCCAATAGAAATTAGTATTTTTTTTTAATTCCACATGAAAATAAAAAAAATCAAAATAATTAATGGCATATAAACCCCCCATTTCTATAAAAACTGTTAGCATCAATTGAAATTTTTTTAAATTATATTCAAAAAATAATCAAAAAAAAAATAAAAGTTTAAAATTGTTTTCATGGAGATATTTACACATTCAAATTTTAAAAAAATTACAAATTTACTTTGAAATCGCTTCATCGGTATCAAAACACTGAACCCATTTTAGTTAATTTTAAGGGAGAACCTTGTTTTTTCTTTTCAAACCCCACTTTAACATTTAAAACCGCGTTTAATATTTCAAAACTAGAATTAAAAATACGAATGAGAATAATAATTCTAAGTAGTACACCCCCAACCCAAAGAAAATCATGATTATTAAACATTTCCTAAACATTTTATAAATTTAGCATGAATAAAACATTTTTTAGAAGATAGTATTAAATTTACAATTTAAATCATAGCACTATGGTAAATGTTTTATTAGGTAATTTAGGTCAATCCTCAAGGATCCTCACACTCTCAGTGAATATGGCTACCAAGTGCGCACCTTACCCAAGGGTTGTGGGCCTAGGGGAAGGATTCCACCACTATAAGTGTCTCCATGCCTCACTAATTTTTAGTTATTGTTTTCATTAAAGATTCTATTGTTGGGTAGATCTAAACATTCCTAACAATATTTTCCTGGACTACCTGCCTAAATACAAATGATCCTATGGGATTGTTTTAAAATTCTATCAAGGGACTATTCATTTATCAAAAACCAATTTCATCCAATGTCACACAATAAGAAACAAATCCAAGCTTCCACATGCCATAAATTTTATTCAAGAATCAACATGAAGAAGGTTAAACAAATATTCATGACATTGAAAACTATTTTCCAAAAGACCATGAGGTTTTAAACAGAGTCTGTGTGTGATATGAAGATTAGGTTTGATTTTAATTTATCTGAGGGTGAGTTGAATTCGAGGTGCTCTAGTGCTGAGGGTGATATAAATATAGTGAATGTTTCTTTTGTTAAGGAATAAACCATGTAGTTATAATAATTTTCACGTTTGTACATTGGTCTCAGTGTTTATAAGATCATGGGATGATTTGGGTTGTTTATGAGTTGGGATAGAGAAATAAGATAGAAGGTTGAAGGGTGAAACTGAGAATTTTCAGTGAAATTTTAGCCAGAGGAGGACCAAATAATGTTTTTTTGTGATAATGGTTGTCGTGAGATGGAAACCACATCACGTGTGTTTTCCACATTATATATTTATTCTTGGTATATTAATTAAGTCATGTTAAACTTGTTTACTTGTTATAAAATTAGTTATTATGTGAAATTAATGTTTTGAATTGTGGTCATTAATTATTTAAATTATTTAATTTATATAAGTTCAAACTTATTAATTATATAATATCCAAATCATTTTAAGATCCATTAAAATGTAACTATCATATGTTTGGGTAATGTTACCTCAATTTATTTTGATAAAGTTACCTAAATATTCATATGTATTTGACCTCTTTCAAGAATAGAAATTACTATTTGGTAAATATTTATGTTTTCATATCTTGAGTACTTTTAGTAAACCTGAATTATTTGTAAATAATGAGTTTAAATTTTTTGAATATACATACATCACTATTATCTTTTATACCTTGTCTTGTATTACAAAGAAAATAATTTCCTTTCACTATAACCTAAATGAATTATAATTCAATGAAAAATATTTGAACTTTATTTATTAATTGAATAATTGATGAGATAATGGATAGGTTTATTAACTAGGAATGAACAATTTTTCATGATAACTTATTAAGTATCATCAACTTGTTTTATTTTTGAAACTAAAATAAAAAAATGTTCAGTACTAAATTTATCTGTTTTCTCAAAGAATTATGAATGGATTTTATTTTATATAAATACATTAATAAATATTTTGTTTTAATACATCCACAACCTTGGGTATTTTCATTATTTAAATTTTTTTACTAAATCACAATTTTACATTACTAAGATGACTTGTTATTTTTATATTTAAAAGATCAAAAGTGTAAAATGTAAATTTTATCAAATAATAGTTATGCATGTGCATCCTAATAATAAATGAACTATTTTCCATAAAACTGGTTGTTACTAAATTGGGTTTTAGGTGTAGAAAATTTAATTAAATGAGAATATTTCATTTCTTATCTTAGAAAATATTAATTGGTGCTTGAGTCACACCTTATTCCATTATTGGGTTATTATGACTAATCATTGGTTATAATTAATTCTATGTTTTATAATTTACCTAGTTTAATACTAGGATGAATTAGTTATTTCATATTCCATGTTTAATACCTTTTTCAGATTGACATTATTGAACTTTAAACTATACATATTCCACAACTTATTCTTTGTGTGGATTAACATAAGTATATTTAAAAGGTAGGGATTATGCCTCATTTGGATTGATATTTATATTGTCAGGTTTTTTATATATTATAACTGACTCATTCAATAAAAAATAAATATTTTTATTATTAGGAATTCCACTTTAACGTTTTAGTGGGATCCCACATATAAATCACTATAAATAAAATCACCAAGACAAACAAAGAATCTACCCAAGTGAAAATGTAATAATAACCAGGAAACCAGATCCACTAAAAGAAAGACATTCAACCATAAAAAATCACATATATGAAGAGTGATACAATGAAATGAAGAAAATTCCTAGTGAATAACCAATTATGTCTAACTAGAGCCCACCTGAGAACATGATTAAAATTATGGACATTAACAATGTACTAATTTCCCAACTCATTGCACAATGACCAAAAAAAGAAGAGGAAGAATCCAATTGTAGGAATATAATTTCTAAGAAGATCTCTAACCCAAAATTCTAAAATTTTGTAACTAAGGTACTCAAGTATTATTATCAATGAGGGTGTCACTAGATATAAACCCATTTTAAAGTTCCAAATGGACTATTAAAAAAATCTAACTAGGGGTTCCAAGTCATTTTCCTTTCATTTGAAATTCAAGAATTTCGATACTTTGTAAATATCTAGAAACATGCTCTTTTTATGTTTCAAACAATTATTTAAAACTTTATTTCTTCCTTTAAAACCAAAACTATTTCATAAGACTTTAATTTTTTATAAAAAACAACTTGTAATGCCTCATAATAAAATGATAAAACACTTCACATGATAAAACATTTCATTCAAAATAAGTCAACCAAAATACATGGAAAACCCTTTATTCCAGGCATGGAATTCAACAAAAAAATTACAAATATGTTATAAACATTACTAATAAACATACTTTAAATAAAAATTAATTTTAAAAGACTCAAGAAATCAGAATGGTGTCACAACATGTTTGTTTTCATGTAAAATTCCAAATCAAGATAGGAACCATCCTCTATTGGTCTTGGATAAGAAAAGACCTAGGTTATAACCAACCCAAACCCTAACCCTAGAATGAGCCATGACTTAGGGTTCAGGGAGGAAGGAGAATCCTATGAAACATATAGAGAATGAAAATATGAAGAGAATAAAGAATGAAATAGGGGCTAACATTGGGAAGAACAAGAGAATTGAGGTAGGAGGAACCTAAATCAGAGTAGAAGTGTGTGGTGATACTCTTAGGGACTCAAGGAGGTTCGACTGAGCATTAATAAGAAGAGAGAAGAGGGCCCTAGAAAACACCACAATAATGAAAATCGTAAAACCTAAACAATTAAACAATAAGAGAGAAGAAGAACAAAATAATATACATTGGATTTGAGGCTTTATTAATCCAAGAGAAAGTTGAGGAGGAGCATCAATAGTAGTGGAATTCTACAAAATCTTGATAATCGTGACTGAAATCAATGAGTTTAGGGTTCTTTAAATAGACCGAGGAGAGTTTTACCTGTACTTCAAATAAAATCATTGATAAAGATATCTTCTATCACCACGAAATTAATAAACACTGATAAAATCTATCTTTATCAATGCTCTTTTGGTGTTGATAAAAAGTATATCTTTGTAGGTGTTAAAACTTTAGTGCTGATAAAGGGTTTATAATTTTAATTATAATTAAAAATATTTGTAAATATTTTTATAAATATTTTTATATGATTATAAATGTATTTATCTCATTATATATATTTGTATAATTATATATATATTAAATATATTCATTATGTAAATATATTTGTTATAATTTTTTAATTATTTATATATATAGTTATTTATTTATAATTATTAATAAAAATTAAAATATTATATTTATTTATTTATTTATAATTATAAATATAAAATTTTATAAATATAGTTAATATACATTTATAAATATATTTATAACTAAATAATTTTGTAAGTATATTTATAATTATTATTTATAATTATATATATATATATTAAATATAAATATAACTATAGTAAATATATTAATTATGTAAATATATTCATTTTGTAAATATATTTATTATAATTTTTTAATTATAAATATATTAATATCATTATATATATTTATATAATTATAAATATATTTAATAAATATATATTAATATACATATTAATATAGTAAATATATACATTCTTTAAATATATTTAATAAATTTTTAGGCGGTTGGGGTGCGCCTTTGTGGTAGAGGTGCTCTGTAATTATGCATTGGTTTCGGGGTAGTTGGGGTTCAAATCCCACTACATGCATCTTATCTTCTCTACCTTGTGGGGGTGTGTTTCTTCAGGTAGCGCGATTCATGAGGGATGATTGTGTGGTAAAGGTGGGTTGTAGGGAGACTTCTAAAGTCTTCGGTGATGACCTAAAGTGGCCTTTACTCTCAACCTTTTGAGAGGTTGCAAATGTGTAGTTATCAACCATGGTGAGATTCCTAGGGGGTGTACTCATGTGTTGGATGACCCCCTTAAGGTAAAAAATAGGGATGGCTGATCGAGTGTTACAATCAGTGATGGAGAAACTTGTGCGTAGCTGGTTATAGGGGGGGGCAGAAGAAGCTCATAAAATTTATAGGGGCCTGACTCAACGGTGGGGGTGACAATGTAGTAGTGGCACATGGATGGAGACCTAGAGGTTCTGTGCGTCAGGCTACATGATGACAACTTAGATGCAAGGAAGGAAGACAGACCTAGTGGCTGAGCGTGTAGACCAGCAAACGGGATTGGGAAACCCCCGCTCGACAATGGGGTCGGTGGTCTAGCAGTCATCTGTGGAGCAACCCCGACATCCATCAAGATAATGTAATGTGTCATGTCTATCATTGATCAGTAAGGGGAGGCCCTTCAGTGGTGATATCCTAGCGTAGGGAGTTGTGAGGGATTACATGGATGGATGAAGCAGTGATGGTTCTGGGGCATTCGGGTAGAGGTGACAGAACAAAATTTTGGACGACGCATGGGTGAAAACGGTCTGATGATGATGGAGGGTTGAAAAGGTGAGACCTCAAGAAGTTATTGTCGGCATAAAAAATAAATAATCGCACTGAAGAGACCAGGCGAGACCTCGGGCAGGCTATCGTCAGGTGGTATTCGATTATCGTGGCGTACATGTGCTCTAAACAATTAAAAGTGTCTAGAGTTCGAGAAGTGTAGTTGTTCTAGGCCATGGTGAATAAGGTGCTTACATGTCGTTTATTAAGGGTCTATGGGCCATATATAATAAATTAGAGGGGTTCAATGGCTGGGTTATCCCTTAGGGGGGCTTTGACCTGCCTGTTCAGCTCTATGTGGTGTGTGTGTGTGTGTGTATTTTATTATAATTGTACCCCAAGTACCTAATATATATATTTATTAGAATTTTATAATTTTTTAAATATATAATTATTTATTTATAATTACATGAATACCTTTTTAAAAGATATTTATATATTTATATCATTAAATATATTTTACAATTATTTCTATATTTAATAAATAATTTTAATTTTAATTTTAATTTTAAATATAAATATAAATATAAATATAAATATAGTAAATATATTAATTATTTAAATAAATTTATTATAATTTTATAATTATTTAAATATATGTATATAATTATATATTTATAATTATATAAATACTTTCAAAAAAATATTTATTTATTTATAATTATAAATTTATAAATATAGTAAATATACATTTATTAAAATATTTATCTATAGTTATTTATTTACAAATATATTTTCAAAATTATTAAATAATATATAATCATAAATGCATGCATCTTAAAAATGAGTGAACATAAATAATAAAAAATGAGTACACTTTAAAAATATTGAAAAATTGATAAGTTTTATTAATTAAATATAAATTATTATAAATTATGTTTATATATTGAAACAAATATTAATAAATCTTGAAAATATAAAAACATACTAAATAAATAAATATAAATAAATATAAGAAAATGGTAAAATTAAATAAAAATATTAAAAATGAATAAATAACATCAAAATGTAAAAATATTAAAAATAAGTAAATAAAATTTACTCATTAAAATCATAATATATTAAATGTATCATGTTACTAAATGAAATTCTAAAATTAATATAGAAATTTGAATAAATTATATAAATATTAGGTGTAAGTGTTTTTATATATGATTTCATTAATTACGTAAATATTTGTGTATGTTTGTTTTATATAAAAATGAATCAATAGAATATATGTATTTGAAAAATAAATTTAACACATATTTGATATATATTAAATTGAAAATTCAAAATATATTCAATAAATTTTCTTTACATTATAAAATTAGATTGTATTTTTATTAATATTAATTTTTAATTATAAACCATTGTTCATTAAATATATGACTGATTTAATGTAAGAATAACTATTTTTTATTATATAAATTTTATTTTAAGAAATGTTATATGTGTGTGTGTGTGTGAATATATTTCTATATTAAATGTATTAATGAATAATTATGTATAAAAATAGTAGAGAACCACACTTGACGTACATGGTCATTACATTATTTTTGCATAATACATAATACATAAAAAAACAGACACCCAAGGACAATATTAGTTTAGTGTCTTTGGAAACTCAGAACATTATCTTCTAGTCATGGTGAAAGATCTACAACATCTCCCATAAATATCTTCCATTTTTTCATACCTAAAACATTTCTTTATATCCTGGGGAAAAAACATAAAAAAGGTGATCTCAAATGCTCAGTAAGGGTGAGCATGGAGAAGATAAAACAAACCATATACATTTGAACATAAAAACGTGAACATAAAGTTTAAACAATCTAGATCTTGCGTTGTGAAATAAATCTTAGCAGTACGTAAGGAATAGATCATAAAGGAACATTAATCATGATAAAATAGCATGGGAATAAAACATGTAATTGTGGAAACCGTTAATCACATGTTATGATTTCCATAGTAGCCAAGGCATTGCTTCCAAGACCATCATTGTGGACAAAGTCCATTACTGAACCGGGTTTACATTTCGTTCCAGCCCTGTATTATTGAACTGGATTTTACTTTTCATTCCATCCATGTCTATCTCATGAGATATAAATCTTTACCCAATGAATTGTAGGGATATATAGGTTCTATACATCTCATAATGAAATCATTCTTACTTGTTCCACAAAATAAACATAAATCATTCATCATAGCCCAAAGAATAAAATAGGTCTCATAAACATCATCCCATTATAACAAAATCCATATAAAACAAATGGATATCATTTCATCATAAGAAGAATAAAACCATGTAAAAAATAGAGATATTATACTTGAAACATAATCATACTAAATAATTTCATCTTAGATTGAAAATAGTTTTGACAAAACACTTGAAATGAATTCTTGAGGAAAATATCCTTTCTTCTTTAAACTCATTTTCTTTTCACAAAATACCATTCAATTTTGAAAGAAAATGGATTTTTTTGAAAATAATAATTCAATCTTGTAGAGGAAGCTTCATGAAAATTAGGCATTATGAAATCGTAAAAATCCATTCTTTCCATATAAGGTAAAAAAACATTCACCTCGTACTTTTGCTGAAAAAGTCAAAAAGTACCTCGTATGGTAAACAAAAGAAATATTCCTTCCATACCTTGTGGTAAAATTCATAAAAGGGTAAAAATTAATTTATAATTACATGGAATAATATTAAACATTTTATGAAAATATTTTGAGAAAACATGGACATTGATTATAAATATAACCCCAGTAAATACTTACGAATAAAAAATCTCGTATAAGAACGAGACTGGAATAATTATCCCTTACCTTATGTCCAATTTCTTTTGTATTTGTCCGAGACGCTAGTATAGTGGGTTTAAACGTATTATTAACTTGTAACATAACCATGAAAATATTTATGATATCATATATGATTCACTTATGACTTTATATTACCCGTTCTTTTGTAAATTCTATGTTAAAGCAGCATTTTGGGTAAAATTGTTTCATTTATCGTACAAGTTTCGACTTATTGTTTTTGATATTATTAATTATATCATGATTTAATTAATTCTAGAATGTAAAACATGATTTATATATAATATATATTGAGCATATAAATATATATACGATAGATCGATAAATGTGTTGAAATACACCGTTCATGGAGACGGTAGGTCGTATGTACACATGAACGCTATTTTCATTTACTTATTGAATTGAATGGAATTAATTAAATGAAACGTATATGTACATAAATCTATTATCATTATTATTTAATATAGTTCATGATTATTTATTATATATACTTTATAATCATACTTGAATGGTTAATCATAGAAAATGAATCTCATAGCGTTCGTGGAGACGGTAGTCCGTACGTATGCACGAGCGACAATATCATTAATTTGATATTAAAATTGTATATAATTGGATGTTATATCATATATAAAGAATCATAATAAAGTTATCTTTATTATTTATATCATTTATACTCATTATTATACCCATCCAAATGATTAAACGTTTGGATAACAAACTAGACCACGACGTGGAGACGGTAAGCCGTGTGGTAACATTTTCATTCATAGGATGGAAAAAACAAATAATATGGTTGTAAAATTTTTATAATAACATAAAATTATATAGAAAATACTAGATTTATTATTTTAGAATGGAATCAACAAATAAGGAGGAAGTGGAAGAAGAAAGGAACCTGAAATAGGTGGTGAGATATTTACCTCTTCCTCGGGTTCTTCCTATTGATTTGATAAAAAGGGCCCTTTTATGTTGGCTTTCGGACTAAAGGAATGCCTTTAGGATGAAGGGAGGATAGTTTAGAGGGTATCTGTGTAGGTTTTGGCCGATCCAAATGGATTTGGATGTGTTAATTAGAGAGAAGGGGAGTGCCCTTTTATAAAAGGGGTGAGGGGCACCTTAGGAAAAACTTAAAATATTATTTTATAATAAATTCATATTCAGTTTAAAATGCCTCCAAAGTGACTTATTTTGAGGCTTGGGTGGGTATGGGTCTAAATCCTCTAAACCAATAGGTTTTAGACATGTTTAGGTTACCATTTTAACCTTATCATTTAGATTTAACTCTAAGTTAAATAATTTAACTTTTACCATGTCTTCTTGTATTCTTAACCTATATGGTTAATAAACTTACTATAAACTGCCAATCAAACCCCAATAAGTTCATCAATATCATATATATTATTATATAATTCTTTTTTCCGAACCTTATGTATTTAAGACTATTATATCAATTAAAAATATAATATATTTTTTTAAAACTCTTTTATGTCAATTTTGACACTATTTGGTATTTTTTATTTATAAATTTATAACAGCATTATTAATTAGAAAACAATTAATATAACCAACCCTAATATGTTATATTAACCTATAAAATTATTTTAATTCATAAAAAGTCTCAAATTACATTTATTTGGGTATTTATAATATCAATTATGTTAATATTTCTTTAATAAGGTAATTACTGCATCGTCATTGTGTCATAAATAAATTAAATTATTTAATTTATAAAAATTATAAATAAAATACCATTATGTAGGAAATATTTGTATCTTTTTAATGAATAATAATAGTAGAATATATCTTATTTATGACCCTATATTAAAAATGTTTTACTTATTAAACTTTCATTTTAACTCTTTTAACTCTTCTTTGAATTAAATATTAATTAATGTCCTAATCTAATCCAGGTGGGCCCAAAGGGTAATATATTATTCCAAAGGTTTTTTTTGGTCGAATTATACTTATCCAATAGAATTAGGACATCTTTTAGGGTAATAATAATATCATTTTTACCCTTAATTTCCCCATTTACTTTTAATCGTGGTAAATAAAAGTTAAAAGTTACTATTCACAAAAAATTATTTTCATCTCATTGAACCACATTTTACTTAATGATATCAACCGTGTCTCTTGGATTTTTGAAATTCAACTCGCAGAATTGGTAAAATTCAGTTTTATGTAAATTTGCAAATGCTCCTAGGAGGTGGGTAAAAGACGGTAAAAAGTTCAATAAAATTTTTATATATCTAAAATTATTATAAAATGACTCTAATGAATTAAATTGAACTTATATAGGTATTATGTATCTATTTTGAACTAAAATAAATTTAAATAAAATAAATTATTATTTAAATAAAAAGTCAGTTTTAACCAATAACTCAGTGATTTCACTATTCATCAAAAATTGAAAGTTTTCAGAAAAATACCAAAACTTCACCCTAGGATAATTTTGATATTCCTAATACAAAAATGAAGTCCATTTTGAAAGATAAAATTTACAAAATTTCAAAAAGTGGGTATTGCTATTCATAACGGCTAGTTTATATAATATTTTAATAACATATCGTTGTTTAGTGAAACTCGGTATTGCGTACAACGCAAGCTATTGAGGAAGGTTTATCTTGTTTGTAATTCAATCCAATAATAGTGTTGTGTATACTAAAATCTAATACGGTGTTGCATATAGCGCAAGATAATCTTGGTGTAGCGTAGAACTCAAGACATCAAAGAAATTAAAAATAATATTTCTCATAAAATCTCGAGATGTTACATTCTACCCCCCTTAAAATGAATTTCACCCTTCAAATTTTTCGGGGTTATAAATGGTTTACTACTTGAAAGATTAATTTATAGAAACCCACATCATAAAAAAGAATACAAAAACTTAATTTTAAAAAAAGATATGTAACAGTTACTCAAATTAACTCATCACTGGGTTTCCACATAGAATAATATAGGTGAAACTATGGATATATAAGAGAAATATAACCATCAAGTTTTTATGGAGAGTGGTAGAGAACATGGATATGAAAAATCCAACAATCACAAATCTATAAAATTGTGAAGATCTAAGGTACCATCTAGGAAAACTTTTATGGTTTTCAATATCATTTCCCTAAAGATGAAAAAAATTGGAATTAGAAGAAAAACTTAAATGATTTTGGTACAATATCACAGTTGGTCATTCTTTGAACAATTTACACTTCATCCCTTAAATAAATGAAGTTGAATTTTTCATTCGTGAAGTGTTAGCAGATCATTCGATAGAATGATAGGTCATTCCATCTGTCACAAACAAAATGTTATCAAAAGTTATTAAATACACATAAGTCCATCTATGGTGAGGTTAATTGTATATGATTCCAAAAATGGACTTAGACTCCAACTATCAAACCGCTTAATAAAATAAAACCAATTTCTACTAATCAGGGACTTCCTGTAGGCCAGTGGTAAGCGATAAAGGCCCGTTGCACTTCGGTTGTGGGTTTGATTCCTGCATCCCTTTCCAACGCGATGGGTTGTCTCCCATCCTGCAGGTTTTCCTTTTTCTAAAAATATACTATTATAACATTCTAGAAATAATATCGAAAAAAAGTTCTAGTGTTAAACAATACTATCTGATGCCCATCATAATCCATTCCAATCTTTAGGATTATCCAAAATACATCTCTCCAATCTCATAGTATAAAGAAAAATATTACTAGAGAGGTCATCTTCTAAGCATGTGATTACCATCATTTATCCCCATATATCATAAGATATATCTTGTTGTTGGTCAAACTCAAAACATGTGAATACCATAATCATGTATTCTCTTGAAAAATGAATACCCATTGAACCTTAGTGAAAACATGAATGCTTTCAAAAGTTAACTCTTTCAACATACCAAAATCCCAAAAAATTTATATACTCTAACCATGATATCACTTTTTCCATATATTAGTCATGAGCTCATGAATACTATCAAACAAATTATTTTCTCCTTATACCTTCATTATGTTCATATAATCTACTTTCCAAAAATATTTCAATCACTTTTCATGGTTACTGGTACCATATTCTTATGAAAAACCACAATGGACCAATACATAGATATTTCAATATACCAAAAAAAAGTACCTCAACAACATTATTCATGAATTTCAATACATAATCCCTTCAATCCATCCTCTTCAATGATTGGCATTGAATAGTTCCTTCCTTGATTTAGAAGTAACCCCTTAGGTTAGGGCATTGAGTTGGGTAATGTCCATGTTATCCAAAGATAAGACATTGAACTCCATAATAGTCTGTCACTCTATGACCCTTCTCCCCCACAGATAACATCTTCCCCTCCATTTGATGCATTCATCAAGGTTCTTCTTCCCTTATTTAGAAATCTCAATCATCCTTTCTCTATACTCCTCACCATGAGAACTTGCATAAAAGTCCATCTTCCTCTTATATGATGACTTGGGAATACAACTAAAGCTCACCTTGTTAATCATATATCATGATGAATGATTCGGCATTATCATAATATCTTTCTTTCCAGTAATAACACAATTTTGATGATCACAGTAACCAATTTTTCCATTGGAATGAATGTTATCTGAATTCTTTCTCGTTCCCTCCATTGGCTAAAACCATAAACCATAGTTTAAGAAACAGTTAAAATAACAAGAAACCACATAATCATAAAATGTCACTTATGGAATGTCTAACTTATCACACATTATTTAATTCATGACACCTTTGGTTCACCCTAGTTTATTCATGATCGTAAACATAATTCTAGTACTGTAACCTATAGTTATACAAATCCTTAGGGACATCCCTAGGCATACCATAAAAATATCTCTAGGGATCTCACTAAAGTTTTCGGATCCTAGTTTCCAATGGTTAACTAAACCTTTGATCTGATACCAACAGTAGAGACCCACACTTGATGTACATGGTCATTACATTAATTTTTCAAAATACTTAATACATAACAATAACAGACACCCAAGGACCGTAATAGTTTAGTGTCTTTGAAAACTCAGAACATCATCTTCTAGTCATGGTGAAAGATCTTCAACATCTCCCATAAAGATATTCACTTTCTTTCTTACCTAAAACCTTTCTTTATATCCTGGTGAAAAAATATAAAAAGGGTGAGCTCAAACTATTATTAAGGGTAAGCATGGAGAAAATAAAACAAACCATATACATTTGAACATAAAAACATGAACATAAAGTTTAAACAATCAAGATCTTGATTTGTGAAATAAATCTTGGCAGTACGTAAGGCATAAATCATAAAGTAACATTAATCATGATAAAATATCATGGGAATAAAACATGTAATTGTGGAAACCTTAAGCACGTGTTATGATATTCATAGTAGCCAAGGCATTGCTTCCAAGACCATCATAGTGGACAAAGTCCATTACTGAACCGGGTTTACTTGCCGTTCCAGCCCGGTATTACTGAACCAAATTTTACTTGTCATTCCATCCATGTCTATCTCATGAGATATATATCTTTACCCAATGCATTGGAGGGAGATATATGTACCACCCATCTCATAATGAAATCATTCTTACTTGTGCCACAAAATAAACATAATTCATTCATCATAGCCCAAAGAATAAAATAGGTCTCATAAACATCATCCCATTATAACATAATCCATATAAAACATATGGATATCATTTCATCATAAGAAGAATCAAACCATGTAAATAATAGAGACATTATACCTGAAACATAATCGAACTAAATAATTTTAGCTTAGATGGAAAATAGTTTTGACAAAACACTTGAAATGAATTCTTGAGGAAAATATCCTTTCTTCTTTAAAATCATTTTCTTTTCACAAAATACCATTCAATTTTTAAAGAAAATGGATTTTTTTTGAAAATAATCATGATATCTTGTAGATGAAGCATCATGAAAATTAGGCATTATGAAATCGTAAAAATCTGTTCATGCCGTATAAGTTAAAAAACATTCTCCTCGTACTTTTGCTGGAAAAGTCAAAAAGTACCTCGTATGGTAAACATAATAAATATTCCTTCCATACCTTGTGGTAAAAGTCATAAAAGGGTAAAAATGACTTTAAACGTACCTGGAATATTAGTAAACATTTTAGGAAAACATTTTGAGAAAACATGGACATTGATGATAAACATAACCCCAGAAAATACTTACGAATAAACAATCTTGGATAAGAACAAGATTGGAATAATTATCCCTTACCTTATGTCCAATTTCTTCTGTATCTGTCTGATACTCTTGTATAGTGGGTTTAGAAATATTATTAGCTTGTAACATAACCATAATAATATAAATGAAATCATATATGATTCTCTTATGACTTTATATTACCTGTTCTTTTGTAAATTCTATGTTAAAGCAACATTTTGTGTAAAATCACTTCATTTATCGTACGTCTTTCGACTTTTTTTTTGATATTATTACTTATATCCGGATTTAATTAATTACAAAATTTAAGAAATGATTTATATATAATACATATTCAGTATATAAATATATATGATAGATCTATTAATGGAATTAAATACACCATTCATGGAGACGGTAGGCCGTACGTACGCATGAACGCTGTTTTAAATTCCTTATTGAATTGAATGGAATTAAGTAAATGAGAGATATATGTACATAAATCCAGTATCATTATTTTGTAATATCATTCATGATTATTTATTATAGATACTTTATAATCATACTTGAAGGGTTAATCATGGAAAATGAATCTCATCATGTTCGTGGAGACGCTAGTCTGTACGTATGCACGAGCGACAATATCATTATTTTGATATTAAAATTGTATATAATTGGATGGTATATTATTAATACAGAATCATAATAATGTTATATTTATTATTTATAACATTTATACTCATTATTATACCCATCCAAATGATGAAATGTTTGAATAATAAACTACACCATGACGTGGAGACGGTAAGCCGTGTGGTGACTTTTTCATTCATAGGATGGAAAAATAACTAATATGGTTGTAAAATTTTTATAATAACATCACAGTATACAGAAGATAATTTATTTATTATTTTATAATGGAAATAACAAATAAGGAGGAAGTGGAAGAATAAATGAACTTGAAATAGGTGGTGAGATATTTATCTCTTCCTCGGGTTCTTCCTTTTGATTTGATCAAAAGGGATCCTTAGGGTGGATTTATGACTAAAGGAAGGACAATATGATAATGATAGGACAGTTGAGAGGGTATTTGAGTAGGGTTTGGCCGAGCCAAATGGCTTTGGAGGTGTGAATTAGAGAGAAGGGGGAGTTCCCTTTTATAAGAGGGGTGAGGGGAACCTTAGAAAAAACATAAAATATTATTTTATAAAAAATTCATATTTAGTTTATAATGGCTCCAAAGTGACTTATTTCGTGGATAGGGTGGGGATGGGTCGAAATAATCTCAACCAATAGGTTTTAGACAAATTTATGTTACAATTTTAACCTTGTCATTTAGATTTAACTCTAAGTCAAATAATTTAACTTTTACCGTGTCTTCTTGTATTCTTACACTATATGGTTACTAAAATTACTATAAACTGCCAATCAAATCCCAATTGGTTCATTAATGTCATATATATTATTATATAAGTATTTTTTCTTAACCTTATATTTTTAAGACCATTATATCAATTAATAATATAATATTTGTTTTAAAAACTCTTTTATGTCAATTTTGACACTATTTGGAATATTATTTTTTCTAAATTTATAACAGCATTATTACTTCGAAAAAAATTCATCTAACCAACCCTAATATGTTATATTAACCTATAAAATTAGTTTAATTCATAAAAACAATCAGATTACAATTTTATGGGTATTTCTAATATCAATTATGTTAATATTTCATTAATAAGGTAATTACTGTATCATTATTATGTCATAAATAAATTAAATTATATATTGTATAATTTTTTTTAATAAAATACCATTATATAGGAAATATTTTTATCTTTATAATGAATATTTATAGTCGAATTTATCTTATTTATAGCCCTATATTAAAAATGTTTTACTTATTGAACTTTTATTTTAACTCTTTTAAATCTTCATTGAATTAAATAATAATAAATGTCCTAATCTAATACAGGTGGACCTAAAGGGTAATATTTTATTCCTAAGGTTGTTTTTGGTCTAATTACACTTATCCAATAGAATTAGGACATGTTTTAGGGTAATAATAATATCATTTTTACCCTTAATTACCCTATTTACTTTTAACTATGGCAAATAAAAGTTAACAGTTACTATTCACCAAAAATTATTTTCATCTCATTGAACCACATTTTACTTATTGATATCAATGGTATCTCTCGGATTTTTTAAATTCAACTCACAGAAGAAGTAAAATTATGTTTTTTGTAAATTTGAAAATGCTCCTAGGAGGTGGGTAAAAGACGGTAAAAAGTTCAATAAAATTTTTATATATCTAAAATTATTATAAAATGACTCCAATTAATTACATTGAACTTATATAGGTATTATGTATCTATTTTTTACTAAAATAAATTTAAATAAAATAAATGATTATTTAAATAAAAAGTCGGTTTTAACCAATAACTCAATGTTTTCACTATTCATCACAAATTGAAAGTTTTCAGAAAAATACCAAAAGTTCACCCTAGGCTAATTTTGATATTCCAAATCCAAAAATGAAGTCCATTTTGAATGATAAAATTTATCAAATTTCATAAATTGGTTATTACTATTCATAATAGCTAGTTTATATAATATTTTAATAATATATCGTTGTTTAGTGAAACTTGGTATTGCGTACAACACAAGCTATCGAGGAAGGTTTATCCTGGGTGTAACGCAAGCCAAGTATAGTGTTTCGTATACTACAAGCTAATATGTTGTTGCGTATAGTGCAAGATAATCTTGGTGTAGCGTATAACACAAGAAATCAAAGAAATTAAAAATAATATTTCTCATAAAATCTCAGGGTGTTACAAAACCCAATAAAAATAAATAAGTCATTACATTTTTTATATATTTATATTTAATATATATTATTTATTACTATTTATACTTATTATATATATATTAAACTTATTCATTTTTATTAATAATTGCATCATTATTAAATTTTTTAATAAATTTTTAATTTATTCAGTTTTAATTTTTTTATTTAATTATTACGATTTATTCATTTTATATATTTATATTTAATATTTACTATTTATTAATATTTATAATCTATATAAATTTATGTTAATTTTATTAATTTTTATCAACAATTATATGATTAATAAATGTTTTAATAGAGTTCTTAATTTACTTATTTTTAATTTTCATTTGTTTAATTATTTCATTTTTTGATTTTATATATCTATATTTAATATATATTATTTCTTAATATTTATAATTTATATAGGTGTATGTTAAATTTATTCATTTATATCAATAATTATTTAATTAATATAAATTTTAATATTTTTTTAATTTAGCCATTTTTTATTTTTATTTTCTTAACTATTTCATTTTGTTTATTTTATATATCTATATTTAATATATATTATTTGTTACCATGTGTACTATATATATATATATATATTAAAAAATTTATTAATTATTTTATTAAAAAATATTTTTTTATTTATGCATTTTTTATTTTTATTTGTTTAATTATTTCAATTGTTTATTATTTTTATAATTGTATTTTTTTATTTTTTTTATAAAAAAAATTACCTATAGACCGGGCCAGGTGCTATAAGACCTGAATATGAGGGTGGGAGAAGGCCCGGGTTAATCATATGGTGGGCCAAGGCCCATGTGGGCCTGAGGTGAGCCCATGTAAGTGTGTCAAGTCTCTATGAGACCATATCCCTCCAACATGCTTCTAAGACACTGCTATGGTATAATCATATATAAAGGAGTTCCCTAAAGTGAGTGATTTTGATGTGGGACTAACCCGGCGATTAAGGACTTTATCACCGATAATAATAAAGCACTGATAAAAGGGTACCCTTTGTGAGTGATAAAAATAAATTGGTGATAAAGGGTAACTTCTATCAAAACTAAAAAAATGTTGATAAAGGATTACCTTTATCATTTCTAAAAAAAATACTGATAAAGAGTACCTTTTAATCAACACATTTTTTAGCACATATAAAGTCCAACATTGTTAAAGGCATGTTTTGTAGTAGTGAAAATACACCCCACCATTTAACAGGTAGTGATAAACCTACACCCTTCCAAGACGATCTCCCACCACCCCAAAGTATCTTTTCAGACCTTTACTTCCTATGACTAGAAGAAGCACCACTTGTTCTACTAGTGAGGCTACCACCAGCTCGTGGAAGATAGTATGACAGCTTACTAAACTATAATCCATCAAACCCTTTATAATTGTGAGAGCCTTGTAAATCACATCTGAGAATGTTTTTAATTTTAATATCCTTATTGGGAACCTCAGATTTGGTCAAAGATCAATCTTGAACATTCATGTATTTTGTCCCTCATTCCTTACTAGCAAGTGAGAAAAACACAACAGGTCCTCAAAACCTATTGTATAGTCTTTCACGGATTCCATCCCTTATAACATCTCCAAAATATCCTATACTCGGTAAAAATTCAAAAACTGAAGGAACAAGACCTCAAATATTAGGTCATTAAAGTCTTCCTATAAAAATAACTCATGCATCTTGGCTTGTACCATACCACCACGCCATCTCATGGAAGGTCCCTGAAGTATATAGTTCACAAACTTCACCCACTAGTCAATGGATGTTTCTAATAGCTTAAAGACACCCTAGATAACATATATACAATCTTTGGTATCTTTAGAACTCTTATATTCTATATAGTTATAGGATATTTTATATGTATTCCCGAAAAGAAAATCCTCCATAGAAGTCCCACCTCAATGTTCCCCTTTGCCACCCACCTGTACTTTGTGAATCCCATTGCAAAAGAGACTCTGTTGCATGAACCACTTAAACAACCACAATATCATGATCAAATCCACCCATTTAAATACCTAAAGCCATTTTTAAAGTCTTTCCAACCTCGATAATATCTTTGATCTGATCCCAAGAGTACACCATAGGATGTACTCACGGTTAAATTTTCTGAAATTCCAAAATAGAGACTTATAAATTCCTTTAATAGAGTAAATCTTAAAAAAATATAATAAATTCATTGGAACAAATGGAAATAAAACCCCTAGGATACAATCTTATAGGGTTTTCCCTTAAACATAAATAAGAACTTCAAACAACTAACCTAAGGCATAAGGTCGCACCACTTGTACCTTCATGTTAGTCATGGTCATATATAAAAATTTTATCAACATAATCATATTAAATTGATTATATTTTATCAATAATGTATTGGGGGAAAATAAAATATATTATTATTTGTATGTAATTATTTTAAACCTATTGAAATCATAGTAAATCAATTGTATGACATGTATGCCTATATATTGAATCATGATTCATTAACTCATTCACTCTTCCCACTACAGAAAAGAGTTAATACCAACAATAAACCATAAATACACAATACCACCTAAGGGAGAAGAAGAAACCATAACAATTTAATAAATAAAAGTAATCTCACTACCCTGGAAACATGAAAGTTCACTATAAATGTCTTATCCAAAAAAAATCTTCCTTCCCAGGTCCTGACAATACCTTCTCCATTCTACCAAGACCCGAATAATAAATCAAAAAAGTATTTATAATACCATTTTAGTAATTCCCCAGCCTGAATTACTTGGTCTAAGCTAGAATAACACATATCCTCATACACACATCCATGTACGTAGTTGGATGTAAACTATAAATGAGGTAATGATTCATAAACTGGGGAGGTTATATCCTAAAAATCAATAAACATCAACAATAATAAGAAAAGAAGAATAAATAATAAACAGTGGTATGTAATAGATAAAAATCATCACATTATTTATCAAAATTAGACAGAACCATTCATACATATAAGTCAAAAGGATCCATACATGTAGTTGATCAATACATGTAATAACAAAAAAATAATCTAATATCATACACCTAATAATAAAATATCCAAATGTGTGTCCTAGCATCACCTCAATCCCGAAACAACGCCACATACTCAATAGTTTGATATTGGACAATTTCTCTAGGATGAATCCCTTATAATAAATTTTGTTTGTACGCTAAGATTTTAATTAAGGGTGTAATAAGAAAAACCCATCATATATATATATATGAGATCATATGATATAATAGAAAAATTATAATAAAACATGAATAAATCTTTTTTGGGTCATAATGCACTAACTAGGCGGCCAGAAATCCTAGCCATACCTGCTTCAACTCCATTCCAAAAGGGAGAGTTTCCTCATGCCAAGACATACCCAAAAACATGACTGGTGTCTTGTCACTCAAAAAATGTTCCATCATTATGTCTCACATCAAGTCCCATACTATTCCCTCTCACTCAGATGTGGACACACATTAATTCCCATACCAATCCATAGAACACACCCCCTCACTTAGGGGAGGTCACCCATCAAGTTCAATATCAAGTATTTTACCATACCCTCTAAATCAGTGAAGGTCGCACTTCATCATCTTGGTTCCCAACCCTCTTACTCGGAATAACCTCAAAACCCATAATAACATATCATCACATCATAATCCATCATCCTTTAACTAAATACATGGTCATATAAATATCAATCTCAACATATAAAACACCAATCTATAAAAATATAAAATAATCTACTAATGTCACATGGTTTACCACAAGTCCAATGGAATATCCCTAGAATGATGAATATCATAATTATATCCCATAGGCTTCTTCCTAACCCAATCCATATATATTACTCCCATAAACTACGTATTGTAACCAACCACCATCCAAATTAAATTATTCCATCACCCAATCCCATGTACCCAAACACATGGTATATCAGGACTTAACTGAGCTCGAACATCTCATACTAATCTTTATTTACCTAAGTGGATAGTCATACCTAAAATCATGGTATGATGTAAGGTTTCACTATTCATGATCTTTTTTACTTATAACTTCCCTATAAGGAGTTAATTACATTAATTTGTAGCGACCAAATCAACTTGATACCAAAATAGAATAATTCAGTCCAACACATACACCCCTGTGAATTAAAATCCATACAACCATGTAAAATCATCATAACATTGTAATAAATTTCTAACTTAATATTAAAGAATCACACTAGCCAAAACACACTCTCTATTTTAATCCCAAATGAGTAAAACCCTAAAAACATCCTCAAACCCTTAGAATTAGAGATTTGAGATAAAAACCCATGAAATAGTGAGATCAATTAATAATTATGGAGTAGACAACATTATAATTATAAAGGGTATACCCTTACAATAAATGAAACATCAAAAAATAATAGGAGGATCTTATAGGACCTTAGGATGCTAATGAGGATCTCAAAATAGAATGAGGTTCAAATAGATTTCAAGGGTGGAAATGTGGAAGGAAAATGGATTAAAATTGGAATGTCAAAAACTATCGCTTAAAATAAGGCACCCACAACTCACTGGGTACTTGATTCTCTATTTTACACCTTGTTAAACCCCATCAGTTAGTCAATGGAGCTCCAAGATGTATAGGCCTATTACTAAGGCCACAAGGAACTCGTTATCCCTCTATTAATTGTTAGGTACTCTTAAGTAGTAAATTTTTCATGGGTAGAACCTGTACCATACTTTAAACCATTAGTAATAATTGATAAATCCAAAACATATCTCAAATTAGTTCAAAATAATCCTTAAATTCATACATAAAATTTGGGGGTTGTTGTTATCAAACACATGGTATGTATTACATTTATAAAAATAGACATTTTACTTTTTCATGGAAAATCCCTTCCTTTAGAGAGAGAACATTATATAATAATAATTAAAATTAAAAAAAACATTATAAAGAGTGTATATGGTATTTATTTCAAATAATAAATCATTAAAAACAATTAAGAACCTTAATTTTAATGATAAAATAGGAAAATATATAAAACCCCTTACCTCTTGGAATTCAATGTAATTCCATGATGTATAATTAATAATATAATAATCCTTACTAAAGCCTCTAGAATCATTAAAAATGAATTAAAATACATAAAACCCTAAAATAAAATAATCTTCCAAATCCTTAGAGTGTTAATAACTTATCAAAATCCCTCAGTGTAGCAGTATAACTTTGAATAAGGAAGGTATAGAACAGGGGAGATTCTTTATAAATAAATGAAAAAATCCCAATGGATTCCAAGAGTTTCACCTTGAAATGGTGAAACTCACACCATCCACAAACCCTAGATACATAAATATACTTTTGAAAGGACATTAAAGAAGGAAAAAATAGATAGGAATAAGTATAAGAGAATGGAAAATACCTCTAATCTCTACAAAAAGGGGAGAAGAATATCTTATCAAGATAAAGAAGTGTGATCCTCCCTCCCTTCGCATGATTTTTGGCTGATTAGGGGGAAGGAAAGGATTCCCCATTCTCAAAAATTATTATCTATAATTTTAAATAAAAATAATTATAGTTCTAACATAATAATGAAAATTAAATAAAAAAACCATGATAATATAACATATCTTCCATAATTTATCACCGATAATAATAATTATTATATCATCATAAACATATAACACATAACAAATCCTAAATAAATACGAAAATTTATAATTATGAATTAACATATATATATATATATATAATAATTAACACATATATTTTATGAAAATACAAACTAAAATATCCCAAAGAAAAATAATAATTTATATTGACAAAATAAACACACAATAACATCATTTTATAAATCCATAAATCAATTATAAAAAAGCTTGGGAATCCTAGACATGAAAATAGATTAGGTCAATATTCAATAATTTAGGGTTTCATTTAATAATCTCTAGTGTAACTCCAAAAAAAATTAAATTATATATTTGAAACCTAATGTTGTTAATATATTTCTTCACATGCAACACCAAACCAAAATGAACTGTGAAAGATTATATGATTATTAAGATTTTTTCATATAATTAGATTGTAAAAACCAAGCTAAATGAATTATAAAATATATATATATAAATAAATAATTCATTATTAATACTAAGGCATTGAAAAAATTACATTAGTGCAGCTAAGTAACTAATAATATTGATTTATGTTTTAAAATATAACCCTTATAGAATTGGATTTTATGCAATTTATTTTAACATACTTTATATATTATTGATAAATTATATATTTTTATTTGAATAATATAATAACACAAATTTTATTAGTAATTGGTAGGAAATAAGAATAAGAATTGTTAATATTTTTTAAAAAGTTATTTTCCTATAAAACTTGTTTTCATTATATATTTACATTTTTATTTTAATGATAAATTATAAAATAATAAAATTTTAATTTCAAAATTTTGAATAAATTTTTTTGTTTAGAATAAAAAATCACATTAGTATGAATTTTTCAATTTTTTTTGAAATATATGGTTTTTATGTAAATAGTGAAAACATTTTTTTTTACAAAAACTATAAATTTTATGATTTTATCATTATATAAACAATATATGGATGTTTGTAAAACCATTTTATTGGTAAATATATATTTCATATTTAAAACTGTAAATTTTTAATGTAAAATCCCACCCATCCTCATTGGTTTGAGAAGGTGGTAGGACATTACTAGGCCTTACTTGACATCCCCCGGACACCAAAGGTCGAAAATAAATGATGAGGGCTTTATAACATTTATGGTACATTTTGACCTTTCAAAAATAACACAACCATACTAGGATAACCATAACCAAACAATGACTATATAATGCATGAGGACAATGAAATAAAACTCCATGTAATACCAATAGACAAAAAAATAAACTGCAACCATGAACCATATCAGAGTTCAAAGTATAAACTAAAACCAACAACCCAAAGAAAACTCATAAATCTAGAGGAAACCGTCAATATGCTTCGAAATAAAACTCCATAGTTCATGCCCAATATATCATGATGCATTACTAAAGAACATGGATACCATTATTTTACCTATGTCTCGATATATAATATCTACAAATGCACCAAAGTTCCCTAGTTTGGGGTGAGTATAAAACTCTGTTGTTTTTCCCACAATGACTTCCCTAATCATGCCACTATGATAGAACATGTTATCATATTTATAAGAAACAATTTATATATAATTATTTGAATATTTTTATATCAAACCAAAACTATTTCTAAAAAATATAGTTTTCCATGTAAATAAATCGAACAAATCTCTCAAACCATTTCACAATCCATTTGTAATAACCAATTCCATTCCACACAACCACACATGAATGACTAGATGATAGTTCCATATTCATTAGTGGTCCCTTATTGATCTACCAAGTCATCACAAGGTAACTATATACCAAGCTCCCAAATGGCACACTCCCCTTCCACAGGGTCACGTCAATGTAAATGAACACACACCAACCAAGTAAGCCAAATTCCATGTCAAACCAACCATTACAAGACTTTACAATAAAACATTTCATTTATTTAAATCATTTCTACCAAACCATTTCCATAAATCAAAACAAAACCATATTTTAAAATCATTAAACAAAGCAATTTTTATAAAACAAAAAATTTCCACAATTTCAAAAATCGTCACTAAAGAGGGTTTCAATCAAGATTTTAACATCAATTTCACAATTCAATTTAAGAAAATCAGTCACTTTTAAACCAATAATTTGGGTTATAATAAAAGTATTAAAGAGTTAATCCACATACCTCACAACTTACGTGAAAATGTAGAATGACATAAATTCTTCAACAAACTTGGTCAAAACTCTTTAAAACACCCTTATTTATTGTTCCCTAACATAAAAACAACCATATCTCATCATGAATGTAATCACACAACATGGATCTATCCCCAATGAATTATATACATGAATCTAAGAGAGTTATGAAAAATAAAACTCTGGATACCCACTAAAAATGGGTACTTACCAAGGAATATAGGCCTCCAAAACAATTAGATTCTCCAAACAATTTCTCCTGAATCAATAGGAAGGGTATCTATAGCCTTTGGAAAGAGTGGAATTCATTTTAGGGTAAGATCAGGGAAAATGGGTTATTAAGGGCGTAAACTGAGTGAGATCTACAATTTTCATATCATATTTTTAATAGTGCATAGTTAGGGTGCACGTTTAGGAAAATCGTTCACTAATTATGCACTATCCACTACCTCCAAACAACCCTTGAATGATTGGTTTGTATGTCTAGATAGATCATAAACCAACCATGCTTAAACCCTATGTCCAAAAATTCATGGTTTCTTCTAGTTGGCCACATAGTTTGACTAAACCATGTGCCTACCCAATGACCACTATTTAAGTTTTATCGTTTTTTAAGAGGTGTTGCACAATTTCTACTAATTGTGATCCAACCATGAACCTCCAGAAAAGATCAAAAAATATTCCATAACTCCTCCAAATATCCCAAAACCTAACCTAATTACATTATATACTTAAAATAAATAAATAAATGGTTAATGACCTAAAACAATGGGTTCTAAATTCTCCCCTCCATTTCTCTTTCCATCCTCGGAAATTTAAAAACATCCATCCTCTTTATGAGTTCATCCCATTACTTGAACATTTAATTTTCATACTCCTACATATCTTCATGAGTCTCACCATGTTTCCATTAAATCCACACTAGACTGATGATTTTCCCACACAAGACTTTCTATTTCCTATCCACAATTCACACTAACACATAAACCAATATAGCCTCTAGATATAGGTCAATGTGATCCCATTGAATCGCATGGTCAAGATCAGGCGGATAATTTTTCAATTTTGATACATGAAACACATTATGCACTAAACTGAACCTTGGTGGAAAATCCAACTTATATTCCACCTCAGCAACCTATTAAAGTATCTAAAAAGGAATATGTTTCAAGAAGATAAATTACCCCACTTCCCAAAACAGTGATTCCCAATCCTTAGAGAGATTTTAAAGAACACATGATCACTCACCGTGAATGAAAATGGTCATCGATGATGATCTTAATATGATTTATGATGACTTTGATTCATATCAATCCTTTTTCTGATCAACTATATCTTATTCATTGTCTCTTGAAAAATTATAGGTCCCACTAGTTAAGTCTCACCTATTTCCACCCAACAAATTGAAGAATGAAATAGAAACCCATACAATTCTCCAAAAGGACCCATGTGTATTGATTCCAGATATCCTTTGTTATAAAATAACTCCACTAATGGAACATTATCCTCCCATGAGCCTCCAAAATTTATTACACAAGCTCAGATAATGTCTTTTGATGTTCATATCATCCTTTTGGATTGTCCATACATATGAGGATGATATATCTTGCTCATGGTCAACTGATTCACAAGGGATTGTTGTAAGGATTTCCCAAATCAAGAAATAAATCTTAGATCTCGGTCTGATAGTATCAAAATTGATACATCATGCCTCTTTACCACTTCTTAGATATAGATTTTATTCAATTCCTCCACCATATGAGATTCTTGAATAGGCATTAAATAGGCTGACTTTGTTTGATGATCCACTATAAACCATATGGTATCGTGTTTCCTAACCATCCTTGGAAGACCTATCACAAAATCCATGGTTATCTTCTCTCATTTCTAAACAAGAATTGGTAATGACTGCAACAAACCTGTTGGCCATATGTGATCTTCCTCAACCTTTTTACATGTGATACATCTTATAACAAACTCTACCACTTTACTTTTCATTCCAACCCACAAAAGTTTTTCTTTCAATTCCTTATAAATTTTATTTTTCCCAAGATGATAAAATCTTCTCTAATGGTGTAAATCAAGTTGTTCCTAGAAAGCCATTAGTATGACCTTCCAATATTGAAACCACAAAACAAAACTCTTATTCATCTTCTATCACTCAATGGTCTCCCTACCATTGAGTTTTTACCTAATAGTAACACATTAATGATTTTATGTATGTGCCTCTTTAACCTTCTCAACCAAATAAGAAACAAAATAAAGTAGAAATAAAACAAAAACACTACATCAGTCTTCATAATCTAAGTGCATATCATCTGTCACTAAAATAAACTTCCATCAATCTAAATCCTCTTTCCCCAACTGAATATATTAATTTTTGATTAATTCATCCACCACTAAATTGTCTTTACCCTGTGTATACATCAATTCAAATTAAAACATTTGAAGGTAATACATCCATATTTCTTGTCTCATGCTCAACTATAATTATGAGAAAATATGTTTCAAGATCATATGATCCATAAACATCATTAATTTCTCACCAATAAAGTAATAATGCCAAGTCTTCAAACCATGGACTACACAAGCTAATTCTGAATTATGTGTTTGGTAGTTCTTCTCAAGAAATGATAACTACCATGATCCATAATAAAAAACATGATCTCCCTACATGGTAACACATACTAACCTAGATTTTGAAGCATAACAATACACCACATACCCTTATTAGGATTCTGAAAATATCAAAATCGGTGCTGATGTAAGGAAAACATTAAGCTCATAAAATGAATTTTTAACAGTCATCATTCCATTGAGATGGAATGATTTTCATTTTCAAAGCTATCATTGGTGGTTATAGTCATGAAAATTCACCAAAAAAACATTGGTAGTAACTATCTAAGCCAATGAAACTACATATTTCAAAAATATTCTTTATTGGTTTCTAAGATATCATGGCCTCTTCCATTTCTGGATCTATAGAAACACCTATTTCAGAAATAACATGGCCAAGAAAACAAACCTATTATATCCAAAAATCACACTTGGAAATTTTGGAATGCAGATGATGATCCCTAAAGATACCTAAAACTATCTCCAAGTGTTTCTCATGCTGAGCCCTTGTCCTATAATACACCAGTATGTCATCCCAAAACATTACCATAAAAGATGATAAATAGCATTCAAATATCTTATTCCAAAATCACATAAAGACATATGGTTCATTTGTAAGACTGAAAGGAATAACCACATACTTGTAATGGCCATATCTACTCTCCCAATATATTTTTGGAATATCCTCCTTCTAAACCTGCTATTACTAATATCCTGATTATAGGTCAATTTTAGAGAACCATTGGGCTCCCCTTAGTTGGTCAAATAGAACTTAAATGCTTGGAAGAGGATAACAATTATTTATTATAACTTTTTTAATATTATGATAATTCACACAAAGACTTAGAGCTCCATTCACCTTCTTCAAAAACAGGATGGCTTGTTCCCATAGAGATGTACTAGGACGGATGAACCACTTGCATTTTAATTCTTACAACTAGATATTCAATTCCCCTAATTTTATTGGTTCCATCCAAAAATATAGAATCCAAATAGTATTGGTCATTGGTAAGAGATAAATCCTAAAATCCACTTCTCTTGTGGGTGGAAACCCTTAGAAATTATTAGGAAAAACATTGAGTAACGCATCAAAAATTCCTAGAAACCCATTATCCTTGATCTTATCCACAGATTCAAACATCAATGTTGTTAACCAGAATGAGATAGTTTCAACCACTAATTCTAACAATAAAGATGTAGATACCTTTATATTTTAGTATCCTCTAAATAGATTCTCGATTCCATGATAACTTGTAAAACTAATCCTTTAGTTGTAATAGTTGATGTGATCTTTGAATGTTATCAACCAATCCATAACAAATATTATTTCATATAAATCCATCACAAGCATAGAGAAACCCCAACTAAATTCATCTCTATCAATAGTTATAAAACATGATTTTCAAATAAAGTCTCAACATTCCCTTTGATTGAGATGAGTTTTTAGTTTCAAAATAGAAGGAATCTTCTTAATATGAAAACCCAAAATATAAATAGCATGACAACCAATAAATTAATGGGAGGAACATTTATCAAACAAATCTTGCATAAGGATATAATTGTGAAGAATCATACCTCTCACCATAAAAGGTCTAGACTGATCATCCATAATCACTTTCTCAGCTTCATATAATTTCTTACTCGTTGCATTATGCCATTTTTACCCTATTGTGATTACATAGTGTGCTTATAGGGTGTGATTACTAGACTCTATAGGACATCACCAATTTTTTCTCATCCTAATGTGCCCAAAATAAAATAACATTGAAGATACCCCATATGGTTTCAATTGTGGAATGATATTCGTGGTTCCAAATAATCTCACTTCATGTGACCAAAAGAACCACATTGGAAACACCCCATATTACTCTTGCGTTTAGGAAGGAGATTCACTGATCTGGTTATATAATTATAATTCATACTAATATCTTTTAAATGGTTTTCCCTCTTCTATTTATTCCCAACAATAGAGTTCACACCATTTCCTATTGGTGTCTACATGCTTCCTGAACCTGTAGTTCCTAATATGTCTCTTTCTTCCATTGTCACTCTATTGACCATTTTTTTATAATCCATTACACAAAGAACGAAAATATTTGAGTGAATTTTTAAGCTCAACCCTAATTCAAAAATTCATTCATTTAAGGATTCACATCCAGCAAATTCTAGTGTAATGTAGACTAAATTATTGAATTTAGTCGTGTAATCTAACACAATGAGGTTCTATTTCTTCAAGATAAAAGGTCAATTATTCTAGAAATTGTAAACGTATGAGGGTAGAATTTTGTTGATCAATTCTTAAAAACCCTCCCATGAAATGCTTTTCTCTAATTTATCCTAAACTGCTAAATCCCGCCACTGGTGTGCTAAATCCTCCAGCATGTACATTTCCAACTTAACTTTCAACTTATTAATAATTCCTATGAAATTAAAAATTTGATTCATCCTATTCATCCATAATTCTACATTTTCTTGTTCTAAATCACCCTGAAATATTGGTGTATTATACTTCTATAACTAAATAGAATGATCCACTTTTATTGTTTCATAACATATTTCCCGTCTATTCACAGCCTAAAAATCTTGGAATGTCACGTACGTAACCTATTTTAGGGTTATTTTAAATTTATTTTCCACTCATGACTTGTTTTGGTGGTTTCCAAAGGTTTTATTGAGAATAGGTGAGTTTTCATGAATTGGGCCAAACTGCGAGCCCAATTCCAGATTTAAAAATAAATTTTGTTTCATTTATAACTTTTTCAATTTTTAATATTTTTGACTCATTCCAACTCCTAATTGTTCTCCCCTGATATAGTAACCCCAAATTTATATTTGGGGCCTTTATAAATCCATAAGCATGGGGGATTTTTGTTTTTATTTGAGAATTGGGCCAACCAGAAGGCCCATTTTCCAGTTTTAAATTGTTTCATTAATTTAATAATATATTATTCATTAAAATGTATTTTTCAGTGATGCCACCTCCCTCTCGACCCTAAGAAGCTCAGGCGCGCTCCCATTGCCTTTCCCCCCACTTTGGAGATCTATTTCATCGCGATTTGGTGCTGAAATGATTGGGGTTTCTAAAATCGGGAAGATTTGAAGAGGTAAGTTCATTCCATCATAACTCTCTCAATTCTTACTCTTTTCCCCCCATTCCAATTCCTACATTTTCTCATAATCCCTGTTAGAACTTCCCTTCAATGGTTGGATATTTTTAAATTCATATTCTGGTGGAGTTTAGGTCGTTTTCCTCAAGATTATTTTAGGTAATGTTTCTCTTTTCAATTCTTCTCTTCTCCTTAGGGTTTCCACCCTATCTCAGGAGTTTATAGAATGTCCAGAACATAGGGTTAGAACATATGGTCTTATTTGGTATCTTTTGGGTCAATTTTTTGTGTTCTGGGTCTGGATTTATATTCCTTGATGTGCGGCGGTGGTGCGGTTGATGTTTCACACCATGTTTTGAGGGTTTCGGCATAAAAGGTAGGTGATTCCGTGCATAACCATTTAATGATGAGTTAGTATGCTTGATTAAATAATTTTACATGTTCCTTATGTATTGTGAATTATGAGAAAACCATTTTTGGTAGAAATAGTAAAGCATTTGTTTTTAAAGTTACATTTTTGCTTGTAGTGTGTATTTTTCAAATGTATTTCATGTGTTATCTCTTGTGGTAGTTTTGTAGAATGTAGAAGTGGTTTATTAGTTGTTGAAAGGGGCTTCCAATTATGGTTGGGCAACTATATAGTTCCATGTGGGCCTAAAAAGGGGGTGTATTTGAATGGTTTTATTTGTATAACCTTGTTATACTCCTTGAAAGTGTTTTATGGATTTGTGTGTTCTCATGGGTATCTTTTGTGATATTATTCAAAGTGATTATATAACATTTGAAATTGGATTATTACATGTTTATTGGGCTGAAATTTATGTTTTGGTAGTGTCTTGGTGTGCTTTTGGATTAAAAATAGGTTTTTGAAACGGATTTTTTGTGCAAAGTTTGGGTATACTCTTTATAATTGTTTTATGAAAGTTTTGAATGGTTTATTGGGTTGTGTAATAGGTGAAACTATATCAGCAAACTGTTTTGGTAGGAGTATTTTTTTAAAAGGTCCATTTAATTTGTGAAAAGGTTGTTATGTGATGTGTATCATCTTGGAAATATTTTATTAAATTGTTTGAAGGGGATATTGAGGAGTGAAAGTGATGTGAAAGTGATGTGGAGTGTTTTGTGTGAGTGTGATGTGAAAAATTGAATTTTTGATTATGAAAGAAGTGTTATATTCCATGTTTGTGGGCTGTTATATGAGTTTAAATATCTTATAATTGTTTTATAAAATTGTTTAATGGTTTTGTGGAAGTGTTGAAGAAATGTGAAACGTGTTGTGGGCTATTTTGGTGTGATTCGGATTTCAAAATCATTTTGAATGAAAAATGGATTTTTGTGACTTGTGTGGTATACATATGGGATGTTTGGTGAATTTGTGATGTGGAAATGATATTTTCATGTTCAATGTATATTTCTTGACTTGTTGAACTTGTTTGATCACAAGGGGAAAACCTGGGTATCTAGGTGGGTGGACGTGTACTAGTGTGCTAGTGAATCCGTGGGGTTTGGCCTCAATTTCACATAGCAATATTGACGCTTACAACTCTAACTAAACTATGATGATGATGATTGGGGACCACTAGGTTATGGGTATGTTCCCTACTAGTGGCTCGTTCACGAGAATGTATATTTGTGATGGTTACTCTCACCGAGATACGAGGTACCTGGGACCCACAGCTAGCTAGTGCCTAGGTGTTACTTCCTATTTCTTGTGCTCATTATTTACTTTGTACTTACCGTCAGCATACGGTATAGTTGGCTAGAAAATTCAGTAGTGTTGATGTTTTTTTTAAAAGTTTTGATTTTTAATGATAGCCCACTTGAAAACTGTTTTTATTCAAAGTTGCATCTTTTAGAAATTGTAACTAGCTTTTCATGTTTTTGAAAACTTGCATGCTTTTCGTCTTTAAATGTTTATCACATGGAATCTCTAAGTGGTGGTATCCTACTGGGCATTGTCTCACACCCTACTTATACCCTTGGGTGTAAGTAGACTTGGTTATTTTTGTTGTCGCAGGTTGGGTACAGTTTTGTTTGTTCCAGTGGTTCGGGTTTCTAGCAGGTCCTTGGGGGTGAAGTCTTGTGGAGGTGGATTGAGGGTGGTGCCCCTTGCCATGAGGGTTCTTGGGATATCCTTATTTGGTTATGTACCTTTGGTATAGACCTTTTGAGTTGTTTTAAGCTATGTAATTCAGTTCTGAATTTTTGTAAAATAGTTTGGTTTGAAAAATCCAGATTTGTTTCATTGGATTATTTTGTTGTTTTATGTTTATAAACTCAGGTAAATCGTTCCCAATTTTCATTTTTTGATACCCGAGCACTTGTGCCAGCCCGTGGGGATCGGGAATGCCCTTCGGGCCTTGTCACAGGCTGGGTTTGGTGCCATTTTTGGTGGCGATCGATTCGGTTCGTGACAAAATGGTATCAGAGGAGGTTCAGGTTAACTCTTTGGGTCATGTTATTTGGGGAAGAGTCAGGATAGTCTGGATTTAGGATTGTTGGGACATGGAACTCTATTTATGGGTAGTGTGCCTGATCACCACACCTCATAATGGGATTCAAGTTTCCTAGAGAAGTCGGGATTTATCTAAGTCCTTCGGTTTTCTTGGTTCGATGACGATTAAGGGAAATGAAAAGAGAGTTGGGTTAATGGTCCTAGTGAGCTCACAGGGCCTGGCAAGCCATGTGGAGCCAAGGATATTCCCTAGAACACTCTCTGTGACAGTGAGGTGATTGGAATATGTCCGCCAACCATATTTCCATATCGCCCACTGAAACTAGTTTCCTCTTGCACTGTTTTGTGCTTAGGTTTTGAAATCATAGAACATTGGTTTTAAGAAGTGTAAAGTTTTTGTGAAATGATTTTCAAATAAAGAGGGAATGGTTTGGTTTATGAAATAGCAGGAACTTAATTTTTAGAATTGTTTTGAAATGTAAAATGGTGCGCTTAAACCTCTTTGAAAGCAGGAACTATATTGAAGTTGGTTTTGAAAAGTGTTTCCAATAGAGTTTTTAAATAATCAGAGTGTGTTTTAATGGGATGAGATGTTTTGAAATTGATGTGAATATCTTGAAAGTGAGTTATTTTATAAATGGTTGTGACTTTCTGAAAAAAAATTTATGATGTGAGTTTGGATTTTGATCTCATGGTTAGCAGTTTTGAGAAAAAATGATGTGCTGGTTAACCGTTTTGGTTTTGAAAAGTGGAAATAATTTTTGTTTTAACCTTTGGTATTTCCATGAGCGACCACATGCATGGGGTTATATGGTATGATGGATGGTTTATGGCACGACTGGATGAGTGCCGGGACGGATATGAGGAGGGTGTCTGGTGTGGCACAAAAACATGCATGTGTGAGGCCCATGGGGTACCATTGGTGGATACGCTTACTACTAAACTGTTTGTTCTCAAAGAATTACTTTTAAAGAAAATCATGATGTATTGATGAATATTTTTGTATGGTTTGTATTATGGGTTTTTGAAAATGTTGATGTTGTGGGATGTTTTGAGTCCAAGAACCCCTCATGTTTGAACTGTGTTTTGGGTTTGGGTTTGGTCAGTAAGTTGTGTAGTAGGGACGGTTAGTGGTTTCTTTTGAAAAATGTTTCGGGACGCCTTTACGATGGTTCCCTACATGTGTTTGGATCTGGTTTGTGGTATATCTTGACCAATGGACTATCTTGGTTTGGTCCTTGGGTTTAATCATTGGATAAGGTACACCCCCATTAAAGGTTAGTGCACAATTGAAGTGCAACCCGGATTGTTTCGCCGTTTGAAGACCCTCCAGTTGATCAATATAAGGAATCTTTTTCTTGAGATTTCTAGATTGAGTCTACACCCATTCCTTTAATTGATTTTTAGATCCTCTTATAATGGGAGAGTGCTCTTGGAAGGTTGAAAGAGACCTTGGTTTCTTAAGTTTCTTGATTCGTCGAAGGTGGATATGGTCTAAGGTTGTTAGTGTGGATGATTGTCTCGATGGTGTCTAAGAGGGCCGTTGGGTTCTTCAAAGTTTCTTTGAATCATGAGTTCATGTTAAACCACTGGGGTGGGAAATATGGTCATAATAGGATATTGTGGCCACTTTCTATAATTGTGTGTTGTTTGGGGATGTTGTATAAGGTCCCTCTCCATGAATTGTTTATATCAGTTGAAATGGTCATGTTTGGTGATGCCTTATGATGTCATGTACTCGATTGACTGTATAGGTGAAAGTAGTGAAATCCTCTGAGATTCCCTGTTATGTTGGACAAATGTCTCCCTTGAAAAAACTTCAAAATCATCTATTTTAGAGGAATGTGAGTGTAGGTGTTATTTACTTCTATTGTTTCTCACCTGAAGAAACAAGTTGTGTTGTGTGTGTGTCTTCTTAGCCCTTGTTTCAGTGAAATATCAGGATAAGGTAAAGTGAGTTTGGAATGTGTTATGTCTGGAAAACTTATTTGGGACTGCGGTGTAGTTTTTGGTGGCACCGAAAAGAAGAATTCTCATTCAGTGGGTTTCCAAATATTAACTACGAGGCCGAAGATGCTTCAATCATTTGAGCTCCAGCCATAGGTCTCGGAGAGAAGCTGGCTCGTAGTCAGGGGAAATCCCAGGGCCATTTAAACCCTTGTACAAAGTCCTATCCTTAGTATGAAAGATGGGAATGGTTCAAACCTCTAGTTTCGTCATGGTTGAGCACATAGTTTGTGCACGTTTAGTAGTGGTCGTGTGCTAGGAAGCCATGTAGAAAGAATTATATTCATAGTTAGTGCATAGTTTCCCAAACCATGCGGACTAATCCTGCGCCCTTCCTAAATCTTTAATTTCTTTTTGGGTCTTTCTGTGTCGGCCCATGCTGGTCGGTTAAGATGGTCAGTTCTTATGGTGGGGAGACCCACTATGATTCTCTTGAATTTTCCTTCATAAACATTTAATGGACGTATATCCCTTGTACTAGAGAGTATGTTTGGGCCTCCCACTATTAGTGTCTTGATTCTGTCTTGGGAAAACAATTTAAGTTGTCTCTTATGGTGGGGAGCCCATTTGTGTCTCTTCACACGAGTAACTCATATTTTTTTCCTTGGACTTGTCTGGGAAGTAGGTATTATCATTAAAATATATCTAAATACCTACATATTCATTGGGTAAACATTGATATTGGAGAGTTTCCAATGGTTTAGTTATAGTAGGGAAGTGTAACCTTGTTCAATGTTGTTGTTTTTTTGGGTAAATTGATTGAGTATAGTTCAGATTGTGTTTGAGGAGTTTTCATTTGGGATAAAGCCTCAATGTACTTGATTGTTTCAGGAAAGTGGTGTAAGTTTGGTTTGTGAGAGTATTCATTCCATCATTGATCACTGGAGGTGTTTTGACCTTTGGGGGTGAAACCTGGCAAGGGTGTACCTATTGGTTTTTCAGTTGGGTTTGGTTGTTGCTTTGACCTTGCTGTGACTTTCCGGGGCGGAAAGTTTTCAAGGTGGGGAGAATTGTCACGTACATAACCTATTTTAGGGTTATTTTAAATTTATTTTCCACTCATGATTTTTTTGGTGGTTTCCAAAGGTTTTATTGAGAATAGGTGAGTTTTCATGAATTGGGCCAAACTGCGAGCCCAATTCCAGATTTAAAAATAAATTTTGTTTCATTTATAACTTTTTCAATTTTTAATATTTTTGACTCATTCAAACTCCTAATTGTTCTCCCCTGATACAGTAACCCCATATTTAAATTTGGGGCCTTTATAAATCCATAAGAATGGGGGATTTTTTGTTTTTATTTGAGAATTGGGCCAACCCGAAGGCCCATTTTCCAGTTTTAAATTGTTTCATTAATTTATTAATATCGTATTCATTAAAATGGATTTTTCGGTGATTCCACCTCCCTCTCTACCCTAAGAAGCTCAGGCGCGCTCCCATTTCCTTTCCCCCCACTTTGGAGATCTATTTCATCGCTATTTGCTGATGACATTCTTGGGGTTTCTAAAATCGGGCAGATTTGAGGAGGTAAGTTTATTCCATCATAACTCTCTCAATTCTTACTCTTTTCCCCCAATTCGAATTCCTACATTATCTCATAATAACTGTTCGAACTTCCCTTCAATGGTTGGATATTTTTAAATTCATATTCTGGTGGAGTCTAGATCGTTTTCTTCAAGATTATTTTGGGTAATGTTTCTCTTTTCAATTCTTCTCTTCTCCTTAGGGTTTCCACCCTATCTCAAGAGTTTATAGAATGTCCAGAACTCAGGTTTTGAACATATGGTTTTATTTGGTATCTTTTGGGTCAATTTTTGGTGGTCTAGGTTTGGATTTATATTCCTTGATGTGCGGCGCTGGTGCGGTTGATGTTTCGCACCATGTTTTGAGGGTTTCAGCATAAAAGGTAGGTGATTCCGTGGATAACCATTTAATGATGAGTTAGTATCCTTGATTAAATAATTTTACATGTTCCTTATGTGTTGTGCATTATGAGAAAACCATTTTTGGTAGAAATAGTAAAGCATTTGTTTTTAAAGTTACATTTTTTCTTGAAGTGTGTATTTTTCAAATGTATTTCATGTGTTATCTCTTGTGGTAGTTTTGTAGAATGTAGAAGTGGTTTATTAGTTGTTGAAAGGGGCTTCCAATTATGGTTGTGCAACTATATAGTTCCATGTGTGCCTAAAAAGGGGGTGTATTTGAATGTTTTTATTTGTATAACCTTGTTATACTCCTTGAAAGTGTTTTATGGATTTGTGTGTTCTCATGGGTATCTTTTGTGATATTATTCAAGGTGATTATATAACATTTGAAAGTGGATTATTACATGTTTATTGGGCTTCCAATTATGTTTTGGTAGGGTCTTTGTGTGATTTTGGCTTAAAAAGAGGTTTTGGAAACGGATTTTTTGTGCAAAGTTTGGGTATACTCTTTATAATTGTTTTATGAAAGTTTTGAATGGTTTATTGGGTTGTGTAATAGGTGAAACTATATCAGCAAACTGTTTTGGAAGGAGTATTTTTTTAAAAGGTCTATTTCATTTTTGAAAAGGTTGTTATGTGATGTGTATCATCTTGGAAATATTTTATTAAATTGTTTGAAGGGGATATTGAGGAGTGAAAGTGATGTGAAAGTGATGTGGAGTGTTTTGTGTGAGTGTGATGTGAAAAATTGAATTTTTGATTATGAAAGAAGTGTTATATTCCATGTGTGTGGGCTGTTATATGAGTTTAAATATCGTATAATTGTTTTATAAAATTGTTTAATGGTTTTGTGGAAGTGTTGTAGAAATGTGAAACGTGTTGTGGGCTATTTTGTTGTGATTCGGATTTCAAAATCATTTTGAATGAAAAATGGATTTTTGTGACTTGTGTGGTATACATATGGGCTGTTTGGTGAATTTGTGATGTGGAAATGATATTTTCATGTTCAATGTATATTTCTTGACTTGTTGAACTTGTTTGAGAACAAGGGGAAAACCTGGGTATCTAGGTGGGTGGACGTGTACTAGTATGCTAGTGAATCCATGGGGTTTGGCCTCAGTTTCACTTAGCAAGATTGACGCTTAAAACTCTAACTAAACTATGATGATGATGATTTGGGACCACTAGTTTATGGGTATGTTCCCTACTAGTGGCTCGTGCACGAGAATGTATATTTGTGATGGTTACTCTCACCGAGATACGAGGTACCTGGGACCCACACCTAGCTAGTGCCTAGGTGTTACTTCCTATTTCTTGTGCTCATTATTTACTTTGTACTTACCGTCGGCATACGGTATAGTTGGATAGAAAATTCAGTAGTGTTGAAGTTTTTTTTAAAGTGTTGATTCTTAATGATAGCCCACTTGAAAACTATTTTTATTCAAAGTTTCATCTTTAAGAAATTGTAACTAGCTTTTCATGTTTTTGAAAACTTGCATGCTTTTTGTCTTTAAATGTTTATCACATGGAATCTCTTAGTGGTGGTATCCTACTGGGCATTGGATCACACCCTACTTACACCCTTGGGTGTAAGTAGACTGGGTTATTTTTGTTGTCGCAGGTTGGGTACAGTTTTTTTTGTTCCAGTGGTTCGGGTTTCTAGCAGGTCCTTGGGGGTGAAGTCTTGTGGAGGTGGATTGAGGGTGGTGCCCCTTGCCATGAGGGTTATTGGGTTATCCTTATTTGGTTCTGTACCTTTGGTATAGACCTTTTGAGTTGTTTTAAGCTATGTAATTCAGTTCTTAATTTTTTTAAAAGAGTTTGGTTTGAAAAATCCAGATTTGTTTCGTTGGATTCTTTTGTTGTTTTTTGTTTATAAACTCGGGTAAATCGTTCCCAATTTTCATTTTATGATACCTGGGCACTTGTGCCAGCCCGTGGGGATCGGGAACGCCCTTCGGGCCTTGTCATAGGCTGGGTTTGGTGCCATTTTTGGTGGCGATCGATTCGGTTCGTGACATGGACAATAATCTAAACCAAGAGTTGGTTCACCTGTGGATTAGGTGAAAACACACTCTTAGTAGCCTCCTATTATGTGTTTCTTATACACCTAACCGGTGCCATTTTATATTACCAAAATAAAATTTCATTAATTCTCAATCCCTATCAATTTAATTTTTGGAAATTTCAAATTTCGAATATTACACATAACACAACACGTTTTTACAAAATTCAACAATTTCCATCTTCGAAACATTTTTGGAAATTGCACCATACTTTTTGAAAATAAACTATTTTCAACTTATTTTCAAAAAACAACACATTTTCACCAAATTTTAAATAATTAATCAAATGAATTTTTTACTTCTAGTGGGAATCCATCTCGATCAATGCATGTCATGCTCTTCTCATTAGTTAAATCTATGAAAATAAGGTCATAACTCTTAGGAGTGTATTAAAAAATCATGTACCCAAACTCTCTGGTAACTTGTAGTATAGCATAAATAGATTATATATTACTTTTATGCTTTATATTTCATGTACTGATGATAATATCTCCTTACTACTGTACCAACTCATGGACTATACCATATTGAATTTCAAGTCTAAAACTGAAAAAACTGATACCATTTATCCCAAAAAAATATATAGACCAAAAAATTCTAATTCCATTTGAAACATCCTTACATACTAATTATCTTGAGAAGGTGGTAGGACATTACTTGACCTTCGGTTATATCTCCATGACACTAAAGGTTGGCAATAAATTTTGAGGGTTTTATAAGAATTAGGGGATGGTTTTCCCTTTGAAAATTAAAATAACCATAAACAAAAAATTACTATATGATGCATGATAACAGTGAAATGAAACTCAAAGTAATACCAATAGAAAAAAATACAAACTACAACCATAAAACAAATCAGAGTACAAAGTGAAAAGTAAAACCAACAAACAAAAGACAACCAAGACATCCAGAAAAAACTTCTAACAAGCTCTAAGCTCCAACTCAATAGTCCATTCCCAAGGTATAATAATGCTACACTAAATAACTAGGATAACTTACCTTTACTTGTGTCTCGATATACAATATCTACAAACTCACCAAAGTTCCCAGGTATGGGGTGAGTATAAAAATCAGTAGGTTTTCCCCATTGACTTTCCTACTCACGCTACTAGGATAGAACATGTTAGCATGATTATGTAAAATGATTTATATATAACAATTTAATGTAGTTTATATAAAAATAAAAATATTTCTAATCAAAAAAAAATTCCATGGAAATAAACCAAATAAGTCATTCAAACCATTTCATAATCCATTTGGCATAACCCATTCCATTCCAAACGGCCATAAATACATTCCCAGGTGATTGTTATATACTCATAAGTATTATATCATCATTCTACCATGTCATCACAAGGTAAACATCTGCCAAGTTCCCCAATCGAACAAACCCCCTCTCTAGGGTCTTGTTAATGAAAAAGAACACACGCCAACCAAGTTAGCCAAATTACATGAAAAAATAACCATTCCAAGAAGATTCAATAAAACATTTATTTTTTTGAAAACATTTCTACCAAACCATTTCCATGAATCAAAACAAAACCATTGTTGAAAATAACAATTTTAAAATCATAAATAAATCACTTTTCAAAAAACAACCAATTTCTACAATTTTACAAACTATCACTAAGGAGTGTTTCTATCAATATTTGTACATAAACTTCACAATTAAATTTAATTAAATTAATAAATTTGAAATCAAACCATAAAGTTATAATAATAGTAGACGAGATTGAATCCCCCTACCTCAAAAATTAGGTGAAAATAAAGAACGTCACAAATTCTTAAACACACCTGGTTGAAACTCCTTAAAATATCCTTAGATCTTGTTCTATATAATCTACACCACCATATATCTTCATGATTGGAATGAAACTATATGGATCTATCCACCAACAGGTTATATCCATGAATCCAAGAGAGGGAAGAAGAAGAAAACTAAGAAAAACCACTAAGAACGGGAACTTAACAAGGAATCTGGGCCTCCAATGCACATAGATTCAGCAATAGATTGCTCCCTGATCAAGAGGAAGAGTATCTATAGCCTTTGGAGGGATTAGAATTCATATTAGGGTCATATTAGGGGAAAATGATTCATCAAGGGGGTAAACTAAGGGAGATACACAATTTTCAGATATTGTTTTTAATAGTTCAGGGTTAGGGTGAATGGTTAGGCAAACAGTGTGCTAATCATGAACTAGACACTACCTCTAAACACCCCTTGCATGGTTGGATCACATGATTAGACAAATCGCATGCCAATCATGCTAAATCCCTCTATACAACAATTCATGATTTCTTTTAGGTGGTTGTATGGTTTGGCCAAACTGTGTGCCTAACCATGCACCTACCCAGTACCCACTGTTTTAGTTGCACGTTTTCCTAGGCTGTTCTTCATGGTTTCTTTTGTCTTTTATTAAACTATACATCTCCATAAAATCTATAAAAACCTTCAAAAACTCCTCCAAACCTCCCAAAACATAACCCAATTACTTTATATATATAATTATATAAATAAAGGGTTAATTATCAGAAACAAGGTTTTATACATTAAAATTAATATTTTTTATTTAGAAAACCTATAATTAATATTTTAAGGAATTAAGTAATATTTTCCAATAAAAACTATTTTTGGTCTATTCTTTTAATTAAATATTATTTTAGTAAAATTTTATTTTGAATTATTTTTAATGCCACATGATTTTCATCTATTTCATAAAAAAACAATTTATATCTTAAAACCCAATGATTTTTATAATTTTACCCTATATATAAATTTCAATCAAACTATACACTTTTTCTAAGAACAAGTGTTTACGGGTTACATGTGCTAACCTAAACATTGAGTTTTCTTACATATAAAAATTTTATATCATAAAATTGATTTAATATTTTTAATATGTTTTTCCATATTATGTAATAATTTTCATTTTATTTTTAGTTATTAAATGTAAATTATTTATTTAAAAATTAGTGACCACAGTAAAAGCAAAAAATTTAAAAGTGAAAGCTCTATGAGTAAAGGTCTTATAAATATTTTTAAAAAGTTTTTTTAAAATGATTGGTTGAGATAATATAGACCTTTTATTATAATTCACTCAATTATTTTCCATTTTTAAGTATTATTGATATGTGAAATGTGCTCTATCTTCTTATTAAGTTAAAATATTTACAAAAAATATCATTCTCATCAATTATAAAAGGGGCTGCTCACTACACCTTCAAGTCCACTCAAAAAATTAGTTTCACACATAAATATCTACACATTTTCATTATTTTATAATACAATTTATTTTTTATTTATCCTATAGACTTAATAAATTATCTTAAGACCTTCATTTATGAGTAATGATCTAAGGAAAATGAAAATATTTTAACATGATTTCTCATTTTTCCTAACTTATTTTTCTTTCATTTTTACTTTTTCAATTATAATTTTCTAATTACTATATAATTTAATTATTATTATTTTAATACATAATATTATTATTCCAGGTAAATAACTACTAACCACCTTTCCTCTTTAATTAAGAAAAATAAAATTTTCATTCTTGTGTTGTGTGGACTGTCACTTCCACAAAGTTATAACTTTTGTTTGACATTAATGCCTCTATTAACTAGATATAAGGGTGAAATGGAAGATTAAATTTTAAATATATAATATAGTTACTATTATGAAGATAAAAATTATCATAGACATTCTTTACCTCTCATTATTTGAGAAATGAAAATGTTAAATGTGTGTTTTTCAAACTACCGCCTCCATGAAGTAATGTATCTCATTTTACATCTAGTTTCATTATTATTTATTAAAAAAATTAAAATATGATTAACCATATGAAAATTAAATGAATATTATTATTATTCATCTTTAATTATGATATTATTCTAAAATAAACCACTTTCATAATCATGATCATCCATTAATTATGGTATGTTCATATGTTTAGATCGGTCTAACCACCTACTCGAACAATGTTATAAAATAATATATTGGATGACTATGAGAATTATATTACTGATAATATATGATATAAACAAGAAAATAAATATTTTATTTTGTTTATAGAATGATAAAATTAATTTTAAACTCATTAATTAAAATACCAATGTATGTTCATGTAAATTCACTGAAACATGATCATCATCGATTTCATCTTAATAGGTCATATAAAAAATACCATAATATGAAATTATTGGATGATAAATAATTATAAAAAATAAATTCCATTACCTTGTATGATCTAAGAATGATTAAAATTTAGATAATAATAAATAACAACTCCGCTATTACAAAAAAAAAATCAAAATGATTGAAATTAGTCATACGCAATATTGAAACTCGATAATAACTAACTAAAATACATGTAGAGAATAGTTAAAATTAAGTTTATAAAATAACATAGATTTTAAAAAAGGTTATGAAATATATGGTTAATATGGTTATTTTTGTTATATAGTACATTCAATCACTTTAATTGAAGTCAGGAATAAAGGTAAGGGTTTCTTGTCTCAATTATCACCCTTTGAGGCATATTTTTATTATACACCATGTTTTATTTTTTATGTTATATCTACTACTCCAATTAATATTTTTACTCATGATACTCTCATTATTCATATTAATTTATGTTTCATTTTGAATTCTATCTGTTAAGAGGTTTGATTCAAAATTTTCTGAAGCAGTAAGTGTTATTTGTCTCCATTTTCAATTCCATGAGACATGTTTGATATTTAACACCATATTTACTATTATATGTTGAATTAAATACACTATATAGTTCAATATTAATTAATATCTATCGTATAATTATATTTTAATTTCATGTTATCCCTCTCATATTCTTTTGATTCTTGCATTACCATTATTGCAATGGTGTTTTCATCTCAATTTTTCTTCAATGTGATATGATTCATATATTGACTACCTGTTTTATTTCTATGGTGTATATATTATACATGGATTAAATTATAAATAATTTTATAATAATTTTATTTTGTGTATTAAAATCATGGAGATACGCCAATTTTTTTCCATTAAAAATCATTCTTTTTTTAAGAATTATTTTCCTTCCATAGTCATTCCTCTATGAATACTCTATATTTCCTTACCTGGTTTAAATGTGATCACCTAGATTTCATACATTGATTTATTGAGGAAATTATTGACATGAAAATAGATTTATTTCTCTATATGGTTTTATTTTGAGGTATTCTTCCATTGAAATTTATTCCATTTATTGATTTGGAAAATATTGAAAATAAGCATACTTGTTACTCTGATACAAATGAATATTGATTACTAAGTATAATTGATTATATATTGCTTAACCATCCACCATCTTTATTTATATATATTATATTCATTTATTGGAAATAAATTTATTGAATTTCCAAATTTATTTATCTCAATATGAATGTCTCTTGATTACTGGGGAAAGCTAATTATGAATTAAAATGATATTCATATCATTAACATGATGAATTTATTGGACTTAAAGAAGTTGTGGGCAGGTCTGGGTATTATATAGCCCCTCGATGCATTAGTTAGTCTCATGAGAAAAACATTTCTAGTACTTGGTGGATGCCTACCCAATTTGATCATGGTGTCTTAGTAGAAACCTTGACAGTAAGAATGATATCTTAGTAAAGGCCTTAATAGTAAAAGATGTCTTGCAATATACATTCCATCACCATGGGTTACACCTCAAATCTAATAATTGGGTCTAATATAAAGTTCCACATGGACTCATGCATGCCTCCCCATATGAAATATGTTTCTAACTATCAGTGAGGGACTAAATTTCATTAGTGGGGAGATCAGGCCTTTAGTATCAACAATGAAAAGCATAGCATAATAAAAAAATGTTATAAAAAATGGAATGGAAAGTATCTCAAGTCATATAGAATAGTAAAACAATGACCCAAAAAGTGTCAGGATAATAAAGAGTATGAAATACAGTTAAATAAATAAAACACTTCTTCATCGCTCTAAAGTCCATCAAGGTACCACCTCCAAACAACATGCTCCATCTTATGGCTCCATAACACTATGGATTTTCCCTTTCCTATATCCCTAATCAAAAAATATTTATCTTCATCGAGATGCCCATATAGGGTGTGATAATAAAACCAATAATAAACCAAAAAATGTTTCCTTAACATGATTTCACATTCATAATAATGTATGTAATGATAATATATAAACACACAAGCAAAAACACACGATCATGTATTGGGTGGTCATGCACTAACCAAGACACCGAAAAACCCTAGTTTTACATGCTTTAGCTCCAGGAAAAAAATGTAGTTGTTGAAGAAGTTGGGAACTAGATTCAACTATAATGTCACCATATTTATCCCTTTTACACCAAAATGTATTCTCATTCTAATGCTACCAGAGGTTAGTCTACATGGCCATTTTATATCGGCAATATGTCTAGGGTCAGGTCATCAAATGCCATCATGACCACTTTCACCTTTTGGTTCAGAACACATAAGACCATTATACCCCTATTTCATGTTATAATACCATCAATCACCATCATCAAACTCATTCCTATAATCATATCACATTCATTATATCAATAAACTCCCACTTTAGGGATACCAATCCCTAATGAGCCCACTTGTCACTTGGTACCGTGCATAAAATAAAAATATATAATATACCAGATACATCACATAGAAATTGAATCATAATATAAAGAGGTATAATGTGTCATATAAATATTGGTAAATAGTATCCTAACACACACACACATGTGATCAAACTCCAAAATGGGTCTCACAGGCAACACATGCACATACATATGTTCAGGCATCAAACCTAGTCTCATGGACTACGCACATATAAAAATGTGATCAAACTCATTCATGATCTAAAGTATATAAGAACAATATGAAATATCATGAAAATTATTACATGGGATCTATGTGGTAAATAACTTCCATCCTTAGGCATGTCGACATCAACATCATGATTCAGCAATAGTGTTTCAATTTAACCATGTTCTCACAATAATTGGTACAAGATTTATCACCAAGAGTTTCCTAAAACTAGTACCAAATCATCAAAAAATATGTTATAGATCAATATACTAGATTTATATAGTTACATGGTATTAGATATGTGATTTACATGAAGATAAAAAAATAAAAAATAATATAAGGAAACCTCACCAAGATTATCTAAGAGTTGATCCTACAATGTCATGGACGAAGCTAAGAGCATAGGGGTTGGAAGCACTCTGGATGAAACCCTAGAGTCTATCTTGGTTATAGAGGAAATTAAAAGATAATAATGGTTTTAAGGATCCTTATAAATTCATAAACATGCTGGAAAATAGGCATCATGGAAGAGCACATAGGGCTTTTCTACAATTCATCTATAATAGTAAGGAGTGTGGTGCAAGGGTGTTAACCGCACCACATTGATTCCTAGTAAAATGTGAATTTAGAATACACACCATAGTAAATAGAGATACTATATAAACTAGTTTATGTGAATATTGTACGAATATCATCACTACATAGTATCTGTTAAGCCCTCACAAGGACACTATACTATTTCCACCATTCCAAGGCGTAGTGACCTGAAAAATGGAAGAAGCGCCCAAACTCCAACCTATAGCCTCGATGTCTCATCCAAAAATACATTCCATATCTATTAAAAATGACCATAACCATATAAATTGGATACTATACCATGTTACCTCATTCATTCCGCAACCACATCCTTTATTGTGCAAAATAAGAACCACACCATAGAATCTGATACAACCTAAGAAATCTATTCACATTCTCCTATATCCTCTAAAATAAACCCTCATCTATATAATTAAATCTAATTGTGTTAAAAAATAAATTCATTAATTATTTTATATGTATTTATTAATATTTTTAACCATGTATTTTTTTCGATCTCATGTGATTAGTTATATGGAATAATTTATTTATCATTTGTTTCATACCATATTATTCATCAAAATTTCATGTTTTGATAGCTTCTGATATATGTTTTCCCTTACCTATAATTTGTTCTCACCCTTTTTATTTTTATATTTACCAAGATTATCATGAAAATTTTTACACATGATATGTCTAGAATAATGGAATGTGTAGAGAATTTTGTTGGAGATGTTGAAGAATTATTGGGGATTAAAAAGTTTCTTATATATTGGAAAAATATTTAGTTTGATGAGAAAGAAATGGAAATTGTTAGTTAAATTATTTTCCTAACTCTATAAAACTATAAACCTAAAAGGTCCTTTATATGCATATAAATCAATATTTTTCTAGTGATATTGTAATTATTGATGGTTAAATTTGCATCAATTCATTTTATTTCAAAGTCGATATATAAAGAAGGTATTTATGAGCACTAGATTTAGGAGTGTGGGTTTGGGGCATCACAATTGGTATAAAATGATGTTTTAGATAACTTTATAGTTTAGTATATTAGTTGAAGATAATTTCTATTTTTATAATTTAAGTTTTATCATAATTTCAATGGTATAGATAACCATTTAGTTTAGTTGGGGTAATATTTAATATTTTATAGATTATGATAAAATAATTTTAGTGAAAACCTTAAAGATAAGTATAAGGTATAATTTTAATTATATTATAATATCATGAATTTTTGGAAAATTAGAAATTTTTTGGTTCTCCTAGAGACTATATCCTTCTATGAATACAAATAAATGGTTAAAAATATAAATAAATACATATAAAATAATTAAGGATTTTTATTTGGTCAATAAAATTCTATTTACATTCCATTTTAAAGGATTTTTTATGTTAAGGAATTAGGATAAGGGAAAAAAACCCAACCTAAATGAAATTGTATTGAACTGATAGAAATTTAGGTTTAACTGAAATATAATGTGATAATTTTTAAGAATAATAATTATTAAGGTTGAATTTTCAAGTCATTATATTATAATATTCCCCTTATAGGATTAAATTTCCATCAATAATGATTAAATCCTTTTGGTTTTTGAAGACACTAGAGCCTGAAGGAACACAACTAACAATGCATGTTAAAGATAATGTGAATATTATCCTAATGAGAAAGATAATGGCATAGGAGATAGTGTGAGAAATATTTTGATTAATCTAAACTAAATATTAATAATTATGATTAAAAAATTTCACTTAGTTTAGTTTCCAAACACACCAAAGAATATTAGGGTAGAGTCTCATGAAATTCCTAGTTATAAAGATGATGAAGGAAAGAAGATTAAATTTCCTCCATGTAAAAAATGTTATAATAATCACTAAGGGTATTTCCTCAAAGTAAATATAAGATTCCTCACATATTGAAAATTAGAACATAGAGAGAAAAAATTTGAAAAGGAAAGATGAATCAATTGGTTAACATAATGGAGGGAAAATATGTGCCTCCTAGTATCACCTAAGATATTAATGAAGGTAACTCATTTTAAATTATATCTTAAGTTATGTATATATTTTAGATACCCTTAAATAATTTTAATAGTGAGTAAAAAATAAAATTGAAAGGAATTGATTTATTTAATAGGGATAATGTAACACTTCAAGAGATTAAATTATATATTTAAAACATAATGTGTTTAATATATTTCTTCATATGAAACACTAAAAAAATGAACCACGTAATATAATATCACAATTAATATGTAGATATTAAATTATCAGGTAAAAATAGAGCTAACAGAATTTTAAAATATATATATAAATAAAAATAACTTTCATTATAAATACCAGTGTATTATTAAAAATTCAATTATTATTTGTAAATAAAGAATAATATTGATATATGTTGTAAATTTAAAGGCTTCTGAAATTGGATTTTATGAACATTATTTTAAGATAATAAATATATTACTGATATAAATTATATATTAACACTAATTTTATATGAAATTTATAGTAAATAAGAATAAAAATAGTTGATATTTTTTATAAAGTTATTTTCCTAAGAAAATATTTTTCATTATATATTTATGTTTTTACATAAAAGTTAAATCCTAAAATTTTAGAATTTCGATAAAAAAATTGAATTCACTTATTTATTTACAAAAAAAATATCTGAGTATTAATTTTTATAATTTTTCTAAAATATTTCACTTTTATTTGAAGAGTAAAAAATATTTTTTCTTTCAAAAACTGTATATTTCATGACTTCACCATTATATAAACTAGTAATAGAAGTCTATAAAACATTTTTATTGGAAAATTATTAATTTAATATGTATAAATATAAATTTTAAAATTACTATTTCAAATTTGGAAGACCTGTGATTGAAATTTTAAGGACTTACGTAATATTTTCTAAAAAACTATTTTTGGTATTTTCATTAATTTAATATTATTTTGGAAAAATTTGTTTTTGGGTTTATTTTAAAGCCACTTAGATTTTATTTTTTTATAATCAACTAATTTACATCATGAAAATAAAAATACGGATATAATTTTACCTTATATCTCAGTAAGCCAACTAGCTTGCCAGTTGGATCGTCTGGATAATCGGTGGCTCTAATTTAGATTAGTCATAATGCATTTATTAGAGGTCATAAATTATTTTAATTATGAAATTAAATCCATGGATTGAACCAAGGGACCACAATATCCTATTAATGTTATAAATAGAGTCCTATGGTGGCTAGGATCTTCTTAACAAGATTTTGAAACAACTCTATGCTCAAATCAATGATGTTGAATCACTAGAAATATCATAGTTCCCTCAAATAACCAAAACTAATTCTCCATAAATATATCAAAGTATATATTCTTCAATCTTATCCCAATAGAATATATCAAGTTATAAACACTCTTTCAAGAGATTAGGGAGTAGAATTGTGTCAGGTGTGTTCTAAACAAACCTTTTTCTTCATATCTCCTTCTACAATGGGTGCTCACTACTAAGAATGTGAGGGATGGTTTCTTTGGATAATATAGATTCTCAATGGGGTTATGAAAAAATAATCATGAGGGAGGAGTTTCTTCATCTCCACCGAGATTAAGGGAGTAAAAACATAAACCTATCAACCTTAGTGTAGGATATATAGGGGCTCATAGTAAGCTATAGTCGAACTTCTTTATCAAGATGTATTTTTTCTCTCTTTCAATTTATGTATTTATTCATTCAAACCTGATATGCATAATTTAATAAATTTGATATGATCATTTCTTCTTTGAATACCCACTTAATTAATATTTAAATTATCTTCCTAATATTTACCAAATTTATCAATTAATCGATTTATGTATTTATCACTTTATCACCTTATAATTTCAATATAATTTATATTTAAATTTGTTATGTCTTTTTTTAATTAATCTACAAAAAGAACCCCCAACTACACACACACACACACACATTTCCATCTTTCTCCAACTAACAATTTTTATAAAAGTATAATTTATGTTTTATCAAAATATATATTTTTTAAATTGTTTTTAATATTAATCGATTTTTAAGTTCAATATTTTTATAATGGACCCAATTATTATTCTCATTATTCTATTCTGTATGGAATGGATTATTCTTATTATAAAAATAAAATTTCAACCTTTCTTAATATCATTAGTTACCCAATCTAGAAAATGGTTATGTATGAAAATATTACTACTAAAAACCAAAAAGTTATGTGGAAACCGAATGATATTAAAGCCTATGAAATTAATTGAAAATACTTGCACACTCCACATTTTGGTCAGAAAAAAATTAATATAATCATATCTTTACATGTAAAAATTCCCATGAAATATGAAGATTTCTTGAATTAAGTCTTTAAGTAACCAAAAAAGTTAAAGATACTAGATTTTACATGTATCATTAAGATTTTTAAATACCTTTTGTGCTTAAAAATTAATCCATTACTAATATGTTTACACATTTTACTAAAATAATAAATGGTGTAAAGTCTCTGGGTGTTGATTTTTCTATAGAAAGCTTAATAAAAGAATACAATTTAGGTATTTCCAAGTAATTGGTCACCCAAGGTCACTATGATATAAGAAGAAAAGGATATAAAGAAAATATAGGTTAAAGAACTTATCAGATCCCTAATGATATATGAATTTACCATAAAGCGGTAAGATGAGAATGAGTCCACTAGATTCTCATATGTAAACATAATTATCTCCTTCAATTATACCAAAAATGATTCATCCAAAGGTGATGTTAAAGATTTTTCTCATCTCGCTAAGTACAAGAACAAATTCTTTATGAAAAAAAATGCTTCCAACTAAACCAAGAAAGTAAATTAGAAAGTAGAACTGTAAGTTAAATGCTAAGAATAAATGAAAAAGGGTCACTGAATTATTTTTCCATATCTATTAAAATAAGTTTCAAGAAAGTTAATGTAACAGACATGAACCCTCACTCCCAAATTTTTTTATAAAAAATGTAAACTTTACATTTCTGGCATTGATACCAGTAAATGTGAAAAACAATTCCATCCAAAAAAATTAATATAAAAAGGAAATATTATAAAAATTACACACATAAATACCTTTTTGGTTTATATATTTATAGAATATATATAAACCCTTGGAAACTTGGGTACATAAACAACTAGTTCATATTAATCAACATCATCTCCCAATATACGCATCTTTTCATATTTCATGTTAAGTATTTTATATCTCCCACAAAATTCATCACATGTGAAACATTTATAGAAACAAACAATATCATCATTCTTCATAACTTATGTAAAATAAAACATAATAAGGGTGACCTCAAATTATCTATAAGGGTAAACATAATAATTAACAATTTAATGCCATCAGGGAGAGTAAGATGAGAATAAGGGTATGGTAAAATAATTATAGTGCATGATCATAGCATAATATAATTCATACACATCAATACATGGATCATCAATCATTCCATAATTAACAAATGAAAGAGTCATTTGAATGAATAATGATGAGTAATTTTATATCATCCTTGATCAAAGTAAATGTTTATAACCCATAGAAATCATAATGAAAACATGTTGGTACCTTGGGAAATCATTATAATAGAACCCTTACAAAATCCTACAATTGGAATAACTATATAAATAACTTATAATATAATTATTCAGAGAAAATAATCATTCTCTACTATATTAGAGTTATATCTAGGTACACCCATTATATATGTTATATAAAGAACACCCGTGAGCTATAATGGGGTCCAATACTTCATATAAGTTGTATTGAGCCTAGTCATGGTCTATAATGGGGACCACCCCATCATAAACAATGTTTTAGAACTATTCCATGAATATATTACATATATATTGCATCTCATTATAAAACTCATAGAATAATCGATTATTCCTTTTATAACTTGATTAACCTATGGAAAATAAATGCATTCCATGAAAACATATTTAAAACATTAATAAAACATCAAATGAAAGAATGAGTATGATACTATTAGAAAATATCCTTACTGGATCATAAGTAATATCAAGGGTTATTGGCGTTTATAAATAGAAATACCAATAAAATATCCTTGAAGACATTATTGAGGAAAATATATTATTCACTTGAAAATCAGTTTTAAAACCTAAAAATATAAAAAAATATTGTGGAAAAACTTTTTTTAAAATAACCATAGAAACTTATAAAGGAAGTGTAAAAGTAAATAACGGTTATGATAGTGGTAAATTATATTCATTTTTTATATTTAAACAATAAATATTATTTTCAAAACAATTTGTAAAAGGGGTCAAAAGTTACCCATTTGGAAAAATTTAAGAAATTTAATTTTTAAAACCTTTAAAAATAAGGTCAATATCCTATAAAATATCTTCAAGAAAAATTTATGTTTATAAAAGAACTTTTTTGAAAACATTTTAGAAAACATAGATATGGAAGATAAATATTCTTGATCTAAAAGAAGAAACAAGATCTATATCACATTCAAATTACCTTAATAATGTTTCTTTAATCATTAAGAGAGGAAATAGAAATTAAATATGTAAAACAAATTCATAACCAAAGGATAATAAAATATATATTTTTTGAGAAAATAAAATATTATGACTTTTACCTAAGTAACCTTTAACATAAACAATCCCAAAATGAAAAATAGATTACAATAGAAATCCTTTTTCACTTTGGTGACTCTTAAATATAAATCCCATTAAAGAATAATGTCAAATTAACCTCTAAATATCCTGAAAATTATGAAATCCATGATACATCATATCAAAGGGTTAGAATATAATCCTTAAAAATAATATACATTCATTTCATAAATGTGTGTCCTAAAGAAATAGAATTTGAGATAAATTACCCTTAAAAAGATCATATCATTGAATTGAGTATTAATAAATAAGGATATTATGTGTAAAAAATATAAATCATATATATATATATAATAAAACAATTTATATATCTATTTACACATAAATATATCATAAGAATTTTAATTAAGAAGAGTTATAACCCAATGAAAGAAAATTGGGTTAAGAAACCCTTTACCACTTGGTAACTTTCAAGTCAAATCCATTTAGATAAAATCATCAAAATTGAAACATAAAATATAATTAAGTATAAATGATTCATGATATAATATTTAAAATGGGTAATATATAAACCACATAAAATAAATTAGTTTCATAATAATAAAATATACCTCAATGAAAGGAAATTGAGCTGAAATCCCTTACCTTAAGTCCAAACATTCCATATATGTCCTCTAACTCATATATAATATAATTTTATAAATTATTTAATTTATTAAGAACATTTTATATTATTCATACCATTTCATTAAACCATTTATTTAATTTATATTAATTCATGGTTAATTACATAATCAGTTAAGTCCATGTCATGTACTTTGTGAATGTTCAGCCCAGAATTTCAAAACAACATTAGTGTGTTGACCATGGTCAAAGGGGTCATTATTCCATCATATATAGAATAATATACACTAAATAATTTTATTTTTTACACATCAATTATATTTTTAAATACAAACATTAAATATGGTTCTCAAAAATGAACTTTGTTATGATAATGGATACGGTTGGTCATACGTACGCATGGGTAACGTTTCTGTTTTTCAACAATAATTATGGAAAGAAGTTAAGTATTATTTTATATTTATAGAGTGATAATTATATCATGAATATAATTTTACTAATTTATATATACTTATATATATATATATATATCATACATGTGATGTGGTGATGAAAAATGAATAGCATCGCTTCATGGAAGAGATAGGCCGCACGTACACATGAATGACGTAATCATTTTTTAGTGAATGGAATGGTAATAAAGTTAATGATATATTATATTTTAAGAATGATAAATATTTAATTAATATCATATATAAAAATTAAATCCATAAATATAATCATCTATTAGAGGTGTTGATGGAAAATGAACTACATCAGTTCGCAAGCTGGTAGTCTGTCGTACACACTAACGATGAATTCATTTACCATTTAATAGAGGTTCCAAATAGATATAGGTTATGAAATTAGTATAATAATATATAATTATTTTTAATATTTTTATGTTATTATATAAAAAATTTTAAGTAATATTTTAAGGAGGTGGATGAAGAACTAAAACTGAAACGCTCAGTTAATAATGAAACCTCTTCTTTAAACAAACTTCTTTTCTTAACAATGTGAGACAACTAGGGTTGGTATTATTCCATATATAAGGCCGATAAAACGTGTTTAGGGATTATTTTAATGTATTTGGGTATATATTTTGTGAAAAAAAAGGTTTTTAATTGTAAAGTAAAGAGAAAAAGATATTCTCTTTTATAAGAGAGGGGAGGGACACTCTTGGAATTTCTTAAAAATTAAATTAATATAAATAATTTTTGAATAAAAAATAGATAAAAATTGAAAATATTTAAATATAATATAGTAATGAGTATAAATTATCTCATAAAAGTTATTTTTTACAAGTTTTTACCATTATATATTGGTTTTAATCCCCGTTAAACGTTTTCACACACACCGCAACAATAAGGGTTTTCACCCTTTTAGGGTCATTGTACTTACTATCAATGGAAAAAAGGCCTATAAATGAAAAGTGGATAATATTTAAAAACATAACCTAATTAATTGGCCAAATATAATATTTTTATGAATTTTATATTATTTAATAAGATAATATTTATTATAAAATATCATTAATGTTAATTTTTATAACTATTCATTACATTGACTTTAATAACATCAATAAAAAATGAAATTAGAAAATAAATATTTATTACATCCCTAAACTATTATAATCATATATACAATTCATTTATTACATTAATTATCACATATTATATTTATTTTTATATTATTAATATTATTTATTTGATTTTCAAATTAATTAAATAACTATTATGTGAGTTTTGTGTAATCATTTAAGGTAATTATTTATTAAATAAAAATTAAAAATAAATTACCATGATGAATAAATAATTTATCCATAAAATTAATATTTATAACAAAATATATTTTCTTTTTATACCCATGTTAAAAATATTATTTTTATTAAAAACAAGAGCATTGCACTTTTTAGTTTTCTTTATATAAAATATTAAAAAGCTAATAATCACACCCAAACGTAAACAATATCCATATAACCAAATAGTGGATTATTATTCATGATACGGAGTCATATAAAAAAATTTGGGCAAGATTTAGGGTCATTTTATAGTTATTATCAAATTATTTTTAACCCTTAATTACCTAATTTACTCATTACTATGGTAACGAAAATTACTATGGTTATTATTTATATCGACCAAAAATAAAAGGAAGATATTTATCAAATTTGGACCTCATGATTATGAATATTGAATCTATTTTTAAAAATTAAATACAGAAAATTTAATATTTTAATTTAAAATCAAAATTGAAAAGCTAGATGAAAAATGTTTTTTCCAAAAAAACCTTTTAAACAAAAAAAATTATACTAAATTTATGTATAAAATTCAATTAAAAACCCATAATAAAGTTATTTTAAATCAATAATAAATAATTAAATTTTAAAAATAATACAAAATAAAATTTTACATTGTAAATACTTTAACATAAAATATAGTTTTTAATAAAGATCTGTATTTTCAGTATTCAATGAAAAATCAATTTTTCAGAAAAATAAAAAAATTCAGCCAATGTTAATTTTGATATGCTGATTTAGAAAATAAATATTTATTTCGTAAAATAAAATTTATAAAATTTCCAAAAAAATTATATTATTATTTTCTCAATAAAAATACATTTTCGAAGGAAACACGTCTTTTAAAAATAAAATGATTTTACTAAAAATGAAATTATTATTTACTAAGAATTAATAAATAAATTTGTATTCATTAAAAAAATTATATTAATATTTTAAAAATTAGATAATCCAATTCATACCCACTAATTTAAAGGCTAGGTTATAAGGGGCACATTTAAATAATAACATTTCACATTTTATTTAGACTTGGAGTTGTGTGTCATACACATTATCAAATATAATTTCCTTCCTTTAAAATATGTGTATATCACATCCCCCCCCCCTTTAATGTATTTCATTCTCTCAATTTTGAACTTGATATCAGTAATAAAATTTTTACATTTTAACATAGCGTTGTTGAAGTCCCACATCATAAAAAAGGGTTAATAAAACTTTCTCTTGAAAAGAGTGGAAGGTAAGTACAAATTTCATCAGGGATAACACATACTAGGTTTCCAAATAGAAAACAATTAGTGGGAGGTAAAAATATAGAAATGGAAGAAAATAATAATTTCCAAATAATGATAAATTATGATATAAAAAATTAATCATAATGAAGTTAATGATTATTATGAATTCAAAGACTATAAAACAATAAACCAAAGAAGTGTGAAAAAGTACATAATTTCATCGGAAATGATAGTAATAGGATAACATTTTTTTAAATATAATTTTCCTAGAATTTAAGAATTATTTTAATATTTAAACTAAAAATAATATGGAAATACACTTACTTGACATATATAATTTCATCCATTAATTAATTTCCACCACAATCTCATCTTTTACTACAAATGATGAGTATTTAAGGTTAAATTTTTTATTCCAAAAGAACTAAAATTAATTTATAATAAATCAAAGAATACATAAGAGAATTAAAAGTTATTCCTCCTATCCTTATCCATTAAGAAAATCCAAAATAGTTTTCACAAGGTAAAATAATTCCCAAAATTCATAAAGATTTATATGAAGAAATAATATATTAATCTCCAAAAATCAATAGTAATACCCAAAGTTCAAACTAAATCATTCCATAAATAACTATCCTTAAAATTATTCATCATATTCCTACCCATGATTTAAACCTAAAAATTAGAAGGATTTGATCACATATTCCTCTAAGATAAAGTTTATATTTATATCCAAATAACATTAGTAACTCATAAATTCATATACCTAAAATTATATATCCTTAATTATATAATCTCAAAAATATGTTATACATTTCCATAAATAACATGAATCATCATAAAGCTACATTTAGATCATATATGCTTCTAAAAGATAATTCATCCTGGAATCCTGAAATAATACTTCATGTTAAACTTTAGAGTTACATATACCAAAAAACAAAAAAAAATTAACACCCTATGTTTTTTGGACCTTTTTCTTTCTTTAAAATGAATTAATTTTCATTTATGTTTTTCAATGCACTAAGTCAAACAATCCTTTCCGACGGCACCGACTTGGCATTAATTTCTTGCAACACTGAGTTTTACCAAACAAAAATATATTATTAAAATATTATATTTAATCTCATCATTATTTTAGAGGTTATAAATAGTACTAAATAATTTATTAAAACCTATGGTTTACACAAATAAAAAAATGAATTCATGAGTTATAATGAACCAATTAAATATAAAGGGGATATTTTTATAGAAAACTATTTTTGTGCTCATAAATCTATTTTATCATAATAAATTAAATTAATTAACATTATTGAGTTATATTAAAGTATTATATATATTATATATTTAATCAAATATTTTTATATCCATCCAATAGATTCAATAGGAATTAGATAAAAAACCCAATTTTCTACTTAAAACCCAATATTTTTATAAAGACAGTTTTACCACCTTTTAAAGGAGAACCTATTTTAAATTAAATTTTTTGAAATTTTATAGATTTAATATTTCAAAATAAACTCCATATTTAGAATTAAAACAAAAAAAAATAGGTTAGGATAATTTTTTTGTATTTTTATGTATGGTTTCATTTTTTAATCAATAGTTAAAAATACTGGATTGTAATTCAAAACTCCTTTTTCATAAAATTTATTTATAATGATAAATTATATTTTAAATTGTTTTAAAATTTAAATTATATAAAATTTTATCAATCAATCCAATTTATGTCATTGTATTCAATTTCCAATTGAAATTAAATATAAAAACATTTCATACTTTTGAACATTTCACTTTAAAACCCCGATTTTTCATTTTGTCTGAAAAATTAATTTTAACTTTAATTTTTTAAATTATATTAATTTAATTACATAAAATATATTCCATATTTGGAATCATAAGGAAAAAATTATTTTTTAAGGTCAATTTCATTTTTTTTATAAAAAGTTACCATGGTAACAACAATTATTTACCCTGGTATAGGTAAAAAATGAAACATGGTAAAGTTAAAAGGGTAAAGGATTGAAATAACTAAATAAATACTATATTTAATGGCCTTTGAGGTTTTTATAGACCCTAAAAATCCTAAAAACATTAATTTAATGTCTAATTCTATGAAATTAATTTCACCTCAATTTGTATATCTTTAAATATAAAATAATCAATAACTTAATAAATTGAACCCACCTCTCCTCAATTATAAATACCACCCCTCACCTCCCCATTTATACCTTAAAAACCTTTTAGATCATTAAATATATTACCAAACCTCTTCTAATCACTCTCCCAATTTTCAAGTTCTACTATTCTCCCCAAAATACCCAATCCAATGTCTTTAAGGGACTTTCAAGGATGGGATATTCAAGGGGTAATTTTCTCAAAGTATCTCTCTTAATTTCTATTCTTTTTCTAATTTCTCATCACATCATACAACTATCAATTAATAATAAATACATAATCATGTATATACTATAGTTTTATGTTTCTAATGGAATATCCCATTTCCATTTCATTTCTCACCTCCTCTTATTCAAAGAAACGAAATTGGTGTCCAAGTTATGCGAGTTAATAATCTCGGTGAATAATATTTTTGTTCTTTTTCCATTACCTCCTACATGGATAATCTTTAAACTATTTTTATGGTCAAATAATATTTTTCTATTTATAATATATCCTATTTTATATTCTGTAAATGTTAAATTAAACATTTCTTCATTCTTTTCATATTATGTTTATTAGATAACTTTGTTTGGAGACGTGTGGACTACAGCCCCCCTCAAAGTGATGTGATTCATTCATACACTATATGGAATGTATTAAGGATGGATTTAATGAATAAATATGATATATATGATATAATAAATCTTCTAAAATAATGTTATATACACATATATATACATATATTTCTTTCACTTTCCCTCTTTCAACATGACAATTAAACGCAAATAGCATTCATGTGTACGTACAGCTTACCGTCTCCATGAACGGTGTATTCCATTTGATAAATATATATTATATGGATTATTATCATACATATATACTGAATATAAATTATCTTTAAATAATGGTTTACATTTTGGAAATCAAGATATAAATTTACGGATCAATGATATAACAAATTAAGACACTTGCGAAGAATAAAGTGAATATTACCAGAAGTGAAACCTTAAAATAAAATTATAAATGAGAAGTTAATATAAATTAAAAAATAAAAGCATATATGTAACTATATATAATAATTTGTCTTTGTGATATATTTATAATAAATTATATTTATTATACAGGAGTTTTGTACGAGTATGAAAAGAGTCAATATATAAGGTAAGATAATTTCATCTCACTCTTTATTTTTGTAAGATAAATGCCTTGTTTACCACTCAATTATTTTTTTTGGTGTATTTAATTCCCATGAATTTATTTTACTCTTATATATATGGGTATTTAAATACCCATTCTATGATCTTTCCTTAATATAATTTTTGTTAAAAAAGGGTTTTTAAGAGTATTTTATAAGATTTGAAGGAAAATAGTTTGGAAATGATTTAAAAACATATTTATATGTTCCAAGGAAAATGTTTTTCAAAACGTTTCTAAAATTATTTTAGAATTTTTAGATTATATTAATAAATAATATTGTTTTAAAAGGGTTTTATCTTTTAAAAATCATTTTTCAAATAGGAAGGATATTTTCCTCAAGAAGTGTTTTTAGAAGAGATTTCAAAATTATTTCCTATATAAGATGACATACATTTATATTACTCATTTCTTTCTTAGTAATGATATAATGGTTCATATTCTTTATATTAAAGTTTTATTCTTGATTTCATGGTCTTTACGAATCCTGTTTCTCTTTCACTGGTCATATGTTTATGAAATCTATTTTTCCTTTATGGGTTATATTTTTTATGAAATGATTATAAGCTTGTATCTTTTCCAATAGGTTATGATATGATTACATATTTATGATACCCATTTAATTTCATGGGTTATGATATGATTGTTTATGATTTTGTGGCACATGTATGTAAGATTTCATGATGAGATGGGTCGGACCTATCTCTCTCTCCAATTCATTAGGTAAAGATTTATGCCACATGATATAGACTAATATGGCCTTGGGAGAGAAACATGACTACTAAGATATCCATGGGAGTGAACCATGACAACCAAGATGTCATGATAAGTGAAATCATGCAACTTAGATGGCCATGGGAGTGAACCATGACTACTAAGATGGAATGAGGAGTGAACCCATACTATTAATACGGTCTTGGTATTGATCCATTAACTATTATGAAAATCATATTATATGATTATGTGTCTACCACAATTCCATGATTTAGTCATATGTTATACTTTCATGGCTTATGCTATTTATTTCCTTTTGATTCATGTATGTTTAACCGCCAAGATTTATACCATGGTTTATTTGTATGATCTTTGATATGAAGGGTATGATCTTTAAATGTTATTATCACATTCTCATACACCTATTCTCATGTTTATGTTAACAAGGTTCCAATTTTTACCCTTACTTATCATTTGAGCTCACCCCCTTTTTTATGTTTACTTTCCCCTAGGTTATGAATATACTTATTATGTTTGATGTGTCTGAGAAAGTTCTTGGTCAAGAATAACCTAGTGTGAGATAATTTATATCACTTATGTATCAGTGATTATGTTTCTTTGTTTCCAAAGACACTATACTAGTTTTTTCATTGGGAATTTGTTTGTATAATGTTTTATGTATTCCAAAATTTGATTTAATGTTAATGTATACCAAGACTGTGTTCTTATAGTTGGTATCAGAGTGAAGGTTTAGTTAACTTTTGGAAGCTAGGATGATAAAACATTAGTGAGAAATCTAAGGACATGTATAAGTATAAGACTAAGGAGAAGGAAATGTTTAGGTGAATATTATAGACTTTTGGTAATAGATATAGTGAGTCTTTTCCTAGAAATAAATCACTATCGGGATACTCCAAGAGGATGTGGCTCTAGAATAGATGTACCTAGGAGTAGAAACTCTGACAAGATGCTTCGGGCCTAACTTGGGGTAATCAGGTACATGACAACGAGCCTTGTTGCTCACCTGGTTTGACACTCTCAAGGGATATGCTTTGGAAATTCACAAACTCTTCAAGAACCATTATGAAGGATTCAAATATAAGTTGTCTATGAATAAATTGGTAGAAACCTAAGGTTTCATTGATTAAGGAAGGTTTCATAATTTATACATCCTATAAGTGACTTTTCATTATTATGCGGTTCCTCATTATGATAATTATTTCTTACTCTATGCTTTTGGTTTTACTCAATGGATGGAACCCAAAGAAACCTTGTTAAGGGTGATTGTAGTGGACAATGTAGTGAATGTACTCTTGAGAAACTAAATGTTATGGGATCTAGAATGCAAAACCTCATTCCTATGCTCACATAGCTTTCTTAATCTATGAATCATGGTGGACTTCCAAATGAGAGAAGGAAGGAACAAAATTCTATGGTATCTTTCCTGAGGAAACATCCAACTTCTTTAAAAGGGTCTTCTGATCCCCTTTTTGATAAAAAAATGGATTATTACTTCTGAAAAGATATTCTCCATTCTTCAGTTTTTGGGGAATGAGAAAGTTATTCTGGATATTTATCATTTAGAAGGTGAAGAATACCTTTGGTGGACTCTAATCAATAATATAAGGCAGTAAGATGAGATTGAATACATGGAAATTGGATGATTTTAATAACTTATTTTTCAATAAGTACTTTCCTTTTATTCTTCATATCAAGATGTTTAAATAGTTCCTTGAGTCGAAGAAAAGGGATGATGAATCTATCGGTACCTATGAGGGTAATTTCACAATACTTGTGAGGTACTCTTTAGGAATTATCATCCAACTCGAAAGTAAAGTTGATAAGTTCTTAAATGGACTAAAAGTAAGTCTCATGAAAGCATTGTCCATAAGAGCCTTTAGTATCTACGAAGAGATTGTGTGTTGTGTAGTAAAGGTTCAAATGGAGGTTGGAGTCATGTAGAAATCCAATGGTTTAGACAAGAAAAGGAAGATAGAGTTTAAAGAAAAAATATAAATACCATAAGGTGAAGAAGATGAGCTTTCCATTATGCTCCAAGTGTGGAAAAAATCATGGATTAAATTACCTCAAGGGTCTAATAAAAGATTTAATTGTGGAAGAGAAGGTGATAAATCATTTTATTTCTGAAGGGATGGTAATAAGTTGTCTATCAGTGTGAATAGAGAAAAGGCATCACATAATGCACCTCCCACACTTCAATTCTACAAGTGTAAGGAGAGTGGTCATTATGATAACTACTACCCAAATACAAGGGTAGGTGATGATGATTGAATTCATCAACCTCTTAAGTCAAGGGATAAGGAGAAACCTCATGAAATCTCTATTTCTAATCAGGGGTATGATAAAGACATGGTAAAAGGTACACTTACAATCTACTCCAGAACAGCTAATGTATTATTTGATTTTGGATCTAACCACTCATTCATATATAGAGAATTTTCTAAGGGTGTTAATATTCCTCCAAAATAATTAGATGTGAAATTAGTAGTAAAAATCCTTAAGGTTATGATTATTGAAAACCAAATCTATGATTCCTCTCCAGTTGATGTTTGTGGTAATGTACTTCCTATAAATCTTCTCATTATTCCCTTGGTATAATTTTATGTCATCTTAGTCATGGATTGTCTTTATCTATATAAATATCACATCAATTGTCAAAAAATGGAAGTTACATTTGATATTCCATACCCACCAATGATCATCCATCAATGTGAATATAAGTATGAACTTCTTATAGAGATTACATCCAGTGTATGGGTCTTAATTCCCATTCAAAAGGGTTGTTTACCTCAAATGGTTGGGAAAAAATTGACATTGATGATTTGCCTGTTGTTTCGGATTTTGTGAAGTTATTTCCAAAAGAGTTTCTTATCCTTCCACCAAAACATTAAGTTGAGTTCTCAATAGAAATCACACCTATTTCCACACCAATTTCAAATATTCCTTATAGAATGGTCCCTATTCAGTTGTAGGAATTGAAGATGCAACTCCAAGAAATCCTTGATAAGGGATTCATTTAGCCATGTGTGTCACCTTAGGGTGCACCAATTCTTTTTGTGAAAATTAAATATGGATCAATGCGACTCTACATTAATTATCATGAGTTGAAAAATGTCACGATCAAGAAAAAGTATCATCTTTCCAAAATTAATGACTTTTTTGATCAACTATGTGGAGCTCAATACATTTCCAAGATTGACCTTCATTCTGGATATCATCAATAAAGGGTAAAGAATGAGGATATACCCATGATGGAATTATTTACAAGGTATGAACACTATGAATATATTGTAATTAATTTTGGTCTTACTAATTTCGATATTGTCTTTATAGATTTAATGAATATACTATTTAGAGATTACCTCGATCAGTTTGTGGTTGTCTTTATAGATGATATTCTAATCTATTCAAAGAGAAAGTAAGATCATGATGATGACTTGAGAATTTTACTAAACACCCTAAGGAGTGAATATATAAAAAATTTATAAAGTGTGAATTTTGGATGCAAAATGTTTCATTTTTTTGGTCACATAATATCCAGAGATGGTATATTAGTAGATCCATCAAAGATGGAGGCTATTGAATACTAGCCTAGACCAACCACAATAAATGATATGCATAAATTTCTTATCCTAGATTGATATTATCGATGGTTTACTGATAATTTTTCAAGTCTATATAGTCCTCTGACCAATTTAACTCAGAAAGGTGTTAATTTTATCTGGATAGATTAATGTGAGGAATATTTCAAGGAACTAAAGAGAAGGTTGGTCAGTAAACCTGTTCTTACATTTCCCTGTAGTGGATAAAGGTTGGTAATATATAGTGATTCATCCAAGACGGTATTTGGATGTGTTCTTATACAGAATAACATGGTTATAGATTATGTCTCACAACAGTTGAAGATTCATGAGAAGAATTACCCAACTCGTGATTTGGATTAAGCAGTGGTAATTTTTACATTAAAGATATAGATTCATTATCTTTATGGAGAAAAGTGTGATATATATAATAATCATAAAATTTTGAAATATATATTCATGTAGAATGAGTTTAACATGAACTAGAGAAGATGGATATATCTTATAAAGTATTTTTATTGGTTAATACATTACCACCCTCAGAAAGAGAACAAGGTAGATGATGCTTTCAGCTGAAAGGGTCATGTTATCTTATCCATGATAAGGATCACAGAAGATCCAATATTTAAAGATTTGAAAATGATGGATCTAGAAATATTTAAGGAAGGGGAAAATCCTATCTATCTCAAATAAATTTGAACACTCTATCCATGCGAATATTAATGATGTGCAGAAAGAAGATGTAGAGCTGCAAAAGAAAGTCAAAAATGTTCTTGAGTTTAACCTTGATCGGGATGGAATTATAAGGTTTAGGAACCATTTATGTGTTCCTTCCATGCCATATTTGAAGAAGGATCTATTAGAGTAAGCTTAATGTTCTTCATTATCTATTCATCTTGGAAGTACGAAGATGTATAGGGATTTGAAAGAATATTTATGGTTGGATGGCATGAAGAGGGATATCATAGAGTTTGTATCTCGGTGCTTGGTATACCATCATGTTATGGCTAAAATACAAATATCTATTGGGATGTTGCATCCAATACCCATTCTGGAATGGAAATGGGAGAACATCACTATGGATTTAGTTATTGGATTACCCAAAACTGCTAAAGGGTTTAATTTTATATGTGTGGTATTCAATTGCCTTAATAAGCCAGCACACTTCAATGCAATTAGAGAAGCCGTATCTATGGATCATCTAGTTAGGATATACATTAAGGAAGTGGTATGTTTTTATGGATTACCATGCCCTATTGTATCGGATTGGGATTTGAGTTTTACCTAAAAAATTTGGTGAAGTCTCCAGTATACACTTGATATAGAATTGAGTTTCAGTGTTGCTTATCATCCTTATACATATGGTTAGTTTTAAAAGAACAATTCAAACCCTATAGAATATTTTGATATCTTATTTGTTATATTTCAAAGGTGGTTGGTATCAACACCTTCCCCTAGTTAATTTTTCTTACAACAATAGATTTCACTCAAGGATTCATATGTCACCTTAAGAATCCCTAAAGGGGAAGAAATGTAGAGAACCAATGTGTTAGGATGAAGTTGGAGAAATAAATATATTGTGACCTAAGATCATTGAAGAAATCGCGTATAATGATAGATCAATTTGGCATCATATCAAGGAAAATCAAAGTTGGTAAAAAAGTTTTACTGATAACCATCAGCAAGATCTAGAATTTGAAGTTGGTGAAAAGGTGTTTCTATGAATCTCTCCTTGGAAGAAGTTTATGGGGATCAAAAATAAAGGGAAACTAAGCCCTAGGTAAATCAGTCCCATTGAGATTCTTGATCATATAGGGATGGTATCCTATTGCTTGTCACTTCCTCCAATTCTCTCTCAATTCCATGATGTGTTCCATATATCTCTCTAGAGGAAGTATATACTTGACCCATCACATGTACTGAAATCAGTGTTTATACCACTAGAGAAGGATCTTTCATATGATGAGAAACTAGTTAAAAATTTTTATTGTACAGAGAGAGTTCTATGAAATAATACCACTCACCTAGTAATGGTTTTTTGGATAAATCATCAGTTAGTGGAAGTTATGTGGGAATATGAGGATATAATAAAACAAAAGTATCCTCACTTGCTTATACCAGAATGTTGAATTTTGAGGCTGAAATTCATTTTAAGGGGGGTAGAATGTAACACCTTGAGTTTTTTTGTACCTTTTTCTTTCTTTCTAATGAATTAATATTCATTTATGTTTTGAAGTGAACTAATCCAATCATTCCTTTCACATTTAATTGACTTGGTATACATTACATGCAATACTGAGTTCTACAGAATAACAATATATTGTTAAAATATTATTTTTAATTTAGATATTAAGTTAGAGTTTATGAATAGTACTAACTAATTTATTAAAACCTATGGTTTACACACACAAAAACTGAATTCATTAGTTACAATGAACCAATTAAATATAAAGAGAATAATTTTGTAGAAAACTATTTTTATGATCACAAAGATATTTTATCCTAATAAATTAAATTAATTACCATTAGTGAGTGATATTAAGGTAATATAAATTATATATTTAATCAAATATTTTTTATATTCATCCAATAGATTTTATAGGCATAAGATAAGAACAAGCCCAATTTTCTGCTTAAAAAACTATATTTTTATAAAGATAGTTTTACCACATTTTAATGGAGAACCAATTTTAAATTTAATTTTTGGAGCATTTTTAGATTTAATATTTCAAAATAAACTTCATATTTGGAATAAAAAAATAAAAAATATTTTAGGATAAATTTTTTGTATTTTTCTGTAAGGTTTCAATTTTTAATCAAGAGTGAAAAATAATAGATTTTAATTCAAAAAAAAATTTCATCGAATTTATTTATAAGGTTAAATTATATTTTAATTTAGTTTAAATTTTTAGTTAGATAATATTTTTACCAATAAATCAAATTTTGGTCATTTTAATCAATTTCAAAATTAAATTAGGTATAAAATCATTCCAAACTTTTGAGCATTTCACCTTAAAAACCCGCTTTTCATTTTGTCTCCGGAATTACTTTTAAATATAATCATTAAAATTATGTGAATTTAATTAGGTAAAATAAATAAAATATTTTTAATTATAAGTTTCAAATTATTTTGTAAGTTTAGTTATATTTTTTTGGTATAAAAAAGTTACCATGGTAAAAAAAATTACTTACTATGGTAATGAAACATATTAAAGTTAAAAGGGTAAATGCATAAAATACCTAAAAACTACTATATTTAAAGTTTTGTTAAAGGGTATATAGACCCTAACCATACTGAAAAATATTAATTGAAAGTATAATTTATTGAAATTAATTCCACCTCAATGTGTTTAGCTTTAAATATAAAATAATCAATAATTTAATCACTTGAACCCACCTCTCCTAAAGTATAAATATCATCCCTCACCTACCAATTTTGACCCAAATATCCTTTTAGCTCCTTGTATATCTTTCCAAACTTCTCCTCCTCTCTCTCACCACGTCAAATTTCTTCTCATCTCACTAAAAAGCAAAATCCAAGGTCCTCAAGGGTCTTTCAAGGATGGTATATTCAAGAGGTAATTTTCTCGAAGTACCTCTCCTAATTTCTTTTATTTTTTAACTTTCTACTCACCTCCTTCATCCATAAATGTATGATAAATATAGAATCATTTATATTCTTTACTTTTATTTTTATAATTTAATATCTCATATCCATTTCATTTTTCTCCTCATCTTATTAAAAAAAACGAAATTGTTGTCCAAATTATGCCAGTTAATCACCTTGGTGAATAATGTTTTTATTCCTTTTCCATTATTGCCTTCGTGGATGATCATGAAACTTATTTTATGGTAAAATAATATTTTAATATGTATATTATAACCTATTTAATATTTTTTAATTGTTATATTAAACATACCTTCATGTTTTATATATTGTGTCCAGACAATAACTTCATTTGGGGACGTATAGACTACCACCCCCCTCAAAATGATGTGATTCGTTCATACACTACATGGAATATATTATGGATGGATTTAGTAAAAAAATATTATATATATGATATAATAAATCTACTATAATAATGATATATATACATATATTTCTTTCACTTTCCTTCTTTCGATATGATAATTAAACAGAAATAACATTCATTCATACGTACGACTTATCATCTCCTTGAATGGTGTATTTTGTTTGATAATTATATATTATATGGATTATTATAATACATATATAATGAATAAAAATAATATTTAAATCATGGTTTACATTCTGTAAATCATGATATAAATATATGGACCATCGATATAACAAATTAAGAGACATACGAAGAATAAAGAAGATATTACCCAAAGTGAAACCTTAACAAAATATTGTTTATGAGCGGGTAATATAAAGTCATAATCAAACCATATATGGTATTATATATAAAAATATGGATCTTTTATAAATTTATAATAAATTTATATTTATTATACAATAAGTTTCTATGAGTATGAAGAGAGTCGAGACATAAGGTAAGGGAATTTCATCTCACTCTTTATTTTCATTAGATACATTACTTATTCACTACTGACTTATTTTGTGTGGTGTATATAATACCCATGAATTTATTTTATTCTTATATATATGAGTATTTAAATACCCATTATATTATCTTTCCTTAATATAATTTATGTTCAAAATGTGTTTTTAATAGTCTTTTATAATACTTCAAGGAAAATAGTTTTGAAATGGTTTACAAACTTCTTTATATGTTCTAACAAAAAAGATTTTTGAAATGATTCCAAACAACCTTTATAATTTTTCAAGTATATTTATAAATAAAATTGTTTTAAAAAGTTTTTTTTGTTTTAAAAGTAATTTTTCAAAGATAAAGTATATTTTCCTCAAGAAGGGTTTCTAAAAGATATTTCAAATTTATTTCCCATCTAATATAATATTTTTTAATGTTACTCATTACTTTCTTAGTAGTTATCTAATGGTTACATTAATGTTCCTTATATGAATGGTTTTTTATTTACATAATGGTATTTACAAAACCCATTTTTGTTTCAAATTTCATATGTTTATGAAATATGTTTCTCTTTCATGGGTTATATTTTTGATGAAATGATTATGAGCTTGTATATTTTCCCATAGGTTATTATATGATTACATGTTTATGATATTCATTTAATTTCATGGATTTTGATATGATTGTTTATAATTTTGTGTCACATGTATGTGTGATTTCATGATGAGATGTGTGGGACCTATATCTTCCTCCAATGCATTGGGTAAAGATTTATATATCATGAGATAAACTAAGATGGCCTTGGGAGTGAACCTTGACTACTAAGATGTCCGTGGGAGTGAACCATGACTACCAAGATGGAATGATAAGTGAACTCATTATACTAAAATGGAAATGGGAGTTAATCATTACTACTAATATGGTATGGGGAGTGAACCCATACTACTAAGATGGTCTTGGCAGTGATTCCTTGGCTACTATTGAAATCATATTATATACTAATGTGTCTGCCAAAATTACTTAATTTATCCCAATATTATACTTTCATGGATTATGTTATTTATTTATTTATGATTCATGTCTAATAAACTATCATTCTTTGTGCCGGGATTTATATTTATGATCTTTGATTTGAATGGTATGATCTTTTAATGATCTGATCACGTTCTCATACCCCTATGCTCTTCTTTATGTTTACATGTTTCCAATGCTTACCCTAACTGAGAGTCTAATCTCACACATTTTTTTATGTTCCCTTTACCTTATATTATAAAGATACTTATTATATTTGATGTGTCTAATTAGGGTCTTAGTCAAGAATAACCTAGTGGGAGAAAATGTGTCTCACTTAAAATAACATCACTTAAAACCTAAAAGGGGGTTTTAAAGACATTGATATTATGATAAAACTAAAAATTATAAACCAATGATGGTATCCATAAAGCTATGATAACTTGAAATTAAAACAATTATAATATCAAAAAATTTATAAAACCCTACTATGATACAATATCCATGTACCTGCACTCCTAAATTCAATACTAAAAAAACAATACATTTTTTTCTTTGATACTAATAAATGTGACCCACTTTTTTCATCCAAAACATACAACATCAAATAGAAATATTGGATTAATTATATACCCAATGACATTTTAGGATAAAAAATTTTAGATAATTAGTACAAATTCTTAACAATATTGGTTTTTAAACAACTGGTTCATAAAGATCAGCTTCATATACCACTATACCTAGATTTTCATATTAAATGTTAATTCCTAAATATATCTCATAAAAATATTCATATATGAAACATTTCTTGACACAAAACATTTAGAGTCATTCTTTATAACCTGGGTAAAATGAAACATTAGAAGGGTGAGCTAAAATGCTAAGGGAAAACATAATCATTAATAGTTTAATGTCATTAGTGAGAGTAATATGAGAATAAGTGTGTGATGATATAATCATAGTTCATGAGAATAGCATAATGGAATTCATACCCATCTATACCTAGATCATTAATCATGGATAAAATCTTTAACAAAGTCAAGGGTTATTGTAATTAACAATCAATAGAAATGTGATATCAACCTTGATCAAAGGAAACATTTATAAACCATAAATGGAATAAAGAAAATGTATTTGTACCTTGGGAAATAATCATTATAGAGACCTTATAGAACCCTTGAAATTGGAATAACCATTACGGATAACTTACAATAAAATTCATGAGACAACATAATCATTTACCAATGAATTGGAGCACTATTTGGGCACCCCATCATATAATCTATATTAGGCTCACCCATGAGCTATAATGGGACTCAAACCTTAATATATGTTGTATCAGAATCACTCATGATCTATAATGGGGATTAACCATTTTTAAACAATTTATAAGGACTATTTCATGAATAAAGTACATAGAGATTGCATCGCATCATAAAACTCATATAAACATCCATTATTCCTTTCATAACTTGATTAACCCATAGAAAAGAAATGGATTACATAAAAATCACTTTTAAGAAACAATAATAAATTTAGAGTGTAATGACCCAACCCCAAAAGACCAGTGTCGATGCCTTATTTTAATACATTGGCATGATTACAAGGAATCAAACCATGAAGGACTGATCAGTTTAGCAATTTTGGAAAATAGATTACATACATGAACCATAAATTACAATTAAAAAACATAATATGAAACATATATAATTCTTTGATAATTCCATTATTATCCAAGATTAACCCTACATACCAATCATAAAACACTTCTTGGAATCCTGGGAAAATAAAACATAAAAAATGGGTGAGCTCAAATGCCCAGGATAGGTAAACAATATAATAGAATATTTCATAAATAAGCATAAACTTTTAAGGAAAGGTATAAAACTAGAACACAATCCTATGAAACATAATATTCATTATAATATGGAACGAATAAATCAAATAATTCCATTTAAACATTTATAGGGATATTATATTATTCAAATAATCACCTGTAATATCAATAACTAATCTCATAATGAGGCAATGCATAATGTTGGACATCTGAAAACTACCATCGAGGCTTCATGCCAATAATATAATATTGTCAAGGCTTAATTCCAATAATCTAACACTTTCCAGGCTTCATTCCAAGAATCTAATACTTTCAAGGCTTCGTCCTAAGAATCTAATATATTTAAGGCTTTATTCCAAAATCTAATAAATGGGTAAGGCCTTGGCCAAAACCCTATCTATTTTGATTCATGAAAACTACTAATTCATCGAGGGGATATAGCAGGCCCACCAATTGCTTACTATTTCCAATACATTCCTCGTATGAAAATAGTGAAACATAAATAACATAATCATTCATACTTAAAACTAGGATACAAAATATGAATACTTTAACCATAAACTAAGAATGGTATCTAAATATCACATCCACAATCAAACTAATCATTAAACATTCAATAAAATATGATAAATGATATCATAAAATTTCAACCGCAATTAATCATAAGATCCAACAAAGGATGGTAAAATTGCTGAAAATATTCTAATGAAATCATTAAAAATATATTGAGATAAATACTCATTTTTTCTTTGAAATTATTTTTTCAAAATATTTGAACATATACATGAATACACATAAAATATATTTTTGAATCAAAGTGTCCCATACCACTTTAAATTTTTTTAAAGGAATTAAAATCTTAAAACATTCATGTCCTTATAAATAAATCCGTAAAACAAATTTTGAAAACATAGACATGAATAACAAATATTTATAAGAATAAATCTTTAAAAAATTTAAAAATATGTTTTAGTTACAGATTACCTTACATAAAATATTTAAAATATTTCTTTCAAAAACATTTTTAAGAAACATATACATGGATGATAAATATTTTCAAATGAATACATACGTATAAACAATCTTGGATAATAATTAGATTTCGAAATTAACCCTTATATAAAACCATAAAAAATTCATTTGAAAACATTTTAATGAACTTAAAAATTGGAATAAAATTTCCTTTATAATACTTTTATATCCATATAAATAGTTTTGTAATATAATATCAAGATTATTGAAATGGAGAGAGGATTGATTCTTTAAAGATTCAATGAGTCCCATACCACTTTGAACATTTAAATCATATGCCCGATATCTTAAAATTAATCTTTAAATACTATGCATAAAATTTTATTCTTGATATGAAATTCAATTGGGGTAGTACATACACAACACATAAGAAATACATCGTGAACATGTATTATATCTCATGAAAATTAAAAGTGAGACAAAAATTCCCTTACCGTAAGTATGATTCTCTCCATACGTGTCTGAAACTCCTGTATAGTGGTTTTACACATATTAATAAATTTTAGAAGAATAATAATAATATTTATAATATCATATATGATTTATTTATGAATTTACTGTCACGACCTGACCCTACTCGGGCTCGAGCCGCTACTACCCCAAGCCTGCCTCCAAAGGTCGGGGGTTGGTGACCAGTGCCGAAGGCACAATAACTCGGGGAGGCCTTTGCCTAAGTACCTGTACACACACACACGCAGCACACTCAATGAAAAAGTGAAAGTAAAATAAAAGGCAAGTGAAGTAATGTGCAACTGCTATATATATAACCCACAAAAGTGCATCGACCACTGAACAGTACAAGCAAGTGCTGAAGGTAAATTGAAAAAGAAATGGGGAAAAACACGCGCCTAACTAGGAAAGTGCCACAACCTAGCAATAGGTAAACAAAAGCAAATACCTAGAAGGGTCCCCCACCTAGGACCTGACTATGACCACCACACGCGGTCCAAGCTCCCGAACTACTTAGATCCACTAAAGTCACGACCAACCTGTCCGTCGTCTGCAAGGGCACACCAAGTGCGGGCAAAGTCCAAGCAGGGGTGAGTATAAAAATACACAGTAGGATACCCCGAAGGCTCGAGGGAGCAAAAAAGGAGGTACCGAAGAGTGAGCAGTAGATCGAACAGGGGAGAGGAAAGGAGTACAACAAGGAGTGCAGTAGGGTGATAGTAGAGAGTCTAGCTCAACCCAACAAGATAAAGGTAGAAGACTCGTCCTAACACAAGGAGATAGGAAAGGTGAGAAGATGAACTTATCGTCGAGCTTTCGCTACATATAGCAGGAGAGTAGACTCATCCAAACATGAGAAACTAGATGCAGAAAGCACGTGGCATACCCCGCGCGTCTTCATCTCTCCTGGAAGGAGAGTAACCAAACCCAAGAAGTGGGTACCGTAACAAGGTATATACAAAACCATATGCTCTATCAAGAAGCTTGTACAATACCGTAAGGGGATCTCCATCCCGTAGCTCAGCCCAAGAAAAGTGAGTTGCCAAGAGTCCCAGAAGTAAACACCATTGATGCCCAACATCTCGCACGTCTGCCCCGAACTACAATTCAAGGGGCTCAAACCAACGCACCTCGACACTATCCACTTTGTGCGGCACTGACTCGCCCACATGGTTTTAGGTCACGTCACAAGGATGTGTCTCAGTGGGGGAAAACACCCCTCGTACTTGAGAGTTCCGGGTTAAGGCAATCCACACCTCGTCACTGCCCCCCAGTCGAGAGGTCTCCTCAAAGTCAATGTTGTCACACCACTAACCCGTACAAACAAGGGTCTTGCTCTGGTAGTCACAGAGTATAGCCACAGACTAGCCTGGTATAAAGGACTGAGTCTGAAATGTCAATGGGTAACCCACTGCCCAGCCCTGTTGGAGGGTAATTCATAATATGATATCGAGTGACCCACTGCCCAGCCCTGCTGGAGGGTAATTCATAATAAGATATCGGGTGACCCACTACCCAGCCCTGCTGGAGGGTAAGCCCTGAAAAAGTCGATAGGCAACCCACTGCCCAGCCCTGCTGGAGGGTAGACCTGAAACAAGACGACGGTCAACCAACTGCCCAGCCCTTCTGGAGGGTAGACCCTCAAGAGTCGTCGGGTGACCCACTGCCTAGTCTCTGCTAGAGGGTGAACCCTGAGAAGTCCATGAGCAACCCACTGCCCAGCCCTACTGGAGGGTAAACTCAAAGAAGTCGATGAGTAACCCACTACCCATCCCCGCTGGAGGGTAAACCCAGAACTGCTCTGGACATCTCTACTGGATGGTACAACACTGGCCAACCGAACATGAAGTGGGTATGGCGCAACCATCCGTCTTCGGAACAAAACCAGGGGGAACCACTCAACCCTGCTGATCTAAACCATCGTGAACAGGAGGACCCTCTTTGTCGCGAGAGGTCAAAGGTACGCAAAATAGGACACGGCACACACATGGGGCCTACAAGATGTGTGGCCCCAAGCCAACTACAAACATGCGCACAAACATTCTCAGGTACAAACAATCACATGTACCTCCAAGCTTTCTCGTATACTCCCAAAGTATACCACGTTCCAGCCCAAAGGCCATCGTGAACACGGCACCCAACGTCAACGCGAATGCGTAACATAACTTCGCCAACTTTCCACCTCATCGGCCCAGGCATGACGAGCCACATCTCATTAAGTATTTACTCCACTTACACGGGAGTGCATGCGATCACACGCCAAAGGTCCGCTACAAACACGGTAGAAGAACCGCCACCAGGGCACATTTTATATTTTTACATTTAATAAGATCGTGCATGAGGCTCCGCTCGCCAGAACAGATTACACCATTGTAATCCCCGCGAAAAAACACGCGAGATAGACTACTTACTCGCCCAAAATGGTCAACCGGTGAAAAAGGTACTATTCACCATAACCAACCCGTGTGGGGCCCACACGCCGACTCCAATAATCATCGGGCGAACTGCACCATCGCGATGCTCTCGAAAAAACACGCTGAAACGACTACCCAAACGCCCCAAACAGACGCTTGGTGAAAATAGCGCGAAAACGCTGCACATAGCTCAAGAGACGGCCTGTGGGGCCCATGCCTCAACTCCGGCTTCGATGCCTGAAACCACCCCCAGTCAATTTTGCCTCGATGCCAGGGTCACAATTCCATTGACGACGCCTAAGATGAATTCTGAATGCAGAAGCTGCAACTCCCCGCGTTATACGCAAACGGGACCCTGTGGGGCCCACACCTCGGGCCCGGATTTATGTGGGCGAATTGCACCATTACAATCCCCTCGGAAAAACACTCAGAAACAAGTACTCAAACACCCCAAACGGATGTCGAGTGAAAAAGTGGTGTTTCACCGTAAAATGTGCGAACTGGGCCTCGTGGGGCCCGCACCTCGTCTCCAACCCGAATGCTTCGGAAAGCTCCTCAAAAAGTCCACACGAGAACTGGGATCATGTTGCCGCTGACAGCAGATCAATCGTACATCCCAAGCGGGAGTTAGGTCTGATGCAGCAATTAATTAATTAATCAAATAATTAGTTAATCGTTCGTATAAAGCGTTTCGTGCCACCGAGCGACGAAACCAAACCGTAGGGGCTTCGAACCAACTTTGGAAAAATTAGCTCAGCTCCGGGGCCACTGTGCCTCTGACGGCACTTCAAACAGACGTCCGGATGCAGAGCCACATTTGTCTCAGTATTAATAATAATTTAATATTATTAAATTAAAGTTTGTTTTGGGTCACCTGGCTTCTGGCGCAGAATCCAAAAACCCTGAAACATACTTTAGCAAGGGCGTCTTGCTAACACTGTCTCGTAGCCATAGACGGCGCGTCAAACAGACGCGCCCTTTAGAAGTTACGGCCCCCTGAACGCAAGGGGACCATCCGGGCCGGTTCACCCCGGCCGGCCCGGTCTGAACCGCCGCGGCCCGCTGGCCGCAGCCCTCCCAGCAGAACCGGACCCACTCTTCGGGTCCGGTTTTTACAAATGGACCAGCCTGTTGGTCGGTCTCCGTGTCATCGCCCAACAGGACCCGCTTTGTGCGGATCCTCGCTCCAAGAAGACCAGCCAAGCGGCCGGTCTCCGTTGACAACCAACAGGACCCGCGTCGCGCAGGTCCTGGTTCCCCAGCACGCCCGAGGACAGGCCTCGGGCTCCTCCGCCGAACACGCCTGGCCGGCGCACCTCGCCGCAGCCAGCGCCGCCGCTGCCCCACTCCATTGGCCGCCTGCACCGTCGCTCGACGGACCGCCTTCTCTGCCTCCGCTCGGATCACCGGCACTGACGCCCACAGCCACCTGCTCCGCCTCCACTCGGATCGTCAGGCCACTGCGCGTGCCGCCGGACCGGCCTGAAAACCACTGGAAAACCCCCCAAAACCTGCAAACATCACTGGATGTTTGCGAACATGTCGGGACTCCGATTTTCAATCTGAAACATGCATCGGGAAGCTCAGAACCAGTACTACGAATTTTTGGGCTTCGCTCAATGATCGAGCATTAATTTGATGCGTAAAATTGTACTTGAAGAAGGGTATATAAATAAAAAAAATTCAAAATGTAAACTCCTACCTGTGAGGGCATATCCCAGAGCTTCGTCACATGATCTGCCACCGCCACAATGCTCAGAGAGGTGGAGGATTAGTGAGGGTCTCTCCTTGATTGATATCCTCTGCCAGGGAATGAACAAAGGGGAAGCGAGGTGGGGTTAAGCTTAAATAAAAAAACAAATTAATTAAAAAGTTTTAATTAATTTAATCCTCCAAATTAACCCGCACCCGAAACTCATGGCGAGGTCAAGATTAAACCTCTGCTAGGGTAAACACCACCTCCCGAGCACAACGGCGGTCTCAGAATTTTAATCTGAGGCCCCATTCAAAAGTTATAAAACTGAACGCCCGAGGCCGACAAATTATGAAAACGCCCCTGGGTCCATTTTTCACAAACGGCCCACGCCCGTGAATATTACACCTATCCTAGGGTAAACAGCACGTTCTGAACTCAACGGTGCCCTCGGGTTTCCAATCCAAGCCACCGTTTAAGAGATACTTGAGTGAAGCCGTTAAATGAATAAATTAATTAATTTAATTATCCGTTTAACGTTCTGAAAGCGGGCGAGGGGTCCAAACGTCCTGCACTGACAAGTTTTATGTCGTTACTAGGGTAAACACCCCATTTCGGACCCATCTGTAGACTCAGATCTTTGATCCAAAGCACCGTTTAGGAGTTATCCCATTTATTTGGCGTTCCTAGTGTGAACGCACTGAAAACTTAATTCCGTCCACACCGGGGCTCGGAATCGCACGCCGTATTAAGGCACTACTCTGGAATAGTAACAAGAGTATTCTAAAGTCTTTTATAGCCAAAAATTGGGTTCTTACATCATTCCCTCCATCAAACTTTTCTTACCCGAAAAGCAAAACCAGGGAACAACTCATGGAACTAAGCCCGCACCCAGCTCTTCCATAACTAGAAGAACTCATGCACAGCTCTGCACCACCGCACACAGACCAAAGGATTGACCCATTTCACGTGAGGTCTGACCTTGCCGATGTCGTGCATAGGAGCATGCACACTTCTCTTCTGGTAAACCACGCGGGAGACATCGTGCGCCCACTCCAGACATTGGGGTTAGGGCAAGGCGATAGGGAACCTCGCCATCCCTTTGCACAGTGTCAAACAGCCCGAAGGCTCTCGGGGGTAGCTCACCTCCCCGACCGAACCTACGTGTCGTAGGCTACGACTGGAATCATCGCTTGCACCTGGAACAAGGCCTCATGATTTCCTCCTTCAGAATATCCATATGGTGAAACACCCAAGGATATCTGGTCACGCAAGATTTCACAGTCGATGTCTCGCAACCAAGACTCTCTTACATGCTCGGAAAGCGATGGAGTAGACACCATTGACTAAAGAAAAAGGTCGCACGCCTTTTATCATACCAACACAGGGTTACACCGACGCCCCGCACCACCCTAGTAACACCTCAACAAGGAGCAGGGAGGAAAGCATTACACACACAGAGTTTAACAATTCTACTACAAGAAGTTGAAGAGCTGTAGAGAGTACCTCTTATCACCTCATGATCTGCAGGATCGTAGACATCCAAAGCTCGCGGCTGTCTGTGGTCCCAACTGTCAACTCCCGAAGCCTGACGTGAGCCGCCTAGCGGTGATGGGAAGACCTCGTAAGATCATACCCCACTACCAGCTCCTCCCTCTCCTCTGCTAGTCCACCTCTCTGGGTACTACTTCGATCATGGCGCTTCCTACGTCGTGGTGGTGCACCCACTACCTGCCTGGCAGTCTCAGCGTGCCTGGTCGGGCAGTCCCGTGCCAGGTGACCTCGCCCATCGCAAGCATAGCACCGAATCTCTTCGGGTTGCACTGGTGACCTCTGGCGCCACCGTGGTGTATGACCACGCCCCTGAGTCTGGTTATCAGAAAGCCACATGCGTTGAGGTTCTGCTTGCTGACGCCCGCTAGTTGCGGTAGATGTCTCGGCTCCAACGTGCCTACTACCACCACCAACACTAGAACGTGACAGGAAGCTCTCTGTAAATAGCGCCTGCTCTAGCACCCCGGAATATGTGAAAATTCCCAAGGGTACTATGACAGCAAAAATCTATCGGCGGAGACCCTGCTCAAAATTCCGCGCTCGGGAGTTGCCGTCGTGTACCAAGTGTGGGTAAAAGCGTGCACAGTCTGAAAAACTAGCCGCGTACTCGACTATTGTCATCCCTTCCTGCTGAAACTAAAGGAGATCCTGAATCCGAACGGAGTGCAAGAGAGAGGGGAAAAACTTCTCACGAAACAACAACCAAAAGTTACCCCACTAAAGTGACAAATCGTCAAGAAACCAAGTCACCAGACTCCACCAACACCAAGCTACTCCACGAAAAAGGGTGGCGGCCAAGGTCACTCTCTGATCTGTCGGCGTCTGCACAAGACTGAAAAGGAGAACCACTATCTCTAGCCAAACCTCTGTTGCCTAAGGGTCTGGCTCACCACTGAACCTCAGTGGTCTCCACCACTGGAACTCACGGAGCGCGCTCAACCTGCAACCTACACTCAAGCTCAGCCTGCTCTGCTGAAGCTGTCTGCTGCTGAACAGGTGGGGGTGCTGCTACCGGCCCACCCGGAGAAAGGGGCTCGCATGATGGGTCCTAGAATAAATCCTCATAGCACACAGGGTCATCGTCATGCACCAAAGATGGTATCTTGGCTGGCTATCTTTGCAGAGACATCCTGAATATTATCAAGGAGTGTCGCGGTCAGATGAGCATATATGTGTATACCAATAACAACGATGGGGAGCTGACTCAAGAAGGATGGTCAAAGACTCAATCCTATGTGATGCAAAAACCAATTTTTACCTGCAACAAGTCTCTCAGAATGACGAGTTGACAAGAAGGTTATCAGGGTCTTGGTGAATGGATACGCCGGCCGCCGCACCATCACTGGACTCCCTGGCCTGAGAGCCGCTCTCGAGACACGTTAACATTGCTGCCCTAAATCCCAACCAATTCAACTTTTAGGGAAATCTGCACAACGTCCCAAGGAATGAACCACCTCTGATACCACTTTTTCACGACCCGACCCTACCCGGGCTCCAGCCGCAACTACCCCAAGCCCACCTCCATAGGCCAGGGGCTGGTGACCAGCGCCGAAGGCACAATAACTCAGGGAGGCCTTTTCCTAAGTACCTGTAACATCCCAGGTAAATAAAGAATAAAGAATTTTCATATTTATTAATATTTACGAATTAAATATTAATTTTACTTTAAAGGGGTTGCTATGTTCGATAGCGTACCCGATACGCAACAAAGAGTTTCATTGAAAACCTACATTGTACACTAGTAATATAATAATATTATTTTAAATGGTAGTTAACATGTAGCCGTTGTATTGGAGGGAATGGATAGAAATAACTAAAATATAATTATATATGTTTTTTAAATGTTTTTACATTTTTCCAATAAAAGATAAAGGCTTAAAATATGGAAAGAATTCAATTTTAGGCATTTATACCCTAATTTTCACTAAAGGTTCACTTATCACCTTTTGATGGCGAACCGTCATTAAATATAGTTTTGATCACTCTTATACATTCTATTGGACCAAATATAAATATTCTTTAGAATCAGGACATCAAAATCTACTTTGTGTAAATTTTTGGTATTTTTCCGATAAAGTTCATTTTTTAATGAATAGTGTAAAATGTTGTATTTTAATTCAAAAACTCTTTTTAATCTAATTTATTTATATGATTATATTATCTTTAGAATTGGTTTTAAAGTGAAATTAGAATATATTTTTACCATTTAATCCAATAGTGTTCATGGGAATTAATTTCACTTTGAAATCGGACTTAAACTAGTGTCAATCTTTTGATACTTATTGTTTCATAAAAACACGCTATTTGTCATGACAGCGGGAATTAATTATTAAATTAATTAATGTGACTTATATGTTTTTAATTTTGTAAAATAGACTTCAATTTTGAATTCTGAATATCAAATATAGCTTAGGGTGAATTTTTGGTATTTTTCTGAAAAACTTCAATTTTTGATGAATAGTGAAACCACTAAGTGGTACTTATAAAAACTGATTTTTCGTTTAAATGAAATTTTACCACTTCTGTGTTTTGAATTTCAAAAATCCGACATACATGGTTCTCATTAATAAGTAAAATGTGGTTCAATTAGATTACAATAATTTTTTGTTGAATAGTAACTTTTAAGTTCTTAATCGTGATTAGAGGTAATTAGTGTAGTTTAAGGTAAAAATAATGTTTTAATAATATGAGATGAGCTTGAAACATGTCCAACCCTAATTGGATGTTTCATGGCCGACCAAGACAATCCATGAGTCAACTTGGGGATCCCATGGAGCCACTTTGGTTGGAAAATGACATAAATACCTTTTTATTAAATGTTAAAGTAAAAATGACACAAACATGAGATGTTTTACTAAAACAATTTTTACATGGGGTTATACAAGTCAAATGTTTGACTATAAATATTAATTATAAATCTGAAAATATTTCCTAAATCATGATATTTTTTTTATAATTTTTAGACTTTAAATAAATTAAATTATTTATGACATCATGATGATGCAGCGATTACCTCATTAATAAAGGATTTAAATAAAATGAAATGATAATGTAAAATCTATAACCTACACATGTCCAAAACCTATTGGATGGGTGGATTTCGAACCCTTATCACCTTATCCTCGAATTATATCAATGTGGGACCTCTTAAATCCGAATACCATTTTAAAATAAAGTGACTTTTCTTTACCTTCCAAGAGTGTCACTCCTCTCCTCTTATAAAAGGCCCACGCCTCTACCTCCTTACCCACACTCCCAAAGCCTTTCGCTCGGCCAAACCCTGCTCATTTTGTCTCTCCACATCCCTCTCTAACACCTTGAAGCCTCAATTTGGGTAGAAGTCTTCCCAGGTAAGCCTTTGAGCTCAAACCAAAGGGAGTTACCCGATTTTAAGGTAATGTCTTTACTTGATTCCTTTTGTTTTATTTTGCTTCTCCAACCCCCTAAACTCTTTTTATTCATTTATTTTGTAACAACTCCGGTATCTTCCATATACTAGGATGTTTTTATAAGAAGGATTCTAGATACACTTACTCACACCTACATCTAATGGTTAAAGAACATACTGTTTCCGTGGATGGCGAATTTCTGCCTCCCGGAACGATGATTGTTCAACATTCTTTTAACACCTTCAAAGGTGGCCATTAAGATGACACTATATTTATATATGATATATAATATGTTTATGTTTTCCTTAAGCTTCTGTATTTTTCATTTTGGGCATACCTTTATGGTTTCCATTATGGGTAAATGTAATATCTTCATTTAAGGAAGTGTGGACTACCGCCCCCTCAAAGTGATTTGATTCGTTAATGCCATATGTGGGACTTATAAAGGATGGATTTAAAGTTATTATATATGATTTTATACTAGAATAATAATATACCTCTATATAATTATTATTTCTTCCCATTAAATTATGATATATAAATGAAAGTAGCGTTCATGCGTACGTACGGCTTACCGTCTCCATGAACGGTGCATTTCATTTCTTATCCCCAAATGTAATGTACTATTAAAAGTACATGTATATAATGGATATATATGATGAATGATACATCTAAATGATTAATATAATTCTGGAATTAAAATATACCTAACTATCATTTAGTTTTAATTCCATTAATATGACAAAGAAATGAAAGTAGCGTTCATGCGTACGTACGGCTTACCGTCTCCATGAACGGTACATTTCATTTCTTACCTCTAAATGATTATGTAATATTATAAATGCATGTATATACAGGATATATATGATATATATGATATATACATCATGATTATAATTCTGGATATAATGGATATATGGACAACTTGTAATTATAAAGGGTTTATTTTTGACTCAAGTACCAATGACCGTTATTAACTTAAATAATTACATAGTGTTCATGACATGGAAATAAGTGATATAAAAGGAATAATGAACTTTAAAAAGGTTCTTAAACAAGTAGAAATTAACTCAAGTTTATTATTCAGGAGATTAAAGAATGACCGAGTCAAGTCAGACTCGGGGTAAGGGACTTCGTCTCAATCTCCTTTCATTGAGGCATATTTCGTTTTATACAAAACTTTCTTTTATACGGTGTATAAACCCCTTTGACTTTTACTTTTATACAAAAGGAATCTTTTTCTACGAAGAGTTTTACAAAACGACAAAAAGGAATGTTTCTTTTAACGTACGCGGTGACAACGACCTTTTCCGCCGCCGCGAGTATTATTTGGTCTTTGGCTTCCTGAACAAGCTGTAAGGTTTTTTTTAAAATGGAATAAATACCATATACTATTTTATGTATTTTGGTATTGAAAATTGTTTTTTATAATGGATTTGTTATGTCAATATATTTAAGTGATATATTGTGATCAAAGTATGGAAATGTTTTCTTTCCATTATATTTGTTTTATGTTTTATGATTTTTATAATGGTACTTGAACATTTGATGGGTGGTTACGTGATAAACCATATGACGGGTGGTGCTGTGAATACCAGGACGGGTGGTTACGTTATAACCTACAATGCATTGGGTATGGAATTCGGCCGTATGTCTATTCCATTAAGTATGTATGGAAGTTGGTCGTATGGCTATTCCATTAAGTGATATGTGTGGAAGTCGACCGTATGGTTATTCCACTTAAGTATGTTTGTGTCCCAAGTTACCTTTATATGTTATGAGTTCTTTATATGGGTTTTATGGTAATCCTTTGGTTACAAAAAGGTAAGTAATGATATTTTATTCAGTGAAGAGTTTTTACTACTTCATGAAGGTGAAGGTATTACTTTGATAAAGTTATACATGGTTTACTTGATGTTTGAAAAAATAACAGTTTTCATTCTTTGTGTATCCCTTACTGAGATTTTTATGCTCACCCCAAGTTTTTTTGAAATGTTTTTCACAGGACATAATGTGGAATAGGGTCAAGGATGGGATCGAGGGAAAGTCATGCTATATAAAACATGGAACTAGACATGTTTCTTTTAAGAGTTTTTATTTTATGGAATCTTAGTAGAATTTTCTACTTTGTAATCTTTTGAGATGTAATAGTTATTCCCTGATTCTCTAAAACTCTAAACCTGAAAAGATCCTCAATGTGAATTATTCATTTAATTAAATATTAAGTAATGTTTAAGGTCGGGGCCTTATAGTTGGTATCAAAGGTTAGTTTAGAAAACATTAGGAGTTAGAAAAGTGTAAAATTATAAGTTATTTTATGGAATGATTGAAATGATATAGCATTTAAAGATTACCATGTTGCTTCGCCTAAGATATTTCTGTGTTCAGAATGGTTTTCCGCAGAGGAAACAAAGCAGCTATGTTGGGACGACATCAGGAGGAAGACAACCTTCCAAATTAGCAACCTGAGATGGTCGGAATTGGAACTGAACAGTTTTTTGCAATGATGGCATAGTTGACTCAGGCTATAAATGGTGGTGGTATCCATGCACGAGATCAGCCAGATCAACCGCAGAGGAACATGTCAGTGGTGGAACATTTCATGAGGCAACATCCCCCATCATTCAGAGGATCATCTGACCCCGTGCAAGCTGAAGGGTGGATTAAGGCACTGGAGAAGATATTTGATGTCATGGGGTGTTCATAACATCAAAAGGTTAGTCTTACTGTTTACCGTTTTGAAGGTGAAGTTGATCAGTGGTGGTCGATGGTGAAAAATATCAGGGATAGTGACAAGATTTATGATCTTCACTGGGACGAATTCAAAGGTATGTTTCTTGAGAAATATTTTCCTAAGGTGGTTCATCTTAGGATGGAAAAATAGTTCTTAGAGTTGAGGCAGGAGGATGATTCAGTGGATGCTTATGAAGCAAAGTTCACTCGATTGGCAAGGTATGCTCCAAACTTCATAAGAGATCTTGATAGTAAAATAAACCGTTTTTACTCAGGGTTAAATCCAAAGTATCGAAGGGCTTTAGCTTCTCGTGAGTTCAAAAGTTATGAAAAAAAATTTCGATGTGCGGAGAAGGTGGAAATGGAGTTTGCTGATGATCAGGTGTTCTATGACAAACAACAGAATAAGAGGTCCAGTTGGCAGGCAAAGGGGAAGAATTCATCAAAGAAGCAAGGAGGTAAGAAAACCAAATATCCATCCTATGAGAAGTGTGGTAAAATGAATCCTGGAGAATTTTTATCCAAGTCTGGTAAGTGCTTTCGGTGTGGTAAGTCTGTTCATATTACTCGTAACTGTAAGGAAGATGATCGACCAGGAAATGAAAAGCCAATGGTAAGATGTTTTAAGTGTAATAAAATGGGTCATTATGCAAACGAGTGTCTAACGAAGAACTCGACTGGGGGAAAGCAGCCAAACTACAAGCAGAAAGGGGTGGTGAAATCCTTTGCAACAACTTCAGTAGATGTTGGGCCATCGAATGAAGTAGTATCAGGTACACTGTTTGTTTGTTCAGATTATGCCAAGGTGTTGTTTGATTCAGGGTCTACACATTCTTTCATTTATGAGAAGTTTTCTAGTAAATTGGAAATTCCATCTCAAGATATGAATCCTGAACATATGGTAAAAACACCCGGAGGGAACGTTGAGACAAAAAGGAATTATAAGAACCTTCTTATCCTTGTGTGTGGAAAGAATCTACCAGCAAACCTTATTGTTTTGCCTCTAGTAGAGTTTGATGTTATTTTAGGCATGGATTGGGTTTCTGTTTATCATTCTAAGATTGACTGTAGAGCTAAAATGGTTTCTTTTCAGAAAGATTTTCAGTTTGTGTACAAGAATGAACCCTTGATTTTGATAACATATCAGGAAGTTGAGAAACTAGTAAAAGATGGAAATGAATGTTACCTTGCACATATTGTAGAAAATAAAGGAACTGTTCAGATTAATGATGTGCCAGTGGTAAATGAGTTTCTTGATGTTTTTCCTGATGAGTTGCCTGGTATTATTCATGATCGGGAATTTGAATTTACTGTTGACTTAGTTCCTGATTCTAATCCAATTTCAAAACCCCCTTATTGAATGGCTCAAGTTGAACTTTTAGAGTTAAAGAAGCAATTGCATGAGTTATTAGATAAAGGTTTCATTTGACCTAGCACATCACCATGGGGTGCTCCTGTCTTGTTTGTTAAAAAGAAAGATGGCTCAATGAGACTTTTCATTGATTATAGAGCCTTGAATAATATTACTGGTAAGAACAAGTATCCTTTGCCTCATATCGATGATTTGTTTGATCAGCTCCAGGGAGCTCAGTATTTTTCGAAGATTGACTTGAGGTCGGGGTACCATCAGTTGAAAGTAAAATAAGCAGACGTTTCGAAGACTGCGTTCTGTACTAGATATGGCCATTATTAATTTGTAGTTATGCCTTTTGGGTTAACCAATGCACCTACTGTATTCATGGACCTTATGAATAGAATTTTCCATGAGTTCTTGGATAAGTTTGTGGTTGTTTTCATTGATGATATTTTGGTGTTTTATAAAAGTAAATAGGAGCATGAAAGTCATTTAAGGGTTATCTTACAAACCGTAAAAGAAAAGAAACTATATGGAAAATTCAGCAAGTGTGAGTTTTGGTTACAACAAATTTCTTTCATGGGTCACATTGTTTCAAAAGATGGCATAACTTTTAATCCGGCTAAAACAAAAGTTGTTGAAGAATGGCCAAGACCCACAAATGTAACCGAGATCTGTAGTTTTCTTGGTTTGGTAGGTTACTACCGAAGGTTTATTGAAAATTTTTCACTTTTATCTAGTCCAATGGCTAAGCTAACTCGGAAGGGTGTTAAGTTTATCTGGACAAAAGAATGTGATGATTGTTTTCAGGAGTTGAAAAGAATATTGGTGAATGCTCCAGTTTTGGCACTTCCTTCTGGGAATGGTGAGTTTGTTATATACAGTGATGCTTCGTTGAAGGGACTTGGATATTTCCTTATGCAGAATGATTAGGTAATTGCTTATGCTTCACATTAGTTGAAAACTCATGAGGTAAATTACCCTACACATGATTTGGAATTAACTGCTGTTGTTTTTTCTTTAAAAATTTGGAGGCATCATTTGTATGGAGTAAAGTGTGAAATATATACTGATCACAAAAGTTTAAAGTATATATTCACTCAGAAATAATTGAACATGAGATAGAGGAGATGGCTGAAATTAATCTAGGATTATGATTGTACAATTCAATACCATCCGGGAAAAGCAAATAAAGTGGCCAATGCTTTGAGTCGAAAAAGTAATGCTTCATTAACCATGCTACGTTTGGAACGAGATCCTTTGGTTTTTGATTTGATGAAATTTGGCATAGAAGTTGTTAGTGCAGGAAGTTCTTCTATTTTGTTTCAGGTATCAGTGAGATCATCCCTATCAGACAGAATTAAGCAAGTACAGAGAGGAGACAGTGAGTTGCAAAAAAAGGTAGAGCTGGTTCAGAAGGGTAAGCTTCCTGAATTCAACATTGATAATGATTGTGTTTTGAGGTTTGGGAAGAGATTATGTGTGCCTTGTGATTCACAGTTGAAGAATGAGTTGTTATGTGAGGCTCATAGTTCTCTGTTTTCAGTTCATCCTGGAAGTACTAAGATGTACAGAGATCTGCGGGAGTACTACTGGTGGGATGGAATGAAAAAAGATATTTCTGATTTTACTGTTAAGTGTTTGACTTGTCAGCAGGTTAAGGCAGAGCGGCAGTTACTGAAAGGGATGCTTCAGCCTTTACAAGTGCCATAGTGGAAATGGGAAAACATATCCATGGACTTTGTTGTGGGATTACCGAGGACATCTCGAGGTAATGATGCAATCTGGGTTATTGTTGATCGCTTGACTAAATCTTCTCATTTCCTTACTATACGAGATACTTTTTCACTAGATCAACTTTCCCATTTGTATCTTAAAGAGATAGTCTGGTTACATGGAGTTCCTCTCTCCATTGTGTTCGATCGTGATCCCATGTTTACTTCTAACTTTTGGAAAGGCCTTCAGAAGTCATTGGTTACTGAATTAAATTTTAGTACAACTTTTCATCCTCAATCAGATGGGCAGTCAGAACGAACAATTCAGACCTTGGAGGATATGCTACGAGCTTGTTCAATGGATTACCAGGGATGTTGGGACCAACATCTTTCTTTGGTTGAGTTTTCTTATAATAACAGTTTTCATTCCAGTATACAGATGGAACCATTTGAGGCATTATATGGGAAGCAGTGTCGAACTCCAGCATTTTGGGATGAAGTGGGTGAAAGGAAGATGATGGGACCAGAATTGGTAGAAGAGATGGCAGAAAAAGTTCAGTTGATTTAGAAACACATGAGAACAGCTCAGAGCAGGCAGAAGAGTTATGCGGATAACCGGAGGAAGGATCTATCTTTCGAGGTAGGTGATCATGTTTTTCTCAAGGTTTCTCCATGGAAAAGTGTGATGCGATTTGGTAAGAAAGGAAAGCTGAGTCCAAGGTTTATTAGACCATATGAAATTCTAGAGAGAGTTGGATCAGTTGCATACAGAGTGGCATTACCTCCGAGTTTATCTCAGGTACACAATGTTTTTCATGTTTTGATGTTGAGGAAGTATATGCCAGATCCATCTCATGTTTTGAGTCCAGAGGTAGTTCAGCTGGAAGAGAACCTATCTTATGAAGAACAACCAGTCCAGATTCTTGACCGAAGAGAGCAAGTGTTGCGAAATAAGGTAATTCACCAGGTAAAGGTTTTATGGAAAACCCATATGGTTGAAGAGACAACGTGGGAATCTGAAAATGCTATGAGGGATAAATACATCCACTTATTTTGATAAGTGAATAAAATTGCGAGGACGCAATTTCCAAAAGGGGGGAAGGATGTAACATCCCAGGTAAATAAAGAATAAAGAATTTTCATATTTATTAATATTTACGAATTAAATATTAATTTTACTTTAAAGGGGTTGCTATGTTCGATAGCGTACCCGATACGCAACAAAGAGTTTCATTGAAAACTTACGTTGTACACTAGTAATATAATAATATTATTTTAAATGGTAGTTAACATGTAGCCGTTGTATTGGAGGGAATAGATAGAAATAATTAAAATGTGATTATATATGTTTTTTTAATGTTTTCACATTTATCCAATAAAAGATAAAGACTTAAAATACGGAAAAAATTCAATTTTAGGTATTTATACCCTAATTTTCACTAAAGGTTCACTTATCACCTTTTGATGGCGAAATGTCAGTAAATATAGTTTTGATCACTCTTATACATTTTATTGGACCAAATATAACTCTTCTTTATAATCGGTATATCAAAATTTACTTTGTGTAAATTTTTGGTATTTTTTCGATAAAGTTCATTTTTAGATGAATAGTGTAAAATGTTGTATTTTAATTCAAAAACTCTTTTTAATCTAATTTATTTATATGATTAGATTATCTTTTGAGTTGGTTTTAAAGTGAAATTAGAATATATTTTTACCATTTAATCCAATAGTGGTCGTTGGAATTAATTTCACTTTGAAATCGGACTTAAACTAGTGTCAATCTTTTGATACTTATTGTTTCATAAAAACACGCTATTTGTCATGACAGCGGGAATTAATTATTAAATTAATTAATGTGACTTATATGTTTTGAATTTTGTAAAATATAATTCAATTTTGAATTTGGAATATCAAATATATCTTAGGGTGAATTTTTGGTATTTTTCTTAAAAACTTCAATTTTTTATGAATAGTGAAACCACTAAGTGGTACTTATAAAAACAGATTTTTCGTTTAAATGAAATTTTACCACTTCTGTGTTTTGAATTTCAAAAATCCGACATACATGGTTGTCATTAAGAAGTAAAATAAGGTTCAATGAGATTAAAATAATTTTTTGGTGAATAGTAACTTTTAAGTTCTTAATTGCGATTAGAGGTAATTAGTGTAGTTTAAGGTAAAAATAATGTTTTAATAATATGGGATGAGCTTGAAACATGTCCAACCTTTATTGGATGTTTCATGGCCGACCAAGACAATCCATGGGTCAACTTGGGGACCCCATGGAGCCACTTTGGTTCGAAAATGACATAAATACCTTTTTATTAAATGTTAAAGTAAAAAATGACACAAACATGAGATGTTTTACTAAAACAATTTTTACATGGGGTTATACAAATCAGATGTTTGACTATAAATATTAATTAGAAATCTGAAAAGACTTCCTACATCATGATATTTTTTATATAATTTTTGGACTTTAAATAAATTAAAGTATTTATGACATCATGATGATGCAGCGATTACCTCATTAATAAAGGATTTAAATAAAATGAAATGACAATGTAAAATCTATGACATACACATGTCCAAAACCTATTGAATGGGTGGATTTAGAACCCTTATCACCTTATCCTCGAATTATATCAATGTGGGACCTCTTAAATCCGAATACCATTTTAAAATAAAGTGACTTGTCTTTACCTTCCAAGAGTGCCCCTCCTCTCCTCTTATAAAAGGCCCCCACCTCTACCTCCTTACCCACACTCCCAAAGCCTTTGGCTCGGCCAACCCCTGCTCATTTTATCTCTCCACATCCCTCTATAACTCCTTGAAGCCTCACATTGGGTAGAAGTCTTCCCAAGGAAGCCTTTGAGCTCAAACCAAATGGAGTTACCTGATTTTAAGGTAATGTCTTCACTTGATTCCTTTTGTTTTATTTTTCTTCTCCAACCCCCTAAACTCTTTTTATTCATTTCTTTTGTAACAAATACAGTATCTTCCATATAATAGGATGTTGTTATAAGAAGGATTATAGCTAAACTTACACACACCTACATCTAATGGTTAAATAACATACTGTTTCCGGGGATGGAGAATTTCTGCCTCCCGAAACGATGATTGTTCAACATTCTTTTAACACCTTCAAAGGTGGCTATTAATATGACAATATATTTATATATGATATATAATATGTTTATTTTTTCCTTAAGATTCTGTATTTTTCATTTTGTGCAAACCTTTATGGTTTCCATTATGGGTAAACGCGATATCTTCATTTAAGGAAGTGCGGACTACCGCCCCCTCAAAGTGATTTGATTCGTTAATGCCATATGTGGGACGTATAAAGGATGGATTAAAATTTATTATATATGATTTTATACTGGAATTATAATATACCTCTATATCATTATTATTTCTTCCCATTAAATTATGAGATAGAAATAAAAGTAGCGTTCATGCGTACGTACGGCTTACCGTCTCCATGAACGGTGCATTTCATTTCTTATCCCCAAATGTAATGTACTATTAAAAGTACATGTATATAATGGATATATATGATGAATGATACATCTAAATGATTAATATAATTCTGTAATTAAAATATACATACCTCTCATTTAGTTTTAATTCCATTAATATGACAAATAAATGAAAGTAGCGTTCATGCGTACGTACGGCTTACCGTCTCCATGAACGGTGCATTTCATTTCTTACCTATAAATGATTATGTAATATTATAAATGCATGTATATACTGGATATATATTATATATATGATATATAAATCATGATTATAATTCTGGATATAATGGATACATGGACAACTTGTAATTATAAAGGGTTTATTTTTGACTCAAGTACCAATGACCGTTATTAACTTAAATAATTACATAGTGTTCATGACATGGAAATAAGTGATATAAAAGGAATAATGAACTTTTAAAAGGTTCTAAAACAAGTATAAATTAACTCACATTTATTATTCAGGAGATTTAAGAACGACCGAGTCAAGTCAGACCCGAGGTAAGGGACATCGTCTCAATCTCCTTTCATTGAGGCATATTTTGTTTTATACACAACTTTCTTTTATACGGTGTATAAACCCCTTTGACTTTTACTTTTATACAAAAGGAATCTTTTTCTACGAAGCGTTTTAAAAACGACAAAAAAGGAATGTTTCTTTTAACGTAAGCGGTGACAACGACCTTTTCCACCGCCGCGAGTATTATTTGGTCTTTGACTTTCTGAACAAGCCGTAAGGTTTTTTTTAAATCGAATAAATACCATATACTCTTTTATGTATTTTGGTATTGAAAATGGTTTTTTATAATGGATTTTTTATGTCAATATATTTAAGTGATATATTGTGATCAAAGTATGTAAATGTTTTCTTTCCATTATATTTGTTTTATGTCTTATGATTTTTATAATGGTACTTGGACATTTGACGGGTGGTTACGTGATAAACCATATGACGGGTGGTTATGTTATAACCTCCAATGCATTGGGTATGGAAGTCGGCCGTATGGCTATTCCATTAAGTATGTATGGAAGTTGGCCATATGGCCATTCCATTAAGTGATATGTGTGGAAGTCGACCGTATGGTTATTCCACTTAAGTATGTTTATGTCCCAAGTTACCTTTATATGTTATGTGTTCTTTATATGGGTTTTATGGTAATCCTTTGGTTACAAAAAGGTAAGTAATGATATTTTATTCAGTGAAGAGTTCTTACTACTTCATGAAGGTAAAGGTATTACTTTGATAAAGTTATACATGGTTTACTTGATATTTGAAAAACTAATAGTTTTCATTCTTTGTGTATCCCTTACTGAGCTTTTTATGCTCACCCCAAGTTTTTTTGAAATGTTTTTCACAGGGCTTAATGTGGAATAGGGTCAAGGATGGGATCAAGGGAAAGCCATGCTATATAAAACATGGAACTAGACATGTTTCTTTTTAAGAGTTTTTATTTTATGGAATCTTAGTAGAAGTGTCTACTTTGTAATCTTTTGAGATGTAATAGTTATGTCCTAATTCTCTAAAACTCTAAACCTAAAAAGATCCTCAATGTGAATTATTCATTTAATTCAATATTAAGTAATGTTTAAGGTCGGGGCCTTATAGTACCTGTACACACACATGAAACACACTCAATGAAAAAGTGTAGAGTAAAAGAAAAGGAAAGCATAGTAAAGTGAAACTAGTATATATATAACCCACAAAAGTGTATCAACCTCTAAACAGTATAAGAAAGTGCTAAAGGTAAACTGAAAAAGAAAAGGGGAAAACACGTGCCCAACTGGGAAAGTGCCACAACCCAATAACAGGTAAACAAAACCAAACAACTGGAAGGGTCCCCCACCTGGAACCTGACTAAGACCACCGCACGCGGTCTAAGCTACCGAACTCCTAAACTCCACTGAAGTCACGACCAACCTGTCTGTCGTCTGCAAGGGCACACCAAGTGCGGGCAAAGCCCAAGTAGGGGTGAGTATAAAAATACTTAGTAGGATACCCTGAAGGCTCGAGGGAGAAACAAAGGAGGTACCGAAGGGTGAGCAGTAGATCGAACAGGGGAGAGGAAAGTAGTACAACAAGGGGTGCAGTAGAGTGACAGTAGAGAGTCCAGGTCAACCCAACAAGAGAAAGGTAGAAGACTCGTCCTAACACAAGGAGCTAGGAACGGTGAGAAGATGAACTTCTTGTCTAGATTTCGCTACCTATAGCAGGAGAGTAGACTCGTCCAACCACGTGAAGCTAGACGCAGAAAGCACGTGGCATACCCCACGCATCTTCGTCTCTCCTGGAAGGATATTAACCAAACCCAAGAAGTGGGTACTGGAACAAGGTATATAAAAAACCATATGCTCTGTCAAGAAGCCCGTACAAGACCATAAGGGGATCTCCATCCCATAGCTCAGCCCAAGAAAAGTGAGTCGCCCACATTTTTAGAAGTAAACACCATCAATTCCCAGTATCCTGCACATCTGCCCCAAACTACAAGTCAAGGGGCTCAAACCACCGCACCTAGACACTATCCGCTTTGGGCGGTACTGACTCGTCCACATGGTTTTAGGTCACGTCACAAGGACGCGTCTCGGTGGGGGAAAGCACCCCTCGTACTTGAGAGTTCTAGGTTAAGGAAAACCACACCTCGTCACTGCCCCGCAGTCGAGAGGTCTCCTCAAAGTCAAAGTTATCACACAACTAACCCATACAAACAAGGGTCTTGCTCCGGTAGTCATGAATTAAAGCCATAGACTAGCTTGGTATAAAGGACTGAGTCTGAAATGTCAACGAGTAACCCACTGCCCAGCCCTGCTGGAGGGTAATTCATAATAAGATATCGGGTGACCCACTGCCCAGCCCTGCTGGAGGGTAATTCATAATAAGATATCGGGTGACCCACTGCCCAGCCCTTCTGGAAGGAAAACCCTAATACATCATCAGGAGACCCACTGCCCAGCCCTACTGGAGGGTAAACCTGGGATAAGTCATCAGGAGACCCACTGCCCAGCCCTGCTGGAGGGTAGACCTGGAAGGAGTCGACAGGTGACCCACTGCCCAGCCCTGCTGGAGGGTAAACTCTAATACATCATCAGGAGACCCACTTCCCAGCCCTGATGGAGGGTAAACCTGGGATAAGTTGTCAGGCGACCCACCGCCCAGCCCTGCTGGAGGATAGACCTGGAAGGAGTCGACGGGTGACCCACTGCCCAGCCCTGGTGGAGGGTAAACCTGGAACAAGTCGACAGGCGACCCACTGCCCAGCCCTACTGGAGAGTAGACCTGAAACAAGACGACAGGCGACCCACTACCCAGCCCTATTGGAGGGTAGACCCTCAAGAGTCCTCGGGTGACCCACTGCCTAGTCTCTGCTAGAGGGTGAACCTTGAGAAGTCCATGAGCAACTCATTTCGATCACACGGGAGTGCACTCGATCACCTGCCAACTTTCCACCTCATCGGCCCCGGCACGACCAACCACATCTCATTAAGCATTTTCTCCACTTACACGAGAGTGCACGCGATCACACGTCAAAGGTCTGCTACAAAGACGGTAGAAGAATCACCATTGGGGAACCTTTAATATTTCCACATTTAATAATATTGCACATGAGGCTCTTCTCGCCTGAACAGATTACACCATTGTAATCCTCACGGAAAAACACGCGAGATAGACTACTTACTCACCCGAAATGGTCAACCGGTGAAAAAGGTACTATTCACCATAACCAACCTATGTGGGTCCCGCACCCCGACTCTGATACTCGTCGGGAGAACTGCGTCATCGCGATGCTCTCGAAAAAACACGCAGATACGACTACCAGAACGCCCCAAACGGACGCCTGGTGAAAAAGGTGCGAAAACGCTGCACATAGATGAAGAGACGGCCCATGGGGCCCACGCCTCAACTCCGGCTTTGACGCCTGAAACCACCCCAGTCAATTTTGCCTCGATTCCAGGGACACAATTCTGTTGACGACGCCTAAAACGAATTCTGAATGCAGAACCTGCAACTCCCCGCGTTATACGCAAACGGGACACCGTGGGGCCCACACCTCGGGCCCGGATTTAGGCGGGCGAATTGCACCATTGCAATCCCCTCGGAAAAACACTCAAAAATGAGTACTCAAACACCCCAAACGGATGTCGGGTGAAAAAGTGGCGTTTCACCGTAAAATGTGCGAACTCGGCCCCGTGGGGCCTGCACCTCATCTCCAACCCGAACGCTTCAGAAAGGTCCTCAAAAAGACCACACGAGAACTGGGATCACGATGCCGCTGACGGCGCGTCAATCTGACATCCCAAGCGGGATTTAGGTCCAATGCAGCAACTAATTAATTAATCAAATAATTAGTTAATCATTCGTATAAATAGTTTCATGCCACCGAGCGACGAAACCAAACCGCAGGGGCTCCGAACCAGCTTTGGAAGTATTAGATCAGCTTCGAGGCCACTGCGCCTCTGACAGCGCTTCAAACGGACGTCCAGATACAGAGCCACTTCTGTCGCAGTATTAAAAATAATATAATATTATTAAATTAAAGTGTGTTTTGGGTCACCCGGCTTCTGGCGCAGAATCCAAAAACCCTGAAACATACTTTAGCAAGGGCGTCTCGCTAACACGGTCTCGTAGCTGCAGACGGCGTGTCAAACGGACGCGCCGTTTAGGAGTTACGGCCCCCCGAATGCAAGGGGGCCATCCGGGCCAGTTCACCCCGGTCGGCCCGGTCCGAACCGCCATGGCCCGCTGGCCGCGGCCCTCCCAGCAGAACCGGACCCTCTCCTCGTGTCCGGTTTTTACAAAAGGATCGGCCTGTTGGCCGGTCTCTGTGTCGTCGCCCAACAGGACCTGCTTTGTGTGGGTCCTCGCTCCCAGCAGACCGGCCAAGCGGCCGGTCTCCGTTGACAACCAACAGGACCTGCGTCGCGTGGGTCCTGGTTCCCCAGCACGCCCGAGGTCAGGCCTCGGGCTCCTCCGCCGAACGCGCATGGTCGGCGCACCTCGCTGTAGCCAGCACCACCGTTTCCCTGCTCCATTGGTCGCCTGCACCGTCGCTCAACGGACTGCCTTCTCCGCCTCCAATCGGATCGTCGGCACCGTCGCCCATAGCCACCTGCTCCGCCTCCGCTCGGATCGTCGGGCTACCGCGCATGCAGCTGGACCAGCCTGAAAACCGCTGAAAAACCCCCAAAAACCTGCGAACTTCACTGGATGTTTGCGAACATGTCGGGAATCGGATTTTCAATCTGAAACATGCGTCAGGAAGCTCAAAAACAGTACTACGCATTTTTGGGCTTCACTCGATGATTGGGAATTAATTTTATGCATAAAATTGTACTTGACGTAGGGTATATAAATAAAAAAATGCAAAACGTAAACTCCTACCTACGAGGGCGTAGCCTGGAGCTTCACCGCATGATACGCCGCCGCCACAACGCTCGGAGTGGAAGAGGATTAGTGAGGGGATCTCCTTGGTTGAGCTCCTCTACCAGGGGATGAACAAAGGGGAAGCGAGGGAGGGGGGTTAAGCTTAAATAAAAAAACAAATTAATTAAAAAGTTTTAATTAATTTAATCCTCCAAATTAACCCGGACCCGAAACTCTTGGCGGGGTCAAGATTAAACCTCCCCTAGGGTAAACAACACCTCTCGAGCACAACTGCGGTCTCGTAATTTTAATCAGAGGCCATGTTCAAATGTTATATAACTGAACGCCTGAGACCACCAAATTACAAAAACACCCCTGGGGCCATTTTTCATTGACGGCCCGCACCCGCGAAGATTACACCCCTCCTAGGGTTAACGGCACGTTCTGAACTCAACAGTGCCCTCATTTTTCCAATCCAAGCCACCGTTTAAGAGATACTTGTGTTAAGCCGTTAATCGAATAAATTAATTAATTTAATTATCTGTTTAACGTTCCAAAAGCGAGCGAGGGGTCCAAACGTCCTGCACCGATAAGTTTTATGTCGTTCTTAGGGTAAAAACCCTATTCTGGACCCATTCGTACACTCGGATATTTGATCTGAAGCACCGTTTAGGAGTTATCCCATTTATTTGGCGTTCCTAGTGTGAACGCACTGAAAACTTATTTTCGGCCACACCGTGGCTCGAAATCGCACGCCGTCTGAAGGCACTGATCTAGAATAATATCAAGAATATTAAAAATTATTTTATATCCAAAAAATGGGTTCTTACATTTATATTATGATTTTATTAACAATTCCTAGATAAAGAAGTGTTTCAGGTAATAATCACTTTGGTTATCATAAGTGTTTTTACTTTTTATTCTTGATCTTATTACTTAGATAATGATTTACTTACTTCCATAAGGTGAACATTTCTTTATATATCATATATATTCAGCATATAAACATAGATAATAGATATACATATATGGAATGGAATACACTGTTCAGGGAGACAATAGGTCGTACATATTCATGAACGTTGTTTTCATTTTCTTATCGTATTGAATGGAAGAAAATAAATGACACACACACACAAATATATATATATATACATATATATTATTCCATTATAATTATAATGTCATATATTTCATACTTATTCATTATATATATTTTTATAATCATTCTTGAATGGTTAGCATGGAGAATGGATCTAATCGTGTCGTGGAGATGGTAATTCATACTTACACACGAGTGACAGTATCATTCCCTTAATAGATAAATGAAAGGAATTGGATGGTATCTTAGTTATAAAAAAACTACATCATTTCATATTTATTATTTACATCCTTTATATTCATTGGTATACCCATTGAAATAAAGTATATGTGAAAAATAGTTTACACCATGGTCATGCAGATGGTAAGTCGTACGTACGCATGCATGGTGATATTATTTTTCATAGGATGGGTAAAAAGAGGAATATTGTTATCCCATAATCCTAAAAAATATCATAATATATTATATTCGGTATTTATTAATTTATTATGTAAAAAATATATATTGAGGAAGTAGAATAAGAAAATAAAATGAATTGAATTGGTAAAATGATTACCTCTTCTTCCAGTATATCCTTTTGATTTACACAAAAGGACTTCTTAAGTTGTATTTATGACCAAAGTATGGCCTCTAGGATGATGTGAGGGAATTTGGTAGTAGAAATGGGTAGTTATTGTCCGAAACAAAGGGATTTATAGGTTTGAATAAAGGATAAGGAAAATTTCCCTTTTATAAGAGAGGGGAGGGTCACTTTTGGAAACTCTAAAACTATCTATTTAATATAAATTGATTTTAGATTTCAAATAGATATAAAGTGATTTTTTTTAGAATATAAGATGAGTGTGGGTATAAATATTATAAGCCAATGAATTTTAGACATTTTTAGGTAACAATATTAACCTTATCGTGTGGCTATAACTCTTAGTTAAATTGTTTAACTCTTACTGTGACTGCTTGAATTTTTATAATATAGGGTTAATAGAGTTACTTTAAATTGAAAAAAAAACAATTGCATAATTCATAACATCTTTAAAATTATCATATTTATTTTTCAAAAATATATATTTCTATTAATTTTAAATAATTTAATAAAATATTATTTATTTTAAAATATCATTTATGTCAATTTTGACACTATTTATTACTTGACTTTTTCAAAACTCATAACAACTTGATTCCTTATAAAACCTAAATTAACTCATCCCTAAAATTTCAAATTCATACAAAATATTCATGTATGTCATAAAATATTCAAATTATTCTTATTTTAATATTATTAATATCATTTTATTGATATTTCCATTAATTAAACAATTACGACGTCATTATTATACAATACATTAATTAGCTTATTTATTTGACAAAAATTAAAATTAAAATATAAATATAAATATAAATTTATTATATTTATAAGTAATATTTTTAATACAACTTATCTTATTGATAACCCTCTATTAAAAATGATTTAGTTATTATAATTATGAGTATTACATTTTTAACTAATCTTTAAATAAAATATAATAAAAGTATTATTCTTACCCAAGTGTCTTAAAAAGATCATAATTTCAGTATAATATTCATTATGGTCTAAATAAACTTATCCAGTTAAATTAGGATAGGTTTTAGTGTAACCTTAAAATATTATAATATTATTTTTACATTTAATTTCCTGATAAAAATATACTAAAGTTACTGTTCACCAAAAAAATATGTTGTTCCTACTAGAAAACAAATTTAATATAAATTACCACCATGTATATCCATGTTTTTTAATTCCATTCAAAAAATCAGTAAAATTATATTTAATGTTAATCCCGCAAATGTGGCTAGAAGGCAGGTAAAAGGGACGTTAAAAAGTTTAATAATTTTTTTTATATAATTCTATTATAAAAATGATTCTAATTAACTGCATTGAATTAATATATTTATTATTTATCTATTGTTACATTAATATAAATTAAAATTAAAATAATTATTTAAATGAAAAATTCGGTTTTTTAACAACAATGTAGTATTTTTCACTATTCATCAAAAATTGAAACTTTTTAGAAAAATACAAAAAAATCACACTAAGCTAATTTTGATATTCTGAATTAAAAAATAAGGACTATTTTGAAAAATAAAATTTATGAATTTCATAATGTGATTAATAGTATTTATAACCTATTTTTTGAATGGCAAGTTTGATATATCGTGGTGTGCTCGAACTCGGTGTTTTGTGCAGCACAAGCTATTTAATTTATTTAAAAAGATAATGTACCATGAAATTTCAGGGTGTTAATCAGAGAAATATTGAGGATTTTATCATTAAAAAAATATCCCTAGTGGCTAATAATTAATATCAAGGGTTTTTGGTGTTGATGAATGGAAATTCCAATTAAATATCATTAAAAACATTCTTAAGGAAAATGTTTTTTTACTTAAAATACATTTTAAAAACTAAAAATTTACAAAATATAGTGGAAAAAAATTCTTTAAAAATATTCCTGGAAGATTATAAAGGAATATACAAAACAAATAATAGTCGGGATGGTGTAAAAATCTTTTCATGTTTTAGATTCCAAAAATAAATACTTTTTTCAAAACATTTTGTAGAAGAGTCAAAAGTTAAACACTTAGAAAACATTAAGAAATTTCCTTTTTAAAACCTTTAATAAAAATTTAAAATATCATATAAAATTTAATTTGGCATAAAAATATGTTTATAAAAGAAAAATTTTGAAAACATTTTAGAAAAAATTTAATGGAATAGAAAGATACATGACTTAAAAGAAGAAACAAGATCGGTATCACTTGAAAATGACTTTAGTGATGTTTCTTTAATAAATAAGGGAGGAAATGGAAATCAAATATATAAACCATGTTCATAAATATATCAAATTAAAATATATTTGTTTAAATAAAATAATATCTTCTGATTTCCCCTTAAGGATCCTTGAACATAAACAATCCTGAAAAGAAAAAATATTATCACATAAAGCCTTTCCCACTTTTGTAACTCTTTAATCATAATCTGGGGAAATAATAATATGAAATTAAACATTAAATACCTTGAAAATAATGATATTAATGATATATTTTGTCAAATTGGTTTTATATACACCGTTTAAAATAGTATTGGTTCATATCATAATTATAACTCCCAAATAAATTGAATTTGAAACAAATTACCATTACAAAGATCATATCATTGAATTGATAATTAATCGATGGAGATATTATGTGTAAGAAATATAAATCAATAAAAAATAGTGTATATATATATTAAAACAATTTATATATCTATTTACACATAAACATGTCGTAAAAATTTCAATTAAGAAAATTTATAACCCAATGAAAGAAAATTGAGTTAAGAATACCTTTACCACTTTGTAACTTTTAATTCAAACCCTTTTGGATAAATTAATTAAAATTGAAACATAAAATATAATTATGTATTAATTATTCATGATATAATATATAAAATGGTTATTATATATACTCTATAAAATAAATTAGTTTCATAACAATAAAATATGCCTCAATAAAAGTAAATTGAGATGAAATCTCTTACCTTGAGTCCATAAATTCCTTGTATGACCTTTAACTCTTGTATAATAAAATAATATTAATTATTTAAATTATTAACAAAAATTTATAGGTTTAATCCCTTATCCTTAAACTATTTTATTTATTTATCTTAATGATATAGAAAATTACTTAATTAGTGAAGTCCACACCAGATACTTTGAGAATATTCGGTCCATAATTTCAAAATAGCTTTGATGTGTAGACCACTGTCAAAGTGATCATTTTCCCATCATATATAGAATAATATTAATAAACTCATTATGATTTTAATACATCAATTATAATTTTAAATCCAACCACTAAATATGGTTATAAAAAATTAACAATGTTACCATCATAGAGGTTGTAGGTCATACGAACACATAAGTAGCATTTCATTTTTTCAATGATAATTTTGGAAAAATTTAAGTATTATTTTATAATTAAATAACTATATTTGTATCATAAATATAATATTACTACTTTAAATATTATTATATATATCATCCATGTGATGTGGTGATGAAAAATGAATCATATCGCTTCATGGAGGCGGTAGTCCACACTTACGCATGATCGATGTTATCATTTTTTATTGAATGGAAGGGTAAAAAATTAAATGATATATTATATTTTAATAATGATAAATATTTCATTAATATCATATATAAATATTAATTCTATAATTATAATAATCTATGATATGTGGTGATGGAAAATAAATTATATCAGTTCGTAAGGCGGTAGTCTCCCATACATATAAACAACAAATTCATTTCATATTTTATGGAGGGTGTAGATTGATATAGGTTATTAAATTAACATATTATTATATAGGTTTATGGAAGATAGTTATTTTACTAAATAATCATGTTTAAGTAATATTTTAATGAGGTATAAGAAGAAATAAAACTGAAATACTTGGTTAAGAATGATACCACTTCATTGGGAAACCTCCTTTGTTTAACACCTTAAGACCACTAAGGTTGGTATTATATAATAAATAATGACCCTAAAATAACAGGAGGGATTTAATTAATGTAATTTTTTATATATTTTCTAAAAAAGTTTTTTAAATGTCTATAAAAAGAATCAGTGATTCCCTTTTATAAGAGAGGGGAGGGTCTCTCTTATAATTTCATAAAATGCTAAATTAATATAAGTTAATTTTGGTGTTCATATTGATCCAAATTAAATATACTAAAATTTAAGATGTGGATTAGTCTAAAACCTCTTAGAAAATTAAATTTTGATCATTTTTTACAATTTTTTTACACTTATCTTTTGGTTTTAACCCATTGTTAACCCTTTTCACACATACTGCGATAATAAGGTTTTTATCGTTTTAGGATAATTATAGTAGTTATAAATCAAAAAAAATCCCATAAATATACTATGGTAGATATTATAAACCATATCATAATCACTTTTCAAAATATAATATTTTTAGGAATTTTATATCATTTAATAATATATTATTTATTTTAAAAAATCATTAATGTCAATTTTTAAATGTATTAATTACATTGACTTTAATAACTACAAGGTAAAAAATTAAATTCAAAAAAAAATATTTTATTACATATATAACCTATTAGATTTATCTTTAAAAATCATTTTTAACATTAAATATATAAAATTATATTTATTTTAATACTAAAACTATCATTTATTTGGTTTTTCCATTTATTGAAATATTACTACATCATCTTTCTATAGGTATTTAAGGTAATTATTTAGTCATTAATAATTAAACAAATATTATAATGGTGGATATAAATCCATAATATTTTAAATTAGTTTTACTAACCGATTATAACTTCTTTTTATCTACATGTTTAAAATATTATTCTTATTAAATACAAGAGTGTGACATTTTTGACATTTCTTTACATAAAATATTATAAATATCATAATCACACTTAAATGGAAAAAAATGAAATATAACTAAATATTATAAAATAAGGGATGATATGGACTCAAAAAATATTATTAATGAAATATTTAGTGACATTTTATAGTCCTTATCATATAATTTTTAACCCTTATTTACCCAATTTACCCTTTACCATGGTAAAAAAATCAAATGGTTACTATTCATATTGAAAAAATAAAAGAGAAATATTTTTAAAAAAATTACATCCTGATTAAAAATATGTAATCCATTTTTCAAAATTTAAAACAAAAAAATTATAAAATTTAATTTAAAATCAAACCAGTAAAATGAAATGCATAAAGGTTTTTTTATAAAAATGCCCTTTTAAATATATAATGTTTTATAGTTAATTAAAGTGTAACATTAATTTCAAAAACCATTATTGGATTGTTTTAAATCAAAATGAACTAATTTAATTTTTAAAAATAATTCTAAAGATGATTTTAGTTTATAAATACTTTAAAAAATATAGTTTTTGATAAAAGTAAGAATGTTTTCACTATTCATTGAAAAATATATTTTTTCAAAAAAATAGCAAAAATTCACCCAAATATAATTTTGATATTTTGATTTCAAAATTTATATTTATTTCTTCAAATATAATTTCTGAAATTTCTAAAAACTTATTATATTATTCTCTCAATAAAAAACTTTTTTGAAGAAAACATATATTTGAAGAGTAAAATCCCTTTTCTAAAAATAGAGAGCTTATTTCCTAAGAATTAATCAAAAAATTTATATTTATTATAACTTATATATATATATATATATTTCAAAAATTAATCAACCCTATAAATACCCACCAATTTAAAGGCTATGTTATAATAGTCGCATTTAAATAATAATATTTCTTGGTTTATTTAGGGTAAGTATTGCATGTCTTAAAAGTTATTGAACATTATGTATTATTTTAAAATCTTAGGATATTACAATAAACAAGTTAATAAGGCTCTCAAAGTGACAATGTTGTTTTTAAGTGATGAATCAATGAGGTCAACTTCCTCAACATCATCAAGTAAATCAAGTGTTAAGTTCCTTAGGTCACATGTTAATGAAGTCATCATATTTAGTACCCCTCTTCCCATTTCCTCCTCTTCCAATTCTTATCTTAATACACCCCTCACTTATTATTTTTCTTTCTCCTCTAGTCACAATAATTATGAAGACCTAAAATACAATCATTATCAACTTGAAAATGGTTTCCATAAACTTTGTTCATTATAAAAGGAACATAATAAAAAATACAATAAATTGTTATATGTTAATAAACAAATTATAAAAGATAGGGAAAAAATAATTAATAAAGAAGAATAATTATCCATGAAAATAAAGTTGCAAATAGATGTTAATAAGATTTAATCCACAATAAAATACCTCAAAATATCTCCTTCTAAATCCACTCAAGGTAAAAATGATCTAAATAAAAAAAATTTATCAAAGGAATAAAAAAATGGTCTTGTCATGGTTTCTCAAATCATGGAAGAACATCAAAAAATCCATCAAAAAAACCTTTTATTAAAGGTGACTTATAATTTAGGTTTTCTAATTATTTTAACATAATTGAAAATTTAATTTATGAATGTTATTGAAATAATTGATGATATGGGAGTCAAAAATCAATTTATATTTCATCCAATATTATCAAAATAAAATATCATACTAAATATATCTAGATACCCAAATATTATTGGCTAGCATTAGAGAGCCCAGTTTTTTTTGGGTACCAAAACCTTTAGTTATTTTATTTTGTAGTAAAATTTCCTTTAGGGAAAAATATAATAATCACTATAGTGCCCGAATAGTGGTTTCTCAAGAAACATTTTTAGATACAACTTTAAATTCAATAAAATAAATAAAGTATAAGGATGTCACATCACCTTTAATGATAACTATAAGGGTAATATAATCAGTGAAGGTACCATCTTTTTTTATAACTCAACTCTTATTAAAATGTTTTATTTTTCAAATTCATGAAACAAAATTTTCTATGAATTAGTCAACTGTGTGATAGTGATTTTAAAATATCTTTTGAAAATGTTTATTGTCTATTTTTTTAATCAAAATTAAATCTCTCATTTACCAATTAAAATTTTTAAAATGTTTATAAAATCAACTAAATGTCCTTTGGTAGAAAAAATTCCAAATTCTTGGGTGAATAATTTAGTGATTTGGAGATTTGGGAATTTATCATGGATCCCTTAGTCATTATAGCACACACTCACATGTAAAACTCAACTATAATGAAATAGTACAACATTTACCCAAACTACATTTCAAATATGAACTGGTTTGTGAACCATGCCAATATGGCAAGAACAAAAATATTTATTTAAATATTAAAAATTAATTTCTTATTATAAATCAAGTCAATTAATTCATCTTGATTTATTCATACCTTCTCAATTTGACGGTCCGGGAGTTATATTGTACACTTTTTTATTTTTGATGACTTTACATTATTCACTTGGACTTGCATCTTATCACATAAAAGTGAATATCGAAAATCCGTCATCAAATTATCTAAAATGGTTGAAAATGAAAAATGTTTTAAAATTATTTATATTTTTATTAATCATGGAGGATAATTATACAATAATAAATTTGATGATTTTTATTATCTTATGGCTTTAACCATTCTTTTTTTCTCCTCGAACCCCACAACAAAATGGGGTAGTGAGGAGGCAAAGTTAAACTATCTAAGAAATAACACTATATATTATAAATGAATTTAATTCATATTTATATTTTTTGGGTAGTGGACATCAATACTACTTACTTTATCATTAATTGCATTCTCATTTGATCTTTTCTAAAAAAAATACCACTTACAAAATTAGAAAAATAAAGAACCTAATAAGGCATTTTTTATATTTTTTGGTTGTAAAGGTTTTATTATTAACACTGAAGGAAATATTGTAAAATTTGACTCAAAAACTGATGAAGTAATATTTCTTGGGTACTCCTACTAAAGTTATGTATATTGATACTTTAAAAAAAGTATTAAAATGTGTTAAGTATTCATTCATGTAGTTTGTTATGAAAATATTCCAAATTATCTTTCTCAAAATGTTGTTTAAATTTATTTTATGACATAAAATGAACATTTTAAATATAAATAAGTTAAATATTATGAATAATATCTTTAAAATTTATTAACTAATGATTTTAAAAACATGAAATTGTATTAGAAGATCTATCATAGATGTGGTTGAAAATCTTGACTATTCAAATCAATTAGAGTCCAAAAATATTAATGATCTCCGTATCAATGAAAATTTGGTTCTTTACATGAAAAATGAATTGAACAATCTCATTTTAAATAATTTATGGACTCTTATGGAGAGACTTAATGATCATCCTTCTATAATATCTAAATGGTATTTTAGGAGTAAGTTATATTAGATTGGTAATATCACTAGAAATAAAGCTAGTTTAGTAGATAATGATAACAACCAAGAAGAATCAATAAAATATTGTGAATCTTTTCATCCCTAATTTTATTGGAATCTATGAGAATATAATTTTCATTGGTCTCTCAACTATATTTCAAACTCTTTAAAATGTAGGTTCAAATCACCTTCTTAAATTATTTTATTAATGAAAATAGTTTTGTATAACAACCACCTAGTTCTATAAATACTTATTTTCCAAATTATATTTTCAAATTAACTAAATATCTTTATGGTTTAAAATAATACTCTTGTGGTTGGTATAAACATTTATCAAATTTTCTTTTATCAAATTATTTTAAAATAGAAAAAACCAATTCAACAATTTTTCAAAAACACATCTAAAATGATTTTTTACTCATCCAAATTTATGTTTATGAGGTAATTTTTTGAACAACCAATAAATTTATTAGTTTTTAATCTTTTTTATTTATTGAAAAATTAATTTTAAATAATCTTTATGGGTGAACTCCAATTCTTTCTCGGTTTTTAAATTTCTCAAAATAATGATTGAATTTTTCTAAACCACGAAATAAATGGTAATGAACTCTTAAAATGACTTCAAATGGATCAAGATATGTCAATTCGTACACCCATGAGTAAAACATGTAATCTAGTATTAGAAGAATACGGTAATCTGGTCAATAATAAGCATTATAGAAATATGATTAGTATTACACTTTATTTTACTATGAACCAACCTGATGTCAAGTTTGGTGTTTGTATTTATTCTCATTTTTTAATAAAATTTAAATGAATCTCATCCTAAATGTATTAAAATAATTTTTTATTATTTAAAAGTAACTAAAAAAATTGTTTATTTTTTTCAAAAGGAATTATATTTGAATTAACTAGTTTTTTCAACGCTGATTTTGGTGGATATCAACTAGATAGGAAAAATAAATGTTATACATGTCACCTAAATGTAAAATATTTCATCTCATGGAGTAATGAGAATAATTCTTTTTTATATTTCTATATCTTAAGTACAATACATATTCATTGGGAGATATTTCACTAAAATAATATAGATGAAACACACTCTCTTGGAATTTATGTGTACATATAACCATATCTCTATTAGATTTAATAGTACCAATTCCATTAATATCTCTCAAAATACTATCCAAAACACTCACACTAAACCCTTTGACCTTAGCCACCTTTTCATAAGAGATCACTTCTAAAAGGGTAATATCTTATTTGAATTATTTAGGAAAGAATATCAACATGCTAATATTTTCACTAAACCACTTTCACTTGATCATTTCAATTTATTTAAATGTGAATTAGGAATAGTATATTTGTGACACATTCCATTTGACCTTGCATAACTTGGATAATTTTTTAAATTTTAATTTTAAATATTATTCTTCTAAATTATTTTTTATATTATTTATTTTTATTTTGGCTATATGATTCCTATATCTCACATGTACAATAATTTTAGGGGTATAATTATATCCTAAATTCATAATATTTCATTTATAGATATTTTAAAAAAAAAATTATTTCTAAAATAAAAAAAAATATGTTTACTCTTATTTTTAAACTTCAAAGTCATATTTTCTAAAATAAGTAATTTTGTAATATTAATACTAAGTTTAAAAAAAATTAAGATTCAAATAAAATGAGTTTTAAAATTGTTTTCAAAACTAAAATGATCAATTACGTATATACACTCTTATTTTTAAATGTTTAGTTTTATCCATCTTAAAGAAAGATTAATTATGGATAAATTTTTTCTATATATAAATTTCCCTCTAAAAATGTATTTTTTAGTTATATTTTACTAAATTCAAAATTGGATAATACTTTTAAAGGTTACTTTCACATTCAAAGTAACTCCTTCAATCTTTTTAAATGAATAAATCACTCATTATTGGAAAACCCAGTCTTTAAGGGAATGAGTGTCATAAAAAAGTTATGTTCCAATTTTATTTTCCTTTTCATTATTATTTTCATATTTCCTATTTTTCTCTATCTTTTATATTCTTTTACTTCTTCCATTATTTTTAAATTTACGTTTTCTTTCTCTTTTCTAAAAATATTTTTAAAAATATTATTTTAAACTTCCCCTATATTTATCTCTAATGATATTATTATGAAATATGGTAAGTTTGTTTTGTTTAATTGCTAAGAATATTGAATACATTGTGTTTCATATCATGTATACATTGGCATCTTGAATACATTGTTATATTTTTCACTCTTGATTTAAATTTGATATACAACTTTTTATATTAAGTGTGTGTGATCATAAAAGGAGGGAGATTATTGTACCTCTCTGTCATGGGATTTTCATGATAAAAACACACTCTTATTTATATAAAATTTCTATTTGAGTGATTTTTTATCCCACCTTTTGGTCTTTATATGATTTCATTGATAGAATTGATGAAGTTATTAAAGTCTACTCAAAGGCTTCTTAGTGATCTTGTTAAAGGATTATATCTAATATGATTCATGATTTAAGATCTTGGAATGAAATTGTAATACCAATATAAGGCCATGTAAGGAAATAAAGAAGGAAATATTTAAAGATAAATGTTGCATGTGGAACCAGATAGTTCTTGGTGTTGGAAAAAAAAAATATGCAGTATAAGTCCACCAGCCAACTAGTAAAGGAGGACTGTTCAGCTGGTGGAAGTAGGCAGAGCTTGGAAGATCCAACCAAGCCTACAAGATAGTTGGTGGGATCATCTAAAAATAGAATTTCTCCAATATATATTAGTCAAGATGCATTTACTAGAGCCTTATATTCTTTAACATATTCCATTAAATCTACGAATTGACTCAAGGGACATTTATCTGTTATAAAGACTAGTAATAGAGACCTAAGGTGGATTGGATATTTTTAATGAACTAGTGAAATAACTACATACTTAAATCAAAGATGAAAAATTAATATAAATATCAAATTTATATCAAAGAACTAAATCCAATTATCCATAAATCACTTAATGGATATCTTCTTCCATATTCTCTCAATATCTCATCTCAAATTTTTAATATCCTTTTGACATATTAGGGAGTACAATTTTATCAATTTCACCCTATGTAAAACTTCCTCTACTCATATTTTTCTACAATAGGTGGTCACACAAAAAAATTGAGGGATGGGTTCCTTAGATACCTATAATGCTTAAGAGGGTGATAAAAATAATAATCATGAGGGATGTATTTCTTGATCACTTCTAAGATCAAGGGATTTATAACATAAACCTATCAACTCTAGGGGAGGGGTACTAGGGTCTCACATCAAGATATTTTTAAATAAATTAATCCAACCATGTTTATTATCTCTTTCAATTTACACATTGAATCATTCAAACTCTATACACATAATTGCATAAATTTGAAATGATCATCTCCATTTTGAATAATCTCTCAATTAATATTGAAATTAACTTTATAATATATATCAAATTTATCAATTTATATCTTTATCAAAAATTTGCTTTATCATTTAAATATCATTTTTATTTGAATTTACCATGTTTTTTTTGGAATGATGATGATGAAGTCATAAGAGGGGTGAATTGTGTTCTTTTAAAAAACCTGTCAAATTAAAAATGTCCCTATTAAAATGAAGTGATTGTGTACTTATCTATCAAAGATGAGTAATTAGTGGAAAATAAATAATGATAAGAATAGTGATATGTATAGTGGTTTGTGGCACAAAGATCCCCTTCTCCACCGCACCAATTCTCTCTCTGTTAGCTTGGAAATTTTCACTAGTAGGTATTCTCTTCAGGGACCCCTAAAAATAAGTGAAAGAAGTTAACACCATACAATAAGGATTTTATAGGAAATTAAGGTTATTTTATAGTAAATTTAAATATCCACAACTTGATATTAGAAGATGAAACCCCTCCATGATTGAGTACAAGAATTCGACACTTTAATAAAATCAATGAGATGTGGAAGTTGAATACTGGTTCAACTTAGATTTATAGTAGCAATTAATAGACCTATATGATCTTAAATAAATTATAGTAGTAGAAAAATAATCTTAAATGTCACACAATATTATTGTTTTTTAAAAAAAATTAAATAAAAATGTCAATGTCACACAGGATTCATTTTTCTTTTCACTAAGAGAGAACAATGATGCACAAAGATTTTTTTCCTTCTTTAAATAACCAAAAACAATGACTTTTTCAACACATTAGATTTACTAGAGTTTTCATGTTATTATAATCACATTCTTTATATTGAAATATATAGAGAGAGAGAGAAAGAGAGATAATAAAAATATTCCATCAGTTACAACAACTCCTCCTTCATCAGAAATATAAAATAAATTGAGTTTAAGAGATTTAACAAATTCTTCCAAGAATATCACAGAACCATTGATTTTTTAATTAATTTATATAATAAATATATAATAAATTAATTTAAAATAATTTGAATAAATCTTATAATAATATATCCAAAATATTATATGTGTTGAATATTTCCTTATTTGAAATAGAAACAATTTAAGACTTCAGAAACACACCTTTAATATCATTGAACCAATTCCTAAAAACTTGCAGCAATATCCATAATAAAATTTAAAAACATGAATTTAAATAACCTTGTGTCCTTTTTAATTTATAGGAAAATGATGTTAAAATAATTCGATAATTTTTCTATTTAAAATATTCACTAAAATTATCATAATTTGTTTGATCACATTTCTTGGATTTTATGATAATTTATCCAGCTGATAAACTACTGAGAATATTCTAGATAAAAAAGATATCTTAAAATACCAAGAAACATATAAAATAGAGTATTGTAACCTAGTCAAAATATACAATAATATTGACTTATATCATTGTAATATTTCTAATTAATCAATATTTAATTATTCTATACTGACTTTTTGTAAAAATTAATATCTTCATGTAGCCTTATTTTCTTGATTATTCATACTATTATCACAAGCAAAAAGCCTATAAAATATCATGTACCACCACTGATATTTCTTATAAAAGGTTACATAAGGACATTTATTTGCCTAAAGCATAAGTTATTCTCCTTCATTTTTTCAAGTATCACCATGAAGTATGGAATATAAATATTTGGTTGTCGTGGTTTATGCAAGTGATGTTCATGAATGATAATTATTTAAAAAAATGTGTATGCAATAGTTAAGAACTCCATGAATATCAAGGTGAAGATCCATGTTGAGGTACAGACTCTTGTAGGTTTGTAATACTAAATTTAGTGATTCTAAAATAGATCAAAATTTCCCCTATTTAATGTACAAACAAAGTGAGGTGCTTCTACTATTTAAGTTCATCTGGAATTGGAAAATAAACATGTAGTCTGATATCCATTGTATACATATCATCATGAAGAATCATCAAGTTCCAGATAGATCATTCATCTATTATTCATATGATGAATGTAATTCAAAATGTATGTGATAATATTATGACATCAATTTACAAATCAAGGAGATGACACACTATTATTAAAAATTCCGTATGAAAACTTATTTCAGTTTCATTAAAAATACATAAAATATGATAGGTCAAGATCCCCTCTCATTATAGTGACCATGTTGATGCAGTAAATATAATAAAGAAATTTATAGGTCATTAAGGTATAGTTTATCTCATTCAAACTCTAGTTCCATTCGAATAGCCCTGTAGAAAAACTCCTCAAGAAGGTTGTCCTCTTCGGATCATCTACAATCAATTTTTATAAAAAAATAACCTATAGAATACTTCTCATCATCTTTTTGGGAACCAAAATCATGTATAATTGTGATACTCCTCCTAGAAAATGTATTAATGTATAGCATGTTAAAATCCATAGCAGTAACAGTAACATAATGTTCAAGTTTCCAAACATTGGCTACAAACGTTGGGATCATTTCACAAAACATTTGGTTTCCTAACCTAATATTTATACAAACATTGGGTTCATTTTCCAAATGTTTTTTTGTTACAACTAAATTTTTCTCAAAATATAGGGTTCACTAAAAGTAACATAGGTATCAAAAAACCTTCTAAAACTGAATAATTTACCATCAGTATTCACTAGTTTTTTAGACCCTTTTTATAATAGATTCAGTGTTCATATCAGCATACTTATATTTAGGTAATATCAATACCTTTCAAATGGATCGAAAACCACCCTTATCTGATTTAAAATTCTCTCTATATCGTCAAAAAATAGAAGCAACAAAATTTTGATAAACTAGTAACTCAGCAGATTCATCATATACCTTCATATATTTTATTGAATATCAAAACATCCCTTTTATCCTTTAATTAAAAATAATTAAATTAAGATAAATTTCTTGGATTTCCATTTCACTATGTTGTGCATGATTTCGATATTTATAGATCTTATAATAAATGAAAGATAGTATCTATTTAAATCTATTCCCTGTAGAATCCATAAATCATTTCATCAAATTTGGTGGTTTTTTAAAGTACCAAAGAGATCATTTTAGACTAAATCATAAACAAATTAAATTAATAGAAATATATTATTTGTCCATTATGAAAATTTTTACATCAATATAAAAAAATTTCCTTCATATACCATCAAAATATAAAGGTGACTTTCAACTAAAAAGTTTTAGGAAATTTTTTCATCATCAAAACAATTGACTTAGATTCCAATATAAACATATAAAAAGAAAACAATATTTTTATCTTTAAAAATTAATAAAAAGTGTAAGATTATAATAAAAATTGATTCATATATAAAATAAGTATAGATACTTGATAAATCAAGAATCACCTAAAAAAATTATTAGACGAAACAAAGAGGGTTGAAGTAATTATAAAAACCAATATGGTAATGGTGAGAATACACTGAAATATCACCCCCATTTTGATAATTATAAAAACCTAAATCTATACAAACTTTATCTCTCCCTTTTTATGAGGATCAAAAATATTAAAATTTTGAAAACAAAACGTTTACCCTTTTTTAAAAGACCAAAAAGATAATTAAATGAGAATAAAATGAAAAAAAAATTCTTGACACATGTAGAAATATAAACCCCCTCTAAATTCATGATTATTTAAAAAGGATATAATATTATACTCAAGGATCCATGAAAACTTAAAAATATTATTCAATGAAAAACAAGAGATTGGAAAATAATTAAAATATGTATCAACCAAATTAATTTTTTTCATAATAGCAATAAAATATTTAAACACGTGATGAAGATTTAAAATAACTCCCCCTGATATTGAGAATAAATAATAAAAATATTCAAGGGATTTAAAATAATTAATATAAAATAAAAAAATGGGAATGTAATTCATGATCAACACATTTTTATTTAATATTAGAACATTTTATCATATAAAATAATAGATTAATTTAATAGAAGAAAGTAATTTAAATGGTGAGATGTTAAGAAACATAATAGATTAATGCATTATAATATAAAATTTTAAAGAGTTGGAATGGTGTTTAAAAAATAATTAAAGTAATCATATAAAATAAAAGAGCACAAAAAGGATTTAATTGGTTAATCATAATAATAATAAAATATATAAGGAAAAAGATAAAACAATTAAAATCACTTCTCCACAAATATAAAGTAGTCAGTGTATTTAAATAAAATATTAAAATTGAAATGAAATACTTCCTAGATTTTATGAAGTCCATATCAAAGAATTTTTATAATAAATATTTACATCTGAGTTGATCTTCCTTCATAAAATAAATTAATATAAATATAAATATAATAAATCTCTATATATTTCATCAACTTATTGATATAATAATGAATTTTAGTAGTGAAAAACTATAAAATATCAAATAAAAGAGTCTTTTCTTACCCATAGGCTTTTGGGTCTAGCAGTGTTATCAAATAAATACTTAGTTAACCAAATCTGTTTATTTTGGGGGAAAATCAAACTTAGATACAGATAAATATTTTGAATAATGAACATTCTTGACAATAAAAAATTAAGGATTTATAAATTAAAATTCATTAACATAATGTCTATTAATGAAAAAATGAAAAATTTTAATGGTAGATGTCATTTTTTTATTAGAAACACGAACAAAATAAGTCTTATATAAGTTAGGCCTTTCTCGATTATGACTAACACTAAGATTTCCATTATTAATTTTATTTTTACCAAGAATTTTAATTAAATATTTCTCTCCCTTAACAAGCGTACTAGAATATTTTATTAATGTATCAATTATATCCAGCAATTCCTTAATTTTATTTTCATGTAACACATAATAATTTTTAGAAGTATTTGATCTTAGGTCTGAAATATGGTAAACCAAACTCTCTATCTCATTAAAAATAGAATCATGAGATTTTATAAAATTTATATTCTCTTTATTTAAGGATTCAAATTTATCTTCAAGAATAAAACAATTGTTTATAATTTAACAACAATAAATACATTTAGAATTATAAATTTGATAGAAATAAGATTATACCTCATCTGTATGATCCATAAGACATTGATTTAACATTTGATTTTCATGATCAGATTTAGTGTTTGTAGTAGATCAATCTCTTTAATATCTAAATGTACTCCAAGTATCCTTCATGGATTTCTTACATTTTATTTTATAATCATCTTTCCTTTGACCTTTAAGAAAAGTAAAGTCAGGTCTCAAATGACCATTCTTCTTATATTCATAGCATTTGACTTATTTCTTTTTTTTCTCATTTAAATTCCCATTTGTTGTTTTGTGTAGATTTAATGACTTTCTACCTTGATATCTCATCACTTAAACCCAAATTAATAGATTCTAAATTATAATATTCATCCATAGAAACTTTTATTGGAACATTATCCATTTTTATAGAAATATGATTTTCATCTTCTCTTAAATCTTATATTTGTACATCATCAAGGTTTTGATCAACTCCATAATATTTAAATTTTTTAATGGTGTGTAATATCAAAAACCAATAGATATTCCATTTCACTTAGAGGGTATAACTCTAAGTACCTTTACCACCTAATTGTTATTTAGAATTGGAGTTCCCAAGGAAGTAACCTCATTGAAAACTTCTATCAGTCTCCTAATAATTTGAGTAAATATTTCAACTTCTTGAATCATGAATGTGTCAAATTTAAGATTAGCAGTATTGTACCTTATATTTAGAACATTATTTTTTTCCTTCATATTCAACGAAAATAGTCTTCCACATTTCATAGTTAGTATTACATTGAGAAACATGATTTAATTCATCTGGACTAAGACCATATATAATTGTATAAATTGATTTTTAATTAACATTATATTCAGATTACTTCACAATATTCCTACTTTTTTGTTATATAGGGATTACATATGGATTTATAATTTTAATATAGACCATGAAACCAAGATTATTCAAAAAAATAGTCTTGTGTTCTTTCCATAATCCATAATTATTCCCATTAAAATAATGACCTCAGATCATTGGCATACATTCTCAAAGTTTGTAAATAGAAATTTATCTTTATTTTGATCTTTAACTTGGAATTTTTAGATCCAAAAGAAATATATCCATTAGATCTCAACATTTGATACCATTTTTTTAGAATAATTATGATGAAGACACAAGAGATGGGTGAATTTTGTACTTTTAAAAAACTTAAAAATTTTAAAACATCACTCCATTAATGATCTCTCCATGATCTTCATGATTTTCACTAGTAGTTCACTTTCCTATGGACCTTTATAACTAAGTGCAATTAGTTGAAACCATATAAATAGTCTTTTACAAGGCCTTCTATTTTTTTACATGGAATTATAATACCCATATCTTAGTATGATAATTTTAAACTCTACCATGACAACGAAGAAGAAACTAACACTTCACGAAAATAGATGACATGTAAAAGTTGAATACCGGTTCAGCTCATTGTTCCAACAACTGAAAGATGTAGATGATCTTAAATAAAAAATAGTATCTATAAAATAATATTCAATTTAATCTAATATTATTATTCATTAAATAGAGTGAAATAAAAACATTAATGTCATGTAGGCTTCCTTATCCTTTTCACTGAGAGAGAATAAGGATATACAAAGAATTTATCTCTCTTTTTCAAATGTTGAATATTAATAAAAAATTTAGAACATATTTTCATCATAGTTTTCACATTATTCTTATCACCATCATTTTCTTTCCATATATATAGAAAGATAGAGAATAAATATATTTCATCCGTTTTAATGGATCCTCTTTCTTCAGAAATTCAAAATAAATTAAGTTAAGTACTTCTATAAATTTTTCCCATAATATCAAAGCATTGTTGCACTCTTATTTAAATGTTAGAATAAATATCTAATAAATGAATTCAAAATAATTTGAATAACTCCTATAATAATACCTCTAGAATATTAGTAGTTTTGAATAATTCTTTCTTTAAAATAGAAACAATTTAAATCTCCAAAAATACTTTTTTAAAATCACTAAAAAATTCCTAAAAATGGGTGGAAGCATCTATAATAAAATTTAAACATTTTAATTTAAATAACCTTTATTCTTCTCAATTTACTTAAAAATGACTTTGAAATAATCTAATCATTTGTATATTTATAATATACACAAAAATATTCAAAAATAGTTCGATCACAATACTTGTATTTTATAAGGAATTATCCAATTGATAAACCACTAAAAATATTCTAGATTAAAACACAACGTCTTAAAATACCATGAAACATATAAAAAATATCATCATAACCCGCTAAAAATAAATATAAACCTAGAATTCCTTCATTCCAATATTTCCAATAATTCAATATTCAGTTATTATTAAAATAATCAATATCTATAAAAATGGATATCTTTGGGTGACCTTATTTTTTATCTTGTTAATGATGAAATCACCTGTGATAATATTTTAGTTTATTATGATACCTCCTATGATATTTTATATAGAAATATTCTAGAAGGTGATGTATCTCTATGAATAATAAGGTATTCTCCCACTTTGTTCAAGTATCACCGTGAGGCATGGTGTAGAAGTTTCCAATAATGGTAGTGTATGTGAGATTATTTCATGAAAGAAGAGGCTTTAATACATGTGTATGTGGAATCTAAGAAATCCAAGAATATAAATGTGAATATCCATGCATAGGTTCATACTCCTGTAGGTGTATAATACTATATGTAGTGAGTATACAATATATCACAATATCCTCTATTTATCATGCAAATATGGTGAGGTTCTGCTACTATGTGAGTTAATATGGAATCAATGTAGTAACATGTAGTTCAAAATCCATTGTATACATATCATCATGTGACATCATCAAGTTTAGGAAAAATCATTCATCCAGTATAAATGTGATGAATGTAGTTAGAAATTCAGGTGATAATGTCATATAAGTTAATTTATAAAGAACATAGGTGATACACTATTATTTGGGTTATAGAATTAAAAAATCCTTTAGTTTCATTAAAAACATATCACAAGTTGGAGGTTAAGAACCCAACTCATTAAATTGACTAGGATGATGCAAAAAACTGAAAATATCAATTTTTATGTTGATGAGGTATTGTTTATCTCCTTCAAGCTCTAGTTTCATTCGAACAGCCCGACCAAAAACCTTCTCAATAAGTTTGTCTTCTTTCGAGTCAACTACAATCAAATTTAATCATGAAGTAACCTATAATAGATTTATCATCAACCTGGTGTGATATAATAGCATACAGTAATGTGATCTTCTTCCTGTAACATGTGAAAATATACAAGAGGTTAAAATCCATAGTGGAAATACTAATGTAAGGTTCCAGTTTCCAAACATTGAGTGTGTTGGGGTCATTTAAGGCATTTGTATGTTTCCTAACATGACATTTACTCAAATATTGGGTTTATTTTCCAAATATTGGGTATTTGAACCTAATTGTTTCTCAAAATATTGGGTTCACCAAATGTGATGTAGGGATCAAAAAACCATCTAAAAACTAAACAACTTACAATCATACTTCAATGATCTTTAGACCCTTTTAATAATAGATTCATTATTTGTACCAAAAGAATTTTATTTATTAAATCTTTATAACTTTCCAATTAATCACGTAGATCACCAATATAACTTCAAAATTTCATGATATCATCAAAAAAAATAAAACAATATTCTATATAATCAGCTGGTCAACATAAAATTCACCAAACTTTATATATTTTATTGACCATAAAAACATAATTTTAATACCTTGATGAAAAATAAAGAAATCAATATAAATTTATTGTATTTATATCACACCATGGTGTGCATGATTCAAATATTTATATATCATACAATCAATGAAATACAATAGCTATCCAAATCAATAAGCTACAAAATCCATAAACTATTACAGAAAATTTAATTAATTTTTACAGTACCAATAGATCATTTCAGACTTCCGCATATACTAATGAAATTAAGATAAGTTTATTAGTTATCCCACATAATAAGTTATGTGTGAATCTTAGCACTTCATCTTAAGATATCATCAAAATGAAAATGTAGTGATTAGACCCTAGTAGCCCAGAGTTGGTGTCTAATTTATTACATTGGAATGATATACGAGGAATCACATCCTAATGGACTGAATAGTTTGGTAGTCTTGGTAAACTAGATACATACTTGATATTCACATTATATCTCAATACATAAAATTAAAAAAAAGTAATTTATTTTTTAATTACATTATTCCACTTAGAGTATCCCTGCATATCAATTATAAAATACTTCCTAGTATCCTGGGGAAAATAAAACCTAAGAAATGGGCAATCTCAAATTTATTAATATATCTCATAAAACCTACCGATGCATAGAGGGGCTATGTCAGGCCTCACACATCACTTAAAAATTCCAATACATTTCTCATGTATCAAACAATATATCTATTTCATGAACAATGTGTCTTATCATCATATATCTGTATTGAGTAAAGGATATAAATTTATCAATATTTACCAAGTTAATAAAATAGCTTTCAAAGTGAACACTGCATGTATTAATGGTATATGGTTTAGGAAATAATCATATAAATCATACAAGAATATGTATTTTTAATAGAAATATAATATATAATGAAAAATGATCACAAAAAAATTGATTGATTCAAGAGAATATTAACAATCACAAAATAAAGTGATATTTCACAATAACATTTACCACTTGGTAATTTTCATGTCAAAAACCCATGGATTAATTGATTAAATTTAAAACATAAAATACCATAAATTATAAATGAATCATAATATTACATTTCAAATGCATATAATATACACCACATTAAATTTAATAGGTGCATAGTAAAAATATGTCTCAATAAAATTTAAATTGAGATTAAATCCCTTACCCCCACACTTTATTTTGGTTGAAACAGAATTAACATCATGTAAAGTGGTTTTAAATATGGTATTAACTTATACCAAAACCATGTTAATATTTATAATATCATATAATATCCTTTTATAACATATTATCACTTATTCATTAATAATCATTCATTTTTTTCCATTGTTTCGGGTGTTAATTATCTTGGTTATCATGAATGTTTCATTATGAAATATTTTTTTTAGTGTGCATATTATATGGTTCTATCATATATATAATAATTATCATGAAATAATTATCATATTTTTACATCAATTATACTTTTAAAACAAATCATGTATATTGTTTATTAAAAATGAAGTATGTTAGGATCATGGAGAATGTAGGTCGTATGTACACATGAGTAACTTTTCATTTTTCAATGATCATTATGGAAAAGAGGTAAATAATATTTTATCTTTACATAATTATAATAATATCATAAATAGAATTTTATTTCTTTTAATATACATATATATATCATCTAATTGGTTTGGTGATGAAAAGAGAGTCACATCACTTTGGGAAGGTAGTAGTCCACACGTACGCTAATTAAGTTATCATATTTAAGTGTAAAAAATGATATATTAACTTTTTAAAATGATGATATTTCCTGAGGATCAAAATTAATTCATATATAACACATATAATCAATACCATTATTCTTTATCACTTTGTATTTATCGCGTTAGTGAAATATGAATCACATGGATTTGCAATATGGTAGTCTATTCTACACACAAGCGCTGTTATCGTATCCCCTATAGATATAAGTTAAAATTATATATGTGTGTGTGTGTTTTGTTTTTGTGTGTGAAATAATTACTTAAGAGTTACAATTATGTTATATTTATCATATATACTTTATATCCATCATAATACCCAACCATGAGGGGTGGGAATGAAAAAAAGAACGAGATTAGTTCGTGAGGCAGTAGTCCTTAATACACACAAATGATGATTTCATAACCCATTTAATGGAAGTGTAAAAGGTTTTAGGTTATTCCCTTATTATAAAAAAAATCTCAGTATATGGAATATACTTAGGTTATTATATCATCATGGTTAAATAAAAATTCATGTAGGTGGAGAAAGAAAGAAAATAAATATGATCATTGAAGAACATTACATCTTCTTCATGTATTCTCCTTAGGTTTACACTAAATCCTTCCTAGTGTGAATTTATAACCAAATAAGGCTTATTAAATGAGTTTAGGGAATCTTAGAAGTGGTTTTTTAGGGATTTTCTAAACCAAAGTGGTTTTAATGTGTGAATAAAGGTGATAGTGAGTGTCCTTTTATAGTTGAGGATAATTTTTATTCTTGTAAATACTCAAAAGTATTCACTATTGGGAGGTCTCCCTTGCCTCATGTACCTCAAAATAGATCAGTAATGGATGGTATGGTTTATGTGGTCAATAAAATCATCCAACATGAAAAAATTAATAAATTTTTATCTTTTTATTCATTAGACTTTAACTTTACTAATTTTTAACCCTTTTATTTTTACCAAGGTAAATTGTATCTTTTTATTTACCTAATAATTTATCCTCTAATAATATAACTAAAATGATATTTATTAAATATTTTATACCCAATTATTCTTAATATTAAATCCAATTTATTAAATAAACATTTTATATGTGTGTAAAATTAGTTTTAATACAAACACATGTAGTGCACAAAACCATGTCTTAACCTTAATCGTAGTAATTAATTTTAACTATTTTAACAAATAATTATGGTAAAAAATAAATTTAACCTTATTATATATTATAAAGTATACTGATTCCAAATATGGAATACATTTTTCCAACTTAAACTTATAGAATTTGGATAAATTAATTTAAAATCAATCCTCAGATGGGATGAGAATGTGGGTTTTTAAAGTGAAAATGTTCCAATGTTTAAAATGTTTTTATATCAAAATTAATTATAAAAATTATTAAAAGGACTTAAATTTGATTAATTGATATAAAATTTTACTAATTTTACTTTAAAACTAATTCCAAAATATAATTTAACACTATAAATTATTTAAACGAAAATGATGTTTTCAATTAAAATTCAATATTTTTCATTATTCATCAAAAAATGAAACTTCTCGGAAAAATATAAAAAATTCACCCTAAAATAATTTTTATATTTCACTGTCTAGAATAATTTTTATTTTTTAAAAAAATATTATTAAAGGGGTAAAAATTAATTTTAGATTTCGCGTGCAAACTCGACTAAACCGGCTTTAAGAAAAAAAAATAGTGTTTTTTTTAAATATTTGTTTTTATTTTAAATGATAGTCATTTTATTACGAATTTATAGATAACTAATAAATTTAAATGAACTATATATTTTCATAAATTATTTAATCCTATTCATACCCTCCAATTTAATGGATAGTTTATAATTATTATATGAACTAATAATATAATGTTGTTCAATAAAACATAGTCATGCAGGTAACACAAGTTATCATAGAAATTAATTATGACATATAACTTAAGATAAAAATATCATTTTGTGTAATTTAAACTATTTAATAGATTTAGTTTTTTTTAAAATATCATAAACTCTCAGGGTGTTATATTCTCTTTTACGCTTGGTGTTTCATGTCATACACATCATCAAATACAATGTTCTTATTTTATAATTTTAGGGATTTATATTCTCCCCAACTTAAATAAATTGCATCCTAACAATTTAATAATGATATTGGAAATCAAGGGTTTTAAATTTCAAAATACCATTATTGAAAAATCCACATCATAAAAGGGTTAATAAAACAACCTCTTTATAAGAGAGAAATGGAAGTACTGAGGTCATATGGACTAACACATAACAAGGTTTATAAGTAAGAGAACATTGGTGGAAAGTAAAGATATGGACATGGAAGAAAAAAATAAATAATTATAGAGAGTGATAGAATTCATTGGTCATAATAAATTTAATAATCAATTAAAATTTAAGGGCCTTCAATACATAAATCAATGATGATTTAAAAGGCCATCAGTTCAACATAAATGAAGTTATTAGGATACCATTTTTATTTCAATATCCTTTCCCTAAATTTGAGGCATTCTTTTATTGTATATGAATGTAAGGAAATATACATACTTGATATGTTTCCATTTCATAATAAAAACATAAACTTTTGGTTGTTATTTGATCAATTTACAATTCATAAATTACTCTATGAAATGAATATCTAAAAATGAATTTTTTTTATGCTTGAGTCACTAAAATTCACTTCTAATGGATCATAAGTTCCATAAAAGAGTGAAAATTCTTTACATCTATCTCTAAATATTTTCCAAAACTAATATTTTTGAAAATTTTATCCAATATACCTAAATATTTATATGATTATGTAATAAATTAATCTATAAAACCTAAAATACAGTTCAACTTAGACCATTTCATAAATGGTTAACTTTATGAACCTTCCAAAAGATCAATATCCAGAACATTATAAAGATGGTTACTGATTCTCCAAAATCAACTTACCATTAAGAAACCCCAAGGTAATCAGAACTATCCAAATTACTTTATCCATATCAATTATATCTTTATCCCAATATTATTATCTCAACATCAAGAAAAAATTAAGGGTTATCTTTCCCTCAATCAGGTTTTTTCAAAAAAGTTCAACATGCCACTGAATCAATTTTCTCGGTTATTGGTACCATTCAACATATGCTATAAAATCCTTTAATAAATGCAAATTCAATAAAATATTTATATGTTTCATGATTCTTATAATGCGAATGTCACTAATAAAATACTTTTACAACATATTTCTTGGATCCAAATACAGAAGGATAGTAATAACTTCACTTTTCTATAGTAATAGCATAATCTTAACTTTGTTCCCTAGTTTATTTTGATTTATTCATGGGAAAATTGTTTTCATAGTACCCCATCTCTTTATAGAGTAAGCATCACACATTTAAAAATTCATTATTTCCCTTGAAATCATGAGCATTGTGTCCTTTTTATCCATAATTGAATTAAACGCCTTTTATTTTTAAGATTGTATCTAGGTGTTTCCTTACACAAGTGTCACATGTTAGAAAATAATTCCTTACATTCTTCCATTTATCCATTTTATTATATGTTTTCCTCTTCTTGTATTGATTTTCTTTAAATCCATAAGACTTATATAATTATTTCTCTATTCTAATAGCACATTATATTATATCCATCTATAATGATAATTTTTGGGAGACAAGTTCCCTTTAAAGGATTATTTTAAGACCATAAAATTAATAGTCAATATTTATCTTTGGATTACATACATAATCAATAACATTCCTTGATAACCTTGTAAATTTGGCTTCATAATTAGAAACATTTCCCTTTTCCTTCTATCTTAAACTCAAGAACTATCTTTCCATATCCTTTTATTTCTCACGAGGAAAATATTTTTCCAATAATATTACCTTACAATCATTCCACTTCATACTTTATATTTCATCCTTATCCTTACTGTTTTGAATCAAAGATGCCTATTGATTTTCATCACTTGCCTAATAAAAAACTTCCATGAAAACTTTATCCCTTTCACTACTTCCCAAGGTGAGAAATATCTTTTCAAATGAACTTATCCATTGCTCAACTAAAAAATTATTTTTAGTCCCATCGAATAATAGAGGTTTTTGATGCGTAAAGTGGTTTAACATTATTAGATTATGTGGCATAACAATAGGATTCTCTATATGGTAAAGTTTATTACTCATAAGTTGATTCATCTTACCCAATATGGTTCCAATTTTATTAGTTCCATCTACATATCCAACTCCAGCTTCATTATCTTGCCTAAGAGGTAAATCATTACATAGAGTATGTGCATTGATACAGTTTCCATTCCTCTTATTGGGAACCGTTCTAAACAATAGAATATACTATATTATATCATAATGTTATAAAACATAATGTATAATACCAAAACAAGTAGAAAAATTAACATATATAATCTCATAATCATAAACATGGTTTCTTTGGTAATATATTTATATTCAACTCTTTCATAATGTTTTTTAAGAAAATGTGATTTATCCTAAGCATATCCCCTGAGAGTGTCAATCCAGTAAGGACCATTTTCATGCACCAATTGGCGATTAGGTCAAGACCAATGTTCCCTTTTTATATTTACTACCCCTAATTTCACCTTTTACAGAACCATGTACACTTGTAGTATCTATAAAGGGCTGTATTTCTATGAAAAAACACATAATATCTACCTTACCAAAACATTAGGATGTTATTATATAATTAACCTCAAATTATATCATAGGTTTATATTCCCTAATATATTTTTTCATAAATCTAGTTCCCAAGGTTTCTATTAATCCTCCTTTGATATCAATTATAGAGACTCAACCCCAGTAGCCCAGATCCAGTGTTTAGTTTAATACATTTTCATAAGATACAATGAATTTCATCCCACCAAACATAATATTTTACTAGTCTTGGAAAACTAGATATATACTTGAAATTAAAATTACATTTTAAAACATAAAATACATAAAGGATTTATCTTTTTCAATTTCATTATTCCTCTTAGATTATCCCTTCATATCAAACAAAAAATATGTCCAAGTATCCTAAGAAAAATAAAACTTAAGAAAGGGGTGAGGTCAAATGATCTATAAGGGTAAACATATAGCAGAAGATATAAATCAATGATGAATAACTAATATGGAATTGTAAATAAATTAAATATATTCCTTTTAATAAATATCTTGAATATAATATGGAAGGAATAAAATATGATCAAAAAATATCATATAAATAATTACATAACCCTAAAACATGACTATAGATATTATAAATCTTAAAATAATCACATGGAATATCAATAAATTAAATGAAAATTATAGAATTAATAATTTTTTACATCTATAAAATATTGTCTATTATTGTTCCAAGACATCTAATATCATCGAGGCTCCTTCCAAGACATCTAATACAAATGGGTAAGGCCTTAGACAAAACCATATCCATTTTGTATCATGAAACCTATTAATACCTCGAGGAGATATATAGGTCTATTAAAATCACATAAAAAATTCTAATTAATCCCTCATAAATCAACTAATATACTTAATTCATGAACAATTTTCCTTATCATCGAATATCCATATCGAGTAATGGATACAAATTTATCAATATTTCCCCAGTTAATCAAATGATGTTCAAAGTAAAAACCATATATATAAATGGTATAAAAATCATAAAATAGTAATATCCATAATAAAATAATTTTTATATTTAATATAAATGTAATTTACAATGAAAAATGATCACAATAAAGTGAATTTTTCTAGATAAAGTCAACAATCACAAAATAAAGTGAGATTTCACAATAACGTTTGCCACTTGGTAATTTCCAACTCAAATCCCCTTAGATGAATTGATTCAAATTAAAACATAAAATATCATAAATTATGAATGAATCATTATATTAAATTTATAATGGGGTTTATATACACCAATTAAAATTTAATTGATATAAATGAAAAATAATTATCAACAGAATGTAAATTGAGATGAAATCCATTACCTCCGAGTTCATTTTGGTTGAACATGAATTAACCTCATAAATAGTGGTTTAAAAAATATTAACTTATAAAAAACTAAATTAATATTTATTTAATAATATATTATCCTTTTATAACATCTTATCCTCATTTGTTAATAATATTCCATTATTTTCATTGTTTCGGGTGTTAGTTACAATGGCTTCTCATGTGTGTTTCATCGTGAAAGATATGTTTATTGCACATATTATATAGTTATATAATCTAAATAATAATAATAATGACATAATTATAATATCTTTACATGAATTATACATTTAAATCCAACCATGATGGATGGTTATGAAAAATGAAGTATGTTACAATCATAAGACAGTATGTCATACATACGCATGAGTAAAATTTCCAATTTTCAATGATCATTATAGAAAGATGGTAGGTAATATTTTATCTTTATATAATTATAATAATATCATAAATATAATTTTATTTCCTTAAATTCACTTCTATATATCATTCATTTGTTGTGGTGATGAAAATAGTGTCACATCACTTCGTGAAGGTAGTAGTTCACACGTACACGACTGATGTTATCATCTTTAAGTGTAAAAATAATAATGATGTATTATATTTTCATAATTATGAATATGTAATTAATATAATAATTATTTTATGTATATAAAATATAATATTTATCATTATTCCTTATTACCTTCCATGTAAAGTATTTGTGAAAGACAAATCACATCACTTAGCTAGGCAATAGTCCACCGTACACTCGAGTAACGTTATCTTATCTCCTATGGAATGGAAGGTAAAAATTGATATGTTATATAATTACTCTATAGGTATAATTGTGTTATATATATCATATATATACTGTATATACATCATAATACCCAACCATGAGATGTGGAAATGAAAAATGAATGACATCGGTTCATGAGGCTGTAGTCTATCGTACACACAATCAATGATTTTGTAACCCATTTTATGGAAGTGGAAAATGTTGTAGGTCATGAACTTATTATAAAAAAATACAAATATATTTATTATACTATGTTTATTATATCATCATGTTTAAATAATATTTTATGGAGGTGGAGAAATAAATAAAATAATTATGCTCATTTAAGAACATTATGTCTTTTTCAGATATTCTCCTTAGGTTTGTTCTAAATCCTTAACTGGATGGATTTATGCCCAAATTAAGTCTTATATAATTATAAGATGGAATTTTTGAAGTAATTTTGGTAGGTATTGTCTGAACCAAACTTGTTTGAAGTTGTGAAGAAGGGGGAGTGAGTTCCCTTTTATTGTTGAGGAGGAGTGGCATTCTTTCAAATACACAAAAGTATTCACTATTAGGAGGTACCCCTTACCTTATATTCCTAAAAAATAGATCAATAAAATAGAGTATGGTTGTTTTGGTTGAGGTAAACCTCCACCACAAAAAAATTATCATGTTATTCCATATTCTTTAAATTTATTCAATTTTACCCTTTTTGTTTTTACCACAATAACTTGTATCTTTTTATTTACCTAGGAAATTTCACTTTTAAGAATAAAAAAATGATATTTATTAGATAATTTATAAATAAAAATTCTTAATATTAAATCCTAATTATTATATAAAAATAATATGTTTTTTTATATTAGGTTTAATACAAACTCATTTAATGTGCAAAAACATGTTTTAACCTTATTCACAATAATTAAGTTTAACTATTTTTACTGATAATTATGGTCAGAAATTAAGTTTCAATTATTATATAATATAAAATATTTGGATTCCAAATATAGAATCAATTTTTTCAAATTCAAGTCACATAAGTTGAATAATTTAATTTAAATTTAGTATCATGGATGGGATGAGAAAGTGGGTTTTTAAAGTGAAAATGATCAAAAGTTTACAATGTTTTTATATATAAAATAAATATAAAAATGATTCCAATTACCTAAATTGGATTAATTGATTTAAAATTTATCTAATTTAACTTTAAAATAAATTCACAATATAATTCAAGAGTATAAATCATTTAAAATAAAAGGCTATTTTTAATTAATATTTATTATTTTTTCAATATTCGTAAAAAATGAAACTTTTCATAAAAATCCAAAAAATTCACCCTAAGATAATTTTGATATTTAAATTTAAAAAAATATTTTTATTTTATAAATTAAATTTTCTAAAATGAAAAAATATTAATTTTAAATTATGTATGAAAATCACGACTAAACATCTATTATAAAATTATTGTTTTTAAAAAAATATTTATTTTTATTTTAAATGATAATCATTTTTTTACTAATCAATAGATTACTAATAAATTTGTGTAAAAAATATATTTTCATAAGTTAGTTAATCATATTTTAGCCTCCAATTTAATTTTTAGGTTAAAACAATTATATTAAATAATAATTTTTTAATAATATGTTATTGTTCGGTAAAACTCATTTTTTCTTTTAATGAAATCTATCGAAGAAACTCATTGTTGTGTGTAACTCAAGATAAAATAATTGTTGTGTGTAATGAAATCTATTGAAGATATTTAATTTATTTAGAAATAAATATATTGTAAGTTCTCATGGTTTTGTATTCCCTTCTACGCTTGGTGTTACATGTCATGCACGTTGTCAAATACAATGTCCTTATTTTATAATTTCTGGGAGTTACAACATTGGTGAATTTAAATTGAAAATATATAATGTTATTGACCAACTTAAATTAACTTCAATGAATTTTTATAGCATTGAAGAAACTAAGTTATCTTTTTACATAAAAGATGAAATGAAGATAATCTTCTTTCAAATGGAAAAAATAGATTAAGAATCTAATAAATATATCTTTAGATATAAAATAATTATATATACATAATAAATTTAAAATCACAAATAAGTCATTTATTATAAGAAACAAAGATGTTTGAAGTGGTTATCAAAACCAAGATAGGAATATCAAGGAGTCACTCAATATACCATTTCCTTTTTCTTAAAATTTTAAAAGATAAATTAACCCCCCTGCAATTTTCTTCAACCAATAAAGAGGACTCAAAATATCACAACATAAGTATTATAAAATACTTTCTTTCTTTATTGAATCAAACTTAATCAAGTTAACATTTGGGTTACATTAATAAGATAAAGTTGAGTAACCTAACCCAAACCCGTTCCAAATTACCTCCAATCTATGTATTTCAAACACATTTGGAAATTTATAAAAAATTCAAGGCATAAACCTCTATATATTGAAGTAATTAAATGGCTAAAGAATATATATTCAAATTTCAGGTTTATGAAAAAGTAATAACTAAAAAATAAATAGTTTAATTTAAATAAGAAATTTAATACAAATAACCTATGTAATAAAACTACAAATAAAAAATAAATACTTTTTAGTAAAAAACCATTTCATAGGTTCATATGAAATCCCACCGAAAACGTTCAACTTCTGTAATAATATTTTTTAGGTTTCATTAATAAAGTAACAAATTTGTGGATTAAGTGTAAACTATAAAAATTACGGTATTCTCTGGGTATCCCAACCCTAAAATAAGACACAAAGGGACTTATTTTGATAGCCTGACCCCAATACCACTAAAATATAAAAAAAACTAAAGAAAAATTAATATCTTGGTTTCCTCAAAAGCTTTGTGTGGGCTAAGATGAATATGTTAGGGGACCCTAAAGATGGGATATACTATGCTGATTTAGAGGTAGGAAACTCAAAACAAATCACCAAGTAATATTGATAATTATGAGATGGCATCCCCTAAATACTTGAGATCACATGATCTACTGATTGAGGCTCACCAAAATTTAGGCTAAATGCTTGAAAGGGCACTGTTGTCTCCTACCATTAACCAAAAAATTCCACCATCAATCCAAATTAGTGTCTTATTCCCAAAGAATAAGTCATACACCACTGAGAGGATTGACTAACACCTTCAACAAAAAACCATACATGAAATATAACATACCAAAACATTACATCAAATACTTATATAACTAGAACTAAGAATAACTTGAATGACCACCACCAAATCCAAAAAAATACCTCCAAACCATAATCAACCATTTTAGACACACCAACAACCCAACTGATTGCCACCTTCACTTAGAGTTCACTTTAAAATATATCTCCACCATTCCCATTACATAATTCTTCCTCCATAGATGAACATCCTTGATACCCTATCAAGAATATTTGCTAAAGATAAAGGAAGGGTTTGTTTGAGAGACAAGGTTAGGTACACCATCATCCACCAAAAAAATCAAAAAGGTGGGGAACACCGAAGAGGGGGTTCTGAATATTAAAATATTACTGATGTGTCATGGATTCCTAATAAAAATATTGATAAGGGAATGCATTGGGAAACTAAAACAACAAATGTTTTATGAGTTATGTGTCATTAATTCATTAGTGTGAAATGTAAATGTCATTTATATTATACATAAAGGATATATTCATGATAGATATGGGTTATCTAGATTATACCTAAGGGTTACTATACAAGTAAGGGTAAATCCAAACTTTTCTAATAGCAAATTAATAATGTTGCAATTGGATCCCTCATGATGTAGTACATGTCCATGAAAAAAATGTGGAGATCTATTTTGTGAAGAGATAAGGATATCATACTACATCTTTGTAACACGCACTATAGATATACTAAAGATAGGATTCCAATGTCATAATATATATGGTCACACCATAGAGGATGTTTTCTGAAAATAATTTTTGTGAGTAAATGAGGCTTCAGCCCCAACCTTTAAAAAAGAGTATATTTTTGGTGTTTGTGATTTTATATTTCATGGATTTAAATATAAAATTTAACCAGATTTTGTGGATTTAGTAGTTCTATAGGATCATGCTATAGTGTACATCATTCCACAATTCTGGGATTTTTAATAATAATCATGCCTTTGTGAAGTAAGTTATATAGTGAAGAAATAAATTCCAATGTTTTGAATCCAACCTAGATTTCATGGGATTATATTAGTTTAAAGACCCAATTAGTGGGTAATAAGTGGAAAATTCATGAAGTTTGATTTAGATAAATAAATAAAAAATTCATTAAAGTATCAAAGAGGATGAGAATGGATATAATTGTTAGATTTAGAAAAATATAGAGAAGGATGACTATTGTGATATAATGTCATTGAAGATCAATATTTGAAGGAGGAATGGAAGTGAAATGAAAAACAAATTGGTATAGTGTTCATCTATTGTAGATAATCATTTTAAGTGATCATCATCTCACATTTAATTTTATTCCTCCTATAAAAGTAGAGTGAAAAGATATAATATGAGGGATTTACCCTAGGATCAACATTGAATCTTTCATAAACATTTATAACACCTAAAATGAGTAGTTGTATCCCCTAGTATATTGGCACACACATTATGAGTTGTGAAAACTATTTTCAATTTTTCATTGAATCCTCTAGAAGGAGAGGCTCTAGAAGATCAGTCGGTATGAGGTTTTAGATAGTGATATTAGAATACTTCATTTGTTTTTTAGGGTTATCAAAAGATAAGGTATACAAATAGGTTGGTTCATCAGAAGGTAGTTTATTGTGGGTAGATCATTTGAATGGAAGGGGTGTTATATTATTCTACCGGTTATCAGTGGTTGATATGAGAAATGTTATAGGAGATTTAAATTCATATAATTTCAATGAAATAAAACCCATGAAAGTCATATATTGGTGTTATTAGGTTACTAGATTAACCTCTTTATAAAAGTAAGGTGGGACCATCTACACATTTATCTTTGTAAAACCATATGTTTAGTGATTTATGTAGTGATAAATTCACAAGCAATTAAAAACTCTTGTATCTTCTTAAAAGACTAATAATATATAGAAATATTCTCAAATTAATGTTAGACTTAATGTTTGAACCATGTAAAATCAAAATTTATTTTACTTTTGTTGTTGTTTTTTGGTTTTATGTTTGTATTTGAGTTTGAAATTTTTTACAACATAGTGTGGTGATTTAGGGTTATTTTAGATTCCTAAGCTCTAGTACACTAATCTTGGTGGATTAGGCTCATTTTTTAGAATGTGTGACATCTAGTGGTTGAAGTTATAGTAGATAAAGTATCATAATTTAGGTGAAGTAAATTTAATTGATCTCATAATTTTCATCCTCACTCCCCAATAAGTGGTATTAGAGCACCCATTCAAGACTTAATATTACTCACAAAATAATTAGGTATCTTCATTAACTATTGCCTTGTATTTTTATGATTCTAGTGGGAGTTTATGGTTGGTGGAATGAATGGAATCTGGTTGTGGTAAATTTTAGTTTGAGAAGTTTAATATAATGGACTTTGGTATCTGGGGGAAATATATTGATGATTATCTCATCCAAAAAGACATGTAAGTTCCATTTACTAAAATCAGACTAGACAATATGGATAAATATGAATATAAATTTATTTATTATAAGACACTTTAACTAATCATGATGTCTTTGGTAAAAAATATTTCCTTCAATATCCAGGAGAATAAAACTATAAATGAATTGATAAAAGCCCTGATAAACATGTATAAAAAATATACTGCTTTGAATAATGTTTTCATGTTGTGAGAGTTATTTAGCCTGATTTTATCAAGATTAAAACCCATGGTAGTCCATGTTAATGATTTTAGTATGTTTCATTGATATCTTGATTCTGTGAACATGATGTTTATAGAATATGTATGAGATTTTTTTTATTTTCATCAATACTGGAGACTTGGTAGGTGATTTTAGTTTTTATGAGTGGTTGTTGAAGAAAAATTAATTAGTGTTTGAGTATTCTATGAATGTAATTAGGAATGAAGATCCAATATAAAGATGATTTCAATAACCTACTGAAATTTTATTTAATTTGGAAGGTAATGGATGGTCACCTAATCAGATGACTAGTTAGAAGAAACTGAAAGCTAAGTCTAGAGATAGGAGTATAGAAAAATATACTAGATCTATCCCTTTTGATGAAATTGTGTTAAGAATAGGCATCTCATGAAAGACTATAAGAATCACGGGGTTAACTTTAAAAATAAATATTCTTGAAGTTCAAGTTTTTTTAATTCAATATGATGGGCTACAAGTTTTCTATTAAGTGTCAATGTTCTGGTAGAATCATTAGTAGTTGATTCTGGTGCATCATTTCATTCCTTGATGGTGAAGGGTTGAATAGTGAATTATATATTACAAATTTTCAAAAAGGTTTTCTAGGTAAATGGCAAGTCTCTTGATTTTTTCAAAAAGGGTGATGTTAATATCTAAATTCTAAATGGGAGTTTCTTGATATTGAAGGATGTTAGATACATCATAGGATTATAAAAATATCTGATTTCCATTAGAAATATAAATAAGGAAGGTTATATAAAATATTTTTCTAAAGGGGTATGGAAAGTTACTCATGAATCCATAGTGATAGAAAGTGGTGTAAATAATGGGACATTTTATTTGACTCGAAGATCAGATGGTTCGATGATGTCCAAAATAAAAACTTTCAGAAGTCTAGAGTTATGGAACTATTTATTTTATCATCTCAGTGAGTAAAATATAAATTTTATATCATAAAAGTGTTTAATGGATCTTGATCATACTAAATTCGTAATTTTTGAAGGTTTTATACATAAGAAATAGAGGTAAGTTTCACATAATTTAAATGAAAGTAATCCATGGAATAAGAAATTAGGATTTTTTATTCATGTACCTATGTACTAGTACCAATTCAATATCAAAGAGGATCCTTGAACTCTGTCACATTTATTAATGATGAAACCAAAAATATTTCTTTATAATTCCTAAAACAAAAATAAGATGTGTTTGGTGTATTCAATTAGTGTAAATTCATGGTGTAAAGGGAGATCAATTTGAAGATAAAATTTCTAATGTATAATAGTGGTGGTGAATATATAATATGGAATTTCTAGAACAACTTATAAAATAATGGAATTAAAATGCTGAAGATCGTACTTATAACACCAGAAAAAAAATGGTGTGGTTGAAAGGATAAACATATCATTGATTAAGAAGGCATTAAGCATGAGATTACTCTCTGATATTTCCATAGAATTTTGAGTGGGAGTTCTAAATTATACAATGTACCTAATTAACTAAATTTCATCTGTTCTAGTTAGGGAGGATATTAATTAATAGTTGCGATCTGGTAAACTAATGGAAATTAGTCACCTAAAAGTTTTCAAAATTTTTGGAATTTTTTCATATTGATTAAAAAGTGAGGAAAATATATAATCTAGGACCCATGTATGCTTATTTATGGGATATGGGGATGAAAATGTTGGATTATAGATTTGAGGTGATCATCACCAAAATATTGTCAGAGAATATAATTTTCTATTTAATGAGAGGGTATTGTAAAAAGAAAAGAACTCAATAGAAGCATAATTTTAGGATAATGAATCAGCTAGTCATATTCATGTTTATTGGGATGGAAGCTTTGAAGGTAGAAATTATATGAATGGTATATATGTTATCATATTTTTTCCAAAAATTAGTCCAATGGAGGATATACCAAAATTATCAAGGGATGTAGTGGCATGAAAGAGGGTTCAAAAATAAAGGATTCAGGAATAAATAGCATCAAATGATGTAGTATCAGAAAAAGTATAATTATAGGTTGATTTGAGAAGATATTAAAAATTTATACAATAATTAAAAACGTTTGGACATGAATTTCACTACTTACTTTTAATAAATATGGGAGAACATAAAATCATAAAATAAGAAGTTATAATTATAAATTATGGAAATTGGGAATTAGATATTATAAAAAAATCATATTCATTTATTTTTAATGAAAATAAAGAGATAACATCTTTACCACAAGCTAAGAAAGCACTGTACAATAAGTGGGTATTTTGGTAAAAAGAATAATCTAAAGGAAATAAAAGTTACAAGGATAGGATGTTTGTTAAAGTCATCTAATAGAAGAACAGAATAGATTTCTTTGAAATATTTTCATCGGTACGTAAATATACTACCATCTAGACCATCCTAAGTATGGATGCCACCAAATATTTTTACTTGGAACAAATGGATATAAAAACAATGTTGCTTCATAGTGATATGGAGGAAAAAATTTACATGAAGAAACCAACTAGTTTCAAGGTTGATCAGAATAAGGACTTTGTGTGTTAGCTAAAATGTATTCCCTACAGCTTGAAGCAAGAATCAAAACAATGAAATAATAAATTCATTGAATTTATAGTTAAAAAGGGTTTTGTGTAGAGAAAGTCATATAATGGTTACTATCAAAAGGATTTTGGATATTGGTGATTTATCATCCTACTTATTTATGTTGATGTATTTCACATGGTGAGAGTAGATATTCAATGGATTTAGGAGTTGAAATTTGAGTTTTCAAAAAGTTTAAAAATGAAAAATATCAAAATATCCAAGAAAAATCATGGTATAAGGATTGAAAGAGATAGATAATATAATTTTTTTGTTTTTTATTAATGAAATTACATTTCAAAATTCTTTGAGTGGTTTACAATTATAGGATGTAAGTAGTTCTTCGCTCCTCTAGTTTGGAACTTCAAACTTCCAAAGGATTAATCATTGAGATCATAATATAAGGAATTATGGATGGTTAAAGTTTTATTTTCTTACATAATTAGAATTTTTATGTATTATATGGTATTCACTAACCTTGAAATTTTTTATTTTGGTAGGATTTTCAAACTAGTACATGGAAAATTTAGGTAAGGAACACTTAGAATTTATCAAATGGATTATTTAGTATCTAAAAAGAATTAAAATTATCGAATTATTATCCAGGTTGTATGAACCATTTAAAGGGAATATAAATAATAATTTTAGGGTGATTTTGATAGTTGTAAGAGTACAACTGGATATATTTTAACATCAAGAGGGATGGAATTTAGATAGATTTCATGTATAAAGTTGATGGTTTCACTCTCTATCACTTATGATAAATATATGGTAGCAACATAAGAAATTAAGTAATTTTTATAGTTTACAAATCTATTGGATAGCCTTGTAAAGGTCCCATAAAGTTTCATGCACTACTATGATAGTTATAGTGGAAATCACTTAGTGAAAAAATATAATTTTTCATTCAATGAAAAACATATCAACCAAACATACTAATAAATCAGGAATTTTTTAGAGGATATAGAGTTAGATCTATATAATATAGTTGAGAAGTAGAATCTAGTTGGTATGTGTAATAAAATTTTGGTCTAATAAATTCTAAGGAATAATTTTTATTTAGTGGGACTGTGGTGACTATAAGGTGGTAGATAGAATCACATGATGAGTAAGAAGTGTGAGTGTTCATATTTCCTTAAGTGTAACAAGTTTCTAGAATTCCTTAAAAACAATATTTAAGTGGGAGATTATTTGGAGATGGGAAATCTATTTTCAAGTTCTAATTGAATATACTAGAATTATGGGCACTATAAGATCCATAATCTTGAGGTTTCATATAGTTATATAATAATCCTTATATTATTCCATTGGTTGACTAGAATATAAGGTATGTGAATATGTAGGTTTATCAGAAGGTGGGGTTGTGCAGGAAAATCAATTAAATAATAGGGGTGTCATATTCTTATAGTGATTTTTAGTGTTTTATATGAAGAATATTATAGGCTATTCTAATTTATATGAGTTTAATGTAATGAACCCTATAAAATTCAGAAGTTGGTTCTACTAGGAAACTAACTATACCTCTATATAAAAGTGAGGTGCGACCATCTATACAAGTAACTTGTGAATACTTTATGTTTAGTGATCTATGTGTTGTAAAATTTTCAAGTGATTATAAATTCTTGTATCTTCTCTATAATTAATAAAAAAAATTTGTTCTCCCATATATGTAGGAATTATTAACTATGTTATGTAAAATCAATGTTTCCTTTGAGTTTTTTGTTTTTATTTCTTGGTTGTATGTTTGTATGTGAGTGTAAAATATTAGAAGACTTAGTATAGTGATTTAGGGTTCTTTCAACAACCTGAGTTATAGTATATTAAGATCAGTAGAGAATACTCATGTTCCACTATGTGTGGTATCCTATGGTTGAAATTCCGATAGATCAAGGATCCTAGTTCTATTGAAGTAACTTCTAATGATATCCTAGTTTTCATCCTCTCGCTCCAACTATAGCTCTGATGCATACTCCTTGGATTATCTATTTGGGGTAAACCAAGTAAATTATGTGTGTCCCTAAATTTAATTTCATCATCTATATACTATGTGTGCTTGAATATTTGGAGGTTTGAGATGTTCTTATTAGCTCAACAACATTATCCAATAGAATACTCCTCTTATAGTGTATTAGGATAATAGTTACAACACTTAAATACATTGAATGGAATCCTTATGAGACAAAAATATCATTATAACCCCATTACCATCATAGATAATAAGATCAACATATTTAGTAAGAAATTTTCAAGAGTATATTATGTTAATTTAGTTCTAAAATGGTTTATAAATAGGTAAGGGTAGAAGAAAACACAAAATGTGTGATTCTATTTTAGGTTTTCCTAATAATTTAAATTCTTTTAACAAGCTAAATAATATACCCAGCATTAAACAAGATCATATAAAATCACATGGTCATGTTAGCAAGGTAAATGAGGTATAAATAATAAATCAAGTTGTGGTATTTACAAATTAAGGAATGATAAACTTTTAATTTCTAGAAAATAATTTATTAGGTTTTCACTTAGCCCCAAACCATTTATAACCCAACTCTATAAAAATATGAGAAGTAGAAGAGGTTCACCTAATGATTATTTATTATAATAGCTCCATGGGATCTAGATAATGACATCAAGTTACCACCTAAAATGTATAACCAATATAAAATCAAAATAGAATTAGATATTGGGTCATTCTTGAAATGAAACATGAAATCATGAAAGAAAACTAAGGGAATACATTTAGATTTCCCAAGTTAAAATTTCATATCAATTAAATCGGGAAAGGATTGAATAAATGGATTGGTATGAAAATCCCTAATATGTGAAGAGGTAATATTACCCCACTAATATGAAAAATAAAAACGAAAAAGGGGATAGGTTAGAAGAGGTATGAGGCCTTTCCTAGATGGAGAGTAACTCTTATAACCAAACAAGGTAGTAAAATCAATCTTGAGGGAGGATATCACTTGGAGAGATTGAGGGGGCTGATGAGAGGAGGTCAAATAGGTTAAAAAACATAAAAATCATGATATGGTCTTAAAAGGGATTATCTTTAGGTTTTAAATTAATTAAATTACATTTTATACCACTTATAAAAACACAAGTAAGTCCTATCGAAACTCTGTAGGAATCCTAATAGATTTCCATTTGAAGAGATATCAGACTCTAATATCCCAATTAGAATTATAATTGGTTTCCACTAGACCCCCATAAGAGCATTTCATCTTGAAAAAACTCTCCTCTTATAGCCTATTTTTATAAAATGGCCTTTGACCCCTATCAAGCCCCGTCTAGACTCTAAAACCCTCCAAAATATATTCAAAACTGAATCTAAAATCCCAAATTAAATAGATAACTTAGTTTTCTTGGTTAGTTAATTTATAACCTCCCCATATCTAGTCTTAACATCCTTGATAATATTCAACTATCCTCTAGAGTAAATAGGTTATTCCACTGGATCTATATTTCAGATTCCTCCTCCCAAATCTTGTCTTGGAGGTACCCATGATACCATTTCACCCAAATCATAGGAATGTCCATGTTGCATAAAAAATTAATACTTTAGTAAATGATACATATCAAATTCTCTATATAGGATGAATCAGCCACAAGTACAACATCATCATACAAAATCACATGTAAAGGTTCGGGAATATGGTTCCTTGACTGGGATACATGAAAAGTGTTGTGAATAGAGCCGAATCTTGGAGGTAGAGAAAGCTGATAAGATAACTATCTAAATAAGGCATGTGTCTAAAAATGTTTTACAAACCTAGGAGTTTGATTCCCATATTTTATTATACAACATTAAACTAACCTCAATGAGCCTCAAATGAACACATGGTCACCCACCTTGAATTACAAAGTTTTCCTTCACTAATCGGTATAAAACTTTTTTCAACTTTGAGTAGTTACATGATTCTTAGAAAATAATTTCACATGTTTGATAATTTATTGAGTAATATTAGGTATAATCATGTATGACTCACCAACTTAATTCTGTCTCAGAGGGGAATGACACAACCTTTTATAAAATGATCCATTCAGATAGATGAATGGAAACTATTACTATAGGGAACTGGACTAGAAATATATGATCCTCACATGATCCTCTAAAGTATAAAACAATGGCCTTAGTCATATCCTACAAGATACAAATAGTCTACTTAGATTAGAAATAAGTCTGTGAGTGGAATGTGGTTCCCAATTTTATTTTAGAATACAATGTTATATGAATACATTTCTATAACTAGCACATAAAACTAGGATCTTGGTTAGAGATGATACTTGTGGGTACACTATGAAGATTAATGATCTTTATGCCATATAAGTTCCTCAATTCATGAATTAATGGAACCTATTTGATAGGTGTAACATGGGTTATCTTAGTCAGACAGTCCACTATTACTCATACTCTACTCCATCCTTGAGGAGATCAAGGAAAACTGATCACAAAATCCATCGTGATCTCATCTAATTTCCATGATAATGTGGGATAGTGTATGAAGGGTTCCTACAATATTTTGATGTTCTTATTTAACCTTATGATAGGTTATGAACCTAGAAATTAATCCCACAATGTCTATTTTCATCCCATACCACTATAATTGGTGAAATATATCACGATACAATTTGATGATTCTAGGGTTTACTTCCCACCTAGAATCATGAAATTATTTCATGATCATCTCCCTTGAGGTAGTGGGAACTATTAATATCTCATTCTAATATAATAAGGAATAAGAATATCAATACAAACCATAAAATATTCCCCCAACTTTAAGACTTTATCAAATAATGATGAAAACCACATTACATACCTAGGATTCTTTGATGCAAGGGTTAGACAAGATCAATATGATATAGGTGTGCCCATTTATCTTTCTCAGCCATATTTAGGTGTAGTTAATTCAAAATTTAAATTAATATCCACTCCTATTTTTCTTCCAATACTTATAAAGGGTGACTCTTTTGACTAAGAGTGTTGGAAATCACATCTTCTTTTCTAGGAATATATGAAATATTGAATTAAAAGTTTTATATATATTCATCCCCACATATCTACCTCATATTTAAATCTCATTGGGATAAATTATACTTTAGGTTCTTGTGTTCGATTATAACCACAAATCACTCACTAAAAAGATAGTTGCTATAAGACTTTAGTGTAAGAACAATGATATCTAATTCTGGATCATGGGTAGGGTAGATTAATTCATGAGGGAATAACTATTTAGAATAACATGATTTTACTATTTGATCATTTATTAGAACACAACCAAAACTGATAGAAGAAACATCATAGTATACATTTAACCCATGACCTCTTTAAGGTTGTATTAGCATTTGAGCTATTGTTATAATCTCCTTTAGTTCTTGGAAATACTCCTTGCACTGATCAATCCATGAAAATTTAACTCCTTTCTTAGTCAATATCATCATAGGGGTATAAATATTAGATAATTATTGAATGAAATGTTGATAATATCCTTTTCTACACTTGTAAAGTGCAATAACGTCTTTGGAAAGAATATTTAAAATAGAATTGTGAGAATCCATAGCTTCATGAAGGTGAATATACTTAAATGAAAAAAATAGGCATCCCACATATGATATATATGGTATTCCTTTATGAATGGACACATGAATTAGTATATAGTGTGGTGGAAGAAATCCTTTACATCTATATAAATGGTTCAAAATTCGTATTCATTTGCGGTGTCAGGGAATATCCCATTTATAATCATGTGAATTTTTTGTAGGATTCAAAAAAATATTTCATGGGGAAGAAACCCTATATGACCATGTTACTTCTATGAAGTAGTTGTTCTATAGGTCCTAGGCCAAGAAGTTACATATTTTTTCCATAAATATAGCACCGATACATATTTTTGGGAGTAATTTTTTTTATTCCATAAGGTCCAGTAAAAATATATTATTTATAAGATCTTCCATTGTGAAAGTTCTGAGAGAATATAACTCATGTATATTTTCAATATAACAATGGTAGTTGGGGTAGGGAACCATGTATGTCCTTCCTAGTAATATCACCTCTATATAAAATCATCACGGTGCGAACCACATAAGCTCCTTTGTAAAAGTCCTTATGAGTTTCCTTCATAGAGGGCTTCCCACCATGTAAATATTATGTAGTGACTAACCTTACACAAATATATCTTTAATGGAAAAAATCCATAACATTAAAACATAATCTTATAAAAAATAAATGTTTCCTAAAGTAAATATTGGTCTATTTTTTATGATACATCACTGTAAAATAATTAAAACACGGTTAGCTACTTTTTGAAAGGTTCATTTTATGGATATCTAAGACATCCTGATAGTTCTTATTCCTATTAGATTTCCTAATTTAGTTTAAATTATCACACAAATGACCTTTTGGACTCTTTTTACAAAAGTAAAAAACCTTAAAAATCATATCTCAAAAAGGCCTCCTCCAAAAAAAACATTGCATGATCATTTCACTATGCATGTATGTGTGCCACCTATTGATCATGAATTACATTCATAATTGGAATTGGGTATCTTATAGTGGATGTATCACTAATTTACCTCCCTAACTTATGGGGTCATTGGGGTACTAACAAATATGTATTCGCTTGATAATGAGGACCATTGTCTTTATGTAAATAGTAAAATCTATCTTGGCTAAATATATTCATCATAACCAATGTTTACTTGACCCAATATCTCTTGAACAGCCATCCAAATTATTCCAATTAATGAACCATTAGTATTCTCATTTTGTATCATATTTCCTAGATCCTATCTCATAACCATTTTGGATTACCATGATATCCAGTAAGAACCTAGTCAATCCTTTGATCAACCTCCCTTCAATCCAATCAATGATCAATGAGCACTAATGGGACTCCAACCTAATATATGACCTATCCTAAAATAAATTGACTCATTTTTAAGGTTATACTATAAATTAATGTCCATTCATAAGTACCACAAAAACTATTAATGGGTCCCTTTTACCTAATATTACATTACATGTGACTTTAAACTACTTGAAATCGGTCCTAGTTATATGAAATTGACCTAAAATATATCATTATCTTTGACACATCACCTCAAAAACACTTATTGGATCCTAGTTTCATGACCGTAAAGGGTGTATCATTGGTTATTCTTGCAAGATTGTAAAGCTTACCAAAATAGACCTCATCACATTACCATAAATGGTATGATATATCTCATTAAAATTAAATGAACTAAATGGATTTTTATTCCCTTTATAGGGAAATTTTGGTATCCCCTCTTATGAGTGAAATCCTAACTCCTCTACACCTACCACCCCCTGGATGATGATAACTTATGGATTGACCATTTTTATGGATTTAAACTATAGTGAAATAAACTAGTGATAGTGGAAGATATATAACCTCACACACACACATATATATATATGTAGAACCTCTCATACATATAGATATTCACAATGATGTATGGTATTAGTCAATTTCTTTTATGACAATGGTAACTGTTAGTGTTACTAGGGATGATTTCAAAACTATGTGTTAAATATATGAGAGAGTCTTAGAATAAAAAATAATACCCTTTATGGGATGATCCAACCTCCCATCCTCTAGACCATGATAAAAAATTCAATGAATCGTTAGATGATCCTAATAACCGTCCTATTTTAGAAAGTGGGTTCATAGTAAAACCTAAACTATTGGTGAAAATGTATAGAGGGAACAAAAATGGTGAACCTAAAATAATCCTTTACCCATGAAAGAGACCAATTGACCAAGAACTCATACTTATGATTCTTCACTATAATTTTATTATTTTAATTTTATTACATAGGGTGTTATATTATGTACAAATGGAATCTCTATATTCATTATCATGTGTCAAGATTCTAGGATAGTCTAGGGGAAATCATATTCCACATTAGGCTTTCACACATTACTAGATGTTGCAGTATAAATACATAGCCTCCATCGTGAACAATGTCTCCTTGCAGCCCAATAGAGTATCATCGCCTACACAATACTTAAAGTGTAAGGTGGTGAACATGTTGGTTTTGGAGTATGAGAACAATTTCATTATCTAAACTATAGAGGTTTCACATTACAACCTTGAATAGCTAAATAAATTCCAAACATCCCATAAAAAATGGTTGGTTAAATGTATAAAACTCATATCATCACATCTAACCACTTAAATGGTCTTTCCCTATAGTATAGAAAAATCCACATTCTTTACTAGTGGGAAACATTGGAGGATTCCCACTAAATCCATAATATTACTCAAGTTCTACCTAAGAGGGATCCCACCAACTATAATCAACACCAAGGTCATGTATCCTAAACTCCTTAGGAATATATTGGAGAAGAATATATTGAGTTTTCAACTCCAGTAGTCTAGGTCAGGGAATCCTGTAGGATAATCCATTGGATATAGTTGACAACTAGACCCCAAGAGAATATATATACTCCTACCTCAGAAATCCATAAATCCTATCAATATATCCCAAAATAACCTTTTTAGTTACCTAGTAGATCCCAATGAAGGAAAATAGCTTAAATCCATGAGTATATATTTGTCCCTTCTATTACTGGAAGCCTTGAGGCTCATCAATGTATCTAAAAGTTACTTGGGGATGGTTTAAAAAACTCATGAAAAATAAACCTCAAGTCCCAATGATTTATTTGGTTAAAACATTTCTATCCAATGAAGGTTGAGACTAGTATAAAGTTCCTCCCCACAATACCATGATAGATAACACTAGAGGTCCTTCTCATAGAACCAACTATAGAGGTTATCCCCATGGCATTGGAATTACTAATTATAAATGTCCTCTTCATGATAGTAAACATAAAATCATCATCCATGGAGATCCTCCTAGTATTGAGATGAAATAAAATATATTTGGAGGTCCTCCCCAAATCCATTGTTACATAGGTCCTCCCCATATAAATATGAATATCAATTAGGTATGTTCTCTTCTAGAAACAACTTTAATTAAAAGACATAGACATCCTCAATATGATGCCATTTATGGAGGTCCTAGTTGTCGTACAAATACTAACCAATAAGGAGTTCCTACTCTCTCTAAAAAATCAACAACAAAAAACCATGAAGGGCCTACCTGTTATGGTAAAATAGAAAATATGAAACATGAAGATCATACACATGAAGGAAACTAATAAGAAGAAAACTTATGAGTTCCTCCATAGGGTACTTATTACAAAGGTCCTCCCTATGACTGAAGTTGATTTCATACCCACAAAGGTTATCTAAAGATCAATAACCATGGAGGTCCCCCCCATGCAGTTCTTTGTGATGTTTATTCTCCCAATGAACTATCTCTTTGGAATTAAGACCCTCCCTACACTACCATAATTCCAAAGATTATCTCATTGTCTCTAAACCACAAAATAGACAAAACAATCATAAATGTTAAATTAATAGGCTCTTGAGTCCATATTTTATAAAGGAGAATCATGCATCCAATTTGTAGTGATTCAGTCCCTTAAAATTGAAACCACCTACAATAGATGACACCTTTATCCAGGGTGATAAAATTATACAATACACCCAATTCATTCAATAGTGTGGGCCGGGGTAAAAAATATTTTAGGTGGTATCATGGGAAAATCCATATACTATAGGTATATGGTAATTTTTACCTCCATCACCACCACAAAATCTCAAAAATGTTCAATGGGGTGTGGTCATAATTATGGATGAACTGGGTCTACACCAGCCTACAAGGATAGAGGAATTTTTTCATCCCTCTATTTTAAGGAATAAATGCCTTTATAGACTTGTATAATACTAAAAATAAAAACTTATTTAGTTTACTACACAAAAAGTTTATGATTCATTAACTCCATTATAGTTACATTCAGTGAAAAGTATAGTAGATTCACTCAAGATCAGAATTTATAAAGGATTTATTGCTCCCTCTCTATAATAATTCCAAGGGAGAGGGTCAAAACCCTGAAGAGTAGGGAAATATTGAAGTAACATTATAACCTATTTCTTAAATGATATACAAACACTAATAAGGTTCCATACTACTTTGATGAAAATCAAGAGATGAATTATTCTTCATGGTTCACATTAGTAAATTTTGTTGACATTAACCCCACATATAATATAGAAAATGAAACTAGTGTAGAATAATATGACGAGGATTCTTAAATTAATTACATGGTTTTCGCTAAAGTTTGAAAATAGGGTTTTTGCGCCCAATATCAAAGATAAACTCCTGATTTGGGAGATCTTAAAAATATCCAACTTCCACCTAGTCAATGAGATTTCAATAATAAATATATAATTTTATAACTAAATCTATAGCCAAACCTTCACCTGAAGAAGTTGAGATTATTTATACTGAAAATAATAATTCATCATATGAGGATAAGTTAGAGAAGTTGAGGAAAATCAATACCAAATCACTCAAAGGTAATATTCCTGATGAGTGAAACTCTCTGATTGAGGTCATTATCCCTCCTCTAAAAATCCTCTTTAATAAAAAGATATTAATCAACCATAAAGGGTTGAATCATGTTATCTTATCATCTTAGAGATAAGGTGAATAGGCAAATTTACCCTAAAATTGGTTGATTTAAAAGATTTTGCTCCATTATAACAATAACCACCACTATTTTAAGTGAGTTAACCCAGGAAAAATCATGTTTTTTAACAATAATAAGAATAGATACTCCAAACTTATTAGGTTCTAATAGATACCTCCACTTGGGAATCATCTTAGTAGATAGTGCCTCCAATACTACTTGAATTTGTTGTGTACCACAGTACTATAATACGGACTATAGATATGATGTTCCCTAATTCATCCAGAGTAAAAACCATATTCTAAGTGGTTGGATCTGACTCCTCCACCAATTTTTAAAAATTTCACATTCCTAATAATTGATCTCATGGGGGATCAAAAATATTATATAACTCACTTCATGTATCAATTTTTCCTTATAATGGGAATGTAAGAGAAACAAGTGATGGAAAACCTAGGGTACTTTTTGTAAACATTTGAGGGACCAGTGATCATTCGTTATAAAAACTAGTCATCTAGATCAATTTACAATTATAAATTCCTTTTATGGAATTTTCTCTATGAATTCATCTCAACACTAAATAAAACCACTATTTTTAAACTCAATAATTTCAAAAATCATGATAAAATAGAGGGTCAAATATTTTATTTCTAGGTGAAAAGGTTAAACTTATTCTTGAAACATGAAACTTCCATATAAATTATTTCTGGAGATAGGCATAGTGAATCTTCTAGAAAATATCCTAACATTACTCATTCCTCTGAAGTTCCTTGGTGCTTTCAAGGAATTTTCAATGGTAACACAGTGGTTGTAATATGTTGTTCAATTTTCCAAGTACAAGTCTCAACCAATGTCATTTATATAGTTAAAGAAATCAAGAAAAGAAGAAACTATGACTATTACACTCATTCAAGCATAAATGTTAGATTAAATCCCTTTACCCATTAACTATCATATAGTACCTCCATTAGAACAATAATAGTAATGGTGGCACACCAATGTGGACACAAAGAATGTTAATAAAGAAAATAATTTTCAAACTTTTAAGAACTATAAGTAAAAACTATGTTCCTTACTAAATGAGTAAGTTCTAGTATTTATCATTGCCATATTAGTGAAAAATCTATTCATGTTTATAGAGAAAAAAGACCCAAAGAGAGTTTTGAATGATCACTATGATTATTTCCCATACCATCAAATATTGGGACACAATATTTAGGAATGTTTCATATTCAATGACTTACTCTATAATATGATAAACACTAGGATTGTGTTGTTTTGAAACCCTTAAAATTAAGTGACTTAGTTTTAAAATACTTCACCTAAAGATAAAGAAGAGTGTTTGGAAGTATAAAATATAGGGGTAGAGAAATTTTAGGAATATATGACTAGAAAATCAGTCAACCATGAACATACCACCATCAGGTAATGACTAAATCATCTAATTGTGGTACTAATTTCCCATGTGGTACATGAGATTATGTCTTCTTCCTCACAATACTATAAAATTTTATGAAACCAATGTTGTTAGAGGAAATCATAGAATGAGTATCCCTCACAAGAACCCAAATAGATTCTAAACCATTTTTATTTACTTTCCTATCATTTGGAGGACGGAAACCACCTCAAAAATGGAATTTTCATTTGATGAAGATCAAAAATATATTTTTTTTGTGTATTCCATCTATAAGACCTATTTGTTGATGAATATTGACCTTATGAAATTTAATTTCCCACTAAAAATAATTCAGGTGATTGTAAAGGCCAAGGAAAAAAAGGTTGGAATGGCCCTTGGATTTTAGGCATCATCCCTGCTGAGGTCATATATGCAGTTGAGATATAAAGATAATATATTTAATTAAAATAATAATAACCTAAATATAATTTTGAATATTCTAGATCTCACAATAATTTGATCATATTGGTAGATTAATTGGTAGATAAATAGTCATCTAGTTAACAATGAGACACATGAATTCCAATTAAACCCAACTCATAGATAAAAAAGGAATATCCCTCTTTGTATGTGTTGTATATTATTAAATGATTTTAAAATAGTTAAAAGGATTTTATTGATGTTAATATGATTAATAGGTCATAGAAAAGAAGTTTCTTGGAAGTTTAGTTAAAGTATCAAAGCCTGTTAATGAAGAAGATATAGCTTAGAAGACTGAGTAAAGAGGATAAACTATTAACTATGAAGAAGATAAGTAGTTGTTTTGGATGATTGAATGAAGTTGATAAATTAATAACTATGTATTAGAGAATAAGTTAGAATCAAAGCATGCAAAAAAAGAGAATGATAGAAGAATTATTTGTTTCTAGTTATCTTTAAAGAAGATAAATACCATTCTTTCCTTTAGAAGCTTTATCATATATTCATTACTTGATGGTGAAATATTGATTGAAGATTTAGACTATTTATGATGATAAGTGAGATGATATTAATTTATCAGAAAATGTTTATTGATATTTGGAGAATCACATTTTTCAATATCATTGTGAAATTTCCTTTTGAAGTTTCCTTATGAAATTTTTGGATGATATATTCTAGATAGTTTTGTATGAATCTAACAGATATATTCAATTAGTCTGAGGTGATCAGATAGAGTCAATCCAACTAAGGTGATCAGATGAAAGATAGAACCAAATATTAGTCTGAATAAATTTAAAGTCTCTCATCAGACGCATATCTATATAAAAACATATTTTTTTATTCTTGTGGATTTTTTCCTCAAAGAATAAAAATCAAAATTCTTTATAGTTCTGATTCAAGTTAAATATCTAAAGAATAAATGCCTTTGTGAAATGGAGGTAATTCAATTGATCCAAGTGAGCTATTATACTAAGGATAAAATATCATTTTATTGGTTACCATGATTCTCTCTATAATATTTGGGATGAAGAGTGTTTCAGATATCAAGAAACATTACAAAATAATGAAGTATGACTTTATTAGACTAGGTCTGTCATACAAAGAGAATAATATAATTCAATATTTTTATCCAATATACCAAATATCATGACTATCCAAAGTTATTTATGGCAATAGCTAGTGTTGGTCACTATAACAAGTTGGTGGAACCTAGTAAAACTATGGTTTCTAGAAAAAGGTTTTTTGAAAAAGTTTTTAGGATATTGGTTTCCTAAAAAAGTCATCAAATAGAGGAAATATGTGAAGATCATTTTATAGAGAAGTTATTATGGAATCTATGGATGAAAAATAACTTTGAAGAAGAATAAGAAAGAGGTTTCCAAGTGGATGTAACACCCCAAGGATTTACAAATAAATTTAATATTGAATGCATAAAACACTGAGACTCTACAAAACAACACTTTGTTATAACTGAGCCAATAAACATAATTTTTCTACTTCTATGATTTGAATTTTGAAAATATGACATACACGGTTGCGTTCCGAATGATTTTTGGAGTCTGATAAAAATAACTTAACTTTTGGTGAATAATAACCAACTGTTATGAATAGTAACTTACCCTTATGAATAGTAATGTACTCTTATGAATAGTAATATACCTTTATGAATTGTAACCTCTCCCATGGATGTATAAAAAAATTTAGGCACATTATAAATGAAATAGAATATTTTATAAATTATTTATTAAGTATTGGTATTTTTGTGAGTGATAAACATTTAATTATAGTTTTAAATTAATAAATGGATTAAAAATTCATTTTCATAAAATATTTTCCTAAATAAATATTTTTCTATCCAATGATTTTGGTATAATTTTATGAGACCATTGTTAATTTTTGAAAGTATTACAAAATCAAATTTAAATTTAAAATCTTTATTTTTTAATAAAATAATTATTTTATTTAAAAAAATCCACATATTTAGAAAATTATTTTTATAAAAATGAATTCATTTTTTTATTCTACACATTAAAAAATGGTTATGGTGAATTTATGGGATTTTTCTAAAATACTTTACTTTGAGGTGAATAGTAAAATATGATAATTTACGATAAATGCTAAATACATGGTTTATTGAGTCATAGGTGATGTAAGGATGATCTAACACCACTTTGTTGGAACTCACATGCACATATTACTATTCTTGTTCATAATAATAAATACTATTGCTGGTCTTGGGAAAAATAATAAAATAATGATTAAGATATTCAACAATTACTCATATCCTCCACTTTAAAACCCCCTCACTCCCTCTTCTCTTCACTCCCCTAAATCCTTGTGCCTAGACCAAATTCTTCCCAAATATCTCTCTAATATCCTCCCATATTTCCATCAGCCCTTGGTCTCATAAAAATACCAAATCCTCTCCTCTAAAGAGGCTCTCAAGAAAGATTAATTCAAGAGTTAATTCCTCTTTTCAATTCTTTTACTTTCTTTTCAAGCTCCTCTATTTTCATTTCTATCTTCACCTCTCCTCATCCAAATTTTATGAAAACTCCAGTAAATTATATGTACTATAATTTTTTTATGATTATGTAATAAGTTATTCTCATCTCTCCTTTACCCTTTTTTATGCTAGTACTAAAAAACACCATCTGAGATGTGCTAATTTACCACATTCAAGGACGATGGGTCTTCAATTTATATTACCGTCTTCAATTATGGTCATGAAACCGTTAATATAGTTGAACCAGAATATAAAATATGTATTATTTCTTCTCTATGGTTCTATAATCTTTTTGTACACATGGTTGTGAATTATAAATCAAAATAAGCTCGTTGTGTTCAAAAACTGCCAATTAACCCAAACGGTTATCATTAAATAATTTATATAATGATTCATATTCGCTCTAAGTAACAAAATGAAATTTAAAAACACATAAACTTTTGTATGTTCACTGATAACATATAACTTTAATTTTGGGCAACCATCTTCATTTTACATGATTCTCCATTCATGTATATAAGTATACTGATCATGAAACAAAGAGAATCGAACAATGAAATTGAACCTCTTAACCCATCAAAAAGGAAATGAATGAACTTAATAAGGTCACAATAAATCAATTACATGTAGATTATATTCTATACTTATTAATTAATTAACCTAAATTTTAGTATTCAGGTTACATCGGACTTAAGGTAAGGGTTTCTTAATCTCACTTCCATTTTTTGTGAGATATTCTATATTTGCTAATATTACTTGTGTATGGTGTATGCATAATACCCATTAATATTTCATATCATGAATATTTTTATTTTCATTATATCCAATATATAATTTTATGATTATTAATTTTTGGGCATACGATTCAATTGATTACAAATTTGTAAGTATTTTTTACTCGAACCTCCATTTTCATTCGAGTTGCTCTTATTTTCTACTCACCTCAATGAAATTATTATTTATTCTTAGTATCCTCAAAAATTATTTTTGAATGTTCTATATATTTTTACCAATCAGAATTATTCTTTATTTTATGATGAGTTAAATGTTTAAAAAAAATCTTTCAAAAATTCTTCCGAAATGCTAGCCCGATTCAAGGAACTTCTTGAATTCTTACCTATTTTAAAATTCACTCTATAGTCAATTTTAAGCCAGATTTATCTTTATAAAATTACATATTTTAACCTGAAATGATTCTTTGGATCATTTCTGGTTTTATGTGAGAAAACATTCCTTTGTTCTTTATAATCTCTTTAATTAATTCCTTAAACCGCTCTAAAATGTTTTAATTCTAAAGATTCTTTAAAAACACTTTTTACATGATTTGACTTTAGTGGGACATCATTTATGCCTCAAATGTAATCTAAATGTACTTTAATTTACTTTTCTAGGATATACATGTTTAAAACCTGATTTATGACAAATAAAAATGGTTTTCCAAAAGAACTCTTATTTCCAAAGTAAAATAGATTTTTCTCACTTCACTTTAACTTTTATGAGATATATGCCTTGTTCACCAGTTATTACTTGTATTTGGTGTATGTACTACCCCTTGGTATATCATTTAATGAGTCTCCTTATTCTCATGATATTCTAAGGTATTATTATTTGAATGTTTCAAGGTTTTATGGGACATTTTGGAATGTTTAAGTATTATTTCCTCAAGAATTTCCAAATGGTCTCATTTAAAAGAATCTTTATTTATGTCAACATCCTTTGACGAATCTTGTATTTCATAGAGTTTTATGTCTTATGATATCATATATAATTTTTTGTTGAATTTTTTCTGATTATCTTTAATGTTAATGTTCTATCTTAGAAATTTACTTCGAATGGTCAGTGTTTATGTTTAATGTACGAGGAAAGTTAATTACATGTCATATGTTTGTTTTAGTATGAATGTATATGTCGTTTATTTTTATCCCCATTAATAAGAGGAATGCATTGGACTTATTAAGTGTCGTTTGGATCTTGATATAGCCCCTCAGTTCATTTTTAGGTCTCATGAGATAAACTACAGTCTTGTCACTAGGCCTTGAAATAATGGTTATTTATAGTCTTGGCATGAGGCCTTGACGGTAAGGTTATGATGTGCCGCATTATGTATTCCCTCTTTATGACACTAGTAATTGAAATTTCATGAGGTTAATGGACTAGTAGAATACCCATGATTATGTTTTATTATGTGAATATTCACTCATATCATATATCTACCATATTATGTTCAAGTTTATTTTTAAAGCCCTGTGTTTTTAGCTATTTACTATGCCTAATGTTTATGTTTATGAAATTTTCTTCTGTATTGATTACCCTTACGGAGCATCTGATCTCACCCCTTTATTATGTTTTATCTTATTAGGACATGAAGAAGTTTATTATTAATGACTTTTAGGGATAAAAATATAGTTGTGGATGTTCCCAATAAAACTTATATGTTGTATTTCATTTCAAGTTGTAATGTGGAACTTATATATGTACCTTGTTTTCAAATCTACTAAAATTCTTGGTCCTTGAGGATGCATATTACATATTTGTATTCTAGTGTAATATAATAAGGCACTAGGTCCGGGTAATTGTGGTTGGGTCCTTACAGTTGGTATCAGAGGAAGTTTAGTAGAAAAATTTGGAAACTACATTTAGAAAATGTAGATTTCGGGAAAAAAAACCCCAAGATGCACTTAATGATACACATATAATAGCATCCTATAATTTTGGTAAGGAATATATATTATTTGTATCTTTCTAGAAAATAAATCCTTGTCTAGATACCGCAAGTGGATGTGGTTTTGGAATAGATGTACCTAGGAGTAACAAGTAAAAAAAGGTGTTGCGGGCTTGACATGGGGTAACCTGGTACACGAAACATTCCTTACTACGCACCTGGTATGACACTCCCTGGGGATATGCTTGCATAATTCATATTTTCTTTACAATCCATTTGAAGGATTTTTGGCCCTAAAGTATCCAAAGTATATGGTTCAAGGATTTTTTATGCAGAAATTTATGTTATGTACTACATCATGTTTAGGGTTATATAGATTTCATAATTTTATGATCAAATTTAGTATATGGAATTTATTATAAATGTTTCTTAGAATATGGAATGAAAACATCACCAATTCATGTGATGCAAAGAGTAAAAAGGATCATATCTCTTATAGTCTTAAGCCATCATTTTAAAGTAAGATAGTCTCCCATGTGTCCATGTCATGTGAGAAAATATTATCATGTGTTAACAAGGTAGTTAAAGAATTATTTGAGTCCTATGTCTTTGAAGGAAAGAAATATAATAATAGGATGGTATAGAAAATATACATAAAGGGAATAAGGTAAAGAAGAGTTTTCCCACAGGTGATAAATGTGGAAAGATCCATCCTTGTAAATGCTTGAAGTGAATGATAGTTTTTTATAAGTGTGGAGAAAAAATGATATCAATATCATGATTACAAGGGTAAGAAAAAGATTTCTAATGTACAATTATTAAACTACAAGGATATGGGACACTATTCGAATCAATATCTCAAGCATCAAAGGAATATTTTCCAAATGATCTTACTGGATAATGATCCAGTTATAATACTACCACAGATGAAGTAGAAAGATTAATATACCTTATTAAGAATCATGTCATTTGAATAATTTATTAGCAATGTACTGGTTATAATAATTATGGAATATATGAGGATTTTACTACAGTACTATTTAATTAAGTATTTGAGGATGTATGATGAATTGTACCAAGGATAAGTGACTTAGTAGAAATTTAATATCTTGGGAAAGAATATAGTTGATAGAAATAAAACCCTAAATATATTCTTTATGATTAAGATAATGATGAAAAAAATATTGATTAGGATAAGTATGGACTACCTCAAAAATGGTTTTTCACTTATCGATAAGTGGTTTATGCTATCATTGATGGGGTTTACAATATTTTTGTATATAAGGAATATATCCAACAGCATGTAAAAGGATTAATGAATTTTTTGAATAAGGATTTATGGTAATTTTATTAATTACCATATTTCAAGAGGACACATGATGAAGATATTCACATGTTTAGAATGTGAAAATTTAGGGATGCTTCATGTTGATCAAAGGCAAATAAGGTAGCAGATTCCTTGTGTAAGATAGATCATGAAGTCTTAAAAAATGAGGATTTCCAAGGTCCCTGTATACTTGGATCTAGAAATTATGGATATGGGAGTGATTATTAAGTGTTGGATCATGATTTTTTGGAATGTTAAACCATTTATTAAATGTTTTAAGTTGATCATTATATGAGGATATAGACTTTAATGTCACCACATGATGCAACCTGCGAAAATAGATAAATTATAGATAGTTCAAGGCACAAACAAAGGATAAGATTGTGTTTATGAAATAGAAACATTTATTTATACTCTTATACAGTGGAATAATTCCGGAACTCTAGGAAAATATTCATAAAAAATAATGTTGTCATGTTATCATTTTTTTCATAACTATTATTTCAGGTTTTTGGGTAATGATCTTTCATCCTAGCATGTTCTCTATCACTTTCCATCAGAACATGAGGGTTTGATTATTCTTATATCACCATTTAATCCAATTAGAATTCATAGTTTTGTAGTAAACGATTCATTTATCTTTCCCTCTTATTAAGAGGATATTTTAACCATATGTGGGTTTCCAACAAGGGAATTTTCAATTATAAACCATTAACATTCAAAATTTAATTTCAAAATTTTGAGGGTGAAATTTTTGTAAGGAGGGTATAATGTAACACCCTAGATATTTAAAAATAAATTTAATATTGAATTCATAAAACATTGAGTCTCTAAAAAGCAAAACATTGTTATAACCGAGCCAATAAACTTTATTTTTCCACTTCTGTGATTTGAATTTTGAAAATATGACATACACGGTTGCGTTGCGGGTGATTTTTGGAGTCTGGTAGAACAAACTTACATTTTGGTGAATAACAACCTACCCTTATGAATAGTAACTTAACATATGAAGATTAATATACCCTTATGAATAGTAACCTCCCCCAGGGATATATAAATAAAATTTATGAACATTATAAATGAAATTGAACATTTTATAAATTATTGATTAAGTATTGGTATTTTTGTGAGTGAAAAATATTTAATTATAGTTTTAAATTAATTAATGAATTTAAATTCATTTTCATAAAACATGTTTCTAAATAAATATTTTTTTCCAATTATTTTGATATAATTTTATGAGACCATAGTTAATTTTTTAAATTATTACAAAATCAGTTTTAAATTTAAAATCTATATTTTTTAATTAAATAATGATTTTATATAAAAATTAAATTTCACATATTTAGAAAATTATTTTGATAAAATGGATTTCAATTTTTGGATTCTACATGTTGAAAAATGTTTACGGTGAATTTTTGTGATTTTTCTAAAATACATCAATTTTAGGTGAGTAGTAAAATATGATAATTTACGATAAATGCTAAATACATGGTTTATTGATTCATAGGTGATTTAAAGATGATGTAAGACCAATTGGTTAGAACTCACATTCAAATTTTACATTTATTAGTCACAATAATCAATACTATTACTTGTCTTGAGCAAAATAATAAAATAATGATTAAGATATTCAAAAATTACTCCTCCCCTATACTATAAAAACCCCATCACTCCCTCTTCTCTTCACTACTCTCAATCTATGTTACTTGTCCATATTCTGCCCAAATATCTCCCTAATATCCTTCCCCGTACTTAGAATCCCTTAGTCTCATAAAAATACCAAATCCTCTCCCCTAAAGAGTCTCTCAAGGAAGATTAATTCAAGAGGTAATTCCTCTTTTCTATTCTTTTACTTTCTTTTCAAGTTCCTTTTTTTTATTTATATCCTCACCTATCCTCATCAAAATTTTATGAAAAATCTAGTACCTTACATTTAATTTAATTATTTTATTATTATGGAATAATTTATTCTCATCTCTCCATTACCCCTCTTTTATGCTAGTAGTAAAAAACATCATCCGAGATGTGCTAATTTACCGCATTCAAGGATGATGGGTCTTCAATTTCTATTATTTTATTCTATTATTGTTATGAAACCATTATTAAATTTTAACCATACTATAAAATATTTATTATTTATCCCCTATGGTTTAATAATATTTTTTTAAACATTGAAGTAATTTATAAATCAAAATGAGTTCGTTGTGTTCAAAAATCGCCAATTAACCCAAACAGTTATCATTAAATGATTTACATAATGATTCATATTCACTAAAAGTAAAAAAATGAAATATACAACCACATAAACTTATGGATTTTCACTAATAACATATAACTTCAATTCTGGAAAACTATCCTCATTTTATATGATTCTCCATTCATGTATATAAGTATATCAATCATGAAACAAACAGACTCGAACAATGAAATTGAACCTCTTAACCAATAAAAATGGCCATGAATGAACTTAATAAGGTTATAATAAATAAATTAAATGTATAATAGGTTCTTTATTTATTAATTATTAAACCTAAATTTGATTATTCAGGTCATTAATATCTAGAGAAGAACACCATCAAACTTAAGGTATGGGTTTATTCATCTCACTTCCATTTTTGTGAGGTAATTTATATTCACTGCTATTACTTGTGTATGGAATTTTCATACTTACAATTTATATTTAGTAGAATTAATATCTTTATTTTAATGATATTAAATTTATTATTTTATGATTATTAATTTTGGGGCATACGATTCAATTGATTACAAAGTTGTAAGTATTTTCTACCTGAACCTCTATTTTCATTCGGGTTGCTCTTATTCTATACTCACCTCGATGAAATTATTATTTATTCTTATATAATTCTAAAAATTATATTTTAATATTATATATATGTTTACCAATCATAATAATTCATTTTTTTATGGGGATTTAAATTTTTTAAAATAATTGTTCAAATATTCTTCCGAAATGCAATCCTGATTCACGGAATTTCTCGAATTCTTGCCTATTTTGAAGTTCACTATATAGTTTGTTTTAAGCAAGATTTATCTTTATTAAATCAAAAATTTTAACATGAAAATATAATTTGGTTAATTTCTGGTTTTATGAGAGAAAACATGCCTTTGAGCTTTAAAATCTCTTTAATGATTTCCTTAAACTGCACCAAAATGTTTTAATTCTAAAGATCCTTTAAAAACACTTTTTACATGATTTCACTTTAGTGGGAAATCATTTATGCCTAAAATTTAATCTAAATATACTTACCATATCTTTTATGGGATATAAATGTTTAAAACCATATTTATGACAAATGAAAATTACTTTCCAAAATAACTCTTCTTTCCAAAGTAAAATAGACTTTTCTCACCTCACTTTAACTTTTATGATATATATGCCTTGTTTGCCACTTATTTATTGCATGTGGTGTATGTACTAACCATTGATATATCATATAAAGAGTCTCCTTATTCTCATGATATTCTAAGGGATTATTATTTTAGTTTTTAAGGTATTATGGGACACTTTGGAATGGTTGAGGATTATTTCCTCAAAAATTTCTCAATGGTCTCATTAAAAAGTATCTTTATTTATGTCAAAATCCTTTTATAAATATTTATTTCATATAGTTATATATCTTATGATATCCTCTAAATTATTTTTTTCAAGGGTTTCTGATGAATTTGATTGTGGATGTTCTATCTTATCAAATTACTTCAAATGGTTAGTGTTTCTGTTTAATGTACAGGTAACGTTATTTACATGTCATATGTTAGTTTCTATATGAATGTATATGTCATCTATGTTTATCCCCGTTCATTAGAGGAATGAATTTAACTTAGTAAGTGTCGAGTGGGCCCTTCTAGATCCCCTTGGTTCATTGGAAGGTCTCGTGAGACAAACTATTGTCTTATCACTAGGCCTCGAAAAAATGGTTATTTATAGTATTGGCATGAGGCATTGATGGTATTGTTATGAATTCTTGCATTATATATTCCCTATTTAATAAACTAGTAATTTAAAGTTCATATTGTTAATCAAATAGTATATTACCCATTATTGTGTTTTATTATGGAAATATTTACTCATCTCAAATTCTATTCATATTATCTTCGAGTTTATTTTTAAAGGCATGTGTTTTTAGCTATTAACCATGCCTAATGTTTATGTTTATGAAATCTTATACTGTATTTTATTACCCTTACTGATCGTTTGATCTCATCTCAAATTGCCCTGCGCTGGTGTCTTATTCTATTACATTGGAATATAAATAAGGAATATCCATACTAAATAACCAATTAGTGTATTATCTTTGGAAACAAGATCCATAAATAAGTTCAACATTACAACTGGAAATTAAATAAAACATATAATTAGAAATCTTGGAAACTAGATTTAGAAAATGTAGATTTGGTAACAATACCCTAAGATAGACTTGATGATACACATATAATAAAATCCTAGAATTTTGTTAAAGAATATATTATTTGGATATTCATAGAAAATAAATCCTTGTTCGAATACTGCATTTAGGCGTGGTTTTGTCATATATGTACCATGGAGTAACAACTCTGACAAGATGTTTTCGAGCTTGGTTGGGGGTTACCTGGAACACGACAATAGGACTTAATACGCACCTAGTTTGACACTCCCAGGGGATATTTCTAGGATAATTAAAATTTTCATTACAAGAAATTATGAAGGATTTATGCACCTAAAGTATCCAAACTATATGGTTCTATGATTTTTTATGTGTAAATTTATGTTATGTACTATACCATGTTCAGGGTTATATAGAGTTCAGAATTTTATGATCTAATTTAGTATATGTAATTGATTATAAATGGCTCCTAGAATAAGTAATTATAACTTCACCAATTCATGTGATACAAAGAGTAATAGTTATCATATCTCTTATGGTCTTAAGACATCATTTTAAAGGAAGATAGTCTTCCATGTGTCCTCATCATATGAGAAAATAGTATCATTTGTTAACAAGCTATGTAAATAATTCTCTGATTCCTATGGATTTGAAGGGAAACAAAAGAATAAGAGGATGGTAGAGAAAAATATGGATAAAGAGAATAAGGGAAAGATTCCCACATGTGATAACTGTGGAAAGAATCATCCTGGTAAATACTTTAAGGGAATGATATTTTATTATAAGTGTGGAGAAAAAGGACATTAATTTTGTGATTGCAAGGGAAAGAAAAAGGTTTCTGATATACAATACTTCAACTATAAGGAGATGGGATACTATTCAAATCATTGTCCCAAGCATCAAAGGAATACACCACAAATGATGTTACTAGATAATGATCAAGTTATGATACCTCCACAGATGAAGTGTAAGGATTAATATAACTCATTAAGAATCATGTCATTTGAACATTTTATAAGCAATGTACTAGTTATAATAATTGTGGAATATATGAGGATTGTACTACAGTACAATTTCATTAAGTATTTTAGGTCGTATGATGAATTGTACCTAGTATAAGTGACTCTATAGAAATTTAATATCTTGGGAAATAATATGGTCGATGAAATAAAACACGATAAATATTCTTTACGATTATGATAATTGTGAAGAAATTATTGATTTGGATAAGTATTGACTACCTTAAAAATGATTTTTGACTTATTGACACGTGATTTATGCTATCATTGATGGAGTTTACAACATTTTTGGATATGAGGAATATATCCAATAACATGTGTAAGGATGAATACATTTTTAGAATAAGGATTTATGGCAATTTGAGTTATTACCATATTTCAAGAGGACACATGATAAAGATATTTACATGTTTGGAATGTGAAAATTTAGGGCTACTTCATGTTGATTGATGGAAAATGAGGTAGTTTATTCCTTGAGTAGGACATATCATGGAGTCCTAAAAAATGAGAATTTACAAGGACCATATGTACATGGATCTAGCAAGGATAGATTTGGAATGTTTCTTAAGTGTTGGATCAAGATATTTTGTAAAGTTAAACCATTTATGAAATGGTTTAAGTTGATCATTGTATGAGGATTTAGAGTTTAATGTCACCAAATGATGCAACCGTCTCTAAGAGATGAATTATAGATAGTAAAAGGGAAAAAAGGATAAGATTGTGTTTATGAAATAGAAACATATATTTATACTCTTATTGAGTGGAATAATTTTTAAACTCTAGGAAAATATTCATAAAAAATAATTTTGTCCTATTATAATTTTTTTCATAACTATAGTTTATGGTTTTTTGGTAATGATCTTTCATTTGAGCATGTTCTCTATCACTTTCCATCAGAACATGATGGTTTGATTATTCTTCTGTGACCATGTTATCCAATTAGAATGCATAGATTTGTATTAATCGATTCATTTCCCTTTCCCTCTTATTAAGAGGATATTTTAACCATATGTGGGTTTCCCACAAGGTAATTTTCAAGTATCAACCATTAACTTTGAAAATTCATTTTCAAAATTTCAAGGACGAAATTTTTGTAAGGAGGGGATAATGTAACCACCCAAGGATTAGAAAATAAATTTAATATTGAATGCATAAAACCCTGAGTCTCTACAAAACAAATCATTATTATAACTGAGCTAATAAACATAATTTTTTCACTTCTATGATTTTAATTTTGAAAATATGACATATATGATTGTGTTGCGGGTGATTTTTGGAGTGTGATATAACAAACATAATTTTTGGTGAATAATAACCTACCCTTATGAATAATAAATTACCTTATGAATAGTAATATACCCTTTTGAATAGAAATATAGCCTTATGAATAGTAACCTCTCCCATGGATGTATAAATAAAATTTAGGCCCATTATAAATGAAATATTACATTTTATAAATTATTGATTAAGTATTGGTATTTTTGTGAGTGATAAATATTTAATTACAGTTTTAAATTAATAAATAGATTTAAAATTAATTTTCATAAAATATGTTCCTAAATAAATATTTTGGTTTCCGATGATTTTTGAATAATTTTATGAGACCATAGTTAATTTTTGAAAGTATTAAAAAATTATTTTTAAATTTAAAATATGTACTTTTCAATTAAATAATGATTTTATTTAAAAATTAAATTTCACATATTTAGAAAATTATTTTTATAAAATGGAATTCATTTTTGGATTCTACACGTCAAAAAATGGTTATGGTGATTTTTTTGTATTTTTCTAAAATACGTCAATTTTAGGTTAATAGTAAAATACGATAATTTACGATAAATGCTAAATACAATGGTTAATTGAGTCATAGGTGATTTAAGGATGATGTAAGACCACGTGGTTTGAACTCACATGCCCAAATTTCTATTCATGGTCATAAAAATCAATAATATTATAGTTCTTGAGCAAAATAATAAAATAATAATTATGATATTTAAAAATTACTACTCTCCTCCACTATAAAAACCGCCCTCACTCCCTCTTCTATTCACCCCTATCAAGCCTTGTAAATTGTACAAATTCTGCCCGAATATCTCATTAATATTCTCTTCCATGTTCCAAATCCCTTAGTCTCATAAAAATACCAAATCCTCCCCCTATAGAGGCTCGCAAGGAAGATTAATTCAAGATGTAATTCCTCTTTTCAATTCTTTTACTTTCTTTTCATGTTCCTTTATTTTCATTTCTATACTCAACTATCCTCATCCAAATTTTATGAAAACTCAAGTACCTTAAATTTAATTTAATTTTTTTATAATTATGGAATAATTTATTCTCATCTCTCAATTACCCTTCTTTTATTCTATTAGTAAAAAACACCATCCGATATGTGCTAATTTACCACATTCAAGGATGATGGGTCTTCAATTTATATTATCATCTTCAATTATTTTCATGAAACCATTATTATGGTTGAACCAGACTATATAATATGTAATATTTCTCCTATATGGTTCTATAATCTTTTTGTACACATGGTTTCGATTTATAAATCAAAATGAGTTTGTTGTGTTCAAAAACCGCCAATCAACCCCAACGGTTATCATTAAATAATTTAGATAATGATTAATCTTCACTCCAAGTAACCAAATTTAATTTACAACCACATAATATTATTTATGTTCAATAATAACATATAAATTAAATTCTAGAAAACCATCCTCACTTTACATGTTCATCTATTCATGTATATAAGTGTACCGATCCAGAAATAAACAGACCCAAACAATGAAATTGACCCTTTAACCCATCAAAAAGTCCATTAATGAACTTAATAAGGTTATAATAAATCAATTAAATGTATATTAGTTTCTTAAATTATTAATTAATGAACCCAATTTTGATTATTTAGTTCATTAAGATCAATATAAGGATATCATTGGACTTAAGGTAAGGGTTTCTTCATCTCACTTTCATTTTTGTGAGATATTCCACATTCACTGCAATTACTTGTGTATGTTGTATTCATAGTACACATTGATATTTAATATCCTGGATCTATTTATTTTCATTTTATTCAATGTATGATTTAATGATTATTAATTTTTGGTCATATGATTCAATTGATTACGAAGTTGTAAGTATTTTCTACCCGAACCTCCATTTTCATTCGGGTTGCTCTTATTCTCTACTCACCTAAATAAAATTATTATTTATTCTTAATTACTCTTCAGAAATTATTTTTTAATGTTATATATATGTTTACCAATCATAATACTTCTTTATTTTATGTTTATCTAAATGTTATAAAATAATCTTTTAGAAATTCTTCTGAAATGTAAGCCTGATACAAGGAACTTCTTGAATTCTTATCTATTTTGAAGTTCAATCTATAGTTTTTTTATCCAAATTTAACTTTCTAAAATAAAAAATGTTAACATGAAAATGTACTTTGTTTAATTTCATGTTTTATGAGATAAAACACACCTTTGTGCTTTAAAATCTCTCTAATGAATTCCTTAAACCGCACTAAAATGTTTTAATTTTAAAGCATCTTTAAAAACACTTTTTACATGATTTCACTTCAGTGGGACATCATTTATTCCTAAAATGTAATCTCAATGTACTTCACTTTTCTTTTCTGGGATATACATGTTTAAAATTATATTTATGAAAAATACAAATTATTTTCCAAAATAACTCTTCCATTTAAACTACAATAGATTTTTCTCACCTCACTTTACCTTTTATGAGATATATGCCTTGTTCACCACTTATTCCTTGAATGTGGTGTATATACTACCACTTGGTATATCATATCAAGATTTTCTATATTCTCAAGATATTCTAAGGGATTATTATTTTAATGTTTCAAGGTGGTATGGGACATTTGGAATGTTCAATTATTATTTCTTCAAAAATTTCTCAATAGTCTCATTTAAAAATATCTTTTTGTATGTCAACATCCTTTGTTGAATCTTGTATTTCATTTATTTTTATATATTATGATATCATATAAAATATGTTTTTTATGGTTTTCTGATTATTTTGAATGTGGATGTTCTATCTTACCTATTTACTTTAAATGGTTAGTGTTTATATTTAATGTATGGGGAAAGTTATTTTCATTTCATATGTTAGTTTCAATATGAATGTATATGTTTTTTCTGTTTATCCCCATTCATAAGAGGAATGAATTGGACTTATTAATTTTAGGGTGGGACCCTCTATAGCCCCTCGGTGTATCTATAATTCTTATTAGAAAAACTATAGTCTTGGCACGAGGCCTTGACAAAATGGTTATTTATGGTCTTGGAACGAGGCCTTGATGGTATTGTTATGATGTCATTCATTGTGCATTATCTATTTTTGAAACTAGTAATTTAAATTTCATATGATTATTCAACTAGTTGAATACCCATTATTATGTTTTATTATAGAAATATTTACTCATCTCATATTCCTGCCATATTGTGTTCAAGTTTATTTTAAAAGGCATGTGTTTTTATCTATTCACCATGCCTAATATTTATGTTTAAGAAATATTTATCAATATTTATTATCTTTACAAAGCATTTGAGCTCCCCCCTTTCTTATGTTTCAATTTCTTAGGACATGAATGAGTTTATTGTGAATGACCTTTAGGGATAAAAACTTTCTTCAATAAGAAGAATCTAGCATATGTGGTGCTGATGATCTATCAAAAAAATTCTAAATATATATCAGTTATTGGATTAAAAAAATATTCTACAATGAATTCCCAGAGGAATAATCTGTCTTTTTTATAGATTCTTTGAAAACATATAAGAAAATATCACCCATCTTGAAAGTGGGAAAAATAATATAGAGAAGGATTTTCAAGAAAATGTTCAATAATGTACAAATATCTCTAAGAAGGTTGGATCCTTTAATACAATAAGTGTGAATATAGAAATAATTTCCTCAAAATTTGAAAACAAGTGGATAAAATAAGTTAAAGAGAAATATGTAATCAAGAAGACTCTTGAAGGTAAGATCCATGTACTTGAAGAAAATTTGAAAACATCACTGATGTCAAGGATTTTAAATTGAAAGGGAAGTCTAAGAAGGTAATGGAACGTGACTCATTGTTATAAAATAAAGTTAATATGCATAATTAAGATGTTTATATGTTAAATAAGTATATTAAATGCACGGCCGATTGTTGCCTATCAACCGGTCAAGGTTCCGGTGCTCTGCTAATGTGTATAGCAGCACTCGGGTCGAGTCCTTGGCGATGATACTTTGTAATAGTTGTTTGTTTTTAGTTTATTGTATTTTGATTGGGGGGTTTGTTTGAAAAGATTATGAAATAATTTATGGATGATGTTTGATTTAACAAATTGATAAAGATTAGGTTGAGTTCATCATTAGGTAGTTAATCTTGTGATATCCTTGAGCTTTGCTTTGTATTGCATTAAATTAACACCCATGTCACAAGATGATTTTGATCAGAATTCCCAAGTGTTAAAGATTAAATCCAAGCCGTAACTTAACTTAGGATTCTAATAATTACCATTAATTTTTTATGGTAGTGTATTTTTGGTTCCGATAATCCATGGAATCCACATATTAAACAAAACATGTCATTAATCCATGACATATAAAGTTCAACATACACAATATTAATTTAAAGAACATTCGTCGAGAAAAAGCTCTCAATCACTTAACATACCTAAATTATAACTCACCCCAACTAAAGATTTACCCAGCCATTAAAATTATTACTAATATAGTTATAATTATTATGATGATAAATTAATAAGATAATATAAAGAAAAGGATAAGAAAAGATTTTTGCATCGAACACACACACACACACGAACGATGATGATAATTAAAAACGGATTTTCAATTGAATGAGGAAGTAAAAGAATGGAAGGGGATTCAACTGAATTTATACTATTTTCATAACATAAATATTAAACTACAGAAGGTGGATGAGAATAAGAGAAATTGAAGAAGAAACTTGCATTAAAACAGAATTACAAAAGAAAGGACTTACAAAATTACAAAAATGAAGAACACGAAAGTAAGTGAAAACAAATAGAGGAGGAATGGTATCTCAAGTGAAAACTTTAGTACGGAATATCCTCCCAATCCTTTTTCAAGGCTTTGTTTGTGCCAATATGTTCTCCTCTCTTCTGAAATGCCAACCCCTCTCAATGATAGAAGGGGAGAGTATTTATAGCCCAAGGAGTGGACTGTTTGCATTCCCAATCTGTCCCTCCACTTACATCACCATGTTGGATATTCAAACAGCCGAATCTTGAGCAATATCCTTCTTTAGAGTTGTAGATAATAAAGTTTTCCGACTACTCTAAAAATTTGGAGTTATTGGGACTTAAGGATCAAAAGTTATGGTCAGTTTATTAAACAAAGGTAAACTGTCCATTTCAATCAAATCTTTTTAGAGACCAAAATGTGAAAGAGTTTTTGAATAGGAATATGCCTTAAAATCATACTTATTTCTTCAACAACGTCAGCCTCCTATATCTCCTATTTCACATTGAAAAATCTCAGCTCGATTGGATTATTACATCATGAGATATGTCATGCATAATATACTGATTTTAATTCTCCGCCAGAATGGTGTGCTGGATTTTAAAGCTTCATTTGGACCCCTTGTTCTTATATTTGGGCCTTGAAATTTTTATACAAGAGTCCTTGCATTGTCCCCCGACCTATGGTGGAGAATAATATAATTTAGACTTCTTCATGTAGCCCATTAAATCAATCTTCATGAATAGTCCAGTTTCTTCACAGATTCTTTGGTCTTGTTTGTGAGGACCATATGACCCTTCAAATGGAAGAATTGGCTCATGGTACCTTCTAATGAAATGTTTTATATTTAAAGGAGAATCCGAAAAAACAATAAACACACAATTTGGATCATTATAGTGATATTTATTTTTAAAACAGTAAACTGACTCAATTGGACTACTTCTAAAAATGCTCAAAAATTATACTTAATATTAAAACATTAATATTTCACACAAATTATGCACATTTCATATAAAATCAGTAAAGGGAGTATATAATAAGTCATGAAAATATTAATAACATCAACTCCACCACACTTATTTTGAATTTCCTCATGTGAAAAAAAATATAAAAACATGACAAAATCATTTTCACTCACCAACAAATATTAAAATTTTGTTTTCTCAAATCAGGGGAGGTTTAGACTATTTCACTCATCCATTTTGAATTCCACCACAAGTTGTTACAGAAAAAATGTTCCAAAACTAATTCATTTTTTCATGCTCAGATTTATAAATGGAAAATGTGGACACTCAAAACTCACACCTCTCAAGATGATAAAATTCATTTGTGGAGGTTCACTCTTTCACCAACCAAAAGTGAAAATAATAGAGTTTGAAAAGAGATCTCAGCTTCCAATACCTATCCAAAGTGCAAAATAATCAAGAGGTATTTTTAAGGGGGTTTTATGTGGCTATTGGATGGTTGTAATATAATGTCCAAGAGAGAAGAAGATGTGTAAAACACCAACATAGAAAAGGCAATGCACATTTTTTTTGAAATAAAACATGGAAGGAAATGAAAACACATATTTACAAGGGAATGATTGTGTGAAGAAAGACACAATAGAGGAAGAAAATATGAAGGGGATGAGAAGATGAAATATTTACAAACCACAAAACTTCTCCCAATTATATAAGTATATAATGCAAGTGTTCTTTTTTTTCTTTTTTTTTCAAAAGTTGACCTTGAAACAGATCTCACACTCATATCCCAACCCATGTTTAATATCCTAATGACACTAATTGTAATATTTATAACAAGATCAAAGGTTGAGAAAGAATTATTTTTGACCTACCCAAGACACAACCCATTTTTGCATTTTTTTTTTTTTTGATTTTTTGTCATCATTTTTTATTTTTTTTGAACACTTGTCAAAAACATTTACAAAATTACATAAATGGAAGTACATTACATTCCCCAAAACACACAGAATGAAAACCTCTCCACCACACTGAAATTAATGCTTTCCCTCAAGCAGATGATAACTCGTTGAAAATCAATAATAGGGTACCCAAATAATGAAATCCATTCCCCCCACACTTAAATTTAAAAAAAATATGCAATGAAAATCCATGTTGATATTGGGTGGGAAAAGGTATTAGGCTTGTAATGTGGCTATCAAAGAAAAGGTTTTCATAGGCATGAAGGGGCTTTCAAAAGGAGGATTAATTTAAGGGAAATGAGAGGCTATTTGGCTATTGTGATTCTCATGTGGTTTAAAAAATACCTCTATCATATTAATGCACACTAAGGCAGGAAATTCAGTTCGAAGGTCCACAAACTCAAGACTCACAAATGGGGGTGAAAACACACATTTTGAAAAGATGGCCATAGGTGGCCTTGGCATGAAATCAAATGTTGTTCCTCACGGTTCGAGAAAATCATTTTTCAAATCAAAAATTGAGCATTCAAAATTTGTTAATTTTGACACAAAATTCTTTATCCAAAGTCATGATGAAAATACAAAATTTTTGAGATACAAACATGTCTGTTAACTCCCCAAAATGTTTGGAAAAAATTTCAAAACTTGATTGTGAGTAAGCATGACTCTTTAATTTTTTGTATTTTTTTTAAGTGGTTGTTTTCTTGGTTTTTTTTAGTTTTTTAGGTTTTTATATTTTTTTGTTTTTTTATAAAGATACACCCACACAAAAGAGAAAGTGAAAAAGAAAGGTTTTGATAAATAAAGTGGTAAAAAAATTAAAGAGAGAGGGAAAAAAAGAAAGAGGTAGAGAGAGGAAGAGATATAGAGAGAGTTAAAGGGAAAGAGGTGCCCACTGGTTTAGATTTGGTGGGTCATCGTCTCCATCCGGTGGTGGGTTGACTGGAGAAGTTGGGTATCCAATGGAAGTAGATGATGATCCAGGACTGTGTGTCCTCGCATAGTGATGTTTTAACCGATGTCCATTAACCGTGAATGTCCTTTTGGAAGGGGGGTCTTGGACTTGTACTGCACCAAATGGGTAAACATTAGTAATAATAAAAGGACCTTCCCAACGAGAATTAACCTTACCTAGGTGAAGTCAGAATTGATAATTGAAGAGCATTACATTTTCACCCTCATGAAATACCTTTCTCAGGATGTGTTTTTCATGGAGTACCTTAGCCTTCTCTTTGTACAGATTGGAATTCTCATAGGATTCAAGTCGAAGCTCCTCCAGTTCATCCAATTGCAACAATCTTTCTTCACCAGATTTTTCACAATCAAAATTACAGGTTTTCACATCCCAAAAAGACTTATGTTGGATTTCAACTAGTAAGTGACATGCTTTACCATAAACAATCCTAAAAGGAGACATCCCAATGGGTGTTTTATAGGCAGTTCGATAAGCCCAAAGGGCTTCACCAAATCTCTCAGGCCAGTCTTTTCTGGTGGGCTTAAAAATTCTCTCAAGTACCCTTTTCACTTCTATATTAGAGAGTTCAGCCATGCCATTTGTTTGGGGGTGATATGTAGTTGAAGTTTTATGGAAAACCCCATTATTTTTCATAAGAGCTTCCATGGTTCTATTACAAAAATGGGTTCCTAAGTCACTGATCAAGGCACGTGGTGTGCCAAATATTTGAAAGATGTGTGTCTTTAGGAACTCACTAATAGTATGACCATCATCCTTCCTAGTGGTTTTGGCCTCAACCCACCTTGAAACATAATCGACCGCAAGAAGAATGTATGAGAATCCATTGGAAGGGGGAAATGGTCCCATGAAATCGATGCCCCAAACATCAAAGATCTCACATAAAATTAAAGGCTTTTGGGACATTTCATTTCTCTTGGAAATTGTGCCAAACTTTTTTCAAGTGGTACATGATTGACAGAACTCATGTGAGTCCTTGAAGAGTAAAGGCCAGAATAATCTAGAGTCTAGGACCATTCGGGAGGTCCTTTGTGGTCCAAAGTGTCCACCTCTGGGAAGTGAGTGACAGAATTCTAAGATGGAAGAATGCTCATTTTCTTCAACACATCTCCTAATTACGATGTCTGCCCCGGTTTTACAAAGTTTATTTTCTTCCCAAAAATAGTATTTTGAATCACTTTTCATCTTCATTTTTTGTTCTTCTGAAAACTTTTCAGGAAAAACACCAGAATCCAAATAATTTACAATTGGGGCATACCATGGTATTTTTGGAGTGAGAGATGAAAGGTGGTCAGTGGGGAATTCAGGATCAATGATTTCAAAATGAGAATAATTAGAAATTTTACTCAAGTGATCAGCCACAGGGTTTTCTTTTCCTAATCTATCTTTTATTTCAATGTCAAACTCTTGGAGCATTAGGATCCGTCTTATTAGTCTCGGTTTGGAATCACTTTCCTTGATTAAGAACTTTATAGCAGAATGGTCTGTGAAGATGATGATTTTGGCACCTAAGAGATAGGGCTGGAATTTATCTAAGGCAAAAACAACTGCTAAAAGTTCTTTTTGAGTGACAGTGTAGTGATATTGAGTTTCATCCAATGTTTTTGAGGCATAATAGATTACATGAGGGATTTTTTCTCTTCTTTGACCAAGAACAGCCCCAACGTCTCTATCAGAAGCATCACACATTAACTCAAAGGGTAAGGACCAATCTAGGGGTTGGATTATCGGGGCAGATGTAAGAGGAGTTTTGAGTTCAATTAAGGCTCTTTTACAAACCTCATCAAAATGGAAAGTGACATCATTTTGGAGCAAATGATTGAGTGGGAGGGAAATTTTACTGATGTTATGGATGAATCTCTAATAGAAACCGGCATGACCAAGGAATGAACGGATGTCTCGAATAGAAGTGGGTTCAGGAAGTGATTGGATCACTTTGATTTTGGTAGGATCGACTTCAATACAATATTTTGAAACTATGTGCCCTAGAACAATCCCATTTGCAACCATGAAGTGACATTTATCAAAATTTAACACAAGGTTTCACTTGACACACTTTTGGAGGACAAGATAGAGTGAATTCAAACAAGATTCAAATGACTCACCATAAATGGTGAAGTCATCCATGAATACTTCCATACAGTGTTCAATGAACTTAGAAAAGATACTCATCATACACCTCTGTAATGTTGCAGGAGCATTGAAAAGTCCAAAAGGCATTCTTCTATATGCATATGTTCCAAAGGGACATGTGAAAGTAGTCGTTTCTTAGTCCTTAGGTGAGATTGGGATTTGAAAATAGCCAGTGTATCCATCAAGAAATCAATAGTGTGACTTTCCAGCTAATCATTCTAGAATTTGATCAAGGAATAGAAGAGGGTAGTGATCTTTTCGGGTTTCAACATTCAATTTTCTATAGTCAATGCACACACACCATTTGTTCTTCACTCGAGTTGTAACTACCTCCCCATGTTCATTTGTGACAACAGTTATCCCACCCTTCTTTGGTACAACTTGAATTGGACTAACCCATTCACTATCATAAATTGGGTAGATAATACCATCTTGAAGAATCTTGGTTATCTCTTCCCTAACTACCTCAAGTATGAGTGGATTGAGTCTTCTTTGTGGTTGTCTAATTGGTTTGGATGACTCCTCCAGATGGATGTGATGCATGCAAAGGGCAGTGTTGATTCCTGGTATGTCATCTAGGGTCCAAGATAAGGCCTTTTTGTTTTCCTCTAACACTTGAACAAGTTTGGACTCCTTGGTTTCAGTAAGTGTGGCAGAGATAATGACAGGATATGAGTGATCATGGAAGAGGAATGCATATTTCAGGTGTGCAGAAAGAGGTTTCAAATCAGTCTCATCTTTCGCTTTTGGGCTAGACAACTCAGGAATGGAGGATGAGACTTCAGTTGCTTCAAATTCATTTTTCCCAATACTATCTAAGGTGGAGCTGTTTTGATCAGAGTTGAGATGTTATTCAAGAGAGTTTTCAAGATCCTCTAAATTGATGGAGTCTATGAATGAAAGGTCCACATCAACTTCACCATTTATGACTTGGTTAATCCTAGTGCAGATTTCACAAGATCCTATCTCTTAAAAACAAGATGGAAATGATGCAATGGGGTTCAATTGACTCTTAGAAGTGTCCTCAGAAGCATGTATTGAGAATGCCAAGTGATCCTCAGATGGGTATCACATGGCTTGGAAAATGTTGAACTTGACCAGTTGGTCACCGAATTCCATGGATAGGATGCCTGAATAGACATCAATCTTAGTTTTCGTAGTCATGAGGAATGGTCTTCCTAGAATTAGGGGAGATCGAGAAGAGTTTGTCTCACCTTCCATGTCAAGGACATAGAAATCAGCAGGGAAGATAAGATCATTGACTCAGACAAGGAAATCCTCAATTATTCCCTCAAGACTGGCTATGCTTCGATTAGCTAACTGAATGACAACACTCGTTGGGAGTAAGGGACCTAGACCAAGGTTGGAGAATATGGATTTGGGAATGACATTAATTTAGGATCCTAGGTCTGTGAGTGCATCATCAAAGTTGGAACTTCCAATTTGGCATGGAACTGTAAAGGTCCCTGGGTCCTTGCACTTTATGGGAATAGACTGCTGGGTGGAAACATTTTCTAAGGTCCTAAGTTGCCTCTAGTGGGTACACAACTCCTTGAGAAACTTGGCATACTTAGGAATTTGTTTTATGGCATCTAAGAGGGGAATTTTGACTTCAACACATCTAAACATGTCGAGCATTTCAGGATCAGGTTCAAAGGACTTATTTGGCTTAGAGACAGCTTGTCGAAAAGGAATTAGATTCCTAAGTGGAATTGAAGGAGGAGAGGGAATGGTTTCAGGTTCCTTTTCAAGTTAATTTTTCTTTTCATTTTCTAGGTCAACATTAAAAGGAGGGTTTGAGGATTTATCTTGAGGCATAGAAAGTTGATTTCATGATCTAAGTGCAATTTCACTTACATTACCCTTGGGGTTGGGTAATGGTTGAGCTGGGAGTTGGGAAGAATTTGATTGTTGTTGCTGGCTCAAGTGGGATTCAAGTTGACCTATTTGAGTTTCAATGTTTTTAAGTCTAGAATGGGTGAAGGAGGAAAGATCTTCCACTGCACTTTCCCATGGTTTCTTGGAAGAAGAGGCTTGTCCCTGGTTGGGATTGACTTGATTTCGGTTCTTGGGAAATCGATTGTATTGGTTTTGGAATTGGGAAGGCTCACTAGGATAATGGAATCCAGGAGGAGGATTGTTACTTTGAGGTTGAGGAACAAAAGGATATGGTTGATGGAAGTTACCACCACCTTGACCATATTGGAATTGGTTTGGGTTTTGAGGAGGGAATTGAGGGGGGTGAGACATGGGGTTACCATACCTCAATCCTTGGTTAAAGTAATAGGAGAAGGGCTCAGAGTGAGGTTGGTTGAAGTTTCTAAAAAAAATGACCTGATAGTTGAGGATTGGTGTTCTACTGAGCATATGCTGCATTGATCGCCATTGGTCCAGATGAATTGGATTGATCCTCTTGAAGTTGTGGACATGTGTCAGTTGGATGAGATGGAGAGTTGCAGATTCCACAATTTTTGATAGGTCCAGGAAACATTGATTATGGAGAAGATGAGGTTGGGGATTTCGTGGCCACAGCTAGTTGTCGCACAAGACCTATAAGTTCACTCATCCACTCGGTCATCTTGTTCGGCTCAATTGATTGATTATCTTGGGATTTTTTGACTTGAGCATGTGCTCGAGTATGGAATTTTTGTGAGTTTACAGCCATGTTACTTATGAGATCTCTTGCAGCTGTAAGAGTTTTATCAACAAGAGCACCGCCACCTGCGGCATCTATGATAGTTCTCTTCATAGCCAATAACCCCTCATAAGTATTGGATCAAGAGTTGGTCAGGGATTTAGGGATGTGGACAGGTTGCAAAAAGATTTTTGAACCTCTCCCAGTACTCATGGAGTGATTCACTTGGGAATTTATGGATACCACTTATTTCCTTTCGAATAGAAGCAGTACGAGAAGCAGGAAAGAATTTCTCTAAGAAGAGTCGCTTCATGTCATTCCATGTGGTTATAGAACCAGGAGGTAGGTAGTAGATCCATGACTTGGCAGAGTTGTCTAGGGAGAAAGGGAATGCTCATAGTTTGATTTGTTCCTCAGAAACCCCTTGAGGCTTCATGGTAGAGCACACCACTTGGAACTCTTTTAGGTGGAGATGTGGATCCTCACCGGCTAGCCTGTGGAAATGAGGAAGAAGATGAATCAAACCCGATTTGAGTTCGAAGTCAGCCTCTATGTTTGGATATTGAATACTAAGAGGTTGGTAATTAATATTAGGGGCAACAAGTTATTTAAGTGTTTGTTCCCTAGAATTGACCATATCTAATTCAACTGGTTGGACAAGGACTGGTTCTTGAATTATTTGATTATCTCTTATGTTCCTCCTAAGTTGGTGAAGTGTTCGCTCAATTTCAAGGTCAAAAAAATCTGAGGGATTGTTTGGAAGGCTACAGGGCATTTAGAGATATTTTTGAAGAAAGAGGAAGATAAAGTTTTCTTTTAATTTTTTCCGTTTATGATTTTTAAGAGGAAGACGGGTTTTTCTTTGTGTTTTTTTTCAATTTTTTTTAATTTTTTTTTGGGTTTTTTTACAATAATCAGAAACTAATGACTACATAAAGCAACATCCCCAGAAACGACGCTATTTGAAATGCACAACCGATTGTCGGCTATCAACCGGTCAAGGTTCCGGTGCTCTGCTAATGTGTATAGCAGCACTCGGGTCGAATCCTTGGCGATGATACTTTGTAATAGTTGTTTGTTTGTATTTAATTGTATTCTGATTGGGGGGTTTTCTTGCAGAGCTTATGAAATAATTTATAGATGATGTTTGATTTAACAAATTGAAAAATATTGGGGTGAGTTCATCATTAGGTAGTTAATTTTGTGATATCCTTGATCTTTTCTTTATATTGCATTAAATTAACACCCATGTCACAAGAAGATTTTGATCGGAATTCCCAAGTGTTAAAGCTTTAATCCAAGCCGTAACTTAACTTAGGTTTATAAGCATTACCATCACTTTTTTATGGTAGTGTATTTACGGTTCCAATAATCCATGGAATCCACATATCAAACAAAACATGTCATTAATCCATGACATATAAAGTTCAACATACACAATATTAATTTAAAGAACATTCGTCGAGCAAAATCTCTCAATCACTTAACATACCTAAATTATAACTCACCCCAATTAAAGATTTACCCATACATTAAAATGATTACTAATCTGGTTATAATTATTATGATGATAAATTAATAAGATAAGATAAAGAAAAGGATAAGAAAAGATTTTTGCATTGAACACACACACACACGAACGATGATGATAATTAAAAACGGATTTTCGATTGAATGAAGAAGAAAATTAAAGGAAGGGGATTCAACTGAATTTAAACTATTTTAAGAACATAAATATTAAACTACAGAAGGTGGTTAAGAATAAGAGATATTGAATAATAAAATTTCATTAAAACAGAATTACAAAAGAAAGGACTTACAAAATTACAAAAACGAAGAACACGAAAGTAAGTGAAAAAACGAGAGGAGGAAAGGTCTCTCAAGTTAAAACTTGAGAATGGAAGATCCTCCCAAGCCTTTTTCAAGGCTTTGGTCATGCCAATATGTTCTCCTCTCTTCTGAAATTCCAACCCCTCTAAAAGAGAGAAGGGGAGAGTATTTATAGCCCAAGGAGTGGACTGTTTGCATTCCCAATCTGTCCCTCCACTTGCATCACCATGTTGGCTATTCAGACAGTTTAATCTCGAGCAATCTCCTTCTTCAAAGTTGTAGATAATAAATTTTTCCGACTACTCAAAAAATTTGGATTCATTGGGACTTAAGGATCAAAAGTTATGGCCGGATTATTAAAAAAAGTTAAATTTTCCATTTCAATCCAGTATTTTTAGAGTCTAAAATGTGAAAGTGTTTTTGAATAGGAATATTCCTTCAAATCCGAATGATTTCTTCAACAAAGTCGGCTGCCTATATCTCTTATTTCACACTAAAAAATCTCAGCTCGATTGAATTCTTAAATAATGATATATGTCATGAATACTATACACATTTTAATTCTCTTACAGAATGGTGGGCTGGATTTTAAAGCTTCATTTGGACCCCTTGTTCTTAGATTTGGGCCTTGAAATTTTTATACAAGACTCCTTGCATTGTCCCCCGAACTATGGTGGAAAATAATTGTAACACCCCGAGATTTTATGAAAAATATTCTTTTAATTTGATTGATGTCTTGTTTTGTACGCTACACCAAGATTACCTTGCGCTATACGAAACACCATATTATCTTGCAGTATTCGCAACCCTGACTTGGATTTCATTACATGCAATCACGACTTTCCTCGATAGCGTGTGTTGTACGCAATATCAGGTTTCACTAAACAATAATATATGGTTATAATATTATTAGGGACTAGCCGTTATTAATAGTATTAACTAAATTTTGAATTTTATAAAATTATTATTCATCTTACACATTTTCTAGAACATGGTAAGAGAACAAAATAATTTTTTTGGGTAAAATAAGTATTTTTCAAAAAATGCAGTTTTGCCGCCTTTTGAGGGAACACCCACATTAAATCTAGTTTTTGGCATGTTTATAAGTTCAATTTGACAAAATAAAATTCTTATTTGGAATCAGGATATAAAAATTTACTTTGGAGAATTTTTTGATATTTTTCTGATAACTTTCATATTTTGATGAATAGTAAAAATACGCTAATTTTTAATTAAAAACAACTTTTTTCATTGAAATAGTGTATATGGTTAAATTATAATATTGAATGGTTATAAAGTATAAATAGAATATATTTTTACCAGTTAATATAATTTATGTCATTAACCTTGATTTTACATTGAATTCGTAGGTTAAATAAATTCAATCTTTTGCAATGTTTTAAACAAAAACCCGTTTTCTTTCGACAACGGGATTAATTTTAATTTAATTTCTGCAACTTCAGTGTATTTAATTTGGAAAAATGGATTCCATATTTGGAATTAGTGGGTCCAAATTATATTAATAGACTACTTTTTATTTTTCGGCATTATGAATAGTAACAACGGTAAATTTCATTTACCATAGTAAAAGGTAAATTGGGTAATTAAGGGTAAATATAATATTATAAAATTATCCTAATACTTGTCTTAATACAATTGGATGATTATAATTTGTCCTAAGTCATATTAGGGTCGAAATGGAATCCATTAGAACCCTCTTGGAGGTGATTAAGACCTTTAGTTTATTTTATTTAAAGGAAAGTGAAATATGTCTCACTCAACTTTAATAATTAAAGTATTTTTAATATAGGTTTATACAGAATATAAATTCGGTTATAAATACTCATTTGAAAGATAAAATATTTTTATTTGTCATGGTAATTTATTTGTAATTTTTAAGAGTTATTTAGTTACCTTATTGTCTTATACATTAATGATGCAGAAATTATTTATTTAGTGAAAAATCAATAATATAGTTTTTATTGAAATAGTAATACATATCAAAAGGTCCAAAAATCTGCAAAAAACTTATTATTAGTGTCTATATAAACCCTAATCATACACTGGCCGAATTGTTTACCATTTGGATCCTTATTAAGGCGATTATGACACTTATATTATTTTATTTTAAATGATGCCAAAGTTGTCACCTTCATAATTTAATAAATATAACAATTTAAATATTGTTATTTCAAGATTATAAATTCGAGTAAAAGTATTTTTGTGAAACTTAATATATTTATATTCATCATAGAATTTTAGTTTTAATTTTTATGCAACAAATAAGTATATTAAATAATTATACAAAAATGTTGTACTAATTATTTTATTAAGAGATAAACCAAATAAATGGTTTTAAAAATAATAAAATAAATACTATATGAACTATTTAATGTGATCCACTAATTTTCTAGACACATATGACCTTTTATTAATCTATTAGAGATTTTATTTTGAACATATCTTCTGTATATATTTTATTTAAATTCAAATAAACTAATAGTGTCAAAATTGACACTATTGTTATTTTATAAAAATAACATTTTATAAAATTGTTTAAAAATCACCAAAGTATTTAAAAATTATAAATTTAAATTTATATGGTCTAAAATGTTATAAAGTATCCAATTATGGACAATTCACAACAAATAAGTAATTATTTGTTATAATTTAAAATTTATAATGTTATTAAAACAAATAAAATTTAATTGATTAAATAAGGATAAATCAAGTTGATAATGTTTAAAATAAATTACTAACATGTATAAATTCTATTGGTTGATGAGATTACAACTCTATCTTATATAATCTTTGTATATGAGTCATTTTGGAAGTTTTTATGTGGGGTTGGGATTTAATATAAACTAATATTTCTTATATTTCCAAAGGTGCCCCTCTCCTCCCTTATAAAAGGGAACCTCCTCCCTCTCCTCCTCACACCAATTTTAGGCTTCAATCTTGGATAAACCCTACCCATATCACTTCACCACTTCCCTAGAAACATCCTAGAGGTCCTGGTATTCTTCAAAGACCAATTTTAGTGCCCTAAGAGGAGGTCTCAAAGAGGCACTTCAAAGAAGAGGTAATGTCCGTTACCGATTATTTAAACTTTATTTCTTCTTCTAGTTCTTCTTATTTAGTTGTTTAATTATGAAGTAATAACATAAGTATCACTCATATACTGATATGTTATTATAATTATGGAACAACCCTATTTCACCATCTATCCATCCTACGGAAAATGAAATCACCGCGCGTGCGTACATACGAAATACTGTCTCCACGCCGTGCTGTAATCTATTTTCCACCACCACCTTACTTGGATAGGTATAATGGTGTAAATAATGACAATATATGATTATATTAAAGTGATATTGATTCTGAAATAGTATACATACACTCCAATACAATTCCATGGGAACGATATTATCGCTCGTGCGTACGTACGGACTACTGTCTCTACGACGCGATGAGATTCATTCTCCATGTTAACCATACAGGAATGATCATAAAGTTTATATAATGAATAATAATGAAATATATGAAATATTAATTCTACTGGATTTATTTATATATATATATATATATATATGTATGTCATCTATTTATTTCATTCAATTCAATAAGGAAATTAAAACAGCGTTCATGCGTACATACGGCCTACCGTCTCCATGAAAGATGTATTTCATTCCTATTATCGATCTATAATATATATATGTATATGATGAATATATATTATATATAAATCATTTTTTACATTCTGGAATTAATTAAATCAGTATATAAGTAATAATATCAAGAACAACAAGTCCAAACGTGTACGATAAATAAAACGATTTAACCCAAAACGCTACTTTAACATGGAACTTACAAAAGAACGGATAATATAAAGTCATAAGTGAACCATATATGATATCATAACAATTAATATGATTATTTAATAAGTAAATGACATTATTTAAATCATTATACAGGAGGTTCGGATCCATACGAAGCATACCGGACCTAAGGTAAGGGATAATTTTGCAAATCTCATTTTTATCCAAGATTGCTTATTCGTAAGTATTTACCGGGGTTATTTATTTCATCTATGTCCATGTTTTATAAAAGTGTTTTCATGTATTTTAAAAGTCCTTTTTACCCATTTTTGACTTTTACTATATGGTATATAAGGAATCTTTCTTTTGTTTACATTACGAGGTACTTTTTTGACTTTTCCGGCAAAAGTACGAGAAGAATGTTTTTTTAACTTATACGGCATGAAAGGATTTTTACGGTTTTATAAAGCCTTATTTTCATGAAGCTTCCTCCAAAATATTTCATTACTATTTTCAAAAAAATCCTTTTCTTTTAAAATTGCATGACATTTTGTGAAAAGAAAATGATTTTGAAGAAAAAAAGGATATTTTCCTTAAGAATTCATTTCAAGTGTTTTATCAAAACCATTTTCATCTAAGATGACATTATTTCACATGTGTATGTTTCAAGTATCATGTCTATATGATTTACATGGTTTCACTTTTCTAATGATGAAATGATATCCAATTGTTTTTGTATGGATTGCGTTATGATGGAATGATGTTTATGAAACCCATTTTATTCTTCGGTTATGATGAATGATTTATGTTTATATTGTGTCACGCAAAAGAATGATTTCAATATGAGATGGGTGGGACCTATATCTCCCTCTAATGCATTGGGTAAGGATTTATATCCCATGAGATAGACATGGCTGGAATGGCAGGTTAAACTGGTTCAGTAATACCGGATTGGAACGAGGAGGGAACTCGATTCAGAAAGGGACTTTGTCCACTAAGATGGTTTTGGCAGCAATGCCTTGGCTACCATGGAAATCATATCATGTGCTTAATGTTTTTCCACAATTACAAGTTTTATTTACAAGGTATTTTATCATGATTGATGTTCTATTTTGATCTATGCCTTACGTACTTCCATGTTTTATGTCATTGCAAAATATTTATATGTTTAAACATTATGTACATGTTTTTATGTTCAAATGTATATGGTTTGTTTTATTTTCTCCATGCTTACCCTTACTGAGCATTTGAGCTCAACCTTTTTATTTTTTATTTTCCCCAGGATAAAAAAAAAGGTTTTAGGTAAGAAAAAAAGGGGAAGATCTTTATGGGAGACGTTTAAGATCTTTCACCATGATTAGAAGATTGCATTCCAAGTTTCCAAAGACACTAAACTATTAGGGTCCTTGTGTGTCTATTTTTGTTATGTACTAAGTATTCCACAAAATTAAAGTAATGTCCATGTACGTCATGCTTTGGGTCTCTACAGTTGGTATTAGAGGAAAGGTTTAGTCAACCTTTGGAAACTAGGATGTGAGAACTTTAGTGAGATCCCTATAGATATTTCTAAGGTATGTCTAGGGATGTCCCTAAGGTTAAGTATAAGTATAGGTTATAGTCCTAGAATTACAGTAACGATCTTATAATTAAACCTAAGATGTTAGATATTGAAGGTACTCCCCCTTTATTATGTTGTTTTCCCTAGCTTGATTTTTGCCTCTCACACTATTCTTTTTGTGTTTTAGACAATGGATGGAACCCGAAGGAACCGTGTTGATCAATGCAATGTAAAATGAAATGATTGTCCTCCTGAACAAACAAATGTTATGGGAGATGGAGTGCAAAATATTATTACTATACTTACAAAAGCTATGAATCATTCTGGACATCCGAATGAGAAGATAAGGGAAAAATATTCTATTGAGTCCTTCATGAGGCAACATCCACCTTCTTTTAGTGGGTCTTCTGATCCACTTGTTTCTGAACAAAGGATCAGTACCACTAAAAAGATATTTTCAGTACTTCAATGTTATGAACATGATAAAGTCATCTTAGCAGTATATCCTTTGGAAGGTGAAGCTGATCAATGGTGGAATCTTATCAAGAATACGAGGCCAAGAGATAAAATTGAGTCCATGGAATGGGATGAGTTCAAGAACTTATTTTTTCAATAAGTACTTCCCTCGTATTCTTCAAACAAAGATGGAGAAAGAGTTTCTTGAACTAAAGCAAAAGGATGATGAATCTGTGGTGTATATGCAGAGATTTTTACAAGGCTTGCAAGGTATGCATCTGGATTTATCATCCAACCTGAAAGTAAAGTTGATCGATTTTTCAATGGCTTAAAACCAAGTTTTCTAAGGGCATTAGCAATAAGAGACTTCAGTAGCTATGAATAAATTGTGTGTTGTTCTATCAAGGTAGAACTGGAAGTTGGTGTAACATATCCATCTCATGGTTTTGACAAGAAACGAAAGATTGATTTCAAGGAGAAATCTCAAAACAGTGGTGAAAAGAAGATGAATGTTTCTTTATGCTCAAAGTGTGGAAAGAAGCATGGTGGAGATTGCCTAAAAGGTACTAGAAAATGCTTTAAGTGTGGAAAAGAAGGTCATCGAGCAGTTGATTGTCGAAGTAATGGGAAAAAGTTTGCTAATGATGTGAACAGAGAAAAGACTACAGAGAACACTCCACCAACACTACAATGCTTCAAGTGCAAGGAAATGGGGCATTATGCTAACAAATGCCCCAATCCAAGGGTTAGTGATGATCGAAATGAGCAACCACTTAAGGAAAAGGACAAAGGGAATTCACATGCGAGCACTATTGGAGATGTTGAATATGACAACGATGTGGTGGAATGATTAAGTGTTTATGTAATGGGATTCCAAAATAATGTTGTATATAGTATCGTGGAATATTGGAATATTTATGTATTGGTATATTGTGGTTTTCAATAATATTATGGTATCGGTAACCATGGAATGTGATTGAGATATTTTTTTTGGGAAGAAGATGATATGCGCATAATGAAGAGATAAGAAGAAAATGAAATGTTTGACAGTATTCATGAGCTCATGACTGATATAAGGAAATAGTTATATCATGGTTTGAGTATATATAAATTTTGGGATTTTGGTATGTGGAAAGAGTTGCCTTTTGACAGCATTCATGTTTTCACCAAGGTTCTATGGTAATTTCTATTTCAAGAGAACACATGATTAAGGAATTCACATGTTTGGAATGTGACCAACAAGATATATTGTATGATAAAATGATGTTATTCACGTTCTTCTTATGTGACCTTTCTAGTAATCATTTTCTATACATTATGAGATTGGACAGACGTATTTTGGATAAGTCTAAAGATTGGAAAGGGTTATGTAAGACATCAGATAGTATTGTTTAAGGCTAGGACTTTTTTCGATATTATTACAGGAATGTTATTATAATGTAATTTTTGAAAAGTGGACAAACTGCAAGACGGGCGAAAACCCGTCATGTCAGACAAGGCTGTGGAAATCGAACCCACAAATGAAGTACGACGGGCCTTTATCACCTACCACTGGCCTACGGGAAGTCCCTGGTTAGTGGAAAGTAGTTTTATTTTATTAAGCGGTATGATAAATAAAGTATAAGTCCATTTTTGAAACCATATATGACTAATCTCACCATAAGATGGACTTATAACTTTTGCTAACCTTTTGTTTGAAATAGATGGAATGCCCCATCATTCTATCACATGATCTGCTAACGCTTCACGAATAACAAATTCAACTTCATTTCTTTAAGAGATGAAGTGGAGATTGTTCAATTCACGAACAATAGTGAGATTGTACCAAAATCATGTAAGTATTTCTTTTAATTCATCAACTTAAGGGAAATGATCTTGAAAACCAAAAATGTTGTCCTAGTGCCCTTATATCTGATGAATCATATGGTACCTTTGATCATCACAAATTTATGGCTTTGTGATTGTTGGATTTTTAATAGCTCTGTTCTCTACCACTCTCCATCAGAACATGATGGTTAGATTTTTCTTCCATATCCATATTTTCACCTATCTTCTCCTATGTGGGAACCCAAGTAATGACTTACTTTGGGTATCCATTTTGCTTCTAACGTTCATTTTTAAAATTATGTTTTAGCATTCCTTTTTACAATGTGGGTTTCTATGAAAAAAACTTTCAAGTAGTAAACGATTTATAACCCCGATGAATTTCGATGGAGAAATTCATTTTAAAGGGGGTAGAATGTAACACCCTGAAATTTTAGGAAAAATATTCTTTTAATTTGATTGATGTCTTGTTTTTTACGCTACACCAATATTACCTTGCTCTATACACAACACCGTATTATCTTTCAGTATTCACAACCCTGACTTGGCTTGCATTACACGCAATCACGACTTTCCTCGATAACGTGTGTTGTACGCAATATCAGGTTTCACTAAACAATAATATATGGTTATAATATTATTATGGACAAGCCGTTATGAATAGTATTAACTAAATTTTTAATTTTATAACATTATTTTTCATCTTACACATTTTCTAAAACATGGTAAGAGAACAAAATAAATTTTTCGGGTAAAATAAGTATTTTTGAAAAAATGCAGTTTTGCCTCCTTTTGATGGTGCACCCACATTAAATCTAGTTTTTGACATTTTTATAAGTTCAATTTGAAAAAAATAAAATTCTTCTTTGGAATCAAGATATAAAAATTTACTTTGGAGAAATTTTTGATATTTTTCTGATAACTTTCATATTTTGATGAATAGTAAAAATACGCTAATTTTTAATTAAAAACAACTTTTCACATTGAAATAATGTATATGGTTAAAATATAAAATTGAATGGTTTTAAAGTATAAATAGAATATATTTTTACCATTTAATAGAATTTATGTCATTATCCTTGAGTTTAAATTGAATTCGTAGGTTAAATAAATTCAATCTTTTGCAATGTTTTAAACAAAAACCCGTTTTCTTTCGACAACGGGATTAATTTTAATTTAATTTCTGAAACTTCTGTGTATTGAATTTGTAAAAATGGATTCAATATTTAGAATTAGTGGGTCCAAATTATATTAATAGACTACTTTTTATTTTTGGGCTTTATGAATAGTAACAATGGTAAATTTTATTTACCATAGTAAAAGGTAAATTGGGTAATTAAGGGTAAATATAATATTATAAAATAATTCTAATACTTGTCTTAATAAAATTGGATGATTATAATTTGTACTAAATCATATTTGGGTCGAAATGGAATCCAATAGAACCCACTTGGAGGTGATTAAGACCTTTAGTTTATTTAATTTAAAGGAAAGTGAAATATGTCTCACACAACTTTAATAATTAAAGTATTTTTAATATAGGTTTATACAGGATATAAATTCTGTTATAAATACTCATTTAAAATATAAAATGTTTTTCTTTGTCATGGTAATTTATTTTTAATTTTTAAGAGTTATTTAATTACCTTATTGTCTTATACATTAATGATGTAGAAATTATTTATTTAGTGAAAAATCAATAATATAGTTTTTATTGAAATAGTAATACATATCAAAAGGCCCAACAATATGAACAAAACTTATTATCAGTGTATATATAAACCCTAATCATCCACTGGACGAATTTGGGACCATTTGGATCCTTATTAAGGCGATTATGACACTTATATTATTTTATTTTAAATGATGCCAAAGTTGTCACCTTCATAATTTAATAAATATAACAATTTAAATATTGTGATTTAAAGATGATAAATTCTATTAAAAGTATTATTGTAAAAGATAATAGATTTATCTTAATCATATAATTTTATTTTTAATTTTTATGCAACAAATAAGTATATTAAATAATTATACAAAAATTTTGTACTAATTATTTTGTTAAGAGATAAACCAAATAAATGGTTTTAAAAATAACAAAATAAATATTATATAAACTATTTAATGTGATCCACTAATTTTATAGATACATATGACCTTTTATTAATATATTAAAGATTTTAGTTTGAACATATCTTCTGTATATATTTTATTTAAATTCAAATAACCGAATAGTGTCAAAATTTACACTATTGTTATTTTATAAAAATAACATATTATAAAATTGTTTAAAAATCAAAAAAATATTTAAAAATTATAAATTTAAATTTATATGGTCTAAAATGTTATAACGTATCCAATTATGGACAATTCACAATAAATAAGTAATTATTTGTTATAATTTAAAATTTAGAATGTTATTAAAACAAAAACAAATAATTGATTAAATACGGATAAATCAAGTTGATAATGTTTAAAATAAATTCTTAACATGTCTAAATTTTATTGGTTGATGATATTACAACCCTCTCTCATCTAAGATTCGTATATGAGTCATTTTGGATGTTTTTAAGTGGGTTTGGGATTTAATATAAACTAATATTTCTTATATTTCCAAAGTTGCCCCTCTCCTCCCTTATAAAAGAGAACCTCCTCCCTCTCCTCCTGACACCAATTTTAGGCTTCAAGCTCGGCCAAAACCTGCCCATTTCACTTCACCACTTCCCTAGAAACATACTATAGGTCCTGGTCTTCTTCAAAGACCAATTTTAGTGCCCTAAGAGGAGGTCTCAAAGAGGCGCTTCAAAGAAGAGGTAATATCTGTTACCGATTCTTTCAACTTTATTTCTTCTTCTACTTCTTCTTATTTAGTTGTTTAATTATGAAGTAATAACATCAGTATCATTAATATACTGATATGTTATTATAATTATGGAACAACCCTATTTCACCATCTATCCATCCTATAGAAAATGAAATCATCGCCCGTGCGTACGTACGGAATACCGTCTCCACGCCGTGGTGTAATATATTTTCCACCACCACCTTACATGGATGGGTATAATGGTGTAAATAATGACTATATATCATTATTTTAAAGTGATATTGATTCTTAAATAGTATACATACACTCCAATACAATTCCATGGGAACGATATTTTTGCTCGTGCGTACGTACGGACTACCGTCTCTACGACGCGATGAGATTCATTCTCCATGTTAACCATACATGAATGATCATAAAGTTTATATAATGAATAATAATGAAATATATGAAATATTAATGCTACTGGATTTATGTATATATATATTTATGTCATCTATTTAGTTTCATTCAATTCAATAAGGAAGTTAAAACAGCGTTCATGCGTACGTACGGCCTACCGTCTCCATGAACGGTGTATTTCATTCCTATTATCGATCTATAATATATATATGTATATGATGAATATATATTATATATAAATCAGGTTTTACATTCTGGAATTAATTAAATCAGGATATAAGTAATAATATCAAGAACAACAAGTCCAAATGCGTACGATAAATAAAACGATTTAACCCAAAACACTGCTTTAACATGGAACTTACAAAAGAACGGATAATATAAAGTCATAAGTGAACCATATATGATATCATAACAATGAATATGATTATGTAATAATTCAATGACATTATTTAAATCATTATACAGGAGGTTCGGATCCATGCGAATCATACTAGACCTAAGGTAAGGGATAATTTTGCAAATCTCATTTTTATCTGAGATTGCTTATTTGTAATTATTTACTGGGGTTATTTCTATCATCTATGTCCATTTTTATAAAAGTGTTTTCATGTATGTTAAAATTCCTTTTTACCCATTTTTGAATTTTACTACATGGTATGTAAGGAATCTTTCTTTTGTTTACGTTACGAGGTACTTTTTTGACTTTTCCTGCAAAAGTATGAGAAGAATGTTTTTTTAACTTATACGGCATGAAAGGATTTTTACGGTTTTATAAAGCCTTATTTTCATGAAGCTTCCTCCAAAATATTTCATGACTATTTTCAAAAAAATCCTTTTCTTTTAAAATTTCATGACATTTTTTGAAAAGAAAATGATTTTGAAGAAAAAAGGATATTTTCCTCAAGAATTCATTTCAAGTGTTTTATCAAAACCATTTTCATCTAAGATGACATTATTTCACATGTGTTTGTTTCAAGTATCATGTCTCTATGATTTCCATGTTTTCACTTTTCTAATTATGAAATGATATCCAATTTTTTTGTATGGATTACGTTATGATGGAATGATGTTTATGAAACACATTTTATTCTTGGGTTATGATGAATGATTTATGTTTATATTGTGGCACACGAAAAAATGATTTCAATATGAGATGGGTGGGACCTATATCTCCCTCCAATGCATTGGGTAAAGATTTATATCTCATGAGATAGACATGGCTGGAACGACAGGTTAAACCGGTTCAGTAATACAGGACTGGAATGAGGAGTGAACTCGATTCAGAAAGGGACTTTGTCCACTAAGATGGTCTTGGCAGCAATTCCTTGGCTACCATGGAAATCATATCATGTGCCTAATGTTTTTCCACAATTACAAGTTTTATTTACAAGCTATTTTATCATGATTGATGTTCTATTTTGATCTATGCCTTACGTACTTCCTTGTTTTATGTCATTGCAAAAGATTTCTATGTTTAAACATTATGTACATGTTTTTATGTTCAAAGGTATATGGTTTGTTTTATTTTCTCCATGCTTACCCTTAATGAGCATTTGAGCTCACCCTTTTTATGTTTTCTTTTCCCCAGGATATAAAGAAAGGTTTTATGTAAGAAAAAAAAGGGGAAGATCTTTATGGGAGATGTTGAAGATCTTTCACCGCGATTAGAAGATTACGTTCCAAGTTTCCAAAGACACTAAACTATTACGGTCCTTGTGTGTCTATTTTTGTTATGTACTAAGTATTCCGAAAAAGTAATGTAATATCCATGAATGTCAAGCTTTGGGTCTCTACAGTTGGTATTAGAGGAAAGGTTTAGTCAACTTTTGGAAACTACGATGCGAGAACTTTAGTGAGATCCCTAGAGATATTTCTAAGGTATGTCTAGGGATGTCCCTAAGGTTAAGTGTAAGTATAGGTTATAGACTTAGAATTACAGTAACTATCTTAGAATTAAAACTAAGATGTTAGATATTGAAGGTACTCCCCCTTTATTATGTTGTTTTCCCTAGCTTGATTTTTTCCTCTCACACTATTTTTTTGGGTTTTAGACGATGGATGGAACCCGAAGGAATCGTGTTTATCAATGCAATGGACAATGCAATGATTGTCCTCCTGAACAAACAAATGTTATGGGTGATGGAGTGAAAAATATTATTACTATACTTACACAAGATATGAATCATTCTGGACTTCCAAATGAGCAGATAAGGGAACAATATTCTATTGAGTCCTTCATGAGGCAACGTCCACCTTCTTTCAGTGGGTCTTCTGGTCCACTTGTTGTTGAACAATGGATCAGTACCAATGAAAAGATATTTTCGGTTCTTCAATGTTATGAACATGATAAAGTCATCTTATAAGTATATCGTTTGGAAGGTGAAGCTGATCAATGGTGGAATCTTATCAAGAATACAAGGCCAAGAGATGAAATTGAGTCCATGGAATGGGATGAGTTCAAGAACTTATTTTTTCAATAAGTACTACCCTCATATTCTTCGAACAAAGATGGAGAAAGAGTTTCTTGAACTAAAGAAAAAGGATGATGAATATGTTGGTGTATACGAAGCGATTTTTAGAAGGCTTGCAAGGTATGCATCTGGCTTTATCATCCAACCTGAAAGTAAAGTTGATCGATTTTTCAATGGCTTAAAACCAAGTTTTCTAAGGGCATTAGCTATAAGAGACTTCAGTAACTATGAAGAAATTGTGCGTTGTTCTATCAAGGTAAAACTGGAAGTTGGTGTAACATATCCATCTCATGGTTTTGACAAGAAACGAAAGATGGATTTCAAGGAGAAATCTCAAAACAATGGTGAAAAGAAGATGAATGTTTCTTTATGCTCAAAGTGTGGAAAGAACCATGGTGGAGATTGCCTAAAATGACTAGAAAATGTTTTAAGTGTGGAAAAGAAGGTCATTGAGCAGTTGATTGTTGAAGTAATGGGGAAAAGGTTGCTAATGATGTGAATAGAGAAAAGACTACAGAGAACTCTCCACCAACACTACAATGCTTCAAGTGCAAGGAAATGGGGAATTATGCTAACAAATGCCCCAATCCAAGGGTTAGTGATGATCGAAATGAGCAACCACTTAAGGAAAAGGACAAATGGAAGTCGCATGCGATCACTATTGGAGATGTTGAATATGACAACGATGTGGTGGAATGATTAAGTGTTTATGTAATGGGATTCCAAAATAATCTTGTATATAGTATTGTGGAATATTGGAATATTTATGTATTAGTATATTGTGGTTTTCAATAATATTATGGTATCGGTAACAATAAAAAGTGATTGAGATATTTTTTTGGGAAGAAGATGATATGCGCATAATGAAGAGATAAGAAGAAAATGAAATGTTTGACAGTATTCATGAGCTCATGACTGATATAAGGAAATAGTTATATCATGGTTTGAGTATATATAAATTTTGGGATTTTGGTATGTGGAAAGAGATACCTTTTGACAGCATTCATGTTTTTACTAAGGTTCTATGGTAATTTCTATTTCAAGAGAACACATGATTAAGGAATTCACATGTTTGGAATGTGACCAACAAGATATATCGTATGATAAAATGATGTTATTCACGTTCTTGTTATGTGACCTTTCCAGTAATCATTCTCTGTACATTATGAGATTGGACAGATGTATTTTGGATAAGTATAAAGATTATAAAGGGTTATGTAAGACATCAGATAGTATTGTTTAAGGCTAGGACTTTTTTCGATATTATTGCAGGAATGTTATTATAATGTAATTTTAGAAAAATGGACAACCTGCAAGACGGGCGACAACCCATCGTGTCTGACAAGCCTGTGGAAATCGAACCCACAACCGAAGTGCGACAGGCCTTTATCGCCTACCACTGGCCTACAGGAAGTCCCTGGTTAGTGGAAAGTAGTTTTATTTTATTAAGCGGTATGATAAATAAAGTATAAGTCCATTTTTGAAACCATATATGACTAATCTCACCATAAGATGGACTTATAAATTTTTCTAACCTTTTGTTTGAAATAGATGGAATGCCCCATCATTCTATCACATGATCTGCTAACGCTTCGCGAATAACAGATTCAACTTCATTTCTTTAAGAGATGAAGTGGAGATTGTTCAATTCACGAACAATAGTGAGATTGTACCAAAATCATGTAAGTATTTCTTTTAATTCATCAACTTAAGGGAAATGGTTTTGAAAACCAAAAATGTTGTCCTGGTGTCCTTATATCCGATGAATCATATGGTACCTTAGATCATCACAAATTTATGGCTTTGTGATTGTTGGCTTTTTCATAGCCCTGTTCTCTACCACTCTCCATCAGAATATGATGGTTAGATTTTTCTTCCATATCCATATTTTCACCTATATTCTCCTATGTGGGAACCCAAGTGATAAGTTACTTTGGGTATCCATTTTGTTTCTAATGTTCATTTTTAAAATTAAGTTTTAGAATTCCTTTTTACAATGTGGGTTTCTATGAAAGAAAGTTTCAAGTAGTAAACAATTTATAACCCCGACAAATTTCGAGGGCGAAATTCATTTTAAGGGGGGTAGAATGTAACACCCCGAAATTTTATGAAAAATATTATTTTAATTTGATTGATGTCTTGTTTTGTACGCTACACCAAGATTACCTTGCGCTATACGCAACACCATATTATCTTGCAGTATTCGCAACCCTAACTTGGCTTTCATTACACGCAATCACGACTTTCCTCGATAACGTGTGTTGTACGCAATATCAGGTTTCACTAAACAATAATATATGGTTATAATATTATTATGGACAAGCCGTTATGAATAGTATTAACTACATTTTAAATTTTATAACATTATTATTCATCTTACACATTTTCTAGAACATGGTAAGAGAACAAAATAAATTTTTCGGGTAAAATAAGTATTTTTCAAAAAATGCATTTTTGCCGCCTTTTGATGGCACACCCACATTAAATCTAGTTTTTGACATGTTTATAAGTTCAATTTGACAAAATAAAATTCTTATTTGGAATCAGGATATAAAAATTTACTTTGGAGAAATTTTTGATATTTTTTTGATAACTTTCTTATTTTGATAAATAGTAAAAATACGCTAATTTTTAATTAAAAACAACTTTTTTCATTGAAATAATGTATATGTTTAAATTATATTATTGAATTTTTTTAAAGTATAAATAGAATATATTTTTACCATTTAATATAATTTACGTCATTAGCCTTGATTTTACATTGAATTCGTAGGTTAAATAAATTCAATCTTTTACAATGTTTTAAACAAAAACCCATTTTCCTTCGACAACGGGATTAATTTTAATTTAATTTCTGCAACTTCTGTGTATTGAATTTGGAAAAAAGGATTCCATATTTGGAATTATTGGGTCCAAATTATATTAATATACTACTTTTTATTTTTGGGCTTTATGAATAGTAACAATGGTAAATTTTATTTACCATAGTAAAAGGTATATTAGGTAATTATGGGTAAATATAATATTATAAAATTATCCTAATACTTATCTTAATATAATTGGATGATTATAATTAGTCCTAAGTCATATTTGGGTGGAAATAGAATCCATTAGAACGCACTTGGAGGTGATTAAGACCTTTAGTTTATTTTATTTATAGGAAAGTGAAATATGTCTCACTCAACTTTAATAATTAAAGTATTTTTAATATAGGTTTATACAGAATATAAATTCGGTTATAAATAATCATTTGAAATATAAAATGTTTTTCTTTGTCATGGTAATTTATTTGTAATTTTTAAGAGTTATTTAATTACCTTATTGTCCTATACATTAATGATGCAGAAATTATTTATTTAGTGAAAAATCAATAATATAGTTTTTATTGAAATAGTAATACATATCAAAAGGCCCAAAAATGTGCAAAAAACTTATTATTAGTGTATATATAAACCCTAATCTTCCACTGGCCGAATGTTTGACCATTTGGATCCTTATTAAGGAGATTTTGACACTTATATTATTTTATTTTAAATGATGCCAAAGTTGTCACCTTCATAATTTAATAAATATAACAATTTAAATATTGTGATTTAAAGATGATAAATTCTATTAAAAGTATTATTGTGAAATATAATAGATTTATCTTCATCATATAATTTTATTTTTAATTTTTATGCAAAAAATAGGTATATTAAATAATTATACAAAAATGTTGTACTAATTATTTTATTAAGAGATAAACCAAATAAATGGTTTTAAAAATAATAAAATAAATATTATATGAACTATTTAATGTTCTCCACTAAATTTATAGATACATATTACCTTTTATTAATCTATTAAAGATTTTAGTTCGAACATATCTTCTGTATATATTTTATTTAAATTCAAATAAACGAATAGTGTCAAAATTTACACTATTGTTATTTTATAAAAATAACATATTATAAAATTGTTTAAAAATCACAAAAAAATTTAAAAATTATAAATTTAAATTTATATGGTCTAAAATGTTATAAAGTATCCAATTATGTACAATTCACAACAAATAATTAAATATTTGTTATAATTTAAAATTTAGAATGTTATTAAAACAAATAAAATTTAATTGATTAAATAAGGATAAATCAAGTTGATAATGTTTAAAATAAATTCATAACATGTCTAAATTTTATTTTTTTTGATGATATTACAACCCTATCTCATATAATATTCTTATATGAGTCATTTGGGAATTTTTTAAGTGGGGTTGGTATTTAATATAAACTAATATTTCTTATATTTCCAAAGGTACCCCTCTCCTCCCTTATAAAAGGGCACCTCCTCCCTCTCCTCCTCACACCAATTTTAGGCTTCAATCTCGGCCAAACCCTACCTATTTCACTTCACCACTTCCCTAGAAACATCCTAGAGGTCCTGGTCTTCTTCAAAGACCAATTTTAGTGCCCTAAGAGGAGGTCTCAAAGAGGCGCTTCAAAGAAGAGGTAATGTCCGTTACCGATTCTTTCAACTTTATTTCTTCTTCTACTTATTCTTATTTAGTTTTTTAATTATGAAGTAATAACATCAGTATCACTAATATACTAATATGTTATTATAATTATGGAACAACCCTATTTCACCATATATCCATCCTACAGAAAATGAAATCATCGCGCGTGCGTACGTACGGAATACCGTCTCCACGCCGTGGTGTAATCTATTTTCCACCACCACCTTACTTGGATGGGTATAATGGTGTAAATAATGACTATATATGATTATTTTAAAGTGATATTGATTCTTAAATAGTATACATACACTCCAATACAATTCCATGGGAGTGATATTATCGCTCGTGCGTACGTACGGACTACCGTCTCTACGACGCGATGAGATTCATTCTCCATGTTAACCATACAGGAATGATCATAAAGTTTATATAATGAATAATAATTAAATATATGAAATATTAATGCTACTGTATTTATGTATATATATCTGTGTGTCATCTATTTAGTTTCATTCAATTCAATAAGGAAGTTAAAACAGCGTTTATGCATACGTACGGCCTACCGTCTCCATGAACGGTGTATTTCATTCCTATTATCGATCTATAATATATATATGTATATGATGAATATATATTATATATAAATAATGTTTTACATTCTAGAATTAATTAAATCAGGATATAAGTAGTAATATCAAGAACAACAAGTCCAAACGCGTACGATAAATAAAACGATTTAACCCAAAACGCTGCTTTAACATGGAACTTACAAAAGAACGGATAATATAAAGTCATAAGTGAATCATATATGATATCATAACAATGAATATGATTATGTAATAAGTCAATGACATTATTTAAATCATTATACAGGAGGTTCGGATCCATACAAAGCATACCAGACCTAAGGTAAGGGATAATTTTGCGAATCTCATTTTTATCCGAGATTGCTTATTCGTAAGTATTTACTGGGGTAATTTCTATCATCTATGTCCATTTTTATAAAAGTGTTTTCATGTATGTTAAAATTCCTTTTTACCCATTTTTGACATTTACTACATGGTATGTAAGTAATCTTTCTTTTGTTTATGTTATGAGGTACTTTTTTGACTTTTCTGGAAAAAGTAGGAGAAGAATGTTTTTCTAACTTATACGGCATGAAAGGATTTTTACGGTTTTATAAAGCCTTATTTTCATGAAGCTTCCTCCAAAATATTTCATGACTATTTTCAAAAAAATCATTTTCTTTTAAAATTTCATGACATTTTGTGAAAAGAAAATTATTTTGAAGAAATAAGGATATTTTCCTCAATAATTCATTTCAAGTGTTTTATCAAAACCATTTTCATCTAAGATGACATTATTTCACATGTGTATGTTTCAAGTATCATGTCTCTATGATTTACATGGTTTCACTTTTCTAATTATGAAATGATATCCATTTTTTTATGGATTACGTTATGATGGAATGATGTTTATGAAACCCATTTTATTTTTGGGTTATGATGAATGATTTATGTTTATATTGTGGCACACGAAAAAATGATTTCAATATGAGATGGGTGGGACCTATATCTCCTTCCAATGCATTGGGTAAAGATTTATATCTCATGAGATAGACATGGCTGGAACGACAGGTTAAACCGGTTCAGTAATACAGGACTGGAACGAGGAGTGAACTCGATTCAGAAAGGGACTTTGTCCACTAAGATGGTCTTGGCAGCAATGCCTTGGCTACCATGGAAATCATATCATGTGCCTAATGTTTTTCCACAATTACAAGTTTTATTTACAAGCTATTTTATCATGATTGATGTTCTATTTTGATTTATGCCTTACGTACTTCCATGTTTTATGTCATTGCAAAATATTTCTATTTCTAAACATTATGTACATGTTTTTATGTTCAAATGTATATGGTTTGTTTTATTTTCTCCATGATTACCCTTAATGAGCATTTGAGCTCACCCTTTTTATGTTTTCTTTTCCCCAGGATATAAAGAAAGGTTTTACATAAGAAAAAAAAGGGGAAGATCTTTATGGGAGATGTTGAAGATCTTTCACCATGATTAGAAGATTACGTTCCAAGTTTCCAAAGACACTAAACTATTACGGTCCTTGTGTGTCTATTTTTGTTATGTACTAAGTATTCGGCAAAAGTAATGTAATATACATGAATGTCAAGCTTTGGGTCTCTACAGTTGGTATTAGAGGAAAGGTTTAGTCAACCTTTGGAAACTACAATGCAAGAACTTTAGTGAGATCCCTAGAGATATTTCTAAGGTATGTCTAGGGATGTCCCTAAGGTTAAGTATAAGTATAGGTTATAGTCCTAGAATTACAGTAAGGATCTTAGAATTAAACCTAAGATGTTAGATATTGATGGTACTCCCCCTTTATTATGTTGTTTTCCCTAGCTTTATTTTTTCCTCTCACACTATACTTTTTGGGTTTTAGACGATGGCTGGAACCCGAAGGAACCGTATTGATCAATGCAATGGAAAATGCAATGATTTTCCTCCTAAACAAACAAATGTTATGGGAGATGGAGTGAAAAATCTTATTACTATACTTACACAAGCTATGAATCATTCTGGACTTCCAAATGAGCAGATAAGGGAACAATATTCTATTGAGTCCTTCATGAGACAACGTCCACCTTCTTTTAGTGGGTCTTCTAATCCACTTGTTGCTGAACAATGGATCAGTACCACTGAAAAGATATTTTCAGTTCTTCAATGTTCTGAACATGATAAAGTCATCTTAGCAGTATATGGTTTGGAAGGTGAAGCTGATCAATGGTGGAATCTTATCAAGAATACGAGGCCAAGAGATGAAATTGAGTCCATGGAATGAGATGAGTTCAAGAACTTATTTTTCAATAAGTACTTCCCTCTTATTCTTCGAACAAAGATAGAGAAGGAGTTTCTTGAACTAAAGCAAAAGGATGATGAATCTGTTGGTGTATACAAAGCGATTTTTACAAGGCTTGCAAGGTATGCATCTGGCTTTATCATCCAACCTGAAAGTAAAGTTGATCGATTTTTCAGTGGCTTAAAACCAAGTTTTCTAAGGGAATTAGATATAAGAGACTTCAGTAGCTATGAAGAAATTGTGCATTGTGCTATCAAGGTAGAACTAGAAGTTGGTGTAACATATCCATCTCATGGTTTTGACAAGAAACGAAAGATGGATTTCAAGGAGAAATCTCAAAACAATGGTGAAAAGAAGATGAATGTTTCTTTATGCTCAAAGTGTGGAAAGAAGCATGGTGGAGATTGCCTAAATAGTACTAGAAAATGTTTTAAGTGTGGAAAAGAAGGTCATCGAGCAGTTGATTGTCGAAGTAATGGGAAAAAGGTTGCTAATGATGTGAATAGAGAAAAGACTACAGAGAACTCTCCACCAACACTTCAATGCTTCAAGTGCAAGGAAATGGGGCATTATGCTAACAAATTCCCCAATCCAAGGGTTAGTGATGATCGAAACACTACTGGAAAACGGGCCTATACCCACGTTTTTTCAACAAACCGTGGGTATAGAGTACCCCTATACCCACGGTTCTTGAAAACCGTGGGTATAGGGATAATATGGGGACCTATACCCACGGTTTTGTCAAAACCGTGGGTATTGTTTAATTTCAAAGACCAATACCCATGGTTTTGTCCAAACCGTGGGCATAGAGTTTTATCGGATGACCTATACCCACGGTTTTGAACAACCGTGGGTATAGGGGTATTTTTTTTGAAGACCTATACCCACGGTTTTAAAGAACCGTGGGTATAGCTTTCCCGCCATAAGGCGGGGAAAAAATTGCGTGGGACAATGAGAAAATTTGGTGGGAATACATTTTTTCACGGATAATATTAATAAATATATGCAGCTGAATGTTTATAGATAAATTAAAAAGTTTAGCTTGGTTGGTTCCTTAGTGAGTGGAGGCGCTCAGTCGCACTGTGAGACCGCAGTTCGATTCCCCTTCCACGTGAATTTTTAATTTAAATACTGCTTATATTAATATATATGAGATAATATATATTTTTATAACAAATTAAAATCACAGACCGGTTGGTCCATCCTGGGGTGCGGGCGCGTAGCGCAGCCGGCAGTGGGAGTTCGAAACCCGGTGGATGCGTTTTTTCGTATATCCGACTTTGATTATATTAATATATATAAGAAGATATATCAATGTATAAAAAATATAAACTGCAGCTCGGTTGGTGCGGCTGGGTTGCATAGGTGCGAGGCGTAGTGGGAGGTGCGGTGTCAAAACCTAATGGCTGCATATTTTTTGAATTTCAATACCCCACGGTTTGAAACCGTGGGGTATGTTGTGTGCCACGCTGGAACGCGTGTTGGGCCACATTTGAGTAACCTATACCCACGGTTCTCCAAAACCGTGGGTATAGGCTGAGACCTCTATACCGATGCCTCTCCAGCCCACGGTTCCCAAAACCGTGGGTATAGTCTATACCCACGGTTTTGGGGGCTATACCCACGGTTTTGAACCGTGGGTATAGGTCATTTTTCCAGTAGTGAAATGAGCAACCACTTAAGGAAAAGGAGAAAGGGAAGTCGCATGCGATCACTATTGGATATGTTGAATATGAAAACGATGTGGTGGAATGATTAAGTGTTTATGTAATGGGATTCCAAAATAATGTTGTATATAGTATCGTGGAATATTGGAATATTTATGTATTGGTCTATTGTGGTTTTCAATAATATTATGGCACCGGTAACCATGGAAAGTGATTGGGATATTTTTTTTGGGAATAAGATGATATGCGCATAATGAATAGATAAGGAGAAAATGAAATGTTTGACAGTATTCATGAGCACATGGCTGATATAAGGAAATAGTTATATCATGGTTTGAGTATATATAAATTTTGTGATTTTGGTATGTGGAAAGAGTTACCTTTTCACAGCATTCATGTTTTCACTAAGGTTCTATAGTAATTTTTATTTCAAGAGAACACATGATTAAGGAATTCACATGTTTGGAATGTGACCAACAAGATATATCGTATGATAAAATGATGTCAGTCACGTTCTTGTTATGTGACCTTTCCAGTAATCATTTTATGTACATTATAAGATTGGACAGACGTATTTTGGATAAGTCTAAAGATTGTAAAGGGTTATGTAAGACATCAGATAGTATTGTTTAAGGCTAGAAATTTTTTTCAATATTATTTCAGGAATGTTATTATAATGTAATTTTAGTAAAATGGACAACCTGCAAGACGGGTGACAACCCGTCGTGTCTGACAAGGCTGTGGAAATCGAACCCACAATCGAAGTGCAACAGGCTTTTATCGCCTACCACTGGCCTACAAGAAGTACCTGGTTAGTGGAAAGTAGTTTTATTTTATTAAGCCGTATGATAAATAAAGTATAAGTCCATTTTTGGAACCATATACGATTAATCTCACCATAAGATGGACTTATAACTTTTGCTAACCTTTTGTTTGAAATAGATGGAATGACCCATCATTCTATCACATGATCTGCTAACGCTTCACGAATAACAAATTCAACTTCATTTCTTTAAGAGATGAAGTGGAGATTGTTCAATTCACGAACAATAGTAATATTGTACCAAAATCATGTAAGTATTTCTTTTAATTCATCAACTTTAGGGAAATGATCTTGAAAACCAAAAATGTTGTCCTAGTTCCCTTATATTTGATGAATCATATGGTACCTTAGATCATCACAAATTTATGTCTTTGTGATTTTTGGCTTTATCATAGCCCTGTTCTCTACCACTCTCCATCAGAACATGATGGTTTGATTTTTCTTCCATATCCATATTTTCACCTATGTTCTCCTATATGGGAACCCAAGTGATGAGTTACTTTGGGTATCCATTTTGTTTCTAACGTTCATTTTTAAAATTAAGTTTTAGTATTCCTTTTTACAATGTGGGTTTCTATGAAAGAAACTTTCAAGTAGTAAACGATTTATAACCTCGACGAATTTCTTGGGCGAAATTCATTTTAAGGGGGGTAGAATGTAACACCCCGAGATTTTATGAAAAATATTCTTTTAATTTGATTGATGTCTTGTTTTGTACGCTACACCAAGATTACCTTGCGCTATACGCAACACTGTATTATCTTGCAGTATTCGCAACCCTGACTTGACTTGCATTACACGCAATCGCGACTTTCCTCGATAGCGTGTGTTGTACGCAATATCAGGTTTCACTAAACAATAATATATGGTTATAATATTATTATTGACAATATTTTATTAATAGTATTAACTAAATTTTGAATTTTTTAACATTATTATTCATCTTACACATTTTCTATAACATGGTAAGAGAAAAAAATAAATGTTTCGGGTAAAATAAGTATTTTTCAAAAAAATTCAGTTTTTCCACCTTTTGATGGCGCACCCACATTAAATCTAGTTTTTGAAATGTTTATAGGTTCAATTTGAAAAAATAAAATTCTTCTTTGGAATCAGGATATAAAAATTTACTTTGGAAAATTTTTGATATTTTTCTGATAACTTTCATATTTTGATGAATAGTAAAAATACGCTAATTTTTTATTAAAAACAAATTTTTTCATTGAAATAATTTATATGGTTAAATTATAATATTGAATGGTTTTAAAGTATAAATAGAATATATTTTTACCATTTAATATAATTTATGTCATTAGCCTTAATTTTACATTGAATTCGTAGGTTAAATAAATTCAATGTTTTGTAATGTTTTAAACAAAAACCCGTTTTCTTTCGACAACGTGATTAATTTTAATTTATTTTCTGCAACTTCTGAGTATTGAATTTTGAAAAATGGATTACATATTTGGAATTATTGGGTCCAAATTATATTAATATACTACTTTTTATTTTTGGGCTTTATTAATAGTAACAACGGTAAATTTTATTTACCATAGTAAAAGGTAAATTGGGTAATTAAGGGTAAATATAATATTATAAAATTATCCTAATACTTGTCTTAATACAATTGGATGATTATAATTTGTCCTAAGTCATATTTGGGTCGAAATGGAATCCATTAGAATCCACTTGGAGGTGATTAAGACCTTTAGTTTATTTTATTTAAAGGAAAGTGAAATATGTCTCACTCAACTTTAATAATTAAAGTTTTTTTAATATAGGTTTATACAGAATATAAATTCGATTATAAATACTAATTTGAAAGATAAAATGTTTTTCTTTGTCATGGTAATTTATTTGTAATTTTTAAGAGTTATTTAATTACCTTATTGTCTTATACATTAATGATGGAGAAATTATTTATTTAGTGAAAAATCAATAATATAGTTTTTATTGAAAAAGTAATACATATCAAAAGGCCCAAAAATCTGCACAAAACTTATTATTAGTGTATATATAAACCCTAATCATCCACGGGCCGAATGTTTGACCATTTGGATCGTTATTAAGGTGATTATGACACTTATATTATTTTATTTTAAATGATGCCAAAGTTGTTACCTTTATAATTTAATAAATATAAAAATTTAAATATTGTGATTTCAAGATGATAAATTCGAGTAAAAGTATTATTGTGAAAGGTAATAGATTTAACTTTATCAAAGGATTTTATTTTTAATTTTTATGCAACGAATATGTATATTAAATAATTATACAAAAATGTTGTAGTAATTATGTTATTAAGAGATAAACCAAATAAATGGTTTGAAAAATAATAAAATAAATATTATATGAACTATTTAATGTGGTCCACTAATTTTCTAGACACATATGAACTTTTATGAATCTATTAAATCTTTTAGTTCGAACATATCTTCTGTATATATTTTATTTAAATTCAAATAAATGAATAGTGTCAAAATTGACAATATTGTAATTTTATAAAAATAACATATTATAAAATTGTTTAAAAATCACATAAATATTAATAATTATAAATTTAAATTTATATGGTCTAAAATGTTATAAAGTATCCCATTATGGAAAATTCACAACAAATAAATAATTATTTGTTATAATTTAAAATTTAGAATGTTATTAAAACAAATAAAATTAAATTGATTAAATAAGGATAAATCAAGTTTATAATGTTTAAAATAAATTCCTAACATGTATAAATTGTATTGGTTGATGATATTACAACCCTATCTCATCTTATCTTTGTATATGAGTCATTTTTTAAGTTTTTAAGTGGGGTTGGTATTTAATATAAACTAATATTTCTTATATTTCCAAAGGTGCATGTCTCCTCCCTTATAAAAGGGCACCTCCTCCATCTCCTCCTCACACCAATTTGAGACTTCAAGCTCGGTCAACCCCCACCCATTTCACTTCCCCACTTCCCTAGAAACATACTAGAGGTCCTGGTCTTCTTCAAAGACCAATTTTAGTTCCCTAAGAGGAGGTCTCAAAGAGGCGCTTCAAAGAAGAGGTAGTGTCCGTTACCGATTCTTTCAACTTTATTTCTTCTTCTACTTATTCTTATTTAGTTGTTTCCTTATGAAGTAATAACATAATTATCACTCATATACTGATATGTTATTATAATTATGAAACAACCCTATTTCACCATCTATCCATCCTAAGGAAAACGAAATCACCGCGCGTGCGTACGTACGGAATATCGTCTCCACGCCGTGGTGTAATATATTTTCCACCACCAACTTACTTGGATGGGTATAATTGTGTAAATAATGACTATATATGATTATTGTAAATTGATATTGATTTTGAAATAGTATACATACACTCCAATACAATTCCATGGGAATGATATCATCGCTCGTGCGTACGTACGGACTACCGTCTCCACGACGCGATGAGATTCATTCTCCATGTTAACCATATAGGAATGATCATAAAGTTTATATAATGAATAATAATGAAATATATGAAATATTAATTCTACTGTATTTATGTATATATATATTTATTTCATCTATTTAGTTTCATTCAATTCAATAAGGAAATTAAAACAGTGTGCATGCGTATGTACGGCCTACCGTCTCCATGAACGGTGTATTTCATTCCTATTATCGATCTATAATATATATATGTATATGATGAATATATATCATATGTAAATCATGTTTTAAATTCTTTAATTAAGTAAATCAGGATATAATTAATAATATCAAGAACAACAAGTCCAAACACATACGATAAATAAAACGATTTAACCCAAAATGCTGCTTTAACATGGAACTGACAAAAGAACGGATAATATAAAGTCATAAGTGAACCATATATGATATCATAAAAATGAATATGATTATGTAATAAGTCAATTACATTATTTAAATCATTATAAATGAGTTTCGGATCCATACGAAGCATACCGGACCTAAGGTAAGGGATAATTTTACAAATCTCATTTTTATCCGAGATTGCTTATTCATTAGTATTTACTAGGGTTATTTCTATCATCCATGTCCATGTTTTATAAAAGTGTTTTAATTTATTTTAAAAGTCCTTTTTACCCATTTTTGACTTTTACTACATGGTATGTAAGGAATATTTCTTTTGTTTACGTTATAAGGTACTTTTTTGACTTTTCCGGCAAAAGTACGAGAAGAATGTTTTTTTAACTTATACGGCATGAAAGGATTTTTATGGTTTTATAAAGCCTTATTTTCATGAATATTCCTACAAAAGATTTCATGACTATTTTCAACAAAATATTTTTCTTTTAAAATTGCATGAAATTTTGTGAAAAGAAAATGATTTTGAAGAAAAATGGATATTTTCGTCAAGAATTCATTTCAAGTGTTTTATCAAAACCATTTTCATCTAAGATGAAATTATTTCACATGTGTATGTTTCAAGTATCATGTATCTATGATTTACGTGGTTTCACTTTTCTAATGATGAAATGATATCCAATTTTTTTTGTAAGGATTACGTTATGATGGAATGATGTTTATGAAACCCATTTTATTCTTGGGTTATGATGAATGATTTATGTTTATATTGTGGCACACGAAAGAATGATTTCAATATGAGATGGGTGGGACCTATAACTCCCTCCAATGAATTTGGTAAAGATTTATATCTCATGAGATAGATATGGATGGAACGGCAGGTTAAAACGGTTTAGTAATACAGGACTGGAACGAGGAGTGAACTCAATTCAAAAAGGGACTTTGTCCACTAAGATGGTCTTGGCAGCAATGCCTTGGATACCATGGAAATCATATCATGTGCTTAATGTTTTTACACAATTACAAGTTTTATTTACAATATATTTTATCATGATTGATGTTCTATTTTGATCTATTCCTTACGTACTTCCATGTTTTATGTCATTGCAAAAGATTTCTATGTTTAAACATTATGTACATGTTTTTATGTTCAAATGTATATGGTTTGTTTTATTTTATCCATGATTACCCTTACTGAGAATTTGATCTCACCCTTTTTATGTTTTCTTTTCTCCAGGATATAAAGAATGTTTTTAGGTAAGAAAAAAGGGGACGATCTTTTTGGGAGATATTGAAGATCTTTCACCCCGATTAGAAGATTACGTTCAAAGTTTCCAAAGACACTAAACTATTACTGTCCTTGTATGTCTATTTTTGTTATGTACTAAGTATTCCGCAAAAGTAATGCAATTTCCATGTACTTCAAGCTTTGGGTCTCTACAATAATAGAATTTGGACTTCTTCATGTAGCCCAATAAATCAATCTTCATGAATAGTCTAGTTTCTTCACAGATTCTTTGGTCTTGTTTTTGAGGACCATATGATCATTAAAATGGAAGAATTGGCGCATGGTACCTTCTAATGAAATATTATATATTTAAAGGAGAATCCTAAAAAACAATAACCATACAATTTGGATCATTATAGTGATATTTATTATTAAAATAGTAAACTGACTCAATTGGACTACTTCTAAAAATGCTCAAAAATTATACTTAATATTAAAACATTAATATTTCACACAAATTATGCACATTTCATATAAAATCAGTAAAAAGTGAATATAATAAGTCATGAAAATATTAATAACATCTGTATTGTTAAGAGATTTTGATTTTGATTGAAGATTTTAAAATCAACCTTAATATGAGGTGGTGAAAATTGGAAGTCAAATTATTCAATCTTGAAAAGTCACATATTGATTCTTCATAAAGGAAAGAGAAAGTTTTTATTGATACGCACTACTCAATAGAGTATTCTGATGCTAAAATACCTCAAACATGTGACAAGATGATCATGAAATTATTAAATGATTTATCACAAGAATATGTGAAGAAATAGGTACCATTCATAACTTTTTATATTGTTTTATCTAAATTATTTTACTTAATAATTTCATGATCAAAAAAATCTACATAAGTATGGATAAATAAAATATCTGAACAAAATACCACCATGTCTAGGGTGGATATGAGAAGTGTTATAGAAGATGGTTACACATGAAGATATTAATATTCTGTGAAGAAAACCCAAAAATAACATGCACATTTTTTTAGAAATTCTGGATGGCATGTAGTGGATACAAGAAGGTCAAGATTTTTGGGTTGATGTTGGTGATGTAACAAGATCAGGTATTATGAATTTTATTTCTTGTATAACCCTATAAATATAAAAGCACAAAGTAATCTCATTCCATGTGGTAGAAACCTAAAAATAAATAAGAAAAATTTATAGATTAAGAAAAATTTATATACTTTAACTAATTTGGAATACTTTAAAATATTTTTTATGCAATAATGGTGGTCATAAGATTGGTGCATGATCATCTCAATATGTTTTAAAGTCTGATGGTAATAGAAGAATACATATATTAAAAAATAAAGAATAATTATCCTTGGGAAGTAAGCAAGAGAACATTGTAAACAATAATTCTCCCAAGAATATATCAAAGAAGATAAATGAAATGTCCTTGGATACAAGATCAAATAAAGGATTTTTATATACAAAATAACTAATGTGAAGAAAGGTAGTAAAAGTAATCCATGTATAGATTCCTAGGGGTATTCCAATGACACCAAAGATATATTGGTTTTTTGGATAAAATATTTAGAGCAGGAAAGGAAAATGGTTGAAGAATAAGAAAAAGACACTTATAAAGGAAAGGAAAATAATCCACATGAAGATCATAAAATTTATGAGTGCTTGTAAAAAATGACAACCTTACTTTAAAGAAGCATTACATAAGAGATGCAAGAAATTTTGACACGATGTAAAGGGATATTTAACTAATCTTCTAGAATAAGAAGTTTACTTAAGTATAATAAGGAATTCAATCAACATTAAGGTTGAAAAGAAAACATTCTCTCCACAAAAATGAGCTGTAGACTTGAAAATATCCATACAGCCAACAGAAAAATCAAAATTAATGTTTAGATGTACAAGCATGAATAATAGAGGAAATTGAGTAACTTGGTTGAGAAAATCATATCAACCATGTTGTTCACATTAAAAATCATGGAAGAGACACTTTATTCAATTAACCTTTATTAAGTTTATATATGATTATCATTTAGTAAATTAAAGTTGAAGCATGATCTAAGTGGTAGAAAATCAGGAATTGGATGGGATTTTGACATTGGACAAAATTATTTAAAGAAGTTATCATCCTAAAATTATTATTTAATTGATATACTAAAAAATATAATGAGTGGATCTTCCTAGATGAAGTTTAAGTGGATATTGTCAGCACATTATAATAAAGTGAAGAATATCTCAACTTTTTTTTATCTTAATTTCTGAATTCAAAAGGAATATATTAAAAAATATCTTCTTTGGTGATGTTATGGAAATTTTAAAATCTATAAAACCGCAAGTAAAAGATATGTTTTGGTGTATTTTCAATATGTATATCTTAAAAAATCTATTGAAGAGATTCGTTATCATGATGATTATGAGAAATGTATCCTTGAGTGGGACACAAGTTGAGTATATTGAAGAAGCTTCTAAAATTATTATCTCATGAAAATATTACTATTCTATAATGTTATAAAAGGAATTTCATTATAAAAGGTATGATTTTCATAATATATCATCTTTGGATACTAAAATAAAAATCTTAACAAAATGGGGGAGATATTTAATTAATCAATGACATGAGAAAAATGAAATAATGAAAGTGTATCAAGACTTGTTATCTTATAAATTTGTACTTGAATGTTTTTAACATGTTTGTTAAAGTAAGTGTAGTATTTTTAGGTTGATTTATTCTATAATAGTTTTCTATCACAATTGTTATCTTCATCATGGAATACAGTGGGAAAATTATTATATTTATTTTTTGAGTTTTAATTTCATGTTGTATCAAGATAAATTAGTAAAGGATAACTTTTTTTTCAAACTAAAATCCTTTTAATTTCTACACCAAGTATGGATCATTAATATTTAAAGTGATATTATTGATGTAACATTTCTTAAGAATAAATTAATATCGTTTTCCTAAGTATTTTTTATTTCCTATCGATAAGGGGGGATAAATAAAAATAAATGTTTCAAAGAAATGGGGGAAAAAGAATAAAGATTCAAATATTGAAGAGGTTATAGAAAATAAGTCCCAAGGAAGTTTAATGCTTCCATTAATGTTAAAATGTTTAAGAGGTTATATAAAATATTTTTCATGGAAGTTTTGTTGACATATATAAAACTATTAATGAAGAAGATATACCTTGGATGATTGAATGAAAATGATAAATTACTAACTATGATAAATAGAAAATGTTATCATGAATGATTCAATGATGTTGATAAAGTCCAAACTATAAAAAATAGAATAAGTTATAATCCAAGTTTTTTGTAGAAGAGAATATGGAAGATAAGAAGTTCCCAAGTATAGTTATCTTAGAAGAAGATAAATGGTGTTCTTACCTTTATATGCTTCTAAATATATTCATTACTTGAATTTGAAATATTTTTTTGAAGATTTAGACTATTTATGAAGATTTGTGAGCTGATAGTAATGTATTAAAAATGTTTCTTGATGTCTAGATAAGAATATTTGTTAACATAATTATGAATTTGTCTAATTGAATTTCCTTATAAAGTTTTCAGATGAAATTTTTCAGATAGAGATGTATGAATCCAATAGAAATAGTACAACAGACAGAGTAGATATGACAGAGTCAACCAGACTAAGGTGGTTAGATAAGGATGAAAATAAATATTAGTTTAAATAAATTCGTCATTTCAACAGAAAAAGATATTTCTAAAAACATATCAGTTGGTTATTAGTGATGTATTCCTCATTGATTAATCATCACAATGATTTGTTGCTATGATTCAAGATAAATATTATAGGAATAAAAGACTATGATAAATATAGGAAAGTTTGTTGATTCAATGTGTGGTTTTATTCTAAATATCAAATATCATGATATTTTTAATCATTAATATTGATATAATATTTTTGATAAATAGTGTTTTGGATAGAAGTAAACTTTACCATACAAATCAGTATGACTCTATCGGACTGATTCTGTTAGAAAAAAAATCAAATGATAAAATTTTGTTCACTAAATTAAGAAATATAATGAATATCTTACAGAATTATTAACACTAGAAAAAGTTATTTAATGGAAGAATATGGAGGAACTATGGTTTCTAGACAAAGATTTCCTGGAATAGGTTTCTTAAGAAAATCATTTTATAGAGGAAACATGTCAAGATAATTGTATAGAGAAGATGTTGTGGAAGATTCATATTAAAAAGATGTTTGAAGAAGCATCAAATAGAGGTTTCCAAGTGGATCCATCATAATGATTTTTTCAAGCTAGGTCATCAGATAGATTTTTCTGAGTGAGTTCATTAGATATATTTTTTAAAGAATGGTACAAAATTTGAGGTTTCCAAGAAATTTCATTAGAAAGAGACATTGGAAATATCCATCAAATTGAGTAACTCAAAGAGCTCTGAATAGAGGAAATATGTCAGGTTATCAAATGGGAAAATATAAAGTCTTACAAACATGGTGGATATGTAAATATTATCAGATACAGAAGTTCTTAAAAATGTACGAGACAAAGGTTTAAGTATCTTTACAAATATTTTTTGAATTCTTATATTGTCACTATGTTGAGTTGGATGTTCAATAAATCAATAATCATAAGGGAAAGATCATTTTTCTAGATGATATTTCAAGAATATTGAAGATATTTTTGATTATAATATTTGAGTAAAGCTCTTATGAATATTTTAGATTCAATCTATTTATAGGTTTGAAGGTGGTAAATTGAAGAAATATTTTAGTGGGATGTTTAAAGTTCAAGAAGGAAATTTGGATTTGAATTTTATACTCCTCTCTTGATTTTAATAGAAGTAATTCTTATATAAATGGGTGAAGATGTGAAATAAATAGGTTATATTTTTTTATTTCGATAGGTAGTTTTTTTTGTAGTGTTTCTTATTGAAGATGTCATTTTTGAAGTGAGGTACTGACCATAGAGCTTAAAATTCTTTCTCCTTTGGGTTAAACTATTGGATGGAGAAATTCTATAAGAATAGGTACTAGAAGGAAGATTCTGATGAATATGTTATTGACGGAAGTGGATAAGAATAATAGAATAAAAAATTATCAGATCAATAGTTATTGAATGAAGAAGCATCGAGTAAACCAGTATCAGATAAAGAAGAACCAGACATATATACCAGATGGAGAAGAACTAGTGAATATTTTTTACACTAAAGAAGAAGAGAAATAAAGAATAGGGGAAATATATCTAGTTCTATTCAAGTATACAAAATGAAAAATATAGAATAAGAATAAGAATAAATTTTTGTGCATATTTTTTCATTGTAAGAAGATAATGGAGTCCTTCACCAGTGTATGAAAAATAAGCATTCCATTTTTATACTATAAATAAGAAGAATGTTTCATGCACTATGTTTCATACATGAGAAGAATAATAGTTTCTAGCATGTTTCTGTGATTATAAGATAATATTAATAGGAATAAAATATCACTATGACATTCAATAGAAGTTTTATTGGTTGAAGTATTTATTGGTGTTAAAAAGTATCTAAAGAAGTTAAAGACTGTCTACAAAGGTAGTATAAAGATCCAAAAAAGTACTATAGTTGGACAATGAATTCACCAGTCTTGGGAATTGTGATTTTTTCTATCCCCTCTCCTTAAATTATAGATAACCACACTTATTATTAGGATTGTTTTTTCGTAAAACCATTGTAATTGGTTTCCTAATATAGTATATAATTTTTGTACCAGTCACCACCATACACAAAAAGGACTAGCGACACTTATTGGGTAATGGACCTTGTAAAAAAATTGTGTGATATCCTTTAATATAATTCATATAATTGAATATAAAAATGAAGATATAATATAATAATTGTGATCCTAACATTCCTAAGAGGTAAATGGATAAAAAATATTTTTTATTTTAAAAAAATTGTCCAACACCAATTATCCCCCTCCCCCTCTCAATGTTGATCATACCCTAAAGTAGTTTCAAAATAAAATACCTCTCAATTATAGGAAAGGGAAGGAATTATCAGAACACTCATCTATGATCACTAATCATTAAGTTGTCAAATAATTTATGGGAAATAAAAAGATAATATTGGACTAAAAGTATGCCATTTGGAATAAATTTTACATCATCCCTTTTAGGATTCCAATCCTGGAATCCCTTTTCTTCTCCAAAAGAACTCAAGGAATCCCTTATTTGGTCCCTTTAAATTATGTGGGATTTTGAGACTTAGGTGGCTATAACTGAAACATACCACATATATATAGGTTCCATTGAATGATATGAGATAATTTTATTCAATAAAAATAATGATAAAATTTCATAAAAGGAAACATAAATCCCTTATATATTTTTTAAAATATTTAAGATATTGATATTCATTAATCTTCAGTTGATAATGGATTGAGAATCAAACTCATAGTAGTTCATATCCTTATTAATTGGTGCTATAGTAAATCTGACATGTCTTCTTCCAACATGATAACCCAAGGATATGACAATAGTGAGAAAAAGAATCTTAAAAAGATCAATTTTATGATTTAGTTTAGAGATCTCATATTTGACTATAATTTCATTTTGGTCTACCAAGACACACATTTAAATTCCTTTTTGGGAAGTTTTTGGATTTATATACATGAAACACTGCCCTTTACCTATCATCAATGCCTAAAATACTCTACTAATGGGAAGGTTATGGAACACTATGGTGATATCTCCCCTTTCGAGTCTTATTAATCTTAGTATATTAATACTAGGTACTATAAAAAAGGATGTAAAATAGTTAATGACCCCATTTCAATTTCATCCATAATGGATGAGAAGAAACCCTAGTCAATCCATAGAGTAGACTCGGTGAATAAATCATATTTCTCAACAACTGAATTAGGGAAATAATTATAGATTTGGGGATTCATAAAATCATGTTGTCTAATGAAATATACCATCCACTTACTTTCCTCATAAATAATTTTTAGGTGAATATTATCATTGAGCATCCACCATCAAAGTGGAAGGGGCCCCATGCAGGTTATGTACATCAATCTAAACCTTGATTACCTCTATATAAATATAGGTTTGACTGATATTCAGTATATGTAACCAAGGCCCCTCAATTTTTTTGATATTATCCTTGGAAGAAGAACATAGGGTTTAGGGACCATTCCTTCCACCCATGTGGTATCAACTACACCTAAAAACTCTCTCATTACTTAAATAGATATAATCCCAATGGTAGATATATAACTATCACATCATCTCCAAAATCTCAATAGATGAGTTTTCAACTACTTCTATTGATGGTATATAAAAAGAAGAAGATAAAATAGATACCCATTGAGTATTTGAGGATGGTTTTTCAACCAATGTTGATTAACATCAATGGGTGGATTTTGGTATGTAATAAGATCTATGGCCTATATTAATTTATGCCACTATAAGCACTAAAAAATAAAATAAATATGTATCTTTCATTAAAAAACATGGAGATGTGTTTTTCTGGAATTATATTGAAATTCACAACTTAAATACCCAAGTTTCTACTCATCACATGGTTGTGTTAGAAAGTTAATATAATTATAAAAAAGTGGCATGAAGGATGCATCCAAACCCTGTTGTTAGGGTGGAATCTTGGGTTGAGAATTTGATCAAAGATAACTTAATCGGCGAATTTTAATACCCAAATTATTTCTAATTTTATCCCCATCAATAATAAGAATAGGAAAATCAATGTCTACACTCATTTAAGGGATTTGAATCATTATTTACCCATGGATGATTTTCTAATTCCAATCACATAGCTACTGATCAATGTAACAATCATATTTTATCCCCTTTCATTCATGGTATGGTATCTAAGTTCTAATAAAATCCTAATATCCACTAAGGTTGGGGATAAAAATTATTTTAGGTCACCACAAGGGTTAGATTTCTACCAAGTAATTCCATTTGGATTAAATAATTTCAAAATTACCTATACATATTTCAGGCATCGCATTTTTAATTCATTTCTTGGTAAAACTATAGAATGTTATATAGTTGATCCAATAGTCAAATACCACCAATGTGATATCCTAATTGATCTCTAGTAATTATTTAATAAATTATGTGACCATAGCTTGAAAATAAACTAGTTGAAATTTTATTTTGAGGTGACATTAGTAAAATTCATTAGATTTATATTCCTCAATCATAATATCAAGGTTGATCTCAGAAACAAATAGTAGATACTCGGTAAGCCTCTTAAAAACCTTAAGTAATTCAGAGGACTCTAGGGAAGTATCACTTATATAAAGTACATCATATTTAATATCATTAGAAAAGTTTACCATTCACAAGGTTGATAATGAATGGGATCACCTACTAGTGGGAAGAGAGTTTCTTGATGGCCTTTGATGACCTCAAGAAGTACCTATTGCACCTCCCAATATTGATTTTATCCATAAAATTAAGACCCATAATACTCTATATAGAAATATTATATAAATATATCATTTACCTCCACACTCAAAAAAATAATATGGGAAAGCAAAATATTCTCTATTGTATCATAAATACAATTTTTGAATCTAAGACTCGATACTCTAATATTAAGAAGAACTACCTTTTATTGGACTTCACAGTGTGAAATATTAGACATTATATTCAACCCCATGAGGTCTACTTGGTCTCCCATGTCAATCCACTCTATATATCCTCATTTTTATGATTAAAATTTAGAACATAGAATGATGTAAAATAATCTTTCATCAGTTTAACATCCAATTCATGTCATTGAAGGTAGCCAAGGGGCAAGAGACAATGTTTTTCCTTATAGATTTATATACTCTAGAAGAGTTGTCATTAGAAATGGATATACCTAATTAAGAAGTATTATTTTTTCCTAGAACCACCCAAGAATGGGAAATATACTTTGATGGTACTTTTAGGAGCCTAATGTGAAGAAATATGGAAGACTCAAAGCTCAGTAGGGTCAATTTAAGGATTGTGTTCATCTCCCTAAAAAATAGTTCTATTTTATTCCTTCTAATTTTATAAAGGATGTACCAACAATAAGAAAAAAACACCATGCCTTCATTACAAGATTATAATTGACCTTTCAAATATCAGTTTCCCAATAGGATGTTAAGGGTGATTTAGAGATAGTAATCAATAAAATCATTGGTGATTATTCTATTGTTTCTTATACACCCCCATGATAATAAATTTTTTGAGTCAGTGTGGACGTACTTTACAAATTTATTCAATCACTAAGACTTTACCATCAATTCTTTGGTTGTTAATTATTCAATAGTATGGGAGTTCAATCTCACCTCACCATTTTGGGGGGTAATTATTACTTACATCAGGGATATACTAAAGATATAATAAAATTATATTAATCTTTACCTATAATAATACCAGTTACCCTTAAGAAAATTATTTATTAACAATATAAATTTAAGATTACACTACTCATGGGTATTATATTTTCTCTCATTTGATCCTTGAATTAGTTATACTATTGTTTGAATATATATATAAAACACTGTAATTTATTTACATAAATAAAGTCCTTGGAATCCTATGAAAGGAGACATTTGGTTTTGTAGAGTTGGGATCAGACCCATAAAAGGGGCTTACTAAATATTCCTATGAAATGAATCAGAACTCATGTGGTTTGGTGATACTTAATAGTAAACGTCATAACTTTTAAGGTTGTGTGATAAGAAATTCCATGGTTCCTTTTATGTTTTTGTATCCATGACCGATTCTAAGTAGTTTAATGTCATGTGGAGTATACAAGTAATTGAAAGGAACCTAATAATGGCTTTTGTGTGACATACACATGAGCATCCCTTTATGGTTTATATTATTTTTTATCAACTGGGAAATATATGATATGGTTGGGGATTACACCTAGTAGGTGGACCATATATAGTTTTGTATATTTATTTTTATTAGTAACTTTAAGAGGAAGGAATATGGGAAAGGACTGGGCTTACACCTAGTAGGAGGTTCATATATGGTTTTCAACCCTCCTATCTAATGGTAACTAGATGAAGAGGGAAGGCTATAAATGTTTTTTCATGCACCTAGTAGGAAGACCTTATATAGTTTTGTACCCATTATCTATTAAAAACAATATGAGGAAGAAAAAATAAAAAAGTTGGGGCCTACACCTAGTAGGAGGCCTGTATATAGTTTTCCACCCCTGTATCTATTAGTAACTAGAAGGGAAAGGAATACTGGAAAGTTTAGGTCTTACACCAAGTAGAAGGCCTATATATGGTTGTCTATCCCCCCCCCATATATTGGTAGCTAGATAGGGAATGAAGACTATAAAGGTTGGGGTTTTCACTTAGTAGGATGCCCATATCTGGTTGGTCCACCACCCTATCTATTGGTGACTAGATAAGAAAAGGAGACCAAAAATATTGAGTCTTACACCTAGTAGGATCACCATATATGGTTACATACCTTATATATTTTTCTAACTAGACAAGGAAGGTAGACAAAAAAGGATGGGGCTTACACCTATTAGGAGTCCAATATATTGTTATCTACCCCCTATATGTTGATAACTAAATGAGGAAGGGAGATGGGAAAATTTGGGATTACACCTAGTAGGAGGCCCATATATATTCCTCATGTTAAGACATGTGTTCATATTATTCTCTTCATATAAGGGAGAGATGGGTTATCTTATTCTAATCACATAAGTAATCTTATGTCCATCACATATAGAAAGGTATGGTTTGGATGTTTGGATTGAGCCATAAATTGGTGTCTTACAAATTATATGGGATTAAGAATAAAAACCCACATAGTTTATGGTGTATAGTTTTATGTTCATTTATTAGGATCAGTAAATGTAGGTTATTATCATGTATTAAGCATACTTATGCTGTTAAATGGAATAAAACAAGGGATTGGTTGAGGTTTACACATTAGACTACCCTAGTCTTGCATAATAGTAACAAGGATATGTGTAGGGAATACTCTTGTTCTTCCAATATATTAAATCCTTCATAAAAGAGGCTACCCTTGGTCAAATATTATGCAGATATGGACCATTGGAAAGAGGATAAAAATTAATTTAATAACCCCCAGTTTCATATAATAATGGATTTCTATGGGATCAAGGAGGGTTCTCCAAAGTGGGAGGTTAAAGGAAAAATTTTGAAAAGGAGGATTCATGGGAATCCCTCCACTAAGGTTACTCGAGGGAATCTCTTTGTGAAGTAAACTCATGGGTGACCCTCCACCAAGGAGTCTGTCAGGTTCCCCTTCATGAAGGAGGCTTATGGGATACCCTCTATGAAGGAGGGTCATGGGAAGCCCTTCAGGAAAAAGTTTCATAGTTTTCCCTCCATTAAAAAGGTTCACATGTGACCCTCTATGAAGGAGTATCATAGATATTTATTTGTGAAGGAGACTCATAGATATTACTTTATGAAGGATCCTCATGGATACAGCTTCATGAACCATCCTTAGGGATGCAACTTCATGAAGGATCCTCTTAGATACATCTTTATTAAGGATGCTTATGGATAAGATTTGTGAAGTAGGTTCCTATGCATAAATTTTTCGTTTTATTCATTTTCAGGACCTATAATTACTTATGGGGTTCCTTTGAAATTTTTCATAGAGAACCCTATCATAAATGATGTGATTTTTGAGATGAAGGGGTTCTCTTTCATGATGCGGAAATGTGTCTCCCAAGGATATAAAATTTCCTTGTATCTAATGGATTTCATGGTATTTATAGTCCATGTTTTCCCATAAATGTCTATTATAAAGAAATACCACATAATGGTCACAAGCGAGTTCTAATATATGAAGCAATAACATGAGTTTATGGGAATTATGTGATCATGAAGGAACCTAATGAGTATGATGGAATCATGAAAGCCTGAAGGAACTGCATCACCTTACTAAAAAGACCTTGATCTCAAATGAACCATTTAAGTGTGAAGGAACTACATAAGTGAGTAGTAACACCATGATAAAGAAGTAATTACATGATTTTTAAGGAACCACACAAGCATAAACGAACCACATGATCAAAAAGTTATTTCCTCACCTCATTACAAAAACTCTAGCCACAAACCAACAACATGATCATGAAGGGATTTCCCTTCATGAAAGATCCTCTTATGGTGAGATTTCCTTTTCCATATTTCCCTATATACAAAAATGAATCCCAAATTTAGACGACTATAAATTTTGATATGTAATACTATTTTAGATTCATGATTAAAAAAAATTGAATATTGTGAAATGAATATTCCCCTTGTTATAGTTTCTTCCCATAACAAGTGTGTTTTAAGGCCAAAATGTGTTTATAAGACCCTTAAAATGGTTTTTTATGTCCCAAAAACACCTTTCATCAGTAATAGATAAAACAATTGTCCTACTCCAAGTGGGAGGTTCTCACTACCACATCACCAGATTGCAAAATGTTTTGAGGAATCTATATCCCTTGGTTTGTGAGGAATCATGTAGAATATGAATATCATATTTTCATCTTATTTGTGTAGAAATATATATTTTTTCATTCACTTGTCTTGTCTCAACTGAGTGAGGACCAAATCATGGCTTCCATAGAAAAGTGTGTGGAGCACTTTTTATTAAGCCAGAAAAATAACCTCCTATAATTAGATTCATTTTGAATGAAAATAATCCAATTTTAAGGTAGCATAATATATTTTTCCACATTTATTGAACATATAGTAGGCCAATAGAGATGACTCGCTAATGAGAGGGTGTTAATTAATAAGAGGATTTAAAATCAAGGATTTATTAGAACCAAGATGATAACCGTGAATTGATGTATTTGTATTGTTAGGAGGAATAATTTTCTTATAGATTTTGGTCTCTATAAGAGTAATAATGGACTCATGGATTTTGGTTTCAAGAATTGGAATAATAAACTCAAGGATTTTTACATCCTAGATACAATGACCCAGAAATTACTTCTATTTATAATAGAAATCATGTTTCACAATGACTATTTTATTATGTTTTACAGTTGAAACACATAGAAATGATATAGTAACATTACACATCATGAAATAATATTTTCTATAATAGAAAATAATAGTAAAAGGATATAAAAATAATAATAAAGAACATATTAATATAAATTATATAGGCCTGAATTCTCCCATGAATATCACTCATGGCATAAAGACTATAAAAAGAAAGTGAAGAATCAAAAATATAGTCCACATTATAAAGGTAAGTATTGAATAATTGTAACTAAAGTAGTGAATGATAGGGTATGAGAATGGTGGAGTATATATAGGGTGTAAAGGGAAATGTGAACATTACAATCTAACCAATTCTTTACCATTACCTGACTCTTGTATGTGACCATTATAGTCAAAAGGAATTGTAATAATATCTAATATAAATGTAAAGTACTAATTTAAAAGTAAATTCAAAATTATTATAATTATTTTTTTAAGTATGTTATCTTATGTTATTATAATCTTTATGAATCAATGCATGTAGTATTTTGAAATTTAAGTCTATTTTGAATGTCCTGAAGGCCCTAGATTTTGATTCATTTTTATATAATCCCCTTTTTAACTAGTTTGATAAGGAACCCTAATATGACTTATAATCATAGATGAAAAAGTCCTAGAACATTACCTAAAGTCCCAAAAACATGACTATATTACAAATACCACTCCCCATAATCTTCTTCATTAATGGAACCCATATCCCAAACTGTATGGATGATTATCTGGTATTTACATGTACAGAGTTACACAGTTCCTAGTACTGATGGTGGTTGTTATACCCTCTATTTATTCCCAATTTGGTTATCTCTACTTGATGGTAGCTACTTACTCTAAATCCACTTTTGTAGAATTATCCTATGATGTCTGACCTAACAACTTCATGGTCCTAATGCATTGTGGTTCAAAATCCTATGACCTGAAGGCCTTAATTTTCTTGGAGGCCCTGTGGCCTGAAGGTTTGTGTGGAATGAAGGCCTAGTGGCCAAAATTTGTGGCTCGTAGGCATAAATTTAGTGAATAGTTATGATGATATAGTAACTTCTATAATAACTACTACAGTAAATCAGAGATTTTCCCATTACTAATTTTGAACTTGGGACATTTGGATGCATTATTGTAGGGTTTACCACTTCGGTTCCACCCTAATTACAATATTATAAAATTTATAATTCCTTAAAGTGTATAAATAATGTGTTTACTTTTAAAAATAGTATTTTATGGAAAATATTTAAATTTTTTAAAATAATTATTTCTCATACATATGAATTTATTTTGATAAAATAAACAAGATATTTTAAATCAGTATGTAAAAATTATGTTATGTTGAAAATTTAATAATTTTCTAAAATACTTTATTTTTTAGTGAATAATAAAAAAGAGTTTTTTATTTTCGATATGTTTTATGACTTTATATATATGTAAGAATTATATAATAATTATTATAATTTAATCCATGAACAAAAATAAGTTTTTTATTAATATTATGTATTTTAATGAATTAAAATTATTTTCCAAACCTATAAAATAACTTTCAAGAGACAAAAATGTAAATTACAGTTTTTAAAAATGATTTGTTATGGAATAATTACATTCTAATGCACAAAATAATATTAAAAATTATATTTTATTTCTATCATGGATAAAGTTTAAAAACCATGGCTTATATTTCTAAAACCGTGAGCTAAAACCGTGGGTAAGCCAATGTCTTTTCATTTTTCACAACCTAGATATCCAAAGTCTGTATTTAGAAATTAAAAAACAATTCTCATCATTTTCCTATAAATACCCCCCTCTCCACCACCATTTCATTCAATCAAAACCTCAATATCACATCAAACCCTATCTTAGTCTCCCATTAATACCTTTGGTGAATCCCCCAACCTCTTAAGGAATCTTCCCTCTATGATTTGGAAGAGATATTTAAGGTAAGGGGTTATTTCCATCCTCTTTTACATTCAATCACTTCCTTTGTAACAATCCTTTTTATTATCAATTTATTTTGTTATATTATGTTTATTATAATTCCTTTAAATTTAAAATGATTCCCAAATAATGAGATACCACCATCCTCTCTCATTAAACCCTTCTATTAACTTTTATGCACGCCTGTTATACTACCATAATTGTCCCTTGATTTTTCATTCCATTTTTTGTGTTGAAAATAATCATGCCTATTTTAATTCAAGTGTGTTCACCTATATATAAATTTCCATAATTAATTGGGTACTTCCATATATGAAACCCACATTCCTTAATTCTGGTATGGAAATGATGAAATATGTTATTACATTATATAATCATTTTGGATCATGTAAATTCAGAAACATAAAGGGTGTGTCCTGACAGTGCTCCATTAAATTAGGTAATATTTTAATATCATGAGATACCATGTATATTTAAAGGGAGATTATTCTAAGAAAACTATGTTATGATATCTTAGTAGTTACCCATGACTTATTCTTTTGATTTCACATTTTATGTTCCTTCCAAATTTCTATAATTACTTGACCATATGATACCATACCTTTATATCATTCTTAAATATTTTTTTATATGATTCTCACCATTTTATGCTATCATGATATGCCTCTTAACTCACATGAATTACTTTTCATCATATTATGTTATATTATTCACTTACTAGGATTTATATCTCACCAATTTTCCTATGTATTTCCCTAGGTTATCATTTTCAATATTAAGAATTTAAAGTAAACTAGGAGAACATTATAGATATTTGAAATAATGTTGTCATTTTTCTTTTAAGTTAATGGTTTATGTATCTAATTTTATAATGACACTAAGCCTCTTAATTCTATAGAATTGTGTTATTTGGATATTTATGTTAAAATAAATAAATAAAATGTAATATATTTTTGTGTTCTATTATTTTTTATAAAAGTGACATATAGTTATTTTGGGGGATTGGGATTGAGAAACCATTAGTATAAATCCTTCGAATAAGTAAAAATGTAGGAAAAAACACCTTAATTTTGGTATAGTATAGAGTGTGAGGTTTCTTAGAAATTTAATCCCTATATAGATACTAACAAGTTGATGTGGTTATGGCATAGATGCACTTAAGGGTATTCGCCTAGATAAAATCTAGTTAGATATCAACTCGATATTCACTCGGTGCATGATGAGTGGACTTAAGACTGCACACCTAGTATAAAAATCATGAGGCATATTCTTTGGAAAATTAATTTACTCTTTATAAACCATTATGAAGGATTTGAATATTATGTTAGAGAACTTAATAAGAAATAGACCATGGATAACCTAGATTAAAACTTATAGTTTCATAACTTAAGGTATTTATATCACTCATTTTAAGTTACGTATTTTTTTCTATTTTATGCTTATTGAATCATGTATCCTCATCCCAAATTTTCCTTTATTTTATAAAATTTTTGAAAATTTAATGAATCATGTCAAGAAAATATGTAATAAGAAATGTGATGAATTGATTAATCAAATTTATTTTATAATGGGAACGGGATTCAAGAACTTCATGGAAGTACTAGTACAACTGACACAAGTTATAAGTAATAACATGAATCGCATCAAATATACTCCTTTTCCTAATAGAGAAAAAATGGTAGATGAATTTTTTATATGAAAAAGGACTCTTAATTTTAGTATATATTCAAATACCCTAATTATAGAGAAATTGATTAGCTATATTGAGAAAATATTATTTATCATCCATGCTCTGATCAGGAGAAAATCGCTTTCTTTGTATATCAATTAGAGGGAGAAGTCGATTCATAGTGGACAATAATCAAGAATACAAATCACAATGAAAACATTGAATCCATAGAATGGAATGGATTCAAGATGATATTTTTCAATAAATATTTTCCTTATACTCTCTATATTAAAATAGAGAGGGTATTAATAAGACTCAAGAAAAAGGATGGTGAATATATTGGGGATTATGATGAAAAATTCGCAAGGATTTCATGATACACCTCTATATTTATCATGGATGATAAAAATAAGGTTTAATTCTTATTTAGTGGAAAAAATCTATGTCTTCAAAAATCCTTCATGATTCAAGACTTCGACAACTATGAGGAAATTGTTTGATGGGCCCCTAATGTAGATATAGAGATTGGTGATTCCCAATTGTCCTATGGGAATGGAGATAATAATTAGATGATATAATTTAACTCTAGAGTATCATTGTATAATCATCATGGTGGAAAAATAATCCAATCATACATATTCCATAAGTGTGGTAAGAAGAATCCAATAAAATTTATAAAGGTGGAAAAGAAGTGTTTTGATTGTGGAAGGGAAGGAAAATAAGATAATAAATGTCAAAATGAGATAAATAATACCACTAATTTTACAAAGTAAAATAAGTTTTTAATAAACCCTTAGACCATGGTCCAATGTTTCATCTATAAGTATCATGGTCAATATGAAATAAATTATTGAAATTTAATGGTTTTCAAAGATAACTGACAATAACAACCTCCAAGACCAAGGTATAAAAGAAGATCATATTCCACCACAACTACTAAGGTGGATATTGAAAGTGATGTGGTGAAAATTAAGTTAGTAATTCATTAAAAAATAGTGAGTTTACTATTTTATTCTAGTACTACGTAATATTTTATACCATGCAGGTTTAATAAAACTATTCAAACACCACCTGAAAACAAGGAGGTTAAGTTATTGATGAAATAGAATATGGGGGAATTATTGTATCTCAAGAATATAACTCCTTACCAGAAAATATCTATGTGATTAATCAACTATAAAAACTTTTCATACTCCCTTTAATTTAATTTGATGTTATATTGTAAATTGATTAGTTTTCCTAATATAGATCCCATATCCACTATAAGGAAAAGGAAATCACTTTCCATATCCTGGATCATACTTATATTATATACAAGTGTAATTAAGAGGATAAATATTTTTTGGAAACTTATTCTAAATAATGGATATTATTTCCTTATGAAAAATTATATTTATCTCAAATGATTGAGAAAAAGGAAAGTATCACTCTTGAGTACATGGACATTATAAGGGAATGTACTAATGTGTTCTCTCAAGAGTTGTATGATCTTCCTTTTAATCATGAGGTTAAGGTCTCAATTGAACTTATACCTAGATCTCTAATGATATCTAAGACTCCCTATAGAATGTCCACCATTAAACTAGAATAACTATAGAAGAATATAGAAGTGAATTTGGATAAGGGTTTCATACATCTGAGTGCTTCATCATTGGGTGAACTAGTTCTCTTTGTCAAAAATAATTATGAGTCGATGCATCTATGCATTGATTATCATGTACTCAACTAGATCATGATAAAATATATGTATCTCCTTATATGGATTGATAACATATTCAATCATCTAAATTGATCCTATTACTTCTCTAAAGTGGATCTTAAGTTTGGGTATCATTAAATAAAGGTGAGGTAGGAGGATATACACATGAATTCAACTTATACAAGGTTAGAACATTATGAATTCATATTATTCCATTTCAAACTCACCAATTCTCTAAAAATATTCATGTAATTAATTAATAGAGTATATAGATATTTCTTTGAAAAAAAAAATTTGTCTTTATAGATGAAATTCTCATATATTTGAAAAGAAATATGGAATATGAGGAATATTTTTGTATTGTGATAAATACATTGAGAAAGGATAAATTATATACCAATTTTAGAAATTATTAACTTTGTCTATAAAAGTATCCTTCTAGGTCATGTAATCAAAAGTGAGGGTATATCTAGGGATTATTCAAAAATAGAGGTGGTTGAAGAATGACCCAAAAAAATACTATAAAAGAGATCCATAGTTTCCTCATGTTAGTTTTGTATTATAGGTGATTTGTGAGAAACTATTCAAAATTTTCAAACTAGATAACCAAGCTAACTCAGATGGGTGTAAATTTTGTCTAGACTAATAAATGTGAATAGAGCTTCAAAGAGTTAAAGAAGATTCTAATAACTACACCTATTCTCACACTACCCACTTATGGGGAAGTATTTTTTATCTATAATGATTATTTAAATAAATTATTAGGTTTTTTCCTTGTGAAAAATGATAAAGTGATATTTTATGCCTCTTGACAGTTGAAGGTGCAAGAGAAAAACTATCCAACACTTGATATAGATTTTGATATTTTAATATTTACAATTAATATTTGGTAGAATTATCTCTATAGAGGTAATTTTGACATATATACATATTTTAACAGCCTAAAGTATAAATTAACATAGAAGGAGCTCAACCTGGAACAATAAAGATGGTTAGAGATAATCAAGTATTATGATTTCTCAATCCACTACTATTCTGAGAAAGAAAATAAAGTGGAAGATCCTATAAGTATAAAATATCCTACAACCTTATCTATGATGAGTATTTATAGTGATCTAATATTTTTATAAATTTAAAGGATGGATATGGGAGTCATAAAGGAAGAAACACCATCCAACCTTGCAGAAATGGTTTCTTAATCATCCATTCTAGAGAAGATTAAGGAGTCCCAAAGTAATGATGTGGAGATACAGAACAAGGTGTATATTATAAGGAAGTTTAAATACTTATAGTTAAATATTGATGAAAATGGATTTGTGAGATTTGGGTCATGATTATGTGGACCATCATACCCTAAGATAAATAAGGGGCTATTGACTGAAACACACAAATCGATATTCTTTATCCTCCCAAGGATCAAAAGGTTTTATAGAGATATATGAGAGAAATATTTGAGGGAAAATATAAATAATAATATTCTATAATATATATTAAGGTTTATGGTATGTCATTTAGTAAAGGTAGAAAGGAAAAATCCCAATGGGATGATTCAACTATTACCCATTCCGTCATGGAAATGGGAGAGAATCACTATAGATCTTGTCTTGGGTATTCTGAAGATAGTCAGAAGGAAAATTTTCATATTTTTAATGGTAGACCTTCTTATAAAGACTACTCATTTAATTTCCAATCAGGAGGAATTCCCACTCAATGAACTTGTAACAATATACATTATATAAGTGTGGAGGATATATTAAACACAACTATTGATTATATCTAATCAAGATCTAAGATTCCCCTCAAAATACTAGAAAATTATCTAATGTAATTTGAACACAAATTTGAATTTTAGTATAACCTATCACTATTATACTTATGTCCAATATAGGAGGAATATCTCAGAACATGGGGATATGTTGAGATCTTTCTCAATGAACTTCAGAGGAGGATGATATCACATCTTCCTTTTGTTGAGTTCTCATAAAATAATAGATTTCACTCAAGAATTAAAATTTCACCTTGTGAATTATTCTATGGAGAAAAATGTAGATATAAAACATATTGGGATGAAATTGGATAATAGAATCTATTAGGACCAAAATTGGTGAATGAAATGACTGATATGGTCACGGTCATTTAAAAACACATCACAACATCACAAAATCGATAAAAGAGTTATTTTGATAACCATTAATGAGACATAGAGTTCAAGGATAGAGATAAAGTGTTCCTTTTTATATCTCCCTAGAATAGATTCATGAGGTTTTTGAAGAAATTAAATCTAAGTCCTAGGTATATTGGCCCCTTTGATATTCTTGATTGTGTCATAGTTATAGCATATCAACTTGAACTCCCACAAAACTTGTCTCAAGTACATCACGTGTTCTATATATCTCTCTTGAGGAAGTACATACCAAATCCATCACATGTACTAAATCCATAGGTATCATAGTTATAGAATGATATTTCTTATTAGAATTATACTTTTAAGATCTTAGATCATATATATAAAGTTATACACAATAAGACAACTCACTTGGTCAAAGTTATTTGGTGAAACCATAAGTATGAGGAAGTAACATGAGAACCAGAAGAAGTGATGAAGTATAATTACACTCAACCTTTTCATATTAGTGTATGAAATGGAATTTAAAGGGGAAAAATTATTAGGGGGGAGAATGTAATGGTCTAAAAATACATTCTTTTAATAAAAGAACTCATGTTCCATGGTGATTGTTTTATGATGTTTTACAATTGAAGCTTATAGAAAGACTATAAGAACATTACACATCATAAAATATTATTTTATATAGTATGAAATAATATTATGTGAAGATAAAGGAAAATTAAAAAATTTCACACTAATTTAAACTCCATAGTATTGAATTATCTCATGAAGATCATTTATTCCATAAAGATTGTAAAAATAAAGAGAAGTTTCGTAGAAAATGATAGAAGTTGTTAAGGGAAGTATAAAACCTTTTTAAGTTAATTAGTGGATTATTATGTATGATAATGGTGAATTATATATAGGATTTAAAGTTAAATGTGTCCATTATGATCTGATCGTTGCCTAATCATTGCAATGTGATCATTATATGACTATTAAAATAATAATATTATCCAATAGAATAGTAAATACCAGTTTAAAAGTAAATTAAAAAGTATTATAATTATATTTCAAGTTTTATATTATATTTACATATAGTATTTGTAAATAAATTCATATGATATTATAAAATTTATAATTCCTTAAAGCGAATAAATAATGTGTTTCCCATTAAAAATGGTATTTTACAGAAAATATTTAATTTTTATTTAAAAAAATTATTTCTCATAATTTTGAAATTATTTTTATAAAATAAACGTGATATTTTAAATAATTATATCAAAATTAGGAGAGGATGAAATTTTTGAGAATTTTCTAAAATACTTTATTTTTTCAGTGAATAGTAAAAAAAATAGTTCTTATTTTCATTATGTTTTATGACTTCAAAAATATGTAATAATTAATATAATTGAATTTATGAATATAATTAAGCTATTATATTAATATAATGTATTTTTAATTAATTAAAATTATTTTAAAACTCTATAAAAATAACTTTCCAAAGTCTAAAATGTAAATTAAGGTTCTTTAAAACATTATTTTATGGAATAATTACTTTACTATTCTCACAGTAATATTAAAAATTGAATTTAGGTTTTCTAAAAGATAAAAGTCAAAAACCATGCCTTAAATTTCTAAAACCATGGGTAATCCAATGGTTTTTCATTTTTCGCAACTTATATTTCCAAGGACTATATTTCAAAATTTATGGAAAATTATCCTCATTTTACTATAAATACCCACCTCTCCAACCCATTTTATTCACTCTAAATCTATTTATTGAATACCTCACTCTCTTATTCTCCCATTAAGACCTCTAGATAATCTCCCGAGATCTCAAGGAATCTTCCCTCTAAAATTAGGAAGTGATATTTAAGGTAAGGTGTTCTCGCCATCTTTTCCATTCAAGAACTTCCTTTATAATATACATTTTTATTTTGAATTTATATTGTTTTCTTATATATGTGAACATTAATTTACTATTAAAATTATTCCCAAATAATGAGGGAATACCTTTCTCTCTCATTAAACCCTTCCATAATCTTTTATTTACACCTTTTATAATGTCAATATTGTCCCTTTATTTTCATGCCATATTTTTGTGTTGTCAATACCTAGCCCTATTTTAATTCAAGGGTATTCAACTATATATAACCTTAATTCATTTATTTGGGAATTCCATGTATGAAACCCAAATTTCTTAATCATGGGATTGAAATCAGAAAATATATTCTTCTGTAATATGATCAATGTGGAACACGTATGGTTAATGGGTGCTCCTTGGCAATGCTCCAATGCATTGGGTATTATTTTATTCTCTAGAGATACAATGTATGGTGCAATTTCTGTTAGACTAAGAACACAATTATGATTTCTTGGTAGTTATACTCTAATTATTCATATAATGTCATCTTTTATGTTTTTGGCACATTCCTATGATGTCTTGATCTTCTAATACCATCCTCTCATGTCATGATTTATTGTTTATGTATATGATTCTCACGTTTTTTATTATCGCGGTATACCTCTTGAATCACATTCATTATTTTTCATCATACTATGTTTGATTATTCCCTTACTAGGTTTTATAGGTCACCCATTTTCTTATGTATCTCCCCAGGTTATCCTATGCAGTATTAAGAGTTCAAAGGAAACTAGGAGAACATTATGGATATTAGAAATAATGTTCTCATTTTGATTTTACGTTAATGGTTTATTTATATAATTTTCCAAAAAAATAGGACTATCAGTTATATGGGAATGTGTTATATAGATCATTATGTTAAAAATAATGAAATAAAATGTATTATAAATTTGGTTTTTATACTAACATAGATTTAATGTAATAAAACCAAAACTTAATTGGTATTCACAAATACTGGGATGGTAGGGGGTAGAAGGAAAGTGTTATTTGAATTTGAATCTGAGATATATGATCTAGATGTTATTATGTTTCTTATAATAACATGAATCAATCCATATGTAGTTCTAGAAAAAGTGGTCTCTGTATTTATTAGGCTTATACCAAGGAAATAATAAAAATGAATTTGTACTAGTGTAGGGTTTTTGTTGAAAACCCAATGTGAATTGGTAGAATCATATACAAGGTAATATTACCTTGATATGGATCATAGATAAGTGAAAAATTTCATATATAATATAACACTCACTATAGTTTATGGTCTTCTAGGATCGACCATTGGTTCGTATAATTTAATTTCATATGATAAGGATCAAGTTACCTTAGACGGATCATTTGAACCAATATATGTGAGGTATAGAAGTGTGCTATAATTTCTTATTAGGTTTATAAACCCCACTATCATGGATTTATTTTTTCTAGATCTAAATTATGGGTTCCATGAGACTTATATCTCATAATATTTCAAACATAACTTTTTTCTAATATGTTGATAGAGAGGTTTCACTTATGGGGACTCATCTTTTTCTTATTCCTCTATTTGTAGATTTTTGACCTAATAAGTTTTATACCTTACCCTTTTTTAAAATGATAAATTTTTTCCTAGGTTATATGAGGCTAATTCCTAATTATTGGATACTATATTTTTTCCTTATATTCCCTTTACGGGTTTTAAATTAGGCAAATACTATGTCTATTACTTGGGAAACTTAAATTCATGCAAGCCAAACCAATGAGACTAGTGTTTAAGGTTAGAAAACTTTGACCAAAAGATGAGGTAATATATGTAAAAACATGGGAAAATAAAACCTAACATTAATGGGAGCCTAATTTCACTAATGTAGACAACCTTTATGAATAGTGGCCATAGTTTAAAGCCAATTTCCTTGCTCAAAAGGTTACTAGTGTTTAAGGTTAGATAGATTTTATCAAAAGGTAGGATAGTCTATCTAAAAAGGTAAATATAAACTGATATGACTAGAGAGACTAATATTAATATAGATGATCTCATGGATGGGTACCCAAATTTTAAGGTCATAGTGCTCAAACTATTATGTTGTGAAGTTTAGGGTCACACAAAAAGGGCAAGATATTCATTAAGAATTTATTAAAAGAAGATTATTAACCCAAGGATTTAGAATTAAATAGAGGCATCTCTCAATTCAATTCATTTGGGTATTCACTGGATATAAATACCTTGATATGAAAGGGAACAAGTGTAAGATGTCATAATATTTCCTTTAGAGTGGATATTATGCAAAATTGTGTAACAACAAGGGTATTTGAATTCTCTTTAATAATTGGGTTATGGTAAGTATAAATCATTACATAATAATTACCAAGTCAATGGGAAATGTGGATGGGTGGGGATAGGTTGATTTTTGTGATGTTGGGGCCTCTATCACACTATATTTAAAATATCCCATGGAGATTAAGGGGTCCCTTTCTTTATAATAAAATACACTTGAAGTTACTTATTAGATCAAAGGAAATTGTTTTGTTCACTATACAAAGGGGGTTTGTTCAAATAAGTTAAGAAAACTATTACTAATTGTTGTAAATGCACTAACCAAGAGGATTCTCTCAAGGTCATGTGTTAGTACCAAGTTGGGTTTTGGTTTTATTTGGTGTCAATCGATAATTATGTTTAATAAATGAAGTATGTTGAGAAAGATAATGGTATTGATCATTATTTTAAAAAGAATCAGACTCACACTTTCAAAAGAAAAGGACTCTTGTTTTCAGAACAATTGAATCCACTCTGTACATCATAATAATGAGAAGTTGTTTGAAAGAAAATATCCTAATCAAAATTTCCTTGGATCCAAAATGGGAGAACATCATAATGAGTAATTCATTATTATCTGGAATGAGATAATCAGTCACATGGAGAAAATATCTTGTTATAAGTAAATGCTCATCCGATTCACTTTAGATTCAGTATGAAATAATTGATTGTTTTCATGGGTAATTAGATTCGACATGGATCCTTTTTAAATGTGATGATGCTTTTCTAATTTTTACTTCACATAAATCATAAGTTGAATGAATAACTTATGAAACAAGATGATGGAATAAAATGGGAAAGAGTTTTTTTCAAATCATTCCAAGATTTATCGTATATGGGTGGAATAGAATAAGGATATGTTTCTGATCGAAAAGAGATTGTACTCATGGAAATCAGATTTGGGCTGAGAAGGAAATAAAGAAGGTGTTGAGGACCATAATCAGAATGATTGTACCCAGAATGGTCACAGTCATGCATTTTTGCATCTGATAATCCATCATATGCATAAGAAATCTTTCATACACAGGATGATCATACTAGAGATATGAAGAAAAAGATCATGCCCAGTATGTTCATTTCCAAAATGATTGTATTTAGTCCAATAATTCTTAAAAAGATCATACTCTAGACAATCATATTCAGATAAGGAATTTCCTGAGGCCGATGAATGAAAAGAGAGGAAGAAAATGAGATCGAAAATATAGTCAACCATTTCAAAAGGGTTGAATTACTTTGTAATCTTCCAACTATGTTAAAATAAAAAAGATTAAAAGAAGTATTTTATCTCAACCAGGTCAAGAGAAAAAGTGAGGAAATGAATGAGATTATGTGTATTTCAATTGGGTCAAGAGTCATTGTATCAAAGTGGAATTTTTTTATATTTATAAGTGGTTTAAGAGAATAAGTGATGTTAAAGTGAATTTAAAATATAGTTTTATAGATGAATTATCAAGGGGGATTTCGACATTCAAAATAATTATCGTATTCATCATTCAGAAGTGATATCCATTTCTTCATACACTTTGATACAATTGATACCGAGCTTTGTTTTGAAGAAATAATATTCATAAAATTGGACCCATGTATTAAAATGAGACTGGAAATTGAAATGAGAGTCTGAAGAAGAATTTATGAATATGAAATAATTCATATGCTTTGATAAGAGTTGACGAATTCAAAATACACTTGAGAATTTAGTGGAAATTGATATTAGGGTGAATTTGATTAAGTAGGAAATTTTTTTTTATTCCTGAAAAATCCAATCAAGGGTCACCTATAAAAGGAAAAAAGTACAATGTACTTTGTGTATGACCAATTTAATTTTCATGATAGATAATCTCTAAGTTTTAGAGAGAATAATAAGTTTTTGTATTCACTTTTGTTGAATTTTTTTTTGACATAATGAAGTGAAAAAGAAGAGACAATATCACAATATTGTATTCAGTTGATCATCGTACTTAGATATTATCATACTCATCTGATTACCATATTCATCTTGTCAATTTTATTTGGATTATTATTTTATTGGGATGAATTAATCAGTTTTGGTATTTTTTTTATGATATTTTTTATAATAAGGAAGAATCGTACAGGGAGAATCGTACTAAGTTTTCCATACTCAGAATTGAAGTGGTACTGATTCATCTCTATCATATTTTATAAAATTTATATTTTTTTACTAGGGAGAATCATACCGGGAAGTATTATACTAAGAAGAATTGTAATAGGTAGAATCATACTTGGAGGAATTGGACTGAGATAAATGGACTGGGAAAATCATACTTGGTTTTTCCTTAAAAAATCCCAGGATGTTCTTACCATATTCTAGGTAAGAAATTGAAGAATTTTTTTTAATTTAATATATTTATAAAAATATAAAATTAACACAAGTAACATGAGCTGTTACACAAACTTTTCATTACCATGATTATGCTAAGATGTTTTGCATGTACTTTTGGATTGTCTTCAATGTACTACATGAGTGAAAAGGAATATCCTACTCATTATAATCCAAGGATTGTTATCTAGTGGATTGTGTGGTATTGAATTATTTTCAAACCATTCCAAGGACGTGGCTATTCTTATTGAATAGTGAACCTTATAAATTCTTATATTCTTATGGATGTGTGTTTAATTTGTTTTCAGTGGGGAATTGAAATATTTAATAGGAGGAGAAGTTTGTTTCAATTTCAAGGAAACATAAAAGAAAAAGTATGAATAATTCACCCCTACCCCTATTAGTGATACAATTATCCTAAATGGGAACTTAAATCATGGGTTTCAAAGATGAGTATCTCTACTCAAGGAATTGGGTTGGTGATGATACAAACAACAAATGTATAAATTAGGTTCGTGGAGAAAATGATATTCAAGAAGGATTCAATCACCCTAAAGGTTATTCCACTATGTATTAAACACATTCTCAAGTTAAATGGATATAACATAATATTTTTTGAGTACACAATAATTATAAAGTTTGGTATTATCAATGTGAATAGGTTATCATATCATGAATGGAATTGAACCCATGTCACAAATTAATCCCACTTGAAGGGGGTAAAGAAGATTTGATCCAAGTTTTTCCTAGATCAGGTGGTCTAGTGAGAATAGATTGAATTTTTTAAGGGAAAGGTTTTAGTCCCTAAAATCTTTGTATATTTTCTTTTTAATGCCCTATTTTTTTATCAATACATGAAAAGTAATTGATTAGAGAGAGGAAACTTTAATTTTTATTAGGATTTCCTTTATGTATTATCAACTTAATATGTTTTTTGGTATCTTTTATTTTGGAAAATTTTATATTGTAAAATTTGGACCACAAAGGGATAAATTTGAAAGACATATAACATTGACCAATGTTTTTCTTGGATTTAAGATCATAACAAATTGATCAAAGGGTGATATAATCTATCTAGATAGGTAAAATCATACTTGATGTGAATAGAGAGCCCAAAGTTAGTAAAGACTGCCTCAAAGAGATGTGTACACAGTTTAACTTCATAGTTCTTGGACCACTAAATGGGATGTAAGTTCTTAGATAGACCTAAGTTAGGATATCCATACTTGACTACATATCATGGGGTATAAATAATCAAGCCACACATATTTTTGGTTAAGATATGTTCTCCCGATATTGAGTTTACTATAGAAAGACTTGACATGAATGAGGATACCATACACTAGAAAGTGATGGATATTAATTAAATTTATGGTTAGACCCAATATATACAATCTGGACATCAATAAAAATCCTATAATGATAGGAATAAATACACATATAGTTTTTTGAGATATATTCATTTCATGGATCTAGATCATATATAGAAAAGGTTAATTTTAAATTATCCTGGTATAGGATTAGAACCAGGATGAGTTCCATAGCTTGTACTTGTGATAGGAGATTTAGGTTTCCTTAAGAATGGGACATCTTATCTTACTATATTTTTTTTGGATATAGACAACATGCTAGGAATCCTTACATATATCTAACTCTCATATATGGAAGTTGGGTCATATATAACAAAACTGTATAAATAATTAAAATTCATAAAAGGTGAACTATATGTTGTGTTTTTTAACATCATGTGATAAGGACTTGGGTTCCATGCAGTTTAGGGTCATATGATGAGGACCCCTATATAGGTGGATTTGTGTAGATCTAGCTTGTCTGATAAAAACGATAAACTTGTATTAGTTTCAAGTAAATATAAGGTTCATACACCCAAATGAAGTGGGGGTTTGATTCTATTATTTTATGGGGCCCAATATAAGTGAACCAATCATTACTATGTATCATGAAATAATAATAATCAAGCTACACTGAGTTCTTAAAAATTATTATACACTGATCTATCTCATATATGGGGGTAGAGGAGTAAAATATATGGGTTCCCTAGTGATAAAAGAAATAATGAAACCTGGTATGAATTGGTAACGGTCTCATTATTGAGGTAAAATTAGTTATAGAAATTAAATTTGTGGTTGGTCCAAGGATGGGAGATTCATGAATCATTATGTATCATATAATAAAATAAATAAAGCCACATATATTTCTTATAAGGGTAAATGTTGGTCATAAGTTAGATGAACCATGACATTAGGGTGGGATATTATAGTCCTGGCCATTGAATTCTCAAGGAAATAAAAACCACCCCTATGTAAATTTAGTTCTTATATAGGGGTGGGTTTTAAGATTTGAGGTCAACTAAAAAAGACCCCTTCAAACAGTGTAAGGTTAAAAATGATATACCAAACTAAATTATTTAAAGTCGTGTAGGATGGAATATATGTCATGCGGTTTAATTCCATATGATAAGGTATTTATGATGCATAGTTTATAGTCACGTAGCTCGGAATTGAATGTCTTGAATCTTAACTTCATGTTCTAAGGATGTACGTTTCTTATAGTTTAATGTTTATAAATCATTTAGAAAATTTTTGCATTAAATATGATTATGATAATATTAGACTCCTCAACAAACTCTATAATTCATGTGGGAATAAAAAAATAGATATATTTCTAATCTATTTCATGATAGAGAATATGGATAATGTAAATTGTGTATTTAAATGTCTGAGTTGGAGATAATGAAATGTTGACTGGTGGGAATATATTGACCATTAATAAGAGAGAAACCATCAATAAATTGTTAGAAGATAAGACATGGGGTTAAGGGGGACCATTACTCTATGACCAAAACATCCCCTATGTGTTACTTAGTGGCACAAACTAAACTGTGTTATTCATCATTCAAAGGAGTGATCTATTCAGATTAGTCAAGTAGCTCATAACCAATAGATATGGAAGGTGGCTAATAGGATTCTCTTGAGGTTCCTGGGATTCCAAGAGGACCATATCTATTAAAGGAATTTGTTTGGTGGTCCTTCATACATATAAAGGTGTAAATTAGGTGGGGTGGAGGAGGATAAGCCAAAAAGGGTTTTAAATACTCTATAGTTATACCATCATGTGAGATATATGATATTTATGAAATATGAATAAACCCTGATTGATAAGAAGGGTAATTTAAACGTTATAAGAAATAGAGTGAGTACTCAAGATGTAATAGGGGGATTCTTAGTCATTGGTTATATAAACCAAAAAGGAGGAACATAGTTTAAGGTCACCTATGACTAACCACTTCTAGAAGTTTAAGGTCATATATAATGGATTGTACATCGCATTGTTTATGGTTATGTGGTAAGGACTATATGTCATGCAGTTTAGGTTCTTATTACAGGGGCCTTATGTCATTTAGTTTAATGTATCATGAAAAGGATCTTATGTTGTGTAGTTTATATTCATGTAGTCAATACTTAGTTAATATAACATGGAACATTAGGCATGATTCTTTTTTATTGGAGTTAGAATGAATCGCATATAAGTTACATGCATATCGAGATTATATAACTTGATCAGGACTTCATCTATTTTTTTATGGATTCAATATTTAAAAGAAAAATCATCCATTTATCATATGTCCTAAAAACCTATGGTAAGGAAAAAAATTGTAATGGTATTTCATAATTTCCTCTTTGGTTATATTGATCTTTAAAAGAAGAAGAAGTTTATGCTCTAATGAATATATGAAATATATGGCCACATTCCCATGAATAAAGGAATATACCTTTTCAGGTTTCTCATCGAGATATGGGAAACCTTAATTATATTTTATACCTTTAATGTTCTAATTAGGTTGGTCAAATGACCAAAGAAGATATTTGGATTTCATTGAATCTGTTATCCCCTCATCAAACTGCTTCGAAAGTAAATACTTAAAGTCAAAGAATATCTTGATTTTATTATTGAGAAATATATGGTGTGGTAATTAATTAGTGTGGTCTCTAAAATATTCCTCCTTATATATATCCTTCTCATAATATTTGGGAGATTGGACAAATTATTCTCCATGTTAAAGGTGAAATATCCAAAACAAATCTCTGGTTAGAAGAAATATACCCTCCTCCATCTATCACTATGAGACAAAGGAAAATGTTTCTTCCATTGTGTTTCATATATGCCTTGATTAGTATGGGAAAATGGTTGAATTTTAGATATGGGTAGTGTTTCTATTATATCAAAAAATTTGGGGGCAGATGTTGAAGCTATTAATGACTGGGACATCAATGGTACCACCCCCAAACTAGATAAATCTGATATCATGGTGATCATAGAGGATGAATAATGTCCAGAATACTCTCTATTCCTATGGGATATGGTACTTTACTGAAAGTTGGAGTACTATAGCTGGAGGATGGTATTTATCTATAGGAAAAATATCCTAAAAAAACACTATATTTACATTTTAGATATTTTCATTTTATCAATACAACAAAGTGATATATTATTTATTATAGATGGCATCATAAACTTCATGGGGATGAAAATAAAAAGAAATTAATACATAGTTTCTATTCCCAATGTCAAGATGGGTGGCTGGTAATGGGAGTCTAAGTGTGGGCCATAATAATAGGATATATGGTTAACATCAGGAACATACACTCTTAAATTTTTTTTATGAGGAATCAATAGGTTTGAGAATACCTTTATTATGGGTGGGTAATATATATTTGAGATTTTATTTAACAAATCTTATATTATATGGTAGAAAACCCTATTGAGTCTCATAATATTGTTTAAGTGTGTGATCATCTATATCATGAGTACACTAATCAAAACCATGTGAAAATTATTCAAACTTGAATGATACCATGTTTATGGGAATATAGATTCCCATTTCAAAAAAATATTCTTTCTTAGCATGATTTTTCATCACTCTAATAACATTGACTAAATCAAACTAGTGCTCCCCATAAGAGTATATCATTTGGTGGGATAATACCCATCCTCCTATTTAGTGTAATGGAGCCCACTGTCTTTTTTGGTAGGACGGTTCCCATCCTCCCATTTATTGTGATGGGTATCATTGGATAGTTTGGTGTGATAGTTTCCATCATCATGTTTGGTGATATGGTTCTCATTGACTCATTTGGTGGGATGGTTCCCATTGTCCCATTTGGTAAGATGGTTCCCATTTTCTCATTTTGTGGGATAGTTACCATATTACCAATGATGGGGGCATAGATTCCATGAGAGTTTGGAATAATTTGAGAATCCTTAGGGTCCCTCCTCTTTTTATTACCTGTGCTAATTACATTGTATCTTTAGAGGCTGATAATTTGAATCTGGTGTAGTATCAAATGAATAGGGATTTGGGGGAATTACTAGTTGATTCATTCATGGCCTGATAATGGAATGTGTATGACTTAACATTTCCTTTATTTTCTAGTCATGAAATCTAATTTGCGTGTAATTATTCCCAATGTTTGTTACTAGAGATGACCATGAGGGTAAAAATACCTCTAGCCATGTGGGCTGGGATTATCCCTTGGATATAAAATATTTAGTTAAATCTCTCCTTAATTTGAAATCCCATACTCTACCAAGTATTGGATAAGGTGAGATACCACTATAAAGATCTCTATGTTAGTTAATCCTCTCTATTATTAGTGAATGTTTAGTTAAATAAGTCACAATGGCCATATTTTTCAAAGTATGAGGCTCCCAGCTAGTGGTGATATATTATTTCTACTAAGATGATATTGGGATACATTGGTGGTCTCATTGGTGTTATCAATAGTAGGGATGTGGAGCTTATCTTGAGTTTTAGTGGTTGGTTACCCTTAATGGGATCTCTTTCTGGGTGACCTAGTGTGAATGACTTGGGATGGTGCACCTTTCTCTGAAACTTTTTGCATAATTACGGTCACACAATAGTGATGGTGGTCACAGTGACTAGTATCCCTCCTAGGAAGATCTTGGGAATTTTTTGTGGAAGTCCTCCTCCACCTTTCAAAAATAAGGAAGCTAATTATTTCATTACTCTGATGCAATAATTTTGAATTTGTTTGGAATTGAGATGGGGGTTCCAGTCCTATATTTTCAAATCTATATGATGTTATATTTTGTGACTTAGGTCCCTCTATATTTTCATGAAATACTTAGAAGGTTGTAATTATCCATTAATAGAGGTATTCTTGAACCATTTCATTCACTATATTCCACTATAATCACTAAGTGGATGATAGCATATGTCGTTACCTCAAATATAAGAAAGATATAGAAATTATGGTATCATAGGATCGAGATTATATTGGCTGGTAGTTTATGGAAACCCACACTGCTATGTAAATTCTCACATGTTTATTAGAGATTCCGACTCCTTATTGTATATTCATTCTAGATGCAACTAGGATTATAAAGGATAAAAACAAACCCATCAATGAAGTATCACCAATAAAAATTTATGTTCAATATACTTCTTTCATAAGTTAGGATTCATGTTAGGTTCACTATTCTATTTCTATTTTTAACCCATGATCATGAGATTTTAATTGAGTGAGGTCCTACTTTCTAAAGTCAAATATTCACTGGGGCCAATGATTCTTTGGTTGCACATTGGTTAAGAGGATTATAGGTTGATCTCACCTCAACCTTTTGGGGTGGAATTACTTCCTACTTTATGAATCACTTAAATATCTAGGACATATTCATAAATCCTTCCATATAAAAATATTTGTTACCCTTAAGAAAAATATTAACTGAAAACATCAATTTAAGTGGATACTGCACATGGGGATTATTTTATCTCTAATTTGATCTCATCATTTAGTTACTCTATTGTTTTAATAAATATAGATAGGAAATATAAAATTTATTACCATTCAGGAAGGTGTTAAAATCATGAAAAAATATATAAGAGGTTTTATGTAATTGTTATTAGGCCCATGAAAGGATATTCTTATATATACCTATAAAGGGAATCAGAACCCATTTAGTTTGGTGAAACATAATGGGATATTTCATAAATTTTAAGTTCACATGATAAGGATTGTCATGGTTATATTTAAATGTGTGTTTCCATGACTAATTTCAAGAAGTTTAAAGTCATGTGAAGTGGACTACTTGGTGAAAGGTTCCTACTAATGGTTTGTTTGGGACTTACACATGAGTGTCCCTTTATAGTTCATCTTGTTTCATAGTAACTAGTTAAAAGAGGATATGGTTAGGGATTACTCCTAGTAAGAGGACCATATATGGTTATCTACCCTATTTTATATTGGTAACTAGATAAGTAAGGGAGACTAGAAAGTTTTAGTATTATAATTAATAATATTAACATATATGTTTGTCTACCCCCTATTTATTGGTAACTAGATGAGGAAGAAATAATGAATAGCTTGGGGATTAAACCAAGTAGAAGTCCCATATATGGATGCTTACCCTTCTATATTTTTTCTACTGTATGAGGAAGGAAGAATATAAATTTTTGGTATTACACCTAGTAAGAGTACCATATATGGTTGTTTTCCCTCTATATATTGGTAACTAAATGAGGGAGGAAGACTAAAATGGTTAGGGAATACACCTTTTAGGAGGCCCATATATGGTTGCATATCCCCCTATATATCAGTCACTAGATTTGTAGGAAGACTGAAAAGGTTGGGGATTATACCTAGTAGGATGCCTATGTATGGTTATTTACCTCATCTCTATTAGTAATTAGATGAGGAAGTGATACTGAAATGGTTGGGTATTGTACCTAGTATAAGGCCCATATATGGTTTTCTACCCCATATCTATTGATAACTAGACGATTAAAGGATATTGAAAAGGTTGGGTCTTAGTAGGAGGCCCATATATGTTTGTTTACCCCCTTTATATTAGTAACTAGACATGGAAGGGGGACTATAAAGGTTAATTCTTAAACCCAGTATGAGGCCCGTGTATCTTTCTCATGTAAATCCATGTGGGAATACTATTATATTCACATAATTAAGAGATGGATGTATCATATTATGATCATCACATAAGGAATTATATGTTCATCCAATGGGAAAAGTTATGATTGGGGTGTTAGGATTGATATTTAGAGAGGAATCCTACATATCATGTGGGAGTGGGAATCAAACTCATATTGTTCAAGGTGTATATTTTTAAGGTAATATGATGAGACTAGTCCATGCAGTTTAATTCCATGAAGTAGATATGATTTTTTAATGAAAGACGCAACAACAAGGGATTGAGTGGGGATAATATATTTGGTTTCCCTGTTCTTGTATGATATTACCAAGGATATGTGTGGGGATTACACATGTACTACCCAAATGAGAAGCCTTTAACAAAGGGTGTTACCCTAGGTCAAATATTATGTAAATATAGACAATTATCAACAGGGGAAAATTAATTTAAGAATCCTTAATTTCCCATAATATTGGATTCCAATAAGATTGGTTATGGTTCACCAAAGTAGGAGCCTAAAGGCCACCATTCACAAAGGTGTTTTTTTCAAAATTCCACCATGAAGGAGGCTCATGGGTGTCCTTATACAAAGGATTCTCCTAGGTAACCCTCCATGAAGGAAACCCAGGGGTATCCCTCTATAAATAAGTACCAAAAGTTTCTCTTTGTGAAGTAGGCCCACATATGTAGCTTCATGATGGATCCTTATGGATATAGATTCTTAAATTATACTCATTGATGATATTAACTAAGAATCATTGTGGATCTAACTTCATTAAAGAGGATCACAAATGGGATTTATAAAGAAGGATCCTATGTGGAACTATTCACTTTTATTCCTTTTCAGTACTTATAATTACTTGTGGGATTCCTTTTAAAGTTTACATAAAGAAACCTTTCATGGGTGATGTGATCATAGAGAGGAGGGGTTTATCTTTCTTTAAGTCGAAGGGAGTCTCTTGAAAATGAAAAAATTAGTTTACCTTGAATTGAATGCCATATATTTATAGGAAAAGTATTCTCATAAAAGATAGACTCATATTAATCCCTATTCATGGAAGTAAACAAATTTCAATCTGCAAAGGAACCAAGTGATCATAAAGAAACTGCATAAGCATAAAGGAATAACTTGAGTGTGAAGGAACCATATAAGTGAAAAGGAATCATCTCACCTCATTGTAAATTAAATGTGATCCTGAATGAACCACATGAGCATAAAGGAATGGTTTCACATCAACATAAATAAATTTCATCCACAAACCAACTATTAATTGGTGAAGGAATTTCCCTTTATTAGTGATCCCTTTGTAGTGATATTTCCCATTATATATTTCCCCCATAATAAAATGAATTACAACTTTACACAATCATAACTTCTGATCCATAAGACTATTTTGGATCCACGAGTAGTAAAATCTAAACCTATGAAATAAAATACACCCTCAGATACAATATTTTTTTCATTATCAAAAACCCTTTTTTAACAATGGATGAAATATATAGACAAATATTAGTTGGATGTTCTCACAACCATGTCACTGATATTGGAATTTTTTTAAGAATCGTCATCCCTCAATGTGTGAGTCGTTATACGGTATATAGAGATCCCATTTTTATCTAATTCATGTAGAAATATTCTTTTCTTCCCTCACCTGACTTGTGTCACCCAAGTAAGGAAAATAACATTTATTATATGGAAATGTTTATGGAGCACAGTTTTTTATTCCAAAACCCATAAAAAAGGAATATTTGATTACCTTACTTGATTATATATGTGGATTAATGGATGAATTTCCCTCAAAGGAAACATTTTCCCATATTATTCATTCATATAATGATCAAGTGGATGCACTGTCCAATGAGGCTGCAAACTTAGAAAACCTAGACCAAGATGAAATAGTCATTAATATCATATATTATAGGGTGATCTCTTCATTCAACGGCAATGGTATGGAGGAAATCAATGAAATTTTTACCACCCTATATTAAGGTGAATATTTACCCCAACCAACTAAAAATATAACAAGTTGGATATATTCTATAATGTATTTTCATAAAAATGGGATTCTTCCTTAGGATCAAACCAAGAATAAAAAATACATTAATGGGCAAAGAAATCCCTATATAATATCTCAAATTCTCAGAAAGTCCTCTATAAATGATTCTTTGAATAGAGAACCGCATCATTAAACAAGAAGTATATATCGGCACTTGTAATGCCCACTAGTTAGGTTATAATATCTTCCATCAAATATGGATACTTTGATACTTATGGCCCCCAATGATGCATGACTCCATGGAATTCATAAAGGAGTTACATGTGTGTCATATTCATGTAACTTTTATTCATCAAATCCTATAATAATTACACACTACTAAGTAATCTTTGTTATTTACCATATGGAAGATAGATTTCATGGGATGATACCCTTCATCCATAATAATTAATTTCAATTTTATTCTTATTTCTATTGAATTCTTAACCAAATGGGATAAATTAATGCCCTTAAAGGAAGTCAGAATAAAGGATATCATCAACTTCATGAATTCTAATGTCATCACTAGATTTATAGTCCCCCATATGGTACTAAAAAACAATGACACAAATGTATTTACTTCTAAACTAAAGAAGCTACATCATGAGTATAATATTCAGTCTAACCAATAATTTCACTATTATATGAACATAAATGAATAGATAGAGCCTTTCAATAAAATGATATCTTATATCCTTCATAATATGGTGGAAAAATACAAGGAGTCTTGTTTGGAAAAACATTGGAATTATTTGTGGGATTATCATACCATGACCCATACTTCTACATAGGAAATCCCATTCTCCCTAGTATATACAGTTGAATTAACATTTATCATTGAATTTTAGTCTTTGTGGCTTCAAATTTTCTTTTTTGATCAAGTCTAAGAAGATAAGTTATAGCACCCCCAGTTTTAGGTATGTAACCCTTTATTTATTATTTTTATGTATATAAAGTGTTTGGGTAATGTTTCAAATAGTTTGGAAGGTTTTTGGGAAGGTTTTAGGGCTTTTAAAAGGGTGCATGGTTTGAGAATGGTTAGTGAAAACTTTCCAGATTCTCTAGGAAACCATGAAACTTGAGATAGTGGGATTTTTCACGGTTGGTACAAAGATTGTATAACTATACAAGGAACCCTATTGAGATAGTATCAGGAACATGGTTAGCACATGATTTTTCTAACTATGTGGTTAAACCGTGTGTAGCTTAAAAAGAGGGTTTTAAAAAATGGGGTTTGGTCAGGATTTTCCCTAAACACATCATTTATCCTCCAAAATGAACAAAAAATAGGATTCCTTATTATCATGTGTTAGGGAGGCTCTCCCATTCATTTTGGAAGAAATTTTAAGTGTTTTCAAGGTTCTTTGAAGGTGATTATCCCTTGGTAAGTCTCTCTCCTTGGTAGTTTCATGGTTTTTCTTAGATATACTCTCCTCTCTCTCCCAATTTCTTAGATATACTTTCATTTTTTGTATATCTAGGGTTATGATTTCCTATAATGGTAATATTTCGTCTTTTTCATCTTAGGAAAAGGTATTTAAAGCAATTTTGTGTAAGTTTCTTCCATATTTGTTGTGTGGTTGTGCGGTGTGTCAATTTCTCCAAACCCTATGGTAGGTGGGTTCACTCTCAACTCCATTTTTTCTATAAATAGAAGTATAAATTTCAAATTAATTCATATTTATTGAAATTTACTTTGAATTTGATGTGTGAGGCTTTTTGGGAACCCATTTTGTGATGATTTGTGGATTTTGGGTAAAATGGCTATTGTTGTAAAATGTGCTTTGTTTTTGGATTTTAAAATGATGATTTTAAAATTAGTATATTGGTATATTTATGGAAAATGGTTTGTAAAAAATTGTTTTAAATAAAATATTGTTTTATTAAGGTGTGGTTTGTCATGGATAATGTCTTAAGGGTGTTTTCAATAAATTTTTGATTTATTGAAGTGATTTTGGCATGTTGTTGGAATTTTTTATTCTCTTAAAGGGTTGTTTGGTTTGGAAATTGTTGCGTAGTGTGGGTTGGAATATTTTTGTTGATATGAGTTTGGAAATTATTAATTTGATTGTTGTTGTGGTTTTGGTAAATTTTATTGGCATGATTGTTGGCTTAAATGTTTAAGAATCTATTGGAAGTGATGTATAGTAGCCTGAAGTACCACTATAAAAAGGGTTTGAAAGTGGAAGGAAGTACCACTATAAAATTCGATGGGTTTGGACATGAATTTCTGCCATCATGGTAACACTGGTCTCGGGTGTGTGGGTGTGGAATTTTTGAATATGAATGGAATATGTGTGCATCCATGAATGGTGTAATGGTTTCTGCCAATATGGGTTGTAAAATTGTTAATGTCATATTTGGTTGCTTTCTTTGGTATTGTAATGATTTGGGTAAAATGGGTTGGTAAGGGTGTGTTTGGATTTCTTGAAATTGTTGCATTGTTTAATAGTTTAATATAAATTGTTTTATATAATGTGTTAACCAGTTTTATCCTAGTGGTATGAGTAGGGAAGTCATTTTGGGAAAACCTACTGAGTATTATTACTCACCTTCTCCTTTGGCACTTTGGTGCTATTGAAAATGTTGTACTTCAAGAGATAGGTAAAGGTAAATCATCTCATTGCTTTATCGGTCCATCATAATTCTTGGGTGGTCTTATGGTATTGGAACTTGGAGCTTGGTGTGAAGCTATGGAACTTTATCTTGGTGTCTTGAGCTTTGTTGCTTTATTCTTCCTCTTGGTACACTAATTTTGGATTATTTTGGTTTGGTTGTATTGGTCCTTTGTAGTTGTTGAATTGAAAAACATGGTTGACATGAATCAAGTGGTTGTTTTTATTGTTGGCACATTTGGTCAGTTTTTTGATTTCTAAGGGGAAATCATCCCATGTCCTTTAGGAATCCCTTGGAATTTATTTCTAGAGTTTAATGACTTCAGGATGTCAGTTAAGGCTGACTAGAACCTCTGCCTCAACTCAAGCCAATGAGGAGGGGTAGGATGTTACAAGTGGCATCATCTTGTTCGGTCCATGACTTGCAAGTGAAAACAGACTTGTTCAGTCCTGAAATCCCAAATGGTATCAGTTGTGTCAGTCTTGGCATTGATATTTATTTTGGTTGTTTCTTGATTTTGGATTTTAGAAAGGAGTATAATTTTTGGGACTTGAAATGTATAACATAAAATGATATATCTAACCTTTTATTTTGAACTTCAAGTTACCAAGGAGTTGGGTACATAAGTGTTTTGGATAAACTTATAGGAGTGTGATCTCATTGTCATGGGTGTATCCAATGAGATGAGCATGGCATGTATGGTTGAAATGACTTCCCTCTAGGATTTTACATTTCATTGGTCATAATTATTTATGTTGTGGAGTGAATGTGTAAATTTTTGAAAAATCTAAAAAATATAAAATGTGAGATTTTGAAATGATAATGGTTGTGTATTTTTAAAATGGGTTGATTTTCAAAAAATGATGGATTTTTCAAAAATGACTAAATATGAAAAAATGTGAATTTTGGAAACCATGGTTGTGATAGCTAAAATGTGATATAATTTGAAATTGTAAGCCTTCAATTTATAGGACGCGAGACTTATGGTGCTTGTTTTTTATTAATAGAAATTGAATTAGGTAGGCATCGTAGGGACCAACCGGAGGATTCAGTTGAAAATGTGGTTAAACCTTAGGATTGGGTGAACCAGTAGTCGGTTTAGAGCATAGTGAAAGCTTTCAAAACTGTGAAAAGTGAGAATATAAAGTATGAACATAATCATTTGGTCCACTTAGTCCAATTTCAGAAATAGAATCCATCCATTTTTCAAGGTGATTTGGAACCGTAAAGTTTGTAAGGGTGGTTGAATATGATGAATCAACTCTTCGATTTCCTAGGAACACTGGTGGAGTTGAAATTAATGTTAAAAATGTACAATTTTGGAAGATCTTTCATGTCATTAGTGGGAGATGGTGGTCCAGGATGGAACAGACCAAGGTATTACATGGGATGATTTCAAGAAATTTTATAAAAAAACAGTTATACCCTTACATGTTCAAAATTCATAAAACAACCAATTTCTTCATATTAAAGTAGGAAAACCTCTTAGTGATAGAATACATGGATAAATTCCTGAATTTTTTCTGGAATTCACCCGAGATTGTGGCTAGTATATCTTTGAAGGTACGCATTTTTTAATACAGGCTGAGGCATGGAATTCCTTCAAAGAACTTGGTACTCTCTATAATGGGTTATAAATAGATGGTAAATATATAAATAGTGGATAAAAGAGATATCTTGGGAGCTACAGGTGGAGGAGGTATATTGGTACCCATGGGAAATAGTGGAAACTCTAATGTGGGCAGTAAGTGGAAGAGGGACACTTATTTTTAGGGTTGGAGTATGGCACATAATCTAATGGCAGGATTAGTGAATCTTCCTCTGAAACCTTAGAGTAATCCTGGATTTTTCTAGTGTGGTTCTAAATTCCACATGAAGCAAGATTTTATGACATAGACTCAACCATGGAATAACTGCAATAAGATGGGGAATATTTAGTGTTATTGTCACAATGCTCTGAAGTCGGGTGTTCGTGACACTTCTTAGGTTTCACAGGTAGCATATTCCTTTATGGGGTAGAGGTAGTAGCATACCCCTCATCAGTAGAATATAATTAGACATGGTGATTCAAGGAACATCATGACTCCTCGGGAGGGAATAAAGAGAAAAGTGTGGCCATTAAGAAGGTGTTTATAGATGAGCAGGTTGTGGTGGATGATCAGTTGGGACTATCCATAGTTAGAGGTATGATTCTTTTGAATTCTACCTTTATACAATCATTGTTTGATACAGGTGCATCTCATTATTTCATTGCTTCATGTTCTATTTAATTTTTTGGTTTAAATGTGGAAATGATGCCTTCAGTTTTCAAAATTCAAACTTATATGGGTCAAAGAGAGTGTCATGACTTTCTATCTAGAGCTTGTTGTATATAATTTTATGGGGTTCAGTTGATGTGGGACTTCTCAGTGATTTAGATGGATTTTTAGGATATAATCATGGGTATGTATTGGTTGATGATTTTTAAGGCCCGCATTGACCGTTATGTTTGAATAGTTAGTTTCACGAGAGATGATGGAGTCGAGCATCTCTTTATATGAGAGAAGAGTGAAAGTGTGGGTGAAATGAATTTTTGGCACCAATGGTTGGGATGATCTTGTATCAGTTAGAGGCTTTTTCATTGGTATCAATCGAAAAAGTTGGGAGAATAATTTTTCCATGAGTGGTTGATTAGTTTTTGGATGTCTTTCCCCAAGAATTCACAAGGTTTCCACCCATGAGAGAAGTGGAGTTTAGGATTTATCTCCTCCCGAGGACTAGTCCTATCTCACTTCCATCTTACCAAATAAAACTAGAATATTTGAGGGAATTGAAAGTGTAAAAAGATTCATCTGTCCTAGGAGAAATGTCATAAATATTTTGAAGAGCTTAAGGGATTCCTTACATTAGTACCAATCTTGGTTTTTCTAGAACCAGGGAAAGGGTACGTGGTGTATTGTGATACATCCAGTTATGGTTTGGGTTGTGTTGTCATATAGGGGGAACATGTTGTTCTATATGGCTCATGGTAGTTAAAGTTTCATGAGAAGAACTACCCAATGCATGATTTGTAGTTAACGATTGTGGTGTGTCCTTTGAAAACATGGAACCACTATATATTTGGTGATAAATTCAGGGTGTTTACTGATCATAAGAGTTTGAAGCATATTTTTTCATAGATAGATTTAAATTTGGGCCAGAGGAGATGGTTGTATTATCTACAATTTTTTACTTTGACTTGATGTATACATCGGGTAAAGGAAATTCAGTGGCGGATTCATTAAGTAAAAGGCTATATGTTCATGTGGAAAAAGAATCTTTAGATCAGTGGAAATTGATGCCAGTCATAGACGACATACAATTGTAATGTGAAGAATGAAGTGATGTAGTAGTTTTCTTTCTAGTTTCATTGGTTCATGATCTAGTCGAATTAGTTAGAGAGGTGCAGATGTCTGATTCAGAATGTGTGACTATGAGGTTGAAACTGAATAGTGGGGAGACCATTAAGAGATAGAAGCTGTATGGGAATTCAGTGTTGTGGTTTTGGAATTGGATGTTTGTATCAGTGGCTTTACAAGGACAACTTCTTAGTTTATTCCATAATTTGATATGAATGGTTCACCCTGGGATTCAAAAAATGTATAAGGCATTTAAATCAAAGTTTGGGTGGGTGGGAATGAAAAGGCAGGTAGCTCAGTTTTACTCGAGATTCTTGACTTGTCATTAAGTCAAGGTCGAGCATCAGTGATTAGAAATTTTGTTTCTATATTTACCCATACCTATATTTAAATGGGAGCATATAGCTAAATATTTTGTTACAAGTCTCCCAAGAACAGTTCAGAATCACAATTCCATATGGGTGATTGTGGATCATCTCACAAATTTGGCTCATTTAATCCCTCTTCATGAACCTCATACGGTGTAGGATATGTCCAAAATCTATATTCATGAGGTGTTAAAAAGGCACGGTGTACCAGTTTTGATTATATCATATAGATATCCAAGGTTCACATCATGTTTCTACAAATCCTTGCAATAATCCCTTGGGACTCGATTGACTATGAGTACGGTGTATCATCCTCAGATATATGGCCAATCCAAGATGATGATATAGATGTTTGAAGACATGATGTGGGATTGTGTCATGGATTTTTGTGGCTCATTAGGGGATCACTTTTCATTAGTGGAGTTCACATAAAATAATATTTATCAGGACTTGACACATATGGATTCATTTGAAGCATTGTATGGGCATCTATATCATTCTTCACTATGTTGGGTTGAAATAGGTGATACTTTGATAGTTTGGAAAAGATTTTTCAAAGAGATTATGGAGATGATTAAGTGGATCAGGAAGATAATGGAGATGAATCAGAGTCATCATAAATCATATTCAGATCATTGTCGATAGCCATTTTCGTTTGAGGTGGGTAATCATTTGTTCTTGAGAATCTCTCCCATACTAAGATATCATAATTTTGGAAAGTATGGAATGTTATTTTTGATATATATTGGGACTTTTGAGATACTTGAGTGGGTTTCAGAGGTGGAATATTAGTTTTAATTACCACCATGGTTCAGTGTGGTGCGTAATGTGTTTTTAACACCCCGACCCCAATTACCCAGAGTCGGTGCATTATTTTAATACATTGTCATGATAACAAGGAATCAAGTCCTGAAGTACCGATCAGTTTAGCAGTTTTAGAAAATATATTACATACTTGAAGTTCAACATTACAACTTGAAAATAAAAACAACAGTAATTTATTCCATTAGAAACATTCAAGCCTCCTAGATTATGCCTACAAGTCACTCGTAACTAACTTCTTCATATCCTGGGAAAATAAAACATAAGAAAGGGGTGATCTTAGATGCTCATTAAGGGTAAACAATTTAGCAGAAGCTATAATCTTTTAAGGCAAGATGTTTAATAAAACAATAGCCTTTTAAACATAAACTTGAACATAATATGGAAAAAATAAATCAAACATTACCAAATAAACATGCACATGGATATTATACTAGTTGAATAATCACATGTAACAACTAATTTCATAATGAGGGAATGTATAGTACCAAAATTTAATTTTTGTGTCAAGGCCTCATGCCAAGACCTAGGAGATAACTATAACTGGACCCCAACAGGTAGAGCCTCTATAACCGGACTTTAACCCAGAGAGCCTTTGCAACCAGACTCTAACCCGGAGCGCCTCTGTAACCAGACTCTAACCCATAGGGTCTACTGTAACCGGACCCCAACCCAAAGAGATTACTTTTACCGGTCCCCAAACCGAAACATACTAGTCCAATACATTCATCTTAATAAAAGTTTGAAATATAACATTAACATTCGTATTAAAACTAGCTTATGAAATGTCAATACATTAACCTTAAACCATGAATGGCATAAAAATATCACATCCACATTCAAACATATAATAACTCATTCAATACAATATTGAATATTTTATTTATAATAAATCAACTTCAAACAAGTTTAAAATCCATTAAAGGTTGTTGACATAGATGAAAATGATCAGTAAAATGCTTTGAGAGAAATACCCCTTTTCATGAAATCATTTAAAATTCTCACAATTTATAAAGGTAGTCATTTAAAAGGGATTTTTGAATCAAAGTGTCTCATAACACTTTGAAACTTTTTAAAAGAATTATCATTTCAAAACATTCATATCTATATAAATAAATCATTAAAATCATTTTGAAAACATGGACATTAATTAAAAGGGTTTAGAAAGATAAATCTTTAAAACATTTAAAATGATGATCTAGTTAAATAGACCCTACCATAAAACCTTAAAAGATTCCTTTTGAATTCATTTTTATAAAATATGGGTATCTATGATAATTATGTCCCATAAAATAGTTACACATGAACAATCTCAGATAATAATGAGATTGGGGAAATAACCCTTACCTCATTGTAATCAATCGAGTCGTATGAAAAATAGTTAATAACCACCAAATGAATCACATAATATCATGAATATAAATAGAATCATGATAATATATATCAAATGGCAGTACACAATACACCACATGCAATAAATAAGTGGTGAACTATGGAAATTTCATGGAATTAAAAGTGAGATAAGAAACCCCTTACCACGTGTCCGACTTGACTCACTCGTATATTCCTTGTTCCTCCTGAAGAATAAACTTAAGTTAATTTATACTTGCTTAAAAATATTTTCAATTTTATTATTCCTTTTATATCACTTATTACCTTTCTTTAAGAATTAGTTAATTATTTGAGTTCATATCAGACATTTTGTCGATGTTCGGAACTTGAGTCAAAAATGAACTTGTTATAATTATAAATTGTCCATGTGGTCAATATTAAATTATCTATAGAATGATATTACTCATTTATATTTCATATATATAACATATTTCCAGTATATATATGTATTTATAACAGTACATAACATTTGGAGATAAGAAATGAAATGCACCGTTCATGGAGATGGTAAGCCGTATGTACGCATGAACGCTACTTTCATTTCAACTTTGTATTTTAATGGAATTAAAACATAATGATACATAGGTATATTATAATTAAAGTATAATATCATATATAATATCATTAACCTCATACTTTATACATCCCATATAAGTCATTAACGAGTCATATCACTTTGAGGGGGCGGTAGTCTGAACTTCCTCAAATGAAATTATCGCGTTTTACCAATAATGGAAACCATAAAGGTATGATATAAATGGAAAATACAGAAGATAAAATAAAACATAAACATAATATATATATATCATATATAAATACAGTTCCATCTTAATGGCCACCATGATAGGTGGTATGAGATAATCGAACAATCATCGTTTCGTGAGGCGTTAGTTTGCCAATCATAAAAACAGTATGTTCTTCACCCATTAGATGGAGGTGTGTGTAAGTGTAGTTCGAATCCTTCTCACAAAGGCATCATAGTATATTTAGGATACTGTTTTTTTTTCATTAAAGAAACTAATAAAAAGAGTATAGGGGGGTTGGAGAAGTAAAATAAAACAAAATAAAACAAAAGAATTTAAGAGAAACTGTTACCTTAAATTTGGCTAACTTCCTTTGGTTTGAACCAAAAGGACTTTTTGAAGTGAATTATACCTAAGGTAAGGCTTATAGGTGTAAGATAGGGATCTTGAGAGTTTATTTGGCTAGGGTATGGACAAGACAAGGGGCTTGAGAGGTGTTTCTAATGGGTTATAAGTGTTGTCCTTTTATAAGGGGGGGAAGGGCTCTTTAGGAAAGTGTGGAAATGTTATTTTATTATATAGTGAAATTCGGTTTATAATGGTCCAAAACTAATTAAAGTAGAATATAAGATGACTCATGGTAGAAATAAAATCATCCCACAAGAATTGGATAAGTTTCTGATATATTTTTAATATTAATAATCTTATCTTTTAAAATTATTTATTAATGAGGTAAATATTACATCACTATTGTGCCATAACTAATTTAATATATTTGAGGTATAAAAATTATAAAAAAAATACCATAATGTATGAAATCATTTTATCTTTACAATGAATATTTATAGTCTAAATGATAACTTATATAACCTCATGTAACAATTGATTTACTAAAAGATATTTCTTTATGTCATTTTTGCCTTCACTTTAAGTCAATTAAAATAAATTGTCATTATCATTAATAAGTGGCTCCATGGGGTCCAAAAATCGACCCAAGGATTCCGATGGTCGTCCATGACTCATCCAATAAGGGTAGGACAAGTTTAAAGTTAAATTTGTATTATTATATTATTATTTTTACCTTGAATTACCTTATTTACCTTTAACCACGGTAAATAAAAGTAAAAAGTTACTATTCACAAAAAATTATTTTCATCTTATTGAACCACATTTTAATTACTGAGGTTAACTGTGCCTATCAAATTTTTGAAATTCAACTCGCAGAAATGGTAAAATTAAGTTTTATGCAAATTTGCAAATTCTCCTAGGAGGTGGGTAAAAGACGATAAAAAGTTCAATAAATTTTTTATATATCTAAAATTATTATAAAACGACTCCAATGATTTATATTGAAATTATATAGGTATTATGTATCTATTTGGAACTAAAATAAATTTAAAAAAAATTAATAATTATTTGGATAAATAGTCGGTTTTAACCAATAACTCAGTGTTTTTCACTATTCATCAAAAAATTGAAAGTTTTCAGAAAAATACCAAAATTTCACCCTAAGATAATTTTCATATTCTTATTTAAAAAATTAAGTCTATTTTAATAAATTCAAAACATATAAGTTTCATTTATTAATTTAAAATTAATTCCCGATGTCAAAACCAAAAACCGTGTTTTTAAGAAATAATAACTAACAAAAGATTGATACTTGTTTATGTTCAATTTCAAAGTGAAATTATTTACAATGAATAACATTGGATTAAATGGTAAAAATATAATCTATTTATACTTAAAAAACATTAAAATGTATAATTTAACACTACAAATTATTTTGATTAAAAAAGTTGTTTTCAGTTAAAATATAGTATTTTCACTATTCACCCAAATATGAAAGTTATCAGAAAAACACCTAAATTTTAATGAAACTAAATTCTTATTTCCCAATTCTAAATAAGAAGTTTATTTTGTCAAATTGAATATATAAAATTTCAAATATTGGATTTAAAACGTGTTTTCCATTAAAAGGAGGTAAAATTGCTTTTTTTTAAATACTTCTTTTATCTGAAAAAATGAATTTGTTTTTTCATTATGTGTAAGAAACTCATAATATGTATTTTAAAATTATAAGAATTATATAAAGTTAAAAATTTAGTTAATACTATTCCTAACCTCTTTTGAACGGCTATTTTGGTAAGTCGTGATGCACTTTAACTCGGTGTTGCGTGTAGTGCAAGTTATTGAATTACTTTGAAGAAATAACTTACTATGAAATATTGGGGTGTTACATTACTACCTCCTTCAATAAATTCCATCCTCGTAATATGAAATTGTTCTTCAAAAAGAAAAGGATGAAAATAGAAAATACCTTTGTGGGAAAACCCACATCGAAAATTGGGTTAGTAAAATTTAGTCTTAAAAGAGGAAAAGGGGAATGAAATATTCACCACCAAATTATGATCTCGATTAGGAGAACATTGGTAGAAATTATAGACACATAATTGGAGGAAAAACATAAATATTTATAGGTAGTGATTGAGGTCATCAGTCGCAAACAATTATAGAATTAAAAACATCAAAGCCCTCAATCTATGGTGATTTAAAATATCATTGGTTCAAAAAAACATTAGGTATTAAGATAACACATTTTTAGTTTTAATATCCCTTTCCTAATGTTTAAGAATTATTTTCTTCATAGAATAATAGAAGAAAAAAATATATGCTTGATAAGTATAGTTCCATCCTTTAACTAATTTCTACCACAAACTCATCTTTCACTCTAAAAGAAAATAGAACTTAAAAATTATTCTATTTATCCTATTCGTATAGGGTTCCAAAAAAATGCATTTATAATTCATCTAAAAAACCTTTTTAAAAAATACATTATTCAATCCAGGAAATCACATGGGCCAGTGGTAGGTAATACACCCTTGTTGCCCTTCGGTTGCGGGTTTAAGTCTTGCGGCCTTGCCGGACGCGACGGGTTGCCACCCGACCTTCGGGTTGTCGTTTTTATGACAATCCAAAAATAATCTCAAGAAATGGTCTAACCTTAACAATACTATTAAATGTCAAACTTAATTGATTCCAACCTTTAGACTTATCCAAAATACTTCTGTCCAAACTCACAGTCCAAAATTTATAAGGAAGTTAAACACTATGAAGATCCTTTTTGCCACATAATAACATGTGAATACATTCATCATGTATTCTTTTAAAACATGGTAACTCCCTGAATCATATAATTGTATTGATTACATTCATGATCCCTTATTCCTTATAAAATACTGGATATACTCCTTATATCCAAAAATTTTGTAAACTCCAACAATGATGGAATATACAAATCCTTAATCAGTTTCAATATAGTCAATAATATCCAATATAATTTATCAAAATCAATAATATCTGATTCCAAAGTCACTACCTCAATATCAGAATCATATTAAGGTTTGTATTTCTCTTAAACTTATATTTTCTAAAAAAAATAACATGCCATTGAGTCACTTTTCTTGGTTCCACACAACCTCAAGTCCTTAATGAAACAGTATTTTAGTACAATCCTTATATACTATATATTTAATATAACATGTACATCATTAATACAATACTCAAATGGCACAATAATTTAATAAAAACATGAGAACTCTTAATCATTCCTATTTGTCTTTGGTAGTATTATAACTTGATTATTATCCAATAGAAGCATTTGGGGTATACTCTGATGATTTGGACATTTATTCACGTAGTGTCCCAAATCCTTGCAGATAAAGAATTGTACATTTGAAACCTTTTTCTTACCCTTGAAATCACGTACTTGGTGTCCTTTTTCTCCACACTTATAACAAAATTTCATTCCCTTCAAGAATTTACCATGGTGATTCTTTCCACAATTATCACATATGGGAAAATCCTTCTTTCCCCTCTTCCCATTATCCACCTTTCTCTCTTCCATCCTTTTCTTCTCTTGCTTCTCTTCAAATCCTTAGGACATAGAGAATTCTTTACTTATCATATTAACACGTGATATTATTTCTTCATATGTTGAGAATATATGGGAGACTATTTCCCTTATAAATGTTGGCTTAATACTGTGAAAGATATGATCCTTCTTACTCTTTGGATCATACATGGAGTTCACATTCCTTCTACTAGGTGCTAATTCTATACAATGGCATACACTAGGTCAATTTATGAATTGTAATGGATAATTCTAAACTTGTAAAATACCTAACATAAATTGAATAGTTTATGGATATAATCCATAATCATTAATATTTTTTTCTTTGAGGAGGTATATACTCGTAAATCCTTCATAATTATTTGTAAAGAAAATTAGAATTATCCTAAGCATATCCCCCAGTAGTGTCGTAACCAAGAGTGAAGCAAGGCCCATTGTCGTGTTACAGTTCCCATTCGAGTCTAGCTCAAAGTGGTGTTTTCAGGTTTTACCCTTAGGTACATCTATGCTAGAGCTAACTATACCTGCTCGTATCCAGACAGGGATGTATTTTCTTGGAAAACTCACAAAATCTCTACATAACCAAAATTCAAGGAAGTTCTTCTATACTAATCCTCAAAGTCTATCTTAGTGTAATGTGCTCTAATCAGAGTTTATCTAAATCTAGTTTCCAAGGTTATTGCTAAACTTCCTCTGATACCAACAATAACACCCTGACCCCAGTTACCCAGAGTCGGTGCATTATTTTAATACATTGGCATGATCACAAGGAATAAAGTCCCGAAGGACCGATCAGTTTAGCTATCTTCGAAAATATATTACATACTTGAAGTTCAACATTACATCTTTATAAGAAAAACAATAGTAATTTATTCCATTAGAAACATCCTAGCCTCCTAGATTATGCCTGAAAGTCACTCATAACTAACTTCTTCATATCCTGAGAAAATAAAACATAAGAAAGGGGTGAGCTCAGATGATCAGTAAGGGTAAATAATTTTGATTAAGCTATAAACTTTTGAGACAAGATGTGTAATAAAAACAATAGCCTTTTAAACATAAACATTAACATAATATGGCAAAAATAAATCAAACATTACCATATAAACATGCACATGGATATTATACTAGTTGAATAATCACATTAATAACTAATTTCATAATGAGGGAATGTATGGTATCAGACTTAAATTTTTGTGTCAAGGCCTTATTCCAGGACCTAGGGGATAAGTGTAACTGAAACCCAACCCAGAGAGCCTCTATAACCAGACTCTAACCTGGAGAGCCTCTCTAACCGGACTCTAACCCAGAGAGCCTTTGTAACCGGACTCCAACCTGGAGGGTCTGCTGTAATCGGACCACAACCCAGAGGGATTACTTTTACCGGTCCCCAACCTGGAACATACCAGTCCAAAACATTCATCTAAATAAAAGGTTGAAATATAACATAAACATTCGTATTAAAACTAGCATACGAAATGTCAATACTTTAACCTTAAAACATGAATGGAATAAAAATAGCACATACACATTCAAACATATCATAACTCATTCAATACAATATTGAATATTTTATTTATAATAAATCAACTTCAAACAAGTTTAAAATCCATTAAAGGTTGTTGACATAGATGAAAATGATCAGTAAAATGCTTTGAGAGAAATACCCCTTTTCATGAAATCATTTAAAATTCTCACAATTTATAAAGGTAGTCATTTAAAAGGGATTTTTGAATCAAAGTGTCTCATAACACTTTGAAACTTTTTAAAAGAATTATCATTTCAAAACATTCATATCTATATAAATAAATCATTAAAATCATTTTGAAAACATGGACATTAATTAAAAGGGTTTAGAAATATAAATCTTTAAAACATTTAAAATGATGATCTAGTTAAATAGACCCTCCCATAAAACCTTAAAATATTAATTTTGAAATCATTTCTATAAAATGTGAGTATCTATGATATGTATGACCCAGAAAATACTTACACATGAACAATCTCAGATAATAATGAGATTGAGGAAATAACCCTTACCTTGTTGTAATCAATCGAGTCATATGAAAAATAGTCAATAACCACCAAATGAATCACAGAATATCATAAATATAAATATAATCATGATAATATATATCAAATGGAAGTACAAAATACACCACAAGCAATAAATAAGTGGTGAACAATGGAAATCTCACAGAATTAAAAGTGAGATAAGAAACCCCTTACCACGTGTCCGACTTGACTCGCTCGTATGTTCCTTGTTCTTCCTGAATAATAAACTTAAGTTAATTTCTAATAGCTTAAGAATATTTTCAAGTTTATTTTTCCTTTTATATCAATTATTACCTTTCTATAACAATGAGTTAATTATTTGAGTTCATATCAGACATTTTGTCGATGTTCGGAACTTGAGTCAAAAATGAACTTGTTATAATTATAAATTGTCCATGTGGTCAAAATTACATTATCTATAGAATGATATTACTCATTTATATTTCATATATATCATATATTTCCAGAATATATATGTATTTATAACAGTACATATCATTTGGAGATAATAAATGAAATTCACCGTTCATGGAGATGGTAAGTCGTACGTATGCATGTACGCTACTTTCATTTCTATTTTGTATTTTAATGGAATTAAAACATAATGATACAAAGTTATATTATAATTCCAGTATAATATCATATATAATATCATTAACTCCATATTTATACGTCCCACAAAATTCATTAACGAGTCATATCACTTTGAGGGGGCGGTAGTCCGCACTTCCTCAAATGAAATTATCATGTTTTACCCATAATGGAAACCATAAAGGTATGATATAAATGGAAAATAAAGAAGCACAAATAAAACATAAACATAATATATATATCATATATAAATATAGTTCCATATTAATGGCCACCATGAGAGGCGGTAGGAGATAATCAAACAATCCTCGTTTCGTGAGGCGCTAGTTTGCCAACCACAGAAACAGTATGTTCTTCACCCATTAGATGGAGGTGTGTGTAAGTGTAGTTAGAATAATTCTCATAAAAATATCATAGTATATTGAGGATAATTTTTTATTCATAAAATATAGTAATAAAAATAGTTTATGGGGGTTGGAGGAGTAAAATAAAACAAAATAAAAGAAAAGAATTTAATAGAAACCGATACCTTTAATTTGGGTAACTTCCTTTGGTATGAAACAAAAGGACTTTTTGAGTGACTTCTAGCAAAGTTAAGGCTTCTAGATGTAATAAAGGGATCTTGAAAGATTATTTGGGTAGGTTTTGGATGATCCAAGGGGCTTGAGATGTGTGTGGAATGGTTTTAAAGTGGTGTCCTTTTATAAGGGGGAGGAGGGGCTCTTTAGGAAAGTGTGAAAATATTATTTTATTATATAGTGATATTCGGTTTCTAATGGTCCAAAACTAATTAAAGTAGAAGATAAGATGACTCATGGTCTAAATAAAATTATCCAATAATAATTGAACAGGTTTTGGATATAGGTTTAATATTAATAATCTTATTTTTTTTAAATCATTTATTAATGAGGTAAATACTACATCATTATTGTGTCATAAATAATTTAATATATTTGAGGTCTAAAAATTATAAATAAATACCATAATGTATTAAATATTTTTATATTTCCAATTAAAATTTATAGTTGAGAATATGACTTATATAACCCCATGTAACAATTGATTTACTAAAAGATATTTGTTTATGTCATTTTTGCCTTTACTTTAAGTTAGTTAAAATAAAGTGTCATTATCATTCATAAGTGGCTCCATGGGGTCCCAAAAATCGACCCAAGGATACCCATGGTCGGCCATGACTCATCCAATAAGGTTAGGACAAGTATTAAGGTAATTTTGAATTATTATAATATTATTTTTACATTGAATTACCTTATTTACCTTTAACCGTGGTAAATAAAAATCAAAAGTTACTATTCACCAAAAATTATGTTTATCTTATTGAACCATATTTTAATTACTGAGGTTAATCGTGTCTCTCAGTTTTTTGAAATTCAACTCACAAAAACGGTAAAATTAAGTTTTATGCAAATTTGCAAATTATTCTAGGAGGTGGGTAAAGGACGGTAAAAAGTTCAATAAATTTTTTATATATCTAAATTTATTATAAAATGACTCCAATGAATTATATTGAAGTTATATAGGTATTATGTATCTATTTTGATCTAAAATAAATTTAAATAAAATAAATAATTATTTAAATAAAAAGTTGGTTTTAACCAATAACTCAGTGTTTTTCACTATTCATCAAAAAATAAAAGTTTTCAGAAAAATACCAAAATTTCACCCTAAGATAATTTTAATATTATAAATTAAAAAATTAAGTCTATTTTACCAAATTCAAAAAATATAAGTTTCATTAATTAATTGAAAATTAATTCCTATTTTCAAAACCAAAAGACGTGTTTTTAAGAAATAATAACTAATAAAAGATTGATACTTGTTTATGTTCAATTTCAAAGTAAAATTATTTACAATGAATAACATTGGATTAAATGGTAAAAATATAATCTATTTATACTTCCAAACCATTAAAATGTATAATTTAACACTACAAATTATTTTGATTAAAAAAGGTGTTTCCAGTTAAAATATAGTATTTTTCACTATTTACCCAAATATGAAAGTTATCAGAAAAACACCAAAAGTTTATTGAAACTAAATTCTTATGTCCCGATTCTAAAAAGAAGTTTATTTTGTCAAATTTAATAAATAAAAGTTTCGAATATTGGATTTAAAAAGGGTTTTTCATTAAAAGGCAGTAAAATTGCATTTTTTTAAATACTTCTTTTATCTAAAATAAATAAATTTTTTTCATTATGTCTAAGAAAATCATAATATGGATTCTAAAATTATAAGGATTATAAAAAGTTCAAAATTTAGTTAATACTATTCATAACCACTTTTGAACGGCTAGTTTGGTAAGTCGTTGTGTGCTTGAACTCGGTGTTCCGTGTAGTGCAAGTTATTTAATTACTTTGAAGAAATAATGTACTATGAAATCCTGGGGTGTTACATGTTTCATGTGTCTAATTTGACAAAGTATCATCAAAATCCTGACCATGTGATTTGATGGGATCATGTTGAGCTATAGTTAGATTCTTTGTTAGTGCATGTGCCAGTTCAGATTGTGGATAGGCAAGAAAAATTATTTCATGGAAAAAGCATTAGTATAGTGAGTTTTTTGTGGAAACATGGTAAGATTCAAGAGGAGACTTGGGATCAGGAGAAAGAAATGGCCAAGCAATGGCCTGAGATCTTTCAGGAAAGGGATGATTTACTACTTTCCAAGAATATAAATTCTAATGGTGTGGAGAATTTATCACCCATGTTTTGAGTTAGGTAACCATTTATTTATTATTTTTATGTATATAAAGTGGTTGGGTAATTTTAGAGAGAGTTTGGAAGGTTTTTGGGAAGGTTTTTTGGCTTTTATAAGGGAACACAGTTTGATCACAGTTAGTGAAAACCGTGCAGAATCTCCAAGAAACCGTGCAACTTGATACAGTGGGCTTTCACATGGTTGGTTCATGGTTTGTCATACCTTGTGGGATTATTTTGTGAGCCACCATCTTAGGATAATAGTAGGCACATGGTTAGGGAATGGTTTTCCTAACCATGGGGCCAAACTATACACAACTTAAAAAGATGTTTTTAAAGGTGCTTTGAAGTTGATTCTCCCTTGGTAAGTCTCTCTCCTTAGTATTTTATCAGTTTTTCTTAGATCTACTTTCCTAACTCTCCGGGTTTCTTATATATACTTCCACTTTAGGTAGATCTAGGGTTTTTTTTCCTATGATGGTAATATTTGGGCTTGATGATGTTAATAAAATGGATATATAGTGATTTTTTGGATGTTTCACCTGGATTTGGTGTGCGGTTGTGTGGTGGGTTGATTTCTCTAAACCCTAAGGTAGGTGCCTTCACTCTCGACTCCATTTTTCTAGAACTAGAAGGATTAATTTAAAATTAATTAGTATTTCTTGAAATTTATTATTAATTTTATTTGTAAAGCTTGGTGGAAACCCATTTTGTGATGATTTGTGGATTTTAGGAAAATAGGTTACTATTGTGAAATGATCTTTATTGTTGGATTTTAAAATGATTATTTTAAAATTGGTGGCATGGTTGATTTATGGAAAATGGTTTGTGAAAAATGGTTTCCAATAAAATTTTGTTTTATTTAAGTGTGGTTTGGCATGGATAATGTATTAAGAGTGTTTTCAATAAATGGGAGATTTATTGAAGTGGTTTTGACTAGTTTTTGGAATTGTTGGTTGGATTAAAGGGTTGTTTGGTTTGGAAATTTTTTGGTAGTATGGCTTGGCATATATTTGTTGATATGAGTTTGGAAATTTTTGATTTCCTTATTCTTGTGGTTTTTGTAAATTCTATTGGCTTGATTGTTATCTTAAATTTGTAAGCATGTGTTGGAATGGATGGATGGTGGCATGAATTACCACTATAAAAATGGTTGGAAAGTGGCGTGAAGTACCACTATAAATAGGGATGGGTTAGGCCATGAAGCTCTGCCATCAGGGTAACATCATGATCAGGTGTGTGGGTGTATAATTTTTGAATATGTTTGGAATATGTGTGTGTCCATGCAAGGTGGAATGGTTTATGACAATATGGGTTGGAAAAATGGACAATTTCATGTTTGGTTTATCTCCTTGGTATTGTGATGATTTTGGTAAAATGGATTATTAAGGGTGTGTTTGGATTTCTAGAAATTTTTGCATTATTTGATGGTTTAATATAAATTGTTTTATATAATGTGTTAACCGGTTTTATCCTAGTTGTGTGAGTAGAGAAGTAATTTGGGGAAAACCTAGTGAGTATTATTACTCATCCCCTACTTTGGTACTTTGGTGCTTTTGTAGATTTTGTACATCAGGATATAGGTAAAGGTAAAGAATATCATTTCTGAAGTGATTTATGATGATGCTTGAATAGTCTTATAGTGTTGGATATTAGATCTTGGTGTGGATCTATGGAGCTTTATCTTGGTGTCTTGAGATTTTTTGTTTTAGTCTTCTGCTTGGTACTCTAATTATGGATTATTGTGGTTTGGTTGTACTGGTCATTTGGAATTGTTGAATTGAAAATATAGTTGACATGGATCATGTAGTTTTTTTTGGTATTGGCAGGTTTGGTTGGTTGTTTTCATTTCTAAGGGAAAATCATACCTCACTATTCAAGAAGCCCTAGACATTTATTTCTAGCCTTTGGCACCTTGAGGATGTCGCCTAAGTCAAAGTATCACCTCCACCTTGAATCAAGATAATGAGGAGGGCAAGGATGTGACATAATTAGTCCCAAATTTGACATTATAAATTTAAATAACTTTATGAGAAGAGGTTATTCACATCGCACAACCTTGAGATCTAGAAAAATCATGTTTCATTTGTATTAAATTGGAATATATTCCTCTATTCATTTATCTAGGGATAATTAGTATTATATTTGATAAAAATGATGATGCCTAGAAATAATCCCCTAAATCTTAAGAAAAAATGGGAAGGACCTTTTGTAATACATAAGTTTTACACCAATGGAGCTTACACCGTGATCATAATGGATGGAGTGAATAGCATGTCTACCACCAATTCAAGGTTCTTGATGGAATAATTTTTATTATTTTACATGAAACTACATTCTAAAAGACATTAAACTACTCAAAACGAGTCTTAAATGTCCAACCCAACAATACATGGCACCTGAGTCCTTATCGCATGACATTAAACTGCATGATATATGGTCTACTAGAATAACTGATAAAATTCGTGGGGTATTATATTCATATGACCCAATACCTTGTATGAGAACTCAATCCATTTAAGGGTTCCTGGTGTGTGGTATTCATATCTATAAGTCTACACTATGAATAAAATTGTTATCCCATAGTTTAGAACTATGTTTGGATCGATTAATGTTATTTTAGGATACATATTGATGTAAAGTTCACTCATCTTAGACCTAGTCATAAATTTCATCTCTATCAAACACCCACTATATCCTAATGACTGGTAATTCATCATTTTGCATTAGGTTTCCTCTAACGATTAGCACTGGGATGAGACCATTTCATCCCACATGGTGCGTGAACTAGATTTTCACAAAGGTGTTTTTTCTAAGATCCTAATCGTATATCCCTAAAATATATGTCACTTAGGTATTTATCACATGATGTTACAATTTATAACATATGGTCCACCCTACTTGAACTTTAAACCACTTATAGTGGTTTTTTCTATATGAACTACTCTTCTTGCATGAGAGTATGATCCATGAAACATTCCAAGAGTATATTTTTACACATGAAAAATACAATGTTAGGATAAAAATACCCCCCCCCCTTCTAGAACTATGTTTGGATTGATTCCTATCCTCAAAGGATGTATAGTGATTGCTTGATTTCTTATTTCAAATCAAGTTATAAGACCCATAAAATTATTCCTAATGTATATGATCCACTAATTCATGTCAAGTATTTCAATGGACCTACATTAAGGTGGAACTATTTTACTTTTTTTGGTGTTGAGTCCTCATTCATGTTGGGTTTCCTCCATTATCTCACTAGGACACCCATCCATTTTAATACTATTTTACCTAGTGTATGAGTTATATTTTCATAGAGATCTCTCTTCATAACAGCATGTTTCTTGATTCTAATTTTTATAGGATACATAGTGATTCTAAAATTCCAAAACCTAAGTACACCACAAATTATATAAACTATAATTCCCCTCTCTATCCTAGTGTATGGCACATTACTCATTCATGTCAATTTTTCACTAGAATCCCTTCACTAGGATGGATCCATATCCCATTTTCTTTTCCCTAGAACACAAAATAAATTAGTGTGTAGACCTCTTAAAAGAACTATGTGTGACTTGATTCCTATTCTCCATAGGATTAATAGTGATTCCTGAATCTCCAATCCCCATCCACAATGTATTCCTTCATTATATTTCCCATTCCATATTGGTATTAATAACCATCAACTTAAATTGTGTTTGGAACCCCTTTTCCACTTGCTAATATATCTTATTTAAATCCTTTTCCCCTATGTATTAGTTAGATGTATGTAGATACCTTCCAAGAACTACATATTCCTTAATTCTTGTTATTTCAGGATACACAGTGATTTCTAGACCACCTATATTAAACCCAATCACAAAATCTATTTCCATCCCATTTTCCCCCACCACCCTAGCACTGTAACTTCACACACTCAAGTTGGATTTTCCTTCATTAACCATGTTTTGTGATGAGAATTTACATATCATTTCTAATAACTATGTATGAATTGATTCCTACTCTTGAGAGATATATAGTTATCACTTATCTTGGACCCAACTATAAATTCAATTCTCATTAAATCTCCCTCATGGTGGGTTCTTTTCTTCATTCACATCAAGTCCTTATATATTTTACACTATGATGTGATAACAATATTTTATTTGTAGAACTATATGTGGACTGATTCTTATTATCATAGGATACATATTGATGTAGATACTATCTATATTAGAACCATCCATAAATCCTCATCCACATTTACTCCCCTTTACATTATATAATATCCCAAACTTGGTCATCTTTGAACTAGAGTATTCTTATCACCTTCTAAATATCCTAATCTCATATACCATGATTTTTACTTTTGGTATTTGGATTACAAAAAAAACTTTCATGGATATTGGTAATGAGTGTATTTGATTCCAAAAAGACCCATATGTCCAATAATAGTATGCATTCCACATATTTATCCCACATATAACAATCCAAAGTAATTTTTTCTCCTGAATTAGGAGGTTCTCTAACCCCATATTCACTTAACAATATTATAGTGGAACTCTTCATTCGAATGTAGTCAATGTATGTCCTTATCATTATTATTTCATTTCATTATTTCCTTATTAAAACTACTTAATTTATGATTTAAATTACTCCCATGACTTATTCAAATATTTTTAAATGCTTTTAATTCTTGAGCCCCCTATTTGGGTTGTCAAATTTCCCCATTCTTATGATAACTATGACCTTAAACTGCATGCACCCCTCCTCAAGGTTTTCTAAGATAATACTTATACTTATATTCACATTTTATTTACCTCATAATTGTTACTATTTAGATTGCCTTATCTATTAGTCAAAGTTTTTTGAACTTAAACTTCAACCCCACTTCAATCAAATTTGTTGGACCTCAAATGTCATCCCTTATTGATTCAAATTATAAGACCTTAAACTACCAAAGTAAAGAGTCGTGGTGCTTAATAGGGTGAAAAACTCTAAAGATAATCATAAGGATAAGTTTATTATCCACTCAAAATTCCTTCACCTTGCATATTGTAGTAAATATTTTGAGTTGTTGAAAGGAAAAATCATAAATATTATAAGGTTAATAACCCTAAAAAGGGTGACCAGAGAAAAATTCAAGTTCCTATAGGCTATGACTTTCCCTATCGGGACTTAAGAAAAAATTTAGAGCTAAAAAAATGAATAAATATTTTAGGGATCACTATTTGACCCTATAAAATTATTCCATGGTCTCTAGGTTGAATAATCTAGTAAACAGTTAAATCACCCTCTTGTTCCTCAAATATTGCTTCAGATGATCTATGTAAACAATATGAAGATATAATTTCAAGTTACTTAAACCCACTTGAGCATTTATTATTCCATGAAAAACCACCTTAATGATTACACATATATTGATTCCTTAAATCCCTCATATCTAAATTGATTAACCCTATCATATGGTGATGGTAAACATTCGATAAATTTGGCCCACCAATATATGTATGCAAGTACAAGTTCAAGAGGAAATATAACATTACGATATTTTATCTAACTTGTTCACCTAAACTTGTGGTGATGGTAAATTTGATGTGTATCCATCTTTCCTATATCTATTTGAAAGTATAATTCTTAAGGATAATTGACTGATCCAAACATTTCATCGTCAACTCAAGTGTTTTTAAATTATGATTTACCTAACTTTTTAATATGTAATGTTTAGATGGATTTTATTATTATGTTATTTTCCCTTGTGAATTTTTAAAAATTATCAGGGATTGATAGTTGAAATAAAACAATTTAAAAAAATGAATATAGTTGGAGATAGAAAATTGTTTCATTCCCTGAGAAAAATTTAAAGTATTATTCGTAATCCAAAGTTTACCTATTCATCAAGTCACAATTCCTTTTCCCTTACAACAACATTCATTCCTTATTTCTCAACTTCCTCAAATAGATTATATTATTCCTTTAACACTTTATTAGTTGTGTAAAATATTAATGAAGTCATCCCACCAAGTCCCTTCCCTACATTACTTGATATTTTCCCTCTACTATCATTGTTGCATATTGGTATTCATTAGGAAGTGCCATAATTTTGAGATTCATAGAATGGTTCATATACTTTTTCATCAAAAGTTTTGACAGATGTATTCTAGATTGTCCTCATTCTAAAATCACCTCCTCCACATTATCATATATGATAAGATAATAAATCCTTATATAACCAAGAGTTGGGAACATGTATTTAGGTGATGTAATTTACCACAAATCTCATTGATAGGGGTATAATGAATTAACCTCTAGATGTTCCACCAGACCTACCTCCACATCTTCTGTTAGGGTGAGATATACTCCAAGTCAAAATTATAGTCCATAGTGGGAAATGGTATGTAATATATGACCTATTAAATCATAGAGCATTTGGTATCAACATATATTGAATAAGATAATGCCATAATATTCTATTCCCCTACAATATATTAGGATTGAGACAAAAAATAATTAGAATTGTGAGCTTCTGAGACTTGAATGAGGGATATTGAAATTAACACCCCATAATTTTTCAACCATATGATATAAATGTAAAAGTAAAGACATAAATATTCTCACCTTAACTTATCAAGATATTGACTTCATCAATCATTGACATACCATATAAATATGTAAAATTTGAGTCTTCTCTTGAATCTATTGTTTATTCATGTGTTTTAGAAAGTGTTGCTTCATCCTCCACCACCACTTCATCTATTTTCAATATTTTTGGATCTTATAGTGGTGATCTTTATATAATACCTAGACATATAGTCTATCTAAAAAGGTACCACTATCTATAGTAGAGTCACATAATCAAGGGATGCCACTTTTCTAGATACACTTTGGTGAGTCCCATGAAGGGATGCACATGTAAGAGTGAATATTGATTAGAATGGATGATAAAAAAGGAAATATTTCAAAGTTATATACCTTACTCAAAAGATGCACTGAATATAGTGAAATATAACTAATTTTGGTTTAAAAAATAGTTAATATCCTTGTTGTCTTTTAGAAAACTTGAATGGGTTGAGACGTTAGCTAACACATTCAAGAAAATCCTCGATTCTAGTCTCTCCTAGGTTCCACCAATCACTAACACAGTGGAATACCCTTATTAAGGAATGAATACCTTATACTATTGAATGATTGGATCTCTTTAACTCATGGAATTTAACCTAATATCTCAATAAACCAATATATTATTATGAAGGTGTAAGGATACTGAAGAAATAAACACACATATTCAAATTTTACCTACCAACCTCAAGTAGTGGTGGAGTTACAATAACCTTGCCTGCTCATGATAATTTAATTATCTATAATAAGTATCCATTATTAAAAATACCAATGATGAAATTATGAAAAAACATAAGGGAATATGTCATTCCCTTTAGTTATTTCACATGGGTATGGGAAGGGTCTTCTTTAACCCTATTATTTAGATTTTCCTTCATCCCAACAAACCCTCCCCCAAGTGAGTATTATGAGGACCTGATAAAAGATAAAACTTCTTTAGATTCCTAAAAAGAAAAAAATTAAAAAATCAATGATAATTATAATAAATACATATATAATTTAATATCACAAATAATTAACTTCTCTTGGGAGGGTCTCTAATCAGCCTCCTCCTCATTGGTAGTATCTTTCACCTCTAAGGAACCACCATCATGATAATCTTCATCACCAACATCATATTCATGATCATCACCATCAGTTTCATTTGTATCAATCTTCATCATTTTGAGCACTCGATCCAAGTCAAAATTTTATCTCTTGAGAGAGTATACCACAACCTTGAGTTCTTTAATGTAGGACTCTACCTCATTGGTTAAGCTCTCATAAGAAATGTTATATATTTTAGTGATCTAACTAATATCTACGAATTTTATATATTCTAATAAGAGGATATCACAAATTTTATTTATAGTTGAAGTCCTCCTCCAAGAATCCTACTTATCCCATGCATCTCAAAACTGGGAATCTATAGGGATGGGCAGTAGAAGATCCATACCACCCATAGAAGAAGAGGGGATCAAATTCCTTAACCATTTCCTTGAAACCTAAGTCAGTAGAGGCTTCTTCAACATGGGACACTTACATGGTCTTCTTACCTCCATTATCTCCTTTTTTTTCTTCTTCACTTTTAGTCACTGGTGAAATATGATAATTGACCACCTGATTATGGCATGATATACATTTTAACATATTTGTTCATCATACCTATAATGGAATATTATATAGAAAAGGTGAAATTTATAAACATTTACTCCCATTAAGTATTATCCAGAATGATGTGTGTGAACAAGTGGTGTTCATTCGACCTGGTTCTTTGAGGTGGGTGAGACATTTTATCTATATATAGTGGAACTATCGACCAAACCTAAATGGGGTATACAACTCATAGATATTTTCCCCATAGATTATAGTTACCAACTCTAAAAATCTAAGTGAAATCTTATAGGCATTTTATTTGTGGTTTTCATCCCCATTATTAGTAATTTTGTTAGTTGGGGTCTGATTCAGTGTGAAGAAAAATTAGTTTTGGTAGTTTAGTATATTAACCACGTCTCATTCTCAAAGTGGTATCACCTTAGCCCCATCTATGATTTGGATATATTGATTGAAGAAGGAAACTATAATATCTTTGTCATTTATAAATTCATAACATATCATGTGATCAAATATCTAGACCCACAACACTTGGAAGGATCTAATGACTCAGGATGGGTCCTTTCTTATATAGATATTCCTTAAGTGTCAATATAATCTAGACAACATTTTCACTACTAGGTTGATCTATCTTACACTTTATGGTTATTTTACTATCTCAAAATCCCCAATCCTTACTTGATTGTGTGACTCACATACCGAGAGGATATATCTGTTGGTAAACATGTCCATGAATACTTCCAAGTGGACTAATGGGTTGATCATAGATATAACCTCCCAACCCCACTCATTATATCAGCTCTACTCTATATTTTTTTAAATCCCCTAGATCCCTATAGAACCTTTGGGTTATTAAGCTCTACAGTTTCCTTGTTAGTGTCCCTAGACCATTTTATATGTTTAAATGTTTCACCCATATCTTAAATATAAGATCAACACATGGGTGACGATCTTATTCTATAACATTCATGTCCAATCATAAAATCTCCCTTTCATGTGGAGGAGTCCTATCTACTATATCCCATGTGAATATTGGAGTAATAAACTATTTATAAATATATCCTCGAATTGTATCCCCACTTTCCATGTGTGCACCCCAAAGGCCTATCATAACCTCTCCATGTATTAATTTGAATGTGTTTATATCTAATATCCAGCTACTGAATATTTTTGAAATGATCTTCTTATTGTGGTGGGAGAAAAATTATGATGCGCATACCACTTCATATAGTCCCACCGCCTTCATATCTCTTTCAAATTATTTACAAATGTTTCACACCTATAAGGTTTGGCACCAGTCCATGTTGAAGAAGCCTCTAGGATGAAGATTTTATCTAGTATTACACCCTAATATATGGTTTAGTGTGGTTATTCATAGTATGTACATTTAGTTATTAACCTTTATCTCCCAAATGTGAGGTCTATATTTTTTTTTTAGTTTTGTATACTCAATTTAATACCCATCTGAACAATTAAATTACTTTAAAAATAACCATATTAAAAGAACATTGGCCTAAGTGAGCTCATGATGGTGGTTTATCTAGTGTGTTGGTTGATTCTATCTTAGATGAGGCTTAGTAATGGGCATGTTAATCAGTAGAACAAGCCCATAAAGGGGTACCCTCTCTAAATTTTGGTATTTTCAAATTCCTAATCCCATAAACTATAAGAGAAGCATATTCTTCAGGGAGATGTATTGATGTTGGTTAGGATCAATGTCATTGTTCATATATTTTTTCTATGAAGTGGTAATGTGGTTAGCTTGTTCTTAGTTCATTTATATAAAATAATAAATATCAAAGCATGATGATTGGGTTAGTTCTAAATAAGGGATCAAAATAAAGAATAATGCATAAAAATTTTGTAAAGTCAAAAAATTTACATAGAAAGTATACAAAATAATGAATTTCATAAGAATTATGCAGTCAAATGAGTATCACATAAGTGCTTTTAAAATAGAATTCATTTTCATAAATTTCATGAGGTTCCCTGAAGATTTGGATACCCGTGAGGTCTTTATACATAAGTAATCTTATGTGTATGTGAAAATAACTTTTTATGTGGGTGATATAAGATTCTAAAAATTCTCATCATGTCCATAAATTAATGAATTAGGGCCCCCTTGGTGTATTTTTAAGGGGATGAGTGACCCTTAATCACCCAATATTATATAGACCATGAATATATTATGTGAACTAGCATGTTTTACTTATAATTTAAAATTATTTATTTCAATAAATTCCAATTATGAGGGGGTATTTTTTGAAATCATAAAAAAATTAAGACTTTATGAAGAAGATTCAAAGGTGAATTGTTAAAATCCATGGCTTCATGAGGTGAATATAATTCATCATGAATAAATTGGTAGCCCATGTAAGAGATATGTGGTATTCCTTTGCAAATAGACACATGAAATTTTTTATGGTTTAGTGGTATATATTATTTGTGTCCACAAAAATAGTTCATGATATGTCATCATTTGTGGTGTAAAGGTAGAGACCCTTTATAGACATGTGAATGGTTTTTTACTTGGTTTTATTTGTAGTGTCAAGATAGAACCCCTTTATGTATTTTTGAATTTTTTATGGGTGGTGATCATTTTCAACACTAATATGTAGTCCCTATATGGATATGTTCCTTCTATGCAGTAGTGATTCCATGGTTCCCAGTTCAATAAGTTACATGGTTTTCCTATAAATACAACCCTGAAACACATTTTGTGGAAGAGTAATTTTCTCCTCATTATGAAGTTTGAGAAAATTTGTATAATTTTAAATAATATATTCTTTACATAAGGCCTTGAAGAATATTCCTTATGAATATTTCTAATCTAATACTAGGAGAGGGGGCATGGGAACTATATAAGTCCTTCACGATAATTCCTCCTCTATATAAAATATTTTCAGTGGTTACCGTGTAATATCCTTTGTGAAGGACCCCATGAATTTCTCATATAGAGGGATACTCACTATATAAATCTTATATGGTGGCTATTATTATACCCACATATCTTAATTGGGTCCCATTGACTAGAATTAAACCCTAATCATATATAAAATCCATGCTTCATAAGGTAAATCTTGACGTCTTTTTTATAGTAAATCACCATGAAATATTTTACATATGGTTATCCACTTCATGAGTGGTTGTTATTATAGATATATATGCCTTCCCAATGGTCCCTCTTTCACCCAAGTTGTAACATCCCTACCTATATCACTATATAGTAATTTGGTTTGTTTGATACTAGACCTTAGGCACACCTCCCCATATGGAAAAGGATTCTAAATACTAGTGAGGGTCTAATAGGTGATAGTGTGGAGACTATACACCCTAAAGATAAATAATAATAATAACAACAATAACAACAACCCAAAAATAATGAATGAAACTAAAAATAACAACATCATTCTAGAACATACATATGATAAGCCATAAAACATCTATTATTCCTAGTAAGTCATACAAAAAAATGAGATATCTCATAGGATGATCACATATCTATATGCAAAAAAGTACTAAAATAAATAGCTAAAATGAAACCAGATTCAATAAAATGTTATCTTCCATTTTATGAACTAATATTACTCTCATATCTACTGATATATAGGTGATGCGGACTTACCCTTATCTATATCATGAAACATAAAGTATATATGTTTCCTAAAGGTCCTATGTAAGGTGTGATTATGAAATTAGTAGGTCAACATCAATAGTGTATCTAATTAGTACTCTTATGTATATAGATGTACACAGTGATCAATAAATAGAAACTAAAAAACACCACACAACCTTCTCCACTCATAATCAAATAGCCCTGAGTGAGCCTTTACCTCCTTTATCCAGTTTCAGAGTGGAATGATACATCCATAGTGTTCCAGGATAGATGTTCCCTCTACCTTCCCACTAATTTCATCTCACTTGGAATCAAAATCCATATTTTATACAACAACCATCCCAAGTCAACCACATTTCCTCAAGATATCTTACATATAAGATAACTATCTCACTCTCATCTCGTGGTCTCACACGCCCTCAAATATGAAAAACTAAGGTGTATCCCTCCTTTATAAATATGTTCAACACCACCACCCCTATGTTGCTCAAACTATGAAGGATACTTCCAACTATGAGTGGTAAAAATCCCATCATGGACCTTATTCTGTGTGTATATGACCCCAGTGAACTCATCCCCATAGCGAGCGGCATCATAAAAAACCTAAGTCCATAACTCAAAGAACCTCCATTACCACCTATAGAAATGGTTAACACCACCTGAATCACCCCAGCACCATTCCCATAAAACTCTAAAACCACATTAATAAGAAAATAAAGTTATATTAAGCCAAAAACATAATTTCCCATATGATACTTGTAATGAATCTAATTTTTCATGTATTGTTTTAGAATATTATATGGTTTATTTTCATAGATGGGCATTGTGATGACGTGATATTCTGTTACCTGGTTTTCCCAGAATTAATTTTTGAATTAAATTAAATATATTAAATTTCACTCACACATAGTTTTCCTAAAAACGTGAAAAAACTATTCAATGGATACTCATATCTAAAATATGAGGGGTTTTTTAGTTCATAGAGTAGGTTTTACCCTAGGCATGACATAACCTTAGAGCATCTTGAACGTTTGGGTTGAGTGCAGTTGGGTGGATTAATAAAAAAATAAAATGATTATTTTTTTAATTTAATTAATTAAAAGGACCTATTTTTTGTCTATAAATAATACTCTATAAAAAATACTTAGGTTAGTCATATAACCCTAGAGATTTGATAGATATTGTTGGAGGAGATTCTGTTGGCGAGTGATGACTGAATAGTGGATCATCAATCAGTGTGCAACGTAACTCAAGGATCTCACCCACAAAAACAACATGGAATCGTTCTTTTCCCATGATTGATCCAAATTGAGGTAGGATGTTTGTATTTGGTGTATTTATCCCCATTTTATTATTCTTACAGTGAACACAAATCAATCAACCAATGAATTGATTCGCTGATTGATCGTATTTTGAGTATGGGTTTATCTATAGGGAATTTAGGAGAATTTTTTATTTAATTTTGATCTTTATTATTAATTATAATGGACACATGTATATTCCAATTGAAATAGTTAAGTTTTATTCCTATTTTGTGTATTTCTTGAATTTCTCCCAATGTTCTTCATGAAATCATCTCCAGAATTCGTTTTGGTTCTATGATTTGACAAATACCGGATAAACAATCGTTGCGCACCCATTTATTGGAATAATGGATTGTTATTATATATTTGGGTTCAAGTCGATGATGGGATCAAGATAGGATGATGATGATGAAGGATTAGGATCAGTCTAATTATTTCTGTTCATTATTATTTAATGGCATGGATATATACAGTGCATTTTCCCATTTCCCGAGTGATATTGAAAGCTAGATTTTGGTGACTGGCGATGGAGAGGCTAGATCAGATCAGATCTATCCTCTCTAGTATGATTTTTGATTATATCAAAGGTAATGGTAGAATGGGAATATGTGAAGTAAGAACACATGGGTTATAGAAAATCTCATAGTACATGGTGTGTATTTTGGAGTTACACATCATGTGGGACCCCCCCCCATGTAGATCTAGGGTTATGAAAAGAAGATAAATATCAAATGACTTGTGACCCTTACCTAGAAGATCATAATGTACCTCGGAGGGTACACAAACATGGCCAGGAGTACACAGCCTTGGAATTTACGTGTACTTAGGCACGGATACATCCAGCTTAACACGAGCATAGTCAGGAGTATATGGGCTTAGACACACCGTGTACTCGGACACAAACACGGGCATGGGTTGTGATACATGGTAAAACCTAGTATTGAAGGAGCACACCATGTGATACCAATAAATTCCATGTACAACTTCAAAGATAGAATGGATCTTTTATCCTCCTCATCTTGGAAAAGTTTCATTAGGGTACATTACCTTAATCCATTCCCTGAGGGTTTAATATGGAATCACATCCTATGCATAGGATGGAGATCCCTTCAGAGAGACTTCAGTCTTGGATACAGATGTTGGAATCCTTTTGTCAGGCCTAGAGTGAGATCTTATATCATCATCATTTCCCTGGGTGGGGTTCTTAGTATCATTATGACCAACACTACATGGATTTTGATCCCCTACTTAGCATATAAATCCAAATTGGGTTGCTAGAATACCCCCATGGCCTTGGGTGTGATCTTATTTTGTGTATATTTCTCTACAAACTTCTAGTGTGTACTTCTCTTGGTGAGGCCTGATGAGCATGACATCTTGGATAGATGCGATCAGTACTTTTTGACTCATAGAGTGTGTTCTACCAAACGAGTGTTATGTGGAACCTTAGAGCAGAAATCCTAGGCATATTTTACAGTTGAGACTTTACCTTCAAACTATGTGTCTATGTTGATTATATCTATATATGATTGTTATACTTATTGTATACATATACCTATGATGAGATGACTATTATTCTTGATTCTATATACTCATTGATTTTAGGATTTCCAACTGGGTATTGTTATACTCACCCAGACATGAGATTTTCTCATATGTGTCGTATCTTATATAGATGATCAACCTTTTGATGGGGTCCCAGAGGGACTAGGACTAGGAAGATTTTAGTGAGATAGAAGGACTGAGGTGTGTTCATGTGTTTACCTTAATAGAAATCCTCAACCTCTTTATAGGTTAGAATTGTTTTCAATTTCTTTGTGGTGGGTTTGTATTTGGAACTTTTTATTTCCATTACCTGTTATCATACTCTGATGGTGGAATTTTATATGTATGAATGCATGGTGATTATTTGTTTTACATTTCATTATTGTATGGGCTTGGAGATGTGTGTGTGTGTGTGTGTGTGTGGGTACATTAGGCTAAGGCCTCCCATGTGTGTGATATGCCTACTTAGAGGTAGTCTCTAGAACCTATCCTATTAGGGTGGGCTTAGGGTAGTTGGAGCATGGGACCCATTGGGATGGGTCATGATAGATTGGTATTAGAGGATTTGGTTCAACCTTAGGATCAGAATTTTTGAGATTGGTTTGGGGAAACAGTGTTAAGTGTTTTTGAGTTTGGATTTCAGGCCAGGGACTCCAATGTTGGTGTGGTGGCCGATGTATCCATACACCAGGACTTCGATCACCTACCATTATATGTTCTAAATGCAGACACTAGTTATAAGTAAGAACATTGTTGCATGCATAATATAGGAATGATTTGTGGTTTCCATGTCCTTCTTGAGTCATCTCTCTAGATATACTCATTGACCATGGTAAATATTTTCTATTTTAGGATGCCTCCATATTGTTTTCCATTTATGATTTAACATAAAGATCATGATTATGATCCCCTCAGTGATGAGGCTTTGATATAGAGACTTGTTTAGGAGGTTTTACCTCTAGTTATTACACCAGTAATACCACCACCTATTGAGTAGCTGGTGGTACTGATAATACAAATGGATGAGGTGTTTAGGCTGAGTACACTTCATGAGTTTCAACAATAATGACACCTTAGGTTTTAACTTGATCCCTACCCACATGTGGCTGAGTACTATCTTGATGTAGTGACATGAGTTTTCCATTTTTCAAGACACTAGAATATCAAATAGTAGTCATGGAAGCAAGTATACTCTATGGATTTATAGGACTATGGTGGGGTTTAGTGACCCAATTGCATAATGAGATGACTCTTGCATGTTCAAAGTTTGAGAACCATTTAATAGAAGATTTTTCTCCAGCTAAATTGAGGTTTTTATGTATCCAAGGGGTTCTATAACTTTGGTAGGATAGTACTATTGTGACTGAGTATTCAACAAGGTTCACCAACCTCTCTCGGTACTTGATATATATGGTGCATGATCAGTTCTTCTAGGCACATACCTTCCATTGAGGACTACATAGATACATATGAGCTATCATGATACCTCTATGAATTACTACCTATATAATGGTTCTATAGAATGATTTTGTGCTTGAGAGATTCCTAGATGATTAGACACTGACATTTTTTCTAGAAGTGGTCACACAGGAGTAGATACTTTGGTAACAGGGAGCCAATGTAGACATATGGATCTAGACATGTGAGATATTTTAGGATTAAATCCTAGGATATATGGTATATTGTTCATGGATCATATGATGGATCTAGTCAGCCTAGGGATATTTGGTTTTACTCTTGTGATGGAAGGGGACATCTCATGTGGGATTGTTCAACTCACTGTATGACTGATATAGAATTGGTGAATGGGGAACCTAGGAAAAGTAAGTGGTAAGAGCAGGAAGGTAATTAGGATGGAAGATTTGGAAGAGTATCTAGGAGAGAAACTAGAGGTTTTAGATGTTATGACTTATTTCCACCACCAACCACAGGTGGTCCCCACCAGGCTCAGGGAGCTAGGGGATAGGGGCAAGGGAAACTGCAGGTAGTCAAGGATTATGACCTAGAGGATCCAGGGATTATACAAGGTATGATCTGTGTCTTTTTTACCTTAGATATATTAATTTTAGACTTAGGTATGAGTTATTCATTTATTTATACTTATTTGGATTGATATTTAGAGATTTCGGTTGAGCCTCTCGCTTAACCCCTACGCATGGAGACTCATATAAGAGGATACTCAGCGATCACACACTTCTAACAATGATGTGACCTAATTCTTGGAGGTGAGAGTTTAATTTTTAATCTCTTTGTAGCACTGATGAGGACTTACGACATCATCATTGGTATGGACTAGTTATCCACAACTCATGCCCAGAAAGACTATTTCAGAAAGAGGATATGGCGTGTCCACAATTACGGGATGTATTTTTCCTTTGTTGGTGAAAAGGAATCCCAATAAGAGTAGGATGGACTCATTTATAAGTGGGTGTATTCGATTAATCATCATTTGGATAGCATGACCCTTGGTGTGGTAGATGCTATGAGTTTTCAGTTTCTTGTACTAGTGGCTGAGTATGAGGAAGTATTTCCTAAGGACATGCCAGGATTACCTCCCCATCAAGAGATAGAATTATACATTGATCTAAACCTAGATACAACCCTGATATTAGTGCTATAATATTAGACACCTCCCAAAAATCTTCATGATATGAGGGTAAAAATGGAGGACTTGTAGAGGAAGGGATTTGTAAGACCCAGTGTTTCGCCCTGGGTAGCCCTAGTGTTGTTCACCAAGAAGGATGAAAGGAGATTAAGGTTATGTGGGTAAAACCATTTCCTAAACTAGGTGATTGTAAAGAAAAGGTATCAACTATATAGGATCGATGACCTCTTTTATTAGTTGATAGGGTCATTATGGTTCTCAAATATTGACCTCATATCAAGCTACCACCAATTGTGAGTACATGGTGAGGATATAATGAAGATAGAATTCCAATTTAACTATAGTAATTATGAGTACTTGGTGATTCCCTTTTACATGAATAATTCCCTAGTATTTTTCATGGTACTCATGAACCGGATCGTTCTACCTTTCATAGACTGTTTCATGGTATTCTTCATCAAAGATGTCCTAGGATACTCAACATCCAAGGAGGAGAACACGATATACCTAGCGATAGTTTTAGATGTAATCTAAGACAATTAGCTTTAATTTAATATCTATAACTTCCAGTTTAGTATTTAGGAGGTCTACATTCTAGGACATGTTATTTGATAATATGGTGTAGCAGTGAACCCAACAAAGGTAGAGGCATTTTTAGCTTGGGATCCACTAAAGAGAATGATGGAGGTACAGAGCTTCCTTGGGTTAGAAAGCTACTATCATATATTAATAACAGATTTCTCCAATATATCATCTCCCTTGATATATTTTACTATAAATAGGTATCCATTCATGTGTATAGAGAGGTTCCAAAAGGATTTTCAGGAGTTGAGGAAGAGATTGATGATTTCTCCCATCATGAGATTTCCAGAGAATGGTGTTAAGTATGTAGTGTTATAAAATGCATCATGGACTAGACTTGGTTGTGTTTCGATATATAGATAGGAATTTATTGCTTATGGTTCATGTAAGTCATGACCACATGAGTACAACTATGTGACCCATGATCTTGAGCTAACAATGGTATTCTTCACACTAAATATGTGGTGACACTAACTTATGGGTGACTAGTTTATCATATATTCTGACCATAAGAGTCTCAAGTATATCTTCTATTATAAGGATAAGAAATTTAGATAGAGTCTATGTCTATAGTTTCTCTAGGATTATGACTTAAAGATTGTATATACTCATAGTAAGGGGAACATGGTGGTAAATTACCTCAATAGAATATCTTGATCATAGTTGTTTAGCAAGGAATCGGAGTAGTTGGACTCATTGAAGTCATCATTTTTTATGGTAATAGAGAATATTACCTCTAGTTGATGGTTTTCACCCCTCCACTTTTATAGTGATTCAGGTATGCAGTGATTGGGGATACCAATTGTGAGACTCTATGTACTCTTATATCCATTGGACATGCTCCTGATAGATTTTTTGATGGTGAGGAGAATTTCATTTTTTTAAAATATGGATGATGGTACTAGTTGAACTGAAATATGAGGTGATAAGTGAGTTCTATACTTCACTCTTAGTAGTAAATCCAGGTGTGGTGAAGATATACCAGGACCTTTAATGGTATTTTTGGTGGCCAGGGATGAATAAGGGAGTTGCAGAGTTTGTCTCTCAATGCCTTACTTATCAACAAGTGGAGGCTGAGAACTAGATTTCAATGGGTTTATCTCAACCCATTGAGGTTCCACAATGGAAGTGGGATGGGATATCCATTGACTTCATGATAGGGTTACCACATAGTCTAGGGGATAGGATTCTATCTGGGTGATCGTAGACCAACTCACCAATTCATCCCAATTCCTATATATCTAAGAGAATAATGTAATGGAGATCTTAGGACTCCTCTATGTGAAAGAGATAGTTCAACTCCATGGAGTTCCCTTGATAATAATTTTTCACCATGATTCTCCCTTCATATCTTGTTTATGGAAAGGATTGTAGGGGGCTAGGGGGAATCAGTTGTGTTTGAGCACAGTGTTTTACCCCTAGACTAACGGCCAAACTGAGCATACCATTAGGGTCTTAGAAGACATACTTTAGGATTTTATGTTAGAGTTTGGCCATAATTGGGAGGATCACCTACCATTGGTGTAGTTTTCATACAATAATATCCATGATTCAAACATCGGTATGAAACCATTAGAGGCCTTTTATGGGTGACTGTGTAGGTCACCATTATTCTAGACTGGCCTAGGAGAGTCATCACTTATGGCCCATAGTTGGTACTAGCCACTATAGAGAAGGTGTAGATAATCCAAGAGTAGATTAGGACTATACATAGCTGTCAAAAGTCCTATGTGGATAGATGATGGAGTCATTTGGAGTTTGAGGATGAAGATAATGTGTTCCTAAGGGTTTCACATTGATGTGGGTTGTGAATATTTATCTAGGGTGGAAATATATCTATGAGATTAGTTGGACCTTTCTAGATACAACATAGAGTTAGTGAGGTGGAGTACTGCTTAGATCTACCCCTGTATTTGGACCAGGTACACAATGCCTTCTATGTGTCACATCTGAGGAGGTACATGCACAACCCATTACATGTTATCAACTAGGGTGAGCTAGCCATTGAAGATGAAGATACCATTACTGAGTGACTAGTAGATATTGAGGATTGATGGGAGAGGATCCCCCGTAGGAGATCAATTCCCTTAGTACATGTCTGCTGTAATCATAAGAATATTCAAAAGAGTACCTAAGAGTGGGAAACTTATATGCTTTATTAGTACCCACATATCATTGTATAGCCTTTTGTTTTATATTTCCAAGATAAAAATACCCAAGGTGGAGAGATACAATGACTCTGATTTTTTCATGTATTATTTTGGAATATTTTAGGGATCAGAGATGGGCATTAATACAGCATGGGATTTCAAGGCCTGGTGTGCCTGAAATAAATTTTATAAATATATTAAATATCATGCATTCATAGTTTTTCCGAAAAAGTGGAGTGACTCTTAAAATGATTCTTGGATCAAAAATATGAGCCTGTCGTTGAGTTCATAGGGTAGGTTTTACACTATGTATGACATAACCTTGGAGCGTGTCAGACATTAGGGTTCAATGATGGCATGGGTGGATTAATAAATAAATAAAATGATTTATTTGTTTAATTTAATTAATTATCATGAACTAATTTTGATCTATAAATATTCTACAATGAAAAAATATTAGGGTTATATTCATAACCCTATAGATTTGTGAGGGATCATTAGAGGATCTTATATTGGTGAGAAACGATCAGATCGTGGATCATTTATTGGTGTGTAACAGAATTCAATGATCTCGCAAATGATAATGACATATAATCATTATTTTTCAGCAATTGATCTAAATAAATCTAGGAGATTTTTATTTTTTGGATTTATCCCTATTTTATTATTCTTAAAAAAATAAAATCAATCATCCAACGAATTGATTCACCGATCGATCATATTGCAGGTACATGTTTATCTGTGAGGAATTTGGGAGAATTATTTATTTAAGTTGGATATTCGTTCATCTTTCTAACAGTATCTGATTGAGTCCAACCCAAAACAACCGATTTTAGTTCCTATTTTTCATGTTTCTTAATTTTCTCCCACCATTATTTATGCGATCATCACCAATATTCATTTTGGGTAGGTGATTCAACAAATACCAGATAAACAACTCTTTCTCACCCATTTCATGGCATAATGAATTGTTATTGTAGATCCAATTTTGGATCCATGTTAGGATCAAGCTATGATAATGGTGACAACAAATCTAGATGGGTCCAATAATTTCTATTCATTATGGTTTGATGGTTCGTCTACAAACGGCGCATCCGAGCATTTCTCGGGCAGTTTCAAAGGATGCATTCGGACGAGTAGAGACGGGGAGGCTTATTTGTACTAAATCCATCCTATCTAGTGTGATTTTTTGTTGGATCAAAGTCAATGGTATCATAGACATACATAGAGGAAGAACACATGGGTTCTGGAAAATCTTATAGTACACAGCGTGTATTTTGGAGTTACACATCATGTGGGACCCCCCCCCCCTATGCAGTGCTTGGGTTCCATGGAGAAGATAAATATAAAATGGTGTTTTATAGCTATCACATAGAATATAACCCTTACCTGGTAGCTTAGTGTGTACCTCATAGGGTACACAGACACGGAAAGGAGTACACAGGCTCAGACATGCCATGTACTTGGGCACAGACATAGCCAGCCAGACAAAGACATTGTTAGGAGTAAACGATCTCAGACACACCACGTACTCAGACACAGACATGGGTATGGGTCTTAATACACCGGTAGAACCTAGTTTTAAAGTATCATGGTGTGCACTACCAATAAACACCATGTATTCTTTCAATGATGGCTTGGAGACCTTTTCCTATTCAACTTGATAGGTTTCATTAGGGTATGTTCCCTTGATCTATTCCCTGAGGGGTTATTATGGAACTGTATTCTACACATAGGATGGTGATACCTTCAAAGGGACTTCAGTCTTGGATAGAGTTGTTGGAATACTTCCATGAGGCCCAGGGTGAGATCATATATCATTATTATTACCCTAGGTGGTGTTTTTGGTATCTTCGTGGCCAACACTATGTAGACGTTGATCTCCTACTTAGTAGGTTAATATAGATTGGGTTATTGGTATACCCCATGTCCTTGGGTGTGATCCCCCTTCTAATTATCATTGTATTCAAACTTATAGTGTGTAATTATCTTGGTGATAACCAATGATCCTAACATCTCAGATGGATTCCATTAGTGCTTTTTGACTCATGGAGTGTGTTCTCCTAGACGAGTTCTATGTTGAAATTTCAAGTAGGAATCCTAGGCTGGTTTTATGGTTGTAAATTTACCTTTAGACTTTGTTTATATGTTGATTATATCTGGATATTCCTATTATATGTGTTGTATACATATACCTATGATGGTCTAACTATTATTCTTGATTCCATATACTTAGGGATTTTTGGGTGTCATACTGGGTATTTTTTTACTCACCAAAGAATGGGATTTTCCCTCATGTATCATATCTTATGTAGATTATTGGCCTTTTGATATATCCCTAGAGGGACTAGGAATAAGAATATCTTAGTGAGACAAACAGACCAAGGTGTGTTCCTGTGGTCTCCTTGACAGCATTTCTCACCCACTTTACAATTTGGCCTTTTTTAAGTTTCTTTACGGTGGGCTTGTATTTGGCCCTTTTTCTTTCCAGTACTTTTTTTCATACTCTAATGGTGTGATTTTAGATTTATGCATGCATGGTGATCAGTTTTTTTACATTTCAACATTGTATAGGCTTGGATATGTGTGAGTGTGTACAAGTACATTAGACTAAGGCCTCCTGTGTGTGTGATATACCTACTCGATGCCAGTCACTATCCCCTAACCTATTGGAGATAGACTTGATGTGGTCATGGAAAAATCCCCATTGGTATGGGTCAGGATAAGACTACCCCTAGGTATCTCTTATAAAAAATGGAAACTGTAAGTCGTCACATTCTCAGCCACTCATACACAAACCTACCACTACCCTATTATCACATGATATATAAATACACATATAACATGAGAATTAGTCAAGAACCACCTACGTAGAGTTAGAATGCCTCTACTAATTGAATAAATCTGGCTGATCCAACTTCAGTTGGAAGAAAATCGATAATCTAAAAAAAAATATTTTTTAGGGAACAAACAGTAAAAAATAGAGAAACAATAAGAGAAACCAAGAGTAAACACTCTAGGGAATCTATCTTTACCTGTAGCTACTCTTTTATTCGTACCTTTTCAATATTTATCAAGAATCAAAAAAATCACTTAGAGATGAAGAGGGGAATGAGAGTACATTATAAGTTGTAAACATTATATTTTATTTGAAAAATCCCTAATCCCACTTTTATTATTTTATTCCCAAATTAATGATTCATTTTAATTATTTTATAAAAATATGGAAAAAATAAACATTTTTAATTTTTTATAATGTCCCTAAACCTTATGTATGGACTCTGAAGACTCTTACGTATCACCCCCTCATAACCCTTACATATCATAGGGAACATTAACACTTTACTAAATTTTCTGAAGGGAAATATTCTTATGTATTTAAGAAATTTATGATTTTTTTACCTTTAAATATTAGATGAATCTTGCATACCTAGGAAATACCCTTACATATCACCAACTGAATCCCATACTTTACCAATTTTTTAATCTAAAAAGGAAACTTATGTATCGGAGAGTTACTCTTTCATATCAACCCTTTATCATAGAGTTGCTTTCTTATATATAAGTTAACTACATAATTACTTTTACACATCATAAATATTCATTTCCATAAAAAAAAAGATGGATCTTATGTATGGGGTTCCCATACATAATATTAAATTTCACACAATGTGATTTCCAAGACTATGACAAATTTCCCCAACCCTTAATAGGGTGACTCTTATGTATAAGACTTATCCAAATTTTCCAAACATTGGAATATTATGAATGATGACTCTTACACATCATAAAATGGATCTTACATATGAGAATTTTTAAATTTTTAGAAATCAGTTGCAACTCACCCAAGATAAGCATAGCCTATGACTCACCCCAGTCGTATTGTGAAACTAAAAAATTATTTTTTTTATAATTTTTTTGCAACTTTAAAAAATTAAAATATTTGTCCCAAAAATGATCAAAGCTAAAATTTCAATATAATCCTACACAAAACTCTTTTAATACCTTTATACCTATTTAAAATAACACAAAACCCCTGAGACCATGCTAACTTTTGAGACTCGATCCCTAACCTATATTGAAACCCTCAATGCCTTGACAGGGTCAAAATCACATGGTCAATCTAATATCTAACTCAAATTACCACTCTCAAATACCCATGACTTTACAAACTCTCTCCCATGTGAGAGATCGTCATTGAGATATCTTGGGAAGCACGCTAAAAAACTCTTACCAAAACATGATTTCCTCACTTAATCCATTACTAAAACATTTAGATAATTCTAAACACATCTATCTCTTTCCTGATCACTCTGTTTACCTAATTCCCACCAATCAATCCCTTAATTGAGCACTCCCCTCTATAAGAATCACTTGCCCTATATCACTATAACTAAACTACCCTAATGTAATAATGGTTTCACCTCATTCCATCATTCTAAATTTTTCATTCACCAGTTATCCACAAATAGCCACTGAACATCAATTATCATCACCTTTATCATATCAATGCGCATTTTCTCCTCACATCATACCTGATGCCCATACTATTCCATATAATACTCGATGCTTATATTTTACCTAATACCTATGCATCCTACACTAATCAACCATCAAGTCTAATTCACATACCTCAATTAACATTTTTTTTGTTCCATTTATCACATACACATACCATATACTAGTATACTCCATAAAAGACAAAATCCACCACACTCATATTATACCCTTTCAATTTCTCTTAGAATTTCTTTAATTATGTCACCTCGATCACATATAGCTGAGTTGAAGCTCAAATAACTAATACATATCCTCCTTGTAAAGTCACACTCACCATCATCCCTTACCCCCACTACTAATTATCTCTTTTACTATCTCATATCACACATGTTTTTGTAATCAAGATACGAGCTCTGGGAATTTCTCTTGGTCCTACCATAGATTCCTAGGTATGAATTAATCCATGTCTTCCACCTGACTATAAGATTACCCAAAAAATTAACTCTAGATGTACCATCCATCCACATTCTTTACACTCCTTCATTAGTTGATGGCACTAGGTTCAAACATTCTCAGTATTCCCACACTGAAAAAATGTCACTGGCAACCAACTCTATAGTGTCATCATTAATTCCTTTACTATGTTCACCCCATTTGACTCCTCATACCCTTAATTTTAACTAATCATACTTCCAATACCTTTATCGTATATCACCAATATCTATCTCAGTACACTACCATATATCAAGTTTTTCTCTTTTATTAGAACTTAGTTCACTGCCTCTGAAAAGGAGGTTAGATGGAAGATATTTACATGCATTGTGATAACATTTCATAAACAATCCTTGAATCACCACACCATGGAAACCTCATCCCCCACCAATTTCATTGAAAACTATATTAACTATATAAACCTATAATTATAATCCATAACCGGGGCCTCTCCCTTCACCTTGTGTATGAACTCTAAAGCTCTATCCACCCTCAATTTCTAAGGGATGAAGTTCTTTAAGAACATCACCTCAAAGTTTTTTCATGCCATCCCCTCATGTTTATAGGATTTTACTTTTATATCCCTCCAATTTTTTTATGGTAATCTAATCATGTACATATCTATATTCACTCTCTTCCTTGGTGGTATCTCAATTTAATTGAAGTTAATATGTACTAACTAGATCCAATACTCTATTTTTGTGGGTCCACCTTCTCCCTAGAACAAAAGAGGATGTTTTGATTGGAACTCTTGTGTTAGATATTCCATGGATGACTCAAATCCCTAATATCCCTAGTTAATTATCTATATAACTCTCTCCAAGATCACATTGATATTCTCATCGGACCTCTTCCATATCTCTTCTATTTGTAGTGGTTATCTAGCCTAACTTGGAACCTCTATTTATGGATCATGCTCACCTATGCCCTTAGGGGCCTCATCAGATGTATGCCTCAATGACACTCTATCTTCACACTCTCAGTGCTCCAATGAAGGACTTAGGTGGAATCCTGTTGAGAATTTAACACCATGATCAATACATATATAATTGTCTGAATATCAAAAATAGGGAAATCTATAATAGGTAGTGTGACCCATTATCCATGGAACTTCCCTACTGCACCCAAGTCTCATACCATATGGCCTAATTTCCCTACCTACCAATGTTAAGATCAAGTACCACACAAACCATACACACACAGACTCACATACTTATTCACACTAAGAATCACATAATCAGTCTAGCTAAGTAGAATTCTACCAAGAATATATATAGTAAAACACCATATAGGTTGTTTCTAACATTTTAAATATCTAAACCCATTCCCATTCAATTACATAAACTCAAATAACAACCAAAGATAGGCAAATTAATTTCATGTGAGCCCTATATTCCAATAATGATGATTGAGTACCCCATATCACCTCTTGGATCCAAGATTCCAAGACCATAAATCAATAACATCAAGTAACCATTAATCCAAATCAAATAACCAAAACATAACCACAAAAACCAAAACATCAATCCCAATTTTCCTAGTAACTTATACTTCAGTCTATACTTATATTAGACATGCACGTAACATGAAATCCATTCCAAGTCCGATTTTTAAAAGTAATTTCTGACACTTTCCTAAGTCATAAATATAACATATCACAAATAAAAAATAATAATCTATTTGATATCAATTTGTAACCAACTTTCTATAATACCATTTTTTTAATATCCCTGTATAGATCACTCAATCGTAACTAGACCATTTTTACACTAGTCCATTTTTCCACTAGTCCATAGGCACACCACCCCATATGCTAAAGGATTCCAATTAGAATTTAGGTTCTAAGAGGAGATGGTTGAGAAACTATACTCATTAAGGATAAATAATAATAATAATAACATGAAAATAATATTAGTAATTGAAAATAACAACAATAAACCAGAACATATATATGATAATCCATTTAAAAATATAATATTCCAAGTGAGTTACAAAAAAAAGATGAGATCACTCATAGGATGATAAAATATTTACATGAAAAAATGTACTAAAATAAATATCTAAACTAGCACTAAGGGTCCAACCTAACCATCAAAAAACCATATCATCCAACCCATGCACCAATAGCACTCCTATGTCTATAAGGCTCTAGAGGATGAGGCTTTTCCCTTACTTGTACCATGAAACATAAAGTATGTATGATTCTTGGAGGGACCATTCATAGTGTGAGTATAAACTTAATAGACCACCATCAATAGTTTCCTTAATTGCTTTCCATGCATATATCAGTGTAATCAATGAGAAATAAACAAAAACTAATGCACACCACTCAACATGATCCACTTATGCTCAACCGACCTTAATTAATCCTTTACCTTCTTCGACCAGTGTTAGAGGGAAATCATATATATTTAGTCTTTCATGTTATAAATTCCCTTGGTAATGGTTTCTGATTCTTTCATTGGGGCATAAACATCTATCTATTTTGGAGGGTGAAGACACGCTGACTGTTACCCCACATTACCGCTTTCCAAAGGTGGGTGGCATATGTCGCCTATTTAGGGATGTTTTCTCCTTGATTGAAATGGGATGATGGGATGTCAGTTTCTCCTTCCATTGATTCCTCCTCTGAGTTCATAACCTAGTCAGGGTCTCCCTTATATATTAAGACATTGTTCATGAAACTCTTACCAGTGTCATGTCTTCATGGACTCTGGTTAATTACACTGCTTCTAGCAGGACATTCCAAGGGGTCTGGTCGGGGCAGTAACCTTCGGTCGGGGGAGTAGTCACGTTGGGCATCACTGGCGTTTTGGGTGCTGGAACACTAGTGTGTCTGGGTTTCTTCCCCTTATTATAGGTATTATCGAGGTCATAGAATCTTGAGGCATCCCACATCGAGTGTGGGGAATTATATTCCATGGGCATGTCTCTGAGGTTTTCCTCAGCTTCCCATGTTTAACACAGGGTATGCTGTGAGTTTAACATCTAGCGGAGATGGATCAGACTGATCAGAATATTGACTGGAGTGGATCAGATGGGTGAAACCACTAGAGGGAACACTGATGCTAGGGATAACACGTGGTTAGTTACCCAAGTGCTGCTAAGATCAGTGAAGAGGTGAATTGACATGATCTCATTGGGATGTGGCGACCCGTGTAAGAATCAGGATGGATGATAAAGAGTTGAATGAAGTTGTGTGGTAATGAGACGGAACAATCGTGAAGGTGATGGTAGTATTGGTATTGAGCCTCTGAGAGACTTTCTACGTATCCTTGTGGAAAGGAATCAAATTCTGCGTAGTTCGGTAAGGCGATGGGACACCTAAGGAGGCAACCCATATGAAGGGGACCATAAGAAAGTGGAACCTCCAGGTTGGGGCTTGACCTTCCCAAAACACATAGTATCGAGGGAAATACTAGGATGAGACATGGGTGATGGGCTTGAACATCAGGGAGGTGTCCTACGTACCTTGCCTTGGCTAGGGTCAAAGTCCTCATAGTTCAGGACAGGGCATAGAGTCGAGGTGTGCGTAGAGGACAGCGACCCAATGACATGCTGGGGCTTACGCGTGGTTAGCAGCCTGAGGTTATTTTGATGCCAATGGGATTAAACAAGGATGTGGGTCTCAGTAAAGGGATGACAACAGCTTACTGTCGCTTATAGAGTACAATGGCTTACCGCTAATTGGGGTTGACAATGGATTACCACTGATTGGGGTTGATAACGGCTTATTGCTGATTGGGGTTGAAAATGTATTACCGCTGATTGGGTTTGAAAACGGCTTACCGCTGATTGGGGTTGACAATGGATTACCACTGATTGGGGGACATTTTAGTGTCATGTGGGAAAAAAGGGGTGTACAGTTTAACGTCATGCAGGATAGGGGTGGACCAACATGAAGTAGTCAGTACTGATAGGTGTTGGGCTTGAACCTCAAGGAGGATTCCTACTTACCTTGCCTTGGCAAGGATCAAAGTCCACATAGTTCCAGGATGGGTGTTGGTGAACCGATGTGAAGGGGGTCAGGACCAATAGGTGTTGAGCTTGAACCTCTAGGAGGCTTCCTACGTACCTTGCCTTGGCAAGGATCAAAGTCCATGTAGTTTGGGATGGTGTTGGTGAACCAACATGAAGGGGGTTGGGACCAACAGTTGTTGGGATTGAACCTCTAGGAGGCTTCATATGTACCTTGCCTTGGAAAGGATCAATGTCCACATAGTTCGAAATGGTGTTGGTGAACCGACATGAAGAGGGTTGGGACCAATTTTGTTAGGCTTGAACCTCAGGGAGGCTTCCTACATACCTTTCCTTGGTAAGGATCAAAGTCCACTTTATTTGGGTTTTGTGTTTGGTGAACCGATGTGAAGGGGGTCAGGACCCATGGTTGTTGGGATTGAACCTTCGGGAGGCTTTCTACGTACCTTTCCTTGGAAAGGATCAAAGTCCACGTTGTTCAAATAGTGTTTGGGTCTTACACTCTAGGTTTCCTAGAGAGGATGGCATGGTCGATGCTTACTCTAAGCCCATGTGAGTCATGATCTGTGTGAGAAACAAGAGGAAACATAGACTTGATGATCATGTCATGAAAGGTTCATTCATGGTAAGTGGAGTGGGTCTTACACGTGGTTAGTGGCCCAAAAAGGAAACAGGGGCTTACATGTGGTTCGCAGCCCAAAGAGGAAATAGGGGCTTACGTGTGGTTCACAGCCTATGAATATGGAGATTGGGACTTACTCTAGGATGGAAGCCCAGGTGGAGACAAAGCCCAGTGGGAAAGGTATTTGGAATGGAAGAGAGGAGGGTTCTGGTGCCCATCCCCCCTCTGGTCTTTGTCCAGGAAGAAGATAGGAGGAGAATGGATGCTTCCTCCCACAAGAAAGGTTGGGTTCTTACACCAAGGTGGTTTCCCTTTCCCCGCAGACAAACACCGCTCCAGCAAAGAGGATCTCATTCCATGTGAGGAAGATTTCAATCCTGTGGAGACTAGCAAATGTGGAGAATGTATAAGGTGGGGAACCCCGTGTATGATGCATGGGGTGAGGCCTCAGTTTAATGTCATGTGCTGAGGATGATGATGCTTAACAGTTTAACATCCTACAGCTCGGATGGGGCAAGTTCACTCGGTACCCCCTAGGACTTACAAAACTGATACCCGCTCGCCCTTGAGGAAGGGAAGGCATTAGAAATTTCATGTGAAGGGGGTGTTATGGAGTGATCCATTGAGGGGCCCATGTTATCATGGCTATATGAAGAAGCAATAGCCATTAGCATGCCTATGAGAAGAAGCATAAGGCTAAGAAATTCAACGGGCAGCACCACCCAAGGGACTTTTAAATCACTTAATGCAAACCTCGAGGGTCACACGGGAAAAGGAGTTGTGGAGAAAAGGGGTTCATATATAGAATCCTCATGAAGCTATGGTTCTCCATGTATTGGAGGGGCTTCATGAAGGGGTATGCTTCACAATGTGAAGTGGCCTAGCCTAGGCATAGGGAATAGGTGCGTATGAAAGGTGCTTCGTGAAGTAGAAAGGCTTTCACGGAGCAGTGCTTCGCAAAGTAAGGGTTCCCTATGAAGTGTATAATTGAGAATAAATTTGCTTCACAAAGTACAGTGACCCTGCCTTAGCATTTGGGTTACATGAGCATGGAGATTACTTTATGAAGAATTAGTGCTTCGTGAAGACTTGAGTCCCCGTGGGGATCCCCTTCCTTCGTGAAGGCCCATGGGCACCAAGAAGGGAATTACCCTTTGAAGAGGGGTTGAATTTAAGAAAAGGGAAAGGAAATTCATGATTCTAAAGTAACTTAAAGAGATCATGGTTTTCATTGTAGAAATTGCTTCACGATTTGAGAACTAAGAAGGAGAAAGGTCGGAGGATCCATCCTTTGGGCTCGAGGGGATCTCGGTATTTATAGGAAAGAGGCGCAATGAAGCTGATCTCGCTTGGTGTGAAGACACATGGTGTTTTTTCATAACCGCGGAGCCTCCCACTTACTTGCTCCACAGCGGCTTCACAAACGTCAAATTGCATTGCAGAGCCTCCTGCCCCCTTTCTTTGCAGCGGCTTCGCAAATGTCATTCCAGTTCATGGAGCCTCCCGACTCCTTGCTTCATAGTGGCTTCACAGAGGGGGAGCTTCGCACCGGTCATGGTGCTGTGGGGATATATGGACGAGCTTCATGAGGAAACCCTAAGGGCTTCGTGTTTGCTCTTCCTCTTCCCAAATTTTGGCACAAACAAATGCCCCCCCCCCCCCTCATACTTGGAGATGAGGAGAAATTGAGGGTCAAATTATGAGGTTTAATCACCAAAACTCATTATTCAATCATGGAGAGGGATCATGAAGGAGGCTCGTGAGGTAGAGGGGAAGCGCCTAGGATAAGAGCGTTGTGATGCTTTCCACGATTGAATGCACTGCAAAGCACAAAGGGTCATCACCTATAAATAGGGTAGGAAGACCTCTCTTTTTTCCTTTATCACCTCCACATTTTGGCATTTAGTGCTCTAGATTCATGATTCTCTGTGTACCCCACGATTTCCCTTCGTGAATCGGGCCTTCTGCTTTGTGGCACACAACGAGTCTTCAACTCCGTAGCAGTGCACTCTACGGCTTGTGCTTGAAGGTCGGGGTAGGGCTCCACGATCTCTCTACTGGGGCCAAGCTCTACGAATGGTCATCACGAACAATCTCTATGAAAAATCTTCACAAACCAAAACCAAAAATGTCCAAATTTCAAAAACTAAATGACTCACCAGGAGGTTACAGAGTTTTCCTTGTGGATGTTGCCCGAAGGGAAGAAATTAAAGATAGCTCAGGTATAAGGGAGTTCATATGAAACCATTCTGACCATAATTTGCCGGTGGAGCTATTGTTAGAGAGTCAGGAGGACAATACACTATTCATTAGGTTTCCTCTATATGGATTTGGCCTAAGGGATGACATCTTCATCCCTGAAGCAAGCAGGGAAGATCCAGCTTACTAGTTCAGGAGCACGCCATGTCAGCGCTGGTGGTTCAGGGTGGCTGACGACCATACCTGGGAGGACTTCACACCCATCAACGTTGAATGTCTGTACAATCATTTGAATAAAATTGATGAGAAGGATCTATATCCAGAGATATCTTCTCTTTTGTACCATACTATCTTGAAGGAATCCTTGAAGAACCTAGAGAAGGGGTAGTCTGATGAGTGGGATCTGCACTAGGGAGGCAACTTCATAGATGACTAGGCCTGGGCCTACTTGGTAGGTGTCTCGTGCAAAGAATTTGGGGCATAACTGAGGAGAGTGTGCCTATATGAGGTGGCTTGGGCCTCCCAATTCCATATTTATCAGCTGAATCAACTGATGTTGGAATTACTGAGCAGATGTTCGTCGAGGACCAACACCTTCCATTTGCCCCATGGAGAGGTCGGCATCAGTTTATGGGACCTGCATCAGATCTTTATGGTCCCAATACTGAGGGAGATCTATTTTGAGTTTCTCCCCATCATGGGTGAGTGGGATAATCTGGAGTAGATGCCACTGCTGGTGATAGAATTGATGGACCTAGTGCTAGGAGAGGACAAGCAGTCGGTGAGGGACGTCCATTTCAAACAGTGGTTCAAGCAGTTCTTGAACTTTCTAGAAAATAAAAAGTTCCATGTGAGGCCTCAAACTTGCCTGAAGGGGGCTCAATAAGGCAAGGAGCACTTGTACTGGCAGCTCTTAGAGGATAGCCAGTGGAAAGCCTGGGGATTCAGTGTTAGCACTGAGTAGTAACTAGTAGTCAGGTTGGCTGCATTCATTATGGTGCTCATCTGTGGTTGGATCCTGTCTGTGAGAGATACAACATGGGTGAGTGACCGAGCACATTTATCACGACGTCCATGTTGGCGACAGGAGGACTAGTCAACCTTGGTATCTTGATGCTCACCAAGATATACAAGATTTTGTGTCATATCAATAAGGGGAAGAAACCACATAGGATATGTGGTCCATTCTACCTCCTGTATGGGTGGATAGTGGTTCATGTCAGGGGTATCTACGAGTATCCAAACCCTATATCCCCTCCAAGATCAAATTTTTGACTGTCTATTCTGAATGCAGTAGGGATCATTCCAACTAAGCTGACCATGCAGGTGGTACTGAACCGATTCTGAAACGTAGATGAGTTCAATTTTCACCTATTCCCGTTTCCAGTGGGTGTGTTCACTGCTGATGGCCAGGGAAGAGAAGAGCATCGGTCCTACCTCCTGGCCTTTCTAGGTGGAGTCCTGGTGGCATGGGTGGACCTCAAGTCCCTCTATAAGTCATACACCCTGTACCGATTTTCAAGGCAATTTCGGTGCATGCAGCGACTGACCCCATGAGTCAATTTGGGGGTGCTCTACGAGGACCACCTATGTGTGATGAGGCGGATATGGATCATGTTAACATGAGAAGATGGGAAGATGCGGAATGATCTCCCTCCAGCCATGGTCATCTTCGGGCTAGTAAAGGAGTACACCAATAGCTGGTAGGTGGCCTACCCTGGGATGATACTCAAGCAGCCAACCGTTTGGGATAGCAATGGAGTGCCTCCCCAACCTCGAGGTCGGGGCTAGAAGGTGGCGAGGATATCTCGTGGTGGTGGGGATACAGTGGCAGTGAGGCCTGCACTAGTCGAAGGGGAGGTAGTAGCAGATCCAGTGGCAGTAGCAGACTCAGTGGTCCCAAAGGAGTAGAGTCATCTGGAGGGGAGGCCACCAAGGGGATTCCGCAAGATATCCACCCAGGATCCGGGGAAGTGGTTGTACCATATAGACATTCTGGAGAACGTTGTCTTCCTCGAAGCTTGGGATATCTGGAATGTCAACCAGCATTTCCTCAAACCTTCTGAGATGTGGAAACACCTGAACCATCTCAGGATGAATTTTCCAGGGATCGGCCCTGTCAGGGACTGCTTTGCAATATCCCAGGCAAAGGAAGAGTAATACCTGGATGTGTTAGAGGACTTTGTGCAATCCTGGGGTGCCCTGTGTCCAATGACAAACCGGTTAATGGTGTTTTTGGATCGAACGTCCCCTCTATATTTATCGGTTGTGAAATTGAGGGAGTTATTTCCTCTTCATGAAGAATCGGACGAATCCTCCTAGGAGGAGGAGGCTGGTAGAGGGATCCCTCTGGAGGAGGGTGAAGTTGGTAATTCAGAACCATAAATTGAAGGTTTTTTAGAGGCCCTTGAGGTAATACTCTAAGTACATTCCTTAGGGTCCACTTCCAAGTTACTTTGGACTCCTCATTAATATATAAATTGTACAGCAGGGCCTTATACGCAGAACTTGTTTCCTTCCTACAGTTGATGCAGTTGTGGGGCCTTCGGGATCTATGTCTATAGCTATGGTGATTACCACATCCAATGAGGATGGGACACCAGGGTTGGTTCTTCCATAGTTTTCATACATCCCAATAATAAATAGAGGGCCACGCCTTGGGGTCCCAATAAAAATAACCCAGGAGTGACACTGACTATTCGATCTCTGTAAGTCTCCTTTACGAAATTCATGACTTCCACCCATTTATTAGGTTAACTAACACCCGTGAACTTTTTTGTATTCACATATCTTCAAATGGTGTGGGCTGCCTTGGAAAAGTTGGTCAGAGTTCCTGGCAGTGCCTTTCCCTGGGGAATGTCAGTGGTCGTGGAAGCAAACACCCAAACTGACCAAGCTACGGTGCTCCCGATCACTGGTGGGACCATTAGTAGGACAGATTATGAGATCATTGAGGTGGGATCTGATGATGAAGATCAATTGGACAGAACGGGTCCTTCCATACCCAATCAGACACCAAATGCAGAACTTTCTAATGAGTTCTTGGGGGCGTTTCCCACATATGAACATGTTGACCCAGCGGATTTGGATGAGATGGACTCTGATGAAGAGGATAGAAAATCGCATTTCGCCGGTCATGGAAACTGATTAAGTGATTCATTGATGAAACCCCTCAGGCATAATTGATAAACCAGATAGGGAGGCTTCGGTCCCGGCTGCATGAACTGTGCACTGGGGGAGTGGATGCCCAGCGTCCCCACATGCTCATCCAAGATCTCATGGTAGAGAAGATTTAGGAATATGACTGTGGACTTTGTGTGGACTAGAAGTGGAGAAAAGCGGTGAACAACAAGAGGCTCTAGGAGTCTGAAAATGAGATTCAATGCCTGAAGGTATAGGAAGATGAGCATTACACTTTCCTCACCGTGCAATCAAAGATTATATCGTGTCTGAAGGCCCAGTTGGAGGAGGCTGAAGAGCGCATGAAGCAAGCCTCCGAGGAGATGACCGCCATCCAAACCAATGAGGAGTAGGCCTAGATTGCGGCTAACAAACTACACCCCATTACTACTGAGGAGGAGCGAGAACTAAATAGGAGACAGTGAATCCTGGATGTCACAAGTCAGAGGGTGGCGGAGCTACAATGCTCCTTTGACGGGGTCAACCTGTCCATGGGAGGGGTTGATCCTCAGGTGCTGTGATGCATGTAACTTTTGAACATACTTTCATGATTTGATTATTTATGCTGGATTCATGCGTAATTTCTGTTATTCATTTTTGGTCTATTTCATTCTCGTTGCATTCGTGGAACATCTAGTAATAAATCCCTAAGCTCACGTGGGTCGGGCCCGATGTGATAAACAAGGGATGACCACCTTGGTATTCCATCCGAATATAAGAGTGCAAACCAAGATTTAGGAATCCGGGGTTTGAAAAACCAATCTGGATTTCTAGGAAGAAAGGGGGAGGCCTGACTAGAGAATGAAGGTCTCAGAAAAATCGAAGTGACATCTCTCCAACGTGCTCTGGTGCACAAGTGGGGTAATGCCAGGGGCATTGGAATTTATCCGAACATAGAGGAGTGGGAAGTGTGAATCAAGATAACTAAGATTCGGAATATTGTGGGGTGGTGTGACAATGAAGGATAACTGCTTACCATGTTCGAAACACAGTACCCGTATTACATTAGATGAAAATAGAGATAAAAAATGAGGGCCGACTGTTGACCATGTTTGAAATGCAGGACCTGACTCAAAATACTACCCATTTGTCTTCCAAAATGTTGGCCCAGGATAGTAGGAAAGCCAAAGGTCTGGCATCCATACTGTTAGGGGGTTCTTTTAGACGTGAAATAGGACGAGGATCCAAACAAAGGGTCATGCAAAGTGGGGAGGGTGGAGTGATGGGTTGTTTGATCGGATTCCAAGACTCCTGAAATTATGCTACCATGGTGAAGACATGTTAGGTGGGCACATCAGTATGATCGGGGATCAAACCTACTTCCGAACAGAACCTCTCTGGTAAGGACCTAGAATGATCTGCAGTTTTATGTAACACCAATAACGATGATAGATATGTAGTTTAAAGCATCGTACGGTGAGGAAGGTGCACAAAGTTTAATGGTCGTACTTCCTGGACCAAGATCTAGGCTGAGGGGTCAGAAGGGTTAATGACCCTGAGGCTGGGCCTGAGGTAGAATGCCCGGGAGTCACTACATATACCATAAGGATGAAAATCAAGAAAAACGTAGTTCTTAAGAATGGTGTGGCCCAAATCCAACATTGATAGGGGAAATACTCTCTAGTAAGGGATCTGGTGCATCCCATGATTAACATGGGGCATCCTGAACTCGTTCAGGATAGAACTGCAGTTTAGTGTCATGCATTGAGGACATATGGGATTGTGCAGTTTAACATGATACGATAGGATGAGGAGTGAAAGGGGAGATCCCAATAATGGAGTATGTGATACGGTAGCAATAAAATCAATGTAAATGAAGACATAAAGAGTCTACAACACACCACGTATCCCCGGAGGAATTTCTTTAGGTCAAGGGACCAAAAGTGAAAGTTAGGCTGGGTCCGAAGAAAAGCAGTCGGGCATTCCTACGTACCCCATGAGGATGGGAATCAAACCATACATAGTTCTGAAAGCGTAGTTTAACATCATTCGGGATGATGAAAGGAATGTGTGGCATGGATGTGCTAGTACACGTCCTACCAAAACTACTAAGCCCATGTGAGTCATGCTTGATGTGGGAAAAAAGGAGTAGTTATGTGACTTTCCTAGAATAGGAAGGCACATGTTAGGGGAGATGGGACTCTAGGTGAATTACATCCCAATAATTCTGACCTGCCTACTTGATGCACCTAGATGTGTAAAGGGGTAAAGTCGAGTATGTTGGAATTCCACTTGAACATAAGGAATTTGAAATATGTGAATCATGATGCTCGAGATCTGGACCACAATGATGGTGGCGTGATGATAGGGGATAACTTTTGACCATGTTAGAAATACAGTATCTGTTTTACATTATCCTAGAATGGGTATAAACAAATGAGGGTTGACCGCTGACCATGTTCAAAACACGGGACCTATCACAAATTTCGCCCGAGGTCCTCAGGGACATTGGCCCAAGACGATAGATAAGCCAATGTGTCATGAGACTAGGCCATAAAGGGGGTTCCTTCAGACATGGAAGAGGATGAGGATCTAAATAATGGTCACACAAAGCTTGGACATGGAATGAGTGAATGTCCCTATGAAAATTCCACACTTTGGGCTCTTTGTCACAATGCATCTGAGCATGAAAATAAGATGTATCAGATAGAGGGAGTCGAGTCCCTTTCTAAGGGAAAGGGCCCTGGGGTCGCACGCTTCAAGCTTAAGGTCCTAGGGTGGACCATTAAGGGGGGAATTTATTTAATAAAATGTGCACAGGGCGGAAAATTAGCCAAACCTGATGCATAGTTCCCCTAGGGAGATCTTAGTTCAGGGTCATAGAAATCGGACCAGATTGGGAAAAGATAAGGGAGTCACATGGTGCAGCTGTTGAAAAACCCGACGTGAATGAGAACCCAAGAGGTACCCGCCACACCAAATGTTCTCAAAAGATTTCGGGCCAAGGGGCTAAAGAGAGGGGGCAGGATTTTAGATTCCTAGGGCTGGACCTTAAGAAAAGATGCCTATGCATTCCTACATATCCCATGAGGATGGGAATCAATCCATACGTAGTTTTGGAAGATTTCGTGCAGTTTAGAATCTTGCAGCAAGGACATGGAGTGGTCTTATTTTATAGTCATAAAGCTCGAACCATAAATGGAATTGAATGAGGGAGATGTGTGGTAAATTAATTACTAAAACCAACGTGAATGTGGATAGTAGGAGTCTGTATCACCAGAATGTGCTCCCCAAGAATCTTTTAGGTTGAGGGACTAAAATTGAAAGTTAGGTTGGGCCCGAGGAAAATTTATCGTCTGTTCCTACGTACCCCATGATAATGGGAATCAATCCATACTTAGTTCTAGAGATATCATGGTAAGGTACTAGTGCCAGGTATAGGTCGTGAGGGTCTAGACCTCACACCAAAAGAAGCGGTATTTGATAGATCTTGTTTGTCCTTTAGGGTAGATATGTGTTTTTTTTGTGAAGTGATAAACCTAGTACAGAGAATCCTAGTATCTCTATTGGAATAAATCCATATATAGGCATTGACAAATGGTATGGTGGATAACCAATACCCAACGTGATGTCCCCTTGAGTGAGGACACCACGATGTAGTGTCGTTTTTCGTCATGCGGTCAGGATGATATTGTCATCGTTTAAGGTCATGTGGTAAGACCAACCATGAATTTAAATTTTGTGCAATAAAGACATAATAGTTTAGATTCATGTGAGACTATGGGGGGAATGCGCATAACGTGCTAAAGCATACCCTATGTGAATGAAGATGGGGCCTGTATTAGACCATGCATGATTCTGAAGAAGAAACCTCAGGCCGAGGGGCCTGTAGAGGTCAGAAAATATGGAGATGGATATATAGAAGAAACGTCTCGGTGTTCCTACGTATCCCATGAGGATATAAATCAAGCCACACATAGTTCTGAGAAGAGGACGTGTAAGGAGATCTAATTTTAAGGTCTTAGAGCTCAGACCATGAAGAAGAAAAACTCTTCAAAGCAAGTGCAGACCTCAATCTGATCCCTAAGCCCATGTGAGTCAAAATCAGGGTGGGAAACAATTGAGGAAGATGTCTTTGCAACACATGGGATACGTGTGAAGGAGAAATCAGTGCGGATCCCCAAATGATGCCTTACCGCAGCTTTGTCCTCCTAACGTGTGAATGTGCACTGAGGGATAGTACCAAGAGTGTCGAGATTCCACTTGGAAATGATGGGGTGGAAAATTATGTGAATCCTGTAACTGACATTTTAAGACTTGATGGGGTTGGCGTGATGATGGAGGATAAATGTTGACCATGTTTGAAACACAATATCCATATAGTGTGACCTTGAATGGGAACAACAAATGAGCGTCAACTGATGACCTTATTCATAACACAGGACTTGTATCAATTTGTTGTTCAAAACCCTCAAGGACGTTGACCCGCAATGGTAGGAGAGACATTGGAGTGAGCATCCATGCCATTTTGGTGTCCATTCAGATGTGAAAGATAATTCAATCCCAAATGAAGGCGAACATGAATCCTGAAAAATGGTTAAGAGCATGTCCAGGTAGAATCTGACACTCTAGGTTCTAAACCAAAGTACTCCTAGTCACATTGGTGAATCACCAAAGAGGGTTGAGGGGCCCAAATTAATAGAATACGACTTGAAAATATGAGTGTAGATAAAGGGAGAGAAGGGAGCTCAAGAGAGAGAGGTATGTTGCATGGTTGTTATAAACTCGGCGTAAATGAAGACACAATCCCATACCACACCACATACCCCTCCCCTGGAAAGACTCAGGCCAAGATACCAGAATGATAAGGAGGTTTCTAACAGATGGGTTTGACCTGAATACTAGATGTTCGAGCGGTCCTACATATACCATAAGGATGGAAATCAAGCCACACGTAGTTCTAGAGAAGGTTGTTATGCAGTTTAACGTCATGCAGTAAGGATGAAAATAGGGTAAGGTACCCCAACGATGGATGTGTATGGAATGGAGAGTGGCCTAAGGTGAATGAGGGAATAAGCTCATACCACATCATACAATCCTGAATGAACACTCAGGCCAAGGGGCCAAAAAGTTTGAGGGACCTGAAACGAGAAGTCCAAGCTAGTTCGCAGTTTAACATCTTATGGTGAAAGAGGGATATCTCGAGGAGATATTTGCGACATGGAAAAATAGTCTGACATGAATGAGGACGTGATTCCATACCACACCACACAATCCTAGATGAGAACTTGGGATAGGGGGTGAAAGGGTTAAGGGACCTAAATTTGGGAGTCCCGGGAAACTATAGCCATATGACCTCTCATGCGGGAATTGCCTTATCATAGCTCCTAAGCCCATGTGAGCAATGCTTGGTGTGGGAAACAAGGATTAGGACTAGGCTCTCCCCATTATATAAGGGTCTGATAGCTGGAATCACACTTCTACCCGAGGCAGACTGAAGCTTGAAGAGATAGTGGGGCAGAATGAACCACTACACTTAATGTTTGGGACATATGGGGGTGGTGACAGCGACGAAGGATGGTTTCTGACCAGATTCAAAACACAACATCCATATCATGTGACCTGAAATGGGGACAACAAATGAGTGTCAATTGCTGACCATATTCTCAATGTAGGATTTGTATCAATTTGATTTTCAAAACCCTCAAGAACGTTGGCCTATAGTGGTAGGAGAGCTCTTGGGTCAAGAATCCATGCCATTCGGGGGTCCCTTCGGATGTGAAAGAAAATGGAGTCCCAAGTACAGGGAGTGTGCGAACCATAAATATGCCTATGAAATTTAACGTCAAGAAAGATAGGGGAATAAGAGGAGATCTTTAGGGGGGATACATGGTACATTCATGATGAACTCGATGTGAACGAGGGAAAAATCCTACACCACACCATGTGTTTTGACCCAATGGGAGATCCTGAAGTTAGGGGTTGGGCCTACAGACAAAATTTCCAGGTGTTCCTACGTATCCCATAAGGATGGGAATCACGACATACGTAGTTATGAAGGCCATGTAGTTTAGCGGCATGCAGTGAAGACGTGGGAGGATAGAAGAACGAGGATGGGCACATGGAGTGACCTTCGTAATCTTACTGTGAGTGGGGCCAAATAAGCTTAGGCTGCACCACGTGGGATCCTCCAAGAGAACTACACCTAGGAAGGCTAGTCAAATGAGAAGAGCATAGGGATGAACTCAGGATGAGGAGTTCAAGCATTCCTATGTATCCCATGAGGATGGGAATCAAGCCATACATAGTTCTTGAGATGCAGTGTAACGTCTTGCAGGACGAGACAGTTTAAGGTCATGTAGGACCCTACAGTTTAAGGTCATGCAGGACCAGATAGTTTAGGGTCATACCGGACCATAATGCAATTTTGGGTAATGTAGTACTATACAGTTTAAGTTCATACAGGACCATAAAACTCAAGAAAAATATTTCTTGTGGAACTTGGAATTTGTGGGAGGAGTTAGATGTTCGCCATCCATGGTAACCAGGGAGTATGCGCCATTAGGGTAAACCTTGTGATTAATGTAAGGTCCTTCCCATTTGAGCTCAATCTTTGGTGGTTTCCTAATAGGTATCATTGGTGTTCTTAGGGACAACACCATTTCGCCTTTCAAGAAAGAGTGGAGGCTAACTTTCTTGTTGAAAGCTCTAGCTATCTTGTTCTGATACCTTTCCAGATTGTGCAGGGCACGAAGCCTATTCTCATCGAGTGCTTCCAACTCAACCAGATGGATTTCAGCTACTTTATCTGGCACTTTTTGATCATAGATAGTTGTGCACAATGAGGGAAATTGAATCTAGATGGGGAGGATGGCCTCCATTCCATACATCGGGGAATATGGGGTAACCTGGGTGGAATTACGAGTCGTCGTCAGATAATCCCATAGGGCGTTGGGGAGCTTTTCCAGCAAAACTCTTCTTGTTCTAACAAACCATTTTTTGTAGAATGTTAGAGAGGGTTTTGTTTAATGCCTTGATCTATCCATTTTCTTGTGCATGATAGCGGGAGGTATGGTTTGAACAGATATTGTACTTAGCATACAATTTCTTCAGCTCAGCTGCCCGGAAGTTCATGTCGTTATCGGTGAGGATGGTGTGAGGGACTCCAAATTGGTAGATGATTTTCGAGCTCACAAATTCAATGATGGAATGGGCCTTTACCTCTTTGAGCAGAACTGCTTCTATCCACTTGGAAAATAAATCCATAGCGGTCAAGATAAACTAGCACTAGCAAGCCGTCTCCAGTGGATATAGTCCCACAACATCAAGTCCTCAGACTACAAAGGGCCAAGATTACTTGATAATGTAAAGATGATCTGGTGGATTATGCACAAAATTGGCATGAATTTTACATGCATGGAACCTCTTGGAGAACGTGATGCAGTCATGGATCATAGAGGGCCAAAAATACCCTAGTCTCCAGATCTTGTGATATAGTTTTAGCCTGGTCTAATGATCCCCGCAGGAACTAGCATGAACCTCCTGAATGACTTGAGAAATCTTAACTCCTTGAATGCAACAGAGGAGAACCACATCAAACCCACACTATTATAGGATCTACTCGCGATTGGGACCACTTTGAGGGTAAACTGTAATGCATGGCATCAGATTCACTCGCGCTCGGCCTGATCCACTAGAAGATTACCATTTTGGAGATACTCGAAAAAGGAGGATCTCCAGTCTGGATTCACCTCATATCACTGCATCCGGGGGACCTAGAGGTCTTGATGCAGAGTAATCCTCAGTAAGGTGGCTCACCTATGGGATATCATAATCATCTGGAGCGACAGGAGCAATCAATCTCTGGTGTGCCACGTGGATAATCATATCATCCTGTTCGAGTTATGCAGGTGATGCAGCTAGGCTAGCCAAGGTGTTAGCTCGACCATTATGGGATCAAGGGACATGAGTAACTTCTGGCTATGATGGAAACTGGTCCATCTTCTAGAGAGTGTGTTCCAACAATAGTACAATCTCTGGATTTCTGATGACATAGTCACTATTGATCTTCTTGATGGCTAGTTCGGAGTCCCCTTTCACATGCAAGTGGGGAACTTCAACCTTGAGGGCTAGCTCGAGGCCAGTAATGAGAGCCTGATACTCCACCTCATTGTTGGTGCAGCCTTCTGACAATAGGAATGAATACGGAAGAATGTGTTGTGTTGGGGTAATGAAGAAAATACCCAGGCCTACTCTATTGAGCCTGGGGTTATTGAGCCTTCTGCTGGTAGGGCTCCAAGAAGCACAATCAAAGTTCATTTTCCAGCACGAAATGGATTGGTCTATTGATAGGATCACCTAATTGGGATAATCAAAGTCCTAGGAATGGTCCACAGGAGCTGGATGAGTGGTAAAGAAATATTCCAATGCTTGCCCCTTGATAGCCTTCAAAGGAACAAACCTGATGTCAAACTGCTGAAGGATTACTGCCCACCAAGCTAGACGACCTGTCCACATGGGGCGGTTTAGGATGTACTTCAGCGGATCTACTCGGGACACTAGCTATACCTTATGGCGCTTTAAGTAATGTCGCAATTTCTATACAATGAATACTAGCGCAAGGCAGCTCTTCTTGATAGGGGAGTATCTGGTCTTCATATCGAGAAGTATGCGGCTGAGGTAATAGAGATTATTCTCAGTTCCATCTTTGTTCTTCTAGGTGAGAAGGGCGCCGAGGTATCATTCCAGGGTAGTCACATAAAAAACCAGCGGCTTTCTAGAAATAGTTGTCATTAGAACCAGAAGCTGTAGGAGATACTACTTGATTTCCTTGAAATCATTCTGACATTCTTCATCCCACTAATAGATAGTGCCTTTCTTCATGAACTTAGAAAAGGGCTTACACTTCCTGGCCAAATTCATAATGAATTAGAGAATGTAGGCCAAGTGGCCTTGGAAACCTTGAATCTCCCAAATATTTCTCGGAGGAGACATATGTCTAATTCCCTTGATCTTCTCTGGGTCGATTTCAAAGCCCTTTTATCTAACAACGATGCCGAGAAACTTTCCAGAGGTGACCCTGAAGGCACACTTTAGTGGGTTCATCTTTAGGTGGTGGGAAGGAAGGAATGCAAACACTTTCTCAAGGTATTTGAGATGGTCCTGACATTAGAGAGATTTGATCTCCAGATCATCCACATAACATTCCACCAATGTCCCGAGGATCGGCTTAAATATGTGATGCATAGCCCATTGGTAGGTGGCACCTGCATTCTTTAAATTGAAGGGAATGACTTGGTAAAAAAACTACCTTTTGGTTCCCTGAAGTCTGTAGACTCCTCATCCTTAGGATCCATTTAGATCGAGTTATACTCAGAGTACCCATTCATGAAGGAGAGGGCTTGGAACCCAGTTGTAGTGTCGATCAACAATTCCATCACAGAAAGGGGAAAATCATTCTTTGGAAACAGACAGTTGAGATCTAAAAATTCAATGAAGACTCTGATCTGTATGATCTTCTTTCTGACTATAACAATGTTGGATATCCATTTTGGGTATTGTACCTCTTTAACGAAATTTTCTCTGATGATATTATCAACTTCTTCCTCGGCCATGGAACTGTGAGAAGGGTGCATCTTCCTGGGAGGTTGTTTGAACCTACGGTGATTTGCTGGGAGACCAAGGCAGTGGACGACTACCTGAGGATCTAGTCCCGACATCTCATAATAACTCTAGGAGAAATCATCACGATGTTGCTTTAGTAATTCCATGTACTATTTTTTCTCTTCGACAGGCATAGAAGCACTAATCAATGTGGGCTTCAGATTTTCCTTGCTACCAAGTTTCACTTGTACCATTTCATTGAACGTGGTGTAGATTCCCTTTATAAAGGTGGGGGCATCCTCTAAATCCTATTCTTCACTTTTGGAGGAGGGATCCTCAGTGGGAGGAACTTCCTCTGAGCTGACAGATCCTGATGGGAGGCCAGTACCATCCTGAGCGGTAGTGGACACTGCATCGGGGGACTCCTGTGTTGCCGAAACCATGGGGATGAAGGCTGTTGATCTGATCCCATCTGTTCTTCATCTTAAGGGGCTATGCTTGATGATATCTAATCAATAGTGGCACATTGGCTTGATCTTGTTTATCCCAGCCTAGCGAAACAAGAAAGAGTGACGTATTGTCGTTGCCATGGGGAGGACATCCTGATACCTTATGAGAGTAGGAGGCTCCGGGATCACCTGATCCTGATTTGTTATCACTTGGACTTGGGAATGTTCTCACCCATCGTTCAAAAAACAACAAATCATTATTCCATGTCTCGGGTTATAGCCTCCAATCGGTGGATTGGAAATATGTAGGCATCATCTAGGTCTGTCCATGGGACGGTCGCTGTCGTGGCATGCTCAACCTCATTAGCCTGAATCTGTTTTTCTTTTCTCTTGTAATAATCAGAATCTAGGTAGTAGGCTTCACAAGAGGAAAAGGGAGACGCGTCACCTTAGAGTACACTCACTCATCCATTGAGGGTGTACTTAAGGCCCTAGTGATACGATGAAGAGAGCGCCTCATACAGGTGGAGCCACGGACTACCCATCAATGTGTTGTAAGCAGTGTCCTACGAAACAACCATGAACTCAGTGCTGGAAACCAGGCCACCAAACTGGGTCTTCAAGAAAATCTTTCTGACCGATGTCTATTTTGTCATATCATAACCTTGGATTTCTAGGTCAGACGGACTCAGATCATCCTCATAAAACCCCAGTTTTTGCAGTGTCCGATTCGGGATTAGGGTGATCCCAGAGCCTGTGTCAACAAGACAACGAAGAAACTCCACTTCATTAAACTGAACGGTGATGTATAGTGGGAAAATGTGCCCCTATATGGGGAATCCTTCATCTTCTCTAGAAAACGAGATGATGTCCTGGCATTCAGCATGCTCGACTGCCTCGGCATGGAAGGCTTCTGCAACTGTTACCTCCGTCTCAAACTGGAGGGGGCATATTAAAGCCTCAACAAGGGATTCATGCATATCTACTGATAGGAAAAGGGCCTCAAGGATAGTGTGCCTTTCTATAATACTGGAAAGATATTTGAGGAAATCATACTTCCATGTCAGGCGAGAGATCCTACTTACAGTAGGTCGCTCTATGACATGAGGTATGGAGGGCCCTGCTGACTGGATAGGTGGTTGAATAGTGTTGGGAATATCCCACTGCATGCTAGTAAAATCCTATGGAGTGACCACTAGATGAGGGCTTGATGATTGAGACTGGTCTGTAGCAGAGCATGGTTGATCACGTCGTGGTCAAGCTGGCTCTGCCTGATCAAGCAACGCAAACGGCAGCGAAGATGGATCTAATGACATCAGATGAGAAGGTTGCGCATGTTGATCTCTATGTTAGGAAAACTATTTGGTTTTGGTAGCATGCACATCCTAGATGGAATTACTCACCAAGGCACTCCAACGACCCATATAGCCATGGCTCAGTTGACACTGGCGATTGATGGGGACATTGGGAGGATCCGCCTGGCGCTCCTCATTGTCATAAATCATGTAGGGGTTTACCAGATCTATGGTATTAACCAAGGCATACCCTTGAATGTCACTCGAAGAGTCATTCACTACTGGAATGATTCTAGGAGGGGTCTCCAACTCTGGGGTCATGAAGTCGCCAAGAGTACAAGATGACGATGACATTGGCGAGGGACATTGTTTTCCCTTGCGCCGCTGATGCTTGATCTTCTAGGAAGAGGATGGCTGAGCCATTGACACAAAAGTATTGTCGGTGGATGGAAGGGAATATTTTGATGTTTTGGATTGATTTAGGCATGCACGGATACTACCATGGGCACGAGCAACTGTCTTACAAGCCATCCAATCGTCATACTTCTGGGACGCATGGTTAGAAACCTGATGCCACTCGCATTCGCTGTCACTACTGTTATCTGGCTTCACGAAGACACATTCCACCTATTTCAGAGTCGGGCCTAACCAGACTATGTTTTTATCCACCTGGTCATGAAGCTAGTCTTTAAACACATAACACTGTTTGAGGGTGTGCCCTAGGATCTGGTGATAGGAGCAGTAATTATGGTGATCAGTGAGGTTCACCTCTTCTGGACTCCTACATTCAGTAAAATGTAAAATCCCCTGTTCCAAGGCACTTTAGAAATAACTGGGGACCTGAGCCTCATTGAATGAGTACGTTCAGTTCCTCCTTTCTGGAAAGGGAGCTCTGGGAGCCTATCCCTAACAAGGGGTTGGAGGAGCCTATCAAGGAGGCTAAACCTGGTTGTCTCACCTAGGTAGTGGCGGCGTGTTTCGTGGGGGCGCCTTTCAATTATGAGGTGGGTGCTACTAGGTCGAAGGTTGTGCCTCAGATGGAGGGCCCCTATGAGGGTGCAGAGGCGACTCCACCAGTAATAATTCCAATTGCCTAGGGGCCTCTATTTGGGACACCATGATGGGATTGTCCCTGGCGGCCCTTCTCACGAGGATTGTAGGAGGAAACATGTGTGCCTGGCTGTCCTGTTTCAAGTATTCTTCTAGGTTCTAGGACTTATCAAAGATGCCTCAGAATCCCCCAGGGTAATTCGGAGTAATAAGGGAGGGTACTAGTTCTGTACTGACATTCTCCACACACATCGTTAGTATTTTCTCCTGAGTCAGTGGCATATCAAGAGATTAGGTGAGCCCTTTCCACCAGGTGACAAAGTCTGCGATGTGCTCATCAGGACTCTATTTTCACTTTAATAGGTCTGCAATACTTGTCTTCTGAGTTGTGGAACTAAACTGGTAGAGAAATTGACTACGAAGGTCTTCACATCTAGTTACTGATCTGATAGGTAGTTGGTTGTACTAGACAAACACAGGACCTTCCAATGTCTTCAAAAAACACTAGAGTTTAGCAGCCTCTTGCTGTGATGGAGTTCCCAACATGGGTCCACACCTTGAGATGAAGTGGTCCAGATGCTGTGGTAGGTCCCCTTGTCCCGTTGAAAGGAAAAAAGTGGGATTTCCAAAACCCGGGGGTGCTGGCATATCATCCACCCATGCCGGATATGGTTTTCTATCAGGCGGGATTTCCACCTGTCAAGTCTACAATGCCTCAAGGTGGGAAATGAGCACTGCCATGGGATCATATGGCCAGGTATTCCTTTCTTTATGAGGATCCCTAACCACCAATGCATTGGTAGGCTCTTCGCCATAATAAGAAGGCTCAATGAATCATGGAGCGGCTGGCAGAATGACCTGCGGAGCAGATGGGGGAACCTAAGCTGGGTCCTAAGGATTTTCACGCTGCTTGGGTGGATTGTGTGACACATACCATGCCCTCTTTCTATAATTTCCAGCCTCAATCCTGTCTACATGGGCAGGATGGTCAGGGTCACCTAGAGGCAATTCCCTGGGGGGAAGTTGTGTCTGCCCTTTCTGCCTCGATCGAGGATCACCATAGTCCGGTCATTGCTCCACAGTGCATTCATCAAGGAGTTCGTCGACCATCTTCTTGTGTTCATAAAGTTTCTGATGCAACATGGCTTTTTCATGATCATATTTTGCCTTCTGTACTAAGCAAGACGAGTCAGAGGGTTTGACAGCTCTGAGTTGCTCCTTACCCTTGTTGGGATTTTGGCTGAGGACTAATACCTTGGTGGGCACGAGAAGACCCGGTAGATTTCTCTGTTGATGAGTAAAACTTCCCAATGGATCCAATAGGTGTGATACTCCCTCAGGGGGTAGGTCCTCTCTAAGAAGCTCTAGCTCGTTCTCACCCCCCCCAGTAGGTTGGCCTTGTTAATCGCGACCCTGCTTTGAGGCATATCCTCTATGTCACTCGAAAATTCGGGCTGGCACTAGATAGAACTGAAATGGAGGGTCGTGTACTACCCCCAACCACAGATTTGAACATGGGTAGAAGCCTCCTTGATTATCCTATAGAGCACTTTAAAGCATTGGATGCATCTTTTTTGGACGGTCCTATGGTAACCTGGTGACTCAGGGCGCTGAGACCTGGGGAGTGCAGCCAAATCAACCAAATGGCATTGTTGGATGATTTCTTTGAAGTTTACCTGAATCTTGGGGTAAGACACTCATTGATGAAGAAGATAGAAATGAGTCTCCCATAGGGTCTGGATAAAGCATCCAACCTCCTCCTAGGTGAGTGCTTTTGGTGCCCTGAAATTTAGCACTACAACCGGCCAAAACATCTCTGGTAAATGGTCTTCTATGAGAATATCCCACAAGTTCCTTGGTCTAGATCTGGGGTATCGTCCTTAATTTTCCCACTCTTCAATCAAAAGCAGCTGGGGAACTGGTAGCAGTACTGAAGTTAAACACTGAGATGATAGGCTGGACGAGGGAAAATATGGTGAGAGGGCTGACAAGCCACTACATCTCAGGTTATCCTCCGATGAGTGTAGTGACATAGCCACCACATCACGGTAACACAGACTAGAGACCTCAATTTATGGTGTAGGTATTGCAGCTTCTGGTGGTGGACCATGTTGTTTCTCATCCTCTGTCAATCCCCAAAACAACTCTATGTGATCTCTGGTTGACGTAGAGAGTGTTCATGGTGATAATGGTGGCGATTTCATCGCCGGACCTTGGGAAGAGACAAATTTTCATCCTCTTGGATGTATCTGTGGAGGGAGGTAGAGATCCGGTGAACCTCTCATTCCAGAAGTATAAGTTTGGTACTCCTTGTTCTTACCTCATCCTCTGACATAGATGATCTAGGAAAGGGTTCCATCATTGAGTCGTATTCCGCCTCCGAATCTGAGAAGCATACTGGTTTAATCTCAGTCTGAATCTTCTCGGAATTTTTTTTGTGGTGATGACAACCCACCCTCCTACCCTTGGATGGTTCTTTGAGACATGGTAGATTTCCAGTGTGAGGAGTACCTTAGACCGTACTGGTGCTGGGGCAGAGAGTACTTCCACCTAAGTGAGCTGGAGTGTGAGGAGAACCTGGACAGATATCAAAGGGAACACGGGGAGGACCTCCATGTCCACTGATTGATGTGCAGAGGGAATCTCTGTGGAAAGTGCTGGAGTGGGTAGTACCTCCTATAGAGCTAGTAGAAGCCTGGGTAAGACCTCCATGCTTGTTTCCTCTAGCAGCGTCAGCGTGAGAAGGTTCCTCGTACTGGTTAAGCCGAATAGGGGTAGGACCTCCGTGTTGGGTGCCAATGAAGCGAGGATCACCTTAACTATTCTGATTGCTGATGTGATGAGGACCTTCACTGGCTATTATAAGGACATGGGGGAGTCCCCCACACTGAATATTTACCAAATTTGTAACATCTCCATGTCGGTAGCCGGTGGCAGGAGGAATGACCCCATACCTGATATCATGAGCACAAAAGTGGATTTTGTACTAAGTGTCACTACCATGGGGAGGACCATCATTAGGATTGAAGGTGACTTGGATCAGACCTTCACACTGATCTTGGAATTGGGTAAGACCCATGTTTTCAATGGTGGCGGTACAGGGAGGACCTTTGTACTGGGTGTCATTGTCGCAGGTCAGTCCATGGCAGGTGCTCCCTGCGTCGGCGACCAGGAGAGTCGACCCAAACTGTCAGTGGGGTGGTTGGGGCCTCGATCCGGGACGGGTGTAAGAGGGTCCCTACTTATCATACATAGGGGGTGACAGTATACTTAGGTGGTGGCACAAGCCATGGTAGTTGCTGACATTAACACCCCTTTGCAGGCGTCCTCCTCGGCCTGCACCAGACGCTGGCATCAGGTCAGCCAGACTGGGGACGGTGGTGCGGGTGCATATCTTACCTACTCCTCAACTGGTGGGGCCAGGTGGTAGTGCTAGAGAAACCTAGTGGGGTCCCTCCTTGGGGCCCCTGGAATGAGATCCTTTCTAGTCTGGCTTGGACATCCCCCACCTCATCGACATAGGGGAGGGAGTCATCGAAGCATTCTGGGAAGAGGCTCCTGAAACGGTTGTACATCAGAGTAGGGAGTAGTGGATCCTTGTGCGGCCCTTGGGGGCGGGGGCGATGATGAGGTACAGATGTATCTAAATCCTGGTAGTCCATATCCAAAGTCAGGATAATCCCATCCTCCTCATATCGACGGACGAGTTTATCACCCTTCACTAAATTAATTCATATGGGGAGATAGGGAATGGGTGCCCAACAGTTGTGGACATGGATACTGTTGCAAAAGTAGTGGATCCATGTGGGACTACCGCATTGACATTTCCCATGCCCCTACATCGGTGGATGGGTGGTGATCAGTTTCCTGTTGCGGCAGCTTGGGTCCTGTAAGTTATGGAGATTAAACCATTAGTGGTGAAAAAAGGAAATCGATGTCCAGTGCCCCAGTGTCATTCCATCTTTCATGGCTGGTAAGAAGGATCCAAGCTGACAATGTCACAGATCGAGATATCCAACATTTTAGAAACCCTGACTTCTAGTGAATTTCATGCTAGTCCCGCTATTTTCTTGGTGAGACCCGGCATTGGATAACTAGATCTGGTGACACGCTAGTCAACTGATGTCTCGAATGATACTAATCTCTAAATTGAGAACAATCCCTTCAGGTCGGGTTCACCATTTCTATTTTTAACACTTTCATTAGGGAAAGCACATCTGTCTGTTTCGAAGGATTAAGACAGGCTGACTATTTCCCCATATTCCCACTTTCCAAATGTGGGTGGCATCTGTCTCTTGTTCAGGGAAATTTTCTCCTTAATCGAAATGGGATGATGGGATATCGGTTTCTAATTATGTGGATTCCTCCTTAGAGCTCGTTACCTAGTCTGGGTCTCCCTTATAGATTAAGACATTTTTCATTAAACTCTTTCCAGTGTCATGTCTTCATGGATTCCGGTTAATTACACTGCTTCTATCAGGACATTCCAAGGGGTCCGGTCAGGGAAGCAACCTTCGGTCAGGGGAGTAGTCACATTGGATATCACTAGAGTGTCTGAGTGAAATAACACTAGAGCATCTAGGTTTCTTCCCCTTATGATAGGGATTCTCAAGGCCATGAAAGCCCAAGGAATCCTATGTCGAGTTTGGGGAATTATATTCCATGGGCATGTCTCTGAGGTTTTCCTCAGCTTCCCATGTTGAACACAGGGTATGAAGCAAGTTTAACATCTAGCGAAGACAGATCAGACTAATCAGAACACTGACTAGAGTAGATCTGATGGGTGAAACCCCTAGAGGGAACACTTATGCTAGGGATAACATGTGTTTAGTTACATGAGTGCTGCTAAGAGTAGTGAAGAGGTGAATTGTTATGATCTCTCCGAGATGTGGAGACCTAGGTAAAAATCAGGATGGATGATGGAGAGTTGAATGATGTGGTGGGGGAATGACATAGAACCTTCGTGAAGGTGATGGTAGTATTGGTATTTAGTCTCTAAGAGACTTCCTACGTATCCCCGTGGTAGGTAATCGAAGTCCTTGTAGTTTGGTGAGGCGATGGGACACCTAAGGAGGCGCCCTGTATGAAGTGGACTAGAAGGAAGTGGAACCTCCAGTTTGGGGAATAACCTTCCCGAAACACATAGGATTGAGGGAAAGACTAGGATGAGACATGGGTGATGGGATTAAACCTCAGAGATGTGTCTTATGTACCTTTCCTTTTCCAAGATCAAATTCCACGTAGTTCAGAACGAGGCATGGAATAGGGGTGTGCGCAGAGGACAGCGACCCGATGAAACACAGGGGCGTACGTGTGGTTAGTATCCCAAGTTTGGTATGATTCCATTGGGACGGACCAAGGATGTGGGTCCCAAAAAAGGGAATACAACAACTTATTGTCGATTGCAGATTACAATGGCTTATCACTGATTGGGGTTGAAAACGGCTTACCGCTAATTGGGGTTGACAACGGCTTACTGCTGATTGGGTTTGACAATGGCTTACCACTAACTAGGGTTGAAAATGGCTTACCATTTATTGGGGTTGACATTGGATTGCCACTAATTGGGGTTGACAATGACTTACCGCTGATTGGTGGACAGTTTAGTGTCATGCAGGACAAAAAGGGGCGTATAGTTTAACGTTATGCAGGACAGGGATGGACTGACGTGAAGTAGTCGGGACCGATAGGTGTTGGGCTTGAACATCAGGGAGGCTTCCTATGTACCTTTCCTTGGAAAGGATCAAATTACACATAGTTCCAGGATGGGTGTTGGTGAATCGATGTGAAGGGGTTCAGGACCAATAGGTGTTGGTCTTCAACCTCTAAGAGACTTCCTACGTACCTTGCCTTGGAAAGGATCAAAGTCCACATAGTTTGGGATGGTGTTGGTGAACAGATGTGAAGGGGGTCAGGACCAACGATTGTTGGGCTTGAACCTCTAGGAGGCTTCCTACGTACCTTGCCTTGGAAAGGATCAAAGTCCATGTAGTTCGGAATGGTGTTGGTGAAATGACGTGAAGGGGGTTAGGACCAATGGTTGTTGGGATTGAATCTTAGGGAGGCTTCCTACGTACCTTGCCTTAGCAAGGATCAAAGTCCACGTAGTTTGGGTAGTGTGTTTGGTGAACCAATGTGAAGGGGGTCGGGATCAATAGTTGTTGGGATTGAACCTCTGGGAGGCTTCCTACGTACCTTTCCTTGGCAAGGATCAAAGTCCACATAGTTTAGATACTGTTTATGACTTACACTCCATGCTACCCAAAGAGGATTTCATGGTCGATGCTTACTTTAATTCCATATGAGTCATGCTAGGTGTGAGAAATAAGAGGCAGCAAAGATTTGACGATCACATCATGAAAGCTACGTTTTTGGGAAGTGGAGTGGGTATTACACGTGGTTAGTGGCCCAAAAATGAAATAATGGATTATGCGTAGTTCACATACCAAATAGGAAATAAGGTCTTATGCATGGTTCATAGCCCAGGGAGATGGATATTGGTACTTACTCCAGGATGGAGGCCCGGGTGGTGACAAATCCCAGCAGGAGAAGGATTTGGAATGGTAGAGAGGAGGGTTTTGGTGCCCATCCCCCCTATTGTCTTTCGCCAAGAATAAGATAGGAGGAGCATGAATGTTTCCTCCCACAAGAAAGGCTAGGGTCTTAAACCAAGGTGGTGTCCCTTTCCCTGCAGACAGATGCTACTCCAGCAAAGAGGATCTCATTCCATGTGAGGAAGATTTCACTCCCGTGGAGACTAGAGAATGTGGATAATGTTTGAGGTGGGGAACCCCAAGTATGATGCACGAGATGCAGCCACATTTTAATGTCATGTGATTAGGATGATGGTTCTTGGATGTTTAACATCCTATAGCTTAGACAATGTGAGTTCACTTGACACCCCCTACGACTTACATAACAGATACACGCCTGCCCTTGAGGAAGGGAAGGAATCATCAATGTCGTATGAAGGGGGTGTTATGGAGTGATCCATTGAGGGGATCACATTATCGTGGCAATGCGAAGAAGCAATTTCCATTAGAGTTCCAATGCGAAGAAGCATAAGGCTAAGCAACTCAATGGGAAGCACCACCCAAGGGACTTTGAAATCACTTCGTGCAAACCTGAAGGGTCGCATGAGAAAAGGAGTTGTAGATTAAAGGGGTTTATAGGTAGAAGCCTCGTGAAGCTCTGGTGATCCATGTAGTGGAGGGGCTTTGCGAAGGGGTATGCTTCACGAAGTGAAGTGTCCTAGACTAGTTATAGGGAATAGGTGTATATGGAAGGTGATTCGCACAGTGGAAATGCTTTCGTAGAGCAGTGCTTCATGAAGCAAGGGTTCCCTGTGAAGAATAGCATTGTGAAGCAATGTGCTCCGCGAAGCATAGTGACCCTACCTTATCATGTGAGTTACATGTGCATGGAGGGTACTTCACGAAGCATTAGTTCTATGCAAAGACCCAAGTCCCCGTGGGGATCCCCTTCCATCGCGAAGGCCCATGGGCACTGCAAAGGGAATCCCACTTTGAAGAGGGGTTGAATTTAAGCAAATGGAAAGGTACTTCGTGATGCTAAAGTACCTTGAAGAGCTCGTAGTTCACAGAGCAGAAATTGCTTTGCGATTTGAGAGCTAAGAAGGTGAAACATCATAGGATCCATCCTTTTGGCTCAAGGAGAGCCTGGTATTTATAGGAAAGAGGCACCGCAAAGCAGACCTCTCTTGGTGTGAAGACATGTGGCATTTTGTCGTAACTATAGAGACTCCCTCCTTTTTTCTCCACAGTGACTTCTCAAACGTCAATATGGTTCATGGAGCCTCCTGCTTCCTTGCTCAGTGGAGGCTTTTCAAATATCAAATCGCATCATGGAGCCTCCCTCCCCCTTGCTCCATGGTAGCTTCGCAAATTCCAATTCGGTTCCCAGAGCCTCCCACCTCCTTGCATCGCAGCGGCTTCTTAGAGGGGGAGCTTCATGTCAGCTGTTGTACTACGTGGCTCTGCAGATAAGCTTCATGAGGCAGCCCCAAGGGCTTCGCATTTTCTCTTCCTCTTCCCAAATTTTGGAACCAACATTAATCCCACCAATTTCATCTCATTTGGAATCATATGCCTTCCCATATCCAATAACAATCCCAAGTTAACCTCATTTCCCCAGTATGTACCTTATATATAGTAAGTATCCCACACTCATCTAGTGGTCTCACGCACTGACAATTATGGCCAAATATGGAATATCCATTTTCAATAATGATGGTCAACACCATCACCCTTATGCTGATCAAACTATGGAGGATACTACCAACTATGAGTGGTTAAAAGACCCTTATGTGCCTTGTCCTATGTGAAAAAAAACCCCAATAGACTTAGCCTCATGTTGAGCAGCATCACCAATAACCTAATTCCAAAACATGAGGAACCTCCATCACAACCCACAGTAATGGTCAAAACCATCCACATTATACTGTAATCATTTCCATACAACTCTAAAACCACAAAACTAATAAATCCAATCCATACCAAATTGAACCTATCCTCTCCCACATATTACTACACCCAGATATCTCTTATAAGAAAGATAACCCATAAGTAGTTCTGTTATTGGTATCTCATACACAACCCTACCAATTACTAAAGATCGCATGATTAATAAACACACACACAGAGATATATAAATATATATACATATAACAAAATAATTAGCACGGAACCACCAACTTTGAGTTATAAAGACTCCACTCATTAAAGAAATTAGACTAATCTGAATTCAGTTAGAAAAAATCTAATAATTTAGAAAAATACCTATTTAGGGAAAAATGTGTATGAAAAATAAAAATAGAAATAAAAACTAAGGTTAACTACTCTAGGGTATATGGACTTTCCAGTGGATACTCCCTACTTTATATCATCTGAAGATTTGGTAAGAATATATGAAGAACTCACTTAGATATGGAGAGGAGAACGAGAGAAAATTCAAGAGCATAATAACTATGTTCTAGTCAAAAAATCCCCAATCTCAATTTTATAATAAAATTAAAAAACTAGTAATTCATTTTAATTATTTTTTAAAAAAAATTAAATTTTGTCATTTTGAATTTTTGACAAAGTCTCTGGCCCCTATGTATGGACTCTGAGGACTCTAATGTATCACCCTCTAATGAACCTTACATGTCATAGGGAATGAAAACAATTTACAAAAAAAATCAAAGGGAAATATCCTTATGCAGTCTAAAACATTACCATTTTTGACCTTTTCATATCATATGACTCTTGCATACCAGGAATTTCCAATACATATCATATAGTAACTCCCATACTTTACTGATTTTTGAACCAGTAACGGACTCTTACATATCAGGGAGTTACTCTTATGTAATAAGCTTTTACCATGGAGTTAATTTTACTTATATAGGGTAACTCCAAATTTACTTTTACATGTCATGCATATCTATTTCCACACAAAAGGGGTACTCTTGTATATGGGGAACCCATACGTAAGAGTAACTTCCACACAGGGTGATTTCCAAGACTTAGCCAAATTATCCCAACCCTTCATTGGGTGACTCTTATGTATGATACTTATCCAAATTTTCAATACATCAATACCTTTTCACATGGTGAATCTTATGCATTATAAAATGAATCTTACATAAATAAGTTTATAATTTTTTTTAGAATTCGTTACAAATCACCAAAACTATTTATAGCCTACAACTCACCCCAGTCATACCCTATGACAAAAAACCAATTTTTTCCTATAATTATTCTAAAAATTCAAAGATTTATAAAATTTATCCCAAAAATTCCAATACCTACAAATTCTAGCCAAGAATGCCCAAAACTAATTTCCAACCTTTAGGCCTCTTTTAAAAATTCACTCAATCACTAAGCCCATACCAACTCTCTAGAATCAATCCTCAACCCATATTGTTGTCCTTGAAAACTAAAAATGGTCTAAATCATAGGTTCAATCAATGATATAACCTAAATTACCCCTTCTAAATACCCAAGACATTAAATTGGTCACCTAGTTATATTGAACTAATGATCCAAATGACCTATTTGGTCTTCTTTCACCGAAATCAAAACCCTAAAAATCCTACCTCATCAAGGCCTCCTCTAAATCCAATGGACTTATATAATTAGGTATCTATTCATGTATGTGTTCTACATTTTGATATTATATTCCTTTGATGATTATAATTAGTCATCTTATTGAAGATATTCCACTCATTTTTCTCCTAACCGATAAGGTTCTTAGGGTACTAACAATCATGCATTTCTTTGATAACAAGGACCTCTATAATTAGGTAATCAGTTTCATCTCTCTTAGAATAGTACATTCATTCTAAACAATGTATACCAGACCTAATAGCTTTCAAAACCCAATAAAATTTCATTTATATAATTAATGAGATGTCAATATTCTCCTTTTGGATCAGCTTGTCCCTCTCTTCTCCACTAGCTATTTTGGATCACCGCCATGCCCACTGGGCACCTAGTCAATCCTTTGATCAGTCTCAATTACATCTAATCATTGATTCATGGGAATCAAAGGTCCTACAACCTTGTGTATAACCTAACCTACCAACACCTATCCAATTTTTCAGGTCAAACTAGAAAGGGCCTCCCATGAGTAAGTCCCACGCAAACCATTTCTAGGTCCCTTTTACTTTAGTATTATATTCCACTTGAATTTAAACTAATTTGAATTGGTCCTAGTTATATAACCTTAAATTGAAAGATACCATTTTCTGGAATGAATTACCTTAAAATTCACTTCATGGGTCTTGGTTTCATTACCATAAAAGTTGCATCATTGTTCATAGTTAAACAAACTTAAAAGGCACCCCAATGGTCCATGTCACATAACCTTAAAATTTATGACAATTCAATTTAATAGGCACTAAACTATGTGGTTTTTCATTCCTTTAACTAGGATACATGGATATACCCTCTCATAAGTGTAATCCAAAATCCTCTACACCTACCACCTCCCTTGGATGAAAATAAATTTTAGATCACACATCTATATGGATTTGAACTATAATGTAAACAAAAAATGATAAATGAAGAAAGATAACCGCTCATAAATATATATAGAGAACATCTAATATATATAGATGTTTTAATTAATCTATTGAATTAATCAATCACTTTTATGACAAGTGTAAACATCAATGTTACTATTAAGGGTTTAATTAATATTTCATAAATCAATTATAGATTCATATACTAAGAAATAAAACCCTTCATGGGATGATCCAACCCCCCACACTCTTAACCATGATGAATAAATTGAAGTGTCATTTGATAAACCTAATGAATGCCCATCATTGAAAATTTTTCTTGTAGAAAAACAAAAACTATAGTCACAAATTCATAGGGGGAACAATCCTGTAAGATTGATAAATCTTTGGATCTCAAAAAAATCAAGGGGACCTTCCAGGACATTAAAGTATCTAAAATTTAATGATCCTTATAAATTATATATTCTAATATCACATGTTTAAAAAAATTTACTTCATGGATCTAAAATAAACATTTTTATTGCTTGTAATTAAGTTTATGCTCCCATAAAGTATCAAATAAATCATAGATATGTCACCCAAGATATTTCTGAAATTTTGAGTGGAATAAAATTTCATAACAAAAATAATAAAAAAAGACTCTAGAAAAGGGTAGAAGATTTGATTCATTAATTCCATAAACATGGAAATGGATTTGGTAAATCCAAAAAAAAGGATAAATAGATAACAAAAAATCTTATACCATCTTCAAAAATTTGTATTTGTAATATTTACACACCTCACTTAAATTTTACGATAGCCTAATTAGAGATCGATCTTAAAAAGCACATTTTTTCTTCAATTCATTGAAGATATCATCAATACTAGGCCAAGAGTAAGGATTATTGACCATCAACAGATTCAATTTATTATATTTTATATAAGGTGTAGACTCCCATAGGCCTTTTTAGTAATAATAATCAGAGAACCCCATAAAGAAGTTCATGGCTTGATGAACCCTTTTTATTTGATCTCATCTAACTATATTTTTAAATCAGTTATATCAAATAGATCAATAAGTTATAAAGGAGTAAATATTGGCTTAGTTACATGTAGGTGGTCAATAGTGAATTCCATTTATTGTTACAAAGGCAGTCTTTCAAAATATTCAAGGAAAACATCTGTATAAATACCCACAACATGAGGTAAAACCAGATTATTTTTATGTAACATCCCAACTAGGATCACTCTAAAATAATCATATTGAAACACCACATGACCTCAAGTGTTCCTTCCTATACAATAAAGTTTTATGACTAGCATTGAGGGTCTATGGTGATATCAAGGGGAGACTATACTCTCATATCATAGTAGAATAAAATAAAAAAAATAACAATCATCGTGATATCTAATATAATGAAATGAAACAACATAACCACATCTTCATAAAATAATAAAACACACCACATTAATAATAGTCTACAACCATGTTATCCCCCTTACTCTAATTCTCTTTGAAGTTAACATAAGATTAGGGAACCCACTATGATCCCCAAGGTCACATCAAGGTCCACACACCCCTTATGGGTTTCTTATATCATTCTCAAATTCTAGGTTCAAACCCATCATATAAAGGAATATATTTATTTGACACATAATCACACTCTCACTAGGTTTTGGTTAATAGACCAACATCCTAGGATAAACAATTTTTAATAAGAGAAAACATAATATATGTCTCACTTTAGGTCTAACTAGGTTAGTCCACACATGCCCAATCAATAATCATAGTCATCACCAAGGTACTCTCATATAATCATATATTCATATGATTGAGGAACACTCACCCAAAATCTCAATTCCCTTTCCAAAATTTTATAAAGTACCACTCGATATCTCTACATAATCCACAATACAAACACCCATACTCATCACATATTTTACCCAGATGGGACTAATTCACCTAATATTAGGGTGAATTATGATTTATTTTTTAAATTCATACCCCTATAGGGTTAATATATCACATAAAACATATTTATGGTCAATCCTATGTCCATCAATGATTTTTTCATTAAGATTATTGTTCAAGGTTCCATTGTGTCCCAAGCCACTTTTTTTCTACTCATGGAGCTTTTATAGAAACAATTCATCATAAATTCAAATTCAATTGCACAAAAGTGGAATGACTAAATATCACAAGTATATAAAATTATTAATAACCTTGGGGATATTTTTAGGGGCCACCAATATCATTTCCTTTAAGCGAAGCTCATCCACTAACGTCGATCAACCTCAATCCAACTCCATTGTCCATCATCCAAACACACGAGGACTTAGATTTATAAAAATATAGGTTAATTTATTATAAGATAATAATAAATAATTAGAAAAATTAATTCCATAACTAATTCACTTGGTAGTAATAAGAATATATCACTAGATGGAATAACGGTGTTGAAACCTCAGGAAAGAGGGTGTGAATCACTCTCATAACACCCTTGATCCCATAGCTAACCAAATCCCTAACACCAGTTATCAATTCATCAATAAAATACTTTTTAATTTCAATAAAACCAAAAAAAATTGTGTTAATGGATTAAATTAATGAAACCTCACAAAATCTAGGTTTTTCATCCTCTTAGGATCCCCTCTAGAAAATAAAAATGAAATCCTCATCATATCATCCCTCACCATTATCTAGTGGAACATGTATCAAACCCTAAATCAAAACACAAAGAATTAGTGGAAAACCAAGAGGACTAAGAATAGATTTTTTTTATTTTCTTTAAATAGATTGAAGTGTGAATTGGAAACCTAACTCACACTTCAAAAAAATTTATTGAAATAAAAGAGTACAATGAAAACACGAGATGCAATGAGCTTTCACCAGCATACAAATAGCTGAAAATGGAAAAACAATTTGCATCAAACATACCAACTCCTCATCGTATGAAGATGTTCATTGGTGGAATCAAACTGTAGAAAGTTTATTGGACACTAGGAGGCCAGTGTGGTGGAAAACTAGAACATACCAACCAATTCTAAAATCCAAAGATGGATCCTTCTGATCACGTCATCACCCTATCATCACTCAAGTAATTTTCATGTACACTAAAATTCTTTGAGAGAGACCAACCAAAAATAAAAGCATATTTATGCCTTGAAAATCTAATAGCATACCTTGATAACATTAAGAAGAAAAGAAACACTATTACTAGTAGACCCAATAAACTAAGGACTAAAGCTTATATTTAGCCAGAATATCTCAAACGCCAGAAGAAACATCATAAAAGCTTCATTCAAGAAGGCCACATGATCAAGATGAAAAGAGTACATTTCAAAGACCCCAGAGTGAAGGTCTACAAACATCCCCTGTACAGTTCCATTAGGCAAAAATGACTAAAAAAGTGCAACAGTGCAAGACAAAGAAGAACCTACTTCTAAGAATCAGAAGAATTGAAACATCTTCATTTATAGGGGATCTCATTAAAATTAAAGCTTGGATTATTTTTAAATTCCTCTACCACTTTTATGAACATCCTCTTTCTGATATCAAGATAGGAATCCACTAACATATCTCCATTTTTATACTATATAAATACAATATTGTCTTTCTCTTCCATCCATGCATCTAGGTCATTTGGAAAATCAAGATTTTTTGGAATTACATAGGCATACATATAAGATAGGTCATTTTTATCATCCTCACTCGATGACTCATCTAAGTTAAAAGAATTGGAGGATCTTGCTAAAGCATCTGACAAGGGAGACACTTTTTCAGTAGGGTCTGGTTATGGGGGTGTTGTGTTTTGGTCTTTCATGTTGGCATCTAGGAAACATGTAATAATTGTTCTTTTAAAACCACCTTAAATTACCATCAATAAAGGAGGTTGAAATGGACAAGTGAAAGGTGATATGTTCTTGATCTCCCCCTATTCATACATCCTGTGAATGAAGAATTCTAAAGGGGGTTTCTAATTTGAAAGCCTCAAAAGATCATCTTTACCTAGGTTAAAATAAATTAGATAGAAAACCTATCATAGTGTGACCCATTATCTCATGATTAAATTGCTCTACTATAAATCCCTTATAGCATGGCCCCTTAGATCATGGAACGACCCAACTTCCCCAATAAAAATCTAAAAACTCGACATCACTATCCAAGGTTATATTATGAAGTGATCATTCCCTTAAATGTTTAAACAACCACCTCAAGAAGTATGATGCTACTACCTTCTTGAGACCCTCCATAGTGCATCCCACCCACTGTGATGTGTGTTTTCCCCTTGATAACTTCACGTGGCGCAACCCTCATCCTCAAAATGTTTTGTTCCAACACACTTAATTTTAAGAAAATTTTAAATAAAACTTACCAATTGTGTAACCCTTGAGTGTCACACTTACATATCAGAGTAACATTTATGTATTTAGGACTTTACCAAATCCAATAACCCTAATATATTAGTAGATTAACCCTTACTTACCACATAATTTATCAACTTTATAGATCCTTGCATATTGGAGCAACCCTTATTTATCAATTAGATAAACCCTTATATACTGAGGAATTTACAAATTTTTTAAATTGTAAATATCATAGTAACCCTTATGTATCACATTTTTGTTAGGCCCAAGTTTTTTTTTGGTTGTATTTGTTCTCAATAGATCAATATATGGAAAATGGTGAAGAAATTGAGTAAAGCAAGTAAACAACTTACCTGGTGAAAAAGTGATGGAAATATAGATAACTGAAGGGTATTTTAAAAGTTTACAATTGGACTCAGTCCATTAACATGAGTTATTGAATGTGATTTGACAATTAGAACCACCCATTGGACTCATCCCATCAGTATGATTCATTTAATATGATTCATTGGATTTGGGTTTTTGATAGAAAGTCAGAAATTGTTGAAAATCATATTGAGTCTGGAAATAAATTTTTTATCATAATGAAGAAGTGGTTCAAAGTCTGAATGTACTTGATGTAAATCTGAATATGTTATTCTGATCTTAAACATTCTCAAAGTCATGAGGAATTCATGATACAAGCTATAATTTTTGGAAGAGAGGAGAATACGATGTGAATTATTCTGGATTCTACTCATCGATGTAGTAACACCCCACATAGAAGGATTAAGATCATTAGTATGAGAATCATCAGTGTGAAAATATCAAAAGACTGGAAAATGATTATGATATTGAAAATAAGTCACTTATAATATTCATCCATCGTAATGGATTCTAACATCAATTCATTTTATATTGTTGATATCCTTTGTATATTGGATGCAGAGTTTCATGAGTATGAGGTTTTTTCAATTGGTTCAAGAACTCTGATATTTTTTTATTTGGTCAAAAACAAAAGTGTTGATTTTTTCTCAACGATGTATTGGAGACTCATCAGATTGTAACTGACAGTGTTCTTCAGGGTGAATCAAAGATCAATACATCAGACACATGATGACACTGATAAAAACATCAAATGTGGGATCATCAGTATAAGGAAGAAGAAGACCAGGTAAAATGTTGACAAAGTATTTTTAAGGGAGTTAGAAGCTATTTTCATAGAATTTATAAGGAGTTCTAAATCTTTAGAAGTGAAAACTATGTTTATGAAAGGAGAAAAGACACAATGATTTGACAGACTGGTCTCAATTTTTTAACAAGTTTTTTTATTTGATATGGATAATCTGTATTAGAATAATTTCAATGTTTACAAGAGGTCATAATAATGGTCCATCTTTAGTTCGGCATGTGTTTTCATCATAATGGAGAATCATAATGAAGAATCAGACAAAATAAATGTTTGTAAACATGAAGGAGTATGAAGATTTTAGAATATTTGAGAAGATTTTAGGAGCTCCTAGAAGTATTATTAAGATTTAAAGAATTCAAATATTATGACTTAAATTAATAAGAAACCTAGAATTTGTGAATTTCATTGAGTGGGATGTGAAATTAGTTTTCCAACCTTTTCCATTATGTAGTTCTTATAAAAAGAAATCACAATACATTTTTACTTAGCTAACTTGAACTATTCATGTGTGCTAGAGATTCGACATTTGAGGAATACATATTGAGTTCCAAAATAGACTTTTTCATGTTTAAGTAGAGGAAGATCATTGGAGTGAGATTAAATCTAATCATCAAAGAAATTTCCTACAGATGATGTTTCATCGGAGAAATTCCATTGGAGTGATCCCATTAGAGTGACATCCATCGAAGAAAGGTTCGTCAGACTGAGTTCTATCAGATAGAGGAATTATGAGCTACCAACTGAGTTCCTGTTTAGTTTAAGAAGGGATAGTAGAAGGATAATCAGATCAAGTCCAATCAGATAGAGCCTGCCAAACATAGGTCACCGGACTGAGGTGGATCAGACTTACCTTTTATGAGTAATTTTTCCAGATAGAGTTTCTAGAGAATGTTTCAAGTCTAATAAGTTCCTTATATAATTTTTGAAATTCTTTAAGATAATACACAGGTAAAGTTTGATTCAGGTTACTTGTGGAGGAAGTGAAGAATTTTTGAATTGGATTAATAAAGAAGAAGGAAAGTGAATATTATAACTATGGATATATACCATTTGTTGAAAAGGATTTTCTTATTGGGGTGTATAACCAGTTGTGGGAAATTGGATTCTGAAAAGGATATTTGGGGGGTATAACCAACTATATCAGTAAAGATTCTACTAGGATTTTATAATTTTGCAATGCTTGTGCCTTTGTATTCTGAAAAGAATGTAGTGAAAGAATCTATGTTGGTGGGACTATCCAACATGTAAAGGAGTATCTCTTTATACCAAACCTTGTAAATATAGTGTGATACCTTCTCTTTATATTTTTTCCATAAGAAATGTGAGGTTGAGAAGTTTTATTTGAGTGTACTGTAACTTTAATAAGTTTAAAAGGTTAATAAAGTTTACTAAAGAAGCTAAGAAAAATTATTATGAAATAAAAAAGGATCCATTGATTCACCCACCCACCCCCCCCCCCCATCTCAGTGGTCTCAATCCTATTTGGGAACCACAATTGGTATTAGAGAAAGTTACCTCTAGAAGATCCATCTATGAGAATGGATAATTTAAATTCAGTGAACAATAAGGGTTTCTCTATTTTTAATAGAAATAACTAACATAATTAGAAGATATGATATTACACTATCTTTTTTCACTTGGCCTTAAAGTTATATATGTAGTAATAGTATGATTTCATCCCATAAATGAAACTATTATGACAACTGATGATAAGATAAGTATAGAATATGATGGAAAATCTCAGAATTATTTGTTGATAGCTCGCACAAATTATGTTTATGCAAAGATTATGGGGTTTCCAGTAGCTAAGAAAAAGTGGGACAAGTTGAGAAGTATCTATGAAAGGAATGAAAAGGTTAAGGAATCCAAGTTTCAAATCTGGAGAAGTAGATTTTAGGATTTTAAAATGGATGATAATGAATGTATTGATAGTTACTTTACAAGGATAAATAATATTGTGAGTGACATCATATGTTTAGGTGAGAATTTGTAAGATTATAAAATTGTTAAGAAACTTATGAGAAACTTTATAGATAGATTCTATGTTGACTCTTCATCTATATAAGATCACGAATAATTATATTTTTATTAAATTCAGAATATTTTAGTGGCATATGAGATGATAAAATCCTCTTCTTTTAAAAAAAGGCTGAATGATACATGGATTACAAAGCTTTACTAAAAGGGAAAACAAAGATAAAGAAGATGAAGAATAATCAAGTGATTCATTGATAGAGGAAGAAGTTGATGATTTCAATATAATTGTTTCCATCCTCTACAAAAATACAATAATGGAAAATGGAAAAGTAAAACTCTCAAATGTTGGAATTGTGAAAGAAAATGAAAATTTTCATATAATTTTACAAGGAATAAATTTGAATAGTGTGATTCTGAAGCGGATGATAAGAAATGTCAAAAACAAAAGTGGAAGAAACATAAGGAAATATTTCCTTATGATAAGAAGAAGAAAAGTTATCTATGCAGAAGAAAGAAGAATGATTCCTCATCTGGTGATGAATCTGATCATCAACTCAACTTTATTACCCAAGTTAGAAATGGAAGTAATTATTTAAATGGTGATGATGGTGAACATATTACATAGATGTAGTGGATTCTTGTAACAAAGTTGGAAAAAATAATTGATCAGAATACTCAAATCAATAAAGGAAGAAGAAAGTTGGAGAAAATGTTAAATATATATCTTTTGAGAATGATAATCGGATGAAGAAAGATGAGACAAATCTAAATTTTATAAGATATCAGAATATAAATATTGGTAATACTGAAAGAAAACTAAAAAGTTACGAATAAAAATAAATTGGAAATGAGAACCTCAATATGAAATAATCTACACTTATTGAAGAAAATAAGAAGAAAATTTTGAAGATAGTTTAATCTGAAAAAATGATATATATACTAAAATTTAGTCTAGTTGAGAAAGAAGAATTTTTTTTTGAAACATAGTCAATGATTATTAAAACACAAAGTGTGATAAGAAAGATGAGAGAAAAAATCACCATGATGGTTGATGTTAAAGGTGAAACTTTTAAAGAAGGTGAAAAGAAAGGTTTACAAAATCAAGTTTGTGGAAAAAATATTTTACCAGGAAAGATATGAATTATTTAGGAAAGTATCCTCCTGAAAAAACTAGTCCATGATTTATGAAGAAACAATAACATCAAGGTTCTGAAAAAAATCACAATCAGTCAAAAAAATAAAGATTTAGAGATCTCTATTGGTGTTGTGGAGTTTTCAGACCCAAAGCTTATTCATGATGGTATAAAATATCTCTACCAAGAAATAGGTATGAATCAAGGGGAATCTTTGATGATAAAATAAGATCAAATGTTCCTAAAAATTACTTGTAACCAAAAAAGGAAACTAATAAGATAAAGAAAGATAAGTATATTAAAAAAGCTGATAAAATAAAGTAGGATAATAAATAAAAGGACAACTTAGTTATTTTTCTAGAATAATTTGACATGGATAAAATGTTGGAATAATCATAAAAATTAGATTAAGTAAAGGGAAAGAATTTTTTTTGATGATGTGATCAAAGTTGATAAAAAATATATCAACAGATTATGGTTTGAAAATTCTGAAAAAGTGAAAAAGGTGTAAGTAATAAGGGAATGTTACTAAAAGTTGCTTTACTATCCTACCAAAATAATAGGAAGGAATGAAAGAGTTTGTTACAAACTCACCATAACAAAAAGGATACTAAAGAATAAAAGAAATTAACATCCATATTAGAAGAGTCTACATATGAAAAGAAAATTATTTAAAAAAACTTAGAAGGATGAATTGAAGGAAGAAAATACATCCAATTCAAAATCCAAGAAGAAGAAGAAATTATCAAGACTAAAGAGGACTCTCAATCCGAATTTTTCTTTTGATAAACTATGAGGTTCCTAATTATTCCAAAAAAAATGTATTTGTACTAAATTGCAGAGAATTTAAGGAGTTAAAATAAATAATTTGAGGTATAAGTCTCTTAATATTCTTCTAAAATAAATGAAAGAGGTTATGAAAAATAATTTTTTGGAAATTTGTGTTTATACACCTAAAATTTCAGATATGGTTGTTGAAATGGGTGCAAGTTACTTTTATCATAAACAAAAACTTTCAATATTTTCCCAGAAATGAGAATGTTGAAAGAAGCATGTTAAGGTATTACATGAAATTTGTTTTATGGAAAACATTGATAACCTTGATTATACACTCTTGTTTTCTACAATGGGTTAACCCACATATAAGTATAGTTGTTTTTTAAAGGATCGTTATTAAAAAGATCATGTGATACTTATGTTCCCCTAAAGAAGAGTTTCAAGTTTTTGAGATGAAAATTTTCACCCCTTGTAAATGAGATCATTTGTCAAAAAGGGGGGAATTTGTTATAATGGGACATTCAAATTTGATTTTCAATAAGGGGTAGAGATAAGAAATAGGGGAAATAAAGGAAATGTTAGAAAAGAAAACACATGGTATTGTTTTGAGGTGGGTATTGACAAAAAACACAAAGGGGAAGATTGTTAGGCCAAAGTTGTGTTTTGGTTGTATTTGTTGTCAATACATAAATATATATAAAATGGTGAAGAAAGTGATTAAAGTATGTAAAAAACTTACATGGTGATAAGTTTATGGAAATTCAGATAAATTAATGGTATATTCAATGTTGAAAATCATAACCACCCATTGGACTTAGTCCATCAGCATGTGTCATTGAATACAATTTGACAATCAAAACCACCAATCAGACTCTATCCATCAGAATGTTTCATTGAATATGATTCATCTGATCGGGGGTTTTTATAGAGAGTCAGAAGCTACTAAAAATCTTATTGAGTCTGGAAAGAAAGTTCTCATCATAATGAAGAAGTGGTTCAGATTATGAATGGCCCTGATGTAAATTTTACAATGTTATTCTAATCTTCAACATTATTAAATTTATGATGAATCTGTGATACAAGATATAATTTTTGGAAGAGAGGATAATACAATGTGAATTATTCTAGCCACTGCTCATCGATGTGAGGAACACCAGATATGGAAGGATGAAGATCATTGATAGAAGAATCATCTATGTGAAAAATATCAAAAGGTTGGAAGAATGGTTAAACTAAAGAAAATAAGTCACAACCAGCACTAATCCATTATAATGGATTTTAAAACTGATTCATTTTATATTGTTAATAACCTTTGTATATTAGATACATAATTTTATCAGGATGAATTGTTTTTCAATTGGGTATAGAACTTTGATATGATTTCAATTGGGTCAAAAACAAAATTATTGATTGTTTCTCATAGAAGTGGTGGAGACTCCTCATACTGAAATTGACAATATTCATCAAATTAAATCAAAGAATATTCTATCATATTCATGATGAAATAGATAGAAACATCAGACATGGGATCATCCATCTAAGGAAGAATAATAAAAGGATAAGTGTTGAAAAAGTATTTTCAAGGGAGTTGGAAGCTGTTTTTAGAGAATATGTAAGGAGTCCTAAATATTTAGAATTGGAAACTATGTTTATGACAATAGAAAACTCAAAATGATTTGATATAATACTCTCAATGTTTTAAAAAGTTTTTTTCAGTTGATATGGAGCATCTGTATGAGAATAATTTCAATGTTTACAAGTGGTAATCATAATGGGCCATCTTTAGTTCTTCATGTGTTTCTTCATAATAGAGAATCTAAATGAAGAATCGGACTGAATAATCAAATTGAATAAATGTTTTTAAACTTGAAGGAGTTTGAAGATTTGATAATATTTAAGAAGATTGAGGATATCTCAGAAGGATTAAAAAGATTTGAATAAGTTAAAGATTAAGACTTAAATGAACAAGAAATCTAGAATTTGTGAATTTCATTAAGCAGGAAGTGAAATTAGTTTTCCCACCTTTTCCATTCTAGGGTACCTATAAAAGGATAGCACAATACATTTTTACTTAGATAACTTAAATTGTTTACATGTTCTAGAGATCCTAAATTTGTGAAATAGGTATTGAGTTCCCAACCAAACTTTGTTTTTCAGGTTGAAGTTGAGGAAGATAATCGGAGTTATATTCAATCTAATCATCGGAGCAAGTTCCAACAGATGACATTTTAGAGAAATTCCATCAGATTGATCCCATTGTAGAAACATCTATTGGATAAAGGTTCACCATATTTAGTTCCATAAGAAAGATGAATTTTCAGATGACAATTGATTTCCTACTCAATTGAAGAAGGAAGAGTATAAGTAAAATTACATTGAGGCCAATTGGATGAATCCCAACAGACAGACATTACCAGAATGAGTATGATTAGACTGAATTTTACTGAGGAATTTTTTTGGATTGAGTTTCTAGAAAATATTTCAAGACCAAAAAGTTCCTTATCGAATTTTTGAAGTTATTTAAGATTTTACACAAGTGAAGTTTGATCCATATTACTTATAGAGGAAGAGAAGACTTTCTAAAGTGGATCAGGAAAGAAGAAGGAAAGTGAATATTTGAACTATGGATACTTACCAATTACTTAAAATGATTTCATTATGGGGGTGTATAACCATATGTGGGAAAGTTGACACTAAAAAGGATAGTTGGGGGTATAACCAACTATAACAGTAAATTTGCTACTGGGATTGTCGAATTGTTCACTACTTATACCTTTGTATTCTGAAAAGTAGATAGTGAAAGAATCCATGTTGGTGGGACTATCCAACATGGAAAGGGGTAGGTATTTGTACCAAAACTTATAAATATCATGTGTTACCTTCTATTTATATTTTTTCATATAAAAGGTGAGGTTGATAGATTTTATTTGAATGGATCATAACTTTAACATGTTTTATAGGTTAATAAAGTTTACTAAAGAAGTTAAAAAGCTTTCTTATAAATGAAAAAGGAGCCACTGATTCACCCCTGGTGGTCTTGATCCTATTTGGGAACAACAATTATAACCCATATGTATCATAGTGTTTCTTAACCCTTATATATTATAGTTTATCTCAATATATTTCTAAATTCCCAATCTTTATGGTCTAGGAAACCCTTATGTAGTGTTTTTTTATAGGGAAACCCTTACGTATTACCTTTTCCACTAGTAAACCCTTACATATTTCCTTTTTTATAGATAAACTCTTACATATTTACTTTTTTATAATGAAACCTTTATGTGTTTCCTTTACTACATGGTAAATCTTATGTATTTCCTTTAACATGGGGAAACCCTTATGTATTGATTTGTGCACCATTATGCATGTATTGAAGAAACCTTACATATCATAGGGTGGACCTTATAAATCATATAGTGACCCTTGAAAATCATAGGGTGACCATTAAGTATCACATTCCATGGATTAAAACAATTTAAATCTTATCTATCCCCAAAATCTACTCTAATACAACACACTTCATGGTGAAACCCTTCGGTTATGGTACAATAGTTCATGTATAAGAATCACCCTTCTCATGGAGAAATGGCTAGGTTATGGAATGATATATCCCAATATCCATAAATTCAATATCATGTATAGGGTTCATAAAATAGTCCTTTTACTTCATGACATGACCCTCTTTGATCCTTTAAAATTTTAATCGCGTGTAAAAAAATATTCCATGTCGCAACACCCATTAGTTATGACATAACCTATCACCTATAATATATACTAACATCAAGGACACCCCATCCAAACTTCAACACTCAACAAGAACCTGAAATAACTCTTGGGCCTCCAATAACATCCAAAAAACACCTCCATGGGGTGTTATGATTATCAAAATTATGATATCAAAACTCAATTCTCAAAACACCCCTCACTCTGAGACTAAAAATTCAAATTTCCCTTGATTTTGACCAACCTATAATAATGTGAGTTTTTATAACCTCCCATCTAAAATGATTCTCATACCCAATAATTCTCCTCATGAATCCCCCATAAACCATCCTAATCACTAATCCCTGCTGCATAAACCAAATTCTTCATCACCCATTGGTTACGGTCATGCTGACACTGCACCCAAACTAGGTCTACTAATGAAAACCTTTGGAGCCTCTTACCCTGGTCACTCATAATTTTGGTCATTACTCAAACACTCTCTCCAAATCACCTTGATCAATTGTGCATAGACACCCTATCTAGTGCCCTGCCACACCGACCATTCCAAAAAACTCACCAAACCGTGTATCAATATTCCAATTAGTTCCACTAACTCCATAATGATTCCATACTTTCAATAGTATTAATAAAGTCACAAAGCATAGATTTCATACACTATTGATTGATTTCATTGATCTACCTCAGACCTTCACTCTCTAGGTCTCACATCAAATCATCACTCGACCATCCTCATTAGAACCTACAATATCAATCCCAAGATTATATCCACAAATGAATCCCAAATCTAGCACACCAAACATAATAATCCTATATGAGTATCAAAATTCCATATACATTATCACCCAACTGGCCTATTCTCCAAAAAACACACCAGTTCACACCACTTAGTCACCATATTATATCCAGCAGTGGTTAGTTACCAAATGTTTTGACTCAACCTGATTATCATTGATTAACACCCAAATATAGGTATTTTATATTTATTACACATAACTCATATTCTTTCATCAAAGTTTAATAAAAAAATTAACCGCCTTCAGGTAGGTTCTATCAACACGTCACCCTTAATGCATACCAAAAACTACTCAAAATTGGAATCACATGCTTAAAAAATTCATATTGTATAGGATTTCCCTTATCATTGACCAACTAACATGATTAAACCTGATATCACCATCAAATGAACACTATCACTCACAATAATTTCTCATATTTTTCCAATAGGTTTTCATCCCAATCCCCACTCTAGGATCTAATGATACCATTCTTCTTCACACAATTTTTGTCCAAAATTATGGATAATTCTCCACCATATACATAGTCCTAAAGGATCTAACCCAAGGTCTATGGGTCTATGGACTTTCTCACCACTATGTTAATATCACATTCAATCACACTTTGGGACTTATCTGGTATTTATAGTAACTCATAGTTCATATGGTACCCCACACACCATAGTTTAGGCACTCTCTAGATTCCCTATCTATCACACCAAGCCACTTAGCCCCTCAGTGTTTCACAAGACCCAACTATTACATAAACTCATTTAATACTTTTCACAAAATTTCACAACTCATTTATCACATTATTTGATCATCTTTACATATCTACAATCTTGTGACCCCTCAATCATTCCACTGTATCACTACCAAAATCTCATCTCATACACTATTTATACCTAGGAAAACTTGATATCCATAGAAAAAATACACCTGAACATACCCTAAATCATACCCTACACTAACCAACATACATCATATAATAAATTTTTAACACCCCTTTTTATATTCCTCAATCACAACATGGTGTCTTCACTCTCCCACTATCATATCTTATCCGATCAACACCCATGTGGGACCATCCACCAAGCCCCTCAATAACCCATGACCTAACTCTGTGTGGCTAGGTAACTAAGGAGTCTTAGACCCCATCAGAATATACTAGCACCTCTCAGGGTCCTACCACCAAACTATGTTCAAGTGACCAAACATGTAGTTCCCAAATGTCATATCCATGTATTAGGAATGGATTACATACAAGTACTGTGTGTTTTCATCAGTCGTCGCGACCTCACCCTAAGGTCACATGACATACACAACTCAATATTCCTATCCAGAATACTTTCCAAAAATACACTCATCAACTTGTCTCACATTCAATCATAGCCACTCATTACTAACTAGAATACCAAATCACTTTACATTGGTAAATCTTAAATTACACCAATCCACCTACCACATATGTTAAGAAAAATCCCACTATATTGACCCATACTAATTGAATATCCATTTAACCAATCTCACAATGGTGTTTAATAACCCATGATACCAAAATAGGGTATACCCAAGAAGGCATACACCTTAGTGATACAATTCCATACCATTCAACTAATTCTATCTTGATTAATACCCCATTAGTCTTAGGCTAACGTGTATAATCCAATAACTAACCACACATCACACTCCTATTCATGTCATCAATTCTAGTCTTATAAGACTAATTATATAGTTGATCGTATCTCAAATTCATGTCAAATATATCACAACACAAGTACTGCTCATTATTTCACATCTATAATAACTATGGAATGTCCATTCTTATATCACATAGCTGATATAACCTCTCGTGCATCAATATCAGACATCTGGAATCTACCCATGCTTCCCATCTCTAAAGGAACTCAAAGGCCTAGGTTAACCCCTATCATGGGCTACCCTAATACATCACAAATTATCTCTAATAATAATAATAAGGTTTCCTAATACTCAATTGCGGCACTTGACTCACTAATATCCATAGTTTTGTCACAATTTCACTATAATTCCCCACATATCCCAAAGTTTAAATCCCACATAGGTCAAATTAGATTGAGTAAAATCCATATTACTATATTAGATACCACAAACCAACTCACATTTCAATACAACTACTCTATGGTCTATGAATATATAAATAAGGCACTACATACTCATGTCAACCACCCATTATAGGTTATGAATCCTCATTAGGAATTTGTTCACCAAACTACCCCATAAGGATCAAGGTCACATCAATGTGCATATAATGACATCACCCTATGATGATATGTATTAATAAAATCATAACCATGTGATTTGATTGAGTATAATGACACTAATAAGTTATTTGGGAAAATAAAAAATAATTTTTTTCTTACACTTTAAATAACTGAAAGCTATTTTATTTTCTAGAACTAGTGTCACAATCACTCACAATCATGTATATTACATCTGAAACTACTTGCCTAATATTATGTATGAACACCCAATCTCTTTCCACTTTGGGAAAAGAGAAAAACCAAAAATCAATATATCAAAAATATCATTATTATAAAGAATAAACTAAACTATAACATTGAAAACCAAGAATAGCAGATCCCAACTCCATAGAAACTTAGAATTTAACTCATATAGGTGCTAGCTAGGAGAAAATAGAGTTTTCATCCCAAGTATTTACCATTTATATCTCATGAATTTCATATCCCAAATAGTAAGAAATAAAAAAAATCTTTGATACCACTTTATAATGTCTTGATCCTACTCACTCTATAATAATCAGATCAACACACTATGTGACATCAGGAACACATCCACATATTCTATAGGATACTAATTAGAAATGAGGTTTTTTAGTGATATCATGAGGAGACTATACCCTCGTATTAGAGTATAAAAAATAGAATAAATATCATAAAATCTATCATTTTGATATCTAATAAAATGGAATGAAACATCATAACCACATCCAACCAAAAAAATAAAACACATTGCATAATATAACAAAATGAATCATCCAATATTCCATATGATTTAGGAATATTCGAACAAGATCTATCATGATAATATAATATAAAATATATTCCCAAGGTAAAAAAATAGAAAAACTAAAATCTAGTCCCATTTCCCAACCCTGCCCCATCTTCTGACTTTGTCTAATATACCAAGCTAAGCCATCCAATATCGGTCTTATTCCCTACCTATGTTTGTGACTATAATGGTTACTCAGGTACCAATGTGTCAGGTCCAGCCAAGAAATGTGTGAGTACAAATCAGTTGGCCACCACCAATATAATCCCAAACAGAAATAATATATACAGTTCATATAAAATGTGATATACTCAGAAATAATAATTAACAATTGCATACAAAATACTTATCATGGGAATGGGAACTATTTTACTCACCCAGGTGTGACCATACCCACTTTGGATAGTTTTGGATATCTTTGAGCATGATAAATCAACACCAAGTGGGAATAATGTCCTTCCATAGAACCATATCATATATATATATATATATATATATCATAATCATCGGGGGATTATCCCCCACCTCAGATACCACCATATATTATAATCATCGGTGGAATTAGCATGCACCCTATATACCACCATATATCATAATAATCAAAGGGATTATCATCCACCTCAAATACCATTATATATCACAATAATTGGGGGAATTAGTTCCCACCCCAGATACCACCATATATCATAATCATCGAGTGGATAAGTATCCCACCTAGATATCACCATTAACATTATCATCAGGGGGATAAGTGGCCCACCCATATATTATGATATATCATACTCATGTGGGGGATATACAGGATATCTAAATATCATTATATATAATACTAATTGGGGTATAATTTTCCTTCTTTGATAACTTTTTATATCATACTCATCAGGGAGATAAACGACCCTCTCAGATATCACCATATATCATAATCATTAGGTGGATAAGCAACATGCCTATATAACCCAATATATCATAAAAACATGGGCTAATAGACTGATAAAGATCAAAATAAATTACCTAGGTTATCCTATTATTCACAAAACCTATACTAATAACCATATTTATACAAGGAAAAGTACCCTTATATTTATTGATGATGTTTCTACTAGTTTTAATTTGTTTTCAACAATATTGAAATCCTTAATAAAAGTTATTTGAAGTTGTTGAGGTGATTTTGAGTTAATTATATATGGATCATAATGATTCTAAAGAAATTTTTTAATTACTTTTATAATTATGGAATTATTATTGAGTTTGGTCATGGAGCTAGTTAGTTGGTCGTATGGTCAATCAGATGGTCATGTGATCAATCAGATGGTCATTTAGTCAATCAGTTGGTTGTGCAGTCAATCAGATGGTCATACAATCAATTAAAATGTGAGGGTAATAAATTTAACTCTTAATTAGGTCAACTGGATTTCATGTGAGATCAATTGATAGTCATATAAAATCAATGTATAGTCAGTCAATTATAATGTGTGGTAGATAGGTTCTTAATGTGATCGCTCAGTTATAGTGTGTGATTAGTTTTAGAATCTTGGTCAATCATCTATGGTGTTATTTAAAGGTTATTCCTGAACTATGTAAAGGTAATGAGGAGTTTCTTAGTGTTACATCAAGTTAAGTTGTGAATTCCTATGGTAATATAGTTATGTTTTAAACTCTTCGCAAAGGTAATATCTATATTTACTAGGTTGTGTAATAGTTAATAGAAGGTAACATAAAGGTATCTCTAATTGTTTGAATGTTTTATAAAGGTATTTTTCAAATCACTAAACCTATATAAAGGTATATAGAATTTTTCAAAGTCTAAATAAAGGTAATTTGACTCCATATAAAAGTAATATCATGTTTCTACTACCTATAGAAGGGTAAAAAATACATGGATAAAGGTAATACAAACATCTGTGAAGCTATATAAAGATTAAAAGAGCATTTTAAAGATAATTATGAGGTTTCTGGTATTTTTATGATGCACAATATGTTATTTAAAGTGTAAAACATCACATATAAAGTGTAATTTCAATTTTTTCATGAGATATTTTGAAAATGGTGATTTATACTGATATCCGATTATTATTCCAATATTATCTATTTGAAAAATTATTATTGTTCTATGAGTTTAAACTATTCTTAAAGAATATTCGTATATTAAATTTAAAATTTCACTATTATGATAGTGTTATTTTCTTATAATCAAATAAAAAATTGTATTTAACTATGTAGTTTTTTTAGTTGTGTTTTAAATGGATGAGATTTTTATCTAATGAGTTATTTTGAGAATCGGTTGTGTGTTCCTAAATTTTAAGAAGGGTGAGCTCAAGTTTGATATAAAACAAATATGATGGGTATTCATGGAAATTCACAAAAATGTTGCTTATAAAGTATTCTCAATATTCATTGAGACCTCAGAATTGTCTAGAATGAGTGTTAGTTATGTTACCAGGAAATAATGATGGTAGAATAGGTATTTAGCTCTAGACATGTAGTTCATGAAAGAGAGCATATTTTAAGATTGTGGGGGCTTACTCTTGAGCTTAACTGAATGATAAAATCATATAGAATCATATCATGTTATTCTATTGAATGAATTTTCAATGATGTTGAGATATAAATGATGTTCCCTAAATGATTTTTAATTCTAGGAGCTTTTAAATTTCCAAATATGATTAATTATCTAAGTGGGGAAAGTCAGGTGAAAATATTGTAGAAAAATAGAGCATTGTGTAAACTTAAAGGGGTGGTAGAGTACCTTGCCTGAATTTTTGAAAAAAATATCATCATCTATTAAAGATTAATCATTCAAGTTTTTTCCAATTTGATACTGAGTTTCAAAGTGTAAATCATCTACAATTATTAAGAAACTAGATTCTCAAGAAATATTTCTCATCTCGTATTAATCATTGTTCAACCAGTGGGATGTTATATAAATTTCAATGGGATGATAATAAATAAATATTTACTATTATACCTATCCTAAACACTTGTATCTAATCATAATATTTAGTGGAAGAATTGTGGCTCAGTGGTAGTCAGACATGGTAAGGAATAGGTTCCCACATTGAGTCTGAACCTTGTAAAAATTTATTTTACATTGTGTTTTTTACTTATTCATTTTATATGGGTAAGGTTGGGTTTTTAATGAGGATAGGATCATGTATTAACTAGTAGCAGGGTTTTATTTATAATTGAAAAAAATGAAAAAAAAACAATCATCGATGATTCATCCCCCCTTTCTCAGTGGTGCATCAGTTCTTCGTGTATTTCAAGTGGTATCGAAGTGAGGTTCCCCCTATTAGATCCCTAAGTTTCTAGAAATAGATAATATTAATTTCTTTAATAGTATAGATGTTCTAAAATTAAATTTAAATAACTATTATTGATTTAAGAATATGATTCTTTACTTTCACCATTCACTTGTCTTAGAAGTCAATGATGTAGTTACAGATGGTTTACCACTGATTGATAAAAGTGATCAAATGAATTTTACTGATAAAATAAACATATATACTGATGCGAAGGTAAGAAATTTTATTCTAATGTGATTATCTAAAAAATTATACACTAATGTTATTGGATTTCAAACTATGAAATGAATTTGGGATAAGATTGAAATAAAATGTAAAGGAATTGTTAAATTCAAAAAAACTAAGCTTTAAATCTAAAGAAGTTAATTTGAAGATATTAATATGGGTAAAGATTGAAAAATTGATTACTTATTTACAAGGGTGAATAAAATAATTTCTAACAAAAGAGGATTTGTTGAGAAATTTGAGGAATCCATTATTGTTAAGTAATTGATGAGAAACTTTCTATATAGGATTGATGATAATATTTTTTCTCAAGAAGATAGATAATATATTTTTATTTATGAGATTCACAACATTATCATTGTATATGTAATGACAAAGTCTATATAATTTAAAAATAAAAAAATACGGAATGGAATTTGAATCCATGAGGAAGCTAGTGATCAAAGATTAGGAAATTAATGGACCAAGAGACTCTAAACATGAATATGAGAGTGATGGTGAACATAAGAGAATAATGTCACTTATCATAAGGGACTTAAGGAAAGGAAAGGGTAAATTCAAAGGAAAATTTTCACTTAAATTCTTTAACATTATGGATATTGGACACTTTTCCATTAATTGAGCAAAGAATAAAAGTGGGGGGTATTATTTTGAAGATGAAATTCCCCAAAAGAAAATATGGGGCAAGAACACAAAAGAAACCTTAAAATATATTAAGAATAATTATAAATTCTTAAGAAGAAAAATAAGAAATATATTATGTAAGGAGGAAGAGGATAATGTCTCATCTTGTATCCAATTCAATAAAGAAGTCTATGATAAATTCAAATATTTCAAGGAACATTTTGTGAGATAATAGGAATATTTTAACAATAAATTTGAAGAATATAAAGTTTCTTATATGGAACATATGTTTCAATATGAACTGGAAGCTTTCCTTGAGAAGAATAAAAAACTGAATAAATATGTTTAGATATTGAATAATGAGGATGAAAATAAAGTTATATCTTATGATGGACTTTCCACAAAGGAAGCTACCTATATTGAAGATATTAAAAAATCAAGTTGAAAGTTATGGAATATGAAAATATTGTTAAAGATCAGGAGGAAAAACAAAATTTTAAAGATAAGGATGTTTATAAGACTTAATAAAACGTTCTATAGGAGAAAAAATTGATAAATGGTTATAATTGATCTATAAAGATCAAGGACGAATCATCTTAGTCGGCTGAAAATATGAACTCAAAACAATAGATCAAAACCTTATCTGATATGTCTTATTGTAAACCTTCTTTTCCTAACCATGCAAGTATAAATTTAAAATCTATTCATGCATGGTTTAATAAAGGTGATGATAAATTCACTCCATCATCTAAAAAAGAGAAAAAAATATCAATAGACACAATCTCCCCAAGTAATAAGTAAGGTACATCAATACATGTCCAACCACATCAATATTTTATTCATAAATAAAATTACTATATAATTATTATATTATGTTGATACTATGAGATATGTGGTATCTTTATCCATAAGTATTATTCATTCTATAAAAATATATCTTTACTATAATGAATATATGAAACAATGGGGTTTTATTCTAAGAATGTGAGTAGATATTCTTAGAGGAAGCAAACTTATTATGGGGAAACAATTTATCATCCCAAAAATTTATTTTTATTGATTAGATAAAGTATGTAGGTGATGTGAACAAAAATTTCATATTAATTAAGACTTCATGAAAATATTCCCTGGATAGATTCTTTACAATGAAAAATGGAAAGGAAAACTAAATATAGATCAAAGAGAAAAATATTTTATTACTAATATTTCTCTGATGGATATTAAGAGAGGAAAGACATGAATCTTGGAAAGTGTTTGTTCCTCACACATTATAAGTGATAAAAACTCCTAAAAATATTAAAATACATGATTTAGGTATATTTACTTTTGGAAATGACAATTCTCTAAGAATTAAATACATTTTCTGGGTTGAGATTGAAAAAAAATCTCAATTTCAAGGATGTTCTTTATATAGAATGGATTAAGTATAACCTCTTGAGTGTAATTAAATTATTTAATTAAGGAAATGAAGTTATATTTAAGAAAAAATCATATGTCCTAAAAAATTATAAATATTAAAGGATCATCACAATAGGATAAAGAAAATTTGGAAATCTCTTTCAAATTAGTGATCCAACTAACCCATGATACTTGAGTGCCAAAAAAGAAAATGAATTATGGAACAAGATACCTAGACACTTGGGATAAAAAAGTTTGGGTAAAATTTTAAATAATAACATGTTAAGAGACCTTCTCAAACTTAAAAGAGAAATATGGGTTGTTTTCAAAACATTAAAAAAGTGTAATATGGTCCAATCAAGACACAAAATGGTGGATCTACAATAATCAATACCAATTGAACTCATTCATTTGGATCTATATGGTCCCATAAAAATAATTCTACCCAAGGTGACTTGTATTTCATTATATTTATAGATTATTTCTCTATAATAACAATAGTCATATTCATTAAACAGAAGTTTCATGAAATTAATTGGTTTAAAATCTATAGATAAAAGTTTAGAAAGATATGGGTGTATACATTTTAAAGTTGAGAACAAATAATGGTAGGTAATTTACATGTGATATAATTGAAAATTATCTATAAAAAATAAATTAAAAAATAGTTTAGTGAACACTATACTCCATAAAAAAATGGAATTGCTTAGAGAAAAAAAAGCTTAGTTAAAATGGGTAGGATAATGTTATTCGAGTATAATATCTCTAAGTTTTTCTGGAGATAAGTAGCATATAATATTTCAAACATTTAGAATATATTATTTGTAAGATTTTATGTAAACAAAAATCCTTAAGGGGTCTTGTTCCAAATAAAACCTACTGTTAAATACTTTAAATTATTTGGAATCCTATCTTTCATAAAGATCAAGGGTATAAATATGGGTAAATTTAAATAAAAAGTAGATAAAGGTATTTTCATGGGTTACCCATGTAATGGAAGTGGGTAAAAGTCTTGGAATACAAGGCTATATAAACTCATTGAATGTTGTGATGTAAAAACTCTAAAGAACTATTCCAAAAAATAAGGTTCATTTACTAGTGCATAAGGTTTTTCAAAGGATAACAGTGAGAAGAATTAAAAAATCCAACCCACTGAACAAGCAGAAAATGCATAAAATTTTGAAGTAGTATATTTTGATCATACTTTTTATGATGATTTAGCTACTTATTTTTATATAATGTGGCATCTAATTATGAATAGAACTATTTATATTGAAAACATAATTTTTAATGAGGGGGACCATTCCGGAATAGAAGAAAGATAAGAGTTGAGAACCAAACTACTCTCATTTCACAAATTGAACTAAAATCGGTTCCAGAGGAATTTGAACATGAAGATTTAATTTTTTATATGAATGAAGAATTTGATAAAATAAAAAATAACTCAACACAAAAACTTGTTCTACATATTGAAAAAAAATGTTATAGGCACCAATATGGTTTATAGAAATAACCTCAATGGGAAAGGAGAGGTGTCAAGGAATAAAGTTTGTATAGTATGAAAAGGCTACTCTCAAATGTAAGGAGTTTAATTTGAATAAAAATTTTCTCTATTTTCAATGTTTTAATCCATCGGGATTATAATAATAGTGGTAACTCAAAAAAATATTGAGTTTAATAAGTGGATATGAAGAGTACCTTCCTTAATAGTGATATTTAAGTGCAAGTTTTCATTGAAAATCATGAGGGTATTATTCTTGATGAAGATGGAATTTTGGTTTTCAATTTGAATAAATAAATATATGTATTGAAACAATATCTAAGATCATGGTACTTCAAACTAGATGGATACTTAAAGAAGCTGGAATTTATAAAATAAATAGTTGACAGTAAATTGCACATGAAAAAAGGCACCATAGGTTCTATCATTGTTATGATATATGTTGATGAAAAAATATTTACAAGTGATTAGGATTATCTTTATGAAGAATTTTCAAATCAAATAAAGTGTAATTTTGATATGTCTTTATTGGGAGAGATGAATTATTTCATTGGATTGAAAATTCTATAAGTATATGATTACATTTTTCTATCTAAAGAAAGATATTCTAAATAATTATTGAAAATTTTTGAATGAAGGATTATAAGGTGGTTTCCACTACTATATTCATTGGCACCAAATTTAGTAAATACAATAATGTAAAGAGTGTTAATCAAAAGGAATTCAGTATAATTGTTGGTAGTATTCTCTAATTCATTACATTAATGTCAAATATTGTATTTGTAGTGACTCTTTCAGTTATATTATAGGGTGATCCCAATGAATCTCATATGATGGTATCTAATAAAATAATGATATATATTAACGGTACACTCAATAGTGTCTTTTTGTATAGAGGTATATCAGACTTACATCTATAGGGGTTCATTGATGCAGATTGGGTAGGATATTTTACTTATAAGAAGTATAAATCTAAGGGATCCTTCTTCCTTGGTGATAATTGTGTGATATGGCATAGGAATAATAAACAGTCGATGGATTTGAGTACATTTGAGGCCAAGTATATCACAACTACACATGATTGTGCATGGATGCAGTGGATGAAAGTCCATTTAACTGGCTTAAAAGTTGTTGTTGAGAAACCGTTATAGATTTCTTGTGAAAAATATTAGTGTCATAGATCTATTGAATAATCATGTACAACATTCAAGATGAAAACATATTATTATCATGTACCATTTAATCAAATAGAGGATGGATTGTGGTGATATAAAACTTCATTATATTTACACAAATAATCAAATTGCAAACATTTTTATAAATGAAATTCCAAGAGATAGATTGTATGATATTAAGATAAAAATTAAAGTTTATACCTCTCATATTGATTGAGTAAGTATGAAAATTACCCCCATTATGCTTTGAATTATGTTAAAAATGGGGATAAATAATGACATATCTCTATATAAAAAAGAGAAGATACTTCTTGATATTATGAGTGATCACTACCTTGTCATCTAAATTTGTTGATAATGCTGAATGGGGAGGTTTTTTTAGATTGAGATTTGATTAATGAATTGAGGGGGAGTTTATCAAGTCACTTGAAAAAAATTATTAACACTGAGGGATGTAATTCCCTTAAATAATAACCTTATCTAGTTGTGTGGTGTAAGACACTTCTCATGTGAGATAGGTTGTGATGTGATAATTCTCATGTATTTGGATATGTTTCAAAATATTTCTGAGACACTTTGAAAGAGTTGAGTAATGTTTCTATCAAATAAAAAAGGGGGTATTGAAGTACCATTATATTTTTTATGTTATTTCTAATATTTTGAATTTTTTTCAACTTTATTTAAGTCCTTGATAGAAGTTTTTTGTTGCTATTGAGATGTTTTTTGATTTTATTTTAGGTGGATAATAATGATTTTGATGTAATTATATGCTTAATTTTATAATTCTATAATTCTACTTGAGTTTTTCTATTTGGAAAGTCATTTGGTAATGTGGTTGATCATATGGTCATGTTCTCAATAATATGTTCATATAGTCAGTTATTTATTCATGCGATTGATCAAATAGTTATACGGTCGATTAAAATGTGAGTGTGTTCATTTGAACTCTTCGTGTGATCGATTGGATTTCATGTGCAGTTAGTTGATGGGAAACTTAATCATTTTAATCTCATTAAATTATTGTGAGTGGTTGATAGGTCCTTTATGTGGTCACTTAGTTGTAAAATGTAGTTATTTGAAAAATCATAGTCAATCATCAGCGGTCATATGTAAGGGTCATTACTGAACTATATAAAAGTAATGAGGAGTTTTATAAATCAACTTCAAGGTATTTTTTAAATTCCTAAGGATATATAAATATGGTTAAAGTCTGCATAAAGTTATTATCTACCTTTACTGGGCTATGTAAAGGTCATTATAGGGTCATGTAAAGGTAACTCTAGTTCTTTTAATGCTGCATAAATGTAGTTTTCAAGACACTATACCTTTCTAAAGGTAGATGATAAATTTCAAAGGCTACATCAGAGTAATTTTACTCCTCATAAAGATAATACCATGATTTTACTACCAACATAAGGGTAAAAAATACCATTATAAATGTAATCTAAACATTTTTGAATCTATTTAAAGTTAAACAAAGATTTATATAAAAATAATTCTAAGGTTTTTAGAATTTTTATGTTGCTCAATTTGTTATTCAAAGTGTAATAAATCACATATAAAGTGTAATTCAATCTATTTTATGAGATATTTTAAAAAGGGTGATTTATTTCAATATTTTTTAATTTTTTTGAGATGGTTTATTTGAAAACACATTATTGTTCTTAAAGTTTTATCTATTCTTAAAGAATCTATAGATATTAAATCTGTAATGTCATTATGACAGTGTTGTGATCCTCTTATTCTGTAATAAACATATAAATTTGATTGTGTAGTATTTTTAAATATGTTTTGAATAGATAATATTTTAATCTAATGAGGTATTTTTATAATTTTTTGTGTGTTTATAGCTATTGAAGAAGGTTGGTCTCAAGTATGTTGTAGAAAGAACAATATGATGGGTATTCATCAAAATTCATAAATATAATATTTCTGAATTATTATCAATATTAGTCAATGACTAAGAATATTTTGGTGTGATTTTTAGTTATTATTCCAAGAAAAAATATGGTTAGAACATGTATTTATCTATAGAATTACAGTTAATGAAAGAGATAATATTATAAGATCGTGGAGGTTTAAACTTGAGCTTAACTAAATGAGAAAATCATGGAGAATCATAACGTACAATTCTATTGAATAAAGGTTTGAGAATGATAATTTTTAAATGGTATTCCCTAAAATTTTAATTATGTGAGTTTCAAAATTGTTTAATGTAAGTATAAATTGAAGTGAGAGAAGGTTTGGACAAATATTATAGAAAAATATAGCATCATGAAAATTGAGAAGAGTACCTAGTACAATGTTATGAATAATATCTCATCACCTATAATACCTCAATAATTTCGGTTTTTTATAATTTTAGATTGAGTTTTGAAGTTTTAATCATCATATAATTCTATAATAAGTGGTCAAATTATTATATTTACATTAAAAGACTCAAGGTGGTGGTCATCAATAATTGTTGAGAAACTGGATTCTCAAGATATCTTTCTCATCATGTTATGTTCATTGTTTAACTAGTGGGATTATATGTAAATTCTAGTGGGGATATGATGAAATTTATTTGGGATTATAAATGTCCTAACCATTTTTATTTGATCATAATATTTTGTGTAAGAATCTATGGCTCAGTGGGAGTTGAATAAGACAAGGAATGGGTACCCAGACTAGGTCCAAACCTTGTAAAAACTGTTTGTGCCTTGCATTGTTTAATTTTTTATTTCATAAAAGTAAGGATGGGTGTTTAAATATAATAGGATCATGTATTAATCAAAAAACATGGGTTTATTTATAATTTAGATAAATTGAAAGATACAACCACCATTGATTCATCCAACCCCCCTCAGTGGTGCATCGATTCTTAGGGTATTTCATTAGGCTAAAATTGTGAAACCCCTTTATCTAATTCTCTTTAGAGTCAACATATGATTGGGTCTCCCATTTTTATCCTTAAATTCCTATCATATGGTGTTATAAATGTTATAATTTATTTTCCTAGTGTAGCACAGTGGCTGACTAGGATCATCTCACTTTAGGAGCTTTCATGGTATACTCACTCGCTATTCCGAATTCACTTATTTTATTTTTGGGTTTTTTAATTTTATATAAGGAGTAAGATGTGGTGTTTTAGAAAATATATGCAAGGTAGGAAAGTAAATATGCAATTTATAATGTAAATAAAATGAATTAAGTCAACAATAAAGGAAATACACCTGAGAAAATAAACCAAAGTTAACCTTTATTGCCATATTATTAGTTTCATTTTCACTTAAAGATCGCACTCTATATAATGTGTGAATATCCTCTTCTTCCCAAGTTTCGAATATGTATTTTACTTAACGATCTCTAATTACACAATAAATACACCTCCTCAATTGAGGGAGAATAATGCAGAAGAAAAAGTTAAGCCTCAGGTGGAATGTGGAGACAGAAAGTCTCATTTCCCACTAAGATCCCCCTATTCTTAATTATAAGCAAATATTAAACATCAAAAATGAAGAAAAAATAATTTATTTTGGAACTATATTGTTCCCCTGGGAAATTCTTTAGGTTAGTTACACATTATCATGAGTAAAATTGGTCACGATGAAGGGTACAATGGAAGAAAAAAAGAAACAAAATAGAAAGTGGGAAAAATAGAGAAAAAAATATAATATGTATTAGGAATTTATAAATATACTATTGTATCTAAACACAAACATATATACTACAAAATTATAACTAAATTAGCTATTCTGATAGTCAACCCTTTCAAATTGATAGAAGATTAATTTTTATAGGAAAAAGGGTGTCCATATTTCCCTCTAATTTAAACCTCTAAAAGTTAGCATGATTTTGAGGTAATAAATAGAAGAATTGGGAAAAGTTTTATCCTTGAAATTTATTCACCTATCTATCCAATATTGACCCAAAAAATCATCTTATGTTTCAATTTGTATATAATGATATGAGATATTCAATAAGAAAAATAATTCTAGCCTGACTAACAGTTCTAATTCCAATACACCAAGTTGTCATGAATTTATGACCTTGAAAGATCTTGAATCTAAAGTTCTCACGGTTATGAAAAATATTAATTTTCCTATTATATAGCTTTATTTAAAATTTAACCTATTTTTTTCTATTTATTAAATGTGGTCCCATATTAAAAATTCTTATAATCTGGGCACGGATTCTAATGCCTAAATTGTGATCTTATTTTGGGACACAAATAGTTAGATTCATCCTTTGTCCCTATTGAGTGAAATTTATACTATCAATTATTTAATCCTAAAAATAATAATTTCCCAACTTGGATTAGTTTAGAAAATTTTATTTCCAAAATATGAAACAAATTTAAAATAGTTAAAACTCAAGAATTATGCCATTTTCATAATTAAGCTGCTCAATTTACTCTAAAATCTTAAAAATATAAAAATTTCTCTTAAAATAAAAATTTTTTGGGATTAAAAATACTAAAATTTTAAGTAAATATATTGAAAATATTTTCTCTATAAATTCCCCCACACTTAAACTCTTCACTCTAGAGTAGTCATCAATACTAAAGTCAAATCAAACTTCCAAATGTATAAATGAAAACAATACTCAATTATCATATATAAAGAAATACCATGCCTCCTATATGGATAAAAATTACCTAAATCCTCATCATTTATAAAAATATATTCAATATAATGTCAATACTAAAGGGTATTCCATACCTACCTCCCAAGAAAAATATTTCTCTCTTCACTCAAGGATTTATAATATGGATTTTGTCTCATTTTCAATAACATGTATGATCTTTGTAGGATTATTATCCTCATAGTATATCCACTTAAAAAATTCATAAACATTTCAATCATGAGTTATTTTACATGGTTTTTTATTAGGATAATGTTTGGATGGTTTTAAATGTGAAAACATCTTAGGAAAAATGAGGATGGTTAAGCTCTAAATTGAATTAAATGCACGAAAGTAGTTTTTCTCAAGAATTGTGTTCTTCTCAATCAGCTCAACAATAAATCACCTCTAAATAAATATTTGTTTTATTATGTAGTCCCTGAATTTGAATTTCAGTATCAATGATAAATTTACTTCCCCTTTACCTCATTTTTAGTATTATTTTATCTTGAATTTGGATCTAAAATTTCACTTCATAATTATATATTTGAGAAAAGGAGAGTAAATTTTTGATCTGCAAGTATTAGTGAACTCCCATGCCATTTTTATAATGATATTTGGGCCACCCATACAACTTTACGTCATGAAATTTCCTCCAAAAAAGTATCGATAAATATGGTGGCACTTGTTTTTCATTTTAACTCAAATAGATTCTTCAAGAAAGAAAAATACAACACATATTCTCCATCCCCACACTATAGTTCAACAATAATCATGAATTTAAATTCTCAATATGGTTGAAAAGGGATAAATTTGTTGTAATTTGGTTTTCTAAAAATTCTTTTCATACCTACTATGGGATTAATAAAGTTCATATGTAAAGGTAGGCCAAAATATGAGTTAAATGTAAAATGGGGATTTCAAAATGGAGCCTCAATCTTACTTGACAAGTACCATGAACTATAACAGCTTTAAAAAAGATAAAAATAGAATTTTATTAATAAAAAATTATGTCTCAATACTCTCAAGAAAAATATTTATGTAAATAAAATATAAAAATGGTTTAGAAAGCTCCTGGGTTGTGAAAGATTTTCAATTTATATAGTACTAGTGCACATGAGTTTCATAATAAATCAAACATCCTTAAATGAAAATATTGGAAATTAGGAAAAAAATATTCACCAAATATTTAAATGTTAAAATATTCAAATCATGTAATTCACCAAAAAATATAAGATTATTTGAGTTTTCCAATGCATTTAATTCAACTCAAGAATCCTAAAAATACATCAAAAATAGGGAAAAACAATGAAATTTTTTAAAAAACATGAAATTTTTTTAAAAACACAAAAATTCCATAAAAATAGGTTTTAATCCCTCCCCCACACTTAATATTAAACCACCCTTAATTTAAACTCAACAAAATAAAAACATAAGAGTATAATAACCAATGGGAGGGAAAGATATAGTGAAACATTTTTTTAGTGGAAACCTTGAGTTCAAATCCTAGATATTGCCACTTATAAATATAAAAAGAAAGAAAAAACAAAACATAATAAAAATAAATAAAAAATAAAGAGAAAGGTAAAATATGATAGAACATGGTTTGGACCTCTATGTGGTTTCTTTTTTTTATTACCCCTAGTTAGGAAGTTGCAGTGTTCATCCCCAATCTGATTGTGGATGAGGTTTCCTTGATCTGAACCACCACATGTGACTTTTTCTAGTGTCTATAAGTAGAAACTAATAATGGTAACTCTCAAAGAAAAAGAAAAAATTTGAAACCCCAATGAAAGAAGAAATGTGGAATTTTTTTTAGATGGGGAGGTAAGAGAAGTTAAAGGGGTTCCCTATTAACTATCATGGTGTCCTCCTCCATGTGACATTCAGTCTATTGTTGAGGTGGGAATCATATCACCAAAGGCACCTCAAGATACCTTTTTTATTCGATAACTACCTCTTGGGTGTTTCTTTATTTAAAATCTAGGACCTTCTTTATTTCTTTTATATTTATAATCAAAGAAAAGGGGAAGTTAGAAAATAATTCAAATTTAGTGTGATTAAAACATAAAGAATCAATAAATAAATATTCTCTATTAAGTAAGCTAGTTTTTAAATTAATATCTTATAGTAGGACCACTAGAAACATAATATCAATAAGTACATATTCATCCTTTTCTTCTCAATTAATAAGAGGTAGAGAGGATCCAATTTTTCATTTTCATGGATAGCATAATCACTTACACTTTCAACTTCTATAAAATTTTTCCAATATTCATTCAAATCCTCTTGATCTCTAACATTTATATTATTTAGAATTTATTCTTTAGAAAAAACTTCTAGAAATGGCCAAGATATATTGAATGTATCTTCAAAAAACTTCTTCCTAGCCACCTCAAGTTCTTTAATTGAAAATATGAGTGTGGAAATATCTTCAACAACTTATGTTTATTATACTTACTCAGGTTCAGGTTGCTCCTAGGATGTATGGACATGTTCAAATATCCCTTCTATTTTACTCTCTAGGTTTTTTATTTTCTCACTAATTTCATAAAACTAAGCTTATTCATCATTTTGAACTTCTTCTTTCTCCTAAGAGTGGCTAGTCCATGCATAATAATTTTAATTAGAATGAATCATGGGAATTTTTTTTTTTTTGATTTTTTTAAATGAATTTAAAGATAATTATTTAAAAATTTGTGAATAAAAATAATTAGTGAAGACCACTTGTATCCCTAAAAACATAACTAAGTTTTTATACACCTGTCATATAGAGGTATAAAAGCTACAATTTATTTTCTAAGTGTAGCACAGTGACTGACCAAGGCTGTCTTGCTTGAGGAGATTCTATGGTGAAATTAGTAACTATTCCCAATTTACATATTGTATTTTTGGGTTTCAAAATTTTATAAAAATATAAAAAAGTGGGGGTTGAGAAAATGGGTGTAATATAAGAAAGTAAATATGTAACACATAATTCAGATATAATGAATGAGTTCTATAAGAAAGAAAGTCCTCCTAATAGAATAACCCAAAGTGAAACATCATTGCATTATTATTAGTTTTATATTCAATTAATTATCACACTCCATCATATGTGTAAACATAATATTATTCCTAAGTTGTGAATATGCAGGACACTTAATGATCTCCAAGTAAATTTTCCATACACCTCCTTGATTAAGGGAGAATAATGTAGAAGAAAAATCTAAGGTTTAGGTGTCAAGTAGATACATAAAGGCACCTAGATCACTAATATCCCCCTCATTATAACTCTAATAAAATATTAAACATTAATAATGATGATCAAAGAGTTGGTTTTGGGACTAGATTACTCCCCCGAGAAATTCCTCAGGTTAGTTACTCATGATCATGAGTGAAAGAGATCACAGTAAAGGGTATGGCGGAATAACACAAAAAAAATAAACGAAAGAGAAAATAATAAAGAGGAAAGAAAAAAAATATTATATATATTGGAAATTTATAAATATACTACAACATCAAATTAAAAAAATTGTTACTAAAAAATTATTCCTAAAGTTGTTAGCTTTAATTTTCAACCCTTTGAAATAGAGAGAATATACATTTTTATAGGAAAAAGGGTGGCCAGATTTCTCTATAATCTTGGACTCCCAAATTTGGTGTGTTTTGGGGTATTAAATGGTATAATTAGAAAAAAAAACTTCTTAAACATTTTCTACCTATCTCTCCTATGTGTACCCATAAAATTTTAGCTTATTTGAAAACATGTAGCCAATGTTATGAGATATTTTCTATGAAAAATAATTTTTGCCTAAATGACTATTTTAATTCTAATACAATGAGTTCCCATAAATTTATGACCTTCAAAGTTCTAGAATATTGAGTTGTAACAATTGTGAAAATTATTCATGTACATGTTCTAAATATTAATTTCAAATATCACCTCATTTTATTGGCCATTAATAAGATGTGTTCCCATATTCAAAATTCATCCAATCTTGGCATATATTCCAATGATTGAATTATGAGCTTATTTTGGGCCTTGAATAGTTAAATTAATCCTTTTTCCCTATTGAGTGAAATGTATCACTTCAAATATTCATTCCTACAAAAACTTAACTTAACAATTTTGATTAGTGTACAAATAGTTCAAGTCAAAATACGAAATTTTTTTAAAATAGTTAAAATTCAATGATTACTTTATTTTTATAATTAAGATCAATTTACTTCAAAAACCTAAAAATGTAACAATTTCCCTTAAAATTAAAACTTTGTGAGATTAAAACTATTGAAATTCAATTTAAATTTATTCAAAATTATTTCTCTGATGGATCCCTTATGTCATATCAAGGTCCAAACACCCCTTGTGGGTTCCTTATCTCATTCTTAGAATCTAGGGTCAAACTTATCATGTAAATAAATGGAATTACTTGAAACATAACCACACTCTTACTAAAGTTTGGTTAAAAAACCATCATCCTATGTTATATAATTTACAAAAGGGGAAACATAACATTCGTCTCACTTTTATTCTAGCTAGTTTAGTCCATATATTCCCACACAATAATCATAATTATCACCAAGGTAATATCATCTAATAAGATATTATTATAAGGGATGAATACTCACACTATGTATTAGTACTTTAGATACAGGTTATAAGTTTCCACTCAAGGGATCTACATAATCCAAACTAAGACAAACACTCGTACTCATTACATCCCTTGTCTGGAGGGTACTAAGGTACCTAATTCCAGGGTCCACTATGTTTCATTTATTTAATTCATAGAACTCTAGGGTTAATATATCAAATAAAAAAATTTATGGTCAAAATTATGCACATCAGTGACCGAGACATTAATATTAGTGTGTATGGTTTCATCATTTCCCATGACGCTTTTGTTTTACACATGTGGATTGTAAAGAAAAAATTTATTTTCAATTCAAGGTCAATTTCACATTATTTTTGAGTTTTTATATCACATATACATTACATAATCCATAAACTTATAGAGATATTTAGGGACCACCTATATCAAACCAAATACATTTCCTTTAAGAAAATTCCAACCAAAAACATCAACCAATCTCAACCAAACTCTATTAGCCATTGTCCAAACACATAAGGCCATAAAATCATAAAAATTCATTTAAACTAATTATATAATAATTATAATTAATTTTAAAAATAATTAAATAACTTATTAACTTATAAATAAGAAATTAATTTCTCACCAGATAATGTAACAATGCCAAAACCTCAGGAAAAAAAACTCCCAACACACCCCATATTCTATAGCCGACCAAATACCTAAAACCATATATCAATTCATCAATCAACTAAATTCCAATTTTAATAAAACCCAAATTAATATATGGAAATTTCTTACCTCAATAAAACCTCGTAAAACCTTGGAATTTTATCCTCTTGGGATCCCCTATAGATAATAAAAATAAAATACCCATCATACTAGGCATGTTATCCCCATGCTCTTGTGGAACCAGTGTCAAACCCTAGCCCATATCATAAAAAAATAATGGAAACACAAGAGGAGTAAGAGTCAAGGATGAATGAGAAAATAATACCTTAAATTAAAAGGAAAACTAAATTTAATTTCTATGGATCAAAGAGGATGAATAGTATAATAGGAAGGAGATATGATCTAAACCTATCACTATTTGGACATCCAAAAAATGAAAATTTTCAGAGGGGGTTTCCAATTTGAAAGACCCAAAAGGCAATCCTACCCCTAATTAAAATAAATGTGATATAAGTCCCATTGTAGTAGGACCCATAGGCTCCTAGAATAATTCCTCTATTAGAAATCCCTCATGGATTATCCCCATGGATCAAGGTGTGGTATAACTTCCCCATCCAAAACCAAAATGCTAGAACTCATTTAAGTTCATACTATGATGTGAACCTACCATTCATGGTAAAACCAATCACCTAGATAATTATGATTCTACCACCTCATGGGGTCCCTCTATGGAATAGACCACCTACTACAGCATGAGTTATCCCCTTGTTAATCCCTCGTGGTATAGCCCTCATCCCCATAGTGTCCAGTCCATTACACTCAATTTTTAAGAAAATTAGGATGTATCCTTAACTATCGAGTAACCCTTACATATCACCCTTATATATCAAATTAACCTTTATGTATTGAGAACTTTACGAATTCTGATAAACCTTAAGTAATAGTATATTAACCCTTATGTGTCAAGGGATTCACCAAATTTCTATACCATTATGTATCATAGTAACCCTTACATATCATCCAGATCAACCCTTACAAATTAAGGACTTCACCAATTTTCTGAATCTTATATATCATAGTAACACTTACATATCATAGGGTACCCTTATATATAATAGTGTATCTCAAACCTTGTGTATCATAGTGAATCTAAATTTTTTTCCAAATTCCCAATATTCAAGGTCGGGTAAACCCTTATATGTTGCTTTATTATAGGTTATAATTTATTTATTTTCATTTCCATAGGGTAACCCTTACATGTTTTATATTCAATTATAAACCATTTTGTATTGCCTTTTATGTAGGGTAAACTGTAGTACCTCGGGACACCCTGAGAGGGGAGGGGTGAATCAGGGTGGCAACTTTTTCTTCTTTTAGTTGTGGATCTTGTTCCCACTTTGGTAGGAACTACTTAAACCTGTATGATGGATATGATCGGCAATTAAACATTCACATGCAGAGAGATGACAGCTATTTTTACTTGGTTCACCACTAAGGGCTACGTCCAAGGAGCATACGCCGACAGGTTGTCGGTCGTACCTAAATCCACTAGGCTTCACTAGTTGTAGATTACAAAGGTTCGGGTACAGTCACTCTGTCCCAGGCTCACTGCCTTTTCAAAGGTTCAGGGATAGCTCACTGCGTCCCTCGGGTCACTCCCGTTGACTCCCCCTGGCTCACTGGCGTTGGTGAAGTCCCACTCAGTTTATAGACGTGAAGGTCTCTTCAATAAATGTGCATTGATGTTCTTTGTCTCCTGTTCAGCATGAGACTTTTCTTGCATCGGGGTTCAGAGTTGATGCTCTTTATAGTTCAACCTTTCTTCTTTAGTGCAATAACTTAATGCACTAGATCCCCTTGTCTTCGTTTGCCTGAATCACAATCACTTATGTGATTGCTCAATAAATGATGTTCAGCTTACTCGGCATTAGTCAGAATCAATTCACCATGTATGCATGAGATCATTCATGTATCATTTAGATTTCTTTTTCAATCTCGCTTTGCACCGAAAGTATTAGGCAATCTTTAGCTCTTGTGCTGCTCCAGAAAGGCGGGCGTGCTTCAACAATATTTGGCTCTCCTTTTCAAGCTCGGTGCACAAGTCTCCATATGGCGCGCAAGTCTTAGGCGCGCAAGTATAACCTGGCGCACAAGTGTCACCAAAGCACCTGCGTGACTCTGTCTTCTTGAACTTCAAACCTACGCGACTCACTTCCTTCCTTTCCTAAATCACCTGGGGCGCTCAACCATCAGTTGGCGCGCAACCTCTACTTGCGCGACCCAACTACCACTTGCGCGGCTCAACCACCTGCGCGACGAGAGCTCGAACAATCACAAAGTCTTGAGCTCCGTGAGAAATGAGGAGGGGTGGTCCAGTATTTATAGGCAAACTGGACCCCCTGCGCGGCGGCGCGCAAGTCATCCATCAGCGCGCAAGTCTCGGCCCATGCTAGGCACTTGCGCGATCAACATCCAAACTTGCACGAACATCTTGCCTTTTCTAAATTTGGATCTTCTGATCTCGAAAAATCATAGGCGCGCAAGTTATAATGCATTCAAGGTGTCGGCGTGCAAGTCTCTTCCCGACACATAATTCACCTGCGCGACCTCACCAAAACTTGCGCGACCCTTATCCCTTTTCCATATTTTGATGCTCTGATCTTCAAAAACATATGGCATGCAAGTTTCCTATCCTCCAAGAGTATGGCGCGCAAGTCCTTTTTCCAAAATCACTCTTCTTCATTTGTTGATTTTGAGGCCCTGAAATTTGGCAAACACTGGAAAACGGCGCCACCTTGTATCTGCTCTTTTTGTACCGCCTCCAAATCATCCATTCCTATGTCGATGTTCTTGAATAAAACATAGATCGTTGAACACAACTCTTGAACTCGACATGTCACCATGGAATCTCCTTTGTCAACAAATTTTTATGTCGTTTGTTTGCTTTGTCGACAAGCACGATCACCTCAACAACACTTCTTCTTGGTGATCTGTATCCTTCAGAAACTCTTTTGCTTTTATCACAAACTCCACTATTGTGATATGTATTCTTTGAAGGAATAGCTTTAGTACCATAATCTTCTATGACAATGTGATGTGCATGGCCATTGCATAAGTCAACTCATTGGCACATTGCCTCCTTCATCAAAACCCATTGTTCTCATGCAATAATGAGGAATTGCATGGTCTTCATCAAAGCCCATGGTTATTATGCAATAAGGAGGAATTGCATGGTCTTCATCCAAAAACACCATCCTGCTTTAATCATCCTTGGATGGATTACTCCTCACATTCTTCATTGTTGTAAACAATGTATCACCTTTGACACATCTTCTTTGAACTTACGATCAGCACAACAATCGTCTGAATCACTACTCCTCTACTTCATCGGAGTACTTCATGATCTCCCTCATTGTGAGCTTCCATTCCTCCATTTTATTGGAGTACTTCTTGATCTCTTTCATTTTTATATTCCATTGACAACTATTGACAACAAATACAAACCTATACACAAAGTGGTTCCAACAATCTCCCCCTTTGTATTTTGTTGTCAATACCTTATTCATCTTCTGAAATGAATTTGTCAATGTCAAAATGAGAATCTTCTATTCAATCAACTTTTCTTTTCAAATGTTCATTTCACTTTCTCTCCCCCTTATTGACAAGAAATACAAAGCACATGGTAGGGAGGGTATCAATCCACACTTAAGCAATGTTTCATTAATCATTTCACTCTAAGTCTACTTGAGCAATGCTCGATGTAGAAAACAAGAGGATTTGATTAAGTCAACAAGGCTGTCCATTATCCACATATCAGGATACCAACATGAGATGATAACTCATGTATCTTGTCTTCAAGGGTTTACAACTTTAATTCCAGGTAAAAGAAGATCAACTATGATAGAGAATAATCAACCTGAAACTCCTTCACTCACATCAGCAAATAAATCAAAAACATTCAAGTGCAATCGGTAGGATAAGTGACCTTGGGGAACTTCCATTCTCTTTATGTCACTGATCAATTCAGTTACTCCCCATTTGTAAAATAATCTTTGATCTGAGTAACCAAGGGATAGTGATTGAGAAATGACATACCTTCTCCATTGGTGTGTTCATCAAGAAATTCACAGAATAACTACTTTTGAGTCCACCTGGAGTTGATATTGATTGAAACAGTGATTATGGAAGCTTTATCATTTTTCTCCCCCTCAAGGGAAACACTCCTCATCATCATAATCAAGAGTGATCCTTCATCATCATAATATTTGAATATCAATTGAAGAATCTACTAAGGATGGAAACTTCTTCAGCTTGGCTATCAAGAGTTGACAACATTCACTACTTCTCAGGTTCCCCCCCTGAGAGTATGCTTCACCTTCAATTCCCTGCATTGTTAGCACAAATACAATACAAAAATTATTACGGGAATAAGGTGGATCCTTCTTTCTTCATCAAGAAGACTTGCTTGGTTGAGGTTCTTTTCTCAACCAAGTTCCTCTGTTCACTCCAGTCTTCATGCCTGCACATTTGAACATTTGTTCTGACATCTGTCGGTGTGGCATGGCTCTGTTCACATTCTCTTCTGCTTTGTGTGGAGAATTGTTCTTCTTAGCAGCCATCATGAATGATACATTCTTACTCCTCTTAAGGACTGCTTCTTGCTCTGGTATTAAGGTTAGGCAACCTTTTGAAATGTGACCAGAATTCTTGCATCTCTCACACAGAACTTCTTTGACACGTGTGTTTCTCTTTGTTTGCAATCTCTTCTGCACTGTGTCTTCATCATGTGAAAGTTTTCCTTTTCCTTTGTCACCAGCCTTCGCCTTCTCATCTTCAAGTTTCCTTATTCTTTTCAAATCTTCTGGCCAGATGACCAATATGTCATTTGGAACTTTTTCAGCTGGTTTAGGTCTTCCACATGGGTTCATCCAAGATTCATCCCACTTAGTGTTTCTTTTGGATGAATGACCCTTCAATTTCTTGGATTTAAAATCCTGGGTCTTCTCAGCTTCTCTACTTGAGATCTTATTGGGGAAGTGTGTGTTCACAACATTCTTCTGATTTCTCCCCAAGGTAGCTGCTTCATTCTTTAACGGCATCAGAGGTCTTCTTTTCTTTTCGACAGCGAAATCATGTTGATGTGGACATGTGCCTACATTGTGACCACTGTCGTTGCATACATCACAGATGTTATCAAGAATTCCAAATCTGTTTGCAGTAAACAGATGCTTCTGGACCTGCTGATGTTGCTTCTTTTTCTCTGGCTTCCTTCTCTTTGATATAGGCATTCTCTGTGCTTTTCCATGTAAGGGATTATAAAGACAATCCAGTGCACAGTGCCCAAATCTGTTGCAGCACCAACATTGACCCACAAATCTTTTCTTCTTTGTGTCTTCTGTATTAAGTTGTTGGGCCATCTGCTTAATATTTTGTGCTCTATTTGAGGAACCCACTTCCTCCTTTTTCTTCCCATCCACCCTAGCCATGGTGATAGGTTTATTCTTCTCACCTTTCCTCATCCATACTTATTTAGAGCTTTTCTTCCCACCTGCACTGATTGTAGGAGTGTATTTAGAAAAATGAGTACAAGATGGTTTGGATGGTACCTTCACTTTCTCAGTTGCTTGTGATAGATCAAAGAGTGAAGTCATGATCTTCTTATCACATGTTGGAGGTCTTTTGACAATAGAATCCTCCAGTGAGCATTGAGTACCAGCAGCAACTGATTCTTGATGTGGATAATCAAGAGTTGTCATAATCTTCTTATCACTTGTTGGAGGCATTTCAGCTTTAGACTCCTCCAATGAACATTGAGTGCAAGCATCACTCATTTTATTCTTTTGTGAAGTCTCAATATGTGTGTTCTCAATCTTGATCAACTGAGCTTCCAATTTTTGACCCACAATATTGAGGATGATCTTCTGATCTTCAATCATGATCATCTTCTCTTCACAAGTCTTCTTCAACCTTTCAACCTCATCTTTATGCATCTTAACTTTGTTTTGTAACAAAGAGTCAAGTTCCTTGAATTTAATGGAAGTTTCTTCCAAACAAAAATTCTTGACTTCATTGCTCTTCTTCAGCTCAGCTTCAAGTGCATGGATCCTTTCTTTTAGAGTCTTATTGACTGCCTCGTTTTCTTCAAATACTTTCACCTGTTTGGTGAGCTTCATACTTTCCATAACTTTTCTTTCCAACCCCTCTTCCATGATGTCAGCTTCCCTTTCTAATCGAGTGATCTCAACCTGCATAGATTGGAATAGGCTACAAATAATCGCAACCCTTTCTTCAGGAATATCATGCAGATATGTTTTGAGTTTTTCCTGAAAGCTTGAATAGGGGGTGTCATCCTTTCCTCTGGAAGAATCCTGAGCCACCTGTTCGATACTTTCTAAGCCTGATGTTTCTTCATTATTGGAATGTCATGGAGAACAAGACATTGTATCATCTTTGGATATGAGGGACTTCTTCAACTGCTTCTTCTCTTTCTTTTTCCTGTTCGTCATGGTCTTTCTAGATGTAGACTTCTGCTCAGAAGTGACTGCGTCATTATCAAGACTGCTCTTCATTGTTGACTTTAGGAAATAAACTCAAATCCTCTTCTCTATAGAATTACTGGAGAATATCCAACATAAGTTAACCTCGCTCTGATACCACTTGTAGTACCCCGGGACACCCTGAGAGGGGAGGGGTGAATCAGGGTGGAAACGTTTTCTTCTTTTAGTTGTGGATCTTATTCCCACGTTGGTAGGAACTACTTAAACCTGTATGATGGATATGATCAGCAATTAAACATTCACATGCAGAGAGATGACACAGCTATTTTTACTTGGTTCACCACTAAGGGCTACGTCCAAGGAGAATACACCGACAGGTTGTCGGTCGTACCTAAATCCACTATGCTTCACTAGATGTAGATTACAAAGGTTCGGGTACAGTCACTCTGTCTCAGGCTCACTGCCTTTTCAAAGGTTCAGGGATAGCTCACTTCATCCCTCGGGTCACTCCCATTGACTCCCCCTGGCTCACTGGCGTTGGTGAAGTCCCACTCAGTTTATAGACGTGAAGGTCTCTTCAATAAATGTGCATTGATGTTCTTTGTCTCCTGTTCAGCATGAAACTTTTCTTGCATCAGGGTTCAGAGTTGATGCTCTTTATAGTTCAACCTTTCTTCTTTAGTGCAATGACTTAATGCACTAGATCCCCTTGTCTTCGTTTTCCTGAATCACAATCACTTATGTGATTTCTCAATAAATGATGTTCAGCTTACTCGGCATTAGTCAGAATCAATTCACCATGTATGCATGAGATCATGCATGTATCACAATCTCGCTTTGCACCGAAAGTATCAGGCAATCTTTAGCTCTTGTGCTGCTCCAGAAAGGCGGGCGTGCTTCAATAATATTTGGCTCTCCTTTTCAAGCCCGGCGCGCAAGTCTCCATCTGGCGCGCAAGTCTTAGGTGCGCAAGTATAACCTGGCGCGCAAGTGTCACCAAAGCACCTGCGCGACTTTGTCTTCTTGAACTTCAAACCTGCGCGACTCACTTCCTTCCTTGCCCAAATCACCTGGGGCGCTCAACCATCAGTTGGCGCACAACCTCTAATTGCGCGACCTAACTACCACTTGCACGGCTCAACCACCTGCGCGACGAGAGCTCGAACAATCTCAAAGTCTTGAGCTCCGTGAGAAATGAGGAGGGGTGGTCCAGTATTTATAGGCCAACTGGACCCCCTGCGCGACGGCACGCAAGTCATCCATCAGCGCGCAAGTCTCGGCCCCTGCTAGGCACTTGCGCGATCAACATCCAAACTTGTGCGAACATCTTGCCTTTTCCAAATTTGGATCTTCTGATCTCGAAAAACCATAGGCGTGAAAGTTATAATGCATTCAAGGCGTTGGCGCGCAAGTCTCTTCCCAACACATAATTCACCTGCGCGACCTCACCAAAACTTGCGCGACCCGTATCCCTTTTCCATATTTTGATGCTCTGATCTTCAAAAACATATGGCGCGCAAGTTTCCTATCCTCCAAGAGTATGGAGCGCAAGTCCTTTTTCCAAAATCACTCTTCTTCATTTGTTGATTTTGAGGCCCTGAAATTTGGCAAACACTGGAAAACGGCGCCACCTTGTATCTGCTCTTTTTGTACCGCCTCCAAATCATCCATTCCTATGTCGATGTTCTTGAATCAAACATAGATCTTTGACCACAACTCTTGAACTCGACATGTCACCATGGAATCTCCTTTGTCAAAAAATTTGTATGTCGTTTGTTTGCTTTGTCGACAAGCACGATCACCTCAACAACACTTCTTCTTGGTGATCTGTATCCTTCAGCAACTCTTTTTCTTTTATCACAAACTCCACTATTGTGATATTTATTCTTTGAAGGAACAGCTTTAGTACCATAATCTTCTATGACAATGTGATGTGCATGGCCATTGCATAAGTCAACTCATTGGCACATTGCCTCCTTCATCAAAACTCATTGTTCTCATGCAATAATGAGGAATTGCATGGTCTTCATCAAAGCCCATGGTTATTATGCAATAAGGAGGAATTTCATGGTCTTCATCCAAAAACACCATCCTGCTTTAATCATCCTTGTATGGATTACTCCTCACATTCTTCATTGTTGTAAACAATGTATCACCTTTGACACATCTTCTTTGAACTTACGATCAGCACAACAATCGTCTGAATCACTACTCCTCTACTTCATCGGAGTACTTCATGATCTCCCTCATTGTGAGCTTCCATTCCTCCATTTTATTGGAGTACTTCTTGATCTCTTTCATTTTGATATTCCATTGACAACTATTGACAACAAATAAAAACCTATACACAAAGTGGTTCCAACATAAACATTATATATTTCCTTTTTCATTTGGATACCATTATGTATTGAGTTGTGTACCTTTACGCATGTATTAGAGAACCCTTACATATAACATGGTAACCCCTACACATCATAGGGTGACTCTTACACATCAAAAGGTGACCCGTATAAATCACATTCCATGAACTCCAAAACTTTAAATCTTATGTATCCCCTAAAGATACTCTTATGAAATACACTTTACGATACAACCCTTTAGTTTTTCCTTAACTATTCACACACGATCATCCCCCTCCCCATGATGCAATTCCTAGGCTACGGTGTGATATATCCCAAGCTCCAAAAAAAATAATATCAAGTATAGGTTCCATGGTTTGGTCTCTTTCCTATAAATCATGATCCTATTTTATCCTTTAAAATTTTAATCATCTAAAAAAATATATCACATCACAACACCCATTGGTTATAGTATAACCTACCACCTACAACATATATTCATATAAAGACCACCATGTCCATTATATACCACTCAATAAAGAACCTAATACACCTCATGTTCAATTGATCACATCCTAAAACACCTCCTAAAGATATTAAAATTATCAAAAATATGATCAGAAACCCAATTCCAAATACATCCCCTACTCTGAAACTAAAAATTAAAATTTCCCCTAATTTTAACCAAGTTATAACAGAGTGGGTCATTACACCTTAGATTCTACTTTTATAATAGAAAATATTTAAATCTATATAGTGATAGAAATGATCTATTATTTTTTAAGTACCCACTCACCCATCTTGAAATTTACACTCCCCTTAGAGCATATACTGAACACTAGTCAAGGATGAGAATAACATCCTTCTATGATAATGGTTAATAAATCCTAAGAAATAATTTAATCAATCCATACCCAATATGATATCAAAATATTTCATATCCATCACCATGAGATCCTATAAATTCTCATAAGACACTACCACTAAAGAAAAAGATAAATTGTTCCTGATCTATTAAATTCTCTTCCACAAAGGAATATTAAGACTCATGAAAAAGGAATATACTTCCACTTTAAGCTTAAGAAAAGACACTAGGTGATTTTATATAGATGAATGTGACTCCCACATATCAAATAACATAAAATAAAATGTATAGGATAATAAAATAGTACCTCTCATAGTAGAATAACTAATGCTAGTATCAGTAAAGGAAGGATCCCTTGGTGGTGTCCTTCCAGAACCCTCAAACTAGCCCTGAGGGGAAAACACCTTCTTAGAATCATGTGTAGCTACCAGGACTCCCTAACATACATGATGAACTCCTCAGATTAACCTCCCCAATGAAATTCAACTACCCCCACTAGATTTCATGGATAACTAATCTTGATATTCCTGGATCATATATGGTTTTTCATGATTATCCCTGATGTACTATAGTTAAAAAACCTATAAAGGTGACTATACCATGTGTAAGAATGTAACTGCTTCACATCAAAGGTATAATTTTTCTTGATATAATCCTTCCAATTGGACTGGAGACACTAAACAAAAGTTATTCCTAAACTAGGAAGTGATGGAACACTTCCCTAACTCTCCTATAATGGGTTACGCCTACTCACCTCCTCTCATCATAATTTTGAGCCACTAGATTAGGTATGACTAGTTCGTTATCCAGACACTAGGAAACCAACACTAAAACCTCCCATAGACCCTATCTCAGATAAAATGACTTTATTTAACATCTTATAGAAGGTGGAAAACGTAAAGAGAGTTACTTTTATTTACAAAAACTCCTTTAATACCATCTCAAAGCATCGTTCATTTGAATCATTATCCCCACTCATATAGGGAGTAAATTATAGATGTTTTTTAGAGGTGGTGGAATACTTCATTATTCACATTAAAACTTGTAGTAGGTTCATGAAATCCTTTGAATTCACCCAGTGTAGGGTATCAGAAAATAATTACACACAAAAATTATATTAAAACTCAATCTAGGTGAGTTCCTAATCATTATTAGACTCAAGCATCACATCTCACCATTGTCTTTCTACACCTTATAACATGAATGCGTCCATCAAAACTTGATGTTTCTTAGTTATTTCAATAATTTAAAATATATAGTGGAGATTATTGATTCACTTATCTACCTCTTGTGGTGACATGTTACCCCAAAACATCAGAGAGTGGTGAAACTAAAAATCACTCATAATATCAGAGGCCATATGATCCTTTTTTATCACCCTAATTAGCTTACTGAATCAAATAAACAAGACTCTCCAAGACCTATAGATCAGATAGAGGTCAAATAGGTAGTTCATGCTCATACACCCCTTATTGATCAGTAGGAGGTTTCTTTCTAGGTGTAATGATCTATAATAATGTAAAGAAAAATATAAATACTTTATTCCCATATGGTGAAACATTTGGACTCTAAATGTATCATATAAGTTAAGTGTAATCCTCCCGCTCTCCATCAATTTTATTTTACAAAACACATTTTCATTATTAAAAACTTTATAAATAATTTTAAAATAGTTTCACATGCTTAAAGAATCATGTATAAACAAATAAAATCATGCTTTAGATAGAATATAAAAGAATAAAGTTTCCATTAGAATATAAAATAACTATTAATCATAGGAATTTGTTTTTAACCCATTTTAATCTACTTATTGGAAATAAATATATAGTGAAACACTATTTATTTATTTTTAATGTTTCTATTAATATAAATTGTCAACTAATTCCAACAATAATATAATAAACAAAGGTAACCTGAAAGAGCGCTATCGTGGGCACCCTCAAATGATTAGTGTGATTTTGGGGTACTTAGGTGCAGCAGAGTGGCTGACCAAGGTCGCCTCTCAAAGGAGGAAGTGAATTTAACAACTTATTAAAGGTATTATAAAAATAAAATAGAATAGAATTAAAACACTAGTTTAAATGATGGGGGTTGTTTATAGTTTATAAATCTATAATAAGTTTTCTGGAAGAAGATTGTATTTTTTTTGTTTTTAGTTTTGAAATGAAGTTCGATTAAAATGACACAACAAAAAGATGTTTTTTTAGACAATATTTAAAAGTCGTAATTGATATAACTCTACCTCTTCAATCATTTATTAATCATTATCATTTAAATTAATATTCACTTAATTAACCCCCAAACCCTATGAGAATTAACCTTACCACAAAGATGAAATTAATTAAACCCTAGGCTAGCTTCAGAACATGCTATCGTAGCACCCTGCTTTGATTGATGTTCTAAGGCTATCTTATGTTCAGTGGTAAATTAAGGCACATAAACACTCTGGAAATGAGGATTAATTGATTTTAGGTATTTTATTTGAACTCTACAAATTGATCCCGTGTGGTCTTGTATTACCGATTAAGATCGCGCTCTCACAATTCACACAAATCCCGACCTCGCGCATTTGTGTTAACTGTTCAATTGCTCACTTAGTTTATTATAATTTAAAAACTCAATTAATGGATCATTTTTAGTGAATTACATTAGATCATTGATTCAAAATAAATGAATGAAGAAAGTGAGAGGTAGATCGATTACTAAAAATAACTACTCTTCCATGGGTGGCGTAATCATCGTAGAAGCGTTTTGCATGTGCAAAGGTTTATAATGGGTATAACCCAATAACGCTTCTAATAAATAATTACAGCCCAAATAGGAAGATTAAGAGAATAAGAAATTTAAATAAAACATAATAAAAGATAATAAATAAAATAATAACAAATAAGTTTATTAAGAAAACACAAACATTACAACATGAGGAAGAAGAATAGGGCTTCGATGAAGGGATCCTTGCTTAAAGAGATACCCTTATTGAATTGCTTGTATAATTGGATTGGAACCTCTTCTACTCTTCCCTAAACTTCCTAATTAACTTCCCAATCCCAAAAAATGAGAAAAACATCAATTTATAGAGTGGTGGGGAGGCTAGGTTCAAAGTGATTTCAAGTGTGAATGGGGAATCTCGGCCAAATATTTTATTCCAGCTTGAACCGACCATTTGACCACCAAAACGCGTGAATTGTCTAGCTTACCAGCAGTATAATATGTGATTATTTGGGTCCCCTATCTCCTCTCAAAATTTGGGCCCAATCAAAGCTCATAAGAAGGAGTTATGGCGGAAATACAGAAGCTTCTCCATTCTGTTGTGTCCAGCCCACCTTTGACTTTATAGCCCAATTACTCCATCCAAATTCATTATTTTTATCTAGGGTCATGAATAAAAGTTGTATAAAACTATGTTATTAACACTTTTACAAAACTTCAAGTTCAAATAATAAATATAAAAATATTTATCTTCGAAATACTACAGTGAACTATAAAGGGTAAAACTGAAATTTTTACCAAATTTTCAAATGAATGATCAAATCCAAAATATTTCATAAATGAATATATTTAGCACAATGTGAGGAAATTATATCATTTATTATCAATAAAATATTCAATAAAATAATGTTTTATCAACTCCCCCACACTTACCCTTTTGCACTCCTGAGCAAAACCTCATATCAAGTAAACATCAATATCAAATCAAAATCAATTTTAAAACACATATCTTTGAGATCAATCAATTTCACACTAAGAATCAAAAGATATCATGCCTCATAAAAAACCTTATTTCAAGTTCTCCATTTATACAATTCAATATATTTCCACTTCATTTATCCTCCCATGCACAAAACACTTACCTCGCTTGAATTTTCTCTCATCACTCAAATGTCATTTTTTTTGCAATGTCTTTTTCATCCAAACTCATACAAGGGTCACCATAGGCTTGATAAATTCCTACATCGCCACCCAATGTGAGTCAAGGACATATTTTTATCATGAGGACTTTTAGGGTTGTTCTTTTTCTTTCGGTTGATAGGATTTAGATGTGAAAAACTCTGAGGCTGAATGAGGAGGGCTTGACTCTTTTTGAAGCAAAATTGCATTAATCTAATTTTCACTTAAATATGGTCATCTCCTCAATCCCCATAGTATCAATTAAGCTCCATCATCATGAAAATTCATGAAAGGTTTACACCATTCATAATTTTAGCATCAAAAATTTCAATCTTCTCAAACATGATTTTCTTGAAAGCTTCTGATGGGCACAACTTTCCACCTCAATTAGAAGCTCCAGAAAAGGCACAGCTTCACTTGTCATGAAAGCTCCAGAAAAGACACAGCTTTCAATATGATGACTTTATTCAGCAGAAAAAACATCTCTTTATAATTTAATTTTCCACCCAAAGTATCACAGAATGTGGTGGCACAACACAAGATAGATTCCACCACACTTAAGCTCAACTAGATTATGAAATTTCACTTCAAGAGTTGGTTGGATAGGGAAAATTGGCTTGTAATGTGGATAACCTAATAGGATGTGCATGTCTTATAAGGGATACAAGGATTAAATATTCAAGGTAGGCCATTATAAAAAAGGATTCTTTGAAACAGGGGCTTTAATACCAAACAAATTCCTCAATCATTTAAACATAAGTACCTCAAACCCTCAAGTTTTGACAGAAATAGATCAAATTCTGGTTAAATCAAGCATGGTTTGGTTCTCTCAAGAAGTGAGGTGAATGTAAAGAATATGAAAATAATGGTTCAGAAGCCTCACAGGAAAGTGATTTCAAATATAAAGATAGTGAGATGTGGCATGGGATTCAAAATTCAGTGTACTTTTCATGAAATTACTAAATATTTGAACTTGAAACAAAGTCATTTCGGTATTCATTTAAGATTATTTTCAAGGGTTAAATTGTTTCACTTATTGATATGGATTTAAAAATGGTTATGAGAATAATTTCAGCTCAAAAGTTTCAAAAACACACAGAAAATTGTAAAATAAACACACAAAATTCGAAAAACACGTAATTTTTTTTGGTTTTTTTTAAACAGGAAAACAATTGAAATTACTAAACTAAAAGGTTCCCTCCCCCACACTTAAAATATTGCATTGTCCTCAATGTGAACCCATGAGATGATATATGCACATGAAATGCAGAATTTTTAAATAGGACAAATAATATAAAAGCGAAAGGGTTAGGAACAGCCTGATGTGCTCAAGTGGTGATGGGGTCATGCAGTGTGACAAAATCCACTACATCAATAGGAATTCCCTCAATGTATCTCTTCAAATGTTTCCCATTGACTATAAAACTTCTTACTGTGTCCTCTTGTGTGATCTCCATTGCACCATAAGGAAAAACATTAGATAAAATATAAGGACCTAACCATCTGGAACGCAACTTACCAGGCATCAGCTTTAGTCGTGAACTGTAGAGAAGGACTTTCTCTCAAACATGAAACTACCTTTTTTGGATCATTTTGTCATGAGATGCTTTTGATCTTTCCTTATAGAGCCTTGAGTTATAATATGAAGACAATCTAATCTCCTCAAGCTCTTGAATTTGCAGCTTCCTTTGGATTCCGGCTTGGGAAAAATCCATGTTGCATTTCTTTATAGCCCAATAAGACCGATGCACAACTTCCACGGGGAGATGACATGCTTTCCCAAAAACAATCCGAAATGGGGACATACCAATGGGTGTATTTTATGCTCTCCTATAATCCCACAATGTATCGTCCAAGAACTTGCTCCAATCTATCCTATTTGGTTGCACGGTTTTCTCCAAGATTTGTTTCAACTCACGATTTGAAACCTCAGTCTGGCCATTTGTTTGGGGGTGGTATGGTGTTGATGTTTTGTGTGTCACCCCATACTTTCGAAGGAGGGAAGCAAAATTCCTATTGCAAAAGTGTGTCCCTTGGTCACTGATGATGGCCTTTGGTACTCCAAACCTGCAGAAAATTTGAGCCTTGACAAAATCCACTACAACATGAGAATCGCCAGTCCTGGTGGCCTTGGCTTCCACCCATTTACTCACATAATCAACAGCAACCAAAATATACAAAAATCCAAATGAACTAGGAAAAGGACCCATAAAGTCAATTCCCATTACATCAAAAAACTCACAGAATAGTATGGGTTGTTGGGGCATCTCATGTTTCCTAGAAATGTTCCCAGTGTGTTGGCAATGAGATCATAACTTACAAAACACATGGGCATCATGTAATAAACTAGGCCAATATAATCCAGAGTCCAAAACCTTCCTAGCTGTCCGTTGGGGTCCAAAGTTTCCACCACATGCAAGTGTATGACAAAATTTCAAAACAGACTCAAACTCGTGATTAGGAACACACCTCCTAATAACTTGGTCACTACACATGCGCCATAAGTATGGATCATCCCAAACATAAAATCTTGACTCACTCTTTAATTTTTGGACTTGATGTTTCTTTAAATTTGCAGGGATTTCAGAGGAAACAAGGTAGTTAACTAAATCTTCATACCAAGGATCCATACCTGATATGGAATAAAGATGCTCATTGGGGAAAGTGTCCCGAAGTGGTACCTGGTCCAAGGTGTCATCCTCTAGTGTGCGAGTAAGACTACTCATGTGGTCCGCCACCATGTTTTCTGACCCTTTGTGTCCTTTATCTCAATATCAAATTCTTGAAGAAGGATCATCCATCGGATCAGCCTGGGCTTTGCATCTGGCTTCTTGAAGAGGTACCTCAGAGCTGCATGGTCAGAAAAAACAAATACTTTAGAGCCCAATAAATTTGAACAGAATTTATCTAAAGCAAATATGACTTCAAGAAACTCATTTTTTGTGGTTGTGTAATTTGATTGGGCTGAATCCAGTGTCATCAATGCATAGGCAATCACATGTGAACGTCCTTCCACCCTCTGAGATAAGACAGCTCCAACCGCAAAGTTGGAGGCATCACACATAAGCTCAAAAGGAATCTCCCACCATGGGGGTTGTATGATAGGTGGAGTGGTCAGAAGTTGTTTTAGCTCATCAAATTAATTCCTGCAAGAAACATCAAACACAAAATCAGAATCCTTTTGAAGTAATCTTGACATAGGAAGAGCAATCTTACTAAAATCTTTGATGAAGCGCCGATAAAATCCTGTATTCCCTAGAAAAGATCTAACATCACACACACATGAAGGATATGGTAAGGATGAAATAATATCTACCTTTGATCTAACAACCTCTATCCCATGTTTTGACACTACATGCCCTAAGACAATGCCATGCTCTACCATTAAATGACACTTTTCAAATTTTAGGACCAGATTCTTCTCAATACAATGATTCAACACCTTTCCCAAACTAATTAGACATTCATCAAATGAAGACCCATACACTGTAAAATCATCCATAAATACCTCCATGCAGTTCTCAATAAAATCAAAAAAAAATACTCACTATGCATCTTTGGAAGGTACCTGGGGCGTTGCAAAGTCCAAACGGCATCCTTCGGTAATCAAAGGTATCGAATGGGCAGGTGAATGTCGTCTTCTCTTGGTCCTCTGCTGCAATGGGAACCTGAAAATAGCCAGAAAATCTATCCAAGAAACAATAGTGTGTCTTTCCAGCTAGTCTCTCAAGCATCTGATCAATAAATGGGAGGGGGAAATGGTCTTTGCGAGTGGAATGATTTAGTTTCCTATAATCAATACACACACGCCAACTGTTTTGCACCCTCATTAGAACTAACTCATCTTTCTTATTTTTAACAACAGTAACACCACTTTTCTTAGGCACAACCTGAATAGGACTTACCCACAGAGAATCTGAAATGGGAAAGATTATACCAGCCTCGAGCAATTTCTAAAATTCTTTTTTAAAAACTTCCAGGAGGTTGGGATTCAGTCTCCTTTGTGGCTGTCTCACCGGTTTAGCCCCATCCTCCAAGAGAATCCTATGCATGAAAATGGAGGGGATAATACCTGATATGTCAGCCAAGGTCTACCAAATCACCCTGATGTGCTCCCTCAATATATTCAAAAGCTTTTCTTCATGTTCAAAAGGGAGATTGTTAGCAATGATAACAGGTAATCTCTCACCACTCAACAATTATGAGTGTTTCAAATTTGGTGGCAATGGCTTGAGTTCTAATGAAGGAGGGTGTAGTATAGATGGAGACATAGAAGGAACTAAAATATGTGCCCAAAGAGCATCAGTAACAGAATATAAATCATCAAAATCAGAGAATAAATCATCAAATCCATCAGCATACTCAACAGCCATGTCATAAATAGAGTTAACATGATCAAAATCAGAATATTATTCCATTTCAAAATCAAATCTTAGAGAGTCTTGTTCCTTAGAAACGGGTGTGGCAGTACTCTTAGACATCAAACTAGAACCAATACTCATAATCTCCCTAAGCATAGGACAATCCAATTCCATGGTGTTTTTACTTGGTGGTTCAAAATGGGAGATAACAAATGCATAATGATCCTCTGAGGGGTACTCATGGAATCCATAACATTAAATATCACAACTTCATCCTCAAATTCCATGGAAAGTGTACCCTCATTGACATTTATGATAGTTTTTGCAGTTTTGAGGAAGGGTCTACCTAAGATAATGGGGTAATGAGAACTTACCTGATCATCCTCCATGTTAAGAACATAGAAATCCACTTGAAAGATCATGTCTCTTACCTGGACGAGTACATCCTCCCGCTGGATATGTCGTAGCTCTATTCGCCAACTGCACCACTACTCTCGTCAGCTTCAACTCACCAACCTGTAAAGAAGACAATACAGAGTGAGGTATCACATTTATTGAAGCTCCTAAATCACAAAGAGCATCAGAGAAGTGAAACTCCCCTATGGTACATGGGATGGTGAATGTCCCGGGATCCTTGCACTTTTTTGGCATTGCTAGAGTTGGTGTAATGAATGCTGAGACATTCCTTCCAAGTTTTATCCTCTCATTTCCCTTGAGCCCTCTTCGATTGGTACAAAGTTATTTTAAGAATTTTGCATACCTTGGAATTTTCTTAATGGATTCAAGTAGAGGAATGTTGATCTACACATGCTTGAATGTATCCAAAACCTCCTTTTGCATTGCTTCTTCAGCCATATTCTTGGTTTGAAAAACCCTGTTGGGAAAAGGAAGGGGTTTAGGAGGAACATCATAAATATTTTTCTTACCTTTATCTTTCTTCTTGGATTTCTCATTAGTTGGTTTGGAATTCGGCTTCTCTGGAGTTGAGGTGAATCCTGGTGGAATGGTAGGTGCAGATGTATCGTTCATTTGCTTGACACTTCTCAATGTGATGGCACTAACATTCCCCTTTGGATTTGGAGTGGGTTGGGAAGGAAGATTTCCATAATTCTTACTTACTATTTCATGTAGGGCAGTGGCAATCTGGCTCATTTGAGTCTTCAACTCCCTCAACTCCGAACCTTGACTCTTCAGCTCATTCTGTTGATTAAGAACAATTTGTTTCAAAAGTTCATCAGTGTTAGAGTCTACCTTAGGTGTGTGATTCCCTTGTTGTTGGCTTGTTGATGTTTGAGCTTCGAATCTCCTTTGGGGTTGTTGGAAACCCTGTTTGTAAGGTAGAGGCTGCTGGAAGTTTTGTTGAAAGGGTGGAATTTGTTATTGTCCAGAGCCATACCTCATATCTGATTGGTCCTTCTACCCTTGGTTGTATGTTGGATCAAACTTATTTTGGGGATATGGTTGTTGTTGCTGCTGAAATGGTCTCCCTGGGAATACTGCTATGCAATCCTCTGTCTCTTGTAGTTGTGGGAAACAGTCAGTTGTGTGGCTTGTCTCAGTGAAAATGCTACATGGCCTTGAAGGAGGGGGTTGGGATGTCTTTTGAGCCAATGCAATCTGCCTCACTATAGTGGTCAATTATTCCAACTTTGTATCAATCAAATGACTTTCAAGAGAAGAAGGACTTATCTGATGTACTCCCCTGACATGTGGTGTACCTCTATCGCTAAATTGTTGGAAGTTTTGGTCCATTTTGTCGATCAATGCTCGTGCAGCTACTGGTGTCTTATCCACCAATGCTCCTCCAGCTGCAGCATCCACCATGCTCCTCTCCATGGGTGTGAGTCCTTCATAGAAGTACTGAATGAGTAATTTCTCAGTGATTTGGTGATGTGGGCAGCTTGCACACAACTTCTTGAATCGCTCCCAATACACATACATTGACTCCCCTTGTGCTTGCTTGATCCCTGAGATCTCCTTATGAATGGAAGTGGTCCTCGATGCTGGAAAAAATCTTTGCAAGAAAAGACGTTTCAAATCATTCCAACATGTTACATCTTCTGGTTGCAAATAATACATCCAATCTTTTGCAGCTCCATCAAGTGAGAATGGGAATGCTCTTAATTTAATTTGATATTCAGAAAAATTTCTTAGTTTTAAGGTTGAGAAAACCACATTAAATTCCTTAAGGTGTTTGTTGGGATCCTCACCAGATAAGCCATGAAACTTTGGAACAAGGTTAATTAATCCATATTTCAATTCAAAGTCTGATTTGAGGTTTGGGTATGCAATAAAATTTGGTTGATAGTTAATATCTGGTGCATCCAATTCTCAAATGGTTATATTAAGTTCATTCCCATTATTTTTATCCATTGGTTCTTGTTTTAATTTGGACTTAGAAGTGTTTCCAATTTCAAAATTCCTAGAGTGGAGGAATTCCCTAGTTGGGTAAATGTCCACACTTCCCGTAGACTGAGAAGGGTGGATTCGTGCCCTAAGACTACGTTCAATCTCAGGGTCAAGATCTAAGATATCTTCGGGATTAGTTCGTGTCATAAATAAAATAAAAATGAAAATAAATAAAGTGGACCATAGTAAAATAAAAATGATAAGTTTGAGTTGATGGTCCAAAAAGAAAAGAAGAGGATGAAAAAAAAAGAAAACTTGAGAAAGGGGAAAGATGAAAGAGAGAGGTGAAGTAAATAATAAAATGAAAAATAAAAGAAATACCTCTAAATGGTTGAATAAATTACTTTCCTCCCTGGCAGTGGTGCCAATTTGAAAGAGCACTGTCGTGGGTGCCCTCAAATGATTAGTGTGATTTTGGGGTACTTAGGTGCAGCAGAGTGGCTGACCAAGGTCGTCTCTCAAATGAGGAAGTGAATTTAACAACTTATTAAAGGTATTCTAAAAATAAAATAGAATAGAATTAAAACACTAGTTTAAAGGATGGGGGTTGTTTATAGTTTATAAATCTAGAAGAATTTTGTTGGAAGAAGATTGTATTTTTTTTTTAGTTTTGAAATGAAGTTCGATTAAAATGACACAACAAAAAGATGTTTTTTTAGAAAATATTTAAAAGAAGTAATCGATATAACTCTACCTCTTCAATAATTTATTAATAATTATCATTTAAATTAATATTCACTTAATTAACCCCTGAACCCATGAGAATTAACCTTACCACAAAGATGAAATTAATTAAACCCTAGGCTAGCTTCGGAACATGCTATCGTAGCACCCTGCTTTAATTGATGTTCTAAGGATAGCTTATGGTCAGTGGTAAATTAAGGCACATAACCACTCTGTAAATGAGGATTAATTTAGTTTAGGGATTGTATTTTAACTCTACAAATTTATCCTGTGTGGTCTTGTATTACCGATTAAGATCGCGCTCTCACAATTCACACAAATCCCGACTTCGCGCGTTTGTGTTAATTGTTCAATTGATCACCTAGTTTCTTATAATTTAAAAACTCAATTAATGGATCATTTTTAGTGATTTACAGTATATCATTGATTCAAAGTAAATTAATGAAGAAGGTGATAGGTAGAATGATTACTAAAAATAACTACACTTCCATGGGTGGCGTAATCATCGTAGAAGCGTTTTGCATGTGCAAAGGTTTATAATGGGTATAACCCAATAACGCTTCTACTCAAGAATTTAAGCCCAAATAGGAATATTAAGAGAATAAGAAATTTAAATAAAACATAATAAAATAGAATAAATAAAATAAGAACAAAGAAGTTTATTAAGAAAACACAAACATTACAACATGAGGAAGAAGAATAGGGCTTCGACGAAGGGATCCTTGCTTCAAGAGCTATCCTTATTGATTTTCTTGGATAATTGGAGTGGAACCTCTTCTAATATACCCTATACTTCATAATTCACGTCCCAACCCCACAAAATGATAAAAACACCAATTTATAGAGTGGTGGGGAGGCTAGGTTCAAAGTGATTTTAATTGTGAATGGGAAATCTCGGCCAAATATTTTATGCCAACTTTCACCTCCCATTTGACCACAAAACGCGTGCATTGTCCGGCCTTCCAGAAGGATCATATGTGCAGATATGGGTCCCCTATCTCCTCTCAAAATTTTGGCCCAATCCAAGCCCATAAGAAGAATATTTGGCTGAAATACAGAAGCTTCTCCATTCTGACGTGTCCAGCCCACCTTTGAATTTATGGCCCAATTAATCCATTCAAATGCATTATTTTGATCTAGTGTATTGAATAAAAGATGTATAAAATTAATTTATTAACACGGTTACAAAATTTCAAGTTCAAATAATAAATATAAAAATAGTTATCTTCGAAATACTACAGTGCACTATAAAGGGTAAAACTGAAATTTTCACCAAATTTTCAAATGAATGATCAAATCCCAAATATTTCATAAATGAATATATTTAGCACAATGTGAGGAAATTATATCATTTATTATCAATAAAATATTCAATAAAATAATGTTTTATCATAACCATGCCAACAACATGGCATGATGTACTACTTCATCCTACCTATCAATGTATAGTATGATTTATAAGAATTAGAGATATTGAAAAACTTATGAAAAAAGGAAATAAGAGATCTCAGACTGTAACATCTCGGGTAAATAAAGAATATGAAATTCTTATATTTATCAATATTTGTGAATAAAATGTTAATATTACTTTATAGGGAATGATATTCTTGATGGCGTACCCAATACGCAACAACGAGTTTCTTTGAAATCTTATATTGCACACTAATAATATAATAATATTATTTTAAATAATAGTTAATGCATAGCCGTTGTAATAGCGAGAATGAACGGAACTAACTAAAAAATGATTACATATGTTTTTTAAATATTTTAACATTTATCCAATAAATTTTAGAGGCTTAAAATGCAAATGAATCCAATTTTAAGAATAAATACTCTAATATTAAAGATTGTTTTACCGCCTTTTGATGGCGAACCATTTTTAAATCTAAAATTTTGAAAATTTTATAAGCTCTATTTGTCAAAATAAACTTATTATTTAGAATTAGGACATTGAAATTTATTTTGGATAAATTTTTGGTATTTTTCTGACAATGTTCATTTTTTAATGAATAGTGAAAAATACCACATTTTACTTCAAAACTTCTTTTTCATATAATTTAATTATATGGTTAGATTATATTTTTAATTGTTTTAAAGTCTAATTAGAATATATTTTTACCATTTAATCCAATTGTGGTCATTATAATTAATTTTACTTTGAAAATGGACATAAACAAGTGTCAATCTTTTGATAGATATTGTTTCTTAAAAACACGTTATCTATTTTGACAGCGGAAATTAACTATATAATTTATTAATAAAACTTCTATGTTTTTAATTTGTTAAAATGGACATCATTTTTGAATTTGGAATATATAATATATCTTAGGGTGAATTTTTGGTATTTTTCTGATAATGTTCATTTTTTTAATGAATAGTGAAAAATACAGCATTTTAATTCAAAACTGCCTTTTCATCCAATTTATTTATATATTTAGATAGTCATTTTCATTTTTTTAAAGTATAATTGAATTATTTTTTTATCACTTAATACAATTTTGTTCATTTTAAGTAATTTCAATTTTCAATTGGATGTAAAAACAAGTCAATCTTTTGATAAATTTTACTTCTTAAAAACCCGTCTTTTATTTTGACAACGGGATTTACTTTTAAATTAATTACTACAATTTCTGTGTTTTAAATTTGTTAAAATGGGTTCCACATTTGGAATAATAATTTCCAAATTATATAATTAATAATATTTTGTTTTTGGACATTATGAATAGTAACGATGGTAATTATCTTTAATTATCGTGTTTAATTAGTAATCGGGTAGTTAAGGGTAATAAAATAATATCTTAAAAAAATAAAATAACCCCAACATGTGTCTTAATGCTTTTTTTGGTTTCATGGCCGACCATTGTATGCCTTGCCTTGTGCCAACTTTGGGGCCCCATGGAATCACTTTAGTGTGATAGTGACTTTTTATTATATTATTTTTTAAAAGAAAGGAAATATAACAAAGGTTTTTATATCCTAAGTAAAACAATTTTAATTTCGTTTACATAAATGATATCTTTGACTATAAATAGTAATTGGAAAGATAAAAATATTTCCTACATTGTGGTAATTTTTTTATAATTTTTAGACATTAAATAAATAAATTTATTTATGACACCGTGATGCTGCAGTGATTACCTCATTAATGAACGATTTAAATAAAATGAAAAGATAAGATGAAATATAAGACTTACACTTGTCAAAAACCTATTGGATGGGTGTATTTAGAACCCTTATCACCTTATCCTAGAAATATATAATTGTGGGGCCTTTAAAATCCGAAAATCATTTTATAATAATAAGTAACATTTCATGACTTTCCAAGAGTGCCCCATCCTCCCTCTTATAAAAGTCCCCCACCTCTACCCCCTTACCCACACCTCTCAAGCCCTTGTATCATCCAAAATATACTCATATTGACTCTCCACATCCCTGTCTTACTCTTATAATCCTCACTTTGGGCATAATTCTTCCCAAGGAATCCTTTGGGATCAAATCAAAAAGAGTTACCCGATTTAAAGGTAATGTCTTCTCTTATGTTCTTTTGTTTTATTTTGCTTCTCCAACCCCTTAAACTATTTTTATTCATTTAATTTTTAACAACACCAGTATCTTCAATATACTAGTATTTTTTTTATGAGAATTATTCTAGCTACACTTACACACACCTCCATCTAATGGGTGAAGAACATACTGTTTCAGTGGACGGAAAACTACGGCCTCATGAAACGATGATTGTTCAATTATATCCTACCACCTCTCAGGGTGGCCATTATGATGTAACTGTATTTTATATATTATATATATGGTATTTATGTTTTCTCTATGCTTCTGTATTTTATATTTAAAACATACCTTTATGCTTTGCATGTTGTGCAAATGCGATAATTTCATATAAGGAAGTGTGGACTACCGCCCCCTCAAGTGATGTGACTCGTTCATGCAATACATGGAATGTATAAAGAATGAAATTAATGAAATTATGTTACCTATATAACATATATATTATACTGTAATTATATTATATATATCTCTCATTTATATTTAATTCTATTAATATGACAAAGAAATGAAAGTAGTGTTAATGCGTACGTACGGCCTACCGTCTCCATGAACGGTGCATTTTATTTATTTTTATCTCCAAATGTTACAGAATAGTATAAAATTAATATGTACTGGATATATATGATATTTAAATCATTAATAATATTCTGTAGATGATGTACTTATAACTACATGGAAAATTCTTTTCAAATAAGTTTATTTTTGACTCATGTACCAAACATCGACAAAAACATCTGATATGAACTCACTAAATTAACTAATTATTATAACATTATAATATGTGATATGAATTGATTAATAAACTTTAAATTAGGTCCTTAATAAATTATAAATTGAAAAAAATTTATTATTCAGGAATATAAGGAAATGAACAAGACAAGTCGGACTTGAGGTAAGGAATCCTACCTCTCGTTTTCTTTTTAAGTACTCTCTTTTATGTCACTTATTTTAAGATCCTCTTTCATATGTTGGGGTATGTTCTTTTATATTTCTCTTACTGTAATTTTTATGTTCATATGATGAGAGACCCTATTTGATCTCATTAATCCATTTTTAGAAGTTTTAAGTGGCGTCGTTAGGCTGCCGAATTTTCGTAAGGGATTTCTTATCTCACTTTTAATTCCGTGAGATTTCCATTGTTCACCACTTATTTATTGCATGTGGTGTATTGTGTACTACCATTTCATATATATAATCATTATTATATTTATATTCATGGTATTATGTGATTCTTTTGGTGTTTATTATCTTTTGGTCATACGAATCGATTGATAACAACGAGGTAAGGGGTTTTTTATCTCACTTTTTGTTCCCGTGAGATTCATGCTACATTTTCCACTATTTCCATTTGTGTGGTGTATGTACTAACCATGATTTTATTATTTTTATAATATACTTTAATTTATGTGTATTTACTGTTGGAACCACTTTGTGTATAAGGTTGTATTTGTTGTCAATAGTTGTCAATGAAGATCAAAATGAAGGAGATCAAGATGTACTCCAATGAAATGGAGGAATGGAAATTCAGAAGATTGTTGTACTGATCATAAGTTCAAAGAACATGTGTCAAAGGTGACACATTGTTTACAATAATGAAGAACATGAGGTATAATCCATCTGAGGATGAATAAAGAAGAATGGGGTTTTGATGAAAGCCATGAAATTCCTTAGTATTTCATGAGAACCATGAAAGATACATCTTAAAGAGTTGAATCATATGCTTTGCATGAAGTAGATAATGACGGTTGAAGAAGAAGACAATGTGCAAAGGATTGGAATTATGAGATGGCCATGTGGGGATTGGAATTCTGAGATGGCCATGCACGTAACATTGTCTCAAAAGATGATGATGCTAAAGCTGTTCCTTCAAAGAATATATATCACGATAGTGGAGTTTGTGATGAAAACAGAAGAGTTTCTGAAGGATACAAATCACCGAAAAGAAGTAATTTTGAGGTGATCGTGCTTGTTGACAAAGCAAACAAATGACATTAAAATTTTTTGAAAAAGGAGATTCCATGGTGGCATGTCGAGTTCAATGGTTGTGGTTAACGATCCATATTTGATTCAAGAATGTCGACAAAGGAATGGATGATCTAGAGGGGGTACAAAAAGAGAAGATATAAGGTGGCACTGTTTTCCAGTGTTTGCCAAATTTTTGGGCCTAAAAATCGACAAATAGAGGAAAGTGTTTTTATAAAAGAGACTTGTGCGTCGTGTACTTGAAGGAGAGATAACTTGCGCGCCATATGTTTTTGAGGATCAGAACATAAAAATATGGCAAAGGGATACGGGTCGCGCAAGTGTTGGGTTGGTCGTGCAAGTGACTTGTGCGTCGTGAAGAGACTTGCGCGCCAGTGCCTAGAAGGATTGGAAACTTTCGCACCTATTGTTTTTCAAGAACAGAACTTCAAAATATGGCAAAGGAAAGAAGGTCGCGCAAGTATTGGTTGGGTCGTGCAAGTGAGTTGCGTGATAGAGGCTAGGGGAGATGAGTTGCGTGCCGAGACTTGCACACCGAGGAGTGACTTGCGCGCCACCGCACAGGTTGACCAGTTTGCCTATAAATAGAGGACCACCCCTCCTCATTTCCCACAGAGTTCAACACTTATAAAAATCAGAGCTCCCGCCACGTAGGTGTGGAAGTCGCGCAAGTATTGTGTGGTCGCACAGGTGGACTTGTGCGTCAGTATTTGAAGTTGTGCACCGGTTGTTGGTTGCGCGCCCAAGGCGGTTTGGGCGAGAAAGGAAGTGAGTCGCGCAGGTTAGAAGTTGAGGAAGGCAGTGTCGCGTAGGTGGTTTGTTGATACTTGCATGCCAGTTTGGACCTGCGCGCCAAATACTTGCGCGCCGTATTAAGACTTGCACGCCGGGCATGGAGAAGCATGCCAGGTACTGCTGAAGCCCGCCGGTCCTTTTTGGAGCTGCACGAAATCCGGGAGATTACCTGATACATTCGGTGCAAAGTGAGGTTAAAGAAGAAATCTAAATGATACATGCATGATCTGATGCATACATGGTGAACTGATACTGACAATTCCAAGTAACCTGAGCATCATTTATTGAGTAATCACATAAGTGATTGTGATTCAGGCAAACAAAGACAAGAGGATCTGGTGCATTTAGTCATTGCACTAAAGGAGAAGGATTGTACTAAAAAGAGCATCAACTCTGAACCCTGATGCAAGCAAAGTCTCATGCTGAATAGGAGACAAATAACTTCATATCTATCTATTGAAGAGACCTTCACGTCTATAAACTGAGTGGGACTTCACCAACGGCAGTGAGCCTGGGGGAGTCAATGGGAGTGACCTGAGGGAAGCAGTGAGCTGTCCCTAAACCTTTGTAAAGGCAGTGAGCCTGGGACAGAGTGATTGTTCCCAAACCATTGTAATCCACCTCTAGTGAAGTATAGTGTAATTTGGTACGACTGGCAACTTGTTGGCATATGCTCCTTGGACGTAGCCCTTAGTGGTGAACCAAGTAAAAGTTGTTGTGTCATCTCTTTGCATGTGAATTTTTCATTGCTGATCATATCCATCATATAGGTTTAAGTAGTTCCTACCAATGTGGGAACAAGATCCACAATTTTAAAGAGAAGAAGTTGACACTCTGATTCACCCCTCCCCTCTCAGGGTGTCTCGAGGTCCTACAAGTGGTATCATAGGGAAAGTTTCACATATGTTGGATACTCCACAGTAATTCTATTCAGAAGAGGATTTGAGTTTCTTTCCTAAAATCAACAATGAATAGCAGTCTTGATGAAGATTCAGTAATTTGTGAGAAGAAGTATACATCTAGTAAGACCATGACAAAAAGGAGAAAGAAAGAGAAGAAGCAGCTAAAGAAGTCCCTCATATCCAAAGAAGATGCAGTGTCTTGTTCTCCTTGCCATTCCAATAATGAAGAAACATCAGGCTTGGAAATTATCAAGCAGGTGGCTCAGGATTCTTCTAGAGGGAAGGATGACACCCCTACTTCAAGCTTTCAAGAAAACCTCAAAACATATCTGCATGATATTCCTGAAGAAAGGGTTGCTATTATTTGTAGCCTATTCCAATATATGCAGGTTGAGATCGCTCGATTAGAAAGGGAAGATGACAATATGGAAAAGGGGTTGGAAAGAAAAGTTCTATAAATTATGAAGCTCACCAAACAGGTTAAAGTCTTTGAAGAAAAAGAGGAAGTCAATAAGACTCTAAAAGAAAAGATCCATGCACTTAAAGCTGAGCTGAAGAAGAGAAATGAAGTCAAGAGTTTTTGTTTGGAAGAAACTTCCATGAAATTTAGGGAACTTGACTCTTTGTTACAAAACAAAGTTAAGATTCATGAAGATGAGGTTGAAATATTGAAGAAGACTTGTGAAGAGAAGATGATCATGATTGAAGATTAGAAGATCATCCTCAATATGGAGAGTCATAAATTGGAAGACCAGTTGACCAAGATTGAGAATACACATATTGAGACTTCACAAAAGAATGAAATGAGTGATGCTTGTACTCAATGTTTGTTGGAGGAATATAAAGCTGAAATACCTCCAACATGTGACAAGAATATTATGACAACTCTTGATTATCCACATCAAGAATCTGTTGCTACTGGTACTCAATGATCACTGGAGGATTCTATTGTCAAAATACCTCCAACATGTGATAAGAAGATCATGACTTCACTCATTGATATATCACAAGCAACTTAGAAAGTGAAGGTATCATCCAAATCATCTTTTACTCATGTTTCTAAATAAGTTCCCATAATCAGTGCAGGCTGGAAGAAAAATTCTAAACAAGTATGGATGAGGAAAGGTGAGAATAATAAACCTACCACTATGGCTAGGGTGGAGGGGGAGAAAAATGAGGAAGTTGGTTCCTCAAATAGAGCACAAAAAATTAAGAAGAATTCCCAACAACCTCATACAGAAGATACAAAGAAGAAATGATTTGTGGGTCAATGTTGGTGATGCAACAGATTTGGGCATTGTGCACTGGATTGTTGGTACAATCCCTTTAATGGAAAATCACAAAGAAAGCTTATATCAAAGGGAAGAAATCCAGAGAAGAAGAATCAACATTTGCAGGTCCAAAAGAATCTGTTTATAGTAAACAGATTTGGAATGCTTGATAACATTTGTGATGTATGTAGCGGCAGTGGTCACAAGAATGGTGCATGCTTATGTCAACAGATATCCATAGCTGATAATAATAGAAGACCACACAAGCCAGCTAAGAAGGAAGAATATTCCTTGGGAAGAAATCAGAAGAATATTGTGAACACACGTTTCCCCAAGAAGATCTCATATAGGGAAGATGAGAAGACCCAGGATTTTAGATCCATGAAATTGAAGGATCATTCATCTGATAGGAAAACTAAGAAGTATGAAACTCAGATGAACCCATGTGGAAGATCCAAACTAGCCACAACAATTCCAAATGACATATTGGTCATCTGGCCAGAAGATTTGAAAATAATGAGGAAACTTAAAGATGAAAAGGCCAAGGTTGTGCTAAAGGAAAAGAAAAACTTTCATGTGATGAAGACAGAGTGCAGGAGAGATTCCAAACCAAGAGAAACACACGTGTCAAAGAAGTTTTGTGTGAGAGATGCAAGAAATCTGGTCACATTGAAAAAGGTTTTCTAACCTTAATACCAGAGAAAGAAGAAGTCCTTAAGAGTAGTAAGAATGTATCATTTATTAAGGTTGTTAAGCAGAACAATTCCCCACACAAAGTAGAATAGAATGTGAATAAATTCATGCCACATCAACAGATGTCAGAACATATGTTCAAAAGTGAAGGCATGAAGACTGGAGTGAACAGAGGAAATTGGTTGAGAAAAGAACCTCAACCATGCATCTCATGTTGATTAAGTAAGGAGGAACCACCTTATTCCCTTAATAATTTGTGTATTGTATTTGTGCTAATAATGCAGGTAATTGAAGGTGAAGCATGCTCTCAGGGGGAGAACCTGAGAAGTAGTGAATGTTTTCAACTCTTGATAGTGAAGCTGAAGAAGTTTCCATCCTTGGTAGATTCTTCAGTTGATATTCAAAGATTAAGATGATGAAGGATCACTTTTGATGAAGATGATGAGGAGTGTTTCCCTTGAGGGGGATAAAAATGAAGAAGCTTCCAAAATCATTGTTTCAATCAATATCAACTCCAGTTGGAATCAAATGCAGTTACTCTATGAATTTCTTGAAGAACATACCATTGGAGAAGGTATTCCATTTCTCAATATCTATCCCTTGGTTACTCAGATAAATTATCATTCTACAAAGGGGGAGTAACTGAATTGATCAGTGACATAAGAATAATGAAAGTGACCCAAGGCCACTTATCCTACCAATTGCACTTGAATGTTTTTGATCTGTTTGCTGATGTGAGTGCAGGAGTTTCAGGTTAATTATTCCCTAACACATTTTATTTCCTCTACCTGAAATAAAAGTGTTAATCCCTTGAAGACAATATACATTTTTTCTCATCTCATGTGGTATCATGATCTGTGAATAATGGACAGCCTTGTTGTCTAAATCAAATCCTCTTGTTTTCTACATCGAGCATTGCTCAAGTAGACTTAGAGTGAAATGATTAATGAAACATTGCTTAATTATAGATTTATACCCTCCCTACCATGAGCTTTGTATTTATTTTCAATAAGGGAGAGAGAAAGTGAAATTAAAGTTTTAAGAGAAGTTGATTGAAGAGAAGATTCTCATTTTGACATTGATGAATTCATTTCAGAAGATATGTGAGGTATTGACAACAAAATACAAATGGGGAGATTGTTGGAACCACTTTTTGTATAAGGTTGTATTTGTTGTCAATAGTTGTCAATGAAGATCAAAATGAAGGAGATCAAGAAGTACTCCAATGAAATGGAGGAATGGAAATTCGGACGATTTTTGTACTGATCATAAGTTCAAAGAACATGTGTCAAAGGTGACACATTGTTTACAACAATGCAGAACATGAGGTATAATCCATCTAAGGATGAATAAAGAAGAATGGGGTTTTGATGAAAGCCATGAAATTCCTCAGTATTGCATGAGAACCATGCAAGAGACGTCTTAAAGAGTTGAATCATATGCTTTTCATGAAGTAGATAATGACGGTTGAAGAAGAAGACAATGTGCAAAGGATTGGAATTCTGAGATGAACATACGAGGATTATAATTCTGAGATGGCCATGCATGTAACATTGTCTCAAAAGATGTGATGCTAAAGATGTTCCTTCAAATAATATATATCACGATAGTGGAGTTTGTGATGAAAACAGAAGAGTTTCTGAAGGATAAAAATCACCGAAAAGAAGTGTTTTTGAGGTGATCGTGCTTGTTGACAAATCAAACAAATGACATTCAAATTTGTTTACAAATGAGATTCCATGGTGGCATGTCGAGTTCAAGGGTTGTGGTTAACGATCCATATTTTATTCAAGAATGTCGACAAAGGAATGGATGATCTGGAGGGGGTACAAAAAGAGCAGATACAAGGTGGCGCCGTTTTCCAGTGTCTGCCAAATTTTTGGGCCTGAAAATAGACAAATGGAGAAAAGTGGTGTTGGCAAAGAGACTTGCGTGCCATGTACTTTAAGGAGAGATAACTTGCACGCCATATGTTTTTGAGGATCAGAACATCAAAATATGGCAAAGGGATAAGGGTCGCGCAAGTGTTGGGTTGGTTGCACAAGAGACTTGCGCGTCGTGAAGAGACTTGCGCTCCAGTGCCTAGAAGGATTGGAAACTTGTGCGCCTATTGTTTTTCAAGAACAGAACTTCAAAATATGGCAAAGTAAATAAGGTCGCGCAAGTATTGGTTGGGTCGCACAAGTGAGTTGCGCGATAGAGGCTAGGGGAGATGAGTTGCGTGCCGAGACTTGCGTGCTGAGGAGTGACTTGCGCGCCACCGCGCAGGTTGACCAGTTTGCCTATAAATAGAGGACCACCCCTCCTCATTTCCCACAGAGTTCAACACTAAGAAAAATCAGAGCTCCCGTCGCGCAGGTGTGGAAGTCATGCAAGTATTATGTGGTCGCGCAGGTGGAATTGTGTGCCGGTATTTGAAGATGTGCGTTGGTTGTTGGTTGCCTGCCCAAGGCGGTTTGGGCGATAAAAGAAGTGAGTCGTGAAGGTTAGAAGTTTAGGAAGGCAGTGTTGCACAGGTGGTTTGTTGATACTTGCATGCCAGTTTGGACCTGCACGCTGAAGACTTGCGTGCCGTATTGAGACTTGCACACTGGGCGTGGAGAAGCGCGCCAGGTACTACTAAAGCCCACCGGTCCTTTTTGGAGCTGCATGAAAGCCGGGAGATTTCCTGATACATTCGGTGAAAAGTGAGATTGAAGAAGAAATCTAAATGATACATGCATGATCTCATGTATACATGGTGAACTAATACTGACAATGCCAAGTAACCTGAGCATCATTTATTGAGAAATCACATAAGTGATTGTGATTCAAGCAAACGAAGACAAGAGGATCTGGTACATTCAGTCATTGCACTAAAGAAGAAGGATTGAACTAAAAAGAGCATCAACTCTAAACCCTGATGCAAGAAAAGTCTCATGTTGAACAGGAGACAAAAAACTTCATGTCTATCTATTTAAGAGACCTTTACATCTTTAAACTGAGTGTTACTTCACCAACGGCAGTGAGCCAGGGGGAGTCAACGGGAGTGACCCGAGGGAAGCAGTGAGCTATCCCTAAACCTTTGTAAAGGCAGTGAGACTAGGACAGAGTGATTGTGCCCGAACCATTGTAATCCACAGCTAGTGAAGTATAGTGGAATTTGGTACGATCAGCAACTTTTCATCGTATTCTCCTTGGATGTAGCCCTTAGTGGTGAACCAAGTAAAAATTGTTGTGTCATCTCTTTGAATTTGAATGTTTCATTGTTGATCATATCCATCATATAGGTTTAAGTAGTTCCTACCAATGTGGGAACAAGATCCACAAATTTAAAGAGAAAAATTTGACACCCTGATTCACCCCTCCCCTCTCAGGGTGTCTCGAGGCCCTACATTTACATCTTCATTGTATGTCCCTTCTTTCATGGGGTGTACATTTCGAAAGTTACCCAAATTGGTAAGGGAACCTTTCACCCTCCACTTTTTAAGACTTCATTTTGTTATGTATTTTACTTTACATATTATTATGTTGGTATATGTTATTCTATATCCTTATTGATGTAAATTTTATGTTCAAGAGATGAGATACCATTTTCTCTCTCATCAACTCATTTTATGAATTTTAAAGTGACATCTTTAGGCTGTCAAATTTTTAGAAGGGAACTTCTCAACCCAATTTCAATTCTTTGGGTTAAATCTGTACTTCTTGATTATGTCATGCCATGAATATGTGTGGATGACCTCTGATTGTTTTACACTTAATATCCACTTATATTGGGTGTATTTATATTTGTCACACATAATTATGTAATTGATTTATCCTTAATCTAAGGATACCATCTTTGTATGGGACTTCATCTCAATCTACCTTCATTGATGCATATTTTTTTTATACACAACTTTATTACGGTGTATAAACCAATTTGACTTTTACTTTTATTCAAAAGGTATCTTTTTATATAAAGCATTTTACTAAATGACAAAAGGGAATGTTTTTGTCTTACATATGTGGCAACAATGACTTCTCCACCACCGTGACCATTATTTGAGTTTCGGCTTCCTCTACAAGCCATAATTTTTTTTAAATGAAAAATAAATACCATGTTTTACTTTTCTTTTATTTTGGTATTGAAAATGGTTTTGATAATGTTTCGATTATATCAATGTGTTGTATTGATATCTTGTGATTGAAATGTAGAAATATTATGTTTATTTTATGCATTTTTTATGTGATATGATTATGTTATGGTTCTTGGGAAATTTTTATGAAGATGGGTGGTTCCGTGATAAACTAAGGGCAGGTGAGCCTATGATAGCTATCCAATTCATTGGGTAACATGAAGGAGTTAAACAGTAAGGTTTCTTTGAAGAGATTTAGGGAATATACTGTGATGGGTATTCCAAACGTAACCATGAGGGTTACTCCCTACGTAATAATGTTATGAATTCCTGAAGTTATCTTTATGTCTTATGATATCTATGAGTTATACATAAATATTATGATTTCAGAAGTTATGTTATGATTGAAAGTTATGGTTTCATTGATTTGTATTTATTGGCGGGATAATGTTTCCTTTGATTATGTTATAACCCTTACTGATATTTTTATGCTCATTCCAAGTTTTTGAAATATTTTTCATAGGTTATAAGGAAGGGTAAGAGAAAGGAGGTATTCAAGAAGATTTATATCATGAAAAGAACTCTTGTTTTATTTAAGGATTTTTTTTATTGTTGTGAATAATTGGTTATAGTAGTAGTGTCTACTTTGTAATCCTTTGAGATGTAATAGTTATTCCCTAATTCTCTAAAACTCTAAACCTGAAAAGATCCTCAATGTGAATTATTCATTTAATTCAAGATTAAGTAATGTTTTAAGGCCGGGTCCTTATATTTGGTATCATAGGTCGGTTTAGATAACTTTAGAGGTTAGAGTGTTGTTTAAGCATAAGTGACAAGTTTTGTATAACCACAATGGTTAGTATATTAGATGGAGTCATTTTTTTTTGAAAGTTAGAATGAGTTTGAGATAACTTGGATAAGTAGATCTTAGTGTTTATCTTCCTCATTATTATATGATGATTTTACTGATATAATCACACTGACCTTTTTGGTTTTAGTAAATGTCTGGATCTAGCAATCACCAAAGTAACAGTGGATGTGAAGGAAACTGTGACAGTTTTCGGAACGAGGAACTGAATGATATGGGAGCTGTAATAATAACTCTTGTGTTTATTCTCAACCAACTATCTAGAGTCATTATTTACCACCTGAACCTTAGTGATTTTTATAAGTCATCATATATGCGAGAAACAAATTCCTACGGTAGTTCAGGTAATAATCATAAAGTTAAGTATGTTCAAAAATCTATGTGTCAAAGATGGGGAAAGAAACACATGGGAAAATGTTTCAAAGGGATGGAAAGATGCTATATTTGTGGAAATGAAGGTCATAAAGCTAGGACCTACCATGGAAAAAGTAAGCATCTAGTTGACTCTAGGAAAGGGAAAGAAGTTCTTTCTGAAGGATCAATTGAATGTTTTAAATGTGGTGTATATGGTCATTATGCAAACACATGTCCTATGAAAAATTTTGGGGAATGGGATGACCAGGATCATTCAAATATTCATTTACTAATACCTAATTCCATTCCGATTGAGGATGAAGAAACTGAAAATGACCAATGAAAGGTATGGATTATTTCTTAACATATGTTTTCCTATTATTGAATCTTGGGATATGTTTCGTGATTTTGTTTGTAGGAAAGAATTATTTCAGAATAAGTTGGAAATGAATGGTTAATGGATCATGAAGAATGTTGAATGAGTAAGAAGTTAGAATATAAGGGATTCAAGAGTTATGGTAGATTTTAGGTTGGTGAAATTCTTAAAAGTATTAAGGCTCTTTTGATGATGGGGTTACATTAGAATACTTTTTATAGAATATATAACCCGGATGTTTGATATATAAAAATTTCATTCAAGGAATAATTATATGTTCTTTTGTGGATATAGTTATAAAGAACCATTTGGGTTTATATGATCCTTGAATTTAAGGAAATTACTAGTTAATACATTTTACGATGCAAAATGAAAGTTATTAGATAACCTTTGTGGTTAAAATATGTTATGGTTATATTTGATGAATTTATCTTTTTTTGGGGAATGTTATAAAATTATATGGTTTTTAAAAGGGACAACACGCAGACCGTATGACAACCCGTCGCATTGGACAAAGCTGCGGGAGTCGAACCCACAACCAAAGTGCGACAGGTATTTATCGCCTACCACTGGGCTACGTGAAGTCCCTAGTTATTTTGACTAATTCTTTTTAGTTAGATGATCTTATGAATCAGGAATAAGTTTATTTTTGGTTATCTATGGAAATTATTAACCTATCATGGAAGATATGTGATTAGGTTAATTATTTTTCAGTATGATACTTTAAGAGTAACTGATTTTATTTGGAGATAAATGTTAAGATTTACCTTGGAAGACTATGTGATTAAATCCTTCAGAGATTTGGGTTTCAATCATAGTTTGGTTTATCTTTTAAGAATTTTATGGACAGTTGTTTATTGAATGGTCTTTGTTGAACTTTGGATAATGTTTGACAAATTTTGGAGATTAAGAGTAGTATTTCTTTTTATAAAGGATTATCCTTTTTGGGTATTATCTGATCTCGTACTAACAATTTTGGTTTTGGTTTTGGTCTAAAGACATGGGAAATATATAGTTCTATTTTGTGGATTAGGTGATTCTATAGAAGTTGATTATAGCACTCTTAATGTGAAAAAGTCATCCTAAATACTCGTATTTTGGAGAAAATATGAGTTTGTGTAAGAAATCTAGTAAGAGATGAAAGTCTGCACGACAAGTAAGTATATTTACTTATGATTTAGTTATGCTTATAAATAAATTCCTCAATGAAAAGTAACTTAAAACAAAAATGTTGTCTGTTAACTTTTCCTACTAGGGAATCAAATACCGTTTAACCCATCACACGTTTGTGATTTTCTGGTGGTTAACTTTCTCTTAAATATGTTTTCTATCACTCTCCGTCAGAACTTGATGGTTTGTTTTCTCCTCAATATCCGTGTTTTCATAGAATCCTAGTATCTGTTGTCTCGGGTGACCTTTTTACTTTTCTGTCTTTCTTTTAAAGTGATAGTTTAATTTACTCCTTTTCTAATGTGGGGCTTTCAATGAAGTTTTTGAGCCTAATTTTAAAATTGCGAGGACGCAATTCCCAAAAGGGGGGAAGGATGTAACATCCCAGGTAAATAAATAATATGACATTCTCATATTTATCAATATTTTTTAATAAAATGTTAATATTACTTTAAAGGGAATGCTATGCTCGATGGCGTACCCAATACGTAACAACGAGTTTCTTTGAAATCTTATGTTGCACACTAATAATATAATAATATTATTTTAAATAATAGTTAACGCCTAGACGTTGTAATGGCGGGAATGAACAGAACTAACTAAAAAATGATTACATATGTTTTTTAAATATTTTTACATTAATCAAATAAATTTTAGAGGCTTAAAATGCAAATGAAACCAATTTTAAGAATAAATACTCTAATATTTTTAAAAGATTGTTTTACCGCCTTTTGATGGAGAACATTTTTTAAATCTAAACTTTTGACAATTTTATAAGCTCTATTTTTCAAAATAAACTTATTCTTTAGAATTGGGACATTTGAATTTACTTTGGATAAATTTTTTGTGTTTTTCTAACAATGTTCATTTTTTAATGAATAGTGAAAAATACTACATTTTACTTCAAAACTTCTTTTTCATATAATTTAATTATATGGTTAGATTATCCTTTAAATTGTTTTAAAGTTTAATTAGAATATATTTTTACCATTTAATCCAATGTTCGTCATTATAATTAATTTAACTTCGAAAATGGACATAAACAAGTGTCAATCTTTTGATAGATATTGTTTCTTAAAAACACACTATTTGTTTTGATAGCAGGAATTAACTATATAATTTATTAATGAAACTTATATGTTTTGAATATGGTAAAATGGACATCATTTTTGAATTTGTAATATCAAATATAGCTTAGGGAGAATTTTTGGTATTTTTCTGATAATGTTCATTTTTTAATGAATAGTGAAAAATACAGCATTTTAATTCAAAACTGTCTTTTCATCCAAATTATTTATATAGTTATATTGTCATTTTAATTGTTTTAAAAGTATAATTGAATTATGTTTTTATCACTTAATACAATTTTGTTCATTGGAAGTAATTTTACTTTTCAATTGGATGTAAAAACAAGTTAATCTTTTGATAAATTTTACTTCTTAAAAACTCATCTTTTGTTTTGACAACGGGATTTACTTTTAAATTAATTACTAAAATTTCTGTGTTTTAAATTTGGTAAAATGGGTTCCAAATTTGGAATCATAAGGTCCAAATTATGTAATTAATAATCTTTTGTTTTTGGACATTATAAATAATAACGACGGTTATTATCTTTAATTATCGTGTTTAATTAGTAATCTGGTAGTTAAGGGTAATAAAATAATATCATAAAAATATAAAATAACCCCAAAATGTGTCCTAATTATTTTGGTTGTGTCATGGCCGACCATGGGACACCTTTTACCAACTTTGGGGCCCCATGGAATCACTTTAGTGTGATAGTGACTTTTTATCATATTATTTTTAAAAGAAAGGAAATATAACAAAGGTTTGTATATCCTAAGTAAAACAATTTTAATTTCGTTTACATAAATGATATCTTTAACTATAAATAGTAATTTGAAAGATAAAAATATTTCCTACATGATGGTAATTTTTTTATAATTTTTATACATTAAATAAATAAATTTACTTATGACACCGTGATGATGTTGTGATTACATCATTAATGAACGATTTAAATAAAATGAAAAGATAAGGTAAAATCTAAGAATTACACTTGTCAAAAACCTATTTTATGGGTGGATTTAGAACCCTTATCACATTATCCTTGAAAATATATAATTTTGGTACCATTAAAATCCGAAAATCATTTTATAATAAAGTAACATTTCATGACTTTCCAAGAGTGCCCCTCCTCCCTCTTATAAAAGGCCCCCACCTATACCCCCTTACCCACACCTCTCAAGCCCTTGAATCGTCCAAAATCTACTCATATTGTCTCTCAACATCCCTCTATTACTCCAATAAGCCTCACTTTCGGCATAATTCTTTCCAAATAAGCCTTTGGGCTCAAATCAGAAAGAGTTACCTGATTTAAAGGTAATGTCTTCTCTTATGTTCTTTTGTTTTATTTTGCTTCTACAACCCCTTAAACTCTTTTTATTCATTTAATTTGTAACAAAAATAGTATATTCAATATACTAGGATGTTTTTATGAGAATTATTTGAGCTACACTTACACACACCTCCATCTAATGGGTGAAGAACATACTGTTTCAGTGGACGGCGAACTACGGCCTCACGAAACGATGATTGTTCAATTATCTCCTATCACCTCTCATGGTGGCCATTATGATGTAAATGTATTTTATATATGATATATATGGTATTTATGTTTTATATATACTTATTTATTTTATATTTAAAACATACCTTTATGCTTTTCATGTTGTGCCAATGCGATATTTTCATATGAGGAAGTGTGGACTACCACCCCCTCAAGTGATGTGACTCGTTCATGCAAAACATGAAATGTATAAATAATTAAATTAATGAACTTATGTTACCTATATAACATATATATTATACTGGAATTAAAATATATATATATATCTCATTTATTTTTAATTCCATTAATATGACAAAGAAATGAAAGTAGCATTCATGCGTACGTACGGCCTACCCTCTCCATGAACGGTGCATTTCATTTATTTTTATCTCAAAATGTTATGGAATATTATAAAATGAATATTTAATGGATATATATGATATTTAAATCATTAATATTATTCTATAGATGATTTTCTTATAACGACATAGACAGTTCTTTTCAAACAAGTTCATTTTTGACTCATGTACCAAACATCGACAAAAACATCTGATATGAACTCACATAATTAACTAATTATTATAACATTATAATATGTGATATGAATTGAATAATAAACTTTAAATGAGGTACTTAAGCAATTATAAATTTACTAAAGTTTATTATTCAGGAATATAAGGAAACGAACAAGACAAGTCGGACTTGAGGTAAGAGATCCTACCTCTCGTTCTCTTTTTAAGTACTCTCTTTTATGTCACTTCTTTTAAGCTCCTCTTTAATATGTTGGGGGATATTATTTTATAATCCTCTTACTGTAATTTTTATGTTCATATGATTAGAGACCCTATTTGATCTCATTAATCCATTTTTTAAAGATTTAAGTGGCGTCGTTAGGCTATCGAATTTTCGTAAGGGACTTCTTATCTCACTTCTAATTCCGTGAGATTTCTATTGTTCGCCACTTATTTATTGCATGTGGTGTATTGTGTACTTAAATTTAATATATATAATCATGATTCTATTTATATTCATGGTATTATGTTATTATTTTGAGGTTTATTATCTTTTTTTCATACAACTCGATTGATAACAACGAGGTAAGGGGTTTTTTATCTCACTTTTTGTTCCTGTGAGATTCATGCTACATTTTCCACTATTTCCTTTTGTGTGGTGTATGTACTGATCATGATTTTATTATTTGTGTAATATAATTTAATTTATGGGTATTTAAATCTTCATTGTATGACCCTTCTTTCATGGGGTGTACATTTCGAAAGTTACCCAAATCGGTAAGGGAACCTTTCACCCTCCTCTTTTTAAGACTTCCTTTTGTTATGTCTTTTACTTTACATATTATTATGTTGGGATATGTTATCATATATCCTTATTGATGTAAATTTTATGTTCAAGAGATGATATACCATTTTCTCTCTCATCAACTCATTTTCTGAATTTTAAAGTGACATCGTTAGGCTGTCGAATTTCTGTAAGGGAACTTCTTAACCCAATTTAAATTCTTTGGGTTAAACCTGTACTTCTTGATTATGTCATGCCATGAATATGTGTGGATGAACTATGATTGTTTTACACTTAATATCCACTTATATTGGGTGTATTTATATTTTTCACACATAATTATGTAATTGATTTATCCTTAATCTAAGGATACCATCTTTGTACGGGACTTCGTCTCAATATACCTTCATTGAGGCATATTTTGTTTTATATACAACTTTATTATGGTGTATAAACCACTTTGACTTTTACTTTTATTCAAAAGGTATCTTTTTATATGAATCATTTTACTAAATGACAAAAGGGAATGTTTTTGTCTTACATATGCGACGACAATGACTTCTCCACCGCCGTGACCATTATTTGAGTTTTGGATTCCTCTACAAGCCATAATTTTTTTTAAATGAAAAATAAATACCATGTTTTACTTTTCTTTTATTTTGGTATTGAGGATGGTTTTGATAATGTTTTGATTATATAAATGTGTTGTATTGATATCTTGTGATTGAAATGTGGAAATGTTATGTTTCCTTTATGCATGTTTTATGTGATATGATTATGTTATGGTTCTTGGGAATTGTTTATGAAGACGGGTGGTTCCATGATAAACTAAGGGTGGGTGAGCCCGTGATAGATCTCCAATGCATTGGGTAACGTGAAGGAGTTAAAATCTAAGGTTTCTCTGAATATATTTAGGGAATATACTATGATGGTTATTCCAAACGTAACCATGAGGGTTACTACCTATGTTAGAATGTTATGAATGCCTCAAGTTACCTTTATGTCTTATGATCTCTATGAGTTATACATAAATATTATGATTTCAGAAGGTATGTTATGATTTAAAGTTATGGTTTCATTGATTTGTATTTATTGGTGGGTTAATGTTTCCTTTCATTATGTTATAACCCTTAGTGAGATTTTTATGCTCATTCCAAGTTTTTGAAATGTTTTTCACAGGTTATAAGGAAGGGTAATAGAAAGGATGTATTCAAGAAGATTTATATCAAGAAAATAACTCTTTTTTTATTTAAGTATTTTTTTTATTGTTGTGAAAAATCGGTTATAGTAGTAGTGTCTACTTTGTAATCCTTTGAGATGTAATAGTTATGTCATAATTCTCTAAAACTCTAAACCTGAAAAGATCATCAATGTGAATTATTCATTTAATTCAAGATTAAGTAATGTTTTAAGGTTGGGGCCCTTATACAGACTACCCCTTGTGGCTTCATATTATTCCATAATAATGTTGTAAAGTCATATTAATGGGTTACTTCCTAAGCCCCAATGATTCTATCTTAGGATGCTTTCAATTCCCATACCTGATAACCCTTGAAGTGGGATATGATACTATTTTATAAAAATTTTGACTTGAATACATGAAAAAAAACTTGATCCATGATTTCTCAACACCTCAAACACACCTCTCAGTTTTTAGTTGCTGGTATAAACCTTGGGGGTCAAGCTTTAACCTTGTGGGAGGTGGTTTTCCCTCTATATATAAAGTAATAATAGGAAAATATGCATACATATATAGGGTATGACCTGACTATATCTAAGTTAATTGATCATATTACCAACAAAAAATTAAATTATGTGTAAGTATGCAACATAAAAAATAGATAACATGACTTAAACATGCATCACATATCACAAACGAATGAAAAATGGGAACCACCATAAACAAGTGAAATTGTGAAAAAAAACAAAATACATATAAAAGGTTAGGCCAAATGAGGTCTAAATACCCTAAAGTGGAACTCTATGTGTGACTCCTCCCCAAAAAATCATTAGGGATAGCCTTATTGATCACACTCTGAATTCCCACAAAGTGGTTAAAAAAGGTATCACCCAAATTTCAAGACTCCATATGGAACTATCTCTCATAGGTGGGAAATTTATCTTTGTACTAATCTTGATCCAAAGTATCTATAGGTATCCAAACAAATAAAGTGAAGGATATGAGAAAAACATACCTTGTAGGTAATCACCACCCACTTATAACCTCTTATCATAAGATAATGTGAGAATCAATATTCTAATTCTAGTGAATATAATCATGAAGATATTAGTGTACAATATAGACACATAAATCATAAGTAACTCCTTATACCAAGAGGATCCATACCTACCATACTTATTACGAGTGTTTTCTTGTTTTTTGGGATGAGTGGGACTAAAAAATATTGTATTTGTTCCCACTTAATGAGAATAAAGTATTCTAGGTGTAATAATCATCCCAAATAAGTGATAAGGGTTTATGTATACTCGATTCAAGGTAATCTTATAGCATTTACCTTCAGAAATGGGTAAATGATATAATATTTTTGGTGATATGAGACCATCCCATATCATCAAAATGTCTATCCAACCAAGTTTTTTTAGAAACCTTTTGTTCTAATGAATAATATCTTTTCTAACATACTTTTTGATCATAATATTACAATTACATACAAGAAAGTGATTCAATGTGGGACCATGCCCATAATAATTTTTATCAAGTTCAAATAATTTTTTATACATATTGAATGGAAGTCTTATGTGATGAAAATACCATTCCAAATCCATTCTCATCATATGTAATAATATCAATGTGTTTAGAAAGTAATTATCAGGAGTATATTAAGATAAGAAAAGTTGAAAATCATTTATAAAAACTGAAAGGAAATATAAAATAAAATAGGAATTATGCCATTTCATGTGTATCAAAAAATTTAAATTATTTTCACAAACCAAGGAATTTTCCCAACATTAAAAAAGATAAGAGAAAATCACATGGACATGTCAACAAGGTAAAACTGGGCATAAATCAGAAAGAATATTGTGTTCTCTATGAAGTAAGGCATGATAAATTTTATTAACTTAAAAAATATCATTTATTATGTTTTTTCTTTCAAAAAAAACTATTGAAAGCCCAACTCTATAAACATATAAGTGGGAGAAGAGGTTTACCTAACAATTAGTTTGTAAAGTTGCTCCTTGTGGTCTAGGGATGAAGATAAAGTCATCACACAAAACTTAGTTTAGCCTAAAAAAATAGAATTACAGATTTCATCATTCTTAAGATGAAACATGAAATCAAGAAATTAAACTAAGGTAATACCTTTATATTTCCAAAATCTAACCATCTATAGCCACCAAACTAAGAAAGGATAGAAGAAAGGGAATGTTTTGACAATACCTAAGATGTGAAGAGGGGATATTACCCCACTACTATGAAAACTAGATAAAAGGGGGAGAGGTTATAAGATACATGAGGCTATAAATATATAAATAGTAACTCTCATGAGAAAACAAGTCACTCAGATCTAACTTAAGTGAGGATCTCCCTTGGAGAGCTTGAGAGGAGAGGGTGATGAGGGGATGAGCTCAAATTTGGTGAAGAAACATAAAAATATAGAGGTGGGATTAAAGGGGGTTCATTTTAGGTTTTTAATTAATTAAATTTCATTTCATTTCACTTAAAAAATTGAAAAAGGTACCACTATAACTTTTTCATAATCCCAATATAGTTCTAGTGGAAGAGTCGGTAACCTTTTCTAGCCCCACTAGAATTATTGTAGGCTTCCACTGAACTTTCTGTAGGAGTTTTTCTACTAGGAAGGAATCTCCTCTTACAACCTAATTTCCTAAAATGACCTTTGACCCATATTGAATCCCTTTAATCCTATAAAACCCTCTAAAAAACATCAAGAATCTAAAAGAAAAATTTAAAATAGAACTCACCTATACAGGTTAGGGTCTTTACATCTGATATATAGATGGATCATGCTATATTTTTTATAAAATCTAAAATTATACTAGAATGTAAAATAAATATGATAAATAATTCCAAAAAAAATACTTTAGTCCTCAATGATATTCTCTATCCCCTAGTAATTGTGGAATGTACTTGGGGGTATATAGAGAATTACTTTAGTTTTATGGAATATTTGGTTAGGGTTATTATTCAGTTGATTCATTCATCAAAACATAAAATATATTATTAACTACATTCCATGTTGCATTCACTATATTATCCCAGGTGTAGTTTTCAATATATCATGATAAATGACATTCTTGTTAAACTCTCAATAATACAACATGTGATATATCATATCATCATCTGTGATAGTCCTCAATATTCAATGATAGACTTTATCACTACTAGAGTTAACCTCATATGCTTATAATTGATTATAGGTAATTATATCATGTTATCAACAATATAAAAACATGAAATGTTACAACCATTTCACCCTTTACAATAATCCACACACTTAAGTTTCATCCTATGATATTCATATCATCATTCAAGTACCCAATGTTTAGAAACCCTATTTATTATCATTGTTCGCAACATCTAGCACAACTAGTGAACAGTTAGTATATTCAGTGAGATGGTGGTTCAAAATTCATAGAAAAAGGTAAGGCATAGCCACATAACATGTTTTTAATTACCCTAATAACATGGTTTGTGATATGATTGGTGGATATATTACTTAAATTCTATTTATATGAGACGTGTTTTGTATTATATCATATAGTGTGATATTGGTATATCCTTTAGTATAAAATTATTGAAATAAAAAAATCATATGATTGGGTTTTTCATGTAGTTAGGGTGTAGTATGGTGATATTTCACCACTTTTACTACTAAGTCATATCATTGTATGGTTATCTATCGTATTTGGCTATCATTATATAAGTGTTTCATTAAATGAAACACATAGTATAACATTAGATGTTTGAGGGTTATAAGTGGTTTATAACCACATGCATAACTCAAAAAGTATGAGTTAATGCATGCACTCTCAAGAAACATATCAAAATCATATATAAGTAAATAATCACCATGAGATAGTGATTGTTTGAGCCATATAAAAACTCCCATACATTTATCTCTCTCTCTCCTCCATTTTCCATCCTAATTTACTAACATGTTATGGGTTAAGGAGAGTCCATCACAATAGTCAAGAAATTTGGTTTAACCTATGGATACAACATAGAGGATATATGTCTTTTTTAGCCTCTTTTTGTCTTTATCAATCCCTTCTAATGAAAATCAAATAGTTGTTAAATGGTGGAAGGTACACGTATATGCAGTTTCTTTATTTTTATAGTTATGTGGTTCAGTTTATCATGCATGGGGCTCCTAGTTTTATAGTTTCTTAATGTTTACACTTGTTAGTTTAATCATTAATATACCCTAAGAAACCTAATAGTGTTATTAGAGCAATGATATTCCATTTTCTACTCAAAATCATGCTTAAAATGTAATTTTTAATGTTGTTGCAGAGAAAAAAATCAATGTATCATCTCATATAACTCAATGTGTTTCATTAAAAATGACTAAGAAATCAAACTATGATTGACATTATGTTATATGATAATGTAATCTATGTTAGGGTCATAGTGTACAATATATGATATTTTAGGGCATTGGGGATTTAATGTTACATCCTGAAAATTGTAAATTATGTGTGTATTAATCCTATATAGGTGTCAATTATGCACATTTAATCTCATGAAATCAATAGTTTAATAATATTTGAACCATTCTACATCATGTTTAATCTGACACAAGCTGTTGAAAAGTTAATCCCATGCAAGTTAATAGAATGAAGACCTAGTTTGTGCATGATTAATTATATTCCAATATACGAGTTTAATCTCACACAAGCCCCGCCAATGATATATTATTTATACGTTGAAATATTATCACTCTTACGCAGCCCCAAACCTTTGAATTATTTATAAACAGTGCTATTTTTAACATAATGTGATCCTCTAAGCATCACATTTATTCTTACTCAAACACTTAATGCATGTAATAATAAATTCGATGTCAATGTAACACAAGGCATATACAGTGTGAAGTTAATCTTACATGAGGGCTTCACCACTGAGTTGATATCATGTATCACACTGGGTTTTATTACTACATGAGGTACCAAGGATAATTATTATGCAATGGATAATGGCTGTTTATATCGTTAAAAATGATATGTGTCAAAAAAATCTAGATTTTGAAGTATTAATTCATTTATATAATTTATAATTTTTTTATAAATTATATAAAATTTTATTTTAGGATATTTTTTAATTTATAATGGTGTTTATAAATTAATTAATTATAAATTGTTTATAGTTAATTATTTAAATGTTTATAAAACATTTAATAAATAAATATCTATAATGTTAATTGTTTATATTAAAAACACCTTTTTAAAATTATATTGATTGACTTATAATTTAGATATAAATAGTTTATATGTAAATTATAAAGGTAATTTATAAAATGATCATAAATTTAAAAAATAAGGCCAAATATAAAGTGTTTATATTTAAATTATGAATTTTTCATAATTATTAATTTCAATTGTTCAAATTAATAAGAATTATTTAAGATATTATTTAAGACACATTAAATTAAGTTTTGGTGATTAATTTGATCAAGGTTTAAATAATAATTAATATGTGATATTTTGATTATAAAATTTGTTTACATAATATAATTGAAATGTAAAATGTTTATATTTCATATAATATCATATATTAAAATTAAATGTTATATAATGATTAATATAAAAGAGTTCATGTTGTGAATAAATATAGAATGTTTATATTTTTTTAATTATGTGTTTTTTATAATGAATATCTAAATTATAATGGATTTATAATTAGTTTTATTTATGAATTATTTATAAATAGTATATTGCATGTTCAAATTTATATATTGTTTATTTATTTAATTTATTCCCTTATTTATTATTCATGAATATAATTTTAATATTATTAATTGGTATGTATTATTTTTTAAGTTGTTAAACTATTCCTAAGTTATCATACATGAATCTAAGGAGTAACATGTTAGGTATAATAATGGATTTAGTTTTCTTCTACCTTGAATTTGGCTTGTATTAGGTTATGAGCATGAATAAGTAGTTAATTATAGTTTATACATATTATATTTTAGAATTGTGATGGAGTTGAAGTATATCTTAAGTAAATTATCCCTAGTTAGAGAGAATTTAGGTCCAATTGCTCACTGGCTTGGAGTCTTATGTCTAGTTTAGAAATGTGGGGGTTGACTATATGTGGATCCAGGATTAATCATGTGGGGATTATTTATTTCATATAATTATAAACCTTTACATGAAAGGGTTTCATTTACTTTATGCATGAGATGTATTTGGATATGTATTAATATAGTTGGATTTTAATTTGGATTAATAACACAAGTTATGAGTTGTGTAAAGAGTTACACATCAATATGGTTTAAACATATTGATTTGGTGGAAGTAATAAAATTCCAAACCAAATCACAAGAATCATTCATACATAAATGGAATAACATGAGATAATATGGTGATATTAAATCCCCTTTAAAATACTTTGTGTTTGATTCCTTCCAAAGTGGCACTTTTTAATACCTCGATCATCCAACCGGGTAGGCTATACCAAAGTTGGATCCCTCAAGAATATCATATGTAAGAAAAAAATTAATTAGGTTAACCTAACCATTAGGTTCCTTGTTCTTGGAATTTTATTTGGGTTACATTTATCTAGTAAACCCTAATAATTAGGATACTAGAGGAATCCATTTGAGTGAATCCACAATATTGATTTTGGGTAAAGATTTATCTATTCAATTATCCAAGAGTCATATATGATATGACTAACAATAGTTATCTACCAAATATATTCATGGATAATTTATTTGATAATTGATGTAAATCATGATGAAATCTAGGTCTTGTCCCACTAATGGATATGATGATTTAAAGGGGTCATCATTTTAGTGGGATCACATTTAATAAAAATCCTAATTAAATGATTGTAAAAACATGATACTCATATAATAAATATTTTTTATAGATAAAAAGCTTCATTATCATTGAACTTAACTTTGATATGAATATATAAATAATCATATTAATATAAAAAACCCCTAAAACTAGTAACTTAAGAAAATATCTTAAGTAAGGTAATTATATGTGTAAAAGAAACACCTTCTGAAGTTACCAAAGTATTGAAGTTGTTCAACACTTGTAATCAAGATTATTATGAGAATAATAGATGGGTTCACTTAATATTTCAAAGTAATTAAATAAATAATTTCCTAAGTAATTATAGTGTACACTCATATACTCAATATTATTGGGTATGTCAATGAATTAGTGAGATGACATATATCCTTTAAGGATTGGTTTGGTTGTAAAATTAATTTTTTTTATAAATTTTTTGACAATATGAATAAATTCGTGAATTTTTTTCTCAATATTCTCAATGTATTGAGAATATATGAACTGGGAATGTGATTCCTAGGTTTTGATGTCGTTTAGATTTTAAAAGTGGGTAAAATTTTAAACCATAAGAATAAACTTTATTTGGAAAGTCCAATAACGTTTCTTTTAGTATCTAGTAAATTTCTTTAAAAACTAGAGTTATTAGTAAGGAGTAACGATTCCATAGGATGGAATTTTATTGAATACCTAATGAAGTTCAGAAAACTCTTTGGAATGTCTATGTTAGGTATCGGTTTTATAGAAATTAATTCTTTATTTTTGAAGGATATGTGATACCAAATGTATACTTTACAAATGTTATAAGTATATAGGAATTAAAAAACAAGGTAACAATTAATATAGATTTTAGTTTACATTCAATTATGAAGCGAAGATTTTCTATATCATTGATTTGAATGAAAAATATTATATCAAGATCTAATAGATCTTAGTAAAGTTTGTGTATAATTATCTCATTTTTATGCTATGATAATATAATTTGTTTAAAAAAATGAGTTATTATAACAATATGAGATTATGGATTTAGTATACAAAGTTTATGATTCATCATATTCTATAACATGTTTTGAGAATAAAACAAGGATAAAAGTTTTTATTCAGATGTTTTCTAAAATATAAGGAATTGAAATTCCACCACTATTATGAGGACATTTAAAAGAATATGCTTATTTTTAAGAAAATGATCCAAACACATAGAATACCATATAATATATTTATTCAATATCGTATTTGTTAAATATCGATATTAAATTAAATAAGTGTTATAATCTAAACACAAATGAATTTTTGTATCATAATATGAAATTTTGTAGAGAATATAGTGTCTAATAGGTTAGTGGGAGTGTGTTTAAACTTAAAGAAGTTTAAATTTAACAAATAAAATATTATAAAAGTCAAAGGAAAAGTTTTTTTCATTTAAATATGTTAATGGGTTTTATGATGTGTTGGTAAGGAAAAAATTTCATTAATTACCAAAATATTTTCAAAGGAAAAGTTTGATGGAAAGGATTACAAGAATAATGATGATGATATGCTTAAAAATAATTATAAGTAGACAAAAAATTTACTAACATTATAATATTTTATGTTTTGAAATTAAAGAGTTAAAATATGTTAAAGGATTTAAAGATTAGGAATGTAATTCCTAAATATTGACATTATTTAAACCATTTTACTTTATAAATGTTACTCACTAAAAAATTTAGTGATATGGTTTTATAAATTGAATGCATAAATATGTGGTAATAATTATATACACATATAAATAAGTGTTAAAACCATAGACACCCTGAGATGGGGTGAATCAAGGTGTAATAAAATTTAAAACATTTTATTTTATTGATTAGTTTCCCTTTTTATATCTTGTTCTCATGTTATCAAGAACTATGTTCAACCTATCATAAAATAATTCTATCTCACAACCTCACTAAAAAATAACCGTATACATAGGAAAGTAATTCATGAATAGAACACATAGATTTTACTTGGTTCACTATAAAGTGTTGAATATAAATGGAACATATAGATTATGTGTTGATGTGCCAAAATCCACTATGCTTCACTAGTTCAATTGATACAATGTTTAGCCATAGTCACTTCTTTCCAGACACACTACCTTTATAATTTTTGGGTTCGATCACTCCTCACCTAAGAGACACTCACTCTTATTCACCTCCACACACTAATTTGATAAAGGTATAATCATTTTATATACTTAAGGTTCTATTAAATGGATTATAGACATTATGGTTTGTCTCTATTTAATGTGAGACTCCCCCTGCATCATAATTCCCAATTTGATGCACTATTGTTTTCCCATTTTCTAATATCTTATTCTCTAATGTTAGATGAAATTAACTCTAAAATGTGAGAGTTAGTTTTTTTATTCCATAATATTATAGTAGTATCACTTCTTCTATGGATAAGGATAATTTAACATTGTAATTATCCTATTTTACTCATACCTCTTCTATAACCAGGTATAATAATGGATACTCTCTCTTCTTTCAATCCTTCCCTACTTGAACTGGACCATATTAGTTATTTGAATCTCATATGGATCTTCTATTCTTCCACTGAAATATTATTGAACCCAGTATTTACTCTTGTTCATTCACCCAAGTACCTTCTCCAAGTTATGGTTCTCCCAAGTATCTTTACTTAGGTATGGTTCGTATAGGCACTTTCTCTTAGGTATGGTCTGCTTAGGTTTGTTTCATGTAAATCTTGTGCTAAGGTGAGTTCTCCCAAGTATATTTACCTTAATTATATTTCTATACCCTATTAATGAAACTATGTCGGCATAGGTCCCTTTTCTCAAGTATGTTCTCTTAGGTAAAAACTCCCACACTTATCTCTGCTTTGCGTAACTCTCACACTCATCCCTACTTCATAAAACTCCCATGCTCATCCCTATATCCCGAAACTATATTCACACTTCTCCTTTAATAAATGATCTTTAAGTGACTAATTTTCACAAAATATGATTTTCATAATTCTTGTATTAAGACTAAGCATTTTACCAATCTCTAGATCTTTATCCCATATTCAAAAAGGGTATTTCCCAGTATTTATAATTAAACCCATAAACTTCACTTATCTCTTCACTTTTTATTTTCATGGAATTTCATTTGCACAAACCCACTACCATGTGATACCATAACAAGAAAAATTCCTAATAAACAAAAAAATAAGAGTGTGGTACCTTTCTTCACTGGTACACATGACCTGCACATGGTGCCTAGCTTGACTAGCATGCTACTACACTAACACACTACCTAACTAGTGAGAAATTGGATAGTGTAAAACCAATAATAATTAAGACACTTTGAATTATGTAAAACCAATTTATATACACCAAAACCATATTTTTAATCCCTCCACAAAACTCTTTATCTTTATCTAAAATTTTACACCCAAAATTTTAGCATACACTAGGAAACCTTTCCATTTTTCACACTAAAAATTCATACATGACATGAACAATTTTCTTTTACCATAGTTATTATTTAACTCTATATAACTATAACCATGTCCTTTATATATAATTATATCAACATTAATTCTTATACTACCTTAAATTTAAGTAAAACTAAACAGATATAAGAGTAATATCCACAATCTCTCTTTATAGGTAATTAAAATGCGTAATAGATTTCACACTTTAGTTATTCCTTCCAAGTTTTTCCCTTCTACCTATCCCAATTACTCCATTACCTCCTAAATACTTCTATATATCTTATAAAACATATTATTGATTTATAATCTCCTTATAACTCAATTTATAGAGAACTTCCTAGATGACATCGGAAACACAGCTTTCTCATACCGATGAGGTCTCAACTTTTGGTTCTTCAAATGGTACCTACTTAGGTTTAGGATATATCTCATAAATTAATTATTTTATATAAATAAATTTATAAAATAAATAATTTATCTCACTTAACCTTGATATACCACTCCACTAGACAAATTTTTATATAAGTCACTATAATGAATCTAACTACTTAAACTATTATTATCAAAAAAATCCAACAAACAACCTCTTAGTTATAACATAAAGTGTAATAAAACCAGTAAAAGTATAAAAACATAAGTATAATATAACATTATATCATATATGATATGTTTTATATGTTCTTATTTATGGTTTTTTAAGTATTATTAAAATAGTTTAAGTATATAAAATATATCATGTTTTTTATGTTGTGCAATGTGCATGCATTTTGTTTTGAGTTTGTGTAGGCCTACTTTCCAAAAGAAACAGTCATTAATACTTTACCAGTGATTATTTGGTTTCACATTGGTTGAAAATATGGGAGTTCAAGATCACCTAACCCTTTTGTGGTTTAATTATTTCCTACTCTAGGATTCTCTTATATATTTAAGACATATTCTTGAATACTTCATTGTAATAATATAACTACTTGTTACCATCATGTAAGTGATCAACTGGTTTTCTATTCTGATATGAACATATGTATTAGAGGTTGTATATTTTTATTTTATTAGTTAGTGATTCCATGTTCTACAGTCACATAGCTAGGCACTCTGGGATTTATCTCCATCTAGGGAGGTGATAGATGTTTTGTAGTAGGGATCGGTCCCATGATAGGGGATTACTATATATCATAATGAAGGGAATCAGAATCCACATAGTTTAGTTCTACTTAACGGGGACCTGTATACATTTTATGGTCATGTGATAAGGATGGATGTGGTTTCTTTTAACATCATGTGACCATGACCAAATGAATTTTTATTTAGGGTCATGCATACATGCCTATTTCAAGTAGTTTAATGTTATTCAGAATGGACATTATGATATATATTTTAAATTCATGAAACTATGACTACTAGGAAAAGGGTGTCTAGTAATGGTTAGTGTGGGACTTATGCATGGATATTCCTTTATAATTCACTTAGTTTATTGGAAGATAAATAGTAAAGAGTATGGTTGGACTCAAGGGGGGTATGGACTAATTAGGATAGGTTTCATGGGGAATATGTCTCAATGAGGATATAATTTTCATAGGGAATATGGCCTAGTGAGGATGGGTTGGGGATTACACCAAATAGGAGAACCATTTCATACTAAGGGAGTAGGAAGGATACATACGAGGCTTCTATATGTGATACTAAAAGGTTCCTGACCTGGTAGGTGACTCTAGTGAAGGTTGGAAGAGTTAGGGATTACACCTAGTATAAGTCCCATGATATTTCTCTATCTCTTTTAGTGGAACAAAGAGTTCCATTAAATTATCATGTTTATTAGATGTAGGATATGGGGAAACCAAGATGAGCAGCATGATCTAGGGTAGGTTTCACCAATATCATCATGACATGGACCCTATTTATCAAGGTAATGCATGGTCATTATTACCCTAGGTGTTATATCAATCTGAGATGAATCCCAAAAATAAATCATTATTAGGGTAATATATGATCGAAGGGGTGCATGATTGTGTGTATGGAAGTACATCCATGTAAATATTATTTACTTAGAGGAGGAATTGATGATATGGACATTTCGATTCTTCAGACTTGGAAAAAAATTCCAATATAGTTTTTTGGATCAATATAACCTAGTTAGATGACTTGGGTGGAATAAAGGATGTAAAGGGTGCTTGGTTTCCTATAATTGGGTTTATTTATGAAGGGATAGACCATTGGATCAATGCTTAATAATCATTGACTATTAAGAATAGGTACAATTGTAATTTAGGGGCTTCAATTTTTTCATAGCATTAGTGTGTTATGTGAATAAATAAATTTCACTAAAGGCATGGAATTTAAGAATACTATTTTAGAATTTTTTTTTTACATAAATGGACCTCTATGAACGGTGTTCACAAGAATGATCCATAATGGAGCCTCATGAATGGGATTTGTGAAGGAGACTCATTGACGGGATTTATGAAGGATCCTCATGGATGGGATTTATAAATGAGCCTCGTATATGGGATTCATGGAGTGGCCTCATGGATGGGCTTTAGGAAGGACCCTCACAGAATGGATTTACAAAAAAAACTATGTGGGGAGTACATTAAGCTCCTATGAGATGAATGAATCGCCATTAATGGTCCTTAACAGTACTTTCCATTTATTCCTTCATAGGTTTTGACCCAATAATTACCTATGGGATTTCTTTAGTAATTTACACAAAGGTAATTATTTGTGAAAAATGAGATCACTAAAAGGAAGTGGTTCACTTTCTCAAAGTGGAAAATTTTATCCTAATGTAAAAAATTATTCCTCACTAAAAATTTATGTTGGGTATTTATAGGGACTTTTATAACCATATCCATGGGAAAGGCTATCACTTAGGAAGCATGAGACCACTTAAGGGTATATAGCTACAAAATATTAATTTCTGGCATCTACAAAAAACTTCCTTCCATAAAGGATCTATTTAACCATGAAGGGATCTTGTGAGATTACCTCAAATGACATTTTTTCATGAAGGATTCATCAAACCATGAAGGAACCCCATCATCCAGACACAAATGACTTACATCCATAAAGTAATCACATGACTATAAGGTGCTCTTGTACTTTTCAAATGAGACCTTTTCATTGAGATTTTCATTTCCATATTTTCCTCCTTACTCCAATTATTAACTAATGAAATTATTCCAATTGATAAATAGGATATTTTGGGGTGTCAAAAATGTTATAAAAAATGAAATATCCACTTAATCAACATTTCATGATGGATACATACATACATATACATATACATATATATATATATACTTATTTAAGTGTAATGATAATTTACCAATCAAAGTATGACTTTGAGTAATCTATAATTAAATTTTTCATGGAGTATTATAGGTTGTGACAAAATTTTAAGGTTAGAATTAGTATAATTCTTATATTAGGATATAGAATATGCTCATAATTCACAAAAAAATGTATTGTTCATGGGATAACCCACTAAGTATACCACATTTAGATCCACTCGCTTTTAATTTGGTATAATAGGGGTGCATAGTTTATATTTTGAGTTCCCACTACCTTAGGTTGATGAGATACCTAGCATGATAATATGACAACCTGAACATAACTATATCATAATTATATTATTTATAGAAAATATTTCATTAATTACATACCCAATACCTTTTAGGTTTATAGTTTTAGAGAATTGGAAAAAACCTTACATAACAAACCCATACTTTTCCCCACCAAAATGAAATTTTTCCACTAAACCATACTCTTCGAATAATATATTCATTTTATTCAAGGACAAATCCTCATAACTAAAACTTAAACATCATAATTGATTATTTTAATCCTTAATACCTAAAAAATCATTTGAAAATATGGGGTGAGCATATACAGATTAGTAAGGGAAATAAAAGAAATAAAATCCATTAGGTCATTGAAATATGGTTCCCTAAGGAAGAGGAGAAAAATATAAAAGGTTGAGATCAGATGCTCGTTAAGGGGTAGCAGACAATAAAATCTATTGTGGAATAAACAAGTCGTGAATAATATGGAAAGAATAAATAATAATGAAATAATTCCATAGAACTAATATTATGAGTGAGGAATATTTCCTTGGATAGATAACAATATAAATAATCACATTGAAAAAAATAAATAATTTTATAGTGATGGAATTAATAAATTAAAACATCTTAGCCATGTTTTTAAGGACTCATTACAAAACATATTACATAATATCATAAATCATACACCAAATAACCAAATTATTTTTTCTTATAAGACCTACTGATGCATCAAGGGGAAACATAATTTCATGACCAACCCATCACTTAATAAGTCTAATGTTTCCATCATATGAAATATTTTGGATAATAATAAACATCATAATGATACAAAAGGACACAATTACATACATATGTATTAGTAATCAATACTTTTCATTATATAAGAAATCGGTTTATAGATTTTTCAAAGTTTTTCTAGTCAATTGACTTACATATCTATCTATGTGAATATCCATCAATATTATAGTAATTCTAAGATATTCATAATTTAATGGAAAGTATCCTTGATAATTATGTAATTAGGTGGGATACTTTCATCATATAGAAGAGTTAATAAATGTCAATTAATGTAATTAAACATTATTAAAGTTCATAAAAAAGGGAAATTTCTAGGTAAATACTTGAAAGATAGTTAAGATAAATAATTTAAAACTTAAAAGTATAAATTTTGAAGAAAAAAACCCTTACCTTAAGTCATAAGAAAAATTAAATACCCCCCCCCCTAAGGATCACCTTGATGATAAAACCCCATGGACACTTTCTTGTGATTGAAATCTAAAGAGCAAGTATAATGGTTCTCGATGAAGTGATATAGAGAAGTATAGATAGATGAACAAACCTAAAATGTTTGTAAAATTGAGGATAAATCCCCTATTTGTAGATACACTCAATGGAATTTCCCATAAATATAGGATAAGTATAGAATTTTTAAATATAATGTTGATTTCATGAATGGATAGGCTTGGATATCTCTTTCATGACATGAAGGTCTAGATCCTACTAAGATATTATTTATTATGTATTTTACATTTTTATTATAAAATAATCTATGAGATATCAACATTATCAACTTGGATGTAAATATAATAAAGAAATGAGTTTTTATACCTGTTATTTGATAAAATCATCGACCTATAACATACAACTTCATTTAATGTGATTTCTAATATAAAATTTTTAACTTTCATTCTGATATGTAAACTTATACAAAATTAACCCAATAATATTTTAAAATAATTTAATTTTTCAATGACATCTTAATATTTAAAAATACCCTTTTATCTACTTATTTTATAAGATATTTGGTTTTTTATACTTAAAACTTATTTGTGATGAATTTTATTCAAAAGGGTAAAGATAAAATCTGGAATCACTATTTCTAGAAGTGATACACGTTGAAGATGACCCTGAAGTTTTTTGGACATTGTAGTTTGGGAGTTATAATATGAATCATGTATAAAAACTATTATGTTTCTATAAATTATAAGAAAAAACCATCGTTTATGTACAAGGTTCACGTTATGAGTGAAAATAATAGGGAAATAAAAAGGAAAATCATTCCCTATATATGTAAGAAAATTTTCATATGGAAGATACTTGTTGAGACCCATACGAAAATATAATAAATGGAAAAACATTACATGATACATAATAAATTTGATACCTAATGAATGTGTGTTAAAATGTTTAAAATGAATGAAGACTCCTGGTATATATAAGATCTTCCAAGCCAATACATAATATGTTTTTATAATATCAAAATGAGGCAAAGGAAAACTATTCAAAGGATATGTAAGATCCTACATAGATGTATAAGAAATTTAAAAGGATTTTCAAATACTATGGAATATAGAAATGTGGAAAAGTAATGAACATTCCTAAGTTATGTAATATATTTTATAGAACATTATTAAGATATGTGATATATTTTAATTTACCAAAAATCCATATATAAAATAGTTATTAACTTTAATTGATGTATAAAGTTTCATAATTAGTAAAATTCTTCCAAACTTTATATGTAATATCCTAAAACCTTTATACATGTGGTTTTTGATGTAGAAAATTTCAATATATTCAATAAATAATATAATTCTTATAAATAAGAAATTTTGTCAATATAGAAAAAGGGATAGGATGGGGCTCTATGACTCGTCTAGTAATAAATATTCTATAGAAATTAAAATCTGATCATTTGATCATAGATTCCTTATCTAATCATGGATCTGGTGAAATTGGATTAGCATTAAAAGCGGAGTAGGAGAATAGTAGATAGAAATTGAGTAAAGCGTTTTCTTTCATGGTGGTCCTAAAAAGGACTCTTTTGAAGGGGAATCTCCAATTCAACATTTTCATGAATATCACATCACAAGATCTATAGGTGGTAAGATATTCATCTTTATTAATCAATGGTATCCTAAGTATCATTTTGACTCTTGTAGGTATTCTCTCATTGTTAGGATTAATCTTTCCAAAGGTGATAAACCCCCAAAAATAGATGATTTGAAATTAAAATTGAGTTAGATTTTTGGATTTAATAGCTGAAAGGTCATTAATATTTTATGGATATATTTATATTAGGTATTCCAATTTAATATTCAATGATCCATAGTATAGAATTAAAGTTTCTAAAATCTTAATCTGGGAATATTTATAATCTTATAATTGGACATCAGTTTCAATCCTCATCATAAGAGGCAACTAATTCTTTGATATTGGTATGATTTTATAGGATCAACTAGTGTTTTCATGCCCTTTTATCCTGAAGGGAATCATATCCTACATTATATCTCTTCTAAAGCTGGATAAAAATAAAATTGAGAGTTTATTGGGGTACTATACTTGTGTACTGGTAGATGTGAATATTTTAAACTCTCAACCTAATAGTGTTACAATTATTTACAATAGAGAAAAAAACAAAAGTTTAGTTTGAATATGAATTCATAAATCACTTATAAAACTATTTAAATATTTTATTCCATGAGATCGCTAATTTTATTCAGGTTCATAAACTTCATAAAAATTCAAGAATCTCCGAGGAAATAGGTAGAGGGGTGATAAATCAGGTTGATAAAGGGAAGGTTGGTGACTCCTTAAAATCTATTGATCCTCGGATAAATGATTCAAAACTAAAAATACTTATAAAAATTAGAAGGTAATGATGGGGAAAACATCATTCCCATTAACACTCACAAAGGGAAGGAGGTGGATGAGAAGAACATAGCCCCTCTTTCTGGAGTTGAGGGAAAGTATAATTACAATGCAAGTATAGGTGTGGCATGTTTAGGGAATCCCCCTAATGATGTAAGGAGTTAAAAAAAGTAATATTCAATAGAAAAGGGTGACTTCCATGCAAGGGAAAATCTATTACTAGAAAGTAGTGGAGTAAATTGGTATAGAATGAGGATCTGGATGCCACATCTCCTTAAAAAAAGGATACTAATTCCACTAAGGGTACAACACCCCTGGTCAAAAGGAATCATCAAAAAAGATCCTAGAAAGGGGGAGATGGATGCTTGAACTCCTTTAAAATTAGAATCCAAAAGTAAAACTCTCTTTATCAAGATTATAAGGAGGCTATAAAAGAGGTAATTTAGGAGGCATGTAAGGATTATGTTGTTTCAATAATAAAGGCATCCACCTATAATATAGAAAAAGGATGGGAGACTTCCCTCTCATAATCAAAGTAGGTCCCCTATAATAATATATTTTCATAATTGATGTAATAAATATCAATGAGCACAACCATGATCAAAGAGGTTGCTGGAATAAAAGGATAAGGCTTTCAATAGACCTCTAAGGAGGCAACCTCTCCCATATCAAAGCCCTCTTCCTCATAGAAAAATTTAGAAAAAAATGGAAAATCAAGAGGATCATCTGGTACCAAGAAGTCAACCTCATGTGTCAACAAATAAAAATCCAAACATGTTAAGAAATTAATGTCCTTTATTTAAATTTTCATGGTTTGAAAATCTTTCCACTACTAGAACTATTAAGAACTTTATTTTAAACCATCACCCCTTGATGATTGGTATTGTAGAGCCTAAGACTCGTTCAAACTACTTTAATATATAACTTAAAACATATGCATTATAATATTGTTGGGATTAATCAACATGTAATAAGAGTGGAAACCCTTTGGATTCTAGTTTCTAAGAAATCCACCAATTGCAATGTGGTTTATATATGTTAGAAAATTATTGCCACTATGATTATTATTTAAGGTAACACTTTATTTTTCTTATTTATTTATGATCTCTAAAACTATAAAGTGAAAAGGAATATCTATGATGAAATTGGGAATATTAAATAGGAATCAAGGATTCTACTTTTTCTCTAAACCCAGGGAGTTCTCCTGGTTTATATGGATACACCAACCTCTTTTTTAAGAGTATAGGGATATTATCAGGGATGTATTTATAATGATAATTCATATATCTTTAGGAATTTAATTATTATAAAGGAAATTAACTCTCAATTTTTGTTTCATTTACCCAATTATAATGTTCTAGACTTCATCATCTCTTTGAATTCAGTTTCTTTAGTTAAATATACTTATAAGATTTGTGGTAAGATCTTAGGCAATAATCTATCTCTCATCACCAACAAGGTGGTCTCTTACAACAAATGTATATTTTTTAGGGAAGAATGATATAGGTTTTCCTCATTACTACCCATGAGTGCATTAAATTATTGGGGAAGCCCAATAGAAATGGAATCATTACTATGATGCTATATATTATGAAGGAATTTGATATTATCAATTGGGATTTTATGATTAAAGTCCTTTTCATATTTGGTTTCAGTGATTTTTTCAATAACCTGGTTCTATATTTTTTCAAATTGGTAAGAATATATACTCTAGTTAATGGTACTCCAAAAGGATATTTCACCTACTCCTATAGAATTATATGGGGGGATTATTTATATGCCACTCTATTTAGAATTTTTGAATATTATTTAAGTAAATGAATTTATGAATTGAATGAAAAAGGAACTCTCAAGTACATTCAATCTAGAAGATGGATAATGGATCCTTCTCACTTATTTTTTATTGATAAATTAATTTGGTTTCTTCAGGGGGTTTAAAGAATATTGAAGTTTCTAAAGAGTTATTTGATCATTATGTTTTAATATCAAATTAGAACATAATATAGAATAAGTCTAGAATATTTTTCAAACATTATTTCAACCGTTATTGGAGGTTGACCATCAAAGGAAGTATGGCCATTAAAGAGGGAACTCTCTCATTTATCTATCAAGGTATATCCTTGTTCTAGGGAAGGCCTAAGTCTACTCTCTTTAGGGATATTTTTAATTTAATTGAGAAATAGTTAAAAGCATGGAAAGGAAAATCTACCTCACTTGTTGTAATGATTTAACTCATAAAAGTAATAATTATTCCCAATATGATTTACTCCTTTATGTCTTAAAATGGACTAGTTATTTAATTAATGGCCTAAATAAATGATTCATGATTGTATCATGAGGATTATCATACACCAAAGGGGTGATAGAGACTTCATTGTGTATGATGAATGATGTTAAGAAAGGAATAGAGATTTCGAAGACTTTGACTTAAAATAATGATAATTTTAATAGGAATAATAATATACCTATATATTTCTATCCTCAATGCTCCTCATTTAAATAAACTTCATCATCCATATGTAATGTATCAGGTTCCGACTCATGGAACCCATATGTTACTCCCTGTTGGAGAATCCATTGAACACTTTAAATGAATATGAATGATATATTTAATCTAGTAATAATGTATTTTAACCAATTAATGATGTATTATATGATTCATTGGTAGTTTTATCTTAATAAACACATCACATTAAGTGCAACATAGTCTCGAGTTTCATCGCATGCACACCAGACTATGTTAGAACCAATGTATTATTTGGTTAAATCTTAAGGATACATTGGAAGAAATGTATCCTTAATTAATATAAATAATATGCATATTAATTTATTTCACATCCAACAATATCTCACTTTCACTAAAATCTATGATTAATTTATGAAAAACTTCACAATTATTTTTAAATCCATCCAAAAATCCTTTTAGATATAGTTTTATCATAATCTCTTTATTTTGTAACAAACCCTTTATCCAAAACTTAATCCTTATCCAAATTCCTAAATATCTAAACATTTGGGCCTTGGTAGAATTGAAAATAAATATGAAATCCTCCTTTCATAAATATCAAAAGAGAGAATCCTCTAGCAAAGCATCAGTACTACTCAAGCTACTAAGGGGTATGGTGTAATCTCCATCAAACATACTCATATCTTTATACAAAAGTTTACACCATAAGATATATCATATGTGTCATATTTATATCTATATAATTTTTTTTCCTTTTATATAAATTGACCACTAGACATGGAACAAAGTTAATATAATATAGGCAATCTCATATTTTCTTAATTATTTAAAAAAGTAGGACTGCATTAATGAATACAACACATTCCATTAATTATAGGATGAGAACATAACATGTCCCTTACCCAAGTATCTAGAAACATCATATGTGACTCAACTAAGCATAGTCATAAATTTCTTCAATCTGATTCAATTAAGGGACAAATGTCTTTTCTCATTATTCAAGTGGAAAAATTCCATCTTGTCCATGTTCCAACCCATGACATGATTAGAAACATACCCAAACACCTTCTAATTATCTAAGTCACAATGTATTACATAATAAGGGTATCAATTTATAATGTTCACCATGATAGGTATCTTTCCAACCTTAGGAAAGAATGATTTATTATAAGAATAAACCCCAAAGTATATCGATGATTGAATAAAATTACCTAGGATATGATTGGAGGGTCAATCCAAAAAATAAGTCTCTACTTATTATCTCATGAGTACACTGATCACTCTAATAATGGAATATCATCACAACCCATACAGTATGTGATGATCATATATTAGGTACAACTCAAAGTTTTACATCGAGGTCACACTATCATTCCACCATTCATGTAAAGTAAAATGCATCAAACATGAATAAATAATAAATAGATATTACCTCTATTTTAATAACATGATACATTATGAAACCATTGCATAAATATATTAAGTATCTCATACCAAGAGACTCTACATGGCCATCATGCTTTTTCCGCAATAACGTTTTCATTAATGGATCCACAAAATTTTTATTTGTAAACATCAAATATATCCTAACATCACCCCTATCAAAAATCTCTCATATAAGATGGTATTTTTGAAATATGTGTTTATTCCTTTAGTGATACAGAGGTTACTTTTCTTGATAAATATCTCCATTTCTTCCTCGATGCTAGGAACCACCTCTAGTTCAAAGAATAACTTCATGATCTAAATATCTTCCTCTATAATATCTAATGTAGTGATGAATTATGCATCTATTATAAAGTCCTATATGGTGTCAATTTTGGAACCTTTACTACTAATAACTCCACCATTCAAGAAAAATACAAAACCAGATTTAGATTTTATATCATCTCTATCATATTGAAAACTTATATCTGTGTAACTATATACACAGAGTTTTTCCTCTTATTTAAAGATCAAGAACGTATCATTAATCCTGATCAAGTACTTAAGTGAGTTATTCATAGAAATATAGTGAATATCAATAGGATTGGATTGGTATATAAAATTAATTCTAAGAGTATAGGTGAAAATAGGTTGAGTACATAATATGGAATACATGATAGAACCTATGGAAAATGCATAGGGAATTATATCCATACTTTTTAAATCCTTAGAAGGATCCTAAATATTTCTAATATTCATACCACGTAACACTAGTAAAAACCCTTTTTTAGAGTTATATATGTTAAACCAATTTATAATTTTACCAATGTAAGTGTCTTGAATGAGTACAAGAAGAAACTTATATCTATATCTATAGATATTCATACCCATTATATAGGTAACTTCACCCAAGTATTTCATCAAGAATCATTTACCCGGTCATATCTTCAGGGAGTGGAGATTCAGGATATTATTTTCAATAATTAGTATATCATCTACATACAATATCAAAAACACTATAACCATCCCAATAATTTTATTTTATGCATGGGAATCATCAACATTTTTTATGAAACCAAAATCTTTGATTGCATCATAAAATTGGATATTACAACTCCAAGAAGCATACTTTAATCCATAAATGGACCGTTGTAGCCCTCATACCTTAGAAGTCTTATTTATTACTTAAAAACCTTAAATTTTTATCATATACACTTCCTTGAATAAATTCTCATTAAGGAAAATGTTTTTAATATCCATTTTATATATCTTATAATCAAATTAATTTGTTACAGAAATCAATATATGAATGGACTTTATCATTGCTACTAGTTAAAAGGTTTCTTCATAGTCAATACCATTAATTTTATTATATACCTTTTCTACTAGAAAATATTTATAGGTAGACACTCTTCCATACATGATATATTTCTTATAGAAAACCCACTTTCACCCAACGGGTATCACCCCTTCAGGTGTATCTAATAATTTATAATAATGGTTAGTGTACATGGAGTCCATTTTGGATTCCATGTATTTTAACCATTAATTATAATCAAAATCCTATATAGCCTCTTGGTAGGTGGTAGGTGAATTATTTATGAACATTAAATCAGAATCATTAGATTTGAGAAATAAATATCTCATGATCTCTTAATGAATCATACCAAGACTCAGGGTTCTTGTGTTAATTGAGTCAGTTCTTCTTCCAAAACTCTTTATGGTATCATCTCAACTTCAATCTTAGAAATATTTCCTATTTTTGGTCTTGAACTTATTTAAGTTTTTTATTCCTCTCACTGACTCCACAATAAATAAATTCATTCTCAATGAATATATAGAATCAGGCCACAACCACTTTATGATCAATAGGATTATAGAAATAATATACCTTAGTTTCCTTGGGATAACCAACAAATAATCATTTTCTAGATTTAAAGTCAGTCTTATCATAATAAAATCATTATAAAAATTATTTTCATCCCCAAATCTTCATGAAAGACATAATGGTATTTTTTTCATATACATATATCATATGGTGTCTTTATGACTACTTTAGATGGAACACATTTTTGTAGAATTGCAGAAATTTCTAAAGCATAGCTCTATAATGAAATAGGAAGGTCACACTAACTCTTCATTGATCAAACCATGTCTAATAAGGTTTGATTTATTATTTTAGACACACAATTCCACTATGGTGTTTCAGGAGGAGTGAGTTATGGAATAATTACACAATCTCTCAAATGATTAATTAATTCCAAGATTTAGTATTCACCACCCTGATTTGATCAGATAATTTCAGTACTCCTGATTATCTGATTTTGATGTTTATTTTGAAACTATTTAAATTTTCAAAAGTTTCATACTTGTGTCTCATCATAAAAACATATCAATGCTGACTAAATTCATTGATAAAGGTAAAAAAGTACCTAAAATCACCACTTTTTTGAGTTCTCATTGGTCCACATGCATCATTATGTTTGAGATCCAATAATCCACTATCACTTTAACCTTTTCTTATAAAATATTTCTAGTAATATTTCCTAATAAACAAGATTCATAATTTTCAAATGATTCATAATCGAATTTTTCTAATAATCCATATTTATAGAGTTTTTTGATGTATTTATCATTTATATGTCTGAGGGGAAAATTCAAAATGTAGGTGGGATTAGAATCAACCATGAACTTATTATTTTTGAATGTTATAAACAAGATTATCCATATCTAGAATTTATAAACCATTTATCATATTCTTAATTCTATAAAACAGATCATTCTTATATATTGAACAACTCTTGTTACTAATAGTGAATGAAATCTTTTCCAAAAAATATATATAAATCAAATTCATGTTTATGTAAAGAACATCATAAAATTTCTCCAATTCTAGTATTGATTCACTTGGTAAAATAAGATCATAAGTTCTTACTTCTAATGTAATAACTCTTACTCCATTACCAATATAAAGATCGAATTCACATTTTTCTAATTCTATCTATCTATAAATCTTGGTTTGTCATCACAAATATGTGATGCACACCTAGTATCTAATTCCCATGAGTCAATTTTTTTGAAATTTGCTTCTATAAAATTCACATTTAGATACATATAATGCTTCTCATTGAGAACAATTCTCAATTCTAGATACTAATCTATAATTGTTTTATAGGTTATACCTATAAGGGATATAAAAATGATCATTATTAAGTATTCCATAATCTACAACATAGATATATCTATAGGTGATTATCATGTGTTATATCTTTTCATCAGGGATTTTTAATAAAATTCCCCCCACTAAAAATGATGGCCTCATACATCATATATTTTTAATGATTCAAGACCCATATTTCACTAAGTAATGATTCTTATGTAGTGATACTCTCAACACTTAGTTATCTGGGTAGGGAATAATCCCAATTATAATAGTTTTAATTCTTATATAGTTGAGTAGGAAACTATTTTATTTAATCCATTATATAGATAAACTCAACTCTTTTCCTCTAGTATGCTAACTCTTAAGGTTTTCCTACTACGTTTCACCCAAATCTAACTGTGGGATTTGGTTACCTAACTCTTAGGATTATCCATTTCTACCATGAATTGCACAAGATAATTTGTAGCCACCCTACTTTGGTAGAACCTATCTGGTTGGATGATTGAGGTATTGACATGTTCTGCTTTGGAATGGATCTCATGCTTACTATTTTAAGGTATTTATTAATACTCTCTCCAGTATAATATATATCAGAGGTATATTAAACCCATTTTATCTCATGAAACTTTATTATCTATTGTTTTTATTCCTTTGTGTATGCATGATTCTAACAATTTAGTTTTTTAATCTTATTTTATCTATAAAATTAATTTGTTCACACCACATTAAGGTGAACCTCTTTACACAGCCCACAAGTTTGTGTTACTTGCCAAAAAATAGAAGAAGAACAAAATCATACATATCTGAATTCATCTCATGTATAAGCTACATGAAATTTTCATATAAATGAATAGAGTTATATTAAATTGAAACTATCTACATGGGTAAGCATGAAGAAAAAAATAGCCAAACCCTCACCTTTCAAGAACAAGGCATAAGCCTCTAGAATGGTGGGTAGTCTGAACCCAAGTTCCACTCCCTAGGGAGACTTTAATCAATATAGAAATAAATTCATGATATCTATAACACCCAATATGTACAAAATATATTTAATAAAAAATTTCAATCTTATAACCATAAAAACAAATTTAGGTCAAGGTAGATGAAGAACTAAATCTTATGAAGTCACACCCATTATGTAATAAAAGGTTCTATCTTCTAGACATAATTAATCATGTAAATAAATAATTCATATTATTCATAATACATAAACAATTTATAATAGTGAATATTCTAGGAATTTAAAAATAAACAAACATTTTAATTTATTTTCAAAAATATAAGATACAAATATAAACTTTTCATATTTAATTTATTCTTTAAAATATCATTTTACAATGCTTTATACTTATCATTTATAAAAAACATAAACTATAAGAAAAAATATATTCCAAATAAATAAAAAATATATTTATTTTTTCCCAAACAATTAGGAGATCCATAGTTAGCCTACTCTATAAGCCAACCATCATAAGGGATAGTGACCAAGATCAATGTATGGTCAGCCGATAGGGGTAAAGGATGTTCACGAGGCTATTATGGGTAGGTGTGACCATGAATAGAGTAGAGAGGATCTAGGGAAAAGCCACCATGTTGGGTAGCATGGTGGTGAGTGTCCATGCAGTGGGGTAGCTATATAGGAATTCAATGACCTCCAATCAAGTTCTCAAGTTAATAAATAAGTTCCCATTCAAGTGAAAGTATGATGTGAGAATCACTCAGTAGGGCATTGTTCATCATTTAAGTTTTAATTCCCTCACATTATATTGACACTTAATATAATATAGATTGATTACCATGCATTATTTTGAAACTAAACATAATGTTAGGTAAGCCAAGAATGATACCCTATTTTAAGTGGTGTGTAACACAGGCTTCATTGTCTTAATAATGTATGTTGTGGCTTCTAATTCACATTAGGTTAACTTCTTAATGTAATTTTGAGTCTCAATGTAAGATATATTGTTGCGTCAGTATATATTTAGGGACTCTATCGACATTACACTAACTATATAACATAATTTGAAGGTGGATCACCCAATATTAGGTTATTATTTAATGTAATATTAAGTGTGGAAAACCAATTAAATTTTGTAAAGCACATTATTCAAAAAACTGGTGAATTAAACATGAATAATCCTTAAAAAGGGATCTAACACCACTGATGGGTTTTAGGGGATCATCTATTAATCTATGGGAATGGGAGAAACCCTATATGATACCTGATCTATCTTCAATAATCAACCTGTGTGGAAATCAATAAATAAATGCTCATGGAGTGCCAATTTTATAGTAGTAGCAGTCTCCATATCAAAGGAACAAATTTGATGAGGATCACTAAATCAGTAAAAAAAGGATTCCTACCTCTGATGGGATTACACTGAACTTTGGATCCATGAGCATATCATGAGTATTTCTATAAACCGAAAGGGTTTCTAGCTCCTTCACTATGTATAATAAATGATACTAAGAGAAGGAATAGTGATTTAAAAAGATTTGAATGAAACTAATAATCATTTCAACAAGAGGGGTCAAATCATTCGTATATAATGTATCAAGTCCCAACTCGTGTAACCTATATGTTAGTATCCATTTGAGAATAAATTTAACTCTTTTAGTGAATATTCATGCAATATTTATTCCATTCATAACATATTGTAACCGATGAACCATTGAGGAGATGATGTTGTGGCAGTTCCAGCTTAATGCACACAATATATTGGGTGCAATGTAGTCAAGGGTTTCATATGTAAAGACTCGTAATTTCTATGTAATTTTTTAAAATATATGGGAATTTTATGAAACCACGAAAATTTATGGCGTGTGATTCCGAGGCCCGGAGTGACCATAATTAATTTATGAACTTTATTTCAGGTACGTTTAGTAAACGTGTGAGTGGGTTTTTCTAACTTTTGAACCGGTGCTTGGAATTGAAATCTGAGGGTACTGTTGAACTCACCGCACTAGTATTCGCTTAAGGAAAATTTCACCTCAACGGAAGTTGGTCGAGGGTGAAAGATATTTTTTTGGGTTTTTTGTGGAAATAATAAAATAAAATAATCACACATTTTATTTTATTTTTGTTGTAACCACCCACTTGTGGATATTGTGGAGGTGGGGACCTTAGGAGTTTTATTCTCCAAATTGAATGCTCTGTGGTGGGGACCACTTGAGCTAGTAAAACCTCCCATGAGGGGTTATAGTGGTGGGGACTACCCGAGGCTTGAAACCCTCAAACTTCCTATTAAATATGGGGGAGCCTCTTCAACTCCTCCAACATTTATTATGCCACCCCCCCCCCCCTTAATTAATTAAGCCATCTCAATTAATTAAATGTTCCAATTTGAAATTGCACCAACATAATTTAATTTGACAAACTTAAATTATTAAGTTTGCTATTTTCATTTTGGTGGGATTGAGGGAAAGGATTGGAAAAGGGGAGAGATCTTGGAGGAAATCTCCCCAATGAAGAACGCCGACTTCGACTCCTTCTTCCACGAGATATTCTTTGATGAAGAACATCTTCAGTGTCAACAAACTGACGATCAAGGAAACACCAATGTCACTGACGTCTGTCTTTTCCCAACGAAATTGTCTCCTTTCCCGCAGACAACCTTCAACGAATCAAACGAATGAGGTAGGGGTTTATTTGTGTATGAATACTTTTCCCATGTTCTTCCCTTGAATTATTTTTTGAGATTGGGAATAAATCATTGAGGGAGGTTGTAATGATTGAAGTTGTTCTTCAAGTTCTTGTTGATCCATATGCTACCACCCTAATGCGGAGGGTACGGGCCAAACAAACATTGACCAACCCCTCCGCAAATCTTATGATGATTTGTGGTGTTGAACGTGACGAAGGCGATGTCGCAAAGACACCGCCCCGCATCCACCGTTGCCTCGCGACCTTGGCGCCCTCACAGTACCCCCATGGCAGAGCCGCTTTGGGGAACCCATGGCCACCGTGCCCCACGGCTCCTCCGCCCGCAGCCCCGCTGCGCCGCCCATGGCCAACGTCGTCCGGGCTGAGCCGCCGCCATTGTTCGCCGAGACACTACCATCCCGCCAATCCACCAGCCAAGCCACCCCAGGAACGCCACCCACGGCTGCCGCCGTCTGAGCCGAGCCACCGCTGCTATCTGTCGAGTCGTCGTCGTCGTCCGTCGAGCCGCCACTGCCGTCGTCTATCGAGCCACCATCGTCCCGCCAAGCCGCCCTGGCTGAGTCACCCACGGCCCTCCGAGCCACCCTAGCCACACCGCCCACGGCCCTCCAAACTACCCCGGTCGCACCGCTCACGGCCTCTCTGAGCCATCTCGGGCCAGGATAAACCACCCCGCACCCTTGCGGCACCCCCACGGCCGAGCCGCCATCCACAGACGAGCTGACCCACGACCACCGCCGCCCCACAGTACCCGCGGCCTTCACGGACCTCGTAGCCTGCTGGACCGCTCAGCGATCCGGGCCACCCAGCGGGTCAGGCCGCACCACAAGCCAGGATTGACCCAACAGGTCAGTCCAGGTCAACCTGAAATGGGTCGACCCAGGCTAGGTCGGGTCAGACCAAACCTAGACCTGATACGGCCAATTTACATTACATGGGCCATAACTTTGGCATCAGACGTCCGTTTGATGAACCATCAGCAGCACTGGAAATATTGGAGTGAGACGGTCCCTTTGAGTATACCTCACTGGAGTTTTAGATTAAGATGGGGAACAAACAGGTTGGATCGAGCACGAATCTAACCAGGCCCCTGTGACTAAAAGACTAATAACTCACAGACCGGGCGTCCAATTGGCATGTCGTCTATTGCGTTGAGACCCCTATGACAAGGAAGACCTTTGAGATACTTCCTTGTGGGACTTTGTTGAAGTTGGAGTATTTACCAAGAGCTCATGGAGTGGATCCTCCCGGAGACAAGCAAGCATAGTACGGGAACCCAATAGCTGGCTGAGACTTGATGACTGCTGACCTTTTCGACTTAGAGTGACTTGACAGGCCCAGTGGGGAGATCCTCTGTGTGACACGGCAGACCCATGGTGGGGAGCGCCTCTGTGTGACATGGCAGACCCATGGTACTCGACAGGAGGGGTACCTCAGTAGGTCACAGTGGGGAGCGCCTCTGTGTAACGCAGCAGACCCACGGTACTCGACAGGAGAAGTATCTTAGCAAGTTACGAGGGGGAGAACCTCCATGTGATACAGTAGACCCATGGTGGGGAGCACCTCTATGTGACGCGGCAGACCCACGATACTCGACAGGAGGAGTACCTCAGCAATCCAAGGTTTGTGGGAAGCACCTTTGTGTGATGTGATGGGCCCACTATACTCGATAGAGGAGGGGATCTCCAGCAGCCGAGGTGTTTGACGATGTGACTGGGGATGTTACTTATTACTACCCCTAGAATAAATATTGGTGTGATCTGATTCAGTATCTTTGTGTTTTCCTCATGATTGAGATGGATTACTTGATAACTTAGGTATATGTATGGGAATATACCTAAGTAGGGTTATCTTTTGATTTGATACTTTGTGGTTTATCCTTGGTGGATTTTGTGAGACCTTGAGGGTCTCTGGGTCCTTATTGAGTATTTTTATACTCACCCCTACACGGGATATTCCCGCACCTTGTTGTGTTGGATGCAGATGAAGGACAACGCTGACTGAGCCTGAGAGTACCAGGACTAGACGGTACCTGGAGGTGGACCATACGGTGTGTCATTACGCAGAGTAGATGGGTGGACATGGAGTGTTGAGGAGGAGATTTGTACCTACCCTTCAAGTAGGAACCTCGGAGGATGATCTAGTAGATTTTTTTTCTCTTTCTTCGATTGTTTTATATTTCAGGTGTACTTGTATCTTTACAATTGGGCTTGTATTTTGGCCCCCTTTTTACTTTCAGCATTCTTTTTACTATACAGTTGACTTGTGTTCGTATCTTGTTGTGTGCTTGGTTGTGTGTGCTTATAGGTTATAAAGGAAATGTCTTCTCAATTTTGGGGAATACGCCTTTTGGTGCTAGTCACCATCCCCTAGCCTATGGAAGGCAGGCTTGAGGTAGTCACAGCATGGGCCCTGGGGGATGGTTCATGATAGAATAGCATGCACACTAGACTACGTTGGAACCAATATATGCTTAGTTTTAGGATTAAGGATATATTTGAACCTATATATCCTTCAATTATACAAATTATATGAAAATTATTTTAGTGCACATACAACACCAGAGTGTTAGGGATATCCATTCAGGGTGTGAGTAAAACTAAGTATACCACCACTAATGGTTTCCCTAAAATAAACAATAAAATAGTGTATGTGCATTTGATATTCTTAGAATAATAAACAAGTCCATAATCACTATAAAACAATCATCATTAATCCTTGAGTTATAAGGTGACACTTGGGATTTACCATACCTACTTCATCTAGTGTTTTATGCCTCTAAGCATGATATATCAACCACCCAAAGGAAACCACATCCTATCCAAAAATATATTTAGAATATCACCTAGGGGGACCATGCCCAACCATGGAACCCATTAAGAATATCACACAGGGAGACTATGACCTACACAGAACCTAACCTATAATATCACGCACCTAAGGGAATCATCCTCCCCAAAACCTTATATATCATACAACTCTGGTGGGACACATCCTACCCTTGAATAGTTACTAGTACATAATAACCTATGGGGTTACATCTCACTCTGGTTCCTGATAACCCTTACACCTAGTGGGTCGCATCCCCTACCTGAACCATTATATATCATCTACCTGAGGGCCACATTCTCTACTCTGGGATGTACTGCCAAAGAGGAGGTGTATAACTCCATTAGAACCACCTCACATGACTCCAATGGCACAACAGTGCATTCTTTGAAAAGGATTATGTGCTCTCCACCTATCGAATATCTGTCAAGATCTTATAAAATTAATTCTGGACACACTGGGCCTTGAAATCACATTTCGTCTTAGGGTCTAGCTCTAGAAAAATATTTAGATATATTTCAATGTCTTACAAGAAAAAAAAACAGGTCTCTACATCATTTACTCATTTAATATTTTCACCCTTGAAAAGAAAAACTAAACAAAAAAATCAGGATACTGAACCCACATCTGGCTCTCCTACTCCTAGGAACTCTTCTGCACATTTTCATGCTGCCACAGAACTTGAACCAGAGGTATGGTTAGTCCTTGTAAGGTTAGATCCTATTGGTACTTGATCTCCACTAGGTACTCTACAAAGGTGGATCCATCCTTGATGCCCATATCACCCTAATAAATAACGTATGTGGGGTCATGAACGTACCTCCTCAGTTGCAACACATGGAAAATGTCATGCACCCGCTTCAAATGTGGGGGTAAGGTGTGGTGGTAGAAAAACTCACCAACCCTCTGCACGATATCGAATGGCTCGATGAATCTTGGGGATATCTTGACTACTTGTCTGAACCTCTACATTCCATGTTGTGGGGAGACTCTCAAGAAGATGTGGTCTCACTACTTGAACTCTAAGTTCCTATGACGGTGATTTGTATAGTATTTCTGTCTACTCTGAGCCATCTTCATTCATTTATGGATGACCTATACTTTCTCTATGGTCACCTGCACCAACTCAGGTCCCATAAGAGATGAATATTAAATCTATGTCCAGCATAAGGGTGACCTAAAGGGTCTCCCGTATAAGTCCTAAAAAGATTTTATGCCTATAGTGGAGTGTTTTTTTAATGCAAAATCCACCAAATTTAGGTGATCTTCCCAAATCTGGATGAAATACAACACAAAAGTCCTCAACATATCCTCTAGCACTTAGATAGTGTGCTCAGTCTGCCCTTTGGTCTGGGGGTGAAATATTGTACTCATCTATAGTTGGGTCTTGAATTCCTTTTGTACTCCTCTCCACAATCATGACATAAACTTCACATCATGATCGGAGAAAATCATCGAGGGTACCTTGTGAAGGTGGAAAATCTATCGTACGTATAGTTTCCCCAAAATCTCCACCAAACTCTACTCTCTAATAGTAATAAAATTTGATAACTTTGTGAGTTGGTCTATTATCACCCAGATGGAATCTTGGACCATCATTGTGCATGGAATCCTGGTGATTAAGTCTATGGATATATTGTCCCATTTCTACTCTAGAATCTCAAGAGGTTGCAAAAAACCCCACCAGAACCTAATGCTCAGCCTTCACCTGTTGACAGGTAAGGCATAATGAGATGAACTCGGTAATGCTTCATCTCATACCGGACCACCAAAACTACCGCTTAATATCCTTGAACATCTTCCCCACACTTGGATGTACAAATAAGGTAGAAGTGTGAAACTCCTTCATCACCTCTTCCCACAACACGACTAGAATCATTGTTCGCCCTTGAAACAAGTTATAATAATTTTCTCCTTCAGAATATCCATCTAGTGCATCGCCTATGGATATATGGTCACACAAAACTTCATAGTCAATATATCCTAGTTTGGACTCTTTCACATGATCAAGGAGTGAAGGAGTCAACACCATCAACTACAGGAAAATTGTACCCTCCTGCTCCACCAAGGTTAGTTTTAGGGGAGCTTGTTGCTCCAAATCTTCCCGCACTAGGCGAGCATGGGACTTACTATTAAGGGAATCTACTAAAACATTTCCCTTTACTAGATTATAGACTATCATGAAGTTATAATCCTATAGAAACTCCAACCAGAATCACTTCCTCAGGTTCAGGTCTCTCTGGGTGAAGACGTACCTGAGACTCTGGTGGTCTGAGTAAACCACAAAGTGATTTCCTAGAAGGTGGTGCCTCCATATCCTCAAATAAAAGACTACCGCTGGTAACTCTAGATCATGAGTCACATAATTCTTCTCATGGGGTCTTAACTGCCTTGACCCATAGGCAATGAACACATGTCGTTGCATCAGCACACAACCAATTCCATCTCTAGAGGTGTCACAATACACCACGAACTCAACTCCTTCCTCTAGTAGTCTCAAAATTGGGGTACACATCAACCTCTACCTAAACTCCTCAAAGGCCTTCTAGCACTGATCAGACCAAGTAAACAATTTTACCTTCCATGTTAGAGTATTCAAAGTGGTTGTGATCCTAGAGAAGTCCACCAAAAATATTCTATAGTACCCTACCAAACCTATAAAGTTTTGCACCTCTGACACATTCTTGGGTGGCTCCCAAGAAAGCACTACTTCAATCTTCACTGGATCCATTGATAAAACTTGTTCATAAATGGCATTCCCTATAAAGTGAATCACCCGTATCTAGAACTAGAATTTCAAGACCTTTCCATAAATTCGGTGCTCTCAAAGTAAATCAAGGAACCTCATCAAATGCTCTACATGATCCTCCTCTATCGCAGAGTAGATGAGTATTTTTCGATAAAGATAATGAAAAAATGGTCCAAGTAAGGCTAGAAAACATAGTTCATAAAATCCATGAAAATGGTTGGGGAATTTTTCACACCAAATGGTATCACTAGGAACTCATAGTGTCTATAGCAACATTGAAAGTACAACTTTAGAATATTGGTCTCATGAACCCATTGCTGGTGGTAGATGAACCTAAGATCGATCTTGGATAACTATCTCTCGCACCATGAAATTGATCAAAGAGGTCATAAATCCTTAGAATGGGTTAATTATTCTTTATTTTGGCCTTGTTCAAGCGATGATAATCAATACAAAGTCGTTGGATCCCATATTCCTTATTCACAAACAAAATTGAAGCTACCCATGGGGACATACTGGGTCTAATGAAACATTTCTCACAAAGGTCCTCTAATTGGAACCATAGCTCCTAGAGCTCAGTAGGTTCTATATGATATGCCAAATAAGATATTGGAGCATCCCTGGTTGTAATTAAATGCAAAATTCTAACTCCCGAAACAGAGGTAGTCCCAAAACATCCTCATGAAAGATGTATATATAATCCTACACAACTAAAGGAATCTAGACACCTAATGATTCTACTAATCCAAGGGTTATACTCACTAGATGATGGGTAATAGGTTGTAACCTCTTGCTCCCAACACCCACTCGTCCTGCTATGAGATGTCTCTCATCGAAGAAGGAGAACCTCATCCCATCAGCACGTAGGAATCTGACTAGTATTTGGTGACAATCAATCTGGACTGGAAACATGGAAATAAAATCCATGCCCAAGATAGCGGCGTAGGGTTCCATTATAATGATCATTATTTACCATGTGAAACTCTATACTCCAATTGATATCTCTCACTACTGGCAGATGAATGATATGGAGGAAGAATTCCTAATAGAAACCTCATGGCATAGATGTTGTGCTAGCATCTCTACTAGAAGATCTAGATCCCACACCAATAGTCGAGAGATAAAATAGTGGCTAGAATCTATGTCTAATAATACTAAGGAAAGAGTATAATAAACACATATTATACCTCGAATCATCTCATGCGCTACAGGATCATAGACGTCCAATGTATACAACTATCTGCGGCCCCGACCACTATCTCCATAAGCCTGATGTGGGTCACCTAGTGGTGGTGGTGGAAGAACCCCATACCATCATACCTCACATGTATCTCCTCCTGATCCACTTCTAGCTCTGCCTCCCTAGGGACCACCATATCACTGCCTAGAAGATCCCTGGTCACAGCACTATCTCTTCCATGACAGTCTGTCTACTACCTTCCTGGGATGCTCAGTGTGCCTGGTTGAGTAGTCCCATGCCATGTGACCTTTAACATCTTGATTATAATATCGAAACTCTCAGGGTTTCCTCGGATCTCTATGATTCCCTTGGGTCTGCTCACAGAAGGGTCTCATGTTCTGAGATCTCTGGCGTTTGTCTGCTATAGATGACTCAGGTCTATCGCACCTACCGCCAGCCCTAGCTATCTAACATCACTCTATAAAAAATATATCTATAAAAAGTTCCCAATATAGCACCCCTTCATAGGTGGGGATGCACAAGATCACTATACTAGCCCAGATCTCTCTGTGGAGTCCCTGATCAAACATCTTCACTCAGAAGTAGCTATCTATAATCATATCGAGAGAGTAGCGTGTAAGGTTGTAGAACCTCCCTGAAAACTCTACTATTTTCATCTATCCATGCTAAATCTCTATAATCTCATGTATATTAGAAAATCATAGGCAGGATGGGTAGTACTCCTCATGAAATAACTATTGGAAGTCATCCCATGAGAGTGTCGACTCATCGTGCATCTGAGTAACTAAGCTCCACTAAAACCCAACTTCTCTATAGAAAATACTGGCTACCAAATCCACCATCTAATTCATCAATATCTGAACAATCCTTAAGATATGGACCACCAACTCTAGCCAATCCTCTTTTACCTGAGGATCTGGCTCGCCATAGAACCTTAGCGGTTTTTGGCACTGGAACATGCAGAGTGCGCTCATCCTATGCCCATACTCAGCCTACTCTATTAAGACTATATGATACTAAACAGGTGGGGGTGATACTACCTACCCACCTGGAGGAAATGGATTTAATGATATACCCTAAACTAAGGGCTTGTCACTCTTAGGGTCTTTATCACGAATCAGAGCTGGTATCTTGGCTGGCTGTCATCTTGGAACCATCTCGAAAGTTATCAATGAGTATTGTAGTCAGGTGAGAATATATATATCAATGAAAGTGTGAAGATGAAACAATAAGTACAATAAAAGACTCAATCCAATATGATGTATTCACCATTATTTCCTATAATAAATGTCTGAGGCTACCGAGTCAACAAGCGGGTAATCAGGGTCTTGGTGAATGGATATGTCATTCGTCCACACCATCACTAGACTCCCTAGCTTGAGAGCCTCACTTGAGACACTTTGACACTATTTCCATAAATCCCAACCAATCCTTTTTAAGGGGTAATGTCCAAACAACATCCCAAGGAAAGAACCACCTCTGATACCACTCTATCATGACCCAACCCAAGACAGGGCTCAATCCGCAACTACCCCAAACCCGCATCCATAGGCCAGGGGTGGAGACAAGAATTTAAGGCACAACTAAACTTGGGGAGGAATTTTCCTAAAACCTGTAAACACACACATAGCTAACTCAATACAAAAGTGAAGAGAAAAAGTAGAAAAAGTAAAAACTACCATAAAGTAAAATGAATATGCATGAACCTATAGATGGTACAAGATTACAGTAGTGTAAACTAAAAATTAAAGGGGAAAAACACATGCCCAAACTGAAAAATTGTCCCAAACTAAAGAAAACTAAAAAATAGTAACAGCCAAGAGAGTCTCACTCCTATATCCCAACTTCGACCATCGTACGTGGTCCACGCAGCCTGTATCCCTAAGATCCTTTGAGATCACGATCGATCTATCCACCATATACAAAATACATGACATGTGTTGGGAAAATCCCATGCAGGGATGAGTATATACATACCTAGTATAATTCCCTGAAAAGGTGAAGGTGGGCAGTAAGAGATACACTGAAGAGGAAATTAGTAGAGAGAACAAGGTATGGTAAATGAGAATGGAAAGAGTATAGATCAACCCAACAAGAGAGTGAAAGTAGACTCATCAAAACACAAGGATCTGGAAATGGTGAGGAGATGAAATCATCATCGAGGCTTCGCTACCTATAGCTGAAGAATAGAATCATACAACCATGAGAATCTAGACATAGAAAGAACATGACATACTTCGAGCATCTTCACCTCTCCTTGAAGGAGAGTAACCAAGACCCAATGAGTGGATATTGTAATAGGATAGGTATATATGCTTAGTCAAAGAATCCAAAATGAGAGGGTAAGGGGATATCCATCTCACAACTCATCCCAAGAAAGTGAGTAACCAACAGTTCCAAGGTAAAATCATCTGCAATGCCCATCACCTCATGCGTAAACCCAAGAGACACAAGTCAAAGGGGCTAAAATCACCACACCTTGATACTATCTTCTTTGGGTGACACTTATTCACCCACGCAGTTTTTAAGTAACATCATAATATTATGTCTTAGTGGGAAAATTGCCCCTCTTTCTCATGAGTCTGAAGGTAAGTCCAACCACGCCTCATCATTGTGTCACGCAGTTGAGGGTCTTCTTTGGTATCCAATGAGGAACGCCACTGTGCAGCCCAGTTGGAGGGTACCACTCGAGGAAGTCACTGAGGAACAACACTACCCATACACTACTGGAGGGTAAGCCTAGTGAGTTATCCGGGAAATGTCACTAGCAAACCCAATTGGAGGGTTATGCTTGGAAGATCATCAAGGAATTCCACTACCTGACCCAGTTGGAGGGTAATCTCGGAATATCAAGGAAGTCCACTGCCTAGGTCCTACTGGAGGGTAACTCAGAAATATCATCGTGTAACTCCACTAACCATTCCCACTAGAGGTTAATCCCATAACTACCATTAGGGAATTCCACTACCCAGCCCAGTTGGAGGGTAAGTCTGAAACTGCTCTGGTAAACCTGTCTGATCGTTGCTATCATCGGGTGTCACCTCTGTGCATGGCAAACCCAGAACATTCATGTTATATCTCAAAATCAACTTATGAGAGAATCATCATGTTCTATGTGGAAAAACACTCAGTATAGGAAACTCGTGGGCCAAAATCCAAGTTCAAACAAAGGAGATATTAGGGTTTAAATATTGCTCAGAAGAGCTCAAAATTACACAGTGTGGGGGGGACCCACACAACATGTGGTCCTTCTCCACTGCCTAGCCATGTCTCTAGCTAGTACATAGGGCCCATACCATGTAGTAGAACACGTCGTGTAGGTGGAATACATGTCATGTACTAACTATCCTAGACCAAGTCCATTTCTGTTGGTCGTGTTTGTGTACTCAGACCTCATTTATGTGTACTCCGGTACACGGTGTATTGGTCCACATGGGATGATGTATGTGTGGTCAATCTGTGTAGTCAGAACATGGCATGTGTCTGGTCGTGTGGTCCTTCACATGGCTTGTTAATATGGGAATGGGTACATAGAGTGTCAAGGGGAGTACACATCGTGTCCTTCTTAAATTCCCCAAAACCCTAGTGTCATCGCTGAGGGAGGCAACACACCGTGTGTTCTTCGTTGTACATGACGTGTAGTTGGGTTTTTCCAAAAAAAAACCCTAGGGTTTATTTAATTTCAATGGTCACTTCCAAATATGCTTCAACCATAGCCAATGCCACCTAAATCCACTCCTAAAGCTTTGGATCTGATCAAAGAAAATGGAATCCCTACGTCATTCATCGTGAATAATCCTTATTCTGAAATGAGGGTTTGGTTGAATATTACACACACCATTGCAGCTTCGATCCTCATCTAATTGAAATGAAACCTTTAGATTCTTCATCCTTACATCATTTCATTTTCATATCTATGCCTTTCTCACAATTCTGTCACTATTCTGCAAATCCATCCCAAATTTGGGTGCTTGATCGATCTTGGGTCACCCTACAATTTTCGAGTTAGGAACTGTAGGGTTATGCTGGAAAATAACGTAAATAATTGGTGAGGGAAAGAACAGAATTGAATTTTTGGGTCGTTGGACAAGAATTCTTGTCCAAAAAATCAATAAAGATCATCCAGGTCAGATGAACAATTGATTAACAGTATATTTTTAATAATTAGGTAGGTGTAAGGGAGCGTAGATTGAAGAATTAATTGACAACATGCTCAAAGTTTAATGAGAGGAATAAAAACACCAAATAAGAGTACTACCTATATTGGATTGATTTTCACTTGATGAATAACATGTTCACCAAGATTCCTTATGTTCATCGTCATTTGATCCACCAGGATCCAAGGTTCTGTCGTCATTCTTCATTCGTCATTCGTCAATGGAAAGGAGAGGAAAGGTAAAATCATTGGCAAAACACAAGATTATGAAGAAAACCTATAAAATATCTATAGCAATATACTTATAGATTCTTAATTAGGTTAAATTTAATTTAATTAATTAATTAAATCAATTTATTTAATCAATTAAATGCACCTCTAATGAGTGAGGGGTTGGTACGTCCCACGCCAATTTATTTTATGTCGCACCTAGGGGAAACAAAAACGTTCTGGACCCAAATGTAGTCTCAGATTTCCAATCCGACCATTAATTTAAGAGATATCTTATTTTCTTTAATTAACCATGTTTGTACAATATAAAATATATTTAATATTTTTATAAAATTAATTTCGAGCACATCGGGCCTCTGAATCTCATGACGTCTCAGCACCTTGATCTGTGAAAATATTTAGATATATTTCAAAGTCTTACAAGTCAAAAACAAGGTATCTACATAGGTGTTTGAGAGTAGGATGTGATGTGTTTTGTGGCCTAAGTTTCTATGGGAAGGATTTGGTTTTTTAGGCCTAGGTGTGTGTGGGTGAGTTCTGGCATGGTATATTCAAAATAGGTAGGAGCGCTAGTACATTCTCCATTAGGGTATGAGCGGATAATTAGTGTGAAATTGGTGAAGGGTACCCTATCATCGATGTGCATTATATTACATTAATTAACTTGATTTATTTGGTGAGTGTTCCTTAGTGAGGATGGGATGGTTAATATACCTACTAGGTACTGTTTGGTTCTGTTATTTTCTCAAAATATCATAGTATGCTTCTCCCACGTGTTCAAGAGAGAATTTGGTTTTCCTATTGAGTATACTTGTATTCTCTCCCTATATATATAAAACAGTTTTTATATTTCCATGAGAATTCTATGGATTGTATTGGACCCTACTAGCTCAGATATTGAAAGTTATTGTGTTGTTGCTTAGATTTTCTTTTGGTAATTACTTTGGAGACTTTTGTATTTATATCAGTTATACTTTATGTATGAATGTGTGATGGTTTTTGAATTTCTTTTATATGTATGTCTTGGAGTTGTTTTTGGGTTTGAACCATCTTATCTCCTAATCTTGTTTCTTATAAAGGGAAATTCCTCCCATTTTGTGAGATTTGTATACCCTTGGTGCCATTCTCCAACCCGAGGCCTACTAGAGGTGGGACTCGAGGGTCATTATCTCCCTTTCTTCATTAATAACCCAAGAGGGGAGTATTTGGATGGAGGAGGTCATGAAAAAATGGTATCAGAGGGAGTTTGAAATATTGGATGGAGTTTGGGGTTAGGAACGGATAGGATTGCATGGGTTTGTTAGGGAGATAGTGTCAGGTGATCTTGGTTCATGACATAGGTCAGGGAATATTGGCTAGGACATGAGATTTTTTGCCTCCCCATGATTTGATGCAAGGACTCTAAGCCTTCCAAATGACTAAGTGAGGCTACACCGTTTGTAGGGAAGATACCCTTGTAAAGGTACATGCATCATAATAACTTTTGTTCTTGTTTAGAATTGGGTTATTTTGGGAAAGATTAAATGACTAAAAATGAGTTAAATGAGTTAAAATGAATCTTAAATAAAAAATAAATACTAATCGGTCTTAGGAACTGTTTTTTTACTTTTCAGTTATGGCTCCTGGTCATCATCTATGTGTGGCTCGGGCAGTTGAGGCTCAATAGGATGATCTAGTTGATCGGCAGAGGGTTGATCCTATTGAGAAGGATTACTAGTGGTAGAGGACATTGCATGCTTTCTAGCAGTAGGTCTTAAGTTCCAGGAACTTTGAGGTTTCGACCAATAGGGATTCAACCTCAACATCTTCCTTTCCAACCTTCTAGTTCTAGTGGTTCCCATGATTTTTTGTAGGCTTGGGGCCAAGGTGTTTCTTATATGGATTTTTTGGCCATCTTTAGAACCAGTGTCTAGTATCTTTTCAAGCTTAGCATGGTGGAGGTGGGAAAGTTAAGCTCCAGCCTCAGAAACAGTTTCCATTCAGTAAATTTCAGCTATAGGGGTAGAATTATTTTTCTCCACTGAGGGGAGATAGAGTGGGTAGAGTCCGACCTCAGGATGTTCCTCATATTTAGGGACCTTGACTTGGGTTTTATTATAGAGGCGGTCTTTATCAAAGTGGTAGAGGATCCAGGTGTGGTCATTTGCACACGGTAGAGGCAACAGTTCCATCAAATATAGAGGTCATCATAGGTATGATCAATTTGCTCAGTACCCTTTCTTGGGATTTTTTTTATTCAAGGGTTTTTCACTCCTTTGTTGCACCCACTCTAGACCATGATCTAGGAAAATATAGAGAGAGGCTCCCCATGCCTCTGGTGTTGATTATGTTAGTCAGAGGCTAGACCATCTTGTTTGATCTGTGTTGGGGATGTAGATTGATGGTGGGACCACATCAGTCCTATGGGGATATTTTCTTTCTATAAATGAAACCATATGATGTCGTTCTCATTATTGACTGGTTGTATTCTACGCATTCCATTATCAACTACTTCTAGAGGGGAGTCATTTTTTTGATGTGGATGGACAACATGCAGTTTTCATTGGAGAGCAGAGTTTTCAGATGGGCAGTCGGCATATGGAACCCCTTATTTCTTTATTGGAAAAGCTGTCAGTGGAATCAGTAGACTTTGGGATGTTGAAGGTTACTGGGGTCGTTTTAGAGTTCTTGTATGTTTTCCCTGATGAGGTTGTGATGCTACCCCCTCAATGTGATGTTGAGTTAGGGATAGACTTGCATCTCGGTGCTTCTCCATTTTTTATGGATCCTTGTCAGATGGAAACTTATGAGATGCAAGATTTTAGGATTCATATAGATGATCTGATGAAGAAGGGTTTTATCCATCCTAGTGTGTTATTGTGGGGTGCTCCATTGTTGTTCTCTAAGAAGGCATATGGTAGTCTGAGGCTGTGTATAGACTACCAGAGGTTGAATTAGGTAACAGTCAAGAACTTTTACCCTCTTCTGAGGATAGAAAATCTTTTTGAATAGGTGATAGGGGAAGGTTAGTTTTCTAAGACTGATCTGCAGTCTGGATATCACCAGTTAAGGGTGAAGGAGGGTTATATCCCAAATACTTCTTTCAAATGCAGGTATGGACACTTTGAGATTTTTTTCATGCCATTCGGTGTTACGAACACACCATCTATGTTCATGGGGCTTATGAACTTTTGTTTTATGAGTTCTTAGATCAGTTCTTCATCATGTTAATCAATGATTTCTTAATCTACTTGAATTCATAGGAGGAGCACGCAGAGCATCTCAGAACTATCTTGCAGGTTCTTCGATGACACCAGCTCTATATAAAGTTATCCAAGTGTAGTTTTTTGGAAATAGGAGGTGAATTTCCTCAGGCATGTGATGTCTTAGCAAGGTGTAGTAGTAGAGCCATTAAAGATTTAAGTATTTATTTATTGGCAATCACCCAATAATGTTGTATAAGTTTATATTTTTCTTGGTATTTCAGGTTATTATCGAAGATTTGTACCTGATTTCTCTTGAGTTGCAACCCCATTGATGGCTTTAACTAAGAAGGACCAGGATTTTTTGTGGACTGATCAGTGTCAAACAGTGTTCGGTTACCTGAAGGGGAAGTTGGTTTGTGCTCTGGTTACATGAAGAATTGGTGATGTTTGAAGTGTTTTGTGATGCTTCCTATATGGGTTTAGGATGTGTGATGATTTAATAGTGGGAATTGATCTCTTATGGGTCTAGGAAGTTATGTCCACATAAATGTAACTATGATACCCATAATCTAGAGTTAGCAGCGGTTTTGTTTTCACTGAAGTTGTGGTAGAATTACCTCATTGGGGATCACTTTGTAGTCTTCACATATCACAATATCTTGAGGTATATCTTTTCCTAGTGAGATCGGAACTTAAAATAGTGGAGGTGGATGTATTTTATTTTGGACTATGATTTGTAGATCTCCTACAACTTATGAAAGGTAAATTTTGTGGCTGATTATTTAAGCATATAGTTGTATAAGGAGTTTTTTTGAGAATCTATGGATGCTTGAAGAGAGATGGAGGAGTTGGTAGATTTTCAATTGGTTGGAGGAGTGGATGGTCATAGAGACTATTTGTTTCAGATGATAGTGTAGTCTTATATAATTCAATAGGTGTAAGATTCTCTGTGGGGAGACTCATAGGAAGAGGTTTTTCATGATTGTGTTAGACATATTAAGGTTCTAGAGGTATGGTTGGAGGATGGTCGAAACTGAATTTTTTTCCATAGGAAGTTGTTCATTCCAGTAGAAATTCATACGGGAGTCCTTTGTGATTTTCATAACTTACCTTTAGTGGTACACCTAGAAATTTATAAGATATACTATGGTTTGAGGATGCAGTTTTGGTGGCCCATGATGAAGTGGGTAGTATCAGAGTTTGTGGCAAGATGTTTGATCTTCCAGCAGGTAAAGGCTAAGTACCATGTTCCTAGTGGTTTGTTTTAGCCCTTGGATGTTCCCAAGTAGAAGTGGGATGACATCTCAATGTATTTCATCACAGGTTAACCCAAATATTAGGGAGTCTATGATTCTATCTGGGTAGTAGTGGATTGGCTGATGAAATCATCTCACTTCTTAGTGATCAAGGAGTCTTAAATAATGTATTCCTTGTAAAAAAGGTATGCTGATGATGTGGTGCGGCAACATGGAGTTCTGATATCTATTGTCTCAGACTAGGACATATGTTTTACCTCACAAGTTTGGAGGGGATTTCAACATGCTTTTGGAACTCAGTTACACCTCAACACTACTTTCCACCCTCATATAGATGGGTAGATAGAGTGGACTATCCAGATGTTGGAGGATATTTTGTGATCATTCATCTTGGACATTAGAGGATCTAGGGTACAGCACCTACCCTTGGTAGATTTTTCTTATAATAATAGTTATCACTATTCCATTAGCATGGCTCTATTTGAATATTTGTATGAAAGACTGTGTCATTCACTATTATGCTGGAAAGAGGTTGGGGAGATAGTTATTCTTGGTCCTGAGGTAGTTTAGAGCATGATATAGAAGGTTCATCTTGTTCATGATAAGATGAAAGGAGCACAGGACCGGTAGAATTATTATACCGATTATAGGAGGGGGACCTTGTAGTTTGAGGTTGGGGACCATGTATTCTTAAGGGTTTCCCCTCAATGTTGGAAGTGGAGGTTTGGTAGATTGAGTAAGATTTTTCCTAGGTTTGTAGGACCCCATAAGGTTTTGGGGTGAGTTGGTGAGGTGGCATACCATTTGACATTTCCACCACAGTTGGAGAGAATCCAGGAATTCTTCCACATCTCTCATATTTTTAAGTATCTTCATGATGACTCCCATGTCATTAAATGTTGATATTTTTATGTCAATAATGACACGATGTTTGTGGAGCAGCTAGTGGAGATCCATGATCATCAAGAGAAGGTTCCCAATGGGTGGACCATTCCCTTGATTCGTGTGTTGTGGAGGCATGGTGGCCTAGAGGAGAGTACATGTGAGTAAGAAACACATATGTGTGCCTAGTACCTAGAGCTTTTCTAAGTTTTTCCTTGTTCTGTTTTGTTTTTAAATGTAATTTTTTAACCTTATTTTACAAAATGATCTATTTTTTCCTTGGTTTGAGATGTGTGTGGTGTGGTACGTGATAAATTCAGAACATACAAAGAGTGGAGGACCAGATTCCTAATAGAGATGCATTAAATGTGAAGTGATTAAACCCATGTGGGTGAGTCAGTTCCACCTAGAGTAGATAGTATCTTAACATGGAGGACGGAATCCCCTGATTCATGTGTTTAGGATAGTACGGTTTTTTGGTCATAGCGGTTTTTGGTTGGGGCTATGAATAGGTTGATATGGTTACGCAATGGTTGTTTAGTAGTGTGGTTGTGTGAGAGGAGACGGATTTTGGTTGTAGTGGTGAGTTTGTGAAGTGTGTTTGTGGTCATTTCAGTTGGCGTGTTTGGTTGGTGGTAGTGTTTGAGGAGTGGAAAGAATCTTGAGAGGTATCTCACATGGTGGTTGTTCGTACCCCTTTTTCCTTCTAGGCTTGGTCTTGGATTTTTTAGGATGAGAATCATTTGAGAGGTATCTTATGTAATGGTCTCTATCCTCTCATCCCATTACTTTTCTAGATTTTGGTTGTTGGAGATGTTTAAAGGAGGTTTCAGGTGTTTTCATAGGAGTTGGCAGTGCAGAAAAGCTACTATAGGGGATACATGTCATGTATATAGATTACACGATGTGAATTTTGGTTTCATGGCTTGTCCAAGGTGGTTCACGACGTGTAATGTTTTGGGGTATGAAAAATAAAATAAATCTAAATGTGATGGGTTTTTCAGTATAAGTTGAACATGGGGCATTACATGGTGTAAAAGGGTATTACATTCCATGTAATACCCTACTACTGTAATGTTTTAAGAATTTTTTTAGTCATTCAGGTTGTCAAACCCTATGGCTGCAGCAACTCTCCCTCAACCCTAGGAAACCCAAAGACCCATCTTCAACATTTTGAGGATTCCTTCATCAAGGATCGATTCCAAGCTTCTCTCCTTCAATCCATAGTGATCTGTCTTTGAACTAAGGTGTGTTCTTCACCATTTATACAGTTTCTTCTCGGTTGATCTCCTTCTTCCTCACATTCTTCTTATCATGTAATGGTGAATTTTCTCCCCTAGTTATAATGGTTTTTTATTTGGTTGTTTTCAATGAGGTGGTTCTGCTACATCCTAGGGTGGATGTAGATCTTACAGGAGAGGTAATCGGAGGTCTGTTGAATGATATGTATCATGTGAAGAACATTGACACACTTTCAAGGTAGGATTTCCTTTTGTTTCTCTTCTAATGTGCATCATAAGGGAGGGGATTACTCTTGTCTGCCTATATATTTTGGTTGTTCCAAATTAACCAAATATAATAATTGTCTAAATAAAATTGAAAAGGGTTTTGGGGTTTGATTCACATGCATTTATAGCCTTGTTATTATTGTGATATTATGATCTAAATGGGCTAACTATCCACTAAAAATCATGTTCATTGGGGGACCTTGTTTACACACTAGATAAATTTTGGAATGCATGTTATTTTTCCTTGGTTGGACATTTATATATAAAAACTAGTTAATAACATATATTTGGATAATGAATGGATGACCTGGGATCATACTATTTCTATGATAACCCCTAAATTAATAAGTGTAATTAAATATGGTATTCCTTATTAAATATAGAATTTTGGTTTTCCTTGGTATGTGTGGTGATGTGATGTGTTTGTGGGTATGTTATGGCTGGTGTTGTAGTTTGGTTGTGAGCATAGATGCGTGTTGTAGGATGGGTTGGGTGGTTTAATGGAATCTCATGTAGAGATATTGATTGATTGTGGAATGGATGAGAAGTGTTGTTTAGCGAGGCTATGAAACTGGTTGTGCGGTAATGTGTTATCAAATGGGGTTGTTAGTTGGGGGTTGAAACTGTTGCTATGTGACCTAAGCGGGATGTGTTTAAAGAAGGATAGTAGTGTTTGGGTAATTCTCCTATAGTTTCTCCATGAGTAACATGAAGGAAGATTCACCCCATATCTAGATATTGATATATGATATACCATGAATGGGTGCTAAATATATAGGAAATGTGAAGTCCCTTTATTTTATCAGGTCTCTTCACCTTCTAAGAACTGTGTTACCCATTGTGTGTTATGCTTAGTAGTTTCCCAGATAGTGGTGGAATGGATAAATTACTTTTCATTAAAGAATGATTTTGGTTAATTAAATTGGTTGGGATTGTGAATCGGGTTTCATGGATTATTGTGTGGTATTGTGCATTTAGAGGTTACAATAAATGCAGAATTTTGTGAGATGATTTCTGTTTGGGAACCCATAAGTTGGGATTGAGTGTTTGATAGAATATATGCATATACATGTATTTTACATGTGATTTCTATATGAATCCCACCCTAGTTGAGCACTATGTTCCAAACCCCCCCATCTTCATTGGGGTAGGTGCCTTTCCCAAACATCCCAGTGGGAGGATGGATGGTTGTCCACCCGCTCTTCCCTTCTCCCTCTTCCAGGCAGTGATATCCTAAGATTCTTTGGGAAGGTTGTGGTTTGTGTGGCCCAGGTGTGTGCAGGGGATTTTTTCTTTCCTAGGTGTCTTTAGGATAAGATGTGTTGTGCTTTACTAGGTGTCTTTAGGATGAGGTGTGGTTTGTGGACTAGGTGTGTGTAGGAGTTATGTGATGTGATTTGTGGTCTAGGTGTCTACAGGTGCAATGTGATGTGGTTTGTAGACTAGGTTTTTACAGGCAGAATGTTGTTTTTGAGGCCTAGGTATGTGTGGATGGGTTGTGATGTGGTAGATTCAGAAGAGGTGGGAGCGCCAGTACGTTCACCGTTAGGGTACGAGTGGCTAATTAGTGGGAAAGTGGTACGGGGTACCCTATCATTGATGTGCACTATATTACATTACTTGACTTTAATTATTTTGTGAGAGTTTCTTGGTGAGGATGGGATGGTTAGTATACATACTAGGTTCTATTTGGTTCTGTTGTTTTCTCACGGGAGAATTAGTATGCTTCTCCCACGTGTGCACAAGATAATTTGGTTTTCCTACTGAGTATATCTGTATACTCACCCTATTTATATAAAAAAAAATTCAGGTTTCCAGAAGGATTTCACAGACTGTACTAGACCCTACTAGCTTGGATCTTAATAGTTTTTTTGTTTCTACTTAGCTTGACTTTTGGTAATTACTTTGGAGACTTTTGTATTTTTATAAGTTCTAGTTTATACTTGCATGTGGGGTGGTTTTTGGATTTCTTTTATATTTATGTCTGGGAGTTATTTTGGGGATGAACCATCTTATCTCATGTTCTTGTTTCCCATATAGGGAAACACATTCCATTTTGTGAGATTTGTATAACCTTGGTTCCAGTCACCAACCCAAGGCCTACTGGAGGCGGGACTCGGGGGTCATTATCTCTTTTTGTTCATTGCCAACCTAGGAGAGGCATCTTTGCAGGGAGGGAGCTGTGACACTTTTGGGGGATTCATCATGCATCCCATTAGTGTATGGGTATTCTAATCCAAGAATCCATCACCCACATCTTGCAACACATCTTGACCCATCCATAAAACACTGATATCCATGTTGTTCATGTATCCACCATGAATCTGGGGGCTCGATCATGCTCGAATCTGGCATGAAAATGTCGAATCGTGGCCCCATGGGTTATCAATGAAGAATTAGAAGAACTATAGTGGGAAAAAGCACAATAACAAGGTAATATCATCATTATCCAATGTGATCCTAGACAATGACCATAAATTTCAGAAACTATGAGCGAAAACAAGGGTGAATTCATGTGTATAAATTTTATTAACCAATAGGCTCAACAATGCTATTTAAAAATTGGGCATATGTGAAGAACATAAATAACAAATAAAGAAATAAAATAAGGAATTCATATTTATCAAATAAAAAAAGGTATAAATCAAAAAAAATACCTACCTCAAGAATGGTTCGATTGTTAATGAAGAGAATATCCTCTAGTTATGAAGGTGAAGATCTCATTGTATTAGTCTTTCATCTCACAATTATCCTTGATTATCATCAATAAGCATTCCCCGGTCATTAATTCCATGGATCTATCCTCATCCTTCTCTCTAATCTCCTAGGTTTATATAGATAACCCTAGAGGTTTTTTCATAACAACATTGAAATATTGGGAGATTAGTATTTTTGGAATTTAATCAAATAAATTAATTAATTCACTTAACACACCCACCAACACCTTTCTTCCTCGGAACATTTGATACTAACAAAATTTATGTCACGCCTAGGGAAAACCCCATGTTTCATAAATAAGTAGCATCAATGGAGTAGCCACTAGAATATAAAGTGGTCGTGATAGTTATATAAGAGGTTGAGGAGACCCCATATATCATCCTATCACCCCCACCTTACCAAATACATCATAATGTTGAGGGGGTGGACCTAAAGAGATTTTTCCAATTAGACCTTTAGGAATAAGTAGAGATGTACAGTTTTGGAAGAAAGAACATGTGGTGGTTCTTTTCACAGAAACCTCATCCTTCTATGGATTATGGATGACCACCAAACTATAAAATTCTAGACAGTTTAAATATAGACCCTCTTGGTAGGAAAACCCCAAGCCTCTTTTTATCTTTATTTTTCCATTTTTATTTTAATAAAAAATTTCTTATGTTTAAATCAATTTTCTATAGGTTTTACCTAAGTGGAAAGAACTTAAAAAAATAACTAAGGCAGTCTACTACACACTAGAGGAGAGCTTACCTCGAGCCTATTGGATAAATAAAAAAATACCAGGTGGTTTCTATCAATATAATTTGTTTTTTACACTAAAAATTAACAATAATTATTTCATTGATAAAACTGAATGCTAAAATTCATTGATGGTGGTGTCATTAATAAGTTTAGAAGAGGGGATTCAAACTTGTTTAGGAGTAGTTTTAATGCTCTTTAGGATGTATTTTTGAATCTATAAGGAAAAACATGTTTACCATTTTAGTATATTTTAGTAAATCAATTTTAAAATAAAAAACTAAAAATAAAAAAACATTACTCTATTTGTATACATTGTAAATAAAAATTTGTATAGTTTTTGTTATGATTTTTTAAACTTTTCTTAGACCTCATTGTTTCCTTTATTAGTTTGAAAATACTATACTAAAGTTTAGGAATTCACTTATTCTAAAACTATGAAATTTAAATGATTATAAAGTTAATTGGTAACTTTTCTCATAGAAGTTTGTCCTTAAAACTAGTAAAGGGAGTGTGAGTAAATATATCTTTGTGGAATGTGAACTATAACATGAATTCACTGGAATTTAGAACTTAATATGAGGTAAATTAAAATTTATGATAAAGAAAACCTTATGGAGCCAACTCAAATTAAATTGATATAATTCCTCTAAATTAGGAGTAAAATGTAAAATTGGGATCCCATAATGAATCTCTAATATAGTGTCACTGGGTGTTTATGTGTGTGTTTAATCCCTTTTTTCATATCTAATAAGTGATTTTTCACAGTTTCTTGCACATACATGGCTAGGAAAAATTCAAAAAAATGAATAAAGTGATCATATGTCAAAAATTAATTCATTTAGGTGAGGGGAATGTTGAACCCAAATGAATAAGGTGGAAACTTACTCATAAAAAATCATTGGAGTTATATCGATGAAGTGGAAAATTGAACTCTTGTTTAAGAAATATACTAGTGATTGAAAAATGAAGTGATTCTTGGTAAAACTTTTATTCCACTTAAATCTAATTTGATCTACTCCTGGACTTTTTAATATTAATGAAGTTAAGTGAGACAATGAATTAGATTCACATATGAGGCCTGATAATTCTAACAATGGATGAATCTGTATTTTATTCTAATTATAGCTATTAAATTTAGATCCATAAAGTATGACCATTTTTGTTTTTTAAATAAATTAAACTTAATGATAAAATTGTTTGAGAGTGCAATATATCAAGTGTGGGGGAGTGATGTGAGATGAAATTTCAATATTTTTCATCTATTATTTCTTGACATTACCCCCTAATTTAATTCAAACCCTAGGTAAAATAATGTTTTTATTGACTTTTTAAATTTGTAATTTAATCTTTAAATGAATCAGTTGATGGTTTTTATTTATTTATTAATTTATGAGGTTAATGAAGAATCCATACAATTGAAATTGAAATTGATTTTTAAAAATGAATTTGATATTGTAAGTACTTAGTTTGGAATTAAAATTCTCAATAGGATTTATTTTTTAGCTTTAATTATTTCTGTCATTTTTAAATTAAATGAAATCCAAAAATTGATTTTGAAATTGAAATTAAAATTGTGAAATTTTATTTGTGAAATAAAAATTTAGAAATGAATGTGATTTTTAAAATTATTGACAATATTATGATTTTAAATTTTATATTTTAATTTGTTTAATAAATATTGATCCCAATGTTGAATTTTTTTCAATAATTTCTCAATATGAGTTTGGTTTGTTAAAGATGAAGTGGTGATACTTACATAATTTTTATGGATTTATATAATTATGTTTAATTTCTTGATTGAGAAATTATCCTTATTAATCGTGATGATTATTGGACTGATCTTAAGTTCAATGACATGTTTCAATAAGTATGACACTTTGTTTACAACAATGTTTGAAGAAGAAGATGTCTATGAAATATTTTATTATTACATAAGGAATTAAAATAAATCCATGAAAAAATAATATTTATTTTTCATGAGGAAATTGATGAATCCTTAGTGATATATTCTACACATAGAATATAATCTATGTATTTTTATAATGGGCCTTAATCAAAAAATATGGTCAGCTATGGGCCATTCAAGGATCACCTCAACCAAATATGGGACCCTAAGGGTCAACAACATGGGATGAAATTGACCTCTCTAGCCCATAGAGGTAGGGGTGTGATATTAAGTGTGCATAGTTCCCACAGATCATACATGGGTGTGTGAAAAGCACACACCGATCATGCAGAGAGGTTCTGGTGGGCCATTACAGGTCATTGCGGCCCATGGGGTAGGTTTTCATTATGGTTATGAGAGCATACCATTTGTTACTCATCAACTGGTTGATGTAAGTGATTGTTATAAAAGGTATCACTCAATTGAGTGCTTCTTTGATGTGGTATGGGTGAACCATGGGGTATTGTTACTCTGCTAAAATGTTAAGCATATAACACGGGTTGCATGATGTGACTGGTCTAAGTCATCTGGTTGATATGTGTCATCATCTTCAACATTGAGCTTCATCAGAGAGTTGTACCCTAGAGTTATTCATACTGAGAGCTTCCATGATTGTTCCAAGCTCTAGACTATTTCATGATTTATATTTCAAAAAGAGGAAGATGATTTTCCATGCATGTGATCTTCATCTTTTATACATGTGGTTATTTCAAAGGTCGAGCATTTGAATGAGGATGATACAAAGTTAAAAAAGGATGATAATGTGTTCATATTACATGGATGTGAGGATCATATGATCATCATTTCATGCATGATATATTATCATTGTGAGGAGAAAATATTTTCTTGTATAAGAGAAGACTCCATGTATTCTGACATAGATATTTTGAGAAATACTGAAAGATTTGGTGTTTATGAAATCCATGACATTGTATTTTTATCATATCCTTGATGAGGATTAATTATCAGAGGGAAGGTGGTAGATAAATCTCTATAAATACCAAGGGTTATGTCCAAGGAGAAGATATTGTGAAAAGGATCTCATTTTTTGGAAGGAAAATAGAGCACTACGAACAGTGTTATTTCATAAAGAAGTGTTACCACAAAGTATATACTTGCATAGGGAAGAGGATAAACACTAATATAATTTGACTTTTATTTACCAAAATTGTATAAATTCATGAAGAACTAGTTCCGTGAAGCCCCTCAGGTTTGTGCGATCACTTTGAGACACTATGAACCAATTTTTATAACATTATTGTGTTATACAAAGAAGAAACAGAAGATAACCCATGATTGGTTATATATACATGAATCCTATTTATCACAAGGTATACATGATGGTAGTGAGTGAGAAAAATCATTTCTGTGATATACTGAGCTTCTATTTTGGTTTTTTAAGAGAACAGTGTAGTGGATTTGTGATACTTTCTTGAAGAAGAACAATCCACTCACACCCATTTGGGTTTGTGAAAGGTATAAAAAGTATTTCACGGTGAAGTCATTTCATGCATGAATGTACTAGTTAATTCATAAGTCAATTTATTAATCCAAAATAATGAGTTATCAGCTCAAATAATAATATAAATAAATTAATGTGCTAGGGTTTATAATCTTGATAAGACCATGCATTTACCACAGGTGCATGAGGATTGAGAAGTCAAGAAGAAAGTGATTTGAGATTATACAATATTATTCTTTCATAAAATATTCAAGAACTTATGTGCACTTCTTTCATACATAAAGTGAGGTTAGTTCTTCAATAATGGAATAAATAATCACATCCTGGGAATTTGTTGCACTGAGGAAATTTATCAAATATAAGTTAACAGAATTATTGAGAAAGACCAATATACTCGACCAGTGGCTGTTGATGGTACTTGAATTGTATATGAGAAATTATGATCCTTCAAGATCATGAAGGTTGATCATATTATTATTATGTATTGGACCAATCCTTGAATAAAGGTGGAATTATTTCAGTCAAATCTAAAAGTAGTGGAAGTATTTTGATTGAAGCCAGAAACAGAAGGAGTCTCTTGATTGGAGCTGGAGAAGAATTATTTTATTTATAGATAAAAGCATAATTAGTTTATCAGATGGATCCAGATAAGAATTATTTCAATTGGAGCTAAAATAAGTATAATCTTTTAGTTTTTTCTAGAAGTAAATTTAATAACTTTTTTTATAGTGAAGAATCTATAACTAGGGGGATAACTAGTTGTAGCAAGGAGTAGGATTTCTGTCAAACCTTGTATATCATATGTGTTGATATCTCCATTATTATAACTACACACAAGGTGATATTTAGATATAATTATGATTGGATTAATAAAATTAACAAATTTGAGATGTTGAATTTGAAAGAAAAGGAATTCATAAAAAGAAACCACTGATTTTACCCTCCCCTCTCAGTGGTTAATCCAGCCTGGGGCTCTTCAATTTTTATCAGATCAAGGTTCCCCCTAAAGATCCAAGTGATTATTTATGAATTGAAGGTTTCATGAAATGAGTGAGCTGCATTATATGTATATTTCTTCCAAGAATCATAAGAACATAAAGAATCCAAAGGAAATGAAGCTGAAGAATAATCTTGTATCAAAGGAAGAGACACCACTAACTGAAGGTAATCAAAGTGGTATATGTTACAATAATTCTCTTGATTATGATTCTTCTAAAAAATACTACTCAAGCTATGATAATGATTTATCACTTAGTGATCTTCATTTTTTATTCAAATAACATCTGATGAAAATTCCCAAAGAAGTTGTAAATCATATTGTTAAATGTATCAAGGGTCTTCAAGATGAAAAATTATAGCTAGAAAAAGAGGTTGATGCTCTAGAAGAGGCATTAGATAAAAGGGTTTACATATCCAACACTCTCAATAAACTTTTGAAAGTAAAGGATGAAAAAAATTATCTTTGAAATGAATGACATGTTAAAGTTTTTGAATGATTTACAAGAAGTGTTTTTGAGTAATATTCCTTTGAGATTGTATTTGTAGAATCTTTCCATGTATTTGAAAAATTACACAATGTTTTTATGGTTTTCAAAGCTTCTCAAATGGAGGATAAATATAACATATTAAAGGATCTTAATAATTCATTTCAAGAATCAAGAAACATGAATGAAGAACAAATAAAGAAGATAAAGGAGTATTGGTAAGACAAGATAAGATCAGATGAGGATGAGAAAAACTCCCTCAATATGAAGTGTTTAGATATAGAGGTGAAATTGAAGAATCAAGAATCACCACAAGATAGAACTTTCCAAATTTTTAAAATAATATATTCTCTCACACAAGTGTTCATTGAGGATCATGACACCAAGAATATCATACTATCATCCAATAACCAAATGGAAACATTCTCCAAGAAGAAGGTATCCCATAACTTGAAAACTATTTTATGTACTAATGTGGTTTCAGGTGATGGTACAGGTTTTAAACCAAACTATGGGAAAGTATGGATGGTGAAAAATACAAATAAAGACACCACGTCAAGGGTGAATGATAAAATATATATGAAGAGATATTCCCCAAGAAGTATTCAAATGAGTTGTGGTTCCACTCAAAATCATAAAGTTTTAAAATCTAGGAAATTCAAATAGACTACACCAGAAAATAAGTGAAGGAGATTCATAGGCTATTGTTGGTTTTATTGGAAGTTTGGGAACAATGTATTGAAATATTGGCATAATATGAAAATTCATGAAAATAATAGAAGTATTTAATTAAAGGGAATCAAAATTAAAGAAAATACAAGACTTTCACCATAGAATATAAATCCATAGAAAATGAATCTCTCTACAAAGAACATATTTGAATGATTTAAATATTTTTATGAGTATTACACCATAATTGGCCACTATTGTGATGAGTGATGGTATGTAAAAATTATGTACAAATAATATAATAATTATAGTAGAATACCACAAAAATATGGTAAGTAGGTAAGAAATAAAGGTGACAAGATAGTCTTTAGATGTGAAGAAAAGAAGAAGGATGTAAAGCAAACTATCACCAAATGAAAAATGTTATCACCAAAAAACCATCCAAGCATCCAATATAGAACAAATATGAATACTTAGAATAATTTTTTTGAATATGTAAGTATAAGGGTCACATATCTGATAAATGCATTAAAAGACTACCAGGAGATATTCCCTATATGAAAGGAAAGAGGCGTCATCATAAAAATAGTGGCAAGTCATGTGAAGACTCTGAGAATAAAGAGAATGTTAAGAAATAATTCCTAGTTGTTTTGACTCATCAACTAAAATTGGATAATTAATTGGAGGAAGTTAAAAAGCATATTAAATATAAAGTAAATTGAGTGTCTATATAAAATGATGCTGAAAAAGGTAGTCCACACAAAGTTGATAATAAGTTTCCTAAGATTGGGAGAAAAAATGGCCCAAATTGAGAGGCAGTTCTCAACTTGAATGTTACTTATAAAAAACTAAGAGGTCCCTACTTATTCCCTATTATTTTATGTTTTTTGATATAACATATAGTTAATTGGAGGATTATTTTGAGGTTATCACTACTGGATATCATGAAGTGATTATCCTTCTTGGAGTCTACTAACTTCCATGAAATGTAATAAAATAGTGCATCCCTTAAGGTAAAGAAACCTTGAAAATAATCTACAATTTTACTAAATTTTAGTGAATCTAAAAATTCTTGAAATATTTAAAACCTGGAGATAGAGGTATGTAAATCACACTTTTATCTTTTATTTTGATTGTATTAATCATATCGACTAAGGGTTAGTTTTTGGTTGATGACAAGATGAGACAAAGGGGTTCTATATCTTTTTCACCTGAACTTTCTAATGTGTTTGTTATAGTGTGTGTAAGATTTATCATTTTATTGATAAATCTAATTACTTATACACCCTGAAATAAGAATTGAGAATTTCTAAGAATGATTTCACATGCATGGTAGTTTATGGATAGCATGTACAAACTTGGTTTTATCCTCTTATTTTCAATATTGGGTTATCCCATGTAGACTTAGAGTTGATTTACTAAATAAACTTTGATAAGAAATTCATGTGAGATTATCCCTCTTTTAAAAGTGATCAATAAATTTTCATATAAAGGAGAAGAAAATATTTTTGAGAATAAAGATGAGATGAGAATACCCCATTTATCCTTTGAATTAAATTTTCAATAAGGGGGGGGGAGTTTGAGCACATATATTGAATTTTATAATGTGAAGATATATTGAAAACAAAATACAAATGGGGAGATTGCTGGGACCAATGTTTCATTTGTTTTCAATTATGTTTCAGTATGTGTTTGGTGAGTTGAAGTTGAATTTGTGATGCTTGGATAGTTTTTATGGATTCATAAAATGGAATTGGATTTCATGCTTAAGAAACTATCCTTGTTAATGGTGAAGATTGTTGGACTGATCTTAAGTTCAAAGACATGTGTCAATAAGGATGAAAAATTGTTTATAATTATTTTTGAAGAAGAATATGGACATGAAATATTTTATTATAATGTGAGGAATTAAAATAAATCCATGCAAAATAATATTTATTTTTTAGGAGGAAATTCAAGAAGGATTAATGATATGATTTATACTTAGAATATAATCTAATTATTTTTATAATGGGCCTTACATAAAAAAATATGTTCATCCATGGGCCAACCAAGGACCACCTCAACCACATAGGGGACCCTAAGGGTTAACCATATGGGAGGGAATTGACATGGATAGCCCACATCTGTAGGGGTTTGAGATTGGGAATGCATAGTTCCCACAAATCACACACAGGTGTCTTTATGGCACATGAAGAGTATGAAGAGAGGTTTCATTAGGCCAGTGTGGGTCAACGAGGCATGTGGTGCAGGTGTGTGTAGTGTGGGTACAGGAGAGGAACTAGTTCTACTCACCCACTGATTGATGTAATAGATTATTATAAAAGTTAACACTCGATCATGGTCTTCTTTGATGTGGGATAGGTGAACTATGATGTATTGTTACTCTATTAAAATTTTAAACATATTACAAGGGTCGCATGATGTGGATGATCTAAGCCATTCAATTGATATGTGTCCTCATCTTGACCATCAATCTTCATTAGAGAGTTGTACACTGAAGTTATTCATGCTGATATCTACCATTATCATTACAATATTGATACTTTTTCATGATAGAGATTTCAAGAAGTGGAAGATGTGTTTCCATGCATGCAATCTTTTTCTTTCACGCATGCGGCTATTTTGAAGGTTGATAATTAGACCGGGGATGATACAGAGTTTCATGAGGCTGATAATGAATCTATAATTAATGGATAGGAGGAGCATGTGATCATCATTGCATGAACAATATATTCTCATTGCAAGGAGAAAATGTGTTCTCTCATAAGGGAAGATTCCATGATTTACAACATAGATACATTGAGAAGTTACAAAAGCTTTAGTGTTTATGAAAACCATGGGATGACATTTTTCTTATATCCTTGATGAATATTAATTATCTAAATAGAGTTGGTGGATAACTCTCTATAAATACTAAGGGACTTGGTTGAGGAGTAGATACTTTGAGAAGGCTCTCGTTTTTTCATAAAAAAATCACTGTGAATAGTATTTTCTTGAGAAGAAGAGTTACCACAAAGATTATACTTGTGTGAGGAAGAGTAAAAACACCATAGGAATTCATATTTTGTTTATCACACTTGAATATCTTTTCAAATAATTGGTTCTGCAAATCCCTTTAGGTTTTTATGAATGCTTTGAGGCACCACAAACCAGAGTTTATAACATCATTGTGTTATGCAAAGAAGAAATAAGAGATAACTTGTGCTTGCTTATACTTATGAAAATATTTTTTCTCATAAGGTTTATGATAAGTCAGTGAGTGATAATAAGTAGTTTCATGATATATTGAGCTTCTATTATGGTTTGTGTGAAGATAATAGCACAATGGATTTGTAAGATTTGTGAGGAGAATAATAGTGCACTCACACCCATTCGGGTTTGTGAAAGGAAATCAGAGGGTTATAAGATGAAAGAAATGAATGAATGCATGCACTCATGAATGCATAAGTTAATTGAGTAACCTGAAATAGTGATTTATCACATAAAATAATAATATAAATAAATAAATTTTCAAGGGTTTATAAAATTGAGAAGACCATGCATAAGGATTGAGAAGTCAAGAAAAAAGTGAATTGAGATTGTGTAAGATTATTATTACATAAAATATTTAAGAACTTTTGCATGTTACTTGAAAACATCAAGTTAGACTAGTTCTTCAATAGTAGAAGAAATAATTATAACATGATCATTTGTTTCACCGAGGAAACTAATCAAATATAGGTGATCAAAATTATTGAGCAAGACTAATAGACTTGACAAGTGGTTGTTGAAGTTACTTTAATTGTTTGTTATAAAGTTATATCTAGAAAGATCATGGATAAAGATCAAAATATCATCCTGTAGTGGATCAATCCTTGAATAAATGTGGAAGTCTTTCAGTTGGAGCTGAATGTAGTGGAAGTTTTTCAATTGGAGCTGAAAGCAGGAGTCTCTCAGTTGGATATAGAGTAAAGGTATTTTAGTTAGATCTAAAAATAGAAGGATTATCTTAGTTGAAGCTGGAGTATAAGTCTTTCAGCTAGAGATAAAAGTAAAATAAACTTCTATTTTGTGCTAGAAGTGAATTTAATCACTTGTTTGAGAGTTAATAATCTGTAACTAAGTGGAATAAACAATTGTAGTAAGGATTAGGCTTTCTTCCAAACCTCGTAAATATTTTGTGTTGTTATCTCCATTATTATAACTACACATGAGGTGATATTAAAAGATAATGTTTATTGGATCTAGAAACTTAAAAAGTTTTAGAGGTTTAATTTTAAAGAAAATGAATTCATAAAAAACCATTAATTCACCCCTCCCCTCTCAATGGTCAATCTGATCTGGGGATCTATAGTGAAAAATAATCATAGATTAATTTGGAATCAAATTTTTCAAAGATTGAAATTTTGATTTTAAATATTTTTATCATTATTGAAATTTGTTTGGATAATTTTATATTCTAAAATTATGTTTTCAAAATTAAATTTAGGTTGAAATGATAAAAAATTTGAAGTGATCACATGAAGGAAGCACGGTCACTCAAGTGACCATTCCCATCAATTGAACGTACCTTGAGAATTTTTAAGTGATCATTATTGGAGAACTAACCACATAAAAACATTGTAATAGATAGTATGACTAAATTATCAAGTGATTGTGCCTCCCCTTTTTAAACTTACCATGCATGAAAATTTTAATTAAATGCATGTGTAGAAAAAAAAAATAGGTCACACTGCATTCTCATGGTCACTTCCTAAGTGACCATTACCTTATAACCCTCAACCTACAATGAGCCTCATCATGGTCAATTCCCTTAAGTAACCTCAAATTGCAACCAACCATGATCTCTTCTCACATTAACTTCTCCCAACCTACCGCAAGAATTAACTATATCCATTCCCATTTGAAGAAGATGAAGTTGAGGGTGATGAACGATATTATGAGCATTTAGACTACCTATTGAAGCACTTTTCAAGCATTTATAAGACTCCCAAATCATATGTTTCATTCTTGTATTCCAAATAATCCAAACTGCCAGTGAAAAATCAAATTTTCACCAAAGCTTGAACTAGATCATAAGGCATGAAGTTGAATGAGCTCGAGAAGAAGCTATACAATCCCTACAAACTGATATATTCACTAACACCGACCAAGTATGAAGAATATCCACTGAATTTAGTGACTCATATTTTCTATATATTATTTTTTATTATTTTATGGATTATGTTTGAGACCAACCACTAATCATGTGTGCGATTTGGAGGCCTGGTGTTCCCAGAATAGATGTTTGAAATATATTAAATATATTAAATAACACGCATGTGTAATTTTCCTAAAAAAAATTGGAATAACTTCTAAAAAGAGTCCTAGATCATAACTATGAGGGCACTATTGAGTTCAAAACACAATTTTTACCCTATGTGTGATATAATCTTGGAAATTTCTGGGTGTTCGGATTGAGGTGTGATCGTGGGAGAATATTTAAAATAAATTAATTTAAAAATTAATTTGTTTAATTTTTCACCCGACCTAATAACCTCTATATAAATAAACTTATTGAAAATTTTTAGGGTTATACACATAACCCTGAAAGTCATTGTAGATCCATTGGAGAGCATTGAAGGAGATTCTACTAGTAGACAATGACCAGATCGAAGACCGTCGACCGGTGCGAGACGGAATCAAAGGATCTCACTAACAATCATGGAAAAACTTTTTTCTTCATCAATGATCGATCTAAATTGAGGTAGGGAAGTTTTTTATTTTGATTCTCTCCCCATTTTCTATTTTTATGATGAACACAGATCAATCAACCAACAGATTGATCTGCGGATCATTTATATTGCGGGATGGTTAGTTTTATTCTAGAATTGGGAGAAATTATTTGTGTTTGTTTGTTATCTCTTAATTATTAATTATAATGGTAATGAATCAAGATTGAAATGAACATCTACTGAGGTCTATTCCTCATGATTATTATTTGTTATTTTCTCCCTGGATTTTATGTTCATCATGGGCATTCTTCATTTGGATCGTGGTTCAACATGAACTAAGGAATCAATCATTGTGCACCCATTTCTTGGTGAAATAATTCAATATTGTAGATCTAGACTTGATGTGGTGTAAGGATTGTGCGATGATGATAGTGGTGTGTGGATCGAACAAATTTGGAGAACCCCAATTTGAGTGGTTTGTGCGAACGGCTACAGGAACCTACAATCGGTGTTTCACAAACTATTTTGAAGGTTAAATTCCAACAAGCTTCCATAGTGGGGCTCATCTAGAGTAGATCAATGTTTTTCAGTAAGATTAAGGCTGAAATATGAGGTGGTGGTGGTGTGAGCATACGCAGAAGGAAGAACCTATATTTCTACAAAATTGTGATTCACACAGTGTGTAATTTGGGATTACACAGCATTTGGGGCCCTTATATTGGTGACTAGGGTTTCTGAAGGAAGTTAAGGATCACACAGCATATGAACCTATCACATAGTATGTGACCCCTCTCTGACAGCTCAACATGTACCTAAAAGGGTACATAGACCCAGGTTGAAGTACATGTCCATAGGCACATCGTGTAATCCTACACAGATATGGATAGGCCGGGTATACATGGGCTGATCCATGTATTGGTACACAGGAAGATGTAAAAAATCAAAAGCACGTCATGTACTTTTACATGGACATAGAAGCAATCCATTTACATGGGCAGGACCCAAGGTCGAAGGGACGCGGTTTTTACTCCTACTAAACATCATGTGCTCTTTAAATATTGTCTTGGATCCCTTTCCCTCTATATATTGGACAAGTTTTATTAGGGTAAGTTCCCCATATCCTTTCCCTGAAGGTTAGTATGGAATCCCCCCTATATATAGGATAGTTATTCTTTCATATGGACTTCTTGGATAGAGTTGTTGGAATCCTTCTATGAGTCCTAGAGTGAGATACTCTATTATCCTCTTTTCCTAGGTAGAGTTCTTAGTATCGTCATGACCAACACTATGTGGGTGTCAATCCTCTAGTTAGAGAGTTATTCTAAATTGATTTGTTGGTATCCCTCAGGGCCCTGTGTGTGATACTCATCTACATATCATATCTCTTTATACTTTCGGGATGTACTTATAATGGTGAGAATCAATGAACACTACCTCTCAAATGGACGTCATCAGTGCTATCTGACTAGTAAAGTGTGATACTCATCTATATATCATATCTCTTCATACTTCCAGGGTGTACTTCTAATGGTGAGACTCAATGACCACTACCTTTCACGAGTTTGCTATACTTTTGGCCTAAGGTGGATGAGCTTCCTTGATATATCTCATGTTCTTCTCTTTTATTTTTGGTTGGTATAAACTCATTACACCTAGAGCTTGTATTTTAATACTTTTGATTTAATAAATTTCTTTGGGGAATGAATTGGGTGACTAATTCATGTCTCCGTTTGTTTCAAAAAAAAACTTCATGATGGAATCCTAGGCTAGCATTACAGTTGTGAATTTACCTTTGAGACTGTGTGTCTTTTTTGAATTTATCTGAATATTCTTGTTATATGTGTTATATAAATATACCTATGTAGAGTTGTCTGTTATATTTTTTTTGTATGCTTTTTAGTTTTGGGATGTCCTACTAGGTATTTTTATACTCACCCCTACATGGTATTTTCCCGCATGTGTCATGTCTTGTGAAAATGATTGACCTTTGATAGAGTCCCCAAGGGACCTGGACTATATAGAGCTTAGTGAGACTGAACAGATCAAGGTGTGTTCCTATGGTATCTTGACAGTATTCCTCGGTTTACTTTTAGGTTTTCATTTTTATACTCTTTGTGGTGGGATTTTATTTTTTCCTGTTTAATTTCCTTTACTTCTATTCATACTCTGGTTGTGGGATTTAGATGTATTCATGCATGATTGTTTAGTTTTTTTACATTTCATCATTGTATGGGATTGGATATGTATGTGTGTGTGTGTAGGTACTTAGGCTAAGGCCTACCATGTTAGTGATATGTCTACTCTACGCTAGTCGCATGCCCCTGGACTATTGGAGGCAGGCTTAGGGATTCATGGAATGGGCCCATTTAGGATGGTTCATGGTAGAGTGTTATCATATCAGTCAGTTCTACCTTAGTAATAGAGTCTATGATATTGTTTTTGGGCAATAATGTTAAGTGTTTTGAGTTCATATTTCAGGCCAAGGATTCCAGTGTTGGTGTGACGGCCAACATATCCATAAATTAGGACTCTGATCACCTGCTTTTCAAATAAGTACATTATAGAACTGGTTATAGGGAAAACTATGTTACATGCATTATATAGGAATGGGTTGTGGTTTCCATGTCCTTATTAAGTCATATCTCCAGATATACTCATTGATCATGGTATGTCTTGATAACTTTCAAGATGCCTCTACGATGACATCCATATAGGATTCTGAGACAAGGTCATGATAACCACTAGATGAGTGATGAGGTTTCATATCAGGGATCCATTCATGATTTTCTTTTCTCTAGGTGGGCACTGAGCAATGCTACCACCTGTTGAGCAGTGTATGGATCCTTTCATGGATCGGACAGATGATCATCCACATGCTAAGTAATTGAAATCTCTAGTAGGGTAAACTGATGGTACACATAGTCTTGGAATGTTACATGATTTCCATTGATGGAGATCACTAAGGTTATGTGATGAGACAGACCCTCAAGTAGTAGATGTTTGACTCGAGGTAGTGGTCCAGGTTTCCAGCATGTGCGAACTCCAACTGATAAAATCGTTGTGCTTGCATCCTGTTTTCTTCATGGAATGTTAGTTGGCTCTGGTGTTCCTGGTAAATGAAACACATATGTTGAGTGTACATCATGGTTTTTAGAGTTTATATATCACCTAGTTTTTATGGTGGTCCAGACCACCTTCTCAGATGGTGGAGTACTGGTGTCAACTTATGGTGTGGATGTCACGCATGGATGAGACACCTCTTTGATGGTGGTTTGGAAGGTGAGACTTCTCTAGGGTGATTCAGGGAATCAATAGAACCCTATTTTAGTTATTTTTATGTGACCTTAGACATACAAGGAAGAGGGAAAATTCCCCCACTGATACACGTCCTTGAGAATCCAAAACTATGTGGGAAAGTTATTTCCACCCAAAGTGGATAGTGTTGAGGTATGGTGGATGAGTTTATATGACTTGTAAGTTTAAGGTTTTTGGTTGTGCTAAGGTGTTGTAGTAAGCTCTGGTGGTGGAATGGGTGGGATAGGGAAAGAATTGTTTTCAAGTGGTGGGAGCTCGAGGAGGTTTGAGTACAGTTTGTGATAAGACATGTGCCATCACTACCCCCATTGTAGTTTTAACATAGAGTTATGATCCACTTTTCTCTTAGTGTACCCTTGTTTGAGACCTATTAATACCATTGGAGACCTTTTTGCTTGACCCTTGTGTTGTAGGCTCCTACATAGAGGATCGGTGATTTCAAACTTCTAACATAGTGTGACCTAACTTTAGGATGAGATAGAGAGCCTCATGTGGAAATCTTTCCATAATGGTTGTAGGACCCTATGATGTTTTCCTTAGTATGGATTGGTTTCTTACTAACCATGCTCAAATGTTTTCTTCCAATGAGTGTATCAGTGCTTCTAGTGGTTGGGATGTAGTTTTCTGCCTTTGATAAGGTGTAATCTTAGGTAGGGCAGGATAATCTCATTTGTATGAGGTTATATCCACTTTCTTATCATTTGGATATTATTACCCTTAGATTAGCGAATGTTATGAGATTTATATTCCCATGATGGTGGAGGAGTATTATGGAATCCTTCTTGAAGATTTTATGTGTTTACCTCACCTTTGAGAATTTTTTTCTATATGTACTTTCACCATGGATGACCCAGTATTTTCATTAGTATATTTGATGACCTCATGTAGCTATAAGAGATGGAGGTGTGGTTAGAGGATTCTATATAGTAGGGGGTTCTTAAGACTTAGTTTTTATTCCTGGGTAGGCCTGTGTTGTTCACTTTAGAGGTGGATGAGAGTTTGAGGTTGTATGTGGATTATTTTCACTTGGTACAATTGACATGGGGGAAAGTATCCACCCTTGAGAATTAATGACCCCTCCACCCAGTGGATGGAGGTAAGGGGGATCTCATAGTTGGCCTTGATATGGGTTATAACTAGATCCAGTTGGGGAGAAGGATATACTAGAAGTATCTTTCTAAATATATTATGGTTTTTTTTTCAATTAGTAGAATATGACTAATAAAACTCCAAGACAACAAAAAGACTCTATGCTTCATAAGATCCATGCTCCAACATCACCAAAAATCCCAAGTATCATGAAGTAGTGATAAATACATGTGATACTTTACCTTTTCCCATATCCCAGTAGATGACATATGTAAAAGTACCAAAATTACAAAGTAGGGGTGAGTACTAAAAATTAGTAGGTTTTCCCAAGGACTTCCCTAATCACGCCACTATGATAGAAAGGTTAGAAACATTTACATAAAACAATTTATATGAAACAATTCCCAAAATAGTTTATTAAAAAATATAAACAAATTCTAAAAATAGTTTATAACCGAATATCAATATGTACCATGTCACCTAATTTTATAGAAAAATCTATTTTCATGAGAAAAAACAACCAATGCTTTGAATCTATTTCTCAATATCCATTTTGGAATAACCATTCCATTCCACCTATCCACACATCCAACCATGCATGTAACCTAGACCTCTCTATACTCATGAGTGGTGAGTCATCCTTTCTCTAAGCAGTCACCTAGTAAACTATTTTGACGAGGGAGATCCCTAACCTTTATCCATCCCACTAATGATGGGAGAGACTCCTTACCCTTATCTATCCTGAATTAAAATGAAAACACACAAACTTTATGCCAAAAACTAATGCCAAAAACAACCATTTCATCCTTTTCAATAAAACTATTCTTTTATTGAAAACCTTTAAACAAAATATTTCAAATCAATCATCCCAATTTTATTTTAATAAAATCATCCCATTTATTGAATTTTTTTATGAATCCACTTGCCATAATTCCAAAAAAAATCCTCAATTTAAAATCAACATTTCAAAACTGAGAACCAAATCCCTTTTGTAAGAACACCCAATTCCCATGTTTCCAAAAAACGTCACTCAAGAGGGTTTTTAGAAAAAATTAAAAATACAATTCACAATCAATTTCAAAAAAAATATCAATTTGAAATCAATCCAATTAGTTCTATCAAGAGGAGTATAGAGTGAATCCACCTACCTTGAGAGTTTTGTAAAAAACAATAAATGGATGAAGAACGTCAATGAACCCAGGTTAAATCTTCATGAAGACACCTTAGATCTCTTCCCATATCACAACCAAGGCCAAATCTAAACTTATTTGGAATCCACAACCTTAGATCTACCCACATAAATCCTAGATCTAAGAAACCGATAAGAGGGGTGAAGTATATCTAATAAAAAAACGTTAAGAATGATGAAGGACTAACACTTACCATGAATAATTTTCTTCTAATCACCAAGTGAAGGCTACAGATAGCCTCCAGATCAATGGGAGAACCTTCCTTGACCTTTGGTGAAGCAAAATCCTGAGTTAGGGCCGCATAGGAGAGAAAACAAGACACTTAAAGGCAAAATGTGTTAGATCCACTTTTTTAGGATCTAACTTTGACCATGAACATAGTTTAGTCACACGGTTAGTCAAACCATGTGCTAACCATGCATTATGCACTACCTTAAGGATGACCCTTTTCATGGTATCCTTGCACATTCACCATAATTGTGCATCAACTATGTTGAAGCCACTACCTCAAAATACCCAATTCATTTTCAAAGCACATGGTTTCTCCTAAGCTATCACATGATTTTGAAAAACTGTACGCAGCCCATGCACCTTAATTTTTTCCCCAAAAATACTTTAAAATTTCTAACAACTCTTCAAAAATTCACCCATATACTTTATATACTTAAAATCACAAATAAAGGGTTACATACCAGAAATTGGGGGTGATACATGGACATTGAGGATGGAGTTACCCTTACTGAGTACCCAGTAGAGATTGAGGACTGATAGGATTGGATATTTCATGGGTGAGTTATTCCTTTTGTGTGTGTCTAGTGGAAGCATGGGAATCTTTAGGATAGAACCTAGGAGAAAGAGGCTCAGATATGTACTCAGTACCCATATCACTTCATGTGTCTCTTGTCATGGCTATTTGAGAGGTAAATCCCCAAGGAAGGGACAATTTAGTGACTCCAATTTTCTATGTATTATTTTTGGATATTTTATGGATTATTTTTGAGACCAGGCACAAACAAAACATGAAATTTCAAGGCCCGGTGTTCTCAGAATAAATGTTTTAAATATATTAAATATATTAAATAGCATTCATGCACAATTTTCTTGAAAAAGTATAATAACTTCTAAATAGAGGCCTGAATCATAAATTTGTGGGAACCATTGAGTTTAGAACATAGTTTTTACTCTAGCCACGATATAATCCTAGAACTCATCAAGAATTCAGATTGAGGCACAATCATGGGAAAATGTTTAAAATAAATTAATTTTTTTAATTTTTCACCCGACCTAATAACCTCTATATAAACACACTTATGGAAAATTTGAAAGGTTATTTGTATAAACCTATAAATTATTAGAGATCCATTGGGGAGCATTGAAGAAGATTTTGTTTCTAGTGACGATCAGATTGAAGACCAATGATCGGTATAAGATAGAATTAGAGGATCTTGTCAATGATCATAGTGCGGCTCTGTTCTTCATCAGTGATCGATTTGAATCGAGGTAGAGTAGTTTTTTATTCAGATTCTTTACCCATTTTCTATTTCTATTATGAACAAAGATCAATCAACTAATATATTGATCTATAGATCATACATATTGTGGGGTTGTTATTTTTATATGGTAATTGGGAGAAATTATTTGTGATTATTTTTTATCTCTTCATTCATGCTTCTAACAGAAATGAATCAAGGTCGACATGAACATCAACTGAGGTCTATTCCTCATGATTGTTCTTTGTGATTTTCTCCCTTGATTCTATGTTCATCATGGGAATTCTTCATTTGGCATGTGGTTTGACATGCACTAAGGAATCAATCTTTACGCAACCATTTTTTGGTGCAATGATTCAATATCATAGATCTAGACTCAGTATGGCATGAGGATAATGAAATGGTGGTAGATTCATGTGCATCAGACTATATTAGATACCCCTAATTCGAGCAGGGCGTGCGAACAGTGACAGGAACCTATGGTGGGCATTTACCAAATAGTTTCAAAGGCCAAATTCTAGCGATCTTCCATGGTGAGGCTCAACCAAAGTAGATCTACATTTTACAGCAAGATTGAGGTTGAAATATGAGGTAGTGGCGGTACGATCATACGTGAGAGGAAGAACCTATATTTCTAAAAAAAATCACAATCCATATGGTGTGTGATACAGGATTTCATGGCATGTGTGGCCCTTACAGTGGTAACTAGGGTTTCGGGAGGAAGTTAAGGATCACACGACATTTGGCCCTATCACACAGTGTATGACCCATCTTCGATGGCTCGGCATGTACCTTGGAGGGTAAACAGACACGGGTTGAAGTACATGGCCATAGGTACAATGTGTACTCCTACATGTACACAGCCAGGCTGAGCATACATGGGCTAAGACGTGTATTGGTACATGGGAAGAAGTATACAAGTACCAGTATGTCGTGTACTTTTACATAGACATAGACATAGACTGTTTACATGGGTAGGATATAAGGTCAAAGGGACATGTAGTGTACTCCTACTACACCCCATGTACTCATTAAATGTTGTATTGGATCCCTTGTCCTCTATATCTTGGAAAAGTTTCATTAGATTATGTTCCTTATATCCTTTCCTTTAGGGTTAGTATGGAACTGTCTTCTATAGATTGAACAATTATCCCTTCAGTAGGACTTCTTGGATAGAGTTGTTGGAATCCTTCCATGAGGCCCAGAGTGAGATCCTCTTTCATATTATTACCCTAGGTGGAGTTCTTGGTATCATCATGTCCAACACTATACAGATGTCAATCCTCTACTTAGAGGGTTATTATAGATTGATTTGTTGGTATCCCCCATAGCCCAGGGTGTGATCCCCATTTTCATATTATATCTCTTTATAGAACTGATGAGCACTACCTATCAGAAGGACATCATCAGTACTATCGGACTCGTGGAATGTGTTCTTCCAGATGAGTGCTATGTGTAGTATTTGAGCTAGAATCCTAAGATGGAATTATGTTTGTGACTTTACCTTTGAGATTGTGTTTCTTTGTTGATTATATTTAGATATTCTTGTTATATGTGTTGTAGACATATATCTATGTATATTTTACTATTATAATTTTGTTGTATGCTTTGTGGTTTTAGGGGGTCCTACTGGGTATTGTTATACTCGCCCCTATAATGGATTTTCCCACATGTGTCAGGTCTTTTGAAGATGATTTATGTTTTGATTCCCCGAGGGACCAAAACCATACAGTGATTAGTGAGATCAGAAAAATAGAGGTGTGTTCCTATGGTATCTTGAAAGCAGTCCCCAATTTACTTTTAGGTTGGACTTATTTTTAGACTCTTTGTGGTAGGCTTGTATTTGGCCCTATTTACTTTAATTTATTTCCTATCATACTCTGGTTGTGGGATTTATATGTATGTATGCATGTTTGTTCATTGTTTTTTAAATTTCAGCATTGTATGGGATTGGAGATGTGTGTGTGTGTGTGTGTGTACAAGTACTTAGTCTAATGCCTCTTGTGTTAGTGATATGCTTTTTTGGCACTAGTCACCATCCCCTAACCTATTGGAGGAAGGATTTGGGAGTCATGTAATGGGCCCTTTGGAATGGTTTTTGACACTGATTCCCTCCATCAATTCATACCACCGAGCCTCTAAGATCACCACCAACCAAAGTCGCAGTCTCCCATTGATTCTGAGTAGGGATAAATTGAAGAAGAATCTATGAAATCTAAATATTACTAAATAATATTGATGTGGTCTTATTTCATGCATGTTTTCCACATAAATTATGCTAAATTAATGTGTTTTTATATAGAAATATTGTTATAATAGATTATTTTAAATTTTTTTATTAAAATTTTTTTGAAGTTTTAATTTTATTAAATAATCATTGCAAATGTTAAATTATGTTTTAATGTGTTTAATTATAATTTTTTTTATTATTTTTTTATTGAAATATTAAGTCTTTGAATTATTTTTTTAATTAGGTGTGTTTTTTGTTTTAAGTGTCATTTATTCATTCTTTAAACTTTTTAATATTTTATTTTGAAATTTATTTTTTAAATTTTATATGTATTTATTTATTTTAGGTTGTTATAAAATTTAATCTATTAATTTTTTTTCTTCTGATGAATTTTAAATTGATGTTTATTATAATTTAAATTTCAATTTATTCGTATTCTGGATTTTTAATTTACTATGTTAAAATAATTTTAAAATTTTCTTATATTTATTTTATTATTAAAATTATTTGATTTTTCATTTTTCTTATTATAGTGTAGGGAACTTTTTTAACCAATAGATTTAAATCCCTATATAATATATTTTGAGAACCTGTGAGAATTTTTTCTTTCTCACTGTATGAAAATTTGTATCTAGTGACTGCATAAGATAAATATAGCATCATGGTTGGAAGTATCTCTTGTGTAATTAAATTCTCCTCTTATACCCCATAAGATAAATCTCAATGTAAGATATTTTTAAATTCCCATAAAGGAGTTAAAAGGCAGTGCATAGGATAGTGTGTAAGAGAATACTCTTTGAAAGGTCTATGTAAGATAAATTTTACCACCATGTAAGAGAATTATATTAAGAGTAAGATAATTTCCCTTAAACCAAACAATTAATATTGACTCGATACCACTTTAATATTCCAAGATGAAGATGAAATCATGATTCCACCATCATTTGGGATGTTAGGGTTGAAGTTTGATAACCCATTACAAACTGTGTTTGAGGAGACGATGCTCCTGAATGGGATTTATTTGAAGATGATTTGAGAGCCCGGTATAGTTCTATAGCACCAACTGTTCAAAGATGAAAATACAAATTTTACTAAAGTTGAGAAAATATTTGGTCAAAGTTTATCCAGATCAACCAAATGGGGGCTACAATGTGAAGATGAATTTTAGGAATGATGATGAGGTGTTATGCAGAAGATAATCGATGTGGTTCAATCTTGACAGGGATACTAAGATGGGTTGAAACATTTCCAAATCTTGGTGGGATGAGCCCATGTGGAAAAAATAGAGTCAACAAGGCTGATAACTAAACTTGAATCCTAGATCTATCTGAGTTTAGAGTTTTTGGATACCAAAGGGGAACAAATATCACATAGGGATACCCAAGCTGTCAATGTTTCCAAATTTGGATATCGATCTTAGCATGGTGTTCAACTAAAATGGTTTTGATGATAAAGATGGGATTTTGATCTTACCAAATGCTTAGATTGAGAAAATTTTGTGTGTTTCGCATCGTGTGATCATCAAAATGATTCACTAAAGCTGAAGAAACTGTTGATGTTGAATCTTGTGGCATTCATTCTTCATATTGGGGTTCCATCATTTGATATTGATCTATAAATAATGAAGATGACTGGAGGTGATGATGCGAGGCTAGATTAGTAAATCCATGCAAGAATAGTGATTTAGGATTTCATACTAATTCAATCTAAGTAAGAATAATGAGGTTGATCTATAGTTTCAGAATGGATTGTGGACACTTTCTAAGTTGCATGAATTAATTTCAAATAAAGGATTGATTTTCAATTGAAGAACACCCAAGGATAAAGATAGAAATACCAATGAACCATGGGATTGAAATTTAAAGTTATTGATGTTAACCTATAATTTTTTAGGTTAAATATGATAAACTTGATGAAGCTCGAGTTTTTACGGGTGTTTAAAGTTTTGTTTCTTTTATGATCAAAGTTTTTTTTTTGTTTTTTTTTGTGATTATTGCATGAATGACTAAAGATGAAGGGGACTTGAATACCTCCATTGTGGTAGATATTGTGTCAAAGAATTTTATACCCAACATGTTCACTGTAATGATCTAAATAAGTTTTGATGACTGCTTTTGTGCAAATTTGTTAGATCTTGATGAAGATAATCGATTATTGTTAATTTCATCAAGCGATGAGATGAATTATTGCAGTAGAATTAGATGGATTTTTACAATTTAAACTAAATTAGAATGTCAAGGTCCAAATTTGATGACTTCATGAGAATAATTATAGGTGTCATATGGATTTATTAATATCCTGTGCAAGTGTCAGAATTTTTTGAAGTTAAATATTAAAGTGACAGGGTAGTAGCTGAAGGACAAAGAGGAAAAAATATTGATAGTAATGATCAGCATGACAACTTAGTAAAGTTGATTCAATGGTTATATTGGAGAATAAAAATTATTTTCTATGTAAAAAAGAAATGAAGGATAATTATTCAAGAACATACATCAATTTGGTGGTACATAGAAACTAATGGATAATTTCTGAAATGGATATCATGGATAGCGGAACCAGGATATTTTATGGAATGGTTGAAGAGGATTGGCTATCGACCATGCTAATAAAGATGGAGATCAAAGTTATCTCCTACACCTTGATGATGTCTAGTTAATTTATTGTGGTTTTAGCTATATGATTCTCATGGTGACATCTTTATAAGTTCTCATCTCTTTTATTTTGAAATTTTAATTTTACATAGAATATTGAACTTTGAAATGTGATTGTGGATTGATGTTTAATTCTTCCATCACTTTGTTAAAAAAATTTCTTCAATTTTGAGAATGAAACATTTTTAATTAGAGTGTGATGATCCATGAATGTGTCTTGTTAGTTCAAGAAAATTTGGATTTTTAAGTCAATCCTCTTTGATTAAATTTCTTAATCATTGATCAAGGATTGTGATTATAGAGAGAGTTGATTGCATCATTGCACACAGTGATTGTTGTGTGCATTGATAGACTCTAACAAAAAAGTGATCTACTACCAAGATCTTGGTTGTAGAATTCAATTTAATGAACTAAATGAGATATATTATTAGATATTTCAATCCATGAATTTAGAGAGTTATAGTTGTAAAATATTTTTAAAACTATGAAGAAACACTTATCCATAATATTTACTAGTTAGGTTGACACTTCTTCATTAATTTTAATTCATTGTTACTTGTTTTATTTTTATTTCATTTCTTATAATTTATTTTAGAAAATTAGTTTTCATTTCTTTTCAATCATAGTTTTTCCCCTTAAAAATATTAAAAACATAAAATTAAAAAAAACATGACAAAAAACTCATATAAGGAAGTCTCATTGGGAGAAAACCTTGGGTACTACTATACTGCAGTATTTAGGGATAAAATTTTGAAGAAAGGTTTAAAATGACACAAAAAAACCTTATAATTCAATTGATTTTATCATCAGGTATGGTGACAAAGGGTTTTATAAAAATATATAAAAATCATAATCTACTTAAAAATATATGTTTTATATCAAAAAGAACTTAAAAATTTTAGAAACATAAAATTCTTATAATCTAAGAAATATAATGGTATAAAAATGAAAAAATAAATAATTCATAGAATTTGAAAATCTAGAAAAAATTGAAACATGACAAAAAGAAACATCAAAATCAAACTTCATAAAAATAGAAAACTTTCAAAATTTAGAATAAATAGATAAATAGAGAACCTTAAAGGATCTCACTACTACTTATTTTTATAGTCAAAAAAATGATTCAGATACCCAGATATAGCACCAAAATTTGAACTTAGATCAGGATTGGTCCACCATTTTCCAATGTTCCATGGTCTTCCAGGAGAGGATCATCATAATCACTTATAATAATTTCACATGGTGTGTATCGCCATGAAACCTCAAGAGGTCAGTGAGGATCAAAACAAAATGAGGGCATTCCCTTTTTTTAGATGGGTATATAAGGAGTGATTTTACTACTCCTGATTCTCCTTAATATGGAGTTTAAACCAACTCAAGAAGATATTTATAGAGAAATTTTTTCAAACTTCTAGGATTTACTCATTGAGAAAATACATATGTGGCATTAGGTAGCTGCAAGGAGCGACTCTACATGAGTATTTGGATAAGTTAAAGAAGTAATGCTCTTACTACCCTCACCACCCTATTTATGACCATCTCCTTGTAAAATATTTTTAGGAAGGTTTAGTCTTGATAAATAGGAGCATGATAGATGTTGTGGTAGGATGGGCACTAGTTAATATGACTCCTATTGATTATAGAAATATCATTTCAAACATGGATCTAAAATCATAAAAATTCATTAACAGTGGTTTAATCTATGTCAAACTATCAATGTAAGTGTCTACTTCTAATTTTGATAATATCCATCTGAGTGATCTTACTAGCATGATGAGACAGATGTTGACAAAATTTTTCCCTTCACAAATTCAACTAGAATCGATCTATCCCATTCGGATTCACTATAGAATTTTTTCTACTACTGAAATTTTTAACGATCAATGTCCTCAGTTGTAAGAGACTTCTGAAAGTTGTAACAGAATATTTCCTAGATAACCCTTCCAGAATAACCCGAACAGTCAATTTTCAAAACAGAATTTTCAATCTGGGTCTTTTCAATCAAACAAAAATTTCAAAAAATGCTAGAATAATCAATAGACCAATAGTTTTAAGCCTAATGATAAACCAAATATAAATTTTCAATCCCAAAATTTGGAATATCAACCTTGATACAATCAAAATAAATATGGAAATCCAACTAGTGAGAATTTTTTAGATTTTCAGAATCAAGAAAACCCAAAACAAAAAGGTAATCAAAGAAATGAATCACACCTTGAAGATATGGTTAAAAATAAAAAAGATATTTATAAATAAAAAAAGTGTTGCTATAAAACATGGTAACTCAAATGGATCAAATGGAAACTAAAATCAGTGGTCTAAAAAATCAAAGGAGTGGTAATTTTCCATCACAGTATAGAGTGAACCTGAGAGGAAGAGATAATATTAGTGATATAATTATGAGAAATGGAACTAAAATTAAAAACCAAAAAGATGAATACAGTGGAAAATAACTTGAAAAATACAATTCCAATTTTGAAACTAATGTAAAATCATAAGAATAGGTCATTAAACTACATGTTAAAACTATTTCAGAACCTAGTGAATCTGTTATTGAACATACTATCCATACAGAAATATAACAAAAAAATGAAATTAAAAAAAATAAATACATCTTTAAAGAACCTATAATTATTTTAGAAACCTAATGGGATCTTATAAAGGTAAAAACAAAGTTAATGATGACGTGAAAATGTATAAGGAACTCTCACTTTATCCTTTGGGTATCCATCCTTTCAAAAACAATATCGAAACTAAAATGGATAAGGAAGTGCTTGAAAATTTTAGAAGTACAGGTTAAAATTCCTTTATTAGATGCTTTGAAATAGAATCCTTATTATTCTAAATTTATTAAGGAAATGTTCAATCACAAAAGAAAGTTCAAAGGATGTGATAAAGTTAATTTGGGAAGAAATGTTTCTTCCATGATCTAAAATTCCCTCCCTGTTAAATACAATGATCCATGTATATTTTGTATTCGTTGTGTTAATGGAAATCATAAGTTTGAAGATGTTATGTTAGATTTAAGAGACTCCATAAATGTTATGCCTTATTTTGTCCTTTTATCTATGCAGGTTGGTGAACTAAAGGATTCTGGAATAGTAATCTAGATAGATAATAAGAGTTTAGCTAAGCCAGCTGGAGTCATTGAAGATATGTTGGTAAGGGTAGAAGATTTTGTTTTCCCTGCTAATTATTATGTGTAAGATATAGAGGATGTTATATTTAGTTCACATGCACCATTAATTTTAGTAAGACCATTCATGAAAACCATTAAGGTAATAATCAATGTTCATAAAGGGTCTCTTTCTTTATAGTTTGGAGGCAATATGGTTAATTTTCATATCTTTAAATTAATGAAATACCCTATTAAATACCATTCTGCACAACAATTTAACATGATTGATTGGTTTTACATATATTTTTTCCATCGTTTTATTCAAGACAACCAACCTTTAGATTCTTTAGGAAATAAACTTTCTACTGAAAATGAGTCTATTGGAATTAAAAAATTTGAAATTTTTTGTAGTGATGAATCTAAAAATGAATCTGTTTTTAGAAAAATTAGATGCTATTTTAGAATTTCTAAACATTAAAAAAAATAATTTTTTTTCTGAAAATGATGCTAAAAATGATAAGATTTTTTTTGAGTTTCTTGAAACATGTAATGTTTTGGAAAATTTTAAATTTCTATGTGAAATTAAACCTGAAATTGCAAAAAATGATTTAGAATCTTTTGAAAATGACAGAACCGTGTATAATTATTTTTTCTCTAAGAATTTTTCTTGTAAATACACTTTTTTTAACTTAAATTTTTCTCCAAATGTCATTGAAAATTCACCTCATGTTTTTTGAACTTGAATCTAAAATTTATTTTGAGGATGACACATTTTTACTATATGAAAATAAATGCACTTCTAGTCAAGGAGTTTTCAATTCTTCTATTCTTGGGGATGATTTAGTGACCAAAAATGAACCTAAACAAACCAAATAACTAATATTGTCTAAATAAGAAATCCCATCCACACTTTAACTTAAAACTTTGCCTAAAATTTTGGAATATTCCTACTTGGAAGAAAAAAATATCTATTATAATTACAAGTGGGTTGTCCAATGAGAAAGAAAATCAACTTTTAGAGGTATGTAGGGAGAATATGAAGGATATAGGTTAGACTTTATATGATTTACCAAGAATTATTCCTTTATTGTGCATGCATATGATTCTATTAGAGTAAAATTCTAAACATGTTAGATAATTTTAGAGGATATTGAATCATACTCTTATTTAATTGGTTAAGAAAGGGGTGACTACCTTGGTGGATATGGGTATAATTTACCCCATTTTTTATAGTTGATAGGTAAGTCTGGTTCATATAATTCCTAAAAAGGGAGGATTCATAGTTGTTAAGAATGAATTTATAGATTTAGTGCCTGGTATATTCCCCAACAAGTTAGGGGGTATGCATTTATTATAGGATATTGAACATAATGACCAGAAAGGACCACTTTCCCTTGACATTTCTTGATCAAATCCTTCAAAGGTTAGCTAGTTAATGCCATTATTACTTTTTGGATGGTTTTTTTAGATATTTAAAAATTTATATATTCTCATAGGACCTAGATAAAACAACTTTCACATGTACTTTCATTACTTTTACTTATTAGTGAATTCCATTTGGACTATGTAGTTCTCTTAACACCTTCCAAATATGCATGCTTAGCATTTTTTCTAAATTTCTCAAGGAATGTATAGAGGTGTTTATGGATGATTGTATAGTGTATAGTTCATCTTTTGAGGTATTTATGAGAATTTTAGTGGTTTTTCTTAGAGTGTTTGTTGAGTAGAACCTTGTTTTGAACAATGATAAATTCTATTTTATGGTTGAAAGTGGAATTTTTCTTGTTCATGAAGTATTGAGGAATAGAATTCAGGTGGACAAGTCCAAGGTTGAAATCATATATTAACTGCCTATTCTTAAGACTGTGGAGGATATTAGATCTTTTCTTGGACATTTTGGGTTTTATATGAGGTTCATAAAAGACTTTACCTATATTTACTTTCCTTTGACAAGACTTTTACATAAATAAGTTCCTTTTGTATTTGATGGGAAATGTGAGGAATCTTTTAATGAACTCATACAGAAATTGGAGTCCCATCCAATAGTTCAACCACCTAATTAGGACTTTCCTTTTGATTTAATGACTGATGCTTTAGAATTATCTTTATAGGTTGTTTTTGGTAAAATAGTGGAGAGGAAATCACATGTCATTGCCTATGCTTCTGGGACTCTAGATACTGCATATTCCAATTAATCCAAGACAAAGAATAAATTATTAGTCATTTTTTCTTTCTCTTGATAAATTTAGAAGCTATCATTTGGGATCTAAATTTTTAGTTTTCATTGATCATTACGATACTCTATATCTCATGAAAAAGAAAAAATCAAACCTATGGATGGTTAGATAGATCTTACTGCTTCAAGAATTTTACATAGATATCCATGATTGGAAAGCGATTGAGAACATAGTGACTAGTAATTTGATTAGGATACCTATAGAGTTATTTAAAGATAAATCATTTGTTGGACCTATTATAGAGTTTTTCCTTGGGGATAAATTGTATCTTTATACTATTGATAAGATAACATGGTTTTAAAGCATTGTAAATTACTTAGCTACTGAAATTGTTCCTCATTTGTTTTCTAAGAAGAAGGTTAATAAACTAATTTTTTATTCAAGGAAATATGTTTTGGATAATTCTTACTTATGGTTCATGGGAATTGATCAAATTGTTTGAAGATGTATCCAAAATTCTGAGATTTCTACGGTTTTGAAAATTTTTCATAGTTTGAGTTGTGAAGGCCACTTTGGGCCATAGAGAACTTCTAGGAAAGTTCAAGATTAATGTATATTTTAGACCACTACTTTCAAATATTCTCATTATTTTTTTATTAATTGTAAATCTTATCAATTCCAAGGAAACATTTACCCAATACATGTGATACCATAAAAACATTTGTTGTTTTTTGATGTCTTTGATGTTTGGGGAATGGATTATATAGGACCTTTCCAAATTATTTTGGATATTTGTACATCTTTCATTTGGTGAACTATATGTTCAAGTGGATTGAATCTATTCCCACTAGGACTAATGATTCTAGAGTGGTGTCCCGATTTGTTAAGAGTAATCTGTTTTGTAAATTTTGGATGCCAAGGTTTATTATCACATACAAAGGTACTAATTTCTATAAAAGGAATTTTGAATCTTTGTTAAAGAGATATGATGTTATCCATAAAGTGTTTATGCCTTATCATGATCAAATGTATGGTATGTTCAAAGTGTCGAATAGATAAATCAGACATATATTTTAGAAAACTTGAGCTCGAATAGTAAATATTGGAGCTTAAGGCTTGAGGGTGCTCTGTGGGCGTATAGGGTTTCCTATAAGACTCCAATAGGGATGTCACCTTATAAGGTAGTTTTTTTAATATATTTTCATTTCCTACAGAATTAGATCATAAAGATTTTTGGGTTGTCAAATCTTGTAATTTGAATCTATTTAAAGGTAGAAAATAGAGAAATCTGTGTTTATAAAAGTTATAATAAATAATAAACAATGCCTATTAAAATGATAAGATTTTTAAAGGTTAAAAAAAGTCAATGGATGATAAGGTGATCTAAAAAAATAACTTCAGATTAGAGATAAAGTGATACTTTACAAGTCTAGAATGAATCCTTTCCCATGTGAATTTTGTTCCAAATGGGATGGTCCTTTTATTGTAAATCATGTTTTACATTTTGGTGTTGTGAATATTAGAGATCTTAAGAAGGATGTTCCATTCATTGTTAATGGACATAGAATGCAACTATTTCAGGAAGGTAATAAGGAACCTTTGGGGGAGGAGTTCCTATTTTTATAAGCTAAATATCATTGAATAATTCAGGTTGTTTCTTCCCTTTTTGACTGTTTTTATTTAGAATAAGTGTTGGGGAAGTCATTAACCTTGTGTAGTGTTAGGTTTTTCTTTTTGTTTCTTAGTGTTTCTTTATTCTAAATAAATTGATCTTTTTCACCATGAGAATTATTCTAGGGTATGCTATCCAATTTCTGGAGCATATGATTTACATTCTACATTGATCAAGAGAGGTTACAAGCTGAAGAACATTGAATTACACCCCTATTATTTTCTTTAACTCTAGTTTTATTAAAATTGAATTTATTTTTTCTATAATTTAATGTTAATATTTTGTTCATCTTTAGTAGCTTGGAGTTGATTGACCAAAGAGACTTTGTCAAAGTGAAGAAGGGTTATTTAAGTGGATATAAAGGAAAATAAATCTTCTTCATCATGCAAGATTTTATTTTAAATTTTCTTAATCTTTATTTATTATAAAATATTCTTTATTAATGATGCTACTTTGTACATTAATTGGTTAAAAGAAAAGTTGAAATTAAAATTTTTGTGCATGCTGAGTTTTATGATGAAACGTGATAGTTATTGCTCTTAGTTTAGTTATTTTTTATCACAACCATATATCTTCCCTTTAACAGTTCACAAAAGGGGACTTATCAGTGCTATCATTGTTAACTTAAGTACCCTTAAAATCCTATGGATTTTATTATAACTAAAAATATCATTGATAAAAATCCCCTTTATTAGTGCTAAAAAAGCACTGATAAAGGCACTACTAGAATTGGGACCTATACCAACACTTATTTCCCAAATTTTTAAAAAAAACATTAGGATAAAGACCCTTTTCAAATGGTTATAGTAAACCATTGGAATAAGGTGTTTTTAGGTTGGGTTTTCCCAACGGTTTAACAAAATCATTGGGATAAGCTGTTTTAGGATGGGTTTTCCCAACGGTTTTGTTAAACCGTTGGGAAAGAAATTTCTTTAACACCCAAATTAGGGATCCTCATCCTGGACCATCCCCGACCTCCACCTCCCAACCCCCTACCCCATCCCCGATCTATATCTCCTCCCGGCCTCCGCCTCTGCCTCCCGGCCCCCTCCCTCTCCTCCGGTGACGTTCCCCTTCCCCTCTCGGCTCCCTCTCCGACGACGGCGTCCCCCTCCCCTCTCAGATCCCAGCGACGTTCCCCCTCCCCTCTCATCTCCCACTCCTGGTGACATCCCCCTCCCCTAAATCTCCTCTGACGACATCCCCCGTCCCCCTCTCCAGTCGCGCGCGAGACCCCCCATGGTCGAACACCCCGCGGGACGTCCCCTCTCTCAGCTCCCTCTTCTCCCGCCAGGGTTCTTGATCGGTATTTTCCCATTGATATACTCTTCCAACTATTTATCTCGGTGAACTAATATTTGTTATCTTGTAATGGATTTCATTCTCTAACACTTTTTCAGGTACACATGATTACAGTAGAAAACACCCCCATGGCATACCGATTTTCCCAGGGAGCTCTCAATTCCCTTTTATTTTCATTTTTTTCTATATCCATTCCCACAAACATTAAAAATCGTTTTCATACCACTCTCACCTATATTTCATTAACATTAGGGACACTACATAATTTTAAGTGTGGGGGGATTTTCTCACAGTTTCACATGTGATGCACTTGGATTTTTTATTATTCTCACTTGTCTATGAGACATTTTTCAAAATAATAAGAATGATTTAAACTTGCGAATCATTATTCCCTTGTTATTAAAAAAAAGTTAAGTGTAAAAGTGACAAGGACAATGTTTGAATCCTACTTATATTTGTTTAGAATGATTTCTAGGTTTAGGGAATTAATTCAAATTCAAAATCTTTGAAATAATGACTAATTGACCTATTACTTAGGATTTATGCCCTTTGTGATTGCCATTTTTTTATTCTCACTACCCAAGAGGACTATAATCCTTCAATTTCATACTCTTATCTGGGCATATTTCTTGATAGATGCCAAGGGCATGTAAACTGACTATAACTTTCACTGAGATCTTATCTTAGTAATGACTGAACAAGTATAAAACTAAAATGATTTAGGACTCTTTCATAGATAATTTTTCCCTAATACCCACCTAACATCTATCCATAATTAAAAACTTAGTTTCCATTAATTTCCTATTAGAATGAAGCAATTTCAATCCTATTTCCATTCATACCCTACTTATTGTACAATGTGTATGGATATCTTTGAACAAGTGTGGGTGGTACATTCAAAGATCATGGGATGCTTCCACTTCCAGAGATGTATGATATGCTCACCTGATTATGTGGTTGCGATCCATTTAACATTTGTTGTGTTTCATTTGTAATCTCTTCCTTTTCAAAATACAAAAAAGAAAAGAAATGAAAATTTTTATGGGTTGTTTACTAAGAAGGTTAAAAATCACAATTTTCCAGACTGATTAATCCCTCAAAGGATTATCTGTGGTTCGGTGATGGATATGATATCTATCCTAAGAATATATTTTGATGTATATCACTTGTATACTGTAATACCATGAGGTGTGAGTGTGAGGAAACATTGAAAGATAGAGGAGCCTTCCATGATATGGAATCGTTTTTCTAAAACATCGTGTGGGAACATTTCTGGAGTATGTTGGAGTTATAAAATAACCCCAAGTGTCTCCATGAGATAGCATAAATAACCCCAAGTGTCTCCAAGTGTCTCCATACATCGTATCATCCTCGCATGGGTTGGCCACTCACCCAATCCTATCAAACCTATCCTAGTCTATCCTCTCATTCACATAGTCTGGACTCATCTCTTGAGGATTATCCCATGCCTCGATGCAGATCTCATCATCCAACTAGACAAAGAGGACTATTCACATTATTATTGTCCTAGTCACAAAAGCACACCATGTCGAACCCATCTACATTATATTCTCAATAATCCGGTCAAGAACCTCATCAAAATCATGTATTATAACCCAGCCCCACTAACCAGGTTCCATCCTAAGCTAAATCACACTAAGCCTCTTGGCATTATAACGCCAATCTTTCTGAAAATACCCAACACCCACACTAGCATATCATCCTTCATCTCTTTAGTTGAACTCTTGAATCATTAAATGGAGTAACAACTTTCATAATACATTTTATATACTCAGAGGGACCATCCCACTCTAAGAACCTACCAAGATTCCAATCCATCCTCATAAGTATTTCCTCATCAAACGCTAGATGTACAATTGCAACACCTATCACTACAAGGCCCAATCCTCTTAGGAATATTTTACTTGATCTAAATCCTCATCGTTAGTGACATCAATCACATTAAAGCACATAAATGTCAACTAAAACCTACATTCCAAGAATTATTCATGTGGATAGGCCCATGGAAATAGTCTAAGAACTAAAACCATAAATAATAATGTCAAATACATGCATCATTTTTAAATAAATATCTCAAGTGTAAACATAAAAACCAAGAATAATAAGACCTCATCCCTTATATCGAACAAAACCAAACTAAGTTGAAACTCGGGCCAAATTGATTATATACCATTAATAGGAAGAGTAATTGTTAATTAATAGGAATGTACTATTTGATAGTATCATTTTGAAACAGTGATATGTTTCCCATTTGCTTGAAGGAACATTATTTGACCCATGGGGAACTGTGGTACTTATATGTTGGGCGGTGACAGGTATAGTAATAGGAGACAGGTATGTTTTAGTTTAGTTTTTATTTTATTTTCTTTATCGCATTGGTCACTTAGATCTTTGACTGCTTTCTATGGACAGAGGGTACTTATATTCTGCGAAGGGGGCCAGAAGAAGTTCAGATTGATTCAGTCCACCGACTTTGATCCGAGGTAAGATTCTATGGTTACTACTTGTCTCACACCTCATGTATTTTGGGATTTAGTGTTTTTGATTCCATATTATGTTTTCGGTAGGGCGTTGGATCGTTTCGTGTTGGTTCAGGTGGATTTGGTTCTTCGCTGCCAATATAGGTAAGGCTTTAATGCCATTGGTTGGTTTTTCACTGGTTATGTAGCATCCTTCATGTGTTTTAAGGTTCTTAATATCCTTTGTGTAGTGCGTTGATCCCTGCTCGTTGGTTTCGAGTCGCCAAGTCAAGGGCGACTCGCCTACGTGTGCATAGGTAAGTAAGTATATGTATGTGGGTTCCCTCGTTACATGTATAGTCACCCATGGTAGTGATTATGCACGTATGGGGCTAGGTTTTCCCATGTATATATATATAAATGCATACGCAGGTGAGTGGAGACTGATATATGCATATAAGCATATGTGCAAGGATCCCCTTGCACATGCTCATAGCCATGCGGGTGTGTTCATAGGGGCTAGGTGTCCTTGCATGTGTGTGAAGGTGTGTATACCCAGTGGAGGAGCAACAACTTTTAGTTAGAAAGCTCCAAGAGCCGAAGTGGACGGCTTGGTTCCACCTTGAGGTAGAGTCCCTCTCGTAGCCTCTTTAATTTAAAAATGCTTTAAATTGAATTTAGCTTCTTTCTTAATTCTTCTTAATTATATTGAATTGCATATCTTGAATAAGTTTTATTTAATATAATTGTTTCATTTGATAAATAAAGTCATGTTTTTATAATAAAACCCCTCCAACAAAGGTGCGCTGTCTGCGAAAACTCACAGTGATAGTTTAGGCTATATGATTCTTTTACATCGTTTCGTTTCCCTTTAGACATTGTGTCATTGTGCCGCTCACTACAACCTTCTGACGATCCCTTGTTATAACATATTAAATAGTTTATTTTTTCTATCATGTCCATTGTGACCTTATCTTATGGCGAAACCCATTTCGAGTGTTTTCTTGGCCTCTTGGCCACCCCTTTGGGTGTTTACTTGAGCCTATATATCTAAAAACACTGATGGTGTCATTGTTTAACACTTTTCAGGCTTATGGTGCTCCCCACTATAAGCTTCATCTTAACACTGTTTGGGGTGTTTGTCTGGCCTCAATTCACATCTAATTTTTTACATATATGAATTCTCCCATAAGATTTGTGTTGCATCCTGAGATGTTAAAACATACTCAAATTCTATTGTTCTTAAGGTGACTGAAGTGTTATTATTAGAGTTCCAAGAAATGCATATACCATTGATAAGTAATACACCTACACAATTTGACTCTCAATCAGTAGTTTCAACTACCTAGTACAACTTTTAAAAACAACGAATATCAAATATATATCTTTATCATACCACAATATCAAATCAAGAGTCTGTTTTTTATAACATAAGATCGGTTTCTATAATGTGAAGGACAACTACATAGGATTTATTTGGAATCATGGCTGGAAGATGCTGCCCTGTGGATGTCGCTCGACCGGGCCAACACGCCGCGATCACGCCGCGGTCACGCCGTGGCCACGCCGCGGTCACGCCGCGGTAATGCCGTGATTTAGCCCTCCTCCAGGATGACACCCTGCGATGGTTCGCAGTCCTGTCGAAATTCGATGTATGATACCTAGATAGAGTTTTAGATACATTACCCACCCATAGTTAATGGGGAGGGAGAAAACGATCGAAATGTTGCCCTGCTTCCTCCCGCTCTCTTCACTCTTGGTCAGAAGATGTTGCCTCGCAGATGTCACTAGACTGGGCCAACACGACGCGGTCATGCCGCGGTCAGGCCACGGTCACGCCGCGGTCACGCCGTGATCACGCCGCGGTCACGCCACGGTCACTCTACGGTCATGCCGTGGTCATTCCGCGGTCACGCCGCATTCACGCCGCAGTCACGCCGCGGTAATGCCGTGATTTGGCCCTGCTCTAGGACAACACCCCACGGCGGTTCGCAATCCGGTCGGAATCCAATGTATGATACCTAGATAGAGTTTTAGATACATTACCCATCCATTGTTAATGGGGAGGGAGGAAATGACCGGAATTTTGCCCCGCTCCCTTCACTCCTAGCGGAAAGATGCTGCCCCGCAGATGTCGCTGGATCGGGCCAACATGTCGCGATCACGCCGCGGTCATGCCGTGGTCACGCCGCAGTCACGCCGCGGTCACGCCGCGATTTGGCCCTGCTCTAGGACAACACCATGTGTCGGTTCGCAGTCCTGTCGGGATACTTCTCCTATCCCTAAGCCACACTTCTCCAAACCCTCAACGCCAATCCCATACTCCTACCATCCTCGTCGTTGCTCCCATACCGACCACCCCTCACCGCCGCTCCCATCCCAACCACCCCTCACCACTCGCTGATCGCCGCTCCCCACTCCCCGCTCATCAACGCTCGCGCTTTTTTTCTAAAATCTCTATGCGAAACCATAACCTTTATCATTTTACCCTAAACCATAGCTCAACGCACCCATATGGAAGATTTTTTCCAATAGCTCGACACGAATCCTACTTCCCAACCAACTCTCGACGCGAACCCTACTTCCCAGCGTGACAGGTCTGGTTTTCCAACGCTCTATTCTTCCGCATTAAATGGGTATGTGTTATGATCCCCTTACGATTTTAGGTTGTGTTTGGAAACCTACTTTCCTACCTGCTCTTGAGGGTTCTAACTCTACTTTCCAACCATTCATATTATCTTTGATTCAAGTAGTTTTTGTTCATTCACTTTAAATCAGTATGTATGCCTTCATTTATTTTCGATTTTTTGGTTCCATTTCGCTAAAATGTACTGTCTATTATGATCCCCTTATGAACACAAGCAATATATCATTTTATGTTGCATTTTTTTTGTAATTTACCTGTATAGAATCATTTTGATTGATATTGAAGAGGTCAAAATTAGGTGGGGAGGAGGGGGGATGTGCTGTAGGGGGGGATGGGCAGGGGTGAGGTGAGGAGGAGGGGGATGGATAGGGGGTTGGAGGTGGCTGTGCAGGTGGGGGAGAAGGGGGGATGTGCTGGGGGAAAGAAAAGATAAGATATGGGGGTGAAAGAACATCCATGTTGATGGCAGCACCAATACATCAACGACTAGAAAAACCTGATCATCGATCAACAACGTCTCCAACTGATCATCTATCAACAATGTACCCAATGGGGTATATAAAAGAAATGAATAACCAATGAATTATCAATGGTCCTCATGAAAATCATAGAATTTTTACCTTACAAGGGCTCTATAGTAGAAGATTGACCACTCCACATGGGAATTATTAATTAACAGGTATAGAAAACACTGGTCACTCAATCAGTAACAAGCCCACTATGGTATCCTCAAGAGTACCTTTAACACATATAAATATCTTAAGGAAATCCGACCATAACTTCTATCCCACAACATCGTCCCATCCCAATGGTTCCAATAGTTCCAATCCTAAAAAAAGGCGGTAATCCTCAACTATTATAACCTTGAGAAATAGGTACCAACATGTCTGGATAAAACAAGATCTCTTCATATATACTACTTGATTATAATTTTCAGGATCTATATGAAATAACATTGAACAAAACTAGCTTAGATTTCAAAATCCATTCCAACTAATGATCTCATAACCCTCACACATGATTCTCATCTCACAACCCAACCTGCTGGAGGATTCTGAATCCAATCCTTGAAGAAATCCTGAAAAATAATTATTTTAGTCCAAAACTACATAAAGACCACATTCAAACACAGAAAGTATTCCATCATAGAAATTTATATGAAAAACTGATCAAAATTGAATACTCATAAGTCGAATTTTGACTCCAGGGTTAAAATAGGGTAAACACAACAAGGAGAAAAAAGTACCCAACCTGTACTTTAGGTACATGATATGTAACCCAAAATTTCCCCTCATTCCATGTGACATAGACTTCTCAGTGTGTAATTTTCCAAAGTACACATCATGTGTTCCGGTATATGATGTTTACCCCCACCTGGGTACATTCACATACAAGGCCCCACTTAGCATGAAAAATTCCCTACTACGTGGAATGTATCACCCCATACACAATCTTTACCCCACATATGGTTCCCATGTATGTACCTATCCATATATCCCCCCCCCCCCACACAAGGTCTACCCACGCACAATTCCTATCTATGTACCTCGCACTATATATAGCTTTATACCCTACATGGTCATCTGCCACTAGCACACCCCGAGTCACCACTACATGGCGTGTAACCCACCCCCTTGTATTAATCTTTTAGTTCCCAAAACCCATCTTTCCCAAGTACGAAGAACACATGATGTGTGTTCTAAAAAACTACACATCATGTACATGAGTTCTCTCAAACTAAACCCCCCCAAAAATATCCCAAAACACCTAATTTCTCCAAAGTATCCATAGATTGAATCCTGAATGGGGGGAGGGGGCTGGGATGTGCAGGGGGTTAGGCTAGGTAGGGGGAGGGGGCTGGGTAGGGGGGCTGTGCAGGTGGGGTAGTGGGGGGGTTGTGCAGGTGTGGGGGGGCTGTGTAGGTGGGGGGGCTGGGCAGATGGGGGAGGGGGCTGGGCTGGGGGGTTGTGCAGGTGGGGGTGGTGGTTGTGCATGTGGGGGAGGGGGTGGGATGTGTAGGGGGTTAGGCTAGGTAGGGGGGCTGTGCAGGTGGGGTAGTGGGGGGGTTGGGCAGGTGGATGAGTATGGAGATGAACTTGAGTTCCTTGAACCCAATTAGGGAACTGCAGAACGAGATTAATAAGTCATTATGTTGAGAAACATCAGACCCTTGTACCTTTATTTAATGATAAATGTTATCAATATTTGAAAATATTACATTGACTATGATTTTTGGTTTAATATCATTCCAATGTTGACACATTCTCATATGTGATATGATGAGGACAATATAGAACCTTCCACATAGATACTACAACTCTGTGTCCAATGCAAGAAATGTTCATAAGTCCAATCCATGCTTGGGGATCAATTTGGAGACCTCATTTCTGAATCATAATTTATAGTAATTCAGTAGGATAAAAACTTCATTAACTTTTTAGGAAGGCCTCTTTAAACTTTTCTGACCTCTCAAACATAACTACGTTCTTAGTAATCCTAGTCATAGGCACTTCTAAAGGGTTAAAGATTTAAATGAACCACATGTAAAACCCAAACAAACAAAGAAAACCCACAATCTCAAACATGTTTTGTATGCCTTCTCATGACACCACAACCTATACATTCTTTGGGTCCACATAAATTCCCACATTATAGATTACGTGCCTAAGAAAACATACTTTATGGAAGAATAAGTGACACTTTGAGATCTTATAAAACATATAATGTGGTCAAAGTGTACAAAAAAATCTATAGGTTTCCAATGTGTATATCAATGGTCGGTGAGTATATAAGGATATCAACAATAAGAACCACAATGAATGAGTTGAGATATGTATGGAAGATCTCATTCATGAGATCCATAAACACCATTGGATTAATTTTAAACATAAAAGGAAAGTCAAGATATGTATGGAAGATGCCTTAATAATTTTCACACCATTTGTAATATGAAATCATATATATACATTCATTCAACTAATCAATTCATGTTCTTAAAAAAGTTCCACATGTCTCATTACTGCTAAGTAAAAAATTCCAAGGATCAATATTTTCCCTCATGTACCTCTTTATTACCTCTTTATTACCTCTACACAAGTAGTAATTTACCGCTTTCAAAATAGTAAATTATCTTCACACATGTCTTTTCTAGCCCAATGTATTTATATGTATCCACTACTTTTACCCTTATCAAAGCCCTAGACTAATACTTCTCACTCAATATAGCTCATCACTCAACTCCCAACATCTTCCATACTACTAAAGGTAGTGTCTCATACAACTATATATCACATACCAACCTTCTCACTCAACAAAAATCCATGTTAATACATTATGATAAATGTAAATACATTTTCTAAAATAATACCATATTAACCATGGTAGTTCTAATATCACATTCCAAACGCTCCATTATCACTCATGGTTGGGTTCATCTAGAACCTTATCACTCAAGGTTAGGCCATTATATTGACCGCTGCCTTATCAATCATAGTAGGGTTAGATATCATTTTATAATATGATAACTTCATTATCACTCAAGTAAGGGTCCTTCTAGAACCTTATCACTCAAGGTGTTTTCATTCCTTATTATATATCACTATACTTGTTATAATTTCTCACCCAACATGTGTATGAAATAACAACAAGGGCATTTGGTCTATATCATAGCTCACCAGATAGGTACAAGGTTCTAGTTACTCGGGACCTATTCCCCCTACCTTATCAATCATGTTAGTGTGAGATATCGTTTTATAATATGATAGCATCATTATCACTCAAGTAAGGGTCCTTCCAACACCTAATCACTCAAGGTGTTTTCATTCCTTAAGATATTTCACTATACTTGTTAGAATTTGTCACACAACATGTGTATGAAATAAAAAGGGCATTTGGTCCATATCATAGCTCACCAACTAGTGTACCACCATGAGGACCATGATCCCATGTGATAAATGGTTAATTTTTATGATTCTCCCTATGGATCATCATTCAAATTTTAATGGATACAAAAATCAGCTATGGAAGGTATATACTAAAATTCATGTAGTAATCTACTGGATTGTCATGGAGGATTATATGAATGTTTGCATTACAGATTGGGGATAGAATATTACCTTGTAATCTTATCCTCTTAGAATATGATAGAAAATTTCCAAAGTGATCCCAATAGATGATGTAAATGATTCATAACCACTAACAAACACCATGTTGGATGTCATCATAGTAGATCCCCTTGAAAATTAATCATGTGATATCTCTCATGAATCAAGTAAATATTTATCCCCATAGAATCTATGTGTCACAGAAGCCTGACCAATATCCATCTCTTAAACACAAACCAATACCTTGATAAATGCAACAATATAAATAAATCTCTTGACGTTATAGAAGTCATTGCCCCATAGTATATGATTCTCCCATCATTATACTCTAGGAACAAAAGGGTTATAATGGTCATAGTGTAAATATCCTTCTAGGTTAGTATATTGAATGATTAAATTCATTGAAAAAATATCAAATTTATCCTGGAGTAATCAAAACCAATAACCCTTATCTGATAGATCAGAATTGAGGTAGGGGATTCTTCATATATGAGTTATAAACTTGAATTTCCAATATCCCCCTCCCTATTTGATCAACAAGAAAACATTTTGTTGGTTCTTGTTCTCTCTACCACATCAATATGCGAACCATAAAAGGGGAAGGGATGTGAGTAAGCCTTCAAAAATGAGATGATTATTTCTATGTGTTTCTTGTGTGTGTTTTTTTTTGTGATTGCAGGTGATTGAAGTGAGTTTTTGTGAGTTTTATATGTGTGCATTGGTGTGTTTTCTATGTTTGCAGGTTGCAGTGTTCCTATGACAAAGTGGTGTGTGCAGTGGTGTGTTTTCTGTGTGTGCAGTGGTGTGTTTGTAGGTTGCAGGTTGCAGTGTTTTTGTGAGTTTTCTATGTGTGCAGTGGTGTGTTTTCTATGTGTTTTCTGTGCAGTGGTGTGTTTTGTGAGTTTTCTATGTGTGCAGTTGTGTGTTTTCTATGTTTTCAGGTTGCATTGGTGTGTTTTTTTTTTATTACAGTGTATTTGAGATGGCACGTTTTTTACAGAGTTTTCATTACAGCCTACAGTTGATTGCAGGCTGTTTCATCTTAATTTAATGGGGGTCTAACCCAACGGTTTCAAAACCGTTGGGTTATACCTGTGTGATGCTGCTGCATTTCCCAACGGTTCAAAACCGTTGGTTTATACCCCTGCTGCTGCATTTCCCAACGATTCAAAACCTTTGGGTTATACCCCTGCTGCTACCTTTCCCAACGGTTCAAAACTATTGGGTTATACCCCCTGCTGCTGCATTTACCAACGGTTCAAAATCGTTGTGGTATACCTTGCTACTTTTCCCAACGGTTCAAAACCGTTGGGGTATATCCCCTATATGTTTATGCCAATGGTTCTAAAACTGTTGGCATACCCCTGTGCGCTGGTTTTTCCAACGGTTCAACTGAACCTTTGGTATAAAAGAAGTCTAAATAGCCTTTCCCAATGGTTCAGGGTGAACTGTTGGTATAAGGATTTCCCAACGTCTCACAGCCCAACGGTTTCTAAAACTATTGGGATAAGTTTTCCCAATGATTTTAGGGCATTTCCCAACGGTTTAAAACCGTTGGGAAAACATGGATTCCCAGTAGTGAGGCCATACTGCTATAGTGTGCTGCTAAAATTCCAGCACACTACAATATCAAATTGAAGTATATGGAAGTATCATAATATAATTGAAATAAAAATTACACCATAAATTTAAGAAAAAATAATATATAGATATTTCAAACATTGTTTTTTAAAATTATATCAACAAATACAATTTATCGCAAACATTCAAAAACATCAATGGTTTCATGTCTTTGGCACCCAACCCCCTCTCAAAAATTTTTGATCATGGTATCAATTTCTAAAAAAACCACCCCAACTCAAGAAAAAGAATTTATAGTATAAGAAAACAATTTTTATGTTATTAATACTTCAAATAAATAAATTAAACATAAATATGAAATAATGCATTAATAAATTGTCATTATTAAACTGAAACCACATAATTTGAGTCATTCTAATCACAGCATGTATCAAACTAAGGTTCAGATGATTCCTACATGCCACAAATAACTTATAGATTTTTTTCCTAAAGTATAAAAACAATCTAAATGTGTTTTCTTGGTTTTGAGTATGTCACATGTGTTTTGAACTAAAATGTCATTTTTAAACTCAAAAACACATAGTTTGAGTCATACCGGACACATTGTATATCATATTAAGGTGAAGCTAATTCCTATATATCACAAATGACTTATGTATTATTTCCCTAAAGTATCAAAATAATCTAATTGAGTTTTATTTCTTTTAATAATGTGATGTTTGTTTTGAAATAATATGTCATTTTTAAATAAAAAAACATACTTGAAGTAATATCGATCACACGATGCGTCAGATTAACGTGGGGTTGATTCATACATGTCACAAATGACTTGAAGATTGTTATACTAAATTATCAAAAAAATATGAATGTGTTTTCATGGTTTTGAGTATGTCACATGTCTTTTTTACTAAAATTTCAATTTGAACTAAAACACACACTTTCATTCATATCGATCACATCGTGTTTCGGTTTAACGTGAAACTAATTATTATACATCATAAATGACTTATGAATCTTTTTCATAAAGTATCAACATAATATAAGCGTGTTTAATTAGTTTTCAATGAGTGACACACATTTTGAACTAAAATGTCAATTTTAAACTCATAATAGACACTTTGAGTCATATCGATCACATTGTGTATTGGATTGACACGCGGTTGATTCCTACACATCAAAAATTACTTAAGGATAATTTTCCGAAAGTATCAAAATATTTTGAATCTGTTTTCTCTATATTGAGCATGTGACATGTGTTTTGAACTAAAATGTCAATTTTAAATAAAAAGACACACTTGGAGTCATACCAGTCACACCGTGCATCAGATTGATGTATGATCAATTCCTAATCATCAAAAATTACTTAAGGATTTTTGTAATAAATTACTAAGTCAATCGAAATGTGTTTTTTGGTTTTGAGGGTGTCACGTGTATTTTTTGCTAAAATGACAATTTCACTAAAAACACATACTTTGAGTCATATTGGTCACATCATGTGTCAGTTTGATGTGAGACTAATTACTACACATCAAAAATGACTTATGAATAATTTTACTAAATTATCAAGCTAATATGATCATGTTTTCTTTGTTTTTAGTGATTGATACATGTTTTGAATAAAAATGTCAATTTTAAACTGATAATAGATTATTTGAGTCATATCAGGAACACCGTGTATCGGATTGACCTGTAGATAATTCTTACACATCAAAAATTACTTATGGATCATTTTCCTAAAGTATAAAAATAATATGAATGTGTTTTATAAGTTTTGAGTATATGATATATGTTTTGAACTAAAATTTTAATTTTAAATAAAAAGAAACACTTGGACTAATATTGATCACATGGTGCATCATATTAATATGAGGTTGATTTCTACATGTCACAAATGACTTAAGGATCATTTTCTTAAAGTGTCAAGACAATCTGAATGTGTTTTCTATCATGTTCCATTTTTACTAAAGTGTCAATTTAAACTGAAAACACACACTTTGAGTCATATCGGTCACATCATGTGTTGGTTTGATGTAGGGATAATTCCTACACATCAAAAATTACTTATGAATCATTTTCCGAAAGTATCAATACATTTCATACTCATTTGATCATTTTTTAATGAGTGATATGTGTTTTGAACTAAAGTGTTAATTTTAAATTGATAACTAATACTTTGAGTCATACCGGTCACACTATATATTGGATTGACATGTGGTTGATTATGACATGTCAAAAATGACTTATAGATCATTCACCCAAAGTATAAAAACAATATAAATTTTTTTTCTAGGTTTTGAGTATGTGATGTTTGTTTTGAACTAAAATGTCAATTTTAATTAAAAATACACACTTTGAATCATACCAATCACATGGTGAATTATATTGATGTGTGGTTTATTTGTACTAATAAAAAATGGCTTAAGGATCATTTTCTTAAAGTATCAAGACAATATGAATGTATTTTCTTGGTTTCGAGTATTTTAGGTGTCTTTTTTACTAAAATTCCAATTTAAATTGAAAATACTCACTTTGAGTCATACCGATCACATCGTGTGTCAGTTTGATGTTAGACTAATTCATACACATCAAAAATGACTTATGAATAATTTTCCTAAAGTATCAAGATGATATGAGTGTGTTTTCTTAGTTTTTAGTGAGTGACGCACATTTTGAATTAAAATGTCAATTTTAAACTGATAACAGACACTTTAAGTCATACCGGTCACACCGAGTGTCAGATTTATGTGCCATTGATTCCTACACATCACAAATGACTTAAGGATTTTTTTTCCTAACATATCAAAATAATATGAATGTGTTTGATTTATTTTTAGTATGTGACATGTGTTTTGAACTTAAATGTCAACTTTAAATAAAAAGATACACTTTGATTCATATTGATCAAATCATGCATAAGATTGATGTGAAGTTGATTTCTATATGTCAAAAATGACTTTAGTGTCATTTTCCAAAATTATAAAGACAATAAAAATTAATTTTCTCTATTTTGATTAGGTTATGTGTCTTTTTTACTAAAATTTTAATTTAAACTCAAAACACACTCTTTAAGTCATTTCAGTAACAGTGTGTGTCATTTTGATTTGATACTGATTCCTGCACATCAAAAATGAATTATGAATCATTTTCTTAAATTATCAATAAAATCTAAGAACATTTTTTTGTTTTCATTGAGTGACAGATGTTTTAAACTAAAATTTCATTTTTAAATTGATGACAAAAAATTTGATTCATATCAGGCACACCATGTATCGGATTGACCTGTGGATGATTCCTACACATCATAAATGACTTATGGATCATTTTCTTGAAGTATCAAAAAAATATGAATTAATTTGATTTGTTTTGAGTATGTGATGTGTGTTTTGAACTAACATGTTAATTTTAAATAAAAAGAGACACTTTGAGTCATACCAGTCACACGATGCATCAGATTGATATGTGGTTGATTTATACAAATCAAAAATGTGTTAAGGGTCATTTTCCTGAAGTATCAAAATAATACGAATATTTGTGCCCTATTTTTAGTATGTCATGTTCTTTTATTTACTAAAATGTCAATTTAAACTAAAAACACACACTTTGAATCATATCGATCACATCATGTGTCAGTTTGATGTGATACTAATTCATAAATGTCACAAATGACTTATGAATTGTTTTCCTAAATTATCAAGACACACTACTGGAAAAAGAGACATTTCCAATGGTTCACAACTGTTGGGAAAGGCCGTAGAACTGTTGGGAATATCTATCCCAACGGTTCTGCAAACCGTGGGGAAGTAAGCCGTTGGGAAAAGTTTTCCCAACGGTTTACAAAGAACTGTTGGGATAGGTTAGAAAAATCAACCTATCCCAATGGTTTACATTAACCATTGGCATATGTTTTCCCAACGGTTTTAAGTAAACCGTTGGGAAAACCCAACAAAATCTCTAGCTTTTCCCAACGGTTCACTCAAAACTGTTGGGAAAAGCTAATTATACATCTTTTCCCAACGGTTTGAAACCATTGGGAAAGAGTTTATACCAACAGTTCCATCTGAACCATTGGTATAAACCTCCTTAGAAGACTATGCCAATGGTTTCAAACCATTGGCATAGCCTATGTTGTGCAAATTGCACAGCAGCCTGCAATTTGCACAGCTGCCTGCAATTTACACAGGGGAGGAGCAGGGTCTCCATTCACCTATGATTCTTCAATCCCTCTCCTTTACCTGCAATAACCAAATAACATATACATATACAGAACAAATTCATATACATTTAACATATAATACATCCTGAAACTATACACATTTAGAATTAAATCAGAATTCATAATGTAATTATAAAGATACATAATTTAGAATTCATTTAGAATTCATTTTAAAATTCATTTAGAATTAATTTAGAATTAATTTTAAAATTCATTTAGAATTCAATTTCAAATTTAGATGACAATTATATGTGAAATTTTGAATTCAATTCATAATTTGATCGGTTTTTCGTATACAGGTGTTTTTACTATATATGATATCCATTTTAAACAAAATACATGCACTTGGAGTAGTACCGGTCACACCATGCCTCGTATTGAGGCATGATTGACTAGTGCACGTCACAAATAACCCATTTATCATTTTCTTAAAGTATCAACATATTCTGAAAGGGTTTCGTTGGTTTTCCGTATGCTAGTTATTATCACTTAAAATGTGGTTCATTTAAAAAAATGACATTTTTTAGTGATTCCCGCCACACTGTGACTCGGATTGAGGCGGGGTTGACTCGTAAACGTCACAAATAACCCATGGATTGTTTTCCTAAAGTTTCAATAGAATCCGAATGCATTTGGTCAGTTTTTCGTATGTTAGTTGTTGTTTTCACTTAAAATGCTTTCCATTTCAAATAAAAGTGATCCACTTTGAGTTGTGGCAGCCACACCAAGGATCAGATTGAGGCGCAGTTGACTCATACACATCACAAATGACCCATGGATCCTTTTCCTAAAGTATCAACACAATCCGAATGTGTTTGGTCAGTTTTCCGTATGTCAGTTGTTCTTTTCACTTAAAATGAAGTCCATTTTAAACTATAGAGAGACACTTAGAGTGATCTCGGCCACACCGCGACTCGGATTGAGGTGGGGTTGACTCTTAAACGTCAAAAATGACCCATGGATCGTTTTCATAAAGTTTCAACAGAATCCTAATGCGTTTGGTTGGTTTTCAGTATGTCAGTTGTTGTTTTCACTTAAAATGTTTTCCAATTCAAAGAAAAGTGAGTCACTTTGAGTTGTCCTGGCCACACCAAGGATCTTATTGAGGAACGGTTGACTCGTAAATATCAAAAATGAACCATGTATTGTTTTCCTAAAGTTTCAATAGAATCCAAATGCGTTTTGTGGGGTTTCAGTATGTCAGTTGTTGTTTTCACTTAAAATGTTTTCCATTTCAAAGAAAAGTGAGTCACTTTGAGTCGTGACGGCCACACCGAGGCTCAGATTGAGGCGCAGTTGACTCGTACACGTCACAAATGACCCATGGATACTTTTAATAAAGTATCAATAGAATCCGAATGTGTTTGGTCGGTTTTCCATATGTTAGTTGTTCTTTTCACTTAAAATGAAGTCCATTTTAAACTATAGAGAGACACTTCGAGTGGTTCAGGCCACACCGCACCTCGTATTGAGGTGGGGTTAACTCTTACATGTCACATATGACTCATGGATTGTTTTCCTAACGTTTCAATGGAATCTGAATGCATATGGACGGTTTTCCATATGTCAGTTGTTGTTTTTACTAAAAATGATGTCCTTTTGAAACAAAAGAGAGACACTTTGAGTGGTTCCGGCCACACCGTGCCTCAGATTGAGGTTCGGTTGACTCATACAGATCACATATGACCCATGGATAATTTTCATAAAGTTTCAACAGAATCTGAAGGTGTTTGGTAGGTTTCTCGTATGTCAGTTGTTTATTTCACTTACAATTTAGTCCATTTTGAACAAAAGAGAGATAGTTTGAGTGGTCTCGGCCACACTATAAGGCCCCAGCCTTAAACCTTACTTAATCTTGAGTTATTACAAGATTACACATTGAGGATATTTTCAGGTTTAGAGTTTTAGAGAATTAGATCATGAAACTTGCATTACATTCCACATTTAAACAAAGTGGTTACATAAAAGACAGTATTCATTCTTCCCATCAACGGAAACATATTTAAAATATAACACGGATTCTTTCTTGACACATCCTTGACACTATCATCACATCATGTACCTTTCCCTTGACCTGTGAAAAACATTTCAAAAACTTGGGATGAGCATAAAAATCTCAGTAAGGGTTACAAAAAAATATGGAAAGGAAACATGAGTTCATATATACATGATAATGAAATCATACTTTACCCATAAAACATAGGCACTTTAACATACCTCATCAAACCATGAATAAATCATAGAAAACATAAGACATAAAGGTAACTTGAGGAATTCATAACATTCTTACGTAGGGAGTAACCCTCTTGGTTACATTTGGAATACCCATCACAGTATATTCCCTAAATCTCTTCGGATAAACCTTAACGTTTCACTCCTTCGCGTTACCCAATGCATTGGAGAGCTATATCGGGCTCACCCGCCCTTAGTTTATCACGGAACCACACATTCTTCATAACAATGCCCAAGAACCATAACATAATCGTATCACATAAACATGAATAAAGGAAACATAACATTTCCACATTTCAATCACAATATAACATTTTAGGATATTAAAATAATGAATCCATTCAAAAAGAAACCATTTCCAAAACCATTTAAAACATTTAATAAAGAGATTTTTGAATCAAAGTGTCTCATACCACCTTGAAGCTTTTAACATTTTAAACCATTAATATCCATATAAATAAATCCTTAAAACCATTTTGAAAACATGGATATTAATACGAACAAATAATTAAAACATTTAAAACGATATTTTGGTTAAAGGGGTTTTACCAAAATTAGAGACACTTGAATACAATAATCGAGGAATAACATTTAGTCAGAACTTTATAATATCATGAGAATAAAAGGATTCATGATATAATACTCCAAAGGACCGTATATACACCATATAAGAGTGAATTTGTGCATAACAACAATGAACCCTCGATAGAAATGTCAAATGTGATGAAATCCCTTATAAAGAAGGTATCCTTAAATTAAGGACAAATAAATCTCAAAAATATGTGTGAAGAATATATATACACCCAATATAAGTGGATATTAAGTGTAAAACAATAAAATGTCATTCACACATATTCAATGGATGACATATTCAATGACTACAAGTTGAACCCAAAGAAATCGAAATTGGGTTAAAAAGTTCCCTTGACAGCCTAACGGCATCACATCAAAATGAGTTGATGAGAGATAAAAAGTGTATCTCATAACTTGGACATAAAATTCACATCAATAAGGATGTATGAGAACATATCCCAACATAAAAATATGTAAATTAAAAGACCCAATAAAAGAAGTCTTTTAAAAAAGAGGAGGGTGAAAGGTTCCCTTACCGACTTGGGTATCTTTCAAAACATACACCCCATGAAAGAAAGACAATAGGTCATTGATGTAAATACTCATAAACGAAATTATATTACACAAAGAGTAGAATAATGGGAAGTACATACACCACTCAATGGAATTTGTGGCAAATGTAGCATAAATCTCACGGGAATAAAAGTGAGATGAAAAAATCCCTTACGAAAACACGGCAGCCTAACGGCGCCACATAAAACTTCCGAATATGGATTGATGAGATCAAATAGAGTATCCCATCATATTACAATATAATTTACAGAAAGTGTAATATAAAAGATCATCCCAATAACAAGAAATATGATCTTTAAAAGGAATGACATAAAAGTGTGCTCTTAAAAAGAAAGAGAGGAGTAGGATCCCTTACCTCGGGTCCGACTTGACTCGATCGTTCTTTAATATCCTGAATAATAAACTTGAGTTAATTTCTAATTCCTTAAAAACCTTTTTCAAGTTAATTATTACTTTTATACCACTTATTACCATGTCATAAACATTATGTAATCATTTAAGTTAATAATATTTGTTTTGCCGATATTTGTTTCTTAAGTTGAAAGTGGACTTCTTACAATTACATGTTGTTCGTGTGGCCAAATGTTTATTATATCCAGAATTGTATTCATTATGTAGATATCATATATGTCATATATATCCAGTAAATGAATGCATTTATAACATTACATAATCATTTAGAGGTAAGAAATGAAATGCACCGTTCATGGAGACGGTAAGCCGTACGTACGCATGAACGCTACTTTCATTTCTATTTCATATTTTATAGAATGGAATAATAATGATATAAAGGTATATTATAATTCCAGTATAATATCATATATAATATCATATTTCCATCCTTTATACATCCCACATATGGTATTTAACGAATCAAATCACTTTGAGGGGGCGGTAGTCCGCACTTCCTTAAATGAAGATATCGCGTATACCCATAATGGAAGCCATAAAGGTAAGACAAAAATGAAAAATACAGAAGCATAAATAAAACATAAACATATTATATATCATATATAAAAATAGTGACATCATAATGGCCACCTTTGAAGGTGTTAAATGAGTATTGAACAATCATCGTTTCGGGAGGCGGAATTTCACCATCCACGGAAACCGTATGTTCTTTAACCATTTGATGGAGTTTTGTGAGAGTGTAGCTCGAATAAATCTTATAAAAACATCCTAGTATATTGAAGATACTGGTGTTGTTACAAAAGAAGTAAATAAAAAGAGTTTAGGGGGTTGGAGAAGCAAAATAAAACAAATGAACATGAGAGAAAGAATTACCTTTAAAAGTGTAACTCCTTTTGATTTGAGCCTAAATGCTTCCTTTGAAAGGATTCTGCCCAAAGGGAATCCTCTAGGATGAGGAGAGGGATGTGGAGAGAGTAAATGGGCAGGGGTTGGCCGAGCCAAATGCTTGAGGAGTGTGTGAAATGAGGTAGAGGTGGGGGCCTTTTATAAGAGGAGAGGAGGGGTACTTTTGGAAAGTAAAGAAATATTACTTTATTTGAAAATGTGTTTCGGTTTCAAAAGGTCCCACATTGATATAATTCGTGGATAAGGTGATAAGGCTTCTAAATCCACTCATCCAATAAGTTTTGGACATGTGTAGTTCATATATTTTACATTATCTTTCCATTTTATTTAAATCGTCAAATAATGATGTCATCGCTGCATCATTATTATGTCATAAATAATTTAATTTATTTAATGTCTAAAAATTATAAAAAAAATACTATGATGTAGGAACTCTTTTTATATTTCCAATGAATATTTATAATCAAAAAGATGACTTGTATAACCCCACTTAAAAATTATTTTAGTAAAACATATCATGTTTGTGTCAATTTTTCTTTTACATTAAATAAAATGTTATTTATGTCATTTCCCAACCAAAGTGGATCCATGGGGTCCCCAAGTTGACCCATGGCTTGTCTTGGTCGGCCATGATACAACCAATAGGTGTAGGACAAGTGTCATGGTGTTTTCACATTCTTATAATATCATTTTTACCTTAAACTACACTAATTACCTCTAATCGCGATTAAAAACTTAATAAGTTACTATTCACCAAAAAATTATTTTAATCTCATTGAACCACATTTTACTTCTTAATGACAACCATTTATGTTGGATTTTTGAAAATAAAAACACAATGATAGCAAAATTTCATTTAAACGGAAAATCAGTTTTTATAAGTACCACTTAGTGGTTTCACTATTCATCAAAAATTGAAGTTTTTCAGAAAAATCCCAAAAATTCACCCTAAGCTATATTTGATATTCTGAATTCAAAAATGAAGTATGTTTTACAAAATTCAAAACATATAAGTTGCATTAATTAATTTAATAATTAATTCCCGCTGTCATGACAAATAGCGTGTTTTTATGAAACCATAAGTATCAAAAGATTGGCACTAGTTTAAGTCCGATTTCAAAGTGAAATCAATTCCAACGACCACTATTGGATTTAATGGTAAAAATATTTTCTAATTTCACTTTAAAACCAATTAAAAATATTATCTAATCATATAAATAAATTAGTTTAAAAAGAGGTTTTGAATTAGAACACAACATTTTACACTATTCATTAAAAAATGAACTTTACCGGAAAAATACCAAAAAAATTACACAAAGTAAAATTTGATGTCCCAATTATTAATAAGAGTTTTATTTGGTCCAAAATAATGTATAAGAGTGATCAAAACTATATTTAATGATGGTTCTCCATCAAAAGGCGACAAGTGAAACTTTAGTGAAAACTAGGGCATATACGCCTAAAATTGAATTCTTTCCGTATTTTAAGCCTTTATCCTTTATTGGATAAATGTATAAACATTTAAAAACATATATAATCATATTTTAGTTATTTCTATCCATTCCCGCCATTACAACGGCTACATGTTAACTAACATTTAAAATTTATTATTAGAGTGCAACGTAAGATTCCGAAGAAACTCGTTGTTGCGTGTTGGGTACGCCATCAAGCATAGAGTCCCCTTTAAATTCATATCAATATTTTATTCACAAATATGGATAAATATGAAAATTTCATATTCTTTATTTACCTGGGGTGTTACATCCTTCCCCCCTTTTGGGAATTGCGTCCTCGCAATTTTAAAAAAATTTGAACTCGAAAACATCCTTGAAAGTCCCACATCGGAACAAGAGTCGGTAAAGCAATCACTTTAAAATAAAGAAAGATAAGCACAGAGGTCACCCGAGTTAACCCATACTAGGATTACAAGTATGAAAATATGGACATGGAGGAGAAAACATAGGGTCATGTTCTGATGGAGAGTGATAGAAAACATGTTTAGGATAAAGTTAACAATAAGAAAATCACAAACTTGTGATGGGTTAAACGGTGTTGGGTTCCCTAGTAGGAAAAGTTAACAGACAAAATTTTTGTATTAAGTTACTTTTTATTGAGGAATTTATTCATAAGGAAGCATAATCACTTATCATGTTGACTTTCAAATTTTACTAGATTCCTTAGTCAAACTCATATTTTTTCCAAAAGACGAGTATTTAGGGAGACTTTTTCGCATTAAGAGTACTATAATGAACTTCTAGAGAATCACCTAATCCCCAAAAGAGAACTATATACATCCCATGTATTTAGGCTTTAACCAAAACCAAAACCAAAAAGGTTAGTACAAGATCAGATAATCCAGAAAAGGATAACCCCTTATAAAAAGAAAATCTATTCTTAATCTCTAAAATTTGTCCAACAAAACCCAAAGTTCAACGAGGACCATCCGATAAATAATTTGTCTATAAAATTCTTGAAAGTAAACCAATATAAGATTGAAACCCAAATATTTTAAGGATATAGTCACATAGTCTTCCAAGTTAAATCGTAACATTTATCTCCAAACAACATTAGTCGCTCCTAAAGTCTCACATTGAAAAGTAATTATCCTAATCACATATCCTCCATGATAGGTTAATAATTTTCATAAATAACCCAAAATAAACTTACTCTTAATTCATAAAATCATATAACTAGAAAGAATTAGTCAAACTAACCAGGGACTTCACGTAGTCCAGTGGTAGGCGATAAATACCAGTCGCACTTTGGTTGTGGGTTCGATTCCCGCAGCATTGTCCGACGCGACGGGTTGTCACACGGTCTGCGTGTTGTCCTTTTTCCAAAACTATATAATTCTCAAATCATTACCCAAAAAGGGATAAAATCATCAAAAATAACCATAACATAATTTAACCTCAATTTTATCTCATGCCTTTCACTTCAATCATAACATATGGTAACCCATAATTACCTCAAAAGTAAGGATCATATAAACCCAAATGGTTCTTTATAACTATGTCCACAAAAGAAAAGATAACTATTACTTGAATAAAATTTGCCTATATTAAACATCAGGGTTACACATAATATAAAAAGTCTTCTAATGTAACCCCATCATCAAAAGAGACTTAATACTCTTAAGAATTTCACCCTAACTCTTGAAGCCCTTATATGTTGACATCTTACTCATTCAACATTCTTCATGATCCATTATCTATTCCTTTCCAACTTATTCCGAAATACCTATTTCCTACAAACAAAATCATGAATCATATCCTAAGATTCCAAAATAAGAAAACAATAGTCATGAAATAGTACATACCTTTGATTGGTCATTGTCAGTTTCTTCATCCTCAATCGGAATGGCATTAGGTATTGGTAAACGAATATTGGTACGCTCTTGGTGACTCCATTCACGAAACATCTTCATAGGACATGTGTTTGCATAATGACCATGCACACCACATTTAAAACATTCAATTGATCCCTCAGAAAGAACTTCTTTCCCTTTCCTCGAGTCAACTGGATGCTTCCTTTTTCCATGGAAGTTTCTTGCTTTATGACCTTAATTTCCACATCTATAGCATATTTCTGTCCCTTTGAAACATTTTCCTAGGTGTTTCTTTCCACATCTTTGACACATAGGTTTTTGAACACACTTACCTTTATGATTATTACCTGTACTTCTGTAGGGATTTGTTTCTTGCATATATAATGTCTTAGAGAAATCTCCAAGGTTTAGGTGGTCAATCATGACTCCAGATAGTTGGTTCCGGATAATCACAAGAGTTCTCATTGCAGCTCCCATATCATTCAGTTGCTTGCTCAAAACACTGTCATAGTTTCCTTCACATCCACTGTTACTTTGGTGCCTGCTAGATCCATCCATTTACTAAAACCAAAAAGGTCAATGTGAGTATATCAACAAAACCATCATGTACTAATGAATAAGATAAACAATAAGATATACTTACTCATTCACTTTATCTAAAACTTAGACTCTTGTCTGAAATCCTAACCATTATGGTAATGTCAGTTATGCTTAAAGAATACCCTAACTTCTAAAGTTATCTAAACCGACCTTTGATACCAACTATAAGGCCCCAGCCTTAAACCTTACTTAATCTTGAGTTATTACAAGATTACACATTGAGGATCTTTTCAGGTTTAGAGTTTTAGAGAATTAGATCATGAAACTTGCATTACATTCCACATTTAAACAAAGTGGTTACATAAAAGACAGTATTCGTTCTTCCCATCAACGGAAACATATTTAAAATATAACACGGATTCTTTCTTGACACATCCTTGACACTATCATCACATCATGTACCTTTCCCTTGACCTGTGAAAAACATTTCAAAAACTTGGGATGAGCATAAAAAGCTCAGTAAGGATTACAAAAAAATATGGAAAGGAAACATGAGTTCATATATACATGAGAATGAAATCATACTTTACCCATAAAACATAGGCACTTTAACATACCTCATCAAACCATGAATAAATCATAGAAAACATAAGACATAAAGGTAACTTGAGGCATTCATAACATTCTTACATAGGGAGTAACCCTCTTGGTTACGTTTGGAATACCCATCACAGTATATTCCCTAAATCTCTTCGGAGAAACCTTAACGTTTCACTCCTTCGCGTTACCCAATGCATTGGAGAGCTATATCGGGCTCACCCGCCCTTAGTTTATCACGGAACCACCCGTTCTTCATAACAATGCCCAAGAACCATAACATAATCGTATCACATAAACATGAATAAAGGAAACATAACATTTCCACATTTCAATCACAATATAACATTTTAGGATATTGAAATAATGAATCCATTAAAAAAGAAACCATTTCCAAAACCATTTAAAACATTTAATAAAGAGATTTTTGAATCAAAGTGTCCCATACCACCTTGAAGATTTTAACATTTTAAACCATTAATATCCATATAAATAAATCCTTAAAACCATTTTGAAAACATGGATATTAATACGAACAAATAATTAAAACATTTAAAACGATATTTTGGTTAAAGGGGTTTTACCAAAATTAGAGACACTTGAATACAATAATCGAGGAATAACATTTAGTCAGAACTTTATAATATCATGAGAATAAAAGGATTCATGATATAATACTCCAAAGGACAGTATATACACCATATAAGAGTGAATTGGTGCATAACAACAATGAACCCTCGATAGAAATGTCAAATGTGATGAAATCCCTTATAAAGAAGGTATCCTTAAATTAAGGACAAATAAATCTCAAAAATATGTGTGAAAAATATATATACACCCAATATAAGTGGATATTAAGTGTAAAACAATAAAATTTCATTCACACATATTCAATGGATGACATATTCAATGACTACAAGTTGAACCCAAAGAAATCGAAATTGGGTTAAAAAGTTCCCTTGACAGCCTAACGGCATCACATCAAAATGAGTTGATGAGAGATAAAAAGTGTATCTCATCACTTGGACATAAAATTCACATCAATAAGGATGTATGAGAACATATCCCAACATAAAAATATGTAAATTAAAAGACCCAATAAAAGAAGTCTTTTAAAAAAGAGGAGGGTGAAAGGTTCCCTTACCGACTTGGGTATCTTTCAAAACATACACCCCATGAAAGAAAGACAATAGGTCATTGATGTAAATACTCATAAACGAAAGTATATTACACAAAGAGTAGAATAATGGGCAGTACATACACCACTCAATGGAATTTGTGGCAAATGTAGCATAAATCTCACGGGAATAAAAGTGAGATGAAAAAATCCCTTACGAAAACACGGCAGCCTAACGGCGCCACATAAAACTTCCGAATATGGATTGATGAGATCAAATAGAGTATCCCATAATATTACAATAGAATTTACATCAAGTGGAATATAAAAGATCATCCCAATAACAAGAAATATGAGCTTTAAAAGGAATGACATAAAAGTGTGCTCTTAAAAAGAAAGAGAGGAGTAGGATCCCTTACCTCGGGTCCGACTTGACTCGATCGTTCTTTAATCTCCTGAATAATAAACTTGAGTTAATTTATAATTCCTTAAGAACCTTTTTCAAGTTAATTATTACTTTTATACCACTTATTACTATGTCATAAACATTATGTAATCATTTAAGTTAATAATATTTGTTTTGCCGATATTTGTTTCTTAAGTTGAAAGTGGACTTCTTACAATTACATGTTGTTCGTGTGGCCAAATGTTTATTATATCCAGAATTATATTAATTATGTAGATATCATATATGTCATATATATCCAGTACATGAATGCATTTATAACATTACATAATCATTTAGAGGTAAGAAATGAAATGCACCGTTCATGGAGACGGTAAGCCGTACGTACGCATGAACGCTACTTTCATTTCTATTTCGTATTTTATAGAATGGAATAATAATGATATAAAGGTATATTATAATTCCAGTATAATATCATATATAATATCATATTTCCATCCTTTATACATCCCACATATGGTATTTAACGAATCAAATCACTTTGAGGGGGCGGTAGTCCGCACTTCCTTAAATGAAGATATCGCGTATACCCATAATGGAAGCCATAAAGGTAAGACAAAAATGAAAAATACAGAAGCATAAATAAAACATAAACATATTATATATAATATATAAAAATAGTGACATCATAATGTCCACCTTTTAAGGTGTTAAATGAGTATTGAACAATCATCGTTTCGGGAGGCGGAATTTCACCATCCACGGAAACCGTATGTTCTTTAACCATTTGATGGAGTTGTGTGAGAGTGTAGCTCGAATAAATCTTATAACAACATCCTAGTATATTGAAGATACTGGTGTTGTTACAAAAGAAGTAAATAAAAAGAGTTTATGGGGTTGGAGAAGCAAAATAAAACAAATGAACATGAGAGAAAGAATTACCTTTAAAAGTGTAACTCCTTTTGATTTGAGCCTAAAGGCTTCCTTTGAAAGGATTCTGCCCAAAGGGAATCCTCTAGGATGAGGAGAGGGATGTGGAGAGATTAAATGGGCCGGGGTTGGCTGAGCCAAAGGCTTGAGGAGTGTGTGAAATGAGGTATAGGTGGGGGCCTTTTATAAGAGGAGAGGAGGGGTACTTTTGGAAAGTAAAGAAATATTACTTTATTTGAAAATGTGTTTCGGTTTCAAAAGGTCCCACATTGATATAATTCGTGGATAAGGTGATAAGGATTCTAAATCCACTAATCCAATAAGTTTTGAACATGTGTAGTTCATAGATTTTACATTATCTTTCCATTTTATTTAAATCGTCAAATAATGATGTCATCGCTACATCATTATTATGTCATAAATAATTTAATTTATTTAATGTCTAAAAATTATAAAAAAAATACTATGATGTAGGAAATCTTTTTAGCTTTACAATGAATATTTATAATCAAAATGATGACTTTTATAACCCCACTTAAAAATTGTTTTAGTAAAACATATCATGTTTGTGTCAATTTTTCTTTTACATTAAATAAAATGTTATTTATGTCATTTCCCAACCAAAGTGGATCCATGGGGTCCCCAAGTTGACCCATGGATTTTATTGGTAGGCCATGATACAACCAATAGGTGTAGGACAAGTGTCATGGTGTTTTCACATTCTTATAATATCATTTTTACCTTAAACTACACTAATTACCTCTAATCGCGATTAAAAACTTAATAAGTTACTATTCACCAAAAAATTATTTTAATCTCATTGAACCACATTTTACTTCTTAATGACAACCATTTATGTCGGATTTTTGAAAATCAAAATACAATGATGGCAAAATTTCATTTAAACGGAAAATCAGTTTTTATAAGTACCACTTAGTGGTTTCACTATTCATCAAAAATTGAAGTTTTTCAGAAAAATCCCAAAAATTCACCCTAAGCTATATTTGATATTCTGAATTCAAAAATGAATTCCGTTTTACAAAATTCAAAATATATAAGTTGCATTAATTAATTTAATAATTAATTCCCGCTGTCATGACAAATAGCGTGTTTTTATGAAACCATAAGTATCAAAAGATTGGCACTAGTTTAAGTCCGATTTCAAAGTGAAATCAATTCCAACGACCACTATTGGATTTAATGGTAAAAATATTTTCTAATTTCACTTTAAAACCAATTCAAAATATTATCTAATCAAATAAATAAATTAGTTTAAAAAGAGGTTTTGAATTAGAACACAACATTTTACACTATTCATTAAAAAATGAACTTTACCGGAAAAATACCAAAAAAATTACACAAAGTAAAATTTGATGTCCCGATTATTAATAAGAGTTTTATTTGGTCCAAAAGAATGTATAAGAGTGATCAAAACTATATTTAATGATGGTTCTCCATCAAAAGGCGACAAGTGAAACTTTAGTGAAAACTAGGGCATATACGCCTAAAATTGAATTCTTTCCGTATTTTAAGCCTTTATCCTTTATTGGATAAATGTATAAACATTTAAAAACATATATAATCATATTTTAGTTATTTCTATCCATTCCCGCCATTACAACGGCTACATGTTAACTAACATTTAAAATTTATTATTAGAGTGCAACGTAAGATTCTGAAGAAACTCGTTGTTGCGTGTTGGGTACGCCATCGAGCATAGCGTCCCCTTTAAAGTCATATCAATATTTTATTCACAAATATGGATAAATATGAAAATTTCATATTCTTTATTTACCTGGGGTGTTACACACACCACGGCTCGGATTGAGGTGGGTTTGACTCATACACATCACATATGACCCATGGATCGTTTTCCTAAAGTTTCAACAGAATCCGTAGGCATTTGGTCGGTTTCCGGTATGTCAGTTGTTGTTTTCACTTAAAATTAAGTCCATTTTAAACAAAACATAGGCACTTTGAGTGGTGTCGGCCACACCGGGCCTCGGATTGAGGCGGGGTTGACTCTTACACATCAAATATGAGTCATGGATCTTTTTTCAAAAGTATAAACACAATCAAAATCCGTTTTATTGGTTTGGTGTATGTACGTAAAATATTGTCCATTATAAACAAAATACATACACTTGGAGTGATATCGGCCACACCGCACCTCGGATTAAGGTTGGGTTGACTCGTACACGTCACATATAACCCATGGATCGTTGTCCTGTATTATCAACAGAACCCAAATGCGTTTGGTCAGTTTACTGTATGTCAGTTGTTGATTTCACTTAAAATTAAGTCTATTTTTAACAAAATAGAGGCATTTTGAGTGGTTTTGGCCACACCGAGCCTCGTATTGAATTGGGTTTTACTCGTACATGTCAAATTTGACTCATGGATCGTTTTCCTTAAGTTTCAATATAATCCGAATGTGTTTGGTCAGTTTATCGTATGTCAGTTGTTGATTTCACTTAAAATTAAGTCCATTTTTAACAAAACAGAGGCACTTTGAGTGGTGTCGGCCACACCGGGCCTCAAATTGAGGCATGGTTGACTCGTACACATCAAATATGAGTCATGGATCATTGTTGAAAAGTATAAACACAATCATAAGCCATTTGATCGGTTTGATGTATGTACGTAAAATATTGTCCATTTTAAACAAAAGAGGGATAGTTTGGGTGGTTATGGCCACACCGCGCCTCAGATTGAGGCAGGGTTGACTCGTACACATCACATATGACCCATGGATCGTTTTCCTAAAGTTTCAACAGATTCGGAATGCATTTGGTTGGCTTTTCCTATGCCAGTTGTTGTTTTCACTTAAAATTAAAGTCGTTTTGAACAAAAGAGAGACATTTTGAATGGTACCGTCCACACCGCACCTCGGATTAAGGCGGGGTTGACTCTTACACTTCACATATAACCCATGGATCTTTTTCCTATAATATCAATAGAATCCAAATGCGTTTGGTCGGTTTACTGTATGTCAGTTGTTGATTTCACTTAAAATTAAGTCTATTTTTAACAAAACAGAGGCATTTTGAGTGGTGTCGGCCACACTGAGACTCGTATTGAGGCAGGGTTTACTCGTACACGTCAAATTTGACTCATGGATCGTTTTCCTTAAGTTTCAATATAATCCAAATGCGTTTGGTTGGTTTGTCGTATGTCAGTTGTTGATTTCACTTAAAATTAAGTCCATTTTTAACAAAACAGAGGCACTTTGAGTGGTTTCAGCCACACTGGGTCTCAAATTGAGGTGGGGTTGACTCGTACACATCACATATGAGTCATGGATCATTTTTCAAAAGTATAAACACAATAAGAAGCCTTTTGATCGGTTTGACATATGTACGTAAAATATTGTCCATTTTAAACAAAAGAGGGACAGTTTGGGTGGTTCCGGCCACACCGCGCCTCGGATTGAGGTGGGGTTGACTCGTACACGTCACATATGAACCATGGATCGTTTTACTAATGTTTCAACATATTCTGAATGCATTTGGTCGGTTCTTCGTATGCCAGTTGTTGTTTTCACTTAAAATTAAAGTCATTTTGAACAAAAGAGAGACATTTTGAATGGTACCGTCCACACCGCGCCTCGGATTAAGGTGGGGTTGACTCGTACACGTTACATATGACCCGTGGATCATTTTAATATAGTATCAACAGAATCCAAATTCGTTTGGTCGGTTTACCGTATGTCAGTTGTTGATTTCACTTAAAATTAAGTCCATTTTTAACAAAACATAGGAATTTTGAGTGGTGTCGGCCACACCGAGCCTCTTATTAAGGAGGTGTTTACTCGTTCACATTAAATTTGACTCATGGATCATTTTCCTTAAGTTTCAATATAATCAGAATGCGTTTGGTCGGTTTGTTGTATGTCAGTTGTTGATTTCACTTAAAATTAAGTCCATTTTTAACAAAACAGAGACACTTTGAGTAGTGTCGGCCACACCGGGCCTCTAATTGAGGTGGGGTTGACTCTTACACATCACATATGAGTCATGGATCATTTTGAAAAAGTATCAACACAATCATAATCCGTTTGATCGGTTTGTCATATGTACGTAAAATATTGTCCATTTTAAACAAAAGAGGGACAGTTTGGGTGGTTCCGGCCACACCGTGCCTTGTATTGAGGTGGGGTTGACTCTTATACATCACATATGACCCATGGATCATTTTAATAAAGTTTCAACAAATTTGGAATGCATTTTTTTGGTTTTCCGTATGCCAGTTGTTGTTTTCACTTAAAATTAAAGTCATTTTGAACAAAAAAGAGACATTTTGAATGGTACCGTCCACACCACGCCTTGTATTTAGGCGGGGTTGACTTTTACACATCAAATATGACCCATGTATCGTTTTCCTATAGTATCAATATAATCCTAATGCGTTTGGTCAGTTTACCGTATGTCAGTTGTTGATTTCACTTAAAATTAAGTCCATTTTTAACAAAACAGAGGCATTTTGAGTGGTGCCGGACACACCGAGCCTCATATAGAGGCGGAGTTGACTCATAAACGTCACATTTGACTCATGGATCGTTTTCCTTAAGTTTCAATAGAATCTGAATGCGTTTGGTCGGTTTGTCGTATGTCATTTGTTGATTTCACTTAAAATTAAGTCCATTTTTAACAAAACAAAGGCACTTTGAGTGGTATCGGCCACACCGAGCCTCGAATTGAGGCAGGGTTGACTCATACATGACACATATGAGTCATGGATCATTGTGAAAATGTATCAATACAATCAAAATCTTTTTGATTGGATTGGCGTATGTACGTAAAATATTGTCCATTTTAAACAAAATACATACACTTGGAGTGATACCGGCCACACCGCACATCAGATTGAGGCGGAGTTGACTTTTACATGTCAAATATGACCCATGGATCGTTTTACTAAAGTGTAAACACAATCCGAAGGTGTTTGGTTGGTTTCCCATATGTCAGTTGTTGATTTCACTTAAAAATAAGTCAATTTTGAACAAAAGAGAGGCAGTTTGAGTGATCCTGGCCACACCATGCCTTTTATTGAGGTGGGGTTGACTTATACACGTCACATTTGACCCATGGATCATTTAACTTAAGTTTAAATAGAATCCAAATTCATTTGGTCGGAGGGGAAGGGTCTAGTCAGGTACGCGGAGATGCTCGTCTACCTCTGGTACGAACCTCCCTCGTACCATCGGCCTAAGCACTGAAAGAATGGAATAATGAAAAGTGCACATACTCATGTACCTGTAAAATCTACACATAGACAGCACATAGCCGCATCATTTCATAAAAAATAACACTAAGAATCAGACAAAATAGAAGCAGTCATGCAGAGTAATGACACGTGCACATACAGATCAGAAGCAGCTAAAAAATTGTTGCATACATGCCATGTTTATTTCCTAAAACCAAGTAAAAAAAGAAAAATAATGAAACTCTAGAACATGGGTTGCCTCCCAGGAAGCGCTAAGTTTTACATCTTCAGCCAGATGGATGGACACTGGTCAATCGTCTTGGTCCATCAGCTCAGAACTCCTCTACCTCTTACAAGAACTGGTGGCTGTGTCATCAAGCTCACAGGGACGCTTAGTGGGATTGATCACTTTAGGAGCATAGCGGGCATGAATCTGGTGTGGAAGTAAGAGAATATGGCGCTCTCCATCAGCCATACGCTGAGTCACCCGTCGTGCGAGGTCAGATGGAGATGGGACGTGCACATCGATGATCATGGAAGAGGCAGACAAGCTAGACATTGTTGGTTAAGCTGCATCCACAAATAGATTCATTTTTTATATATTATAACCTTTATAAATGTTTGTCCCATTTTTACAAACAATTAGTGTGTGAAAATTGTGAAAAATAACTTATCGGATATATAAAAATGGATTTACTCATGGACATGATGCATAATATCTCAAATAGTCCTCATTGGATCCTAATTTGAAATTTTAATCCATTATCAAATGTCTTATATCAATTTATTTTTATTTGGATCCTTAAGGTTGAATGCTTTTTGTAAAATCTAGCCAAGGGAGGATAGACTAGTGACTTGGAATACAATTGGATGCTATGTGGTGAAAACCACATTATAAGCATTGTTTAGGATATTATTGAGGTGGTTTGAGGATCAAATCTATCTTTTTAGAGAAAATCTAGCATGTCCAAGTTTGGTGGTCAAAGTTTTGAAGTGGGGGGGGGGGTATTTGGTGGTTGAGGAGGGGGATGAGGGGGATGTCCAAGGTCTAAGAGGAGGGATGGGGGCTGTCCAGGGACCAGGAATGGGGGTGGGGGACTGTCCAGGTTCAAGGAGAATGAGAGAAGGGGTTGTCCATGGTCCAGGAAGGAGGGGGGGTTGTCCGGGGTCCATCGAGGAGGGGGGCTATCCAGGGTCCAGGGTGGAGGGTGGGGGGCTTCCTAGGGTCCAGGAAGGAGGGAGACTATACAAGGTCCTAGGAGGAGGGTGGAGGGGGGTTGTCCAGGGTCCAGGAGGGGGACTGTCCAAGTTTCATGAAAGAGGGGGGCCAGGCTGTCCAAGTTCCAGGAGGGGGGACTGTCCAGGGTCCAAGAGGGGGGGTGTCCAGGGTCCATGAGGAGTGGGGGCTCTGTTAAAGGGAGGAAATCCCCAAATAATTCATTGAAAATTAACTAAACTTAATCCAAAAAACATCACAATTCCAATCCATCACCCAACCAACATCCAATTCATCCTCAATATCATTAACCTTTGCATGCCATAAACAACACAACCTAGTTTATACCAAATTAAAACAGAAAACAAAAATAATAGATGCAAAACATTAAAACTAAGGTAGTACATACAGATTTAGAGTGTAGAACTAAAAAATTGTTTGATTTAAGATGGATATGTGATTGGAATGAGTTTTTGAGTCTTTGTATAGAGAGATCTCAGACGTTTAGGTCAAATAAAAATAGAAAATAAAAAAATAGATGAAGAACATTATAAATAAGGTAGAACTTACATATTTGAAGTTTAGAACAGAAAAATTGTTTGATTGAATAGGATGGATGGAGTTTTGGAGACTGGGTAACAAGAGAGCATCGGGAGACCTTCAATTTAGGGCTGCAGTCGAGCAGAGGGGGACTACAATCGAGCGGAGGGACTACTGGACACCCGAACTGAATTTAGGGGGAAACTTTCCCAACGGTTTTAAAAAACCGTTGGGAATGTAGTCCTATACCAACGGTTTCTTTAAACCGTTGGTATATACCAACATATACCAATGGTTAGTGTATAACCGTTGGTAAAAGTGTATTAATTGAGGCCTATACCAATGGTTTTACAAACCGTTGGTAAATTTCTTCATAAAAGCCTCTATACCAACGGTTTTCTTAAAACCGTTGGTATACATAACCATTCCCAATAGTTTAATAAACCGTTGGGATATAAGCGTTGGTAAAAATGGGATTTCCAGTAGTGACAATCCAAGCATATTTTATTGGTTTCCATTGAGTGAAACATTTTGAACTAAAATGTTAATTTTAAATTGATATCATACACTTTGAGTGATATTAGGCACACGATGTATCGGATTGAGGTGAGGCTAATTTCTGCATTCCAAAAATGATTTATGGATTGTTTTCCTAAAGTACCAAAAAAAAATTTGAATGAGTTTTATCAGTTTTTATTATGTTATGTGTGTTCTAAAATAAAAAAATTTAAACTAAAAACATAATGAAATTAACTAAGAAATAGTAGATAAAATGATGAAAAAATTAACTACATAAGTAGTAGGAATTCACCTATTCATGATGTTTGTATTAAATCTAACACCATGTATTCTTCCCATTTGTTTATAAACAAATATATTCCCTATTTTGAATACAAGTACTATTGAAAGTCCAAGTAGTATTAGAAAAATATAAATAAATTAATAAATAATAAATATTTTAAATGAAATTATAATTATCATTGACAATACCTCTTCAGGAATGATAGTTTGTTGATGGAATACAATATATTTCATAAATTTATAAACATAATAACCACAATCTTTTCCATTAGTTTATTTTGGGAACTATAGAGACATTAAGAAAAATAAGTAATTCGTTTTGACATATGTTTTGATAGTGAAATATTATTATATATACCCTAATACTTATCCATTTTTAGAATTCAATAGGCTTTTTTTGCTCATGTACTATCCTCATTCCATGATTTTGATGACATTTAAACAACATCCTATCATAATATAATTTTCATTAAAACATAACAGAAAATGTGTAACTTGAAGTTTATTTATAAAATTTTTCATATAGTTCATTAAAATTTGATAAACATCATCATGTGTGGTTAATTTTTTGGGTATAAATTCATTGAATCTAGAAAATAAATCATTAGAGTGTCCAAATTGATTATAATGAGTAACCAATGTTGCCTAAAAACAATCAATTTGGACACTATAAAGATTTATTTTCTAGATTCAATGAATTTATACCCAAAAAATTAACCAATGTTTCCTAAAAACAAAAAGGAATAAGTAATGAAAAGAATGAAAATATATTTGACATGATTAAATTATAGAGTTTTACCCCTGAATCATGGGTATTAATAAGAGTATATCATCTATTTTTTTATTTCAAACATTATGGACAATTTATCCACTATTACATAATATCCCTTTGGTTCTAATGAGAATTATTATGTAGAAGTGATGTGGGGACTAATGAGTGGAAATTTCTGTTCACAAGGGTTTCCCTTCAAATAGTATTGATATATAAAACTTCAAAAAATATGAATAGTATTGAGTTATAATTAACATAGTAGATCAGCTATTGGAAAAAAATATGAAAACACACCTCGTATATACCTTTAAAACTAAGAATCCTATCCATTCATGCTTGAGTATTTTATTTACATTCTCAAAACCAAGATAGTTTGTAATGGAATATCTATATATTTTTTCTTCAAAATAATTTGTGGTTATATAACCACTTTTTAATGTTGTATCTATATGAACTTATAAATTTAGTAAATGTATAAGTTGAACTGACATGGTGAATGTACTTGATAAAGATCTTTTTTATTGATAAGTTTATTATTTAGATCGTTTTGATTTGGCATTCTACTTCACCCCCTTCTCTTTCTCTGTCAGTAATAATATTCATCGATTAAGTCATTTTTCATTAATTGTTAAAGGTTTTTTATAAAAAATAAATTGGAAAGGAATAACACCTTGTCAAAATTTATTTTACAAGATCAAATGTCCATGATATGAAAGTTACAATAAAAAGATCAACCGTATGAATATTCACATCATCAAGTGGAACAGGTAGCTCAGTGCTTGAATCATGAGCTATGTTTATCCCCACTCTCACATGACCTATTGGAAGTTGTTTTTTAGGGATAATGTCTCCTTTTATATTATACATTTTACCCCTCACAACAAGGTAATGGGTGGGTACTGATAGATAAATATCACAATCATTTTTACCTTGTAGAATATCAGTACATGAAAGGTATTAGTTTTTTCTAGATTAAAATTTCATATAAATAGTTATGACAAAATTTATTACCTCTTATAACATAGTTCTTTTAGGGAAATGTCTTGCAACAAAGATGATGTGGGTGGTGTGATCTTCACATTGTGGTTTTTGTTGTGTTATTTTTTCTCTTTGATTCCTTTCCATAACATTTTCTAACATCTCATATTTCCAATTAAGTTTTTCTTTAAGAGAAACTAATCATGCCTTAATATCTTCCATTTTCTTATCTTTATCCCCTTGTTCATTTATTTTCTCAACTTATGTTTAGGTTGACACCCCAAAACTTGCACCACTAACATGGCCATACTATTTTAGAAACTTAAAGTCCACTAATAGTAGTTTTTCGTCAGGTACATATGATAATTATTCTTGTGTGTAATTTATATAAAAAATATAGTAAAATAATTAATCATGGTTATGTGATCTGATTTAAAGAAAAAAAATATTATGTCATACTTACACATGTATCCCATACTTGTTGTGTGTTTTCAACTTTTAGTATTCCTTCTTTATTTACATGAGCCTCCTTCCATAGCACATAATGTGGGATATAAGTGTCTTTGAATTTTGATTCATCAATATGAATATAAACAGAGAAATGTAATTATGTTTGTGTTTCATGTCACATAAAAAACCAATACTTTAGATTTAAAATACATACCATTTTCTTTTGAGTGAAGCATACCTCATCCTTGATTTATGGTAGGGGTATGTTAGTTTTACTACATATTGCTTATTTTCAGCACTCAGTTGTTATTTGATAAATTAACAATTATAAATCAAAGTGATTAACACACATATTTTCAAGAAATGTATTACCATTTATAATGTACCTAAAAATATGTCTCCTCACGATGACCAATAAACACATCCCATACTTGTTGGTTCATTGGGTGTGCATACATCTGTGGTGGGTGTGGGTTTATTTTCCCTTCATTATCTTTGAGATAATACTTCATAAAAATTATCTAAAATCCTATATGATCTTTTCTAGTGAGAATTAACATAAATTTAATTCAGTAATAATCTACTATAAATACACACTTTAAGGTATGATGAAGATTAAATCAACATTTCATTATTTTATTTTTTAGTAAAATAAAGAAAGTATATCATAATTTCACCCTCATATCTTCCCAAATTAGTGTCTTAAGCATATACTTGACATTGTTCCATGGATCTAAATCAATTGGAAGATGCATTCGAGTGGTGAGATCAATGTAAATACTAAACATATCCTTGATGGGGTTAACATGTTATCCATGTGCATTCCATCCAACCTCAAATTTGATGCCTTTGTTTCTCACCTTGATATTTTTTTTAACACCATCATGATACGATGTTCTTATTTTTTTCTAGGACATATGTTTCTCTCTATATACCATTTTCTTGGATTCAACATTATCAATATGTTGTTATTCTAGATTTCTAGCATCTTCATGTGTATAAGATTGTTGTTCCTATGCAATGGTATAATCAACACTTTAAGAAACTTTTTGTTCCTCTACATTGGGAACATCGGCATATGCAAAATACATTATCTGAAGATGTCATTGAACATTTAATTTAGATTATGTAAATATAGTAGTTAATAGATAATAAAATGAGGTAACATAATGTATATTACAAAAAAATAAACATGATTATTGAACTCTCTTTTTTTTAAAGGTTGAAGGTATTTAACCACTCTATTGAGTATCCAAATCCCCACATTATAGTCTCATATAATATACAAGACCTAGTTTACATTGGGACCACTGTGAAATGATTATGACTCCCAATAAAAGGTTTATCCTCGATTGGATTGGAATATGACCCTTCAATGGTTTTGTTCAATAATAGAACAATTGACCACTTTTAGTTTGCAGGATCTGGAACATAAAATACTTGTATTACTTGTGATTTCATTATAAATGGTTCTTCTTTATACCCTTACTTACTAAAATGCACTTTTATGAATCCCAATTCATCTATTTTAACTACACTCATGTTATCAACCCACTTTCATTGAAAAAACGACACTTGGAATGTTTTATAATTTAGCACCCATATTTGTTTGATGATGCCAAATTATGAAATATTTGCATAAATTGGATTTCTATCTTTGGTGATAGATACATGCATCACTTCATTCATAAGTGTAACCCCCCTATTTTGCATGGTACTGCATTCATCATGTTCATTTTTATAGAATATATAATCATTAATGACATAACCATTAAAAGATAATGCGTGCACACTTAGTCCTATGGATAGCCATCGAATTCATTATGAAATTGAACCTAAGTTTATAGTTGACTCCTTAAAAATATGGTCTCAAATCCATCCTTTAAACTATTGATTATGTGTCTTTGATATCTATCTTTCATCCCTTAATGGATTAAAATGCCTAAGAATTTATTTTTGGGTTTCAACATATGGCGCAACCTCTAAAATGTTATGAAAAATGTAAAGTTGATCATGATCCATTTCTATAATAATAATCGAAACAATATCTATTATATAAATTCCTTTATTTAAAATCTTCTAGGTGTGATGTTATTTTAGTAAACCAATTCTTTCCTCATCAGACAGGTAGTCATTATAATATTCAACGGATTCCTTAACAACATATCGCTCTATGATATAACCTTCTGGTTGGCTTTGATTTTTGATATACCGTTTCAAAATCTTCATATACCGTTAAATGGGGTAAATATGTCTATAATGTACTAGACCACATATTCTAATATATATAACCAAGTGAATAATCATATCAAATAATAAAGGTGGGAAAAACATCTCTAATTCACATACTATGGTAGTAATTTCATGTTCCATAGTTAGAAATTTTGCCAGGTCTATAACTTTGAATCATATATCTTTGAAAAAGAAATAGATCATGGTTAATGTATGGCATGAATTCTTAGGAATAATTAAACATAAAGCTATAGCCATTAGATCTTTCATCAAAACATGAAAATCATGTGATTTAATACCCTTTAAATTTAAATTATTCATTGAAATGATATTCTTGATATTTAATGAATACCCCTCTAGAACCTTTATATCATTCAAGAAGTTGAAAAAATGATATCTCTCTTGTCTGGAAATAATGTAAGCAATAAGAAGAATAAAAGTCTATTTTTCACCCTTTATTAGAGCCAACTCTTCCCATATCCCCATGTCAATCATATCCAACCTAGACTTAATTAAATTCTTTTTTTCAGGTGTATTTAGAAATGTGTCAATGACACTATCACATGAATTTTTTTTCCACATGCATGACATCAAGAAAATTTCTGACCTACAAACAATTCTAGTATGGTAATTCAAAAAAAATTGATCTCTTTTTTCAACTAGTTTTCATAAGGTTTTTTGAAGAAAAAAATTACTGAAAGTGGTGTCCATATATTTTAATTTTTAAAATAATTGATAACTTGTAAGTGGAGACAGTGTTGTACCTTATTCTAAACTTCCATCAAATGATGTTGTCTAAGATAAATATTTATTTCATCGAGGTAGAAATCAATTATGTCCTTGAAACACGGTCTTTTATTAATGTTTAAACCTAATTTAATGTATACCTATTTTACAAATGATACACCCTTGAGTTCCTTTAATTCTATATCCTAAAAAAATTTCCATAAGAGAGAAATTCATTTACCATCCTATAAAAAATGGAAATCAATGTTAAATCTTTATTTTTGTAGGCATCATACAATGTAATACCTAAATCCCACAATAATTTCAAATATTCAATCAATGGATCTAAATAAGCATCAATATCATTACCTTATTGTTTTATACCTAATATAAATAGAGGTAATATAATGTATTTTCATTTCATGCATAACCATAGTGGAGAGTTATAAATTACCAACATAATAGACCATGTACTATGAGATATACTTTTAAAACCAAAAGGATTTACTCTATCTGTAGATAATACAAGATGTAGGTTTTACAACTTGTTCCAAAATTTAGGATACTCATAATCAATTTTCTTCCATGGAGGAGAGTCTTCCAAGTGATAAAGTTTCCCATATTTATTTCTTGTATATGAATTACATGTCAATTTCCTTGTGGTCTCCTTACTTCCATATAAGTGAATAAACCTTGTAATGATTGGAAAGTACCATACAACTTTCATAGGACCTAATTCATCTTTCTTGTATCGAGACACACCACACATTGGGAATTTTTTATGGTCCTTGTGAAATAGTATACAGTCATTTTGACAAGCATGTATTCTTTTAGAGATCATACCCATTGAATATAGCATTTATTTAGTATTATATATTCATCAAGGAAGCTCATTATCTTCTAGGAACATATCATTTAAGAGAGAAAGTATTTCAATAAATTTGGTGTTAGTCCATCCGTTGTTAACTTTTATAGTATATAGATTAAATATGACTGAAAGTTCTATATATTTAGTAAAACCAACATACAATGGCATATTTTCACAACTCTTTAACTTCTCAAACAATTTTGGATAATCATGATGTTCATTTTCAAGTTTCATTGTCATTTTCTCAATATAATCTTCATCATCATTCACACATGTAATCATATCCATGATATACTCTTTATCATTATGCAAACTTGTAATCATATCAGATGATCCATAAAATTTAGTTTATCCCAATCACTAGATACATTCAATTTTCCCCCATGTTTAGTCCTACATTTATAACATTTATCTATTCTATGATAGATCAAGTGTTATTTTAACTCCTCTAGACTAATTAGTCTTGAATAAAAATAGTGTAAGCAATGAAAAAAGGATATGGTAAGGGTCATATGCATGATCTTTTGTAAACTTAATGAACTCTTTAACTCTATCCTCGTACTCTTTTTTCATACAATTGGAATCCATCCATTTTCGATTCATATCTATCATATTATAATTAGTAATATTAATATTTAACAAAATAAATAAATATAAAAAATATTTATGGGCTTATAACCCATAAAAGGTCATTGTTCAAGAATCATTTAAGTTATATAAATCCATTGTTCTATGATAATAATATTAGAATGATATGTATTTAGGTTTATTCACTTCTCACTTGTTATATAGTTGGTTAGGTGGTGTCTTAGTCATAGTATTCTTATGAGCCAAAGCTAATCTTTTTTTAGATGATAAAAACATTGATAGATCACGATCACATGGTCTTGAGAACCCAACATTTGAATAAACTCTTGAATTTAAATCCAATGAACCAGAAGTCTTGGGATAGGGTTCTCAATCTACTAGAAAAATTGAAGAACAATATACTTGGGGTTTTATAAATGATTCAAATTTAAACAATTTGCATGGATAAGAAGGATCCTCAAAGAATATCAATGCAAATTCTTATTGGTGTTGGAAGGAACAATCAACTTCAACACAAGTTGAAGGAATCCTTGATGTATTTAGTAGAGGGAAGAGACTATTACGAGTGAAAATTTATTAAAATAGGGAACTAAAAATGAAAAATTGGGTGAATTAACCTATTTAATAATGATTTAAAACTTTCTATTTGGTATGAACACTTTTTATATCATTCTTATAAGAATCCATTTTTAACTCAACACAAGGTTAGCGGTTTTTGTTGCAAAAATCCTATCGTATATGTTCATGACAATGCAAATAAAAAAAATATTTGGGTTATTCTACTTGGTAATATAAGAAAATGGGTAGAATTGTTTTATTTTAATTCATGGGAGAAGGAATGATACCTAGAACTTTGAGTGGATTATTATTTTTTCATTGTAAAAACCCTTCCAAATTATCATTTCAAATCACCACTTTACATGATAAGTGGGAAGATTTTTTGCAATACATAGATGGTTCTTTCATCCACATCCTCATTCATATGGGTGTTCCATGTAATCAGGGTGAGAAATGTGCAAAATAATATCTCGTGTATGATTAATTTGATGATATATCATATGATTAAATAGAAAGAAAAGGTCTAGAAAAAGCAGTGAATGATTGAAATCAACAAGAGGGGGGAGTTTATGTTTATTTATTTCTACACATGGTATGTGGTGGGATAGGTGGTGTCTTAATGATAGGATGCTTAGAAGATGAAGTTGATATTTTTTTAGATGATGAAAATGTTGATAGGGCCCAATCACATGGTCTTAGGAAACCAACATTTGAATAAACTCTTGAATTTAAATCCAATAAACAAAAAATCCTCATCTTAAACTAATAATTATAGTATAATACCAACTACCTGGGATCACTTTAAAATAAAACTCAACCTCAGTGGAACCCATAAAGATAATAAACTCTGAAAAAATGTCAGAGTCATAAATGGGAGTGAAGTTTAAACAAGATGGAAATTGATATGGATATTTTAAATGTTGTTCATGATTCCATTTTAAAGAGTGAAGGGTAGTATAAGTGGATATTTAAATAGAGTTCTAGGATTCCTCATTTAAAGATAATATTGTTCATGATTCCATTTTTTTTATATGTACGTAAGTATTCACACACATCAATAATATTAAAGTTTTCTCAATAATATTATCATTATTGATTCAATAACTCTAAAATAGTTTTTATAACTTTTATTGGTGGGAGTACAATAAGATGGAGGAGTTGATGTTTATTCATTTCTTTACTTGGTATGTGGAGGGTCAGGTGGTGTTTCAGTGATAGGATGCTTAGGATCTAAAATTGATCTTTGTTCTGATGATTAAAATGTTCATAAGGCCCAACAACATGGTATTGAGAACCCAATTTTTAAAGAAACTCTTGAATTTAAATCAAATGGACCAAAAGTCTTAGGCTGGGGTTCCCATGTTTCATTCCCATTTCATACTATTCACATTTTATCAAAGGGGTCTTTAAATAACCCATTCCAATCAATTCAATTCATTAAACACCATATTCCACTTTAAAACATTACCTTTCTTAAATAAAAGTAAAAAAATTTAAACAACCCAAGTGGCATAAAAAACCATCGTTGTCATCATAAAAAGGATTTAATTAATTAAATCACCTTTTATAAAACATGTCATGAAAGTAAAAAAAATCCACCTAGTTCATTATAATTTGAAAGGACTATCAAATTTTGAAAATACCATCTAGAGAATCCCATTTTTAGGAACAACATTTAAAAACCAAGTTCAAGATATATAATTTGATTTTCTAAACCACCCTTTGTCCTTACACATGTATGCATTTATAAATATAGATACCATTCATCTCATTGCACGTATTCACACATCATTGTGTAAAGATATGCAATAATGTATCTATATTTATATCTATGTATATGTGTATAATTATCAAAAGTATCATGAAATATTTTTTTATTAATTGATAAAAATATAAAAAATTATAATAAACCATATAAACTAAATTAAACTCTTTTCATATTCACAATAAGAAACTACCAAGACCTTGCACACTGCCCTACTCACCACATCCTATATTCACAAAAATAAACTACCAAGCTTGGAATCACATCACCCTCCTCCTTTCCACACACACACTAATAGGATCCTATATATCTCAATGTAGCATGAGGGTGAAGGAGATGGTGAAGAAAAAATGGCTCAAGGTGAGGGAGATTGGATGGAGAATCAATGAGTTAGATCGGGGAAAATTAAATCACTCATGTGTTCTATTCAAACCCTTTTGGAAAATTAAAAACACAAAAATATGTTCAAGGGGAAGCAACGGATCACAACTCACATAACTTGGCTTTTAAAAGTATCGATTAGTCTGAGATGTTCATGGGAGAGCGATGAAAAATATTTAGTTTTGCAAGATCTTGAACGATGCAAGGATGAAGAACTTTGTTAAGGTTATATTTAAAATATTGAGAAGGGTTTTATTATCATTTAAAAAAACACTGATAAATAGGGGTTTTATCATTGTTAAAATAATAAGCACTGATAAAGACGTATATAATTAATTTTAATAATATAATTAAAAAAATTAAATTTATATAGTTATAAATATATATAAATGTATATAATTATAAATAAAAATTTATCTAATTATAAATATATTTTAAGAATTGTAAATATATATTTATAGATATAATTATAAACAAATAATTATTTATATAATCATGGATGTGTGGTTGTTCATGATGATTCTCCTATCTCTGATAAGATGCAGTTGAAGGTGGATGTTACATCAGCTCTAGTTTGTGCTGATGGACAGGGTCGTTCCCTTGTTTACAAGGGATCCACTTATTGCTGCTTTCATAGGTGAGGTAATGTTGTACACCTAAAGGCGAATCTGAACGTAGTCTCTGATCGGTTGAAATTAGGTTAATTCTCTATCATTGGTCGATTGATATTTTTCGTGAGGATCCAAGACATCAAAAGTTTTGGATCTTGAAAAACACCTATCTGATATATGGGGTTTCTCTGAATGGAAATGTGTCTCTATGGGTCACAGGTTTTATCAATTCTTATTCTATTCTAATGAAAGAAATATAAAGTTCTGGGGTTATGGCTCCATCTCTCTCAATCTTAGAATGATTTAAATTCGTGAATGGGATAGATCTTTTAATCTATTTGAGGTAGGTAACACTTCTATATAGCTTTAGATCAAAGTTTCTAGTTTAAACTGTCTCCTTTGGCATCCTAAAATAATTCATGATATTTCTATTTCCATTGGGATTCCTATTAAAATGGATCATGAGACCGAGTTGGCTAGGTTTGGTCATTTTGTACGGCTTCTGGTTGAAGTGGGTCTATGTTCTTCTATAGTGGAAACGATTGTTCTTTCAAATGATAATGAGGATCTCAATCTTAAAATTAAGTATGAAAATGTTCCTCGTTTCTGTTCGATATGAAAAACCATTATTCATGAAGTCTTAAATTGCAGGAGATCGATCATATGTTCTTTCTTCTATATTCGAAGACATGAGGAAAAGGTTTGCTTCAAAAATTTGAAGCAAAGGAAGCCCGCTGGTGTGGATATTTATTCAAGTTTGGCTGATGATATTGTGATGGAAGGTAAGAATCTTGTGGATTTTGATAAGAAGAATGTGAATAGTAGTAACTTTAAGAAGTTGATGGAGAATACTTCTGGTAGTAGTCCAAGGGTTGCAGCTTCCTCTAGACAGTCGGGGAATGAACCTCTTGTTATTTATACAAAACCTATAAATGATCAACCAGACTCTTCCGATTTGAATGCAAATAACAGTTCTAAGAAGTTGGCAAGTAATACCATGGTGGGGCATGAGCCTAACTCTCCTATTTTATCTGATCAGATTGTGCAGCCTGATCCTACCAGGCGGGTGGAGGAAGGGGTTGGCATAAGAAAGAAGAAATTATGATTAGAGATTGTTGTTGGGACCGAGCAATAAGTTTCTCAACCATCTATTGAGGTTGGTAAAAAAAATTATTGATATGAATCTATCACCTATCATGGGTAGTTTGGAGTTTCTTGAGCATGATATTGAAGTGAAAACTGAGGTAGACTACGTTTCGAGAGTCATTAATGATTCATTGAAGCAGCCTCTCATTTCTGAGGGATATGATCCAAAAGGGTATTAGCAGTAAACCAAGACATGGAAACGAGGTAGGCATCCAAAAAATTATGGATGAGGACGTGGAAGAGATGATGCAACATGTGGGCGTAGACAGTCCTCTATTCCAAAGAGCTCACTACAAAGCAGATGAAACTCAAGGGAAAGTACTTTTTGCTTTTCAATCGGAAGAGCTTTCAGTCGGAATAGGAGTCGGTTGATTCTTCTAATCATGACTGTGGGTACCCTGGTTCTACTCCTTTGTAGTTTTTTTCTGGTTGAGAACTCTCCTTTGTTGTTGTTGTCCTCTTATTTTTTATTTTTCTTTTTTTTTTCCTTTATTTTTTCATAAATTTTGGTAGGAGCAGGTTCGCCTAACTCCTGAACCCTTTTGGTATTTATATAATTATATATATTTATATAATAATATATATTTATTAACATATAAATATATATAAATATGAATATAATAAATATATTTATTATAATATTATAATTATTTTAATATATAATTATTATATAAATACTTTTTAAAATATATATATATATATAATTATATATACATATATATATATATATATATTAATATATATAATTATAAATATAATAAATATATTTATTATTTAAATATATTTTTTATAATTTTATAATTTTTTAACTATATAATTAACAATTTATAATTATATAAGTACTTTTTAAAAATATATATGTATTTATTCATAATTATAAATATAGTAAATATACATTTATAAATATATTTATATATAAATATAAATATATTTATCGATAAATAGAAATTTATTTATTTATAAATATTTATTTACAAATATAAATATTAACTATTTAAATTACAGAATTATTAAAAAATCATTTAAATAGATTAATTATATAAATTTCAAACATTTTGAAAAAATTACATAGTAAATAAATATATGTATAAATAAATATTAAAAAATGATTAAATTTCAACAAATATAAAAAACAAAAAATTAATAAAAATGAATAAATAATATTAAATGAAAAAAATATTAAAAATGAATAAGTAAAATTTAATAGACAAAACTATTTTAAAAAATGAATTCATATAAGATTAACTACATGAATTGTAAACACGTAGAAATAAAGGAAATATTAAAAAATGCATTTTAAATAACTTAATTATATAAATTTCAAACATTTTAAAAATATTACAACTTAATAAATAAAATTTAACAAATAATAATCATATAAATTAAAAATATATTAAAAATAATACTTAGTAAAATACAAATATGTATAAAAAATGAATAAATTACAAAAATATTATATCGAAAATGAAAGAAAAAATATACATCAAATGTGAAATAAGTACATGCATATATAAATACACATGTATGCCCCACGTACATGTGTGAATACATATATATATATACACATACATAAATTTGTACACGTACAACATCCATATATACACATGCACAAAACACACACACACAACATGATGTTTACACGTATTTTTTTTTAAAAAAGCGGTGACATGAATTTTTTTTTTTTTAAGGTTGGGGCCGAAGCCTCATTTTTATTATTAAATCAAAGAAAAGTCCTCTTTTAACTGGGTAGAGGGAAACCCATTACATAGCCCGAAGGCCCAGTGGGCTTGTAGCCCATTACATAGTCCGTAGGCCCAAATTCTAAGACCAATTCACATTCTGTGAATAGTAACCTGCTGCTACAGTACCACACAGTATCGCCGCCGCTACAGTGCCCTGCCGCCGCTACAGTGCCCTTATTATTATTCATGTTGTCCATATGTGATGACTCATTTTTTATTATCTATACTAAAATGGTTCAGATCAAGGATTTGGTAACCTAAAACCATGACCCCACAAATTTATTGAAAAATAGTAAATGCAACACACACACATACATGGGATATATACCCCAAAATAAAAGTCCCAAAATACCCCAAAACAATGGTGATGGGGGCCCATAGATTCGAAAATGGCCTGAAGCCCATTTCCACAGTGGTCCAAAGACCCAAAAATACTTATAAAATTAAAATAAATATATTTAAATAATAAATATATTTATTATATTTATAATTATAAAATTTTAACTATATATAAATACATTTTAAATATATTTATTTATAATTATAATTATAACTATATATATATATATTAATAATTATAAAATTATAATAGATACATCTATTATAATTATATATATATATAAATAATTATATACAAATATTTATAAATATATTTATTAATAGTTATAATTATAAATAAATATATATATATATATATATATATATATGTAAATAACTATAAAATTATAATAAATATATTTATTATACTTATAAAGTTATAAATATATATATATATTAGGTGCTTGGGAGTAAAATTACATTCAAACACACGCCACACACACAGGCCAGAAAGATAGTTCATAGCCCCCTCAAGAGGATAATTCACCCATCAAGTTTATTTATTTAGTACATAGCTCATAGGCTCAGTGGGAATGAAGCTCATAACATGGCCTGAAAGTCTAGTGCAACATCATACCTACATCATCCTGCTTACATCACCAAGCCTATGTCATGTTTGTGTCACCGCTTTCCTGCATCATCATATACGTCACTGCCTGCATAATACTGTAATAGTACCTGTGCCCACCTGGATTTGAACAGGGGTCTAACGCAGAATTACAGGGAGCATTTACCACTCAAGTAATCCCCCAAATGTAATAAAGTTATAAATATATATAATTAAATAAATATATTTATAAATATATACAAATATTTATAAATAAATACAAATAGTTATAATTATAATTCTAAATAAATATATATATATTTAAATAATTCTAAAATTATAATAAATATATTAATTATATATATTTATAAAATTATAAATATAATAAATATATTTTTATAATTTTATAATTATTTAAATATATATATATATATATAATTATAACTAAAAATAAATATATATTTATTATAATTTTTAATTACAAATGAATATATATTTATTTATAGTTATAATTATAAATAAATATTTATTTATTTAAATAATTATAAAATTATAAAAATATATATTTATTATTCTTATAATGTAATAAATATATATAATTAAATAAATATATTTATAAATATACTGTAGTTGGGGTTTGGATTAGTGGTAGGCACCTCGTAATACTACATCGAGGTTGGGGATTCAAAACTCATAGAGCGAAGGTACTGTAGCAGCACTATAGTAGTGGCAGACTGTAGCAATGGTGAAACTGTAGCGATGGTGGGCACTGTAGCAGGAACTGTAGTGACAACAGCATTGTAGTGATTACTGTAGCAGCCTGGGTACTATAGCAGTGCTATTCACTGATGGGCCTTTGTGTTAAAATTATGGGCCTACAAGCCATGTAATGGGATTTCATGCCCACTAGGCCTACGAGCCATTTAATGGACTTCATGCCCACTGGGCTTATGGTCCATGTATTGAATAAATAAGGCTTGATGAGTGGCTTATCTCATTGGGGGGCTATGCCCTGCCTTTTCGGCCTGTGTGTGAGGTGTATGTGTGTTTAATTGTAATTGTACCCCCAAGCACCTAATATATATATATATATTTATTTATTTATTTATTTATTTATAAAGATATACAAATATTTATAAATAAATACAAATAATTATAATTATAATTATAAATAAATATAGATATACTGACATAAGATCGAGAGTTTATCTCTCAAGAATGGAGACCTCATCTCTCTTGATATCAACGAGGATGGATCTTGCAACCGAAACAAAATTGATGGTATTGTGGGTCATTTTGAGATGTTTTCTGCATGTAGATTTCATTATCATGTTGAATCTGGTGATAATATGTGATTTCTTACCGCGATTAGATCTTCGAATCTCTCAGGCGGCGATCTTCAGCCCCTTGGCAGGGGACTTTAGTCTGGTATGGAGTTGAAGGTGAGCGATACTCAGAAGGGCATCACAATGGATGTTTCTCATGAAGATGGCGGGGCACTGGTTGTAGACACTGGTCCGATCAAGTGAATACGATGAGTAAATCTCAGTGGTGATGGTGATCTGGATAGATCATTGGATCTACGACAAACTTTATTGTGCATTCTTGGCAGCAGTCGATGTTGCGTGGATGATTTCGATCACAAGAGGGAGAGGACCTCGAAAGCAGGGAGTTATTTTTAGATCTGGGATCCCGATGGGCTATGACGGTTTCGATTGTCATCTTCTCAATGGAGGCTGATATATCAACGACGACCTCGAACTGGGAGGTGAAGCAGGGAGGCGGTTTCGACTGCCGGCTGCAGTGATGCTCTGCAAAGAGATGGCTCTGGAGGTGGCTGATGTAGTGGTGACGACCTCCATGGAGCGTCGATGACCTCAAAATTAATCTGGAAATGGGACCTCAGGTTTTAGGGGGCTGGTGGTGAGCTTAGGAGGGTGCGGGGCCGCTCAGTGATAGGGATGTATGAGGATCTCAGTGTGGGTTGCAGGCCAACAACTCTCGGGATGTGGAGTACTGGTGACACTGGCAGGCGATGGGACATTGGGTCGTGAGGGTTTGGTATTGATCTCTAGGGCCTTGGAACGCACAGAAGATGGGGAAGCGATGAGTGAGATCCTATTCAATGAATACCTTGGGATGCTATCGGTGACATCAGGATAGCGATGAGTTGTCCTCGGTATGAGGGTTGTCACTTTGACCTTGGGTGTGGGATGCAAGTACTAGCTGGTGAGCATTTTTCTTGGGTTGATGAAGACCTCTATCCAATGAATGATGACATTGGGTGGATGAGAAACTATTGATTTTGGATTATTTAGGTTTGGTAGTCTTGTCCATTATTCAGGTGGTTTTATTTTTCTATTGGTTGGATACTTCTTGCATGTTGACGGGCATTCGATGGCATCGGATGGATTTGTCTTGGTCATATTCATGTTTCAGTGGCATTCTTGTGTCACATGTTTTTACTTTGTAGTACCTTTATCTCTTTTAATAAAATTTTAGGTTCGGGCACATTGAACTGGGCCTTTGGGTTAGTTTTTGGGTCTTTAGCCCATGTAATGGGTTTTATGTCAACTGGGCCTTCAGGCCATGTACTGAATAAATAAGGTTTAATGGATGAGTTATCCCTTGGGGGGCTATAGTCTGCCTTTCTAGCCTGTGCGTGTGATGTGTGCGTGTTTAATATAATTGCACCTCCAATCACCTAATATATATATATATATTTATTTATTTATTTATTTATTTATTTAAATAATTATAAAATTATAACAAATATATTTATTATAATTATAATGTTATAAATATATATAATTAAATAAATATATTTATAAATATATACAAATATTTATAATTATAATTCTAAATAAATATGGATATATTTAAATAATTATAAAATTATAATAAATATACTAATTATATATATTTATAAAATTATAAGTATAATAAATACAGTTCTTATAATTTTATAATTATTTAAATACATATATATACTTATAGTTATAATTATAAATAAATATATATAAATTTTTATTTATAAATATAAATAAATATATATTTATAATTATTTATAATAAATATATTTATTATATATATTTATTATATATAATTATAAATATGCCAATGGGGTGCAAGTTAGTTGGTGACCTGCACCTGTCTGCGGCATCAAATGGGTGTGGAGTCGTGAGTTTGACTCCCTCCCACAGCATAGATTTGCCCCAATTTAGAAGCAGGCAGGGTTTATGCCCACAGTGACTACAGTGGCTTTGGGTGAATGAAGTCGGATGGATTACATGGCATGGCTTGGGTTTACGGTGGTTTGGCTGCTTCAGGTGGGCAGTGAGGGTGACTGAGGTGTCCATAGTGTGTCTCGTGGCATTGGCCCTGAAGGGGGGATTCTTTGGTGGTGCGGTATTAGGGGTGGGCTCTGGTTGGATCGATGACGAGAAGGGTGATGGGGGTGTTCCATGCTGGTGAGGCATGATGGAAGATAGGGCACAGGTGTGTGGTTTCGGGGGCGGGCTCTGGTTGGATCGATGGTGAGAAGGGCGACGGGGGCATGTTGGTGAGGTGTGATGGTAGACAAGGCACAGGTGTGAGACAGTGGTGGGTCTCGAGGGTGGATCATTGATGGTGGTGCGGATCTCGATAGGCAATGGCAGAAGGTGAGGCGGTTCTCCTACAAGTGTGTAATAAAAAACAGTTTGGGTCGTTCAGAAGAAGAAAAATGGGGTCTTTGGATCATGTATTGGACTTCATGCCAACTAGGCATTCAGGCCATTCATATATAAATAAATTGGCCTTGATTGGTGGATTATCTCCTGGGGGGATATGTCCTACCTTTCGAGCCTGTGTGTGAGGTGTGTGTGTGTGTTTGATGTAATTATACCTCCAAAGCACCTAATATATAAATATAATAAATATATTTATTATAAATTTATAATTATAAATATATATATAATATTTAAAAATATATATAATAATATAAATAAATTATTAACATTATATCTTTATTAGCTCTAAAAACTCTAATAAATAGTGTCTTTATCAGCGCTATAATTTTATCACTGATAAAGACACATTTTATTAGCATATTTTATTTTAGCGCTGATAAAACATATCTTTATCAACTCTTTTTAAGTAGTATAGATAAAAGCTTTACTGGATTTTATAAATGAATCCTAATAGTTGGCTTCTTCTCTAACACACCTCAAACTCTCATGAAAGTTGACCTTTGCCACCACCGAACCCCTTCTCTTCCGCCACTGAACCCCTCCTCCACCACTACAAACCCCACCTACACCACAAATCCCACATCCACCGCTAAACCCCACCTCTACTGTCGAACCCCTCCTCTGCTACTATGAACCCATCCTCCACCGTCGAACCCTTCCTCTTCCATCATCGTCGTCGCCACTACCACTACTGACTGCTCTGCTGCCATCGAACCCTACTATTTTCATTGAACCCCCTCCAAGATAAGGTATCCTCCCCTTCCCTTTCTTGGGGATTTTGATGTCTAGGGATTGTAAACATCATCATCGCCATTATTTGGGCTCCTCATTTTATAGGAGATAAGTTTCTATTCATTATAAGGTATCTGTTTCTATGTAATCTATTTTCTTGACATGTCTTGGATGTTTTAGTTTCTTTAAAACCATTTCCTGTCAAATTATAACTATATATTGTGCCCTTGATGAGTTTCAAATGTTTTTTCATGGAATTTATCACTTGGAACATATGGTTCTCTATGGTTTTATGTTTTAAATATTAAAAATGTTTGTTTTAGAATACCAAGTAAATATGTAAATTCCATAGGGGTTGTTTTAAATTGAATATATAATTTTAAAGGGTTGTTTGAAACTAGTGGGAGTTTCTTAAGAAGCCATTTTAAAAAATTAAAGAGAGGTTTTATAAGGCCCCAACCTTAAACCTTACTTAATCTTGAGTTATTACAAGATTTCACATTGAGGATCTTTTCAGGTTTAGAGTTTTAGAGAATTAGATCATAAAACTTGCATTACATTCCACGTATAAACAAAGTGGATACATAAAGATAGTATTCTTCATTCCCATCAATGGAAACATATTTAAAATAAAACATGGATTATTTCTTGACACATCCTTGACTCTATCATCTTATCATATACCTTTCCCTTGACCTGTGAAAAACATTTCAAAAACTTGGGATGAGCATAAAAACTCAGTATGGGTTATAAAAAAAACATGGAAAGGAAACATGAGTTCATATATAAATAAGAATGAAATCATACTTTACCCATAAAACATAGGCACTTTAACATACCTCATAAAATCATGAATAAATCATAGAAATCATAAGACATAAAGGTAACTTGAGGCATTCATAACATTCTTACGTAGGGAGTAACCCTCTTGGTTACGTTTGGAATACCCATCACAGTATATTCCCTAAAATCTCTTCGGAGAAACCTTAACGTTTCACTCCTTCGCGTTACCCAATGCATTGGAGAGCTATAACGGGCTCACCCGCCCTTAGTTTATCACGGAACCACCCGTCTTCATAATAATGCCCAAGAACCATAACATAATCATATCATATAAAACATGCATAAAGGAAACATAACATTTCCACATTTAAATCACAAGATATCAATACAACACATTGATATAATAAAAACATTATTAAAACCATTTTCAATACCAAATTAAAACATGGTATTTATTTTTCGTTTTAAAAAAAAGGTATGGCTTGTAGAGGAAGCCGAAACTCAAATAACGGTCACGACAGCGGAGAAGTCGTTGTCGCCGCATACGTACGACAAAAACATTCCCTTTTGTCGTTTAGTAAACGCTTCGTATAAAAAATATTCCTTTTGAATAAACGTAAAAGTCAAAGGGGTTTATACACCGTATAAAAGAAGGTTGTGTATAAAACAAAATATGCCTCAATGAAAGGAGATTGAGACGAAGTCCCATACCTCGTATCCGACTTGACCCGACCGTTCTTTAATCTCCTGAATAATAAACTTGAGTTAATCTCTACTTGCTTAAGAACCTTTTTCAAGTTCATTATTCCTTTTATACCATGTTATGAACATCATGTAATCATTTAAGTTAATAATGTTCATTTTGTCGGTATTTTGTTCTTAAGTCAAAAACAGACTTCTTACACTTACATGTTGTTAATTTGGTCAAAGGTTCGTTATATCCAGAATGATATTAATGATTTGGATAACATATATATCATATATATTCATCATATACATGTATTTATAATATTACATCACATTTAGAGGTAAGAAATGAAATGCACCGTTCATGGAGACGGTAAGCCGTACGTACGCATGAACGCTACTTCCATTTCTATTTCATATTTTCTTGAATGGAATCATAATGATATAAGAGTATATTATAATTCCAGTATAATAACATATATAATATCATTAACTTTATCCTTTACACATCCCACATATGGTATTAACGAATCAAATCACTTTCAGGGGGCGGTAGTCCGCACTTCCTAAAATGAAGATATCGTGTTTACCCATAATGGGAACCATAAAGGTATGCCCAAAATGAAAAAAACAGAAGCTTAAGGAAAACATAAACATATTATATATCATATATAAAAATAGTTACATCATAATGGCCACCTTTGAAGGTGTTAAATGAGTATTGAACAATCATCGTTTCGGGAGGCAGAATTTCGCCATCCACGGAAACCGTATGTTCTTTAACCATTTGATGTAGTTGTGTGAGAGTGTAGCTAAAATAAATCTTATAACAACATCCTAGTATATTGAATATACTGGTGTTGTTACAAAGGAAGTAAATAAAAAGAGTTTAGGGGGTTGGAGAAACAAAATAAAACAAATGAACATGAGAGAATGAATTACCTTTAAAAGTGTAACTCCTTTTGATTTGAGCCTAAAGGCTTCCTTTGAAAGGATTATGCCCAAAGGGAATCCTCTAGGATGAGTAGAGGTATGTGGAGAGAGTAAATGGGCAGGGTTTGTCCGAGCCAAAGTCTTGAGGAGTGTGTGAAATGAGGTAGAGGTGGGGGCCTTTTATAAGAGGAGAGGAGGGGCACTTTTGGAATGTAAAGAAATATTACTTTATTTGAAAATGTGTTTCGGTTTTAAAAGGTCCCACATTGATATAATTCATGGATAAGGTGATAAGGGTTCTAAATACACTCATCCAATTGGTTTTGGACATGTGTAGTTAATAGATTTTACATTATCTTTCCATTTTATTTAAATCGTCAAATAATGATGTCATTGCTGCATCATTATTATGTCATAACTAATTTAATTTATTTAATGTCTAAAAATTATAAAAAAAATACTATAATGTAGGAAATCTTTTTATATTTCCAATGACTATTTATAATCAAAACTCTGATCTTTATAACCCCATGTAAAAATTGTTTTTGTAAAACATATTATGTTTGTGTCATTTTTACTTTTACATTAAATAAAAAGTAATTTATGTCATTTCCCAACCAAAGTGGATCCATGGGGTCCCCAAGTTTACCCATGGCTTGTCTTGGTCGGCCATGACACAACCAATGAGGGTAGGACATGTGTCAAGCTCATCTTATTTTATTAAAGCATTATTTTTACCTTAAACTACACTAATTACCACTAATCGCGATTAAAAACTTAATAAGTTACTATTCACCAAAAAAATATTTTAATCCCATTGAACCACATTTTACTTCTTAATGACAACCATGTATGTTGGATTTTCAAAATTCAATACACATTAGTGGTAAACTTTCATTTAACTGAAAAATCAGTTTGCTTGATTACCACTTAGTGGTTTCACTATTCATCAAAAATTGAAGTTTTTCAGAAAATTACCAAAAATTCACCCTAAGCTATATTTGATATTCAGAATTCAAAAATGAAGTATATTTTAAAAAATTCAAATCATATAAGTCACATTAATTAATTTAATAATTAATTCCCGCTGCTAGAGCAAATAGCGTGTTTTTACAAAACAATAAGTATCAAAAGATTGACACCAGTTTAAGTCTAATTTCAAAGTGAAATTGATTCCAATGACCACCATTGGATAAAATGGTAAAAATATATTCTAATTTCACTTCAAAACCAATTCAAAACATAATCTAATCATATAAATAAATTAGATTAAATAGTAGTTTTGATGTAAAATGCAGTATTTTTCACTATTCATTAAAAAATGAACATTGTCAGAAAAATACCAAAAATTCACACAAGGTAAATTTTGATGTCCCAATCATAAAGAATAAGTTTATTTTGACAAACATAATTTATAAAATTGTCAAAAGATAGATTTAAAAATGGTTTTCCATCATAAGGAAGTAAAACAATCTTTTAAGAATATTAGTGTATTCCATGCATAAGATTGTATTTATTTTCATTTTAAGCCTCTAAAACACTATCTTAATCATTAATAGACATGGATAAAAATATCTATTATTCATTACTTACTTGGGATGTTACATCCTTCCCCCCTTTAGAAAATTGCGTCCCCACAATTTATTTACTTATCGAATAAATGGGGGTACTTATCCCTCATTGCATTTTCAGATTCCCATGTTGCCTCTTCAATCATGTGGTTTTTCCACAAAACCTTTACCTGGTGAATCACCTTATTCTGTAACACTTGCTCCCTGTGGTCAAGAATCTGGACCGGTTGTTCCTCATAAGATAGGTTCTCTTCCAGCTGAACTACCTCTGGACTCAAAACATGAGATGGATCTGGCATATACTTTCTCAACATCGAAACATGAAAAACATTGTGTACCTGAGATAAACTCGGAGGTAAAGCCACTCGGTATGCAACTGATCCAACTCTCTCCAAAATTTTGTATGGTCCAATGAACCTTGGACTCATCTTTCCTTTCTTAACAAATCTCATCACACTTTTACAAGGAGAAACCTTGAGAAAAACATGATCACCTACCTCGAAAGATAGATCCTTCCTCCGGCTATCCGCATAACTCTTCTGCCTGCTCTGAGCTGTTCTCATGTGTTTCTGAATCAGCTGAACTTTTTCTGCCATCTCTTCTACCAATTCTGGTCCCATCAACTTCCTTTCACCCACTTCATCCCAGAAAGCTGGAGTTCGACACCGCTTCCCATATAATGCCTGAAATGGTACCATCTGTATACTGGAATGAAAACTGTTATTATATGAAAATTCAACCAAAGAAAGATGTTGGTCCCAACTTCCCTGATAATCCATAGAACAAGCTCGTAGCATATCCTCCAATGTCTGGATTGTTCGTTCTGACTGCCCATCTGATTGAGGATGAAAAGCTGTACTAAAATTTAATTCAGTACCCAACGACTTCTGAAGTCCTTTCCAAAAGTTAGAAGTAAACCTGGGATCACGATCCGATACAATGGAGAGAGGAACTCCATGTAACCTGACAATCTCTTTAAGATACAAACGGGAAAGTTGATCAAGAGAGAAAGTATCTCGTATAGCAAGGAAATGAGCAAATTTGGTCAAGCGATCAACAATAAACCAGATTGCATTATTACCTCGAGATGTCTTCGGTAATCCAACAACAAAGTCCATGGATATATTCTCCCATTTCCACTCTGGCACTGGTAAAGGCTGAAGCATCCCTTTCGGTAACTGCCGCTCTGCTTTAACCTGTTGACATGTCAAACACTTCACAGTAAAATCAGCAATATCTCTTTTCATTCCATCCCACCAGTAATACTCCCACAGATCTCTATACATCTTAGTACTGCCCGGATGAACTGAAAACGGAGAACTATGAGCTTCACATAACAACTCTCTATTCAACTGTGAATCACAAGGCACACACAATCTCTTCCCAAATCTCAAAACACAATCATTATCAATGTTGAATTCAGGCAACTTACCTTTCTGAACCAGCTCTACCTTTTTCTGCAACTCACTGTCTTGCTTCTGTGCTTGCTTGATTCTATCTGATAGATAAGATCTCACTGATACCTGAAACAAAATAGAAGGACTTCCTACACCAACAACTTCTATGACAAAGTTCATCAAATCCTTAACCAAAGGATCACGTTCCAAACGCAACATTGTTAATGAAGCATTACTTTTTCGACTCAAAGCATCAGCCACTTTATTTGCTTTTCCCGGATGGTAATGAATTGTACAATCATAATCCTTGATTAATTCTAGCCATCTCCTTTGTCTCATGTTCAATTCTTTCTGAGTGAATATATACTTTAAACTTTTGTGATCGGTATATATTTCACACTTTACTCCATACAAATGATGCCTCCAAATTTTTAAAGCAAAAACAACAACAGCTAATTCCAAATCATGTGTAGGGTAATTTACCTCATGAGTTTTCAACTGTCGTGAAGCATAAGCAATTACCTGATCATTCTGCATTAGGACGCAACCAATCCTTTCAATGAAGCATCACTGTATATAACAAAATCACCATTCCTGGAAGGTAGTGCCAAAACTGGAGCATTCACCAATCTTCTTTTCAATTCCTGAAAACAATCATCACATTCTTTTGTCCAGATAAGCTTAACACCATTCCGAGTTAGCTTAGTCATTGGACTAGATAACCGGGAAAAATTTCTAACAAACCTTTGGTAATAGCCCGCCAAACCAAGGAAGCTACGAATCTCGGTTACATTTGTGGGTCTTGGCCATTCTTCCACAACTTTTGTTTTTGCAGGATCAACAGTTATTCCATCTTTAGAAACAATGTGACCAAGGAAAGAAATTTGTTGCAACCAAAACTCACACTTGCTGAATTTCCCATACAGTTTCTTTTCTTTTAAGGTTTGCAAGATAACCCTTAAATGTTTTTCATGCTCCTCTTTACTTTTATAAAACACCAAAATATCATCGATGAAAACCACCACAAACTTATCCAAGAACTCATGGAAAATTCTATTCATTAAGTCCATGAATACAGCAGGTGCATTGGTTAGCCCAAAAGGCATTACTACAAATTCATAATGGCCATATCTCGTACGGAACGCGGTCTTCAGAATATCTTCCTCCTTTACCTTCAGCTGATGGTACCCCGATCTCAGGTCAATCTTTGAAAAAAACTGAGCTCCCTGGAGCTGATCAAACAAATCATCGATATGAGGCAAAGGATATTTGTTCTTAACAGTGATATTATTCAAGGCTCTATAATCAATGCAAAGTATCATAGAACCATCTTTCTTTTTAACAAATAAAACAGGAGCACCCCATGGTGATGTGCTAGGTCTAATGAAACCTTTCACTAATAAATCTTGCAATTTCTCCTTCAACTCTAAAAGTTCAATTTGTGCCATTCGATAAGGGGGTTTTGAAATTGGCTTAGCATCAGGAACTAAGTCAACAGTAAACTCAACTTCCCGATCTGGTATTATTCCAGGAAACTCATCAGAAAAAACATCAGGATACTCATTTACCACTGGCACATCATTAATCTGAACAGTTCCTTTATTTTCAACGACGTGTGCAAGGTAACATTCATTTCCATATTTTACAAGTTTCTCAGCCTCTTGATATGTTATCAAAAGTAAGGGTTCATTCTTGTAAACAAACTGAAAGTCTTTCTGAAAAGAAACTTCTTTAGCTCTACAGTCAATCTTAGCATGGTAAATAGAGAGCCAATCCATACCAAGGATAACATCAAACTCTACTAGAGGTAGAACAATAAGGTTTGCAAGTAGGTTCTTTCCACAGATAAGGATAGGAAGATTCTTATAAATTCTTTTTGCCTCAACATTCCCCCCAGGTGTTTTTACCAAAAGTTCAGGAGTCATTTCTTGAGATGGTATTCCCATTTTACTAGAAAAGGTTTCAGAGATGAAAGAATGTATAGACCCCGAATCAAACAACACACTGGCATAATCTGAAAAAACAAACAAAGTACCTGATACAACTTCATTTGATGGCCCGACATCTGCTGAAGTAGTTGCAAAGGATTTCACCACCCCTTTCTGCTTGTAGTCTAACTGATTCCCATCACTCAAGTTCTTTGTCGGACACTCATTTGCATAGTGACCCATCTCATTGCACTTATAACATTTCACTAACTGTAAATCAAATTTGTTCTTACCTTCACCTTGATCCTTTTCAGTGCAATCACGAGCCTTATGTCCCATCTTACCACATCGGTAGCACTTTCCAGAATTCAGAAGACATTCCCCAGCATGCCTTTTGCCACATTTATCACAAACTGGAAACTTAGTTCTCTTACCATCAGACTTTTTTGAAGAATTCTTACCTTTCTCCTGCCACCTCGGTCTCTTCTTCTGTTGGTTGTTATAGAACACTTGGTCATCGGCAAACTCCATTTCCACCTTCTCAGCACATCGAACAAGATTTTCATAACTTTTAAACTCACGAGAAGCTAATGCCCTTTGATATTTTGGCTTTAATCTTGATTAAAAACGATTGATTTTACTATCAAGGTCTCGGATAAAATTTGGAGCATACCTTGCCAATCGAGTGAACCTTTCTTCATAGGCAGCCACTAAGTCTTCCTCTTGCCTCAATTCCAAGAATTGCTTTTCCATCCTAAGTCGAACAGCCTTAGGAAAATATTTCTCAAGAAACATACCTTTGAATTCATCCCAGTCAAGAGCATCAATCTCATCGGCGTCCCTGATATTTTTAACCATAGACCACCACTGATCTGCTTCACCCTCCAAATGGTAAATAGCAAGACTAACCTTTTGATTGTCTGAACACCCCATGACATCAAAAATCTTCTCCAGTGCTTTAATCCACCCTTCAGCTAGCACATGGTCAGATGATCCTCTGAATGATGGTGGATGTTGCCTCATGAAATGTTCCACCACTGACATGTTCCTCTGCGGTTGATCTGGCTGATCTCGTTCATGGATACCACCACCATTTATCGCTTGAGTCAACTGCGCCATTATTGCAAAAAACTGTTTAGTTCCAATTATGACCATCTTGGGATGCTGATTCGGAAGGTTATTTCCTTCTGTATGCCTTCCTAGCACTGCTTCCTTGTTTCCTCTGCGGAAAACCATTCTGAACAAACATGTCTTAGATAAAGCAACATGGTAATCTTTAAATGATATATCATTTCAAAAAAAATATTTTTGGATAATCATTTAATAGAATTCTAACTCCTAAAGTTATCTAAACCGACCTTTGATACCAACTATAAGGCCCCAGCCTTAAACCTTACTTAATCTTGAGTTATTACAAGATTACACATTGAGGATCTTTTCGGGTTTAGAGTTTTAGAGAATTAGATCATAAAACTTGCATTACATTCCACGTATAAACAAAGTGGATACATAAAGATAGTATTCTTCATTCCCATCATGGAAACATATTTAAAATAAAACATGGATTATTTCTTGACACATCCTTGACTCTATCATCTTATCATGTACCTTTCCCTTGACCTGTGAAAAACATTTCAAAAACTTGGGATGACCATAAAAACTCAGTATGGGTTAAAAAAAACATGGAAAGGAAACATGAGTTCATATATAAATAAGAATGAAATCATACTTTACCCATAAAACATAGGCACTTTAACATACCTCATAAAATCATGAATAAATCATAGAAATCATAAGACATAAAGGTAACTTGAGGCATTCATAACATTCTTACGTAGGGAGTAACCCTCTTGGTTACGTTTGGAATACCCATCACAGTATATTCCCTAAAATCTCTTCGGAGAAACCTTAACGTTTCACTCCTTCGTGTTACCCAATGCATTGGAGAGCTATAACGGGCTCACCCGCCCTTAGTTTATCACGGAACCACCCGTCTTCATAATAATGCCCAAGAACCATAACATAATCATATCATATAAAACATGCATAAAGGAAACATAACATTTCCACATTTCAATCACGAGATATCAATACAACACATTGATATAATAAAAACATTATTAAAACCATTTTCAATACCAAATTAAAACATGGTATTTATTTTTCGTTTTAAAAAAAAGGTATGGCTTGTAGAGGAAGCCGAAACTCAAATAACGGTCACGACGGCGGAGAAGTCGTTGTCGCCGCATACGTACGACAAAAACATTCCCTTTTGTCGTTTAGTAAACGCTTCGTATAAAAAATATTCCTTTTGAATAAACGTAAAAGTCAAAGGGGTTGATACACCGTATAAAAGAAGGTTGTGTATAAAACAAAATATGCCTCAATGAAAGGAGATTGAGACGAAGTCCCATACCTCGTATCCGACTTGACCCGACCATTCTTTAATCTCCTGAATAATAAACTTGAGTTAATCTATACTTTATTAAGAACCTTTTTCAAGTTCATTATTCCTTTTATACCATGTTATGAACATCATGTAATCATTTAAGTTAATAATGTTCATTTTGTCGGTATTTTGTTCTTAAGTCAAAAACAGACTTATTACACTTACATATTGTTAATTTGGTCAAAGGTTCGTTATATACAGAATGATATTAATGATTTGGATAACATATATATCATATATATTCATCATATACGTGTATTTATAATATTACGTCACATTTAGAGGTAATAAATGAAATGCACCGTTCATGGAGACGGTAAGCCGTACGTACGCATGCACGCTACTTCCATTTCTATTTCATATTTTCTTGAATGGAATCATAATGATATAAGAGTATATTATAATTCCAGTATAATAACATATATAATATCATTAACTTTATCCTTTACACATCCCACATATGGTATTAACGAATCAAATCACTTTCAGGGGGCGGTAGTCCGCACTTCCTAAAATGAAGATATCGTGTTTACCCATAATGGGAACCATAAAGGTATGCCCAAAATGAAAAAAACAGAAGCTTAAGGAAAACATAAACATATTATATATCATATATAAAAATAGTGACATCATAATGTACACCTTTTAAGGTGTTAAATGAGTATTGAACAATCATCGTTTCGGGAGGCAGAATTTCGTCATCCACGGAAACCGTATGTTCTTTAACCATTTGATGTAGTTGTGTGAGAGTGTAGCTCAAATAAATCTTATAACAACATCCTAGTATATTGAAGATACTGTTGTTGTTACAAAGGAAGTAAATAAAAATAGTTTAGGGGGTTGGAGAAACAAAATAAAACAAATGAACATGAGAGAATGAATTACCTTTAAAAGTGTAACTCCTTTTGATTTGAGGCTAAAGGCTTCCTTTGAAAGGATTATACCCAAAGGGAATACTCTAGGATGAGGAGAGGTATGTGGAGAGAGTAAATGGGCAGGGTTTGTCTGAGCCAAAGGCTTGAGGAGTGTGTGAAATGAGGTAGAGGTGGGGGCCTTTTATAAGAGGAGAGGAGGGGCACTTTTGGAATGTAAAGAAATATTACTTTATTTGAAAATGTGTTTCGGTTTTAAAAGGTCCCACATTGATATAATTCGTGGATAAGGTGATAAGGGTTCTAAATACACTCATCCAATTGGTTTTGGACATGTGTAGTTCATAGATTTTACATTATCTTTCCATTTTATTTAAATCGTCAAATAATGATGTCATTGATGCATCATTATTATGTCATAACTAATTTAATTTATTTAATGTCTAAAAATTATAAAAAAAATACTATAATGTAGGAAATCTTTTTAGATTTCCAATTACTATTTATAATCAAAACTCTGATCTTTATAACCCCATGTAAAAAAATTTTTCGTAAAACATATTATGTTTGTGTCATTTTTACTTTTACATTAAATAAAAAGTAATTTATGTCATTTCCCAACCAAAGTGGATCCATGGGGTCCCCAAGTTGACCCATGGCTTTTCTTGGTTGGCCATGACACAACCAATGAGGGTAGGACATGTTTCAAGCTCATCTTATTTTATTAAAGCATTATTTTTACCTTAAACTACACTAATTACCACTAACCGCGATTAAAAACTTAATAAGTTACTATTCACCAAAAAAATATTTTAATCCCATTGAACCACATTTTACTTCTTAATGACAACCATGTATGTCTGATTTTCAAAATTCAATACACATTAGTGGTAAACTTTCATTTAACTGAAAAATCAGTTTGCTTGATTACCACTTAGTGGTTTCACTATTCATCAAAAATTGAAGTTTTTCAGAAAATTACCAAAAATTCACCCTAAGCTATATTTTATATTCCGAATTCAAAAATGAAGTCTATTTTACAAAATTCAAATCATATAAGTCACATTAATTAATTTAATAATTAATTCCCGCTGCCAGAGCAAATAGCGTGTTTTTACAAAACAATAAGTATCAAAAGATTGACACCAGTTTAAGTCTAATTTCAAAGTGAAATTGATTCCAATGACCACCATTGGATAAAATGGTAAACATATATTCTAATTTCACTTCAAAAACAATTCAAAACATAATCTAATCATATAAATAAATTAGATTAAAAAGCAGTTTTGATGTAAAATGCAGTATTTTTCACTATTCATTAAAAAATGAACATTGTCATAAAAATACCAAAAATTCACACAAGGTAAATTTTGATGTCCCAATCATAAAGAATAAGTTTATTTTGACAAACATAGTTTATAAAATTGTCAAAAGATAGATTTAAAAAGGGTTTTCCATCATAAGGAAGTAAAACAATCTTTTAAGAATATTAGTGTATTCCATGCATAAGATTGTATTTATTTTCATTTTAAGCCTCTAAAACACTATCTTAATCATTAATAGACATGGATAAAAATATCTATTATTCATTACTTACTTGGTATGTTACAGGTTTGGTTTTTGAATGACCCTTCAATGGGAAAGATTCTTGATTTCAAAGTGGTTTTTGTGTTTTAAATGGTTTCCATGGGAGGTTTTCATTTCTAAATTTTCTTCTAAAGTATATTTTAAATAAATATATATTTAAATATTGGTTTTATAACTTGGTATCCCCAGCTATATTTCTAAGGATCATTTTTCACTTCCAAAAAGGAATTTAAATTTATGTTTTTCAAACCCTCAAAATTGGGCCCCTTGTTTGATATGTCTATTTTGGAATTTTCCCTCAGAGGGATGTGATTGATTATTAATATGAAATGCTTGATTCTTATTCATGGATGTGAAAATGGTCTCTTTCTTGTGAGTGTGTTAGAGTTGATATGTGATTTACTATTTATATTATATTTATTCATGTGATGATCATTGGATTTTTTTTTCTCACTTCCACTTGTTTGGATACATGGGAACCCTAGGAATTGATAAATAGGTCAAGATGTATACTATACTAGATAGCTCACACACTATCTAGTTTCCCCTAGTTGTATGGTTTGCTTAGTCTATAGGAGTGTCCCTAATGAAGCATGTGTGGGTAAGTTTGGTGTATTTTCTATTTTTAGGATTCAACATAGGCCGACTATTAGACTCATTGTAGTGTGAGTAAAAAATGAATGAATAATTGAAATCCCTCTATGATTTTGATACATTGAAGATAATAGAATTGGAACCAGGAAAGAGGGATCTATTGAAGGAAATAGTGTAAGGCGTCTCTATTTGTAAATGTATTTCAATAATTAGAAGGATTTTATTTCAGTTAGATTTTCTCTCCTGCTATAAAGTATATAATAATTCATATGGTTCTCAGATTGGTTTACATTGAAGATTTATTTCTAGAAAAAATGGATGTCATGATTATATTCCTTTATGGTGATTTAGAGGAAGAGATCTACATTGATCAACTGTAATTTTTCATGCTAAATGGAATAAAAAGTTCAGTTCTAGTCTCAAATGGAGTTTTTGTGGGATAAAGTAGGCACCGAGACCGTGTAATTGGAATTTCAATGATTTCATGATAGAATTAATGTTCATACAGTAAAATGTAAATAATTTTTACTATATGAATGTGTATTATGATGGGATTTTTGTCGTTTTACTTCTTTATGTGGATGAATTTCTCTTAGTTGGACTGATGAAGGAAAATTTGGAAGAGATCAAGATTTATTTATCTAGAAGATCTCAAACGAAGGACCTTGGTTCTGGAAAGTGGATATGGGGATAAATATTGAAAGAGACTTAAAGTCTATAACTCTCTTATCTGGAAATTTAAAACATTCAAATGAGGAGTCACCTAAAATAGATGATGAGTTAAAGTTAATAGAAAAGGTTCTATATGAATTAGTTATAGCATTTATGATGTACATCATGTTGTGTATAAGACCTGATATCATTTATGAGGTTGTTTTAGTTAAAAGATTAATGGTAAATCTAAAGAAGGATCACTGGAAGTTTTTTAATTATTTTTTTGATATCTCAATGGTTTAGTGGAGATATAACTCTATTTCAAAATGGATGGTCCATTAAAGGGGTTTTTGGATTTGAAATTTGGATGATATAAAGACTCACTATAGAGCATTACTAACCAAGAGGAATTAGTGGTAATCACCAAATTGATGTTTTAAAAATTATTCTTATGTTAATTGGATTTCAAACCAAGGGTTTGGGTGATTTAAAAGTGTTAAAAATGTTGGAGAATGTTGTTTTATTTTTAAAGTAGTGAGTTAACTCTTGTGATCTATATTTAAAACCACTTTTATAGCCTTGGTTAATTTTTATATCAACATTTTGTCTATTTATTTTGTTAAATATTAATATTAACAAATCAAATAGGATGGATATGAATAATGAATGTATGGATGTCAATCTTTAAATAAAAGAGTATGAAGATGGAGTGAAAGAGTTCATCAAGTTTGCAAAAGATCATGCATATGACCCTTCTCAAATCCTTTGTCCTTGTTTATACTATTTTTATTCAAAACTAATTAGTCCAGAGGAGTTGGAAGAACACTTGATCTGTCACAGAATAGATCTAAGTTATAAATGTTGGAATAAACATGGGGTAAAATTTAATGTAGCTAGTGGATGGGATATCATTGCATTTTATGGATCATCTAATATGATTACAAGTATGGATAATGAAGAAGACTATATCAAGGATGTGATTATAGATGTGAATGATGATGAAGATTGTATTGAAGAAATGAAAAGGACACTTGAAGATGAACTTCCTTATTGACTAGAATTGTTTGTGAAGTTAAAGAGTTGTGAAAATATGCTACTATATGCTGGTTGCACTAAATATACAACATTATCAACTATACTAAAGTTGTACAATTTGAAAGCACACAATGGATGGTGTGACACCAATTTTACATAACTACTTGATCTCTTGAATGACATACTCCTAGAAGATAGTGAACTCTCGAGCCGAACATACGATGTCAAACGAATGCTATTATCAATGGGTATGATCTCTAAAAGAATACACACATTCCCGAAAGATTGTATACTATTTCTCAATGACCAAAAATCACTTACAAAATGCCCAAAGTGTGGTGCTTCTCAATATAAGAAAGATGAATCTGGTCCTATGAAATTTGTATGGTACTTTCCAATCATTCCAAGGTTTAGGTGCCTATATAGAAGTGAGGAGAATGTAGGGTAATTGACATGACACAGAGATAAAAGAAATAAAAATGGAAAACTACGTCACCCGATAGACTCTCCTCAGTGGAAGAAAATCTATCATGAGTATCCTGAATTTGGAAACAAACCAATAAACCTTTGTCTCGTGTTATCTACAGATGAAGTTGATCTTTTTGGTTTTCAAAGAAAAACTCATAGTACATGATCAGTTATGTTGGTAAATTATAACTTTTCACTTTGGTTATGCAAGAAATTAAAATACATCATGTTATTTATGCTTATATCTGGACCAAAACAACCGGGTAATGATATTGATGTTTATTTGGATCCATTGATCGATGAATTCAAATTATTGTGGGATCAAGGTGTTACATTGTATGATTCTTAAAAAAATAAATATTTCACATTGATAGCCATGTTGTATGGAACGGTAAATGACTTTCCTTCTTATGGAAATTTTTCAGGATATAGCATTAAAGGAACTCAAGGGTGTCCCGTTTGTGAACAAGGTACATAATCAATTAGGTTGAAACATTCATCTAAAAACGTGTTTCTAGGACATTGAAAATTTCTACCACAACAACATAAGTACCAATCTTGGATGACATCATTTGATGGAATTTTAGAAGAATGCATATCACCATATCCACTAACAACTGATCAACAGTTTGAGAAAGTAAAAGATATGGACACTTCTTTTGGTAAAATGTTTTAAAAAACCTTAAAAAACTGGTTGGAAAAAGAGATCAATTTTTTTGAATTAGCATACTGGAATTGTTTGTACGTTAGAAATTTTCTTGATGTTATACATATTGAAAAAAATGTATGTGATAGTGTCATCAGCACATTGCTAAATACACCTGGTAAAACAAATGGTGGGATTAAGGCTAGGTTGGACATGATTGATATGGGAATATAAGAAGAGTTGGTACTAGTGAAGGGTGAAAAACAAAATTTTCTTCCTCCAACTGCTTACACTCTTTCCAAGTAGGATAGATATTAGTTTTTCAACTTCTTGAATGAAATAAAGGTTCTAAAGGGGTGTTCATCAAATATCAAGAACATTGTGTCAATGACCAATTTAAAGTTAAAGTGTTTGAAATCACATGAATACTATGTTTTGATGAAATATCTAATTCTTATAGCTTTAAGTTGAATTTTTCCTAAGAATGTTCATCATACATTAACCAAGACCTGTTTCTTCTTCAAATCTATATATAGCAAAGTTATAGACCCGATGAAATTTTCGATTATGGAAAGAGAAATTATCGTCATATTATGTGAATTGGAAATGTTCTTCCTTCCAAAATTCTTTGATATGATGGTTCATTTTATGGTTCACTTTGTGAGATAGATTCAACTATGTGATCCTATACAATATAGATGAATGTACCCCATTGAATGGTATATGAATATTTTTAAAGGGTATGTCAAAAATCGAAGTCGGCCAGAGGGTTATATTACAGAGTGATATATTTTTGAGGAAGCCATTGAATTATATACTGAATACATATCCGGTGTGGAAAGCATTGGTCTACTAAAATCTCATTACACTGGGCGGCTTGTGGGTGAAGGAATTTCTATAATATATATTGTCACGATCAATATTACAAATTGGGAGTAGGCCCACCTTTATGTTTTGCATAACAATTTTGAGGTTTCCCCATATGTTGAAACCCATAAAGAAATTATTAGGCATTTTAATCCATCAAGGGTTGAAAGATAGATATCAAATACACATAATCAACAATTTATAGGATGTTTTCGAGACCATATTTTTAAGGAGTTAAATAAAAATCCAGATTCAATTTCATAATGACTTCGATGGCTAGTTGTAGGACCAAGTGTATGTGTATTATCTTACAATTGTTATGTAATTAATGGTTATACGTTCTATAAAAATGAACATGGTGAAGAAACTACTATGAAAAATAGTGGAATTATAATTATGGATGAAGTGATGCATGTTTATGGTACTAAGGATAAAAATACAATTTACGCAAATATGTCATACTTTGTCATCATCAAACAAATACAAGATTTGGATAATACAATATTCCAAGTACTAATTTCTTAATGAAAGTGGGTTGATAACAGTAGTGTTGTTAAAATAGATGACTTTGGATTTGTGAAAGTTGATTTTAGTAAGGAATGGTACAAAAAAGAACTGTTTATAATGGAATCACATGCAGTATAAGTATTTTATATTCTAGATACCTTAAATTGAAAGTGGTCAATTATTATGTTATCGACCAAAACCACTGAAGGGTCAGATAAAAATTCAACTGAGGAGGACCCTTTCATTGGGATGTCATAATCATTTCGTAGTGGTCCCAATATAGACGACATTTTTTATGTCATAGGAGACCACAATAAAGGGATTTGGATAGTCGGTAGAGGGGTAAAATCCCTTTAACCTTAAAAAAAGAGTTCAATAATCAGGTTATATATTTTTTGTAATATACATCATGTTATCTCATTTTATTATCCATTCTTTGATGCATTTATGTACTCTAAATTAAATATTAAACCACTTTTGTATATAATGATTTATGAACGTGTTGGTTCTCCCAATCTTGAGGAACAATAGGTCTCTCAGTCTGCTGTTGCTCGTAGTGCAGAGGAACAAAGACCTTCTGTATGTGCTGGTTGTAACATCCTGACCTGGCTTACCATCAAACTGGTGGCCGGACCGGTTGGTCACATGGCCTCAAGCGCATCTCCTCGTACGCCAGAGGCTGCCGACTAGCAGTGAGGGTCTCGGGAGATGATAGTGGGGAGACTATACCCTCATATCAGAGTAATGCAGTGGTATTATCAGAGTAAATATCATTCAGTAGTGGAAGCATTAAGCAATTGAAAGGCAGAAGCAAAAGACAGGTAATAACCATTTTATAAAAGGCAGCAAATGCCAGTTTACAATGCATGCATGTACATATGATGATACATTTATGAAATCAGTAAACAATACATCATGATTTACAACCAATACAAAAAGAAAAGACACCAAATCCCGGAAGTAATCCCTTGAGAATCCCAAGCTCTCGCTTGGTCCTTTGCTCCTAACTCCTCAGGTACAAACAGCACAACACACGACCTAGGTCCTGCAAACAAGAAGGTCTACTTGGGTACCCCAGTGCAATGGCGGCCTGAGTAGGGTGTGAGATATAAATCTTAGTAGGCCAGCACCACCGGTGTCAAACCCAAACCAGACAGTGTATAACAATTAAACAGTGAGCAAGTATGGAGAAAATAAGTAAGCAAAAATACATAAGTAAATACACCCATCCAGGTTCCCAAGGCACACCTAACGGTTATACCAACTTCGGCTTAATGCCGGTAAAGTAGCCTGATCATGTCACCATATATACATATAAGGGAATTTAGATTATAGATGGTGTGGGGTAAGAATGCCTCCCACCCATTAGTAAAGAATAGCGGGCACGAGGTAGAAATTCCTCTCATCCCTATGAGTCAACTAGCTAGGGGTAAGAATGCCTCCCTTCCATCAATAGAGAATAGCGGGCACGAGGTAGAAATTCCTCTCATCCCTATGAGTCAACTGGAAGGGGGTAAGAATTCCTCCCTTCCATACACGTATTGAAATAGTGGGCATGAGGTAAGAATACCTCTCGTCCCTAAATAAACTGGCAAGGGGTAAGAATGCCTCCCTTCCAATCACGTAAAGAGATCGGATCTGGCGTGGGGTAGACATGCCTCCCACCCATACTCAAAATAAGCAGGAATAGGGTATGCATGCCTCCCATCCTTAATCGTACACAGTGGATGTCATGGGGTATGAATGCCTCCCATCCATAATCATTCGTAATCATTATCACAGTTACGTTAGAATGCATAAGGCAGTACATCTTATGAATTTCAAATAAACATTACACATTCACAATCAATCATATATCTCATTTCTATATAGGTTCCCATAAGCACGTTCATCAAAAGTATACTTAAGGCAGCTCCTCTTAAGTGTTTATATCAAGTAATTAACATATTCAGCTTACTAACATAAATCGTGCTCATTACGTTATCCCAAGGCGTGGTCGTACCACCCTAGCATGTTCCCTCCTAGTTTCACCATTCCATCTTAAAGAATTCGTTTATCATTTTTTTACCCTTTGATACCTTATAAAGGTAACATGTCATATAGTCTTAGTTCATTCCACTAATGTTACCATCTTACTCAATTTTCCTGACATGAAAAATTGACCCAAACACACGTGTCATAGCCATTCCATTCCCTTTGTCTCAACAAAGGAAGTTCACAACAAGGCATAAAAAGGAACCATAAAAATTCAGCAGGAAAGCATAAAAAGTCTATCACTAATTTTTATCTTAAAGGCAGCGCACCTCTGATTGAGTGGTTTTATTATTAAATCATTAGTTTAGTGACCAAGCAACCTCTTTTATCTTATACCTGCAATTCACATGATTTGCACAGCAGCATTTAACCAGAACTAAACTTGCAGAATTAAAATTCTAAGGCAGTGCAATATTAAATTCACTTTCACTTTACTTAAATAAAAGGGAAAGGAGAGGGACCCTACCTCAAGGTGGATCCATCCGTCCACTTAGGCTCTTGGTTCTTTCTAACTAAGAGTTGTTGCTGCTCCCCCACGAGGCATATGTGATTTCACATACGTATAAGGACACCTATCTTATATGAAAACGATTTGCATGGCCATGAGCATGCGCAAGAGGATCCTTACACATATGATTATACACATAAGCCTGTCTCTGCTCACCTGCGCAGGCACTTTTATATATGCAATGGGGAAAACTAGCCCCATATGTGTATATTCGCTGTCATGCACGAATATACACATATCGGGGAAACCCACGTACATATAAATAAGTACCTATGCCTACGCAGGTGAGTCACCTAGACTTTGGAGACTCGAAACCATTCCAAAACCTTCAACACACTCAGGTGTTGGCAACAAACCAAAACGAAGGTGAACCCACACCGCGAGCTCAATGCACCCGAAACCAAACCGGAGATCCAAAACCACCCGAACCGCTTCGCCTTCAGTGGCGGTTTCCGGAACGCGCACCAAGGAGTCCCAACAGACCTTCCGCATAACCGTGGAGATTCGATGAATAAACATTCAGAAATCGGAGGGAGGAGCTCGATCGAGAGGAGGCCGAGAGAGGGGCCTCACGCGGCTCACAGGGGAGAGCCCTTGGCTTCATGTGGGTCTGGCGAGATAGGAAGTGAGGGAGTGTGTTTAGTTTAGGTTTCATTTATTTTATTTTTCTTTTATTTATAATTAATCAAAAACCCAAAACACACCCAAGCGCACGGTTTGACCCGCACGGTTTTCCAAATCGTGCGCAAACCGTGTGGAGTCTTCTACCTCCAAGAGATCTCTCGCATGGGCTGGGCGCATGGTTTGGGAAACCATGCATAGCCCGTGCACAAGCCATTGTCTCTTAAAACAAGGTTGCACGGTTTAGGCTACACGGTTAGCCAAACCGTGCACCAACCGTGAACCCTTTGCAGCTCTTTATAAACATGGGTCCGACACTTCCGAAACCCCTCGGGCCACCTGAGAAACTTAACGGGCCTTCGCCCATGCCCAAAAATATTAAAAGGAAGGGTTACAAACTTTGGAATCTTGTTATGAAGCCCGGTCTCCAAAACAATCGGTTCAGTAAACGAAAAGTTCAAATTCCTTCGCTTTTTAACCCGGTTCAAAACGTGGGTCATTACACTGGTGCTCCTAATCCTGAGGAACAATAGGTTTCTCAATCTATTTTTTCTCCCAGTGCAGAGGTACAATGACCAAATTCACATGTTGATGATACCACTCTATAGGAACATATTGACAATGTTGAATCCAAGGAAATGGTAGGTGATGAATGAACAGCGAAGTAGAAAAAATAGGAGCATCGTAGTTTGACGGTGTTAGAAAAAATCATTAAGGTGAAATCAAAGACATAGAATATGAGTTCGGATAGAATTCACAAGTCCAGCATGTTAACCCCACCAAGTTCATGTTCAGTAGTTACATTGGAATCGTCACTCAATAATGTGTGTCGATTGATGTAGATTTGTGCCACCATGTTGTGCCCGGATTAAGACACTAATAATAAAAGAGATTATGGTAAAATTATGATATCATTTCTTTATTTTACTAAAAAATAAAATAATGAAACATTGAATTTATCTTCATCATCCCTTTTAGAGTGCATTTATAGTAGATTACTCCCACAAGAAATATGTATTAATGCTTGCTGGAAGGATTTTTAGAGGCTTTCAGACAATTCTAATGAGACATCATCTTAAAGATACTAAAGGGAAAATAAACTTGCACCCACCGCTTATCTATGCACACCTAAAAACCCAAGAAGTGTGGGATGCATTTATTGTTCATTGCATAGATTTGTCTTTTTAGGTATATTGTGGCTAGTAATACATTGTTTGATGATACGTGTATTCATCACTTTGATTGAATTTTTTTATGAAATAGCAACTAAGTGATAAAAATAAAGAATAGGTATCAAAACCAATGTACCTCTATCATAAAGCAAGGATGGGGTACACATCACTTGAAAAAAAATGGTACGTATTTTAAATCTACCATAATATTTTTATTTGACATAAAACAACAACATAATTATGTTCATCTATTTATATGCAGATTGATGACTCCAAATCCAAATCCACTTCCATCCCACACCATGTTCTATAGAAGGAGGCACATGTAAATAAATATGGTATGATAATAGATGAAAACACACAAAAAGTGTGGGAAACATGTGTAAGTCTGACATAATAAAAATTTGTTTTGCTTCAAATCACTATTACATAACAATGATTACTTATTTTTCTATATTTTCTATCAGTCATAGTCACAAGAATCAGAAACACCTATACCAAATGAAGACATACTATCAGTGGTCTTGAAGCATCCAAAGCAGTATGGACACTTCTAAGGTGCGAGCTTTGGGGTGACACCTCGAACATACTTTTGAGAAAAAAACAAGAGGATGATCAAGGTGGAGAAATAGAGAAAAACTAGCTACCCTTTAAGAACAATTCCAATGAAAGAGAGAGATTATAGAAACTTTTATAGGGGTAAGAAAAGAGAAGAAACAACTTAAGAACAATCATTTTCTAAAAATGTAAGAACCTGGGTTTTTAGAACGGGTCAAAATCCTGACCCTGTTTGAAATTTTGACTTGTCCCATAAGAAACTGGAGAAAACGGGCAGTTTCTGAAAATTTCCAGACTACACGCTGTGTACTTTTAAGTACACGCTGTGTATAGGTTAGGTGAGTTCTGATCGTGTGCTCACTGAGTACATGCCGTGTGATGTCTGTGTAGAAATTTCTTACTACACGATGTGTAGTTATAAATACGTTGTGTGCCCTTGTCCTTGTATGAGGAATATACATGGCGCATAGGTATGTTGGCCGGGTAGAATCATTAAACCAAGTATACGTCGTGTACTTCCTGAACACGCCATGTAGTCTAGCCGTGTATGAGGTATATACATGGCATGTGGGTAAGTTGGCGAGGAAGAGAAGAAAAACTAAGTACATGCCGTGTACCCTAAGTACACACCGTGTACTCATGTTGGCAGGTTCTGGAAAGTAAGTCGGCAGAATTTCAGCCTCCATATGAACAATTAAATGATATACATGGTGTGTAGTCATGAAGTACACGACGTGTAATTTCTTTTTTTCGTTAAAACAGGAAGTAGCCTCGTATTGAGTCAGAACCTCAATTGTTTCGTTGAGTTGAGAGGGGAGAGCCAGCCAGAGCTCATATTTGCTTATGTTCCTTTTTCTGAGACCCAATTCAAATGTTGATTGATCCGTTGGAACCCCCTCGATAAGGCATTGATTCCTCTTAATCTTTTTTGATTGATTTCTGTTCTAGAATGAGTTAGTGGGGTTTGATCGGTTTTGATTATTTTGTAGATCTACCATGTTTTAGATCTAATTGGAGGCTGTTATCGGAGGAGTAGCATCGTATGAGTCTCAGGTAGGTGGTGCATACCTCTTTTTGTGTTTTTGTGGTCAATTGGGTGACGCGGCCTTCGACGTGTTTTCGAGTATTTTCAGCAGGACCCATTTTTATCTAATATTGCATATTAAACTGTTTGTTAGACCCGTGGGATGCCTATGGGAATTCCCTTTACCTGTTTTTCTTGAGCGGGGTCGGGCGAGGGGTTGTTGCTTGATTGGGGCATTTTGGCTGGGGGCACCAAAATGATATTAATTGAATTATATTGTTTTAAACTATTGAGTTTAGTTATTAAACCTTGATATAAATTATTAAAGGCCTTAAAGACCTCTGTGCTGGTATGGGACAACTCTTTCTTAGTGAAAATCAACTGTTTAGATTGTTTTTCCTATTTATGTGTTCTTTTTATATGTGTTATATATGCAATTGCTAAATTGCATTTGCTGGAACCCATTTTTGGTTGTGTTGGGCATGGCCCGGATATTCTTGAGTGTTGCTGATCACAGGTTGGGCTTGGCCCGTGTTACATTAGGTGGTTATGAGCATGGGATTGGGCGTCATGGGCATTGGTTTAAGGCAGGATGACAGTCAGGTTGGGCATGGCCCGGGTTACTGGGATAGCAAGGCCATAAGACTTGAGCGGCATGGTCGCAGGGACACGAGGTGTCAGAGGTGTTGTGGATCGGGTACTATTTTGGTGATTACCGCTCACCCAGAAACTTTGAGTAGTGTGCACATAGATAGAATCTGTGATGAGGTGGTTTTGACCACTTGTGTGGGTAGAGGCACCCGTTAGTTGCGGTTTAGGTACTTTTGGTCTGTGGGTGATTGTCGTAGGAAGTCATGTGGAAGGTGAGGAGCCTTCATGGGATAGCATTGAGGTTATCAGGTTGGGGGCAGAGACTCGCCTCTATTTGAGGGAAAATATCGTTGTCCCTTCAGATACATACTTTGAGGGCAGACATCGCTGTCCCTCCTGCTACTTATTTTGAGGGTAGACATCGTTGTCCTTCTGGTTACATATTGAGGACAGGCATCACTCTTCCTCCGGGTAACTGTTTCTTGGGCGTGCCTTCGAGACCTTGGTACTTAAGACACACGGTGTCAGGGGGCACATGGTGTCTGGTTACATGACAGAGATTCCGACGTTGGCTGAAGCAGGTGACACTCCATGGTGTTTGCTGAGCACCAGTGGAGTTTTTGTTATTTGTACATCATTATGTTTACTGTTTTCCTTATAAATGCATGTATGCTTAAACACTTATATTAGGTACACACTGTTGGGTGGTATCCTACTAAGATTCGTCTCACACCCTGCACGGGACCTTCGAGACGCGCGCAAACTTTATGGATTTACGTGCCAAAAAGAGTCTAACTTCAAGAGCTATGCTGAATTAGTTATTTCATTTATATGGCATGGACCTTGAGGTCTTGCCTAGCTGGAATTTACTATGTTTTTTATAGTTTCCTATATCAGCATGCTTGTTTGTATCTATAGTTGTTTAGTCATTGGTGCCCTTTATATTTATATTTTTATGACCTGCTTTGGATGCATGTTTTGTGGTTCAGTAGTAGTTACAAGTGATGTGAATGTTTTTGTGTTTATTTCCACTGCTGTTGTTTATATTTATTACTTCCGCTGTTTATTCATATTGAATGTGCTTCTGCTCTACGGGTCTGGTTTGAGTCTGTTGAGTTGTTTATTCTGCTACATTTTTATTATTATACTTGAACCAGTATCATTATTATTATCCTCAAAGAGGGTATAGCCTCCCCACTATACCTATAAGACCCTCGCTACTAGTCGGAAGCTTTTGGCATTCGGGGAGGTGCACCTAAGGTAGTAGCACCTGACCTGTTTAGCATTGTTCGGGTGGTTGTTCGGGTCCAGGTTGTTACAAAGTGGTATCATAGGAGTTCTTGACAGGGATTTAGTAGCAGTGTTTTTCTGGCTACTAATAAGATTGAGGCTTCTCTTTTATTTTCACTGGTTTTACTATTTGGTATATGGTAAACTAGAGATAGGTTGTTACTGGAAACTGGGTTTCTAGCTTGTGCTTGGGTGCCTGTAGCCCCTGGTATGAGGGATGAACCAAGTTTCCATGGTGGGAATTGTTGTTTTCATTTTGCTCAGATTACAGTTTATATGATTTCCACCTCGGTGGCTCACTTGTTGTGTGATATTATTGATTGTGATATGTAACCCTTGACCTGGTGCGGTAAGGGAGAATTGAACCTTGGCCTGGTATGGCAAGGATTTTTTGCTTGTCTTTTTATAGGCACATTTTTAGGGTATTTAAATTTCATAAATGCACGTATGATTTTTGAAGTGATAATGTCATGTGAATAAAATAAATTTCCATGCTTTGTATGCTTTGAAATGTGAAAAGGTGAAATTACATATAGAATTGATTGTTGTTGCAATGTGTATTCCATGCTTTATATTTTTGTAGAATTGCATGGGACAGGGTATTTGGTTCTGGATCTTGTACAAGCAGGCATGTACTATCGGTTGAGGTGATTTTGATCACCAGGATTGGGCGACTCAATCTTCGATTTGAGGCAAAGTTAGTTGTCAGGACGAGCATGGCCTGAGGTACTTTTGATACTTGGCTCTGTTAGGGGCGGGTAAGGAGGCCATGAGGCTGGGATGTCGTGGGGAAAGGTTGCAGTGGGGGAGAGTAAGGGTAGTAGTTGTGTGCTGCCTTTTACTACTTTCTTATCTGTGTACAATATATATTGTTATATATATGGGTTGTCTGACCATTTATGGTATTCAGTGGGTTCCTTTTTGGGTGACTCAGATGGAGCATCAGATGGGAGATGGTACAGTGTCGCGGGTGTAGAATCAGGTTCAGGATCTGGTGCAGGCAGAGCAGGAGCCACAGGTATAGGCTTGGGGACAAGATCAGTTTTAGGATCCAGTGCAGGCAGGAGAGCAGCCGAGTTTGGTAGTGTTCAGACCATGGCTCGACGAGCAGCTTCGAGCTAGCCTATTGCATGTCTTTCATGGGATCAACACAGGCTCGTAGGGTACAGATCCATCTATGTCATATCTAACGCTGGAGTTTCAGTCACAGCACCCGCCACTTTTTCAGGGTGAGGGTGGTCTGCAGGCGGCTGAGAACTAGATAGAGAGTGTGAAGATGATCTTCAAGTAGCTCGAGACGCCTCCAGGGAGGAGGGTCAAGCTGGCGACATACATGCTGTGAGGACCGGCTAAGCGTTGGTGGGATGTGCAGGTTCAAGCTCACAGGCATGAGGGACTGGCATGGAAGGACTTCGAGGACAGGTACTTTGAGCACTTTTACCCAGAGACACTAAGATCAGAGAGAGCTCAGGAGTTCTTGAGTCTTCAGTAGGGAGACATGTCTATCATGGACTATGCAGCTACTTTTATTGAGTTGTCTCACTTTGCACTTGGTATGGTAAGCGATGATGCGACTAGGGTGAGGCACTTCGAGGATGGCTTACGACACGCCATTCGGGTCCAAGTGAATATTTTCAGGCTGGGTTTTTTTCAGAGGCGGTGAATCAGGCGCTCATAGTGGAGGGAAACCAGAGGGATAAGCCTTAGGTTGGACGGATGACAGCTTCAGGTGAGGGTTAGGATAGCAGGAAGTGAGTACAAGATGAGTTTCAGCATGGTAGTCAGGCCAAAGACTCAACTAGACCACCTCATAGCAGTTCTGTAGTGGTTTTCTTTCAGTTTGGACAACCAGGGCATGTTCAGACTCAGTGTGATAGGCCTCCAAAGGAGTGTCGGGCATGTGGATAGGTCGGGCATCTTGAGAGGTTTTGCAGGAAGCCTTCTCAAACAGCCGGCAGGCAGGGACCATGATAGATGGTGGCATCTGGAGTTGGTTCAGGTTCGGTACCAAGATAGGGTAGCCGAGGTTCAGCTACATGTGGAGGACGTTACAAAGACAGTGAGATCTAGCAGAGGGTTCAGTGGTTAGTGGATAGAGCATCACCGTAGGGAGGTCATACATCTGGAAGCTATACTTCAGGCTAGGTGAACACCGTGGAGCTTCCAGAGGCCGAGCAGGCTGGTGAGCCGATGACGGTTAGAGGTACACCACAGGTGTGGCCGTGGTTTCTATGTTTCCATTTGGCATGACCTGTAGAGGCATGTCAGTTTTTAGTGCACGTGATGCACAGGATCTATGTGGACTGACTAGATTCTAGTCAGTGGGATTGGCACCATATCGAGTGCGTGATATATTTATATATATGTATGAGATGCGTAGCATCAGGGGTATCGAGGATGCGGGTTAACTGAGGTGCCATGGGCATCAGGGCATCGAGGATGCTGGTTACTTGATGTGTCGTGGGCATTAGGGCATCGATGATGTAGGTTACTTGAGGAGTCTTGGTCATCAAGGCATCGAGGATGCGGGTTACTTGAGGTGCTAGGCACCAGGACCTCGTAGAGGTGGACATCGATGCGGTGCGGGATACGTTGGGTGTCGAGAACGACACAGGAGCACCAATGAGGCATAGGGGTGACGATGTGTCACGGAATGACTATGCATCCAGAAAATAGGTTAGTGAACCTTTGTTTTTAGTTTTTTCATATTGAGACTAAGTTAGGCAATTCCTAAGGTGGGGAGCCCTTGAGGAATTTAGCCAGGACCTTTGAGATCGGGGAAGTCCGGGTTTCTTTGATTAGGGTGGTATGTTCGGTGCCATCTCCAGGTTTTGTTTGATAGCTCGGGGACGAGCTATATTAAGGTGGGGAGATTGTAAGAACCCAGGTTTTTAGAACGGGTCAAAATCCTGACCCTGTTTGAATTTTTGACTTGTCCCTGAGGAAACTGGAGAAAATGGGCAGTTTCTAGAAATTTCCAGACTGCACGTCGTGTACTTTTAAGTACACACTGTGTATAGGTTAGGTGAGTTTCGGTCATGTGATCACTGAGTAAATGTCGTGTGATGACCATGTAGAAATTTCTTACTACACGGCGTGTAGATATAAACACGCCGTGTACCCTTGGCCATGTATGAGGGATATACATGGCGTGTAGGCCTGTTGGCCGGGTAGAATCGTTAAACCAAGTACACACCATGTCCTCCCTGTACATGTCATGTAGTCTATCTGTGTATGAGGGATATACATGGCGTGTGGGAAAGTCAGCGAGGAAGAGAAGAAAAACTAAGTACACACCGTGTACCCTAAGTACACGATGTGTACTCATGTCGGCAGGTTTTGTAAAGTAAGTCCGTAGAATTCTAGCCTCCATATGATTAGTTAAATGATATACACGTCATGTAGTCATGAAGTACATGCCACGTACTTTTTTTCTCTAAAACGGGCAGTAGCCTCGTATTGAGGTAGAACCTCAATTATTTCGTCGAGTTGAGTCACTACAACAAAACCGTTGTTTAGCGGCAGTTTTTTAGCGGCGGTTTATAAAAAAACCCCACAAAACATTGTTTTTTTTAACAGCCCGACCCTTCCCCCCACCCCAACCCTCCTCACCCAGATTACCCCGGCCCCCCGCTTCCCCTGCGACCCTGGCCCCCCGCGACCCTGGCGACCCCGCGACCCCGACGACCCCACGACCTCGGTGACCCCAACCCCCCATGACCCTAGAGACCCCGCGACCCCGACGACCCTACTTACCCAGTGACCTATACGAAACCCTAAGGTTTGAAATTCTTATTTAGCACATTATGCCTTAACAGGGTTTCAAATAACCAATTCTATCTTATGGTAAAACATAGGATATGTCAATCCTCTAATGATACCCTAGTCTCCAACACAAGATGCATTTTTGACATATTTTAATCATCATTGTGATGTTCTATTTCATGGGAATTTCTAATTACATAGTGATATAATATGAAGCATTTTTCATCATCAAAATAGTCTCAAGATGTAATGTCAACATATATAAATAACCCAGTTAAACATCACATTTTTTGGTAAAACTATGTCAACCAACCAATGTAGTCTCAATCCCATTCTTGATATTAAAATTTTACCTTGATGTATCCTCATCAGCCACTATAAGAATACATTAACAAGGAAATGATATCACATCATTCAAGAATCTAAAATATTCCATGATTAATATTCAATGTATGAGGTGTTTTAATTCATCATGGCCATAAATTAAGAAGGAAACCACATGCAATACATTCTTGTACTGAGGGGAACACCAAATATTCCCCATACCTATTTTCTAACAAAATTGAGTAAATAATCAATAAGGAGGCCACATAGAATTAATTTATAGGGAATGAATATTTGATATCATGGACATTTATTCCTTTGTTCTTTAGACTTATCTAGTAAGAAAGTGGGATAGAGTGTGTAAATATATTGGGATACCCATTGTGTAATAAGTTCCCCAGTAGGGGATTAACATAGAAAATACGTTAACTATAATTTTTCATTTATGTTTATTATATATATTTTAAAATTTGTTATCATGATCTATTAACTCTATAATTATTGAGAAATAACTTATGGAATTGATATTAGGGGAGGAAAGGGTGTCCCAATATCTGTTATTCATTTCTATGTTTTAATTTAATTTCATGTTGAGATAGTGGGATGAGAAGAGTCTTATTTGGTGATCCTCAATATTATCTATATTTATTTCACTCATTTATTAATCTATAAAATCTATTTTACATTCCTTTTATTAGTTTCCATAATGTAATATGGGATTGGTGGAGTTTGGGGATAGACAAAATATGTTGAAGTTAGGTGTTAAAGTAGTGTTAAATCTTTGATTGTTGTTTTCCATTCATTATTCACCATAGGGGATATGGAATAAGGTGTTCCAAGAAGATATTTAAGGAACATGGTATTTTTATTAATACATGTAAATGGAGATAGATGAAAAAATGATATTGATTTGTTCATTATGTAATGATATACACCATTATGTGTGATAATTTTTAGTGGAAATGTTAATTTTCGACTCTGGAGAAGTGTTTTTTTGGAGAACTAGGATTCATATTGTAATTATAAGAGTTATCTTATCTCAAGGAGATGTTTTTGGATATTTATTAAGGCCTAGTAAGAGCATCGTGTTCTTGGGTGGATGTTGGAGTAGGTTTAGGGTGAACCTATTGCTGAATTTTAGTTATGGTGTTAGTCAAAATGTGACACTCAAGTAATGTCATGATGGTATCTAGGTAGGGGGATAACCCATTTTACCAAGGGAGGTCTTAGAAAAATTCTTAATTAACTCTATAATCATGTTTAGGTAGTTTAATGTCCTAGCTACCAAGATGATGACATGTCATGGCCAGTAACTTCATGGTACAATGAGTATGTAAATATTTGGAAAAAGGGAAGAAACCTATGAAATGGATGCACTACGATGGGGGGTAGTCACGTAATGGACATGAACTTTAAAAATTATTTGGGTGAACATTATAAACATTTTCACACCATAAGGGAAATATTTCATCATAATGTAGATAAGAAGGGGTGTTGAGCCCACTACTTTGGGGATGGTTATGATGTTACCATCATGGTCACATCATGAATGTGATAAATTCCTTTTTTTCAAAAGGAGGGGAAGAACCGTAATTTCAGGGTTATACCCTTGGATTATTGGTTAAACAAACCAAATGGGGGAGGCCATTTTGGATCTCCATCCTTATACTCATCCCTCCTATGACTCCCCCTGATCTAGGATGTTCTGGGTGGAATTTTGTGTATAGAGATTCTAGGTGATATCCCTCATCTTCTTCATTCTATTTGGTTTAACATTCATTTATATATGATTATGGTATTTTTATTAGGTTTATTGAGAAGATTACACATGAGTATGGTGGAATCATCACAATATAATGGTGCTTTTGTTCGATATGGCTAAAGTCACCTTGATATGATGTAAGCAAGCCATTACTCATCATTTTAATGAACATAAATTATCCAAATAATTTTTATGGGGTTTTTATTAAATTAAATTGGACATCAAATTAGTATTAATTTATTCCCCCAAGCCTTTAATATTGGGAAATGGGTTTGTTTTTTGTGAGTAAATATTATGGAACCCTTCACCTTTGTAATGATTACCGAAAGATGAATCGAGTCATAGTAAAGAACAAGTTTCTATTGCCTTAGACTGGTGATATGTTTGATCAGTTGAAAGTGAATAACTGGTTCTCAAATATTTATCACCATTCTGGTTTTCACTAGATAAGAATAATAGAGTTTGATATATTGGATATTTTCTTCCAGAGTAGGTATGGACATTAAAATTATATTTCTATGCCTTTTGGTCTAACAAATGATCCCATAATTTTTATAGTGTTGAACAACATTATATTCCATGATTATCCTGATTCATTTTAGTGGTATTTGAGTATGACATATTGGTTTAATATTAAACCGAGGAGAATCATGTGAGTCATTTGAGTCTAGTTTTGTAAATTTTTAGATATCACTCTTTTATCCCCCTATTATCATGTTTCATATACATGTTCTCAGGTTTCAAAAATGTATTCATGGTTTGCGCCTAGACACTCATACCACAAACCCAAAGAATTTACATCACAATTTATCCCCCTATTATCCTATTTCAACTCCTCTCCAATCTGTATTTTCTAAATGAGGTTCACACTTATTGGAGGTGGTATTTCATAATTACTTATAAAAAAAGGTGGTTTAAAACGAAGTAATTTTGGTTTCATTAGTGTGTTCCTTGTTTAATTTATAATTTTTTTGTATTTTATTCTTACTTTCATATAGAATAATTAGGATTTATTTTGAGTATTTAATTGATATAGTTCATTTAGATGTTATTGTTGTCCACTGTAATTTTCAAAAAGGATTCTTTAGTTCTTATTCCGACCTAGAATACGTGTTGATTTGTTGATGTTAAATCATTTTCAATCTCAGACACCATCATAGGATTCCTGAATCACTATATTCCTTTATTAAGTGTTTTTCAAGGGTCAGTGGAAGTAGTTAGGTAGTTGGAACAAATTGAGGTGATCCTCAATTATCTTAGGGAACCTGATACTTTGTGGGTGAGAGTTTTTTAGAACTGGATTTATAGTTTCAGTAGAGTCTTGTGGGAGTCAGTGGTACCTTATTAACTTCATGAATGTATGAATTGGAATATCATCAAGATTGATTTTTTAATGGTTATTTCCTAAGGGAATGAATGTAGATAAATAGACTGAGATCATGAGACTTTTTATTGGTGACAGATCAGTATGGGGGTATGTCAATAACCTTTCAAGGTTTGGTATATATTCTCCAAAGATAGGGGTCATCAATTATGAGAAAGATCATTTCTTTGGGGATGGTCTTCACCCATACCTTGGTACATCTCTACTTTCTTTGGGCATAACATTCATTTTGGAGGTTACCACTAGGGACATGTGAATGGAAGCTAAATATTCTTGGAAATCGATGGTTTTTCATTCCTTAGTTTTATCAGGTATGCAACAAATTAATAGTGGGAATTAAGAGAATCCAATGTGCAAGGATTAGAGGCAGGATAAAATATATATTTTTTCTGTTAGTACTCCATCTATTATCATTTTTAATTTTTTTTTCTGCATAATTTTTTTGAAATATATATTCTGAACTTAATTTTATTTTATTAAATGATAGGAATGCCAAGGAAGAAGCGGTACATTATTTCATCTAGTTCTGCAACAGATGATGCTTCATCTGGCTCCCTCCCCATGACATCTGAGGCACTAGCTGCCGACACCCCTACACCATCTCTCACACCATCTGTGGATGTCCCAGTAGAGGCTGATTCATCGACTCCCCCTTCAGGAGCCTCAGCAGTGGGGCAGCGACGCACCCCTTCCAGTTCATCCCGGACATACTGGAGTGTCACTGTCATAGGTACAAATTTTAATTAAATAAATTTATTGCATTTTGTTTATACTAATTGTTTTCTCATTGAAGATGAAAAAAATGAAACCGTGGAGAAAAACATAAAAAGTTCAGATGTTTGGAATCTGAATAGCGAGAAGATTTTTGTGCCATTTGATTCTTACGGGGTCCCTATGGATAATGTCGCGGGGTTACTTGGCCAGATTCTAGGCCAGCTGGTAGCGGAGCCCATTTCCCTTCCCATTTCATATGACGATTGGAGACATATGCCTCCAAGATGGAAAAATGAAGTGTTTGATTCTCAAATCAAGGTAAATTTATTACATTATGGTTTAATTGAATTTCATGTTACTAATATGTTCAAAATGAATTTCTGTATACAGATGTTCTTCCACTTTACCATTGCTGATGTGATAGCACGGAAGTGAACGTTGAAAAATCTAGGTAAGAAATGGAAAGATTTTAAATGGAGATTGTGGTGTGATGTCAACGATGCTTCGTTGACCGTGCTGCAAATGTATGAGAAGCTACCCAGTGGGGTACCGAAAGAGTAGTGGAAAGTGTTTGTTAACAGGCATCGGGATCAGAAGCGTATGGTATTGAAATATATATATTATTATATTATCCTCATTTTAAATTTATACATGTATATGAAAATGACATGACATTCAATAAATCAGTATTAAATTTCATTTTATTTATTTCAGGATCTCTCAAGACAGAATGTGTCAAACCGAGCGAAGCAAGTCATCCCACACACTGCGGGCTCAAAAAGTTTTTCTAGAAGTCAAACGACATTGGTAATCTTTTAATTAGTTTAAATTTTTATAAGACAATATTATCTGTTTAATATATTGAATTGTTGATTTATCTTTGATTAATGCAGTCACAGATTTTAGGTCATGAAGCATCCAGAACTAAACTGTGGTTGGATGTTCACAAGAAATCAGATGGATGTTTTGTTAATGAGCCTACTAAATAAGTTGGGGTATGAAGTCAATTTTTTATCATAATAACTTATTATCAGTTTTTACTGTGTTAATATATATTGATATTTGATTTATAGGTCAAAATTAAAGAACTATGGGATGCCAATCCTGCGCATTCCTACTCTGTCTCCCAGGATGACCCAGTTGCTAAAGTCCTTGGGAAGGAGCATCCTGGGAGAGTGTGCGGGATGGGTTTGGGACCCGTGACATTTGAGGTTTTTAGTAGGCCATTGGGTATAGCTACTGCATCTACTCCTGACTTTAGTTAGCCCATACCCAGAGATGCTAAGAAAGGGATTTTTTCTTTACGAAACACAGTTCACCAGCAGGGGGATCAGATATCTGCATTGCAGAAAGAGTTGACTGAAATACGTCAGCAGATGAGCAGATATACCCCCGATGGGAGTGCATCGAGTGGTAGTATGCAAGTAAATCACAGAAAATCAAAATCATTTAGTTTGCTAACATTAAATGGTTTTAAGTTTTAATATAAATATGCAACCGTATTTAATTTTCAATATAATGTTCTTACAGGTGACAGCACAAAGTGGAAATGAAGGTGGAGAGGGTGAAGATGCATCATCGGACCTTGAGTAGTTGTATTGTTGATGTGTTGAACAAAAATGGAAACAGTTGGTTTGTATATGTAACATTTGTGGCACATAGTTTCCACCACACATTTTCATGTCCTAAAATTTCCTTGATTTCTCATGTTTCTTTTTATGCATTTTATTGATTTTTTATGTTTCTTTTTATGTATTCATTTCTGTGGTATACATCGTTCCATTTAGGTCTGTGTTTTAATTGGTAGTCGAGATTTTGGATGACTAGGAGTTAAACCCATTGTTGATGTGTTGAACAAATTGGGTCATTTCATAGTGATCAAGGGGATAGTGTTGTGGACACTTTGTTGAGGCCCATTGTTGATGTGTTGAACAAATTGTGTCATTTCTTGTTAAATATGAAATTATAAATAGTAATAAAAGAGTTCATGTGGTATAGAGTTAGATTTAAAATTCAAGTGGTGTAAAAGCCTTATATAAATTATTCAATGCTATCAATCAAAATATGGTGATAAAAAGTGACATTAGAACATATAAAGTGGTATCCAATTGAGGATATGGAATAAGATAGCTTGATGGATACCACTGGAGTTATTAACTTAAGTTCTTGTTTCTTATATTAAGTTCTAGATCATTAGGTTTAAAGGATTTATTTATAACTAATTTCCAAGTTGTAAATTCACTCACTAAAAATCTATAATAAAATGAAGCTATATGTGAAAGAGGTTTTGAGATTAAAATAAAATTTAGATTTTTTTAAGACAAGTGATATCAAGCATATAGATATAACGATGAGTAAATGATGAGGTTAAACTAATGTTAAACAAAGATAAAAGTTTAGTGATAAAATGAAAACTTAGTAGCTGAATACAACCCTCAAGTGGTGAACAGATTCAAGAGGTTTGGAGGATAATTTACATGCAGTTGTAAGAGATCAAAGGTTCTAAAATAAAATCAACAAGAGGATGAAGTTTTATGTAGAGTTCCTTCATATAGTGGTACTTTCTTGATATGACATGGTGTTCAAAGGATGAATTTAGAGTTCTTCCAGTTGGTTATTTATGGTGTGTCTGCCTCTATCATGACACAAGGACCTAGAGGTCAATTTATAATGGTTCTTCCTTGGGTGATGTTATGTTGTAGTTCTTTTTTCATATTGTGACCTTCCTCAATGATATTGATTTAAATATTTTTAACCATGTATCAGAGGGGTTGTACAGTGGATTGGATTTGGTTTTTATGGGAAATAACTATGTTTTAGGTTGATTAAGGCTCCCCTCATGTGTTTTAGGTCACCATATTATTTTTCTCCTTCATTACACAATAGGAATCATATATTTGGTTGAGGTAGAATATTTCTAAACTTATCTTCTATCTTTAGGAATAAATTGTTTGACTAGCCTACTAATAACTTTTCCAAGGGTCCTATATTATTATTTTTATATGTGTTTGGTTATGACTACTTTATTACTCATGGTTATGAGGAATGGGAACATGGTGGAACACTCTTTAAAGAAGAACAAACTAAATAAAGATAGTAAACTAGTTAAGAGTAAATTAGAAGGGAAAAGTGAGTCGCTTGTACTTTATGGATTTTCATGATATTACTATGCGTTGAATCTTATTGATTGATAATTGATGATATGGATTACTTCTTTTTTTTATCATTTAAGAAACTCTTGACCATTATAATAAGATAATTTTTTAAATATGGTAGTAAAAAGAAATTTTTTGGAAACTAGAATATAATAATTTATATTACATACCAATTAATTTCATATTTATGTATCAGTGTATAGGTATGAGACTATACATGTTTGAGTATATAGAGTTTGTAGTGGATCCATGTACTTTTACATTGATTTTATTGCGTACTGTTTTATTTTTATGGTCAGCCTAGTGGGTCACCAGTGTTGTATCATGTTGTGTAGTTGTTCAGGATTTTACATCAATGTATTATTGAAGCTTTTTATTTTTTAGTTGTGTACATCTTCTTCATTAATTTAATTTCCCCTTTTCATGATAATTATATATTTTCTATTGTTTATTAATTTTATATGAGGTTATAGTTCTCCAAATATCACCACTTGGGTCCTCGCTACTAGTTGGTGGCATCTGGCGTACAGAGAGGTGTGCTTGATTCCTAGTAACCCATCGGCTCAGAGCATCAGTTTAGTGGAATCCAGTTTGGGATGTTACAATGTTGTATCAATGGAGTTTTATCTTCCTAGTATTTACTATTTAGGATATTGTATACATGAGTATGAGGAATGTGTTGGAACCTTTGATGGATATCTGACTGTTGTGTTAATAATACTTTCTCTAATAGGAAGTCTTATTTTCCAGGGTTTCATATTTTTGTTCTATTTTTAAATATTAAAGTTGTATATTATTTCTCATTGAGAGAAAAACATTTTTTTTGGATGTTGTGATTTATTCTGGATATTCAGCTCTTGGTCATTAGTGGGAGGCCAGGGATGGTTTTTGACTCTTGGGCGGGGAATAAAGAGGACTCTCGTGCATCATATTTGGCATGTATGATTCACATAATATATATTTTCTAGTGTGTGATTTTACTGAAAAATTATTCCTTTGAGCCTTCATAAATAGATAATTAACTTTCATGGAAGGTTATGTGGGTCTATGTTGAAACATTTTTTTTGTGAGTCTGATGAATTTGTCCTCTTACATAGGATGTGTAGTGACCTGGTTGGTCGATATGATATGTGATTCCTTCTTATTGATCCCCATGTTGGGTGTTGTTTCTCAGGTTGTTCTCAGTTGGTTTATATTTCTGGTTTTATTTGTTTTTCAGGGCAGTGGTACAGCAGAAGCAAATAATTTTTTTTTATTCTGAGCAGCTTTTCGCGGTGGTTTTAACCGCCGCTAAATGTATATTGGCGGCAGTTTAAACTGACGCTAAATGGTGAAAACCACCACTAAACGTAAAATAAAATTTACATCTAGCGGCGGTTATAACCACCGCTAAATAGGAGCATCGTGGCTGCCTCATTTCATGGCGGTTCCCATGACTTTAGCAGCGGTTTTACGGTCTCTGGAATTTGAGTTTATTAGCGGTGGTTATAACCGCCGTGAATAAAGTGATATCCAGGCCTTGTAAAACCGCCGCTAAATTCAGGAAAACCACCGTGAAATGAGGCAGCTACGACGCTTTCCTGAAACCACCGCTAAATGAAAATAAACACCTCTAATAGATTGGCGATGCCCTATTAGGCGACGGTTTCTGTAAACTTCCGCCAAACAATGTATCGGCGGTTTAAACCGCCGCTAAATGGAAATTCTGTTGTAGTGAGTGGGGAGAGTTGGCCAGAGCTCATCCTTGCTTCTGTTCCTTCATCCAAGACCCGATTTGAATGATGATTGATCCATTGGAATCCCCTCAGTAAGGGCTTGATTCCTCTTGATCCATTTTTTTTTGATTTCTGTTCTAGAACTAGTTAGTGGGGTTTGAGTGGTTTTGATTCTTTTATAGATCTACCGCATTTTAGACCTAATTGGAGGCTATTATCGGAGTAGCAATGTACAAGTCTCAAGTAGGTGGTTTATACCTCTTTTTGTGTTTTCGTGCTCAATTGGGTGATGTGGCCTTCAGTGCGTTTTCAGGGATTTTGAGCGGGACCCATTTTTATCTGATATTGCATATTAAACTGTTTATTAGACTCGTGAGATGCCTATGGGCATGCCCTTTACCTGTTTTGCTTGAGTGGGGCTGGGCAAGGGGTCGTTGCTCGATTGGGGCATTTTGGCCGGGGGCTCCAAAATGGTATTAATTGAATTATATTGTTTTAAACTATTGAGTTTAGTTATTAAACCTTGATATAAATTTTTAGAGGCCTTAAAGACCTCTGTGCTGGTATGGGACAACGCTTTCTTAGTGAAAATAAACTGTTTAGATTGTTTTTCATGTTTATGTGTTCTATTTATATGTGTTATATATGTAATTACAGAATTGCATATGCTAGAACCCTTTTTTGGTTGTGTTGGGCATGGCCCGGATATTCTTGAGTGATGTTGATCACAGGTTGGGCTTGGCCCGGGTTACATTGGGTGGTTCTGACCATGGGATTGGGTGTCATGGGCATCGGTTTGAGGCAAGATGGCTGTCAGGTTGGGCATGGCCTGGGTTACTGGGATGGCAAGGCCATCAGACTTGAGCGGCATGGTCGTAGGGACACGAGGTGTCAGAGGTGTTGTGGCTTGGGTACTATTTTGGTGATTACCACTCACCCGAAAACTTTAAGTAGTGTGCACATAGTGAGACTCTGTGATGAGTTGGTTTTAACCACTCGTGTTGGTAGAGGTCCCCGTTAGTTGCGGTTTAGGTACTTTTGGTTTGGGGGTGCTTTCCGTAGGAAGCCACATGGAAGGTGAAAATCCTTGAGGGGATAGCATTGAGGCTATAGGGTTGGGGGCAGAGGCTCACTGTTATTTGAGAGAATATATCACTATCCCTCCAGATACTTACTTTGAGGGAAGACATCATTGTCCCTCTGGCTACTTATTTTGAGGGAAGACATCATTGTCCCTCCGATTACTTATTGAGGACATGCATCATTGTTCCTTCGGGTTACTATTTCTTGGGCATGACTTTGGGACATCATTACTTGAGACATGTGGTGTCAGGGGGCACATGGTGTCGGATTACATGACAGAGATTCCGGCATTGGTAAAAGCAGGTGACACTCCATGGTGGCTGCTGAGCACCAGTGGAGTTTTTGTTATTTTTACATCGTTCTGTTTACTGCTTTCCGTATAAATGCATGTCTACTTAAACACTTATATTAAGAACACACCATTGGGTGGTATCCTACTGATATTCATCTCACACCCTACACGGGCCCTTTAGGATGCGTGCAAACTTTATGGATTTACGTGCAGGAAAGAGGCTAGCTTCAGGAGCGGTGCTGCATTAGCTGTTTCATGGAGATGGCATGGACCTTGAAGTCTTGCCTAGCTGGAATTTACTATGTTTTGAATATTTTCTTGTATCATCATGCTTGTTTTTAGTTACAGTTGGTTAGCCATTGGCGCCCTTTATATTTAGATTTGTATGACCTGCTTTGGATGCATGTTTTGTGGTTCAGTAGTAGTTACAAGTGATGATCATGCTGTTGTATTTATTTCCACTGCTATTGTTTATATTTATTGTTTTCGCTGTTTATTGATATTGAATGTGCTTCCGCTCTGAGGGTCTGGTTTGAGTCTTCTGAGTCATTTATTCTGCTGTATTTTTATTATTATACTCGGACCAGTACCATTATTATTATCCTATGAGAGGGTATATCCTCCCCACTATACCTATAAGACCCTCGCTGCTAGTCAGCAACCTTTAGCATTCAGGGAGGTGCGCCTAAGGTAATAGCACCCAACCCGTTTAGCACTGTTCGGGTGGTTGTTCGGGTTTGGGTTGTTACAAAGTGGTATTAGAGGAGTTCTTGACAGGGAATTAGTAGTAGTGTTTTGCCTACTACTAATGAGATTGAGGTTTCTCTTTTATTTTCGATGGTTTTACTATTTGGGATATGGTAGACTGGAGATAGGTTGTTACTAGAAACTGGGTTTCTAGCTTGTGCTTAGGTGCCTGCAGCCCGAGGTACGAGGGATGGACCAAGTTGCCTTGGGTGGGAATTGTTGTTTTCTTTTTGCTCAGATTACAGTTTATATGATTTGCGCCTCGGTGGCTCACTTAGTGTGTGATGTTATTGATTGTGATATGTAACCCTTGACCCGGTGTGGTAAGGGAGAATTGAACCTTGGCCCAGTATGGCAAGGCTTGTTTGCTTGGCTTTTGAAAGTCACATTTTTAGGGTATTTCAATTTCATAACTGCACATATGCTTTGTGAAGTGATAATTTCATGTGAATAAAATCAATTTCCATACTTTTTATGATTTGAAATGTGAAAAAGTGAAATTCTTGATATAATTTCTTATTGTTGCAATGTGTATGTCATGCTTTATATTTTTGTAGAATTGCATGTGATATGATATTTGGGTCTGGCTCTTGTACGAGCAGGCGGGTACTATCGGTTGAGGATATTTTGATCACCAGGATTGGGTGACTCGGTCGTCGGTTTGAGGCAACATTAGTTGTCAGGACGGTCATGGCCTGAGGTACTTTTGATACTTGGCTCTGTTAGGGGTGGGTAAGGAGGCCATGAGGCTGGGATGCTGTGGGGCTTGGTTGCAGTGGGGGAGAGTAAGGGTAGTAGTTATGTGCTGCCTTTTACTACTTTCTTATCTGCGTAGAATATATATTGTTATATATATGGGATGTCTGACCATTTATGGTATTCAACGGGTTCCTTTTTGGGTGACTCGAATGGAGCGTCAGACAGGAGATGGTACAGTGACGCAGGTGCATGATCAGGTTCAGGATTCAGTGCAGGTAGAGCAGGAGCCACAGGTACAGGCTCAGGGACAAGATCAGGTTCAGGATCCAGTGTAGGCAGGACAACAGCTGGGTTTGGCAGCGTTCGGACCATGGCTCGATGAGTAGCTCTGATCTAGCCTAGTGCGTGTCTTGCAGGGGATCGACAAAGGCGCGTAGGGTACAGATCCATCTATGGAATATCTGACATGGGAGTTTTAGTCATAGAAACCGCCACTTTTTTAGGGTGAGGGTGGTTCACAGGTGGCTGAGAACTGGATAGAGAGCATGCAGATGATCTTCGAGCAGCTTGAGACACCTCCAGAGAGGAGGGTCAAGCTGGCAACATACATGCTGGGAGGACCCGTAAAGCGTTGGTGGGATGTGCAGATTCAGGCTCGTAGGCACGAGGGACTGGCATGGAAGGACTTCAAGGACAGGTTCTTTGAGCACTTTTACCCAGAGACACTGAGAGCAGAGAGAGCTCATGAGTTCTTGAGTCTTCAGCAGGTAGACATGTCTGTCATGGACTATGTAGCTACTTTCATTGAGTTGTCTCGCTTTGCACCTGGTATGGTAAGCGATGACGCGACTGGGGTGAGGCACTTCAAGGATGGCTTACGACATGCCATTCGGGTTCAGGTGAATATTTTCAGGCTGGGTTCTTTTTTAGAGGCAGTGAATCAGGTGCTCATAGCGGAGGGCAACCAGAGGGATAGGCCTTAGGTTGGCTGGATGACAGCTTCTGGTGAGGGTTCAGACAACAAGAAGCGAGGACGAGATGAGTTCCAGCAGGGCAGTCAGGCCAAGGACTCATCTAGACCACCTCGTAGCAGTTCTGTAGTGGTTTGCTTTCAGTGTGGATAGCCAGGGCATATTCGGACTTAGTGCGATAGGGCTCCAAAGGAGTCTCAGGCATGTGGACAGGTCAGGCATCTTGACAGGTTTTGTAGGCAGCCTTCTCAGACAGGCGGCAGGAAGGGACCAGGATAGACGGTGGCATCTAGAGTTGGTTCAAGTTCGATACCAGGAGAGGGTAGCCGAGGTTCAGCTGCACATGGAGGACGTGATAGAGACAATGGGATCTAGCTGAGGGGTCAGTGGCCGGTGGATGGAGGAGCACTGCAGGGAGGTGAGGAATCAAGCAGCTGTACTTTAGTCTAGGTGCACGCCATGGAGCTTCCAGAGTCTGAGCAGGATGGTGAGCTGACGATGGTTAGAGGTACACCATGGATGTGGTTGTGATTTCCATGTTTCCTTTTGGCATGACCTGTAGAGGCATGTCCGTTTTGAATGCATGTGATGCACAGGATCTATGTGGACTGACTATATGCTAGTCATTGGGATTGGAACCATATCAGGTGTGTGATATATTTATATATATTTATGAGATGCGTAGCATGAGGGCATAGAGGATGTGGCTTACTTGAGGTGTCGTGGGAATCAAGGCATTGAGGATGCAGGTTACTTGAGGTGTTGTAGGCATCAGGGAATCGATGATGTGGGTTACTTAAGGTGCCTTGGGAATCAAAGCATCGAGGATGTGGGTTACTTGAGGTTCTAGGTACCAGGACCTCGTGAAGGTGGACACTGATGCAGTGTAGGATACGTTGGGTGTTAGGAATGACATAGAAGCACCAATGAGGCGCAGGGGTGACAATACGTCACGGAAGGAATATGCATCCGGAAAATAGGTTAGTGAACCTTTGTTTTGAGTTTTGTCAGGTTGAGACTGAGTTAGGTGATTCCTAAGGTGGGGATCCCTTGAGGAATTTAGCTAGGACCTTTGAGACCGGGGAAGTCTGGGTTACTTTGATCAGGGTGGTATGTTCGGTTCCATCTCCGAGTTTCATTTGATAGCTCAGGGACAAGATATATTAAGGTGGGAGATTATAAGAACTCGGGTTTTTAGAATGGGTCAAAATCCCGACCCTGTTTGAATTTTTGACTTGTCCCTAAGGAAACTAAAGAAAATTGGCAGTTTCTGGAAATTTTCATACTACACACCGTGTACTTTTAAGTACACACCATGTATAGGTTAGGAGAGTGTTGGTCGTGTGCTTGCCGAGTACATGTCGTGTGATGACCGTGTATAAATTTCTTACTACACGGCATGTAGTTATAAACATGTCATGTACCCTTGGTCATGTATGAGGGATATACATGGTGTGTAGGCCTGTTGGCTGGGTAGAATCGTTAAACCAAGTACACGCTGTGTCCTTCCTAGACATGTCATGTAGTATAGCCGTGTATGAGGGATATACATGGCGTGTGGGTAAGTCGGTGAGGAATATAAGAAAAACTAATTACACGCCGTGTACTCATGTCGGAAGGTTCTGGAAAGTAATTTGGTGGAATTCTAGCCACCATATGAACAGTTAAATGATATACACGGTGTGTAGTCATGACGTAAATGCCGTGTACTTTCTTTTTTTTCGCTAAAACGGGTTGTAGCCTCGTATGGAGGCAGAACCTCAATTGTTTTGTCGAGTTGAGCAGGGAGAGCTGGCTGGAGCTCATCTTTGATTTTGTTCCTTCGTCTGATACCCGATTTGAACGTTGATTGATCTGTTGGAACCCCCTCGGTAAGGCCTTGATTCCTCTTGAGCCGTTTTGTTTGATTTTTGTTCTAGAACGAGTTAGTGGGGTTTGAGTGGTTTTGATTCTTTTGTAGATCTACCACATTTTAGACCTAATTGGAGTCTGTTATCAGAAGAGTAGCATCATACGAGTCTCAGGTAGGTGGTTCATACCTCTTTTTTTGTTTTCGTGTTCAATTGGGTGACGCGGCCTTCAGCGCGTTTTCAGGTATTTTGAGCGGGACCCATTTTTATCTGATATTTCATATTAAGCTTCTTATTAGACCCATGGGATGCCTATAGGCATGCCCTTTACCTATTTTGCTTGAGTGGGGCTGGGCGAGGGGTCGTTGCTCGATTGGGTCATTTTGGTCGGGGGTGCCAAAATGGTATTAATTGAATTATATTGTTTTAAACTATTGATTTTAGTTATTAAACCTTGATATAAATTGTTATAGGCCTTAAAGACCTCTGTGCTAATATGGGATAGCGATTGCTTAGTGAAAATCAACTATTTAGATTGTTTTTCCTATTTATGTGTTATGTTTATATGTGTTATATATGTAATTGCTGAATTACATATGTTGGAACCCTTTTTTGGTTGTTTTGGGCATGGCCCGGATATTCTTGAGTGATGCTGATCACAGGTTGGTCTTGGCCCGGGTTACGTTGGGTGGTTATGACCACAGGATTGGGCGTCATGGGCGTCGTTTTGAGGCAAGATGACTGTCAGGTTGGGCATGGCTTGGGTTACTGGGATGGCAAGGTCATCAGACTTGAGCGGCATGGTTGCAAGGACACGAGGTGTCAAAGGTGTTGTGGCTTGGGTACAATTATGGTGATTACCACTCACCCGGAAACTTTGAGTAGTGTTCACATAGAGAGACTCTGTGATGAGGTGGTTTTGACCACTCGTGTGGGTAGAGGCCCCTGTAGTTGCAGTTTAGGTACTTTTGTTTTGGGGGTGCTTGCCGTAGGAAGCCACATGGAAGGTGAGGAGCCTTGAGGGGATAGCATTGAGGCTATCGGGTTGGGGGCAGAGGCTCGCCATTATTTGAGGGCAGATATCACTATCCCTCTGGATACTTACTTTGAGGGCAGACACGCTATCCCTTCGGCTACTTATTTTTTGGTAAGACATCATTGTCCCTCTGGTTACTTATTGAGGACAGGCATCGTTGTTCCTCTGGGTTACTATTTCTTGGGTGTGCCTTTGGGACGTTGGTACTTGAGACACATGGTGTCAGGGGGCACATGGTGTCGGGTTACATGACAGAGATTCTGGCATTGGCCGAAGCAGGTGACACTCCATGGTGGCTGCAGAGCAACAGTGGAGTTTGTGTTATTTGTACATCATTTTGTTTACTGCTTTCCTTATAAATTCATGTCTGCTTAAACACTTATATTAGGTATGCACTATTGGGTGGTATCCTACTGAGATTCATCTCACACCCTGTACGGGCCCTTTGGGACGCGTGCATACTTTATGGATTTACGTGTAGGAAAGATGCTAGCTTCAGGAGCTGAGATGCATTAGTTTTTGCATGGAGATGGCATGGACCTTGAGGTCTTGCCTAGCTGGAATTTACTATGTTTTGCTTATTTTCCTGTATCAGCATGCTTGTTTGTATCTACAGTTGGTTAGCCATTGGCGCCCTTTATATTTAGATTTGTATGACTTGCTTTGGATGCATGTTTTGTGGTTCAGTAGTAGTTACAAGTGATGAGCATGTTGTTGTGTTTATTTCTGCTGTTGTTGTTTATATTTATTGCTTCCGCTGTTTATTGATATTGAATGTGCTTCTGCTCTACGGGTCTGGTTTGAGTATGCTGAGTCGTTTATTCCGCTACATTTTTATTATTATACTCGGACTAGTACCATTATTATTATCCTCTGAGAGGGTATACCCTCCCCACTATACTTATAAGACCCTCGCTGCTAGTTGGAAGCCTTTGGCATTCGGGAAGGTGCGCCTAAGGTAGTAGCACCCGGCCCGTTTAGCATTGTCCGGGTGGTTGTTCGGGTCTAGGTTATTACAGGAAATCCCCCCCCCACATCATCTTTAAGTCAATTCATTACCCTCAAAGAGTTGTCTTGGTTGTGGTAATCACTGTTCTAATATTTTTTATGTGAAATATGAATCTGACAGATACTAATACCTTTCCTGTACTAATATTCTACAGGGTGATAATGACTGTGATTTATATCTATCAACACCCACCCATCACCTTGTAATAATGGATATGGTGTTCAATATCCAAAACAATATGCTATATAATAGAACACTTCCAGTAGGTCATGTGAGAGTGTTGATTATCATAGCCCATGAGCCAAGCACCTAGCTACCTATTCCAATTTATGAGGATTCAAAAGTTTGAAAAAGATGTTGGAACATGCATCATATGGTCTTCACATTTTTTTAAAAAACATGTCGACAAGGAGGTATTTATTTTCAAATTATTTTTCAAGTTAAACCTTTAACAATTAATGAAAAAAACTCTGAATCGATGAATATTTTGACAGATAGAAAATGGTAAGAGGGTGAAATGAAATACTGAATCAAAACCATTTAAAGGATCGACCAACCGATTGAAAAGATCTACCGAAATCACCTTTACCCCACCAATTCTATATCCACATTTACTATCATTGAATTTTCATGTGGATACAAAGTTAAAAAATGGTTGTAGTTACATAGATGATTTTGAAAAAAAAATATGTATAGAGAGGAAGTTCAAGACTTCATTGGTGTTGAGACTCTAAGTAAAATCCTCGACTATGATTGGTTAGGCACCTTAGTTGTAAATGTATACATGAGGTATGTTTTCATGATTTGATTTTCCAAAATCTGATATACTATATTAATTATGACTAAATTCATTTCATATTTTTGGCAGGTGTATATATCAAAAACAATTTAAGGGATTTCCCCATGAAAAAAATTGGACTAGTTAGTCCTCACATATCCTCTACAGAACAACCAAAAATATAATCTAAAAAAGGGATGAAATAGTGTTAGACCTGGTCAAATCATTTGAAATAAAACTTTTGGATAATAGAATCTTCTTAATACCAATGATGCAGGGGTAAAACTCTAAAATTTAATCATATCAAATATATTTTCATTTCTTTCATTACTTATTCCTTTTTGTATTTTTAGGCAACATTAGATGCTCATTGCGGTCAATTTGGATACTCCAAATATTTATTTCATGGATTCAATTCATGGATATCCAATAAATTGACCACACATGATGACATTTGTTAATTTTTAATACACTACATTCAATGTTTTAGAACTAAACATAAAGTTATATAATTTAGATTATTTTTTAATGATGATTCTGCTATGATTGGGTGGTGCATCAATATCGTGAAAAACAAGAAGTGAGGCCAAGGGCTAAGCATGAGGACCATGAAAAGTTCTACATCTAAAAAATTATCAGGGTATATATAATAATATTTCAATATCCAAACACATATCGAAACAAATTACTTATTCTCCTCAATGTTTCTACGATGTCTGAAACAAAAAATGGAAAAGATTGTGGTTATTATATTTGTAAATTTATGAGACACATCATATTCCATCAACAAACTAGCATCCCCAAAGAGGTATTTTTGAAGATAGTTATTATTTTATTTAAAATATTTATTAATCCTTTGTGTATTTATATTTTTCTAGTACTCCTATGACTGTTGAAAAACTCATATTCACAAGATGATATAGATTTTCTTAGAAACGAATGAGCAACATGCCTGATGGAAGAATGTGCACAAATAACATGAATATGTGACTTCCATAGAAGTAGTGAATCGTTTAATATTTATTTTTAATTTAATTATTTTTAATATTACTCACATAAGAATTGTTTTCTTATATAAGTGGATTCTTTTGTTCGAGTCGAGGTGGTTTGTTCGAAGCTACTCATGCTCGTGAGAGATTGGTATTCGAGACTACAACTTAGAATTCAATAATAAGGTAAAGTTTTTTTTAATATAATATATTTTTCCTCATAATATTATATTTTCCCTACTATATTAACATAATATAAATTAAATGTTTGACTACTTAATTTAAAAAGTCTCACTCACTGAAAACCGATAAAATGCACTCCGATTATCTTGTTAATTTAGGATAGTGATTCACAAATCATTTGTGACATTTATGAAGCAGTATCATGTCAAACTGATGCACGATGTGACTAATATGACTCAAAATATTTGTTTCCATTTTGAAATGAAATTTTAGTAAAAAAACAAAACTAACATATTGAAAATCAATAAAACGCATTTGTATTGTTTTGATACTTTAGGAAAACAATCTATAATTCATTTGTGATGTGTAGGAATCAACCAAACCTCCATATGATTCACGGTGTGGATGGTATAACTCAAAGTGTCTCTTTTTATTTAAAATTGACATTAATTTTGGTAAAAAGAACAAGTGAAATGCACGGTGTGACCGATATGACTCCAAGTGTGTCTTTTTATTTAAAATTGGCATTAATTTAAGTAAAAAAGAACAAGTGACATACTAAAAACTGAGAAAAATCATTCAGATTGTTTTGATACTTTAGGAAAATGATACATGAGTCGTTTTTTATGTGTAGGAATCAACCAAACCTCAATCTAACAAACAATTTGACCGGTATGACTCAAAGTTTCCATTATTAGTTTAAAATTGACATTTTAGTACAAAACATGTCCCTCACTGAAAACCAAGAAAACATGCGTTGATTGTCTTGATAATTTAGGACAATGATTAATAAATCATTTTTGACATGTATGAAGCAGTCTCACATCAAACTGATGCACTATGTGACCAATATGACTCAAAATGCGCATTTCTAGTTTGAAATGACATTTTAATAAAAAACACAACTGGCAAACTGAAAACCAAGAAAACACATTAGAATTGTTTTGATACTTTATTAAAACTATATATAATCCATTTTTGACATGTATGAATCAACAGCACCTCAATATGATGCACGGTGTTGCCGGTATAACTCAAAGTGTCTCCTTTTATTTAAAATTGACATTAATTTTAGTAAAAAGAACAAGTGACATACTGAAAACTGAGAAAATTCATTCAGATTGTTTTTATATTTTATTGAAATGATCCATGATTCATTTTTGATGTGTAGGATTCAACCGTACCTTAATATGACACACGGTGTGACTGGTATGACTCCAAGTGTGCCTTTTTATTTAAAATTCACATTAATTTAAGTAAAAAGAACAAGTGACATGATGAAAACCAAGAAAATGAATTTGGATTATTTTTATACTTTATAAAAACAATACATGATTCATTTTTGAAATGTGGGAATTAATCTCACCTCAATCTGATGTACGGTGTGACCCGTATGACTCAAAGTGTCCGTTATCAGTTTAAAATTGACATTTTAGTTCAAAACATGTCCCTCACTGAAAATCAAGAAAACACACTCTGATTGTCTTAATAATTTAGTAAAATGATTCATAATTAATTTTTTATGTGTATGAAGCTGTCTCATGTCAAACTGACATACGATATGACCGGTATGACTCAAAATGTGTGTTTCTCGTTTGAAATGACATTTTAGTAAAAAAACACAACTGGCATACTGAAAATTGAGAAAATGCATTTGGATTGTTTTGATACTTTAGAAAAAATGGTCTATAAGTCATTTTTGACATGTATGAATCAACCACACCTCAATCTGATGCACAGTTCTACCAGTATGACTCAAAGTGTCTCTTTATATTTAAAATTGACATTAATTTTAGTAAAAAGAACAAGTGACATACTGAAAACAGAGCAAATGCATTCATATTGTTTTGATATTTTAGGAAAATGATCCATGAGTCATTTTTGATGTTTAGGATTAAATTGAACCTCAATAGGATGCACAGTGTGACCGGTATGACTCCAAGTGTGTCTTTTTATTTAAAATTGACATTAATTTAAGTAAAAAAGAACAAGTGACATACTGAAAACCAAGAAAATACATTCATATTATTTTGATACTTAAGGAAAATGTTCCATAAGTTATTTGTGATGTGTAGGAATCAACCACATCTCAATCTGACACATGGTGTGACCGATATGACTCAAAGTGTTTGTTATCAGTTTAAAATTGATATTTTAGTTCAAAACGTGTCTCTCACTGAAAACCAAGAAAATGCTTTCTGATTGTATTGATAATTTATAAAAATGATTCATAAGTCATTTTTAACATATATGAAGTGGTCTCACATCAAACCAACGCACGATGCGACCAGTATGACTCAAAATGTGTGTTTTTAGTTTGAAATGACATTTTAGTAAAAAAACACAATTGGCATACTGAAAATCGAACAAACGCATTCAAGTTATTTTGATACTTTAGGAAAATGATATATAAGTCATTTGTGATGTGTACGAATCAACCAAACCTCGATATTATGTATGTTGTGACCGGTATGAATCAAAGTGTTTGTTGTCAGTTTAAAATTGATATTTTAGTTCAAAACGTCTCTCATTAAAAACCAAGCCAACGCTCTCCAATTGTCTTGATAATTTAAGACATCAATTCATAATTAATTTGTGATGTTTATGAAGAATTCTCAAGTCAATCGGCACATGATGTGATCGACATGACTCAAAATGCGTGTTTTCAGTTTGAAATGACATTTTAGTAAAAAACACAACCGACATACTAAAAACCGAGCAAACACATTCAGATTATTTTGATATTTTAGGAAAACGATCCATCAAAAATTTGTGACAGGTAGGAAATAGTCACACCTCAATCCAATGCATGGTGTGATCGGTATAACTCTAAATGTGTCATTAATTAAAACTGACATTAATTTTAGTAAAAGAACAAGTGACATATTCAAAACCGAGCAAACATATTCAGATTATTTTGATATTTTAGGAAAATGATCCATAACTCATTTGTGACGTGTAGTAATCAACCTCACCTCAATATAATGTACGGTGTGACTGATATCACTCCAAATGTGTCCTTTTTATTAAATATTGACATTTTATTAATGTTTTCTTTTATATTGATGTTTAATTTATTTCTTTATAGTATTACTAACATAATATTTGTTTTCTTATATAGGCAGAATCTTTTGCTCGGGTTGAGTTGATTTGTTCGGCAACTGATACCATGGGCAGACATTTTTGAGAGGGGATCACGGGTGTCAAAAGATGAAATATTAATGTTTTTAAATGTTTGTTGGATAATTGTAAATGTAATTATATAAAATATTATTTGAAATGTATATAGCAGTGTTTTTTTGTATATACCATGGGCAGACATTTTTGTATTCATGATGTCAATTAAATGTATATAGCATTGTTTGAAATTAGATATTTTTGTTGGGTGTGTTGTTATATTAACATCACATTGGTGCCAGCTAGATCTTTATCAGCGTTTTTTTTAGTGTGGATAAAGGACCCCTTTTATCAGTGCTGCGATTAACAACACTTTTTTAACGCTGTTAAAAGTCATGTTGTGTGTTGTTAAATGACATATGTGTAATAGTGAAAGTTACCTTTATCATCATTTTTATCTAGTACTGATAAAGATTTCTATTTTATCAGTTCTTTATGTTTAGCGCTGAAAATAGCGCGATCTGTGGTAGTGGATTGTGTGTTAGTGTTAAATATTCCTTGATTTGCTGGAAAGCATTTTTGCACACTTCCTTGAGCATGCACTAGTATACAACTCTCACATTTAAGCTAAATTGTTGAAGTGGTAACCAGTAGGAAACACTTTTATGCATGCTATGATTTGTTAATTATTTGTATTGAATGGTAAAAATACTTTGAACTTTCTTATGACCCTTTGTACATGATATCAATCTACTACATTGTTAAATATTTTCAAACTTTAAACTGAATTTACATGTTTCTCCACCTTGGATTCAACATTGGGGATGATGTTGAGTTTTAGTATGGGGAAAGGGTCCTTCAATGTGCTAAATTGTACCACAATGTGAACCCATTAAAAACCCCTTGAAAATTTTCAAAATTGTGCGTTTTAAGCAAAAATTTGAAAATTCTTAGTGGGTGATAATGTTTTTTTACAACGGCGAGGGGAGGGGGGAAATAACGAAAATCTATCTAATTTTCAGACGGGGAGGCTTGAAACCGAGACCTCCCAAACGCTGCCACAGGACGCAACCACTAGGCTGCGCCCATGGGGCTCAGTGGGTGATAATGTTTCTTTAGATTAAATGCTATGATGCTATTTTTGAGGAGATTAATCTTTATCACCTTAGGGATTTAATTGGGAAAATCGTTTTTCTTTCCCTCTAAAAAACATTTCTTTCAGTAAAATTTTGGGAAAATGGTATATAATGATTATTATCTTTGAACTTTTTAATTTGGATTGAACTCATAAGATATGCATCTAAATGAATTATGGAATGAAAATCCTAATCCAGGTTGAGCTCCTTGTTCTTTTTCTCTGAATTATTTCTTCATTAACTTTTGGGTGGGTTATTTATTCCACCAATAATCTTTCACTCCATCTCATTCAATAATGAGTCTATTTGTTATGATCTCTTAAATTATGTGAGTATGTTCTCCAGAATATAAAAGAGAAGTTTGGACTTCCAGTTGGATGCAAATTGAAGTTTGTTAAATTCACTTTAGAATTTTCAATTAATAATCTTCTTTGTAAAACATTAACCAATTTCACACTAAGAGCATTCATTTTGAGAGGGCATTCACACTTTGCTTCATGAGAGAATACATGGGGGAAATCTTTATGAAAATAAATTCTTAGTGGAATTTGAATTTTTCAGTTTCAAGATTCATTTTTCTTTCACTAAAATTTTATTAATTGTTTTCTTGAGAACAAACAAAGTCTTAGTGTGGGGGGATTTGATGTTGTCTTATTTGATGCATATTTTCCGCATCAATTACGTCAAATTAATGTGTTTTTATGTAGAAATATGCTTATAATAGGGTATTTTTAATTATTTGACAAATTTTTGTTGAAGTTGTAATTTTATTAAATAATCATTGGAAATGTTAAATTATGTTTTAATGTGGTCAATTATAATGTTTTGTTTATTTTTTTTTTGTTGAAATGCTAAATCTTTGAATTTTTTGTTAATTAAGTTTGTTTTTATGTTTTAAGTTTCGTTTATTCATTCCTTGAACTTTTTAATATTTTATTTTGAAATTCCTTTTTTTTAATTTTATATGTATTGATTTAATCTAGATGGTTAGTAAATTTAATCTATTAATTTTTATGCTTTTGGAGAATTTTTAATTGATGTTTCTTTTAATTTATTTTTCAATTTGTTTGCATTGTGAATTTTTAATTTACTCCATTAAAATAATTTCAGAATTATCGTATCTTTATTTTATTATTAAAATTCTTTAATTGGTGCATTTTACTTATTGTGATGCAGTGTGTGTGTTTTTTTTTTTTTTTTACATAGTGATTTAAATCTATTCATAATATATTTTGAGCAGAACAATAATTTGTGCTTTCTCACCGTAAGATAATTTTCATCTGGTGGGTGCGTAAGATAAATATAACATCATGGTTGGCACCGGATCTTGTGCACTTTAGCGTCCAAGTCGAAGATGAAATCACGATGATGCCATCATTGGATATGTTAGGATCTGATTTTGAGCACTCATCGCAAGCTGTGACTAGGGAGATGACACTCTCGACTGGATTTCATTTGAAGATGATCTGCGAGCTCGGTCTGGATCTGTCGCACTGCTGTTCGAAGATGAAACGCCAGATTTCATCGAAGCTGAGTGAAGATTTGGTCAGAGTTTAGCGAGATCGACTAACCAGAGGCTGCAATTCAAAGATGAATTTTAGGAATGATGCGTGTTGCGCACAGTGTGCTCGTCAGAATGATTCACTGAGGCCGAAGAACCCGCTGCTGCCGAAGCTTGCGACGTTCGTTCTCTAGATTAGGGTTTCATCATGTGATGTTGATCAAGAAATGATGAAGACGATCATAGGTGATGATGCGAGGCTGGATTAGAAGAGTCGTGCCGGAATGGTGCTTGAGGATTTCAGACCGATTCAGGTTAAGGACGAATAATGAGGTTGAGCCATGGCTGGAGAACAGACAGCGAATACCTTCTGAGTTGCGCGAATGAATTTTGAAGAAATGATTGATTGTCCGAAGAACATCCAAGGATGAAGACAACGAGACAGATGAGCCAGGGGATTGCAATTTAGAGTAAACAATTTGAACCTATAATTTTTGAGGTTGGAAAAGATGCACTCGGTGAAGCCTGAGTTGTTACCTGTGTTTGAATTTGTGTTTCTTTTGTGATTGAATTGTTTTCTGGTATTTTTGGTGAGTCTTGCAGGAATGATCGAAGATGAAGGAACCTCGAATTCCTCCGTTGTTGTGGATGTTGCATCGAAGAATTTTGTACCCAACATGTTCGACATGACTCCCCCAGAGAAGTTTTGATGTCAGGTCCTGCCCAAATTTGTTAGAGCTTGACGAAGACAACCGATGATTGTTAATTACATCAAGTTCAGGGCTGAATTCTTGTAGTGGAATTAGCTGGAGGTTTACAATTTGAACCAAAGCAGAATGTCGAGGTCTAAATTTGATGACTCCATGTGAAGAAGTCTGGGTGTTTGTTGGAGTAAAATATTAAAGTGACAGAGCAGTGGCAGAAGGCCAAAGAGTAAAAAAATACTCGCAATGATGATTGGTATGTCAACTTAGCAAAGTTGAGTAAGTGGTTTTAGTGGAGAATAAAAAGTATTTTCTGTGTAAAAAAAGGAGGGGAGGGGGATTATTCTGGGATGGACAATAATTCAGAGGTAAAAAACAATTGATAGAGAATTTTCGAAGCAGAGAGCATCGAGAGTGGAACAGTAGATTTTGTAGAACACTCAATGTGGGTCTGCTACTGATCATGCTAATGAAGATGGATATCAGAGTTCGCTCCTGCACACCGGTAGATTTTGTAGAACACTCAAAGAGGGTCTGCTACTGATCATGCTAATGAAGATGGATATCAGAGTTCGTTCCTACACCTCGGTGTTATACAGCTAATTTCTAGTGGTCATAGCTAATGGATTCTCATGGTGACATCTTTCTGAGTTTTCATCTCTTTTATTTTTCAATTGCAATTCTCTCCATAATATTGATCTTTGAAATGTGATCGTTAATTGAAGTTTAATTTTTATATCACTTTGTTAATTCTTTTTCTTCCATTTTGAGAATGCCACATTTCTGATTTGAGTGTGATGATATCTGAACGTGGCTTGTTATATTAAGTCGATTTGGAGTTTGAAGTCGATCCCCTTTGTTTAAATTTTTCAATCTTCGATTGAGGATTGTGAGTACGGAAAGAGATGATTGTGTCATTGCACATGACGATTGTTGTGTGCATTGATCGGCTCTAACGAAAAGGAGATCTACTACCGAGCTTTTGGTTGTGGACTTCAATTTAATGAACTGAATGAGATTCATGATTAGAGATTCCGATCCATGCATTGAGAGTTATATTTGTGAAATATTTTTAAACTGATGAAGAAAGACTGATCCATAAGAATTACTAGTTAGGTTGTTGCTTATTCATTCTTTTTAATTTGATGTTGCTTGTTTTATTTTGCTTTCATTTCCGAGTTTAGTTTAGAAAATTAGTTTTAATTAATTTGCATTCATAGTTTTCCTCATAAAAATATTAAAAACATAAAAGTATAAAATAATAAAAACCGTGACAAAGAAACCCCTATAGGGTTGTCTCGTTTGGAGACAACTTTGGGTACTGCTATACTGAAGTATTTAGGGATAAAAACTTGAAGGTTTGAAAACGACACACAAAAACCCTGCACTTTGATTTGTCCAGTTGCGCCAACATGTAATTCACACATGCCGACACATTTTTTTGAAAAAGTGACCTCCAGGCCCAAGCTCACCAGACACAACCCATTTTATAGCGTGTGCAATTCCTCAAGCGAGCACATTGGGCAACATTCATTTTTTCTACTACACCCACAAAGCAGAAAAACATATCATCAGGAAAATTTTGAAAGAATTACAGGCACGATCAAGTGAGAATTTCCAAACTATAAAGACTCTCTCAACTGAATTGATCTTAACTGTCTGGTGTGACACTTGGCATCCATATGAGGAAAGAAGGACTCATTGATCAACACTGATTTTGAGAAGAATAAGGAATCTATTGCCTTGATGCTTATAAATATTTTTTCTCTCACCCAATAGAAGTATTCGGTTTCCGATCCTATCTTGGTTTTCTCTGTAATTTTTCTTCTTCATTTTTAAGCCAATTTCACTCTGTTTTCGTTTCTATTCAACTGTGTTGTGAAGTTCTTCTTCTCCCACGATTCTTCATATTTTTCTCAATATCCTCATTGTGATATCTTAAACTCCATAATCATAGAGAACTAACCCGAGGGGTAGGATCCCAGGGCAGATGACACTTGCACCCCGTTCTTTAATTCTTTCTGATTTCTCATCCTTGATGCAGTAGTGAAATGGACAGAGACATATCGATGATATTTATCTACTATTTCTGACGAGTCTTTAATCTATCAAATCATTTCTCACTCGATTGGAGCACCGTGGACTGAGGGACGAACAACATGTGATGGAGATGGGTGTTCAGACAGTGAATTCCTCAATTAAATGTGTTCATTGCCTCTTCATTGTGTAGGGGGTGGAACTGGATGTATAGAGAGATATCTCTTCTGTGTGAATTTAGAACAACACAATTTATAGGGAAAAGCAATCAAAGAATGACATTGACCTAATTATCGAATGATAACTAACGTGGATAATGAAGAACCTATGTGATCGATCCCAAATCAAACCCCCTTTCACCTTAACTTGTTGTGTTTGCTGTTTAATTTTGTTTTAAATTCTAAAAATAAAAATAAAACACTTTTTGGGTGTTTAAAATTTAAGAAAACAAAAAGTAAAATACATTAGTGATTGAGATAGTGAGAATATGACCCACACATGCTCCTTGGGAAATGACCTTGATCAGCCATTGCTAAATTCCATGTTTTCAATAAAATAAAATTTTTGTTTGACCGCAGTCCATGATAACTACACGATCAAGGGGGTGCGAGGAAAAGTGAGGGATGGGCTGTGTTTATAATTAAATTTTTTACAATGAATTAATCTATCACAAAAAGTTTATCGTTTGAACTATTTACAAAAAAAGTTTTGACTAGTATTTACGACGGAGTAGACATCCATCACAAAAAAATAGATGTCATAAATACTTCTCTTGCTTATCCAAAAAGTATTTGCGATAGGCTTCATTCATCGTAAATAATCCACCGACATATTATTTATGATGGAATGTTTACTCTATCATAAATAGGTTTTTTCATAACTTATTTGCAACAGAATGTGGATTCTCTCACAAATAGTCCTTTTGTGAAAAATCTTTTTTTTGCGACGACATAAGCATTTCATCGCAAAAAAGGATTTCCCATTAAGATATTTGCGATGGAATGATGATTCTTTCACAAATAATTCTCTCATGAAAATCCTTTTTTTGCAACATAAGCATTCTATCGCAAAAAAAAAACATTTCCGATAAATATATTTATGATATAATCAAAAATTCATCACAAATAGTCATTTTTTAAAAGAATTTTTATAACAGGCTATGCATTTCGTCGCAAAAAATATTTCCTGCAAAGGTATTTGTAACAAAAGAAGCATTCCATCACAAATAAGGATCTCCTTCAAACAATGTATGTGCATCACCACCAAAACTATACACAATGAACTTCTAGTCCGTTGTAAATACTCATAACTAAAAATATTATTTGTGACAAACTAAAATTTTCATCACAAAAAAACTCTTTCTAAGCAACCATTCATGATAGACTTATTTTCCATTGCAAAAAAATAGGATTTCTTGTAGTTTGTTATCAGTTGGAGCTCAACTAACACTACTACAAAAACGGGCTTTATCAGCACTCAAAACGGGCTTTAACAGCGCTAAAAAAGCGCTGTAAAGCTCAGCGTTGATATAGGGGGTCCCTTTTATCAGCGTTCCGAAAAGCGCTGATAAAGACCCTTTTTATCAGTGCTAAAAAAGCGCTGATAAAAGCGACCTTTATCAGCGCTTTTAAAAAGTGCTGATAAAAGTCAAAAAAATCAAAAAATAAAATAAAAAAGAATGATACAATGAGGGGAGAGCTTTTAACAACGCTTGACCCCCCCCCCCCCCTTATCAGCGCTAGGCAGACCCCCCCTCACACTCTCCCGCGCGCTGCCCTTCCCGTGCATCATCACACGCGTGCACCCCTCTGCTTCCACCCAAACTCGAACTCGCGACCTTCCCCCTTTCGCGGTTGCACCTTTACCACTAAACCATTTTGTTTTTTCTCTATTTAATGATATATATATATATATAGTTATATTTATTCGTATATTGATATAGATTCATATTAATATAAATATATTTATTCATATATTAGTATATATATATTCATTCATATATTAATATATATTTATATTTATTTATATATATATATATATATTTAGTTATAATTTTTTATCCATATATTTATTTGTATATTAATATATACTTATAAGATTAGTTTTAAATACATTTATGAAATATGTTTTTTTATGTGTATAAATAAATACATACATACATATACAACACACACACACACAGACACATATATATTTACGAATAAATACATATATATGTGTATTTGAAAAGTCATAAAATGTTAAAACGACCATAACTTATAATCCAGAAGCCCGTTTCAACCCCACAACCAGTCAAATCGAAGAAAATGAAACAATATTTCGATATGATATGTGGTACAGGCCTAACGGATATCCGGATCAGAAGTTATACTTGTTTGAATATTAACAAATCGGGGTATCCTGACTAAAAACTCAGTTTTAAAAGCCTTATGAGCCTTTTTTGGCCTTAAAAAATGTGACCGGAGCTTTTCTTTGATCACTAGCGCGTAGAGCTCGTCGCAGGCTTCAATTTGATATGTTGTAGAGCTCAAACGGATACCCGGATCAAAAGTTATGACCGTTTGAAGTTTGAGTTACATTTTCAACTTATTTCAGATCTTTTATTGATTTTTTTTAATTTTTTGTGTCATCAAATTGTTATTAAGTGATTTTTAATCAATAATAATTAACAAATTATTAATTAATAATATTTTTTAAATATTTTAAAGCCATTTTCACTAAATTTCTTATATATTAAATGTAATAGTCTATTTATAATTATCTAAAACATATTTAAGAAATATATATTATATTTATATCAATATAAATATACTTATATAAAAATATTTTATTTTTCATGATTTTTTTTGAAACATAAAATTTATCACCGGTAGGAAAAAGCGCTGATAAATCTCCCCTTTATCAGCGCTACTAAAAAAAGCGCTAATAAAGGGGGGCCTTTAACAACGTTTTTTTAGCGCTGTTAAAAGTGCCCATTTATCAACGTTTTTTAGCACTGATAAAGACTCCCTTTATCAGTGCTTTTTTTAGCGCTGATAAAAGGGTAGCGCTTCCCTTGCCTGTTTTTGTAGTAGTGTAAGATGGTATTTTTTTCTCTCATATGATGAGTATGACATATGGTCCCTTGATTGAGATAGACTAGGGAAGTGTATGATTGTACCTAGATAGTGCATAAGATGTGTTTCTCTATTCAGATGAGGGGCATGTGGTGTGCTCATCTATAAAGGTGAATGACATATGATGTATCCATCGACCATACTAGTCTATACTCAGAGAGTTGAGAACATTTGATATAGCTACATGGGATCGAAATATTTTTTGTCTCATGGTCACTCAATGTCTTGGACAAAGGGATCATATGAAAATGCATGCTTGCATATGATGCAACTAGTGGACACAAGTATAGAGATATATGTGTTTGATGAAGATCACGCTGGATCCCTTTGTAGCTTGAGTAGTATTGATGCTTTGCTAGATGTCACAAACTAACTTGGGATACCTACAAACCATGTACCTGAGTGGGACCATGACATTGTCTGAAGGGAATTCCTGATCCCCATGAGCTAGTAACTAGTGGTTGGGCATCAAACATATATGAGTGAGAATGATTTCACCCAGAGAAACAAGAATAACACAGAGCTTCCACTTGAAAGTATGGCATAACCACTCCGTAAGTCTGACAATTGAACATACAAAATAACTAGTTTTAAATATAAACCAAACCAAATGAGTCATAAACATATAACATAACTCATCAAGCATAAAAAACCCAACCTGCATAAACAAGCATCTCAATAAATACAAATCCAACATAACCAAGTGAGACCGAAATGATACAACTTACATGGCATAATATATCATATGAATAAAATAATAAAATAAAACAAATATCGAGATCACCTATCTCCTCGTTTCAAGTAAATACTCCTTTGCTTGGCACCACTACTGCTATACTCAAACCAGAAACCCAAGACCAACAGCTACATCCAAGCGAAACACAAACAGAACCTAAAATATATATAGGCGTGAGTAAAAAAGCACAGTAGGTAACCTCCCCACAACCCATGCATAACCTTTAAAAGTGAATCATTTTCATGCTAGTTTGAAAATACGACTGTGAAAGTATATTTTTCTATTTTAGTTAAAACAAGTCACATGTGATCAACGCTTATGTTCAATTTTAAACCAATGTAAGAAATTCACCAATTTAAACATAATCAATCTTTTAAATACATTTTTTTGGAAAAGATATACTTTTAGATAAAAAGAAAAAATTGCAAAACCAAACCTTTGAAACTAATCACATTTTTAGAAGTAGAGGAAAATGACCCACAATTTAGCACCCCCTTTTAAATTCCACTAATAAAGCACTAGAGAAACAAATTATACTTTTAAAACAAAGGGAAACCCCAAAGTTAATAAATAATAATTTAATTTCCATAAAATAAATAGCTCCAAAGAAATATAAAAACAAGAATAAATCACTACATAAAAACAAAAGTAAATATCTATAACTAGAAATCAAGAAATGGAAAGGTAACTAACTATAATAAGCAATAACATCTACTTAGATAAAGGAAAAGTAACTGAACATAAACAATAATAGCATCACCCAGATAAAGGATAAATAAAATAAACAACATCATGGGAGTGGCCCTGGGGAATTAAGGTAAAGGAATCCACAGATCCTCACTAGTTTAAAACTGCATCCATAAACAACCAATGTATACCGACCATTATCCAAAGTCTAATCATCACTAACAATATTACTTCACTAGCCAGGGTGACACATTGGACTAGTGTAAAAGAGCAATATTGCTTCATTAGTCAGGGAAACACATTGAACTAGTGGAAAGATGCAGTATAACTTCACTAGTCAGAACGAATCACTAAACTAGTGGAAATATATGGAATAACTTCACTAGTCAGGATGACTCACTGAACTTATGGAAAGATGCAGTATAACTTCACTATTCATAATGAATCACATAATTAGTGGGAAAAAGATGCATGCACTCCATGTAGCATAACCATTTCAAATACAACCCTTTTTATAAAGAAAAATCATTTTAAAAATGTTTACATCCAGAAAAAACTTTTTATAAAGAGACAATTGGGCCTTTGGAAACATATTTTGGAAATCCAATGAAGAATTCTTCTATTGAAAATCAAACCCCAACAATCCTTTTGAAAGTTTCGTTAAACAAGCCTTAAATATTTAACCCAAGGTTTTTAACATGAGAACCACTTTAAATATACAACTATGGTTCAATAATTATAAAACAACTATTGAAAATACTTTAAAAACATTACATCCTTTTATAAACATCACTCAACCACATTCAAGTCTAAATATCAAGTGAGAACCAACAATGCATCTAAAAAACATTAAAACACAAGATAAATTTATAAAAAAATCTAAACCCATCCTTAGTTCATAAACCATTTTATAAAAACAAAATTTTCATCCATTTAAAATCATTATGAACCAAGAAAACTTTTTATTATTGATTTTATCTGGAAATATCCCTTAATTAATTTTAACAAACACCAATAGGTATACATTATACCATTTTTCTTTAAGAATATCATGGAATGGATTAAAAATAGGAAAGCAATCAAGGCTTCAAATTTAAAGAGTTATGCATGGAGAAACTTACCTCAATGAACAACTCACAAATCAATTCTAAGACTGTAGATACCTCCTCCAGGCCCACAAGAACCTATCCCAACCATAAAAACCCTTAAATTAATAAATTGAATGTTCAAAACCAAATTCCTATAATGTAATAATCAACACAAAACTAACTGGATGACGTAACAACATTGAACCATGAGAAAATGTAGGTGTGGTCCATACCCAACACACACCCAAACCTAATCCATATGAAATCTCCAATTAATACACCTGATACAACAACTAAATAGACCCAAAATCATCAAAAACCCTAAAAAAATGCAGGATGATATGCCTTAAGATAAACAACGAACGACAGCTTGAACATCCCCTCTTAGGATCTCCTCTATAAGAAACACACCAAATATCCAAGAAACGGGATGATTCCACCATGCCTTGGTGGAATCAATACCCCAAAACCCTAATAGAACAAACAAAAAAAAAGAAAAAAACAAGAAAAAGAAAAATGGAGAGAAGAGGATAACTTTTACCTAGAATTCACGCAATAAAGCCCTCTCAAACCACCTAGATCAAAAGGGAAACAAGGGGAGGAGTGGAGATCCAAAGAGGGATCTCCCCTCTCATTTGAATGGTACCAACCCAGGGAGCCCAAGGGGGGTTTTAAATAGCCCCCCTCCTTAATTACCAAAATCCCCATTTAAAAAAATACCCAGCACCCCAATCACGCTGCGACCACTCCCAAGTAGAGGAGACAACTCCCAGAAATGCCTCGTCACATCATGACCCATTTGGGTCATAGTGTGACCACTCCTAGGAAAAGGGCCTGATCTCAGACCAGAAACCTTTGTGGCATAACCTGTCAGGATCACGGCATGACCTCCCCCAAGAAAAAGGCTTGGTGCCAAGGCCAATCACCATTGTGACACAACCTAATCTGGTCACAATACAACCTGTGCCTATTATAGATTTCAGTGACCAATACCTAAGAACTTACTATGGGTGTTCTTCTACCAAACCAACACTCTTGAAATATCCCAACATCTATTTAAAACACAATCAAGAGTCTTTCTACCCACTCTGAATCCAAAAATTAAAAATTTTCCAGACTCTCACCAACTTATAACGACACGGTTCATTAAAACTTCCCCACCATAAAAATTATCATCCCAAAAAAGTTTCATGGACTTCATATGAAAGAAACCACTTACCTAACAAGGGATGACTGTCACGAACCAGGCTTGGCTTCCATCTAACCTAACACACGACCTAGTCCGTGACAAGATCCGAGAGGCTTTTCTGATCATCCTAGGTTGGTGACTAGTGTCGGACATCAAAGATATCATAGCGAGAACAATTTAGCCTCATAAACAACTAAAATAAATAAACCAAACATAGTACACAACATAATCCAATAATAATTGAACATCAAAAGATTTATAACCAAATCTAGTTACAATAACAGAAAGACAAAATAGAAACTAAAAACAAACTAAAGCAAACCAGAACCCGACATGATCTCCACATGACCTCTTGGTCACCACTATCCACAAGACCAACCTGCTATAAAGGAAAAAGTAAACAAGAAACCTAAACCTAAAAAATAGATTGATTCTACTGACACCAAGTGGAACAAGTTGGGTGTGATCATAAACATCTCAGTAGGTAAGCACCACAAAGTCCATAAATTTCCTTTCCCGAAACATTCCATAAGCGCTAGTTTGAAATAAATATAATGAAAGTAAGGTTGTTATCATTTTAAAGAACCAAACATAGCTTTCCTTTTTAAAAAAGTTTTAAAATTACAGAACCCAGTTTACAAAACCAAAACTCAAATAACAAAACCCAAGCCATGAGATAAAAAAACTATGTCAAGAATAAAATAAATAGTAGGGTATAATAAAAGAAACCAAAAATAAGGGAAAATAGTATAGGTGAAAGCAGACAAGTACTAATAAAGCAAGTGAACAAGTCCAATGAAATAAAGTAGGAACATACAAGTAGTAGTCATGGTCATTTCTTAAACATATACAAAATCAATCCCTGGATGTAATCTGGTCAGACTCACCTGTCGGTGTATGGTGAAAAACCATAGTCGATAACCAACCATCTTCTCTAAACTAGCCTCACCAGTGGTAAATCCCACCCAACCTCTCAACAAATCTAGGGGGTACCAATCCATCTAATCAGGATCATAAATAAATTTTCACTCGACCCTATAGATGATTCCCATTAATCCCATGACAATGGAATAAGGAGAGTGAGGAGGTCATCAAATGTGTGACATAAACCAATAACCCACAGATTCCACTATGCTTTCCTAGCACAAACTCTGACACCAACTATGCGGAGGCCCTCTCCTTAGAGGGACAACCATAGAGGTTACCATCACACATCGAGCCATACACAAGTTCCAATCAGTCCTACACATCACATGAGTTTGAAAACTAATTTCAAAAACATCATAAGGTACCAACCAAGCCTTAACCTTTCCAAAACTAGCTCATTTACAAAACCATTTCCAAAACCAAGGTGGAAACATACAACATGCTCTAAAGGTTCCAAATGGGACTTAATTATCATTTCACTACCAAACCACATTCCAAGGTGCCAAATGAGCCAAGATTTAGAAAACACATTGGAAAACCACATTTGAAATCAATTAGAAACCCATCTGAAACACGGGGGAGATAAGGAAGGGAAAAGGAAAGATGGGAAGGTGTTTTGAAATCCAGGGTTTATAGTGAACACTTCTATAAAAAGCCATTATCATTTATGTACCTATCCATATGTGCACCTCATGAACATATAGATATGGACACATCTAATGACACACCAATGTTTAAACCATAAAAATACCCAACGACCAATTTAAAGAGTCGCCATTAACATTTCCACCAAACATAATAACCCACACATAAGCACTACAACACAAAGATGCATTACAACCACTCACAAAGCTCAAATCACAATGAAAATGAAATTACCAAAACTTAATCAAGGATAATAATTATCTCAAAACACTCAATTACATTTTAAAAAGTCCATTATAATTTCAACAAACACCTTGCATAAATATACATATAGGCATAACTAGGAAAACCCTTTGGAAATCAATTTTCATCAAAGTTCCAACATGGAAATACCATAAAAATTCAACTAACACACCAAAAGTATGATTAACACATTTTAAAAACAATTTAGGAAAGTGAAAGAATCAATGGTATATTTCGAAAAAGAAAATTATGGGAACACCTACCTCAATAGCATGTGAATGAAATGAAACTCCAAGAGAAGGAAGAACTTAACTCAAGAGATGATCTGCACACCCTAACATCAAAGGAACACAATATGAACATCATCCCTTTCCTATAGGGTTCGTCCAAAAGGGAATCCCATTAGGTAAGAACTAAGAACCAAGATAAAAGGAGAATAAGAGGATAAAATTGACCAAGAAATCCAAATAAACTTACCTTATAAGCTTTGAGGAACATCTATGGAGGGAGGATAACCAAAGGAAGTGAGTTAGGGAAGCCCTATCATGCACCGAAATTGACCAGGAGGTAGAGGGGGTTGAATAGGATTGAAAGAGGGGAGGGGTGGAATAGGAATTCTATGTTTTTAAAGAACATGGGCAAGTCGCATGGTTTGGCCGCACAGTTTTCCAAACCGTGCACTAACTGTGTGCACCATACTCAAGGGGAGGGACACCTGCAGGGCTAGCTACATGGTTTGGGAATATTTTTTCCAACCGTTCACATCGCCACTATCAAAAACTATAGAGGCTCCCGCATGCTTTTCACACGGTTTCTCCTAACCATGCGCAAGTTGTGTGCCTTGTCCTAGACACCACCCAATAGATGCACGATTTCCCCTAGGCCTCACATGGATTGAATAAAACAATTCCCAGGTTGTGAAAGTCAAACCATGAAAGAATAAAATGAACTGGAAATGCCCTCCACCTTAACTGGCCGCATGATTTATCCTCAAACCGTGCACATTGACTGTTCACAGGGGAAAAACCCACTAAAAACCCACAAAACCCAAAAATTATCACTAGGAACTCAACCTGGGCCCTAATCAAAATAAAAAAATCCAAGAAAAAAATAAAATAAAGGAAAAATCATGGTTGGGGTGTGACAATTATCCCCACCAAAAAAACTTTCTACCCCCCAAAAGTCACCCATCCGAACGAATAGAAAACTCAAACTCAAACTGAATGAGACCAAATGAAACCACAAACCTCAGTGTGGCCTTTGACTCTAAAATTCACACCAGAATAGCTCTATGGGGTAAGAATGGTGAAGGAACCCATGGGTAAAACAAAAGACCCACCACAAGAACCATATATCATCAACCAACACTGAGAAATCTAGCACAAATCGAAATCAGAACTCCCAAGGACACTACCATGGGAACTCCCCACTCGAGCTGACCCCAACCCAGGGGATATGATGAAAGAAACTTGAAACCAAATCGAAAATCAAACCACAATTCATCATATCCACAAGACACGAACATATCCAAGTAAAGCCCAACTGAAACCCAAAATCAATCCACAAATCTAACCACACATGTTCCTTAAAATAAATCACAACCACAAAACTATAAGGATACGATACCACCAAACATCTTAAAATAAGGAATAACTTACAACAACCAAGAAATATATAATAGATGAACTTAAATTGACTCCACTTCGATGTTGGGAAAAAAAAATTGGGCCAAGTTTTCCCACACCCAATGATTCTTGACAGTGTGAAATGCTTCACTCTATAGCCTATGGCTGGAGACCTGATGTCTTGAAGCATCTGCTACCCCGCTATTAGGAGATGAAAACCTATGACCAAGATTTCCTCTTCTAGAATTTCTACTTATAGAACTTCTCCAAGTGATCCAAACAACCACATCACTGACATGCCTTCGGAGTACCTTAGTAAGACGACTTCAAGTGCCTAAACCGAGCACATTGGAAGCAAACAAGTGAATGGTATGATGAAATAGAATTTGGAACCAACAAATGGGACTTCTCAGGAATAGGTTCCTCTGACATACACCTCTCACCAGAAGGGGAACCTTCATGAGTGCTGAAAGAAACTGGATCACCAACTGTGCTTTGAGAACCAACTCTACTAAAAACGCCTCAACCACAATCTTCTTGAACTAAAATTACCCAGATGAGATAACTCACTCTTTAATTTTTGAATTAAGAACCCATATGAAAAGAGGAGATTTCAGCTGGTCCTATGATTCTATCTCTGGAGAAAAGAAAACTAGCTCTTTGAAATGATCAACATAGGCCTTCAACTCCTTAGGTATGAACCATCAGATAAAATTAGTCTTAAAAACTTCATAAGAAATACCATATTTCATCAATGATGGGATAATAAACTTCCACTGATCCAAACCTGAACCCTCAAATTAGACTAGAATAGCTCACACCCTCATGGCTTTATTAGTTCTCAATGACCTGAAAACACCTTCAAATTAGTCAAGCCGCTCTACAACTTCTGATAGGACTCTATCACCACAGAAAATGGACAATAATTGAGAATATCTCAACTCCACCACTCCACTAGATGTCTGGGCAGGGCCAAAGGCTAGAAGAGACTTTCTAGAAACCTTTGGTACTTTTCTGGGTGGTGTACTCTAAATAACATAACAAACACAAAACCAAAATCAACAACCAATAAAAACTCAACCAAAAAGGACATTTAGATCTAAGAAACTAACTCAAAATCCAAACATCACAAATCAAAACTATAACTCTCTTTAAAAACCACCATTTCCATTTCAAATTCAAAATTATTTCACACCGAGGAAACTTTCCAAAATACCCAATTCACTTCCAAATTAAATTTAAATGCCAAAAACCGCCTTTTAAAACAAAAAAAAACCTCGAAATAATTTTATTTTTGAAAAAAAATTTCTAAAAAAAAATTTCCATTTCAAAATCCAATCACACCAACTAAAACCAAACTAAAACATAACTTACATTGAAAATATTAGAATAGGGAACTAGCTGCCATGCATAACCTGACCACTTGGTTTACAAAACTATACCCTAAGTAAGAACCAAACATTACAAGTTTAGCGACTCGGGTTTGTACCTATCATACTTTGGAATATTTTTGAATATATTTCCAGAGCTAGGTGATGAGACGGTGTGTGATTCCATGGCCTGGTGTGCCCGAAATAAATTTTATAAAAATATTAAGTATTTTTATACTATGCACCCGGAGGAAATAAATTATCTCTTAAAAAATAGCTCAGATCAGAAATATGAGGGCATGGTTGAGTCCAAATCTGTCGTTTACCCTGGGTGGGGTATAAGTTTTTTGGGTGCGTGATTTTTTTGGAAAAAGTTATCGAGGGAATTTCTGTAAATAAATAAATAAATTTATTTTGGACGTCAAATCAAATAACTTCTAAATGGAATATCGAATCGAATTTCTGAGACCACAGTTGAGTTCAGAACATTTTGTTTACCCTAGGTGCGACATAATTTTTTTTGATGTCAGGTGTCAGGTCGAAGGCGAGTCAGGAGCCAGGCTGTTAATCAGAGAAGATTTAATTAAAAAAATTAAATATCCATCTTCCCTTCCCCTTTGGTGCGCATGATAGCAGCCCCTCCCTCTACCTATTTGGTGATGAAAGAACCAGCTAGATCGAGGAAACGAAGCTTTATCGATCTCCAATCTTGACAATAATCATTTCTGGGTCGTGCATCAACAACTTCAGAGCATGGATCTGACCTCTAATCTTTGGCATTTCACCCCAAGGTAGGCATATTTTAGTTTCAATGTATTTTCCCCTTGTTTATGCTTTGTTTGTGTTTGAATCATCAAAGGATCTTTGAGCGGAGGTTGAGGAAGTGTAGATAGGGTCCTAGGGTTTCCAAAATTGGTCTTAGATTAATTTTATGACCACCAGAATGGTCTTTGTGGTTCGCGGAATGTGGTGGCGGCACGGCTCTGGTGAGGTGGTGGTGCGGCGGTTTCCGGCGGTGTGGGCGACGACCACTGGGCGGTGCAATAAAGGACAATAGGGGAAAAGCGGAATAGATTGCTAGAGGGCAAGTTTTAGTGTGGTGGGCTGGGCCGACGGTTGATCCACGGGCCGGTGAGGCGAGTCGGACCGGCCGAAGTGGGCCGGATGAGTCAGAATGGGCTGGGGGGTCTTAAAACCACCATAACTACTAAACCAGGTGTCTGATTTACGAGTCGTCTACGACTACGTGACCGTTGGATTGATGCGAACCTTTTGAGTCTATTTTGAGAGCTTTTTGAGTCATTTTCAAGGTTTAGTGGCACAAAACGTCCAATAATAATAATAATAATAATATAATTATTATTATTTAGCGATTCTTACGTCGAACGTATCTCCTACGTCCGATGTCTGATTGACACACTGTCAGTGGAGTTGTGAACCAGATTTTAATGTGGACGTTTCAAGACTGATTTTGGGTGCTTAAACTAAAATCATGGTGTGGTCCCCATGAGGCACCATTCGAGATTGTTGTGATGAAAAGTGTTCTTTTTTACTGGTTATCTATTTTGAGCAAGTAAATAGTCTATCTTGCATGTTTTTTTACTTAGGATGCGATGTTGTTTGGAGTTAAGTACTAAGAGACATGGTTTGTGGGAAATGTTATGTGTTTTTTTGGGTCAGTGATGCCTTTACCGATAGGGTTGAGTGGGTCCCTCTGGTCTATGTTTGTGATATTTTGATCAGTTGGGTTGAGTGGGCCCCCTAGTCCTTTAACTATGAGGGTTTTTATTATCACATCCCCTTCACAGAACTGTGACCCTTCTTCAGCTACTATGAGGGTTTTTGGTATCATGTCCTCTTCATTGGACTGTGACCCCTCTTCAGCTGATTGTGTATGTGTAGTGTGGGTTTCCCACTTTCTGGAGTGAGTTGTATTAATCCACTTTGGAAACGGACTTAGTGTATTTGGAGCATGTATCACCCTGAGAGGTTTGGCACGATCCTCACATCCCTTCATGTTTCCCTAGTAGGGTTTTTGGTGTCAGTGTGAGCAATATTTACTTGGGTGCTGATCCTCTACCCAGGATATTCTAGTAGGGTACGAAGCCCCAATGATCCTTGGGTGCAGACTCCCTATCTGTGTATCGAGATGCGTTCCCTCTGTGATCTATCGTGAAATTTTCTTAGGAGGAGTTCTCGGAATTGGCTTTACCAACTCTACATGGGCATTGATCCTCTGCTAGGCAATCTGTTCCAGATTCGGGTTATTGCACGATACCCCTTTCTGTGTTCGGTGGTTCCGAATAGGGTTTAGTGTCCCCCAGTGGACCCTGGGTGTGATCCCATACCTAAGGAGTTTGTGTTGGTTTAGTCACAGGGTTAATTCTTTCGTGGCACTTTCCATTGAGTGTGTCCTCACGGATAGACACCATGGGGGTTGGTCGGGTTGTACCATTGGTTCATTTTACCGTTAGAGTGGCATCTCTCAGACGAGTGTCATCTGGGATGACTCAGCTTTTGGAGTGTGTTTTCAGTGGTTTGCTTTAGAGCCTCAAGTAGGAACCTGTCACTGGTGATGAGGTCGGAACCTCATGATGCTTGGTGCCCAAGACGAGTATATCTGGGTGTTTTTGGGGTTTACCTTGTAGTGTTGTCACTTATTCCTTGACACACCCAGCGATTTGAGATGATTAGTCATGTTTAGCTGAGGATGGTCTCGAGATGGAGTTTATCTCTCATTTGGGTTCCCTCTGGTTGGGATGAGCGGACTGATGTATTTCAGTTTCTCCTTTTCTTTTGGGGTTTTTGGGGTGCCTACTAAGTATCTTTATACTCACCCCTGCACAAGATTTTCCTACACATTTCTTCTATCTTGTGCAGACCACAGGCCTTTTGACAGTGTCCTGGGAGGACCCAGAGTAGGTGGAGCTTAGTGAGCTAGACTGACTGGGGTGTTTATTGGATCTTGGATGAGGATATTTCTGGTAGGTGCATCTGACAGCAATCCCCTTTTTCAGAGCAGGTTGAATTCTTTTGTAGTTTTCTTTTGGTGGGCCCTATATTTTCCCTTTTGTACTACTGCGGTACTCTAGTTGGGATATATGTATGTATTCATTTATTTTTAGTTTTTATATATATCTCTACACTACTTCATGGAGGTGTATGTGGGTGTGCGCATACAGGTACCTTAGGCTAAGGCCTCCCATGTTTGTGATAGCTTACTCGTAACTAGTCGCCAGTCCCTGGCCTATTAGAGGTGGGCTTGGGGAGTTGCAGCCCGGGCCCCATCGGGTCGAGTCATGATAGAGTGGTATCAGAGCAGGTTCCACCTTTGGGACCCTAGAGTGTATTTTTTATGGCTATGAGCTTGGTTTGGGTTTTATAACAATAGTGTTGAGTGTTTCAGGTTCATCTTTTAGGCCAGGGACTCCAATGTTGGTGTGGAAACCGACATATCCATTCACCAAGACTATGATAACATTCCTTTCAACTTGGGACATTAGGAAACTGGTCATAGGTAAATAATGGTACATACATTATATAGGACTAGGTTTTGGGTTTTCCTTATCCTTTTTGAGTCAGCTCACCATATATACTCTTTGAATGTGGTGCATCTTGATGTTATTTCAGGATTCCTCCATGACAACAGCCATCCAGGGTTCCATGAAAAGATTGTAGTGATGATCCGCCTAGAGTATAAGCTTCAGATTAGGGCACTAGTTCTGAGGTGGGACTGCTAGGTGGTTCACCGATTAAGCCACCACCTATCGAGCAGCAGGTTGTGCCGAAAATACATGATGATTATGGGAATAGTTTGAGTGCATTACACGAGTTCCAGAGGCAGCGACCTATGAAGTTCTGGGGTGAACCAGACCCCCAGGCAGCTGATGACTGGCTTGCAGTAGTCACATGCATTTTTTGCCTTGTGTGGACACCTCCCGATCATATGGTGATCCTAGTAGGGAGCCTTTCTCAGGGTTTGGTTGGGCACTGGTGGAGTCTTGTGATGCAAAACCACAATGAGGAGATGCTCTCTTGGGAAGAGTTTGATTAGCTCTTTAGGGAGGAGTTTTATCCAGCCACATTGAGTTCGGTGCATATCTAGGATCTTCTGCAGCTTCGACCGAAGAGCAAGACCACGACGGAGTACTCGATGAGGTTCAAAAACCTGTCACGTTACTCCATGGATATGGCTCAGGATCCTTTCTTACGAGCATGAACCTTCGAGAAGGGAATGCGTTGGGAGGTTAGGGCATTAGTGGTGCCACTGTGCATTCCCACCTATGTTGGAATGTTGGAGCGGGCCTTAGTGGTGGAGATCTTCCTGGTAGAGCAGATTATGAGCATCAGTGCTGGGAATGTGGGAGCTGAGACCTCGACACCTAGTTCTGTAGCTAGTAGCTGATGGTACACTTAGGGGTCCGGGCATATGAAATGTTTCAATAGGTGACCCCAGGATGGAGGATTTGAGGCTCAGGGCTCTCAGGATGGTTTTGTTCAGCCGCAGGAGAGGTGGTATTATGCTTGTGATGGTCAGGGACATCTTGCTAGAGATTTTCCAACCCACTGTGCTGCTGAGTGGGAGACAGTCGATAGACCTCCTTGGTAGAGGAAAAAATTCGATCATAGTGGTTTTTAAGGAGACATATGTGGCTGAGGAGTAGGTTTAGCAATGAGAAGTGGTAGATTGTATGATTTTTCACCACCACCACCCCCAGGTGGTCCACGTAAGGCTTATAGAGATGGAGGATGGGGGAGGGGACAAATGCAGGCCGTAGAGGCCATTGACCAAGAGGCTCCATGAATGGATAAAGGCATACTCTATGTCCTTTCTACTTTATACAGTAGTTTTTATAGACACTATTAGGTGGTATTATTTCCTTTCCATTTCTTACTCGAGGTTTGTTCGGAGTGACACAGGGCATCGGTAAGACCCTATGTTGGTGTTGTTCGTCGTAGCTTTGAATGCATGAGGAAGAGGGATCTTTCCCCCACTGAGATTCTTTTTTGTGATGTGACTAAAACCATGTGGGAGAGTTAGTGCTGCCCAAGGCGGATAGTGTCGATGTTTCGTGGAAAATTCCCTATGACTTGTGTGTTCGGAGCGGGGTTGTGTGTTGGGAAGTTTGCATGAAGGGCCTGGTAAGACCCAGGGTGTGTGCTTGGGTAGCTCTATTTATTCTTTGGTACCCTCAAATGTTCGGAATTATCTTGGTACACTAGTCACTTGAGGAGGTTATGGTGTTGTTTGACGTGGATTTGGACTCACAAGAATGAGGGACACTTTCCCCACTAAGACACATTCTCGAGACATGATGCAAAATCATGTGGGTGAGTCACTACTACCCAAAATGGATAATGTCAAGGTGCGGTGGATGATTCCTTTTGAATTGTGTGTTTGGATTAGATTTTTTGGTCTCTATGTTTGGTTAGAGAGGTGGTGTACCACTAGACCCTATGACTGCAGGAGACCAGGCGCTTGGTGTTTCCCACCTGTCGCAACTGAGGAGACATGTGCCCAGTTTCATGATGTCAACCTGGGATGAGATGGACTTAGGTGTGGTAGATCTTGTGGTTCCCCTGATTGTGTGTTTTTCGGCAGCATAGGAACCCTTTGTGGTCTTTCAGTGTTGTGGTTCCTCTTGGTGCATGTTTGTTATATCAAAGGGACCTCGGGTGAGCTTGCTGGCGTGGGAATCCCAATGGAGAGCTTAGGTTCTTTCCCATGTTCTTAGGCTTTCGATTTTTGAGGATGAAAATCCTTAAGGTGGGGAGGATGTAGAGACTCGGGTTTTTCCCTATCAGAATATGGAATATTTATTCATATATTTTCAGATCTAGGTATTGAGACAACATGCAATTCCATGGTCCAGTGTGCCCAGAATAAATTTTATTAAGATATTAATTATTTTTATACTATGCACACGAAGGAAACAAATTATCTCTTAAACATTAGCTTAGATAAGAAATCTGTGGGCATGGTTGAGTCTGGAGCATGTCGTTTACCCTAAGCGGGGTATAAGATTTGTGGGTGTAGAAATTCTATGGAAAAAGTTATCGAGGGAATTTCCATAAATAAATAAATTTATTTATTTTAGACATCAGATCGAATAACTCCTGAACAGAGTCTCGGATCAAATTTTTGAGACCGTGGTTGAGTTTAGAACATCGTGTTTACCCTAGGAATGACATAAATTTTATCAGTGCTGAGTGTTGGGTCAGAGGCGAGTTGGGAGCCAGGCTATTAATTAGAGAGGATTTAATTAAAAAAATGACAGATGAGCCAGACCCAATCCTCTAGCCCAGTCCTTTTTCCAGGATCTTTTGATCCCCCCAAATGCTTCTCCATAGGAAGCTAGGATGGGGACAAAGAGAGGAATCCTGGAAGTCCATGTGGGGAAAGTACTTAGCTCGGAGAACCCGTGCACATAGATATGATGGACAGTTAATAAGGCGCCATCCTTGTTGGCCAACAATGAATCATTGAAGAGAAGAAGATTCCAGAATCCCATCCCTCCATCTGATTTGGGTTTTTAGACTTCCTCCTAGGCCATCCAGTGGGGTCGATTCCTTCCATCATTCTTTCCCAACCAGAAATTGGTAGTGCGTGTGTGGATCTGGTCGACGATGATTGTCGGGAGCTTAAACAGGGACATAAAGTAGCTGGGGATAGACTGGATGACAGCTTTGATGAGGGTCTCTTTTCCAGCTTTAGAAATTCTTTTTGTGGACCAGTCTAGAATTTTTTTCTCGATCCTATCCACTAGAGATGCTAAGATTCATTTTTTGGATCGGTCAATCACTGTGGGTAGCCCGAGATACTTCTGATGTTTTACAACCATATGGATGCCAGCTAATACGCAGAGTTCATCCCTCCTAGAAAGAGGCACCCCTGCACTGAATGATATTTCAGATTTTCCATGATTGATTGACTGGCCAGACGCCCTCTCATACTGATGGATCGCTTGGCTGATCACCTAGTATTCATTAATTGTTGCTCTGGAAAAAAGGAGGCAGTCTTCGGTGAAGAAAATATGCATCACTAGTGAGCTAGCACGGAAGACCTTTGCCCTATGAATAGATTTAGAGGATGAATCCCTGGAAATGAGATTAGAAAACACGTCATCCACCAGTATGAAGAGAAAAGGGGAGAGGAGATCTCCCTGGCGAAGGCCTCAGGATGGGGAGAATCCTCTAGTGAGCTCCCCATTAACCATGATTTTGAAGGATACGGTCGAGATGAAGTCCATGACCATATCTTTCCATTTAGTGCAAAAACCCATTTTAAACATAAAAACTCTAAGGAAGTTCCATTTCACTCTATCTTAGGCCTTGGTCATATCCAATTTCCAGGCCATGGTTCCTATTTTCATGGTGGAGCATGATTTCATAGAATGGATCACTTCATGGGCCACAATCGCATTATTAATGATCAGTCTCTTGGCCACGAAAGCGCTCTGATTTCTAGAGATAATATCTAGTAGCCAAGGTCACAACTGATTGACAAGGATCTTTGAGAAGATCTTGTAAGATAAATTGCAAAGGCTAATAGGTCTAAAATCAGGGATCGCCAGAGGTTTCTTAATTTTGGGGATGAGGATGAGGACAGTTTCATTGATGGCAGCAATGCTAGTATTCCCAGGCAAGATATTTTTTATCATGTTGCAGATGTCGGGACCGATTATGTGCCGTTATTGTTTAAAAAATAGGGCATGGAACCCATCCGGTTCTAGAACCTTCATGGGATGAAGATGTTTCAAAGCCAGGTGTATCTCATCATCAGTCACATCTTTGGTGAGCTGCCTATTGATATCGCCAGTGATCACAGGTCTGATACAATCTTCCACCTTGGTGGACACGAAAGGGGTTCCTGCAGAGAAGATGTTCTAGAAATAGTCTGTCAAGGCCTCATGGATACCATTGGTGTCAGAAACTTTGCTTCCATCGGGTTGTGAGATGCAAGTAATAGAGTTTTTCCGACACCTGGCTATTACTTTCTGGTGAAAAAACCAGGTATTAGCATCCCCTTCTTTAATGTGGTTATCCCGCACCCGCATAGCCCAGAAACTTTACTTGACACGTAGGGCCACGTCCAGCTCTCTTTGTGTGGCTCCAATATTTGAGAGATTGCAATTGGATGTGGATTTTTTGAGGAGGTTGTTCAGTCTCTTTTCGAGGACACCACAGTTCCAGTCGGGGTGGCGGAATTTCTTATTACTCCAAGACCTCAGATCGGATGAGACCTGTTGGAGATTGAGGCTAACATCCACGTGAGTGATTTTCCAGCTTGATCGGATCACCTCTTCACATTCCTGGTCTTTTGACCAGAAGATCTCAAATCTGAAGTGTCTGCTGAGTTGTCTATTTCATTCGCCTTGCGTACAATCAATGAGAATTGGGAAGTGGTCCGAATAGTTAAGGGCCATGTGGCCAATATGAAACATGCTAAACAGATTAATCCAATCAGTAGAACCCAGAAATATATCAAGACTCTCAGCGATGCGGGTGCCTTCAGTATTACCATGGAACCATGTAAATGGATTACCTATGTACCCCAGATCGACCAGGTCCACCGTAGAGACCGTGTCCTTGAAGTTTGACATCAAAGCTAAGGGTCGGATGATTCCTCCCCTCTTTTCCTTATGGAACATAATCTCATTGAAATATACTTCGAAGAGAACAGGTCTCGGTAAGTCATGTCATAGCTTGCATAGAAGATCCCATGACTTCACCTTATCATTATGGGATGGCCAGCCATAGAATCCCACAAAAGTCTAGGGTTGGTGAAAGTCTGTTTGAATAGTCACTGCCACATGGTACGAGGAGAAGGACAAAATTTTGATGTCGATATTGTCCTTCCAAAGGAGACAGAGGCCCCCAGAATGGCCTTGTTTGGACACCGGGAAGCAAACTTGGAAGTCGCACTTCAGAGCAATACCATTGGTGTCCTTGTTTTCCAGTATGGTTTCTGACAGGAAAACCATATCGGGGCAACTTTGAGCGCAATTGTGCTGAAGCATGAGAACTGTTCATGAGCTGCCAAGCCCACGACAATTCCAGCATAAAACAATCATTGCTCTAGGTGGGGATGGGTCTCACCTGCCGCTGCTTTTGGTTCCTCCGGACTTGTTTCTCCACTTGTCATTTTCTATATTTTGGTGGGATTCCTCCCTGATTGGCATGTTTCATTTTTTCTTTTCCTGACCCCAGGTTTTGGGTCTTCCGTGTGACCATCACTTTCTCCTCGTTTCACCCTTTTCCACGTTTGACGGGTAATTGGGCCCGTATTGGATTTCCCATCATTCCATGGGCCTCCATTGTTATAATTCCTACTGTGGTCGATTGTGGGTCAGGGTCCAGATCTGGTGGTTCGATGTGCATCGACATTGGCTTTGAGTAATGTCTTGGTGGTTCTTTTTTGCTTCGTCGCCAACCTTGTGGATGTTTGAGTATTGTCATTCAGGGGGTTAGGATGAACTTTAGCTTCTCTCTGAGTGGGAGAGCCAGCATTAGGGAAATCCAATGGTCCAAGAATTAGGAATTTTTTAGGTATGGGTTCCGCCTGACTGGTATGTGCCAACGTGAGACGGTCACAGTCCTTTTGTTTTTCTGTCTTAGGGATGAAAGCATATTTATTCGTTTTGGCAAGGATCCAAGGGCCATATTGGAGGATGATGTTACCCGATCCACTCTTATGTTTTGTGGTGCACGTTCTTTCCATGTATCCAAGGTTACCACAAAAAAAGCAGAAGATTGGGAGTTTCTCGAACTCGAATGATATCCAAGCGTTGGAATCTTTCCCCTCATTAGGGGCTCTGACACTTCAATTTCCGCCTTGATCTGAACCTCGGGGCCCCATTGTATTGGGTCTGAGAAATCCCAATCAAGAAAGTGACCTAAACTGTCCCCAATTTCTCTCATGATTCATTCCGTTCTTGCATGGAAGGAGATTCCTTTAATTCGTATCTAGAAGGGGGAGCGGGTTAAATTCACTCGCTGGATATCGTCCCCCCCTCCTTTATATTCTTCCATGAGGAGGAGTTGATTATTGAAGGACCACGGTCTGCCATGCAAGATTTTGTCTCTATATCTCTCGTTAAAGAACTCAAAGACGAAGCTATTGATCCCCGCTTCCCGAATAGCCACTCCTGCATCAAGTTTCCAGATGTTCTATAGAGTGTTTTTGAGAGCCCCCTGATATACCGATATGTTTTCCACAAACTTCCCCACAACGAGTAGAGACATGTGTTTTTCCAAGAGTGTGTCTTCATTTCTCCACGCCTTGATCGCCACATTTTCTTTGTCCATCAGGTACAACCTCTTCCATTGATTTACTAAGTCCGCATCCATAGAGGAAGGTATGTGGGCTACATCCCCCATCCAACCAGGTCTTGAAGATGCCACTGTCAGCTGCCTCCTTTCTGACTAGGGATAGGGGTGGTGTTTGGAAAAATCCTTGAATGGTTTAATGAAAGGGATCAAAGAATTATCCTAAGCATTCCTTGGGTCCCTGACGCAGGCCCCGACCATCTTTTCTGGATCAATGACATCTCGGGTGAATACACAGTGAGATCTGGCTACATACTTTCTCTTGGAAACCACTCAGTCAGCCGAGATGAGGGACCATGTAAATCAATTTGGACGCTCAACGCTCCCCCTAAAATACGCCAATTTTGGTGGCAGTTTTGCATAGGTACTCTACCAACCATGAGCCTTCTCGCTTACCGACATATGGACCGTACTCCTTTTTGCCCTTTCTGCCTGAAAATTCCAGAAACTCCTTTGCACGTCATCATTCACTACCCGGGAGCTAAGGGAATTTGGAATAAATGGGGCCCGACTTCTACCGCTTCACTGGCTTTAGCCTATGACCTTCCCGATCTTCTGATGCGTTGGTGCTCCTCTCTTTCCTCGGCTTTTTCAGGTTCACTTTTCACTTTGGACTAGATTATTTGGGTCTGATGTAACGATATTGTTTTTCATCAAGCTCACAAACCCCCCAAATTCTGGATTGAACGGGCCACTTCTTGGATTGATGGCTAGAAAGACCACAATGGACATTATATTCCAGGTGTTACCCCCTCCTATCCCTCTCATTGTAATCCCCCAATAGAAGGAATTCTTAAGATTAACGTGGACGCGTATCTTCCAAAGGATGATCTTGTTTCCCTCGGCCTCCTGGCCCGAAATCATCTGGGGAAAATCTTTGCTGCAAAATATGAACCACATCAGGCATTCTGGGAACCTGCAGTTGTTGAGGCCATGGCCATCCTTTCCGGTATGATGCTTGACTTGGAATGTGGATGGGGTGATATCATTATTGAGTCTGACTTCCTTATCATAATCGATGTTATTAACCACAACGATGGCGGGCTCCAGTCATTTGGTATCATCATCAGGAGAATTCTCTAACTTTGCCAATGCTTCTCATTATGAACCTTCTCGTTTACCAAAAGAGAAGGAAACAACGTGGCCCATCAGCTTGCGACCTCAGGCCCATTCGATACCAAACAGCTTTGGCTGTACAATTTCACTTCATGGCTTTGCACATGTACTTCTTCTGGTCTTTGTCATTAATGATTTCTGTTACTAATCAAAAAAAATTAAAAACAATTAAATCCCTATCTCCCCTTCCCCTTTGGTGTGAACAACAAAAACCCCTCCCTATCCCTCATTGGCGATGAATGAACTGGCCAGATCGAAAAAATGAAGAATTTTCGATCTTCGATCTTGACAGAGATCATTTTCGGACCGCGCAACAGAATTTTTGAAGCATGGATCTGACCAGGAAGCTTAGGCGTTTCTCCCTGAGGTAGACAGATTTGAGTTTTAATCTTGTTTCCCCTTTTTTATGCTTTTTTTTTATTCAAATATTCAATGGATCTTCGAGCGGAGGCTGAGGTAGTGTATATCAGGTCTCAGGGTTTCCAAAACTGGTCTTAGATTAATTTTCTGACAATCAGAGTGGTCCTGGTAGTCCGTGGAAGGTGGCGGCGATGCGGTTCTGGCGAGGAAGCTTCGGTCAGGCAGTGGCGTAGCAGTTTATGGTAGTGCGGGTAGTAGCCGCTAGGGGCGTGGTGGGTTAGAGTGTCGGTGGTTCATGTGGTAGTGAGGAGCATCATAGGGTGGGCTAACGGCTAAGCTGTGAGCCGACGAGGCGATCTAGACTGGCCGAAGCGGGTTGGTCCATCCAAAATGGGCCGGGGGGGGGGGTCTTAAAACCACCATAATTACTAAATTGTTTGTCCAATTTACATGTAGTATATGGCTATGTGACCCTTGGGTCAATGAGGAACTTTTGAGGCTAGTTTGATAACTTTTTGAGTCGGTTTTGAGTATTGGCTGCATGAAATGCCCAATTATAATAATAATAATATAATTATTATTATTTGGTGATTCTTGTGTCGGACGTATCTCCTACGTCCGATGTCTGATTGATGCACTATCAGCGGCATTGTGACATTGATTTAAATTCATATGTTTCATGTCTGATTTTGGGTGATTTCATTGAAATCATAGTGCAGGACCCACGAGGCGTTCGGGCTTGTTGTGATGAAAAGTGTCATTTTCACCGGTTATTCGTTTTGGGAAAGTAAATAGTCTATTTTGTGTGTTTTTTCACATAAAAGTGATGGTGTCCATGGTTTGGGCCTTGGAGATGTAGTGTATAGGCAATGTTGTGTGGGTCACTTGGTTCATCGACGCCTTTATCGACTAGGATGAGTGGGTCCCCCTAGTCACTATTTGTAACATTTCGATCAGCTGGGTTAAGTGGGTCCTCCTGGTCTTTATCTAGGAGGGTTTTTGGTATCACATCCCATTTACCAGACTGTGACCCCTATTTGGCTACTATGAGGGTTTTCGGTATCACATCCTCTTCATGAATGTGACCCCTCTTTGGCTGCTTGTATGCGTGCAGTGTGGGTTTCCCACTTTCTAGAATGTGTTGTCTTAATCAGATTTGATATTTGACTCATTGGATTTGGAGAATTTATCACCCAAGAGGCCTGGCACAATCCCCACATCCATCTCTATTTCCTGGGTAGGGTTTTTGGCATCAGTGTGACCAATATTTACTTGGGCGTTGATTCTCTACCCAGGATGTTCCTGTAGGGTATAGAGCCCCAGTGATCCCTATGCACAAAATCCCTATCTTTGTATCAATATTCATTCCCTCTATGATCTATCATGATGTTTTCCTCGATAGAGTTTTTAGAATAATCATGACCAACTCTAAATGGGAATTGATCCTCTATTAGGCGAGTTGTTCCATATTCTGGTTGTTACGCGATACCACTTTCTATGTTCGGTGGTTCCAGATAGGGTTTAGTGTCCCCAGTGGACCTTGGGTGTGATCCCCTACCCGAGGAGTAGGTGTTGGTTTAGTCACTGGGTGACTTCTTCTGTGGCACTATCCATCGAGTGTGTCCTCACGGACAGACACCACAAGGGTTGGTCGGGTTGTGTCCTTGGTTTGTTTTATCGATAGAGTGGAATCTCTTGGACAAGTATCATATGGGATGACTTGACTCTTGGAGTGTGTTTTCAGTGGTTTTCTTTAGATCCTCGAGTAGGAACATGTCACTGGTGATGACATCAGAACCTCATGAGGCTTAGTTCTCGAGATGAGTATATCTAGGTGATTTCTGGGTTTCCCTTGCGGTGCTATCACTTCTTCATTGACACACTCTGTGGTTTGAGTTGACTAGTCATGTTTAGTCGAGGATGGTCTCGAGATGAAGTTTCTCTCTCATTTGGGTTCCCTCTGGCTAGGATGAGCGGACTGATGCCTTTCAATTGCTCCTTTTATTTTGGGGTTCTTAGGGTTCCTACTAAGTATCTTTATACTCACCCCTACATAGGATTTTACCACAGATGTCTTGTGTCTTGTGCAGACCACAAGCCTTTCGACGAAGTCCCAAGAGGACTCAAAAAAGGCAGAGCCTAGTGAGATAGACTGACCGGGGTGTTTACTGGAGCTTGGATGAGGATATTTATGGTAGTTACATCTAACAGCGATCCCCTCCTTCAAAGCAAGTTGGATAATTTTGTAGTTTTCTTTTGGTGGGACCTATATTTTTCATTTTTTAATACCGTTGTACTCTAGTTGGGGTAAATGTATGCATGCATTTCTTTTCAATTTTTATATATCTATGCATTTTAGCATGGATGTGTATGTGGGTGAATGCATACAAGTACCTTAGTCTAAGGCCTCCCATGTTTGTGATAGCCTACTCAACACCATTCGCTACCCTTGACCTATTGGAGGTGAGCTTGGGGAGTTGCGGTCTGGGCCTCGTCCGCTCAGGTCGCAACAGGAAGCATCCCAAACTGTGTACTCGAGATCTATATGGGTTGCTACTCCATGCAATCTCATCGTATAACATCGTATCATCCCCATTATCATTTCCTGTCAATACAAACCAAAACAAAATACTGAATTCTCAAACTACCCCTAGTAACTCAAGGATCAGGATGAGCAAGGGTTTATGATGTCCTTCTTATACTTACCTCTCGAGTCCCAGTAACCCTAATCTCCAAACTACTTGACACCCCAAATAACAAAGTGATTCTCTAATACCATTTTTTCATGAACCAGGTCGGACTACCATCCAACCTGACACTTAACCTGGTCTGTGACAAGGCCTGAGATGTGTTACTGATCCTCTCGAGATGACAAATAGCACTGAGCATCAAGGATATCACAGTGATAATGATTTATCATAATAAACAACTAAAATAAATAAACCAAATAGAGAACACATCATAATACAACAATAACTAGACATCAAAAGATACATAACCAAATCTAGTTACAACAGAATAAGGGAAAAACAAAAACTAAAAAAACTAAACCAAACAAAAACCTGACACAATCTCCACATGACCTCTTGGTCACCATCATCCACAAGACCAATATATACCAAAGTCAAACCCAAACCAGAAACCTGAACCTACATAATAGCTCGGTTGTACTGATGCCAAGTGGCACAAGTAGGGTGTGAGAATAAACAACCCAGTAGGTAAGAACCATAGATTCCATACATTTCCTTTCCCAAAACAGTCCATAAAATATATTTTTAAATAAATATAATGAAAGTAATATTTTTCTCATTTTAAAGAACCAAACATAGATTTCCTTTTTAAAATAGTTTTAAAATTCCAAAAACCCAGTTTACAAAACCAAAACCCAAATAAGAAAACCCAAGCTAGGAGATAAAATAACTAATCTAGGAATAAAATAAATAGTAGGAGATAACAAAAGAAACAAAGAATAATGGAAAACAATATAGGTGTAAGTAGAAAGGTACTAATAAAGCAAGAAACCAAGTTCAATGAAATAAATAACAAACATATAGGTAGTAATCATGGAAATTTCCTAAAAATATCTAGAATAAATCCCTATATGTATTTGAGTCAGAATCAACTTTCAACATATGGTGTATCTCCATAGTCAATAACCAACTAGATGCTCTAAACTAGCCTCACCAGTGGTAAAGCCCACCTGGCCTCTCAACAAATCCAGGGGTACCAATCCGTCTAATAGAGATCAAAAAGCAACCATCACTCAACCCATTAGATAATACCCATGAATCCTGTGATAATATTACAAGGAGGGTAAAGAGGTCATCACATGCATGACATAAACAAATAACCCATATATTTCATCATGCTTGTCTAGGCTAAACTCTGACACCAACTATACAGAGGCCCTATCCTCAAAGTGACAAACATAGAGGTTCCCATCACACATCGAGCCATACACAAGTTCCAACAGATCCTAGACACCACATGAGTTTCAAAACCAATTTCCAAAACATCATATGGTACCAAATGGACCTTAACCTTTCTAGAACCAACTCATTTCGAAAACCATTTCCAAAACCAAGGTGGAAACATACAACATTCTCTAAAGGTTCTAAATGGGCCTTCATTGTAATTTAGTTACCAAACCACATTCCAAGGTTCCAAATGGGACAAGCTTTAAGAAACACATTGGAAAACTACATTTGAAATCAATTAGAATCCCATTTGAAATAAGGGGGATCTAAGTAAGAGAAAAGGGAAGAGGAGAAGGTGTTTTAAAATTGAGGTTTTATATTGAACATTTATATAAAGAGACATTATCATTTGTGTGCCTATACATATGTGCACCCCATGAATATATGGATATGGCCACATCTAATGACACAACAATGGTTAAAGTATAAGAAAAATCAATGACCAATTTAAAGAGTCACCATTAACATTTCCACCAAACATAATAACCCACACATGAGCACTAAAACACAAAGAAGCATTACAACCACTCAAAAAGCTCAACTCATAATGAAAACCAAATTACCAAAACATAACCAAGTCCAATAATTATCTCAAAACACCCAATTAAATTTTAAAAAGGCCATTGGAATTTTAACAAACACCTTGCATACATATATATATAGGTATAACTAAGAAAACCCTTTGAAAACCAATTTTCATAAAAGTGACAACATGGAAATCCCATAAAAATTCAACTAACAAACCATAGGCATGATTAACATATTTTATAAAAAAATTAGGAAATCTCAAACATCAATGGTATGTTTCGAAAAGAAAAATAATGTAAACACCTACCTTAATGGCATGTGAATGCAATGAAAATCTAAGAGAAGGAATAACTTAGCCCAAGAGATGATCTTCACACCCTAACATCAATGGAGAACAATCCAAACACCATCCCTTGTCTCTATGTTTTGTCAAAAAGGGAATACCACCAATAAAGAAGCAAGAATTAAGAGATAATGAGAAGAAGAGGAGAAAATTGACCAATAAATCCAAAGGAAATCACCTTAGAATCTTTGAGGAACATACATGGAGGGAGAATAACTAAATTAGGGGAGCTAGGGAATCCCTCTTGTGTTCCAAAATTGACCAAGAGGGATAGGGGGTCTAATTATGTTAAAAGAGGGGAGGGGTAGGATAGGAATTACATGTTTTTAAATAACCCAAGGAAGTCACATAGTTTGGTCGTACAGTTTTCCAAAGCGTGCACCAACCATGCACACCCTACTAGAGAGGAGGGACACCCACATGGGTTGTCTACACAGTTTTGGAAATTGTACACCAACCATACACATTGCCTCTATCAATAATTGTAGAGGTTCCCATATGCTTGTTGCATATTTTCTCCTAACCATGTGTAGGTTTTGCGCCTTTTCCCAAACACCACCTAAGAGACACATGGTTTCCTTTAGGACTCACATGGTTTGGCTCAAACCATGACCATACCATTAAATTCAAACCATGAAATAATAAAATGAACTAGAAATTACCTTCGCCTTAACTAGCTACATAGTTTCTCCTTAAACCATGCGCACTAATCATGCACAAGGATATAACCCACCCAAAACCTCCAAAACCCAAAAAATCACACTAGAAACTCAATATGAACCTAAACCAAATGAAAAAAATGCTATGAAAATAACAAAATAAAGGAAAAACCATGGTCAAGGTGTGATAATGACTCTACATACTAGAAATATTCTCACCAAAACATCATAAAACCTATGATCAAAATTTCACACACAGGTGGGGTTCTACCCGCTATAGAAGAATTCCCCTTACTCTAAAACCAAATATCATTAAAATTATAACTCAAAATGATAAATAAATAGAGGCCTAATAAAAATAATAATCAAAATAATAAAACTCATAAAAAAAGTGGTCCAATTATGAAGTAATCAATTCAAACAATAAAATTATCTCAAACTGATACATCATAAAAGAAATATACCCTTGAAAAAATAAACCATCTTAAACACATAAAATATCCCAAAAACAGATGAGAACTAAATAATAATAAAACATAAATCACATCCTCTTAAATGAAATTTTTTATTTATTTGAAAACCAAACATGTTATATCCCACAAATAACCACTTAAAACCATAATATTCAACAGCTACCTTACATGACTAAAATCAATATTTCCAATAATAAAAATAAAAACTCATTTTAAATACCCAATATTTATTTTCTTTATGAAATTAGGAAAAAATAAAACATTATTATTTACATAATCATTCATTACCATCTTATCCAAAACCATTTTCCAAAATATGTAACTTTTAAAACAGTCTAAGTCCATAATTAAGTGCATGCAAGTTAAAAACATCAGACCATCATGATTTAAAAGACACTAGTGCATAAATTGAACCAGTTACCTATACGAATTTTATTTTTCCAAGTATTACTAAGGATATTATATGAATTATTTTCAAATCTCAACAATAATACGGTATGAGATTCTGAGGCCCGGTGAGCCCAGAATTAATTTTTGAAATATATTAAATATATTAAATATCACACATGCATGGTTTTTATGAAAATGTGGAATAACTCTTAAACAAAGGTTCAGATCATAAATCTAAGGCCCCAGTTGAATTCAGAACATGGGTTTTACCCTAACCACGATATAACCTTGGGCCGCGTCAGATGTTTGAGTTGGGCAAAGTCATGGGTGAATGTTTAAATAAATTTATTTATTTAATTAAATTTCCATGACCTAGATTTTTCCTATAAATATACAACTATGAGGAAATATTAGGTTTATTCACATAAACCTAGATCCATTGGAGAGATCATTGGAGGATTATTCTTGGGAAAACAATAATTGGATCATCGATCACCGATCAGTGTGTAACAGGATTTGAGGGTCTTTCCAACAAAAACAAATTAGATTCATCCTTTTTCAGAAATCGATCCATCTCAAGGTAAGACATTTTTATGTGGATTTTTTCCTGTTTGATTATTCCTAAGACAAATAAGAACAATTAACTAACAAATTGATTCGAAGATCAAGAATATTGGAGGAACGAGTTATATTTTTCTGGGAATGGGGGCTTATATTTTTGATTATGTTATATATCTTCATTAATAATTATAATGAAAACAAATCAAGGCCAACATGATCATTGGATGAGGTCCATGCCTCGTGTTTGTGTTTTGTACATTTATTTCCTTATTCTCTATTCATTGTAGGTAGTTACTTTGGCCCGTGGTGAAGGTTCCGGGCGCAGCGGAAGCGCATGGGTGGATGTTCCCACTTGGATTTTTTTCATTAATAATGATCAATTCGGGATCAATATGATGATAAACGCCAGTCTCCACGGATCGAATCACAAAAATGGATAGAGAAAGAAAAAGTCCTGGAACCAAAAGGTAGGATCGTTACAAGTTGATTATTATTAATTTAATCAATTGAAAAGAAATACCTTTTGGGTGTTATTTATTTGTTGATGTTCTTGATCACGTTCCTATGTGATTCGTCGTTGCGTCATAGAAGCCAAGTGTAGACTTCCTCTAGCGGTGATCCACACATGTACCTTGTATCTCGGGATGTCGCCAAAGGAGTCTCTGGGTGCTAGCATGGATAAACCTTTTCTTGCGTTGTCTGCCTTAGATCATCTTGATCCGATGGAAGAGGATCTCTCTCGGTCTTGAGAGAATTCTTGGAAGAAGTGGTTCTTTCTACCTTGAAAGAATTATCCAGAATTGTTGTGTGTGGTTAGGAAAAGAGCTGGGGTTGTGAGGATATTTATAATCAGGTTTGAGGTTGTAAAGTTATGACAATAAATAAATGTGTTACGCGTTTTATTTATTTCATTGACTTTTTATTTAAAACCCCATGTCGAATAATTAATTCCTTGACATGCGCCCACGCTGATTATAATAAATATCATTTAAAACAATATTATATCCTCAAAATCCCAAGTGGAAAAACTACATGGTGTGTATTAATAAATACACGGCGTGTACTTGTTTTTCATTGAAAACTACACGGTGTGTACATTCAATGTACACGGCGTGTATATCTTGTTTTCATTTATTAATTTCCTTTCCATAAAGAAAACTACACGGCGTGTAATTATTAATACACGGCGTGTAATTGTTTTCCATGAAAAACTAAACGATGTGTAATCTTTAATACACAACATGTATATCTTGTTTTTCACTTCCTTCTTCCTCCATCATTAAAACGATTTAGGCTTCCTTGAAAAATTATTAAACCATGTACGGGAATAATATTTATTCTACTTGAGATTCTTGAATACACTTAGTGTGTGACCCTCTAGGCCTCTTTCTCATTGGCATTAGGCGAGCTTGCCTAAAGTCCAAGATTACGGTCTAGCAACGGGTCAAGGAACCCAAGAGAAAGAAGTTTATGCCGCATTGATGTATCACCTCATATGAACGCTTAATGTGTAATTTAATCCATTTGTCTCAATATCTCATCAAGCAGGTTTCATGGAAGTGTCATAAACCTATATGTTTGATCCTTCGTTCTTTGAATACCTGAAATAAACTCATCATTTACACCATGGCCATGGAATTTAATGCGACAGTTCTATTTCAATCAAAGGGCCGAGATATCAACTTCCATAAATGGAAGGGACAAATACTTCCTTGACTTATCCATTGAAAATATGTCACTCGTGACGCACCCAACGCACCCTACTTCCCGCCAACTGTCTGCGTGGCGGTTTTCATCAGTAAATCTAAGTGCGCGAGTCATGAAATGAGTTAATGATAATCTTCCAGTCTAAGGACCATTACACATACTCATAGATAGCAATGTCTGATGACACCAATACATGCATAATTTTCTACTGGCGGGTATGTTCTCATAATCTACCATATTGGAGATCACCAAGTGCGAACTCTATGAGAGAGAGTCTCATCTTCTTAAGATTACTCGCACACGACGGTCTGTATACTATGTGTCCTATCATAGTATGTCATCCAACCGTATAACTTTATTTAAGAATATTGTTATAGCATTTCAAGGTTTTCATCATAGCGGGGATCTTACATGACCTTATCAATGAAACAAATATTCCAGGACATTATTATATTATAGTCATGCAGAACAATGAACAATATATAATAAGTGAACATTCATGTAATCAAAGTACAAAACAGTTGGTTCTTAGGACACCAACCCTTACAAACTCCCACTTGGACTAGAGACAACCGTCTATGACTTTTAGTCTACTAGACCTCACATGATGATCATGTTTCTGCTAAGTCAAGGCTTTATTCAAGGGGTCTGCCACGTTGTCTTCCATGGAAATACTGCTCACTGAAACTTTAACTCTCTGAGAAAAATCCCTCAAGAGATGATACTTCCAAAGTATGTGCTTTGTCCACTGATGTGACCTTGGATCTTTTGCAAGTTCCACCACTGTAGTATTATCACAATAGAGTGTGATAGGATATTTACTACTCGGTACAAGATCCATCTCTTGGATGAAGCTTCACATCCATACTGCTTCTTTAGCTACCTCAGAAGCTGTGATATACTCGGACTCCGCTATAGAATCTGCCACCACACTTTTCTTTGAGCTCTTACAGCTCACTGCACCTCCATTCAAACTGAAGATGTATCATGTCTGTGACTTCATGTTATCTTGATCAGTCTGGAAACTAGCATCTACATGTCCTCTGATGACTAGTTCCTCATCTCCTCCATAAACCAGGAACATGTCCTTAGTACATCTCAGATACTTAAGGATAGTCTTGACTGCCATCCAATGGTGGTCTCCTGGACCAGATTGATATCTTCCTACCACACTTAATGCGTAAGCAACATCTATCCTCGTACATAGCATAACATACATGACTGACCCAATCACGGATGCGTAAGGGATCCTTTCCATTCTCTTTATTTCCTCATGTGTCTGAGGACACATTTTCTTGGAAAGATGAATGCCATGTGACACTAGCAACAATCTCCTATTGGACTGTTCCATACTGAATCGCTTCAGTATCTTGTCAATGTATGTACTTTGACTCAGGCCCAGCATTCTCTTGGATCTATCACGATGGATCTTGGTCCCAATAATATATGTTGCCTCGCCCAAGTCTTTTACGGAGAAGCATTTATGAAACCATGCCTTAACTGACTGTAAGACAGGTACTTCGTTTCCAATTAGTAATATGTCATCAACATATACTATTAGGAAAACGACTGCACTTCCACTAAACCTTTTGTAGACACAAGGCTCACATTCGTTCTTAACAAAGCCAAATTCCGTTACAGCTTCATCAAAATGAATGTTCCATGACCTTGATGCTTTCTTTAATCCATAAATGGATTTTTGCAACTTTCATACCTTGTTGGAATCCTTTATAGTCACAAACCCTTCAGGTTGTGTCATGTAGACATCTTCCTGGAGGTTCCAGTTAAGGAAAGCTGTTTTTACATCCATTTTCCAAATTTCATAGTCATGGTAAGCGGCAATGACCAATAGGATTCTGATGGATTTCAGCATCGCAGCCGGTAAAAAGGTTTCATCATAGTCAATTCCTTGACGCTTTCTAAAACCTTTTGCAACTAGTCGTGTCTTTTAGGTGCTGACTTGCCCCTCCACGTCCAGTTTCTTCTTGAATACCCATTCATTACCAATAGGATTTACATCAACTAGAGGATCTACCAAAATCTAGACTTGTTTTTGGTACATGGAATCCATTTCAGAATTCATGGCTTCTTGCCACTTGGAAACGTCTGTGCCTTCAACTACTTCCTTGTAGGTAAGAGGATCATCATTGTCAACCAATAATGAGTCACCATCCTCGGTGACAAGAAAACCATATCATTCTGGTTCTCTCACCTCTCTCGTGCTCCTACATAGTTCTTGTGTCTCTGAAACAGGTTTTTCTTCCATAGGGCTTTGTGAAATCTGTTCTTGTACCAACTCTTGTGTATCTTGAGCCTCGAATTCATCGAAGTCTATCTTTCTCCCACTATCTCTTTTGGAGATGTGATACCTCTCAAGGAATATGGTGTGTCTTTCCACTGTAACCTTTTTGTCTGAGGGGTTTTACAGGTAATATCCCCTTGTTTCCTTGGGATATCCTATAAAGATACACTTTGTGCCTCAGGGTGAAAGTTTTTTACCTGAAGAGGCCTTAACAAATGCTTCGCTACCCCACACATGTAAATTCGATAACATGGCTTTGCATCCACTCCATAACTCGTATGAAATACCATTTATTGATTTAGTTGGTACTTGGTTTAGTATGTGTGCTGCTGTTTGTAATGCATATCCCCAAAAGGATAATGGAAGAATTGCATGACTCATCATTGATCTCACCATGTCCAACAGGGTGCGGTTCCTCCTTTCGCTTACACCATTCCACTATGGCGTGTAAGGAGGAGTGAGTTGATATAGAATCCCAAACTCGTGTAAGAAATCAATGAAGTCCTGATTAAGATATTCTCCTCCTATATCTGAGTAGAGTTTCTTAATCTTCTTATCAAGCTGGTTCTCAACTTCATTCTTGTATTCTTTGAACCGATCAAAAGAATCTGACTTATACCTCATTAAGTAGATATATCCATATCTACTAAAATCATCAGTAAAAGTTATGAAGTATGAGAACCCACCCCTTACCTCAACTGGAAATGACCCACACACATCTGTGTGAACTAATTCTAGAAGCTCTTTAGCTCTTTCACCTTTCCCACTAAATGGGGATTTGGTCATTTTGCCTTGTAGACATGCATGACATACACCAAGTGGTTTTAGTTCGAAAGAATCTAAATACCCATCTTGATGAAATTTTGTAAAACGTTTCTCATTGACATGACCTAGCTGGTGATGCCAAAGTTGGGTGTGGTATGATTCATGTGAATTGACTTTGTCATCGATTGCCATTACTTGGTTTGTTCCGTTATATAAATGTGCCCTACCAAAACAAATGCTATCTTTATAAAAGTAGCAACATTCATTTCCAAACTTGAACATTAATCCATCAATATCTAATCTGGATACTAAAATAATGTTTTTAGTAACATAAGGCACATAATAACAACCCTTTAACAACAAGATCATTCTAGTTGGAAATGTGAGGTGGTAGTCCCCGACAGCTACAACAGCAAGTCTAGATTCATTGGCTGCTCGTAGATCTACCTCCCCTTGATCAATCTTACTGAATCTACTTGGTTCCTGTATTTGGATACATATTTGAGCACCACAATCTGTATCTAATACCCAATTTGTAGAAACAAATAGATTGCATTCGATGAAAAATGCACCTGAAGCTTCCCCTTGCTTCCTTGGCTGGGTGCAGTTTTTTCTTCCAGTGGACCTTCTTGCCACATGCGAAACAAACAACATCTTGTTCTCTTGCCTCCCATTTGATATTCCTTTTCTTGGAAGGCCTTGAAGAAGATTTGGGCTTAAATCTCTTCGTCTTCCCTTTTATTTTATTCACCATGAGGATAGAAGGCTTTTCACGCTTCATGTCATTGTCCACTTGGCGAATAAGGATAAGAAGATCAGACAGAGACTTCTCAATGTTGTTCATGTTGAAGTTAATAACAAAGTTCGAGAAGCTCTAGGGGAGTGATGCAAGAATGAGATTGGTGCCCAGTTCTTCAGGGAGTTTAAACCCTAGAACCTCCAAGCGCTCAATGTAGCCAATGAGCTTGACTACATGAGGCCCAGCTGGGGCACCCTCTCCAAGATTGCTCTGAAATAGAGACTTGGAGATCTCAAACCTTTCCTATCTTGCTCTCTCCTGGTATAAACCACGGAGATGCTCTAGCATGCTATAGGCATCCATGTCTTCATGAGACTTCATGAGCTCACTAGACATTGATGATAGCATCATGCATTGAACGTCGAGTGCATCGTTCAAATGTTGATCGTAGACTAGGAAATCTTCATCACTCGCCCCTAAGGGCAGGAGAATCAAGTAGTGAGGACTCCAGCACGTAAAACTTTCGTTCATGGCATAGAATAACCCGAAGGCGCCTAAACCATTCCTTAAAGTTACTGCCGGTGAGGATATTGTCTTTATCCAGAATTAATCGCAGAGAAAATGTGGTTGACGAGTTTATCATTTTGATTCTACAAATTAAAAGATCAGATTTGTCAGTACTTTCTTGATTACATTTTATGAGAAATAATAAATTTTATTAAGTCTCCCACTATTTTATCAAGTCCCAATGGCCCTCACCATTGAACTCTAAATGTCCCGTTTCTTTGACATTCTAGTGGCAAGGATCCATATTCCCCTTTGCATAACCCCAACAAGGGTTGGTCAAGCTATTTGAAGGTATTTAGGTAGGCAGGTCTTTGCCAACTGTGAGATTACAGTTCTTTGATCTGTTGAGTGGACTCCCCAATCCTGAATTCCTGACTTGGATTTCCTCAACTCTTGCCTCCAATATTACATCAATTCTAGAAAGGGATACTCCTCTTGATGTAATATGGTTAAGTCAACCTGAAACCTTTCATAAGGGCTTCCTTTATAAAAGTAAGTGTCCCAACAAGGGTTGGTCAAACACATAGTTTTATTGTGTCTTTACCTTAATCAAGTAACGGAAGGCTTGGTCTGACTAAATATGGTATTTGAGAGATTTTATTCTTTATCCGTAGTTTTACATTATCACATGCTTGTTAATATTAAGTGATGCTTGCTTAAGTGATTAACCATGTTCGGATAATGTTTACGCATAGTCTGGTTTTTATTTTATTCTATCTTTGCATGCTTGTTCATTTTATTAACTATGTGATCGCAAAAACACATATATAATAAATAAATCATGAAATTTAGACAGAAATAAAATAATATGGCATGATCATGAGCTTCTATTGGTTAGCTTATCTAGCGGTTTTGATAAGCTAACCCTGACATAGGGAAAACACCTTGAACCTGATGGTTCATGTTTTGCAGCTCCCACCTGTCCACCTTTGTATCTTCTTGCGTCGGTTTCACCTCAGCTTTGGGATTTGAACCGTCTCCTCCGACTTGGGGAGATCCTCCATTACATGGGTTTACATTAAAGAAACCATGGGCACACATGCCCTAAATTTTATTGGAAGAAGGCTCGCAGGCCAACAAATTTAAATTAAATAAATTTAAATGAAACCATACACATACAAAGGGTCTTTGGTCTAGCTCATGATCATTCATAGCATGCAATGACATTTATGCATATTTAGAATTCAAATTATTTTAATCTTTCTTTCATTTAAGATAAGTCGCGCTCGAATTAAATTAATTATGATCTTATAATTAATCAATTCTTTATCTTAAATTCCTTTCTGAATTTCCTTGAGATTCTTCTCATCCATATTCCTTGTACGGGTCTTTGTACATTGGAGGAAACCTGGCGAAATTCCATTTCTAGAAAGTACACGGCGTGTAGTTTATAATTACACGACATGTATTCACTTTTTATCCTTTATCCAAAGTACACGCCGGGGGCTTTGGCGTGTTTTCTCTACTTTGGAAATTTTGGAGTACACGGCGTGTAGATGAATCATAAATGACATGTACTTCCTTGTTACGTGGTAACCGTCTTGGCAATCCCCTGTACGCGGTACATGGCTTATCCTTATACACGGTTTCACTTGGGCCGGAACGGACTACACGACGTGTTGCTCCAACATACACACCGTGTATTCCGGTTTCCACACGCCGTTCAATTATGGTCAACACAACGTGATTAATACATAGGTATAATCAATTCACACGACATGGTTTGGGGGACCAGTGCCGGTTCGTTGAACCTAAGTACACAGCGTGTAGTTTTAATTATACGCCATGTAATCCCGTGTTGTACAGACAGAAAGAGCGGCTCCTCCAGATGAGATCCTCATTTTTATTTTAATCAAAAATTAAAATTAAAAGGTCGTTTCTGTGATATGAATCGAGAAACGAAGGAGGAAGAATAGATATTGTTTATTTAGATTAATAGAATGATATATTTCGAATTGAATCAAATATAAATGCGTAAATTATCAACGAAAATTAAATAACTATAATCAACGTTGTAACCTCCCTCTGATACCATTTGAAGGTTCTAGGCGCAGTGGAAGCGCGTGGGTGGATGTTCCCACTTGGATTTTTGTCATTAATAATGATCAATCTAGGATCAATACGACGATAAACGCCAGTCTCCACAGATCGAATCACAGAAATGGACAAAGAAAGGAAAAGTCCTAGAACCAAAAGGTAGGATCGTTACAAGTTGATTATAATTAATTTAATCAATTGAAAAGAAATAACTTTTGGGTGTTCTTTCTTTGTTGATGTTCTTGATCACGTTCCGATGTGATTCGTCGTTGCGTCGCAGAAGCCAAGTGTAGACTTCCTCTAGCGGTGATCCACACGTGTACCTCGTATCTCGGGACGTCGTCAAAGGAGTCTTCGGGTGCTAGCATGGAGAAACCTTTTCTTGCGTTGTCTTCCTTAGATCATCTTGATCCGATGGAAGAGGATCTCTCTCGGTCTTGAGATAATTATTGGAGGAAGAGGTTCTTTCGTCCTTGAAATAATTCTCCAGAATTGTTGTGTGTGGTTAGAAAAAGAGTTGGGGTTATGAGGATATTTATAATCAGGTTTGAGGTTGTAGAGTTATGACAATAAATAAACGCGTTACGCATTTTATTTATTTCATTGACTTTTATTTAAAACCCCATGTCGAATAATTAATTCCTTGACATGTGCCCGTGCTGATTATAATAAATATCATTTAAAACAATATTATATCATCAAAATCCCGACTGGAAAAACTACACGACGTGTATTAATAAATACACGGCGTGTACTTGTTTTTCATTGAAAACTACACGGTGTGTACATTCAATGTACACGGTGTGTATATCTTGTTTTCATTTATTCATTTCCTTTCCATAAAGAAAACTACACGGCGTGTAATTATTAATACACGACGTGTACTTGTTTTCCATGAAAAACTACACGGCGTGTAATCTTTAATACATAACATGTATATCTTGTTTTTCACTTCCTTCTTCCTCCATCATTAAAACGATTTAGGCTTATTTGAAAAATTATTAAACCACGTATGGGAATAATCTTTATTCTACTTGAGATACTTGAATACACTTAGTGTGTGACCCTCTAGGCCACTTTCTCCTTGGCATTAGGCGAGCTTGCCTAAAGTCCAAGATTACTGTCTAGCAATGGGTCAAGGCACCCAAGAGAAAGAAGTTGATTCCACATTGACGTATCACCTCATACGAATTCTTACTATGTAATTTAATCCCTTTGTCTCAATATCTCATCAAGAAGGTTTCATGGCAGTGTCATAAACCTATATGCTTGATACGTCATTCTTTGACTACCTGAAATAAACTCGTCGTTTACACCATGGCCATGGAATTTAATGCGACAGTTCTATTTCAATCAAAGGGCCGAGATATCAACTTCCATAAATGGAAGGGACAAATCCTTCCTCGACTTATCCATTGACAATATGTCACTCGTGATGCACCCAACGTACCCTACTTCCCGCCAACTGTCTGCGTGATGGTTTTCGTCAATAAATCTAAGTGCACGAGTCATGACATGAGTTAATGATAATCTTCCAATCTAAGGACCATTACATACGCTCATATATAGTAATGTCTGATGAAACCAATACATGCAGAATTTACTACTGGTGGTTCTGTTCTCATAATCTCCCATCTTGGAGATTACCAAGTGCGAACTCCATGAGAGAGAGTCTTGTCTTCTTACGAGTACTCGAACATGATGGTCTGTATAGTATGTGTCCTATCATATTATGTCATCCAACCTTAGAAATTTATTTAAGAATATTGTTATATCATTTCAAGGTTCTCATCATAGCGGGGATCTTCCATGACCTTATCAACGCAATAAATATTCCAAGACATTATTATATTATAGTCATGCAGAACAATGAACAATATATAATAAGTGAACATTCATGTAATCAAAGTACAAAACAGTTGGTTCTCAGGATACCAACCCTTACACACGGTTCAATGAGTACCCAATAATCAATTGTTTCACACCCATTTCTTAGTGAAATAGATTAATAATGTAGATCTGGGTTCATATTGGTGATGAGATCAATCTACGATAACAGATTTGGAGAATAAGACCGTGGTTTGGGCATGTGGAACTGATAAGCCATAATGGTGGTGGTTCCTGATCCCCAGATATGATCAGAATCCAACCAATGACAATGAAGGAGGTTTGTCCAATCTAAGATCCATGGAGAATGGAACATTCCATAGTGGAATCATAAGTATTGAAGGTGTAGAGTAAGATTCATGAATAATCCTACAGGTTCTATAAAAAACATGACTACACGACATGAAGTCCTATAAACACACGTCATGTAGTCCATTTTTATATGGTGCTAGGGTTTTGGCATAGATATAAGTATCACACACCATGCGACTCAAGTCAGACGTCGTGTGACGCTTTCTATCCATCTCAGCATGTACAAGAGGTACATTCCCAGGAGGTCGGGTGTTGTTACATTCCATGTGGGATAAACCACATGTCGTGTACACCCGGGCAAGTGGCTCAATGTGTACAGGTGGTACACACCCAAGAGACTTTGTGGTACCACACGTTGTGTGGAAAGACACACCTCATGTACTTGTACATAGACACGGGCACATGTCGTGATACATAGGTAGGGCCTGGTGCCAAAGGGACATGTTGTATACTCATATTACACATCATTTATCCTCTCAAAGAAGTCTTGGAGCTCTTATCATCTTTAGCTTAGACAAGTTTTGTTAGGGTTTGTTCCCTTGATCTATTCCATGAAGTTTTAGTATGTAGTTGTGTCCTATGCATAGGATAATGATCCCCTCTGAGTAACTTCATTCTCAGATAGAGTTGTTGGAATCCTTCCATGAGACTCAGAGTGAGATCCTCTATCATCATCATTTTTCCTAGGTGGGGTACTCAGTATAGTTGTGACCAACACTATGAAAACGTTGATCCCCTAATTTACAGACTAATCCATATTTGGTTATTGTTATACCCCATGGCCTTAGGTGTGAACCCCATATATTTATCGTTCTCTTCATACCTCTAGTGTGTACTTCTTATAGTGTGACACAACAAACACAACATCTTGAATGGACTCCATCAATTCTATATAACTCATGGAGTTTATTCTCCTGGATGAGTGTTATATGGAACCTTCTAGCATGAATCCTAGATTATCTTTATGGTTGTGACCTTACCTTGAGACTGTGTTCCTACTATGAGTATATCTGGATATTCTTATTATATATTTCATCAAAATATACCTTTGATGAGATGAATACTATTCTTGATTCTATATGTTTAGTGATTTTGGGGTGTCCTAATGGGTATTTTTATACTCACCCCTACACAGGATTTACTGTATGATCCTGTATTATATAGACGAACGACCATTTGATTGAGTCCTAGAGGGATCAGGACCAGGTGGAGATTAGTGATCCAAAAAAATCAAGGTGTGTTCCGGTGTTGCGTTGATAGAAGTCCTCTCCCACTTCATAGGTTGGACATGTTTTCAGTTTATTTTAGTAGACTTGTATTTGTCCCTTACTTTCCAACACTTTGTTTTCATACTCTGATGGTGGTATTTTAGATGTATTCATGCATGGTTATCAGTTTTTTATTTTTAGCATTGTATGGTCTTGGAGATGTGTGTTTGTGTGCAAATACATTTGGCTAAGGCCTCCCATGTGTGTGATATGTCTACTTGGTGCTGGTTTCTAGCTACTAGCCTATTAGAGGAAATCTTGGGGTAGTAACAGTTTAGGCCCCATTGGGTCGGGTCATGAAAGATTAGTATCAAAGGAGTTAGTTATACCTTAGGAACAGATTCTGTGAGATTGTTTTGCGTTTTATGGAAACAGTGTTAAGTGGTTCAAGTTTGTCTCTTAGACCAGGGACACCGGTATTGGTGTAGCGACCAACGCATCCATACACCAAGACTCTGATCACCCACCTTATGACTTTTCACATGTATAAATCATTTTTAGGAATAAAACATTGGTACATGCATCATATAGGAATGGTTTTTGGTTTATATGTTCTTCTTGATCCATCTCTCTAGATATACTCATTGACCATGGTACATCTTGTCTATTTCAGGATGCTTCCATGGGATTTTACAACTAGGATTAAACATTAGGATCACATGGGTGATACCCTCAATAATGAGGCTTAGATATAGGGACTTTTTCAAGAGGTGTTACCTCTAGGTGGTGCACAAGTTTTACCACCACCTACCAAGAAGAAGATGGTACCAACAGTACCAGCAGATGAGGTACATAGGATACATGTTCTTCATGAGTTTCAATGATAGAGAACCCTCAGGTTCTGAGGTAAGGCAAACCCCTGGGTGATTGAGGACTGGATTGAGGTGATGACATGATTCTTTCATCTTGTTATAAAACCTTCATATTATATGGTAGTCTTGATAGTGATCCTTCTATATAGATCTACGGGACGATGGTGGGGCTTAGTGACCCGGTCATATGATGAGGTGACTCTTTCATGGTCATAGTTAGACAACCTTTTTAGATAAGAGTTTTCTCTAGATACATTGAGGTTTTTTCACATATAGAAGCTTCTACATCTTTAGTAGGGAAGTATTATTATGGTTGAGTATTCGTTGAGGTTCACCAATCTTTCTCAATACTCGATGGATATAGTATGTGATTAGTTCTTTCAGGATAAAACCTTTGAGTGAGGACTATGAAGATACATTTGATCTATTGTGATACCTCCATGAATTCTTACCTATGATGGGGTGATGGAGCATGATTTGGGGGTTAAGAGTTTCTTGGCTGAGTAGACGTAGACAGTTGGTGCTAGCAGTTGGCATACGAAAGCTGAGACTTCAGTCGTAGGGAGTTGACGATAGACGTAGGGACCTGGACATGTGATACATTTTATTAGGTGATCCCATGATAGAGTTTTTGTGGTTTAGGGATCATGGGATGGATCTATTCATCCTAGGGATAGGCGGTGTTACTCTTGTGATGGCAGGGGGCATCTTGCACAAGATTTTTTGACCTATTGTATGTGTCACAACCCGACGCACCAGGGCCCGAGCCAAGACTACCCCAAGACCACCTTCAATAGTTTAGGGGTTGGTGACCAACACAAATTAGTAATATCACACACATGGGATGCCTTGTCCTATGGTACCTATACACACACACACACATCCATCTCTATGTAGCAGTGTAGAGGTAATAAAAATTGAAACCAAAAGTGCATGCATACATCTATCCCATAATCATATCATAGTAAAAGTGATGAAAATATAAAAAGGGGAAAATAAAATCCCATAAAAACTAAAAAGGATTCCAACCAACTCATATGGAGGGGACTAGCAACAAATACAACCACCTATACACACCCCAGTCAAGCACCGGTATACACCTCGGTTTGTCTAGCTCATTATGCTCTGCCAACTCTAAGTCCTCATGGGAATCCATCAAAAGACTTGTCTTCTGCACAAGACATGACATGTGTTGGAAAATCCCATGCAGGGGTGAGTATAACAATACCCAATAGGCAACCCAAAAACTCAAAATAAAAGGGAGAAACTAAAAGGCAACAATCCTCTCAGTCGCGAGCCAGAGGGAACCCAAGCGAGAGAGAACAAGAAACTCCATATTGACAACTCCTCAGCTATACATTACCATTTATCTCATATCCACATGGTGTGTTAATAAATATATATATATAATATCCATAAGGTATCCCAAAATAACCTAGATATACTCATCTCAAACTCTAAGTCTTGTGAGGTCCCAACCTCACTCCTAGCCATATGATTCTACTTAAGGCTCAAAGGTAACACTCATCTAGGAGATCCCACTCCACAAGGAATTATATCTCTAATGGTACTCATATAAGATATATAACTCCATTGAGAATAGATCTATCATCCATAATGTCACATATGAGAGAACATGATCCATCAAACATCACTAAGCTGATGGAACATCCCCACCATCCCAAGTGGCATGCATATGAGAGATCACACTCATCAAATCATGCCACAAAAGTCATGTTTTCACTCAGTGGAATTAGATACATAGATAGGGTATCTCACCCATACCTTATGGGAGACTCCTCAAACCCTAATGTAAACATTGAAGATATCATATTAAAAATAAAGGATCACACATAGGACCACTAGGGGACACCACGAACCCGACCTGGAACTCCGGATATCATACTTCTCAGATAGGAGATCATGCCTAGGTCTACCTTGGGACACCACAAACCCTACCGAGTATCAAATCCATGATGTAGATGGGGGATCATGCCCAATACCCCTAGGAGATACCACAAAACCATATCTAGATCCAAAATACCAAGTAGAGGATCATACTCTCGATGATATTGTAAACCCCACTGCAACCAACCACTGAGTAGGGGATCATGCTCATGATGGTACCAAAAAACCTACTAAATCTTCCTACTAAGTAGGGGATCATATATATGATAATGTCACAAACCCTACTGAATTAGCCTTCTAGATAGGGGATCACTTCCCTATGTATGATGGACATGACAATACCATAAACCCCACCTAGGGAATTCAATATAATGGAGGATCCCTCCCCATCCTCCCAGAGTGATACAATAACTCTATTTGAGTTAATCCTATCATGGGGATCACAATCTTGTGATAAGGATGTAATGCCACACTATACCCTCACAGGGATAGACTAAGGGAACCCACACAACTGATGCTAGTTTATATATCACTAACATAAGAAACCCAAAAACATAACCTCGTGTTGCATCTCTAATGCCAAACCAAGGCCACCATCATGTCCAATGCAGAAAAAAATCAGGATAAGATACTCATGGGCCTCTATCCAAGTCCTGAAGCGGAGATGTGTGAGGGGGAACTCTCCATGGGGAGTACACATCGTGTGCCACCAGTACACAACATGTCTCTCAAAATTTTCCCCATACCGTGTCACCTCTCAATACTCAGTGTGTATTTAGGAATATACATGATGTGTGTCCCATGTCATATGGTGTGTGACCTCATCTGATCTCTTGGGAATGCCCTCTCCCATACATGACCAGCTAGCCATGTCACCCCACATAGCATATAATCTCGATAAATGGTGTGTCTTGGATACCCTTCTACTTGGCCCTTTCCTCAAGACATGCCTATGTCTGGAACCCCATGCCCATGTACCTAGTCATGTACATCCACATGACCATGTCCCTTAACACGGAATCCCTGGCCATGTCCCTTAATCACACAACTTGAGCTCATTATACGATGTGTACCCCCAGTACACGATATGTATTCCCCAAATTTAATATTCCCCAAATGGGAAGAACACAAGGTGTGTGATCCTCTTCACTAAAAACTATGTGATTGGGAATTCTGAATGATAATTCCCTATTAGCCACCTAACCCCCCCCCCACAATTTCAACCTAAACCCACAGATCTACCCCCAAGGGATCAACAACAGTCGTAATATGGATCTAAAACCTTAAAACAACACATCAAAGGGGATTAGAATGTAAATATCATAAATCCTTCTACCTCTTGGAGAAATATAGAAGCTTTGGGTGCAAAACAATGCCTGGAACCTACCACACCTCAATCTGGTGATGATCAGTGTCAAAATCAAGGCTCAGTGGTGCCTCCTCTCCTTAGTTTATACTTGGGTCATCCATTTCACAAGGGGGGTCCTCCTTATCCTCTATGTGCATGATAACTAAGTGGGAGGTGTTTTTTCATTTAATTTTATTAAATTAATAAACCTTTATTTAACACCCTGTCGACAGTCACCTGCAACTCGACACCTGATGCTGACAAACTTTATGTCATGTCTAGGGTAAAACCCATGTTCCGAACTCAACCATGGTCTCATATTTATGATATAAGACTCCACTTAGGAGTGATTCCATATTTTGATTCAAACTACATGTATGTGATAAAATATTTTTAATATTTTTAATATCAATACACTGGGGCTCTTTGGCCCCTAGAATCCCACGTCGACTCAATGTATGGCTCTAAAAATATTATTATAAATATTCCAAAGTCTTACACATAAAAACTAGAGTTTATAAATTATCCTCACCTTAATTATTTTCTTCTTTTAAAATCAAAATCCTACACACAAGGGAAAAATTGAGCTCTAAACTGGGTCTCCCACACTAGCGAGCTCACCAAAAATTTCCTATGCTGTCTGCAAACACACGCATAAGGGAGCCATAAAATCCAAACAATGACCAAAGTATAACTCAAACCAGGTCAACATTGTGAAATGAAGCAAGCATGTGTCTCCTTGATTGTGATAGTACGAAAACACCAAACACATAGTACAACTATAGTAATAGAGTCTAGTGGTACACCACCTCACTAACCCGATGAAAATACATACATAACCCGATAGTCCTCATCCACCCTTGGATGAACTACACCCTCAAAATCCATTAATAGCACCAAATATAAGCCCAAAAATTCCATCTCCCACTAGCTCCCAACTATACAGTGGTGACCTATAGAGCTTCCCGAACATGGCCTTAAATGGTGATACGCTGATGGTGGAGCGACAACCGCACCACACCAACATGAAAACTTGAAGCATGTTTTCTAGAACTCGAATGGTTCACTCTACTTTGAACAAAAAATCCATCTCTTGGGTGTCCTACTAAAGGAAAGAAACCTACTTAGTATCTCATATCACAACATGACTTGTGTTATCATCAATCCTTGAAAGTTTGAAATACTCCTCACCTTATTGTAGAAGAAGAGGGGTAACCACCATCAACTAGATATGTTTCACTCCATCCTCAAGTGTCTCACATGAAAATCTACTGATGAGAACATGAGGGTATCAACGAACAACATAGGTATAACCAAGAACACACATTGGGTCTTACCAAACCCTCCATCTATAATTCTCTAACTACACCATAGCTCACAAAGCTCCACATGAGTCCACTGATATGATAATTAAAGTATAGAGGTAGTCCCTGGGTTCTATCCTAAATAGAAAACAACTCTTAGTGGGGAGGTAAACTTGGAACATCCTCTGGTAGACACCTTTAACTCCATCGCTATAGTAAAAAACCGAAATCTCAAAGTACCACTGCTCCAAGGGTCATACTATCCATCTAATAAAACTTGGATATATATACCACACATGAGATCATCCTACTCAGCTTGGGATAACTCCTTAAAGGAGGAAGACTCCATCCTAAAATCCAAAAACAAATCCTCACCCACTGGTGGTGACCATCTAAGCATGGATTGTAGGGAACAAATCCACACCGAGGAAATATAGTAGAGACTCACTCTACCACTACATAAAGGTTCTATGTGAGATAATCTACTCCCAGAGTCAGGTCACACTATTAATAGAAGTGTATATCCACTGATCCTCTCTTTAGGATCCTCTAGCATAAGGTTTGAGCATAAATACTCCACTAGTATCGTCAAGGCCAGCTCCAACACTCTAGCACACAACCACTGACCGAACACACAATTCAAAGGTACTCATTAGCCACACCTTGACACTCTCCACTTTGGGTGGAACTAACTCACCCGCATGGTTTTGTATCACATCACTAGAATGCATCTTAGTGGTAGAAGTTCTCCTCTTACTCATGAGTTTAAATCTACATCAAACAACACCATCATAAGGCTCTTCCAATGCCCCACGTCACCCTAGATAAACCTTGAGAAAGAAGTTAAAAGAGTAGAGTACCTCACAACATTGTCTAAAAGTATAGATACAAAAGTATAAAGGATAAAAATTATATCTATAATCATCCTCAAATCCTCTATATCATAAACCTATAAGGTTTATAGTTATCCTCACCCTTGTCCTCTAACTCCCTGATATAGGCATGGACCACCTAGGGGTGGTGGAGGAAATGGGTCAAATCATTTACCACCTCCTTCTAGTCTCCCTACTCCTCTTCCACATCCATTTTCATTCATAACTCCATGCTCCTGTCACTGTCTCTATCATAGTGTTTCATCAACCATCTCCCTCTTAGTATCACAGTTGGTCAGAAAATATCAAGTGGGATGTCCCCGTCTATCATAAGAGAAACATTTCCTCTTTCATGACTGAATAGATCCATCCTAGGATCCCTGAGCTACAAAAAATCTATCCTTGGATCATCTCCTATAGTATCTCACATGACCAGATCCTTGATACTGTTGTTGTCTACCCATTTTTGAGGTCTTAGGTCATGTGTTCCCATCACTAATTGTTGGATTATACTCAAAAAAAAACTCTCCGCCACTAAGGCCCTCTCAATCACCCCATCATAGGTAGGAATGCATAGCAATATCACCGAATCCTTGATATCTTATCATAATACCTTCTTAAAGGTTAATTATCTAAAAAATGAATCTAAAACCATATCCAAGGAGTATCATGAAAGGCCTATGAACCTCTTCAAATACTCCATCATAGTCATGTTATCCTGCCAAAGCTGTATAATCTTCTGGATATGCACTGATCTCGATGTAGATAGATAAAACTCATACCAGAAGATCTTCTCAAAATTTTTCCAGGTGAGCGTCATCTCATTGTTGGTCTATGTTTCCAAACTCCACCATCACTCGGTCAATCCTTGTAGAAGACTTACCGCTATGACCACCATCTAATAAGTAGGTTCCATAACAAGGTGGAAAACATGCATTACTACCTCAATCCAACCATTAGTTTCATGGGGGTATGCTCACCTTGATACCTTAGAGGTCGCTTCCTCTATAACTCATGCAGCGTACTTAGCCTACGTGCATCCTTGTCCTAAACTAATGACAAAACTTACTGCTTAATGGGTGGTATCTCGACTATAAGACCACCCAGAGGTACCATATCCCGTATAGTTCCCTGCACTGATGCCATATCACTGGATGAATTATCATCAAAATCCCACTATGGAACCTTGTTTGGATATCATCACAGTGATATCCTAAAATAGAATCAATATGCACCACAGTCAAAGATTAGTTCAAGGGAGATGACTCAAAAAGTACATGGATAACACAACCCATTCCTAGATGATGCAAGTAACAATGTTTTCCCTACAACCAATTTCTATATATCCCAAGTCAAAAGGAAGGTAATTAGAGTCTTGGTGTATGGATATGTCAGTCACCGCACTAACACTAGAGTCTCTATCCTAAGAGCCGAACTCGACACACAATAACATTATTTCCATAAATCCCAAACCAATCTCACATACTATGGTCCTAAGGACCTGCTCTAATACCACTCTATCATGACCTAACCCACTGGGGCCCAATCCACAACTACCCCAAACCTACCTCCAATAGGCTAGGGGATAATGATCAGCATTGAGTAGTCATATCACACACAAGGGAGGCCTTAGCCTATGGAACCTGTACACATGCACACACATCCATCTCCATGAAATAGTGTAGAGATAATAAAAATTGAAACCAAAAGTGCATGAATACATCTATTCCACAATCAGAGTATAGAAAAAATACTGAAAAAATATGAGGGGAAAAATACAATCCCATCAAAATTATAAAGGATTCCAACTTTCTTAGATGAAGGGGACTATCGACAAATGAAACCACTAGTATACATCTCGGTCAAGCATTGATATATACCTTAGTCTGTCTAGCTCACTATGCTACGCCAGATCTGGGTCCTCCTGAGACTCCATCAAAAATCTTGTCATCTACACATGACACAAAATGTGAAAGCAGATCCCATGTAGGGGTGAGTATAAAAATACCCAATAAGTGCCCTAAAACCCAAAATAAAAGGGATCAAATAAAAGGAAATAATCTGATCAACCCTAATCTAGAGGGAACCCAAGTGAGAGATAATAAGAAACTCCATCTCGACCACTCCTCGACTATACATGACTAGTCAGTTCATCTCCACATGGAATATCAATCAAGATATGTGACATCACCATGAGGTATCCCATAATAACCTAGATATACTCATCTTATACTCCAAGTCTCGTGAGGTCCCAACCTCACTATCATCTATAGTATTCTACTCAAGGCTCAAAGGTAATGTTCATATAGGATATCCCACTCCATGAGACCCACCATCTATGATGGAAATAATATGAGAGATAACACTCTATTGGTAATAGCTTCGTCATCCCTAATGTAACATCCAAGAGAACATGCTCCATAAGATATCACTAAGCCAATGACACATCCCCACCATCCTAAGTGACTTACATCTGAGAGATCACATTCGTTAGATCTCACCAAAAAATTCATTATATAACTTAGCAGACTTTGATATGCAGATAGGGGATCTCGCCCATGCCTAATGGGGGACTCCTCAAACCCTACTAGAAACACTAAAGATCTCATCTCATGGATAGGGTATCACACTCAGGACTGTTGTGGTAAATCACTAACCCAACTTAGAAATATTAAGATCATACTACTCATATAGGGGATCACACCCAAGTTTGTTGGGGGATTCCACAAACCCTACCAAGTCTCAAATCCATGACACAGATGGGGGATCATTCCTAGTATCCCTAGGGGATACTGAAAACCCAAATATGGATCCAAAATGCCAATTATTGGATCGTACTCTTGACAATACCTCAAAACCCATTGAAACCAACCAATTATTAGAGGATCATACTCACAATGATATCACAAACCCTGCTAAATATTCATGTTAAATAGGGGATAATATATCATATGATTCCACAAACCCTACTAAACCATCATGCTAGATAGGGGATTTCCTCCCTATGTATAATGGACATTATGATACTATGAAACCCACCCAAGGAAGCCGATATGATAGAGTATCCCACCTCCGCCTCCCAGAGGGATACAACAACTCTATCTAAGTTCATCCTGTTTAGGGGGTCATAATCTTGTGCTAAGGATGTAATGTCACATTTTAACCTTATAAGGATAGACTAAGGGAACCCACACAATTGATAATGATCTATACATCAATAACATAAGTGACACACAAACATCACCTTGTGTCGTATCTCTAACATCAAACCAAGGCTACCATCACATCCAGCGTAGAAAACCACTTAGGATATGATACTTGTGGGCCTTCATTTGAGTCCTGAAGATGGATATGCATGAAATAGAACTCTATAAGGGGATTAGATGGCGTGTACCCTTAGTGCATAGAGCGTATCTTGAAATTGACCCCATTCCATGTCCCCTCTTGGTACTCAATGTGTATTTAGGAATATACATGGCATGTACCCCATGTCACACGATATGTGACCTCATCTGATCTCCTGGACATGTCCTTGCCCATACAAAACCGACTGGACATATCACCCCACACTGTATATACTCTCAGTACACAGAGTCTCTTGGCTACCTGGATACTTGGATGTGTCTCCAATTCGTGCTCATGTTTGGAACCCCATGCTTGTGTACCTAGTTGTGTACATCCACATGGCTATGTCCCTTGACAAGGAATATTTGGCCATGTCCCTCAGCCAGAGGACCTAAACTCACTATAGGGATTGTGCCCCCAGTACACAGTGTGTAGTCCCCAAATTTAATCTTTTCCAAATGTAAAGAATATATGATGTTTTCTCCTATGTACCTATAATGACCCGAAATTTTGAATAATATTTGTTTCCTGATTTTGTGTGTTATTTTATTTTATACTCAACAAAACTATATCCTTTAATTAATAAAGTTAGTATAATTAAAATGAGACCATTGGGTTTCGACTGTTATATGATCGTTGGTCAATATGACCGTTGGTTAATATGATCGTTGGTCAATATGACTGTTGGAAACTATACTCTTAACATTATAATTATTGTTTATAAATAAAAATGATCATGGTTAATTAATAAAAAAAGAAGAGTCGATGAACTCATTCAATAGACTTGGGCCGTACGAAACTCATCTGTCAGATCTTGGGAAGGAGGTAGAATCACTGGTCTTTGCTCTGGACCAAGCCCAAGCCAAACCCCAACATGTTAAGCTTTAATGGAATCACTTACAGGAGAAGTTCAAGCTGATAGAAATCACCACTTGGGAAAATTTTTCTGTGCCACCCCAAGATTCTATCACCATAACACACCATACACTTAGGTCCTATGCAGGTGTTATAAGGGGCTATGTAGTGAGTCCTTAGTTACTTTGTGTAATCCTTTTGTATAAATAAAATTTTTATTTCTTATTATGGTAAAATTTGTGAATTTTAAATTTTAAAATACATATAGGATTAATTTATAGAAGTACCATATTTTTGGTGAATTTTGGGAAAAAAAGTATTTTAAAATATTTTTGTACACTTTAAATAATTAATAATGTTAAATTATTTTCAAAAAATGATCTTCTACAAATGTGAACAGTAAGAAATTTAGAGTCCAATAAGATCAACTTAATTTTTGGTTAATAATAAATTATGAATAGTAATATTACCATTATGAATAGTAATGTGACCAATGGAATAGTAAAATCACTTAAGAAAGTATAAATATAATTTAGGCATCTTGAATGGTGAAGTGATATAATAGAATAAATAAATAACTATTTCAGAAATTGTTAGTTAAGTATTAATATTTTTTCGGGTAAATAGTGTTTTTACTTAAAAATTAAATATCTCATAATTAGAAAATTATTTTCATAAAATGGAGTTCTTTTTTTAATTCAGATCATCGATATTAGGTTAGGGTGAATTTATAAGATTTTTATAAAATGTTTTGTTTTCCTGAATGGTAAAAATAAAGTTTTGAGTTTTGGTGTGTTTAATGACATCATTAATGATGTAGTAATAATGTAATAATTCCGGTAGACTTTTGTATAGTGAGATATGTTATGAGGTCTCCCAAGTGGGAAATACCATGGGAAAATACCATGGTAAATCCCATGGTTTTTCAAATACCACTAATGAGATGTCCTTTGGAAATTAATAAAATATTTCCTCACTTTTACTATAAATACCAACCCAGTCCTTCATTCCTTTCATTCCAAATTCATCCTCAATGAAATATCTAGTCTTTTTACCTCCCAAGTATTCCTATAAAGGTTCCCTCAATCCCCCTAAGGTCCCAAACTTTGATTTTTTGAAGTTACTCTTCAAGTAAGAGAACCTTTCACCCTCCTCTTTTAGTCATGCCTTCCTTTATATTATGTATTCTAGTTTCCATTTTATTATGTGGGGGTATGTTCTTATATATCTTTATTGCTATAAATTTTATGTACAAATTATGAGAGACCCTTTCTAATCTTATAAACTAATTTTATGAATTTTTAAGTGACACCGTTAGGCTGCCGAATTTCATAAAAGAAATCACATCTTCTCTTTTCTTTTGAGTTTCATTTTCATGTGGAATGTCATTAAAATATCCATACCATGTTCTTATCTACATGTTATTATTTCTTTAGACTTTATTATTATTCTCTAATGAATTTGTGACCTCTTTACCCTCTCTTTTTAATTTTTTCTAAAACCATGTTGCATAGCCGTTATGCTGAAGAATTTTTGTCTCAAAATCTCTCTCTTTTTCTCAAGATATTATCTTATTTTATTTATGTGAGTATCCAAAACAATTTCATTTATAGGGGTATTAATAAAGACATAATATTGATATATTTGATTTTTTAATTGACATACATATAACCCTCACTCATTTTCCATTGGTTATAAATGACATAATGATCTTATTTTTAATCACTTTTTAAACATCACAATTTTGACATGAAATCATTTCTTTTATTCTATTTGGGTTATTTATTAAATGTTTTGATTATGATCTATTTGGATCACATTAAAATAAATAAAAATTAATGGTGCACCCTAATAGCGCTCCAATACATTGGGTAAAGAAATTAATCTCTAGAGATGACAAGTTTTACGATACCTTGGTGAATAACCTTGGTAATTTTTATGACACCTTGGGGTTGGACCTTGGTGATATGTTCATGAATGTCTAAATTAAATGTTTTAGACACATTTTCAATTTATTTTTCAAGTTATTATTATTATATTATGCCTCTTTATATCCATGTTCTTATTGATATCACTCAAGTTCACATGTAAATTGTTTCACTTGTTTTCCTTACTAGGCCTTATGCTCACCCTTTACTTTGATATATGTCTCCAGGTTATGAGATGCAGTAATTGTACTTAGGATGAACTTTTCAAGAATATTTTCAAGGGTATTAAAAGAATGTTTTGTGTTTTATGTTTTATATTCCTGATTTCTAAGACATGATACTTTAAAGATCCTCTATTTGTAAAATTTAATGAAAAGTTATGTAATAAAAAGGAGGGATTCCATAGTACTGCATGCTATTTGATCAGGAATTTTGAATGGGAATTCCCCGTGAGCCACCATAAACTCTCAGATTTCCACTAAAACCCATATATCTACCCCTAAGTGATTAATAAAAATCTTAATAGGGCTCTAAAAACTTAAAACAACACATCAAAGTGGGTAGGGATGTTAGTATCATAAATATTCCTACCTCATGGAAAAACACCAAAGCTTCGAGTCCAAAACAACGCCCAGAACCTGCTGCACCTTGATCTGGTGATGATCGACATCAAAAATGGGGTTCAGCGGTGCCTCCTCTCCTAGATTATTACTTGGACCATCTATCATGTAAGGGTAATCCTCCATATCCTCTATGCATGCGATAACCAAGGGGTATGGGTTTATTCATTCAATTTTATTAAATTAATAAACCTCCATTTAACACTCCGTTGACAATCTCCCATGACCAGGCACCTGATGCCGACAAATTTTATGTTTCATCTAGGGTAAAACACATGTTATGAACTCAACCACAGTCTCAAATTTCCAATATGAGACTCCTATAAATATTTATTCCACATTTCAAGTCAAATTGTGCATGCTTGATAAAATATATTTAATATTTTTAATATCACCACACTGAGGCTCTATGGGCCCCAGAATCCCATGCCAACTTAGAGCATGGTTTCATAAATATTCCTATAAATATTTAAAATCCTTACATGTAAAAACTGGAGTTTCTATGGTATGAATGGTAGAGATAAGTGGATGGGTTTCCTAGGTAAAGTCAGCGGTAAGAGTAGGCAAGTCCACAAGGCGGTGGACATAGTAGAGGAGCTGGGAATGTAGCTATAGTTGGTAGATGTTTTGAATTCTTACCACCACCACCCTCAGGTAGTCCCCTACAAGATTAGGGATCTAGTGGTCAAGGACATGGGTGGCTACAAGTGGTCAAGGATTATGGATCAAAGGCTATAGGGTTGATATGAGGTATAATCTGTGTCTTCTCTACTTTATCTATAATATTTATAGACATGAGTGTGAGTCACTCCTTTCTTTCCTCTTATATGGTCTGAAACTTAAAGATTCTAGTTGAGCCTTTGGCTCAGACCTTTCACTTGGAGAATCCTACTAGAGGTGACTCAATGATTTCACTCTTATGTCTATGGTGTGATCTAAATCTTAGAGGTGATAGTTTCTTTAGGGATTTCTTTATAGCATCAATGAGACCTTATGATTTCATCTTAGATATGGACTTGTTATCTACAGTTTATGCCTAGATAGACTGTTTCAAGTAGAGGATGTAGTGTTTCTATAGTGATGGGATGATGTTTTCCTTTGTGGATGAAAAGGAAACCTAGTAAGATTAGGATGGAATCTTTCATTAGAGGGTGTAGCTTATTACACACCAGTTGGCTAGCATGACTCTTGGTGTATTGGATTCTATGAGCTTTCATTTTCCTACAGTGGTGGTAAAGTATGAGGACGTATTTACTAAGGATGTTCTAGTATTACATCCCCACCTAGTAATAGACTTATTAAATGATCTACACCCCAGGATTACCCCGATATATGTTCCAACATATCGAACAAATCATGCAAAGCTTCACAAGCTGAGGGTGTTATTGGAGGACTTGCATAGAAAGGGCTTTGTCAGACCCAATGTTTCACCCTGGGAAGACCCAATGTTGTTCTCCAAAAAGGAGGATAGAATTTTGAGGTTGTGTGTATATTACCGTCACTTAATCCAAGTGACCGTAAAGAACAAGTATCCACTTCCAAGGATTGATGACCTCTTTGATCAGTTGGTAAGGGAATAATGGTTTTCAAAGATTGACCTCATATCAAGCTATCGCTAGCTACGAGTATAAGATGATGATATACCAAATATGGATTTTCAATGTCATTATAATCACTATGAGTACTTGGTGATGTTTTTTGGTGTAATGAACTCCCCAAAAGTGTTCATGAGACTCATGAACTGGATCTTTCAACCTTTCTTAGACTGGTTTGTGGCAGTCTTCATTGACGATATCCTAGTGTACTAGAAATTCGAGGAGGAGCATACGAGATAGTTCAGGATGGTCCTAAATGTACTCTGAGAGAACTGGGTTTATAGGAATCTCTCAAAGTCCTAATTTTGGATTCAGGAGGTCCACTTTCTGGGACATGTTATCTCAACAGACGGTGTAGTAGTGGACCAGGAAAAGGTCAAGGTAGTGTTAGCTTGGGAACCACACAAGAGCATGATGGAGGTACAGAGCTTCCTTGGATTGGTAAGCTAGTATTAGATATTTATACCTGATTTATCTAGGATAACATATCCCTTGATATCTTTGACCCGAAAGGGGAAACCTTTTGTGTGGATGAAGAGGTTCCAGTAGGCTTTCCAGTAGTTGAGGTAGAAATTGATGATCACTCCCATATTGATATTTTCAGATGAGGATGTTGAGTATGTTGTGTTCTATGATTTATCAAGGATCGAGCTTGATTTTATTCTGATGAATAGGCATGCAATGATTTTCTATGGTTCATGACAGCTGAGACCACATGATCATAACTACATGACCCACGATCTTGAGCTAACGGTGGTAGTCTTTGAACTAATGATGTGGTGAAACTACCTTATGGGAGAGGAATTTATTGTATATTCTAATCATATGAGTCTCAAGTATATCTTCTATCATAAGGATATTAACTTGAGATAGAGGTGATGACTAGAGTTTCTCCAGGAGTTTGACTTAGAGATTGTCTATACTCCTAGGAAGGGGAATATGGTAGCATATTCTCTTAATAGGTGATCTTGTTCATACCTACTAATCAAGGAGTTGAAGTAGCTATCCCAATTAAAATTATACTTTGTAGATGGAAATGTAGAAGATTACCTCCAATTGATGGTTGTTACCCCTTCACCTTTACAGCGAGTCAAGGAGGCACAACTTGGGGATACCAACTGTAAGACCCTACATACTCAGATATCCATTGTACATGCTCTTGATGGATTTTTTGAAGGTGGGGAGAATGTATTTATTTTTAGAAAATAGAAGATGATACCACTTATGTTAATAGAGGAGGTGCTGAGGGATTTTCATACTTCACCCTTAATGGTACATCCAGGTGTGGTGAAGATATACCCAGACCATCATTGGTAGTTGTAGTGACCAAGGATAAAGAGGTGTGTTTTAGGGTTTGTCTCTTGATGCCTTACTTGTTAGTAAATGAAGGATTAGCACCAGGTTCCAGTAGGTTTAACTCAACCCCTTGAGGTTCCATAGTGGAAGTGGTATGAGATATCTATGGACTTCATGATAGGGTTACCACGTATGTCCAGAGGACACGATACCATCTGGGTGATCATATCCCAACTCACTAAGTCGGCCCACATCATAACTATTTATGAGAAGAGTTCAGTAGAGAGATTGGGAAACTTGTATGTGCAAGACATAGTCTGGCTCTATAGAGTTCCCTCGATAATAATTCATGGCTGTGATGCTTTCTTCACATATCGATTGTGGAGAGGATTATAGGAAGCCTTTGGGACTCAGTTTTTTATAAGCATAGCTTTTCAACTCTAGAATAATGTTCATACTGAGTGGACTATTCAGGTCCTGGAGGAAATGTTACAGGATTTCATGTTAAACTTTGGCTGTAGATGGTAGGATAACCTACCATTGGTGGAGTATGCATACAAAAATAGCTACCATTTCACCGTAGGTATAACCCATTTGAGGACTTGTATAGGTAACCCTGCAGGTCACTATTACGCTAGACCGACCTGGTAGAGTCAACACTTATGGACCTAAAGTTGGTGTGTTCCATGATAGAGAAAGTGCAGATCATCCAGGATAGGATGAGAAATACACAGATCCATCATAAGTTTTATGTGAACCGACGACATAGGCCATTGGAGTTCGAGGAGGGAGACCATGTGTTCCAAAGGATATCACCTCAACATGGGCTGTAGAGATTTTTCTAGGGTGGAAATCTATCTTCAAGATTCATTGACCCTTTCTAGATACTATGTAGATTCGACAAGGTGGAATATCGCTTGGATCTACCCCCGTAATTAGATCAGGTACACAATGTCTTCCACATGTTGCAGTTGAAGAGATACGTGCATGACCCATCGTATGTTATCGACTGGGGTGAGATAGACATAGAGGACGATGATACCTTTATTGATTACCTAGTAGAGATTTAGGATTCGAAGGATATGAACCTATGTGGATGAATGATTCTTTTGGTGTGTGTCTGGTGATAGCATGGGAATCTTCAGGAGAGTACTTGGGGGTGAGAGACCCAGATGTGTGCTCAGTACCCACATCTATTTGTATATTATTTTGTTTGTATTTTTGAGAAATAAATCCCCAAGGTTGGGAGAATGTTATTACTATCATTTTTTTCATGTATTACTTTAGGATATTATATGGATTATTTTCAAATCTAAGCGCTAAGATGAGTGAGATTCCAAGGCCCAATGTGCCCAAAATTAATTTTTGAAATATATTAAATATCACGCATGCACAGTTTTCTTGAAAAAGTGTAATAACTTTTAAACAAAGTCTTAAATTAGAAATATGAGGCCACTGTTGATTTTAGGTTATGGGTTTTACCCTATAAGCGATATAACCTTAGAACACGTCAGACATTCAGGTTGGGCATGGTCATGGGTGAATGTTTAAATAAATTAATTTATTTAAAATAATTTATTTAATTAAATTTCCATGACATGAATTTTACCTATAAATATATGTCTATGATGAAATATAAGGATTGGACTCATAACCCTGGAGTCATTGGATGGATAATTGGAGGATCGTTCTTGGGAAAACAAAAACTGGATCGTGGATCGTCAATGTAACATCCCAACCTAGGTGCCACTAAAATGGTTCCCTAAGCCAATGGGTCACATGTCCTCAAGTGCATCTCCCTGTATTCTAGAGGCTTCTAAATAGTAATGAGGGTCTGAGGTGGTATAGTGGGGATACTGTACCCTCATGATTAGATTAATGCAGTGGTATATCAAGCAAGAAAATCAGCGGAAGCATGATATAAATCACTAACTAAAGATAAACATCCAGAAGACTATAATAATAAATAACCACAAATAGTCATGTATAATATGCTGATTATATCATGTCTCTACAAAGTAAGAAAATATGTATACATGCATCTAGTGCAATACATGTATGAAAAGGTACAAAAATACCAAAAGGACTATCTCCAGATAGCATCACAAGCATAGCTCGGTCCTGTGATCCCCTGCTCCTAAACAATGAATAAGTAAATAATCATACAGAATATACTTGCCCTAGTACCTACCTACATCCATGAAGTCTGTCTAGATACTCAACGTTGGACCAAACAGAGTGTGAGATAACACTCACTAAGCTACCACCAATGGTGTCTATAACAAATATCATCTCTGTAATATAAAAAATAGTGTATAGTATATCATAGGTATAATAGTAATAAAAAGTAAATTCATATGAAAAAGGTGATCTTGTCTAGCCAAACATGTCACCTTGTAAATAAAAATCAAGTTCCCATGAACATGGGTAGTTATAAATCATAAACGAACATGTGTGATACTATCCATTATAATAACTATAATCAGATACCTTATATTTACCAACTAGGATCAATGTATCACTAAGAAGGGGAGGGGTGAATCAGTGATATCTTTTTCTTTTAATTTTCCTTCCTTTTGAAACAACCTATACCTCCTATTAAAGATTTATCACTTTGTTGAAAACAAAATAATCACACATTCGCAAGAACACAAGAATTTACAAGGTTTACTACTCAACAAGAGTAGCTATGTCCTTGGTATGTTATGGAAACAATCCAATACCAAACAATCCACTAGAAAACAATCCTTTTTTTGTGGATACAACAAGTAGGATATACCCTTACACTTGTGTAGAACTATGATCAATACAATAGTGCATGTGCTTCAAGTAGCATTAAATCATGTAATACAAGTTTTTGTAACAAGCTAGGAAACTTTCACCAAATGCTTCCAAACATATTATTGTGTTGCCTTATCAAATTTCACAAATATAATATTTAAAACAATTATTCACTTTCCTACCCAGTAGTAGGTAAGAAATTCTATATACTTCATAATGATACTCAGTCTGATATCCAATCTAATTACTTAATCTAATTTCTCAGTCCAAAAATATAAGTCTACCAAAATACTACTAAACCAATTCTGAACTACTTTTGTCTCCGTCTGGAAATCTCAATCTGATTTCCCAACCCAATGAACCAGTTCGATCTGATAACCCGCTGAATATGATCTACCTTATTCTTCTTCTATTTGGAAAACATCCTCAATAATTCTCTATCAATAAACTCTTTCTCACTAAAACTTTAGAACTTATCTCTCTTCATCTTTATGTGAACAGTATTCAGATCCATTAGAAAGTACAATGTACTCTCTTCCTTTCATAGGTGTGCCAAAAATGGTTTATGTGATAATCTAAAAATTTTTCCTACTTAACAAAATTTCCTAAAAATTCAAATTCTCCTTCATTTTGAATACATATTTGAATTATTCATTACTTCTTAACTCTTCTCGATTGTTCTCAAACCTTCCTGAATATTCTAATAACTTTATCTTGCATATGAATTTCTAACCATTCTTCAGTACGATTCTAATTATCATTCCAATTTTTTATTATGATGAAGATGTATGTATGAAAACATATTCTTCATTACATTACTACATACCAACTGATAATATATAAAAAATGACTTATCATTACAATTCTCAATACCAACTAAAAACAAACTGCTCATTTCGATGCTCTGTTCCAACTATTAGATATAAAACATAGATATCATTATGTCAAAAACATTTTTGCTACTTTGTAAGACTTTTATTGCCTTTATTTTTTCATAAACATAGTCTCAACTTTTTAAGATGTCAACACTTCTTGGAAGTACTTCAACACCATCTTGAAAACACCTTTGACTAACACTTCTACAAAACTCTTCAAACAAACTTTGAGACCTCCCTTGACAACACTTTTGCAACTACTTTAGAAAATTTCATATTTTATTATTCTCCTCAGACCTGTGATCCTACATCCACTGAATTTATTGGTATCATCCTACATCTGATAGATTGGTAACTACTTCACTTTGATGGATCAGTGTCACCTCTAGTCTGATGAGTCGACGCCACTTCATGCCCGATTACTCTTGGCCCAAAAAAGTATGACTTATTTTCTTGTTGACCCAATTTAAAATAATTCAACCAAATGAAAATGGTTTACTATAATGTTTATTGATCACTAATACCATTTTTGAATCAGTCCCGACTTATCCTACTTTCTCATTGGTCTTAATAGGATCTACTTACTGGTCTACTTCAAAAAAAATTTCTTCATTTGATTTCCTTTTTCAACCATCACTGTGTCTGATGGATTGGTTTTAGGATTTCTCCAATGGATCGGTAGCACATTACATCTGATGGACTAGTATCAATAGAGAAATATTTACTTTTCTAATTACGGTACAAAAAACTTTTGAAATTCAATAACTTCTTTCTCTGAAGATTTTTATCTTGTGTATTATTGATCTAACTGAAAACCAGAATCTTCATCTTATCATGTTTCAAACAAAACTTCCCAGCCTTCAAAAAATTTTGTGTCTAGTGTTCTCACACCAATTAACTGAGACCATAAAACTTTTACTTTATTTTTCCATAAAATAATGCTTGTAATCATGACTTCTTCATGACTATGAGAAATTTAGGATCGGTATAGAATTATTTTACTTACATTGGAAAGTATTATAACTTCTCATCCTTCCATCATATTCTTTCCTTTCAACCAAACTTCAATCTAATTGGCTGCACTTGTTCTCCCCCTTTACTTCATAATACTGAAATCACAAGCTTCTCAGACAACTTATGATTTATGAGAACTCCAATATCATCAAATCATCATCATGTTTACTTTGGATCCACTTAGACTCTGATAATTTTCATCATTCTGATTCATACTTTCATTTCAGACTCATGGCGAGTTCGATGAAAAACTTCTCTAATAAAACATTTCCAGCACTAAAAAACAATACAAAGAAATTTCATTATAAAAATTTGATTGATTCTATGATTACGATGCATCATTATGTTCTCATAATTTGATCACCAAATCATACAAAGTGATGTGATTTATTTTCTTTGACAATAAAAGAAAAAAAATTTGGCAAAAACTTCTTCTGGCTTCCAGAAGAAAATTATTTCCAACTTGGTCTTAACAATATTAACATCATGTATATCTGTCAAGCATAGAAAATATCCAAAACTAAATCTCTATGTAATAAAGTGTATAACATCCACAACCGCCTCAATGTGTAATTTAGTGTCAAACTAGGAAGGGCTAGATCCAAAGTATAGAAGACCAAGGCATCCTCATCGAGTTCTAGGAGTATCTCGATAAAGACTTGGGTGGAGTCCAAGGAGTATGTCAATATAGCATGTCCAATGTGATTCCATGTCATCCAGATCCAAGGGGTAGCAAGGCCCATGGAATCCTATGGAATCAGGATCCAAGGATCTCATCTAAGGCATTCTCTACCGTAATTAGTATGGATCCATAAAGTAGAAATGTCCATGGAATCCAATGGAGTTAGGATCCAAGGAACTCATCCAAGGAATCCACTACCATTATCAATTCATCCATAAATTCATTGATCATTATCAATCACAACCAATGAGTTCTTCCAAATCATTCAACATTTTCCATATGAACCATTTATCCATTTTAAATGTATACAATAACATGAAAAAAAGTCAATAACCTTCTCCTATCAATTCTATTGAATTAATTCCTTTCATTTAAAAATGAATAGGTAAAAACATGATTCTAATAACCTTAAATAATTCATTAAATTCTCATTAAGGCTCCCACTAAAATTTGTGATTTCACATGCACCTATCGGGGTGGTGCAACATAGGATAGATACAAGGGTACACCCCATTGGTGGCCTAGGTTGGGGATAACAACCTCAAACAATCACAAGGATACTAGTGGACAACCTAAATAGGTTCCAAATCATCTAATTTAGGCATTTAATTAATTTTAATGGCAATGCCAAAAAAATCCGACGTGAGGCACAACTATGTCTAACTATAAAACACCCAAACCATAATGTAAAAGGCGTATACCACCTACCATATACACATGGTAAAACACCCATCCAGTATCGACCTTTGATTCAATACAAATTGAGATAAAAATGAAGAATGTAAGAAAATCATGAAAATAGGGCATACTAGCTTACACCTAAATAATTTTGTTGATACGAAGACAAATGAATAACAGAACAAGATAATTGAAGAACATACCGGTATGGATCTAAAGATTCAAAAAGTGATTGAATTCGAGACCGAGTATAGGATTTGGATCAAATCCTAAAACAAGGCTTGAATAATCTCTCCTAAGATCCAAGAGACTATCCACTGGAATGAAGAGAAAATTAGATTTAGATGTTAAGAAAAATTAAGGGTGAAATGGTCATTTCACCCATTTTAACTAGGTGGCACGGTTTGAATGTATGGTTGGACAAACCTTGTGTCAACCATGCACTCTTATATGCCTCAAGAGGGACCTCACAGGGTTCATGTTCATGGTTTAGAAAACCATGCACAAGTCATGCAATTATCCACTTTCCTCTATTACCCCTCACAAAATCATGGTGTACGGTTAGAAAAACTATGCACCGACCATACGTTTAGCTTCTGATAAAAATTACAGGTGGATCGAATGGGTGTGAACCCCTGGCTATACGATTTCCTCAAACTGTGTAGCCCTAGATAGAGGCCTAAACCACCTCGCACAGTTTCATCAAACTGTGTAGCTTGGGTCACGCAGTTTCTACTAACTCTACATCCCATATACCATTTCAAAAAACCAGGATTTCAGGATTTGAACAAGCCCCATACACCCCCAAAACTCAATTGATCTCATTATACACTAACATTAAGTCAAAACCAAGGAGTTAAACTGAAAATAAAAATATTAGTAACTCAAAGTAAAACCTGGGGTCTTACAATCTTATTCCCTTAAAGCAATTAATCCTTAGATTTTCCTTCTAAGGGTGGTCAAGAATCACTTGAGAATAAATCTAGACACTGGTCATGTACATCGGCATCCCGCTCCAAAGTCTCATCCTATAAATAATCATGTTTCCATAGAACTCATACTAGAGGAACTAACTAGCCTTAGAGAGCCTTTGTGCTCTTGTCAACAATACGAATAGGATGCTCCTCGAAGGACGCATTGATAAAACACTATTTTGTTGAATATTTTATTGATAATAAATGAAATAATTTCCTCACATTGTTCTAAATATGTTCATTTATGAAATATTTGGGATTAGATCATTCATTTGAAAATTTGATGAAAATTCCAGTTTTACCCTTTTAAAATGCACTGTGGTATTTCACACATAAATATTTTAATATGACTTATTTGAACTTAAAATTTTATAAAAGTTTTCCTAACTTAATTTTATACACCTTTTTTTCAGGACATTAGAGATAAATCTTTCATTTGGTTTGACTAAATGGACCATGAAGGCAAAGATGGGCTGGACTCGCCAGATTGGACATTGGTTATGTATTTGGGTCATAACTCCTTCATAAGAGCTTGGATTGGGCCCAAATTCTGAGAGGATCTCTCCAACTAAATTTTTAACAAATAATTATTCTAGAAGAACAGCTGGTTAAAGATTTTTATAGGTAAAATGGGTGGTTCAAGTTGGATTAAAATATTTGGCCGAAATTCCCCATTCACACTTGAAGCCTCTTTAAACCTAGCCTCCCCCCACTCTATAAATTAGTGTTTTTCTCATTTGGATGGGTTGTTACGTGAATTAGGAAGTTGAGGGAAGATAATAATTGAATCCACTCCAATTATATAAACATTTCAATAAGGGTAGCTCTTGAAGCAAGGATCCCTTCGACGAAGCCTTCTTCTTCTTCTTCTTCTTCTTCGTGTTGTAATACTTTTGTTTGTTTAATAAACTTCTTTGTTATTATTTTATTTATTATATTATATTATGTTTTGTTCAAATTTATTCTTCTATTAATATTCATAATTGGTCTGGAATTCTTGATTATAAATGAGATTGGGTTCTACCCTTTCTAAACATTTGCACATGCAAACCGTTTCTACGATGACTACACCGCCCATGGAAGAGTAGTTTTCTTAGTAATCGATCTACTTATTACCTTATTAATTCATTTATTTATAATAAATTTGATACTATAATTCACTTAATATGATCTATTAATTGATTTTTTAATTTAAATGAAACTAAGCAAGCAATTGAACAATAAATACAAATCATGTGAGGTCGAGCTTTTGTGTAAATTGTGAGAGCACGAACTTAATCAATAATACAAGACCATACGAGATAAGTTTTTAGAGTTAAAATATAATACCTAAAATAAATTAATACTGATTTACAGAGTGGATGTGTTCTCTAATTAATCACTGACCATAAGCTAACTTTATAACATTAATCAAAGTAGGGCGATTGCGTGTTCCGAAGCTAGCCTAGGGTTTAAGTAATTTCATCTTTGTGGTTAAGTTAACTCCTGTAGGGTTTGAGGGTTAAAAAATTAGGGGATCTTAATTAAGTGGATATTAATTTAAATGATAATTATTAATAAGTAAATAAGGAGTTAGAGTTATATTTATTACACTTTCTAAAAATAGTTTTATAAAAAAACATATTCTCGTTGTGTTTTGTTAATTAACTTTTATTTCAAAATTAAAAAAAAATCAATCTTCTTCCAGTAAACTTCTTCATGATTTATAAACAATAAAAAAACTTTAGAATTTTAATTAGTATTATTATTTCCTTTTATTATATTTTCAAAATACCTTTAATATGTTGTTAAATTTACTTCCTCCTTTGAGAGACGACCTTGGTTATCCACTCTGCTACACCTAAGTAACCCGAAACCGAACATCATTTGAAAGCACCCATGACAGCAGATTTAAAATTGGAGTCGTTTTTGGGGAGGCAAGTAATTATTTCAACTAATTAGAGGTATTTATTTTATTTTAAATTTTATTCTCTTCCTTTTTTTCTTTCTTCTTTACCCAATATGATTTTTTTTCTTCTTCTTTTATTTTCTTCTACTTATTTTTGAACCATCGACTCAAACTTCTCATTTTTATTTTACTATGGTCCACTTTCATTCTTTTCATTTTTATTTTATTTATGAAACAAAATAATCCTTAGGATCTTATAAATCTTGATCTTGAGATTGAACATAGCCTTCGAGCTCGAATTAGACATTCTCAGTCTACGGGAAGTTTCAACATTCAACCAGTTGGAGAATTCCTCCACTCTCAGAACATTGAAATTGGAAGAAGTTAAAATTCAACCATAAAACAAGAACCAATGGATGAAAATAATGTAAATTAACTTAATAAAACCATTCTAGAGTTGGTTTCACTTGATATTAATTATCAACCAAATTTTATTGCATACCCAAATCTCGAATTGGACTTTGAACTGAAATCTGGATTAATTCACCTACTTCCAAAATTTCATGGCCTCTCTGGTGAGGATCCAAACAAACATTTAAAAGAATTTAATGTGGTTTTATCAACCCTTAAACCAAGAAATGTTTCTGAAGATCAAATCAAACTAAGAGAATTCCCACTCTCACTTGATGGAGCTGCAAAGGATTGGATGTATTATTTACAACCTGAAGGTGTAACTTGTTGGAACAATTTGAAACGTCTTTTCTTGCATAGATTTTTTCTAGCATCAAGGACCACATCCATTAGAAATGAGATCTTGGGGATCAAGCAAGACCAAGGGGAGTCAATTTATGAGTACTGAGAGCAATTCAAGAAGTTGTGTGCAAGCTGTCCACATCACCAAATCAGTGAGCAACTCCTCATACAATACTTATACAAAGGACTCACACCTATAGAGAGAAGAATGGTGGATGTTGCGACTGGAGGAGCATTAGTGTACAAGACACCAGTAGATGCACATACATTGATCGACAAAATGGCCTAAAAATCCCAACAATTTGGCGATTGAGGTACACCACATGTCAGGGGAGTACATCAGGTAAGTCCATCTTCTCTTGAAAGTCATTTTATTGATACCAAGTTGAAAGAATTGTAAACTATGGTGAGACAGATTGCTTTGGATCAAAAGACATCTCAAACCCCTCCTTCAAGGCCTTGTGTCATTTTCACTAAGACAAGCCACCAAACTGACTGTTGCCCCAAACTACAAGAAACAGAAGATTGTGTAGTAGTGTTTCTTAAGAGAACATATCAGCAGTAACAACAGCCACATCCCCAAAATAAGTTTGATTCCTTTGCTCCAATATACAACCAAGGGTGGAAGGATCAATCAGACATGAGATATGGCTCTGTACAACAACAAATCCCCCCTTTTCAACAAAACTTCCAACAGCCTCCACCTTACCAATAGGGTTTCCAACAACCCCAAAGAAGATTTGAATCCCAATCATTAACAAGCCATCAATAAGGGAATCCCCCACCAAAGCTATATTCTAATACTGATGATCTTTTGAAACAAATTATTCATAATCAACCGAATGAGTTGAAGAGTCAAGTTTCGGAGCTGAGGGAGTTGAAGACTCAAATGAGCCAGATTGACACTGCCCTCCATGAACTGGTAAGTAAGAATTTTGGAAATCTACCTTCCCAACCTACTCCAAATTCCAATGGGAATGTCAGTGCCATCACATTGAGAAGTGGGAAGAAAACAACTGATACATCTGCACCTATCGTTCCACCGGGATTCACCTCAACTCTGAAGAAGCCCCATTCCACACCAACTGATGAGAAATCCAAGGAGAAAGATAAAGGTAAGAAAAATATTAAGGATGTTCCTCCTAAACCCCTTCCATTTCCAAACAGAGTTTTACAAACCAAAAATATGGCTGAATAAGTAATGAAAAATGAGGTTTTGGATACATTAAAGAGTGTGGAGATCAATATTCCTCTACTTGAAGCCATAAAAAAATCCCAAGGTATGAGTAATTATTAAAAGAACTTCGTACCAATCGAAGAGGGCTCAAGGGAAATGAGAGAATCAGTCTTGGAAAGAATGTTTCAGCACTCATTACACCAACTCTAGTAATGCCAACAAAGTGTAAGGATCCAAGGACATTCACCATACCATGCACCATAGGGGAGTTTCACTTTTCTGATGCTCTTTGTGATCTGGGAGCTTCCATAAATGTGATTCCTCACTCAGTATTCTCTTCTTTGTAGGTTGGTGAGCTGAAACTGATGAGAGTAGTGGTGCAGTTGGAAAATAGAGCTACAACATATTCAGTGGGAGTCCTTGAGGATGTACTTGTCCGGGTAAGAGACATGATCTTTACAGCAGATTTCTACGTGCTTAACATGGAGTATGATCAGGTAAGTTCTCATGCTCCCATTATCTTAGTTATAAACTTCCTCAAAACTACAAAAACTATCATAAATGTCAATGAGGGTACACTTTACATGGAGTTTGGGGATGAATTTGTGATATTTAATGTTATGGACTCCATGAAGTACCCCTCATAGGACCATTCTGCATTTGTTATCTCCCATTTTGAACCACTAAATAAAAACCCCATGTAATTTTATTGTCCTATGCTTAAGGAGATTATGAGTATTGGTTCTAGTTTGATGTTTAAGAGTACTTCCACACATATTTATAATGCACAAAACTCTCTTAGATTTGATTTTGAAATGGAATCATATTCTAGTCATTTGAACTCTAATTATGACATGGCTATTGAGTAAGCTGATGGATTTGATGCTTTATTATCTGATTGTGATGATTTATATTCTGATACTGATGCTCTTTGTGCACATATTTTAGTTCCTTAAATGTCTCCATCCATACACCGCCCCCCCTTCATTGGAGCTCAAGTCATTTCCAACAAATCTCAAATACTCATACTTATTGAGTGGCGAGATATTACCTATTATAATTGCTAATAATCTTCCTTTTGAACATAAAGAAAAACTTTTGAATATTTTGAGGGAGAACATTAAGGCAATTGGGTGGACCTTGGATAACATATTAGGTATTAGACCCTCCATTTGTATGCATAGGATTATTTTAGGGGATGGGGCTAAACCAGTGAGGCAACCACAAAGGAGACTCAATCCAACCCTTCTGGAAGATGTTAAAAAAGTGGTTAAAAAATTGCTCGAGGCAGGTATAATCTATCCCATTTCAGATTCCCAGTGGGTGAGTCCTATTCAAGTTGTGCCTAATAAAATTGGTGTTACAATTGTTAAAAATGAGAAATATGAGTTAGTTCCAATGAGGGTGAAAAATAGTTTGCGTGTGTGTATTGATTATAGGAAACTAAATCAGTCCACTTGCAAAGACCATTTCCCCCTCTCATTTATTGATCAGATGCTTGAGAGGCTAGTTGGGAAAACATACCACTATTTCTTGGATGGATTTTCTGGATATTTTCAGGTTCTTATTGCTCTGGAGGATCAAGAGAAGACAAAATTCACTTTTCCATTTGGTACGTTTTCCTTCCAAAGGATTCCATTTAGACTTTGCAACGCCCCAGGTACCTTCCAGAGATGCATGGTGAGTATTTTTTCTAATTTTATTAAGAACTGCATGGAGGTATTTATGGATGATTTTACAGTGTATGGGTCTTCATTTTATGATTGTATCTCTAGTTTGGGAAAGGTGTTGAATCATTGTATTGAGAAGAATCTGGTCTTGAACTTTGAAAAGTGTCATTTCATGGTAGAGCATGGCATTGTCTTAGGGCATGTAGTGTCAAAACATGGGATACAAGTTGATAGATCTAAGGTAGACATTATTTCATCCTTACCATATCCTTTATGTGTGCATGATGTTAGATATTTCCTAGGGCATGCAGGATTTTATCGGCGCTTCATCAAAGATTTTAGAAAGATTGCTCTTCCTATGTCACGATTACTTCAAAAGGATTCTGATTTTGTGTTTGATGATTCTTGTAGGACTTACTTTGATGAGATAAAGAAGTTTCTGACCACTCCACCGATCATACAGCCCCCACGGTAGGAGATTCCTTTTGAGCTTATGTGTGATACCTCTAACTTCACAGTTGGAGTTGTCTTATCTCAGAGGGTGGAGGGACGTTCACATGTGATTGTCTATGCATTGAGGACACTAGATTCAGCCTAATAAAACTACACAACCACGGAAAATGAGTTTCTTGATGTTATATTTGCTTTATATAAATTCCTTTCATATTTATTGGGCTCTAAAGTAGTTGTTTTTTCTGACCATGCAGCTCTGAGGTACCTCTTGAAGGAGCCAGAGGAAAAGCCCAGGCTAATACGATGGATGCACCTTCTTCAAGAATTTGATATTGAGATAAAGGAAAATAAGGGGTCAGAAAACTTGGTGTCAGACCACATGATTAGGATTACTCACAAACTAGATGATGACACCTTGCACCAGGTACCACTTTGGGACACTTTCCTAGATGAGCATCTTTATTCCATCTCAGATACACATCCTTGGTGTGCATATTTAGTTAACTACCTTGTTTCCTTTGAAATACCTGCAAATTTAAAGAAACATCAAGTCCAAAAGTTAAAGAGTGGGTCGAGATTTTATGTTTGGGATGATCCATACCTTTGGCGCATGTGTATTGACCAAGTTATTAGGAGGCGTGTTCCTGATCATGAGTTTGAGTTTGTTCTGTAGTTCTGTCATACACTTGCTTATGGTGGACACTTTGGACCCCAACGGATAGCTAGGGAAGTTTTGGACTCTAGATTATATTGTCTTATCTTATTCTATGATGCCCATGTATTTTGTAAGTCATGCTCTCATTGCCAACACACTGGGAACATTTCTAGGAGACATGAGATGCCCCAACAACCCATACTATTCTGTGAGATTTTTGATGTATGGGGCATCGATTTAATGGGTCCTTTTCCTAGTTCCTTTGGTTTTTTGTATATTTTTTTTGCTGTTGATTATGTGAGTGAATGGGTGGAGGATAAGGCCACCAAGACTAATGATTCTCATGTTGTTGTGGACTTTGTCAAAGCGCAGATTTTTTGCAGGTTTGGAGTACCGAATGCCATCATCAGTGACCAAGGAACACACTTCTGCAACCAGAATCTTTCTTCCCTTCTTCAGAAGTATGGGGTGACACACAAAACATCAACACCATACCACCCCCAAAAAAATGGCTAGGATGAGGCTTCAAATCGTGAGTTGAAACAAATTTTAGAGAAAATTTTGCAGCCGAATAGGAAAGATTAGAGAAAGCGCTTAGATAATGCGCTTTGGGCTTATAGGACAACATACAATACACCCATTGGTATTTCCCTATTTCGGATTGTTTTTGGGAAAACGTGTCATCTCCCTATGGAAGTTGAGCATCGAGATTATTAGGCTATAAAGAAATGCAACATTGATTTGGCCCAAGATGGAATCCAAAGGAAGCTGCATATTCAAGAGCTTGAGGAGATTCGATTGTCTTAATATGAGAACTCAAGGCTCTACAAGGAAATATCAAAAGAATATCATGAAAAAATGATCCAACAAAGTGAGTTTCATGTTGGAGAGAAAGTCCTTCTCTACAGTTCACGACTGAAGTTGATGCCAGGTAAGTTGCATTCCATATGGTTAGGTCCTTATGTTGTGACTAATGTTTTTCCTTATGGTGCAGTTGAGATCACACAAGAGGACATGGGAAGGAGATTTTGTAAAGACCCATAAAATTCAAGGGAAATTTTTTTCTTAATTTTCTTTGGGATTTTACAAGAATGCAGTTTCAGACGGCACTTGATTCTGAGGCCCAGTGTGCCCGAAATTTCTATCCGAAGTTTAGCTTGGGTACGTTCAGTGAACGAACGAGCGTGAATTTCTAACTTTTGAACTGGTGCTCAGAATCAAATTCTGAGGGCACCGATGGAACCGTAGCGCCGATAATTTCTTAGTAACGCCTTTTCTGGAGTTGCGTTTGCTCGTTATGAATTGTTTAAATTTGTGGATTAAGTGTTAATGAAATAAAATTTTCGTTAAGAATTTTATTTCCCTTTCCATGAGTTAGAACCTAAGTGTAGGAGTTAGGGTGGGACCAACTGTTTGTTAGTTTTTGTTGAGTGGATTAAAGGTGAGGTGGGGCCCACACGAGCCCCCACCTTTTCAAATCCCTTAACTCCCTAACTCCTCTTAACCCCCCACTTAAGTTGTGTAACTCTTATAACTTTTTAACTTCCCATTAATTGGGTGACTTTACCTCTCCTCTCTTTAAGTATGCCAACACCCAATTCAATTATTTAATTTAAGTTTTGAATTTTTGAATTGTGGCTTAAGTTAATAAAATAAGGGTGAGCCTTATTTTATTTTGGTTGGATGTTGTGTGTGGACAATTGAGGAGAGAGCTCTTCATCTTCATCACGAAGAACACCAAGACTTCGATGAAGAACGTTGTCACCGTAAGAAGAGATCGACGTGTCGTCTCTTCTCCTCTTCGCAGCCGGTGTGTTTCTAAAGATCGACGATGCACCCACTTTCAGTCTTCTTCCCATGTCAACGAAAATGAGACGCCACTTCCTCCTCGGGCGTTCTCTGTCAACTTACAAAGCTTCACCTCGCGACGTCGTTTTCCATGGAGAACCCTCGTTCTAGCTACGCTCAAGTAGGGGTTTATTTAATTATTTTCATTCGTGAATTCTACTTTGTCGTCCTTCGTGAATTTACGACCAGTTGCTATCGATTAATGAGAGGGGGCCGGACCGCACAAACACGGCCGACCCTCCTCCAATTTGAATGTTGTTTCTAATATGGTTGGGACAGAATGGCGTGGTGTCTTCGCACCACGCGGGATCGTACGACAAGTAATGTGCGGCGCCGTCGCACCGCGCCGTGAAGTTGAACAAGGACGCGACGCCGTCGCGCCGCGTCGAAGAAAACCGAAGACACCGCTACCGGAGCGGGGCCACGGCGGAGGGGAGCGGTGTCGTCGCACCGCGTTGAACGAACCAGGCCGCAGCCGGTTCCGGGCCACGGCGGAGCAGGGTGACCGGCGGCCGGTTCCGGGCCGCCGGTGTCGGCGAAGGAGGAAGGACTGGTCGTCACCGGTCCTTGTTGGCAGAACCGGCCGGTCGGTGTAGGCCGTCCGGACAAAGGGAAAACCAGGGGAATTAATTCCCCCGGCCGGCCAAGCAAGCGGCCCCATTAATGGGGCCGCGGTTACGGGGAAACTGGGGGGGCAGCACCTCCCCCCCGCGAGCCGGATTGGCTCGGCCACTTGGCCGAGCCAGCTAGCGCCAGCGCGTCGGGTCGCTGGCCGGGCCGACCCGGACCTGGGTCGGGTCGACCCGGTTCGGGCCAATCGGGGGGTCTCGGGCCGGGTCGGTCTCGGGCCCGAAACCCCCATTTTCGGACCATCTTTGGTCTTTTTCCTATAACTTGGTCTACGAACATCCAAACGACACACCGTCAGTTGCGTAGTGATCCTTGAATCGAGACGGTCGTTTCGGTATATAGCACTCAAGGTTTCGGAATAATTTGGGTTTTGCCAGGTTGGTTCGTACACGAAACCAACCGGGCCCTCGGAGCGGAAATGCTCATATCTTAAGCTCCGGATGTCCGATTGGTGTGCCGTCGACTTTTTTGGATTCCTCTAAGTGAGACAGATCTTTTGGATTACTCTGCCCAAGGTTTTGACGTAGGTGGAGTACGTTCGGGTTGGTTTTTCCTTAAAAACCAACCGGGCCCCTAGGACAAAAAAAACCAATAACTCTCAGACCGGGCGTCCGATCGACGCGTCGTCTGCGACGTTGAGTTCCTATTGACGATATGGAACTTTTGGATACATCAACTCTGGACTATGTGTCAGTTGATGTATCAGCCTCTCGGCTCGTGGAGCGGACCCTCCCGAGCGAGCTTACTGTGTGCGGGAACCCTAGAGCTGGCTGCGTTTGCTACTGTGATGACGACAACAGTACAGAAATCCTCAGTGGATTTGATGGAGACGACTACAACACTCAGCGATCCTATGTGGATCAGTGCTACCGATCCTGTGTGGGTCCGATCCTGTGTGGGTCCGATCCTGTGTGGGTCAGTGCTCAACGGTTCTGTGTGAGCCAGCGCCTACAGATCCTGTGTGGGTCTGATCCTGTGTGGGTCTTTACGGGGGTTAGTTTCCTATCGATCCTTTGTGGGTCATTACGGGGGTTAGTACCTATCGATCCTTTGTGGGTCCGACGACTTAGATGGATCAGTGATCATCTCTATCGTCTTTTGAAGAAGTATACCTATGTGAGCTGAATCCTGTTTGCTTTCCTATATGGATTGTATTGTGCTATCCTATGTGGATTTACGTTTTGCTTTCCTGTGTGGACTGGGTGGTACTCGGGCTCGGATGTTGGAGCCGAACGAGAATTGATGACTTAGTTATATGTATGGGCATATACCTAAGCAGAGTCGGATGTTACTTCGTGATTGTATCTTTCCCTTTTGGATTATCCTTTGTGGATTCTGGGAGACCTTCGGGGGTCTCGAGTCCCTACTGAGTAGCTTATACTCACCCCTACACGAGCTATTCCCGCACTACGTTGTGTTGGTTGCAGACGATGGACAGCGTTGATCGTGGTGGAGGCTTGCGGAGCAGGACGGTACCTGGAGGTGGACCACTGGGCGGGACGTACTCGGAGAGGTAGGCTGGACCTGAGGAGCAGTGGAGGCTTTCTGTACCCACCCTTCAGGTGAGATTTCCAGTGGACAGCTCGACGTTGTGGATTTACTTTTCAGTTTCTGTTTTTCCCTTTCCAGTTGTACTTTACTTTCAGTTTGGGTTTGTATACTGGCCCACTTACTTTTCCGCACTTACTATTGTACTCTGTTTTTACTTAGTGTTTACTTCTACTGCTTGCTTGCTCTGTGGACTTTGTTTACTTATCAAAGGCAATGCCTTCCCTTTTTACCGGTATTTATGCCTTGGTGCTAGTCGCCAGCCCCTGGACTATGGAAGGCGGGCCTGGGGTAGTCACGACACGGGCCCCGAGGACGGGTCGTGACAAATTGGTATCAGAGGAGTTCGGTTCTACCGCAGAACATGGACTCTGATCTTTTTCTATGTGAAGAAATGATGTTAAGCGTATTGAGTGTGGTTATCAGTCCAGGGAGTCCAGTGTTGGTGCGGCGGCCGACGTATCCGTACACCAGGACCCTGACTTCTGATTTCCGACTTAATGCACGAAAACATTGATTGCATGTGTGTTTCAAGTTTTCTTTGTGATTACTTTGTATCAGCTCACCAGGTATACTGTTCTGACCGTGGCGCACCTGTTCCCTTTTCAGGATGGCCCCACGATGACAGCCAGCTAGGGTTCCGAGAGTCGAGCGTGACGACAGCCCACCGAGCGACGAGGCCTCGGTGTTGGGCCCTTTATCACCAGTGGCACCGGCGGTAGCTCTACCCGCCGAGCCACCAATGCTTCCAGCCCCAGCCGCTGATGATGCACGTCGCTATAGTGCACTGCATGAGTTCTAGCGCCAACGACCACCCAGGTTCTGCGGGGAGACGGACCCCCAGGCAGCCGAGGACTGGCTGGAGGCAGTGGTATGAGTTTTTCGGTTAGTGAGGACACCAGCAAACCTCATGGTGATCCTCGCAGTGAGCCTATTGCACGCAGCAGCGGGCCGATGGTGGATCTTGATGCTCCAGGTGCACGATGAGGCATCTCTCCTTTGGAAAGACTTTGAGGGCCTCTTCCGCTCAGAGTTCGTCCCGGCCACCCTCCATGCGGTGCGCATCCAGGAGATTCTTAAGCTGCGGCAGGGCAGCTTGACGGTCGCCCAGTACTCGACGAGATTTACCGATCTCTCGCGCTACTCTACAGACATGGTACGGGACCCATTCTTCTGTGCCCGAACCTTTGAGCAGGGATTAAGACACGAGATCAGGGCATTGCTGATCTCCCTTAGCATTCCAACTCAGACAGGAGTACTGGAGCGAGCCCTTTTGATCGAGAGTTTTCTTACTGAGTCTACACCAGCACCGAGACCCACCGCAGGGCGGCACATAGCAGAGTCTTCTGAAGCAGGCAGTTGACGGATGAATCATGGGTCCAGGCAGACCAGAACCTCAGGCAGACGACCTCAGGACACTGGATCAGCAGTGCGGGGCACACAGCATGGATCCAGTCTTTCGAGAGGCGGGCAGTGCTACTCATGCGGCGGGCAGGGCCACATGGCTCGTGATTGCCCGACCCGCCGTGCCGAGGAGCAGCAGACGGTTGAGGGAGCACCAAGGCAGAGGCAGAGGGTTGACCGTGGAGGTCCGCAGGGAGCAGGCGGACGAGGCAGAGGAGCTGGCCGAGCAGTAGGTGGTGGGCGACGCTTTGAGACCCTACCACCACCACCACCAGGAGGTCCACCCCGACCATAGGGAGCTGGCGGGCAGAGATAGGAACAGCTCCAGGCAGTGGAGTCCTACGACCACGGCGCGCCCGAGATGATTCGAGGTACTATCTGTGTCTATTCCACCCTTTCTTCAGTTCTTATAGACACAGGAGCGAGCCATTCTTTCATAGCCCCTGCCCTTGTTCGGAGCTCGGAGATTCCGACAGAGCCGTTGGCTCGATCCTTACGGCTAGAGACTCCTACGGGAGCAGACTCGACGATTACGCACTGGTGCCGGTAGTGTGAGCTTACTCTAGGAGGTGAGAGCTTCGGCTGGGATCTTCTTGTAGCGGCGTCGAGGCCTTACGACGTCATCTTGGGCATGGATTGGTTGTCTACATTCCATGCACAGATTGACTGTATTAGGAGCAAGGTGCGATGTGTATGCACCGACTGGAGCAGGTTCACCTTCACCGGCGAGAAGGGAGCCTTTTCAGCACAGGATGGACTTCCGTGGAGGAGAGGACAACCCATCACTCACCAGTTGGATAGTCTCATCCTAGGAGCAGTTGACGTGCGGAGTCCTGGTTTTCCTGCAGTGGTGGATCAGTATGCGGACGTCTTTCCCGACGACGTTCCAGGCCTACCTCCTCGCAGAGAGGTAGACTTTTATATTGACCTGTACCCCAGGACAGCCCCGATATCGACTCCAGCATATCGGATGGCCCCCGCCGAGCTATGAGAGCTACGGGTACAGTTGGAGGACTTGCAGGGAAAGGGGTTCATCCGACCCAGTGTTTCACCCTGGGCTTCCCCGATTTTGTTCGCCAAGATGGCGGACGGGAGCTTGCGACTTTGTGTCGACTATCGTCTCCTGAACCAGGTGACAGTGAGGAACAAGTATCCGCTACCAAGGATTGATGACCTCTTCAATCAGCTCAAGGGAGCACGGTGGTTCTCAAAGATAGACCTCAGGTCAGGCTATCATCAGCTCAAAGTTTGAGACGATGACGTGCAAAAGATGGCCTTCAGATGTCGGTATGGCCACTATGAGTTCTTGGTTATTCCATTCTGTGTAACCAATGCTCCAGCAGTGTTCATGGCCCTCATGAATAGGATCTTTCAGCCATACTTCGATCGATTTGTCGTGGTCTTCATCGACGACATTTTGATTTACTCGACGACTGAGGAGGAGCACGCCTACCACTTACGGGTTGTACTAGACACACTCCGAGAGCACCAGCTTTATGGAAAGCTCTCGAAGTGTCAGTTATGGATACGTGAGGTCCACTTCTTTGGACACGTCATCTCTGAGGCGGGAGTTGCGGAGGATCCTACGAAGATCGAGGTAGTGCTAGCTTGGGAGCCACCCAGGAGCGTGACGGAGGTGCGGAGTTTCTTGGGACTAGTTGGATACTACTGTAGATTTGTTCCAGACTTCTCCAGAGTTGCGGCACCACTCTCAAATTTGACAAAGAAGGGGAAACCCTTTGTATGGTCAGACAGATGTCAGTATAGATTCCAGGAGCTGAGACAGAGATTGACCAGCGCACCTATCTTGAGGTTTCCTGAGGAAGGAGTTGGGTACGTAGTCTACTGCGATGAATCAGGGACCGGTCTTGGATGTGTCCTGATGCAAGAGAGGTCCGTGATCGCCTATAGATCACGTCAGTTGAGGTCTCATGAGCAGAACTACGCTACCCATGACCTAGAGTTAGCAGCAGTGGTCTTCGTTCTGAAGACATGGTGACACTACCTGATGGGAGAGCGCTTTACAGTCTTTTATGACTATCAGAGTCTCAGATACATCTTCTCTTAGAAGGATATGAATCTAATACAGCGGTGATGGCTCGAGTTCCTCCAGGACTATGAATTTGATATAGTCTATACTCCTGGGAAGGGGAACGTGGTAGCCGATGCTCTCAGCACAAGGACGGGCATTCAGCTACTTGAGGAGGCGACAGAGTAGCTAGCCTCTTTGCAGATATCCTTCGTGGATAGAGATGGAGCAGCCTTTCTTCAGTCTCTCACAGTCACTCCTCCACTACTACAGCGGGTCAGAGAGGCACAGCGTGGGGACGCTGACTGTGAGACGCGGCGTGCACAGATATCCTCTGGACAGGCACCTGATGGTTTTTCCTTTGGAGCAGAGCACGACATCCTTTTCAGAGGACGTACCTTGGTACCAGTTGCTTTATGGGAGGAGGTGATGAGAGAGTTTCACACTTCTCCTTTGGCGGTACATCCTGGAGTGGCGAAGATGTACCAGGATCTCAGACGACAGCACTGGTGGCCCGGCATGAAGAAGGCTGTGGTAGAGTTCGTTTCTCGATGCCTCACCTGCCAGCAGGAGAAGGCTGAGCCCCAGGTACCAGAAGGCTTGGTACAACCCTTAGAGGTCCCGGAGTGGAAGTGGGACGGAATATCTATGGACTTCGTGACTGGACTTCCACGCACTTCCAGAGGTCACGACTCTATTTGGGTGATTGTCGACCGACTCACCAAGTCGGCACACTTCTTACCCATCAGAGAGCAGGGCTCAGTGGAGAGCTTGGGATGACTTTACATTCAGGATATTGTACGGCTTCACGGTGTGCCATCATCTATCGTCTCCTATCGAGATGCTCGCTTTACTTCCCGGCTTTGGAAGGGGTTGTAGGAGGCGTTCGGGACGCAGCTACGTCTGAGCACAGCCTTTCACCCTCAGACGGATGGTCATACGGAGAGGACCATTCAGACTCTCTAGGACATGCTCTGTGCATGTGTCCTCGACTTTGGTCGTAGCTGGGAGGACCACCTACCCTTGGTGGAGTTCGCTTACAACAACAGCTACCACTCCACCATTGGGATGGCACTATACGAGGCGTTGTACAACCGACCTTGTAGATCTTCTTTGTGCTGGACAGACCCTGGAGAGTCAACACTTGTGGGACCGGAGATGGTCCAGGCCATGGCAGAGAAGGTCCAGGTCATCCAGGAGTGGATGAGGACAGCTCAGAGCCGGCAGAAGTCTTATGCTGACAGGAGGCAGAGGCCACTAGAGTTCGAGGATGGCGACCACGTCTTCTTGCGTGTCTCACCTCGACATGGATTACGGAGATTTGGCCGGGGCGGCAAGTTGTCTCCACGCTTCATCATACCATTCCAGGCCCTCGACAGGATTGGCGAGGTGGATTATCGCCTGGCTATACCACCTCAGTTGCACCGGGTGCACGACGTCTTCCACGTATCTCAGCTGAGGAGATACGTGCACGACCCGACACATATCATTGACCATGGGGAGCTTGAAGTTGATGATGGGGTGACTTTTGTGGAGGTTCTAGTGGAGATCGAGGATCGACAGGAGTGGGTCCTGCGTGGACGGTCGATTCCTCTAGTGGGCATCAGATGGCAGCACAGGAACCTCCAGGAGAGCACTTGGGAGCGGGAGGCTCAGATGCGTGCTCAGTACCCACTTTTGTTTCCCTAGCTTATGATGTATCTTTACGGGGACGTAAAGCCCTGAGGTGGGAGTAATGTAAAGACCCGTAAAATTCAAGGGAATTTTTTTTCTTAATTTTCTTTGGGATTTTACAAGAACGTAGTTTCAGACGGCACTTGATTCTGAGGTCCGGTGTGCCCAGAATTTCTATCCAATGTTTAGCTTGGGTACGTTCAGTGAACGAACGAGCGTGAATTTCTAACTTTTAAACCGGTGCTCAGAATTGAATTCTGAGGGCACCAATGGAATCGTAGCGCTGGTAATTTCTTAGGAACGCCTTTTCTGGAGTTGCGTTTTCTCATTATGAATTGTTTAAATTTATGGATTAAGTGTTAGTGAAATAAAATTTTCGTTAAGAATTTTATTTCCCTTTCCATGAGTTAGAACCTAAGTGTAGGAGTTAGGGTGGGACCCACTGTTTGTTATTTTTTCTTGAGTGGATTAAAGGTGAGGTGGGGACCACACGAGCCCCCACCTTTTTAAATCCCTTAACTCCCTAACACCTCTTAACCCCCCACTTAAGTTGTGTAACTCTTATAACTTTTTAACTTCCCATTAATTGGGTGACTTTACCTCTCCTCTCTTTAAGTATGCCAATACCCAATTCAATTATTTAATTTAAGTTTTGAATTTTTGAATTGTGGCTTAAGTTAATAAAATCAGGGTGAGCCTTATTTTATTTTGGCTGGATGTTGTGTGTGGACAATTGAGGAGAGAGCTCTTCATCTTCATCAAGAAGAACACCAAGACTTCGACGAAGAATGTCGTCACCGTAAGAAGAGATCGACGTGCCGTCTCTTCTCCTCTTCGCAGCCGGTGTGTTTCTGAAGATCGACGATGCACCCTATTTCAATCTTCTTCCTGTGTCAACGAAAAGGAGACGCCACTTCCTCCTCGGGCGTTCTCCATCAACTTACGGAGCTTCACCTTGCGACGTCATTTTCTGTGGTGAACCCCCGTTCTAGCTACGCTCAAGTAGGGGTTTATTTAATTATTTTCGTTCATGAATTCTACTTTGTCGTCCTTCGTGAATTTACGACCAGTTGCTATCGATTAACGAGAGGGGGCCGGACCGCACAAACATGGCCGACCCTCCTCCAATTTGAATGTTGTTTCTAATATGGTTGGGACGGAATGGCGTGGTGCCGTCGCACCACACGGGATCGTACGGAAAGTAATGCGCGGCACCGTCGCGCCACACCGTGAAGTTGAACAAGGACGCGACGCCGTCGCGCCGCGTCGAAGAAAACCGAAGACACCGCGGCCGGAGCGGGGCCGCGGCGGAGGGGCGCGGTGCCGTCACACCGTGCCGGACGAACCAGGCCGCGGCCGGTTCCGGGCCGCAGCGGAGCAGGGTGACCGACGGCCGGTTTCGGACCGCCGGTGTCGGCGAAGGAGGAAGGACCGGCCGTCGCCAGTCCTTGTTGGCAGAACCGGCTGGCCGGTGTGGGCCAGCCGGACAAAGGGAAACCGGGGGAAATAATTCCCCTGGCCGGCCAAGCAAGAGGCCTCATTAATGGGGCCGCGGTTACGTGGAAACCGGGGGGGCAGCGCCTCCCCCCCGCGAGCCGGAAGGGCTCGGACGCTTGGCCGAGCCAGCTGGCGCCAGCGCGCCGGGTCGCCGGCCGGGTTGGGCCGTCGGGCCAGGCCGGGCCGCTCCGGGCCGGGCCAACCCAGACCCGGGTCGGGTCGCCCGGTTTGGGCCGACCGGGGGGTCTCGGGCCGGGTCGGTCTCGGGCCCGAAACCCCCGTTTTCGGACCGTCTTTGGTCTTTTTCCCATAACTTGGGCTACGGACCTCCGAACGACACATCTTCAGTTGAGTAGTGATCCTTGAATCGAGACGGGCGTTTCGGTATATCGTACTCAAGTTTTCGGAATACTTTGGGTTTTGCCGGGTTGGTTCGTACACGAAACCAACCGGGCCCTCAGAGCGGAAACGCTCATATCTTAAGCTCCGGACGTCCGATTGATGTACCATCAACTTTTTTGGATTCCTCTAAGTGAGACGGATCTTTTGGATTACTTTTCCCAAGGTTTGGACGCAGGTGGAGTACGGTCGGGTTGGTTTTGCCTTAAAAACCAACCAGGCCCCTGGGACAAAAAAACCAATAACTCTCAGACCGGGCGTCCGATCGACGCACCATCTGCGACGTTGAGTTCCTATTGATGATATAGAACTTTTGGATACATCAACTCTGGACTATGTATCAGTTGATGTATCAGCCTCTCGGCTCGTGGAGCGGACCCTCCCGAGCGAGCTTGCTGTGTGCGGGAACCCTAGAGCTGGCTGCGTTTGCTACTGTGACGACGACGACAGTACAGAAATCCTCAGTGGATTCGACGGCGACGACTACAGCACTCAGCGATCCTATGTGGATCAGTGCTACCGATCCTGTGTGGGTCCGATCCTGTGTGGGTCAGCGCTCAGCGGTTCTGTGTGAGCCAGCGCCTACAGATCCTATGTGGGTTCGATCCTGTGTGGGTCTTTGCGGGGGTTAGTTTTCTATCGATCCTTTGTGGGTCATTGCGGGGGTTAGTACCTATCGATCCTTTGTGGGTCCGACAAATTAGATGGATCAATGATCATCTCTATCATCTTTATAAGAAGTATACTTGTGTGAGCTGAATCCTGTTTTCTTTCCTATGTGGATTGTGTTGTGCTATCCTGTGTGGATTTACGTTTTGCCTTCCTGTGTGGACTGGGTGGTACTCGGGCTCAGATGTTGGAGCCGAACGAGAATTGATGACTTAGGTATATGTATGGGAATATACCTAAGTATAGTCGGATGTTACTTCGTGATTGTATCTTTCCCTTGTGGATTATCCTTTGTGGATTTTGGGAGACCTTCGGGGGTCTCGGGTCCCTACTGAGTAGCTTATACTCACCCCTGCACGGGCTATGCTCGCACTACATTGTGTTGGTTGCAGATGACGGGCAGCGTTGATCGTGGTGGAGGCTTGTGGAGCAGGATGGTACCTGGAGGTGGACCACTGGGCGGGACGTACTCGGAGAGGTAGGATGGACCCGAGGAGCAGTGGAGTCTTTCTGTACCCACCCTTAAGGTGGGATTTCCAGTGGACAGCTCGACATTGCGGCTTTACTTTTCAGTTGTTGTTTTTCCCTTTCCAGTTGTACTTTACTTTCAGTTTGGGTTTGTGTATTGGCCCACTTACTTTTCCGCACTTACTGTTGTACTCTGTTTTTACTTAGTGTTTACCTCTATTGCTTGCTTGCTCTGTGGACTTTGTTTACTTATCAAAGGCAATGCCTTCCCTTTTTACCAGGATTTATGCCTTGGTGCTAGTCGCCAACCCCTGGTCTATGGAAGGCGGGCCTGGGGTAGTCACAACACGGGCCCCGAGAACGGGTCGTGACAGCTTTACAGTTAATGGGAAACATTTGAAGAGATGCATTGAGGGACTTACTACTGATGTAGTGGATTTCATCACACTGCATGACCCCATTATCACTTGAGCATATCAGGTTGTTCCTAACCCTTTCAATTTTTTATTTGTTGTCCTATTTTAAATTATACATTTCATGTGAATATATCATCTCATTGGTTCACATTTAGGACAATGAAATATTTTATGTGTGGGGGAGGAAACCTTTTAGTTTAGTAATTTCAATCATTTTCCTGTTTTTCAATTATAAAAAAATTTGTGCATTTTTCAAATTTTGTGTGTTTATTTTTCAATTTTTTGTGTGTTTTTGAAACTTTTGAGCTGAAATGATTCTCATCACCATTTTGAAATCCATATCAATAAGTGAAAAAAATTATCCCATGAAATCGAGCTTAAATGAATACTGAAAAGGACTTTGTTTCAAGTTCAAATCTTTAGTAATTTCATGAAAAGTATTCTGAATTTTGAATCCCATGCCACATCTCACTGTCTTTATATTTGAAATCACTTTTCTATGAGGCTTCTGAACCATTATTTTCATATTCTTTACATTTAACTCATTTCTTAAGAGAACCAAACCATGCTTGATTTAACCAGAATTTGATTTATTCCTATCAAAACTTGAGGGTTTGAGCTACTTATGTTTAAATGATTGAGGCATTTGTTTGGTATTAAAGCCCCTATTTCAAAGAATCCTTTTTTGTAATTTCCTACCTTGAACATTTAATCATTTTATTCCTTAGAATCCATGAACAACCAGTTAGGTTAGCCACATTACAAGCCAATTTTCCCTATCGAACCAACTCTTGAAGTGAAATTTCATAATCTAGTTGAGCCTGAGTGTGGGGGAAGCTGTCTTGTGTTGTGATACCACGTTATGTGATAATTTAGATGAAAAATAAAATTCCAAAGAGACGTGTTTGCTACTAAAAAAATCATTCTGTTGAAAGTTGTGCCTTTCTAGAGATTTCATGATAAAAAAAATTTGTTCCTTTCTGGAGCTTCTGATGAATAAAGAAAGTTGTGCCTATTTGGAGCTTTCATGAAAAACTATGTTTGAGAGGATTGAAATTTTTGTTGCTGAAATGATGAATGGTGTAAAATTTCCATGAGTCTTCATGATTATTGAGCTGAATTGATATTAAGAGGTGTGGGGAGGAGACCATACTTGAGTGACAATTAGAATAATGCAATTTTGCTTCAAAAAGAGTCAAGCCCCCCTCATTCAGCCTCAAAAATTTTCACATCTTAATCCTACCAACCAAAAGCCACAGAACAACCCTGGAAAGTTCTCATGATAAAAATATGTCCTTTAATCACATCAGGTGGCAATATAGGAATTTATCAATCCTATGGTGACCCTTGTATGAGTTTGGATGAGAAAGACATTTCTAAAAAATCGACATTTGTGTGATAAGAGAAAATTCAAGTGAGGTAAGTGTTTTGTGCATGGGAGGATAAATGAAGTTGAAATATATTGAATAATATAAATGGATAACTTGAAATAATGGTTTTTTATGAGGCATGATATCTTTTTTTTCTTGGTTTGGAATTTTTGGATCTCAAGGATATGTGTTTTAAAATTTGTTTTGATTTGATATTGATGTGTACTTAATATGAGGTTTTGCCCAGGAGTGCAAAAGGGTAAGTGTGGGAGAGTTGATAAAACACTATTTTGTTGAATATTTTATTGATAATAAATTAAATAATTTCCTCACATTGTGCTAAATATGTTCATTTATGAAATATTTGGGATTAGATCATTCATTTGAAAATTTCATGAAATCTCCAGTTTTACCCTTTTAAAATGAACTGTATTATTTCGAACATAAATATTTTAATATGACTTGTTTGAACTTAAAATTTTGTAAAAGTTTTCCTCACTTAATTTTCTACAACTTTTGTTCAGGATATTGGAGCTAAATCTTTCATTGGGTTGGACTAAATGGACCATGAAGGCAAAGATAAGCTGGACCCGCCAGATTGGACATTGGTTCTGTATTTGGGTCATAACGCCTTCATCCAAGCTTGGATTTGGCCCAAATATTGAGAGGATCTCTCCAAACCAATTTTTAACAAATAATTATTCTTTAATAACATCTGGTTCATGAGTTTTGGAGGTCAAATGGTTGGTGCAAGTTGGATTAAAATATTTGGCCGAGATTCCCCATTCACACTTGAAACCTCTTTAAACCTAGCCTCCCCTCCAATCTATAAATTAGTGTTTTTCTCATTTGGATGGGTTGGGACGTTCATTGGAAAGTTTAGGGAATATGATAAGTGGATACACTCCAATTCTCCAACCATTTAAATAAGGTTATCTCTTGAAGCAAGGATCCCTTTGACGAAGCCTTCTTCTTCTTATTCTTCGTGTTGTAATACTTTTGTTTGTTTAATAAAATTATTTGTTATTATTTTATTTATTATCTTATCTTCTGTTTTGTTCAAATTTATTCTTTTCTTAATCTTCCTAATTGGTCTGGAATTATTGAGTATAAACTAGATTGGGTTCTACCCTTTTTAAACCTTTTCACATGCAAACCGTTTCTACGATAACTACACCACCCATGGAAGAGTAGTTTTCTTAGTACTCGATCTACCTCTTACCTTATTCATTTATTTATTTTTAATCAATGTGATAGTGTAATTAAATTAATATGATCTATTAATTGAGTTTTCAATTTAAATGAAACTAATCAATCAATTGAACAATAAACACAAATCACGTGAGGTCGAGATTTTGTGTAAATTGTGAGAGCGCAAACTTAATCGGTAATACAAGACCACACGAGATAAGTTTGTAGAGTTAAAATATAATCCCTAAAATAAATTAATAATCATTTATAGAGTGGATATTTTCTCTAATTAACCACTTATCATAATCTAAACTTAGAACATCAATCAAAGTAGGGTGTTGCAATTGCGTGTTCCGAAGCTAGCATAGGGTTTAAGTAATTTCATATTTTTGGTTAAGTTAACTCCCGTAGGGTTAGAGGGTTAAAAAATTAGAGGATCATAAAATATTACTATTTCCACTTGGGAGTGGGTAACTACTATAAAATTGTAGCTGGTATATTGTGCTCATAAGAACTTGTATACCCAAAGCCCTATGAAAAATCTACCATAATCAAGACATAAAATGATCATCCCTATCTGATACCATGGTATGAGGAACCCCGTGAAGTTTCATTATCTCATGAATGTACAATATTTCAAGCTTATCAAATGATAATGTCTCCCTAATCAGTAGGAAATGAGATACCTTTGTGATCACATCCATAAGAACCCATAAAACATCACTACCTCGAGGCAACATTAGAAAACCGGTGAGAAAATTCATCATAACATATTCTTATTTCAACTTGGGAATGGGTAAATACTATAAAAGTCTAGATGGTCATTGGTGCTCTTTCTTCACCTAATAACAAGTGTAACACTTCGTAACAAAATCAGCTACCTCTTATTTCATCCTCAATCACTAGTATTGAAGGCGCATGCCATGATACATCTTGGTAACATTGAGATGTACTGCCTAAGTTGAGGCATGGAACTCTCGTATCATCTCCTCATGTATGTCTGTCGTAATCCAAACATGACCATGAACATGCATAATTTCATCCTCAACCATAGTCAAACCAGGAGGTGGGTCCTCACCTACCACACTCTCTTGTAGGACCAGGCCCTCAGAATCAGATAACTATCTCACCCTTACTTTATCCAAAAGATTGAAAGTAACTTCCAAGGATGAGAAAAAAGTCTTACCATGACCATCCTACACCTCCAAGTGCATCTCAAAGATTATGTTCATAATATTTCACTTGCTACTGGCCTCTTGAATTACCTGTATTTGAGTCCTCCTACTCAATGCATTGACAACTGTATTTCCTTTTCTAGGCATGTTGGAAAGATCAAAATCTAAAGACTATAGGTATTCAACCCACTTTTGTTGCATTAGATTCAATTCATGCTATGTAAAAATATACTTGAGGATTTTGTGGTCTTTGTACACCAAAAAATGCTCTCCCGATAAATAATGCCTCTAATAGCGTAAGGCATGAACAACAACAACTAACTCAAGATCATGCATTGGGTAGTTCCTCTCATGTGGCCTCAATTGATAAGACCCATATTCCATGACTCAATCCTCCTACATTAGAACTACTCCTAGCCTGATACCTAGTGTATTACAATACACATTGTATCTCCTACCCAACTCTAGAAGAATCAGGACCGACGCTGAAGTCAGTCTCCCTTTCAACTACTGAAAGGTTGTCTCACAGGTATCTATCCATACAAAATTCACACCCATCTTAGTTAATCCGATAAAAGGTTATTATAAGAATTATAAGTGCTATATGAAATTTCTATAATATCCATATATCCCCAAGAAACTCTATATGTCAAAGACTTTCTTGGGCTTCTCTTAGGAAACTACATCTCTCACCTTCTATGGATCAACTAATACTTTTTTCTGTAAGATAATATGACCCAAGAAGTGAATCTTATCCATCCAAAAGTGGCACTTAGTGAGATTATCATATAACTAATGCTCTCTTAGTGTATCCAAAATTATCTCAATATGTTTATCATGGTTATGTTGATTGTGAGAATACACCAAGATATAATCTATGAATAACACCACAAATGAATCTAGATAAGGATGGAAAAATTGATTCATTAGTACCATGAAAACTACTGGCATGTTCATAAGATCGAATAGAATAACCAGATACTCATATAAACCTTACCTACTAATAGAATTTGTATGAGGTATGTCTATAGGCTAAACACATACCTAGTGATAACTTGACCTCAAATAAATCTTTGAGAAAACCCAAGATCCTCAGACCTGGTCAAAGAGACCATCTATCCATGGAAATGGATACCAGTTCTTAACTTTTAGCTAGTTCAATTTCTAATAATCCACACATTTCTTAAGGGCTATGTCTTCCTTTTTCACAAAAAGGACTAGTGAACCCCATGGATAGGTATTGGTTCGTATAAAAACTTTTTCTTATAAGCCCCCGGGATGTTTCTTGAGCTCTTAAAACTCAATAGTATACATCCTATAAGGAGGAATAGGTATAGATGAAGCTCCTGGAACTAGCTCAATAGAGAAATACACCTCTCTCTTAGGAGGTAAACCAGAAAATTTGTTCGAGAAAACATCCCTAAAATAATGAACCAATGGAGGAAATTCCACCTGACCTATTCTCAGATCATCCAAATATAAACTAGCAATATGGGTTATCATGCCATCCATTCCATGATTCCCAGGTCCATCTCTACCTACCTGGACATCCCATTCACCCTTATGATTAAAAACTCCACCCACTAGTGATGTGAAGGACACCCTCCAGTGATAGAAATCAACATGGACTCAATAAGAAACTAGCCAGTCCATCCAAAGTATGACATCAAACCTTGTCATATAGAGGAAAAAAGATCCCACATGAAGTGACACTAACTAATCTCAATGGATCACTCCCTACATTGGCGTACACCCTCTATTATGATCCCCAATGGAGTATACAATGTCATAATTCCATCATAAAATTGAACAATGAGTCCAAGACTCTCTACAGTAGGTAAAAATATGAAACTATGAGAAGCTCATGTATCTAAAAGATCATATACTAGAGTATAGGCTACTAAAATCTCTCCTCTCACCATAGACGTTCTAATACTCTACTCCTTAGGTGTAAGATGTATAGAATATATATATCCTGGACCACATCCCTATGAAACAACCTCACTATCTTGAGTAGGCCCACTCTACTTTCTAGGTATAACCAGTTCTTATCTACCTCATCCATGACCACCACCTCATCCTGAATAGCCAAAACTACTCTAGCACTTATCTTGGTGTAGAGTTATGAATCTCTCCCTTGTACTAGGATTCGGTTTCAAACCCTTTCCATTGACTGCTAGAGGGAAGTCCCTATAGAATCGTTATACATGGCTCATCCTACAACATGCTCAGCACTCGATTGGGTCCTTATCACACTAATTCCGCATATTTCCTCGTCTCCCACACTGGTGAAAGAATACATCACTACCATCACTAATATCATGGTTGGTACTCCCCTCTAAAGAAGCCTCAAAATAGTACTTTCTACCACCTGATACTAAACCAATAGGTTGAGAGGCTGAACTACCCTTCTCAGCACCCCCATCTTCCCTCAATTTTCACTTGGTAATAAGCGCTTAATTTATAATCTCTATAATAGTAGTCAACTGAAACACATTGACCTATGATCCAATGACATGCTTGAGACCTTCCTCAAATCTTCTCACCCTAAATGGATCATTATCAAGATAAATATATGAAAAACTCTAAAGCTCTGTAAAGCATGTCGAATATTCTATAATAGTCATCATGCCCTTCTCTAGATGCATAAAATCACTGGCCCTTTCATCTCTTAGGGTCTCAGGAAAAAATTAATCATAAAATCTGGATTGTAAATCTCTCCAAACCATATCTCACACCATATTAGCCTGGTTCAAAACATCCCACCAATTCTTAGCTTCTCCCCAAATCATATATGTTGTGATCTTCACTCTCCTCTCAATAGATGTTTATAGAGGATTTAAGAACAAAAATATAGTATCTAGACATATCTCAATAGCCTGTGGACTTTCATCCCCTGAAAATGTGGGTAGATGTTGTTGTTGGAACACACACGTCAACTCTTCCATAGATGAGCCAAGCTGTGGGGCTCCCTGAATGGTCTGTAAAAAGTGTATGAAACTCTCACAGAATTAGGAATCAGCGCCCATATATGGTACAAACAATGGTTCCAAAAATTACACTATAAGTTGATCTACTAGTATCCCATGGACCACCACCTCCAGATTATGGTTTTTTCCACCCACCTGACATACGAATAGAGGTCATTGTGGTGGCATGTCTCTACAATGCCAAACACACGCCTCAGAAAAGATCTAGTATGAAAAGGTCATAGATAAAATCATAGGATAGGTCTAAGAATTCCTATAAACAAACCACACCCCTTTGCCTGCTCCTAAATATAGGACTGGGTAAAATAAGAAATCATAAAAAGTGCCAGAGAAACTACCTACTTCCCACTCTAAAGTTGGGTCAAGATCAAGTTCTATGTTTCTCCAATTTCAATTTCATTTAAATTAATACTTATTTTACAATTATTTTTAAATAGTTGAATCAAATGGGTCACCACTTCTGATCCATAAGGTCTCATACACCTCATGAACCAAAGTGTGGTGTCCACTTAATCCAAACCATAACACATTCCAGTACATGCGAACAATGGTCCATGAATCAACATGTCATAATTGGATGCTTAGGGTGTCTATTGTAGTCTATGCAGGAAAACACTATTTAGGTCATGGAAGGAACTATTTTTACCAATCATTTTTTTCAATTCCCTGCACAAATCATTTATCAAACAATAATTATATCACTCAAGGCACACATAATAATGTCATACTCTTAAGAAATTCACCCTATATAGCATGGCATAATGCATGGCATATAAATCTTATAAGGCACATAAAATGATTCAAAAGATGCATACCCTCATCTAATTGGGAAACAATAAAACCCATAATCACAAGGAACATAAACATCAAGTGTTTCACCCAATAGTGGAATCAAATCAACTATAATAAGCAAAATCCAGAAAACATCAATTTTCATTCCAGGCAATTTGGATTTTTCCCGTACATGGGTTAGATAATCTCAGGAAAAACTCATTACCAAATTACAAATCGTTCCTATTATCATTTCTATTTTCTAAAAATAGTAAAGTTAGAAAATAAAACCATTCTGATACCACTTTGTAATGTCCCGACCCGGGTGCCACTAAAATGGTGCCTCGAGATAGTGGGTCACATGGCCTCAAGCGAGTCTTCTCATATGCTGGAGGATGCTTACTAGCAGTGAGGGTCTGAGGTGGTACAATGGAGATATTATAACCTCATGATCATAGTAACACATCGGTACCTAAAATAAGTAAATAAATAGAAGCATGATATAAATCACTGATAGAAGATAAACATCCATAAGATTGTAATAATAAATAACCACAAGAAGTCATGTACACTATTTTGATCATGTCATATATCTACAAAGTAGGAAAACGGGTATACAATAATCCAGTATAATACATGTATCAAAAGGTACAAAAATACCAAAAGTATTATCTTCATATAGCATCATGATCATAGCTCGGTCTTGTGCTGCCCCGCTCCTAAACAATGAACAAGTCAATCATCGTATAATGGGTGCTTTCCTGTAACGATCCAAAGTTTCATTAATGGAAATACCTCTTGATCTAATTAAATGTCTCTTTATGTTTATATAAAATGTAAAATTCCTTGGTTTTATGTTAATAATTTTGACCGTTGCTAATATAGTTGTTGAACAGTGATCACACGATTAGTATAAATATAGGACTTTAACAAATCCAATTTACTCAGACAAAGGAAGTGATGGCCTCATCCAGTAGAATTGCCCCATACTAAGCCCATTTGTCGGATCTCGGAAAAGAGGTGATGTCTTTGGGATTCTCTCTTGACCAAGCCCAAGCTGAGCTTCATCATGTCAAGCTCGAACGTGACCGTCTATGGGAAAAGTGGAAGTTGATTGAAATTACCACTCGAGCGATGTTATCTGAGCCACCCCAAGAGTCTGTCACCATCGAACACCTTACCCTTAGGTCTTATGCATCTATTTTAAGGGGTTATATAACAAATAAGTAGTACTATGTTCATGTACATTATATTTTTTGTATATAATAATTAATATAATTTCTAGTCATTTTTGATACATTGTAAATAGTTTTTAAAGTACAAATGGTGTTTTTAGTTATTATTTAATTAAGAAATATATTTTATTAAATTAAGGGATTTTTGAATTAAATAATATTTTAATAAAATAATATTATTATTATTAAATTAATTTTTATTAAATATAAATGATCTTATAATTTTATGAATGCAATTATAATTTTTATTAAGGTTTGAAAGCCATTTCTGTCAAAACCTGTGAATTTTCGATAAATGTCGGTTTTTATTTTAAAAGTGAAAATTAACTTATTTAGAAAATTATTTAGATAAAATAAATATTATTTCTGGAATTAGGATGTCGAAATTATCCAACGGTGAATTTTTCATAATTTTCTGAGACAGTCAAATTTTTTGGGTAAAAATTAAATACCGTTTAAATATATAATGTGTTTTATGACATCATAATGACCCAATAGTGATGTAATAAAATACTATAATCTGTATGTTCTGCCAATATATGTTTTAAAATTAAAATAATGTGATTTTTGGTTTGTTTGACTTACTTTTCAAAGCATTAATGGACCCCTCAAGACTTATTAAACACCTTGTCTTTTTAAATTAATTTCCATGGGAGTGTGACTCACCTCCACATAAGCAACCTTATTATTTTAAGAAGTTAGGACTTTGGCCTTATAAAATATTGTTTTCCTATTCCCTTTTCCAAAAACCATGATCAAAAACCATGGGATGGTTTGTGGTTTGGATTAATTTAATATAAGGGGTCCCAAACCTAAATAATAAAGAATTCCTTCACCTTTTCTATATAAACCCACCCAAACTCCCACTTCCTCCTCACTAAAAACCTTTTTAGTTCATCCAACCTCTGCCCTACTCTCTCTATAATCCTCCCAAGGTGCCCCAACCTCCCAAGAAGCCTCTCTCAAGCCTTTGGAAGCACACTTCCAAGTAAGGGTTTTTTCTTCCTTTCTCATTTTTGTCAATTTTCTTTAAGTTGTATTGCCCTTTTAATTTCAATTATGAATGTTGGGGTATGGTTTTTTACCTCCCCCATACTTCCCTATTATTGTTTTAATGATGTTAGACCCCTTTATCTCTCATTAAATGCCTCCCATGTACACCCGTTACTATGCCGAAATTCCGAAAGGAACTTCTCTCTTCTTTTTACATTCAAGCAATGATCTTGTATCATGAACCTAAATTCCATTACAATTGTTGGGACATGTATCTATATAACCTACTTACTGTACATTACATGTAAATATGATGAGGAACCCCTTTCTCTCTCATCACCTTTTTTTTATGAATTCTTACGTCACACCATTACGCTGCCGAAATCGCACCGATTTTCTAAGCCAATGCCATTGTGTAGTGAATACCATGCCCATTTATCCATCAAGGGTATTCACCTTTATGCACATTTACTTATTGATTATAAAGTTTCATGTATGAATTCCACATTTCTTTATCGTGGAATAAATGATTATGTTTAATGAATCCATGTTTTATGATCCATGTGGCACACTTATGCATGAAATGAAATGTTTAAGAAGGGTGAGCCCTTATAGTGCTCCAATGCATTGGGTAAAGTATAGTATCATGATACGTCATGTGCAATGAGTGTTTACTCATGCTAATTCAAGTGCAACAAGGGTTTACTCATGCTTTATGTGCAATTAGGATTTACTCATGCTCCATGTGCAATGAGCCTTGGCTCATGCTAATTCCATGATAAGTGTTGTTACCACATTTCCATGTTATGATTATCATGCTTTATCATGACTTTATGTTCATGTTTCTCTTATGATCTATTGATATGCCTATTGTCTAACATGTATTTTACTCCTCATTTTATTCCATGTGTACTCCCTTACTGGGCTTTATAGCTCACCCTTTTCTTATGCATGTCCTCAGGTTATCCCATGCAATGCTAAGTACGAGAGAATGTAGTGGTCATGTAAAGGAAGTTTTCAATAAAGATGTTGCATTTCATGTTTCAAGTTTTTATTTAATGATCCTAAGCCCCAAAGACACTAAACCACTCGATCTTCTTTGTTGTATCAAGTTAAGTTTTATGTAATAAATCATGTTTAAGTTTGTAATAAAATCAGGGTTGTCATAGTTGGTATCAGAGGATAGGTTTAGTTATTTTTGGGATTAGGATTAGAAAACCCTAGTAAAGCCATATAGACAAGACTAAGTATAATAAAAACATCCCTAAGTTTTGGTAAGTACTGAGTAAGTGGTTTATCAAACAAAACATCCTTGTCTGGATACGAGCAGGTAGAGGTGGCTCTGGAACAAATATATATCAGGGAAGTGGTAAGGTTGCATGGAGTACCACTGTCTATTGTGTCTGACCGAGATCCAAGATTCACCTCTAAGTTTTGGAAGTGTCTTAAACAAGCTCTGAATACTGAACTGAACTTCATTACGGCCTATCATCCTCAAACTGATGGCCAATCCGAGCGGACTATCCAAACACTTGAGGACATGTTGATAGCATGCTCAATGGACTTTAAAGAAGGATGGGATCAACATCTTCCTCTAGTTGAGTTCTCTTATAATAATAGTTTCCAATCGAGCATCCAAATGGCACCATATGAAGCCCTGTATGGGAAAAGGTGTAGAACACTGACATGTTGGGATGAGGTCAGTGAACGTAAGCTGCTTGGACCAGAAATGGTCGAGGAAATGGTGGAGAAGGTGAAAACCATTCAGCAGCATATCAAGGCAGCTCAGAGTCGATAGAAGAGTTATGCAGATAATCGTAGATGATACATTGAGTTTAAAGTTAGAGACATGGTTTTTCTACGCATATCTCCTTGGAAAAAGGTCGTGAGGTTTGGAAAGAAAGGGAAGTTAAGTCCAAGGTACATCAGCCCCTTCGAGATTCTTGATCGTGTCGAGGCGGTGGCCTATCGACTAGCACTTCCACCTACCATGGCCAAAGTACATGATGTCTTTCATGTATCCCTCTTAAGGAAGTACATATCGGACCCTTCACATGTACTCTCTTCTAAGGTGGTACAATTGGAATATGATCTTTCTTATGAGGAGAAACCAGTGAAGATCTTAGATCATAGAGAAGAAGTTTTACGAAATAAGACAATTCCCCTCATCAAGGTGTTGTGGAGAAACCACAAGTTTGAAGAAGCGACTTGGGAATCGGAGGAAATGATGAAGCTGAGTTACCCACATCTGTTTTAGTGTGGGAAAAGAAAAATTTCGAGGGCAAAATTTCTTAAGGGGGGAATATTGTGACAACCCAAAGTTTCATTAATGTAAATCTCTATTGATATAATTAAATTTCTCTTTATGTTTATATAAAATGTCAACTTCCTTGGTTTTATGTTAAGAATTTTGACCATTGCTAGTATATCCGTTGAACAGTGATCACATGATTAGTATAAATATAGAACTTTAACAAATCCAATTTACTCAGAAAAAGAAAGCGATGACCTCATCCAGTATAATTGCCCCATATGAAGCCCATTTTTTGGAGCTCAGAAAAGAGGTGGCGTCTTTGGGCATCGCTCTTGACCAATCCCAAGCTGATCTTCATCATGTCAAGCTCGAACGTGACCGTCTACAGGAAAAGTGGAAGTTGATTGAAATTACCACTCGAGCGATGTTATCCGAGCCACCCCAAGAGTCTGTCACCATCGCACACCTTACCCTTAGGCCTTATGCGGCTGTTTTAAGGGGTTATGTAACAAATAAGTAGTACTGTGTTCATGTACATTATTTTTTTGTATATAATAATGAATATAATTTCTAGTCATTTTTGATACATTGTAATTAGTTTTTAAAGTACAAATGGTGTTTTTAGTTATTATTTAATTAAGAAATCTATTTCATTAAATTAAGGGATTTTTGAATTAAATAATATATTAATAAAATAATATTATTATTATTAAATTAATTTTTATTAAATATAAATGATCTTATAATTTTATGAATGCAATTATAATTTTTATTAAGGTTTGAAAGCCATTTCTGTCAAAACCCGTGAATTTTCGATAAATGTCATTTTTTATTTTAAAAGTGAAAATTAACATATTTAGAAAAATATTTAGATAAAATAAATGTTATTTCTGGAATCATGACGTCGAAATTATCCAACGGTGAATTTTTCATAATTTTCTGAGACAGTCAAATTTTTTGGGTAAAAATTAAATACCGTTTAAATATATAATGTGCTTTATGACATCATAATGACCCAATAGTGATTTAATAAAATACTATAAGATTTATGTTCGGCCAATATATGTTTTAAAATTAAAATAATGTGATTTTTGGTTTGTTTGACTTACTTTTCAAAGCATTAATGGACCCCTCAAGACTTATTAAACACCTTGTCTTTTTAAATTAATTTCCATGGGAGTGTGACTCACCTCCACATAAGCAACCTTATTATTTTAAGAAGTTCGGACTTTGGTCTTATAAAATATTTTTTTCCTCTTCCCTTTTCCAAAAACCATGGGAAAAAACCAATGGATGTTTTGTGGTTTGGATTAATTTAATATAAGGGGTCCCAAACCTAAATAATAAAGAATTCCTTCACCTTTCCTATATAAACCCACCCAAGCTCCCACTTCCTACTCACTCAAAAACTTTGTAGTTCGTCCAACCTCTTCCATACTCTCTCTATAATCCTCCAAAGGTTCCCCAAGCTCCCAAGAATCCTCTCTCAAGCCTCTCTCAAGCCTTTGTAAGCACACTTCCAAGTGAGGGTTTTTTCTTCCTTTCTCATTTTTGTCAATTTTATTTAAGTTGTATTGCCCTTTTAATTTCAGTTATGAATGTTGGGGTATGGTTTCGCACCTACCCCATACTTCCCTCTTATTGTTTTAATGATGAGAGACCCCTTTCTCTCTCATTAAATGCCTCCCATGTACACCCGTTACTATGCCGAAATTCCGAAAGGAACTTCTCTCTCCTTTTTACATTCAAGCAATGCTCTTGTATCATGAACCTAAATTCCATTAAAATTGTTGGGAAATGTATCTATATGGCCTCCTTACTATCCATTAAATGTAAATATGATGAGGAACCCCTTTCTCTCTCATCAACTTTTTTTTATGAATTCTTACGTCACACCATTACGCTGCCGAAATCGCACCGATTTTCTTAGCCAATGCCATTGTGTAGTGAATACCATGTCCATTTCTCCATCAAGGTTATTCACCTTTATACAAATTTACTTATTGATAATAAATTTCATGTATGAATTCCACATTCCTTTATTGTGGAATAAATGATTATGTTTAATGAATCCATGTTTTATGATCCATGTGGCACACTTATGCATGAAATGAAATGTTTAAGAAGGGTGCGCCCTTATAGCGCTCCAATGCATTGGGTAAAGTATAGTATCATGATACGTCATGTGCAATGAGTGTTGACTCATACTAATTCAAGTGCAACGAGGGTTTACTCGTGCTTTATGTTTAATGAGGATTTACTCATGCTCCATGTGCAATGAGCCTTGGCTCATGCTAATTCCATGATAAGTGTTGTTGCCACATTTCCATGTTATGATTATCATGCTTTATCATGCCTTTATGTTCATGTTTCTCTTATGATCTATTGATATGCCTATTTTCTAAAATGTATTGTACTCCTCATGTTATTCCATGTGTAATCCCTTACTGGGATTTATAGCTCACCCTTTTCTTATGCATGTCCTCAGGTTATCCCATGCAATGCTAAGTACGAGGGAATGTAGTGGTCATGTAAAGGAAGTTTTCAATAAAGATGTTGTATTTCATGTTTCAAGTTTTTATGTAATGATCCTAAGCCCCAAAGACACTAAACCTCTCGATCTTCTTTGTTGTATCAACTGAAGTTTTATGTAATAAAGCATGTTTAAGTTTGTAATAAAATCAGGGTTGTCATATTTCCCCAGTCCCTACCTATATCCACAAATTCTGTCTGGGTACCCAATGGTGCCCTGAATAGGGTGTGATATAACAATTAGTAGGCCACCACCAACGGTGTCTATAAAAAATCCAATATGTGTAATATAAAAAAAAGTAGTGTGCGGTATATCATAGTTATAACAGTAATAAAAAGTAAAGATGAATGAAAAAATTGATCATAATGAGTAGGTATCACTACTAGAAATCCCATCTATACCAATTCCCCTATCCTATTGGTTTCATATAACCATTGGGATAGGGGGTCCTATACCAACAGTTTCATTAAATCATTGTAATAGTCCCACATATGTAAGGATTTCCCAATTGCTTCAAAAAACTATTGGGATAGAGTATGCTAAATTCGGTCCCTGTAGGAATTTCATAAAGGGTATCCCAAAGGTTTTTTAAAACCTTTGGGATAGATTCCACCCAAATACACAGTGGCCACCTCCCTACTCGAGAATCGATCAGCCCACATTTTTTCCCTAAATGAGAGCTCTCCTCTTCTTCACAGCCTGCGAACGGTTCTTCCCAACTGATGATCCATCCTTGATTCAAGTCATTTTTTTCTTCCACTTCAAATTGGTAAGTTATAAATGAGTTATATCTTCATCCATGATTTATTTTGGCTTTTTTTATTTGGTTTCTTCTGAAATCTCTCATGTTAAACCAGATATCCATCATTAATTTTTTTATCTTTTTTCATTAGATTTATTTTGTCTTTTTTCATTCAGCGGTCCATACTTGATTCAAGTCATTATTTTAGCCACTATTCTAACTGTGTTTGTTTTAGCTATTTGTGTGTGAATCTAAAATTTTTGGGAAAATAATGATGCAAGAGATGGGGAAATGTTTTGAAATACCTCTTTAAATTTAAATTGTGGTAATTATAGTGTTTGAAATATATTTCTATGCATTCTAGTGCGTGTTCTATTTTTACATTGTGATTTTTTAGATCTTTTTGGTAAATTATGGTGATGGTGATGACCATTTCCAATGTATATTGTGTTGAGGAAGTGAGGTTGTGGTTGGATTGGCGTGGTATGTGTTGAGGGATGGTTAGTGGTGAATGGCGGATGGTTGTTGTTGTGTGGTGGTTATACTGTGGTGATGGCTTAGTGGTGGGATGTGGTGGGATGTGCTGGTGGTTATTACAATCTTGATGTGTTTTTGTGTGGTGGTGTTTTTATAGTTGCCTAGTGGCTATGTAATATGATTAGTAATAATAAAATGGGAATGGAATCAACTGAAATTAAATAAGTGTGTGATGAAATACAATATGTGGTAATTGATCAACAAATTTAATGTTGATAAATGGGAATAAATGTGGGTGATGATAAAAGGGTTTTTTTCAATAAATATGTAATTAAAAGGATATTAAATGGATCTTGGTTGATAAATTGGAAAATATAGAAATTGGTTGAATATGTAAATGAAAGAGAGGAATTATGGGTTGTGTGTGGCTATTTTGTGTAGTGAGTTTCATTTTGTGGTGGCAGCAGTTGGTGGAAGATGTTGTGGAGTGATGCAGTAATGATTAACAATGTATTTAATGATATATACATTATATATTATTATTTTAATAAAGATTCAATTTTTTTGGCTCTATAATACTTGATAAATCATGATAATATTATTTTTTATACATGTTGTTATAGTTTGGGTTTTTTTGTGAAATGATTGAGAGAAAATATGGTGCTAATAGGAGATGTTTCAGAACTAGGATATAAGCACATCATCCACCAATATGGTCTTAATACAATTATTTTCTATCACATCCACTATGTTTCACATAATTTCCCAATTTATTCCTTGTTATGATGACCCACTAAATAAACTAAATTGAAATAAATTGATCAGACCCTAAGCAAACTAAATTATACTAAACTGACCTAACTAGTCTTGAAAATAAATGAACTGAACCTATCAACCCTTTACACACTGCAACCCAACCAAACTAACTAATCCTATCTATATCATAACCAAACCGATTTAACCAAACCAACTGGATTGAATTGAAATGACTTGATTTTACCTAATTATACTTAAGTAGACATAGACAACGCTAAATTGCATCAAACTGAACTAAAATAAAAAGAAGTGAACTAAATTGAACCTAAATAAGAGAAATTATATAGTAATGATAACCAAACCCAACTAATATCATGGTATTATATTTATAATTTAATTCAATATCATGGTTTTATATTTATAATTGAATTCAATATCATGGTTTTATATTTATAGTATTATATATATATATAGTATTTTTTTGTCTTTTATATTATGATTCTCATATAGAGTATTTTGTTAGTTATGGTTTTATATAAAGTGAAAAAATCTCATTTACTTAAATATATTTTTTTATTAAACTTCAATCTTATTGAATTGATTTTATGAAATGACTTATAACAATTTTTGATAGAATGGATAGAAGTTGGATGTATGAACCTGATCAGATCTCAAGAAATTTTCAAAACAAGTTGGAGAGCTTTTTAGATTTTGCATTTGATAATGTTTCAGATAGTGGTCACATACACTCCCCATGTTATAATTGTGTTGCAAGACCTTGGTTGAGCTAGTAAGAAGTTAGATAATATATATCCAAATATGGTTTTCAAACAAACTGCTATGTGCGGTATCACAATGGGGATACAATGAAGTCTCAAAATGATGATGATCCAAATGAGAGGACTGGATTAGAGAATTTGTTACATGACCAGTTTCCATTTATTCTTCATCATGAGAAGGAAAGGATGCCGACACAAGAAGACTTAGATACGAGAACACATGATGCATCTAATGAAAATAATGATGTTAACAGGGTGAAAAATTTAAATGATGCTGCCATAACTCCAGTATATCGGCAATGTGGTAAAATGAAAAAGCTAGAATTTTTAATCTGATTGTTTCATGGGAAAACCATGTATGGGATTTCAAATACTGTCATCGATTACATTCTTACCTTCTTGAAGGAATTACTTCCAAATGATGTAGATATTCCATCAAACCACTATATGGCATGGAAGTTAGTTGAAGAACTTGGATTTTCAAAAAACAAAATTCATGCTTGCCTGAAAGATTGTAGCTTATTATGGGAGGAAACTACTGAACTAAATGATTTTATAAAATGTGGCACATCCCAATGGAAACCAAAAGCTGATGGAACATCATCTTGTGTGCCACATAAAGTAATATGGAAATTTCCATTGATCCCCAGACTCCAAAATATTTTCACATCTAATGAAATATCAATAAAAATGAGATGACATGATACCAAGAGAAAAAAGAATAATAGTGAGTTGGTTCACCCTAAAGATGGATTTTCATGGCAGAGATTTGATGTTAGATATCCAGATTTCGCAACTGAGGTGCGTAATGTGAGGCTGAGTCTTCAAGTAATGGTTTTAATCCGTTTGGGAAGATACTTACTTCACACAACACATGGACAATTTCCATACACATTTATTACCTTCCACCATGGTTTTGTATGAAAAAAACTTTCAATTTCATGAGTATAATCATATCTATCCCTTCTGATCCTAACAATGATATAGATGTATACATGCAACTATTAATAAAAGAGTTGAAACTTCTTTGGGATGTGGGTGTTCACACATACGATGCAAGTTCGAAAGTAATATTTCATATGTGTGTTGTGATTATGTAGACAATCAATGATTTTCCTGCTTATGCAATGATGTCTGGATGGATCATGAAGGAAAAAACTATCATATCCTATTTTTATGAAGAATACATGATCTTGAAGACTGAAATATCGTCATAGTTTTAGTTTTATGGGACATAGATGATTCTTTCCAATGAACCATACATATAGAAATAATCATCAAAGATTTTATAATACCATGGAAACTGATGATCCACCTCATCATATGTCTTGAACTGATGTGCTTAATAAATTGCAAGATTTCGGTTTTTCATTCGGGGAGGGTCAAATGAAATCTAGAAAGATGAAGAATGTTTCTATTTAAACTTGTTAAAATTGGAAGAAGAAGAGTGATTATACACTGAATTAGGCTAATATTAATTGTTAATATATATAATATTCATGTGTTTTATTATTCATAAACACCATTTTAGTTCATTTTACACTTTGAACATCATTTCACATTATGATTGTAATTCCCCCTTAAAATGAACCATTACATGGTACAATTTTGAAAACCTCCTAAAATAAAAAATAGAATTGATTTTATTATTTTATTTTCAGGTATCTCATTCTAAAAGGAATAATTCATACTTTTTAAGTATCTGAAGATTCACATTGGAAGACCACCAAAATGAGCTTTCATGGCAACACATTTTGGGCAAAGTAAACTGGACAGCAGCCCAATAAAGAGACTATATAAGCCAGGATCCAAGCCCAATGATTCTAAAAATTTAAATTAAGATATATTACATCATAGGTAACATTTAATTAAACATTTTACAAAGAAAATTTGGAAGTTTTAATGGAGTTCCTGGTATCCCAAGTTGGAGATAAATTTATGGGCCAGATTCTTCTGCCCAGAAAAATATCCCACCATTTTAAACATATCTCGTAAAAAATAAACTATTTTGATCTGGAACTTTACATAAGGTTAGGGGACATCCGGAGATACATTTTTTTCTTCTATGTACCACTATAATTCGGTCATATAGAAGGTCATATAGGTGCCTCTGTTCAGTGGATGCAAGATGGATGCAACTTCGGGTCGAGGGTGGAAAAGTCTCATCTACCTTACTTTCCACCACCCTAGGCCTAGCACCATTAATTGAGGAGACTTGGAAAGATGGGATATCTAACCAAGGCTCCCAAAATTCCTATTTAAGTCAGTGTTTTTTTTAGGATTTAATCATCTTTTATGCTTGGTTTCATTGTTTTTGTATAGTGTCGCTTTGTGTTTGTAATCGCATTTCTTTCTCATGTAAGTTGTTCAATTCACCTTAGTTTCTTTATAAAAGTTCCTTATTTCCCCTTATTTTGTTATTATTAATATCACGTTGATACCATTTTCTCAAGGTGTGAATTTATTCACACCATACCTTGTAAAATTTATCACACAACGGTGGAGTGATCGTTATTTTTTTGTTTTTTACTTCTTCAATTCCACTCTCGTAAGTCTACTTTCCGCTTCCATTGAGAACATGTCATCAATGGAGGGATAACCCTTTTATGGGTTGATCCAAGGGAGTAGAAAGGTTATATATTTTATGTTATTTATCACCCCATTAATGTCTAATAACTTCTTTTAACTGAGATTTTTATTTGATGCTTTTTAAAACTTTTCTGTCCTTGTTGAATTTTAAGGCCACATACTTCATGTGCTAATACGAACCTTTACCTTGGAGTGCTCATGAATTTGATCCTCCAAGTTTATAAGTGATTAGTATTAGGGTTTTTAGGCATTAAACTAGTAAGTGATGAATTTTTTTGATCTTATTTAATAAACCCATCTCAAATATAAGAAATTGAAACCGTTAAAAAAAGAATTTCATCCAATCCACCCCAAGTGATAACCTAGGATAAACTCATTATTTTAAATTGAATTCACTTAAGTCTCTTAGAAATCACTTAAACCCATCTAAAATCAACCCAAGTTGGCCACTTAATATCCAAAAACAGTCCATAGAATGTACATGTCTATAGGTTTCTGTTTAGGTCTCTGAGGATTCGACAACCCAAGCTAAACTACAAGCGACCGCTTAAACCTAAAATCTTGGGTAAATTTGGGCGAGACCAAATTTTTACGTTGTTTCTGGGGACCCAATTAAATCATATCAACACACATTCTATTCTCCCCCATTTATTCTATTCTCACCCAAATTATCTTATCTTTTCCCTTTCTCTTTTTTTCTCTTTTGGTGTATGTCCACCTACACTCATGATCAATCAAACCGTCTAGTTAGGGTGGATAGTCCTGGGGTTGGGGAGTCAAGTACACCAAGAGAACTATTTCAATTAGATAATAATATTATTAAAACTCTAGAGTCAAAATTTTATCTCATTTCAATGGAAGGTCTTCAAAGAAACCAACTCATAAACCTGGGTGGGAACCAAAATGGAAATCCAAATAAGGTAGCCCCAAACTTGGGGAATGTGGTCGATCAAACCATGAATGACTACCTCACAACTTCTTGTACCAATTCCCCCTCATGCATTAGACAAAATTCCCTAAGATATTCCAACTACATCTTTAAACCCCATTTCCTAAACCACCTTCCCACATTCCATGGAATGGAGTCTGAGATTCCCTACCTTCACATTAAGGAGTTTAATGAAATTGTAGAAACCATGTGTCCCCCACATCAACTAGAATCAGATAAGATGAGGATATTTCCTTTTTATTTAAAGGATCAAGATAAAAATTGGATAAACAATTTAAGACCATCATCCATAAACTCTTGGGAATAATTACAAAGAGAATTCTACAGAAAATACTTTCCCCGCCACAAAACAATTTCACTTAAAAAGAGTATCCAAAACCTTTTTTAAAAAGAGGGAGAGTCATTATATTAAACATGGGAGAGGTTCAAAGACACCCTAAACATGGTTCCACAACATGGTTTTTCTATTCCTAAACAAGTGAGAATTTTCTATGAAGGGTTGGGCCTGGGGAACAAACAATTCATTGACATGATGTGCAATGGGACCTTTAAAAACAAATCCCCAAATGATTCTTACGAGTATCTAGAAATCCTTTCTGAACAAAATCAAACATGGGGAACATCACCTTATTCTGAAAAGCCACAAAGAACTACGGGAATTCATACTCTTAGAGAAGAGGAAATCCTTAAGGATAAACTCGCATCACTCACTAGTAAGGTTAAAGAGATAGACCTTAGGAAAATCCATGAAATCCAAACTGTAGATCCTGTTTGAACAATTTGTGACAAACATGACCACAAAAAAGACAACTGCACAACCATCCCTTTCATTAAAAATGTTCTTCTAGGAGGACCACCTATTGATTTCAATGCCCTAAACTTCCAAAATCCCTAATACCAAAACGCATTCAACCCAAGGTATAATGACCACCCAGGCTTCCACTGGAAAGATAACCAACAACCTAGCCAACCACAAGGACCAAACACCTACCCTACACAAAATTTTAAAAACCATAACCAATTCCAACCACAAACAGTCCAATACCAACATCCTCATGTCCAATACCAACAACCCATTCAATAACCAATCCAACAACTAGAGTATCCTCCTAGGATAAACCAACCAGTATAAGCCCCTACCCAATCTTTCCCTCTACCAATCCTTGAACTATTGTGTAAAAAAATTGAGAAAATGAACTTATAAGTCTCATCCTTTAAACATGAACTACAAACCATAAAAACCAAGAAGGCACCCATGCCTAATCAGGAGATACCATCCTCAACTTTAAGTGGAGAGTCGATTTGCACTCAAAAAACTCATGAACAACTAAAGGTTGTGATAGTTTTAAGAAGTGGGAAATAAATTGAAAACCTGAAAAAATAATTCAAAAACCATCTGAAGATTCAAACTCTAATGAAAATTCAAATGAACCACATGATCAAACTGAAAAGACTAATAATAATGTGAAAGAAATAACTCTTCAAAAAACAATCCCACAACCTACACCATTTCCTTAATGCATGAGGGGGAAAACCAAGCCTGAATTGAGTGAAACGTTAAGGGAAATATTCTCACAAGTCAAGTTTAACATTCCAATCCTTGATTCTATTCAAACCATTCCTACATACTCAAAATACCTTAAGGACCTATAAAAATTTAAAAGGAAATTCTCACATAATAACCAAGTCCTTCTGGTATAAAATGTTAGCACAACAATCCAAGGAACCCTTCCACCAAAGATGAAAGACCCAGGATGTACTTACATCAATGTTAAACTAGGAGAGAACAAAGTTGTCAAAGCCTTGTGTGACCTAGGTGCCAATGTCAATCTCATTCTATATGTTGTGTACTACCAATTAGGTCTGGAAGAGCTCCAACCCACATCTATCACACTTCAACTTATTGATCGTAGCATTAGGGTTCCAAAGTGGATTTTAAAGGATGTTCTGGTAAAAGTAGAAAAATTCGTCTACCCTACTAACTTCATTGTACTTGACAACAATCCAAACTTAGGAAACAAGGAACAAACCCCAATCATCATTGGCCATCCCTTCCTTAAAACACTCAACTCTATTATCTGAGTCTAAAATGGGAACATGAGCATCACCTTTGTAAACATGAGTCTAGACTTGAACATCTATAATGAAAGCTCACAAATAGGGGATGATGAGGATATTCATGAAGTAGACATGATAGGAAGCATTGATAATGAATCCATAGAACATCAAGGAATATTTGAGGAACTTTTAAGTCAGGATGAGATTAATTTCCTTTGTTTACATGAAGGAAGTTTATCTCCTTGGCTAGAATCACTTTCAGATTGATCCTATGATGAAATCTTAAGACCAAAAATCAGTGAAATCTTTCAGGAAACCACATTCATGGATAACAATCCAAATTCCTTCCATAAAACTGATCAAAACAATCTAGTAGCTGAAACTTCTACATGCGAGGAATCAATCCTATCTGAAACTCAAAAAAAGGAATTGATCTTAAGCCAATGTTCTAATCTTCTGCTAAAATTTTGAACCAACCTAATCTTGAATTGAAATAACTTCCTTCTGCACTTAGGTATGACTTCCTAGGAGAAAATGGAATGCATCATATTTTCATTTCTTCTTCTCTTCAAGCCGATCATGAGAGGATGATTCTAGATGTCCTTAGGAAACATTAGAAAGCCATTGGATGGACCCTATCTGATATTCCTTGGATTGTCCCACTTATCAGGACTCATATGATTGTTATGGAATCTGATTCAAAGCCATGTCATCAACCTCAATGGAAACGCAATCCTAATCTCATGGAATTAGTGAGAAAATAACTTCTAAAATTGTTAAAAGATGGTATCATATATCCCATAGCTGAGAGTGAGTGGGTCAGCCCAATCCAAGTGGTTCCAAAAAAGGCTGGAATCACAGTGATAACCAATAAGGATGGAGAGATTCTTCCAATAAGGGTGAGTAGTGGCTGGAGAGTCTAAATCGATTATAGAAAGCTAAAATCATTTACCAAGAAGGACCATTTCCCCTTACCATTCATTGACCAAGTCTTTGAGAGAGTCATAGGTCACACCTTCTACTATTTCTTAGATGGGTACTCGGGGTACAATAAAATTGAGGTCTCCCTAGAGTATCAAGGGAAGACTACATTCACATGTTCATTATGAACCTTTGCTTTCAAACGCGTGCCCTTAAGGTTATGAAATTCCCCTAGAACCTTCCAGCGGTGCATGATAGGAATCTTCTCAGATATGGTCGGGGATTTTCTAGAGGTATTCATGGATGACTTCTCTATGTTTGGGGATACATTTGAGGGATGTATGAGGAATGTGGAGAGATTCTTGTCAAGATGTGAAGAAAATAATCTAGTCCTAAACTGGGAAAAATTCCATTTCATGGTTAAAGAGGGACTAGTCCTTGGTCATCTAGTCTCGAGTAGGGGGGTTGAAGTTGATAGAGCCAAGGTTGACATCATTCTTCACCTTCCATAAACCAAAACTATCAAGGAATTGAGGTCTTTATTAGGACATGCTGGTTTCTATAGAAGGTTCATTAGGAATTCTAGCTCTATTTCTCGACCACTTTGTTCTCTATTGGTGAAATATGATCCATTTTTATGGACAAAAAGATGTGATTAATCATTCTCTGCACTCAAGTAAGATCTTATTTCTCCACCTATCATGTAGTCTCCAAATTGGAAACTTCCTTTTGAGCTCATGTGTGATGCGAGTGACTTCACTGTAGGAGTAGTCTTAGGACAACGGTGTGAGAAAAATCCATGTGTCATTACTTATTCAAGAAAATATTTAAATAATGCACAAATAAACTACACCACCATTGAGAAGGAGTTACTTGCTATTGTGTTTGCCTTAGAAAATTTTAGGTCCTACCTCTTAGGATCCCCCATCACTGTGTTCACTGACCATTCTGCACTAAAATACCTCTTCCAAAAACAAGATTATAAGGATAGACTAATTAGGTGGGTCCTTCTATTACAAGAATTTGACCTCACAATAAAGGATAAAAGGGGTGTTGAAAATGTTTTAGATGATAATCTCTATAGGATGAATTCAAAGACAAATCAAATCACCTTTCTGTGTCTGATTCATTTCCTGATGAGCACCTCTATTCATTGAGTGATTTACCATGGTATGCTGACATAGCCAACTTCTTAGTTATAAGAGTCATTCCAAAATTCTTAGGGACTCAATATTGAAGGAAATTACTTTATGATGTTAGGAACTATGTGTTTGATGATCCATACCTCTATAAGTTCTGCCCTAACTAAGTCATTAAGAGGTGTGTCCCAAAATATGAACAAGAGTTCATCCTTAAATTCTGTCATAGTGAGGCATGTTGAGGTCACTTTTCCTCTAAAAAACTTATGCTAAGGTTCTTCAGTGTGGTCTCTTATGGACCACCCTCTCAAGGTACTCCTACACATTTTTTCAAAGTTTTCCTAGGTGTCAACAAGTAGGGTCCATCACAAAAAGGAATCAAATGTCACTCACTCCCATCTTAGTGATTGAAATCTTTAACTACTGGGGAATCGATTTCATGGGTCCCTTACCAAACTCTATGGGATATCTACACATCCTTTTATCTATCAATTATGTATCCAAATGGGTTGATTCCATTCCTAAAAAATCCAATGATCATCAAAATGTGATTAGATTTATCAAGGAAAACATCCTCTCTAGATTTTGAATTCCTAGGGCTATCATTAGTGATCGTGGAACTCATTTTTGCAATTTTCCATTCTCATCACTCATGGAAAAGTATGGAATTTCTCACAAAGTGTCCAGTGCTTACCACCCATAGATCAATAGTCAAGCTGAGTTATCCAATCGAGAAATCAAACAAATTCTTGAGAAAACGGTTAATCCATTTAGGAAAGATTGGTCGAGCAAACTCTTAGATGCTCTTTAGGTATATAGAACTACATATAAAAACATTTTAGGAATGTCCCCATATAGGTTGGTTTATGGAAAAGCATGACATTTGCTAGTGGAGATTGAATATAAAGATTTTTGGGTAATTAAGAAAATGAATTATGACCTCTCATTGGATGAAACAAAAAGGAAATTAGATTTCAATGAACTTAAGGAACTTAGGATGGAGTCTTATGAAAATTCAAGGATAAATTAAGCTAGAGTTCAAGCCTACCAATATCAAAATATTAAAACGAAACACATTATACTGGGTAAACCTATTCTTTTGTATAGCTCTAAACTTCATTTACACCTGGGAAAGTTGAGGTCCAGATGGTCAGGTCCATACATAGTGCATAAGGTGTACCCCCATGGGGATGTAGAAATTCACGATCCCACTAATGGTCAAACCTTTAAAGTTAATGGTAATAGAGTTAAACCATTCATTGAACCATTCCAAAAACATGAAGTTGATAAATAATTATGTGAACCAAACTTAAATGAGGAAAATACTTAAATAATTAGGGGTCTAAGTCGAGCTAGCGACGTTAAACAAAAGCGCTGCATGGGAGGCAACCCGTGGTTTTCATGTTTCCAATCTTTTTTAATCATATTTATTTTTCAAATAGAATTAATAAATCAATTTTATTTGTAAAAAAAATATTTAACTTTGAATATGACAGTACCATAGACTGTTTAATTGTTCTTCTATTATGAGTATGGATGGGTATAAAAGGGGATCACCATATTCATCTGTGTCACGTGGTGTGATCCATGAGTAATACCTTACCCAGAAATTTAAAAAGAAAACAATGTATCATCAGTTTATTTTTTGTTATTTTTATGTGTTTGTATATTAAATATATATATATATATATATATAATAATAAAAAAATTAAAAGGACACGCTGTAGGTCATGGGGAAAACCCCGTCACAACCAGCGAAGCTGTGGGGACTCAAACTCGGGACCAAAGGGAGATAGGGGCGTGTGTTTTCCACTGACCTACGGTTTATAGTGCTTCCTTATTCTATAATTTTTTTATATATACTTATATTTTACTTATATATATATATTATTTTATGTGATACTAGTATCGGTCTTTAGTATGCCAAAATAAATAGGTATGTTTTTTTTTCTTTGTCTATTTTTAATTAAGGGAACCTCTTGGGGTTTCCAAGGTTTCTAATTTAGTTTGTGAGTGAGAAGCAGAGGCTATTGAGGTCAAAGATTTTTATTAGAAAATAAACTATATCTATAAATTCCACAATTTCCTACCATCTGCCACTGGGATTCCATGAGTAGCATGGAGATCAAAGGAATAATCAGGAGCATCATGAAATCAACTTCAAAAACTAGGTGACTTTCTTACATGTTTATTTATTCAAATTACTTTTAGAACTACTATATTATACCTCTACCCCCCTTATAAATTTTTATTTCTTCAAACACTGGGGACAGTTTTATTTTAAGTTGGGGGAGATGAAATAAAAAAATTGCTTTTGTGTGCAAAAAAATGATTTGAAAAAAAGTGTGGCTTAATGGATGGAAAAGTTACTTTAACCTTTAACATGATAATACACATTTAAAAATTTGAAATTGAATTTCAAATAATTTATCATGCCCTGATTCTTATTTTAATCCATGTATAGTTTCATGAGAATATATTTTGGAAAGTGTGGCTGTCTAATGTGATATTTCATCATTTATATTTTCATCCAAATAAAAAAAATCACAACGCACATCCTATGGATTGTGGGGTATTAGTTTGAGTTCATGGGGTCCCCCAAAGAAATAGCATAGGTTTGGTGATTATTTTATTTTTAATATGAGTATTCAAAAAAATCAAAAAGAAAACAATAAATTGTGCGTAGAGCAATAAAATGACCTAATGTGTGGCTTTCGTCACTTAAGGATCATGAATTCAGAATTTTCTAGCCCAGAGTTAGTAGTTTAATCTCTATTTGTAGTCATTTGACTTTGTTTTTGACTGAGTTAGCCTGAGATGATGCCCGAGTATGTGGGCTTCACTTGGTTCCCTAAGGTCTTTGAGCCTGGGAGTCATCGGCAAAGTCTCGCTATATGGGTTTCCTTTATTGAGTTCAATTTCAATTACCATGGAAAAATTGCAAAAAAAAACAATATATATATATATACAAAAAAATTAATACTCACCTTAATATTGAAATTTTATTCCACCTAGCACGTTTATCATTTCTCCCTTTATTAAGGATGAACCCCCATGTCTATTGTGATACACAACACATCATCATGCTTAATTGATATTAGATAAAATATGGGGATGAATTTGAATAAAGGAATGAGATTGGGATTGGGATATTATTATGAAACTATCTTGTATTAAAATATTTTGATGGGTTTCATGATTTTTTGGTATAAGGGTTCTTGGTGATCAATGTGTATTAAAAATTTTTTGGAAAAGAGAATTCAAATTTCATATTGTTGAGATACATTTTGCTCGGGACTAGAAAAACTCAAGTTGGGGGGTGTGATTAGCCACTGAATGAGGCTAATATTCATTTTTAATATATATATAATATTCATGTGCTTTATTATTCATAAACACCATTTTATTTCATTTTACACTTTGAACATCATTTCAAATTATGATTGTAATTCCCCCTTAAAATGCACTATTACATGGTACAATTTTGAACACCTCCTAAAATAAAAAATGTTATTGATTTTATTATTTTATTTACAGGCCTCTCATGATATAATGAAAAATTCATAATTTTTAAGTATCTGAAGATTCACATTGGAAGACCACCAAAATGAGCTTTCATGGCAACACATTATGGGCAAAGTAAACTAGAAAACAGCCCAATAAAGAGACTGTAGCGGCTAGTATCCAAGACCAATGATTCTAAAAATTTAACTGAAGATATAGGAAATCATGGGGAACATTTCATTCAACAGTGGATAAAGCTAATTATGATTTTTTTAATGGAGTTCCAGGCTGCCCAAGTTGAAGATAAATTTCTAGGCCGGATTCTGCGACCCAGAAAAACATCCCATTATTTTATACATATCTAGTAAAAAATAAACTCTTTTGAGCTGAAACTTTACATAAGTTTAGGATACATCCTGAGATACATTTTTTTCTTATATTTTCCATTCCAATTCGGCTATATATAAGGTCATATAGGTGCCTCTGTTCATTGGATGCAAGATGGCTGCAACTTCAGGTCAAGGGTGGAAAAGTCTTCTCTCCCTCAATTTCCACCACCCTAGGCCTACCACCATTAATTGAGGAGACTTTTAAAGATGGGGGATCGACCCAAGGATCCCAAAATTCCTATTTAAGGTAGTGGTTTTTGAGGATTAATCATCTTTTTTTCTTTGTTTCATTGTAGTGTTATGTTGCCGCTTTGTGTTTGTAATCGCATTTCTTTCTCATGTAAGTTGTTAAATTCACCTTAGTTTCTTAATAAAAGTTATTTATTTCCCCTTATTCTACTCTTATCCATATCAATTTTATACCTTTTTCTCAAGGTGTTAATTTATTCACACCATAACTTGTGAAATTTATCACACAACGGTGGAATGGTCATTATTTTGTTGTTTTTACTTCTTCAATTCCACCCTCATAAGTCTACTTTCCACTTCCATTGAGAACATGTCATCAATGGAGGGATAACCATTTTATGGGTTGATCCAAGGGAGTAGTAAGGGTCTGTATTGGATGTTATTTATCACCCAATTAATTTATAATAACTTCTTTTAATTGAGATTTTTATTTGATGATTTTAAAACTTCTTTGTCCTTGTTGAATTTTAAGGCCACATACTTCAAGTGATAATACGAACCTTTACCTTGGAGTGATCATGAATTTGATCCTCCAAGTGTATAGGTGATTAGTATTAGGGTGTGTAGGAACTAAAATAGTAAGTGATGAAGCTTTTTGATCTTCTTGAATAAACCCATCTTGAATATAAGAAATTAAAACTGTTAAAAAAAGAATTTCATCCAATCCACCCTAAGTGATAACCTAGGATCAACTAATTCTTTTAAATCGAATTCACTTAATTATCTTATCATTCAATTAAACCAATCTAAAATAAACCCAAGTTGGCCACTTCATATCCAAAAACAGTTCATAGAATGTACGTGTCTATAGGTTTCTTCTTAGGTCTCTGAGGATTCGACAACCCAAACTAAACTACAAGCGACTACTTAAACCTAAAATCTTTGGTAAATTTGGCCGAGACCAAGGAGTATCTTCTTTGAGTTTCCTTATTAGTAAACCAATTTGTTATGTCATTGGTTAGATGTAATTCACATTGGAAATAATATATTTTAAATGTTTCTTTTGATTCTTCTAAATGTTAAGGGAAATACAAAATATGATTTACGATCTCGAAGTGACTTGGTGGATTGGGGCATCAAACCAGAATTGCATCCTGTGTGTATTAGTGAAAATAAATGGAAAGTTCCATGTGCTTATTATGTGATGACACCTGCTAAAAAAAATCAATTTCTATAATTACTAGAGACTATTAAAGTTCCTAATGTCTATTTAAGAAACATGTCAAAACAGGTCAACAGAAGAGAGTTGAAGATGAAATCTTTGAAGACTCGTGATTATCACATCCTTCTACATGAGTTGATTCCAATAGAAATCTGTCATCTTTTTTCCAATAATGTAAGGGTGTCAGTTATTTTCTTGTTCCATTTTTTAGATATCTTTGTTATAAGAAGTTTTCCAAGTCTTTCTTGAAAAAAATGTTGGTAGAGGCACCATTAATTTTTTATGATTTAGAGGAAATATTTCCTTCATCATTTTTCACAAGCATTTTGCATATAACTATCCATATTACAACAAAAATACTTCTCAAAGGAACTATTTCTTTTCATTGGATGTATCCAACTAAAAGAAATATGTACACATTGAAGTATTATGTTTGGAATAGGAATCATCCCAAAGGTTCTATTGTTAATGGAAACTTGGCTCAAGAATGTATGAATTTATACTCAATGTATTTGTCTGATCTTACTATGAGAATGAACAGACCAATGAGAAATGAATAAGAATAGTATGAGAAAATTGAACCCATTTTTCTATCACTTCTTTAAATAGAATGAATTCTCATATCATATAAATTGATGACATTAAGCCTTGAAGAGCGGAAGCTGGCACATTGTACAATTTTGTTTAACTATGATTTATTCGATGGCTAAATCAAGTAAGTAAATTGAACATATATATCTTATATCATATCATTTAATTTTACATATCTATTAAACTATTTATATTTTTATCTATAGGGAACATAAAAAATGATAAATAGAAAACACCATTCTTTATCTTTGATAAGGAGAGAGACTTTGCATAGCAAAGAGTTTTCTGCTTGGTTGAAATTGAAGGTAGAAATATTAATGTAATAAATTAATAAAATCAATATTTAATTAAGTTTAATATTCATTTATATTTTAGATATTGAGTTTTCCTACCGACTCCATCTCTAAGGAAATAAGAGCTTTGGATTTTGGTCATAATACCATGGTTCATGACTCTAAATCAATTGTGATCAATGGGTACAGATTTATTATCACTGAACAAGAAAAAAAACATGAGAACACAACATTATGGTGTTATTATAACTGCCATAATATACTGTTATTCTAGTACATCATATAGTAGACCTTGATTTGAAAATGTAGCTTATTATGGAGTCGTTGAAAAAATAATAATATTGGATTATTACTCTCATGGTCAAGTCACTATGATGAAATGTCAGTGGTTTGATTTAATGATGAGGTAGGGAACATTTATTGATGATTTTGGATTTCAAGTTATTGACATGACTCACAATCTTGCTACCGATGAACCATATGTATTGGAATCAATGGAGAAACAAGTTTTTTATGTCAAAGATCATCTTCGACCTGAATTTGGTGTCATTATTAAAGTAATTCCAAGACATATTTTTGATGATGGTGATGATGGAATTGACACCATCCCTGCTTCCATTGGCCCTGATCCATTTATTACTTATGATTACTCCAATAGCTCAATTGTTAGAGTTGATTATGAATCTGAAGTTGTGGTGGGAGATATATAGAATCATTCATATGTGTTCTCAGTACTTTTGGTTTATCTCGACTTGGGTTATTAAGGTTGGTACTATTCAAATTTATTTACTATTGATTACAAATATTTTGTATCTGACTTGACCTTTATGTGAATTTTCAATATTTATTGGCTGCAATTTTATTTGAGTAGCATTTTCTAATATTTAATTGAACTATATTCAAACCTATAAAACCAAACACAAATTAAATAATTAAATTAAAACAAAAAACAAGAGCAATTGAATTGTACATATTAAACTTATTGATATAAAAATCAAAACAACTGAAAATAATGACCTAACCAAAAAATGGAAAATTTACCTAACCCAAAATATAAACGAAATGACCTAAGAAAAATAAAAATGAATAAATGACCTCATCAATTAAAAAAATTGAAACAAATGACCAAGGAGAAATAAAAATAGATAAATGACCTAACCAATTGACAAAAATGAAGCAACTGATGTAAGAGAAATAAAAATGGACAAATGACCTAACCAAAATTGAATTGGATTAAATTGAAAATAGAATAAAACTATATCATACCTATGATAAATATGTGAATTTGAACATATTGTTTATTCTATGACATGTCTTCTGTTTTGATATTCTTTCCACTAAATTTTAAAAAAATTGGTATATCACTATGTATCCTGTATTTGGTTTGACAAGTGGTATTCCTTAATTAAGTCATGTCTCATCTTTTTTGTTGTTTGGGTTACACATTAATTATAAATTTCTAATTAATTATATATTTGTTTTCAAATATAGGAAATGAAACCTATTGAGGAGATGCGAAGAAAAAGGATGACGGACAACAATCACCGAATGACTGAGATGGGCATTCCTCCATTAGTGCCCATTGTGAGTATTTTATTTCAAATATATATATCAATAACATATAATGTCATGTGATTAATTTTTTTAAAATTTTATGTAGGATCCACTACTTAGGCACCAGTTATTCGACGACCAGCCTAATGGTCCTAGTACTCAGGTCGGTTGTACGAGGGAGGTGGTACTAGAGCTAGGCACTCTAGTTGGCGCACCTGATTAGACCTTGTCCCTACAACTAACATACCATCTACCACACATTCTGATCCTACGGTTTCATTAGGGACACACGGAATATTTAGGTCGCCCATGGTTTCACCAACATTTACATCTGAGCCTCCTCACCTATCTTTCCCATATCCAATGATGATTTTTACTCCTCATCCATATCATGCATTTGGCCAGTCATCCATGCCATATTATTTTCCTTCTACTTCATTATCTCCAAGCTTCTACACTCCTTCTTCGACTCCTGCTCCAACACATTCTGAGCCCGTGGAGTATACATTGGGACCCACTCCATCTGTACAGAGTGATGTTCCTTCAGTGCATGTGGATCTAACAGCACCCATTGGTCAGAATGTCGTAGGAATATTTTAGAACCCTAATAAATTTTTTTACCATAATTTATTTTTATTATAATATGAATTGATATAATATTTGTTTTTATTCTACAAAATCTAGATCTACTGATAAGCGAAGTGGGAATACACACATGTGTGTAGTGTGGAATCGCCGCACGTAGTTTATGGTGGACTACAATGAAGACAACCAAATGATCAAAAAAACAGGGTGAGAATGTAGGAGTTTTTTGGTGATGCTTTATAAATACTCCAACATCATTCCCGTCAATCCACTCTCCTACATACACCTGCCAAATGAAGTAAAGGATGATTCTTGGGCACAAATATAGGTAAAAAAACTTTTGGATTTAATGTTATATTATTATTATATTTATATGAATTAATATTTTGGTGTCAGCTTCATTTTAATTTTCCTAATGGTGAGGGTGCAAGACCAGAACAACTAATGGAATTAGGTGAGCTATGGAGAGTATATAAGGATGACTTGTATATTGGCTAGTGTGCTAGAGTTTTCATTGATTTAGAGTTCATATCTATCATGGATGATTGTCTGATAAAACATTATCAGCAAATGATTACTCATTGGATAAGTACCACATTCAAGGTATTAATCAAATTTGAAGTTTTAAAATGAAAATATTAATGTTTTTCATTAATAATTTATTTTTTATTATTGAATTTTTTTTAGGAATCATCAGGAAAAAATTAAAAAAAACATTGATGCTAAGAAATACCTCCACACTTTAGGGAAGACTACAATGTCAGAACATGAGAGGAAGCAGGTATGATAGTCGTTTATAATTTTTCTTTAGGATTTGTACTTTCTATTATTGCCTCCATATTTCATTAACTTTATAAAATTTTGGTAGATTATTGGAGATTGAATATCAACCCAAAACACACTAAACTGAAATAAACTAAACTAAACAGAATCAAATCAAACCTAACTAAATCAAATAGATTTAAACCACATTTATTTGAAATTAATTGACATAAATACAATTGAATGTCACCAAAAGGAATAAAACCAAATCATATAGACCTAAATAATATTGAATTAAATCAAACTGAATAAAATAGAATGAAACTAAACTAAACTAGATCAGGAATACCTAAACATAAGTGAACAAAAAAACATGTATACACTAATTTAAGTAGAGTTAAACCAAATGAAATTGAATATAAAGGAATATATTTGTATTAAAAAGACTAAAACCAACCTAAACCTAATAGAACTAAATATTATTTAAATAAACCACACTGAACAAAATTATATAGAATTGAATCAAACTGTTCAAAAATAAATAAATAAAAATTGGATTGTATAGAATACAATTGAAACAACTCAAATATAACCAAATAAATATGAATTGAATTGAATCAAATCAAAATAAATTGGCCTAAATAGGATCAACCATATCTGAACCAAATTTAAGAATATTAAAATAAACTAAATTAAACAATAGTAAAGAAAACCAATCATAACAAAACCAAATTGGATTATACCAACAAGAATTCATCTACCATATGTTTTTCTTTTCAAATTCATTTAAAATTAATATCCATTTTATTTTAGTTATGAAATTCATCATTATTAACCTATTTTAAATTATGGTTTCCTACATTAAATTTTATTATATATGTAAGTATTGAATATTGAATGATGTATTCCTTGATCAAAACTATTTTGCTCAAGTAGAAAGAAAAAATATGGAAGTGTGGTTAACGAACTGACACAATAGCAGATTGTAAGTTTTACTTTGTTGATTTAAAATTTTAATATCTATTTTGTAACTTAATAATATATTTATATTTTTAATAGGATGATTTGGAGGCCCTTAATCCCCAAGAACTTGACAGTCATGGTCCAAATGATCACTTACATCAAGTTTTGGGAGATGAGCACCATAGTAGAGTATGTTGCCGAACTGGGAAGAGTATAGTCCCGATGAGGTATTGTCCTACTTAAGGTACTATTTTTAGTACCACTAAGTTAGAAAAGGATAATTCATGGGTATAATAGACTAAGGATAAATTAGAAAAGGCTACAAAAGGGTCACACAGGTGGAAGAACAAGCTGAAAGGGAAAACGCTAAATTTATGAAACTGGTGAAATTTTTATGTCCATCACTTACACCAGAGACCATGATGGCTTGTGATTCATATATGTCATTGATGTGTTCATTATATAGTGCACCGTGTGGTAGTCTTAGTGGTGGTCAAGACAATTTTATTCCTGGAGATGGTGATGGCGAGGATGATGGCGAGGAAGAGGTCGGGGATAAGGATGAGGTTGAGATCGAGGATGAGGGTGAGGATGAGGCTGAGGATGAGGATGGGTATGAGGATGGGATGGGGGTGAGGAAGAGGATGAGGCTGATGATGATAATGGTTGGATTGATCTGTTACATTTTTTACTAATATTTATGACATTTTATGTTTGATGGTTTGTTGCAAGTGAATATATGTGTGATATTTTGTATGTTTATTATGATTGGTTAAATGAATCAATTGATTTGTTTTGTTATCATTATTTCTATATTGTTTTCTTGGTATTTTAGGATGCTATATTGTTTGAATTAGAGGTTCTGTCTGTTAAGGATGTTTTGTTGGTTTCATTGTAGGTTGAGGGTGTTTTGTTGGTGTTTTGATTGTAGTGGGCAGTTAGTTTCATTGTTTACTGTGATCTATTTTGATTTATAGTAGTTTTTATTGTAGTTTAATTGTGTTTTTATGTTTTTATTGTAGGTTCATTGCATTTTAGGTAGTTTTGTTTTGTAGGTGGTGAATTATGTTCTGATTATAGGTAGTTTTGAGGTACATTGCGGGTGTTGGGGTGATGAGGTGCATTGCATTGCAGGTAGTTCTTTATCACTCAGGGCATGATGGAATTTTAATTTGAAAACATTAGGTAAGAAAGTTCACCTAGGATGTATGAAAGGATATGGTGTGTTTGTTAGTATTAGATATGTTTTTTAACATCAAAGTATACCATTAAGTTAGGCAGAATAAAATGGAGAATAACATTCTTTATGTTTTTTCACAGAGGATTGATTAATTAATTAATAGATGAGTGAATTAAATCAAATACACTATATGAGTTTTCCAAAATGGTGAGATTGTAACAACTTGGGAAGAAGTGCCTCCAAATACTTCTTAGTTTTCACAAGGTAAAAATGTATCAATGATTTTATTAGGAGTTAAAAAATAGATTCTTGGAACATGATTATCCACCACTAAATTATAATCAATAAGTAAATATACAATGGATGAAAAAACAATATGAGGAATAGATCAAACTCCTTTTAAAGATAGAAAATCCACCAGTATATTTCACTCAATCCAAATATTTTTAGTGAATTGTATTTTGATAGAGGAATTGTTTTCATTCTAAAATGATAAACACTATAGAACAGTGTGCCTGATATGTACCTTAATATTAATGATTAGTGATAAGATACAATCTAAAATTTAGAGAATAATATTCCTAGTCCTAGAATTAATTAGACAAATCAATATGGAGTGATATTCCTATTAGAGAATACTACCTTCACTATTGTACATACATTAGGCTAACACTACCCCGTTTTTTCATTCATGAATAAGACCACTTTAGTTAATAATGAAATTCAAGAAAGATGTATTAGAGGTATACTTTAGGAAAGACACTGTAGGGAACCAATTGACCCAGTGGCAAGTGAACCTATCTTTGTTTGAACATATAACATTGATACCAAAGAAACTAATCCATTTTAAAGTGCCATTGGAAATAGTGTCTATTTTTTGAATCAACATATTTAGTTTCTGAGTAATTTATCAAAACACATGGTGATTTCCATATAGCATAAAACTATTTTGAAGATCCCAAAGAACCCATAATACTACACTAAGAGTCACTATATTAATATATCCATGCTTAGATTATATAGCTACACCATCAAACCAATAAGAAATAAATGAATTCTAGGAATTATTATAGGGGTTAACACCTATACAATGTCCAAGAAATGAATCAAAGGAATTATCATAATGAATATTATAAATGGTGTTATGATATTTAATTGAGGAGAGGCCCAGGTATGTTCTGAATACTCTGATTTTATTTATTATTTTAATTTTTTTTCAATTATTAGGCTAGTGGGAGGTATGCCTAAGGTCACATTTCACCAATAGTCTCAATAACCATTCATGTTGGTCAGGCTGGGGTGTTTCACAATTTTTAAAAATTAGTCCAATACACTATGTGATTAACCCACCCAAATGATTCCTATTTACAAGGAACGCATTTGAACACTTTACACTATTCATTCAATGAAATTAAAAGTAAGGAAAACTTTTAGGGGTTCCATTCTCGAATGATATCCCTACCTTTCAAGGTTGAAATGGATTGATTATAGTTTATATGTATATTCCCATCCTTCCCCACTTTTGTACATAATTAATGTTAATTATTCAAATACATGTATCACAAAAATAGTTAAAACTATTAATTGACCATAGTGAATGACTATAGAGGAATATTATATTGTTTCCATTGATTTTAGATTATAGTATTTACATTTATGTTGAGTTTTATTATTTTTTAATTATTGTATGATTATGACCAAAAGATAACATTTATTTAATAGATGAATATATGTCCCATAGGTGAATAATCAAATAAGAAAAAATTAGACTGTAATTAAAATTTAGAAACTATATATGTGTCCAGAATGTTGAAATTCCCATGGATAGGTATAAAATTTGAGCTCAAGTGGCATGTTGTGCTTTCCAGTGTAGTGTTTTTTCATAATTATAGCATGAATAATTGGATATGAATAACTTCTAAACATTTTAATTCATCATACATTATTCAGTATATTGTTTGAATTAGTTTTTTTTGAATTACATACATTGTATTGTAGTGTATTTTCAGGTGTTGTATTAGTTTTTAAAATTCTATATATGGTATTGTAGTGTTTTTTCAGATGTTTGTGCTTTTTGAAAAGAGGGGAGGATTTTTTATGGAATGTTGGAGGTCCTTTGGGAAAAAGAGTGGAGTTCTGCTGTCTGGAATTGTGGAGAACTCTATACTAACGGTTTATAAACCATTGGTATAGTTTTAAGGATCATAATCTATACCAATGGTTGAAAACCCATTGGTAGATATCTATACCAATGGTTATCAACAAACCATTGGTATAACTCTATACCAATGGTTTATAAATCATTGGTATAGTTTTAAGGCTCATGATCTATACCAACAGTTATCAACAAACCGTTGGTATAGTGTAATTTTGAGTGTCCTATAATAATGGTTGATGAATAACCATTGGTATAGGCCTATACCCACTCCATAACACCCAATGGTTTGGAAAACCATTAGTATAGGATATACCAATGGTTTGAAACTATTGGTATAGCCTAAGTTTCCAGTATTGTGTGATATTTTCTGGCCTAAAAATTATAATATGATACCTATAATAGGGATATTTTTCAAGCATAAAAAATATCCACAATAACTTCACTATGTAATCAAGTGTATAACATCTAAAATGGCCTCACCGTGTAATCCAGTTCTAGAACACGAAGGGCTGGATCCAAGGTATAGAAGACCAAGACATCATTGTCGATTCCAAAGAGCATCTCGATGGAAACTCGGTAAAGACTTGGGTGGATTCCAATGAGCATGTTAATGTATCATGTCCAATGCGAGTCCAATAAATCCAGATCTAATGGGTATCAAGGCCTGTGGAATCTTATGGAATCAGTATCTAAGGAGCTCATCCAAGGAATCCATTACCATAATCAGTACAGATCCATGGAGTGGAAATGATCTTAGCATCCAATGGAATCAAGATCCAAGGAGCTTATCCAAGGAATCCCCAACCATTATCAATTCATCAATCAATTCTTTAATCATTATCAATTGCATCCAATGAGTTCTTCCAATTCATTCAACATTTTACATATAAACCATTTATCCATTTTAAATGTATCAAATAACATGGAAAGGAGGTAACAACCTTATACTATCAATTAAATTTAATTCATTCCTTTCATTTACAAATGAATAGGTAGAAACAAGGTTCTAACAACCATAAACAATTCATTAAATTATCATTAAGTCTCACACTAAAATTGGGGAGCTCACATACACTCCTCGGGGTGGTATGACATAGGAAAGATACAAGGGAACACCCCATGGGTGGCCTAGATTGGGGATAACAACCTCTAACAATCACAAGGGTGCTAGTGGAAAATCTAAACAGGTTACAAATCATCCAATTCATGGATTTAATTAATTTTAAGGGAAATTACATAAAGTTTGGCATGTGGAATAACTGCGGCAAGCTATAAAACACCCAAACTGTAATGTAAAACATATAGATTGTCTACCATATACACATGGTAGAACACTTATCCAGTATTGACCTTTGATTAATTATAGATCGAGAAAAAACAAAGAACAAACAAAAATATTGGAAATAGGGCATATTATATTTCACCTAAATAACTTCATTGATATGAAGAGAAATGAATAATGACACAAGATGATTTAAGAACTTATCGGCGTGGATCTAATGAGACAAATAGTTCTTGAATCCAAGACTATATGGAGGATTTGGGTCAAATCCTAGAATAAGGATTGAAGAAGCTCTCCAAAGAGCCAAGAGATTGTTTGCTGGAATGAGGATAAAATTAGATTTAGGTTTTAATAAAAATTAAGGGTGAAATGTTCATTTCACCCATTTTAACTAGTTCACACTATTTGGTCACACGATTGGCCAAAACATGCACTAATTATGTGCCCTTATCTACATCAAGGGAGAAATCTCATGATTCATGAACATTGTTTGGAAAACCATGAAAAAATTGTTCCATAAGCCACTATCCCCTATCACCCCTCGCATAATCATGGCACACGGTTAGACAAACCGTGCGTCGATCGTGTGTTTAGCCTTTACTAAAAATTGTAGGTGGATCACATGGGTGTGTGGCCTTGGATGCATGATTTCATCAAACCATGAAACCGTGGATAGATTCATGGACCACCTTGCATAATTTCATCAAACTATGTGGCTTGAGTCACACGGTTTCTACTAGTCATGCGGCCTAGCTGCCTTTTCTAAAAACTAGGCTTTTGGGCTCTAAATAAGCCTCAGATACCCCCTAAACTCCAATGATCTCATTAGACACTCAAATTAGGTCAAAACCAAGTTTTTAAACTAAAAATAAAAATATATATACCTTATAGGAAAACTTGAGATTTTATAGTCGATCAGTGTGTAAAGGGATTCAAGGATCTCTCCACTCACAATGATGTAGATTTGTTCTTTAACAGTGATTGACCCATCTCAAGGTAGGATATTTGTTTTATATGGATTTTTCCCCATTTTATTATTTCTATGAATAACATGAATCAATTAACTAAAAAATTGACTCACAGATCAAATTGTATTGTGGGAATGAGTTAGATTTATCTGGGAATGAGGCTTTTTATTTTTGATTATGGTATATCTCTTCATTATCCATTATAACAACAATGAATCAAGCCCAACACAAACATTGGTTGAGGTTTGTTCCTCATGTTTGTGTTTTTTGCATTTCTTCCCCCATTCTTCATTCATCATAAGCAATTTATTTGGCCCATGGTTTGATGAATAATTGGTAATCAATATTTTCACATCAGTTTCTTGGAACAATATATTGATACCACATATTCGAGTTTGGATTGGTGATGAGATTGAGTTGTGATGATGAATCAAGAGACTACGACCACGGTTTGGGAATGCAAAACCAATGAGGTAAAAAAAATATGGTTCCTAAGAACTGGGTATGGTTGTAATTCATCCAACTATGGCAAAGGAGGTTTGGTCAACCTCAAATCATCGATGAAAAATGCATTCTATGGTGGAATCATAGGGATTGGAGGTGCAGAGTAAGACGTTTGAAGAATCCCATGGGTTTTGTGAAAAACTTTATTACACGATATGTAGTCCTATGAACACATGTAGTGTAGTACCTTTCTATGTGATGATAGGTTTTTGGTGCAGTTATAAATATCACAATCCATATGACTTGAGTCACACGTCGTGTGACCCTTGCTGTCCAGCTCGACATGTACAGGAGGTACATGCCCAGGATACCGAGTGTCGTTACATGCCATGTGGGCTAGGCCAAATGAAAATACCCAAAACCCAGTATCTCATAGTCGGTGTCATGATTTATAACATTGTCATATGATACAAGGAATTACATCTCGAAGGACCAAATAGTTTAATAGTCTTAGTAAATTAGATACATACTTGAATTTAACATACATTTGAAAATGAAAATTACAACATAATTTTTATTGAGAATAACATTATTTTCTCTATAATATACTTACATAATAATCATAGTACACTTCATGACATAAAATAAGGGTGAGCTCAAATGCTCAGTAAGGGTTAAGTACAAAAGAAGTTATCATAAATCAATAAGCATAAATAATATGGCAAGGTAAATAACTGATCACATATTACATTTAATCAATAACTTGTATATAATGAGAATATATGGCATAATAATTATGTAAGTTTAAACAATTAGAAAAAAATTCCATTTAATCAATAACATGAGCGCAATCTGAAACCATGGATAATATCATAGTGAAAATCTCATGGATAATGATAACTAAAATCTTAATGAAGGTAATACTTAATTATTAGACGTTATTTTTCCTAGTAACATGATACCTATATCATCAAGACCATTCAAAATATGGTTTAAAATTTTACATGTAGAAACCCATTTAATTTGGACAGCTAATTTGTCTCATGAGACCTGTCAATGCATCAAGGGGCTATATAATATCGGGCCCCACCCGTCACTGTAGGTCTAAAGAATTCCTCTTATATTGAATAATTGATTTAATTAATTATTAAATATGTCTCATAATCAACTATATGTATTGATTAAAGGATAAATATTTATCAATATTTCTCTAGTAAATCAAATAACTTTCAAAGTAAACACCGTAGAAAAATGGTATACGGTTTAGGAAATACTCATATCCATGATATAAAGAATATGGATATTTAATAGAAATGTAATTTAAAATGAAAAATGATCTTAAAGGGGTAGTATATACACCACATAAAAAATTAATAAGTGCACAATACCAAATAATTCTCAATGAAGTGGACATTGAGACGAAGCCCCTTACAAAGATCATATTATTGAAGTGAGCATTAATCAAACGAATTTATTATGTGTATCTATTGTAAATCCACATAAAACAAGTGTAAATACAACATAATATAATAAAAATTCATTTTACACGTAATCATATCATGTAATAATCAATGAAGTATATGTTTAACTGAATGAATGGAAATTGAGTTAAGAAATCTCTTACCTTACGCTTTCCTTTTATTGAACATTCTTTAACCTCCTATATAATGGTTTAAAGTATGTTATTAAATTATTAAATAACCTTATTTATATTTATAACATATTATATGATCCTTTTAAAACATCTTACCACATGTTCATTAATAGTACTTCACTATTTCACTGTTTCAGGTGTTATTTGCCTTGTTTTCTCTTGAATGTTTTGTCCTGAATATCTCAGTTCTTTTGCATAGGTTATAGTTATATCATATAAATAATGATATTAAGGCCATAAATATCATATTTATTCATTATATAAATTTTTATAATCATTCTTTAATGTTGGATAAGTAAAATGAGTCGCATCACTTCGTGGAGACGCTAGGTCATATGTACGCACGAGAAACGATGTCATTTCCTTAATGGTGAATGTGTATGAAAATAAATGATATGTTAATTTAAAAAAATATATATATATATAATACCGTAAGTATCATAAATATCCATTATTTTTTCATTATACCCATCCAAGTAAAGTGGTGATGAAAACGAATTACATCGCTACGTGGAGACGGTAAGTCGTACATACACGCGTGAGGTGCTTTATTTTTTCATGGAATGGATAAAAGGTATAATATGGTTGTTTAAAAATAATAATAGCATCTCAGTATATATATTATAATGGATTTATTATTTTATTATGTAAACAATGGAGTAAGAGGAAGTAGAAGAAGAAATAAACATAAGGAGTTGGTAAAGACGATTACCTCTTCTTCGGAGAACTTCTTTTAGATCTCTTCTTAAGGGACTTAAGGTTAGTCTTTTGAGGAGACTGTCACCTAAGGAACTTGAATAAGGAATTTTGTAAGTGAAATGGGAAGATTTTTTTCAAGATATATGGCTCAATTTTCTGTAAATATTTGAAGGAATAGGTTCCCTTTTATAATTTAGGTGAGGGGAACTTTTGGAATTTCTAAAATATTAAATTATAATAAATTAATTTATCATGAAAATGACTAAAAATGGAAAGGTATTCAATGATAATATTGTATATTGTTGTGATACCATAAACCAATATAATTTAGACATTTTTTGTCATTTTAAACCTTATCATTTTGATTACCCCTTGCTTATTTGTTTTTGACCTTAACCGTGATAACCATTATTTTATTCACGAAGTGTTAATGATCTTACTATATATGAAAAAATGACTCATAAATGGAACATGTCTAATTTTTTAGACTATATTCCATTCACATGTATGAGAATAATATTTTTATAAATTTTAAAAAAAATAATAAAATATTATTTTGATAAATTATCATTACTGTCAATTTTGACACTATTCATTTACATTGACTTCAAATACATCAATACAAAGGTTATATTTGAATATAATTCTTTAAAACATATATAATATTTTATATAGATCTATAAAATTTATTTTACACATTAAATAATTCAAATTATATCAAAATTAATATTTTTAAAATCATTTATTTTATTTTTTTGTTAATTAAATAAATATTGTATTAGCATTTCACAAGAATTTATGGTAATTATATAATTTATAAAATTAAAAATAAATTTATATAATGAAAATAATTTCATTAAGATAAAAATAGACATTATTTTTGTTCATATATTGATTTTTTTCCTAAGTGAACACATGAAAGATATTAAATACAAAGAAAGTGACATTTTTTAACTATCTTTGATTTAAATAATATATAAGTCATTTTCATGGATAAGTGTCCATTAAAAAACTCAAATTAGAACCTAATGTGATAAGTGTCAAATAATATTCATTCCATACTTTTTTGGATAGGTTTAGGTCATGGTTATACCCTTATTTTTATGTTTTAACCTCCTCTTAACTCTTTTGACAATTACCATACTATTAAAATTTTATACTATATAAGGGTCAATAACGTGACTATAAAATGTCAAAAGACTCGTAAATTTATTTTGGTAGATGTAAATAACAATATCCCATTAATTTTTCTTAATTTAAGATTTTTAGGATTTCTTTAATCACTCAATAAAATATTATTTACTATAAAATATTTATAATGTCAATTTATAGAACTATTTGTTAAATTGATATTAATAATATCATGATAACACTTATAATTAGAAAAATAATAATTTATTACATCCCTAATATTTCATATTAATCTATAAAATTCTTGTATCACCTTAATTATCTCAAATTATATTTATTTTAATATTTTTTATATCATTTATTTAATTTTTTTATTAACTAAATATTTATTGTATCATCATTGTGTAAGCATTTAAGGTAATTATTTCTTACCTTAAAATTAAAAATAAATTACCATGATGAAGATAAATATTTTATATTTTCAATTAATATTTATAGTCTAAAATATCCTCTAGATAAACCCATATTAAAAATGTTATATTTATTAAAATCATGAATGTGACATCTTTCACTTTTCTTTAAATAAAATATTATAAGGGTCATAATAACTTCCTTGTGGAAAAAATGGTCATGTATCTGAAAATTGATTTATTATGGACGAAAATTACCCATAAAATAAAATTTTTATAAGTTTAAGGGTTATTTTATAGTCCTTATCATTTTATTTTTAACCTATATTACCCAATTTACCCTTTACCGTGGTAACGAAAATTATCAAGGTTACTATTCATAATAACAAAAAAAAGGTAAATATTTAATAAATTTATAACCTATTAATATAAATATTTATTAAATTTTTCAAAATTCAAAATACATAAGTTTCAGAATTTAATTTAAAATTAATCCCACAAAAGATAATGAAAAACAGTTTTCTTAAAAAATGTACTTATACCAAAATAAGGTATAAGGATGATTAAAATTAAATAAAATATATTATTAATAACTATATATTACTAAAGTTTTATTGATATAAAATTCAAATCATAAAGGTTCTCTTTAATATAAATAAAATAATAGTTTTATAAAAATCGTTAATTTTCACTATTCACAAGAAAATCAATATTTTTAGATTATTCCCAAAAATTTACCCTAATATAATTATAATATTCTGATTTCAAAAATTAATTTTATTTCATAAAATACATTTTTTAAAAGTTTTTAAAATTAATTATATATATTTTCTCATAGAAAACAATAAAAATTTCTTTTTGAAGAAAATATATTTTTGAAGAATAAAATAACTTTACTAAAAATTATGTGTTTATTTACTAATCATAAATAAATATTAACTTTATATATTTCAAAATATATTTAATTATATTAACACATGCCAATTTAACAACTATTTTATAATCATATTTCATTGTTCGTTTAAGTTGGGTGTTGTGTCCAATGTAAGATATCGAAGAAATTAAATTTATTTAAAAACAGACATACCATAAAATATTGTGGTGTTATATTCTCCCTTCCTTAAATAAATTATATCCTCATAATTTTAAATTTTACTTTGAAAATAAAATTTTTATATTTTAAAATTCCTTTATGAAAGTACCGCGTTGTAAAAATACTTAATAAAATTTCATCATAAAAAGATAGAAAGGGAAATGTGAAGGTCACCACAAAACTAGGATTCTGAATAGGGTAACATTAGTGGAAGGTGAAAAATATGGACATGGAAGAGAAATATAACCATTAAGGATCGATATAGAGTGATAGAGAATATGGTCATTAGAAAGTTAAACTTCACAAAACTGTAAATTTGTGATGTCACGACCAGTCCCTCAAGGCCCGTGCCGTGACTACCCCAAGCCCACCTTCTATAGGCCAGGGGTTGACAACTAGCATCGAAAGGCATATCCCTAAAAAATGGGAAGACATTGCCTTTAAACCTGCAAACACACAGTCTAAGAATACAAAGAGCACAACCCACGTAGTAAAACTATAGTAGTAAAAGATGTGTACTGAAAGTAAAAAGGGGTGAGTACTGTAAGTAATGGGGCCAGAATACAAGCCCAACTGAAAGTACAACAGCAATAGAAAAACATCTCCTGAAATCGTCTTCCAAGGTTCTTTCCTAAAGGTTAGGTACAGATCATGGTTGGTCGTCACTTCGGCACGTCACGTCTAAAGGTCCACCTCTGAGCACCGTTTGGTCCTGGCTCCCAAACCTCGATCAAAGTTGTTTGTCGTCTGCACCAGACACAATAAGGTGCGGGTGAAGCCCATGCAGGGGTGAGTATAACAATACTCAGTAGGGACCCCAAGACCCCTGAAGGTCTCCTAGAGTTCCACAAAGAAAAAAACACAAAGCAAGACCTCAATCACAAAGCAGGAAGCAATAGTCATCTCACACCAGGTATACAAATTAGAGATCTAGAATATAGATGATTAGTCTTAAGATATATCATCCTATTCCATTTAGAAGTTCCATAACTGATCCATAAAGAAGTTGTTCTATTATCGATTCACTCTTGGGCATAAGTCGCAATTCCATGATGGGCTACTGTAAGGTTGGTCTTTGTTGGGTCACGCTACTACTGATCCACATAGGGTCGCTAGAATTATGATCCACAAAGGGTCACTGAAATGTTGATCCATACAGGGTCACTGAATGTTGATCCATACAGGGTCGCTGAATGCTGATCCACATAGGGTTTCTAGATTTTGATCCACACAGGGTCGCTAGATGTTGATCCTCGATGGGCCACTCTAAAACTGGTCCTCGTAGGGTAGCTATGATGTTGATCCACACAGGGTCACTTCTTCAAGACAGCCAACCACAGGATTCCTCGCACCTGGTGTGCTCGAGTTCCATAGAATCTTCTCCTCGAGATATCAGTCATACCTTGACCACTAATAAGCTCCGCAAAGGAGTAACCCAAAGTACCGCCATGTCTCAAGGGTTCCAATGCGACAGACGGTGCGTCAATCGGATGCCCGGTCTATGAGTTATAAGCGTTTTAGTACCGAGGGCCCAATTGGATTTGGGTTCGATCCAACCCGATCATACTCCAACTTTCTCCAAAATCTGAGTAGAGTATACCAAAAGGACCGTCTTGCTCCAAGGATCCCAGTTTCATAGACGGATCGTCAAACGGATGTCTGCATTTTAAGTTATGACAATTTAAGAAAAACTGGGCCTAGTTGGGTGTGGGTCTGGTCCGACCCAGTCGGATCGACCCAACCTAGCCCAGGTCCGACCTGGTCGGGCCCGAACTGGCCTGGATCGGCCCAGTTGGGCTGGGCCATGGTGGACTTGACCCACTGGGCTGCGGTTTGGCCCGACTCGCAGGAGGGGCATCTCGGCCCGCAGCAGGCGCGGCCCGGCCCGCAGGAGGCGCGGCTCGGCCCACAGGAGGCCTGGCCCGGCCCGCAACAGGTGCGACCTGGCCCAGAGTAGGTGCGGCCCGGCCCGTAGTTGGTGCGGCCCAGCCTGTAAGATGGCGTAGCCCAGCCCACATAGGGGCATGGCCCGGCCCGCAGGAGGTCTCAGCCCAGCCCGCAGGAGGGCTCAGCCCAGCCCGCAGGAGGGCGCAGCCCAGCCCACAGGGAGGCACGACTCAGCCCGCTGGAGGGCGCGGGGCCCGCCCTAGCTTGCACGGGGGGGAGGCGTTTTCCCCTATTTTCCAAATGGTTGTGCCGTTCAGAATTGAAGTGGCGGCTCGCTGCAAGACCCGCAGGGAGCGGGTCCCTCCTCAGTCGCGGCTTCGAGCCGCAACCACATCTAGCAGCACACGATGGCGCGCCGCTCTGCCTCCATGGCCGGTTGGTTCTGGCCGCCCTACTTGACAACCATGGCTAAAAATTTATGGCCTCCTCCTCCTGCGGCACGCGACGGTTCACCGCACCACCTCTGCGGTCGGTCGGTGCTGACTGCTTTGCTAACCGTCGTGGCCTAGTATTGTGGCCTCCTCCTGCGGTGCGCGACAACGCGACACCACCACTGCGATTGGTCGGTGCCACCCGCTGCCATCACCGACCGACACCGATCACCGGTGCAGCTGTGCCGGTCGTTGGTGCTGCCGCGTCGGTCGCCGGTGCTGCCACACCGGCGGTCTTTCACAGGCCACTAGGTGAGATTCTGTGGTTTGTTTTTCTATCTAATCGCACCTACGAGCTTCTCAGGTCATCTTCTTCGCTTCTTGACCCTCATATTTGGGTTCTGTCCAACCCAAAAATTCACCCATGAAGAACTCAACAATAAACAAGAGGCGAAGGGCTAGGCTTTGTTTGTTTTTTCCGTGCCCTCCGTGTTAGCATCTTATCAAGGGAGAATATATATGATTCAACAACTCTTAAAATTTAAACAAGGCAAAAACCCTACCTCGAGAGTTGTTGGAGAGTGTCCCACGTTTGAAGATGGGTTGGTGTTCGTCGATCCCAAAGAAAGCCTCCAACTATGCGACTCCAACGACGTTCTTTGGTTATTTCTTGATGGATCCCTTCTTCGTCAAGGGGATCCTCCAAAATCCTCCTCTCCTTAGCCAACGAAAACAAAAACTCAAAATAGAGAGAGGATAGGGGAGTTATATTCACAACGCATAATTAAGAGAGGTTCATTAATTGGTGCAATTAATGAACCTCCTTAATTGCATGTAGAATGGTTACACATTTTTGTGTAACTGGACATTTAATGTGCTCTATTAAATGTCTGACCACCCCTTGTGGTCTCTTCCACCAAAACCTAAAATGAAGTGGAGGATATTTAAAATAAATTAGATTTATTTTATTAATCCTCCACAAAAACCGCAAAAACCAACTTCCTCTCTCAACCCACTACGGTCAAGTTTAAGGCTCCCTTAAGTGAATCCTGGCACTATGAGTTCAATGGTGCCCTCAGATTTCAATTTTGAGCACCGGTTCAAAATTTAGGATTTTCCGCTCGCACATTTACTGAACATACCTAAAAAAAGTTCAAAAATTTATTCTGGGCACACCAAGAGTCTCCCCCTCCCATGTGCTCTCTTGGAGGTCCCTATGCTACCAGCGAATGTGCACCAAAGGTATCTGAGCACGAATCTGAGTCTCCCCCTCCCATGTGCTCTCTTGGAGGTCCTTATGCTACCAGCGAATGTGCACCAAAGGTATCGATCATCCGTGAATGACCCACTCCTGTCGATCCTCAATCTCCACTGGAACATCTGTAAATGTCACCCCATTATCAATGTCCAGCTCACCCTAGTCAATAACGTGCGATGGATCATGCATGTACTTCCTCAGCTGTGACACGTGGAAAACATCATGCACCCTATGCATCTGTGGGGGAATAACTAGGTGATACGCCACCTTTCCAACTCTTTTGAGAACCTAAAAGGGTCCAATGAACCTCAGAGATAGCTTACCGCCTAGGCCAAATCTCTACAAACCTCATAGAGGTGAGACCCGTATGAAGACATGGTCTCCCTCCTCAAACTCCAAAGGTCTCCATCTCCTGTCAGCATAAGACTTTTTTCTTCTCTTTATAGTCTTAATCTGCTCTTGGATGATCTGTACCTTCTCAGTGGTAGCTCATACCAACTCTAGACCCATAAGTGCTAACTCCCCTGGGTCTGTCCAGCATAGAGGTGATCTGTATGGAAGACTGTACAAGGCCTCAAATGGTGCCATATCGATGGTGGAGTGATAGCTGTTGTTGTACACAAACTCCACCAAGGGAAATTGATCCTCCCAACTACGGACAAAATCTAGGACTCAAGCACAAAGCATGTCCTCCAGTGTCTGAATGGTCCACTCCGTCTGACCATCCGTCTGCAGATGAAAGGCAGTGCTCAAATGTAGCTGAGTTCTAAACGCCTCTTGAAATCCCTTCCACAACCGGTATATAAAACATGTGTCATGATCAGTTACAATCTCTAATTTTACCCCATGAAGTCTTAAAATCTTATGTATGTAGAGGAATCCCAAGCCCTCTACTGATCCCTGCTCTCAGATGGGTAGAAAGTGGACCAACATGGTGAGTCGATCAACAATCACCGATATGGAATCATGAACCCTGGACATATGTGGTATCCCAGTCACAAAATCCATGGAAATTCCATCCCACTTCCACTCTGGAACCTCTATTGGTTGCGCTAAGCCTACTAGAACCTAATGTTCAGTCTTTACTTGTTGACAAGTGAGGCATCGTGAAACAAACTCTGCTACTGCTTTCTTCATCTCTGGCCACCAGTGCTGATACTGGAGGTCCTAATATATCTTCACCACACTAGGATGTATTGATAGAGGGGAAATATATAACTCCCTAAACACCTCCTCTTGTAGCACCACCAGTACCATGGTGCATCCTCTAAAGATGATGACGTACTCCCCACCTTCAAAAAATCCATCAGGTGCATGTCCTGAGGATATCTGAGCACATCGAGCCTCGCAGTCAATGTCCCCAAGCTACGCCTCCCTGACTCACTGAAGGAGTGGGGGAGTGACTGTCATAGACTGAAGGTAATCTTCTTCATCTCTATCCATTAAAGATATCTACAACGCGGCTAGCTGCTTTGTCACCTCACTCAGCAACTATAGACCAGACCTCCTTCTGAGTGCATCTGCTACCACGTTCCCCTTCCCAGGAGTATAGACTATCTCAAAGTCATAGTCCTGGAGAAACTCTAGTCATCATCATTGTCTCATGTTCAGGTCCTTCTGTGATAAGATATACCTGAGACTCTTGTGATCAGAGTAGACTATAAAACATTCGCCCATCAAGTAGTGTCGCCACATTTTCAAGGATAAGACCACTACTGCTAACTCCAGGTCATGGGTAGCATAGTTCTGCTCATGTTGTATCAACTGTCATAAACCATAAGCGATCATTGATTTCTCCTGCATCAGGACACATCTAAATTTGATCCCTGATGTTTCATAGTAGATTACATATCCAAAACCTTCTTATGGTAGCCTCAAGATGGGGGCACTCTTCAGTATTTGCCTTAACTCCTAAAAACTCTACTGGAATCTCTCCATCCACAAGAAGGTTGTCCTTTCTTAGTTAAAGATGAAAAGGGTGCCACAACTCTAGAAAAGTCAGGTAAAAATCTTCAGTAGTACCCATCCAACCCCAGGAAACTCTGCACCTCGGTCACACTCTGGGGTGGCTTCTAAGAAAGAACTACCTCTATCTTCGCCAGATCCACTATAACTCCAGCCCCTGAGATAACATGCCCCAGAAAGTGGACCTCCTGTATCCAGAACTGGCACTTAAAGAGCTTACCATAAATCCGGTGCTCTCAGAGTGTATCCAAAACTATCTGTATATGGTAGGAATGCTCCTCCTCCATCGTTGAGTACACCAAGATGTCATCAATGAAGACCACCACAAAGCGATCGACGTATGGATGAAATATCTTGTTCATGAGTCCCATGAACACTGCAGGGGTGTTGGTCATGCTGAATGTCATAACCAAGAACTCATGGTGTCCATACCGACATCTGAAGGTCATCTTCAGCACATCCTCATCTTGTATCCTGAGCTGATGATAACCTGATATGAGGTCTATATTCAAAAACCAATGATCTCCCTTCAGCTGATTGAAAATTTCATCAATCCTCATAAGTTGATACTTGTTCTTCATGGTCACCTTGTTCAGGCACCGATAATCCACACATAGCCTCAAACTCCCATCTTCCTTCTTGGTGAACAAAATATGGGCTGCCCATGGAGAAACACTAGGACTTATGAACCCCTTCCTCTAAAAGTTCTTAAGTTGTACCCATAACTCACAAAACTCCGCGGGAGCCATCTGATATGCTGGTGTAGATATCGGTGTCATCCCGAGGTAAAAGTCGATGTATAAGTCCACCTCTCTGCGAGGAGGTAGTCCCGGAACATCATCAGGGAAGACATCAGCATACCGGTCCACCACTACAGGATAGCTCAGACTCTCAACATCAACTGCTCTGAGGGTAAGGCTAGTCAACTAATGTGTGATCAGCTGTACCCTCCTCCAGGTAAGTCCATCATGTGCTGAAAAGGTTCCCTTCTCATCGGTGGAGGAAAATCTGGTCCCATCCTCATAGAAACACCGCACTTTACACCTAATGAAGTCAATCTAAGCATGGACTGTGGATAGCCAGTCCATACCCAAGATAATGTCGTAAGGCCTCGACGCTACTACTAGGAGGTCCCAGCCGAAGCTCTCACCACCTAGAGTGAGCTCACACTATCTGAAATAGTGTGTAATCATTGAATCCCCTCCTGTAGGAGTCTCTAGTTGTAAGGATCAAGCCAACAGCTCTACCGGAATCTCCGAGCTCTAAACGAGTGTTGTGTAAATGAAAGAGTGATTGGCACTTGTGTCTATAAGTACTACAGCTAAGGTGGAGTAGACATAGATCGTACATCTAACCATCTCTGAAGTGTCATGGTCGTAGCACTACTACAAACACGACCTTTATTAGCACTAAAAATGGCCTTTATTAGCACTAGAAAAGCGCTGATAAAGCCAGCGTAGATAAAGGGGGGGTCCCCTTTATTAGCACTCCGAAAAGCGCTGATATAGGACCCCTTTATCAGCGCTAAAAAAAAGCGCTGATAAAAGGGGTCTTTTATCAGCGCTAAAAAAACGCTGATAAAAGTACCCCTTTATCAGCGCTTTTTTTAGCGCTGATAAAGGGGTCCTATATCAGCACTTCCTTTATCAGCACTTTTAAAAAAGCGCTGATAAAAGTTAAAAATATTAAAAAATATTAAAAAATATTAAAAAATATTGCCAATCGGGGGGCTTTTATAGCGCTTGAACCCCCCCCCCCTTTTACAGTGCTTTTCGGCCCCTATACAACACCCCACGCACCCCACGCACCCCCCTCCACCATTTAACAGTGCTTGCTCCAATATTCACCATGCGCGCGCACCCCTGCCTCCACCAGGATTTGAACTCGAGACCTCCCCCCTGCGCGCCTAAGCCCTTACCACCTCTGGGCACCATCCAGTCCTGGTACTCACATCCTCAGTCAGCGTTGTCCTTCGTCTACACCAAACATAATGAAGTGAGGGCATAGCCCGTGCAGGGGTGAGTATAACGATACTCACTAGGGACCCCGAGACCCTCATGGTCTCACAAAATCCACAAAGGATAAACCACAAAGTATGAAATCAACAGATAAACCTACTTAGGTATATGCCCATACATATACCTAAGTTATTGAGTAATCCATCACAATCATGAGGAAAACACAGAGGTACGGACTCAGCTCACACCATGATTTATTCTAGGGGTAGTAACAAGTAACATCCCCAGTCACATCATCGAACACTTCGGCTACTATAGAACCCCTTCTCTATCGAGTATAGTGGGTCTGCCGTGTCACACAGAGGCGCTTCCCACTAATCTTGGACTACTAAGGTACTCCTCCTGTCGAGTACCATGGGTATATCGTGTCACACAGAGGTGCTCCCCACCATGGGTCTGTCGCGTCACACATAGGTGATCCCCCTCGTGACTTGCTGAGTTACTCCTCCTGTTGGGTACCGTGGGTCTGTTGCGTCACACAGAGGCACTCCCCCTCGTGGTCTACTGAGGTACTCCTCCTGTTGGGTACCGTGGATCTACCACATAACACAGAGGTGCTCCCCACTGTGGTTCTGTCGCGTCACACAGAAGTGCTCCCCACTGGGCCTGTCAAGTCACTCCGAGTCGAAATGGTCAGCAGTCGTCAAGTCTCAGCCAGCTACTGGGTTCCCGCACTATGCCTGCTCGTCTCCAGGAAGATCCACTCCACGAGCTACTATTCGATACTCCAACTACCAAGAAGTCCCATGAAGAAGCATCTCAAAGGACCGCCACGTCATAGGGGTCTCAACGCAACAGACGGCGCGTCATTCAGACACCCGGTCTGTAAGTTATATGCATTTTAGTACCGAGGGCCCGGTTGAATTCGGGTGCGATCCAACCCGGCCAAACTCCAAGTTTCTCTGAAACTCTGATGGAGTAATTCAAAAGGATCGTCTCGCTCCAAGGGTCCTAACGCCATAGACAGTTCGTCAAACAGGCACCCAATCTGTAAGCTATAGACATTTTAGTGCTGAGGGCCCAGTTGGATTCGTGTTCAATCCAACCCGACTGTACTTCAAACGGCACCGGATAACCAAATAGGTCACACCTTTAAGATTCACATGGAAAATCACACGATATGGACTACCCATTTGTCTAACACGGATACCCGGTGAAAAAGTTGCATTTCACCGCAACACGTGCGAACCGGGCCTCATGGGGCCTACGCCTCGACCTCAACTTAAATATCCAAAGTTTGTCTTGAAACATCTGTCTTAATTTCAAGGTTGCAACGTCACAGACGGTTCATCATTCTGACATCGTATGAGGGAGATATATCGGATACAAGATCTTGTAATATTAATATTATTATTATTGGGTGTTTCATGGACCTGAGCCACTAACCAGAATTTAGTATCCAACATTAGACTTGAATCAACCGTATTAATAACATGATCACATCGCCACTAATGGAAAGTCAATCGGACATCGCGCGCAGGAGTTATGGCGGGTCGAAGATTTAATAATATTTTTAAATCTATTAATTCATGAGAATTCTGGGTACCCAATATGAAAACCCAAATAAGACATCCAATATTGGACTCATAATGTCCATCTTAGAGTCAGGGTTGCACTACTGCAGACGGTTCGTCAAATCGAGGTCGCACAGAGAAGTTGCGGACAAAAATATGTTTTATCATCAAAAGTAATAATAAAAATATTTTATTATTATTATTAATTACTTATTTAATAACTTCTCCTTGACTCCATAAATCAATCCACGGTAGCCCCTTGTTGTGCACAAACACATCAATTTCTTATTTTCTTTTTATTATTTTAACATTATTGTATTTTAGTTTTTCTCTCTCCAATCCCCCCTTCTTCATACACGATTTTACTTCTTCCGCACGGCCAGACCATCTCCACCACCTCCGGCTACCCGAGCCACGACGCCTCCAGACTGTTGTACCGCCTAGACGCTGCCTCCCGACTATCCTCTGCCACCGCACGTCGCACCGTCTGCCTCACCTGGAGCCGCACCCTGAACACACGCCGAAAATCACACTACCACGTCCCCCCTTCCATGGGCCACCGCATCTTTGTTTTAAGCCTGAAAAATGTGACAACCGCAGATTTGCGATCCTCGGGTCAAGATCTCCGCGTCCATATGTCGCACTCAATGAAATATTGTGTTTCCAGCGCCAATAAATATTTGGCCGCCTCCTTCCGCGAGTCATTGTGGCTTCGTCCCAAGCCCAAAAAATTAAACGATCGTATGTTTGTGATCCTTGCGTCGAGGGCTTCGCGTACATATATCACGCTCAGTAAAATTCCGCGTTTCTAGCACCAATAAATATTAGGCGTTGAAGAACACACGAAGAATAAAAAGAAAGAGAAGTATGGTTTATGTGCGGGACGATGGCCATGTTCGTTTGGCCATCATCGTCGTGAATTTAGGATATGAAGAATCAATAAATCAAATTCAAACATATATAAAAACCGCTACCTTGTTTCTTGGAGACATTGTGGGAAATAAGACGAATTCGTTGAAGAGGACGTCGGTGTTCGTCACTCCCGCAAGACGCTCCAAGTCAGTTCCTCATTCTTCGATTCCAGAAGTCGCTCTTCGTTGTAGTGGATGTTCTTCATTGAAGAATCTACTTCCAAGTTCTCCAGAGCTCTCCCTTTTTCCAACAATGCTTCAACCAAATGGTGAAGTGCCAAATAAGTTTATTAAATAAACTAATTGAGTTGGCAGATCAATGGCATGAAAACCAAGAGTTATCTCCCATTAAATGGGGAGTTCAATGGTCGGGTGGTCCACACCTTTGAATTTAAATTGGGGGTTTTTATTTAGGGTGGTCCCCACCACTAAACATCAAATGGGAGGTTTTAAAAATAAAATAAAAGTTGTTCTTTATTTTATTTTTATTCTTTTAACTCTCCCACGAAAATCGGAAAAACTAATTTCCACCCTCGACCCACTGTGTTCAAGGTGAATGTCTCCTTAGAGGAATATCGGCACTATGAGTTCAACGGTGTCCTCAGATTTCAATTCCGGGTACCGGTTCAAAAGTTACAAAACGCCGCTCGCGCATTTACTGAACGTACCTGAAAAAAAGTTTGGAAAATTATTAACAGTCACCCTCAACTAGTGTCGGTCAAGGTTAGGCTCTGCCCAAGTGAAACACACCCCAACGAACCCAATGGTACTCTCAGATTTCTAATCCGAGTTACCGTTTAAAAGTTATGGATTTTACAATAAAATAATTTTCACTTAATTATTTTATTTACGTCCAAAAACTAACTTTCACTAGTGGCCCGTGCCGGCCAAAGTTAGTATCTGCTTAAATAAATCGTGCCCTCACGAGTTCAGCGGTGGTCTCAGATTTTCAATCTGGACTACTGTTTGTGAGTTGTAAGCATTTGAAAAATAAAATAATTTATTTAATTATTTTATTTACGGATATGCCATTTTTGGGTTTTCTCACAGGAGGCCCACACCGACTAAACTTAAGTCACATCTAGGGTAAACCCGCCATCCTGAACACAACGGTGCCCTCATATTTCTGATCTGAGTTACCATTTAAGAGTTATTCTACTTTTTTTAGGAAAACTGCTTACTCGCGTTAATTAAAACTCAACCAAACTTTGATGGATCATTTTGGGCACTCCAGGCCTCAGAATCGCGCGCCATCAGATTTTGCGATCTCAAAATAATTCCATATAATTAAAAAAAATTATATGGAATTTCCGGGACATTACATTCTCCCCACCTTAGGGATTTACGTCCCTGAAAGCCACAACAAAGGCAAAACAACCAAAAGAGGGTACTGAGCATGAATCTGAGCCTCCCACTCCCATGTGCTCTACTGGAGGTTCCTGTACTGCCAACATACATGCACCAAAGGTATCGATCTCCCATGAAGGACTCTCTCCTATCGGTCCTCAATCTCCACTGGAACCTCCGTAAACGACGCATCACCGTCTAAGTCTAGCTCAATGTGGTCGATGATGTGAGATGGGTCATGCACGAATCCCCTCAGCTAGGATACGTGGGAGACATCGTGCACCCTCTCTAACTGCGGTGGAAGATCCAAGCAGTATGCCACCTTTCCTACCCTCTGAAGGATCAGAAAAGGACCAATATACCTCGGTGATAACTTACCTCCTTGGCCAAATCTCCGCAAACCTCGTTGAGGTGAGACCTTTGGGAAGACATGATCTCCCTCCTCCTGTCGGCATAAGACTTCTTCTGGCTCTGAGTAGTTTTCACTTGCTAATAAGTGAGGCATCGTGAAACAAAATCCGCCACTTCTTTCTTAATCCATGGCCACCAGTACTAACGCCGAAGGTCCTTGTACATCTTCACCACACCAGGATGTACTGCCAGAGGGGACATATAGAACTCCCTCAAAACCTCCTTCTGTAGCGCTATGGGTACCATGGTACGTCCTCTGAAGAGGACGACGTGCTCCCTGCCTTCAGAAAATCCATCAGGTGCCTGCCCTGAGGATATCTAAGCACGTCAAGCCTCGCAGTTAGTGCCCCCACATTGTGCCTCCCTGACTCGCTGAAAAAGTTTGGGAGTGACTGTAAGAGACTGAAGAAAATCTACTCCATCTTGATCCACAAAGGATATCTGCAAAGCAGCTAGCTGCTTTGTCGCCTCACTCAGCAGCTGTAGGCCAGACCTCCTGCTGAGTGCATCTACTACCATATTCCCCTTCCTGGGAGTATAGACTATCTCAAAGTCATAGTCCTAGAGGAACTCTAGCCACTCCTGTTGGGAACTGAAAACTCAAAACTTCTGCTACCATAAGGGTGAGGCTGGCCGACTCACAAGTGATCAGTCGCACCCTCCTATGCAGGAGTTTATCTTGTGCTGCCTGGGTTTCCTTTTTCACCGACTAAGAAAAACCTCATTCCAACGTTATAGATAAACCACAACCTTTTTTCCTAATACAGTCAATCTGAGTATGAATTGTGGATTTCCAGTCATACCCAAACTAACATCGTAAGGCCTCGATGCTTCCACCAAGAGGTTTCAACCGAAACTCTCACCTCAAGGGTCAGATCACACCATCAGCGTAAGTGTGATTATCGAGTCTCCTCCCAAAGGTATCTCCAGACGTGAGGGTCAAGTCAATGGTTTAACCAGAAACTCCAAGTCTTAGACAAAATTCGTGGAAGGAAGGAATGATTGGTACCTATGTCTATTGATATGACAGCTAGTGGTAGACACAGACCATATCTCAAATCATTTCTAGATCCCTTGGGTCATACTCCTTGACCGCATGCAGCTACACTCTTCCCCTGTCCTCCAGCTCCCTGAGCCTAGCGGGGACCACAATGGGGGGTAGTTGTAACATGTCAAAATGTACACCACCTCATGTTGCTCCCCTAGCTCTGCTTCCACGTCTGCAGCCCTGAAGATTCATCTGTCCCTAACACATCTTCTTCTCGAAACATTTTTACACGCCCAAGTCTCTAAGACTGGCGCCAGTTTCCTACTTTCCCACTACTAACATTCATTGGCTGCATCCGCTCATCCAAAGAATATTCAACCACAAAGGTTCTCTCTAGCACCCTAACATAAGTAGGAATGCATAGAGGAATAATGCTAGCTTGAATGTCCCTAAAGACACATTGCTCAGAGGTCCGAGCTTTGAAGCACTTATCGTGTTTTATTCATCGAGTACCTGGGATGATCGGTATGCCTCGATGAATACTCATCTACCGACATGTCATCCTGTTGAAGCTGTAGAATCTCTAGAGAACTCTCAGCCACCTCCTTAAGCCAGTCCTTAGCCACCTGTGAGTCAGGATCGCCTCGGAACCTGAGGGGTATCTGATGCTGAATCATGTGTAAGGCACTAAGCCTATATGTGTCCTCTACCGGTACCACTGGTTGTAACTGCTGACCAACGGGCAATGATATAGATGACACACTACCCGAAGGTACTATCTCGGGTAATGGTCCACGTATCGAAGCCTCATCACTATGCAGACCATCCTCATGGTCACTCACTGGAAAATATTAGTAGCTAAGATCACCATCTGCTCTACTGGTGTCTCAATCTAGGCGGAAAACTCTAGCAACTACCTTCAACCAGCCCTCAGCTGCGTGGGAATTCATCTCACCTCGAAACCTCAGAGGCCTCTGTTGCTGGAACTCATGCAATGCACTCATTCAGCGTGCATCATCTGCCAGTGTGGCTGGTGGTAACTGTTTCCCAATGGGTGGTGGTGCTAATGGTACACCACCTGAAGGTGACAACATAGTAAGAGGGCCCTGCACCGGAGCCTCGTCACTCAGTGATCCGTCATCGTGTACTCTCTCAGGAATCTTAGCTGGCTGTCTACGCAGTGACATCCTGATAAAGAATAGGTGTGCCACAGTCACTAAGTTATACTTGGTGAGCTGACTCAAGAGATAAAAAAGAAAACTCTTGGAAACACACATGCAATCAGTGTTTTGTTTCACTAAGTTGGAAGTTAGAAGTCAGGATCCTAGTGTATGGATACGTCGGCTACCGCACCAACACTGGATTCCCTAAACTGATAACCACACTCACTACACTTAACACTATTGTCATTAAAATAAAGATCAGAGTCCTATGTTCTGCGGTAGAACCGGCTCCTCTTATACCAATTTTTCATGACCCGTCACTACTGGAAAACTAACATATACCAACGGTTTGGAACCGTTGGTATAGGCCTCCAAACCGTTGGTATAGCCTATACCAACGGTTTGGAGAACCATTACCAAGTAAGCTGTTGGGATAGACCTATACCAACGGTTTTGGAAACTGTTGGTATAAGTAATATGAAAATCTATACCAACGGTTATGGAACCGTTGGTATATGTATTTCAAAAAAAAACATTCGCCGGGATTTGATCCCAGGACCCCTAGTTTATCATTGAATGACTTAACCACTAACCTAACATGAATTTTGTGAACATAATTACATAAATATATATATGTATTGTCATAATTATTTTAAATTTTGATTTATATAATGTTCTAGGTTAGAATATATGATAAAAATTCTCAGGACCTATACCAACGGTTGTCAAAACCGTTGGTATAGGTCTAAACCAACAATTTTGACAATCGTTGGTATAGTTCTTGATTCTGGAATTCATTCTGGGTTGAAGGTTGATTTCTAGGGGACCTTTTCCAAAGGTTTTGGAAAAGCTTTGGGATAGGTATACCCTTTCCCAAGGGTTTGGACAAACCGTTGGGAAAGGTGTCCACAAAGTGGACTTTTCCCAACGGTTTTCCAAAACCGTTGGGAAAGGGTATACCTATGCCAACGGTTTGTCCAAAAACATTGGGAAAGGTGGCCACAAAGTGGACTTTTCCCAACGATTTGGCCAAACTGTTGGGAAATCCATACCCAAACCCAACAGTTTGCCAAAACCATTGGGAAAGGTGGCCACAAAGTGGGATTTCCCAACGGTTTGGCCAAACCGTTGGAAAAAAGGACCTATGCCAACGGTTTTTACAAACCGTTGGTATAGAAGCGTTGGAAAAAGTCATATTTCCAGTAGTGCGTCCCTAGGGGCCCGTGTCGTGACTACCCCAAGCCCGCCTTCCATAGGCCAAGGGCTGGCGACTAGCACTGAAGGCGTAATTCCCTATAACTGGGAAGGCATTTCCTTTATAACCTGTAAACTCATGTAACCAAGCACACAGCAAGATACGAACACAAGAAAACTGTATAACAAAAAGAGTGCTGAAAGTAAAAGGGGATGGAATACAAGCCCAACTGTAAAGATACAAGTACAACTGAAATACAATACAACTGAAGAAAGAGAAATGACTTCTACTAGATCGTCCTCAGAGGTTCCTACCTGAAGGGTAGGTACAGATCGCCTCCTCATCACTCAACGTCCATCCATCTCCTCCGCGTATCAACACGCTGTATGGTCCACCTCCGGTCACCGTCCAGTCCTGGTACTCACGTCCTCAGTCAGCGCTGTCCATCGTCTACACCAAACACAATGAAGTGTGGTCATAGCCCGTGCAGGGGTGAGTATAACGATACTCATTAGGGACCCCGAGACCCTCATGTTCTCACAAAATCCACAAAGGATAAACCAAAAAGTATGAAATCAAAAGATAACCCTACTTAGGTATATGCCCATACATATATCTAAGTTATCAAGTAATCCATCTCAATCATGAGGAAAACACAGAGGTACTGACTCAGCTCACACCAGGATTTATTCTAGGGGTAGTAACAAGTAACATCCTCAGTCACATCGTCGAACACTTCGGCTGCTAGAGAACCCCTTCGTTATCGAGTATAGTGGGTCTGTCGCGTCACACAGAGGCGCTTCCCACTAATCTTGGACTGCTGAGGTACTCCTCCTGTTGAGTACCGTGAGTCTACCGCGTCACACAGAGGCACTCCCCACCATGGTTTTGTCATGTCACATAGAGGCGCTCCCCCTTGTGACTTGCAGAGGTACTCCTCCTTTCGAGTATTGTGGGTCTCTCGCGTCACACAGAGGCGATCCCCCTCGTGGCCTGCTAAGGTACTCCTCCTATCGAGTATCGTGGGTCTACCGCATCACACAAAGGCACTCCCCACCGTGGGTCTACTGCGTCACATAGAGGCGCTCCCCACTGGGCCTGTCAAGTCACTCCAAGTTGAAATAGTCAGCAGTCGTCAAGTCTCAGCCAGCTACTGGGTTCCCGCACTATGCTCACACGTCTCCCGGAGGATCCGCTCCATGAGCTACTGGTCGATACTCTAACTTCCACGAAGTCCCATGAAAAATCATCTCAAAGGACCGCCACATCATAGGGGTATCAACACAATAGACGACGCGTTATTCGGATGTCCGGTCTGTAAGTTATAGGCATTTTAGTACCGAGGGCCCGATTGGATTCGGGTGCGATCCAACCCATCCAAACTCCAAGTTTCTCCGAAACTCTAATAGAGTAAGTCAAAAGGACTGTCTCGCTCCAAAGGTCCCAACGTCACAGACAGTTCATCAAACAGGCACCCAGTCTGTAAGCTATAGTCATTTTAGTGCCGAGGGCCCAGTTGGATTCGTGTTCGATCCAACCCGGTCGTACTTCAAACGACACTAGATAACCAAATGGGTCACACCGTTATGATTCACACGGAAAAACACACGAGATGGACTATCCATTTATCCAACACGGATACCCGGTGAAAACTTTTCATTTCACCGCAACACGTGTGAACCGGGCCTCGTGGGGCCCACACCTCGACCTCGACTTAAATATCCAAAGTTGGTCTTGAAACATCTTTCTTAATTTTAGGGTTACAACGTCATAGATGGTTCATCATTCCGACACCGTATAAGGGAGATATGTCAGATACAAGATCCCATAATATTATATTGTTATTATTATTATTGGGTGTTTTGTGGACCCGAGCCACTAACCAAAATTTAGTATCCAACATTAGACTTGAATCGACCGTATTAATGATAGGATCACGTCACCACTGATGGAAAGTCACTCAGACGTCGCACGCAGGAGTTATGGTGGGTCGAATATTTAATAATATTATTAAATCTATTAATTCACAGGCATTTCGGGTACCCAATCTGAAAACCCGAATAAGACATCCAATATTAGAATCAGAATGTTCATCTCAGAGTCAGGGTCGCACTGTCGCAGACGGTTTTCTAAACTGAGGTAGCACAGAAAAGTTGCGGACAAGAAGGTATTTTATCATCAAAAGTAATAATAACAATATTTTATTATTATTATTAATTACTTAGTTAATAAGTTCTACTTAACTCCATAAATCAATCCACGCTAGCCCCTTTCTGCGGGCCAAAAACAAACACATCAATTTCTTATTTTCTTTTTGTTATTTTAACATTATTGTATTTTAGTTTTTCTCTCTCCAATCCCCCCTTCTTCATACATGATTTTCCTTCTTACACACGACCAGACTGTCTCCACCACCTCTGGCTACCTGAGCCACGGTACCTCCAGACTGTCGTACCGCCTAGACGTTGCCTCTCGACTGTCCTCTGCCACCACACGTCGCACCGTCTACCTCGCCTGAAGTCACGCCCTGAACACGCGCCAAAAATCACACTGCCACGTCCCCCCTTCTATGGGCCACCGCATCTTCGTTTTAAGCCCGAAAAATGTGATGACCGCAGATTCGTAATCCTCGGGTCAAGATCTTTGTGTCAGTATGTCGCACTCAACAAAACATTGTGTTTCCAGTGGCAATAAATATTTGGACGCCTCCTTCTGCGAGCCATTGCGGCTTTTCCCCAAGCCCGAAAAATTAAACGATCGCATATTTGAAATCCTTGCGTCGAGGGCTTCACGTCCATATATCGCGCTCAGCAAAACTCCGTGTTTCTAGTGCCAATAAATATTAGGTGTTGAAGAACGCACGAAGAATGCACAAAGAATAAAAAGAAAGAGGAGCATGGTTTATGTGTGGGATGATGGCCATGTTCGTTTGGCCATCATCGTCGTGAATTTAGGATATGAAGAATCAATAAATCAAATTCAAACATATATAAAAACCCCGACCTCGTTTCTTGGAGACAGCGTGGGAAAGAAGACGAAGTCGTTGAAGAGGACGTCGGCATTCATCACTCTCACAAGACACTCCAAGTCGGTTCCTCGTTCTTCGATTCCAGAAGTTTCTCTTCATTGTAGTGGATGTTCTTCGTTGAATAATCTCCTTCTAAGTTCTCCAGAGCTCTCCCTTTTTCCAACAATCCTTCAACCAAATGGTGAAGTTCCAAATAAGTTTATTAAATAAACTAATTGAGTTGGCACATCAATGAGAGGAAAACCAAGAGTTATCACCCATTAAAGGGGGAGTTCAAGGGTCGGGTGGTCCCCACCTTTGAATTTAAATTGGGGGTTTTTAGTTCGAGTGGTCCCCACCACTAAACATCAAATGGGATGTTTTAAAAATAAAATAAAAGTTGTTATTTATTTTATTTTTATTCTTTTAACTCTCACACGAAAATCAGAAAAACTAACTTCCACCCTCGACCCACTGCGGTCAAGGTGAAGGTCTCCTTAAGCGAATATCGGCACTGCGAGTTCAACGGTGTCCTTGGATTTTAATTCTATGTACTGGTTTAAAAGTTACAAAATGTTGCTCACGCGTTTACTGAACGTACCCGAAAAAAAGTTTAGAAAATTATTAATAGTCACCCTCAACCCGCGTCGGTTGAGGTTAGGCTCTTCCCAAGTGAAACACGCCCCAAAGAACCCAATGGTACTCTCAGATTTCCAATATGAGTTACCATTTAAAAGTTATGGATTTTACAATAAAATAATTTTCACTTAATTATTTTATTTACGACCAAAAACTAACTTTCACTGGTGGCCCGCGCCGGCCACAGTTAGTATCTTCTTAAATAAAGCATACTCTCATGAGTTCACTGGTGGTCTCGGATTTTCAATCCGAGCTACCATTTGTGAGTTATAAGCATTTGAAAAATAAAATAATTTATTTTATTATTTTATTTACTGTTATGCCATTTTTGGGTTTTCTCACAGGAGTCTCGTGCCGACTAAACTTATGTCGCGCTTAGGGTAAACCCGTCATCCTGAACGCAATACTGCCCTCAGATTTCTGATCTGAGTTACCATTTAAAAGTTATTCCACTTTTTTAGGAAAACTGCTTACACGCTTTAATTAAAACTCAACCAAACTTCGACGGATCATTTCGGGCACTCCGGGCCTCAGAATCGCGCGTCGTCAGATTTCGCGGTCTCGAAATAATTCCATATAATTAAAAAAAAAATACGGAATTTCCAGGACATTACACGTGCCATCCATGTTGTCATATTATAAAGGGAGAAGATATATGATTCAACAACTCTTGAAATTTAAACAAGGCAAAAACCCTACCTCGAGATTCATTGGAGAGTGTCCTGCGTTTGAAGATGGTTCAGTGTTCATCGATCCCGAAGCAAGCCTCCAACGATACTGCTCCAACGACGTTCTTCGGTTCTTGCTTGATGGATCCCTTCTTCGTCAAGGGGCTCCTCTAAAATCTTCCTCTCCTTCTCCAACAAAAACAAAAACTCAAAAGAGAGAGAGCAGAGGGGATTTATATTCACAACACATAATTAATAAAGGTTCATTAATCGGTGAAATTAATGAACCTCCTTAATTGCATGTAGAATAGTTACAAATTTTTGTGTAACCGGGCATTTAATGTCCTGCATTAAATGTCTGACCACCCCTTGTGGTCCCTGCCACCAAAACCTAAAAGGAGGTGGAGGATATTTAACATAAATTAGATTTATTTTATTAATCCTCCACGAAAACCGCAAAAACCAACTTCTTCTCTCAATCCACTGTGGTTGAGGTTAAGGCTCCCTTAAGCGAATCCTAGTGCTATGAGTTCAGTGGTGCCCTTAGATTTCAATTCTGAGCATCGATTCAAAAGTTAGGATTTCTCGCTCGCACGTTTACTAAACGTACCTAAAAAAAGTTTAGAAATTCATTCTGGGCACACCGAGTCTCGGAATCACGCGCCGTCAAATTTCACAGACTCGTAATAATTCCATATAATTAAAAAATACATGGAAATCCAGGTCTTTACATGTGATGGGTTAAAAGACCATTGATTTCTCGGTAATAAAAGTAAATAGATAACGCTTTTGTTCCAAAATACTTTTCATAGAGTTGATATATTCTTTAACTATAAAGATAATCACTTGAAAAAATAAACTCACTTTATTTCTTTATATGTCATAAGTATAATATTATCCTTTGGTTATGCTTCGATCTATTTTCACTTCATCTATTACACTAGGAAATGGATATTCAATGTGAATTTGTCATTCCTGAAGAACTTTTAATGAATCATAAGGTTTATAAGTTATTCCTTCATCCTATAAATATTTAATGAAACCAAAATTTTTAGCACATGCTATCAAAAAACAATAATATCCAAAGTTCAACTTAATATATTCCATAAGTAGTTAATATTAAGACTCATCCAAAATATGTATATCCAAATTCAAAGACCAAAAATTTAGAATAGAGGTCACTAAATTTCCAAAATCAACTTAACATTAGATTCCCCAAACAAAATAATGTAACTCTTAATGTAACATACCAAATATATGTACATCGTAATCACCTTAAAACCTTAATGAAAACATTCATGCTTCCAAAAATAAAATCTCAGTTTGTCGAATATATTCCTTAAATCCAAACATGTAGTAAACCATATAAAGATAACATAAACCATAAAATCACTAACCAATTTCATAGTCACCAATAATATCCCATAAACATCATTTTATCATTATTATCTCAACATAGGGAACATATTTAGGGTTATCTTCCCCAAATCATGTGGTTTCCAAACGATCAACTTACCACATAATCACTTCTCTTGGTTACTAGTATTAATCATCACATGCTTCCAAATCCTTAAATAATAAGCACTCTAGTAAAATCCCTATATATCTCATGATTCTTATAACCTGATAAAATTCTTTTATAACATAATTATTAAATCCAAATACACAAGCACTTTAATCATTTCACTTCATTCTTAAACCATTAACTATGCTTAATACCTTCTTCCTTTCATATATAATTTGTAGTATCTTCATCATCAGTAGTATAAACATTACTCATATAAACTTTCTGATTCTCTTTATGAGTTTTCCCTCATAGGACATCAATTAACTTTCCACATTTAAAATATTCAACCATTGATGATACCTTTGGGAGACCATTATTATCATCCTATTTCATTAACCAAAATTTTAATTTTTTATTAGAAATTAATTGGTATGTTCCTTCTTTTACACACCCAAAACATATTCTCATTATTATAAGACATTAACTTGGGTTTTTCTTCTCAAATTCTCAGCATATAAGAAACTAAATCATCTTTCCTTCATAGTATCCACCACCCGAGCTCTCAAAGAACATTGTCCATCTCTTCTTTGGTGAGTCTGAGAGTTGGTTAAGGTGAAAGTTTTTAATCATATATTATGATCACAATATATTTCACCCTAGTCATCATCCCATTTGGTTTCTCATCAACACATTTCCTATTTAATTCAACATTAATTCGGTTCATTTTAGTCCCATCCATTTACTAAAACCAACAAGTACGGTGTGAGAAACACTAATCATACATAGTCATGGAGGATCATTTATAGGATATCTAAATCATGAAAAATTATTCCCAGTCTATGTTTCCATAGTTTTAACCTAGGTTATACATGGTCACTACCAAATCTATAGGATGTTATCCTATACTTAGACTTATCTTCAAAATCATTCATAGGGTTATATTCTATAATCTATGTTTTCCTAAATCTAGTTCTCAAGGTTTCTACTAAACTTTATCTAATACCAACTATAAATACCCAAACCCTAGTAGCCCGGAGCTGGTTCCTTAATTTATTACATTTTCATACAATACAAGGAATCACATCCCAAATTACTGAATAGTTTAGTAGTCTTTGTAAACTAGATGCATACTTGAATTTTACATACAATTAAAAAAAATTATAACATAATTTTTTTTAGAATAACATTATTACCTATATCATATCCTTGAATAATAGTCATAATACTCTTCATGGATTCCTAGGTAAAGGAAACAAAATAAGGGTGATCTCAAATGATCAATAAGGGTTAAGTACAACAGAAGCTATCATAAATCAATAAGCATAAACAATATGGAAAGGTAAATAACTGATCACACATGAAATTCAATAAATAACTTGTCAATCATCAGAAGATAAGGTATAATAATTATGACGGTTTAAATGATTGGAAACAAATTCCATTTAATCAATAACATGATCATAATCTGAAACCATGGATAATATCATAGTGAAAATATCATGGATAATAATAACTGAAATCTTAATGAAGGAAATGATTAATTATTAGATGTCATGTTTCCCAGGATCATGATACCTCTACCATTAAGACCTTTCATAAGATAGTTTAAAAATTTATAGGTAGAAACCCATTTAATTTGGCCATATTATTTGTCTCGTGAGACCTATTGATGCATCTAGGGGGCATTTAATATTGGGCCCCACTCATCACTATAAATCCAAAGCATTCATCATATATAGAACAATAAATTTAATTAATGAATAAATATTAATCATCATTAAATATCTGCATTAAGTAAAGGATACATATTTATCAATATCTTTTCAGTAAATTGAATAACTTTCAAAGTAAAAACAATATAAAAATGGTATACGGTTAAGGAAATACTCATATCTATGATATACAGAATATCGATATTTAAGAGAAATTTAATATAAAATTAAAAATGATCTCAAAGTTATATTATATACACCACATAAAAAATTAATAATTTCACAATACCAAATCAATCTCAATGAAGTGGAAATTGAGATAAAGTTCCTTACAAAGATCATATAATTGAAGTGAGCATTAATCAAATGAATTGATTATGTGTATCTATTGTAAATACAAATAAAACAAGTGTAAATAAAAAATAAGATAATAAAAAGTAATTTCACACATAATCTTATCATGGCATAATCAATGAAGTATAATTTTAATCCAATGAATGGAAATTGAGTTAAGAAATCTCTCACCTTGCACTTTCCTTTTGTTGAACATGCTTTAACCTCATGTATAATAGTTTTGATAATATTATTAACTTATTAAATAACCTTATTTATATTTATAACTCCTTATATTATTCTTCTAAAACATCTTACCACCAGTCCATTAATAGTATTTCACTATTTTCATTGTTTCAGATGTTATTTGCTTTGTTTTCTCTTGTATGTTTTCTCATGAATATCCCATTTATTTTTCATAAGATATGGTTAAATCATATAAAAAATTATATTAAGGTCATAAATATCATATTTATTCATTATATACATTTTTATAATCATTCTTGAATGTTGGATATGGAAAATGAGTTGTATCACTTCGCGAAGACGATAGGTCATACATACACACGAGCGACTGTATCATTTTCTTAATAATTAATGGGTGGGTAAATGAATGATATGTTAATTTTAAAAAATAAATATCATACCCTAATTATCATATATATAAATTATTTTCATCATTATACCCATACAAGTATAGTGGTGATGAAAAACGAATTACACCACTACGTGGAGATAGTAAACTGTGCGTACGCACGTGTGGTGCTTTCTTTTTTCATATGATGAATAAAAGGTAGAATATGGTTGTTTCATAAAAATAATAATAATAAAATCTCAATATATATATAATACTAGATTTATTATTTTAGGGTGGAAACAACATAGTAAGAGGATGTAGAATAAGAAATAAACTTGAAAGAGTTGGTAAAGACGATTGTCTCTTCTTCGACCGACTTCCTTTAGATCTCTTCTTAAGGGACTTAAGGTTAATATTATGATGAGACTATAACCTCCATAACTTGGATAAGGAAGTTTTTAAGGGAAATTGGAAGAGTTTTTTGAGCTATATGGATCAATGTGGTGTAATTAAGTGAAGAAATAGGTTCCCTTTTATAATTGAGGTGAGGAATACTTTTGGAATTTCTCAAAATATTAAATTATAATAAATAAATTTATCATGTAAATGAATCAAAATGGAAATAGATTCAAATATAATATATGATAGGGTTTTAATTCCATAAAAATAGAATTTAGACATGTTTTGGGGTCATTTTAAACCTTATCATTTTGATTAACCCCTTAGTTATTTATTTTTGACCTTAAACGTGGCAACCATTATTTTATTCACAGTGTTAATAAGGTTACTATATATGAAAAAATGAATCATAAATTAAATATGTATGATTTTTTCAAATATTTTACACTCACATGGATGCATATAATATTTTTATTAATTTTAAATAAATTAATAAAATATTATTTTGATAAATTCTCATTAATGTCAATTTTGACACTATTCATTTACATTGATTTCAAATACATCAAGACAAAGTGGAAATTCGAATATAATTATTTTAAACCTATATAATATGTTATATAGATATATATAATTCATTTAACAAATTAAATCAATCAAATTATATCAAAATTAATATTTTTAAAATCATTTATTCTATTTTTCTGTTAATTAAATAAATATTGTATTAGCATTTCACAAGCATTTAATGTAATTATATAATTTATAAAATTAAAAATAAATTTATATAATGAAAATAATTTCATTAATATTAAAATGTATATTTAGGTTCATTCATATCTTGATTTTTTTCCTATATTGACATGTAAAATATATTAAATATAAAGAAATTGGTATTTTGTAACTATCTTTGATTTAAATAATATATAAGTCATTTTCATAGAAAAGTGTCCATTAAATAAATAAAATTCAAACTTAAGGTGATCAGGGTTATATAATATTTATCTCATATGTTTTTGTACAACTTTAGGTCATGGTTATATCCTTGTCTTTTTATTTTAACCTCTCGTTAACTCTTTTGACAATTACTATACTATTAAAATTTTCTACCATATAAGGGTCAATAATGTTACTATAAAATATTAAAAGACCCATAAATGGACTATAGTAGATGTAATTAACCATATAATACTTATTTTTTCTGAATTTAATATTTTTAGGATTTTTTTAATCATTTAATAAAATATTATTTACTATAAAATATTCATAATGTCAATTTTTAGAACTATTAATTACATTGACATTAAAAATATCATGATAACACTTATAATTCAAAAAAAACAATTTATTACATACATAATATTTCATATTAATTTATAAAATTCTCGTATCACCTTAATTATCTCAAATAATATTTATTTTTATATTTTTATATCATTTATTTAATTTTTCCATTAATAAAATATTTGTTCCATCATCATTGTGCAAGTATTTAAGGTAATTATTTATTACCTAAAAATTAAAAATAAATTACCATGATGAAGATAAATCATTTATATTTCCAATTACTATTTATAGTCAAATATATCCTCGATATTACCCCATATTAAAATGTTATATTTGTTAAAACCATGAATGTGACGTCTTTGACTTTTCTTTAAATAAAATATTATAAGAGTCATAATCACTCCCTAATGGAAAAAATGGTCATATATCCAAAATTTGAATGATTATAGATGAAAATTACTTATAAAATAAAATTGGTTCAAGTTTTAGGGTCATTTTATATACCTTATCATTTTATTTCTAACCTATATTACCACATTTACCCTTTATCATGGTAATGAAAATTACCAAGGTTACTATTCATATTGGAAAAAAATAAAAGAGTTATATTTAATAATTTTGTAAATTATGAATCAAAATAAGGAATCCATTTTTTCAAAATTCAAAACATATTATTTGTATAATTTAATTTAAAAATAATTATGCAAAACGCAATGAAAAACAGTTTTCTTGAAAAATGCATTTTTAAGCCCAAAAATGTACTTATACCAAAATAAGGTATAAGGTTGATTAAAATTAAATAAATTAGATTATTTATAACTAAATATTACTTAAGTTACATTGATATAAAATTCAAATCATAAATATACTTTTTAATATTAATAAAATTATTGTTTTATAAAAAATCGGTATTTTTCACTATTCGTAAGAAAATCAATCTTTTTAGAAAATTATCAAAAATTTACCCAAATATATTTTTAATATTATGATTTCAAAAATTAATTTCATTTTATCAAATAAATTTTCAAAAATTTTCAAAAATTAATTATATTTATTTTCTCATAGAAAGCAATAAAAATCATTTTTTTGATAAAAACATATATTTGAAGAGTAAAATAAATTTACTAAAAGTTATGTGTTTATTTCCTAATAATAAATAAATATGAAATTCATATATATTTCATAATATATTTAATAATATTCACACCCTCCAATGTAATGGGTAGTTTAGAATCTTATTTCATTATTTGTTTAAGTTGGGTGTTGTATGCAACGTAAGCTAACGAAGAGATTAGATTTATTTAAAAAGAGACATACCATAAAATCTTGGGATGTTATATTCTACCATACTTTACTAAATTGATTCCTCACATTGAAATTTGAAAATCAAAGGTTTATATTTGTAAATTCTTTTATGGAAATCCTATATTTTAAATTTTTTAATAAAACTTCATCTTAAAAAGAGGGAAAAGGAAATGTAAATGTCACCACAAAACTAGGATTTTGAATAGAACATTATTGAAAAGTGAAAAATATGTACATGGAAGAGAAATATAACTATCAAGGACTGATGAAGAGTGATAGAGAACATGGTCACCAGAAAGTTTACCATCAAAAAACTGTAAATTTGTGATGGGTTAAAAGACCATTGATTTCTCAGTAAGAAAAGTGGATAACATTTTTATTCCAAAATCCATTTCCTAGAGTTGAAGTATTATTTTACTATGCATATAATCACTCTAAAATAAACTTACTTGATTTATTTCATTTCATGAGCATAATATCATCCTTTGGTTGTGCTTTGATCTATTTTCACTTTATCTCTTATGCCAGGAAACAGATATTCAATATGAATTTTTCATTCTTGAAGAAATTTTAATGAATCATAAGATCCAAAAGTCATTTCTTCGGCCTATAAATGTTTACTGAAACCAAAATGGTTAGCACATGTTATCAACCAAAAATAATATTCAAAGTTCAATTTAATATATTCCATAAGTAGTTAATATTAAGACTCGTCCAAAATATTACTATCCAAATTTAAAGACCAAAAATTGAGAAGGAAGGTCACTAAATTTTCAAAATAAACTTAACATTATATTTCCCAAAAAAACATAATGTAACTCTTAATATTTCATACTAAATATATGAATACTTTTATCACCTTAAAACCTTGATGAAAACATGCATGCTTCCAAAAATAAAATCTTAGATTGTCGAATATATTCCTTAAATCCAAACATGTAGTAAACTCTAAAAATATAAAATAAACCATCAAATCATTAACCAATTTCATAGTCACCAATATTATCCCATAAACATCCCTTTATCATTATTATTACAACATCAGTCGCATATTTAAGGTTATTTTTCCCAAATCATGTGTTTTCCAAAATATCAACTTACAACATAATCACTCCTCTTGGTTACTCATACTATTCATCACATTCTTCAAAATCCTTAAAGAATAAGTATTATAGAACAATACCTATATATATCATGATTATTACAACCCAATAAAATAATTTTATAATGTAATTCTTGAATCCAAATACGCAAACCACTTTAATCATTCCACTTTATTCTTAAACCATTAACTATGCTTAATACCTCATTCCTTTCGTATGTAATTTATAGTGTCTTCATCATCAGTAGTATAACCATTACTCATAAAACTTTTCTAAATCACTTTATGAGTTTTCCCTCATAGTAAATTAATTAAATTTCCTAATTTAAAACATTCAACCATCAATGATACCTTAGGGAGACCATTATTATCAACCTATTTCATTAACCAAAATTTTCATTTTTTCTTGGAAATTACTTACTTTGTGTATTTATTTTACATACCCAAAACATATTCTCATTCTTCTAATACATCCACTTGGGTGTTTCTTCTCACATTCTCAACATATAGAAAACTTAATCTTCTTTCCTCCATGGTCTCCACTGCCTGAGCTATCATCGAACATTATCCTACTATTCTTTGGTGAGCCAGAGAGTTGGTTAGGGTTCATGTTATTAATAATATATTTTAATAAAAATATATTTTTCCCCAATAATCATCCCATTTGGTTTCTCATCAATACATTGTCTATTGTATTCAACATTAACCCAACTCCTTTTAGTTTCATCCATTCACTAAAACCAAAAATCATAGTGTGAGAAACACTAATCATATATAGTTATAAAGAATCATTTATAGTATGCCTATATCATGAAACATTATTCTAAATCTATGACTCCATAGGTTTAACCTAGGTTATCCATGGTCACTACCAAATCTATAGGTTGTTATCATTTACTTGTTCTTATCCTCAAAGTCATTCATATGGTTATATTCTCTGATCTATGTTTTCTTAAATCTAGTTCTCAAGGTTTCTACTAAACTTCCTCTGATACTAGCTATAAATACCCAGACCTTAGTAGCCTAGATTCGGTTCCTTACTTTATTACAATTTCATATAATACAATGAATCGCACCCCGAAGGACCGAATAGTTTAGTAGTCTTGGTAAACTAGATACATACTTGAATTTCACTTACATTTGAAAACACAAATCACAACATAATTTTTTTAGAATAAAATTATTCCCTATATAATATCCTTGAATAACAATCATAGTACTCTTCTTGTATTCTTGGAGAAAGGAAACTAAATAAGGGTGAGATGAAATGACCATTAAGGGTTAAGTACAACAGAATCTATCTTAAATCAATAAGGATAAACAATATGGAAAGGAAAATAGTTGATCACACATGTAATTTAATCAATAAATTTTGTATATTGAGAAGATAAGGCATGATCATTATGGTAGTGTAAATGATTGGAAACAAATTCCATTTAATCAATAACATGATAATAATTTGAAACCATATATAATATCATAATGAAAATATCATGGATAATAATAATTGAAAAATTAATGAAGGAAATGTGTAAATATTAGACATAATGTTTCTTGGGAACATGATATCTCTACCATTAAGACCTTTCATAAGACGGTTTAAAATTTTACAGGTAGAAACATGTTTAATTTGTCCAACTAATTTATCTCATGAGACTTGTCGATGAATTGAGGGGATATATAATATCGGTCCCCACCCGTCACTACAAGTACAAATCATTCCTTATACATTGAATAATTTATTTAATTAATGAATCAATTTTCCTCATCATCAAATATCTGTATTGATTAAAGGATACAAATTTATCAATATTTCTCTAGTAAATCAACTAACTTTCAAATTAAACACTGTATTAAATGGTATATGGTTTAGAAAATACCCATATCCATGATATAAAAAATATGGATATTTAAGAGAAATATAATTTCAAATAAAAAATGATCTCAAAGGGGTATTATATAAACCACATAAAAAATTAATAAGCACACAATACTAAATAAGTCTCAATGAAGTGGAAATTGAGATGAAGCCCCTTACAAAGATCATATCATTGAAGTGGGCATTGATCAAATGAATTTATTATGTGTATCCACTGTAAATCAACATAAAACAAGTATAAATATAGCATAATATAATCAAAAGTCATTTCACACATAATCTTAGCATGGAATAATCAATGAAGTGGAAGTTTAACCCAATTAATGGAAATCGAGTTAAGAAATATCTTACCTTTCACTTTCCTTTTGTTGAACATGTTTTAACATCCTATATAATGGTTTAAATCATGTTATTAACTTATTACAGAACCTTATTTATATTTATAATGTATTATATTATCCTTTTAAAACATCTTAATATCCATTCATTAATAGCATTTCACTATTTTCACTGTTTTATGTGTTATTTGACTTGTTTTCTATTGCATGTTTTGTCATGAATATATTAGTTATTTTGAATAGGATATAGTTTCATAATATATATAATGATATTAAGTTCATAAATATCATATTTATTTATTATATAAATTTTTATAATCATTCTTGAATGTTGGATATGGAAAATGAGTCACATCACTTTGTGGAGACGGTAAACCGTACGTACGCACGAGTGACGGTATCATTTCCTTAATGGTGAATGTGTAGGGAAATTAATGATATATCAATTTTCAAAAATAAATATCACATCATAAGTATCATATATATCCAATATTTTCATCATTATACCCATCCAATTAAATTGGTGATGAAAAATGAATTAAACCGCTACGCGGAGATGGTAAGACATATGTACGCACATTCAATGATTTCTTTTTTCATAGGATGGATAAAAGGTAGAATATGGTTTTTTTGTAATCATAATAACATCTAAGTATATATATGATACTGGAATTATTATTTTAGGATTAAAACAACATAGGAAGAAGAAGTAGAAAAAGAAATAAACTTGAAAGAGCTGGTAAAGACGATTACCTCTTATTCGTCAGACTTCCTTTATATCTCTTCTTAAGGGACTTAAGGTTGGTATTTTTAGGATAATATCACCTCTAAAACTTGTATAAGGAATTTTATAAAGGAAATGGGTAGATTTTGGTCGATCTAGATGGCTCAATGTGGTGTAAAGAAGTGAAGGAATAGGTGTCATTTTATAATTGAGGTGAGGGATACTTTTGGAATTTCTCAAAATATTAAATTATTATAAATTAATTTATCACATCAAATGCCTCCAAATGGAAATGTATTTGAAGATAATATAGGATATGGTTGCAATCCAAACAAAAAAATATAATTGATACATTTTTTGGTATCATTTTAAACCTTATCATTTTGATTAACCCCTTGATTATTTATTTTTGACCATAATCATGGTAACCATTATGTTATTCACAAAGTGTTGATAATGTAACTATATGTATAAAAAATTGACTCGTAAATGGAAAATTTATGATATTTTAAAATATATTCCATTCACATAGATGAATATAATATTTTTATGAATTTTAAATAATTTAATAAAATATTATTTTGATAAATTATCATTAATGTCAATTTTGACACTATTCATTTACTTTGATTTCAAATACATCAAGACAAGGGAAATTCAAATATAATGATTTTAAAACCTCTATAATATGTCATATAGATCTATAAAATTAATTTCACACATCAACTATCATGAACCGGATCTGGTCACCATCAAAACCGGCACCCGACCCGGCCCATGACAAGGCTTGAAGGGCGTTCCCGATCTCCACGGGCTGGCACAAGTGTCCGGGTATCAAAAAATGAAATTTGGGAATGATTTAACTGATTTTATAAACATAAAACAATGAACTAATCCAATAAACCAAATCTGGATTTTTGAAAACCAAAACATCTTTTACAAAAATTCAGAATTAATTACATAATCTAGAACAAAACTCAAAGACTATAACAAAGGAACAATGTCAAAAAGGACACCCCAAGAACCTCCTTGTGGCAAGGGGCAGCGTCCTCAAACTATCTCCATGACACTATGGCAAGAAGGACCACTAGAAACCCGAACCACTAGCACTAAAAGCTTTACCCAAACCAGCAACAAAATAACCAAGTCTACTTACACCCAAGGGTGTAAGTAGGGTGTGAGAAAAATCCCAGTAGGATGCCACCACAAAAATATTTCATGTGATAATCATTATAAGACAAAAATATTGCAAGTTTTGTAAACAAGAAATACTAGTAACAATTTCCAAAAGATGCAACTTTAAATAAAAAGAGCTTTTAAGTGGGCTACTTTAAAAGAAATCAACACTTTTAAATAGAATAAAAAAGATACTAAATTTCTCCAAAACAAACATAATGTATGCCGAAGTTAAGTATAAAATATCTAATGAGCACTAGCAATGGGAAAAAACCATAGGCACTAGCTCGCTGTGGGTCCCAGGTACCTCGTACTCGGTGAAAGTAACCATAAAAATATCTGTTCTCATGCACATGAGCCACTAGTAGGGATCATACCCATAAACTAGTGCCCCCCAAAATCATCGTCATCATAGTTTAGTTAGTGTTGTCATTGTCAAACTTTCTACGTGAAATAGGGGCCAAACCCCACGAGATCACTAGCATACTAGTACACGTCCACCCACCTAGATACATGGGTTTTACCTCTTGTGCTCAAACAAGTTCCACAAGCCATGAAATAAAATTTGCACATGAAAATACTACTTCCAAGTTACACACACACCAAAAATCCCACACACATGTCACATGATCCCCTTTTTCATTCAAATTTATTTTGGAAATCATACTCACACCAAAACAACCCACAACACATTTCACCTCTCTTTCACACTTCAATAAATCCTTTAAATTTTTTTATAAAACCTTTACAAGATATTACACATCACATAACATACCTTTCACATTAAAAAAGACCATTTCAAAATTACACTCTTACCAAAACAGTTTGGCAACATAGTTACACCTCTAACATAAATCAAGAAACCATTTAAAACCTTCACAAAACAATTCCAAGGAGTGTAACCATGTTTTGCACATAAAATAATTCTAAAAACCATATTTTAAGACCAAAAGCATACCAATATCACATAAAACCAGAATTTTCATTCATAACATCATTTAATAAAACTATTCCATGAATCATAAAACAACCCTAATGAACACAGCATGGAATACACACCAAAAATATTCTTTTTTGCACAAAAATGCCACTTAAAAACCAACTGCTTAACAATTGCTACGAAATATAATTTTTTTCACCAAAAAAATGGAAGAGAATCATGATAAAAATATAAATAAATCAAAACCAACTCATCCAATAATACTTACACATGGAATCACCTACCATTTGTGCCAAAAACTCCAAATCGTTGTGCAAAACTTCAATTACACCACCGCCACGCCACAAGGAAGTGAAATCTATCCCTAATACATAATATTTCACCAAAATGACACAAAATAAAACCCTAGGTATGAACCCTAGCTGCTGGGCATTTTAGAACCTCAATAAAAGTGGAAGAAACCCTAAGAAAATGGGAGGAACATGAGAGAAAACCCACTTACTTGAGATATCTTGAATAAAATGCCCCAAATACACCAATAGCTGAATTTAAAAACAACCAAAAATTAAATTGAGGTTAGAATAAGGCTGAATAGGTCATTTAGGAACTAGAATGGATGGAAAAGGTGAAAATGAAGGATTTATGAAGGAAACGAATTACCTCTTCAAATCTGGATGATTTGAGAATGCTTGAGAAGTTTCACCTTAATCCGTGATGGAAATGAGCTTCAAAGAGGGAAACAAGAAGATAGGGGTGTGCCTATGGATGTTGGATTCGAGTGGGAAGTTAAATAACTAGAAAATAGTAAAAAATGAATAAGATATTAAATAAACAATTTTTTAAGACTGTAAATGGGCTTAAAGGTTGGCCCAATTCCTTAAATAAAAAATCCAAATCCACCATGATTATGGATTATTAGAGGGTCCAAATTGATATGGTGTTATTGATAGGTTAGGTTAGGTCATGTTGGAAGTAGAATAGGTGAAAAAAATTTAAAAATGAAAGATTTATAAAAGAAACAAAATTGGTTTTTAAATCTTGAAATGGGCTCACGATTTGGCCCAAATCATGAAAACTCACCCTTTCCTCAAAAAAATGCATGGGAAACCCCCACAACAAAGAAATAATTGAAATTAAATGAAAAATACATTTAAAATAAGTCATATATGTGACAATTCTCCCCACCATAAATCTTCCCGCCCTCAGAAATCCACAACATGGCCAGAATCAAAAACCAAACTCAACTGATAGGCCAAAATGGACTCCTTTGCCAAGTTTCGCTCACCCTCAAAACGCTAAGATATATCTAGTTGATCAATCAAGGAATTAATACTCTCACCAACCAAAACTTACACCAATTTCCTAAAATGATCAAGCACATTAAAACTTCATCCCAAAACAAAACACCTCAAACACTATCTGAACAAGACTTAAGCATTTTACCCGAACGAACAACAACATCGAACATGGTTACCCCAGTCTCAATTCAACAAAACAATTAGGCACACTCCAATACCAATGTTTACCCAAGGAGGAAGTTGGCGGTTAAATAGCTCCAAATGAGACAACCTATTTCCAAGACAAGACCAAGGACAAAACTGAGTTATTGATATAGGGAGACACAAATGGGCTCCCCACCATAAGAGACAACTTAAATTTTCCCGAGACATAATCGGGACACTAATAGGGGGAGGCCCAAATGGACTCCCTAGTATAAGGGGTATACTTTCATTAGACTTTACCAAAAGAACTTACATGAGACCCATAGTGGGTCTCCCCACTATAAGAATCAACCATCTTAACCGACTATCATGAGGCAGCATGAAAAGACCCCAAAATTTAAAGAGTTGGCATGGTCGCATAGTTAGTCCGCACAGTTTGGGAAATCTAGGTCTAACCATGTAGAGCATTCTTTCCAAAGGGAAAACTTTTCATGGTTACATGGGCCAAGGTGCATGGCCATGCGGAGACCGTGTGGTAGCTACTGTCTCTTATCGCATTGTTTCCTAGGTTGGCGCACAGTTACTACTAACTGTGTGCAAACTGTGCGCTACCATCTACCTAGCCCAAATTTCATACTTCTCTCTAAAAACTTAAAGGAATCCAAAGGGGGAAAAGAATGAACTTAGGATATAACATGGGAATGATATTCCCCCAACTCCTTCCACCAAACGAGAAAAAATGGAGAAAGACGACAATACCAAAGGTTTAAACTGTTCCCATCTTTCATACTAAGGACGAGAATTAGACCAAAAAAATTTAATGACCCTGGGATTTCCCTAACTACGCACCAGCTTCACTCTGGTACCTATGGCTGAAGCTCAAATGATCAAAGAATCTTCGGCCCCATAGTCAAGCCTTGGAAAACCCTCGAATGGAACTTCTTATTTCAGTGCCACAAAAAACTACATTGTGATCCCAGATGGGTTCAATGAGACACAACACACTCCAAACTCACTTTACCAAAACCTGACATTTTTCTGAAACAAGAGCTTATAATATGTACACACATCACCCCTTGTTTCTTCGAATAAAAAATGGAAAGAGTAAAGGACATATGAAAACACCTTTCTCTAAACAGAAGATGTCAATATTTTTTGAATGGAGGCATACTTCCGAAAAAATAGATACTCTTAGAAGATTTCACAACCTTCACTTTTGCAGTCAAAGAAGCACATGACATCGCAAGGTGTCACCAAACATGACCATTATGACTAATATAAACAATATATGGATAGGGACCTTATACTAAGTCCCAAAAATCACATGATTTCTTACAAATGGATATATTATCCTCTCTTGACCATATTCCCCACACCAGTGGTTTAACATGAACCCTCATTTTAGAGAGACTGATGAAAAACCTAGAGGCCCTCTTAGACAACATTTTACACTGACAACCCCGGACCGCTCCCACCTTTGGAGACTCAGGTAACTTAAGGAACTGAGGTATATTTCAACCTTCCACGACCACTCTCCTGCTACAAGAGGATCCACAAAACCAAGAAAGGAAATGGTGTGGACTCAACCTCCAAAGCTCAAGAAAAAGACTCCTTGTGTTGATCAATTGGAGGACTTTCCAATGGAGAAGCAATCTGGGATGCACTTCAGTAGTTCATTAAATCTTTATGGGGGCGTAACCTATCTAATGAGATAAACCAAGGACCCAACCAAGATGGTCCATTGGTCAAAAAATGTCACTAGTCAAAACCGAACACATTAGGGGAGCCACTATAAGGGCCTCTCGAACTTTTCTCAGAAGAGACCACTAACCAACCCTTTAAACCAACATACCGACCAAACATAAACCCAAAACATCATTCAAAAAAGAGGTGTTCTTGAACTCAAAACATCCCACAACAAAAACATTTTCAAAAACACATAGACACACCACCCAAACCAGTCATCAAGACACCAAGTTTTCCTTTAAAAGAAGTCACTTCATTGAAAATAAATGGTCCGGTGGTTAGCATATCCACCAATGGTATCCTATGGGCCTCACACATGCATGTTTCCATGCCACACCGGGCACCCTCCTTATATCCATCTCGACACTCATCTATTTCTGCCATTAACCATACATAATCCCATATAACCCCATGCATGTGGTTGCTCATAGAAATACCAAAGGTTAAAACAAAAATTCCTTCCACTTTTCAAAACCAAAACATTCAACCAACATTTCCCTTTTTCTCAAAACCGCTAACCACATAATAAAAACCTAATTTACATCTTACAAAACATTTCATAAAACCCAAATCATTCAAATAAAAACACACTTTCAATCCATACATTAATTTCAAAACATTTCATCCCGTTTCAAAACACTCCCAGTTTTATGAAAAAAAAAACTCCCTTTCATTAACACCCATCCATTTAAAAACCCATCTCTTCTTATTTAAACAAGATTCCAATGATTCATAAAACTTTTCAAATTATTACTAGTTACCAAATAAAACTTTATCTTAAAACCCCATACATAAATTCCCAAAACACTTCATTCAACTCAAAACACTTATCAATAATTTAGCAAAGTCTGTTTGGAATAGATTTTCAAAACCCACTCTAATATAATTTATACTTTTAAAAGAGGTGTAAACACACCATTTAACATTTCAAAATAGTTATGGAAATTCATTTCCACAATTTTATAAATCAAGACACTTACTCTTTACTGAAAAATTATTTCATAAAAGTTCACATTTCTTAAATCAAGTCTTATTTATAATTTTAAAACCAAGCTCCCAAGATTCCAAAACAAAAGGACACAAGACAATGTGAGAGGAAACTAGTTTTGGTGGGTGACTTTGACATATGGTGGTGGCCATAATCCAATTACTTCACCATCACGGAGAGTGTTCTAGGACAATATCCCTAGCTCCACATAGCTTGTCAGGCCATGCGATCTCACTGAGACCATTGACCCAACTCTCTTTTCATTTCCCCAATCATCGATGACCCATGAAAACAAAAGGACAAAGATAAAACCTGACTTCCCCTGGTGACTTGAATCCTATCATGAGGTGTACTAGACAGGAACCCTACTCATAATTAGAATTTCAAGTCCTAACAACCCTAGTTATGGACTATCCTAACTCTTCCCCAAATAACATGACCCAAGAGAGCAAACCTGGCGCTTTGATACCATTTTGTTACGAACCGAATCTGGTCACCATCAAAAATGGCACCCGACCTGGCCCATGGAAAGGATCGAAGGGCGTTCCCGATCTCCATGGGTTGTACAAAGTTCACAGGTATTAAAAAATGAAATTTGGGAATGATTTACCAGAGTTTATAAACATAAAACAACGAACGAATCCAATAAACCAAATCTGGATTTTTCAAACCAAAACATATTTTACAAAAATTAATAATTAATTACATAATCTAGAACAAAACTCAAAGACTATAACAAAGGAACAATGTCAAAAAGTACAGCCCAAGAACCTCCTCGTGGCAAGGTGCACTGCCCTCAAGCCATCTCTATGACACTGTGCCAAGAAGGACCGTTAGAAACCCGAACCACTGGCACTAAAAGCTTTACCCAAACCTGCGACAAAATAACCAAGTCTACTTACACCCAAGGGTGTAAGTAGGGTGTGAGACAAAGCCCAATAGTATGTCACCACAAAAATATTCCATGTGATAATCATTATAATATAAAAATCTTGCAAGTTTTGTAAACAAGAAATGCTAGTAACAATTTCTAAAAGATGAAACTTTAAATAAAAACAACTTTCAAGTGGGATAATTTAAAAGAAATAAACACTTTTAAATCGAATGAAAAAGATACTGAAATTATCCATCCAAACATATTGTATGCCAATGGTAAGTATAAAATATCAGATGAGCACTAGCAATGGGAAAACAACCATAGGCACTAGCTCGCTGTGGGCCCCAGGTACCTCATACTCGGTGAAAGTAACCATACAAACATTTGTTCTCATGCACGCGATCCACTAGTAGGGATCATATCCATAAAATAGTGGTCCCCAAAATCACCATCATCATATTTTAGTTAGTGTTTTCATCCTCAAACTTGCTACGTGAAACATGGGCCAAACCCCACGGGATCACTAGCATACTAGTACACGTTCACCCACCTAGATACCCGGGTTTTCTATATTGTGCTAAAACAAGTTCCACAAGCCATGAAATAAAATTTTCACATGAAAATAACACTTATAAGTCAAAAACACACCAAACATCCCACACACATGTCACATGATCCCCTTTTTCATTCAAATTCTTTTTGGAAATCATACTCACACCAAAACATCCCACAACACATTTCACCTCTCTTTCACACTTCAAAAAATCCTTTAAAAAAAATTATAAAACCTATACAAGATAGTACAAATAACATAACAGCCCTTTAAAATTAAAATATACCATTTAAAAAGTACACTCCTACCAAAACAGTTTGGCAACATAGTTGCACCTCTAACATAAATCAAGAAACCATTTAAAACTTTCAAAAAATAATTCCAAGGAGTGTAACAATGTTTTTCACATAAAATACTTATAAAAACACTATTTGAAGACTAAAAGCCTAAAAATATCACATAAAACCAGAATTTTAATTCATAACATAATTTAATAAAACTATTCCATGAATCATAAAACAACCCCAATGAACACAACATGGAATACACACCAAAAATATTCATTTTTGCAAAAAATGACACTTAAAAACCAATCGCTTAACAAATGATACCAAATATAATTTTCACACAAAACACAATGGAAGATAATAATTCTAAAAATATAAATCAAGAAAAATGAACTCATCCAATAATTCTTACACATGCAATCACCTATCATTTGTGCCAAAAACTCCAAACCGTTGTGTGAAACTTCAATCGCACCACCGCCGCACCACAAGGAAGTGAAATAAAGACCTAATACACAATATTTCACCAAAATGACACAAAATAAAACCCTAAGTATGAACTCTAGCTTCTGGAAAATTTATAACCATAAGAAAAGTGGAAGAAACCCTAATCAAATGGGAGGAACATGAGAGGAAACTCACTTACTTGAGATATCTTGAATAAAACGCCCCAAATAAATCAGTATCTGAATTTCCATACATCCAAAAATGAAATTGAGATTTTAATAAGGATTAATAGGTCATGTAGGAACTATAATGTGGGAAAAAGAGTGAAAATGAAGGAGTTATGAAGGAAAAAAATTACATCTTCAAATCTGAATGATTTGAGAAAGCTTGAGAAGTTTCACCCTAATTCACAATGGAAATGAGCTCCAAAGATGGAGACATGAATAGGGGTAGCGCCTAGGGATTTTGGATTCTATTGTAAGGTATAATAACCAAAAAATAGTAAAAAATGAATAAGATATTAAATAAACAATTTTTTTAAGACTGAAAATGGGCTTACAAGATGGCTCAATTCCTTAAATAAAAACTCAAATCCACCATGATTATGGATTCATAGAGGATACAAATTGATATGGAGGTGTTAATAGGTTAGGTTAGACCATGTTGAAAGTGGAATTTGTGCAAAATGTTGAAAAATGAAAGAGTTATAAAAGAAAAAAATTGGTTTTTAAATCTGGAAATGGACTCACGGTTTGGCCCAAATCACAAAAACTCACTCTTTCCTCTAAAAATGTATGGGAAACCCCCACAAAAAAGAAATAATGGAAATTAAATGAAAAATAACTTTAAAATAAGTCATGTATGTGACATTAACGCATTCAAATTATATCAAAATTAATATTTTTAAAATTATTTATTTTATCTATCTGTTAATTAAATAAATATTGTATTAGCATTTCACAAGCATTTAAGGTAATTATATAATTTATAAAAATTAAAAAAAGAAATTATATAATGAAAATAATTTCATTAAGATAAAAATAGACATTTATTTTCATTCATATATTGATTTTTTCTGTGGACACTTACAAGATATTAAATACAAAGAAAGTGACATTTTGTAACTATCTTTGATTTAAATAATATATAAGTAATTTTCATGGAAAATTGTCCATTAAAAAACTAAAATTAAAATATAATATGATAATGAAAAAATATTATTCATCCCATAATTTTTTTGGACAATTTTAGGTCATGGTTATACCCTTATCTTTTTGTTTTAACCTTCCATTAACTATTTTGACAATCATCATACCATTAAAATTTTCTACTATATAAGGGTGAATAATGTTACTATATAATTAAAAAAGATCCATAAATGGATTTTGATAGATTTAATTAACCATATTCCATTCATGTGTCCGAATTTAAGTTTTTTACTATTTTTTTAATCATTTAATAACATGTTATTTACTATAAAATATTCATAATGTCAATTTTTAGAACTATTCATTACATTGACATTAACAATATCATGATAACACTTATAATTAAAAACAAATAATTTATTAAATCCCTAATATGTCATATTCATATATAAAATTTGTGGATCATCTTAATTATCTGAAATTATATTTATTTTAATATTTTTCATATCAATTATTTGATTTTTCCTTTAACTAAATATTTACTACAACATCATTGTGTATGCATTTAAGGTAATTATTTCTTCCCTAAAATTTAAAAATAAATTACCATGATGAATATAAATCTTTTATATTTACTATTACTATTTATAGTCTAATATATCCTATGGATAACCCTATATTAAAAATGTTATATTTATTAAAATCATGAATGTGACATCTTTGACTTTTCTTTAAATAAAATACTATAAGATCATAATCACTTAATAATGGAAAAAAATGGTCATATATCCAATAATTTAATTATTATAGATGAAAATTACTCATAAAGTAAAATTGGAGTAATTTTTAGGGTCGTGTTCTAGTCCTTATCATTTTATTTTTAACCTATATTACCTCATTTACCCTTTACCATTGTAACAAAAATTACCAAGGTTGTTATTCATATTGACGAAAAATAAAAGGGAAATATTTAATAAATTTGGAACTTATGAATCCAAATATTAAATCCATTTTTCAAAATTCAAAATATATAAGTTTTATAATTTATTTTAAAATTAATACCGCAAAACATAACGAAAAATCGTTTTCTTGAAAAATGCATTTTTAAGCCCAAAAATATACTTATACCAAAATAAGGTATAAGGAAGATTAAAATTAAATAAATGATATTATTTATAAGTAAATATTACTTAATTTAAATTGAGATAAAATTAAAATTATAAAGATACTTTTTAATATAAATAAAATAATAGTTTTATAAAAATTGGTATTTTTTACTATTCACAAGAAAATCAATATTTTTAGAAAATTAAAAAAATTCACCCTAAGATAATTTTAATATTTTTATTTCAAAAATTAATTTCATTTTATCAAATACATTTTCTAAAACTTTAAAAAATTAATTATATTTATTTTCTCATAAAAAGTAATAAAAATCGCTTTTTGAAGAAAACATGTATTTGAAGAATAAAATAACTTTACTAAAAATTATGTGTTTATTTCCTAAGAATAAATAAATATTAACTTCATATATATTTAATAATATAGTTAATCTTACTCACACTCTCAAATTTAATAACTAGTTTATAATCATATTTCATTTTTTGTTTAAGCTGAGTATTGTATGCAACGTAAGTTATCGAAGAGATTAAATTTATTTAAAAAGAGACATACTATAAAATCTTAGGGTGTTACATTCTACCATCCATCAATAAATTGTATCCTCACATTTTTTAAATTTCACTTTGAAAATCAAAGTTTTATATTTGAAAATTATTTTGTGGAAATCCCACGTCGTAAAAAAACTTAATAAAACTTCATCTTAAAAAGAGGGAAAGGGAAATGTGAAGGTCACCACAAAACCAGGACTCCAAATAGAATAAAATTAGTGAAAGGTGAAAAATATGGGCATGGAAGATAAATATAACTATCAATGACTGATGGAGAGTGATAGATAACATAGTCATTAGAAAGTTAACTATCCAAAATTATAAATTTGTGATGGATTAAAAATCATTGATTTCTCAGTAAGAAAAGTAAATGGATAACATTTTTATTCCAAATTCCTTTCCTAGAGTTTAGGGATTCTTTTACTATACAGATAAGCACTTGAGAAAATAAACTTAATTGATATATTTCATTTCATAAGCATAATCTCATCCTTTGGTTATGTTTCGATCTATTTTCACTTCATATCTTATGTCAGTAAATGGATATTCAGTACGAATTGTTCATTCCTAAAGAAATTTTAATTAATCATAAGATCCAAAAGTCATTCCTTCAACCTCTAAATATTTACTAAAACCAACACTACTAGAAATAGAACTTATACCAATGGTTTGGCCAAAAATGTTGGTATAGGTCACTAATTTGGACCTATACCAATGGTTTTGGCCAAACTGTTGGTATAGGTCTATTATAGTGACCCTATACCAACTGTTTTGGCCAAACTGCTGGTATAGGTCCACCCTATGCCAGGTATGGCTCAAAAAATCAAAGAACCTATACCAATAGTTCTCAAAACTGTTGGTATAGGTACACATATTTTTTATGGAATCTTTTTGTCAAATAACATTAAATAAATCAAAAGTTAAAATACTTATGAATATGCATATATATACTTATGAAATTATGTCCACAAAAGTCATGTTAGGTTAGTGGTTAGGTCGTTCGATTATAAACAGGAGGTGCTGGGATCAAAACCAAGCTAGGTTTTTTTTTGAATTACCTATACCAACGGTTTTATGAAACCGTTGGTATAGGTTTTGTTGGAGTCGGTGACCTAGAACCAACTACTTTGTACTTTATTCATTAAATAAACACCTTATCACATCTTGATTGTTCTTCTGCGTAACAATTCATGTGATAATGTCCCAAGGATATCTGTTGCATTAAAGGGTCATAGCGGATCCCTACTATGATGAGAACCCATAAGTGTCATAACATTGTTCTTGAATATATGTTCTATGGTCAGATGATGTTATTTGAGGGACACAAATAATACAGGCCATTAGGGGTGAGGACTTATAAAACTTTGAGGTACCTTCTCATGGTGTGTGCCCTTGGTAATATCCAGGAGGATATTATGAGAACAAGACCCGCCAGTAGGAAATCCACATTTCATAGTGTCATTGGATGTTCCTATCTGCGGACGTGTGTATTGGTCCTTGGACTTTAAGATTATTATTAATGGGTATTAAAACTCACACACTTAGATGTATTGACGAAAACTATGATGACACACTGTTCGCAGTGAGGTAGGATACGTTGGGTGTGTCACGAGTAATACTGCATTAATAGATAATGCGAGAAAGGATTTGTCCCTTTTGTTCCATAACGGAAGTAGATATCTCAGGCCCTTTGATGAAATTGATATATCCTAAATAAATCCATTTCCATGGTAAGTAATGGGTGAGTTAAATTTTGGAAAGTCAAAGAAAGAATAATCGAGCACATGGGTTGATGGAACTAGCATGCAACCCGCTTGATTCGAGATATTGTGACAAAAGGATTATATTACACGGTAAGCATTCGTATGATGTGACACGTCATTGCGACATTAACTTCTTTCTCTATGGGTGCCTTGGCATGTTGCTAGACGCTAACCTTGGACTTTAGGTAGGCTCCGCCTAATGCCACTGAGAAAGAGGCCTAGAGGGTCACACACTAAGTCTGTCCATGTATCTCAGTTAAATATTAATTTAACAAGTTAAATAAAGATTATTCCCGACTGTGTTTTAATAATTATTTAAGGATATCTGGTCTCATTTATTTTGACACTAGTTATTCGAGAGAATATATTGTGGGTGAAATAATATATATTTATTAGTGAGTAATGTAGTTACATTTATTTAAGAAATAAATAGCCATTACTCAAGGTCTAATAAATGTGGTGGAGGAAATAAAGAAAAATGAAAATAAGATAAAACACGTCGTGTACATTAAATGTACACGCCGTTTAGTTTTCATGGAAAACGAGTACACGCCATGTATTAATGATTACATTCCGTGTAGTTTTTCCAGTCGTGATTTTGAGGAAATAATATCATTTTTTAAATGATATTTATTGTAATCAGCATGGGCGCATGTCAACGAATTAATCATTCAACATAGGGGTTTTTTATAAGATTTAATGAAATAAATAAAATGGGTAACACGTTTATTTATTGTCATAACTCTATAACCTCAAACCCGATTATAAATATCCTCACAACCCTAATACTTTTCTATATAGAATCGTTGTGCACAACAATTCTGGAGAATTCCCTCAAGGCTTAGAGAACTCCTTCCTCCAAGAATGCTCCCAAGACCGAGAGAGATCCTCCTCCATCAGATCAAGGCGATCTAAGGCAGACAACACAAGAAAAGTCTTCTTCATGCCAGCACCCTTATATTCCTTTGGCGACGTCCAAATATATGTGGTGCACGTGTGGATCACCGCTAGAGGAATTCTACACTTGGATTCTGCGACGCAACGACAAATCACATCAAAACGTGACCAGAAAACATCAACGAAGAAATAATTCCATCAAGGTAATTCTTGTCAATTAATTAAATTAATTATAACCAACATATGATGATCCTCTCGATGGTTTCGGGACCCTTCTCTTTCTTTTTGTTCTTCATTCTATTCCAAAGATCCGGCGTTTTATTATCGTGACAGATCTCGGATTGAACATTGTTTAACACTAAAATTAAAGTTGGGCAAGCCCACCAACATGCTTCTGTTGTGCCCGGAACCTACAAGTAATATCATAGGGGTCATATCGTTGATTATAATTATTTAGTTTTTCATTGTTGATTTACGCAATTAATAATTTAGTTGTTTGAATTCAAGTTAATCGTTCTTTAAAATCTGAATCTCGAGATCTATTCCTCCCCTCTCATTTCTCGTTCACCTTATAGAAACAAATTTTTCTTTTAATTTTGATTAAAATAAAATAGAGGAACTCATTCGGAGGTTCCAAATGCTCATGGGAGTACAACACCAGAATACATGGTGTGTATTCGGAAGTACACGCCATTAGTCTAGGTTCAATGCATTGACCGATCTGCCAAATCAGGCCGTGTATTGGATCCTATCTAAGTCATTTATGACACCGTGTGTTGACCAGGAACAGGTGGCACACGGTTTCCGGATTACACGTTGTGTGGTCCAACTGAACATGGCGTGTATTCCCTTCGGTTTAGGGTTGGACCATGTACCCCGTACACGGCTTTCCCGGCTAGAAACCGTGTAACGCGGATACTACATAGCGTGTGTCCAATTGAACATTCCATGTACTCTGAAAATTTCCGAAGTACATCTACACACCATGTCTCCGGGCATGTACTTCAGATGGATGGTGAACAAAAGTACACGTCGTGTATTCGGAACTACACGCCGTGTACTCATCCAAATTACACAGATTTATTAAAATTTATTATTATATTATACAAACCCTTGAGACATGTACCATAGTGCAGGTGTAAAGCTGAGACACAACACGTGATGGGTGTTTTATATATGTGTGTTTAATTTAACATCTTCGTAATGAATGGGAATTCACCAGGTTGACTCCAAGGTACAAGTTATGTACAAAGATAATTTTAAATGAATTTATTTGTTTAAAATTATGATGGATAAGAATCTCAAGGAAATTCAGAAAAGGGTTTAAGATAAAATTATTGATTAATTAAAGATAATTAATTGATTCGAGCGTGATTTATCTTAAGCAAGAATGATTAAAGAATTTAATGCTAATTTTATTTATGCGTAAATATCGTTGCATGTATGGATGATCATGAGCTAGACCAAGACCTTTGTATGTGAATGGTTTCTTTTAATTTATTTATTTAAATTAAATGTGTTGGCCTGCAAGCCTTCTCCTCATTAATATGTAGGGTCTGTACGCCCAAGTATTCTTTTATGTAAAAACCCCTTTTACCCCTCACCTGCATGTGAGATAAATGCATATGTAATGGATGGAGCTCCCAAGCTAGTGGAGGCGGCTCAAGTCATGAGCCAAGGTGAAACCAATCCAAGGAGATGCAAAGGTGGACAGGTGGAAAGCTGTAAACACGAACCCGAAAGGTTCAAGGTGTTTCTCTCCTAGGTCTTGGGTTAGTTTATCAACCGCTAGATAAACTAACCAATATAACAAGATCATGATCATACCATTTATTTTATTTCTGTCAGTTTCATGGTTTATTTATTGTGGGTGTGTTGTCACGATCACACAATTAATGAATTAAACAATCATGCAAGATGGAACTAAAATAAGACCGACTTATGTGTAAATATTATCTTAGACATGTTTAATCACTTAAGTATATCCCACTTAATATTAACAAGCATGTAATCAAAGATAATAAAATGTAAATTTACGTATAAGGATAAAATCCCTCAAAGAAATATTAAGTTGGTATAACCTTCCATAATCTTGGTTAGAATCGAATCATAGTTCAAAGTGCTTGACCAACCCTAGTTTGGGTGCTTTCAATTATCGGGGAATTCTAATTCAAGGTTTTGGGTTGACTTGACTTGGTTCGCATCAAGGGTTGACTGCCACAGTAGGACTTGGTGTGACCAAGAGGCAAAGGTTGAGGAAATCCAAAATAAAAGGATTTCATGATTGGGGAGTCCACTCAGTGGATCAAGGAGTTGTGAGTTAATATAGTTGGCATTTGGAATGCCTACCTAAAACCCTTCAAGTTGCTTGAAGGGCAATATGGATCCTTGCCACTATAATATTTAGGCAATAGAATATTCCTAAGTCAATGGTGAGGGCTATTGGATTTTGATAAAATAGTGGGAGACTAATAAGTACTAATTTATTTATTTTTCTCAGTTTTATAAAGTACTAAAACCTTCGATCGTCTTAATTTGTAGAAAAGACAAGAAAAATGAATTTAAAAATATCATTGCAAACCATAATCGAGAAGGAAAACTTTCTCATTGGCACCAATTTCCAAGAGTGGCATAGGCGTTTACATGACATCCTTCATCACGAGAGGAAATTGTATGTGCTGGAAGAGCCTATTCTGGTTTCTCCTGGGAAAGAGTCCAATGATGAGGAAATATCTCTCTATGTGAAACATATGGATGATGCCACAGATGTCCAGTGTTTTATGCTATCGGCCATGTTTAATGAGCTCTTGAAGCAACATGAAAACATGGACGCGTATAGCATGATGTCTCACCTTAAGGATATCTACCAAGAGAAGGTGAGACAAGAGAGATATGAGATCTCCAATGCTTTGTTTAAAACTAATCTTGGAGAGTCTACACCAGATGGGCCTCATGTAGTAAAGCTTATTGGCTACATTGAACGTCTGGACATCTTAGGGATTAAATTCCCAGATGAGTTTCATACAAATATCATTATATCATCACTGCTCAAGACCTTCTCTAGCTTCATTGTCAATTATAATATGAGCAACAATGAGAAGAGTCTATCAGAACATCTGACCTTAATTCGCCAGGTAGATAAGGACATGGGGTGTGACAAACCCGCATTCTTTATGGTGAATAAGAAAAGGAAGGACAAGGTAAAGGGTCTAAAGACTTATAAATGGTCTGAAGCCCCCGAGCATCGTCCCTCCAAGAAGGGGAAGATCCAGAGGTAGGGCAAGGAATGGGAGGCAGTATGTTTTTCATGTGGCAAGCAAGGCCACTGGAAGAGGAACTACACTCATAAGTGTGGGGACGCTAAAGGTGCATTCATTGTCGAGTGTAATCTTTCCATTTATACACATTGGGTATTATATATAGCTTGTGGGGATCACATTTGTATTCAAATGCAAGAACCAAGTATATTTAGAAAGATTTCCAGAGGAGAGGTGGATCTTCGAGCAGCCAATGGCGCAAGGTTGGCTATGTTGGCTATTGGCGATTACCACCTCTCATTGCCAATTGGGATGATTTTGGTTTTACATAACTGTTATTATGTTCCTAGTGTTACCAAGAACATAATTTCTATATCTTGTTTGGATATAGATGATTTTTTGCAGTTTGGAAATGAGGGTTGTCTCTTTTATAAGAACAACTTATGTTATGGTATAGACGCATTTAAATAATGGTTTGTATGTATTAAATTATGAAAACCAAGTGTTGGAAATCGATAACGAAACAAACTCACATGACTCACACATCACCCAGTTGTGGCATCACTGTCTTGGTCATGTAAATGAGAAATGCTTGACAAAGCTCTGCCAAGATGGCTATTTAGACTCTACTGAGCTAAAACCACTTGATAGATGTCATGCTTGTTTACAAGGTAAAATGACCAAGCTGCCTTTCAGTGGACAAGGTGAAAGGGCCACAGAGCTTCTAGGATTGGTGCACACGGATTTGTGTAGACCACTTCCAGTAGAATCTAGAGGTGGATATTATTACTTCATTACTTTTACTGACGATTTGAGTAGATATGGCTATGTCTACTTAATAAGGTATAAGTCAGAAGCCTTAGAGAAATTTAAGGAATTCAAGAATGAAGTAGAGAATCATCTTGGTAAGAAGATAAAGAAACTTCGATCAGATCGAGGTGGAGAATATCTGAACCAAGAGTTCATCGATCTTCTACGGGAGTCTGGTATTCTATCTCAGCTCACTCCTCCTTATACACTATAATGGAATGGTGTTAGTGAAAGGAGGAATCACACCTTGTTGGACATGGTGAGGTCAATTATGAGTCATTCAGATCTTCCATTATCCTTTTAGGGATATGCATTACAAACTACAACATACACATTAAACCGAGTACCAACTAAGGCGGCAAATGGAATTCCATCCAAGTTATGGAATGGAAAGAAACCCATTTTATCGCACACGCGTGTATGGGGATGTGAGGTGTTTGTTAAGGCCTTCTCATGAAACAAACTAGCACCCCGGGGCATGAGGTGTATCTTTATAGGATATCCCAAGGAAAATAAAGGATATTACCTATATAACCCTTTAGACAAGAAAGTGATTGTCTCCAGACAAGCCATCTTTCTTGACATGGAGAACATCCTCAAAAAAGGATAGTGGGAGCAAGATTGACTTTGAAGAAGTTGATGCTCAAGATATACAGGAGTTGGTACAGGAACAAGTTTCACAGGTCCCTGTGGAAGAGGTTCAAAAAACACAAGTACTGCATAGGATCTCAATAGAGGTAAGGGAACTAGAGAGATTTGGTTTCATAGTCACTGAGGATGGTGAATCATTATTGTTGGACAATGATTAACCTCTATCCTATAAGGAAGTAGTAGAAAGCTCATAAGCTACAAGATGGATAGAAGCTATGAATTCTGAGATGGATTCCATGTATCAGAACCAAGTCTGGGTTCTGGTTGATGGGCCAATTGATGTAAAGCCTGTTGGATGCAAATGGGTATTCAAGAGAAAACTGGACATGGAAGTTCAAGTTAACACCTATAAAGTAAGGATAGTGGCTAAAGTATTCAGACAGTGTCAAGGAATTAACTATGATGAAACCTTTTCTCCAGTTTCCATGTTTAAATCCATAAGAATCATACTTGTCGTAGCAGCTTACCATGACTAAAAGATTTGGCAGATGGATGTCAAAATGGCATTCCTTAATGGGAACCTTTAGGAAGATGTCTATATGACACAACCAGAAGGGTTTGTGACACTAGGTGAAGCCAAACGAGTTTGCAAGTTGTAGAAATCCATTTATGTATTAAAGCAATCATCCAGGTCATGGAACATTCGATTTGATGAAGCCATAAAAGAATTTGGTTTCATTAAGAACAAATGTAAGCCATGTGTTTATAATCAGTTTAATGGGAATGTGATCGTTATCCTAATAGTATATGTTGATGACATATTTCTTATTAGAAACGATGTACCAGTCTTATAGTCAGTTAAGGACTGGTTGAACAAGTGTTTCTCCATAAAGGACTTAGGTGAAGTAGCCTACATTCTAGGGATCAAGATAATTCGTGATAGATCCAAGAGGTTGCTTGGACTAATTCAGGGTACGTACATTGACCAGATACTAAAGAGATTTAGTATGAAACAATCCAAGAGGGGATTAGTTCCAGTGTCACATGGCCTACATCTTTCTAAGAAAATGTGTCCACATACACAACAGGAGAAAGATAGAATGAGTAATATTCCATATGCTCCGGCTATAGGATCCATCATGTATTCCATGTTATGTAACAGGCTTGATGTTGCCTATGCACTAAGAATGGTAGGCAGATATCAAGAAGATTCAGGAGAACAACATTGGACTGTTGTTAAGATTATCCTTAAGTATCTAAGAAGAACTAAGGATATGTTCCTGGTGTATGGAGGAGATGAGGAGATTGTCATCAGAGGGTATGCTGATACTGGTTTTCATACAGATCAGAATGATCTTAAGTCGCAATCTGGATATGTTTTATGTCTCAATGGTGGAGTTGTGAGCTGGAAGAGTTCAAAGCAGCCAGTTGTCGTCGATTCTATTGCGGACTCCGAATATATAACGGCTTCTGATGTAGCCAAGGAAGCCGTCTGGATTTAGAACTTTGTCTAGGAGCTTGATGTGGTGCCTAGTAGTAAATATTCTATCATGTTGTATTATGATAATACTGCAGCGGTGGCTCTTGAAAAAGAACCAAGGTCACATCAACGGACAAAGAACATACTCCGAAAGTATCACCTCTTGAGGGATTTATATCAAAGGGGTGAAGTTGTAGTGAGTAGAGTGTCCACGGAAGAGAACGTGGTGGACCCCATGACTCAAGGCCTATCTCAGTAGAATCATGAATATCATGTGAGAGCTAGTGGGTTAAAAGTTGTTAGTAGTTGTCTCTAGTCCAAGTGGGAGTCTGTTGGAGTTGGTGGCCTAGAACCAACTACTTTGTACTCTATTCATTAAATAAACACCTTATCACATCTTGATTGTTCTTCTGCGTGACAATGCATGTGATAATATCCCAAGGATAGTTGTTACATTAAAGGGTCATAGCGGATCCCTGCTATAATGAGAACCCGGAAGTGCCATAACACTGTTCTTGAATATATGTTCTATGGTTGGATGATGTTATTTAAGGGACACAAATAATACAGGTCATTCGGGGTGATGACTCATAAAACTTTGAGGCACCTTCTCATGGTGTGCTCCATTGGTAATATCCAAGAGAATATTATGAGAACAAGACCCGCCAGTATGAAATCTATATTTCATAGTGTCATTGGATGTTCCTATCTTCGGATGTGTGTATTGGTCCTTGGACTTTAATATTATTATTAATGGGTATTATAACTCGTGCACTTAGATGTATTGATGAAAACTATGACGACACACTTTTTGCAGTGAGGTAGGATACGTTGGGTGCATCACGATTAATACTGCATTAATAGATAATGCGAGAAAGGATTTTTCCCTTACGTTCCGTAACAGAAGTAGATATCTCATGCCCTTTGATGGAATTGATATAGCCTAAATAAATCCATAGCCATGGTAAGGAATGGGCGAGTTCAATTCCGGAAAGTCAAAGAAAGAATAATCGAGCGCATGGGTTGATGGAACTAGCATGCAACCCGCTTGATTCGAGATATCGCGACAAAGGAATTATATTACACGGTAATCGTTCGTATGAGGTGACACATCATTGCAACATTAACTTATTTCTCTATGGGTGCATTGGTGTATTTATAGATGCTAACCTTGGACTTTAGGCAGGCTCCGCCTAATGCCACTGAGAAAGAGGCCTAGAGGGTCACACACTAAGTGTGTCCATGTATCTCAGTTAAATATTAATTTAACAAGTTAAATAAATATTATTCCCGGCTGTGGTTTAATAATTATTTAAGGATGCTTGATCGCATTTATTTCAACACTAGTTATTCGAGAGAATATATTGTGGGTGAAATAATATATATTTATTAGCGAGTAATGCAGTTATATTTATTTAAGAAATAAATAGCCATTACTCAAGGTCTAATAAATGTGGTGGAGGAAATAAAGAAAAATGAAAACAAGATAAAACATGTCGTGTACATTGAATGTACACGTTGTGTAGTTTTCATGGAAAATGAGTACACATCGTGTATTAATGATTACACGCTGTGTAGTTTTTCCAGTCGTGATTTTGAGGAAATAATATTGTTTTATTAAGTGATATATATTATAATCAGCATGGGTGCATGTCAAGAAATTAATAATTCGACATGGGGGTTTTCTATAAGAGTTAATGAAATAAATAAAATGTGTAACGCGTTTATTTATTGTCATAACTCTATAACCTCAAACCCAATTATAAATATCCTCACAACCCCAACACTTTTCTAGAGAGAATCGTTGTGCACAACAATTCTGGAGAATTCTCTCAAGGTCGAGAGAACTTCTTCCTCCAAGAACACTCTCAAGACCGAGAGAGATCCTCCTCCATCGGATCAAGGTGATCTAAGGTAGACAATGCAAGCAAAGGCTTCTCCATGCTATCACCCAGAGATTCCTTTGGCGACGTTCAGAGATACGTGGTGCACGTGTGGATCACCACTAGAGGAAGTCTACACTTGGCTTCTACGACACAACGAAGAATCACATCGAAACGTGATTGGAAAACATCAACGAACAAAGAATTCCATCAAGGTAATTCTTGTAAATTAATTAAATTAATCATAACCAACATATGATGATCCTCTCGATGGTTCTGGGACCCTTCTCTTTCTTTTCATTCTTCGTTCTATTCCAAATATCCGGCGTTTTATTATCATGACAGATCTCAGATTGAACATTGTTTAACACTAAAATTAAAGTTGGTCAAACCCACCAACGTGCTTTCGCTGCGCCCGGAACCTACAGGTTTTTGATATGACCTATACCAATGGTTTTACCAGAACTATTGGTATAGACCTATCCCAACACCAAACCATCCAACGGTTTGGAGACTTATACAAACGGTTCCAAACTATTGGTATAGGGTATTTTTCTATTGGTGAAAAAAATTTAGCACATGTTATCAACAAACAATAATATCCAAGGTTTAACTTAATATATTTCATAAGTATTTAATCTTAAGACTCGTCTAAAATATGTCTGTCCAAATTCAAAGACCAAAAAATTAGAAGAAAGGTCACCAAATTTCCAAAATCAACTTAACATTATATTACCAAAATAACATAATGTAACTTTTAATATCACATACCAAATATATGAATACCTTTATCACCTTAAAACCTTAATGAAAACATTCATACTTCCAAAAATAAAATCTCGGGTTTTCGAATACATTCCTTAAACCCAAACATATAGTAAACCCTACAAAGATAACATAAACCATCAAATCACTAACAAATTTAATGTCTTCCCATACTATCTCATAAACATCCCTTTATCACTATTATCTCAACATCGAGCACATATTTAGGGTTATCTTCCCCAAATAATGTGTTTTCCAAAAGATCAAGTTATAATAGAATCACTTCTCTTAGTTACTGGTGTTATTCATCACATTCTTCCAAATCCTTAAAGAAGAAATACTATAGTATAATCCCTATATATCTCATGATTCTTATAACTTGATAAAATACTTTTACAACATAATTCTTGAATCCAAATACACAATCACTTTAATCATTCTACTTCATTCTTAAACCATTAACTCTACTTAATACCTCCTTCCTTTCATATGTAATTTGTAGTATATTCATCATCAATAGTATAATTATTACTCATACAACCTTTAATATTCTCTTTATGAGTTTTCCCTCATAGGATATCGATTAACTTTCCATATTTAAAACATTTAACGATCGATGATACCTTAGTAAGACCATTATTATCATTCTATTTCATTAACCAAACTTTTCATTTTTTTCTTAGAAATTACTTATTTTATGTCCTTATTTTACACACACAAAACATATTATCATTATTCTAATACATATACTTGGGTGTTTCTTATCATATTATCAACATATAGGAAACTGAATATTCTTTCCTCTATGGTTTTCACCACCCCTATCCTTATCTTCTTTGGCGAGTCTGGGAATTGGTTAAGTTGAAAGTTGTTAATCATATATTGTGATCATAATATATTTCACCCCAGTCATCATCCCATTTGGTTTCTCATCAACACATTGTTTATTGCATTCAATATTAACTAAGTTCCTTTTAGTTCCATCCATTGAATAAAACCAAAAAGTACAATGTGAGCAACACTAATCATACATAGTCATGAAGAATCGTTTATAGGATGTCTAGATCATGACACCTTTTTCTCAATATATGAGTATATATGTTTAATCTAGGTTATCCATGGTCACTACCAAATCTATAAGATGTTATCCTATACTTATACATATCCTCAAAGTCATTCAAAGGGTTATATTCCCTAATCTATGTTTTCCTAAATCTAGTTCTCATAGTTTCTACTAAACTTATTCTGATACCAACTATAAATACCCAGACCCCATTAACTCAAAGTCGGTGCCTTAATTTATTACATTGGAATACAATATAAGAAATTTCATCCCAAAGGACCAGATATTTTAGTATTTTTGGTAAACTAGATACATACTTGAATTTCACATATATTTGAAAATACAAATTACAACATAATTTTTTTAGAATAACATAATTACCTCTAGCATGTCATTGTATAACATTCATAGTAATATTCACATATTCTTGGGTAAAGGAAACAAAATAAGGTTGATCTCAAATGCTCGGTAAGGGTTAAGTACAATGGAAGATTTCATAAATCAATAAGCATAAACAATATGGAAAGGTAAATAACTGATCACACATGCCATTTAATCAATAACTTGTTTATCATGAGAAGATAAGGAATAATAATTATGGCAATGTAAATGATTGGAAACAAATTCCATTTAATAAATAATATGAGCAAAATCTAAAACCATGGATAATATTATATTGATAATCTCATGAATAGAAATTACTGGAATCTTAATGAAGGGAAATGATTAATTATTGGATGACATGTTTCTCAGGAACATGATACATCTACCGTCAAGACCTTTCACAAGAAGGTTTAAAAATTTACAATTAGAAACCCATTTAATTTGGATAATTGATTTGTCTCATGAGACATGTCGATGCATCGAGGGGTTATATAATATCGAGGCTCATCCGCCACTGTAAGTCCAAAACATTTATCATATATAAAATAGTATATTTAATTAATGAATCAATATTTTTCATCATAAAATATCCATATTGAGTAAAGTATACCGATTTATCAATATTTCTGCAATAAATCAAATAACTTTCAAAGTAAACACTGTATAAAAATGGTATACGGTTTAAGAAATACTCATATCCATGATATAAAGAATATGGATATTTAAAAAAAATGTAATGTCAAATGAAAAATGATCTCAAAGGGGTATCATATACACCACATAAAAAATGAATACGTATATAATACCAAATAAGTCTCAATGAAGTGTAAATTGAGATAAAATCCCTTGCAAAGATCATACCATTGAAGTGAGAATTAATCAAATGAATTGATTATGTGTATCCACTAAAAATCCACATAAAACAAGTGGAAATTAAACATAAGATAATAAAAAGTCATTTCACACATAATATTAGCATGACATAATCAATAAAGTGTAAGTTCTATCCAATGACTGGAAATTGAGGTAAGAAAACTCTTTCCTTACGCTTTCCTTTTGTTAAACATGCTTTAACCTCATGTATAATGCTTTAAAACATTTTATTAACTTATTAAAGAACCTTATTTATATTTATAATGTCTTATATTATCTTTTAAAATATCTTACCACCCATCCATTAATAGCATTTCACTATTTTCACTGTTTCAGGTGTTATTTGCCTTGTTTTCTCTTGCACGTTTTGTCATGAATATCCCAATTATTTTTCATATAATATAGTTTAATAGTCTTTATAATGATATTAAGATCATAAATATAATATTTATTCATTATATACATTTTTATAATCATTATTTATTATTGGATATGAAAAATGATTCGCATCACTTCGTGGAGATGGTAGGTCGTACGTATGCACGAATGACAATATAATTTCCTTAATGGTGAATGGGTAAAGAAATGAATGATATATTAATTTTAAAAAAATCAATATCATACCATAATTATCATATATATCCATTAATTTCATAATTATACTCATCCAAGTAAATTGGTGATGAAAACGAATTACATTGTTATGTGGATACGGTAAGCCGCAGATACGCATGTGCAGTGCTTTATTTTTTCATAAGATGGATAAAATGTATAATATGGTTGTTTAATAATAATAATAATAATAATAACATATAGGTATATATATGATACTGGATTTATTATTTTAGGATGGATAAAACACATAAAGAGGAAGTAAAAAAAGAAATAAACTTAAAAGAGTCGGTAAAGACGATTACCTATTCTTCAGAGAACTTCCTTTAGATCTATTCTTAAGGGACTTAAGATTAGTATTTTGAGGAGAATAGAACCTTCATAACTTGTATAAGGAAGTTGGGAAGGTAAATGGAGAGAGTTTGGTCGAGATAGATGACTCAATGTGGTGTGAGAAGTGAAGAAAGATGTTCCCTTTTATAATTGAGGTGGACACTTTTGGAATTTCTCAAAATATTAAATTATAATAAATTAATTTATCATGTCAAATGTATTCAAATGGAAAGGTGTTAGAAGATAAGATTTTATAGGGTTGTAATCCCATAAACAAATAGAATTTAGATATGTTTTGGTGTTGTAAGATCCCGGTTTTTGGAAAGGTATGTTTTCGTTATGTTTTGGTTGAATCCCTTGTTTCGGGTTTCAAGGGATGTCTTATGAAAGTATGAGAGGCCTTGGGAGTGTTTCAGGGGATCGGGGCATGGAAGAAAGGAAAACTGGGCAAGACAAGCTAGGGCGCACGGCCTGCGCACGGCTAGGGAAAACCGTGCGGCCTGCCCAGGTAAACCGTGCAACCCTTCTCCTCCGGGAAGTAGCATGCGCACGGTTTGCGCACGGTTTGTCAAACTGTGCGGCTAAACCATGGGGCCTCTTAAATTTGGGAAAAATTACAAGTTTTCCACTTCGGTATTTTAAACCCCAACTCAGGATTTTCCTCCATTCATCCCCTCTCAACCCTAGTGACGAACTTGGCCAACCCAAGCTTCCCAAGGGTGGTTCTCCTTCGATTCTTGGCCATTTAGAGCATTGTTGATTGTGGATCGAAGCTCCGGGTAAGGATAATCCCATATTTGCTTCTCTTTTTGGTTTAGGGTTTGTATCTTCTCTCCCTCTTGTTCTGAAGCCCTAAAACCCTATCTTTTGGGTGAGTTTTAGGTAGAAGCTCCAAAGGTTGGTCAGATCGAGGTCTAAGGACTCGATTGAGAGTGCGTTCAATCACGGTTTTGAGGTAGGTGGTCTATAAGTGATATCCCATAGTTATTTGGGTATTTGTGCATGTTTAGTTGTGTTCTTACTTTCCCTTGGTTAATTTTTGAATAACCTTGGCATGTTTGGTAATATTGGTGTTTAAAATGGTAAATGTAAACTCTCACGATCCCCATGGGGTGTGTTGGGAATGACTTGACCCAATTAGGGCCATCCATGGGATGTGCCGACTTTTCCCGGACTTAGGGAATGTGATTGAACAAGTGACCTTGTTGTAATAAAGGGTAGAGACCTTGATGAATATGTTGTCATGATTGGTTGAACTTGGAATAAAAGTTAGGTGATGCACCTAGACTTGGAAATAACCTAAAGGTTATTTGGAATGGGTTGAATGGTTGATTCATGGGAATGATGAACGGGTTCAATGGGTTAATGTATAAACTGATTAAAGACCATAATGGGATGGATTATGGGTATAGTGTTGAATGATTAGTGAGATAGGCATAACACATGGGAATTGGGCGAATGGTTAAATGATGTGAAATGATAATGTGTTAATGGGTTAAGGCATGATGTGGATCCCCATGTGGGTTGCTGTGAATAGTGTTTGCTGAAGGGCAATGGTTTGGATGGTTTATGGTTACATATATATATATATATAAGCATGTGCACATGGCTTGGTAGTGTGGGGTATGACTTGAGGATCTACGCCAACGGGTCGAGTGAAGACTGAGGTTCTAAACTCCACCCTAAATGCACGGGTTAGGAATGGGGACTGATGCTCTTTTCTCCTAACGGTTGCATCCACCCAGACTGATGCTTCGAGGTGAGGTTATGGTTGCTATGAGGGGGGTTAGTCCTAGTGATATAGGATAACGATGTGTTTACCCTCTTGCATGTGATTGTTGGCCCTAGACCCATGTAACGTAGTGTATGTGATTAACCCATGGAAATGTGATGAAATGGTAAGTGATGATAATCGGTGTGAATGAATGGTAATGAAAGTGGAAATGGCTTTGACTCTGAACTGGTTAATGGAACCTTAAATAATTACTTGGAAAATATCATTCATATTCCTTTTGCATGCACTACCTGTTTATACTGGATATTTTGTAGACACCGTTGGTGGTGGCCTACTGAGTTGTACTCACACCCTGCTCGGGCCGCCATTGGGTACCCGAGCAGACTTCATGTTTGCAGGTCAGGAGAAGGGAAAGAGTCCTTGCTAGATATTTGAGTGGACATGGGTAGCACTTGGTGGAGGATCCGGACTTGGAGTCGGGACCATTTTGGGGATTTTGGTCGTTGTCTTTATTTGGGGTTTTGTTCACTTTTGCACTTGTAGTATGACATGGCATATTTATTGTTGGAAATGGTTTTTATACATGTTCCTTGCTTATTGATTATTGTTTCCGCTATTGGTTTATTTCTGTTGTGGATTACACTGATAAAAAGGAGGTATAGTTTCCCCACTTGACCACATAGACCCCCGCTGCTAGTCGGCAACCTTTGGCGTACGAGGAGGCGCGCTTAAGGTTATGTAACTACCCAACTCGAAGCACCGGTTTAGTGGCTCCCAAGTCGGGGACGTTACAGGTGTCGTTTTAAACCTTATCATTTTGATTAACTCCTTGGTTATTTATTTTTGACATTAACCGTGGTAACCAATATTTTATTCAAAAAGTGTTAATAATGTTACTATATATGAAAAAATGATTCATAAATGAAAAATGTATGATGTTTTAAACTATATTACATTCACATGGATGAATTTTAAGTTTTTTATGAATTTTAAATAATTTGATAAAATATTACTTTGATAAATTATCATTAATGTCAATTTTGACACTATTCATTTACTTTGACTTCAAATACATCAAGACAAAAATGAAATTCGAATATAATGATTTAAAACCTCTCTAACATGTCATATAGATCTAGAAAATTCATCTCACGCATTAAATCATTCAAAATATATCAAAATTAATATTTTTAAAATCATTTATTTTATTTTTCTGTTAATTAAATAAATATTATATTAGCATTTCACAAGCATTTAAGGTAATTATATAATTTATAAAAATTAAAAAAAATTATAATGAAAATAATTTAATTAAGATCAAAACAGACATTTAGGTTCATTCATATCTTGATTTCGTCCCTATGTGGACACATGAAAGATATTAAATACAAAGAAATTGACATTATGTAACTATCTTTGATTTAAATAATATATAAGTTATTTTCATGGAAAAGTACCATTAAAAAATAAAATTCAAATCTAAGATGATAAGGGTAAAATCATATTCATCCCATAATTTTTTTGGACAATTTTAGGTCATAGTTATACCCTTATCTTTTGGTTTTAACCTCTCGTTAACTCTTTTGACAATTATCGTACTATTAAAATTTTTTACTATATAAGGGTCGATAATGTTATTATAAAATTTTAAAAGACCCATAAATTGACTATGGTAAATGTAATTAACCATATCCCATTCATGTGGATGAATTTAAGGTTTTTAGGTTTTTTTAATCATTTAATAAAATATTATTTACTATAAAATATTCTTAATGTCAATTTTTAGAACTATTCATTACATTGACATTAACAATATCATGATAACACTTAAAATTCAAAAAAATGATTTATTACATACCTAATTTGTCATATTCATCTAGAAAATTTGTAGATCGCCTTAATTATCTCAAATTATATTTATTTTAATATTTTTTATATCATTTATTTGTTTTTTCCATTAACTAAATATTTACTACATCATTATTGTGTAAGCATTTAAGATAATTGTTTCTTCCCTAAAAATTAAAAATAAATTACCATGATGAAAATAAATATTTTAGATTTCCAGTGACTATTTATAGTCAAATATAGCATCTGGATAACCCCATATTAAAAATGTTATATTTATTAAAATCGTGAATGTGACATCTTTGACTTTTTTTTAAATAAAATATTATAAGGGTCGTAATCACTTCCTAATGGAAACAAAATGGTCATATATCTAAATCTTGAATGATTATGGAAGAAAATTACTCATAAAATAAAATTGAAGTAGGTTTTAGGATCATTTTATAGTCCTTATCATTTTATTTTTAACCTATATTGCTCAATTTACCATTTACCTTGGCAATGGAAATTACCAAAGTTACTATTTACATTGGACAAAAATAAAAGGGACATATTTACTAAATTTGGTCCTTATGAATCCAAATATGGAATCCATTTTTCAAAATTCAAAACACATAATTTGTAGAATTTAATTTAAAATTAATCCTATAAAAACGCAACGGAAAACAGTTTTTTTGAAAAATGCATTTTAAAGCCCAAAAAATGTACTTATACCAAAATAAGGTATAAGGATGATTAAAATTAAATAAATTATATTATTTATAACTGAAGGGTACTTAAGTTATGTTGAGATCAAATTTAAATCATAAAGATACTTTTTAATGTAAATAAAATAATGGTTTTATAAAAATAGGTATTTTTCACCATTCACTAAAAAATCAATCTTTTCATAAAATTCCCAAAAATTAACCTTTAGATTATTTTAATATGCTGATTTTAAAAATGAATTTTATTTTATAAAATACATTTTCTAAAAGTTTCAAAAGTTAATTATATTTATTTTCTCATATAAAGTAATGAAAATCATTTTTTGACTATAACTTATATTTGAAGAATGAAATAACTTTACTAAAAATTGTGTGTTTATTTCCTAAACATAGATAAATATGAACTTCATATATATTTCATGATATAGTTAATCATATTCACACCTGTCAATTTAATTTCTAGTTTATAATCATATTTCATTGCTTGTTTAAGTTAGGTGTTACATGCAACGTAAGCTATCGAATAGATTAAATTTATTTAAAAAAGACATAGCATGAAATATTGGGGCGTCACACCACACGCTGTGTACACCCTGACAGGCGAATCATTGTGTACAAGTGGTACACGCCCAGGTGATCATGTGGCTCCACACACCGTGTGACGAGTCACACGTTGTGTACTTGGACATGGACACAGGCACAGATCGTGATACACGAGTAGGACCCGGTCCCGAAGGGGCACGCCTTGTGCTCATAGTACGTGACATGTACTCATAGTACACGTTGTGTACCCTCTCAAAGAAGTCTTGGAACCCTTGTCCTCTTCAACTTGGACAAGTTTCATTAGGGTTTGTTCCCTTAATCCATTTCCTAAGGGTTTAGTATGGAGTTGCGTCCTATGCATAGGATGGTGATCCCTTCTGAGGAAATTTAGTCTCATATAGAGTTGTTGAAATCCTTCTGTAAGGCCCAGAGTAAGATCCTTTATCGTCATAATTTTCCCTAGGCGAGGTTCTATATACCGTCGTGACCAACACCATGTGGGCGTCGATCCCCTACTTAGCGGGTTAATCCAGGTTGGGTTGTTGGTATACCCCATGGTCTTAGGTGTGATCCTCTTTTGTGTATCGTTCTCCTCAGACCTTCAGCGCGTACTTCTTATGGCGAGACCCGATGAGCACGACATCTCGGATGGACGTCATCGATTCTATATGACTCACGGAGCGTGTTCTCCCGGACGAGTGTTATATCGAACCTTCGAGTAGAAATCCTATGCTAATTTTATGGTTGTGATCTTACCTTGAGACTGTATGTCTACTACGAGTATATCTAAATATTATTGTTATATATGTTGTTGACATATATCCGTGATGAGTTGAATACTATTCTTGATGTTATATATTTAGTGATTTCGGGGTGTCCTGCTGAGTATTGTTATAATCACCTTTATATGAGTTTTGTCCGCATGTGTCATGTCTTATATAAACGACTGACATTTTGACGGAGTCCTAGCGGGACCAGGACCTGGCGGAGCTTAATGAGTCAGACAAATTCAGGTGTGTTTCAGTGGTTGCATTGATATCAGTCCTCTCCAACTTCATAGGTTGAACTTGTTTTCATTTTCTTTTGGTAGGCTTATATTTGGCTCTTTCTTTCCAGTACTTTGTTGTCGTACTATGATGGTGATATTTTAGATGTATGTATGCATGATTATCGGTTGTTTTACATTTCAATATTGTATGGGTTTAGAGAAGTGTGTGTGTGTGTAGGTACATTAAACTAAGATCACTCATGTGTGTGATATGTCTACTTGGCGCTGATCACCAGCCCATGACCCATTTGAGGCAGACTTGAGATAATCGTGGTACGAGTCCTGTTGGGTTGAGTCGTGACATAACCCCTTGCAAATTTGGTTTCCAATGGAATAATTCATGTAGTCTAAGCTATAAACTTATTCTATAACAATTAAATTAACTCCAATCCCGCTCCATTTATGGCCTCCTGCCACAAACCAAGAACTCACGGACCCAACACAAAAGGAAATTCATCTTAAATAATAATGGTAGTAAGTCAAGAACCATTTAGAAAAGCAAACACATGCATATAAAGATTTCTCAGTTTTATGAAAATGTTAACCATTTGAAAACTGCTCCAATTCCAAAACACTACCATAACGCCGTCATTGTTGTACGTCGTTGTACTTCATTCGTCGCATGTTGAGTGCCCCTCATACAATGCAATTGACATTTTGCACATTGTGTAGTTTCATCACACTCCACTTTAGCAGCATATCATTACATGTAGCCTCTACGTATCACATGACGCATCCAAAGTTACAACATGCGCATGCAATATATGTGAACAATAATACAAACTGATAATCACAATATCACTTCCATTACTCTGATCACCGCTAAAATTCTCCAATGACTCACACTCATCAACAAAAATGTTTTCTTGTACGGATCAGCAAAAAATTCAATTCCAACGGTCCATGGGATGGAACAACTTACAAATGCAAAATGTCATAGGAATCCAATGGATGTGGGGGCTTGAATGGAAAGTCCGACGAAAATATGAGGGTTCGAGGGTAATTTTCGGCGCGGGGACTTGAATGAATCTCGAAAGAAAACTTGAGGGCTTTACGGGAATTTTCAGCGCAGTCGGGACAATAAAAGTAAAAAATCAAAGGCACGGGGAGTCGCGCAGCACTTGGGATTCGAACTAGGGTTTTTTCTCTGTAGTTTCCGTTCTCGATATTTTCACTCAAAATCTGCGGTGGACGTGACTTGATCCCGGGGCCTTCTCTTCGTCCCGCGGTTGTTATCTGTTACCTCCTCACTTCTGTTCACCTTCCCGCCAACACAGTCAAATTAGCACACTCTGCCTGAGGTTCAGCGGTTAGGCCAAGCGTTTCGGCGATGGCCACCCGCTTCCAAGCTGCCACTCTCGTGGCCTCCCCGTCCTACCCCAACTCCATCGCATGGTCGGAAGATAACTTGCTCGCCGTCGCCACCGGCCACATCGTCACCATACTCGTAATCTCCTCCACTCTTGTGCCCTTTACGCTCATGTGATTTGGAGTATAAGTGAAGCGTTGTGGTGTCTATATTTTGGTTTCCAGCATAGAATTGTCATGCCTTCTTGTCACCCCTCCCCCCTTCCAGAGCCCAGCATTGCCTTCTGGACCTCGAGGTTTGATCATCCTCCCTCCTAGCAGGCCTTTCCCAATCGGAGTAATCAAAAGAGAAGGTACATGATGATTCGTCACTGCATGGCTGTCTTTCCAAGCAGGCTATATAGCCTGATAATTGTCATGAATGCATGTTTACACTTGATTAATAATTTTCCCTGTTTGATTCAGTAATTGCTCGTGACAATCTGATTACCTAAACTAGAATTTTCCTCATGTCGTTTTATCAGGATTTCTCAAGAATTAATGTACATATAAGCAACTAAATTGATTCGTATCTTTTGGAACTATTTCAGATTTACTATCTGGCTGCTTGCTGCCCACTTGTTTATCCCGAGATTGTCGCCCCTCTGTTCGATCACTTTCATGGTCTCCCCTTGGATTGGCTCCTAACTACGGGTATGGACTTCTACATGCTCAGATTGCATCCTTCCAATTATCCTCATGTCCATCTGTTTGTAATGTTTTGCCATATGAAAAGGGCACATGACTTTTTTATGTGAAATACTGCTTGATCCAGATGCTTGCTTGCTCTTTGCACCACAGAAGGACGTGTGAAGCTTTACCGTTTTCCCTTCTGTGAGTTCAGTGCACACTGGATTGAGGTATGTACCATACGAGTAGAGTACGCCCTGTTATACAACAGGCTTTTTGTACGAACAGGGGAAAACTAGTTTTAATTTGAAATTTTAAATTGGTTATCTTAAAAGAGGCGTCTCATCACCAACTTAATAAAAAAGATCTGTTGGAGTCTGCATCCCACATCGGACTTGAGGTCCGGTGTGGTCTTAATTATTTGTTATAAAAGAACCTCAATGGATCCTTTAGAGAGTACAAATTGGGGGTTCAGTTTCTCCTATTTTTCCATTCTACATGGTATCATAGGGAAATTAATCCCGAACCCTCCTCCCGTTTTATTTCTGTTTTTTTTCCCGTCGGTCTCTAGGGTTTCTCCCGGTTGGGGGGCGGCGGCCTCCATGGCTAGCAAGCCATAGGTATCTCCCGCCGCCTCCCCTGCCGGCTATCCCTCCCATCCGGCGGAATCCCCCCCTCCGGACTCGTTTCCAGGCGGCACTCCTCCTGTCCGGCGACTGCTTCCTCCCGGCAGATCTCCCCCTTGCTGACTTCTTCCTCTGCTGCGCCGCTACCCTGCATCCTCGGCAACCTTCCCCACTGTGCGCGACGTCCAGCCCGACGGCTTCTGGCTCCCGCCCGACTCGCGGCCCCCCCTTCCCGACCTCTCTCACGATTCCCGGCTCCCGTATCCCCCGTCGCGACTACAGGACCGCCTCCTTCCGCGGCTCCCTGCGTGCGACCTCTGCTCGACTTCCAGACGACCGCGGCCCTCCCCGCTCCCTCCCGGCTCCCGACGGCGTCCCTCCCCGCCGCGCACTCCCAGTCGATAGTTCTCCCCGACGACGCCCCTTCCGCCCCGACGGCTTTCCTCTCGGCGCGACGTCCCTCGCCTCCCGTTCCAGCAACTTCTGGCGCCGTCTCCCTCCCGATCCAGAGTTGCTGCGACGTCCCACGGCGTCGCCTCCTACGGCAGGACCCGCTCCCGCGACAACGGCTCCTTGCGCGCGACCCTTGCGGTGCTCTCCTCCGGCCGTCCCGACGACGTCGGACCACCCTCGGCCTCCACTTCCCGGCGTGATCAACCCCGCCGCGTCTCCCGGCTCGTCTCCAACGGCTCCCAGCAACTGCTGGCACCCACTCCCGCATCTCCAGGCGAGCCGAACGGCCGGCTCCCGCATCTCCCGCTACGCACGCACCGCACTCCTGTTCAACCGGCTCCCGACGCGCCTCTCCCCGCCTCCTGCGGATTTTCTCCCCTCCTTTCCCGGGCTCCCCTCTTGTCTGCCGGCATCCCTCCTTCCCGGCGGATCTCTCCTAGCTGGCTTCTGTCCGGCGGATCCCTCCCTCACAACGCCTCCTTCTCCGACGTTCCTCTGGCGTCGCGTTGCTCCCGAGGGATCCCGTCGGCCCCGCCTCCTGCGGATTTTCTCCCGCGGCTCCCTCTCGGCTCCCCGACGACGAAGCATCTTCCCCTCCTGTGGGCGCTTCTTCCAGACAGCTCCCGTCCACCATGGGTGCTCCTTTGTCACGCAGCCCCGCCTCCCATCGCCGACATCTCCCGACGACTCCCGACATGCTCTTCATCCACCGTGGCGCAACACCTTGACTGCCTTGGATTCAGGCCCTTTGGCGGCGCCAGATCCCACAACAATTATGCGGAATCCCCGCCTCCCGTCGCCGGCCCCGCAAGTGCGGTTTTTTCCCCGGTGCTAGTATGGATTTCCCGGCGTCTCATCGACTGGCCCCACTAGTGCGGCATTCCTGGCGTTCTGTCAACCGGCCTGGTCTATGTGGTTCATTTGCTGCGCTCGCGACATCTTCTTTCATCCATCATCCTACGGGGGAGCTTCGATCGTGAGGGGGAGCAGCAGCCTTGCAACTTTTTCTTTTATTCTGCTTTGTCTTGTTTTGTCATCAAGCTAGGTATGTCCAGCTTGAGGGGGAGTGTTTGCAGTCTGTTGATTGATTTGTCTTTATTGGTTTTGCTTGCTTTTTCTTTATGTGTCCAAGCTAGGTTCACCTAGGTTGAGGGGGAGTGTTGGAGTCTGCATCCCACATCGGACTTGAGGTCCGGTGTGGTCTTAATTATTTGTTATAAAAGAACCCCAATGGCTCCTTTAGAGAGTACTAATTGGGGGTACAGTTTCTCCTATTTTTCCATTCTACAAGATCAAATGATTATTATTGCATTTCAGGTGAAGTGTATAAAAAAGTATAGTGGACACTGCTAGTTTTGAATGTGGATGTATTTTTATACCTCCCTTTCTCTGGGAAAATAGAGGCCCCACAATAAATCATATAGGTCCTACCGAAATAGCATGATATATTTTCCTTTTACATTCTTCTAACCATTTTCAATTTGGAAGGTATCCTCTAAAGATTTTGACAAATATCTGGTGCCTTGATTTTCTAGGAACTCACTTCAATTACAATACTGTTATATTATTGAGTAAGACTCTGTGACACCTTTGTTGTTATTTTGACTGACCATATACTGTTGTTGCAACACGTTAGTTGCCTTCTCCATCGATTGTAGGTTGGTGCCTTTCTAAACCACTTATTGAATCAGTGAATAAACCCACTGATTAAAACTTATCCTTTCAAGTGCGTTTTGTTTTTATTCACACTTTTTGGAAAAACTTCTTAGGTGGTTCCCTATTTAAGGATTCATCCAATTGAAACATCATTAAATATGTATCCAATAGACTATTGAAAAATGAAAGGAATACATTGTTGGCATGGATAGTAATATCAAAATTTTTAAGACATGCATTTACTAAAAATATTACATCATACTCGATTTAATGATTCTACGGTGCCTACAACAATGCTTTGAATTTTTTGGTTTTATATGCTTTTTTTTAAGGCGTTAGATTTTGGATTGACTAAAAAATTTTCAATAAAACAACTCGTCTTTTTAGTGCTGTATCATGTGTCTTTAATAGATGATTTTATTGTGTAATGACCTGCAGCTAGTGGATATAACAGACATGCTATTAGATTACCTAGCAAGCATCAATTTTGGGGAGTTAAATGGTTCACCGCACTCTATTAGAGTATGTACTTAAATTTGCTAATCCTTTATGTGTCTTGCTGTTGCTCATCTACGTTTTTTGCAAAAAACTCTAGTTGGTGTTATTTTATGCTATGTTTCTTTGTATTGTTTTTTTCCCACTAGGAAAAGGAAAATGAACTTGGTGTGGTGCCTGAATCTGAAGCTGATTTGCCAATCACTGTTCTAAAAAAAGGTCATAAACGAAGAAGACTTGATGATATGGGAAGAGTGTAAGTTATCCCAATGTTCTTATTCTTCTTTTTGGGCCAACTTTAGTGTAGCAAAATCACAGATTTTTTGTGCAATATTTGTCCGTACTTAGGTCTTCTTTGGTATGAGACGGGAAAGTGAAAAGCAAAGGGAAATGAAGATGGGTTCGCTATGAAATTTAGATTTCCAGTAAATTGAAAATGGTGCATACCAAACATTAGAAACTAATTTTTCTTTTCTCATTAGTTTTACATCACCATGCTTGCTCTCTACCAAACACACCCTAACTCCTTCCCTTTCATGTTCTATGCATACAAAATTTTGCAGCAAGAAGGGTTTTGGAGGATCAGAACCCCGGTTTTTGGCTCGTTGTAACAGTGGAGTAGTGACTACCAGCTCTACTCATACCAATAAGCCTTTCACTTGCTGTCTGCAAGAAAAGATTTTATCCATCTCAAATTTACAGGAGCTTTCACCAGTCGAGGTTGGGAGCGCTGTTGTATATTTGGTGCAGTAACTTACTGCTTTGTTCATTTTTTATTCTTTCTAATTATGGATTTTGTAGGTGCTTAGATTAGATGGATCCCACCGTGTTTGGGTTCCTGGCATCTTAAGCTACTGTACCAGGGTGAAAGCGCTTGCCGCATTCACAGAATTGGATGGTGCGTCAATTTCTAATATAAGTAATGGCTGTTTACTTGTCCACCCCCACCTCCAATAACTACCAAATCAAACTATGCTAGTTTGGGGATGGCTTTATCTCTCATTTGGTATGCTGGAACCGGAATTATTAGGGTTGTTAAAAATTTGACTATTTGATAGCATAAAAATGATTTTTTCCTGAATGACCAAACTATCATTCGCCAACTAATCTGATAATATTTTAATTATATTTTTAATTATGTTTAAAATTATGTTATTTTTATGATAGCTATTTTAATTTATTATAATCTCACAAAAATATAATTATATTTTTTTATAATTATTATAACTTTAAATACAGTAAATTATATTTCAGTTATATTATACTTATAATTTTACAATTGTTCTTAATTTTATATTCTCAAATAAAAATATAATTATAACTATATTTAATTACCAGAATTAAAATTAAAATTATATTTTAAAGGTATTATAGTTAATTAAGTAATTATTAGATTTAAAAAAAAAACTAAGTAATTATATTTTAAATAATAATAATATTTTTAATAATATGTTTTGTAATTTTATTTAATTATGTTTTTGTAATTTTACTAAATTGGACATTATAGTTATCTTCTAACATAGTTGTCTTTTGATAATCTTTTTAGGGAAACAAGATGGAAAGGTTGAAATAGATCTACAATATGATGAAAATCATGATGACTTTCCCAAAGTCCGCCCATCTATGAATTTTGGCAATCTTCCTGAAGAGTTGGCCAACTGTCATGGATGGGAGAAATTTCTCAGTATTGGGCACGCAGTTGAAGTATGGACAAATGATAGGTATTCTGAGCAATATTAATTCATCGCTTTATTTTTGCAGTAACACTTTCCTTCTATTTTTTCTTCCATGGAGTGCATTAGTTTATCAGGTGATATGTAGAATAGGATATTCCGTAGAATGGTGATATCGATGCATAACCACAACCATACCAATATAATAAAGACACGATGCATACTTGAAATACAGTGTTTGGCATGCGCAAGGAAAACACTTTGTTTTATTTTAAATAATAAACACAATCAAGAGGTGTGGTACAGATTTTCACTTACCTTAATTGAAGCGGAAACATGCCCAAGATTTCGAGAAACTCGTTCCCACACACACCCTCAAGGTAAAAAAAATGTCTCCCCTTTTCGATCTATCTTTCTCTCCCTTTCTCACTTCACCGGTTTCCCTCACTCCCAAAACTTTCACTCACCCCCCTGCTCTCTCTTCTCCTTATAATAATCCTCCTCAAACCCTTCATTATCCTCCCATCCCCATTCAATTCGAACAATTTCCTTGACTTCTCTACCCCCCCCCTCGGCTTCCATTATCGAACCATTTAACTCATTTTATCATCCATTTCTTCAACTTTCCCCACCTGTCAGTCTTTACTCACTTTTCATTTTTATAGTATAACTCATCCTCACACTCAATCACTCCCTGATCCATCACACTAGTCTCACTAGTAGACATGCCCACCGCTCCTTATGCATGCACACCCATCACATGCACGCATACATTCACTGCACATTACATGCACGCATAAGTTCACTACACATTACATGCACGCATAAGTTCACTGCACATTACATGCACGCATAAGTTCACTTCACATGCATGCAACTCCATGTCCATATATTCACCCGCATCTTCCTTTATTTTATTGCTCATGTTCATACACACTACCACCTTCTCAGTTTAATATTATCTTATCATTCATGCATGTGCATATATGTGCACTTAAACACCTACACATTTTAAGTTGTATTATTTTATCTTCTTTGCACATGTGCACAAAAATACATATATTTTATATGAATTGATTGTATTTTATATCACTTTATTTTTTATGTACATGCATATATAAATATCATTTTATTATTTATTTTTTCTATATCCACCATATAGAATTATAATTTCATTTACTATTTCAAACTCTTTAATTAATTTAAGTAATCACATTGAAACACATTTTTTATTATTGCCAATCTATTAATTATTTTATTGAAAATATAAAATTTATGTAAAATGATAAAATATGAGAAACCGGAACCCCCAATGTGTACTCTCTAAAGGAGCCCTTGGGGTTATTTTATAATGAATATTAAACTCCACATCAGACCTCAAGTCCGATGTGGGATACATACTCCAACATTCCCCCTCAAGCTAGGTGTACCTAGCTTGGACGCATAAAGAAAAAACCAAACCAAACCAATGAAACAAAACAAACAAGACATGCTGCAAATACTCCCCCTCAAGTTGGACAGACCCAACTTGATTACAAAACGAGACAACGAAAAAGGCGACGATCGCAGCAGCTCCCCCTCAAGATCGCAGCTCCCCCTCAGGATGATGGATGGATGAAGTCGTTGCGAGCGCAGCAGAGGAACCACACAGACCGGGCCGGTTGACGGAGCACCAGGAAATCTGCACTTGTGGGGCCGGTTAATGAGACGTCGGGAAAACCACACTAGCACCGAGAAAGCCGCACTTGCGGGGCTGACGACAGGAGGAGGGGATTCCGCAGAATCATTGTGGGATTTGGCGGCGCCAAAGGGCCCGGATCCAAGACGGTTGATGAGCTGCGCCACGGTGGAGGAAGTGCGAGGGCATGCCGGCGGACAGGGAGGCGGCTGTCGGGAGTCGTCGGGAGATGCCGGAGATCCGAATCTGGAAGCAGGGCAGCCGCTGGGAGAGACGGGAGCCGGCTGCCGGAAGAGGAGCGCAAAAGGAGGGGGGCTGTCGCAGGAAGAGGCCAGCAGGGAAGGAGCTTCTCGGAAGGCACTGGCCTGCTAGAGATGGCCTGGAGGGAAGGGTCTGGCCGGTGAGGGATTAACGGGACGAGGCGCAACCTCTGTTGCACATGGAGTGAGCAGACGACGTCGGGCGGGAGCCGGAAGGCGCGAGTCAGGCGCCAGGAGAGCGAGTAGGCGGGGAACGGGAGGCGCGAGTCGGGCGGGAGCCGGAAGCCGCCGGGCGGGACGCCGTCGGGAAGAGAGACCGTGGGAAGGGCGAAAGGCAGGAGGGGGTGGCCGCGTAGGGCAAAGACGCTCGATGGGAACTGCGTCGTGGAGGTTGGCCGGGAACTCGCGCTGGATCGCGAGCGGGAGACGCGCGCAGGGAGCAACAGGGAAGAGGCGAGCTGCGGGCCGATCGCGCCTGGACGAGGGCGCCGGGAAAAAAGTAAGAGGGAGCCGCCAGACGAGGTCACGTGGACGAGGGCGCCGAACGAGGTTGCATGGACAAGGCCGTTGCGCGCGCAGAGGCGGAACCGGGCAGATCCAAGAATCCGCAGGGAAGGAGGCGGTGCAGGGAGACCAGCAGAGAAGGGGGGGGATCCGCCGGGAGGGAAGGAGATCCAGCAAGGGGGGCCGCCTGAGAAACGAGCCTGGAGGGGCGGCGACAGAAAATAAACCTAGCCCTACATGGGGGCCGCCGCCCCCCCCACGAGGGAGAAATAATGAGAAACCCTAGATAGGGGGAAATAAAATGAGAGGAGGGTTCGGGATTAATTTTCCTGTGATACCATGTAGAATGATAAAATAAGAGAAATCAGAACCCCCAAGGTGTACTCTCTAAAAGAGCCCTTGGGGTTATTTTATAATGAATATTAAACTCCACATCAGACCTCAAGTCCGATGTGGGATACAGACTCCAACAATTTCAATTTATTAATTATCTTGAAAAACTCAGGTCACTTATCATTCTCACCTCAAAACCTTTTATCCCCAAAAAGTAACATGCAACAAATATAAGATCAAAACAATCAATACATAATTAAAACAACCAATAATCCGTAACAAAAAAATACAAAATCAATAACACTAATCCACACCTCTGGCTAGAGTTTTCTTTGGTTCACCTACTAATTACACCCCTCTATGGCATACACATGCCGACTAGCTTATGAGTCTATTGCTTTGATCTCGATCAATAGAACACCACTAATTCTATCCATTGATTGCAATTCACTTCCAACAACTCCTGGTGATATGACTCTTCCTCACTAGCCTCTGGTCCACATGGACAGTTGCTCAACTCGTGACTCATCTATACATGGACAGTTGCTCAACCCGTGACTCATCTCTACACCTGCCACCCTGCCACCTGGTGTTGCTACCATACCTGACGACTCACCTGCTCCTGATGCCTCATCACCAGAGTTGACTATTGCGCTTCGCAAAGGCTCACACTCCTGTCAGTCTTATCAGGTATTATCTACGGCTACCTCACGAGTTATTGAGACAAGTCCCGCATCAGATTTGGTGATTATAATATTTATCATTCATTATAAATAAACACATAGGTCTCCCTTAGAGAGGGTTCTTGGGTATTGGATCCAATCTCCTCCACTCTAACAAAAACCAAATCAAAACTCCACTTTGATAAAGCATGAGAGTAAAGAAAAGTTGAACTGTGAATAAACAGTTGGGCATAACCATCAAGCCAGAAATAATCATGAGCGCTTCCTAAACATCCCTAGAAGCAATCTCTGGACGCACTCTATTCGGACCCACCTGTTGGCATACGGTGCACCTCCATAGTCAATAACCATCTTGGTTGCTCTATCAGGGGGTTCTAATCCGTCTAATTGGGACTAGAAAGCAATCATCGCTCGATTTTCTAGATGACGTTTAGGAATCCTATGATAATAGTATAACGGAGAATGGGGAGGTCATCACACGCTTGACATTAAACATAACTCAGATGTCACTGTGCATGCCTTGCCCAATCCTCGACACCAACTATGCGAAGACCCTCTCATCGGAAGGACAACCATAGGGGTGCCCCTGCATAGAACCTTTCACAAGTGCCAACTGGGCCTACACATCATATGAATTTAAAACCAATTTCCAAAACATCACAGAGTACCAATTGGGTCTTGACAATTTCGAAACCAAAAACAATTCCCAACGAAAGTACCTTTCTTTTCAAAACCATTTCTAAAACCAAGTTGGAAACATTATTTAAGCTTGGAAGATGCCAAACGAGCCTTTCAAATCACGTGATTGTCAAATTATACTTCAAGTGCCAAACGCGCCAAGTTTTAGAAATCCCCTTTAGAAACCACATATGAAGTTATTTGGAAACCAAGTAGCCATTTAGGAAACATTAAGAGTTTTTAGAAAAACCATTTGGGAGATAGAGCGGAGAAGGGGAAGGAAAATGGGAGAAGGGTGTTTTGAAAACCAGGGGTTCAAGATGGACATTTTTATGGAATGCCATTTATATGTGTGTGTGCCTATCCATATGTGCACGGGGTGCACATATGGATACGCTCACATCCAACGACATATATATGGAAAACCATAAAAATACCCAAAGGTTCATATTAAAGAATCACAATTAGCGTTATAACCAATCACAATGACCCATACAAGAGCACTAAACCATAAAGAGGCATCACAACCACAAGCAAAGCTCAATTCACAAGAAAACCAACTTACCAAAACCCAAAGTACTCAATTTCATTTTAAAAGGGCTATTTGGTATTTTATCAAACACCTTGTATGCATATGTATATAGGCATAACTAAAGAAAACCTTTGGAAAATCGATTTTTCATCAAATCGCCAACATAGAAATGCCATAATAAATCATACGAACACATCACAACCAAGGACAACACTTTTAGAAATTAATTAGAAAACCTCAAGCATCCAATGACATGTTCTGGAAAGGAAATGGACAGAAACACGGTGTGCGAATGCGATGAAACTCCCGGAGAAGGAAGAACAAGACCCAAGAAGCAAACCGCACACCCTAACATCAAAGAAACACAAGCCAACATCATCCCTCTACCCCTAGGGTTCGACTAAGAGGGATCCAAGCTGAGAAGAACCAAGAAACCAAGAGAGGGAGAGAAGAAGAAGAGAAAATTGACCAAAAATCAAGAGAAACTTACTTAGAAACCTCGGAGGAGCATCAAAGGAGGAAAGAGAGTCCAAGGGAGAAGGGTTTTGGGAGCCCCAAGGTGCGCCTAGGTTAAGAAAGAGGGAGAGGGGTCGAATTGGGGGGGGGGGTAAAACACAAGAGGGACAAACTTGGAATTTTAAGTTTTTAAGAATCTGGGTAAGTCTCATGATTTGGCCACACAGTTTGCCAAACCGTGCTCACCCTACTGAAAGGAAGGGGCACCCGCACGGGCTGGTCGCACGGTTTGAGAAACCGTGCACAACCGTGCAAATCGGTTTTGTCAAAATGACAAAGCCTCTCGCATGCTTGCCGCACGACTTATACTAACTGTGCGTAAGCTGTGCGCCTTGCCCACTAACAGGCCACACAATTGCTCCTTTGGCTTGTACGGTTTGGACCAAACCGTGCAAGAACAAAATAAACTGAAAACACCATCTGCCTCCACTAGCCGCACAATTTCTCCCTAAACCGTGCACACTAACCATGCACAGGGCCAAAAGCATCCCGAAATCTCCAAAACTCAAAAATTCACACCAAAAACTCAACCCGAACCTCAACCAAAAAGATCCAACGCCAAGAAATAAATAAAAAAATGAAATAAAAGAGAACCGGGGTTGGGGGGTGACATCATCACTGTCAGTAATGACAATGTCATCCACATAGACTATCAATAGAATGGTGCCTGTCGTAGAATGATGATATAAAACAGAAGAATTCTTTATGCTTTGACACATGTCAAAGCTATGCACAACGGTGCAAAAACAACCGAACCAGACATAAGGTGACTGCTTGAGGTCGTACAATGATCGATGAAGGCGACAAACCTTGGAAGACTCCCCCTGAGTAACAAACCTCGGTGGTTGCTCCATATAAACTTCTTCATCAAGAAATCCATGAAGAAAATCATTCTTTACATCCAGCTGAGGTCAGTGATAAGAGGCAACAAAAGAGATAAATAAGCGGACCGGTGCCATCTTGACAATGGGAGGAAAGGTGTCAAAGTAATCAATATCATACGTCTGTGCATAACCTTTGGCAACAACTTTGAGATGATTAAGAGAGTCGTCGGTGTTGACACGCACGGTATAGATCCACTTGCAACCAAGTTGTTTATCCGTAGGGAGATGGACAAGATTCCAAGTATGGTTGGTTTCAAGGGCTGAAGTTTATCCTGCATGGCTTTTAATCAGCCGGGATAAGATTTTGCCTCAACAAAAACGCGCGTTGTTGAGTGAGCAGCCAGTGTCACAATAATGCGAGGGGTAGCCACAAATAATCCCTGATAAGAAGCTGATGAACTGAGATTTTGTTGACATGAGCGTTTACCTTTGTGAAGGGCAATGGGTAACTCTGGTGATGGATGACCAGGAGCCGGTGGGTCATCGGGTGCGGTAGCAGCATCAGGCTCTGGGGTGTCAGGTATGCAAAGGCAGTGAGAGTAAACTTGGCCAAAACGAGATCCAACGGCATCATGAAGAAGGGATGATGGTGGTGGATGAAGAGAATAGGGTAAAGTTATGACTGAATCAAGAATAACAGGTGAAGGTGAGAAATCATGAATAGAAAAGATGGAGGATTCGACAATGGAAACATCATCGGATGTGACATAACGACGCAAGTTCGGGGAAAAACAACGATAGCCGCGCTGAGTTCGCGAATAACCAAGAAAAATGCATTGGAGGGTGCGTGCATCAAACCTGGAAAGGGAGGGGTGTGTATCCCTTACATGACAGACACAACTTAAGATGCGAATAGGCAGATGTGACGGTGAGGTTGGTAATAAAGAATGGAAGGGAGTGCCCCTATGAAGAACTGACGAGGAAAGTCTGTTAATGAGATGCAACGGTGAGAATGATATTGCCCCAAAAAATGGTTGAAACTTTCATTTGGAATAAATGAGCATGAGCAATCTCTAACAGATGACGATTATTACGTTATGCAACACCATTTTATTGAGGTGTATCAGGACAAGAAGTTTGATGTAGAATGCCATGGTCATCCAAAAATGGTTGGAACGGGCTAGAAAAATACTCACGACTATTGTCAGAGCGCAAACAACTAATTTTAGTGGAAAACTGAGTTTGGACTTCATGATAATAGGAGTGAAATACAATAAAAATTTCAGAACGAGTTTTCAACAAATAAACCTATGTCATTCTCGAAAAATCATCAATGAAGGTGACAAAATAACGATTACCCAGTTTACATGGACTAGGACCGGGTTCTCATACGTCAAAATGAACTAAAGAAAAAGGACTAGATGCATAAGGAATCACCTGGGGGACATAGGTGACCCGGTGATGCCTGACATAATGCCAGGATTCATAATTAAAAGGAGGCACATGACCCAAATCTGGACAAAGTGACTGAAGAACGGGTGCAGGTGGATGGCCAAGGTGATAATGAAGCTTCAAGATACAATCAGAAGTGGCAGGATAGGTGAGAGTTGGGGCCGAGTCAAGCATGTACACACCACTCTGAAGTCGTCTGCTACCAAGCACCCGAGTTGTGGAAGGCTCTTGAAAGACAACTGAAGTAGGTGAGAAGATGACTTGACATTGTAAGTCAGCTGTATGTTTACTAATATATAGTAAATTAAAAGGGCAATGTGGTACAAGAGCAACTGCGGAGAGAGTCAAACTAGGTGTAATCGAGCAACTCTCATAACCAACAATCCGTACTGTCTTACCATCAGCCACAATAATATTAACTCTAGTTGAAGTCGAGTTATAGGACTGAAGAATACATGCATTCTTAGTGATATGCTCTGAGGTGTCAGAGTCAAGAACCCGGGAGGTGGATCGCTGAGATAAATAAGCGGTAGGTGCATCGTCATGAACAATAGTAGCACTCGATGAAGTACCAACATTTTGAGACTGGAGATACCGATACTCATCTTTAGAGAGATTAACAGTATGACAAGTGTCATCTGGAGGCACTGGGGTAGGTATGACAACCTGTGCATATCGAGAGCGTCCAGGAACTGAAGAATTGGAAGACCATGCAGATGTCAATACGTATCAATCGTGTGATAGTCTTTACCGCAATGCTTGCAATGTTTGCGGGAATTTGGGCGACCACGGCCTCTGGAATGGCCACCACCTCTGTTGGGACCGCGAGAGACCATATCAGCACGATCAGAGTGGTCAGTGCTGAGTGCTGGTGGAGGACGAATCACACGAACAAGACGATTATAAACCAAGGAGGGATGTAATGTGGTGGGGCTGACCAACATGTCAGTAACAATGATACAGAACTCGACACTGAGTCCATGCAGGAGGGAGAATAAGAATAACTGATCGCATTGAATGCGGGCGTCATTAGGAGTCTTTGGAATGGTCCACAAGTCATTGATTTCATTTACACTTGACTTCCACTCGTTGTAATAAGGGGGAATCAAGTGAGTGCTCTGTTGAAAAGCGAAGAGCTGCTGAAAACGATCAGAGATTCGAGCAAGATTATTTGTCTCAGAAAACATAAGCAATAAGTCTTTGCAAGTATTAACAGTCTTGACAACATGCTTAATCGAGCGATCCATTGAGTTAAGCAACATAAAAAAGATCTTGTTGTTCCACTGCTCCCATTGTCCGAACGTGACATCTTTTGGATGAGGAGGAGATGCAATAAGATGAGAATAGTAGCCTATGTCCTTCAAAGCGACAATAATAGTCTTCTTCCTCATGATGAAATTGGAGGAATCAAGACGTTCATCAACAAGACATGTGAAAGCGATGATAGTATCCAGCAAGGGTGATGACGTTGGCATGGATGGGCCCGAAGATCACAATAGGGTGGTGGAGTGCTGAAGATGCACGTTACGCAAGGACAAGGCACTGAAAGTGCGCAATAGGTAGAAAGTATGTGCTGAAAGTGCACAAGAGGAACATCTAGGTATCAATTAGGCCATAGAAGGAGTATCATGGATGGCAGTGGGGCGTGGATGTGCCGTTTGGGTCGTCCCTTAGGGAGAAGGGAGAAGTGATGGGCTGGTGGGGTTGGCACACATGGAGGGGCGATCGGCTGGAGGGACCGTCGCACAGGGGGCAGGAGGCCGTTGCCTAGGGGGGTCGTCGCACAGGAGGCGTTGCACAGGGAGCCGTTGCGTAGGAGGCGTCGTCGCACGGGAGGTGCAGACACGTTCAGGGCGGAAGGGGTCATCGCGCAGGGAGAAGGGGTCGTCGCGCAGGGGCTCTGGGCGGGGTGGGGGGGTGGGGGGGGCATTGTACAAGGGCTCGGGGGGGAAGAGGGATGTCGCGCAGGGGCTTGGGGCGAAAGGGGGATGTCGCCCAGGGGGCGCAGACGTGCAGGGAGGGGCGTCGGGATGAGAGGGTTTAATGCTAAACTCTCTCTGATACCATGTTGAAATGGAAATCGTACCTCACAACGAGGTAAAATGCTTTATTTATAGATGAGACAAGGAGTACAAAAGATAACCCATACCGATGTTGGACACGAATATTAAAAAATAATTAATACTCTTTAGCATCATCAAACAAGTTGCATACTCGTGTCATCAACTTATATGCCCGATATGCCTTTCTTTGACTATCTGAAATGAACTCGTCAATACACCATTATCATGGATTTTAGTTCGACGGTTCCATTCCAATCAAAGGGTTGAGATATCAACTTCTATAAAGATGGAGTGGATAAATCATTCCTTGACTTTCATTAATGTTATATCACTCGTGACGCACCCAATGTATCCTACTTAACTGTAGACATATGACCTCACAGTTTTTGATAATTCATCAAAGTACGCGACTCACGATATGCATTAATAATAATATCAAGTTTAAGGATTGTTGCACACGTTCACATATATGAATGTCTAATGACACATAAACATGTGAAATTCCTATAAATGGACTTGTTCTCATAATCTTTAGTCTTGAAGATTATCATGTGCAAACTTAATGAGATGAAGTAACGTCCGCTTATGAGTAACAAACACATGACGATTAACATATTATGTGTCTCGTCATAAAATGTTATCCTGACTGTAGAATTATATTCAGGAATACGTCAATGTACTTCAAAGATCTCATCATGATGGAGAATTGCTATATCCTTTCGATGGGACAGATATCCCAAAGTCATTATCACATTAATGTAAAGCAGAAAAATAATTATCATGTGATAAAACGTTTCATTAATATTCACAACTTTGAATATATATATCCAATCTAAAGTGAAAAGTAATTGGTTTTAGGACACCGAGTCCAACAACCAGGGTGGGCACAGGGCGCTAGGGCGCGCTCAACGTGATAGACTCTTTAGTGTTGGCCTGTCCCCCTCTTGGTCGACGGTAGCCAGAACTAGGGGTGGTGGTGGCTGGTGCTCAAGGGATAAGAGGCAAGGGTGCAATAGGGAGTCGCAACGAGGTGGTCTTCCTAGGACCTGTGGCTCCCCCTTATGGTTGGCAGTGGCCGAAACGAGAGAGGGTGGTGGCTAGGAGAGGGGCTCTCTAGGGTTTGCAGGTCCCTAGGAGAGAGGAGTCCCATACCATGTAAAACATTGGCATCAAAGTCCGTGCCCTCAAGTGAGGCCGGTCCCTTTATTTATAAATGAGTAGGAGAATAAGGAAAATCCCTGATGTGGGGCTCCACTCAAAAAAAAAGAGTTTAACCCACTAACCCATACAATAATGAACCAGCCCACTAACTCACTGTATAATAAATCACTCTGTAACACTAGAGATTTTTCGAGTATCTTCAACAAATGAACCACAACTGCAATTGTGCAATTGTGACACCTTCTGTAACGTCCCCGACCCGGAAGTCACAAAACCGGTGCCCTGAACCAGGTCGCCACATGACCTCAAGCGCGCCTCCCCGTACGCCAGAGGTTGCCAATTAACGGTGAGGGTCTAATAGGATACATGGGGAGACTATACCCTCTTTACCAGAGTTAGCCACAACAAAAAACAATTTAAATAGTGGAAACAATATGAACAACCAATAAACACGCAAGCCAAACATCTCCCAACTGGGTACAAACCATAACTCAACATTAACAATGTCATGACATACTGATAGTGCAAGTGAATAAAACCCAAAAATAAGATGGACGACCAATCCCCAAACGGGTCCCGACTCCAAGTCCGGATCCTTCTCCATGTACATTCCGAGCCCAACTCAACATCCTAGGGTGGGGCCTTTGCCTCTGTCCTGACCTGCAACCAAGAAGTTTGCTCGGGTACCCAACGGTGGGCCGAGCAGGGTGTGAGTACAAAACTCAGTAGGCCACCACCAACGGTGTCTACAAAATATCCAGTCTAATAGATAGTGTATAAAAGTTCAAAATAAAGGTAAGAAAAGAAGAGACAGTTCAGATGCCATTTGTTAATGAAGTGCATTTAATTTATGACTAGCATTTACCCCAGTTCCATTTCTTATACCATCTTTACTACATCCATTTTTAACACATTCTCTTTGGGTTAGGCATATACATCATCTATACATGGGTCTAAGGCAAGCAATCTTTATGCATAGGGGAAATAAATCAAGTCCCTATCTCACTAGGGATACACATATCACATCAACACATTACCCTCACCGCGAAGCCTCAGTCCCGGTGGAATGCAACTGTTAGGGGAATAGAGCCTCCGTCACCTTCCCTAACCCGTGCATTTTGGGGTGGAGTTTAGAGCCTCAGTCTAACTCGACCCGTGGGCGTAGAGCCTCAAGTCAGTACCCCCACTCTACCAAGCCATGTGCACATGCTTATTTATCCAATCACGACAACCATAACACAACCAAGCATAAACAATGCTAATGAAGTTCACAATACATAACAAACAACATGAGAATTAATACTATGCCATAACCCATTAATACATTTACCATTTATAATTTATAGCCATTTAGCCAAATTCCCATTCTCGTGCCTTAACCCATTAAGTGTATTCAACAACCCCTATGCCTTGGCCTATTTCATCAATGACCAAACATTTACCCATTTAGCCCATTTATCATTTCACAATCATTCACCCACTTATGCATTTCAAGTACATTTCTCATATCTCATAACCCAACCACTTATTACATTCAACCATTAGGTGTGCCACAATTCCCATGTAATAACCCATTCAACATATTCATCCATTTTCTTATTACAACCCATTAACATACTTCCCCTTTCCCATTCCATCATCAAATTATGAGTTCACCATTTAACATGCACTAATCCTCTTAGGTGATTCTAATGAAATTCCGTCAAATAATTGACATAATCCCATTCAACCCATTTTGCCCGTTTTCATGTCGTGTCAAACAACCCTTATACCTTGTCACCCTAGGCATCTCTATTATCACTCCATTTACAACTTAATCAACTGGTAAAACATGTTCTACATGGGCTTCACACTTTGCTTGACAATCCTCTACTTAACCCTACCACTCTCTAGGTTCGGGATTTTCGGCACACCCCATGTGTGGCCCTAAAATGGTCAAGTCCTCCTCTATGCATCCCACAGGGATCGTGAGGGTTTCGATTGGTCACTTAGACACCCATTTTTATCAAACACTTCAACAGGATCAAAAACACAAAAGGGGAAAACAAGAACACAAACTTCCATGCCCAAATCCAAAATAAAACTATGGGATAATACTTGTAGACCACCTACCTCGAATCCGACGATGAACGCACTCTTAATCGTAGCCTTGGGTCCGGATTCAACACCCCTTGATGCCCCAACCTAGATCTCACAGGAAAAAGAGGGTTTTAGAGCTTCGAAAGGAGATGGGAGAAAGATGAAAACCCTAATCGAAAGGAGGAAGCAAGGAAGAGATTAGACTTACCCGGGGCTTCGATCCGCAACCAATGGCGCTCCAAACGGCCTAGAATCAAAGGAGAAACACCTCTTGGAAGCTTGGGACGTCCAAGTTCGTCACTAGGGTTGCAAGGGGCGAAATGGAGGAGAAACCGGAGTTAGGGTTTAAAATCCCGGAGTGGTAATTTTGTAAATTTTCCAACTTTTCTCGGCCGCACGGTTTACCCGCACGGTTTTCCAAACCGTGCGCAAACCGTGCATGAGCCACTGTTCGAAAAACACCCCCTTCGCACAGTTTCTTGGAGATTCCGCACGGTTTGCTTAACCGTGCGCCAATCGTGCGTAAGCCTCTGTCCATGGTTGCACGGTTTCCTGGGGATTCCCGCACGGTTTGCACTAACCGTGCGCAAACCGTGCAATATGCACAAGACTCTTCTCTTCCTCTTTCGTGTCCCGAACCCCCGGAAGACCCCCGAGCCTTCACGTAAACATGGGGAAACACTTATCTAGCCAAAAAGAAGAGGTCAAACTAAAACTTAAGCAAAAACATACTTTAAGAAAATCCGGGATCTTGCAACCTCCCCACCTTATAACGACTCGTCCTCGAGCCGCTCTTCCAAGCAGCACCAAGCTTCCACAACAAGAGATCATTCCACTAGGCCCGCCTATCCATTTCTATCTTCCAAATTTTTGGTTTCACACCACAATGTCCACCGAACACGGATCAAGGGCATGGACTTGCCCCGTAAGTCTTCCTCACCACAACCACAACATGAACCGAAAACTCCTCAAGGACGCATCAACTTCAACCATACCCAACCACTAGAATTCCACATAGAAAACTTAGACAACAGTTCCTGGCTCACTACACATGAAAACTTCGCATCTAGCATCACATCATCATGGGGGAACCAATCGGCACCCCCTCGGTCCGATCCTCTACACAACTCAAGACCCGAATCACTTGGCGTCTTTTTCCTTCGTTTTCCCCCAACTCTAACAGTGATCAAACTTAATATCTCCCAAAGGAGAACGCATGGTCCTTTCAACCACATTTCCCAACTTACGTCGATTCACTACTATCGGGGAATGATCACCCGAATCCCAACTCAACTTTCGTATCACCTGGCGTGTCCCAACTCACCATTCCTGAACATCCATAGGGGCATTACCCTGCATTGGCTTCCAGCCGCAACGTCGAAACCATTCGGGTGGACATTTCTACACTATCCATTCAAGGATTAAGATCAACTCGACCTCACTCAGGTACAACTTCATTTCCAATAAGGCACTTGCCGCCACAACATGAACCCAGAGGTGGGCCACTCTCACCACACACATTCAAGCTTACCATCTCAGGTCGGACCACACCTGACTGGCTTGTCCTAGAGCACCCACCTTCCACTGATGGTATGCTACCCCTTTCTCACCTTCCCAAGGTGCTTACTGACTTGAAGCCTATCATTATCATCCCACACACCCACTGAGGTCGTTCCCTGGATTCCAGTAGAATTCCATCATCACGACATTACCGCCCTCCGGACCGTCATCGGGCTTCACCCTTGGTATGACACCACATCGCATGGCCAAGGTTCCCTCAACTCCAAGATGTTCTAAGACTACCCAAGGAGTGATTACCAAAGTCTAACCCCGACCTTCATTGGAGTTATAGAACCCAACCTCTCTTGCCACAACCTGTTGTTATATCCAACCACACCCTTCTACGACTTCAGCATAGACATCACAAGCTTCACATGGAACCACCCTGAACTCGAAGCCAACACTTGGCTCATCAGTCACCACATCCAAGTCCCACATTGCCTCTCTGAGGAACCTAACATGCACCGCACAGGTTCCTCATTGGCATCCCGGTGCCACTACACCAACTCGATGTTATCCTCTCCACATCTAGGACTGGCTTATCACTCCCCACCTTAGGAGTGTCGTTACCATTGCTCACCATGAGGGATTCCAACCACCGCATGTTATACGCGATCACAAACCGAACCCCAAACTTAGACGTGGCTATCTAGCTTTTTTCCCAAAACAAGCAAACGAACGACACCCAGTGCCCATTCCCAACTTTCGTGAACCGCACCCATGGCGTTTGTCGACACTCGGTCCATCTCGAGGACATCACCCCGAGCCTTCGTGGTGTACATTCCACCATCAAGCTCCACATATGCCGTTTCCATGAGTGTAAAATCTGTTATGTCCCTCACCCAACCAAACACCTTCATGTCTCTTAGCGTAAAGCCAGAGCTTCTCAACATACCTGGGACGATATCAAGATATTGGGCAGGATCGTCACTAGCGGAGGTACGCTAAGAAGTTGCCGAAGAACACCACCACCAACTTATCCATTTCCGACGTTGAACTATGGGACACCATGCCAAAGATTTCGGCCTCCCTTATCGAACACATCTCATCAACACTCAACCACCACTGCTCAGGCGCGATTGCCAACCAAGTCTCACCACCGCTCCATGACCAAATCACAAGCAGCCGTGAACCAACGTTTCAGGCGACACTACTTTCACCGCACCGCTCGAGTCCTTCTGATGTGTCCCTGCCAGCTAACAACCGAAACGCAACGGTATACTACCCCAATCAAACCAACGGTTTCTCACAAATCAACCTTAACTTGGGTATAGCCCATCGCCTGCTTACGTAACCATGTCTCTTGGTTAGTCTCATCAGCCCCGAGGCGGCCTCTGCATCTCACCCAACAACCAAACCATTCATACCAACAAGTTCAACCATGTGAGCACCCTCACTTCGGGTGCCACCATCGAGCGAAAGCATATAACCACATTTCAGCCACCCTTGTCTTTTTTGCTCGAAAACAACTTCAAGACCCCCTCGTCAATCATCATCCAAACAGGCGAGTCAGGCATCCACACGATACAACCCTTTGAAACAAACCTTACATCCTATCACAAGCACTAGGGTTCCCTTACGAAAGAATCGGGGCACCACTACACCATTTACCAAACTCAGTGGTACTCGGTATGCGTTGAAACCACCTTTGGAGCATCTCCCATGCTCACATTCCAAGTACTTACACCGCTGGGCTAACCTTCCTTGAGGTCACCCTTGCTTTTTCGGAACTATCAACGCATAACCACAACTTGAGTTACACCACCAGCCATCAACTTTCCCACTTATCCTTTTAGGTCAAACCCGCACCATGCAACATTCTGAGTTCCACTATCAAAGTCCAAAACATCCATATGTGCGATACACACCCAAAAGCACTAGAAACCCCGTCCGACCTCTCTCATAGGTCACTTTGAAGGCTGAATGTTACCAACTCCCTAGACTGGAGTCACACCAAAGAAAAACCATTTTTCCTCTCTCCAAACCATACATATCATGACACGAACAAAGAAATGCTCGAAAATGGCACTCCCACCCCCATTTCGATGCACACTGTGCCTAACGCACTAAGCGACCATTTGCTCTAGGTTCCGCACCCGAGGTGTGCACATTCATCGGCACTACGAGCAAAACATCCTCTCCGGGATTCAAAACAAAACTCGCAAGGTCGCTACTCACAAGGTCACTAAGACCCCGACACCATCCTTAGGGTCCAACATACACTCCGTACGGTCACGAACCACGAGAGTTTCCACATTCGCATTACCGAATAACGCCTCGCAACTCAAAGGCCACAACCCCACCAAGGGTTCCCTAAACACACCACCTAGGCCATATCATAACTGGCAAGGCCTCACAATCCAAACCCAAAGTCTCAAACTAGGGCACTCTCACTACCCCAACCTACACATAAAAGGGTCACCTGACAACACAAAGGATACCCACCTTTGAACTCAATCATTCTCATTTTTAACTTATCGTTCACCCGACGCTTCGAAGAATGACCAACAGGATTTAACCATAGATGGAAAAGGTCTCACGCTATCAACCTTAAACAACCCATTCTTCATACTCTATCCCAACGGTCATCATCACACTTAGAACACTACCCTCTACCATACCTATCGCGGTCACGGTCAACATAGGGTAACCAATTTATTTAATCACAAGTCTTTCGTCAACACATCTTTAAACCAATTATTCTCTTACAACACGATCCCTTCCTCGTAGGCACATTTCCCATTTCACAACTTGTTACAATCATCATTTTAACTCATTTACACCTTTCATTAGAAAAAAATCAGTAACAATTTTACCGTCATTATGCAATACATTTTCTTTTAGACACCGAATCAACCTTTACAATTTATCACAACCCAAAATGTCAACCCATTCATAACATTTCTTTATACACGATATTTCTTAACTATTCATTTGCATTCTTTTCATTCACCCACTTACATTACCATTATTAGAAATCATTTTCTTCATATTTATAAAGTAAAATGCATTCTACTCTCTATGCCCTGAACACTCATCCCGTGTGTGTGCCTATAATGATGCATGCCACCTGTATCCTTACGTGCCTAAAATGATGCATGCCACCTGTATCCTTACATGCCTAAAATGATGCATGAATGCACAACCTCATGTCAGTTCGACAATGAGCAAAATATCATAAATCAGTCAAATCACACAACATGTGCATCACCCAACGGTGAAATATCATTCAACTGTAACAACACACATCAAGAACAACAATTCCCACCCAGGGTGACTTGGGTTTTCTCTCGTACATGGGTTAGCTACTCCCAAGCACGAGCTCATTACCAAGGCCTGACACATCCTAATCTCCTGTCTACCATCCCCAAATAGTAAGAAAGAGAAAAGAACTGCCCTGATACCATTTTGTAACGTCCCCGACCCGGGAGCCACTAAACCGGTGCCCTGAACTGGGTCGCCGCATGACCTCAAGCGCTCCTTCCCGTACGCCAGAGGTTGCCGACTAGCGGCGATGGTCTAATAGGATACGTGGGGAGACTATATCCTCTTTACCAGAGTAAGCCACAACAAGAAACAATTTAAATAGTGGAAACAATATGAACAACCAATAAACACACAAGCCAAACATCTCCCAATTGGGTACTAACCATAACTCAACATTAACAATGTCATGACATACTAGTAGTGCAAGTGAATAAAACCCAAAAATAAGACGGACGACCAATCCCCAAACGGGTCCCGACTCTAAGTTCGGATCCTTCTCCAGGTACATTCTGAGCCGAACTCAGCATCCTAGGGTGGGGCCTTTGCCCCTGTCCTGACCTGGAATCAAGAAGTTTGCTCGGGTACCTAATGGCGGCCCGGGTAGGGTGTGAGTACAAAACTCAGCAAGCCACCGCCAACGGTGTCTAGAAAATATCCAGTCTAATAGATAGTGCATGAAAGTACAAAATAAAAGGTAAGAAAACAAGGGACAGTTCAGATGCCATTTGTTAACGAAGTGCATTTAATTCATGACTAACATTTATCCCAGTTCCATTTCTTATACCATCTTTACTACTTGATCCATTTTTAACACATTCTCTTTGGGTTAGGCATATACATCATCTATACATGGGTCTAAGACAATCAATTTCTATGCATAGGGGAAATAAATCAAGTCCCTATCTCACTAGGGATACACATATCACATCAACACATTACCCTCACCGTGAAGCCTTAGTTCGGGTGGAATGCAATCGTTAGGGGGATAGAGCATCCGTCCCCTTCCCTAACCCGTGCATTTTGGGGCGGAGTTTAGAATCTCAGTTTAACTCGACTCGTGGGCATAGAGCCTCAAGTCAGTACCCCACTCTACCAAGCCATGTGCACATGCTCATTTATCCAATCACCACAACCATACCATTACACAACCAAGCATAAACAATGCCAATGGAGTTCACAATACATAACAAACAACATGAGAATTAATACTATGCCATAACCCATTAATACATTTACCATTTACAATTTGCAATTTATAGCCATTTAGCCAAATTCCCATTCTCGTGCCTTAACCCATTAAGTGTATTCAACAACCCCTATGCCTTGGCCTATTTCATCAATGACCAAACATTTACCCATTTAGCCCATTTATCATTTCACAATCATTCACCCACTTATGCATTTCAAGTACATTTCTCATATCTCATAACCCAACCACTTATTACATTCAACCATTAGGTGTGCCACAATTCCCATGTAATAACCCATTCAACATATTCATCCATTTTCTTATTACAACCCATTAACATACTTCCCCTTTCCCATTCCATCATCAAATTATGAGTTCACCATTTAACATGCACTAATCCTCTTAGGCGATTCTAATCAAATTCTGTCAAATAATTGACACAATCCCATTCAACCCATTTTGCCCGTTTCATGTCGTGTCAAACAACCCTTATGCCTTGTCACCCCAGGCATCTCTATTATCACTCCATTTACAACTTAATCAACCATTAAAACATGTTCTACATGAGCTTCACACTTTGCTTGACAATCCTCCACTTAACCCTACCACTCTCTAGGTCCGGGATTTCCGGCGCACCCCATGGGTGGCCCTAAAATGGTCAAGTCCTCCTCTATGCATCCCACGGGGATCGTGAGGGTTTCGATTGGTCACTTAGACACCCATTTTTATCAAACACTTCAACGGGACCAAGAACACAAAAGGGGAAAACAAGAACACAAACTTCCATGCACAAATCCAAAATAAAACTATGGGATAATACTTGTAGACCATCTACCTCGAATTCGACGATGAACGCACTCTTAATCGTAGCCTTGGATCCAGATTCAACACCCCCTTGAAGCCCCAACCTAGATCTCAGCAGAAAAAAGAGGGTTTTAGAGCTTCAGAAGGAGATGAGAGAAAGATGAAAATCTTAATCGAAAGGAGGAAGCAAGGAGGAGATTAGACTTACCCGGGGCTTCGATCCGCAACCAACGACGCTCCAAACGGCCTAAAATTGAAGGAGAAACACCTCTTGGAAACTTGGGTCGTTCAAGTTTGTCACTAGGGTTGCAAGGGGCGAATGAAGGAGAAACCCGAGTTGGGGTTTAAAATCCCGGAGTGACAATTTTGTAAATTTTTCAACTTTTCTGGGCCGCATGATTTACCCGCACGGTTTGCCAAACCGTGCGCAAACCGTGCGTGAGCCACTGTCCGAAAAATACCCCCTTCGCACGGTTTCTTGGGGATTCCACACGGTTTGGTTAACCGTGCGCCAACCGTACGTAAGCCTCTGTCCATGGCTGCACGATTTCCTGGGGATTCCCGCACGATTTGCACTAACTGTGTGCAAACCGTGCAACATGCACAAGACTCTTTTCTCTTCCTCTTTTGTGTACCGAACTCCCGGAAGACCCCCGAGCCTTCACTTAAACATAGGGAAACACTTATCCAGCCAAAAAGAAGAGGTCAAACTAAAACTTAAGCAAAAACACACTTTAAGAAAATTTGGGATCTGACACCTTCAATCTCCTTTAAACCTCCTGAACCCTCTGCCTACTGTCCAGATATGTCACACTGAGGAAGATCATACCATCAATCTCACAACAACATGCACCTTGGAAATATGGCTAATATTGCTTTGGGGTGGGGTTGTCATCACCATAATTATATTTTGCCTTTTACTGTGCAATAGATTGGAAAATGAGGTTGGATGGTTGCACAAACATTGGGGAAGTTGGAACCATTATTGAAAATTATGTGTACTTCGGGAATTTACTATGTTTTTTAAAGAAACCGAAAATGTTAAAAATCATAGGTTTTGGCATAATTTTTTTTTGAGAAGAGTTGGCCCTTGGGCTTGAAAATTTGTATTTGTGTGTTGGGCTCGTGAGGATAAAGAAATTGGGTGCAAGGTTTGGAGCCAATGATTTTTTTGGTACGTGCAAAGATTTCTAATTTAAATTTTTTAGTGATAAAAAATTCTAAAATTTGCTAAAAGGAAAGGTAAAAAAGTTAAAAAAATACATCAAGTGCATAATCTTACTATTGAAAATAGATGATGTTAATTTTGAAGTGACACAAAATATCATTATGAAAGGAAATTTAAGTCATCTAGCTTATATAATAAATTACAATCGACAAGACAAACATTACAAAGAAAACAAATGTTTTCATAACTTATTTAAATATTTCTGTTATGCCCGATTAATTATATTTTCAGGTCAAGTGTTTTTTGAGTTCCACATCGGATTCTTCCGTCTTGTAATTGTTCTCCTTTATCTATAAAAGAATATCTCCACCTCTCCTCGAGGTAGAGAATTCGTACCATTCTATATGGTATCAGAGGGAGACATCTGATAATATTTTTTTCCCTGTTCGCTGCGCCCCGCCTCGCCTGCTGCTCCCTGCACAACAAAGCTGCCCCTCCAGCACGGAAGCCCCACGCCCCCTCGTCGGCCCTCCGTTCGCCTGGGCCCGCTCTCGCCGGAGTCCGTCTCCCGTTTGCTCCACTGCCTCCCTTTAAGTGGCGTCGTGCCCCGCCTCGCCGGCCACCTCCAGCGTGATGACTACTGGCTGCTCCGCTTCCTCGTCGCCCCCTTTCTATTCTGCGCCCCTCGCGTGCGACATCTCCAACGCGTCGCTTCCTTGCGCGACGACTGGCGGTCGAACACCCTGACTCCCGCTCACGACCCCTCCCGTGCGACCGCGCGATTGCCCAACGACTCGATCGCCGGCCCGATAGCGCGACAACTACGACAGCCTCGTTGCCGGCCACACCCTGCGCAAGGGCTCCTTTCGAGCCCCCCTGCTGCGCGACGACCTTCCCCTACCGTCGTTCTCCAGGAATTGCGACAACCCTCAGTACACTCGTCTGGTCTGCCGTCGCCCATCGACAACGCTTCATCTAGCAACCCACTGGCGCCGCTGCTTAGCGTCATCCCTCCCGATCGTCCAACAGCCCACCGACGCGGCTGTCAGGCGTTGGCCTTCCAGATCACGCGCTCCCTTTGTGCCGTCCTCTTCGGCATTGAGGCATCCCCGTTCCAGCCTCCTGCTACCCCGACAACCCAGATCTGGTTGCGGGGCTTCTCGGCGGCAAATAATCGAAGGCATTTCCTGTTCGACTCATCGTGGTTCGTGTAGTCCTCCGCTTTCAGCACCAAGTTCCTTTGCAGATTTCGTCGATCTTCAATTTTGTCCTTAGTATCGGCAGTCGTTGGAATCTTCGGACTGCTGCATCTGTTCGGACTGCTTCTCATTGATTGCCGCCCGTTGCCGGTTCCATCCCCAACTGTTACTGTCAAACATTTGATTAGTATCCTGTTGCGTGCTGTTCCTGCACGCCTTTATACTACTGACCCGACTATTCATGTCAAGGCATTTTTCGACTATCCAGATCAGTCCCTTGCCGCCCAAGCTGGGTTTCCTATCTTCCTCCAGACATGACAACATCCTCGCTGCCATCCAGTATCCGTCACAACCTGATACTCTCAATGGAGGATATTGCACTTGTACAATCTCATCGAGTTGTTTTGCCACCTGCTTCTTCTTTAGCCTCCATTGCTCAGACTGGTGGACCTACAACTTGTATCTCTCGTCGACAGATAACTTGAATGCTTGATTCTATTGCTTTTTATCATCTCACAAGTGATTCGGGTATGCTTACTACCTATCATCCGTATACCGGTGCCGCTGCAATTCTTGTTGCTGATGGATCTACAATCCCTATTGCGGGATTTGACACATGCTCCTTGACTCCGACTATTCGCCTGACTTCAGTGGCTCGTGTTCCTCACTGTCATTTTAATCTTCCCTCCATCAGTAAATTCACAAAGGACTTAACTTGTGTTGATATTTTTACGTCTTCTTGTGTTGCTTTTCAGGAGCGGTCAATGAATCGAGAACTTGGTAGAGGTCGTCTTAGTGATGGAGTGTACATGTTTGATACCCCACCATCCCTTGCTTGTTCATCCCCCTTAACCTACATTTTCGCCTTGGTCATCCACCGACTTTCGTATTACATAAGCTTTGTCCCTAGTTCAGTCCACACCTTTCCTTTCATTGTGAATCCCGAAAGTTTGTTAAACATCATTGGGCGAACGTGCAGCGAATCATTTCAACTTAGTTCATTCCGATGTATGGGGTCCTTGCAGGGTTCCTAGTCAGTCAGGGTACCGTTATCGGATGACATGACTATATTTCCTTCGTGATCGTTCTGAGGTGTGTGATATTTTCAAAACTTTTTACCATGAAATCACACTCCATTCTCCAAGCCTATTAAATGTCTCCGTTCAGACAATGGTCGAGAATATTTATCCATTTCTCTTCAGCAGTTTCTCAAGGATCACGACATCCTTCATCAAACATCCTGCCCCGATACACCTCAGCAAAATGGAGTGACCGGACGTAAACATCGTCATCTTCTGGAGACTGCTCGTGCCCTCTTATTTCACATGCAGACGCCTCTTCATTTTTAGTGGATGCTATCCTTACTGCTACCTATCTTAATCGCCTCCCTTCTTCTATCCTTCAGGGGGAGACTCCTTTTTGAGCTTTGTTTTTATTTCTCCCCCCTCACCCGTTTCCACTTTGTGTGTTTGAGTGTCTTTGTTATGTACGTGACACTCGTTCCAACCTCTCAAAATTTTCTCCAAAATCCCTCTGTTGCATCTTCTTGGGATATTCCCACTGTTGCCTCTTCAATTTTAGTGGATGCTATCCTTACTGCTACCTACCTTATAAATCGCCTCTCTTCTTCTATCCTTCAGGGGGAGACTCCTTTTTGAGCTCTGTTCTCATTTCTCCCTCACTTGTTTCCACTTCGTGTGTTTGGGTGTCTTTGTTATGTACGTGACACTCGTTCCAACCTTTCAAAATTTTCTCCAAAATCCCTATGTTGCATCTTCCTGGGATATTCCCGCACTCAGCGCAGATATCGATGTTTCTCTTCAGAATTGCGGCGTTATATCATCTTTACTCTTGTCTCTTATTGAGAACTCTCTATTCTCTCCACCCTCTTCCCACCCAGACACCACCATTGATTACTGTCTTCCTCTCACCATCCACTCACCCCCGCCTCAGGTGTCCCATTCTGCGGATCACCGTTTTGGCTCCGTTTACTCTCGTCGACCATCGAACGTGTCCCCTGTCCAGATCGAGGACACCATCTTCCCAGGTTCGTCCGGCGCTCCTGCTTCGGGAACAAACGACTTGCCAATTGCATTGCAGAAAGGTACTCGCTATTGCCAGAATAATCCTCTTTACACAACTTCATACAAAGACCTCTCTGCTCTGGAGACGATATTTGTTCTTGGTACGGTTGCTGAAGCCAAATATCACCCTGAGTGGCTTCAAGCAATGCGAGATGAATTGCAGGCCCTGGAAGACAATCACACCTGGGATCTGGTCCCCCTTCCGGCAGGTAAACAGGTGGTCGACAACAAATTGATTTATACGGTACGCCTAAATACAGATGACACTCTTCATCGCCTTAAAGCCAAACTTGTGGGGAAAACCTTTGCCTAGACATATGGTGTTGATTATTTTGATACATTCTCTTCGGTTGCGAAGATGACATCTGTCCGATTATCCGTCTCTCTTGCCGCTGCTCATCATTGGACTCTTCATCAACATGATGTCAAAAATGCATTTCTACATGGCTTGCTTGAAGAAGCATATCTGCAACAACCTCCTGTCTTCCTTGTCTCAGGAGTCGGTTCTCATGTCTGTCGGTTTTGTCGCTCTCTTTATGGACTCAAACAGTCTTCTCGTGCATGGTTTGAAAGATTTTGCACAATTATCACTACATTTGACCTATCTTAGAGTATAAAGGACCACACTGTTTTCTAGCGCAAAACGTCCTCCGACTGCATCTTGTTGGTTGTCTACGTTGATGATATCATTATTACTGGGAGCGACTCATATGGCATTGTCTATCTAAAGGTTTATCTTCAACAACAATTTCAAAACAAAGATTTGGGTCCTCTGACATACTTTCTTGGCATTGAAGTCTCCCGTTCTCCAAACACTATCTTTCTTTCTCAACGGAAATATGCTTTGAATATTTTGCAGGATGCTGGTTTGTCTCAGACAACTGTCGTTGACACTCCTCTTGAACTCGAAGAACGGTCTCTATATGATGCCGCAGACCCATATTCTTACCCAGATAGGTACCATCGTCTTGTGGACAAACTCAATTATCTTACCATGGCTCGTCCGGGTATTGCCTGCGCTGTCAGCAAGGTTAGCCAATTCATAAAACATCCGACAAAATCCCAATGGGATGGTGTCCTTTGCATTGATAGGTACATTAAGAAAGACCCTGCCCATGGTCTTCGGTATTCTCATCACGATTATCTGAATATTGAGGTCTTCTGTGATACTGATTATGTTGGTTGCTTAGTTACCCGAAAGTCTACTTCTGGGTTTGCCGTTTTCCTGTGGGGTAACTTAATCTCATGGCGAAGCAAGAAACAAACTGTTATCTCTAGATCCAGTGCTGAATCCGAATATCGTGCGATGATCAGTCACTACGGAAATTCTTTGGCTTCGTCATCTTCTTCCTGAAATTGATTTCCCGCCACAGATGTCTACTCATATTTGGTGTGATAATCAGCCAGACACGAAGATTGCTTTAAATCCAGTCTTTCATGAATACACTGTAACGTCCCGGACCCGGGTGCCACGCAACGGGTGCCCCGAGCCCGATTCGCCACGTGACCTCAAGCGCATTTCCCCAAACGCCAGAGGCTGCCGACTAGCAGCGAGGGCCCAGGTCTGATAGTGGGGAAACTATGCCCTCATTTGTCAAAGTGTAGCGCAGCGGAATACCAAAATAAACATACAACAAACAGCGGAAGCAGTAAACCATACACAACTGAAATAAACTACAGCAGTGGATACAACCAACAGTATATAAATGATGATGCTACATGTTTCAAGTTCTAAGAAAACAGCCAGAACATGTTATACATCAATACAGTATAGCAGAATACAGAATACAACAAAACAAGGAAAACAGCTGGCAGCGGCATCGCGAGCCTAGGCTCGGTCCCATGCCCTCCTACTCCTCTGCAACAGTCAAGTACCTGTATAGGGACTTTTGCCCCTATCTACACCTGTATCAACGTAATCTGTTTGGGCCGAAAAGCGTGTCCCAAACAGGGTGTGAGAAATATATCTCAGTAGGCACCCACCAAAGGCCCGTGCCCAACTGCGTGTAAGCATGCAACAACAATGTGCAGTAGTAAAATGCAATAAAGTAAGCAGTACTCAAAAGTAACTAATTACCAGTTATATTGTCAATTTATTATCCATATAATCCATTTAAATATTAGAAATCACCACAGTGCATTTCTAAGTAAACATTCCATGTCCTCAGACAAGTAACCCCTACCCTCAGGTAAGGAGTATCCAACACAAGAATCTGCCCTCAGGCATAACAGAATTTTGCCCTCAGGCGTAGGTAGTGTCGCCCTCAGGCACAGAGTCTATCGCCCTCAGACACGAAAGAAGTTGCCCTCAGGCCGAAAATATCTACAGCCCACAGGCTAAACAGTGCAGTGCCCACAGGCTAATCACAACAACGCCCTCAGGCTAAACAGGTAACCGGGCCATGCCCAATATATCAAAATGCAGTAAACAAGCAATTCCTCTCAAGACAATTCTATAATTACTACATTAAAGGCATACCCTCGGGTATCCTGGCCAAACGGCTAAACAGTGAAACACACCCCTGGGGTGGTTTCGGATCCAAGCAACAATCCCAACCAGCATTTTATTATCACAATTAACTACCTAATCAATTCTAGGCATTAAATATAGCAACGGCCTCAGCCACACGACACCCCAACATGGGTTCGTGGCACAAAAATGCACAAAAAACGCACGACAGTTGGAAAATAAACACAAAGCCATCTACCTTATACGTCAACGAGCGTTATACACGAACGCTGACTCCAGAAACGCCAAAGAACGGCGTAGATCTGACGAAGAACAAAACCCATTCAAATGTAAATAACTTACGTTAGGAGAAGAATTGGTAAGAACGCTACCAGGAGAGGAGAGGGCTTACCCGTGCGGTTCCAACGAAATCGTCCGAAGCCGAAACGGATTCAGACGAACGCCCGGTGGATCTTCAAAGATCCGGCCTCCTCCTTTGGCTCCAAAACGGTTCAAGAGTCTCCTCTGCCAAATGAGGAGGCTACTGCCTGTTTTAAGCCGAAAAAACAAAGTACACGGCGTGTACTCCTTTCATTTAATTGTTCACTTGGCGGCACCGCCACACTGTTCATCTGTCGACATGAGTACACGACATGTACTCTCGAGTACACGGCGTGTACTGTCGCCCAGCTGGCGGCGACGCCACCGCCTTACTGTTTAAGTCTGCCGACTGACTACACAGCGTGTAAGGTACCACTACACGGCGTGTAGTCGGTTCCTACACCCTTCGTCGCCGGCATGGCTACACGCCCCGTGTACTCATCCCAACACGGCCAAAAGTACACGACGTGTGGATAAAGTACACGACGTGTAGTTCCAAAATTCAGGATTTTTCCCCATTTTCCATATTTTCTCAAAAACACTTAAGGAAAAGGAAAAGAAGAAGCCCGTACCTCAAAAATAAGAACCGGGTTTTTACAAACTTCCCCCCTTATAGAAATTCGTCCCCGAATTGGCCTTCCAAGGGTGGTGAAGAAAAAGATCAAAACAGCTCTGGCCACTGAGCACGTACGTCGGCCTCCCGTTCCCAGGTCTCGTCCTGCACTCGGCCATGCTGCCATAACACCCGTACGAGAGGAACTGACCGGCCTCGGAGAACCTTCGTGCTCCTGCCAATGATACGGATCAGATGCTCCTCAAAGGACGCATCATGCTGAAGCTCAACCTCCTTTGGCTGAAAGGTGTGAGACGAGTCTGAATGGTAGCGACGCAACTGAGACACGTGGAAGACGCCGTGCATGGCTCGGTACCGTTGCGGTAACTGCAACCGATAGGCAACCAGCCCGACTCTCCAGAATCTCGAATGGCCCCACATACCTCGGTGAAAGCTTACCCTGTCTCCTGATCCGCTTGTGTCCCAGCCTCGACGAAACACGTAGAAAAACCTGATCCCCGACCACGAACTCCAAAGGTCGTCTGCGGCGATCAGCATAAGACTTCTGACGAGACTGCGCGGTAGTCATCCGCTTCCGAATCAACTGGACCTGCTCAGATGCCTCCTGCACGAGCTGTGGCCCCAGTAAAGCTGCCTCACCTGCCTCTAACCAGCACAAAGGTTATCGGCATGACCTACCTTATAAAGCCTCGTATGATGCCATCTCAATAGTTGCCTGAAACTATTGTTATAGGCAAACTCGACTAAGGGTATATGCTTCTCCCAAGAGCCCCCAAAGTCTAGGACGCATGCACGCAGCATGTCCTTTAGCACCTGTATCGTCCGCTCTGACTGGCCATCTGTTTGAGGGTGGTATGCTGTGCTCAGAAGCACCTGTGTACCCAGTGCCCTCTGCAAACTCTGCCAGAAACGAGACGTAAAGCGGGCGTCCCTATCTGAAACGATAGAACGAGGGACCCCATGAAGACGTACGATCTCTCGGATATACAGCCTTCCGAGCTCGTCCACACCGAAGGTCTCCTTGATCGGCAAGAAGTGAGCTACCTTCGTGAGTCTGTCCACAACAACCCACACGACGTCATTGCCTCGAGGTGACCTCGGCAATCCCGTCACGAAATCCATTGCGACATCATCCCATTTCCACTCCGGAATGGGTAACTGCTGTAACAACCCAGCTGGCCTCTGGTGCTCTGCCTTCACCTGCTGACAGGTGGAACACCTCGTAACAAAACCAGCTATCTCTCTCTTTATACCAGACCACCAGTACTGACGTCTCAAGTCTCGGTACATCTTGGTAACCCCGGGATGAACTGCCCAAGCTGAAGCATGAAACTCCCGCATCAGCTCCTCATGTATATCCCCTGGAACCCACACTCGTCCATGGAAACGCAGGACCTCATCATCGCCTATCGTCCAACTGGGAGGAGGGTCCTCACTTGCCACCGACTCCCGTAGAACTAGGCCTTCTGAATCAGATAGCTGTCTCATCCTCACTCTGTTCAGGAGGGTAGATGTCACAGCTAACGAGGAAAGATAAGTCTGCCCTTGACTGTCATGCACCTCCAGATGCATCTCAGAGAACAGAGCCATAAGCTGCCACTCACCACTGGCCTCCTGCACTGCCTGTATCTGAGTCTTCCTGCTCAGTGCATCAGCTACTGCATTACCTTTACCAGGTGTATGGGCAAGCTCAAAATCGAAGGATTGTAGGTACTCAACCCACCTTCTCTGCCTCAGATTCAGGTCACGCTGAGTAAAGATATACTTGAGGCTTTTGTGGTCGGTGAAAACCACGAAATGCTCTCCCAACAGATAGTGTCTCCAACAGCGCAACGCATGAACAACTGCAGCCAACTCGAGATCATGTGTCGGGTAATTCCTCTAATGTGGCCTCAACTGCCGAGACCCGTACGCAACAACTCGATCACCCTGCATCAAAACGGCCCCCAGCCCAATCCCTGATGCATCACAGTAAACTGTATAGCTCTTCTCCTGCTCTGGGAGTATCAGGATCGGTGCTGATGTCAACCTTCCCTTCAGGTCCTGAAAAGCTGCGTCGCAAGCTTCCGACCAAATGAACTTCACACCCTTCTTAGTCAGACCTGTCAACGGTGCTGCTAAGCGGGAGAAGTCCTGTATGAAGCGTCTGTAGTAACCAGCCAGTCCTAAGAAACTCCGTATCTCAAACACGTTCTTGGGCTGCTCCCAGGAAACTACTGCTCTCACCTTCTCTGGGTCTACTGCAACTCCTGCCTCTGAGATGATATGACCCAGGAAGTGAATCTGGTCCATCCAAAAGTGGCACTTTGAGAGCTTAGCATATAGCCGATGCTCCCTTAGTGTACTCAGTACGAGCTCAAGATGGGTGACATGGTCGTGTCGAGTGTGAGAATACACCAAGATGTCGTCCACGAATACTACCACAAACGAATCAAGATACGGATGGAACACACGATTCATCAGAGCCATGAAAACTGCTGGTGCGTTCGTGAGTCCGAACGGCATAACCAAGTACTCGTACAGACCATATCTGCTTCGAAAAGCTGTAAGCGGTATATCCGATGGTCTCACGCGCAGCTGATGATATTCGGATCTCAAGTCAATCTTCGAGAACACTCGTGCTCCACGAAGCTGATCAAACAGATCATCAATCCTCGGCAAGGGATATCGGTTCTTAACCGTCAACTGGTTCAGCTTCCGATAATCCACGCAAAGTCTGAGGGTACCATCCGCCTTCTTCGCAAAAAGGACCGGAGAACCCCAAGGAGAAGTAGTGGGTCGGATAAAACCCTTTGCCTGTAACTCCTCTAACTGCCTCTTGAGCTCCTGCAACTCAGGCGTGGCCATCCTATAAGAAGAAATGGACACCGGTGCTGCTCCTGGCACTAGCTCAATAGAGAAATCCACCTCACGCACCGGAGGTAGACCTGAAAAGTCGTCCGGGAAGACATCCCTGAAACGATCAACAACTGGAGGGAAATCCGTCTGACAAGTCCCCTGATCATCCAGATATAAGCTCGCAATCTGGGCTGTGACTCCACCTCGCCCATGATGCTCTGGTCCAGCTCGACTCGCCTGAACATCCCATTCGCCCTTGTATAGAAACTCTCCGCCCTCTGGTGACGTGAAACGCACCCTGCGACGATAACAGTCTACAAAGGCTCGGAACGTAACCAACCAGTCCATCTCGAGAATGACGTCATAACTCGTCATCTCTAAAACATAGAGGTCCCAAAGGAAGTGACACCCTCCAACCTCAAGGGGGCACTCCTTAAACTGACGCACACCAGTCGTCCTAGTCCCCAACGGAGTGTCTAGCGTCAAGATATTAGAAGAAGAAGAAGAAACACCGAGCCCAAGGCTCTCCACAACGGGTACTGAGATGAAACTATGCGTAGTGCCCGTATCAAAAGTACTGAAGACAAGACAGAAGCTACTAGAATAGTACCTCTGACTGTAGAAGGTCCGGGATCCTGCTCCTGCTGGGTCTGTTGCACTGCATATGCCTGCCCAGTGCCGCGGCCCTGCGACACAGCCTGGCTACCCTGAGCTGTCCCGCCCTGTTGCCTATGTGATCCTGGTGTCTGGCTACCACAGCCACGACCACCATCTCTGCCTGCACGCCCTGACGTATTCCAGTTCCCAGACTGGTAAGAAGCCACTGGTCCTGCTCCCGCACGCGGAGTCTGCACAAAACCCCTCTCACTAGCCACCGGTAGAAACGCCCTGCAAAAGCGCTGCAGATGACCCATCTTGCCGCAAGCTCGGCACTCAACTGGGTCTCGTGGACACTGCGGTCTCTTGTGCCCCTCTCTACCACATTGGTAGCACATAACCTGGCCACCCGAAACATTCTTCTGACTGGTACTGCTGCCTTGAGAGAAGTCCATCTGTCTTTTCCTCTTGCCAGCAGAAATAACACCAGTAACTAGTGCTGAACCGCCCTGGCCCACACCACTAGATTCCCGCAGGTTCCTCTCTGTAATCAGCGCCTGGTTCACAATCTCGTGTACAATAGGCAACCTGAAAACATTCACCAGCGCTCGGATGTCATACCGAAGACCATCCTCAAAACGTCTGGCTCTCAACGTCTCATCACCCACCAGCACGGGTGCAAAACGCTGAAGCTCTGTAAAACGAGCAGAGTAGTCCATCACCGACATAGCGCCCTGCTGCAGATTCATGAACTCTCGAGCTCTATCTTCCCTCAGCGTCTCGGGAAAGAAGAAGTCATAGAAGACTGCCTGAAAATCTTCCCATGCCATGTCCCTGTGATGCTCTGACCGGGTGGTAACATCCCACCACATCTTGGCGGAATCACGCAACATGTAAGTCGCGAGCTTGACCCTACGCCCTGGAGGCGTCTCAAGATGCTCGAAAATAGTCTGCATCGATCCTAGCCAAGACTCCGCAGCCTGTGGTCTGCCATCCCCTGAAAACGTAGGCGGATGCTGCTGCTGAAAGATACGTGTCAGCTCGGCCATAGATGTGGCAGCCTGCGGTGCTCCCTGAAAGGTCTGCATGAACCGCAATAAGCCTTCACGGAACTGCGCCTCCGCGCCTGTGTCCGGTATAACAGCTGGCGCCGCATCTGACTCTGCTGGAGGATCAACTGGTAGCCCATGGCCCACCATCTCCGGAGTATAGTCGTCGCCGCTCTCCTGGCGAACAACTCGCGGTCGTCTAGGCGGCATGACACTACAAGGTCAAAAGCACGCCTCAGATTCAAGATTATTAAGACCGAAAAGCGAAGGAACCACAAAGGAAACAAGAGAAAGAAGGCATTCAAAATTTGCAAGACAAGACTACACGGCGTGTGCAATGACTACACGACGTGTACTTGACTTTCCTTCCCCTGCCCGGGTCCTTCTACACGGCTGAGCCACACGGCTTCCGTCGAACAAAACTACACGGCGTGTATAATATCTACACGGCGTGTACTGTGTTATTTTCCAACTGCCCGTGTCGTCTGTGACACGGCCGACTACTCGGCTTGACACTACACGGCGTGTTACACCCGCACACGGCGTGTACACCACCCCGTTTCCCAGCCACACGGCTAACTCCACACGGTCTGTCCTCGGACAAGACTACACGGCGTGTCCCACAGGTACACGGCGTGTTCAGGGAGAGGTGACACCGGCCCGTGTTGTTAGCTACACGGCCGAGTCCCCAGGTCACACTACACGGCGTGTCTATAATTGACACGACGTGTTCGATCAAGGAGTTCACCGACCCGTGTTGTTAGTTACACGGCCGGACTCTGGGTCAACACTACACGGCGTGCACAAAACTACACGGCGTGTTTTACCCAAGCCCTTCCCTACCCCTTGTCGCCGCCCACACGGTTTGTGACACGGGAAGAGACTACACGGCGTGTTCTCAGGGTACACGGCGTGTACTCAAAAAGTTCATTTTTCTTCCCGAACAGAAGAACATACACGGCGTGTATAAAAATACTACACGGCGTGTATACTGGGTTTCCGGACAGTATGCCTCAGAAACTTCTCCGGAACCCAGAAAATACTGAAAAACAACACCTAAGTGTCAAATTCCGACCCGTGAGGGCCCATACTCCCCACGAATCAAAGTTTGACATCTTATATGTGTTATAACCAATAAACAGTCAATGATCCACCAAATTCCGGTCAATGGGGCCCATACTCCCCAAAAACCAAAGTTTGACGTCCATTCTATAAACAGACTCAAACAAAAACACCATATCACAAGGCAGGTATTTATTAAGCAGCTATCACAACAACATGCTTTTCTAGCACAACAACTATCACCACAACATGCAAATTCTAATGCACCTACATGACATGAAAGCTATGCATGGCATGTGATATCTAGCATGTGCTTATATGATGCATGAGACGGCATACCCTCACCTCATCGGGTTGCAACTAAAGAGAACCCACAGATAAAATATAAACAGCACAATCTCAAGTGCGTCACCCAACGGTGAAAACAAATCAACCGTAAAATTGCAAAATCAAAAGAATGCAAAATACGAAGTAGACTGGCTTTTCCCTGCACACGGGTTAGCTACGCCCGGGCACAGGTTATTACCAACTACCGTTCGTCCTATCCCTAACTACGGCTCCAAATAGTAAGTCAAAGAAAAGAACTCCTCTGATACCACTTTGTAACGTCCCGGACCCGGGTGCCACGCAACGGGTGCCCTGAGCCCGGTTCGCCACGTGACCTCAATCGCATTTCCCCAAACGCCAGAGGCTGCCGACTAGCAGCGAGGGCCCAGGTCTGATAGTGGGGAAACTATGCCCTCATTTGTCAAAGTGTAGCGCAGCGGAATACCAAAATAAACATACAACAAACAGCGGAAGCAGTAAACCATACACAACTGAAATAAACTACAGCAGTGGATACAACCAACGGTATATAAATGATGATGCTACATGTTTCAAGTTCTAAGAAAACAGCCAGAACATGTTATACATCAATACAGTACAACAGAATATAGAATACAACAAAACAAGGAAAACAGCTGGCAGCGGCATCGCGAGCCTAGGCTCGGTCCCAAGCCCTCCTACTCCTCTGCAACAGTCAAGTACCTGTATAGGGACTCTTGCCCCTATCTACACCTGCAGCAACGTAATCTGTTTGGGCCGAAAAGCGTGACCCAAACAGGGTGTGAGAAATATATCTCAGTAGGCACCCACCAAAGGCCCGTGCCCAACTGCGTGTAAGCATGCAACAACAGTGTGCAGTAGTAAAATGCAATAAAGTAAGCAGTACTCAAAAGTAACTAATTACCAGTTATATTGTCATTTTATTATCCATATAATCCATTTAAATATTAGAAATCACCACAGTGCATTTCTAAGTAAACATTCCACGTCCTCAGACAAGTAACCCCTACCCTCAGGTAAGGAGTATCCAACACAAGAATCCGCCCTCAGGCATAATAGAATTTTGCCCTCAGGCGTAGGTAGTGTCGCCCTCAGGCACAGAGTCTATCGCCCTCAGGCACGAAAGAAGTTGCCCTCAGGCCGAAAATATCTACAGCCCACAGGCTAAACAGTGCAGTGCCCACAGGCTAATCACAACAACGCCCTCAGGCTAAACAGGTAACCGGGCCATGCCCAACATATCAAAATGCAGTAAACAAGCAATTCCTCTCAAGACAATTCTATAATTACTACATTAAAGGCATACCCTCGAGTATCCTGGCCAAACGGCTAAACAGTGAAACACATTCCTGGGGTGGTTTCGGATCCAAGCAACAATCCCAACCAGCATTTTATTATCACAATTAACTACTTAATCAATTCTAGGCATTAAATATAGCAATGACCTCAGCCACACGACACCCCAACATGGGTTCGTGGCACAAAAACGCACAAAAAGCGCACGACAGTTGGAAAATAAACACAAAGCCACCTACCTTATACGTCAACGAGCGTTATACACGAACGCTGACTCCAGAAACGCCCAAGAACGGCGTAGATCTGACGAAGAACAAAACCCATTCAAACATAAATAACTTACGTTAGGAGAAGAATTGGTAAGAACGCTAACAGGAGAGGAGAGGGCTTACCCATGCGGTTCCAACGAAATCGTCCGAAGCCGAAACGGATTCCAGACGAACGCCCGGTGGATCTTCAAAGATCCGACCTCCTCCTTTGGCTCCAAAATGGTTCAAGAGTCTCCTCTGCCAAATGAGGAGGCTACTGCCTGTTTTAAGCCGAAAAAACAAAGTACACGGCGTGTACTCCTTTCATTTAACTATTCACTTGGCGGCACCGCCACACTGTTCATCCGTCGACATGAGTACACGGCATGTACTCTCGAGTACACGACGTGTACTGTCGCCCAGCTGGCGGCGACGCCACCGCCTTACTGTTTAAGCCTGCCGACTGACTACACGGCGTGTGAGGTACCACTACACGGCGTGTAGTCGGTTCCTACACCCTTCGTCGCCGGCATGGCTACACGCCCCGTGTACTCATCCCAACACGGCCAAAAGTACACGGCGTGTGGATAAAGTACACGGCGTGTAGTTCCAAAATTCAGGATTTTTCCCCATTTTCCATATTTTCTCAAAAACACTTAAGAAAAAGGAAAAGAAGAAGCCCGTACCTCAAAAATAAGAACCGGGTTCTTACATACACGAAGCATATCGAGGTGGACTACCACTTTCTTTGCCATCACCTTGAGCAACATCATATCAATTTCAATTACATTCCGACGACTGATCAGTTTGCCGACATCTTCACCAAAGGTTTACCTGGAGCTTGACTGGACTCTCTCTGTATCAGTGACCCAGCTTGAGGGGGAGGGGGAGTGTGTATGGTCTTGTTTTGGTGTCTTCTTTTCTTTTTGTGGGACTCTTCTTCCAAGCTATACATGTTCTAGCTTGAGGAGTGTTAAACCCGGTTAATTGTATTTTCGGGTTAAGTGTTTTCCCGAGTCCCATATTGGATTCTTCCGTCTTGTAATTGTTCTCCTCTATCTATAAAAGAATGTCTCCACCTCTCCTTGAGGTAGAAAATTCGTACCATTCTACAATTTCATATGGATATAATTTTGTTAAACTACTTATTTTTTGGAGCCAGGGAAAGCTAAGGTGGCCAACATTTGATCAAGTTTGTCATTTCCTCAATGAAAGTAATATGTAAGCTTGGAAAATAAAATATTAAGGTGGGTATATTGTGATGTCGCCGCTGTTAGGTTGGTAGTTGCATAAAGCTGCGGGTGGCAACATAATGTACTGACTATCAGACCTGGGAAGAGCCTACCTCATTACAGTTGGTGATAAAAACTGGCACCCCAAATTTGAGCCGCCAAGATATATATCAAAAACGAATCAAGAATAAAAAAATAGAAGAAGAAGAAAAGTTACGATAATATCTGCCTGCTGCTGTCAATAGAAGCAAGAATAATGTGCCCCATCTTTAGCAGATCACTGCTATGATATGAAAAATCTAATGAGATATGACCAAAAATATCTCCTCTAGAATATTTTTATATTTCTTTCAACCTAATGTTCTCAGATTTAATAATCTGTCGAACAACATCAGAGAATTTTTTTTCACATAAGAGATATTCACTTTTGCTATCATGTAACTTTGTACCCTGATTTTGGGCCTCATTATTAACTTGAAAGTAAACCTTGTCCATCATTCATTAAGAGATTGTGATAACAGTAATGTGCAGGTGGGTTGAAGGCTTGTTTATGGGTTTCGACAAGACTCATCTGCTGGTGAAATTTCATGGTGCGTTTGACTTAGTCTTTGTAAATTGGTATTTTTTAAAGTATTGAATTAGTATCATATTATATCATTAATTTTACTAAATCTTTGTAATGACATGCAAGTAGTACTGCACAAGTGATTTCACCTATATTTCCATTTGCCATGATGTGTTGTTGTTTATAGAATGGTTTTCAAACCTAAATTGGTCTCTGACCCAGTGAAGTTGCCAGTTCGGGTCAACCACTCAAACTAACAAAGCTAGCCTGGATTAAATTATTGACACTAACATTAAGGTAGTGCTTGACAACTCTAATTGAAAATGTTTGTAGCACTTATCAGTCACGACAAGCAGTTTGAAAAAATAAGTAGTATTTGTTCTATTTCTGAAAAAAATGCTGATATTTAAATTTTTAAAGAGAACCATTTAAATAAGTGGCAGAAAAACACAATTTCAATAATCCAAATCATATGTGATAATTGCGATAATCACTTTTCAGTAAGTGTTGTCAAATGCATCCCAACAATCCCCCATAAAAGTGTTCTATGTAAGATCATATTTTTGACCTTGGTTAACCTCAAACCTGTTTAAAGATCTGTTCGGTGTCTAGACTGTCTTGGTGACTGAATCAGGTTTGACCTGGACCAACTGGTCTGGTATGCTTTTCAAAGGCATGATACAATGTCCAGGTGATTACCAAAATTAGGTGTTTCTCATACAGGCATAAGATCCATTTTACTGTTGACTGTAGTCATTTGCACATGTCAGCCCTGCTGCCTTTTGAGTCTTGGTAGTAACGTGTTTATTTCTAGATGTCAAACAGCTGCCTGCAGCTGCATTTATACATGCTTTTCCACTTCTAAAGTTGGAACATCAATCTTAACTGTTTTTTGTGGTATAGAAACACTTGTATAGATAGTGTCTACAACATTGTTTCTAAATCCTTCTACATTATCTACCCTGGGTGGCAGGAGATCCTGATTTTGTCCCATTAAGTCCTAACTATGTCAGATCAGCTCCAGTTTGGATTAAAGAAAGGAAATCATGGAAAGTTATTGTTGTAAAGATGGTAATGGAAAGGCGGAAATTTCCTGAGGTATGAATTTTCAGACCCAAGTTTTTCATATGTTCTGTGTACCCCCTCTATGCTTGCATATATATCTTAATCTGTTCTGCATATTTAGCTTACGCTTCAATTATCAATCAGCATATTTCAATATTTCAGTGTCTGATACACTAACTAGGGTTTGAAATGGCCATTTGTACTTACTGTTATTATCTTTTCTTTTTATTTTTTTAACTTTTTTTTTTCAGGTGCCAGATTTGAATGTTTTGGCAGAAAGTGTCAATCATTTCCAAACTCCTCCCATGCATAACAGCAAATTAAAACCTCACGAGAAAATTCAAGAGAATTGCTCTTCCTTGAAAATAACAGCTGATGAATATGCTTCTCGAACTGCGTTATTATCATCGCTTGTTGTGTGCTGGTTACCAATGCAGCAGTTTTCGCTAGATCGTGGTCCAAAGACCTCCAGTACTTCAGCCAATTGCTGTTCTCTGCTTGCAGTTGGAGGGAAATCTGGCATTATTTCTTTCTGGAGAATAAATGGTCCATGTTGCTATTCTGTTGAGCAAAGCATGATAAAAAACACTGCAATGCTTGTTGGACTGCTTGATGCACATGATGCTTGGATCACTGCAGTTGATTGTGCATCTATTGTGACTGATGCATTGGGTTCTCGGGTTTTATTGGCTACTGGCGGTGCTGATGGGAGGTGAGCTATGTAAGCGTGTATTTTGTTTTATTGTCGCGCACTTCCAGTTTTGTATGAGAGCCTTGCTTCATGATTAGATATTTGGAAGGCATTGAATGTTATTTGGTGCATGCTGAATTGCCGTTTTCTTTATGATCTTGTATTTTGTGATTTTGATAGTTCTTCAGTTTCAGCTTGCAGCATCAATTTGGAATCTAAGGCTCTATTTGTCAACACTGACTGAAAACTGCTTATAACATGTGTCACTTATAATTATTGTTTTTGTATAATTGTTTTCAGATCGCTTATTTAAAAAGTATTTTTATGCCACATATTTAAGTGGCTTTATTCTGAAATTTAAGTGCAAGTGTTTTTTCAAAAACCTAACAATTACTACCTTTTTTTCAAACTGATTATCATAATTGATTAGTGCTGGGATTTCATTTGGTACGATGGAACTGTCTGGGAAAGGGATTGGATGGGGGAGCAGAGGCAAATCATGTTTTCTACGAATCAGATGGATAGGCAAAGGGATTGCCAGTTCCATCATTTTATGGAATCTGGATTCTATCCAATTTGAGGGGAATCACCATTGTTTCCTTGGAATTATCCCTAATTTTATTTATTATTGTCAAGAATATCTTATAAATAATGAAAAAAATATATTATATTTTTTTGTAATTATATCCTTATATTATTCAACATCCATCCCTCCATTTCCCTTTCCATTTTCCCTTATACCAAAGGAGGTCTAAGTGTTGTCAAATGAACACTAATTCCTTAATAGCAATCATGCGGAGCTTGCAAGAAAATTTGTGTCGATGTTTATATGTATCATTTATGGTTTTACTTACTATTTTAATTACACGTATGCTTTCAATCTACATTTTTGTTGATAATTTTTGTTGAAAATCCCATTTGTTTACTGTTTTTTTGATCAAAATTGATTAAACTGAAACTACTGCATTTCTGATCCATGATATTATGTCTTTTGCCCCTTTCCTCCCCTCTAGTGTGAAGGTATGGATAGGGTCCGGTGAGGGTTTGTTGGAATCGTCTAAAGTGAACTATGCTCCCTTTTCTCTTTTTTCTGAGGTAATGTTTATTGAGGGAAAGGGGGTACTTTTTATTTTTGTTGATTTCATGGAAGAGTTTTTCTAACTTTTTAATTTCTTACCCTATATAGATTTCAGCTACCGGTTCTATTCCAGTTTCAGTGCTATCACTTGTAGGTCCTGTACAGCACCGTGACAATGTTGTTATAGCAATTGGTAGGGGATCTGGAACCTTTGATGTTTGGGCCTGCAACTTATCTACTAGCAGATTTGATGAAAGAGGATCATTTGATGCGCATGATCGCATTGTGAGCTTTTTTATGTTTTTTTTTTCATGTCTATTGTTGATGATTTATCTCATTAATAATTCATCAGATTACAGGTTTAACTTGGGCTTTTGATGGAAAGTGTTTGTACACCTGCAGCCAGGTACTCAAGTTCTTTTATAATACTTCCATGATATAAGCAAGCATCGTACATGAGGATGAATGAAGCTGTGATATAAACTTCAATCTTTTTATTGTCTTTGTTTTTATCAATTTTGATGAAAGTCAATACTTTTTTGATTGCTTTTGTAAGTTCTGAATTTGGTTGTCTATTTAGAGAATATTTAAGGTTTCTTTTATGAAGTATTGAAAGCAACTCAATGCTAGTTTGGAAGCCTGTGCTGCACTAATAATTCCCATGTAAGTAGTCCAAAACTTTAATGATGAAAATTGCTAGCTAGAACTGTGGAAATGCTAGGTACACTGGAAAAACCCCAAACAGGAAAAGGCACTTCCAGGGGTTTCCTGCAAATACATGTTTGGCATGTAGGAAGCTCTTTTCCATGGAATGACCACATCCAGGAATAACAAGTCTTCTACCACTGACTGATGAAGATGTGTTTCCATGAGTTGTTTCCATCACTTTACAATTATAATATAAATTATTATATTATAATAATAATTATAATTGTGGGTGTAAAATTGGCTCGACTTGGGCCAAGTCGGTTGGGTTGAGTTGGGCTAGGTTGAGCCTGTTTAAGCAGGGTCAAGCCATGTCGTGTCAGGTCGAGTCAGACTAGGCCAACTCTGGTTGGGTCGGGTCGGGTCCCTAGGTATGGTATGCATTGGGGTGGGGTGAGGATGTGGTCAGGTTGGTAAAGTTTGATCAAGTCAGGTCGAGTGGGCTTGGTTCAGGTTGGGTTGGTTTGGATCTGACTGGGTTAATTCTGTTTGGGTTGGGTTAGGTTGGCCTGAGACTAGGTTGGGTTGGGTAGGTCAAATTAAGCAGGACTGAGTCGAGTCAGATTGCATGAAGCCAGGCTGAGCAGAGTTGGGGTGGGCTATATGTTCTGTTGGGCCAAGTTAGGCTGGGTTGTGTCGGGCTGTGATCGTCGACATAACAACCTAGTGCTACTGTGGTGGTTGAGTTCGAGCTTGGCCCTAAATAAAATAACACATTAGAATTATTATCAATATTGGGTCAGGATGAATTTGGGTTAGACCTTTTGGGCCAAATATCCTACCCGTGTCCAGCCCGAGTCATTACTCGAGTCATCCTAGGCCAATTTGATTATTGACCCTGATTCAAACTTGGTTTATCATGTTAATTTTAGATCCCTAATTATAATAGTTTAGTTGCTGTAGAAAGATGTAGAAGGAGAAGACCCAGAAACCATTCCTCTTGAATGAGCACCAAACACTTTGTTTGTAGTGACAGATATGAGATACAAGACTCGAGATAGGTTCCAAATATCAAATTGAAACTAGAGGGAAAAAGGGGATGGGATAGACCTAATAACGCCCCATATCCTAAATATCTAAATACTCCAGCACTCCCCCCTCAAATTGGAGCATACTCCAACTTGCTGCACTAATTAAAAAAACACCGGAATAGGTAAAATACCCCTTTAGATGCGATGCCAGAACTGTCCTGAAAAATGCATTGTGATTACCTCGGTCATTGGATGGTGCCAGAATGGGTACAGGGAGGATGTCTAGAAAGGTTGTTTGGAAAAGGACGCAGGAAAATGGTCATCTGAAGAGGACACCTGAAATTGTTGTCTAAAAGAGCACGTCTGGAACGGTTGTTTGAAAGTGGACATGGCGCAGTAATATGGAAGAGGGCGCTTGAAACAGTCATCTGGAAGAGGAAGTCTGGAAACAGTCATCCGGAATATGGTGCAACGCCTTCAAAGATGATGTGAAGAGACTTTGCAGTATCTCGACAAACACAATAGCAGCAGCAGAGGGTGTGCGACAGTGAAGCCTGATAGAGACCTGGGCAGTGACGGAGAGGACCAATGGTGCCTGGGCTCAGTCACAGAGGGTGTGTGGGGCTTGGTTGAGCAACAAGGTGGCCCTGGGCATTGGCGGGCCCTTGGGTACTGGCGGGCCCTTGGGCACTGGCGGTGTAACACCCCAAGTTTTTCTAAAAATAAATAGAAATGCATGGAACTTTGTTTTAAGTAGATATTTTTAATTAGCCTTTAAAACATAACTTTTCTACTTCTATATTCTGAATTTCAAGAAACTGTCATCTACAATTGTGTTCAGTATGTTATTTGGATTTTATTGGAACCAACTTGTTTTTTTGGTGAATAGTAACACAGCCTTATGAATAGTAATATGAATAGTGATATGACCCTAATGAATAGTAAATTTTATTATTATTTTATTTTATTAAGGCTTTAAGATAATAGCATCTAGGTTAATTTTTCATTGTGATATAGAAGTAACAGAATTAGAATTGTTAATTTTTGAATTAAGTATGATTTTATTTAAAAATTAAATTAATAATATTTAGAAAATTATTTTAAAAAATGGACTTCATTTTTGAAATCTACACGTCGATAAATGGTTAGGTTGAATTTTGGAAATTTTTCTGAAACAGTTGATTTTTCGGTGAATAGTAAAAAATACAGTTTTTAGTTTCGGTGTGTTAATGACATCATTAATGATATAATAATGATGTCATAAATATGGTCGACTTGTGTATAGTTAAATAAGATGTGAGGTGTCCCAAGTGGCTTATACCACGAGAAAATATCATGGGTAAGCCCATGGTTTTGCAAATACCACCCATGAGGTGTTCCTTGGAAATTATTAAAATAATCCCTCACTTTTCCTATAAATACCAACTCTTCCCTTCATTGAATTCATTCCCAATTCTCCCTCAACGAAGCTCTGACCTCCTTACCTTCATAGTAGTCCTCCCAAGGTTCACTCAAGCCTCCAAGGTCCCAACCATCAAGTTCGAAGGGTTACTCTACATGGTAAGAAAATTCTCAATTTCTTTCTTTTTCCTTTCAAGTTCTCTTTTATGTGGTATAATTTTCAAGTTTCCATACCATGTTCTTATTTAATTCTTATTAATGATCTATTCTGTATTATGAATCATTTCTGGATGGGTGACCCTTGTCCCCTCTCTTCTTAATGTTTTTTAAAACCCTGTCGCTTAGCTGTTGGGCTGCCGAATTTTTGTAAGAGATTTCTCACTTATTCTTTTATTTTGAGTTCCTTTATCATTCTTTTTTCATCTCTTCTTACCCAAGTGTCATGAAATATCCAGAATCATGTATATTCTGGATGATCTCATGTTCATGGAAAATTACTCATCATTTTTCTTCTCCTCTCCCACTTATTTAAAGAATAAAAACATTGTCCGTTTGTATCGAATTACCGACATCGTGGACGATGTGATTTCAATTTCCATTAATTCTTCCAAGTCTGGTAATGAAACCATTTATATGGTTGAACTAGGTTATAATTCATGTGTTATGACTCACCCATGGTTCTGGAATTCTTTTATACTCATGGTTCTAATTTATAAGACAAAATGAGGTTGTTATTATCAAAGAACCACTAAAAGGATCTAAACGAATATCATTAATGTTCTAAATTATGAATCATCCTCATGTAAGAATTCAAAATGATAAATGGAATAATTTATGTTACTGGTTATATGAAAATACTACTCCATTCCAATTCTGGAGTTTCACTTCCAATCGACAAGAATATCCACCATGAACCAATCATATAAATCATGTAAAGAATTCAACCAAAAACAGTGCAAGGGGCAAAATACTAACAATTAAGTGTGAAAAGATGTTATGAAATGATCATATAAGATGTTATAAACATGAACATGTTTCTGTAAAATATTAATAACACTCTTTTAACCATTATACAGGAAGTTTAAACAAGATTGAAGTAAGACAAACCCGTGATAAGAGAATTCTTAACCCGATTTCCATTCTTTGGGTTAACCTTCTACTTCATTATTTATGTGTTATTTAAATTGTTTGTGTGATGGGTTTTGTTTATATTATGTTTCATTATGTGTATTTACAGTATATATACATACTCCATCCACTCTTTTAAGTCTCTCTTCAATTGTATGATATTTATAAGGGGCTTTTCTTTAAAAATCCTCTTTTAAAATTCGGTTTTACGAAATTCCAAAGTAATGTTTTTATGGAATTATTCATGTTGTATGATTATGTTTTGGTTCTTGGGAATTATTTATGATGAAGGGTGAGACCTATATTTCCCTCCAATGCATTGGGTATGAGTAAGTTGGAGGTCGGCCGTATGGTTACTCCAAGTGTAACTGTGATGGTTACACAAAGTAAGGTAGCCGTGAGGGTTACAAATTATAAGGTAGCCAAGATGGTTACAAGATTATGTAAGTAATGCCCCAAGATACCTCTATGATTATATTTATGTTCTCATGTATGTATAAATCTTGTGTATATCTCATATTACACTAAGTAAGTATATATGAGTGACAAACATGTCTTTTGAAAATTGTTTTCATACGTTTCGAGTATTCATGGACTAATGTGTTTTTTTTTCATCCCTTACTGAGCTTTAGTGCTCATCCCAAGTTTTTAAATGATTTTCACAGGTTAATGGATTTGTAAGACAAGGAAGCTATGTTAAATGTTGAAGAATTGTCAAGGAGTCTTGTTTTAAGATTTAATATTTTATATTTTGAAAAAAAATGGAAACTGTTTTTATGGTATCCACTCTGTAATAATGTGTAATGTTATGAATGTTTTGTCCTAATTCTCTAAAGCTCTAAACTTGAAAAGATCCTCAATGTAAAAGTAATTGTTTTCTTGACTAAATTCAAGATTATGTATGTAATAATGCCGGGTCCTTATAGGCGGGCCCTTGGTCAAGCGCAGAGAGGCATTGACTGTGTTGGGTGCTGGGTTGGGTGTGGTGCCTGGGCGGCCTTGGCATGCAGCAGAAGAGGCATGGTGATAAGAACTTAGGAAAAAAGAGGCAACACTTCTGGTATTACGCAGCAACAGCAATGGTTACAAAAGGGTAGGGAAGAAGATGAAACAAGAAATGAGGGAGACACTTCGGGAAATATTCCCGCCCAAGCCCAAGGCCGAGTCTCTAATTCTTTCCCCCCTCCCTCTTCACTCTCCTTTATAGCCAACAGTCTTCCAGGGGATCCTCTAAGTGACCCCCTGTGGGGACCAGTTTGTTATTCCCTGGGATCCTCCACCCATTTTGCTATTCAGCGGTTGCTGGAGGGACCACTTCAACTACCTGAATATTCAGTTGTGTTCCTGGGACCACTTCAACAACTTGGTTATTCGGTTGTGATGTTGGAGGGTCCACCGCTAGCTGTGTTGGAGGGTCCACCGCGGCTGCTTCCCTCTTCCCACGCCTGGAATAAACCTTCCATGGTCCTGGAACATCCCGTGCTCTATCACTCGCCCCACCCGAGAGAACAGTCTTGTCCTCAAGACTAGAAAATGAAAACTGGTTGCGGAGAACAAATTCATCCTCCTATGTGGCGTCTTCAACAGGATGACCTTTCCATTGAATAAGCCATTGAGGAACTGGGCCATTGGCATCCGAAGTGGTGCGGCTGAGGGTTGTCTTTGGTTCAGGCGCTGTAGTGGTGTCCCCCGCAAGATCGGTGGGAAGGATGGGGTGGGGCGATTGAGAACCAATGAACCTTTTAAGTCGTGAAATATTGAAAACTGGGTGAATATGGATGCCAGGAGGTAGGGCGAGTTTATAGGCTACCGGGCCAACCTGTTAGAGAATGGGCAAAGGGCCAAAAAAATGGGCTGTAAGTTTGTGGTGAATGCGACGTATTAGGGACTGTTGACGGTGAGGGCGAAGCTTCACATAAACCAAATCGTCGCTGACAAAGGAGATGTCGCGGCGGAAACGGTCTGCCTGATGCTTCATAAAAGTTTCGGCTCGGAGCAAATGACGTTTCAGCTGAGCTAGTGTCTCATTCCAATCTTCTAAAGGCGTAGTGACTGCCTTGACGTGAATTTCGCTGGTTAGGAAGGAGAGAATGGTTGGGGTGCACGTCCATAAACCGTCGCAAAAGGGGTAGTGTTGATGGAAGAATGCCACGTGGTGTTGTAATGTAGTTTAGCCCATGACAACCAAAAAGACTATTGTGTAGGTTGGTCACCAGCGAAACAGTGGAGGTAGGTTTCCAAACAACGATTAACAATTTCTGTTTGACCGTTTGTTTGGGGGTGATAAGCAGAACTGTATTTGAGTGTGGTTCCTTTTAAGTGGATTAATTCTGTCCAGAAGTGACTAAGGAACAAGGGATCGCGGTCACTGATGATGGACTTTGGGATCCCATGAAGTTTGACCACTTCTCTTGCAAAAATTTCAGCAACCCCTTGGGCAGTAAATGGATGTTTCAATGCAATAAAAGGAGCATATTTAGATAACCTGTCGACCACCACAAAGATGACGTCAAAACCCTTGGACTTAGGGAGGCCGATGATGAAATCTATGGAAAGATCGTCCCAAATTGCTTTCGGAATAGGTAAGGGCTGGAGAAGGCCAGCAAGGGCCAGCGTGGAGTATTTAAAATCTTGGCAGGTATGACATTGGCGGACAAAGTTTAAGATCTGCTTGCGCATGCCCACCCAAAACAAGTTAGCAGCCAATTTGCGGTAGGTTTGATAAAATCCGGAGTGGCCTCCTGAGGGAGTAGAGTGGAATTCCTCTAAAAGTTGTGGAATCCACGTGGAAGATGCTGGAATGGCGAGCCGACCTTTATATAATAGGGTTCCATGAGAAATGGTGAACCTTTAGGAGGGTTCGGGAGGAGGTGCACAATGCCACCAAGGTAAGGGTCACTGCGTACCTCTGATGTCAGGTTCTGACCCTCCCGCCAAAGCGGGAGAGACTGAAAAAGATGACAGTCCAAGGGATCAGCCTTGTGAGAAAGAGCATCCGCTGCCAAGTTGGTGTGGCCTGGCTTGTATTTAATTTCAAAATGACACCCCAAGAGTTTAGCAAGTTGACATTGCTGATCCGCTGTTGCAATGCGTTGTTCTAATAAGAATTTGAGTCTGTGTTGGTCCGAGTACATAGTAAAAAATTGCCCCAACAAGTATAGTCGCCAATGTTGGATGGCAAGAAGAACGACCATAATTTCTTTCTCATAGGCTGACTTGGAGAGGATGGAATCAGACCCTTTACTAAAAATGGCAATGGGGTGGTGATTTTGCATTAGGACAACACCTATCCCGTGGCTAGATGCGTCACATTCGATCTTGAAAGGCTGGGAAAAATTTGGAAGGGCAAGGACCGGAGCCGACATAACAGCCCGCTGGAGGTGGGTAAATGCTTGTTGAGCTGCTGAACTCCAGTGAAAACCAACCTTCCCTGTTAAAGCCGTCAGAGGTTGGACGATCTTTCCATAATGTTGAATAAATTTCTGATAATAACCGGTAAGTCCGAGGAATCCACGAATGCCCTTCACATTCTCTGGAGTAGGCCAGTCCAATACTGCCTGTATTTTGGTTAGATCCATGATGGCGCCCTCGTGAGAAATTATGTGACCCAGATACGTCACGAAACGGTGAACAAAGCTGCATTTGCCACGGTTACGAAGAAATGGTTGGTGTGAAGTAGTTGCAGAACTTTTTTTAAACAGAGGATGTGAGAATCCCAGCCCTGACTGTAAATCAAGATGTCATAAAAAAATATTAGTACAAAGTGGTGTAAAATGAGGCGAAAAAGATTATTCATAGTAGTTTGAAAGGTAGAAGGGGTGTTGGTGAGACCGAAAGGCATCACCAAGTACTCGTAGTGCCCATTATGAGTGCGAAAAGCTGTTTTGTCGATGTCCGCTTCATGCATTCGGATTTGGTGATAGCCAGCGATGAGATCCAGCTTGGAATTTTTTTTTTGCCCCATGCAGCTCATCTATTAATTCATCAACCACTGGAATGGGGAATTTATTGGGCACCGTTGCTTTGTTCAAGGCTCGATAATCTACACACATACGCCATGTTGCATCTTTCTTTTTCACTAGCAGAATCGGGCTCGAATACGCACTGGTATTGGGCCAAATATATCCCAGTTGGAGGAGGTGTTGGACTTGCTTTTCAATCATAGTTTTCCGAGAGTGAGGGTACCGATATGGGCGGACCGACATGGGGCCTTGATCAGGAAGGGAATCTTGTAATCAGTTGGGCATCGGGGAGGCAGACCGCATGGCTCTCTGAAGACTATATTGACTCGTGTGAGGAGCGTTTTAAGCTGTTTGGTCTGCCTGGAAGTCAAAGAGGACTAGCTAGTCCCAACTGAAAGAGAGCAGTGGCTGCCAACAGGGTGTGCAGTTAACTGCTGCGAGGAAAAACCTTTGGTGGCTGCACTCTGGAGGGTATAAGTCTGTTTGCCATAGGGAAACTGCATAGTCATTGTTTTCCAATTGATGTTGACGTCGCCAAGAGTTCGTAGCCAAGTGATGTCGATGATTAAATCCAAACCACCAATGTCAAGTGTTGCGAAATCGTCGGGAGTCACAATGACAGAAACGAGAAAAACGAAAGGAAATGCAGAAGAAAAAAAACGAGAACACAACGATTTACATGGTTCGGGAATAATCCCTACATCCACGGGAGAGGCAGAACTTCACTATTTTGGGAGCACAAAATTACAGAGGGTTTCAAGTAATAACCCTAGCCCGAAAATGGGCTATAAAATAAAGAAGACGATCACTGTTCCGAAAAGTAAGTCCGCGTTGCTACAGTGAACGACGACCACTTTTGTCAAAAGTGATACAGTACTGTTGACTCCCAGTGTTTGTCAGTGTCGGTCGGTCGGTCAGCTCCGCTACAGTGTCAGAGATGCTACAATGCTGAAAAAATTGGGCCTGGGACCTTCGTTCCCCGGACCCCCGGAGCAGGGGCACGTTGCGCCCTGCAACCCCCAACGAGCTCACCGCGGAGCTCGACCCGCGACAGTTGCGGGCCACAAGCATTCGGCCCAACCGGATCGGGCAACACCAATCCAACACTTGCGGCGGTCCTCCCATTCTTGATTGGTGAGGTGGCGAACCCCCCGACCAGCAGTGGGGGCGGGTTGGGCGCCCTCCGGGGTGAAGCCTGGGTGTCTGTCTGAGTGTGAAGAGTAAACCCGCCGAGGTTGAAGTGGGGGACGAAAAATCGGTTGCCAATTACTAATGCCACGGGACACTGCTGGGCGTGAACTATCAATGCGACTTTGAGGGCCAACACCATTGGAAATGGCCACCTCCACATGGTGTGCCATACGCATGGCTTGGAACCGAGTATTAGGATTATGAATGCGAACGAATATCCTCACGCAGACCATGAAGAAAGTATCCGACATATTGTTGTTCCGGCTGACGCGGTAGTAGGGAGGCCAGGTATTCAAATTGTTCAACGTAGTCTTGGATGGACCCTACTTGCTGGAGAGCAACAAGTTCTTCATAGGGGTTTTGAATTTCGAGACCACTAAATTGTTGCATTAGTTCTTTAAATGTCGTCCAGTTGACTTGAGGAAGAGCCTCCCCCAAAATTGTGAACCAGTGAATTGCAGAGCCCTCCATGCACAATTGAGCCAGTGGGACCTTTGAATCTGCTGGAGTGTTGTTGATGCCGAAGTAAAGTTCTGCACGTGTAAGCGAGCCACGCGGTTCAATTTCATCAAAGAGAGACAGATCGACCTGTTGCATTGTAGGCAAAGGGTGATGTATAATGGTTAGAGGTCTGGGGAAAATACCTGGGTCATCCATAGGTGATTCCTTGTTGCCGGTGGTTGCTGAAATAATTTCCGAACAGGTGTTTGAACCCGACGGAGGGCTAGGATCCTCCTGTGGAAATTTCTCTAGGTGACATACGAGATGAGACAGGGATGCCTGGAATGCAGCCTGGTCTTGGCGATTTTTGTCGGAGGCGGCGGTCAGGTCTGCGATGGCTGTTTCCAAAACAGTCATGTGCTGTTCCACAGAGTCCATGCGCGTATGAGTGCGGGTCTCCAGGATGGGTGTCGATTATCCGGAAGGCCGGACCAAAAACGATAAGAACTCAGGAAAAAAGAGGCAACAGTTCTGGTATTACACATCAGCAATGGTTACAAAGGGTAGGGAAGAAGATGAAACAAGAAATGAGGGAGACACTTCGGGAAATATTCCCGCCCAAGCCCAAGGCCGGTTCTCTAATTCTTCCCCCCCTCCCTCTTCACTCTCCTTCCTCTTTATAGCCAACAGTCTTCCAGGGGATCCTCTAACTGATCCCCTGTGGGGACCAGTTTGTTATTCCCTGGGATCCCCCACCCGTTCTGTTATTCAGCTGCTGCTGGAGGGACCATTTCAACTGCCTGAATATTCAGTTGTGCTGGGTGGGCCACTTTAACAGCTTGGTTATTCGGTTGTGATGCTGGAGGGTCCACTGCCAGCTGTGCTGGAGGGTCCACCTCGGCTGCTGCCCTCTTCCCCACACCTGGAATAAACCTTCCATGGTCTTGGAACATCCCGTGCTCTATCACATGGGGCCCGGGGATGCGAGCAGGAGGAGGTATGCTCAAGAGGCGCACATCTGGACTTGCGCGTGAGTCTGGAACAGATCTGGAGGAGGACGGCGTTCGGACCTTGGCACGCTGGGCGATCAGCAGGCCTCGGAGCCGGGTGCAGAAGTGGGGCATGATTGGTGTGCATTTCCTGGCAAGGGCATGCGAGGATTACAACTTGATTGCTGGGGATGCGCAGGAAGTGGTTGGTATGAGTGTTGCCTGGGTTGCCTCTTGGAGCATGCAGAAGGTGTGCTTCAGAGTGCTATTGGGGGAGGTGTGCTAGACAGATCTCAATCTTCTGAGTGAGGCGTGCTTGGAGTTGGGTGCCTAGGCACAGGGATCGTTGTTTCTGGGAGGAGAGGAGATAAACCTAGGGTTTTGCGGGGTCTGATACCATGCAGAAATAGTAGACTCGTTTTCTAAATACTTAAATTACAATCATGGTTATTTTTTTAATTATAGTCAAAACAAATTAATTTGTCCGGTTCTATTTCATTTCATGCTCAACAATAAATGATCATTAAAAGCTATTTCCTTTCCCAATGTACTAAACATGATTTAACTCATGGCAATTGATTTCAAGGGGAATTTGTTTCTCATTCTCACTCCGAATTCTGCTTCCCTTGCCTCTTCCTGCTAAATACGAATGTTGATGTTTGGTGATTACTTTTTGTGAATGAAGTGTTTAAATAAATTGTGGGGAAAAAACCGTATTCATTTTTGCAAACCATGTGCAATTATTTAATCCCCTTTTTCAGGCAATGATGGATGTTTTTCCTTATGTTTATGTCTTGCTTTGAGCTAGCTGCATTACTGCTGACTTTTTGGATTTTGACTGTTGTGTTTCTTCAAGTTCCATAAGTTTTTGCCTGTCTGTACTCGTAATTCAGTCAGGAAATTACTGATATTGTTAGATTACTAGCAACGCCATTTCTAGTGATGTACTCATTTTGTTGTGTGTTCAAGCATTGAAAAAATTAATTGGTGTATCTGAATGCTTTGCTTCCATGACAATAGGATAATACTATTCGTAGCTGGATTTTACATGGGAGTTCACTTTTTGAAGCACCCATTCCTTCAAGTAATCTTGGTGTGAAGAGATATGCTGATGTATGGAATTCCATCACTGATTTTATTAATTACAGGGTTTTCCACACTTTCCTTTCCCTTATTTGATAGTGAAATGCCAAACAGATTCCAAATGCATCCGATGCTTGCTTTGGCATGGACTTATCCTCTGGAAATCTGGTGCTCGCTGTGGTAATTTACAGAAGTACTTTTATTTTTTTGTCATGTGTTATATTTTTTATTTTATACTTAGATTCATTTTCCAGATGAATTATCTATCTACTTAGCTTTGTGCCTCATTTATGGAGCTGCTCAAGTTTTTTAGCCGAACTTGAACTATAAAGATTGCGCATGTGTTTGACTCAATACTTGCTTCATACTTCTATACCAATACCTCTATTAAAACATGTTTTATGTACAACACACACAAGGAAAGGAAACCGGCTCGGGGACTCGACCTCGCGACCGCCGCCCCAAACCCCAATACTTGCTGCGTACTAGTATTGTCATGTTCTTGCTTGTCAAAAGTCTTCGGGTGTGTTTGGTTTTGAATTTTTTTCGTGCTTTCATTTTTCAAATATGTATTAGAAAATATTTTAGAAAATATTTTGGAAAGTGAAGAGAAAACAAAAATTTAAGAGTTGTCCATCTAAATGTTTTCATATGAAAACATTTTATTTTTCTTTTAGAAAGTTTCATTTTCTATACGTTCTGATAAGTACTGGTCTTGCACTGATGTATTTTTTAAGGTTTTTTGTATATTTTATTTATTGATTTGATGCGGCTTTAATATTGATGGATCTAGTTTGTTTTGGCGTGCCTTAGACCCATGCAGTAACAAATTTGTATATGATTTTTGCAGGTCCGAAGCTTGGATGCTCAACTATTGAATCCCATGTACCAGGCTAGGTAAGCGTGATTTATTTTCTGGAGTTGCATGAGGGGTTGATGCTGTACTCTCCCTTTCCCCACGGTTAGACATTCTCAAGTTGTGTTTGGTTTTGGAAAATATTTTTTAGTTTTATTTTGGAAAAATATATTGAATCATGTAAATGAAAAACATGTCCTTCAAAAAAAAAATGAAAATGAAAGCAGTAATTTTTTTTGAAGGAAATCCGTTTGGTTTTGAAAATCATATTCTGTTTTCATTTATCAAAACTGTAAATTTTGTTAGAAAATATTTTTAACAGGGGAAAAATCATTTGATTTTTTTTGCATTTTTATTTTCCAGAAAAAAATGAATATAATTTTTTCTTTTTCCCCAAAAATCTGATTTTCATTTTCTGACATGATCTAATACTTTTACTAATACATTTTTGGAAAATGAAAACATAAAATACATTTGGATAGATTACCCCGATGCTTGTAATGAAAACAAGTAATGTTTTCAAAAACCAAAGGCAGCTTAAAATTGATTGTGGACTCATAGATATCAACAATGCTTAGGTCCATGAAATCAGTTGTCGAGTTCTTCTGGATCGGTGGACAACAACCAAACCCCACGAAAGGAACTGAAGCTTTAGGTGGTTTTTCTGAGAAGGAACTGGCATATTGGGAGTACAATATGTTAAGGTCCTTGAATAGGTGTGAACAGGGGGAGAAACCTCTAGTTGTTTGGGACATTACAGCAGCGTTATTGGCTTTCAAGCAGTCTGCACCCAAGTACTTTGAGCACATACTTGTCAAATGGCTAAAAAGGTCATTTCACATGACCCACCCGGGCTTTTCTATTAGAGAGATGGTCACATGTGTATCTAAAATAGTATTTAAAGCGAGTTCGCGCCGGCTGCAGCTGTTGAATATTGTGTGCAGGCGCGTGATGCTGTTTGATGAAAATGACTGTGTGGAGGAATTAGTGTTGAACAGTGAGAGAGAATTACGGGAAAGGCTTGTAGGCTTCAGTATGGCCGCTGCCTTGAGTCATTTCTCCTGGCATTCTCTTGGTTTGGCTCAGATGGAGCAGTGGGTTGCGCTAAATGATTATCATGTAGAGGATCAACTGGCATCCCTTGCCTCGGAAGTTAAAAGGCTTGCGGAGAGGTATTTAATTACAAATGAATTTCTGAATAATATCATTTATATAGATTCTAAAAATCATTTTTGAAATAAACAGTCTGAAAAAAAATAGAAATCATTACATTATGCTCCGGTGGCAGGCCCACCGAAAAATGCAGCTTCTGCTCGTCGCGGGTCACATTTGAATTGGCGGAGACCGGGTTCTGTGATGGCGCGAACGGGCGGAGCCATAAACTAGCACGGTGCGCCGTGTCCATGCGGGTTTGCCCCGCGAGCTCGGTGTGGTTTTGCGCATGCTGCGAGAGATGGGTTTCGGAGCAAGCTCCGCAGGCTCTCTTCTCTATGCCCGGACGACCGTCCGACTTCCGGTCTTACGTGGCGCAGTCTCATTGGCAGGCCCATCCAATGCCTCTGTGCCCCTTTTGTGGGACCCTGCTGCAAAGACGGCTGCCTGAATTTCTGCTCTCTCCCTCAACGGTGTGACTACGGTTTCTGTATAATATTGTTTATTTTACATTTATTTTTATTATTGATAAGGATTGTAATTGTTATGAAATAATGTCACAATTTCCCATGTATGGAAATTCTTCATTAATTTTTCAACATCTATCTCGTGTCTTCAATTCTGTCCATTAAATCTTTTTTTTGGGAGAATATTATTGACATGGACCATTAATTGTATTATCATCATAATATAAATTATGACTCTTACCTCTACTGTTCTCTATTTCTCATCTCTCTCTTCCTTTTAGCATTGGTTTTATATTGTTTGTTTTCATTCATCATTGTTTTCACAGTTCATCTATAATTGGTAATGCCCTTCATGTATGATTTACATCACAGTTTGTCTACAAAACAAGGCTTGTTTTTCTATCATTGAAATCAAGGTACACAATTTTTTATCAAGTGCTTTACCATGATATTTTTTGAATAAATATTTCAAAATTAGTATTAGATATCAAGATTCATGTGTCCATGGAGGACCACATAAATATAATGATGTTTTTAATAAAAAATCAACTTAGAGATTAAATCACCCCTCAAATTGACACAAGAAATTGGAAGAACAGAAGTCAATCTTCCAATAAATTGGCATACTGAACTACCAAAATTCTATATGAAGATCAATAGATGACAAGGAATTTTTGCCACCTGTTCTTAAGAGCTCTTAGTCTTCAAAGATAAAAATCACCTCATTTATGTTTCCACTCATTTTGATTTTCACACTTTCTGTCTTATTTCTTTTTATTGTTCTTACTTTAAAAGGCATGAAGTTCCTTCTATTTCCATAACATCATCACTCTTTTTGATATTTTTTAGAATGAAGAAGTCTTTGTTGAAGACTTATTGCAAAAGTGGGTGCTGCATGCGATCAGTACTAGACTACTGGATTTGTACATAAAATTACTAGACTACTGAATTTGTACATAAAATTGTTACTGTTTGTATATTAAAGGCAGTCAAGTGTTGTTGGTTTAGAGACATTGTATTATGTAATGTATATTAATGATAACAATTTTCATTCATTTATGTTTGTTGCGTAAAACATGAGAGATGATATGATAACAACCCCTTGAAATATATGTGCAACGTTCTCAATCTGTAAATGTTCTTAAAACTCTCTTTTGTTTATATTTTATAATCATCTTGCATGAAAAATTAAATTTTTTCAATTTAATTCTTATCCTTGCACATGACCTATGTTTTACATAAGGATAGAGTGGTTTTTTTATGGGTTGCGTATGGGTAGCCCTAAGTTTCTATGGGTTGCATATAAGTAACCCCGAATTTATAAGGGTTGTGCAAAGGTAAGTCACCCACTATGTAAAGGTAAACCTGACTTTTCAAAGGTTACGTAAGGGTAACCTGGTCGCTACGTAAGGGTAAGAGGAATCTCCGGCCGCTGTGTAAAGGTAGCCCTAGGTTTTCAAAAGGCTGTGTAAGGGTAGCTTAGGCATTGTATAAAGGCAGGGTGAAGTTTTCAAAGGCTGCGTAAGGGTAATCTGGATATGCGCTAAGGGTAAGTCTGAGTTCATGACTCGTATACGGGTAAATGCATTACCCTTACGAGACGACTAGGAATGTGTAAAGGTAAAACCATGTTACCCTTGCACAACGCTCATTGAAAAAAATGATTTTAAAACATTGTTTTTGCATTTCTTCTTCCCCAGCTCGCGCCTATAAAGCGCTTTGATGATTTTGAATGCCAACAATCATTAGAATTAATTATTTGACTCGTTTAAATTTGTAACTCATTTATGGAAGAATTTAAACACTCCACAATTAAGAAATGATTAAAAAAATCAAATGGTGAATTTAATTTGTGGTTCTTTATGGTGTGGACCTATACGTGGTCTACCTTCTTGAAAATATTTGAACCTTGCTGCTTTCGGTTTTTGGGGTATTCTCTCGAGTCCGGGCAGTCCGGGAATCCCCTTATTCAGGTTGTTGAAGCCTTCTTCGAACAATGCGAATTCTTATGAGTTCTAGGCATGGCAGAACTGTCACCCTCTCCTCTATTCTTGAGAGCATCATTTCTCAAGGAGATATGATTTTAGGAGAGAAACTATTATTGCATGTGGTGTTTTATTTCTTTTTGGAAATAAAATAGTTGAATCGATCCTAGGAATCCTTGGCGATCAGTTGGAATTGACTAATACGCGGACGAGATTCAGATGAGGATTCCTTGACGAACCTTGAAGTTCTTCATAAACAACTTTGAGGTTGAATGTTCCTTAACATTTGGGCTCTCATATACACATGTTTGCCTTGGTATAATTATTGTGTTGGTGTATCTTGATGACCGTGCTTGATTGTGATCACATGTGGGTGTGTGTGCAATTCATGAGACCTGTTTATGATGACTGATGCCATGAATATTTTTGTAGCTTTTTTGGCCATGTTTGATGATGATCACACATGTGTGTGCATGGGCGCGGGCGCGTGTTACTACATTATTCTCATGGTGAAATGCTTGGCTTGTATGCTCTATCTTGTTATGTATGTTACCCTGCCTTCAGAGGTATCGTTCTTGGTGCTCAGAACATGGACTTGAGCACAGAGTGGAGATACAATGATACCATAAAACACCGTGTTGAGGACCAGACCCGACCCGAGGGCAAGCCCCACGAGCCCCCGGGCTAGGGCAACAAGCTGTGAAGGGGCAATTGACCGCTCCTCGCCTGGTCTTTGCGCCGCGACTTCCTGTGTCTCCCTGTGTCTCCTTTCATCTTTGTCTGCTCCATCTTTCCCCTTCACACCTACTAACTCTCGGTCAATTCCCTGTCTGCAACTGCAACACAGCTTCACTACCTATTTGCCCTCCTCGCCTCCCTTTCTCCCTGCTGATTTGACTCCTCGTTGCGCCTCCTCGCCTCCGCTGGTATCGTCCGTTTGCTTCAGTGCCGATGACTCCTGGCCTCCCAACATCCCTGTGGGCGTGATTTAAATTCGTCCAGTAGTAGGTCAATGGGGTGGTTTAAATTTAGATTTATTGCTACAATTATTGCTTTATATTATATGTTAATATTCATGTGGTAAAGGGCAACATTTGGAAGACTTGTCTTGGGCAATAACATTGCCCGACCCGGCCCTGTTGAGGACGCACTCAATGCCCAGTAGCCAAGTATCGGGTTACTCGATGCCTAGTGATTTGCGAGTAGCGCACCCGATGCCCAATGTTTTATGAGAAGCATGCTCAATGCCTAGTGATTTGTGAGTAGTGCACACAATGCTTAGTGATTTGTTAGCAACATGTTGTACTTAAGGCCTAGGGAATGTCGAGTCGCATGTACGCACGATTCCACGAGGCTGTCATGCAACAAATTCACTAGCCATGTGGCTAGTTTTGGTTACTTATGACATCTCCTCGTTATCCTTTCGGCATGGAGTTGAAGCATGTACGACTGAGGGTTTGTGGCACCTTGGTTAGCACATGACCGCTCGGTATGTGATCGTGTGTTGTTATTCTTGTTTACACTTTTATTTTTATCACCATAGTATACATCTTTTATACATGTGCACATTTGTTAAGGACACATTAGTGGTGTACTATTTGATTTTATTACTCACACCCTGCACGATGTGCGTGTAGACTTCATGTATAGAGATTCGAGCAAGGGCAAGGGGCCCATGGAAGATGGTTGAGGTGAGGAGTGTAGAGCTGAAAGCGGTGTAGGGACGAACTCCAAAGGATTCACAACTACAAAAGAGACCTTTAACACTGCTAATTTTATTACTCACACCCTGCACGATGTGCGTGTAGACTTCATGTATAGAGATCCGAGCAAGGGCAAGGGGCCCATGGAAGATGGTTGAGGTGAGGAGTGTAGAGCTGAGAGCGGTGTCGGGACGAACTCCAAAGGATTCACAACTACAAAAGAGACATTTAACAGCGCTGATAAAGGACCAGAATAAATTGAAATAACCGAACAAATAAAAAAAATATTAACAATTTTATTAATTAGATAATTATTGATAAAAATGAATAAATTGAATATACATATATATAAATTATAAAAAATAATAAATAGTATATATTAAATATATAGATATGTAAAATGAATAAAATGAAATAATTAAAAAAATAAAAAATAAAAATGAGTAAATTAAGAAAAATATTAAACAATTTATTAATTAAATAATTATTGATAAAAATGAATAAATTTAATATACATATATATATATATATATTATAAATATTAATAAACAGTATATATTAAATGTAGATATATAAAATGAATAAATTGTAATAATTAAACAAAAATAATTAAAAATGAATAAATTGTAATAATACAAAAAAATTAAAAATAAATAAATAACAAAATTATTTAAAAATTTATTAATGAGACAATTATTAATTAAAATGAATAAGTGTAATATATATATATATATATATATTAATTATAAATAGTAATAAATAATATATATTAAATATAAATATATAGAAAATGAATAAAATGTAATAATTAAAAATATATTAATTACTTATTCATTTTTAATGTTGTTTGATATTTCAATTTAACATATATCAAACACGTTACATTGATTTCACAAACATCTACATAATTAATGTATTTTTATATACAACGTACACATACAAATATTTACGTAATTAATGAAATTTAACATAGAAACACACACACACATAATATTTATGTAATTTATTCAAATTTTAGTATATTTTAGAATTTCATTATAGCATGATACATTTAATATATTATGTTTTTAATAGGTCAATTTTATTTATTGATTTTTAATATTATTACAGTTAGGTATTATTTATTCATTTTTAATATTTTTTATTTTTTATTTTATTTTTGAATTTAATCATTTTCTAATATTTATTTATATATATTTATTTAATATGTTTTAGTATTTTCAATATGTATTCATATTTACTTCAATATATATATCCACATTTTTTAATAATTTATATTGAATTAATAAAACTTATCCTCAATATTTTTAAAGTGTACTCATTTTTAATTATTCAATTTCACTCATTTTTAAAATGAATGTATTTAAGATTATATATTTATCGATAATGTTAAAAATATATTTGTAAATAAATATTTATAAATAAATATGTTTATAAATGTATATTTATTATATTTATAAATTTATAAATTTATAATTATTATCAATAAATAAATATTATTTAAAAAAATATTTATATGATTATAAATAAATAATTATGTATATTTAAATAATTATACAATTACAATAAATTTATTTAAATAATGAATATACTATATATATATATATATAAGTTGAGGTTGAAGCCTCAGTTTATTTGGGGAAAATGGTTACATTATAAAGAAAAGTAGACAACATAAAATGCAGAGATGTACTCGGCAAGATTCAAACTCGAGACCTCACCGAGACCCACAGGGGCAACTATCACTGAACTGCACCATGTGAGCTATATATATATATAATTATATAAATATATAAATATTTTTTTAAAAGTATTATTCATATATTTATAAATAAAAAATTATATATTTAAATAATTATAAAATTACAATAAATATAAATATATTTATATATATATTATATATATATAATTATATTTATAATTATAAAATTATAATAAATATATTTAAATAATGAATATATTTACTATATTTATATTTACATATATTTATTATATATATATATATATTTATAATTATAAATAAATAATTATAAATATATTTATAAATATATATTTAGCATTGATAAAAGGGTTCTTTATCAGCGTTTTTTACAAGCGCTAATAAAAGTGTCCCTGATCTATTTAAAAGAACCTTAACCGCGACTCATTCAGTTGCGATTCTCAAGCTCTCACGGAACTCCCCTGCTGCCGACGATACTATTCTATGCTCTCTTCGGCGAATCAATACTAAAATCCAAGGTATGTTATTTTCTCATTTTCCTCTCTCGTTGATTGCTTATTTGGGTTCTAGAGTTTGCGTTTTTGTGCTGTTCTTAACCATGAAGAACCCTCCATCTCATCTCTCTATCTCTCTCTCTCACTTACCTATACCTACACAACGACATCCCTACTTTGTAAACTCATACCAGCTTCATACGAGACCACTGCGAACTGTATCTCCATCCGTTGTTGCCACTGATGGTGATTTTTTGGATGTTTTCGTTATTATTTCTTGTTACCATTTAGATAGTGTGGATTGTCATTGTTTGAATCTTGTTTCCACAGTATGACATGCACATGAAGATCAATGAGAAGAATTAAGAATATATGTGTATCTATTGAGCAAATCATCTTCATAAAATTTCATAGAATGATAGGTGCGGATTTTCGGTTAAGTAATATTGGATGGTTAGTGTCACATAGATGATGTTGTTGAATGAATAAATGGAGTTTGTTCATATGTCATAAAATGATAGAATTTTGTTGGACTCACCTGTTTTGATAATCCCAAATCATGTTTCATTTATGTGATAATCATGTTTTCATTCTATGTTAATCATGTTTCATTAATGTTGCTTGTTTCTATCAAGTAATATTCATATACTTTTAATCTCAATGCTTGTTGGTTTAAGCTTATAGTGCAGAATTTATCTAAGTGCATGATTACCGATGCAAAGGTCACCGATGCAAAGGTCACCAATGCAAAGGTCACCGATGCAAGGTCACCGATGCAAGCCTACTGTTGAAGGTTACCGCTGAAGGTTACCGATGGAAAGTTACCGATGGAAGGTTACAATTGGAGGTTGCCGATGTGCACCTGCTGTTGAAGCCCACCGATGTGAAGGCTACTGTTACCAGTCTACCAATGCTTACTCTTCCATACTTTGTCAAAATTCTTAATATTATTCTAACGATCATATTTGATAAATTAAATGCTTCTGACATTAATTAATGTTGATTGTAGACATATTAGGAGACCGTATTTGGGGACAGTACGAGGTACGAGAAAGACCGCACGTGATCTACTCATTCCTATTGTCAGACCTCAAGCATAAAAGGGAAGACCAAGAAAGATAAGGATATATGTGGGTGAAGTGGTGTGGAATACAAAGTGCGTCTGTACATGTGAAGAAGCTTACCTGCTAGATCAAAGAATAACCATCCAGCACTTACATTGTGAATCCACGAGCATCACAAAGATCATTTTGGGGAAAACTCTTGTCTGCCTTCTTTGGAGCATCAATTCTCAAACAACTCAAGGAGCATAACTCTCAGTTACTGAAAGTTAGAACCTGGAGTTGCGACACTCTATTTTGGAGACAACCTCCAGAGAAAGACTCGAACATCAGATTCTTCACTCCAAGGAGTCAAGAGATGAACTGCAAACACATAGAGCTTTCTAAACTCAAGCTTATAATCTTAGCTCTATTGTGTTCTTTCATTTTTCATTTCTGAGAAGTGTGTGTGTCTATCTATTACATACTCTCTCTCCTGTGCTTGAACTAAAGGATACTGAAAATCCTCACATCAAACTTTACCTACATTATGTTTCCCACATATAACTGTGGAAGAGACCGTGTGTGGTCTGTATTGTTTGTTTTTCCCATGAAGAACTGTGGTAGAGGGTGTGAACCCTGGACAGTTTATGAAAACTGTTGTAAAGACTGATACAGGCTGTGTATCAAAGTTTATTGTTAATATAAACTGATTGGTGGAAGATGATCACCATGTGGAGAGGATTAAGTCTCGGCTTGAGACTGAACCTCTTATTTAACTTTACTATGCATTGTATTTTTGTTATACTCTGTTTTATCTATTTTCCACTGCTTATAATTGCTAAACATAAAATAGTTTTGCATTCACTTTGATAGTTAGTTTTGGTTAGTGTGTGTATATGTTTAATTCAGTAAACTTGTTTCAAAAGTTGAATAAGTGTCTTACACTAATTCAATTGAGGACTAATCACCCTTTGAGGAACCTGTTGACCAATTAGACATTTATATCTCTACTGCTTTAATTAACTGGGCCGTTTCAAATTTGGGGGATATTTATAAGAAAGTTTTTTAAACAGAAATTTTAAGTAGGAACTCAATTCACCCCCTCTTGAGATTACACTCTGACCAACATTTGGTATAAAGATTAAATTATTTTAAAGTTTTCAAATTATTTTCAACTGTGATTTTTAGTTGTATCTTAAAGATCTGAAAATTTCTATCATATCTAAATTTTCAGTTCTTTAAAATTCTAGTTAACAATGGATAACAGAGTTGAGAGTGCTGCTACTAATAGACCACCTTTATTTAATAAAAATAACTATTCTCAGTAGAAATTAAAAATGAAAATGTATCTAGAAAGCATGGGACCTGAAATCTGGGACACAATTGAAGAATAACATGTATTGCCTGCTACTACTAGAGACACATGGTCTCAGTTGACTAAAGCTACATATAACAATAACTGTAAAGAAATGAATGCTTTGTATTGTTCTCTAAGTGATGAAGAATTCAATAGAATATCTGTTTTCAAAACTGCTTATGAAATTTAAGACACTCTAGCTATTTTCTATGAGGGAACAACTAATGTTAAAGAAATGAGATTAAATACTTATACTATTAAATACGATAATTTTAAGATGAGGCATGGTGAACTTATTTCTGAAATATATCTTAGGTTCAATGAAATAGTGAATACCATGAGTATGTTTGGGAAACCAGTGGACATAAAGGACCAGATAATGAGATTGCTTTGATGCCTACCTGATAGATGGAGAAGAACTTCTGTTTCTATCTGAGAATCTTGTGACATAGGCAAACTACCAGTGAAAGAACTAATTGGAAAGCTTATGATGTATGAAGAATAACTTAAGGTAAATTGATAAAACACAATTCTATTGGATATTTTATTGATAATAAATGATATAATTTCCTCACATTATGCTAAATATGATCAATTATAAAATATTTGGGATTAGATCATTCATTTTCAAATTTGATGAAAAATCCAGTTTTACCCTTTTAAAATTAAATGTAGTATTTCGGAAATAAATATTTTTCTGTAAATTATTTTGACTTAAAATTTTGTAACTGTGTTCTTGACTTAATGAGCTACAAATTATATTTAGGACATGTGAGCTTTATCGGACATTTGAGTGAAGTAAATGGGCCCTGAAGACAAAGATGGACTGAACTATCCAGATTGGACATCAATTCACCATTTGGGCCATATCTTCTTCATCTAGGCTTATATTGGGCCCAAATTTTGAGATAAGCTCGAGTATATGATTATTAACAAATAATACTTCTATAAGGACGACCAATTCACGCGTTTTGAAGGCCAAATATGTGGAACAAGTAGGATTAAAATATTTGGCCGAATTTCCCTTTCACATTTAATAAAGTTTTGTAACCCTAGCCCTCTCCAACTATATTTAAAGGAAGTTTTAAATATTTGGTAGGGATGTTCAAGGATTTGGAAAGGTGTGTATGAAAGTGTGTCTCTTGGGAGCCCCTCAAAACTCTTGGAAGAATTAAGGCTTTGTGAAAACATCTCTTCCAAAAAGGCTCTCCTCTCCAACCTCCTCTTTGTATTTCTTTTCTTTCATGTTTGTATCGTGAATTTTTCTTAAATTAATATTCTATGTTCTTCCCTTTTATTCTTCTCATAGGGTTAAAGGGTTAAAAAATTAGAGGATCATAATTAATTGGATATTGATTTAAATGATAATTATTAATAATTAAATTAATAGGTAGAGTTAGATCGATTACGCCTTTTAAAATATTTTCTAAAAAAAACATCTTCTTGTTGCGTCTTTTAATAAAAATTCATTTCAAAATTAAAAACAAAAAATGCAATCTTCTTCCAGAAATCTTCTTCAAGTTTTATAAACAATAAACAACCCCCCATCCTTTCAAGTAGTGTTTTAATTATTTTCTATTTTATTTTTAGAATACCTTTAAGAAGTTATTTTAATTTACTTCCTCCTTTGAGAGACGACCTTGGTCAGCCACTCTACTGCACCTAAGTACCCAAAAACCACTAATCATTTGAGGGCACCCACGACAGTGCCTTTCAAATTGGCGCCTTTTCTGGGGAGGCAAGTAATTATTTCAACCAATTAGAGGTATTTATTTTATTTTACATTTTATTCACTTCCTCTCTTCTTTCTTCCTTCTTTACCCAATCTGAATTCTTTTTTTCTTCTTTTATTTTCTTCTACTTCTTTTTGGACCATAAACTAAAACTTCTTATTTTCATTTTACTATGGTACACTTTTCTACTTTTCATTTTTATTTGATTTATGACACGAACTAATCCTGAAGATATCTTAGATCTTGACCCTGAGATTGAACGCAGCCTTAGGGCTCGAATCATACATTCTCAGTCTACGGAAAGTTTCAACATTCAAACTGTTGGATAATTTCTCTACTCTAAGAACATTGAAATTGGAAACACTTCTAATCCCAACATAAAACAAGAACCGATGGCTAAAAATAATGGAAATGAACTCAATAGAACTATTCGAGAATTGGCTGCACCAGATATTAACTATCAACCAAATTGTATTGCATACCCGAATCTCGAATTGGACTTTGAACTGAAATATGGGTTAATTCATCTCCTTCCAAAGTTTTATGGACTATCTGGTGAGGATCCAAACAAAAATTTGAAATAATTTAATGTGGTTTTCTCAACCCTTAAACCCAGAAATGTTTCTGAAGATCAAATCAAACTAAGAGCATTCCCATTCTCACTTGATGGAGCTGCGAAAGATTGAATGTATTATTTACAACCTGAAGATGTAACTTGTTGGAATGACTTGAAATGTCTTTTCTTGCAGAGATTTTTTCCAGCATCAATGACCACTTCCATTCATAAGGATATATCAGGGATTAAGAAAGCCCAAGGGGATTCAATGTATGAGTACTGGGAGCGATTCAAGAAGTTGTGTGCAAGCTGCCCACATCACCAAATCAGTGAGCAACTCCTCATCCAATACTTCTATGAATTACTCACACCTATATAGAGGAGCATGGTGGATGATGCAACTGGAGGAGCATTGGTGGACAAGACACTGGTAGCTGCACATGCGTTGATCGACAAAATGGCCCAAAACTCCCAACAATTTGGCAATCGAGGTACACCACATGTCAGGGGAGTACATTAGGTAAGTCCTTATTCTCTTGAGAGTCATTTGATTGATACCAAGTTAGAAGAATTAAAAAATATGGTGAGGCAGATTGATTTGGAACAAAAGACATCCCAACCCCCTCCTTCAAGGCCTTATGGCATTTGCACTGAGACAAGACACCCAACTGATTGTTGCCCACAACTACAAGAGACAAAGGATTGTGCAACAGTATTCCCAGGGAGACCATATCAGCAGCAACAACAGACATACCCCCAAAAGAAGTTTTATTAATTTGCTCCAACATACAACCAAGGGTGTAAGGATCAATCAGACATGAGGTATGACTCTAGACAACAACAAAGGCCCCCTTTTCAACAAAACTTTCAGCAGCCTCCACCTTACCAACAGAGTTTCCAACAACCCCAAAGGAGATTTGAAGCCCAAGCATCAACAAGCCAGCAACAAGGGAATCCCCAACCCAAGGTAGATTCTAACACTGATGACTTTTTGAAGAAAATTGTTCTTAATCAACAGAATAAGCTGAAGAGTCAAGGTTTGGAGCTGAGGGAGTTGAAGACTCAAATGAGCCAGATTGCCACTACCCTCCATGAACTGGTAAGTAAGAATTTTGGAAATCTACCATCCCAACCTACTCTAAATCCCAAGGGGAATGTCAGCTCCATCACATTGAGAAGTGGTAAGCAAACAACAGATACATCTGTACCTATTGTCCCACCGGGATTCACCTCAAATCTGGAGAATCCACATTCCATACCAACTGATGAGCAATCTAAGGAGAAAGATAAAGGTAAGAAAAAGATTGACGATGTTCCTCCTAAACCCCTTCCATTTCCAAATAGGGTTGTACAAACCAAGAAGATGGATGAGGAGGCGATTCAAAAAGAAGTTTTGGATACATTCAAGCGTGTGGAGATCAACATCCCTTTACTTGAAGCCATCAAGAAAATCCCAAGGTATGCAAAATTCTTAAAAGGACTTTGTACCAATCGAAGAGGGTTTAAGGGAAATGAGAGGATAAATCTTGGAAGGAATGTGTCAACACTCATTACACCAACTCTAGCAATGTTGACAAAGTGAAAGGATTTAGGGACATTCACTATCCCATGCACCATAGGGGAGTTGCAGTTTTCTGATGCACTTTGTGATTTGGGATCTTCCATAAATGTGATGCCTCAATCTGTATTCTCTTCTTTGTAGGTTAGTGAGATGAAACCGACGAGAGTAGTGGTGCAGTTGTCAAATAGAGCTACAGGATATCCAGCGGGAGTCCTTGAGGATGTACTTGTCCGAGTAAGAGACATGATCTTTCCAGCAAATTTCTACGTGATTAACATGGAGGATGATCTGGTAAGTTCTCATGCTCCCATTATCTTAGGTAGACCCTTCCTCAAAACTACAAAAACTATCATAAATTTCAACGAGGGTACACTTTCCATGGATTTTGGGGATGAAGTTGTGATATTTAATGTTATAGATTCCATGAAGTACCCCTCAGAGGATTATTTTGCATTTTTTATCTCCCATTTTGAACCACCAAATAAAAACCCCATGGAATTTGATTTTTTATGCTTAGGGATATTATGAGTATTGGATCTAGTTTGATGTATAAGAGTACTTCTAAACCTATTTCTAATGCACAAGACTCTCTTAGATTTGATTTTAAAATAGAATCATATTCTGATTTTCATCATGTGAACTCTAATTATGACATGGCTGTTGAGTATGCTGATGGATTTGATGCTTTATTCTCTGATTTTGATGATGTATATTCTGATACTGATGCTCTTTGTGCACATATTTCAGATCCTTCTATGTCTCCATCCATACACCACCCCCCACACTGGAACTCAAGCCATTTCCACTAAATCTCAAATACTAATACTTGTTAAGTGGTGAGAAATTACTTGTTATCATTGCTAACAATATCCCTTTTGAACATGAAGAAAAACTTTTGAATATTTTGAGGGAGAACATCAGGGCAATTGGGTGGACCTTGGATGACATATCGGGTATTAGCCCCTCTATTTTCATGCATAGGATTCTTTTGGAGGATGGGGATAAACCGGTTAGGCAGAAACAAAGGAGACTCAATCCAACACTTTTGGAGGTTGTTAAAAAAGAGGTTGAAAAATTGCTTAAGGTAGGTATAATCTATCCCATTTCAGATTCCCAGTGGGTGAGTCCTATTCAGGTTGTGCCTAAGAAAAGTGGTGTTACAGCTGTAAAAAAATGATAAAGAGGAGTTAGTTCCGATGAGGGTACAAAACAGTCGGCGTGTGTGTATTGATTATAGGAAACTAAACCAGTCTACTCGCAAAGACCATTTCCCCCTCCCATTTATTGATCAGATGCTTGAGAGACTAGTTGGGAAGACACACTATTGTTTCTTGGATGGATTTTCTGGATATTTTTAGGTTCCTATAGCTCTGGAAGATCAGAAGAAGACTACATTCACCTGTCCCTTTGGCACATTTTCCTACTGAAGGATGCCATTTGGACTTTGCAACGCCCCAGGTACCTTCTAGAGATGCATGGTGAGTATTTTTTCTGATTTTATTGAAACCTGCATGGAGGTATTCATGGATGATTTTACAGTGTATGGGTCTTCATTTGATGAATGTCTAAGTAGTTTGGGAAAGGTGTTGAATCGTTGTATTGAGAAGAATTTGGTCTTGAGATTTGAAAAGTGTCATTTCATGGTAGAGCATGGCATTGTCTTAGGGTATGTAGTGTCAAAACATGGGATAGAGGTTGATAGATCTAAGGTAGATATTATTTCATCCTTACCATATCCTTCATGTGTACATGATGTTAGATCTTTCCTAGGGCATGCATGATTTTATCGGCGCTTCATCAAAGATTTTAGTAAGATTTCTCCCCCTATGTCACAATTACTTTAAAAGGATTCTGATTTTGTGTTTGATGATTCTTGCAGGACTTCCTTTGATGATATAAAGAAGTGTCTAACCACTCCACCAATCATACAACCCCCACGATGGGATATTCCTTTTGAGCTTATGTGTGATGCCTCCAACTTCGCGGTTGGATCTGTCTTATCTCAGAGGGTGGAGGGATGTTTACATGTGATTGCCTATACATCAAGGACACTGGATTCAGCCCAATCAAACTACACAACCACAGAAAAGGATTTTCTTGCTGTTATATTCACTTTAGATAAATTCTATTCATATTTATTAGGCTCTGAAGTAGTTGTTTTTTCTGACTATGCAGCTCTGAGGTACCTCTTGAAGAATCCAGACGCAAATCCCAGGCTAATCTGATGGATGCTTCTTCTTCAAGAATTTGAAATTGATATAAAGGACAAAAAGGGGTCGGAAAACCTAGTGGAGGACCACATGAGTAGGCTTACTCATACAATAGAGGATGACATCTTGGACCAGGTACCACTTCAGGACACTTTCCTCAATGAGAATCTTTATTCCATCTCAGGTATGCATCCTTGGTATGCGGATTTAGTGAACTACCTTATTGCATATGAAATCCATGCAAATTTATTGAAACATAAAGTCTAAAAGTTAAAGTGTGAGTCTAGATTTTATGTGTGGGATGATCCCTACTTATGGCGCATGTGTAGTGACCAAGTTATTATAAGGTGTGTTCCTGATCATGAGTTTGAGTCTGTTCTACAATTCTATCATACACTTGCTTGTGGTGGACACTTTGGACCCCAATGAATAGCTAGGAAAGTTTTAGACTCTGGATTATATTGGCCTATCTTATTCCATGATGCCCATGGGTTTTGTAAGTCATGCTCTCATTGCCAACACACTGGGAACATTTCTAGGAGACATGAGATTCCCCAACAACCCATACTATTCTGTGAAATTTTTGATGTATGGGGCATTAATTTTATGGGTCCTTTTCCTAGTTCCTTTTATTTTTTGTACATTTTGGTTTCTGTTGATTATGTGAGTAAATGGGTAGAGGCTAAGGCCACCAGGAATGATGATTATCATGTTGTTGTGGACTTTTTCAAAGCGCAATTTTTTTTGCAGGTTTTGAGTACCGAAGGACATCATCAGTGACCAAGGGACACACTTCTACAATCAGAATTTGGATTCCCTCCTTCATAAGTATGGGGTGACACACAAAACATCAACACCATACCACCCCCAAACAAATGGCCAGGATGAGGTTTCAAATCGATAGTTGAAACAAATTTTATAGAAAAACGTATAGCAAAATAGGAAGGATTGGAGCAAGCGCTTGGATGATGCACTATGGGAATTTAGGACAGCATACGAAACTCTCATTGGTATGTCCCCATTTCATATTGTTTTTGGGAAAGCGTACCATCTCCCTGTGGAAGTTGAGCATTGATCTTATTGGGCTATAAAGAAATGAAACATGGATTTTTCCCAAGATGGAATCCAAAGGAAGCTGCAAATTCAAGAGCTTGAGGAGATTCAATTGTATTCATATGATAACTCAAGGCTCTATAAGGAAAGATCCAAAGTATCTCATGAAAAAATGACCCAACAAAGGGAGTTTCATGTTGGAGAGAAAGTTTTTCTCTACAGTTCATGACTGAAGCTGATGACTGGTAAGTTGTGTTCCAGGTGGTTAGGTCCTTATGTTGTGACTAATTTTTTTCCTTATGGTGCAGTGGAGATCACACAAGAGGACACAGGAAGGAGCTTTACAGTAAATGGGAAACGTTTGAAGAGATAAATTGAGGGACTTCCTACGGATGCAGTTGATTTTATCACACTGCATGACCCCATCATCACTTGAACATAGCAGGCTGTTCATAACCCTTTCACTTTTATATTAATTGTCCTATTTAAAATTCTACATTTCACGTGCATATATCATATCATGGTTTCACATTAAGGACAAAGAAATATTTTAAGTGTGGGGGAAGGAACCTTTTAGTTTAGTAATTTTAATTGTTTTCCTATTTTTCAATGATTTAAAAAAAAAAAAAAAAAAAAAAACAAAAAAAAAAAAACAAAAAAAAATGTGTGTTTTTCAAATTTTGTGTATTTTTGAAACTTTTGACCTGAAATGATTATCATCACCATTTTTAAAATCCATGTCAATAAGTGAAACAATTTATCCCTTGAAACTGAGCTTAAATAAATGCTGAAAATGATTTTGTTTCAAGTTCAAATATTTAGTAATTTCATTAAAAGTACACTGAATTTTGAATCCCATGCCACATCTCACTGTCTTTATATTTGAAATCACTTTCCTGTGAGGCTTCTGAATCATTCTTTTCATATTCTTCACATTCACCTCACTTCTTGAGAGAACCAAACCATGCTTGATTTAACCAAAATTTGTTTTATTCCTATCAAAACTTGAGGGTTTGAGGTACTTATGTTTAAATGATTGAGGCATTTGTTTGGTATTAAAACCCATATTTCAAAGAATCCTTTTTTATAATGGCCTACCTTAAAAATTTAATCCTCGTATCCCTTAGAAGCCATAAAAAACCTGTTAGGTTAGCCACATTACAAGCCAATTTTCCCTATCCAACCAACTCTTGAAGTGAAATTGCATAATCTAGTTGAACTTAAGTGTAGGGGAAGCTATCTTGTATTGTGTTACGACATTCTATGATACTTTGGGTGGAAATTTAAATTCTGAAGAGATGTGTTTGTTTCTGAAAAAATCATTCTATTGAAAGCTGTGCCTTTTCTGGAGCTTTCATGAAAAGTGAAGCTATGCCTTTCTGGAGCTTTTAAAAAGAAATAAAGTTGTGCCTCTCTAGAGCTTTCACAAAAAACTATTTTGGAGAAGATTGAAATTTTTGTTGCTGAAATGATTAATGGTGTAAACTTTCCATGATTTTTCATGATGATGGAGATGAATTGATGATAAGGGGATTAATTAGGAGACCAAATTTAAGTGAAAATTAGATTAATGCAATTTTTCTTCAAAAAGAGTCAAGCCCTCCTCATTCAGCCTTAGAGTTTTCCATATCTAAATCCTTCCAACCAAAAGCCACAGAACAACCCTGAAAAGTCCTCATGATAAAAATATGTCCTTAAATCACATTGGGTGGCAATGTAGGAATTTATCAAGCCTATGGTGACCCTTGTATGAGTTTGGATGAGAAATACATTGCTAAAAATTGACATTTGTGTGATAAGAGAAAATTCAAGTGAGGTAAGTGTTTTGTGCATGGGAGGATAAATGAAGTGGAAATATATTGAATGATATAAATGAAGAACTTGAAATAATGGTTTTTTATGAGGCATGATATCTTTTGTTTCTTGGTGTGTAATTGTTGGATCTCAAGGATATGTGTTTTAAAATTGGTTTCGATTTGATATTGATGTTTACTTGATATGAGGTTTTTCCCAGGAGTGAAAAAGGGTAAGTGCAGAGGATTTGATAAAACACAATTTTATTGAATATTTTATTGATAATAAATGATATAATTTCCTCACATTATGCTAAATATGATCAATTATGAAATATTTGGGATTAGATCATTCATTTTCAAATTTGATGAAAAATCCAGTTTTACCCTTTTAAAATCCACTGTAGTATTTCGAGAATAAATATTTTTATGTAAATTATTTTGACTTAATTTTTTTTAAATGTGTTAATAAATTAATGGGTTACAAATTATATTCAGGAAATGTGAGTCGGATTGGGAATTTGAGGGGAGTAAATGGGCTATTAAGACAAATATGGACTGAACTATCTAGATTAGACATCACTTCACCATTTGAGCCGTATCTTCTTCATACAGGATTTTATTGGGCCCAAATTTTTAGGGAAGCTCAGGGATATAATTATGCACAAATAATTATTTTATAAGGCCATCCAATTCACGCGTTTTAGAGGTAAAATATTCAGTGAAAGTTGGATTAAAATATTTGGCCTAATTTTCCTTTCACATTTAATAAAGTTTTGTAACCCTAGCCATCTCCAAATCTATTTAAAGGATGTTTTCACTATTTGGGAGGTCTGGTAGAGGCTTTGGGAAGGTGTGGACGAAAGGGTGTCTCTTGGGATCCACTCACAACTCTTGGAAGAAGTAAGGCTTTGTGAAAACATCTCTTCCAAAAAGGCTCTCCTCTCCCACCTTCCCTTTGTATTTCTTTTCTTTCATGTTTGTATCTTGAATTTTTCTTCAATTAATCTTCTGTGTTCTTCCCTTTTCTTATTATCTTAATCTTACTAATTGGTTTGGAATCAAGAGTGGAGACTAGATTTGGTTCTACCCTTTCAATCCTTTGCTAATGCAAAACGTCTCCACGATGACCACACCGCCCATGGAAGAGTAGTTTTTTAGTGATCGATCTATCTTCTACCCTCTTAATTTAATTGTTTTGAATAATTGATATACTGTAATTAAATTAATATGATTCATGAATTGAGTTTTTAAATTTGAAGAAACTATGAAAGCAATTTAACAATTGACACAAAAACACATGAGGTCGAGATTTTTTGTAAATTGTGAGAGCACGAACTTAATCGGTAATACAAGACCACACGGGATAAGTTTGTAGAGTTAAAATATAATATCTAAACACAATTCATCATCATTTATAAAATGAATATGTGATCTAATTAACCACTGAACATAAGCTAACCTTAGAACAACAATCAAAGCAGGGTGCTGCGATTGCGTGTTCTGAAGCTAGCCTAGGGTTTAAGTAAATCATCTTTGTCGTTAAGTTAACTCTCGTAGGGTTTGAGGGTTAACAAATTAGAGGATCATAATTAAGTGAATATTGATTTAAATGACAATGATTAATAAGTAAATTAATAGTTAGAGTTATACCGATTATTCCTTTTAAAATATTTTCTAAAAAAACCATCTTCTTGTTGCGTCTTTTAATCAAACTTTATTTCAAAATTAAAAACAAAAAAATGAAATCTTCTTACAAAAAACTTATTCAAGTTTTATAAACAATAAAAAACCCCCTATCCTTTCAAGTAGTGTTTTAATTATTTTATATTTTATTTTTAGAATACCTTTAAGAAGTTGTTTTAATTTACTTCCTCCTTCGAGAGACGACCTTGGTCAGCCACTCTGCTACACCTAAGTACCCAAAAACCACTAATCATTTGAGGGTTCCCACGACAGTGCCTTTAATAAATCAAGAATCAGATGAAGAACCAAGAAATAATTCTATAGCATTCAAGACTGCTACCTCAAAGAACAAGGATAAAGAAAATGTTCAAGCTCCTATAGACACTTCCACCAGTGAAGACTCAGAGTCTGATAGTGATGATGATATGGATAATCTTTCTAAAAGGTTCAGGAAGTTCTACCGGAAGAAGAAGTTCTTTAGAAATAAAAATTATAAAGGAAATTTTGATAATAAAGGAAAATGGAAAAAGGAAAGAAAATGGAATGACAATACAAATGAGATAGTCTGCTATGAGTGTAAATGAAAAGGCCATGTGAAGGTTGATTGCCCCAAGCTTAAATTTAAGAAGAAGTATGAAGACAAGGGAAAGGGATATAAAAGGCTATGAAAGATACTTGAAGTGCTTCAGAAGATAGCTCCAGTGGATCTGACACTTCTGATAGTGACAAGAACAAACATGAAAATATGTGTTTCATGACAGAAACATCTGAGGTAACACCTAATTCCCCTATACCTAATGCTTATTATTCTAGGAATGAAAGTGAATCAAACAATGATGAAAATATGACTAAGGATGAACTATTTGAATATTTTGGAATGCTTGAGGATAATTTTAATGAACTCAAGGATAAATATAAGTTATTGAAAAGAAAACATTCTTTAAATGCCAATTATAAGTCTGATTTGGATATTGAGAAAGAAAAATGTGCTCAATTGTTAAAAGAAAATACTGAACTTAAATTATCGAATGATCAATTAAAAAGGGATCTTGAGAAGTTAACTGCTGGTAGGGATACCTTGACTCAGTTTCTAGGAAAACAAATTTCTCCAAAATATGCAATTGGTATAGGATATCAACCAGGACAGAGAAGGATTGTTAAAAATAAATTTGTTCCAAAATCTGGACAGTTTTCTTCTAGTTCAAGTTCTGGACCATCTTTTGAAAAAAAATTCTCTAAAGGAACAAAAAAAGTGTTCATGTCTCAAAACATATATTATAATTATAGAAAACCTATGAGACAAGTATGGGTTCCCAAATTTTTACTTGCTAACCTATCTAGACCCAAGAAAATCTGGGTACCAAAGTTACCCTACACTTAATATATTTCGTAGGAAAATTGTCTGAAGAGCTCCTGTAAAACTCTATGGTACTTGGAAAGTGGATGTTCAAGACACATGAAAGGAGAATATTCATGTTTCAAGAGCCTAATTAAAGTTGATGGTGGACATGTCACATTCAGTGATAATGAAAAAGGGAATATCGTCGGCTTAGGCCAAATTGGAAACCCTGATACTGTATTAATTTCAAAAGTACTTTTTGTTGATGGATTAAAGTATAATTTACTTAGTATCTCTCAGTTGTGTGATGATGGATTCAATGTTAAATTTAAAAATGATTCATGTAATTTTTTTAATTCTAAAAATGATTTAATATTTACTACTATTAGAAATGAGAATGTTTATGCTGTTGATTTAAATTATTTAGCTAAGAAAAATGTTACTTATTTAAATGCTTTTTATAAGGAATCCTGGTTATGGCATAGAATATTAGGACACTGTAATGTGTACTCACTTAGGAAACTAAGTAGGAAAGGTTTAGTTAGAGACTTACCTAAATTATAATTCTTTCTTAACAAAGTGTGTAATCATTATAAAAAGGGAAAACAACACAAAGTTTCTTTCAAACCAAAGAAAGAAGTTTCTACTTCTCAGCTGCTTGAGTTGGTTCACATGGACTTGTTTGGACCATCTAGAGTTTCAAGTATAAATGGGAAGCACTATGTTTATGTTTTTATAGATGATTTTTCTAGATATACTTGGGTATATTTTTTAGCTCACAAAAGTGAAGCATGCTCTTACTTCATTAAATATTCCAAGTCTGTAGAAAATATTAGTGGACTTAGAATTATGACCTTGAGAAGTGATCATGACCGTGAGTTTGAAAATCAGGACTTTGAATCTTTTTTCTCACAAAATGGCTATACTCACAATTTCTCTGCTCCTAGAACACCTCAACAAAATGGAGTTGTAGAAAGAAGAAATAGGACACTTCAAGAGATTTCCCAGACTATGCTCGATGAGTATAATCTACCTATCTATTTTTGGGATGAAGCTGTTAACACAACTTGTTACATTATCAATAGAGTCTTAATTATACCTGTTCTTAAGAAAAATTCTTATGAGATTTGGAATAATAGGAAGCCTAAGGTTAATTACTTTAGAGTTTTTGGTTACAAAGTCTTTATCCTTAACACTAAATACAATATTGACAAATTTGCTTCAAAAAGTGATGAAGGAATTTTCCTAGGTTACTCAATCTCTAGTAAAGCCTATAGAGTATTCAATAAGAGAACCAAATGTGTGGAAAAATCAATTCATATCAAATTTGATGAGACTGATCCACATGAACCCAAAACCACTCTTGTACATCTTGAGGAAGATATGTCAATTCTGGATCTTAATGATAAAGACACTGAACCCTTAGTAAAAACAACTAGTTCTGGAAATTTTCCAGAATCTATGCATGATGAATCTGAACCTATAGAAAATCATGAGGAGTCTAGTTAAACTCTTTATAGAGGTATTATAACTCTCAATAATCATCCTTTAGATGCTATATTAGGTGATCTAAATATAGAAACACAGACTAGAGCTTCTCTCAGAAACCAAGTTGAACATCAAGCTTTTCTTTCACAGCTTGAAACTAAAAATATCAATGATGTAATCAATGATGAATTTTGGGTGATAGATATGCAAGAAGAATTAAATCAGTTTGAAAGAAACAAAGTTTGAAAATTAGTAGAAAGACCTAAAGACACTTTGACCATAGGCACTAAATGGGTGTTTAGAAACAAAGTTGATGAATCTGGAAACATAGTTAGAAACAAGGCTAGACTAGTTGCACAGAGATATAGTCAAGAAGAATGAATAGACTATGAGTAAAATTTTTCACCTATAGCTAGACTAGAATCCATTAGGATACTACTTGCTTATGCAGCTCATCTGAATTTCAAACTTTATCAAATGGATGTCAAAAGTTCATTTTTAAATGGGTATATAGTTGATGATATATTTTTTGAACAACCCCCTGGTTTTACAAATCCCCATTTTTCAAATCATGTATTTAAATTATATAAAGCTTTATATAGTCTAAAATAGGCTCCAAGAGCTTAGTATGATAGACTTAGTTCTTTTCTTATTTCAAAAGGTTTTACTAAAGGAATAGCAGATCCTACTCTTTTTATTAAAAGGATTTCCAAAGATGTTTTAATAGTACAAATTTATGTGGGCGACATTATTTTTGGATCCTTTAAAAATTATTTATGTACTGATTTTTTAAAAATGATGCAAGATGAATTTGAAATGAGTTTAATGGGAGAACTTAAATTTTTCCTTGGATTTAAATTTTTTCAGAATAAAAATGGTACTGTTTTAAATCAAAGTAAATATACCAAATATCTTTTAAAATGCTTTGGTTTGGATGCTAACAAAGGAAGTGACACACCTATGAGTACCACTTGTAAGTTGGATGCTGATGACACTGGTAAACCAATGGATCAAACCAATTACAGAGGTATGATTGGGAGTCTTCTCTATCTTACTACTAGCCGACCTGATATTATGTTCAATGTATGCATGTGTGCTCATTTTCAATCAAATCCTAAAGAGTCTCATTTAATTGTTGTTAAAAGGATTTTTAAATATCTCAAGTATACTAAAAACTTAGGTCTATTTTATCCAAGAGGAAAATCATTTGATTTAATAAGTTATTCATATGCTGATTTTGCTGGTTGTAAGTTAGATAGAAAGAGAACCTCTAGAACATGTCACATTTTAGGCAAATCACTAGTATCATGGTGTAGTAAGAAACATAATTCTATTGAATTATCTACTACCGAAGCTGAATATATAGCTGCTAGTAGTTTTTGTGCTCAAATTCTGTGGATGAAACACACTTTAATATACTATAGATATCAATTCAAACATGTATCTATAAACTGGGACAATACAAGTGCTATTAACATCTTTAAAAATACAGAATCTCATGCTAGGACAAAGCACATTGATGTGAGACATCACTTCTTGAAATATCATTATCAAAGAGGTGATATCACTCTTGAATTCATTGGTACTGAACATCAATTGGATGATATATTCACAAAGCCTTTGAATTACGAGAGGTTAAATTACATCAAACATGAGTTAGGAATGATAAACTGTTATGGTTTTGGACCTCACCGATAGGACCTCACCGATATACCTCACTGTTAGGACCTCATCAATAAACCTCACAGTTAGAAACCTTATAGTTAAAAACCTCATAGTTAGAAATATCATAGTTAGGATCTCACAGTTAGAAACCTCACAGTTAGAAATCTCATAGTTAGAAACCTCACAGTTAGAAACCTCACAGTTAGAAACCTCACAGTTAGAAACCTCACAGTTAGGACCTCACCATTAAAAACCTCATAGTTAGAAAACTCAAAGTTAGAAACATCACAGTTAGGAACCTCACCATTTGGAACCTCACTGTTAGGACCTCACTGATAGTTGAAATTTTCGGGACTTTAGTGTTTTTCTGTTGGAATCTGAAACGTTTTTAGTTTTATTTATTTATTTTACTTGAGTTGTTTTTCGATCCCTAAATGATAAAATTAAAACACATACCACATTTTGATCCGCATCAACTCTCTCCTAACCTTATTCCTTTCTAAACTTAGAACCTCACCTTCTGTCGAAACCCTCGAACTTCTCCAGATTGATGGCTAGATTGAAGAGGCTACTGGTTAGTGATGAAGGAGATGCGCTGAATCCTAAGAGACCTAGAGCTAGGTTTAGCAGTGGAATCCAGGAAGTGGAAAATCTAATCAACCTGCATTTATCAAAGAGGGAAATAGTGGTTGAGAAGGAGTTAAGTTTGGAGTGGCTGATGTCGAGCCGGTCTTTAGTGCTGAAGGCACTTGAAGCTCAAGGTTGGGTCAAGTGCTTTGAAAACAATAATGGACCTTATTATCCAAAGCTTGTGAAGGAGTTTTATGAATATCTAAGATTTGAATAGTTTGAGAATGAGAACCAGATGACTTCCAGAGTGAATGGAGTAAATGTGAGCTTCTTCTATTCTAAATGGGATGAATGTTTGAGACTACCACATGAAGGGATTTTTGATTATTACTCAAAAGTGGTGCCTCTCACTACTGAGTTCTTCTGTTATGAAGAAGCTCTGGCTGAACTAAAAGGGAGTGGGATCCCTAGGAAAGTGATTATTGATGAAATGGAAGGAGAATATAGTTTGTTGTTCAAGTTTTTTCAACATGTATTGAGTCCTAGGAGAGGGGACTTTGATACCTTAAAATATCAGGATGTATTCCTTTTATATCTACTGAAATATGGATAGAAGATAAGTTTGTGCAGGATGATAATGATTTAGTTAGAATATATGATAAAACCCAGTTCCAAGTTTAATGCTTTATTTCATGCCAGATTGATATCCTTAATGTTGAAAGTAAAGGGAGTTGCTGGAAATAAAGAGGAAACAATTGTTGTGAGAGAAAATTTCTGCATTATCAAGACAATATGCAAGTTTATGAATATCAGCTGGAACCCTTGTCAAAGAATATGGGTAATTTATGAGGATAAGCTATATGAGGAATTCAACCCAGTTACTCATTCTACTAGGCCCAAGGATAAGAGAGATCCTGGCCTGAAGCCTACTGATGAGGAGCCTGCATACTCAGATGATGAAGAAGAATCTTCTGTTGTGAAAGAAAGAGAGGATTCTACTATAGATGACAGGAGTGATCCCGACCTTCCCTCCAATCCTCGTGCTAGTATTGTATCCTTTGGTGTGCCTAGTCCACCAAAGAGACTTCCTAGAAGGGAGACTATCTTAAGGGACAGTGATGAGGAAAACAATGAATAAGAAGGGGCTGAAAATTTCTTAAGAGACATTAGAGATACCTCAGATGAGGATGAGGACTCTGAATCTAGTCATGCTGACTTTGAGACAGCTGCTGATGAGAGTGAGGAGGAATGTATAAGTCTTAGTCCTCTAATAGGATATACAGAAAGGGTAAAAAGTTGAGATGAAGAAGTTGCTGATTCGGTTGAAGCTGGAGTTGAAATGATAGTAGTTGAGGATTCAGTAGAAGAAGAGGTAGTAGATCCTCTTGTTGATGAAGTTGATCAAGGAGGTTTGGTAGAAATAGAGGTGGATAATTAGAAAAATTCTCTAAGTGAGGGGGGGGGAACCTGTTTCCATAGGTTCTGTTTCTGTTGCTCATGGGATAGAAGACTAGTCAAAAGACCCTAGTTTTGCAGTTCTGGGTTTAGATTATGGATATTCTGATGATGACCACCCTATCAGAAGTCCTACTATTCCTACTATTTCAAAAACTACTATTGTGCAATCAGTAGGACTTTTGCCTCGAGACTATGTGAAGAAGGAAGATTTGGAATCAATAAAGTCAGATCTGAGGAGCCACATTGATGTGAGATTTGTTGGTTTAGAGAGGGCTATGAATCAAAGTCAAGAAGCTATCACATCTACAATGGAAAGACTAGTTTCTACCTCTCACTCAGCCATGTTACATGAGGTCAAGGAATGTCATAATCAGGTAAAAGCATTGGTAGATTCTATGGAACCAGTGAATCAGTCTATTGCCGGCTTAGATGCATATATGGATTCAAGGGCTCAGGTGGAAAGAGATCTTAGATATGTTAAAAGTGTGGTTCAGAAAATGGTCATAGTGTTTGATGATTTTAAAAAGTCCATGGAAACACATGTGAAAGTCCAAGATGATGATGTGAAAAGGCTGATCAATGGGCTAACCAAATCTTTTAAGGATACTGTGGCTTTCGCTATGGCACCTCTGGGTGCATCTGCATCTTCTTCAAACTCTCCTCCAGTTGACATTGAAGCTTTTAGGACCGTTGTTATAGAATAAGTGGAAAATTTATCTAGTGCTAGTACCTCAGACTCTCAGGTCATTTCCATTACCAGGGAAATTCGTAACCTTGTGGGAAATTATCTAAGGGAAGCTACTCAATATTAGAAGGCCATCAAAGAGAAAGTGGATTTATACTACAAGAGGGTCTATACTAAGCATCATATGGATGGTCACTTCAAGTTGTTGTTGGAGAACTTGAGGATTCCACCTGTCACTTAGGCCTTTAAGGATCAAGTTAGTAGGCTCAAGGAATTGACTCCTGCCTTAGAGAAATTTATGGAGAATAAGGAAAATTTTATCTCTGCCATGGAAAGAGTAGGAAGTATTATTATGGATTTTATAAATATTATTTTACCCTTCCTCTATGTGGACTACACTCCCATCATTGTTCCTCCATCCTTACCTTCTACCTCAGCTACTTCAGGGTCTACCAGTGCTACTCCCATGATGACTCCTACTCAGGCCATCAGAAGCTTGAATCCTATGCTTCCTCAGATATCTACACATTATAAGATTTAATTGATTCTCCTCTAACCCTCTTTACTTCCATCCCTAGGCCTATCCCTCCACCTTCAGACCCTGCCTCCTCAACCTCTAAAGACAAAGCACCCTTGGACATATCTGATGTCGATTGAATATGGGATGTCTTAGTTGATAGGGATCTTTGTAACATTTTTGAATATTGTATTCTTATATACTTTATTGAAATATCCTCTTATGTTTCTATTTGTCTTACATTCTTTTTTTAATCGCAAAGGGGGAGAAACATATCAGGTTTAAAAACCGGTCAAGTTACAAGTTAGGTTTAAGTTTTCAACTGCCTAAAAGGAGGATATGTTTTTATTTTTCATAATAGTCATGGTTCAAATGTTATTCAAATGTGATTATACACACATCTAAAGATATTAGAATATGTGATTAACCCCAATTCATAAAATACTGACATAATTTGTGATTATTAAAAAGGGGGAGATTGTTGGAATCACATATTTTGATAATCCCAAATCATGTTTCACTTATGTGATAATCATGTTTTCATTATATGTTAATCATGTTTCATTAATGTTCCTTATTTCTATCAAGTAATATTCATATACTTTTAATCTCATCTCTTTTTGGTTTAAGCTTATAGTGCATAATTTATCTAAGTGCATGTTTATCGATGGAAAGGTCACCGATGCAAAGGTCACCGATGCAAGGTCACCGATGCAAAGGTCACTGATGCAAAGTTCACCAATGCAAAGGTCACCGATGCAAAGGTCACCGATGCAAAGGTGACCGATGAAAAGGTCACCGATGCAAAGGTCACCGATGCAAAGGTCACCGATGCAAAGGTCACCGATGAAAAGGTCACCGATGCAAAGGTCACCGATGAAAAGGTAACCGATGTAAAGGCCACCGATGCAAAGGTCACCGATGCAAAGGTGACCGATGAAAAGGTTACCGATGCAAAGGTCACTGATGCAAAGGTAACCGATGCAAGGTCACCGATACAAGCCTACTATTGAAGGTTACCGATGGAAAGGTACCGATGGAAGGTTACAGTTAGAGGTTGCCGATGTGAACCTACTGTTAAATCCTACCGATGTGAAGGCTACCATTACCAGTCTATCGATTCTTACTATTACATACTTTGTAAAAATTCTTAATATTATTCTAACGGTCATATTTGATAAATTAAATTCTTCTGACATTAATTAATACTGATTGTAGACATATCAGGAGACTGTATCTGGGGACAATACGAGGTACGAGAAAGACTGCACATGATCTACTCATTCCTATTGTCAGACCTCAAGCATAAAAGGGAAGACCAAGAAAGATAAGGATATACGTGGGTTAAGTGGTGTGGAATATGAAGTGCGTCTATACATGTGAAGAATCTTACCTTCTATATCAAAGAAGAACCATCCAACACTTACACTGTGAATCCACGAGCATCACAAAGATCATTTTGGGACAAACTCTTGTCTGCCTTCTTTGGAGTATCAATTCTCAAACAACTCAAGGAGCAGAACTCTCAGTTACTGAAAGTTAGAACTTGGAGTTGCGACACTCTATTTTGGAGACAACTTTTAGAGAAAGACTTGAACATCAGATTCTTCACTCCAAGGAGTCAAGAGCTGAATTGCAAACACACGTAGTTTTTTAAACTCAATCTTATAATCTTAGATCTATTGTGTTATTTTATTTTACATTTCTAAGAAGTGTGTGTGTCTGTCTATTACACACACTCTCTCCTGTGCTTGAACTGGAGGATACTGAAAATCCTCACATCAAACTTTACCTACATTCTGTTTTCCATGTATAACTGTGGAAGAGAACGTGTGTGGTCTTTATTGTTTGTTTTTCCCATGAAGAACTGTGGTAGAGGGTGTGGACCCTAAACAGTTTGTGAAAACTGTTGTAAATACTGATATATTCTGTGTATCAAAGTTTATTGTTAATATAAACTACTTGGTGGTAGGTGATCACCAAGTGGAGAGGATTAAGTCTCGACTTGATACTGAACCTCTTGTTTAACTTTACTATGCACAGTATTTTTTTTATACTCTGTTTTATCTATTTTCTGCTGCTTATAATTGCTAAACATAAAACTATTTTGCATTCACTTTGATAGTTAGTTTTGGTTAGTGTGTGTATATGTTTAATTTAGTAAACTTGTTTCAAAAGTTGAATAAGCGTCTTACACTAATTCAACTAAGGACTAATATGAGGAACCTATTGACCAATTAGACATTAACATCTCTATTGCTTTAATTAACTAGGCCGTTTCAAATTTGGGGGATATTTATAAGAAAGTTTTTTAAACATAAATTTTAAGTAGGAACTCAATTCACCCCCCTCTTGAGATTCCACTCTGACCAAAAAATTTTATGGTGGTTCCTGTATATTTTCTTTCATTTGATTATTTTTTTTTGTTCATACACAAATTGAATATAAAATTGAATATAATTTCACATGTTGAATATATTATTGAATAATGTGATGATGATATACTAAATGAAATAATTATTAAATGTGTTAAGTTAAACTTCTGTGAAATATTAGAAAATTTAGTGCTGCTTAGCACTATTATATTATATTTATGATTGCGGTAATTTTTACCATAAATGAATTTAAAAATTCAAGCACGTTAAATGGAAAAATGTTTGCTGGGATTACATTATGGTTGATGGTACATTGTGATAGAAAGTGAATTATATTTTTGAAATGTAATATGTTAGAATCCATAATTAAAATTGCATTTAAGTTATTTTGGAATATGAATGGGTTTAGAGTATACATGGGATAAAAATATTTTTAAAAAATAATAAGTTATAGGTTTTAATTATGTTAGATTTGAGAAAACATGGATTATATATAATCTTGATCAATTATTATGTATTACACATGGTATAATAGAAATATTTAAGTGATTATCATGTTTTATTATTCAATTAAGAAATTTTAGGTTTACGATACCATATTAGTTATAGTTTTTATATATGTATTTGATAATTTTTCAGATGAAATGGTTCATAATACATATATGTTGATAGGAAAAATATATTCTTCAAATTATTTTACTGTATCCAGACACAAATATAGTTTTAATAATCTTTATATTGTAAAATGAACTAATACACATTTATAAAAAAATTCTTTCTAGACATTAGAATTTTAGTAAATGAAAAAATTCTATGAATTTTATATAGTTGTCTTCATTTTTATCTTTGTATACATTTTTACTGATTGTTTAAATAATGTTTTTTGTTTACTTGTTTAATAATTTGTTCTCTAGAGTAATGTTTTTTGAAAATTATTGAATTAAACATAAAATGTAACTATTTTTTTTGTTAAATTTAGAAAAATCATGTCTTATAATATTTTATTTGAATAATCACTTGTTATTATTTGAAATGATTTTTAATATACCTGTCAGTGTATGATTGCTATATTTTTCTACAAGAAACACATGTGTGGATGTGATAAAAATATTTTTTATCACATATTAGAATACGATGGGTATTATGTGCGGGATATGTATGGTATGTTAGAATGTGAGTTATGATAGACATGTTAGTGATTCAACAAGGGCTAGGGTGGGAGTGATGTAAAATTTGTGTTGTTGTTTTTTCTTCTTTATGATTCTTTAGAAGTTGGGTTTAACTATTGTATTGTGGCACCCATTGTGTGGTTCTTTCCTAAAGGAAACAATTATGTTAAGACTTCCCCATATTTCAAATGAACTTCCTAAAAAAATGGATATGTTATACCCATTTCATGATTTAGATGCTATAATTACATGTGATGGTTATCCCTGAGGGATAGTCTAGGATGTTAGGGGTCTGAGGTCAAATCTCATAGAACCTGTGATGTGGTTACTTCCAGAGGGAGATAAATAATTACTGCTCCTCCTATGATTCAAATGTTAACCTCTTATTAGTGAAATGATTTGAATGTTAGGGAATAACCATGGTATAAAATTATGGTATGATTAACTTAATTCACTGATATGAAATAAAGTCGGTACATTTATTTATCATGGTGTTATGGTTAGTACACAATGACTTGACTTACATGTGTATTTTGAGTGTTACTACTTTGAACATATACTCAAATATATGCATTATTGTATATTTTAGGGGACCTATTAGTATTTACTTATTTATTTTTATACTCACACCATACACATGAACCTTAGTGGATATAAAGCTCTTATATTTGAGATACAAGTGAGAGAAAAAAACTAGTAACATATATTAGAGTCAATTAAGCTTAATGGGGATGAGTTGATGTTCTCATGGTAGTGTCAGGGACCTTTTAACATTTTGAGATGAAAATTGAAATTTTAAATTAAGATGTGGTAATATAAAAAGTTTTAAAGAGACAACTATCATCCTCACCATCTTCATCTCCCGAACAGTTATTAGTGCATTTTGTTTCTTGATACTAATCCCCCATCTCTTCTATGTTGCTTGAACTACTCCGAGTAGTAGTCATCCAAAATGATCACTGGTACCTGGTATGGGATAAATACTGCTTAGAGTAGTTCAACCAACATAGGTAAAGATGGAGTTAAAGAGTATAAAGATGGATTTAAATTAAACTATCCATTTCCTTCAAAATGGATTCATGCTAATCATTTGAAAAAAGAGTACGAATATGAAGCTAAAGAGTTCATCAAGTTCGAAATAGAGCATGCATGCGGCCCTTCTCAAATTCTTTCTCCATGTTTATATTGTTATTATTAAATAAAAATTAAATGTTTGAATACTCATTTGTGATGTGTAGGAATCAGTCTCACATAAAACCCACTTATGATGTGACCTATATGAATCAAAGTGTGTGTTTCTAGTTTAAAATTCCATTTTAGTAAAAAACACAAGCGGTGTACTCAAAATTGAGGAAAGACATTTGGATTATTTTGATACTTTAGGAAAATGACTCATAAGTCATTTGGGATGTGTAGGAATTATCTGAACCTCAATATGAAACATGGTGTGACTGGTATGACTCTAAGTGCATCTTTTTATTCAAAATTGACATTAATTTTAGTAAAAAAGATAACTAACATACTCAAAACTGAGAAAATGCATTAATATTGTTTTATTACTTTAGGAAAATGATACATAAGTCATTTTTAATGTGTAGGAATCATCCAAACCTCAATCTGATACATGATGTGTTTGATATGACTCAAAGTGTCTGTTATTAGTTTAAAATTGACATTTTAATACAAAAAAGCGCCACTCATTGAAAACTGATCAAATGTGCTCGAATTATCTTGATAATTTAGGAAAATGATTAATAATTCATTTATGACATGTAGGAATCAGTATCATGTAAAACCCATACATGATGCAACCTATATGACTCAAAGTTGTGTGTTTCCAGTTTAAAATTACATTTTAGTAAAAAACACAAGCGGTGTACTCAAAATTGAGGAAACACTTTTGAATTGTTTTGATACTTTAGGAAAATGATCCATAATTCATTTGGGACATGTAGGAATCATATGAACCTCAATATGATGCACCGTGTGACCAGTATGACTCAAAGTTCATCTTTTTATTCCAAATTAACATTAGTTTTAGTAAAATTGACAACCGACATACTCAAAACTGAGAAAAAGTATTCAGATTGTTTTAATAGTTTAGAAAAAACATCCATAAGTCATTTTTGACATGTATGAATCAAATTCAACTCAATATGATACACGATATGACTGGTATGACTCAAAGAGTCCATTATTAGTTTAAAATTGACATTTTAATACAAAAAAGTGTCACTTATTAAAAACTGAGAAAACATGCTCGGACTATATTAATAATTTAGGAAAAAGATTCATAATTAATTTTTGATGTATAAGAATAAATATCATGTCAAAACCACACATGATGCGAACTGTATGATTCAAAGTGCGTGTTTCTAGTTTAAAATGACATTTTAGTAAAAAATAAAAGCAACATACTCAAAACCAAATAAACACATTTGGATTGTTTTGATATTTTAGGAAAACAATCCATAATTCATTTGGGACATGTAGGAATCATACACACCTCAATTCGAAACATGGTGTGACTGGTATGACTTGAAACACGTGGCCAATTGTCTCCTATCAACCAGTCAAGGTTTCGATGCTCTGCTAATGTGTATAGCAGCACTCGGGTCGAATCCTCAACGATGATACTTTATAATAGTCTTTTGTTTTTAGTTGATTATATTCTGATTGGGGGTTTTGTTTGCAGAGCTTAAATAAAGTGATTAATGATTGGTGTTTGATTTAACAATTTGATAAATATTGGGGTGAGTTCATTTTTAGAGAGTTAATCTTGTGATATCATGGATCTTTGCTTTATATTGCAGTTAATTTAACACCCACTTCACAAGATAATGTTGATTGGAATTACTAAGTGTTAAGGCTTTAATCCAAGACTTAACTTAACTTAGGGTTCTAATATCAATCAGATCTTGCTGATGGTAGTGTATTTATGGTTCCAATAATCCATGGAAACCACATGTTAAACTAAACAAGTCATTAATCCATGACATGTTAAGTCCAACATACACAATGTTAAATTAAAGAATATTCATCAAGCAAATACTCTCAATCACTTAACATACCTAAATTTTGAATCACCAAAATAATATATTTACTCAGCCATTGATATTAATATTAATCTGTTTTATATATTTATGATGATGAATTAACAAGATAAGAAAAATAAAGGGATAAGAAAAGAGTGGTACGTCGAACACACACACACAAACAATGATGAAAATTAAAAAAACAGACTTTTGATTGAATGAGGAAGCAAAATAAGGGAAAGTGATTCAACTATATTTAAACTATTTTAAGAAAATTAATATTAAACTACATAAGGTGGATGAGAATAAGAGATATTTAATAAGAAACTTTCATTAAAACATAATTACAAAACACAAACTTACAAGATTACAAACGAAGAACAACACAAAAGTGAAAGGAAACAAAGAAAGGAGGAAGAGTATCTCAAGTAAAAAATTGAGTATTGCAGGTCATCCCAATCCCTTGGAAAGGATTTGGTCGTGCCAATATGTTCTCCTCTCTTCTGAAATGCCAACCCCTTTGAAGGAGAGGAGGGAGATGTATTTATAGCCCAAGGAAGTGGATTTTTTGTATTCCCAATCTGTCCCTACAATTGGATCGAATATTTGGACATCCAGACAGCAGAATATAGAGATATATCCTTCTTCAAAGTTGTATATAATAATGTTTTACGACTAATATCAAAATTTTTAGGCATTTGTACCTATGGATCCAAAGTTATGGGCTGTTGATTAAACAATTTTAATCTATCCATTTCAATCCAGTATTTTTGAAGTCCAAAATGTGAAAGGGTTTTTGAATAGGAATATATCTTAAAAACTGAATGATTTATTCAACAAAGTCGTCCAAATATATCTCCTATTTCACACTGAAAAATATCAGCTCTATTTGATGATTACATAATGAGATATGTCATGAATAGTGTTCGGATTTTAATTCCCGTCCAGAATGGTGGGATGGAATTAAAGGCATTAGTTGAGCCCCTTGTTCTTATAGTTGGACCTTCAAATTTTTATCCTTGATTCCTTTGGATAATATAGAACATATGGTAGAGTTTAATGAAATTTGGGCCTCTGGAGTTATACCAATAACTCAATCATCATTAATGGTCCAGTTTCATCACAAATTCTTTGGGTCTTCTTGTGTTGACCACATGAGGCTTCAAATGGAATAATTGGCCCATGATTACTAATAATGATATGTGAGAAATTAAATATAGAATTCTAAAAAACAAGAACCACACAATTTTAATCATTAGGGTGAGAGTTATAAATAAAATAGTAAACTGACTCAATTGGACTACTTCTAAAAATGCTCAAAAATTATACTTAGTTTTAAAATATTAATATTTCACACAAATTATGCACATTTCATATAAAATAAGTAAATGGATTATATAATAATTCATGAAAATATTAATAACATCAAATCCTCTACACTTATTCTTGTGCATGTCCTCATGTGCAACAAATATAAAAACATAACAAAATCATTTTCACTCACCAACAAATAGTAAAATTTTGTTTTCTCCAATCAGGGGAGGTTTAGACTATTTCACTCATCCATTTTGAATTTCAAAAAAATTTGTTATAAAAACAATGTTCCAAAACTAATTCATTTTTTTCATGCTCAAATTTAGAAATGGAAAATGTGGACACTCAAAACTCACACCTCTCAAGATGATAGAATTCATTTGTGGAGGTTCACCTTTCACCAACCAAAAGTGAAAATCTTAGAGTTTTAAAGAGCTCTCAGATTCAAATCCCTATCCAAAGTTCACAAGAATCAAGAGGTATTTCTAAGGGGTTTTTCTGTGGCTATGGGATCGTAGGAATATAATGTTCAAGAGAGAGAATAAGAGGGGTAAAACACCAACATAGAAAAAGCAATGCATATGTTTTTTTGAAATAAAACATGGAAGGAAATGAAAACACATATTTACAAGGGAATTATTGTATGAATAAAGACACAATAGAGGATGAAAATTTGAAGGGGATGAGAAGATGAAATATTTACAAGCCAAAAAACGTCTCCCAATGACATAATAATATAATGAAAGTGTTCTTTTGTTCCATTTTTTTCATTTTTAGAAAGTTGAACTTGGAAAAGATCTCACACTCATATCCCAACCCATGATTGATCTCTTCACAACACTAATTGTAATAGTTATAACAAGATAAAAGGTTAAGTAATAGTGATTTTAGACCTACCCAAGAAACAACCCAATTTTTTTGTTGATTTTGTTGATTTTGTTGATTTTTTTTAATTTTTTTGAACACTTGTCAATAACATTTACAAAATTACATAAATGAAAGTACATTACATTCAACAAACCACACTGAATGACAACCTCTCCCCCACATTGAAATGGATTCTTTCCCTCAATCATATGATAACATGGTGAAATCAACAAAGGGTACCCAAAATTAATTCCATCCCCCCCACACTTAAATTTAAAAAAAAATTATGCAATGAAAATCCATGTTGATATTGAGTGGGAAAAGGTATTGGGATTGTAATGTGGATATCAAAGAAAAGGTTTTCATAGGCTTGAAGGGGATTTCAAAAGGAGGATTAATTTTAGGGAAATGGGAGGCTATTTGGCTATTGTGATTCTCATGTGGTTCAAAAAATTCCTCTATCATATTAATGCACACTAAAGTAGGAAATTAAGCTAGAAGGTCCACAAACTCAAGACTCAAAAATGGGGGTGAAAACAAACATTTTGAAAAGATGGCCATAGGTATACCTAGCATGAAATCCAATGTTGGTTCTCACAGTTGGGGAAAAGTATTTTACAAATCAATAACCGAGCATTCAAAATGTATTATTCTTGACACAAAATTCTTTATCCAAATATATGATGAAAACACAAAATTTTTGAGATTAAACCATGTATTTTGACTCCCCAAAATGGTTGTAAAAAATTTAAAAATTTAAGGTGAGTAAGTATGAATCTTTTTTTTTTTACATTTTTTTTACATTTTTTTAGTTTTTTTAATGTTATTTAAAATAAACACCCACACAAAAGAGAAAGATAAAAAGAAAGGGTTTGATGAAGAAAGTGGTAAAAAAAAAATAGATAGGAAAAAGAAGAAAGAGTGAGAGAGATGAAGAGATAGAGTTAAAGAGAAAGAGGTGCCCCCTGGTTTGGATTTGGTGGGTCACCATCTCCATCTAATGGTGGGTCGACTGCAGAAGTTGGGGATCTAGTGGAAGTCGATGTTAATCCAGGATTGTGCGTCCTCTCATGTTGATGCTTTAACCGATGTCCATTAACAGTGACTATCCTTTTAGAAGAGGGGTCTTGGACTTGCACTGCACCAAATGGGTAAACATTAGTAATAACAAAAGGACCTTCCTAACGAGAATTAAGCTTACCTGGGTGAAGCCGAAATCAAGAATTAAAGAGAATTACCTTTTCACCTTCATGAAATAACTTTCTCAGGATGTGTTTATCATGGAGTGCCTTAGATTTTTCTTTGTAGAGATTAGAATTATCATAAGAATCAAGTCAAAGCTTCTCCAGTTCATCCAATTGCAACAATCTTTCTTCACTGGATTTTTCAAGATAAAAATTACAAGTTTTAACTGCCCAAAAAGACTTATATTGGATTTAAACTGGTAGATGACATGCTTTACCAAAAACTAGCCTAAAATGAGACATCCCAATGGGTGTTTTATAGGCATTTTGATAAGCCCAAAGTGCTTCACCAAGTCTTTCAGGCTAGTCTTTTTTGGTGGTTTTTACAATTGTCTCAAGAACTCTTTTCACTCTCTATTAGAAAGTTCATCCATTCCATTTGTTTGGAGGTGATATGCAGTTGAAGTTTTATGTACAACCCCATTCTTTTTCAAAAGAAATTCCATGGTTCTATTACATAAATGGGTTCCTAATTCACTTATCAAGGCACGTGGTGTGCCAAATCAGTGGAATATGTGTGTCTTTAGGAACTCACTAACAGTATGTGAATCATCCTTTCTAGTGGGTTTGGCCTCGACCCACCTAGAAACATAATCAACCACAAGAAGGATGTATGAGAATCCATTGGAAGGGGGAAATGGTCCCATGAAATCGATGCCCCAAACATCGAAGATCTCACAGAAAATTAATGGTTTTTGGGGAATTTAATTTCTCTTTGAAATTATGCCAAACTTTTGGCAAGTGGGACTTGATTGAAAGAACTCATGTGAGTCCTTGAAGAGTGAAGGCCAGAAGAATCTAGAGTCTAGGACCTTTCGGGAGGTCCTTTGTGGTCCAAAATGGCCACCACCAGGCATTGAGTGACAGAATTATAAGATGGAAGAATGTTCATTTTCATCAACACATCTCCTAATTACCATATCTACCCTAGTTTTCCAAATTTTATTTTCCTCCCAAAAATAGTATTTTGAATCACTTTTCAACTTCATTTTTTGTTATTTTGAAAATTTTTTAGGAAAAACAACAGAAACCAAGTAATTTGAAATTTTGGAATACCATGGTATTTTTGGAGCGAGAGATAAAAGGTAATCAATGGGGAATTCAGGATCAATGATTTTAGAAGGAGAAGAATTATAAATTCTACTCAAGTGATCAGCCATAGGGTTTTCTTTTCCTAGTCTATCTTTTATTTCAAGTTCAAATTCTTGGAGCATTAGGATCCATATTATTAGCCTCAGTTTGGAATCACTTTTCTTGAGTAAGAACTTTATAGTAGAATGGTCTATGAAGATGATGATTTTGGAACCTAAGAGATAGGGCCAGAATTTATCTAAGGAAAAAACAACTACTAAAAGTTCCTTTTTAGTGATAGTTTAGTGAGATTGAGTTTCATCAAATGTTTTTGAGGCATAATAGATGACATGAGGAATTTTTTCTCTTCTTTGACCAAGAACAGCCCCAACAGCTCTATCAGAACCATCACACATCAACTTAAAGGGTAAGGACCAATCTGGGGGTTGGATTATCAGGGAAGATGTAAGAGCGGTTTTGAGTTCAACGAAGGATATCTTACAAACCTCATTGAAATGGAAAGGGACATCATTTTGGAGCAACCGAGTGAGTGGGAGGGAAATTTTACTAAAGTTATGGATGAATCACCGATAGAAACCAGCATGATTGAGGAATGAACGGATGTCTCGAACAAAGTTGGCTTCAGGAAGTTATTGGATAACTTCAATTTTGGTAGGATCAACTTCAATACTCTATTTTGAAACTATGTTCCCTAGAACAATCCCATTTGCAACCATGAAGTGAAATTTTTCAAAATTTAACACAAGGTTACACTTGAAACACTTTTTAAGGACTAGAGAGAGTAAATTAAAGCAAGATTAAAATTACTCAACATAAATGGTAAAGTCATCCATGAAGTCTTCCATGTAGTGTTCAATAAATTCAGAAAAGATACTCATCATACACCTCTGGAATGTTGCAAGAGCATTTCAAAGGCCAAAAGGCATTCTTCTATATGTATATGTTCCAAAGGGGCATGTGAAAGTAGTATTTTCTTGGTCCTGAGGTGCGATTGAGATTTGGAAGTAGATGGTGTATCCATTAAGAAAGTAATAGTGTGACTTTCCGGCTAATCGTTCCATCATTTGATCAAGGAATGGAAGAGGGTAGTGATCTTTTCTTGTTTCAACATTCAATTTCCTATAGTTTATGCACACAATCCATTTGTTCTTCACTCGAGTTGTGACTACCTCTCCATGTTCATTTGTGACAATAGTTATCCCAACCTTCTTAGGTACAACTTGAATTGGACTAACCCATTCACTATTATAAATTGGGTACATAATACCAACTTGAAGAAGCTTGGTGATCTCTTCCCTAACTACCTCAAGTATGAGTGTATTGAGTCTTATTTTTGGTTGTCTAATTGGTTTGGATGACTCCTCAATATGGATGTGATGCATGAAAATGGTAGTTTTTATTCTTGGTATGTCATCTAGGGTCCACCCTAAGGCATTTTTGTTTTCCTCTAACACTTGAACAAGTTTGGACTCATCAGTATCGGTAAGTGAATAAGAGATAATGACATGATAAGAGTGATTATGGAAAAGGAATGCATATTTTAGGTGTTCAGGTAGAGGTTTCAGATCAGTCTCATCTTTCATTTGTGGGTTAGAAAACTTAGGAATGGAGGAATGGACTTCAGTTGCTTCAGATTCATTCTTCTTAATACTTTCCAAGGTGGAGCAGTAGAGATCAGAGTTGATGTGGTATTCAAGAGAGTTTTAAAGTTCCTCTAGATTGATGGAGTCTATGAATGAGAGGTCCACATCAACTTCACCATTTATGACTTGGTTAATCATGGTGTAGATTTCACAAGATCTTTTGTCATTAGAACATGAAGAACATGTTGGATTGGGGTTAGATTGACTCTTAGAAGTGTCCTCAGAAGTATGGATTGAGAATGCAGAGTGATCCTCAGATGGGTATCGCATGGCTTGGAAAATGTTGAACTTGACCAGTTGGTCACCGAATTCCATGGATAAGATGCCTAAATAGACATCAATCTTGGTTCTCGCAGTCATGAGCAATGGTCTTCCTATAATTAGGGGATATTGAGAAGAATTTTTCTCACTTCTATGTCAAGGACATAGAAATCAACAGGGAAGATAAGATCATTGACTCGGACAAGGTCATCCTCAATTATTCCCTCAGGACTGGCTGTGCTTCGATTGACCAATTGAATGACAACACCCTTTGGATGTAAGTGACCTAGACCAAGGTTGGAGAATATGGATTTGGGAATGACATTAATTGAGGCTCCTAGGTCCATGAGTGCATCATCAAAGTTGGAACTTCCAATTTGGCATGGAACCGTAAAGGTCCCCGGATCTTTGCACTTTATGGGAATAGACTGCTGGGTGGAAACATTTTCGAAGGTCCTAAGTTTCTTCTTGTGGGTACACAACTCCTTGAGAAACTTGGCATATTTAGGAATCTGTTTTATGGAATCTAAGAGGGGAATGTTGACTTCAACACGTCTAAACATGTTGAGCATTTCAGGACCGGGTTCAAAGGACTTATTTCACTTAGAAATGGATTGAGGAAAAGGAATTGGGTTCCTATGTGGAATAGAAGGAGGTGAGGGAATGGTTTTTGGTTCCTTTTCAAGTTTCTTTTTCTTTTCATTTTCTAGGTCAACATTTAAAGGTGGTTTATATGACTTATCTTGAGGTATAGAAATTTTATTTCCTGATCTAAGTGAAATTTAACTTACATTACCCTTGGGGTTGGGTAATGGTTGAGCTAGAAGTTGGGAAGAATTGGATGGTTGCTGCTGACTAAGGTGGGATGCAAGTTGACCGATTTGGGTTTCAATGTTCTTGAGGCTGGAACGGGTGAAGGAGGAAAGATCTTCCACTACACTTTCCCATGGTTTCTTAGAATAAGTGGCTTGTCCCAGATTGGGATTACCTAGATTTTGGTTCTTGGGAAATCGATTGTATTGGTTTTTGAATTGGGAAGGCTCACTAGGATAATGGAATCCAGGAGGAGGATTGTTCCTTTGAGGTTAAGGAATAAAAGGATAAGGTTGTTTGAAATTACCAACACCTTGACCATATTGAAACTAGTTTGGGTTTTGAGGAGGGAATTGAGGGGGATGAGAGATGGGATTACCATACCTCAGGCCTTGGTTATAGGAAGAAGAAAAGGGCTCAGAGTGAGGTTGGTTGAAATTTCTAACAAATTGACCTGATAGTTGAGGGTTGGTGTTCTGCTGAGAATATGCTGCATTAAGCTCCATTGGTCTAGATGAATCAGATTGACCCTCTTGAAGTTGTGGACATGTGTCAGTTGGATGAGATGAAGAGTTGCAGATTCCACAGTTTTTGACAGGTCCAGGAAAAATTGATTGTGGAGAAGATGAGGTTGAGGATTTGGTAGCCACAACTAATTGTCGCACAAGACCTGTAAGTTCACTCATCCACTCGGTCATCTTGTTCGACTCAATTGATTGATTATCTTAGGCTTTTTTGACTTGATCATGTGCTCGAGTATGGAATTTTTGTGTGTTTACATCCATGTTACTTATGATATCTCTTGCAGCTGTGGGAGTTTTATCAACAAGAGCACTACCACTTGCGGCATCAATGAGAGTTCTCTCCATAACCAATAACTCATCATATAAGTATTAGATCAAGAGTTGATCAGGGATTTGGTGATGTGGGAAGGTTGCAATAATCTTTTTGAACCTATCCCAATATTCATGGAGTGATTCACTTAGGAACTAACATATACCACTTATTTCTTTTTGGATAGAAGCAGTACGAGAAGCCGGAAATAATTTCTCTAAGAAGAGTCGCTTCATATAATTCCATGTGGTTATAAAACCAGGAGGAAGGTAGTAGAGCCATGACATAGAACTGTCAGCTAGGAAGAAAGGGAATGCTCAGAGTTTGATTTGTTCCTCATAAACCCCTTGAGGCTTCATGGAAGAGCACACCACTTGGAACTCTTTAAGGTGAAGATGTGGATCCTCACCGGTTAGCCCGTGGAAATAAGGGAGAAGATGAATCAAACCTGATTTGAGTTCAAAGTCAGGCTTTATGTTTGGATATTTAATACCAAGAGGTTGTTAATTCATATTAGGGGCATCAAGTTCTTTAAGTGTTTGTTCCCTAGGATTGACCATATCTAATTCAATTGGTTGGACAAGGACTGGTTCTGGAATTATTTGATTATCTCTTATGTTTCTCCTAAGTTGGCGAAGTGTTTGCTCAATTTCAGGGTCAAAAAAATCTGATGGATTATTTGGGAGGCTACGGGGCATTCATAAATATGTTTGAAGAAAGAGGAATATGGTTTTTTTTCTTTGTGTAATCCGTTTATGATTTTTATGAGGAAGGCGAGTTTTTCTTTGTGTTTTTTTTCAATTTTTTTTAAAATTTGTTTTTTGGGGTTTTTTACAATAACCAGAAACTAATGACTACATAAAGCACCACCCTAGAAATGGAGCCATTTGAAACATGTGGCCGATTTTCACCTATCTACTGGTCAAGGTTCCGATGCTCTGATAATGTGTATAGTAGCACTCGGGTTGAATCCTCGACGATGATACTTTGTAATAGTCGTTTGTTTTTAGTTGATTGTATTCTGATTGGGGGGTTTGTTTGCAGAGCTTAAATAAAGTGATTAATGATTTGTTTTTTATTTAAAAATTTGATAAATATTTGGGTGAGTTCATTTTTAGGGAGTGAATCTTGTGATATCCTGGAGCTTTGCTTTATATTCCAGTTAATTTAACACTCACTTCACAAGATAATGTTGATTGGAATTACTAAGTGTTGAGGATTTAATCCAAGCCTTAACTTAACTTAGGGTTCTAATATCAATCAGAGTTTGTTGATGGTAGTGTATTTATGGTTCCAATAATCCATGGAACCACACATTAAACAAAACAAGTCATTAATCCATGACATGTTAAGTCCAACATACACAATGTTAAATTAAAGAATATTCATCAAGAAAATACTCTCAATCATTTAACATCCCTAAATTTTGACTCACCCCAATAATATATTTACTCAGACATTTATATTAATATTAATCTGGTTTATATATTTATGATTATGAATTAACAATAGAAGAAAAATAAAGATATAAGAAAAGAGTGGTACGTCAAACACACACACACGAACAATGATGAGAATTAAAAAAACGGACTTTAGATTGAATGAGGAAGAAAAAGAAGGGAAAGGAATTCAACTATATTTAAACTATTTTAAGAACATCAATATTAAACTATAGAAGGTTGATGAGAATAAGATATATTTAAGAATAAACTTTCATTAAAACATAATTACAAAACACAAACTTACAAGATTACAAACGAAGAACAACACAAAAGTGAAAGGAAACAAAGAAAGTAGGAAGGGTATCTCAAGTGAAAAATTGAGTATGGAAGGTCCTCCCAAGACCTTTGAAAGGCTTTGGTCATTCCAATATTTTCTACTATCTTTTGAAATGCCAACCCCTTTGAAGGAGAGGTGGGGATGTATTTATAGCCCAAGGAAGTGGACTGTTTGCATTCCCAATCTGTCCCTCCACTTGGATCGACGATTTGGACATCCATACAGTAGAATCTAGAGATATCTCCTTCTTAAAAGTTGTATATAATAATATTGAACGACTACTATCAAAATTTGGAGGCATTTGCACCTATGGAGTCAAAGTTATGTCCGGTTTATTAAACAATTTTAATCTGTCCATTTCAATCCAATATTTTTGAAGTCCAAAATTTGAAAGGGTTTTTGAATAGGAAGATGCCTTAAAAACCGAATGATTTCTTCAAAAAAGTATTCCACCTATATATCTTCTTTAACAATGAAAAATATCAGCTCGATTTGATTATTACATCATGATATATGTCATAAATATTGTCCAGATTTTAATTCCTGGCCAGAATGGTGGGTTGGACTTAAAGGCATTAGTTGGGCCCCTTGTTCTTGTATTTGGACCTTCAAATTTTTATACATTATTTATTTGGATAATCTCGAACATATGGTGGAGTTTCATAAAATTTGGGCTTCTTGATTTATACCAATAACTCAATCATCATTGATGGTCTAGTTTCATCATAAATTCTTTGGATCTTCTTGTGTTGACCATATGAGCCTTAAAATGGTAGAATTGACCCATGATTCCTTCTAATGATATGTGAGAAATTGAATAAGTAATGATAAAAAACAATAAACACACAATTTTATTTAGTAGGGTGAGAGTTATAAATAAAATAGTAAACTGACTCAATTGGACTACTTCTAAAAATGCTCAAAAATTATACTTAGTATTAAAACATTAATATTTCACACAAATTATTCACATTTCATATAAAATAAGTAAAATAAGTATATTATAAGTCATTAGAATATTAATAAAATCATGACTCCAAGTGCATCTTTTTATTCAAAATCAACATTAATTTTAGTAAAAAAGATATCTGACACACTCAAAACCAAGAAAATGAATTCGTATTGTTTTAGTAATTTAGGAAAATGATCCATAATCCATTTGTGATGTGTAAGAATCAGAATCACCTTATTCCGATACATGATGTGCCTGGTATGACTCAAAGTTTCTGTTATCAGTTTAAAATTGACATTTTAATACAAAAAAGTGTCACTCATTAAAAACTGAGAAAACATACTCGTATTATCTTAATAATTTAGGAAAAAAAATTCACAATTAATTTGTGATGTGTAGGAATAATTCTCACATCAAACCCAACCATGATACAACCTATATGACTCAAAGTGTGTGTTTCCAGTGTAAAATGATATTTTTGTAAAAAACACATGTGGCATACTCAAAACTAAGGAAACACATTCAGATTGTTTTGATACTTTAGGAAAATGATCCAAAAGTCATTTGGGACACGTAGAAATTGACTTCATATTAATCTAATGCATAGTGTGACCAATATGACTTCAAGTGTGTCTTTTTATTCAAAATTGAAATCAATTTTAGTAAAAAAGACAACTGACATACTCAAAAATAAGAAAACACATTCAGATTGTTTTGATACTTTAAAAAAGCTATCCATAAGTAATTTTTGATGTGTATAAATCATATGAACCTCAATCAAATACATGATGTTCTCAGAATGACTCAAAGTGTCCATTATTAGTTTAAAATTGACATTTTAATAAAAAAAGTGTCACTCACTAAAAACTGAGAAAACGTGCTCGGATTATCTTGATAATTTAAGAAAATGATTTATAATTCATTTTTGATATGTAGGAATCAATATCACATCAAACCCACACATGATGTGACCTGTATGACTCAAAGTGCATGTTTCCATTTTAAAATTACATTTAGTAAAAAACACAAGTGGCGTACTCAAAACTAAGGAAAACAATTTGTATTGTTTTTATACTTCAGGAAAATAATCCATAAGTTATATGGGATGTGTAGGAATTAGAAGCACCTAAATTCGATTCACGGTGTGACCGGTATGACTCCAAGTGTGTCTTTTCAATATATAAGTGTTATTTTAATTTAAAATGTGCATCACATCACCAAAACTGAGAAAACGAGCCTAGATTTTTTTCTCATCATTCTATGTACTATTACTTAATTAATTCCATTATCATTTTTATTTTACACTTATTTAGTTAATTTTTACAGAGATAATGCTTGAAGATGAACAATAAATGGCATGTGACATACAAAAATCAACTGCAACGCAATATGATTCACAATGTTCCTGGTATGACTCAAATTTTAGAATAAAATTAACACTTTTTATTTAATTTATTTCTTTATATTATTACTAACATATGATTTTTTTCTTATATAGGTGTGTTCTTTTTCTTGAGTAGGGGTGACTTGTTCTTTTATATTAGTGCATTCTTTTTCTCTATAATAGTTTTTTTCTTGTATTTGTGTTGGAAATTTAATTTCATTTAAATTATTTATTTTTATTTGATTTTTCTAATTTATGGTGCTATTTTTGCTGCTGCAGTGTGCTGTTACAACACACCGTAGTATGCCATATTTCTGGTGTTGTAGTGTGATATAATATCAAACTACAATATTCTCCTTTATTAGTGCTTTTAAAAGTGATTATAAATTATTCCTTTATCAGCCCATTTAGTAGCGCTGATAAAGGACTCCTTTATCAATGCATTTATTAGTGCTGATAAAGGGACCACTTTTCAATGCTAAATAAATGATCTAATAAAATACTAGGCCTCTTAACTATGCCGGGTAGTCAGTACTTTTTTAGTGTTGATGAAGGCCTATTCTAGTGCTGTTAAAGACATCTTTTTTTGTAGTGATTACCACTTTTTTTTATTACCAGTCACACATTTACCCTAGTTTGATATGACACTTTGGGATCCCTTTTATTTACTATACAACTGTTATTCCATCTACTTAGTTTCCATATGTTTACTTTGATTGTTTTATTATATTATATTATTTATTTATTTATTATTTATGCTAGTACATGATACTGAAGATATAGTATCCCCACTGATGGACTTAGAACCTCACTGCTAGTCGAAAACCTCCTGTGTACAGGGAGATGCACATGAGGTCATGTGGTACTCTAGTTAAGATCTGATGGTTTGGGTTAGAGCATTACAAAATGGTATCTGAGGATTTCTTATTCTTTTATTTTAGACTAATCTCAAGCATGGTAGAAAAGAGATAACTATGTGGGACTCATGCAGAGGAGTTTCCATATACCTATCCATCTTATGTGTGATAGACCTCTAAGTTACCTTTGATAAGATTTCTTTATTGTTTTTATTATATTTTCAGGTGTGTTTATGCATCATGATTGGGAATGTAGGATCACATTCCATATATATACCTGTTATTATGCTATATATTAGTTCTTTAATTTAATGCCTTGAATTGTGCTATCTATTTGGGATAGACTTGTATTATTTTTTGTGTGATATATCTATACTGACATTAATAAGTATAATATGAGCATGCTATTTTGTTTGTATATATATGATTGAGACTAACGTATAACTAGGAGGGATATAATTTAGCTTGTGTGTAGACTCCTAGGAGTACCTTTGCGTGATCCCATAAATTGATTATGATATGTCCTAATGGATTTGGGTTTTTTTCAAAGTGCCTCCTTCATGTTATATAAGATGTCCCCTCAACATAGTCTTATGAGACTACTTACAAAGTGAGGATGTAATTATCCCGCAAAAGAGGATATTCCCGATCTACCAATAGATGTGTATGAGTATGCAATTGAGCATGCTCCCACACCTGCTTTATGGTTTAGGCAACATTGTAACATCTCAGGTAAATAAATAATATGAAATTTTCTTATTTATTAATATTTGTGAATTAAATATTAATTATACTTTAAAGGTGATTCTATATTCTATGGTGTACCCAACACACAACAATGGGTTTCTTCAAAAATCTCATATTCTACATAAGGCTGAGTCATACTGAAAAATAATAATATAATATTATTTTAAATAGTAGTTAACACCTAGCCGTTGTATTGACAGGAATGAACAGAACTAACTACAATATTATTATACATGTTTGTTAAATATTTTTACATTTATCCAATAAAATTTAGAGGCTTAAAATGTGAATGGATTTGATTTTAAGAATGAAATACTCTAATATTCTTTAAAAGGTCGATTTACCACATTTTGATGGCAAACCCTTTTTAAATATAGTTTTATACTTTTATATGTTCCATTTGACAAAATAAAATTTTTCTTTAGAATAGGGACATCAAAATTTACTTTGGAATTTTTTTTGGTATTTTTCTAATAAAGTTCATTTTTTAATGAATAGTGAAAATATTGCATTTTAATTCAAAACAGCCTTTTAATCTAATTTATTTATATAGTTATATTGTCCTTTTAATTGGATTTAAAGTGTAATTGAATTATATTTTTACCATTAAAATCCAATTTTGTTTATTGGAAGTAATTTCACTTTGAAATTGGACATAAAAAAGTGTCAATCTTTTGATAGTTATTATTTTTTAAAAACATGTTTTTTGGTTTTGACAACGGGAATTAATATTAAATTAATTCTGAAAATTATGTGTTTTGAATTTAAAAAAATGGATTCCATATTTGGAATTAGGAGTTCCAAATTGTGTAAATAGGTTACTTTTATTTTTATACATTATGAATATTAACTTTAGTAAATATTTTATTTACCATGGTTAAAGGGTAAATCTGGTAAATAAGGGTAAAAAGATAATATTATAATAATATTAAATTACCCTAACACATGTCCTAACCCTATTGGATGATACATGTCCGACCATGGGCATCCTTGGGTCGATTTTGGGACCCCATGGAGCCACTTGTAAGTGAAAATGACATTTTATAAAAATTAATTTAAAGTTAAGAAAAATGTAACATAAACATATATCTTTTAGTAAAATAATTTTTATATAGGGTTATATAAGTGATATTTTCAACTATAAATTGTCATTGGAAAGATAAAAATATTTCATACATCATGATATTTTATTTATAATTTTTAGACATCAAATAAATAAATTTATTTATGACATAATGATGATGTAATTATTACCTCATTAATGAATGTTTTAAATAAATAAGATTATAAATATTAAAATAAATTTATTTTGAAACTTTTTATGTTATAAAAAAAATTTATGGATGATTATGATTTGTTACCTTTGAATTAATGAAGTTTTTTCGAATTGATCAAGTTGTTATGGATTTTTAAAAAGTCATGATATGAATAGTATAAAAAAGTGACATAAATGAGTTTTTAAATCAATTAATATTTTATTAAATGATAAAATAGTCCAAAAAATCTAAGATTCGTCCAAATGACATATATGATGTTACAAATGTCATCTATGATCTATTTTGGGTCACTTGTCTTTTTATAGTAAATATATTAACCATATAGTATGAATATACAAGAAGACATGGTAAAAGTTAAATATGTTAACAAAGGGTTAAATAAAAAAGATAAGGATTAAAAAAATATTCAAAACCTGTCCAATTCTTATTGGATGATTTTATTTAGACTTATATTCATATTATATTAGAATTTAATGAGTTTTGGACCTTTTTAAATCAAAAATAATTTTATAATAAAATAATATTTCAAAGCTTTCCTAAAGTGCCCCTCCCCCCTCTTATAAAAGGGAACCACCTCTAACCCATTACTCACAACTCTCAAGACCCTTGGATCATCCAAACTCTGCTCCAATAAGCTCCCAACATCCCTAAATTCCACATATAAGCCTTACTTTGGACAGAAGACAATTCAATAAAGACTTTTGGTTCAAACCAAAGGGAGTTACCCGATTTAAAGGTAACGTCTTCTCTCAAGTTCTTTTCTTTTATTTTCCATCTCCAACCCCCTAAACTCTCTTTATTACATTATTTTTATAAAAAAACCAGTTTCCTCAATATACTAGGTTGTTTTTATGAGGATTATTTGAACTAAACTTTCACACACCTCCATCTAATGGATACGAACATACTATTTCTATGGACGGTGAACTACTGCCTCATGAAACGATGATTGTTAAAATATATCCTATCACCTCTCATGGTGGACATTATGATGGAAATGTATTTATATGTGATATATATTATATTTATATTGTCTCTATGCTTCTGTATTTTTCATTTATAGCATAACTTTATGGTTTCCATAATGGGTAAATACGATAATTTCATTTGAGGAAGTGCAGACTACCGCCCCCTCAAAGTGATATGACTCATTCATGCCATACGTGGTACATATAAAGGATGGTATTAATGAAATTATATATGATATTATACAAGAATTATAATATACCTATTTATCATTAAGTTTCCAATCCATTAAATACGAAATATAAATGAAAGTAGCGTTCATGCGTACGTACAACTTACCGTCTCCATGAACGGTGCATTTCATTTCTTATCTCCAAATGTTATGTACTATTATAAATACATATATATACTGGATACATATGATACATATGATATCTAAATCATGAATATCATTATGTAGATAATGGAATTTTGACCACATGGACAACTTGTAATTATAAGAAGTTCATTTTTGACTCAAGTACCAAATATCGACAAAACGACCGTTATTAACTTAAATGATCATGTAATGTTTATAACATGGTAATAAGTGATATAAAAGGAATAATAAACTTGAAAAAGGTTCTGAATCAAGTAGAAATTAACTTTAGTTTATTATTCAGGAGATTAAAGAATGAACGAGTCAAGTCAGACATGAGGTAAGGGACTTCGTCTCAATCTCCTTTCATTGAGGCATACTTCGATTTATACATGAATTTATTTTATACATTGTATAATAAACCCTTTTGACTTTTAATTTCATTAAAAGGGAATCTTTTTCTACAAAGTGTTTTACTAAATGAAAGAAATAATGTTTCTTTTAACGTACATGGTGACAACAACCTTTCCACACCCGTGAACATTATTTGATATTTGGCTTCCTTAATAAGTCGTAATGTTTTTAATAGGAAAATAAATACCATATACTATTTTTACGTATTTTGGTATTGTAAATGGTTTTGATAATGGATTAATTATCTCAATATATTGAAATTTTATATTGTGATTGCAATGTGGAAATGTTATCTTTCTTTTATGATTGTTTTATGTGTTATGATTATGTTATTGTTCTTGGGAATTGTTTACACATACGGGTGGTTCCATGATAAACCTAGGGCGGGTGAGCCCGAGATATCTCTCCAATGCATTGGGTAATGTGATGAAGGTAAATGTTAATGTTTATCCTAAGAGATTTAGGGAATATACTATGATGGGTATTCCAAACATAACTCTCTACATAGCTGTGAAATCTATAACGTAAGTATGTTATGGATGCCACAAGTTATCTTTATGATTTATGATTTCTATGTGTTATTCATAAATCTTATGATTTCAAGAGGTGTGTTAAATAGCTTATGTTTTGTATGTATTGATAGACTAATGATTTCTTTCTTTATTTTATAACCCTTACTGAGATTTTTATGCTCATCCTAAGTTTTTGAAATGTTTTTCACAGGGTATAAGGTAGGGTAAGAGAAAGGAATAATTCAAGAATATTTATATCAAGAAAATAATTCTTGTTTTCTTTTAAGAATTTTTATTTTATGAAAAAATGGATACTGAGTAGAAGTGGATACTTTGTAATATTTGAGATATAATGTAATTGTTATGGCCTAATTATCTAAAACTCTAAACCTAAAAATATCCTCAATGTGAATTATTAACTTAATTTATGATTATGTAATGTTTAAGGCTGGGGCCTTATAAACATGGTGTGTAACACCCCTAGTTTTTTAGGAATTATTTTTTTTCCGAATAAATTAGATTTCATTGATGGATTGTATAGTACACTACACCATGTTAAGATTTATCTACACAAAACACTAAGTTTATCTTGAGTAACATGCAACATTGAGTTTGGATTGCATTACATGCAACACTGGGCTTAGTTTTCTTTACACTCAACACTGAGTTTAAATGAAACGTGACATATTATTAAAATATTACTATTTGATATGATAGTTGTCATCTAGCTGTTGGATTGGCGGTTATGAGTAAAATTAAATAAATTATAAAAATTTAGTTTAAACATGTATATAAAATGAATTCTTTTATTACCAATCAACTATAAATGAATATAAAATCCTTTTAAAAATAATAGGAAATATTTTTCTGAAAAACTATTTTTATGCACACAAGTGTGTTTTACATAAATAAATTAAAAAATCAATTTAATGAATTATATTTATACATTATATATCTAATATAATTTTTAAAATCCATATTATTTATTTTATAAACAAGAGTTAAGAATAAACCCAATTTTATGCTTAAAAACTGTATTTTTCTAAAAAGTAGTTTTACTGTCTTTTAATGAAACACTTATCTTAAAACTAATTTTTGACATTTTTATATATTATATTTGAAAAAATAAACCTAATTTTTAAAATATTAATGTCAAAATTATCTTAGGGTGAATTTTTGGGATATTTCATAAAAGATTCATTTTTTATAAATAGTGAAAAATACTAAATTTTAACTAGAAACTGTCTTTTTGTTTGAATTATTTATCCAATTAAATTATATTTTAAATTGATTTTAAATTAAAATTAGTTCAATTATACATATAGTAATCCAATGTAGGTAATTGGAATCAATTTCATATTTAAATTGGATATAAAAACTTTGTAAACTTTTGAATATTTTTACTTTAAAAAACCCACTTTCTCACCGCATTTGTCTTGCCTCTGAGTGCATCAACACTTTAAAAAAATATAAAATATGAGGTAATATTGATTTTAAAATTTACATTAAAAAAATCCTTTGATACCATGTATTGGAGATTTATCTTCAAGGTTCTTCAAGGTTTTGGATTTAGTTACTCCTTTATCACTGTAATCAGAACCCTGTTCAACTCGACCTCTATTTCCATTCTGGTCAATGGATCACCCAAGGGCTATTTCAAATGCACTAAATTTTTTAGGCAAGGTGAACCCCCCTCTGCCATTCTTTTCTCTATTATGGAAGACTATCTTAGTCTTCTGCTCACTCGTCTTGTGGATCAGACCAAACTTAAGCCCATTCATGTTTCTAAGAATGTGAATGCTCCCACTCACCTATTATATGCTAATGATATCATCCTTTTCTTACAAGGTGATAAAAGAAATATTCAAAACCTCAAAAATTATCTCTCTCAATATGAATAATTTTCTATTCAAACCACTAGTTGGAAAAAATATTTTATCTGCTTTGAAAAAAAAATTCCTCCTAGTAGGAAATGTAACATTATCAGTGACTTAGGCCTAAAAGAAGGCTCTTTTCCTTTTACTTATCTTGGAGTTTCCATTTTTTGGGGCAGACCCAAGTCCTATTACTTTTCTATAATAGTTGACCAAGTTCATAATCATCTATCTTCTTAGAAATGTAAATACCTCTATATGGATTGCAGAATATGACTAGTCAAATCTAATATTGTTTCTAAGATGGTTTACTCCATGATGGTCTAGAAATGGCCTGTTGGTCTTATAAAAAGATGAATATATCAATAAAAATTTTATTTGGACATGTAGCACTCTAGAAAGAAAACTTGTGACCGTCCCTGGGTCAAATTGTTGCAAACCTATTGAAAAGGGTGGTATTGGAATAAAAAATCATAAATACTTTAATGAGGCCCTTCAAGACAGACTCACTTGGAACCTTATTTATAACAATTCTGATTCTATTGATTTTCTCAAAAATAGATTTCTTAGAAAACTTAAGGAAGGTGATTTTAATTTCATCAACTCTTCTATCTGGCCATCCATTAAGAAATTTTTTCTAATATTATGAATAATTATAGATGGATGGTTTCCAGGGTTTCCTCCATGAATTTATGGTTGGACAATTGGACCGGTATGCCCTTAATATCTATGCTTCCTCTAGATCAAACCCTTAAGAATACCAAATATTCAATTAGAGATATACTAAATTATCAAAATGATCATCTCCCAGAAACCATTATACATACCATTGACAACTACCCTTTCTCAAACACTGATGACTTTTTAATTTGGGAGCCTGCTCACAATGGTATGCTTAACTAATTTTTTTTATAATCATTATTTTTGTAATTATGAAAGTGATTTTGGTTGGTTAAAATATTTTAACAAACCTTGGATAAAGACTTCAATATTCACTCTTATTTGGTGCCTTTCTCACAACAAAGTTACCACTGATAGATGCCTTAAATCATTTAGAATTCAACTTTTTTCTAAATGTAGACTCTGCAACCAACACAGAGAAGATGCTAATCATCTCTTTCTTTCTTTTACCACTGCTTCTTCTCTTTGGAGATATATTTTTGACATATTTGACTGCAGATGGTTGATTATTGACTCTATTAACTCTCAACTAAAGTGATGTGTGGAAATGAAAAGTTCTCAGCAAATTAAGAACCTTTTTCTTACTGCTATTGTTGAGCTCCATCATGTGATCTGGTATGATAGAAATGCTATTATTCATAAAAATTACTCATTCATCCATAATTAAGGTCAGATGCGAATCCTTATTTCCATACGCTAAACTTAATAGCTGCAAAAGGGACATTGCAACAACACTGTTGATGACTTTGGAATTATGCGATGTCTTCGGATTTATGGGAACTTTTTCCAACCTCATCACACTTTTGAAGTGTTCTGAAGATCTCCTTTTCCTGGATGGATTAAAGTAAATGTGTATGGTACCTCCAAAGAAAATATGGGTCCTGCAGGTTGTGGCTCCATCTTCAGGAATCACCTTGGTTAGATCCTTGGATGCTTTCTTGGTAGCTGTGGAATTGCCTCTTCTATAGAGGCTGAAATGATGAGTATGTTTGGAATAATATCTGTATTGAAAGTGATTTGACTACCATTGTGCAAGCTATTTGGAATGATGTGATACATCTTTCATGGCTTATTACTACCCATTGTATGGATTACATCCACTCACTTCTTGACATTAATTACATTATCACTCATGTTTATCATGAAGCACACATGGTTGCAGATGGACTTGCTAATAAGAGAATAAATCAAGACATTACCTGGATCGATGATCTACCCTATGATCTTCTCCCTCTTCATGATAAGGATTGAAACATGATTCCATTTTTAGACTCTTGTAACCACTTTCTTTCTTTTATAATATTTATGCCTTGGTTGACAACCAGGTTTCTCACTGCATTTGCAGGATCAATTTTAAATTAAATAATGTCCCTTATGTGAATAAAATTTTGGAAAATGGATTTCATATTTGAAATAATAATATTTAATATTATCTAATACAATCAACTTAATTTTTGGTCATAATGATTAGCGAAAATAGTTAAAATTAATTAACGCGATTAACATTAAAACGGGATGTTGCACATTACATGTGTTTGTATTAAAATTAATTTTAAAAATACATAGAATTTTTATTTAATGAATTGGAATTTATATTTAGAATCAGTGGGTCTAAATCATATAATAAATCTCTTTTTAATTATAACCTTAATGGATAAAATACCTAAGAAAATAAAAATATACAAGTTACCTTGGTAAAAACTATAAAGATAAAATTGAGTAAACTTAAATACTAAGGAATAACTTGATAAAAAATGTTTTTCTTTTGTGTGGTAGAGGTATTTATCAACCAAGTATTTCCTCACCTCCATTATTTTTCTATTTATGAGGCATATGAGGTATGTGAGACCTCCAAATAGTGAATACTTTTGGGTATTTATAAGAATGTCACTTCTCCTCTGTAATGACCCGCCGATTCTCATTGGCGTGAGAGCACAATGAGTCATTACATGGACTTAAGCGACATCCCCAAGATTCCAAAGGCTGGAAATAAATTCTGAAGGGTTTCAAATAAAAGTGGGGGATGATTTACCATTTAATAAATAAACCAATAAACCAACCAACCATAACTAAACATTCACTATATGATGCATGAATAAATTAAAGACAACTCAACAACTTCATGTATCTCAAAACCACATCAAAGTATACAACAATGGAACAATAACTAAGTATCAAAGTACACAGTAAATAAATGACACAAGACTCTCAAAATATCACATGAATCCATTCTCCACAAGCTCTAAGCTCCACAATCTCCAAACAACCCAAACATCACGAGGTAGTACTAAAAACATGGGAAACATTACCTTTACCCCTGTCCTGGAAGATAGAATCTGCAAAAGAACCAAAGTGCCAAAGTATGGGTGAGTATAAAACTAAGTAGGTTTTCCCCAATGACTTCCCTACTCCTGCTACTAGTATATAAGAGTTAGCAACAATTATATAAAATAGTTTATATAAAACAATTTACCAAAACATTTTATAACCGAATAAAAAAAAGTTCTAAAAAACGTTTGCAACCAAGTGAAAACAAAACCAAATGAAACCAATTTCCAGAAAGTTATTTTTCTAGAAAAATAACTAATCAAATATTTTAAACCCATTCTTTTTATCATTTGGCATACCCATTTCCATAGTTCACAACACATCTATACATGCATGCTTCATTTGACAGTTCTATACTCATGAGCGGTCTCTTGTCCAATTACCTTATGTCCCAATGAAACACGCCCCCGATCCAAGGTCACATCCCTTATACCCCAATGTTACTCATCCCTTATTAAGGTCCGTTCAAGAATGAACTCACACCAACACCATTTATACAAAATATTTCCATTTCCAAAACAAACCACTTCAATAAAACTGAACTTTTATTGAAAACCAAAGCACAACCAATTTCAAAGAAACATTTAATTTCAAAAAAACTTCCCCTTTTATTAAAAAAACTAATCCCATTTATGTTCCATCAATCTAGAAAAATTCCATTTTTAAAACCCATGTTTTAAAACCAAGAACCAAAGCATTCATTTAAAACCCCCAATTTTCCAGATTTCACAACCATCACTCAAGAAGGTTTCCAACAAGTGTTCAACAACCAAATCACAATCAATTAAACACCACACATTAAATTTGAAATAGTTCCAATCAATTATACTAAGTGGAGTTGAGAAAGAATCCTCCTAACTCAAAGGTTTTGATGAAAACCACAACAAATGAAGAACACTCAAGAAAACCGAGTTGATTCTTCAAGAACCCGCCTTAGATCTCTTCTCCTAGAAAGACCAAGACCAAATATCATCATATTTGGAATCCGAACACTTATATCTACCCATAACAGGCATATATATATAAGAAAATAAGAGAAGAGGAGAAGTATATCTAAGTAGATCTAATAAGCCGATGAAGAATGATGAAGAACAATCACATACCTCAAGAATTTGGCTTTGATTCACCAAAGAAAGCCTTAATATCGCCTCCAAAATGATTGGGAGAGGTTATACTACCTTTAAGGGAGAGTAATATCGAGTTATGGCCACTTAGGATAAAAAAAAAGTCATTTAGAGGCAAAAACATGTGAGATCCACTTTTTTAGGATCTCACATAAGTTCCTGCATGATTAGACAAACCGTACGCTAACAGTGCGTTAGCCATTGCCTCGACAGACCCTTGCACGACCTCCTCACACTATCTCCCAAACCATGCTCCAACCGTGTGGGAGAAACTGCCTCAAAAGTTCCAACTACGCATGGTTTGGCTGCATGGTTAGACGAACCGTATGCCTCCTGTGTGACTTCCAATTTTCCCGCAAAACACCTCCAAAGTTCTCCCAACTCTCCCAACCATCACCTTTAAACTTTATAACCATGAAAAGAATTAATTAAGGGTTATATAATAGAAAATGGGGGTACTACATTCTCCCCACCATTGGTCTTTCCATCCTCAGAAATTATAAAACCCTCACCCCCCTAAAAGAGTTCAGGCCACTACTCTTTCATTTCATTCCCACGTTCCCAAGTCTCTTCCTGAATCTTACCATATTGCCATAAAACCCGCACTAGATCGATGATTTTTCCTCGCAAGACTTTATCTTGCCTATCCACAATCTGTACCGAGATATGTATCAAAAAATCATCTGACTCTAGGTCAACGTGATCCCATCTGATCACATGGTCAGGATTAGGCTGATACTTTTTCAACTGACATACATGGAACACATTATGCACCGAAGTGAACCGTGGTGGTAATGCCAACCAATATGCCACCTCCCCAACCCATTCTAGTATCTCAAAAGGGATAATGTATCTAGGAGATAATTTTCCCCTCCCAAAATGATGATGTCCAAGCCTTGGAGATATCCTTAAGAAGACATGATCACCCACAGCGAACAAAAATAGTCTTCTATAGTGATCTGCATAATATTTCTAACGACTCTGAGCTGTCTCCATCCTCTTTCTGATCAACTAGATCTTTTACGTTGTTTCTTGTACAAGGATAGGCCCAACTAGTGAAGTTTCACCTATTTCCACCCAGTATAGTGGAGAACAACAAGGACGCCCATACAATGCTTCAAACAGAACCATATGTATCAAGGCCTGATAGATATTATTGTATGAGAACTCCACCAAGGGTATATGATCCTCCCATGAGCCACCAAAATCCATTACACAAGCCTGAAACATGTCATCCAACGTTTTTATCATCTGCTCAGATTGCCTATTCGTATAGGGATGATACGCCGTGCTCATAGTCAACTAAGTTCCAAGAGCTTGCTGTATGGATTTCCAGAAATGAGACGTGAACCTCAGATCTCTATCTGAGACTATTGAAACCGGAAAACCATGCCACTTTAACACTTCTCAGATGTAGATTTTTGACAAATCCTCCACTACATGATTTTCACGAATAGGGATGAAATGGGCCGACTTGGTAAGATGATCCTTTATCACCCATATGGAATCGTGTTTCCAAACCATTCATGGAAGACCTATAACAAAATCCATCACTATTTGCTCCCATTTCCACACTGGGATAGGTAAAGACTGCAACATTCCAACTGGTCTCTGATGCTCTGCTGTTGGGAAAAAATCCCTCAAGGCATCATTGAAGCATTTTTGAGGTGATTGTGTTTGTTGACAAAGTGGGCATCTGAGTGGTGATTGTTGACAAAGAAAAACAATGACATACAAACTTGTTGACAAAGAGGATTTCATGATGGAATGTTGAGTTCAAGAGATGAGTTCAATGATCCATGTTTGATTCAAGAACGTCGACAAAAGGAATGGATGATCTGGAGACGGTACAAAAGAACAGATACAAGGTGGCGCCGTTTTCCAGTGTTTGCCAAATTTTTGATCCTGAAAATCGACAAATGAAGAAAAGTGTTTTTGGAAAAGGGACTTGCGCGCCAAGGACTTGGAGTATAGGAAACTTGCGCGCCATATGTTTTTCAATATCATAAGATCAAAATATGGCTAAGGAAATAGGTTCGCACAAGTTTGGGAGTTGGTCGCGCAAGTGTCTAAAAGGACAGAAGACTTGCGCGCTGAGGCTGGGTCGCGCAGGTGACTTGCACGCCGTCGTGCAGGGTGGTCAATTTGCCTATAAATACTAGACCACCCCTATTCATTTAGTACCAGAGTTCAACACTTTGAGAAATCAGAGCTCCCGTCGTGCAGGTGTGGTGGTCGCACAAGTGGTGTGTGTGGTCGTGCAGGTGGGACTTGCGTGCCAGGGTGATAGTTGCGCGCCAGTGTTTGAAGCTGCGCGCCAATGAGGAGTTGCGCGCCAATATTGGATTGGGCATAAAAGGAAGTGAGTCGCGCAGGTTTGGAGTTGAGGAAGCTTGATTTGCGCAAGTGTCTGAGGAGGACTTGCGCGCCCGTTGTGACTTGCGCGCCGATACTTGTGCGCTGAGGTTGACTTGCGCACCAAGTAAGGTTTATTTCCAGCAGTGAATTTCGGGCTGCGTGAAAGCTGTAAGTTTTCCCGATACCTTCGGTGCAAAGAGATATTCATTTACGGGTAAAAATTGGGCTTCAAAAGAGCATATACTTACAGAGGAAGATGCATTCCTTCATGCAAATGAAGAGACCTACAGGTCTCTAAACTGTGAGTGGATTCCTTCCAAGAGCAGTGAGCAAAGGAAGAGAAAGAAGGTGATCCTCTCCATCGACAGTGAGCCAGAGAGAGAGAAACAGGGAGTGACCCTTGGGGAAGCAGTGAGCTGACCCTAAACATTGTAAAAGCAGTGAGCCTGGGCATAGAAGTGATCTAGCCCGAACATTGTAATCCACAGCTAGTGAAGTTTAGTGGAATTGGTATGACCGGAAACTTGTCAGCGTATGCTCCTTGGACATAGCCCTTTGCAGTGAACCAAGTAAAATTTTTGTGTCCTGTGCATGGTTTACTTTCTATTTACTTTGTGCAACAGGAAAGAGAGAGAAGAGTGTTTTTCTTAACAGCGAAACAAGATCAGAACGGGCGTTAATTTTAAATTAGTCATACCCTGATTCACCCCCCCTCTCAGGGTATTCAGCTTTGTGGACCTAACAATTGGTATCAGAGGGAAAGGTTGACAGTTGTTCTTCTCTCAATGGAGGTCACTAATCATAAAGGGATTCCGATCTTCGACGGATGTAATTTTCAGATATGGAAGAATCGAATGCAACACTATTTTGGATCCTTGGGAATGGATGTGTTTTCAGCAGCTATGCATGGTATCACAGCTGATATTGATAGTGGTGCATTATCAGAATCTGAACATAGAGAGTTGGATGCTGATTCCAAAGTAATCAATGCCTTAGGGGGAGCCCTCTCTAATCCCATTTATACAAAGGTGATGTCATGAAAAACATCACATGCCATGTGGGAAAAGCTTTTGAATATATATGAAGGGGATACAAAGGTGAGAGAGGCAAAGCTGCAAGTGTTGTGGAACATGTATGAAGATATGAGAATGAACCCGAATGAGTCTGTTGATGCATTCTTTGATAGGGTAAATTATGTGGTAGAAGACATGCGGGGTCTTGGAGAAATTATCGAAGATATAAAAATTGTGAAGCACATATTGAGAAAACTTCCACCTCGGTTCAATCCGAAAGTTTCTGTTTTGGAAGATAAAGACCCAAAAGAACTGACATTGGATAACCTGCACAACACTCTTGTTGCATATGAAATGAGAAATGATGATAACGAGACTGTGGAAAAGGGGAAATCCAAAGAGGTGGCATTAAAGGCCATGAAGAAGCTCACAATTGAAGATTCTAATGAGGAAGAAGAGACAGATGAGGTGATGTCATTCCTTTCTTCAAATCTGCAAAGAGGAAGAGGGAAGTTTAAAGGGAAACTTCCACTAGCATGCTTTCGATGTGGAAAGGTTGTTCATCTTGCGGCAAGATGCCCCAAGAAGTTTCAAGATAACGATAATGATGATGATGAACTTGAAATTCCCAAGAAGAAGACTTCAGCATTTGTAAAAGGGAAGAAACGATTCAAGAGAAATTTCTTCAAGAAAAAGAATTTTCTTTCACAAGAATTTGAAAGTTCAGATGAGTCTGAGGATAAAGAGGTTGAGGAAATAGAAAATTGCAGAGATTGTGGGGTAAATGCCTTGGTGGCGATTGTTGGTAGTTCTCAGAAAAAGGAAGAAGCTGACGCTGAAGAAGAAGAAGAAATTGAAGGGAGAATTGATATGGAAGCCGAATTGGAAGCAGCTCTTGAGGAGATAGACGTTTGGAGAGCCAAAACGAAGAAAGCCAATAAAGTGGTTCATGATGCCAAACTCTATATACAACAACAGGATGAAGAAAAGTCTGAGCTTTTAGAAGAAATTGATAGACTAAAATCCTCAACACCAGAGAGCTCAGAAAATATTGTTGAGTATAAGCTTAAAATTGAGGAACAAAAGAAGGAAATTGATTGTTTGACTAACACAGGAAAGGAGCAGGTCAGATGTATCAAAGAGCTTGAAGAAGAAGTGGTCAGTCTGCGACAAAAAAATTAAGGATCAAGAAAAACTCTTGACCCCCAATGTGATATCAGAAAAGCAGGCCATTCAGAAGAAAGAGAAGATGAAAGAGGAGCCTAGTAGTTCAGCAGGGAAGAAGCAGCAATTGAGCTCAGATGTTAAGGCCATTTCACGGCTAAATCAGGAACAAAAATCTGTGACAATTTCAGTCAGACCGCAAGCAACCGTCCCAAAATTGAAGGTTGATTTGGGCATAAAACAGAATCAAAATATTCAAAGATACCAAAGGGAAAATCATAGTGCTGAAGTATCACAAAGGAATGCATCCTATATCAGATGTTATTGCTGTGGGAAAATGGGACATTCATAGTATGTGTGTTCCATAGCCAAGAGATATAGAAGGGAACAGGAACAGAGATGGAATCCAAACAGAGAATGGTTTTCCAAAACATATTTCGAAGGACACTGTTTTTGGTGTGGAGGTTTTGAACACATGGCTAGGTACTGCACTTCGACCATTCAGAAAAATGTGCCAAAGCAGAATCAAAATGTTCGCAAGCAGTAGATCAATAAACTGACAAGTGAGTTAAAAGTTCAGAACAGATTGGCAGCTCTGCAAGATGAAGCTATTCCATCATAATATGAGAAAGAACAGAAGCCTCAATCCATGCTTATTATGAAAGAAAAATTATGGACCAAGAAGAAGAAAATTGAGAAGGACGTAGTTGCTGAAATTGCCCTTAAAGCATCAGATCGTTCTGGTGTGTGGATTCTTGTGGTTGTATGTCTCACATGACAAGCAATAAGGATCTGGTTACAGGCATAAAATATGAAAAAGAAGGAGTTGTCAAATTTGGAAATGATGAAGGCCTGAAGATTGTTGGCTCAGGAAAAGCCAAGTTTGGGGGCAAAGAAATGAGACGTGCTGATGTCTTGGTAGTAGAGGGTCTCAGTCATAACTTTCTTAGCGTTAGTCAACTATGTGACTCTGGGCACTCTATCCTATTTACCAAGAAGATGTGTATTGTCAAAGTAAAAGATGGATCAGTCATTCCATAGGGAAAAAGAACAAAGGGAAATCTTTACCTGGTAGGTGGGGAAGAAGATTCGTGCTTTTTATCCATAGAAGAAGAAAACCAGCTGTGGCATAAGTGACTTAGCCATCTATGTCAACCATCCATGAAAGATCTGGTAAAGTTTGATGCCGATAGAGACCTTCCCAAACTATCATGTGATCGCACTCATACGTGTGATGCTTGTCAACAAGGGAAGATCATCAGAAAAACATACAGGCCAAAGGAACAGAAATCATCCAGAGTGCTCGAATTGGTACATGCTGATGTATGTGGACCTATTTTACCATGAGATATAAATGGTCAAAGGTACTATGTTATTTTCATTGATTATTATAGCAGAATGGCCTGGGTATTCATCATTACCCATAAGACAAAGGTGTTCAGTTGTATAAAGCAGTATAGGAGGGAATCAGAAAAGATGCTTGGGCATAAAATTCTGAAGTTTCGTACTAATAACGGTACGGAATTCAAAAACAGTCAGGTCGAAAACTATCTTGAGAAACATGGGATAAGGCATCAAGTTTCATCAGTAAGAACTCCCCAACAGAATGAAGTGGTTGAAAGGAGAAATCAGATCATCAACAACATGGCCAGAACAATGCTTATTGATAGGGACCTACCAGAGAAATTTTGGAAGGAAGCAGTTTTGACATCGGTCTATGTTTCAAACAGGTCTCTGTTGTGTCCAAAACAAGGAAAGACTCCGTATGAACTATGTTACGAAAAGAATCCAACATTGAAATACTTTCGAATATTTGGAATTAAGTGTTTCATTCTCAACAAAGAAAATCATAGGAAGTTTGAGGCACGAGGAGATGAAGGGATATTCCTTGGCTACTCAGGGAAAAGTAAAGCATATAAATGCTTCAACAAGAGGCTGGGAAAAATTGTTGAGAACAATGATGTAACTATAATTGAAAATGAACAGAATTCTCAACGACCTAGTGAACAATTTTTGGATGAAAGTGATGATGAGGTAAGAGAAACAAGGGGAGTAGAAGTGGCAGAGGCTGACTCCAAAGAAGATACTGATGATGAACAAGAAAGTGTAAAGTCTGTGTCTGCAAGGAAGCCAAAGAGTCGAGATGAAATTGATAGGCAGAATATCATTGGTGATCAAACAGCTCCAGTTCAGACTCGAAGAATGAAATCATCACAGCAAACATCATTTTTGTCTCAGGTGGAGCCGAAATGTTTTTCCGATGCAGCTGAAGATGAAAACTGGGTTCAGGCTATGAATGAAGAGCTTGATCAGATTGAGAAGAACCAAACATGGGAGATTGTTTCGAGGCCAGTAGATAAGAATGTCATCGGGACTAAATGGGTCTATCGCAACAAGATGAATGAAGATGGCATGGTGATTCAGAACAAAGCACGACTAGTGTGCAAGGGGTACTCCCAGATCGAGGGAATAGATGTAGATGAGACATTTGCACCGGTTGCAAGGCTGGAGACAATCATATTATTTTTGGCCATAGAAGTGCAAAGAAAGTTCAAAGTGTTTTAGATGGATGTCAAATCCGCATTCTTGAATGGGGTTCTGGAAGAAGAGGTGTACATTGAGCAGCCAGATGATTTTCTCATTCATGAGGATGAGAACAAAGTTTTCAGGCTGAAGAAGGCATTGTATGGTCTGAAACAAGCACCTAGAGCATGGTACTCAAGGCTTGATCAGTACTTGAAGAAGCTTGGTTTTCAGCGTGGAGGAGTTGAATACAATCTCTATTTCAGTAATGACAGTAATCAAAGGATGATGGTGTTGGTTTATATCGATGACATAATATTTGGCAGATCAGATGAAGCTCAGTGCAGACAGTTTTCCGAATTCATGAAAAATGAGTTTGAAATGTCAATGATTGGAGAGCTAACGTTTTTCCTTGGTCTACATATGACACAAGGAAGGAATGGAACATTCATTTCTCAATCTAAATATGCCAAGGAGGTCCTGAGAAGGTTTGGAATGGAAAATTACAAGGAGATGAAGACTCCGGTTGCTACCCAGATGAAATTATCAAAAGATGAGGATGGAAATGTAGTTAATATCACAGAATACAGGCAAATCATTAGAAGTTTGTTGTAATTAACTGCAAAAAGTCCTGATATTGTTTTCACCACATGCCAAGTAGCGAGATATCAGAGTAATCCCAAGGAAAGCCACATGCTTTCAGTGAAAAGAATACTTCGGTATATCCAGGTCATAGTGGATTTCATCTTAACATATACTAACAAATCTCAGAAAGAGTTATTGGGATATACTGATGCAGACTGGGCCGATTCAGCAGATGATAGAAAATAAACATCAGGTGGTGCATTCTATCTTGGTGGATTGTGTATTTCTTGGCTAAGCAAGAATCAAGATTGCATTTCATTGAGCACTGCACAAGCTGAGTATATTGCAGCCACTCAAGCATGCACACAGTTATTATGGATAAAGTAGCATCTTGAAGATATGGGAGTTGAATTGAAGTCTCCGATCAGAATCCAGTGCGACAACTCAAGTGCTATAAATCTTAGCAAAAATCCCGTCCATCATTCAAGGATAAAGAACATTGAGATTAAGTATCATTTTATCAAGGAGAAGGTTGAGCAGGGAATCGTGAAGTTGGAGTATGTGCCTACAGAGCTACAGGTTGCAGACATTCTGACAAAGGCCTTACCCAAGGAAGCTTTTGAGAGGCATCGACTGGCTCTGGGAGTTCAGTCGATTCCCCGCACTTGAAATAGTGTGTATGTGGAACCACCCCCTCTCCCTGAGGTATGATGTGTTTTTCCCTAATGTGTTGATCTGTGTTCTCTACTCTGTTACAGACTGCAAAGGAGTGACCTTTGGGTTCGTTGACAAAGGGGGAGAAAATAGTGATTGTTCAAGGGGGAGACAATGTGGAGATTTGATAAATCATGAATGATATGGGGAGAAGCTGATAAGTGGAACAGCTAGATAGGGGGAGTGGAAGCTAGTTGAACGTGCTTAGCCAGAGCTTAGCTTGGACAACACAGGAAATAGGGCTAAAGAGGTTTTGAAGCTGACAAGGGATGAAGCTGTGAAAAGAAAGGGGGAGCGTATTAAATCTGACGATGCTAGAAGTGATCAATTAAAGGATAGACATCACGACAGCTGAGGATTGTGATAAAAGCATAAGAGTGGTGTTGGAATGTGGTAAAAATATTTCAAAACAAAAATTGGTCTTCCAACAAGTCCTTCAACAATTGGTATCAGTTTAGTAAAAATTGGTATCAGTTTGGTGTCAACAGTGGATGTCAGAGATGAAGTGATCCATTGATGAACTTTTCATTTACTCTTGTTTCTCACGCTGAGCATTGCTCATGTGGGCTTAGAGTATATGTTAAGTAAATCCTTGATCGCTATCAGAATTGCCAAAGGCGAATGGTGGCTGAAGAATTAATGATGTATCTTTCCATAAAAGAGTTGTCAACAAACCCAAAGGGGGAGATTGTTGGGAAAAAATCCCTCAAGGCATCATTGAATCATTTTTGAGGTGATTGTGTTTGTTGACAAAGTGTACATCTGAGTGGTGATTGTTGACAAAGAAAAACAATGACATACAAACTTGTTGACAAAGAGGATTTCATGATGGAATGTCGAGTTCAAGAGCTGAGTTCAACGATCCATGTTTGATTCAAGAATGTTGACAAAAGGAATGGATGATCTGGAGACGGTACAAAAGAACAAATACAAGGTGGCGCTGTTTTCTAGTGTTTGCCAAATTTTTGGGCCTGAAAATCGACAAATGAAGAAAAGTGTTTTTGGAAAAGGGACTTGTGCGCCGACGACTTGGAGTATAGGAAACTTGAATGCCATATGTTTTTCAAGACCAGAAGATCAAAATATGGCTAAGGAAACAGGTTCGCGCAAGTTTGGGAGTTGGTCGCGCAAGTGTCTAAAAGGACAGAAGACTTGCGCGCTGAGACTGGGTCATGCAGGTGACTTGCGCGCCGTCGCGCAGGGTAGTCAATTTGCCTATAAATACTGGACCACCCCTCTTCATTCGGTACCAGAGTTCAACACTTTGAGAAATCAGAGCTCCTGTCGCGCAGGTGTGGTAGTCGCGCAAGTGGTGTGTGTGGTCGCGCAGGTGAGACTTGCGCGCCAGGGTGATAGTTGTACGCCAGTGTTTGAAGCTGCGCGCCAGTGTGGAGTTGCGCGCCAATATTGGATTGGGCGTAAAAGGAAGTGAGTCGCGTAGGTTTGGAGTTGAGAAAGCTTGAGTCGTGCAAGTGTCTGAGGAGGACTTGCGCGCCCGTTGTGACTTGTGTGTCGATACTTGCGCGCCGAGGTTGACTTGTGCGCCGAGTAAGGTTTATTTCCAGCAGTGATTTTCGGGCTGCGTGAAAGCTGGAAGTTTGCCCGATACCTTCGGTGCAAAGAGATATTCATCTACGGATGAAAATTGGGCTTCAACAGAGAATCTACTTACAGAGGAAGATGCATTCCTTCATGAAAATGAAGATACCTACAGGTCTATAAACTGTGAGTGGATTCCTTCCAAGAGCAGTGAGCAAAGGAAGAGAAAGAAGGTGATCCTCTCCACTGGCAGCGAGCCAGAGAGAGAAAAATAGGGAGTGACCCTTGGGGAAGCAGTGAGCTGGCCCTAAACATTGTAAAGGCAGTGAGCCTGGGTATAGAAGTGATCTAGCCCGAACATTGTAATCCACATCTAGTGAAGTTTAGTGGATTTGGTATGACCGAAAACTTGTCGGCGTATGCTCCTTGGACGTAGCCCTTTGCGGTGAACCAAGTAAAATTGATGTGTCCTGTGCATGCTTTACTTTCTGTTTACTTTGTGCAACAGGAAAGAGAGAGAAGAGTGTTTTGCTTAACAGTGAAACAAGATCAAAATGGGCGTTAATTTTAAATTAGTCATACCCAGATTCACCCCCCCTCTCAGGGTATTCAGCCTTGTGGACCTAACATCTGCCTTAACTTGATGACAATTTAAGCATCACGAGACAAACTCGACCATATTTCTTTTAATGTCGCTCCAAAAAAACTACACCTTTAATGCTTTATACATCTTATGTGTAACTGGATGTACAACCCATCTCAAATGGTGGTAAGCATAAAGGAGTTGTTCTTGACAATCCATAGGTACAACTATCCGATCTCTAAAGCACAAAACTGAACTCCCATCAAGTTTCCATCCCTAAATGGTCTCCACACCATTGAGTTTTGAACTCATAACTAGACATTCTGCATCAGATGTTTGTTTCTATTTGACAATTTTTACCAAATCAATAATAATCATATCTAAAAAGAAAACCGCAACATCACCTCGGTCTTCAAATTCCACGTGCATGTCGGCTAGGACCGACATCAACTGCCATTCATCTGAAGATTCTTTTTCCAATTGAGCATATAACTTTCTACTCAATGAATCTGCCATTGAATTTCCTTTTCCTGGTGTATACATCAAGTCAAAGTCAAACATCTGGATATACTCCATCCATATCCTTTATCTCAGATTCAAATCTTGCTGTGAGAAAATGTGTTTCAAGATTTTGTGGTCCGTAAACACAGTGAATTTCTCAACAAAGAGATAATGTCTCCATGTTTTCAAGGCATGGATGACTGCAGATAACTCCAAATCATGTTTTGGGTAATTCTTCTCATGAAACCTCAACTTCCTTAAACCATAAACAACCACATGGTGTCCTTGCATGAGAACACAACCCAACCCTGATCCCAAAGCATCACAGTACGCCACATACTCCTGTCCTGATTCTGGAAAAATAAAGATAGGCACTGATGTAAGCCGAACTTTCAACTCCTATAAAGAATTCCATCATTTCTCTATCCATTGTAATGGAGCATTCTTTTTTTCAGATATTTCATTGGCGAAGCTTGTCATGAGAAATCACAAACAAAGAAATGTTAGTAACTAGCTAGACCAAGAAAACTTCATATCTCGAAGAAATTATTTGGTGGTTTCCATGAGATAACAGCTTCTATCTTTTTAAGATCAATAAAAATTCCTTTTTCATAAATGAAATGGCCAAGAAAATGTACTTCCTGTATCCAAAAATCACACTTTAATAATTTGGCATACAAACGATGATCTCTCAAGATTTGTAACACTGTTTCCAAATGCTCATCATGGTCATCCCTTGTCTTTAAATACACTAAGTTGTCATCCACAAACACCACAAAAAAATTATCTAGATATCACTGAAATATATGATTCATCAAATCCATGAAGACCTCTGGTGCATTCATTTGACCGAAAGACATGACTACATATTCGTAGTGGCCATATCTTCTTCTGAACGCTGTCTTTGGAATATCCTCCTTCCAAAATCGCAATTAGTGATATCCTAATCAAAATTCAATCTTGGAGAACCATTGTGATCCCATTAATTGATCAAATAGACCATCAATGCATGGGAGTGGATATCTATTCTTTATCATAACTTGGTTAAACTTATGATAATCAACACACAACTAAAGAGTTCTATCTGCTTTCTTCACGAACAAGACTGGTGCTGCCCACAAAGATGTACTTGGTCGAATGAAATCCTTGCTTTCCAGTTCTTCCAACTACACTTTCAATTCCCTTAACTCTGTTGGTTCCATCCTATAAGATGGAATATAAATAGGACTGGTCCCCAGAATAAGATCAATCGTAAACTCCACTTCTCTTATTGGTGGTAATCCTAAGAAGTTCTTGGGGAATAAATCTAGAAATTGATCCATAACTGCTGGAAAACTAGTTTCCTCGATCTCATCCATTGATGCCAAAGTCAACACTTCCAACTAATAAGATATCATTCCCACCATTGGTGCCAAAAATCTCTTTTCACCTTTCTTTACCATCCTCTCTCCTATGAAGAGATGCTCGATGTTGTCCTCAGTCATAAAACTCACTATTCTACTATAACAGTCGATGTGATTCTTGAATATTGTCAACTAATCCATACCCAGGATTAAATCATAGATATCCATGTCCAACATCGAGAAGTCCAATTTCAATTCAGCTCCATCAATAGTTATAGCACACGCTCTACACGCAAAGGCTTGACATTCTCTTTCACTAAGAGGAGTTTGCAGTTTTAAGACAGAAGACATCCTTTCCAACTTTAAACATAGAAAGTCAACAACACAAGAAGCAATGAAAGAATGCGATGCACCAGTATCAAAGATCACTTGCACAAGGGTAGAATTCAAAAGAATCATACCTCTCATCGTAGATGGTCCAACCTGATCATCAATAATCATCTACTTAGCTCCATACAATTTCTTTGTCGCTACATTGTTCTCCTTATTTCCTTGATAAGATTTCCCTGGTTGAGGACTCATGGTATTTCTAGAATCACCATAGATAGCTCTTCTCTATTGAAAAGAATGATTCTTCTGTCCTTGTCTCGACGAAGCATACGATGCTTGTGATGCATGAGAAGTGTCTCGATCACCTGACCTTGGAGCACTATGAAAATATAGCTAAAGGTGCCCCATCTTCTTATAGTTATGGAATGATCTAGTTTGTGCCGTACACTCTCGCTTTATGTGGTCAAGCGAACCACATTGAAAGTAACCTACTTTTCTATATGGTCATGGAGGAAGGTTCACTGATCCCACCATCTGATTATGATTTCCACTTCCACCTTGGAAATAAGTGTCCCTTTTTTGCTTGTTCCCAATGGTTGATTTCCCACCATTCCATGTAGGTATTATCATTCCTCCTCCTATAGATCCCAATATATCATGTTCATCCACAGTTTCTCTATTCACCATCACTATATAATCCGTAATACAGAGCACCACAATATTCGATCGAATCTCCTGCCTTATCCTTGATTAAAATATGTGTTCCTTCAAAGACGCACTTTCCCCAACCTCTTGTAAAAAATGGACTAAATTCATGAATTTAGCTGTGTACTCTATGACAGAGAGGATCTCCTATTTCAGGATGAAGAAGTTTGTCATTTTTTGGATCTTGAATGTATGAGGATAGAATTTCTTGTTGAAAAATCCCTCAAAAACTTCCCATGTAAGGCCTTCATCCAATTTACCCTGCACTGCTAAATCCCACTACTGGCATGCAAGATCCTCAAGCATATACGTCTACAGCTTGACCTTGAGCTCTAATGGTGTGCCGATGAAATCGAAGATACGATTCATCCTACTTAGCCACACCTCTGCCTTCTCGGGTTCAGCATCACCCCAGAAGTTTGGTGGATTCTGCTTCATGAACTGGATAGTATGATCCACATGCCTTGGTTTATTCCTCCGGTTCCCCATATCCACAACTTGAAAAGCTTGGAAAATACTCTAAACCATCTCTTGGTTCACCCATGGTTTAGGTGCAACCACATTCTCTGAAACTTCTTCAGGTTGGTTTTGACGATGCTTGCCAGGTGCCATTTTCTAAACCAATAACAAACTCCATCAATCTCACTCTCTATCAACCAATGGCTTAGCATTTCAAATTCTATCACATCAACCATCAATTTTTTTTTTCAAAATGACCTTTTTCCATGTTCAACCATTTTTGAAAACATTCAACATGATTTTTTAATATCAAACCATTTTCAAAATACAAAAAATATCCTATTTTCAAAAGTTTTCATGGTGAAAACAATTTCTGCATTTTTTAAAAATTCACACCTTGCACAAAATCATAAATCATTGCTCACAATGATATATGAAATCCTAGTGGGAAGTATTTCCTCTAAAATTCATTCCATGCTCATTTCACTGGATAAACCCATGACAATGATATTTCCAACATTCTAGAAGTGTATCCAAAACACTTATGTACCCAACACCTTGGTAACTTGAAGTTCAACATAAATGGGTTAGCTACGTCCTTTTATGATATACATTTCAAGTTATGAAAATCCTACTCATGTCTAAGATTCAAACCCAAGGAATAGAAGAAAAGGAATTCCAACTCCAAGACCAAGAACACTGATGACCATTTGTACCACCAAGGAAGTACCAGACTGATACCATTTGTAATGACCTTCCAATTCTCATTGACTTGAGAGAACAATGAGTCATTAGTTAGCCTTAAGTGACATCCCAAATATGGAAAAGGCTAAAAATAAATGCCGAAGGATTTCAAATACAAGTGGGGGACTATTTACCCTTTAATAAATAAACTAATAAATCAACCAACCATAACTAAACATTCACTATATAATGCATAAAAAAATGAAAGACAACTCAACAACGTCATGTATCTCAAAAACACATTAAAGTATGAAACAATTGAAGAATAACAAAGTATCAAAGTACACAATGGATAAATGACACAATAATCTCAAAAGATTACATGACTTCATGCTCCACAAGCTCTAAGCTCCACAATCTCCAAACAACCCAAACATCACGAGGTAGTTCTTAAAACGTGGAAAATGTTACCTTTTCCCCTGTCCTAGAAGATAGCATCTAAAAAAGAACCAAAGTTCCAAAACATGGGTGAGTATATAAATCAGTAGGTTTTCCCCAATGAATTCCCTACTCCCGCCACTAGGATAGAATAATTATCAACAATTATATAAAACTGTTTATATAAAACAATTTACCAAAATAGTTTATAACCAAATAAAAAAAAGTCCCAAAAACCATTTGCAACCAAGTGAAAACAAAACCAAATGTAACCAATTTCCAGAAAGTTATTTTTATAGAAAAATAACTAATCAATTCTTTGAAACCCATTATTCTTATCATTTGGAATACCCATTTCCATAGTTCACAACACACCCACACATGCATGCTTTGTTTGACAGTTCTATACTTATGAGCGGTCTCTCGTCCAATTACCTTGTGTCCTAATGACACATGCCCCCAATCTAGGGTAACTTCCCTTGTATCCTAATGGTACTCATACCTTATTAAGGTCCCTTCAAGCATGAACTCACACCAACACCATTCATGCCAAATATTTCGATTTCCAAAACAAACCACTTCAATAAAACCTAACTTTTATTGAAAACCAAAGCACAACCAATTTCAAAGAAAATTTTAATTTAAATAAAACATTCCATTTTATTTAAAAAAACTAATCCCATTTATGTTCCATAAATTTAGAAAAATACCCCTTTTAAAACCCATGTTTTAAAACCAAGAACCAAAGCATTCATTTAAAACCCCCAATTTTCCATATTTCACAACCATCACTCAAGAAGGTTTACAATAAGTGTTAAACAACCAAATAAAAATCAATTAAACACCACACATTCAATTTGAAAGCATTAAAATCAGCTCTACTAAGTGGAGTTGAGAAAGAAGCCTCCTACCTCAAAGGTTTTGACGAAAACCACAACGAATGAAGAGCACTCAAGAAAACCGGGTTGATTCTTTAAGAACCCGCCTTAGATCTATTCTCATAGAAAGAACAAGACCAAATATCATCATATTTGGAATCTAAACACTTATATCTACCCACTACTGGGATAGATCTAAGAAATAGAGAGAATATGAGAAGTAGATCTAAGTAGATCTAAGAAACTGATCAAGACCAATCAAGAACAATCACATACCTCAATAATCCAGCTTTGACTCACCAAGGAAAGAATTCAAATCACCTCAAAAATGATTATAAGAGGTTCTCATACCTTCAAGGGAGAGTAATACTGAGTTATGGTTGCTTAGGAGAAAAAATTATCCATTTAGAGGCAAAAATATGTGAGATCCACTTTTTTAGGATCTCACTTGAGTGCCCGCACGGTTAGTTCGCACGGTTAGACAAACCGTGCGCTAACCGTGCATTATCCAATAGCTCAGAAGACCCTAGAAAATCCTCCTCACATGGTCACCCAAACCATTCTCCAAACATGTGGGATCCACTGCCTCAAAAGTTCCAACTACGCATGTTTTGGCTGCACAGTTAGACAAACCGTGCGCCTCCCGTGCGACTTCCAATTTTCCCCCAAAACACCTTCAAAGTTCTCCCAACTCTCCCAACAATCACCCTTAAATTTTATAACCATGAAAATAATTAAGTAAAGGTTTCATACTAGAAACTGAGGTAACTAAATCCTCCATTATAAAAGGACATTCACTCTCCCCCCTTCTTCACACCTCTCAAGCCATTTGGCTTGACCAAACCCTGCTAGAATCAATTCTCAACATCCCTACCGTCATCCTAGAGGCTTTATTTGGGAAAAAATCCATCCAAGTAAGGCCTTTGGTGAAAAACAAAAGGAATACCCAAATAATAGGAGGTTTGAACATGTACGAAGGAAATCAAGACTTAAGGTAAGAGATTTCCATCTCACTTTTTACATTTGTGATACACATGCTCTATTTACAACCTCTTTCTTCTATGTAGTGTATATAATAATAATGAATTTATTTTATGATTCTTCTCTTAAATTTTATTTGTATTTACACATCCATTTTAGTATCTCTCATTCATGGGGTTTACGGTTCAAAAGTTACCAAATCAGTAAAGGATTTTGGTCTCAATTTTTCTTCATTGAGACGTATGTTATGACATGATCCTATATTTTATTAAGAGGAATATATACAATCACTTTGACATATAATATCATGACTTTATCTATACTCATGATATTTTAAGTTATATTTTATGTTATTTCTTCATGGGGATTACGATTCAAGGTTACCAAAGTGGTAATGATTTTATGTTACAATCTCATCATTTATTAGGATTGTTTATGATTATACTTCCAATGATAAAATATTATGAACTATCTCTAGAGAATTATCATGAATTTTCTTTTCCTCTGGTTATTAATGATATCTTCAAGTAATAGTACCATTTTCCCAATCTTTGGTACTTATGATAATTAAGAAAATGTTTTTAAGAAAATACGACTTTATTTATCTCTTCAGTCGGAAATACATTTTCTTCCAAAACCATGTTTTCTAGAAATGTTTTAAAAAAAGTTTTTAAATGGTATTTTAATCTCATTTTCAAGAAAAAGGATTTAATTTTTTTTTATGATTTAAAAATTATTTTAAATTATTTTTAAAGCGTCCTTTCTAAGTTTTCAATGTTATTTTCAAATAAAAAGGTTTTCAAAATGATTTATGCTTTAAAAGAATTTTTTAAAGAAAAAAGGATATTTTCCTCAAGAAATGTTTTAAATGATCCTTTTAAAATTATTTTCCATCTAAGATGATTTTTTTGGTATTGCCTATACCTTGCGGGGGATATGATCCAAGGATACCATTCATATTCTTTCTCTGAAAGATTTATGTTTTGATGGCATGATGTTTATGGAAATTGTTTCTTTTATACGGTTTAATCATGTTTAAAAGAGATTGTTATGAAACCCATTTCTTTTTTATATATTGATCATGTTTCAAATATATTTACATGGAACCCATTTATTTTCTAGGGGTTAACCAGGCTATAAAAGATTAATTTTTGTTTTTATGAATTTTTATGATGATATGAAAGATCTTTGTACTTTATTCATGTTGTGGTTCTTGGAAAATACTTATATAATGGGACGACCTAGATAACACTAGGTAAGATCATTACAAATTATATAATGGGGTGGCCCAAATAGCATTGGGTAAGCTAGTTACAACTTATACAATGAGGTGGACCAGATAAAACTAGGTAATCCTATTAAAACTTATATGATGGGGTGACCCAGATAGCACCATGTAAGCCCATTACAACTTATATGACGGGACAACCAAAATAGTGTCGGGTAAACTCATTATAGATTATACGATGGTGTGGACCAGATAATGCCGGGTAAGCTTATTATAGCTTACATGATGGGTGAATCCATATATCTCTCCAATTAATTGGGTAAATATTTATATCTAATGAGATAGATATGAATGAAATGGGGAGTGAATCCATTCCAGTAAGGGAATTTGTTCGCTAATATGGTCTTAGAAGTAAACCTTTACTAATAATATGGTTTGGGGAGTGAACCCATTCCACTAAGATATCCTTGGCAGTTATCCTTGACTACTATGAAAATAATTTTATATTTTTATGTGTTTTCCTCAATTACATTTCTTATAACTATGTTTTGCTCACATAGATCATGATCTTTGATTACTTTATGATTCATATCTTATGACTGCTAATCTTTATATCATGACTCAAGATTATGATATTTGATATGTAGGGTATGATCTTCTAATGTTATAATCATGTTCTCATACACTTATGTTCATGTTATGATTATATACCTCCTTTATTTACCATTACCGAGAATATGAGCTCACCCTTTTTTATATTTCTTTTTCTCAGTTTATGAAAAAAGGTTTTAAGTAGGATTAATAAAGGGGGAGATCTTTATGGGAAACATTAAAGATATTTCACCAGATTAGAATATTATATTATAAGTTTCCAAAGGCACTAAAATATTAAAGTTCTCGAACACGTATTTATGTAATGTAATGAATATTTATCTAAAAAGATGTTATATCCATGTATGTTAAGCCTGGGTCACTATAGTTGGTATCAAAGTAAAGGATTAGTTAACCTTTGGAAACTAGGATGAGAAAAATTTAATGAGATCCCCAGGGATATTTATAAGGATATTTCTAGGGATGACTTTAAGGATAAGTCTAACGATGAGTCAAAGTTTATGAAAATGTCCTAAAATTTTGGTAAAGGATGGAGAGAGTGGTTTCTAAGAACTTACATCCCTATATAGATATTTCAAGTGGATGTGGATCTAGAATATATGTACATAGGGGTAACAAACTTGAAAATTCTATATTGATCTAGAATCAATTGGGAACTAGTGAATGAAAACAAGCCTTACTGCACACCTGGTTTGACACTACTGAGGGATATACTTTGAAAATTCACAAACTCTTTATGAACCATAATGAAGTATTTAAATAGATGATGACTATGAATAAACTATGATAAACCTAAGGTGTCATAGATTAAAAAACAATTTTTCATGATTTACCCATCTTATAAGTGATTTTACATGATTATGTGGTTCCACACTATGATTAGTATTTATCACACTATGTTTTGGGTTATAGTCAATGGATGGAACCATAAGGAACCGTGTTAATGCTGAATGTAATGGATAATGTGTTGATTATCCTCTTGATAAACCAAATGATATGAAATATGGAATGAGAAATCTTGTTTATATGATGAAATAACTTTCTCAAGATATGAATCATGTTGAGCTTCCAAATGAGAAAAGGAGGAAATAATATTATGTTGAGTCCTTCATGAGGAAATGCCCACCTTATTATAGTGGTTCCAATAATACACTAGTTTTTGAGCAATGGATTAGTAAAAATTAAAAGATAGTTTACATTATTAAGTATTTAGACCATGAAAAATTAATTTTGGGTGTTTATCATTTGGAAGGTGAAATAGATCAGTGGAAGACTCTAATTAAGAGCACGAGGGAATAAGAAGAAATTGAATCTGTGGAATGAGAGGAGTTTAAGGTGATATTTTTCAGTAAGTTATTCCCTAATATTCTAGGAGAAAATATGGAGAAGTAATTCCTTGATATTAAGAAAAATGATGATGACTATATTAGTACCTATTCATCTAATTTTACATTGCTTACAAGGCACACTTCAAGTTTTATCATCAGCCCTGAAAGAAAAATTGATTGATTATTTGGTCACATGAAACCAAGTCTTCAAAAAGACTTGACTATAAAAGACTTTAGTATCTATAAATAATTTATTCTATGTGTACTGAAGGTAAAAATGGAAATTATATATTCCCACAATTACTCTGGTTTTGACAAGAAAAGGAAGATCGAGTCTCATGAAAACTTAAATAGTGTAAAGAAATTCCAGGCATCTATATGCCAAAAATGTGGGAATAATCATAAAAGGAATTTATTGAATGGAACTGGTAGCTGCTTTAAATGTGGAAAGGTAGGTCATAAAGTTCATTAATGTCGAAATATGAACAATAGGATGATTAATGAAATCGAGTAGAAGAGGATTACAAATAATGCACCACACACACTCTAGTGTTTCAATTGAAAGGATTTTGGGCATTATGAAAATTAATCCCCCAATCTAAGGGATAACGTGGATGATAAGACACAAAAAACTCTAAAGTAAAAGGAAAAAGGGAAATATTATGAAATCAAAATGGATGAAGTTAATAATGATAATTAGGGAATACTTATCCTCTTTAGATGGTAATTTCTTATTTGTTTTTGTATGAATAAGCCCTATGAAAATATTATTTTTCATCCTTTAGTGAAATTTCATGCTATTATCTCACTGTAAATGGATTATGGAGTAATAAAATCACATTTATTATTCTATTGGTACAAGGATGAACCCATGCTTCCATTGAAAATATTTTTGTATAAGATAAGATATTATTTAAGGAATAAAAGATGAATTATATTTTGGGATCATATATGTCTCCAGGTATGATTCACTTAAGTATTATAGATACTATCATGGGTTTATGAGTTTAAGGTTGAGAATAAGTTCAGAGTTTTTGATACCCCCTTTTAAGGTTTTATGTGATGGAATTTTATGAAGATTAAGGAGATTTTAAGTGATGTTTATGGAAATGAAACCCTTTGGTATTGTATGTAGTGAAAAATTTATTTAAGTAGGAATGCCTTTAAAACTTGTGGATACATGATTAAAGTATACTTTAAGATATTATCATTTAGATTTCAAAGATGGTTGGGATCAACACCTTCATCAAGTTGAGTTTTTATAAAATGATATATTTCACTTGATCATTCAAATGAATCCTTATAGATCCCTTTTATTGAATAAGGTGTAAAACTACAATGTATTAGAATGAAGTTATATAAATAAAGCTACTGGGACCTGAGAAAGCTGATGATATGGAAGAAATGGTTAGAGAAATTTATCAACATGAAAGGAAATTATAAATTTGATATAAATTTTATGATGATAATCATCATCGTGACCTATAATTTGAAGTTGGTGAGAAGGTCTTTCTATGAATTTCTCTATGGAATAAATAAAGTCAAACTAATCCCTAGGTATATTGGTCCCATTAAAATACTTGATCGTATTGAGATAACATCTTATCAATTGGTGCCCCCCCTGAACCTATCCTAGGTTCATGATGTATCCCACGTATCACTCCTGAGAAAGTACATACTTGATCCATCACATGTATTGAACTCATAATTCATACCATTAGATCATGATATTTCTTAAGGTGAACAACTGGTAGAGATTTTGGATCGTACTGAGAAAGTTCTATGAAACAAGACCACTCAACTGGTCAATGTTTTTGTGGTGAAAACACTATTTTGAGGAATCTATGTGGGAAATTGAGTATATGATGAGGAAAAAGTATCTTCATTTGTTTGTATCATAGTGATTAATTTTTTGGGTGAAATTCATTTTAAGGGGGTAGAACGTAACACCTCAAGTTTTTTTGGAATTAATTTTTTTGATGAAAATAAATTTCTTTGATGGATTTTATTGTACACTATACCATTCTAAGCATTATATACATGAAAAAATAAGTTTATATTCAGTTAAATTCAACATTGATTTTGGATTTCATTATAGGAAACACTCGGCTTATCTTTCTTTACACTCAACACCAAGTTTAAATGTAACCTGAAATATTATTAAAATATTATTATTTAATATGACAGTTATCACATAGCCATTGGATTGTCGATTATGAGTAAGATTAAATAAATTATTAAAATATGGTTTACACATGCATATAAAAATATTTTTTTGGTTACCAATTAAATATAAAGGAATATAATACCCTTTTGAAAATAATAGGAAATCTTTTTCTTAAAAACTATTTTTATGCACACAAGTGTGTTTAACAACAATAAATTTTAAAAAAATCACTTTAATTAATTATATTTATACATTATATATCTAATATAATGTTTAAAATTTATATTATGTATTTTCTAGACAAGAGATAAGAATAAACCCAACTTTACTCTTAAAAACTGTATTTTTCTAAAAAACAATTTTACTGATTTTTAATGGCGCACTTATTTTAAAACTAATTTTTGAAAATTTTATAAATTATATTTGAAAAAATAAACTTCATTTTTAAAACCGTAACTTCAAAATTATCTTAGGGCAAGTTTTTTGGGATTTTTCATAAAATATTCATTTTTTATGAATAGTGAAAAATACTAAATTTTAATTGAAAACTGCCTTTTTTGTTCGAATTATTTATCTAGTTAAATTATATTTTAAACTAATTTTAATGGAAAATTAGATCCATTATAAATATAATATTCCAATTTAGGTCATTGAAATAAATTTTATATTGAAATTAGATATAAAAACTTTGTAAAATTTTGAACATTTTCACTTTAAAAAACCTGCTTTCTCATCACATTTACAGGATCAATTTTAAATTAAAAATTTCCACTTATGTGAATATAATTTGGGAAAATGGATTCTATATTGGAAATAATAATACTTTATATTATAATATAAGTTCAACTTAATTTTTGAGCATAATGATTAGTGAAAACATTTAAAATTAATTAACACAATTAACATTAAAACAAGGTTTTACGAATTACATGCGTTTGTATTAAAATTAATTTTAAAAACACATAGAATTTTTATTTAATACATTAGTCTTAATATTTATAATAAGTGGGTAAAAATAATCTAATAAAAATATATTTAATTACAAAATTAATGGATAAAATACCTAGGGTGGGTGAAATGAGGTGCGACCCACCTATGCTGATGGATTGCAGTGTCAAATCATCGCTGATCGGGTTGTCACCCTCCGGGACGCTTTGACATCTTAGTTGACAACGACTCTGTCTCAGCTGGGGATATTTATGAAGTGATACCTTCATGGTGAGAGGGGTTTCCTAATGTGGAGGGTTTGAAAAGGCCACACTTGGGGATTCCCTTTTGAGAAAAGGAAAAAAATATTTAAGTTACCTTGGTAAAAAATATAAAGAAAAAATTAAGTAAACTTAATTACTAAGTAATAACATGATAAAAAATTTATTTCTTTTGTATGATGAAGGTATGTCCCAACCTAGTCTTTCCTCTCCTCCATTATTGTTCTATTTTGGAGGAACATGAGATAAGGGAGACCTCCCAATAGTGAATACTTTTGGGTATTTACAAGAATAGAACTCCTCATCCATTATAAAAGGGCATTCACTCTCTCCCCTTATTCACACCACTCAAGCCATTTGGATCGACCAACATCATCCAAAATCACTTCCAAAATTCCCTCCCATCATCATAGTATCCTTAATTTGGGAATAAATCCAACCAAGGAAGTCCTTTGGTGCAAACCAAAAGGAGATACCCGAAGAATAGGAGGTTTGAATATATATAAAGGAAGTCAGGTCTTAAGGTAAGGGATTTCCATCTCACTTTTTACATTTGTGAGACACATTATATATTAAACACCTCTTTCTTATATGTTGTATATATAATTCCCATGAATTTATTTTATTATTCTTATCCTAAAATTTATTGGTATTTACACATCCATTTTTGGATCTCTCTTTCATGGGGTTTACGGAAGAAAAGTTACCAAATCGGTAAATGTTTTTTGTCTCAATTTGCCTTTGTTGAAACACATATTATGAAATTATCCTATATTCTATCATGAGGTGTATATAAAACCCCCTTGACATATAATATCATGAATTTATCTATCCTCATGATATTTTAAGTTCCATTTTATGTTATTCCTTAATGGGTATTAAAATTCAAGGTTACCAAAGTGGTAATGATTTTATGTTATAATCTCATCGTTTATCATTATTATTTATTATTATGATTCCAATGATAAAATATTATGATCTATATGTCAATAATTATCATAAATTTTCTTATCCTATGGATTTTCATGATTTCATCAATTAATTCTACCATTTTCCACTATTTGGTACTTATTATAATTAAGAAAACATTTTTAAGAAAATTCGACTTTATGTCTCTCTTTAGTTGGAAATCTGTTTTCTTCCAAAACCATATTTTCTAAAAATGTTTTCTAGTTTTTTTAAATGGTATTTTAATCTGATTTTTAAGGAAAATAATTTTAATTTTTTTTATGATTTAAAAATTGTTTTAAATGATTTTAAAATATTACTTTCTAAGTTTTCAAGGTTATTTTCAAAGAAAAATGTTTTCAAAATGTTTTATGTTTCAAAAATAATTTTTAAATGTGGAAAGGATATTTTCCTCAAGAAATGTTTTAAATTATCCTTTTAAAATTATTTTCCATTTAAGACGACACCCGTTGGTGTTACCTATACCTTATGAGTGATATGATCCAAGGATACCATTCATATTATTTCTCTGAATAATTTATTTTTTGAAGGCATGATGTTTATGGAAACCATTTATTTTCCATGGTTCAATCATATTTCAAAGAGATTTTTATGAAACCCGTTTCTTTTCCACAGGTTGATCATGTTTCAAATAGATTGACATGAAACCCATTTCTTTTCCAGGGGTTAATTAGGTTATGAAAGAATAATGATTGTGTTTATGAGTTTTTATAATGATATGAAAGATATTTCTACTTTATTCATGTTGTGGTTCTTAGAAAATAATTATATGATGGGATAGCCTAGATAACCCTAGTTAATTCCATTATAGATTATATGATGGAGTGTCCTAGATATAATTGGGTAAGCCTGTTACACCTTATACGATGGGGTGGCCCAAATAACACCAGGTAATCTTATTACAACTTATATGATGGGGTGACCCAGATAGCACCATGTAATCCTGTTAGATCTTATATGATGAGGTAGCCCAGATAGAATCAGGTAATCCTACTATAACTTATATGATGGGGTGAACCAGATAGCGCTGGGTGATCCTGTTATAGTTTACATGATGGGTTCACCCATATAGTGCTTCAATTCATTGGGTAAAGAATTATATCTCATGAGATAAACATGGATGAAATGGGGAGTAAACCTAGTCTAGTAAGGAACTTTGTATTCTAAGATGGTCTTGGGAGTAAACCTTGACTACTAAGATGGTTTGGGGAGTGAACCCATTCCACTAAGATATCCTCGTAAGTGAGACTTGATTATTATAGAAATTATTTTATAATTTTACATGTTTTCCCCAATTCTATGTCGTATACCTATGTTATGATCACATGAATTATTCTATTTGATTCCTTTATGACTCATGTCTTATGAATTCCAATATTTATGTCATGACTTAAGATTATGATATTTGATATGGAGGGTATGATCTTCTAATGTTATGATAATGTTCTCATACACTTATATTCATGTTATGATTATGTATATCCTTTATTTACCTTTATTGAGCATCTGAGCTCACCCTTTTTCATGTTTTATTTTCTCAGGTTATGAAAAATGGTTTTACGTAGGAGTAAAAAAGGGGGAGATAATTGTGGGAAACATTGAATATCTTTTACAATACTTAAATATTGTATTCCAAGTTTCCAAATGCAATAAACTATTACAATCATCAAACATATGTTTATGTAATGTAATGAATATTCATCTAAAAAGTTTAATATCCATGTATGTTAAGACTTTGTCACTATAGTTGGTATTAAAGGAAAGGTTTAGTTAACCTTTGGAAACTAGGATGAGAAAACTTTAGTGATATCTCTATGGATATTTATAAGGATATTTCTAGGGAGGTATCTAAGGATAAGTATAAGGATGAGTCAAAGTTTATGAAATTGTTCTAGAATTTTGGTAAAGGATTGATAGAGTGGTTTCCAAGAACTTACATCCCTATCTAGATCAAAAAAGTAGATGTGGATCTAGAATAGATGTACATAGGGGTAACAACCCTAAAAACACTGTATTAAGCTCGAATCCATCAGAAACTTGTGCATGAAAATGGACCTTGCTGCACACTTGGTTTGAAATTATAGGGGGATATGCTTTGAAAATTCACAAACTCTTTACAAACTTTAATAAAGGATTTAAATAGATGATGACTATGAATAACCTATTATAAACCTAAGGTTTAATATATTAAATAAGAACCTATCATTAATTACACATCCTATAATTTATTTTTCATAATTATGTGGTTCCCCACTATGATTAGTGTTTCTCACACTATGTTTTTGGTTTTAGTTAATGGATGGAACCAGAAGAAACCATGTTAATGTTGAATGAAACAAACAATGTGTTGATTGTCCTCTTGAGAAACCAAATGATATGGGAGCTATAATGAAAAATATTTTTGATATTCTAAAACAAATTTATCAATATATAATTCATATTGCACTTACAAATGAGAAAACAAGGAAATAATGTTATGTTGATTCTTTTATGAGGAAATGACCACCTTATTTTAGTGGTTCCAATGATAACCTAGTTGTTGAGAAACAGATCAGTACCACTAAAAATATACTTTATATTCTTGAGTGTTTGGAACATGAAAAAGTAATTTTGGGTGCTGATCATTTTGAAGGTTAAGCATATCAGTGGTGGACTCTAATTAAAAACATGAGGGAATAAGAAGAAATTGAATCTATAGAATGGGAAGAGTTTAAGGGGATATTTTTCAGTAAGTACTTCCCTCGTATTCTATGAACAAATATAGATAATGAATTCCTTTAGATTAAGTAAAAGGATAATAAATATATTGGTACCTATGAAGTTAATATTACAAGACTTGAAAGGTATACTTTTGGTTTAATCATTAGCACTAAAATCAAAATTGATCGATTCTTTGGTGGCCTGAAACCAAGTCCTAGAAAGGACTTGGCTATAAGAGACTTTAGTAGCTATAAAGAAGTCATTTGATGTGCACTAAAAGTAGAAATGGAAATTGGATATTCCCACCATTACTCTGGTTTTGACAAGAAAATGAATATCGAGTCTCATGAAAACTTAAATGGTGGAAAGAAATTCCAGGCATCTGTATGAAAAAAATGTGGGAAGAAGCATAAATAAAATTACTTAAATGGAATTGGGAGGTGTTTTAAATGTGGAAAGGTGGGTCATAAGGTTCATAAATATAGAAATCTGATTAATTGTCCAGTTAATGCAATGGAGTAAAAGAGGATTCCAACTAATGCACCACCCACACTCTAGTGTTTCAAGTTCAAGGATTTTTGGAATTATGTGAATTAATGCCCTAATCTAAGGGCTAATGTGGATGATAACATAGAACAAACTTTAAAGGTAAAGTAAAAAGGGAATGTTTATACAATCACAATGGATGAAGTTAATCATGATAATTAGGGCATAGTTATCCTCCTTGTATGGAAATTTATTGTTTGATTTTGTTTGAATAAGACCTATCAAAATCTTATTATTCATCCTTTAGTGAAATTTCATACTATTATCTCACTCTACATGGATTATGGAATAATAAAATCACATTTGATATTCTATTGGTACTAGGATAAACCCAAGCTTTGAATGAAAATAATTTTGTATAAGATAAGATCTTATTTAAGGAATATAGGGTGGATTATATTTTGGGAGTATATATGTCTCCAAGTATGATTAATTTAAGTATTATGGATACTATCATGGGTTTATGAGTTTAAGGTTGATAAAAATTTTAGAATTTTTGACACCCCCTTTTAAGGTTTTATGTGATGGAAGTTTATCAATATTAAGGAGATTTTAATATAAATTTATGGAAATGAATCCCTTTGGTATTATATGTAGTGACAAAGTTATTTAAGGAGGATTTCCCTTACAACTTGTGAACACATGATTAAAGGTTACTCTATGATATTATCCTTTAGATTTAAAAGTTTGTTGGGACAAACACCTTCATCAAGTTGAGTTTTCATACAATGATAGATTTTACTTGAGAATTCAGATGGATCCTTATAAATACCTTTTATGGAATAAAGTGTAGAAATCCAATGTACTGGAATGAAATTGCAGAAAGAAATCTACTGGGACTTGAGCAAGCTGATTAGATGGAAGAAATGGTTAGATCCATTCAGAAACCTGAAAGGACATTACAAATTTGATAGAAATGTCATGATAATAATCATCATTATGAACTAGAATTTCAATTTGGTGAGAATGTCTTTCTATTAATTTCTCCATGGAATAAATAGGGGAAAAATAATCCCTAGGTATATTGTTCTCATTAAAATACTTGATCATATCAGGATAGTAGCTTATCAATTGGTGCTCCCATCAAACCTCTCATAGGTTTATGATGTGTCCCATGTATCACTATTGATAAAGTATATACCTGATCCATCACATGTATTGAACTCAAAAGTTGTACCATTAGAGTATGATCTTTCTTAAGAGGAACAACCAGTGGAGATTCTGGATTGTACTGAGAAAGTTCTATGAAACAAGACCACTCAACTGGTTAAATTTTTGTAAAAAAACCACTAGTTTATGAAAGCTATATGGGAACTTGATTATATGATGAGGTAGAAGTATCCTCATTTGTTTTTATTAGTGTCACACCCCGAACACAGACGCCTGTTATTTTATTCCTTTCTCGGTCCCACATCTTTTGGTCAGAGTTGGGTTTGGGTCCATGTTTGAGATTTTTGAAGCATTGAAGTTATTATCGGGTTTCAGACCCGTGTGCAGTCACCGCACGGTGGGCGGTAGCCATGCGATCGGATCAGGTGTCGTGCAGGTGTCTATCGCTTGAAAGAAATAATGTTTTACGCAAATGAAATAAGTAAAATGTTTAAAAATGTAATTATAATAATTAATTATGATGTAGGTAATAATGTTATTATTAAAAATGGTGAATAATATTTTAGTTATCTAAAATTTGTTATTAACATAATTATTAATGAATCGTAATTTAATTGTAATTGTTATTATTATTATTATTATTACTTTTATTATTCTTATTAAATTTTTATTAGTATTATTTTTATTAAAATTTCATTAATATTATTATTCTTAGAAATAAGAAAAAAAACAAGAGTGAAATATATTTTTTATTTTTATTTTTGGGTTGTTTTTAGTTTATTTATTTATTATTTACTATTATTATTATTATTATTATTATGTTATTTTTGTTTTAAACCATAAATCTACCCTTCCCCCTCCCTATCCCCTTACCTGCGACACCCCCCTGGAATTGCGCATCCCCCCTTGGTCCGTTCCTGCACGCGCACCCCCTCACCAGAGCTCCCTCCGGCCGCGACCCACCTCCTGACCTCCTCTTCTCTAAGTCGCATCCCTCCTCCTAGCCTCCTCCTCCCTACGTCACCGCCTGCACCTGCCCCTCCCTGTGCCGTCCGACCACCCCGGCTCCCTGACCTCCGGCCGACCTTGACTGCTCCAGCAGCACCACCCTCAACCGGCGCGACTCCCCCCCTCTCTGGTATCCTTCTCAGTGTTTTCTCTTTAATTTTTTTGGTGTTTTCTTTGTGATGTAAAAACCCTAATCGAGGGGTTTTTATTTGTGCGTGTTTCTTAAATTTTAGTGTCTGCGAAGGGTCCGCAAATTTCTTCCTTACCTTCCGTTGATGCGCGGTTGTATTCACGCACCTCCGAGGTAGGCAAATTCGCGTATTTTATTTCTGGAGCACTCCACTAATGTTTGCGATTTTTATTTTAGTTTTAAAACTTGTTTCTCAGATTTTCTATGCCCTTAATTATCTTGCTATAGAGTTATTAAATTTTTATAATTGATTAATAATATGTTTTGAGTCGGTTCTTGGTTTATGTCAATATGCGTCTACAATGATTTGATTGTTTAAGTGACAAATCTTATTTTGATAATTTTTAAAATGCAATTCTCATCACTATGGTATTCTCATCTAGATTTTTGTTATTACTTGACATTTGTAAATTGTTTAAAAATTGGTCATTAGCTTGATTCATTATTTATGTTTATGTGTTTATGCACTTGGGGTGTTGATAAAATGTGATATGAGCTTTTAAAATAAATTGATGTGATTTTGGGGGTATTTTACTTAGTTTTGTTTTATAAAAATGGTGAAGATGTGATTTGGGTTTGACCTGTGAACTTAGTGATTTCTATAGAGTTGGTTTTTGAATCGTATCTTGATTGATTTGTTTGGATTAATTTTAATTTCGGGATTTGTGGGGATTTTGAGTCTTGGGGATTTATCGTAGGGAGTTGCGGTCGATTTCGAAGGCGCGCACGCATATTCACATGTATGGATATGTATAGATATATGTATCTTCTATGTGCGTGTTCCCTCATGGAACGAGGAACACATTCATCAGTTTAAGGATATATATATATATATATATATATATATATATGGAAGTGCGTGCGTGTGAGCGAGCTGCTGCTTAAGTTAGAAAGCTATGGATTGGTCGTACTCTTGAGGTAGGCGTTTCCATATCTTCTCTCTTTCTGAAGTTTTCCATGGGAAATTTCATGGTTTCATTTAATTTATAAATGTTATTCACACCCTTATCATCCTGAAAGTTTATTCATTATAGTGTTTCTTTGATGATTAAAAGTGTTACAAATAGCTTTGAAATAGTTCCTTGGTTATGTGTAGGTGTTTCCATGCCCTTGCTTCCAGTTTTAATCCATTTAATGTTTGTGTCTTCTTAATCAAATCTTAGATTATGTTTTGTACCTCTATTTTGTTTGTAGTTAACTTATGATAGTGTTTTCCTATTGAAATATTTGATCAAAAATGGATTTTTGGATGCTCCTCTAATTATGCATATGTTTATACCTTTCCAACTTGGTTGGAACTAACTGCCTTTATCTACAAATGGTACTATTGGACGTTTTGAGTGGTGTTTACTGGTAGAAACATTTTATGGAACTCAGTGTTTTTGTAGAAATGATTTCGCGTCTCTTTGAATTGGTATTTTTATCGAATCCTTGGTTTTATAAATGGTTATTGTCTCCTAAATTATGTGGGTCACTTCGTACAGTTATTTAAATTGGTTTGAAAAGAAATCCATGAGTATATACCCATTTGGCTTTTGGTGTATATATTTATTGAGTGTGTGGTGTAAGGAAATGCTTGGTTTGTTTTTTTACAAAATTGAACGTAGTATCGCTAAATAATTTTATTGAAATGCTTTGAAACTTGGAACCTAAGGGACCATTTCGATTTTTAAATACAAAAGTGGTGTTTAGAGCTGTTTTAGAAGAACTTGTGCAATGTTTTCATAAAGGCATTTGATTATGTAAAAATAGAAGCCCGATTTACAACTCCAAGTGTTTAATAAAGTAGTTTTGATAACCAAATTATGTGACGGCCCAGTTGGCACTTTGTATGTTTAACAAGTATGCATATATAAAAGCATATGGGGCACCCCTATCTAGGGTAAACCTTTATGGGAGAATGCATAGGAAGCGTCCGTGTTTGGGGTAGGCAAGTGCGGTGAGATGAGTCACACGTGCGAGGGCCTTCCTACTTACACAATATTATTATAATCACCATGGGTTCCTAGGCATTTTTTAGATGATCAAGTGACAGGTGCTAACCAACCCCGATTAGACGGGTTGGTACCCCCTGGATTTTTTGTTAGGCCAGGCGGGCTTTACCACTGGATTGGTCAGTTTGGATGGCCAGTTGGTTATAGACTTAGGAGCTTCACCATAGGTCAGCAGGTGGTTCTGAAACCGAGTACATCCAGGGGTCTTCTAGGGATGTTTAGGATCACCCATGGTTACTGGATTACTTACATTACTTGTTTACTTTTCATTGCATTGGTTTACTTTCAGTTGCACTTTTACTTGTTTTACTCTAGCCCAGCTTTGGTATTTTCTATTTTGGATTTCAATTATAAAATAGAAAATGATTTTGGAAATGGTGTGTAGCATGTGTTGGGTTTTTTAAATGAGAACATCATGTTTCATATTTTAAAATGTAAAAAACCTCATTTTATATCTATATTTCAAACTTGTATCAGTGGACTATTTTGGAAAATAGGATTGTTGGATTCAGTGGTTTATTCTTAGCATCCCTACTGAGCATCTTGGTTCTCACGCCTATTATATCTTTCCATTTGCAGGTTGAATTTATTGTACAGGTTTCTAGTTCAGTTGTTCAATGTTGGAGAAACGTGGTTTTGAGTTGGGTGGTGACCTAGGAGGTCACAATGAGGTATGTTTGGATTTATTTTCTTTTCGCTACCAGTTCTTATCGTTATCGTCAATTTGTTTACACATTTATCTTTTTCTCTTGGGCCAAATCATTCCCAACAGCTAAATTTTGATGCCCGACACTGGTTTCCAGCCCGTGGGGATCGGGAACGCCCTTCGGGTCATGCTGTGGACCAGCTTAGGTGACCAACTCAGGGTCGACCCGGGTTGGTTCATGACAAAATGTTATCAGAGGAGGCCCTTGTTATTTGGGGTGTCTGGTAGATGGAGGTTAGGACTGTCGGGGCTCAGGAGGTAGGTTACGGGTCGATGCTTGATCACCACCGCTCGCAATGAGATCTGAGTTACCAGGGGTAGTCCGAGATTTGAGCCTTTTGTATTTGGTTATTTTGGATTGAGGGATGAAAATGGGGGTGAATTGGTTCATGTTGCGGCCTCACATGGGGTGGTGACCCATGTGGAGTCCAAGTGCCCGGTTTAAGGTCCTCTTAGTGTTATGCCTTACTTGGGCATGGCTCACCACCATGTCTCCAGGTTAGACACAAACACTAGTTCCTCATTCCGATGGTTTATAGTTGGTTGTGTTTAGTTTTGAACTCAGTAGATGTGAGTGTGTGTTGAAAATGAAATTGATTTTGAAATGAAAAAAGGGGTTTCTTCCAAATTGATTTTGAAATTAGTAAAGTGGGTTTTTAAATAGAAAGTGTATCCGTTTGGAAAAAACTTGGTATGTGTTTGGATTTGGTAAGGAAAAAGAAGTGTTTGAACCTTGGAACTCCTTATGGAGGGTCACACGAGTGTGGGTATGTACGGAGAGTGCGTAGGGGCACTTGTTTGCAGATGATGTGGGAGAGAGTGAATGAATGCACATGTGACGATTCATAAGGTTCCATAGGTGGGTTTTAAAATTTTAAAGAACTAATGGTTTTGGAAAGTGATTTATGCTTGTGTTTGTTTATGTTTGGATTATGGGCATGTTTCCTTTGGCTTGTGTTGTTTCTTTTATTGAATTTTGGCTTTATGCTGGTTTTAATGTTGGTTTTTGTGCTATTATGAGTGTGCTTCCCAGAAAGCCTCCAAAAGTTGTTAATGAGTTATGCCCAGTTCCCAGTTCTTTTTGTGTGTTGCCTGCTTATCGAGGTAATCAAAGTCTGTTAAAGGCAATTGTATAGTTAAGAAAGATAGTGTGTCTTTGGGTTGTTGGGAACTCCCAGGGTAGTTAAGGTTCGTACCATCCCAGAGTTATTTGAGGGTTCAGTTTTGGACTAGTAAAGGTGGGATGTCTCATCATCGTTAGAGTCTGGGTGTAGTTGGTTGAGGTTGGCTCTTGTAAAGGTTACTCATCTGGCAAGGACCTTCATCTATATTGACTCCCAGTTTTTTGGACCGTTCTCACGCATGCCACTAGCGTGGCCAGTTCAATCATTCTAAGTCGCCTTGTCGCATCCCTTCAAAGTCTTTCTATCGTGCAACTGTTCTTGCCCCCAGTGAGAGTTCTGAAAGAAGTGTCATTTGGGAGAAAGGAGTTAGGGACTGGAGGATGAAAATAATTGACTGTGAGGCAGAATATGCTTCATCCATTAGGGCCCCAACCACAGGTCTCAGGGTGAAGCTCGCGTATAGTCAGGAGTTGTCGAGGGTGTGTGGAACATCATCTCAGATCATGTTTTTAACTTCAAATTGAAATATCCAAGGTTTTCTTGTTCTATTCTTGTCAACTTTGTAAACTCATTCTCGTTGTTGTGGTGTGATGAGCTCATTGTACCACAATCCAAGAGGCCTCATCCACTCTAAATGTGGAATTTAAATTATTTGTTTTCTTTCAAGGGCATGGTCCCATGAATAAATGGACCCGTTCGGATTTTGAGTTGGTCTCAGCTGTACCTATTAGGGGAATGTTTGGTATCGTGAAATTGAGGGGAAGTGTTGAGTTCATTTCTCATCCTTATGTTTCTGGGTTGTTTCATAGCAAGCTTTCGTCTAAGTTTTAGGAGTGTTATTCGGTCCACATGGAGAGATTAAATGAGTCTTTTTAGGAGTTCCCGCTATGCCCCCCCTGGGGGTGGTTTGTTCGGGTTTCAAGGGTTTCCGTGTTAGTAAATTTTTGTGGTGGGAGAACCTTCCCATGTTCTCCCCTCAACTTCGGGTAGTGTTTTTTCTTGAGTTGGTCGAGTGTGACGTGTGTTGGTAATGGTCACCCCGAGCCTCTTGGTTTTCTATGATTTTATCTGGGCATTGAATCAAGTGGGGTTGATTGTCAGCTTGGTGACTTTCTGAGGGAAGAAAGTGTCTGTGGTGGGGAGAGTTGTGACACCCCGACCACATAAACCTTTTATTTTATTCCTTTCTCAGTCCTGCATCTTTTGGTCAGAGTTGGGTTTGGGTTCGTGTTTGAGATTTTTGAAGCTTTGAAGTTATTAATAGGTTTCAGACCCATGCGCAGTCACCGCATGGTGGTCGGTAGCCGTGCGATCAGCTCAGGTGCCGTGCAGGTGTCTATCGCTCGAAAGAAATAATGTTTTACACAAATGAAATAAGTAAAAGTTTTAAAAATGTAATTATAATAATTAATTATGATGTAGGTAATAATGTTATTATTAAAAATGGTGAATAATATTTTAGTTATCTAATTTTTTTTATTAATATAATTATTAATGAATTGTAATTTAATTGTAATTGTTATTATTATTATTATTAATAATTTTATTATTCTTATTAAATTTTTATTAGTATTATTTTTATTAAATTTTCATTAATATTATTATTCTTAGAAATAAGGAAAAAACAAGAGTGAAATATATATATTTTTATTTTTGGGTTGGTTTTAGTTTATTTATTTATTATTTACTATTATTATTATTATTATGTTTTTTTTGTTTTAAACCCTAAATATACCCTTCCCCCTCCCTCTCTCCTTACCCGCAACCCCCCCGAAATCGCACAGTGCCCCCCTGGTTCGTTCCTGCGCATGCGCCCCCTCGCCGGAGCTCCCTCCGGCCGCAGCCCGCCTCCCGACCTCCTCCTCTCAAAGCCACAGTCCTCATACCGGCCTCCTCCTCCCTACACCGCCATCCGTACCTGCCCCTCCCTGCACTGTCCGACCACCCCGGCTCCCTGACCTCCGGCCGACCTTGCCTGCTCCGGCTGCACCACCCTCAACCGACGCGACTCCCCCCCTCTCTGGTATCCTTCTCGGTGTTTCTCTTTCATTTTTGGTGTTTTCTTTGTGATGTACAAACCCTAATCAAGAGGTTTTTATTTTTGCATGTTTCTTAAATTTTAGGGTCTATAAAGGGTCCAAAAATTTCTTCTTTTCCTTCCGTTTATGCGCAGTTGTATTCACGCACCTTCGAGGTAGGCGAATTCGCATATTTTATTTCCGGAGCACTCCACTAATGTTTTCACTTTTTCTTTTAGTTTCAAAACATGTTTCACAACTTTTCTATGCCCTTAATTAGATTGCTATAGAGTTATTAAATTTTTATAATTGATTAAGAATATGTTTTGAGTCAGTTCCTGGTTTATGTCAATATGCGTCTACGATTATTTTATTGTTTAAGTGCCAAATCTTATTTTGATAATTTTTAAAATGCAATTCTCATCACTATGGTATTCTCGTCTAGATTTTTGTGATTATTTTAAATTGATGAATTGTTTAAAAATTGTTCATTAGCATGATTTATTATTTATGTTTACATGTTTATTCACTTGGGGTGTTGATAAAATGTGATACGAGCTTTTAAAATAAATTGATGTGATTTTAGGGGTATTACGCTTAGTTTTGTTTTATAAAAATGGAGAAGACATGATTTGGGTTTGACCTGTGAACTTGGTGATTTCTATAGAGTTGGTTATTGAATCGTATCATGATTGCTTTGTTTAGATTAATTTTAATTTAGGGATTTGTGGGGCTTTTGAGTCTCAGGGATTTATCGTAGGGAGTTGTGGTCAGTTTTGAAGGCGTGCACACATATTCACAGGTATGAATATGTATAGATAAATGTATCTTCTATGTGCGTGTTCCCTCATGGAACGGGGAAGACGTTCATCAGTTTAAGGATATATATATATATATATATATATATATATTGAAGTGCGTGCGTGTGAACGAGCTGCTGCTTGAGTTATAAAGCTATGGCTTGGTCCTACTCTTGAGGTAGGTGTTTCCATCTATTTTCTATTTCTGAAGTTTTCCATGGGCACTTGCATAGTTTCATTTAATTTATAAATGTTTTTCACACCCTTATAATCCTGAAAGTTTATTCATTGCATTATTTCTTTGATGGTTAAAAGTATTACAAATAGCTTTGAAATAGTTCCTTGGTTATGTGTAGGTGTTTCCATGCCCTTGCTTCCAGTTTTAATCCATTTAATGTTTGTGTCTTCTTAATCAAATCGTAGATTATGTTTCGTACCTATATTTTGTTTATAGTTAACTTATAAAAATGTTTTCCTATTGAAATATTTGATCAAAAATAGATTTTTGGATGCTCCTCTAATTATGCATATGTTTATACCTTGCCAAATTGGTTAGAACTAATTGCCTTTATCTGAAAATGGTACTGTTGGACGTTTTGAGCGGTGTTTGCTGGTAGAAACATTTTATGGAACTTAGTGTTTTTTTAGAAATGATTTCGCATCTCTTTGAATTGGTATTTTTCTAGAATCCTTGGTTTTATAAATGGTTCTTGTTTTCTAAATGATTTGGGTATCTTCATGCGGTTCTTTAAATTGGTTTGAAAAGAAATCCATGAGTATATTCCCATTTGGCTTTTGGTGTATATATTTTTTGAGTGTGTGGTGTAAGGCAACACTTGGTTTGTTTTTTTACAAAATTGAACATAGTATCGCTAAATAATTTTATTTCAATTCTTTGAAACTTGGAACCTAAGGTCTCGTTTGGATTTTTAAATACAAAAGTGGTGTTTAGAGCTGTTTTAGAAGAACTTGTGCAATGTTTTTGTAAAGTCATTTGATTATGTAAAACTAGAGGCCCGATTTACAACTCCAAGTGTTTAATAAAGTAGTTTTGATAACCGAATTATGTGACAACTCAGTTGGCACTTTGTATGTTTGACATGTATGCATATATATAATCATATGGGGTGCTCCTATCTAGGGTAACCCTTTATGGTCGAATGCATAGGAAGCGTCCGTGTTTGGGGTAGGCAAGTGCGGTGAGATGAGTCACACGTGCGAGGGCCTTCCTACTTACACAGTATTATTATAATCACAATGGGTTCCTGTGCATCATTTAGATGATTGAGTGACGTTTGCTGACCAACCCCGATTAGATGGGCTGGTACCCCCTGGATTTTTTTTAGGCCAGGAAGGATTTTCCGCTGGATTGGTCAGTTTGGGCGGCCACTTGGTTATAGACTTAGGAGCTTCACCATACGCCTATAGGTGGTTCTGAAACTAAGTACGTCTAGGGTTCTTCTAGGGATATTTAGGATCACCCATGGTTACTTGATTACTTACATTGATTGTTTACTTTTGTTGCATTGGTTTACTTTTAGTTGCACTTTTACTTGTTTTACTCTAGCCCAGCTTTGGTATTTTCTGTTTTGGATTTCATTTATAAAATGGAAAATGATTTTGGAAATGGTGTGTAGCGTGTGCTGGGTTTTTTAAATGATAACATCATGTTGCATATTTTAAAATGTGAAACCCTACTTTTATATCTGTATTTCAAACTTGTGTCAGTGGACTGTTTTGGAAAAGATAATTGTTGGATTTAGTGGTTTATTCTTGGAATCCCTTATGAGCATCTCGGTGTTCACGCCTATTATATCTTTCTAGTTACAGGTTTAGTTTATCGTACAAGTTCCTGGTTTAGTTGCTCAATATTGGAGCTGCATGGTTTTGAGTTGGGTGGTGACCTAGGAGGTCACAAGGAGGTATGTTTGGCTTTATTTTCTTTCCGCTTCTAGTTCTTATCGTTATCATTAGTTTTTTTTACCTTTTTATCTTTTTCTCTTGGGTGAAATCGTTCCCAACAGCTAAATTTTGATGCCCGATACTGGTTTCCAGCCCATGGGGATCGGGAACGCCCTTTGGGTCATGTCGCGGACCGGCTCAGGTTACTATCTTAGGGTCGACTCGGGTTGGTTCGTGACAATTAGAGTGATTAATTTTTAGGATGAAATTCATTTCAAGGGGGGTAGAATGTAACACCTCGAGTTTTTTAGGAATTATTATTTTTTTTCAAATAAATTATATTTCTTTGATAGCTTACATTATACGCTATACCATGTTAATATTTCTCTACATGAAACACTAAGTTTATCTTGAGTTACACACAAAATTTATTTTGGATTTCATCAAATTCAATACCAAACTTAGCTTTCTTTACACTCAATACTATGTTTAAATATAACGTGATGTATTATTAAAATACTACTATTTAATATGATAGTTGTCACATAGTAGTTGGATTTTAGGTTACGAGTAAGATTAAATAAATTATGAAAATTGGGTTTACACATGTATATAAAACTAATTCTTTGATTACCAATTAACTATAAATGAATATAAAACCATTTTGAAAATAATAGGAAATCTTTTTCTGAAAAACTATTTTTATGCACACAAGTGTGTTTTATATCAATAAATTAAAAAAAATCAATTTAATGAATTATATTTATGTATTATATATATAATTTAATGTTTAAATTCATATTATGTATTTTTAAGACAAGAGATAAGAATAAACCCAATTTTATGATTAAAAACCCTATTTTTCTAAAAAACAATTTTACCGACTTTTAATGGAGCACTTATTTTAAAACTAAATTTTGACAATTTTATAAATTATATTTGAAAAAATAAAATTAATTTTCTAAATTGGAATGTAAAAATTATATTAGGGTAAAATTTTGGGATTTTTCATAAAAGAATCATTTTTATGAATAGTGAAAAATACTGAATTTTAATTTAAAAATACATTTTTGTTCAAATTATTTATACAGTTAAATGATATTTTAAATTGTTTTTAAAGTAAAATTAGATTAATTATACATATATTAATCCAATTTAGTTCATGTTAATCAATTTCATATTGAAATTGGATATAAAAACTTTGTAAACTTTTGAACATTTTTACTTTAAAAAACCCGCTTTCTTATCGCGCATGTGGGATCAATTTTAAATTAAATTCTACCACTTATGTGAATGAAATTTGAGAAAATGGATTCCATATTTGAAATAATAATATTTAATATTATACAATAATTCTAAATTAATTTTTTATCATAATTATTAGCGAAAATATTTAAAATTAATTATTTTGATTAACGTTAAAACAGGGTTTTGTACATTATATGTGTTTGTATTAAAATTAATTCTACAAACACATAGAATTTTTATTTAATGAATTGGAATTAATATTTAGAATATGTGGGTATAAATTATCAAATAAATATCCTTTTAATTATAACCTTAATGGATAAAATACATAGGTAAATAAAAAGATGCAATTTACCTTGGTAAAAACTTTAAAGATATAATTGAGTAAACTTAAATACTAAAGAATAAATTGATAAAAATGTTTTTATTTTTTGTGGTAGAGGTATATATAGACTAAGTATTCCCTACCCTAAATTAATGTTCAATTTTGGAGGCACATGAGGTTAGGGATACCTCCCAATAGTGAATACTTTTGGGTATTTACAAGAATGCCACTCCACATTGATTATAAAAGGGCATTCACTCTTCCCCCTTCTTCACACCTCTCAAGCCATTTTGATTGACCAAAAACTACCAAAATCACTTCCAAAATTCTATATCATCATACTATAAGAATTAATTTTGGAATAAACCCAACCAAGGATACCTTTGGTGAAAACCAAAATGAGATACCCAAAGAAGCGGAGGTTTGAATGTGTACAAAGGAAGTAAAGACTTAAGGTAAGAGATTCCCATATCACTTTTTAAATTTGTGAGACACACACTATATTCACCACCTATTTCTTATATGTGATGTATATAATTAACATGAATTTATTTTATGAATATTATCCTAAAAGTTATTGGTATTTACACATCCATTTGAGGATCTCTCTTTCATGGGGTTTATGGTTCAAAAGTTACCAAATTGGCAAAGGATTTTTGTCTTAATTTACCTTCATTGAGATGTATTTTATGAAATGATCCTATATTCTATCATGAGGTGTATATGAAACCCCTTTGAAATATAATATCATGAATTTATCCATCCTCATGATTTTTTAAGTTCTATTTTATTTTATTCCTTCATGTGGATTACGATTCAAGGTTTCCAACGTGGTAATGATTTTATATTACAATCTCATTGTTTATCTGGATTGTTTATGATCATGCTTCCAATTATATAATATTATGATCCATATCTTAATAATTCTCATTAATTTTATTCTCCTCTAGTTTTTCATGATATATTTAAGTAATGGTATCATTTTCCCACTCTTTGGTACTTATGATAATTAATTGTTTTTTAAGAAAATATGACTTTATTTCGGTCTTTAGTCAAAAATATATTTTCTTCCAAAACCACATTTTATAAAAATGTTTTTAAAAATATTTTTAAATGTAATTTTAAGATCATTTTCAAGGAAAAGGATTTTTGAAAATTTTTTATTATTTAAAAATTGTTTTAAATGATTTTAAAAGATTCATTTCTAAGTTTTCAAGGTTATTTTCAAAGAAAAATATTTTCAAAATGTTTTATATTTTAAAGTGTTTTTCAAAATAGAAAGAACATTTTCCTTAAGAAATTTTTTAAATTATCCTTTTTAAATTATTTTCCATATAATATTATATCTGTTGGTGTTGCCTATTCCTTACATGTGATATGTTCCAAGGATACCATTAATATTATTTCTCTAAATGGTTTATATTTTGATGACATAATTTTTTTGGAAACCATTTCTTTTCCATGGTTCAATCACATTTCAAAGTGATTGTTATGAAACCCATTTCTTTTCCATAGGTTGATCATATTTTAAATAGATTGACATAGAACCCATTTATTTTCTAGGGGTTTATCAGGTTATGAAATAATAATGATTGTGATTATGGGTTTTTATGATGATATGTGAGCTCTTTGTACTTTATTCATGTTGTGGTTCTTGGAAAATACTTATACGGTGGGGTGTACTAGATAGAACTATTTAATACCATTACAACTTGTACAATGGGGTGTCACAAATATCACCAAGTAAGCCTGTTATATCTTATACTATGGGGTGTCCCGAATAGAACCAGGCAAACCTATTACGGATTATACAATGGGGTAGACAGATAACACCGTGTAAGCCTATTATATCTTATACGATGGGGTGTCCTAGATAGAATTGAGTAAGCCCATTATAGCATATATGATGGGGAAAACCAGATAGCGTTGGGTAATCCCATTATAACTTACATGATGAGTGCGCCCAGACAACACTCCAATGAAATGGGTAAAGATTTATATATCATGAGTCAGATATGACTGAAATGGGGATTAAACCCAACCTAGTAAGGGAATTTGTTTTCCAATATGGTCTTGGGAGTAAAAATTAACCACTAATATGGTTTGGGGAGTGAACCCATTCCACTAAGATAGCCTTAGAAGTGATCCTTTACTACTATGGAAATCATTTTATATGTTTATGTGTTTGAGACAATTCCATGTCTTATACCTATGTTATGTTCACATAGATTATTCTATTTGATTCCTTTATGATTAATGTATTATTGATTATACAATAAAAACATATATTTTAATTACATTTTAATGGTATTAAATGTTCATTTTTGATCTTATGGGCCTGAGTTAGTGCATTTTCATTATGAACATCCATTCTCATCATTTGTGCACTTCATGCCTAATATACACCAATTTAGGCCCAATGATTCATCTGATTCTAAGGAATGTAATTATCAATATTTTAATTTGATATTTTGGGAACTATATCTAAACTTAAATATGAACATTTTTCATTCAGGGATCAATGAATGATTCATAAACAATGATGGAGATATTTGGAGATGAATGGAAGCAATTCTAAGAGAAGGCAGATTGGAAACCATCCCACTTATGAGATTGTGGGGCCCAACATACAGGCCCAATGAATCCCAAATTTTGTGGGATGCTAGAAGAAATGTATAGGAACAAATAACTATACATGATTTAATGCTAATTAGGCCTATATGGTGGTCATTAAGGCGGCCCAAATTAGAGATACAATTCTGGGCCAGATTCTGCGGCCCAGAAAAACAGACCACTAATTTGATTATATCTCTGAATCCACAACTCCAAATGGGCCCAAATTTTACAGGAGGTTAGAAGACATACGGAGATACATTTTCTTCCTCTATGGACCACTCTGAGTCGGCCATCTAGAAGGTCTTCCAGATGCGTCTGTTCGGTGAAGGAAATCTGGCTGCCACCTCGGGTCAAGGGTGGAAAAATCAACTCTCCCTTACTTTCCACCCACATATGGCCTACCAAAATTAATTGAGGAGACTTGGACTATTGGAGACTCGACCCAAGGGCTCAAAAATTCCTATTTAAGGCAGTGGTGTTGGAGGATTGAAGAATCTTTGGTTCTTGGTTTCATTGTAGTGTTATGGTGCCGCTTTGTGTTTGTAATCACATTTCTTTCTCATGTAAGTTGTTTAATTCACCTTAGTTTCTTAATAAAAGTTCTTCATTTACTCTTATTCTTTTCTTCTACTTATCACATTGATACTGTTGGTTAAAGGTGTGAATTTATTCACACCATACCTTGTGATATTTATCACACAATGGAGGAGTGATCTTTTGTTGTTGTTGTTTTTACTTCTTCAATTCCACCCTTGTAAGTCTACTTCCCGCTTCCGTTGAAGACATGTCATCAATGGAGGGATAAATCTTTTATGGTTTGATCCAAGGGAGTAGCAAGGGGCTGGATTGGATGTTATTTATCACTCTATTAATGGAAAATCACTTCTTTTAAATGAGATTTTTATTTGATGATTTTAAAACATCTTCATCCTTATTGAATTTAAGGTCACACATTCAAGTGCTAATACGAACCTCTACCTTGGAGTGCTCAAAAATTTAATCCTTCAAGTGTATAGGTGATTAGTATTAGGGTGTATAGGAATTAAACTAGTAAGTGATGATTTCATTTGATCTTCTTAAATGAATCCATCTTAATTATAAGAAATTGAAATCATTAAAAAAGTAATTTATCCAATCCACCCCGAGTGATAACCTAGGATCAAATCATTATTTTAAATTGAATTCACTTAAATCTGTTATATATCCTCTAAACTCATCAAAAATCAATCCAAGTTGGCCACTTCATAGCCGAAAACAGTCCATAGAATGTGCGTGTCTATAGGTTACTTCTTAGGTCTCTGTGGATTCGATAACCCAAGCTAAACTACAAGGACCGTTCTACCTTCATCTCTTGGGTAAATTTGAGTGAGAATCAAATTTTGGCGCCGTTGCTGGGGATCGAACCCGGGTCATCTGTGTGACAGACAGATATACTGACCACTATACTACAAGGACCGTTCTACCTTCATCTCTTGGGTAAATTTGAGCGAGAATCAAATTTTGGCGCCGTTGTCGGGGACCTAAGTAAGTTATCTTAGACACTATCATCCTTTTTTCATCCCTCTTCTATATTCTCACCCCTCACTCCTATGGAAATCAATTTTGAACAAGTCCAAACATGGGAAACCTATCCCTACTTTGATCACCCAGCCCCATGTACGATGTACAATGACCATCCTAATTCCTACTTATGGGATCATCAACAACCTACTGAACCACAATTTTTTTATTCATATGATCCACAATACATTCCAACATATTATGAGTTCCAATCCCAACAAGGCCAATCTGAACACCCTCCTGTGCAATTCCAACAACTTAATTATCCACCTATAATAGACCATTCAGATCAACCCCTTATCCATACTAATCCACATCCATTACTTCAAAAACTATGTCAACAAATGGAGATAATGAATTTTGAGTTTTCATCATTGAGGTTAGAACTACAAAGAATTAAACATTGTGAGGAACCCATCCCTACACAAACTGTCCCTTCCATAACCTTATGTGAAGTGTCTAGTTTCCCACAAACCTCTCATGAATTTACTGAAGAGAAAAACTTTGGATTTGGGATAGATGAAGAGGATCAAGGAACTGTTTAAGGTTCTTTAAATCAGGAGGAAATTGAATTTTTGGATTCAAAAGAGGAGAATTTGACATCATGGATTGCGTCTCCTAAGGATAACTCCATTGATGATTTTTCAAAAACACTAATCACTGAACCATTGAGAGAAGTCACAAACATTGAGTCTATACCCATTCCTAACACTGATCTTTCCAATTTTATTATTGAATCTTCCTTTAAAAAAGAACCGATTCTATTGAGAAATTTGGAAAATGAAACTGAGTTAGATTCAAAATCTCAACCTGTGTCTAAATGTCATATCCAACCCGAGATCAAAATTATTATTCTTCCTTACCCAATCAAGTATCCATTCATAGGGTATAACCATGACTGTTCAGTTGGAATTAATTCTTCTATTGAAAAAGAAAATTTAGGAATGATTATTGATTCCTTAGGCAAGACTAGAGAAGCAACTAGATCCACCATTTCTGATATTCCTTGGATTTACCCACTCATTTTAGGATATAGGTTTGTGAATGAAAAAAATTATAAACATAGAATCAAACTCAACCTAGTTGAATTGGTGAAACATGTGGTCTTTAAAATGTTTAAAGTTGGTATTGGATAAGTTGGGGGGTTCAAGTTGGGCTAACGACGTTAAACAAAGCGCTGCATGGGAGGCAACCCGTGGTTTTTATGTTTCTAATATTTCTGAATCATCTTTATTTTTCAAATAAGATTAATTAATCATTTTTTATATTTAAAAATAAAAAAATAGACTTTTGACCTGTTCTTCTATTATGAGTATGGATGGGTACGAAAGGGGAGCACCATATTCATCCGTGTCACGTGGTGTGATCCTTGAGTAATACCTTACCCAGAAATTTAAAAAGAAGACAATGTATCATCAATTTATTTTGTTATATTTTTATTATTTTATAGGTTAAGAGAAAAATAATAAAAATAATAAAAATAATATAATAATTAAAAAAGGGGACATGCCATAGGCCGTGGGGCAAACCCCGTCACAACCGGCGAAGCCACGGGGACTCGAACTCGGGACCGAAGGGAGACAGGGGTGCGCGCTTACCACTTACCTACGGCTTAATGTGATTACTTATTATATAATTTTTATATATATACTTATATTTTACTTCCTTTATTATATATATATATATTGTTTTTTTGTTTGTTTTGTTTGTTTTGTGTTTCCTTTTTCCACTAGGGAACTTTGCAAGCAACATGGATATCAAAGGAATAAATTCGAGCGGCAAGAACTTCAAAATTCAAACACCAGGTGACTTCATTCCATGATCCTCATATTTCAATTTCCTTATTGAAATCCCCTTTTATTCCTCTACCCCATTCTAAATTTTATTTTTACGAAACTAGGGACAATTTCATTCTAAGTTGGGGGGTGTGGAAACAAAATGTTTGTTTAAAAAAAACAATGATAAAAAAAGAAGTAAAATTACTTTATCATTAACATAATAACATCTTTGATCACATTAAAACTATATATCAAATAAATTTTATTTCCTTGACTCTTAATTTAATTCATGATTATGTTTAAAAGCATTGATTTTGGAAGTTTGGTTGTCCAATGAAAATTTTCATCATTTTTATTTTCATCCATTAAATCAAAATGCCACAATGCACTTCCTCTAGACTGTGGGGTAATAATTTGAATTTTTGGGGTCCCATAATAAATAGCATAGTCTGGTTTAATTTTTATGAATAATATGAGTATTCAAAAAATAAAAATAAATAAAAATAAAAAAAATAAATTTTTTTCCGTGTAGAGCAATGGATTGATAAAATGCGAGGCTTTCGACACTTGGGGATCGTGACTCCAGAGTTGTCTAGCCCTGAGTTTTTCAATCTATCTCTATTTATGGTAATATGACTTTGTTTTTGATTAATTTAACTCGAGACGATGCCTGAGTATGTGGGTTTCACTTGGTGCCCTAAGGCCTTTGAGTCTGGGAGTCATCGGCAAAGTCTTGCTACATGGGTTAATTTGATTAACTGCAATATCAATTACTATAGAAATATTGAAAAAAAAATCAAAAAAAAAAAGGAATGAAGAATACTCATATTAGGATTAAATGTGATTCCACCTAGCGCTTCCATGATTTCCCCCTTGAATGAAAATGAACCCCCATATCTATTGTGATTCACAACACATCATTACACTTAATTGAGTTGGATGAAGTATGATGATGGATTTGATCAAAGGAATGGGCTTGGGATTGGGATCTAATTTTAAATTCATATTGTTTTAAATTATCTTGATAGGTTATAAAAATATATTTGTGTGCAGTTTACATTGTGAGCACTGTTTGTTATAATGTGTTTGAAGAAAGGAATTCAAATAAAATCATTGAATTATTTGCTCAGGACTAGCAAATCTCAAGTTGGGGGGGTGTGATTATCCAATAAAAACATATATTTTAATTACATTTTAATGGTATTAAATGTTCATTTTTGATCTTATGGGACCGAGTTAGTGCATTTTCATTATGAACATCCATTCTCATCATTTGTGCACTTCATGCCTAATATACACCAATTTAGGCCCAATGAGTCATCTGATTCTAAGGAATGTAATTATCAATATTTTAATTTGATATTTTTGGAACTATATCTAAACTTAAATTTGAACATTTTTTATTCAGGGATCAATGGATGATTCATAAACAATGATGGAGATATTTGGAGATGAATGGAAGCAATTCTAAGAGAAGACAGATTGGAAACCATCCCACTTATGAGACTGTGGGGCCCAACATACAGGCCCAATGAATCCAAAATTTTTTATGATGCTAGAATACATGTATAGGAACAAATAACTCTACATGATACAACGCTAATTTTGCCTCTATGGTGGTCATTAAGGCGGCCCAAGTTAAAGATACAATTCTGGGCCAGATTCTGCGTCCCAGAAAAACATCCCACTAATTTGATTATATCTCGGAATCCAAAACTCCAAATGGGCCCAAATTTTACAGGAGGTTATAAGACATCCGGATATCCATTTTCTTCTTCTATGTCCCACTCTGATTCTGCCATCTAGAAGGTCTTCCAGATGCGTCTGTTCAGTGAAGGAAAGATGGCTGCCACCTCGGGTCAAGGGTGGAAAAATCAACTCTCCCTTACTTTCCATCCACCTATGGCCTACCACAATTAATTGAGAAGACTTGTACTGTTGGAGGCTCGAACCAAGGGCTCAAAAATGACTATTTAAGGCAGTGGTGTTGGAGTATTGAATAATCTTTGGTGCTTGGTTTCATTGTAGTGTTATGCTGCCGCTTTGTGTTTGTAATCACATTTCTTTCTCATGTAAGTTGTTTAATTCACCTTAGTTTCTTAATAAAAGTTCTTTATTTAATCTTATTCTATTTTTCTACTTATCACGTTGATATCGTTGGTTCAAGGTGTTAATTTATTCACACCATACCTTGTGATATTTATCACACAACGAAGGAGTGATCTTTTTTTCTTGTTGTTTTTACTTCTTCAATTCCACCCTTGTAAGTCTACTTCCCGCTTCCGTTGAAGACATGTCATCAATGGAGGGCTAACTCTTTTATTGGTTGATCCAAGGGAGTATAAAGGGGCCTGATTGGATGTTATTTATCACTCTATTAATGGAAAATCACTTCTTTTAAATGAGATTTCTATTTGATGATTTTAAAATATCTTCATCCTTATTGAATTTAAGGTCACACATTCAAGTGCTAATACGAACCTCTACCTTGGAGTGCTCAAAACTTTGATCCTTCAAGTGTATAGGTGATTAGTATTAGGGTGTGTAGGCATTAAACCAGTAAGTGATGATTTTGTTTGATCTTCTTAAATGAATCCATCTCAATTATAAGAAATTGAAATCATTAAAAAAGTAATTCATCCAATCCACCCCGAGCGATAACCTAGGATCAACTCATTCTTTTAAATTGAATTCACTTAAATCTATTATATATCCTCTAAACTCATCAAAAATCAATCCAAGTTGGCCACTTCATAGCCGAAAACAGTCCATAGAAAGTGCGTGTCTATAGGTTACTTCTTAGGTCTCTGTGGATTCGATAACCCAAGCTAAACTACAAGGACCGTTCTACCTTCATCTTTTGGGTAAATTTGAGAGAGAATCACTTATGACTACCAATATTTATGTTATGATTGAATTTTATGATCTATGATATGTAGGATATGGTCTTCTAATGTTATGATCATGTTCTAATACACTTATGTTCATGTTATGCTTATGTATTTACTTTATTTACCCTTATTAAGCATATGAGATAACCCTTTTTTATGTTTCCTTTTTCTAAATTATGAAAAATATTTTTTAGTAAGAGTAATAAATGGGGAGATCTTTGCGGGAAATATTGAATATATTTCCACAGACTAAAATATTTTATTCTAAGTTTCTAAAGGTACTAATTGTGGTCCTCAGACATTTGTTTATGTAATATAATGAATATTCATATAAAAAGATGTAATATGCATGTATGTTAATCTTGGGTCGCTATATTTGGTATCAAATGAAAGGTTTAGTTAAACTTTGGAAACTAGGATGATAAAACTTTAGTGATACCCCTAGGTATATTTCTAAGGAAATGCCTAGGGATGTATCTAAGGATAAGTCTAAGGACAAGTTAAAGTTTATGAAAATTTACTAGAATCATGGTAAAGGATGGAGAGAGTGGTTTTCAAGAACATACATCCCTATCTGGATACTAAAAGTATATGTGGATATGGAATATATGTACATAGGGGTAACAACCCCCAAAAAACTGTATTGAGCTAGAATCAATCAAGAACTGGTGCATGGAAATGGGCCTTACTACACACATGGTTTGACACTCTGAGAGGATATGATTTGGAAATTCACAAACTCTTTATAAATCAAAATGAAAGATTTAAATATATTATGACTATAAATAACCTATGATAAACCTATGGTTTCATAGATTAAAGAATAAGCTGTCATGATTTAGACATTTTATAAGTGATTTTTCATGATTATATGGTTCCCCACTATTATTATTGTTGCTCAAACCATGTTTTTGGTTTTTGGAAATGGATGGAACCATAAGGAATTGTGTTAATACTTAATGTAATGGAAAATGATTTGATTTTACTCTTGAGAAACCAAATGATATGAGATATGGAATGAAAAATCCTGTTGATATTATAATTTATCAAGCTATGAATCATATTGAACTTTTAAATGAGATAAGGATTCAACAACATTCTATTGAGTCTTTAATGAGGAAAAATCCACCTTATTTTAATGGTTATAATGATCCCCTAGTTTTTGAGCAATGGATTAGTACCACTAAAGATATATTTTCCATTATTCAGTGTTTGGAACATGAAAAAGTAAATTTGGATGTTTATCATTTGGAAGGTGAAAAACATTAGTGGTGGACTCTAATTAAGAACATGAGGGAATGAGAATAAGTCGAATACTTGGAATGGGAAGGGTTTAAGGGGTTATTTTTCAATAGTTAATTCCCTCATATTATACAAAAATATATAGAGAAGTAATTCCTTGATATTAATCAAAAGGATGATGAATCTATTTGGTATCTATAAAGCTAATTTTATAATACTTAAAAGGCACACTTCTTGTTTGGTCAATAGTCCTGAAAGAAAAATCAATGAATTCTTTAGTGGACTGAAACCAAGTCTTCAAATGAACTTATATATAATATAATTTAGTATATTCAAATAATTCATTCTATGTGTACTTAAGTTAGAAATGTTAATTGGATATTCCCACCATTACTCTAGTTTTGAAAAGAAAAGGGAGATTGAGTCTCATGAAATTCTAAATGGTGGAAATAAATTACATGCATGTGTATGCCAAAAATATGGGAAGAATAATAAAAGGAATTTATTTAATGGAATTGGGAGGTGATTTAAATGTGGAAAGGTAGGTCATAAATTTCATGAATGTTGAAATACGATTAATGGGATAGTTAATGAAATGGAGGAGAATAAGATGACAAATAATGCACCACCCACACTCGTGTTTCAAGTGTAAAGAGTTTGGGAATTAAGCGAATTAATTACCCAATCCAAGGGATAATGTGTATGATAAGATACAATAACCTATAATGGAAAAGGATAAAGGTAAATTTATGGAATCACAATATATGAAGTTAATCATGATAATTAGGGCACACTTATCCTTATTGGTTGAGAATTTCTTATTTTATTTTGTATGAATAATCCCTATGAAAATATTATTGTTCATCCTTTAGTGAAATTTCATTCCATTATCTCCATATACATAGATTTTTGAGTAATAAAATCACATTTTATATTCTATAAATACAAGGATGAACCCATGCTTTGAATAAAAATATTTTTGTATAAGATAAGAGCTTATTTAAGGAATAAAGGATGAATTATATTTTGAAAGTATATATGTCTCCAAGTATGATTAAATTAAGTATTATGGATACCATCATGGGTTTATGAGTTTAAATTTGAGCATAAGTTTAGAGTTTTTGACACCCCCTTTTAAGGTTTTATGTGATGGAAGTTTATCAAGATTAATTAGATTTTAAGAGACATTTATGGTAATTAAAACCTTTGGTATTATATGTAGTGACAAAGTTATTTAATAATCAACGACTTTATAACTTGTGGAAACATGATTAAAGGCTCTATGATCTTATCCTTTATAATTCAAAGTTTTTTGGGTTCAACACCTTCATCAAGTTGAGTTTTCATACAAAAATAGTTTTCACTTGAGCATTTAGATGAATCATTATAAATCCATTTTATGGAATAAAGTGTAGAAGTAAAATTTACTAGAATGAAGTTATATAAATAAATCTATTGGGATCTGAGCAAGATGATGATATGGTAGAAATGGTTACATCCATTCATAAACATGAAAGGACATAAAAAATTCGACAGAAATGTTATGGTGATAATCATCATCGTGACCTAGAATTCGATGTTAGTGAGAAGTAATTTCTATGAATTTCTCCATGGAAGAAATATGGGAAAACTAATCCCTAGGTATATTGGTCCCATTAAAACACTTGATCATATTGGGATAGTATCTTATCAATTGGTGCTCCCACCAAACCTCTCCTAGGTCCAAGATGTGTCCCATGTATCACTCATGGGAAAGTATATACCTAATCCATCACATGTAATGTACTCATATTTCATAGCACTATAGTATGATCTTTCTAAATAGTAATAATTGGTGGAGATTCTATATCATACTGAGAAAGTTCTATGAAATAAGAATAATCAACTGGTCAAATTTTTGTGGAAAAAATACTAGTTTTAGGATAATATGTGGGAACTTGAGTATATAGTGAGGTCTAAGTATCCTCATTTTTTGTATCATAGTGATGAATTTTGCGGGTGAAATTCATTTTAAGGGGGGGTAGAATGTAACACCCCTAAGTTTTTAGGAATTATTATTTTTTCAAAAAAATTAAATTTCTTTGATGGATTGAATTGTAAAATATACCATGTTAAGCTTACTCTAAATGAAAAACTAAGTTTATATTGAGTTACACGAAACATTTATTTTGGCTTGCATTACATGAAACACCGTGCTTATCTTTCTTTACACTCAACACTGAGTTTAAATGTAATGTGGCATATTATTAAAATATTACTTTTTAATATGATACTTGTCACCTAGACATTGGATTGGAAGTTTTCAGTAATATTAACTAAATTATGAAAATATGGTTTAAAAATGTATATAAAATTAAGTCATTGGTTACCAATTACCTAGAAATGAATATAAAACCCTTTTGAAATTAAAAGGAAATATTTTTATGAAAGACCATTTTTATGCACACAAGTGTGTTTTACATCAATAAATTGAAAAAAATAAATTTAATTAATTATATTTATACATTATACATCTAATATAAATTTTAAAATTAATCTTATTTATTTTCTAGACAAGAGATACGAATAAACCCAATTTTATGCTTAAAAATTGTATTTTTCAAAAAAGCAGTTTTACCGCCTTTTAATAGCATACTTATTTGAAAAATAATTTTTATCAATTTTATAAATTAGATTTGAAAAAACAAAATTCATTTTTGAAATCATAATATAAAAATTATATTAGGGTTTTTTGGGTATTTTTCATAAAATATTCATTTTTATGAATAATGAAAAATACTGCATTTTAATTGAAAACTAGATTTTGTTTGAATTATTTATATAGTTAAATTATATTTTAAGTTTTTTTAAAAAATAAAATTAGATAACTTATACATATATTAATTCAATTTAGGTCATTAAAATCAATTTTATATTGAAGTTGGATATAAAAACTTTGTAAACTTATGAACATTTTCAATTTAAAAAAACTTACATTCTCATCATGTCCGCATGATTAATTTTAAATTAAATTATTCCACTTATTTGAATGTAATTTGGGAAAATGGATTACATATTTGGAATCATAATAATTACTATTATATAATAAGGGAAACTTAATTTTTGACCATAATGATTAGTGAGAACAGTTAAAATTTATTAACACAATTAATGTTAAAATGGGGTTTTGTGCATTACATGCGTTGTATTAAAATTAATTTTACACACACTTAGAATTTTTATTTAATGAATTTTAATTAATATTTAAAATAATTGGTCTAAATTATCTAATAAATATATTTTTAATTATAACCTTAATGGATAAAATATCTTGGTAAATAAAAATATACAAGTTACCTTGGTAAAAACTATAAAGATAAAATTGAGTAAACTTAAATACTAAGGAATAAATTGATAAAAAATGTATTTATTTTGTGTGGTGGAGGTACATATCGACCAAGTATTCCCTCACCCACATTATTGTTCTATTTTGGAGGCACAAGTGGTAATTGAGACTTCCCAATAGTGAATACTTTTGGGTATTTACAATAATTCCACTCCTCCTCCATTATTATTTTTTAAATATTGATGACATGGATTAGTTTCCCAATCCATGCCACCTATGGAATTTATTGAAAATAAAAGTGTCATTACATGCTCGAGGTGTAAATCTCTTACACCAGTGGGGATTTAAAGATTAATAAAAAAAGAAAAAAAAAACAGAGAAACTACCAACCCAAATCTGCCAGGAAGTCTGTGCATGCCATCCATCACCCCAATGGCTCATCTTGCTGCTCATGTGAAGCTCCAGAAACCATAACAGCAAACACTCACATTCCTGACCAAATATGCCAGAAGGTATGTGCAAGCCATCCATCACCCCAATGGCTCCTCTTGCTGCTCATGTGAAGTACATTCACTCCCCCCCTTATTCACACCTCTCAAGCCATTTGGCTCAACAAAACACTGCCAAAATCACTTCTCAACTTCCTTCCTCTAATCCTTGAATCCTTACTTTGGGAAGAAATCCAACCAAGGATGGATTTTGGCACAAACAAAAAGAAGATTCTAGAAGAGGAGGAGGTTTAAATGTGTAAAAAGGAAGTCAATACTTAAGGTAAAGGATTTTTGTATCACTTTTTACATTTGTGAGACACATGATATATTCACCACCTATTTCTTCTATGTGGTGTATATACTGGCCATTAATTTATTTTATGATGCTTCTCCTAAAATTTATTGGTATTTACACATCCATTTTAGGGCCTCTCTTTTATGGGGTTTACAATTCAAAAGTTACCAAATCAGTAAAATATTTTTATCATAATTTGCGTTCTTTGAGATGTATGCTATGACATGATCCTATATTCTATCACTAGGTATATATACTTCCCTTTTAGAATTAATATCATGAATTTATCTATCCTAATTATATTTTATGTTATTCCTTAACGGGGCTTATGATTCAAGGTTACCAAAGTGGTAATGATTTTATGTTACAATATCATCATTTATTGGTATTTTTTATGATTATGCTTCCAATAATAAAATTTTATGATCTATATCTCAAGTATTTTCATGAATTTTATTCTCCTATGGTTTTTCATGATGTATTTAAGTAATGATACCATTTTACCACTCTTTGGTACTTATGATAATTATGAAAATGTTTAAAAAAAAATTCATCTTTGTTTCTCTCTTATGTCTGAAATCTTTTTTCTTCCAAAACTACATTTTCTAAAAAAATTTTGAAAAAAGTTTTTAAATGGTATTTTAATCTCATTTTAAAGGATTTTTTTTTTGATTTTTTTATGATTTCCTTTATAAAATTTCAATGTTATTTTAAAAGAAAAAAGTTTTCAAAATGTTTTATATTTTAAAAATATTTTTTCAAAGTGGAAAGTTTATTTTCCTAAAGAAATATCTTAAATGATCCTTTCAAAATTATTTTCCATTTAAGATGAAATACATTAATGTTACCTGTTCCTTACAGGGGTTATGATCCAAGGATATCATTCATATTATTTCTCTAAATGGTTTATTTTTTGATGGTATGATGTTTATGAAACCATTTGTTTCCACAGATCAATTATGTTTTAAAGAGATTGTTAGGAAATCCATTTATTTTTCAAAGGTTTATCATGTTTCAAATATATTTACATGGAACCAATTTTTTTATAGGTATTAATCAAGTTATGAAATAATAATGATTGTCTTTATGAGTTTTTATGATAATATGAAATCTCTTTATGCTTTATTCATGTTTTGGTTCTTGGAAATTACTTATGTGATGGGGTGGCCCAGATAGCACCAGGTAAGCCTATTATAGCTTATATGATGGGGTGGACTAGATAGCACTAAATAAGCCTGTTACATCTTATACGATGGGGTGGAAAAGATAGCACTACGTAAGCCCATTACAATTTATATGATGGGGTAGCCCATATAGCATTGGGTAAGCCCGTTACAACTTATATGATGGGGTAGCCCCGATAGCACCTAGTAATCCCATTATATATTATTTGATGGAGCATCCTAAATAGTGATGTGTGAGATCGTTATAGCTTGCATGATGGGTGCACCTAGACAGTGATCTAATGCATTGGGTAAATATTTTTATCTCATAAGATATACATGGATGAAATGGGGAGTAAACCCAGTTTAGTAAGATAATTTATCCTCTAAGATGGTATTATGAGTAGAAATTGACTACTAAGATGGTTTGTAGAGTGAACCCATTTCACTAATATATCCTTAGTAGTGATACTTGACTATCATGGAAATCATTATATAAATTTTTGGGTTTTCCATAATTCCATGTATTATACCTATGTTATGATCATACAGATTATGATATTTGATTACTTTATGATTAATGTCTTATGACTACCAATATTTATGTCATGAATTGAGATTATAATCTTTAATATGTAGGGTCTGCTCTTCTAATGTTATGCTCATGTTATCATACCCTTATTTTCATGTTATTCTTACATATCTCCTTTATTTACCCTTACTAAGCATTTGAGATCACCCTTTTTTATTTTTCCTTTCCCCATGTTATGAAGAAAGGTTTTAAGTAGAAGTAATAATGGGGGATATATTTTTGTAAAACATTGAAGATCTTTCACCAGACTAGAAGATTATATCCCATGCTTCTAAAGTCACTAAATTGTTATGGTCCTCAAGCATGTGTTTATTTAATGTAATGAATATTCAGCTAAAAAGATTTAATATCCATGTATGTGAAGCCTAGGTTGAGCTTCAACCAGAAGTATTTTTCTTTGTGCCTTTCCTAGATATAGGAGTTCAAGACTATTTTTGAATATACCATGAATTTAAACTATATAATTTTTCATCCATCTAGGGAACTGAAGGACCTCATGATGCTAATGAATGGGTTGAAATAATTTTGCTAATATTAGACCTAGTGGAGACTCTGAAGGATAAACAAGTTAAGTTGAGAAAGATCTCATGTTTGATGTGCAACCAATTTCAATACCCTCATATTTTATGGAACCATATGATTTAAAGGATCTCAAGGTACAACTCGAGGACTTAGAGAAAAATGGACTTATTAAGTTGAGTACTTCATTGTGGGGTGTAACTATCTTTTTCTCCAAGAAGGAGGATAGTAGTCTTTGACTCTGCGTCGATTACCAAAAGTTGAAGCATGTGATGGTGAAGAACATATATAATTTTCATAGGATTGATGATATTTTTGATCAATTATATGGATATTGATGGTTCTCCAAGAATGATATTCAATTGGTCCACCAATAGCTACTAGTTAGAGATGGGGGCATCCTAAATATGATATTTCAGAGTAGGTATAGACTGTATGAGTATCTGGTGATGCCATTTTACTTGATCAATATGTCTATAGTGTTTATGAATCTCAAGAAAAATATCTTCCACCCATATCTAGATTCATTCATCATAGTTTTCATTGAAGACATCCTCAAATACTCACTGACACTATAGCAGCATGCCATACATCTTGAGATAGTCCTGAGTATGCTTCGAGAAAATCAACTTTTTTCCAAGATTTTAAATTGTAACTTATGGATTTAGGAGGTAAAGTTATTGGGGAATGTGGTGTTTGAGATAGGTATATCCATGGACCCAGAGAAAGTGGAGTAAGTGATGTCCTAGAAACATCCCCATAATGTGTTTGAGATCAGGAGCTTCTTGTGTTTAGCAGGATACCACCAACATTTTACCCAATAATTTTTCTATCTATCAGTACCTATGACTGTGCTGAAATAGAAGAGAGTAAAGTTACAATGGTAAAACTAGTGTGAAGAGGAATTTATTGAGTTAAATAGGAGGCTGACTACAACTCCAGTGCTGGTACTCCATGAGCCAAGGATCAGATACGCCATTCAATATGATGCATCTGACATTGGTTTGGTAGAAGTACTGATGTAGAGGGTGTAGGTGGTATCTTATGGGTTACATTATCTAAATACCCATTAATGAAACTACCCTACTCATTATTTGGAGCTGGAATCCATGATACATGCTCTGAATTGTTGGTAACACTATCTCTTCGGTGAGGTCTTTGTTATCTACACTGACCAAATGAGTCTCCATTACATCTTCACACAGTGAGAGTTTAATCTAAGGTATAGGTTCTTGGTATCAAATCTATAGATGTTTGACATCAAGATAGATTATAAACCAGGTAAAGGAATTTCTTATAATATTCTCTTATCTATATGAAATAGGTAGCTTATGGGTTTGGCAAGGATTACAGAAGGCCTTAAGGACTCAAATTTATTTGAGCACACCATACTATTAACAGACCGTTAGAAAATCCAAGAGGATGATTCACATACTAGAGGATATGCTATAGGCTTGTTCTCTTTATTTTGTAAGATCTTGGGATGAGTGCTTAGCCTTGGTGGATTTTTATTACAATAACAATTTCTAGGAATCTATTCAGATGGCACTATTTGAGGTTCGTAACGGATGGCCATTCTGCTCACCATTATGTTGGAAAAAGAAGGGAAAGACAATAGTTTTTGGGCCTAGTATGGTGTAGGAGACCTCATATAGGGTTCATTTGATCAATAAGTGGTTTTTGACTACTTAGAATAGGTGGCAGTCATATGCATAGTGGAAGAGATGACCTTTGGAGTTCACTGCTGGTGACTGTGTTTTCTTAAGAGTTTCACCTCATTTGTATCATCATTTTCTAAAGTAAATAAAACTAACACTATGGTTTTTTTGAGCCTTGAAGATCATAGAATTGGTTGGGATAGTGGCACACCATCTAGACCTTCCTCCATGTTATTGAGTCATGCATGATGTGTCCCACATTTCTCAGCTTCAGTGGTACATGCCCGATCCTGTGTATGTTATAGGATGTGAGGAAATTGAATTAGATCCATATTCATCTTATGAGGAGTGTATGGTGCATATTATAGAATGAAAATAGAAAGTCCTATGAGTAAAAAAGTACCACTTTTCTAGATACTAAGGTAACATAGTTAGATCTGGGAGGAAACATAGGAGTGAAAGTATGATGTTAGATTTTAGTGGACTGAGTTGTTTGAACAATACCGCTATAGATAATTCTTGAGGTTGAGAAGTCATTAGAGGGGGAGAATTGTAATGTTTTAAATCTTTAATTGTTCTTAAAACCTTATTTTTTTATATTTTATAAGCCTCCTATGTGAAAAATTAATTTTATTAATTTAAATATTACCCTTACACATGAATTATTCTTTGCATAAGGGTAGAGTGGTTTTTATATGGGTTGCATAAGGGTAGCCCTATGTTTCTATGGGTTGTGTAAGGGTAACCCTAAATTTATAAGGGCTGAATAAGGGTAAGTCAGCCACTGGGTAAAGGTAAGACTGACTTTTCAAAGGTTACGTAAGGGTAACCTGGTCTCTATGTAAGGGTAACATGAATCTCTAGTTGCTGGACCCATATTTTCTAAAGGCTTCATAAGGGTACCTTAAGCACTTTGTAAAGGTAGGAAGGATTTTCAAAGGTTGTGTAAGGTTAATATGGATCTCTGTAAGGGTAATTCTAGGTTTATGTCTTGTATAAGGGTAAATTCCTTACCCTTACATAATGGTTAGGAGCTGCATAAGGGTAAAACCATGTTACCCTTATATAGCATCCTTTTAGATAAACATTAATTTTAAACCTTGTTTTTTCATTTATACTTCCCCATATAGCACCTATAACACATTTTGATGATTTTAAATTCTAAAAATCATGATAATTAATTCTTTTACTCATTTAAATTCATAATTCATATTTATAGAAGAACTTAAACACCCCATAATTAAGAAATGATTAAAAGAAAAATTAAATGGTGAATTTAATTTATGGTTCTTAATGATGTAGACCTATATTTGGTTTACCTTCTTAAAAACATAAAAACCTTGTTGCTTTTAGTTTTTGGAGTATTCTCTTGAGTCTGGGAATTTGAGGAATACCCTTGTTCACGGTTGGTTAATCCTCATCCAAACAATATTAATTCTTCTAATTTCAGGCAAGGAAGAACCCTCACCCTCTCTCCTCTATTCTTAAGAGTAGAATTTCTCAAGGTGATATGATTCCAAGAGAGAAAAAATATTATCAAATGTTTTGTTTTATTTCATTTTAGTAATAAAATAGTTGGAATCGGTCCTAGGAATCCTTAGCGATCAGTTGGAATTGATTAATACATGGATAAGATTTGGGTGATGATTACTAGTGAACCTTGAAGTTCTTCATCAATGAATTTGAGGTAGGAAGTTCTTTACCATTTTGGATCTCGTATACACATATTTTACTTGGTATAATTCTTATGTTGGTATATATTGATGACCTTTCTTGATTGTGATCACATGTGGGTGTGTGTGTGTGGCCCATGAGACCTATTTATGATGTTTGATTCCATTATTATTATTGTAGCTTGTTTTTACATGTTTGGGAATGAGTATTCTCATTCTTTTCTTAGTGATCGGAATAGGTGGACCATCGTGACATGATTGTCCCTTAGAGGAGAAGTGCACATGACTTGCAATGATGGAGATGATGGACCTGTGCACATAATAGAGATATGATGATACCATGGAACACCATTTTGAGGATGCACTCAATTCCTAGAATCTAAGTATTGGTTTGATCAATTCTAGAAATTTTCAAGTAGCGCACTCAATTACTAGTGATTTTTGAGCAACATTCCCAATGCTTAGTGATTTGAGGGTAACACACTCAATACCTAGTGATTTTTGATAACCATGATATAATTTAGGCCTAAGGAATTTTGAGTCTCATGTATGCAAGATTCCATGAGGTTGTATAGAAACATATCTACTAGCATCGTGGATATTTTTGGTTACTTCTGACATCTCCTCATTATCCTTCTGGCATGCAGCCAAAGCAAGTATGACTGGGGGTTTGTGGAAACTTGGTTAACACACGATCGCTCAATATGTGATTGCATGTTATGATTATTTACACATTTATTATTATTATTATTATTATTATTATTATAATTATTATAATGGAATACATTTTTTTATACATTTTACATTTTTTAAGGAAACATTGGTGGTGTCCTACTAGGTTTTATTACTCACACCTTATGCAGGCATATTGATGCACATGAAGACTTCATGTATAGGGATCCAAGAAATGGAAAGGAGCCTGTGGTAAATGGTTAAGCCATGGAGCATGGATCTAGGAGAGGTACTGGAACAAAGTCTACAGTATTACCACTACTTTATTTTTTTTATTACCTATCACACATTTACCCTGGTTTGGATTTCCACTTCGGGATCCCTTTTATTTACTTTATAACTGATATTCTATCTACTTAGTTTCTGAATGCTTACTATAATTGTTTTATTATATTTTTCATTTATTCTAGAACATGATATTGAGGATATAGTCTCCCCATTTATAGACTTAGACCCTCACTTCTAGTTGGTAACCTCTTGCATATGGGGAGGTGCACATGAGGTCGTGTGACACTCTTGTTTGGACCTGGTTGTTTGGGATAGAACATTATAATATTTATTACCATTTTATCTCTGATTTATGATCATCATATTAGGTTGTAATGATATGATATGTTCAGTATGAGTAGGATCACTTGTATAGATATACAACCAGTCACTTATAGGATATAAGTTGGTGAACTTGTATTCAAATTCTCACTTAAAGCACACCACATGGATTGTTATATATTTTTCATTAGTGTTACTTATGTTCACATTGGTTATGAATCCTTTGACATAATATTTTCAAATAGGTTCTCTATTTGTGAGGTTTCATACCTTGATACCTATCTAAATTCATTTGATAATTTGGATTAATAGATGTTAATTGGGTATGAAACTAATCAAATAGAGAGATTTGATAAACCAAGAAAGGACTTGTAGTGACCTTTTTAGCCTATGTTCATGTGTTTTGGGAATAATGATTTTACTTTGAAATAAAGCCTATAATGGGGGATTAAATAGTTTAGTTTAATCCAGAATAAGGATTTTACCCAAGGATTGGTGTAATCTCCATTCACATCGAGGTCCCTAGGTTTGAGTTGTTGTGGGTGACATGTTTTTAATTAATTAATTAATTGGAATAAATTAATTAATTGAAAAATTGATTACTAAAAACCCTAATCCCCATTATTTTTTAATCCTATCTGTAATAGACCAACCCATATCAACCCATAATGTCACTTGAATTGGCCTTACACAAGGCCTGAAGTGTGTACCTAATTTCCAAAAGCTGGTGACAAGAACTAGGGTATCTTATAAATAAATTTGGGAATGATTTCACCATCAAGATTCATATGATAAGAGAGAATAAAACATAGTGTCACAACAAATATTCAAAATACATCATACATAAAAACAACCAAACCATAAAGGCAACATCTAATAAGTGGATAACAGGGTCTAGATGAAAAAAATAAAAGACCATCAACATGGAACCTAAAGAAACCCATGGATCCATGTCCATGTGAACATAAGTCACCACCATCCCAACCCACAAAAGGAAACACAAACCATGAGAGCCATCCTTTACATGACTCTCTTCCCTTTACCTATATCTTGAAAAACTATGTCTATTAATTCCCAAAGGTAAAAGTAGGGTGTGAGAACTAAATATTACTAGGATACAACCAAGAATCTATATAATGTCTATCCACATTCATCTGTTAGTTCTTATATAAAACATATTTATAATAAATTTCTAGAAGAAATCATTTTTCCATATAAAATCATCATTTAGTTCTATTTTAAAAAACAAGCCGCATCCCAACAATTAAAACAATATGATATAACATATATCCATGATGCATAAATAGATGAATAAAATAGGTTTCAAGCATCAATATCCATATCAAGTGTGAAAATAATCATATTAAATAACCATGTACATAATGTATCCACCAATCACTAAAGGAAAATCCATGACATGAGGGTGTACACAACTAATAAAAAAATTAAACACTAATTGATATAAGTGAATCATAAAGTCTTGTAACCTTGATCCTCTAGAAAGGCTACCCATGGGCACTTCCCCTAGTGATAGATCACTCCATTAGGGATTATATATTTCTAGTTTTCCATCACATCCCAAGGTCTCCCCAATGTTCTATTACATCATTATTACATTCAAGAAACCAAATCCCTATTTCATAAACATTTTATAAGGAAAATAAATTCAATTTACATGCCTTTATTTTCATAAAATGTTTTCTATAGTGGTTACAGACCGCTTCCATGCTTGAAAAACCATTTCCATTTTAAAACCATATTTGAGGCATTTTACCAAACACATCATGTTCACCAAAATGGTTTAAAAAAACCCATTTTAGAAAACATTTCTATATCCATTAAAGATCAAATTCACCTATCATGTATTTCAAGACATAAATTTCATAAATCAAAACTAATGGAAATCATAATAACACAAGGCATTCCAATGGATAGACCAGAGGATAGATACAACTACCTCACCAATGGAGAAAATAATGTTTCATTCGAAACAAATGATGGGAAATGAATAGATATGGTCCTCAATAGCTATGATCTATAAGGATAATGTCACATAAGAAGGGAGTCACCCTAAGATACTTCTAGATGAGAGATGAATGCCCAAAACCCCATCTTGGGGCACACTAAATTTGGAATATGATCTAACAGGGAGAGAAAAATTAGTTTAATAAAGGGAAATTGAATCAAAATATGTATTAAAACCATTCATTAAGGTTTAAAGTGGCTGAATAAATCAACCCTAGATGATTAGGCACCATTCGAGTATTTCAAAAACTAGAAACCACCGCCACCACACCCTGGTGGAATCACTATACCACGGTGTATTTTCCTAGGAGACAGCTCATGAGGACCAACCATGGATTGGTGAAAAAATTTATAATGGTTTGGACCACCATAGCCTCCACCAAAACATGGTGAGGTACCTCTAGATGTGGTAAAAAAAGGATCCTAACATACTCCACCCTAGGCCATGCCCAACCACTACCCATTTTGGCCCTAGCCATTTTACACAAGAGGTTAAAAGGAACACCACAACCTCTAGCATGACTGTAGTCCTTCCCATTTTGAACTTAAAGACAAAAAAAATGATTTTTAAGACATCATGCACCCCTGAAACTCATGAAACCAAAAAATAACCAACTTAAGGCTCAAAAGAAAAAATACCTGGGACTCATTGTGTGTCATGATTCTCCCCACTATAAAATATTTCTATCCCTAGAAAGGATGAGGACCATGAACCCAAAAAGAGATAAGGTCATTACTGTATCATTAAGGACTCATGTTCTCATGTCTCATTTCTTTCCATACTACACTTAAATCTCATTCAAACTAATGGGATCACCTTTATATAAACCACAATTTCTTGTCAGTATACTATGTAAACATGACTTTAAATCACTGAGGTTTTAGGTTTAATATAAGTATCCTCCCACTCGATCAATTGAGACATATTTAACTGATAATTATTCAGTTGGGAAACATAAAACAAATGATGGATATAATTCAAACAATCAAGTAAGTCTAATCTATAATCCATATTCCTAAGTCATTCCACAATCAAAAACAGGTCAACATAAAAGGTGATAACTTACCCTAAATCCCTAAATGTCTATGTACAAACTGAGGTGAAACTCTGAGGAAAACACGATCACCTATCTCAAACTCCAAAATATGACAGCATTGATAAACATATGATTTTTGGAGACTATGAGTTGTCACTAACTTTTTATTGATTAATTACATGATATCCATCATCTCCTAAACAATGCTTGGTCCAACAAAGGACCATTCTCTAACCTATTCCCAAAAAATAGCTGATCTACAAGGACTACCATACAATGACTCAAAAGGAAAAATTCTGATAGATTCTTGATAAATATTATTATAGGGAAACTCCATTAAAGGGAAGAAGTTTCTCCCACAATGAAATGAATTCAAGAATCCATGATTGAATCATGTCTTCAAGAATTTGTATGGCTCAATTAGACTGGACATCCATATAGGGATGATGATCCATGATCAAATTCATATAGGAACCCATCACTTCCTACAATTCAATCCAAAGCCAAGATTTGAAGTAAGGGAATCTATCTAAAATGATAATTGATGGCATACCATGGATCCTAACAATCTCCCACACCTAAAAGTTCCCAAAATCCTCTACTTTAGTTGAATCCTTAAGGGGTAGGAAGTGTGCTAATTTTACGAGTCAATCAATAATAATCCATATAATATATTTACCACTAGAGTTTGAGGTATCCAAATCATGAAGTCCATGGAAATTAGGCCATGTTACATCTTGGATATCTCATCCTCTGACATGTAAGGCATCAAGACACACAATCCCTAATCGAACACCTAATTCCTGACCAAAAGTAATGAAAAATTAGGCCATGATACATCTTGGTAGCTCCATGGTTCACAAAACAATTAGATCAGTGTTTATTATCCATTAATTCCCATCTTAGGTCTATCAGAACAACCATCCAACCTTGAAAGCACAAAACCCCATTGAGAGATCGAGATGTAATGGCTCGGCCCCCCTGGCCATTACTTTGCCAAAATAAGGCTCCACCAAAACAGTGGCACCGGTCACGGTGGCACCGTGATGGTGGCACCGTAAGGGGTGACACCATGACGGTGGAACCATGTCCTCACCCATCCCTCCATTTTCTTTTTTCCATTCCCGCTCCCGCAATGTAATTTTTTTGACATAAATTAATTCTTTTACCCTTTTTAAAGCCATTTAAAGCCCATAATTAATTCCTAAAAATCCCGAGAAACCTCCCCAATGGGGGGTATTTAATAACACCTTAATATCATTGTGTGTAACTGCCCACCCACATAGGAAACCGCGATCCAACTTTCCAGGCATTCAAAATTCCATATCCCGTAACATTAGGATCTCCTCTTTATATCTCCCGCTAGAGTTTCTCATTTTTCTTCTCGGCTGGATTTATTTATTCTTCCTGGTGAGCCTGGAGGTCCTATCTTCCCATGGCTTGTGGTGCACCTCTGTTGGAGCTTTCTCCACCTCTTGGAGTCCATGTAATTCCTCCCCTACAAGCCGCACATCCCCTGTTCTTAGCACGTGGAGAAAAAAAACTTCGATCCTTGATCAACCAAGTAGGTATTTTCCTTCATCTCTCCTTTCTGTGTATCATGCGGGGTGGGTACGCTACTGTTTCTATGGGAGTGGGTGAAACCAAACCTTAATGAAGATAAAAAATAGACTTTAAAGAATGAAGGGAAGGGGTTTGAACGATGTGTTGCTGTTCTATTTTTCTTCTCTTCCTTGATGCTTATGTTGTGAACTATTGGGCTATGCTCACTGAAAATCATGGCCATTGGTGGTCTTTCCTTGCGAAATAATGAACCCTTGCCTTCTATGATGATTAAATGACTGTAACTTGGAAATTGGCTAATCATGTAAACTCGGTGGATTAAATGGATACCCAGTAAACATAAAGCCCTGTGTGGTCACCCCGGCTAACCAACAGAAAGAAGAAAATAATGAATGATGTGCTTGAACCTAGAAGTTTCCCTACTCTATTTTGGAAGTAGGTGTGTTTTTCTATTTGATTTCCCATGGGGTGATGTGGGTGAGGATGGGATCCTCTTGGTTGTGAGTCTGAAACTGTGTGGTTGCTCTGCTTGTGATACGAATTGGGGTGGAATACTCTACTGTTGGCATATCGTTGGTTCATGGTTTTGGGGTTGTGGGGCTATATCTTGAAGCCTGATTTGGTTCTAATACTTGGAGGGATCTCACTTTGACTTATTTTATGGTGTGGGGCTATATCTCGAGGCTTGGTTTGGTTACAGTACTTTGAGGGATCTCACTTATCCCTCTGTTGTTGTGACTTCACAAGAGAACCGGGTGTGAATGCTTAAATTGCTATTTGGATGTTTCTATTTTCCTGGCTTGTGGTTATTCCTGTTAGTTGCCCAGTAGTGCAGAAATTTACTTAAATGGGATCACCTGAACATGAAAACAAGAATGGGTTAAACGGGGAATTGGTTTTGGGAACGAGTTGTGACTCGACTTTGAGTAGTGTGCTTTCTATGAATAGTGACGAGTGTGTTTGTGCTTAGGTTGGACTTAGAAACCCTAGGTTGGGATGAGTGCTTATTACCTACATATATATATTGTAGTTATTACATTTCTTATTCGTTCCCCACCCAAGTTGAGCACTTAGTGCCGAATACCCCCATTCCATGGGGGATGGTGTTTTTCCCAACACTCCTATCAGTGACTGGTTATTAGTTCATTTTCTGCTCCCTTTCCTGAATAGCCCAAGACTCTTCGGTAGGCTGTGATGGCCTGAATTCCATTATTAGCCCAAGAATCTTCAGGATGAGGCCCAGGTGTCTTCGGGTGTGACAATAGCTTTCTGTCCTAGGTGTTTTCAGGCGTGGGTGTGGTTGTTATGTCCCAAGTGTTTGCGAGCAGGATAGTTGTTGTGGCCCAGGTGTTTGCGGGTGGGATGCGTGGTTGTGGCCTAGGTGTGTGCAGGCAGGGTGTGGAAGTGGGACTGTGGTGAGAATGGAAGGATTGGTTTGATGCGTATGATGTATTCAATAACCTGTGGGAAAGTGGAAAAGGGTACCCAAATGTCGATGTGCCATTACTATATATTACTTGACTTGCGTTATTTGGGGAGTGTGTCTTAGTGAAGGCGGGTCATGGCAGAATGGTATCAGAGGTGAGATTTTGGGAGATAGGATGGAGTATGGAGTTAGGCACCGTGAGGATTGCATGGGATGGTAGGGAAACAGTGTTGGGTGATCTTGGTGCATGAATTAGGTCAGGGAAGACTGGCTAGGACACCATATTTTAGGCCCCCCTTGTGATCTGATGCAAGGACTCTAGGCCTACCGGATGACCAAGTGAGGTTGCACTGATTGTAGGGTAGAGACCTTAGGGATGGTATATGCATTATAATGACTTGTGTTCTTGTGTTTCATGTGTATTTTGGGAATTTAAAATGAATAATAAGTCCAAGAAAAATTTAAGAACAATATTCAAAACTACTCGGGCTTAGGCATTCCTTGTTTACCTTGCATCTATGGCGCCTGGGAGACGACCACGAGTGGTGCGGGCGATCGAGGCCCAGGAGGTTGACTTGGCCGATCGGCAGAGGACGGACCAAGAAGAGGAGGACGATCAGTGGTAGAATACGCTTCGTGCCTTTCAGTAGCAGACCCTCGGGAAGTATGAGGGTAGCATCTCTAACGTGGAGACAGAGAGCTGGCTAGAGGAGTTGGTGATAGCTTTCATCTTGATCTGAGCTTTGGTGGAATATTGGGTTCCTTTGGCTGTGAGCTAGATGCGGGGAGCAGCACGTCAGTGGTGGACACTTTACCTTGGGGAGAAGAGGGAGGCTGAGGTGACGTGGACTGATTTCAAGAAGGAGTTACGGGTATAATTCCTCTCTTCCACGATGAAGGATGAGAAGAGGCAGAAACTACTCTCCCTCCAGTAGGGGAGCATGTCAGTAAGAGAGTTGGGGATCAAGTTCAAGGATCTCCTCCGCTTTTCTCCAGAACTCTTTTTGGATGAGGTGTCTCGGGCGAGACGTTTGGAGGAGGCGCTTCGACCTTCTCTCCAGTATGCTGTTACTCCCTTCACCCTACTGACGTAGTTGGAGGTCCAGAAGAAGGATGAAGTGGTGGAGAGGATGAAAACACTGGGAGGTGTATCGCGAGAGGGAATCCAGTTGGTCTCATCGAAGGAAAAGGCCGTCAGCAGCAGGCCTCCAGCATCAGAGCCCTTTAGGTCCCGACCAGCAGGGAGCTGGCCTCAGCAGTTCCAGTTATGATCTCCTAGCCCTCTCCCTTTTCTTTTGGGCCCATGTCCGAGATACTTCATCTGCATAATCCATAGTCACCTTCGGAATCAGTGCCCAGACATAGTGCAATACGGCGGTGGTGATAAGGCTTAGTGCAAACCTACACAACAGCAGGGTCAACGAGCTCCCGCTCCTCCGAGGGAAGGCATTGTAGGAGGAGGCCGACCTTAGGGACCTCGACCCGGAAGTGGTCAGGGAGGTGGCCGACAACCGAGATTCAAAGGAGCTGGGCGTGGGTAGTTTCACGCTGCGGAGGCAGCAGTTCCAGTAGGTCCAGAGGTCGTTCGAGGTATGATCTGCTTGTTTAGTACCCTTGCTTATGCCTTGTTCGATACATGAGCTTCACACTCCTTTGTTGCACCTAGTCTGGCCCGTACTCTAGGTTTAGACACTGAGAGACTTCTAATGCCCCTAGTGCTGAGCACACCGGTCGGAGGTCAGACCGACTTGTTTTATGTTTTCCGGGGGTGTAGACTGATGATAGGTCCACATCAGTCAGTCAGGGATCTTCTACTATTGCAGATACATCCATACCATGTCATCCTAGGCATTGAATGGATGTTCTCTGTATGTGCCGTCATTGACTGCTTCCTAGGAAGGGTCATGTTTTCAGACTTGGGCGGCTGACGTGTAACTTTTATCGGCGAGCGGGGTGGCTAGAAGAGTAGCAGGTGAGAGGAACCCCTCCTTTCCTTGTTAGCTGAGTTGTTAGTGGAGTTGGTGGACGCAGAGATGGTGGAAGTTCCAGGGGTCGTCAGTGAGTTTATGGACGTCTTCCCTAAAGAGGTGACAACTATACCCCTTCGACGTGATGTTGAGTTCGAGATAGACTTGCAACCTGGTGCCCGTACGATTTCGATGGTCCCCTACCGGATGACACCTTCTGAGTTACGAGAGTTGCGGATTCAGATTGGTGATCTGATGAAGAAGGGTTTTGTTCGACCAAGTGTATTTCCATGGGGTGCTCCAGTCTTGTTCACAAAGAAGGCAGATGGTGGTCTCAAGCTGTGCATAGACTACAGGAGACTGAATCAGGTAACGATCAAGAATCGCTACCCTCTTTCGAGGATAGACGATCTCTTTGACCAGTTTAAGGGGGCAGGGTGGTTATCCAAGATTGAACTATGGTTAGGATATCACCAGCTGAGGGCGAAGGAGGGTGACATCTCAAAGACTGCCTTCAGGTGCAGATATGAGCACTTCGAGTTTGTGGTCATTCCATTCGGCATTACGAATGCTCCGGCTATATTCATGGGGCTCATGAACTCCGTCTTCCGGGAATACCGGGATCGGTTTGTAGTCATGTTTATTAATGACATCCTGATCTTCTCAAGATCAAAGGGGGATCACACTGAGCACCTGAGAACGGTTTTAGAGGTCCTCCGATAGCACCAAATCTTTGGGAAGTTGTCCAAGTGCAAGTTCTGGATACAGGAAGTGCACTTCCTTGGGCACGTGGTGTCCGAGCAGGGGATAGCAGTGGACCCATCGAAGGTTGAGGCGGTTGTTTCTTGGGAAGCACCCAGGAACGTAGCAGAAGTTCGTAATTTACTTGGACTATCAGGATAATATCGGAGGTTCGTACCCAACTTCTCCCGAGTTGCGGCACCTTTGACAGCCTTGACCAAGAAGGACCAGGCTTTTGTGTGGAATGGGCAATGAGAGGTAACCTTTAGCTATCTGAAGGAGAAGTTGGTAAGTGCCCCGGTGCTAAGGTTTCCAAAAGAAGGGGAGACATATGAAGTATTCTGTGATGCTTCAGGACAAGGCCTCAGGTGTGTGCTGATGAAACGACAAGGGGTGATCTCTTATGGGTCTAGGTAGTTATTTCCTCATGAAAATAATTATGCCACCCACGATCTGGAGCTTGCGGTGGTCATGTTCTCACTAAAGTTGTGGCGGCATTACCTCATAAGGGAATGCTTTGTGGTCTTCATGGATCACAAAATATTGAAGTATATCTTCTCCCAGTGGGACCTAAACTTAAGGAAGCAAAGGTGGATGAAGTTACTTTAGGGATACGACTTCGAGATTTCCTACACCTCAGGAAAAGGGAATGTGGTGGCCAATTCCTTGAGCAGGAAGTCGTAGAATATGTGGTTCGAGAGTCGGCAGATGCTTGGAAGGCGATGGAGGATTTGGCTGCCTTGCACCTGGATGCAAGGATGGATGGTGGTAGGGGTTGCCTGTATCAGATGACAGTGAAGTCTTCTCTACTACGGCAGGTGGAGGAGTCTCAGTGGGGAGACTCAGAAAGTGAAGTGATGCGTGACTAGGTTAACCAAGGTGATGCCCCAGAAGGGTGGACAGAGGATGGTCAGAATCAGATGCTTTTCCGAGGGAAGATGTTTTTTCCAGAGATGATGCACGATAGGGTTCTTGGTGAGTTACAAAACTCACCCCTAGAGGTGCACCCGAGAGTTTCCAAGATGTACCAGGGTTTAAGGAGACAATTATGGTGGCCCGGGGTAAAGAGGGTGGTGGCAGAGTTCGTGTCCAAATGCCTAGTGTGTCAGTAGGTGAAGGCTGAACACTGTGTTCCAGTCAGTTTGTTGAAACCTTTAGATTCCCCTGAGTGGAAGTGGGATGACATCTCAATGGATTTTGTCACAGGTCTACCCAAGGTTCAAGGAGTCTATGACGCTATCTGGGTAGTGGTGGACCGATTGACAAAATTGGCTCACTTTCTGGCGATCAAGGAGTCGGGTGCAGTGGATGCCTTAGCACGGAGGTATGTGGATGAGGTGGTGCGGTTACATGGAGTTCCAAGTTCCATAGTCTCTGATAGGGATGTATGGTTCACCTCACGAGTCTGGAGAGGATTATAGCATACTTTTGGCACCCAGCTACGTCTTAGCACTACTTTACACCACCAGATAGATGGGCAGATGGAGCGCACCAACCAGATAATGGAAGATATGCTACGGGAATGTATCCTGGACTTCGGAGGATCATGGGTGTGACACTTGCCTCTGGTGGATTTTGCCTATAATAATAGTTATCACTCTACCATTGGCATGGCTCCATTCAAAGCCTTGTACGGGAGGCCATGTCGCTCACCCGTGTGCTGGACCGAGGTTGGGGAAGTAGGTGTTCTTGGCCCGGAAGCGGTGCAGATCACGAAAGAGAATCTGCAGCTTATACGAGAGAGGATGAAGGAGGCCAAGGATAGGCAGAAGTCATATGCCAATAATAGGAGGAGACCCTTGGAGTTCGGGGTCGGGGACCACGTATTCCTGAAGGTCTTCCCCCAGCATGGGCAGTGGAGGTTTGACAGAGGGAGTAAGATTTCCCCCAGGTTTTTCGGACCGTTTGAAGTGCTGCAGTGGGTTGGCGGGGTGGATTATCAGTTGGCATTTCCACCACAGCTACAAAGGGTGCACGATGTCTTACATGTGTCCCAGATCCATCAGTATCTGCAGGATGATTCACACGTCCATGACTGGGGAGAGCTAGATATCGGAGACGATGCAACATTCATGGAGCGACCAGTGATGATCGAAGGCCATGAAGAGAAGGTGCTTTGTGGATGAACCATTCCTTTGGTTTGTGTGTTGTGGAGACACGGTGGGCTTGAGAAAAGTACCTGGGAATGAGAGACTCATATGCGTGCCCAGTACCCAGATCTGTTTTGAGTTTTGTTCTGTTCTGTTTATACTTGGTTGATGGAACCCTTTACCTTGTTAACTATGGAATGTGCAGTTTTCATTTTCTGTGGATGTGTGTGAAGTGTCCTAAAATGTGGGTAGGGGAGGACCTAATCCCTAGTTAAGATGCATTAGAGTGGATGCGCCTAAACCCGTGTGAGCGAGTCAATTTCACCCAAAGTGGATAGTATCTTAACATGGAGGAAGGGAAACCCCTCACCACATGACCAGACAGTTTAATATTTTGTTTTGCGTGGTTGCACGGGGGAGAGGAGCGGTATGATTGTGATTGTTCGGGTCTACTCTTGAGAGGTATCTTTCAAGGTGGTTGTTCGTACCCCTCTCCTTTTTTTAGGTCTGGTTTTAATTCTTGAGGGTGAGAATAGTTTGAGAGGTATCTAATGTAATGGCTTGGACCCCCCTGGCCATTACTTTTCCAAAATAAAGCTCCACCAAAACAGTGGCACCGACCACGGTGGCACCGTGACAGTGGCACCATAAGGGGTGACACTGTGACAGTGGCGCCGTGTCCTCACCCAACCCTCAGTTTTCTTTTTCTAGTCCCGCTCCCGCAACACAATTTTTTTGACGTAAATTAATTCTTTTACCCTTTTTAAAGCCATTTAAAGCCCATAATTAATTCCTAAAAATCCCGAGAAACCTCCCCGATGGGGGGTATTAAATAACACCTTAATATCATCGTGTGTAACTGCCCACCCACATAGGAACCCTCGATCCGACTTTCTAGGCGTTTAAAATTCCATATCCCGTAACAGTAGTATTTCCTCTTTATATCTCCCGTTAGAGTTTCTTCTTTTTCTTCTCGGATGGATTTCTTTCTTCTTCCTAGTGTGCCTGGAGTTCCTCTCTTGCCGTGTCTTGTGGTGCGACTCTTCTGGATCTTTCTGAACCTCTTGGAGTCCACGAAATTCCTCCCCTACAAGCCGCACATCCCCTGTTCTTGGCACATGGAGAAAAAAAACTTCGATCCTTGATCAACCAAGTAGGGATTTTCCTTAGTCTCTCCTTTCTGTGTTTCATGCGGGGTGGGTACACTTCTATTTATGTGGGAGTGGGTGAATCCAAACCTTAATGAAGATAACAAACGGACTTTAAAGAATGAATGGAAGGGGCGTGAATGATGTGCTGCTATTCTGTTTTTCTTCTCTTTCTTGATGCTTATGTTGAGAACTGTTGGGTTATGCTCACTGAAAATCATGTCCGTTGGTGGTCTTTACTTTTGCACTAATGAACGCTTTCTTTCTGTGATGATTAAATGACTGTAACTTAGAAATTGGTTAATCACGTAAACTCAGTGGATTAAATGGATACCCAGTAAACATAAAGCCCTATGTGGTCACCCCGGTTAACCAACAGAAAGAAGAAAATAATGAATGATGTGCTTGAACCTGGAAGTTTCCCTACTCTGTTTTGGTAGTAGGTGTGTTGTTATGTTTTATTTCCCATGGGGTGATGTGGGTGAGGATGGGATCCTCTTGATTGTGAGTCTGAAACTATGTGGTTACTCTTCTTGTGATACGAATTGGGGTGGAATCCTCTACTGTTGGCATATCGTTGGTTCATGGTTTTGGGGATGTGGGGATGTATCTTGAAGCCTTCTTTGGTTCCAATACTTGGAGGGATCTCACTTTGACTTCTTTTATGGTGTGGGGATGTATCTCGAGGCTTGGTTTTGTTCCAGTACTTTGAGGGATCTCACTTATCCCTCTGTTGTTGTGACTTCACAAGAGAACCGGGTGTGAATTCTTAAATTGCTGTTTGGCTGTTCAGTAGTGTAGAACTTTAATTAAATGGTATCACCTGAACATGAAGAAAAGAATGGGTTAAACGGGGAATTGGTTTTGGGAACGAGTTGTGACTCAGCTTTGAGTAGTGTGCTTTCTATGAATAGTGACGAGTGTGTTTGTGCTTAGGTTGGCCTTGGAAACCCTAGGTTGGGATGAGTTCTTATTACCTACATATATATATTTTAGTTCTTACATTTCTTATTCGCGCCCCACCCAAGTTGAGAACTTAGTGCCAAACACCCCCATTCCATGGGGGAGGGTGTTTTTCCCTACACTCCTATTAGTGGTTGGTTATTAGCTCCTTTTCTACTCCCTTTCCCGAATAGCCCAAAACTCTTCAGGCAGGCTGTGATGGCATGAAGTCCATTATTAGCCCAATAATCTTCAGGATGAGGCCTAGGTGTCTTCAGGCGTGACAATAGCTTTCTGGCCCAGGTTTCTTCGGGCGTGGGTGTGGTTGTTATGGCCCAGGTGTCTGCGGGCGAGATAATTGTTGTGGCTCAGGTGTTTGCGGGCGAGATGTGTGGCTGTGGCCCAGGTGTGTGTGGGTGGGGTGTGACAGTGGGACTGCGGTGAGAATGGCGGGATTGGTTCGATGCGTAGGATGTCTTCAATAACCAGTGGGAAAGTGGCGTGGGGTACCCAAAATTCGATGTGCTATTACTATATATTACTTGACTTGCGTTATTTGGGGAGTGTGTCTTGGTGAAGGTGGGTTGTGACATGAGACCACTCACCTGAGGTCTCCCCACCATAAATAATCCCACTAAAGTGCTTAAAATTTGCATCATCAGTCTGTAAAAGTTGAATATGATCATCTATGGATGATCCAACCCAATAATAAGCTATGGATATCCACCCCTAAACTCTTACTTCATCCAAGCATATCTCAGTAAACAAGTCCCTCAAGCACCAATCTTCCTTCAATTCCTTCACTACCCAAGTTGGTAATTTTTTTCTAAAATCATATGTTACAATGTTTATTTTCCCCAAGGTGTATAAAATATCAATGTTTCAAGTTCACATCCCTTTGAGTGAAGATGTACTTTAGACTCTTATGGTCTAAATACATTATAAATCAATCTCTGAATTGGTAGTTCCACTAGTCTTAAGAGCATGCATTACTACCTCTAACTCAAGGTCATGAATGATGTAGTTATTTTCATAATATATCCATAATCTATCACTAGAACCCCTACATCAAAACACAAACCAAACTTGTACATGGGGAATCACAACAAATATCATATCCCAAACCCATCTCAGGAAGAATCAAGACTAGAGTTGAATTTAATCTCACTTTCAACTCCTTGAAAGATCTCTGACATTGAAAAATCTAAAAAAATTCACACCCATATTGGTTAACTCTGTCATAGGAGATGAAATCTTAGAGAAGTATTAAACAAAACATATATAATAACTATCTAATCCTAAGAAACTTCAAGTCTCAAACACATTTTTTAGATGCTCCCAAGACATCACCTCCCAAATATTTTTGGGATCCACTGATACACCTTTCTCAGAAATCACATGGACAATAAATGTCACCCATTGAATATAGAACTGAAATTTGAGTAGATTCTTGTATAGATGATGATATTTCAATATCCCAAGGATGATATTCAAATAAACAAAATTATTCTATTCTGATTTGGATAAAAAATGATATCATCCGCAAAAACAACCATGAAAGAATCCAAGAACCGATGTAAGATTTGATTCATCAAATAAATATACACTATAAGATAATTAGTAAGGATAAATGACATAAATATATAATCATAATGTCCATACCTAATCCAAAACACCATATTAGAAATATATTCCTCTAGGACCCTCAGATGATGGTACCTTGATCTCATATCATTTTTTGAAAACTACCAAGATCCATTGAGTTGATAAAAAAGTAATAAATCCTAGAAAATGGTTATTTATTCTTAAATATCCCCTATTTTAGTTTCTAGTAATCAATACAGAGTTAGATACTCCCTTCCACCATCTATGAAAAGAGTATTGGTGATACCAATGGAGAAACTATAGGAAAAATAAACCCCCTAGACTCAAGATCCTCAAGATGAACCTTTAATTATATCTATTCAATGGGTGATATATTGTATAAAGGTAAAGTGATAGGAATCATCCATAAAAGTAAGTCTATAGTAAACTATACTTACCTCTGAGGTAACAACCTAGATAAATCATATGAAAAAACTTCAGGATATTCACTCACCACCATAGAAAGAGGTCCACTAAGATGTGGATTAATAAAATCAAGAAACATATTCAAAAACTAGAATGAGATCATCTCATCACAATGGATAACAAAATATTACCTCCTTGATCAAGGATCCCACTCATTCTGAAATACATGATTGAATCCATAAGAAGAAATAAATTGAACCTAATGATGATAAAAATCGATATGGGATTTATAGACTACCATCCAACCCATGCCAATGATGAGATCAAATATTTCAAGATCAATAACTATAAATACTATATAGTTTTTTTGGTTATATATCATCACCCAACACTTGGGACATCTAAATCCCTACATTGAATTCTTTCCCAAAGGAGTGGAAAGTGTTATCATGAAAGGAATAAACTTTGATTACAATCCTAACACATCAATACAATTGGATGATATAAAGTAATTAAGTGCACAAGTTTCAAATAATTACATAACCATAAAGGATTAAATAAACACCATACCTATCATGATATCTAGACCCACCTCTGACTCCTCCTGTGCCCACTCTACTACATACATACATCCAAATTTGTTCACTCCTTTCTTCGCAACCTAAGCATCACCCTTTCCATAAGATTGATATCCCACCACTTTTAATGAATTATATATAAACTAAGATCCCATTATGAAGGTGGATCTAGATATACTACTCTAGGATGACCTCTCATAGAAATTATGAAGATGAACAGATTTCCCACACAGGTGACCTACCTTGGGTGCTTCCATACAATCAGATTTGAGGTGTCCCTTTTTCCCATATTAGCAAAAGGATACCTATACATACCTTGATATATATTCTGAACTTCTACCACTAACTAAACATTGGTTACCATACTTCCTATTTTTTCTAAAAGATGAACTTTGGCTACCTTCTATTGACACCAAAGTTCCACTTAAACCCATATTTCTAGATAAGTATACCTCAAAAATAACTACTTTATCAACAACCTCAGTAAAGGTAAGAAGACATAAGAGGATTAAAATTGACTAAATATTGGCCCTGAAATCCAACTCAAACCTTTAAGATTTAAGTTATTAAATATAAATAAGCTTGGGTGATAGGTGAACTAACTCATAGAAATGAGTAGCATACTTCAAAACTAAATTCTCCCCTTTCTCTAAGGTAAAAAATTCTCAAGTATTCATCACTGGAAATGTTTAAAGATAAAAATATTGATTGAATAACTTCTTGAAAGTGGTACAGGTGTTATATTCATGAAAATTGTCTTACAAAATAGATTCCCAACACCTCCTTCCTGACCCATCAAGAATATAATTTTTGAAACCAACCTTGGAGTCTTTTATATTTATCAGGAAGTGGGAAATAATCTCAATCCTCTCAATCCATTCTTAAGATTCCTAAGGCCACTTGTCACCATAAAAGATCAAATGATACTATATAGTGAATTTTGAATCATGTTCCACCTTCTATTTTGGTTCAACACTAGCTACTTGGACTAAACACTGGATTGTTTGGACTATTGTTTCCACTAGAACTAATTTAGTTAGAGGATTCACCTTCAGAGCTCATACCATAGCTTCCTCAAAAGCATTCAAATCTATTCTTCTTAAAGGATCCATATTATATAAAACAAAGGGAATGAAACCATCAAGAAAAAAATTCAATTCCTTTATCATAAACCAAATTTTAGAATATTGAATACAAAAGGATAAAATTATAAGTAAGGATTCTATAATAATTCCCATGGAAACTAGTGTTTTTTATGAAAGTGAGCTATCCAGGAACACTCCCACACCACCTCTTGAGTTCCAATAGTCCTAACTCCATCCTATCAACAACCAACAAACATAATAGGGTGATACACAAGCATAATCATAGGATTTAATGATTACCTAACCCTTTGATACCAATTTGTAACAGAACAACCTGGGTAAATCCATAATGTCACCTAAATTGGCCTGCCATAAGGCCCGGAGCACATTCCCGATGACCATGGGTTGGAAAAAAGAACTAGAGTATAAAATAAATAAATGGGATAATGATTTAACCCTAAAAATAAATATGATAAGAGAGAAAAAATAGAGTATCACAACTGATATACAAAATAAATCATATATCAAAACAACAAAAACATAAAGGTAATATCTAAAAAGTGGATGAAAAGGTCTAGATGAACAAATTTAATGTCAATCAAAAATGAACCTGAAGAAACCCATGGGTCCATCTCTACATGACCATACAACACCTCCATCCCAACCCACTATAAGTAAACATGAACCAAGATATCTATCCTTTATATGAAAATCTTTCCTTTACCTGTATCATGAAACACCATGTCTACAAATTTCCAAAGGAAAAATTAAAGTGTGATAATTAAAGCTCAGAAGGATACCACCAAGAATCTGTATAATATCTATCCACATGTACCCATTAGTTCTTGTATAGAATATATTTATAAAACATTTCCATAAGTAATCATCCCTTATATAAAATCATCCTTTGGTTTTCTTTTAAAAAAATTTCCTTATCCCAATAAGAAAAACAATATGACATAAAATATATCAATAAATCATAAGAATATGAATAAAATAGGTTTCAAGCATCAATATACATATCAAGTGGGGAAATTATCATATCAAATAACCATCCACATAATGTTTCAATAAATCACCAAAGGATAATCCATGGCATGAGGGTGTACACAACTAATACAAAAAATGATACACTATCTGACATAAGTGAATCCTAAATTCTAGGAACTTGGGTCCCTCATAAAGGCCACCCACAATTACCTCCCCTAGCGATAGCTTACTTCATGAGGGCTCACATGTGTCTAGTTTTCCATCATATTGAAGGTATTAACAATGTTCTATTAAATCATCATTATATTCAAGAAACCAAATCTATATTTCATAAACATTTTACAAGGAAAATAAATTCCATTTCCATACCCATATCTTCATAAAAAGTTTTCTATATTGATTCCATACTGCTTCCATGCTTGAAAAACATTTCTACTTCAAAACAATCCTTGAGGTATTTTACCAAACACATCATGTGCATTATTTTTTTCAATAAAAACCCATTTTTAGAAAACATTTATATAACCATCAAAGATCAAATTAAAATATCATGGATTTAAAATCATCAATTTCATAAATCAAAACCAAATGAAATCATAAGAATATAAGGAATTCCAATGGATAAACCAATGGATAGAGAAACCCATCCCACCATTAGAGAAAATAATATATTCTTCAAAAATAGTAATGAGAAATGAATAGATCTATTCCTCCCCAGTAAAGATATATAAAGGGAAATCCAAAGAAGAATGGAATCACCCTAAGATATTGTTGGATGAGATATGAATGACCAAAACCGCTTCTTAGAACATAATAGATATAGAATCTGAGAAAATGGGGAGATAAAAATCAGTTTAATAGAGGGAAACTAAGTCAAAATATCCATTAAAAACCTTTATTAAGGTTTTATATGGATGGAGTAACTACCCTTAGAAGATCAGGTGCTATTTGAGCATTTAAAAAATTAGAAACCACTACCATCTATCCTTGGTGGAATCACCAAGACCATGGGGGATTTTCCCAAGTGGCAGACCATAGGGATCAACCAAAAACTGATGTAAACATTTAAGCTATTTTTTCCACCATGGCCTCCACTATGGCATGGTGAGATCCCTCTGGATATGTTCAACATAGAGACTTACAACACCCTCCACCCTAGGATACACTCAAAATATTCCCATTTTGGTCTTGTTTGTTTTATATAGGAGTCCTGAAGGCACACCATGACCTCTAACATGACCATGGTCGAGCCTATTTTGTACCAAAAGGCTAAAAATAAATTTTTAATCCACCGTACACATCTGAAACTTATGAAACTGAAAATAACCAACTTGAGGCTCAAAAGAAAACATACCTATAACTTGAAGGGTGAAACACTCTTAAACTAAGGGAGAGCCTCCAAAAGAGACCCTAGATCTTGATAGGGGGATTAGGAGAGACCAAATGATTTGATGAACATGTTATTTAAGGAGGATTGACAATGGAGTCCAAATCCAACATGTTCTTCCCCAACAATCAATCCAAACCCAAGGTAGGATTTTTTTATTTCCTTTTTTTTTTATTTGTTATTCGTGTTGTTTCTAAACCATATTAATTGGAGGGATCTAATTCCAAATTTATCGATTCCCACACCATGGATTATAGGTATATTTTTATCCCTAAATTTCATTTTTTTGGTGATAAAATAGAGTTATGGAGAATCCAAAGTGGGTAGATGACCAAAAAACCCTCTTCAATTACCTATGTCACCCACATCTTGATGTGTCATAAATATAATATCCATTATTGGAGACACTACATGAGTGACCGAATAATCAACCACTAACCTTCCCTCTCCACTCTCTCTTTTAATGGATCATGATAGGTGTGAGGAGTCATGATGGTGGTTGGGTTACAAGCCCTGAGGATATCAGTGACATATCGAAGAGGAAAGAGAAAATGACACAACAGGGCATGAATGGGTGGTTGTAGGGGGGGATATAGGTTTGATTACTTTGGTGCCCAACATGGATGGAAGTAGTAGCCACTTAGGGCATCACGATGTGAGTTGATATAGCCTCCAAGAAGTTGTGACAAACAAAGGTGCAACGACAAGGGGAAGGGATAGGGTAGTGACCCTAGTCATTCATTAGGTTGTGATTGAATAACCCACCACCCGCCACATGGTGGGTGGTGTAGGCTAATCCAAGGGCATGCAACCCAAGTGTACCATCCCAACCGACAAGGTAGGTGATGAGATTGGGCAATGTTTTCCTAATCGGGATCATGGAAGGGGGAAGAAGCACATCGTGTGTGATCACCACACACCCACACACCACCCGTCCAGGAAGTAAGATTATCTCCTCTAGGGTATACCCTACCACACCTAGTATGCCACATGGAATGCCTAGGGGCCACTACATGGCCCACTTTTTCCTATGTGAGGCGTTTTTCATATAAATTTCACCGTGTATCGATTTTAGGAAAATGAATAGCCTATCATAAGTATTTTTTAATGTAGATTATGATTTCATGGTTTTTTTCCATACAAGGACATTTGAGAGGTTAGGTAGGAAGCTCTAGGTTTTATCATCCTAGGGTAGAGATGACGATCGAGAATGTCATTTAGAGTGTTCCGGTGTCAAGTACCCCTCTCCCACCTTCTATGTGATACTCTCATATTATATGTTATACCCTCATATAATGTGTACTACTATCATATTTTGTGTGCTACTTGATGATACATGAGTACTACTTTTCAGTTTCAGAAAGGTGATTTTGGTTGCTTGACTTGGGTAGTTCATATTCTTAAAGCTGCATACTAATTTCTCATTTAGCTGACTGTGTGAATATCCCAAATGGACTGTAATAAAGAGTGTTGTATTTTTTCCAATGTGAAGTAAAGTCAATATGTGTTGAATAAAAAAAGAACATATAAAAATATGGTTTCACCTAAAGGTATTCTAGAAGTTAACACTCTGCAAGTTAATATATTGAAGATGGAGTATAAGTAGATTCCAAATATACCACAGAAAGATATAAACCGAAAGAGTCTGGATGGTTTATATAAATTATAGAAGATATGGAGTTCAAATTTAATGAATTGGAGTATATATATCTAATGATTTTTGTACCAAGATAAGTGTATATCTATGAAAATTGTTTAAGGTTGATAAAAGAGCTATCAACTACACTTGAATTAAGTGTGTGGGAATCTATTTATAAATAATAAAGTTTTTTTGGAAGTTATATGTAGAGTTGTGGTGGATTCCAAGATAAAATTCATCTATAAGATACATTCATGATAGATACATTGCTATAAGATATGTTATTTGGAAAATAAACTCAAAGAAGTTACCCGAATCCATGGAATATGAAGAAGCAATGTGAATGTATTTTTAGAATCTAATGGATACTAATGGTTGATGTTAGATGTACGAAAGATAGAGTGGATGAAAATACTGGTAAATTACTTGAAATATCAATTCAATTCATAAGACTTATGATTATTTTGTAAGACTATTGGTAATTAAGGTACGACACTATAAAAATTTAAGGCTTGCTGATATTATGGTAATATTCATCTGATAGCTTGAAATTTAAAAAAGAAAGATACCCAAGATAATAGTCATTTTAAATTTCATAAGGGTATTCTCTGAGTTCATAATCATAAATAGGGAATTTAATAAGAGTCATTTTCAAAACCATAAGACATATTTACTCTTATGAAAAGTGGTGTTGACTGAAAAAATTGGCTAAGAGGATAAGACTAACTGTGGTTCTTAAGAGTAACATAATCTTAAAAACAGAGAATCACATGATGTTTATAAGTCTATTAGTTAGTCAAGTCTAAGGGGTTAAATAATATAGAAGGTTTACTTCCAAAAGATGTGCTGTAGACATTGAGTTTCAATGTAATTAGAAGATGTGGCAGTTGTGAGAACAATAAATACCAAACTATCAGAAGGGTTTAAAAAATAAGCTAGATGATTCTTCAATTTTTTTTTTCAAGTAATAAAAATCATAATAATTTATGATAATATTATGATTTAATAAAATTTGAATTTAAAAATCCAAAAGGGGGATTTAATAATGGAAGAAGAATCAGAACAATAATCTTTTGAGAGTATGGAAGATAAAGAAGATGATTAAAATAATACACTGTAAGGAAAACTAGAGAAAAATTAGAAATTAAGAAGGTTGAAATGAAATATTAGAATCTAAATCAATCATTTATACTAATAATTTTGGTTCATTTAAATCCAAAAGTATCAAGGTGATGATGGTTCAATTGATTGACTAATATGATAAAGAAGTCCATAAGAAGAAGTGAAGTTCGATGGATTAATTTATGTGAAAGAAGAACTCTAGAAAAATTAGAGTCAGAAGATAACTATAAGTTATGACTAGAAGTTAGTTCAAGTTAATGATTTACTCAAGTTTAGTAGATCAGAAGTTATGAAGTAAAAATGTCTATGAAGCTTAAATACGCTAAATATAAGTTAACCAGAAGATGAGTTGATCAATAGTTGAATATTTAAAGTTGAATGCAATAAAAAGATAATATTATCATAAGTTATTATAACCAGAAGATGAGAATATGATATTACATAATCTAGAGTTTAAATAACACAATGGAAAAACACAATGTAATATTGGGAGCTCAAGAGATAAGTCTAAAGAAGTTCAAAGATGAAAAGACTATATGAATTTGAGTTATGAAGTGTAAAATTAAAATCTAAAAAAATAAAAGGAGTGAAGTATAATAGAAGTTATAAAACTATAATATTATATATAGATTTAACATATAATTTGTGTAAAATTCAAAGTCAAGGTGATGATGCTGATTTAGATGTTAATGATACAAAATTTATGAATATTGATGTTTTGATTTTAGTTGAGATTTGTGGAAGACTTAAGGGATGTTGATACTGATTTTTATGGAGGTTTTGATGAATTCAAGATTTGATTTTGTAAGGTATTGAAGGAAGTTTATTAATAATTAAAGAATTTGAAATATACAGATCTCAAATACCAGATTTATCAGAGAAAGTTTGGATATATAATTATAGAGATTATAAAGAGGTCAATGCTATTGTTGTCGAAAATATTGAAAAGTATAGGGAAGAGAGGGATAAACCGACCAGAAAATTCTAAAGATCATCAAAGTATAAGAGTTAAAGATATAGAAATTAAAATTTAAAAGTGAGAAGCACTAGAAAATATATTCTAAAAGTTATTGAGAAAGGAAAAATATCCTCATCCTTAATAAGGTCCAGAAGTCAGGACACTTGAAAGAAAGTGAGATTAATTAGAAGTTATATATTCCAATTATTTAGAGATTACAAGACCAACTTGCATGAAGTTTAAGAAAAGTATTATATGGAAGTTGAAGGTTTTTGTTGAGGAAGAAGATATTATAGTTGATGTAGTGACATTAGGAGTATAAATAAGATCTTTTCCATTAGGGATTTTGGGAGGATCAAATGTAAACTGGTGGGAGCCAGTATAAAGAACCAGTCAAGAGTCTGTAAAAACTATTATGAGATAGAAGAGACTTATTAGGAAATGAAATATTTTATTCTCTTGTTTCATATAGTGAATATATATATATATATATGAAGATAATAAATGAACACATTAAGGATTATGTACCCACATTGGGACCAAACCATGTAAATACCATGTGCTGCACTCCATTTAATTCCTATCATTGCATGCGGTATGAATGTGTGTCGGGAATGATTAAAAAAATCCATACATCTTAAACGTGATATAGGTTCAAGAAACTTAAAATGGGGTAAATGTGAAATGGATTGAACATGTATGGTGATCACCGAGAGGGGTGGGGTGATTTAGTGATTATATTTCTTTATGAAAAATCTATAAGCCCTATCCCTTATTCAGAAATGATCTCATCAAGAAGATAATATAGAAATAAATGTGGAACATGACATATTTGTTAACAAGGTTCACCTCTTTTAGGATGAATATGTCCTTATTGTGTTTTGTTAATTATCCTACACACACTGCTCCCTTATTATTATAAAAAGGAACTAGGGTAAGGGAATGACCTTAGACCCATTATATTAGATGATTCCAACAATTTAAAAACTTTCATAAATAGATTCTCAAAACTAATCCTTATAAATAATGATCATTGAAGAATGAATGAGACTCCAAAATGACTCCATAAATGCAGATCTTCTTCCTCTTGTTTTCATAGCTATATACTTTAGTTGTTCTTAGTTCTCTCTCATTGATACTCGAACAAATATATTATTCTCCACATGATTATTTATTTATATTAAAGAATATATATCCAAAGAAAATATCATGAATATTATTTCTATAATAGTTATGTAAACTATCCTTTGAATGTATTAGGCTAGACTCATTCAAAAATCTAATCAAGAAATTAATTTAAATCTATATAAGACTCGAGCTCCTTTCATCATGTGATATTTGAATATCACGATCTTCTATTCTTATAAAAAATCTAAATAATTAAAAACATTTTAATTTCCTCCACATATACATGAAAATATGAAAAATTAATAAGAAACCTTCTTTTTTAGTGTGGAACTCATCTCAACACCATATTCTAACTCATCTAGTTTCTCCTACTTTATCTACTTGAATCACGATTCTTTTGAGTGATCATGATGTAGAATAAAAGTAGGAAAACTTTAAAGAATCACATGAATTTATTCTATTTTTTATTCTTAATATTTATTCTAAATATTCCTAATATTATTCCCTAGAATTCATCCTTATGAAGTTCTCTTCAGTATGTAGTTTTATTAAATTTCAATTAAGTATATAATGGTTACACAGATCATGCCTATAAAGATGATTATTATACAACCCCAAGAATGATGAATTATATAGACTTAGGGATGATGTTTACATATACTAATGTGTAGGTATAATATGTTTATACAACACCTAAAATGATTCTTATTCAAAATAATGCCTACACAGATGATGCTTATGTAGACTGGAACCTTCCAAGATGATGCTTATCCAGAATGACACCTACCTAGATGATGATTAATAAACCTATAAAACATATATAGACTTCACAAGAACCTCTTCAAATTATCTCCAAGGCTTCTTATCCAATCAAAAATCATTTTAAAACATATAATCACATCATACAAAGGCTCTTACTTCAATTAATATATATCTTCAATTCTTTTAACAACTGAATTATCTTACATGACATCCAATTCCAACTCATCCACTAGATAATGGCTTCCAAAATCATTCACCTCTTCCAAAGACAATTATTTTTGCCTCAATAACAGTCTTTAACTTGAATAACATTACATCAATTATCACATGAAATAATTTATTTACTTAATCTAAATAATTGGTTCATATAAAAGGTAAAAAATAGATATTTGGATGAAACATATGATCATCACATTATAGCCATGTGATCTCAGACATCCACCAATAGAAATCACAAGTTAAGTATTGAAAAAAATACAACAACATCGTCTAGAGAGTTCAAAAATAACCCAAATTATATTTTTTTTATCAATACCACTCACTCCTATACCCTTTATTGATAAATAAACCAAAGTCAATAAAAGTGATAGATCAACTCATAATTTCTCAAACCAAAGAGTTATAAAATAATCATCTCTAAGTATATGTGAGCAAGTTTGGTGTTGAAAATAGGAGTGATTAAATCAATCATCAATGCATTCCTTAAAAAAATCATCTCTAAACTTTTGAAAAAATACCCTCATTCAAAAACTAAACCATATTAGAATTTTTTTTCTAGAATCACTAAACAAATAGATTAAAAAGCTTAAAAAATTATAAAAAATTTCTCCCCTATATACAACATCTTCTGAAAAATTAGCATGACAAGACAGAGGAGGAAACTCAAGAATGTCATACCCCAACATTGAACTTCTAAAATAACTCAATTATGAGAGGATTTATTAGAATATTACCAACTTGTTTCTTAGATATAATAAATCAATATTTAAAACACCAAAACCACCTTCTCCTTCAAAAATTGATATTTTATATCAATATGTTTTGACCTAGAATGATGCACTGTATTCTTTGATAGATTTATAGAACTTTGATTATTATAGATAATAATTAGTGGGTAACCAGTTTGGAAATCCATATCCTCAAGTTGATTCTTCATCCACATAATTTTAGTAGATTACTATGATAAAACCACATATTTAGCCTTAACTTAACTTAGAGTGGATAAAGTTTTCTTCTTTGAGTTCCATGAAACAAAATTTTCACCAACAAGAAATACTCCATCTGAAGTGGTCTTTTTTTCATTCATAACTCTTTCCCAATCAGTATCTGAAAAACCTTTCAGATTCATCTATCCTCCTTTATTGTATAGTAGAATAAATTTGGAGGTATTATAAACATATATAAGAATTATTTTGGCTATAATATGATGTAACTCCTTTGGTTTTTGTTGAAACCTGGAACAAAGTGTGATAAAAAAGACTATATATAGTCTAAAAGAAGTAAAATATAAAATACTCACAACGATATATCTATATTCTCTCTCATTAACTGATTTACCATCACCATATCTACCCATATTTGTTATAACTTATATGGGAGTAGATACCCCTCTTTCTTTAATCATTCCAAAATTTTCTAGAATCTCTTTAGAATACTTTTATTATGAAATAAAAAACATGACCAGTTTCTTGGTTTATTTATAATCCTTAGAAGAATTTCATTTCACTGAGTAATGATATCTCAAATCACTTCTTCATTTGGGTGGAAAATCATTCACAAACCTTTTATTCATTAATAATAAAAATTATATCATTAATATACACAATTACCATGAGTGAGTTGGTATTGATTTTCTTTATGTATAAATTGTTTTCTACCTATCCCTTTTTAAAATCCACACTTCTCAAATACCCATATATCTTGAAGTATCAATCCCTTATAGATTATTTCATTATATAAAGATCCTTATTTAATTTTAAAACCTTTCTACCATCATCATCAAACTAAAATCCCTCAAGATGTTCTATATATACTTCCTCATCGAGTACACCATTAAAAAATGATGAATTTACATCCATCTTAATTTTTTTAAGTTCCTTTGATAAAAAAATGCATGAAAAATTCTTATAGTTTCAATAATAGAAACTAGATCAACTATTTAATCAAAGTTAATCCCTTATAATTGTGAATATCCCTTACAAACAAGTCTATATTTATTTCTTAGAACACATCCATATCCATTATTTTTTTCCTAGAAAACTATTTTTCCCAATAATATATTTATCTATAGGTATTTAGATAAGTTCCCATATTTCATTCTTCTCAATTTAATCTATATCTTAATTCATATATTGGATCCATTCCTTACAGTTAAAATCTTCCTCAACACTTTTAGGCTCAACCTTTGACAATAGGCAAGTGTGACTAATTCAAATTATTTTTTTCAGGCCTAGACACCCAGGTTTTGATCATGAATAATATTTTTAGTATCTACATGATTTCTCTTCCTTGAACCTATACCTATGAACTTATGTTTTTATTCTTTATTACTAGTATATGAAAAAACCTCATCGTATTCCTGATGAAGTGAAATTTCTTCTTATACTTCTGTTGATTTAGTATCAAAAAAATCATCCTCACTGTCCATCATACTGGATTTCTTAACACATTATTCATTTTTAAAAATAATGAAATCATTAAAATCAACAATTTTCTCTAAATTTTTGTTTTAACATTATTAGGATCTTTCATTTGGATTATAACGAAGGAATATCCCTTCGTCTAATTTATCATCAAATTTACTTCTAGTTTTTCCTTTTCTCTTGATCAAGTATAAACTCCCAAATACTCTAAAGTGTTTTACACTTGGTTTATTTCCAAACCACATTTTATAGGGACACATGTCAGTTTTGGGATCAAAAATTATTTTTTTGAATAATTCCTGTAGTTTTGATAGCCTATAAATAGAAAAATATTTATGTGTCATGCTCGGTAATAATATATTGGGCTATGTCAGTAAGGATTACTTCCTTCTTTTTAGATTCCCTATTTTTTTGAGGGGTGTGAAGTGACCAAATGAATTTATGGTGCTATTATAATATTTTTTTCAATGAGAAAAGTGTAATTAAATGTTTTATTTGTGATATATGGAGTATCCACTCATTAAGGAAGAGGTGAAGTGATCCCATTATGGGTACATGAGAAAAGTGATTGAAGATATATTTACCACATATTGGGAAATGAGAAAATAAGATTTGGGTTCCCTTGAATACCTAGATGGAAAGATTCATGTGTGAATCCCATTTACATAACATAATTTCAAGAGATGATCTTCATTTAAAAACATGAAAAGTTCTAAAGGAGGAGTTCCAATACTATCAATAACAGTTTATAATAACAACTGATTTTTCTATAGCAAATAGCTTTAAGAGATATTATAATTAGTGTTTAAAAGGATAACTGATTAGAGTTTGAATATCCAAGGAATTAAAAAGAAACTATCCTTGTGTACCTATGCATGAAGGCTACTAAAATTTATGAAGACATACACTTGTACGAAGGCTAAACTAAGGATGAAGTAGAAAGTGAAGTGTGTGATATTGAAGAAATAAAATAGAAGATATTTAACTTGATATAGATTTCTTGGAAATAATTTTTAAGTGCTTGATAATGTTTTATAAGTCCCCAAATGTATTTTAAAGCATTTATGGATGATTTAGAGTGGTTGGATATGGATTAAAGGCACCTTGGTTTGAAATGACGGAAATATTTAAAATTTTCTTATGCCTATAATCCACATAATCAAAATACCCATATAATAGAATTCATTGTGTAGGTAAATCTATAACCATATAAGTGAATTCACCTATGTGAAGATTTTTGTAAGGGAATTTAGGCCACTTATAGAAATTAATGCATGAAAATTTATCCCATGTGGGAAAATTTGACAATGTACGTGACTCACATAAGTGGATGGTCACATACATGAATTCCACATATGTGAATCCATGTATCTGAATGCATTGAATATTTTGTTTCTTTGGTGTAATTGAAATTTACACAGGCAAGATCTACTGCATATATGAATTTAGGAACCATATACATGAATTAAGTTCCACAAAACTGATGATGTGTAGCCAATGTTAGATACATATGAAAATTCGGTCTGTATAAGTGAATTTAAGACAAAATAAGCATATCCCCAAGTACATAATATCCATACACATTAATTACTCACTAAGATTCATGTAATAGAATTTTATATACATATTGGGTAAAATTTTATAGATTTCTATAATTAATATTCTGAAGAAGAAAATGATTTATGATGATGATAAAGTTTTTATTCATGGATTCAAACATAAAAATTATTTTAATGGTGTGTTATCCATTATTTTAGAAGAAAGAGAGGCATATATTCATCCATAGAAAGGGAAGATAAAAAAATAAAGATAAAATTAAGTCAGTCACTACGTGTGCTATGCATTTGAGTTCAGAACATAATTAAGCTTAGAAAATCCATGATCCAAGACTATATTGAGTAATATAAAATGATAGGTTTCAATACATATATTGTTTTGGTACTAAAAATGGATTTATCAATTTTTCAAGAATAATGTGGATGAATAACCATTTAACCTCGATCTTCTGTTCATAGAAGCCTATGTCATTTGGATTTGAGGATTTTTTAGTTTTTGTGAGTGAATGAGATTGAAGTTTGCGAATTTTCTAAATAATTGAGAAATGATAAGAACTGTTGTCTATTACCATTATTTAAGAAATGGAAAACCCATAAATTACCATGTTGTATGACTTATCTACAACCCATGAAAAATTACTCAAGCTATGGTATTTCATTTGAGTATTTTTAGAGTTTGAGAAGATGAAGTACTGAAGGGAACTTGAGTAAAACAACATGGAGCCAATTTCTACATTGAAGATGTTTTGAGATAAAGGTATAGGAAAGTGTTGTTTCCTAAAGTGGCTATTTCATAATGGCTCTTCTTTTTGGAATAATTAAAAAGTATTACTCATTCTCTATATAAGGAAACTGATTATGATGGGATCCATTTAATGCTCTTAAATGAAGCATATCATGAATGAAATAAATTTTTGAAATTGAGAAAGAAAGAAACAAGAAGATGAAGTAGGTTTTTACCTTTTTATATAGATATATAGTACACTGAGAATATGAGATCTACTATGTGTGAGGAACAAGATCTAAAGAACATGTCTCTCTCTTGAAGTAGAATACATCATATGTTGTAGCGAAGAAGAAGAATATAGAGCCGACCATCATTCTAATATTAGTTTGAGAGAGTCGAAGTAGTGAGAAGAAGAATAAATGAATTGCTGACTATGTTGTACTATTTACATTATGTTCTAAGACTTTCAATGTTTGATCAGAGAGGAAGGTAGATAAGAAGGCACTGGAGATCTATTAATTTGAGCTAAAAGTAGAGACCGAGTTGCATGTATCTTTCTTAAAGAACATATGTAATTTGAAGATCTATTATGAATGGAGGAAGATCTATTATATTGGTGTTGAATAATTTTATACAGAACTAGAAATCTCTTCCAATAATAAATTTAAAGGTACACTTTCATATATATAGTGGGACTTAATAGAACCCGTGCTACTCTAGGTACACAATCAGTTATTGTAAGACTAGGTAGAAAAAATGTTAATTTGCTAAGATAAGCCCAGTGTAATTCTATAAAGATAAGTTTTGTGAGATATAGTAATTGTAAACACTGAGATCCAGTGTTATTGTGGGAAACACCATCCATTATGATAAACATCATATTATAGTGGATAATCCATTTTTGTGGTGAATAACCATTCATGATAAGGAGTAGGTGTTTGTACCAAAACTTATAAAAATACTAGGTTCCTTTTATAAAATTTAATGGAATTCATGTGGTTTAGTTATTCTTGGTAAAATATGACATAGATCCAATTTCACTAACCTGAAATAAATGTTGAATTCAAAAGAGGGTAAACGAGTTTAGAATTGGTAAAAATTATTCAAAATATGATTCAACCCCTCTCAGATGTTTTCACTAGTCCAAGGGGTACATAAAGTGGTATAAGAGTGAGTTAACATCTTATTGGATTTATTTTTTAAGATCCACCAAATTTCATTTGTATTTGTGATGTGTAGATTTGATATAATTTAAGAATAACATTTCACGGAAAATAAAAATTCAATTCCTATTGTTTTTCATACTAAATTATTTTCTAAGTATCCAAAAAATAGGATAAAGAAATAGGATAAGAAAGTTTGAAATAACTTAAAGGATTAAGATAACCACCCATTAGATAAAATTAATTAGAGTAGTTTTTGTTCCATCAAACATGGTGAGAGATATTCATCGGATGAAGTTAGTTCAAGATGTATAGAAGTTGAGGATCTTGAAAATATAAATCACTCAATGATTTTAATTATGAAATCAAGGAGTTCATTGAAAAATTATCCATTTAAGTTATTTTACCTATTTTAATGTATATAAAGGGACCACAAAATAATAAGTCCCAATTGGAACAAGAGCTTGATGTAATTAAAGATGCATTGGCTAAACATGTTGGAAAATAAAACACACTCTAAAGACTGCTTATAGAAAATGATGAATCAATTGTAATTTTAAATGAATTAATTTCCTTGATAGATGAATAATTTAAAATATATTTATATGAGAATTTTTTTATAAAAGAGGTGTTCCATACACTTGAGAGACTCCATAGAATTTCTATGGATGTCAACGAAGCCCAACTGGATATGAAAGCCAAGAGAGCAAAAGAGTTGGAGAGTTCATTTGTAGAATCAAGAAAGTTATATGAAGATATTATTCAAAATATGAAGAGTGATTGGGAAGATATATTAGAGTCATTTTAGTCTAAAAAATATTCTTTCAATATGAAATGTTTTGAGTTGGAAATAAAACTAAAATATCCAGAATCTGGTCAAGTTGGATCTCTCTAAATAATTGAAATGAAATTTACTACCACTCAATATTTTGATACGAGTTTTCCTTAAAAAAGGATTCATACTAGTGGTAAAAAATGATTGAGATAATCTAGAGAATCTTCCACCTTAGGCGCATTGAAAAAGGTACCCCACAACTCAAATCATTTAGTTATTGATAAATTTGGATGTTTTGAATATGTTGGAAAAAACAAAAATTCTATAAAAATTTGGAAGAGAAAAATAGTTGGTCATACCACCAATATATTAAGAGTATAGGTAATTAAGTCCCAAAAGATCAACCCATGAAACCAAACTAAAAAATATGGTAAAATTTCTAAAAAATAAAAAGCATGTAAGTTTAGAAAATATGGATAGCCAACTAGAGAAATGAAAAGAAAGAGGTTTATAGGATATTGTTGATGCTATCAGATATTTGGTCATATGAATTTTTATTTTTAGCACAACTTGTCACCATATTCAAGTTATATATGGCTAGTAGATAGGGGGGGGGATGTTGAAAGTGAAAACAAACCTACTATACAAAACATGAAAACTTCTCAGAATGTAAAAAAATTGTATTTTAGGAATATATTTGAATACTTGAAAAACTATTTTGAGTTTTTCAACTTATATGTAAACAATTATAAAAAATTATAGTATGTTCCTACTAGCCACATAACTCATTCTAATTAAAGAAAAAGTCTGTGATAATGGATGGAAAAGAAGAATGGAAAGAGGGATAATTTTTCCTTGGGAAAAAATATAGATCCCAAGAAGCCAAATAAGATTGAGGAGGATGTTCGATCCTATAATCAAAAAGAAAACACGAATATTTCTAGAAATCCTAAGAAAAAGGATGTCACACCAGATAGAACAAGATGATTCTATTATGGAAAGAGAGGCTACATCATTAACCATTGCAAGCAGGCCATAAAAAATAATGATAAATAAAGAAATATAAAAATGGATAAGAAGTTCATTAAGAAGATGCATTATAATATTAGAATGGTGGAATAAATAACTAATGATGATATTAAGAATCTACCCAAAAATGTCAAGGAAAAGGTAGAAGAAGGTGTGTGTGGAAGGTACAACATTCTCGGATACACTTATAATAAGTTTTTGATAGTTCTACCTGGTAAAATGGATTTTAAAATTAACAAAGGTAAAACACATGTGGTTTCAATTTCAAAATAGTTTGAAATAAAAAAAATTCCACACCATTGAATAAGGGTTAATATGTCAAGAAATAATGCCTAGTTATATATCCTAATCATCCAAAAGAGGCTAAAAGATTAGAGAAATAGGGAAGGAATAACACTTTTATAGTTTCTAAAGTAAATAAGCCTAGTACAGTTAAGGGAAAAAGGTAAAGGATATCATACTACCCAAAAGAGAACAAAGATATAAAGTTAAAGATAAAACAAGCATGAGTAGGTCTATAAATTTTAGACCCATAAAAGAAGGAGTTTCTAGGGTGGAAAACCTGTCTAAACCTTATTACTCCGATTGAAGATATTTTGGATGATTCAACTTTTCCTCATATTTATTTTATGGTTTTTAAATTATGGAAGGAAATGTGATGAAAGTTTGAGAGTATTCCCTTGAGGGGGAACAATTGAAAAAGTGAAGTCTTCTAGATATTTCTTATATACTTAAATTCTTTAATCTGGATATCCCTAACATTACTAAAGTGTGAGGTTTGATAATAACTTTCCTTTTATTCATATAGTGTTTACTTATTGTATTTATCAAGGGGGAGTGTTTTTATAACATAAGGGGGAAAATAAGTTTCTTTTACTTGATTTTTTGATGTGTTTGTTAAGGTGAGTTCATGTTTAAAAAGTTTTTGGAAATCTGATTTGTACAACCCCTGATAATGAAAAAATATGTTAGAAATACATTAAGAAATGAAATGGACAACTTTTGTTGTCTTGGTTATGAACTCTTTTTTTGTACACCAGGTTTTCCCAAGTATACTTTGAGTTATTAATTAATGACTCATTTACAAGAATCCTATTGTCTCTACCTTCTTTAAAAATATTGGAAGATCATTGAGATAAGAAGTGTATGAGAGCATCCTCACATTTAGGGGGAGAATAGTTTATCCTACATCCTCATTTATTGTCAATAAGGGTGTGTAAGACAACATTGAATTGGGAATTGAAGTGAAATTGATGACAAATACAAAGGGGGAAATTGAAGTGTCCAAATGGATTTATTATTCTATTATTTTATTTATTTTCAATGAGAAAATTGGAAGTCAATGTCTGTTGGGTGATGGATGGAGTATCCACCCATTAAGGAAGAAGTGAAGTGCTCCCATGATGGGTATATGAGAAAGGTGATTAAAGAGATACTGCCCACATATTAGGCATTGAGAAAAGAATAGTTGTCTACCCTTGAATACTTAGATGGAGATATTCAAGTGGGAACCCAATTACATTAGATGATTATAAGATCTGATCTTTATAGTAAAACATGATAGGTGTTAAAGGAGTAGTTCCAGTATTGTATTCAATAGTTTGGAATAATAAGAGTGTTGGATAAAGTGAATAACTCTAAGAGATTTTATAATCAGTGTTTAAAAGGATATATTATTGGAGTTTGAAGATCCAAGGAATTGAAAGGAAACCATCCATGTGTACATGTTCATGAAGGCTGATGAAACTTGGGAATATTAACACTTTGATTAAGCCAAACTATGGATGAAGTTGAAAGTGAGATTATGATATAGAAGAACTCAAATAGAATCATTTTCACTTACTACAGAGTTCTTGGGAATTATTTTGAAGTTGTTGATAAGGTTTCATAAATTTATAAAGGTATTTTTAATTTTTTTGGATGATTTAGAGTGGTTAGAGATGGACTGAAGGTAACCTTTTTCAAAATAAAGGCAATCTATAAAATTTACCTAATCCAAGAATCCATGTAACCAAAATATTCACGTAAGAGAATTCATCATGTAAGAAAATTTGAAACCATGTAGTAAAATTTTCCAATGTGAAGATCTACATAAGGGAATCTAGGCCATGTATGGGAATCATCATAAGAAAATTTCTCCCAGGTAGGAAAATTCATCCATGTATGTGACTCATTTAATAGAATGGTCACACCTACAAATGGTCATATACATGAATTTCATCATATGAGAGTCTAAATAGCCAAATGCGTTTCATATGTAGTTTCTATGGTTTAATTGAAATTTACATAGCCAAAATCTGCTATATATTCGAATTCAAGAACCACGTACATGAATGAAGTTCCATGTAGCTGAATGTTTTGTAGTCGATTTCAGAGATGTCTACAAATTCAGCATGTATTAGTGAATTAGAGACAATGTAATTAGATCCCTATGTAACCAATATCCACATATGTGAATTCCATATTAAGATTCATGTAAGGGAATTTTGAATATGTATTGGGTGAAATTTTGTAAATTTCTTGAATTAATATTCTAAAGATGAAAATGATTTTGGATAATGCTGAAGGAATTACTCATGGATTCAAACATCACAAAAGATTTTAATGGTGTTAGATATATTCTTTGAGAAGAAATATAAGTTTATTTTTATCCATGGAAAGGGAAGATCAAATAAAAATGAAAAAGAGAGTTTCTAGAATTTACAAATTCTGAGGAAATTAAACCAGTCAATGATTGTGCTATGAATTTGAGTTAAAAAAAACATGACGATTATAAAATCCATGATCCAAGCCTATTTTATTAAATATGAAATTATAGGTTTCAATTTATATATTATTTTGATGCTAAAAATAGTTTTATCAAGTTTTCAAGAATAATGCAGATGATGAACCATCGAACCTTGAGCTGCTGTTCATCAAAGCTCATGTAATTTGGATCCAAGTCTATTTAATTGTTTATGAGTGACTAAGATTGAATCCTAAGAATTTTTCCAATACTTGATTAATGATAATAACTATTGTGTGTTACTATTATTAAAGAAAATATTAACCCATAGATCACTGTACTATACGATTTATCTATAACATGATAAAAATGATTCAAGTTATGGTATTTCATTTGATTACCTTTAGATTTTGATAAGATAAAGCATAGAAGGGAACTTGAGTAAAAAACATGGAACCAATTTCAATGATGAGGATATTTTGAGATAAATGTGTAGAAAATAGGTGCTTCCCAAAATGGCTATTTTATAATGGTGCTTTTTATTTGAAGAATTAAAAATTATTCTTTGATCTCTATATGATGAAAATGATTATGATTGAAAAAATTTAATGCTATTAAATGAATCCAATCATGAATGTTATAAATTAATGAAATTAATAAATAAAGAAACAATAAGATAAATAAGTCACTCCTTTATTTGTAGATAGATCTAGTGCATTGAGAAGATGAGAGCTATTATGCATGAGGTTCAATATCTAAAGAATACATCTCTCTTCAAGAAGTAGTATTTTCTGCATGCTATAGAAAATAATAAGGAGATTACCATCATTCCAATATCTATTTTAGAGATATGAAGTTAAGAAAATAATAATATAGGAAAGATCGATTTTACTATGCTGTTTACATAAGGTTTCGATCCTTTAAATGTTTGATTAGAAAGGAAGGATTATAAGTAGGTTATGGAGATATATGAATCTAATTTGAATGTGTTGACTGAGTTTCATGTATATTTCCTGAGGAACCTATATAATTTGAAGTCTCTACTATGTGTTTAATAAGATCTATTATATCAGTGAAGAAATATCCTATACAGAACTATATATCTCTTCTAAGAATAAATTTAAAGGATAAATTTTATATATATGATGTGACTTCGTAGAAACTATTTAGCTCAGCATATGTAGGGAGATCACCATGAAACTCAGTGAAACAAATGTGAATCTATTAAGAGAAGACCAGTGTAATTTTGGAAAGAGAAGTCCCATGAAACATAGGAATTGTAAAAATTCTGAGACTCAGTTTTGGAGTGGGAAACATCACATATTGTAATAAACTTTAGATTATGGCAGAGAATCTATGATTGGGGTGATTAACCAATCATGACAAGGAGTATTCCTTTGTACCAAACCTTGTGAAATTAACACATGCATTTTATCTACTTTACTTGTATGTATATGGTAGATTACTACTTAGTAAAATATGACATAGATCCAATTTCACCAACTTGCAATAGAGGTTGAATTCCAAAGGGGGTAAAAGACTTTTAAATTGGTAAAAATTAGTAAACACCTGATTCACCCCCTTTTTAGGTGTCTCAATTAGTCTAAGGGGTACATTAAGGTGTATGGGGGCACTAAACTCATGTTTGATGCCATATTTTTCAAGATACTTTGAGAATTTTTTGTTGGGATATTCATTACTATTGTCTAATCACAAACTTTTCAATGATAAAAATATTTATTTTTTATTCATCCTCTTGAATATTTTAAATCACTCCATAGTTTGAGACTTGTGAGAAATTAACACAATATATGCAATTCTAGTAAAATCATCGATGAATGTGATGAAATACTTATCTCAATTTGGTTATTTCTTTTACATTGGTCCATACACATCTAAACATATCATCTAAAGTGGATTTTTTTGTTTAAATATTAACTCCCTTGTGAGTTTTTTTCAACATTTTACCTTTATGGAAAGTCTTGAAAACTATAGTGGTGTCTTCCTTCAGTATATAAATGTTTCTCACCACTTATATTTGATTAACTTCATTATTTTATTTTGGCCAAGATAGCCCAATATTCTATTCCATAAACCATTTTTATCCTGTAAACTCAAATAACAATTAGATTTAGATTCTCCCACTTGAAATAAATTCCCTTGAGTTCTAGATCCCTTTGATATAATAAATCCATTTTTTATTATCTTTAAAAAGAAAACATTTTTTCTGAAAAATCAAGTAATTTACATCATCAAAACATTGTGATAAACTCAAAAAGTTGTGATTTAATCCATTAACAAATATGACATTACCCAAACTGATCTAGTTCTTTCCAAGTATACATGTACTAACACATTTAACTTTAAATGAGTGTTCATTACCAAAAGTAATAGCTTCACCATCTCATTTATCCACATTATTCATGTTATATAGGTCTCTAGTTATGTGTAAATACCAAACACTATCCATAATCTATGGATTCTTAGTTTTATTTTCCTTAAAAGAAACTTCCACAATACGATCTTGTTGATTTTGAAATTTCTTCATTCCATACTTTTTATGAAATTATATTAAGCAGGTGTAAATGTGATATAGTTATTTAATGTGTGATTATATTCACAACATCTTCTATAAGAGTCTTTCAAAAACTCAAAGCTATTTTAGATCAATATTTTGTTCGGGATATTGATTCTTGAAACTAATATCCACCTACTATAGCTGATGTATCCCCCATGATGCATGTTACTTTCTTAGATCAAGAAGAGTCATATTGTTCTAAAAATTATATACTTTATGACCATGAATACCAGAGAAGCTATAAAAACTCAAAAACCTTCTTATGTGGTAAAAATTCTATGAATGTATATGATTATGTTTTTTTTTACATTTTTAGTATCATGTTGAGTTATTTTCACCAAATCTTCTTGTGCACTTATTCTTCGAATATATGAGGTTGGTATAAAAATTTTATCATATTTTTTCTATCTTAATACATGAGCATATTATTTTTTTATGGTTTTATGAAAAAAATAGATTGCTATTTTCCCTTGAAATATTGAGAAATCAAGACTTTATTCTATAAGGAGCTGTCAATTATAATTTTAATTTCATGTTCTTCTACTTGAAATATAATAATTTATAGTTTTTTATAGTTGAAACATTCACCTTTGACTTCAACAGCCTTTTTTAGATTCATATGCATTTCTGTTCATACTTTTTAAACTCAAAAATTTTATTTTTTAATATATTAACTTCTTTATCCATAAGGATAATAGTAGAGGTTATTCCAGCAATAATTATATTCTTTTCTTCATCCTCAAGTTTCATTTTGTTTACTTATTTAGGAAGATTGTATTTATTAGCCTGAACCTATTTTAGTTCTTTAAAATTCTTCATAATATTTTTATTCCCATTTTACAATATTTCAATTTTTTGATACACATTTTAATATCCATCTTCATGGTATATTCTTTGGCTAAATCTCCTTTTTTAGTAGCATATTCATTGAAAATATTTAAATTATCTTCTAATAAAATATATATTTATATTTTCTTGAGACATGAGAACCTTATGAGGAAGTTATAAATGTGTCTCATCATTATCATTATAGTGATCACTATTAGAAACCCCTTCTTCAACAGATAAAAAATTCATTCTAAAAAACTTTTGAGTCATTTTCTTCTTCCCTTTCAACTATGATTATATTTTCAAATATTCTCTTACTTTTGAAGATGATTTTTTTTAGTTTTCTTATCATCATATTTATTTTTGAGCTTCTTAAGATAGTTTCCTGATAAGTGACCTACTTTACCATAGTTGAAGCTTTTAAAAGGAAACTTACCTTTTCACTTACCTCCTCTTCCTCTAGTGATTTTTATAGACATCAGAGAACGTGATTTATTATAATCTTCCATATTTTATTCTCTGTGTAAACATATTTTTTTAGAATCAATCTTTAAATCTTACAATATATTTTAAGGAAATTTTTTTATCCTTCTTTTCTTTTCTTTTAATAGAAGCTCATATTATCATTTCATAGTTATTGAGAGTGCTATATAATTCATAAATTTTCAATTAATCAAGGTATTTATCTTTTATAATTGATAATTTGTAATAAAATTTTCTAAGAAGTATTCTGATAATATTCTTGATCACAGTGAGGTCATCAAAATTTTTCCCAAACCCTTTGATAGAACTTAAAACAATATTTACTCATTATAAAAAACTCATAAAAAAACTCATCTTCCTATATTCTTTTATCTTCAAACTTTTTTTTTCTAAGTTTCAACATTTTCTCCTTTACTTTTTTGTTTCCTTTATAGATGCAATGAAGTTTCTCCCAGATCTCATTGGTAGTTTTTTATCCTATAAACTTTGTTAATTATATATTAGATAATGAAGATAGAAGAGAATCTATATATTTTACAACATTCTCGACATTATTCTTATCAGTTGGAGACCAATAAGAAATATCCTTTGGGATAGTAAAACCTTAAATAGAAGTATCAAGAACATCCTATCTAATAGGTAACAAATAAGGCATCATCCTCTCCTTTCATAAATGAAAATATTTTCTGTCAAAGGTTGGGATTACTTTATGATTAATTAATTTATGGAATTCCATGGTATACTAAATAATATATCTTTAAGATAGGACCTCACTATGATAATAATTGAAAAGGATTGACTAGGTATGGTGAGAACTGGGTGTGAAGGACCCCGGAGCACCCTGAGAGGGGAGGGGTGAATTAGGGTGTCAACTTTTTCTTTTAAACTAATGGATCTTGTTCCAAAATTGGTAGGAACCTGTAAAACCTGTCTAAAGAGGAAGTGCAGAAAATAAACAATCATATGCAAAGAAATGAAATATTAATTTTACTTGGTTCACAACTAAGGGCTATGTCCAAGGAGCATATACCAAAAATGTATCAGTCATACCAAAAACCACTAATCATCACAAGTTGTGGATTACAAGATTTTATTACAATCACTCTATTCCAGGAGCACTGCCTTTATAAGGTTCAGGGATAACATACTACATCCCTCAGATCACTTCCTATGACCCCCCTTGCTCATTCTGTTGGAAGAATCTTCACTCAGTTTATTGACTTGAAGGTCACTTCAATTGTTTAACATTAAATCATGCACCCTCAACTGTAAATGGATGCTCTATTGAGGTTATGTAATCACCCATATATTAAATTTATTTTCCCATACACTGATATGTTTTTGGAAATTAATTCCGAAAACTGATTTGGTTAATTTTTAGGCTTCCTTAGGTGTTCGGCGTAATACTGCTATTTCCACGTACCACTATTATTTTCAGGTATCATCCAGCTCCTCCACATATTGACCTGCTCTGCGTACTACTCCACTCCTCCATGTACCGACCTGATCCGCATACTACCTTTATCCGTTGCGTACTATGAGAGCTTCCTGCATGAACCACACTCTCTTCCATGGACTGTTTTCCTTATGCTGATGATTCTCTCTGCGTAGCGTCTTCTCCTCCACGTACCACTTCAAACTTCACCATATTTCTTCCCAAAATTTTAATCTCCAATATCATACCTTAAAAAGGGAATTATTGTTCCTTAAATAGGCACATAACTCCAAAAATTTCGCTAATCCTATTTACCTAAATTTTCATTGTGGGATAATCTTCACTGTATACTAAACTCCATCTGCATACGGTTAGCCTTCACCGCATACCACTCCTATTTCAAAAACCACAATAATCCAACCACAATTTCAACATTTCACGTACCACATGCCTTCACTACATACCCTCATTGAGAACCATTTTCAGTAGTATTCCGCATACTTTATGCCTTCACCGCATACTGTTGCTGCGAACTATTTTCAGTTCTGCACACCGCTCCACGTACTATTCCTGCTACCTTGAATGTGGCCACGAACCATTCTCGGAACATGGTACGTGGTCTATGTTCCAAGGTATAACCAACCTACTCCTCACACTACCTTACTCCATCGCGTACTGCGAGAGCTTCTTGCACGAACCACACTCTCTTCCGTGAACTGTTCTCCTTACGCATATGATTCTCTCTACATACCATCTTCTTCTCCACATACCACTTCAGAATTCACCATATTTATTCTCAAAATTTTAATCTCTAATATCATCCCTTAACAAAGGGGATTACTATTCCTTAAATAGGCACATAAATCTACAAATTTCACTAATCCGATTTACCCAAAATTTTAATGTGGGACAATCTTTACTGTATACTGAACTCTATTTGCGTACGATTAGCCTCCACTGCATACTGATCCTATTTCGCGAACCGCATCAATCCTGCCACAATTTCATCATTTCGTGTAACGCATGCCTTCACTACATACCATCGCTAAAAACCTTTTTCGGCATCATTCCACATACTACATGCCTTCACCACGTACCGTTGCTACAAACTATTTTCAGTTCCACACATCGCTCCGCGTACCGTTCCTCCTGCCTTGAATGTAGCCATGAACCATTCCCAGAACATGGTATGTGGTCCATGTTCTGAGGTATGAGGTTCCCTTATTTTTCCAATTTTTTTGTTGTTTCACATACCATTCACTCATATCTGAAAAAAATTTGTTTGCCAACACCAAACTCCCGATTTTGAGGCCCAAAAATTTGGCAAACACTGGGAAACTGTGCCACCTTTAATACGGATTTCGCCCTCAAACATATGACCTCATTCCTTGAAAACTCCCTAATCATCCATGTGCAGATTGAAAACAAACACAAACCAAACTCTATTATTAGCAACGAATAGCCATGGTTCCAACAATCTCCTCCTTTGGGTTTGTTGGCAATATCTAGATAAATTCACTGATGTCCCAGCTACAATCAAAACTTGAACATTCAAGAAACAACTAATCAATTAGTCTAAGTCTATGTGAGTAGTTCTCGGTGTAGAAAACAAGAGAGACGACATGATTTGAGTTCTCATCCTTTTGTTTTCTCCCCTATAGTTTCATTTCTTCCTTTTTCTATTCTCCATCTTTCCTTGCATTTATGGATTTTTCTATTCTCCATCTTTCCAGTATCCAAAAATAAATATATCACTCTCCATTGAATTTATCAGTTCTCCCCCATTGGAAATAAACCCAATGAACAAAATCTTTACTTGTAGAAAAAAACATGCTCCCCTTAGATCGTATCTCCCCCATAAACCTGCATCATTTCCTCAAATAGATTAAGAACAGTTAAAACAACTAGGGAGAGGGGAATTTTGTAACCTCTTTATGAATTGGGAGGTGGATGAACACCTAGGTTCAACCGATGTTTCTCAAACACAACTCCTAACAATGGTTTGGTCATAATGTCATCCACTTTCTCATCAGTTCCCACATGGTCCATTTTGATTACGCCTTGTTCAAATTTTGCCTTGATAAAGTGATATCTGATTTCAATATGTTTCGTACAAGAATTATGAACACAATTCTTTGTAATATCAATTGATCTCTTTTTATCACAATAAATCACTATTGGTTGATTCAACTCATCACCTATGTCATTCAATTGCTGCTTCATCTAAAGTAACTGAGTGCACTCCTTGGTAGAGGATATATATTAAGCTTCGACAGTACTAAGAGAGGTACTTTCTTGTTTCTTGCTCAAACATCCCACACATTTATTCTCAATATAGAATGATCCACCACTGGTATACTTTCTATGCACTACATCTCTAGCCCAATCAACATAAGAAAAAGCCAATAATTTGCTATCTCTTCCTACAAGAAAGTATAGTCCATAACTATGTGTACCTTGAATATATCTCATGATTCTTTTCAATACCTCCATATGTTTTTACTTTATATTACTCTAAAAGCGGGCCACTATTCAAGTTACAAAGACAATATCTATCCATATCGCTGTCAGGTACAATAGGCTTCCAATGATTCTTCTATACATGGTGGGATCCACAGAGGTCCCTTCCTCATGCCTCCCAAGCTTTGTTCCAACTGCAATCAGAGTCGACATTGGTTTGGAATCATGCATATTGAATTTATTTAGCATCACTCTTGCATACTTTTCCTGAGAAATTAAAGTGTAATCCTTTTTTTGAATCATCTGCAACCCTAAAAAGTATGTGAGTTCACCACTCATAGACATTTCAAATTGTGATTTCATGTGATTGGAAAATTAATCTACTGATCCATGCCTGCTTCCACAAAAAATAATATCATCCACATATACCAATACCATGAACTAATCCTTTTTATAATTATTCACATAAATATTGTGATCTACTCCTCCTATTCTAAACTCAAGCTTTCTCAGATAAGAGTCCAACCGAGAGTACCATGCCCGTGGTGCTTGTTTCAGGCCATAAAGAGATTTCTTTAATTTGAAAACCTTCAGTTCATAATTTACAAGTAATAAAGCCATAGGTTTTTCAATGTAGACTTTTTATTCCAATACTCCATTTAAGAATGATCTATTGACACCCATTTGATACACTTTATAACCTCTTTGGATTTCCATGGAAAGAAATAGCCTGATTGACTCTAGTATCACTAATAGAGCAATTGTATCCTCAACATCAATGCCTTCGATTTGTGAATATACTTTACAGACTAGGAATACCTTATTCTTGATCACATTTTCATGTTCATAAAATTTGTTCTTGAAAATCCACTTTGTACCAATCACATTATGATCTTTAGGTCTTTTTAGAAGATCCCATGTATGATTTTTGTCAATCTAATATAACTCTTCATTCATTTATTTCACCCATGACTCATCTTTTCTAGCCTCTTCAAATGAGGATGGTTATAAAACTGATAGAAATTCAAAATTTTCATTATTCCTCATTCGCATTGTCTGTGTAGGTGCATTCCAATCCCTAATAATGTTGGATTGATCAATCTCTGATCTTCGATTTCTCCTTTGGGGTTTGACTGAATTCTCTCCATCTATGGATTTCTCTTCTGATTCTTCTTCTGATTCAACATCATGATGTGACTACTAAGAGTTTTATACACCTTCCTCTACCTCTGTATTAGTATTTTTTCCATTTTTACATTCTTCCTCATATTATATCACATCAGTTTCCTTGAAGCATTTGCGTTTTTCTCTCCAATGATCTTAACATCATTGCATTCCACAATTCTTCCCAAGAGCTTATTGAAACACTTGTAGGATTTTCTGTTCATTTAGTATCCAAGAAATACTCCTTCATCTGTATTGTATCTATACTTCCCTTTATTCCCTTCTTTGTCTTAGAAGAAACATTTTCTTTCAAACACATGAAAATATTTCAAAGAGGGATTCCTTCCATGACACAATTAATATGGTGTCTTTGTCTCACCCAATATATCCCTATTCAATTTTGAATATACAATGCATCTTATACTGCCTCTTTCCAGTAATGTCGAGGAATAAAACTCTCAATCAATATAGTTCTAGCCATGTTGTTTACCTGTCGATTCCTACACTCAAAAACTCTATTTTTCTGTGAAGTTATCACAACTGGCACCTCATGTTGTATCCCATGCTTCTCTAGGTAATTTTCAAACTCAATGGACATGTCTTCCCCTCCATTGTCATACTATAGAAATTTGATCTTTCTTCCATTATCATTCTTTGAAATTCGATGATAGGTTTTCATGCAATCAAGAACTTGTCGCTTCTTGTGTATAACGATCACACATTCCATTATACTGTAATCATTTATGAAAAGAAAAAAGTACCTTTCTCTATGTGTTCCAACAACATTTATCGGGCCACATAAATCTATATAGATGAGGTCAAGGATATTTAATGATCTTTTCTTCTTTGGCCGGTAGGAACTTCAGACCAGTTTCCCTCACATGCAAGAATCACAGGTCTTTTATCATTCACGATTCAGATTAGTGATATCCATGAATATCTTCAGCTTAGATATCTTTCTCATGTCTTTCTAATTGATTTACCCCAATCTCTGATGCCATAATATGTTTTCCTCTTCAACTGTTAAGTAGAAAATGTTATCTTTGCTGTCAACCTGATATAAATTTCCACATATTCTACAACCTTTCATGAGAAAATTTTTAGACTTTCCTCTTATAGAACATCCATTTTGATTGAATGTCATAATAAGACTTGAGTTACAAAGCTGACTTACACTAAGAATATTGTGATGCAACTATCCACCTAAAGGACTTTAGTTTTCTTCAACTCTCCATTAGCCAGCTCAGTACTTCCACTGCATTTTATTTTCAAAGCACCATCATTATCGAACCTCACTATTCCATCGACCTTTTTCTTGACATTTGTTAATAGGTATGAATTACCCTTAATGTGGGATGAAAATCCTCTATAAATAATCCATATGCTATTGTTCTTTTTTATCTTTGATGGATAGTTCTGCAAAATTGGAATTTTCAATTTTCCTCTTTTCTTTCCATGAGATATAGGATTAAGTGTAGGACATTGATGGTCTTTCAATTCTATTTTCCATGTACATGAGTTATTAATATTCAAATTCTTCTTCTAGAGGAGAAAAACTATTTAAAATAGCAATACCATTTGGTTGATGAGTATTAACTCATCTCTGAGCATTGAAATAATTTCTCCAGTAAAACTTCTGCCTACAATTCAAAACTTTATGGCCAAAGTTAGAACAATGAAAATAATATCCATAGAAATTATTTCTTCTATAAGAAGTAGGATATGAATATGTTCTCCTTTGTTGAAATCCTAACTCTTCTTCATTCATATATATCCTTGCCTCTTCGCAGTATGACATGGTATGGCCCATATAGCCACAAAACTAACACTTCATGAAAGGAAATGTCTTCTCACTTCTATTTCTTTTCATGCCTTCTTCCTTGGGAAACTAGTTTGACTCCCTATCATTTCTAGAAACTCGATGATAATATTTGTTTTTCATTTTAGTTTGATTTAAGGGTTTCTTTTTCAGCATTTATAGTGGCTTTTCAACATGATAAACTTTCAACTTGCCTTTATTTTGGTTTACTTGATTTATATAATTTGAAATTTTGACATCACAACCAATTACACTATTTCCCATGCATGCTGGTCTTTGATCACTCAAGATATTTTCAACATCATAAGAACCATGTTTTTATCTCTCTAGAAGCTCAACATCAGAGAACCTTCCAAATTGTATTTTATTCTTTTCTTCTTTTGAAATTGATTCACTTTTGAGTTTACTTCTCAGAGTAACAAATTTTTCTTCAAGTCCCTCAAAGGTCTTGGAATTCTCCTCTAGTCTCGAGGTAAGGTCATTGATGACCTTTTCGTGTTATTCAATTCTGAGTTTTATTTCCATAACATCATCAGTTCTTTCAAGGATTAATGATTGTACTTTCACCATTTCTTCCAATCATTCAATTTTCACTTCCAGCTGATCAATATATTCTAATGATTCCTCCACCATTGCTTTCCACTTATTGCATCTCTTACATTTATTCTCAAGCTTACCAAAAGAATCCTTAAGTTACAACTTAGGATTGATATTAGTAGTCAACTGATTATTTCTAGCTTTATCTGTAAATGGTTATAACTTTTCAATGGTATCCATCATGGAAGCATGGTTTGTAGATTTAAATTCTACTTCCTCTTCCTCAAAAAGTTCATTGTCATTGTCTTTTTCTTCACAAACAAAACTCTTTCATTGAAATTTATTTCCAAATTTGAAGTCTCTCTTTTTGAAAAACCTTTTCTGAGGCTTTTGAATGTCTCTATCTTCACTTTCTTCCATCATCAAAATTTCTTGGGAAGCAAGAGGAAATGTGCCCAACTATTCCACAATGAAAACAAGACAGAGGTAGCTTTCCTTCAAATTTACCTGTTCCATTCTTGAGTTTCTTGTCAATGAAAGAAAAAACTTCCTTTTCCTCATCATATTCATCAAAAATATCTCCTGAACTTTCCAGTTTTTCAATGTCTTTGAATGATATTTCCTTTCTTACATGAGTCATTGCATCTTCTGGGTTGAGTGTTATCTCATATGCCACCAGGATGCTCATTATATTATCAAGAGAAATTTTGGAGATATCCATTTCTTCAAGATCTAAAATATTTGCATTATAAATGGCCAGAAGTCTTCTCAAAATTTTCATTACAATATCAATGTATTTGATCTCTTCTCCAAGCCCTCTTATTTATCCTAAAACTTTAGTAATTTGATTGAAGAAAGAATCAACATTTTCATTATGGTGAATCTTCAAATCATCAAACCTGTTGTATAAAACTTGGAGCTTCACCTCCTTCAATTTGTTATCACCTTCATAAATATTCTATAGTTTTTCCCACATAGAATTTGATGATGTAAAATTCATCACCTTCAGATAAATTTGATCAGAAAGTGCTGTAGTTAGGGAATTTTGTGCTTTAGCATCAATATACAACATTTTCCTATCTGTATCTGTCATAGATAGACCAGTTGGATCGGTGACCTGTATTCCTTGTGCAGTGGAAAAAGGTACATCAATTCCAAGAGATCTTAGATGAGATCATATCCTATATTTCTATATCTAAAAGTTACTTCCATAAAACAAAGGAACTCTCCTAACATTAACTATATTATCCATGTCAGAAAAATAGGGCAGATTTAACACCAGTAACCTTTACCCTTTGATACCACTTTAAGGACCCTAGAACACCCTGAGAGGGGAGGGGTAAATCATGGTGTCATATTTTTCTTTTAAACTGATGGATCTTGGTCCCACATTGGTAGGAACCTATAAAATCTGTCTGAAGAGGAAGTGTAGAAAATAAATAATCACATGTAAAGAAATGACACAACAATTTTACTTGGTTCACCACTAAGGGCTATGTCCAAGGAGCATACACTGACAATGTGTCAGTCATACCAAAAACCACTAATCTTTACAAGTTGTGGATTAAAAGAGTTTAGCACAATCACTCTGTTCCAGGTGCACTGCCTTTAGAAGGTTCATGGATAACACACTGCATCCCTAAGATCACTTCTGCTGACTCCCCCTTGCTCACTACATTGGAAGAATCTTCACTCAGTTTATTTACTTGAAGGTCACTTCAATTGTTTAACATTAAATCATGCATCCTCAACTGAAAATGGATGCTCTGTTGAAGTCCCATAATCACCCTCAAATTTAATTTATTTTCCCTTACATTGATATGTTATGGAAATTAATTTCTCAAACTAATTTGGTCAATTTTTAGGCTTCCTTGGGTGTTCCGCGTACTGCTACTGTTTCCACGTACCACTGCTGTTTCCGTGTACCATCCGGATCCTCCGCGTACTGACCTACTCCGCGTTTTTCCCTACTCCACATACTGTTCCACTCTTCCACATACTGACTTTTTCTACGTACTACCTTGCTCCATTGCGTACTGTGAGAGCTTCATGTACAAACCGTACTCTCTTCCACTGACTATTTTCATTACACGGATGATTATCCCTGCATACCATATTCTCCTCTATGTACCACTTTAGAATTCACCAGATTTATTCCCAAAATTTTAATCTCCAATATCGTCCCTTAACAAAGGGGATTACTGTTCCTTAAAAAGGCACGTAACTCCGAAAATTTTGTTAATTTGATTTACCCAAATTTTCAATGTGGGACAATATTCACTGTATATTGAACTCCTTCTATGTATGGTTAGCCTCCACCACATACCACTCCTATTTCACAAACTGTAGCAATCCTGCCACAATTTTAGCATTTCACATACCACACACCTTTACTATGTACCATAATTGTGAACCATTTTTAGCAGCCTTCCATGTACTACATGCCTTCACTACATACGATTGCTATGAACTATTTTCGGTTCCACACACCACTGTGCATACCGTTCCTGTTGCCTCGAATACGGCCGCGAACCATTCCCAGAACATGGTACATGGTTCATGTTCTGAGTTATGAGGTTCCATTATTTTTCCAATTTTCTTTTTCATTTCGCATACTATTCACTCCTATCTGAAAAAAATTTGTTTTCCAACAACTAACGATTTTGAGGCCCAAACATTTTGAAAACACTGGGAAACTTCACCACCTTTAATACAGATTTTGGACTCAAACATATAACCTAATTCCTTGAAAACTCCCTAGTCATCCATGTGCATATTGAAAACAAACACAAACCAAACTCTACTATTTGCAACGGAGAGCCATGGTTCCAACAGGGTGGGAGATGAATCATTGTTTATATTTATTTTTCAAAAAACTAGTAATCCCCATTGATTATTCAGTAGTGATATTAGTAAAAATATAATAGAAAAATAAATATAGAACATAACACATTTTTTAATGAGGTTCACTTCCTTTACAGACGACTATGTCCTTGGCGTGTCATGGTTTTTATCCCATGCACACTGATCCCTTATTATTATCAAAGGGAACTTGGGCAAGAAAATAACCTTGGACCGGTTATAGTAGCTGGACCCAACTAGTTACAAACTTACATCGATGGATTATTAAAACTAATCCTTTTAAATAAAGATCACTGAAGAATGAATGATCCTCCATATAGACTCCACAGATGAAAATATTCTTCCTCTTATTTACACAATAATAATCGTTGGATGTTCTTAGTTCTGTCTCATAAATACTCTGATGTATTGGTTCTTCTCTATGCCCTTATTTATTTTTCACACATAATATATATCTATATAATATCTCATGAATTTTATTTATATAATATTTTTGAAAACTCTCTATTGAACATGTAAGGTTAGAATAATTCAAAAATTAATTCAAGATCTTCATTTAAATCCCCTTAAGAATCCGGCTTCTTTCCTCATGTGATATTTAAATTTCACAATCCTTAGTTTTTACAAAAAAATATCATGATTAAAAACATTTTAATTCTATAAAAGTATGCATGAAAACATGAAAAAGTGATGTGGAACCTTATTTCATGCTGTGAAACTCATCTCAGCTCCAAATTAATCCTTTGCTGGCTTCTCCTCTATTTTTTTGAATTGTGATCATTTTGAGTATCATGATGTGGAATCCAAGAATAAAATATTTAAAGAACAATCTAAATTGATTCTATTTTTAGTAAAAATATTTATTCTGAATATTCCTCACATTCTTTATTGAAATTAATACTTATGAAGTCCTCTTCATTTTACAATTTATCAAAATTCAAATAAGTATATGATAGTTTCACAGATCGCGCCTATGAAAATGATGCTTACATAGCACTGAGAATGATTTTTACACAGACTGATAAGTAGGTAGATAATAATTATGAAATAATTAAAATGATTATTATGAAGAATGATTAACACATAGATGAGGCTTACATAGACTTACTCTTACCTACATGATGCTTACACAGAATAACACCTACCTAAATGATGCTTACACAACTTTTACATCATATGAAGACTTCACTAGAACCTCTTAAAATCATTTCTAAGGCTTCTCATCCACTAAAAAAATATCAAAACTTTATACAATAGTTCTTCCTTAAATATAAGAATATATTCAGTTCTCTTAACAGTTTATTTATCAATAATGACATCCAATTCCAACTCATCAATTAGTTAAAAACTTCCAAAATCATTCATCTCTACTGTAGATAGTACTTTTAGCCTCAATATTAGTCATTAACTTGAATAACAACACATAATTCATCATATTTATGAATTAATTTAACTCATATAAACAATTAGTTCATATAGAAGGTAAAAAAGAGATATCTTTATGAAACTGATGATCATCACATCATTGAGAGTCCCAGGAGATTGTGCAGTCACGTTGAGGGGGGGGGGGTGAATTTGGGGTAACAAAAATTTTCAATTAAGTTCCAAATATTTTTTTTAATTCCTTTAAGTTGATCAAATAAATGTCATCAGTTAATATGTATGGATCTTAAGTATTCCCCTTCATGCCTTTTTCCTTATGTTATGAAAATAATGTAAAGTAAATATCACACATGAATTTTTACATGGTTCAACCTCAATGAGATAACCTACTCCTTAACATGTCAACTTATATAAAGTCAAAAATTTTATAATAATAATCTTATTATCAATTAAAATTGGTGTGGTAAGTTATTATCCTAAAACCACAATGTGCATCCCACATACTAAGTCTAGTGACTTCAGATTTTACTGACTCCCATTATTTTACAACATTACACAAACATAAATAGTTCTTCAACTATAAATTCTTCTTCTTCTGAAGTACTTTCACACTAGACTTTTTCTAATTATAGTAAAAGTAATCACGAATCTCTCAATTTCTTCCCAGGAACTTGATATTCTAGTCTCCTTATATTTCTTTGAAACCTTATGTTATGGTATTCTCAACTTTCCTTAGAACCTGATGTTCCATACATCTCAAATATCCTTAGAACTTGATGTTTCAAACTTCTAAACTTTACTTAGAACCTGATGTTCTATAATTATCAACTTTCCTAGGAATCTGATGTTCTGGTCTTCTCAAAAAGTTTTAATCAACTAAATCTTCCTTGAAATAACTATTCAGAAACTTCCTCTCAAATTTTATTCAATTAATTTAAGTATCTCTCTAAAATTATTCTTCTAAATACAAAATCTTGATCTGAATGAGATAAGACCTTTTTATAGGATCAAACTTCTCAATAAGTTCGATTATTAGAAATCCTTAAGATTTGATATTTTTTCAATATTTAATTTTAAATTTATACCTTAATTTTTTTTACAATTTTGTTGATAATTTAAATCTCTATAAAATCCGACATCATCTCAAATTTCAAATTTTTTAAAAAAATTATATAGAATCATGAAATTACTTTCATGAATGTTTGAACATTGAATGTATCTCTCAACATCAATATAATAATTTTAACTTTAAAAAAATAAAAATTTACTTAACTAATTTTTAGTGAACTAACTTCGGTAGTCTTAAATAATTATGTTGTATCTCATGTGTTCTCACATTCTTATTTCTAAAAATTTATACAACATATTCTTTTTGTTATATCCCAAAAAAACCTCTATATGCCTATATGTCTCATTTCCTCTATCCCAAATGTTTTTCAGACATTCAAACTCATAATCAATTCTTCCAATGATCTTAAAATCATTTAAAAATCATACATCCAATAGACTTTTATACACATTAAAATAGGGTAGTATAATCCATTTTCATGAGAGACGTATATTATCTAAAATTCATTCTCATTAAATCCTCATGCTTCTCACATTCTAATGATATCAAATATAACATGAAATATGTATCTTTCAACTGTAATTTCTCTCTCTCTCTCTCTCTCTATTTAATCATCAAAATTTTATAACCTTATCATTAATGAGATATACATACTATAGTCTCATCCTTTTAGTGTTTTAAAAAAATTTCCTTTTATTTTGGTAACTTTTCATGCACTCTTCGTTCTCCTATTCTTTCCGAGATTTCATCCTCTTTCCAAAAAACTTCAATGAATACTGTGTAACATCCCCACCCAACCCATTGGATCGGGCTTGGTTAGAAGTGCTACTGACTGTAGGTGATGTCCCTATGACACCAAAGGATGTAAATGAATTCCAAGGTCTTACAAAACATCAAAGGACAATTTTCCATTTTTAAAAATTTAACCTGTCAAGACAAAAGAAAAACAAACAAAACAATTATATGATGCATGGGTTATAAACAAAATAACTCAAATGAAAAACCAATAAAACAAAAATATCAAAGTAAAAAAGAAATGGTATAATTTCACAAACCAACCCAGGTTGACCCTGAACCGGTCACCTGAGCTAGTCCGTGACATTCCTGAGGTGTGTTCCCGATCCCCCTGAGGTAGAAACTAGTGCCGGGAATAAAAACATACACTTGTGAATGATTTAAGCCCAAAATAAACTAACCAGGACAAAAATAATAAACAGAATAAAATAGGCCATGAGAGCCAGCAAATGAACATAAATAAATAAACAGTTGGTCTAAATACATGATACAACTGAACAAGTGGAAAAAAGGAACAAACTGAAAAGAATCCATGCTATTACAATACCCATGCGACCTCTTGGTCACCTCCAACCACTATACCAAACATGCTCTACAATTAGAACCTACCATAAATCCCGAAAAAAAGTTGAACCTGCAACTAAAACGACAAAATAGGCATGAGAACCAAGATTATCAGTAGGGATGCCATGATAAGCCACTGATTCCAAGTATTTCCTTTCAAAAAATAGTACAAGGACACTAGTTTGAAATAAAATTATAAAATTAGGTTTTTCACATTTTAATAAAACAACATCATTTTTCCTTTTCAAAACCCAATGCACACCACATACCATTTCTAAAACCAATCACCATTTTATAAAAAGATTAAAAAACAAGGAAAACCATGGCAGTGCTAAAAGAAACAGGTTAACCATATAAGATAGAAGATAATAAAGAAGAAAGTAAAAAATAAATATGAATAATAACCATGGGTGATCCTAAACATCCCTAGACAACCCCTAGATGTACTCAGTTCGGAACCACTTTCCAGCGTATAGTGAATCCTCGTAGTCTATAACCCAATGATCACCCTCATAACAAAACCAGTGGAAATTCCCACCTTTCCTCTATATCTACTAGGGGGAACCAACCCGTCTAATTATGTCTGGTAAGAAACTATCACTCGATCATCTAAAGGATGCCCAGGAACCCATGCTGGTGATAATAATACTGTGTAAGTATGAGGACAACACACATGTGACTCAGCTCAACTGTCACCACTACACTTTCCTACCCCAAACACAAGCACCAATATATGATAAACCCTAAGGGAAATCCCTCCTATAAAGGTTCCCCATGTACATGCATATACATTTCATAAAACAAGGTTCTAACTGGAATGCTATACTATTAAACATTAAAAACATTTCATAAAACATTTTAGGTTTCCAACCAGGCACACACATTTCCAAACCACGATCATTTATAGATATTTTCACAAAAACCATCTTTAAATAGGAAGTTACAAATGTTCCTTTAACTCAATGTGTCCAAAAACATTACCAAAATATCACACAAACACCAATTTCACTTTTACAATTACAAATGGGCCCTTAAGATCCAAACACACACCGAAAAAAAATTTCAAATACAAATGGACAAGCCTTAAAGAACACATTAAAAAACATGCTTTCCAAAACATTGGAAGTAAGAATTTATAAAATCTAATTTAAATACTTCTTTAGGAATCAAACAAGGGAATAAACTTTATTTTAATTCTAAAAACCACTTAAGGAACCAATGTTTAAAGAGAACACCATTTATTGAGTACCATCTTCATTTGAGAGAACCTCCATGTGAGCACCTAGTGCAACCATAGACATGCCAACATCCAATGGCACATCAAAATCCAAGAATGAACTTGAATACCATGATTTCAAAGTCACCACTAACATTGAAACCCAATCCAACCACTTATGTTATTAAAAGAACATAACCATCCCCCTTAAAACCATAAAACCCCTTTGAAAGAAATTATAAAACTTTAAATATGCCACAAAATAACCAACCCATACACATGAAACCAAATTCACAAACAAGAAAATACCATCACCACTTAAGGCAATCTACACATTTTATATAAACCCCCAATTTTACTTTAGAAGAAGAAAGGTATTTAAAATAAACACCCTAGGTGCCTTAAACCTAGAAATTTTACACAAATCACCATGAAAAGCTATTTTTAACAAAATCAATCAACATCAAAACATCATTTAAATCTATCCATGGGTATAATAGAGGTTCAAATAACATTTAAGAAGCAATTGAAAACATGCAAGTGCCAAAGGATCATTTTGGAAAAGAAAATTTGGATTCACCTACCTCAAACCAATTGAGAATGAGATAAAACTTCAAGGAGAGGGAGAATAGGGATCCATGGATGATCTTCATGCCCAAAATCAAAAGAAACATCACCCACACCCAACCCCTAGACATCGGGGTTTGGAAAAATGGAGAAAACCCTGAAGGAAACTAAGAAAGAGGGGGAGAAGGGATGAGAGAAGGATAAAATGGGTGGGAGCCCTAAGAAATTACCTTTGATTGAAGAGAGGAGCAACCATGGATGAGGGGAGGACTTGGAAGGAGGGGTTTTAGAACCCCCTAGTGTGCTAAAATCGAACAAGGAGGAGGGGGTCGAAATGGGGTAAAATAGGGGGAGGGGTAGAATAGGTAAATCACATTTTAAAATTCCATCACGGTCCGCACGGTTTACCAAATCATGCGATAAGCTTGAATACTTCTCTGCTTAAGTAGAAACTACCACATGCTTACCTGGGAGCTACCACACGGCCATGTGCAGGCCGTGAAATATGCTCTTTCGAACCAACAATGGCCACACGATGTCCACACAATTACTACTAATCGTGCGGAAACCGTTCTCCCCTTAGAAAAATTCCCCAAAACTCCAAAAAGTCAAAGTTTTGACTGGGAATCCAACATGAACCTCAAAACAAAGATCTAAGACAAAAAAAATAAAAAAAATAAAGAGCATCCAAGGTTGGGGTGTGACAATTCTCCCCACCACAGACACTTTCTTCCCCTAGAAAGTCACCAAGTTGATCGCTAACCAAAACTCGAGTTCATGCCCAAACTAACCAAGGGAAAATCATGAAACCCGGGATGAGCTTTACTCTCCACAGGTCACATCCAGCTAATCCAAGGGAAACCAAAACACATAATAAGGGGAAAACACTAGAGGTTTCTCCCCACCACAAAAATTACACTAACATAAAAACTTCAAAAACCCAACGCACCACCCCCTGGGGGGGAAACACGGGAACCCCCAATTTGATTACACCCAAATTTTTCACATCAACTAACAACAACCTTAACAAAACTGGGAACTAGGAAGCTCTTGACCTGGGAAAACCAACTCCCTTAACTCGAGAAAACTAACTCCACCATAATGATTCAACACAAGAACAAACCATGAGGAAACCCAACATACCGGGATGCCAAAACGATAAAACTTCTTATAAGAACCAACAACCCTCCACATGAGGGTGAACACAACACTGCCAGAACTAATAATTTCTCACCTCGATCTAAAAATCCCAACCCCAGGGAAAGACCAAAAGGGATAATTTAACTCCACACCAAAAAAACCATCCACCATCTCCACAAAGTCCAAGTGATCTTATCACCAAATAAGCATTTCCAACACCAAAACCATCCCCAAACAAAACCAAACACACCTTAAAAAAAATGAACAAACAGTTGCAAAATCCACACTCAATGAACTAAACTATTTACATCACAATAGAACAAGTCCATCACACCTTCACACTAAAATGATCAACCCACCCCTACTGAGAAATGAAATCAAGGGGGATTCATATATTTCCTTCCCAACATAGAGAACAAGAACCAGGCCAAGGTCCCTCAATCCCTCAGCAACTCCTGACTATGCGCGAGCTTCACCCTGAGACCTGAGGCTAGAGCTCTAATGGATGAATCATATCATGCCTCACAGTTAGGAACTAGAATCCCCTAATCAGAACTCCATCCTCGAGCGACACTTCCTACGAGACTTCTCTTGGTGACCCGAATAATCACCAAGATGACAAGGCTGTAGAGGGATGTGACATAATGTCTTAGAATTCCTAAACCAGACACACTGGTGTCATGCAAGGGAACAATCCGATGAACTAGGAACCTACAATGACGAAAAATATTCTTCAGAAATAGGTTCATCTGGAACACCCCACTCCCCAGATGGGGAACCTTCACAAAATATGACCACCACTAGCTACACCCCAAACTCCAATGACAAAGAGACATTAAACCTCCACTGGTCCCAAAATCAGACCCTCAAAAAAAGAAACAAAATGGAATGAAACTTAATAAACCTAAGAGTTTCCAACAACCTGAATAAATGAACTACTTCTACAAACCACACCCTTACACGAACCTTGATCACCACAATAGACAAACAACAGACAATAGAAACTAGAATTGGGCATGACTCATTAAAAAATCTTGGGGAAATTTCTGGGAGGAATACTTTGAACAACATAAATAACATAAACCAAACTGGAATCAAGCCAAAACAAAATCAAAAGAAACACCACAAAACCAAGTGAATCAGGCTATCAAGCCAAACATATAAAAAAAAAGCAAAAACCACTCTTCCAAAAACTGTCATTTATTTTAAATTTCAAAACTTCCTTATCATAAGGCCATCCTTTCAAAAAAAATAAAACCCATTTACTAAGAAAAACCACTTTCTCAAAATCACCTTCTCGCTCAAATTCATTTTATAAAAACCAAACCAATCATTTAATTATAAAACCCCACACATGGAATCCTATGAACCACCGCATAAGTGTTCATCCACTTTCACTCAATCAACCATACACATGTGCCAACATGCACTTCCCACACCTACCCACACATATGCAGATGTTCCTAAGGAATACCTAGGGTCTCACTTCCCATTTCATTACCAAATCTATACATATCCCAATTTTTCAAACCAAACATCTTCCTTTAGTCCCCATTTTACTAGTTTTTAAACCATTTGAAAAATAGACCTTCCATTTCAAAACCACCATCATTTCCCAAAAAAACCATAACACCAACCAAAATCAAGATGAACCACAACCAAAATAGAACAACCGGAATGAGGAACTAGTGCCTATGTCTGACTCAATGACATGGTAGTAATCCATTCCCCAAGTAAGGCATCACAATAATAGAGACTTGAATTAGGAACTTGAAATCCAAATGGGTCACTACTCTAGGTGAGGTAACAATATGACACCAGATAAACTCTATTGTCATCCATCAACCCAAAATAATCCAAGATAAAGTCTCAAAACCTAGACTGCCCCTAATAACTCAGGTCTTGTCACAAGCAGTGGTGATTAGACACTGACCTATAACCTACCTCTTGAGTCTTAACAATCCCAATCTCCATCTAATAGACACCCCAAATATAAAAAACCTCCCTTTGATACCATTTTTCCATGAACTAACCTAGGTTAACCTAGAACCGATCACCTGAGTAGGTCTGCGGAATGTCCCGAGGGTCGTTCTCAATCCTCTCAGGGTGGAAACTAGTGCCAGGCATAAAAACATACACTTGGGAATGACTTAAGCCCGAAATAAACCAACTAAGACCAAAATAATAAAAAAATCAAACAATCCACAAGAACAAACAACTAAACATAAATAAATAAACACTTGGTCCAAATAAATGATACAACTGAACAAGAAGAAACAACAAAGAACAAACTAAAAATGAAGCCACACTAATACAATCCCTATGTGAACTCTTGTTCACCTCCTACTACTAAGACAAACATTATCCACAATGAGCACCTACCATGAAGCCCAAAAAAAAGCTGAACCTATAATTGAAATGATAAAATAGGCATGATCACCAAGACGCTCAGTAGGGATTCCAAGATAAATAAACAAATCCAATTATTTATTTTCCCAGAACATTCCAAGGAAACTAGTTTGAAATAAAATTATAAAAGTAGATTTTTCATGTTTTAATAAAATAACATTATTTTCCCTTTTCAAAACCCAACACACACCACATACCATTTCTAAAACCAATTAACATTTTATAAACAGAATCCAAAACAAGGAAAACTAGTCCAATGCTAAAAGAAATAGGTGAACAACAAAGGCTGGAAGCTAATACATAAGAAAGTAAACAAGAAATATGAATAATAACCTTGGGAAATCTTAAAAATTCCTAAAAAACCCCTAGACTTACTCAATTCGGAACCACCTTCCATCATATAGTGAAGCCCCATAGTTTATAACCCACTGATCACCCTTATGAAAAAACCAGCAACAATTCCCACCTGGACTCTATAAATACCAGGGGGCACTAACCCATCTAATAAATCTTGGTAAGAAACTGTCACTCGATCATCTAAAATATTTCAAGGAACCCATGGTGGTGATAATAATACTATATAAGTAAGAGTCCAATGCACATGTGACTCATCTCAACTGTCGCCACTGCACTTTCCTACCCCAAACACAGACACCAATATACGATAACCCCTAAGGGAAATACCTCCTATAAAGGTGCCCCATGTACATGCATATAAATTTCATAAAACAAGGTTTCAACTGGGCCTCTATACCATTAAATATTCAAAACATTTCATAAAACATTTTGGGTTGGCAACCGGGCACACACATTTCCAAACCATGATCTTTTCTAGATATTTTCACAAAAACCATTTTTGAATAGGAAGTTCCAAACGAGCCCTTAATTAAACGTGTCCAAAAACATTACCAAAATATCACACAAACACCACTTTCACTTCTACAATTCCAAACACGCCCTTAAGATCCAAACACACACCCAAAACATGTTTTAAAGCCAAACAACCAAGCCTTAAAGAATACATTAAAAACCATGCTTTCCAAAACACTTAAAGCAAGAATTTATAAAATCTCATTTAAAACCTTCTTTAGGAATCAGACAAGGGAATAAACTTTATTTTAAGGCTAAAAACCATTTAAGGACCCGAGGTTTAAATAGAACACCATTTATTGAGTGCCATATTCATTTGAGAGTACCTCCATGTGTGCACCTAGTGCACCCATGGATGTGCCAACATCCAATGGCACACCAAAATACAAGAAGGAACTTGAAAACCATTATTACAAAGTCACCACTTACATTGAAACTCAATCCAACTACTAATGTTATTAAAATAACATAACCATCCCCCTTAAAAACATAAACTCCCTTTAAAAGACATTTTAACACTTTAAATATGCCCCAAAATCACTAATCCGTACATAAGAAATCATGTTAAAAAATAAGAAACTACCATCACCACTTAAGGAAATATAGAAATTTCATATATATCCATAATTTAATTTATAAGAATAAAGGTATTTAAAATAAATACCCTAGGTTCCTTAAACCCATGAATTTTACACAAATCACCATAGAAATCTATTTTTAACAAAATTAATCAGCACCAAAACAACATTTATATCTAGAAATGGGTATAATAGAGTTTCAAATAACATTTAAGAAGCAATTGAAAACATTAAAGTTCCAAAGAATCATTATGGAAAGGAAACGTTGGATTCACCTACCTCAAACCAAGTGCAAATGAGATAAAACTTCAAGAAGAGGGAGAATATGCCCCTGTGGATAATCCACATTCCCTAAATCAAAAGAAACATCACCCACACCCAAAACCTAAACATTAGGGTTTGGAAAAATAGAGAAACCCCAAAGGAAAGCAATAAATAGAGGGAGGAGGGACAAGAGAAGGATAAATTGGGTGGAAACATTAAGAAATTACCTTAGATTGAAGAGAGGAGCAACCATGGATGAGGGGAGGACTTGGAAGGAGGGGTTTTGGAAACCCCTAGTGCACCAAAACTGAACAAATAGGAGGGGGGTTGAAATGGGGTAAAATAGGGGGAGGGGTAGAATAGGTAAATCACATTTTAAAATTACAGCACAGTCTACACGATTTACCAAACTGTGTGGACTTCTTTGCCTAAGCAGGAACTACCACAAACTTACTTGGGAGCTACCGCATGGCCCTATATAGGCCGTGTGGTTGGATATATCCAACTAAAATTGGCCACACGGTGTCTACACAATTAATACTAACCATGTAGAAACTATTCTCCCCTTGTAAAAATTCCCAAAAACTCTAAAAATTCAAAATTTTGACTGGGAATCCAACCCGAACCTCGACCCAAAGATCTAAGACAAAAAAAGGAAAAAAATAAGGAGCATCCAAGGTTGGGGTGTGATATATAATGATGTGACTCAAGAAAACCAAATTATTTCCTTGAACAATAATACTGATTTGGAATAACTCTAACCAATCTATAAGAGACTCTCTCGGCTCCAACACAATCCTAAGGAAATAGCATTATGATGCTCCACTAGATAAATATTAGACCTTTACTTTACCTGTAACATGAAGAAAAACATATGTATATGCACCTAAGTGAATATGCAGGGGGTGAGTAGTCATACCTAGTAGTATTTACCTAAGATACTTCCCAAATCATGCCATTAGGGAAAGAGCATGTTTTTCTCATAGATTATAATATAATTTATGTCAAGATAGGAACATCAAAATAATTTTCCAATTTAAAAAAATTTAAATTAAAAACATAAAAATTTATACATCAATACCACTTAACATAGACAAACCATATCCATCCACTAAAAAAACATGAATTCTAGGTAATTATAACATACTCATGATCAGTTACTCACTGATCCACCAAATCTTCACTAGGTGACCAATATCCAGGTGCCTCTAGTTTGGAACAATTCCCCTTATTTAGGGTTACTTTAATGAAAATAAACTCACCCCAACTATGTATGATATATTCTTATATCAATACATTTAACATAAATAAATTCTTCTCTTTAAACATTTAATCAAACATCTTTCTCATTTTAAACTAAAACCACAATTTTAAAACCATAAACCAAAGGTATTTTTTCCAAAAACCATTCATTTCCCATGATTTAAAAATTATCAAAAAAATGGGCTTCCAACATGAAATAAATACAAATTTCCTTTGGAATTAAAATAAATTTTATTTAAATATGAAGACTTTTAGTTCTAGAAAAGGTGGAGAATAGAGAGAATCCTCCAACCTTTCAACAGATGATGAAACGAAAGAATAACATGATGAAACCTCTTGATCTTGGATAAAAAATCCTTTCATTAAATATATCCAATAAAGATCACATCAAAATGAATTATATACCATATATATATCTATTATGTATTAGATCTAGAATTATACATGAGATTTGATAAGGATATCTAAATAAAAATAGAGAAAACAAAGACTTACTATTGATTTTGGAGATCTAATATGCTTAGATAAAAACAACTAGATTTCATATCAAAGGAAACAACCAAGAAAGCTTAGGAGTGGAAAGAGTTTGAGATATTGATATGAGAGGTGAAAAATGAAGGTTTATAGGGTTAAAAACAAGGTAAAATATAATTTTTTGGGGCATTAAATACAAACTACATGGTTATTATACATAGATTGGGAAACTGTTTGCTAACTGTGTGCATGATACTACCTCCAAACCTCCCCTCACATGTTTGGTTTACACAGTTTGAAAAACCCTACACCAACTGTGATTTTTCTTCTACCTCCACTTGCATAGTTTCTCATAGGTACACAAACTGTTTGTACAAACTTAACACTAGCTTTTCACACCATACTATCCTCTTAAGCACATTACACAGTTTCTTAGGGAAAACCACAAAATTTCCACTAATAATGATCAAACTGTGCACCCTAAGGAACACTTCCAAAACACACCAAAACCATCTTGAAACCGCTGAAACTCAACCCAAGTATTAAATAACTTAAAAATACACAATAAAAGGGTAAAGTACCAAAAATTGGGGGTGTTACATGCTAGCTATAATAGTGTTACCTATTATATTCTTCTTCCAGTGAATTCACTAATATATGTATTTTCTTATGATAATTATTTCTATCTCAAAAATATCATCTTCATGGTGAAAATTTATTCAATTTTTTTTAATTTTACATAATCTTGTCATATTCTATCTTATTGCGGTGAACACACACTTTACTTGCCTAATTTCAGTTTTCTTAGTCTCATGCCTCATCTTCTAGTAATGAAAAAAATTAATATTCTCTTGATAATTTAAGAGATCACTTAAATGGATAATATTTACATAATGATTTCCTTTTTATGGTAATGAAAATCTGATTATCTATTCTTCTGATAGTGTTATCCACTTCTTGCATGGCATCTAGTTTGAGTGGCATGGTTCTAGTATCTTGGAATTAAACATAATTATGATTAAGTGAATCATGTACTCATCTGATACCCTCTAGAATACAACTTATTAACTTCTTTTATATATGAGATCATATCAGTTTTATTACATAAAACAATAAAAATGCTTCTTCCTTCATTCATATTATTATCAATATGCTTTTTATCACTAGAAACAAATTTCACTTAATATCAATTTCAAATATTTGCTAATTCATCTTCCATTCAAAACAATTTTGTATGCTTATTATCTTCTTACCTTAAATCATAAATACAGGCAGTATATTTTTATAGTTTCTTGAGGTTCATCTCTTATAGTATTTTATATATTTTCATAAATACTTGATGTGTCTAATCAATTGTAGAAAGTGAATTATCTTTGTCTACAAGAGAGTTATACTGTATGATATCCAATTTCTTCTAAAATCCATGGTATAATATGCATGGTATCATGCAACCACTTCTGAACAAGTATGATAGATTCTATCCTCTATGATTTCTGTTTCAAAAATTCTTCCAACATAAAAAATTTTCCTTCCTAAACAACAATACTTATCTTTCGATTATTTTTTATTATCATTCTTATGAAAAATTAATGTATTTTATATTCCTCATTTATCGACCATGATCTCATCTTCAGAACCTAATTTCTTATCTTGGATGAATCATGAGTTTCATTTATCTGATGGCATTAAATTTCAATTGTCTTAACATATTATTTGTTACATGAATAAATTATGAATGCATTAGAAATCTTGAAATATTTCCTCCCTAGATATTTCATTATAATCTTAATACTATTTTATTTAGGGAATTAAAAATCCATTATCACTTAAATTTCTTCTACTGAAGAACATGATAATAAATCATCTAATTTCTATGAATACTTCTAGATAATATCATTTCCATGAATCTATCCTCCATCCAACAACAAAATTAACTAAATGTTCTTTTATTACTTATGGTGAAATGTTTTTTACATTTTATAGATAAATAATTCACCACTTCCTCATTTTTATCTTTTTATAGTAGAACATACAACTATGGTATTCCTGGTTCTAATGGTTTCATATTATTGAGTATGTACTTACAATATACTAACTTATGGAACACCCATAGAAAAATTCATTATACTTAAAATTTCTCATTGAATTTTTCATAATGCATTGAAAATAAATAAAATACATCATCATCATCATCTGATGGGTACTTCAATCATCACCCCATGAACTCAGGCATCCACCAATAGAAATAAAAAGTCAATTATTGACAAAAAATAAAATAACATCCTCTATAGGGTTCACTAAAAATATTATGTTGGAATAAATAAGTAAAAATGTTCTATGATGATTTACCCCCTCTTATTGTGACTAGATGCCCGATTTGGAATTTCAATTGTTATAAGAGTACAAGGATCCTTCTAATTGGATATAAAATTTTTCCTGGGTTCTTAACTACATTACATGAAGTAAAGATTTTAAAAAGGTATAGAGATGCCTCAATTATAGAAAATGGAATTTACTTCTATTAGTGATACCATATAGGTTTTATCCTAAACATTTAAAAATAGAAATAATAAGGAGGATAATAAGTAAATTAAGTTTACTTATTTGAAGAATCAAGAAGAGAAAACACCACTATTTGAAGGTAATAAAAGAGGTAATTATTTATCTATTAAATCCATTGATTTAATACTATGGGTAAATCACGTTCAAGGCATAGTGAGTATGATTCTATTGAATCTAGTGATGAACTCTACTCTGAAAAAAATATCATTTGAAAAAGGTTCCTATTAATTTTTTTAAATATATATTTTCATTCATTAAGGAACTATATGATGAGAAAAATCATCTAGAACTTGAAACTAATGAAATAGAGAATGAATTGTCTAAAAATTTACACAAGTGTAACACTCTAACTAAAATAATTAAATATAAAGAGGAATTCATGTAACTTTACAATGAAATATTTTTCTTTATTGATAAAGAATCACAAATGAGTATTTGAGATAAAGTTATGATGAAAGAAGTTTTTAATGAAAAGATCCTTACATTGGAAGAAATGCATAAATATTTTTTTGATGTCTAGGATACTCAAATGAAGATAAATGAAAAGTAAGTAAAAGAACTTAATAATTTCTTACAATAGATGAGTAAGCCACATTAAGAAAAGGTTTAGAAGATAAAAGTTGAATGTGAATCTGAGGTGAAATCTCTTTAATATTAAAAAATATATTTAAATATAAAGTTTCATGAGTTAGAATTAAAAGTGAGAAATACAAAATTTACTCATGTTGAATCTTCACATAAATCTGAGAGAAGATCTACTACCATGAATGTTTCTCATAATTGTCTTACTTCTGGAAAGATTTACTTAATTGACATAAAGTTATTTAAGTCATTAAAATATATATCTTCTAAATGTTCATAGAATAAGGATATAATTTATGTTCCAGAAAAATATAGTCAGAGAAAATAGATTATAAACCCACCACCTCAATAAAGGTGGATAGAAGATAAGTCATGAACTTTAGTTTACATAGAGCATCTCTAATGGAAGGTGTCATTATACATGAGTATTAAGGAGATAAATTTGGAAACATTACTTCTCAAAGGAAAAAATCAATATTTTTTTGACTATTTTTAGTACTGCGAGAGTTTTGGACATAGGGATATTGACTATTGTCATAACATGTCAGATACCAAATAAATGATATGGCCTATATTTAGGAGTAGTAAAATAAAAGTTATGAGAAATTGTAATAAGTTTAACCAACCCACATAGAAGAAGGTAAACCTGTTCAGTTCCATTAGATTAGGGTATCTCAAAAACTTCTATGAAATATGTAATAAAAGTGGAAATTGTGATAATGAATATTGGGTTACTCTTATAAAACATGATTCAATTACTACCAAAGGAATAAGGACTAAATGTTTTATGAAAAATAAAAGGAATATAAAAGTTAATTCTTCGTTGGATATTAAAAAAATGAAGATACGAAACACAACACACTTTAGAAGAATGTAACGAAAGATTCCACAACCAATAAAAGATACTTCTTTTGTGGAAGGAAATGAAACATCATTGAAAGTTTTAAGTAAACCATGAATGTTAATGTTAACTAAGAAATATGAAATAAAAAAGTGAATAAATATAAGAAATAAAAAAGAATATTGGTTTGGTGGAAGACATATCCGATGAAGAAGTTGAATTTAATCAGAGGTTTACAAAGGAAGATAACTTAAATGAGGTTAAGAAACTTTATGGAAGGTGAAAAAAATCCATTCATACTCCTAAAATATGCATGATAGTTCTATCAGGGTAAGATAAGATGATGGATAAATAGATGAGAGGATCATGGAATACATATGATATAAAATTTAGTGTAAACAATAAATCTTCAACAATGTATTCAATTGAACATGTTCCCAAAATTTGTATGACAATTTGGATTGAATAGTTGGAAGAAGAAAGTATGATAGAAAGAATATATAATAATGAATACTTCTTAATAGAATAAGTTAAACTAAATTTTCAACATAAAGTAAAAATTAATGGTGAGAGAAATAATTCCATGCTGAACATGGAACATCAAGCATGGGAAATCAAAAAGGAATCACACATGAAGAGTTATCATGGAGATAGAGTTGAATTTAATGGAGTTTTTGGAATGAGAAATATCTCTCAAATTTATTTCTATAACTAAGGAGAAAAAGTGAGCCCACATTATTCACACATATGTTCTATTTATTTTCATTTTTGAAGGAATTAAAAGTGAGGAAATTCAAGGTGAGATATTAAGGAGAATTGAAGGCTATATAAAAATAATATAGTTACTAAAAGATATCCATCATGGAATATTTTTATTCAATTGGTATAGTGTTTTCATGACATGACTCACTGGGGCCCTCCTGGCTAGAAGTAAATTGAGTGTGACACCCCAAGCCCATCTTCAATAGACCAAGGGATAGTAAAAATAATTAAGCAGGCACATCAAACACATGAGAGGATTTATCCTAAGGTACCTATACCCACACACACACATATCCAAAAACACCCATATAATGTTGAAATAAAAAATATGACTGATACCAAGATGCATTCATATAACTAAATCCCACACAAAATTACGAAACAAGAATGATAATGTATAAATGTCCAAATAAAATCCCACCAAAAGTGTAAAAGATTATAAAAAATAGTAAGTATGGGAATTGTGTGAAATTAAACTCTTAGAACCAACTATAGCACATCAAGCTTAATTATTCTCCATCTACTCCTGGTCTACCCAGGACTCCAACAAATGGCCTGTTGTCTGCATAAGACATGACATATGTGGGTATATCCCATATAGGGGTGAGTATAAACATACCTATTAGGGAACACAGAAATCACTAAACATAAATCTTCAAAGAGAGTTAGCTCATAAGTAAGGATAACATTAAGCTGTATATAATCAAGATAGAAACCAAGTCTCAAAGTAAGGTCACAACCAAACTACCAGACCAGGATTCTACCCGATGCTTCAAGATAATCCTCATCTAGGATAAATCACTCTCCGAGTCTTGCTACAACTTATTTAACTTATCTAAGAGTCCATTCTTTTTGGGACTTTCCATGAATAAGTACACACTGGAGCTTAGAAGATCTTGATACATAGATAGGGGATCACACTAAAGGCCTATGGGAGATAACTAACCCTACTAGGAGTAATCCACTAGGATGGGGATCACATGACCTAGAGTTTGATAATATGATAATTGACCCAACCTAGGGAAGAAAGATATAGGATCAAAACCTGGGCCACATAAAAAGACACTGAACTCTATCCAAGACAAACCCTTTGAGGTGATCACTCATCCTAAGATCAGGACATGATAACTCACTATACCCTTATAGGGATGGACCAAGGTAACACACCCTATATATACTTTTCTAGATTGGAGAGGATGGGGTCCTCAACCTACCCTTATAAAAGTATATGACATGTATAGGTACTATATGAAATGCATTTTCTAGTTTGGGTATGCCTGTGTCCTCTAGACCATGCTCGGGTACTTTAGATCATGCCCCCACACTCTGGCCAATTCCCATGTACTTTGGACATACTTGTGTACTTTGGACACGCTCAGGTTCTCTAGCCATTTGGATAATCAGGACATGTTTGTGACCATGTACCATGGTCATTCTCATGTACAATAGCTATGCACTTTTACACTGACTATGTCTATGATTGTATAACCCTGGGGTACACATCGAACCATCAACATGATTTCACATAATGCGTGAATAACCCATATGGTGTGTGATATTTAAATATGCATGAAACTCTAGACACCATAGGATTGGGTCAACCTGGTGTGTATTCATCCGAATTTCATGCTGTGTAACTTAGAATTTTCTAAAATCCCACAGTCTTCACACATGTCTGCTCGAGCCACCTCATCCATTTATATAGCTATAAAATATTCCATGAAACTTATATATAAGGTCTACTGAACTCAAATCATCACTAGTGGCCAAATTCGGGCTACCTAATCTATATGCGGACCACCCCCATCGCACTGCATTGCCGAATGACAAAACTCATAAACCGAAGCCCTCCAATACATGTACAATATTACATTTCAATTCATCATGCCTTAATCATGCTCTTGATACCGAATCTAAACCCATATAAATGATCCATTGCAACAAATATCAACTATACTATGATTGGTTTTCAGGTATTTTCAAACCATTGATCAAATGGAAATACTGACAATGAATGCTTGAAGAATGAGGGAAAAAATAATGAAACACCAAATATGAGGAATGAAAATTGGCAATTGTTTAAGTTTTCATCCATTCATTGATGAAGGAATTGATGAATGAAAGTAATAATCAAATATTAAAAAAAATTTATTAATTCCTAAACCTAGGAAGATAAATGAACACCCATAAATCAAAGATTGACCCATGAATCAATTTTTTAGAAATATTGATTTATGTTCGATATGGGATAATAATAATTGGGATAAAATACAATGAAAAAACATCCTACCTCAATATTGGATCAATTGATGATGACTAAAAAACCTAGTGTCATTGTCATTGGTGAAATCCAAAAACACCTTTATTGAAGATGGACTCATTGGAAAACAGATCATCAATCCATGATCCTATAGTCAACTCTAAAAATATCCTCTACAATTCTCTAAAATATCTTGTTTTATGTGGATAACCCTAGTATTTTTCCATAATCATCTTTAAGTAGAGGAGGAATTAGGAATGGTCATTTAATACTTAATTAATTAATTAATCTATTAATCCATTCATGAATACACTTAATCCAAACACCCAACATGCACAAAGTTATTTCATGCCAAGGGTAAAACCATAATTTTATATTTAATGGAAGTATCCGTTTCACCATCAAAAACTATGTTCAATATTTATTCTATTATTTCAAAAAAAACTATGTGCTTGTGATATAATATATTAAATATTTTTACTATATTAATACTAGGGATCCCTAGGCCCCCAAATTCTATACTTCGTTCTTGTCTTCAAAATTATTATTTAAATTATTCTATAGTTTTAAAAGGGAAAAATAGCTATTATATTCTACACACCTTAGGTATTTTCATCCAGAAAAGCAAAAAACCTACTAAAAAAGGTGAGGATACTATGCCCGTATCTAGTTATCCCACTACAATGTTATCTCCTAAACAATCCCCTGCTTCCACCAAACACGCGGAAATGAAATTTCTCACACTCGAAGGATATTTTACTATAAATCCTTGATCTCTACCAAGTATTCTATAAATGTATCTTCATTCTTGATGTCCATTTCTCCCCAATTGATAACATATAACGAGCCGTGCACATATATCCTCATTTGCAACACGTGAAAGGCATCATGTAGTCAATCTAACTATGATAGTTGGGATAAGTGGTGTTACACCTTTACAACCCTATATATTATCTGGAAAAGACCAATGAATCTCAAAGATAACTTTCCACCTTGTCCAAACCTTTGTAATCCTTACTGAGGTGATACCTTCAGGAACACATGGTCTTCCTCATTGAGATCCAAATAACTCTTTCATCAGTCCATATAATACTTATGATGGATTTGGGTAATACTCATTTACTCTTAGATAATCTTAAACTTCTATGTTATCACTCACACTAACTCTTAGTCCATGAATACTGACTCCCTTGGATCATTCCAGTACATTGGTGACCTGTAGGGCCTCCGATACAAGGCCTCAAATAGTTTCATACTGATGATGGAGTGGTAACTATTGTTATATGAAAACTCTAAAAATAGTAGGTAATCCTCCCAATTATGACCATAGTCCAACATACAAGCCCAAAGCGTGTACTTTAGAACCTGAATGGTTTTCTTATCCTGACAGTCTTTTAGGGGGTTAAATTCCATGATTAACAAAAAATGAGTCTCAAAGGTCTCTTATAATCCACCCCATAATTGTAAGGAAAACTAAGAATCACAGTGTGAAATGATCATCATGGGAAATTTGTGAATCCATATTATTTTCTACATGTAAAGGCATCCTAAGATCTCCACTGAACTCTGCTGTCGGATGGTTAGGAAGTGGGTCAACATGGTGAGTCGATATACAATCACCTTGATAACATTATGACCTCTAGATAATCATGTAGTTCATATCATGAATTCTATGGATATACTACCCCACTTACACTCTATCACCTCAAGGGGTTGATCCAAACATGCTAGGACCTGGTGCTCAGCCTTAACTTACTAACAAGTGAGTCATCAAGAGAAAAACTTAGCTACACTCTTCTTCATCCCAAGACACCATAACTAACATTGAAGGTCCTGGTAAATATTCTAAAATCATAGATAAACTGATAATGGGAAGATATGAAACTCTCTTAGAACCCCCTCACACAACATTACTGGCACCATCATCTATCCTTGGAAAAGGATGACATGATCCCCACATTCAGAAAACCCATTAAGATCATGTATAGTGGATATGTGACTACACAATATATCACAATAGATATCTCCAAGTTAAGTATCCCAAACACACTAAATAAGCATAGGGGTAACAACCATCGACTGGAGGTAAGCTGCACCATCCTCATCCATTAAGGACAATTGCAATGAGGCTGAATGCTCTAACACCTTACTCAATAACTATGAAAATGATCTTTTGATAAGAGAATCTACCAACACATTTCCCTTTATGGGAGTATATACTATATTGAGGTCATAATTCTAGAGAAAATTTATCCACCACCTCTATCTCAAGTTAAGATATTTCTATGAAATTATATAATTTAGACTCTTATAGTTAGAATAGATGATAAATAGATCACCCATAAGGTAGTATCACCACATATTTAGGGAGAATACCATTTATACCAGCTCTAGGTTGTGGGTCACATAGTTATACTCATGGGGCATTAGCTTCTGGGACCTATATGTAATCATTTTCTACCTCTACATCAGAACACATCCAATCATAGTTCCAAAGGTATCACAAAACACCACATACTCAACACTCTCTTATAGAAGTATCAAGATGGAGGTATGCATGAACCTATTCCACAACTCTTTAAAGTACTACTAACACTTACCTGTACACATGAAAGGATTCCCCTTTTGAATCAAAGTAGTAAATGGTTTTGAAATCCTAGAGAAATTGGGAAAGAATCTCCGATAGTATTCTTCTATCCTAAGGAAGCTCCTCACCATAGACACACTCTTGGGTCACTCCCAAGATAACATTGACTTAACCTTTGTTGTGTATATAGCTAATTCCACTTCTAAGATGACATTTCCTAGTAAGTGGAACTCCTAAATCCAGAAATGAAACTTTAAGATCTTCCCATAAAGCTGGCGCTCTCAGAGTATGTCTAGGTCCATCCTCAAATGTCTTTCATGATCCTCCCCCTATGATGAGTATAAAAGGATTTCATCAATGAAGATTACCATGAATTGGTCCAATAATGGATGAAAGATCTAATTTATAAGTCCCATGAACACTTATGGGGAGTTCTTCATGATGAATGACATAACCAAGTACTCATAGTGACTATAGTGAAATTAGAATTCTGTATTCAGTATATCTTTATCTTAAACTTAGAGCTGGTGATAGCCTGACCTGAGGTAAATATTCAATAACCACCTCACTCCTTTCAACTAGTTGAATAGTTTATAAATTATAGGAAGTGGATACTTATTATTTATGGTCACCTAGTTTAGGAGATGGTATCCCACACATAACCATAAGCTCCCACATTCCTTCTTGGCAAACAATATGGGGGTTTCCTAGGGAGACACACTGGGCCAGATAAATACCTTCCTCTATAAATCCTACAAATGAACTTTCAGCTCTTTAAGATCTATAGAAGTCATAAAATATACTAGAATAGATATCAGGGTAGTCCCTTGATGAAAGTATATGTAGAATTTTATCTCTCAGTGGGGAGGTAAGCCTAGAATATCCTCATTAAAGACATCCTCATGCTCCACCACCACTGTAAGAAGATGAAAGCTTATATCATCTAATTCTGTAAGGATAATACTGCCCAAAAATGAATAATTGGATGTATCCTCATGATAATGATACTATCTCACTCTAACTAAACTTCCTACTCACTAATAAAGGAAAAACTCATACCATCATCTTGGATCCACTGCATCCATTACCCAAAACAATAAATATGTGTATAAAATATGGATATTCAATCCATACCAAGAATGAAGTCATAAAACCTCATCACATCTATGAAAAGATACCAAAAAAATCTATCTCCTCAAAGGTTCAGGTCACACTATTTTCCGAAGCGCGTGATCACCAAATCTCTTCTAGTAGGAGTCTCTAAACATAAGGGTTTAGACAGAGTTTCCACCATAATTTCTAGATCTCAAACAAGGGATGTGGAAAGAAAAGAGTAGTTTGTGCCTATGTCTATAAATACTACTTATAAATTAGATAAAACACATTTCATACCTTGAATCATCCCTAGTGAATCTAGATTTGTTAACATATAAAAAATGTACATGTATAGAGTTATACACACTTCATACCTTGAAAACATAAAAAAATTTCCATGTATAGAGTTATACACATAACAATAATTCATAGACATAGTGTTGTGAACATATCAACAATGTCCATGCATGTAGTTATAAACATAACAACAATATCCATTCATATAGTTGTGAATATAACAAAAATGTCCATGAATATAGTAGTGAACATATGACTAATGTTTTTTTTATCCCCTATAAATCACAGTTTTTTGTTATTTTCAAAAAACCACTTTGAGGCTGAGTGGAAATCGAAACATCACGTTTGGGATATAAAACATACACAACAAATTCAAAATTAAAAATTTAAAACACATCAAAACACATAATCCAATATAGCCTCAATCCAAAAGGATCCGCATCAGCCATAGATATGACTTCTTCCATGATTAACCCCTTTCATTGATGCTAACCTATCATCACAATCATTGTTTATGTCCTTCATCACACCCGTACGCTGGAGAACACTTTTCATCAGAGCTGATTTTCACCATTCTACAAACACCATGAAAAAACTTATCACTTCAATAGAGTCATCGCCGGCACAAACCACTCCATCTAGAAATTGGAATCTTCACCGCTAGCCCCAACCCAAGTAGATCATCCCTCCGAACCTTGACCAACATCGACGACACTGCCATCCTGTCAACCACATCTCCATCCTGTCACCCACATCTCTATCCTATCACCATCAAAGTCCATTGTCACTTCCATAAACAACCAAAATGAAACTCCATAGACCATGATAAATCCAACAAGGAACCAAAAAAATCATCATCAACATTACAGTTTTCTGTCATCGTCAAAAAAACACACAAAACCGAAAGACCCCACACTAGAGAACTAAATCTTACTTTCATCCTCTTGAGGCCAGTGAAGATGAAACCACCATGAGTCATAAGACCACTCGAAATCACATCCTAAATCACCAAGGAGACCACCATGAAAATCCACCTGGAAGAGGGTGGTGGATGCCTATTAATTTTTTCATATCATTGCTACATAGTTTTATTTTATTGGACTCATAAATCCCACCTCATGTAAAAATAATGTATAAAAAATGATCATGATTCGTCTATTTTTATGTTTAAATCATAATGCCAAAGTTGGTTTGTCAATTTGACATCATATGAAGATGCTTCAAAAATAATAAATTTTGTTAATAATAATAATAATAATGATATATTATTATTTTTTGTTTAATATAATAAATATATATATATATTAATTTGAAGAGGTATTCTACACTTACATATCCATTACATTGTCATTTATCATCAATTACCCCACCACTCTCATTCTATGAATCTCATAATAATTTATATAATTAATGAATTTATCTTGTAATTATTTATTCTATAAACATAAATATAGACATAAAACCCTCATATTTTCATCTTACACTGAGGGAAACATGCAAAACCACTTTTATATTATGCACATGTGTTAGTAAAAAAATATTAATAACTTAAATGAAAATAATATTAATATACAATTCAATATATATTTATATATTATGTTGTTTATATAAGAAAAAATTGATGGTTTAAATCACATCATTTATCTTCCCTTATATCACATAATTATAGATATACTAATTAATGACACATAATATATCAATAAATATTAATATGGAGTTGTTTTATGCATCAATAACCCTGTAGTATGGGTAATTTATTCCCCTCCAGCATGATTGTATCTATAAGCATGTTGGGGTATCACACAATAGATTATACTCCTCCTTCCACTCTCCCCAATACCACACGGGCTACAATATAATTCAGTTATATTTCTACGTCCTCTATTATCTCCATATTTTTCTATAATTCCAAAATTACGAATATTATTTATACACAGAATGAGGACCTTGAATGAAACCCTAAAAAAACATGGTGTATCACCATCCAACGTGCCTCACCTCATCCATTATCTTCCCCATGTGTCAAATACTGGATAGCCTACACCAACAAACTATATAGACTCCCTATCGATGCCATATAATTGACACCCAAGCATGTGGTCTTCTTTTTACGGAGACACCCCTCAACTCCTCTATACATCTCTAGGGATTCCAATAATCATTATCACATTAGAGGAAAGATATAGTATAGAATACAATTAAAATGTGAATAGTATATAAATCATATATCATGAATCATATATATAAATATATATATATATTTATCACTCTATCTCATTATTCATTGTTAATTCATTTTGATGACTAAAAAAATAGTGTAATTTTTTTTTCAATAATGAAATATGAAACATTGAGATGGAATTTATAGGTTTCTATGTTACTGAGAGAAAATATAATTGGATAAGAATTCAATGAATATAATTCATAAATTGATGAAAAGTAATAAATATGAATGATTTACCCACATAACATTCTATTATTATTGAATGTTTTAGAAACAAAATCAGTCAAATTTATAAAAATATTATTGGATTTCAAATAAGAAATTACTAACTATAAAATTTATCTATGACTAGTGAGGAATGATACCATTTTTTTTTAAAATTTGAGATCTAATTCTTTATCACCTCTTGATGCATGAATTTCATCAACATGATACCATAACCACCATTCTCAAATACCAATCTCTTTCTCTTAATGGTTTTTTTAAAATTGATGCAGCTAACCCTACAATGAATATAAAATGTGGTATATTAAGTGGACTTTTTAGGTCATGTTTTCAATTAATTGAATTAATTAATTGTATAATTTATTTCTCAAGAAACACTAGTGATTAGAAACTATAATTAGACCATATGTGAATTGAAACTAAATCATTCATAGGGATAATAAAATGATTCAAACTCAACCATGATATATTCTTCCAATTATAATGATCAATCTATGAGATATAATAATTTATCTAAAAATTCATACGTGTAAACCTTAAATAATTTCATATTATTATCATATTAATTTTGAGAATATGTCAAACTTGGTTTTATATATTGGGATATCAGGGGATAAACCCAATAATCTTGAATAGTAGATACCAGTAAAAATTAGTTCTATGGTTTTCTACTAGCCAATATTTACTTTTATACACATATGGAGGACCAATGTATCTGAAAATTCAATAAGGTAGAAATGTAAAAAAAATAGAAAAATCGAGGCTACTCTGACCTCCACACATTATATCAATTTCATCATTAAAATGGAAATAGTAGGAGCTACCACACAATGAATATCATAATTAATACTATGTCGAATATAACATTGTATCATATAATTAATTTACATTAAATAGAAAAATATTGAATATGAATTGATACACCATTCAATATGAATTAATAAATCCCCATTCATTATTGAAGATATTGGATTCAATCCATCTTGAATCATTAACAGTGAAGAAAGACAGATCGATAAATAGTTTTTTTATAGAGTCACTGTACAAAAAAATCATCTTCTACTAAATTTCATTAATGATCAAGGATGGTGATAGTTTAAAAAGTCACTATAGTTTTACAAGTAAGTTTATTATATAATGAAAACTCTTGTGGAATATCCTTAGTCACCACCTTTTATTGAGTGTTCTAGATTGTATTAATAGAATTTCAAAAAATCAACGCCTCACAACTATATTTCAAACTCACAAAATTTCTCTAATGATTCCAAAGCTGAAATTCCAAATTCGCTTAGTAATCCATAGAAACATATTTTCCATTTGTGATAATATTAAATATTTTCCATCAATTATATCTGATGGAATATGAGAACAATATTCCTTCATTACAAACATTATTATAAATACCCATATTAATTTAAAATTCATGTCTACTCACCAAAAACCTCATCACCACTATCGAAGGTAACCCTCATATATCTTCATAGAAAATTTTAATAATATATTTTTGGACACATAAAATAATGAACTATATACATCTATATTTTTAACACCAAACTTGTGCCATACTAGAGGCAAAATTTTCATTAATCCAAAGTATACAGTCTTAAATATTTGGAAGACCATGCTTCATCATACCTATACACTTTGAATGATACATCTTAATAATTCAACATCTATGACCTCCCAATATAACCTTCTTCATTGGAAGAAAAGTCACTTCATTCATTAGGTATATCTATAGGGTTTTATAGGGCATAAAAAATTGTGGACCAAGCTCCATTAGAGATGTCTTTAGAATGAATTACAACCATAATAATTAAAGTGATTATTATAAAAATATTATCTATTTCTTTGAAAAAACTAATCATGTGTTCCACATATTTATAAAAATATTAGGAATATATTCTATGAACACCTAATTACACATAACCACTATGGTGACATGTAATGACATTTTCTCATGTAACTTAGAGTTAATGCCTACTTTATTCCTTTAGAAACAACACAAGTGGAAAAATACTAGAGTTATGATAATTTTAATAATTTTGGATTACAATAAATGTACATAACAACATATTTACATATGTAAATATAAAAAAATCACAGTAGTGTAAAACATTTGGTATCCATAAACTCATTCCAGAAATTCCTCTTCATTTTCTGTTGAAAGGAATAAACAAATATTAAGATAAAATTTCCAATAAGGTTTATGTATAATATATTATATCATGAGGGAATAATGAAAATCCAATAAGTAATGGTAAATATTTTAAACAACATTAAATTTAATGAATTAGATTATCATTATATTAGTAATATGCAATTTAGAAAGGAAACTAATTGAACACCCAAGCCATTTAATTATTAACCTTATAATTAAATGAATTAAGATATAATATCAATGGAAAAATATAATAGATTATAATGTTAACTACATTAACATTGATTGAAATGCATAATTACTAGATTTTAAGATTCTGGTATTTTGATATCCCCTTCCTATTTGGACAATATATTTTTCTCATGAGAACTGTCATTTAATTGAAGTGATATCTATAATTTATAACCACTTATCACTGCCCAGTGAAATAATTCACCAAATACTGAATAATCATTTTAATTAATTAATAAATAGTTATTTTCATCAAATATCCATATTCTGTAAAGGATATATATTTATCATTCTTTCCCCTGTTAATCAAATAGCATTCAAAGTTAGAAATTTTATTCAAAATGGTATTAATTTTAATAAATAATAATAGCCATTATAAAAAAATATGGATTCTTAAAATAAATTTAATTTACAATAAAAAAATTATAATAATTTGTCTGTTTTAATACTATGTAAACAATCACTAAATAATGTTTTATTTTATAATAATATTTACCTCCATCATAACATTTAAATTGTATCCCCTAGTATAATAAATACTAAACAAAAAATTAAAACTCATGAATATATTATTATTAATTATAAATTCATAAATGGGAAGTATATACACCACATAAAAGGGAATAGGTCAATATTAACAAGTATTTCTCATTTAAATGAAAACTGAGAAAAAATACATTACAATGACCATAACATGGAAGTGATAATTATTTAAAGGATAAATATGTGTATACAATTTAAATCCAAATAATTTTTTTATATATAGTAAATTATATTCTAAATTCATTAAAAACATAATCTATGAATATAAAAAACATTGATTACGTGATATAACTAAATGAAACAAAATTTAGTTATGAAATTCTATACCAAATAGTAATTTTAATGTAAAATATACCTGGATGAAATAATTTTCATTGAAATAGAAAATTAAAATAATTATGAATTATTAATGATATTAAATGTTATATATGTATTTTATACCCCACAAAAAAGAAATTGAGTGAATAATATTATTACATGCCTAAATGAATTGGAACTGAGATGAAGTCCCTTAACTAATGAATTCTATTACATAAAAAGGATTTGAAATTTCTCAAATGGTCTTTAAAATTTCATTACTCTATACCAGAACCATAATAATATTGATAATGTCATATATTATCCACTTATGAAATTTTACCACCATTGTGTTAATAGTATTTCATTATTTTAATCACTTTGTGTGTTAATTTCCTTGTTTTCTCATGATTTTTAACAATGAATGTTCTGGTACATCTAAATGATATATAAATAATTCATATATAAGATTATAATAATGTAATAAAAATAATATTTACTAATTACATTTATTTTTAGAACTGGTTTTGATTGTTGCTCAATGAAAACAAGTCGGATGCTTTGTGGCCATGGTAAGTCATATGTACGCATTAGCGACGATATCATTCCCTTAACTGGTGAAAGGGTTTAGGATATTTTGAAAAATTAATTCTATAAAAATAATATAATGTCACACACAAATATATATATATATATATCATATATTCATTTAAATTACCATTATTACCTTCCTTGTAATGATTTTTTTATAAAATAAGTGTATCCCTTCATGAGGCAGTAGTCCACTATACACCTGGTGAAGTTATCGTATTTCATACAGAATTTTTAGTAAAAGCTACATGATATATTATATTTTTATAAGTATAATATAAAATAAAAGATATAAATATATAATGCATCATTATATCTTATTGTGATATGTGTTCATGGAGAAAATTTTTACATCATTTTGTGATGTGGTAGTACACCGTACACACGATCGATGATTCTCACTCAAAATTTATGGAAGTGGTTATTGATATTTATTATTTCTTTAAGAAATAAAATATTAGTATATGGGATATAATTGATTTATTATAATATAATTATTTAATAATATATGAAGGATTTATAAGGATAAATAAAAAATTATGATTGAAAAACGTTACCACTTCTTCAAACGACCACCTTATGTGTGACCCCAATTCCATCATATGATGATTTTTTTTAACAAATCAAGGAATATAAAATATTTTTATAGGAGTAAGGATTTCATTTTGGTAGTCAATAGATAGTGAAAATTTATTTTTATATGTGAATATAAGAGGAGAGTGGGTGTCATTTTATAAGTGGGGGAGAGGATACACATGGAATTTTTAGAATGAATCAATTATATGAACATTTTTATCCATCCTTAATACAATAAAATGGTTTCTTATTAACCCATATAGGTGTATAAATAAATTAATTTCATTCATCTTAGACAACTTGGAAGATCATTTTACCCCTTAGCCTTTTAGTGTAACCACCCACACCACAACTGTTAAACAACTTTTTATCGTAAAAGTGGTAATTGTTTTACTTATTTTACTAATAATTGTAGTGAACATTTTGTTATCCATAATAGATAATATATATTAAAATTATTCCAATTATGGAATCCATTTTCACATATTAAATTGTCATAAATGGTATAATATTATTTTATATTATACCCATCAAGGCATTGAAAATGTGGGATTCCAAAATGAAAATTCTCCATAGTATAGAGGGTTTAAATATATAAATTCAGCATAAAATTTATTCAAATGACATATATTATTTTATATATAATATAATAAATAATGTGCACATTAAGAAAAGTTAAATATAATTTATCACTTTACATAATTTAAACAAAAACATTGTTTTCATTTTCAATTAATATATTTCACTATTCATTGAAAAGTGAATCTTTTCCAAAAAACCAAAAACCCCACCCTAAGTTAATATTTATATGATTATTTTAGAAAATAATTCAATTTTTTTTATTAATTTTTTTTATAGTAGTAAAAATTTATCTATAAATTATGTGATCAATTTGTGATAAATTTTTTTAGATACAAATAAAAACTAGACTCATTGACATATCATACATAATACCCTACTTCATTACCTGGGGAAAAGATACATATTAAAGGGTGACCATAAATTACTAGTAAGGTTAAAAAAGTGAAATATCAATTATATCATAATCCTAAGAACATATCATTTGAAAATATTATCCTGCCAATAAAAGATCAAAATATCATGACATGATATAAAAATAAACATTAAATGTAATCCCAATAGTCATAACATAAGACATTAAATTTCATGGCATACACACATAAACCTATAAAATAATTTCATATTTATTAAGGATCATTTCCAAGATCATCATACCAGATAATTTCCATTACTGAACTGAATTCAGTTCTCGTTCCACCCCTATATTACTAAAACACATATATATAAAATTCCAATCACGTCCATATCATGAGAGTTAAATAATTACCTAATATGTTTTATGGAGATATAGTTCCCACCCATCTCATAATGAAACCATTCTTATATGTGTCCTAAAAACATAAATCATTTATCATATCATAATTAATGAAATAAAATGGGTTTCTTAGACATCATTCCATCATAACAAAATCCATAAAAAATATCATTCCATCATTAACAAAATAAATTCATAGTAATAATAGGGATAAAAACATAAACTTATTTATAGAGCGTCATCTTATATGGAAAATAATTATGATAAAACACTTGAAATTAATTCTTTAGGAAAATATCTTTTCTTCTTCAAAAACATTTTCTTTTCTTAAAATGACATGAAAATTTAAAAGGTAAGAATTTAGTTAAAAATAATCTTGAAAAAACGAAGAGGACACTTTATGGAAATATGGTGTCATGAATGCTTAAAAATCTATCCATTCTGTATAAATTAAAAAAACATTCTCCTCGTACTTTTTCCAGAAAAGTCAAAATGTACCTCAAATCGAATAAAGACAAAATATTCCATTTATAAGGTTCAAATTTTTTTTACCAAAGGATAATATTAAAATTAAAAATTTTATAATAATATATATTATATTACATAATTAGGAACCATTGTTGTGGATGCTCAATATACCACAATAAATACTTACATATAAACAATCTCAAATTAAAATGAGATTGTACAAGTATCCCTTACTTTAGCTCTGATATCCTTTGTATGTATCTAAACCTCCTGTATAATGATTTAAATAATGTCATTGAATTATTCCATAATAATAATAATTTTTATGATATCATATATGATTATATTATCTTCCGTTTGTTAGTAACATTTCATTATCACTCATTATTCAGATAATTACAACTTTATGTTCTTATGCATGATTTGTTGGATATGTTCATGTTACACTTCATAAGTTATATATAAACCATTTAAAAAATGATATTATAATGAGATACATCATATTTATTCATTAAATTTATGTATATTATCATGTTTTAATAAAGATCATGTAGAATGAATCACATCACATTTTGGAGATGGTAGGTCTTATGTACGCACATACGATGATACCATTTCCCAACATTATGGAATGGTATTGAAGTGGATGGTGTATAATATTTATGAATTAGTATAATGTTATCATAATCATATATATTTGTTATTTACTTCATTATACCCATCAAATTTAGGTGGTGGTGAAAATCAGATTAAACCACAGCGTGGAGACGGTAAGTCGTATATATGCGTGCACGGTAATTCAATTTTTCATAGGATGGATCAAAGGTGAAATATGGTTGTTTCATATTAATAATAACATATCAGTATATGAGTGATATATATGTTATTAAATTATAATTAACTATCTAATTAATTGTAAGTAGAAGAAAATTGATGTTTGAATGATTTAATAGAAGATATTACCTCTTCCACGACATGTTTCCACTAAATGTCTTCTTAGAGCAATAGAGTTGGCCATTAAAGATGACCAAAACCTCAAGAATGAAAATAGGAAAGTTAATATAGAAAAAGGTAAGGGGATATCTGAGCAAAAAGGCTCAAAATGAAGCGAAGATGTGAGGTAGGAGGTGTCCTTTTATAATTGAAGTGATAAGAACTTTTGGAAACTCCATAAACAATAGACTATAATATAATCTAACCATACCAAAAAACCACCAAAATGTCCCAATTTTAAATATTCCATGAGATAGGGTGGAAATATATTCAATTAATAAATTTTAGAGAAGTTATTTTGTCAATTTAAATCAAATCTTTTTAATTGGAACTTAGTTAATCTATTTAATTTTAATTAAGGTAATAACATTCTGAATATTTAATGGTTATAAATATTTACTTATATGGTGTTAATTGAAAATAAATGGATAATTTATGACATTTTAGATTCAATAATTATCACTTTTTAATTTTTAAAGAAAATTATGATTTTTAAATAATTTAGTAAAATTTTATTTTCATAAAATATCAATAGTGTCAATTTTGACACTATTAATGTATTTGATGTTAATAAAATACACATATACGATAAATTCAAAATAAATATTTAGTTCACTACTAACATATCTTAGTTGACTAGAAAATTAGTGTAGATAATTAATTAGTTAATATGATATTTCTTTTAATATTTTTAAAACCAATTTTTTATATTTCTATAAATAAAATAATTTCGACATCACTTTTCTATAATCATTAATCGTAATTATTTAATCTCTAAAAATTATAAATTAATTCGTATGATTTAGGGAATTATTTATATTTCCTTATAATATCAATATTATATATTATAAACTGGTTATTCATGTATTGAAATTAATATACCTATATCAAATTAGATTGTCACATTTTGTCATATTCATTAGTTTTTATTATATTCATGTCATATTCATAGGTAAGTGGCCATTAAGTTATTACATTTCTAAACTTAGATGATAAGGGTATAATTGAGTCATCCAATATGATTTTTATAGGTGTTAAGATAATTTTATAATATTATTTTTACCCTTAATTACTCTATTTACATTTAACCATGGTAATAAAAATAATTACCCAAGTTACTATTCATAATGCCCAAAAATAAAAGTATCCGATTAAAATTATTTGGAACTACTGATTCCAAATACTAAATATGTTTTTAAATATTAAAAACACATATGTTTCAGTAATTAATTTAAAATTAATCCCATTTTTTTTAAAATGAGAAAATGGGATAGAAAATTTAAAATATTGCGAAATATTGAAATGTTTTAACATATGAATTTAATGTAAAATTAATTATAATGACCTAAATTTTATTAAATGGTAAAAATATATTCAATTTATTCTTTGAAACCATTCAATAATATAATTTAACTATTTAAATTATATCTATGAAAAAATATATTTTCAATTAAAATTTAGCGTATTTTTAATATTCATTAAAAAATGAACATTCTCAAAAAAATATCATAAATTCATTGAAAGTAAATTTTTATATACCAATTAAAAATATCATGTTTATGTTGTCATTTAAAACTTATTAATGTTTCAAAATCATAATTTAAAAGGTGTTTTACATTCAAAGGTGTAAAATTAAACCTTTTAAAAAAATAGGGTTTTATACATCAAATGGTGTTTTATTCTAGCATATGAATAAAATATCAATTGGATGAATATAAAAAATATTTTATTAGGTATATTAAACATATATATCACATTAATTTCATTACCAAATTTAATTCACTCAAAAATATGAATATCTAATTGATTTATATTTTCATAAATAAATGATAGCCAATGAATTCTCAATGCATTTTCATAAGTTAGTTATAATTATTCTCCCCAACCTTACGACTAGTCTATAATGGCCAGTTTATAATAAGGGAATCTCGAGGTTAATTTTAACTCATGATGACATGCTACCCAAGTTAATCAATAATAAAAATTATTTAATGAAAATATTTCATAAAAACATATGGGCATTACATTCTACCACCCACATATTGAATTTCCCCCTCTAAATTCATCACATGGAAACAAACAGATAAGGATACCTCTCCCTCATCATATTCTCAAGTTCCCATGTAGCTTATTATAGTTGATGATTCCTACATAAAACATTAACCAATCAAGTGGTCTTTTTTCGTAGAACATTTTCTATATGATCCAGTATCTCCATCTGTTGTTCTTCATAAGAATTATCTTACTCCAGTGGTTTGACTTCTAAGATTAATAAAAGTGAAGAATCAGGTATGTACATTCTAAAGATATATACATGGAACACATCATGAACTTGAGAAAGATTCGGTGGAAGTGACAATCGGTATGCTACCTTCCCAACACGATCCATAATTTCAAAAGGACTATTATACACAAGGTTTAACTTTCCCTTCTTTCCAAATATCATTTATCTCTTTAAGAGAGATATTATTAAGAACACCTTATCACCCACTTCTAACTCTAGTTCTTTTATTTGGTTGTAAGAATAAATTTTTTGTTGACACTAAGCCGCTCTTATGTGTTGTGGAATATATCAGACATTTTCTTCTATTTCAATAACAAGATCATGTCCTAATACCTTTATTTCCCCAACTTCATCCCATAAAGTTTTAGTTCGGCACATCTTTCCAAAGGGGGATTCATAAAGAGCCATCTGAATACTGGATTGAATGCTATTATTGGATGAAAATTCCACCAATGGTAGGTGCTGATCCCAACCACCATTGAAATACATATAGAAAGTACTCAACATGCCTTCTAGAGTTTGAATTGTCTTCTCAGACTGATCACCTGTCTGGGATGATAAAAAGTGCTGAATCATAACTCTATATCCAGAGAATCCTTAAGATTTTTCTAGAACATCGAGGTAAACTATGTATCCCGTTAGGATATAATGGAATGTGGTACTCCATGAAATCCTACAACATCTTTTACATATATCATATAAATTTGATCAAGAGAGATATCTTCTCTAATAGAAAATGAGTTTTACCAACTTTATATAGAGATCAAATATAACCCATATAGAATTATGGTCATTAGATGTTTTGGGAAGTCCAAAAAAAAGTCCATAGTTATGTTTTCCAATTTCCATTCTTGTTGGGGTAAGGGTTGTAATATTCCATTAGACTTCTATCTCTCAGTCATAAATTGCTGTCAAACCAAGCACTGAGAGACATATTTAAAACATATCTTTATATTCCTTCCCACCAGAAGTACTCTTTCAAGTCCCTGTATATCTTTGTGTATCTATTTTGAATGGAGAATGATGAACTATGAGAATATTCCAATAGATCCTTCTTAATTATTGTATTGTAGGAATACAAACATGGTTCCAAAACCTTATTATTACACCACAATCAAGGATGAATTCAGGAACATATCTCACCTTCTATTGTAGCATTACATATTTCTTCTATGCCTCCTTAATCATCACATGTATTGAAGGCTGAAAATACCTTTTAGAATGATATGATTTCTCCGATTCTATAAAAATTTCTATATCCATCCTTTGAAAATCCCTAAATATTAGATATTTAGTGATTACAATCATGTATACGATATCATGGTCTTTTTGACTCAAAATATTTGCTACCATTGTTCACTTTCCGAGGGTGGTAATGTATTAAACAATTGTAATCTTTAACCACTTATATCCATCTTATTTAGTGCATATTCAATTCATTTCGTGTGAAAATATACATAAAACATTTATGACCAGTATAAAATCACACCTTCCATAATAAATATAATGTCTCCATATCTTTAATGTAAATATTATCAATTATAACTCCAAATAATGAGTTGGTTAATTTTTATCATGAACTTTTAACTGTATTGAGGCCTAATCTATCACCATATCATTTTGAAAGAGAACACATCTTATCCCCTTCTTCGATACTTCTCTGTAGATCATAAACGTTTCTCAGGCATTGTGAAAACAGGTGCCCTGGATAATCTTCATTTCAGATTTTTGAAATTCTCTTCACATTTATCATTGCAAACAAACATAACTCCTTTCCGAGTCAAAATGTTGAGTGGATTAGTTAATTGTGAAAAATCTTTCACAAAACATCAATAATATCTAGCCTAACCAAGAAAACATCGGATCTTAGTTTTCTTTTTTGGTATCAATCATCTTTCAATAACCACTTTTTTAATGGATCCATAGATATCCCCTCCCTTGAGATTATGTGACCCAAAAAATGAATCTTTAAAAAGCCAACATTAACAATTGGTTAATTTGTCATAAAGAATATGCTTTATCATGGTCATCAATACAATTATCAAGTGATATTCTTGTTCTTCCATGCTCTTTGAACAGACAAGAATAGCATCTATAAAGACTACCAAAAAATGATCTAGATAGTCTCCAAATACTCTATTCCATAGATCCATGAAGGTAACATGGGTATTTGTAAGACCAAAAGGCATCATTATAAATTCAATGTTTCCATACCTTGTATGGAATGTTGTTGATGGTATATCCACCTTCTGGACCCTCAATTAATTAAATCCTAAATAAAGATAAATATTTGAAATGTATTGATCATCACTTAGTTGGTCATATATGTCATCAATGTGGGGAAGATGATTTTTTTTCTTGATAGTGATCTTGTTATGTTCTTGATAATCTATGTAGAGTCTCATTGATACATCTTTCTTCTTAATAAATAGAACAGGTGATTCCCATAGTGATGCACTAGAGTGCATGATTCCCTTATCAAGATTCTCTTCGAGTTCCTTCTCTAATTCCTTCAACTAAATTGAGACAAATATATAAGTTGTCTTTAAAATAGGCATAAAACCTGGTATGAGTTCTATAGAAAATTCAACTTCAAGGTTTGGTGGAAGACCTTGAAAATCATATAGAAATACATCATAAAAATCCCATACAGTGGGTGTATTCTTAATCATGAGTTTCTCCCCATCCATTTGTTATATATAATTTTCATTTATTGGAATCAAGTCCCATAAGATGGACTAAAATTTTAATCAAATGTTATATTCATCCTTGCATCAATAGGTGATCATATATTAATCTGGAATATGATATGGTAATTCCATTCTTTGGAACTTGATATGATTACCATAAAGAGAATTCCAATCCAGGCCAATAATCACATCAAATTCCACTATAGGAAGGATCACAAGATTTTCAGGAAGCACTTTCCCACCATCTTCAACTGAAGTAAAATTATAAACTTTTTATGTGACTGTTGTTCTATTAGGAGTTGTCACAGATAACTCAACATCTAATTGTTGAGGTAATACAATGATACCCCTAAAAATTCATTAAAAATAAAATAGTGGGTGGATGGAGAATCAAATAAATCGTTTTATACATTAGAGTGGATGGTATGTTTACCATTCACCACTTCATTTTTGTACTCAACGCCACTGATAGTGATTTTTTGTGACATTATAATATCCTTTTTCCTTAAGATTTAGTTGATGTAGATCATCATAAAAATCCCTTGGATTAGGGAATTGATTGGAATAACTACCCATTTCATTTCATTTGTAACATTGATGTGTAGGAGGTGGATTCATTGTAGCCTTTTTTTGCCTAATTAGTCTTCTTTCTTCCATCACTTCGGCATTCAACTACCGAATGACCTTCTTTTCCACACATAATATAGTTAATATTATCTTTAATAAAATTTTCTCCATGTTTCTTTCCACACATTGAGCATAAGGGAAAACTCATATTCTTTTTAGTGTAGTCATTATATTTTCCTTTGAATTCCATTTATCTCTTTTCATCAAACCCATATGATAGATAGGTTACTCAAATACCTATCCCAACCTTGATAATACATTGAAAATTTACCTTGTATCTATTGAATTCACTTGTGTAAAATTCCCTTGGGAGACTTGGTTTTAAGCCACATAATAATTGATCAATTTTATTCCCATGTTGGATAATAATTATAAAATCATACCTTGAATGACTTGAAAATTTTCTTCATAGGTACCAATGGATTTATCAACATTTTGATTAAGTTCAAGGAACTCCTTCGCCATCATTGATTGAAGAATACAAGGAAATTACTTATTGAAAAAATTGTTCTTGAACTCGTCCCATTCCATGGAATCAATTTCATATCTTAGCCTCATATTATTAATAAGATTCCACAATTGATAAGCTCCAACTTATAAGTGATATACTGATAAGATGAAATAATCATGTTCAGAACGTTGAAGATATGAAGATATCATTTTAGTGGTACTAATACATTATTCATCCACTAATGGATCAGAAGAAAGACAGAATAATGGTGGATGCTGCCTCATGAAGGATTCAACAGAATGTTTTTCTCTCTTTTGCACGTTTTTAATACCTTCATGACTCATAGATTGAGAATGTTGGCTAAGAATGGCTATAAGTTTTTTCATTCCAGCTCCCATAACATTTGGTTTCTTATGGAGACAATCATTACATTGCATGTCACATTCAGCATCAATGCGGTTCTTTCAGGTTTCATCCATTGACTAAAACCAAGAATCATAGTGAGAGAAACACTAATAATAATGAGAAAACCACATAATTCAAGAATGAAATACCAATTTAGGACACTTTAGTATTTAGAGTAGGTTACATGAACTGGATTTTAACCGATAAATAGACATATCCATATGGTTTATACTAAGGTTCTCTCATCATAGTATCCAAAGGTTAACTATACCTTTTATATGATACCTACTATAATATCCCATATATTACATTTAGATATTAATTCAACAATAAATGATATTTGTTACATAACATAACAAAAAACTACACTAGGAACATATAGGTTTAATGAATTTAGATACTAGGAAACATAAACAATTGGTTCATAAAACAACTACATTGTCTCCCGCTTATTTCTTAAAAACAAGAATAATTTTTTATATATCTCACTTAATACCATTATTCATGACCTGAGGTAAATAAACATAGGAATGGGTGAGCTAATATTCTCAGCAATGGTAAATAATAGAAATATTAATCATATAATAATCATAAGTGTTGAGCAAAGTATTGTTTTAAACAATGCGTATTAATGTTATTTAAAGGGGGAGATTATTAAAAATAATACTCTGTCTCTTTATGATAATTTTGATGCTCACAAATACCCTTAGTTATTTTCTAATGATTTCACTTAGTATTTTGCAGGAGGTTATTAATTTATTTTACTCTTGAAATAATGATAATTTATTACTTAGCACGGAATCTATTTTAGCGAATTCTAGAAACACTATTCACATCTTACATAGATAAATATAGTGCGGAATCTGTTTTAGCGCGTTCTGGAATCACTGTTCATACCCTACGTGGCTAAACGTAGCGTAAGGATGAAATGCATGTATACTTTTTGAGATAAGAGAAAAGTATGGTAAAACAACCATACGTTTTCAGCAAAGTATGGAAGAAGAACCTTACATTAAGAAGGAACCCTACATTTTGGTTATCAGCAAAGTATGGAAGGAGAACCGTATGTAATTTCTAAAGGTTTCGTTTATTTATCAAAAGTATGGTTCATCAACCTTACTTTTGTAAACAACCATACATTCTTGGAAAAGTATGGATCAAGTAAAAGTATGGATCTTTTACCGTATGTTTGAATGTTGAAGAAAAAGTATGAATGATCAACCCTATGTTTGTTATCAACCCTACGTTATCAACCCTACATTTTAAGACTATGTTATTAACCCTACGTTTAGAGGCCACGTCATCAACCTTACGTTTGGTGTCAGAATTTTTCGGCAGACATTTTTTATGTACAATGATCAGTAAGCTGATTTCTGGGCGGATTTCAAGCCGGATTTAAAGTCATTTTTAAATTATGACTTTGACTGATTCAAAGCCGTTTTATTAATGGATTTAAGATCGAATTAAAAGGAACTTTTTATGCCGAGTCTTAAGGGAAGTTACTACTCCTCTGTAAATTCAAATTTTTGAATATCGCGAATCATAAGGCGACTTTTATGGATCTAAATGTGCAGGAGATATGTTTTATTATTTATCCTCTCTCTGAAACACAAAAATAAAAAAGAGAATGGTGTGATCGATCTATTTTTTTTGAAAAAGGTTGAAAACAGAGATTGCAACTATTCACGATTGATCTGCTGATTCAACAGGAGCGTAAAAGCTCTGTTTGTTCAAGAAGAAGGAACTCGATAGAAGATTCACCTGTTATACATCGAATATCTACTGTGGATCTATTACTGCTAAGGTTGTGAACTATATATCTATATCTACTAAAACTGGATCAACTCAGAAATTCTTCGTCTTGAAGATCAATATTTCTAGAGACTTTGATCCCTCTACTATCAATTGCATTCTATTGCAATTGTGAAGATCAACTGGAAATTTATTTCGGAAATTTTGTATTTATTCTTGAGTAACCAGCTTCTCATTCTAAGCTGTGTAGGTTCGTGTTTGAACCAGAAGGTTTTTCCTTGGATTGTAAAGGTGTCAACTGCCTGTACTCAGTTGTGAATCGGTCTGTGGAAAAGAGGACCAGATAGTGAAAATCACCAAGCTCATGGAGTAGAGCGTTGGTGGAGTGGACTAGGGGCTTTCTGTTCCCCGAACCACTATACATCTTTGTGTTCTTGTTTTTACTTTTTCCGCTGCACGATCAAATTTGATAAAGTATAAAGGGCAGAACTCTTTCAAAAGAAGAGTTATTGAAAAATTTGAAAAAGAAACAATTCACCCCCCTCTTGTGTATAATCTGTAGATTCAGATCCAACAATTGGTATTAGAGGAGGAGCTTCTGAAAACGCCTTAGAAAGCTAGAAGAATTTAAGGATTATATAACAGAGCATTATGACTGATACAAGAGAAAGGATGTCGATGGTTAGAGCACCATATTTTAATGGAGACAACTATGGTTGCTGGAAATCGCGTATGATAATATATATGAAAAACCTCAGATATAGAGTCTATTCAAAGATTCTGACTCCTTATGAAATTCCTGAAAATCCTGAGGCATGGAGTGCTGCTATAGAGGCAAAGTACGATATGCACTAGAAGGCTATGAATGAAATTATCTGCGGTCTAGGACCAGATGAATTTAACAGAGTATCTTAGTGCCCGACATCATATGAGATGTGAAAAACAATAGCTGTGGCATATGAAGGAACATATAATGTAAGGCAAATGAGATATGCAACTACAAAACTGAAATTTGATACTTTCAGAATGATTGAAGGTGAGAGCATTACCCAAATGAATGGGATATTGACAGAAATTGTCAATAACATAACTACTCTAGGAGAACCTATCAAGCAGGCTGATCAAGCATTAAAATTACTGAGAGTACTTCCTACTAGATGGAATGGTATCTCTACTGCAATCAGACAATCAACACCTGTCAAAGATCTAACTATGAGAGAGCTGATTGGTACACTGATGATGTATGAAGCTGAAATGCAAGATGAAGCTAATGAACATAAAGTGCTTATCAAAAGAGAAGATATTTCCTTGAAGGCAACTTCACTACAAAAGAATAGAAAGATGAAGAGAAAATAAGTCAAAGCTAAATCAGAAAGCTCTGACTCATCCAACTCAAATGAAGAACTGACTCAATTAGCCAGAAAATTTAGAAAATTCTATAGCAAGAAAAGAGGCTTCAAAAAATCCTTTAAGGGAGATAATAAGGAAGTGAGATGTTATGAATGCAAAAATATGGGACATATCAGACCAGATTGTGCACAATTCACGGATGCAAAGAAGAAGAAATTCTTCAAAAGAAATGACTTTGAGCAGAAAGACAAGAAAGCTATGAAAGCCACTTGGAGTGTATCTGAAGACTCTAGTAGCTCTTATGAATCAAGCTCAGAGAAAGAAGAAGTCAATCTAAATGCAAACATGTGTTTCATGACAGAAACTGATGAGGTACACTCATATTACTCCTCTGAATCACATTCTGAATCAAGCTATGCAAATGAAAAACTTGCAGCCTACTGCAATATGCTTGAAGAAATATATAACTCACAATTTAAGAAACATAAGTCACTGAAAAATATACATAAATCCATTTCAGATGAAAGAGACACAATGCTGAAACAACATAAAGAATTAACTGATAAATACAATTTGATTAATACTAACTATGTTAATTTTGAATCAATAATAAAATCACTGCAGGATGAAGTAGAATCTTACAAACAGGCTGCATTGGTTTTTACAAAAGGAGAGAATTCATTAAATTAAATTCTTGAAAAAACTGTCATTAAAAAGGAGAGATTTGGAATTGGCAGTAAATGAGAAAAACCAAAGCTATATAAAAATTATTTTGTTCCTAGCTCTAAAAAGCTTAATTGTAATTTTTGTGGGGCAAAGGGACATGTAACTAAAAACTGTTTCTTAAGAAAACCTCAAATTTGTGGTATTAAGAAAGCCTATGTTTCAAAAGGCTTATATGATTCAGCTAATTTTAAAAGAACAAAGTAAATCTGGATACCCAGATCATTTCTAGCTAACACTCCTGGACCCAACAAAATATGGGTACCAAAGAAATTTGTTTGAATGTCTTTACAGGTAGCAGGTCACCAGAGAAGAAAAGATATATGGTACATGGACAGTGGATGCTCAAGAAATATGAGGGGAAACTCATTGAATTTTTCTTCACTCACTCAAAAGGAAGGAGGACTTGTCACATTTGGTGATAATGTCAAAGGAAAAATCATTGGCATTGGAACTGTTAGAGATCCAAAAACAGTCTCAATCAACAAATTACTTTATTTACAAGGACTAAAACACAATCTGATAAGTATCTCTCAACTTTGTGATGATGGATATACTGTTGATTTTACTAACAATTGCTGTACTGTTTTAAAAAATAAACTGTTTAAATTTAAAGCACCAAGAACTGAAAATGTCTATACTTTGGATTTAAATTCCTTGTGTAAACAACAAGTAAACTGCTTGAATGCTAAAGTAAGTGAATCCTGGATCTGGCATAAAAGACTTGGTCATTTCAATGTATATGTTTTTCATAAGTCATCCAAGAAACATTTAGTTTATGATTTACCTTATCTCAAATTTGAAAGTGACAAATTTTGTGATGCATGTCAACTTGGCAAGCAACACAAATCATCCTTCAAATCTGTTAATAAGGTTGCTACATCTAAACCACTAGAACTTATTCATATGGATTTTTTTGGACCTTCAAGAGTATCAAGGTTAGCTGGTAAATTATATGTATATGTTTTAGTTGATGACTATTCAAGATTTACATGGATTTTCTTTTTGAAATTTAAAAATGAAGCTTTTACTTTATTTGAAAGTTTCTGAAAATCTGTTAAAAATGAAAAAGGTTTCAATATAATCTCATTAAGAAGTAATCATGGTGGAGAATTTGAGAATCTAGAATTTAATTCCTTTTGCTCAAATATGGGTATTAAACACACCTTTTCTGCACCCAGAACACCTCAACAAAATGGGATTGTAGAAAGAAGAAATAGAATAATTCAAGAAATGGATAGAACTATGTTAAATGAATATAGCCTACCTATATATTTCTGGGCAGAAGCTGTGAATACAGCTTGTTATATAATTAATAGAGTTTTAATTAGACCTATTTTGAAAAATACACCCTATAAACTATGGAATAACAGAAAACCTAAAGTAAATTACTTTAAAGTTTTTGGATGCAAGGTTTATATCTTAAATACCAAGGATAATCTTGGTAAGTTTGATCCAAAATCTGATGAAGGTATTTTCTTAGGATATTTTGCTACCTCCAAAGCTTATAGAGTTTATAATAAGAAGTCAAGGATTGTTGAAGAATCAGTTCATGTGAAATTTGATGAATCTGTTCCCTTTGAGAAAAGGACAAAACAAATGGATGAACTTGACTCTAATGATAACATGAGACTTGAGAATTTAAAGAATGATTTTGAAAATGATATAAAAGAAATTCAATCCAGTTCATAGGAACATGATATTGAAGAACCTTTAAATATTCTACCTAGACAGTCTAGAACCCTAAAGAATGATCCTTTAGAAACTGTAATAGGTAACTTAGAAACTGGTGTTAAAACTAGAAGAAACCTAGGAAACCTAGTGGAATTCTCTTCCTTCCTATCTCAACAAGAACCCAAGACAATATAAGAAGCTTTAGATGATGAAAGCTGGGTAATAGCAATGCAAGATGAATTAAACCAGTTTAAAAGAAATGATGTTTGGGATTTAGTTGAAAGACCTAAGAATTATCCTATAATAGGAACCAAATGGGTTTTTAGAAATAAATAGGATGACCAAGGCACAATAACAAGAAATAAAGAAATATTAGTAGCTAAAGGATATAATCAATAAGAGGGAATAGATTATGATGAGACTTTTGCACCTGTATATTGGTTAGAAGCCATTCGAATCTTTTTATCCTATGCATCTTATATTAATTTTAAATTATTTCATATTGATGTCAAATCTGCCTTTTTAAATGGATATTTAATGGAGGAAGTTTATGTTGAGAAACCTCCTGGTTTTGAAAACTCTGAAAAACCTGATTCTGTTTTTAAACTTACTAAAGCTCTTTATGGCCTTAAACAAGAACCTAGAGCTTGGTATGAAGGATTAAGTTCTTTTCTTTTGAAAAACGATTTTACTGTTGGTATGGAAGATCTAACACTATTTAAGAAAACTGTGAAAAATAATGTTTTATTGGTTCAAATTTATGTTGATGATGTAATATTTGGATCAACTAATAAAACTCTTTGTCATGGATTTTTAAAATTAATGCAAGAAGAATTTGAAATGAGTATAATGAGAGAATTAAATTTCTTTTTGGGTCTTCAAATATTTCAAACAGATTTTGGAAATGTTTTAAATCAAAGCAAATACATTACTGATTTACTTAAGAAATTTGGACTTGAGACCAGTAAGACATTTACAAATCCTATGTGTACTAATATAAAACTTGATTTGGATGAAACTGGGAAATTAGTTGACAACAAGTTATATAGAGGTATGATTGGTAGCTTGTTACATATTACTGCTAGCAGACCAGATATAATGTATTCAGTATGTCTTTGTGCTAGATTTCAATCAAATCCTAAAGAATCCCATCTAACTGCTGTTAAAAGAATTTTTAGATATTTAAAAGGAACTATTTTTCAATCTCTTATTTATCCTAAAACTTCTGATTTTAATTTGATTTCATATTCAGATGCTGACTTTGGAAGTTGTATATTAGATAGAAAAAGTACATCAGGTACATGTCACTTTTTAGGAAAGTCCTTAGTATCATGGTCTAGTAAGAAACAACATTCAGTTGCCCTGTCAACAGCTGAGGCAGAATATGTTTCTGCAGGCAGTTGCTGTGCACAAGTGTTGTGGATGAAATACACTCTTATGGACTTTGGATTGAATTTTAATAATACACCTATTTTATGTGATAATACGAGTGCAATTAATATTTCAAAAAAAAATCCTATTAGTCATTCTAGAACTAAGCACATTGATATAAGGCATCCCTTTTTAAGATATCATGTTATTAAAAAAGATATATTTTTAGAATTTATAAATACTGAAATTCAATTATCAAATATTTTTACTAAACCTCTTCCCACTGCAAGGTTTGATTTTATTAAGGGGGAGCTAGGTTTATTTAATTTTAAATAATTTTTTTTGATTTTATTTTGTTTATTGAATACTGTTTATGTTTTTTCTTTCTTTCGTCATATAAAAATTTATTTGTTTTAAAATATATGTAATGATGAGTGATTACATGGGAATCAAGGCTGTCAGAGCCTTTTTCACTTCTAAACCCTTTCACTTCTATCAAAACCCTTTCGAAATACAAAAATCGCACTTCCTCTTCTGAAACCCTAACCTTCGAACTTCTGAAACCCTAAACTTAAAACCTTCAGAGACTCTCGCAGTAATGGTAAGGACTAAAAGAGCCAGTGAGGCCGAGCCGAGCAATGCCAAGAGACAACGCACTGAAGGAAGAAAAATCATACAGGGTAAGGTAATCGATCTTGACTGGTTATTTCAGACGAATCTGTTGTTGAAGCAAGCACTGTCATTTCATAATCTTGAATAGATGTTCAACTGTGAAAATACAGAATTTATGTATGAAGTAGAACTTAGATACTTCTACAAATATGTACAGTTTAGTCTGGGAAATAACAAAGACAATATGATGGCTAAAATAGAGGATATGGATTTCTCAATTTCTTCAGTAGAGATTAGTCAGATTCTCAACTGCCCTCACGAGGGAGTTTATCATTTTGACTTGAAGAATATAGGAGATACTGTGCATAAATCCTAAGACATTATGTTTTTTCTTTTCGGTACCAAAACAATAAATAAAATGTTTGTTAAGGATTTGGAGCCTGATCAGAAGATTTTGGAAAAATTTATTCAGACCGGAATAGCTCCACGGATGGCAGAAATGGAGAAGGTTTTGTACCCTGATATGTATATAATGTTTCTTTTGTTAAGTGATATTAAGTTAAACTTTCCAAGATACATGATAAGGTATCTCAGTTATTTCTATCAAAGTGAGGCCAGGATGAATTTTTATCCCTTTGGTAGATTTATTTCTAAGCTGTTGTTTAAGAAAGATATGGTGAGATTAGTGGAGGCAAGAGTTAACTGTCATCACAGTAATACGTTTAATGCTAGAAGCTTGAGAAAAGTTGGATATTTTTGGAGCACAATTAAAGGAAAACTGTTTCCAGTAGGAGCTGAGGAAGACTTATAGAGTGCTCAGGGTCAACCTGCTAAGTCCAAGGAGGGACAAGATAAATCCAGAGTCAGCAATGTAGCAAGAAGGATGCACTTTGAAGTGACAGATTTTGAGGAAGACAGAAGCCAGGAGGGACTTCAATCAAGAAGAAAAAGCCCTGTAAATAAGGAAGTTACTTCCACTGCTTTGGAAACTCCAACAGAACCTTTAATTTCTTATTATTTTATGAGAGAAGCTATTTCTCATAAAACCATGGAAGATGTTACTGAGAGAACGGCTCCGATAGAGAAATCAGGAGCTCAAGAAAAAGCTCAAAGGGAAAATCTGGAACAGATTGTTTCTAATATTGAAGTTGCACTTCAACAGGAATAGGATATGGAGGTAGTTCCTGGTGAAGAAGTGGCCAGACCTCAGAAAACTTCTACAGATATTGTTCTTGAAATTCTAGTGGAAGACAAAGATGCAGATGAATATGATGAGCATGATTCTGAAGCTCAAACAGAGGTACTTCAAGAGGATTTTTCTGTGGAGGAGTTTGAAAACTCTAAGGAAAAATCTGTGGACCAACCTTCTCAGGACAAAGAAAAGGAGATATCTGATGCTGAATCATTGCCTTTGGTATTGCTTCATCAAACTGAGACTGTGAATCAAGCACAAGGTGCATCTAATTCAAGGAAAGAAGAAGTTGAAGAACTATACAGAAAAGTATCTCAGTTGGAATCTGAGAATGCTTCTCTTAGAAATGCTTTAGACTTAGAACATTCGAAGTTTCAAAAGCTGAAGGAGTGTATAGTTTCAAGGAAAGAATTTGAAATGTTTAAAGAGGATATGCTGACTGCTGTTACTCAATTAAAATCTGAAATGGTTATAAAGTCATATTTATCAGATCTGAAGTTGTTTATGGAGAACCAATTTGCATCAGTTGCAAATAATGCTGTTAGTGGATCAAGTTCTTCACCTGATTTAATCAGAAGGTTTAAGGCTATCATAGCTGTGTTAAGCAATATGAATGACAAGATACAAGATCTTCAATGTAACAGTGCTCCTCTGTCAGTGTTGCTGGACAATCAGAAATTCTTAATGGATCAACTGACATCTAGTGAGCCATCAATCAGAATTATGTTAGATCGGTTATCAGAGAAGCTGTCAGTATTTTTTGAAAAAGAGGAAAGGATGCATGATTTTTTTAGAGTCAATTTAATTGAGGATACTCATATGACTCAAGAGAATAGAGAGATCATTGTCAAGGTTGGATATGGGATGATGAAGAGACTTCGGGAACAGTTTATAGAAATCAAGTCTGCAATTCAGAGGAGATAGACCCTATTTCCTATCTTACCCAAACCTTGATTCCTGTGTATATCATTTTCATGTATATACTACTATTTTTTGAATGAAAATTTTCTTCATTGTTTATTTGTCTCTTTCCTTATTTGTTTTACTAATTTTATTTTTAATATGCCAGTACTCCAGATTTAATTATTGATAAATAGTTCGTAATAGCATTTACTAACAGTTCAGTGCAACATTAAATGTGTTAAAATCTGTGATTTTTCATTCCTTTTGATATCACAAAAAGGGAGAGAATTTGGATAAACACAACATCAATATTTAGGGGGATAATTCATTTTATTGAGGGAGAAAATTAGATGAGACATTTGGATTTATAATTATCTTTTTGGTGGAGAATATTTTATTTAAAACTTTATAACGAATTTTGAAAGTTAATTTTGTTTTGTTTAAATAATTTTAATTATTTTATGGGTTTTGTTTTATGGGTTTTGTGATCATCAAAAAGGGGTATATTATTGAGAAAAGTATTGTTTTCAACAATGCGTATTAATGTTATTTAAAGGGGGAGATTATTGAAAATAATACTCTGTCTCTTTATGATAATTTTGATGCTCAGAAATACCCTTAGTTATTTTCTAATGATTTCACTTAGTATTTTTCAGGAGGTTATCAATTTATTTTACTCTTGAAATATGAGAATTTATTACGTAGCACAAAATCAGTTTTAGCGCGTTCTGGAAACACTGTTCACATCTTACGTAGATGAATATAGCACAGAATCTATTTTAGCGCATTTTGGAATCACTGTTCATACCCTACGTGGCTAAACGTAGCGTAAGGATGAAATTCATGTATAATTTTTGAGATAAGAGAAAAGTATGGTAAAAAAACCATATGTTTTCAGCAAAGTATGGAAGAAGAGCCTTACGTTAGGAAGGAACCCTACGTTTTGGTTATTAGCAAAGTATGGAAGGAGAACCGTACGTAATTTCTAAAGGTTTCGTTTATTTCTCAAAAGTATGGTTCATCAACCTTACTTTTGTAAACAACCATACGTTCTTGGAAAAGTATGGATGAAGTAAAAGTATGGATCTTTTACCGTACGTTTGAATGTTGAAGAAAAAGTATGAATGATCAACCCTACGTTTGTTATCAACCCTACGTTATCAACCTTACATTTGAAGACTATGTTATTAACCCTATGTTTAGAGGCCACGTCATCAACCTTACATTTGGAGTCAGAATTTTTCGGCAGACGATTTTTATGTACAGCGATCAGTAAGCTGATTTCTGGGCGGATTTCAAGCTGGATTTAAAGTTGTTTTTAAATTACAACTTTGACTGATTCAGAGCCATTTTATTAATGGATTTAAGATCGAATTAAAAGGAGCTTTTTATGCCGAGTCTTAAGGGAAGTTACTACTCCTTTGTAAATTCAAAATTTTGAATATCGCGAATCAGAAGGCAGCTTTTATGGATCTAAATGTACAGGAGATATATTTTATTATTTATTATCTCTCTGAAACACAAAAAAAGAGAATGGTGTGATCGATCTATTTTTTTTTTGAAAAAGGTGGAAAATAGTGATTGTAACTATTCACTATTGATCTGCTGATTCAACAGGAGCATAAAAGCTCTATTTGTTCAAGAGGAAGGAACTCGATAGAAGATTCACATATTCTACATCGAATATCTACTGTGGATCTTCTACTGCTGAGGTTGTGAACTATATCTCTATATCTACTACAACTGGATCAACTCAGAACTGCTTCGTCTTGAAGATCAATATTTCTAGAGACTTTGATCCCTCTACTGTCAATTGCATTCTGTTGCAATTGTGAAGATCAACTGGAAATTTATTTCTGAAATTTTGTTTTTATTCTTGAGTAACCAGCTTCTCGTTCAAAGCTGTGTAGGTTCGTGTTTGAACCAGAAGGTTTTTCCTTGGATTGTAAATGTGTCAACTACCTGTACTCAGTTGTGAATCAGTCTGTGGAAAAGAGGACCAGATAGTGAAAATCACTAAGCTCGTGGAGTAGAGCGTTGGTGGAGTGGACTAGGGGATTTCTGTTCCCCGAACCACTATACATCTTTGTGTTCTTGTTTTTACTTTTTCCGCTGCACGATCAAATCTGATAAAGTATAAAGGACAAAACTCGTTCAAAAGAAGGGTTATTGAAATTTTTTCAAAAGACACAATTCACCCCCCCTCTTGTGTATAATCTATAGATTCAGATCCAACAATAAGAACATAACATTTGATATTCTTATCCTTAATATAAATGTCCAGAATATCATGTCATCGGATAAATCATAAATGTTCAATGTAATCCCAATAGTCATTACATAACACATGAAATTTGTTTTCATAAACACATAAGCATAGAAAATCATTTCATATTAGTCAAGGCTCATCACTAAGACCATTATAGAGGACAATGTCCATTTCTAAACCGAATTCATTCCACGTTATAGCCATGTATTATTGTACTAGATTTTTAAGTTGTTCTAGTAATGTCAATCTAATGAGATATAAATCTTTACCCAATGAATTAAAAAGAGATATTGGTCCCAACCATCTCATAATGAAACCATTATTACTTGTTCCACTAAAACATAAATAATTTATCATTTAATAACCCATGAAATTAAATTGTTTTCTTAAACATCATTCCATCATAAAATAATCCATATAAAATTTCATTACATCATTAACATAATGAAATCATATTAATAATAAGGATAAAAACCTAACCATATTTAACAAGCATCATATTAAATGGAAAATAAGTTTGGAAAAATAGTTGAAATTAATTGTTGAGGAAAATATCATTTCTTCTTCAATATAATTTTATTTTCTAAAAATGCCATGTTATTTTATAAGATACTAATTTAATAGTAAATAATATTAAAATCTTGACGGGTAAGATTCTTTGGAATAGGGTATCATGAAATTGTAAAAATCCATTTATTCTGTATAAATTAGAAATACAATCTCCTTGTACTTTTTCCGAAAAATCAAAAAATTACCTCAAATAGGATAATGAAAAAAGATTCCATTCATTCCATTTGAAAAAATTTACCAGGGGTTAAAATTAAATTTATGAAATTTTACAAGAATAAAAAAGTAATATTACATAATTGGAAAACATGGATGTGGATGAAAAATATAACCTAGTAAATACATACATATAAACAATCTCTGGTAAAAATGAGATTGTAAAATTATCCCTTACCTTATGTATTATATCCTTCGTATGTATTCAGACATACTGTATAATGAATTAAATATTGTTATTGACTTATTACATGTTCTCATTTATTTTTATGATATCATATATGATTATATTACCATTCGTTTGTTAGTAATTTTTCATTGTCACTCTTTATTCAGATATTAACTACTTTATGTTATTATGAAATATTTATCAGATAAGTTAATCTTACACTTTTTAGGTTTTCGATAAATAATTTTACAAATTAAATTAGTATAACATATATCATATATATTCATTAAATTTAAGTATATTATCATGGTTTAATGAATATCATGTAGAATAAATCATACCACTTCATAGAGATTGTAGGAAGTATATACATACGAGTAATGATATCATTCCCAAATTTGTTGAATGGTTTAAAATTGGATGGTGTATAATATGTCAGAATCGGTATCATTCTATAATAATCATATATAGTTATTATTTATATCATTATACCCATCAATGTAAGATATTGTTGAAAAAAATATTACACTATGGCGTGGAGATGGTAAGACGTACATATGCACGCGCGATGATTTCGTTTTTCATTGGATAGAAAGAAAGTGAAATATGGATGTTTCATATTTATAATAACATATCAGTATATGATTGGACTGATGTTATTACATTATAATTAAACAAATAATTAACTATAATTAGAAGAAGAAAAGAGTTTGAATGTGTCGATAGAAGATATTACCACTTCCAGGATGTGTTTCCTCTAAATCTCTTCTTATACCACTATAGTTGGTCTTTAATAATGACAAGAACCTATAGAATTAAAGTAGGGATGTTGATATGGAAATATTTTAGGGGATGGCCGATCCTGAAGTATCAAAATGAAGTGAAGTGGTGAGGAATATGATCCTTTTTATAATTGAGGGGTGGGGCACTTTTGGAAACTCAATAAATAAAAATTTATATTGAAATCAAGCCTACATACAAATCACCAAAATGTACCAATTTCTATGATGAGATTAGATAAGGTTGTAATATAATCATGTTATAAAAATTGTACAAGTCATTTTATCAATTTAAACCATATCTTCTTAATTGGTACTTATTTATTCTATTTAATTTTCATTGATGTAAAAAAAGTATACTTATTTAATAGATATAAATATTTAATTATATGGTGTTCATTGACTAGAAATGGATATTGTTTAACATTTTAAATACTATAATTATAACATTGAATTTTTTAAATATTTTTTGTTTTTTAATTATTTAATAAAAGGTTATTTTAATAATATTTCAATAGCGTCATTCTTGACACAATTAATTTATTTAAATTTAAATAAAATACAAACTGAAGATAAATTCAAAAAAAATATTCAATAAACTCAAAAAATTTAATATTCTCCTAGAAAATCACTATAGAACACTAACTAGTCCAAATGTTATTAATTTTAATATTATTAAAACCATTTTTTGATGTTCATATTAACAAAGTAATTTCATCATCACTTTTATATGATCATTAATTGTAATCATTTAATATCTATAAATTATAAATAAATTTCTATGATTTAGGTTATTATTTTTCATTTATATATATTATCTATTTTCGATCTTATCTCCAAGTTATATATATATTTTAATTAATATACATATATAACATGAGATTTTGAATTTTTTTCACATTTATTAGTTTTTATTATATTCAAGTCATATTCATAGGTAAGTGAGATTTTAGTAATTAAATTTTAAGAAATAGATGATAACAATATAATTTAGTCATCCAATAGGATTTTTATAGGTGTTAAGTTAATTTTATAACATTATTTTGATCATTAATTATCCCATTTTCCTTTAACCATGGTAATAAAAATAATTATCAAAGTTACTATTCAAAATGCCCTAAAATAAAAGTAGCCTGTTAACATAATTTGGACCTAATGATTTAAAATATAGTATCATTTTTTTCAAAATTCAAAACACAAATGGTAGAGTAATTAATTTAAAATTAATCACATTGTTGAAATGTAAAAACGAGTTTAAAAATCAAAATACTGCCAAAAATTGAAATATTTTTACATATGAATTTAATGTAAAATTATTTCTAATATCTTAATTTATATTAATTTGTAAAAATACATTGTATTTATACATTTAAAACATTAAATATCATAATTTAACCATATAAATTATTTCAATGAATAAAGATATTTTCCATTAAAATTTATTGTATTTTTATTAATCATCAAAACATGAATATTATCAGAAAAATATCAAAAATTCATCCAAAGGAAATTTTTATATCCTTATTCAAACTGAAATGTTAAATTTGTCATATAACTCTTATAAATGTGTCAAAATATTTATTAAAAATGGGTTCTCTATCCAATGGTGTAAAATTAAACTTCTTTAAAAAATAGGTTTTTATACATCAATTAGGGTTTTATTCATAGCCTATGACTAAAATATTGATTGGATGAATATCGAAAATATTTTTTTAATTATATAAAACATATAGATCAAATTAATTTCATTACCAAAAGTAATTCACCCAATAAAAAAAATATCTAACTAATTTATATTTTTCATAAAAAAATGATTGCCAATAAATTTTCAATGAATTTTCATAAGTTAGTTATAATTATTCCCACTATCCCAACGGTTGTGCAATAATGGTAATTTTATACTAAGGTATTCTTGTGGTTTCTTTAGACTCACAATTTCATGGAACACAATCTATTAATGTATAAAAATTATTTAAATAAAATTCATTAATACATCTTTGTGTTACAGAAATCATCTGTTTATTCATGATATTTTCATGTAATAGTATGTAGAGACCATATTTTTTCCATTTAAGATGTTGAAAATTATCAAGGAATATTTTCAGAGTGAGGAACTAAAACAAATTCTAATTACATGGCTCGGTGTCCCAGAAATTAATTTCAAAAAATTATTGAATATATTTAATTCTACAGACACAATATTTTCAGATATAATTAGACTTCTCCTAAATAAGGTCTTGAAATAGATATTTTTACTATAGTTTAATTTAGAGCACAAGATTTACCCTAGGCATGGCTTAAACAAGTTGTTGATGGATGTTCAGATAAATGTAAAAGTTGGGTGTTGCGTTTAGGGAATTTAATAATTTTTTTAATTAATTAATTATAAAACAAAAAATATAAGCTGATAAAAAATTATCTTATGGAGAATATATTGATTTATATGCATAAAATTGTTACAAAAAATAGGAATAATCCCCTATAAGTTTTACACATATTGTGATTGGATGACAATGATATCCTTGATCCATGTGAATCTAGGAGCATAAAACACATAAGATCCCCCATTATTGGTGTCTACATTCCTATACAAAGAAAAAGCTAGTTTCTAATAATGAACCTTCCATTATGGTCTCCACCAATATCATTAAAGTATTAAGAATGATCGTACTATAATTCATTGATCTCCATTCAAATTCTTCCATTATATAATCCAAGACATCATATAAAATATATTATGAATTATTTAATATCATTTTGTGTTTTTTACCTACCTAGATATACCTAATATATGTTTTAATTATGAAAACTTCTACATCACTTTTTAAACCTATATCCTTATGAGTTTTCCATAATAGTTCTATTTTTTCTTCATTGTTCTTTGACATGGACAATCATCAATATTTTTGGGTAGTTCAACTACCTTCGAACAATCAGATTCATAAAGGATTCATCAAAGAGGATTAGATTGAAACATTATGGATGGTTTTGGATTGATTTTGGGATTTGGTTCATTCCACCATGGATCGAGAATCTGGTGAGGTAATGAGGTACAACCAAAGATGAGACGACCGATGTGGTATTTGAAAAAAATTAACAGAATATATTTTCCAGCCATTTGGGGGCCATAATATACGAACAACGGCTAGTCCCTTAGATTTTGGGTGACTATTATGTGTAATTAAAATAGGGAGTGGTGGATCAGGGATATGCAGTGAGGATCTAAAATGATGTGGAATACCCAACCACACACCATGTAGTATGAAGAACATGTGGCTTTTAGACCACTAGTTTTGGATGATATGGTTTAGGTTGAGTTAAATATCACATGACTTATGGGACCCCACACAATTTTTGATTATGTGTTGGATAAATGACTAGTACACAAAGAGTACAAATATATGTGTACGTTTAGAGACATGAACATTGTACACAGACTATAAGGACACAGCCTTAAACATTACTTATTATTGAATTAAATGAATAATTCACATTGAGGATCTTTTCAGGTTTAGAGTTTTAGAGAATTAGGACATAACTATTACATCTCAAAGGTTACAAAGTAGACACATCTACTCAGCTTACATTTTTTTCACAAAAATAAAAACTCTTGAACAAAAGAGTCATGTCTAGTTCCTTGTTTTAGACAACCTGACATTTCCTTGATCCCATCCTTGACCCTATTCAACTTTATGTCCTGTGAAAAACATTTCAAAAAAACTTGGGATGAGCATAAAAAGCTTAGTAAGGGTTATAAAAATACATAAAGAAAACATTAGTCCATGTATACATAAGAATCAATGAAATCATACTTTACTCATAAATCATAAGCAATTTAACATACCTCATGAAATCATAAGATTTACGAATAACTCATAGAAATCATAAGACAGAAAGGTAACTTGAGGAATTCACAACATTCTTACATAGGGAGTAACTTTCATGGTTATGTTTGGAATACCCATCACAGTATATTCCCTAAATCTCTTTGGATAAACCTTAACGTTTAACCCCTTTGCGTTACCCAATGCATTGGAGAGCTATATCGGGCTCACCCACCCTTAGTTTATCACATAACCACCTGTCTTCATAAACAATTCCCAAGAACCATAACATAATCATAACACCTAACTTAAGAACAAAGGAAAGATAACATTCCCACATTGCAATAACAATACAACATTTTAAGATATTGAAATAATGAATCCATTCTAAAAACCATTTTCAAAACCATTTAAAACATTAAATAAAGAGATTTTTGAATCAAAGTGTCCCATACCACTTTGAAGCTTTTAAAATTTTAAAACATTAATATCCATATAAATAAATCCTTAAGACCATATTTAAAACATGGATATTAATGAGAAATATTTATAAGAATAAATAATTAAAACATTTAAAACGATATTTTAGTTAAAGGGTTTTTAACAAAATGAGAGACACTTGAAAACAAATAATTGAGGAATAAAATTTATTCAGAACTTTATAATATCATGATAATAAAAGGATTCAAGATATAATATGTCAAAAGACAGTATATACACCACATAAGAGTGAATTTGTGCATAACAACAATGAAGTCTCAATAGAAATGCAAAATGAGATAAAATAACTTATAAAGAAGGTATCCTTAAATTAAGGATAAATCAATCTCATAATTATGTGTGACAAATATAAATACACCAAATATAAGTGGATATTAAGTGTAAAACAATCAGAGGTCATTCACACATATTAATAGGATGAAATAATCAATAACTACAAGTTGAACCCAAAGAAATCAAAATTGGGTTAAGAAGTTCCCTTGTAAAATTTCGACAGCCTAACGGCGTCACTTTAAAATTCATAAAATGAGTCGATGAGACAAAAAGGGTATCTCATCACTTGGAAATAAATTTTACATCCATAAGGATATATAATAACACATCCCTACATAATAATATGTAAATTAAAAGACATAACAAAAGAAGTCATTTAAAAAGAGGAGGGTGAAAGGTTCCCTTACTGACTTGGGTATCTTTCGAAACATACACCCCATGAAAGAAGGAGAATAAAACATTGTTGTAAATACTCATAAACGAAAGTATATTACACAAAGAGTAGAATAATGGGCAGTACATATACCACTAAAAGGAAATGGGGGAAAATGTAGCATAAATCTCACGGGAATAAAGGTCAGATGAAAAATCCCTTACGAAAACTCGGCAGCCTAACGACGCCACTTAAAACATCCAAAAATGGATTGATGAGATAAAATAGGGTCTCTCATCATATTAACATAAAATGTAAAAAAAGAGGAATATAAAATAGAATCCACCAACATAACAAAGAGGAGCTTAAAAGAAGTGACATAAAGGAAAGTACTTAAAAATAAAGCGAGAGGTTGGATCTCTTATGAAAATTCGGCAGCCTAACGACGCCACTAAAAACTTCCAAAATGGATTGATGAGAGAAAATAGGGTATCTCATCATATGAACATAAAAAATTACAGTAATATTAATATAAAATAACATCCCAATAATAATAAAGATGAGCTTAAAAGGAATGACATAAAAGAGTGTACTTAAAAAGAAAGAGAGGGGTAGGATCCCTTACCTCAAGTCCGACTTGTCTTGTTCGTTTCATTATATTAATGAATAATAAACTTTGTTAAATTTATAATTGCTTAATGACCTCCTTTAAATATTATTATTCAGTTCATATCACATATTATAATGTTATAATAATTGTTTAATAATGTTAGTTCATATCAGACGTTTTTGCCGATGTTTGGTACATGAGTAAACAAAATGAACTTGTTTGAAAATGATTGCCCATGTAGTTATAATTAAATCATTTACAGAATAGTATTAATGATTAAAATATAATATATATCCAGTACATATTCGTTTAATACTATTCCATAACATTTGGATATAAAAAATGAAATTCACCGTTCATGGAGACGGTAGGCCGTACGTACGCATGAACACTACTTTCATCTTTTTGTCATATTAATGGAATTAAAAATAAATGATATATATATATATATATTATAATTACAGTATAATATATATGTTATATAGGTCACATATTTCCATTAATTTCATTCTTTATACATTCCATGTATTGCATGAACGAGTCACATCACTTGAGTGGGAGGTAGTCCACACTTCCTCATATGAAATTATCGCATTTGCACAACATGAAAAGAATAAAGGTATGTTTTAAATATAAAATACATAAGAATATAGTAAACATAAATAACATATATATCATATATAAAATACAGTGACATCATAATGGACACCTTTAAAGGTGTTAAAAGAATATTGAACAATCATCGTTTCGTGAGGCAGAAAATCGCCAACCACAGAAACAGTATGTTCTTTAACCATTAGATGAAGGTGTGTATAGGTGTAGCTCTAATAATTATCATAAAAACATCCTAGTATATTGAAGATACTGTTCTTGTTACAAAATAAATAAATAAAAAGAGTTTAGGGTGTTGGAGAAGTAAAATAAAACATAAGAACACAAGAGAAGACACTACCTTTAAATCAGGTAACTCTTTTTGATTTGAGCTCAAAGGATTCCTTGGAAAGACTTCTTCCCAAAGTGAGGATTCTAGGAGTAAGAGAGGTATATGGAGAGACAAAATGGGCAGGGGTTGGCCGAGCCAAAGACTTGAGAGGTGTGGGTAAGGTGGTATAGGTGGGGGCCTTTTATAAGAGGAGAGGAGGGGCACTCTTGGAAAGTCTTGAAAAGTAACATTATTATAAAAATGATTTTCGGATTTTAAAGGTCCCCTAATTATATATTTCGAGGATAAAGTGATAATAGTTCTAAATCCACACATCCAATAAGTTTTTGAAAAGTGTAGGTTTTAGATTTTACATTATCTTTTCATTTTATTTAAATTGTTAAATAATGAGGTAATCGCTGCATCATCATGGTGTCATAAATAATTTAATTTATTTAATGTCTAAAAATTATAAAAAAAATATCATGATGTAGGAAATATTTTTATCTTTATAATTAATACTTATGGTAAAAAATATTACTTGTATAACGCCATGTAAAAATTGTTTTAGTAAAACAACACATGTTTGTGACATTTTAATTTTAACTTTAAATAAAAAGTTATTAATGTCATTTTCCTACCAAAGTGGCTCCACGGGGTCCCCAAGTTGACCCATGGATTTTATTAGTAGACCATGACTCATACAATAAGGGTAGGATATATGTCAAGGTCATTTCATATTATTATAACATTATCTTTACTTTAAATTACACTAATTACCTTTAATCGCGATTAATAAAACTTAAAAGTTACTATTCACCAAAAAATTATTTTAATCTCATTGAACCACATTTTACATCCTAATGAAAACCATGTATGTCGGATTTTTGAAATTCAAAACACAGAAGTGGTAAAGTTTCATTTAAACAAAAAATCAGTTTTTAAACTACCACTTAGTGGTTTCACTACTCATCAAAAATTGAAGTTTTTCAGAAAAATACCAAAAATTCACCCTAAGATATATTTGATATTCCGAATTCAAAAATGATTTATATTTTACAAAATTAAAAACATATAAGTTACATTAATTAATTTAATAATTAATTCCTACTGTCAGAACAAATAGTGTGTTTTTATGAAACAATATATATCAAAAGATTGACACTAGTTTAAGTCCAATTTCAAAGTGAAATTAATTCCAATGACCACCATTGGATTAAATGGTAAAAATATATTATAATTGCACTTTAAAACCAATTCAAAAGATTATCTAATCATATAAATAAATTATATTAAAAAGAGGTTTTGAATAAAAATACAACATTTTTCACTTATTCATTAAAAATGAACTTTATCGTAAAAATAACAAAAATTTACACAAAGTAAATTTTGATGTCCCGATTTTAAAGAAGAATTTTATTTTGTCAAATATAACACTTAAAATTGTAAAAAAGTGTATTTAAAATAGGCTCGCCATCAAAAGGCAGTTAATCGACCTTTTAAAGAATATTAGAATGTTTACGCTTAAAATTGGATTCATTCGCATTTTTAATCCTCTAACATTTATTGTAAAAAGTAAAAATATTTGAAAAAAATATATAATCATTTTGTAGTTAGTTCTGTTCATTCCCGTCATTACAACCGCTAGGTGTTAACTACCATTTAAAATAAAATTATTTTATTATTAGAGTGCAACGTAAGATTTCAAAGGAACTCGTTGTTGCGTATTGGGTAATCCATCGAGCATAGAGTTCCCTCTAAATTAATATTAAAATTTTATTCACAAATAGGGATAAATATAAAAATGTCATATTCTTTATTTACTTGGGGTGTTACATCCTTCCCCCCTTTTGGGAATTGCGTCCTCACAATTTTAAAATTGGGATCGAAAACATCATTGAAAGTCCCACATCGGAACAAGAGTCGGTAAAACAATCACTTTAAAAGAAAGAAAGAGAAGTACAGAGGTCACCCGAGTTAAACCATACTAGGATTCCATGTAGGAAAACATGGATATGGAAGAAAAAGCAAAGGGTCATGTTCTGAGGGAGAGTGATAGAAAACATGTTTAGGAGAAAGTTAACCATAAGAAAATCACAAACTTGTGGTGGGTTAAACGGTATTCGATTCCCCAGTAGGAAAATTTAATAGACAACATTTTTGTTTTAATTTAATTTTCATTGAGGAATTTATTTTTTATCTTAAGGAAACATACTTACTTATCATGTTGACTTTCAACTTTTACTAGATTTCTTACACAAACTCATACTTTCCAAAAATGATGAGTATTTAGGAAGACTTTTTCACATTAAGAGTACTATAATCAACTTCTAGAGAATCACCTAATCCACAAAATATAACTATAAATTTCCCATGTCTTTAGATCTCAACCAAAACCAAACCAGAAAGTTTAGTATGAGATTAGATAATACCCAAAAAGGATATTTTTTTTACAAAAAGAAAAACTACTCCTAATCTCCAAAATTTTTCAAACAAAACCCAATGTTCAACAAATACCATTCAATAAACATCTATCCATAAAATTCTTCAAAGTAAACCCAACTAATATTGAAACCCAAATATTTTAATGATTTAATCACATAGTCTCCCAAGGTACAAATTAACATTTATCTCCAAATAAAATCAGTTGTTCTTAAAGTCTCATACTGAAAAGTAATTAACCTAATCACATATCCTCCATGATAGTTTAATAATTTCCATAGATAACCCAAAATCAACTTACTCTTGATTCATAAAATCATCCAACTAAAAAAAATAATTATTCAAACTAAACATGGACTTCACGTAGTCCAGTGGTAGGCGATAAATACCAGTCGCACTTCGGTTGTGGGTTCGATTCCCACAGCTTTGTCCGACACGACGAGTTGTCACACGGTCTGCATGTTGCCCCTTTTCCAAAACTATATAATTCTTAAAACATTCCCCAAAACGAGATAAATCTTCAAAAATAACCATAACATAAATTAACCTCAAGTTTATCTCATGTTGTTAATATTCCATCATAACGTATAGTAACCCATAATTACCTCAAAAGTAAGGATAATATAAACCCTAATGGTTACCTTTATAATTATTACCTGAACTTCCATGTGGAGTTGGTTATCTCATACATGATGTATTAGAGAACTCACCAAGGTTCAAGTGGTTGATCATGACACCTGATAGTTGGTTTATAATAACCACGATATTTCTCATTGAATCCCCCATTTCATCCAGTATCTTAATCAGAGAACCACCACAGTTTCCTTCAAACCCATTTTCACTTTGGTGCCTGCTATATCCATCCATTTACTAAAACCAGAAATGTCAGTGTGAGTATATCAATAAAATCATTATGTACTAAAGAGGAAGATAAACACTAAGATATACTTATCCAAGTTATCTCAAACTCATTGCAACCTTAAAAAATAACAATGACTCTATCTAATATAATAACCATTGTGGTTATACAAAACTTGTCACTTAACACTCTAACCTCTAAAGTTATATAAACCATCCTCTGATACCAACTATAAGGACCCAGCCTTAAACATTACTTATTATTGAATTAAATGAATAATTCACATTGAGGATCTTTTCAGGTTTAGAGTTTTAGAGAATTAGGACATAACTATTAAATCTCAAATGTTACAAAGTAGACACATCTACTCAGCTTCCATTTTTTTCAAAAAAAAAACTCTTGAACAAAAGAGTCATGTCAAGTTCCTTGTTTTAGACAGCCTGACATTTCCTTGATCCCATCTTTGACTCTATTCAACTTCATGTCCTGTGAAAAACATTTAAAAAAAACTTGGGATGAGCATAAAAAGATCAGTAAGGGTTATAACAATACGGAAAGAAAACATTAGTCCATATATACATAAGAATCATTGAAATCATACTTTACTCATAAATCATAAGCAATTTAACATACCTCATGAAATCATAAGATTTACGAATAACTCATAGAAATCATAAGACATAAAGGTAACTTGAGACAGTCACAACATTCTTACGTAGGGAGTAACCCTCATGGTTATGTTTGGAATACCCATCACAGTATATTCCCTAAATCTCTTTGGAGAAACCTTAACGTTTAACCCCTTTGAGTTACCCAATGCATTGGAGAGATATATCGGGCTCACCCGCCCTTAGTTTATCACGGAACCACCCGTCTTCATAAACAATGCCCAAGAACCATAACATAATCATAGCACCTAACTTAAGCACCAAATAAAGATAACATTCCCACATTTCAATAACAATACAACATTTTAAGATATTGAAATAATGAATCCATTCTAAAAACCATTTTCAAAACCATTTAAAACATTAAATAAAGAGATTTTTGAATCAAAGTCTCCCATTACACTTTGAAGCTTTTAACATTTAAAACCATTAATATACATATAAATAAATCATTCAAACCATATTTAAAACATGGATATTAATGAGAAATATTTATAATAATAAATCATTAAAACATTTAAAACGATATTTTAGTTAAAGGGTTTTTAAAAAAATGAGAGACACTTGAAAAAAAATAATTGAGTGATAACATTTATTCAGAACTTTATAATATTATGAGAATAAAAGGATTCATGATATAATATGTCAAAGGACAGTATATACACCATATAAGAGTGAATTGGTGCATAATAACAATGAAGTCTCAATAGAAATGCAAAATGAGATAAAATCCCTTATAAAGAAGGTATCCTTAAATTAAGGATAAATAATCTCATAATTATGTGTGAAAAATATAAATACACCAAATATAAGTGGATATTAAGTGTAAAACAATCATATGTTATTCACAAATATTCATAGGATGAAATAATCAATAACTACAAGTTGAACCCAAAGAAATCGAAATTGGGTTAAGAAGTTCCCTTGTAAAATTTCGACAGCCTAACGACGTCACTTTAAAATTCATAAAATGAGTTGATGAGACAAAAAAGGGTATCTCATCACTTGGAAATAAATTTTAAATCCATAAGGATATATAAGAACATATCCCTACATAATAATATGTAAATTAAAAGACATAACAAAAGAAGTCTTTTAAAAAGAGGAGGGTGAAAGGTTCCCTTACCGACTTGGGTATCTTTCGAAACATACACCCCATGAAAGAAGGAAAATACAACATTGATGTAAATAGTCATAAACGAAATTATATTACACAAATATTAGAATAATGGTCAGTACATATACCACTCAAAGGAAATGGTGGAAAATGTAGCATAAATTTCACGGGAATAAAGGTGAGATGAAAAATCCCTTATGAAAACTCGGTAGCCTAACGACGCCACTTAAAACATCCAAAAATGGATTGATGAGAGAAAATAGGGTCTCTAATCATATTAACATAAAATGTAAATAAAGAGGAATATAAAAGAGCATCCACCAACATAAGAAATATGAGCTTAAAAGAAGTTACATAAAGGAAAGTACTTAAAAAGAAAGAGAGAGGTTGAATCTCTTACAAAAATTCGGCAGCCTAATGGCGCCACTAAAAACTTCAAAAATGGATTGATGAGAGAAAATAGGGTATCTCATCATATGAACATAAAAAATTACAGTAAGAGTAATATAAAATAACATCCCAATCATAAGAAAGATGAGCTTAAAAGGAATGACATAAAAGAGTGTACTTAAAAAGAAAGAGAGGGGTAGGATCCCTTACCTCAAGTCTGACTTGTCTTGTTCGTTTCATTATATTCCTGAATAATAAACTTTGGTCCATTTATAATTTCTTAAGTAACTCCTTTAAAGATTATTATTAAGTTCATATCACTTATTATAATGTTATAATAATGGTTTAATAATGTTAGTTCATATCAGACGTTTTTACCGATGTTTGGTACATGAGTAAAAAAATGAACTTGTTTGAAAATGATTTCCCATGTAGTTATAAGTAAATCATTTCCATAATGGTATTAATGATTAAAATATCATATATATCAAGTACATATTCATTTAATACTATTCCATAACATTTTGAGATGAAAAATGAAAAGCACCGTTCTTGGAGACAGTAGGCCGTACGTACGCATGAATGCTACTTTCATTTTTTTGTCATATTAATGGAATTAAAAATAAATGATATATATACATATATATATATATATATTATAATTCCAGTATAATATATATGTTATATAGGTCACATATGTTCATTAATTTCATTATTTATACATTCCATGTATTGCATGAACGAGTCACATCACCTGAGGGGGCGGTAGTCCACACTTCCTCATATGAAATTATCGCATTTGCACAATATGAAAAGAATAATGGTATGTTTTAAAAATAAATACAGAAGCATATAGTAAACATAAATACCATATATATCATATATAAAATACAGTGACATCATAATGGCCACCTTTAAAGGTGTTAAAAGAATATTGAACAATCATCGTTTCGTGAGGCAGAAAATCGCCAACCACAGAAACAGTATGTTCTTTAACCATTAGATGAAAGTGTGTGTAGGTTTAGCTCTAATACTTATCATAAAAATATCCCAGTGTATTTAAGATACTGGTGTTGTTACAAAAGAAAGGAATAAAAAGAGTTTAGGGGGTTGGAGAAGCAAAATAAAACATAATAACACAAGAGAAGACACTACCTTTAAATCAGGTAACTCTTTTTTATTTGAGGTCAAAGGCTTCCTTGGAAAGACTTCTGAAAATATTTAGGCTTCTAGGAGTAATATAGTTATGTGGAGAGAGAAAATGGGCAGGGTTTGTCCGAGCCAAAGGCTTTAGAGGTGTGGGTAAGGTGGTAGAGGTGGAGGCCTGTTACAAGAGGAGAGGAGGGGTACTCTTGGAAAGTCTTGAAAAGTAACATTATTATAAAATTCTTTTCGGATTTTAAAGGTCCCAAAATTATATATTTCGAGTATAAGGTGATAATATTTTTAAATACACACATCCAATAGGTTTTTGACAAGTTTAGGTCTTAGATTTTACATTATCTTTTCATTTTATTTAAATCGTTAAATAATGAGGTAATCGCTGCATCATCATGGTGTCATAAATAATTTACTTTATTTAATGTCTAAAAATTATAAAAAAAATATAATGATGTAGGAAATATTTTTATCTTTATAATTAATATTTATATTAAAAAATATGACTTGTATAACCCCATGTAAAAATTGTTTTAGTAAAACAACACATGTTTGTGACATTTTAATTTTAACTTTAAATAAAAAGTTATTAATGTCATTTTCCTACCAAAGTGGATCCATGGGGTCCACAAGTTGACACATGGATTGTATTGGTCGTCCATTACTCATCCAATAAGGGTAGGACATGTGTCAAGGTCATTTCATATTATTATAACATTATCTTTACTTTAAATTACACTAATTACCTTTAATTGCGATTAATAAAACTTAAAAGTTACTATTCACTAGAAAATTATTTTAATCTCATTGAACAACATTTTACATAATAATGACAACCATGTATGTTGGATTTCTTAAATTTAAAACACAGAAGTGGTAAAGTTTGATTTAAACAAAAAATTAGTTTTTAAACTACCACTTAGTGGTTTCACTATTAATCAAAAATTGAAGTTTTTCAGAAAAATACCAAACATTCACCATAAGCTATATTTGATATTCCAAATTCAAAAATGATGTCTATTTTACAAAATTCAAAACATATAAGTTACATTAATTAATTTAATAATTAATTCCTGCTGTCAGAACAAATAGCGTGTTTTTATGAAACAATATATATCAAAAGATTGACACTAGTTTAAGTCCAATTTCAAAGTGAAATTAATTCCAATGACCACCATTAGATTAAATGGTAAAAATATTTTATAATTTCACTTTAAAACCAATTCAAAAGATGATATAATCATATAAATAAATTATATTAAAAAGAGGTTTTGAATAAAAATACAACATTTTTCACTTATTCATTAAAAATGAACTTTATCGTAAAAATAAAATTTTTTTACACAAAGTAAATTTTGATATCCCGATTTTAAAGAAGAATTTTTTTTTGTCAAATATAACACATAAAATTGTCAAAAAGTGGATTTAAAAGAGGTTCTCCATCAAAAGGCGGTTAATCGACCTTTTAAAGAATATTAGAATCTTTACGCTTAAAATTGGATTCATTATCATTTTTAATCCTCTAAAATTTATTGTAAAAAGTAAAAATATTTGAAAAACATATATAATAATTTTTAGTTAGTTATTTTCATTCCCGTCATTACAACGGCTAGGTGTTAACTACCATTTAAAATAAAATTATTTTATTATTAGAGTGCAACATAAGATTTCAAAGGAACTCGTTGTTACGTATTGGGTAATCCATCAAGTATAGAGTTCCCTTTAAATTATTATTAAAATTTTATTCAAAAATAGGGATAAATATAAAATGTCATATTCTTTATTTACCTGGGGTGTTACACAGACATAGACTAAAGGACATAATCAAGACCAAGAAAACACAAATTGAACCTAGGTGGATGATATAAGACATGTAGTCCACATACACATAGTTTAGTGTCATATGGTTAGTTGTCTAAATAATAGATACAAAACATGCAATAAGAAGAGATTGACCACATGTTGTGCGGGTCACCTACATGTCATGCACTTCCTATTGAGGAAGCTTCTTAATCTCATATCCCAATATTTTGGAATTATATTTTGTCTCGATTGTATCATATCCTATGATCTTTTAATGTATAATATATTGGTGGCCTACACTATTGATTTTTTAGATTTTATAAAATATGTTCCATGAGTGATGCTTTCTTTGATATGCTCGATGAAAGTAGTGATCAGACATGATAATAAAATTGTCACCCTCGTGTCGTTTCTGGGAATTTGTCTTATATCCATTGGAGTGGTACCCTCTTGTAAGGTTATGGAATGGGTCCCCTTTCTACTAATTGTAACCATATCATGGAGTCAGAGAATGAATCCTCTATCAACTGAGTGGCACCCTCATATAAAGATAGGGAAAGGTCCATCAATAATCAAAGTGGAACACTCAGGCTGGGATATCAAATGGGTCCACAATATACCAATTTATTGGCAACCTCCTATAGATTGAGGTCATGGTTCATTGACCATCAAAGTGGAACCCTCTTGTTGGGATATGAAATGGGTTCTTTATATGCCATTTTTGTGGAACCCTCATTTAGAGTCAGGGCATGGTGCATCTACCATTGTATTGGAACCATCATTTTGAAGTGGGAAATGAGTCCTATATATATAGATTATATCCCATTGATAGTGTGAGTAAGTGGTGAGGTGTACCACCACACATATACTTCTTTACAAAGACATACACGACACTAGATGTCATTGATGGACCTTTTGAATCTAATAATAGTCTATTTTTATAGAATGGTCTATGAGATGGAGATCTCATTTCTCTATCACATGGGTCTCTAATAAGATAATACATATATATCCTTATTTAGGGATTAAATTTCACTCTTTCTATGGGTTAATCTATATTATTCTATCATGTATATTATTTATCACCCCTTCCGCTTTTGTAGAATCCCACAATATATGTATATAATCAATCCTATATTGGATTTCCTAGAACATGTCATGTATTGTAAAGATAAATATAGGTTTTTTATGATTTCATAGGAGAATAGGGATAATTTAGTGAATTTGACCATGTGCAGTTGTTAGGGCTTGGAAATGTTGAGTCGGGGATCAAAGAATTTATCTTTTCATGTAATTTTCATGTTGTGATATCATTCTATTTGTCATTTATTTTCCTCTTTAAATTTTGTATTATGTTATAATACTCTTATATTCTACAATGGTTACTACATAAAGATTTATTCTCTATACATTTACATGATTTATTATTATTCATCATCACATTTGATTCATGATGGATTTGTGTGTGTGTTCAAGAACATTAGAAAAATTCCACCCATATTAGTTATTTTTTTTCACTAATCACCAACCCCTGGCCATTGGAAAAGGACTTGGGGTATTGGAATCATGGATTTCTACTAGATAGGATGGCCTTGATGGGTCATGTTGTGATAGATCAGTATCACAGTTCGTTCTACCTTGGCCTTATGTTTGGAGTCTTTTCCCTTGATCATTTTTGGTTTTTAATTTAGAGAATCCTATAAAAGTGTCTCTAGTATTGATTTTGGAAAAAATATCCTAGTCACGGCATAGCAGCCATTGTGTCCATTCACTAGGAATCTAACTACCTACTTTCCAACTCAGCATGAGGACACATTACATACAGATAACATTGGTACAAAAATCATTAATGAAGGGATATTTTATTTTTATTCTTAGGTAACATCCCCATATATAAATATGATCATCAAACCATTGTATATATTTATTTAATATTTTGGATTCATAAGTGAGTATAGCATGCCAGATAACCGTTTTCGAATTGTTATGATGATATGATGTGTGATGTGGCCACATTTAAGGTATCATCATGTCATGTCATACCTCTTTATTGAAAGGTAGAATCACCCCCACCATTATAGTAGAATTAAGTAATAAAAGAGAAGGATGAGGATTCATACATGAAGAGAGCACTACAATAGTTATAGTTCAAGATGCTGATGAGGTTTTGTGGTGAGCTTGATTCCCAAGAAGTGGACTACTAGATTGAGTCAGCAGTATGAGTTTTTTTTTTGCTTTTCCAGACAATGGCTAATATGTTTGTTGCAATGGCCACCAACCTCTCACAAAAAACAACTGGGAACTTGTGAAGTATACTATTATAGATTAATAAAGAGACAATAATCTCATGGATTGACTAATTAAAGTTTCTTAATGAGATATATTAACCATCGTTCATATGATTAGATTATTTTTAGATGATTTTGATCTATAACAAGGATATAATTAAATTTATGAGTATAATTCAAGGTTCACAGACCATATGAGTTCCTCCCACAACATGATTTTTAATGGGATCATTAATGTATAAAATTTGTGTAGGGTCTATATAGATTCATTTACATCAGTGTGGTAACCCAATGCATTCCCATTTCTGATGGATTGTTAATGTGGGTGATGGTGATAGGTATTTTCATATTAGAGTGACTTCATGAAGCTGGATATAGATGTAGAAGATATAGGGATGATTCATCCAAATTAGCTATCATGTGTTAGTTGTAAGGACAATGTTTTATGATAACTTCTTGGGATTGGACTTGTGTATGTGGCCATGTAGCTCAAGAATCACGCAGGGGACGAGTGAATCCAATTGAGGGATTTTTCTATGCATGTAGTGGACATGGTAACATGGAAATTGATTTACGAAACAATATACTAATGTGGGAAAACATATAGTGGATGTACAATAACTGTAGAGTCTAGATCATGATCCTGGATCTCCCATGTGAGGTTAGGGAGGCCCCCCCGAGAGGTGAAGACGGTCAGGATAAGGGGGGGATCAAGGTTGAGCAGAAGCTGGTGGACCATGTTACGATCTCCAACCACAAACACTACGAGGTGACCCATTTCATGCTTAGGGTGCTTGCGATCGGGATCGTGGGTAGATAAAAGCAATGCAGGCATATGACACAACATCTTAATAGATCATTAGTAGTATGATCTATGTTTATTATAATATTTCTTCAGTACTAGTATATATAAGTGCAAGCCATTCCATTATCTCTTCACACATACTGAGAGAGCTAGGGAACCATATTAAAGTATAATACCAATAAGTGTTCCTTATGGTTAATATGTGAAAATCATTATCAATATCTTTTTTCTTCCAGCTATGTGTGCTATCACATTGTGGATATAGTAACTATTGAGAAATTTTAGAAATTTTATAAATTTCATGGATACCATATGATTTCATGTTTTATATGGGTTTTTATTCCACAATATTATCCATGATGAACTTATAATATAAAAAATAATGATGACTTTTCTTGGAATACATGAGATTATCCAAAATGTTCATGATTCCATCTTTTTTAGATGATTTTATGTACGTCATTTCTAAGGATTTTATAAGTCTAACACGAAGTATATTGATGAATTTTTCAATTAAAAACAATATGTGACTATTTTGATTTTTTTTGGCATATTAGATGCCCCATACCGAACTATGAGGCCAACAATTGGAGTCAGAGAACCATTTATATTTAAGATTTATCAGGCCTAGTCTATCCCCTTTGGTATCTCCAGTGATATTATTTAAAATGAAATATAGGAGCACATATATTTTTTTATATTATCATCTCTTGAACTAGGACATGATAAATTAATTTTACCATTTTTTAGGATAAATGAAATCATTGATTAGTTGTGGTTCATGAGATGGTTATCGAATATATATCATAGGTCTTTCTATCATCCATTGAGAGTACATGAGTCTTATATTCCAAACCTATCATTATGTTGTTTCTATGAAAACCCTGTGTTCTTGTTGATTTCATTAGGTGTGAAAAATTCCCATCTATTTTATGTTCATTGATTAACTAGGTATTTTAGATGTACCTGGTCCCATCTTTTCTTGTCTACACTATTTAAATACCCATATAATCTTTGTTACATGATGATCATGTATAGAACATGAGGATGGACATAGACTGGCATCAGGAGAACCAAAATAATGGTTAGCCACCCTTATGCCATTTCAAGAAACATAAGGTCTACATTATAGGGAATTCCATTTCTAAGCATTGATTAGTTTTGGGACAGATAAAAATTGATGTGTTTCTTATGTAGGAGCTACCAAACAAAGTGTCATAGGTGTAGAGTTTTCATATCTTTTAAGGGTACTAAATGTGGTTTGTGGAAGAATTACCATGCATTATTTCCCCTTTTAACACCATGAGGATGAAAGAGAATACCTTTATGTATATAGAGTAGTTAAAAACAGGTATCTATAATTTTATAATGAGGATTATGATCTCTCTTATTTTGATATTATTGAATGAGGAAGTGGAGTACATTTTATATTGTGATTCCTTCAGAGATGGTCTCAGTTGAGTGTTCATATAAAGGTATGTAGTTATTGGATATGGTTCGATGTGGTTGAGACCCCATGAGAATAATAATGTGTCTTAAAACATCGATATGGTATTTTTAGTCTTTAGTATGATGATATTTAGGAATTACTTTCTATAATAGAACACTGTTGTTAACTTAGGAAATCGTAGTCTTAAAAAATTATTCACATAGAGATACATGAACATGATATAGAGGAACTTGTTATATTTTCTTTAGGGCTATGAATTTAAGATAATATGTACTCATGGTAAGAGAAACATGGTGGAATTTGACCTTTTCAGGAATTCATAAGATCTATTAAAACATAGGGCAACTGAATAGTTAGTTTTGTTATGGCTGACCCTAGTATAGAGGAGGATGAATTTTTTCATCAATTAATGTTGCTGAAATATATAATTCTCTAGAATGTTAGAGATTACTTATAGGTATCCTTCTACTTTGCAGTCTTAAATGACTAAATAACCATATGAAATTCATGATATGGAATTTATAATGAAGAAAAACACATCTCCCAGTTCCAGGAAAGGGAAATGGTCATGATCATGATGTAGGAAGTGGTGATGAGATAGTTTCACAATTCTTCATTGAATGTACACCTTATTGTGGGGAAAATGTAACAATACCATTACTGGTAGCAATTTTTTGCATTCATGTGAAATTGTATAGTTGAGTTTATTTATTAGGGAATCACAATTCTATAGGTAAAGGCTATGCACTAGGTCTTGACATGTTTGTTATAGCCACTTGATATCCCATAGTGTAAATGGTACAAAATTTCCATGGGCTTCACAACATGAATTCTGAATATAGTGAGATACCATGATTCCATCTAGCTACTAGTTGACCACCATATGAAGTTAGTTCAAATACTTACTATTGTGTAGCAGAGTTCATTGGAGATTTTGGGGAATTCGTACATATGGGAGTTCATTCACCTTCATGGGATTCCCTTGATTGTCTGTATACATGTTGTGTGGTTCAGATCACAGTTGTGGAGAGGATAATATGAGGCATTCATTATCCATATGAGGAAAAATATTTACTTTTTACCCATGATAGATTTTCCAACCAAGAGAACTATATTTTTTTGATGATATGATGTGGGTTTTTGGGTTATAGATTTCCCATGGCTGGGAGGATAAATTAACAATGGGGAATTTTCTAAAAATAATTGCGATCACTATGCTATCGACAAAGAACATTTAGAGGTCCTATATGGGAGACCCTACATGTCACACATATAATGGAGTGAGATTAATGAGGCATATCCAGTTGTTTAGATATGGTGATATAGAAAATAGTGAATTCCCATATGATCTCCCATAAGATGTTGATATCTCAGAGTAGGTATTATTCATAGGCATATTGATATCGTATACCCTTACCATTCAAGAATGGATACCATGCATTAATTAAAGTCTCCAAATGAATAGTATTTTAGAGATTTTTCTGGATTTAATGCTATCCAAATGGTTCTTTAGGATGTTCAAGATCTTACAGTGTGTTTGCAAGAATTCATACTACCTATCCCTATACACACAGTTGCGGTGGGTGAATTCCGTCTTCCAAGTGTCATTGATGATGAGATACATTTATGATCACAGACATGTTGTTGACTATAATGAGTTTCACATGCAGGGTGGAACCACATTTTCAAATCACATTGTGATTATTGAGGATTGATAGAAGAGGATCATATGGGAATAGTCCATTCCATTGGATTGCTACACTTGGTTCATTATTCTTGTTATTGGATCTTGAACATTAGTGGTTTTTGATTTTTTCTTAGGAATTTAGTGTGATGGGTATGAAATTAGGAGGAAATATTAACACTTATTCATTTTTAAGAATCTCCCATATGGATCTCTTTTCTTTTTAAAAAAAAAATTATTATTTTGGTTATACGACATGAGGCACATGGTTTTCCAAAAAATTTATACAAACCATGCGACCTTGAACATGTAACTGTGTAGTCGGGTGGAGTTTTTAGACAGAGGATACTGCACGTCTTGCGAATGAAAATTCAGTACATGGTGGAAAACAATATAGTAGGTTTCTATTAGACATATATGGTTCCATGGTCACCACATAGTTTAAAAAACTGTTCGGGATATAAATGTACAATGTCCAAAACATTATAAATTTTTAAAATGACCATAGTGTCCCCTCATGTTTCCCCCCAACCCATCCCTCTCTACTCCATTCAAGCTTCTGATCCCTAGGCACTTCCCTCCCTTCCACTTGACTCCTTTAGATACATTATCTTGGTGTATTTGACATCAAGGTATATATATGAAAATGGACATCCTCTTTGATTTCCCATATTTTATAGGGTTTTTATTGTTCTACATTTAGGGTTCTTATCTTTGATGTGATGGGTAATACATTAAGGGTTGAATATTACTATTTAGGGTTTGTTCTTGATGTTTTTTGTTCAATATATCAATTATAGGGTTTTATGGTGGTCTATTTGAGGGTTCACATCATTTTTTGGAAATCTCCAAGTAATAGGTTGGGGCTTCCATGATTTATAATTTTTTAAATTATTATATCTTGATTTCATGTGATTAAAAATATGTCAATAGTTTAATTGTGTGGTTTGAATTATATATTTGGAGTGTTTTGCATGTAAATGTGATGAAAGTGTATTTTCTATGTTAAATGGTTATGTTTTCATGTGTTTCATATTGTGACATTTCATGGGAATATTTTATGAATTGATTTAGGGATGGGAAATGTGTTTTCAAAGTAAATTGAAGTGAGAATATATTTGAAAGTAATTTTTTGAAAAGAAATGGATTTTTATGGATATATTTCTTCCTTGTTTCATGATTTTAATTTGATTTTTGAATTAATTAGAAGCTTGGGAACATGTTTTATGTGAAATTTTATTATGTGTATATTGGAAATAGGCAAGGAAAATGAAAACGGTAAATTTAATTTTCTATTTTTCTTGTTTTCTTGATTGGGGATTTATGAATAGTTTATGTAGTGTGAATTTTTTTTATAAATGGGTTTCATGTTTTTTTGAAATAAAAAATTGGATTTGTTTGTGTGAGATGATTATTTCTATAGAGTATTTATAATAATTTGAATGTGTGTAGGAAAAAATATGTTTTTATATCATGTTAAATGAGGGATTGAGGACAAATGAATCTCAGGTATCTAGGTGCGAAGGCTAGTTCTAGTACGCTAATGATTCATCAGTGGCTTTTACAGGTATAAAATTTATGGAATGATGATTATTAAAGTAACTAAAGTATGATGATGATTTATCACCTATAGAATTTGGGTTGTTTATCCTCTTTAGTAGTTCATGCAAGAGGAGGATAAATATTGTTCTTACTATAGAACATTTCACTATGCATCGATTTTCTAGTGTCACACATAAGCTATATTAAACCTAGGGATCTACTAATGGTTCCCTCTTGAGACTTATTAAATATGGAACTATTAGCTAGAGTATAGTGGACATTGAGTAAATTTTATCTTAAAGAGTGTTTATCTTAATAAAGGTTTTCTTTGAAAGTGTTGTGATGAAAATGGGATTTCAATATAAAATAATGGAAATGATTTAAAGGATTTTACATAAATAATCATGTTAATTCTATTTTTACGTTGTAGAATGGAATCCTTATTTTGTGGTGGAATCCTTCTTGGATTTGGATCACACACTACATATATATTTAAGTGTATGTAGATTTGTTTGAATGACTCATGTAAATAAAATGTGAATTTTATAGGTGGATTCATGTTGCTAGAGTTCTTCTCATGTGGGTTTGGTGGTTGTGTCTTGAGGGTGACATCTGTCTTGTAATTTTGAGGTCATTGGGTTATTTTGATGTTTCCCATTATGTAGTGGAATTTTTAATATTGGTTAAATTTTTTAAAACATTGAATCTAAAAAAAAGCATTCCTTGTTTTGTTATGGTGATTGAGATTTTGTCTCATTTAAATTTTTTGGTTTTTATGTTTATCTAAATGGGTGAAATCATTTCAAATGTATAATATTGATACCTAGGCACAAGTTACTAGCCTATAGGGATAGGGAATACCCTTCGATCCATGCCACTGACCAGTATGAGTGTCAGGTTACATTGAACCCCAGATTGGTTTGTGATGAAATGGTATCATAGTAGTTTACACTATATTAGTAATGTTATTTGGGAAAGAGTCTAGGTATACCGAATATAGTATTTTATTGGAATTAGGTTCTATTTACAAGTAGTGTTCCTGCTATAACGCCTAATTATATGACTCTAGTTTTGATGTGAAGCCAAGTTTTTTTTGTGTTCGTTGGTCCTTATGTCTTGTTTTTTTATTGGGAAATGAAAAGAGTATTGGGATAATGTTATTTGTGAGATCAAAGTTCCTAGAAAGCCATGTGGAGCCTGGGACATGCTTCTGCATTACATTATGTGATGGTTTTGTGACTGGAATATGACTACCAACTCTATGGAAAAGTCTCCCACTGAAAATAATTTCCTTGTGAATTGTTTTTTTCTACTAGGGATGTGAAAATTATTCTGAACACTGTAATTTGGGAATTGTAAAAATCTATATTTTAAAGATGAACTAGTTTTGTCTTGGGAATATGGAAAATATTGTCTCAGAATCATTATGAATGAATCTTTTGAAAATTAATTTTTTTATTAAATTACTTCTAAGTAAATGGGGATGATTTCATCAGATTGGAATTTGATAATCAAAACTTGTGGTTTATTAAAATCATATTTTTAAGAATACATTTTTTGAAGAGGGTTTGGAATTTTATTCACCCAAATAAATTATTTATGTAATGATATTTTTTGTTTTGATTGAAATAAAATATAATTATGTGTGGAGTTTAAAAATAATCTTCTTCATTATTTAGTGGTTAGTAAAATTTTATATTGATATATGAATTTTTTAAATGGGAATTAAATTGAGAAATTGAATGTGTGGTTTGAATGATTCATTTCATAAATTTGAAAAGTATTTTTTGAACTTTGGTATTTCCATGAGTGACCATATTCTTGGATACATATGGATAGTCGATGGAACGAATGGATGAGTTCCTGGATCGGTACGATTGGATGGGTTCCTGGTGTGGCATGAGAACATGAATTGTTTTGGTGCAATGGGATACCCATGGTGAGTGTGAATCCCCCTGACCATGATTCCCTTTAAAACATGATTTTAGTAGAAAATTTGATGTTTTAATAACCAGTGGTTGTGTGGAATATCCCATTTTTATTTGGGAATATATCATTTATGGTTTCTTGAATTTGCATATATTTTCGGTTTATATGGCATTTTAAGTCTGGGTTACTATTGATGAGCTAGTTTTGAGATAATTATTACCGAGTTCATTTGAGAAGTGTTCAAGAAGCTTTTGAGTTTTCCCTTGTTTGACCAGTGATTGGTTGCGGTGAATTAGGGCTGATGGATCTTCTTGGATTGAGTTCGTTGTATCCTTTTTGTGATGTACACACCCACACAATGTATTGATGGAAATCATGATGCAACAATAGGTGGTTTACCATTATCCGTCCCTCTAGTTGATCATACTGTGGATCTTATTCTTAGGATTCAAAAGATGAACCCTCCTCCATTCTATGATAATGATAATCCTCCTAAAGAAATTTTGGGATATGGAAAATTTTTATGTTGTTTAGTTTCCTTGGGTAGTCAGTTTTTCTACAATTATGATTGAAGTTTCTATCTGGATTTGGGGAAGGGAATTCTATTTATGAAGGTGGAAATTTTCTTTAGATTGTTGGTTGTGGCTGTGGTTATAAAACAAATTTGGATCATTCATCAGATTATTCTAAGAAAGTGACTGTGTTATGCCATTAGTTCAACATGTACTTTCATGAGAAGCCATCATTTTTACTTGCAAAAATATTTTACTATTCGGGACTCTGCTTAAAGTCATATCCTTTGTAATGCTTATATCAAGCATTATAGTCATGTATGGTGATGTTTAAGTGGTGTAAATTTTTTGGAGTTAAAAAAATATATTTTAAAATAAGCATGTTCTTCTTTCTAGAATTCCTAATTTCTCCATTCCAAATAGATTTTACATTCATGTGTTCTTATTTCTATTTTTTCAATGTAAGTCAAAATGGATGATAGGTTTGGGACTTATAGGCCCCTATTTTAAAAAAATAACTATGTTGAGGCGATTTATGTTCTATGGTGTGTTTTTCTACTTTCAGTTTTTCTATAGTTTTGTGAAGTCACTCATGAAACCAATGTATGTGATCCAATTGGATATCTTCGAAAACCGACTATGAGGGATGAGATATGTCAAACATTAGGGATCCAACCATAGTCATCCGAGTGATAGTGGAGTGTTATCAAGAATCACATGATGTGTAATGGACTTTGATCTGGCTTTGTCTCTATTATTTATTTGGGACTATTCAATCTTCCTCTTCCTAACACTGTTGTTTTTGAAGTGTACAATTCTGGGGGTAAATGGTGTAAATAACTCATTCTTCATTGTGACTCATGTGGCTGGACAAGTTTCTCCTTGTAAATAAGGATGAATTATTGTATAATTTTCTAAAACACTATTATTTTTACATTTTTCAATGCAATCCTTCATATGGTTTTCCTAATGTGTCCATACTTTTAAATCATTTTCAATTTCGGTCTGTACTCACCTGGAAGAAGTAATGTCCCATGGGGAACGTTGAACAATGTAGTACATTCTATTTTGATGGGAGTTCATCTTGTCATATTCTTTGTTAAGGGGGTTGTTGTTTTGGGCATGTTGGTCCATGAAGAAAGTTATTATGTTGGAAAATTTCATGTTTCTATTTTGTTCTATGCTATTTGTTTAAGTCAATTCATTATTATGGTGGGGAGACTCACTATAGTTTCATCTAGAGTTTCTTCCAAAATAAGTCGGTGCTAGTTTTCTCTATGGGTGGGGATTCCATTTGGGCCTCCCTGTTTTAGAAATATTATTGAGCCTCTGGTGTATCCAAGAATCCAAATTTGTTGTCTAATGATGCTGACTTTAAGTTTCCATTCAAAATAAACACGGAAATTTTGGTGTATGCCCAAATTTTTTGTATTGAATTATGAATTGTAAAGGTTGGGGTTCCATTATTCAATGATTTTGGATACGTGTTATGAGATTCATTTGATTATGTTGGAATTTTTCCATGATTGAGAGGTATTTTGAATTATAAAGAATCCATTCCTCTTGAATCATTAACTAGAGGAGTCGTAGATTTTGAGGGGAATAAGTCATGTGGTAGGGAGACCATTTTGACCTCCCCCTTTCAAACATGTGAACCAATTTTTTTGTTTGGGGTGTATGCGCTCTCTTCTTATTTTATATTAATTGTAAAACTCCGAGATCTATAGAGGAGTATCATTTTTTTGAAATCATGCCTTGTTTGGATTTCGGGTGGTGAAAAGTGTTATGGGGGGGGGGGGTATTATTGCACCCGTGAATTTATTATTGTTTTTGGATCTAGTTTATTCATGTGTTTTGGTTTCTCTCTCAATAACTGGGTGTGAAGGTTCTAAATTTCTGAGTATTTCATTATACTTATTCTTTGCTACGCTTCCCCCTAAAAGTTTTCATTTTTTTAGAGAAAAAGGTAAATTTGGATCATATATCATGAGACCCATGGTTGGTGTATGGTTAGTTGAAACCATACAACCCGACCTAGGTAATGGTTCCAAAGGTGGGAAATTTTAGATAGACATTACTACACAGCCTACACATGACTAGTCAGGTAGTTTGGGATAACCATGTGGAAGGTTCCTCTTAGATAGAGAGGTGCTCACAGTCACCACACTATTTAAAAAACCATGCATCATAATTGTGTGGGATGTCCAAATCATTAAAAAAATAAAAAATTAATTTGGTGTCCTTTTGTGAATTTTCAACCAATCTACCATTATCTCTACCATTAGTGCTTATCAACCCTAGATTCCTCCCTTCCATACTCACGACTCCCTTGGATTACCTTATCTTTGTGTATTAGGCATTGAAACTTCATGGGATCTTCATTGAAGTGGTCTTTCTATTCGATTTCTCCTATTTTCTAAGATTTATCTCATTCATTTTTAAGTTTTCTTATCTCTATTAGGTTGGGCAGTATCATTAGTGTTTAATGTCATTCATTAGGGTTTGATCATAATGTATAGTGTTCAATATTTCCTTGATTGGATTTTGTGGTGGTGTGGTTGAGGGTTTTCATCATTTTCTTGAAATATACAAGTAATGGGTTGGTGGTTCCATGCATTAGGATTTTTATATGACTTTATCATTCTTGATTGTGTTTAAAAATATATTATATAGTTTAATATTGGGTTTTGAATTATATTATTGGATTGTTTTTGCCAGTTCATATGATGAATGTGATTTTTTAAGGGAGATGTTTATGTTTTCAAGTGTACATTGTTTTGGTGATTATTTGGAATGATTTATGAATTTTATAAATGATGTGAAATGGGTCTAAAATATACATGAGGTGAGAATGTATTTCAATGTTATTTATAATAAAAGAAATGGATTGTTATGGAAATATGTATATATTATTGTGTACTTTTAATTTCAATTGTAAATTATTTAAATTTTTGGGATGCATGTTTAAAGTCGAATCTCTCTATGTGTGAATTTGAAAGGGGCCTAGCCAGTGAAAATGGTTATGTTAACTACATATTTTTCTTATGATTTTTAAAATGGGGATTTATGAATTGTGCAAGTAGTGTGAAATGTGTTTATAAATGTTTTTGGTGAGTATATAAAGTGGAAATTGGTTTTCTTTTAGTAAAATAATGATTTCCCCAGTGTATTTATATTGACTGAGATGTGAATGTGAAAAATGGTGTTTTTTGTTACATGTGATATGTGATATTGAGGATAAGGTAATCTTAAGTATCTACGTGTGTAGACTAATTCTTGCATGCTACTATTTTGGAAGTGTATTTTCTTGGATTAAATTATCGAGATTGACGATTAAAACACTAATTAACTTTGATTTGACTGATCACCAATAATATTTTGAATGTTTCTACTCTCTATTGGTTTGTGCAAGAGGATGCTGGTAGTTGTGGTTATTATACCACGTTTCAATGAGGTATGCGGTTCTATTTTCTCACTTGATCTAGATTAACCCTAGGGATTTACTCATGGTTAACTCCTGAGACTTACGAAATTTGGTACCATCTGTCGGCATATAGTGGACCATAATTACATTTTATCATAAAGAATGTTTATTATAATAAATGGCTTCATTGAAAGTGTTGTGGTAAAAATGGTATTTCATTACATATAAGTTTTCTTGTAAATGATTAAAATATTTTATATAAATTATCATGTAAATTGTATTTTACTATTATATATTATAATAACTCTTCTTGGGTGTCATCCTAATAGGATTTGGATCACACCCTAGATAAACCTTTGGGTGTATGTAGACTTTGTTTGTATGAATCAGGTAATTGAAAGGATTGTCGTGCGATAGAATTTGGGTTTCTAGAGTTCTTCTAATGGTGGTTTGATTATGGTTTCTTTAGGGTTCCATCCATCTCGACATATGGAAGTTTTTGGGTTATTTTTTCATTTCCCATTCAATTGTGTAATTTTTATTTTTGGTTGAAAATTCTAAAACATTTAATCTGGAAAATTTCATTCTTTGTTTATCTATGGTTACTCATCTTTTGTATCATTAATTTTCTTAGTTTTTATGTTTATATAAATGTGTGAAATTGTTCCCAAGGTATACTTTTGAAACTCATGACCTATTTTCCAGCCAGGGGGGTTCGGGAATGCCTTTCAGACCTTGCCACAGACCGGGTCAGATGTCAAGATATATAAAACTATGACTTAGTTCACTGCATTGTTTGTGTGCTGGGAAGTATGAGAGAACATAGAATAACATTTAGAATGAGAATAAATTGAATTGGGATATTTATCTCAAAACTTTTATTTACTTTCCTATATTTCAAATATTGAAATAATGAAGGATTAAATATTTTATAGTCCTTATTATAAACATCCAAAACATTGAAATATATCTAACAATATTTCTAGAACTATTAATTGGGACAGAACACAATTACTAGGACTAGTGTGTCTATGATTAATTTTATAAAGAAATAAAACACTATTTTATATCACGTGAGAAAATTTCTTCCAAAATAAAGGGAAATCTCCTAAAATGTGTCTTGAAATTTAAATAGGAACCCATGATTGAATTTTATGCCTAGGATTTAAACTTAGCATGATCCAAAACGAGTTGGCATGGGATGGTCATATAAAAGTAGCCCATGGAGGGGTTTTTACATGAATTAGTTATTTACATATTTATTTAATTCATTAAAAAACAAAAAATGTAATCCTTTATAAGATGATGTTATCGAGAATATCCATCACAATCTATGTATACCTTGGATCATTAAAGTGTGGAATAAAATGTTCATTGATTGATTGATATCGAAAGACGATGAGAATCTAGATCCATAAAAATTGAGGCACAATGAACACAATAGATCACCAATCATTTGAAGTTACATTTTTCAACACAAGATGATGAAATCTTAATGTAAGAAAATATTTTTTTAAATCATCCATTATAATAAAATTATTTATCTTGATCATACTATATTTATTTTAGAAAAATTAAAAATCATCAATTTCATGAGCCTAAACATCATATTAGATGATATATTCAGTTTTTTAATATGATTATGCCTATTCACTCACCCTAGCTATCACCAATTTAAGTCATTATAAATGAACATGTGAAGAATTATTATTGCACCAAATTTGTTATGATTTTCAATGAACATTCTTCTTTTCTTAGTAGTTAGCCTATGAGGATACAATTTGACTTTTTTGGGATGGTTCGAGCAGAATCAAACCCCCATACTCATAGTGAATTTGAGTGTGAAGAGTGGGTTGATAAATATGAGATGTATTCATATAAAATGTTGGATATAGGTGATTCCACTAAGTATAAATATTCTATAGAGGCTATGGGATACCAATGAAGAAGTGAAATTATGTGTATGATTCGATGAAACTAACACAAATCCATTTTCTAACAATCATAGGTGAAAATTCGATGAACAAAGGATACTCCCATTGATTTCTAGTGATAATTTAGTAGAATCGTAAATTGGAAGGGAAGATCAAGGATCCATGGAGTAGATAAATAATTCTGTAGAAAACTAAACTATACAACATTAAGTATAAAGAATACAAGGTTTGTAGACCCCTACCTACATTGTTTGGATTTTCATGTTTTTTTAATTATAAAATAAAATGAAAGACACCAACAAAAATTATGACCTGATGATGGAATCATTGTTTTTACCTGGGGAGTTAATGGACATGGGAATGGCTACACACACATCCTGGGTAGATGGACAAAACTTGAAGGACATGGGAAGGTCTAGGAGAACATGGCTAGACCCCAATTGGATGACACACACTATGCAGTCCTATTACATGATGTAATGTATTGTTTAAAACTATGTAGGGTGACATGGAAGGAAATCCATGTATTTGATAGGAATTTTCTAAGATTCATAGCGTGAAAAAACACTATGTGGCTCCCTGACATGTAATGTAAATCTATTTTATGAAAATTATTCTGTATTTATCTCCTTCGTTTGGATTCATATTTTTTCCAAGAGTACCATATGTTGAGTAATTTCCATGTAAAATTTGATGGTGTTATTTTCAGTGCCTTTTAAGAAATATTGTGATATGTTCTATGTGGGATTATTAATTAGGTTGTGCATGGTTAGAGTAGTGATCAAACATGATCATCAGAGTGGAATCCCCCTATGGTGTGTCAGAGAATGGGTCCACTATCCATCATATTGAAGCCTTTCACATGTGTAATGTCATGGTTCCTCTATTTGAATGATTCTTACCCTCCATTGGAGTTATAGAATGTGTCTACTATATATCGAGTGGATCCCTCCTATGAATAAATAACATGGATCCCCAAAAAAAGGAGTTTCACTCCTTTTTATGTTAGGGAATGGTTCCTCTATCTATTGTTTTAGTGGAACAATCAGATGGAGGCAGTGAAGGGGTCCTCAACAATCAGAGTGGCACACCCTTATGGAGTCAGGGTGTGGGTCCTCGAACATTGGAGTGGAACCCTCTTATATGGATAGGGAATGGTTCCTCTAGATACAATTTGTGGGGAACCCTCTAGTGGTTTTATAGAATGGTACATCTAAAATTGGAGTGGAACAATATGGTTATATAGATGAAATAATCCTCTACTTAGAATATGTACCATACACTATTGAAAAAATTGGTGAGATTTGGGACCAAAAAAATACTTCTCAGACATACAAGTGAGAAGCGAAGCCTAATTGACGGTCCACATGGAATAGATGTCAGATTATTTTCTTAGGATTGAGTATTAGAAAATGATCCCAATTCTCTCTCATTTGAGGTTTGATATGTGAATACTTATTTATCTCAGTTGTTGGTTTTCATTTCTCTCTTATTTTGATATTTTTTTTTGTTAATTTCATGTCTCTTGTCTCTCACCCTTCATATTTTTAGGTTCACCGGTTTTTTAATATACTAACCCATATATGAGGTTTTCATGCACATGTCACGCCTTATTCCAATCTCAGAGAGGTCCAAAATATTTCAATGGTTCATAGGGTTATCCTGGTTCATTTATCCGAAAATGGTGGTAGGGTATTGGATAGAAGGAGTTTCTTTCTATCTACATTTACATTTTCTAGTTATTTTTTCATTGGGGCATCATTTGGGCTGGGCATGTTTGTTTTCCCATTAATTTTTTATCATGTTGTCATACCATTTTAATCTTTGGATGTTATTTTGTTAATGTTTGTTTATATATATGTCACTTTCATTAATTATTATTCCCTTACACTTCTGCATATAGAGGGTTGAGTTTGTACATATATGTAAATTAGGTAATATCCAACCATATTAGTTATTCCTTTTGGTGCTGGTCTCTATACCCTAGCCTATGGAGGTAGGATTGGGGTTGCTTGACATGGATTTCCAAAATCCATGATGGACCGATTTGGTCGAGTTTTGACATAGTACCTTTTTTTCACTCATTGGTAATTTAAATAATTGATAAAATTATTTTAATGAAATATGAATTCATTTCTATTTTTTTTGGAATTCATTTTTCCCCCAAAATCATGGTTTCTAAAATTGTTTTTAAAAAATGGATTACAACACCTTTCTAAATGAGTTATTAAATAATTTTGTAATAATTTTTTACTCTATACAAAATGTTTTTAAATGAAACATTACGACATTTTCAAAACAATCCCCATATGGATTTTATTAGGAATGTGAATGGAATATTTATTATAATTTACATTGGATTTATGGAATTTCATGTCATTATGGGCTATAAATTTTTTTAAAAATCAATTATATGTTTCAAAGGTTATTCTAAATTAGAATTATTTTCAAAATTTTTGTGAACTTTTATATTTAAAATTTAATTTCAAAATGAAAATGATATTTTCCTTAATAATTTTTTATTTATATATTTATGATATTTATATTTATCAATTAAAAATCCAATATTTCACATAAACCTATATGTGGATATGTTTTATTGATTCCATAATTATACCTACTCTGGATGATTTATGATTATTTTTAATAACGATAGCATTGATATTCACTTCATTGATTCATTTTTGGGTCAATAACATTACCGTAAATTATTCACCAAATTGTTAGCATTGTGCCATTTATTTCCCCTAAATATCCATATTATTTATCATAGATGTGTTTATTTCTTAAACCATATATCCTTTATATATATATATATAATATTCTACATTAAATGTTATTTTTTATCTATGGATATATTTGATAAATATGTATTCATTAATCAATAAAAAAATTTTTGTCAATGATTTTTTTGATGAATTATATTGATAATTTAATGTATGATGAATTCATTAGACAAGAAGTGATGGGTGGGGCCCAACATTATTTAGCCCTTCGATTCATCGGTAGTCAAATGAGTTGAATAATCTATATAGTATTTATTAGAAGGGATTATATAGAATAAATACACAGTAGTACTAAACTATCTTGTGGTATTATCGTGATGACATAAGTATCATTGTTTATAAGATCATGATGTCCGGCAAATAAAAAACTCTTTCACTGAGATTTCAGTTATTTTGGTCAATAATATATTCACAAGGATATTATATTTGAATGAATTTTATTACTAGTTAATTTAATAAATGCAATGATTTTTTAGTTATTTACCTCTCCATATTTATTAATACTTATCTAATTATTATATCTATGTTATTGATTAAATTGTAATTTTTGTTAATTTATTTATCATTTCAAATTGATTATTAACTATTGATTCATCATAGCTTCTATTGTTGTTAATCCTTACTGATCATTTGATCTTATTCATGTTTTTGTCTTTTCCTCAGGATTCCATGACGTTTTCTATTATTGATGTGAAATGATATACTACAGTGAATTGTATTATTCTGGGAAAAAATTATATTGTATGTTTTCCTATTTTAAGATGATACTTCTGTATATATATTATTTAAAAATACTTCTACACTATTCGGTCATTCAAACTATAAATTATTTTATCTTATTAAAATTTAATAATGAACACATTTGCTTTGGTTCACTTGGGTTGGGGTCTCAGTTATTGTTCTTATAGAATGTATATCAGAAATATTGTAAACTAGATTTCAGGAAAAAATAGTTTAGGGATCATAACTCAATGATTGGATTTGAGGATAAGTATAGATGAACATACTAATGTTTGGGTAAAGAATAAATTATCTGTGGTTTTGTTGAAATATATATTAGTTCGGATAATACATGTGGATTTTGTTCTAGCACAGTTTTATCAAATTGTAGTAACTTAGAAAAAGTAGCATTAGGTTTGACTCGATCATAAGTAGGTTCATAACAATAACCCTTACTGTGCACTTGGTTTCACACTCCTAGTGGATATTCTTATGATAATTCACATTTTCTATAAAACCCATTATAAATTATTTTAAAAGATGATGACAATGAGGTAACTAGGATAAACCTATGGGGTATTAGTTTAAAAATAAGGTGTCTCAAAGGAATAAGAATATTTTTAATTTCTAGAATATAAAGTCATAATGTAATGAATTTCTATAGATAAATTTATAGTATAATGAAAAAAACTAAATATAATAATATATATCCATTTAAATTTCATTTTTAAAAATTAGGGGATCCTAGTAATTATCTGAGCCAGTTCTATCTTCAAAAAGTAAATCCCTTGATCTATGTGTGACCTATTTTGATATAAAATTGGTGAAGTATTCTTATATTATGATTCAAGAATAAAATTTTAGGATTATTTTAATAATCATATTTCATTTATAAATAAAATGAATCCTCTATGTATTGTGTTATTCTTTAGAATTATATGTGTCTTCATTGACATTGTAGTTATCGATTCCATCTTGGATTTATGAGTTTAACCATTATCATAAGATCAAAGTATTAAACACCCCTTCTTCCATTTTATCTGATGGAAGTCTAACAAGATTATTAATATATTGATATAATTTTATTCAAAGACAACTCATAAGATTAATATATTTTTTACTAAAAAATATATTTGAGGAACAGTTCCAGTACATTTTATAAAGATAAATGTAAAGGAATTGATAGCCTTTTGTGTTTATATACAAATATGTTTTTAGACATTGTTAAAAGAAAGTTATATTTAAAATATTATAAAAATTGTCATGTAATGATTATCTTTATCAAAAAGATTTCAATCATGTTTTTTTGGTAATGTTATATGAATTATTATTATATTTTTTAGAAGAAAATATGTATTTCAAGTGACAAACTATCACTTCTGGAAAGGTGGTGGGGCTTGAACCCTCCATAGAAAAATGTAAGTGTCCAAACCTACCAAATCCTCAGTGATATCGATGTAAACATTTCATTAGTGAAAATATTTGATAAATAAATATTAATGATGAAGTAGTGGTGTTACTATTGATGTTTATAGAGTAATTTTTTATATTAATAACTTGTGTTAACTATATTAGTTTTGGAAAATACTTTGAGATACATGAAATGACATGTCAATGTTAAATGTATTTTATGATCAATTAAAATAGTATTTTTTGGAATTAGTAATAAAAAATAATTTTTTTGATATTCATTTAATGTAGTAAGTTATGTATTTGAAATTGAATGCAGCACATCCATTATTTTAAATTTTCGTAAAAAAATATATTGATATAAATTATTTATATTTTCATATCTTCAATGTCATGATATAAAAGGAATGACTCAAATTAATTAAAAAGTATCTGGAATCAAAAAATTATTCTATTACCTTAATATCTGATTAATCAATTAGTCCATTAAATCATCAATGATTTTTCATTTTGAGGTCAATAACCATTTTTAGATCATTCAAATTATTTTGATCAATGACCAATATCAATACATATAATTATTTATTATTTTCTTGTATGAACATATATTCACATTCCATAAAATTTCTCCTATGTAAATTACGTGTTATGTGTTACTAAATTTGAGTAATTGACTTCCCTTTCTCTCTTATTAGGATGATATTTTATTAACATTTTTATAATACAGGTTTTTCAACAATGGTATTTCAAAATGCAAAATAATTGATTACTAAGATCAATAATAAATATTGTGGATTTAATTTATTTAATGTGGGGATAATGTTGAAATAAAATATTCTTAAAAAAGTCAGTTGTATTTTATTGGGTTTGAGGCACATAAAACTGAACTTAAATAACCTAATAATATATTTCATTAAATTTAAAATATTTGATTTCTTGTGGAAAATTAATGATAGAGTCTAAAGGCAATGTATTATATTATGTTATTTTAAATAGGACTTTAAATTTCCATGAATTAATAGTACTAAAAAATTATGATTTTTATGATATTTAACTTATTACATTTAAAATAATAATCTTATAAAACAAATTACATGATTTCTAAAAAACAATTTTTTTAATAATAGCTTAATTAATAATTATGAAAATAGTTTAAAATTAAAATTTAAAAAATTTAGAACATTTATATTATAAAATGAAATTAATTTTTGATAAAATACTATTAAAATTTTCTTAGGATGAATTTTTGGTACTTGTCTTAATAGTTTAATTTTTCGATGAATAGAAAAAATACATAATTTTTATAGAAAACTGCATTTTCATTTAAATAATTTATAATGAAATAATTTATTTTAAATTGGTTTTAGAGTAAAATTAGTTAAATTATATATCAATTAATACAATTTATTTAAGAGTAGTCATATTATATATTTAATTTTTATAAAATATTTTTTTCCAGCTTCTGAACATTTTCTCTTTGAAACCCCAATTTCTCATCACATCCGTAGTGTTAATATTAAATTAGATTTTTCCAATTATACAAATAGAATTATGAAAAATGGATTCCCTATTTTTAATTAGAAAATATTTATTTTCGAATAAGTTCTTACAATAATTTTAACATATTTAATAGCAAAAATAGAAAAATTGATATACACTTTTTAGGTAATAATGGGTTTACCGGGGGTAAACTAAGAAGATATGTGTTAAAATGACAGAAAAAATTACTAAATTAAATTTAATTGAAAAAATAATCCATTGTAATGTAAAATTATTTTCAATAATTTTATTTGGAGCCTTTTGGAATTATAAAAATGTGGGCACAACTTTTCCTTTTCAAAACATACAACAGTTCCACTAACACTAGTTATAAAAGGTCCACTTTTTAAATTTTTGAATACCTAAAATCCATTTTGGATCAGAAAATACCTTCCAAAAACCATTATAAAAATCTATTAAATCACTGTATAATCCTTTTCTGGTTATCACCAAATTTTAATGAGGTGGTTCTAGAATGGAAAAAATTACTAACTATATATTTTTGATTTACATAATATTCCATCTCCATAAAGTATAATTAATAAATAATGATATATTAATATATGATTCATTCATATATGAAGATGTTTTTATGGAATGTTAATTACCTACAACAATCCCCACATCCATCAAATGGCCTACAAAATCATCATTAGTGTGTATGAAATACTATGCCTCCCGAACTTATGTATTTCATTTTTTCATTATCACCCAACATGGTTGGGTATAATGTGGGATAATATATATACATATATATATATATATATATTATATTTATAAAATATTAAAAAAATCTATATTTATTAATTCATATATTCATTTTTAACTATTTATTATGTAGTGGATACGGTAAAGTCACTTATGTGTGCGAAAAATGAACACCTCACACTATGATGTGATTCTTTTTTCACTATCTTTTTCATAGAAGTTAAAAAGGATTAATTTACAGAATATATTAGTTACTGGTAACATAATTATTATATTCATGACATAATTTACATTCTTTAATTATTATATTTCATTTTTTCTAATCTTTATACTCAAAAAATGATGATAACACTGTTCTTGTACGTGTGGACTCCCGCCATCATAAAGCGATGTAACTACCTTTTCATCAACACACCACATGGATTATATATAAGTATATTTAAATAAATAAAATTTTATTTTTATATTATTATCATGATGTAAAGATAAAATGTTAACTACATTATTTCCAAATTGATTGTTGAAAAATGAAAATGTAACTCATACATATGTATATCCTTTGATCTATATGTTCTTCACATTCTTCATTTCTAAAAACAATATTTAATGATTGGGATTGAAATTAAAATTGATGAATAAATAAAATAATTGTCTCATGATTATTATTATTTATATGATTGAACTATATAACAAGTGCAAGACATGGATATTTTATAATAATACATGAATGATAAAACAAAGTAATTATCCCCCAGAACAATGAAAATGAATGATTATTAAAAATACGTGATAATATGTTATAGAGGAATCATATATGTTATTATAAATGTTAATATGTTTTTTATATAGGATAATAAACTTTTTTAATAATCTATTTAGATTTTTAAACAATATTTGACCAAAAGGAAATGTGAGGTAATGGATTTCATATCAGTTTATTTTCATTAAGGTATAATATACTCTTATCCACATAATTTCATAAATATAGTGTATATACTTCTCGTTTTCATGTAATATCATGAATAATTCAAAATTCAGGTAATTTTAAGTTTTAATTTTAATTGTTTTTTTATTTGTAATTGAATTAATTGTTTATATGTGGCAATGAATTTCATATTTAAATTTCTATTTATTTGATTATATTACTCCTTCATCATCATTGAAATTATAATATTATTTGGGTAATAACTATTTTTTACCCTTGTTTTATGTTTATTTAGTTTTGGTACACATTATATATTTATTTATTAATCCTCACATTAAAATAATGATCAATATAAAAGTTTATTTTACAATTTAATTTTAGTAAGAATTATATATTCTAGAATTTACACTAATGAAAATTATTTTATGATTTGAAAATAAATTCCTTCCGTTTTATTTTTCTCTTTTTGATAAATATTTTTTCTAATTATAATAATATTTATTGACTCTACTATACAAGAAATAATTATGAAAATTATTTTAAGAAAACCCAACTTCATTTCACTCTTTATTCAGAGTACATTTTTCATTTAATACCATGTTGTCAAAAAATGTTTTTAACCCTATTCAAAAGGATTTATTGATGAATCATTTACCCATTTATAATTTCAAAATAATTTTCTGAAGGTATTGTTAATGTTGTTTTAAAAAAGAGGGTTCTTTGGATTTTATTAACCATTTTACAACATAGGTATTTCAACAATAGACTTTATATTTGTAAAATCCTTGATTACTAAAATTATGATTAAAATAAGAGGGATTTTTTTTAATTATTATATTACGTAAAAATGAAAAATAGTAAATTGAGAACATAATATTTTATTTTGTATGTAACATGAAACACTGACTATAAAGCCCCTTGAAATATAGTTCATTAAATTTAAAATCTTTGACAGCTTGTTGAACATGAAACCTTGTGTCAAAATGAACTATAACATAGTATACCATTATGAAATTTATATTAAATATGATTTTATGAAAATTAATAAAAATAATATGAATATTACCCTTATATATTAATTATAAATAAAATAATAATAATAATAATAAAAAAGTAAAAGAACTATTAAAAAATATTTTTTTAAAGAATACAGTTTAGATGACATTTTCACACATAATTTAAAACTAAAATTTACCAATTATAGAAGATGTATTTTTTATAAAAATAATGTAATTTTCTAGACCATAATTTCAAAATAATATTATGGTGACATTTTAATATTTTTCTAAACTGTTTAATTTTTTGACGAATATCCAAAAATAAAAAATTTTAAAAGTAAATCGTCGAATTATTTAAATAACATAAGTTATTTAAAATGTAAAATTATATTTTAAATAGTTATTAATGTAAAATTTGTTCAATTATATTTTAATTAATATAATTCATTCCATGTTAATCATTATCATATTGAATATGGATATAAAACACTATAAACTTTTGAAAATTTTCTCTTTGGAATCTCACATTATTATCATGCTACTAGGGTAATTTTAAATTTAAATTTTCCTCATATATGAATGGAATTGATAAAAATGTAATAAATATTTAAAATAATAATAATTTAAATTTTAAAATATTTTTAACTTAATTTTTTACCATGATTAATAGTATTAAATGCAAAAAAATTTACCTTACTATGGGTTAAAATGATTTTACTGAAGGACAATCTGAGAAGATTTGGGTTAAAATGACAACATCACATTTATTTAAAAATATTTTATTTTTATATTATGACATTATAATGACTAATTAACTAGGATAATATATATATATATTTTCTTTTTTGGCATGTTAAAAATATGGGTACACTTTTTTGAAATAAAAAATTATAACAGTGCCACTCACCTGGCATAAAAAAGGAAACCCAATATCATATCTTCATCACATAATAAAACCATTTTATATCATTAGATTCCTACCCAAACCAATTCTAAATTTACATAACTTCATTATAGAATCATATTATTGGTCTTAAATTCATTAATGGAATACTTGAGGTACAATCCTAAAATGGTGGTCTGAGAAGAGGTGAAATTCTAAACTACGAGGTTTAGAGTTATTTCTTCCCCCCACCAATTTATATTATAATTAATCAATTATGATATAATTACATAAGTATATTGAATATACTAAGATTTTTTATTATATTTTCATGAACAACAACAATCCATACAACTATCAATTTATTAGTGAAATCATCATTCATGTGTATAGTGGACTCTCACCTCACAGACTGATGTCATTCGATTTACCATTTCCACCTCTCATGATTAGGTATGATAATGGATAATAAATAAATAAATAAATAAATATATATGATTTTTATGATAAAATTATACCTTTCAATTCATTGTATCATATATTCCTTTATTAACATTCTATAGAGTAGTCGATATAATATCATTGTTCGTGTGTGATATAGACTATCGTTTCGGGAAGCGATGTTATTCATTTTTCACAAACACATTACATGGATGGTAATAAGGATAATGTTCATAAGTACATGTAATATAGATGTATTAATTAAGGTATTCCTGAAATATTTTTGTCTTTTAAGTTATTATATAATTTTTTCTTTACCATTTCACCCATTTAAAGATGAAAACATTGTTCACATACATGTGGAATACATGATTAACAGGGGGATGTGGCTCTATTTTCATCACTACACACCATGGATGATGTATATATAATTTTGCATTCTATGAATTCATATTTTAATTTTTATATTATGGTAATTTTTTTAATATATTATATTACATACGTCCTTTCCATAAAGATGATTTGAGAAATAGAAGAGTTTTATAAGTGAATGTATATCATACCGTCTCCATTATGATAACATACATAATTTATCCAAACCATCATTAATGATTGGACTTAAAAGATTTATTTATATATAAATTTATGTTTTTAGATAATTTAACTATATAAAATGCCAAAATATATATATTTGTTTATAAATAATGATTGGGAAAAAATAAGTCAATTAGAAACCGAAAAAGAGAAAATAATGAAATATTATTATAAAAAATGTGAAAAAACGTTATAAAAGGATTACATATGATATTATTATTATAAATATGGTTCCATTTAAAGTTAATAACATATTTAAAACAGCTATACATATTTTTAAATAACATTAATCCAAACGGAAGTGTGAGGTAAAGTATTTCATCTCATGTTCATTTCATTACGGTATATTTAAATGTTATGCACCTACTATATTTTATATGGTGAATTTATTTCAACTTATTCATGTAATATTTTGAAATAAATAAAATTTCATGAAAATTTATGATTCAATTTATATTATTTCATCTAAGGGGATTATAATTAAAATCTATGTACTTGTAAAAAATTTCATGAATCAATTTAATTTGATTTGGTTATAATACCCTTTCATTGTCTATAATATTTTAAGTTTATGTGTGTAATAAATATTGACTTTGTATTTTTTTTCCTATTTACACTTTATTGAGGATTTTAATTTGGTACAAATATTCTAATCATATATTAATCCTCAATTATTCATTATGTCTATTTTAAGGGTTTACATCACAATATCAATTTTAATTAAGATTTCTTATACATGAATTTACATTGATGGAAATTATTTTATCATTGGATAATAATATCCTTAAATTATATTCTCCTATATTTAATCGTGTAATTTTTAGATAATAGTATGATTTTCCAAAATTTTTTACTTAAAATAAATGTGAAAATATTTTTATGTAAATCCAACTTCATTATTCACTTCAGTTAGAAATCCCTTTTCATCAAAAAACATGTTTTCAAAATATGATTGTTCCACTATTCAAAATGATTTATTAATTTTTTTTAAATTTTTTAATTTTTATATAATTTTTCTGAATGAATATTTATCTTTTTTTTTCAAAACATTCCCAGTTTAGATTTTATCAAAATTTTAAAAATAATATTAATTTTTAAATACATTAAATATTTTAAATTTTCTAACGTCATGACTAATCAAAATTTTAAAACATCATATAAGGTTTTCATAGTTTTTTTTCAATGAAAATAAAAAATAATCATATATTTTTGTGAACTCATATTTTTAAAAGGTGATTTTTAAATTTAAAAAATATTCCCCTCTAGAATTATCTTAAATATATTTTTATTGTATATATATTCATTAATGAGAGAATATATTTATTTCTCATAAACACATCTTGAGATATGTTTTATTGAAGCCATCCTTATTCTTCATCTAAATGTTTTATTATTATTTTCAGTAGGGATAGTATTAAATTTACTTCCTAGGTTCATTTGTTAGTCATTAACATTAAAATGATTTTTTCAATTTCTTTTATTCATTAGGAAATACATTTAACCAATATATCCAATTTATTAATACTAGATAAGTTTTTATTCTTAAATAGTATACCATTTCTACATATGATGTTATACATTAAATGTAATTTCTCTATAAATGTAAATATTTATAAATCCACATTCATTATGTAATATGGACATTTATAGATAAAGAATTATTAAAATTACTCATGTTTTCCCCAGTTTTATTTTTATAAATTAATTGGGAAAATTTTGAGACTATTCATTGAGACGGTGTGTGATTCTGAGGCCTGGTGTCCCCTGAAAATTTCATTGACTAATGGTTAGTTTTAAAGAATCACGTGGGTGGTTTTTCATTAAAATTATAATAACACATAAATGGGTTCCCAGATCAAAAACCTGAGGGCACCATTGCATTCCAAGAGTGACTTTACCTGAGGAGGGACATAACCTTGATTGGTTTGGGATGAGTGAGAATGTTATTTTTTTGGATGAAATCAACATTAAAATATTTAATAAAAATATTTTATTTGATGCTGCATTGGTTTCTTTTAATTTTGACCTATTTTCAGGATTAAACGGTTACAAAAAAACCTTAGAAGCCCATGGAGGAAAGGAGAATGAGATCCCTCCAATTAATGTTGATGGTTAGGAAAAATCAAGAATGTCCAACCTTGGATTAGTTTAATAGATGAACAATGACGACACAACTTCGCCCTTCATCAACAACTGATCCAAACTCTAGGTAGGGAATTTTTTATATTCATTATATTTTCACTATTTTTGAAATACAAGGATGAATTCAGACTATACCATGAACAGTTCAATGTATGGGTTGACCATTCATGTTTTATAGAAAACATATACAGGTTGATTATTATGGATGATTCTATTAGGATATTTGTTTTATTCATATTTGTTTCTCATTTTAACAAGTATAGATCAAGGTTGACATGAACAAGGAAAAATTCCATTCTTCCATTGTTATTGTGAATTTATCGCTTTCCCCCTAATATTTATACATTCTTTATTCCATGTAAAATATGAACAGAGGATCATTGTTCCTTAGATCTTTGGAGAAATAATTCGATACCAGGGATCAAAAAATGCGACCACATCGCAGAGTTGCGACAAAGAAAGTGTGGCAAAAATCAGCCGAGGAAGGGGTTTATGTTAGTTCAAGGAGGAGGCACATGGTAGAACCCAAAGCAGTGGCTCCTATAAGGTTCAGGAAAAGTGTTAGGTGGATAGCTGGGCATTGGAAGGGAGGCTAGCGGTAGATGGATCAGATGGCCTAGTGTGGGGGGCTAGACCAGGTGAAGAGTGAGGTAGATAGGCAACTAGCGGGGCTTCCAACGACAATGTAAGAGTTATGGGTGTATGTGGGGCTATGTGGGAGACTGTAGAGGTGGAGTCCATGAGGGGAAACCTCGGTTTCAGTGGTGAGGAGCTGTATATGTGTTTGCGTTCGTGTGGAGCCCACAGAAGAAGAGGTCCACAGAAAAGGTATCCATCTTAGTTGACTGTGGTAGTGCCACATTGACTGAGAGAACATGGTTGTTCTAACAATGTATAGGAGATGGTTCTGGCCTATATGCAGTGGGACAAACTATATGGACCATAACCCTCTAGAAGACTTAAGGCCCGGGTCGAATAATCCAGTGGATAGCGGCCCAGTGGCCCAGAATGCAAGTCGAATTATGCTTGACCCATCATCATAGTGGGGTGGGCTAGGTCAGGATGGACAGAATTGTCCAGTTTTTTTTATCAGATTGGTCCAGGAGGACCTGAAGCGAAACAATGTCGGACCCAAACCATAATTTGGTCGCACACTGTTTCACAAGAACAACCATAAATTTCATGTAGTGCGTCCGTTTGATGTGCGTTTGAAGAGTTTTTAACCTTGTAATTAGACCATCCTTTTTGGATAATCTATGTTAGTAATTATGCATGTTGGATTATGACCAATTAGCTTGAGGAGTGGGTTATCCCGGAATAAGAACACTACGAGTGGAATCTAATAGCTGGCTATGATGTTGAAACTATGTGACCTAAATACCGTGTTATATTGGGGATACATTACATATTGAGACTTTGTGTCTTAATAAAACTCCATGTCTTATTGATAATGGTTGTTCTGTGGACTATGTATGATAATCCTTCCTTCTAATCTATAGACATATAACATTGTTAGTTGACAATGTATTTACTATGGTATACTTCATGTATTTCTTTATGGTATACTACATGTATTTAATTTTGGAATACTATGTGAATTTATTTATGGTATTCATCATTTATTTCTTATGGAGTACATCGTCTATTTCTTAGTGGAATTCCTGTGTTTTTTTCAGGGGGACCAACTGACTATTATTTTACTCATCCTTATATCAACATTTCCCAAATGTTTCTCATTTCATACAGACAATTAATGATTTGCTGGAGTTAGATGTGGATCAAGACCAGGTGATTCATAGAGTTATCAGAGAGAATAGGTGCACTTCTACAACTTGAAACAAAAATCCTACACCTACCAATCCAGCAGGATTTTCTATGGATGAGTTTCTAGACCTTGTGAAATCACATTGATCGACTATATCTTTTGGTGGGATTGTATTCTCTCCTTTTTTACATTCCATATTCTAACTATTGTACTATATGGTTGTTATCTTAGTGTATGCATTCACTGTTTACTTATTGTTTTTACATTTCATAATTTTGGGCTTGAAGATCTGTGCATGTGTATAAGTACTTAAAAAAATTCCTCCCAATTATGGGATATTCATACTCTGCACTAGTTTCCATACCTTAGACTATCAGAGGTTGGATTGGGGTAGTCACTGAATGATACCCTCTAGGACCTGTCCTGATAGAGTGGTATCAGTGGGGTAGGTTCTACATAAGTACTAGGAGTCTAGGATGTTTGTTTGGGGAAACATTTTTAGGTGTTTGATGTTCATATTTTAGTCTAGAGAAACTACGATTGTTGTGGTCACTCACATATCCATACACCAGGACTCTAGAGAACTCATTTTCAAATCTGTACATGAATACACTAGTTTCCGGGAAATTAGAGGGCCTTGCATCATATAGTAATTGGTTGTGTTCTCAAATCATTTGTGAGTCATCTCACCAGCTATACTCATTGACCATGGACTATCTTGATCTATTACAGGATGCCTCACCACATACCACCAGCTATGTTTCTATTTCATTATTATGATTATAGCGATGAGGAATCTGTATATTGTCATGTTACAATGATAGAACCTCCATGGGGTTTTCCATTTGTAGTGACACCCGTCGAGCTGCCTATACTACTAGTGATTGCAACCAAGGATGCACATAGACTGATCATGATGCTTGATTTCCTTAGGTAGAGACCTCCCTTTTTAGGGTTGATCCAAACCCCATGGTGGATGAAGATTGGTTAGCATCATTGAATCATGTCTTTCTCCTTGTGAGGACACCTATCGTCCAGACGATATTCCAAGCCCCGAGTCTTCTTCGGGGCTCATCGATGAGATGAGAGAGAATAGTGACCCAAAAACATGATGAGGAAAATATTTATTGAGAATACATTGACTGAAAGTTCATAGAGGATTTATTCCTAACTATGTAACCCTTAGTGTGCATACTGGAGCTTCTGCATCATTAGTGGGGTTGTCAGATTGTGAAAAAGTACTCGGTGAGGTTTACTAATCCTTCTCGTTACTCCATGGATATGTCACAAGACCCATTATTTAGGGAACAAATAATTGATAATGGATTACATTGGTAGATAAGTGAATCCATGATATCCATTATCATTCCAACATATATTGGTATATTGGAGGAAGTTATTCAAGTATAGTGCTTTCGGGTGGAGTGGATTCTTGTAGGAACTAGGCAGCTGAGTCATTCGTGGTAGGTAACCGAAACTAGTGGAATGGAAAAAAATGGATCATGAACACCAGGGGATGACCCCAAGACCTTAGATTAGTGGAGTAGGGCTCCCAGGGGAGAACAAGTTAGCTGAAGGACTTGTCGTGTTACACATGTGTTGGTCAGGGACATCATGCATGAGATTGAGCGAACCATTACATAGAAGATCAAGATATGGTTGAGGGACTTCCAAGGTAGGAGAGGAGGCATGAGATGTGTGGTCCGAAGGGAAGTTGACAAGGAATAGGAGTAGGTATAGTTGTAGGAGTTAGGTAGAGTTTCAATGAATTTCCACTACCACCCCTAGGTTGTCCACCACAGGATCAGGGAGGTGGTGGACATGGATGAGGATTGATAGAGGGGATGAAGGATTATGAACACAATGATATAGGGATGATTATACATAAGATCTATCTCTTTTCCACCGTATTTGTAGTTTTGATATACATGGGTTCCATCCATTCTTTTTATACCATAAACCTTGTTCATGACATGGATATTATAGTGGAATTGTTAACATTATCCATATGCTTAGTGACTCTTATGGGAGGAGATTCAATGATGACACACTAGTTTTGATAGTGTGACCTTACTCTATGAGGCAAGATTTTTAGTTGGGATCTCATGGTAACAACGTTGAGGCCTTACGAATTCATTTATGGTATTGACAATTTATCTACAGTCCTTGCTCAGAATGACAATTTTAGGCCTAGAGTGTGGTGTGTCGGTGGGGATGGGACTAGGTTTTCCTTTTTTATAGAAAATTAAATGCATGCTGTCTAGGATGAATATGTTCATAGGAGGGTGAATCTGATTACCCATTAGTTGGCTAGCCTCTCCCTTAGTGAAGTGGTGTTAGAGTATGAGGGTGTCTTTCCAAAGGATGTTCATGCATTACTTCCCCGCGTCAAGGTAGACATATGCATTGATATATACCCCATGAACACATGCTATCTATACATATATATTGGATGGATCCCGCAGAGCATGTTGAGTTAATGGTACAGCTGGAGGACTAGAAATGGAAGGGATTTGTGAGACCCAATGATTCATCTTAGGCAGCATGAGTATTCTTTTCCATGAAGGAAAATGATAGATTGAGGTTATTTGGGGAATTTCGGCACCTGAATGAGGTGATTGTGAAGAAACTTTTTCCATTATTGAGGATCGACGACCTCTCAATCAATTCAAGGGAGCATGGTGGTTCTCGAATATTGACCTCAGATCAGGCTATCACCAACTTTATGTATGGATGATGATGTATCGAAGACATCCATAAGATGATGGTACATAAAATATGAGTACTTAGTGATGAAATTTGGCATGAAGAATGCCACAAAAATGTTCATGAGACACATTAAAAGGATCTTCCATGATTACTTGGTATGGTTTGTGGTGGTATTCAATGATGACATCTTAGTGTACTCGACAACCAAGAAGGAGCACATGATACACTTGTGTATGGTCTTGGACACACACTGAAAGAGATAGATTTATGGGAATCTCTCGATGTTTATGTTTTGGTGTCAAGAGCTCAACTTTCTAGGAAACAACATTTCAGAGGATGGATTTTTAGTATATATGGCGAGTAATGAGTTGGTGCTTACTTGGGAGCCACCCAAGAGTGTTACCAAGTTGTAGAGATTCTTGGGTTAGGATGTGAACTATCAGAGGGTTGTACCCATCTTCTCTAAAGTAGAATCACCATTCATAGCTTAGAATCACAAGTGGCACCACTTCATGTGGACTGAGATGTTATAGAAGTTCTTTCAGGTGCTATGGAAGAGGATGACGAATGCTCCCATTTTGAGACAACCAAAGGTTAGCGTCAGGTATGTAGTGTTTTGCGATGCATCAGGAACCAGGCTTGGTTGTGTCCTGATGCTGGGGTATGTTTTGATTACCTATGGTTCACACATGTTGAGATAACATGAGCATAACTACATGACCCATGATCAAGAGCTAGAAGTGGTAGTCTTCATAAGGAAAATGTGGTGACACTACTTAATGGGTGAGCGATTTACTGTCTAATATTACCATAAGATTCTCAATTATATCATCCATCAGAAGAATATGAACATGAGACAGAGGTGGTGGATAGAGTTCCTCTAGGACTCTGACTTTGAGATTGTTTATACTACTATGAAGGGTAATGTGGTGGGTGATTCTCTCAGGTGGAGATCTAGCTTGTAGTTGCTAAGAAAGGCATACGAGTAGTTGGTATGGTTAAAGAAATTCATTATGGATGGAGATGAAACATTTTACCTCTAGTCAATGGTTGTCACCCCTACACTATTATAGCGAGTCAGAGATGCACCACTAGAGGATACTAAATGTGAGACCTAAAATGTTCAATTAATCATAGGGAAATCTCATGATGGATATTTGATAGGTGGGGAGCACATCGTTATATTCCTGAGGTGTGCAGTTGTACCAATGTAATTGTGGGAGGAGTTTCTAAGGGACATACACACATTCCATTTGGCATTACATACTAGTGTCAAGGAGATGTTCCTGGTCCTTAGACATCAGTTCTGGTGGAAGGGGATAAAAATGGTGGTGGAATAGTTCATTTCTTGATGCCACACTTGTCAGCAAGTGAATTCTTAACACCAAGTTCCATCAGGCTTGACCCAACCACTCGAGGTGCCATAATTAATGTGTGATGGTATATCGATGGACATCATGACATGATTACCATGCATGTCCATGGGACATGATCCCATTTGGGTGATTTTTAAATTAATCACCAATTAATCCCACTTTCTACTGATCATAGAGAAGGTTTCTATATGGAGCTTGGGATGAATCTACGTGCAAGAGATATCTTGGATTCATGGAGATCCATCGAAACCCATTTTAGATTGTGATGCTCATTTCACATAACAGTTGTTGGATGGGTTGTAGGAGGTGTTTGGTACATAATAACACTTGAGAATGACATTTCATCCCCATACAGATGGACAAATGGGAATGACCATTTATTTTCATGAAGATATGCTACAGGACTACATCTTTGAATTTGATCATAGTTGAGAGTATCAACTATCATGGGTCCAGTTTTTTTAAAACAATAGCATCCAATACATTATAAGTATGGAACCATTTGAGGCCTTGTATGGACGACCATACAGGTCCCCACTCTGGTGGACTGTCCTAGGAGTGTTGATACTAAAGGGTCTAGAGTTGGTATGTGCTACCACTGAGAAGGTGCAGATCATCTTTGTGTATATAAGGACTTCATAGAGAGAGAATAAGTTGTATGATTATAGTATTTGGAGGCTAATGTACTATGAGGAGGGAGACCATGGGTTATCTCGTGTCTCACCTCAATGGGGATTGTAGGGATTTGTCTGGGGAGGTGAGTTATATCTGAGATACATCAGGCCTTTTCAGATTATGTGTAGAGTTGGTGATGTAGCATACCTCCTAACTCTCACTAGTGCAGAAAACGTTTTTTACGTCGGTTATTTTTCATTTTTACGTCGGTTTCTAGATGACGTTAATACGTGCGACGTTATAAATAAGGTTTTTAACGTCGGTTATTTAAAAACCGACGTCAAAAACATAAAATCGCGATGTTTATCACGTCGGTTATTTTAGAACCGACATGATAAAGAAAATGGGAAGGGTTTATCACGTCAGTTATTTAACAACCGACGTGATAAAAGGCCTGGAAAATGGTTTATCACATTGGTTATTAAACAACCGACGTGATAAATAGGGGCGATGGGGGTTTATCACGTCGGTTCTATAAGAACCGATGTGATAAACCGGGGTGAGCGTGGTTTATCACGTCGGTTCATATAAAACCGACGTGAAAAATCGGGGGAGGGGGGTTTATCACGTCGGTTATTCACTAACCGACGTGATAAACCATTGTCCAGGCCGTTTATCACATCAGTTATTCAATAACTGACGTGATAAACAATTTTCAGGCCATTTATCACGTCGGTTATTAAATAACCGACGCGATAAACCATTCTCCAGGCCTTTTATCATGTCGGTTATTAAATAACCGACGTGATAAACCATTCTCCAGGCCTTTTATCACGTCGGTTATTAAATAACCGACATGATAAACTATTTTCCAGGGATTTTATCATGCCTGTTATTAAATAACCGACGTGATAAACTATTTCCAGGCATTTTATAATGTCGGTTAATTAATAACTGACGTGATAAACCCAATATTTTTTTTAAACAGAATGCAGTCATCTTCTCTCCACCAGAATCAACCAGAAAACAAATCAAGAAATCATACCACAAAAACATAAGTAGATCAAAATTAAGCATGTACATAGACAACATATAAAACTTACCCCCTAGACAGCCCCCACCCTCATTTATACCCCGTGGAAAGCCCTCCCCCCCCGTTGGAGCCCTCACCCTCATGTATACCCCCTGGACAGCCCTCCCCTACCCCATTGGAGATCCCACCCTCATGTATACCCCTTGGACAACCCTCCCCCACCCCATTGAAGCCCCCACCACACCCCTGGACAGCCCCAAACACCCCTGGAAAACCCCCCCACCCCTGGACAACACTCTCACACCCATGGACCGCCTTCCCACACCCCTGGACATCCCTGCCACCCCCCAGGACTGTCCCCCACCCCACCGGACAGCCCTCCCAGACCGCTGGACACCCCCAACCCCACTGAACACACCCCCACACCCTTGGAACCCCTCCCCCACAGACCCAAATCCATACCAGAAAAACCATCAAAAGTAGACCAAAACAAGAAGTAGAGCAAAATTAAACATTCACTTATATAATATTTAAAACTTACACTGTCAACTTCAAAAAAAAACTAAATCCAACCTAAAAAACTACCAAATACACAATTAAAACGACAATATTCAAAATTACATTTTACATTACAAACAACTAAAATTCAATCAAACCTGTAAAATAATTTGACCACTCCACTTGTACGTGTTTGATGTCTTCAGCAGTATAGGGTTGAGGGTCATCAAAAAGCTACAAATGAAAAAGAAGATAGCTAACGTGTATAATGAATAAATCAAATTGAAATATTATGGAAAAGTTTAAGAGGAAATCGTACCAGGTCAAAATTCACAACTGTCCCAGTTGTTATTATTTCATACATAAATCTTAACATATAATATCCGCATTCGATGATGCCTTGTTGTTCATGACAATTCTGTTTGAATGAGTGTAAATTCAATATATTATTTTTATGTAATAATTCAAAAAGTACAAATTATAAATGGAAATTTACCTTCGCATTTACATATTTGATCTTTGCATTTCTTTTCTTTGTGTTTTTTCGAAAGTAGACCCATGCACTGTTAGAAAATAATACGAATGGGGTAAATTTAAAATTAATTATAATATATAAAACTATTGAGAAATTGAAACTTACTTTTCCAATATATTCTTAAAACTTTCCCGCACATCACCATGAAAAGAGCATATCCAATAAAGAGATTTCTCCCTTGGGCAAAAAATCCCTAACATCCAATGATCACTGATAAAAGGAAATTTAATGTTAGTGGTTTTTTATGTTAAAAGATAATTAACTCTTTGAGAGAAATGTGTTTCATACCTCTCACAAAAAGGCATCATCCAACATTGTGTGATTATATTCTTTTCAAATATTTCAACAATATAAACCATTCTTTGTTCCTCATTCAATGCACATGCTTCAGGGGAAATCAATTGCGGGTCCATGAATCCATATACTTCTGTCAGCTCATTCCTCTCACAAATTTTATAAAGATAACTAATACAAAACATACATAAGTATACATTTTTGATAAATATAACGCAGGGAAAAGGTGTTAAGACTTACATGGAAAAAATTTGCACCACGTTGATGCCCAACTTATCTCCAGTAACAAGCTCCATGATATCAGTTTTTGTAATCCCCACACTTATTTCACGTCCACAAACTTGATATTCTATTGGAAACTCATAAAAACCCAACAAAAAATGTGAATATCTTGACAATCTGTCAAGACCACTGGAATCTGTATCTGATGTCATAGCCTGTTGTCTTTGTTGTTGTCTATACAATATTTCTTTACCATTGAAGTATTCCTGTGAAAAAAAATTGAAAAATATAGTAGTTTTCAAATGATAAAACAACTTTAATAAAAAAATAAAATAAAATATATAACATTCATACCTCTATGGTAATGAGTCGAAGAAGTCTGGATGGCCAAACTAAAAAATGGCCGATACTCTGTCCAACTGTCGCCACCTCATCTATAGGTATTGGTACCCTAGCTGATCTATCTATAATATCCTGTACAGTGACCCTCTGATTCTCTACCTCTAATTGTTGATAATGAACTTTATCTCCTATACAGTATACCAACCCATATGCTACTATATGATGTTGAGAATCATCAACATACAACTCGCAATATATAGGAAGCTGCGGCGGAGGCGTAGGATAAAAAATGGGGTCCGTAGGCTGAGGTGGGGGAGTGGGAGCTACTGGCGGAGGTGGAGGATAAATAATGGGGTCTTCAGGGGGAGGTGGAGGAGTGGGAGCTGCAGTCTGAAATTGTCTTTGCATTTCTGCAAACATAGACTACACCGACTCTCTAATCTTGTCCTCCATCGTCACATTAATATTTTGAACTTCAGCCTCCAAGGATTCTATTTTTTTTATAAACCCCCTCAATGTTAGAAGTTGAAGAACGTGGAAACACTTTTCTTACCAATACACCTGCCGGATATCCTCTTACACGACTAGGATGTTCGGGCCTTCCCAATGATGCAAATAAAATATCTTCCCTCCCAGTAGCTATAAATGTCCCCTTTGAACTCTGCTCCTCAAGAGAGTCCTGTATTAATTAATTGAACATTTCTGTAATGATTGAAACTTATATGAAGAAAAAAGTTAACTTAAATAAATTAAATAGATATCTTACAATCCTCTCAGCTATGATTCTCGATTATTCCGAAATATATTGCCCTTTTTTTCCCTTCCGAGCTCTCTTCCATTTTTCATGTCTAGATGGAGGGGATGGAGGGGCCACCTCTCCAGAGCTTGAAGACTCAGCTTTTAGTTGTTGAAATTTTTCCACCATCATTTGTTCTTCCAATAATACATACCCTCCCCGAGATAAACTATGAGGGTATACATTTTTAGATTGGATCTCCTGATGAGCTTTCCTTGTTTGCTGTAATTTAAGAATAAGAAATCATTAACAAAACATTAATAAAATCATTTAAATAAGAAAGTTTATAAAAGTTTACATTGCCCTTACCAGAAATTACTCTTTTTTCTACTTTCAAAAAACTGTCTCCATGTGTCTTCATCTATAAAAGGATATATACGACATGGATTGTCATGACTCCTATGACCATAAATGAAATCAGATGAGAGGGTTGATTTGAAATCCCTCCATCTCCTGGCAGCCAACGATAAGCATTTCTTCCTGACTCCTCCAGTGTCAGGAATATCAAATGTCATCTGATAAAGAAGAGGTTAAACATATTATATATAATAGAAACATTAAAAGAATGGTCAAACAATGACAAAAGATCTTACCAAAATCGTCTCCCACAACTGAGAGATAATCGCTTTATCCACACCTCTCCAATCATCATACAGAATGCTTACTTTGGTCTTAGCCTGAGTTGAAACAAAACTCTTAAAATCTTTGGCATTCGGACCTCTAGGAATATCATCATCATCAAACTCAATGACTATCCTCTGATCCTGCGTATGGGCAAGTGATAATTTTGGTAAATGTGTGCACCCACGTTTACCAACCTTTGAACTCTTTGTCATAATAGGAGCATGTGAATGTTCATCCCTAGAGGTATGAACATCAATATGCTCCTCTCCAGAATCATGTGGTTGATCATCTGAATGATCTGTCATTATCCTTCAAATCAAAAAAAAAAACAAATGTCAGTTCACAAATATACAAATTCAAATATTTTAATACTATTGTAATCAGAAAATAGAAAAGTGTACTAAGTTACATAATAGTAAACATTGGTAATATGGTAAGCATGTTAAACAATGGTAAAGATGGCAAAGATGGTCAAGATGGTCAAGATAGTAAAAATGGTAAAAATGGTAAACCTGTTAAACATTGTAAACATGGTAAAGTAATTGTCAGTGAAAAAAAATAAGCATTTTAAAATTCATGTAATGGTTATAAACATGATAAAGTAAACTAAAAAAACTTAAAACAAACAAAAACATATACTTATTTTATTTTAAAACATGTCTTAATAAATAAAAAACTTAAAATATCTAACATTTATGGAAAAAATAAATGTAAACAAGAAATAAACATATGTTACCTGTAATTTTAGGAATGTACAAATGGATTGTTTTCCCAAATTCCTTCGTCGCGATCGTTCCTTATGGCACAAACTATGTCTTCAAAATGATCACCATTATGTTCTATTAATATTTCCATGGAAGTAGGGATCTCACATAAATCAGCATATTCATCAAGTTCATCCTCACCAACATATTGTTTTTTCACTTGTAAAACAACAGCCCACTGCATATCTGATTGATCTACTACATAGAAAATTTGTTTTGCATGTGTTGCCATTATAAAATAATCAGCTGTGTCTTCCAATCTATTCAAATTAACAAGTGTCATTCCAAATTCATCCTGTCTGACACTGTTGTTACCGTTAAACCATTTATAGTTAAAAATGAGAACTTTAATTTTAAAGTAATCAACCTCCCATATGTCTTCAATCACTCCATAATATGCACTAGATGCAGAAATTGGGTTTTTTTCCTTAGCACTCGAAAAATGCATTGCTTCTGCAAACACCAATACAACACTATTCTGAACTGCACTTCTGTTGTCCTGAGCTTTTGTATGAAATGTATAACCATTAATGTCATAACCGGACCATGTTATCACATTTAAACATGGACCACCCACTATCCATTTTAATGTATCTGATAAATCTGATCTACCAAGCAAAGTCTTTTTAATCCATGACAAAAAAGTTTTGTTGTGCTCATTCAAAATCCACATTTCTTTCTTCTTTGGATGACATTGTTTCAACTCATTAATATGAAATGTGATATACGGTTGAGAATCAGCTATGTTATTCAAGATGTATGATTCTAACTTCTTCATCTGTTCAGCTGACAATGATTTGACTTTCAAGCCGCGAATCCCCTTTCCCTCATTATTAACTAGTTCATGGCGAGATGGAGGCAAACCTATGTGTTGCGCCACAGCCAAGTAGCTCGTACAAAACTCTGCTACCTCCTCAGAAATATAATTTTCAATAATGGAGGCTTCAGGTCAATATAGATTTTTAACATACCCCTTTAATATTTTCATATACCTTTCAAAAGGATACATCCAAAGAAGATATACAGGTCCACAAAGCTTTATTTCTCGAACCAGATGAATCATTAAATGAACCATTATATCAAAAAAAGTTGGAGGAAAATACATTTCCAATTGACAAAGTATAAAAACTGCATCCTTTTCCAAAATGTTCAAAGCATTCACATCAATCGCCTTGTTACAAATTGAATTGAAAAAATAACACAACTTCATTATAGTCTTTCTGACATGAATGGGAAATATTCCACGCAATGAAACTGGTAGAATTTGTTGCATCATGACGTGAAAATCATGTGATTTCATACCTATCAACTTCAAGTCCTTCAATGAGACAAAATTTTTTACATTAGAAGAATAACCTTGAGGCACTTTGGTATCATGAAGACACTGACAAAAGCTAATTTTCTCCCTCTTCGATAATGTATGACAAGCCGGGGGAAGAAATGTTCGTATTCCTTTAGGAGTGGGAGCTAACTCCAAACGTATTCCCATTGATAGTAAGTCTAATCTTGCATTCAACCCATCTTTAGTCTTTCCTTTAATATCTAACAATGTTCCAATCAAAGAATCACAGATATTCTTCTCCATGTGCATGAAATAAATATTATGTTTAACTTCATGATACCTCCAATATGGTAGCTCAAAAAAAAATTGACCTTTTCTTCCAAATATGTCTATCATTACCAGATTTCTGTGTCTTTCCCAATGTCACGTCAAGGTTTTTCACCCTCTAAAAATACAGATCAGGGGATAAAGGTTTTGGAGAAGTATCAAATTCTTGTGAGCCATTGAATGCCTTTTTAGTCTTCTATAAGGGTGTTCCATAGGCAAAAACTTTCGATGACCCATGTACACTATTTTCCTCCCATGATGCAATTGACAATATGACGTCTGTTGTTCACAAATTGGACATGCTTTATGCCCTTTAACACTGTATGCAGACAAATTTCCATATGCTGGGAAGTCATTTATAGTGAACAGAAGCACTGCATGCAGTTGAAAATATTCCATTTTATAATAATCATACACCCTAGTACCATCAGCCCATAACAGTTTCAAATCATCAATAAACGGTGACAAGTAAACATCAATATCATTACCGGGTTGCTTTGGACTAGATATCATTGTACTCAACATGACATATTTGCACTTCATACAAACATCAGGAGAGAGGTTTTAAATTACCAATAAAACAGGCCATGAACTATGTGTGCTACTGAGTGTTCGGTATGGATTCATTCCATCTGTGCACAACCCTAGTCTGAGATTTCTAATTTCATTTCCAAATGTAGAATACTACGCATCAATTTTCTTCCATTGTGGTCAATCAGTTGGATGAAGTATTTTTCCATCACATACCCGCTCTTCAGCATGCCATCTTAACCTTTTTGCATCATGTGAATTAGAAAATAAATGTTTGAAACGATTAATTATAGGAAGATACCAAAATACCTTTGAATGGAGCTTTGTAATCTCTACATCAGCCTGTGATTTTTCTTTCACCTTATACCGTGATATCCCACATTTAGGACACTCTGACAGAAATTCATATTCCTTCCTATATATAATGCATTCATTCGGACAGGCATGTATTTTCTTGTATCCCAATCCCATCGGGCATAATATTTTCTTGGCTTTGTAATGTGAATCTAGAAGATCATTATCTTTTGGAAGAATGTCTTTCATCAATTGTAGTAGCTCTGTAAAACTTCTGTCACTCCATCCATGCTTCGCCTTCAGGTTAATAAATCTTAACACCGTCTACAAAACCGTAAAATCTGTACAACCAGGATATAATGGTTTTTCAGCATCACCATATAGACGCGCAACTGTCGGTTCTATCTCAATTTGTTCTGCTACAATATCGCGAATCATTTCTTCAATTCCATCGGAGTTACCATCTTGCGAATCATCATCATCAGTGACATTCCGTCCAGTTTCACCATGCCAAATCCAAGGGCTGTAACTCGGATTAAAACCATGAAAAATCAGATGATCTTTTATCTCTATACTTTTCAACTTCTTCATATTCAAACATTTCAGGCATGGAAAGAAAAAAATGTCACTACTTGGAACATTTCGTTTTGCAAATTCCAAAAAGGCATCAACACCTTCCTCAAATTCCTTGCTCATTCGATGTGCCGTAATCCAACTTCAACTCATTATTACCTATAACAAATATCAACAAAAAATATATATTTTTAAGATAAGACAAATATATGTTTATATGAAAAAAATCATAATTTGAATGTAAAAAAATTTAAAATATAAAACTAATCTATAGGTATTTAAAAAAATATGCTTGAATATTATTTTTAAAACAAAATATAGTTAGATATAATAGTTTTAAATTTCATTGAATCAAAGAAAACCATGACGCCTACATAGTTTAATATTGATTGCGGTTTTGATGTTTTAATATATTAGATAAACTACCTATTTAACATGTTATTAATGGTTTCTGTAGACCCTAAATACATTTGGTAAATATTTTCACACAATTATAAAAATAAATGGAAGTGTTTTTGGGAGGAATATGTTCAATCATTTGATTTTGATGTCCCATATTCTATAACAAAAGCCAATGTGGATACCAAAGCCCTTAGTTTGGTTTTTTATTCTCAAAGTGTTTGTGATGAAAAAGAAGAGTATAAGTTGATGTATATGATAAATAAAATACAACTATATTTTATTTATGGTTATGATAGAATGAATTCATACCATATCATTTAGGATCTTCTCCCACCAAAAGTAACCCTCCTCAGTTCGAAATGAATAAATTTAGATAATTATGCATGAATTCATACATGTATTGTTGTACATAAACCAAAAAGAAGATTATTAGTACTAAAAGTAAAACCAAGAAGAAGCAATAAACTCTATATACTCATGAAAGCTACTCCACAACACTTCCATGCTACTAACATCTATAAAAAACTACAAATTTCTTTTAAAAACCAATTTTTTTTTTATATTTATGTATGGTGGGCATAACATGTATACATAGTAAGATCCTCCCTAAAACATCTCATGAAAATGTTGAGGAAGCACACTAAAGCCCTATGAAAAAAGGAATCTAAATCAACACCTAAACAATGAAAAATAGTTTCATATACTCACTATGGATCACTCACAAAATAATTCATATAAATAAACCTTTTTGTATAAAAAATTATATATATATATATATATATATTAAAATTACGGTTCTCGGATACCACTTCTCCACTAGTTTTCCTCTCACACCCCAATGCGCTACTCCACAACACTTCCATGCTACTAACATCTATAAAAAACTACAAATTGCTTTTAAAAACCAATTTTTTTTTATATTTATGTATGGTGGGCATAACATGTATACATAGTAAGATCCTCCCTAAAACATCTCATGAAAATGTTGAGGAAGTACACTAAAGCCCTATAAAAAAAGGAATCTAAATCATCACCTAAACAAGGAAAAATAGTTTCATATACTCACTATGGATCACTCACATAATAATTCATATAAATAAACCTTTTTGTATAAAAAATTATATATATATATATGTATATATTAAAATTAAGGTTCTCGGATACCACTTCTCCACTAGTTTTCCTCTCACACCCCAATGCTAATGTCATGGTCTCACCCCGCCCATAAATCATCCTACACCATGTGAAATTGTATCACTTACATCAATGAATCATATGTATCTTAGATTATCTCATCACCATATTATCAAAATAGTAATGAGGTGCATACTTGGAAACCACTACATCTTGTTTACATTAAATGTACAAAAATCGCAAAACATAATTATAGAATATCCGTGAAAAAAAAAATGAACGAAATAAATTCGTGGAAGGCTTACTTGAATGTTGTGAGTTGAGATGATAGATCTGAGAGGAGTGAAGAAGATAAACAATGAAGCCAAAATGAGTTTAACGCAGGTCGATCGACGAGCCGATTAGGGTTTACCGCGCGAGAGAGACGAGCCGACGGACTGTCAATCGAAAAATCGTAAATTACAGTCCACGGGGCTTTAATTTCTTTAAAAGTTTTATAACGTCGGTTATTATATAACCGACGTTATAAACTATTTTTAAAATTTATAAAGTCGGTTATTTTAAAACGACATAAAAAAGCTCCCGCGCATTGGTTTTTTACGTCGGTTATAAAATAACCGGCATAAACCCCCCCCCCCCCCCCCCCCCCCCCCGTGATTTGGTTTTTACGTCGGTTATTTTATAATTGATGTAAAAAACGCGTAGATATCTCATTTTTTACGTCGGTTATAAGATAACCGACATAAAAAACCAATGCGCGGGGGGTTTTTTACGTCGGTTATTTGGAAACCGACGTAAAAAACCCGATATCTACGCATTTTTTTACGTCGGTTATCAAATAACCGACGTAAAATACCAAAGCACTGGGGGGGGGGGTTACGTCGGTTATAAAATAATCGATGTAAAAAACCCGTAGACATCTCGTTTTTTACGTCGGTTATACAATAACCGACGTAAAAAACCCCGCGCTTTGGTTTTTTACGTCGGTTATAAGATAACCGACGTAAAAACCAAACATGCGCGATTTGTAATGTCGGTTATTAAAATAACCGATGTTAAAAATCTACTCGCCGCATTTTTACGTCGGTTATATATAACCGACGTAAAAAATGGTGACGTAAAAAACATTTTCTGCACTAGTGTCTACCCCCTTAATTGCATCAGGTCATTGATGTCTTCCATGTGTCACAGCTATGGAAGTTTGTTCATGATCCATCACATATAATCGACTGGGGCGAGTAGGACATTTATGATGGTGTGACTTTTTTGGGGTTCCCAATGGAGATCGAGGATCAATAATAATGGATCCTTCATGGGTGGTCGGTTACATTGGTTAGCATTTGGTGGTAGCATGAGAATCTCTAGGAGGGATCTTGGGAGAGGGACACTTAGATTTGTGCTTAGTACCATACTATTTTTAATGAGTAGCCCTTGTTTTCAATTTTGAGGACATAAATCCACATGGTGGGGAGAATGTAATGACTCATATTTTCTCCAGTATTATTTTTATGAATTAATTGTCAATATTATAATACTACACATTGATACAAGGTGAGATTATGAGGCTCAGTGTGCTCAACATTTTTTTGAATAATGTTTATTTTTTTAATAAAGTGATTGGGAACTTTTTCTTTAAAACATTAATAGCTCCTAAATGGATTCCAAGATAAAAAATTCTAGGAAATCATTGTGTTTAGAACAGTGAATTTACCTTCGGATGGACCTAACCATGGCTGACACAGGTTGAGTGTGAATGTTATATTTTGGATGTAAACGCCATTCAAATATTTAATAAAATTATTTTATTTAACACTGCATTGGTTTATTTTAATAATGTCATAATTTCATGAATCATGGGTTATAAAACAAACATAAAAACCCTACGAGGAAAGGAGAAGGATCTACAACCAATGAACATAAATATTTAGTAAAATCATGAATTAAAAACCATTGATTACATGGATGGAAGTATGACGACGACACATCATCACCCTTTGTCAATAAATGATCTCGACTCCATGTAGGGAGTTGTTTTACATTATGATATTTTCCATAATTTTTAAAATATAATAAAGATTGTTGACCAACCCATGAATAGGTTGATCCTTGGGTCGATCAATCTTAAAGGATGGATAATTTATGTGATTCTATTATTGGGGATGATTTGATTAAGAGATTCATTTTATTGCTCTTTGTTCTACATTGAATCATGAATGGATCGTGGACGACACAAAGAAGAACATGATCCATTATTTTTCTCTTCTTGTGAATTTATTTATTTCCCATAATATTTATGTGTTATTAATTACTCATGAAATATCAACAGAGGATTTTTGCACCTATGATCTATGGATTAAAGATCTGAGTCCAGGGATCTTACATAGTAATGACATCATAGAGGTGAGATGGAAAAGGGGCGGTGTGAATCATATGAGGTAGGGTTTTACAAGTGTATAAGGTGGTGTCGCACACCAGTTCCTAGAGAAGTGGTTTCGGTTGGGTTCAGGTAGACCACAGGCAAAATAGAGGGCTGACGGTAGAGGCGGCATGTGGCCCGATGGGGGGCAATGTCAGGCAGTGTGCGAGGCGGATGGTCCACCGGTGGGGCGGCCGGTGGAAGAGTGGAAGGCCACAGTACAAGATGGATTCTATGGGATACCATGATGGAAGAATCTAAGGGAGGCGACTGGGGATGTTGAGGTGAGGACCAGCACACGGGGATGTGTTTGTGTAGAGCTCGTGGAGGCAGAAGCTACAGAGGAGGTCAACAGACACCATGGCCATCTGTGTTTACCATGAGGTTCCCTATTAACTAGGAGCACATGGCTGGGTTAGACATGTGTGGGAGAAGGGGTATAGAACACATGTAGTAGGACAAGCTAGATGGATCGGGCAGCTCTAACAGCCTAGAAAATGAGGCCCATCGTTCCTAGCCCAGTGGCCCAACAGGATGGGTAAAACCAATCCCATTAGGCTTGGACGAGTCTGGTTGGCCAGTCGGGCCGGGATGATTGTATAGGGTCGGGTCGTACCCGAACCAGACCTAGTCTAGGATTTTGTAACAAAAATAGCCGTAATATTCAAGTTGTGTGTCTGTTTTCTGAGCCATTTTTGGATTTGGAACCCTTGAAATGAGATGATTTTATTGAGATACTCTATTTGAGTCATTGAGTATGTTGGATTACAACTTATTTTCATGAATAGTGGGTTCTTGAAGAACTAGTGTTCTACGAGTGGAATCCTATGGCAGGTTGTATTCTTAAAATAATGTGCCTTGATACTACGTGACTTTGTGGTTGAATAACTTACCAAGACAATGAGTCTTAATGAGACTGTATGTCATACCAAGACTCCATGCCTTATCGAGACTCCATGTCTTACTTTAAAATTATGTCTTACCAAGACACTCTGTCTTATCAATACTGGGTCTTCTGCAGATTACATATGATAATCCTACATTCCATCCTATATAATAAAACCTATGTGAGTAGACCATGTATTAATTTTTGGTATAGATTATTTATTTATTTTTTTGTATACATTGTTTATTTCTTTATGGTATAATTAATATTTTTTCTATGTGGTATAATTTATCTATTTCTTAAGGTCTACCTCATGTATTTTATAGTGGGATTCAATTGTGGCTTTAGGGTATCCTAATGTCAATTGTTTTACTGACCCCTACACCAGAATTTCCAACATATGTCATGTCTTGTGCCAATGATTGATGAATTAAAGGACTTCAAGGTGCACAAAGACCATTTGGTGCTTATATTGATCAAAAAAATGAGGTGTGCTTCCATGGCTACAAAAAGATTTCTTATACCGACCCTTATGGTGGGGTTTTCTAAGGATGTGTTTAAGAAACTTGTGAATTCACCTTGACAGACTCTATCATTAGGTGGGGTTCTAATCTGGCCCTATTTACATTCCATTTTTCTATTACCTTACTATGTGGTTAGTATCTTAGTGTATGTAAGAAAATTTTCCATAGTGTTTTTACATTTAAGCATTTTGGTCTTGGAGATGTGTGTGTGTATAGATACATAGGTAAATGCCTCACATTTCTTAGATAAGCATACCCGGTGCTAATCACCATCCCCTAGCCTATCATAGGTTGGATTGGGGTAGTCACAAAAAGTGACCCTATAAGATGGGTTGGGACTATAATGTACATTAATTTAATTTATTATTTGATATATAAATAATGATTTTAAAATTAAGTAATGGGTGTGGAATGGAATAATATACATTCTCGATGAATTAACACTCTCATTAGATGAATCAGTGGGACAACTAATGTTAAATGTAATTTTGGGGTATAAATACCCTTTAGTAATAAACTGTATGGGGTCAAGAATATTACAGTAGACATATAATGATGACATTGATCAATACATACTTTGAGTAGAAATCTACATAATTTATAATTACATTATTCTGGCCCTAGAGAGTTTCATAAATATATTATCTCTAGATTCATTTCAATATTAGTGTATTGATTAAATGGAATTTTTTTAGTTATTTACCATTCCAAATTGCTTAGGCTTTATCTAATTATGATAGAGATGTTACTAATTAACTTGACATTGTGTTCAGTAATTTAAATTTCAATAGTTAGAATTCATTATTCATTTATGATATCTTCTATTTTACTTAACTCTATATGTGAATTTGTGGACACCCTTATTTTTTTTACATTTATTCATATTCCATGCAATGTACTATGATTTATGGACAAGGATATATGAGAAGGGATAATTTAATTTTTTTTAAAAAATATGTAGTAATTTGTGTTTTTAAAATTTATATGGTATTCATGTGTAATTTAGTTTATCAATTCTATAGGACTATTTATTATATAATAATTTGATTCCATTTATCATATTCCAATAATATAATAGAGACATCAAATTTTTTACATTAGGGTTAGGGTTTCTAAATAATTTATGAAAACAAATATTGTGGACATTATTCAAAGATCATATTACAATTAAATAATATGAACCATTAAATGTTATTGAAATTGAAGGATCAAAATATTATCAAAACATTCTTGAAGAAATTATCCTTTCAAGTATAAATATAGTTCATAAAAATATATAAATATCCAAAATATAATGGAATAAATTTTCAATGAAAATAATCATTAGATATCTTAATGGATCCATCAAACCATTGTGTGACCATTATGTTGGAAAATTATGTTCTTTCTGTATAAGTTAGAAAATATTATTTTAGTAAAATTTTCATGAAAGAAAGAATATTCATTATTTAGTAAATGATAAGAATACTCCTTTTGTATCATTTTATAAAAATTAAATAATTAGTAAAAAATGAAATTAAAAATAATATGGTAATATTTAACACCATTATTAAAATGTATTCAGAAATCATGGATATAAAAGAAAAACATTTTCAACCAAAGAGAGAAATGAAGCATACTTTCCATAAAAATATTTTTTCAGTCTCTTGATCACATAAAGTGAGAAAAATTAAATGAAAATAATTATTTTAATTAAATAATTAATGATAAGAAAATTAAAAGTTTTCTTGATATTTTTAATATATTATGTCTTCAATAAAATTTAATCAAAACGATTCCCAATAAAAAATACCAATATAATATAACAACCCATAACCAAGACCAAAATCAATTCATATGTATTTTAATCTACTTTATATCAATATAGGTTTATTTTACGTATTATAATATATATATATATATATTAATTTATTAGTACTTTAAAACATTAATCAATAATGTTTTTTACAATCCTAATTTTTGTATCACCAATATAAAATATAATTTATTTGTTAATCATATATGTTTTAGTTTGATATATTATTACCTTGTACAATGATAATTTTTCAGTCATATAGATATTTTTAATAATCTTAAAAGCATCATATATATTAATTATATATATATTTATAGTTATCCTTAAAAGTAGGGACAAAGAAATGAATAACACCATTCATGGTGAAGGGAAGCCATATGTATTCAGGAAAACTGGCATCATTGTTCAATTGATGGAAAAAATAAATGATAAATATTAATTAAACATTCAAATCAAATTATATATATTATAAAGCATAAATTTTCATTAAATGGATCCTCATTACAATTTAATTAATAGACAAATAAAAATTGGATCACATCGCTTTGTGGAGGTGGTAGTCCACACATTCAAATGAGTGATATTGACATTTTCCAAGGGATCAGAAGGTAAGAAGATAGAAAAAAATAGTAATTATAAAAATATAATTTTCACATACATATTTTATATAATTACTAATCCCATCCAAATACCTTTGAATAATATATGGTGATGAAAAATAAAATTTATCACTGTGTAAATATAGTAAGTTGTATGAACTGACAAAAGATATTTACCCCACTTGTTTGATGGGAAAGAGGGTATTTATTGGTGTTTTTATTACCATAATAACATTTAATAAAATATATCATTTTTTTTATTTTTTGATAAATTCCATATATTTGGTGTTCTTAATGATGATTATAAATGAAATTGATTGGTTAATGTGGTTACATCTTCTATGAAACATTTATTTTATATCTCCTCTAAGAGTATCATGTTGAATCCAATTTGGAATACTACAACCTATATTATTTTTCGTGGTATTATTAGATGATAAATTCATAGAGTATGATTTATCAATAATTATCACTATGGTGTAAATAAGTGTTGGAGGAGGTTACCTATTTGAATTTAGGTGAAGGGAAATGGTGGAATTTTCCAAAAGATAAAATTATAATAACATTATTATCTATGAAATTTACTCCAAATGGATAGATAAGGAAATATATGGTAGTATTGGGTATTAATCCCCTCAAAAGATATAATGCATTCAAATTTTCATGTATTTTTAAACATTATTATTTTGATTATGTCTTATTGAAATAATATTAATCTTTATTATAGTAAAAAATTTAAATATTAATGGGTTGTAATTTTAACTATAATGATAAATTGGACTATAAATGGAATTTTTATGTCTTTTTAGACCATATCATATTCATATTGACATATTACATGGTTTATGGGATATTTAAATAATTTATTAACATATAACTTTTAGAAAATATCATTATTTTAATTTTTGACACTATACATATAATTTGACTAAAAATACATAATGAGAATAACACTATTGGAATATAATTTTTACCAAAATAGTAATATTTCATATTCTAATATAATATTAATGGAACACTATTAATTACTCAAATTATATAACTTTTCATATTTTCATGATAATTTAATTTATTTTTTCATTAATTAAATTAATATTATTTTATTGTAGTTTAATAATTTATGTTAATTGTATAACACCTAAAAATGATAAATAAATTACCATGATTAATATAATTTCATTGTGGACAAAATTTATATTAATATATGTCCATTACTGTTATTTTTTCTATGTGAACACATAATCTACATTTTAATCTAAGAGAGTGAGATTTTATAACTTTCCTTGATGAAAATAATATATACGTCATTTCCTTGTTGAATTATCTTTAAAATAATTAATTTCATGTAAAATGTGATATATGATAGATTCCATTCAACCCTAAAAATATGATATAAAATTATGGCCTTATTACACATTTTCAATCTATATTAAGTCAATTTACACATTATAAGGATGATAATTTTTTCCAATTTTAATGTTTATATTGGCCAAAATAAAGATCCTATATACCAAATTTGTACCTTGTAATTATAAATATTATGTTTATTTAATTTCATTCAAAACCAAAAAATGGAAGAAATTAATATTTTATGTATATGAACAAAATTCGATTAAAATATTTTTTTGTGAAAATTCATTTTTATCCATAAAAATGGATTTATTATTATCCTATTCAAAATGATTGAAAATTAGATTAATGATAATAAAATTTGAGAATATAAAATATGTACCATTAAATAAAATCAGTCACCAATTGTGATCAATTCTCTTTATTATGATAAAAATATATTTTAAACATGAAAACAATTCTATATAACAAATAATCATATATATTATTTTTTTAAATCATTTTATTATCTAATAAATTGATAAATACAAAATTCATTTGATTATTACATAAAACATAAAATTTCCAAATTTTTTCCTAATTTATAACCATTATTCTAATATCTATGTGATGATAATAGTTTAAAAGTATATCCATTTTTTTCTAAACTCATTTTTACATGTAAGATAATCTATCAAAAAATAAAAATTATTTAAGAAGAAATATTTCATATAAATGATGACGTGTTACATTATAACCCACAAATAAATAAATTCTTCCTAAAAATTAATTACTCTTGTACAAATAGATAATGATATGTCTACCTCATCACTTCCCCAGGTTCCCATGTAGCTTCCTCAAATTGGTGGTTTCACAAAAAAAAACATTGACTAGTAAAGTAGTTTGTTTTGTATCACATTCACTAGATAATCTTGAATCAATGTTATTTTTAATTTATAAGAAAAATATTCCCCTAGTGGTATAAACTTTTATTTTATTAGATGTCAAGGAAAATTTTTGTACTTCTTTAGGAGAGATTCATGAATGTCATCATGAACATGAGATAAATTTATTGGATGCACCAATTAATAAACAAGCATTATGATACATCCAAAATATAAAAACAAAAGATATAACACGTGTTTAGGTTACCCTTATTTTAAAATCACATGCCCCACTTCTATTGAGACGAATGTATAAATACTTTATAACAAATATCAGACTATATATCCTTCGAATGATTGACAAGAGAACTTTTTTGTTAACTCTAGGATACTATTATGTGTTATTGAATAGATCATAAATGATTTTTCATTTCCTAAGCTTGGTCATGTACTAATATGTTTCTTCCTACAATGTCATTTTATCATATTAGTGTTATTTAATTCAATAAAAATAGGGATTCATCCTGATCCATCTTATTGGTGTATTGAATGAATTTTTTTTTCTGATAAATCCATAAAAAGAAGGTTTTGATCCCAACCATAATGAAATCCATATAGAAAGCTAAAAATATGAATTATTTTGTTTCAATGGTCCTCTTAGTATAACTATATATTTGTGGATGATATATAATGATGAAACATAACTCTATGTCAATATTCAAATGAATAATTATCTAAAATTGCATTGTAAAACTCATATCCTTATTAGATACAACTAATAACTGTTCACTATGAAATCCTACCACATCCTTAATGATAATATAGTCATGATATATCGGATATTAATAAACTCTAATAAAAACATTATTGTGGAATTTGTAATCTAATTGATAATACTCCATATACAATTGTTCCCTTTGTAGGTTTTGGGTACTAAAATGAAAAAATTTTAGTGTGATTTTTTTCTCATTTCCATTCCAGTATGGTAAAAGTTGTAATGTTCACTTAAACGTCCATCACATAGCCTTTAGTTTCATATATACAACGTACATGGAAACACATTCTCTAATTTCTCTCTTTCTTCTATACCACCAGAAATACACTTTAAAATATCTATACATATTCACACTTCTAGGATAAATATACAATGATGAACTATATTTTTTGTCCTTCATCTACATATTTAAATAATGTACGAATACGAAACATAGAAAGTTCATGAAAATTATTATTTAATTATAATCATGTATGAAATCAAGAATTTTTTTGACATTATTTTTCATTTCTATATCTTATTTTTCTAACTCATTAATCCTTTCATGGAAAATTAATTGAAAAATAATTTTTTAATGATAATATTAATGAATTTCCATCAATATTTCATAATCCATACTTTATAATTCGAGAAATATTGGATCTTTTATTACCCTTAACGTATAAAAGACATGATTACCCTTCGGAATCAAAGCATATACCACCTTGTTCTCTAAACATGGATGTTTTTTATTATTTAATCATAATATTATACTATCTCCAACTCTATTTAATGTTGAATGTTTAACTATTTTTTAGTTAAATTAAAATATAAACTTCTATGATCAGAATAGAAGGCACACATTTATCTATAGAGATAATTCCTTAGTTTCTTTAGTTCATAAATTAAAACATATAACGTAAAATCATGAGTGTTGAATTTTTTTTCATTTTGCATAAATTTTCATGAAGATTAATCAATACCCAGGTCTTTATACATGAATAATCATCCTAGTCCATTCTTTGATGTGACACTATATAGATTAAAACCCACATCCAATACATGGTATTGTTAGAATTGGTGTGCACAAAATCATACTCTTTAGTTACTAATATTATTTCCAATATCCATCTTCATAATGGATCATGGCTCGATTATAAGTAAAATTGTTGAGTGGATTCAATATTTATGAGTAATCATCCACAATGTATCTATAATATCAAGAAAAAAAACTTGGATTCTTAGTCCCATTTGTTGGTCTTGGAAAATTAATAATAACTTATCCATTTGAAGGGTATACAGATATACCTTAACTTGGGATTATATGACCAATGATGAATCATTCTAAATCCAAAATTAACACATGATAATTTTTTAATAAATTATATAATTATTTATGGTCATCATCACAATCCTTAATTGATATTCATTATCTTTATTTTTATTATAACATATATCAATATCATCTATAAAGTCTTCAAATAATTGATCAAGGAATTCTCTAAACACCCAATTCATTTAATCTACAAAGGTTTCATGGTAATTCATTTGTAAAAATGTCCACAACCAATAATTAATGTTGTATTTAGTATATCCTACTTATTGGAACTAAATTAATGATATCTATAATAATTATTCATATTTTAATTTATTTATATTTTTCTATTTTATTGAACATGTTATTGATACACGATAGAGTATAATTTTCCATTGGAGTTATTTTCTCAATTATCAATAAAAAAATTATAGTTGCATTGACCTATAATTATTTTAAATAAATAGAACATGTTCACCCAAATGTGACTTACTTGGTTTAATGAATCCATTTTGAATATTCTATTAGAGTTTCTTCTTTAATTTTAGCATCTCAATTGTTTTGTTTCTATATGGAGTTACATAAAATGATTTAGTTCTACATATGATATAAATTTAAAAATCAAAATCACGAATTTTTGGAAGACCAGAAAATTAAATTAGAAATATATCAATAAACTCTAGAAAACTATATATATCATTGATTTTGATATTCTTTAAAACCACCAATGATATAAAAAACATTTGAATAGGATTTATAACCCATATGATTGATGTAATTTTCCTCAGAATTAAATTTCTACCATCACACTGACATGATATTATAGGTTTGTTTAGAATATCATACATTTATTTCCTTTCTCTACAATTTATGTGGCCTTCATGTAAATAATAAAAATCCATTCCAAAATGTACATTTAATTCATGTAGGGAAACAATAATTCAGTTTACAGGAAACACATTCCAAAAAATATCAACCCTAAAATAATCATGGACATGTGATGAGGTCATCATACCATTAGGGGTATTCACTATTAACATAAAATCCTATTTTTGAGGTTGTACAATGATTCCCATAGAAATTTACTTAGATATAATATAGCCTTCAGATTCAGAATCAAATTGGACCATTGTATTTCTATAGTGGATAGAAAATATACCCTTCATAGCATCACAATCATGATCCTCATAAAAATAGTGGTCACATGAAGAATGATATTGTTATAGGTTATGCATTATGATAATTTAAATTCCATGAGAAAAATTACCCCACTCATGAATTAGATTTATATAAGTTATTTTTTCTATTAATTATATGGTTTAATTCTCTTTTTATGGATATGTGTCACATATATAAATATCATAAATCATTAATGTATATAATCACAAAAAATTGTTTGAATATGTTCTAGTGAAGATTTTTTTAAGTTCTTAATGATTATTACTTATCAACACAATATGGCCATGAGAAAGAATATAGGGTGGATGATAATATAAGTAATAAAGATCATGCTATAATATCTATGATAAGGACCACAAAATTATTATTATTTAAGTGAATTCAGTCGATGGATATTGAAATAATTATGTAAATGGATAAATATTATGTTTTTAATATGGGTGTTCAAACAATATTTCATATAAATATTAAAGTGGAATATAAGGAATATTTATATCTACAAAAATATGTGAGAAATGTTCCTAATATATATTTATTTTGGTAAAAAAATTTCAGATTGGAACTGTGTGTATGTTCCTTTGATACTATTTTAATGTATGATATTTTGGATGAATTTCATAGTTCTGCATTTTGAATTAATATAGGATGTACAATGATGTATAAATATTTGAAAGTCTATTTCTGATGGGATGGAATGAATTGAGATAATGAATTGTATAATTCTTGATGGTTGGTATGTCGAAGGGTTATATCTAAGACACAAAAGTCTAAGGGTTTTTCAGTAGATTACTGATACTTGAATGTAATTAGGAACATGTCACGATGAATTTTGTCATTGGACTCCCCAAATACTAAAATTGGATTAAGGTTGTATGGATTTTATTCTATTTTCTTATAATGACAACACACTTTATTGACCAAAGAGCTGGTTTCTATCTTTATTATCTTACTTATTTATACACTAAGAAACTTTTAATATTTAATGGAGTTCCATTATAAATTGTATATTATTGGGATCCAAGTTTTACATTGATGATTTGGATAATTATTTAGTAGGATCTAGATAGTGAGTTATCATTCAACATTACTTGTCAACATTTTAAAGATGTTTATACTGAGATCACCATTAGAACAATAAAACACATGTTTATATCATTATCTCCGGATTTAAAAGTAGGTTGGGATAAACTCATTACATTGGTTGTATTTCCATACAATAATCACATTCTATCGTGAATTCCTATGGATCATTAGGAATCCCTCTACGGTAGGAAGGGAAGAACACCAAAATGATGAAATGATGTAGGAGAAATAAATATATTTGGATTTTATATACATGTCAACATTCTATATAAGTTTAAAGTCATTAAATAAAACATAAGAGTAGCTCATGTTCAGAAAAATAATATATATTAAATCATTAGAATGATCTATAGTTTGAATTTTGTGACAATGTATTTCAACGAACATCTCACAGGAATATGGTGTCATATTCTTGAAGAAGGTAAAGCTAGTCCGTAGATATATTAGTCCTTTTTAAATCCTAGTTCATATCGGTATGGTAGCTTATCTACTGGAACTCCAACCAAATTTCTCTCATGTTCCTAATGTGTTCCATATATATCTCCTACGGAACTACACACATGATTCCTCATATGTACTAAACTATGTAGTCATAACCCTAAAGAAAGATAATTATTATAGAGATAAAACAACTGAAATTCTTCATCATATGGATAGAGTGCTCATTCTACCAAGAAAGATCACTCACCTGGTAAATGTTTTGTGTCAAATCCACTAATAGGAGGTTGTTATGTGGGAAAATAATGATTTTATTAGGCGGATGTATCCACATAATTATTTATTAGAGAGATAAATTTCATTGTAAAATTTCATTTTATATGGGTTATTGTGTAACACAACATGATATTTATGAAATATTTCTCATTAAATAATTTTGTTTCATAAAAAACATGTGTTATAATCAAAACTATGCTCAGATGATCCACATGAAAATTTAAAATTAATTAACTTCCATTATCACAATTACATTATAATGGTGGGTATGAATAGAAATATCAAAATTCTGAAAAATATAATGTCTAAAAATTTATAAAATATATTAATTAGTTATCCAATGATTATAATTAAATTCAAAAATTATTTTAAAATAAAAGTGAAATGTTTTTGAAAAATTGTTTTAATGCATGAGATGAATGTTTACATACAAAAATATCAATTGGTTAATGATTGGAATGAAAATTTTTATAGTACTTTCATGAAAGGATTTTTTAATCATTCATCAAATATTATTAATTGAATAGTATAAAAACAATTCTTCTTTTAATCTTAAAATTTACTTTTTTATAAACATACATTTTACACATTTTTCAAAAAAAATTTAATTTAATTTAATCAATTTATGGGTAATAAATTATATAAATTTTATTATATATTATGATTAATTAGGTTTAAATTTAATAATTATGGCTCTTTTTTGGTCCATATGAATATTAATCATGGTAATGTTTTTCAACATGGTAAAGGGTAAATCGGGTTAATCTGAGTTAATTATAAGTTAGTAGTCCATAATTATTCTTCCCAATTCTTATTAGATGAATGGAATATGATAATTTACATTATAGTATCAGAATTTATTTTTTTTAATGGAAACATGTTTTGGATAATGTCTTATATATTATTCAAATAATATAACATTAAAAAATATCACACTTTTGGTTTTTAATTTCACCTTTGTTTCCACATAGGGAACAAAGTAAGATATATATGAATTTAATTATTTATGTTGATATTAAAAAAATTATATTGCAGATATAAAATTATTTTTATTATTATTTAATTATATAATAACCATAATGGCTTATGTAACACTGATGATGTATGTCTCCATTTAAAAAAATCTGTAATAAATTAATTTTGAAATATAAAAAGTTTTTGAATATTGATATAATATTATGTGTAAAAAATTTTATATATTAAAAGAAAATATTTCTAAGGATTGAAATTATTTTATTTTAATTCATTATTTTCATTGATTTGTTTGATGTAAAATTAAATGAATTTTGTAAAAATTGAGATTAATGATATTTTATAAAAATAATATTTTAATACATTACCAAAAAACATAAAAAACTCAAATTAGATAAGGTGAATATTATATGGTCCAAAATTTTATAAATTGGCTATTGATAAGCTATTTTTTAATGTATATGTCAAAATTATAACAATTACTATTTAAAATATTGTTATAATAATAAATATTACAATAGGCTAACTTGGGGTTAATAAAATTTATAATGTTTTAAATTTTAAAAAATAGTCCCAACATTATATTGGTTGATTGGATTACAACTATATAATTCCTAATATTATAATAAAAGTATATTTGGATAAAATATGCATGATATTTCTAAAACCCTGGGATTTTGTGAATATTTTTTGATTTAATTTAACCATTCTGATATTTATCATTTCACATAACAATGATAATAGTTTAGTTTAAATTAATGAATTATGATTTTATTGAATTGTATGAAATAATATATTAATCATGAACTATACATAACATAGATTTTACCATGACTTATTACATCTTGTTGGTCAGAGTGGATACTCAAGAGGGGGGTGAATTGATTTCCTATTAAAAATTTCTGTTTTAAAAAAATTATTTTGAAATCCCCCAATTCATAAAACAAGTTAAACTGTAGTGAATTTATAAAGATTGTAAGAGCTCAATTAGTTTCTCAAAGATTGATTATTTATTAGTTAACATAATCTTATGATTAAGTTTGCTTTGGAAAATAACTTACTAGTTCACAATAATTACAAACACTTTCTAGTTCAACTATCAGAGTTATATTAAAACATATTTGAATTTCAAAGTAATTAGCAGTGGAATATTGAAAATAGTTTAAACTAAAATAAGATGCACAACCGTATGAACCAAGAGGTTCAGCCTAAAGCTGAGACATAGTCTTCTCAAAAAGTTTATATAAAGCTTTGATCCACACCCTGGATCAGGGTTTACAATAGTACTCAGACTGTCCAGGTCCTCAGACCTCTACCACAGTTCTACGTGGGAAAGAAGCAACAACATCACACCAATTGTCCAGGTCCTCAGACCTTTACCACAGTTCTACATGGGATACAAAAAGGTATAAAGAGTTTGGTGTGAGTATTTAAGTATCCTCTAGTTTATCTTAGGAGTCAATGTGTGTCCAAATTAACATAAGAACACACACAGATCGTAATGTAGTAAAAATAATCATAGTAGAACAATAATATAGAGACGATTTTAGAATGCTCTTGTGTGATGTCAGTGCATCTCTGGACTCCTTTGGATTGAAGTAGATGAAGCTTTGAGTCATTCTCTAGAATTTTTCTGAAAAAAGTGTCATTGTTTTGTTCCTTCACTTCTAGTACAGGTGTTCAACTTGAATGTGAGAGTATTCTATGTAGCGCTTGAACCTCCTCTTTAAACTTTTATTCTTGATGTGTATGAGGGTTCTTTGATTTCTTCTTGTTTTCTTCTTGTATGTTTCATTTTTTTCATGCTCTATGTCACACACTTTATATGCAGATTTGATCTTCCTTTTATAGCTCATGTGGTGGTTCAACATAAGTCATGATTACTTCTGCAGGTATGAGGTATGATTTCATAACATCCAACACACATCATTAATTAATTTCAGACATTAGGCATGATTACTTCTGTAGATATGAGGTGCGGTTTTCTAACATTCAGCAAACATCATTAATTAATACCAGTTGCATTAAAATCACAAAATATGACCGTTTCTAATAAACAAACAGAGAGATAGAGTTTAGAGAAATAGTGACTAGTTTCCATCAGTAGCTTTTTGTATCAGCGAACTTTTAGCGGTGGAGTTGTAACGGTAGGTCCTAAATTGGTAGACATTACTCTCTGTAATGGTAGCTTTATGTATCAGTAGCTCCATGTGTAGCGGTAGCTTATTGTATTGGTATCTCCATGTATCGGAAGCTCCATGTATCAGTAGCTCTTCATAATGGTGATGTTATGTTGGTAGCTCTTCCTTGCTATCAGTAGCTGTTAACATCGGTAGCGGTAGCTCTCTCTATCAGTAGCTTTGTCTATCGGTAGCTCCATTCTACCGGTAGCTTGTATCAGTGACCTTGTCTATCAGTAGACTTAGTCTATCAGTGACTTTTTCTTATTGGTATCTCTGTCTGTATCAGTGAATTTTAAACTTGAATGCTTATAAAGTATCTGTTCTATGCAATTCATTTCCAGATTGAGTTAGTTATCAAGATTAATCATCGGTAAACAATTATAATCATAAATACACATTGAATAAAATATTCCAATGATATGATATAATCATTATGATATTCATATCAACTTATTAGTATGATGACATAACTTGAAAGTATAATTAACATATAGATATACATTATTTGGGATTATCAATGTATATCTAAACATAATTGAGATTATCAAAATTGGTGAGTCCAAAAATCTCCCCCTTTTTTATAATCACAAATTATGTCATTATAATCCAGAATAAACTTTAATTAATTAGAGTAAAACACATCTAATGAAATTTCATTTCGTGTTCAGATCATAACTCTTAAATGTATCAGAGTTAAACTATAGACAAGCATAAGAGTAAAAAGAAATATATATTTTCCCCAAATATACATATTATAATTCCCCCCCTTAGTGTAATTTCTCCCCATATTATAACTTTTATCCCCCTTTGTGATTAGAAAATAGAGAAAAAACAATGGTTCAGAGCATAAAAGAAGAAGCGAGAAAACATACATTTTCATTTATCATGACAAAGGTACATGAGATAGAACAAATGAAATACAAGAGGTAAAAATATTCCTATCAAATGTTGTAGACACTAATAAATCAACCTCATCAATAGGTAATTTGGCTTTGGCTTTGGGATCAGAAGAGGATTCAGGCTTGGTAGGCATAGGTGAAGGCTTGGGAAAACCAGTGATGATCAAAGGTGTTTGAGCTACTGAAACACTTTCGGGCCTATAATGGGTACTCCATTGTGTGATCGTAGGAGTTATACTTCTGATATCTTGATGTGGTGTCAACTGAGGTGTGGAAGCAGACTGACCTGAGTTAGGAAGGGCCGGAGGTACAATAATAGGGGTACTATCCACATGTAGAAAGGGCAGTAAGAGATTCATGAAATCCATGATAATACCTCCCCTCTCTCCATGGAAGAGATGAAATCATCCTTGTCCTCCATAAATTTTTTCAAAGCAGGGGTCAACTCCATGAGCTTACTGACTTGTTCTTTAAAGGCTTCAATAACTGGAGGTAGCTTCATATTTTATAACAGCAGCTTGAAATTATTGGTTAGATGATGATTGGTGTACACTATCTGAAAATAGTAATCAATTTTGTCTTTGATTTCCTTCTAGGCAGCAGTAGCATCTCTCATATAGTCCTGAATGATTTTTCTGATATCCCAGGTGGTTTTAATCACCTGAGAATCAAATGAGCTACTAGAACTAACTTGAAAAATTTCTTATTTCAGCACAGATCTAAACTGTTCAACATCAACTAAAACTCTGGAGGTACCAAGAGGTTTTATAGTAAGGGCTACTGTTTCATTGAAGGATTGTGTCAAACTACATGTCAAATTTTTCACAAAAATATCCTAAGTACTGACATGCATTTTTATGGACTTCATAAAATCTTCAAACACATCCACAAACTATTTCACTACACCTCGAATGTAGTTGATGCCAGTATCAACTTGAGATTTAGAACTCATGAAGGTGTCAAATTAAGCGACAGATTGCTTCAAAGAATCAACAACCTCTGTCAAACTTTTAACTTGATTTTGAAATTCTTTTAATTCATCCATCACTTATATCATAGAACTTGATATAACACTTCCCAGAGAAGATACCAAAGAACATTCCATATTACTTATCTCTTCAACAAAATAGGTTTTCAATTCAGATTTCAGTGCCTCAAGATCCCCTTTTCTCACAATATCTTCAGGCAGAGCTAGAGGAGCTACTGTTGAGCAGTAAATTCCTTTGAGAAAATATCATAAGTCACAGGATGTCTTTTAATGGGTGTCTCATCATAATAATCAGTATATTCTAGTCCCAATACAACAAATCCTAGATCCACAAACCAATCTTCCACTTCATAGGTCACAGAAACTGATCCTATCCTTACAAGTTTCTCTCCCTCAACCTGAGCTTCCATCAATATATCTATAGCAGAAACAACATTGGGTACTTCCTCTTCAGATTATTCATCTATACCCAAATTTATATCCAAACCAGGTTGCATAGGTTGGGGTATGTCAGCAATAGGTACTGGTCTGTCTACTTCAAGAATCTCCTCAACAGGCACAAAAGAGTTCTCAATCAGAGGGCTGAGACTCAAACATGTACTTCCATTCTCAGATACATCTTCCTCTTCATCATCACTAGTATTGGAATCTGAAGTAGTATCCCTATGGTCTGATCTAGGTAGGTCTTCCTCATTTACAGATATTTCTTCAACAATTTCTCCTTGAACTGCTTCCATTCTAATTAGGGTCACAGGTGAACTTCCATGTCCACATGATACCTTTTCAGTAGCTGGGCTTGGAGGAAAATCAGGATCCCCTCCATCTTCTATAGATGTATCCTCCTCAACATCATCATCATTTTATTTAGGTTATTTCCCATCAGGTCCTAGACCTAGATCTCTCTTATCTCTTGGCCGATTTGGATGCTCAACATTGTTAAATTTATCATAAATTTTCTCATCATCATTTACCTATTCCCTTTTCCATGGGTTCCAGACAATATTCATGTACTTTCAAACTAATTTTGTAATAAAAAAGTTGTCTCTTACAACCAATATCTCATCCTATGACTCATCCACACCTTTTACATTGATCATTAAAGAGATCATTTTTGCAAAGAGTAGAGCATTTGTTTTCAATTTTGGCCCTGTCATTTCTTCAATTTGAATCATCAGAAGCCTACACAAATTCACATTGACACCATACCATAGAAGATACACCAAGAATATATCTTGGAATCTGAGGTTTGAAAAATCCCCTCTTCTGGGACTTAACACATGCTGGATAAATTTGTATAGCAACTCGTTTTCTATATCCATTTCTGTAGAAACTACTTTTCTTGGTGTGCCATCTCCAGTGAGCTATTCCAGAGCAGTTTCAAACTCAAAAATGTCGATAGTGGGAGGTACTGACTTTGAGAAATATCCAAATTCACCCTCTTGTGGAACTTTCAAGCACTTATCCCATTCAATGGAAGAAAAAGATATTATCTTGTCATTCACTACTGATACCATTCTGTTCTCACTTTAATATTTCTCAAAACGAACAAACTTATAGAATTACTTTACCAATTTCAGATAATAAGGACCATTTTTATTATAAAAACTTTCGATCCACCCTTGTTCCTCCAAAATTATTAGAATTAGTGATTTGCTAGACAGGAGCCATTCTGCACAGAGTTCTTTCTCAATTACGATATTTCTATCCAGTAAGTGTGGGTTCACTATAATCATCTCACGACTTGTTCCACTTCCACTGCCTTTAGATCCTTATTTCTGCCTCTTTGCACTTGGTGCATCACCTTCATCTCTGACTACTAGCCTTTTTACTCTTTCCATTTCGGAAATGAAGAACATAGGGTTCGTAAGAAATTCAGGGGTTCAAGAAGTAAGGTTTGAAGAGAAAAGAGTTATCGGCTGATTGAAACGTTACTTAGACATAATTTTTATCATTTAGGAATCGATATGTAATAAAAATAGATACATTAAAAATAATATAGGTTTCCATTAAAAATACGAAATCCATACAACACAAAATATATCGGTGACATCTATCGGTGAGAATCCTAACGGTGAGGTCTCTCTAACAGTGAGGTATCTCTAACGGGGAGGTTTATCTATCAGTGAGTTTTCACTAATAGTGAGGATTTTCTATCAGTGAGGTTTCTCTAACAGTGAGGTTTTTCTATTAGTGAGTGTAGAGACCCGTAGCCTGACGTACATGGACATTACATTACATTTGCGGAATACTTAGTACATAACAAAAACACACACTAAAGGATCGTAATAGTTTAGTGTCTTTGGAAACTCGGAACTTAATCTTCTAATCGTGGTGAAAGTTCTTCAATATCTCCCATAAAGGTCATCCCTTTTTTTTTACCTAAAACCTTTCTTTATATCCTGGGGAAAAGAAAACATAAAAGGGTGAGCTCAAATGCTCAGTAAGGGTAAACAAAAGAAATATCAATCACATAATTTTCATAAGAACATAACTTTTTTGGAAATCTTAACCTGTAAAAGAGAGCATAATTTCATAACATGGGATAAATCATAGTAGTGAAATGAAATCATAACTCAAAACATTACTCATTGTGGCATACACACATAATCATAGATAATCATTTCTTGTTAGTCAAGACTCATTGCCAAGACTATCTTAGTGGACAAAGTCCCTTTCTGAATCGAGTAATCCTCGTTTCAGTCCTGTTTCACTGAACCGGCATAACCTACCATTCCAGCCATGTCTATCTCATGAGATATAAAATCTTTACCCAATGCATTGGAGGGAGATATAGGTCCCACCCATCTCATAATTATACCATTCTTATGTGTGCCACAAAATCATAAATTATACATCATTTCATAACCCATGTAATAAAAAAAATGGGATTCTTAAACAACATGACATCATAAAACCATTCATATAAGATAAAGGAATTCATAAACCTAATTCCATCACAACATAGTCAAATCAATGTAAAAATATGGATAGAAACAGAACCCTTTATTATCTTAGATGGAAAATAATTTTGATAAAACACTTGAAATGAATTCTTGAGGAAAATATCCTTTCTTCTTCAAAATCAATTTATTTTCACAAAACATCATGAAATTTTAAAAGAAAGATATTTTTATTAAAAATAGTCATGAAATCTTTTGTAGGAAGCTTCATGAAAATAAGGCTTTATAAAACAGTAAAAATCCGTTCGTGCCGTTTAAGTTTAAAAAACATTCTTCGTACTTTTGTCGGAAAAGTCAAAAAGTACCTCGTACGAAAAACGACAAAAGATTCCTTTCATATCTTTTACTAAAAACTCACCGAAGGGTAAAATTGGATTTAAACAATTGTAGGTTGTTGTAAATAACATTACATATTGAGGAAACATGGATGTGGATGATAAAATATACCCCAGTAAATTTCAAAGTACAAACAATCTCGGATAAAAATGAGATTGTGATATTTCCCTTACCTTAGGTCCGATTTGCTTCGTATGTGTCCGAACCTCCTGTATAATGATTTAAATAATGTCATTGACTTATTACAGAATCATATTCATTGTTATGATATCATATATGGTTCACTTATGACATTATATTACCCGTTCTTTTGTAAATTCCATGTTAAAGAAGCGTTTTGGGTAAAATCATTTCATTTATCGTAGGTGTTTTGACTTGTTGTTCTTGACATCATTATTACTTATATCATGATTTACTTACTTCCAGAATATAAAATATGATTTATATATCATATATATTCAGTATATATATATATATAATAGGTAGATAAATAAAATGAAAAACACCGTTCATGGAGACGGTAGTCCGTACGTACGCATGAACGTTGTTTTCCTTTCCTTATTGTCTTGAAATGGAAGTAAGTAGATGACATACATATGTATATATATACATAAATACAGTAGCTTTATAATGTCATATATTTCATTATTATTTCTTATATATACTTTATAATCATTCTTAAATGGTTAATATGGAGAATGAATCTCATCGCGTCGTGGAGACGGTAGTCCGTACGTACGCACGAGCGATGATATCATTTCTATAAGTATTGAATTGAATTGGAGTGAATTATACAATATATCAGAATCAATATGATGTTGTAATAACTATGTATAGTTATTCTTTACACCATTATACCCATCCATGTAAGGTGGTGGTGGAAAATAGATTACACCACGGCGTGGAGACGGTATTCCGTACGTACGCACGCGCGGTGATTTCTTTTTCCGTAGGATGGATAGATGGTGAAATAGGGTTGTTTCATACTTATAATAACATATCAGTATATGAGTGATACTGATGTTATTACTTCATAATGAAACAACCTAAGAAGAAGAAGTGGAAGAAGAAATAAAGATGAAAGAATTGGTAACGGTAATTACCTCTTCTTTGAAGTGCCTCTTTGAGACCTCCTCTTAGGGCACTAGAATTGGTCTTTGAGGAAGACCAGAACCTCTAGGATGTTGCTAGGGAAGTGGAGAAGAGATTTTGTCAGGGGTTGGCCGAGCTTGAGTGCTCAAATTGGTGTGAGGAGGAGGGGGAGGAGGTGTCCTTTTATAAGGGAGGAGAGGGGCACCTTAGGAATACCTCAAAATATTATTTTATATTAAAGTCAAAATCGGTTTATAATGGTTCCAAAGGGTCTTATTTCTAAGCTAAAGTGGGGATGGGTCGAAATCCTATCAACCAATAGGATTTAGACAAGTTTGGGGTATTATTTTAACCTTATCAATTAGATTTAACTCTAAGTTAATTAATTTAACTTTTACCGTGTCTTTTTGTTTTTCTTTCACTATATGGTTAATACACTTACTATAACATGCCAAACGAACCCCAAATTGTTTATTATTAATATATATATCCTTATCTAAGTCATTTGGCCGAACCTTAGATTTTTAGGAATAAAATAACAATTAATAATATAATATTTGATTTAAAAACTATTTTGTGTCAATTTTGACACTATTTGATATATGATTTTTGTGAAAGTCATATCAGAATTATATGTTCGAACCAAGTTGATTAAATCAACACTAATATATCATAGTAACCTAGAAAATTAGTGGAAATCATAATAAGTCTTAAATTACATTTATTTTGGTATTTATATTATCAATTATGTGAATATTTCATTAATAAGATAATTACTGCATAATCTTTGTGTCATAAATAAATTAAATTATTTGATATCTAAAAATTACAAATAAAATACCATCATGTAGGAAATCTTTTTAGCTTTCTAATGAATATTTACAATCTAATTTATCTTATGTATAACCCCATATTAAAAATTATTTACTTATTAAACTTTGATTTTAACTATTTTAACCCTTCTTTAAATAAATTAATAATAAATGTCCTAATCTAATCCAAGTGGGCCTAAATGGTCATATTTTATTCCTAAGTTTGTTTTTGGTCGAATTACACTTGTCCAATAGAATTAGGACATGTGTTAGGGTAATATTAATATCATATTTACCCTTAGTTACCCTATTTACTATTAACCGTGGTAAAAAAAAGTAAAAAGTTACTATTCACCAAAAAATTATTTTCATCTCATTGAACCACATTTTAGTCCTTCATATTAACCGTGTCTCTCGGATTTTCGAAATTCCATTCACAGAAGCGGTAAAATTAAGTTTTATGCAAAATTCAGTTTTTAACCTACCACTCAGTAGTTTCACTATTCATCAAAAAATTGATGTTTTTCAGAACAATGCCAAAATTTCATCCCAAGCTATATTTCATATTCCGAATTCAAAAATGAAGTCTATTTTACCAAATTCATAACATAAAAGTTGCATTAATTAATTTTATAATTAAATCCCGCTGTTAAAACAAATAGCGTGTTTTTTAAGAAACAATATCTATCAAAAGATTGACACTTGTTTATGTCTAGTTTAAATGTGAAATTACATCCAATGACCAACATTGTATTAAATTGTAAAAATATATTCTAAATATACTTTAAAACCACTCAAATTAATGATTTATCACTATTAATTATTTCGATTAAAAAAGTTGTTTTTAATTATAATTTAGTAATTTTCACTATTCATCAAAATATGAAAGTTATCCGAAGATCACCAAAATTTCAACCTAAGCTAATTTCGATATTCCGAATCCAAAAATGAAGTTCATTTTGAAAAATAAGATTTATAGAATTTTAAAAAGTGGTTATTACTATTCATAACGGGTAGTTTTAATAATATTTTAATAGCATATCGTTGTTTAGTGAAACTCGGTATTGCGTATTACACACGCTATCGAGGAAGGTCGCGATTGCGTGTAATGCAAGGCAAGTCAAGGATGCGTGTTGTGCAAGCTCCTTTTGGTGTAGCGTACAACACAAGACATTAGTGAAATAAAAAAGAATATTTTTCATAAAATCTCGGGCTGTTACATTCTACCCCCCTTAAAATGAATTTCGCCCTCGAAATTCGTCGGGGTTATAAATGGTTTACTATTCGAAAGTTTCTTTAATAGAAACCCACATCGTAAAAGGGAATACCAAAACTTGGCTTTAAAAACTAAAGTATGAAATGTAACGATTACCCAAATAAACTAATCACTGGGTTTCCACATAGGTGAAAATATGTATATGGAAGAGAAATCTAACCATCATGTTCTGATGGAGAGTGGTAGAGAACATGGCTATGGAAAAGGCAGTAATCACAAATCCATAGATTTGTGATGATATAAGGTACCATCTTATTCATCAGGTATAAGATCACTAGGACGACATTTTTGGTTTTCAAGATCATTTCCCTAAAGTTGAAAATGTGAATTAGAATAAATACTTACTTTATTTTGGTACAATCTCACTGTTGTTCGTGCCTTGAACAATTTCCACTTCATCTCTTAAATAAATGAAGTTGAATTTGTCATTCATGAAGTGTTAGCAGATCATGTGATAGAATGACGGGTCATTCCATCTGTCTCAAACAAAAGATTAGCAAAAATTATATGCATAAGTCGATCTATAGTGAGATTAATCATATATGGTTCCTAAAATGAACTTATACTTCATATATCATACTGCTTAATATAATAAAACTAGTTTCTACTAAACAGGGACTTCCTGTAGGTCAGTGGTAGGCGATAAAGGCCAGTCGCACTTCGGTTGTGGGTTCGATTCCTACAGCCTTGTCCGAAGTGATGGGCTGTCGCCCGTCCTGCAGGTTGTCCCTTTTTCTAAAACTACGTTACTATAACATCCCATCAATAATATCGAAAATCTTATATCCTTAAACAATACTAACTTATGTCCAACATAATCCAGTCTAATCTTTAGGCTTATACATAATATTGCAGTCCACTCTCATAATATAGTGACATCGATTACCAGAGATTTAATACTGTCGTTGATCCCCACATATCATAAGATATGTCTTGTTGGTCACATTCCAAACATTCAAAGTCCTTAATCGTGTATTCTCTTGAATACCTTAGTGAAAACATGAGTGCAGTTAAAAGTTAACACTTTCCACATACCAAAATCCTCAAAATTATTTATACTCAAACCATGATATCACTTAGTCCTTATATCAATCATGAGCTCATGAATACTATCAAACATTTAATTTTCTCCTTATCCCTTTATTATGCGCATATCATCTAAATTCCAAAAATATCTGAATAACCTTTCATGGATACTAGTAACATTAATCATACACTTTCAAAACACAAGGAAAGACAACAGTGTAACAATCCATAGATGTCTCTTTATTCCAAAATTACACATGATAAACATGTAATCATTCCACTACATTCTCAAACCATTGACCGAGCTTCAAAAATTCTTTCATCTCACATATCATTTGTAGTCTCTTCATCATCATCCACATAAATACTACCCATATGACCATACTGATTCTCTTCATGAGTCTTTCCCTTAGGGCATTTGTTTGCATAATGCCCATACATTCCACATTTAAAACACTTAACCATTTTTGATGTCGTAGCAATACCATTATCCTCATCCATGGTGTTAACCGACCCTTTTCCTTTGCACTTACTTGCTTTGTGTCCTTCTTTTCCACACCCAAAGCATCTTCCAGTTCCCTTGAAACATTCTCCTTGATTCCTCTTCCCACATGATTTACATGGGGGAAATTGAACTTTCTTTCCTCTATGATCATCATGGAACTCCATCTTTCTCTTATTAGTCGAGTCAGGAAACTTACCAAATTTTACTTTATTGATCATGTTGTGAGATTGCTGATTCGGCATAATAATGATGTTTGGACATCCAAATCCCATTTCATTTGGTTGCTCATGAAGAATATCATTCCATTTTCCATCATATCCTCCATTATTGTGAATCATCTTGTTTCCAGCCATTTTCTAAAACCCAAACAGAATAGTGTTAGATGCAAAAATCGTAATAAAGGGGGAGTAACTTAAATATCTATCATCTTTGGTTTAATCTAATATCGTTACCATAGTTCTAGAACTATATCCTATACGTATACTTATCCTTAGGGGCATCCCTAGACATAACTTAGAAATATCTCTAGGGATCTCACTAACGTTTTCGCATCCTAGTTTCAAAAGGTTGACTAAACCTTTCCTCTGATACCAACTGTAGAGACCCGTAGCCTGACGTACATGGACATTACATTACATTTGCGGAATACTTAGTACATAACAAAAACACACACTAAAGGATCGTAATAGTTTAGTGTCTTTGGAAACTCGGAACGTAATCTTCTAATCGTGGTGAAAGTTCTTCAATATCTCCCATAAAGGTCATCCCTTTTTTTTTACCTAAAACCTTTCTTTATATCATGGGGAAAATAAAACATAAAAGGGTGAGCTCAAATGCTCAGTAAGGGTAAACAAAAGAAATATCAATCACATAATTTTCATAAGAACATAACTTTTTTGGAAATCTTAACCTGTAAAAGAGAGCATAATTTCATAACATGGGATAAATCATAGTAGTTAAATGAAATCATAACTTAAAACATTACTCATTGTGGCATACACACATAATCATAGAGAATCATTTCTTGTTAGTCAAGACTCATTGCCAAGACTATCTTAGTGGACAAAGTCCCTTTCTGAATCGAGTAATCCTCGTTTCAGTCCTGTTTCACTGAACCGGCATAACCTACCATTCCAGCCATGTCTATCTCATGAGATATAAAATCTTTACCCAATGCATTGGAGGGAGATATAGGTCCCACCCATCTCATAATTATACCATTCTTATGTGTGCCACAAAATCATAAATCATACATCATTTCATAACCCATGTAATAAAAAAAATGGGATTCTTAAACAACATGACATCATAAAACCATTCATATAAGATAAAGGAATTCATAAACATAATTCCATCACAACATAGTCAAATCAATGTAAAAATATGGATAGAAACAGAACCCTTTATTATCTTAGATGGAAAATAATTTTGATAAAACACTTGAAATGAATTCTTGAGGAAAATATCCTTTCTTCTTCAAAATCAATTTCTTTTCACAAAACATCATGAAATTTTAAAAGAAAGAGATTTTATTAAAAATAGTCATGAAATCTTTTGTAGGAAGCTTCATGAAAATAAGGCTTTATAAAACGGTAAAAATCCGTTCGTGCCGTTTAAGTTTAAAAAACATTCTTCGTACTTTTGTCGGAAAAGTCAAAAAGTACCTCGTACGAAAAACGACAAAAGATTCCTTTCATATCTTTTACTAAAAACTCACCGAAGGGTAAAATTGGATTTAAACAATTGTAGGTTGTTGTAAATAACATTACATATTGAGGAAACATGGATGTGGATGATAAAATATACCCCAGTAAATTTCAAAGTACAAACAATCTCGGATAAAAATGAGATTGTGATATTTCCCTTACCTTAGGTCCGATTTGCTTCGTATGTGTCCGAACCTCCTGTATAATGATTTAAATAATGTCATTGACTTATTACAGAATCATATTCATTGTTATTATATCATATATGGTTCACTTATGACATTATATTACCCGTTCTTTTGTAAATTCCATGTTAAAGAAGCGTTTTGGGTAAAATCATTTCATTTATCGTAGGTGTTTTGACTTGTTGTTCTTGACATCATTATTACTTATATCATGATTTACTTACTTCCAGAATATAAAATATGATTTATATATCATATATATTCAGTATATATATATATATATAATAGGTAGATAAATAAAATGAAAAACACCGTTCATGGAGACGGTAGTCCGTACGTACGCATGAACGTTGTTTTCCTTTCCTTATTGTCTTGAAATGGAAGTAAGTAGATGACATACATATGTATATATATACATAAATACAGTAGCTTTATAATGTCATATATTTCATTATTATTTCTTATATATACTTTATAATCATTCTTAAATGGTTAATATGGAGAATGAATCTCATCGCGTCGTGGAGACGGTAGTCCGTACGTACGCACGAGCGATGATATCATTTCTATAAGTATTGAATTGAATTGGAGTGAATTATACAATATATCAGAATCAATATGATGTTGTAATAACTATGTATAGTTATTCTTTACACCATTATACCCATCCATGTAAGGTGGTGGTGGAAAATAGATTACACCACGGCGTGGAGACGGTATTCCGTACGTACGCACGCGCGGTGATTTCTTTTTCCGTAGGATGGATAGATGGTGAAATAGGGTTGTTTCATACTTATAATAACATATCAGTATATGAGTGATACTGATGTTATTACTTCATAATGAAACAACCTAAGAAGAAGAAGTGGAAGAAGAAATAAAGATGAAAGAATTGGTAACGGTAATTACCTCTTCTTTGAAGTGCCTCTTTGAGACCTCCTCTTAGGGCACTAGAATTGGTCTTTGAGGAAGACCAGAACCTCTAGGATGTTGCTAGGGAAGTGGAGAAGAGATTTTGGCAGGGGTTGGCCGAGCTTGAGTGCTCAAATTGGTGTGAGGAGGAGGGGGAGGAGGTGTCCTTTTATAAGGGAGGAGAGGGGCACCTTAGGAATACCTCAAAATATTATTTTATATTAAAGTCAAAATCGGTTTATAATGGTTCCAAAGGGTCTTATTTCTAAGCTAAAGTGGGGATGGGTCGAAATCCTATCAACCAATAGGATTTAGACAAGTTTGGGGTATTATTTTAACCTTATCAATTAGATTTAACTCTAAGTTAATTAATTTAACTTTTACCGTGTCTTTTTGTTTTTCTTTCACTATATGGTTAATACACTTACTATAACATGCCAAACGAACCCCAAATTGTTTATTATTAATATATATATCCTTATCTAAGTCATTTGGCCGAACCTTAGATTTTTAGGAATAAAATAACAATTAATAATATAATATTTTATTTAAAAACTATTTTGTGTCAATTTTGACACTATTTGATATATGATTTTTGTGAAAGTCATATCAGAATTATATGTTCGAACCAAGTTGATTAAATCAACACTAATATATCATAGTAACCTAGAAAATTAGTGAAATTCATAAAAAGTCTTAAATTACATTTATTTTGGTATTTATATTATCAATTATGTGAATATTTCATTAATAAGATAATTACTGCATAATCTTTGTGTCATAAATAAATTAAATTATTTGATATCTAAAAATTACAAATAAAATACCATCATGTAGGAAATCTTTTTATCTTTCTAATGAATATTTACAATCTAATTTATCTTATGTATAACCCCATATTAAAAATTATTTACTTATTAAACTTTGATTTTAACTATTTTAACCCTTCTTTAAATAAATTAATAATAAATGTCCTAATCTAATCCAAGTGGGCCTAAATGGTCATATTTTATTCCTAAGTTTGTTTTTGGTCGAATTACACTTGTCCAATAGAATTAGGACATGTGTTAGGGTAATATTAATATCATATTTACCCTTAGTTACCCTATTTACTATTAACCGTGGTAAAAAAAAGTAAAAAGTTACTATTCACCAAAAAATTATTTTCATCTCATTGAACCACATTTTAGTCCTTCGTATTAACCGTGTTTCTCGGATTTTCGAAATTCCATTCACAGAAGCGGTAAAATTAAGTTTTATGCAAAATTCAGTTTTTAACCTACCACTTAGTAGTTTCACTATTCATCAAAAATTGATGTTTTTCAGAACAATGCCAAAATTTCATCCCAAGCTATATTTCATATTCCGAATTCAAAAATGAAGTCTATTTTACCAAATTCATAACATAAAAGTTGCATTAATTAATTTTATAATTAAATCCCGCTGTTAAAACAAATAGCGTGTTTTTTAAGAAACAATATCTATCAAAAGATTGACACTTGTTTATGTCTAGTTTAAATGTGAAATTACATCCAATGACCAACATTGTATTAAATTGTAAAAATATATTCTAAATATACTTTAAAACCACTCAAATTAATGATTTATCACTATTAATTATTTCGATTAAAAAAGTTGTTTTTAATTATAATTTAGTAATTTTCACTATTCATCAAAATATGAAAGTTATCCGAAAATCACCAAAATTTCAACCTAAGCTAATTTCGATATTCCGAATCCAAAAATGAAGTTCATTTTGAAAAATAAGATTTATAGAATTTTAAAAAGTGGTTATTACTATTCATAACGGGTAGTTTTAATAATATTTTAATAGCATATCGTTGTTTAGTGAAACTCGGTATTGCGTATTACACACGCTATCGAGGAAGGTCGCGATTGCGTGTAATGCAAGGCAAGTCAAGGATGCGTGTTGTGCAAGATCCTTTTGGTGTAGCGTACAACACAAGACATTAGTGAAATAAAAAAGAATATTTTTCATAAAATCTCGGGCTGTTACAGTGAGGTTTCTCTAATAGTGAGGTTTCACTAACAGTGAGAATTTTCTATCAGTGAGGTTTCTCTAACAGTGAGGTTTCAGTAACAGTGAGGATTTTCTATCAGCGAGGTTTAAGGAAAGTTTATCATTCCTAACTCATGTCTAATGTAACTTAGCCTTTCTGAACTTAAAGGCTTAGTGAATATGTCAATTAATTGATGTTCAGTGCTTATAAATTCAAGAGTAATATCACCCTTTTGATAATGATCCCTCAAAAAGTGATGTCTCACATCAATGTGCTTAGTCATAGAGTGAGATATAGGATTCTTAGAGATATTGATCGCACTAGTGTTATTACTATTTATAGATGCATGCCTAAATTGATATCCATAGTCCAATAAAGTATTTATCATCCACATAATTTGTGCATAGTAACTACCAGTAGCTATGTACTCTACTTCAGTAGTAGATAATGCAACAAAATTCTACTTTTTACTACTCCATGATACTAAGGACTTACCTAGAAAGTGACATGTTCCAGAAGTACTCTTCCTATCTAACTTGCAACCAGAAAAGTTAGCATCTAAATAGCTTGTTAAATCGAATGGTTTTCCTTTTGGATAAAATAATCCTAAATTAGTAGTATGTTTATGATATTTAAAATCCTTTTAACAGCAAGAAAGTGTGACTCTTTTGGATTATCTTGAAATCTTGCACACATACACACACTAAACATAATATCCGGTTGACTAGAAGTAAGATAAAGTAAACTCCCAATCATACCTCTATAATTGGTTTGATCCACTGGTTTCCCAGTTTCATCTGCATCCAATTTACAAATTGTACTCATAGATGTATCACTTTCTTTATTACTATCCAAGACAAAATGTTTTAAAATACCATTTGTATATTTACTTTGATTTAAAATAATACCATTTTTTATTTTGAAAAACTTTAAATTCAAGAAAATATTTGAGTTATCCCATTAAACTCATTTCAAATTCAATTTGCACACGCTTTGAAAAATCAATACATAAAGAATTTTTAGAAGATCCAAAAATAATATCATCAACATAGATTTGTACTATAAAAACATTTTTAGAAATCCTTTTGATAAAAAGAGTTGTACCAACAATCCCTTTAATAAAACCTTTTGAAATAAGAAAATTACTATGTCTATCATACCAAGATCATGGAGCTTGATTTATACCATAAAAATCTTTATAAAGTTTGAAAAATCTATTTGGAAAATGAGGATTAGTATATCCTGGTGGTTTTTCAACAAAAACATTTTCAATTATAAAACCATTTAGAAAATCACTTTTAACTTCCATTTGATATAACATGAAATTCAGATGAGCAGCATAATCAAGTAGAATTCTAATAACTTATAACCTAGCTACTGGTGCAAATATTTTCTCATAGTCTATTACTTCTTATTGACTATATCCTTGTGCAAATAACAAATCTTTGTTTCTAACTATATTTCCAGATTCATCAAATTCATTTCTAAAAACCCATTTAGTTCCTATGGTCAAGGTATCATTAGGTCTGTCTACTAATTCCCAGGATTTATTTCTTTCAAATTGATTTAACTTTTCTTGCATATCCATTACCCAAAATTCATCATTGATAGTATCCTTGATATTTTTAGGTTCTGACTATGAAAGGAAGGCTTGATGTTCAACCTGATTTCTTAGATAAGCTCTAGTTTGTGTTCCTCTATCTAAATCTCCTACAACAACATCTAAAGGATGGTTTTTAAGGGTCTTATTTGGTCTAGAAAAGGTAGGGATATAAATTTTATGTTCATTTACAGGTTCGGGTTCAACAGAAACAGGTGATGGAAAATTTCCAGAACTACTTGTCTTAACAACAGGTTCAATGTTTTGTCATTAAGGTTTAAAATTGACATATATTCTTTAAGATTTTCAAGAGGGGTCTTAGGTTCATGTGGATCAGTTTCATCAAATTTGATGTGTACAGATTCTTCCATTCATTTGGTACTCTTTTTAAATACTCTATAAGGTTTTCTAGATATAGAATAACCTAGAAATATTCCTTCATCACTTTTGGATGCAAACTTATCAAGATTATCTTTAGTATTCAGAATAAAGACTTTGCAACCAAAAACTTTAAAGTAAATAACTTTAGGCTTCCTATTATTCCATAGTTCATAAGGGTTTTTTTAAGAATAGGTCTAGTCAAGACTCTATTTAGAATATAAAAAGCTGTATTTACAGCTTCATCCCAAAATTAAACAGGTAAGTCAAACTCATTGAGCATAGTTCTTACAATTTCCTGAAGGGTTCTATTCCTTCTTTCTACTACACAATTCTGTTGAGGTTTCCTAGGGGCAGAAAATTTGTGACAATAGCCACTATGTGAGCAATAGGTTTCAATGTCTTGATTTTCAAACTCATGGCCATGATCACTTCTCAGGGTCTTAATCTTAAGTCCACTAAGGTTCTCTACAGACTTGGAGTGTTTAATAAAATAAGAACAAGCTTCACTTTTGTGAGCAAGAAATTATACCAAAGTGTATCTAGAAAAGTCATCTACTTGTACATAGACATAGTGCTTCCCATTTAAACTAGAAACTCTATATGGTACAAATAAATCCATATGAACCAACTCGAGAGGTTGAGAAGTTGAAACTTATTTATTTGATTTGAATGAAACATTATGTTGATTTCTCTTTTGACAGGGATTACAAACTTTGTTTGTTGATAATTTTAGATTGGGTAGGTCTCTAACTAAACCATTCCTAGTCAGTTTCTTAAGTGAATGAACATTTCAGTGTCCTAATCTTCTATGCCATATCCAAGATTCTTTATGAAAAGAATTTAAATAATTAACCTTTTGTTTGGATAACGAATTTAAATCTACAGAATATAAATTTTCATCTCTTAAAACAGTAAATACCAAAATATTTTTATAATCAAATACATTTCAAGAATCATTTTCAAATTTCACATTGAAACCATCATCACAAAACTGCGAAATGATTAATAGGTTGTATTTTAGTCCATCAGCAAATAATACATTATAAATTAAAACTGAATCATTATTACCAATATGGCCTAAGCTGATGATATTTCCTTTTTAGTTATCACCGAAGGTGACATGTCCTCCATCAACTTTGATTATGCTCTTAGATCATGAGTATTCTCCTGTCATATGCCTTGAACATCCACTGTCCAAGTACCATATCATACTATAGGAACTTTTCAAGAAAGTTTCCTACAAAACAGATTTAGATAGAAGATAATTTTGGTACCCATATTTTCTTGGGTCCAGAAAGGTTAGCAAGAAAAACATTAGGCACCCATATTTGTCTAATGGGTTTCCTATAATTAACAGATTCAAATAATTTTGATAAATAATATTTGTTTGGTCTATAAGAATTTGAGTTGCTAGATGAAGCATAAGAATTTCCAGAACTTGAACTAGTAGCATACTATCCAGATTTTGGAATAAATTTATTCTTATCAATCTGTCTCTGTCCAGGTTGGTATCCTAAACCAGTAGTATACTTTGGTATAACTTGTTTTCCAAGCATTTTAGTGAGACTATTATTTTCATTTCTGAACTTATCTATGTCTTTTCTAAGTTGCTCATTAGACAATATAAGTTCAATATTCCCCTTTAATAGATGATCATTATTTTCATTTTCTATACTAATATCTGACTTAATAGTACTAGTCAAGGCATACTGTTTCATCAATGATTTGTACTTATCTTTAATATCATTACCAGTATATTCCAACCTATTATAGTATTCAAATAATTCAGCTTAGGACATATTATCATCATTATTTGAATCAATTTCATTCCCAAAATAATAATCATTTTGCATAGGGGAATTAAGTGTTACCTTAGATGTTTCAGTCATGAAACACATGTTGGCATGATTCTTTTCCTCAGAATCAGAAGATTCAGATATAATTGAGCTGTCTTCAGAAGCACTCCATATAGCTTTCATAGATTTCTTATATTTTTTTCCTTGAAATCATATTTCATCGTAAACATCAATTTTGGACAGTCAGCCTTAACATTTCCTTTCCTTTTACATTCATAACAGACTATCTCATCATCTTTATCAACTTTCTTCCAGTCTCTATTCCTATTACATCATTGGTTATACTTACCCTTATAATTTTATTTTCTGAAAAAATTTCTTCTTCCTATAGAATTTATTGAATCTCCTGGCTATATGAGCCATCTCTTCATCACTATCTGAATCTGAACCATCACTTGTTGAGATTTCGACAGGTATGTGGACTTTCTTCTTGTCCTTTATTTTTGAAACAGTGGAATTAAATGACACTGACTTCTTCTTAGGTTCATCATCTTCATTTTTTTACCTTTAGATCTTCTTCATACATCATCAACTTAGAAATCAGCTCCTTTATAGGTATCTCTCCAATGTCACATGATTCTCGTATAGAGACAGAGGTTCCTCTCCATCTGTTTGGTAGAAATTTTAGTATTCTCATGATTTTATATTTTTCTAGAATGTCTTTTCCCAATGAGATCATTGTACTAACTATCTCATTAAACTTGGGATACATATCAGAAATAGGTTCATCAGATTTCATTTTAGAATTATCATACATAATATTGTATGTATTTAGTCTCATTTCCTTAGCATTGGTTGTTACCTCATGGGAAACAACCAAAGTATCCCAAATTTTATAAGCAGTCTTACTAGTAGATATTCGATTTAATTCTTTATCTCCTAAAGCTCAATATAGAGAATTCATTACTTTACAATTATTACTGTAATAAGCTTTCATAGGTTCATCCCAAGTAGTTCTAACAACTTCTATAATCTTATACTGAGTCTATATAGTAGTCCAGATGTCAAATCCCATACTTTCTAAGTGAATTTTCATTTTGATTTTCCATTGGGCATAATTAACACCATTAAATAATGGTGGCCTATTGGTAGCTAAACCTTATAATCTGTTATCCATAATAAATATGTTTAAAAAAATGTATAATGATATAAAAATTTAGAATTAACAGAAATTTTGAGATCTTTAAGATAGAACTAAAATCACAGTTGAAAACTTTTCACAAACATAGGGTTTTGGAATTTTTTTATCAACCACATTTTATACCAAATGTTGGTCGGAGTGGATACTCAAGAGGGGGGTTGAATTGAGTTCCTATTAAAAATTTATGTTTAAAAAAAAATTATATTGAAATCCCCCAATTCATAAAACAAGTTAAACTGTAGTGAATTTATAATGATTGTAAGTGTTCAATTAGTTTCTCAAAGAATGATTATTTCTCAGTTAACTTAATCTAAATATTAAGTTATCTTTTAAAACTAACTTAATGGTTCACAATAATTACAATCACTTGCTAGTTCAACTATCCGAGTTACTTTAAAACAGATTAGAATTTAAAAGTAATTAGCAACAGAATATTGAAAATTGTTTAAAATAAAATAAGATGCCCAACAGTTTTAACCAAGAGGTTCAGTCTCAAGATGAGACTTAGTCCTCTCAAACAGTTTATATAAAACTTTGATCCACACCCTGGATCAGGGTTTACAACAATACTTATACTATCTAGGTCCTCATACCTCTACCACAGTTTTACGTGGGAAAGAAGCAACAACAACACATAGGCTATCCAGGTCCTCAGACCTCTACCATAGTTCTACGTGGGATACAAAAAGGTATAAAGAGTTTGGTGTGAGGATTTTAGTATACTTCAGTTTAGCTTAGCAGTCAGTGTGTGTCTAAACTAACATAAGCACACACACAAATCGTAGTGTATTAAAAATGATTACAACAGAGAAATAATATGGAGATGAGTTTAGAATGATCTTGTGTGATGTCAGTGTAGCTATAGACTCTTTTAGATTGAAGTAGATGAAGCTTTGAGTCCTTCTCTAGAAGTTTTATGAAAAACAGAGTGTTGTGGTTTTTTTCCTTCACTTCCAATACCGCTGTTCATCATGAATGTGAGAGTATTCCTTGTAGCGCTTGAACCTCTTCTTTGAACTTCTGTTCTTGATGTGTATGAGTGTTCTTCGATTTCATCGTGTGTTCTTCTTGTATGTGTCACTTTTTTCATGCTCTATGTCACACACTTTATATACAGCTTTGATCTTCCTTTTATAGCTCATACAGTAGTTTGATATAAGTCGTGATTACTTCTGCAGGTATGAGGTACAGTTTCCTGACATCCAATAAACAACATTAATTAATTTCGAACATAAGGCATTATTACTTCTGTGGGTACGAGGTATGGTTTCTTGAAATCTAAAAAAAATAATTAATTAATACCAGTTTCATTAAAAGCATAAAATATGGAAATTGATAATAAAAAAAACAGAGAGATAGAGTTTTGAGAAACAGTGACTGGTTTCCATCAGTATCTCTTTGTATCAGTGAACTCGTAGCGGTGGACTTATAACAGTAGGTCCTGAATCGGTAGCTATTATTGTCTGTAACGGTAGATTTATGTATCAGTAGCTCCATGTGTAGCGGTAGGTTGCTGTATCGGTAGCTCCACGTAATGGTAGCTCCATGTATCGGTAGCTCTTCATAACGGTGATGTTCTATCAGTAGCTCTTCCTCGCTATTAGTAGATATTAACATCGGTAGTGGTAGCTATCTCTATCAATAGCTTCCTCTATCGGTAGCTCCATTCTACCAGTAGCTTATATCAGTGACCTTTTCTATCAGTAAACTTAGTCTATCAGTGACTTTTTCTTATTGGTAGCTCTGTCTGTATTAGTGAATTTAAAACATGAATTCTTATAAAGTATATGTTCTATGAAATTCATTTTCAGATTGAGTTAGTTATCAAGATTAATCATCGGTAAACATTTATAATCATAAATACACATTGAATAACATATTCCAATGATATGATATGATCATTTTGATATTCAAATCAACTTATTAGTACGATGACATAAATTTACTGTATAATTAATATATAGATAGACATTATTTGGGATTATCGAAGTATATCTAAACATAATTAAGATTATCAAAACAGGTGAGTCCAACACATCTCATTACTGATCAAACAGGTATGCCTTTAACATTGTCATGTTTTTTTCTTTTCATTAACTGGGTTGGTTGAGGATGAATTATGAGGATACCTGTAATGATGAAGTCTTAGATTTTTTTGACTCTTAGAATTAACCCACTATTTATGTTTGTTGTATGAATGTCACATGATGTGTAACATTAATACACAACATGTATGGATTTCTGGAAGAAATCCATGAAAGGATTCACACTCTTAATGAAAACACATCATGCGTAGCCTTTAAACATCATGAGTTATTTAATTAATGAATATCTACTAGATGAAAAGAAAATTTCTGTGGTTTCACATATTAACTATTTCATGACGTGAAATTGTATTACATGTTTTGAAATACACATAAATAATTTTTTTAAAAGGGTAGGAAAACTAAAATATTTTCTTTTATCCACTCTAGTTTTAACTCCCTCAACAAAAGGCCATACACATGCAATATTGATGGTCTCCCACCGTTCCAGATCGTTACTTTTGATGTTCCATCATCATTGCGCTTGTAGTGTAATCTTTAGTTAAGTGTTCTCTTTAATTATCCATTTTTATATCTTTCTCCTACTTTAGATTTTCAATAGATAATCATAAAATTGATTGATTCATGTCATATGGTGTTGGGTCTTGCTTCTAGGTTGAGTATTGGGGACCTCGCCACCTTTTTTCTCATTGATGGCTGTCATTGCGAGTGTGGAGTTTTAAGAAAAATTAGGTAGTTTTATCATAATAAGACACATTTATTACCCTTAAATTGATTGATTTATTTCAACTATTTATTTAAACTCAATTTCTTAAACATTCATTCAATAAACATGATAAAATAAAATTCATGTGAATTGGGATTTTTGGAATGGTTTTGTCATTGAAATTGTGAAAACCCCCAATTCAATTGAATTGGGGTGTGTTTTTGGAAATGGGTTAATTTAATTTTTTTTTAAAATTGAGGATTTTATAGAAATGATTTCAATTAAATTGATGAATTTATTTATGGAAATGAGTATCGAATTTTATGGAATTGGGTTTGAATATATTTAAAACATGTGGAAATGGATTAAAATTTATTAATAGAAACCCAATGGATTACCTTGATAAATAGAAATGTTTTTTATCAATACATGTTTTGGTTTTAAATTATAAAATTGGCACTGAAATATATGAATAGGATTTAATTGTATTTTCATCAGTCTTAAATTAAATTTCCCATCATTGATTGTGTGATAGAACATGCAAGACTTAGGAAGTTAGTGAGTTATTTTGACACACTCTATACTATTACAATGTTATAAAATTTACATTGATTGGGTCACATCCATGATGGGATGGGGATGAGTTTACCTTTTCATGTGTTAGTGGTACATGTTTATACATATACTGTTAAGATCACAAAGAGAGTGTGTAGTCTTGTAGATGGAAATACTATCATAAATATTTGGCTGATGATAATGTTACTCACTTGTATTATATTTGAGATATAAATGTATTCCAATGTTATAAAATTACATTACATGAATTCTAGAATTATATAAACTATTTTTTATAATATTTTTAATTAATCCACTATTTTAGAAATATTCAATCACTTGTAATGCCTTTATATAATGGAATTTTTCCATTATTTGAGATATATACCATTATCTATTTTAATGTTCTTTGAAAATTCCAAAATGAATTTTTTTTAAAAATTTAATTCATTATATTAGTTATTCTATTATTGGATTTTCTATGGAATCCATGGTGAGACCATATTTTTTTTATCTCACACCCTACTTGTGCCTTCTAGTATTTGTAAATATTCTTCTTTCATGTTTTAGTAAGGGGAAATGATATCTTAGAGGTGGATCCAGTGGTTAAACCATTTATGTGGTGAGTTGTGTCCTCAGGGACTTGGGCTATTTTCTTATTTTGTTACCTGGGTTGTAGTACTTTATACTTCTCAATGGACTTTTTATTCTAGTACTTTACTCATAGTGTTTTTTAATTTTTTATTAATTCTAACATGTCTATTTTTTCTCTTCAATCCTTATGGAAAAGCTTTTCCCACATTTAATTCTATGATTCCAAGAGCTACATGTTGACCCATGGGGATTAGGAATTCCCTTCAGGCTGGGTCAGGGTTGTCTTTGTTATTAGATTACCATGGTAACACACACTTCTAGGTATAGTCAAATAGACTAACCATTGATAATCATTGATCCTGGATTTATTTTTAAGGATCCAATCTATCCCAAATATGATTTCAAGAGATTACATGTTGAGGACCACAAATCTCCATGAAATCTCGACATTGTATATATATAAAACACAAGAAGGACTGAGAAGACCCTGTTTTCCATTTTTTCCAAGGGGTGTGGTAATATATATTTCATAAGATAAAATCTCTTTATGATGATTTATCATATTAATAATATGGTTTGAAATCAACTAATGAGATTCCCTAGTGTCAAATAGAGCAGTCACTACTAATGAGGCTATAATAATGGTACCTCTCACATTCATTGGACCCGTGTCTTCTTGATATGGAGACACTTCCATTACATTAAGTAGATTAATTTTAGATTTCATATCAAACTAAAAAGAGTGTAATGATTGATAAATTTTAGAATTATTTTGTTGAGATAAATTTATTTTGACTACTGTGCTCATTTTAACTATTCTAGAGGTCAGGAAGGGCTATGTGGTCATTTATGATACATTAGGTTCAAGAATATTTTGTGTTTCAATACAAGGAGACCGTGTAGTGACATATTCATATCACCATCATAGAACATAATAGAAGAATTATCCAACCCATTGCATTAAATATGTGGCTATGATGAACGCAGATAAGTGTTGGAGATACTACCTTTTCAGATAAAGGATTACTATGTTTTCAGAACACAAAATCATGAGTTATATAATCTCTTAAAAAGATTTCAATGTTCTCCATAGGCATTGGGTGGAGTACATACAATCTTTTGGCATTGTCATAACCTAATCCCCACATAAAGAGAATTCCATTGTAGATGTGTTGAGAAGGAAAATTTCAAACCAAGAAGTGAAAGAATCTTTAAAAGAGTGGAACTTGATATCTCTCTTTTCATTGTTTCATATATATTATAGTTAAAGAGAATGTGGTTGAAGTTTCATTATCAAACATTCAATTCACATCCTCTTTTCTCAATAATATTTTTTAGAATCATGATATTGGTGATTAATTTCATAGAATTTGAGACTTTTTTATGGTAGGGAGATAGTTAACCAGTTTTCCTTCTCCTAATAGGGTTTTCTATGTTATCAGAATCAGTTTAATATGGATTTACAGGTAATGAAGGATGCGATGGGGGATTTTCATAATTCCTAGTGGGATATATACCCAAGAACCACTAATATGTAATATGACATGTAGCTATAGTTATGGTGGCTAGGTGTGATATGGGGCATTGCTAAGTTTGTTTCCTATTACTATACATTCTAACAGGTGAAACGAAAGCAGCCGAAACCTTAGAGTTTGTTTCAACCACTTACCGTACCTACCTGAATTTGTTATGAAATCTATATGGATTTTTTTGGGTTTTGTCATTCCCAGATATAGAATATTCCGATATGAGTTTTAAAAAACAAGAAAACCTAGTTGGATCACTTCATACCCATTCATGATATAACCAAAGTTGATAGGTTGAAAATCCCTATGTTTAAGAGATTATTGGATTGTCAAATGTTTTATCTACTATAATCTCTAATAGGGATCATATGTTCACTTAATTCTTTTGTAGAGGCCTTATGGAGATGCTCGGATCTCAAATCCACTTGAGAACGACCTAAAATCCATAGTCAGATGGTTATTCATAGAGAGTTGTGTATATTTTTGAGGATATGAATCACACCTTTGTTCTCAACATCAGTGGGCCATGGGATTATCATTTGGGGAGGGTTGAGTTTTCATATGTCAATAGTATCATTATGTGATAAAAATGTAACCTTTGAGGCCTTGAATGGACTTCCTGGTAAATCATTATTTTGTTTGTCAGATATTGGTGAACATTCCATTGTTGGACCGACCCTAGTGCAAGAGACAACGTAAAAGATTCGGTTAATTTACCAGAAAATGTTTCTAGAACATATCCAAAATAAGTCTTATGATGACTATCAAAATATACCCTCAAAGTTCTCAATTGATTATATAGTGTTATTGAATGTATCACCCTATTTGGTTCATCAACGACTTGGGTTGAAAGGGATGCTTGATCCTCATTTTGTGGGACATTTCGAGGTTGTGGAGTAGGTAGGGAAAGTTGCATAACATTTATCACTTCCACTATAGTAGATATAGATACATAAAATATTCCATGTATTGGAGCTGAGAAAATATCTCTACAATCCATCTCATGTTTTGAGATGGAATTATCTAGACATTTAACCTGATTTTAATTTTAATGAGTGGCCAAACATTATAGTTTATTCTAATGATAATGTACTTTGAGAGAGGATGATATCTTTGTTCCTTGTGAAATGGAAGCATGGATATGGTAATAAAGAGATGTGTGAATGTGAGGCATTAATGAGAGTTAGGTGGCTTCATCTTGTTGTCATAGAAACTTATTCTTAGGCATTCTGGGGAAATAAAGATTCTATGGAGGGGAGGCTGTAACATCTCATTACCTATCTAATACGTACAACGTTATCATTGTTGTGGTTTACATTTTTGTTGATTTGGTATGGTCGGGGATCAATTGGGATGATACCTATAATTTTGAAGTCATATATTTGTTCGGCTATCAACATTAACCTGCTTTTTATTTTGGTAAAAGGAGGGTCAACCCCCAATAACATGGTTACTCGATGTGTGAGATTTTCTGGAAGTATGACATGAATGGATAAATGTTGTGAAGGATACACATTGTGACTAGCCTTTATATGTATTGTGTTATTTAATGGATGTTTTATAATTTTAGGTGATTCTTTTTTAGTGGTTTCATATATTTACTACTTCACGACGTGAAATTGTATTACTCATCGTGAAATACCATGATCGTGTTTTTTTAAAGGGTAGCATGGTTACAATATTTTCATTCCTATACTCTAGTTTCAATAACCAATACCTAAGGCCTTCCCCATGATATCTTGAAGATCTTAAGCCCTTCCAGATCCTCTCTTTTGATGTTTGATCTTTGTTTCACTTGTGGGGTGATACCCTTGTAAGATTTTTCCTTTGTTCTTCATCTATCTCTCTTTATCCTAACTTTGGATTTTAATGGATCATCTTTAAATTTATGGATTTGTGAAATGTGGTGTAGGATCTCACTTATATGTATATTTTTTAGGTTTTATCTACCTTTGTTCTCATTCATTGATGTCGTTTAGAGTGTCTCATTTGGGGAAAATTTAGGTTGTTCCATCTCAATTATCCATATTTATTAACCTTGAAATTATTGATTATTTTGAACCATTTTTTTATACTCAATCATGCAAACTTGTTTTCAATTGACTCAAGAAAACCCAATTATGTTGAATATGGAGATTTGAAATGTTTTTTTCATGGAAATAGGGAATCCCCCCTATTCAATATAATTAGGTGTGTTTATGGAAATTGGTTAATTTAAATTTTATAAATTAAATTTTTGATTTGATTAAAATGATTTCAATTAAATTGTTGAATTTAATTGTAAAAATTACATGGAAGCTTTATGGAATTGGTTTTGAATGGATGTAAATCTTTTGGAAAATTATTAAAATGTTTTGATATAATCCTAGTGGTTTTATCCTAATAAAGAGGAATAGTTTTTATTAAATCAAATTTTGTGTTAAATAGAAAAATTTAACTGAAATAGAATAATCAGTAATGCCCTTTGGGTTATATTACGATCAACTCAGTTTTCAGGTTACCAAGGTACCCAATATAGTTCATGAAAAGACTACATAGAACACCAAGGATAGCACTGGAAATGGATTACATTACACATAAAACCAACATGTCTGACACAACATGCAACATAGACATGGAGTACATTACCCAAAACACTAAGTTTCTGCAAAATGTATTTTTATTATTTTAATTATTTGAATGATATAATTACAATATAACTATTAAAAATAGTTTTATTAATAGTGATAACTACTTTTCAAAAAAAATTATGATGGTTTTATATAAATAATACGTGTTGATGATGAAAGATATAATATTCGGTAATCTCCTTATATTTAAAAAAATTACTTTCTCAAATGAACTACTTTTAATAACCTTCTATGAAAAATAAATAAAATAATTTTAAATCTAGTAATCAATTTAATTTTTTAAAATAAAAATCATTTTATAATTTCATTTATATAAATTATATTAGGGTGAGTTTTTTGGATTTTTCTGAGAAACATTGTTTTTTGACGAATAGTGAAAAATACCGGATCTTAATTAAAAACTGATTTTTCATCTAAATTATTTATATGGTTAAATTATATATTAAATGGTAGTAAAAGTTTAACTTTAGTGTATTTTTATCAATTAATCCCATTTGGGTCATTAGAATCAATTTCACCTTGAAATTGGGAATTAAAATATAGAAAAAATTGGATGTTTTTTCTTTAAAAACATATAGTGTCATCTCATCAGTAGGATTAATATGAAATTAATTTATACCTCTTATATTATTATAATTTTAAAAAAAATTCCAAATTTTTAATCATAATTATAAATAATTACCAATATGTTAAAATTGTTTTTTCACCAAAAATATTTTCAGAAGTAATTCTAAATTAATTAAATTGACTAAGGTAACATTAATCTTAACTAAGAACTAAACCTAACATTTGAAACCCAAAATGACTAGTAAAATTATCCAAAAACCATTTTATGTTAATTATTATTCTATTAAACTTTACATATTGAGTTTTTATGTTCTATATTTCTTTTTATTTTTTTTTCTAAAAACATGGGTACACCTAACTCGTTTTCAAAAATGCCATGTGTGCCCTTTCCCATCCCAATAAATAGCCACAAACTCTCCCTCTTCTACAGACAACTGAAACCACATAGGATTACCCAATATTTTTCAAATACACTTCCAAAAAACTCTCCCTCGCTCCTTGAATCTTTCCTTTGGGATGAAATCAAACCAATGAATCCTGTTGGCAAATATCAAAAAGAGTTACCCTATTAAATGGTAATGTCATCTCTCAATATCCTTTCTTTTATGTATTTTACCCACCCAATAAAATATATTTATTCCATTATTGTATAGAGAAACTATTATATTAAATATTCAAGGATTTTTTATGCTATATTTCTAACTACACTTACACACACCTCCATTTAATGGGTCACCAGCATACTGTTTATGTGTATAGAGAACTACCGCATCGCTAAACGGTGATTATTTATTTTTATTTTACACCTCTCAAAAAAGAAATTATAATGGGAAATAATTTTATATATATTATATACTATATATATCAGATATTTATTCTTATATAACTATTTAACAAAACAAATATTTATACGTTCCATTTGGTGTTAATAAGATAATTTTGTTGTGAAAGTGTGGAATGCCGCCCCCTCAAACTGGTGTGATTTGATTATACACTACATGGAATGTATTACAGATGGATTTAGTGAATATATATGAAATATATAATATAATTAAGATATCATAATAATGGTATTTATATATAAATATATATAAATATATGTCTTTCACTTTCTTTCTTTTCACTTGACAATTAAAAAGAAATAGTGTTCTTGCATATGTACGACTTACTGTCTCCCAGAATGGTGTATTCCATTTAATAATCCTATATCATAAGGATTATTTTAATGAAAATATATTGAATATAAATTATAACTAAATCATGGGTTAAATTCATTAAATAATGATATAAATATAAGGATAATCGATATAACAAATTAAGACACATGTGAAAAACAACGGGGATATCCCCGGATGTGAAACCTTAACATATAATTGTTATCAATATGGTAATATAAATCCATAATAAAACAACGAATGGTATTATATTTAATAATATTGTTCTATAATAGATTTATGTTAAATTAAAATTTATTATAAAGGCGTTTTGAATTAGTACAATGAGAGTCATGACACATGGCAAGGGGATTTCATCCAACTTTTTATTTTCTTGAGATACATGTTTTAATCGCCACCAATTCCTTTTGAGTGGTGGGTATACTTATTATGTACATATTGAATGATTAATATAATTATATTCATGGGTATTTATATATCCATATTCTGATATTTGATTCATAGGGTTTATGTTTTAAAAGACACCAAGTCGGTAAAATTGTTTTGTCACAAATTTTCTTCTTTGAGGCTCATGTTTTGTTATGAACCTAATTTTTTTTAAGGTGTATATAATTCATTGTTACATGTTATATCAAGAATATACATTTTTTATTAATATTTTATGATTCATATAATTTTATTTTCTAACATGGATAGTAGGATCCCATGTATCCAAACGGTAAGTGTTTATTGAAACAATCTTATTGTTTTTTGAGATTGTTAAAGATTCTTCTTCATTGATGAAATATTTTGATCTATCTATCAACTAAACGAATGAGTTTACTTCCCATATGTATATTCATGATATATCAACGTATTAGTACAATGCTTACACTATTTTTTCTTATTATAATTAATAAACTATATTTATGAATGTCAGACCATATTTCCCACTTTTGTCGAAAATCAGTTTTTTTCAAAAAAACCTATTTTCCAAAATGTTTTAAAATTATTTGTGAGGAAAATTTTCAAGGATAATGTATTTTAAATATTTTTTTTTATTTTTTTAAATTATATCTTTGTCTGTTTTCAAATATTTATTCAAAATAAAATATTTTCAAAAGGGATTTATGTTTTAAAAAGTGTTTTCAATGGAGAAAGGATATTTTCCTCAAGAAATGTTTATGAAATATAATTCAAAATTATCTTCAATATTTGATAACATCAGTAGTTATTACTAATTAATTTAAGAGGAAGTTATTAAATGTTTCTAATCACATTATTTCTCTGAATGGATTATGTTTTTAGGGAATAATATTTATGAAACATGTTTCCCTTTAATTGATTATATTCTTTTGTAACCCAATTCTTTTACCGAGTTATGATTATGAGGAAATAAATATAAATACTATCTTTTTTGACAGATTATGATATGATTACATGTTTATAATAACCATTTAATTTAGTGGGTTATGATATGATTGATTATGAATTTGTGTCACATGTATGTATTATTACATTATTAGAAGGGTGGGACCTATATCTCCCTCAAATGCATTGGGTAAAGATTTATATATCATGAAATAGACATGGATTGATTGAGAAATGAACTTAGTTATTTATTAAAGGATTTGAATAAAAAATAAACTTTGTTCAGTAAAATAGGGATGAAACAAGGAGTGAACTTCATTCAGTAATACAAGACATGAATGAGGTGTGAACTCAGTTCAGTAATACATGGGTGGTACAAGGTGTCAACCTGGTTCAGTAAATGAATTTCTCCTATTAATATATCCTTTGAATCAATTTCTTGACTAGTATGGAAATAATTATTATATTATTTTGTGTTTTCCACAATTCCATGTTTTATACGCATTTTTTCTCTCATGAATTATGTTATTTATTTAATTATGAATCATGTCTAATGAACTTCCATTATTTATAGAATGATTCATGTATATGAAATTTGATTTATAGTGTATGATATTGTATTTTCATGTTCATGTTCTAATACCCTTATTCTCATGGTTATTCTTATATATATCCCTTGATTACCTTTGATGATAATTTGAGCTAATCTCTTTTTATGTTCTATTCCCATAGTTATGAATAAATGTATTATGTTTTATGATTCTAGGAAGAGTGATAGTAAATGAGAACTTAGTGGTATAAAATTTATATCATTTATGTACCCGACTTTTTTTATTTCCATTTTTTCAATTCTAATAGACTTTTATATTCCTTGGGACTCTATTTTTATAATGTTTTATGAATTCCAGAAAATTTATATAATTTCTATGTATGAAAACCAATGGTAAAAATATCTAGTATCTGAGAAAAGTTTTAGATAACCTTTTTTGTTAAGGATAAGAAAACCATAGTGAGAACCCTATGGAAATCTCTAAGGATAAGTTTAAGGATATGGAAAGGTTCTGGATAATATCCTAGAATTTTGATAAAGTATAGTGTGAGTTGTTTCTTAGAAATACATCTTTATCTGGATATTAGTACTGGATGTGGCTCTGGAATATATGTACACATGGGTAACAAATCCTAAATGATATTCTATGATTGAATTCCTGTAATCTGTTACATGGAAATGGGCCATGATGCACACCTAATTTGACACTATAATGTATATTCTTTGGGAATTCAGAAACTCTCCATGAACCATCATGAATAATAGAAATATAATTTTCTGTGAAAAAAATATGACGAAACAAAGGTATCATATATTAAGGAAATTTTCAACATTTAGATATCCTATATGTAATTATTTTCCTGAAAAAGTTTCAATAATGTAAAAATATTCACTAAAGTGAATGTATTATAGGAATGATAATAAGTTTTGATTGTAGAAAATTACACAAATCAAATGAATACAAGAGAAAGAAGATTATTTTGGTTAATGAAAATTATGGGAATATTGACCTCCCTAAGATACCATTGAAGGTAGGTATTTTATATGTGGAAGAAATGGTGATTATGGAACTCAATGTCTTAAGATGAATTCTTTTGAAGAGGACCTGTAAGGTTTTATGAGCAATGATTAAATTATTGATGATAAATATACTAAAAATGAAATGTAAATGGAATGAGGTGTTTTATAATACGATGGGATATAATTTATAATTGAAAAAGGATGAAGAAGAATAATAAATGTTTTTTTGGATTCATGAATTTTGTTACATGAATGGTGAAATATATAAGGATTGTTTAGATAATGATTTTTGTTAATGATTTACAAGAACACATTAAATGGTTATGATATAATAGGAACATAATACATTGATAAATTGATGTCAATGGGAAACACATGATTAAATGGAATATAACCCTTAATATGTATCTTATGTATGAAAATGTTGTTATGATAAATAGATGTGGGATGTAAATAAGTGAATTGGATTATACAGATTACCTTGGAACTAATTAAGGAACTATTGAGAAGTATATCATGCTATCATTGATGATGTTTAATCCATCATGGATTGAGGGATTTTATCCAATAATCTATTGAATAAGGAATAATGCATGTTTCCAAAATGTATTTATAGTAATTCAGTTTGATACAATGATACATGATAATTAACTATGAGTGTGTTCAAATGTTTGGAATTTGATGACCATGAGAAAATTTGTAATATATGGGTGATCAATGTAATGTTGATATCAAGAATTTCTTTACAATTATTTGGGTTTTAATCTTTTAGAAGGGTTATAAGATTAATCATTCATGAAAATTCAATGTTTAACATTTATGGAACTATCTATGTATTGAGATTTTATTGAAATCCTTAGTAAAAAGTTTATTTACATATTAACGTTTTTTCAAGGATGACCAACTATTTTGGAAATTATATTATTCTAGTTTTAGAAAAGGACATACAATATGTTGGGTGAAAACAAATCAATTCTAGTAGGTCCACAATTCTTAATCCCATGATCGACAGAAGTTATGGGTTCCACACATACCACTATCCTACGTAATAACCTAGTTGATGTATAATAAATTTTGTTGTAAAATTATTTATAATTAAACAATAGTGTTATTTTTTATGATTGGATATTAATAAATTGACCATATTGATATTCAAGAATAGTTATATATATTTAGTTATACATTTGATTCTTTTATGGGCCTTAAAAGTTTCTAAAAGTGTAGCTTAATGCTTCAGGAATCAAGGTTAATTTATTGAATTCTATTTCATATATTAATGGATGAATTATAATTAGTTAAAAAATAACCATAGGACCAATTTTTTGTATATATATATATAATGAATGAATATTCCCTTATATTATTGGTCAATAAAAGAATTTATGAATGACAAAAAAATGATAAAAAAAATGTATTCTTAATACATTTATGTTTAATCACCGATTTATGACATTGAGGCCCTAAAAATTTCTTTGATCAATTAATTATTTTTGATTGATGACCAAGATCAATCCCATTAAATATTAATGCTTTTCCTTTATGCCTAATATTCACTCCCAACTTATGTTATCCTATGTGGAATCCTATTTAGATGTTTCTTTGGGTAACTGTTATGCCTCCAACGTTCTCTTTTTATGGGATGTTTTGGTATCCATTTTTACATTGTGGGTTTCTATGAATGAAACTTTCAAGTATTAAACCATTAATAACACAAATTAATTTTGTAGTAGAAATTAGTTTTAAGAGCTAGAATGTAACATCTGGAGATTTTATGAATTATTATTTTTCAAATTAATTAAAAATTTATGATATTTTTCATTTCATGTTACACTAAAAATTATTTATTTTATAACAAAAAACTATGTTTGTCTTGTATTATACACAACACTATGTTAATCATTCACTACACACACCATAAATATTTTTCTTTACTACTAAAAACGCCATTTTTATCCTGTGAAATGGAATATATTACAAGGAACACTGACTAGGCCTATGCAACACACAACACAGATGTTGCCTATATTCCTTGCAACAATGATTTTCTAAGAATAATATTTTTATTGTAATAACTACTTAAATGATAAGATTATAAAATTTAAGTTCAAATAGTAATATGAATAGTTATAACTAATTTTCAAATATTTTTTATAATGGTTTTATATAAATAAGACATTTTGATGATGAAGGATTTAATTTTTTAAATGTTCTTATATGTATAAAAATATTATTTATACAAATGAGCTGATTTTAATGGCCTTTTGGGAGAAGTAATAAAATTAATTGTAGACACATTTAAAAATTAATTTTTATAAAATAAATTTCATTTTTGATTTATATTCTCAATATTAGCTTCGGTATATTTTTTTCAGATTTTTCCTTGAAACTTTAATCCTGGATGAATAGTAAAAAAATAAGGAATCTTAATTAGAAAAAAGAGTTTTAATATAACTTATTCAAAATGATAAATTATATATTAAACATGTTTCTAAGATTCATTTTATAATATTTTATACAATTAATCCAATTTATGACATTCTAATAAATTTTACTTTGTAATTGCATGAAAAATCCTAGCAAAACTTTGGACATTTTTAATATAAAAATATGCAATGTCATTCCATTAGTAGGATTAATTTAAGGTAATTTATGCCACTTATGGGATTGAAATTTATAAAAATTGATTCTGTATTTGTAATTATAATAATTTTAGATTTTTAATTAGTTAGCCTTAGTTTTTGACCAAAACTATTAGTGGGAATAATTAAAATTAATTACATTGATTTATGTAAAATAAAACACACCTACGGACTAAAACTTATATTAATGACACAAAATACTTGTACAATTGTACAAGATGCATATTTTTGAAATTATTTGTCCCTTGAACATCGATTATTTACTTTTTTGGGGGGTTTTATGTCTTTTTTTATCAATAAATGTTTGTACAACTAATATGTTTTCAAAAATGAAAATTATGTCATATCTCTTCCACATATAAGGCTACCACATATCTCTATTATTCACACCTCTCATCCCATATATGATCAACCAAGATCTACCATTTACCATTCCCAAGAACCCTATATTCTCCCTTAACACCTCCCTTTGGGATGAATGAAATTCCAGGAAGCCTTTTGGAACAAACCAGTGATGTTACCTGATAAAGAGGTAATGTCTTCTCTCAAAATCCTTTCTATTATTTTACTTCTTGGCCACTTAAAATATCATTATTAAATTCCGTTAAAATATAAATAATATCAAAATTTTACTAGTATTTCATTATTATGTGCTTTTTAACTACACGTACACTCACCACCATCTAATGTGTAACTAACATATTGTTTACATTTACGACCATCTACCACCAAACTAAATGATGATTGTTCCCTTTTATTCTATAAAACCTATCATAGTGGAAATTATTATGGAATATATGTTAATATATGTTATATATTATATTTATTATTTTTTTATGCTCCTTAATTATTTTACAAAACATATATTTCTACATTCCATTTTTTGTTATCATGAATATTTCGTTTGAGGATGTGTGGACAACTGCCCCCTCAAAGAGATGTGATTCATTCATAAACAACATGGAATGTATTAAGGATGGATTTAGTTAATATATATGAAATGTATCAAATAATGAAGCTACTATATATATATATATATACATATATGTCTTTTACTTTCCTTCTTTCAACACGACAACCATACAGAAGTTGTGTTCTTGCAGACGTACGACACACCGTATCTATTAACATTGTATTTTTTTCATACTTTTATATCCTTTAGATTATTATAATATAGATATAATGAATATAAATTATATTTAGGCCACATTTTATATTCTGTAAAATGTGATATATATTTAAGAATAAAAGATATAACAAATTAAGACACATGCGAAAAACATAGCAGATATTACCCAAAGTGTATCCATTAGATGGAATTGTTAACAATCATGTAATATAAAGCTATAATAAATCCATATATGGTGTTAAAATAAATAGTATATTTATATGATAAATTTATAATAAATTAATATTTATGATACATGTGGTTTTAATGAGTATGATGATAGTCATGATACATAGTGAGGAGATTTCATCTCACTTTATATTTCTCTGATATACAAGATTTATTCACCACCAATATTGTTTATGTAGTTTTTATACATCAAAAGTATATATTTAATGACTATTATAATTAATTTATTATTATTTACATTTCCATATTTCTATATTTAATTCAGAGGGTTTATGTTTCAAAATTTACCAAATCTGAAAAATGGTTTTGTCTCAATTTTTCATCTTTAAGACTAATGATTTGTTGTGAAAGTAATTAATTTATTATGGTGTATATAATTCAATATTAAATGTTATATCAGGAATCTCATTCTATTCATGATATTTTAATATTAATTTAATTTCCTTTTCTAATATAGAGAAGTTGATCCCATGTAATAACGCATTAAGTGTTTATCAAAACAATCTCATCGCTTTTCAGGATTGTTAATGATTTTGATTCATTGATTAAATATTATGATCTATATATGAAGAACACTCATGATTTCTCTTGTTAAACATTTTTATGATATATCAATGTATTATTAAATTTTTATAATCATTGTTTCTAATTTCAATTAAAAAAATTTCAATAAAATATAACAATACATATCTCTTCAGTCAGAAATATATTTTACTTCAAAAATTATGTTTTAAAAAATGTTTTCAAATATGATTTCAAAACCTCTTCAACGATAATTTTCAAGGAAAATGTATTTCAAAATTCTGTATAGTTTTTTATGCTCCAGTTATAATTTTTCAGATTTATTTTCAATGAAAAATTCATTCAAAATGTTTTTATGTTTTAAAACTAGTTTTCAATAGAGAAAGGATATTTTCATCAAAAAATGGGTTTTAAATATATTTCAAAATTATTTCCCATATATAATTACATGTGTCGGTTTTACTCATTCCTATTTTGGAAAAATATTAGATGAAACCTATCTTTTTTCACAGTTTATGATAAGATCACATTTTAATATTATCCATTTTATATCTTGGATTACTATATAATATTTTATGATTTTTGGGAAAATATATCTATGATTTCAAAATAAAATGGGTGGAAACTAAATCTCCCTAAAATTATTTGGGTTAACATTTATATCTCATGATATAGACATGGATTGATTGAGAAATGAACTTAGTTTTGTATTAAAGGGATTGAAAAATGAACTTAGTTCAGTAATACAGGTTGGGAATGTGGAGTGAACTCCATTCATTAATACATGGATGGAAAGTGGAGTGAATGCAGTACAGTAATACGGGGCTGGAATGGGGTTTTAACTCTGTTCTGTAAATGAAATTTTCCACCATGACGGCCTTAGAAGCAATTCCATTACCTCTATTAAAATAATTAAAATAATTATTATATGATTATGTTTTTTCCACAAAACTATTTTTTTATTTCTATGATGTTTTTTCATGTATTTTGTTATTTATTTCCTTATGATTCATGTATTTTGAACATCCATTCTTTATTCAATGATTCATGTATATGATCACTGATATGCATGGTGTGATATAATATTTTCATTATGAAGTTCTCATACACTTTTGTTCATTATTTTGATTACATATATCCCCTATTTATCCTTGTTTAAAATTTGAACCCACCCATTTTTATATTTTTTCCACTAGGTTATAAAGCTATGTATTATGTTTGATGTGTCTATGAAGACTGATAGTCAAGAAGAACATAGTGGGAGATAATTTAGCTCATTTATATGACAATGTTTATGTTTTCTATGTTTCAAAAGGTAGTATACTAGTACAGTCATTGGGATTGTGTATGTAAAATGTGTAAATCATTCCAAAAAAGATATGTAGAGACAATATAAGAAAATATTGGGTCTCTATAAGATTTAATTTTTTATAATTAAATCATAGGAAAATTTACAAAAGTTCACATAACCTTTATTATAATATAGAATATCCTCTCTCACATCATTACACAATGTTGATTATTATATCTCAAAATTAATATAGCAATATCCCTTATAAACATCCATAAATACATTCTAGTGATTATATAATTCCAAAAATACTAACCCTTGATACCTTTATAGGATATCTAATGAAGTCATTCCAACGAAGAGGTAATCACCCATACGTGTTACTTTATTTTATAAACAAAGTTACTTCTATTAAATATATGGTATTTATAATAAGATAATAAATTAAGTACCCTAAATAAAATTATGTTCAATAAATTATTGGAAGAATTCATTATACCCCAATTTTCTCATAAAATGATAAATGAACGCGTCACTTGTGCGTATGCATCTCTTATCATATCCAAGTACTGATACAATTAATTTTTCATTACCATCAATCATAGACGGGTATTGTGATGGGTATAAGATTTATATATGATTTATATTATATAAATTTAGTTTTTTAATTATAATATCACATCAACCCACTAACAATCCAATCCATGTAGAATCAATATTGTCTTTCATGCATACATATCGACTACCACCTCCACAAATTGACGTGATGAATTTTTTATTGATAGTTAACATGGAATGTAATTAAGAATAATTAGATGATTATATATGATATATAAGTTATAATAATATTCCTATAAATTAAAATTAAAATTTATATTTCTTTTGTTCTATACATCGAAAAATAAAATAGTGATCTTGTGTACTCCTGGACTACTATCATAATGAAAGGTGTAATTCATTGTTTCTCTATATGAATCTTTTTTAGGACTACATATATTTATAAAATGAATATATATGATATTAATTTCATTATATTATTAATTTTTTCAATGGAACCAATATAAATATATAACTATTAGAATACATAACTAAAATAAAAATGATAAAATAAAGAATTAACACTAACAAATGAGGATTTTTACCAGACATTTTTTACAAGAGGGTGTGTTGAATTCGTATAAAGGTATCATATATGAGATTATATGTTTTAAAATTACTCTAGTATATTATTTAAAATATTTCACATTTATTATATAGTTGGTTATTGTGTTTTAATAAAAGGAAGAACTCCATGTATGTGTTTTATTTGATAATACCATCAATATTTGAGATTATTTATGTTTATGCCTCAGCTGGGGAATATGTCAATACCTTATTAATTCCTGAAAAAATGTTATAAAAAATTTTCTTACCATTCTTTGATTTTTTGAGTCTTTTTATCCCATATTTTAATATTTAACAAATGGTTTGAATGGGATCCTTTTTTTCTATGAAAATGATGTATATTGTAACTTTTCAACAAAAATATGGAATATATGTTTTTAACATATACTATATGAATTTCATTTCTATGTATCATGATTATATTTCAAAATTAATAATCTTATATATTTTATCATTTTATATGTTAAAAAATCTAAATAATAGCATAGATTTTTTTGAAAAGAATTATTTTTTTAATAGAATTGGTTTTTCCCCATGATTTATTAAATACAACCTTTCAAAATCATTTTCCATATAAATTTTTTTATTTTATGTTAAATATGATTTAATGGGGATACAATCAAATTATTCCATCTTTATTATTTCCCTAGATGGTTTATGTTTATGATAAAAAGATCATATGTTTATAAAACCCATTTAATTTATTCAATTCCAATGTGATGAATGATTTATGATCATTGTGTAAAACATATATATGATATCCATTATGTGATGGGTGGTACCTATATCTATCTCAACACATTGAGTAAATATATATGTATAATGAGTTCTATGGGACTATAATGGAGACTTAACCTAGTTTAGTAAGTGAATTTGTCCACTATAATAGTATTGGGAGTGAGCCTTGGTTACTTTGTTGGTTTAGAATGTGATCCCATTACAAACGATGTCCTTGAAAATTATCATTGAATACTATGGAAATGATTTTATCTTCTTATGGGAAGCCAAGAATCAATATCATATACCTATTTAATGACATCATGGATAATTCACTTCGATTCCTTTATGATTCATATCTTATAGAATACCATGTTTTCCCTTTTATTTTTTATTATGAATTTATTTATTTAGGGAATCATTTTCAAATATTATGATCATGTTATTATACCCTTATACCTAGTTTATTCTTATATAATCATTGACATATCCCTTTATTATCATTAATGTTCATCTGATATCAACCATTTATTACTTCTCTCTTCCCCTGGTTATAATGAAAGGTAATATATATGATATTTTTATGAAGGTAATAGTTATAAATACATAAGTGGGAGATTGTATTAATATTTTATTAATTATTAGTTTATGTTTCAATGTATCCAATGGTAATAAGCCTAAATGAATATATACAGGATAAAAATTTTATTTAATGAATATTTTTCAATTATGTTATAATATATATGTATGAAAAGTATGGTTTTCTATAAGTAAACTATTAAAAACAACATTTTTAGAGATAGTAACCCGAATTTCGTAGAATCTGGGTATTCATTATTAAATTATCATAAGATAAAAGTAATACCTTATATAAGGAATTTTTTTTATTACTTGTGGTAAAATAGATATATATTTTTTTCCTTTATTTTATACGGAAACGTCAATTACAAAAATAATTTATTTTTTGAGAATAACTTTATTCCCTCTATAATATAATTGCATATGAATTATAAAAAAGTTACAGGATTCTTAGGAATAGAAACTGAACATGGTTGAGCTCAAATATCCCGTAAGGGATTTGGAAAGAGGAAGGTATCATGAATCAACAAACAATAATCAATATGGAAAGGTAAATTACTAATAAAAAATTTTATTTAATAAATAATATAGAAATTAGGAACAGATAATGCTAAATCAATATGGAATGGTAAATAAATGAAAAAAAGTAATTTAAAAAATATAATATGGATTAAGTAAATAAAAATATTATAAAATAGTGAAAATATCATTGATAAAAATAATGTCATTATAAATTATTGAAATAAAAATTATTTTAGATCATTATATCTAGAATTAGGATACCCCTAACATCATGATCTCTAGACAATGAAGTTCAATACTGTAGGTTGAAACTTTATTAATGTTAGATAAATGTTTCACCTCATGGCACTACTTATTCTATGAGGGGAATATAATATTTTCCCTTACCCATCACTGTATTTTTAACTCATTCTTTATATATTAAATATTCAATTTATTTCATGAAAAATGTTCTTTATCCTTATAAATCTAAACCGAGTAACAAATAACAATTTATCTCTGTTCCCTTGATGAAAAAATAAATGTCAATATAGAAAAAAATATATAGAACTGATATGTGGTTTCACCAACAAACATATTCATGACAAATAAATTGGAAATTTAGGGTAAATTTAATGTCCATTGATTAATGAAATGTTAATAATTGATGGGAAAGCTAATGATTACAAAAAAAATTCAATGGATATAATTTCAATATTATCCATATTCAAGACAGTCAAAAAACCACGGTAATAATTTTTATGGAATTAATAAAACATATCTTGTGATGAGTATATGCAAAATAAAGGGTTTTTTAATTGATGAATAGAAATACAATAAAAATAACATCAATAAAATCTTGAGGAAGAATTATTTCTTTTAAAAAAAATCATTTTAAAATAAAGGTTAAAAAATTTAGTACATTTTTCATTGACAATATTCTATGAATCAAATAATAAAAATTTTAAAACATGGAGGGATCATGACGTATTGAAATTCTATAAATTGTGAGTAGATTTAAAAAATGATTCCGTTCAATTTTTTGGAAAAATTGAAATGGTACATGCAATAAAAATGACATGATTATTCCATTATATTTTATAATAATATAAAAATTTGTAAATATTTCATTAATAAATAATTATTAAAATGGTTAGAATGTTTTGGGAAACATTTGTAGAAAACAAGAGTTTACAATATAAATGGTTTTTGATCATTGAATTAAATGGTGTTAGATATTATTAAATCATTTTATCTATCATTTTAAGAACCAAACACTTAAAATTATTATTATTACAAGAAAATTTTCATGAAAACCCTTATGATAAGATAATTAATGGGTTTATTTAACCTTTATCAAATAATTTACATCAATATATATTAAATTATAAACAATCTCAATTAAAATTAAATTCTATAATAAACCTTTACAATGATCATATAGTTCATGTGAGAATTAACCAATGAATAAATTATGTGTATCAAATTTAAATCAACATAAAATAAGTGGATATAAATTATAATTTATTAAATAGTTAATAAAAATAAAATCATATATTATTAATGTTAGTGAAGAAGTAATATACCCCAATGGTAGAAATTGAGTTATTTAATTCAATACAACTAGTTGATTTTAAATAAAAACCCCATTGGAAGAAATAATTAAAATTGAAACTTATCATTCCATTATTAATGAAGTATTAGTTATATTACATTTCAATGGGGTAGTATATACATCATATAAAAAAACTTATGTGAATATCCTTACAATATGCCACAATAAATGGAAATTAATATCATGTTCCCTACATTATTCATACTTTTGGTTGAATATACATTAACATCCATTATAGTTTTCTAATCCATATAATTAAAATTTTCCAAAAAAATATTAATATTCATAATTTCAAATATGATCCTATAATATAATATTATCACTCATTCGTTATTAATCCTTCATTATTTACATTGTTTCGGGTGGTAAATACATTGTATTAAAAAATTCTCTTTGTCATGCATGTTTTGGATAATTAATGATTATATAGTTTCATCATATACAGAATAATAATATGAAAATAATTATCACAATTTTACATCAATGATAATTTTATGACCAATCGGTAATGATTTTTTTGAGTAATGATGTTTTTATAATCATAGAGACGATATGTTGTAAAAACACTTGATTTATGTTACCGTTGGTCAAGTATTTTTATTGAATGGAAGTAAGTAATATATTATCATTATGGAATTATAATAATATCATAAATACCATTATATTTATTTATATAAACTTATACTTATCATCCTTGAGGTATGTTTATCAAAAGTGAGTCCAATCACTTTTGGAATGTGGTAGTCCACACATACATGAAAGTGGTTATCATCATTCAAAGTGTGAAAATGTGATAAAAATATGACATATTATATTTTACGAATGATAAATATTTCGTGAAGATAATAATTATATATTTTATATCACATATATTAATTAATCTAATTATTATTATCATCCATGTAATTTAGTGGTGAAAAATGAATCACATTGAGTCACGAGGCTATAGTCTGTCGTACACAAGATAGATGCTATTGTATCCCCTAAGGAATAGAAATGAAAATAATATATAGGATATACAAATATTAAATTTATTATAATTTTTTAAATATAATTTATACTTATACTTTAGATCCGTAATCATATCCAATCATGGGAGGTGAAAACGAAAAAACAAAAGACATCGGTTCGTGAGGTGGTTGTCCATAGTGCACAATGATGATGATTTTGTAAAACATTTTACAGATATGGGGATGGTTGTAGATAATTATATTTCCATTAAATTAAATTTATATGTAATATAATTATTTTGTTAAATAATCACTAATTAATAATAATTGAATGATGTTGACGATGAAATAAAATAAAAATGTTTTGTAAATAATGTTACCGTTTTTTGGGTTTCCACATTGAGATTTCACAATAATACCTCCTAGGTTGACATTAATCCTGAAATATTTATTATAGGATGGGGGTATAACATTTATGAATTTATTTTTTATGTTATATTAACAAAAAAATATGTTATGTTTCGAAGAAGAGATGAGTGGTGGTCACCGTTTACAAATTAGGTCAGTGGCACACATTTAATTTTTGAAAATAAAAAATTTGTAGCCATATTTTCCATTGATAAATATTATTTGATTGAGATAATTAAATTTAATCAAACATGATAGAATCTAAATATGTTGAGAAATTATATTTTTGAACTAAATTGTCTCATTTATAGCTTATCATTTCTATTCAACCCACGTGTAAATCCATTTTTTCATTGTCATTGTAAACAATTCACATTTTTATCTATTTTTTTTGTAAAAAAATACCTAGAATTTATTTGATCATAAATTATATTTTTTATTCCAAATAGTAAAACCATTCGGAGAAATTCCATTTACATCAGTGTAAAATATTGATATAAAATTAATCTTACATACTCTATGAAGAAGCGTTTTCAAATAGAAAATGTTCCATAGTTTATAATATATTTGTATCAAATTTTAATATGATACTGATTATGATGACCTAAATTGAATTATTATATATATAATCGATTTCATTTTACATTGTATTAAATTCATATTATAATTTAATTTTTATTAATAATTTAATTAAAAATGAGGTTTTCAACTAAAATTCCTTTTTCTCACATGTAATCAATAAATAAAATATTTAAAAAATATGAAAACAAGTTAACACTAATATGATTTTGATATAATGATTTAAAAATTATTTTTCATTTTGTGAAATAAATTTTCATAAATTTTTTAAAATTAATTTTAAATTATGTATGAAAAGAAGGATGAAAACGTTTTTTAGAATGAATATTGTTTTAAATAAAAAATTTCTTCTTCTTTTAAATGCATATTACATTACTTATATTCTAAAAATAAAAATAATTCCATTAATATTTTCAGTATGATTTACACACACCAGTTTTACATCTAGGTTATAATGGTATACTATACTATGGTTCATATATTTTTGGGGTTTCATGTTCCATAAAATATTGAATAGAATTATTTAAAAAAAATATATTTCATGGTATTTTAAGCTTGGTGTTGTGGGTCAAAAACAGTATAAAATTAAATGATATTATTTTATTATTTTTATTGTGCCACATTCCCTCTTCAATAATTTAATTTCTTCATCATAATTTAAAATTGATCTTACTAATCAGATGTCCGACAATTGATAATTCATTTATTCAAACTCAACATCATTAAAAAAGTAAATAAAACATAATTTTAATAAGGAATAAAGGGGATTAAAAAAATCACATCGAATAAAAAATGACAATTATTATATGTAGGTGATCATCAGTGGAATTTTAATATATAGACATTAAGGAATGTGATAAATAATTATATTGAGTGATATAGGTAACTAATCACATGGAGGTGAATGATCAGTGGAATGTTTTGGAATTCAATAAAAAATAAATATAAGTTCTATCAAAAGACCACCAGGTTTAACAAATACTAATGTAATATAAAAACATTTTTTAATATTTTTTTCTTATATATGTTGAATTAACTTATTATCTAATAGTATAAATGAATATACTTAATGGATAAATTTCTTTTTCATAAGAACATGTACATACTTTAGTTGTTCTTTGATAAATTTCTTATTCATCACATACATCAAAAAATGAATATACAAAAATTAATTAGTTCTTCCTAAAGCACTAAAATTCAAATTTAAGGGATCCTAAAATCGATAAAAGGGTGAAACTTATTTCAATTTCAATCTAACTATTTTACAAAACCAATATTTTTAGTACATGATATATAATATAATAAATTAAGCTATAAACATGAAAAGTAACACTGCTAGTCTATCATTAATACTAATTTTTAAAATCATTTATCAAATGAAATTATAACTAGGATATCACATATGCCATTGTTAGGAGTTAAAATATCATTTTCCTTAAATCAAGGGTTCTAGTACCATGACCAAGCTATACGTGACGGGTTGTCACCCTACATGGGGTTTATACTTTTTTAAAATATATATTAATATAGCTCTAATGAAATTTTCAAAAAATTATGATGGACACCCATGAAATAAAATTAATCCATAAATAACATTTTTACTACGGATTTCTATATAAATATTTTTTTTGCAATTTTTAATAATAACATTTTTATTGAAAACCTAATGTTAATTGATACCCTTATACATATTTCAATAAAATATTAATCTATTATTCCTCATATAAATTTTTATACTAACAAATATACTAAACGAATGGTTTCTTATTCCATAAATTTATGCCAAAATATCCATTACCATAATATAATTCAATCAAATAAGTCCTAAAAAGTGGTGTTATTATATTTGATCTTATGATGAAAATTATGAAAATAAATCTTTGATGGTATCTATAACTCTTAAGTTAATTATGACACATTTTCTACAAAAATTTAACATAATCCTTTAATATTTCACGATTATTATAACCAAAATACCATATATACAATTATTCCATAATTTATTATTTCCTTAAAAATATCTAAATACATAATCCATTTTATTTCATCATAGTTACTTCATTGGACATTCAGTTGAAATTATGAATAGGAAATTGACTAGGATAATAATAGGGTACCCCACATTTAAGACAATTAACAATATTTTGATCCCTAGGATGAGATTTATTTCCTTCTATGATAATTATAATTTTTCCACATGAATTATGCTTTTTTATTCCTTTCATTTACCCTAATAAAAAATTTTCTCATTCTATTGGGCACCCCCATCACTATAAAAGAATCATTAGGGTTAACCTATGTCATTCACTGTTATTATCTACTCAAAACATTCATAATGAATTTTAATGAAGATTATACTTATCAAATAATATATAATTGGGTAGTCAAACCAAATGAGTAGAATGGAACTTTATCATTAACTAATTGATAACCTGGTCAATCTAAAGGTTCTATTTCTAAATTTACAATCCCTATATGAAATATTTCTATAACCAAATCCACCTTTATTATCCATAAATTGATGTATTTCAAGGAGAAATCACATATATTTACCTTAAAAAACCATATATTTCAATCATATATTTATCCTGAATGTATTTTATAGGGTTATGATTGTAATGGTATAGACCTATCTAGTTCCTTCTATAGCTTAAATCTGGTGGTTGAGGTGTTCTGGGAGGTCAAGGAGACTCATCCCCAACACTTTACCAAATTTATAATTCGGTGAACAGTGTTTCTTGTTTTACAATCACTGTCACAGAAGATCTACAGTGTCATGGTGTCACAGAAACCACGAGTCTATAGTGTAATGTTGTCATAGAAATGGTGAGCCTAAATTATCACGGTGTCACAGAAACGTTTAGTCTATAGTATCATGGTGTCTTAGAAAATGTGAGTCGACAGTGTCACGGTGTCACAGAAACAGAAGATCTACTGTGTCACGTAAGATCTACAGTGTCATGGTGTAACCGAAACGGTGTGTCTACAATGTCATGGTGTCATAGAAACAGACGATCTACAGTGTCACGGAATATCTACAGTTTCACAGTGTCACATAAATGGTGAGTCTACAGTTTCACAGTGTCACAAAAATGGAATATCTACAGTGTCACAGAAGATCTACAGTGTCATGGAAGATCTACAGTGTCACGGTGTCAAAGAAATAGTGAGTCTATAGTGTCATAGAAATGGTGATTCTATAGTGTCACGGTGTCACATAAATAGTGAGTCTATAGTGTCACGGTGTCATAGAAACGGAAAGTCTACAATGTATCTAGACCGGTGAGTCTATAGTGTTTCATGAACTATTTTATATTCCCTTTCCCAAATTTCTTGATTTTTTCCAATTTCACCAAATTAATGTTTTCGTTCACTTAAAATGCATTGAAGGCCTTGTTTTAAGGTATTTAAGGAAAATTCAAAGCCCATAACTATTATATTAGTTTTCCTAAGGCTTGAGATGCTTTTACTTGGTCAAACCACATGGTTAAGTGAAATCCTCTTTTAATGGAAAATCCACCATATTATTAACCGATGCACTGTTAAGTCTTCTAAATGGATTATATATCTTTTTCCCTAGTTCTTTATCTTTGTTCTTGGGTGTGAGATGGTCAAACCATTCTTTCCTTCTTGTAGGAGTTGTGTGGTCAAACTTTCTCCCAGTGGATTGGTTTCCCTTGAAGTCATTCTTTCTGCAAGTGCACCCCTTGTTTTTGTTCAACCAAACAGTATCCATAAATTTTCAATAAAATATTTGATTTATCATCGTTATTTTGGGTTAATCTTCTCATGTTTCTCCTTTCCATATTATGGAATGTGATCTCAATTCTTTTAATGGGGTTTCTTGGGTTTCGGTTGGCGTGGTCGTGCCGTGACATCCTTAGGTGGATGCAGTTGTCATGGGAGGAGGTGATTGAGATCTGTTGTGTGGATCATTCTTCTATAAATAATGTTAAGAACCTTTTAGGGAGGGGATTTTTTCTTCTTCTTTATTCTTTTACATGAATCTGTAGAGTTTTCATGGTTTATCCCACTGGATCACAATAAACTTAGCATATTAAATATCTCAACCAGATAAATAAATTGATATCGATCATATATTATTGCTTCTTGTTTTTCTAAATAGTGTGATACATATGCTTGATTTGTTTATATTTTTATTCATTATGGAAATCGGTAAAGAATGTACTGCCAAAATTAATTGATAATTGTTTGGATAAATATAAAGAGGCATATAAAAGAATCTGGTTGTTATTGTTGTAATTTTATGTTAGTAAAATTGATGTTGTATACATGTATAAACAATTTTCGATATCTATGATAGCTTGATGTTTAGGATACCCATATTTGGAAACTACAAATAATAAATATGTTACACCTAGATTGATTAACAAACATGTTGTTTGATAAAAAGATAATTCCTCATAGGGTTATGAGTCACGCTCTTGTTTGTGAAGGCCATGAACCTTATGCTTGGAGCTGTGAGAGCTCATTATGATTGAAGGTTGAATGCCTTGTTTAAAGGGCCAAGAGCCCAGTTGATATGATGTTTGTTTACCTTCTTCTTGTGTTGTGATGTGATCCTGGAAGGCATTTCTGAAATGTGGGGGTAGGAAAGCCTATTGGTTGTGGAAGCAGTTGACACATAGAGTGGAGAGATGCATCAGTTTATGTATATGGGTGTCGGGGAGGACACCATAGATGATGGAACATGTTGGATGTGATTGATTGGATGTTGGCTATTTCTTATTGGTTTATTATCTTCCTTACTTTCCTCACAGCTCATGGAATCTAGTTTTCCTACCATACTTCTAAAAAGGGCGAATATGTTTGGGGTAAGCCACATTATTTCTAAGTTTTGCTTCCTGATGGAGGATGGGTCTACACTCTTGCTATATGAAGAAAAGACTCGATGTGTAGTTAGTCTACTCACCGTGTTGATCCCCCTTGTGTTTAGTAGCTTAGAATGTTTTATAGAATGCCTAGGAATATAGGAAAGTAATATTGTTGTTAATAAATGATTGAATAAATGATTTTAACCCATGGGGATGGATCTTGTTGGGATGCAATGCTAAGGTAGAAATTTAGACAAACAATGTAACTTGGTTGTGATGATAATGAAATATAATGTGGAAATTGTGAATAGTTAATTAATGTTTATAGAATTAATGAATGTAGAGTGCAACTGATAAAAAGTTAATGAAGGAATGTAACCAAGAAATTTAAATGGTTGCATGATTATAGGATTCTTAGTCTTAGAAGTGACAACAGAGAGTTCGAGAGACATTAGATATAGTTGATTCTAAGACGATTTTATGCCATAATGTGGCTGTGAGATATAGTATATTCTGTACTTTTTTGTGTTTCTATATGCTAATCTACCCCATCAGTTAGGGAAACTAACACCCCGGGGATTCTAAGCCTTGGGGGTATTTTTATCAACATTCTGGTGGGAGGATAGATGGTTGACTACCCCCTTTGGCCCCACTCTCTTCTCTTTTTATTACATGTGCTGGTAGAAACAACTGTTAGTTTTCCCTATATATGTGTGTATAGGTCTTTAATAGCTTTTTGTTATTCACACAAAAATATTATGGATATGGATTCCTATGGAATACTATAGGTGTAACGTGAATAGGATGTGATGGATTGAGGATCCTTACTCGGTGTATGAGTTATAATGGATTGAGTTATAATGCTCGACATAAGATACATGTTATGCGAGCTTTAGTGGCTCCTAGAAACCACTTGGTTACTTTGTTTATGTGGACTTGGTGGTTTTGTTTCCTGAGGTTCATTATGTGGTGCTTCACCAAGGTGTTTGTGGGGCAAGACATTTTGGAGAGAGATTCTTAGGATATGAGACATTGGGGAAAAGTGGAAAACTAGTGGGGAAGTAGTAGAAGGGTACACTTGATATTATTTATTATATTATATACTCTTGTATGAGTTACATGGTGAGAGTATCCATGGTGAGGCTGGGAACTTATTATACATGTTTTGGGGATGAGTTAGTTTCACTTGTCGTTCACTATTCTTTAGTATGATTTCTTTACTCTTTCATGAGAGGCTTTGGGGAGGATTATAATGAGTATGCTCTTCTACTCACCCTATGTATATATAAACTATTTTTCAGGTCACTTGAAGTAGGTTTTAGATTAAGTTGGTTTCAACTATCTTGGTGTTTATGGAGCTATTTGGCCATGTGGTTCCTGATGTTTTTACTTTGTTTTGGGTATTTACAGTTTTTCCCCTTTCAGTTGTAGTATTTTTTCATGACATTACATATGTGTACTTGGGATTTCATTTATATTTCTATCTAACATGGATTTGGTTGGTGTCTATCTTATCTCTCTCATTCTCATGTGTTCTCTTAGAGGTTAATGCCTCCCATTTGGGTGTTCATTATACCATCGGTGCTAGTCACCAATTGGGTCCTACTGGAGGTGGGACATGGGGTTCATAATCTCTCTTCTAAAATTTCAAGACTATGAGTGGTACACCTTGTGGGGAGGGGGTCATGAAAAGGTGGTATCATAGGCCAATATAAGGGATAAGATGGTGTTTGGTGTTAGGCATAGGTGAGGTTACATGGGTTGGTAGGGAAATAGTGTCAGTCAAGTTTAGCATGTGATGTAAACACTGGAGACCAGCTGAGATATAGGCATTAAGGCCCCCTGTGATCTGATTCATGGACTATTGAGTTTATAATGGCTACTAAACGAGGTGATACTAGTTTCTGGGTAGAGACCTAGGAAAGGATCATGCATCATTATTTTCTGTGCCTGTGTTTGAATCAGTATTCCTTAGGATAGGAAAACCTAAAATGAATAAAAGAAAACAATTAATTAGTTCATGTTTAGTCTTCCATATTCCATGTTTTTGAGATCAAATTGTTTGTTATGTTGTTGGTATGTCTCCAAGTCAATTTCCTTTTTAGGATCACATAGAATTTGTATATATGGTTGTGCCAGAAGATCACCACAGGGTAGAGGTTGATGACGACGACACATGGAGGTGGACACTCCAAGAGTTCCAGTGCCAGAGTCTGTAGAAATCTGAGGGCTCCACTTCAGATGTAGTCACAAAATACTGGTTGTAGGAGGTCGAGAGAGGCTTCAGTTTTATCATTTATTAGAAGGAGTACTGGGTATCTTTGGTTTTGATGATGCTATGTAGAGCAGCTAGGCAGTGGTGGTTCTTGTTCCTCGGGGATCACGATGAGTTGGCGATCTCTCAGGAGGAGATATGAGACCAGTTTAAAGTTGATTTTATTTCATTGACTATTAATGCATCTAGTACCTAAGAGATTCTTACCCTTTGATAGGGGAGCTTATGTGTGTGAGAGTTTGGAATCTATTTCAGGAACCTTTTACGATATGCTTCAGACCTGTTTCCAGATGAGGAGGCTAGGGTGAGGCATGTTGAGGAGGATTTGCATCCAGAGATCTAGAGCTAGGTCACCCCATTTATGCTGAAGACATATCTTGAGGTTCTAGTGAGGGAAGAGGTAGTCAAGATGAAATTGGCCAGAACCAGATCATCTCGAGAGGGGATTCTTCATGATTCCTCATAATGCAGAGATGTGGTCTGGGGTTACTGGTTTTCAGGGCCGAAGATTTTTTGTTCAAACGGGGGTAGGTCCCATCCCTCAGCATCTTGTTTCTCCAGAGGTAGTGGCTCACAGACCTATTCCAAGGGATTATGAGCTTGTTTTTCTTTGGAAGGGTGTGGTAATCTGTAGAAAGAGTTCTCGACCATTCAGATCATTCATCATGGACCGAGTGTTCCGCTCTAGGTTCTTCTATTGAGTAAGTTCCATCTGATGGAGCAGTATCAGGTTTCACCAGCTTTGGATCTGTATATAGTCTATGGGGCAGGAAGAGGACAAACTCGTGATACTCCCCGTCCTCAACGAGTAGAGCACAGCCGTGGTGGTGGTCGTCATCAGGGTCAGAGATGTCATGGAGGAGGATGTGGTCTGCTTCGTTCTATAGAATTTCCAGCTTCAGGCAAGCAAGATGTCGTACAAGATACCATTTTATTGTATTATACCTTAGTGTATGACTTGTTTTATTCAATAGTGACACACTCTTTTATATCACCTACCCTTTTCCATGCTTTGGGACTTGAGGTAGAAAGGCTTCCAGTTCCCATGGTGTTGACTACACCTGTTTGAGGTCGAATAACTTGTTTGAAGTATTTAGAGATTGTGAGTTAGTCATGGGGAAACAAAACTCTTGGGGAGATTGACTATGTTTATATATACAACCATATGATGTCATCATCATCATGTTATGTTTGTATTTGGTGTAGGATATCGTGGATTGCTTTAGGAGGTAGATGATGTTCTTCGATGCAGATAGAGAACCAATGGTTTTTGTTAGCGAACGAGACACTCATATGGGTCATAGGCGTGTTCTATCCTAATCAAACTTGTTGTATAAGATGATGGTGAGTTCTTCAGAGGTTCAATAGTTATCATTTCCATGGGTCGTAGAAGAGTACCCTTATATTTTTCCAAAATAGGTTGTAGCATTACCCCCTAAATGAGAGATCGAGTTTGGGATCAAGTTACAACAAGGATCATCTCCTATCTCTAAGTCTCCATATTGGATGGTCCCGACTGAGTTATGATAGATATGTATACAAAATTATGGTTTGTTATAGTGCGGTTTTGTTCATCCAAGTGTGTCACCATGGGGTGCACCAATTTTGTTCATGAAAAAGGAAGATGGTAGTTTGCGGTTGTGTATCGATTATTGTCACTTAAAACAAGTAACAGTGAAGAATATCTATTCACTTCCATGGATTGATGTTTTATTTGATCAACTGAAGGGTGCATGTTGGTTCTCAAAGATTGAATTGCGGTGAGGATATCATCAGATACCTGTAAAGGATGAGGATATCCCAAATACTTCTTTTTTGTTGTCATCATGGGCATTACGAGTTCGTTTTAATGTCGTTATGTGAAACGAATTCTCTATATATGTTCATGGGATTGGTGAACACTGTGTTCCATGAGTTCCTAGATAGCTTTGTGGTGGTTTTCATCAATGGAATAATTGGTTACTCCATGTCTGAGGTGGACCATACGGAGCATCTACACGCCATTTTGGAAGTTCACCATCAACAAAATCTATTTGGGAAGTTTTTGAAGTGTGATTTTTGGGATCAAGATGTCTGTTTCATGGGGCATGTTGTGTCCCAATAGGGATTAGTTGTGGATCCATCAATGATATAAGCAATTGTGTCTTGGGAAACCCCCAAGATAGTGGTAGAGCTGCTAAGATTCCTTGGCCTCATAGGATACTACAAGTGGTTCGTTGCAAAATTCTCTCGTGTTACGACTCCTCTAATATTAATGACCAGGAATGAGCAAGCATTTATGTAGACTTATCAATATCAGGTAGCTTTAGAGTATCTGAGTGAGAAGCTGTTAAGTTCTCTTGTTCTTTGTCTTCTAGCAGAGGGAGTTCAGTTTGATTTTTTCTGCAATGCTTCTCATCTGGGGTTAGGTTGTGTTTTGATGTAGTAGAGATCAGTCGTTTCTTATGGGTGTCGGTAGTTTCATTTCCATGAACGTAACTATGCCACCCACAATCTTGAGTTGGCGACAATGGTTTTTACTCTAAAGTTGAGGTGACATTACCACATTGGAGAGAGCTATGTGGTTTTCACCGATCATAAGATCCTGAGGTTTGTTTTCTCTAAGCGTGAATTAATGTTTTGACAACATTGGTGGATGAAGTTTTTACAAGAATACGACATAAAGATCTCATATACACCTTAGAAGGGGAATTTTGTATCTGATGTGCTGTTCCCGAAGTCATGTAGTTATGAAGTGCATGAATTTGGTGATTCATGGAGAGTAATGGAATACATTTCAGCATTACATCTAGATATGGGAGAAGATTGGGATAGAGGAGGTCATTTTCAAATGACAGTGTAGTCATCTCTGGTGAAGCAGGTGGAAGAGTCCCAGTTGGGGGATCTAGAGGTGGAGGTTTGGAGAGACCGATTTGTTTGTGGTGAGGCCCCTGATGGTTGTCCTGAGGATGAAAAACATAGGGTGTCGTATCATGGAAGGAATTTTGTTCCATTAGAGATGCACGAGATCGTTCTCAGAGAGTTCCATAGTTGGATTTTAGTGGTGCATCCTGGCATGAAAAAGATGAACTGAGGCTAGAGGAGTTAGTTTTGGTGGCATGGGCTGAAGTGTGCAGTTATAGAGTTTATGACTCAATGTTTGGTCTGCCAGATGGTGAAGGTTAAGGATTGTGTCCCCGATGGTTCGCTCTAGCCATTTTATATTCCTCAGTGGAAGTGTGAGGAAATATAAAGGGACATTGATACCGGTTTACCATGAGCTCAGAGAGGACATGATGATATTTTGGTGGCAGTGGATCATTTAACAAAATCATCCCACTTCATAGCGATCAAGGATTCAAGCTCAGTGGATTTTTTGTCTAGGCAGTATCAGGAGTAGGTGGTGAGACTTCATGGAGTCCCAAGGATGATCATTTCTGATCAAAATCCTTGTTTTACCTCCAGGATGTGGAGAGGTCTCTAGCATGATCTTGGTTCTCAGTTATTCCATTGCAACACTTTTCATCCATATACAGACGATCAGACAAAGCAGACTATCTATACTATTGAATACATGTTACACTCATATGTCCTAGATTTTGGAGGTTGGTTTATTAGGCACTTGGTTATAGTGGAATTCTCTTACAAAAATTGATTTCACTTCAACATCAGTTTGGTGATATTTCAAGCCTTGTATGGCGAACATTTCCATTCTATGTTGTGCTGGACTGGTGTTGGATAGTTATCAATTCTCAGATCAGAACTAGTTCAGAGTATGACAGAGATGGTTCTGCTGTTTTGTGAGAGGATTAAGACATTGCAGGGTCCTCAAAAATCATATTCTGATAAAAGGAAGATACCTTTTGGGTTTGATGATGGGGATCACGTGTTTCTGAAGGTGACTCCTTGTCATGGTTAGTGAAGGTTTGGTCATGGGAGTAAGCTTTCTCATCAGTTTGTTTTGCCTTTTGATGTGTTGGCTCAGATTGGAGTAGTGGCATATCGAGTAGAACTTCCCTCATAGATGATCTGGATACATGATGTTTTTCATGTGTCACATCTCATTAATTATCATCAAGATGAATATAACGTTATCGATTGGGGATATATCAATGATAATGATGCCGCAACATTCGAGGAGCGACCAGTGGAGATCCAAGACCGCGAGCAGAAGGTGTTGGGCGGTCATGCTATCCCCTTTGTTCGTGTCTTGAGGAAACATGGTGGTGTGGAGGAGAGTACATGGGAATGAGATTCATAGATAAGTGATTAGTACCCAGAGTTGTTTGATGTTTAAATCTTTTCATGTAACGATGTTCACTTTGTAGTTATAGACCTTTTGTGTTTATAATATGGATTTATTTTGTGGATTCTGATAGCTTTCTCTCTTTTGAGAGGTATCTCGATGAGTGGTTGTTTGGACCCCTTTTATGTTTTATTTTAGTTTGGTTTTGGATTACTGAGGATGGGAATTTTTTAAGAGGTATTTGATATAATGGCTCAGACCTCTCTTGTCCATTCCCTTGCTGAAATCATGTGGTTGAGGTGTTCTAGGAGATCAAGGAGATTCATCCCTAACACTTTACCAAATTTCTAGTTCTATGAACTGCGTTTCAAGTTTTATGAACAATGTCACTAAAGATCTACAGTGTCAAAGTGCCATAGAAACTGTGAGTCTACAGTGTATCGGTGTCACAAAAACGGTGAGTCTATAGTGTCATTATGTTATAGAAATGGTGATTCTACAGTGTCATGGGGTCATAGAAATGGTGATTCTACAATGTCACGGTGTCAGAGAAACGAATGATCTATTATGTCATGGAAGATCTATAGTGTCACGGTGTCATAAAAATGGTGAGTCTATAGTGCCACGATGTTATATAAATGGAATATTTATAGTGTCACAAAAGATCTACAGTGTCACAGTGTCACAGAAATGATGAGTCTACAGTGTCACAGTGTCACAGAAATGGAATTTCTACAGTGTCTCGGAAGATCTACAGTGTCACAGTGTCACATAATGTCGAGTCTACAGTGTCATGGTGTCACAGAAATGGTGAGTCTACAGTGTCATGGTGTCACATAAACAACGAGTCTACAATGTCATGGTGTCACTGAAATGGTGAGTCGATTGTGTTTCTAGACTGACGAGTCTACAGTGTTTCGAGAACTGTTTCATATTTACATTGCCAAATTTTCAGATTTTTCCAGTTTCACCGATATAAAATTTGATTTGATGTAAAACACATTCAAGGCCTTTTTTTCAATGATTTATGCCTGATTCAAAGACCACAACACCTATATTAATTTTCTTAAGGCTCAAGATGATTTTACATGGTCAAACTACGTGGTTCAGTGCGATCTATTTTTAATGGAAAATCTAGCATATCTTTAACTGATGCTCCATTAAATCTTCTAAATGGGTGAGATATCTTCCTCCCTTGTTCTTCATCCTTGTTATCAAGAGTGACATACTAAAACCTTTATTTACTTCCTGTAGGAGTTGTGCGGTCAAACATTCTCCCAGTTGATTGGTTTCCCTCAAAGTTCTTCTTACTACAAGTGCACCCCCTATTTTGGTGAAACCAAGCAGTATCCATCAATCATCGATATAAGGTAATATTTTTCGTCTTTATTTTGGGTTCATATTATCCTATTTCTCCTTTACATATTATTTCATGTGATCTCCATCCTTCTAATGGTGTTTCTTGGGTTTTGGTTGGTGTGTTTGTGTCACAACATCGTCGAATGGATGCAGTTTTATAGGCAAAGGCGATCCAGATCCGTTGTGTGGATCATTCTCGTATAGATAATGTTAAGAACCATTTTAGGTAGGGTATTTTTTGCTTCTCTATTAATTAACATGCATGTGTAGAGTTATCATGTTTTATCTCACGGGATCACAATGGTATCTGCATATTAAATGTTTGAACCAGTTAAATAAATTGATATTGATCGTATGTTATTGCCTCTTGTTTTTATAGATAGTGTGATACATATGCTTGCTCTGTTTATATTTTCATTCATTATAGAAATTGGCATAGAATGTAAAGCTATAATTAATTGATAATTGTTTGGATAAAGATAAACAGGTAGGTAAATGAATCTGGTTGTTGTTGTAGTAATTTGATGTTAATAAAATTGAAGTTGTAAGCATGTTTAGAAATTTTTTGATAGTTATGATAGAGTGATGTTTTAGTTACCCATACTTGGAACCTAAAAATAATAAATCTAGTAATCCTAGATGGATCAACTGTTTTATATAAAGATAATGCCTCATAGGGTTCTGAGTTACCCTCTTGTTTGTGAAGGCCAAGATCCTTATGCTTGGAGCTGTGAGATCTCATTACGAATGAGGGTTGAATGCCTTGTTTAAAGGGCCAATATCCAAGTTGATATGGTGTTTTTTTATACTTGTGTTTCGATTTTATCCTGGAAGTCAGTTGTGATATGTGGGGGCATGGAGGCTTTTTGGTTGGGGTAGAAGTTGACGCCTAGAGTGGCGAGATGCATCAGTTTATGAATATGGGTGTCATGTAAGACACCAGAGATGATGGAACAGGTTGTAAGTGATTTCTTTGATCCTTGATGTTTCTTGTTGGTTTTTTATCTTCCTTACAATCCCCACTTCTCAAGGAAGCTAGTTTTCTTACCCTTCTTCCAAAAGGGGAGAAGACGTGCAAGGTATGTCACATGCTTTTCGTGTATAGCTTCTCGAGGGAGGATGGTTTTATGCTTATACTATAGGTAAAAAAGACTCGACATGTAGTTCTTCTACTCACCATGTTGATACCCCTTGTGTTTAGTATCATATAATGTTTTCTATAATTCCTGGGAATATGGGAAAGTAATAATTTTGTTAATAAATGATTGAATAAATGATTTTAACCCATGGGGTTGGAGCTTGTTGGGATTCAATTATGAGGATGCTATTTAGAGGAACAATGGACTTTGGGTGTGATGCTAATGAAATATAATGTGGAAATTGTTAAAAGTTAATTAATGTTTAATGAATTAATGAACATAAAGTGAAACTGATAAAAAGGGAATGAATGAATTTAATCTATATCTTTAAATGGATGTGAGCTTGTAGGATACCTAGTATTTGAAGTGGCTCCCTGGAGTCTAAGAGACGTTAGCTATAGTTGAGTATAAGACTAGGTTATGAGTATAATTTGGTTGTGAGATATAGTATATTATGTAATTTTATGATTCTATATGCTACTCTACCCCATCAGGTAGGGAAACTGACACCCCGAGGATTCTGATCCCTGGGGGGTGTTTTCCAACATTTTTGTGGGAGGATGGATGGCTGACTACCCCCTTTGGCCCCACTCTCTTCTCCTGGTAGTTACTTGTGCTGGTAGGAACATCAATTATATTTCCCCATATTTGTGTGTAGAGGTCCTTAATGGTTTGTGGTTATTCACATCCATATATTCTTGATATAGTTTCATATGGACTACTATATGTGTAAAGTGTATAGGCTGTGATGGCTTGAGGATCCTTACTCAGTGTATGGGCTATAATGGATTGATGTATAATTACCGACATATGATACACGTTATGCGAGATGTGGTGTCTCCAAAAAACAACCTTGTTACTTTTTTTATGTGGATGTGGTGGTTTTGTGGCATGAGGTACATGATTTGGCACTTCGCCCAGGTGTTTGTGGGAAAGACTTTTTGGAGAGAGATGCTTAGGATGTGCGATGTTGGGAAAAAATGGAAAACCAATGGGGAAGTAGTAGTGGGGTACCCTTGATATTCATTATTAAATTATATACTCTTTTGTGGGATACATGGTGAGAGTAGCCACAGTGAGGCTGGGAACGTAGTATATCTATTTAGGTGAAGAGTTAGTTTAACTTGTTGTTCATTGTGTTTTAACATGATTTCTTTACTTTTTCACGAGAGGCTTCGGGGAGGATCCTTATGAGTATACTGTTATACTCACCCTAGGTATATATAAACTATTATTCAGGTCACTTGTTGAAGGTTAGAGTTCATGCTAGTTTCTACTAGCTTGGTGTTGCAAGAGCTGTTCAAGATTTTAGTTGCCGTTGTTTTTTTACTTTCCTTTGGGTATTTGCAGTTTTTCCCCTTTCTATTGTAGTTTTTTTTCATTACATTACAAATGTGTACATGTGATTTCATTTATATTTTTGTCTGAGTTGGTGTTGGTTGTGTTTGTTTTATCTCTATCTTTTTCATGTGTTCTCTTAGAGGGTAAAGCCTCCCATTTTTATGTATACTATACCCTCAATGCTATTCTCCAACCTAGGGCCTACTAGAGGTGGGACTTGGGGGTCATTAACTCTCTTCTTCCATTGCTGGATAGGGAGGGGTACACCTTTTGGGGAGGGGTTCGAGACAATGATATACAATCAATATGTTTTTAAATATACTTCATATGGTTTATACTACCCCTCCCATTAATAATAAATGCAGAGAGCCTGACCATAGTTGCCAAGATATAGTGTCTAAATTATAAATTTTTTATAAGATACATGTAATCAAATACTAATGGACCAAATAGTTTAGTATTCATAGTAAACTAGATACACACATGGTTCCAATATTATATGTAAAACCAAAAATTAAATAAATATTTTTATTGTAGAATAACTTGATTCCTTATTGGATATCCATTCATATCATGAATAATACACTTTTTGGATCCATTGTAATGGAACAATGTTTATAGGTTAGATCCAAAGTTCAATATAAGATACATAGATGGGAAACTATAGTGAATTAATAAATAATAATTAATATGGAAATGTAAATAACTGAAAAGGCATTCCATTTAATCAATAACTTGGATATGTATGATAGATAGTGCTTAATCAACCTGTAAAGTTGTGTAAATGAACACACATGAAACATAAACAATAAACTATTTATGAATACATCCATATAAAATACAATTTTATAAATATACATGATGTAAATATAATAATTATGAATGATGGAAATTGTTAATTATTATACATAATGATCTCATTAATCATGATACATCTACCATCAAGAAATATCTATAAGATAGTTTAAATCTACAATTAGAAACAAATTTAATGAAATAATAATAATTTTCATCATGAAATTATGGATTGATTAGGGACCAATTTAATAATGGGACCCACCAATAACTATATGCCCAAATAATTTATCATACATCTAAAAATTGATTCAATTAAATTAATTTGTGCCTTTTCATAATTTATATGAATTAAGTAAAATATATGTACTTATCAATATTTACAAAAATAAATAAATAATATTAAAAATATAAAACCATGTGTAGAAATTACATTTAATTAATTATATAAAAGTATCCATGATAAATAATTTGGATTTTAGGGGAATTAAATGATGATTTATTAGAGTAAAGTGAATTATTTCGTAAAATTTTGATGAATACAAAAATAAATCAAGGAAGTGACATTCTATACTAGAATCTATTGAAATAATCATAAACCATATATAGTAAAAATAAGGTTGGTATTAAAAATAATCCTCAAATAAGTACATATAAAACAAATGGCTATTTGGGTTGATCAAAATAAATACTATAAAATTATCATTAATAACACTCTTGCATAAAATATCTAGTTACATTAAAAATCACTACTGAAATCTAAAATGTTACAAAAAAATTAAAAAAATTTATTATAAAAATACACTTTAAGCATAAAAAGTATTTTTTTTAAATTTGTATTGGTTCTAATTGGATAAAATTTGATACATATCAAGTACGTTAATACACGAATACCTTTTAAATTTTCATGAATTATAAACTAGTATTATTTTAAAAATATAATAAATATTAAATTAAAATTTTTATTTAAAAATTCAATACGGGTAGAGTTTTACTTAGTAAGTAATATGAAAAGGGTTAAAATAAATTTTGAAAAAATCATTCGAAAACAATTTTGGGGAATAAAAAAGGAATTCACACAGAAATTAGAAATGAATCCTAATTTTCTTAAAACATTTTATCACTCATTTTTAATTCCAAATAGTAATAAAATGTTATTATTATATGAACAACTTCATGAATAACCACAGTAGAAGATAATGAATTGTTTTATTAAAAAATTATAAAATATTTTTTTGATTTAAATTCAAGTATAAACTAGCCAAATTAAACTTATAATGTAAAATAAGCCCTTGAAAAATGATAACATTGAAGTTAGAATTAAAAATTGAATAAATTATGTTTATAAAATAAAATTAAAAAAATAGTGCATATAGAAAATATTATAATAAAAATCCAATCGACATATAAACATAGAATATTGAAGACAACTAAGAAGTAATATAACCCAATGAATGAAATTGAGTTATGAAATTCATTTACCCATGTTAATTTTCAAGTCAAATCCCCTTGGTTAAAATAATTAAAATTAAAACATAAAATAACATGAGGAATTAAATATTAAAGATATTAAATTTTATATGCGATCTATATAAATCATATAAATGAAATTAGTTGTATAACATTACAATATTCGTCCATAAACAAAAATTGAAATAAATTCCATTTACTAAGGAATCATTCTTGTTGAGCATGATTTAACCTCCTATATCACGGTTTTAAACAAGTTATTAATGAATAAAAAACCATAGTAATATTTATAATTTCATATGTGTTCATTTTATAACCTCTTAAATCACTTTTGTTAATAATAATTCATTGTTTTGATTATTTTGGATACTAAATGCCTTGTTTTCACATTCATGAATTGTCATGAAATTTCTGAATCATTTAAATATTTTATTATTTCATCATCTATATAATACTAATCATATTTAAAAATAAATTTTACTTTTACAACCAATCATGAATGTTTATTTTTATAAATTACCTACTTCACGATCACAGAGATGTTAATCCATACGCACACACTCATAATTGTTACATTTGTCAATGGTCATTATGTAGAAGATTTAATTAATATTTTATCCTTGAATAATGATTATAATCTCATAGATATTGTATAATATTTTTAATATATATATATATATATAAACTACTTATTGTTGTGTTGAAATGTGAGTAACAACCCTTTATGAAGGCAGTAGACCACATGTACTTGAATGATGTTTGAATATTTCAATAAGTTAAATGATAAGAAAAAATTCTTAAATTATCATTTCACAATTATATTTATGTCATTAATATCATTATTATAACATTTTTATGACCAATATTTTCTTAAAATTATCTTAATTATCTACCATTAAAAATCTAGTAAAAAAAATCACATCATGTCGCAAGGCGGCAGCCCGTTGTACACGCGAGCAATGTTATCATATCTCTTATGGATAAAAGAGTAAAATTTTATATATGAAATAATTAATAGAGATATATAATTATGTTATAAATCGAATATATATAATTTATATAAATAATCATACTCAATTGTGAGATGCAATAATGAAACAATTAATGACATCGATTCATGAGGCAGAAGCTTATCATTCACATGAATAATGATTTTGAAACCAATTTTTTGTATTTGGGGAGGGTTTTTGGTTATTACATTAACATAACTATTTCTCTTCCTATGGAATATAATTTTCATATTATATCATCATGTTTTAATGAGAATATTTGATGGTGGAGGAATAAATAAAATAAAAATGTTTGTTAAAGAACATTACCTTTTATTTGTCTAACCACCATGGGTTTCCAAAAAAATCCTTCTGATGATATATTCTTTTCACAAATATATTGCTTATAATATTATAGGATGGATGTATCGATGTGACTTGAGATGTTATTTTCTGAACCAAAAGGGTTTGAATGTGTGAATAAGTTAGGATAAGGGGTGTCCTATTATACATGATGTGGGTGGCATAATACTAATATTTGAATGAAAAAGTTATACCCACATATTTCACAAGGAAGAAGAATACACAATGGTTTATTATAAATTAATTTAAATTAAAATATCTGTATAGTTTCATAAAATATATTTTAGAAACGTTTTTAGATTATTTTAAATCTTATATTTTCCCCCAGTAAATGCATTTTTATCTTCATGCCAATAAATACATTTCACTATTTTATGTATTGATTTATTTTAAAAAATGTGACCATATAAGATAATAAAAATTATTCTTATATAAAATATGGAATACATTTTGGATAATTCCATTTACATATGGGGTAAATTTTAACATAATATTAATCATGTATACAAGAAAAGAAAAGATCTTTTAAAAGAGTTAAAATTCAAATGATTACAATGAGTTTATATTAAAATTAAATATTAAAATTAATAATGTGAAATATATTTAATTAATAGATAAATTATTCAAATAATTTTTATTTTAAACAATTTGAATATATAATTTTAATTTTTAAAAAAATTAAATAAAAATATAGTTTTCAATTATAAGTCAATAATGTGTACTATTCATCCACAATTGAAGTATTCAACAAAAATACATAAAATTCACCCAAATATAATTTTGATATGATTATTTAAAAATTATGTGTTCAATGAATTATTAAACTTAATTTTTTAACGATTATATATTTTTTGAAATATCATTTATTTTTCTTATAAATGTTTCTTATTTTATATTAAATAAATAAAAAATAATAATTTTTCAAATTTAGTTACTAATACTATAACAGAACAATTTAATGTCTATATTATAATGGTATACTACAATATGGATCATTTGAATTTTGGTACTTCTATTCTATATTTTATTGAGGAGATTAAATTGTAATTAATATATTCCATGGGTTGTTTGAGATCGATGTTTCAAGACATGTATATTATCGAATAAAATATTTTTATTTTAGAAATTGGGAGTGTTAGAAATTTTTCCCATTTAATGGATCAAATATATTAATAATTATTTGAAAAGGAAAATGTTTTATAAAATTACATTGTTCAAATTCTCATAATATACCTAATGGAATAAAAATACATTCTCCTTCACACAATGATGAAATGGAGCCCCCATGAATTTATGAATAACTAATGAAATCCCATTACATAAAGATCCTCCTCCTACACAATTAATTCCCAGAATTTGATTGGGAAAAAAGATATAGTATAATTGATATAGTATTGATCCCATGAATGAGGTAATTGGTTCACTCCACTACTAATTCAAGATATTTTCTTAAAATATTTTTAGAACACGTCAGGGTAACGAACCAATACTAGATGTAAAACTTTTTACCCATTATAATACATTCCACCAATGATATTTCTAACCATTTTACATATTATAGACCACACCTTTAAATTTTAAGACAGTGATTAATGGGATTGAAAATTTTATTCCATATAAATTTTACATTGAAGACCACTTATAAATAAAAAGACACACTATAATAATTAAAATAACTTCATGATTGAATCATAGTCAAATACTGTAACACCCCTAGATTTTATGAGAAATATTATTTTTAATTTCTTTGATATCTACTGCTGTATGCTAGAACAAGATTATCTTGCACTATACGCAACACCGTATTAGCTTGTAGTATATGTAACACTATTCTTGGATTTTGTTACACGCAAGAGAAACCTTCCTCAATAGCTTGCATTGTACGTAATTCCGAGTTTTACTAAACAACGATATGTTATTAAAATATTATATAAACTAGCCGTTATGAATAGTAATACCCACTTTTTTAAATTTTATAAATTTTATCTTTCAAAATGAACTTCATTTTTGGATTCGGAATATCGAAATTATCCTAGGGTGAATTTTTGGTATTTTTCTGAAAACTTTCAATTTTTGATGAATTGTGAAAGACACTGAGTTATAGTTTAAAATCGAATTTTTATTTAAATAAAAATTTATTTTATTTAAATTTATTTTATGTCAAAATAGACACATAATACCTATATAATTTCAGTGTAATTAATTGGAGTCAATTTATAATAATTCTAGATATATAAAAATTTTATAGAACTTTTCACCGTCTTTTACCCACCTCCTAGGAGAATTTGAAAATTTACATAAAACTTAATTTTACCGCTTCTGTGAGTGGAATTTCAAAAATACAAGAGACCAGGTTAATATCAAGGAGTAAAATGTGGTTTAATAAGATAAAAATAATTTTTGGTGAATATTAACTTTTTTACTTTTATTTACCATGGTTAAAAGTAAATAGGGTAATTAAGGGTGAAAATGATATTATTATTACCATAACACATGTCTTAATTCTATTGTATAAGTGTAATTCGACCAAAAACAACCTTAGGAATAATATATTAACCCTTTTGGTCCACTTGGATTATGTTAGGACACTTATTATTATTTTATTTAAAGAAGAGTTAAAATAATTAAAATCAAAGTTTAATAACTAAATCATTTTTAATACATAGTTATACATAATATAAATTCTACTATAAATATTCATTAGAAATATAAAACGATTTCATACATAATTATATTTTATTTATATTTTTTATACATTAAATAATTTAATTTATTTATGACACAATGATGATGTAGTAATTACCTTATTAATGAAATATTAACATAATTGATATTATAAATACCCAAATAAATGTAATTTGAGACTTTTTATGAATTAAACTAATTTTATAGGTTAATATAACATATTAGGGTTATTTAGATGAATTTTTTTCGAAGTAATAATGTTGTTATGAATTTATAGAAAACAAAATACCAAATAGTGTCAAAATTGACATCAAAGAGTTTTTAAAACAAATATTATATTATTAATTGATATAATGGTCCTAAAAATATAAGGTTCAGAAAAAAGACTTATATAATAATATATATGACATTAATGAACCAACTGGGGTTCTATTGACAGTTTATAGTAAGTTTATTAACCATATATTGTAAGAATACAAGAAGACACGGTAAAATTTAAATTATTTAACTTAGAGTTAAATCTAAATGATAAGGTTAAAATGGAAACCTAAACTTGTCTAAAATCTATTTCCTGAGAGGATTTAGACCCATAAACACCCTAGAATAGAAATAAGTCACTTTTGAGGCATTATAAACTGAATATAAATTTATTATAAAATAATATTTTAAGTTTTTCTTAAGGTGCCCCTCTCCTCCCTTATAAAAGGGCACCTCCTCCCTCTTCTCTTTACACAATTTTGAGCCTTCAAGATCAGACAAACCCTGAAAATTTCTCTTCTCAAACTATCTAGTTATATCATAGAGGTTCTGGTCTTCTCAAAACACCAACCCTAGTTCCCTAAGAGGAATTTTAAATGAGGCACGTCGAAGAAGAGGTAATCTCTTCTACCGATTCTTTCAAGTTCCTTTCTTCTTCCACTTCCTCCTTCTTTGTTGTTTCCATTATAAAATAATTACTCCAGTATTTTCTATATTCTGTGATATTATTATAAAAATTTTACAACCATATTAGTTATTTTATCCATCCTATTAATGAAAAAGTCACCACACATGAGTACGTACGGCTTACCGTCTCCACGTCGTGGTGTAGTTTGTTATTCAAACATTTCATCATTTGGATGGGTATAATAATGTGTATAAATGATATAAATAATAAATATAACATAATTATGATTATGTATATATGATATACCATCCAATTATATATTATTTTAATATCAAAAGAATTATATCATCGCTCGTACGTATGTACGGACTACCGTCTCCACGAACACGATGAGATTCATTTTCCATGTTTAACCATTCAAGTATGATTATAATGTATATATAATAAATAATCATGAAATATATTACATAATAATTATAATTTATTTATGTACATATATGTTTCATTTACTTAATTCCATTTAATTAAATAAGGAAATGAAAACAGCGTTCATGCGTACGTACGACCTACCGTCTCCATGAACAGTGTATTTCATTCCATTTATCAATCTGTCATATATATTTATATGATGAATATATATTATATATAAATAATTTTTTACATTATGGAATTAATTAAATCAGGATATAAGTAATAATATCAAGAACAACAAGTTGAAACACATACGATAAATGAAACGATTTTACCCAAAACGCTACTTCAACATGGAATTGACAAATGAACAGGTAATATAAAGTCATAAGTGAATCATATATGATATAATAAATATTATTATGGTTCTATTACAAGTTAATGATATGTTTAAACCCACTATACAGGAGTCTCGGACACATATGGAAGAAATTGGACATAAGGTAAGGGATAATTTTTCAATCTCATTTTTACCCGAGATTGCTTATACATAAGTATTTACTGGGGTTATATTTTTCATCCATGTCTATAAAAATGTTTTTCATAAGTGTATAATATTCTTACATGTATGTTTAAAGTCATATTTACCCCTCTTTGAATTTTACTTTGTGTTATGGAATGAATCTTTCTTTTGTTTACCATACGTGGTACTTTTTGACATTTCTGGCAAAAGTATGAGGGGAATGTTTTTTTTAACTTATACGACATGAATGGATTTTTACAGTTTCATAATGCATTATTTTAATGAAGCTTCCTCTAAAATATTTCATGATTATTTTCAAAAAAATCCTTTTCTTTTAAAATTTAATTTCATTTTGAGAAAAGAAAATGATTTCGAAGAAAAAAAGGACATTTTCATCAAGAATTTATTTCTGGTGTTTTTTCAAAACTATTTGCCACCTAAGATGACATTATTTAATATGATTATGTTTCAAGTATAATGTCTATAATATTTACATGTTTTTATTTTTCTTATGATGAAATGATATCCATTTGTTTTATATGGATTACATTATGATGGGATGATGTTTATGAAACCCATTTTATTCTTTGGGTTATGATGAATGATTTATGTTTATTTTGTGGAACAAGTAAGAATGATTTCATTATGAGATAGGTGGGACATGTATCTCCCTCCAATTAATTGGGTAAATATTTATATCTCATGAGATAGACATGGCTGTAACGACAAGTAAATCTGGTACAGTAATAGAGGGCTAGAACAACAGGTAAACCCGATTCAGTAATGGACTTTGTCCACTATGATGGTCTTGGAAGTAATAGATTGGATACTATGGAAATAATATCCTGTGATTAATGTTTTTACACAATTAAATGTTTTATTACCATGATATTTTATCATGATTGATGTTTTGTTATGATCTATGCCTTACGCACTACCATGTTTAATGTCATTGCTCAAGATTTTGATGTTTAAACTTTATGTTCATATTTTTAAGTTCAAATGTATATGGGTTGTTTTATTTTCTACATGCTTACCCTTACTAAGAATTTGAGCTCACCCTTTTTATGTTTTCTATTCCCCAGGATATAAAGAAAAATTTTAGGTAAGAAAACAAAAGGGGAATATCTTTATGGGACATGTTGAAGATCTTTCACCATGATTAGAATATTATGTTCCGAGTTTCCAAAGACACTAAACTAATATGGTCTTTAGGAGTTTTTTTTTTCATGTATTAAGTATTCCTCAAAAGTAATGTAATGTCCATCCACTTCAAGCTTTGGGTCTTTACATTTGGTATCAGAGTGATGGTTTAGTCAACCTTTGGAAACTAGGATGCGAAAACTTTAGTGAGATCCCTAGAGATATTTTTAAGGTATGTCTAGGGATATCCCTAAGGTTAAGTATAAGTATAGGTTATAGTCCTAGAATTATGGTAACGACCATAGAATTAAACCTAATATGTTAGATATTGAACGTACTCTCCCTTTATTATGTTGTTTTTATAGTACAAGTTTTTCCTCTCATACTATTCTTTTTGGGTTTTAAGAACTGGTAGGAAATAGGAGGATTCATGTTAATGGAGCATATGATGGACAATGGAATGATATTATTTATGAGCAATCAAATGAAACGGGATTTGGAAGTCCAAAAATCGTTATTATGCCTAATCACCAATCTCATAATATGATCAATAATCTCATCTTTGGTAAGTTTCTCGACTCAGCTAATAAGAGAATGAAGGAGTTTCATGATGATCATAGATGAAAGAAAGTTCAATTTCCCTCATGTAAATCATGTGGGAAGAGGCATTGAGGAGAATGTTTCAAAGGAACTAGAAGATGATTTGGGTGTGGAAAAGAAGGACACAAATCTAGTAATTGCAATGTAAAAGGTTAAGTTAACTCCAGGGACAAGGATAATGGTATTGCTAAGACATTAACAAGGGTTAAATGTTTTAAATGTGGAACAAACGAGCATTATGAAAACCAGTTCCCTAAGGGAAAGTCTCTTGAATAGAATCATCATGGTCGTATGGGTAGTATTTATATTGATGATGATGAAGAGACTACAAATGATTAGTGAGATGAAAGAATTGTTGAATCTCTGTCAATGGTTTAAGAAGGTAGTGGAATGATTTATGTTTATCAAGAGTTATGTTGTATAGGTAATGGTACTATGGAATAAAGACACATCTAAGGATTGTTGCACTATTGTTTTTACTAAAGTATTTGAAAGTATATGTTGAATGGTACCGGTAACAATGAAAGGTTATTCAAATATTTTTGGAAAGTAGATGATATGTGTATAATGAAGGGATAAGGAGATAATGAGATGTTTAATAGTATTAATGGGCTCATGACTGATATAAGGAAAATGTGATATCATGGTATGAGTATATAGAAATTTTGGGATTTTTGTATGTGTAAAGAGTTAACTTTTGACAACATTCATGTTTTCACTAAGGTTCTATAGTAATTTATGTTTCAAAAGAATACATGATTAAGGTATTCACATGTTTCGAATGTGACCAACAAGATATATCTTATAATATATGGGAGATAAATGATAGTATTAACATGATTGGTAGGTGACCTTTCTAGTAATCATTTTCTTTATACTTTGAGCTTGGACCGAAGTATTTTGGATAAGCATAAAGATTGGAATGAATTAAGTTAGAAAAAAGATAGTATTGTTTAAGGCTAGAACTTTTTTTGATATTATTGAAGGAATGTTATAATAATATAGTTTTAGAAAAAGGGACAACCTACAGGATGGGCGACAACCCATCGTGTCGGACAAGGTTGTGGGAATAGAACCCACAACCGAAGTACGACATGCCTTTTATCACCTACCACTAGCCTACAAGAAGTCCCTGGTTAGTAGAAACTAGTTTTATTTTATTAAGAGGTATGATAGATGAAGTATAAGTCCATTTTTGGAACCATATACAATTAATCTCACAATAATATGGACTTATGTATATGAATTTTGCTAACCTTATGTTTGAAACAGATGGAATGACCAATCATTCTATCACATGATCTTCTAACACTTCACAAATAAAAAATTCAACTTCATTTCTTTAAGATATGAAGTGGAAATTTTTCATGGAAAGACCAACGATGAGATTGTACCAAAATCAAGTAAGTATTTCTTGTAATTCAAAATTTTCAACTTTAGGGAAATGATATTGAAAACCAAAAATGTTATCCTAGTACCCTAATATCTGATGAATCAGATGGTACCTTAGATCATAAAAAATTTATGGCTTTGTGATTGTTGGATTTTTCATAGCCATGTCCTCTACCACTCTCCACCAGAACATTATGGTTAAATTTCTCTCCCATATCCATATTTTCACCTATGTCCTCTTATGTGGAAACCCAGTGATGAGTTACTTTGGGTATCCATTAGGTTTCTAACATTCCTTTTTAAAATGAAGTTTTAGTTTTTCTTTTTTAGATGTGGGTTTCTATAAAATAAACATTCAAGTAGAAAACCATTTATAATTCCAATGAATTTCAATGGTGAAATTCATTTTAAGGGGGGTAGAATGTAACACCCCGAGATTTTATGAGAAATATTATTTTTAATTTCTTTGATGTCTTGTGTTGTACACTACACCAAGATTATCTTGCGCTATATGCAACACCATATTATCTTGTAGTATATGAAACACTATTCTTGGCTTGCGTTACACGCAAGAGCAACCCACCTCAATAGCTTGCGTTGTACACAATACCGTGTTTCACTAAACAACGATATGTTACTAAAAGATTATATAAACTAGCCGTTATGAATAGTGATACCCAATTTTTGAAATTTTATAAATTTTATCTTTCAAAATGAACATCATTTTTGGATTCGGAATATCGAAATTATCCTAGGGTAAACTTTTGGTATTTTTCTGAAAACTTTCAATTTTTGATGAATAGTGAAAAACACTGAGTTATAGTTTAAAACTGAATTTTTATTTAAATAATTATTTATTTTATTTAAATTTATTTTAGGTCAAAATAGACACATAATACCTATATAACTTCAATGTAATTCATTGTATTCAATTTATAATAATTTTAGATATATAAAAATTTTATAGAACTTTACACCGTCTTTTACCCACATCCTAGGAGAATTTGCAAATTTACATAAAACTTAATTTTACTGCTTTTCTGAGTGGAATTTCAAAAATTCGAGAGACACAGTAAATATCAAGGAGTAAAATGTGGTTCAATAAGATAAAAATAATTTTTGGTGAATAGTAACTTTTTACTTTTTTTTACCATGGTTAGAAGTAAATAGGGCAATTAAGGGTAAAAATGATATTATTATTACCCTAACACATGTCCTAATTCTATAGGATTAGTGTAATTAAAACAAAAAAAAACCTTAAGAATAAAATATGAACCTCTTTGGTGGACTTGGATTAGATTAGGACACTTATTATTATTTTATTTAAAGAAGAGTTAAAATAGTTAAAATCAAAGTTTAATAACTAAAATATTTTAATATAGGGTTATACATTAGATAAATTCGACTATAAATATTGATTTGAAAGATAAAAATATTTCCTACATAATGGTATTTTATTTATATTTTTACGACGTTAAATAATTTAATTTATTTATGACACAATGATGATGCAGTAATTAACTTATTAATGAAATATTAACAAAATTGATATTATAAACACCCAAATAAATGTAATTTGATACTTTTTATGAATTAAACTAATTTTACAGGTTAATATAACATATTAGGGTTGGTTAGATGAATTTTATTTGAAGTAATAATACTATTATGAATTTAGAGAAAATAAAATACCAAATAGTGTCAAAATTGACATAAAAGAGTTTTTAAAACAAATATTATATTATTTATTGATATAATGGTCCTAAAAATATAAGGATATGCCAAAAGACTTATATAATAATATATAAGACATTAATGAACCAATTGGGGTTATATTGGCAGTTTATAGTATGTTTATTAACAGTATATTGTAAGAATAAAAGATGACATGGTAAAAGTTAAATTATTTAACTTAGAGTTAAATCTAAATGATAAGGTTAAAATGGTAACCTAAACTTGTCTAAAAACTATTGGTTGAGAGGATTTCGACCCATACCCACCATATCCTTGAAATAAGTCACTTTGGAGCCATTATAAACTGAATATGAATTTATTATAAAATAATATTTTATGTTTTTCCTAAGGTCCCCCTCTCCTCCTTTATAAAAGGGAACCTACTCCCTCTCCTCTTTACACAATTTTGAGTCTTCAAGCTCGGACAACCCCTACCAATTTTTCTTCTCAACCTATATAGTTATATCATAGAGGTTCTGGTCTTCTAAAAAGACCAACCCTAGTTCCCTAAGAGGATATTTAAAAGAGGCACGTTGAAGAAGAGGTAATCTGTTCTACCGATTCTTTCAAGTTCCTTTCTTCTTACACTTCATCCTTCTTTGTTGTTTCCATTATAAAATAATAAATCCAGTATCTTATATATAATTTGATCATATTATAAAAATTTTATAACCATATTAGTTATTTTATCCATCCTATGAATGAAAAATTCACCACACGTGCGTACGTACGACTTACAGTCTCCACGTCGTGGTATAGTTTGTTATTAAAACATTTCATCATTTGGATGGGTATAATAATGAGTATAAATGATAAAAAAAATAAATCTAACATAATTATGATTCTTTATATATGATATAACATACAATTATATATGATTTTAATATAAAAAGAGTGATATCATCGCTCGTGCGTATGTACGGACTACCGTCTCCACGAACGCGATGCGATTTACTTTCCATGATTAACCATTCAAGTATGATTATAAAGTATATATAATAAATAATAATGAAATATATTACATAATAATTATACTATATTTATGTACATATATGTTTCATTTACTTAATTCCATTCAATTCAATAAGGAAACCAAAACAGCGTTCATGCGTATGTATGACCTACCGTCTCCATGAACGGTGTATTTAATTCCGTCTATCGATCTGTCATATATATTTATATGCTGAATATATATTATATATAAATCATTTTTTACATTCTGGAATTAATTAAATTCGGATATAAGTAATAATATTAAGAAAAACAAGTCAAAACACGTACGATAAATGAAACGATTTACCCAAAACACTACTTTAACATGGAATTGACAAATGAACAGGTAATATAAAGTCATAAATGAATCATATATGATATCATAAATATTATTAAGGTTCTGATACAAGTTAATAATATGTTTAAACCCAATATACAGGAGTCTCAGACACATACATAAGAAATTGGACATAAGGTAAGGGATAATTTTCAATCCCATTTTTATCTGAGATTGCTTATACGTAAGTATTTACTGGGGTTATATTTTTCATCCATGTCCATAAAAATGTTTTTCATAAGTGTTTAATATTTTTTCATGTATTTTTAAAGTCATATTTACCCCTATTTTACTTTTACTTTGTGTTATGGAATGAATCTTTTTTTTTACCATACGTGGTAATTTTTGACATTTCTAGAAAAAGTACAAGGATAATGTTTTTTACACTTATATGGAATGAATGGATTTTTAAATTTTCATAAAACTTTATTTTCATGAAGATTCCTCTAAAATATTTCATTATTATTTTCAAAAAAATCATTTTCTTTTAAAATTGAATGGATTTTTTTGAAAATAAAATGATTTTGAAGAAAAAAAGGACACTTTCCTCAAGAATTATTTTCAGGTGTTTTGTCAAAACTATTTTCCATATAAGATGACATTATTTAGTATGATTATGTTTCAAGTATAATGTATATATTATTTACATGGTTTGATTCTTCTTATGATGAAATGATATCCATTTGTTTTATATGGATTACGTTATGATGGGATGATGTTTATGAATCCCATTTTATTCTTTGTGTTATGATGAATGATTTATGTTTATTTTGTGGCACAAGTAAGAATGATTTAATTATGATATGGGTGGGACATATATCTCCCTTAAATGCATTGGGTAAAGATTTATATCTTATGAGATAAACATGGCTGTAACGGAAAGTAAATATGGTACAATAATACCGGGCTAGAACGGTAGGTAAACCCGATTCAGTAATGGACATTGTCCACTATGATGGTATTGGCAGCAATGCCTTGGCTAATATGGAAATCATACCATGTGATTAATGGTTTTCCACAATTACATGTTTTATTCCCATGATATTTTATCATGATTGATGTTCCGTTAGGACTTATTCCTTATGTACTACCAAGTTTAATGTCATTGCTCAAGATTTTGATGTTTAAACTTTATGTTCATGCTTTTAAGTTCAAATGTATATGGATTGTTTTATTTTCTCCATGATTAACCTTACTGAGAATTTGAGATCACCCTTTTTATGTTTTCTTTTCCCCAGGATATAAAGAAAGGTTTTAGGTAAGAAAAAAAAGGGGAAGATCTTTATGGGAGATGTTGAAGATCTTTCACCATGATTAGAAGATTATGTTCAGAGTTTCCAAAGACACTAAACTAATACGGTCTTTGGGCGTCTATTTTTGTCATGTACTAAGTATTCTGAAAAATTAATGTAATTTCCATGTACTTCAATCTTTGGGTCTCTACAAATCCTTTAATTCCGAAATAATATCATTAGATTTTTTTTAGAACAATATGGTCCCAAATATTGCCATAAAAATCCACCACCATGAAACTTGTTGAATTGTACTTTGATTGTTTTATTCGCAACCCTAATGGCCTTCCTAGACTCAGAAAACTATTGGTACATTTGATTTACAAAAATGGAAATAAGTTTCATAAGAATAACAAAATTTGAAGAATCCATAAATAATAAATATCAAGATAATGTAATGGATACCACTATATTATCCCTAAATAAAAAATTGAAAACTTTATTCTCATTGGTGGACTACTTACTGAAATATTTCATTCATGAAAAATAATACATTCTTAAAATTTCCCATACCTATATAATACTTTCTCATTTCTTTGATGCAGCCTTAATTTTATAGGGGCCTCCTTGATTTTTTCTACCTGATTATGGTTTATTACCAAAAGTTGACTAATCAATCAATTGGGAATATGATTCCTAAGTTGGATAAGGTTGTTACCCAATTAAATTAAATATTCTACATTGATATATCAGTGGTAGATGGTTAAACTACCCGTAACAATGAAACTTAAATTATATAAATAAAATATTTTTTATAGACCACTGATTCAAATATTAGATGTAATAAATTTTTTTCCTTAAATAAATAGAGATGGTGTTACCCCACACAAATGGCTCCCCTAATGACAGGCATTCATGTCCAACTATTTTCTTTATTTCTTTTAACCAGTATAAAACTAATCTCATAATTCATGATAAGGTTATTTATTTCTTGATTCCAAACATCCCACTGACTAATTCTAAGTAAGGATGGTATTCATTAATTTTTTATAGAAGGATTGTAGTTTCAAAAATTCTTACTATGTCAAGAAGTGATATTTTAATCCCATGTCTATTTGTTGAAATTTAATCCCCTAATCATCAAATATATTAAGATCATTTTTTTTGTATATTAATATAGACATGTACTCCATAACTAACATAAATACATGTTTTGATGAATAAAAAAATTCAACTTCACTTAACATAGATTGTTCAACATAACAATATTTAGGAACAAATCATTAAATTTTATCAAAGTAAATCATTGATCATTTTCACCTCAAGAATGAAATTCAAATACCATTAAGTTATCCCTTCTATTGAGAATTATTCTTTTATGACATGCTAGGAAATAAATTTTCCTATAAATGAAAACATATATCTAGTGTGAATAATATAATAATCCAATTATTTTAGTGACATATTACCCCAATAAATCTGAAGATGATAACATTGTATGTAATTGGAAACATCAAACCCTATAATTTACATTCACAAAACCCTTTATTGGAGGCATGGAAAATTTTGGTGATCCCTTAAAAGTTATAATGTTTAATCATTGGTTGAATAAGAAAATAATTCCCATATTTCCCATTCATCATGATAAAACGTGGTTTATTAGGATTTATGATTTACAATGATGTATAGAAAAATAGGAAAATAACTTCTTTATGGATAAAATTCCAATGTTCACGATATAAATTAAAATTTTCAGGTTTAACCCACCATTTTCACTATCCCCATAAATCATTTATTTACCAAAATATTATTTTTATAGTTATTGTTATTATTATTATTATTATTTTGAAAAAATTCAAACAATTTGATTATATAAAAATAATTTAAAAAAATAATAAATAAAATTAAACATACATTTGACATAAAATAAAAAAATTATAAAAACAAGTTATAATGTAGAATGAACAAAATTCTCTAATTATTGAATCATATATCAATTCATATTAACTTAATCATTGAAAATAAATATGTGGTAAATAACTATCAATTTATTTTCAATTTTTATGTTATTAATGGGCTTCATTTCATTCAATCTATTAGATATGGAAACTTTTTTTATGAATTAAAAATGAGATGTTGATCTATAAGTTCAAACATATCAATTACACTATTAAATCATTATATTATTGGATTAGGATTGAATCAATGAAAAGGAGGATAAAATATCAAATTTTCACAATAAACCAAATAATCATCCATAATTATTATGATTTTGAATATAATGAGGTCACATTCAGAGCCCATATATTAATTACATCTTTCCACTCTTTTACCCTATGCCCGAGAACCTTAATATTACATTTCAAACAATTTTTTAATGTATTTTTTTTCAAATTTTAGAAGATACGAAAATCATTTTTATACAACCCCCCAGATGGACCAAATACTATACAAAAGAGAGCATATGAATCATGAGATAATTTTTTTTTTCTGGGAGATATGTATCACCATTTTAAAATAACAACAAATAGTGTTTTTGAAATATTGAAATTCTAATTGGATATATTGATTCATAGAATATCAAACCATGAAATCCACCATTGGAATCAATGGATAAAATTTTTAATCACAATTATTGTGCCATATGAAACAACACATTAATATAAATATATTTTAATCCCTAGTAAAAAAATGAAAATGTCTAAAATAAAAAAATAGATAAAAACATTTCAAACACTATAAAAATTACTAAATGTTGACTAATAATTAAAATATGTGAAATCCCAATAATACCTTATCATGGAAATTATATAATGGGAAACATATTTAATCACATTATTTGAAATATATAATGTTAAAAAGATTCCTCCCATGATCTGAACCCCATGTGCTAATATCCCACATAATCTAGTGAAAAACCACTCTGGATTATTTAATATAAGGTCCATATCAGCCCAGTAATGGGTGTACTGGATTAAGAATGTCATCCTATCATGTGGAGGAATGATAAGGTTTATACAATTTCATGGAATTAAGAGACAATACCATCATAAAACACTGAGGTAAGACATGTTTTGTTGAAAATTTATATTACTAATATACACCCCTTATAATATACATTTCGAATAACATGTCACAAATCATAGTAACCTATTATTTAAAAAATTTATGAAATGGAAGAAAACACTCAAATATATTATAGAATACACAAAAACATGGTATATTTCAGCTTTATTTTAACTACCTTTATAGATAATATTTAATGATTTCAAACATATTAAATATTTACACAAACTTTATTATAATATATTTCTCTTTAAATAAATTTATTTTCATTGAAAAACATTTATTCATGATATAATGGGTATAAAATAACCACAATATATTATTAAACTATTTTTTAAATATAACCATCATAAAAAAATTAAAATTGTTTGTATTAATAGTAATAATTTTTTATGAAAATTATTTATAATGGTTTTAGATAAATCAAATATATTGATGAATTAGTTCTCGATCTTTTGTAATATCATTTTATTCTTTTATAATTTAATTTATTAATAAATACATCCGTTTGAGAGAGAATTTAAAAATAATTTATAACACTTTTATATATTTTTAATTAAAGTGATAATTTTTTTAAAATTATCCAATAAAAATAATATTTGGGTGAAATTTTGGGTTTCTCTTCAACATACTAATTTTTCACTGAATTATAGAAAATATAGGTTTTTATTAAAAAATGAATTCTCATTGAAAGAATTAAAAAATAAATTATTTAAAATGATTTCCAGGTAAAATTTTATTGTTATTATTAATAATAAAATTAAGGTAATTGGACTTAACATTATATTATTTAATGAAATATACAAAATTTACACTTACAGAATAATTTTTTTCTCTGAAAATCCATTATCATTCATGTTTTTTTGGATTAACATTAAATAATATTATTCCAATTCTATGAATATAATTGTTAAAATAAATTCCATAATTTCAATTATATTGATTGATATTATTTAGTTTGTTCAAATTACATTTTGGTCACTATATAAGGTAATTGTGTTAAATATTTGTCACCTAAGTATGGGTAAATCATTTAAAATATGATTAAAACTATGGGAAAAAGCTTTAACATTTATATACTTGATAATGTTTTCATGTTGTGTTAGTGGTGTTCAAAATAAGATCCATTTAACGATTTAAAAAATTTACTTTAAAACATAATTTTGAGATTGGGTACTCAAGAAAGACTTTTGAAATGATATTTTATATATTATTCAAATTGGAAACTTTTTTATGTCTTTTAATTAAAAGGAATTATTGGGAGATTCCATTAAGTTGAACATGATCCAAACAATTTAACAAGTTATTTTTTTATTTTCATAACAATAAAAATTTTGGAAAAAATTTTGTACTATAATTCATTATAAAATGAAATTTACTAACCAATAAGGTATTTGGCAAAAAACTATTTCATTTGTTTTTAGTTCTAGTATTAAAATTAATTAATTTCACATATATAAATTAAATACATAAATTTTTTTATATAATTTAAATCCTTATTTATAATTTTTTATAAGGGCTCTTTTATTATTTTTCATATAATTACATTGTTATGGTAAAAACTAAAATTTTAATGGGTAATGTTAAAATGGGATTGCAATGGTTTAATTAGAAGATAAGGCTTAAAATGCATTGAAAACATTCTCAAATGTTATTTTTGTGATTGTAGGAACCCTATCACATCTCATATTTGAATTTTACGCTCATCAGTTCCATTTTTAATTGACATTTACCTTTACATTATTTTATGTCATGAATATATATATATATAATTCCTCTCTCCAGAATTTAATATAATGTTTTATATTAGAATAAAAATAATTAATGTTTAGTTTTAGATATCTAATTGAAATATAAATTTGATTTATTTTTTTTGTTGAATTATTTATAAAATTGGTTTATTTAATAATTATCTTAATTTTATGAGCAATATCGTCACAATATTTATTGAATTAATATAATTTTTTTTAAAATATTTATATTAATACAATTTGGATGAATTATTTTATTGAAAAAATATATTGATAAATATTACATATTTGGGATGTGTGAAGGGTTTATATTTGAATTTTGTTAGTATGTCTAGGGACAAAAATTTAAACTAATTTACTAATGTCAAAATTTATATTCTCGATATTTTATGAAAACAATATTTTATTAATATATTTAGAAATAATATAAATTATGAAATTGGAAATGGTGGATAATATATGTTTTTAAATTCTGTAAGTTAAAAATTTATGCACAAATTATTAACTTTTATTAAATATAATAACCATTTATTATTGAAATTTTTTTAGTGTGGTTAAGGGTAAAATTGACTAAAGGGTGTGTTAAACAAAATGGTAAGGATTTAACATGAACAAATTTTTTTAGTTAAAAGGATTTAATTTTTTTATTAATGTTGAAATAATTCTTACATGGTTAGAATTGTACCTGAACATGAATTTTTTAAATTTAAATATTTTAATTAATTACATTGGTGTCAATTCGTTCACTATAAAAAAGAAACCACATCTTCTCTCCCCTATGCACTACCTAGAGCCAGTTTGCTTAAAAAACCACACAAGAACCTCTTCTAAATATTTTAATTCATATTCTATAAGATCTTTATTCTTTAAACATAAACTCTAGGTCTGTTAATGTATGATCTAAATGAGAAATTTCAATGAAGAGGTAATCATCTCCACCGAGTTCTGTCATTTTTATTCTTATAGTACTAAATTCAATTATTTTCTACAAATTTTAAAATAATAACACCATTATAACCATTAAAATGATATTTAATTATACTTATGGAATAATAATTATCAATTTTCACCATTATCAAATAAAAACACAATTGTTCATATGAATTGCTAACCATGGGCATGTGAAACGAAGCAATTTATTTTCTATTATCAACTCACATGGAATTTCATAATGATTGAAATATTTATATTTTTTATATTTATAATGTAATTATTTTTTAAATATTAATAATATATCATTCACATACATACCCTTCATAGCATTAAAAATCATAACACCACTCATGTGTATGCATGTCTCAGTATTTCATTGAGTTGATGTCATCCGTTTTTCTTATTGATTCCCCCTGGAAGATTAAAAATATTTATAAAATGAATATGTTTTACATTTATATAGTGAATAAAATTATGTATATGATATAGACAATGTAAATATAAAGGGACCAGAATTTACTGAGTTTGATCATATATGAAAAATGTAGAAGTTATCCGACAAAAAATTTATAGTAATAAAATTTTGTAATAAAATGGTGATATGATGATATAAATAGATCATATATGTTATTATATAAATCTATATGGTTTTATAGGTTTGTATCCTAAATAAAAATTTATACAAATGGAGGATAAATGAAAATATGATGCATCGTGAACATGATGTACAAGGGTTCATAACTCAAATTCTTTTAATATGTTTATATCACTTCTTAGTTGATTATTTTAAGACATGATTATAGGTAAAATTACCAATGTTTAGTTATATTTATTTACAACATTATTTTTATTTACATTTCTTTAAAAAATTACCACTTGGATAAATTCCAACCTCAGTGATGTCATTTCCATAAAAGATTTCATCTCAATTTCTAATCAATTAAGTCATTTTTACTTTTATTTATCTATTTAATTTTATGTGTTTTATATACTATATATATATTTATTTTATATTTATATCTATATATATATTATAGTAACAATTAATCTTTGTGTTTAGTCTTTCATTCAGTCATAATCTAAATGCATACAAATAGGTAACTATTCATTTTACTATCTCTTTTTTGAGATCAGACATATTTTTATTGATAGAATGCTATAAAATATCCATTATAAACTCTATTAATTTTTTTTCCTTTATATATTATAATATTTTCCATGTTTCATTTCATCCTTCAAACTATTATAAGCTTAACTCATCAATAATAATTTTTTAAGTAAAAACAATACTTTATTCTCTTTTTTGTATATTATATTTTCTTTCATTTAGATATTTTTCTAAATAGTTTTATAAAACACAAATTTTATTTAACTAAATTTATTTATTGAGAAAAGTTTATGTTATCCATTAATTTTAATTGGGTTTGATATTAATATTACTAATTTTTTTTTAAAATGGTAATTTTTTCATTATAAAAAGACAAAATGAATGCTTCTTTTTCACATAGAAAATATTTTCATATTTTCCATCTACTATAACTAAAATACCCTATTTAGACTAATCTATAATATTTATAATTGTTTATAATGAAAAACATAACTAAAATAATATTTTATATTTTTTTGTTTTATTTTGCACTCTTTTACCAAACAAAGGATTATATATATATTTTTGTAATTGATTTCCATTCTTCATCTGTTGATTAATTTTACTGTCACTAAAATTCTATTGAAACATTAAATTTCAGGTGATATTTTTTAATTTTATGTTACATTTATATTTAATATATATAAATTGTTTTACCTTGGATTTTATTATTTCTTAAATCAAATATGATTTTAGCAAACAATTTTTTCTTGTGAATGTTCTTTAGTTGAATATGCGATGAATGATATTATTTTACCCTTACTATTTACATATATTTCTTGATAAGGAATATTGATTTCATATTAAATTTATTGTTGAATAAATATAAATAATTACTTGGTCTTGTCGTGAGGGGTGGGGCATATTTATTCATAGAGCCTCTATGCATTGATAGGTCTCATGAAAAAAACATTAACAAGACCTATTAAAATGGGTTTTCTAGAATACATAACCTTAAATTAATAGTTATTAGAACAATACCATAAGGGTAATGATATCCTAGTGTATAAAATTTTAGCATCCAATAATAATCATTTCATTCATTGGGAATTTAGTTATTATTATATATTATAATAAATCATTGATATTATCCTAGTATTCATACAGTGCTCATGTTATTGATTAAATGGAATGAATTTTTATTTATTTACCTTTCTATATTGGTTATTACATATATAATCATGATATCATCCACTATTTGTAACCCTTTCTATGAATTTGTTCTCACACATTTCATATGATTTCTTTTAATAAGGATCGTATGATTTTCTATGAATGATATTCTTGGATTCCCTAAAGAGAATATTGTTTTTTTCAATTAAAATATTTTGTTTTGTATTGTTTTTTCAAATGAAATCTTATATTAAATTATGAATCCATTTATAAAGACTAATTTTCAATTTATTATATTTGGATAAAATTGCTTGTATCTGGTTCCAATGTAGTAAATAGGACACCAGATCTCTGTTACGCGTGTTAGGGTCACTGCATTAAGAATTTGAGAAATATTAATAGAAGCCTTGTGAACTAGATTTTGGAAAACAATGATTATCGAACGTAACAATATGAAAAAATCTTAGGATAAGTCTGTATAAAGGATAAATATTTAAATATTTTTAGTGTTTAAATTATGTGTATTTACATGTAATACATTAATGTCTTGCAACTAAAATTGTTCGTTGTTATAGAATAGATGCATATATGGTTAATAAAATCAAAAATACTCTGTCAAATTTATCATCTATATCAATTTACTCCCTTATTATAGTTCCCTTACTTAAAAACCTTTTATTACAATCCAAATGATATACTTTTGTTAATTCCTATACTTTATAGACCACTCTGATAAATTAAGCAATATGACCTATAGAAAACTATTTTCTTCCATAGTGATATGAGATAAAACTAAAGTGTATTGGGTTGAAAATTATATGATTAATCATATGTTTAAATTAATAGATAACCTGCTTCGAGGTTTAATGTGATGAGGGTTCTGCCTGAATAAATCGTTTTTGGGGGTATTTATGGGAATACAACCACCTTGTTTAATAAAAGTTTAATTTATTTTTTATTTGAGGAATAATTATTTTATATTTAGTTGATATAAGATAATTTTTATTAATATCATTTAGGGATAACGTGATCATTAATGTCAATAAAATAAAATCCATTTGTAAATATTTTATTATTTGGAAAAACATGTATATATGAAATTTGTTGTTACAATGTTATTTATTTATTAATGATAATTTTTTGGATGATCATTGTTTTTATTGGGAGTATTATTAGAATTATATTAATGTAGTTTTCTAAAAAGGAAATCTCATAGGACAGATGATATTATATCAAATACATAGAGGTCCTATGTCATTAACACTCTTCAAATGGGCCATATGGGTGAAAATCCTAGCACTGACCTGTATAACGTCCAAATTAGAATAACATTTTATTGACATATATTGTTTTATAGATAATAATTTTGATAGTTTTGGAAATAATAATTAAATATTGTAATTTTTTATTTTTTTTATTTTGAGGGGATTATAGATATTTTTGGTGACATTTTTTTGTATAATGTATATATTATCATTAAGTATAATTTAAATAGTTACTTAAGTGAATTTAAATGTGTTTTTGGTGATATATACTGAGAGAATGATATTGTCGTTAAGATGAAAAAAATTCAACAATGTTGTGGTTATTTATTTTATCTTGGATATATAATTATTTATTTATGTAATGATATATGATAGGATGTTGTTAATATTTCTTAATATTACAAATTAATGTATTATTTCATCATAAAGAGGTTTATTAATTATCGTTGTTATCTTACATTATGAAAAATGTTTAAGTTCTAGTAAAAAAAAGAGGAATATAAAGCTATTCATTTGTGTATTATGTTATTAGTGGCAAGATTATTTTACTATGTTGGACATGGAGAATTCATATTTCTCACAATTTGGAGAAAAATATGATATTGTAGTGGAAATTCAATAATGGATAAAGTTATACTTATCATTAAAGTATATTTCCCTATGTTATTAGTTAATATTTCAATATAATCCATCATCTTTAGGGAAATGATAATGAAATTAAAATATTATCCTATTTCATTAATTTTTGAAGAATATATGGTCTTTTCGACCCTCAAATTTTTATGGCATGGTGGTTCTTATCTTTATCATGACAATGTTTTATATAACCCACAATTAGTCCTCGAGAATTAATGTTTCTATATATTCTTCCATTTTTACATATCACTAATTTTCCCATTATCTATGAAACTAAATATTCTATATTTTAGTTTACCATTATCTTGCACACATTCCCATTTCAAATAAAATATTTTTATATTTATGTATGTTGTTGTATTTAAACAACGATTAGAAAAATGATGATCAAGATAAAAATTAATTGTTGAAATTTATTTTATAGAATGTACTTAGACAAATTGATACATTATGAATTATTTCTCTTTAAATTAATTAAATTTCTTAAATATTCTATTATACACGCAACACTGAGTTTGAAGGAATCAAGATATAGTAAAAATATATCATTAATTAAATGTTGTAATTATATCATAGCCATTGAAATTCGGGGTGTAAAAATTAATAAAATAATTTTTAAAAATAATTTTTTTTATTATTTTAGAAAAATAAAATATTTTGAAAAAAAGTGCCAATTATTCAGTAAAATCATTTTTTTCTTCAAACAAATAATTTTCGAGAAATAATTATATTTTTATACTTTGAAGAAAAAAATTAATGTATACCTAATTTATGAATTCTATTTGATGAATAAAAAATAATTTTTAAAATATATATATTAAAATTATATTATTGTAAAGATTTAAGATTATTTTAAGAAGATTAATTTTTGAGTGAATAGTTGATTATTTTTATTTCTATTGAAAGATAACTTTTTTTATTTTATTATAAAAATATTAACTTTATTAAAATGATTTAATAGTACAATTAGTTCACTTATATTTTTAATAATTCAATTAAGGATGCTGAAAATGTTATTGTGTTATATTATGGTAAAAAATTCTTTTTTCCATTGGAATTTTTTTAGAGAACCCACGTCATATTCCATTTTAAACGTTTAAATTTAAATTAAATTCTTTAACTTATATGAATTATATATTATAAAATATACTCCTTAACCAAAATAATAATAATTTTATTATGTAATATGTTAGTCATAAATTTTGTTCATTATGAATATTAGCTATGTAAAATATATATCGCATTAATAATGAAAAATCCGGTATAACTATGTTAAAAAATATGGGTTAAAAGTATGAAATATTTCAAAAAATGACATTATTATATTGGATAACTAAAATTATAAAAAATAGGTAGTTAGATAAATAGTTTTGAAATATTATTTTTAAATTTAGTACCGAATCATAACCCTTAAGAAAATAAGTTAAATTTTATTCAATTTTCAAAATATTTCCGTTTTTTAAATTTAAAAGAATGGTTAGATGATTATATTTTGTTATAGATTACTCAAATAGCCATAATTCATTTACATTTATATTATATAACAAATTAAAAATTTGAATCTAATTTATTAATCAATTTTAGTTTAAAAAAGGTTTTAATCTTAAATCATGTATTTTATTAAAAAATTTTATTCATGGGTTTTTTGTAAATAAATTAAAAATAATTTTTCTTTCAATATAAATAAAATTTGTTAAAATATATTCCATGTTGTTAATCATCATGTATATTTTTTTTGGAATTATCCCCTTAATTGTTTTCATATAATTATTTTATCAATATAAAAAGATACAATATCATTGGTATTGTTTAAATTTGTTTAATGTTGTTTAACATTATTATAATTTATAAACTATTTCTAAAACATTATAATTAGAGATTTTTTGAATTTATTTGGACCCTAAAACATCAGAAATTTGAATTTGGTTTTCCTTTAAGCCATTTATTTTATATTTACCTTTAAATATTTTATAGAAATAATAAATTTAAAATATATCCCTCTTATCGTTAAAATGAATAATATTTATTCATAATTATGAAAAGAGGTTATGTTCGACTGTAAAAGTTTATTTAAAATATTAATTACTTTTTTCATATTAATTTTTTCTAATTTTGTGATTTAATAATTACCTCAAATTTTTATGCAACAACATCGTATTATTGATTCAATTAATAGAAAAATAAAATAATAATATTAAGATATTTAAACTAGTTGAACTATTATACATTACCTTGTTCTAAAACAATTTTAGATAAATATTATAGTCTTGGTATGTTTGAATGGTTTATATTAAAATTTCAATAATGTATTAATTACTTTAATTTCAAATTAAAAACCATAATAATATTTCAATAGAGTGTGAAAGATATTATTTTGTCTAAAATATAATAATTTTTAAATTTCTCAAAAAAATATTTACCTTTTTTGTAAAATTTTAACACTTCTGGATTGAAAAATTTATAACTATGGTTTAGGTAAAAATTGTATAATGATAGGGTGAAATGAAAATTTATGATTTAAATCTATAATTTTTTAATTGTATTATGGTATTTCAACAATATAATTTATAACCATATTAATCATGTCCCCATTTCCACTTGAATATGAAAATGAATTCATTATATCTATTTTTTTAATTCCACGTGTATCCTTTCGTTCACTATAAAAAAGAACCACCTCTCCACTCTTCATTACACAATTAATAGCCACATAGATCAAACAAAAAAACAAATAAATCTTATTAACAACCATATCTATGTTCTATATGTGTCTCTCTCCCAAAAATACAATGCTTAGGTTGTCTATCTTGATATGTAATTTTTTTCTTTTTGAGAAGTGGTGATCATCTTCAACGGGTACATTTATTTTTAATCTTTTTTTGAAGCCTTAAATTATGTCCTAACCCTTAAAAAACAATAAAAACATTTTATACTATATTCCAAGTTTACATAATTAGGATTTAATATTATTTATCCATCTCATTATCATATAAATGTTCAAAAACCCATTTATCTTGTGTATAGTGGACTAATACCTCACGAACTGACATAATATTTTTTATATTACCACCTAAAATTGTTTATCATAATAATGGAAATAATTAATATATATGATCGTTATGGAATAATTATGATTAATTGTGCATAATAATTCAATTTAATTATTATACATCTACTTTTTATAATATTATAATGTCACTCGAGCATCCATACGACATACCGTCTCTACGAAGCGATGTAAATAAATTTTCATGTTCATTTATCAAATATGATTTTAAATATTTATATATTGAATATATATTATTTTTATTTCATTATTAAATTTTTGATAGTATATAACAATGATCCAGATAAAGAACTATCATTTCGGAATCAAAACATACTATAAATATTAAGAAATTAATACACAAAAACAATGATAATAATTAAAGAATGTTATAAAAGGGGTGATCTGATATTATAAAGGGATAATATTTGAATTTATAGATATTTACATTGGATTGGTGTGTATTTAAAAATAAATCTAAATTTATTTTACTTAATGTTAAAATACTTTATAAGAATCTATAACTTTCATTGAGGGGTTTCATAACTCGATTTCCTTTCATTGGGTAATAACACTTCATCATTGATTCTATTATGTATTGATTATGTAAAAAATTTCCACTTATTGTGTTATTTAATAATTAGAAATAATATATATTTATTTAAAATTTTTACACATATTCTCTTCATTGATTAGCTCTCACGTCAATGATATTATATTTCAAGGGAATTTTTTCTCAATATCCACTCAATTAATATGTGTTTTTTATTTTGAACTTATTTAATTTTATGTTTAATGTACATTTCCCATTTTATTTATAAAACATAGATATATATTTTTTGTAGATGAATATTTTTTATCTAGAAATTTATTTCCAAAATTAGTGATCATCTAAAAGTTACTAAAGAGTTAGGAATTTATTTTAATATCTCATTTTGATTGCTCTTATTTTAATTAAAGGAATATTCTAATCTATTAATAATTAAATCAATAATTTTCCTTTTTATCTATATATTTATTGCGATAGATAATTTTTATAAATAATTTCTCCATTTTTGGAATTTGAATCATTTAAATAAGTCTTTTACATAATAATTGGTCTAATATGTCTTTTTTTATTAGAAATATTTTTATTCCATAGTAATATTTTGTTAATTAGTTTTAAAAATTATTTTATTTAACTCAAATGAATTTTCAAGGAAATTTGATGTTATCCTTGAATTTTTATAATTTATTAATGGATTCATTGTAATGTTTTATGATGTGGTCATTTTAAATAATCATTATAAGAATTAAAAATATTTATTTCTTATTAACATATGTGTCATTAGAAATTTAATTATTTCTAACAACTTGACCTATTTAGTTTCTTCTATAAGATATCTATTATTTCTAAAATAAAAAAACAAAAATTCATTTTTCTTAAAACATTTATATTCCGTTTTTTCACTATACATATGACATGATTATATATATATTTTCATACTTGAGAATGAACTCTCTTTTATTCATTAATTATTTTCTATTTGAAATTCTATTGAAACCATTCCACAAGATCATTTCTTATTTGAAATCACATTTCTCTTAAATATCTATATTTATAGAATCATAGATATTATTATTTCCAAAAAAAATTATATCATTTCTATTGATTTTTTGTATCAATTAAATTAATTTGACTGCCCTGGGAAATCCTAATATTCCCTTTCCTTTGTTGAAAAAATATATTTTTTTACAAGTTAATTTGTTGTATATAAATTTGTTGTTATATTTATATAATGTGTTGCATGAGTAGTAATAGATGTGGAATATTTATTTGTATACACATGATTCATTAATAGGTCTCATAAGAATAACCTATTAGCTAGCTCTATTATATGTTTTCCCAATATAAACCTACCATTTGATTATACTATCTTGGAAAAATTCTATAATATTAATGATATCATGATTTTTGATAAAATTAAATCTAAAATTAAGCATTAATTTTTTTGAGAATTTTTCTACTATTATCCCTAAAACTATTCTTCTAATATTTTACATAGATTTATTTAATGATATTTTAATTGATAAAATAGATATTGAATTCAATTTTTTACCATTTAATATTGGGTATGTATATTTATTCAATTTTTCTTCTGATTTATGTAACCATTACTATGTAATTATGATCACCCTTTTCTTATCCTTACTCCCCCCTAAGATCCTATAATTTTTACTGAGAATTATATTAAAGGATAATCTAGAGAGTGTCATAACTTTTTCAAATATTATATTGTTTAATATTTCTATTTTAATTAACATTATACATTTATGTATATATCTAGTTTACTAATACAAGTAAACTAATATAAATTTTAGGAAAAGTTGTTGTATAATATTCCATTGTAAGGGAAAAAAATATATAATATTTCTGTAACTAGGGTTGGGGTTTCTATAATAATTACATTAAATTTATATATTATGAAATAATGAGATCCCCAAAGGCATTCTCATGATCATATATAAATTATAAGGAAAAAATAATGTCATTTATATCAAATAAAATGTTGTTAAGAATTTATTTTCATCATAAATAATAATTTAGTTAAATTGAATATTCCATATAAAGAATAAAAACTATCGTTAATGAGTATTATATGATAGAGGTGTAAACTATAACATCATGATATTTTATAAAAGAATACTATGTTCAATGGCGTACTTCACCCACAATAGCGCGATTAAACAACCCGCAGTAAATGTTACAATTATAACCATGCATTTAAATAGTATGGTCTGAATATAACTCAAATGATTATTAAATATTCACATATTTCATATTAAATACAAATTATGTTGATATTTAAAGTATATAATAAATCATTTTTCAGTAATGTAATTTTATTCGTTACAAATACATATTCATAAAAAATGAATAATTCTGATTTTTCGATAAAATATTATTATTAATTTCCAAAAAATAAGAAATAAATTTTATATTATTAAATTAATTTTATAATAAAAATAATAAAATTACTAAAATTCTGATATTATTCAAATAATATTGAATTCTATTTAATAATGAAAAAAATTATTTTTTAAAAATGACATGATTAATTAAATTAAGAAATTTTAATATCCTATTATGTTTTAATTATGAAATAAATAAGATAAATTATTATTTTGTTATATTAAATCGACATAATTTGTTTTTAATCATCTTCATAATTGGTAATTTAATATGTTTTCCTTTGGGATAAAAAACATTATTTTTTCGACAACTATTTTGAAGTGAATAATGTTTCTCAATTTTAAATAATTAAAAACCCATAATGAGGAATGATATAAATTAAATTAACAATTTTTTTTTATTTTTTTAAAATAATTCAATGATTAATTTTATACATTGATTTAATATAAAATCATATTTTTCTAGAAGAATACACTTCTTGAATACATAATTCCTCATCATCTCTATGGGTTTAATTTTATATTAATAATTTCCACTTCCATGTCCCAAATATTTTTAAAATGATTGAACATTTTAAATTTTAATTATTTGTTTCATCAAAAAAAATTTAAATACATAACCTAATAACTACTGTAATTTGTAAAAATTAATTACCCTAGTTATGGTGAAAACAGGCATATAAAGGCATTATACAAAAAATATAAGCGTAATAATAACCTCAAAAAGTATCTAAATAATAATTAATGGATATATTTAAAACTTATAGTGTTTATTTATTGATGTGAATTCATTTTGGACCCTATTTTATAATGAAAAACATAGCTACAACTTATTATTTTGAAAAATTACATGTGTTCCCCACACGTCACTTATAAAAAGCCTCCCAATCTACTCAACACTTCACAATATAATTTTTTTTGAAAATAATTAAATAATTCAATTAAAAAATAAATTTACTAATCCAATTATCCTTGTCTTGTTCGTGAGTTAATTCTATTAATACATTGTGTATAATTCTAATGAGGATGTCTAAGAAGATGTAAAATTTATAACATTATGTTTTGGTTTTATTAATTCGTCCTTTTCATTAAAATATTCATAAAACATGATCATATTTCAAGACTTGTATATATGATATATTGTGATTTTATTATAATAAATTTGTAAACTAAATCAATCTCCTCTTGTATAAATGGGATATGAAATAAATATTCATGTGGATGATAGAAAACTACCTCAGGAACCGATGTTATTTAATCCATTATTTCCACTCCTAGTTATTAGTATTGATGGGTTTAATGAATATATATAATATTTGCAATTTTTTTTACATAATTAGATGTTATATCACATTTAATATCTTACATTCTATTTCAAGTGGGATACAATAATGTCGCTCGTGTATATGACAATCTACCACCTCGTGATGTAGTGTGATTCAATTTTCAATAACACATTACATTACAAATGGTTAAAAAAATATTAATATATATGTTTTATATATACTAATTAATAATTATATTAATATATTTTTGAAATTAAATTATATAATTTTATTTCATACATTGAAATATTATAATTTCTTTCTTGTATGTGTGGATTACCACCTATATGAAGTGAAGTGATTCTTTTTTCATCACCATATAAAAATAATTATATATATAATTATATTTATTGAAATAATATGGAATTTATGTTATATTTATAATTTCTTAAATACAATATAATAAATAAATTCTTTTCATAAAGATCATTTAAAACTAGAAACATTACTTATGCATACATATGACCTATCATCTTCCTGATCATAACATTGTTCATTTATCATATCCATTGTAATGTATTGGTTTTAAATTTATAATTTATTTATTAATATTATAAATAACTGTTGATAATAAATAATTATATTTCTAAATAATGAAAACTATTACGATGGTCAACTCACCGAATATGTTTTGAAACAACGAACTGAACATCCTCAAAACACATGATAAGTAAGTAATTGTATAAAAATATTATTATATAATTAAAAATATATAAAATATATTTTTTATGTATAATATACTAAACCTATAATAAATTATTAAAAAATAAAATAAATAGTGTAATATTATTATAAGATATTTAAAGTGCATACATGGAAATTATGGACATGGAGTAAGGGTTTTCGCATCTCACTTTTAATTTTTGAGAGACATGTTTTTCTATTCACCAGAAATTTATATTATGTTTTGTATAAAAAAATAATTTTACAGGTAATATCCTGAATCCTATATAAATAATAGAATTTGAGGTAAAAATTTTAATTATTTCATCCATGTTTATTTGAATTTAATGTTATCAAGTAGAAAAAAATTTAATAACACGATATCTTTTCATTAGGTTATATTATTTTTTAATTGTATTTGATATTAAATGATTATATCTATAGTGAAATTAGATAAAATTATTTTTATTTACACTTGTTTAATATGAATATATTTTTTATAAATAATTTTTATTAATTGATAAATGAACAAATTAAATGCAATGATTTTGATATTGTTAATTGGTCTCAAATTCTATTTATTATAGACATTAGTTTATGATACGAACGTATATTCATTTTTGAGGTGAATATACTTCTATTAATTTTTCATAACATGAATCTTTTATCATTCATGATATTTAATATATTATTGAATATAATTATTTCTTGGGGATTATTATTGAACATTTATAAAAGAGGTAATGGTGTTATGTCACAATATCCTTTCTTTCGAGATCGTTTGAACAAAATGTTATTTTGGCAGAAATTATGTGATATTATTTTTTTTACAACATATCATTTATTTTTCATAGTATATTAATTTTTAAATAGTTTTAATGAACATTTCTTCTATTTTATATTGAAAAATAAAAAAAAATTGTTTATATGCGATGTTAATGAAGAATATTTTTAGACAACATATTATTATTTTCCATTTCATTGTTTTCCATTTTTTTTAATATTTCATTTTCTAGAAATATATGATTTCATAAAGATATTTTAAATGATCTATTTTCATATTTTAAAAATAATTAAAAATAAACATCATGACTTCTTTAAATTTACCACTTTTGACACCATTTACAATATATATTGAGAATAATGTTTCTTTTTAACATTTATTAAATGAAAAAATTTTCCTACCATTATATCAATTATTTCCCTTTATGTTTCCATTATATTTTCACACTATAATTTTAAAGTAAAATTATCGTCAAAATGTTTTATTAATTTTTTGTTTTTAATAGAAATTTTCAAAATTAAAAGGATACATTATAAAAAATATTTATAATGATCCTATAAGTGTATTTTTTTCATCAGTTGTGAAATTCTATGATGAATCTTATATTGTAATGGGGATATTTTATAATTATAACATCATCATTATTTCTCTGAATTGATTAAGACTGTTTTGAAGATATATTTTTTGAATCCATTTATTTATAATATATTAATTATGTGTAAAAGTAATTTTTATGGAATATATTTCTTTTACTGAGGTTATTCAGGTTTTGTTGATATTTTTGTAGAGAACATTTCTTTTTCGTGGATTAATCCTATTCCGAAATAAATAATTTTTTAAATGATTTATTGAAGAAATTAAATATTTATTTAATTTACTCATGATATGGTTCATGGAAATTGTATATGATGACAATTGGATTCATAATAAACCTAGAATGGATGGATCTGTTATAACCCACTATTACATTAGGAAATATATAGATGGATATTGAATGAGTTAGTTATTTAATTTATAATAATTTATTTAAATATAATAATCCAAGAAGAAATATATATTTTATCTGTATTTATATGGGTTTATAAATTTTTTTAAGATGAGTATTGATATCAAATATCTCATGATTATTGATTATAATGAGAATGAATTAGTTAAATCCTCATGGAATGTTTTAATGTTTTATGAACTTGGAAATTATGGGTATTATTATTTTAATGATACACCCACTATCTTTTTATGTCAATATACCACTAATATATTAATATTATCTCTGATGACAATCAATTTTATTGACTTATGTCCCCCCATAATGAGCATTTGATATCACCCTTCATTAGTTTCATGTTACACATGTTATAATGATTGATATTGAACTTATTATATCAAAATAATTTTATATGAAAGATAAGGATAACATAATGGTGAATATAAAAATCTTGGTATATTGGGAGATGATGTTCATCATTATGAACCAGTTCTTTATGAATCCATAATGATATCCGTTTTTCATAATTAAATAAATACCTAAACCAAAATGGTTCTTGAAAATGTAATTGACCTATTTTTTTCTTAATGAGGATGTAATTTTTCAATTGTAAATTGTTGATCACCTTCATACTTTTTATAGATTGAAATTAAATGATTACATTTTGAACAATAGAGTTAGGAGTCCAGGTTCTATGTTATTATAGATGGCCTTAGAAGAATTATTTTTATAACTTTTGAGAATATGAATTTTTTATGTGAGGTTATCTTAAGATTTATCAACACTATGACAATTCTGTAAGACTAGGTATGATGAAAAGTTCAAATCCTCAAACACCCATTTGAGGTTTTATGATATATGATCTTACTGTGATTAATGAAATTTTTTGATATATTTTTATTATGAGGAAATATATAAAAACAATTAAACTAACATAAATTATTAATTTAAATTTTTGTAAATAATATTTAATTAATTGGTAAATAGTATGGTGTTTATGATCATTGATAATGAGGTAAATATTGGAAAACATCTATTTAATAAAAATAACTGTAAATACATGGAATTTCCATGTAATTGTTTTTAATTAAATGGGAATTTTATGAGTCCGCGAAACCTGACAACGTGTGATTCTGAGGCCTGGAGTGCCCAAAATCAATTTCTGATGTTTTGTTCGGGTACGTTCAGTAAACGCATGGGCAGGTTTCTATAAATTTTGAACCGGTGCTCGGAATCGAAATCCGAGGGCACCGTTGAACTCGTAGTGTCGGTATACGCTTAAGGAGACTTTCACCTTGACAATAGTGGGTCGAGATTAAAATATAGTTTTTGGATTTCTTGTGGAAAATAATAAAATAAAATAAACTACACTATTTTATTTTTGAGCCACCATGTGGAAGTTATAGGTGGGGTCCACAAGAACTAAACCTCTTTATGGGAGTAGAAGTGTGGGGACCACCAAACCATAACCTCCCATGAGAGGTTATGGTGGTGGGTCCCACCCAAACCTAACCTCCCACGAGAGGTTACAATGTGGGGACCACCTGGGACTAAACCCCCTAATAATCATAGGAGAGGAAAACCTCTCAACTCCCCTCATTAATGAGGGAGAGTCTCTCTATCCCCTCCTATAATGGTGTAAACCCTTCTTCTCTTTTAATCGTGCCAACCCCATGAATTAATTAAGTGAAGCCAGCTTAATGAATTCACCCAATTTGAATTTTTATGCCAACGAATTAATAGATTTTATAATCTATTATTCTTGGATACCATTTCTTTTGTTGGAAAAGGAGGAAAGATCTTTTTAGAGAGAAGCTCTCACCAAAAAAGAATGAAGAATGCGTTCTTCAAACGAAGAATGCCGACAACGAGCATCTTTGATTTCTTCCTCGGATGCACCTTGCGGAAGCAGCCGAAATGGGACGTCTTTGATGACCGAACCTCCCTCCTCATCATCGTCAACAAACTGACTTACGAGCTCAGAATTAGAAGTGTGTGGGAGACGCGACTAATGAAAAAAACTCTGTCTTCTTCCCCGCGACTCTGTAAACAAACAAAAAAAAGGTAGGGGTTTAATTTTGTTTAAGTATGATATTTTTCCCTTGTTACTTTTCTTCCAAAACAAAGAACGCGGACCAACTTATTATCAAGTTGATCTGCGGTTGTTTTTCCTTGTGGGTTGGGAATATTTTGTTAATGAGGGATTATGACAATTCATGTTTTTAAGATATCTTACATGCTCGTTCTTCGTTTAATTCTTGTGAACCAATTTCTATCACCCTAAACGTGGAAGGGTGCAGACTAAACCAACGTAGTCCGACCCCTCTGCCGATCTTCTTTGTGATGTACATCAGCATGGCTATTAGGAAACGAAGGAGAAAAAGGCAACCTGTTCTGCCCCCGTGAAGCTCTAGCACCCCGGGCCAAACCGCGCTGCCCTCTGGCTTCCGAGCCACCATGGCCGTGCCGCCTACCGGCAGTGTCGCCCGGGCCGCACCATACCCTGGCCGAGTCGCACTCCGGCCGCACCACACCCCAGCTCCCGGCCATCGCGCCTCCCACGACCCTCGCGGTACCTTCTTGAGCCCCGTCCCACAAGCCTCCATGTGCCCCACGGCTCTGCGGCTCCGCCGTCCATGCACCCCGCGCGCCCTGCATGCCCTGCGGCTCTGTCGTCCGTGCGCCCTGCGGTGCCCCTGGCGAGCTAGCCTTCTGCCCCTGCCACGCCGCCCCTACTTCGAGCCGAGCTGCCTCGAGATGGCCCATTGTGGGGCCCTTCGGGCCGAGATTCACCCTCACAGTGCCCTACGGGCTGAGCCAGCCATGCGGTGCCCTCTGGGCTAAACCACCGTCGCGTCGACCCGCGGTAGGTCCATGCCCTCGCGACCGGTCTGCGCTCTCGCAGCCTGCTGGGCTGGGCCCAGTGTGTCGGGACGAACCTAAAGGGCTGGCCCGTCTAACGGTCCGGGCCATACCCAACGGGTCAGGCCAGGTCGAACCGGACCGGTTCGGTCCGACTGGGTCGGACCGGACCCGGGCCCACTATGACCCTTTATTTTCTTTTGGCCATATCTTTGGCACTGAGCATCCATTTGACGAACCGTCAGCGTCCCTAGTAATCTTGGAGCATGAAAGTACCTTTGAGTATACCCCACTAGAGATTGAGGTATAGTTGAAATATGGCTAGGTTGGATCGCGCATGATTCCAATCGGGCCCCCGAGACTAAAAGGCTAATAAATCACAGACCATGAGTCCGATTGGCGCACTGTCTGTTGCGTTGAGACATCTATGACGTGGAAGACCTTTTAGATACTTTTTCTTGGGACTTCAGGACAGTTGGATTATTGACCAGTACCTCGTGGAGCAGATCCTTCCAGAGACGAGAGGACAGAGTACAAAGACCTAGTAGTTGGCTAGGACTTGACGACTGCTGACCGATTGACTCAGAGTGACTCGAATAGCCTAGTGGGGAGCAACTGGATGTTTCAGAAGACCCACAGAATATGAGCGCCTAGTTGTGGCAGTATACCCTCGATACCTGACAGGAGGTGTACCTCTACAGGCTATTAGGGGGAGGGCCTGGTTGTGGCGGCAGACCCACGGTGGGGAGCGCCTTAGTGACTGAGCAGACCCACAGTACTTGACAGGAAGAGTACCACAACAGTTCAAGGTTAGTGGGAAGCGCCTTGGTGTCGTGGTAGTTTAACGCCCCGACCCCAGTTACCTAGAGTCGGTGCATTATTACATAACATTGGCATGATCACAAGAAAGATCAAATCTCGAAAGACCGATTGGATTAGTATCCTTGGAAACACTAGATATATTCATAAGTCTTACATTACATCATAAAATTGAAAACTACAACAACATCTTTTCTTCATAGTCCACACTCATATCCCCACATACTATCCATGTAGGTCATCCATAAATTACTTCTTCACATCCTGGGAAAAATAAAACATTGAAAGGGGTGAGCTCAAATTCCCAGTAAGGATAACAATATAGCGTAAACTTTCATAAATAAGAATAAACATTTAAGGCAATTTATAACTAAAACAAAAGCCTTTTAAACTTGAACTTCAACATAGTATGAAAAAAATGAAATAATTCCATTTACTTATTCACATAGATATTCTACTAATCAAATAATCACATGCAATATCGATAACCGCTTTCATAATGATGGAATGCATAATGCCAGACTATCATAACCACATAGCCAAGGCCTCGTGCCAAGACTACAAATAAGATTTTTCCAAGGCCTTGTGCCAAGACACTATTTTGTCTCATGAGACCTACCGATGCATCGAGGAGCTATAGTGGGCTCCACCCATCACATATTAAGTCCAATGCATTCCCATATGAAAAGGTTTAAACATAACATAAACATTCGTATTAAAACTAGCATATGAAATGTAAATACTCCATCCATAAACTATGAATGGTATAAAAATAAGACATCCACAATCAAACATATCACAAAACCTTCAATAAAATACAGAATTATTGTATCATAATAAATCAACTTCAAATAAGCGTAAAATCCATCAAAGGATGTTGACATAGTTGAAATCAAAACTCTTTTTAGGGAAATATCTCTTTCTATTTTGAAATCATTTAAGAGTCATATATTTATAAAATAAAACATTTTCTTTGAAAATATTCTTATAATTTTGTAAGGGAAGCATTGATGATTTTACAACGGCGGAAAATATCCACACCCGTCGTATAAGTTAAAAAAACATTCTTACCTTAATTCTGTTGAAAAGGTTAAAAAGCACCTTGTTTGGAAAACGACGGAAAGATTCCTTTATAAAAATCTTATAAAAAGTAAACCAAGGGTATAAATGACTTTAACCCGTATTCTTGTAAATAGTAATTTTTTTTGAAATACATTTTTAAGAAACATGAATGTGGATGATAAAGAGATCCCAGTAGATTATTATATATAAACAACCTCGGATAATGAAGAGATTGCGAAATAAACCCTTACCTTGTACTTTTCCTTGGTTGGGGTAGGTTAACCTTCTGTATAGTGGTGAAATAATTATTATTAAATTATAAAATAATCATATACATTAATATGATATCATATATGATCTTTTAACATTGATTTGTTAATAATATCTTAGTATTATCGTTGTTTCGGGTGTTAACTTACTCGTTTTCTTTTATATGTTTTGTTATGTAAGCCGTGTTTGTCATGGATAGGTTGTATATTAATCATATCCAGAATGATATCAAGTCCTTAGATACTATTATTAATCATAAAATGAGAATTAGACTTGATTGGATATGATGGAGAATGAATCTCATCACGTTCGTGGAGACGGTAGTCCGTACGTACGCACGAGCGACAATATCATTATTTTGATATTAAAATAATATATAATTGGATGGTATATAATATATACAGAATCATTATAATGTTATATTTATTATTTACATGAATTAAAAATCATTATTATACCCATCCAAATAATAATATATTGAATAACAATTACACCACAACGTGGAGACAGTAAGCCGTACGTACGCACGTATAGTGACATGTCATTCAAAGGATGGATAGAATACTGAATATGGTTGTACCATATTTATAATAATATTACAGTATATAGGAGATACTGTATTAATTATTTTAGAATGGTAATAACAAAGAAATAATAAGTTGAAGAAGAAATGAATTTGAAAAAGGGTGGTGAAAACATTACCTCTTCTTCGGGTTCTTCCTTTTTATTTGATAAAAAGGGATCTTTAGGTTGGCTTTATGATCAAACTAAGGCCTAGAGGTTTTATTCAAGGAATTTTAGAGAGTATTTGGTCAGGGTTTGGCCGAACCAAAAGGCTTTTAAGGTGTGAATTAATGAGAAGGGGGAGTGCCCTTTTATAAGAGGGGTGAGGGGCACCTTTGGAAAATCTAGAAATATTATTTTATAATAAATTCATATTCGGTTTCTAATGGCTCAAAAGTGGATTATTTAAAGTTTAATGTGGGTATGGGTCGAAAAAAACTCAACCAATAGGATTTAGACAGGTTTGGGTCACTATATTAACCTTATCTTTAAGTATTAACTCTTAGTTAATTAGTTTCACTTTTACAATGTCTCTTTGTATTTTTATATTATATGGTTAATAAAATTACTATATACATCCAAGATACCCCCAAGTGGTACATTAATGATACACCTATCCTTATATAAGTCTCTTGGCCGAACCTTAGTTTTTTAGGAATTTAATATCAATTAATAATAAAATATTTGTTTTAAAAACTCTTTTATGTCATTTTTGACACTATTCAATAATTGTTTTTTTGTAAAAATTATAACAGAATGATTATATCAAAAAAAGTTAATTAAATAAATCCTAACATGTCATATTATCCTAGAAAATTATTTTTATTTATAAAAAGTCTCAAATTACATTTATTTGGGTATTTATAATATCAATTATTCTAATTTTTCATTAATTTAGTAATTACTTCATCACCATTGTGTCATAAATAAATTAAATTATATAATGTCTAAAAATTATAAATAAAATATCATTATGTAGGAAATCTTTCTATATTTATAATGAATATTTATAGTCGAAAATACAACATATATAACCCTATGTAAAAATTTTTTTTCTAAAAGATATATGCTTGTTTCATTTGTGTATTCATTTTAACTTAATTAAAATAAAGTGTCCCTATCACTTACAAGTGGCACCATGGGGTCCCAAAATCGACCCAAATATGCTCATGGTCGGAAATGTATCAACCAATAAGGTTAGGACATATTTTAGGGTAATTTTTTATTATTATAATATTATTTTTTAACCCTTTTTTACCAGATTTACCTTTTAACCATGGTAAATAAAATATTTACCGAAGTAATTATTCAAAATGTCTAAAAATAAAAGTTACCTATTTACACAATTTAAAATCTTGATTTAAAATATGGAATCCATTTTTCCAAATTCAAAACACAGAAGTGGCAGAAATTAATTTAAAATTAATTCCTACTGACAAAACAAAAAGCGTGTTTTTAAGATATAATAACTATCAAAAGATTGATACTTGTTTATGTTCGGTTTAATTGTGAAATTATATTAAATGACTAACATTGTATTAAATGGTAAAAATATATTCTAAATATACTTTAAAACCACTCAAATTCATAATTTATCTCTATTAATTATTTTGATTAAAAAAGTCGTTTTTAATTAAATTTTTGTAATTTTCACTATTCATAAAAATATTAAAGTTATCTGAAAAGTACCAAAATTTCACCTTAGGATAAATTCGATACTCCGAATCCAAAAATGAAGTCCATTTTCAGAGACAAAATCTCTAAAATTTTAAAAAGTAGGTATTACTATTCATAACGGCTAGTTTGATCAGTTGTGGTGTGTGTTAGAACTCGATGTTGCGTACAACACACACTATTGCATTATTCAAAGAGAAGCATACCATAGAAGATTGGGGTGTTATAGGTAGGCCCACTTTAATTGACAAAGGAGGATTTCTCCAGCCGTTGTGGTTTCGATAACGTGAATAAAAATCCTGGTTGAGCTGAGTCAGATCTTTTGTGTTTTCCTCATTATTGAGATGGATTACTTGATAAATTAGGTATATGTATGGGAATATATCTAAGTGGGGTTATCTATTGATTTCATACTTTGTAATTTATCCTTTTTAGATTTTGTGAGACCTAGAGGGTCTTTTGGTCCCTACTGAGTATTGTTATACTCACCCCTACACAGGCTATGCCTGCACCTCGTTGTGTTGGATGCAGATGACAGATAACGCTGACCGAGGCTGAGAGTACTAGGACTAGACAGTACCCGGGGTGGACCTTACAGCGTGACAATACATGGAGGAGACAGATGGACCTGGAGTGCTGAGGAGGTGATCTGTACCTACCCTTAAGGTAGGAACCTCGGAGGACGGCCCAACAACAGTTTTTCTTTTCTTCAACTATCAGTTTCTTGTACTTTACAGTTGGGGTTGAATTTCTGCCCCCTTTTACTTTCAGAACACTTTTGTTATACAGTTTTACTTAGAGTTTTGTTTCCAGCATGTACTCTAATGTGTGTGTTTACATGTTATAAAGGTAATGCCTTCCCAGTTTTATGGAATTACGCCTTTGGTACTAGTCGCCAGCCCCTGGCCTATGGAAGGCAGGCTTGGGGTAGTCACAACACGGACCCCGGGGGACGTGTCGTAACAAATTGGTATCAAAGGAGTTGGTTCTACGGCAGAACATAGGACTCTAATCTTTCTTTTATTTAATAAATAGTGTTTTGTGTAGTGAGTGTGGTTCTTAGTTCAGGGAGTCCAGTGGTGGTGCGGTGGCCGACGTATCCATACACCGAGACCCTAACTTATGATTTCCGACTCATTGCACAAAAACAATGATTGCATGTAGTGAGCGTGGTTATTTATGTTAGCTCAACCAGGTCATCTCACCAGGTATAATATTTTGACTCTGTCTTATCGGTTCTTTTTAGGATGCCTCCCTATGGACAACCAGCTAGAGTCTTGAGAGTTGTACGCACAGATAGCCAACCAAGCGATGAGGCCTCGGTGTAAGGTGATTTTCTAGCGGAGTCACAAACGATACCACTTCCCGATGGGCCACCGATGCCACTGGTCCCAGTTGCAGATAATGCACACCACTTGAGTGTGTTGCATGAATTCCAGCACTAGAGGCCACCCAGGTTCAGGGGAGAGACAGACCCACAGGTGGCTGAGGATTGGCTGGATACTCTGGTGAGAGTTTTCTGACTAGTAGGGACACCAGCCGATGTCATGGTGATTCTTTCTGCCATCCTTCTACAGGAAGTAGTGGGTAGATGGTGGAGCATGATTCTCCAAGTTCACGATAATATTATGCTTGTATGGGTAGAATTTTAGAGCTTGTTCTGGGTAGAGTTTGTCCCAACAACTCTTTACATAGTGCGCATACAGGAGTTACTTCATATGCAGTAGGGCAGCATGACTGTAGCTCAGTACTCAGCAAGGTTCACATAGCTCTCATGCTACTCCACTGATATGATACAAGACCGATTCTTCAGGTCCCGGACATTCAATAAGAGACTCAAGAGGGAGATCATTGCTTCAATGATCTCACTCAGCATCATGACGCACGCAGGGGTGTTAGAGAGAGCCCTCATAGTGGAGATATTCCTTGCTAAGTAGTCTCCAATAGAGAGATCCACCACCAGTCGACACGTAGATGATTCTTCTGTAGCCGGTAGTAGAAATATGTTGTAGAGGTCTAAGAGGACCATACCTACAGGTGGACAACTGCATGACTCATGATCGGTTGTGTGGGGCACCTAGAGTAGAGACAAACATTCCAGGAGTGGGTAGTGTTTCACATGCGGCGGGCAGGGTCAATTGGCTTGTGACTGTCCGACCCGCCGTTCGAATGATCAGTAGACGGTCGAAGAACTGCCTAGGTAGAGATGGAGATTCGATTGAGGCGGTCCTCTGGGAGCAGGAACACGTGGTAGAGGAGCTGGCCGTGCAGCTTGCGGTGGATGACAATTCAAGGTGCTACTACCACCACCACCAGGAGGTCCACCCTAACCGCAGGGAGAAGGTGGAAAAGGGATAGCTTAGCTCCATGCAGTTGAGGCCTACGATCACGGTGCTCTAGAGATGATACGAGGTATCATCTGTGTCTATTCTACCTTAGATTCAGTTCTTATAGACACAGGTTCCAGTCACTCTTCCATTTCCACTACCCTTTTTCGAAGCTCGGAGATTCCTACGGAGCCATTGGCTCAATCCTTACGGCTAGAGACTCCTACAGGAGCCTATTTGATGATTATGCACTGGGGTCGGAAGTGTGAGCTTACTCTAGGAGGCGAGAGCTTCGACTAGAATCTCCTAGTAGCGGCGTCGAGGCCTTACGACGTCATCATGGGTATGGAATAGTTATCTACAATCTATGCCCAGATTGACTGTATTAGGTGCAATGTGTAGTGTGCCCGCATAGATGGGACCAGGTTTACCTTTACCGGTAAGAAGGGAGCCTTTGCAGCATAAGATGTACTTACCTAGAGGAGGGTGCATCTGATCACTCATTAGTTGGCTTGCCTTACCCTCAGAGCAGTTGATGTAGAGAGTCCTAGCTATCCTGTAGTGGTGGAAAAATACACAGATGTTTTCCATGATGATATCCCTGGTCTACCTCCTCCCAGAGAGTTGGAATTTTAAATTGACTTCTACCCCAGGACGACACCGACATCTAATCCAGCGTATCAGATGGCTCTGGCGTAGCTTCGCGAGCCACGGGTACAGCTAGAGGACTTTCAAGGGAAGGGATTCATCCAACCCATTGTTTTTCCCTAGGTAGCCCCAATTCTATTTTCCAAGAAGGAGGATTGGAGCTTGAAGATTTGTGTTGACTACCGGCTCCTGAACCAGGCGACGGTGAAGAAGAAGTTCCCACTCTCGGGGATTGACGACCTCTTTGATCAGTTTAAGGGAGTGTGGTGGTTCTCAAAGATAGACCTCAGATTAGGATATCACCAGCTCATAGTTTGAGATGAGGATGTGCAGAAGACAACCTTCAGATGTTGGTTCAACCACTATGAGTTCTTGGTTATGCCATTCAGTGTAACCAATGCTCTAGAAGTGTTCATGGGACTCATGAAAAAGATCATTCAGCCACACCTTGATTTCTTTGTTGTAGTCTTCATCGACGAAATTCTGATCTACTCGACTACTGAGGAGGAGCATTCATATCACTTGTGGGTAGTACTGCACACACTCCGAGAGCACCAGCTTAATGTTAAGCTCTCGAAGTTCTAGTTCTAGATCTGAGAGGTTCACTTTCTGGGACATGTCATCTCGGAGGCTGGAGTTACTGTAGATCCAACGAAGATTGAGGCGATACATGCTTGGGAGCCACCCAGAAGTGTGACGGAGGTACGAAGTTTCCTGGGTTTGGCAGGATAATGCTGGAGGTTTGTTCCAGACTTCTCCAGAGTTGAAGAACCATTATCAACCTTGACGATGATGGGGCAACCCTTTGTGTGGTCAGAGAGATGCCATCAGAGTTTTCAGGAGCTGAGGTAGAGGCTAACTAGTGCCCCATCTTGAGGCTTCCAGAGGAAGGCGTAGGGTATGAAGTGCACTGCGACACATCAGGGTAAGGAATCAGATGTGTTCTGATGCAGGAGCGAGTAGTGATCACCTATGGCTCTCTTCAACTGAGACAGAATGAGCAGAACTAAGCTACCCATGACTAGAAATTAGCAGCAGTGGTCTTAACCTTAAAGATGTGGTGACACTATCTGATGGGCGAACATTTTATCGTGTACTCTGATCACAAGAGTCTCAGGTATATCTTCTCTCAGAAGGACCTGGACCTGAGATAGAGATGTTGGCTTGAGTTCCTCCAGGACTATGAATTCAAGATAGTATATACTTCTGGGAATGGGAACGTTGTTTCAAATGCACTTAGTAAGAGAACTGGTATACAACTGCTAGGAGAGGTGATAGAGTAGCTGGATGCTTTACAGATATCCTTTATGGATAGAGATAAAGAAGCCTTTCTTCAGACTCCTATAGTAACTCCCCCACTTCATCAGCGAGTCATGGAGGCACAACATGTGGATGCTAACTACGAGACATGACATGCTCATATATCCATAGGATAGACACCTGATGTATTTTATGAAGGCGGGGAGCACGTCATCCCCCCTAGAGGACGTACTATAGTACCAGTGTCACTTTAGGAGGAAGTGTTGAGGGAGTTCCACACATCCCCTCTATCGGTAAATCTAGGATTGGAAAAGATGTACTAGGATCTATGACGACAACACTGGTGGACGAGAATGAAGAAAGTAGTTACAAAGTTTGTTTCTCGGTGCCTCACTTGTCAGTAAGTGAAGGCAGAGCATCAGGTACTAGCAGGCTTGGTTCAGCCTTTAGAAGTCCCAGAGTAGATGTGGAATGAGATATCAATGGATTTCTTGAGAGGACATCCACATACATCTAGAGGTCATGAATCGATCTGGGAGATCGTCAATCGACTCACAAAGTCGGCCCACATCTTACCAATCAGAGAGCAGGGATTAGTAGAGATATTGGGACGCCTCTATGTGCAGGAGACTGTGAGGATAAATGGAGTACCTTCGATAATTATCTCCGATCGTGATGCACACTTTACTTCCCGGCTATGTAAGGGGTTGCAGGAAGCTTTTGGGATGCAACTTCGTTTGCGCACCGCCTTCCATCCTCAGATGGATGGTCATACTGAGCAGACCGTTCAGACCCTCAAAGACATGCTACGTGCTTGTGTCCTCGACTTCAGTCGCAGCTAGGAGGACCACTTACCTTTGGTGGAGTTTTCACAAAACAACAACTATCACTCCACCATATGGATGACACCTTTTGAGGTGTTGTACATGTGACCTTGCAGATCACATTTGTGATGGACTGACATAGGGGAGTCAACATTGGTGGGACCAGAGATGGTACTAGCAACCACAGAGAAGGTGCAGATCTTCCAGGATCGGATAAAGACTGCATAGAGCAGGTAGAAGTCGTATGCCGACAGGGGATGGAGACCTCTAGAGTTCGAGGATGGCAGCAACATCTTTCTACGGGTCTCACATCGACGAGGTCTATGGAGATTTGGCCGAGGTGGAAAGTTATATTTGAGATTCATCTGACCTTTTCAGGTACCCAGCAGAGTTGGCGACCTAGATTACCACTTATCTCTTCCACCTTAGTTGCATCTAGTGCACGACGTCTTCCACGTATCCCAGCTGAGGATATACGTGCATGACCCTTCCCACATCATCGACCATGGCGAGTTGGATGTCAAAAATGGGGATACTTTTATAGACGTTTCAGTAGAGATTGATGATTGACAAAAGTGGGTCCTTTGTGGATGGTCAATACCTCTAGTGTGCATTCGCTGGATACACGAGAACCTCCAAGAGATCACATGAGATCAGGAGACTCAAAGGCGTGCTTAGTACCCCCACTTGTTCCTTTAGTTATGAGTTGTAGCTTATGGGGATATAAAGCCCTGAGGTTAGGAGAATGTAAAGACCCAGAATTTCCATGTAATTATTTTTAATTAAATGGAAATTTTAAGAGTCTACATAACTTGACGGTTCATGATTCTGAGGCCCAAAGTTCCCAGAATAAATTTTGGATGTTTTGTTTGGGTATGTTCAGTAAACATACAAGCAGGTTTTTATAACATTTGAAATGGTGCTCAGAATTAAAATTTGAGGGAACTTTTGAACTCACAGTGCTGGTATAAGCCTAAGGAGACTTTCACCTCAATGACATTGGGTCGAGAATAAAAGTTTGTTTTTGGGTTTTTCTTGGAAAATAATAAAATAAAATGAACTACACTTTATTTTATTTTTGAGCCACCATGTGGAAGTTGGAGGCGGGGTCCAATAGAACTAAAACTTCTTGTGGGAGTTGAAGTGTGAGGACCACCCGACCATATCCTCCCATTAGAGGTTTTGATCGTGGGGCCCACCCGAACCTAAACTACCGTGAAAGGTTACGATGCAGGGACTACTTGGGACTAAACCCCCCTAATAATGGTGGGAGAGGAAAACCTCTCATCTCCCCTCAGTATTGAGGGAGATTCTCTCCACCCCCACTCTATTAATGGTGTCAACCCTTCCTCTCTTTTAATTTTTCCAACCTCATGAATTAATTAAGTGGAGAAAACCTAATTAAATCACCCAATTTGAATTCTTATGCCAATGACTTAATAGATTTTATAATCTATTATTCTTGGATACCTTTTATTTTGTAGGAAAAGGAGGAAGGATATTTTGAGAGAGAATCTCCCACCAAAGAAGAATGAAGAACACATTCTTACAACAAAGAATGCCGGCAATGAGCATCTTCGACTTCTTCCTCAGAAGAACCTTGCAGAAGCAACTGACGTGGGACGTCTTTGATGAACAACCCTCCCTTCTCATCATCATAAATGAATCGATGTATGATCTTGGGATTGGAAGTGCGTGGCAGACGTGACGAACGATGCCCACTCTGTCTTCTTTCCTGTGACTCTGTCAATGAACAAAGAACAAAGGTTGGGGTTTAATTTAATTTATATATGATATTATTACCTTGTTACTTTTCTTTCAAAACAAAGAAAGCAGACCAAATTATTATCAAGTTGATCCGCAGATGTTTTTCCTTGCGGGTTGGGAATATTTTGTTAATGAGGGATTTTGGGAATTGATGTTTTTAAGATATCTTACATGCTCATTCTTCGCTTTATTCTTCTGAGCCAATTTCTATCACCTTAAATGCAGATGGGTGAAGACCAAACCAACGTAGTTCGACCCCTCTGTCGATCTTCTTTGTGATGTTCTTTGGCATGACGACGAGATGACGAAGGCGATGAAGGCAACCTGTGCCTCCCCCGCGATGCTCCAGTGCCCCGGGCCAAACCATACTGCCCTCCGACTTCTGAGCTATCCTGGCCACACTACCCACCGGCCGCGCCACCTGATGGCCGAGTCACGTCGCAGTCCGTCCAAGCCACGCTCCGGCAGCACCGCACCTCCGCTTTCGGCCGCCGTGCCTCCCATGCCTCCTGCGCCCCTCGCGACGCACTCTCGATCCCTGGCCCGCCGACCTCCGCGCACCCCACGCACCCAGCGGCTCCGCCGTCCGCACACCCCACGCGCCCAACATGCCCTGCGGCTCCGCCGTCCACCCGCCACGAGGCACCACAATCGCGTTGGCCTCCTGGCCCCGGTCGTGCCTCCCCGGCCCCGTGACGAGTCACCCCAAGCCTGCCCCTCGCAGCGCCCTCCGGGCTGAGCCACGCCATCATGGTGCCCTCCGGGTCAAACCGCCCTCACGTTGAACCGTGGCCGATCCGCACCCTCACGACCCTCCGCAACCCCTTGCGCCCTGATGGACTTGGCCCAGCATGTTGGGACGAACCTAACGGGCTGTCCCACCTAACGGGCCGATCTAGACCTAACGGGTCAGGCTGAGCCGACCCAGACCTGGTCGCCCTAGACTTGGTCAGGCCGGGTCGGTCCGACCAGGTAGAACCGGACTGGGTCGTACTCGACCCGGGCCCAGTACAACCCTTTACTTTCATTTGGCCATATCGTTGGCACTAGGCGTCCATTTGGAGAACCTTCAGTGGCCCTCGTAATCTTGGAGAATGATGGTCCCTTTGGGTATAACCCACTAGAGTTTTGGGTATAGTTGAGATACAGTCAGGTTGGATCGCCCAAAAATCCAACCGGGCCCTCGATACTAAAAGGCTAATAACTCACCGATCGGGGGTCCGATTGACGTGTCGTCAATTGCATTGAGACCTCTATGACATGGCAGAACTTTGAGATACTTCTTTATGGGATTTCATGACAATTAGAGTATCTTATAGTAGCTTGTGGAGAGGATCCTTCCTGAGATGAGTAGACAGAGTACCGATACCTAGTAAATGGTTGCGACTTGACGACTATTGAACGATTGACTCGAAGTGACTCGAATAGCCCAGTGGGGAGTGCCTAGTTGTGGCGAAAGACCCATAGCAGAGGAGCACTCGGTTGTGGCGGCATACCCGTGGTACTCGACAGGAGGAGTACCTCTACAGACTATTAGGGGTAGCGCTTGGTTGTGGAGGCATACCCACGGTGGAGAGCGCCTTGGTGACGTAGTAGACCCATGGTACTCGACAGGAGGAGTAACTCAGTAGTACAAGGTTAGTGGGAAGTGCCTTGGTGTCGCGACAGGCCTACTGTACTCGAAAGTGGAGGAGTTCTCAAGAAGCTGTGGTTTTGATAATGTGAATAAAAATCCTGGTTGATCTGAGTCTGTAACTTTTGTGTTTTCTCCATGATTGAGATTTATTACTTGATAACTTAAGTATATGTATGAGCATATTTATAAGTGGGATATCTGTTGATTTCATACTTTTTGGTTTATTGTTGTTGGATTTTGTGAGACATTGATGGTCTCAGGGTCCCTACTGAGTATCTTTATACTCACCCCTACACGGGCTTTGCCTGCACCTCATTATGTTGGATGCAGATGACAGACAGTGCTGACCGAGGCTGAGAGTACCAGAACTGGACAGTACACGGGGTGGACCATACGGCGTGATGGTACATGGAGGAGACAGACGAACCAAGATTACTAAGGAGGTGATCTTTACCTACCCTTTTGGTAGGAACCTTGGAGGACGACCCAATGACCGTTTTTCTTTTCTTCAGTTGTACTTTAATTTTCTTGTACTTTACTATTGGGCTTGTCTTTCCGGCCCCTTTTACTTTCATCAGACTTTTGTTATATAGTTTTACTTAGTGTTTTGTTTCCATATTGTACTCTGTTGTGTTTGTTTACAAGTTATAAAGGAAATACCTTTCCTGTTTCAAGGACTTACGCCTTTGGTGCTAGTCGCCAGCCCCTGGCCTATGGAAGGTGGGCTTGGGGTAGTCACGACACGAGCCCCAGGGTACGAGTCATGACAATAACCACATGATCAAAATGTGATTTCGAGAAAATGTGATAAATGTTATTTCAAAAATGTATCACTATATTTTTTTAATTAAAATTGACTGGTATGAGATAAATTTTGAAGATAAAACACTCATTAATAATAAGGTAATTTAGAAATTATTTAGTTTAAACACTGGTTTTTACTATTGAATTTTAGATATTAATTTATTATTTTAAAATATAACAGTTTTATTATATTGGTAAAAATATTTTAATGTGAAAATAATTTCATTTTTTAAAATTTTAAAGTATAGTGTTATATATTTATTATCACTTTTTTGAATATTTGTTCTTTGAAATGTTGATTTTAGTGCTGTAGGAATGAATACAAATTATCATGAACACTCATTATTTAGGGAAAAAGATTAGATTTTGGTAGAAATTAAAAAAGGATGAAATTATACACATAAAATAAGTATATTTATTTCTAATAGTATTATATATGGAAAGGAATTACTAAATCATAAAAAAAATATTGGAATAGAATCATGACCCATTATCATCGTTTCTCAAGATATAATTTACATTTTTCAAACATATTTTTCAACCTATTTATCATTTTATTTATGTAATGAAAATGTCTTGAGATAGGTACAATGAATAAAATAACTAGGGGGCCTAAATGATGATGTATGATGGAATCATCTCAAAGTATATCCACACATTCAATGAGAATATTTCATGAGATGTAGAAATAGGTTACTGAAACCTCAAGGGTGTATTTGAGTGAAAGGAAGTATAGAATATTATTTCCCTTCTTGTAGGGGTGATGTACCTAAATGATGTTTATTATCATACTTCTACACATGAGGATGAGATAAATGATAAACCCCAGAATGAGATTACATCCATAAAAGTTGTTGACAGTTTTTGAGTCGGTTTCAACCAAAAAAAGATCAATGTTATTACATCACTAAAGATGAAGAACTACTAGCATCACCCTAAATTCCACCTATATAGAGTATCAATTAATAAAAAGATAAATGAAATCAAGAATAATTGATCCTCAAATATCATCAATGATGCCACCTCCCCAAATAGTTCCTATAAAATAAAATTTTTTGATGTTATGATTGATCCCTAAACCAGGAGGGATCTAGAAAGTGAATCAACCATAAGGGGTGTTGTGGGTGGTACAACAAGGAAGTCCGAAGACCCTGAATGATTATAAGTAGTGACAATCATTCCAATTATTAGTAATCTAGGGTAGATCAATCTTAAAACTCTAGTCTCTTAATGCATGGGCTAATATTGAGTACGAGAGTCCCTTGGGGCATGCTTTGTTCATTTCTTTCCAAATTCTCAAGCATCATTCCATAATTATAGTTCACCATCCCTTCTTCTAAATAAAGGTGTTATCTAATCCTTGGAACCATAAATAAAATAATAATCATTGTATAGGCACAAGTTATTGAATACCAGTGGACTCTCCATACACAATAGAGACTATACACACATAGTTACCTTCAAGAAATAGGTGTAAAATAGAATCTTATTGGGGATATTCACAACAAAAGAAATTGGATTAATTGATGAAAACTATGGACTTTTCATTTCCATTTTAAAGAGAGAATTTATATGGATGAAAAATATTATAATGTAATAATTATTTAGGATTTCCTAAGACCATAAAATCTCTCCCAAACTATAGTTATTAGTTATTATAGACACATGAATATGAAAATTCATTGTAGTTAAAAATAACAATGGATAACAATAAAAAAACTTTTATGTTCGGTGTCAGATCAATGAGATCAAATAAATCACTATAATCCTCATTAAAAATGACATGGGTGAAGATTGGGAACACTCTAGCCTGCCTAAAATTTTCATCCAGTGTGGGGAATCTATGGTTACATTGGGGAATTGATACATAGTTTTCATGCAAAAAGGTCATGTCTCCTCTACTAAAAATCCAACAGATGTGTCTCTAATGAACCATAATAAGAGTCAAAATTGAGATCCATAAGGAAGATGATATCCTTCATGGAGAACCCATATTATTTTCATGTTTCTGAGACATGAACCTACAATATAAAATTTGAACCTCAATAACACCCCACATGAACATTTCATGAATTTCATGAACCTTAAAAAAGATACTCCTGACGTTGATTCCACCCTCCACCCCAGATCTCTCTATCCTTCCCTAGGATTCCCAACGATACTACATGTCGGGGTGAGTATCCCAAATCAAGGATGTTAGAAATTTTTAAATTCCAATGACCACCATCATCTAGTCATGGGTATAAGATAATATATTAATGGTAATTACTATAGTGACACTATTAGTCGATGTTATTCAACCACCAAATAATAGACACTGATTTTTCTAATTATTTATGCATCTAGTTATCCTGTCTGAAACCATATTAATTTCATGATTACATATCCTATATGGGGATATTTCTTCCCTATGGTAGTGTATGTTATTCCTTAAAATATCAATGTAACTTTATAGGTAATTATCCCACCTATTAATACACTAGTGAGAATGTTTATGATTATTTTTATATTAGTACAATAAGTAGCTTATCCAGTGGAAATATTCCTCTATGATTTAATTAATACCCCATACATAATTCTTTAAATCACTATGAAAATTAGTTGTGTCACCATCATATATTATATGTGGAGAGCCACTTTGGTGATTCTTATATTGGTTGGGGAATGTGATACCATCCATAAGTCTCTTTTGAATTCATCTACTGAGTGTGTAATTTAACATAAATAATATAACTGGGGATATGTGATCTGATTTTATAATACCACACACCAATTTAAAGAAGTTTCAAATTTTTCCCATGAAGGAGATAGATATACATATATATGTGAAACACCTATACAAAAAATCATATAACTTAGTGGAAAAGCCAATAAAAGTGAGTACCATTGGGATGAAGTCCCATTAGAGCCTATCATACACTTTATGCATAAAAAATATATTAAAAAATGGATAAAAAATATTCTATATTAATATCACTAATCATACCCTAATCATGGATGATGGAACATTGGATTGACTTTCCCCCAACAAACACATGCTACTCATAATAAACCCATCATTGTGGTCGTACATATAAAACGTAGTTGATGTTATTGTACAAAAATAACTAAGGGAATTTTTATATACATATTGTTTGGAAATGTTTGAGTGAGGAAAGATCATTCTACTTGTGAATATGCACACAGGATGCGGGGATCAGAGACTACATGAGATTTATACATCATAGTTTTTAATACACATATTCCCCTATGTATCTCTTAACAATTTACCATGAAGTCATGTAAAATTATCAAAGAAAACTATATTTTCATTGAGTTGTTCCTTGTTTATGAGAATACACAACCTCAAAAATTTCATATACAACTGGTTCGTACTCAAATAATAAATTATCCTAACCATACACCATGAAAGTGATAAAATAAAATAATCTGGTGTTTCACCTAGGATATCAACCATGAAAACAATGGTTTGGGGCTTTATTGAGTTCCATGAAGTATGATTCATCCACACAACTAAACACATCCTAAACATTATAGATGGCTACATTTTAAAAGAGTTTGTTAGGACAGATGTTATATATCATTTCATTAATATATGATTGAATAAATGTTGAATTTTTCACATCGTCCGCCCAACCATTTAATCCCTAATTTATCTCACAATTTATATTCTTGTTCCAAAATAAAATCAAATAATGTAAAATTCCCATGAGAATGTTTTTTTATATTTTTTTATCCCATCTATTATCATAAATAAAATCCATCGTCTTGATGTCTGTATTGAGATAGTATTTTTCATAGAATGTGGGTGTTGAGTTTTTCTCTAGGATTAGAGATCAATTTTTTACCACATGAGCTTCATGTGAATGTAATTCTAAAATCATCCATGTACATATTTTTCCAATAAAGATCTCACATTCGGGCGATATATAGCTACTATGGTCCATTGTGGATAAAATGGGAGGTGTTCACAATGTTTAACTCGATTATAAATATCAACGATGATGGGGGAATGATAAGATAGGGTTTCTGACATATGGGTAAACATGGCAGAAATGAATACAGATATGGAGTTTATATTTTATACTCACTATTATAGATGGAACCATAGGTGGTAGATACCCTTTTGGTTATCTAACATGGTAAAATAGTCTCCTTAATAGCCCATATCTAATAGGAGAATGTGGGATTCAAACAAAACTTAGTCATGGAAACCATTTAAGGAATGAAAATGGTTCCCGATCTTCTCTAAGATATCCATAATATAAATAATTTTCCTTCCCACTATCCAAAAAAGGTCCTCTATGTTAAAAAAACCTATGTATTTCCACAAGGACACTTTGGGCTATTCATATCACATGTAATAAATGAAATTAAGGAAGAAACTATGAACCCTAGTGATGAAATTCATAGGTATAACTAATACGAGTCTACAACTATTTCTAACATCATATTGGATTTCATAAAGAGTACAATATGTTGGTTTTTTGGGTCTACAAATATTTATCCTTGTAATTTAATTCAATGGAATATGGATTATATTTCTGAGCCCTATTACATTGTATAATAGATGTTCAAAAGAGTTGTGTTATGAATTTAAATAAAATTGAAAATAAAATTAGGTTTATCATGGGCCATAGGGAATATCCGTTTCATATGAGGGTGGATATTATTGGAATATTTTTCACCAATATCTTTCTCCTTGAATTCAATAGTACTTCTCCCATACTGGTGATTTCGAAGAATCATTTTTGGGTGAAAAACAAGTACACATACTTGTCAACAGAGAAGAAGGGATAATGATTATAAAAATGAGGTAAACCTCATCTTTTTAAGGGACTGATGAAGGGTATGATTAAAGGTGTACACCTAGGATTTTCAACGAGTTGTAGGGATAAAGTTCAGAAATAACTGGGTCATCCAATTCATGAAAATGTAAATTGTGTTACCTATTTGAATATTGGGAATCCATTTCATGTGACAATTACCTAAATTCATATCAACATTAATGAAATAATATAGAAATTCATCATTCATGTGTAATGTTGACTACCGCCCTATGAATCAATGTGACACCCATATGTTTTTATGAAATATTTTATTTAAATTATTCTTATTCTTTAGTAGTTTTTATTTCATGAAATCAGTAGTTTAAACGAACCATGATATTCCTCTAGTATAAAATTACCATTATATCATAGTCGTTTGGTTAGCGGAAATAATTAGAACTAACTTTCAAAAAATGCATTGAGAATTCTTTGGCTATCAATTATTTATGAAAAATATCAACATATTAGATATTTTTATTTATGAGTTAATTACATTAAGTAATGAATTGAATGAAAAACATATGAGTTATATACTTTATAAAATATTTTTGATATTTTTCCAATGTTTATTTTAGTCCTATGCTATGAATAAAACCATATTTATGCATAAAAAGCCTATTTTTTTAAAATAGTTTAATTTTACACCTTTGAATGGAGAACCACATTTAAATTAATATTTTGAAAATTAATAAGTTTTATATTACAACCTAAACTTTTTATTTTGAATTGGGACATAAAAATTTACTTTGGATGAATTTATTATATTTTTCTGATAACATTCACGTTTTGATGAATAGTAAAAATACGCTAAATTTTAATTGAAAATAAATTTTGTCCTTGAAATATCTTAAATGTTTAAATTATATTATTTAATGGATTAAAAGTATAAAAATAATATATTCTTACCATTTAATATAATATATGTCATTTGAATTAATTTAACTCTATATTCAGATGTAAAAATATTTCAATGTTTTCCATATTTTAAGTTTTAAAACTCGTTTTGTCATTTCAAAAACATGATTAATATTAAATTAATTAATTAATCTTATGTGTGTTGAATTTTGAAAAATGGATTCAATATATGTAATCATTAGGTTCAAATTATGTTAATAGGATACTTTTATTTTTTGGCATTATGAATAGTGGCATTGGTAATTATTTTTATATCCATGGTTATAGGTAAATCAGGTAATTAAATGTAAAAATAATATTATAAAATTACCATAAAGCCTATAAAAGTCCAATTGGATGAATAAATATGACCCTTATTATCTATTTTTATAAATGGAATAAATTAATGGAAACTTACCTATGATTATGACATGAATATAATAAAAACTAATGAATGTGAAAAAATATCACCATCTCATTTTATATAAGTATATTAATTTTAATTAATGGATATATATAGAAGATAATATCAACTAAATATATTATTTGGAATGATAGATAAATTACCTACATTATTGAAATTTATTTTTTACTTTTTAGAGATTAAATAATAACCATCATTGATGACACAATAGTGATGTAGAAATTATTTTACTAATTTAAATACCAACAAATTAGTTTTAAAATTAATGAATGAAATATCATATCATCTAATTAATATGATGCATGAATTTTCAACATCACTATGACATGTTTAGAGTGTATTTTTTTTTTAATTTACATTCTCTATGGATTTTACTTAAATTCAAATATATAAATATTGTCAAAATAGGAATTATGGATATTTTTATGAAAATAACATTTTATTAAATTAATTTAAAATAAAAAAATATTTAAAAATTAAAACATGATAATTACAAGATCTAAAAATGTCATAAAATATCCATTTGTGGTTAATTAATTCCATATAAGTTAATATTTATAACCATTAAATAATTATAATGTTATTACCACAATTAAATTTAAATAGAATAACTATGAGCCAATTAAAATTATAAGGGATAAATTAGAAAAATAACTTTTCCAAAATTTATTGGTTGATGCGATTACAACCATATATCATCTCATATTCTAAATTGGGTCATTTTGGGGGTTTTTGGTATGGTTTGATGTTGTTATAAATTATTATTTAGGGAGTTTCCAAATGTGCCCATCACCTCAATTATAAAATGGCTCATCCTCCCTCACCTCATCACTTCATTTTTAGCCTTCAATATCGGCCATACCCTACCATATTTTTTTATAATGATACTATTTTTTATTCTAGAGGTTCTGGACATCATAAATGTCTAAATATAAAGGTCTAAAAAAGATTTAGAGGAATCATGTCGAGGAAGAGGTAATATCTTCTACTGATTCATTCAACACTCTTTATTCTTCTCCATCCTCCTAATTTGTTTTTACGCTATAAAGTAATAAAATAAGTATAACTAAAATACCTATATGTTATAATAAATATTAAATAAGCATATTTTACCTTCTATCCATCCAATGAAAAACGAAATCACCACACATGCGTACGTACCGTTTACCGTCTCCACACCGTGATGTAATATGTTTTTCACCACCACCTTACTTGGATGGATATTAAGATGGAAATAATAACTATATCTGATTATTATAACTTGAATGTACTTATGATATATTATAAACCCTCAAATTCAATACCATTCAATAATTTTGGGAATGATATCATCACTTGTGCGTACGTACGACCTACTGTCTCCATGATGCGATTCAAGTCATTCTATAGGAAATTTATTAAACTATGATTATATACATTAATTAATTGAATAAATATGATGTATATTATAATAATATTATTAAGAATTTTTTTTAACTATAACTTAATTAGCAGAACATGAAAATACTTGACAAATCTTGCATAATAACATAAATCAGTTAATATCCGAATAACAAGTGAAAAAGAAATAATACTAACAAACAGATGATGATATAATCATATATAATCTCATAAAAATAAATAGTATTATAAAAGTTGTCAATAACATTATTTAAATCACTATTCAATAAGTTCAGATACACACGAAGGATATTTTACATTAGGTAAGGGATAATTATACAATATCATTTTTATCCCAGATTGTTTATACGTAAGTTTATACTAGGGTATATTTATCATCCACATACACGTTTCTAAATTATGTAATATTATTTCTATTATTCTACAATTTTTTAATGTTAATTTTACCCTTTGTTAAATTTTTATTAAATTTTATGAGTGGAATCATTTGTAGTTATTCAATTTGAGGTACTTTTTTTTTACTTTTCTAAAAAAATTTCGAGGATGATGTTTTCTTAACTTATATTGCATGAATGGATTTTTATGATTTCATGAAACCCTATTTTTATGATTCTTATTCGACACGATTTCAAGACTATTTACAACTATATTATAATATTTTATATTTTTATGGAATTTTAATAAAAGAAAAAGTTTTGGAGGAAAAAATGATATTTTTTCCAAGAAATAATTTCAAGTATTTTATCAAAATTATTTTACATCTATTATGAAAAAAATTAAATAGGGTTATGTTTAAATAAATATTATTGCTATGATTTAATTATGTTAATGGTGGAATTATATTTTATGTGGATTATGTTATGATGAGAAGATGTTTAAGAAACCCGTTTTATTTCATGGTTTATGCTACCATAAATGATTTTTGTTTTTGTGGCACATGAAATAATGGTTTCATTATGGTAAGAGTGGGAACTGTATATCCCATAAATGAATTAGGTAATGATTTATATCTTATGATATAGACATGATTAGAATGACATTTAAACATAGTTCAGTAATACAGGGATGAAATTAGGATTGAACATGGTTCAGTAATGGATTATGTCCGCAATGAGGATCATGGAAATGATCCTTGAATAATAGGAATTGATTATTTATGCTTATGTGTGTATAAAAAAAAATTTAATGTCTTATTTTATGACTATTGGGATTAAATTTCACTTTTATGATTTATCCCATGACATGATATTGTGATCTTTTATATACAGGTTAAAATTTTTAAATGTTACGTTCTTATGATTTTTATATGATTGAAATTTCCCTTTTTTACCCTTATTGAGTATTTGAGCTCACCCTTTCATATTCTTCTTTTCCATAGGTCATGATAAATGGAATTAAGTCAAATAGGTAAAAAATGAGTCTAGTTTTTAAGAAATGAGGAGTAGAAAATGTAGATGTTTTATAAACTTGTTGTTTATGCTTCCCAGTTTCTAAAGACACTAAACCTATACTATCCTAGAGTGGGTTTTTATATTTTGTGTATTTAATATCCTTAAATGTTGAAGTATTTTCTATATTTATTGCATGAGTTGTTATAGTTGGTATCACAGAAAAGGTACTGCTAACCATTGTAACCTGTGATGAGAGAACCTTGTCAAGAACAATATGAATTTATCTAATTATAAGTTAAAATCAAATCCTAGTAACCTAGGATAAAACCTAGAGTGTCGTAAATTCAAATTTTATTCTTCAATTATGAGGTTTTCCGATTATGATTAGTGTTCCTCCATCTATGCTTCTGGGTTTTATACAATCATTGTAACCCGACGAAACATTGTTAATGCTGAATGCAATTGGGAATGTAATGATTGTCCCCCTGGGGAACAAAATGTTATGGGAGGTTGAATGAAAAATATTGTATCCATTCTCAAAAAACAATCTCATGTTATGAATAATGTCAATCATCTAAACGATCAATGGAGAGAGCAAAATTCTACTGAATTCTTCATGAGGAAGCGACCACCATCATTTAGGAGGTCTTCTGATCCATTAGTGCCTGAACAATAGATCAGTACAACAAAAAATATATTTTTAGTTCTACAATGTTATGTCCATGATTAATTCATCTTAGAAATACATAATTTTGAAGTTTAAGATGATCAATGGTGAAATATTATCATGAATACAAGGAAATGATATGAAATTGAGTACATGGAATGGGAAAAGTTCAAGAAATTATTTTTCTACATGTAATATCCAACTATTCTTCTAAAAAAGATGGATATTTAGTTCCTTGTACTTAATAAAAAGGATGATGAATTCGTGGGTACCTACAAAGAAAATTTTACAAGACATGAAAGGTATGCTTTTGGAAGAATTATCCAACCAGAGAGTAAAATTGATCGATTATTTGGTGGATTAAAAACATGTATCTGATGGGAATTATCCATAAGGGACTTCAATATCAATAAAGAAATTGTTCTATGTTATCTCAAGGTTGATATGGATATTGAAGTAACCCAACAGTCATATGTGTTAGATAATAAGAGACAAATGGAATTCAAAGTAAAATCTAATGACCACACAAAAAAGAAGATGGGTTTTACATTATGCTGAAAATGTGGAATGAAACATGGATGAGAATTTTATTTAAGGGACTAGTCAATGTTTTGTATTCAGAAAAGAGGTCATCAAGAAGTTTATTGCAGATGTGATGGAAAAAATGTCTAATGATGTGAAAATTTAAAAGGCTACACATAATTCACCTCATACACTTCAATTTTAAAAGTGAAATGTAAAGGAGAATTATGACAGTCATTTCCCTAATCTAAGGGTATTGGTGATGATAAAATTAAACAAAATATTAAATCAAATGATAATTGAAAGTCACAAGAAATAACTATCAGTGACATGGAGTGTGACAATGAAGTGGTGAAAGGTATACATACCATCCACACTAAAGTAGAAAACGATTTATTGGATTCTAGATCCACCCAGCTATTTTTTCCAAATAATTTTCTAAGGGTATCACCATATTACCCCATCAATTAGATGTTGAGTTATTTGTCACAACTCTTAATGGCACAATGGTACCATTAATGGTTCATAATTTTACTCCGGTTGAGGTTTCTGGGAATGTGCTTCCTACAAATCTTATGATCCTGCCTATAATGGAATTTGATATGATTCTTGGCATGGATTGTATTTCTCTATATGGATATCATATCAATTTCCATGAACTGGAATTCACATTTCGTATTCTAGATTAATCTATGATCATATATCGATGAAAGAGTGAATATAACTTTCTAGTAGAAATTTTATCCATCTTATAGGTCTTGATTTGTATAAATGAATGTTATTTATCACAAATGTTTGGGGGAAAACTCACGATTGAGAATAAGACCATTGTATGGGAGTTTTATGATATCTATCTAGAGGAATTGGTAGGTCTTACACCAAATCTTGATGTGTTGTATAAAATAGAACACATACTGGGTGTTATGCCTATTTCATTGACACCTTATATAATAACCCTAATTGATTTGAAGGAATTAAAGAAGAAACTAAAAGAGAATCTTGATAAGGGATTCATAATCCCTAGTGCATAATCTTGGGGAGTACATGATCAGTTTTATATAAAGAAAGATGGATCAATGAGACACTATATTGATTATTCAGAACATTAGAACATCACAATCAAGATCAAATTTCCTATTCCCCTCAATGATGACTTATTTGAACAAATACACAAAGATGAATACTTTTCCAAGATTGTTCTTCATTCAGGATATCATAAAAAAGGGTCAAAAAAGAGGATATATCAAAGGTGGCATTCCATACAAGGTATGCACACAATGGATTTATAATGATGCCTTTTGGTCGTACTAATTCCACCGTTATCATCATGGATCTAATGAAGAGTGTCTTTAAATGCAATCTTGATCACTATATGGTAGACTTTATAGATGATATTTTTTCTATTAAAATTGTATGTAAAACCATATAGATCACTTGATAAATGTATTGAAGTCCTTGATAAAGGATAAGATTTATTAAAAATTTAAAAAGTGTGAATTTTTTCTTAAAAAGATTCATTTCTAGGTTACATAATATCAAGATAAAGGATATCAGTGGATCCAGAAAAAATATAAGTTATTGAATGATGGTCGAGAACAACAACAGTAAATGAGATCCAATGTTTCCTTGGATTGGAATGATATTGTCGATATTTAATGATTTTTTTTCATGATTATCTAATCCTCTTACCAAGTTGACTTATAAAAGAGATAAGTTTGTTTGGACAGAGGAATGTGAGGAGAATTTCAATGAGCTAAAAAGAATGTTATCCAGTGCCCCTGTACTCACTCTACCTTGTAGTGGAGAATGGATTGCGGTCTACAGTGATGAATCCATGAATGAACTGGGGTTTTTTCTCAAGAAAAATGATATGGTGATAGCTTATGCCTCACGACAGTTAAAAATTCCGGAGTAAAGTTACCCAACTCATGATTTAGAGGTAGTTTCCTTCTTTAATGTTATTGAGGAATTATCTTTATAGTGAATGGTGTGATATTTACATTGATAATACAATTTTAAAGGATACATTCAAACAAAAGGATCTGATTATGTGGAAAAGAAGATGGTTGGAGTAGATTAGAGATTTAGATTATTCAATACATTTCCACCATGGTAATGGGAACAAGGCAGGAGATGTTTTGAGTCAAAAATACCATTCTAGAATATCCATGACGAGGATCCAGAAAGACCCAATATTTATGGATCTGAAAAGGATGAATCTGAAAATTTTAATGGAAGGGGATAAATCATATCTTTTTTTAAATGAATTTTTAACCATAAAAAAGTGAACATTAAGGAGGCATATAAGAATGATGTAGATCTACAAAAGATAGTAATAAATGCTCCTGAATTAAAACATGATTGTGATGGAATAATAATGTTCAGGAACAACGTGTGTTTTCATCCGATAAAATTATTAAAGAAGTATTTGTTGGATGAGACTCATATTTCCTCATTATCTATTCATTATAGAAGAGAAATGATGTATAGGGACCAGAAAGAGTATGTGTGCTATGATGGCATGAAAAGAGAGGTTGATGAACTTGTCTCTCAGAGCTTGGTTTGTCCAAAAGATAAGGTTGAGAGATAGAATCCAAAGTGGGATGTTACAACCACTTCCCCTACCAGAATAGAAATGGGAAAACATCACTTTGGACTATGTTGTTGGAAATCCCAAAACATCAAAAGTCTGTAATTCTATATGGGTTATAGATGATCACCTTATGATGTTGGCACACATTATTGCTATTACCGAGTATTTATCCCTTGATCATGGTGCTAGGATATATGTAAAAGAAGTTGTAAGATTGCATGGAGTACCACTTTACATTAAACCAGATCAGGATCTGAGGTTTACCTCAATGTTATGGAAAAGTCATCAGCATGATCTAGATACATCGTTAAGTTTCTGTATTCTTTATCATACTCAAATAGACAGTTAGTTTGGGAGGAAAATTCATACCCTATAAGACATGTTGAGATGATGCTCTATAGAATTCAAATATGTTATGGAAAAACACCTACCATTGGTGATATTTTCATATAATAATTTCTTTCAATCTAACATTCAGATGGATACTTATGAAGCCCTCTATGGAATTTAGTGAATAAATCCAACATGTTGGGATGAAGTTGGGTAATGAAATCTATTAAGACCTGATCTTTTTGATGAAGTGGAAGAAAAGTTCAGATCTATTCAACAACACATATATGAGGCTTAGAGTCAACAAAAAAATTATTCTAAAAACCAAAGAAAATACCCATAGTTTGAAGTGTGTGATAAAGTGTTATTACATATATCTTCTTGAAAGCGAGTAATGAGATTTGGATTGAATTGAATTTTCAGCCCTTGGTATATCAGTATTTTTGAAATTATGGACATTTTTTGAAAAGAAAGTTTCTGATTAGCACTTCCACCAAATCCCTATCATGTTCATGATTTATTACATGTATCTCTCCAAAATATAGTACATACAAGATCCTTCAAATCTATTATGCTTTTATGACTTATCGCTGGAGTAAGATCATACTTATATAGAACAACCAATCAATATTATGGATTGTAGAGAAACAGTTCTACGAAACAAGACCACTATCTTGGTAATTGTTTGATTGAAGAACCACTAATTTGAAGAAGATACATGGGAACATAAGGATAAGATGAGGGCAAGGAATACTTGACTGTTTGTTCCCATAGGACGGATTTCGTGGTAGAAATTCAGTTTTAGGGGGGTAGAATGTAACACCTATATGATTTTATGAAATATTTTCTTTAAATAAAATTTTCCCTTCAGTATTTGGCATTGCATGTAATCAAGAGTTTAATTAAACCATGAGACTCTATTATAATACAATTACCCTTATATCCTAGCCATTAGATTAGTTTGAATAACAATAACTAACTTATGAAGATGCATTGAAAATTCTTTTGGAATCAATTATTTACGAAAAATATAAATCAAATAGTTTTTTTATTTTCGAGTGAATTAATTTTTCAAGTAAAATTAATGCGATATATATGGGTTATATACATAATAACGTTTTTTTATTCATCCAATGGATATTTTAGTCATAGGTTATGAACAAAACCATATTTGATGTATAAAAACCTATTTTTTTAAGAAGATTAATTTTTCACCATTAAATGGGGAACCCATTTTAAATTAATATTTTGACACATTAATCATATTTATATGACATCATAAATATTTTATTTTGAATTAGGATATAAAAGGTTACTTTGGAATAATTTTTGATATTTTTCTGATAAATTTCATGTTTTAGTGAATAGTAAAAACATGCTATATTTTAATTGAGAATAACTTTTTTCCATTAAATAATTTATATGTTTAAGTTATATTATTCAGTATATTCAAAGTATAAATATAAAAAAATTACACCATTTAATATAATTTAGGTCGTTGGAATTAATTTTACAATTTACTCATATGTAAAAACATTTCAATATTTTTCAATATTTTAACTTTTTAAACCCATTTTCTCATTTCAATAATGGGATTAATTTTAAATTAAATACCAAAACACTAGTTTTCTGAATTTTTAATTTTTTTCCATATTTGGAATCATTAGGTGAAAATTATGTTAATAGGTTAGATTTATTTTTGGGAATTATGAATAGTAACTTTTGTAATTATATTTATTACCATGGTTAAAGGTAAATCTGGTAATTAAAGGTAAATATAATATTATAAAATTACCTTAACACCTATAAAAATACTATTTGATGAAGAAAATTTTCTTTTATCATCTATTTTTCGAAATAGAATAAATTAGTGGCCAGTTACCTATTAATATGACATGAATATAATAAAAACTAATGAATGTGACAAAATGTCACAATATTATTTTATATAAGTATATTAATTTTAATATATGAATAAATATGAGATAATATCTACTATATATAGTCTATTTAAATATAAAATAATTACTTAAATCATAAAAATTTATTTATAATTTTTAGAGATAAAACAATTACCATTAATGATGAAACAATAGTGAGGACGAAAATATTTTATTAATAAATATATCAATAAAATGGTTTTAAAATATTAAAATAAATATCATATGAACTAATTAATGCGATTCATAAATTTTCTAGGTGACTATTTCATGTTTTTAGTGTATTAAATATTTTTTATTGAATTTATTTAATGTCAAATAAATAAATACTCTCAAAATTGACATAATTTATATTTTATGAAAATACAATTTTATTAAATAATTTATAAAGCACAAAAATATTTAAAAAGTACAATGTGATAATTATACGATCTAAAATGTCATTATATATACATTTATGGTCAATCAAGACAATATTTTTAAATATTTATAACTGTTAAATATTTAGAATGTTCATACCACAATTGAAATTAAATAGAATAATTATGTGCCAATTAAAATGATATTGTTTAAATTCAAAAAATAACAGGTCCCAAATTTATTGGTAGATGTGATTAAAATGGTATCTAATCTAATCTTTCAAATAGGGATATTATTTAGGTTTTTGTGTTGGGTTTTATTTTATTATAAATTATTATTTATAGAGTTTCCAAAAATGTTCATTGCCCCAATTATAAAAGGGATCCTCCTCCATCACCTCTTCACATCATTTTGAGTCTTCATGATCGGCCATCACCAACCCTTTTTCCTTATCAACTTCCCTATTTTCATTCTAGAGGTTCTGGTCATCTTCAAATATGAACTCTTGTGCACTTAGAAGAGATTTAGTGAAAGCACGTCAAGGTAGAGGTAATCTCTTCTACCGATTCTTTCGAACTTCATTCTTATTCTACATTATCTTCATTAGTTGTTTCATTATAAAGTAATTACATCATTATCAATCATATTCTAAAATTTTATTATAAATATGGAACAACTATATCTCTCCCTCCATCGATCCTATGAAAAACAAAATCACGACGCATGCATACGTACGACTTATTGTCTCCACGCCATGGTGTAATCTTTTTTCACCACCTACTTACATAGATTGGTATAATTATTGAAACAATAACAATATATAATTATTATATTGTGATACTAATTATGAAATATTATACACCATCCACTTCAATATCATTCAATCATTTTGGGAATGATATCATTGCTCATGTTAATGTACGATATACCGTCTCCATGATATGATGCGATTCATTCTACATGATCATAATTTGACCATGATTTAATACATGAATTTAATGAATAAATATGATATATATTATAATAATATCATTCTATAAATGAATTAACTATGAACTATGTATGAACCCGAATATTCATTTCAGGTATGGATCTTGATTTCAGGTATTTTTTTATGAAAATGGAAGATTTGGAAAATTTATAAGTATATATTGTGTACATATGTGTACACACCATGTGTAGGGTAGTACATGTCATGTACCAAGTTATAGAGATTAGTCGTGTCTTGGGTGTGCAACAGATGAGACATAGCTATGTGGGGTGACATGGCAGACTGTTAATGTCAGGGTCGGTTGAAGCAAATACATGGAAGGTTCATTAATAGTACACACCATGTAATTTTCTTTTAATTTATTTAATCATACTAGGGTTTCATATAATCTTCAGATACCACTTCTTCTGGCCTTGTTTTTTATAGAAGTGACCGAGAGTAAAGGATCTTCTTTGAGACACTATTTCACCATCCAATGTATGAATGAAACTCTAGAGGGTGCATTGGAATCGCCTCAGTGAGTTCTTCCTTCTTCTAGAGCCTATTCTTTCGATTCCTCACATATTGTTAGATATTCATGTTTGAATGATTTTGAAATTTTTCTTATATCAACGACATTCTAGTCTGATTCAACGACCGATGTTCATGATTGTTATTTGTACAATGTAGAGGTAGGGGTTTGTTGATTTCTATTGTTTGTCTTTGATATTTACATGCTAATGTGTTGATTACACATGTTTTGGGTATTTTGGTTTAAGTAAACTAAACCCTAATTTTTATCTTCATTGTATTGTTTTTTAGATTAAGGGTTTGTTGATTTGATATTATGTGGAATTATTTGTTTTGGGAACTCCCCAAGTGTGTGTTTATTTATTTGAATGTTTTGGGCTCTTTGGTGTAGGTTGTCTATGAGGCAAACATTGTTTCATTATCATTCTTGACATGATAGAACAATTTTGATTTTTTCTCTTTTTAAATTCTTGTTATATGTAGTGGAATTGTTTAGATATGTGATATTTTAGATTACTATGGGATTATTGATATCATTTATGCATGATTTAATTGCACATGGTTGTTAGAACCTCTTGTAGTTATACTACATGGGGAATTGACACTGGGTGGTTCCTTAGAGTGTCTTTTATATTTCACGCTACAAGACCACATGGGGGATTGATGGTGAGTTCTCCCTCACAGAGTCTATATTTTACGTTATGAGGCAACCAGGGGAATTGATGATGAGTTCTTCTCTAGAGAGTCTGTATTTGTTGTGGAATGACCATAGGGGGAATTGAAAGTGTGTGCTTCCTTAGAGTACCTTTTCCTCTTTATTAAATTACTTAGACAATAGGGGTTAGACTATTTGAGCTAACCAGATAGTTAACATAAATATTGAATGTTTTCAATGGGTCTGCCAAGAGAAATCACAAACTTGGAATCATTTATGTTATGTAGTATTTGGATATACCTATTTTTATTCTTACATGATTAAATGATGAAAATTAAATGCAATTGAATATAAATGAAAATTGTAGGATTGTTTACTTTTGTGTTCTCCTATTTCATTGTTGTATATCCATTATTAACTTGTATATATATACACACTAACAATTATTCACAGATCCTATGGTGGTTGCCTACAAGGATTCATCTCACTTCTTGTTTGGGTTATGTTTTGGTCCCAAATAGATTATATGGTTGTAGGTGTAGATAAGGGAAATAACCCTTCTTCCCCAGGTATATGATTTGTTGGTTGGAGTTGGAGAGCTTATGACCAAGCTTAGGCTTGCGATGCTGTCAGAGTTTTCATGTTTTCATTGTACTTTGGATTAGTTTTATTGTATAGATATTGACTTCTTTGGCTACTTTCCTAGACATATGTGACATTCATCATTTATATATGTTCTCTAGTTGTTTTTTACTCCTATTCTTCCGATGTTTATAGGTTTAATGGTATTTTTATTCCTATAATTTTTATTATTTTTATTTCTATTGTTCATGATCTTCTGATGAGAGAATTGAATCCTCACTATCACACCCAAGGCCCTCCCTACTATTCATCATCATCTAGCATTTGAGGAATTGTGCTAGAGGCCATGTGACCAACCGGGTACGTGGAAACATTGGGCGGCATCCAGAACCTAGAAATTACAATGTGATAGCAGAGCAAGGTTCATTTCTGCTTTTTCTTCCTGTTTAGTGCCTATAGAAAAGGATACAAAGGAATGGGTATTTGGTAATATATTTTTCCCAGGATTAGGTAATCTATGTATTGGGAAAATCCAAGTTACCTTGAATATTGCATTTTTTATGGTTTTTCAATTATTACAGTTTATTTGATTTCACCATTGGGTGGAACAATTGATTAGTGATGTTATGATTCATATCATTGAGTTTCTATTTATGGTGAAACCTGATGAGATGAGGGTATTCCATCTCATGCATCATATATTCACTTTTATAGATCAAATTTCATGCAGTTAGTCATATAATTTAGGATGAATTACTAATATAATGATATTGTGATAGATGTTGAGATATATATGCAAGCTTTTGTGATACATGTCATGAAAGAATACAAGCAATTTTGATCAGGTATTAGAAAAATTTAATGTTTCTTTTGAAAGGGAACCAATCATTGGTCCCTGAGCAATTATGGGCCCCCATGGTTCGGAATTTGGTTGATCATGTGATTGATTGCACTGTTATACTTTGTGATATACATGAATTTGATGCCAAGATTTGATTTTTATGGAGTATGGGTCCCCACAGATCGGAATTCGGCACTTTAATGCTTGTTTCAGTGTTTTTATAGGGTTCCATAGTAGTTTCTAAGGCTTAAAGTCTGGGATAACATAGAATAAACGGTGTGTGATGATGAATACATTCCATGTATATTTATGTTCAGGACAAAAATGTTTTCTTTTGTACACGCCATGTAAATTTTATACACGCCCTTTAGATAACGACCATGTGACCAAATGTGTGGGTTGAGACATGGGTTCAGAAATATTTTCTTGAACACACCATGTACTAGGTGTACACATTGTGTTATGGTGATCCATGTATCCAGCCATGTGACCGATGAACTAGGACAGTGAAATCCTTCTAGTACCTTACATGTATGGCATATACACGATGTGTAGTTTTTTTCAAAGAGAACAGTGTGGTTCCATCCATGTAGAAGAACAAGGGAAGGAGATAATATTCAAGTATACACCGTGTCTCAAGGAGAACATATCTTGTGATTTGGGTGTTACATGACGAGGGTTGGAAGAAGTACACACTCATGTAAAGGCTTAATTGATACATTTCGTGTAGTGTGAATACACCCTATGTAACCCTATTTTGAAAACATGAATTATTTTACTCCTCTATTACGTTTTTCACTTCTTTGTTTCTTTTTCATAATATTGAACTAAGGTGTGCGCAATAACTTGTAGAGTTATTCCACTGAGATGTCATTCAGATGTACTCTATGTTTGGGTAATGATCACACCCCAGAAATAGTAGGCCAAAGACTACCAGCAGATACTCCTATCATGCACTTCATGAATCCAACCGTCAATCTAGTTACTGATGCCGATGCACAGTTCTGAGAAGGATTCTTGAAGATGATGCTGATATGCTAGGGAGAATCACATCTTGCTCTTTCTATGGAAGAGTTGATGTGCGTTTTCTAGCAGCATCATCCTTCAACCATATCAGGGGATCGAGGATCTCTGGCTATAGAGTCCTAGTTAGAATCCATGCTATCTATCATTGAACATCTTGAGATGCATCTAGAGAGGAGGGTGAATCTCACTACGTACATGCTACAGGATTCTTCCAATGGACAGTGTGATGTGATATCACTAGCGGGATGCAAGTGAGTTATGGCTTGAGATGATTTCCTATATACCAGCTATTTCAACTTCTTCCCAGATCCCTTGAGGGATGACCATTCTTGAGATTTCATGACTTTGAAGTAGGGTACACTCTTAGTCATGGTGTATTCTTCTTGTTTCATAAAGATGCACCACTTCAAAACCATTCTGGGGGGTGATGAGTTATTTATAAATAGGATGTTTGAGGATGGTCTCAAACATGACATCTGATCCTAGGTGAACATATTATGGTTTAATTCCATGTCTTTTATAGTCAACTAGGCAGTGATCACCGAGTGAAACCTGAGGGATTCTGGAGCTGTGGTCCAGGGTGGTTAAACATCCAGAGTTGGTACCCTTATGAATGAAAGCAGGAAGCACCACATGGATACTACACATGCAGATCCCAGTAGTCAGGATTTTCCTTCAGGTAGACAGGTGGTGTGATACCAATGTGGAAAGGGAGGACATAAGAAACCTCACTGCCCAAGGGACACGATTTAGTTATGATATTGTGGCTTGATTGGACATATTCATCATTTCTTAAATGCCATCCTTCCTGTAATTAGTGTGGGAGGATCTGTTTTGCCTCCTCATATCAGAGGAGGGCCACTAATCAGACATCGAACATGGTGCTGGAGTTCTTTAGGACATGTAGGCCGAGGTGGTGGTCGTGGGCATATTGGTCAGACACAAGGTTTTCGATAGATATAGGGTGGATCATCTTAGTAATCTGATAAAACTTCATAGGGCCATGACACAGGTCAGTCTTTTTCACTGAAGTAGATCCAGCAAGAGTAGGATCCTAGACCCTATACGATTAGAGGTATGATTATTATTGACTCAAAATTATCTTATACTCTTTTAGATATAGGTTATTCCCATAGATTTATATTTGTTCTTATTGTGGATATCCTTAGGATCTAAATCTTTACATCTGCTGATATCATGTTACTGGACACTCCATTGGGAACTAGAACAGCTAGTGTAGGTCAGTGCAGGGAGTGCCCTGTTGAGGTTGGTGGGTGTCACTTATTATGGGACCTTTATAAATTAAATATAAACAACTATGATGTAATTCTAGGAATAGAATGGTTAGTTCCATTCCAAGATATTGGTGATTGTTATCATTGTAGGGTGAGTTTCAAGTCACCAGAGGGCAAGTTGACTCCAGGTAAGGGAAAATGGGACTTTCAGACAAGTAGAGATGGACCCGAGCATCATTGGTTGAGAGGTGATATATCCCAGATTACTAGTATTTATTATGATTTCCAGGAGACATCATATATGGAACTTCCTCCATTGGTAGATCGTTTCAGGGATGTCTTTCCAAATGACATTTCAGGATCACCTTCGGAGTAAGAGGAATATTTCAATATTAAGATTGGGATAGGAGTGGCACCAGTGTCTATTCCTCTTTATTGGATGGATACACTAGAGTTACAGGAGATCAAGAAGCATTTAGAAGATTTACAGGAAAAGGGTATCATATGACCCCATACTTCTCCTTGGGGTTCGCCTGTTCTATTTGTGAAGAAGGCAGATTGTACCCTTAGACTTTGTGATGATTTTCGGAAGATGAACTAGTTTATGGTCAAGAACCGATATCATTTTTCGTGGATTGATGATCTCATTGATCCTCTTTGAGGAGCCCAGATGTTCTTGAAAATTTACATGGGACTTGGTGATCAAGAGTTTCATGTTAGACAATAAGATATACCTCTTACATTATTTCGGAGCAGGTTTGGTCTATATGTGTATGTGCTCATGTCGTACGGTCTCATGAACATGCCTGTAGTTGTTATGGAACTGATGAACCAAGTGTTCCATCCATACATGGACTCCTTTGTGGTAGTTTTCATGGACGACATATTTGTGTACTCTTGCACTCGACAAGACCATGCCATCCATTTTGATATCATTATGAGTACACTGAGAGAGCATCAGTTACATGATATTCTCTCAAAATTATACTTGGATGGACCAAATTCACTTCATGGGTCATGTAATTTTAGATACAGGAGCAACAGTAGACCTAGAGAAAGTGAGAGCTATATTTTCTTGGGAACAACTGAAGAAATTCATTAAGGTACAGAGTTTTTTGTGGCTATATAGTTTCTACAGATGTTTTATACATGACTGTTCATGTTTATCAGTGCCCCATACGGGCAGACTAAGAAGGGTGTGAAGTACCACCGATCAGATTCTTGTGAGTCAGCCTTTTAGAAGCTAAAGGGAAGGTTGACTTCAGAACCGATACTAGTTTTTCCAAGGCTGAGAAAAAGTCACAACATTTAATGTGATGAATCATGTATTGGTCTGGGAGCAATGCTTATACAGGGGGAAGGATTCGTTGCATATTGGTCTCAGTATTTTAGGCCACATGGGAGAAATTTCCTGATGTACGATCTCGAGTTGGCTGCAGTTGTTCATCACAAGCGTTGTTGGAGACATTATCTTATTGGATAGAATTTTGTGGTGTGCACTAAACTTAAAATTCTCAAGTATATATTCACCCAGTGTGACCTAAATTTGAGATCGTGAAGGTGGGTTCAGTACCTTCAACCCTTAGACTTTGTGATTACCTATATTACTGGAAATGGCAATGTAGTGGCTGATGTGTCGAGCGGGGGGACTCAGATACAAGAATGTTTAGGAAACTAATAGTCATTAGAAGGTCATGGATTTGTTCTATAATATGAATTTGGAGGTGCACATGATATAGGGGAAGGTGTTTCTTTATTTTGTAGTTGTTACCTTTTCTATACTTGATCGAGTGCGAATGAGGCAGCTAACAGATTCTGATAGCCTAGTTCTATGGGAGGGTTTTTCAGGAGAGGATCATACTCCTTGGTGGACCATAGGTGAGGATGGGGTCTTGTGATATCATGGATGCATAAGGGTTCCAGAAGACATATGCGAGGAGACTATGCGAGACTTTCATACCTCATCTTCGTTAGTTCATCCTGGAGTCACCAAGATGTATTGAGATTTTCATCGTCAGTATTGGTGGATATGTATGAAGAGGGATGTAGCTCGTTTTGTTATTAGATGTTACACCTTCCAGCAGGTGAAGGCGAAGCAACAATGATCAACCAAGATTTTACAATAGTTACTCATTCTTGTTTAGAAGTATAATGATGTTTTAATGGATTTCCTGACAGGTTTACTGAGGTCGATTTGAGGGAATGATGTAGTTTGGATTGTCATTGACAGACTACCAATGGTTGTACACTTTTTACCAATCAAGGATACCTTTAGTGTTGATTATCTTAGGAGGTTGTACATCCGAGAGATTGAATGTTTCCATGTGGTTCTACACTCTATCTTTAGAGATATGGATGCCTGCTTTACTTCTCATGATTGGTAGGGATTACAGAGGGCTTTGGGTACACAGGTACTTGTGAGTATAACTTACCATCCACAGATAGATGTTTACTCCGAGAGCACATTTCAGGTGTTGGAGGACATGCTTCGAGCATGTATCATAGATTTTGGAGGTTCTTGGGAGAATAACATACCTATAGTGGTCTTTTACAGAAAAAAATAGTTTTCATGCAACAATTCATATGGAAAATTATGAGGCTTTTTATGGTAGGCTATGATGATCACCAATGTGTTGGCTGGAGGCCGAAGAGGTAGCTATGCTGGGACCCCTTCTTGTATAGGAGAACACAAAGCATGAGGAGTGGATTCAAAAGACGATGGCTACAACACAATCAAGACATAAGTCTTATGCTGATCGACTGAGAGGACCTCCAAAGTTCAAGGTCAGAGATCAGGTTTTCCTATGTGTCACACTAAGGTTGGAAAACAGGTGGATTATGAGATAGGGGAAGATTTCACCAAGATACGTTGGGTCACTTTAGGTTTTGGAGAGAGTCAGTTCAGTTGCATATCGGTTGTAGTTACCTCATTTGTACCGAGTTATGCACAAATTCTTCCATGTTTCTTATCTAGAACGTTACTTCTCAGACCTCTCTTGAGTTTTTTTAACCCGAGGTGGTTGAGTAGGAGGTGGATGCATCTTTTGAGGAGAATCCTATCCAGATTATTGATTACAATGTGAAGGTTCTTCGTCACCTGTCTGTTCTATTGGTATGAGTGTTGTGGTAGCACAACTGAGTGGAGGAAAAGACTTAGGAGAGGGTGACCAATGTGTGATCGTAGTGGTTCGAGCTATTCAAGGATTCCTCTCCACCACCTTATAAGAGAAATTTGGTGACAAATTTCATTATGGGGTGATGTTTAAAAGATCCTAGATCTTTATTTTAGGTATGGATCTCGATTTTGTCTGCTTTTGAGAAAAATAGGAGGTTTTGGAATTTTTAAATGTATGCACTGTGTACCCGGTTTACAAGTACAACCATGACTTGGGCATGTAACGGAAGAGGCATGGCCATGTGGGGTGATGTGGTAGACCGATAATGTAGGGGGCTGGTTGAGGAAAATACATGGCATGTTCATTATTAGTACACTATGTGTACTTTTATCTTTATTTGTTTAATATGATCAGGGTTGCGTCTAATCTCTAGATTCATCCTCTTCTAGCCCTGTTTCATCTTGGAGTGACCGAGAGCAACAAATATTCTCTGAGCTCCCATTTCTTTGTCCATGTTCTGATTAAATCTCTTGAAGGTGCATTGGAATAGCCTCAATGAGTTCATTCTTCTTCTTGAGCCTCTCCTCTTGATTCCTCTCCATTCATGAGTTATTCAAGGTTTAACATTTTTGACCTTTTTTGTAGATCTATGAGGGAAAAAGATGATTCAAGGGATGATGTTTGATATTGTTTTTCGTACAATGTCGAGGTATGTGATTTGTTTCCTTTGGTTTTTTGTCTTTATATTTTTATTCCAAAGTACTAATTACCCATGTTTCAGGTATTTTGGGTTAATTAAATTGAACCCTATTTTTTTATCTCCCATGGAATGATTTGTGGATGAAGTGTTTGGTGGTGTGATATTATGTGTAATTTTATGTTTAAGGAACACCCAAGGTGTTCTTTTACTTGTTTAAATTTTTAGGTGTGTTTTGTCTAGGTTGCCTATGAGGCAACCCCTGTTTCCTTATCTTGCTAGATATGATGGAACTTATTGAATTTTATTTCTAGTTAAATTCTTGTGATATGAATTGGAATTTTTTAAAAATGTTGTAGTTGGGATTACTTTGGTCTTCTTGATATCATTTATGCACGATTGAATTGCACAGGGTTCTGAGAACCTTGTGAAGTTAGAACATAGGGGGAATTGATGTCAAGTGCTTCCTCAGAGTGTCTATATTATTTCTTGCTATAAGAACACAGGGGGGGGGGATTTATAACGAGTGATCCCATTGAGAGTCTATAATTTATGTTACGATCCCACATGGGGAATTGATGACGAGTTCATCCCCAGAGAGTCTGTAGTAGTTGTGGAGAGACCATAGGGGGAATTAAAGGTGTGTGATTTCTCAGAGCATCTTTTCATTTTTATTACATTACATAACTAAAAGGGTTAAACTGTTAAAGCTACCTAGTGGGTTAACATAAATATTGAATTTTTGAAATGTGTCTTCCAAGACAATGCACAATCTTGGGTTCGGTACTATTAGGTAGTCTTCTAAGAAACCTGTTGTCATGGTTACTTGAATAAATGATGAACATTGAATGATAATTAATTTAAATGGAAATTGTAGGATTGTTTAATTTTGTATAGACATTGTTCTTTGATGCATTTCCCTGATTACCTTCAATAAAAATACTCAGTGGAAGTTAGGAATAGATCATGCGGTGGTTTCCTACTTTGATTCGTCTCACACCCTATATGGGTAATGTTTTGGACCCAAACAGATTATATGGTTGCAGGTATAGATAAGGGAAATTCCCTTCTTACAAAGGTACAAGATTAGCTGGTTGTAGGTGGAGAGAATAGGACCAATCTTAGGCTTGTGATTCTGTTAGATCTTTACTGTTTTCTTTGTACATTGGTTCTGTTGTATTCCCAACATATTTTCTTGTTTGGATACTTTCCTAGACATATGTGACATGAATCATTTATATATGCGATCCAATTGTAGTTTACATTCAAAAATTCTATTTTTACTTGTGTTTATGGTACTTTGCTTCCCCTACTATTTATTATTTTGTATTCCGAAGTGCATGCTCTGCCAATGAGGGAATAGTTTCACCACTATCACACCCAAGGCCCTTGCTGCTATTTAGTAGCCTCTGGAATGAGGGGAAATGTGTGTTAGGCCATGTGACCAACCGGGTATGGGGAAACATTGGGAATCACCTGGAACCGGGACACTACAACCTAATAAGTGTAACAAGAACTTATCTAAAAAATCATGAATAATAACATAAAGAAGTTAATATCCGAATAACGAGTGACAAAGAAATGTTAATAAAAAATTGATGATAATATAATCATATATGATATCATAAAATTTATTATGATTCCATAATAGGCCAATAACATTATTTAAGTCATTATACAGGAGGTTCAGATACTCATGAAGAATATCGAACATAAGGTAAGGGATAATTTTACAATCTCATTTTTATTCATGATTGTTTATACTTTAGTATTCACTATGGTATATTTATCATCTACATCCATGTTTCCTAATTATGTAATATTATTTCTATTATTCTACAATTTTTTAATTTTAATTTTACCCTTTGGTAAATGTTTATTAAACGGTATGAAATGAATATTTAAGCATTATTCAATTTGAGATACTTTTTGTATTTTTTGGAAAAAGTATTAAGAGAATGTTTTTTTAACTCTTATGACAAGAATTAATTTCTATGGTTTCATAAAACCATATTTACTTGAAGCTTCATCTACATGATTTCATGATTATTTAAAAACTAAATTCGTATCTTTTAAAATTGCATGGCTTTTTATGAAAAGAAATTGTTTTTGAAGAATAAAGGATATATTCCTCATGAATTTAATTTCAAGTGTTTTATCAAAATTATTTTCCATCTAAGATTATGCTATTTAAATAGGTTTATGTTTATAAACCCATTATTACTATGATTTAATTATGTTAATGATGTAAAGATAATTCATATGGATTATGTTATGATGGAATGATTTTTAAGAAACCAATTTTATATCATTGGTTGTGCTATAATAAATGATTTATGTTTTTATGGAACGCGTAAGAATGGTTTCGTTATGAGATGGGTGGGAACTTTATCTCCCTCCTGTGAATAGAGTAATGATTTATATCTCATGAGATAAACATGATAGGGATGGAAATTATATTTGGTTAAATAATACAAGGCTGGAACGAGGAGTGAACTCGGTTCAGAAATGGACTTTGTCTACAATGATAGTCTTGGCCGTGAGCCTTGACTAATATGAAATGATTTTCTATGCTTATGTGTGTATGCCACAAAATTTCATGTCTTAAATTATGACTATTGGGATTATATTCCAATTTTATGAATTATCCCATGACATGATATTTTGACCTTTTATATGCATGATCATATTTTCAAGTGTTACATTCTTATGATTATGATATGATTGACATATCTCTAGTTTCCCCTTACTAATCATTAGATATAACCCTTTCATATTTCAATTTTCCCTAGGTAATTAATAAGGGTATTAAGTAAGATATGTCCAAATGGAGTCAAGTTTTGAAGATATAAGAAGGAGACAAAGTAGATGTTTTTGGAAACAACTGTTTATATTTCACAGTTTCAAAAGAAACTATTCATATATGGTCATGGCATGGTTTTTTTATGTTATGTAATAAATATACTAAAATTTTTAAGTAATATCTACAAGTAAATTATGATCCGTTATAATAAATATCATTCATTTTCCATCATTACCTCATACAGATATTTATAAGGACATATTTAATGTATATATAAAATATGTGTAAAATATTTATACTAATTGAGATATTATATAACATATACATTATGAAATTCCATTTTTGGGGATATGATAACGTCACTCATGTGTAATGTGGAAAAGTACCTCAAAAATAAATATGATTTATTTTTCACTAATAATTTACATGTAAAGTGATGAGGATAATTTTGAACAATATATGTGTTATAATTGACACCATAATGATACTGAAGGAATATTTATCATTATGAAAATATAATATATGATTTTTATCCTTACACTAATAAATGAAAATGTCATTTTTGTACATGTGGAATACCACCACCATGAAGCGATGTTGTTATTTATTTCATCACCACATCATGAGAATGATTTAATTAAGTATGTATAAAATAAATAAAAGGGTAATTATGATATTATGATCATTATGGAGAGATATAAATAATACATACCTTCAATTGATAATATTAATTGAAAATGGAAATATTACTTGTACATATATATGGCCCACCATATCCATAGTCATAAAATATGTCATTTATCATAACCATTTTTACATGATTTATTTAAACATATCACTGAAAAATAAATATGGTAATTATATCATTATTATTATATAGATTTCTAAATAATGGAATGATGATCACAATCAAATCAATTTTTCCATTTTGAAATAATGAACCCAACATCCTAAAAACATACGATGAAGACATAACTAATATTATATTTCAATGTTTTATTAAAACAAAACAAAAAATATATTTTATATATATGGTATGAATAATATAAAATTTTCTTCATAAATGAAACAATTTATTAAATCTAATTATATATGAGTTAAAATATATATATGGAAAATCTAAACATGAGGAAACATTTTTCTAATCTCACTTTTTTATTCCATGTTATATAAATAGCGTGTTCACCCAAAATTTATATTGTTTTCTATTTATAATCATCATTATAATTTTAATATTAATAATAAATCATAAAACATGGTATATTACTCTTCAATATTAATTATTTCATCCAAGGGGATATGACTTGATAGTTACCAACTAGTATAGAATTTCATAACTAGATTTTCTTTCATTGGGTTGTATTATTTTTAAAAAATATTTGATATTGTATTTTTATGTGTCTAAAGACAATATATTATATTAATTTTTATATAAATTTTTTGTTTCTAGTTGTATATTTGATGCACTTAATGAATTAATTTATTGATTCTCCAATTCAATGGTATGACTTTGAAGGGTTATTAATATTTGATTATATTTTTATCTATATATGTAGGTTATTAACCTATAATATTTTATGAGGTTTTTATACATAAGTATACACATTATTTCATTAAACTCTTTATTTTTATGATATGTAATGTATAAATTATTTTATTCATTCCTAGTTCATAATATTGAAGAGTCACTAAAGTAGAAATGACATTATATAACAATATCATTTAATTTAGAATTTTTTATGATCAATTTTAATTTTGAGGAAATAATGTGATATTGATTTATTAAACTAAATATATTTTATTCCATTATGGTATGAATTTGTATGACATTTTTAATTTCTATTTCCTCTATATTGATTGAAATAACATGAAGGAAATATTTTTAAAAGAGATAGTAATGTTTTATTTTCTTGTAGATTATATATCATTCCCTTCTATATAAATGATTTATAAAATGTTTTTAAACATATTATTTTATAATAAAATGAATTCCTAAATCTATTTTACATGATCTTCTACCCTCTGTTAAATTTTCTTAATAGGTTATTTCATATTGTTTAATAAATGGGTATCTTTTCATCGACTTTTACCAAATTTTTTGAAATGAATGTTTCATAAATAATTATAATATGAATGTATTTTACCATTATCTTTTACAAAGTTGTATTTTAAGATTCAATAAAATTATTCAATGTTTATTTTCAATAAATTTTATTTTTGATATATTTTGTGAAATTACTTGTTTTAAAGTTGATTTTCAAATAGAAGAGTATTTTTTACTCAAAAAGGATTTTAATGATAATTTATTGGTTTTTATATTCAGGAACATAAAAAAACAATTTTGTTACTTTTGATACAATGTGAATATTTTTTAATGATTCTATCTAAAATATTTCTATTTATTGATTAAGAATGTTAAGAATAAATTTTTATGTAACCCATTTTTCCGCTTGTTAATCATATTTCAATGTGATTGGTATGAAACCCCTTTATTTTTCAAGGGTTAATCATGTTGTGAAGCTAATATTGGGGTTTTCAAAAATTTTATGAAAAAATAAATGTAATATGTACTTTATTCATGATAAGTTTCCTGGAAATTGTTTTCTATTAAATGTTTTTCTATTATAAACAAACGATGTTTCTTATGTTATTTACCAAGGATGAGGGGTTCCATAATAATAAATTTATGGGAGGGATCTTTATATCCCTTTAATTAATTGTGTACTCCATATTTGGACGTTGAACATGTTTTTTTATTAAAATTATACAAATTTGTTTGGGGAAAAAAGTTCTAATATACCGATATGTATTATATATGATTTCTATGGGATTAAAATTGTTCATCTTTTCATTATTTCTATCTCATGGGTAGTAATTAATGATTCTACTAAATAATTCAATTTTTAACGCCTGAAGACATATTTTAATGTTAGATGATCTTGGTATAATTGTGTATTAATTTTCTTATGTTACACTTGTGCACATTGGTTATGTCATAATACCCTTATACTATTCTTATGATTCATAATGAAAATAAATTTATAATTATTATTTTATACATACTGAGAATTTGATATAAAATATCTTAAAATTTATTTCCAAAATGTTATAACTTATAGTTTGGAAAAATTATTTATAGAAGTCTTGTATGGATAATGATGATTCTACAATACGGACTATGGAAATCAGGCTTAGTGGGAGATGATGAATATATTTATGAAATAATTTTTTATGAATCCATAATGTAAATAGTATTTTATAATTATATAAAACTCTAACCATAATCATTTCATGAAAATATATGTTCTCCAATATTAACCTTTGGATGTTGTATATTTTGGATATCAAAAATTAGGTCACCTTCATCGATATCAATGAAAGGAATATAGATTTATGTTAACCATGTCAGATCTGGGTGTGTGTATAAATTTTTATTCTAAAATCATATTGATTTAATTAAAAGGTAAATACATTTATGCTATAATGAGTTTGATAGGTTCAAAAAATCCATTTCAAATCAACCAATGCTAGAGACTTCAGATATGTAGATTTCAACCATAAAAAGGTGTTTAATCAAAAATTGTAACATTATATGTATATCATTGATTCCATAATGTTAACATTTTATATATGGTTGACTAAATGGGATCTTTATGATTCATTGATGTCATGAAACCATATATTCGTGGAAAACTGAATATAGTCACTACGATGGACAATCTATAAAAGATTACTATTTAATGGGATTTGTTCCCATATTTTTTCAAATGGATATTCCATGACTAAAAATATAATATTTAGATCATGGTTAAAGATTAATCCACATGTAATGAGAATGATGATGGATATATCATTAGGAAAAATTCAAAAAATGAATAATGGCGATGAATCTTGGGCCAACTGCATTTAGTTGTTATAATTGCAATACTAAAAGAATAAAATATTTAATTCCAAAAATTCTATCTACTAGGAGACTTCCAAATACATATTTGTGAGTGACTAGGCACTTGATTGTGAAAATAGAACCAATTACACACTTTTCACTCAAATTGGAAACTCTATTCATATCCTAAGGGTACCTGGTGGACCCCATGACTTTTTTAACTCTTCATTATTGTTCCATAATTCCTAAAATAATATTAAATACATTTGAAACCATGTGTATTTAAAAAAAAGAAAAAAGATAAATAAAAAAATATAAATATAAACAGAATATTTCAATGAATTTATATTAATACCATTAATGAATGAAATCACTATAAACAAAATCATCTTTCTAGTCGTCCACCTCAAAAACATGTAATCGAGTCTCATCCACTTACTAAATGAGAGAAATATTCTATATCATATAATATAATCAAAATCAATTCCCATATTCCTCTAAATTCATGGAAATGTTCGTGATATACTTAAGCATGTTCTATCCACCACCTCTTTAGTAAAAACCTCACAATATGTCATTCTATTCAAATAGAAACAACCAATTTTCATTTTCCTATTGTAGTTGAAATCTCAAAGAAGAAGTATTTTATAAACTCCATATATCACTATAATTTATTATTTATTTCAATATATAGGTATATATAAACTATTACAATTATAAACTATTGAAAATAAAATTCCACATTCATGAAACGTTATTATAGGTTTAGCACAAAAACCACCACTCCTAACTAATGATCACGTGTCACTTAATTTTGATCATGTGGTTTCTATACCATGACCCATAAGATATAAAACCCCTATAAAATATAAATACTTACCCAAGAACAGGATATAAGGAATAATAGTGAACCAAAAACATTAGTCTTTGCTTGGGTGGATAAAAGATATGTATTCTATAGAACATCACAATAAAATAGTAAAATATTAAATAATATTATGTAATCCAAAGAAAGGTCAAATTCCAAATATTTTATGTCTATAAAGGTATTGAAATTAAAAATAAAAATGACAGAAACCTATGATAATATAAATCTATGCTGAGAATGATATTTTCAATAGATAGATTCGTTACAATATCCAATGAAACTATCATCTAATTTATAAATTTTTTCATATATTATCCACTATATTAAATAAATATATTTATAAAAAACATATCACATTCAAAAAATAAAAATCGAAATATCCTCATTAAATTTTTTTCAAAGGAGTTAAAATCCATACAAAAATTATAAATATAATCAACATTTTTATTTGACTAAATAAATTTATCATCCATAAATAACATGGAAAAGATGTCAATATTGGGCCTAAACACCCAATTTATTTTTCACAAAAAATAACTAGTGAATTAGTGACTTCAAAATGAATTTATAATTAAATAAAATGATGGTTGTGCCCTCATAAATCTTATCATATAAATGATATTATTTAATAATTAATCAAATCATAATGAAAAAAAATATTGTCACAATCTATCAAAATTATTTTAATTGATCTAATGAATAATTGTTAGTTTCCCCTAATATAAACTTATCACTATATCCTAATCTAGCTATTGATAATTGATTTATAAACTAAAATATCCATTTTACTTTTTAGTCAGTATCTTTGGTGAACATTATAGAGACATAATTGGGAATGCAATCCTCTTGACAATATTTAGTTTTTTTATATACATATCTACCACAACTCAACATGAACCATCTAATCGATAGCCAAAAATATAATGGCCGCTCATGGGTATAGTTTTATGCCACACCCAATATTCTTCCTTACAATCAGTCTTCTATTCAACTCAATGAATACATCAATAAGATATCTCTCTACTAGGGGAAAATATTTTACTATTACATGAAATTAATAAATCATTAAACATGCATTATGAGGGGTAATTATTTCTGGTTTTTTATATAAAAAACAAATGTTTTAATATTAATTTCAAATTAACACTATATTATATTCATTAATAGTGAAGTGTCTCACTATCCCTCCAAAATATTCAATGGAAAAAAACATCACATGTCACCCATTAAATATATGTATGAAATAGAATGATATTTTTTCAAGAAGAATTTGAAAAATGTTGTAGAGATTATATAAATCACCAATTCATGATCTTAGTTCAATTTTAAATACTTTATATAGTCATAAACATGATTATACAAGTATATGAGTTGATGATAATTCTCTATAGAAATTTATAACAATTTAATTATTCATTGTATAATTAAATAATGGGATATTCCAAATTGAAAATTTGTATACAAAATATTTAATAAGATACACACTATAATGATAATCACGAGAGTTCATGCAATAAATAAAATTCAATAATATTATGAAAACAATGTGATTATCAACTAACTTAAATCTCATTCATTTTAACCTCCTTATCATTAGAAATTTGATTCATAATCATGTAAATGAGGAAAATTCATGGGATAACCTATAAAACCATCACTATAGTCTAACTATATATTTAGAAATTGATCCTAATATTATTAAAACAATTAAAAAGATGTTTTATTTGATAGGGGAACCATTCAACCATTATACAACACTCTTCCCCCCACTAATGTAATGACTCGAACATTTATATATAACTTTCCTTTTTCTTTTTTAAAAAATGTCTTATTATATATTTTGAATATAGGAAAAAATGCTTTTATTTGATTTTAGTATATCCAATCAGATATAAAATACCATTAAGAATAATTATCATTGTTAATGTAGTATTTGAACATTTATCATATGATTAATGTAAATATAGTGTTTTCAAAAATCTTATTGACATGGACAATGGATGTGATAGCCACACCAAGTAGGATTGTAAACAATAAAACCCATTAATTAGCGATTAGAAGGGATATAAAATATCTAATCATCACCCTGGACTAATACAAATATAATATACCACATCAAAATCATGAAATAAAAAATTTACTTGAAATGTTCAAACTCATCGAGATCATATCCTCGAGAATGTACACTGAACCGCCCCATGAATGTATCATCGTCATGCACTATTCCCTTATGGTGTTTCCTGGTGTATAAAAGGGATATATATCAAGACCATAATAATATGAATATTTATATTTAATTTTCAATATAATAATCTCCATATTCTATTCGTATCACTACTTTATAATTGACTTGGATTTAGATTCAATAATAGAAAAAGAGTATTTTTTAGTCTGATTTAAATTCAATTAAAGAATTTATTTTAATAAATAAATGGATTTTTTAAATAAAAAATGTTATAATAAACTATTATTATTAATTATTTTCTAATAAATATATATTATAATATATATTTTATGTAGTCATATGTAATTTTTATAAGGGTTTAAAAATGTTATTTTTAAAAAAAGTACCATTTCTCTACAAATGATGATATTATTTTAGAATTGATAATTCAAATATTTAGAAAATAATTTTGATAAAAAAATATTATTTCTATGATAATAATATATAAATTATCAAATGTTAATTTTTTTCATTATTGTCTGATACATTTGAATTTTTGGGAAAAGATTAAATACCATATAAATATATGGTGTGTATTATATCACCATAATGACCCAAAAGTGATGAAATAAATATTATAAAGGGTATCAACAATTAAATATAGGATTTCCATTTATAATAATTTGAATTTATTTATTTTACTAATTTAATAAATATATTATGATTCCTATAAAACATATATTATAAATACTGTTTTAAAATTATTTATTTAAGGGTATAACTCAGATCCAAATAATCAAGGGTGTTATTTTATTATGTTCGAACATCAAAAAATATGAAAGAATTAAAACCTATTTTCATTTGAATAATACTTATGAAAAAAACGAGGGATGGTTTAGGGTTTGGTTTATATTATTCTATAGTGTCGAAAACCAATGTTTTAGAAATAATAATGAATTCCCCACTGACGGTCCTATAAGGAGTGATGTGTGATCTCTCCTAGTGGTGACATAGGGTTTTCTCCAAGCTGCTCTGGGAGGTATAGGGTTCCTTCCATCGTTATCCTTCACTATCTTCTCACTCCATCATGGTGTGGTTATGGTCTAGGTCGTGCGGTGGTGGTGGGGTGTGTATCAATAAATACCTAGTTTGCGGGATGATAGGTCCTCTAGAGCTCTATCGAGCAATTTCATTTATCCTACCCTGACGATTTAGGATGCAGATGCTTTATCCCACTCCTATGATGTCCTCTCCCATTTTCTCCAATGTAACATCCTATATTGTTTTTGTATAGAGGAAACTAGTTTTTCCAATGTCGGACCTAGTAGGACATCTGATTACACATCATGTTTCCCGATCTAGTGTAGTTTTGGGTTCATATGGATGCTCTATAATTCTAGAGTGACACCGATGACGATCTACCCATTGGTCATCCATCATCACTGACCTAGTATGGATTGGTTTTTTTCTCCAGTTCTATTTCCTATTCCAGTTTATTTCATCTATGGTGAACCACCTATGTTCTTATTTCCCTATACCAGAATGCAAGACCCCACTTTTGTCTAGTTTGATGGTCTCTTGGGTGATTTTGGATGATTCTATTTATCTAGGTGGTGGTGGTTCTCTTGGTAGATGGCTTGTTCTATAACATTTCTATGGTCTGATAAGGATGGGTAGTGTGCTACATCTCAAGAAGGATGATGTGTGAATTGGTCCCAATGAGGAAACTATGAAGGGTGGTGAGGATGTCATGTCATGACGTGTTCTCATTGTTTTGGGAAGGTCATTCCTAGGCAGCATTCCATAGCTGGTTTGTTTTTTGTTTTCAAGTTGGCTTCTTGTTTTATTCTCTTGGGGGGGGGGGGGGGGGGTGGTTGGGCCGGGATAGGGTTATCTATACAAATCACCAATGAATCTTGTGGTTGTCACTTTGCGTCAAAGTGATTTATTCTATAAAATAAAAAAAATTATTTCGTAATAAGGAATTTCTAACTCATTTATTATATAATCCCACCCATGATCCCATTTATTTTCATACAAAATCTCTTGAGTTCGTCCTTAGTTTGACCACCCCCCCCACCTAGATTCCACCCATGGTTCTACACATCTCTTTTAATCCCCTGTCATGAATTTGGAGGCACACATTTATGGTATGGGATCCTCATATTCTCTTCTACATTCATGTTTCTTTATTATCATATGCCTTATATTTCCAATTCCTAAAATTGGGATATGTATTTCAAGGTCCCTATTACTACTCAACATACTTAAAAATGATGATAAAACCCATTATCTCTTATCACCCCATTTTTTGATTTTCTATATGACATGATTATGCTTTTGAAATTCCACCTCAATTTTCCATCCCAACAATTTTATATTGAATATCAATATGGATTTCCTATCATGGATGTTCACCTTTATCATCATATAGTTATTGATTATGGAATTAAATTTATTTATTCCACACTCCATGATAATTGAATAAAATTTGATGATAAATGATTCCATGTTTTATAATCTATATGGAACAACTGAGTATGATAATGAACTGAATTTTATTGATGTACCCCATAATTATATAGATCTCCAATGCATTGGGTAATGTTTAGTCTCAAAAGACATCAGGTTTGAACAAGTAGTAAATATTTTTCTATTAGGGGACTTTTTGAAACATGATTTCTTGGATGTTATCATTCTCCAATTATTATGATGTATTATGTTATGATTTTACCACATATCCCACATTTCCTTTATATTATCTTGTTAGATCATGTCTTATGGTTCTTGTTTATGAATCTGAAATTTTTTATTCCCAATTTATTTTCTTATTTCTAAACATGTATTACCTTCATCGTGTTATTCCATGTTTATTCCAGTTATAGTATTTATAGCTCACACTTTTCTTATGTGTGTCCTTATGATATCTCATAGAGTTTTATGCATTATGGAATGTTATAATGATTTCAATATCGATAATGTATTCATTGTTTCAAAATGTAATATAATATACCTAATTCAAAAAGAATGTAGACTTATTGATATTCTAGGATGTATTATTTGTACTTTTAGGTAATAAATACATAATTAATGTTTTATAAAGAGAATGTTTGTTATAGTTTGTATTATAAGAAATCATTAGTTAATTTTGGGATTATGATTTTGAATAAACAAGTGAAAGACATAGTGATAATACTATGTATAGGAAAACATCACTAATTTTTTTTAATAATTGAGTAAGTGTCTTATTATGAAAAAAAATCTTTTTTAGACACTATAAGATGATGTGGCTCTAGCATAGATATACGTATGTGTAAATTCATAAAAAATGTTATGAGATAAAATCCTACAAGAACTGGTGCATTTCAATGGGCCTTAGTTCACTCCTAAATTTTTACTCCTAAGGTATAAGAATTGCTAAATTCATATAATCATTACAGACAAATATTAATAGAACAAAACGATACCCATAAGAATATATGTTTGGAAATTTATCAAGGATAAAAAATTTTAAAGCCTATAAATTCATATGTTAAATAAACACATTTAATTTATGTGGTATCCATTAAATATCATTATATTACCATTTATGTGTTAAATTTTATTAAAATAGTCAGCCATATTTTTCCTTTATTCTAGTCAATAGGATTAATTTGGAGGAATCTGGTATACAGTTAATGTAAAGTGTAATGTGATGACTTATCTAATAATATTTCCAACCCAATGTGAGCTAGAATTAAAAACATTTTCAAGATACTATCTCATATCACTTGAGATTCGAATGGAAACATATATCAAGAGTAGAGCCAAAATCCTACTAAGAAACATCTATTGGCAATTGAGATGTTTTTTTGGAAAATTGCTCCAACCATAAATGGATCATATAATACCTTAGTCATGGAATGATAGATCAACTCTAATGAGAAGATCTTATTTATCCTTAAATGTTATGAGAAATAGATGAAAATTATAGTTGATTAACATATGGAGGGAGAACATGATCAGTAGTGGAAATTGATGAAGAATATTAAGCTTGAGTAAGATATCAAAGAGATAATATGAGAGGAATTTGGGAAAAATAATTTCGATAAATATATTTCTCATGAATTCCAATATAAAATTGAAAGGGGTTTATATTTCCAAATGAAAAAATAAAAATAATCTATTAGGGTGTATGAGGAAAACATCACAAGACATGCATGATTCAACTCTAGATTTTTTGACGCCTGAATTCATGGTTTATCTACTATTTAGTGTGTTAAAATTGGTATATGAAATGTCCAGGAAATATGAGATGTGATAGCTATGAAGAAATTGTATAATGTTCCGTCAATGTTGAAATCAAGATCAATGAATCATAAGGGTATCATAGGGTGCTGAAGCATAAATTAGTGTTTAATTCTGATGTTCAGATAGAGAAATATAATCCTGACATGATATTTTAGAATCCCACTTGTCAAAGGCAAAAAAATAACACCCCAAAAATTACTCAAGGGGGGGGGGGGTGAGGAAATGCTTTAATCATGGGAGGGAATGGAAGTTAGCTAGAGATTACTGATAGGGGAAACCAACTAATGTGATTAAGGAAATGAATTCATTATTCGACCCTCATCTGATTGTTAATTTCATCAACTATAAGGAACCTTGTCACATTGAAAACAAATTTACTAAGCCAACATTTTCCAAATACAATAAATAAACTACAAGGTAACCGTGGTGGGATTTTCCCATAAAAAGTGTTGAGAAAAATCCTGAAAATTATGTAATGATATGTACTTTAGTTATTTATTAATGAATATATAATTTTTATTTTGATTTTAGTTCTACACGTTAGATTATATCACCAAAGTATTGCAGGGATATTCAATCAACTCCAAAAATCATGGAAGTAGAGATGTCAGTGAAAATTGGGAATGAGGAAATTATTGCATCTTGGGAATATAACTCCACACCTACAAAAGTTTCTGGTATGAAAATCCCAGAAAGCCTTTTCATACTACCATTAGTGGAATTTGAGGATAATATAGTCATGGATTGTCTATCCTTATATAGATTAATCATAAATTACCATGATGGGGTATTCACTCTCTATATCAAGACTTGATCCCAGATTCTATACATGTTCAAGGTGGGGGATGAATATTCTTTACCCATGAAACATCAAGCATGGATTACATTTCCCTATGATCAAAAATATCTTTCTAAAATGATTGATTCTAAGGAAAAGATATCCCTTTATGACATTCCCATCATGTTTGGATACACTGATGTGTTTCCTAAGGAGTTTTTTGGCCTTCCTCCAATATGAGATATTTTAGTTTCAATTTATCTTATACCTGGGGAGTTACAATTTTACAAGAATATATATTGAATGGGTTTTGTGGAACCTATAGAGCTGAATAAAAACCTATACGAGATTATAGATATAGTGTTCATATTCCCATGTGCTTCCCCATAGGTTAAACTAGTCCTCTTCATCATGAAGAATGATGAATCAATGCCCCATTACATTAATTATCATGATATTAGTAAGATTACAATAAAGATAAAGTTTCCTCCATCATGAATTGATGAATTTTTCAAAAAACATTGTGTAGTATAATACTTATCCATGGGGGATATGTTTTTGGGATATTACTATGTTAGGGTGGAGAAGGAGGATATCCCCAAGACTAGTTTTTTTAAAACATATGATAACTATTAGTTAATAGTAATTCAATTTGAAATCACTAATTCTCAAAAAATATTCATGGACATGTGGAATAAACTCTTTTGGGATTAACTCAAAAATTTGGTAGAATTTATAAATGATATTATAATAAAATATATAAATAAATAGGAACATGAGAAAAATATTATATCTATGATAATGACCATGCTAATGGATAATCAATATTCCAAGTACATCAAACATGAGATTTGGTTGAAGGAAGTTTCATTCCTGTGGTATATCATGACACAAAATATGATATCTATGTACCCTTAATAAATAGAAGAAATTGAAAGATGTATGATTCCAATATAATTTAAACATATTTATAATTTCATTGGATTATCTTGGTACTATCTTCAATTTGTGATATATTTTTAGTGATTTTATAGCCATCCAACCAAACTAACTAGTAATGGAACCAAATTTTCATATAATTATTTCTGTGAAAATCGATTCATGGAGTTGAAAAGGGGGATTATCAATTCACCTATACTTATACTACCCACAAGTGGATAACATTCTGTATTATTTAATGATGCTTAAATGAAAGGATTTGGCTATGTGTTAATTTCAAATGAAAAATTGATAACCAATGCTTCCAGGATATTAAATGTTAAAAAATAGAACATCCCAATGCATGATCTAATGTTGGATGAAGTTATGTTTTCTTTGAAAGTATTAAAACATTATCTACTTTGGGGGAAGTGTGATATATATATATTCACTAGAAAAACCATATCTATATATTCACATAGATAGAGCTTAATATGTACCAAAAAAGATGGTTATTGGTGATGAAAAACTATGAATGAAAACATTTCCACTATACTATGAAAAAGAATAATATGGAAGATTCATTATGTAGAAATTTTCAAAATATTATATCATTGAAAATATATTATAGGTATATGTTCCTGTTATATTTGTAAAGGATGGACATGAGAATATAATATAGTAAGAAACTTTATCAGTCCTTGCACAATTTATTTTCTCAATCAACCCCTCAGTAAAACTTAAAGGATGAAACAATTGATGATGGAATTCCAAATAAATTTGAAAATTTAAGATAGGTGGAATCCTAAGTGTCAAATTTAAATGAATATAGAGTTATAATACATGGGTCCTGAGCATTTATACTCCGAAATCATTATTTAATGAAGGAGTTGTTGGATGATGCACATAGTTCGAACATATCTATCCATTTAGGAAGAACAATGATGTATAAAGATATATGAAATAACTATTGGTGGGGAAATATTGTGATGAAAATCGTGGATTTTACATCATGATATCTTATATATCATCAATTTAAGGAAAAAATGAATAAATCCAAGGGGATAACATAACTGTTACCCATAACTATTTATAAATGGGGGAAATTACCATGTGATTTGTCACTAGTATATCAATGACATCAAGATAAAATAAATATATATAGTTTTTGGTTGATATTATTATTATGAATCCACAATTCATTGTGATTTGAGATCATTTTCATTCGATCATAATGCAAGGATAAAAAGTAGATAAGTTCTACAGCTGCAAAAAACACCATTATCGACTTTATATGATCAAGAAATAATATTTTCTTTTATATTCAAGAAGAGTCATTGATAGAACCTAAGTACTGATTTTAAATTCAATAAACACTTATCTCTTTCAAACAGATGGCCAGTTTTAGTGGATATTATAAACACATGAGGATATGTTGAGAGTATTCTCAATTGACATCAAAGGAGAATAGGATCAATATCATTCTCATGTATAGTAATCATGTGATAAAAAATTCCACTCCATCATCAAAATGAAACCCTATGAGGCCCATTTTAAGAGTAGTTGAATAACACATGCATGATGGTATGAAAAAGAAAATCATGGAAAATGATAAGACAATTTAAGTTGCACATAATGGATACTCAGAGTAGAAAGATAAACTATGCTGGTAATAATCTAAGAGACCTAGATTTTTATGTTGGAAACATATTTTTCCTCCACATATCTCCAAGGAATAATTCCATTAGATTAGGGAAGAATGGGAAGATTATTCCAAGATATATTGCTCTATTTGTGATCATTGATTGTTGTGGAGTGGTTTCTTAGTGACTAGTTATCCCACACAACCTATTTGAAGTACATGATGTATTCCATATATAAATCTTGTGGATGTACATACTGGAACACTCACATTTAATCAATCCATTTGTTTAACCATTCGATTATGATCTATCATGTGACGAGAAGATGGTGAAAATCGTAGAGCATAGAGACAAAGTTCTATAGAATAAGACATACACCTGGTTAATGTGATGTGGATAAACCACAAGTTTAAATAAGAAATATGGGAATAAATTAAGTGATGTAATAGAATTACCTTTATCTTTTTAGTATGGGAAAACTATACTTTTATGGTTTCATTTCTGAAGGGGGAAGATTGTAATTATCAGAGCATTTTTAAATTAAAGTAACCATTATTGTTAACCATATGTCTTATTATATATTATGTATATAGTAGAAAAATGAACTTATTTGGTATTATTAAATCTTATTATATTTAATAGACTATTAGGAATAATTCACATTGATAATATACCCATTGAACATTAATCATATTGTTAGTAAAAATATAGTGTTTAAAAAAATCCTATTGGTTTAGAAAAAGTATGTGATTGCCTCAACAAGTAGCATGGTACCCCAGGAAGAACATTTTCTAGAGATTATGAGGGAGATAACATCATTGTGATTTCATATTAACCAATCTCTTACTGATATCTAAAAACTTAATCATGAGAAAAATCATTTATGGGATAATTTGAATCCCATCGAGACATCAAACCAAACAATTTACATCGAACCACCCCATGAAACTATCACCATCACACACCCTATCCATATGGTATTTTCAGGTACATTAGACAAATTTGTATAAATATTATAATAATATGAATTTTAATATTGTATTCTTAATATAATAATATTCATATTTTCTTATTATCGTTACTTTATAAATGATTTTGTTTTTTGATTCAATAAAACAAAAAGTGTATTTTTGTGTAATTTTCAATTTCAATAAAGGAATTATTTTTCATGAATTAATTGATTTCTGAAATAAATAATTTTTTAATAATATATTATTAATATAAAAAATTAATATAAATGATCATTTAATTTTTATGAAGTCAAATTTAATTTTTAAAAGGGATTGAACACTGCAATTATTAACAAATCCATTATTTTCAATTTATGTCGATTTTACTTTAAATTTTAAAATTCGCATAAATGAAAAATTTATTAATTAAAATATTATATTATATTTCTAATCATATTTTTGAAATTATCCAATAGTGAGTTTTTTATAATTTTCCGAGACATTCAAATTTTCCTGTAAAAATTTAATACTGTATAAATATATGGTGTGTATCATGAAATCATAATTACCAAAAATAGATGTAATATATACTATAAAGGGAATACATGAACAAATATATGTCCTAACATTAAAATAATGTAATTTTAAGTTATTTTTTATTTCTGTAAAGAAATTATCAATCCTCCAAAACATATAATATATTTTAATGTTTTAAGATCATTTCTTTTAGAGTACAAATAACTTCCACATTACCAATGAAACTATTTTAATAATTTAATCCATTAGAAATATAAAATAATTAAATCCACTCTTTAGAATATAATATGGAAAATTTATTTTCTAGTTTTTTTATTTGGTTTTTTATTGTATAGAGTCAATAACATTAATTCTAGAATCAATAAAGAATTCTACATTCATTTACCTTATAAACCCACCCACTCTCACATTTCTAATCCCTAAAAATCCATGTATCAAATACTTACCCATTTTATCCCTCCCTAGAGTCTTACAATGGTTCCACCAATTTCTTATGAAACCCTGCTCAAGAATTTGGAGTCACACTCTCAAGGAATGTGATTGACACCTTCTCTAATTTATTCAAGTTGTGTTATTATCATATTAATTAAATTTCCAAATAACAATCTGTGGATATTTATTTTAATTACCCTATTTATACCCATTTCATTCCCAACTAAGGATATAACCCTTTCTCTCTCATCAACCCATTTTATAAATATTTAACTGATGTTGTTTTACTGTAGAAGTTCCACCTCAATTTTCCATGCCAGGCAGTTTTGTAGTGAATACCCATAAATATTTTGAATAATTGGTATTAAACATTATGAACATATGCATAATTATTGTGGAATTACATGTATCTATTCCATACTCAATGATATTTTTCTATGTGGTGAACCTAAGAATGAAATTGAATTGAATGTGGTGGGTGCAACCAGAATTATATATCACTCCAATGCATTTGTAATGTTTAGTCTCATGAGACGTCATATTAGGCTGGGGATTAAACATGATTCTATTATAAGAATATTTTCATCATGAGGTCTCTATAATTTTCTTAGACCTATGTTTATGATGTTTTTATTTATATTGTTTCCAAATTTTCCACGTTACCATAATGTAATCATGTTATATCATGTCTTATTATTATGGTCTATGATTATCACCCCTTTATTCCCCATTGATTTACCTACCGTATAACATGCATTAAATTTTTTATTTAAGTACCTTATTATTCCCATTCTTGTATTTATATATCATATCTTTATAATGTGTGGTCTCTGTTTGTCCCATTCAATTTTACATACAAAAAAAATTATGAACAAGCTAATGAGGTTTTCAATATATAGGATGTATTCCTCGTCTTTGGTTGTTATGTTATGTACCAAAATTCAAAAAACCTATATATCTCAGTATTCTTGTGATTATTATATGAAGTTCTCTATAATAAATCAAGAATCATTTTTTAATAAAGAGTAGGGTTTTCATAACTAACCTCCCTCATAAGATAAACACATAACCTTTAATAGTCAATTACCTAAAAGAGTCCACTATCCATGTTTGATTGATGTATACTAATGGCTCCTAAATATTATTAACAATTTTAATATGAACTATAATAATATTACTATGACTAATGATATCCTCTATATAGTCCTATTACATATAAAACATTATGTCACACCACATGTACACTCCATTTATCCAATCCAAACATTCTCAAAAATATTTACCATCAAAAGTACTTAAGTTTATATTTTTAATTCAAAGGAATTGAACTAAATTATAATAAAATGTCACAATAAAATATTAATAGTCTGATATTTTATATAATTTGTTTCTAAAATGATGGGTGAATACCATAAAAATAATTAACAACACTTTATATTATCTAATTATACAGCTCCTCTACCAAATTTATAATATTTTCAGTTTCTAATTGGAATAAAGGGTTACAATGTAGAAATATATTTAAACAGATCTTCAATTATGATATAGTATTATAAAGATACTACAAAATAACACGGTTTATTTCTCCACTGCTTTTTAATCTCTCCATAAAATAATATCTCTATTAATGGAATAAAATGTTCCTCAGTTTTCAATATTATATGAAATTATATATCTACTTCATCCAATACTCTCCATCATTCATAGAAATACATTACTCATAAATTGAAAAGATATATCCCTATAATAAAATTAATGTTACTCTTTATACCCACCCCAATTTCAATTTCAGTCTCTATTAAACAAAAAAATGTACCACCTAAAACCTTCCTTTCCCAAACTCATGGAATCGTCAAAAAATATATTTAAATACAATTACACAAATGGATTATCACATGTATAAGTTAGATTTTTATTATTACACTACACCAACATCAATGAAAAAAAATCCACCCAAAAAATCAAATATTATAAATACATAAAATTATATTATGGATGAGTCTATCATGCATTGTTACATTGTTAGAAATAAACTGACCCTTCACACCACTTCCTAACCAATAAATGTTCACACATAGAATCATTTATACCCTCTTAATACCTATTTTAGTTATCTATTTTATTTTATATGTTATGTTCATTTAGTATATAATCCAAAAAAACTGAGGAAGTCCTCAATAGTTGTAACATTAAACCTCATATGATAACACTATCACATTGATAATATTTTTTCATGATCCAAAAACTCAACATTTCATTATAATATACAAATGAGATTTTATGTGGACTATGAATCCTAACACAAATAGAACATTTTCTTGTCAAAATAACCAAAGGAATAAAACACAATTTATATTAGGCATTTGTTTTTCCATATTAAAATAAAAGACCAAAATTAGAATATAACACCCATAGATATGATAAAATTATATATATATATATCAATAAACATAAAAATTATTATGTTAAAAATAAAATAAAATTAAGATACTATGATTCCACATTAAGGGGATAAATACTAATATCATACCCCACCAATTCCAAATAAGTCATACCATCCATGTACTATTTACTCCTAACAACTCCCTCAACACGATCCTGTTGACATAGATAATAATATATTATAATGGGTTTGTCATAAAATCATACTAATATGTGTCCTCCTAAAATTTCTGTTATGTCATGTAATTATTAACTATAAATCATAAATAAACAATATATTGAAGTATAAATTATTTTATCACAATGTAAAGAATAATATACCGATCATTAAATAAAAATCACATGACGTCCACCTAATTTTCCCCAATTGAAACACATTGTCATTTCAAACTACACGTCAATCACATACTCTCTATATCCACAAATTTAATGATAGTATGATTATATATATTAGATAAAATTACTGCCATAGAATGAAATATGTAACCCCAACAAAAAAATAGGTTGAATGAATTTCTATGAAAATAAGTATTTAATATCTTTTTGGAATACATAACACCTCTTCAATATTTTCCTTTATGAGAAGCACATCCATCTAATAATGACCCAATTATACTTAAAATGAAGTTAATATACTTACACGACATAACACTAACACCATATATGCCAATAAAATATATAAAATTAGTGAATTATATATAAAGTCATAATTTATATGAAAACAACTTTCACAACATATTATTCAAAATGAATTCATCAAATCTCATTCAAATCAGCATCTAAACTATATATATATATATAATGAGGAATCCCATAAAAACTAAACAATTCAAATCCTAAACAATTAACCAATAAACCAACACAACATAAAAATATTTAATAAATCCTTCTTAAATTCTCAGCTTAATACATATTACTATTAATTGTAAAAAATATTATCTAATAAAAATATAAATTATATTCGACAAGGAATCCCCATTTGAACAATAAAATACATTCAGTTTTTTCCTTCCCAAAAACTCTCTTTCCTCATCTCAATTAAATCCATTTATAATTTTTAATTCTCAAACATGAATTACAATAATTACATTATTTTAAAATTGAACTTTATTAAAGGTTTATTCCAATTTCCCTCTTCTACATATCCCAAAAATTATTAATAAATTTAAAAAAAACCAATTGATTCATATTAATGAATGATTATTTACACAACATAATTATAAAATAATTATTTTATACTCATAAAATGGATGTTATAATCTATGAATTCAATCAATCATTTAAGAATGAGACATCAACATACCAACTAATATTATCATAATGTTCAATCCAAACCAATAAATATTTTGTTAATAATATATTAATCGTAAACCAATTTAATTATCAATTATATATTCCAAACTCATTAAAACTATGTAATATTTTAAATTAACATGAATTGAGTAATGAATATCATATATTTAATGTATTATACCCCATGAGAATAAATAACTAAAAAATAAACCTAGGGGAACTCATGACCCCCAAAGGGACCCCAATATATCATTTAATATTCTTAGAAATCATTTAAAATGAATAAATATCTAGGTGATTAAATTAAATCTCACTAAAACATGACATTGTGTCCTATGCCATGTCATGATATGGGTTGATCACGGATAATCCAAGAACTTGAAAAAAAATTAATATTTGTCCCCTAGAATATCTACTAATTATTTCATCCTTATGTTCATGTATCGGATCAAAAAAAATATTAAGGACAATAGAATATATTATCACAAACAAATATTTGAACAATGAAATGAATTCATAGAGTATATTATATAATACATAACTTTTTTAGGTAATGCTGATGAAACAAGATGTGTTAATTAAATATTTTAAATTATAGACCCAATAAAATATATATCTTTAACAAAACACGCAATAGATCTATTTTTACACAACCATGTACTAGGGTACAAAACCACACCATATTCTCAACACAAACTAATTATGAAATACCTCAAAATACAATAACCCTATCCATGACAACAACCTATACTAAATATATAAACCACATAAACTATCTAAACACATGAAATAGTTATTCCAACAACAAAACATGGATTTTTATAGATAAAAAATTTCAATTTTACTCAAATTAATTAAATAAAATATCACTTTATAATATAAAATACATTTAAATTAATTTATAATCAATAAATATAAATTTAGACTGCCACTGTAAATTTGAAGACCATGTTATGGGTAAATAATAAATCACTTTTCAAATTATCAAATTCATTGATCGTCATTTGTAATGATATATAATAATCTCATAACAAATTTATTTTTACAAAACTCATATTCTTTATTTCTTAGTACACATATGATATCAATAATATTTAATAATATTGATACAAATGGAATATAATATATAAAAATATATAACTTAGATAAATCAATGAACATACTCCATAATATTTATTCAATTGATAGTTTTAATTTTCAATAGCTGTTAATTTTGTACTATTATTTTCTTGAATCATTGAATACGTTATACTCTACATTGTCTATTATTAATCTTACCCTTTATTCATTAAAAATTTAAACTATATATATAAAGCCATGTATTTATTTTCAATATTCTCATTTTTCCTCTATGTATAATCATCTTTAATTATGGTGAAATTTTAATTTAAATACTACATATTATTTACATGGTTAACCAAACATTCTCCCCAATATTCTTAATTCAAGTGATATAATAATCAAAATTCCAAAAAATTAAATATTTTAATTTAATGTAAGAAACATTTATAGGTTAATTTTGGGTCTCACATTGGGAAACATCTATTTAGAGGCTCTGTCTTAATAAGAAATCAGAATATCATTCTTGAATAAATTTAGAGTGATAAATACATGAAATATATGTAAATTACATTGCATTTTAATTTCCTAATACACAATGTCACACTATACTTGGAATTCAAAAATGTCAATATATATTCCATAGTTTTGGATGTATTGTTCCATGATAGTATTCCTCGACATAAAACCTTAAAGGAAAATTATTTCTTGATTGTTGATACATTTTTCTTATTCCACATTAATATAGACCACTATGTGTCATTTTTATACTTTTTTATTAATTATTTATTCCCTGAATAAGACAATCTACATCCCCAAACTATACATTATAATTAATTTATATTTCTAGTTTGTATGTTGACATGTTACCCACTGATAGAGTGGGATGTCCCTTGGTGGTCTCATGCCCTATGGAAAACTTAGCATGAGAAAAACACTCCTTCCCATTTCTACCAATAGATTTAAAAACAATTTTATAACCCCTCAATATCATTTCATACACTATGAAGAACCACACATCCTCATCTATAAAAAATTTAGAATCAAGATTGATATTTTCCATTGCCTTTACCCTGGATGTTTCTTTTTCTTTCATTCCAATAAAATTATCCATTACCTTTTCAGTTATTAGATATTTTCTTATATATTTCATGGAAATTTGTTTTGGGGAATTATATTAGTTCTTCCTAGATTTGATTTTGAGAATATTATTAATATAATGTACCATTGAATTGAATATTAAATATTTAATACTCTTCGCATCTAAAAAAAAATATTTTTCAAAACTAACTCTCTTATCCACAATCATGTTATTATAATATAATGAATTCTATCTATTTATATTTATTCACTGAATATATAGAATCCCCTGGGATATAGGTATTTCCTACAATAACTGTAACTAAGATTTCATACCTATTTTCACCATGGATCGTGTATAATTTTGTTCTCACTAGAAATGAAATAATGAGGTTTCTAAATCCATGTGAGGGGATGATACTAGTCCTAAAACAAATTTATATAAATCATTATTCTATGTGATTATATATATTAGGATAATGTGATTAATACTCTCCTTAAAGACCTTTTATTCCTCTAGGAAAGGGTCTTGTGTACAATATGAATCCTAAACAAATCAATATCCTACATTTAATGGTTCTAATTAATATATTGTGAGATGGAACATTTCAAGATGTATTCCTATAATGAAAATGGAAAAGGTCATACTAGTTTAGAAATAGATAATTCAATGAACCTGAATATATATTCTATAATGGTTTCCTTGGAATTGAATTAACACTTTAACCGGCAATAGTAGTGGAGGTTATTTGAGATTCTAATAGTATATGGTAACTAAAATAACCCCTATGTATGTTTTTCTTGGATAAACCATCCTCTTGTACCATGAAAAAAATAAATCATTAATTATATGAAACCCCCATAAAATATTCCTTTTGATTAGAAGATATAGAGGGAGAGAGATCATATTCATTTGAGAATCAAAATAAAAAAATTCAATTCATGCAGTCTAACCATATCATGAGCTACGAAAGAACAATAGGATTTGGTGAATCTATCAAGAGAATTCGTAGATTTTCACCAATGATAAAAATGAGCCACCATGGAACAATTGTGAAGTTACAAAGCCTCCATTTTTCCCAAAAAATAATATAATAATATTTATGATTCCATAAGAAATCCTAGCGGCATTGTGACTCTGATGATAAACTGGAAAGTAGTATGGATTTTTGTTTTAATAAAGGGTCGTAAAAATAATTAATTGAAGAATGAAAAACATTGGGGGTCATACCTATCACTTGTTTGGTGTAGTGGAAGGTGGACCAACCAAGATTGATATCTAGGAAAAAATGTGTTTTGTATCACTGTAATTTGGTATAAGTTACAAAAATGCAAAAACTAAAAAACATAGACAAAATCTTGTCCAACTCCATAAAAACATTTAATTTTCATTCTAAAATTTTACAATTACTTGTAATTTTTCTTGTATGAATTTCAATTCATAAATATCCATTAATATTTCAAAAAGATTTTGTAATGTAGCTCCATTATTTGTATCAAATTTTGTATATTCATTAAAAAATAAAAATATATGGACATATATGATATTTTAAAAACCATAGAAATTTACCTTTTTTGAAAAAAACTCTAAAACACAAATTAAGACTTCTCAACCACTTACTGTATGATGATATTACATGTTTCACTATCTAATTTCATATTTTATCAATAATAACTCCCATTCTTGAGATAACAACACAATCTATCATTCATTGTTCTTGATAACAATCGGAATGCCTCCCCATATGATATATTATTCGGTATAATGGTGAGGGGGAAAATAATATATTAGGTTTATAATTCTATCAATATTATAATCATAAAATAATAATAAAATAACAATTTAATTTCCATTGAAAATAATCACAATAAAGGGAATAAAAAAGAATATATTTTCAATATAAAATGAAATGATTTCATATAAGAAAACATCATAACTGATATAAATGAAAAAATAAAAAAAATTAATTATGTGGTTATAATAAAACATTAATAATCACTTGAATCTAATAAATAATCCCTATTCAGCTACTACATCCCTATCATGTTTCGAACATGTTCTAAAACCAACATAACCGACAAAAGGTCAACACAAACACACACTCACACTATGGTGAATGTGTGGGAAATGATAAATATATATTAGTTAGATATCACTATATTCTTATAATATTATATTTGATTTGAATTTTTATACATAGTGAATATAAATTCATAATAAAAAATATATAATCATTCATGTCAAGTCAATATTTGCTAAAATGGGTTCCATAATACATAAACATACCTACATTTTCAAATGCTAAGAAATAATCACCGTATAAAACATATCCCATCGCGTACATGAATACTATAGTTATAATTTCATTCCAATCCGTTACTAAACCCAATGATACTAGGTAGGGAATCTCATCAAGTCATAACCCCTTCCCTTTCTCTTAGGTTAGGTTATATAACCATTTTTTGAAACATTGTATCATGCCTTGTCAAATACCATCTTCTATGTATAAGGATCTACATGTCATCATGGTCAGTGAAATTATACTCCAGTTATTTTCTTCCACTCCATTATAAATCCAATAAATAACTTACCTCTAGCCTCGTAACTGATCACACATTTTACACATCATTCACTCTTATTGAAGTCCCTTCCCAGACCTTACTAATGGAAAGGACTAACATCCTCATATTGGATCATGACATATCACTCATGGTTGTTGAAGAGAGAATCTTCTCACTCAAAGTTATATAATGAATAAACATCAAGAAAACTACCTTGTAACACACTTCAATTTTAAAAGGAAACAATATGATAATTTTTATTCTTTAAATTCTACAAAATGCTTAAACAAACTAAAAAAATATTTTTTAAATGTTATAGTTATCATATAGCTGTTGAAATAGAAAAAGTAAATGATATGAACAAAATTATAAAGAATTATTTCACACATATTTATAATATGAAGTTATTGGTATATAATTAATTATAAAATAAAATAAAAACTATTGAATATAATATAAATGTTTCTATATAAATAATTTTTTCTTTGGCCCATGTAAATTTATATAGATAAATTATATTATTCACTATATATGAGTGATATTAATGATAGATAAATGTTTTACATCTAATAAATAGTTCTGTAATTCATCTAATATGTTATATTTTCATGATATAATAAATAAATCAAATTCTAATCTTAAAAATATAAATATTTTAAAATGGATTTTTTCCCACATTATAATAGGGCACACATTTTGAAAATAAATTTTGAAAAATTGAAAAATTATATTTAGAAAAAAACACCATTTATCAAATAGGAATATAAATTTATTATCAGGGTTAAATTATGGTATTTTTCAAAGAAGATTCATTTTTGGGATGAGTAAAGAAAAATATTGAATTTTAATTGAAAGACGATGTATCGTCATATTTATTTTTATTATTAAATAATATTTAAATTTATTAAAAATATAATCATCACAATTATATATAAATAAATGCAATTTATTTAATTGGAATAAATTTCACATTTAAGTTTGGTATATAATCAATTCAATGTTTTAATCTTTTTCAATTTAAAAACAGTCTTTCTCATTGCGTCAATGACATTATTCGTAAATGCATTTTTTAAAAATATATAAATTGAATTTTTTATAATGGATTAAATTATTGTGATGATAGTTTCTAAATTAGTTAAAAAAGTATTTTCCATATTTATGGCATAAAAATGTTACTGTGGTAAGAAGTTTGATTTTCCAATGTATAGGTAATATAATGAAACAATCTAATGTTAAAAGGTAATGGATAAAAATATAAAAACATTTGAGCACATAATGGTTTGGTGATGTGTCTGTCGACCCTAACCAATAATAACAAAATTAATTAATAGAAAAATTCATGTAAATTATGTCAACCCCAATATGGATGGATTAAATTATAGAATAATTATTATTTAATAACAAAAATCCAGTAATCCTCTCATATAAATACAACCCCTCATAACAACACTTCTCAAAACAAGCATTTATGTTCCTCCAATCCCTACATAACCCAAGACTCCTCACTCTCCCCACATTAATATGCTGCTGGTATCACCAAAATACCAAATCCAATGTCCTCAAGGGGTATCTCAAGGAGTTGATTTTAAATATGAGGATAAAGTATGTAAAACTAATGGGAAGAAAGAGGTAATAGTTTCTCATCTCGCATTTATTTCTAGGAGATTTATGCCTTAGTCACCAAATATTTATATTTTGTGGAGTATATTCTTCCTTATTATATATCATATCATAGATCTCATTTTATTCAAGTTATTCATTTTTTAATTTGATAATTTCTCCTTTTAAGGTTCACATTAATTGACAAATTCCAAAGTGTTTGGTATTTATTAACTCAATTTTCACTCCAGGATTTAAACATCTATTTAATGATTATGTCGTTATTAGATTTTTGTGAAAAGAATTTTCAATATATCCTATTATATTTCATCTTATATTATGTGGATCTATAATGGATACACATAATTGATTTGTTTTATTAATGCTCATTTCAATGATATGATATTTATATGGGACTGTATTTCAAAAAATCATATATTAATGATTATTTTTAGTAAAGTAAAAAACAAATTTTTATCATTCAAAGAAATATCATGTTTTTCCAAAATTATAAATCTTTAATTCTATTATTACTCCTTTATATAATTTTCAGGTTATTTTTAATGACAGTGTTTCATTAATGATGGGTGATGTGTTTCAATTTTAAATGTGATTCTAAAAAATGCTTATCTTGAAATCAAAAAGAGATTCTGTAATGAGTTTAAATTATTTTTTTAATGATTTATGACAAAAAATTGAAAATATTAATGTTTTTAATTAATTATATCTTATTTGATAATTAAAAATTTGGTGGACTAGAAAGCTTCAAGAATTAATTCTATAACTTATCACATGGTTTCCCAAATAGCACAGGGAAAGTCCACTACATCTTATCATGGAGTGGACCAGATGGAATGGGGAATCCCATTACATCATAACATGGCATGGGTTGAATAATGTCGAGTAATATAATAATAGCTTAATTTGGTAGTAAATATTTTAGAAGTCAATGATATGGTTATTTCATTTAAATGTGTTTTATAAGGGGTTTAATGAATATTATGCATGATGTCAACATAATAGGTATTAATTGGTTTCAATGGGTTATAATTATTTTCATTGATAAAAATATATGTTCTTTTTCAAGTGGAAAATTTTAATTTCAGTTCATCAATTAGCATTGATGATAAATGTAAAAATTATATGATTTTTATTTTTTCACTATAATAACAATTCAAATTCTATTATGTCCCTTACTGAGATTTTTGTTCTTATTGATTTTTTTATTTTTTTGATAGGATGTGTAAGGGAGATGATGAATTCATTTAGATATTTGTTAAGATCATTCATTAATGAAGTAATACTTTGTTTTATGGTGTTTTATATAGTGAAGAATGTTGGTACATAGTATAAATTTCAACTTGTAATGTATGAGATTAAATTTTAAGTGTTTATAAAAATTATCTAAACCTATAAAATGAATAAATCATAAAATTATAATTCTAGTTAAATAACACTATATTATTTAATGTTTATGTTTGGGTTCTTATAGTTCGTATCAAAGGACAATTTAGATAAAATTGGATCTCAAGGTAATGTTAATAACCTTCTTTCAAATATTCTTCCACAGGGTTAAGTTACAGTTATATTAGATTTAATGATTTCCATTATTACTCATCTAAAATATAGAAATTCAAAAATTGTTTTCCCCATAAAATACATGGAAACTTTATTTTTATGGAATATAGATAAATACATCTTTCCAAATCATCAATCCGAGACAGTCAGAATCTGAAATGATTAGTTTGTTTCCATAATGGATTAGTTGACACAATATTTAAATGGTGATGGTATCCATGATAGATTGTAACACTATCTACCATGATGAAACAAGTCTATAATAAATAAATATTTTAGGAAACATCCTCTATCATTTAGTGGATAATATTCTCTATTTTCAGCTGAATATAGGATCAATTCGTAGGTGTTGATATTTAAAGACATTTATTTTTTTGTAACTTCAAAAAATATATCATGCCATTTATCATTTTGAAGGTTAATTTGAATGATTATAGAAATTTTTTAATAATAATACATTGAATATGTCATTGATTCCATGAAATTAGATAAATTGAAGAATTTATTCCTTGAGGAATATTTCCCCATGTTTGATTGACTTAGGATGGAGAATCAATTATTTAAATTCATGTAAAAGGATGATGATTCATGGGAAATGTACGAATCAGACATAAAAATATTAAAAAGGCATGTTCCTATTTTTCTTATAGACAATAATAGTAAAATTAACATATTTTTATCATTATTGAATCCAAATCTATGAAGTTCTTGGGAATCATGATAATTTAAATGTTATGAGAAATTGGATCATTTTGCTAAAATTTTGAAATAGATTTTTCAAAATCATATGTTCAATGAGATGACAAGAGTAAGAAACTTCAAAGTAGGATAAAATGAAGAATAATACAACTAATAACATTCAAGGTAGGACAAAAAAATAAGACATGTTTTTAAAAAGATATTTGAAAGAATGTTAGATAATGTCTAAGAAGTATTTTCAGTGTGTTCAGTTTTGTCCAACGATTCATGAAAGTATATAAAAGAGCTCTAAACAACCAATGATTGGGGTAACATATACCTATATGATGGTGATGTGTTTTACATGGAGTGATTTGACCATTATGTTAATGCGTTCCCAGTGTTTTTTTTCATAGGTGATAATCATTATTTTCTAAAATAGAATGGTGTAGCATTGTAAATTACCAAAGCTACAGTTCATGTTGCACTATTTGGGGATGAGAAGAAAGATCTAGCGGTCCAAATATTATTTGAATAATGATAATATAAATAAATTATTAGGTTCCCCTTTTTTCTATTTTAAGTAATGGATAAACATTTGGTAGAATTTATTGAGTTTTGATAAATTTTTTAGGTACCTGCATCTCTTAAGTTTATAATATGAAAAATTTTATTTTCAGAATAATGAATTTTTTATAATTATAATATTTAATGATAAGGATATCATTTGTGGTTTATATGATCAATGATTTTGAGTTAATTTTTGGATATTAATTTTTCAATTTGAAAATGATATGTTTGAGATAAATCTTGAGATTAAATAACATCATTTATATTGAATATAATAACATTATTTGGAAGCTTTTAACAATATTTTTAAATTTATATAATGATTGTATTATTTTAGAAAAAAGGAAATTTAAAACCCCACCATTAAATATTAAGTAATCTTGATAAAATCCAATAATTGTACTTTCTTTTACATTGAGGATCTTTTCAGGTTTAGAGTATTAGAGAATTTCGCCATAACTCATAAAAAATAAATATAAATACAAAGTGAACACTTTCAAACAAAATACATTTTTTCCATAATATAAAAACATTTATAATGAATCTTGGTCTCTTTTCATTTTGAATAATATCTTTTAATTGATATTATCATTGACACTCTTCTTATTCAAATTCAATGAAAATAATTTTAAAACATTTTATGAGAAAAATGCCTAATATGGGATACATAAATAAAGAAAAAAGGTAGTTTTGAAAAAATATGTAAACAATGAGTACATTATCATAATGTAATACTTTTCACCATTATGATTTAATAAATACTCTGAACTGAAAGTATGATATATTTTTTACTTTTATAATCAAAATCTTTCCATAAAACCCATAAAAATAAACATATAACATATAAAGTCAAATTGGTACATAATCATACATAAATGGAATTACCATATGGCCAACATCCACTCATATCACTGAATGGAATATTCGAACATCAAACTTCCATACCAAAAGAATTGGAGGTTATAATGTAACTACCCATCTTGGGTTTATCACAAACCCACTCGTATTTGGTTTATCATATAACCACACATCTTTATTTTATCATGTAACCACCCTTTAAATTTCTATATACCATTATATAATCATTACACATCAAATACTTCAATTATCAATGTTTTACCCATAAATTTTTAATCACAAAAAATCATTACAAGTCATTGATATAATGAAACCATTAGTAAAACCATTTTCAATACAAAAATACCTAACGAGTTAATATGGTAATTTTTTATTTTAAAATCATTTTTTCTTGTAGAGGAATCCGAAAAACAAAATTTTCACACCAGAAGAAATGTCATTATAGTCACGTACATTAAAAACATTTCTTTTGTAATTTCTTTTAATAATGTTAAACAATTATTATAAAAATATTCATCATTAAAACCTTTAAATAAAAATATGTTTTAAATGGATTATTTTTACACCTTATAAGAGAAGGTGATGTATATTATCAAAATATGCAGCAGTGAAAGGAGATTGAGACGAAGTCCCTTACCTTAAGTTAGACTCATCCCTCATGTTACATAGTATTCATTAATAATAAACATAGGTTAATTTTAAGTTGATTGAGACCATTTTTTAGATATATTATTTATTTTATATCACATAATATCATGTTATAAAAATTACATAATTCATTAATTTCATATCTGATGTTTTGTCAATATTCGATACGTGAGCTGAAAATAAACATTGTTTGATGTCACAAGTACATGAGGTCATAAGTCCATAATCTCCAAAATAATATTCGTTACATAATAATCAATTTTATACAAAAATTATAATTTTAAATGAAACCATTCATTTATTTTCTGAAAAATGAACAACGTTATAATAAATGAGATGGTAGGCTGTACGTATGCATGTGTAACATTTCCATTTCTAATTTTTCATTATGGAAATAAGGTAATTATTATTATACCATTCCAGAATGATCCTAATATTATTAAAATAAAAATAATCATTTAAATATACTTATATATATCATACAGGTGGTGTGGTGAATAAAAATGATTCAGATCTCTTAATAGTGGTGCTACTTCACACATACACACGAACAACATTATCATTTTCTTTTACTTGGAATGTAAGAATATAGTTGATATATTATTATCTTATAATAATTATTATTTCATTAATATCAAATTTTATGATTTAATTCCATCATTATAACTAGTATTTAAATATGGTGATGATAAATGAACTATATCGGTTCCCGAGGCGGTAGTCTGCCGTACTCACGAATGAAAAGTTAATTTAACATTTGAAGAAATTGGAGATTGATTCATGTGATGATAGTAACATAATAACATTTCATTATATTGATGATATTGAATTAATTATTTCATCATGTTTTAGGAGAATTAAAAGAACTGGACGAAAAAAAATAAAATAGAACAAACTAAATAATGATACCTCTTCTTCGGTTACTCACCTTTGAAGAACGCCTTAACACCTCTAAGAATGTCCTTTACCTTAAATAAGGTCTCAAGAATTTGGGTATGGATTCTAGGAAGTGTTTTTGTCAAATAATGGTAGATATTTTTTTTGGTTGTGTAAGTATTATAGAAGTGTTGGTTCCTTTTTATAGGAGAGGGGAGGGGACCATTGGAAACTCCTATAATATTAAATTACTATAAAATCAAGTTCGATTCCAAATTGTCCCAGAATAATTTATTTTGACGATATAATAAAATCTATTCAAATACACCTCATCTAATTAAAATTAGATTTTTAATATTTTTTAATCCTTAACTCTTTGTATTAACCCTTATTTTACCATTTTTAATATTACCATGATATTATGTTCTTTAAAAATTGTGGGTTAATGTAATTACCATAACACGACAAAGACCCAAAAAGATACACTTATGAAATATATGGACATATAAAAAATACATTTTCTATTATTAGATTTTAAGGAATTTAATATCATTTAATAAATTATTTTATATTAAAAAATACAATTAGTTTTAATTTTGAAACTATTCATTAGATGACATTTAAAAATATCCAACAGGAAGATAAGTTAAAAAAACCCATTTAAATAATAAAAAACAGGTCAAAATTATCTTAAATATTAATTTATATTTTAATTTATGTTAGATAATATTTATTCTAATTTTTATAATATCGTTTATTTGATTCTTTCCTTAATTATAAAAATTTCTACATCATCTTTGTGACCACATTTAATTTAATTATTTATTTCCTAATGATTAAAATAAATTATCATTATGTCGGAAATATTTTAATATTTTTAATTAATATTTATAGTGGAATATATCCCATGTATAACTCCATCTTAAAATAGTTTACTTTTTAAAAACAAAAGTGTAACAAAACTAACTATTCATTGAATATAATATTAGAAATGCATTAAATTCGTCCATGTGGATCCATGTGGTCCTAAAAAATACCCAAGGATTATAAATTTTGGGATAAACTCAAAAATTTAAATTAGGAAAAGTTTTTGGGTAGTTTTATATTATTTAAATATTATTTTTATCTTTAATTACGCCATTTACCCTCAACTATGTTAATTAAAATAATTACTATATTTACAATTCATAATATCCAAAAAAATAAAATAGACCTATTTATGTAATTTTATCCTTATGATTATAAATATATAATCTTCTTTAATAACTTCAAATTATAGAATTCAGAGTAATTAATTTAATATTAATCCATGTTTTTAAAAGGAGAAATGTGGTTTTTTAAAAGTAAAGACCATAAAAAGATTGACGTGTGTTTATATCTAATATCAATGTGATATTAACTTTAAGGAAAAATATTGTATTAAATTATAAAAACATAATATAATTATACTATAAAAAATTTTAAAATACAATCTATTAAAATAAATAACTTAGTTGAAAATGAATTTTTAAATTAAAATGAAATACATTTCACTATTCATTAAAATATAATTTTTTTCAGAAAAAAAAATAAACCAATTTTTTTTGAGATACCTCTTCAAGAGAATAAGTATATTTTTGAAATATAACTTATAAAATTTTCAAAAACAATACTTAAAATGGGTTCTCCATCAAAATTCTATAAAACTGTATTTTTTTTAAAATACTTCTTTTATTCGAAAAATTATTTTTTTATTATATCATCTCAATGAAACATATAATATTAATTTAAAACATTAAATTGAATATATTATATATATATTTCATTAGTAAAATAAATATATATTAGTTTCAATTTTTTATAAACTCACTTATTTTTTTCAAATAATTATTCAGAAAAACATTTCCTTCATATTAAAAGAATTTTATTTTCATTTATAAATAATTGTTTAAAAAATAATTAATAAAACACATTAGGAAAAAATATTTTCATAAATAAATTAATAATTAACAGTGAAACCATTTTAATATCTATTTTATAAGGTAATATAATAATATTTAGTTTTTCAGATAAATTCGATGCAACGTATTGTGCATGTTATCGAACACATTGTCTCTTTTTATAATCACGCGATGCTACATTCTCTGCCACTTTTGAAAATTGCAACCTCAAAATTTTATATTTGGTTGGGTAACTATGGATTTACACTTCAAAATGTCTTTATTACATTCCCACATCGAAAAAGGATTAATGAAACTTCCACATCAAAAGAAATAAAGGACCGTAGAAAGGTCACTAAAGATAACACATACTACGATTACATGTATACAACATGGATATAGAAGAAAACTAACCATAATGTTTTATTGAAGAGTGATAGAAAACAAGATTAGGAGAATGTTAACAATAATAAATCCATAAACTTTTTATGGGTGAAACTGCCTTTGATTTCATTGTAGAAAAATTAAATAGAAAACTATTTAGTTTTAAGATCATTTTCATAATTTTGAGGAATAATTTTACTACATAGAATTAAAATATAAGGAATTATACTAGAATTACAAGTACATCTTAATCCATTAATAAAATTTCACCATAGAATCATATTTTTTTCCAAAATATGTGTATTTAATATGAAATTTTCTTTCCAAAAGCACTATAATCATATTCAAAATTCTAACATAGACCATAAAAGGTTAACTATTTATTTCTTATACCTTTAAAAATTTTACAAAAAAATATTATTCTTTCAATATTAGATAATCCCCCCCAAAAATAATGATCTTGTATAAGGATAAGAACTACATTAAATCTTCATAATTCAACAGAAATATCCAATTCTCAATAGTGACCATTTAACAAATAACAATCCTTAAAATTACTCAAAAAATCCAAAATAAGATTGAAACCCAATATTCAGAAACAATTGATCACATAATATTCCAAGATAAATTTTTAACAATTATATTAAAATAACCTCATCCACTGTTAATGTCTTATACTAAAAAGTAATTAACCTAAGAGTATATTCTCCAAGATAGGTTAATCATTTCCATTAATAACCTAAATCTCTATAGCTCCAGAATAAAAGCATAGATTCATCCAAGATAAAATTCAACCATTACTCCTCAAAGAAAATCCCATAGTATTATATTTTCCTTAGGCATATAGGCTTCCCAAAATATTGAGTGTCTTACAAAATATCATTTTCAACTTAATCTCAAAATAATTTTCCTATACCATGGATATCCCATTTTTAAAATAAAAGTTCCCAAAATAAACATCATTTTATTCCATAAAATCAATAAACTAAAAAAATTACTACTAACCAAGTGCTTCATATAGGCCAATGGTAGGAGATAAAGGTCTATCACACTTTAGATGTGGGTTTTATTCTTGCAGCCTTGTCCAATGTGAGGACTTGTCAGATGATCTTCATGTTACCCTTTTTCAAAAACAATATAATTTTTTAACATTCCCCATAATGAGATAAATTCCGAAAAAATAACCATATCATATATCAACCTCAATTTTTATCTTATGACTTTCATTTTTCATCCCTAAAAGTAATTACCCATAATTACATCAAAAATAAATGTATCGAAAAAATCAGTTTATCACCTTAAATTTTGGATAAAAAATCTGAAAAATAGATTTCTAAGACATTGAACTTATGACTAACATAAATATTAAAAACTCATATGATATCCATATCTCTTAATAATATATCATTGTATATAAATTTTTCAAAATCATCTTCTGATACCTATTATAAGGCCCCAGCCATTAACATTTCATAATCTTGATATTATTCATTAATTTGAATTTCATTCACATCAAATATCTATTAAGGTGTAGAGTTTTAGAGAATTTGGGAATCACACATTCATAAAATAAATATAAATAGAAAGTTTAAACTTCCAAACAACATCCTTTTTTCCATAAAATAGAAAATTTTAAAATTGAATCGAGGTTTATTTTCATGTTTAATCATAACTATTACATGATCCCATACATTACAATATTCTTATTCAAATTTTATGAAAAACGTTTTAAAACATTGAATGAGAAAAGAAATATTAGTAAGGGATACATAAGGAAGGAAAATAATTCGTCTCAAGAAAACATGTAAACCATTAATACTTTATCAAAAAGTATTACTTTTCACCTTTAAGAAGTAGTAAATACTATTCACATAAAATAAGTTAATTTATTACCCTTTTTAAGAAAAATATTACTATAAAATATATAAGAAGAAACATATAACATATAATGGTAACATGGGAGATAATCACAATTAAATAAAATAACTATGTGGTTAACTTCTATATATATTGCTAAACGGAATATCCATTCATTTTCTTTCCATAACAAATGCATTAGAGATTATAAAATATCCACCCATCCTTGGTTTATTATAGAACCAACCATATTTGGTTATTCATGTAACCACCTAACCTTGGTTTATCATGAAAACACCAGTTAAATGTCCAAATACAATTATATAATAATAAAATATAAAATATTCCAATTACCAACATTTTACAACTTAAATTTTCAATCAAAAGCTATCATTACAAGATATTGATTTAATAAAATGATTCATAAAACAATTTTTTGTACCAAAATTACTTTAAAGGGAATATGGTATATATATTTATTTTACAAACATTTTTTCTTGTAGAGTAAACCAAACACCAAAATGGTCATGGTGACGAAAAAGTTATTATCGGTGTGTATGTTAAAAGCATTCGTTTTATTGTTTTATATAGAATAAAAAAAAATATATTACTTTTGAAAACTATTTAATGAAATTAAAAGTTTAAGGGATTATTTATACACCGTATAAATGAAGGTGGTGCATATAATCAAAATATGGATCATTGAAAAGAGATTGAGACAAAGTCCCTTACCTTAAGGTTGACTCATCCTGAATGTTCCATGTTCTTACAAAGTAATAAACATTGGATAATTTATAAATACATAATATCATTTTTTATGGTTGATTAATTTTTTTAAATTGTTTTATATCATGTTATAAAAATTACATAATTCATTAATTTCATATCTGACATTTTGTTGATATTCGCTACATGAGTTGAAAATAAATAAGGTTTAATGTCAGTAGTCTAGTTAGCCAAAAGTACATCATCTCCAAAATAATATTAATTTTATAGTAATAAATTTTATACATCAATTATACTTTTTAAATCAAACTATTAATTTATTATATGAAATATTAAAAATGTTATAATCCTGGAGATGGTAGGTTGTATGTACCCATGAGTAACATTTCCATTTCCATTAATCATTATGGAAATAAGGTAATTATGATTTAACCATACTAAAATGATCATACTATCATTAAAATCATAATAATAATTTAAATATACTTATATGTATATATCATACAGGTGATGTGTTGAATAAAAATGATTCACATCACTTCATGGAGATGATAGTACACACGTACACATGAATGGCATTATCTTTTTTATGTTTATTGAAAGTTAGAACATAATTTAAATATTATTAACTTATAATAAATAAAATTTCATGAATATCACATATGAAAATTTAATTCCATCATTAGAAATATTATTTAATGATTTTGATGAGAAATAGACTATATTAGTTCACGAGGCTGTATTTTTTCGTACTCATGAACGAAAAGATCATTTCCCATTTGAAGAAATTGGAGATGGATTCAGGTGATGATATTAACATAATAAAATTTATGAATATTTATGATATTGGAGGTATTTTTTCCTCATTTTTGGAGAAGATTTAAAGGAAGTGGAAGAATAAATAAAATAAAAACACTTAAAAATTTATACCTCTTATTCGGTTGATCACCTTCGAAGAACATCTTCAAATATCTAAAAAGGGTGTTTTGACTAAAATAAGGCCTCAATAATGTGAGGAGGGAATATATGAAGTGGTTTGTGAAGCTCTTGGATGAAAAAAAGGTTTTTTATGTGTTAGTATTAGAGAGGAGTGGGTTCCTATTTATAGGAGTGGGGAGGGGCACCCTTGAAACTCTTAAAATATTAAATTAATATAAATTATTTTTATGTTCTAAATGGTCCCCAAATAACTTATTTAGAATATATGATTATTTAGGGTATAATTTAACTCAAAAAAATAAAATTATATATGTTTTAAATATTTTATAATCTTTATCTTTTTTGATTAACCCTTATTTAACCCTTTTTAATATTTTTGTGATATTATGTTATTTAATATTGGTGGGTTAATGTAATACTATAACATGTTAAATGACCCAAAAAATATCCATTTATGAAATATTTGACCTTATTATAACCATTCATATGAATATTATATTTTTTGGAATTTCATATCATTTAATAAAATATTTTATATTTTGAAATACCCGTAGTGTTAATTTGGCCACTATTCATCAGTTGACATTTAAAAATATCATAACAGGAATATAAGATCGAAAAAATCCATTTAATAATATATAAAATGTCAAATATATTTATAAAATTCATTAATGTAAAAAATTATGTTTGAAAAATATATTTTAATATTTATAATATCGTTTATTTGATTCTAGCATTAGGTCAGAAATTACTACATCATCTTTGTGTCATCATTTAATTTAATTATTTACTTTCTAAAAATTATAAATAAATTTACATGATGTAGTTAATATTTTGATATTTTTAATTTCCATTTCCATCGAAGTGATCCCCTGAATAACTTCATGTTAAGATACATTACTTTTTAAAAATGAAAGTGTAACAAAAATGATTATTTAATGAATATAATATTATAAATGCATTAATTTTCTTCTGACTTTACTTGCAGTTTTCTTTTAATAAATTTGCGGGACCAGGCTTATGCCTGGTTCAGACTTTCCTGGTATTATAAATGCATTAATTTTATCCAAGTGGCTCTAAGTGGCCCCAAAATACCCCCATGTATGCTAATAGTATGGATACATGTATATAATAAAAGTATTACAATTTTTAGGGTATTTTTTATATTTTTATAATATTATTTTTAACATTAATTACCCAATTTACCCTCAATTGCGGTAATTAAAATAATTAGTTGTGTTACTATTCAAAATTTTCAAAAAATAGAAATGACATATTTACTGAATTTAGACCTTATGATTCAAAATATGGAGTCCATTTTTCAAAATAAAAAACACATAATTTTCAGTAGTGAATCTAAAATTAAACCCCATTGTCAAAAGGTGAAAAAAAGTTTTTTAAAAGTAATGACCACCAAAAGGTTAACATGTGCTTATATGTAATTACAATGAGAAATTACTTTGAATGACCATCATTGGATTAAATTATAAAAACATAAAATAATTATACATTAAACACATTCAATAATATAATCTATCAATATAAATTACTTAGATGAAAAAATAGTTTGGAATTAAAATGTAGTATTTTTCATTATTCTTTAAAATTTGAATTTTTCAGATTAATATGAAAATTTCAAACAAAGTAAATTTGTATTACCCTCATCTATGTAAAATTTTTTATTTCATCAAATATAAATTATAAAAGTATCAAAATTGAATTTAAAATGGGTTCTCCATTAAAAGGCGGTAAAACTGTATTTTTAAAATAATACTTCTCTTATCTTAAAATTTTAATTTGTTCTTATATCATGTATATAAAATATATAATAATAATTTTAGACCTAAAATTGAATATATTACATATATCTTAAATTTATTATATTTATAAAAGGAGATTTTATTATTTTATAGAATCACTTATTTTTATTTAAATAATATTCAGAAAAAAGTTTCCTTTTAATTAAAAAGGGTTTTATACTCATTTATAAAAAATTGTTCACAAAATAATTTACTATATACACGTGCAAACAATATTTTTATATATCAATTAATATTTTTAATTCCCTCAATTTTAGGATCTAGTTTATTAGATAACATAATAATATTTAGTTGTTCACATTTGATCGATGTGGTGTATTATATATGCTATCGATCGTACGGTATCCTCTTAAAAACTCCGGATGTAACATTCTCTCACCACTTTTAAAATTTAGTCCTTGAAATTCTAATATGTGTATGGTATATTTTTTATTCCTATTCAAAATACCTTTATTCCATTCTCAAATTGGAAAATGATTAAGAAATCATTCATTTTAAAATATAGAAAGGACCATACGATGGTCACATGAGATAACACATACTTGGATTCCATGTAATGATACATGGATATGGAAGAAACACTAACCATAATTTTCCAATAGAGAGTTATAGAAATCATTATCTAAAGAAATTTAACAATACGATAACCAAAAAACATGTGATGGGTTAAAAGGTCTTTTATTCCGTGGTTGGAAAAGTTAACATTAAAATTTTTTGTATTAAGATCATTTTCATAAATTTTAAGAATTATTTTATTACATAGAATAATAAATTAATGAAATATAATTATTTTACAAGTATATTTTCATCCAATAATCTAATTCCACCACATACTCATCTTTTTCACCAAATAATGAGTATTTAAGATGATTTCTTTCATGCCTGAAGAACTATAATAAACTTTTACAAAGCCACATAAACCAAAAAGGTTAACATTCTATTTATTATTCCATTAAACATTAACCAAAACCAAAATTTTTAGTAAATGATCATAGAATTTCCTCCAAAAAGTTTAATCCTTTATAAAGAGAAGGACTAATTTTAATATCCAAAATTCAAAAGTAATATCCAATGTTCATGGAAAAAAATTCTATAAAAAACATTCCTTAAAATTCTTCAAAACAATACAAACTAAAATTGAAACACAAAATTTATATGAACATGGTCACATAATTCTCAAAGAAAATTTTTAACATTTATCTCCAAATAACATCAACACCTCTTAATGGCTTATACAAAATAGTAATTAACCTAATCACATATTCTAGAAGATAGGTTAACCATTTCAATAAATAAACCAAATCATGATATTCCCATAATAATAACATAGATTCTTCCAAATTAGTATTCAACCATTACTCCTCAAATAAAATACCATAGTATTATATTTCTCTTATATATATAGGGTTCCTAAAATATGAAGGTCTTCTAAAATAAAAATTATCAATTAATCACCAAATAATTTTCCGATACTAAGGATATCTATTTGATAAAATTTTAGTCCCCAAAATCAAATTCTTATTTTCCCATAAAATCATTTAACTAAAAAAAATCGTACTAATAAGAGACTTCATCAATGGTAGTGGTGGGTGATAAAGCCCTGTCTCACTTCAATTTTGGGTTCAATTCCCACATCCTTGTTAGATGTGGTGGGTTATCACAAGGTCTGTGTGTTATCCTTTTTCAAAAACTATTAAATTTTATAACATTCACAAAAATGAGATAAAATCCTCAAAAATAACCATAACATATTTTAAACTCAATTTTTATCTCATTCCATTCATTGTGCATCTAAAAATGTAATAACCCGCCATTACTTTAGAAATAAATTTCTCCAAAAGTATTGTTAATCACCTTACTATTTTTGAACATAAAGCCGCCAAAGAGATTTCTAATTTATTAAACTTATCATCTACATGATAAATATAAATAGATGATATCCCTATCATTTAATAAGACATGCTAATATATAATGTTGTCTAAACTCTTCAATTATTCCAAGTATAAGTTCCCATCCATAGACATTACTTAATCTTGAGATAATTCAATTATTTTACTTTCATTCAAATTGAGGATCTTTTTAGATTTATGTATTAGATTAATTGTCCATAAATCATACATAAAATATTAGTAGAAATACAATATGAGTAATTCCAAACATCATCCATTTTTTTATAAAACAAAAAATCTTAATATCAATTATGGTTTCTTTTAGTGTTTAATCATAACTTTTTCTTGATCCCATACTGGGATATATTCTTATTTAAATCATGTGAAAAAGATTTTAATATTTGGGCTGAGAACAAAAATCTTAGTAAGGGATGCATAAAGAAAGAAACTGTTATTATTGTGAAAACATTTAAACCATGTATACATTATCATAATGCAATACTTTCCACCTTTAAGAAGTAGTAAATACTCTTCAATGAAAATATGTTAATTAAAAAGCCTTTTTGTAACAAAAAGGTTACCATAAACCCCATAGAAAGAAACATATAACATATATAGGTAACATGGGAAATGATCATAAATAAATGGAATAACCATACTGTTGACTTCCACGCATATCACTAAATAGAATTGCGATACAGCTGGCATCCATACCCAATGCATTAGAGGTTAAAACATTTCTACCCATATTTGGATTATCATGGAACCACCCTTCATTATTTTATCATGTTACCACACATGTTTTTTTTCATGTAACCACCCTTCATGTGTCTAAATACCATTATATATTCATAACACAAAAAATGAAGTTATCAACATTTAACTCTTAAAGTTTTCAATCATAATTAATCATCACAAGATATTGAAATAATAAAAAAATTATGAAAACAATTATTAATTAAAAAATTTCTAAAAATAGAAAATGGTATTTATTTTTATTTAATTTTTTTTCTCGTAGAGAAGGAAAATACAAAAATGGTTACAGTGGTGGAAAATTCAATTTCCCTGTGTATGTTAAAAAATTCTTTTTGTGGTTTTGTAAAGAAAATAAAAATATTTTTATAAAAAGATTAATTTTAAAAACCATTGAAGGAAATTTAATGTCTACTTGTTTATTTATACAATGTATACAATGACACGGTGTAAATTATAAAAATATGCCTCAATGAATGGAGAATGAGATGAAGTCCTTCATATTAAGATAGAATACTGAAGTATATTCATTATTATTATTGAACAATAATATTAGGTAAATTTTCAATTTCTTGAGAACCCCTTTCGGGTTTATTATTTCTTTTATATTACTTAATATCATGTTATAATAATTGTATAATTCTTTATCTTCATATCTAACATTTTGTCGATATTCAGTACTTGAGTAGAAAATAATCACAGTTTGACATCACTAGTCTATGTGATCATAATTTCATAATCACCATAACAATATTCATTAAATAATAATAACTTTTATACATCAATTATACTTTTCAAATCACACCATTTTTTTATGGTATAGAAAATGGACAACTTTTTAATCATGGAGATGGTAAGCCACCCTAACTCATGAGCTACATTTCAATTTATCATTTATCATTATGGAAATAAGGTAATAATTATTTTACCATTATAGAATGATAATAATATCACTAAAATAATAATAATAAATTAAATATACTTATATATATCATACATGGGATGTAGTGAAAAAAAAAACGATTCACATTGCTTCATGGAGGAGATAGTTCACACGTACGTACGAACGATGTTCTCTATTTTATATTCATGGAATGTGAGAATATAATGGATATATTATTTTCTTATAAAAATTAATATTTCATTAAGTTTATATATTATCTATTAATTACATCATTATAACATTTCATTAAGGATAGTGATGAGAAATGAACTATATCTGTTCGCGAGGCGGTAGTCCTTCATACTCACGAACGAAAAGTTCATTTTCCATTTCATGAAATTGAAGATGGAATTTGGTGATGTTATTGACATAATAAAATTTCAGTATATTTATTATATTGGATTTATTATTTCATCATGGTTTTAAGAGAATCAAATGTAGTGGAAGAATAAAAAATTAGAAACACTTAAAAATCGAGAACTGTTCTTTGGTTGATTGTCTTTGATGAACACCATAACACCAGTAATTAGGATGATATTCCAAAAAAAAGGCATCAAGAATGTGGGGATGGATTCTTGGAAGTGTTTTGGGATAATCATGGAGAAATGAATTGTTTATGAAGTGAGAATATTAGAGAATAGGGGGTACCTTATTATAGGAGAGGGGAGGGGAACCCTTAAATACTCTATATATATTAAATTAAAAAAAAATTAATTTTATTTTTACAATGGTTAAAAATTAATTAATTTATAATATAAAATGATTTTGGGTTGAATACCCACCATACTTTTTAAATTTTACAAGTTTTCAATATTTTTTTAATCCTTATCTTTTTTGTTTAACCCTTATTTTACTCTTTTTAATCATACTGTGATATTATATTATTTTCAATTTGTGGGTTAATGTGATGACTATAAAATGTCAAAAGTCCCAAAAAAGTTACATTTATGACTTATATAAATTTATAATAAAAATAGGGTGAAATATTATACTTTTAGGAATTTAATATCATTTAATAAAAAATTTTATTTTTTAAAATACCGATAGTGTCAATTTTGAATCTATTCATTAGTTAACTATAAAAAAATCATAAAAGGGAGATAACTATAAGAAAATTCTTTTAAATCATCAATTTTTTTTAAAATTATACAAAATATTATAGGATGGAATAAATTATTAAAATAATATTTATTTTAATATTTATAATATCATTTATTTAATTATTTCTTTAATTAAGAAATTACAACGTCATCTTTCTGTCACTATTTAATTTAATTATTAATTTTATAAAAATTATATATAAATTACCATGATTTAGGTACTATTTATAGATTTATAATTACTAATAATAGTATAGTTTATACCCTTTATAAATAAATATTAAAATACATTACTTTTTTTTAAAAATGTAATGAAAAAGACTATTCATTGAATATAATATAATAAATGCATTAAAGTTGTCCAAGTGGAACCATGAGGTACTAAAATAGACCCAAGGATGCTCATGGTTATGAAAAAGTCATATTATTAAATTTTTAATCCTTTTAGGGTAGTTTTATATTATTAAAATATTATTTTTACCGTTAATTTCCTTATTTACCCTTAACTGTTGTAATAATAAAAAATTCATAAAGTCACTATTCATAATGTCCAAAAATTATAAAGGACACATTTAAATAATTTTTAAATTTTTATTCCAATTACAAAATAAATTTTTCCAAATTTAAATCATATAAGATTAAATAATTAATTTAAAATGAATCTTGGTTTTCTGAATGAGAAAATGGGTTTTTAATAGTAAATACAATCAATCGATTGATGTGAGTTTATATATAATATCATTGTTAAATAACTTCTATTGAACAAAACTTTATTAAATCACAAAAATATTAATTTAATTATTCTTTAAAATCAAATATAATGATAATATAACTATATAAATATCTTAGATGAAAAAACAGTTTTGAATTAAACTATAGTATTCTTTAGTATTCATTAAAATATTAGTTTTAGCATAAAAATACTAAAATTTCAACCAAATAAAATTTTGATGTCTAGATTCTAAATAACAATTTTATTTTGTCAAATATAACTTTTAAATGTTTCAAAAAACTATATTTAAAAAGAGTTCACCCTCAAAAGTCAATAATAGTATATTTTTTTGAAAAATACTTTTTTATCTAAAAAATTAAAATTGTTCTTATATCAAATTTAGAAAACATATAAATGAATTTTTAATATTAAATTGAATATATTACATATATATTTATTCAATAAAATCCATAAATATTGATTTTATTATTTTATAAACTCATATATTTTCAATTAAATATTTTTTTTTTCAGAATAAAATTTCCATTTTATTTGAATGGGATTTATTTTCATTTATAAATAATTGTTCAAAACAATTAATTAAATTCATTTGTAAACCCTAATTTAATAAGTCAATTAATAAGGTTCATTCCATCCATTTTATGATCTAGCTATATTGTAGGATAATAATATTTAGTTTTTCGCTTATGTTCAATGTGGTGTATTTTGTACCCTATCGAACAAATTGACTCTTTTTAAATACTTAGCATGTTACTAAAAATCCCAGAAACCATGAGATAACATGTCCAATACAAAAAGAAAATTACTATGGGACCCACATATAAAGGGTTACAGGTGTGCATCTCATACCAATAGCCTATGTGATGTATTAGTCATTATAACTTTTCCTTTTTAGTTAATATCTTTGATAGATGAAGAATATGTTGATTTTGAGAACGTATGTTTTATCGAATTGATAACCATTGGATAGGAAAATGATTTGATTATTATTTGATTATTGTTATATCTGAAGACATCCACTATTTTTGGAACTTTATATTATTAATTTACATTTAATATTATTATATTTTGATTTAGGAACAATAGTTTATTTATATTTTGAAATACAATATGAATTTATTTTGAATTTATTATTATTCATGATAAATAAGCATATCCTAGGGGTTATGAGATTTAGGAATCTATATTTTGGTATGATATTTTATCAGTGATTGATATTATTTTGTGATAAATATTTAATTTATCTTGGACGACTTGGTGATCTAAAGCATCAGATTTGTACAATTCAAATTTTCCCCTACAATACTTTGTATAATTTTAAAGATAGTTATTTTTTGGATGACCTGTATAGAAATTTGGGTATTACTCTTGAATTTTCGATACTAAATTAATGTCATTATATAATGTTTTTTTTAATTTTTATATATTTACATTATCATATTCTTAAAATTTATGTTTCATTTAATTATTAAAGAATGGAGGAATAGTTAGTTACACTCTTGTAGAATTTATAATCCAAAAATTTTTATTATGATACTTCAGATAAGAAAATTCATCATAAAAACTCATAATTTTTAGAAAACATGAATTTTTGGCTAATTTATTGAATGTCGAAATACTAAATTTTCATGATAGTGTGTTTCCTAATTTTGTTAGTATAGGTAATGAAATAATTTCCCAATTTTAGGAAAAATATTTTGAAATAGAGACTTTATCTCTTTAATTCTATTATTGAGAAATCAATGTCCTTTTAACCTATCATAGAATTATGGGTTTCTATTGGATAATATTTTTATGAACATTTTCTCTATAACTCTACATCGAAAAATATAGTCATTTTTTCATCCATGTACACTTTTTCCAACATTTAACCATAGTATGTGTTATCCCAAGTGACCTTACTTTCCTTTCATATTTTTCAAAATGATGTTTTATTGAGTCTTACCCCAATGTGAAATTACACAAAAGGTATTTTTTATAATCAAACACCTAGTTTTTTAATCCCGAGTTCAGATTGGGATGATGAAACTTATTACATGGAAGGGGGAGAATGTAACACCCAAACATTTTAAAAGGGAATATTATTCTCAATATCAAATAAGGAACACCACATTAGGATTATAAAAAATAAAAAAAAGATATTTATATGTGATAGTTATATCCTAGAAATTGGAATGGAAGAATGAATGAGAATTACTAAATTATTAAAATATAGTTTACACATGATTATAATATGAAATAATTGGTATGAAATTACATATAAATGAGTATAAAAATAATTGTATATAATATAAATGATATTATAATAAATGTTTTTTGTGCCGCAAGGAAATTTTATCATAATTAATTAAATTAATAAATATTAGTGAAATATATTAATGAAACATATATTTTTAATATCCCATATTATTTTTTTTATATTTATGAAATAACTTTTATATTCTTAATATAATAGATAAATCTAATCTAACCATTAAAGCAATATTTTTCTAAAAGTCCTGGTTGAGGTATTTTAAAGACCCACCTATTTCAAAACTGGATTTTAAAACATGGATAAAATGTAATTGAAAAAAATAACTTCATTTTTGAAATCCTAATATCAAATTTTTCTTAGGGTGAATTTTTTTTATTCTTATGGAGAAGATTCATTTAATTTACGAATATTAAAAAATACTAATTTTAATTGAAAACTTCATTATGGTCTAATTTATTTATATATAATTTATATTTTAAATTGGAATTAAAGTATAAATAATTAAATTATACATCATTATATCCAATATAGGTTATTGAAATCGATTTATCATTAAAATATGGAATAGAAACATTTCATACATTTGAACATTATCACATTAAAAATAAGTTTTCTTATTGTGCTATGGGATTAAATATAAATATGATTTCCTCAATTATGATAATGTAATTTTTGTAAAATGGAATTGTTATTAGGAATTAGATTCTAAAATTATGTCGAATCATCATTTTTATTTTTAGGAAAAAATAATTAGTGGTGGTCAAAAGTAAGATTTACTATGGTATAGGTAATGTAAATAAACATATTTTTGTTAAAAGGTAAAGGGGTAAGATACCTAAAAAATACCACATTTCATGGTTAAATGATGTGTTTATCCATAAAAAAATAAATTAACACAATAATTTTCATCCAAATTAAAGAAAATTAATTCCACATTATTGTGGATGGGTTTAATTATAAAATAATAATTACTTAATCACATAAAACCACACCTACTAAATAATAAATTCCACCCCTTTACCCATAATTTCTCTTCACAATACTACATATCCTAAAATATATTCCAAACACCATCCTACCATCTGCCCCTATATACAGGTGTTATTTTTATCACCAAAAACTAAAACCATGTTCATAAAGAGGATACACAAGGATTTGATATTCAAGAGTGTGTTAAAGTATACAAAACAAAAGGGAAGTAAGAGGGAAGGGTTTATCATCTCACAATTAGTTCAATGTGTTTTATGAATAGTTCACTTTGTATTTCTTGTGTATAATGTATATAATTTCATTTCATATATCAAAACATTATTATTGTTTTCATCAAGGTATTAAACATTTCATTTTAAAATTTTTACATTTATGGTGAATATGATTTGACTGATTTCAGTGTGTAAATGATTTCTTAACACAATATTCATTATATGAGTTACTATTAGACATCCTAATTATTGCATGATATGATTAATTTTTTTATTTAATATTGAATATCTTATTTTCTATTTCCACTTATTATATGTGAATTTATTGCAGATACACTTAATAGAATCATTTGATTTTTGATCACGTCAATTATATGATATTTTCAACGGACATTCATTCGAAAAATATTACATTACCATTTCAATTTATAATGTTAAAAAATCATTACATTATAACATACATGTCATGAGATAATATTCACTCCATCATGACACCTTCATGCCATGATGCTTCCATTATAGGTTTTAATTATTATTTTCAGTGAAATTATTTTTTATGATGTGTACATTATTTTAATTTTAAATTTCATTAAAATAAATTATTTTGAAATCATAATGTTATTTTCTTATGAAATTAAAATATTATTTGAAATACACTATGAAAAATATGTTTAAATAAAATAAATATATTTATTATATGGTAGTTGAGAATTAAATAGGGGGAGGCTCAAATTGTGCTGGTAAAACTAATTATCGATTAATATTGTGTGGCCCAGATAGTACTGTGAAATACCGTTATAGATTAACATGGTGTGCCAATGTAAGTTAAAGGAATGATAGTTATAGCTTAACATGGTGTTCCCCATATAGCATCACGTAATCTCTTAATAGCTTCATAAGGTAATTAATATCATAGATATTGGCCATTTGGCTATTCCAGTTAAAATTGTTTTTAAATGGGGTTTATAAATATAATTCTCTAAGTCACCAAAATTGGTATTAATTTCATTCTATAGATTTTCATGATTTTCTTTGAGAAAAACATATGTGGGTTTTTTAGTTGTAATTTGTTTATAATACTCAAAAAAAACATTTATTATAAATGAAAATGTTATACATGAATTAATTTTTTCAATGGACTAACGATTTCGTTTCTCTTATATCATATAATAATCAAACTGTGATCATCCATTATTTTTAATTTTTTGTAATGCATGTGTAAGGGAATGAATCAAGTCATGTATAAATTCATGAAGAGTTATTATGAAATGGATAATGCTTTATATTAATGAGTTTTATATGGTATAAAAAAATTATACTGGGAATAATTTTGTACATATAATGTAGGTGGTTTGTTATTTATAGTTTTTTCTAATTCTATAAATCCATAAACTAAAAAGTTCATTAAATGTGAAATATAGTTTAGATAAACTAGAATATTTAATATTTAATTGTGTGTATTTACATATATTCTCATTAAATTTATAGGTGATTTATCACATCCCACCCAATACCATCTAACACAATCTTATGTCCTGTATCATATTTTGGTCCCTCACTTGTCACTCAAAGAAGGGTCATACCAGTTCACTCTTACTCAAGGAGTGGTTTTACTCTAGAATATCATACACATCAAATTCAATTAGATTACCTAATTAATAATATAGAATATACATATATTCAATTGAAACCATAGTGCATATGCCATCCTAGAAGTTCACATTCTTAATATTAGTGTGTTAATAACTCAATTCATTTCCCCACATGTATAATCTTATAATATAGTACATATATTATAATTGGATAATCTATTAACAACAATCTCACAAATCAATGTGAACCATTCTAATCATCTAAACATCTTTATCTCACCCATGACGACATATACCATGGTCTTTAAGTCTATTTCATTCATCGGTAATCACAACTAATATGTTTCTAATATAATAAGGTTTTCATCCAAACCATAGGCCCTATATGGTCTAGGACTCATTAGTGTGTCCCAATCATATTTCAATTCATGTATCCCATCCTTATTTCTAACAAAAAACAATCCTAATATGTCTTGCATTAATTCCCTTTAAATACCTATTCTTTGTCTTCCAGAATGTTCTCATAACCCTTTTATGGTTCCTACCCCTCCTCTCCATAAAGATTGACCTCAAGAAAATCATTTAAAAAACCCTACATGTAAGATTCTATCAATACATGATTGAATTATCATAAACATAGAACACAAAAAGTCTCCACCTTACCCTCTATATGGTATCACTTGTCATACCTGAGAGGTATGTTAATGTCATCGTCATGTTCTAGGATTGAGCCTACTATGCCAACACAATATGTCATATATGAAAACTAGGTAATTCACATCTTATATCAAGTCCAATGAAATATATCAAATCCCTCATAAACTAATCTATAATACTCATTCCCTTTCTAACATAGTCATTAAGAAATAAAAAAATACCCATGATGTTAGGAGGCACATAGTCTATCATTCAAAAGCCAAATGTCATCCTATACATTTACATTGGTTCTTCTATCTCCATGTACCGTTAGTCAGTCTCATACAAAAATGTAGGAATAAAAAATAATGTATAAACAAACTAAATATTATTTAATTATTGTAACCACTACATTATAACTGATGTTCCCATCCTCATTCTACTACACTCATACTCGACTGAGCCCATCTAATCCTTATCGAATCTTATATGAACTCTTGATATCCAATTTCAATCCATCACATAATTTTTTTAATTTTACGATTTCATACATTTCTATAAAATTTACACTAGTGATAGAAAATCACCTAAAATTTCATGGGGGAATTCCATGTCCTTAACACCATGAAAAAAATGTTTGCAAAATCCATTTTTATCCAAATAATGTAAAATTCCCATAATATAATAATATTTATACCATTATCTAGGTTTACAGTCTTGAAACCTACAATTCAAAACACTAGAATTTGTTTCTAATTAAAAAAATAAATATATAGTTAGAAGGGAACAATTATACATTGATTAAAATTTGCAAACCTCAAGGAACAACCCCAGACCAAAGTGCAAGGAATGGTGTTAGATAGGGGAGATTCATCCAAAATGGACTTCTTATGATACACTTTTTCCTCAAAATCAAAATGTAGGTATGACTATAAAGTTAATGGATAGATATTTATTCTAAAAATTAGAAAAGGATTTACCAAAATGTGGGCTATATTGGTCATAGAAGGGAGAATATCACTTAATCATAACTAAAATCACAAGTCTCATTTCTACCCTACATGTTATCCATTGTACTTTCATGACACACCTCACCATTGGAAATCCAATATTCTCATGGAAAAACCTAAAAAAATGTTTTTCACCCACAAGAAAAAATAATATGTTGTGAAACCCCCATTCATTATCATGGCCATAAATCCCAAAATGTGATGACTCTGTGGATATATTTGTTACAATATGAAATAATTATAACAGTATTATGAGACCATAACTGCAACAATCAGGAAAAAATATGGGACCTTAGAAAAAATACAAACTTGTATCTAGAACCCATACATAAGGGGCTCAATTCGGATTGAGCACCCTCAACCCTTGAATGATGATTAAATTATAGGTTCTTACAATATCCAAAATAATGCAAAATTATATTATACACTGATACCCACTTGTCATGTTGTGATAAGTTTTTATCATTACATCACCAGTTAGTGATACTGATTTGTCAAATAATATACTCAAACATCAATGTTTGGGTCCATCTATTGATGTGGAGTGACTCATTAATCAGACATAATCATAGTATAATCTTACCAAATCATGAAAAGATGAGGAATAAAACAAAAGTTTACATGGACATCCTGAAAAGGCTACAAAAAATAGACATGCAGGAAACATACATCATACATATCTAAATAAAACCAAAAACAACTACTTGAGATATTAAAAGCAATATATTCTTAAACTGATTAAAAATTCCATTAATTACCCTTTCTACTGGATCATAATATAATATTATCTCTAAATTTCACTTCTTGTGATGATGTAGGATATTATAATCTCCCCAAAATAAAAAATATATTATATTTTAAGGCATTTTTTCCCAAATATTTCAATCCCAACCCACCTCAATAATTAATTTAGTACCAATACACTAATCCCAATAACAAAATAATGAAAACACTTAGAAATTATAAGAACCTATGATCGCAAGTCTCAAAACTCGACCTTCCTACTAACAAACATCATAGATACCTGAATGTAACTAAAAAACCAAATTCACAAAAAATAAATTAATAACAATTTATTCTTTATAATTTTTTCTCCACAATATAATAATTTACTCACAATGAACTATTATTGGTTTTAATCCTCCTACCTATAGGGATTATCTAATGTAAATGAAAATATAGTATTCCATATACATGATCACTATGGTCTCCACCATCAACACATCTAATTTCACAAAAAATCGATAGTTGACACTAATTCACTTGACCACTACAAAAAAAGCTCATCCCCACCCACTAAAACCACCTTAAATACCAAATATTATGATTCATTGATACCCTAAGGCATCATATTTTCATCAATAGTACTATAATTATGACAACATAAACTAATATATATAAATTTCCCATGGAAAATTATTTAATTTTCTTATTATGTTATATTTTTTCATAAAACAAATCCAATTTTTTGGTTTTATTATATCATATTGGATTTAATTGACCAATAATAATCATTAATATTGATAATATATATGTTTGTCATTGATCACATGGTTAGTATAAATATAGGGTTTTAACAAGTCCAATAGATAGAGCTAAAGCATGTAATGGAATCATCTAGTAGGATAATACACAATGAAGCCCATTTATAGGATCTTATAAAAGATATAACATCAAATTTTTTTTTACTTAACTAAGCCCAAGATGAGATCAAAATACTTAAGCATGAGCAAAACCGTTTACATGAGATGTTCAAGCTCATCATAATCACAACCCAAATCATGTATGTCAATCCACCCCATTAAATTCTCATAGTCACATAACTTAATATTTGGAAATTTAATTGTGAATTATGGTGATATGTATCAATCCCCAATAATTATGTGTATGTATATTATTTTGAATATAATGAAGAATATATTTTCATCCTCTTGTGGTTACTTTATAATTTTTTTATTTCAATATAATAAAATAAAAATGGTATTCTATAGATGTATAAAAATTAAATTAATGAATATGTATTGATGAATTAATTGGTTTTTCCATTGAATAATATATTAATTATAATTTTTATCAAATATAATTGATCAATTTTTTTTGAAGTAATTATTAATTTCTACAACGATTCAAAAATTATTATTGTCAAAAAAACAACATTTCTCAATAAATTTAGATTACTATTTTAAAAGTGAGAATTCACATGTTTATAAAATTATTTAGATTAAATTATTATTATATATGGAATAACTCTGTCAAAATTTTCCAATGGTGAATTTTTCTTTATTTTCATAAACAATCGAATTTTCATGTAAAAATTAAATAATATATATTTACATTGTGTGTTGTAGAATCATAATGACACGAAAACGATATAATAAATTCTATAAATTGTATCCACAACAAAATATCTATTTTACTATTAAAAATTTTATTTTCTTTTATTTTATTAATTTTATAAAGCCTTTATGAAACTTCCAAAACCATAAACATATTTTTATTGTATTAAAATTAAATATTTAGGTGAATGAATCACCTCTACATAAGAAACAGAATTATTTTATTATTTTCAGCCAATGGACATAAAATATAATAGGATAAAACTCACAATTGGTAGAATCCATTGGCATAAAACATGGGATGGTTTTTTGTGTTTGGTTGTTTTATTATAAAGAGACCAATACCAAAAAATAAAAAAATATCCTTTTTTCCAATATAAAAAAACCCAAGGTTTCATTCCTCTTCACTAAAAATCCTTAGAGCACTTCTGTAATCCTCCATACACTCTCTATATTCTTCCCATGGTTCCCCTAATTAATCAAAAATCTCCTCCCAGTCATTTGGATCTACAGACTCAATTATGGGATTTCTTTATTCTTATATCCATTCTAGAATTTATTTAATGTTTTGTATATTCAATTCAATTTTTTATGTTCATCTATTTACTTACATATTAAATTTATATTATAGTTATTTTATAAATTTTATGAGCCCCATTTCACTCTGACTATTCCACCCATGATCATTTTTGTTCACCCGTTACCATGAAAAAATATAGTTAGGATTTTTTTTCATTAATCATGTTTCATAATTTCTTATGAATTTTAGTTGAAAATATCTAATGTTGATATTTGTATTTACATGAACATATTACATCCAATTTCATAATTATATGATGATATACCCCTTTATCTCTTAGAAACACATTTTTATGAATCTTTATTTTACGTCGTTATGCAGTCGAATTTTCAACAATCTTTTCCACACCAAAAACAATTTTATTGTGAATACCAAAAACATTTAATAGTAAGGGTCTTCAATTTTATGAACATATAAATTTTTATTAGGGATTTACATGTATTTATTCCACAATCTATTATTATGGAATAAATTATGATGAAGAATTAATCAGAGTTTTCTGATCTATGTGGAATGCTTGAGAATGAGAATGGAATGAATCTGATGAGTGTGCCCAAAATTATATATCACTCCAATGTATTGGGTAATTTATAATATCATGAGATATCGTTTTGGTATTGGGATTGATCCTAATTATTTTAAGAGACATTTTAGACCATGATGTCTTAGTATTTTGGCCTTGGACTATATTCATTATGTAGTGTTTTAATTTGTTTCATCTTTTTTCATGTTATTATTATCATGATATATCATGTATTAATATTCATGTTCAATTTATTCCCCATTAATATAACTATTTCATAACTTTTTATACCATATTCTATGTCTATTTCATTACCAGTATTTATTTCTCACCACATTTTTTTGATTGTACCTATTTTATATAGTTATCTTTTAAAAGAAATGGAATATTATGATCATGATAATGTTTTTTCAATAATGATGATGTATTTAATTTTTTATGTTGTTATTTAATGTACCTAATTCCAAAATATAATATAATAATCCAAATTTATAGATTTATCAAGTGTAATATTTTGTAATAAATCATTAATTAAAGTGAAATAATGATCATGGTCATTATAGATAGTATTATAGGAATAGTTTACTTATTTTTTTATTATTTATAGAAATATAAAGATAAAGATTATATAATATGAAAAAATCCATAAATTTTCATAATTATAGTGTAAGTATTTTATCAAGAAAATACTTCCCAGTTTGGATACTATAAGTAGGCATGGTTCTATAACATATTTACCTAGGGGTAATAACTCCAACAAGGTTTGTCGAGAAAAACACGATCTAACATAGTACACAAAAACAAGATTTACATCACACCTAGTTTGACACTCATGTTGGAAATTATTTGGAAAACTCATAAGATCATTATAAACCATTAATATGGGAAAACAATTCCCATAAGAGTATATGTTTGGAAATAAATCACTGATAAAAAAATTGAGGCCTAAAACTTCTTAATTTTAGGAATACATGCAATTTTTTTATTGCATAAAAGTCATCATATCCCCCTTTAACTTTTTATTAGTTTAAAATAATCATTCCATATTTTCCTTTTATTCTATAAAATTATTAAAAATATGAGGAACTCGGTAAAAAATCATTATGAAGGGAAATGGGATTAATTTTGAAACGATATATCATACCTGATTGGAGTAGGAAACTTGGACTTCATCAAGATAATCTCAATTGACTCATGTTTTGATTATAAACAAAGATCAGTAGAAGTTTCCAAATCCCCCTAAGAGAGAAACGGATGTAATAGAAAACATTATGTAAAAAGGCATCTGATATCTAATAAATCATTAGATCACTTAATCACACAATAATTGATCATTTTCATTGAAATGATATTCATCATAGATCAATGTTTTTATCAATAGAATGTTCTAATATATATTTATCATATTGAGGGAGAAGCATGTCAGTAGTTAAAATTGGTCAAGAATATGATTCTTAAGGAATATATTGAAGCGATTGGGTGGATGGAATTACAGAAAAAATGATAAATAAATTCCTCACACTGTCTATATTAAAATGTAGATGAATTTCATTTCCCTTTAGAATAAAGATAAAATATCTATTAGGTAATATGGGGTAAACATTTAATAACTTGAACTATATTCCTCTAGATTTGTAGTTACCACAGAATATTAGTTTGACCTCGTCTACTATGTAATATAGCCTAGTATATCAAAATTCATAGAGATCCATGGAATTTGTATCTATAAATAAATTTCCCAATGTTCCCTCAAATTCAAATGGATATCGTATAATCTCAAGGGTATCATGGGTATAGGAAGAGGAATGCGGAGTTTAATTCTAACTATTTGTTTGGGAAATATAAAGGTGAAATGAAATTTCAACATCTAACATGTCAAAGGTGAGGAGAGAAGAACCTTAGAATTTACCTAAGGGGGATGTGGAAATGCTTTATTTGGAGGAAGGATGGGCACCTAGACAGTGAAATCGGATATGAGAAACACACTATTATGACTAAGAAAATAAATTCTTCAGTAAACCCTCAGTTTATTTTCCCTTGATTCAAATATATTGAACTTGGGATCTTTTCAAACCTATTCACCTCGCCAAGGGTTTTCAGAGACAATAGAGAACCAATATGATAGAAATGGATATCATTTTCAATCACAACTGCAAATGTGGATCCCAAATAATAATCCATGATACCTATACTTTTAATTCATTCAAAAATAGAGAATGATCAATTTGATAAATGTTCTATAAACTCCTTCAAATAATTAATGTATAGTAGAATAATTCACACATCACCACAAGGAATAGAAGTTCAACTGTTGGTTAAAAAAGAACATGGGTAAATTATTTTATCCCAAGTATTAAACTTCTCCATTTTCATAATTTTGGGATTAACATCTTAGAGAACCTTATCATACTCCCTTTGGTGCAATTTGATTCAATTTTTTGTATAGATTCTCTTTCCATAATCAACCCAAAATAAATTTCCATTGGAGGAAAACCATTTTTTGTATTTTGAATTATCCCTTGATTATTTAAAAGATCAAGGATGATATTGAATCATCATTATAAGAAACATCTCACATGTGGATATTATTTCCCTATGTGAAAGAGTATATAGATAAAATGATTGAGTATGAAAAAGGAACAATCCTCAAATAATTGATTATAATAAGGTAATATGATGATGTGCTTCTTGTATAATTTCTTTATCCTACTCTTAACTAAGAGGTTTAATTTTTAATTAATCTTATACTTATTATCCAAGAATCTGTATAGAATTACTATTTTCGAATGTGAAGATAAAAATAAATAACTATAGGATAATTTTGAAAATTTATCCAAATGCACAATGCTTCACCATGGGGTGTAATATTCCACTTCATAAAAAATAAGGATGATTAAATGCACTGTTGTATTGATTTTTAAGATCTCAACAAGACCGTGATAAATAACAAGTATCCTCATCCATGTATTGATGAATTTTTATTAGAGATAAGGAAAAAATAAGTCAATAAGGTGGATCTATGGTCAAGATATTAACAATCTTGTCCGAAGATGGAGGATATCCCCATCTATAATTTTCCTACAAGGTACGAGATCTACGAGTTCATAGTAATGCTCTTTAGGCTCACTAATGCTCCACCAATCATTATGTACATGATTATTAGAGTAATTATAGATTACCTCACTAATTTTTGGTATTATTTATTGATGATATTTTTATATACTAAAAAACTAAATAGAAGCATGAGGAGTACCATAACACTGTTCTAAAAACCTTGAAAAGGATAATATTTACGAATAGTACATAAAATGTGAGTTTTGATTGAAGGAATTATCATTCATATATAATATCATCACATGAAAATGATATCTCTAGATCCTTTAATGGTAGAAGAAATTGATTAATGGTTGAGTACAACATATATGACATATATATGTAGTTTCCTTGGAATAGTTGTGTATTATTGTAGATTTTTTAGAAAATATCATGATTTTACATCCATTAAACCAATATTAATAGAAAGGGAGTCATGTTTGTATGAAATGATTAATGTGAAGGGAGCATCAATGATTTAAAAAGTATGATTATCACTAAAGTTTTTCTCACACTACCAATAAGTGGAGATCTATTAGTGGTATTAAAAAACACATATAATAAGGTATTGGGTGGTATGTTAATGAAAAATGAAAAATTTATAGTATATTCTTCAAGGAAGATTAATGTTCATGAACAGAACTAACTAATTAAGTATATGGAGTTTAATGTAGTGATCTTCACTTCAAGAATATTGGGGAATTAACTCTTTGGGTGGTATGTAAAATATTTATAGATCACCAATTCCACAATTGTTAGGGTTAGTTTCATGAGAACCAACTGCTTTGTACTTTGATTACAAGGATATTCACTTATTATATATTGTTCATTGTTCTGCATGACTATAATATAATAATGTCCTGGAATATTTGATGCATTGATAAGGTCATGGAAGATTCCCGCATTGATGAGAACCTTGGAAAGCTATAACAATATTCTTAAATAAAGTTCTACGGTTGGATGACATACTATGATAGGACACATAGTATACAGATCGTCATCTGCGAGTACTCATAGGAAGACGAGACTCTCTCTCATGGAGTTCACACTTGGTAATCTCCATGATGGGAGATTATGAGAACATACCCACCAATATCAATTCCTGCAAGTCTTTATGTCATCGAACATTTCTATCTATGAGTTTGTGTAATTGTCCTTATAATAGAATATTATCATTAACTCATGTCATGACTCGCGCACTTATATTTGCTGACGAAAACCGTCGCGAAGAGTGTTGGCAGGAAGTAGAGTACGTTGGGTGCGTCACGAATGACATGTTGTTAATGGATAAGTCGAGGAAGGATTTTTCCCTTCCATTTTATAGAAGTAGATATCTTGGGCCCTTTTATTGAAATAGAACTGTTGCACAAATTCCATGGCCATGGTGTCATGATGAGTTTATTTCTTGAAGTCAAAGAATGACAGATCAATCATATAGGTTTATGACGCTGCCATGAATCCTTCTTGATGAGATATTGAGACAAAGGGATCAAAATACATAGTAAGCGTTCGTATGAGGTGACACATCAATGCGGTGTCAACTTCTTTTTCTTGGGTTCCTTGACCCGTTGCTAGACAATAATCATGGACTTTAGGCAAGCCCGCCTAATGCCAACGAGAAAGAGACCTAAAGGGTCACACACTAAGTGTATCCAAGTATCTCAAGTAGAATAAAAATTATTCCCGTACGTGGGTTAATAATTATTCAAGGAATCCTAAATCATTTTAATGTTGGAGGAAGAAGGAAATGAAAAACAAGATATACATGTCGTGTATTAATGATTACATGTCGTGTATTAATGATTACACGTTGTGTAGTTTTCATTTTGGAAAGGAAATGAAAAACAATTATGTGCCATGTATTAATGATTACATTCCATGTTTTTTATGATAAATAATCACACGCCGTGTATTAATGATTACACGCCGTGTATTTTTCCAGTCAGGATTTTGAGGATATAATATTGTTTTATTAAATGATATTTATTAAATTCAGCGTGGGCGCATGTCAAGGAATTAATTATTCGACATGGGGGTTTTCAATAAGAGTTAATGAAATAAATAAAATGCATAATGGGTATATTTATTATCATAATTCTATAACCTCAAACCTGATTACAAATATCATCACAACCCCAACTCTTTTCCTAAGAGAATCGTTGTGCACAACAATTCTAGAGAATTCTCTCAAGACCGAAATAACTCTGTCCTCCAAGAACACTCTCAAGACCAAGAGAGATCCACCTCCACCGGATCAAGGCGATCTATGGTGTACAATGAAATCAAAGGCTTCTCCACGCTAGTACCCAGAGATTCCTTTGGCAAAGTCCAGAGATATGTGGTGCATGTGTGGATCACCGCTAGAGGAATTCTACACTTGGCTTCTGCGACACAATGATGAATCACATCGAAACATGATCAGAAATATCAGTGAAGAAAGAACACCATAAAAGGTACTTCTTGTCAATTAATTAAATTTATTATAATCAACCTATGAAGATCCACATTTATGGTTCTGGGACTATTCCTCTTCTTTGTTTATTTCTTTGATTCGATCCATGGAGTTTGGCATTTATCATCGTATTGATCCTGGATTGATCATTTCTATTGAAAAAAATCCAAGTGGGCACATCCACCCATGAACTTCTGCTATACCCAAGACCTTCAATTGGTATTAGAGAGAGGTTATAACGTTGATTATAGTTATTTAATTTTTCTTGATCATTTACACATTTATATTTGATTCAATTCAAGATAAATCGTTCTATAAAACTGAATGAACAAAATATGTTCTTCCTCCTTAGTTTCACAATTGAAATAACAGAAATGACCTTTCGAATTTAATTTTGATTAAATTAAAAACGAGGATCTCATCCGGAGGAGCCACTCTTTCTGTCTGTACAATATAAGAATACACGGCGTGTAGTGAAAACTAAACGCCGTGTACTTAGGTCCAACGAAACAGTACTGCGTAACAAGGGAGTACACAACGTGTTAGATTAATCTACATGTCGTGTACTCCAAAATTTACAAAGTACATAAAACACGCCAAATCCCCCGGCGTGTACTTTAGATAAAGGGTGAAAAATACATGGCATGTAGGCTATATTACACGCCGTGTACTATCCAGAAATGGAATTTCACCAGGTTTCCTCCAAAAGTACAAAGACCTATACAAGGAATATGGATGATAAGAATATCATGGATCTTAAGAAAGGAATTTAACATAAATAATTGATTAATTATAAGATCATAATTAATTGAATTCAAGCGTAACTTATCATAAATAATAGAACGATTAAAAGAATTTGAATTCTAAATATGTGTAAATGTCATTGCATGCTATGGATGATCAGGACCTAGACCAAAGAACCTTTTTATGTGTGTATGGTTTATTTAAATTTGTTTAATTTAAATTCGTTGGCCTACGAGCCTTCTTCAAATAAAATGCAGTGCCTGCGTGCCCATGGTTTTTTTAATGTAAACCGTATGTAATGGAGGACCTCCCAGGCCAGTGGATATAGTTCAAAAATCCGAATCTGAGGTGAAACCAACCCAAGAAGATGCAAAGGTGGACAGATGGGAGCTGCAAAACACAAACCATCGGGTTCAAGGTATTTTCCCTAGATCAGGGTTAGCTTATCAAACCACTGGATAATCTAACCTATATAAGCTCATGATCATGCCATCTTATTTTATTTCTATATGATTGCATGGTTTATTTATTTTGTATCTGTTGTCGCGATAACATAATTAATGAAATAAAAAAACATGAAAATATGGAATAAAATAAAAACCAGACTATGCGTAAACATTTTCATAACATGGTTAATCACTTAAGAAAGCATAACATAATATTAAAAAGAATGTGATAATGCAAAACTATGCATATAGAATGAAATCCCTCAAATACTATATTAAGTCAGAACAATCCTTCCATTACATGATTAAGGGCAAGACTCAATAAAACTATGTGTTTGACCAACCCTTTTTGGGACACTTTATTTTATAAAAGAATCTCTTATGAAAGTTTAGGCTTGACTAAAACATTTTACATCAAGAGGATCATCCCTTTGTAGACATGTTGTAAAATGGAGGCAAGTGTTGAGGAAATCCAAGTCATGATTTCCAGATTGAGGAGTGCACTCAACATATCAAGGAACTGTAAACACACAGTTGGAAATGACCTGCCTACCTAAATACCTTCAAATAGATTGACCAACCCTTTTTGGGGTTATCTGAAGGAGAATATAAATCCTTGACACTAGAATGACAATGAAACTGGAAATTCAGAGTTCAATGGTGAGGGCCATTGGGACTTGAAAAAATATTGGCAGAATCAATAATTTCATTTATTATTATTCATAAAATGTAATCAAGAAGGTAATGATAAATATACTCTTTTAATTTGTAAAATAAATATGACAAGCTCATCAACCTCATTCTCTCTGTGATAAATTCTGGATAAAGAAAATATCCTCACCGGCAGTAACTTTTAAGAATAGTTTAGGCACCTTCGGGTTATCCTACGCCTTGAATGAATGTTTTATGTGCTAGAGTCCTCACTTCCTGATTATCCTGCCCAAGGGGCGAGTGATCAAGATTTAATAGTCTATGATCAACATTTGATCGATGTACTCGACGTTCAATGTTTGATGTTGTCATCAATTTCTAGTGAGATATTGAATTCTCATGAAGACATGGATGCCTATAGTATGCTCGAGAACCTCTATGGTCTATACTAGGAGAGAGAAAGACATGAAAGGTTTGAGATCTCCAAGGCTCTATTTCAGATCAAGCATGGAGAGGGTGCCCTGGCCGGGCCTCATGTAGTCAAGATCATTGGCTACATTGAGCTCTTGGAGGTTCTAGGGTTTAAACTCCCCAAAGAACTGGGTGTCGATCTCATTCTCACATCAATCCCACAGAGCTTCTCTAACTTTTTTGTAAATTTCAACATGAACAACATTGAGAAGTCTCTATATGATCTTCTTATCCTTATTCACCAAGTGGACAATGATATGAAGCGTGATAAACATTTTTCCCTTATGGTGAATAAAAGGAAAGGAAAGGCAAAGAGATTTAAGTCCAAATATTCTTCAAGGCCTTCCAAGAAAAGGAAGATCAAAGGGGAGGCAAGAGAACAGGAGGCTGTTTGTTTCGCATGTGGCAAGAGGGGCCACTAGAAGAAAAACTATACCCATCCAAGGTATCAAGGGTAACCTTCAGGTGTGTTTGTTATCGAATGAAATATATCTGTTTCTACTAATTGGGTATTATATAATGCTTGTGGTTATCACATCTATATCCAAATATAGGAACCACGTAGATTCAAAAATATTGACCGAGGTGAGGTGGATCTGTGAGCAGCCAACGGAGCCAGACTCGCTGTTGTAGCTGTCGGAGACTACCACCTCACATTGCCTACTGTGATGGTCTTTGTTTTAAAAGGATGTTATTATGTGCCCTATGTAACCAAAAACATTATATCAGTATAAAGATTAGATACTGATGGATTCATCTTCAAATTTGTAAACAAATGTTGCTAATTTTATAAAGATATCATTTTTTTGGTAAGGAACATTTATATAACGGCCTTTATGTGTTATACTACACAAACCAAGTAATGGAAATCAATGAAAAAGTTAATTCACATGACTCGTACCACACCCAACTTTGGAATCACCGGCTATGTCATGCCAATGAGAAACGTTTGAAAAAATTACATCAAGATGGGTATTTAGATTCTTTCGATCTAAAACCACTAGGTGTGTGTCATGCGTGTCTACAAGGAAAAATGACCAAATCCTCAATTAGTGGGAAAGGTGAAAGGGATAAAGATCTTCTAGAATTAGTTTACACATATGTGAGTGGTCCATTTCTAGTTGAAGTAAGGGGTGGGTTCTTGTACTTCATAAATTTTACTAATGATTTTAGTAGATATGGATATATTTATATAATGAGGTATAAGTCAGATTATTTTGATCAGTTTAATGAATACAAGAATGAAGTTAAGAACCAGCTTGGTAAGAAGATTATGAAACTACGCTCAGACAGAGGAGGAGAATATCTTAATTAGTACTTCATTGATTTCTTATAGGAGTTTGGGATTCTATCTCAACTCACTCCTCCTTACACACCTAAGTGGAATGGTGTAAGTGAAAGGAGGAACCACACACTGTTGGACATGGTGAGATCAATGTTGATTCATACGAGTCTTCCATTATCCTTTTGGGGTTATGCATTACGAACAGTAGCACACATACTAAACCATGTACCAACTAAATCAATAAATGGTATTCCATACAAATTATGGAGTGGATGCAAATCCATGTTATCAAATTTACATGTGTGGGGTTGCGAAGAATTTTTGAAGGCCTCTTCAGGTCACAAACATGCACCCTGAGGAACAATGTGTATCTTTATAGGATATCCCATGGAAACAAGGGGATATAATCTATACAAACCCTCAGATAAAAAGGTTACAGTGGCAAGACACGCCATATTCTTTGAGAGGGAGCACATATCCAAAAGAGATAGTTGGAGCGAGATAGACTTCGATGAAGTCAAGACTCAAGATACACCGGAGTTGGTACAAGAACAGATTCCAGAAAGCCCCGTGGAAGAACAATCTATTCCAATAACACAAGAATTGTGTAGGATTCCAAGAGAGGTAAGAGAACCAAAATGATATGTTTTTCTCATCACCGAGGATGGTGACTCATTATTGGTTGACAATGATGATCCTCTTACCTACAAGGAAACAGTTGAAGGAACAGACACTGCCAAGTGGCAAGAAGCCATGAATTCTGAAATGGATTCCATGTACCAAAACCAAGTCTATATTTTGGTAGATCCTCCACTTAATATAAAGCCTATTGTTAATAAATCCGTATTCAAGAAGAAACTGGACATGGAGGGGCAAGTCAGCACCTATAAGGCACGACTGGTTGCAAAAGGTTTTAGAAAGAGTCAAGGAATTGACTATGATGAAACCTTTTCACCGGTTGTGATGTTGAAATCCATCAGAATCATATTGGCCATTTCCGCTTACCATAACTATGAAATTTGGAAAATGGATGTCAAAACAGCATTCCTTAATGTGAACCTCCAGGAAGATGTCTACATGACACAACCTAAAGGGTTTGTGACTCCAAAGGATGCCAACAAGGTATGCAAGTAGCAGAAATCCATTTATGGATTAAAGAAAGCATCAAGGTCATGGAACAATCATTTTGATGAAGCCATAACAGAATTTGGATTTGTTAAGAATGAATGTGAGCCATGTGTCTACAAAAGGTTTAGTGGAAGTGCAGTTGTTTTCTTAATAGTATATGTTGATGACAAATTACTAATTGGAAACAAAGTACCTGTCTTACAGTCAGTTAAGGCATGTTTGGATAAATGATTCTATATGAAAGACTTGGGCAAGGCATCATATATTCTTGTGATCAAGATCCATCGTGATAGATCTAAGAGAATGCTGGGCCTAAGTCAAAGTACATACATTGACAAGATACTGAAGAGATTTAGTATGGAACAATCCAAGAGGGGATTGTTTCCAGTGTCACATGACATTCACATTTCCATGAAAATATATCCTCATACACATGAGGAATTAATGAAAATGGCAAAGATCCCTTACACATTTGTGATTGGGACAGTCATGTATTCTATGCTATGTACAAGTCTATATGTTACTTATGCATTAAGTGCGGTTGGTAGATATCAAGCTGATCCAGGAGACCGCCATTGGATGGCAACCAAGAATATCCTTAAGTATCTGAGGTGTACTAAGGATATGTTCTTGGTTTATGGAGGAGATGAGGAACTAGTCACCATAGGACATGTAGATGCTATTTTCCAGATTGATCAAGATGACATGAAGTCGCAGACTGGATACATCTTCAATTTGAATGGAGGTGCAGTGAGGTGGAAGAGCTGAAAAAAAGGTGTGGTCACATATTCTACAGTAGAGTCCGAGTATACCACAACTTATGAGGCAGCTAAAGAAGTAGTATGAATGTGAAGATTATTCCAAGAGCTGGATGTAGTACCGAGAATTAAAGATCCTATCATACTCTATTGTGATAATATTGCAGCGGTGGAACTTGCAAAAGAGCCAAGGTCACATCAACAGAAAAAGCACATACTTCGAAAGTTTCTTCTCTTGAGGGAATTTTCTAAAAGAGGTGATGTTACAGTGAGCAGTATTTCCACAGAAGACAATGTGGTGGACCCCATGTCTAAAGCCTTGACTCATCAGAAACATGATCATCATGTGAGGTCCAGCGAACTAAAATTCGTAGGTAGTTGGATCTAGTCCAAGTGGGAGTTTATTAGGGTTGGTTTCCTAAGAACCAACTATTTTCTACTTTGATTACATGAATGTTCACTTATTATATATTGTTCATTATTCAGCATGACTATAATATAATAATATCCTGTAATATTTGTTTCATTGATAAGGTCATGGAAGATCCCCGCTATGATAAGAACCTTGAAATGATATAACAATATTCTTAAATAAAGTTTTACAGTTGGATGACATATTATGATAGGACACATAGTATACAGACCGTCATGTGTGAGTACTCATAAGAAGATGAGACTCTCTCTCATGGAGTTCACACTTGGTAATCCCCAAGATAGGAGATCATGAGAAAATACCCACCAGTAGCAAGTCCACATGTCTTGGTGTCATCAGACATTTCTATCTATGAGCGTGTTTTATAGTCCTTAGACTAGAATATTATCATTAACTCATGTCATGACTCGCGCACTTAGATTTGTTGACGAAAACTGTCACGAAGAGTGTTGTTAGGAAGTAAGGTATGTTGGGTGCATCACGAATGAAATGTTGTTAATGGATAAGTCGAGGAAGGATTTGTACCTTCCATTTTATGGAAGTAGATATCTCCGACCCTTTGATTGAAATAGAACTGTCGCAAAAATACCATGGCCATCATGTCATGATGAGTTTAGTTCTGGAAGTCAAATAATGACAGATCAAGCATATATGTTTATGACACTTCCATGAAACCTTCTTGATGAGATATTGAGACAAAGGGATTAAATTACATATTAAGAGTTTGTTTGAGGTGACACGTCAATGTGTAATCAATTTCTTTCTCTTGGGTGCCTTGACCTGTTGCTAGACAGTAATCTTGGAATTTAGGCAGACCCGCAAAATGCCAACGAGAAAGAGGCCTAGAGGGTCACACACTAAGTGTATCCAAGTATCTCAAATAGAATAAAGATTATTCCAGTACGTGGTTTAATAATTATTCAAGGAAGCCTAAATCATTTTAATGATGGAGGAAGAAGGAAATGAAAAACAAGATATACATGCCATGTATTAATGAATACAATCCATGTATTTTTTCATGGAAAACAAGTACATGTTGTGTATTAATGATTACACGCCGTGTAGTTTTCATTTTGGAATGGAAATGAAAAACAAGTACATTCAATGTATTAATGATTACATGCCGTGTAGTTTTATCAAAAACAAGTACACGCTATGTATTAATGATTACATGCCATGTAGTTTTCCAGTTGGGATTTTGAGGATATAATATTGTTTTATTAAATGATATTTATTATAATCAGCGTGGGCACATGTCAAGGAATTAATTATTCGACATGGGGGGTTTTCAATAAGAGTTAATGAAATAAATAAAATGTGTAACATGTATATTTATTGTCATAACTCTATAATCTCAAATCTGATTATAAATATCCTCACAACCCCAACTCTTTTCCTAAGAGAATCATTGTGCACAACAATTCTAGAGAATTATCTCAAGACCTAAACAACTCTATCCTCCAAGAACACTCTCAAGACTGAGAGAGATCCACCTCCACCCAATCAAGGAGATCTAAGGCAGACAATGCAAGAAAAGGATTCTCTACGCTAGCACCCAGAGATTCCTTTGGCAACGTCCAGAGATACGTGGTGCATGTGTGGATCACCACTAGAGGAAGTGTACACTTGGCTTCTACGATGCAATGACGAATCACATCAGAATGTGATCAAAAATATCAATGAAGAAAGAACGCCATAAAAGGTACTTATTTTAAATTAATTAAATTAATAATAATCAACCTATGACGATCCACATTTATGGTTCTAAGACTATTCCTATTCTTTGTCTATTTCTGTGATTCGATCCATGGAGTTTGGCATTTATTGTCATATTGATCCTATATTGATCATTGTTAATGAAAAAAATCCAAGTGGGCACATCCACCCATGAGCTTCCACTATGCCCATGACCTTCAACAATTATATATTTTCTCAAAATGAACTGAATATTTTCAAGTGATGATTGATATAGATGGTCATGTACTACAATTATTCTATTCACTAACACTATTGGAACACAAAGAATTTGTTTGATGATCTGTGTATAAAGGACCCTACAATTCAATCATTGATTAGAATTAAAAACGATCTGATCCCCATAGATTTGGAAAGGATGGGAATGTGAATCATAAAGTAAGGAGCATAATGAATCATTTAACAAATGATTTATCAACCGTCCCATCATGATATGTTAAAGTATTCTCAAGGAGATTATGTGAGAATTCATAAGAAATTGGAATATATAAGGAATGGTAAATCTACAGAATTTAACATTAATGAAGAAAGAGTTGTTATACTTGTGTCAAGACTATGTGTTCCATAAAATTAGATGTTAAAGAAGGAACTATTCGATGATTCACATTGTTCAACATTTTCCATTAACCTAGGAATCACACCGATGTACTGAGATATCATATTGAACTATTGGTTGTACAGCATGATAAAGGAGATCACTAAATATACATCAGTGTGTTTCATATGTCAGCAAGTGGAGGCTAAAAGATAGAATACTGAGGTCTTCGTGAATACATTACCTTTAAAAATAAGGAAATGAAAAAAAATCCATTGTACTTCATCATTGGACATCCAAATACATCCTGAGAAACAATGAAATCAATGTTCTTGTGGATTATATTAAAAATATTATGCATATCAATATGATTTGAGAGGATATATCATTGTTTAAATTTTACCTATATTCATAATAGAAGTCATAAGGATTCATGGCGTTCCACTATCGATTTTATCTGATTGATATATCAGATTTACATGCATGTTCTGTAAAATTATTTAACATGGTCTAAATACTAAGCAGAACCTCAATATTGAATATCATCCTCAAAGTGATGTACTACAAAAAGAACTATTCAGACACCAAAAGACGTGTTTTGATCTTATTCTATGTACCTCAAAGAGTACGAGCCTAACATCTATCACTTGTCAATTTTCTCTACATCAAAACATTCCACTCAAGTATCCAAATGGCTCCCTACGATTCCCTTTATGGGAAGAAGTACCAGACACTTGTTTGTTGGGATTATATTGTGTAATTAAATCTAATACTCCATTAAATGGTTGAGGAAATGGTATAATGTTTTAATAACATTCATAATCACTTCAATTCTAGCTAGAATTGAAAATTGAGCAATGATAACAATAATTTATGAGACCTAATGTTAGATATTAGAGACATGGTATTCCTCTACATGTCTCTATGGAATAATGTAATGAAATTTGGGAGTAAGGGAAATGTTAGTCCAATATAATTCATCCCCTTGGAGATCCTTGATCAGGTTAGGGTGGTGGCCTACCTATTTTCACTCCCAACTAACATATATCATGAAAATATTTTATTCCATGTATCCTAATTCAGACTTTAAATACTATAACACTCACATGTTATCAATATATTTGTCCAACCATTGTAGAATGAACTTTCATATGTAGAGAAACCATTGAAGATATAAGACCATAGAAAAATAATTCTGCAAAATAAGATAATGCCCTTTGTCAAAGTGTCATAGGGAAATCATATGTTTGAATATATAATGTGGGTACCTAAGGTGGTGGAGAAATAGAGTTACGTTAATTTGTTTTAGTGACAGAGAAGAAAATTTATTGGGAGAAATGTTTTATGAGGGGATGATTGTAAAGACACCAACATTTATAAATAATGTTACCCTTTTAATTTATTTAAATTTCATATTATGAAATATGGTTATAGAACTCAAATGCAATCATTGGTTTTATTATATCATATCATGTTTAATTGATGATTAAGAATCATTATGAATAATAATATTGATGATTAATAGTAATCCCACGATTAATATAAATATAGTATTTTAACACATCCAATTGACACTAATAAAGGATATAATGACCTCACCCAATCAGATCATACCCGATAAAGCCCATTTTTTAGAACTTCTAAGGGAGATAGAATAACTGGGTTATTCCCTTGACAAAACCGAAGCTAGGACCCAACATGATAATCATGATCGAAAAAATTTATGGGATTAGTTCAAACTCCTCACAATCACGACCCAAACCATGTACATCGAACTACACCATGAATGTATCATAGTCGCACACCTTACCTATATAAAATTTGTTGGTGCAATAGATGTATATGTATCAAGACTATAAAATTTTCTGTATTTAAATTTTTATATTAATGGAATGATGAATATATTTTCATCTTATTATGGATACATTATAAATGTTTTTTATTTCGATATAATAGAACAAAATTTGTATTTTTGAGTTATATTAAAATTCAATTAAGAAATAAATATAGATGAATTATTGTATTTTTTAAGAAATATATAGTTGATAATAATTTTTAATAAATATATTTGATCATATAATTTTTATTAAGTCCCATAATATTTTTATATGGGTTGAAAAAATTTTATTCTCAAATAACTCTCTATTTCTCAATAAATGTATGTATCTATTTTAAAATAAAAAATAAACATATTTACAATTTTATTTATATAAAGTTGATATAATTATTTTAATCAAAACATTGAAAATATCTGATGATGAATTTTTTATAATTTAATGAGATACAATTTTTAGGGAAAAATTATATACCGTATAAATATACTTTCAATATTTTGACATTATAATGACCAAAAGTGATGTAATAAATATATAAAGTGTATACATGACCAAATAATTGTTTTAAATTTAAAATAATGGGATTTAATATTTATTTTTCCAAGTTTATAAGGCCCTTATGATAAATGAAAATACATTATTATATTTATTGTTTTTAATGCCATTCAAATAATTTTTTTACTTATCTCTACATAATCAAGAAATTATTTTATTTTATTTGGACCATGGTTGTGTAAAATAGTTATAACCAATCCAACATGTTATAAACCATGGGAAAAATCCATGGGATTGTTTGTGGTTTTTGTTATATTATTATGTACAGCCCAAAACCCAAATAGTAATGAAATTCACCTATTTTCTAATATAAAGCCACAAAATATCCCATTTCTATTCATTAAAATCCCACGAAACAAGTTCATACTCTTCCCTACAATTTGTAAAATCTTCACAAGGTGTCCTCATGCTCTCAAGAAGCCCCAATAAAGCATTTGGAGTGACACACTCATTTTAAGAGATTTCTCTCCTATCATTTATATTCAATATGTTCTTTAGTGTAATGTATCATAAATTTCATTTTATTTTGTTGCGAAATGTTGTCACACATTCCCCATATTGTAAATTTAATTTATAAATTATGAGATCCCCCTTTATCTCTTCTTAAGCATCACCTGATCCTTTTTATTCATATTCCACCATGTAAAAAAATAGTTAGGATTCGTTTTTTATTCATGTCTCACAATAACCTTATGTATTTTATTTCCAAGTTTCCAATGTTGAAAATTTTTATTCCATGTCCCTATTACTACCCATTTGATTTCAATTTTACAATAGCCCCCTTTACCTCTCATCTTCCCATTTTTATGAATCTTTAAGTGTGATTGTTATGCAGCCGAACTTTCACCACAATTTTCCACACCAAAATAATTGTGTAGTGAATAACAAACCCATTTCCTATAAATGGTGTTAACTTCTATGAACATGTAAATTTTTATTTGGAACATTATTGTATTTATTCCACAAATCATGATCTTGAAATAAATTATTATGATGATTGAATCCTTGTTGTATGATCGATGTGGAAAAAATAAATATGAGAATGAGATGAGTGTGATAGGTTCCCCAATATTATATAATGATATAACTAATTGGGGAATTTTTAGTCTCATGATTTGAAATGTTGGGATAAGAAGAAAACGTAAATTTTTATGGTATTTTTTCACCATGATGTCTTAACAGTTTATCCTAGACCAATGTTTATAATGCATTGTTTTATGTTTTTCCCAAATTTCTCATGGTATGATTATCAATCAATATCATGTCTTATTATTCATGTTACTTTTATTCCACATTGATATGTCTATTTTATAACATCTTTCATCTAATTCCATTCTTATTCTGTTATTTGGATTTATATATCACTCATTTCTAATGTTCTTCCCAAAGATATTCGATACAGTTTTAAAAGCCATGGAATATTATAATCATGTTAAGAATGTGTTCAAAAACTATTATGTATTTCATATTTTAAGTTTTTATATAACATAAATAACAAAAGAAATACACAATAAATATATATCATCCCTGGTTATTAAGGATAAATAAATATCAAGGTTTTTATAATATTGATATTCAAAAATGAATATCAATATAATTCCATGATTTATTCTTACAAACCCACACTTTTTTATCAACAAAAAAGTGATTAATATCTCTCTAAAATCATAACAAAATTCCAAAATATGAAAAACATAGATACACAAAATCCATCATAAATACTATTTGAATCCATCATATTCGATTATCTACGAAATTAGATAAAATAAAATATTCCTATACACATGCATATTGTTACCATCTTTAATGTATACCAATATGTCTCACATCATCCATTACGCTACTAAAAAAAGCATATTGTATATATAAAATTTTTTATTCTTCTCAATCAACACAATATAAAAAGAATTCTATAGCCATTGGTTATGTTCATGGATGCATCCTAATTCCTATGGGAATAGAATATATCCATGCAAGAATTTTATATAGATGAAAAATATACGGACATATATTTATTACATATATAAATGGGTGGTGATTGTCAACATAGACTGTGGATATAGCCACTATGACATATAATTATATTGTTATAGCAATAAGTGAGAAGTATATTCTTATAGATGAATCTTATAGCCACATTATCTTGTTATAAAAATTGGTTGGATAAAATTTAAATATTCCCTCGTGATAGGATTTGATCCCACATGACCATATTTTATAAACAGGTTACTTACATCTCCTCTACAAATGATTTTCTTATATCATTTATATAAAAAATGTACTAATATAAATTTAATATTTTAAATTATTAATATAAAATTTATTTTAAAAATAATATTTATTTTTTTGAATTGAATATATCCATGGGCAGAAAATGAATAGTTATAGCAGTTGAGTGCTACTTTTATATCTATAGACATATAATATTATGTCTATAAGGGTAAAGGGGAAGGGGATATAGTCATAGAATAGTGTCACCATGGATATTATTATAATCTGCAAGGGTTATAGTCCTCATAAAGAATCATTATAGATATAATTATACTATATCTATGATCATACAATACCCCAATTATAGGTGAAATGGTATATGACCAATGTCTCTTATGACCACAAATATAATGGTCAGGGGATATTGGATATAGCTAGGGTAGATTAGGACCATGGATAAAGAGGTTACGTGTAAGTACTGTATCCATGTTTTTAAATGGTTTTGGTTATAAGGTTTATGAATATTTGGATATATACATAAGAAAAAATTCCCATGGATATAATATGTTCCTAAAATATTCCCATGAAAAAATAGTTACCCTACTTTCATATGGAAACATGTAGCATAGGTAATTTTTATATTAAATCTATAAACACAAACATAAATATCCACATGCTATATGGTATATATATTCATAGATATTCTACCGATCTCTATAACCCTATAGCTATTGGTCGGTTATCTAGTAGTGAATAGTCAATCATAATAGTTGGATTTAGGATTAAAATACCCTAATATCTACATTTTTTCATTCCATTAATAAAATAATGATTGTATCTGAGCTCACAACATATACATGATCATAATAACAAGTCCTCAATCACTACTCGATCATACCTCACTAGGAACACCATCCAAAATATACCACCACATTCATGTATACCTATGATCACATCATACAATAGAAAATGTAGTCCTATTATTTATATGGATTCACATAATCTACTCATGAACTAACATAAATTGGTCCCCTCATGATATGAATGTCAATTTTTCAAAGCCACATCATTCCAATGCTGGAAAACTATTCTGAAGAATAATAGATGAACTAATATTACCATTGAAATAGATCCATATATAGGGATACATATTTACAATGAGGGAGACATCCCCTTCTCATCAAAACCCCATACATATATTCTTATAGGGGTTTTATTGATTCCACTAGTATATTCTCAATACAATCCCCCCTTACTGATGAAAAAAATATATAAGAACTACATCAAACCAACTTTTACATCACTTAATGCTTTTGGATATAATTAAAATATATACAAACACACATTCAAAAAATTTATATTATATTAATCCTCATATATAACCAAATCATAGGTTATCACCAAGTATCAATTTTTTATTTCTTTAACAAAAAAAGTCTTATGCTACTACACCACCCTTTTAACACATTCTATATGAGTCAAATGCTAATGAGCATAGGATCACATACCTAAAATAGTAATCATAATCCCATTGAATGTCAATTTCATCTACCTAAAACCACTGTTTAAGATTCATTTCTAATATGCTTATTGAATCACAATCATGAATATTACAATCACATGATTACATGACACATGAACATTATTACATTTAATAAAATCATATACTCATGAATTACTCCTTATAAATTATATATTAGAGAATTATCCAATGTTTGATCACATAACATATCCTACCATCCAAAATTGAACCATGATAAAAAATCACTAATAGTAAATTTTATTTGAAAAGATTAAGTCATTCCACATTCCTTTCATCCACCTTCATAGGGGAATCTACATCCTTAAGGTAATATGTTCCCTTCACACCCAAATTTCATTTGGATACATCCTCTAAAAAATATCACCATGAAATATAATAACAATTCCAAACCCCAAGGATCTATATGCATAGATCCAATGAATATAGTGAATCCCCAAGGGTCACTGTTCAAATTATGCATTATGTGAATATATCACCTAAACATGAAATAATTTCATCATAATATCTTCTAGAAATTATATTCGGATAAATAATTTGGTTCAGATAGGTCTATTTCCACCAAAATATATATATATAACACCATACAAGTGGTTTTTATACTATAAACTACTTATTCATTTGTCACTAGTAAGATCATCATCATAGAATAATAATGATATTTTCTGAATCCTATATAATTAAAATAAAACATCTACAAAGGACTTATTACACTACACATTAATATTCAAAACCATAACACATATCATGAAGTAGTGAAAATATAAATTTTAATAGTAAAATTAAATAGAAATGATATTATAAACCTATTGTCCAAGACATAATTGTTGAATGCTTTTTATGAAACACTAATCTATTGTCCAGAATCAGATCCAAATGGTCTCTATATTTTGTCTACAATATCTCAAAAAGTTATAAATATAGAAGATGTTCTTATAACACTGTATAATTTCATTTCTTTTGAACATTCATGTATTTCCTTGTAAGGGTAGGATGTTACCTGTGTGCCCCTAACTCTTTTCCTAAGGCTACCTACTAGCAGTTTGTGAATAAAAATTATTTTGGAATGAAAATGAAAAGACCCTAAAATTTAAAGGAATTTTTTTTCATAAATTCTTTGGAATTTTACGATTCCGCATTTTCTGATGGTGCCTGATTTCGAGGCCTGGTGTGCTTGGAATCCATTTCTGAAGTTTTGTTCGAATACGTTTAGTAAACATATGTGCGAGTTTTTTTATTTTTTGAACCAATACTCAGAATAGAAATATGAGGGCACTGATGAACTCGCAGTGCCGGTAATCACTTAAGGGGACCTTTACCGCAGCTACGTTTTATGCGGGTTGAAAGTTATAATTTGGGGATTCGTGGAAATTTAAATAAAATTGTTATATTGTACAATTTTATTTAAGAGGTGGTTATTTTCCTCCAAAGGGGAGTTGGGGTTGGGTCCACATCGCTCATAACATCCCATGAGAGGATTTAGTGTGGTGGGGCCCACACAAACTCAAACCCTTCCACCTCCCCTCAAATCCCTTTAGCTCCTCTTAAGTTTTGAAACCTCCCCTCGTTAATGGTGGAGCCTCTCCACCTCCCTCCTCTCATGAATTTGAAAAATATTGGGAATAATTAATGCCACCTAATTAATCTAGTTTTGAATTAATTTGAAATGGATGGAAAGTTTATAATTTTGGAAAAGCCTATTATTTCATTTTCTTGGAAAATATTTTAAGGGTTTTGAGGGAGAAACACTTGGTGGAACTTTATTCATCCTCTCCAGTGAAGAACACGAGGAACATGATCGCCTTCCTCCACTTCTTCAATCGGGGTGAGAATGGAGGAGACACCACAAAGAACGCTGCCTACCTTCCTCTTCCTCCAACGTTGACAGAACGACACCGTCATATGCAACGCCCGACCTCCGTGACGCTCGTCTTCTGTGGCTCATCGATGAAAGAACCTTAAATTGAGGTAGGGGGCTTGTATAATTTTATGTAAATTAAATTATACATCGTTCTTGATGTATTCAATGGTTTGTCTTACGACTTTTTGTTTCTGCCTAAAGCGAAGGGTGCAGGCCAAAAGAACAAGGCCCGACGACCCTCCATTGGTTCGTGATTTTTGTGGTGGAGAATGGAGGCGACGAAGACTGGAGGCGGCGGCGTCCGGAGGTGACAACGACCACACACCGGCCACGAGAAGGTGATGAGGCCCTCTTCCGCGGGCCGATCGGCGGACGAACCGCGAGGGCAGGGAAGACCTCGTAGCTCCCTCCTAGTGCCACACTAAGAAAACAGCAGCCCGCCCATGCGGGCCGCTCACGCAGGAGAAGACCGGACGAGTTCGACCGACCAGATAAATGGGGAGGCACCACTTTGCGCCGCCATTTCACAAAACCGGGGGCCTCGCCCCGCGATCCGCTCGGCCAGCTGGCCGAGACGCAGCCAGCCATGGGCCGGGTCGTGCCCCACCAGGCTGGGCCGTGCCCCACCAGGCCGGGCCGCGCCCCATCGGGCCAGGCTGACCTCTTATCCGGGTTAGACCAATCAAGCCAGGATGGGCCAACCCGCCATCCCATCGGGCTTGACGGGCCGGGCCCGTTATGCTTAAATGCGAATAACTTTTTGACCGTGCATCCGATCGACGCGCCGTATGAGGAACTGGAACCCTTACGACGAGGCAGTCCTATTTCGATAATCTATGTGAGTTTTGAACAACTTTGGAAAATGGTTGGGTTTGGAATGAGCGTAATTTCAACCGGGCCCCTGGAACGGAAAAGCCAATAACTCTCAGACCGAGCGTCCGATTGACGCGCCGTTTGTCGCGTCGGGTTTCTTTTGACGAGGAAGAACTTCGTGATACATCAACTTAGGACTTTGTGATAGTTGATGCATCGAAACCTTGGCTCGAGGAGTGGACCCTCCCGGAATCGAGCATGCTATGTGAGGGAACCCCATAGCTGGTTGCGACTGCGTCGACTACTGTACTGGAATATTCCGTGGGTTCGACAGCGAAAGTTACCATACTAGAATCCTTTGTGGGTTCGAAGACGATGACTAATGTTCTTGTATCCTATGTGGGTCCGACAGTTTGACCTCTGTACTTGTATCCTGTGTGGGTCTAACAGAGTAGCTGATCTTGTATCCTGTGTGGGTTTGACATCTTAGCTGGTCTTGTATCCTATGTGGGTCCGACAACTTAGATAAATCAGTGACTACATCTGATCATCTCTATCGCTATACGATAGATTTATACCTCTGTGAGATGAGTCTTGACTTTCAATCATTATCATCGATGTGATTAACTTACTTTCTTGTGTGTAATGGGTTGTTCTTGGGCTCTAGAGTTGGAGCCGAACTGTGGTTGATAACTTAGCTATATGTATGGGAATATACCTAAGTACGGTTGGTCAATACTTCATTTTTGTATCTCACTTCGGTGGTTTATCCTTTGTGAATTTTGGAGACCTTCGGGGGTGTCGGGGTCCCTACTGAGTATCGTATACTCACCCATGAACGGGCTATGCCCGCACTACGTTGTGTTGGATGAAGGCGACAGAAAACACTGATCGAGGTAGATACTTGTAGAGATGGATGATACCCAGAGGTGGACCACTTGGCGAGACGTACACGGAGAGGATGGACGGACTTGAGGTGCTGAGGAGGCCATCTGTATCCACCCTTCAGGTGGGATTCCCGGAGGACGAATCATTGGTTATAGTTTTACTTTACTGAAGTTGTGCTAGATTTTCAGTTGTGTTGTACTTTATAGTTGGGTTTGTATACTGGCCCATTTACTTTTCAACACTTACTTTTGTACTCAGTTTTACTTAGTGTTTTCTTGCTGTTGTGTACTCTATTGTGTTTGTATACTTTTATAAAGGAAATTCTTTCCCAGCTTAGCGATTTACACCTTTGGTGCTAGTTTCCAGCCCCTGGCCTATGGAAGGCGGGCTTGGGGTAGTCATGGAATGGGCCTCGAGGACGGGTCGTGACAAATTGGTATCAGAGGAGTTGGTTCTACCGCAGAACTCAGGACTCTGATAATTTCTTTCTATGAAGCAATAATGTTAAGAGTATTGAGGGTGTTTCTCAGTCCATGGAGTCCAGTGTTGGTATAGCGACTGAATTATCCATACACTAGGACCCTAACCTCTGATTTATGACTCAGTGCACAAAAACTCTGATGGCATGTGTGTTTCAAAAGATTTCTTTGTGATTACTTTATGTTAGCTCACCAGATATACTATTTTGACTGTGGCACACCTGTTTCTCTTCAGGATGGCCCCACGAAGGCAGCCAGTTGAGTTCCGAGTTACGTATGAGATGGTAGCCCACCGAGCGATGAGGCCTCGGTGCAGGGCCCCATCACAGTGGAGGTACCAGTGGCACCTCTACCCACTAGACCACCGATACCACCAGCCCCAACAGTAGACATTTCACACCGCCTGCATTCGTTGCACGATTTCCAGCGACAGAGGACGCCCAGGTTCGGTTGATAGACAGACCCACAGGCAGCTGAGGATTAGCTGGAGGCTATCGTCAGAGTTTTTAGATTGGTATGGACACCATCCGACCTTATGGTTATTCTTTCTACGAGTCTCCTACACGTATCAGCAGGTAGATGGTGGAGCCTGATGCTCTAGGTTCATGACAAGACATATTTACTCTGGATGGACTTCGAGAGTCTCTTCTACTCAGAGTTTGTTCCAGCCACCCTTCGTGTGGTGCGGATTCAGGAGTTACTTCATCTGCAGCATGGTAGCATGACAGTAGCTCAGTACTCAGCGGGGTTCAACGACCTATCACACAAGTCCATGGATATGGTACGTGACCCATTATTCAGGTCTTGAACCATTGATTAGGGACTCAAACATGAGAGAAGAACTTCGAGGATTCCCCTCAGCATCCCGACGTAGGAGGGGGTGCTAGAGCGAGCCCTTCTAGTGGAGAGATTTCTCACTGAGTAGTCTCTAGTAGCGAGACCCACCGCAGGGCGACCCGTAGATGAGTCTTCTACAGTCGGAAGTAGAATGTTGACACAGAGGTGCAAGAAGACCAGGCAATCAGGTGGGTGACCTCAGGATTCAGGTTTGGTTGTGAGGGGCACAAGGAACAAATCCAGCCTTATGAGGAGTAGGAAGTACTATGCATGTGGCGGGCAAGGCCACATGGCTCATGACTGCCCGACCCGCCATGTATATGAGCAGTAGAAAGTAGAGGGACATCCCAGGTAGAGGCATAGGTTCAACCATGGTGATCTGATGGGTGTAGCCGGACGTGGCAGAGGAGCTGGCCGAGCAGTGGGTGGTGGACAATGTTTCGAGGCTCTACCACCACCATCACCAAGAGGTCCACCCCGACCACAGGGAGCTGGCGGACAGAGGCAGGCTCAACTCCAGGAAGTCGAGGCCAACCACAGCACACCTGAGATGATTTGAGGAACTATCTGTGTCTACTCCACCCTTTCTGCAGTACTTATACACATAAGAGTGAGTCATTATTTTATTACCACTACCCTTGTTCGGAGCTCAGAGATTCCGATGGAGCCGTTGGCTCGATCCTTATAGCTAGAGACTCTTACGGGAGTAGACTCGATGATTACGCACTGGTGCCGGTAGTGTGAGATTACTCTAGGAGGTGAGATCTTCGGCTGGGATCTTCTTGTAGCGGCATCGAGGCCTTACAACGTCATCTTGGGTATGGATTGGTTATCTATAGTCCATGCTCAGATCGACTATATTAGGAAAAAAGTGCGGTGTGTACGCATGAATGGGACCAGGTTCACCTTCACCAACGAGATGGGAGCCTTTGCAGCACAGGATGGACTTACGTAGAGGAGAGGACAACTGATCACACATCAGTTGGCTAGTCTCATCCTCTGAGTAGTTGATGTGTAGAGTCTGAGTTTTCCTGTTGTGGTGGATCAGTATGCAGAATTTTTTCCTGATGATGTTCCAGGACTACCTCCTCACACAGAGGTATACTTCTACATAGACCTGTACCCTGGGACAAAATCGATATCCTCTCCATCATATCGGATGGCTCCCACTGAGCTTCGTGAGCTGCGGGTACAGCTAGAGGACTTGCAGGGGAAGGGATTTATCTGACCCAGTGTTTCACCCTAGGCATCTCCGATTTTTTTCGCCAAGAAGGCAGATTGAGCTTACGACTGTGTGTCGACTACTGTCACATGAATCAGGTGATCGTGAAGAACAAGTACCCACTTCTTAGGGTTGACGACCTCTTTGATCAGCTCAATGGGGCACGATGGTTCTTGAAGATAGACCTCAGTTCAGTCTATCACCATCTAAGAGTTTGAGATGAGGATGTTCAGAAGACGACCTTCAAGTATCGGTATGGCCACTATAAGTTTTTGGTTTTGCCCTTCAACACAACCAACACACCACTAGTGTTCATGAGTCTAATGAACAAGATCTTCTAACCTTACCTTGATCACTTTGTCATAGTCTTTATCGACGACATACTGATTTACTCGACACCTGAGGAGGAGAATTCCTACCACTTACAGGTTGTACTGGATACACTCTGAGAGAACCAACTTTATGGTAAGCTCTTAAAGTGTTAGTTTTGGATTCTAGAGGTTCACTTCTTGGGACACGTCATCTCGGAGGCTGGGGTAGCAGTGGATCCAGCGAAGATCGAGGCAGTGCTTGCTTGGGAGCCACCCAGAAGTGTGGCAGAGGTTCAGAGTTTCTTGGGCCTAGCTGAATACTATCAGAGATTTGTGACAGACTTCTCTAGAGTTGCATCACTACTTTCAGCTTTGACGAAGAAGGGGAAACACTTCATGTGGTCAGATAGATGTTATCAGAGCTTTCAGAAACTGAGGCAGAGATTGAAACGTGCGCCCATCTTGAGGCTACCGGAGGAGGGCGTAGGGTATGTAGTTTACTGCGATGCATCAGGGACCGTACTCAGGTGCATCTTGATGCAAGAGAGAGAAACGATTGTGTATGGTTCACGACATTTGAGGCAGCACGAGCAGAACTAAGCTAACAATGACCTAGAGTTAGCAGTATTGGTCTTCTCCTTGAAGATGTATCAGCACTATCTGATGGGAAAGGATTTTACAGTCTACTCTGACCTTCAGAGTCTCAGGTACATCTTCTCACAAAAGGACCTGAACCTGAGGCAACAATGATGGATTGAGTTCTTCTAGTACTATGACTTTGATATAGTCTATACTCCTGGGAAGAGAAACATTGTAGCAGATGCTATCATTAGGATAATAGGAATTCACCTACTAGGAGAGGAGACAGAGCAGCTGGCCGTATTATAGATATCCATTGTGGATAGAGATAGAACAACCTTTCTTCATTCTCTCACAGTTACTCCTCCACTTCTTTAGCAAGTCAGAGAGTCGCAACATGGGGACGTTGACTGTGAGGTGCAACGTGTTTAGATATCCACATGACATGCACCTGATGGATTTTCTGAAGGAGGGGAGAACGTCATCCTCTTCAGGGGATGTACCATGGTACCAATTGCATTATAGGAGGAGGTGTAGAGGGAGTTACCACTTCCCCTCTAGAAGTACATCCAGGAGTGGCGAAGATGTATCAGGACCTCAGACGACAGCACTAGTGGCCAGGTATGAAGAAGGCTATAACAGAGTTCATTTCATGATGCCTCACTTGTCAGCAATTAAAGGCAAATCACCAGGTCCAAGCAGGCTTGGTTCATCCCTTATAGGTCTCAGAGTGGAAGTGGGACGAGATATCCATGGATTTAGTGATGGGGCTTCCACGTACATCCAGAGGAAATAACTCTATCTGGGTGATCGTAGATCGACTCAGCAAGTCATCCCACTTCCCACTGATTAGAGAGCAGGGCCCAGTAGAGATCTTGGAACGCCTCTACATTCAGAAGATCGTACGACTTCATGGTGTGCCATCGACTATCGTCTCTGATCGAGATGTTCATTTTACTTCCCAGCTATGGAAGGGATTAGTGGAGGCTTTTGGGATGTAGCTTCGCTGGATCACCACCTTCCATCCTTAGACGGATGGCCAGACTGAGAAGACCATTCAGACTCTCGAGCACATGCTCCATGCATGTGTCCTCGACTTTGGTCGCAGCTTGGAGGATCACTTACCCTTTGTGGAGTTTGCGTACAACAAAAACTATCACTCCACCATTAGGATGACACCTTATGAGGCACTGTATGGACGACCTTGTAGATCACCTCTGTGCTGGACTGACCCAGGAGAGTCAGCACTTGTAGGACTAGAGATGGTTCAGGCTAAGATGGTGAAGGTGCAGATCATCCAGGAGCGGATGAAGACTGCACAGAGCAGACATAAGTCCTATGTTGATAGGAGATGGAGACCACTAGAGTTCGAGGATGGGGACCATGTATTCCTACGGGTCTCACCTCGACGAGGTCTACAAAGATTTGGCCTGGGCGACAAGTTATCTCCACAATTCATCAGACCTTTCCAGCTCCTCAACAGAGTAGGCGAGGTGGCTTACCACCTTGCCCTTCCACCTCAGTTGCATTGGGTGCATGATGTCTTCCACATATCTCAGCTGAGGAGATATGCGCATGATCCGAACCACATGATTGACCACGGGGAGCTGCACATCAATGAAGGGGCAACATTCACGGAGGTCCTCGTGGAGATTGAGGATCGACAAGAGTGGGTCCTACATGGATGGTCGATCCCCCTGGTGCACATTCACAGGCAGCACAGGAACCTCCATGAGAGCACATGGGAGCGGGAGGCTAAAATGCGTGCTTGGTACCACCTTTTGTTCCCCTAGTGTGCGTTGTAGCTTTACGGGGATGTAAAGGCCAAATTTGGGGGTAATGTAAAGACCCGGAAATTTCAAGGAAAATTTTCTCTTAAATTCTTTGGAATTTTACGAGTCCTCAGTTTCTGACGGTGCCTGATTCCGAGGCCTGGGGTTCCCGAAATAAATTTTTGAAGTTTCACTAGGGTAGGTTCAGTTTACATACATGCGGGTTATTCTATCTTTTGAACCGGTGCACGGAATAGAAATATGAGGGCACCGATGAACTTTCAACGCCGGTAATCGCTTAATGAGACCTTTACCGCATTTGTGTTTTATGCGGATTGAAAATAATAATTTGGGGATTCATGGAAATTTAAATAAAATTGTTGTATTGTACAATTTTATTTAAGAGGTGGTTATTTTCCTCCAAAGGGGGGTTGGGGTGTGGCCCACACCCCACATAACCTCCCATGAGAGGATTTAGTGTGGTGGGGCCCACACGAACCCAAACCCCCCACCTACGCTCATCTCCCTTTAACTCCTATTATGTTTTGACACCTCCCCTCATTAATGTCGGAGCCTCTCCACCTCCCTCCTCTCATGAATGTTCCAACTCTTGAGATTAATTTATACCACTTAATTAATCTAGTTTTGAATTAATTTGAAATGGATGGCAGGTTTATAATTTTGGAAAAGCCTATTGTTTCATTTGATTAGAAAATATTCTAAGGGATTTGGGGAGAAACTCTTGGTAGAACGTTATTCATCCTCTCTAGTGAAGAACAAATGGAACATGATCACCTTCCTCCACTTCTTCAACCGGGGTGAGAAAGGAGGCGGCAATACAAAGAATGCTACATACCTTCCTCTTCCTCCAATGTTGACGGAACGACACCGTCATACGTGATGCCCGACCTCCACGACGATCATCTTCTGTGGCTCGTCGACGAACAAACCTTAAATCAAGTTAGGGGGCTTGTATAATTTTAAGTATATTCAATTACACCTCGTTCTTTATGTATGAAATGGTTTGTCTTCACCATTTTTGTTTCTGCCTAATGCGGAGGGCGTGGGCTGAATGAACACGACCCGATGACCCTCCGTTGGTTTGTGATTTTTTGTGGTGGAGAACGGAGGCGACGATGACCAGAGGTGGTGACGGGAACCGGAAGCGGTGACCGTGCACCGGCCGCGAGAAGGAGACGCGACCCGCTTCCACGGGCCGCTCAGCAGACAAACCGGCTGGCAGGCGGCCGACCGGGCTGGTAAGACCCTGCGACGCCCTCCTGGTGCCGCGCTGGGGAAATAGCGGCCCACCCGTGTGGTCCTCTTGCACCGGAGAAGACCGACCGACTTTATCCGTCCGGACAGGAGGGGTGGCGCCGCTCGATGCCGCCATTTCGAAAAATCGGGTGTCGTGCCCCCCGATCTGCTCGGCCAACTGGCCGAGCCGCAACCAGCCATGGGCCGGGCCGCACCAGTCGGGCCGCGCCCCACCAGGCCGGGCCATGCCAGACCAGGCCGGGGCGAGCCCCAGTGGGCCGGGCTAACCCATTAGCCAAGTCAGACCCGCCGATCTAGGATGGTCCAACCCGCCAACCCACCAGGCTTGATGGGTCAGGCCCGTTATGCTTAAATGCGAATAACTTCTTGACCGGGCGTCTGATCGACGCGTCGTCCGCAACACTGGGACCCTTACGATGAGGTGGTCATTTTGCAATACTCTAAGTGAGTTTTGGACAAATTTGGAAAAAGTCCGAGTTTGGAACGAGCGTAATTCCAACCGGGCCCCTAGAACGGAAATGCCAATAACTTTTAGACCGGGCATCAAATTGACGCTCCGTCTATCGTGTTGGGTTTATTTTGACGAGACAGAACATTGACATACATAAAATCAGGACTTCATGATAGTTGATGTATCAAACCCTTGGATCGAGGAGCAGACCCTCTCGGAATCGATCGTGCTGTGTGCGAGAACCCTAGAGCTGGCTGCGACTGCGTCGACTGCTGTACTAGGATCCTCTGTGGGTTCAACAATGATGACTACCGTACTGGCATCATCCGTGGGTTCGATGGAGATGACTATTGTTCTAGTATCCTGTGTGGGTCCCGAAGTTTTACCTCTATACTTGTATCCTATGTGGGTCTGACCGAGTAGCAGGTCTTGTATCCTGTGTGGGTCCGACAGCTTATCTGGTCTTGTATCCTGTGTGGGTCTGACAACTTAGATTAATCAGTGACTACATCTGATCATCTCTATCACTATATCAAAGATGTATACCTATGTGAGCTGAGTGTTGACTTTCAATCATTATCATATATGTGATTGACTTAATTTCCAATGTGGACTGGGCTGTGCTAGGGATCGAGAGTTGGAGCCGAACTGTGGTTGATAACTTAGGTATATGTATGGGCATATACCTAAGTAGGGTTGGTCGATACTTTGTGTTTGTATCTCTCTTCTGTGGTTTTTCCTTCATGAATTCTGGATACCTTCGGGGGTCTCGGGGTCCCTACTGAGTATCATATACTCACCCCTGCACGGGCTATGCCCACACTACATTGTGTTGGATGCAGACGATAGAAAACACTGATCAAGGTAGAGACTTGTAGAGCTGGACGGTACCCAGTGGTGGACCACTTGGCGAGACGTACACGAAGCAGACAGACAGACTTGTGGTGTTGAGGAGGCCATCTGTACCCACCCTTCAGATGGGATTCCCGGAGGATGACTCAGTGGTTGCTATTTTACTTTACTGTAGTTGTACTAACTTTTCAGTAGTACCGTACTTTATAGTTGGGTTTGTATGCTAGCCCATTTACTTTTCAGCACTTACTTTTGTACTCAGTTTTACTTAGTGTTTTCTTCCTGTTGTGTACTCTGTTGTGTTTATATACTTTTATAAATAAAATGCCTTCCCAGCTAAGGTATTTATGCCTTTGGTGCTAGTCTCTGGCCCCTAGACTATGGAAGGCAGGCTTGGGGTAGTCACGACATGAGCCCCAAGGACGGGTCGTGACAGAAAAGTTCTTAATTTAAAAAAAAATAAAAAACAATTAATTAGGAATTATATATTGGAAATAATTAGATTATATTGAATCAACAAAAATAATAATTATTTAAATAATTAACTATTTATAAATATCCATACATCAAAAACCCTCCAACCACTTATTTGATACCATATACAAATGAAAAAAAAGAAACATAAATGAATGATTTATAGCAATTGAAACCTAACATTAATTCTAAAAAAACACAAATGGGGAAACTAAATGTTGATCCAAAAAATAACATCACCTAAAAAAATATGTAACAAACAAAAACTATTCACATACACCAAGGTATCCATATAATGTATGAGAAATATATATTAGTAGGGTCTCACCATGAACCTACAATATACACCATCATCTCCAAGTTTATAGATTAGGTAAATAAAATTTCAACCATAAACTTACATTTATACAAAATGGATTAGCATTCACAAACCAACCACCATGAAACCCGACTATACATTCAACAACCAATGCCAGAGTATCGTCACATCATGCCCGATAACTTTATATATAACCAATTTCTCCTAAAAGGGTTCCACACCATTTATGATCTATATAAAAAGATGTAATTTAGAGTTTCTTATAAACTCCCTACCATTACCCTATCCCTAAATTTTAGGGTAGTACCCATAAAAAACTATTGTTTCATCATACCAAGCCTCAACCACTACCTTAGTCTTAAGTAATAGTTCCACATTATGACCCAAACGTAACTTTTTCACTCATGGTAGGGTATGTCCACTACATTATCTCTAATGTAACGTCTGTACTAAAAACCTCAAACAAGATCACACCCTATAAAAGGATTTCCCAATTAAAGAGGTTTCTTTATATACCTTCAAACACAATGTGATGTCGTGAATACTAATCCTAAACCATTCATTATCACTAAATGTGGCCCATTCCAATACCTAATCACTCAATGTGGGCCATATTTCTACGACCTGACTAAAAACATCTCACCAATGTTAGCGACCAATAATATATAATGAACACGTCATTCTCACTCAATATATTGTCTTATATCTTATCATTATCCATTCCTTATGGCTGATGATACTTTCCAACCCACACCTTCGCACTAAAGTTCATTTTAGTCATAGAGATTTTGTAAATACAATAACTACTGAGATATTATCATCATGCATACAGAAAACCACACATGTAACTACTACCATCTAATGAGACCCATCCTAAGAGTTTATAATTATAGAACATTTGTTTGACATTCTAAAGATTCTACTTCTATTCTTGCTGTTCATATCATTATCTACATAGTCTCATGTACTAATCTCTTATAGACCATATTAGTCATCTGTAAACTATATTTAAAACATCTTAGTGTCCACATCTCTCCCTTAAAATAATCTACCAGTGTTCATAGGCACATTTTAGTAACATTTCATCAAAAATAATCTATATTTAACACCCTAATAAAACCATCTTGCTCATAGGCCCTATATAAATGAAATCCTAAATACTTAGATCTAAAAAACATCCAATTCAGAAATCACAAGTATCCCCTAATATCTATGTGTTTTACAAAGATCACCCACATTATTCTCCTTAAGAACCCAATGACACATCATAATATCCATTTTCACATCCCATGATTGGGTATTCCTTAACATTTCCCTATGGATAACACTCAGAGAAATGATATTGAGGAAACTATCCTCGTTATTCTATTCTAAGATCCAGAGGACTTATCTATGTCATGTTATTTTATAAGTCTCTACTACACCCATTAGATGGTGTTCAATATCATATTTTAGATTTATAAAATTCTCACTTATATGTTATTTTTTAATCCATGCATTCATGCCCATCAATCCCAAAGTATCAAATCTTATCAATTTATATATCATCCATGTGCTATGAACATCTTCTAGAACCCTCATTGTATTATCCTACATATTTTACCCAATGGATGTATAGTGACATCAAAATCCGAAATTATCATGGCCTAAGGAAGAACAATATCTAGATCTAGAATACTCAATTCCATCCTATCTCCAAACGTACTATCATCTTAGTCATTGTACATTTACCAGGTATCAAATAGTCATGTACGTATGAACAATGATGTATATACAACAATATGGTTTTATATTAAAGAGGTTGTCTACCTTAATAACTTAGTTATCATCCCCTCAAGTCCAACTAATCATCAAAAAAGCATATACATGGATTTTACATGATAATATAAAAACATTTTCCGCTTTCTCGAACAATGACATTCAAAAAATTACCAAAATTTATTTCTAATTATTTATTGAATTTAAATAAAGTAGGTATAATAACTTATGAACTCATCAAGAAATAATTTCATCATTACAACATAAAACATTATGTGTTTATACTTTCAACATCTCCCTTATCCATATATTTTATTTTCAACAACATGGGGGATTATTTCCCTCATGGATTGGGAAATCACCAGTAAAAACATATAAAATACACTATGATTGGATTATAATGAAAAGAAGAATAATGTGGGTAAAATAGAACATTAATTCACCAAATATCAATGGAATGCCTCCCGGAAAAATAAATCCCCAATGGGGATTGTTGGGTGGAATTGAGGGGGATATATTTCTAAAATTACCCTTTTCATATATGATTTTCCTCGAAATCCTAAAGGTGGTAGAACTAAAAATTACCATTTTCTCCATATTTTAATGAACACAAAAAGGTATTTGTATTTTTTTGACCTACATTGGTGATGTCCTAGATCCCATATGAGGTTATTCATTATGTAATGACCCCTAATGTCATGGAATTAAAAAACATTCAATATAAGAAACAAAATTTAGAGGAAATTTCTGTAACTAAATGTACTCTATTGTCATGGTGTGACATGTCACTCCTAAGAGAAAAAAATTTATATAGACAGGCGATTATATTTTGGACTTCAGCATCATAGAAGAATAATATTCAATTAACTATGATTTCATGTATGTGGTTTTTATTCCCACACCATAAATTCAAAGCATATAAATCCATTATTGAATGAAATAATGATCTGCATGTGACCTGAATATCACTATGAAAATAAATAAATATAAAAAATAAGTTTCCATATAACCAATAAGTAAATTTAAGTAAATATATACATAAGGGTTTCTATACAGTCTTGGTTCCCCCATCCGTCTTAGGATTCCTGGGTATAATGTCCTTCCCTTAGCTAAAAGTGCCACCAAATACATCTAATCTATATTCCCAAAGGTAATAGTTTTCCACCAAGATTTCATTCTTTCACTATTATTTGTCACCCACTAGTCATAATATAACATTTATCCTACACACCATATATCCTCCCCATATATTATTCTACCCCACTATTAGCCTATGTGTTTTTATTTACATCCCCTTTCATAGTGTGATGAGACATACATAGAATTATGTAAGCTGAATTGCCACCCTAACCCTACTATGACATTTATCAGCGAACATAAAACACTTATCATGCCTCTAAACCCAACATGAAACATTTACATCAGATTTTCCAATACTGAAAATACATCTCCATTAACCATTCGTGCAATTTCATCCACATTGGGAATAAAAAATCACATTTCCAATGAATTTTATAAAATATTATGATGTATGTTATTAAAAAAATTCCAATTCCTTAACAAGGAAAAAATAATTATTTTTTCTATGTATTTCATTATACTTTATGAACATTTCTAGCATCCATGACTTTTATCTTTATTTCGTAATGATTTTCCATAAATTTTTTTTATAATGAATTAATTCCCATTTTATAATCTAATTATTCTACTAAACATGTGAAACATGGTATAGAAAATGTGGTTGATGGTATATATTATTTAATCATCCTTAATTATAATTTATTCATCATAATATTTTACCCTACCACTTCCAAATTTCTATTGTCCTGTTAAGAATATAATCTTTTATTAGCTCATTAAATAATACAATCTGACATTTATATTCATATTGGGACTTAATATCCTCCCATAAAGATATTTTTAGTAAACACATAGTTGTCCATGTATGATATCTATGAATTAAATAAAAAACATTTCATCAAGTGGATGTAGGAGAGTTGGAAATGTTTTTAGGGGGAAATTATTGGTTGATCATTTCAACAAATATTCATTTCCTCTATCACATTATTTATTTAAAAAGATTCATTTATCTATTATATTTATTATTTTCCAAATGTTTCAACACATTTTATATACACCAAATCCTAAAATTATTAGATGTAATTTTTATTCTATTCTCACCAAAGAAGAATCATAGATTAAATAACTGTGACGAGAGGATAATGTGGGTAATTCTATTATAAAAATTTACCAATGTAGAGTACTCCAATTGATATATATTATACAAGTAAAATCAGATGTAACATGGAATTGGAGACATATCATGGATTTCAATATTATCAAATAGGTATATATTATTTCATGTTATTAATAGGACATATGGGAATAACATTATAGGTAAACCTTGTTGGATAAGAATCATGATTTTTCATATATAATTAATCATCATATAATTCAAGTTAATATATTTTATTATAATAATTTGAATAATATGTTAGAATCATCACAATGTAAATATAAATTTTTTCCCATAAGTGATGTATTCCATCAATGAATCTAGTTTACTAGAAAGACAATGTGGATAATCGTTCTTAATAAAATTATGTATTAATTTTATAAATATGCTCAATATAACATATATTTATATATATGTTTAGTACCATTGGGTTAACATATTCCATGCCTCATATAAAAATTAAAATTCTCATATTATATGTTCATGTTCATATATATAAATATATTCAATAGTGACTGACCCACATAAATGGTCTTTTTTTATTTATAATTGTTAATTAACATCAAAATTAAAAATAATTATTTTATAATTGTTACAAATTGTCAAAAAATTAAATTAATAAATATAAAACATTCTAAATGGTATGGATATATTATTTTTTCCAATAATCTTATACACAAAATGTTAATAAGTGAAAATGGTTAATCGAGGAATTATTTTCTAACTAATTTTCAACCTGTTGTTAGGAAATGAGAATACATATTTCATGTTGTAATTATATTCATCGTGATGAAGAATGTCCAAACATGGGTCATGATATTGGATAAGCATTGTAGTAGTGGAATTATTGTAGAATAAGTATGAACCAATGGGTGATGTTCTAAAACTAGGTGTATATGTGGCTATACATAGATGTTGATATTCAAAATAAGATTCTAAATTGGAGGAAATCCATCTCACATAAATGTATACATATAATTCCAATGAAAAATTTAAAATGACATTCCACTAATACAATATTTAATTAAATAAAATAGTTTAGGTGGTACATTATATAAGAAATGATATGCATCCATGATTAGTAGTATACCCTTTGCAAATATCAGAATGTAAGGGTACCGGCTGATTATTTAGTCCTCACTCAAAATAGTTGTAATGGGAAAAGATGCCAATGTGGACTTATAACTCTGATTGATATAATCTTATTTCACTCAGTCTATATTTTTTGTAATCTCACAGTTATTATATAAGTAAATGAAAACGAAATAGATCTCCAATGGCCGTAAAAATTATGTCAAAACCATTTAAATATTTATTTCTATTCTGATTCACTTTTTATTCAAATTCTGTGTCTATTTCATGAGTGGTGAGTTTTTCATAGTGAACTATAAGGTGTGGTAGATTGGGTGAATTTTTATTTTTAGTTCTAAACCATGGATTTATGGAACTGTTTAATTATGAGAGTTCCAGAAGTTGTTCTAAATGATGATGTTCCATTTTTTCCATGATGTACTTAGTTCTCTCGATCCCCATATTGATTACTAGAGCTTACACATTAGTGAGGATTAGTTTTCCCTACATCTAAATATTCTATTTATTTCATTTGTATCTATAATATTTTATTTCAACTGGAGTTCACTAATTCATATTGAAGGTTATCTTATGATATAATAGTAAAGGTTTATAATTTTGATGATATAAACATCATTTTCTTGGGGTTGTTTCTAGAGGACTATATACTCTATGGTGGAACTAGAGGTTCAATATAATTAAATAATACTAGTTTCAAGGGATATTATTAAATATAAAGGATTTATATAAAGATACTATAATTGATGAATGTTTCCTATAATATTTTGGAGGTCATAACCATAGTGATATTAATGAGTTCCCTATGAGAAATATTGGTGAAGAAAACTATAGTCACCAAATCATTGCATGCAAAAATATTACATCATATTAAATTATTATTCATTAGATTTCCCAAAATTACATTCGTTGGGACTATAAAGGTTTAGTTTATTTATAGACAAGATAAATAATAATAATATTTTAGGAAATTTCATTATCCTATCCCCTAATATTTTTTCATGTAACATATAACACCCCCGACAATGAACTCCTAGATCGGGTGCTAAAAACAAAAAAAATTACATTTGAGGATTTTATAATGATAAAGGTGACCCAATTTTCTCATCAAAACATAAAATATGTAAATTAACATCATGATCACATACATTCTCAATTACATTTTAGTTTGAGAGTTTTAGTGAATTTTGAGAAATCATATATAATGAATACTCATTAATTCAAGTGGGTATCTATCCCACTATAACTATATTTTTATATTCCAAATAAATTAATAAAAATAATCCATATGAAATAATTGTATTCATAATTCATTCAAGATCATACTTTACAACCTAGGTAAAATTAAATATATGAATGGAGAACTCAAGGGATCATAATGGCTAAACATAATAATTAATAATTTAATTTCATTAGAGACTATAATAAGGGAACAATAGTATTGTGAAATACTTATAGTGGATGAGATAATCATAAAAAAAATACCCATTAATACATGAACCGTTAATTGTGAAACTATGCACAAGGCTTTAAAAAATGAAGTACTAATTAGAAGAAATAACCTTGAGACATGGGCTAACAGTCATGATCAATGGAAAAATTATGAACTCATTAATTTCAATGATAAAACATGTTGTTATCATGGAACAACATCTTCATATTATAATTATAGAGCTATTTTCGAACCTATAGAAATAGAGTTACCATATCGTCCAATTACAATATAATTCTTCATAGAACATAATCATTACCTAATATAATTGAGATATATTCGGTATCACCACTAATTAAATATATCTGAGGCTAACCATGTTCTTTCAAGGTACACCTATCATATATAAATCTTCCAATAATTAAAACATAAATAAAATACATAGATTTTTCATTTCATCATAATAATAAGAAAAGAAGAATTATTATTTCTATAACATGTTTAATAAGTGGAAAATAAATGTGTTTCGTAAAAATCTATATGAATCATGATTACCCCATAGAGATTAAACAGTTTCTATAAAAAGATCATTGAAACATGATTAAATTTGGAAAATAAATGGAATCCATAATAGACTATTTGAAATAATCATAATCAAACTAGAGAAAGAATGGTGATGGTATCAATACAGTATATCTCGTTGGAGAATAATATTCAATAAGGGTTGTTGATGATGATTAATGGGTTCAATAATGAAATATCATGAAATAAATTTTGAGTAAAATTACCTTTTCATCTGGATAAATCATTCTAAATAAATTAAAAATTCACCAAATACTGCGAATATACTATTTTTGAATATATTTTTTGAAACATATATAGGAAGATTTAAAAAAAATTAATTTTCTTCATTGTGGAAATAAAATATTTTATTTTGAGAAACTAATTTTATACCATTTATTATATCCTAATATATTAAAATAATCTTTAAATCATGTAAATTAAGCTTCAAATAATATAGTGTTGATAAACGTAGAAAATATAGTTCATTCTATACATTTTAAAGAAATATATTTAACATAATTGTTTTATAAATTCCCAACATGTTTTTTTGGGAAATGACATAGATATTACTATAAAAAATTCAATAATTTAAATCATAGGTAAATATTCGATTAACACAATTTAAATAATACTATAATTAATTTTTATTTTTTAGAAAAAAAACTATTTTTTAAGAAATATTGTCTTTGAACAAACATATAAATAAAAAATAATTTTCAAAAAACATTTTTTCAATTATTTTTAGTACCAAGGAGTAGGAAAGTTGTACAATTACATTATAATATCATTTATAACTATAGGATAACACAAACCCTAATTATTATTGAGATATGGATCAAAATATTTCATTATAAGAAACTTATTTATATACAATCTTGATAAATGATGTGATTGTAACGTAGATTCTTTGCAACATTGGTAACAATTAAACTGTTAACCACATGAAATAATAATATTAAATGAAAAATAAAATAAATTGATAATGAATAAATTCATTATATTACATTTAATAGGTGATGTATAAAATCCTCAAAAAATGAGGATAGGTAATTAATTTTCCATAAGTCTCAAAGAAGTCTAAATGAGACAAATATTTCTGATCGCTTTATAAATATTTTGGATTGTAGTCCCCAATAACGCATAACATCAAATTAAATATTAAATATGATGAAAATAATTTTATACAATATATTAATTTCCAATATCTTACTATATACACAACATAATTTAATATTTATTTAATATCCATATGTTTTACCATAAATAAAAAGAAACTTAAAATCCCTTTCTATAAGACCCGACATCCTTTATACATGTTAAAAAAACTATTACCAATATAATATTACTAAAAATATATAATAAACCATAATTAAATATCATTCCATATGTGATTTACTTATGAACATTTATTACATATTAATTAATAATTCCTTGTTAAAATCACATTTTGGTAACAACCGCTTTGCCTTTTATATATGTTTTGATTTTTATTATCAATCCTATTATACTGATCATCAATCCATAATCTCGAAAATAATATCAATGAAATATATATCCTTTTTATAAAACCATTATACTCTTAATATAAATCTTGAATTATGGTTTTAATAAATGAAGTACGTTGCGAACATGGAGACTGCATGTCATATGTACTTAGGAGAAACATTTCCATTTTTCAATGGTTAGCATAGAAATTAGGTAAGTAATAATTTATCATAAAAGATTAATCATTATATAAGGAATAAATATCTTTTTTAATATAATTATAATAATAATCCATGTGCATTGGTGATGGAAAAATAGAGTAATATCTCTTCCCAAATAAGGTAGGCCACACATATGAAATCGACGTTATCATCATCCTATGAGTAAAAAGTTATGAAATAAAATGTTGTGTTTTATTTGTATAATGATGAATATTTCATTAATATCATTATTATCAAATTTATATCTTGTATATTAATTAAATAATTTTTTATTATATTTAGTGTAAAGCATTAGTGAAAAATTAATCACACTGATTTACGAGGCAGTTCCCCACCGTACAAATGAGCAATGCAAACGAATTCCTTAAAAAATGGAATGAAAAATATGAATATAATATAATGAATATAGAGGTATTATTATATTTCCAATACCATATACATATCTTAGATCAATATTAATACCAATCCCTGAGAGTTGGTAATGAAAAAAATTTGCATATGCTTGTCAGGAGGTAGTCTATTGTACACACAAATAATGATATCGCAACCCATTTGATGAAAAAAGAGAGTAATTTATGTAAGTAAATTAAAATTATAAAATGTCATTATAATGAATATAATTATTTTGTTAAATATTCATGGTTCATGTAGAATTCATATAGTTGGTGGAAAAAATAAACACAAAAATTCTCATTGGAGAGAACTAAATCTTCTTTGGGTAACTTCTTTTAGATTTCACATAAGGTCATAATTTGATGGATTTATACAAAAACTAAGGCATCTAGAATTAGAGTGTGTATATAGAGATGTAATTTGGTCATATCATGGTTGAACCAATTTGGTTTTTATGGAGTGAAGAGAGGTAGATAGGGGTGGCATTTTATAAGTAATGTGAGTGGCATAATTGTAATATTTGGAAACATTAAAAACAACACACATTTTTCATTCTAAAAGGATAAAAAATTGACCATTCTTGATCATATATATTTTAAAGTTTATATAAGGGCGTCCAATATATTTTAGTCAATTTATATGAAATTTAAGCATTATCCTTAAGTTTTACCCCTAAGTAAATGCATTTTTACCTTAACCACGTTAATTAATGTTTTACCATTTTAACAAAACATTTTGTTAAAAAAATAGTATGAACATATAATATCATATAAATATTTAATTTATTATTTAAAAATACATTCATAGAAGAGTAAAATTCTATTTGAATGTTGTTCCCATAGGCATGACAGGAATGAGTGTTTCAAAAAAGTGTATTATTTAGTGAAATGTGATTTCATAGTAAATATATGAATAATAATTTTTATATTTGTAAAAGCTATAAAATTTTATGTAATTTTTTTCAGTTTAATGGAGTTAGTACAAGTCTGCAAAAATTGACGACATGTGATTCCAAGGCCCAGAGGGCCCAGACTAAAATTTTGAACTTTATTTAAGGTACGGCCAGTAAACATGTAAGTGCGAATTTCTATCTTTTAAACCAGTTCTCGGATTAAAAACATGAGGACACCGTTGGACTAGTAGTTCTGGGATTTTCTTAAGGTAAGCTTATCTCTGATCAGAAAAAGTTGGAAAAAAGTTAATTTTTGGAATTTATAAAGAAAATAAGAAAATAACACCATGAGTTATTTTATTCACCTTTCACCATTGAGTGGCAAAAGGTGGGACCACGGTGTAACATCTGGCTTGAATGAGAGTCATTTAATGACACGATCCTTGGGTTTCATAACTACAACGCTTTCTAAATTAATGAAATATTAATTATAGTTCATTAATGAACCACATTAATAAAATGCAATGTTTGGGTTTTTTACTCTATCTAAACAAACATATGGAATGGGTTTTGGGGATCGATGTGAGGAATATTTGATGAATTACTGATGAAAACCTACTTCAACTAAGAATGAGGAATGAATGAATGGTGACGAACATCTTCAAACACAAACCCTTCTTCCTCATCTACAATGTATTCTAAGGAGTTCAAGGTAGGAGTGTGTCCTGTCTATTTCTAGGTTTATTATAATTTCATCTTATCTTGATGATGATTTATCTCTCCCCTTATTATAACGTTAACGTGGAGGGTGCGTGCTGAACCGAAAAGGCAAGAACCCTCTGCCGATCTTTGTATTGTCTGCGTTCTTCGTGGACAACTGACCAATATGGTGGAAAGACAAAATCAGGGTCCACACAGGGATGGTAGTATCCCGGGAGGCCCATACCCATAGTCACAAAAGATAACGGACCTCTAGCTCTTCACTGGAGGCCCGCAGAAGCTCCTCCAGCATGGCAGCGCTGGAAAATGAAGGAGGTGACGACCTTCCATTGCCCACCGCGCAGACGGTGCGGTACCCAACAGTTCAACGACGAACATGGGGGGGGGGATGGCCATCACAGACCACGTTCAAGCAGGTAGTGAGCCGCGGAGGAGGGCCATGCCTCCGAGCCACGATGGAGGGTAGACCTAAACCCATAGGACCCGCTGCTGACAAGCCCATGAGGACTGCTCAGGTAGAGCAGTGCCAACTAGCGACGTTGATGGTGTAACATGAACAAACGATGTTTGTTTGGGAGGGGATCAGATCCCCACGCCTCTCTAGTAGGTCTGGCTGGCCCTGTTACCGGACCCCACTGTGTAGGGCCAAGCCGAGCCCGCGACCTAGTAAGACCTTGCCGAGCCCCGCCAGTTAGGGCTAGCCCCAGCAGACTAGGTCCAGTCAGTCCAACAAGGTTGGACCGGACCATGACCCTTTTATCCCCGTTTCGCTTTAAAGGTAATATCTTCTAAACCAGATGTCCATTTGACAAACCTTCTACGGCGATTGAACCCTTAAGATGAGTCGGTCATTTTGAGATACTCCACATGGGTTTTAGATAATGTTGGAGTACATCCAGGTTTGATCAGACTCGAATCCAACCAGGACCTCAGTACTAAAATACCTATAACTAACATACCATATGTGTTATTGATGTGTCATATGTTGCGTTATAACCCTTATGACATAGCAGTTCATCAGAAACTTTTCAAGGAACTTCATTGTAGTTGAGGTATGACCGATATCTTAGGGAACGGTGTCTCAGAAACTAAAGCGCACCATGTGCGGGAATATTATGGCTGGCTTTCAAGAATTAGAATGACCCTTTGTGGATCAACATCAGAACCACCCCGTGGGGATCAGTAAGAGCACAAAACGACATAGACCAGCCTTATAGAGGCTCGTTGTGGATCAGAAACAGATGAACATGTGTGGATAGGTGATGTATAACCTTGTGTGGATTACCAACTTACAATCATGTGTGGATCAACTTACGACCATGTGTGGATCAATGACTTAGGACCCTATGTGGATCGATGGATTACGAACCTATGTGAATTGAGGCCTTACAACCCCATTTGAATCTGTAGTTTCATGACCCGATGAGGACCAGCCTTAAAGTGTCCCGTCGTGGATCAGAGACTTAAGACCATATGTGGATCGACAACCTATAGCCCTGTGTGGATTAGTGACTTATGACCCTGTGTGGATCGGTGATAGAGAGACTTCTTTTTTGTTCAGAAAAAGAACTTCTCAATGGAATAAGAAGAAAGATCTTTACGATCAATCATCATTATTCCCGTTCTTTATGTTATACATCTGTTTTGAGCAGAGTCTTTTACTTGTGCTTCGTGTTGGGGTCAATCTTAGCGGTTTTTACTTTGTGGGATTCTGGGAGACCATCAGGTGGGTCTCGAGAACCATACTGGGTACGGTTATACTCACCCCTTCATAGGCTTCACCCTCACCATGTTGTGTTTTTTTGCAAACGAAGGACAACATTGACCAATGTTTGGGAGCTAGGACCAGATGGTGAATGGAGGTGACCGATTTATGCAGAGAGCCACAGTGATGAGCTATACCCGCCCTTTTGGTAGGATCATTGGAGGATACCCTCATGAGCTATTTTTCCTTTATTCTATATTTTCCATTTAATTGGGTTTTTATTCTTCCCCATTCTGCTTTAGTTCACACTTTTACATTCAAAAGTTTTACTATTTTATTTGTTCTTGTGGTATTCTTGTTCTGTGTGTTTGCGCGTTTAAAGGCAATGTCTTCCCATTTTAGGGATATGGCTTTATGGTGCAATTTTTGAACCCATTGGCATATAGAATTCAACCATGGGGTAGTCACTGCAGAGGCCCTAGGGGATGGGTCGTGACAAAGTGGTATCAATGGAAGTCAGTTCTACCAATGAACTAAGACTCTAATATTTTCATTGGTTAAATAATGTTAAGTGTTTTGATATGGTTTTCCATTTGGGGAGTCTAGTATTGGTGCGTCAGCATACGTATCAATACATTTGGACCCTAATTTTGGATTTCTGAATCAATATACAAAAACACTAAATGTGTGAATCATTGAAATGTTTTTCTTTTGATGTATTTTGAGTCAACTCACAAGGAATAAAATTATTTACCACAACACATCTGTTTTTTTATAGGATGTTGCCGCATAGATTTTCGGCCCGAATTTAGAGAGAGTTCACAATGTTGGCCCACTTAGGGTTAAGGCTACGGTGCAGGTCCCTCGTATGATGATGGTACCTTCAGGATGTGTACCCGTACGACCACTACCCATAGGGAAGCAATTTCTTCCAGCCCCATCAATAGACAGTGCATGCCAACTTAGCATGTTGCACGAGCTCCAGTGGAAGAGGCCTCCGAGGTTTTGAGGCGAGATGGATCCATAGCTGGATGAGGACTAGCTGGAGGCTATGGATAGAGTTTTTTGCGTAGTAGGGACACTAGCAGACTAGATAGGGATCCAAGATTCTAGTTTCTTCCAGGGCATGGTAGGGAGATGGTGGAGCCTGACGCTCAATATGCATGATTAGGTGACCCTCACCTATTTGGACATCGAGAGTCTCTTTAGGGAGGAATTCATTCCCAAGATTTTATGATGTGTGCATCTTTGGGATCTTCTACACTTACAGTAGGGAAGCCTGGTAGTAGGAAAATACTCAACGAGATTCACTGACCTCTCTCGCTACTCCACCAACATGGTGTGAGACCCATTCTTTAGTTCCTGGACCACTGAGCAGGGTCTCCGATGAGAGATAATAGCATCGATGATATCTCTCAATATACAGATACAAGTGTGAGCCCTTCTTGTGGAGAGCTTCCTAGTTGACATGCACCGATAGTGACAGCCATCACGAGACACCTTGCGGATGAGTCATCTTTAAGAGGTAGTATGTGGATGGTGTAGTGGCCCAAGCAGGCCGGACATTCTACTAGACAACCCCAGTATGTAGTGTCAGAGGTACAGAGATCATGAGAAATAGGAGGTCAATAGAGGACCAGATTCGTCTACTCGTGAGGGGGGTAGGGTCACATGGCTAGCGATTTCCTAACCCACCATAATGATGATCAGAAGATGGTCAAGGGACCGCCGAGTGTGTGGTAGAGATTTGATCAGGGATGTATGAAGGGTGGTGGACGTGGTAGAGGAGTGGGAAGTGTAGTAGGCGGTGAGTGATGGTTTGAGGTTCTACCACCACCACGTCCAGGTGGTTCATCCGGACTAGAGGAAGTAGGTGGACATGGATGAGATGAGCATCAGGCTGCTAAATCCTATGACCATGGTGCTCCAGAGATGATTCAAGGTACGGTCTATGTCAACTCCAAACTATCTGTAGTTCTTATAGACACAGGTTCCAGTCACTCTTTTATTTCTGTGACTCTCATTTGTGGCTCAGAGATTATAGTAGTGCCATTGGATCGATCCTTATGATTAGTGACTCCTACGAGAGAGAATTCGATGGTTACACATAGGTTTTAGTAGTGTGAGATTATTATAGGAGTTGAGAATGTTGTATTGGACTTCCTAGTATCAATGCTGATGCCTTATGATGTCATCTTGGGTATGGACAGGTTATCCATGGTCCATGCTCCAATCGACTATTTTTGGTGAAAACTGAGTTATGACCATGAATATGGGACTAAGATTTACCTTCATCAGTAAGATGGAAACCTAGATAGGTTAGGATGGAGTTTTTCATAGGAGGGTGCATCTGATCACTTATCTATTGGCTAGCCTTACACTCTGAGTAGTAGACGAGAGAAGAAATTATTATCCTATAATGGTGGACCTGTATGCTAATGTGTTTGCTGATGATGTTCTAGGATTACCTCCTCGTAGAGAGATAGACTTATACATTGACTTGTAAAATAGGATGGGACCAATATCTACCCCATCATATCATATGGCCCTCGTGGAGATTTGTGTGTTGAGGGTACAATAGGAGTACTTGTAGGGTTAGGGGTTTCTAAGGCCCAGTGTATCAACATGGGCAACCCTGATTTTGTTCGCCATGATGGAATATAGAAGATGGAGGATTTGTGTGGACTATCGACACCTGAATCAGGTTACCATGAAGAACAAGTTTCAATTCTCGAGAATTGATGATAACTTACATCAGCTGAAGTGAGCTCATTGGTTTTCAAAGATATACCTCAGATCAGGCTATCATCAGCTCATGGTATGAGATGAGGATATACCAAAGATGGTATTCAGATGCTGGTATGTCCACTATCAATTCTTGGTGATGCCTTTCAGTGTGAAAAATACTCTGACAGTTTTCCTGGGAATTAGGAACAAGATCTTCCAGCATGAACTCAATCACTTCCTTGTGGTCTTCAATAATGACATCTTTGTATACTCAACGTCGAAGGAGGAGCACACTACTCATCTACAGATAGTTCTAGATACACTCTGAGAGCACCAGATTTATGGTAAGATCTCGAAGTTCCAGTCCTTCATACCGGTGTCCACATTCTAGGACACATTATCTTGGAGGCTTTATTTGTAGTGGATTCAGAAAATATAGAGGTGGTGCTTTCATGGTAACCACCCAGGAGTGTGACAAAGGTGCAGAGTTTCTTAGGGTTGGCTAAGTACTATCATAGATTCATACCTGACATTTCCTGAGTTGAATCACCATTTTCATAGTTGAAAATGAAGGGATGGACTTTCTTGTGGACAGAGATATGTCAACTGAGTTTCTAGGAGCTGAGGTAGAGACTAAAAAGTGCCCCCATCTCGAGGCTACCAGAAGAGGCCATTGGGTATGTAGTCTACTTTGACACATCAGTGAATGGACTGGGATGTGTGAATATGTATGAGTAAAAGGTTATAACCTATGGCTCTCGACATATGAGGAAACACTAGAAGAACTATGAAACCCATGACTTGGAGTTAGCATCCGAAGTCTCTGCTTTGGGGATGTAGCGTCACTACATGTAGGGTGAATGGTTTACCATCTACTCTGATCACAAGAGTCTCAGGTATATCTTCTCACCAGAATACATGAACATGAGACAACTATGTTGTCTGGAGTTCCCCATGGACTATGACATTGAGTTATTCTACAATCTTGGGAAGGGGAACCTGGTGGCAGACGCACTCAGCAGGTGGTCTGGGATACAATTGATGAGTGAAGTGACAGAGCAGCTAACCGCATTGCAGTTATACTTTGTGGATAGTGATGGAACAACATACCTATATCCTAGGACAATCAATCTCCCACTCCTTAACTGAGTATGGGAGGCACAACTTGGAGACTTTGAATACGAGGACCAACATGCTCATATATTCTCAGGACAAGATCCTAATGGATTTTTTGAATGTGGGGAGAACATCAACCTTTTCAAAGGGTGCACCATGGTACTAGTGTTGTTATGAGAGGACGTATTAAGGGATATATTCTAATCATCTTTTGTGGTACATCTTGGTATGGAGAAGATGTACCAGGATAACTAGTATCAGTAATGTTGGCCATGGGTGAAGAAAGAAGTGTCATCGTTTGTTTCAGGATTCCTCACTTTCCACCATGTGAAGGTCAAGCACTGGGTCCCAATAGGATTGACTCAGACACTTGTGTTTCAAGAGTGGCTGTTGGATGGGATCTCTATGGGCTTCATGATAGGGATACCACAAATGTCTAGGGGCCACAATTCTATCTGGGTGATCATTGGACAACACCCCATGTCATCCCACTTCCTACCCATCCGAGAGAAGAGATCAGTAGAGGGCATGAAACATCTCGATGTATAGAAGATTGTATAGATTCACAAGGTTCCATTGACAATTGTCTTAGATCGTGATGGTCGTTTTATATTCTGGTTGTTATAAGGATTACAGGAGGTGTTTAGGAAATAGCTACGCTTGAGCACCACCTTTCATCCTCAGACAGATGGTCATACGAAGCGGACTATAACGACACATGAGGACATTATTTATACTTGCGTCCTTGATTTTGGCTGCATTTGGGAGGACCTCCTTACCTAGGTGGAGATTTCATACAACAATATTTATCACTCAAACATTAGCATGGCACCATTTGAGACATTGTATGGGTGACCATGCAGATCGTGTTTATCATAGATAGACCCAGGGTAGTCAGTAATTATGGGTCCTTAGTTGGTACAGGCTACCACTGAGAAGGTGTAGATCATCCTAGAGAAGATGAAGACTTCATAGAGCTGGCTGAATTCTTATGCCGATTGGAGGATGAGGCCCTTGGATTTAGATGAGGGAGACAATGTCTTCCTATGGGTCTTACCCCGACATGGATTATAGAGATTTGGCCAAGGAAGCAATCTATCTTTAAGGTTCATCAGACCTTTCCTGATTCTCAACAGAGTAGGCTAGGTGGCATACCAACTAGCTCTTCCCACACAGATGAACTGAGTGCATAATGTTTTCTATGTGTCATTGCTGAGGAGTTACTTGCATGATCCATTTCATGTTATCGATGGGGTGAGCTGAACATTGACAATGGGACGACGTTTGCAGAGTTCCTAGTGGAGATAGAGGATCAATACGAGTGAGTCCTTAATGGGCGGTCGATGCCTCTGTTGAGATTTTAGTGGTAGCCTGGGAACATCTAGGAGATCACATGGGATTCAGAGGCATAGATACGTGGTTAGTACCCCATTTTTTATTTAGCTTTTGTTGTAGATTTTGGGGATGAAAATACCTAAGGTGGGTAGAATGAAAATACCTTGAAATTTCATGATTTTTTTAATTAAATAGAATTATTTTATGTCTATCAAAATTGAAGGCATGTGATTCTGAGGCTCAGAGAGCCACAAAAACGAAATCTTGGAAGATTATTAAGGTATATTCAGTAAACATACAGTCATAAATTTCTACCATCTGAACCCACGCTCAGAATAAACATCTGAGGACACCGTTGGACTCGTAGAGCCAAGATTCACATATTAGAATCATAACTCTATTCAGAAAAGGTGGGATGAAAAATTTAATTTTTGGATATTAGAAAATAAACTCCATGAGTTATTTAATTCACTTATCACCATTGGGCAGCAGATGGAGGGATTGCGGTGTAACATCAAGCTTGAATGGATGTCATTTAATCACATGACCCTTGGGTTGTGTAACCAAGACGTTCGCTGAATTAAAGGAATATTAATTGCGTTTCAGTATTGAAATTCATAAATAAAACACAACATTGGTGGCTAATTTTCATCTATTTAAAAAACCTATTGTATGAGTTTTTGGGTTCGACATGAGGAAGATGTGATGAAACACCAGTAGAAACCTACTCCAATGAAGAAAGAGGAACGAATGGATGCTGACAAAAATCGTCAAATGCGGACCCCTCTTCCTCATATGCATTTTCTTCAACGAGTTCAATGTACAATTTTGTCTTTTTTATTTCTAAAATTATTATGAATTCATCTTATCTTGATGATGTTTGAACTCTACCCTTGTTATAATGCTTACAGGGAGGGTCCGGGCCAAACCGAACAAGGCCCAAACCCTCCGTCGATCATGGTATTGTTCGTGTTCGTTGTGGATGACCAACCAATATGGTAGAAAGAAAAAACTAGCTGCCTCACAGTTATGGAAGCATCCCGGTAGGTTCATAGGCGTAGTCAGAAAAGAAAACGAACCACCAGATCTTTACCAGAGGCCTGCATAAGCAATTCCAGTATGGAGGCGCCAGGGACCGGATGAGGCGGTAGTCATCCATCATTGGTTGCGAGGAGGTGGTGGTGACTAAAGGCACTACAATTGATGGGGTGGGGCATATCCAGCCATGTATAAGTGGGCGACCCTCTATGAAAGTGTGCTTGGGAGGAGGGATGTGGCTCCGAGCCACAATGGAGGGCGAACCTGCACCCGTAGGTCCCGTTATAGACTGGTCCACATGGATAAGTTAGGTGGAGTGTCACCAACTTGAAAAATGGATGGTGAATCCCGAATAGACTTAGTCCATTCTGTAGGGGAGATGACCATTGTGCCTAGCCGGCGGGATGGGCCAAGCCTACAGCTCATCAGGCTGGACTGAGCCTAGCTGGACTGGGCACAACCCAACCTGTTTAGGTTGGGCCCAGTAAACCCGGCCGGGTTGGTCTAACTAGGTCGGATCGGACCTAGACCCTTTTATCCCAGTTTCGCTTAAAGGGGTTATCTACTAAACCAGAAAACTATTTGATGAACTCTATATGGCACTAGAACACTTTGGACGAGGCAGTCCTTTTGAGATACTTCACTTGGGTTTTGGAGAAAGTTGGCATAAAGTGGGTTTAGATCATACTCGAATCCAACTGCGCCCTCAGGACTGAAATTACAATAACTTAGAGGCCAGGTGTCCGATTGACACTGTGTCTGTTACGTTGGAACCCTTATGACATGGTAGTTCATCAGGATACATCATCATAGAACTTCGTTGTGGTTGATGTACAACCGATATCTTCAGAAGAGACTTCTCAGAAACTCAATCTTACCAAGTGGGGGAATCCTCTGGCTGGCTATCATGCATCAGAAAGACCCCTGGTGGATTGGAATAAGAAGACCCCTTTGTGGATTAACAGTAGAGTGACCCTAAATAGACCAATCTTAGAGTGTCCCATCGTGGATTAGTGACTTACGACCCTATTTGCATTGGAGACATTTGTCCCCATCGTGGATCAAAGACTTACAACCTTTTGTGGATCAGTGACTTACGACCCTGTGTGGATGGAAGACTTATGACCCTGTGTTGATTAACATACAACCCTATGTGGATCGAGGACTTACGAACCTCTATGGATCGACAACATAAGACTCTCAATGGATCGACATCTTAAGAACCTATGTGGATCGACATCTTCCAACCCTGTGTGGATTGACGACATACGACCCTGTGTGGATCAACAGTAGCGTGACCCGGTGAAGACCATCCACAGATCAGCCTGTTGTGGATCAGAAACTTACGACCCTGTATGGATCGAAAACTTACGACCCTATATAGATCTAGGACTTACGACCCTATATGGATCGGTGACAGTCCAAATTATTCAGGGTTCAATAGCAGAACTTCTCAATGGAATCAGATGAAATAACAATATGACTAATCATCATTACTCCTATTCTTTATGTTATACATCGGGTTTGAGTCAGGAATTTTACCTGTGCTTTCTGTATGGGTAATGATTTTTAGTATTTCCCTTGTGGAATTCTAGGAGACCTTCAGGGGGGAGGGGGTCTCAGGGTCCCTACTGGTTATTTTTATACTCACCCCTGCATGGGCTTCACCTGCACCTTATTGTGTCTTGTTCAGTCGATATATAGATTTGACTAAGGTATGGGAGCTAGGTCCTAATGGTGTATGGAGGTGACCAGTTGATGCAGAGAGCCACAGTGATGATTTGTACCTACCCTTCAGGTATGATCCTTGGTGGACAACCTGAGAAGTAATTTTTCCTTTCCACTATATTTTTCTTTTAGTTGAGTTTGTATTCTGGCCCATTCTACATTAGTTTACACTTATACATTCATCCATTTTTAATATGAGGGTTGTTCTTATTGTATTCTAGGTCTTTGTGTTTATAGGTTTACAAGAAATTCCTTCCCATTTTAGGTATATACCGTTCTGGTGCTAGTCACCAACCCCTGGCCTATGGAAGGCGGGCTTGAGGTAGTCACGAAACAGGCCCCGAGGGATGGGTCGTGACAATTTTATTACTCACAATTATTAGTCATTGAAATATAATCCTTAAATTTCTATGAAATCATTCCTAGTTATGGTGTATTTTAATTAATTAAATTTAGAAATAGTATTTTCAATAAAATAGTTTTAGAAAATACCAATTTTCAATCCCAAAGTCTCCCTTAAACCAATATCCAATATGAATATGTTTTCAATGAATGTAATTGAATTAGAGTTTTCTAAATAATACTTATGTTTCATTAAATTGATATCCAAACATAATGAGACATTATTATTTCAAAATTAATGGAAAAAATGATTTTTTTTATAAAAAATTTAATTTTTAACTATTCACTAAAAAATCAATATTTCACACAAAAAACTCAAAATATAACTAAAAGTAAATATTGATATTAAAATTATGAAAATAATTTTAATTTTATCATATAAATTTTTTAAAATTTCAAAAAAATATTTTTAATTTTTTTCATCAAAATATTGAAATCAATTTTTATGGAAACACATTTATTAAAAATAAAATTACATTAATAGAATTTTCATGATAATTTATTGAAAAGATATCAATAATTTATGTTAAGTAGGATTAATACACACATAAATACACACACACACACATATATATATCCTTAAGTATTAAACTATAAGGGGAGTAAAAAATATAAAAAATATAGTAAATATATATAATATGATAAAGGCATGAATAGTTACACTATAAAAAATATAACATCCAATTTGGATGTCTACATATAAATACAAGATCAATATAAATAATAGAAGTTTGATCAACAATGAAACTAATCTTTGTCTCATCCCATTCACCAATATCGTTTTATTTACCCGCATGATCATACTATCTTATTTCTAGTCCAAACTATGTGCCTATAATAACTGTGTGATGTTTTCTTTCATACCAATGTTAAATGGTATTTCCTGTAGGGTCTAAGTAAAAATTCAATAAGGAATCACTAATGTAGTCTAGTACTAACACACTAACATAAATATACATTGATGTGACATGGTATATATAAATAAATTAATTATGTAAAGAAAAATAACTAAAATAAACTAAAATTACCTAAATTGAATCAATTTTTGAATTCCCATGAGCATGACATGCCAAATATTCTACTATTATAACAACAATATTGATGTTGATCCATAACCCTATGAACCTGATTTACCATACATACATCATCCGTGGTTAGGGTGTCTCTGTGAACGTTATGATATCATTACAATAACATACATACTAAATCCTTTATTATCCATGAAATCCCTCATACTTAAGATCAATTAGAAAGAAAATATTCATAATCATATGAACATCCATATCACTTGGATCCTAAAAATATCTCCAAACTCTAGGTATAAATATAGGCCCAATGATTATTTTTATCTTCTTAGGAATCACTAAAAAACCCCCCATGTCACAAGAACAATGGAATAATTCTTGGTATATTGGCCATACTGATCAATAATTAATTAAATCATTAATATTGATTGGCCATTCCTATGGATGACCTAGGAGTCTCATCATTGTAATAAAAATAATAATAAATGTGATTAAAATTCCAAAATCCTATAAGTTTGCATCATAGTAAGGCTAGTAATATTAGGGACTTGAGGTGTCTATGTCATCCCATTTAGAGTTTAGGACATATATCTATTTCACAGTCATTCTCCACATCACTTATTATCCAAATAATAGGTTTCACTAGTCATTAATGGAGACATAATAAACCAAAGCCCCTTACTTTAGTATCGTGAAAGGACGATGTTCAAATCCTATGAATCAAATCTATGCATTCATCCAATCACCACATCACATTGGTACCATAGGAATATTCATAGGATGTACATATTATTATTGAGGAAATATTCATAATAAAAAAATTAAGGAATAATTAAAATCAAGGGTTTAAAGAACACTTAATCCCAACACTCCAAACCTTAGCCCCGTTAACTTACATGTTTAGTGAATGGTAAAAGGTGACCATGAATAGAATTTCTACATAGTCCATACATATGGCCTCAGAGTCAATCAATAACTAGTAAGATAACTATAATCCCCTTGGCTATAACATTGATGAGTCACCCACATAAGGGTCCTCATCCTCGATCTAGGTTTTAGGTCAATTGTCCATTTTAAGGGTTTAATACATCCATAATTATTTTGAAAGAATTATCATGGTAATTCTAGAAAAATAGTATCCCCCACATAATAAAATACACAATCGAAAGCACAAGACTCATCTTAGTCCTCGATGTTTCACTATGTCAGATCAATCACACTACCCATGTCCATTACAATTAAATCCTAGAAGAACCCCATGGAGTGATAAAATTAATTGACAATAAACCAAAATCCATGGACTTGAATATCAATAGTCAAGATATTTAACTGGAGAATGAGGTCTTGTTGTGCATCTTTGCACTACATAGTGTCCAAGGTAACTAATTTAATTAAATATTTTAGTAAAATAATTATTTATACATTAATTTACTTATTTAGAAATTAATTTATTTTTATGGCTGATCACTGTATCATGGAGAGGACACTATATATAGATTATATAATAAAATAAAAAAAACAAAATTTACCTCAGATAACCTATTTATAATTTTGAGATTTCTTGATTTGTCTAAGAGCCACTAGTTTTTTACATGTATTTTCCATGTCTGACAAGAGTCATCGACTTTTAACTAAGACATTTTAATTATTCCATGATCCAAAATAAATTAAAAAAATATCAAAATAAAAAATATTAGATTTATAATTAATAAACTAATTTATATTAATATTGGCATATTCCCCACAATCTCACCATGCTAACCAGTTTCACTACAACCATGTCCAATGATACCATGAGGTTTCATCTCACCTCCATAGGATGGAACTGTGAAAGCTCCCAATAATAATTAGAATATCAATTTTAAAATTTATGTAATTTTTTTAAAATAGATATTAAAATTCATAATGGTGATAGACCTTCTTAGATAAATTATAAACTAGAATTTAATGGCGTATTAGGATGCCTTCATTCTAAGATTCAGGGATTCTCTTTATAAAAGGAGTAATTCCACATCAATCCGGATTATTCAAATATAAAAACCTAATCCATAGAATTTAAATTTGAACACAAGGATCAGAGGAGACAAGTGATATCCAAAAAAATCCACATAATTGATAAAAATATAACGAAAAACAATGGATAAAACCCCATTAATGGGGATTGAAAAATAATTAAAGGGGGATTATAAACCCAACAATATAAGTGGGAAATAAATAGAATTTCTTCTACCTCTCCCAGATCTCTTCATAACCACAAACATCAGTCATTACCAACTAACAATGTTTATAAGTCCTATTTTAAGGTGTATAAAATCATGAAACTCAATTATATATTGTGATATTCAATTATACATGAATTTTTTTTAATTTGTAATTTCACATTAAATGGATAGAATATAAATAAAGAATTAAAAACAACCTTGCATAATAATTCATATCCCAGTGATTCACCATCCATAAAATGTTCATTGATCTTGACCTACATGGGCATTCGATTAATCAATAATCACTGAGTCCCACCTCAAAATGTTATGGGAACTCCTAAAGTGAAACCTCTTAATTAATAGTTCTTAAAAAAATGAATCATGTACTAATGATTGCAAAATTTTTATAAAACTCCAAGATATCTTCCCATAGAGGATATCCATCTCAAGACATGACCACATCAAAACTATCTAGTTATATGTTGAGACTATGGTTCTCACAATGAAATTAATTGCTTCATAATGTCAATATTAAACTATTTTTTATACTCCTCCATTATAATTTCCATTTTATCTTCTATACATGCATTACAATGATGAAAATAATTTAGTTTTTACCCAATTATTCTTGAACATACATGAATACATTTATCCAACACTAGTGTATCACATCATACCCAAAACTCTAATGGAATTAGTGAGACTTATTTTCTAATCACTATAGTCAAACATTGGCATTATCACAAAATCAAAAAAAAATATCACATCCAAAATGAACTTATAATTTCAATTTTTTCTAACCACATTCCACCTCACAAAAAAACATGAGTCGAACCTACTATATTTTATCCCTATTGGGATCAATGAGATCTAACATTCAAAATTTCATTAAAACACTCGATCAAACTATTGTTAAGCCCCATGAAATATTTTTATTATCCAAAAATCATCAAAATATCCCATAAAAAATTGTTGTCAAATTCAATGTTTGAATTATTGACAACGCATTTCCATTTTCTTGCAAAACATTAATCACCAATTCCGCACGAAAATGATCATATTCAAATCATTATCAATAATCCAAAATCTGACTATCAAGATCATAATTTAACTGGTATCTCATATGAATTTATATGTGGGATTCAACAAGTAATATTGATATACATAGATCCATTTAATAACTAGAATCAAAATTCTAAAATAAGAATCCAATGACTAATATTTTCTCCCGCACACCACTAGTACGAGGGATGTGTCGCCAATGAAATACATCACACTCTCCACCAAAGGAGTTCACTTTTCATCATGATATCTTAAAAAATACAATAAATCAATGAGTTTCATAATCTTTAGTGGGTAATGGTTCACCCCAATATTATGAATATCTTTATACAACTCCTTGTGTTAATAATAAATGTGTTTGATTATATGAACATGCATGAAAAAAAATATGATCCATGCTCATTTCAAATCAGGATTAAACATCCTAAAAAACTCAAGTCAACCATTTAACCATAAGTAATCTATTTCAAAATAAATATCATACCACATTGTCACTTTCATTCTTTAATCTGACTTATTGGGTCACCACACTTACAATCATCTCATTGTCCTCATCAGATCAAGGAAAGTATAATTACATTTTCAATTAAAAATTAGAACTTGTACCATATGATAATAGCATATAACACTCTTGTCACATCCTTCAATATGGTTTTTCAACCTCATACAAATAATTAATTCTCTCAACTCATGCTACATTGAGTGGAGATCCACTAAAATGTGTTGAACATGCTCTTGAGAATGTCAACATTCTATGCCAGGAGCTCCCAGAGAACATCTCTACATTATTAGGCACTATACTAGTGATAATATCTATCACACAATGAACCGCAAAATAATTTAATTAATAAAAAATAAAGAACAGTTCATGTACCATAGCATGTTAATATCATCCAAAATTTTATTTTCCACCCGGATCTATTCTAAATCGTAGAGCACTTACCTAGGGTCAAATCCTGCTCAACAACACATCCAAAAAACTAGAACATAATGTACCATTCCCCTATAATATAATTAATCACCATTAAAACATTTGTTTAATGGTTACAACTCATTTATAAATGTATCATTCCCAAAATTAGCTATTTGTGATTCATGTTGCTAATGAAAATATTTTCCCAAACCCTACCTCTTTCACCAGTTTTCATCAACTAGTACGAAACAAAAACTCAATACTATCAAATATAAATATAAAGACCTATAATCCTACCTCATTTCCCTACAAATATTTTCTCAAGTGACAACTCATAAAAACCTCTATGTGGTTCCCATCCCCAAAAAATGTTAACCTACTAAAGTACCCATCACTATATTCCCATGTACACAAAGGAAAGGTACCCCATGCCAAGTCATTATCCCACCAAGTGACTAATTCATCCCATAAATCCCAATGAAATTCTAATACCTAGGGAATAACAATATATCTAGGGTCACAATGGTGTAACAACATCATCCCTTATAAATCATGTAATGATAAAGATAATCCCATGGACATGATAAGAATAATTCTATTCTTCGATATATAGGAAATCAGAATATTTGATTTTAATTTTACATTATATAATCAATATCAACTATATAAACCCACAAGAGGATCACCATTTGGTATTCAATTCCATGATATTATAATATGGTGACAACATTTCCCCCACACTACGGGTCTCTGTCATCATCATTATCTATGAGAACCTCATTTTAGAATCTATAAGATATGAAATAAGAAGGATATACATATAATTTTATGAGCAGTGGAGTTGAATTCCACCATGTGCATATTATGGAAAATTTATTATGGTAATTATTTAACATATTTCACATTTGATAATCCTTCATCATTTGAAAAAATCACACTACTAGGCATATATCGTGTGAATCCTTTATTCTATGAATGATGCATGGAAACAACATTCATTAATAGTTAAATAGTCTAAAACCCTATAATGGGCATCTTTCAATGATTTATGATCCAAATTATATAAAACCTAAATCATAAATTCAAAAAATGATGTGAATTATCCTATGTGAATATAAAAATAAGCATTATATCACAATACATGAACATAAATTCCATTCTAATAGAAAGCAAGACATCCACTGCAATAGGTGTTCAAAAGGCACCTGTCTATATTCCACCAAAATCCCCAACACTTTTTTATTGTTTCGGTATAATAGATCCTAAAATATGAATAAAAAATAAAGTAATATGTGATACCACTTTGTAAATTTCTATCCTGGATGTCTCTTGACTGGTGTTGTATCCCGATTCATCGTAATACCTTCGGCGCATCTACCCACATGCGAGAGGCTACTTACTTGTAGTGAGACACTAATGATGTATCATGTGATGGATATACCCCATGTATCAAAGTGCATAGTAAAATATAAAATTATCAAATATCATTGATAAAAATAAACTAAAATATTATGAAATAAATATGAACACGAAATATAATTATTAAAATAAAATAATTTTCTTGATAACCATTTCAAACAACAACCAGCCACTCACTAGTGATATCACATATAATACAATATTAAAAAAAATAATCTATCATTACAACTATATATGTCCTTGTCTAATCCAAATATCCATCCAAATTAGAGAGGTCTTATTTCACATGATATATTTATCCTCATTTGTTCCTAAAATTAATATGTATGTGATTTTGGACTAAAATTGTTTAATGAAAAACCTATATAGTAATTTGCAAAAACAACTCTATATGAAACCACTGACATAGTCCAATACTAATAGATTTACATTTTAATTTGTTAATGTGACATTTTTAATATAAATAAATAACAAAACAAGTAAATAATAGATAATGTAAATTAATAATATCAATATAAACATGAATGTAAAATATGTTTGATCATGTCACATTGATGTGCTAACCCAAGTACTTATAATAAAATTTTCGGTCATTAGGTTCCTGACCTAGGTTTACCATAAATGATTTTAAAATTGCTGATGTGTATTTGATTATGTCATGAAATAATACCTATAATATAAATATTGACTATTTGGTTTATCTATGCATTCCTCGTATTAAATCTTAACATGAAAACAACTCATTATATAATTCTCAACAGATAGATCCTAGCCCTCCATGGAATCCCTCCAAACACCTAGTACATATAATGTCCTGATTTTGATTCCATTATTCATAAGAAATCACTAAATACAAACCATCCTCTAAGTCGCCATGTACAACATCTGGATACCATGCATCATGGGTATCTTGATCAATAATAAGTAAAATAATTAGGCCATTCTAGATAAATCATAGGGATTACATATGAAAATCATAATCATAAAAAATAATAAAATTTATCACAATTACCATAGAAAATAAGTCTTGGTCCTGGTCAATCTTTACATCCTATAGAGTAATGTTGTTCATGGAATCCCATATAAACTCAAGGTCCATTTCCGATATCTCAGGTTTTATTCATGTATATCAATATCCAAATCACACTTGTTAATAGGAATCCATCTCAAAATCATATCCTAATATGTATCAAATTAATATCATGAAAGCACCACAATCATGTCAAATGATGTAACTTTAAGAAAAAAAATTCCATTTCATCTTTTCATGACCATATATTGATTTTGAGGAAGTATGTATAAAAATCATGGCTATATACCCAATAAAAACAAGAAATAATTATTAAAAAATGGTTAGGTAATGTATAAACTAATTTATCAATAAAATGACCCATGAATATTACACATTCAATACATTTTCTATGGAGAATCTGACAACAATATCTACCTAGTCTTTATATATCTACTCAGATTCAGTCAGCCATTGGGACAACAACTAGGATCCCCAAGGACATTGCATAATATTGGAACTAACAAATGTTTCCTTAGTCTCAATATGAATTTTAGGTTTATGGTCGACACCCAGGGTATGCTATGTCATTTGTATTCTTCTACATGGCTGGAAATTCATACTGGATACATGGATTCCTCTATATATTACATCAATAAAGAGTTTCAACACAACCCATCTTAGTTCCTAGGGTATCATGTTATCATATAACTCACCCAACTCAATATACTTTTTTATTAAATCTAAGATGAAACCCATGAGGTGTCAGTTCAAATTATACATAACAAAAATTCATGTTATCAAAAAATCATATCTAAGGAATATTTTTGAATCATGATGGATCATTTTTCTCACTTGGATATATGATTTTTCTCAAGGATCACATTCAACTAAATTATTTATAAAGTTAATTTTTTTAATATTCATATATCTTATTACTCATAATAATTAATTCAAATGACGATAACCCTATGATTTTGATTCCACATGCTATACTGCAAATAATAAAATGTCATTCCATATTTCTGGGAATTTATAACAACATAACAATCATTTAGAGCCCCATAATTATTTCTAATGGATGAAATAATATTCCCATACCTATTGATTCCATTACAGTCTCATCCATGATTAAAAAAACCCATCTGAATTTTCCTCTCTCATATCTCAAGATACAAAAAATCATATCATTAATAATAAGATTTAAATTTAATTTAATTATTCAAGTCACCAAGGAAATTTATTCATAAAATCCAAAAAATATGTGTCACACCATAACCATGTCCAAAATCACCCTGATGTTTCATATCACCCCTCCCCCAGACCTACACTATAAAGAATGGCCAAGAACATTGGACAAATAAATTGGAAATGGAATTTAATTTATTCCAAAAACCATTGTAATTTTATTTTGGGGTACTACACTATCTAATCACCAAGAAACCAAGTAAATATGTTATCTCCAAACTCATTAATCATATTCAATAGAAAGAATAATTAAATATGTTAGATTTCATCAATATATAGTGGAATTTACAATAAAATGATAATCTAATGATTTTGAAATTAAAAATTAGGAGAAGATGGAACAAGATGAAACTGAAAATTTCATGAGAATACCTATAAATCTCATAGAAAACTAAAAAGGACACACCATGAATGAAATTTAAGAATGAAGAAGCATTTTAAGATATCTGTATCAGATGAGGGATAAATAATGTGAAAATGGGGTTACCACCCCCCCATCTCAAGATTATATGGGAATGTAGTCCCACAAATAAATAGACCATTGGGGATATAGTGGATATAGTATGTGACTAATACAATTTTTTAACACCTTCAGCTAGCAGATGGATCAATAGAAATTTGGCTATAGTAGCCAGAAAACTTCTCTAGAGTCTCATAAAACCTCTATAATTACTATTCAGCCTCAAAAAATTATATTTCAACCTTTTAAAGTAAAAAACTATCAAAACCAGAATTTTAATACAAGATATTAAAACAATAAAGGAACTGATTTGAGAATTCAAATATCCCAGTTAATTTCAACAGCTTGTATAGGCAAGGGGTGTTATAGTACACAACTTAGTCATACCCATCATAAAACCTATATTAATAAATTGGGGAAATGAAAAAAAAGAATTATTCACCTTGGATACCTATTTAGTGTAAAAATGGATGATACAATTTAATGAAAATAAGTTAGAATATGATAATAATAAGTGCATGAGATAATGATCTTCACATTATAAAATCAAACCCAACAATTCAATGATAATAAATAGGCATCATTAAATAACTATTGTGCAGTTAATAGAACATGAATAAAAAGTGGATAATGTATCATAATCTTCAAGAATATATATTTTGTAACTTCCCGAAACATAAAAATGAAACAGTATACTAAATTTAAAAAAAGATACTTTGCATCATGATTAAAAAATTACTAAAAACTACCCTTCAAATTTGATAGTTATCACTTAACCATTGGAATGGTGAAATAATGGATCTTAACTACATTATGAAAATATAGTTTTCACATGTTTGAAATATGAATCTATTGGTTACTAGTTAATTATAATATCAAATAAAAACCATTTGAATATTAATTAAATGTTTTTACTACAAATTATTTATATTCACATACAAAATTATATCATAATATTTAAATTTGGAATCCAAAAAAAATATAATAATTAAACATATATTTTTCATAACCAATTATTTTTTTAAACCAATATAATAATTTTTATAGGCATTCGATAAGATATAAGTTAAATTTTTAGAATAATAAGATATATTTTAGTTAAGAAATTTTTTTACAGTATTTAATGACGTTTCTATTTGAAACCTAAATATTATACATTTATAAATTATATTTCACAATATGAACATGATTTTTTAAATTGTGTAATAATATATAATTTAGGGTGAATATTTGTTATTTTTTAGGAAACCTATTTTTTTTTTAGGAAAAGTGAAAATTACAAAATTTTAATTGAAAAAACCATTTTCCTAATTTATTTATATATATAATTATATTACAATTTTTATTTAATTTATAATTAATTAATTAATACATCAATAAATCCAATTTAGGTCATTGTTATAAATTTCTAATTGAAATTGGGTTTAATTTTTTTTATCTTTTAAACATTCTCTATTTAAAAACCCAAATATTTATTGCATCTATGAGTGTATTTTAAAGTTTAAATTTAATAATTTTGTGAATTAAATTTGGAAAAGTTGATTCTATATTTCAAATAGTATGTTTTATATTATTTATAAACATAAATTTTATTTTTTGTGCATAAAAAAATATCCACGGTAAAATGTTTGATATACCATAGTATATAAAAATATTGACATTGGTTTAATTTAAATGGATAGGCATTAAAATAATTAAATATTAAAACATTTAATGGTTGGTTGACATGTTTCTTGAAGATAACCACCCATTACCAAATTAATTAAAATTAAATTCTTGGAAATTAATGCCACATCAATGTGAATGGGTTTAATTATAAAATAATTGTTCTTTAATCACATATAACCACCCCTCATAATATATAAATACCAACCCCCACCACCCAATTTATACTAACTATATTTGAAGCTCCTAAAATATCTATCAAATCCTCTCCAACTAAATATCCCACAATAAATCTCTACTACTCACACAAAAAGAAAAAAATCCCTAGTCCATATTTTATTCAGGGTATTAAAAGTTTAATTCTATAATTATTACATCTGTGGTTCATAAGATTTAATGGATTACAAAGTGTTTGTGATTTTATACCTCAATTTTCACTATTCGAGTAAAACAAATACTTTTATATTATATCATTCTATGAATATATGTGTTTTTTAATATCTTATGTTATATTTATATATTTTTAATGATTTTTTAAAATGGATACCCATTATTTGTTAATTTTATGAATGATAACAATAATGATATAATATTTTCAAGGGACATTATTTTAAAAAATATTTTTTAAAATATTTTTTTTACAATGTTGATTTTTTGTCAAGTTTTATGAAATGAGAATATTTTCCCACCATCATGAATCTTTACTATATTGTTTCATCCTATTTAAGTTATCATGGTTATTTACAAGTAAAATGGTTTGTTTTTGACATGAACAATGAATGTATTTTAAAATAAATTTTTAGAAAGGGTATTCAAAAATCCAAAAGTGAATTTTGTATGATTTTAAAATATTTTCTGAAATTATTTTTGATAAATAAATTTAAAAACTAAAAATCATTTTTATTATTTTATTTTACTAAATAATTAAACTTATACTGACCCAAATAGTTTCGATAAATAATTTTACAACTTAATATGTTGTGACCAATATAGAGTCAGAAAAGCCTATTATTTCCTAACAAGGGGTGGCCTAGATTTCATCACAAACTACCATTAAAATTTAACAAAGAATGGACCTAATAGAGTAGATTAATCTTGTAATAGTATAATAGGGTATTGAAAAGTTTCAAAGTCGACCAGATAATTATTCATATTAAATTGATTTATAGATTGTATTTATGAATATGATGTTCTAGGTCCCCAAAAGTTGTATTAATTTTATGAAATTGGTTTTAATGATTTTCATTGAGAAGAACATATATTCTTCATCTGGATTTTTTTTAATTTCATATAGTCAATAAACATTTCAAATAATGTTAATAATTGTATGGGTTTCCATTTTTTCACTTCACTAATGATTACATTTCTCTTTTACCCCTTACTAAGATTTGTGTTCTATTTACATGATTTTAAATTTCATTTACATGATCTATAACGATATTATTAAGTCATTTTTAGTGTCTTTATGTGATTTTATAGAATTAATATTCATTTTAAATAGTTTAATATGGTGGAAATAATAGAATCTGATTATAAGATTCTCATTACAATGTATGGGTTTACTATATAAGAGTTTTTTACTAATTGTCTACAATTGGAAACTAAAAATATCATAGATTGTGAATTATAGTTCAAAAACACTATAATATATGTTTTATTATCTCAGGCCGTATATTTGGTATTATAGGATGGTTTAGAAGACATTTTAGGATGGAATAATTTTAATAACATTCCATTAGTGATTTTACCTTAGGGTTATATTAACATGATATATCATTTAAATGCTATGATGTTGCCTCATATAAAGTATATCTATTGATAATGTTTTTTCATAGATAAAATAGGGAAACTTCTGTTGGAAATAAATGAAAAAAATATACATCCATATAATCATCCCGAGATAGTCAGAATCAAAAGATAATATATTTTTTATGTGATGGGTTAATTTTTACAATCAGTAAATGGTGATGGTATGCATGCTATATATTATATCAATATACAATGAAAGATAATTTATGTGTTGGAAAATTTAATGAGGAGACAACCCCATCCATAAGTAGATCACCTGACCTTGTGGTAGTCAATGGATGGATGAATTCCCTGGAGAATAGATTTGATGTCATTGGATGTTTGAAACATCCAAAGGGAACTATTATATTTTTTTTTCAGATTGAAGGTGATGTAGATTGGTTGTCATCTTTGGAAAATAATGTTATAGTGAAAGATGATATTTATTAAATTTAATGGGAAAATGTTAAGAATATCTTCCTTCATTAATATTTCCCTACAGTTTTTTTGACTTATAAAGGGGAAAGAAATCATGTAATAGGTGAAAAAATATGATGATATTTATGCCAAATATAACGTAAACATCACAATATTGGTAATGTATGTTTGTAATCTTATTCAAGATATTGATAGTTAAGTTACTTGATTCTATTAAAAATTGAAACATTGTAAATGAATATATATTTATTTATGATAATTTAAAATTAATAAGAAATTATTTCATTGTTATGAAAAACATGATATAGAGTTTACTGAAACTTATGTGCCACTAGATGATTGATGTATGAAATGTTCAAGGTGGTATGAAATGAAAAATCATACATAAATGAAAACTGTATTTTATCCCTCAAATGTTTCATGTGTGGAAAAAAATTTCAAGAAATGATTGATATGATTTGTTATGGGATATTAGTGTGGTCATTTGGGTTACATGACCATTGACTATAATGAAAATATCCATGAATCGTCAAAGAAAGGGGAAACTAATAGCCAAACTATAGTGATGTCCATTAGTTATAGTGATATGGATCATTAATCTAATGTGTGTCTAATGTTATTTACATGGATGTAAATCATTATTATCATAAACAGAAATGTGTAACAAATTCATTTATGATAACTATAGTTGATTTTGGGCCATATGGAGAAGACATCAATGCTCTAGGGTGACATATATTTTTTTATGTATGACATTATGATTAATTACTCATGCACCCATAATCTTATGTTTTGTGTTATGGATAAAAATTGGAAAACATTTATTATGTTCTGATAAATTTTTCGGGTAAATGAAACCCCTATTTTTATGATATTATCATGCTTATTTAAGAAAAAATGATTTTTTTCTAATTTTTTTTTCAAAAGCTATGGATAACATTTTTAGTTTATATGATCTTTTATATTGGGGTAATTTTGAGTTACTAATTTTTGGAATGAATAAGAAATTGTATGATATAAAATTTTAGGATAAAAAATTTATCCACTGTTAAATATTTTAATTTATTTAAGGTATTTTATCATGTTTTTGGTATTTTATATGAAATATATATTTTTCAAAAATGGACAACTCAATGACTATGTAACAAGCTATCATGTCCCCCAATCCCCCAACAGTTGAACCTGTAAATAAAGGGAAATAATAATTTATTTCCCACCACTAAAATTTTTGATGCCCTAATTAGTATGAAATTTTCTTTTCAATTACATGATTTTATGGGGGAAAAATATTTTTATAATTTAATAATATGTTTTATAGAGTGTTTAAAAATAGGCTTTGAATTCTTTTTTAGATTATGTGATTAATGTTATATTAAAAAATGTGTTCAATTTTGGGAACCCTATATGATTATTGTAAATATAATACTCTGAAAATCTATTTTATGAATAGAGATTGATTTATATTTGGAAGCATATATTATTTTACAGTGGATTTATGGTGTTTCATAAATAATTAGACTATCGTAGAGATTGTTAGAATTGGGAAATTACATTTTTCTATAGGAAATTATGTTTCACTAATATTATTGGATGATAAATATTAAATTTATCTTTGAATAAAAGGTTATCTAATATTTTTTATTTTTTCAATAAAATATTATTCTAGAATATTTTGAAGAAATATTAACAATATTATATGTTGATCTTTTAGTATTACTATTGAATGTTTTAGATTAATGTAGTTTTTAATAATAAAAAATTTTATTCTTTTTGGAGATTTATAATATCTTATACCAACCATTTATATTTTGGTTAATGTCTAAATGAAGGGAGAACATATAGTTATTCATTTTTTTGGATTTTTTATCTGTTGAAGTTCTTTTTGATGGTTGAGGAGTCAGAATTCATTGGGAATACTAATTATTTGAAGGAAACAAGAGATTATGGTGGAATTTATTAAAGGTGGATATTATACTTTTAATGTAGGTAATTTTACAAATTTCCATAGTATAGTTAATTAAAAATTTCTTAAATTTTAGGAAAATTATTTAAAATAGATGCATTATCAGTTTATTTTTAGTACCGAGATATAATAGGTTTCTAACTTAACACTAACTTATGGCTATTTGGAGGTTACTATTTTCAAGAATATTATCTTTAATTCTATCCATCATAAATTAATAGATAGTCTTCTCTTCTATGTCCATGTTTTTGTACATAGAACCTTAGAATGTGTAATCTTTTTTTACCTTCAAACATTCCACTCTCTCTTTTGAAATGGATGTTTTGTTTAACCTAGTTTAGAGGTGAACATAAATTTCACTGATACATTTCATTAAGGTGGGGAGATTATAAGATCCTAATATTTTAAATAGAAACACTATTCATAATTTCATATAAGATATGCCACATTATGCTTAAAAAATGTCTAGGAAATATTAATTAAATGAGATAGTTACCTCATATTCATTGGAATTATAGAATAAGTGATATTAAATAAACTAAAAAATATATTTTACACATGTTTATAATATTAATTCATTGGTTATTAATTAATTATACATTAAAATAAAAACAATTGATTATAATGTAATTTTTTTTTACAAAAATACAATTTTTTTGATCTAAAGGAATTTTATCTTTTTAAATTAAATTAATAAATATTTGTGAAATTAATTAAGTATATGTATATTTTCTATAGGATATTTATTATTTTATATTCATCCAAAATATTTCATAGGGTTTGATAAGAAATAACTCTAATATTAAGCATAAAACTATGTTTTACTAAAAGGTAATTTTCCCACCATTTAATGGATCACATAGTAACATATCATTCACAAATTTTTAAAATTATAGTATAAATTTTTTCTAACAGTTATAATTATGTATCTTTTGTAGAGGATTTATTTTTTAATGAATTTTCAAAAATAATTTTTTTTATTAAAATGTGTGTTTTCATATTATTTAATTATATAGATATATTAAATATGTAATTTTTTTACATTATAAAAATAGTTATAATACATAAATAATTCCAATTTAGGTTATTTGAATAAATTTTCCATTTAAATTTGATGTAGAAATATTTTACACTTGATATTTTTCACATTAAAAACCTGATTTCTCATTGCATTTCTAAGATAATTATTATGTCCAGAGTTTCCAATAGTAGAAATGGATTCTCAGAACATGTATTAAATAAATGGAATCAAAAGTTCCCAATGAGGAATTAATTTCATTTTAATTTTTAGTAAAAAAATGTTAATGTGTTAAAAAGAATGATTTACTATGGTATAGGTAAAATAACAGAACATATTAATTTTAAAAGGTAAAGGAATAACATATAATCAAATAAAAAATTTAATTTTAGTTTTATGACTTTCATGATGTTAAAAAAACATATAAATAATAATTATAATACAAATTATTGGAAATTAGTACAACATTCTTATTCATTTATCTAATTATAAAATAATATTTATTTAATCACTTCTAACCACACCTCCTCAGGTGTGAAGACCACCAATCACAAATCATTTCTAAAAAAAGAATTGAAGATACTAAACTATACATGTAACCCTATCCTAATCACTCTTCCCATGTCAGTGTGCTTTTGACTTCAATAAAATACCAAATTCATTATCATCAATGGGTCCCTCAAAGAGGTTATATTATTAATGTAATTTTTACAAAACACCTTTCTTATTTTATTTTATTATTTTATATTATCCACTACTCTATCTCCCATCATGGAATGATAAATCTAGAATAATCTATATAATGGAGTTTTATGTTTGTACTTTAAAATATAAAATCCATTTCTATTTACATATCCTCTTATTAAATGATAGAAAACTATTATCTAAATTATGATGGTGATTTGTCTCTATGGATAATGATTTATCATTTTCAATTATCGTCTTCATGACCAGTTATAAAAGTATCCTTATAGTTAAATAAGATATAAATAGTTATAATATAACTATTTTCATGTTAAGGAACTAATATATACACTTAATATTATTTAAGATAAACTAGTTCACGATGATTCGAAAAAACGCAAATATAAACTAATCATTTTTTTAACATTATATCAAATGAATCATCCTCATAAAAAAAGAACAATATTATATTGGACTATTAATACTTATTGATTTTAATTAATACCATTTCATTCCTTATAATTAATTTCAATCCCATATTACATGAACATCTATAATTTTCGACAAATGATTTTCTACTGAAACTATGAAACTAATTCACCTAGAACCATGAAAATAGTGAAATACTATTAATGTATGGATTTTTACATGTCATAAAATACTCATGAAAGGTGTTATAAATATTAATATAGTTACTAAATGAGTTATTAACAGTCCATAAATAAATAAATATGTGTTTAATGTTTCTAAAACTAAAGGGAATTTTTAGGTTGGGTTTTTTTGTCTCAATTTCAATTCATTAAGATTTATGACTTATTCAACAATTATTTCTTGTGTGTGGTGTATATATTCCCCTTTTATGTATTATGTTTGCAAAATAAGTATATTTATGGTATTAATTGTTTTATTTGTTAATTTGTACTTTTATAGGGTATATGACTTTACTGATTACAATGTGTAAGGGATTTACTAACTAAATTTCCAATTATTCGAGTTAGCCATCATCTTCATGATTATGTAATGATAGGATAATTTATGGAAATAATTTTGAATATATTATATTTTAATTCCACATTTTTTTTATTTAAAATTGCATCAAATAATCAATTAAAATTTTTAATTCTCACTTCAATGATATGATATTTTCAAGAGACATTCTTTTGAAAAAATTATTATTTTAATGTTTCAATTTACAAAAGGAAGAAATGAATCTTTTGTAAAATATACAAAAATATTTTTTTTCCTTCAATAATAATTTGATAATGATATTATAATTTAATATGAAATTATCCTGGTTATTTTCAATTATAATTTCTTCCCCATGAGGATTATAGTGTTTTGATTTTAAAATTTGTATTAAAAAATACAAATTTTATATCCAGGATTTATTTTCACAGAAATCTAAATAATATTTTGAAAAATTTTAGGATAAAAAAATATTCAATATTATAAATGATTTAATAATTATATATTATTTATTATTAAACATTTGGTGGAAAATATTGCACTTAGAAATCCCATTACAGCTTCACAAGGGGTATCTTAGATAGCACCGAGCATACCAATAATAACTTAATTCAGTGATGAATATTTTATATGTTATACAAATTGTTTCTCTAATTAAAGGTATTTATAAAGGGTGTATATGAGTATGATTCTATAAGGATCTGAAATATTTATTAATTTCTTTCTATGAGTATTAACGATTATATTTTTTTCAAAAGTTATATTCTTATTTTATATAGAAAATATTTATTTCTTATTTTCAATGAACAATAATGATAAATGTAAATATTGAATGAGTTTTAATTTTTTTCATAGTTCAAAAAAATCATAATCACTTATATCCTTTAAGGATATTTTTTAATCATACCATTTTTTAAAATGTATCAGAAAGGTTGTATAATATAATGAATGAAGTACCTCTGAGAGTCATTAAGAGGTTTCATAAATGTAATTATTTTTTGGTTTATAGTGTTCTATATGATGGAAAAAATCAAATCTATGTATAATCTCCCCTTATAATTTATGTTTTTACATTGTGAGTGTTTTTCATAATCTGATAAAACTCATCAATAAAAAAGATCATTAAATGTGAATTCATATTCCAAAATAATAGTATATGTAATGTTTATGGTCAAATCCTTTAATCTTTGGCATATTAATTTGTAATAATTGAGTGAAATAATTTGTTAATTGATAATAATCATAGAAATATTATGTAATGTATACCAATAAATACATTTATCACATATTAGTCACGCATTAACCACTCATGTAAATATTTCGGGCACATGATATCCATATATGTACCCTCTTTTGAGATTTGGATAACCTCCATTGTATCCTATTTCAGTCTATGGGTAACTTCTTATGTATCCTATCAACTCATAGAATAATAAACATTACCCAATATATATTATTTCTATAATGAACCAACCCTTTAAACAATCATTATTAATTTATTTGTTTTATATATGATAATGAACACATTTATCATTACATCAATGATTATTCTATGGAGAATAAAATGAGTTTTATCAATATTTCATAATGCTAATCATAAAACAAATGGAGATAGAATAATCATAGTAAACTTTTATCATATTCTTGTTAATCCATATGAACCATCAACATATGATGTTATATATGAAAATTCAATTAAAATAACCTTGGAAATATCTTTAATAAAGTACTAATTTCATTTTGAATTAAATTATATTGACCCTATAAATTAAAAATTATTAAGTTAGTATTTTCTTTAAATATAACTATAAAAATATAATGTGACATTAAAATAAAATATAAATATTTATCATATAAAAATATAATGTTATGGTGTACAGTAAAACATCAATTTCGTTCTAATTATTGATAAAATGAAAAATGTACATCACCCATAACATGACAAGATTCTTGATTTTTAGAAATTTTAATAGAAATTTAAACATTATAAAAAATGAATTTATAATATAATTCAGAATTATTAAAATGTATTCTATAAATAATTTAATATTATATAAGTATATTAATGAAAAATATTCCTTACTAAATAGATAAATAATGTCAAATTTATTTAAACAAATTCTTTTCATCTCACGTGTACTGAAATAGGGTAAAATAAATGCAAATCATGTAATATCCTAAAAAAAGTGGAGAGTAAAATTAATTAAAATTTTGAGATATTTGAAATATAATTTCAACATCAAAATTTTATTCTCAAATAATCCAAGGAAAAATGATATTGTACCATAAAATCCTTACATCAAGTATGTCTTGGTTTTTAAATACTATAACGCATTGTGTAATAAGTTAAATTTTTTTATACACTAATAACCACGCCACATTAATTCCTATGACACCATACTTTTCAACATTTATCATTTCAAAAACCATTTATTTGTAATTATTCATTAAAATCTTATTTTCAATTATAAACTTTTTCATTTTTCTTGAATGTTTTAGTTCAGAAGTTATGTTCTTTGCACATTGATCATGGATACAACATGTATAGAATATTAATAATTTTTAATTATAATAATTTTTAATTAAATACACACTTATAAATATTAATATAACGTGGTGATGAAAATTGATTGTATCTCTTCATAAATATATTAGTCTATAAGAACTCGCGAGTGGTGGTTAACTCTTATAAATTTATTGAATAAAGTATTGGTAATAAAAAATACCCATTAATGATTTATTATTATATCATAAATATCATAAATTTATATATATTAAATCCATCATAAAACAAACCTTGAGATATGGTTATGGAAACTTAGTCATATATCTATGTGGAGGTGGTAGTCCATACATATGAATGAGCAATTCATTATATTCCCAGTTGATGAAAAAGTGGTGGGAAATGTTTTTTCCAACAATATAATAACATATATATATATATATATATATGATTTTTATGCATAATTATTTATGTAATAAGAGACTTAAATAATCTATAAGTATAAAAAACTCAATGAATTTTGTATATATTTACACATTTTCTTTGATATCCCTCGATTGGCTTACACCTTTCGTGTTGATAAATTGGTCATAAGAGATTAATATAAATGCTCGGTTGATAGGAAAAAATATATTATTTTATTTAGTATATATTTTCAAATATTTAAAGATAATATCATTCAAATAATTGGGTAATGGGATCCCTTTATAATTGAATAGAAAAGAAAACATTTAATTATTTTAAATATTTCATTATTAAAAGGTCACCATCAGGGGAATGTGAGAAAAAATGGCGGAAAAAATAATATAATATAAACATATAATATATTAAAAAAATAATAATTAGATATGTTTATATGGAACTCCAACCATACCCTCTTACCCCCACCCAAAGTTAACTACTTTTTACCTTAATCATGTAAACAAAATTTTAATTTGTTTACTATTTTTTATGACCAAAATATTTGTTGAAAATAATAAATTATATAATTTTGATGATTAAAAATATGGAATCTATTTTATTAGATTTAATTTATATACATGGATTAATTTAATTTTAATTAAATGCCCAAAACACAAGGATGCTCTATTTTTAGATAATTTTTTTTTATAATAAAACAAAATTTACCTCCATTTCATAACTTATATATTCCATAATATGAATATTTCAATATATTAATGATAATATAATCTATAAATTTGATTTAAAAATATGATATATAGATTAAATTAAATTATTATGATAAAAAACATTCCCCCAAATAATCATTTTTATAAAACATTAGGGTTTTAGAACAAAGGAATATGACTATAACAAAATAAAGTATAATTATATTTAATATATAGTTAATGTTATAATTTTAGAATATATGGGGATTATATTTGTATAAAAAATAAAGTGAATTTCAAATTAATTGATTTAATGAAAAAAATGAGAGTTTTCCAACAATCAATATTTTTTGTGTTCATTGAAATATTTATTTTTTAGAAAATCCCACTAATTGACTCACAATTAATATTTAAACGATTATTTAAAAATGATATTATTTATATTAAATAAAATATCATAAATTTTTTAAATAATTATTATTTCTATGGAATAATTAAAAAATAAAAAAATCATAAAAAATCATATATTTGTAGCATTGAATGAATTTATTTAGAATTCAGTGATTATTTTTAATTAAATAGTCTATAAATAGAAAATATTTTAAACAATTATACATATTTTTTATAATTTATTTATGAATATTCATCCCTTCTAGTTTGGTAGCTTTTTTAAGATGTCTCCTTATATATTGATTAACTTATACTCAGTTTTGTGTGTATATCAATATATCAAATTACTCGTGTTTATATTAATCATGATACAAAAATTATATCAAGGTTCTACACCAACACTAAAAAATAATTACTTAATGAGTTATGGGTAATTTGATACTATAATATCAAATTGAAATATTTTTATTTATCATGTAAATGAATCAGACGTTATAAAGAGTTAACGTGAATTAGTTAAAACTAAATTCAGTGATGATGAATTGGGGGTTTTCAACTATTATCAGACTCCCAATTGTAGGACATGATAGTACTTTTGACAATTATTTGTTTTTGATGACTATTGTGGTGAATTAAGTTATTTTTTATATTATTCAGGTTGAATTGATCATGTAAATATATTTCAAGGAACCATTTGCAACATCACTCAATAAAAAAGGAAGTGGATGTTAGGTTCAATGAAATTATCAAATGATATTGATTATAGATCTTGGGAGATGAATCAAGGTAAATAATATAGAAACATATCCCAGTAAAGTAAATTTAGGAATGGGTGAAATCTAATGATGTATTTTAGGCGTTATATAGATAATTTATATAGGGGATCTTTAAAATATTCACATTCCATAGTCACTATAGTTTAGGGTGAGACTAGTTTACTACGGATTGTGAATATTCCATTAAAATGACAGATCATTGAATTAATGGATACATTTTACTCTAAATTAAATTTAGGATTCATTCTGAACTATGTGTTTAGGGGGATCAAGAGGTAATATCCATCCAGTGGTGATGCACTAATGTTCAAATAGAACAGTGACTTGAATATATTAATATGAAATAAATGATTATGCAGTTATTAGGAGTTGAACAAAAATTTGTGTTATGGAATAATCTCATATCTGTTGTGCATTTGATTAATAATGTTTTGAAAAATTATTTAGATATACCATAGGGATTATAATTTTGGGTTACATGGTGGTGTGTATAGTTATTAAAGATATTTTTGATATTCAACTTAAAGATAACATGGAGAAACAATTGTGAGAATGATAACTTCATGGGTTATGGTGTCATGGAATTACTATCTTGGAATCATAAATATATAATAAATTATATAATTAAGGGTTTAATTGGTAAGAATTTTGGTCACATAAATTTCAATTATTGTGGTATATATATCCTTGGAGTATAGATAATGGTTTTGTTAGTCATAATTAAAAGGAAACCTAATTCTCTAAACCTAATTCTACAATATATATATTATTGGAGAGTAAACTATCCTATTATCATAGTGAGTTAATTTATATCATTATATTCAATAATTATATCATGTTGAATGCTTATTTACATTAATAAGAAGAAATAATTTGTGGTCAGGGTGTCTTTTGTGGGGAACCAGGGTGGATAAACACATTAGAAATAATCACAAATATATAAAGTATGATAATGGAGGAAAATATAGTATAAAAAAATTAATAAGTCTTGTAGAAAATAATTCCCCCTTTGAAACACTATTCAATGATCAATAGCTGATAGTGGTGTAGTAGAGAAATTAAATACAAAATTTAATGGGATGTCTTAAGAGAAGTGATTTTATATGGGTTTCCTGAAGGGGTTTTGGAGGGAATCTATGAACTGTGAATCTTCTTTCATAAAAAGAAGTCTATCCTAAATACTAGAGAAGAATAATCATGAATATGTATTTCAAAAAAAATTTGGATGATTGTCTGATTAAATTTTGGTACTTTCACCATAATCTGTGTTGATCCATATACAGGAAAAAACATGAATAAATGTCCAAATCCTATTTCATTATGGGATATTTATATGATAACATTAAATTTTTGATATGTGAAACTCAAAATTAACATATCAGTAAAAATTATAAATGTTTTATTCATTTAAAATATCTTATGAAAATATCAATACATGTTGGAAGATAGAGTAGTAAAAATATAAATTACTAATCATATAAAAGTTGATCTGAAGGAAATTTTCAAAATATCTAAACATTAATAAAATTAAGGAATAAAATAATGTATTAATGATATAGTAGATCTACATGATGTTTTTTAATTCTCATGTACTATTAAATATGGAGTAATATTTATAGAGTTGATGTTTTGGATGATGATGTCTTGGCGAAGGGAAAAAGGATAATATGAGTTTTTAGGCCTGTAAATAAGAGATTGATGTCTTAATAGATTGGATATAATCTCTTCTAAATTATTATATGGGATTAAGAAATTCCTCAAATCCATTATTAAGAGGAAATTTGGAATGATATTTTTCAATAAGAATTATGTATGATTGACTGAATGGATTTTCTATAGGAAACTACAATATGATAGCTAATGGAAATATCACTAGTGATGAAATAAATAAAAAAATGGGTTTTCTAGATAAATAATTAATTTTCTAATAAAAGTATTTATTAGAGAATGTTATCTTTGAAGGAGGTTCAATATTAGTACATGATTTTTTTTATACTAAATTTGTTTTTCTATTTTCAAAAAATACAACCATTCATATAGTGTTTATTCTGATTGCCTTTGAATTCTTGCATCTATAATTGATTAAAGTATAAAGGAATTTAAACAAGAATATTTATTCCTTTATGGGAGATATTTGATTTATCTTGTGGAAGTAAAGAAATTATTTACACCAAAAAGGGCTATGGGATGTTGGGTAACATCTTCATTCTCTTATATATGGATGATATTATCCAGACTAGCCTATTTGTGAAATACATTTAGGTTATTATAGATAATTTAGAATGATGATTTTATTTGAATGGTATTATAAATGAATTTTTTTTATAATATAGATGAAAATGTATATTAATATAATAAAATTAGATTTCTCTCCATGGGAGTTTTTTATGGATCTATGAGATGTTCAAAGTGACTGTATATAAGGACGTTTTTAAAAAATTATCTATTAATTTCATGTTATCCAAAAAGAAATAATTGAAAATTTAATATGAGGCTATGTACAAGGAAAAGAGATCTATTTTTTTCTATTTTCAAAGGTGTATTATATTCCAGGGTATGTATAGGATTAGAAATTACACATTTATTAGGATATCTGAGCCACATTTTTATGACTCCAATTAAGTATTATTAGAATACAATTGTGTGGATTATCTAATATCTAAATGCTTCAAAATATTTTTCTTTTTGTTTCAAAATAAATGAACTATTTCAAGGATATATTTATAAATATATTGAATTAGGTATATATATATATTTACCTGTAATAGTACTACTTGATTTTTTTAAAATTTCATAGAGATAAAAATATGTTTTATATTGATTTTGTATTTTTTAGTTTAAGTTTATAAAATAGAGGAGGTGTATGATTATATTGTGGATGTTATGAAATAACTGATATAGATTATGTATTTTAGAGGAACACAGAAGGATTGAATAAAATATAATATTTTACTTTGAATTTTTTAGAATAATTCATCGGGTTAAAACTTTGTTGTTTCATCTGAATGTAGGGAAATTTTTTATTGTATCAATTTATTAGAAAGATATATGAATATGGGTAGTAGTGATATGATGAATTAGAGGAAGATAAAATCCATTAACAATTATGTCCAATGATTTATTATGTTAACTATTTGGGATAATTATTCATTTGTAAGACAGGGATGGCCATAAGTTATAGGGTGGACACACTAACCTCTTTTTTTGAATGTAAAGATGTTCAAATGTTTCTTAAAAGGCGGTGGAACTATCAATACTTGAAAAAAACATGTGGTTCAATTTTTTTTGTAAATTTAAATACTCCATTCATGTTCTAATTCATTAATAATAGAAATATAATATTTGAAACATCTATATTTTCTTGGAAGAGGATTTTAAATGAGGAATTATAATTGATTCAAGATAGTTCAGAATGAATTGTTAAGAAATAAGTGGATAAATTATTCATGTATAGATAGTGATATGGGGACTATGATTATGTATAATATAAATTTAGTATCATTCATTACTATAATTATTTTTTAAAAACCTATATGTGGATGACATACCAAAAAGTAACTATTACATGAATGATAAAATTTATGTTGGTGTTTTCTACAACCAAGTGTAGGTTGATAAATTCAATAGTGATATCACTATAAATATTTGATATTAAAGAAATGAATTAACCCTCTAGGACCCAATATATATAGTTAGGGTTTGACCAATTTTGAATATGATCATCAATAAATGATTACGTACATACCAACTAAATAATTATGTGTTTGTTTTAATCATATTCTTCCTCTGTGTGTATAAGAAAGTGGTAATGTTCTCCCATTGACATAGGACTGCTAACTTTTGCACATTAATATTTTCTTATCAGTCCTTATTTTCTTCTTTTTTATATTATTTTTTATATAATGGGAGTCTTGTAAATAATGGATTTAATGATTAATTATTTTTATAGGAATTAATTTTTCTTATTATTTATTGAAATTCATTTTATGGGATCTTCAAACTATGTGAGTTATAAAATGTTTCTACTTTGTAAAATTTTTTGGGGTCTATTTCGTGATAAGTTGTTTTGGGTGACCTAACAAAAATTATTTTCAATGTTACCCATATTAAATGGTGATTGGAAAATTAGTTATATGGATGATGTGTTTGGATAAGGGGACTATAAAATGGTTTATAAATAAAGAAACTACTATATTTCAATTGACTATTTTTCAAAAAAATCCTAAATAATTCTTAGAAAATAATTATATTATTTCATTATTTATCCTAAAAATCTATCTCTAAAAGTTTTAAATATTTATATTTTATTCATTAGTTATTATATGTCATGGTATATTACATGGGGAATATGATAGATGTTTTATTTATTTATATATACATGGAAAATATATATAGACATACGAATAATTTAATATTCAATTGATTAATTGGAGAGATAAGTTATCACATCATTTTATATGTAGAAATATGATTCACCTTTCACTGTATCTAATTTACTATTTTATAAAGAAAAATGTGAAACACATATTTAGATATATAATAAATATTATTTATTTCCACACCTGTAGTCATCATATATTAAATTATGAAATGAATCAATGGTTTGAAACTCTATTAATAAAATCCAAAATAAACTTTAACTTGGTTAACCTATTTTTTTAATCAGATTGGATGTGAAATTTTTTGTTTGGAAATTAGATAATGTTTTATTATTTTGTTAGATTTCCAAGGACAATGTCCTATTATTAATAAACTATTTTTATTAAATTTAAATGCAATTTATATGATTTATTAAAAATAATTTCTTTAAAACACTCTCTCAATTATGTGTTTATCTAAAGAATAAATGATTTTTAAAAAAAAATAACATTATCATCCGATTTAAAAAATTAATTTTTCATTATGTAGATGTATTTGAAATATTATATAGGGTATTTTCTTCATTAGAACATCACATAAAAAATAGAAAATCTTAAAAATAATAATATAATGTCTTAAAAATATTTTAAATCGAAAAAAGATTTATACAAAAATATATAAGATTATTTACAAATATGATTGAAGGATAAAGTTCAATAGATAAAATGTATTTGAACAATTTTTTGTAAAACCTAAATACTTCGAAAATTATGAAAAAAAATACAAACACGATAATATAAATAAAAACATATAAAACTAAATAATAAACCATTTCCAAAAATCCCATAATATACATCCGGATGTCACATACAACATATAGATTCCATAAATAACTTAAACTTGTTATAAAAATAATTAATTTTATAATGAAACAATAATAATATTAAATTCATTAATCTATGTGTATAAAAGTTATCACACATATAAAAATTATGTATTAATCATCTATGGTGTTATAAAATCATTCCCAACAATAATAATGGAACTCAAAATGTCCCAATTTATATTTATTAAAAATATTTCATTGGTACTTTAAAATATACCTCCTCTAAATCTACTATTAAAAATTCCTTTCTCAAGATAAATTTTAATTCATTTGAATTATGAATGATTAGATACATTATCTATAATAAAACAAAATTTTATTAAACTATATTTTATTCTAATTAAAAATAAAAAAATTAAAAACTATAATAAAAACTTTCATCAATTAAATAAAAAACTGTCTCAATAAACGCACTATGTTTAGTGATAATTTATTTAATAAAATTACATTATCACTTTTTAACATTTTATTGATAATATATTATACGAAAAGGGGATGAAAATAAAATTTCACTTCATAATCAATATATTCTTAAATTATAATGGGAAAATAAAATATTTAAAAATGATAATTCCCCCTTTATGGAAAATTAAATATTAAAAAGTATATTAATCCATTTTTGAAAAATATTTCAAATTAAATTTTTTTATCCATAATGATAATATGGATATAAATTCCGAATTATTTGTATATCAACACTCCTTGAAAAATACATAAACAATTTTACAATTTATGGATTAGATTAATTAAATAAAAATAACTAATATCAAAACAGTATAATATAATAATTGATAATTAAAATAAAAATACATATCTAAAAAAGTGGAATGTCTCAAATTGAGACAATACATGGATAATAGCCACTAATTTTTTGATATGGGGGAAAAACATTCATAAAATAATGTCCCTAGGAATGTATGTATGTTCTTCAGTTTTTTCAACGTGTGTGTGTGGTTAAATGCTAAAATAAAAATTCTCTCCATTCGACTTATGAGTATATATCACCATTTTTACAAAAAAATCCCACATAATTGTTATATATCACCCCATTTATCATACATAATAATATATCAAACTTGTATTTGTAAATTTTAATAGATAATATTTAATTACACAAACATATATCATATGATATAGTGGATAAATACATCTTTTTGGTGACATGGATAAATAATAAATCATAATGAGTTAGGTTTGGGGTTTGAACAACCAAAATCTACATGTAATTTGATACTGATTATATTTTTTGATGGCATTATAAATTCATATCCATATTATTCCCCACTATAATTTCAATACATGCACATGATATTTCAATCACAATATATAAAATTTCATGAACTATAATGCTCTTAACATGATAATATTTTCATACAATCCATTGATAATAATTATCGTATTCTATGCGTAGTTTTTATTTTCCCTGGTGATATTTTGGTTACTTCTAATATTTTATATTCTAAAACTCTAAATTTATAAATTTTGTAAATTTTATTATATTCCTTGAGTCACGTATTCATCTAAACTATCCTTCTAATGGTTTTTGAGAGTTATATAATTTGTTTTCAATTAATTGAATTATTTTATAATAAAAAGTATAAAACTATACAACCCTACTTTAGAGTGTGTTGGATTGAGAAATAGAATTTATCATTGAGTATGCAGTGAGGGTTATTCTATTAAATAGGATTTTGGAAATTTCTCAACAGTGTTGAATTTTTTATTATTTATAAAAAGTTTATAAATATACAATATATTTCATAAAATAAAATATTTTAATATAATAAAATCTATATATTACTAATTAATATTGATGTGGAATGTAATCTCAAATTTAAAATTTCATATTGATATATTTAAAGAAATTATATGGGAGGATTCACTAGAGATTGAGGATTTATCAATGATCAATATGGAAGTTTAGTCCGAATTTTCCCATGAATTTAACTACAAAACTTCAAACAGAAAAGAAAATTATTCATCTATGAACTGATTTTTGACAAATAATAAATACACTATAGGGGATAATTTGTGACTAACAATTTAATTATTGAAGGATATTAGTTACATCTATGGTTTATGTTTTTAGAGTGAATTTAGATAATTACGAACATCTATATTAGATTTGATGTTATAAACATTAAATTCATAACGTATGGTATAGATTTTATGATTAATTATTAAAAATGATTCTAAATATATGAATTTAAGGATATTTGGAATTGTTATCTTATATATATATATTAGATAGGGGTTTTTATTACATATATCATAAATGTGATAGTAACAATACGTATTCATGAATCATATTATAAATATCATATAACTATTAAAATCCATAAAAATTAATATCAACAATCTATTAACAAGATAATATAATTTATATATTAAGAGATATTGAAGATAGATTATTTTAGAATAAATTATTTCATCTAAAAAATTTTACATTAATTTATGATAATGGGAATAAAACAAATATTCATGTGATCTAAATGATGAAAAATATCTGCTACAAAATTTTTTATAATAAAAAATTTCATTATCTCAATAGTGTTTTGGAGGAACACAATAATGGATATAGGATTTTTCAGAATGGTAATAAATTCTAGGAGAAATTGGTTGATTTTTCTAAAATATCAAATATTTGATCAGACAGTTGTAGAAGTTACTATTTTCCTTTCCATTTTGATGTTGTATGAGTTTACGACAATTGTTGTTTTATAGATATTGATCTCCATTTTAACAGATGGATTATTTACAGTGAGGGAATGGATTATTTATTATATTCATGATATTTTATAACCAGTTTATTTGGTCATTTCATCACATGGAATTGTATATATTGGGTGATTGTAACACCTTGATTGTTTAAAGAAATCTATATTCGATAATGTATGTGAAAGGTTACACCAAATTTTAAGAAATCTAAATATACTGTAAAAATTTTTATTTACACATTACCATTATAATCTTCACATTAAATTTCCTTATATTAATATAAAAAACCACATTTTGAAAATATATTTTTATTTAATAATAAAATGTAGTGATAAATTAGTGCATAATATTTGGTAACATCCTTATAGGTTTTTAAAATACTTATTACTATTTTTTAAATATAGTAAAATTATTTATTTATACTTTTATAAAATTTATTTTATAAAAAACATTATTTTTTGAATCAACATGTCAAATTAGATATTTGAATAAAATTTAATTTTTTTACATGATTAATGAAAATGTAGTGTTTTTTTCAGGACTGCATTTTCATTAAATCATTTACAATGATATATTTTAGTTTAAATTTCATAAAATGTAAAATTAGTAATTTATGTTTTTATTAAGCCAATTTAGTTTAATTGAATTAATATCAAGTTGAGTTTTGATATAAATTCCATTTATACGAATGTAATCATTTCTATTGGAATACTATTTCTTCATAATGTCTATGAAATTACTATTAATTTAAATTATTCCAATAATATTAGTTGAATCTAGAAAAATAGAATCCCCATTGGGAATTATAATAATTATTATTAAATTACATGTTAAAAAAATAATTAAATAATGAATATAAAATATATTATAATTAATTACCAAAAAAATGGTTAAATGGGTTTACTAGGGTATTATCTATGATGATTTGGGATAAAAATCAATAAATATGTTTTTAAATATCATTTTGGCCATATTTAAACATAAATTGACTATTTTCACAAATTAACCATTTTGGTTCTTTTTATATTGTGTATAACTTTTGTATAAACTTTTCATTTGAAATTCAAATTTTGTTCTCTCTTGAGTTGTAAAAGGGAACCCCCTCTCCTATCCTATTTACATATGTAATTCCATTATGTATAGAAAATACACACCAATATACATCCCTTACTTCCATCCTAACATCATAGAGTAATTACTTTAATTATACATCCATTATAGAAAGAATCGGGTATAATCCCAAAGAGGCTGTTGGAAGATGAGGTATCATTCTTAACTAATTATATTTGTTTTATTTCTCCTTCCACCACCAATAAATCATGTATAATCATGATGATATAATGAAATTTTATTTCACATATTATAATATGTTATTGATTTAATTTCACATCTTAAATATTTTGCCACTTCCATAAAATATAAAATGAAGCAATCATTCATCTATATAGTCCACTACTGCCTTATGAACAAATAGAAATCAGTTTCCATCATTTCGTCTAACAGATGATCATGATGATTAATATATATATATATATGTGTCTGTGTGTTTTATAGATTTAATTTTAATCATTATTTATATTTATGATTCCATACACCTTAATACTATACATTTCATTGAATAAATATAACATTTTTCTTGTGTACTAAGAACTACCTCCCCATGATGTGATGTGATGGGATTCATTTTTATGATTATTTCATATGGACTGTATATGTTAATATATTTTAAAAATAATATATTAATTATGATATAATTATAATTTTTTATGTAACAAACACTTACATTACATCAATTAGGTTTATTGAAAAATGTAAATGTCACACAAGCGAATGTATGGTCGACCATCAACATTATTGTAAAATATTTAGTTTTCTTATAACCACAATATATTGTTAATATAAAATGTTTTTATATTTATAAATATATTAATTAATTATTTAAATTAATTCTTAGTATTATTAGATAGTAATCTGTTAGGAAATAGTCAACTTTTCAAGGACTTTTTTGACATTTGAGCTGAACAATTCCTAAACATATTACCTGAACCAAAATGATTGAGTTATTGAATATAAAATATTAAATATTCAATTTAATGGAATATTAAAATTTAAAAAGGTTATTAATTATGTAAATAATAAACATAGGTTTATTATTTAGTTTAATGAATAGAGCATTTGATGAATCAGGATTGAGGTAAGGGATCCTTGTCATGAAATATTTTCTTCATGTTATGACCAATCCCCCTATAACTATATTTAATTATATATTTTATGTTGAAAAATTATAATAATAATATATATATGAATCTCATACATATATAACTATCTAATAATACCTTTCATTTACAATTCAATTCATGATTTATCACTATTTTTCATATTCCTTCATAATGAAATTTTTCATCAATTAAGATATGATTCAATATTATTCATACCATTTATTTAAATGTTTAATTGTTATGATAATACAGAAAATTAACATCATTTTTTTTCCAAAACATAAATCATGAACATGTAATGATTTTAGTTCTTAGATAGTACTATAATCAATTAGGATAAGATTTCATGTCATGAGATATCACATATTGGATTAGGAAGTAAACTTAATCAATTATAAGACTTTTTCCACCATGTGATAATATCTAAGAAGTTTTCATCCGATCTTTTTTTTCATTTTATATATTTTCTCTATATTTCCTCTGATACCTGATCATACAATAAAATTTTATTTATGTTATTCACCCATTTGATTATTAATGAACATTATATTTTGGGATATCTTGATATTCCTTTAAATTTAATAAAATTATTCCTTATTATTTTAATTACCTTACTTTAATTTTTTATCCCCCTTATTTTATATATTCTCATACGATATGATATAAAGTTTACAATGATCAAATGTATTTGGTATCTCACTCTAGATATAAAAATAATTATTGCACGATTTTGTTTCCTATTTGTGTTCTATGTTCCTAGTCATACAAAGACACTAGTACTCATAATCAATGGGTTATAATTAATGAGTATTTAGAATAATAAAATTAGGTAATAATAATTTTAATATAATTTGGATAATAAAATTACTATTAAATAATGTTCTAGTTACCTTAAGTATTAATATTAATCAATAGTTTTAATTAATGAATTATTTTTTTTACATTTTTAATCCTTTCGGGTTTGGAATTATTGATTACGAGGGCATCAATCATTCAAAACATACCCATATTTTCAAAAGTGGAATCTTTAAATTAAAATCCTTTCTCCCACAATATAAAACATTTAAATAAAAACATGGTTTCCTTTCAAGAAAACAAATTACAACATTCAACATGGCATATTTATTTCACCTACCCATCGATAAAAAATTAAAATAACATCTTTAAAACACGGGATAAGTCCAATACACATTGTAGTGGACATAAAAAATAATAAAAAAATTACAATGAAAAAGAGTAAATACCTTGAAAAATATTTTCCTAATACAATAATTTCATACCTATAAAATAAATTTTCATTCCCTTTAAAAGATAATTTATTTTATCTTTTGGAAAAAAACATTTTCATGAAAATTCATTATATATAATAGAATTGTCATGTAGATACTATTTCATAGAGATTCAAGGAATGGAATGGTGTTCCCTTGAAATTTTGATTGTGAGGAGTTTTAAGGCCTTGCTGAATCACTAACATCACATTTTTCATCAATTTCAACATTTATAGAAACTCTAAATGGTTTACCCATCCATAGTTGGGTACATAACTTCTTCCCAAATGTCAGTGTTAACTTGGTTTTCAAGACCAGTGACTCTTGGGGAATAACATTGGTCATGAAGATAGGATTCTGGGATTAGCACAAACTTTTGGGTAAATAATTGAATACATCACGACATTTTTATTGATTAAATATAAGTTCATGATAATATTTTCAAACCTTGATATAGGATAGGTTAACCCTATGTTAATGGCTTGATCATGAACATGTATCGATAGGAAAAATAGTGTGTACAATATGAGATATCTTTCTATTTCTTATATAAATACAATGCTTTAATCCATGGCCATATTTGATCAATCTAGAGTTTATTACTCTCTAAAAAGATTGATGGTGTCTTTGAGATGGTATTGAACTTCTACGATGTGTCCTATATATTATATGAAAATTAGAACCAAAAGCCATATAGTTTTTTTTGACATAGTTTATGGTCATATGACTGGAAGAAACCATGTAGTTTAATGTCATAAAGTGAGGATGTGAATTTTAGTATTGAACCATAGTGTGATGTTCTACATTTCTTATTTAAAACAGGAATCATATTCTGTGTAGTTCTTGTGATTGGAATCGATGTCATGAGATATATGAATATGTAGTCCCCAGGTAGGACTTTTGCATATGAGACTGACATGGATTGCTTCTTCATGAAGATGGTCCTTTTATAATGAATTGGATGCAATCCATTTGACATCCCAATGGTGAGTCCATGCTTGGGTAATTCTCAACAAGTTTTTAGCATACTAATTGTTAGTCTCCAATAACATGTGATATATGATCAGAGTGAGAAATAAGAGATATCATTCAATTTGACACATTTTACTGGAGAATATCTATTCGAGGCATATAGATTAACGTTTCCCTTCATGATAAATGATCACTCATATCATTGAGGCTATGATATAGAGATCGGGATGTTGGAAGGTATCTTATGTATCTTGAATATGGGGGGAATTACAATATTTGTAATTCAGTTCCAAACAAACCTGCTGATGGGTTTCAGTAACTTGATGGCATGATGAGGGAATACATGTCAAATGATGCCTATGTATGAGTCCTCTTCTGATCCTCTGGTGGATGAGGAAGAATTGATGAACTATGGGAAGATTAAATTGCATATGTCTTGAATGTAAGGGAAATGACTGGACTTATTCTAAAGTGGATTCATATAGGATCCCAGGACATCGAAAGGGGACTTATGAATCCCAGTTATGGTGGGAATCAGAGCCTTTGTAGTTCAGTTATACCCTAACACATTGATGGGTTAAAGTAGATGATCGCACTCAGAGACATTATGGGCATCCCTTTGAGTTTTGGGATTTTAAGAGCTTATACCAAAATGAATGAACTATTGATCGATGGTATGTTACATGATATTGGTTGATAGGTAATATGAATTGAGGTTTCCAATGGTTGTTGCTTACTCACTATAGATGAAAGTAACTAGGGATTACACACCAAGTCTTTGTAATTTGTCCGGGCATACACTCTAAGGCTGGATGATTGGTCATACTAGTTATTAATCTTATAAATGATTAATGAGATGTGGTGATGACTGTGATGATCTGTCATAGAGAATGGTAATGGTAGGGTTTCATGAGTGTCTAGCCCAAGCTCACCAAGGATACTTTCCTTATAATAGGTGTATGCTTCCAAATGTTATTGGATAGGGTTTCCTTATCATGAGTCTATATGGAGTATGTCGGACAAGGCTCAAATGAACCTAGAGGATTTTTCTTACATGTATTGATTGTGTATTGGATAAGTATTGATTGTCTACCTGATTATTGGGGCACCAATCTAACATGGTAGATACATCTGTGGTGGTCTGCCTAAATAATTAACATGCCTTGGATGACCTCTCATGGTGGATGCCGACATGTCTGAGAGTAGACATTTCTGGAGTCTTGCACATGATCTATTTTATTGCCTCACATTCTTCCCCCTAATCAATGTGGACATGTCTGAGGAATTTTATGTAATCAAATAAGACATGATCCTCTGATGTCGTATAATCAACCGACCCTTTATCTACACTGTAACATATCAATAAGGACGTGTCCATGTATGATCAGATGATCATGATGACTTGTCCATAACTCGTTCTCATGATTAGATTATGTTGTATAGGTTGTCTTCGAATAATAAAGATGAAAAATATGAGATTATTTGTAACGAACCAATGTTTTTCAATGGAAATTCCCTTCTCATTAATATTCCATAAAATCACATGAAAACACAACATAATGAACTACAAAGTTCTAAGTGACCTTTCTACATAAGTTTTTCACTTCTGTGTTTTGAATTTCAAAAATTTTGCATACACGGTTGTCTTTAAGTTGATTTTTTGAGTCTAATGAAACAAAAATAATTTTCAGTGAATAGTATCATACCCTTATAATAGTAACAAACCCTTATGAATAGTAATATGACCCTTATGAATAGTAAATCATCCAACCAAAGAGTAATCTTACCCATGAATAATTAAATAAAATTTAGACATCTTAGAAAGTGACAATTTGACCTTAGTAAATGTTTTGGTAATTTGTAAGTCATAAACAATTAATTATAATTAATTAATTATTTTAAAATAAAACATATTTTCCTAAAATCTGTTCATAAATTATCGAATCAATGTCATATAGTTTTTAGATAATCTTATAAGACCCTGCGTAATTTTTGAAAGCACTTTAAAATTTGTTTTAATTTTTAAAAACTATTTTTTAAGTAAATTATGATTTTAATTACATATTAAATTAATATTATTTAGAAAATTATTCTTGAAAAACGGACTTCATTTCTGTATTCTACAAGTCAAAAAATGGTTGAGGTAAATTTTTGGGATTTTTCTAAAATACATGAATTTTTTATGAAAAGTGAAATACCATAATTTACAAAAATAAACAAAATAAGATAATTATAGAGTGTTGTGTGATTTTCTGTTGATGTAATCCCACTTGGTTCGGGATCACATGATAAAATTACTATTCTTTTTCATTCAAGACTCACTATTCCTTATCTTAGGGGAAATTAATAATCTAATGAATTTTATATTAAGGAAACCCCTCTCCCCTCCACTATAAAAACCACCATTCACACCCTCATTTCCTCACACCTCTCAAGATCTAAGACTTCTCTAAACTCTTCCCATACATCCTCCCCAGCCCCTCTCCCACTTTAAAGAGATTCTAGTCTCATCAAAAGACCAATAATAGCTTCCTTAAGGAGGATCTCAAGAGGAAGATTTAAGAGGTAATTTCTCTCCCTCTTCTCCCTTAATTTCCTTTCATGTTCAAGTTAATTTCTTGATATCTCCCCACCTATCTTCATCCAAATGGTATTTTAACTCCAGAATTATACATGTACTATAATTTTATGATTATAATTGGATAATATATCATCCACCCACATTTTCCCTCTTCCTTTTATTTTATTAAAGAGAACGTTGTTCATGAGGTGTTAATTTATCACCTTCAAGAACGACAAGTTTTCTTCTTCCATTTCTACCTTCAGATCTGGCCATGAAACCATTTTTATGGTTGAACCAGAACATTTTATATGTATTATCTCCTATTTAATGTTCTAGAGCTAACTTAGTACCATATTTCTAGTGATAAAATAAAACAAGTTCATTATGATTGAAAAACTGTTCAAATTAAACCAAACAATCATCATTTAATTATTAACTAATGATTTATAAACATGGATATAATATGATTAATTATAAGATCATTCAAACTCCTGTAATATCATTAATAATATGTAATATCATTTCTGGATGTTTACCCATGTTCTACCCGAACATCAATTTAAGCATACAAGTGAACCACTCAAGAAAACCATAAAAACAAGCATTCTCGAACAATGTTTCATAAACTCTATAACTCATCCAAAGGCAAATAAAGTAACTTAATGAAACCATAATGAACCATATTAATTTAAACAAGGTTCTATATTTCTAATTAATGAATATAATGTCATTATATAGGACATTAAAGAGAAGGAAGCATTCAGGTACAAGGTAAGGGGAAATTCTCAAACCCAACTTTCATCCTTCAAGTTATCCCTCTTTTACTCTATTTTTGATATGGTTACTCCTTAAAGATAATTTATTCATCATTTTCTTTCCTATTATGGGATATACATGTTTTCCCTAGTTTTTATGTCAAACAAATTTTTTTCCAAAATAACTCTTCTTTTAAGAACACACCTTTTACTTCTCACTCAAATTGGACGGTTCTTGTAACATATATGTATTTACCTCTTTATTTTGGGAACACAAAGTGTATGAATGTTTTTTTATGATATGAAATACATTACTTTCCATGGGTTAGTTATGTTCATTTTTTTAATATGTGTTCTATGTGGTAAGAATGATAATGATAATGTTATGATGTGACAGGTGCGTCCGGAATTATATACCGCAATATGAATGTTTCAAAGTGACGGGTGCGCCCGAAATTATACAGTGCTCAAATGAATTGGGTAAAGTGATGAATCTCATAAGTAAATGTGAAATGATGTGTGAACAAAATGCTAGCATGGTTCACAAATATGTGTGGTAGTTAACCACTAAGACATGATGTTTAATTTTTATGCATTTCCACCTTTCAAGTCTTATATATCATGCTTCCTCTCATGTTCATGATATTTTTCCCATGTTATGATTATGCTCACCCCATTCTATATTGTTATTTTCTATCCTATTACTAGGATTTTGTCTCACCCTTTTTGATGTATATCCTCAGGTGGCTACATGAACTAAGGAGAGGACAAGTGCCAATAAGAAGCTAGAGAAGAAGAAATTAAATAAATGTTTCTGCTTGATGTTCTAATTTCTATGTATAGTCCTAGTTTTCCAAAGACACTAAACCTTTGGATCTTATATTTGTAATACTATTATTTTGTTTATCTCATAATGATTTAATAGTAATGTAATAAAAGGTTGGGTTGCTATAGTTGGTATTAGAGGAAAGATTTAGTTAATTTGGGAATTAGGATTAGTGAACCCTAGAGAACACCTATAGCATGAGACTAAGTAAAAATATGCACACAAGAATATTTACATAGGGATCCCATGTGTTATTTTTTTGGTATAAATTGTTTAAATGAATAATTTGTTCATTAATTTTTTAATTATGTATTGTTCTAACCTTTTCTATTTTAGAAAATGGTGGGAACCCAGAGAAATCAGGCCAACAACTCCTGTGAGGGCCAATAAAACGATTTCCCAAATAACATCCCCAATGATTTGGGAGGTGGAGTTCAAAAATTCCTGGTGATGCTTACCCAATTATCTCAGGTTATGAACAATAACCATAATAATGGGGAACATCATCCTTCACCAAAGAGGGAGAAACTAGCTATCAAATGTTTTATGCGGCAACGACCACCAACGTTTAATGGATCTTCTGATCCACTAGCTGCGAAAAAGTGGGTCAAATCCATGGAGAAGATCTTTTCTGTTCTTCACTATTCTGAGATGAAGAATGTGACCCTATCCATTTAACGTCTAGATGGAGAAGTCGATCAATGGTGGGATTTGATTAAGAATACCAAGCCAAGGGAGGAATTAAAGAGATGGAATGAGAAGACTTTAAGATAATGTTTCTTAATAAGTATTTACCACGAACTCTTCACACAAAGATAGAGAGAGAATTCATAGAGATTAAGAAAAAAGGAGGATAATCTGTCACAAACTATGAATTGAATTTCACAAGGCTTTCAAGGTATGCTTCGGTTTTTGTTATCAACAATGATAGAAAAATTGATAGATTCTTTAGTGGATTAAAATCACACCTTCGAAAGGCTCTTGCAATTCTAGAATTTTGGAGTTATGAAGAAGTTGTTCAATGTGATATTAAACTGAAGATGGATTTTAGAGAATTATCTCATGGCTATGGGGATAAGAAACGAAAGATGGAGTTTCAAGCTGGAGGATCTAATGACAAAAGTAGGAAGAAAACTCAATGACCCACATGATAGAAATGAGGGAAGTTACACTATGGTAACTACCTAAAAGGGATAGGGAAGTGCTTCATGTTTGGGAAATAAGGACCCCATGCTCAAGAGTTTCAAAAATACACGAAAATAAAGATGAATGTTGAAGAAGAAAGGAGAGAACCACTAATGGTTCAATGCTACAACTGTAGGGAGCTAGGGAACTATTCAAGTCAGTGCACTAATCATCGAGTTTTCGAGGGTAATCAATGTTAACAACCACCAAAGCCAAAGGAACAAGGTAAGGCTTATGACATCACTACTGTGGAAGTGGATCAATATAATGAAGTCGTACAAGGTACACTTCCTATTCACTCAAGAATGGCAGAAGACTTATTTGATTCTTGTTCTACGCATTCCTTTATATCTTTCATGTTTGCTAGAACTATAGAATCGAAGCCCCAAAACCTTGAAGTAGAGATATCTATAAAAACACCAAGTGGAGAAATCTTTGAAACCCAAGTGTTTGACTCTTCTCCTATTGGCATATGTGGGAAGATTATTCCGGTGAATCTCGTAATACTTCCCTTGGTGGAATTCGATGCTATAATGGGAATGGATTAGCTCTCATTATATAGAGCACATATCAACTGTCGGGAAAAGGAAATGTCTTTTAATATTCCAAACCATCCCATGATCCTCTACAAATTCAAGGAAGATCATGAATATCCTTTGAAAAATACTTCAATGATGTGGGTGTTGATACCCTATAAAGAAGCATACCTCACCCAAATGGTTGATTCAAGGGAAAGTGCCAACCTGGAGGAAATGCCCATCGTGAGGGAATACAATGATGTATTTCTTGAAGAGTTACCTAGAAGTCTCCCAGATCGTGAGGTATATTTCTCAATTGAACTCATACCCAGAGATACTCCTATCTCGAAGTTTTCCTATAGGATGGATCCTATGGAACTAGAGGAGTTAATGAAGCAACTGCAAGAGAATCTGGACAAAGGGTTCATATTCCCTAGTGCATCACCTTAGGGTGCGCCAGTGCTCATTATGAAGAAGAAGGATGGAACAATGAGGCTATGTATTGACTATCAGGAACTTAACAAGATCATCATAAATAAAAAGTATCCTCTTCCAAGTATTGATAACTTGTTCGATCAGTTAAGAGGAGCTCAATACATCTCAAAGGTGGATCTTTGTTCTGGAAATCATCAGGTGAAGGTGAAGAATGAAGATATTCAAAAGAACGCCATCCATACAAGGTATGGGCACTATGAGTTTTTGGTGATGCCCTTCAGACTTACTAATGCCCCAAAAAACATCATGGATTTGATTAATAGATTCTTTAGACATCACCTCGAAAAATTTGTGGTAGTGTTTATTGATGATATTCTCATCTACTCCAAGAGAAAGGAGTAACATGAACAGCATCTAAGACTTGTGTTGGTGAAATTGAGAAAGGAGAAGTTGTACACCATGTTCAGCAACTGTGACTTTTGGATAAATCAAGTCACGTTCTTGCGACATGTGATCACAAGTGAGGGAATTTTTGTGGATCCTTCAAAGACAAAGGCGATTGAGGAATGACACATGCCCTCTAGTGTCACCGAAACCCGTAGTTTTCTTCGATTAGCTGGGTACTACCAACGTGTTGTGAGAAACTTCTCATGATTGTCAAGACCGCTAACTAAGTTAACAATGAAAGGGGTAAAGTATTTATGGATGGAAGAATGTGAGAGAAGATTCGAGGACCTAAAGAGAAGGATGATCACTGCACTTGTACCCACACTACCGAAATGTGGAGAACATTTTGTGATATACAGTGATGCTAAAAAGAAAGGCTTTGGTTGTGTACTCATGAAAAATTACATGGTGATAGCCTAAACCTCATGACTGTTGAAGATCCATGAGAAGAACTACCCAATTCATAATCTAGAGCTGGCAGCTGTGATTTTATCCTTGAAAATATGGAGGCACTACCTTTATGGTGAGAAGTGTGACATATACACTGACCACAAGAGCCTAACATATATATTCACACAAAAGGATCTCAACATGCATCAAAGGAGATGGTTAGATCTAATCAAGGATTACGATTGCTCTATTCACTATCATCCTGGAAAGGTGAACAAGGTAGCTGATACTCTAAGAAGAAAAGAACCTGATACTCTATCCATGCTGTGGATTGAGAAATACCCTATCTTCTTGGATATGCAAAGGATGGATTTGGAAATCATAAGGGTAGGGGATATATCCTACATTTCCCAAATGATTGTGCAACTATCCATCTAAGAGAAGATTAAGGAAGTACAAACAGATGATGTGGAGATACAAAACAGGGTGAATGTAGTAAAGGAAGGTAAGCTTAAAGAGTTCCATATCGATGATGATGGTGTGATTCTGTTTGGAATGTAGCTTTGTGTGCCTTCATAAACCGGGATAAAGAAGGACCTATTGGACAATGCACATAGATTAACTTTCTCTATCCATCCTGGGAGTACCGAGATGTACCGTGATATCTGAGAACACTTTTGGTAGGATAACATGAATAAGGAGATTGCAGAATATATATCAAGGTGCTTGGTATGTCAGTAAGTTAAAGATGAGCGACAAAAGTCTAAAAGAATGATACAATCATTGCCTATACCCATGTGGAAATGGGAAAATGTTACTATGGACTTTGTCATGGGTCTCCCGAAGACGTCTAAGGGAAATAATTTGATATGGGTTGTGGTTGACCGACTCACCAAGGCTTCCCATTTTATCGCTATTCGAAAAGATCTTTCGGTTGAACAAATTGCAAAGATAAATGTGAAAGAAGTGGTGAGACTGCACGATGTTCCACTCTCAATTGTCTCTGACCGTGATCCAAGGTTCACATCTATTTTTTGGAGGAGCCTTTAACATGCTTTGAGTACTGAATTAAATTTCAGCACGACCTATCACCCCCAAACTGATGGCCAATCTGAAAGGACTATTCAGACACTTGAACAAATGCTAAGAGCCTGCTCTCTAGAATTCAAAGGTGGATGGGATCAACATCTCCCATTGGTTGAGTTCTCATACAACAGTAGCTTCCACTTGAGTATTCAGATGGCTCCATATGATGATCTATATGGAAAGTGATGTAGAACTCCAACCTGTTGGGATGAATTTGGATAACAAAGGCTACTTGGACCCGATCTTGTTCAAGGGATGATAGAGAAGGTTCAAGTCATCCAGAAACACATCAAAGCTGCTCAGAGTCGGAAAAAGAGCTATGCTGACAACCGTCGAAGGGATATGGAGTTCGACGTTGGAGATAAAGTCTTCCTATGAATATCACCAAGGAAGGGAGTCATGCGGTTTGGAAGGAAAGGGAATCTAAGCCCAAGGTACATTATTCCCTTTAAGATCCTGGACTGCATAAGAGTTGTGACCCATCGGCTTGCACTTCCACTGAATATGGCTTGATTTCATGATGTTTTTCACATATCACTCCTGAGTAAATACATACCGGACCCCTTAGATGTACTAAACTCAGAGGTGGTATAGGTGGAAGATGATCTCTCCTATGAGGATAAGCCGGTAAAGATTCTGGATCGAAGAGATAAGGATATACACAACAAGGAAACCCATCTTGTTAAAGTGTTTTGGAGGAACTATAAGTTTGAGCAAGAAACTTGGGAACTGGAAGAGGCAATGAAGGAGAAGTACCCTAACCTGTTTGTGTAATGTGAAATTTTGGGGGTGAAATTTCTTAAGGGGGGAAGAATATAACGACCGAAAGTTTTTCAATGGAAATTCCTTTCTCATAAATATGCTATAAAATCACGTGAAAACACAACATAATGAACTAATAAGTGCTAAGTGACCTTTAAACATAAGTTTTTCACTTTTGTGTTTTGAATTTCAAAAATCTGACATACACGGTTGTGTTCAAGATGATTTTCAGAGTCTAACGAAACAAAAATAATTTTCGGTGAATAGTAACATACCCTTATGAATAGTAACATACCCTTATGAATAGTAATGTGACCCTTATGAATATTAAATCATCTAACATAAGAGTAACCTTACCCATGAATAATTAAATAAAATTTAGACATCTTAGAAAGTGACAATTTGACCTTAGTAAACGTTTTGGTATTTTGTAAGTCATAAATAATTAAGTATAATGAATTAATTTATTTAAAAGAAAATTTATTTTCCTAAAATGTGTTCATAAATTATAGAATCAATGTATTATAGTTTTTAGATAATTTTATAAGACACTGTGTAATTTTTGAAAGAAATATAAAATCAGTTTTAATTTTTAAAAAACTGTTTTTTAAGTAAATTATGATTTTAATTAAATATTAAATTTATAATATTCAGAAAATTATTTTTGAAAAATGGACTTCATTTATGGATTCTACAAATTGAAAAATGGTTGGTGTAAATTTTTGTGATTTTTCTGAAATACATGAATTTTTTATGAATAGTGAAATACCGTAATTTACAAAAATAAGCTATATAATCTAATTATAGTGTCATGTGTGATGTTATGAGGATTTAAGCCCAATTTTTTCGGTATCAAATGATAAAATTACTATTCTTGGTCATTTAAGACTCACTATTCTTTGTCTTAGGGGAAATTAATAAACTAATGAATTTTATATTAAGGAAACCCCTCTACCCTCCACTATAAAAACAACCCTTCACACCCTCATTTACTCACACCTCTCAAGCTCCAAGACTTCTATAAACTCTTCCCAAACATCCTCCCTAATCCCTATTCCACGTTCAAGAGATGATGGTCTCATCAGAAGACCAAGCATAGCTTCCTTAAGGGGGATATCAAGTGGAAGATTTAGGAGGTAATTACTCTCCCTCTTCTCCCTTAATTTCCTTTCAAGTTCAAGTTCATTTCTGGATATATCCCCACCTATTTTCATCCAAATGGTATTGTAACTCCAGTATTATACATGTACTGGAATATTATGATGATAATGGGATATTATATTATCCATCCCCTTTTCCCTCTTCCTCTTATTTTATTAAAGAGAACGTTGTTCGTGAGGTGTTAATTTATCACCTTTAAGAACGACAAGTTTCCTTCTTCCATTTCTACCTTCATATCTGGTCTTGAAACCATTTTTAAGGTTGAAATAGAACATGTTATATTTTTTATCTCCTATTTAATGTTCTGGAACTAACTTATGACCATATTGCTAGTGATAAAATAAAACAAGTTCATTATGATCGAAAACTGTTCAAATTAACCCAAACAATCATCATTTAATTATTATCTAATGATTAATACACATTGAAATAATATGATTCATTATAATATCATTAAAAATACTGTAATATCATTAATAACATGTAATATCATTTCTAGATGTTTACCCATGATCTACCCAAACTTCAATTTAAGAATACAAGTGAACCACTCAAGAAAACCATAAAAACAAACATTCCTGAACAATGTTTTTAAAACTCTATAACTCACCCAAAGGCACATAAAATCACCTAATGAAACCATAATGAACCATATTAATGTAAATTTTTTATGGATTTCTAATTAATGAATATAATGTCATTATACAGGACATTAAAGAGAAGGATGCATTCAGGTATAAGGTAGGGGGAAATTCTCAAACCAAACATTCATCCTTCGGGTTCTCCCTCTTTTACTACATTTTTATATGGTTACTCCTTAAAGATAATCTCTTCATAATTTTATTTACTTTTCTAGGATATACATGTTTTCCTGGGTTTTTATGTCAAAGAAAATGTTTTCCAATAGAACTCCTCTTTTAAGAACACACCTTTTACTTCTCACTCAAAGTGGACGGTTCTTGTAACATGTATGTATTTACCTCTTTTTTTTGGGAACCCAAAGTGTATGAATGTTTTCTTATGAGATGATACCCATTATTTTCCATGGGTTAGTTATGTTCATTTTATTGATATGTTTTCTATATGTTAAGCATGATAATGATAATGTCATGATGTGATGGGTGCACCCAGAATTATATAGCTCAATATGAATGTTTCAAAGTGACGAGTGTGCCCGGAATTATACAGTGCTTCAATGAATTGGGTAAAGTGATGAATCTCATGAGTAAATGTGAAATGATGTGTGAACAAGATGCTATTTGGGTTCACCAGTATGTATGGTAGTTTTCCACTAAGACCTGATGTTTCATTTTTATGCATTGACACATTTCAAGTCTTATATTTATGCTTCCTCTGATGTTCATGATCTTTTTCCCATGTTATAATTATGCTCACCCCATTATATATTGTTATTTTTATCCTCTTACTGGGATTTTAGCTCACCCCTTTTGATGTATATCCTCAAGTGTCTACATGAACTAAGGAGAGGACAAGTGCTAATTAGAAGCTAGAGAAGAAGAAATTAAATAAATGTTAATGCTTAATGTTGTAATTTCTATGTATGGTCCTAGTTTTCCCAAGACACTAAAACTTTAGATAATCTATTTTTAATACTAATATGTTTTTATCTTAAAATGATGTAATAGTAATGTAAGAAAAGTTTGGGTTGCTATATTCTTCCAATAGATGATATGAATTTTTCCTAGGATTATTATGTGACAATGCAGACATGTCAATGGGTTGTTGTGAGACATATCTAACTTAGTTGAGTCCAATCTATAAATAAAATTAACATTTCAAAAAATTCCAATATGAAATGATGAATCCCATGGGGAATCTCGTGATCACATTTCATTGAACCATTCAAATGGATGTGTCACGTGAATATTTTTAGGGTATTTCATTTTTCGTTATCACAAGTACATTTCCAATGTTATCATTCACTATGTTTCATTAGAAAAAAATATTTACAATGGTACATGTTGAAGGCGTACAACAAAGGGATTTTATATTAGTGGGAGTTCATGTACAAGGAATCACATGCTCCCTTAAAGTGTTATTGTAGGATGATCTTATATTCATGTGATCCTCATGAATTTACAAGGTACTTGCGAGGGGGTTTATGGACATGTACCGATGCTTACCAATAACATCAAGAGCACGGGTAAGGACCCACAATGCACACTATCACTATATTTCTCTTTAAATAAACTATATATCAACATGTGTATGAATGACATAACATAATGGTTTTATAATGGTTATTTTCATAACCTTCATGAGGTCTCACGATGAGATCTGTAGTTACACATGAAGAGGTTTTATTTCAAAACAAAAGTGTGTATGGGTGATGTTGGAAATTTCATTCTGAAATGTGCAAGGAATGTGGGGTTCTCATCCTCCCTACATGTCATTCAAGGAGACTGATTCAATGATATCGAGCATAAGAGAACCATGAGATCATGGATGTTGCTATTTGTTGAAGTGGCCCCTTCTAAGTCCGCATGGAGATACTATGAATCGCAAGATAGAGGATATGTTGGATTTCCATTTCGGGATTATATGGAGATATCACACATGTGAAGATCTAGTATTGAGGACCATTTTTCATGGTTACAATTGTTAGGAGTGACATCCCACATTAGCATCAGTATACATGAGTGTTTTACTATCATGAAGTTTCATTGTGTATGAAGTTCACATGTATTCAAAAGGGTCTTCTGATGGTCTCATCCATTAGACCATGGACATACGAGATGTGTTTGCATACCGAGATGACTGTGCACAAGTTTGACTGTGAGTACCATGAGACAAATGAGATTTCTATGTCGTATATACAAAGGTTTCCATGTTTCATCACATGATATTCTATCTATCATGTTATCACATGATCTAAATGATGGTCCTGTGTGTGATTATTCAAATGAGTATAGGGGTGCAAAAAAAGGCTTCCATGTGAAAGAAATACCCACTCAGTGAGGTCAAAAACCATTGAATTATCACATGGATGTGTGGACATCCCTTATAAATCATTTATCTCATGACACACTATTCATCATGGGATCCCCTGGTCCTCAAAAGACCGTGCATCATGTTCTAACAATCACGTGAGGTGACTAGTTCTCCAAGAATGGTAGTTGGTGCACTCCATTTCCTTTTGTTTTTCCAAATCTCTTCCTACTCCATTCATATGTGTGATTTTTTTTGAAGGTGGTGGTTAATATATTGGATGATGGAGGCTGAAGGTGGCCCCTTCTTATATAGGAAGGGTGACACATCCAATAGTGAGGTGGAAGAGGCCTTATATCATGATCATTCCATGTGATTATGAAAAACATGTATTTTTATTTTTTGTCACCTTGTGATCCCAAAAATTCATAGTAAATCGGATGGAAAATAAATCTAAATTGGAATGGTTCGCAGTCACTAAACTTCTTGAAACACCTATTAGTGTTTTCCATATGTTTGGTCACATGTTCAATGGATGATGATGAGAAAACATCAATCAATATCAAAGGTTCCCACAAGAGTCTCTTAAATATCATTGATTGGATCTCACGATGCACTACTACAAATATGGCCTTTATCAGTGCTATAAAAGGGCATTAACAACGCTAAAAAAGCGCTATTAATCGAGGAAAAAATTGGGGGGTCCCATTTATCAGCACTTCGAAAAGTGCTAACAAAAAGGTCTTTTATCATCATTTTTTTAGTGATGATAAAAGACACCATTTATCAGTGCTTTTTATAAGCACTGATAAAAGAAAAAAAATAAAAAAAAAAATTTATATACTGTGGGGGAGGGGGGTCTTTTAATAGTGCTTGACCCTCCCTTTATTAGCGCTAGGTGGAACCCCTATCACTATCCTCTATGATGCCCTTGCCCGCGCATCCCCCACATGCCCATGCCCCCCTACTTCAGCACGAACTAGAACCTGAGACCTCCCCCTAACGCGCCTATACCTTGACCACTAAGCTATTTAGTTTTTTCTCTATTTAATGATATATCTTTTTATTTATATATATATAGTAATATTTATTCATATATTAATATAGATTAATATTAATATAAATATATTTAGTTATACTAATACATATATCTTTATTCATATATTAATTTATATTTATATATTTATTTGTATATTAATATATATATATATAAATATATATATAGTGATATTTATTCATATATTAATATAGATTCGTATTAATATAAATATATTTAGTTATATCAATACATATATATTTATTTATATATTAGTATATATATATTTATTCATATATTAATTTATATATATATATATTTAGCTATAGTTTTTTATGCGTATATTTATTTGTATATTAATACATATCTGTAAGATTAGTTTTAAAATATTTATAAAATATGTTTTTTATGTTTGTTTATAAATAAATAAATAAATAAATACATATATACATACATACATACATATATACAACACACACACACACACACACACATATATATTTATGAATAAATACATATATTTGTATATTTGAAAATCCATAAAATGTTAAAACTACCATAACTTCTAATATAGAAGTCTTTTTCAATGCCGCAACCATTAAAATCTAAGAAAATAAAATAATTTTCAATATGATATCTGCTATCGGTCTTGTAGAAATTTGGATTAGAAGTTATACAAGTTTTAATGTTAAAAAATTGTGGTATCTAGACTAAAAACTCAATTTTGGAGGATTTCTGGTAATTTTGGGTCCTAAAAAAATGTGGGAGAAGGGTCCCTTGGGTCACTAGCACGTATATATCATTATAAGCTTTGATTTGATATGTTGTAGAGCTCAAACATACACCCAGATAAGATGTTATGGCCATTTGAAGTTTGAGTTACATTGTTAACATATTTTAGATATTTTTTTTTTGATTTTATGGGTCATAAAATTGTTATAAAATGATTATTAATCGATTATAATTAGAAAATTAATATTTAATAATTTTTTTAAAAAATATTTTAATCCATTTTCACTAAATTTCATATATATTAAATGTAATAGTCTATTTATACTTATCTAAAACATATTTAAAAAATATATATTATATTTATATCAATATAAATATACTTATATAAATATATATTATTTTTCATGATTTTTTTGAAATATATACTTTATCAGCGCTAGTAAAAAGGGCTGATAAAGCCCCCATTTTTCATCCCTTCTAAAAAAGTACTGATAAAGGGGGCCCTTTATCAACGCTTATTTTAACACTGATAAAGGCCCAACTTTATGAGCACTTTTTTAGCACTGATAAATGGTGGAACTACCGAAAACCAATTTTATGGTACTGATGGTTCACTCTAGTCATTTTATATTCTCTAGGATATTAGTGATGTACTAAAAAGATTGTAGTGAAACGAAATGAAAATCAATCATTCCACAAGACAAAGAACTATTGTGTCAATAGGATTAAGATTGAGGTCCCACACTCCAAAGGATTGGATGAGTTCAAATTCGAAAGTCTTAGGATGGTTTGAGATTGAGTTTGTGAGTAGTGGGATGAGAGTAGATTACATAATGAATGAGATGTGTGATCAGAAGTAGTGGATCACTGGGAAGCATGATCAGATGATTCATATTTGATCTCTATAAAATAATCACATCCATCAAATAAATCATTCACTTATTCCCTCACAAATTATATTCCACATCATCACTTAATCTTCTCAAGCTGATAATGGGGTCAACAATCATTCAATATGAATCACTTCCACCTTTGGGATTCGACTCATTGTGTATTTTTCTCTAGATATGTGCAGTTATTAGATTAAACCCCTCGGGCCCTATTCATAGGATAACCTGCATATTGTGGTCTCTATGTTTACTCTGGTACTGTTTCAATAGCTGACCAAGTCCAACTCCCATTGGGAATGGTCGACATGTGATCGCACTTGAACCTGTGTTCAAATTGGCTTGGTTGGGTGGTTTCCACCCATTATTTTTTTGGAAAAGGGGAATACAACTCTATCAACTAATAATAATAATCTTTGTAAAATTAATGGTCAAACAATATGTCCTTAAACCAAACCCAATCCTTCCATAAAGGATATTCCCATGATATTTCTAGAAAACAATATCAATTTTTTAATGGTCTTCATATCCCTCATGTCTTCAATGGAAAATTTGAAAAATTAACAAACAATAGTGTTAACAGAACCCCCCCCCCCCAGAATGTGTTTTTTCAGAACCAGAATAATTTTACTATAAGGTAAACATAGATAAAATTTCTACATATCTAAATGACTAACAATCCATGATACTAAAAATCCTGAGAGGATTTGTCCTGGATATGTCTAAGGATCTCCCATGTGTTATAAAGGTGATTCATCTGGCCAAAACTACTCAAATGAATCTAATATATGAAATAGCTTTGGATTGGGGCTTGGATACACATAAATGGGAATTTATATGCAATATAAAATAGAAAAAGTATTTGGTGGAAAGGAACATAAGGCCGGATCTGATGTAATACACTTGAATGCTACTATGTATCCCATGAGGATAGGAATCAAGTCACATATTGTTCAAAATTATACCATTATGCAGATCAATCTCATGGATGTGATACATAAGTTAATAGATATGTAAATCTATTATGAATGTAATTATATTGATCTAACTCATACATAAGTGGAGAAATGTAATTTTTTTTTATGAAATCCCATGTGAAGATCCATGTTTCTATGGAGATTTTCATCAGATCATCCATGATGTCCATATATTGTATGTAATATAGATAGATCTAATTTCATGGTTTTGAGTTACTGAATTTCAATAGGATTATCTTCCAAAAAAGTTAATTAATGCCCACTAACATGAAATTATTTGTCAAACACCTTGTCCAATTTTTTTGAGATCATTTTATTTCTACAGATAATTTGGACATGGTATCCTTCTCGAATTAACTAATGTCTACCAAATTTAGGAGACATATCAACAATAGGTTGATTTTTTTTATAAGGACAAATGTGGGGCCTCATAAGCTTTCTATCTCTTTATCTATTTTCCTTAACATTTTCATAAACATGTTATGTAACTTCTTGAGTTTTAACAGTGAAACACTATGTTAAATAGTATACAAGATCGGCTATATCGAGCTTAGAAGAAAAAATAAATATTATTTAAATGATACCATTATAACCTATCCATTAGAATGTCTTGATTTAATAGTATCAACTAAATTATAAAAATATAGTTTACACAAATTGGGATAATAATTTATTGGCTACCAAATTTACTTGAAATGGAAATAAAAATGCAATTGAATAAAAGGATGTGTTATTATGAAAACCTATTTAACGAGAGATTAATTTTGTTTATAAAATCATATAAATCTTCATGGACTTTTATTTGATTAAAAATATATATTATATAAAATATTTACTATTTAAAATTCATCTTATATGTTTTATATATATCATATAAGAGCAAATTCAATTTTTCAGATAAAATAAGTATTTCTCTAAAAATACAGTTTTATAACCATTGGATGGAGATCCCTATAAAAATTTAGTTTTTTAATAACTTTATAATTTGTATTTAAAAAAATGCACATCTTAATTAGAAGTAGAAAAAAATATAAATTGTATAAATTTTTTATATTTTTTAATGACTATTATGTTTTTTTGACTATTAAAAATAATCAAAATTTTAATTGAAATCAAATTTTTCCATCGAGATAATTTAAAAGGACGAATCATATTATTTAATGGTTTTAAAGTATAAATTGAACATATTTTTAAAATATATTATAATTTAGGTATAAATTATATATTAAATTATGATATAAAATCATTTCAATATTTGTCAATGTTATAACATTTGAAAAAACCTCGCATTCTCGTTTTGATAATAGAAATTAATTATAAATTAATCTCATACAATTATGTGTTTTTAATTTTAAAAAATGGATTCCATATATGGAATCAAGATGTCCCAATTAATAGGTACAATTTTTCGACATTATGAATAGTATATTCAGTAATTATTTAGATTTAAAACTGTTAAAGGTAAATAAGGTAAATAGGGGTAAAAAATAATATTATAGTAATATAAAACTTCCATATAAAATGTTCTAATACTATTTTATGAGATATTTCTGGCCAGGATAATCATTAAGATTAAATTTTGGCATTTTGGATCCAATTGGGTGGGAAAATGAAATTTTATAATATTTAATTTCAGGGAAATGAAAATATTACATAAACATGTATCTTTTACTAAAAAAGTTTTAATATAGGTTTATATAACTAATCTATATGACCTTAAATGGTACTTTGGAAGCTAAAAATATTTCCTAAAACATTTCATTTTATTTATAGGTTTTGGACATTGAATAAATAAATTTATTTATGACACAATGATGATACTTTGATTACCTTATTGATTAAAGATTCAAATAAATGATAGTGTAAATATTAAAATAAATGTAATTTTATCATTTTTATGACATCCAAACATTTTATGGATTATTATAAAGTATTATATTTGATAAAATTATTTTGGTTTTGAGGAATAATTTCAATACGACTTTAAAATAATCAATAACTAAATAGTGTCAAAATTGATATAAATGAGTTATTAAAACAAATACAATTTTATTAAATGATATAATATTCCTAAAAATATAAAATTTGGCCAAATAACATATATATATGGTTAAAAATTCCCCTACTGATCTACTTCTGGTTATATTGACATTTTATAGTAACTATTGTAACTATATATTATGATGATACAAGAAGACATGGTAAGAGTTAATGTTTTTGACTAATGGTTAATGTTAAAAGATAAGGATAATTTTGTGACCAAATATTTTATAAAACAAATTTTTGGAGTGTAATGAGACCCATAATCATATTATAATCTACATATATCACTATTTAGCTGTTAGAATTCGAAAATCATTATATAATAAAATAATATTTCAATACATTTCCAAAAGTTCCCACCTACCTATTATAAAAGGTCACCACCTCTAACCATTTACACACACCTCTCAAGCCCATTAGATCATACAAATTGTTGTAAATTTATCTCACAAGATCTCTCCCATCCTCATAGAGTAATCAATTTTGTCATAAATCTGTCTTATTGAGACCTTTTGTGAAATTCAAAAGGAGGTACACGAAAAATACTTATTTGTTTTATAAACTCTTTCAGAATTATTTTCTTATTATACTTCCTATTATTATATCATTTCTATAATAAAGTAATAAATTCAATATATTATACATGTTTATATGTTTCTATAATTATGTTATAACTTTATAACTCTTTTTATCCATCATATGAAAAACAATGTCATCATGTGTGTGTACATAAAACATACTGTCTCCACGCTGTGGTATAATTTTGTATTCAACAATACATAATTTGGATGGGTGTAATGATTATTATAATGGATTTTAATAAGAAATAAAACATTATAATTGGTCATTATAATTAATATACCATTGAAAACTATACCGTTTAATGATTAAATAAATAATAACGTTGCTCGTGCGTACGTACTGCTTTCCCTCTCTATAATGCAATGTCATTAATTCTACATGATATTAATTAAACCATAATTATCTACATGAATGGACTGAATAAATAAGATATATATTTTATTTATATTTATGTAATACATATATAAATTTTATTTACAATATACCCGTATGCTTTTTGTAATATGAAAATAAAAATAATTTCATTTGAGGAAGTGTGGACTACTTCCCCCTCAAAGTAATATTACTCGTTCATGTAATTCATGGAACAAAAAAAGTATGAATTTATTTAAATTATGTAACATATATAACAAAGATATTATACTAGAATTATAATATACCAATGTATCAATTATTTTTCAATAATTTAGTAAGACAAAGAAATGAAAGTAAAAGTTCATGTGTACGTACGATCTAACGTCTATATGAATAGTGCATTTCATTTATTATTTAAATGTTATAGACAATTATAAATTCATATATAAAGGATATATATGATATTTAAATTTTTAATAACATTATATAGATGATATAATTTTTACCACCTGGACAATTTATATCAAAAAAGATCATTTTCCACTCATGTTCCAAATATCGACAAAAAGTAAAATATGAACTAAAATAATTATATAATATTTATAACATCAAATAATTTATATAAAAGGAATAATAACATGAAAATGTTATAAATCAAGTATTAATTAACCTATGTTTCTTATTATGTAAATTAAATATTGAATGAGGTATGTTTGACATAGGGTTAGGGAACATCTTACTCTAATTTCCACTCCTTGGGTTATATGAATATTTCATTGATTATATTATGCCAAGATTTTGTGTGGAATAACTATTTATTTATTTAGGTTGTAATTTACACTTCCCTTTGTGTGGATATTTGTTTGATTCACATAATCACCACATCGATAAATTCTTACGCCATTGATATGAATTTTGTAAGGGAAATCATAAATCAATTTCTATTCATTGAGTACAATACCCATGTAATATGTTTTGTTTTAACATGAGTATGTGTCAATGACCTCTGATTGTTTTACACTTAATATCCACTTATATTGGGTGTGTTTATATTTTCACACATTATTATTTCATCCATTTATCCTTAATCTAATGATATGATCTACCTAAGGGACTTCATCCCAATCTCCTTTTGTTGAGGCATATTTTGAGTTATATAAAACCTTTAATTATATAGTGTAAACTAAACACCTTCGACATTTAATTTCATTCAATGGTTTTCAAAGTGAATGTTTTTTATGAATCATTTTACTAAATGACCAAATTAATGTTTCTTTTTTACGTACGCAACAACAACTACCTTTCCACTGCGGTGGGAATTATTTGATATTTGGATTCCTCTATAATAAATAATGTTTTTATAAAATAAAAGTTACAAAAATAATTCTTTTTTGGAATTTTTTTTTGAAAATGGTTTTAAAAATGGACTGATTATATAAATATCTTGATATTATTTCTTTTGATTTCAATGTGAGAATGTTATTTTTCCATTATGATTTTTTATGTGTTATGGTCATGTTATGGTCTGCAGGAATTTATTATGTATACGGTTGGTTTTGTGATAAACTGATTTTGGGTGAGACTATGATATATTCCCAATGAATTGGGTAATGTGACAGAGTTAAACGTTAAGGTTTCTCATAAGTGATTTAGGTAATATATTGTGATGGTTATTCTAAACAAAACGATGAATGTTACTACCTATGTGGATATGAAAGATACAATTTATGTATGTTATGGATGTCACAAGTTACCATTATGATTTATGATTAAAATGAGTTATTCATAAATCTTATTATTTCATGAGGTATATTAAATATCTTATGTTTTATGAGTAAAAAGTATGATTTCATTGATTTTTATGTATTCATGGAATAATGTATTATTTCCATGTTTTATACTTTATACAAATAATTTTATGATAATCCCTCTTTTTGAAATAATTTTAATAGGGTAAAAGTAAGGGTAAGAGAATGGAAGAATTCAAGAATATTTTTATCATGAATAATATTATGGGTTTTTAAATATTTTTGTTGTTGTGAAAAAATTGGATAGAATAAAAGTTTATACTTTGTAATATTTGAGATGAACTGTAATAGTTATGGCCTAATTATCTAAAAATCTAAACCTAAAAATATCCTCAATGTGAATGAAGGTAAATTCATAATCAAAACTAAAGATTATATAATGTTAATGTTTGGGGACTTTTTGTTTCTATCAAAGGATTGTTTAGATAACCTTAGGGATTATGTGTTTTAGATAACCACATGGTAATCCTCTATGTCTATTTCTTATGTTAAATCCTCATTTTATTAATTTTTCTGATCAAGGAGCGTCTATCACAAATGGAAGGAGGTGGATTTCAAACAATATTCTTATCTATTTTTGATTACATTCTAGCAATAATTATTTCAAAGTCATGTTTTGATGATTTTGAATATTTTTCGTTCAAAACACTAACATGCAAGCAATTTTTTGGGATATCAAACACCTCCACTATACCTCGATATCATCATGGATCATGGGTGGTATTTAATCAAATCCAATTTTTTCAATATTCACATATTTTCAAGAAAGGTAAATATTATATTGGAATTTTAAAATATTTTACAATATCACATGAATTGGAAACATATTTTTATTTAGAAAAAGGGGATGATGAATGAGGACCTTGCGAAACCCATTTATATATTTTTATAATATATTCATTCAAACATACTTATGGTATTTTAAAAGGACAATTGATTGAATGTTTCAACTCCAAATCAATCGGACTATTTTATAAAAATCACATTTTATCAGATGTTTTGAAATTATATTTCTTACATGATTATTTTCTGAGTCTTTTTTTCTATGAAAACCCATATGACCCATTTTTTTCAAGGTGTATTTGAATAAAGGTTTAAAATGTTATTAATGGATCTCTAAATCATTTTTACAATGCATGTACCATCTATCTACATGAAGAAGATGATGATGGAATCAGGTGGACACCATGATCATGGAATGATGTTCATTCTTTGGAAATAGTTTTATTTTATCATATAGAGGTGAAATAAAAAGGTTCACTCTATATTATACCTCATGAATTAATATGTTGAGGTCTTTATGATTTGGGATGAAAATGAGAGGTATAAGACAAATAATGAAGATAAAACATGTTAGTGATATTTTTGAGTTTTATAATAGTTGGAACCCACATGATGGGTGACAAACCATCACGTCCAACAAGGCCACATGAATAAAAGTATTACTTATTCATGATATTTAAATGATTTTATAGATCAATAATAAGTTGATTTTGGGAACCTAAGTTTTATCAAATAAATATACTTAGTATAAGAAAATAGTATGGTGATTAAGTGATAAATGTTATTTCGGAACACGTTCGCTCATTTGCGAACACTTAATATTATTTACATTTATGTATGAGACTTTTAGAGTAGTCAATGTGAATTGGAGATAAATATTAAGATTTATTGTGGAATAATATGTGATAAAATCGTTCTGAAATTTGGTATTCAATTTTATTTTGAAATATTTTGAATAATTTTAAAGATTATTGTTTATTGTATGGTCTTTGTTGATCTTTGGGTATTTTTCAATGATTTTTTAGAGATTAAGGGATGCATTTAATTTTATAAAGGATTATTTTTTTTGGGTTATTATATAATCTTTTACTAACCATTTTGTTTTTGTGTTAATGTCTAAACAAAGGGAAAATATATATTTTATCTTTTGTGAATTATGAGATTCTCTTCATGTTGATTCTGTTTCTTCATATGTGACAAAGACATCTTGAATACCTATCATTTAGAGAAAAAATTAGTTTGTGGTAGATATTTATTAATGTATGAAGCTCTATGTGACATGTAAGTATATTTCATTATGTCCTTATTCTAAATAGTAATATAATTCCTTAACATTATTAATTGGAACATAAAACAAAAACATTTTTAGTTTATGTTTCCTACTGGAAAATAAAATACCATCTAACTAATTACAAGTTTATGGGTTTTTTATTTGTTAACATTCTCAAAATCATGTTTTCTTTCACTATCCATCATAAAAATATGGTGAGTTTATCCTATATATCCATGCTTTCTTTTATGGAATCCTAGTATGTGTTATCTCGGGAGGCCTTTTTTACTTCCCTGTTATTATTTAAAAGATATAGTTTTATTGAATATTTTTCTAATGTGGGATTTTCAATGAACATAATGAGCCAATTTTTAAAATAGAGGATTTTTTTTCAAAAGTTGGGAATTATGTTACATCTTGAGTTTTAGGAAATAAAAACTATGTTCAATAAAATTCATGATACGTTACATAGAGCATAAAAAAATGACTAAATATTATTTACATTTGACTATTATACACTAGCCATTGGAATCAAGGGAATGTATAGTATAAAAAGAATTATGAAAATATAGTTTACACGTGTTTAAATAATGAATCGTTGGTTACCATTTTTATTGTAAATAGAAATGAAAAACCAATTTAATATAAAGGATGTGCTTTTATGAAAACTATTTAAAAGATAATAATTGTGTTTCTAAAATCATATTAGACTTTACGGATTTTTATTTAATGAAAAATTTATGTTATATAATCAATGTAATGTTTTAAATTATTATTATATTTTATCTTGGTATGATATAAGAAAAAATTCAATTTTTGGGATAGAAGAAGTATTTTTATAAAAATACAGTTTTACCACCTTTTGAGGAGAACCCTATTTAAATATAGGTTTTTGACACCTTTATATGTTTTATTTGAAAAAATAAACTTCTTATTTAGAATCCGCACATCAAATTTTACTTAAATGATTTTTTGATATATTTATTATAACAATCATTTATATATGAATAGTAAAGGTCAACTAAATTTAAATTGAAAACATATTATTCCATCCAAATAATTTATATGGTTAAATAATATTATTTAATGGTTTTAAAGTATAAATGAAATATATTTTTACCATTTAATATAATTTAGTTCATTTTTACTATCCCAGATCTTGGAATGGAATGTTCTCGTGTATGTTTTGGTTTGAATATCATATTTTGGTTAATTAAGTTCTTACCCAAGTCCTTGTGGAGGCTCAGATGTTTTTCAAGGGTTTGAGACACGAAAAGTTGAGAAAAGGGTTTTTTGGGTAGGCTGCATGGTCTGCGCATAGTTAGTGCTAATCGTGCAGACATCCCAGGTTAACCGTGTAAGGAGATGTTTTTTTGGACTGTAGCCTCTTCACTATTTCACAAGGTTTGGAAAATGCTGCAGGTAAATTGTGCGATGGGGCCTTTTGGGATAGAATCATTAGCACAATTTGTGTATGTTTTGGAAAACCATGCGGGTAAACCGTGCGGCCGAGAAACATCAAGAAAATTATGATTTTTCCACCTTGGAGGTTTTAACTCCATATGCGGAATTCCTCCCATTTCCCATGTCTTCACCATAGGGACAAACCAAATCTCCAAAGAGCTCCAATAGATCAATATCCCTCATTTATATGGAATTTTTGGTGCTGTTGGTTGTGGATCGAAGCTCTGGGTAAGGATAATATAATCTTTGATTCTCTTTTGAGTTCAGGGTTAGTATCTTTCTCTCTTTTCCTTTCAATGCTCTAAAAACCTACTCTTTGGGCGAGTTTTAGGAAAAAGCTTCAAAGGTTGGTTGATGTGGAATCTATGGTATTGATTAAGAGTTTGTTAAACTATAGAATCGAGGTAGGTGGTCTACAAGTTATATCCCATGGTTTATTTGAGGATTTTTTCATGTGTGGTTGTGTTCTTGGGTGACTCTTTATAACAACTTTGCTCTTTATTACACACATTAACATGATTTATTACATAAAATATTCACTTGATACAACATTGATGATCGAGAGGTCTAGTTTTTTTGGGGATTAGGATCATTATATAACAACTTAAAACATGAAACAAACTTCATCTTTATTAAAAAAATCCTTTACATGACCACTATATTTACTCGTACTTGGTATTGCATGGGATAACCTGAGGACATGCATAAGAAACAGGTGACATATAAAGCCCAGTAAGGGGATAAACATGGAATGACATGAGGAATAAAATAAATTTTAGAAAATAGTAATATCAGTGGAGCACAATATAATCATGAACATAAAGGGATGATAAAGCATGATAACCATAACATGGAAATGTGGCAACAACACTTAACATGGAATTAGCATGAGCCAAGGCTCATTGCACATGGAGCATGAGTGAACCGTCATTGCACATGAAGCACAAGTGAACCATTATTACACTTTAATATGAATGATTCAACACTCATTTCACATGACATATAATGATACTATACTTTACCCAATTCATGGAGCGCTATCTAGGCTCACCTTTCTTAAACATTTCATTTCATGCATTCATGTGCCACATAGATCATATAACATGGAATCAATCAAAATCATAAGTTATTCCAAGATTAAGTAATGTAGAAGAAATAAATTAATGTACCATTAAATATGTATATTTTCATAATGGTTAATACCTTTGATAGAGATATTGTTATGGTATTCACTAAACAATGATCATGGCCTGAAAAAACACAGTGCAATTTCAGCAGCATAACAGCGTGAAATAATTATTCCTGAAAATAGTTGATGAGAGAGAAAAGGGTGTCTCATCATATGTGAAATAAATGGACAGTAATGGGGTCATATATATACATTTCCTAACAAATGTAATGGAATTTGGAAGCACAATACAAAATAATTACTTGGATGTAAAAGAGGAGAGAGAAATCCCTCATGGAATTTTGGCATGGTAACAGGTGCACATGGAAGGAATTAATTAGAGAGAAATGGGTCTCCCATCATCCAAAAAATAGGGAAGTATGGAAAAGTTTATAAATCATACCCCAACATTTGTAATTTATAATTAAGGGGTATAAAAATATTTAGAATCTTGGATAAAAAGAGAAAAGTATGAATCCCTTACATGGATGTGTGATCCCAAAGGCATGGGAGAGGCTTATATAACGAACAGACCTTTTATTACATTAATATTACATCATTTCAAAGATAAAAAACATAATATTATTACCCATATAGGATCCAATGGTTTAGTGTCTTGGGCAAACTAGGACCACACATAACAAATACAACATCAAGCATAAACATTTATTTAATTTCTTCTTCTCTAGCTTCTTATTGGCACATGACCTCCCCTTAGTAAATGTAGCCACCTGAAGATATACATCAAAAAGGGTGATCTAGAATCCCAGTAAGAGGATAGATAAGAACAATATAGAATGGGGTGAGCATAATCATAACATAGGAAAAATATCATGAACATGAGAGGAGCATAAATAAAAGACTTGAAATGTGGCAATGCATAAAAATGAAACATCATGTCTTAGTGGTTAACTACCACACGTACTAGTGAACCAAGATATCATCTTTTTCACACATCATTTCACATTTAATCATGTGATTAATCACTTTACCCAATGCATTGGAGCACTATATAATTCCGAACGCACCCGTCACTTTGAAACATTCATATTGCGCTATATAATTCTAGGCGCACCTGTCACATCATAACATTATCATTATCATGGTTTCCACATAGAATACATATAAAAAATTAACATAACTAACCCCTGGAAAGTAGTGGGTTTCATCTCATAATAATACATTCATAAGCTTTAGGTTCTCAAAAGAAAGAGGGAATAACATACATGTTACAAGAACCGTCCAATTTGAGTGAGAAGTAAAAGGGGTGTTCTTAAAAGAAGAGCTCTTTCAGAAAACATTTTATTGGTCATAAAAACCAGTGAAAAACATGTATATCCCAGAAAAGTAAAAAAAAGATGAACAAATTATCTTTAAGGAGTAACCATATCAAAAATGGAGTGAAAGAGGGAGAACCCGAAGGAAGAAGATTGGGTTCGAGATTTCCCCTTACCTTGTACCAGAATGATTCCTTCTCTTTAATGTCCTGTATAATGACATTATATTCATTAATTAGAGATCCATAACCATGTTTACATTAATAGGGTTCATTCTGGTTTCATTATGTCATATCATGTTCCTTTGTATGACTTATAGAGTTTAAAAACATTGTTCGGGGATGTTTGTTTTTATGGTTTTTCTTGTGTGGTTCACTTGTATTCTTATAGTGATTTCATAAGGGTCATATTAATATTCACAAGGGTATGTTACTATTCCTAATGGTACGTTACTATTCACCAAAAATTATTTTTGTTTCATTAGACTCAAAAAATCATCTTGAACAAAACCGTGTATGTCAGATTCTCAAAATTCCAAACATAGGAGTGGAAAACTTATGTTTAAAGGTCACTTATCACTTATTAGTTCATTATTTTGTGTTTTCATGTAATTTTATGACATAAATATAAAAAGGAAAGTTTCCATTGAAAAAAATGGGTCGTTACATTCTTCCCCCCTTAAGGAATTTTGCCCTCGAAATTTCACATTACCCAAACAGGTGAGGGTACTTATCCTTCATTGCCTCTTTTGGTTCCCAAGTTGGTTCCTCAAACTTATGGTGCCTCCACAACACTTTGACAAGATGGGTTTTCTTGTTGTGTAGAACCTTTTCTCTCTGATCCAGAATCTTTACTGGCTGCTCCTTATAGGAGAGATCATCTTCCAGCTGCACCACCTGTGAGTTTAGTACATGTGAGGGTTCTGCTATGTACTTCCTCAGTAGTGATACATGAAACACATCATGAACTTGAACCATATTAGGTGGAAGTTCAAGAAGATAGTACACGACTCCTATGCATTCAAGGATCTCAAAGGGGCCAATATACCTTGGGCTTAGCTTCCCTTTCTTCCCGAATCACATGACTCTCTTCCATGGAGATATTCGAAGGAAGAATTATCTCCAACATCAAACTCCAAGTACCTTAGACGGTTGTTAGCATAGTTCTTTTGCCGACTTTGAGCATCTTTGAAGTGTTTTTGGATGACTTTAACCTTCTCTGTCATCTATTGAACAATATTGGGTCCAAGTAGCTTTCTTTCTCCAACTTCATCCCAATAGTTTGGAGTTCTACATCACTTTCCATACAGAGCTTCATATGGAGCCATATGAATACTCGAGTGGAAGATATTGTTATATGAGAACTAAACCAATGGGAGATGCTGATCCCAACCACCTTTGAATCCAAGAGAGAAGGCTCTTAGCATATCTTTAAGCGTCTGAATAGTCCTTTCAGATTGGCCATCAGTTTGGGGGTGATAGGCCATGCTGAAATTTAATTCAGTACTCAAAGCATGTCAAAGGATCCTCCAGAATTTACATGTGAACCTTGGATCACGGTCAGAGACAATTTAGAGTGGAACATCATGCAGTCTCACCACTTACTTCTCATATATCATTGCAAGTTGTTCAAGCGAGAGTTATTTCTGAATAATGATAAAATGGGCAGTCTTGGTGAGTCGGTCAACCACAACTCATATCGCATTATTTCCCTTTGACGTCTTCGGGAGACCTGTGACAAAGTCCATAGTAACATTTTCCCATTTCCACATAGGTATATGCAATGGATGCATCATACCCTTGGACTTTTGTTGCTCAAAATTAACTTACTGACATACCAAGCACCTTGATATATATTCCCCAATCTCTTTCTTCATGTTATCCTACCAGAAGTGTTCTCGGAGATCACAGTACATCTTGGTACTCCCAGGATGGATAGAGAAAGTTGAGCTATGTGAATTATCCAATAGCTCCTTCTTTATCCCGGGTGATGAAGGCACACAAAGCCGCCTTCTAAACCGAATAACACCATCATCATTGATATGGAACTCTTTCTGCTTCCATTCCTTTACTTCATTCACCCTATTTTGTATCTCCACATCATCCCTTTGTGCTTCCTAAATCTTCTCCTAGATAGATGGTTGCAAAATCATTTTGGCAAGGTAGAATGTATCCTGTTCCCTTATGATTTCCAAATCCATTCTTTTCATATCCAAGAAGATAAGGTCTTTCTAAATCCGCAACATGGATAGAGTAGAAGGTTCTTTTCTTCTAAGATCATCAGCTACCTTGTTCGCCTTTCCAGGATGATAGTGAATAGAGCAATCGTAATCCTTGATTATCTCTAACCATCTCATTTGAATCATGTTGAACTCCTTTTGTGTGAATATATACTTTAGGCTCTTGTGGTCGGTGTATATGTCACAATTCTCTCCATAAATGTAGTTCCACCAGATTTTCAAGGCAAAAATCATAGCTTCTAGCTCTAGATCATGCGTCGAGTAGTTCTTCTCATGGATCTTCAACTATCGTGAGTCGTATGCTATCACATTGTCATTTTTCATGAGTACACAACCCAAGCCTTTCTTTGAAACATCACTGTATATCCCAAAACTTTCTCCACTTTTTGTCAGTGTGAGTACAGGTGCAGTTTTCAGCCTTATCTTTAGCTCCTTGAAGCTTCCCTCACATTCTTTTATCCAGACATACTTTACCCCTTTCCTTGTTAACTTAGTTATAGGGCTTGGCAATCGTGAGAAGTTTCTCACAAAAATTATATAGTACCAAGCTAATCTATGAAAACTATGGATTTCTGTGCCACTAGAGGGCATGGGAAATTCCTCAATCACCTTTTTCTTTGAAGTATCCACATAAATTCCCTCACTTGTGATCACATGTCCCAAGAACGTGACTTGATTCATCCAAAAGTCACATGTTCTGAACTTGGCATACAACTTATCCTTTCTCAATGTCTCCAACACAAGTCTTAGATGTTCTTCATGTTCCTCATTACCCTTGGATTAGATGAGAATATCATCTATAAACACTACCAAAAATTTGTCAAGGTAATGTCTAAATACTCTATTCATCAAATCCATGAAGATTGCAGGGGAATTAGTAAGTCCGAAGGGCATCACCAAAAAATCATAGTGCCCATACCTTGTTCGGAATGCAATATTCTGAATATCTTCCTTCTTCACCTTTACCTGATGATATCCAGAATGAAGATCCACCTTTGAGAAGTATTGATCTCATCTTAACTACTCGAACAAGTCATCAATCCTTGGGAGAGGATACTTGTTCTTTATGGTGATCTTGTTGAGTTCCTGATAATCGATACGCAACCGCATTGTTCAATCCTTCTTCTTCACAAAGAGCACTGGTGCACCCCAAGGTGATGCACTATGGCGTATGAACCCTTCGTCCAGATGCTCTTCCAGCTGCTTCTTTAACTCCTCCAGTTCGATAGGAGCCATCCTATAGGGACACTTTGATATAAGAGTAGCTCCAGGTATGAGTTCAATTGAGAACTGTACCTCACGATCCGGGGGAATTCGGGGAAACACTTCGGGAAATACATCACCGTATTCCCTCATGATGGGAATTTCCTCAAGGTTGGTTGTTTCCTTTGATTCAACAATTTTGGAAAGGTATGCTTCTTCACAGGGAATCAACACCCACACCATTGAAGGATTTTTCATAGGAGATTCATGATCTTCCTTGAATTTATAGAGGAGCATGGGATGGTTTGGAATATGAAAATATATTTCCTTTTCCCGAAAGTTGATATGTCCTCTATATAAAGAGAGCCAATCCATTCCCATTATAGCATCGAATTCCACCAAGGGAAGTATTATGAGATTTTCCAGAAGAATCTTCCCACATACGCCAACATGAGAAGAGTCAAACACTTGGGTTGCAATGTTTTCACCACTTGGTGTTTTTACAGATATATCTACTTCAAGGTTTCGGGGATTTGATTCTATAGTTCTAGCAAACTTTCAAGATATAAAGGAATGCGTAGAACTTGAATAAAATAATACTTTTGCCATTCTTGAGTGAATAAGAAGTCTACCTTGTGCGACTTCATTATCATGCTCCACCTCCACAATAGTGATGGAATAAGCCTTCCCTTGTTCTTTTGGATTTGGTGGTTACTGACATTGACTACCCTCGAGAACATGAGGTTTAGTGTAGAGACCCAAAGATTGACGTACAAGGACATTACATTACTTTTGAGAAATACTTATTACATAACAAAAACACACACACAAGGACCGTAATAGTTTAGTGTCTTTGGAAACTCGGAATGTAATCTTCTAATCATGGTGAAAGATCTTCAACATCTCCCATAAAGATCTTCCCTTTTTATTACCTACAACATTTCTTTATATCCAAGGGAAAAGAAAACATAAAAGGGTGAGCTTAAATTCTCAGTAAGGGTAAACAAAAGAAAAATCAATCACATCATTTTTATAAGAACATAACATTTTGGAAATCTTAACCTGCAAAAGAGATCATAATATCATAACATGGGATAAATCATATTAGTGAAATGAAATCCCAATAATCATAACTTAATACATTAAACTTTGTGGCATACACACATAATCATAGAGAATAATTTCTTATTAGTCAAGACTCATTTCCAAGACTATCTTAGTGGACAAAGTCCATTTCTGAAACGAGTTCACTCCTCGTTTCAGTCCTGTTTCACTGAACCGGTATAACCTACCGTTCCAGCCATGTCTATCTCATGAGATATAAAGTCTATACCCAATTCATTGGAGGGAGATATAGGTCCCACCCATCTCATAATGATACCATTCTTATGTGTTCCACAAAATCATAAATCATACATCATTGCATAACACATGTAATAAAAATGGGAATCTTAAACATCGTGACATCATAAAACAATTCATATGAGAGAAAAATAATTCCATCACAACATAATCAAATCAATGTAATAATAGGGATATAAACAGAAACCTATATTATCTTAGATGGGAAATAATTTTGATAAAACTCTTGAACTCCATTCTTGAGGAAAATATCCTTTCTTCTTCAAAAACATTTTTCCTTTCTAAACATGTCATAAAATTATAAACTAAAAGAAGTTGATTAAAAATAAACTTGAAAACTTGTAAAGGATGATTCTTGGAAATAATGTTTTAAAAATACATTCATGCCGTATAAGTTAAAAAAAAATTCTTCTCGTACTTTTGTCGGAAAAGTCAAAAAAGTACCTCATACGAAAAACGACAAAAGATTCCTTTCATATCTTTTACTAAAAACTCATCGAAGGGTAAAATTGGATTTAAACAATTGTAGGTGGATGGAAATAATATTACATATTGAGGAAACATGGATGTGGATGATAAAATACACTCCAGTAAATACCAAAGTATAAACAATCTCAGATAAAAAATGAGATTGTGATATTTTCCCTTACCTTAGGTCTGATATGCTTTATACGTGTCCGAACCTCCTCTTTTTGACGCGCCTTCACTTAACCTCCACTTAAAGAACTAAGTATGGTCTTTGAAGAAGACCAAGACCTCTAGCATGATACTAGGGAAGTGGATAAGAGATTTTGGCTGGGGTTGGCCGAGCTTGAATGCTCAAATTGGTGTGAGGAGGAGAGGGAGGAGGTGCCCTTTTATAAGGGAGGAGAGGGTCACCTTAGGAAAATCTCAAAATATTATTTTATAGTAAGGTCAAATTCGGTTTATAATGGTTACAAAGGGTCTTATTTTGAAGATAAAGTGGGGATGGGTCTCAATCCTCTCATCCAATAGTATTTATACATGTTTAGGTTATTATTTTAACCTTATCAATTAGATTTAACTCTAAGTTAAATAATTTAACTTTTACCGTGTCTTTTTATTTTCTTACACTATATGGTTAATAAACTTACTCTATCAAGCCAAACGAACCCCAAGTTGTTTATTATTAATATATATAATCTTATCTAAGTCATTTGGCCGAACCTTATATTTTTAGGAATAAAATAAGAATTAATAATATAATATTTTTTTTAAAAACTAATTTATGTCAATTTTGACACTATTTGGTACATGATTTTTATGAAATTCATTACAGAATGAGAAGTTCTAACCAGGTTACTTGAATAAACAATAACATGCCATATTAACCTATAAAATTAGTGTAAGTCATAAAATGTCTCAAATTACATTTATTTGGGTATTTATAAGATCAATCATGTCAATATTTCATTAATAAGACAATTACTGCATCATCTTTGTGTCATAATAAATGATAATTATTTAATCCCTAAAAATTATAAATAAATTCCTATGATGTAGATAATTGTATTAGATTTCTGGATACTATTAATGTTCGAAGTTTCATGAAGTTTATCACTAAATTAAAATTATTATACTTATAAGATTTAAGGAAGTGACATGTTGTCACATTCTTTGGTTTTAATAATAATTAAATTATTTTCATGGAAAAAAGTCCATAAAATGAATCTAATCCGACCCTTAGATTATATGGGTCTACTGTTATCCATCTAATATGATTTTACCAAGTGTTAGGGTAATTTTATAATCTTATATTTACCCTTAATTACCCGATTTACCTTTAACTATAGTAAATAAAATTTACTGTAGTTACTATTCACAATGCCCAAAAATAAAAAGTAGCTTATTAACATAATTTTGACCCACTGATTCCAAATATGGAATCCATTTTTCCAAATTCAATACACAAAATATGGAGAAATTAAATTAAAATTAATCCCGTTGTCGAAAGAAAACTGGTTTTTTCTTTAAAAGATTTTAAAAGATTGAATTGATTTAACCTACGAATTCAAGGTCAAATCAATGCTAATGACATACATTATATTAAATGGTAAAAATATATTCTATTTATACTTTGAAACCATTCAATACTATAATTTAACCACATAAGATATTATGATGAAAAAAGTTGTTTTTAATGAAAATATAGCGTGTTTTTACTATTCATTAAAATATGAAAGTTATCGGAAAAATATAAAAACTTTATCTAATGTAAATTTTTATATCCTGATTCAAAATAAGAATTTTATTTTGTCAAATTAAACTTATAAACATGTCAAAAACTAGATTTAAAGTGGGTGCGCCATCAAAAGGCGGCAAAACAACATTTTTTGAAAAATACTTATTTTACCCGAAAAATTTATTTTGTTCTTATACCATGTTCTAGAAATGTGTAAGATGAATAATAATGTTATAAATTTAAAAATTTAGTTAACACTATTCATAACGACTAGTTCATAATAATATTATAATAATATATCGTTGTTTAGTAAAACCCAGTATTGCGTACAACACACACTATCGAGGAAGGTCGCGATTGCGTGTAATGCAAGCCAAGTCAGGGTTGCATGTTGTGAAAGCTTCTTTTGGTGTAGCATACAACATAATACATTAATGAAATTAAAAAGAATATTTTTCATAAAATCTCGGGGTGTTACATTCTACCCCCCTTAAAATGAATTTCGCCCTCGAAATTCTTCGGGGTTATAAATGGTTTACTACTTGAAAGTTTGTTTAATAGAAACCCACAACGTAAAAAGGAATACCAAAACATGGATTTAAAAACTAAAGAATGAAATGTAATGGTTACCCAAATTAACTCATCACTGGGTTTCCATGTAGGAGAACATAGGTGAAAATATGGATATGGAAGAAAAATCTAACCATCAAGTTCTGATGGAGAGTGGTAGAGAACATGGCTTTGAAAAAGCCGACAATCACAAAGCTATTGATTTGTGACAATCTAGGGTACCATCTGATTCATCAGATATAAGAGCACAAGGACAACATTTTTGGTTTTCAAGATCGTTTCCCTAAAGTTGATGAAATTGGAATTAGAAGAAATACTTTCGTGATTTCGGTATAGTCTCACCGTTGGTCGTTCTTTGGACAATTTCCACATAATCTATTAAAGAAATGAAGTTGAATTTGTCATTCGTGATGTGTTAGCAGATCATGTGATATAATGATGGGTCATTCCATTTGTCTCAAACAAAACGTTAGAAAAGTTATCAAAAAATACATAAGTCCATCTATAGTGAGATTAATCATATATGGTTCCTAATATGGACTTATACTTCATATATCATACTGATTAATATAATAAAACTAGTTTCTACTAAATAGGGACTTCCTGTAGGCCAATGGTAGGCGATAAAGGCCAGTCGCACTTCGGTTGTTGGTTTGGTTCCCATGGCCTTGTCCGACGCGATGGGCTATCGCCCGTCCTGCTGGATGTCCTTTTTTCTAAAACTATATTACTATAACATCCCATCAATAATATCGAAAAAACTTATATCCTTAAAAAATACTAAATTATGTCCAACATAATCCATTCCAATCTTTAGGCTTATCCATAATACTGCAGTCCACTGTCATAATATAGTGAAAACGATTACCAGAGATTTAATACCATCGTTGATCCCCATATATCATAAGAAATGTCTTGTTGGTCACATTCTAAACATTCAAAGGCCTTAATCATGTATTCTCTTGAATACCCATTGAACCTTAGTGAAAACATGAATGCAGTTAAACGTTAACACTTTCCACATACCAAAATCCTCAAAATTCTATATACTCAAACCATGATATATCCTTCTCCTTATATCAGTCATGAGCTCATGAATACTATCAAACATTTAATTTTCTCCTTATCCCTTCACTATGCGCATATCATATACATTCCAAAAATATCTGAATAATCTTTCATGGATACTGGTAACATTAATCATAAACTTTCAAAACTCATAGAAAGGCAACAGTGTAACAATCCTTAGATGTCTCTTTATTCCATAGTACCATGAGATTACTTATACAACATTACACATGATAAACATGTAATCATTCCACTACATTCTTAAACCATTGACCGAGCTTCAACAATTATTTCATCTAACATATCATTTTTAGTCTCTTCATCATCATCAATATAAATACTACCCATACGACCATACTGATTCTCTTCATGAGACTTTCCCTTAGGGCATTGGTTTGCATAATTCCTGTACATTCCACATTTAAAACATTTAACCATTGTTGATGTCGTAGCAATACCATTATCCTCATCCCTGGTGTTAACTAAACCTTTTCCTCTGCACTTACTGGCTTTGTGTCCTTCTTTTCCACACCCAAAGCATCTTCCAGTTCCTTTGAAACATTCTACTTGATGCCTCTTCCCACATGATTTACAAAGGGGGAATTGAACTTTCTTTCCTCTATGATCATCATGAAACTCCATATTTCTCTTATTAGCCGAGTCAGGAAACTTACCAAATTTTACTTTATTGATCATATTATGAGATTGCTGATTCGACATAATAATGATGTTTGGACTTCCAAATCCCATTTGATTTGGTTGCTCATGAAGAATATCATTCCATTATCCATAATATCCCCCATTATCGTGAATCATCTTGTTTCCAGCCATTTTCTAAAACCCAAAAAGAATAGTGTGAGAGGAAAAAATCATAATAAAGGGGGAGTAACTTTAATATCTAACATCTTTGGTTTAATATAATATCGTTACCATAGTTCTAGGACTATATCCTATACGTATAATTATCCTTAGGGACATCCCTAGATATACCTTAGAAATATCTCTAGGGATCTCATTAACGTTTTCGCATCCAAGTTTCCAAAGGTTGACTAAACCTTTCCTCTGATACCAACTATAGAGACCCGAAGCTTGACGTACAAGGACATTACATTACTTTTGTGGAATACTTATTACATAACAAAAACACACACACAAGGACCGTAATAGTTTAGTGTCTTTGGAAACTCGGAACGTAATCTTCTAATCATGGTGAAAGATCTTCAACATCTCCCATAAAGATCTTCCCTTTTTTTACCTAAAACCTTTCTTTATATCCTGGGGAAAAGAAAACATAAAAGGGTGAGCTCAAATTCACAGTAAGGGTAAACAAAAGAAAAATCAATCACATCATTTTCATAAGAATATAACATTTTGGAAATCTTAACCTGCAAAAGAGATCATAATATCATAACATGGGATAAATCATATTAGTGAAATGAAATCCCAATAATCATAACTTAATACATGAAACTTTGTGGCATACACACATAATCATAGAGAATCATTTCTTATTAGTCAAGACTCATTGCCAAGACTATCTTAGTGGACAAAGTCCATTTCTGAAACGAGTTCACTCCTCGTTTCAGTCCAGTTTCACTGAACTGGTATAACCTACCATTCCAGCCATGTCTATCTCATGAGATATAAAGTCTTCACCCAATGCATTGTAGGGAGATATAGGTCCCACCCATCTCATAATGATACCATTCTTATGTGTGACACAAAATCATAAATCATACATCATTGCATAACACATGTAATAAAAATGGGAATCTTAAATATCGTGACATCATAAAACAATTCATATGAGATAAAAATAATTCCATCACAACAAAGTCAAATCAATGTAATAATAGGGATAGAAACAGAACACTATATTATCTTAGATGGGAAATAATTTTGATAAAACTCTTGAACTCCATTCTTGAGGAAAATATCCTTTCTACTTCAAAAACATTTTTCCTTTCTTAACATGTCATAAAATTATAAACTAAAAGAAGTTGATTAAAAATAAACTTGAAAACTAGTAAAGGAAGCTTCTTGGAAATAATGTTTTAAAAATAAATTCATGCCGTATAAGTTAAAAAAACATTCTTCTCATACTTTTGTCGGAAAATTCAAAAAAGTACCTCGTACGAAAAACGACAAAAGATTCTTTTCATATCTTTTACTAAAAACTCACCGAAGGGTAAAATTGGATTTAAACAATTGTAGGTGGATGGAAATAATATTAAATATTGAAGAAACATGTATGTGGATGATAAAATATACCCCAGTAAATACCAAAGTATAAACAATCTTGGATAAAAAATGAGATTGTGATATTTTCCCTTACCTTAGGTACGATATGCTTTGTACGTGTCCGAACCTCCTCTTTTTGATGCGCCTTCACTTAACATACACTTAAAGAACTAAGGATGGTCTTTGAAAAAGACCAGGACCTCTAGGATGATACTAGGGAAGTGGAGAAGAGATTTTGGCAGGGGTTGGCCGAGCTTGAATGCTCGAATTGGTGTGAGGAGGAGAGGGAGGAGGTGCCCTTTTATAAGGGAGGAGAGGGGCACCTTAGGAAAATGTCAAAATATTATTTTATATTAAGTTAAAATTCGGTTTATAACGGTTACAAAGGGTCTTATTTCAAAGATAATGTGGGGATGGGTCGAAATCCTCTCATCCAATAGGATTTAGGCAAGTTTAGGTTATTATTTTAACCTTATCAATTAGATTTAACTCTAAGTTAAATAATTTATCTTTTACCGCGTCTTTTTGTTTTCTTACACTATATGGTTAATAAACATACTATATCAAGCCAAACGAAACCCAAGTTGTTTATTATTAATATATATAATATTATCTAAGTCATTTGGCCGAACCTTATATTTTTAAGAATAAAATAACAATTAATAATATAATATTTGTTTTAAAAACTAATTTCTGTCAATTTTTACACTATTTGGTACATGATTTTTATGAAATTCATAACAGAATTATAAGTTCGAAACAAGTTACTTAAATAAACAATAGCATGTCATATTAACCTATAAAATTAGTTTAAGTCCTAAAAAGTCTCAAATTACATTTATTTGGGTATTTATAACATCAATTAAGTCAATATTTCATTAATAAGACAATTACTGCATCATCTTTGTGTCATAATAAATGTTAATTATTTAATCCCTAAAAATTCTAAATAATTCCTATGATGTAGATAATTGTATTATATTTCTGGGGACTATTCATGTTCAATGTTTCATGAAGTTTATCACTAAATTAAAGTTATTATACTTATAAGATTTAAGAAAGTGACATGTTGTCACATTCTTTGGTTTTAATAATAATTAAATTATTTTCATGGAAAAAAGTCTATAAAATGAATCTAATCCGACCCTTAGGTTATATGGGTCTACTTTTAGCCATCCAATAGGATTTTTCCAAGTTTTAGGGTAATTTTATAATCTTATATTTACCCTTAATTACCCAATTTACCTTTAACTATAGTAAATAAAATTTACCGTAGCTACTATTCACAATGCCCAAAAATAAAAAGTAGCTTATTAACATAATTTGGACCCATTGATTCCAAATATGGAATCCATTTTTCCAAATTCAATACACAAAAGATTCATAAATTGAATTAAAATTAATCCCGTTGTCGAAAGAAAATGGGTTTTTTCTTTAAAACATTGCAAAAGATTGAATTGATTTAACCTACGAATTCAAGGTAAAATCAATGCTAATGACATACATTATATTAAATGGTAAAAATATATTATATTTATACTTTAAAACCATTCAATATTATAATTTAACCACATAAGATATTATGATGAAAAAAGTTGTTTTTAATTAAAATACAGCGTGTTTTTACGATTCATTAAAATATGAAAGTTATCGGAAAAATATCAAAACATTATCTAATGTAAATTTTTTATATCCTGATTCAAAATAAGAATTTTATTTTATCAAATTAAACTTATAAACATGTCAAAAACTATATTTAAAGTGGGTGCGCCATCAAAAGGCGGCAAAACAACATTTTTTAAAAAATACTTATTTTACCCGAAAAATTTATTTTGTTCTTATACCATGTTCTAGAAATGTGTAAGATGAATAATAATGTTATAAAATTCAAAATTTAGTTAACACTATTCATAACGGCTAGTTCATAACAATATTATAATAATATATCTTTGTTTAGTAAAACCCAGTATTGCGTACAACACACACTATCGAGGAAGGTCGCGATTGCGTGTAATGCAAGCCAAGTCAGGGTTGCGTGTTGTGAAATCTTCTTTTGGTGTAGCGTACAACACAAGACATTAATGAAATTAAAAAGAATATTTTTCATAAAATCTCGGGGTGTTACATTTAGTACAATAGTTTGCATAGTGCCCTAGCTCCTTACAGTTGTAGCATTGAGCCATGAGTGGTTCTCTCCTTTCATCAGCTACATTCTTCTTCCTTTTTGTGTCTTTTCGACAATCTTGAGCATGATGTCTCTCTTTCCCACACTTGAAGCATTTTTCAGTCCCTTTGAGGCAGTTCCCATGGTGCAAATTCCCACATTTTTGGCATGTGGGACGTTGATTTTTCTTCCCACCTTTATCATTAAATCCACCACCTTGAAACACCATCTTTCTTTTCTTATCACCATAGCCATGGGACCATTCTCCAAACTCCATATCCACTTTGAGAGTACACCGAAAAACTTCTTCATAACTCCCAAAGTCTGGAATTTCAAGAGCCTTTCAAAGGTGTGGTTTTAATCCATTAAAGAATCTATGAATTTTTCTATCATTGTTGATAAAAAAACCCAAAGCGTACCTTGCAAGACTTGTGAAATTAGTTTCATCGGTTGTGACAGATTCTCCTTATTTTTTCTTGAGCTCTATGAATTCTCTCTCCATCTTTGTGTGAAGAGTTCATGGGAAATACTCATTAAGAAACATTACCTTAAAGTCTTCCCATTCTATCTCTTCAATATCTTCCCTTGGCTTGGTGTTCTTAATCAAAGATCACCATTGACCAGCTTCTACATCTAGACGACAAACGGCTAGAGTCACCTTCTCCGTCTCGGAATATTGAAGCACAGAAAAGATATTCTCCATGGAGTTGACCCTCTATTCCACAACTAGTGGATCAGAAGATCCACAAAACATCGGTGGTCGTTGCCGCATAAAACATTCGATAGCCAGTTCCTCCCTCTTTGGTGAAGGAGGACGTTCCCCATTATTGTGGTTATTATTCATAACCTGAGATAATTGGGTAAGCATCGCCATGATTTTTTGAACTCCACCTCCCAAATCATTGGGGATGTCATTCGGGAAATCATTGCATTGTCCCTCGTATGAGTTATTAGCCTGATGTCTCCTAGTTCCCACCATTTTCAAAAAATTAAAAAGTTTAGAACAAAACATAAGTAAACAAGTCATGAATAACTTATTCATTAAAACAATTATACCAAAAACATAACATATGGGATCCCTAGGTAAATATTCTTGTGTGCATATTTTTAATTAGTCTCATACAAGAGGTTTTCTCTAGGGTTCACCAATCCTAATTCCCAAATTAACTAAACCTTGCCTCTGATACCAACTATAACGACCCGACCTTTTCTTTAATTACTATTACATAATTTGAAAGATAAAAAACATAATATTATTACACACAGAGGATCCAAAGGTTTAGTGTCTTGGTAAAACTAAGACCACACATAACAAATACAACATCAAGAATAAACATTTATTTAATTTCTTCTTCTCTAGCTTCTTATTGGCAGTTGACCTCTCCTTAGTACATGTATCCACCTGAGGATATACATCAAAAGGAGTGATCTAGAAGCCCAGTAAGATGATAGATAAGAACAATATAGCATGGGGTGAGTATAATCATAACATAAGAAAAAGATCTTGAACATGAGAGGAGCATAAATAAAAGATTTGAAATGTGGAAATGCATAAAAATGAAACATCATGTCTTAGTGGTTAACTAACACACGTACTTGTGAACAAAGAGAGAATTTTATTTACACATAACTTAACATTTAATCAGTAGATTCATCACTTTACCCAATACATTGGAGCGCTGTATAATTCTGGGCGCACCTCTCACTTTGAAACATTCATATTGCGCTATATAATTCCGGGCGCACCCATCACATCATAACATTATCATTATCATGATTGACACATAGAATACATATAAAAAATGAGCATATCTAACCCATGGAAAATAGTGGGTTTCATCTCATAATAATACATTCATAAGCTTTGGGTTGACAAAAGAAAGAGGGAATAACATACATGTTACAAGAACCGTCCACTTTGAGTGAGAAGTAAAAGGGGTATTATTAAAAGAAGAGATCTTTCGGAAAACATTTTGTTGGTCACAAAACCCGGTGAAAAAATTTTATATCCTATAAAAGTAAAGACAAAGATGAACAAATGATCTTTAAGGAGTAACCATATCAAAAATGGAGTGAAAGAGGGAGAACCTGAAGGAAGAAGATTAGGTTTGAGATTTCTCCTTACCTTGTACCCGAATGCTTCCTTCTCTTTAAGGTATTGTATAATGACATTATATTCATTAATTAGAAATCCAGAACCATGTGTACATTAATAGGGTTAATTCTGGTTTCATTATGTCATATTATGTTCCTTTGGATGACTTATAGAGATTAAAAACATTGTTCAGGGATGTTCGCTTTTATGGTTTTTCTTGGGTGGTTCACTTGTATTCTTAAATTGAAGTTTGGGTAGAACTTGAGTAAAAATACAGAAATTATATTACATTTAATTAATGATATTAAAAAGGTTTTAATGATCTTATAGTGAATTATATTAGATCCATGTGGATGAATCATTAGAAAAGAATTAAATGATGGTTATTTGGGTCAATTTCGGTGGTTTTTGGATCACAACGAACTTTCTTTAACTTATCACTTAGTAATATGGCCATAGGTTATTTCCATAACTTTAAATAGAACATAATACATATAATATATTCTGGTGCAACCATAAAAATGGTTTCATGACCAGATCTGAAGTTAGAAATGGAAGAAGAAAGCATGTCGTTCTTGAAGGTGATAAATTAACACCTCACAGAAAACGTTCTCTTTAATAAAATAAAAGGAAGAAGGAAAGGGGGTTGGATGATATAATATCCCATTAGAATCATAAAATTATAGTATATGTATAATAATGTAGTTACAATACAATTTGGATGATGATAGGTGGGGAGAGATCAAGAAATGAACTTGAACTTGAAAGGAAATTAAAGTAGAAGAGGGAGGGAAATTACCTCTAGAATCCTCCTCTTGAGAACCTTCTTAAGGGCCTAAGCATGGTCTTTTTATGAGACCAGAAGATCTTGGACGTGGGTTAGGGGCTATGGAAGGTGTTTTGGCATAGTTTAGAGATGTCTTGGAGCTTGAGAGGTGTGAGGAAATGAGGGTGTGAAGGGTGGCTTTTATAGTGGAGGGGAGAGGGGTTTCCTTAATATAAAATTTATTAGTTTATTATTTCCCCACAAGACAAGGAATAGTGAGTTTTGAGTGACCAATAATAGTAATTTTATAATGTAATACCGAACCAAGTGGTCTTAAATCATCATAACATCACACATGACCCTATAATTAGCATATTTAGCTTATTTAGTAAATTACAGCATTTCACTATTTATAAAAAATTCAAGTATCTCAGAAAAATCCCAAAAATTAACCTCAAACATTTTTCAACATGTAAAATCAAAAAATTAAGCCCATTTTTCAAAAATAATTTTCTAAAAATTATTAATTTATTATTTAATTAAAATCATAATTTACATAAAAAACAGTTTTTAAGATTAAAACTGATTTTATAGTGCTTTCAAAAATTACGTAGGGTCTTATAAAATTATATAAATACTATAATACATTTATTCAATAATTTATGAACACATTTAATCGAAATAAATATTCTTTTAAATTGGTTAATTAATTATAACTAATTATTTATGACTTAAAAAATACCAAAACGTTTACTAATGTCAAATTGTCACTTTCTAAGATGTCTAAATTTTATTTTATTATTCATAGGTAATTTTAATCTTATTTTGGATGATTTACTATTCATAAGGGTCATATTAATATTCATAAGGGTATGTTACCATTCCTAAGGGTATATTACTATTCACCAAAAATTATTTTTGTTTCATTATACTCCAAAAATCATCTTGAACATAACCGTGTATGTAGGATTCTCAAAATTCCAAACATAGGAGTGTAAAACTTATGTTTAAAGGTCACTTGTCACTTATTAGTTCATTATTTTGTGTTTTCATGTGATTTTATGACATAAATATAAGAAGGGAATTTTCCATTGAAAAACAATGGGTCGTCACAGCTTGAGAGAGGATTATTGGGAGATTAGGGAACCTTGGTTGGATTTTAGAGAGATAAGGTCATGGGATTGGATGAACCCCAAAGGATTTGAGTGAAGAGGATGTGGGAGAATGGGTGGGTTTATATAAGAAAGGAGAAGGAATTCTTTATTATTTAGGTTTGGGACAACTTACATTAAACTAAACAAAACCACAAACCAGACCATGGTTTTTGCCCATTGTTTTTTTCCAAAGGGCAGTAGAAAAAAATATTTTATGGCCTAACTCCTTAAAATAATTGGGTTGCTTATGTGGAGGTGAGTAACACTTTCAAGGAAAACAATTTCAAAATACAAAATGTTTTATAAGCCTTGAAGGGTCCACTAAAGATTTTCAAAATAAAACAAACAAACCCAAAATAAATTTATTATAATGGTAAAAAATATATTGGTTGAACATAATGTTTATATTATTTTATTACATCACTATTGGGTCATTATGATTTCATAAATCATATTATATATATAAACGATATTTATTTTTTACCCAAAATTTTGAGTGTCTCGGAAAATTATGAAAATTTCACCATTGTATAATGTCAATATCCTTATTTGAAAAAAAATTCATTTTATCTAAATAATTTTATAAATATGTGAATTTTTACTTTTAAAATAAAAACTGGCATTTATAAAATATTCAGGGGTTTTGACAAAAACAGCTTTCAAACCATAATAAAAATTATAATTGCATTCATAAAATTATATGATAATTTATATTTAATAAAAATTAATTTAAAAATAAAAATATTTTATTAAAATATAATTTAATACAAAAATCCATTAATTCATCAAAATAGATTTCTAAGTTGAATATTTACTAAAAATAGAATCTGTTATTTAAAAACAATTTACAAAGTAACAATAATAAAATGAAAGTATATTTTTTATTATATACCAAAATAAAGTACATAATCCTAGTACTAGGGTCTTATTACATAACCCTTTAAAACTCCTGCATAAGACCTTAGGGAAAGGTTCGTGATGGTGACATACTCATGGGGTGGCTCAGATAACATTGCTCGAGTGGTAATCTATATCAACATCCACTTCTCTCGTAGTCTGTTTCGCTCAAGATTAACGTGTTTAAGCTCTTCTTGGGAATGGTCAATAGAGAATCCCAATGATGCCACCTACATTCCATGCACTGAAAAATGGGCATCGTATGTGTCTAGACTACTAGATGAGGCCATCGCTTCCTTTGTCTTAGTAAATTGGATTTATTAATGCCCAATATTTATACTAATCATTTGAACACTATTCAATGGTTATATTAGAAATAGTCACAATTCATAATGGTATTTTAAAATCCATAATCATAAAACCAATTAACTTAAAATTTTATATAAAAATAATAAAACATTTATTTTGGTCAAGAGGAATTTTAATTAATGAATGTTTGGGTCGTTACAATCTTCCCCTGTTAAAAAACTTCACCAACAAAATTTCATTTTCCAACAATAAAACAGATGTGGGTAACTATACGTCATATTTTCCTATGATTCCCACGTCACTTCATCGAACTTGTGGTTCCCCACAACACCTTGATGAGGGGAATTATCTTATTTGGTAGAACTTTTTCTCTACGATCAATGATATTCACTGGTTGATCCTCGTAAGAAGGATCATCATCTAGTTGTACTACCACAGAAGAGAGTACATGTGAAGGGTCTAGTATATACTTCCTTAATAGGGATACATGAAAGACATCATGTACTTTGGCCGTGATAGGTGGAAGTGCCAGTTGATTGGCCACAACCCCAACACAATCATGAATCTCAAAGGGACCGATGTACATAAGACTTTACTCCCCTTTCTTTCTAAACCTCAAAAACTTCTTCCATAGAGATATTCATAGAAATACCATGTCTCCAAATTTAATCTCAAGTTCTCATCGATGGTGTTCTGTATAACTCTTTTTTCGACTATAGGTTTCCATGATTTGCTGCAGAATGGTTTTCACCATCTACTCCATTTATTCGACCATTTCTGGTCCCAACTGCTTACATTCACTGACTTTATCCAAAAATGTCGGTGTTATGAACCTCTTCCCATATAGTTCTTCATAAGTTTCCATTAGGATGCTCGAGTAGAAACTGGTATTGTAAGATAATTCAAACAGTGGAAGATTTTGGTCCCACCCTTCTTTGAAGTCCCATCGAACATGATCTTAACATATCCTCCAGTTTCTGAATAGATCACTCGGATTTCCAATAAGTTTGAGGATGATAGGAAGTACTGAAGTTTAGTTCAGTATCCAGAGCATGTTGAAGACTCTTCCAAAATGTAGAGTTGAATCTTGGAGCTCAATCGGATACAATAGATAGTAGTACTCCATGCTGCCTTACCACTTCCTAGATATACTTCTCTGCCAGCTGATCCAATGAGAAATCCTCCCAAATTACAATGAAGTGTGCAGACATTGTAAGACGATCCACAAAAACCAATATTTCATTTTTTTTCCTTTGGATTTCTTCTTGATTCTTGTGATAAATTCCATGGTGACGTTCTCCCATTTCCATGTTGGTATGGGCAATGGTTGCATCATCCCTTTAGACTTCTTCCTCTCTACCTTCACTTTATGACACACCATGAAAATTGATGTATACTCATCTATCCCCTTCATCATTTTATCCCTCCAATAATGGTCTCGAATTTCTCGATACATCTTTGTGTTTTTGGGGTGAATAGAGAAGTTTGAATTATGTGAATCATTCAAAAGTTCTTTCTTCAGCTCTAGACTTATAGAACACATATAATTTCCCCAAATATCACAATTCATTATTCATTAACATTGAACTCTGAGGATTTTCCATTTTTGATAGCTTCCACTTTCTTCTGAACTTTCACATAATCCTTTTCAACATCCTTTACCCTTTCCAAAAGATATGGTTGAGCAATAATTTGTGAAAGGATTGAAAATGTTCCCTTCATTATGATTCTCATGTCCATATTCATCATGTCTAAGAAGATTGGATCCTTCTCAATTCTCATCAATGATATAATTATTGGGTCATTTGTACTTAGATCATATTTCACCTTATTTTCTTTCCCATGGTGGTAATGGATTGAGTAGTTATAGTCTTTGATCAGCTCTAACCATCTTCATTGGTGCAAGTTCAACTCTTTATATGCAAATATACACTTGAGGCTTTTGTGGTCCGTTTAAATTTTACCCTTTTTCCAAAAAAGATAATGACACCAAATTTTTAAAGAAAATATCACTACAGCCAACTCAAAATCATGTGTTGGATAATTTTACTCCTGAACATTCAATAGCCTTGAATCATAGGCAATGACAGTGTCATTTTTCATCAACACACAGCCCAGAAACTTCTTCAAAGCATCACTGAATACCACAAAAAAGTTCTCCATTTGTGGGTAAAGTTATCACAGGTGAAATGATATGCATCCTTTTTATCTCCTTGAAGCTTTCTTTACATTCATAAATTCATTAAAACATTACTCCCTTCCGAGTTAGCTTCGTAAGAGGGTTGGAAAACCGTGATAAATTTATCATAAATTGTAGATAATACCCAGCTAACTCCAAGAAGCTATGAATATTCGTTACTGATGTTGGCATCAGCCATCCCTCTATTGAAGCTATCTTGGAGGTATCCATAGATATCCCATTCCATGTGATGATATGGCCCAATCATGGGACCTTTTTCAACCAGAACTCACACTTTCTTTACTTTTCTTAGAGATTCTCCTTCCTCAAGGTTTCTAGTACAATTCATAGATGCTCCTCTTGACACTCATTGGTTTTGGAGTATATCAGAATATCATCTATAAAGACTTACACAAATTTGTATAGGTAATCCTTAAAGACAATATTCATCAAGTCCATGATGATTTATGGAGCATTAGTGAGTCCGAAAGGCATCACTATGAATTCATAGTGCCCGTATCTTGTACAAAAAAGTAATCTTGGGGTTATCATCTTTCTTCACCCTTAATTGATAATATCCTGACCACAAATATAACTTGGATAAGTATTTTTCTCCACACAGCTAATTGAACATGTGATCAATTCGTGGAATAGGATACTTCTTCTTTATCGTGATTTTGTTAAGCTCACGATAATCGATGCAATGCTGCATTGACCCATCTTTCTTCTTGAAAATGTGGAATGGTACATCCCATGGGGAAACACTTGTGCATATAAACCCTTTATCCAAATCCTACTGTAGATGTTTCTTCAGCTCCTTAAGCTCCACAAAACCCATTATATACAGAGTCTTGGATATTGGAAATTCCCTAGGAATAATTTCAACTGAGAATTCACCATCTCTTCTAGGAGGAAGACTATGAAAATCATCAAGAAACACTTCAGTGAATTCCCTCACAATAGGCATGTCTTCAAGGATGGTTTCCTCCTTACAATCAATCATCTGAGCCAGATATGCATGCTTATAGGGAAGTAATATAAACGCTTGAGATGATGGAGCTAAGGGAGATTCATCTTCCTCATTTCACTTCTATAGAATTAGAGGCTGATTCTCTACATTGAGAGTAATTTCCCTCTCATGACAATTTATTTTGGATCCATATAAGGAATGTGAATCCATGCAAATAATTGCATCAAAATCCACCATTGGGAGTATGAAGAGGTTCGTTGGGAAATTAAATCCACAGATTATGACAGGGGAGGAGTTATATTCATGGGATGCAATTATTTCCCCATTTTCCGTACTCATTGATGTATTAACTTCCTTGATTTGTGGTGGTATTAGGATTGTTCAACTAATATTTTGTGATATAAAGGAATGTGTATAATTTGAATCATAATGTATGTTCATTATTCTTGAATGAATAACTAGCATACTTGTCACCACTTCATTTTTGGGGTTCATGTTAGTAGTAGTGATGGAAAAAGATCTCCCTTGCTTCCTTGGAGGTTGTTGGTTTCCTCCGAAAACCCCTGGCTTAGGGAACTGATTTTCAAGTTGACCTGGTTCATTGTAGTTGTAGCAATGAACAACATGTTGAGGTTCGAACAGAGCGTTCCTTTCCTCTGTTGCAGACGTGGGTTATTCTTGTATAAAGTTAAAGCTATGTGCCCTTATCATCTACACCAAAAGCATTTCCTCATCCCCTTCAGGCAATTTCTGGGGTGCTTATTTCTACACCTTTGGTAAGTGGGGTGCTGGATCTACTTAGCACCATTGGATTTATCCATCGGACCGCCAGCATTGATGTACACCTTATGCATCGTATCCCCATGATACCCCTGATATTCTCCAATCACCATTTCGACCATGAGGGAACATAAGACAATTTCCTCAAAGCTGTCGAAGTCCCGGATCACAAGTGCTTTCCGTAGGCTAGGTTTCATCCCACTATAGAAGTAGTCAACCTTGCATTCGGGGGTAATGAAAAAAATGGAGGTGTATCGTGCAAGCCTTGTGAAGTTTTCCTTGTACGCTCTGACATATTCATTTTCTTTTTTGCTTGAGATCAAGTAAGTCCCTTTCCATCTTATGTCAAAGGGTGCGCGAAAAATATTTATCGAAAAACATCTTCTGAAAATCCATCTATTCCAACACCTCGATATCTTCCTCGGGCTTCAAATTTTTGATCAAAATCCACCATTTATCGGATTCAGCCTCTATACAATTAGTAGCTATAAGAACCTTCTCTTGTTCATCACATTGAAAGACGGCGAAGATATTTTCAATGGAGTTGATCCATTGTTCGGTTATTGAGGGGATCAGATGATCCATCAAAAGTAGGAGGCCTTTGTCTCATGAAGCTCTCGATAGTGACTTGTTTTTCCTTAGGGGGGGGGGGGGTTCAAAGTTCATATTGACCCATGTTTCAATTAAAAGTTTGAGTTAACTGAGTGAGATGTGTGACAATGTTCATGATTCCCATTCCCATTGAATTGGGCATCTCATTAGTATAGTCATCACATTGATCTTCACATCGGTTGTTAGCCCGAGTCCTCATATTACCGGCCATTGGCTGGAATAAAAGGAAAGTTAGGGGTAACACATTAAGGGTAATCCAAGGACAAAATTGATGACATATAAATAACTTTTATTTCCTTAACTTATGAATCCACAGGCTTCAGTCTATGCTATTCATGATCTATTTTCTAACATATATTTTTAGGGGAATTTTTTTAATTACCTTAATAACTGTCCATAATAAGCTTGTGAAATTAACAAATCATATCCTCTTGGAGTTTCAAAACCAAGAGTGCATCAAGACCCATTTCCATGTACCAGGATACCCCATGTCAAGCCCGAAACTCCTTGTCGGGGTTTCCACCACTAGGTACATCTATGCCGGAGCCGTCTCTACCTGCTCGTATCCATACAGGGATATATTTGCTTGATAAACCAATTAATCATTACCCAAAAAAAACATATGGATATTTTTATTATATTTATTCTTATCTCTAAGGCTACACTAGGGTTTTTTAATCCAAATCCCAAAAATAACTAACCCTATCCTATGGCACCAACTATAACAACCCAGCTCATTATTACACACATCAATATGATTTATGACCTAAACTCATCACTTGATACAACATGGAAGATCAAGATGTATAGTGTATTTGGGGATTAGGATCATTACATAACAACTTAAAACATGAAACACACAACATCATTATTGAAAACATCTTTTACATGACCACTACATTCCCTCGTACTTAGCATTGCATGGAATAACCTGAGGACTTGCATAAGAATAGGGTGAGTTATAAAGCCCAGTAAGGGGATAAACATGGAATAACCTAAGGAATAAAATACATGTTAGAAAATAGGAATATCAGGGGATAAAAAGAGAAACATGAACAGAAATTCAAGACAATCATAACATGGAAATGTGGCAACAACACATAACATGGAATTTTCATGAGGCAAGGCTCATTGCACAGAGATCATGGGTAAACCCTCATTGAACATGAAGAATGAGTAAACCATCATTTCACTTGAATTATCATGAGTCAATGCTCATTTCACATGTTGTATCATGATACTAAACTTTACCCAATGCATTGGAGCACTATTAGGGCACACCCTTTTTAAACATTTCATTTCATGCTTAAATGTCCCACATGGATCATATAACATGGAATCAATCAACATCATAAGTTATTACATGACAAATTAATGTGGAATAAATAAATTAATGTACCATTGAATAAATATATGTTCATAACAGTTAATACCCTAGATAGAGACATGGTTATGGTATTCACTACACAATGATCTTGGCTTGAAAAAATGCAGTACAATTTTGGCAGCATAACGACGTGACATATGGATTCATGAAAATAGTTGATGAGAGATAAAAGGGTGTCTCATAATATGTACATAAAATTTAAAGTAATTGGGTCATATTTATATATATGTGTGTGTGTCCCAAAAAACGTAATGTAATTTAGATGCATAATACAAATTAATTACTTGGATGTAAAAGAGGAGAGATAAATCCCTCACGGAATTTCATCATGCTAATAGGTGTACATGAGAGGCATTAATGAGAGAGAAATGGGTCTCCCATAATATAAACCTAAATAGGGTAGTATGGGGAATGTTTGAAATCATAGCTGAACATTTTTAATTGAAAATTAAGGGGTATAACAATATTAAGAAACATGGATAAAAAGAGAAAGGTAGGAATCCCTTACATGGAAGTGTGATCCCAATGTCTTCGGAGAGGCATGATAGTGGATTATTGGGAGATTGAGGAACCTTGGGAGGATTATAGAGAGTGAATGGAATGGGTTGGTTGAACTACAAATTATTTTAGTGAAGGGGAAGTGGGATCTTGGGTGAGTTTATATAGGAAAGGATAAGGAATTCATTATTATTTAGGTTTGGGACCCCTCACATTAATCTAATCAAAACCACAAACCAACCCATGTTTTTTGCCCATGTTTTTTTGAAAAAGGGGACTGGAAAAAAATATTTTATAAGGCCAATGGAAGAACATCTAAAAATAATAGGGCTGATTATGTGGAGGTGAGTCACACTCTCAAGGTTATCAATTTAAAAAGGAAAAAACTTTTATAAGCCTTGAAGGGTCCACTAAAGCATTGTCAAATATATCAAAAAACCCAAAATCACATTATTTTAATGGTAAAACATATAAATTGGCTGAACATACTATTTATATATTTTTTATTACATCACTATTGGGACATTATGATGTCATAAAACACATTATATATTTAACCAGTATTTAATTTTTACCCAAAAATTCGACTTTCTCAGAAAATTATGAAAATTTTACCATTGGATAATTTCAAAATCCATATTCCTAAAATAATATTCATTTTATCTGAATAATTTTATAAATATGCTAATTTTTTCATTTTAAATAAAAACTGACATTTACCTAAAATTCAAAAGTTTTGACAAAAACAGCTTTTAATCCTTAATAAAAATTACTATTGAATACATAAATTATATAATAATTTATATTTAATAAAAATTTATTTAATAATAATATATTTTATTAAAATATTTTTTAATTAAAAAACCCATTAATTCATCAAAATAGATTTCTTAGTTGAATAGTAACTAAAAATACTATTTGTGATTTAAAAACAATTTATAAAGTAACAATAATAAAATGAATGTATATTTTTTATTATATACCAAAATAATTAACATAATCATAGTACTAGGGTCTTGTTACATAACCCCTTAAAACAACCGCATAAGACCTTAGGGTAAGGTGCACGATGGTGACATACTCTTTGGGTGGCTCAGATAACATTGCTCGAGTGGTAATCTATATCTAATTCCAGTTCTCCCATAGTCGGTTCTGCTCAATCTTAATGTGTTAAAGCTCGGCTTGGGAATGGTCAATAGTTAAGCCCAATGATGCCACCTACATTCCGAGCTCCAACAAATGGGCTTTATATGGGGCATGTCTACTAGATGGGTCCATTGCTTCCTTTGTGTGAGTGAATTGGATTTATTAAAGTCCAATATTTATACTAATCATTTGATCAACGTTCAACGGACATATTAGCAACAATATCAATTCATAATGGAATTTTAAAATCAAATAAAATAAAACCAATGATGTACAAATTTTATATAACCATAATAAGACATTTAATTCGATCAAGAGGAATTTCCAATAATGAATGTTTGGGTCATTACACTCTTGGTATGTTTTGATTACCCACAACATGTTTTGGTAAAATTGTTATTAAAAAGGTAAAGGGGAACCCTCAATATCCCTATGGGATGCGTTGAGGGTGATGAGACTAAACTAGGGCCACCCATGGGGTGAGCCGACATTCCCGGACCAAGGGATTTGTGAAGAACAAGTGAGATGGTAGAGTATTTATGTAGAGACATTGATAAACATGTTGATGTGATTGCGTGTTTTGGGTTAGGAGCTAGGTGGTGGACCTATTCATGATAATAACCTAAGGGATATTTGGTTTGGGTGTAGAAATGACTACAATTCCATAATGGAATGTGTCATGAGCATGGTATGAAGCCTAGTGAGTTAGGAATAATGAACCAAGCCTAGTGAGATAGGCACAATGAATGAATTCTTAGTGAGATAAGAATAATGAAATGGAATTGGTTTAAATTTATAAATGATGTGAAGTGTGAAAAATGAGTTAATGGGTTAAGGCATGGTGTTAACCCTCATGTTATTGTTATTGTATTTTTTTCCTCGGGAAATGGTTGTAATGTTGTGTAAATGGTTAATGGTTACATATATTTTTAGCATGTTCACATAGCTTAGTAGTGTGGGGTATTGATTGAGGTTCTATACCCATGGTTTGAGTTGGAATGAGTATCCAAACTCCACCCCGAATGCACATGGTAGGGATAATACTTATGCTCTTTTTCGCTATCGGTTACATCCACCCGGACCGATGCTTCGAGATGAGGATATGGTTGAAATCCACCCGATATGATGCTTCTAGGTGAGGATATTATTGGTATGGGGAAGTTGGTCCTACTGAGATAGGAAAACAATGTGTTTTCATCATATATGTGACTGTGTACATTATGACATGTAACATGTTGTGTTCAATAAACCCCTGATAAATGTGTTGAAAAGTTAAGATATGGAAATGTTAATAAATGATGGTAATGGACCTAAAATGGATAATGGAACATAATCTATACCATGAAATTTATTATTTATTTCCCTTTTTTCATGCCCAATTATTTATATTTGATATTTTTTAGACACCGTTGGTGGTGGACTATTGAGTTGTACTCACACCCAGCTCAGGCTGATGTTGGGTACCAAAGATGACTTCATGCTTGAAGGACATGGCCTGGGGAGGGGCTCTTTCAAGACAGTTGTGTTGGCATGTGTGTAAGTGGAGGAGGACCTGAACATGGAGTTAGGACCATTTTTTAGATTTTACAGTGGTCTTTATATTGTGTTTCTTTTCACTTTCTGAGTTATTAAAACATGGAATATTTATTGTTAGACTTGTTTTTATCACATTCTGGGAATGGTTTCTATTCATTCTCTTGTATTATTGGTAATTATTCCACTATTTTTATTATCTTATACTGTGGATTACTCTGATAAAAAGAGGATATTGTCTCCCTAATTGACTATTTGGACCCACACTACTAGTTAGCAACCTTTGGCGTATGGAGAGGCGCACTTAAGGTAATGTAACAACCTATCTCAGAGCATTGGTTTAGTGGATCCCAAGTCAGGGATGTTACAAAGTGGTATTAGAGGAGGCATTTCTTCTCCTTCTCTGAAATCTTGTTATTTGGGATGGTAGATGAGAGTTAGGATGATTTGGGCCTTGGTAATGCGCTTGTGCTTTGGGGTAGAAAACCAATGTAGGAGGTAAAACCTAGTTAACCTAGGGTGGGATTTTTTTGTTCATTATTGTGCGATGTTAAAGATGATGATATTTCAACATTGGTTAATGAACATGTTGTGTGATGTGATTGTTTTATGATATTTGTATAGTGCACTCAATGGCACAAGGTTGTGCATTCATGCATCATTTTTGGAACCTAGAGACATAGGTGACAAGCATCATGGTAGGAAAACAAGGGTCGGGTTTGTGAGGCATAGAAGATAGAATGCACCATGCATTTTTTTGTAAATGAAAAGGTAAAATGCAGTAAAAGAAACAAAGTGAGTGGATCAAGATAAATGAATGGTAAGTGATCACAAATGAAATATGTGATGTTAAGGGTTTTAATGAATTGAAAATGTTGTTGTAACATGTTTCGTGAGATTTATGGTGTTGTATGGTTGTTTACCCCTTGTAGAACATGGCTTGTGGTAGGGATAGTAAGGGTGATGTTTTTAGAATACTATGGTTTATTGGGATGGTTCATGTATGGTGGGTTGTTGTGGCCAGTGAAGAGTCTTCTTATTGTGGAATTATGAATGTTCTTTTTCATGTTTTCTAAACCATGTGTTTGTTAATGAAGGGAGATTATACCATGACATCGAGCGCCGGTTGGGAAATAATAGGATGTTTCTGAGAACAATCCTCCAGTAGAGGATAAAGAGAATGTGGTGATTTAGGAAGGTTGAGGAGAGTAGTTCCCAGAGAACATGGCTCATTTTATACTGATGATCTATAAGAACCCAGGGTTGGTTTTGTCGAGTATATTTGAGCTAACTGGAGTTTTTCAGCTACAACACCCTCCGACCTTTACCAGTGAGGGTGGGCCATAGGTAGAAGAGTTCTGGATAGAGTCTGTCCGGATGATACATTATCATCTTGAGACTCCTAATGGGAAGCAGGTTATGTTGGCAGACAAAATGATGTGGGGCTAGGAAAAACGTTTTGGGACATCTTGGTTCAAGTTGAGTAGGTTGAGGGGATGTTTTGGAAGGATATCCCAGAAAAGTTTCTAGAGAATTTTTACCCAGGGACTTTGAGGCAAGAGAGGGATGAAGAGTTCAAGATCCTGACTTAGGGGTCAATTTCGTTGATGGAGTATGTTTGCTGCTTCACTAACCTATGATGCTTTGTTCAAGTGTTGGAGGGGGATGAGGAAGAAGTTGTTAGGGGTTTCTCGGATGGGATGAGGCACGAGGGCAGGTCTCAAGTGAATATCTTTCGCTTGAAGTGGTTTACAGAGGTAGTTGATAAAGCATTGATCTCAGAAGTTAACCTGAAGGGATTTTCATTTAGTGGGTTTGTCGTGCCAGTTGGGAAGACAAGTGGTGCATCTTATGAGCGCCAGAAGCATCGTTTTGGAAGTTTTTAGCAAGGAAGAAGTTTGGAAGGTGGTCAGAAGAGAGGCTCAGTTTCTTTGGGTGGTGATCGGGTGTACTACTATTAGTGTGGACGGACGGGGCACATCCGTGGCTAGTGTTCCCAACCTCTAGTTTAGTGTCGGTCATGTGGAAGATTGGGACATGTTTACAGGTTCTGCAGGAACCCTCAAAAAAATATTATGAATGTTGGTGACAAAAAAATGCTAATCGGAGGCAAGGGATCTGTTCCACCATATCAGACATGAAGTAGGAGGTCCACAGGTCGTATAAGTAGGGTTAGTGGATATTGAACTCCAGGGCAGGATCTCCCACATCAACAGGGCAGTGCAGTTCAAGGCACATAGGTTATAGCCCCGGGTAGAGGGCTCAGTCAAGTTTATGTAGTTCAGTCTACACCAGGCTATGGTGAGGCTGGGCCATCAACTGTTCGAGGTACGATCCTTATAGCTTATACACTTTCTATTGCACCTTTTGAAATTGGTGCCACACACACTTTTGTTTATACCCAGCTTGTGGTAGCATTGGGTTTTTCTGTGGAGTGTGTTGGCGGGGTTATGTCAATTTACACTCCGTTGGGGGTGAAAATTAAATATATTAAGAAGTGTAATGGATTTTATTTGGAAGTCAGTGGGTATCATTTCCTATGTGAATTTTTCATTATTGAGATTTCGGCCTTCGACCTGATCTTTTTTATTGACTGGTTGGGGTTGTGTTAGGCGCACACAGACTATTACCATTGTAGGGTATCATTCAGGTCACATGAGGGTGAGGCTTATATCCATCACGAAGATTGGGATGTTCGAGATGTTCTTGTAGGACTGTTTTGTCTGCAGTTGTGTAGGCTCACGACTCTCAAGTAGATTTTCTTATTCTTGATGATGAAAGAGGGGAACAATCTTTATTTAATCCATTAGTGGATCAGTTTTAGGATGTTTTTCCTAAGGATTTCTCAGGGCAGCCACCCGATAGGGGCATTGACTTCACGATTGAGTTGCTTCCGGGAGCGGAGACAATTTCTATTCATCCATACCAAATAAAACCGGTAGAAATCAAGGAGTCAAGGTTTCCACTTGAGGAGTTGGAGCATAAGGGTTTCATTCGTCTTAGTATGTATCTTTGGGGATCTCCGATGCTTTTTTCTAAGAAGGATGATTGGTCATTAAGGATGTGTGTGGATTATCGAATGTTAAATTAGATGAAGGTGAAAAATCGGTACCCTCTTCCTAGAATTGATGATCTGTTTGACTAGTTGAGGGGGTGCATTGATGTTTTCTAATATTGATCTGAGATAGTGTTATCACTAGTTGATGGTGAGGCCTTCAGGCGTACTGCTGACAACTTTCAAGAGTCGGTAATGTTTGTTTGAGTATGTAATGATGCCTTTCAGCTTGACCAATGCACTGGATGTGTTCATGGATTTGATTATCAAAATATTTCTTCTTTATCTGGATCAGTTTTTGGTTTTACTTGTTGAAAAGATCTTGGTGTACTTGAAAAATCATGACAAAAATTTACAAAATATTGACATCATCTTGAGTGCACTAAGAGATCACCCGATTTATGCCAAGGTGTCAATATGTCCATAATGGATTGGAGAAGTAGATTTTCTGGGTCACATCATCTCTGAGGCATGAGTTTTGGTAGATCTAAAGAATGTGTAAGTTGTTGTGTCTTGGGAGCAGCCTAATAGTGTTTCAGATCTTAGGAGTATTTTGGTTTTGGTCAGATATTACAAGAGGTTTATTTTTGATTTCTCTCATTTGGTAGCACCACTATCGGGCTTGACCAAGATGGGGATCAGGTTTGAGTGGTCTGAGGCTTGTGAGAATTTTTTTCAAGATTTGAAAAATTGATTGACGACTACACCGATGTTGATCTTACCTGATCCATGTAGGAACTACGTTCAGTATTTTTATGTGACTGGTATTGAGCTTGGGGCTATGTTGATGCATGATGAGCGAGTTGTAACTTATGGGTCATGGCAATTGAAACCCAACTAGAGGAATTATCTCATTCATGATCTTGAGTTGGCTACAGTATTGTATGCCTTAAAGTTCTGGAGGCTCTACTTGTCTGGGGAATGGTTCATGGTGTATAAAAATCCCAAGAGTCTAAACTATATCTTTTCGCAGCGGGCTTTGATTCTTCGGCAACTAATATGGGTGGAATATCTCAAGTCCTTCGACGTTGAGATGGTATATACCACTAGAAAGGGGAACAATGCTGTAGATTATTTGAGTAGGAAGTCCCAGAACCATGTGTATTAGGAATCTAGCACTGAGTGAATGGTGATGGCTTTGTTCACAGAGATACACATAGATGTGCGGGAGGAAAATTGTCTGGTGACTCATATATCCATGGTTGTCGAATCGAGGATTTTGAGCCATGTAAAGAGATGTCAGGTTGATGATCCGGAATGTTTGTTCATGAAGGAATGACTTAATGGTGGGGATCCACCATTAGGTTGGGCCTTTGGTGAGGATGGGGTTGTTTGTGTTCATGATCGCGTGGTTGTGCCGGTGTGCATGCGGTAAGAGTGGATGTGTGAGTTTCATGCATCAAAATGGGTAGTACATCCTATTTTGACCAAGATGTATCTTGATATCTGTAGAATATTTTGGTGTCAAGGAATGAAAAATGATTTTACGGGCTTTGTGGCACGGTGCCTTACCTGTCAGCAGGTGAAGGTCAAGCATCAATGCCTAGGTGGATGGTTACAACCACTTTCCATTCCAGAATGGAAGTGGGATGATGTGAAAGTGGATTTTTTGGTGGGTCTTCCATGGATTCCTCGGAATAATGATGCAATCTGGGCGATTTTGGATCGAATAATGAAAGTGTATAATTTCTTACCAATTCATGAGACTTATACAATTGATCAAATGGGTGAGTTATAAGTTCGGGAAAGATTATGGTTTCATGATGTACCATGAACTATAGTTTCAGATCGAGATCCTCGTTTCACATCACACTCTTTAAAAGGGTTGCAGAAGGCACTTGGTACCCGGGTGCTTTTGAGTATGGATTTCCACTCGCAGACGGACGAGTAGTCATAGCGTGCAATCCAAGTGTTGGAAGTCATGTTGGGGCATTATGTCTTGGATTTCAGTGGTTCTTGGGAAAAGCACATATCTCTTGTTGAATTATCCTAGCACAATAGTTTTCAGGCTATGGTTTAGATGGAACCATTTGAGGCTCTCTATGGGAGGCCGTTTAGATCTCTGATGTGTTGGTTGGAGGCAGGTGAATCCAAGCTATTGGGATGGAGTCTCATGCAGGAGACATCAGAGAAAGTTGATTTGATTCAGTGATGAATAGAAATAACTCAGAGTAGGCCAATGTCATATGTAGATCATCAGAATAGACCCCTAGAGTTTAGGGTGGGTGATTGTGTGTTCCTTCGGGTGTCTCCATGGTTGGGTCACTGATGGATTCTGAAGTAGGGCCAGTTGGCACCCATGTATGTGGGTTCATTTGAGATAGTCGAGAGTATCAGGCCGGTTGCATACCGATTGGATCTTCTACATCGATATAACAGGATGCATGATGTATTTCATGTGTGGCAGCTTCAGTGGTATCACCCTAATCGAATTCACGTGGTGGATGTTGGGAATGTTGAGCTTGAGGTTGATTCATCCTTTCAGGAGCATCTGGTTTGTGTCATAGATCATATGGAAAATGTGTTTTGGGGCAAGTTTGTTCTATTTCTGTGAGAACTATGGAAGCACAGAAAAGTTCTAGAACAAATATGGTAGCGGGAATCAGATATGTGGGATTAGTGTCCCAATATCTCTTTATTGGATATGCAATAGAGCTTGGGAGCTCAATTAAAGGTTGATCCATTATATGGTGGGGAGGTTGTAAGTTCCCAGATCCTGGAATGGTATGTTCTCATTTTTTATTTTGTTTCAATCCATTATTTTGGTTAATTAATTTCTTACCCAAGTCATAAAGAGGCTTTGGGGTGTTCTGAGGGTTCTAAACATGAAAAGTAGACAAAAGGGTTTTTCTGGGTAGGCTCCACGGGATGCACACAGTTATTGATAACTGTGTGGACATCCTAGGTAAACCATTAAAAAGGATGTTTTTTGAATAGTTGCCTCTACATGGTTTGCGCACAGATTCAAAAATTATGCAGGTAAACCGTGAAAAGGGTCCTTTTGGGATAGAATAATCTGCATGGTTTTCCCACAGTTTGACAAACTGTGTGGGTAAACCGTGTGGCCCAGAAACATCAAAATAATTACAATTTGGACACCCTGGGATTTTTAACCACATCTTGGGAATTCCTCCCATTTCTATTCTCTTCAACCTAGGGACGCACCAAATCTCTCAAAAGCTCCAAGATATCAATCTACCTCATTTATAAGGCATTTTTATTTCCCTTGGTTGTGGATGGAAGCTTAGGGTAAGGCTAATCTCACCCTTTCATCTCTTTTGAGTTTATGGTTTGTATCTTCTTCTCATATCCTTCCGAATCTCTAAAACCCTACTCATTTGGTGGTTTTTAGGTTGAATCATCAAATATTGGATGAATTGGAATCTAATGGAATGATTAAGAGTGTGTTCAACTGCAGAATCGAGGTAGGTGGTCTACAAGTTATATCCCATTGTTTATTTGAGGATTTTCATAATGTGTGGCTGTTTTCATGGGTGTATCATGGTATGTTTTGATTAATCATGGCATGTTTTGGTAAAATGGTTATTAAAAAGGTAAATGGGAACCCTCATGATACCCATGGGATGCATTGAGGGTGATGAGACTAAACTAGGGCCACCCATGGGGTGTTCCGAATTTCTCGAACCTAGGGATTTCTGAAGAACAAGTGAGATTGTTGAATATTTATGTATATCCCTTGAAAAACATGTTTATGTGGTCTCATATGTTGGGTTAGAAGCTAGGTGGTGCACCTAGGCTTGATAATATGCTAAAGGATATTGGGTTAGGATGTGGAAATGACTAAAAGACCATAATGGAATAGGTCATGAGCGTGGTAATGAAGCCTAGTGAGTTGGCATAACGAACAATCCCTATTGGGATAAGCACAATGAATGAATTCTTAGTGAGATCAGAATAATGAAATAGAATTGGGTTAAATGGATAAATTATATGAGTTGTGGTAAATATGTTAATGTGTTAAGGCATGCTACTAACCCTCATGTTATTGTTATGGTTTATGTTTGCCTTGGGAAATGGTTGTAATGTTGTGTCAATGGTCAATGGTTACATATATATATTGCACGTGCACATATATTTTTTGTGTGGGGTATTGACTAAGGTTATAATCCCATGGGTTGAGTTGGGATGAGGCTTTACACTCCACCCCTAATGCACAGAGTAGGGATAGGACTGATGCTCTGTTTCCCTATCAGTTGCATCCACCTGGACTGATGCTTCAATGTGAGGATATGGTTGACATCCCCCCGAACTAATGCTTCAAGGTGAGGATATTATTTTCATAGAGAATTTGGTTCTAGTGAGATTGGAAAACTATGTGTTTTCCTCATGTATGTGATTGTGTACTTTAGGATGTGTAACATTTTGTGTCTAATAAACCCCAGATAAATGTGTTGAAAAGGTAAGATATGGAAATGGTAATAAATGTTGAAAATAGACCTAAACTAGATAATAGACCATAATATTTTACTTATCATTTATTATTCATTTCCCTTTTGCATGCCCAATTGTTTATAACTGATATTTTTTAGATTCCATTGGTAGTGGCCTACTGAGTTGTACTCACACCCAGCTTTGGCCACGGTTGGGTACCAGAGCAGAAATAATTCTTATAGGTTAGAACAATAGTACATGCACTTTCTAAAAAGTTGGTTGGGCATGAGTGCACGTGGAGGAGGACCCAGACATGGTGTCAATACCCTTTTGGGTATTTTGCAGTAGTCTTTATTTTGGGTTTTGTTCAATTTCTCACTTAGAAAAACAAGGAATAATTACTATGGGACTTACTTGCATCCTATTTTGGGAATGTTTTTTTTGAATTCTCTTGTATTATTAGTTATTATTATGCTATTTTATTTATCTTATGTTTTGGCTTACTCAGATAAAAAGGTGGTATAGTCTCCCTAATTGACTATTTGGACCCTCGCTGCTAGTTGACAACATCTGGCATATGGGTAGGCGTGCTTATGTTCATGTAACAACCTGAATCAGAGCACCAATTTAGTTTCTCCCAGGTTGGGAATGTTACATCATTGGTATTAATTCTATATTTAATTAAAATGTAAATACAATTCAATATTTTTCAATGTTTTAACATTTCAAAAAAACCAATTTTTCGTTTTGATAATGGAAATTAATTTTAAATTAATTTTTTCAATTCTATGTTTTGTATTTGAAAAAATGGATTCCATAATAGGAATCATAAGGTCCAAATTATATAAATAGGTACCATTTATTTTGGGACATTATGAAAAGTAACTTTTGTAAATACTATAATTTACCATTTTTAAAAAGTAAATCAGGTAAATAAAGGGTAAAAAATAATATTATAATAATATAAAACTACCCTAAACATATTTTAATCCTATTAGAGAATATTTTTTCGAACATTAGCATCCTTAGAACATATTGTTGTCTTTTGGGATCCGCTTTGGTGTGAAAATGACATTTTATAATATGTAATTATTGAAAGGGGAAATATAACGTAAACATGTATATTTTACTAAAAGAATTTAATATAGAGAAATATAACCAATATATATGACTATAAAGAGTCCTTAAAATTATTATAAATATACCTTCATCATGGTATTTTATTTATATATTTTAGACAATAAATAATTAAATTAAATTTTTACACAATCATGATGTAGTGATTACCATATTAAAGATTCCAAAAATTGATATTATATTTATTAAAAAAACTGTAATTTTAACATTTTTATTCAATAAATAAATTTTTGGGATTATTATAAATTATTTGTTTTTATTTAATGATTTTGGTTCTAAGGAATCAAGTTTTTATTACTTTATCAAAAATCAATAACATAAAGTGTAAAAATTTTAATAAATGATTTTTTAAAAAAATTACAATTTTATTAACTGATATATTAGTCATAAAAATCTAATATTATTCCAAATGACTTATATAATATTAAAACATTCATTAATGATCTACTTGTGGTTCAATTATAATTTTATAGTGACCATAGTAAGCATATGTTATGATGCAACCAGAAGACACAATAAGATTTAAGGTTTTTAACAAAGGGTTAATGCTAAAAGATAATGTTAATTTTGTTACCTAAACATGAGTAAATCCTATTTTTGAGAGGATTTAGAGCAATAATAATATTAGTCAACAAATATATCACTTTTGGATAATTATAATTTGAAAATCAGTTTGATATAAAATAATATTACCACAGTTTTCCTAAAGTGCCCCACCTTCCTCTTATGAAAGGCCTCCACATCTACCCACATACTCACACATATCAAGCCCTTTTACTCGTCCAAATTATAATAAATTATTCTCCCAAATTCCCAGAATTATTCCATGAGGCCACACGTCAGGATGAAATCCATCCTATAGAGACCTTTTTTGAAAATCAAAAGGAGATAATTGGAAAAAAGGTATTTGTTTTATCACATCTTTAAAAAAAAATTAAAACTTCATCTTATTATTTCGTTTACATAATAAATAAATAAATATAGAATATTATACATTATGAGATTTTATTATAATTAGAAGACAACCTTATACCTCCTTTTATCCATCCAAGGAATTACAATATCACTATGAGTACATACGTACAACTTACCATCTCCACGTCGTGGTGTAATTTGTCATTCAACAATACTTAATTTGGATATGTATAATAATGCTTATAATTTATTTAAATAGTAAATATAACATAATAATTATTATTTATAGTTAATATTCCATCATATAATATAATTATTAACCATTATATGAATGATATCATCGCTCATGACTACGTACTGCTTATCATCTCCACGATGCGATGTGATTCATTCTACATGATCATCATTAAACCACAATTATATACATGAATGGAATGAATAAATATGACAATATATATATATACTCTATACCTATGTAATTTTTAATTACAACATAACTTTATTCTTTCCATAATGTGTAAATACGATAATTTCATTTGAGGAAGTGTGGACTATCGTCCCTCAAAGTGACATGACTCGTTCATGTCATAAATTGATTGTATAAAAGAAAGATTTAATGAAATTATGTAACATATATTAAATATATATTATACTTTACTTATAATATACCTGTTTATAATTTAGTTTTCACTCCATTTATATGAAAAATAAAAGAAGGTATCTGTTCTTTCGTGGATACGTTCTACCATCTCCATTAACAGTGGATATGATTTATTATATCCAAAGTTTATGGACTATTTTAAATATGTATTTACTAGATGTATATTATATTTAAATCATTAATAGTATTTTAGGGATTCTGGACTTTTGACCACATGGGAAATTTACTTCAAACATGTTCATTTTCTACTGAAGTACAAAATATCGATAAAACGACCAATATGAACTTAATTAATTATGTGATTAATATAAAATTGTATTAAGTGATATAAAAGGAATAGTAAAAATTAAAATTTTATTAATAATTTTTATATAAACCTAAAATTATTATTCAGTAAATTAATGATCTAATGAGACAAATTAGACTCAATGTAAGGGAACTTCATAACCCATGTTCCACTCATTGGGTTTTATGTGTACTTAATTGAATATATATTATGCCAATATTATGTGTGGAATGAATATTTGTTTATTTTTGATGTAATTTATACTTTTATCTCAATGTATATACTATTGATATAGATTATCACCCCATTAATAAATTCTGACATCATTGTTACAAATTTTTTAAGGGAAATCTTAACTCAATTTCCCTTCATTGAGTTCAATATCCATGTCATTGGTTATGTTTTTCCATGAATATGTTTGAATGACCTATGATTGTTCTAAAGATAATATCCACTTTAATTGGGTTTATTTATATTTTTTCACATATAATTATTTCATTGATTTATCCTTAATCTAATGATACGATCTCTTTAAGGTACTTCGTCTCGATCTCCATTCAATGAATCATATTTTAATTTATATACGACCTACTTTTATACTGTCAATAATAAAACCCTTTGATATTTAATATCATTCAAAAAATTTCAAAATGAATATTTTTTAAAGTGTTTTACTAGACCGCAAATGGATGTTTTTGTTTTAATGTATGTGGTGTCAAGGGCCTTTCTGCCACCGTGATCATTATTTGATATTTTGAATCCTCTACTAGCCGTAATGTTTTTAAAAACAAAATGTAAAAACCATATTACTTTTTAGGTGTTTTCTTATTGAAAATGGATTTAAGAATGGATTTAATATATCAATATTTTTAAATCATGTCTCATGATTGCAATGTGCGAATCTTATTTTTCTTTTATGCTTGTTCATGTGTTATGATTATGTTATGGTTCATGTGAATGTTTTATGTATATGGGTGGTGCCATGATATACCAAGGGTGGGTGATCCCATGATATCTCTCTAATGAATTGGGTATCATGAAAATGGTAAATGTTAAGGTTTATCCTAATAGATTTATGGAATATACTGTAATGGGTATTCAAAACACAACAATGAATGTTAGTCCCTATGTGGCTATGGATGATACAATGTAATTATGTTATGGATGCCACACATAACTTTTATTATTTATGATTTCTATGTTTTATTCATAAATATTATTATTTAATGAGGTATGTTAAAGAAATTATGTTTTATGAGTTAATAGTATGATTTCATTGATTTGTATGTATTCAAGGAGTAATGTTTTCTTTCCTCATTTTATATCCCTTATTGCAATTTTTATTCTCATCAAAGGTTTCTAAATGGTTCTATCATAGGTTATAAGGAAAGGTGCGATAAAGGAAGAATTCAAGAAGATTTTTATAAAGAATATACATCTTTTTTTTTCTTAATGAGTTTTATTTTTCTGAAAAAATTGGATAGAGTAGAAGGGTCTACATTTTTATATTTGAGATGTAATGTAATAGTGATAGCCTAATTCTTGAAAACACTAAATCTAAAGAGATCCTCATAGTGAATGAACGTAAATTCTCAATCCAAACTCAAGATGATGTAATATTTAATTCTAGGGCCTCATATAATATTCTGGGATGAATTTGTGTTCATGGACTTGGATTTTTCTTAGGCCACCTAATTACAGGTCTTCAACCCGTCATGTTTTTTTGAAATATTTATTTTATAAATGCTCAATATTTATTAACTAAAAATATGTGTATGTCTTGGGAGGAAGTGGTCAATATTTTCCCATGATTCTCTTATTAGGTTTACATCATTGAATGAATTATGTGTCATTTTTTTGGATGTTTCAATGTGTTTTAGAATAGACTATCATTGTGTTATCGTTTAGGGTCTTTTTTCTCAAACCATTCTTGTACTGTTAATTAGGGTTTTCTAGCATTGAAATTTATGGAATATAGGGCTAGAAGATTGGTGATGACTCAAAAAAAATATGTTGTTCTGAGTTACACAATTTTTTATCTTGGGATCATGGTGATTATAGTTACTTTTTCACACGGAGAGATGTGTTTAGTTGGATTATTAACTCTCTTGTGTGTCAATAACATAGCCACGAAAATCTGATCTCTACTCATTGTCATGGCATATGGAATATTTATAGAATGAAATATGAATGAATGAAAAATGATAGGGATTAGAGGTCTATCAGGACAGTTGATGTTTAGGTGATACAAATCATAACCCAAATTCTTTAGTCTATTAAACTGAAATGGGTAGAAATTATAGGTATAGCCCTTTAAACAATGACGTTTCGGATTCTACCGTGGTGTCATTAGGGATCACGGGGATTGAGTCTCCTTTTCTACAAGGATGCAATGACATTAGATATTGTGTCTATGTCATTATGAATTGATATAATGGCTAATCAAATCTGATATCATCTTCTCACAAAGGTTCATGATAGATTTTCTATGACTAAAGCATCTAGACGATGAAGTTTAATATAGGAAGACAGATATCAAGTAATGGCTCTATAATCCTAGGGAAATTTAGATCTTAATCTAAAGCTGGAGCTCTATTCCATATGGTTTTGAATCATGTGTCAGGATCCATCAAAATGATTGAGACTAGAGAGTCACATCCCTGCTTTGAAGAAGTGTAAAAATAATAGTGAAAAACATCGAGGATGTCAGATCCAAAAGAATAGTTTGCTTATGGGAATTGTAAATCGTCACCCATGAATATCTAAGTTAAATATACAGAATGAAAATATGTGGGTACAGGTCAATCGATATTGTACTATCCCATGATTTTAGGCTATTACTCGTTGATTTAAGGGGGTACATTAATAGATCTGTTTGTTTGTTAGGTAGAGTGACTTGGTTACACCCCTATATGTTGTGAATTATCATTTTATGAATTAATATATCTTCTTGATATTTTTCATTTTACGTGACACTGGAAAATGTTATATATATATATATATTAAAATAGTTATTTGAACATTTTTTTCACACACATTATTGACCCGACATTCACTACAGGGAAAACGAAGTTGGCTTGCGCTACATTCAACTCCGACATGGCATATGTTACATGAAAATAGTTGTTTCTATGAACCATCATTTTATTGATACAATTATTTAAATTATTTAATTTTAACCTTTACATTAAACATAGTTATATGGATAGTAAAGGCTTATCTTCAAATAGTATTTATGATTGTTTTATAAAGATATCAAATATTGGTAATGAAGGATATGATTTTTGGTAAAATCCTTTTATGTTTTCACAAATGAACATATGTTATTAATTAAAATACATTTAGGAACATTTGAATATTTATTTGGATAGAATATAATTGTTTTTGAGTATATGATTCTATAATTAGATAAAGTTAATTTTTTTGGTATTTTTCTAAAAAACATCATTTTTGGATATTATTGAAAAATATATATGTTAAATTAAAAACATCATATTTTATTTAATAATTATTTATGTTAAATTTTATTATAGTTTAGATTTAATGTCACATTAGATGAATTAATAATAATTTAATAAAATTTAGGTTATTAGAATCAATTTCACTATGAAATTGAATATAAAAACATAACATTCATTTGAATTTCAATCTACATAAAAACCCCGTAATTTAATTTCGTCTTTTAGATTATCAATAATAATAATTTTTATGCTTATATGAATTGAATTTAAAAAAATAGAAAACAAAATTATAATATGTCGAGTATTTTTTATATTTATATCATGTTGATTTTTTTACTAAAATGATTAGTAAAAGTTATAAAAATTAATCATTTAAATTATTGTCAGATTATGATTTATTAGGGACCAATCATAATCTTTGGAGCCCAAATGATCTATAAACTTCTTAAAATCCTATTTAATGGACTAAAAACTTACTATTTATGTGTACGGTGAACTACTACAACAGTAAACGACAATTGTTCAATTTTCCTTAAGACCTCTCATGGTGGTCATTATGATGAAAACTCTATATATATATATATATTATATATTGTATTGATTTATTATTTTATATTATTTATTACTTTTGAAAAACATATCTTTATTACTTTCCATTTGGTGTTAATATGATAAATTCATTGGATGATATGTGGACTATCTCCCGTCAAAGCGATTGATTCGTTCTCACACTACATTGAATATATTAAGGATGAATTTAGTGAATATATGTGATGTATATGTTATAATAAATCATATTTAATATGGATATATATATATATTCATATATATACTAATATTGTTTTTTACTTTCTTTCTCCCAAAATGATAATTAAATCGAAATAAAGTTTATGTATAAGTACAATCTAGCATCTCCATGAACGATGTATTTTATTTCCTATATATTTTTAATATAGATAATTATAATAAAAATATACTATATATACATGATATTTATTTCATAGATAACATTATTGAATCATGATATAAGTACAAGGACACCAATATAATATATTGGGACACCTATGAAAAACAAAGTGAATATTACCCGAAGTTAAACCTAAACATATGATGTTTAGCAAGTAGGTAATATAAGGTCATGATAAGAAACTATATGGTATTATATATAAGAATTATTTTCTCTAAAATATATATAACACATTTATATTTATTATATAGGCAGTTTTAATGAGAGTGAAGGGAGTCAATACAAAAGGTAACATGATTTCATCTCACTTTTTATTTCATTGAGATACATGATATGTTTGACACTATTTCCTTTTGTGTTGTGTATATACTTCCCATGTTTTTATTTTTATATATCAAATAAATAAATTTATGGAAATTCACATATCCATTTTATGAAAATTCTTTCAGGGGGTTTAATATTCAAAAGATACAAAATCTGTGAAATAGCTTTTTTCATAATTTTTTTCATTGACACTGAAGTTTTCATATGAAACTAAATTATCTTTCGGGGTGTATATAATTATATTTTACTTGTTATATCATTAAATATCATATTTTCATGATTTTTTAGGTTAATTTAATTTAGTATTCTTGAATGGAGAGTATGATCCCATGTGATAAAATTTTATTTAATGATTCTAATTATTTTTCATGATTGATTCTATTTATGATTACGTTGGTGAATTATTAAGAGTTATATCTCAATACATTAATGAATTTTCTTCCCATATGGTTATTAATGCAATACTAACTTATTAGTACCATATTTCTACTCATAATTACATTACATAGTCGATAAGGTGTGTAAGAACTCAGTTCTTATTTTTGAGGTACATGCTTATTCTTTTTTCCTTTTCCTTAAGTGTTTTTGAGAAAATATGGAAAATAGGGGAAAATCCTAAATTTTGGAACTACACACTGTGTACTTTTTCCACACGTCGTGTACTTTTGGCCGTGTGGGATGGGTACACGGGGCGTGTAGCCATGTCGGTGACGAGGGGTGTAGGAACCGACTACACGTCGTGTAGTGGTACCTTACACACAGTGTAGTCAGTCGGCATGCCTAAACAGTAAGGTGGTGAGTAGCCGCCAGCTGGGCGACAGTACACGCTGTGTACTCGGTAGTACATGCCATGTACACATGTCGACGGATGAACAGTGTGGCAGTGCCTCCAGAGGAACAGTTAAATGAAGGAAGTACACTCCGTGTACTCAGAAGTATATGCCGTGTATTTTGTTTTTTCGGCATAAAACAGGCAGTGGCTTCCTCATTTGGAAAAGGAGGCATTTGAGCCGTTTTGGAGCTAAAGGAAGAGTCCGAACCTTTGAAGATCCGTCGGGTGTTCGTCAGGAATCCGATTCGGCTTCGGGTGATCTCATTGGAACCGCGCGGGTAAGCCCTTTCTTCTCCTTATGTCATTCTTACCAATTATTTCCCGAGGGAAAGTTATTTAAGTTTGAATGGGTTTTCTTCTTCGTCAGATCTACGTCGTTCTTGGGCGTTTCTTGGATCGGCGTTCGTGTATAACACTCGTTGGCGTATAAGGTAGGTGGCTTTTTGGAAATTTCCAACTGTCGTGCGTTTTTGTGAATTTTCGTGCCACAAACCCATGTTGGGGTGTCGTGTGGATGAGGTCGTTGCTATATTTAATACCTAGAATTGCATTGGTGATTAAATTGTGATAATAAAATGCTGGTTGGGATCGTTGCTTGGATCCAGAACCACCCCAGGTGTGTGTTCCACTATTTAGCCGTTTGGCCAGGATACCCGAGGGTATGCCTTTAATGTAGTAATTTTATAATTTCCTTAAAAGGAATTGCTTGTTTACTGCATTTTGATATGTTGGGCATGGCCCAGTTACCTATTTAGCCTGAGGGAATTATTGTGATTAGCCTGTGGGCACTTTACTATTTAGCCTATGGGCAGTGTTATTTTGGCCTGAGGGAAACTCCTTCCGTGCCTGTGGGCAGCTGATTCTGTGCCTGTGGGCGACACTACCTATGCTTGAGGGCAAACTCTATTATGCCTGAAGGCATATTCCTGTGTTGGATACTCGTTACCCGAGGGTAGGAGTTTACGTGTCTGAGGACACTGGTTGCTTACTTAGAAATGCACTGTGGTGATTTCTTATATAAAATGGATTAAATGAATATTAAAAATGGCAATATAACTGGTAGTTTGTTATTTTTGAGTACTGATTACATTATTGAATTTTACCACTTCACACTATTTTTTCATGCTTACACACTGTTCGGCATGGGCCTTTGGTGAGTGCCTACTGAGATATATTTCTCACACCCTGTTTGGGTGACACTTTTCGGCCCAAACAGATTACATTTCTATAGGTGTATATAGGGGAAAAAGTCCCTATACAGGTACTTGACTATTGCTGAGGAGTAGGAGGGCATGGGACCGAGCTTAGGCTCGCGATGCCGCTGCCAGCTGTTTCACTTTGTTTTTTTGTACTATGCATTTTGTTGTACTGTATTGATGTATAACATGTTATGGATGTTTTCTTAGAACTTGTGACATGTTGCATCTTTTATATACTGTTGGTTATATCATCTGCAGTTTTTTATTTCAGTTTCGGTTGTGTATGGTTTACTGCTTCTGCTGTCGTTGCATGTTTATTTTGTATTATTCTGTGCTACACTTTGATAAATGCGGGCATAGTTTCCCCACTATCAGACTTGGTCCCTCACTGCTAGTCGGCAGCCTCTGGCGTTCAGGGAAATTCCCATGAGGTCACGTGGCGAACCAGGATCGGGGCACCCGTTGCGTGGCACCCAGGTCCGGGATGTTACAAAGTGGTATCAGAGGGGTTCTTTTCGTTGAATTACTATTTGGAGTCGTATTCAGGGATAGGAAGAATGGTAGTTGGTAAAAAGCTATGCCCGGGCATAACTAACCTGTGTGCAGGGAAAAGCCAGTCTACCTCGTATTTTGCAATTCTTTTGATTTTTCAATTTTACGGTTGATATGTTTTCCCTATTGGGTGACACACTTGAATTGTGCAGTTTATATTTTATCTATGGGTTCTATTTAGTTGCAACCCGATGAGATGAGGTTATGCCATCTCATGCATCATATAGGTACATGCTAGATATCACATTTCATGCATATTTTCCATGCCATGTAGGTGCATTAGAAATTCGCATGTTGTTGTGATAGTTTTTGTGCTAGAAAAGAATGCTGTTGTGATAGCTGCTTGATAAATACCTGCTCTGTGATAGGGTATTCTTTGTGTGAGATGGTTTATATAAGGAACACCAAAATTTGGTTTTTTGGGAGTATGGGCCCCCATCGACCAGAATTTGCTAGATCATTGACTATTTATTGGTTATAACACATATGAGATGTAAAACCTTGATTCGTGGGGAGTATGGGCCCTCACAGGTCTGAATTTGACACTTAGGTGTTGTTTTTCAGTATTTTCTGGGTTCTAGGGAAGTTTCTGAGGCATACTATCTAGAAACCCAGTATACACGCCGTGTAGTATTTTTATACACGCCGTGTATGTTCTTCTGTTCAGGAAGAAAAATGAACTTTTTGAGTACACGCCATGTACCCGGAGTACACGCCGCGTAGTCTCTTCCTGTGTCCCAAACCGTGTTGGCGGCGACATGGGGTAGGGAAAGGCTTGGGTAAAACACGTCGTGTAGTGTGACCCGGAGTCCAGCCGTGTAACTAACAACACGGGTCGGTGAACTCCTTGACAGAACATGCCGTGTCAATGATGGACACGCCGTGTAGTGTGACCTGGGGACTCGGCCGTGTAACTAACAACATGGGCCAGTGTCACCTCTCCCTGAACACGCCGTGTAACTTTGGGACATGTCGTGTAGTCTTGTCTGAGGACAGACCGTGTGGTTTTAGCCGTGTGGCTGGGAAACAGGGTGTTGTACACCCCGTGTACGGGTGTAACACGCTGTGTAGTTGTAAGACGAGTAGTCGTTCGTGTCACAGATGACACGGGAAGTTGAAAAATAACACCGTACAAACTGTGTAGATATTATACATGCCATGTAGTTTTTTTTCAACAGAATCCATGTGGCTTAGCCGTGTGTAAGGACCCGGGAAGGGGAAGGGAAGTTAAGTACACACCGTGTAGTCTGTGTACACACCGTGTAGTCTGGTTTTGCGAATTTTAAAATGCCTTCTTCCTCTTGTTCGCTTTGTGGTTCCTTCATTTCCGTCCTAATAATCTTGAATCTGAGGCGTGATTTTGACCTTGTAGTGTCATGCCGCTTAGACGACCACGAATTGTTCACCAGGAGAGCGGCGGCGATTATACTCCGGAGATGGTGGGCCATGGGCTACTAGTTGATCCTCCAGTAGAGCCAGATGCGGTGCCAGCTGCTATACTAGACATAGGCGTGGAGGCACAGTTCCATGAAGGCTTTATGCGGTTTATGAAGACCTTTCAGGGAGCAACATAGGCTGCCACATCTATGGATGAGCTAACATGTATCTTCCAGCAGCTGTATCCGCCTATGTTTTCAAGGGATGGAAGACCATAGGCTGTGGAGTCTTGGTTGGGTTCGATGGAAACTATTTTCGAGCATCTTGAGAGGCCTCCAGGGCGGAGGGTCAAGCTCATGACTTACATGCTGCGTGATTCTGCCAAGAGGTGGTGGGATGTTACCACCCAGTCAGATCATCACAGAGACATGGCGTTGGAAGATTTTCAGGCGGTCTTCTATGAATTTTTTTTCCCAGAGACGCTGAGGGCAGATAGAGTGTAAGAGTTCATGAATCTGCAGTAGGGTGTTATGTCAGTGATGGACTATTCTGCTCATTTTACCGAGCTTTAGTGTTTTGCACCATTGCTGGTGGGTGATGAGACGTTGAGAGCGAGACGTTTTGAGGATGGTCTTCATTATGACATCTGAGCACTGGTGAATGTTTTCAGGTTGCCTTCAGTACATGCTATTGTGAACCAGGTGCTGATTACTGAGAGGAACCTGCGGGAATCGAGTGGTGTGGGCCAGGGTGGTTCAGAACAAGTTACTGGTACTATTTCTATTGGAAAGAGAAAGAGACAGATAGACTTCTTTCAGGGCGGTAGTACCTGTCAGAATAATGTTTCAGGTGGCCAGGTTATGTGCTACTAGTGTGGTAGAGAGGGGCACAAGAGGCCGCAGTGTCCACGAGACCCAGTGGAGTGCCGAGCTTGAGGCAAGATGGGTCATTTGCAGTGCTTTTACAGGGCATTTCCACCATTGGCTAGTGAGAGGGGTTCTGTGCAGACTCCGTGCACGGGAGCAGGACCAGTGGATTCTTACCAGTCAGGGAACTGGAATGCGTTAGGGCGCGCTAGCCGAGATGGTGGTCGTGGCCATGGTATCCAGACTCCAGGATCACAGAGGCAGCAGGGTGGGATGGATAAGGGTAGCCAGGCTGTGTCGCAGGGCCACGACACTGGGCAGGCATATGTAGTGCAATAGACCCAGTAGGAGTAGGATCACAGACCTTCTATAGTCAGAGGTACTATTCTAGTAGCTTCTGTCCTGTCTTCAGTGCATTTTGATATGGGTGCTATGCATAGTTTCATATCTGTACCCATTTTGGAGAGCTTTGGGCTCTGTGTTTCTACGTCTTCTGATATCATGACGCTAGACACTCCGTTGGGGACTATAATGTCTGGTGTGCGTCAGTGTGAGGAGTGCCCCCTTGCGGTTGGAGAGTGTCACTTTCTTTGGGACCTCTATGTCTTAGAGATGATGAGCTATGACGTCATTCTCAGGATATACTGGGTGGTTCCCTTCCGAGCCTTTGTAGACCGCTATCGTCACAGGGTGCGTTTCATGTCACCAGATGGCATAGAGTTTCTATACAAGGGAGAATGGGATGTTCAGGCGAGTCTAGCTGGACCAGAGCATCATGGGCAAGGTGGAGTCACAGCCCAGATTGCGAGCTTATATCTGGATAATCAGGGGACTTTTCAGATAGATTTCCCTCTAGTTGTTGATCATTTCAGGGATGTCTTCCCAGATGACTTTTCTGGTCTACCTTTGGTGCGTGAGGTGGATTTATCTATTGAGCTAGTGTTAGGAGCAGCACCGATGTCCATTACTCCTTATTGGATGGCCACACCTGAGTTGCAGAAGCTCAAGAGGCAGTTATAGGAGTTACAGTCAAAGGGCTTTATCCGACCCAGTACTTCTCCTTGGGGTTATCCGGTCCTTTTTGCGAAGAAGGCAGATGGTACCCTTAGACTTTGCGTGGATTATCGGAAGCTGAACCAATTGATGGTTAGGAACCGATATCCCTTGCCGAGGATTGATGATCTGTTTGATCAGATTCGTAGAGCACGAGTGTTCTCGAAGATTGAATTGATATTGGGATATCATTAGCTGCGTGTGAGACCATCAGATATACTACTTACAGCTTTTCCGAGCAGATATGGTCTGTACGAGTACTTGGTTTTTCCATTCGGACTGACGAATGCGCCAGCAGTTTTCATGGCTCTGATGAATCGTGTGTTCCATCCATATCTTGATTCTTTTGTGGTAGTATTCATGGATGACATCTTGGTGTACTCTCTCACTCGACAAGACCATGCTACCCATCTTGAAATCGTATTGAGTACTCTGAGAGAGAATGAACTATATGCTAATCTCTCAAAGTTCCACCTTTGGATGGAACATATTCACATCCTGGGTCACATTATCTCAGAGGTAGGATCTGCAGTAGACCCAGAGAAGGTGAGAGCAGTAGTTTATTTGGAGCAGACTAAGAATGTGTTTGAGATATGGAGTTTCTTAGGGCTGTCTGGTTACTACAGATGCTTCATACAGGACTTCTCCCGCTTAGAAGCACCGTTTATAGGACTGACTAAGAACGGTGTGAAGTTCATTTGGTCAGAAGCTTGCGAGACAGCCTTTCAGGACCTGAATGGAAGGTTGACATCGGCACAGATCCTGATACTCCCAGAGTTGGGGAAGAGCTATACAGTTTACTGTGATGCATTATGGATTGGGTTGGGAGCAGCGTTGATGCATGGTGATTGAGTTGTTGCGTACGGGTCTTGGCAGTTGAGGCCACATGAGCAGAATTACCCGACGCATGATCTCGAGTTGGCTGTAGTTGTGCATGCATTGCGCTGTTGGACAGATTATCTGTTGGGAGAGAATTTTGTTGTTTTCACCGACCACAAAAGCCTAAAGTATATCTTTACTCAGCGTAACCTAAATATGAGGCAGAGAAGGTGGGTTGAGTACCTACAGTCCTTCGATTTTGAGCTTGCCTACACACCTAGTAAAGGTAATGTAGTAGCTAATTCACTGAGCAGGAAGACTCAGATACAGGTAGTACAGGAGGCCAGTGGTGAGTGGCATCTCATGGCTTTGTTCTCTGAGATGCATCTGGATATGCACGATAGTTAGGGGCAAACTTATCTTTCATCTTTAGCTGTGACATCTACCCTCTTGGACAAAGTGAGGATGAGGAAACTATTTGATTCAGAAGGCCTAGTTCTATGGGAGTTAGTGGAAAGTGAGGACCCTCCTTTCGATTGGACGATAGGCGATGATGAATTTTTTCATTTCCATGGACAATTATGGGTTCTAGGGGATATACGCGAGGAGATAACGCAGGAGTTTCATGCTTCAGCTTGGAAAGTTCATCTCGGGGTTACCAAGATGTACCGAGACTTGAGACATCAGTACTGGTGGCTAGGTATGAAGAGAGAGATAGTTGGTTTTGTCACGAGGTGTTCCACCTGTCAGCAGGTGAAGGCAGAGCACTAGAGACCAACTGGGCTGTTATCGTAGTTACCCATTCCAGTGTGGAAATGGGATGATTTCGCGATGGATTTCGTGATGGGATAGCTGAGGTCACCTCGAGGGAATGACGCCGTGTGGGTTGTTGTGGATAGACTCACAAAGGTATCTCACTTCTTGCCGATCAAGGAGACCTTCGGTGTGGATGAGTTCGAAAGGCTGTATATCCGAGAGATCGTATGTATTCATGGTGTCCCTAATTCTATCATTTTTTATAGGTACGCCTGCTTTACGTCTCATTTCTGGCAGAGTTTTCAAAGGGCACTGGTATACAGGTTCATCTGAACACAGCATACCACCCTCAGACCGATGGCCAGTCAGAGCATAGGATACATGTGCTTGAGGACATGCTGGATGCATGTGTCCTAGACTTTGGGGGCTCTTGGGAGAAGCATATACCCTTAGTCGATTTTTCCTATAATAATAGTTTTCAGGAAACTATTTAGATGGCACCTTACGAGGCTTTATATGGTAGGCCATGTCGATCACCTTTGTGCTGGTGAAAGGCAAGTGAGGCAGCTTTACTGGGACCATAGCTCGTGCCGGAGACATCTGAGTAGGTCCATTTGATTTGGAAGCGGATGGCTACCACGCAGTCTCATCAGAAGTCTTATGCTGATCACCGCAGATGACCCTTGGAGTTCATGGTCGGGGATCAGGTTTTTCTACGTGTTTCGCCGAGGCTGGGACACAAGAGGATCAGGAGACATGGTAAGCTTTCACCGAGGTATGTGGGGCCATTCGAGATTCTGGAGAGAGTCGGGCTGGTTGCCTATCGGTTGTAGTTACCGCAACGGTACTGAGCCATGCACGACATCTCCCACATGTCTCAGTTGCGTCGCTATCATTAAGACCTGTCTCACGTCTTTCAGCCTGAGGAGGTTGAGCTAGAAGCCGATGCGTCCTTTGAGGAGAATTTGATTCATATCGTTGACAGGTGCACGAAGTTTCTCCGAGGCCAGTCATTCCTCTCGTACGGGTACTATGGCAGCATGGCCGAGTGCAGGACGAGACCTGGGAGCGGGAGGCTGACGTATGTGCTCAGTGGCCAGAGCTGTTCTGAGCTATATCTTCACCACCCTGGGAAGGTCAATTCGGGGATGAATTTCTATAAGGGGGGAAGTATGTAAGAACCCGGTTTTTATTTTTGAGGTAAGGGCTTATTCTTTTTTCTTTTCCTTAAGTGTTTTTGAGAAAATATGGAAAATGGGCAAAAAATCCTAAATTTTGGAACTACACACCGTGTACTTTTTCCAGACACCATGTACTTTTGGCCGTGTGGGATGGGTACACGGGGCGTGTAGCCATGTCGGTGATGAGGGGTGTAAGAACCGACTACACGCCGTGTAGTGGTACCTTACACGCCGTGTAGTCAGTCGGCAGGCCTAAACAGTAAGGCGGTGAGAAGCCTCCATCTCGGCAACAGTACACGCCGTGTACTCGGGAGTACATTCCATGTACTCATGTCAACGAATGAACAGTGTGGTGGTGACTCCAGAGGAACAGTTAAATGAAGGAAGTACATGTCGTGTACTCAGAAGTACATGCCGTGTACTTTGTTTTTTCGGCTTAAAACAGGTAGTAGCCTCCTCATTTGGAAGAGGAGGCATTTGAGACATTTTGGATCCAAAGGAGGAGGCCGAACCTTTGAATATCTTCCAGGTGTTCGTCTGGAATCTGATTCAGCTTCGGACAATAACAGTCGTTGGCATATAAGGTAGGCGGCTTTTTGGAAATTTCCAACAGTTGTGAGTTTTTGTGCGTTTTCATGCCACGAACCCATGTTGGGGTGTCGTGTGGCTGAGGCCATTTTTATATTTAACACCTAAAATTTCATAGCTGATTAAATTGTGATAATAAAATGCTGGTTGGGATCATTGCTTGGATCCGGAACCACCCCAGGGGTGTGTTCCACTATTTAGCTGTTTGGCTAGGATACCCAAGGGTATGCCTTTAATGTAGTAATTGTAGAATTTCCTTGAGAGGAATTACTTGTTTACTGCATTTTGATATGTTGTGCATGACCCGGTTACCTGTTTAGCCTGAGGGCATTGTTGTGATTAGCCTGTGGGCACTGTACTATTTAGCATGTGGGCAGTAGTTATTTCGGCCTGAGGGCAACTTCTTCCATGCCTGTGGGCAGCTGATTTTGTGCCTGTGGGAGACACTACCTACACCTGAGGGAAAACTCTGTTATGACTGAGGGCAGATTCTTGTGTTGGATACTCGTTACCCAAGGGTAAGAGTTTACGTGTCTGAGGACACTAGTTGTTTACTTAGAAATTCCCTGTGGTGATTTCTTATATAAAATGTATTAAATGAATATTAAAAATGGAAATATAAATATTATTTTGTTAAATTTGAGAACTTCTTACTTTATTGAATTTTACTACTGCACACTATTGTTGCATGCTTACACGCTGTTGGGCACATGCCTTTGGTGGGTGCCTACTGAGATATATTTTTCACACCCTGTTTGGGTCACGCTTTTCGGCCCAAATAGATTATGTTGCTACAGGTGTAGATAGGGGAAAGAGTCCCTATATAGGTACTTGACTGTTGCTGAAGAGTAGGAGGGCATGGGACCGATCCTAGGCTCGCGATGCCGCTGCTAGCTGTTTTGATTTGTTTTTCTGTACTCTACATTTTGTTGTACTGTATTGATGTATAACATGTTCTGGCTGTTTTCTTAGAACTTGTGACATGTTGCATCTTTTATATACTGTAGGTCATATCATCTGCAGTTGTTTATATCAGTTTCGGTTGTGTATGATTTACTACTTATGCTGTCGTTGCATGTTTATTTTGTATTCCGTTGCACTACACTTTGATAAATGAGGGCATAGTTTCGCCACTACTTGACCTGGGCCCTCGCTGCTAGTCGGTAGCCTCTGGCGTTTGGGGAAATGCGCTTGAGGTCACGTGGAGAACTGGGCTCGGGGCACCCGTTGCGTGGAACCTGGGTCCGGGACATTACAAGGTGTTTTAGAAATGAAAACATTACCCTCTCTTCGGTCAGAAAAATAAGTTCACTAAAAATTATTTCCAAGTATATTATAATAATCTCCTATGATAATTAAAAGACCTGTTACGCTTTTGAATTTCACTAGTGATCAAAAAAGGAATAATTTATTTTGTTTCCAAATGAGGCATTTTCCTAACATATTTACAGTTAAAAAAGAATGTTCTTTTTTATCTCGTATGACATGTACGGATTTACTGACCATAATTTCCTTGAATCAACCATTCTATTTTTAAAAGGATAATTTATAAATAAAAATTAAGAGTAATTTGCAGTAAATTGTTTTCTGAATTTTTTTTCAAGATTTCATTATATGTTTTCAATGTGTTTTTGAAGGAAAAAATGTAAAATATTTTATTGATTCATTTATTAGTTTTCTAGGAAAATATTTTTCAAAATAATTTTAATCCATATTTATATGTTTTCAAAGTATTTTCAATGAAATGGTTTTCAAAACATTTTCATGTTTCTTTCATATGTTTTCAAGTAAAAAAATTTTCAAAAAATTTTTAAGATTTCTTTATGTTTTTAATATGTTTTCAAATAAAATTGTTTTAAATTTATTTTGATGTGAATATTACAAGGTTTCAAGAGAGAATGGTTTTCAAAATTATTTCAAGTCTTCACTAGAATATTTCATGAAATTTTTTTAGAAAATGATTTAAAAATGGTTTCATGTATTAAAATGATATTTTCAAACAAGATATGATATTTTCCTTAAGATTTATTTTTAAAATATATTTCATAAATATTTTCTATTTAAGATGATTTTTTGATATTACCCATTACTTATATGAAATGGTGTAATGGTTCCATTCATATTAATTCTATGAATGGGTTATGCTTAATGAAATAGTCTTTCTAAATATAGTTTCTCTTTTAAGGCTAGTATGTTTATGAAATATGGTTCTCTTTCACTGGTTATTATTTAGCTGATATAATTTGAAACATGTATTTTTTTCATAGATTATTCTATGTTTATATATTTAGGATACCCATTTCATTTTATGGGTAAAGATATGATTTTGTTAGGATTTTTTGTCCCATGTATTTATGATTAAACTATGAAACAGGTGGGGCCTATATCTCCCTCCGATGAATTGGGTAATGACGTATATCCCTTGAGATAGACTAAGATAGTCTTTGGAGTAAACCATGACTAATAAGATGATCATGTGAGTTAACCGTGACTACCATGTTGGTTTGAGGAGTGAACTCATGCTACTAATATGGCCATGGGTGTGTTCCATGACTACTAAGATGATATGAGATGTGAACTCATGCTACTATGATGTACATGTGAGTGAACCATGACAACCAAGATGGTATGGGGAGTGAACTCATAATACTGATATGGTATTTTAAATAATTCATTGGATACCATTTAAAGCATATTGTATGCTTATGTGCCTAAAATAATTCCATGTTTTATTCCAATGTTATTATTTCATGGATTATGGTCTTCATTTCCTTATGATTTGTGTCTTATGAACTGGTATTATTTATTAAATGATTCATGTATATGTTCATTGTTATGAAAGGTATGATATTCCCTTTTCATTATCCGAATCTCACACCCATGTGCTCATAATTAATCTTAAATATCTCTCTTATTTTCCCATACAATGTAGTTGAGCTCACCATTTTCATATGTTTCCATTCCCGTTGTTATGAAGATTGGTTTAATGTAGAATTACTAAAGGTGGAGATATTTATGGGATATTTTTAAGATCATTCAAAAGGATATATGAATTTGTTTTCATGGTTTAGAAAACACTAAACAATTATGGTCCTCATGTGTGTACTTTTGAAATGCAGAAAATAATCATTTAAAATGATGTAATATCCATATATGTTAACCCTGGGATGCTATAGATTATATAAAATTAATGGTTTAGTCAAACTATATAAACTAAGATGATTAATCATTAGTGATATCCATATTAAAATTTCTAAGGATATGACTAGGGAAGTCTTTAAGGATATATATAAGGATGTGTTCACAATTATGAAAATATCCTAGAATTTCAATAAAGGAAAGTGTGAGTTTTTTCCTAGAAATACACCCCTATGTAGATAATAGAAATTGATGTGACTCTGGCATAGATGGACCTAGGGGTCACAACTCTAACATGTTGTTCTAGGCTTGATTCTAGATAATCGGGTACACGATAATAGGCCTTGCTTCACAGTTGGTTTGAAAATTCCAAGGGATATGCTTTGTGAATACAAAAACTCTTTACGAACCATCATGAATGATTTAAACATAAGTTGGTTATGAATATCCTCTGGTGAACCTAGGGAATATTATATTAAGAAAGGTTTTGTTATTTAGATATCCTATAAGAAATTTTTTTCATGACTATGTGGTTTTAGGATATGATAAGTAATGCTCACACTATTTTTCTAGTTTTGGTTAATTGTAGTAACTGGAAGGAATTGGATTAAATTTTAATGTTATGGATGATGTGTTGATGAGAATTCATGTTGGATGCTCATTGGAGTGAGAGATGTTGTGATAATGAAATTTTTTTCTCAAGGTAATTCATAATGAAATATACCTTCACCATCTCTCAGACACACCAAGAAAGAGAAAGAAAAATTTAACTGAGAGTTCGGGTAATGGACACCCCATATGAAAGAATATTTAGTTTCCTCTATTTCAAATATTTCAAAATAATCACATAATTGTTTTTTTATAGGAACTAGATTTTGTTTTGACTATAGTAAACAAGGACTCAAAGAATGTAACAGTAAGGGAACAAAGAAGAGTTTGTTTAATGAAATGAATAAGACTAATTTCCACCCTAGGACATCATATAAGGTTATTTGTTTTAAGTTTGTATTAAATTTTTATTTTGAAAGTAATTGTCCCAAGAAGACATATCCTAAAGGGAACCATCCATGTGGTGAGAGTAAGTGTTACATTGATGGTGATGATGGGACTACATATTTAAATTTAATTGGAAGAGGTAGCACATGAGCCTCAGCCCAGTTGGTGAGGTATCCTTAAGTGCTTCCACATGACCCAGGTTCAAAACCAGGTAGAGGCATATTTCAAGGTACTGTAGCAGTACTGTACACTGTGCGGGTACTATAGTAGAATTGGACGTTGTGCACATACTGTGGTAGTTATTGTAGCAGCTACTGTTCGGTACTGTAGCAGCTAGAACTATTCACCTTGGGCCATCAGTTTGGGCTTGGAGTCTTTAAAGATTTTGGGCCACCCATTTATTTCGGTTAGTAGGTATTTCGGGCCACCTTAAAGGCATTCGGGCCACCTCAAGGCCTTCGGGCCACATGCAGTTTCCACATACACACTACAGAAAAAAGAGCAGCCCTAGAAGAGGATTCAGAGCAGGTGCACTCACTAGAGTAGAGCCAAATGGATTTTTCAGAATTAGAGGGTATGTATATGTCTTTGGGACCAGCCTGTTCTTGCACAAGAAGCCTATCGAAATGACCATGAGAAGTTGGAGAGCTACTCTCATGATGCAGATGATGGGGAGGGGAAGTTCCTTGTAGATAGTTTGGTTGAATTCCCTAAGACCTTCGGGTCATGTAATCTCTTAAGCCTACGTTCCATGTAATCTCTGAGCCTACATGCCTTTTAAGGTTTCCCCCTCATCCCTTGAAAGGGGGTTATAAAAAATCAATAAAAATGAAGGTCTTTGGGCCATTCAGGCTTAAAAGAAGATGTATTGTATAATAATATGTGGTATCCTTGTTAGTGGAATACATATTATGTGGGATAATAATTGTTTTACTTATATGGTTTCATGAAGTATGTTATATTAATAGTTAAATATATAAGTATTTTTCAATTTTTTTTCACTCTCGATTTACAAGAAAACATTGATTTTTTTGATGGAATATAATAGTGATATAATGTAAAGGTGATGTCCATAAAAAACACAAGATATAGTGAATGATAACCCTTATTATGTTTCTTATTTTATGATAATTTTGTATGGATAAATATAAGTTTGATATGAATAAGTAAATTAGATGATAATGATTACAGTGTATCTAATTTAGGACTTGTTGAAAATTTGTTCATTCTATCGGGGCTATGGATTACAACTTATTGGATTTATGTAATATATCCATTAATTTGTCGAATAAGGAATCATGCCTATTTTCCAAAAGGGGTTTATGGTAATTTAATTCGTTACCATGTTCCAAGAGAATTTACCATGAGGGTATTCACATGGTTTTAATGTGACAACCAAGAAATACATCGTGATATATGGGGAATCAAGGATATGAAAGTTTCAATACAATCATTCTATGATCTTGGATTTTCATATTTAAGATGGGTTATAAGTTTATCTATTTAAGAAATTTTTATTTTAATCGTCCATGGAAGTATTTATATATTACGATTATATTACAAACCTTTGGTAAAAGGATATTTAGTGAAAAACCTTATTTTAAGGATTTCTATCATATTTTTGTAGTTGTAGTCTTGTGGTTTCATAAAATGTCACCTTGTATGTTGGGTGTAAACCAATAAATTTTGGTAAGGCCATGTGTCATAAACCCATGACTGATGGACAATATGGGTTTCACGTCTACAATTGTCCTACACAATTTCTTGGTAAATGTAAAATTAATTTTTATGAATAATTAGTTATGATGAAACAATTAGGTTACTTATTATGTTAAAAAATTTATGTATTATTCAAATTCATTTCTTAGAATAGTTGTATATAAATAGTTACACATTTCATTCTTCAATGATCATTAAGATATGCTAAAAGTGTATTTTAGCACTTTTGTCATAAATGTTAATTTCTATACGTCCCTTACATGATGTAATGGATGAATAATAAATTGATAAAACCTTGAACTGTTGCTTATATAAATATTTCAAGTACGTATATTTCATTATATTTATTTTCAATAAAATAAGTACTCAATCGTAGGATAAAGATCAAAAGAAAATGTGTTGTCCTAATACAATATTTTTTTCAACCAATGGCCTTTTAAATCATCAATTATTTATGACATTGAGGCCCTCGAAATTTCTTTGGTCATTAAATTGTTTTTCATTGGTGACCTAAATCACCCATATACATATTTACACTTTTCCACCATGTCCAATATTTACTCCCATCTTATTTTGTTTTACGTGGAAACCACGTAAAATGATACCTTCAGTTACCATTATGGTTCCAACAATTTATTTTTAATGAATCTTTTAGTATTATTTTTAATAATGTGGGATATAAACATTCAGGTATTAAACCTCTAATAACCGAGATAAATTTCATGGGAATATTTCATTTTAAGTGGGGTTGAATGTAACACCTCTGGATTTTGGGAATTTTTTTTTGAATTAATGTATCTTTTTTGTAATTTTCCTTTAACATGACGTTAGAATGAGTTGTTTTCACACACACACACACAGACACACACATATATATATATTAAAAAACTATTTCAAACGTTCATTTCACATGCAATACTAACTTTTCATGTTCTACATGAAATATCTACATGGCTTGCGCTACACGAAACACTGACCTCGCGTATGTTACAGACAACAAGGATGTTTCTACAAAACATCATTTTATTATAAAAAATATTTAAATGAGATAATTATAAAATATCCATTAATAAGAGTTATATTAATAGCAATAAATAATTTTTAAATATTATTTATATTTTTTTAATACAGAGAAATCATATTGGTAATGAATGATATGAGTTTTTGTAATGTCCTTTTCTGTTTTCTAGAATGAAGCACATTTAATTATAAAATTAATTTTAAGAAAAATTAAAATTAGATTTTCATATAAAATTTATTATTAAATTTATAATTTTGGAATTAGATTAATGTTTATTTTTGTTATTTTTCTCCAAAACTACTTTTTTATGATTTGTGAAAAATAATTTTTTTAGTTTTAAATTTCTTTTTCATTTAAATAATTAATAATGATAAATTATATTATAAATTTGTTTTAAGGTAAAATTAGATCAATAATACATATATTAATACAATTTAAATCATTATAATAATTTTCAAATTAATATTGATTTAAAAATAATAATAAAACGTTTAACTTCATTCTACATTATAAACCTGTAATTTCATCTCTTCTGCAGGATTATCATTTTTCTAAATTTTCCCGCTTCTTATGAATTGAATTTAGCAAAACCAAAATATTACGTTGTAATAACTATAATATATCGAGTCTAATTATATCATATTTATTTTTTACCAAAATGTTTAGAAAACCAGATTGTAATTAATAATAGAAATTAAGGTCAAATTAATCTTAATTAGGGACTTAACTTAATCAAGGAGCCCAAATGGCCTACAAAGTCATAGAAAACCCATATTATGGGAATATTTCAGAAATAAACCTTCCATTATTCATTTATTTTGGTTTTTATGTCTTATATTTTGTATGAATTTGTGTATAACTAACTAGTTTTCAAAAATTCAATGTGAGTACTTTTTTCCTTCCCGATAAAAGGTCACCACAACCCCTACATCCTGACACCTCTCAATCCACATAGAATCAACCAAGATATGCCAAATGAACTTTCAGAAAACGATCCATTATTCTTAGAATTATTATTTTTGGAATAAAACAAATCCTTGGAAACATTTTAGAACAAATAATAGTAGTTACCCGAATTAGAGGTAATATCCTCTCTCACGTCCTTTCTTTAATTTTCTTTTGCAACCCTCTTCCAATTTAATTTTTACATTCTTATATAAATAAAAATAATTACTCAATATAATATTTGATTTTATTAAGTTTTTTCAACCAACACATCCACACACCTTAATCCAATAGATAATGAACATGATGTTTATGTGTACAGTGAACTATTGCCTCATGAAATGATGGTTGTTCAATATTCATTACTCCTACTCACAATAGATATTTGGATTCAAAATCTTTTTATATATATTATAAATTATATATATTATTAATTTAATATTATTTATTACATTTTCAACAGAAATAATTTTTAATTTTCATTTGGTGTTTGTATGATAAATTCCATTAAGGAAGTGCTGACTACTTCCCTATCAATGTGATGTGATTCATTCGCTCACTACATTGAATGTGTTAAGGAAGGATATAGTGAATATATATTTTATATATGATTTATTAATGAAACATTAATGGTGGAATATTTATATGTATATTCTAATTTCTTTTTCTTAGCATAACACATAAATATAAATAGCGTTCATGCATATGTACTGCCTACCGTCTCCATGAATAGTGTATTCAGTTTAATTATTGTATGTCATGTAACTAATTATAATAAAATATATTGTATATGCATGATATTTATATCATAGTTTACATTAGTGACTCATTATATTAGTATAAAGACCAATAATATAAAAAATTAAGACACATACGAAACACAAAGAGAATATTACATGAAGTGAAACCTTAACATAGAATGGTTAACAAGCAGGTAAAATTAGTGAGTAATCATACCATATATGGTTTTAAATATAATAATATGGTTATGTAAATGAATTATAATGAATTTATATTTATTACCAATGTTTTTTGAATGAGTACTATGAGAGTCAAGACATATTGTAAATGGATTTCATCTCACTTTTTATCTCCATGAGATACATTCTATGTTCGCCTCTAATTGCTTTTGTTTGGAGTTTTTATTCCCCATGAATTTATAATATTTATCTTATATATAAATTTATGGTAATTGACTTATCCATTTTATGACCATTAATTCATGGGGTTTATGTTTCATAATTTCCCAAATCAGTAAAATATTTTTTTCCTAATTTCCCTTCTTTGAGTGTCATGTTTTGTTATGCACTGAAATTATATTTTGATGTGTATGTACTTATATTTTAATTTCTATATCATGAAATTAAGTATTATAATTAAATTTTATGATTTATTTAATTGCATTTTTTTTACATGGAGAGTGTGAACCAAAGTTACAATTTTTAAGATTTTAATGAGAGAATCTAATCACTTTTCATGATTTTTTTGTAAATGTGTACATTAATGATATATAAAAATGCATCTCTCATGGAGTACATGATTTTTCTTCTACTCTGCTTATTAATTATAAAATCATACATGGTACCATATTTCTACTATTTCATACAATAGATTGTTATGAATGTGTTTTTAAGTAATAATGACTTCACCATATCTTCATTTAGAAAACCATGCTCTATAAATGAAGATTTAATGTATTTTATAATAATATCCAAGTATAATTAGAAGTCATTTTTATTCCATTTTCTATTATTACCAATGATTTCAAATGAATACTTTTTTTCACTTTTTAAAAGATGATATTTTCTAACATATTTTTCGTGCCAAAGGAATGTCCTTTTTTATCTCATATGAAATGTACTTATTTACCAGCCATCATATCCTTAATACTAAAGTATATTTTTTAAAAGGTTAATTTGGAAGAAAATTTTGTTAAAATTAATATTAAAGAAAAATTGGGTTGAAAACATTTTTAGTCATTCATTATATGTTTTCAAAGTGTTTTCAATGAAAATAAAATTCAATTATTTTGAATCAAGTTTTATATGTTTATAGGGAAAATTGTATTAAAAATGTAATCAAAAAATATTTATATGTTTTCAATGTGGATTCAAAGAAATGGTTTTAAAAATGATTTCATCTCCTTTTATATGTTTTCATGTTAATAAAACCAAAATGTTTTGATGTTTTAAATATGTTTTAAAATTATTCTCAAAGAAAATTGTTTTGAAAATATTTTGACAATCATTTTATAAGTTTTCATGGAAAATGATTTTAGAATGATTTAATGTATTTTTTAAAATCATTCATATTTTTTCTGTCAAATTGATTTTCAAATGGTTTCATGCATTAAAATATTTTTTGAATTAAAAATAGATATTTTCCTCAAGAAATGTTTTTGAATGAAATTTCGAAATTATTTTCCATCTAAGATGAATTCCATTAATGTTGATAATTAACTTTTAGGAAATGATATAATGGTTCAATTAATATTCTGTCTATGAATGGGTCATAATACAATTTAGGGGCTTTATGAAACCCATTTATCATATAGAGGTTATATTTTTATGAAATCAGCTTCACTTTAATGGGTTATTATTTTGATGAAATAATTATGAAACCTATATCCTTTTACACATGTTATGATATGTTTACATATTTATGATACCCATTTAATTTTATGGTTTAAGATATAATTTTTTATGATTTTGTGTCATATGTAGATTTGATTTCACTATATGACGGTTGATACCTTTATCTCCCTCCAATAAATTCGGTAAATATTTATATCATATGAGATGGACTAAGATTGTCACGGGAGTAACCTCTAACCACTATGTTAACCATGGGAGTGAGCTGTCACTACAATACTATTATGAGAAGTGAACTCATGCTACTATAATGGATATTGGAGTGAAAAATGACTACTAAGATGGCATGAAATGTGAAATCATCCTACTAAGATCACCATTTGAGTGAACCATGACTATAGAAATGGTATGGGGAGTGAACCCGTACCACCATTTTGGTTTTTGAAACTATTCCTTAGCTACTATGGAAATCATGTTATATGATTCAGTGTCTTCCAAAATTCAATGTTTTATTCCTATGTTATACATTCTTGGATTATGTTTTTTATTTACATATTATTCATGTCTTGTGAACTACTATGCTTTATGGAATTATTTATGTATATGGTCTTTGATATGCAGGGTATGATCTTTAATTTTCATAACTCATAATTATTCTTACATATCCCCATTATTTACCCTTACTGAGCATTTGAACTCACCCCTTTCTAATGTTTCCTTTGTCCAGGTTTAGATCAAATTTCTTAGGTATTTTTAACAAATTATGAGATCATTATGAGAGATCTTGAATATCTGTCACTATGATTAATGATTTAGTTTCCTTGTTTCCAATGCAAGTAAACTATTATGGTCACCAGGCATATATACTTGTAATGTACTGAATATTCCTCTAAAGAGATGTAATATCCCTATATATTAAGCCTGGGTTTATATAGTGCCTATGAAAATGTTGTTTTATAGGGAGGATTCATTAACTAATTATTCAATGACATGAAGGTGGTTTGTGTAATAAGTAATATCCATGAAGTTTTCGAGAAATCTAAAATTTGTGTCACCACATAGTGAAAAAAGTTTCATGGTGAGGAGATGTTAGAAAAATTACTATAATTCTTTATAAGACTATAGGGTAGAATGGGAATATCTTGTATTTTACTATGTTTATAAAATTAACCATATGGGATTTATACCTTATTCATTTCCCCCCTTGAATTTCCTAAACTATGAGAATGATTTGTTTTTCATGTGATGGATTGAATTTTTCTTATGTTTCCCTTTTAATTTTTTCTACCTAATTTTTATTCTCATTCTCTATAAGTTCAAGGTGTTTAGAATTGGACCATTATAGTCTATGGATAAGGTTGTATAGATTTGACCAATGTGCTTTCAGTTTAATGTATTGACATAGTTAGACATAATATGGGAGACATCGAAAAACGTCCTAATTAGAATACCCAAGGTCAAGAGTTCTCTAACATACTTATGATAGGTATGTAGAAATGTTTTAAATCACATATTGAGTTCCTCTTGTCCTAAGAATTGAAAAGGGAAAAATCATACATGGTAGGTCCCGTAACACCGTATGAAGTTCGGTTCCACCTCGACGATGTCTGGCTCATGAGTATCCGAAGGCTTATTATATTGGACAATGATTTCACCATTTGGTGGATATAAATCCATTCAGATTCAGTTTATTGGCCAACTAAGTGATATATTTTTTTGATTTCAAGGGAAATTAATGGCATGTGGAATCCCGAGTCCTAAAATACATGAAGTGTGGCACAAGTGTTGAGGTTATTTTAGAAGATTATGGAAAAACCATGTACTCTGGTTAACAAAAGAATTTCTCCTATGGTCATTCGATAAGGAATGAAAAAGGGAGATAATCTATATAGTTTATCATTAGTTATTTGGGTTTTTATTGTGTTGTTTTTACCTCATCTTACCAATACATTTTCCTTAAATTTTGACATCATGTGGTAAATATTCATTCTCAAGAAAGTTTATCATCATGTGGTAAAAAAATTTTTCATGATGCTCAATGTCATATGGTAAGGATGTATTTCTGTGGATTTTATCATCATGTGGTAAGGATGTTTATCCCCTACCACAAAATGGTGGAATATTGTTCGGAACCATGAATGGAATTAAGTATGTCACTATGTATCCAATGGTGACAGTAACAATCCATATGTAGTTCTTAAACCATAAACTCTGTATTCGTTGGTCTTGCTTGTATGGAGTGATGGGTATTGTTTACATTATTTTTTTGTAACTGATTATATTATTAGAGGCATAGGTCAAACTACATATCCTATAATGATATAAATCGAGACATACATATTTTATTAAGGGGAAATGCATTTTAGAATCATGTTTCATGAATGAATATAGGCTGATGTGAAAAATTGTAATATTGTAGTGGCACCCAAATATTGTTGTTTAAGAATCACTACATATCTCAGGATAATGGGAATGAATCCATACATAGTTTTTGAAATTTATTGTATTTTAACATCATGCAGTGAGAAAACTTGAGAATCCATTTGAATTGATCAGAATATTGTCGTTCAGTCCAAGGGTAAATGTCTGACAATCACTACATATCTTTTGGGAATTATAATAAAACCACATGTAGTTATTTTGAATCATTTAGTTTAATTTATTTTGGGGTGGACTCATGGTATGCCTTTCAAGATCTCTTTTTTGGGGACCATGACATTTCTATCGAAGCTGATATGCCTTGTTCGTATGGGAAATCCATACCAAAATTCCAAAGCCCATGTGAGAAAAGATAAGTGTGAGAAACAAGGAATGAGAGGGGTCCCAAGAAAATGAATTTAAGAGTTGGAAAGGGGTATTTTGTATCATTTGGTGGTTGGACTAGGATATAGGATCTATTCAACAATATATATCTTATAGAAAATGAGTATCAAGCAACACATTTTTCTAGAGATCCATGAAGTTTAATACCATGTGGTATAGATGCGGGAAGATTAACATGAATGAAGATGAATATTATAGATCTATGTAGTTTTATGTCATGAATTATGGACATTAGGTCAGCCGTCATTATGGGGGAGTTCTAGATTCATCCAGCTTTACATCGTGTGGTAAGGAAATTGGATCACCCAACATGAATGAAATGTCATACTATGGTTGAGACCAGGAATAATGATTCATGAATCACTACATATCTTGTGAGAGTACGTTTCTAGCCATACATAGTTCTAAAAAAACCATGCAGTTTGAGATCATGTGGCCAGGATAATCATCATAAAGTTTAACATCATGTGGTGAGGAATGATTTGTACAGTTTGACATCATGTACTGAGGAAGAATTATATGGCTTACTCTGATGTGGATTTCCTAACCATTATTCAATGTGTGATATAGAATATTGCTTCCTTATGATTGTTATGTATTTTGGGAACATTATCCTATGAGTTAGTGAAAAGATGAGGTAATATGGGATCAAAATGGTAATATATCATCGATCGCATGACATTTCAAGTGATGGGGACTAGTTCTTCCTTTTTAGTAGAATATTATACATTTAAAATATTTATAAAAAATATCCAATGGTCATACTCCAATGATTCACATGGGTGGTCCCCAAGCCATTTAGTGTTTCATAAAATATGTCATCATCCACCATTTGTTTCTTACCTCCATTCATGTAAGCATTTGGTTCAGCACGTGTGGATCTGTAAGTATCGAAGGGGGCATTATCACCATGCAATAACTCTACCTTCCTATCTGATGCTGAATATATATCCCATATATTTATATCGCACACAATTTATCATCTTATGACCTGGACGTTCTCTGTGTTGTTTGTATTCATGTAGATAGGATGAAAATATAGGTTCTTAGGTAAGGATATAGAATATAGAAAACCCTTTTCATCTCATTATTATGAGAATAATGTCATGGGATGTTCTATAATACCCATACAATTCAATTCCATGTAAAAAGGGCACAAGCAGTGTAGTTTAAAATTTTATGATGAGGACATGACCCATACAGTTTAACTTTTTGTGGTAAAGATGTGTACCATGCGGTTTTCACATCGTGATATAAGGATATCATTTATGTATTTTCCAGTATTTTGATGAGGATGATAGATATATAGTTTAATTCTTTTTGGTAAGGAGATGAGCTATGTAGTTTAATGTCTGGAGGTAAGGACATCATCCATGTAGTTAACGTCTTGTGGTAAGAATGATGGACATGATGTTTAATGTCTGATAGTAAGTACATGAGCCTTGTACATTAATGTCTTGTAGTAATGACTAGGGACGAATTACCTATTAGTATAGTGGCTCTTCCAAATGATCTTGGACAACTCATATTCAAATTGCATGAGTTTTGGAATACTTCAACGATACTAAGCTTGTACATACTAGTTCATCCAACCTATCCTTGAAGACATCTATTCTCGAGAAATCAATGGAAGGGTTAAAAGTTATCATGTCCTTTCAAGACCACATCATTGTCCTTCCTCATTATTGGGAGTTTCATCATGTTGTTTACGTTAGAACAATCAAAATACATAGATCTATTCTTTTTTTAAAAGTAATAGGTTCTATTCAACTTTGGACTGAAAGATTCTCATTTCTCATTGGGAGGTAGGGGATCATGATCTGTGGCACAATCAGTGCACCATGTTAGATTGATTAAATTACTGGAGTAGGTATTTAAGTGTTGATGGTTTCAATATCCCGATTTCCATCTATATCTAATGAAAATACTTAATGGTAAATAAATCCTCTATTGTTTTCCCAAGATGTTGATGGCAGGGGAGTTGATTGTCATGGACTATAATCCCATTCTCCCTTATAATTATCATTATTAAGAGCACTATCAAAAAATTATTCATGGAATAGTAGAAATATCATGGAATATTATTATATTGGAAGGAATATACATATCACTACCGGTATTCTTGATATTGAAAACCAGGATGCTTCTCTTGTATTTTATTTATACCACCATTTGTATGGGTGCATGGATTAGTATAGAGTTTGGGGAATAGAGACTCGGAAATTATTAGTATGGGAGAAGGTTCTGAAACATTAGAGGTCGTGGAAGATGTAGAGGAATCCCATTAATTTAAAGGTCCCGAATCACTAGATGTTTTTTGGTGACATCTATGGTCATGGGGTCCCCAAAATATCCCTGAAGAGGGAGATGAAAATATAAAAATACCCCCATAACTTATGAATTTGGTGTGGTGGGACAATGTTTGGATATTTCTTGATTAGGGAATGAAAAATATGAAATTTCCACAAGCCTTGTGTTGTTGGGAATATAGATGCATAGAGGTCTTTCATAGGCTAGTACTAATACATCACCATGATGTAGGTATCTTTGGAGAATTCCAAAAATTATTTATCAATGATCCATATTCTATTGTTGGAGTATATAAATATTTTCCTATGTTGAAACAACCCAATCATACTCAAGGGGGTGGCTATTAGGAGACATGAAAACAACTTTCATATATTAATATCACGGTGAGTGGATGATTATGGGGGTTATTATGTGGACCCCAATGACTAAATCCTAAACTTCCAATGATCATATAAGAAATTTCTATCACCTTCTAAAATACCATCATGGTTGATAACTCCTTTTTTAGATGCATAGATGGTACTCCAGAGTCATCCTAGTCATTTTCTTATGGAAGAATTAGTCTAAACTTTTTCAACTCCTAAAATTATAGGAATGTATGATTGTACTCTTCAAAAGTGTCCTCATCTAGATATGATGAGGATTATGTGGTTCAATATAATATCATACTAACTGGAAAAATGGAGGCTAGTTCATCTCTATAATTGAGAATCCCATTTTAGGGTTCGATGATCATAATACTAATAAAGGGGTCAGTACCCATGATACCATTTGAGGGTTGGTGCCTATGATAATTGTTTTGGGGTAGGTTCCCATTATATGATTTGAGGGGTTGGTGTCAAAGATACCATGTGATGGGTATATTCCCATGAATCCATTTGTTGGGTCAGTTCCCATTATACCATTTGAGTTTCTAGTGCCCCTGATACCTTCTGATGGGTCGGTTCCGATGATAATGATAATCCAATGGTGGAATATGAAAAAAACCCAAACCTATTGGCCAAGTTATTCCCCCATATTCCATAGTCCATGTGGATAACTCTGATGATGTCATAGGTTCCTAAGAAGTAGTAATTTGGTATTGATTCTGGGAAACTATTACTATGCACTAGTGGACATTGAACAGACTCATGGCTTCATGATTATTAGAAATTCCTAGAGCCACATCATTTGGATACCCTTGACAGGCTCTCTGGCTGGGTGTCATAACGTTGGTTGTTGGTGTAGGCACATTATCCTCTGTAGCTTCTCTAGGAGTCATGGACATATGATAATTTTGATTACTTGAATAAATGGGATCCCTCTAATGTATCTCTTTATAGATTGAGTTGATCTGATGATTTTTTCATTCTCCTCCCTGTGGTTGGAATTTTATGTTTTGCTTTGCTCTAGGGGAATGCTCCCAAAATGGTTGAACATAGAGATAAGGGTCACTTCCTCTCCTGCAACTCGTCATGGGAAAAATGTTAAGTGGGATCTCATTCTCTGAAGGATTTTGTGACCTAATTCCATAGTCGTGATGGAGATGTTGATGTGGTATTCTTGTAAAATTACTTTCACCAACTGATGGCGGAAGTAGTGTGTTGGTGAAAATTTATGTTAGGGACACAAGATCAATGCAGTTTTTCCATCGATCTCAGGATCCATTGGAAAATTTGATGATGTCATATCAATTGAATGGAACCTTGAGTTGTCATGATATTAAAACAAGAATCTATATCAATGTTACCTTATATGTAAGAGTACAATATTGACCAATAACCTTCATAGTTATAAGGTAAAGAGGCAGTTCATTCTTTTAACCCAAGGTTCAATGTCATTTAAATAAATAGGTCAGGTTGATCATTCTTTTGTACAGCATGCACAAAAAACCCCCCTTAACAGGAAATAGGAAATCTATCCTTTTTGACCCATGAAAAGGATGAAACCATTATAGTATTCTGTATTAGTTTCAGTATTCTTTTTGTCAGTATTTATGGATTGGAATGGGATTCTCTTGATAATTTGATTGTGGGGGTTTTAAGGCCTCACTAATTCACTAACATATGTTTTTTTACCAATTTATTTTTTCCTAGAAACTCCCCTTGGTATCCCCATACCTATCTTTGTACATACCAACATTATAATGGCCTAATGTCATTTGGGGTTTTAGGACCATTGACTCTTGGGGAATCTCATTTGTCGAGAGGATGTGAGGTTGTGATCGTTTCCCCCTTTTAGGGAGAATTGTTACATACTATGGTATCCTATAATATATTTATGACATGTTCATAAAATCCTTTACAAACCCTAATAAATAATTGGTTACCAATGTTTCAATGCCTTAGTGAAGAACATATATCGATAACAACAATTTGTTATACATTATGGGCACTCTATTGATCTTTTATTTAATTATGATTCTTTATTTCATGGACAAGTTCGATTAATATAGAGTATAATGTTGAATAGGGATATGGATGAGGGTCATGGAGGTGGGATTGATCCTCTATGATGTTCCCTATGTATCCTCTAATTATAGGAATAAAAATTCAAATGGTTTGTTTTGACAACTTTAAGTACATATGTCTATATGCATCCTTGCAGTTTATCATTACATGGTAATGTTGTTAATTTAGGTCTCAGAACATAATTATGTTTCCAATGTATCCTATTTAAATCCAGAATATCAGTCTACATAGTTCTTTTTATGGGAATCTATGTTATGAGAAAATGACAATAGGGGCCTCAGGAGGGACATATGCATACAGTTTCACATCTAAGAAAAATTGGTGTTATAGAATTCTTGAGAATAACGTTTTAAATTAAACATTGATGGTTGTTGGAAAAATGGATTCACATTGGGATGGGGATTATCATGATCAACAGAGATCAGTTGAATTATATTTAAGTGTGTTTTTTATCCTAGGAGACTCACGTATTGATAAGACCACTACCATTCTCAAAGGTTTTTAATTATGTCACTCTCTTGTCAACATTTTCAACCAAATGGAAACAAATTACAAGATTGTACTCAGCATAATATGTGATGTGTCCAATAATCCTTGGAATATTGAATATTAAATTCACATATACATGAAATTTTTTTTAATATAATTATTCTTACCCACACATGGAATGAAGATTAAAAGTTTTACAACTTATTTGTGTCATGGTCAATACATGAAAACCCTTGTGTTATCTTTAGTAGTAAATGTTCTACCCCCATGTGTGTTAGCCTCATACATTCTAATTTATTAGGATTGAAATATTTAAGACCTCGAAAAAATTATTGTGGCTTGGATCTATGTTTCTCTTATTTAATAAAATTATCAACATTGGATTTTTGGATGATGTTTTTATATTCATTTTTCAAATGATTCAAAATACATCAATCATATAGACGTTTTAAATAGTTTGAGTGGTATATTTTTTTAATTTAAACTTTTTTAATACATAATATTGGATAAGGATAGGTGTCATTATCATGTATACTATAAAAGACTCAATGATACTTTTTCCTTTAATCAAATCCCTTAATCTAAAGAAAAGGAAAATAAAAATTACATCTTATAGACCAAGGTTTGATATATGAATTTGATGAGAATTTCATATGGATATATTTTAAAAAGGGATAAAAGAAATTTAAACCATAAGAATATATAGCATGAATCATTAAGTAAATATAATTCTTCAAGACTAAAATAACACCAAAAAATGTTGAAATATAAAAAAATTTAATTTTTTCTGAGAATTTTTATTTTTTTATAAGAATGTTTGTGGTTTCAGTAAGGGACCTATTTATCATTTCTAGAAGTTCACCCATGAAATGAGAATTTATTGGTAAATAATGATCGCCAAACATAGACGAATTAAGTTTTGTGTTCTAATAGGTGACTATAAGATAATACATTTTTAGGGATTCAAGAGAGAGAATTCCAAAATGTGGATCTGCAAACCCACACTCTTGGGTATTTTGTTAATCACATCCATTAAAGATGTTTTTTTTATAAAATGTGAGATGGAAAAATTATTTATTCTATATAAAATCCATTATTTAAACATTATATATCAAAATAAAAACAAAATCCCATGAATGGAAGGTTTTGTTTAATTAAGATCATCTATATACGAAACATATTTTATGATACATGTGATAATTTAACCATAATTAAAACATCTGAGACAACCTTATATACATATCATATGTTAAATTCATCTTAATAACCCGAGGAATGGAAAAATAAAAAATTTTCAAAGTCAAATGCATGGTAAGTGGAAAAGTATCATCATTATGTTTTCTTGGGTTAAATTATATGTATATAAGAAAAAATGGGTTAGTAATAAGTATTATATTGAGAAGTTCGTGGAACTATATGATTTTTCAATATGGAATGATAAATGTCCATATAAACTAAAATGATAAAAATATACTACGGAAAAAAATTCAAATATAATGAAGATGATTTTTGGATCATAATCAAAAAAATATGATAAATTATTACATATGGACAATAAATATTGACTGTTTGAACATATAAAATATTATCATTTCTATTCACTATTTTTTAAATATATCTCTTAATAATAATTTCAATTAACCATAATAATATAAATTATATACATAATCATTTTATATCACAATCAATTGAGAAAATATATTGATGAACACGTGCATAAAAAACCTTTTGAACAACGAATAAAATGATTATTCCCACATACAAAAATTTAAAAAATTTAATTCAATAAAGCTATTACAAACCATTATTGAACAAGTATAAAATCATCATTTCTGAAATGATCCTTGTGAATGAAGAATAATGAGATAATTTCTACATAATAAATATTGGGTGAATCATTATTTTTTCATTTATATGATTATGTTATTGACTAATGAATAAATCTATTATGTAAAAACATTATTTTTCACCTAATAGATATAAAAACATAACCTATGAGTTAATGAGTGATATAGGACTCCACCATTGAATCTATCATGCATTTTTTTGAACTATAAATCAAAAATTCATTAAATCATGAATAATCCCTAGAAATAAAAATGTGCATAATAAAATTTCAAGAAATAATCACTAGAATTTTCAATTAGAATTTTAATAGTTTATAACCTATCTGAAATTACCCTAATGGGTATTTAATATGACTATTTAGAGGTTGGTTAATGAAAATTAATGTCAATTGAAAAAATTAATTTGGGGAAAATGTGAAAAAATTTATCCATATCATATAAATATTTTTGAGATAACACTTTTAACTTAGGCATATATTATAATGTTACGAGTGACATTGAAATTTCATTGTTGTAATGTCCTCTACTAGGAAAAAAATTGAATTTTCAAAATCATTATTTACAAATAACCATCAACTAATGTAGTTATACGAAACTATAATGGATTCAAAAATAACATTTGGAAATATCTAGTAAACATTTACTTCTTTATAAAACAATCAAAAAATGAGCCTCATGAAATAAAAAATGGTATAAAAAATATGATATTTAATTTTAGGTAAACATTCAAATTTAAAAATAATCAATAATAAGTTATCCTGGAAAATAAATAATGTTTTTCAAAAATACATTTTTTGTAGAATTAAAAAATTTATTTTGAATGGATGTTTATCCATATTTTATTGAAATACCTTTTCAGAATACCCACTTCATAAAAAGAGTAACAAAACACCCTTTTGATGCACGACGAAGATAATTATGATGGTAAAATGATATAACACATAATTTTAATTTTAATTTTAAAATAAATAATTTTTGGTAATGTAAAATATATACAACTAGATGAAATCACTATTAAATATGATGGCAGTTACTTAAAAAATTGATATACTTTTTAGCAATAAATGCATCAAGTTAAAATATTTGAATTGAAGAAATTAACACCATAGGGAAATATAATTTACCATAAAATGAAATCATATATGTGAAAAAATGTACATGTAAGATTGAAGTTCAAGAAGAATCACTCATTATCAAAAAAGGGAGATCAATTAAAAAATACCCTTATAAATAAGTTATCATTTGAATCAAAAAACATATATAGAATGAACAATTTTTGAATCACCAAACACAATGAAATACATTAATACAATAAAATATATTTACTATGATGTAATCACTCTATATAAATGATTTTTTTGTGAGTAATAATAAATATGTATCAATTAATTAAATTTTATTCAATAAAAACATTACCGTAAATACCGACATGCAACAAAGAACTTGAATATAATTGAGTACATAGATCATACCCTTGAGGATTCCTTTGTAAGGTCATAATAGGGATAAAATATAATGTCCATATTAATTTGAAAAATAAATAGAATTATTGTGGAAGAAAAAAGGGAACACTCTAATGAAGAAAACATTAATTTTTATGGGTGTATAAGGGGTGGTGATAGACCCCATTTTTAAGTTCTCATGATGGAAATTTTATAAATATTTCATCTTAATATAATAATATAATTAGTATACCCTGTCTATAAGACTAAATAATTTTATATAAGGCTATGGATATATGATTAGGTAAATAAAGAGCTCAATCAATCAATTAGAATCATTATTTTAATTTTTTTTGTCCTTTTACTCACTGTTTTAACAGATGTTATCATTTTTGGATTTTATAGTAGTAAAAAGTGTTTTTCTAAAGAATTAATTGTTTTATGGGTGAAAATAAAATGAAATTTATAACTCACTAATATTTTATTGGATAAAAAATCATTTTAAATTGAGTATGTACAACAAAAATAACATCAATAATTGATAATATAACACATTAATACATTATTATATATAATTTTTTTAAATAAATTCAATCTCTTTGACCACATGAGTATTATAGTTAATCAATTTTAAAATAAATGTGATACTCTATTAAATAATTAATATTTTAATATGAATATTGTAACCTATATGTAAATTTGTAAGGTATAAATCAGAATTTCTACACTATAAATGTAACATCCCAAGTAAGTAATGAATAATAGATATTTTTATCCATGTCTATTAATGATTAAGATAGTGTTTTAGAAGCTTAAAATGAAAATAAATACAATCTTATGCATGGAATAAACTAATATTCTTAAAAGATTGTTTTACTGCCTTTTGATGGCAAACCATTTTTGAATCTATCTTTTGACAATTTTATAAACTATGTTTGTCAAAATAAACTTATTCTTTATGATAGGGACATCAAAATTTACCTTGTGTGAATTTTTGGTATTTTTCTGACAATGTTCATTTTTTAATGAATAGTGAAAAATACTGCATTTTACGTCAAAACTTATTTTTAATCTAATTTATTTATATGATTAGATTATGTTTGAAGTGGTTTTTAAGTGAAATTAGAATAAATTTTTACCATTTTATCCAATGGTGGTCATTGGAATCAATTTCACTTTGAAATTAGACTTAAACTGGTGTCAATCTTTTGATACTTATTGTTTTGTAAAAACACGCTATTTGCTCTGGCAGCGGGAATTAATTATTAAATTAATTAATTTGACTTATATGATTTGAATTTTGTAAAATAGACTTCATTTTTGAATTCGGAATATCAAATATAGCTTAGGGTGAATTTTTGGTAATTTTCTGAAAAACTTCAATTTTTGATGAATAGTGAAACCACTAAGTGGTATTCAAGCAAACTGATTTTTCAGTTAAATGAAAGTTTACCACTTATGTGTATTGAATTTTGAAAATCCATTATACATGGTTGTCATTAAGAAGTAAAATGTGGTTCAATGAGAATAAAATAATTTTTTGGTGAATAGTAACTTATTATGTTTTTAATCGCGATTAGTGGTAATTAGTGTAGTTTAAGGTATAAATAATGCTTTAATAATATGAAATGACCTAGACACATGTCCCAACATTATTGGTTGTGTCATGGCCGACCAAGACAAGCCATGGGTCAACTTGGGGACCCTATGGAGACATTTTGGTTGGGAAATGACATAAATAACTTTTTATTAAATGTTAAAGTAAAAATGACACAAACATAATACGTTTTATGAAAAAAAATTTCACATGGGGTTATAAAGATCAGATATTTTATTATAAATAGTAATTGGAAAGATAAAAAGATTTCCTACATCATAGTATATTTTTTATGATTTTTAGACATTAAATAAATTAAATTATTTATGACATAATAATGATGCAGCGATGACATCATTATTTGACGATTTAAATAAAATGGAAAGATAATGTAAAATCTATGAACTACACATGGCCAAAACCAATTGTATGAGTGGATTTCAAACCCTTATCACCTTATCCACGAATTATATCAATGTGGGACCTTTTGAAACCGAAACACATTTTCAAATAAAGTAATATTTCTTTACTTTCCAAAAGTGCCCCTCCTCTCCTCTTATAAAAGGCCCCCACCTCTACCTAATTTCACACACTCCTCAAGCCTTTGGCTCGGCCAAACCCTGCCCATTTACTCTCTACACATCCCTCTCCTCATCCTAGAGGATTCCCTTTGGGCAGAATCTTTTCAAAGGAAGCCCTTAGGCTCAAATCAAAAGGAGTTACACTTTTAAAGGTAAGTCATTCTCTCATGTTCATTTGTTTTATTTTGCTTCCCCAACCCCCTAAACTCTTTTTATTTACTTATTTTGTAACAACAACAGCATATTAAATATACAAGGATGTTGTTAGAAGATTTATTTGAGCTACACTCTCACACAACTACATCAAATGGTTAAAGAACATACGGTTTCCGTGGATGGCGAAATTCTGCCTCCCGAAACGATGATTGTTCAATACTCATTTAACAACTTCAAAGGTGGCCATTATGATGTCACTATTTTTATATATGATATATAATATGTTTATGTTTTCCTTAATCTTCTGTTTTTTTTTCATTTTGGGAATACCTTTATGGTTCCCATTATGGGTAATCACGATATCTTCATTTTAGGAAGTGTGGACTACCGCCCCCTGAAAGTGATTTGATTCGTTAATACCATATATGGGATGTGTAAAGGATAAAGTTAATGATATTATATATGTTATTATACTGGAATTATAATATAATCTTTTATCATTATGATTCCATTCCAGAAAATATGAAATAGATATGGAAGTAGCGTTCATGTGTACGTACGGCTTACCGTCTCCATGAACGGTGCATTTCATTTCTTACCTCTAAATGTGATGTAATATTATAAATACATGTATATGATGAATATATATGATATATATGTTATCCAAATCATTAATATCATTCTGGATATAACAAACCTATGACCAAATTAACAACATGTAAGTGTAAGAAGTCTATTTTTGACTTAAGAACCAAATACCGACAAAATGAACATTATTTAATTAACTGATTACATGATGTTCATAACATGGTATAAAAGGAATAATGAACTTGAAAAAGATTCATACGCAAGTGGAGATTATCTCAAGTTTATTATTCAGGAGATTAAAGAACGGTCGGGTCAAGTTGGATACGAGGTATGGGACTTCTTCTCAATCTCCTTTCATTGAGGCATATTTTATTTTATACACAACTTTCTTTTATACGGTGTATAAACCCCTTTGACTTTTACGTTTATTCAAAAGTAATCTTTTTTATACGAAGAGTTTACTAAACGACAAAAGGGAATGTTTTTGTCGTACGTATGCGGCGACAACGACTTCTCCGCCGCCGTGACCGTTATTTGAGTTTCAGCTTCCTCTACAAGTCATACCTTTTTTTTAAATGAAAAATAAATACCATGTTTTACTTTGGTATTAAAAATGGTTTTCATAACGTTTTTATTATATCGATGTGTTGTATTGATATCTTGTGATTGAAATGTGGAAATGTTATGTTTCCTTTATGCATGTTTTATGTGATACGATTATGTTATGGTTCTTGGGCATTATTATGAAGACGGGTGGTTCCGTGATAAACTAAGGGCGGGTGAGCCCGATATAGCTCTCCAATGCATTGGGTAACGCGAAGGAGTGAAACGTTAAGGTTTCTCCGAAGAGATTTAGGGAATATACTGTGATGGGTATTCCAAACGTAACCAAGAGGGTTACTCCCTACGTAAGAATGTTATGAATGAATCAAGTTACCTTTATGTCTTATGATTTCTATGATTTATTCATGATTTTATGAGGTATGTTAAAGTGCCTATGTTTTATGGGTAAAGTATGATTTCATTCTTATTTATATATGAACTCATGTTTCCTTTCCATGTTTTTTTATAACCCATACTGAGTTTTTATGCTCATCCCAAGTTTTTGAAATGTTTTTCACAGGTCAAGGGAAAGGTACATGATAAGATTATAGAGTCAAGGATGTGTCAAGAAATAATCCATGTTTTATTTTAAATATGTTTCCATTGATGGGAATGAAGAATACTATCTTTATGTATCCACTTTGTTTATACGTGGAATGTAATGCAAGTTTTATGATCTAATTCTCTAAAACTCTAAACCTGAAAAGATCCTCAATGTGAAATCTTGTAATAACTCAAGATTAAGTAAGGTTTAAGTTTAGGGCCTTATAGTTGGTATCAGAGGTCGGTTTAGATAACTTTAGGAGTTAGAATTCTATTAAATGATTATCCAAAAATATTTTTTTTGAAATGATATAGCATTTAAAGATTACCATGTTGCTTCATCTAAGACATGTTTTTTCAGAATGGTTTTCTGCAGAGGAAACAGGGAAGCAGTGCTAGGAAGGCACACAGAAGGAAATAACCTTCCGAATCAGCATCCAGAATTGGTCGGAATTGGAACTGAACAGTTTGTTGTAGTAATGGCGCAGTTGACTCAAGAGATAAATGGCGGTGGTATCCATACATGAGATCAGTCAGACCAACCGCAGAGGAACATGTCAGTGGTGGAACATTTCATGAGGAAACATCCACCATCATTCAGAGGATCATCTGACCCTGTGCTAGCTGAAGGGTGGATTAAGGCACTGGAGAAGATTTTTGATGTCATGGGGTGTTCAGACAATAAAAAGGTTAGTCTTGCTATTTACCGTTTGGAGGGTGAAGCAGATCAGTGGTGGTCTATGGTTAAAAATATCAGGGACGCCGATGAGATTGATGCTCTTGACTGGGATGAATTCAAGATATGTTTCTTGAGAAGTATTTTCCTAAGGCCGTTCGACTTAGGATGGAAAATAAATTCTTGTAATTGAGGCAAGAGGAAGACTCAGTGGCTGCCTATGAAGAAAGGTTCACTCGATTGGCAAGGTATGCTCCAAATTTTATCCGAGACCTTGATAGTAAAATCAATCATTTTTACTCAGGATTAAAGCCAAAGTATCGAAGGGAATTAGATTCTCGTGAGTTTAAAAGTTATAAAAAGCTTGTTCGATGTGCTGAGAAGGTGGAAATGGAGTTTGTCGATGACCAAGTTTTCTATGACAACCAGCAGAAGAAGAGACCGAGGTGGCGGGAGAAAGGTAAGAATTCTTCAAAAAAGTCTGATGGTAAGAGAACTAAGTTTCCAGTTTGTGATAAATGTGGAAAAGGTCATGCTGGGGAATGTCTTCTGAGTTTTGGGAAGTGCTACCGATGTGGTAAGATGGGACATAAGGCTCGTGATTGCACTGAAAAGGATCAAGGTGAAGGTAAGAACAAATTTGATTTACAGTTAGTGAAATGTTATAAGTGCAATGAGATGGGTCACTATGCAAACGAGTGTCCGACAAGGAGCTTGAGTGATGGGAAGTAGTTAGACTACAAGAAGAAAGGGGTGGTGAAATCCTTTGCAACTATTTCAGCAGATGTCGGTCCATCAAATGAAGTTGTATCAGGTACTTTGTTTGTTTTTTCAGATTATGCCAGTGTGTTGTTTGATTCGGGGTCTACACATTCTTTCATCTCTGAAACCTTTTCTAGTAAAATGGGAAAACCATCTCAAGAAATGACTCCTGAACTTTTGGTAAAAACACCTGGGGGGAATGATGAGGCAAAAAGAATTTATAAGAACCTTCCTATCCTTATCTGTGGAAAGAACCTACTTGCAAACCTTATTGTTCTACCTCTAGTAGAGTTTGATGTTATCCTTGGTATGGATTGGCTCTCTATTTACCATGCTAAGATTGACTGTAGAGCTAAAGAAGTTTCTTTTCAGAAAGACTTTCAGTTTGTTTACAAGAATGAACCCTTACTTTTGATAACATATCAAGAGGCCGAGAAACTTGTAAAAGATGGAAATGAGTGTTACCTTGCGCACGTCGTTGAAAATAAAGGAACTGTTCAGATTAATGATGTGCCAGTGGTAAATGAGTATCCTGATGTTTTTCCGGATGAGTTGCCTGGAATAATACCAGATCGGGAAGTTGAGTTTACTGTTGACTTAGTTCTTGATGCTAAGCCAATTTCAAAACCCCCTTATCGAATGGCACAAATTGAACTTTTAGAGTTGAAGGAGCAATTGCAAGATTTATTAGAGAAAGGTTTCATTAGACCTAGCACATCACAATGGGGTGCACCTGTTTTATTTGTTAAAAAGAAAGATGGTTCTATGAGACTTTGCATTGATTATAGAGCCTTGAATAATATCACTGTTAAGAACAAATATCCTTTTCCTCATATCGATGATTTGTTTGATCAGCTCCAGGGAGCTCAGTTTTTTTTCCAAGATTGAATTGAGATCGGGGTACCATCAGCTGAAGGTAAAGGAAGCAGATATTCAGAAGACCGCATTCCGTACGATATATGGCCATTATGAATTTGTAGTAATGCCTTTTGGGCTAACCAATTCACCTGCTGTATTCATAGACTTAATGAATAGAATTTTCCATGAGTTCTTGGATAAGTTTGTGGTGGGTTTCATCGATGATATTTTGGTGTTTTCTAAAAGTAAAAAGGAGCATGAAAAACATTTAAGGGTTATCTTGCAAACCTTAAAAGAAAAGAAACTGTATGGGAAATTCAGCAAGTGTGAGTTTTGGTTGCAACAAATTTCTTTCCTTGGTCACATTGTTTCTAAAGATGGAATAACTGTTGATCCTGCAAAAACAAAAGTTGTGGAAGAATGGCCAAGACCCACAAATGTAACCGAGATTCGTAGCTTCCTTGGTTTGGCGGGCTATTACCGAAGGTTTGTTAGAAATTTTTCACGGTTATCTAGTCCAATGACTAAGCTAACTCGGAAGGGTGTTAAGTTTATCTAGACAAAAGAATGTGATGATTGTTTTCAGGAATTGAAAAGAAGATTGGTGAATGCTCCAGTTTTGGCAATACCTTCCAGGAATGGTGAGTTTGTTATATACAGTGATGCTTCATTGAAAGGACTTGGTTACATCCTAATGCAGAATGATCAGGTAATTGCTTATGCTTCACGACAGTTGAAAACTCATGAGGTAAATTACCCTACACATGATTTGGAACTAGCTGCTGTTGTTTTTGCTTTAAAAATTTGGAGGCATCATTTGTATGGAGTAAAGTGTGAAATATATACCGATCACAAAAGTTTAAAGTATATATTCACTCATAAAGAGTTAAACATGAGACAAAGGAGATGGCTGGAATTAATCAAGGATTATGATTGTACAATTCATTACCATCTGAGAAAAGCAAATAAAGTGGCTGATGATTTGAGTCGAAAAAGTAATGCTTCATTAACAATGTTGCGGTTGGAACGTGATCCTTTGGTTAACGATTTGATGAACTTTGGCATAGAAGTTGTTGCTACAGGAAGTCCTTCTGTTTTGTTTCAGGTATCAGTGAGATCATCTCTATCAGATAGAATCAAGTAAGCATAGAAGCAAGACAGTGAGTTGCAGAAAAGGGTAGAGATGGTTCAGAAAGGTAAGTTGCCTGAATTCAACATTGATAATTATTGTGTTTTGAGATTTGGGAAGAGATTGTGTGTGCCTTGTGATTCACAGTTGAAGAGAGAGTTGTTATGTGAAGCTCATAGTTCTCCGTTTTCAGTTCATCCGGGCAGTACTAAGATGTATAGAGATCTGCGGGAGTATTACTGGTGGGATGGAATGAAAAGAGATATTGCTGATTTTACTGTGAAGTGTTTGACTTATCAGCAGGTTAAAGCAGAGCGGCAGTTACCGAAAGGGATGCTTCAGCCTTTACCAGTGCCAGAGTCGAAATGGGAGAATATATCCATGGACTTTGTTGTTGGATTACCGAAGACATCTCGAGGTAATAATGCAATCTGGGTTATTGTTGATCGCTTGACCAAATCTGCTCATTTCCTTGCTATACGAGATACTTTATCTCTTGATCAACTTTCCCGTTTGTATCTTAAAGAGATAGTCAGGTTACATGGAGTTCCTCTCTCCATTGTATCGGATCGTGATCCCAGGTTTACTTCTAACTTTTGGAAAGGCCTTCAGAAGTCGTTGGGTACTGAATTAAATTTTAGTACAGCTTTTCATCCTCAATCAGATGGGTAGTCAGAATGAACAATTCAGACATTGGAGGATATGCTACGAGCTTGTTCTATGGATTATCAGGGAAGTTGGGACCAACATCTTTCTTTGGTTGAGTTTTCATATAATAACAGTTTTCATTCCAGTATACAGATGGCACCATTTCAGGCATTATATGGGAAGCGGTGTCGTACTCCAGCTTTCTGGGATGAAGTGGGTGAAAGGAAGTTGATGGGACCAGAATTGGTAGAGGAGATGGCAGAAAAAGTTCAGCTGATTCAGAAACACATGAGAACAGATCAGAGCAGGCAGAAGAGTTATGCGGATAACCGGAGGAAGGATCTATCTTTCGAGGTAGGTGATCATATTTTTCTCAAGGTTTCTCCTTGGAAAAGTGTGATGAGATTTGGTAAGAAAGGAAAGTTGAGTCCAAGGTTCATTGGACCATACGAAATTCTGGAGAGATATGGACCAGTTTCATACCGAGTGGCTTTACCTCCGAGTTTATCTCAGGTACACAATGTTTTTCACATTTCGATGTTGAGAAAGTATATGCCAGATCCATATCATGTTTTGAGTCCAGAGGTAGTTCAGCTGGAAGAGAACCTATCTTATGAGGAACAACCGGTCCAGATTCTTGACCACAGAGAGCAAGTGTTACGGAATAAGGTGATTCACCAGGTAAAGGTTTTGTGAAAAAACCACATGATTGAAGAGGCAACATGGGAATCTGAAAATGCAATGAGGGATAAGTACCCCCATTTATTCGATAAGTAAATAAATTGCGGGGACACAATTTTCTAAAGGGGGGAAGGATGCAACATCCCAAGTAAGTAATGAATCATAGATATTTTTATCCATGTCTATTAATGATTAAAATAGTGTTTTAGAGGCTTAAAATGAAAATAAATACAATCTTATGCATGGAATAAACTAATATTCTTAAAAGATTGTTTTACTGCCTTTTGATGGAAAACCATTTTTGAATCTATCTTTTGACAATTTTATAAACTATGTTTGTCTAAATAAACTTATTCTTTATGATAGGGACATCAAAATTTACCTTGTGTGAATTTTTGGTATTTTTCTGACAATGTTCATTTTTTAATGAATAGTGAAAAATACTGCATTTTACATAAAAACTTCTTTTTAATATAATTTATTTATATGATTAGATTATGTTTTGAATTGGTTTTGAAGTGAAATTAGAATATATTTTTACCATTTTATCCAATGGTGGTCATTGGAATCAATTTCACTTTGAAATTAGACTTAAACTGGTGTCAATCTTTTGATACTTATTGTTTTGTAAAAACACGCTATTTGCTCTGGCAGCGGGAATTAATTATTAAATTAATTAATGTGACTTATATTATTTTAATTTTTTAAAATAGAATTCATTTTTGAATTCGGAATATCAAATATATCTTAGGGTGAATTTTTGGTAATTTTCTGAAAAACTTCAATTTTTGATGAATAGTGAAACCACTAAGTGGTAATCAAGCAAACTGATTTTTCAGTTAAATGAAAGTTTACCACTAATGTGTATTGAATTTTTAAAATCCGACATACATGGTTTTCATTAAGAAGTAAAATGTGGTTCAATGAGATTAAAATAATTTTTTGGTGAATAGTAACTTATTAAGTTTTTAATCGCGATTAGTGGTAATTAGTGTAGTTTATGGTATAAATAATTCTTTAATAATATGAAATGACCTAGACACATGTCCCAACCTTATTGGTTGTGTCATGGCCGACCAAGACAAGCAATGGGTCAACTTGGGGACCCCATGGAGACATTTTGTTTGGGAAATGACATAAATAACTTTTTATTAAATGTTAAAGTAAAAATGACACAAACATAATACGTTTTACGAAAACACTTTTCACATGGGGTTATAAAGATCAGATATTGTATTATAAATAGTAATTGGAAAGATAAAAAGATTTCCTACATCATAGTATTTTTTTTATGATTTTTAGACATTAAATAAATTAAATTATTTATGACATAATAATGATGCAGCGATGACATCATTATTTGACGATTTAAATAAAATGGAAAGATAATGTAAAATCTATAAACTACACATGGCCAAAACCAATTAGATGAGTGGATTTCGAACCCTTATCACCTTATACACGAATTATATCAATGTGGGACCTTTTGAAACCGAAACACATTTTCAAATAAAGTAATATTTCTTTACTTTCCAAAAGTACCCCTCCTCTCCTCTTATAAAAGGCCCCCACCTCTACCTCATTTCACACACTCCTCAAGCCTTTGGCTCGGCCAAACCCTGACCATTTACTCTCTCCACATCCCTCTCCTCATCCTAGAAGATTCCCTTTGGGCAGAATCCTTTCAAAGGAAGCCATTAGGCTCAAATCAAAAGGAGTTACACTTTTAAAGGTAATTCATTCTCTCATGTTCATTTGTTTTATTTTGCTTCTCCAACCCCCTAAACTCTTTTTATTTACTTATTTTGTAACAACAAAAGTATATTAAATATACAAGGATGTTGTTATAAGATTTATTTGAGCTACACTCTCACACAACTACATAAAATGGTTAAAGAACATACGGTTTCCGTGGATGGCGAAATTCTGCCTCCCGAAACGATGATTGTTCAATACTCATTTAACACCTTCAAAGGTGGCCATTATGATGTCACTATTTTTATATATAATATAAAATATGTTTATGTTTTCCTTAATCTTCTGTTTTTTTTCATTTTGGGCATACCTTTATGGTTCCCATTATGGGTAAACACGATATCTTCATTTTAGGAAGTGCGGACTACCGCCCCCTGAAAGTGATTTGATTCGTTAATACCATATGTGGGATGTGTAAAGGATAAAGTTAATGATATTATATATGTTATTATACTAGAATTATAATATACTCTTATATCATTATGATTCCATTCCAGAAAATATGAAATATAAATGGAAGTAGCGTTCATGCGTACGTACGGCTTACCGTCTCCATGAACGGTGCATTTCATTTCTTACCTCTAAATGTGATGTAATATTATAAATACATGTATATGATGAATATATATGATATATATGTTATCCAAATCATTAATATCATTCTGGATATAACGAACTGATGAACAAATTAACAACATGTAAGTGTAAGAAGTCTATTTTTGACTTAAGAACCAAATTTCGACAAAATGAACATTATTAACTTAACGGATTACATGATGTTCATAACATGGTATAAAAGGAATAATGAACTTGAAAAAGATTCATAAGCAAGTAGAGATTAACTCAAGTTTATTATTCAGGAGATTAAAGAATGGTCGGGTCAAGTCGGATACAAGGTATGGGACTTCGTCTCAATCTCCTTTCATTGAGGCATATTTTATTTTATACACAACTTTCTTTTATACGGTGTATAAACCCCTTTGACTTTTAAGTTTATTCAAAAGGAATTTTTTTTATACGAAGAGTTTACTAAACGACAAAAGGAAATGTTTTTTTCGTACGTATGCGGAGACAACGACTTCTCCGCCGCCGTGACCGTTATTTGAGTTTCAGCTTCCTCTACAAGTCATACCCTTTTTTTAAATGAAAAATAAATACCATGTTTTTCTTTGGTATTAAAAATGGTTTTCATAACGTTTTTATTATATCGATGTGTTGTATTGATATCTTGTGATTGAAATGTGGAAATGTTATGTTTCCTTTATGCATGTTTTATGTGATACGATTATTTTATGGTTCTTGGGCATTATTATGAAGAGGGGTGGTTCCGTGATAAACTAAGGGCGGGTGAGCCCGATATAGCTCTCCAATGCATTGGGTAACGCGAAGGAGTGAAACGTTAAGGTTTCTCCGAAGAGATTTATGTAATATACTGTGATGGGTATTCCAAACGTAACCAAGAGGGTTACTCCCTACGTAAGAATGTTATGAATGCCTCAAGTTACCTTTATGTCTTATGATTTCTATGATTTATTCATGATTTTATGAGGTATGTTAAAGTGCCTATGTTTTATGGGTAAAGTATGATTTCATTCTTATTTATATATGAACTCATGTTTCCTTTCCATGTTTTTTTTATAACCCATACTGAGTTTTTATGCTCATCCCAAGTTTTTGAAATGTTTTTCACAGGTCAAGGGAATGGTACATGATAAGATGATAGAGTCAAGGATATGTCAAGAAATAATCCATATTTTATTTTAAATATGTTTCCATTGATGGGAATGAATAATAATATCTTTATGTATCCACATTGTTTATACGTGGAATGTAATGCAAGTTTTATGATCTAATTCTCTAAAACTCTAAACCTGAAAAGATCCTCAATGTGAAATCTTGTAATAACTCAAGATTAAGTAAGGTTTAAGGTTGGGGACTTATAATAAAATTTTTATAGTTTATATACATATAAAAAAAATCAATGGTTATCTATTTAGTTTAAATTAAATAAGAATCATTTGAAATAACAATTAATATTTCAAAAAACAGATTATTTCTCTAAAAAGCGGTGTAGTATAACTTTCCTAAAATGATATTAAATTAATTACTATGACATATATTAAATTTATTGTATGATATTATATTCATTTTGTAAGTATATATTTAAGATTAGTTTTTGGGTAATTTTGGAAACATTTTAAAAATAATAATTTTTTGGATGAATACAAAAAAATATTGAATTTTATTGAAAAATATATTTTCGTATAAATTATTTAGAAGGTTATATTAGAACTAAAATTGGTTTAAATTTTAAATAAGATAAATTATTATAAAGTCAAGATAATTTAGGTCATTATAATCAATATTATATTGAATTATTACCAATTTTTTTTAAACTCTTGTATTATTTTATTTGGAAAATAATTGTTTCAATGAATCTATTACATTAAATTTAATTTTTTTCCTATATTTAAATGAATTGAGTTTTAAAAATAATTCAATATTTATAATCCAAATAATTTATATAATATAATATTATTAGAATTATGTTTTACCGTTATGATGTGTAAAATGAGTAATAATTGATTACAATAGTTTCTGTAAAAATGTGTTTATTAGGGGTTAAGGTAATAACCAAATTCCTAAAAATTAAATAAAATATGTCATAAACTCATTTTATAGATATAATTTGAAATTATAACCCATAATGTTTGGTAAGGTTTAGTTTTTTAGTCATTTTTATAGAGAAAAATGTTGGTATAACTTTTTCATTTAAAAAATTCTATGTATGTCATCTCCACTTTATGAAAGACCACTAATCCCATTATCCCAAAACAAAAAACTTTTGGTTTGACCAATATAAGTAAACATATCTTCCAATTATTCCTCCCCATATAATATAGGCTTCATTTTGATTAGTATTTCCCTTATTAAGTAATTAGGTATAATCCAAATGAATTACATCAAATAAATGGTAATGATTAAAATGAGTTTTTTTTATTTTGTTATTATTTAATCACATTAAAATATTATTAAATCATGATAATATAACAAAAATATTATTTCCCATATGTATATATATGTTATCTTGTTAATTAAATAACTCGTATCCATCTCCACTTCCACCAAATAGGAAACAAAATGAACAATTATGTTTTTTTCCAGACTACTTCCTAGGAAGTCAATTCAATTCAATTTCCATTACCACCAATTAAGGATAGATATAATAGATATATTAATAGATTTATTTCAAATTTATGATATTATTATACTTCTTTAATTTCTATATCACATATACCTTCTTACACTCCAATCCTAGGTGCGATACGATAACATAGCTCGAGTGTACGGGGTGTACCGCCTCATGAACCGATATTTTTCATTTTCCTCTTACGCATTACATGGAATGTATTAAATAAATAGTTAATGAATATATGTTATATTAATGGAATATTGATAATATTTGAAATATAATATTACAACTATATTTTTATCTTCTAAAATATTATAAAATAAGAATACCCCGCTTGCGCACATGTGGACTGTTGCCACCATGTATCGATGTGAAATGTTTTTTCATTTAATTTATTCATTGATTATAATAAAAAGGAATATTATTTATAGAAATTTTATTTATAAAAAATAATTTATTTATAATGGTTAATTAATTTTTTTTTCAATTCATTTCATTTGTCTAGAAAAATGGCAACATGATTTTTGTGTACGTATTGCATACAAACTTTATGAATAGTACAATCAATTTTCAATATATATTAATTTAATATTAAATTAAATTATAATATAATTAATATTATAGAATTAATATATTATGGTAAACATTATGTATAATATGGTAACATGATAATTGTAAAATGACTAAAATTACATAAACAAATGATACATTAAAAATTAATCAATTATCACATTATATAGCGACTTTATCATAGAATTGATAATAAAAATGTGATAAATGGATATAAGTAATTCATTTATGGTATTAAATATATGATTGTGGTTATTTTAAATATTAATAAAAAACAATATGTGGTATACCATATCTATAGACATATACAATGGAAATTAGACCAAAGGTAAGGGTTTCTTGTCTTAATTTTACATCGATGACATGATTTACAAACTCAACACATATATCTTTTGTGTGTGTGTATATACAATAAATTAGATAATTTTTATCAGGAATTAATTTATATTCTTGGTATTATATATCACTTGATGTTATGTAATTCATGAGCATTATGTTTCAAATGATACTATTACGGAAATATTTTTTTTACAATCTCATCCTTTATTATGATTGTTTATAATTAAACATTTGATGATGAAATATAATTATATATCAATATATAAACACCTGAATTATTATATAAATTTTAAATTAAAATTTTTTCATGTAACAGTTAAATTTTCCTTTCTCTCGTTTATAAAATAATAGTGATTTTTTAATCAATTTAGGACATTATTTCACACTTTAATCAAAATTTATCTATCCTAAAAACAATGTTTTAAACAATGTTTTCAAAAATAATTTTCAAATAATGTCAATTATTTATATTATAAATTTTTACCACTATATTAATTTATTTATATTTTTATGGAAATTATTCTTCATTCCATTTACCAAACCAGACTTGTTCGGCTTTTACCGAAAATGTGAGATGAATATTTTTTTAACATGTTCGAGATGTGTGGAGTTCATATACAAAATTACCAAAATATTATTTAAATTTTACATAATATTATTTTATGGTTTTTTAGTAGCCTTATATTTTATAAATAAAAATTATGTTCGATAGATTATTCATAATACAATAACAACCTTAAACGACCCCCAAATTATTCAATTATTATAACATAGCCATTAAATTTGTGGGATGGAATAATATTAACTAATCTATAAAATATATATATATACATATATATACATATATGTACAAACCAATATAAACTAATTAATTTTTTTATTAAATAATCAATTAATTTTTAGTAATGTGTATTTATATTTTCAAAATACATTTTTTTTTTCAAAATGATTTTATTTTTTTCATTTAAAAATTTACTAAATTTTGAAAATTATTAAAATATATTAGATAAAATCTGTTACATCATTCAAATTATTATATCAATATGTAAATACGTTTTGAATTTTTGTATTTTTCAGGAAATATTGATTTTTTAGTGAATAGAGAAAAATATATTTTCACAAAAAGGAATTTCTATTTAAATAAATAATCCAATTTAAATGTACCATATACTGACTCCTTATTTTCATAAAATGAAATTTCCTAAAATTTTTATAGTACTTATAATATTATACATACAATTACCATAAGAATGTACTAGTCCAGTGTCTTTGGAAATATGAAATTGTAAACACTAGAACATGAGTGAGCCACATTACCTCCCACTAGGATCTTAATAACTAGCACTATTCATAAACACATCATACTTAATATGTATCTTAATAACCTGGGGAAGGAAACGTAAAAATGGGTGACCTTATATGCTCAATATGTGTGAATAGGGGAGATATGTAAGCATAATCACGATCATATGTGTTTGAAAATATGATCATAACATTTTAATATCATAAAATATATATCAATGATGATTAACATGAATCATGGAACAAATATTTCCAGTTCATAAGAGATTAATCCAAAAGAAATTGATATCATAATCAATGAAATAATAACATTTGAATAAAACATTTAATTTTGGCATACACATAAACCTCAATAATCCTATGTCAAGGATATCTACTAAGTCATTCATAAAAAATTTGAATTGGGATACGACCCATGTACATGGTTTGAGAATGGTCTAACAACATTTATACCCAAATATTCTACATATTTGGATACCAAATGTGGATCATAATACTCTCAGTACTTGGCTAAAACCCATGCACCTATTTATTATTAGGCTTTAGTTACAATCCATGAAACTATTTATTTTTAAGCTTGGAATACAACCCATGATCATTCATATATTCCATCTTTGGAAACAACTTATGTACCTTTTTTTCCTAGGATTGGGATATAAAAAATGTACCCTTTGAGATCATATAATGTTTATAATTACCCAATGAATTATAGGGATATATAGGTCCCAACCATCAAATGAAAAAATAAGACATACATGTGCTATAGGATAATAGAACATGAATCATATCTTTACCCATAAAAAGATATGGGATTCATATACAATAATCATAACCCATGAAATTAAATAAGTATCATTCAAATTTAATCACATCATAATCTATGAAAAATAGATAGGTTTCCAAATAATTTTATTAAATCATGACCTATGAAAATAACCGGGTTTCAAAATCGTATAACACATTGAATAGAAACAGGTGTCATAAAAATAATTTGATCAAAAAAAAACCATTAAAGAAATAATATAAATGGAAGATTTATATCATGATTTTCATCAAAATTTTCTATCTTAGCTGGAAATTATATTATAAATATCATTTAATAAAATTTCATGAGGAAAATATACTATTATCATTGAAAAAGGAACTTTAAAACATAAATCAAATTAAAGAATATCTTTTAAAAAAATATTTTAAAACATATAAAAAATGAATTGAAAACATTTGGAAACACATTTCATTTAAAACTTATAAATAGTGATTTCAAAAAATACTGAAATCTATTTTCTTGGAACACATTTAAATTAAAATTTAAAATGTTTTCAAAACCCTTTATTTGGAAATAAATTAAAAACATATGAAGAAGTCTTGAATACCATTAAAATACACTTATTATGAAATAAAATTTTTCAAAAAGATCATTAAAAAAAAATCACATAAAAAAACTACTGTTTCAATAATTGTGAAAATAATTTTTCACTAAAAATAATCTTTTTAATGAATAGTGGCATCCTCATCGAAAATAAAATCACGATGATGGGAATGCCTATACATACATGACATTTATTTTTTACCATTGATGTTCAAAAACAATCTTGATTGGATAATTACATGAATATTCATTATAAAACTATAATTTAAAAGGGGTAAATAGTAAAAATTTCTATTATCATCATTGTATAAAATTGAAACATTTTAAGAAAAAATTTTCATTAATCATATTTTTTATATAATATATATTTCTTACCAAATGGAGAAACAAAGTTGGATCTTTATAAAACCATTTTCATAATTATTGTAAGATACAAAAAGTTGTAAAATGGTACCATTAAATGGATATAACATTCATTCCTTATGGTTATTAAAATTTATAATATTTCTTGAGATATGGACTATATCATTTCATCAATGGAAGTACAATCATAAACAATCTCAAAAAATGATGACATTGAAACAATAAAATGTTGACATTTTGGAAGCAATAATTCATTATCGAAATAATTTAATTACATGAATATTAAAATATAACTTATATAAATTTATACATGATATAAAATTCTAAAAGTTAGTATATACACGTCATAGAAATATATTGGTTCATAAAATGAAATGTGTCTCAAAGAAGGAAATCTGAGACAACGTTACTTTTCAATTTTTTTAACTTTTAAAAAAAACCCTCATAACATAAATATCATAAAATGGATATTTAAATACCCATAAAACATGTATATTAGTCATATAATACATATATTGGAATAATAAATACCAATAAAATCAAATGAGTTGTGGTTGAGGCATTTATCTCAAGAAATTATAAAGTGAGATGAAATCCCCTAACCTCGTGACTTGAATCAATTCATACTCATTCAAACATCTGGAATAAAAACATTAATTTTATTATAAATAATTTAAATAACAGTAATATTATATATAATACCACATATTTTTTATTATTTATTTATATTACCATCTTGTTAAAAATGTCATTTTACTTTCACGTTTTAGGTAATATTCAGTTATTTTTCCTTATGTGATAACATGTTATATCTATTAACCTTATAAATGCATCAATATTTTCATAATATATTACATGATCTAAATATCATTTATATTCCTTATATTTTGATAAAAATAATATATATATTATTTATGTATGATATAAAATACATTGTATGTGGATAAGATAGGTCGTACGTAGCATTGAACATTGTTTCAGTTTTATTGATATATTGAAAGAAATAAGGGAAATTTCATATATGTTTAAATATATATAATATAATTATAATAACATTATAATGTCATATATATCATAAAATATCACTAAATAAATAAATAACACATTTAGTGTAGTGTGTGAATAAATCACATCACTTTGAGGGGGTGGTAATCCACACTTCATTGAACGAAATTACTATATTAACACAAGATGGTAAGAATAATGATATGATATAAATTAAAACTATATATGTATAAATACATTTATAATATCTTATACATCGTAAATAAAATTACTTTTAACTATAATTTCCACTATGATATGTTGAAAAGGAAAAAATGAACAATTATCATTTCGTGAGGCATTTCTTCTCCATACATAAAAAAATAATGTTTGTTACCAGTTATATGTAAGTGTGTGTATATTAAGGTAGAAACATTATCCTAAAAACATAATAGTATATTTATTAACAAAAATTTATATAATAATTAAATAAAAAGTGTTTAGGGAGTGGATAATAGATATATAACTAAAGGAGCTTGAGGGAAGGTATTACCTCTTAATCCGGTAGATCCTATTAGTATAAAAAAAAGGATTCCTTGGACTTATTTATAACAAAATAGAGAATTAATGGAGCAATTTAATATTTTTATGAGGGTATTTGAGAAGAAATTTTGTAAATATAATTGGTTTCAGAGGTGTGAATTAGTGGGATGAGATATGACCTTTTTATAGTGGAGGAGGAGGGCACTCTTATAATATTTTGTAAAAGGAATTTCATACACATTTTCACATGTCATGTGGATTATCTAATGGAAGAAATTAGATAAAATAAAGGATATATTCGAAATATGGGACGGAAAATTCTCTTGTATAAGTGTCTATTTTGTTTTGGGTTATAAATTAATGGTTTATTACTTTGAGAATGTAATTTTTCTTTTAATCATTGTAGTTAATTTTAATCACATTCAAAACTAATGAGAGTAAATACTATGTTGAACATATTTTAAATTATAAATAATTCTTATTAAAAATATATAATGCATTATTACAAATTCTGGTCATATAAATGGAATAAATTAATTTATATTTAATACTGATGATAGGATGACACTGCATGTTTATAAAGTAAAAATGATCTCCAATTTTCTACATTGTAAATACAATATAATTGGGAAATTTTTTATAATGACCTTCATTGGATTAATTGATAAAAATATTTTCTAATTAAACTTTTAAACTAATATAATATATAAATAATCTTGACAAATAAATTAGATAAAAAAGAAGATTCGAATTAAATTTCAATATTAGTCACTATTCATCCAGAAAATTATGTTTTATAGAAACATTACAATGATTTATAGTAAGATAAATATGATATTATAAATTTGAAAGAGTTTTTTTATATAAAATTACATTTTAAATGTGTTTAAAATTAATTTTATTTTTTTACATAAGAACATGAAAATTAGTTCATTTGAGGAAATCGTATTTCTAAACATATAAGGACTTTATCAAAAATTATATATTTTAGTATCAATATGAATTATTTATATAAATAAATTTTGAAAAATATTTGAAAATTAGTTTTTACTATTCATATTACTATTTTTAATAGCTATTTAATAATAAACTCATTTATGTAATTATATTAAAATATATGTTTTGTAGAAACGTAGTGTTTCATTTACCACTCACAAAGTTGGTGTTGTGTGTAACTTTTGAAATGTCAATGTTTCTTGTAATGTGTGTTCATTCAGTGTTGTGTTAACGTACACTGATTCAGTGTTGAATGTAACATATTTCCTGTTATTGTTCCATGTAACATACACCATGTATGTGTTTTGAGAAACTAGTTTTTTACTTAGTGTAATTAAATACATCAATTAAAATTAATTCAATCTAAAAAATTCCATAGAAGTTTAGGTGTTACATTATACCCCCTTTAAAATTATGTTCTCCGTAAAAATTTGTATGTGTTATCAAAGATTTAATACTTCAATTTTTTATTCCTAGAATCCCTTATCATAGATTGATTTCTAAAACATCTCTTAAAAAGGGAATGATAGAACCATAATGGTTACCCAAAGTAACATATATCTAGTTTTACACATAAGATAACATTGGTTGGGAGGGAATATTGAACATGGTGGTGAAACATAAATATTTATAAGGAGTTATTAAATTCATCAATGATAAACAAGTGAATGACGCAACAAAAGATGGGGGCCTTAATGTCAAAAAATTCTGATCGTTTAAAATTCCATTGGTCAAAAAAAGTTAAGGTGTTATGTGATCATATTTTTTACCACTATCCTAATATTGAGTAATTATGTTATTGAGAAATAATATAATTAAATATACTTACATGATATAATTATATAAACATAATTTAAATCATTAGTTGTGTGTTTATATATTTCTAATTCATCCATTACATAATGGAATCGATGTCCAGCAATTATCATTGATGTTTGAAGCACTAAAATACACTTTTAACAGTTCTTATGGCCTATAAAAGAATAAAATGTATAACTATTTTCTTCAAACTAACCTTCAAAATCAATATGGTTAATAAATTATCCTGTAAACATTTACTGTAACACTATTGTTTCATCTAACATATATACCCATAAAAATAATTATATGTTAATAAGGGAATCTTGTAGGTCAGGGGTACGCATGAAACCCTTATCATCATTCGATGATGGGTTCATGGATTGCAATATTTCTAGACATTATTTGTTTTCATGCACACACATAAATTCCTTTTCTAAAACCACATTAATATAATTTCCATACAAAATAATATATACATCCTCAAAATAAGGTTAATGACTAAATATAATTTTAACAACATTTTTCAACAAAGTCTCAAAAAATAAAAACATTCTATGATATTTAGATAAAAAATTAATGAATGTTTAACCAAATAAATACATCCAATGATGTTTAGCTTAAATTTTTTAATAATTTTTAAATGTATAATCCTTTTAAATGATGAGAATCTAAAACATTAGAATTAATGTCGTGAAATTTGATTAAAAGTGATTCCCAAAATATCACAAAGTAGCTCTAGGTTTCACATTTCCAAAATTTTAATATCTTCCATAAGAAATCTCTTGAAGTATGGTAGACACCTAAATTACCATAAATCAGTTTTTGAAACATGCATGCTTCCTTATTTCATAGATTACATGATTTATTCGTTGAATACAAGAAGATGTAAATTCAACCTTGTTGACCTAGAATAATTTTTCAAAAAATAATTTATTAGCTCCTAGGAAATCCGTGCTATACAATTTACATTATACAAATCAATCATATGTTTATCCATGATGAACATATTTTCTCAACAACTTGACCACATTAAAGGTTACTTTCTCATAATCAATATATCACATTTCTATGTCTTCATAACCATTCGACATATCCCTTTCCATCTTTAATTAATACTTATACTAAAAATACATATATATTTCATGATTTTTATTCCATAATCTATTAATTCAAAAACACAAATACTTTATTCATCTAACTTTATTCCTGAACAGGTACCCAAGATTCATCAACACATTCATTAATTAAATTTTCCGAGGATGGTATGTATGAATAATGTCTTAAGGTTCCTCAACTTAAATATAATAATTATTCTTATGTTTAATTTAAATAATACTAGATGATCATAATAGAAAATTCACTATTTTTTTGCGGTCTATTTATCTTTTGATGCAAGAACAATACTCATACCACCCTCTTGATTCTCTTTATGAGATTTCCCCTTTAGAAATATATTTTCATAATTCCCATAAATTCCACATATGAAGAATTATATGTTAACCATGTTCCTTCTAGTTCTCTCCATTGACTAAATCCATAGATCATATTTTGAGAAACATATATCATATTGGGATACCCTATAATCATGAAAAACTACATATAAAGTGTTTAAATCCTGGATCCTACATTATTAATAAATGACACCTTAGGTTTTTATTAGGATATTCATAGTCATTCTCTATTTAAATCCATCATGATGATTCGTAAAGAGTTTGAATATTCCAGAAAAATATCCTCCAAGAGTGAAAAACTAGGGGTTTAGTAAGGCATGTTGTTGTGTAATATATTATGATGAATCAGGACTAATACACATTATTAGAGTTATTACCTCTAGGTAAATATTTTCATGAGACACATCAAACTTTAGTATACAGAAATGTATTTATTTAATGGAAAATATGGATTCAATCTATTACCAAAATTCCAAGAAAATTTACAAGATGATAACTCATCCTTATTTTTATCCTTGCAGACATCCCTATCCAAATCCCCAGAAATATACCTTGGGATATCACTAAAGTTTTATTATCCTAGATTCCAATTTTAAATTAAATATCCTATTTAATAAAATATATAGAGACCCTCAATTTTCATTCATTAAAATATCATAAATTTTGTAGAATACATAAAACAATATACAAATAGACACTCGATGACAACACTTATCAAGTGCCTTTGGAAAAATGGAATCATAAACACTGGTATGTGAGTGAACTACATTATCTCTCACTTGGTTCTTCATTACAAAAACCATTATCTTACACATCATATATAATATATATTTCTATAACCAAGGAAATGAAACATAAAAATTATTGAGATAAGATTCTTCATAGGGTAAAAAGTGGAGGCATGTAAGCATAAACATGAGCATAGTGGTATAAGAAAAGGATCATGAAATTAGAAGATCACACCCTATATATATAAGATAATAAACATAAATCATGTAATAAAGAAAGGATGTTGATAGTACATTAATCCTAAAAAATAAATAATGTAATCCATTGAAGAATAACATTAGAATAAAACATGTAGTTTTGGAATACACATAAACATAGAAAATCCGATGTCAATGATATATACCAACACCTTAATAACATGTTTCACTTGGGCTATGATTATTGTAACTGCTTTTGGTTTGGGCTAACAACCCATTTACCTACTTATTTTTTCTATTATTATATAACACATTCAATCTCTTACTTTCATCCTTGGAATAATAAATGTGAACCTTTTAATTTTTAATCCTAGAATAGAACACATATACCTTCTTATTTCTAGGATTGGGATTCAACATCTGCACATTCCTATCATCCAGATTGGGCTAAAACCCATGTACCTTATTTATTTTGGGAATGGTCTACCACTCGTGTACCCTTTGAGATAATATACCAATTATTATTACCAAATGTATTTGAGGGAGAAATATGTCCCATCTGTCACATAAAAAAGTACACATATAGGTGCCACAATATAATAAAACTCTCAGCATATCATGACCCATAAAAAGAGATAGGTTTAATAAACAGAAATACTAACCCATGAAATGAAATGGGTAACATTAAATTTTAATCACATCATAACATATGGAGAATAGATAGAATTATTAATAATTTTATTATATAATAACCTATTATAAGAAACAGTATTCAAAAGAATATAACTCATGGATGAGAAATGGGTGTTATAAACATCATTCCATAAAAACATAAACCATTAAAGATATAATATGAATAAAATAGATGGATCATGAGTACCATAAAATGATGTCATCATATGTTTTAAATAATTAAAAAATTTCCTTTAAAAATTTTTTTGAAGAAAAAAATACTTTCTTATTAGAAAAAATCACTTTCAAACATAGAACTGTTTGAAAACCATTTTCCTAAAAATAAATATGAATACTTAGAATGAGATTTATGAAATTTTTTTGAATTTTTTTTACTGAAAACATATAATGAGATATTGAAAATAGTCTGAAAACAATATTCCTTTTAAATTTTTTAAAATAAACAAGTAAAAGTTTTAAAACCAATTTCATTTAAAATACATTTAAGACATCTGAATAAGGTTTCAAAAATAATAAAATAATTTTTTAAACGTAAACAATTTTTGAAACCCTTTTTAATTTTAAATCAATTAAAAAACAACAAATTCCAACAATATTAAGAGAAAGTTTTTTTCTTAATAAATAATCATTTAAAAATACAATATAGGCTTCATAGAAATGATTGTCACGATGTCTAGTAGATCCATAAATGTTAAACAATCCTTTTTTACATTAAAATTTTACAAATTTGTCTCGATTGGAAAATAATAAGAATAATACATCTAATCTTTTTAATAGGTAGAACATGGTTAAAAATATTCTTCAGCATCATAGGATAAATATATAATATTTTTGAAAATATTTTTAGAAATAAACGTTTTAAAGGAACATAGATTACTGATTTAATGTAGAAATGACGTCAAATTTCCAAAAAACCATTTATTAATTATAATGATTTCCAAAGAGTTGAAAAATGGAACCATTACATGTATATAAAATTAATATAAAGAATTTAATAAAATTTATGAGAGTTCATGAGATATGTATCATATGATCTCATCAATATAATCATAGTCCAAAAAAATCTAGATAAACAATGAGTTTGAAACAATAAACTCTTACCATTTAGTAAATTTAATTCTTGATGAAAATAATAAAATTTCATGATGTTTAAAATATCACGAATATAAATTGATTCATGATATAAAATGTCAAAATTAATTATATGGACCTCATATAAAAATATTGGCTAATGGCATGACATTTGTCTCAATGAAGTCAAATTAAGACAAAGTAACATTGCCAATTTGGTAACTTTTGAAACACAAGACCCATGAAATAAATTTAATAAAATGGATATCTCAATAAAAATAAACATAATTTAATTAATCATATAATAAATCAATGTTATGTATACACAAAATATAAATTAAATGTGATGTTATTATGGCATGTATATCACAGAAATAAAAAGAGAGATTAAATCCACTTACCTCATGTATTGACTTTCATCGTACTCATTCAACCCACTTGTATAGTTAATGTATGTTTATTATAAATCCACTATAGAACCATGTTAAACTATATAGTACATTATATTGTTTTATTATTACTTTATATTATCTACTTGATAACAACTTCATGTTAATATTACCCTTTAGGTAATATTCCCTTTGTTTTCTACATGGGTCATTATTTGTCATATTTTTGGTGCTTATAAATATATCCTGATTTATAGAATGTAATCTATGATATTAATATAATTTATATTCATTATATTATTATCATAATAATATATATAATATATATTTATTAAATGGAATTCACCATTCGTGGGGATGGTTTGTCGTACATACGCCTGAATGTTGTTTCCGTTTTATTGTTGTACTAAAAGAAGGAATGGAAATGAAAAATATGTGTCTACTTATTTAATATCATTATAGTATCATTATTATGTCACATATATCACATAATCTCACTAAACACATCCTCAACACATTACATGTACTATTTGAATGATTCATATTGCTTTGAAGGGGTGGTAGTCCACACTACCACAAATGAAATTATTATATTTAAACTAGATGAAATGCATAATGGTATTTTATAAATAGAAAATATAGTATCATAACAATGTTAAGATAATAATATATATCATATATAAATATATATTAAATCATAATTTACCCCATGATAGGTGGTAATGGAAAAATGAACAATCATCATTTCGTGAGGTGATGGTTCGTTGCAAATGTTAACAATATGTTCTTTACCCATTAGATGGAAGTGTGTGTATGTGAAGGTCAAAATAATATATTAAAAAATCCTAGTATATTCAAGATACTATGGTTTAATAAATAAATAATGTAATAAAAAGAGTTTATGGAGTGGATAAAGGAAATAAAACTAAAGGAGCTTGGATGTGGTTGTTACATTATAATCGGGTAGATCATTTTCGTTTTGACTAAGGGATTCCTTTGAATGATTTTTTCCCAAATGGAGTCATAAAATGATGAATTTAGGTTATTTGGGAGGATATTATATATTATATTTTCCAATACTAAGTGTTTTGATTAGTGTGAAGAAGTGGGAGGTGGGGAGGCCTTTTTATAATCAATGAGGACTAGCACTATTGTACGATTTTGACAATGAAATTCCATAGAAGTTTTTTACAATTCAATAGGATCCAATAATGGAGGAAAATATAGAAAATAGAGGATATGATAAAAAAATTTATTTTAATTACTCTTGTCTATGTTTCTAAATTTTTTTGGGTCTCACATTTAATGTTTAGTTCATTTCTTAACACAATTTTCCTCTTAATCGTGGTAATTAATTTTAATCACATTTAGTAATATTTTTGGTCAAAAAATATATATTCCCTGATAGAAATTAATTTGTTTCCCCAAATTTCAGTAGCATAATTATAATAAATTAATTTAAATTTAATCCTTATGATATGATGACACTGCATTTTTAAAAGTTATAACTCATTCTGGGCCATACCCCTCTGTCTCTCCCTCAACAAGTGTCATGGAGGCATATATATAAAAATAAAAAAAAAGAATTAGGTCCCATAACTCAACCTTGTAACAATTGTGAAAGAGGAGAAACTAACATAAGAAAATTAAAAATATCTTTTCCCCCTTTTTCTCGCCACACGGTCAACACTGAGGCCTTATCAATATCCATAACCATAATATGCCTTGGTATTGGTTAGTAAGGGCCCACAAATTATCAATAACTAATCACACCATTATTTAATCACATTATTTGAAATTAAATAATTTAAAAATTAATTAATTTTTCATACTCATTTCATTAATCAAGGTTCCCATTAGATACCCATTTAATATATTTTTTCATTGTTATTTCAATCTCATATCAAGGAAAAACAGTTTAAGATCCACAACTTACCCACATACCATTTTCACATGAGTTCCTAGAATCATGCATGTCACAAAAAACCCAATTTCCTAGAATGATGCATATTGGTTCAAATATAATGCCTATTTAGTGCCTGAATCAAAATTCAACAATTTGATAAACCAATATAACATAAAACCACAGGTTCATAACCCAAGGTAAAATAATATAAAATTGTAACAACAAATAACAATCACAACAATCCCACCACGTGTACTCATATTTTCCCTCATACATTGGTTTGAAACCCCCATGCATGAACTCATTACCAAGCCACAACTCTTCATAGTATCCTGTATAAATTTCCCCAAAATAGTAAGAGAATATAAGAAAATAGAAAAGATAACCTCCTATGATACCACAATATGATGGCCTGACCTCGGAGCCACTAGATGGTTCCCTGAGCTAGTGTGACACATGCCATCAGGTGCGAGTCCCCGTAAGCTAAAGGGTGGAAACTAGTAGTGGGGTTCTGGTAAGTCTATTTTGGGGAGACTATACCATTTTTATCAGAATAAAACACCAATAGAAGCCTATAAAAATAACTATGAATTAAAGAATATATTAATGACAAGAAAAAATCCATGTCATTTGATAGTCAGAAATAGAACACACAATACTGAACCAAAAGGTAAATCATTCTATGATAATTTAAGTGAAAAGTTTATATAAATAAACTAAAAGTAAAGACACAAAGACTCAAAATGGGTCCCGAACAACTTTTTGTTCCCTCTCACATGCTTTAATCCAAAACTTCAACCTATCCCAGGGATTTTCCCATATCATGTCTTCCCACAACAAAGTCTTATAGGGTGTCAATCAGGTGGCCCGAATAGGGTGTGAGTTGAACTCAGTATGCCACCACCAACAGTGTATAAAAAGAGTCAAATCAAAATATAGTGCATTTAGTTTTATGAATCAATATATACAATTCATAATTTAAATAGTTAACATATTGTCATATAATCTTTAATCAACACATTATGCCAATTTCTAATCAGGATTCCCATTTTAATCATTATTCATTATCATTTATCATTCTTGTAGGTTGTCATTCCTAGAACCCAAATCTAATTTGAATCATCATTCATTATTATTAGTTATTTAGTGTAGGTCATCATTCCAATCACTAAAATCACATTGAGTATAGGTCATCACGCCAAGCACTCCTTTTCTCATTCAGTGTAAGTCATCATGCATATCACCCCATTATCTCAATCATGGATATATATTGGGGAGTAATGCCATTTTCATTTCCCAACATCTAACCAGTCTAGAACGCCATGTATAGAACCACCAAAATCTCATCCATTTAATCATTCATTAAATTACAAAGAATTTTACACAATATTTATTTACTAATACATCATTTATTTGAACATTTCAAAGGCCATTAAGAATAAAATAATAAAATAGACCATTAAATAATTCATCAATTAATCCAACATTCAATACAATTCTATTTCCTTAATTAATTCTTCAAAATTAATTATCTGAGTCAAATCTCAAGTTTTCATAATTATATCCCACAATTAATTATCTTTTATCAACATCACGACACATAATTAATTCTCCTAATTAATTATCTTTACTCCATTATAATTCCATAATTAATTTTCCTCAATTAATTATCTTTTCACAACAATTAAATATCTCAATTACAATATCAAATCAGAAAATTGGGAAACCCCCCATCATTTTGTTCATTGATTCAATGATAAATGATATAACCAAGGCAACTCAATTCAACTCAACAATCCTAATCAGTATATTTTAATAAATCAATCATCAAGTGAATCTTGAAAATCATAAACTTACATTAAAATGTCATAAAAAGACTATTAGAGTTCTATTTAGTCTACCTACCTCAGTTTATTAGTGGAAGTTAATCCAATGGAAATACCCAAAATCTTAGTGGCACAATGTTTTCGATCAAACTCCGGATCAAAATACCAAAACCAAAATTAAATTTAAAGGCTTCAAGATCATAGAAATGTAGATCTAGATCCAAAATCATAGATCAAGATCTCAATTCATAGGTATATATCCATGGAAAAGATGTACATATTCCATGGAAAGATCAAGTAATGAATGATGAATGCATAGGAGAAGCATTAGGATGAAATACACTTACCAAGAGGAGAGTAGATCTTCATTCCGGGCTTTTAATCTAGCAGAAAGACGTTCAGATTTACTTGGAATCCCTCCGAAAGGCTTTTAGAACACCTAACATTTATCAATCCCAAGCCACGGTTAAAATATAAGAGTCTTGGGGGGGGGGGGGGGGTTTGTGGTTTTAAATTTGATTTTTTTTTATTTTTAATTCCACGCACATAGTTTCCCTTGTAGGGGTGTACAGTTAGGAAAACCGTACTCCAACCGTGTGGACCCCTATATCTTGGTTTTCAAGGTTCACATAGTATGGCCACACAGATTTTCCAACCGTGCACAAACCGTGTGGACCTCCCTATACAGCTTTGAAATTTTATCATGGTTTTTTCCCATGGTTCATTAAACAGTTCACAAACCATGCACAACCCACTGTCCATTAGTTTTTCTTAATATTATACCTAAATACACCGTAAGCCAGTATTAACAAAAAGTTACATAATAACTTCAAAATGAACTTGAAAAACAAACCTGATATGATGCCAGAAAAGGCCGGGATCATAAATTGTTTTAGGAAAATGTCTTATGCAGTGTCCTTCACCATTTAACTCTTCATCTTAAAATAAAATTTTTAGAAAAAATATATCATTTCTAAAAAAAAGTCATAAATTTTTTTCTTTTATTTTTTTTACATAAATTATCCCAATTATTTTAATTTTGAAAAAAATTTAATCATTATTTTATTTCCCAAATAATTCCAATTTTAATTTTACAAAAATTGTCATCGGAATATCTATTTTAATGTGTACAACATGACTAGGATTTTCCACTATCATTCAAATTTTTTTCATTTAAGTATTTTTTATATATATCCAATGTTATATTGAATGAATTGTTTTTTCTAAATATTTTATGAATACTTTTTAATATTTATTTTTAATGAAAAATGTTTATTTTTCCCTAGAATGATTTTATTGATCTTTTGAAGGTGTTTGAATTAATCAAAGAAATAAAAAACTTTTTTTTTCATATTCTTTAATGTGGATATTTTTATAGATACCATCCTCATTATTTCTCTTGAAGGATTATGGTATCATCAAATGTATTTTTATGGAAAATATTTATTTCACAAGCGATGCTCATGCTAAAAAGATATTATAATGTATCCCATTTATTCATGTCATTAATCATGTTAAAATTTTATTTTTTTTGGAATGAATTTCATTTTTGTGGGTATGTAATGATTCATATAATATATTATGGAAACTATTTAATTTCAATGGGTTTATCATATTTCTAAGTGATAATTATGGAATTCATTTTTTTCACTTTTTAAAAGATTATTTAATTGAATAATTACATTTTTTATGATAATATGAGGGTCTATGAATTTTTTTCATGTTGTGGTTCATGGAATTTTCTTAAATAATGGGTGATCCTGGAAACCATAGAGTGAGTCAGTTATAACTTATATGATGAATGTTCTCATATAATACTCTAATGGATCAGGAATGGAATTCATCCATATAATTAAACCATTTATAGGGGTCATATTATTTTTTTATATGGATTTTAGGAATATGATGTTATAATATAAAAATAGGTTTTATCTATTCATTATATGTGTTTATAAGGTTTTATTTTAGTATGATTGTTATCACATAGACTATTATTATTGATTTTTATCAATCTTTCCTTTATTAAGTCCTTATTCCAAATTTTCATGTTTTGTTATCTAGGTATTTATGTGTATGAATATTATTATGTTATAATAATTCTCATTCATTTAATCATCATAAAATTATTCTCTTATTATACTCATTGAATTAAATTTAATTGTTAATGCTTATATATAACATTATTGAGGATTTCAGCTCACTAGTCATATTATTTAATTTCTCCATGTAATCAAGTATGGTGTTGAATAAATTATATGTATATGTATTTCATATTTATGATATTGAGGACCAAATATGAAATGTGAAAATATAGAGAGAGGGTAAAATATACTCTCTTATATTCCTTGGTATTTTTTAATGTGCTTTTTCGAATTACCTAAAACTCTAAACCAAAGATGTACCTACAAATATAAGTGACAATATATTTTTATTTTATATTGTGAGTTTTGATGGTGATAATTGGGTCACCAACATTAGAATAAAATATAAAAATATAATTTTTATGTTTTCATCCCCAGATATAGGAGTGCATTTTTGGGTTCATTATCATTATTTTAAAGGAAAAGTAATTTCAAAATAATTTGTGAACATTTAGTTTTCTAAATATTTTAAATAAAAAAATATACATTCTTCAACGCCATGTTTAAGAGAAATTTTATGTTATTTATATTCATCAATTACAAAAACCCTTTAGTAAACAAATGATACATTTGAAATAAGATGTATTTATATTATCCATATTTTTTTACCTCAATGTGGTATTATCATTTTGAATGTGATTTAATATTTTGATATCATTATACATATTACACTGAATGTATTATGATTACTTTTATTGATTTGATAATAAATTATCATTTAGTATTCTATTTTTTAATATGAAGGTTTATGTTGACTTTATTTTAACCCATTCATAGGAGTAATGAATTGGACATTGTACCTAGTAGGCGGAACCCACTATATTCCTTAAATGTTTCGATAGGTAGAATAAGACAACTAGCTTAGGGTTTTATATGAGACCTTACCAAATTACAAATGATGTAAATGAATGATGAAATGATGGTATAGTTGTGTTGTTTATAATTATGATCTTCATAATTATAAGATTAGTTTTAATGTTGATTTTATAGTTCAATTAGATAGAATATCTATTGTTGAGTATCATGATCATGTTATTATGTATATAGATTAATTTTATCATCATTTATGCATTTAATAATTTCTTATTGTAACTTATTAAATTGATTATTTCTGTTATTTACCATTCCATAATGCATATTCATATTCAATCATAAATGATTCCATTATATGAATACCCTTACTAATTATATGAGATCAACCATTTATTGTGTTTTATTTTCTTCATCATACCAGTAGGTATTCAATGATTAATATGTAAGGATATTTTTAGGGAAAATATGGATTTCTAAAATAAAAAACATTTTATATTTTTTATTTTCAATTACTAAATTTTATTTCATGTATGTTACCACTTTACTAATACTACTAATATATTTTGTCTCTTGGGATGTGCTTCCTTATATCTTATGCTAATGTAATAAAGTAACCAATGAATCTAAAACACAATGGTATGGGTCTTTATAGTATGTATCATATTTTGATTATTTGAATGCTTTGGATGATCTTTTAATAAAACATATTTTAGAGACCATAACCCTTTGATTGAATTAGGGGATATGTCTATATACAACAAAACATCATAATGTTGTGATAGGCTTGAGAATATCTCTTTCTCCCTTATATACATCACTTTATTGATTCTAATAGTATGAATGGTTCTATCACATATGAACATATGGGTAATAACTCCAAAAAAGGCTCATTGGGGATTAACAATATAAATACACTCTACATATAAATAGTCGGGACAATACACCTAGATTGAAACTCTTATGGGATATAAGTTAGTTAAATGACATATTCATTTTGAACTATAATTAAGGATTTAAATAGATGATAAACATGAATTACCTAGTATTATAAAATTGGTGCATAAATACAAAATAACTAGTTATGTTTTAGATTACCATGAAATAAATTTTCATGATAATGTTTTTCCCCTATATGATTTTTTACATAAAGAAATGGTTTTGGTGTAGTGAATGTTAGTAACCAAATTAAATTGGGTTATTATTGAATGATATATAGATTTTTTTGATGATTAAAAAAATGTTTTGATGACCGAGGTGAGGTATATTTTTATTATTCCAAATTTATTATCATGATATATTTCTAACAAGATACACCTTAACTAACTCACAGACTCACCAAGGAAGAGATAAATATGTTTCCTTGAGATCTTGGGTGGTAGAGATCATATTTAAAAGAATATTTAGTATCAGATAAATCATCAATGTGCGTATAAATATTCATTTTAGGGTCTAAGTGTTTTGATAGGATTTTTTGGGTGTCGAAAAAAAACAACCCAACTCATGTAATTGCTCAATAAAAATGAAATTTTTGGATTATAATATTAGTGTTTCTAAGGTTTTATTGAAATAATAATTTTTTAAATGTGTAATATCTTGGAATTATAAAAATATATATTATATGGGTAATGATTAGAAAATAACCATAAATTATTTATGGTTAATGTTTATACTATTGGTGTTTATGTGAATAATGAGAGATATGAAAAGAAATATTTATTTTGGAATAAGATAATGAAACATAGTTAATGGATTATGAATAAAGTTGAATGATTATTTTTCCTATGTATTGGGATTAATTAATTTTATGGATGAATAATTTAATAAATTATATTCTCATTATAAGTGTCATAAAAAATAATAATTGTACGGTAGTGGTCATTCTTTATGTCTTTGAAGACACCTTTTGGATGGTGCCAATTAAATTCCTTTAGTGGAATGTTTATATTTTTATAAAACACATGATTGAATGGAGATAAACCATATTATAATCTAAATGTTAATAAACTAATGATTAATTGAATTATATTGGATGGTATTAGTGACATTGAAACTATTTAGTGATTTGATGGCTTATGATAAGTTTTATAGATTTACTATAGCTTTGGAATTATTGACTATATTTGAAATATTAGAATTTATTTTTGAAATAATATACATATTATATATGGTTTTAAGGTGATAAATATAATAAATTATTTGGTTTGTTAGGTTATGTGATATGTTCTCTTATTTGAGAAATATAATTTTTTTTCATTTTCATAAATTTGTTACCAATCTACTAAATTTTTAGACTGTAATTTTTTTCAGATATATTTTGTATGAGGCAGAAGGTAGAAATTTATGAAATAGAAATATGGTAATATTTTTTTGTTTGTTTATTACATTATCTAGTCTTTTTTATTAAATACATGAATAATATATTGTCTCTCTTTTATGGATCTCATGATCTATGAAAGGTTATTTGTAGTGTTTATAGAATAAAAAATTCAGTTTTTGATGTGAATTTCATTATGTAATAGATAAAGTGTAAATTTATCAAATAACCTCTTAAGGGTGAAATGTTTCTCATAAAATAGAATTATATCATGTCAGTATCTTTCAATATATTCATAGACAGTACAAGAACTCATCATCATTAGGAAAATGATCTTGATACCAACAATTTCTCATATTACCTTAATATTTGATATGTAAAATGGTATTTTAAGGAATCACTGAATTATGGTTTTGAGTTATTTAATACTCCATTTGAAATTCACATTCTTATAATCTATAATCTATTTCACTCTTAATATATATTTAAACTTGTTCTCTATTCCCTTTTATTTAATTCCCACCAATGTTCTCCTATATAAAAATCAAGTAATATTTTATTTTTGATGAATATTTAACTTCTCATTCTATCATTTCAAGAGGATGTTTTATTTTCCTTTATTATAATGTGGGATTTCATAATGTGTTTTTTTGAATGAATACCCCATAATTTTAAAGGCCATTATTAAATTTTCATAATTTAATTTATTTAGGGTGATAGAATGTTACACAGAAATTCATTAAAAAATGAACATCATATTAGATATCATATATGTCATGTGAAACATATCCTAAATTATAAATTAAAACAATAGAAAATTAATATATTTTTTTAAATAAATTCATTATCTTCGATTGCTTTCAATTCCCAAAAAACTAGGTTTTAATGAAATGTAATACTATATTGATATATTATTATCTAAATATGACTATCATTACATATACCTTACATTGGTGGGTATTAATATAAAGAAAAAAAATGTAAAAATTATATTTTTTACACATGTATTTTATAAAATAAAATATTTTCTATTGATTTTTTATATAATAAAAACATTTAAAAAATATATATTTTTCTATATGGTTGTCTAATTTCACTTCAAACACATAATATAAAATTAGTTTTAAAAAAAATTGGAAAATATATTATATAAAAAAAAAATTAATTTTTAAATATGAATTAAAATTTATATTTTGGAAGAATATTGAGAATTTTTTCATAATATTATTATTTTTAAATAGTGAAAAATATTGTTTTTTTAAACTACAATTCTATTTAAATGATTTGAAAGTTCAGTTATGTTTTAAATTATTTTTTGTGTAAAATTATTTCAATTTTATTTTAATATAACTAAATTAGGCCATATAAATCAATTTTAAATAGAATTATGATATAAAAACCTTTTAATCTATTTAATGTTTTTAATTGGAAAACTCATTATTTGAGGTGTGCCAGGGTTTATTCTTATATTGAATTATTTCACTTCAATGAATTAAATTTTAAAAAATATATTCCATATTTTAAATCATCATAAATTATATTATCAAATTAGTTAAAAAAATTTACCATTATGAATAGTAAAATTAGTAAAAAATATTAATTACCATAATTAATGTGAAAATGTGTATAATGTGATGTTAAACTAAGAATATAATAATAAAAATTGAGACAAAAAATGTAAAAATCTAATTTTATAGAATTATTATGAATGTATCACCTTTAAGGATTGTCAATGACTAATTTTATTAGCTTTTAGATTAATAAATGTGGGTTGTCACTTTATCTTTTAAAAAATTATAGGTGTGCCCTCTACCCAATATATAAATGAATGCCCCATATCCTCCCATTATCACAATTATAGAACCTTTTAATTCTTCCAAACCAATCTGAAATTTCCTCCTTAATTCCATACCCATATAATATAGTGTTTAAATTATTATGTTTCCCTCCTTTGATGGATTTTTGGTTTAAACCAAATGATGTTCTCAAAAAACTGGTAACGTTCTTGAATGCACATTTTATTATTTCTTTTCTCACATCCATAAAATCTTATTCAATCATGAAAAAAATAACACATGTATATCCTATAAATTTATATTTTATTATTTCAGTCTCTGAACCTAGATCTATCCCCAATTCCATTAAATGGGAAACTAAACAATTGAACATGTGTAAGGAAAACTACTGCATCATGAACTGATGTAATTAATTTTCCATCATCACTTTTCATGTTTGGATATAATGAAAAGTTTAACAAATTTATATTATTTGTCTAAAAAAATTAATTAGGAATTATGATATCACATATTACTTCTTAATTTTTATTCTAGGGGGATACTATAACATCATGTGTGTGTACGGAGGACTACCACGTAAAGAAGTGTTGTGATTCATTTTTCATTTATGCTTTACATCGAAGGTTGTATGGATTATGTAAGTAAATTTATGTTATATTTAAGAACAAAAATTCTTATTTAAATATAATATCACATATAAACTCTCATCTTTCAATCTATGGGAAAATAATAACGTTTCTCATGTGTATGTGGGGGCTGCCACCTCTATATAGTTATGATTTTTTTTTAAAAATTATTGTTACATGGATATTTATAATGATGGATTTGATTAATGTATATAATATATATAATTATAATTATTGTTTAGTGGTGAATTATTTTTTATTTTCTATTTGTTTCATCCATTGAGAAAAAAAGAAACTATATTCCGGGAAATGCATGGCTTTCCATCTCTATGAATATTATAGTCCATCTTCTATCTATAAAAATTATTTAATTAATCAAATTAATTTATAAAGAATATATGTCATATTTATATATTGGATATCATTTGGTATATTATATAATCATGATCAAAATAAAAGGAATTAATTTATTTGTAATGTCATGGAACTCTTTGGTCTATTCTATTGTGATAATCATGTGATTGAAGTATGCTGGGGAGTCCCAGTGACTCATCACAAGAGTTTTATTAAAATGAAATTTTTTAATTTTAGGTCTGGCATCTGTGACTCACTATCAGTAGTTGGAATCTACGAGTGGCATCAGTGAGTCATGTAAGTGAGTCGTAACAGTGAATCTGGTGTCAGTGGGTCGTGTCGGTGACACATTTTCGGTAGGCACCATTAGTGAGTGGTGATGGCGAGTCTCATCAATGACACATTTTCTCTAGGTGGAATTTGTGGGTTGCGTTGGTGACTCTCTCTAGGTAGGTGGCATTGTTGAGTGGCATCGATGGCTCAACCATCGGTTACATGAGTCGGTGACACATCCATTTGTGAGCCATTTCCAGCTTCTCCAATTTTTTCTAGTTTTTCCCATGTTTTGTTTTATTTGATGTAAATCAAGTTTAAAACCATGTTTTACTATTTTTGAAGAATTTTAAAAGGATATAAATTAGATAAATGATATTCTAACTCTTCAGAGGCTTTTAAATGATCAAGACACATGGTCTTTACCATGATCCAACTTTAACGGCCCTTGAAACAATTCCCTTCAATTGATATAAGATCTGAATATTTTAATCCAAGACATTCTATTCCCCTTATGTTTATATATTTTCTTAGTATGCCCAGATCCTTTCTTCCCAACGGAGTCATGTGTTGTGGTGTGGCCTTCGAATAATGATTTCCATGGATTCTTTCTTATTGCATGTTTGACCACCTACTTTGGATCTAAGAGGAGTTTCTTATCATATGATTCATTGAGGTAGGGATACTATAGTATTTAATTATTTATATATCATTAGGGTTGGGTAAGCTAACCTCTCATTGAGATTATAGTAAAATATCAACTTTTAGTTAAGGATTTTATAAAGATAATCTAACCAATTATAATGATAATTGGACATGTAATGTTAACAATTTTCTTAAATTTTTAATAAATGATGGGAGGAAAAGATGATGATGTTTGTTTTAAATTATATCTATCTTTGATCCATGCAAGGAATTTTTTTGTCATATGATTTCTAAAAAATAGGTTAATTGGTGGACCAATATTTTTTCACCGAACTCATGAATACTTTTTTGTAATTTTATATAGAACAGTTTTCAACATGAAAAAATGATTAATCACATATATATGAATAATTAAATGGATTCCTCATGATCAAACATGTTTTTTGATAACCCTTGATTTATCATAGTTAAATTAATGATCAAATGTGATAAATCTAAATACACCATTCCTTGTTTGGTGTTGTTGTGTATTGTGTGTGTATCTTTTCATTCATGTGCTTTGTATGGGTTGTGTGGTGATGTTTTGGGTTATGTGGTTGTGATGTTGAGACAACAGAACTGTTAGATGATGGATTGAGGGTGAAATAATATCATAGGTCAAGATATTGATTGATATTGGTAGGGATGTGAAGTGTTTTGGGATGAAGGCTATAGATATTGGATGTGCTATGTTTATGTTACTTTGTGTTGTGTTGTTATGCATCAGGAAATTTATATATGTTCTTCAGGAGGTGTGTTACAAGGTTTTGTCATAAGTTGGGGACATTCATATTAAGTTAAAGGAAAGTGAGACATGACTTTGCTGGTTTATAATGGAATAGGTTGTCTTGGGTGCTAAATTGAAAGGATGTGTGATGTGAGGTATTTCATCATAGTCATCTTCCTCTATCTGCATTGTTTTTGAGGATGGTTGTGTGTTTTGGTGGGTATTTTCCCAAGATGGGAAAAAATAACTGGTAAATGATAAATAACATTAGATAATTTGGTGTAACTCATATTTATTTTATCAACTTTAGAAGCGACCAATATTTATCCTCATACGTGAATTTAGAGGTAGCAATAACAGTGGAAACATTATGGGGTTGTTTTTTTTACTATACAACATATAGGTTTGTATGAGTGTTTAGTACCTATATATGTAATTTTAGTTCCTTGTGATTTGTATACACACCCTACCCGTATTAAGCACTATGTTCCAAACACCCCCATTGTTGCATGGGGTTTCATTCCTAAAAATCCAATTTAGAGGATGGTTAGTTTGCCACCAACACTTCCCTGATACCTCTACCAAGTAGCGAGAACCCAAGAATCTTCTGATAGGTTGTGTTTTGTGAGGCCATATTTTTATGAGTGTTTTTTTGCAATTTGTATTCAGGATGTGGTGTGGTTTGTGGCCCATGTGTGTGCTGGCAAGATGAGATGTGGATGGTGGAGCAAGTATGTGTGGGAGAGTTATGACAGGGTTCTTTTAGAAGAGGTGGATGTGTGATGACGTATTTCATTTTCTTGATAGAGCAGCTAATCAGTGCGAAAGTGGTGTGGTGTACCTTATAATTATTGTGCTTACACTACTGGAAATCTGACCTTTCCCAACGCTTCTATACCAATGGTTTGTAAAAACTATTGGTATAGGTTCCCTTTCCCAACAGTTTGGGCAAATAGTTGGGAAATCCCACTTTGAGGCCACCTTTCCCAATGGTTTGGCCAAACCATTGAGAAAGACCTCATTGTGGGGGACCTTTCCCAACGGTTTGGGCAAACCGTTGAGAAAAGTCCACTTTGTGGACACCTTTCTCAACGGTTTGGAAAAACCGTTGGGAAAGGGTATACCTATCCCAACGGTTTTCCCAAACTATTGGGAAAGGTCCCGCACAAATCAACCTTCCACCCAGAATCAAAATACAGAATCAAAATCTATACCAATGGTTGTCAAAACTGTTGGTATAGGTCTATACCTACGGTTTTGACAAACGTTGGTATAGATCCTTTGATTTTTTGTCATATCTTCTAACCCAGAATATTATATAAATCAAAATTTAAAATAATTATGAGAATACATATATATATTTATGTAATTATATTCAAAAAAGTCATGTTAGGTTAGTGGTTAAGTCGTTCAATAATAAACTAGGGGTCCCGAGATCAAATCCCAGCGAATGATTTTTTTTTTAAATACGTACACCAACGGTTCATAACTGTTGGTATAGATTTACATACTAATTATACCAACGGTTTCCAGAACCGTCGGGAAAGGTCTATACCAACGGTTTTGGGAAAATTGTTGGTATAGACCTATCCCAAGGGCTTACTTTGCAACAGTTCTCCAAACTGTTGGTATAGGCTATACCAATGGTTTGGATGCCTATACCAATAGTTCCAAACCATTGGTATAGGTTAGTTTTTTAGTAGTGTTTTTATATTATATTACACGACATGAGATATTTTTTGAGAGTGCCTTTGGTGATGATAGATGCTAGTATACATTGTTTGGAGATTTGGGGTTTTTAGTCTCTCACGAGGGAATTAGTTTGCATCTCCACTTGTCCAAGAGGATATTTGGTTTTCCCAAATGAGTGCACTTTTATTCACAACTTACATACATCAAAACCATTTTCATAATTCTAAGAGGACTATGAGGACTATGATGGGCTGACTATACTAGCTCGGGTGTTGGGGATTGTTTTTATCTCTTCATAACTTTTCTATTGGTAATTACTTCAGATACTTTCCTAGTATTTATAGATGATTTAATCTAAACATGCATGTTGAATGGATTTTGTCTTATTATATATATATATATATATCTTCCTCTTATAGTTTTTTTGAGGATGATCTAAATATTCTCTTGATCATGGTTTCCATAAAAAGGATAATGTCACCAATTTTGTGGGATTCGAACACCCTTGGTGGTGGTCGCCACCATGAGGCCTACTGGTGGTGGTTCATAGGGGTCTGTGTCTCTCTTTATCCATTTCTAGCTCATGAGGGTTATCTTGGGAGGGAGGGGGTCATGAAGGAATGGTATCGTATGATATATTTGAGAGATATGATAGAGTTTGGAGATAGGATCATTGAATATTGCATTGGTTAGTAGGATATTAGTGTTTGGTGATCTTAGTGCATGACATGTGACATGGATAACTGGTTAGGACCCATGATTTTATCCCCCACCCGATATGATGAAGGATTTCTGAGCTTATCTAATGACGAAGTGGGGATGCACTATTTCTAGGGCAGAGACACTAAAAAAGGAACATGAAACCTGACTACTTTTGTTCTTATTTGAGTTGGGAATATTGGGGAATTTATATAATAATAAGTTAAAATGGATCTTAAATAAAATTACATACTACTCAGGCTTAGGAATTCCATGTTTATTATTTATCTATGGAACTCGGTCTTTATCCATGAGTGGCATAGGCAGCGGATGCTCAGTATGCTGATCTGACACTTTGATAGATGGATGATCAAGAGGAGTAGGAAAACTAGTGGTAAAGATGAATACATGCATTCCATCGATAGAATATAGGAATTTATGAGGGTAGTGTTTCAGATATTGAAATAGAGAGTTGTCTAGGGGAGCATGAGATCACCTTCAGCCTGATCTAGGATATGACAGAGTACTGGGTTCAATTCGACGTTAGTTAGATGAGGTAAATTGTGTGTTAGTGGTGGAAAAATTACTTGTGGAGGGGAAAGAGGATGATGTTTGTGGGTCAACTTCAAGAATGAGTGCCAGGAAAAATACCATTCATTTTACATGAAGGATGAGAATAAACTTTATCTAATATCCCTATAACTGGGGAGTATATCGGTATAAGAGTTTGGGATTAAATTCCAGGACCTCATTTTTTTTCCCTCGATCTCCTTATGGATGAGGATTCTCAAGGGAGACTCTTAGAGTTGTTTCTTCTTCATTCTCTCTATTATGTAGTTACTCCCTTTACCTTGATGACATACATAGAGGTCCAAAAGAAGGTGGGGGTGGTTGATATAATTTACTCATGAGGAGAAATAACATGATAGGTGATCTAGTAGGGTTCTTCGAAGTGATAGGCTATCAACAACAAGTCTCAATCACTGGGGACCTTGAGAATTCAACCACTCGGGAGTCAATCTCAGCAGTTTTTGTTTTGACCTTCTAGTCCTCAATCCTATCCTGTATGATTAGGGACATTCAAATTCAATTTTGGACAACTGTTTGAGCTCGATATGATGGTGGTGAGAAGGTTCATCGTCTACCTCAGAAATAGTTGTTGGTTAGACCATTTTAAAAGTAGGTATAACAGGGTCTTTCTCCACCATGGGAAGAAGAAGTTGGTGGATGGAGAACTCTGTTTATTATATAGGTACCTCAAAATGGGTATGGTAGGGTAGGTTTTTGTCAGCAAAGGGGTAGAGGATTTGGGTGTGATGAGTCACACGCCGTAGAGTCATTAGTTCCAGTGGGGCCGTAGATCGTTTGAGGTATGATTAGATTGTTTAGTAATCTTACTTGTGCTTTATTTGATACAGGGGCATCACACTCCTTCAGCTCACATGATCTATCCAATTAATTGGGAAAATATATATAGAGAATTTCCATTCCCCTGGTGTTTAGTATTCCAGTTGGAGATTAGACCATCTTTTTTGATGTATGCCGAAGACGTAGACTGATGATGCGGCTGCATTAGTCCTAAGAGGATATTTTCCTATTGTAGATGAAATCATAAAATGTCATAATTGGTGTTGATTTGATATAATTTTTTCATGTTTTTATATATATCTTCTAGATAATATTCATAATTTCTTACGTGTATGGGAAACGTGTATATTTTGTTGGCTGGAAAAGTTTCTTAATGGGAAGTCAGCATGCAGAGCTTCAAAATTCTTTATTGGTCCACATTTCATTGAAATTGGTGGACGTTGAGATGGATGAGGTTCCTAGGGTTGTTGGGGAGTTCTTTTATGTCTTCCCTATGGAGGTTCTGACTCTACCCCCTCGACGTGATATCGAGTTTAGGATAGACATGCAGCTTTGTGATTCTTTGATTTCGATGGATCCATATTGGGTGGAACCATCCAAGTTCTAGGAGTTGTAGATTTGTAATGATGAATTGATGGTGTAGGGATTTATACTCCCTAGTTTTTCATCATGGGGTGATCTAGTTTTGTTTGCAAAGAAATAATATGGTTCTAAAAGACTTTTCATAGACTACCAGAGGTTGAATCAGGTAACACTCAAGAACAGTTACCCTCTCCCAATAGTAGAGAAACTTTTCAACCTGGTCAGGGGAGAAAGATGATTTGCTAAGATTTTCATTCGGTCTATGTCTCACCAGTTGAGGGTTATGGAGGGTAACAACCCAAATACTTCTTTTGGGTTATGGTATGGGCAATTCATGTTTGTGGTTATGTCATTCTATGTTACGAATGCTCAGAAAGTTTTTATGGGACTTCTGATATCCTTCTTTTCTGAGTTCCTAGACTTTGGTCATCTTTGTATTCATCGATGACATTATTATATATGAAAAGTTAGAGGATGATCGTACCAAGAATCTCAAGACTATCTTGGAAGTTCTTCGATGACACAAACTCTATGGAATGTTGTCCAAGTGAACGTTTTGGAAACATGAGGTCCACTTCCTTGGACATGTGGTGTCTCAGTAGGGCATAGCATTGGAACTGTAAAAGCCGATGTAGCTTTTTTCTTGGGCAACACCAACGAACATGGCATATTTTCTCAATTACCTAGTCCTAGTATGCTAGTAATAGATATTTGTACCTGATTTCTCTCATGTTAGCCCTTCATTTATTGTGATGAATAGAAATGGAAAATACTTTGCGTGGAGTGATTAGTTTCAGGTAGCTTTCTGTTATGTAATGGAGAAGTTGGTCAATTATCCAATGCTCTGGTTACCAGTTGATGGGGTGATGTTTGACTTGTTTTTGGATGTTTCCTATTTGGTCTTGGGATGTGTACTGATGCAGTAGCTATGATGGAAAACATTTGGGTATATGTAGTTACATCCTCATGTACGTAATTATTCCAACCCATGATACAGTGCTTGCAACAATCATTTTTACTGATAATTTGTGGTGGAAAAATCTCATTGGGGGCACATTGTGGTCTTCACAGATCACATGAGATTGAGGTAAATCATTTTCTAGAGATATCGGAACATGAGACAATGTAGGTCGACAGATTTGTTTAGGACTGTGATTTTTAGATTTCTTACACCTCATGAAAGGGAAACATTGTTGCCGAATACTTGGGTAAGAAGTCATAAATGGAGGTAGTTTGAGATACTATGGACACATAGAAGGTGATGGAGGAGTTTCCTATCTTATACCTGGATACATGGATGGATGGTTGCAGTGGTTGTCTATTTCATGTGATAGTGTATTACTATATGATGAAGTAGGTTGAGTAGTCTCAGTGGGGTGACATAGAGGTATAGGTGGTGTGTGATCACGTTGACCAAGGTGATTCTCAAGAGGGATGGTCAGAGGATGCACATATTCGGATACTGTTCCATGGGAAGATGGTTGTTCCCCTAGTGATGCATGAGGGAGTTCTATGTGATATTCATTGAAAAACTATAATGGTACACCTGGGAGATTCCATGATGTACTGTGTGTTGAGAAAATAGTTTTGGAGTCCAGGGATAAAGAGGATAGTGGTGAGGTATGTGGAATGATTAATAGAGTACTGGTAGGTGAAGGATGAGAACCATTTACATGACGGTTAATTACATACCCTATATTTCCCAAAGTAGAATTGTGATGACATATTGGGGGGGTTTCATAACATGGATATACAATGATCATGGAGGATATGATTCTATCTGGGTAGTGGTGGACCGATTGATGAAATCGGCTCACTTCATAGTGATTTAAGAGTCGGTTGTAGTGGATTACTTAACACATATATATTTTTATGAGGTGGTGAAGATGCATGGATTTTGGAGATACATTATCTCATGTTAGGAGATGTGTTTTATCTCATAAGCCTGGAGGGGATTTCATCAATATTTTGGCACTCATTTATGTCTCAATTCTGCATTCCACCCTCATACTGGTGGGAAGATAGAATATAAAATCCACACATTGGAAGACGTATTGCGGGCATGCATCAAATATTTTGGTGGATTTTGGGAATGAAATATGACTTTGGTATAGTTTTCAAAAAATAGTTGCAATCAATCTTCCATTTATAATGTTTTCTTTGAATCCTTGTATGTGAGACAATGTTATTCACCTTTGTGATGTAATTATTTTGGGGAAGTAGTTATTCTTGGTGAGAACATAGTATAGAGTATGGCAGAGAAGGTTCAACTTCTCCATGAGAGGATGAAGGACGAACAAGACTGACCTAAGTCTTATAGAAATTGTAGTAAAAGTCCATTGGAGTTCGAGTTTGGATACTAGATCTTCCGAAGGATTCTCATCAAAGTGGGTAGGGGAGGCTCAGTAGAGGGAGAAAGATGTCTCCTAGGTTTATTGGGCCTCTCTAGGGTTTGAGGTGAGTTTTTGATGTGGAATATCAGTTATCATTTCCACCATAGCTGGAGATGATCCAAGATGTCTTTCATGTCTCCCAGCTTCTTCAGTATCTTAGTGATGACTCTAATTTCATTGACTAGTGATATTGAGATATCGATGATGACACACCATTGATGGAGTGGTGGGTAGTGATCCATGATCATCAGGAGAAGGTGCTGCATGGATAGACCATTCCTTTAGTTTGTGTGTCATGGAAGCATGGTGTCCTAGTGAAGAGTACTTGGGAAAGTGAGATGAACATGTGTTCCTTGTACTAGATGTTGTTTCTAGTTTTTAATTGTGATGTAACGATTAATCCTTGTTTTAAATAAGATGGGTTTCTTACTTGTTTTATAATGTGTGATGATGTCCGGACATATAGAATGTGGAGGACATGATTCCCAATCAAGACACATTAATTTAGATGTGATTATACTCATGTGAGCAAGTCACTGTTATCCAGAGCGGATAATATATCGATATGATGTAATTCCAAAATTCATGTGTCTAGGAAAGGGTTTTATATCATTGATCTTTTAGGATAGTAGTGGTGTTTCAATTGAAGTAATATACTTTAAGGGTATATCATGATTTGTTTTTTTGATCCAGTCTTTCGTGTGGGGTTGGTTTTAAATTCTCAAGTGTGAGAATATTTTGAGAGGTATATGATGTAATGGCCCTAACATATCCAGTCTATTCCTTAGTGAAATAACCTTTTTTTTCAAGTATTTTAGGGATTCTAGGTACCTAATTTTTGGAGTTTCTAAAAAAATATAATTTTCTAATGGACGATCAAGCATTGGTAGGTCAGGAATCAGTAGGTCGAGCATCGGTAGGTCTAGTGTGGGTAGTTTAGGTGTCAGCATGTTAGGCATCATTAGGTCGAGAATCAATGACCCACTTTTGGTAGGTGGCATTATTGAGTGGTTTTAGTGAGTGATATCAGTGAGTTGTGTTGATGTATTAGGTGATTGTGGGTTACTTTAGTGACTCATTGTGGGTAGGTAGTATTAGTGAGTAGCATTGAATAGTGTCATTGGTGATTCATGTCAGAAAGTGGTGTCAGTGGGTCGTGTCGAGGACACGCTATCGATATGTGGCGTCAGTGGGTTGTGTTAGTGACCTGCTATCAGTAGGTGGCATTAGTGAGTGTTGTTAGAGAGTAGTTCCAGTGAATCATGTCATGGGATTAGCCATCAGTGACTCATGTTAGTGACTCAGCCATCGATGAGTCATTCCCATATTTTCCTAATTTTCCAGTTTCACCCTTCATACATTTTATTTTACGAAAATCGATTTTAAAAGCTTGTCTGATCATTTATGAAGTAATATAAAAGTATAAAAATTGTATCTTTATTTTCCAAAAACCCCAAGGAATTTAAAATAGTCAAAATTCTTGGTATTGTCCATGATTCAACATAAATGGCCCCTGAAATTTTTCCCCTCCATTGATATAAGATCTGGCTCTTCTAAGATGAGATATTCTCATCCCTGGGTGATTCCATTCTCTCTTGGTTTTCCAATATCTCTTCTTCCCCATGGAGTCGTGTTTTGTGGTCTAGCCTTCGAATCCAATTTTTTATGGATTATTTTATACAACTTCTATAACCTCCTATTTTGGTGCAAGGAAAAGTTTCTAGTCGTCTGATTCTTAATGACAGTGTTCCCTTAATATTTCTTTATTTGTGTATCATGCGGGGGTCAGTAATCTATTGTATATTTGTCATTACGGTTGAATCAAAACTATTAATTAAGGTTGTTATAATGATAATCTACCTGTCATAAAGATAATCAGACTAGTTATGGTAACATGTTTGGATACATTAGTAATAAATGATGGGTACCAATGAATATGATGATGACTCTATTATTTTATAAGTTATCATTGATCCATGTTTAGAGTTTTTTTGGACATATGAATTTTGAAAATCATGGTCGTTTTTGGTCTCTTTTTTCTCACCAGACCCATGAATATTTTTTGTTAATATTTAGTTGAATGTTTATAAACATGAAAACTTAGTAAATCACATATATTTAGTTAGTTATGTGGATGCACTAGGATCTATATTGTTCTTTGATAACACAAGATTTATAACACTAGAATCAAATAATGAGTGTGGTAGGTTTGAATACATGTTTCCTTGTTTGGTGTTGTTGTGTGATGTGTGTGGATCATTTCGATCTTGTGATTCATATGGGTTTTGTGGTGTTACAGTGCATTGTTTGATTATAATGTTGATAACATGGTAGTTTAATTGGATGATTCTTGGATTAAATGGTATCTCAGGTAGAGAGATTGATTTATTGTGGAATGGATGGGCAATGGTTAAGAAATTATGATGAATATTGAGATTGTTCTATGTTCATGTTACTGGGTGTGGTATTGTTATGTTGCCGGGATTCCATGTTTGGTTGTGATGAGGTGTTTTGTGGGGTTGGATGTAATATGGGGAGTTTTATTGGGGGGATAATGGATAGGGTGAAATTAATTTGAAGAATGATAATGGTAGTGGTTGGCTTGGGTTCTAAGCGGGGAGGAAATGTGAAGTGGGGGTGTTTCATAATTGTTTTCTCGCTTAGTTTGGCTTGGATGTGAGGCTGATTGTGTGATATGGTTGTTAATTTCATAGGTAAGGATGGAAGATCTGGTAAATTCTTATCAACCTCATGATAAATGGGTGTTTTTTAGTATTCTTTTTTTAGCTTTGGAAGTGACTTTCCTTTATAATGACAAGTTAATTTAGAGGCAGCATTATAGGTGGTAGTGTTATGGGATTGTTGTTATCATTAGAACCCATATTTAGTACTAAGTTTTTTATAAATTTATAAATATATATATAAATTTAGTTATTTTTTATTTCTATACACACCCCATCCTCATTTAGAACTACATGCCGAACACCCCCGTTATTACAGTGGAGGGATTATTTCACTAACATGCTAGTGGGAGGATGGAAGGATGACACACTCTCTTCCCTGATCCATCTTCTAGGTGTTCATACCCCAAGAATCATTATGATGGTTTTGGTTTTTGATCCACAAGTTTTTTCATGTGAGTTGTGTTTTCTGAGGTGTCTTTGGGATGTGGTGTGGTTTGTGGCCTAGGTGAGTGTGGGTGGGATGAGATGTCGTACGCGGAACTGGTGTGTGAGGGTGGGTTGTGACGTGCATCATTAGGAAGAGGTAAGAGTTCCAAGACCTTTTAATTTAGTGTGTGAGTGTCGCAAATTAGTGTGTATGTGGTGTGGGATTCCCTATCATTGATGTGTTTTTTATATAACATTACCTGACTTGGGTTATTTGAAAAAAGTTCCTTTGGAAATGTTGGGGTGGCTAGTATACCTTGTTATGTGATTTTGGTTTCTACTGTCTATTATGGTGGAATTAGAATAGTTCTATAATTTTTCATGAATAATTTTGTTTTCTCTTATGAGTATACTTTTATTCTAACCCTACCTATGTAAAAACTATTTTTCAGTTTCTAGGAGGACTAAGGGGAATGTGATGGATCATACAAGATCAAGTGTTAGGGATAGTCGTTATGTCACTTATTAGCTTTTCTATCTGTATTTAAATTGTGTATTTTCATTTTATTTTTAGTATTATTACATTAAACATGTAATTGGGATAATTTTTTGTTTCTAATTTATTTTTATATATGTCTTGGAGTTGTTTCTTGGTTGATACGTCTTATCTTCTGATCTTGGTTACTATATATAAGATAATGCCTCCCATTTTGTGAGATTTGTATACCCTTTGTGCTTTTCAACACCCTAGGGACTACTAGAGGTAAGAATTAGGGTTCATTATCTATGAATCTCCAATTCACCATTAAGAGATGTTTCTTTGAGGGTAGGGGTCATGAAATTATTGAACAAAATAAAAAAATAAAAAAATGAATGAATAATCACTAGAAAGAATGACTTAAACAATGAATTTTTAATGAACAAGAAATAAAATGAAAAAATTATATTATATATGGAGTGGAGTATAAGATTATGGGTCTTCAATATATATAAAATAAACTTATATTTATAATACATGAGGTATGGATACAAATTTAAAAAATTAGACATGGTGTCAGGGTTTCTTGTCTTTCTTTTTCTTCTGTAAGACATATTCCACTTTCAAAACATATTTCTTCTGTGTGCTGTATATACTTCTCCTTATATACATTATATCATGAATCTCTTCATATTCAAGGTATATAATATATCGGTTTATATTATATATATCATTAGGAATGTGATGCAAATGTAACCAAAGTTGTAATGGTGTATTTTACTATTATAGTATTTATCAGGGTTGTTATGAAAAAAATTTATATGACGAGGGATTATGATATATCACTCAATAAACTCAATAATAATATTATAACATATTAAATTCTGAAACTGTCAATTAATATAAACTCTTCCGTTTAATTTCTACTTAAAATAATTTGGATTTTTTAGTATAATATTAGATTGCATTCCCTATTCTATAAAAAATCAACTTTCTTCCAAAACCATGTTTACAAAAGAAAAGTAGAATTATTTTTAACATTATAAAAATGATTTATTAAAAAAAATTATATATTTTTTAGTTTTTACTGGAAAATATTAAAGGAATGTTATGTTTGTCTTCCAAACATGGATCATTTTTTATTTTTTGAAAAATGTGAACGGAATTTTTTCTTTAAAGTGTATGAAATGTATTGACTTTTCTTCTTTAAGGAGGAATCCATGTTTTAATGATTAAGATATATGTGTTAAATTTTATTTTAAAAGAATATTATATTTAATTTTTTTTGTGAACTTCTAGATTTAATAAAATGTTAAATGTGAAAAGGATATTTTTGAAACAAATTGATTTTAATTTTAATTTTATAGTTTTATATTAAAAAATTACAGTATTCTTTAATTTTAATTATCATCTATTTGGGATAAATTTTATTGATATCATCCATATAATTTATCTAGATAGTTTATGATAAATTTGATTACATTGTATAATTTTGATGACATTTATCAGATTTCTTTGAATCATTTGTGATTATGTCTATCGATTGAGGAATGTATTAATATTTAATATTCTAGTTATATAATATTAAGGATTAAATTTTTTATGTTTCTCCACTTCTATATGTGAATTGAATTTATCAAAATAAGTGATAGGTGGGTCCCTCTATAGCCACTCATAGAATTTATTGGTCTCATGAGACTAACTATCATGGATATTGGATGAGGCCATACCCATTTATATATATTATGTAGGAACACGATCTTGATAGATTAAAAATTGTGGTTTATGTTATGTATTTTCTCATTGTGAGGTTAATCATTTATTTCGATGTCATTATTTAGTTAGTTGAAATATCCATGGTTATATTTGAATTTCATATAATTATTTATATTGATTTATTTCATTATAATTCATTTAAACAATATTATATTCATGTAATTGATTTAATGTATTGTCTTTCATTCATTTACCTTTCTATATTGATTATGAATATTTATTCATGATTGATTATAATATATGAAATTCTTTACTGTGCATATTACATCATCCATCTCTTATGTTTCATTTTCCCCTAAATACGAGTTTGTGTTTTATTTTTTTTATGAAAGGTAATGATAAGGGAAATATGAAATTCTTCGAATTTTTTTTATTTCATGTTTTCAATTGTAATATGACTACCAATAATGTATCTAGTTTATGAAAATTATTAAAAACTTTTGTCCACCATGATGAGATTTATTGTATATTTTTACAAATTTAATAATTTAACCACTTATTATAGGCCACATGGTTCATTTCCTTTCATGCATTTTAATATAATTAAAACCATCTAATTAGAAAAATTAAATCCAATTTTCCTAAAAAATCATTCTATTAGAAAAGAAATTTTATACATTATTACATGTCACACATCAATGATCATTTAAAGAATTTATTTGTTTATTAATATAGTGTTTATGTGGGATAAATTAATCCTTTATTTTTAATTTCATGTTATATATTTTTATGATAAAATATTTATGCTTTTTTGACATTCAAATACAGCAAAAATAAAATCTCACTAAATAATATTTAATTACAGCAATTGAAAAAATATTTTCATATATTAGAAAATATTAATTAATTTAATAAAACAACAAAAAAGACTGTATTAATTCACATATATATATATTTACTCTATAAATATATATTTTAACATTAATTTTTTTTAATTTATTTAGTTATTCATGCTTTTTGATATAATAAAATATGTTATGAATTTTGTTAGAAATTTAATTTTAAAAATTAAACAATAAATAAATTATACATAAAAGATTAAAAAATGTAGTCCTTTGATTATTTTTTCATTAACAATTAATACAAAATCTGAAATTAAATTAAATTATAAAATATATAAATCAATCCATTAAATAAAAATAGAATATAAAAAATTTATTTTATTGAAGAAAATCATTATTAAACCAATAAATGTGCATAAAATTATTTTCTATTCATTATTAATTGATTAAAGTATATTTATTTTCAATAATATTTTTTTTATTAATAATTAATAATAATAATTTAAATTTCTTTAATATATTTAGTTTTGTATTGTATATAGAGAAAGAAATCAAGCAAAAGGTTAAATTAAAAAAAATACAGATTCCAAAATCATTGGGTGATACAATGTCCCTACTTATACAAATTGCATCCTCAAAATTTTAATCACTTCATTCTTGTAGAATATACATTGGCAATCAATGTGATTGAATTGTCTTATGATATAAGGACTAATGTGATCTAATTTTTTTTGGATATATGTATTTTCTCTATTAATATATGAATGACAATATTGTGTTTTGCTATAAAAATTATTATACGATTACATCAGGATTCTGTATCACAATTCCAAAAAAATAATTAGTTTTCAAAGAGATCTCTAGGACATCCTTGTACTAATATATGACCATAAGTTGGATTTAATTATAATATTTAATTTTATAATTTTTTTTATTATTGTGTATTATATGGTGAGATATCCAATTCATTTAAAAGTGATATTTAAATAATGTAATGGATGGATAATAAGCCATTCATGGGTTATTTACCATATACAACAAAATATTATTTAATAATAATAAATGGGTTCCCATAATAAAATAAAAGAAATTGGTAGTTGATATGACTATCTTAGAAATTGTCTAATTCCTAATAGGGTTGTTTGAATGAGATTACAATTAGATATCCACAAACCTATATTGGGGGGGGGGGTGAGTATTCCTTTTACCAATATATTTTATAACATACATTAAATTTTTTGGATAGAAATCAATTCTCCTTAATCATTTGATTTAGATGGTTATAGATTTTTCTAATACCCATTAACTGTTAGTTAAGGGAATATTTTTGAATAATGCCCAGAATCAAGTCATTTATTGCATTGGACATTCTATGCCTCTATTTCATTGATCCGATTATTTTCCCGAACTAAATAATCATTATCTCTATGGATAATACCTCCACACTAGTTATAAATTTTTATTCCTTTAATACCATCTATGGATCCCTATACTAGCACTTCTAGGTCTAGATGTAAAAAAACATTCTTCAAATAATAAAAGTGATTCAATGTGAGATTAAGATATATTTATTTTAAAACATTTATATTAGGTAATTAATATATCTCATAATAAAAAAATATACAGAACATAATTTTTTGTTTTATTGATGATTATGAACACAATAAATATGTTTTGTGATACTTGAAATAATATATCCAGGATCAAAACATACTAGGAATTTTATAAAATTATCATAGGATAAACTTTACCTCATAATCATGTGAATGTAATCATAAAATAGGTGAGAGCTCAAATGCCCAATAGTGTAAAAAAGATAATCAACATTTCATCCTCAATTAGATCATAATAAAATAAAAAACCATGATAATGGGAGAATTTTCATTAAAAAAGATCATGGAATGATTATAATTTTCTATGAGACATGGTATATGCCCATCAAAACACAAATGATCAAACGTATGCTATGGAATATGGGTGCCTGATAAAAAATAATACCCATGGATAATAATCATATGTATATAACATTGAAATTTTATATATTATTACTTAAAAGAACAATATTGTGAGCATATCCATACATTTTTATGTCTTAATACCATTATGTGAATAAAACAATACTTGATAAGGTCCATGGAAGATAATGTGAGCAAATAAATACAAGATCATTACCAAAAACCACCCTGTATAACCCCAATATTTTTTAATAATAAAATTATGTTCAATTGATTATTTAAAACAAAACACAGATATTAAAAAAACCATGAATTATATATATTTAAATTTAATCACTTGATATCTTGTGATACATTCAAACCCAATTCTAAATGTATTTCATAATTTAATAAAATAGAAATTAAATTTATGGATATGAATAAGACTAACTACATTATTAATATTATATGTTTTACACATATATAGAAAATTTATTGTTTATAAATTAATTATAAATGAAAATAGAAATTATTTCAATAAAAATAAATCTTTTTTTGAAAAATTGTACTTTTTTCAAATGCGTATTTATCATAAATTACACACATACATTAATAGTAATTTTTAATATATTTATATAATGTATCTAATAAATTAAAATATTTTTTGAAATAATAATTTCTAAATTATATTAGTTTACTTTTTTATAAATTTGCTGAGAAGATTTATTTTGTGATGGATACTAATAAAATTGTATTTTTATTAAAAACTACATTTTCAAACATCTGAAAGAACTATTTGTTATTAAAAAAATAATATTGATATAAGTTCAGTTTTATTATAATTAATCCAATATTGGTCTTCAAATTCATTTATGTGTTAAATTTCAACATAAAATCAACTTACATAAATAAAAAAAATTCCTTTGAAACCCATTCTCTATCTTGTCTATGGGAATAAATTTAAATTAAATTATTCAACATCTTTGAATTGAATTTAAAAATATAACTTCTTTATTCTTAATATAAAAAAAGATAATATAAAATATTTTGAAAATAATTTTTGTTAATACTTAATTATAATGTTAATTAAAATTTGATATCATGGATAAGGATAAAACATATTTACTATGGGATTAAACTAAAAAGATAATCATTAATATGACATACCAACATGTATAATTAAAATTTAATTGAATTATTTAGACCTTATATCATACATGGATTTTTAATTGTTCATTTTGGAGCCTTGGTTAATTTAATTAATTTGGGCTTCACTTATCAAATTCAAAAAATCATATTGTGTAATCTACGCCACATATAGATGGCCACACACTGTCCTATCATATTCACACATCCAAAGCCTTCTGGATCAGAACATATATTGAGAAGTAACTTCTATAAATTCAATCACAAATAATTGATCATTTTATTTGATAAAAATTCAATATATATGAAGGATTTGTGTATAAAAATAAAATGGATTTTTGATGAAGGTATAAATTTCATAACAACATTTTTTCATTTTATATAATTTTATCATGCCTATAAATCAAATAAAATTATGTTAGATTTTTTTAAAATAGTATTTGATATATACTAATATGTTAATATGTTATTGAAATTACCTATAAACGTAACCTATATCATAAAATGGGAAATGAAACAATCAATTGTGTATATGGAGTGCTTCCTCCTTGTGAACCGATGAAATTCAGTTTCCATACCCAACTCTCATGGATTAATAAAATGATATATTTAACATATTAATATTATATTTATGAAATGAAACTAATTATGGAATTATCATATCACTTATACCATCTTACCTTCCAATAAATCATGAAACAAATCACCGACGCATATGTCCGGACTACCACCACCATGTAGTAGTGTGAAATATTTTCCAATTTATTTTGAAATGGATTGTGATAAGGATATTAATGAAGAATATAAATGAAGTAATTAATTAATTTTTTTCTTCAATGTTGATTCATTATTTATATTTCTTAAGGTCGATCCATTTGGAAAATAGAAGAAATGTTCATTTATAAATGAGGTATATCATATCCTTGATTGTTATTAATAATTTTCCCATCAATAAATGTTATCAAGTATTATAAATACATATATAATTAATATATATAATATTTTTACCACTATTAATATTCATGAAATTATAGAACCATAACTATTTATAAGAACAAAAATTACCAATCCAACACATATTTGAATAATGAAGCAATTACATGCCGAAACTGTTAATGAATAAAAGAAATTTTGATGAACAAGTTATAAAAGACTGTAGGTAAATAATATTTGTTATAAAATATATTATTATGGATATATAATAGAATTATTTACAATAAACCCTCCCAAAAAATACTGTAATGAGGGGAGAGAGATAATTCCCCTAGTCCCGCCTCAAGTAGGCCCCCAGTTGGAAACTTGATCCAAGTGCGTACAAATCTCACAATATGGGAGTTATTAACATTTATAATAAAAATAGAATGGGAGACATACTAAATCATAAAATATAACCCCTGTAGATAATATAAAAAAGAAACCCAAACAATCCCATGCAAATGTATAAATATAATTAATGGAGATAACAGTATGCAATGTAAATAATGAAAAGTAATGCTAAATCAGCGATATGAAAGCTGTTAGGGATTTGAGCTAGTAATTTCTGACATGGTCCTCAAAAACATCATAGAAACCTGAAATATTTTACACATATAGGGTGTGTGTACTTGTATATTTTTTAGGAAAACCAAAATTTCTCATTCACATGTTAATGAATCATGCAAATTCACATATGAGAATAAAGCAGGTCCAAACAGAACATATCGATGTATGATATCTATCCCAACATCGACAAATAATGTTCAATAAGTAACATATATCATGTAATATAATTTCATGTAAATCACATTAATTATAGGGCACTCACTCCCCTTTCACACTGATTCAACTACATCACACCCCAAAAAACATTCTAGATCTCCCACCTCTTTCGAATATACCACATCACAACCCTCCAAAAACACCTTTGTCTTAGAAAAATACCACCTACAAACACCTAGGCCTCAAAAACTATCTTTCCCACACACAGTTGGGCCTCAAAACATATTATATAAAATCATGAAGACACCAGCTAATGAACATAACAACTCATCCCGAAGACATCTGGGAAAGCACATCACAACTCATTCTGAAAACACATGGGACACAACATCACAACTCATTGTGAAGAAAACTGGGAAAACACATCTCATTGAAAACTTCCCAAAAAATCTTCGGTTATCATTGCCTAAAAGTGGTAGTAGGGATGGATGAGGGGCCATCTATCCATCCACCCATCAGGATGTTGGGAAATGCACCCCCTCCCCATGACTATGCTCGTGTTTAGAATATATTGCACAATGTGGGTGTGTGAGTATATAAATCATAAGGAAAATACAATTATATATATATATATATATAAAATAAAACTCACAAGACCAACCTATGGATTCAAAAATAACCAACCCGCTCGCAACAATGAAACTTCTTATGTGACTTCTAAATGAAAAACATCCCACAACAAGCCAAAAACCCCATTTCACTTTTCCGACCAATTTCATTTAATCACCCCATTCATTTCATTATTTAGAATAAACCAAATTTTACCACTCATCACACCATATAATATTCCTTTAAAAAATTCCCATCTCATTGACCAGATGATCCCATGTAATTTCAAACATTATCAAATATTCATTTATCCTATCACTACTCAGTTATTTATCACTATATAACCACATATTAATGAAACATATCATAGCTAGTAACCTCACCGATCTTCCCCAAAAGTTTAACACCCTAAAAATTTGTGAAATTATTTTTTGAATTAATATATGTTTTCAATATTTTTTATTTCACATGACTCTAGAAATAGTTATTATATATATATATATATCAAAAACCCTATGTTAAACATTCATTTCCCATGCAATACTAACTTTTATTATGTTACACAGAATACTATATTGGATTGAGATACACACAATATCGACTTGGGTTGCACTACATGAAATACTGACTTGATATTATCTTTATTAAATACCAATGAATGTTAAATGCAATATTGATATAGTATTCAATATGCGAAAGACCGATATTATGTACATTACAAGAAACACCAATGATTGTTTATTAAACATCATCTTATTTATAAAATTATTTAATCGAGATAATTTTAAAATAGATGTTAAATTTGGTAATATGAATAGTTATAAAGAACTTCTAAATATTTTTAATAATTTTATATATAGATTAATTGGTTTTATAATGAATTATATATTTTTTTTGTAAAGTATTCTATGTTTAAAAATTCTATTTTCTCGAATGAAAAACTTTTAACAATATAATTAATTTTAGGAAAATAAGAAAATATAATTCAATTTAATAAAAATAATTTTTGAATTTAGAATACCAAAATTAGCTTAGGGTGAATTTTTGGGATTTTTCTGAGAAATATATTTTTTTGATGAATAGTTAAAAATACTACATTTTAGTTAATAATTGCCTTTTCGTTCAAATAATAATTAATGTTAACATATAATATCAATTGTCTTTAATGTATCATTATATAAATTATAAATTTATTAATAAAATATAGTTCATTATAATCAATTTCACATTTAAAATGAATAGTAAAACATAGTAAACTTTTGAACTTCTTTCTACTTTAATGAACAAAAATTTCATCTCATATTCATAATTACCATTAATATTAATTTCAATAATTCTATGATTTAAATTTTGAAAAACTGATATAAAAAATTTTAATCGGTATAACTTTTAGAGACTAATAAAGTCAGCATAATTTTTGACCAAAATGATTAGTAAAAGTGATGAAAATTAATCGTAGCGATTAATGTCAAATTAAGATTAATTATGGAATAAACCATAATATTATTGTCCCAAATTACATAAAAACTTGTACAACACAGATAATATTTCCATATTTTATTCATAAACATTACATTCCGGATTTTTTTGGTTTGGTATGAATTTGATTGTGTAATAACATGTGTATGCCTAATTTGTTTTGAAAACATTCGAGTGAGTATGTTCTATTCCCAATAAAATACCACTACCTCTCTCTATTCCCCACAAATATCAATCCCAATGGCTCACTAAAACTCTACTCAAATAATCTCCCACAATGTATCCCTTCTTCCTTAAAGCCTCTATTTTGTAATAAATTCTTTCAAGTTACCCTTTTGGCACAATCCAAGGGGAGTTACCTGATTAAGAGGTTACATCTTCTCCCAAGATCTCTAGTTTCATTTCCATTCTCCACCCACTAAAATATACTATTTTCCATGATTATATAAAAAACAAGTACAAATAATATACTAGGATTTTATATATAAATATTTCATTTGGAACTTAAAAAACCCTATATATAATGTTTGACAAACTTATTGTTTCTGTGTAAGGTGAACTACTCTCTTATGAAATGGGATTGTTCTTTATTCATTTACCACCTGTCATGGTGTCCATTATGATAGACACTCTGTTTATATATTTTTTATATGAAATTTATTATTTTTTATTCATATTTAATAATTTTACAACACATGTATTATTTTAATTTCCAATTGGTGTTAATACGATAATTTCATTTGATGAAGTGTTGATTACCAACCCCTCAAAGCGATGTGATTCATTTACACACTAAATGAAATGTATAAGGATGGGATTAGTGAACTTATATGATATATATGATATAAAAATTAAACTAGAATATATATATATATATATATATATTTATTTATATATACATATATAGACACACACACACATATTTATATATATACATATGTTATTTATACACTTTCTTTCAAAACAACAATAAAAAAAGAAACAAATTTCAGGCATTTGTACGACATACCGTCAAAATGGATGGTGTATTCTATTTCATACATCTATATATTAAATTGATCATTATAATATAAATATATGATATTTATATCATGGTTTACATTCTAGAATCATGATATAAGTATAAAAACCAATGATATAACAAGTTACGACATATGCGATGATCAAAAAACATATTACCTGAAGTAAAACCTTAACAAAGGATTCTTAACAAGAGAGTAATATTAGGTCACAATTATAGCCTAAATTTTATTAAATATAAAAATATGGTTATAAAATAATTTTTTAAAAAATTATATTTATTATACAGGTTCTTTGAAGGAGTATGGAAAGAGTAAAGACACAAGGTAAAGGAATTTCATCTGGATTTTATATTCATCAAATAAATTCATTATTCACCACCCATTCCTTTCATGTGGTGGGTATAATACCCATGCGTGGAGTCTATGATTCTTATAATTACATTTATATGTATTTACGTATCCATTCATTGATATTTATTTATTTGGGTGAATGTTTCAAAAGATACTAAATTCGTAAACCAGTTTTGTATAAAATTACCTTCATTGACACACATATTTTTTTATGCATCTATGTTCTTTAATGAGGTGTGTATGATTCCCATTAAAAAGTTATATATTTAATAATCATATTTTTATTTTATTTTATGCATCATGTAATTTGATTTTATTACATTAATATTATGATCCCAATTAACCCTATGGTAAGTGTTTATTGAAACAAAGTCATCGATTTTCGAGATTGATAACGATTAATCTTATTTTGATGATATATTATGATACACATCTCAAGAAAACACATGAGTTTCAATATCCTCTTTTTTTCAATATAAATCCTTGTATTAGTACCATTTTTTAATATTTTTATTTAATATAAATAAGAAATTGTTGTAAACAAATTTGAACATACCTTTCTATCAAGAAAAAAATCAATTTTATTTTAAAACAATGTCTTCCAAAAAAATCAATTTTTTTTTCAAATTATCATTGAAGATCATGTTCAAGGAAAGTGATTTTAAAAATGTTTTTTGGTTTTCAATTTATCTTTATATGTTTTTGAATTAACATTCATATGTAATATTTTCAAAACATTTTCAAGCATTATATACAATTTTTAAATGTATTTTGAAAGAAATGGGTTTTAAAAAAATTTCAAACTTCATTCATATGTTTTCAAGTAAATGGGTTTTCCAAACATTTCCAATATTTCATTTTATTTTTTCAACGTATTTTGGAAGAATTTTTTTTATTTTTTTTGAAGCTCATATTACATGTTTTCAAGGAAAAACGTTTAAGAAATGATATCAGGTTTTCATTATTATTTTAAAATGTATTTTTTTTATGAAAATTATTTTTGAATGGTATTATGTATTAAAAATAATATTTAGAAGAAGAAAGGATAATTTACTCAATAAATGTTTTTGAAAGATGTCTCAAAATTAATTTCCATCTACAATGACAACTATTGATGTTATTCATATCATTCTTGGAAATGATCTAAAGGATCCTTTCAGATCATTTATTTGAATTGGTTATGATTAAAATCATTTACTGTAAGAAAACCATTTATCTTCCTCATATTATTGGATTATGAAATTCCTGTTTTTTCCATGGGATATATTCTTTTAAAGCTATTTATTTTCATGGGTTATGCATTGATGAATTAATTATGAAACATATCTACTTTCAATAGGTTATGTTGTGAAAAAATGTCAATGATTCCAACTTCATTTTTTGGGATATTATTTGGTTATTATAGAACCAATATTTTTGCATTGGTCATGATATGATGAATGATTTGTAGCACATGCATGTACGATTTAAATATGTGATGTGTGTGACCTATTACTCCCTCCAATGCATCGTGAATGATTACTATTTTATTATATCAAAGGCTACATGTTATTTAATCAAAAACGTAAAACAATAGGGTATACATGATTAAATTCCACTCCCAAAAGTATAGGGTATATGGGAGAAAATACCAAGCCTGAAACAAAAGGATAAATGGGATCACATCCAATGCCCAAAACAAGAGGGTAAACAGGGGGACACCCCATTGTGAAACAATAGGGTATATGTGAAGACATCCCAAGATTGAAACAAGAGGGTACACAAGAGGGAATCCCAAGGCCAAAGCAGGTACATTAGTGCTTAACCCAAACCTAACATATTACCAATGACTTGGTTGTATTCCTTGACATAGGGTTTTTATATGAGTTTTCATGAATTCCACATTTTATTCATATGTTATGATTTTATGGATTCTGTTCAATATTTACTTATGGTTCATTTTATATTAAATTCATATATTTATTATTAAATATAATATGAATTTTATGATTTTGAAATGTTATTCTCTAGTTCCATAGCATTTTGTTAATGTTACACAATCAAATTTTCTATATTTACCCTCACTAAGCATTTGAGATCACCACTTTCTTATATTTCCTTTCTCTATATTACAAAGAAAGGATTTTAGTAGAATTGCTAAAGGTTTATATCTTTATGGGAGAATTTGATGATCTTTTACCATGATATAATATTTTATTTCAATGTTTCCAAAGTCACTAAACTATAATGGTCCTCAGGAATGTATTTTTGCAATGTAATAAATATTCATCTCAAATGATTTAATATCCTAGTACGTTAATCATGAGTCACTATAGTTAATTAAAATTGAAATTTTTGTTAATTATTTAGAAACTAGGATGATAAAACATTACTACTATCCCTAAGAATATTTCTAAGGATATTTCTAGGGATGTATTTTAAGGATAAATATAAGGACGAGTTAATAGTTAAGAAAATTTTCCTAAAATTTTGGTGATCGGTAGAGTGAGTGGTTTGCTAGAAATAAATACATGTTTGGATGCTAAAAGTTTATGTGGATCTGTAACATATGTACCTAGGGTGACAATTCTGAAAAGACGTTCTGGGCCTGACATGAGGTAATCTGGTACACGAACACAGTCCTTTTTTTACATCTATTTTGAAACTCCTAAGGGATATGCTTTTGGAATTCAAAAACACTTCACGAACCATCATGATTGATTTAAATAGTTTCTTGTTTTGAATAACATATTATAAAACTACAGTGTCGTCTATTAAATGTGGGTGTCATGATTCAAAAAACCTAGATGTGATTTTTCATGATTATGCAGTTTTCTTCTATGATATATTTTTCTCACCCGGTTCTCTATGGTTTAATTCAATAGAGATAAATATAAATAACATGGTTATCATTGAATTATTTAGGTGTCCAAATTATGGGTTTTGTAAAAAATATATTTCCCAAGAGGAAATCTCATAAATATAATCATGAGGGATGTATGAGTATTGGTTATACCTATAAAGATAGAGAGACCAGAAATGATATGTGAATGGAATGTGATGTTATTCAAAGTATTTTTTACATTAATCATAAGAAAAATTATAATATTAATTTTGAGGTACCATAATACATAATTCATAATTAGTATTATAGGAAATAAGTATTAATGAATAAGTTGATAAATAATTAGTAATGGTTTTTGAATAAAAGTTGGATGAATGAAGTACATCTGCTTTGGAATTCACTGACTCACTGAAAATTATAAACTTTTATAAATAAAAAGACAGAAACATGAAGGAATAGAAGATAAAAATATCACGGGGTCCAAAAATTAATAAGACTGAGGGAATCCCCTCGGAAAATCATATAACACTCTATAGGTAGAGAACCTATGCTAGTAAATATCTGAAGCCTTTCATTTTGATAGCCTTTTGAAGACAGGAGATCTGCCAGCATGTTACTCTGACACCATGTATGAGGAACCCACATGTTTGGATGAATTAAATCCTTACAAACAAGGAAACATGTTTTTTTCCAAAATGATTTATGTCAATTAAGGTTGTTACCAAGTTTCAAGGGAATATATGATGAGATTATTAACATGTTTCCAATGTGAAAAAAAGTGTCACATTTTCATACATGGGAGATCTATATTAAGTCAATTTCATGAAACTATTTTAAAATACTTGAATTTTAATCTTTCAAAAAGATTATATGGTTTACCATTTATCAAAATTTTATGATAAACATTAGAAGAAGTCAGTTTGAGTAAAGTGTAATCTCTCCAAACCATGATTTATATATATTTGATAGAATATTCAAACAACATTTTTTTGAAGGTTACTAAATATATATGGGTTAAGTTATCAGGGATCTCATGATCTGTTTGTACATTAGGGAAAAAATTCTTATTCATTTCTTAGGGTACGAGATGTAGTGGAAATACATGATGGAAAACCCAAAGGCAATGATTGTGCATAAGAAATGGGATAAATACAAAGTAGATTTCATTATATTCTAGGAAACTAAGAATAATTACTCAATGATATGATAATGAAAAAATGTTTTTCTCCATACATTAATTCATTTTGAACTGATGACATTTTAAATCATTATAGATTTATAACATTTGGGAAATTTACTTTTGAATAACCATTAAAATTATTTTGATTGATGAACTCAATCACTCCCTATAACTATTTATGTTTTCCAACAATTTCCAATCTACTCTCCAAACAAATGTTCTGATATGTATAATCCTAGTTATATGTTACTGTGGGTAATCTTTATGGTTACAATGGTCCATTTTCAAGGGATGATTTAGAACTCAGTTTAAATTTTTTCAATTCTAAGAATGAAACTATCATGTATTAATCCATTTATAACCCAAATGAATTTCTAGGGTGAAATTCATTTTAAGGTGGGTAGAATGTAACACCTCAAGATTTTGTGAAATATTGTTTTTTGATTTAATTTATATTTTTGATATTTTTCATTTCACAGGACACTATAAATAATATATATATATATATATTAAATACAATTATTCAAGCATTCATTTCACACACAATACCGACTTGGCTAGAGCACCATGAAATACTGACATTTCATGTGCTAGAAGAAATACCCCCTTGGCTGGCACAACACACAATAAAAATATGATTTGTGCTAGGCGAAATACCCACATGGATTTCCCTACAAGATTAACCGACATATGTTACACAAAAAAAATCTACTTCTACTACCTGCAACACTGACTCGACTTAGGTTACACACAACATAGATATTTTTTTTCGAAAAATCATCTTATTGTCAAAATTATTTAATAAATATAATTATAACCTATCCATTAAAATTAGTAATAAGAATAGTAATAATTAATTTTTTAATATTTTTATAGTTTTTTTATATAGATAAAACCTATTGATAAATAATGATATGATTTTTTGTAATGTCTTTTAAATTTGAAAAAACCATTTTCTTGAATGAACATATATTAATACTAAAAGTAATGATAGAAAGATATAGAAAATAAATATGATAAAATAAACCTTATTTTTGAATTTATAATACCTAAATTTTCTTAAGGGTAATTTATGTGATATTTCTGAGAAACGTTATTTTTTTGTGAACGGTGAAAAATGCTACATTTTAGTTAATAACATCCTTTTCTGTTAATTAATTATAAATTTTAAGTTATATATTAATTTTTTTAAGGTCATGTTATATTAGTTAAAAATTTATTAATATAATTTAGTTCATTATAATCAATTTCAATATGAATTTTAATATAAAAATTTAATAAAATTTTGATGTTCATTCTACTTTAGAACCCCATAATTGCACCCCGTCTATGGGATTAACATTAATCTTAAATTTTACAATTCTGTGAGATAAAATTTTAAAAATCGGAATATAACATATTAATAATTATAATATTAATATTATATTAATATCAACATAACTTTTGACATAAATGATCTGTAAAAGTGTTTAAAATTAATCACAGTTATTATGGTTAGATTAAGAGTAATTTTGGAGTAATCCATAATATTATGCTCCAAAATAACCTTGAAATATGTCAAAACACCAATGAATGGACATATTTTGTTTATAAACCATCCATTAATCACTTTATTTTCGGTTTTTATGAACTTTGTTTTGTTATAAACATGTTTACACCTAACTTATATTCAAAAATTTCTAGTGAGGACTTCTCTTTCCATGTAATCAGCCACCACCACTCTCTTCCTAACACCTCTCAAGCCTATTGGCTCAAAAGAAATCAGTTAAAATAATATCCCAAATTACCTAAATTAATCTTGTATTCTTCACATTGAGTATAAAATCTTCTAGGGAATCATTTGCCAAAATCTCAAAAGAGTTACCCGATTAAGAGGCGACGTCTTCTAACAAGATATCTACTTTCTTTTCCATTATCCACACCTAAAATATTTTCTTTTACAATATTATATATAAAAACACCATACACATTATACTTGGATGTATTTCATAATGATTTTGACTTACACTTATAGACACCTCCATATAATTGGTAAGGAACATATTGTTTTTTTGTATGATGAACTATTTCCTCACGAAACGATGATTGTTCATTTTTCCTTTACCACCAATCATGGTGGAAATTATGATGGTAAAAATCTATATATATTTTATATATTATATTTATTATTTATTAAATATAATATAATTACTTTTAAATAACTTTTTATTATTTTTTCTTTATATTTGGTGTTATTATGATAATTTTGTTTTAGTAAGTGTGGACTACTGACCCTCAATGCGATGCGAATTGTTTACACGCAACATGAAATGTTTTAAGGATAATTTTAGTGATCATATGATATATATATGAAATAATAATTATAATATATATATATATATATATATATATATATTTCATTTTCATACTTCCATTCAATACAACAATGAAAACGGAAACAATGTTCATGCGTACGTATGGCTTACCATCTCCATAAACAGTGTATTCCATTCTATATGTATATATATATTATATTGATAATTATAATATAGATAATATAAATATATATACATATATATGATATTTATATCATGTATTACATTATGGAATTGTGATATAAGTATAAGGACCAAAAATATAACAAGTCAAGACATGTTTGATGAACAAAGTGGATATTACCCAAAGTAAAACCATAACGAAGGATTGTTAACAAGGGGATAATTTAGAGTAATAATCTAAAAATTTGTTGTGTTTGATATAATAATATGGTTACACAAACTATTTATAATAAATTTATATTTATTATACAAGTAGTTTGATTGAGTACAATAAGAGTCAAGACATAAGGTAAGGGACTTTTAGCTCACATTTTATTTCCATAGGATACATGATTTATTAACCACCCATTCATTATTTGTAGTGTGTTTACTGACTGGGGATTTAATATATAAATATTATAATTAAATTTATATCTATTTAAATATCCATTCTATGATATTTATTTCATGGGGTTAATGTTTAAAAAGTTACAAAATCTGTAATGTAGTTATGTATCGAATTGCTTTCTTTGAGCCACATGTTTTGTTATGAATATATGGTATTTAATGAGGTGTATATCATTAAAATGGACATGTTATATACTTAATATCCATATTTTAGTGTTATTTTATTCTTCATATAATTTCATTTTCTTACACGAGTATTATGATCCCAAATAACCATGTGGTAAAATTTTATTGAAGTAATCTCATCACTTTTGAGATTTTTAATAATTATGCTTATTTCGATGAAATATTATTATCCATATCTCAATAAAACTCATGATATTAATTATTCTACATTTATTGAAGATATATCCATGTTTTATTACCATTTTACTATATTTTTTAGTTTAGATAATTAAGAAAATGTTTTTAAGAAAATGTTTTTAATAAAAATATTACTCTATCTCTATATTTTGATTAAAATCTATTTTATTACAAAACCATGTATTCAAAAATAAATTGAAAAACATTTTCAAATGTTCATTGAAGATAATTTTAAAGGATAAAGGATTTTAGAAATGTTTTATGTTTTAAATTTTTTCATTATTAGCTTTCAAATTTAATTACAAGTAAAATCATTACTAAAAATTTTCAAGACTTATTTGAATGTTTCAATGTATTTTCAAATAAATGGGTTTTAAAACATTTTCAAGCCTCATTTATATGTTTTCATGTAAAAAGGTTTTCAAAACATATTAAATATTTCATTATATGTTTTCAAATTGTTTTTAACGAAATAGTTCTTTAAAATGTTTTGAATATTATTTTATGAGTTTTTAAGGAAAAAGGTTTCCAAAATGAATTTAATCCTTATTTATAATGATTCCAGGTATTTTATATGAAAACTATTTTTAAATGTATTATTGTATAAAAAAATTGTTTTTCAATGATGAAATTATAATTTCCTTAAGATATGTTTTTGAATGATGCTTCAAAATTATTTTCTATGTATGATGACATCCGTTGATAGTACTCTTTCCATTTTAGGAAAAGATTTAAATGTTTTATTCATATCCTTTATAAGAATGGGTTATTACTAATTTCATGGTCATTATAAAACCAATTTCTCATCTATGGGTAATATTTTAATTAAAATTAATTTGTTTTACATGGGTTATATGCTTTTGGAACTGCTTCTTTTCACAGGAAATGCATTGATGAAATTATTATGAACCATATAAATTTTTATGGGTATGATTTTATAAAATGTTAATGATACCCATTTCATTTTTTGGGTTATTATTTTATGTTTATAGAACCCACATGGGTCATGATATGATGAATGTTTTGTCATACATGCGTGTATGATTTTATTCTATAATGGGTGGGACTTGCATCTCCCTCCAATGCATTGGTCAATGATAAATGTATTACAAGAACAAAGGGTACATGGGAGGGAATCCCATTCCCAAAACAAGAGGGTATATGAGAGGATATCCCATGCATGAAAAAGGATGGTAAATGGGAGAAAATACTCACCATGAAACAAGAATGTAAACATGAAGACATCCCGAGATGGAAAAAAGAGGGTACATGGGAATCGATCCCATGACCGATACAAGAGGGTACACAAGAGGGTATCCTGAGCCCAAAGCATGTTCACAGGTGATTAACCAAATCCTAACATGTTATAATTGCCATGGTAGGCCTCATTGACCTAGGTTTTTTATATTTATTTTTCACAATTCCGTTTTTAAACCTATGTTATGCTTTCATCGATAATTTTCAATATATCCTTATGAATCATGACTTAATAACTACCAATATTTATTATGATATTTTATATGCATGGTATGATCTTCAAATAATATGCTCAAGTTCCATACCCTTTATTTCATGTCATTCTTAAACATTTTCCTTTTTTACCCATACTGAGCATCTGAGCTCACCCCATTCTTGGGTTTCCTTTCTACAAGTTGTGAAGAAATGATTTTGGATATATTCTAAACTTGTACATCTTTATGGGAGATACTGAAGATCTTTCACCATGATATACAGTTTTGTCTCCTTGTTTCCAATGACACAAATCTATTATGGTCCTTAGGAATGTATTTTTTCAATGTACTAAATATTCATCTAAAATGACTTAATATCCATGTTTGTTATTCTTGGGTCTCTATAAAAACAACATCCCACAAAATATCACATCACCACCCCAAAATCATGGACCATAAACTATCACCCTTCCAACCCAAAAGCACATGCCACCAACTATAACCTCCCCACCCCAAAAGAATGGCCCCCCAAACTATCACCTCGCCATCAAAAATGCATATCCGAACCAACAATATCCTACACAAACCAACTACTAATCATCATCCCAAAATAATGTCCACACATCACATCACATAAAGTATATTTCACTAATTTACAAAGTCGATTTTATCAAATTCCAATTAATTTTTGGGGAATTATCACACAAATCATGATCGTAGGGAAATAAATTTATTATCCAAATATAAGTTATTATACATTTTCATATTTATGGGGATATCACAATAATAAATCTCAAAACATCAATAACATCGTATATATCTAGTGCAAAAAATCACCCAAAAAAAACAACATTCAGTGGGGTATAAGGCCTATACAATCAAAAATATCATAATAATATCAAAGATAAAAAATACAAAAAAATCATATATAATTTAATTTATACTCAAGAAATTATATATATTTAATAAATATAGAAAAATCCTACCACATAGGTGTGAAAATAAAAACCGAACACACATGTTACATAATAAAGAGAAACAAGGGAAATCATGCCTCAAAGAATCTTTTCAACTTGCTATACACTACTGTGTGAAAGAGAATGCCCAAAAAACCTAACCATGACATTGTAATCATGGATAAAGCTATAACACATCTTGTAACCTTAAAAACATAACTCAAAATCACCCCAACCAATGAAACCCGATGTAGAAGATCCTTCAATAAGAATGGAATGAAACATGAGAAAATGATAGTAGAACACACCATTAATCAATGACAGGAGTCCAAGGATAAATCCACCTCAAAAGAAATCTATAACTGTGGAAGGAAAAGGACTAAAAACACTTTTAATAGGGAAAAAATACTGTCAATAGGGTTTTGGAGAAACCCAAGAAGTTGATTCCTTTCTATCATTACAACATCGTCGAATTACATGAAATTAAATATCCTTTAATGTCATATAATCTAGGATTATATATTATCAAAAAAACACATCACCTTTTTATTATACTACCATGGAAATCTATACATATTTAACTATCCATAAAAAAGGTGTGAAACTAAATTTCACATCATATAATACACTTATACAATATATATTTCCTTCTATAGTTCTAGTAAGCCTCCACCTTCCACTAAAATCTCTTGGAACATCCCACAAACACATATAATACCCAAAACCAAAATATTTATGGACTGGGAGGGAACATATCATTACATCAAATGCCTATCAATTGATTCATTCCCTCAAGCATCCAAAACCATGCATAAAAGAAAAATGGGTCCCACCAACCACCTTGTGAGATTCCTCTCATGTTTCTCCTCACACCTCAAATGATATCACCATCCAAACATGACAACCAATCACTACAAAACAAAATAAACAACCCAATCACCGAAACCACAAGTCCCCTCCTCTCACACAACCACACTGCCACACAAACACTACAAAACAACTTGCTATCATTTCTAACACAACCACCCTTCCACACAACCAATACAAAACCATCTCAAAATCCATGTAGCCCAAACCAAAAACCACAACAACCAATTATCCACATCCTTTCAAACACACAAATCAATAATTTACATCTACCCCGAAAATATATTATGCACTCTGTAAGGACATGACTATCTTGCACGGGTTCAATCGCATTAATGATAATGTGTCTCGATTAGGAATTGATTCTTCACCTTCTCATATGTTAGGATATCATCATACATCAAACCAGGAACATCACAATCAATTTAAAATAGATTATATAATAAAACAAAGTTAAAAAATCACATCAAAACCCATAATAGAGAAAAGGAAAACTCATAACAACTCCAGCTATTAGGAATGAATTTTCATCTCTCTGATCCTAGTACTATCATCCCAACCACAATGCATCTCCAACATAAGAACCAATGAAATCGTTCATCCATATAGTTCCTTCTCAATATGATATTGATTTTCTAATATCCACTCCTGAAATATTATTTCATCCTTCATATCCAAAACCCCCAGGCAAGGACAAGAGAGTCATTAAAAGATACCAATGAAGTTGGGATATGGGGAATACGTCATGGATCCTTTATAGCTATGGTGGCAATGCTAACTAGTACACCACCTCACTAACTCACCCCAAATAATAAAAGTAAAACAAAACCAAGAAGAATTTTTTACTTTCACTTCCAATCATCCACTTCCCATTTCATGGGGAAACCTTCATGAGCATGTTGTCACCCACTTGGAATTCTAAGGAGATCCTTCTATAATATTCATAATACTTTTTCTGTTCCTGTTGTTCTTTCATCCTCTCATGAATGAGCTGAACATTGTATGTCATGTTATTTAACACTTCAAGACTAAGAATAATTGTCTGCCTAGCCTCATTCCAAATCAACAGAGTCCGATAAGGTCATTTCTCCAAAGCATCAAATGAGGCCAGACCAATGGAAGAGTGATAGATTTTATTACAATAAAACATGACCAATCGAATATGTCATACCCATGACCCAAAAAGTTATAAGACGTTGAACAACAAAATATACTCTAATTTATGGATAGTTCAATCCACCTACCCATATTTATGTGGTTGGAATCTACTGCGGAGGTGTAACTGAGGAGAAAAAGCATACTTCAATCCCCTCCAAACTCATGAGGTAAAGCAAGCATCCCAATCTAAGACTATGGACCTCAAAACTCCATTCAATAAGAAAACCTCATCCTGGTACCTCTTAGTCAAGATAACCACTATTCTTAACTCCCTGATCACTAAGAACTATTCCAATTTTATCAACTGATCCAAAATCACCTAGATAAAATCACAAAATCCCTGAGCTCTATGTAATACTATGTTGAAATCCACTGGGATTTCATGTGATTTCCACTCAAGGACATTCGTGGGTTAACAAAAACCACAAGGAACATGATTCTAAACCTTTACATGTTTTATAACTATGCACATTACCATAAACTCCACCACATTCCACTTCATCCCGGGCCACCAAAAATAATCCTCAATACTCGATAAATATTATAAATTCCTTGGTGTACCACTGATGTTGAGTTATGGAACACAATAAGAACTCCATTCCACAATGATACCGTAACAAAAAACCTCCCATGAAGTAATATCTGGTTTCAAAAATCCTCCATCCATCCGTCAAGAGCATCAACATGGCCAACTCAATCGAACATCACCCCTACCTTTGAGTCCCCCAACGAATATTCCTCCACCTATTGTATTAGAAAATAATGCGACATCATCTGAAACAAACCGAATCTACCATCATCCAACCATGAATTTATTTTCATCGATTCCAACTCCTCCATCTCTCTCCAAGAATCCTCATTCTCTTGAACAACACCCTTCCATGACTTCCTGCTCAAAGTGATGGCCACTAAATGTACCCTTCCTTAGGAATAATATATTTTAAAAGCATAATCTGTATGAAACTCCATCAACCTCCACTATATCATGTTTTGATCTCATTGAGAAAAGTTATACCTCATGCTCTTATGTTCAATAAAGACCACACAACACTCCCCTAATGAGGTAATGATTCCACAACATTAGCGCCAACACAACTACCACAAACTAAAGATCATGGGTGGAATATTTACGCTCATATGGGATAAAATTCCTAGACCAATAAGATATCCCATCCCTATGTTGCATCATGATGTACCCTACGAAAAAACAAGAAGCATAAAAAACACATCAAACATCACTCATTCCTCCAGAATCTACAGCACTAGAGCAGTGACCAATATTTCATTCCACTAACAAAATGTTGCATGACACTAATCACTCCACCCAAAAGATTGGTATTTCATGGTAAAAGTAGTAAACGAGGATGAAACTCAAGATAAATCGGGCACAATCCTCTATTAATAGCATTCCAGACCAAAAAATATACTATTCTTTTCCATGTTATTGGGTGTTACTGATGAAAAACATTCTTCAACCATTGACGAGTCAACTAACAAACCCATGTAAGACCCCACATTCTCATTGAATTTCACTTGTCGCATCCATAACATAAACTTGGAAAAATTTTCATAAAGCTGGTGGCGTCGAAGAATATGAAATGTAGTTATGAGATGTTTGACATTCCCTTTCTATTACTTTGAGTAAATTATGATATTATTGATGAATATAATGATGAACTGATCCAGTAACACATAGAACACTATGTTCAGAATCCCTATGAATGTAGATGGTGAATTCATAAAATGGAATGGCATGACTACAATCTCAATATAACCATACCTAAATCTGAAAGAAATATTTGGTATATCACCCTCTTTCACTATACACTAGGGATATCTTTACCATAGATCATTATTAGAAAAACAAAATTTCCCACTCAATTTTTTGAAATAATGTTTTTTCCATTAAATAAGGTCATGATTTTTTTCTATTACCTAATTCAACCTCTAGCAGTCTATGCACTACCATAAACTCCAATATTCAATCATTGTGAACAACACTAGAGCACCCCATGATGACCCAATATTCTTGATAAAACCCTTCTAAATCCGATCATCTTTCATAATCCACGTCTCCAAATACTCATAAGGTTACATCCGATAAAGATATAATGAATGTAAATAAGCACATGGTTTCATGTTTATCTCAAACTAAATATTATGAGAAGGGGGTAACATAGAAAACTTCTCAAGAAAAGAATCAATGTACTCCCTAATGACCTTAAGAACCTCTACCATACCATCATTCACTAATAAAACTAAAAATTTAATGAAAAATGAAATAAGAAGCTCCATATGCCAACTGCCTCCCTGATAATGATGCTCTCTAAAAAACAACATGATTTCAATACACATCTTAAAACAAGATTCTCTTTCAAGTGAATTCAATAACACCACACACATAATAGAACAATTTTAGTCCACAGATTAAAGTGTATGGTTTCATCTGAAGCACAAAAATATCCCCATAGAAATGATGTGGCACAATATCATTCAACACTCCAAACACAAATAAAAAAATTGGTATGACCTACAAATGGAATAGTCAACAACATGTTCATAGGAAGCCTCTCTATGTGTATTCCCAGTGTATGTGATAGAGTGGGTGAAAAAAGGACTCTAAGGATCCAAAATCAAACAAGGAAAAATAGGATTACTAAATAAAATGTTCATATCTCGGATGATCCCTGGCCCCTCTAGAACTACTACATCCACTATGTACAATAGATCACACCAACTCCTCTACCTCTCTACTATTGACCAAATCCATGGAAGCCCTAAAGTTTTGGTCCACAAACATGAGAAATTTCCTATGGTTAGACTCTAATTTCTCCATCTCCCTTCAGTATAGTATATTTCTACTACCCCTGCCACTGAAATGGCCCCACTGGTACCTGTTGATGAGGTTGATGCAGAACCTATCTGCCTTTTCCAAACAGGGATTGAGAATCCATCGTGTGTGATTATTAAGTATGGTTGTGAAGGACACAATAAAATTATATCATCCCCAACTACACATGAATGAAATAGGGTCTAGGAGATCAAAAGGGAATCTTTCGAGGTTGACTTCCTTTTAGTCGAATCCTAGATGTTTTTGGCGCCTGAGTCCTACCACTGACAACTCTGACCCCCGAGGAACCCCACTAAATCCCTTCCGATGGAAAACCTCCTTGTTAGTGAATTTTATCAATTACCTTCTCCATATTCTGAATTACTAGATTTGTTTGAAATGTAAACGTAGTTACTCCATACTGTATATGATATAGTACCACCCCAAGACGTATCACATGAGCCTCTTTATCTGGGAACTATATGATGATAAACCAGATAAGTTTGTTGAACCTCAACTTCTTGAGTGACATGTGAATGATGTATATGAATTATATCTGAGTAGAAAATAGTGGTTTTATAGGCATGGAAGTGTGTTTTTTTATTAAGATTCATTTTTTTATTTCAACCATTTTTTAACATCCCAGAATGACCAAATTAAAAAAAATAACAACTGTATTTAGGATTTATATACCTCTCCTAAGTCTCTACCCAACAATCATGTCCATCTCGCATGGACACTCGATAAGCTCCGAGCCTATGTATTGGATCATGGGGGGCATAAAATTCAGATTCGTAGCTACTCTTTTTGGCCTATGTTGCATACCAAGGACAACTAGCACTAATTCCATACAAATCCATGGAAACCTCATTCTTCCTAAATCTAAAATTCATCCAATATCTAATTTTTCACTTATAATAGAACTCTATCAAGAAACCTACCTCCAAATATACTGCAATGAGGGGTGAGAGATAATGAACCCCAATTCCAACCTATATAAGGCCCTGGTGGACAACTAGCACATAGGGTGTACCAATATCACAATATGGGAGGAATTAACCTTTATAATAATTAATAATCCAAAAAAAAGAAATTATATAAAAGAGAAATCCAAACCATCCCATATGCATTTATATATAGAACGGATACAGATAAAATTCTCCAAAGTTAATACCCAAATTTAAAGAAAAATAAGTGAAAAAAATCCTAAAGGATCCGAGTTAGTAAGGTCCTGTATGGTCAATGAAATCCTCCTGGAAAACATCAACGCGTTTGATATAAATCAGGTGAAAATATAATTATAATTAGTAGGAAAAACAAAGTCTCTCATGCACAAGTGAATGAAGCATAAAAATTATTTTAGGTGAAAATAGTTGAACCAAACAGTAGCTATTAGGGAATGATAACCATACCAATCTAAACATGTCATGCTCACTAGATATGGTTTTTAAAGTTAAATAATATAATAAAAAACACATTGATGATATGATACCCCAAACCACTTTTCCATTGATTAGACTCTCTCACACCTCAATAGAAATCATCTTGGTGGTCACACCTCTTCTGAATATACAAAATTGCATCCAAATGACACACACATGTACCTCAAAACAAATCCCACCTACACATAGATAGGACTAATATCAAATCACATCACATCTTGAATAAACCTAGGAGAGCAGTTCATATCTCATCAAGAAGACACCTGAGAAATAACATGAAAACTCATCCAAAAGACACCTGGGACACAACATCACAACTCATCCTTAAGACACATAGGATACCATATCTCATAACATCCTACCCAAATACTATTAGTCCATCATCATTAGAAGAGGTAGTATGCAATAAAGGGTGGCCAACCATCCATCCTCCCACCACGATGCTTGGAAAGACACCCCCAGTGTGACTATACAGGTATTCGTCCTGTAGTTTCGAATGTTGGTTTCATTCAAATAGAATTCAAATAGATAATAAAAGTATATATATAGTATCCAACACTCAAGAGCAACCTATGCATTCACATACAACCTTCTAACTCATAATACCATCAAATTTTATGGAACATCTAAATTCATAACATCCCACATCAAGACACAAACAACATTTCACATCTATAATCAATTTATTTTAATCACCACATTCAATTCATTATTTAGAATTATTCACATTTTACCAAAAAACCCACCATTTAATTTTCCATTAACAAGTTTCCATCCAATTATCCAAATCAAACAATTCCATTTCAATCATTTTTAAAAATTCATTTATTCCATCACTACTCGAGCATCTAGCAGAAAATAACCCCATATAACAAGCATAATATCATACCCAAAACCTCACGTTTCTTCCCCAAAATCATGGCCCACAATCTATTTCAACATCACCACAAAAGAACAACCCAAAAACAATCATCTCACCTCTCTAAATGTATAGACCACAAACAATCACCTCGCTACCTCGAAATCATGACCTAAAACTACCACCTTGCCACCCAAAAAGCACAGTAAAACAAACCATTTTCCCCAAACCCCAACAAAAAATCACTGTCCCACAAGAATGGACACACATCACAACACATCATTATTATTTTACAAATTTACAATGGATTTTTTATCACATTTACTTTATTTTAGGGGAATTTTTACACAAATCATAATCTGAGGGAATCCAATTTATTAACAAAATATAATTGGTTATCATATTTAAATTTTAGAGTGGTATTAAAACAATCATAAACAAATAATAAATCACGTCAAATATATCCATCACAAAAAATCCCCAAATAGTTACAAATTTTGGTGGGGAATCTGTGTTGTAGAATCCATAATATAACAATAAATGAAAGGTTGTAAAAGCATGAAAAATGACTACCATTACCCATAAATTTAAAATCAAACAATTATATATATTTAATTAATATTATAAAACCATAAAACATCAGTAAAACAAATCAAAACCCTCTATCATGTTATAAAATAAGGACAAACATGGAAAATCCTACCATAAAGAATCATTTCAACTCACTATGCACTATAGGGCGAAAGAGAACACCTGAAAACCACAATATCATTACTATAACCATATATAATCCAATAAAACATTATATATATATATATATAGAAAAGACACTAAAACTCACCCTCAAACCAAAGAAACACCACTTTAGTGGAACCATAATGTAGAACAGAAGGAAACAAGTGAGAATTAAAGGATAAATCACCACAGATTGATGATAATTTCCCAACGATCAATCCCCTTCAAAATGCAACTCAAAACATTGAACGATCATGTTTTTTTAATCCTAGAATAGAGGAAGATATATTTTCCAAATTTTTTGGTGAAAACCCAACCAGTATAAACCTTTAAAACTACACAACATTGGGGAATTACAAGATGTGGTATCCCAACTCACATCATATAATACTGATATTTAATTTTCTGTTGAAAAAACACGCCCCATTTTTTTAATCAAAACTCATAAATCTAAATGTGATTAACCAACCAAGAACATTCCATGAAAATATCATTCACGACATGTATTACACTAACATGGTGGGAATTTTTTGCAATAATTCAGATATACCTCATTCTTCCACCAAGAACACCCAAAACCACCACTGAACATCACAATCACTCAAAATGGAAAGTGTAACTATCTGGGAGGGATGAGACCATTAAATTTATAGTAAATATAATTTTATTATGTATTAGGTAAAGAAACATTCAATGGAAATCAGACATTAGTTAAGGGATTCTTGTTGAATTTCATATTATTGTATACATACATCCCTTTTAAATTTTATATCATTTATATATGATTATTAATGGTGTTTAGTGTTTCATTTGAATTTTTTTCATTTTTGGTTAATTTTTTCAACTAATACCAAGGTTGTTAGATTTTTTCATCTCACTTTTTCTTCCATTAGACATATTAGATATTTAACACACAGTTATTTTAGGTGATATATATATAATGAACCTTTTGTTTATAATTTCATTATTCTAATTATATTCATGGTATTGAATTTTACATCTTATTTTTTTATTTCATAGTCCATATAATCCAAATTTTTCATCATAATAATAGATTATCCCATAATATCCTTGTTATTTATGATTATTTATGTTTATATATAAATTAGGATAATTATTTAATCTTTCCATATTAAACTCAATATATCTACTACTCTAATATTTATTCCTCAAATTATCCAGAAATAATACCTTTTTATTACATTCATAAATTAAAATTATTTTGGAAATGATTTTAAAAAAATCATGTTGTATTTCACTCTTCTTTCAAAAGACCCTTCTCTTCAATATCCATGACTTACAAAAATAATTGGGTTTTAAAACAATAATATTATTTAGTTGTTGTGAATATTAGATTTTTTTTAATTTTTAATTACTTTTTTTAAATGAATTTAATTATTATTTTTTGAGGTAGGTACTTTTTAATGTATACTAAATTTTCTAAAAATCATAGTTTTTAATTGTTAAAATTTAGGGTATTTTTAAAAATCATGACCTCCAAAATCACTGAAAAATTCTTTAAAATAATATAAATTTATTTAGAAAATAAAAACTACTAATAGTTTAGAAAATATGAGTCCATAAAATTTATTTTCAAATTAAAATTGATAATTTTAAATAAAATATATTTTGAGGAATATTATTTTCCTATACATGACCAAAAAAACCATCATTTTACCCTATAATCCCTTGTGAATTTGTTTTAATGATACCATAATTATTATTTATCCAAATTCATTATCATTAGTTTGATTGAAAAATACTATTTGACTCCATTCTATATTGAACTCTTAATGCTTTATGATTTTTTTATTGATCGATAAATGTTCTAAAATTTGTATATTAGTTTTCAAATAATAATATTTATATTATTTATGATTATTAATATGATAAATTATGATAATTAAATATGATATTTATTGAATATGAATGTTTGCATTGATGATGTTTCCCCTCTTTCATATGTGGATTGCATTGGACTTAGTATCTCAGATGTGAGGCATGTTATTTCCCTTTGACGCATGAGTGTGTTAGAAAAGATAATCTAGCCTGTGTCTTTGGGTAAGAAAATACCAAATAATGTAATATTTAATATATAATGTCTTATTTGTTATGGTTATGATGTCCATAATTATTTATTTACTCATTGTGAGGTAGTTCATTAATGTTTAATTTTTTATTTGTTTATCTAAAATATAAATGGACATGATTAATGTTCATGTGATTATTTATATTGAATTAGATTTTATTCCATTATTCCTATAATATTAATTTTCAAATTTATATTAATTATCAAATGTATTGTGTTTTATTTATTTTTATTTCCCTGGTTATTGTTCCCCATTTTTTAATTTTAGCTTCCACTCTATTCATACCATTACTATGAATTGGTGACCACCACTTTCTTATGTTTCAATTTCCTTGTATTCCATGAATTGTATTATGATTTATATAAAGGGATATGAAATTATAATAAGTATTTTATAAAAATATACTCAATGATGTATTTTATGTTTTCAAATTTAATGTGAAATTAATTTATTAATTTTGATGTGTAGGACTACTAAATTATTCAGTTTATTAGGATGTGATCACTTATATCAATAACCATTATATCAAGGAAATTAACAACTCAGGATAAGAGTGTTCAAGGGCATTGTTGATGGTATTAGATGAAGATTAGTTGAATCCATGAAACTAAATTTTAAGAAAACACATATTACATAACATCGCACTATGATTGGACATTAGGATATGTTTAGGTATAGGATAACATCTTAATTTTTTAGTAAGGTAACAGTTTTGTGGTTTTTCCATGAAATATTACCATGTATTGATAATACATTTGGATTTCATTCTAGAACAGTTTTATATAGCGGTAATTAATCAAATATGGGGTCATTTGGAATTAACTCAACAATCACATGTTTAATTAAATCATTTCATATTATGAACCTAGTCTGAAACTAATAAGGGATATGCATGGGACTATTCATATTTTATAAAAAAAATTATGAATGATTGAAAAATAAATTTAAAAAATGTATAATTTCCAATAAAACCATGATTATGATTATCACATTACATATAAATATTTTTTTTCAATTTATTTTTTGTTTCTTTTTATTTTCTGGATTTTACATTATTATAAATAACTTTATTCTGTAATCTAGTGTATTTTATTTTTAAAAAATGGATCCTAAGGGAAGTTATTGAAATAATATCAATATTTATAGTTTATATTTTTATTTTATTCCCAGAGAATATAATGAATGTTGTGCGAAATTAGGTTATGAACTATATCTTTTCCCATCGTACATATACATAATCGGGTGAATCAATGACAAAAAACATTTTTAGTCAATAACATCCATCATTCAATGAGACCAAAAATAAATTTTAAGTGGATAAATGGATATGTTCAAGAGAGAATATATTTCAAGATTTTCGATGTAATGAAATGTAGACTATTTTTTGTTTTTTATCAACCATAATGGGGGTTTGGATCGATTGTTTTTAATGATAAAAAATAAAATATTAAAAATAAATAGAAAATATATAGTGTCAGGATTATAATGTATATGAATTGGATAATTGTTTTCCTCCTGAAAAATTATTAAATGTGGAGAGAATGTTCATGATTCTGAGAAAGATGGAAGATAAATTTTTTTTGATTGAATCCTAAATTACATGGTTATCTAGGAATGAAGTGTACCATGTATGTAATAAAAATTTATAGATCGACAATTTCATTAAAGGATATGGTGCCAATACTTCAATGGGAACGAGTCTCCAAATAATTCTCATCATATGAGATTATAGTAAATATTGATGTCAAAATAAATAATTATTTAACCACAACTCAAGGATTTGATGGGATGAATTTGGGGAAGATGGGATCATATAAGAAATTGATTATTAGAAGAATAGAAAGAATGATTTCCCATGTGTTATAATTATGGAAAGAGACACCCTAGTACATGATTGAAGGGAATGTGAGTTTACATCATGTGTGGATAGAAAGGATATTAGGTGTGTGAATGAACGAATAATAATGAAACATCATGTGTGTATTTATTAATCTTTAACAGTGTTGATAACTACATAAAATAATGCCCCATTCATAAAGGGAATATACGTAAAAAAATATAACTTTTGTAGATAAATATTTTATTTTCACTACAGACAATGTAGAATGATTGAAGTTCTCATATATTTGGATTCAATAATTATGTTCTCAATATAAGAATCATGAAACATATACAGACTATACTATATTTGTTTCTTTGGGTATTTGAATGAATATTTTGAAAGGAACAGATGGATGAGAAAAGTGATCCATCAAAATGTTTTTCTATATAGAAACGCATTATTAATGAAATATAACCAATAATATAGTGATATTTTCCAAATTATAATGATAAATATATTTTTAGGAGTTAATATTGGTGACCATGTATTTTTTTAATGATTTTATCTTTTTTATTATCATTTTTTAGTTTTAATCATTTTTTATTTATATAATATATTCATTAATATATGATTTTATTTTTTAGAATAATTGCTGTTTTTATTATGCTTTAATAGAAAAATAGGTATTCATATAAATTTTAAAAGACCTTATGAGATACATTATTTTATTTGGATAATCTAATATTATGTTTATTTTTGGAAATTTAGTTCCCTTACATTTAACTTTTTTCTAATTGAATTTCATCAAACATATATTTGATGGGTATTAAAGAAATATAGATATAGAATTTATTATGTATAACATTAGGTTAACTATTTATGAATTAGAGATTAATGTGTAATATTAAATAAATACTTTTACCATCATGCCTTTGGTAAACATTTGAAGACATGAATAATTAATTAAAACAATTATATAAATATTATAATACAATAAAATATAATTTCACTACATTTGGAATAAAAAATTCATCTTGAATATTTCTTGGATTAAGTATAAGATAATTTATAAATTTATTTAAGGACAACCAATGAATAAAATTATATTTATACATTCTGGCTTCCCCTAACATGATTGTAAATGAAACCTTTAAATCTATGAAAAAAATACTTAAATGAAAATTTAATCCTATTAACGTCATATCCAATGATTCAATTCCCAATTATATCAATTAGATTAAGGATTTTGTGTAATTTATATTTACCATGATCATCAATATTCATAAGATCAATGATCGATATCTCCCTCGTTTATTTATAATTCTTTTAACAAAGGACCTATATTTTCATGTCCCACTAATGATTAATTATTTGGAAACCAGTTTTTTTAGATGAACATAATACTTCACATTTTATTTAATCAAATTTTTGTATTGTTAAGCCTTTTCCTTTTGATGTCTTTTAGTAATTTAATTTTCAAATATAAAACCACATATTTTTTAGTGTACATTTAAAATAAGGCAAAGAAGATTAATTAAAATTAACAGAATATTACATCATTTTTTTTAAATAATAAATATTTTTTTGATAGAATATAAATAATGAATTATATAGATTTAATGATCCATGAGATATATGTATTTAAAATTAATACCTCTGATAACTTATGATACACTCAACCTCTATTCCAGAATAATAATATACATCCCAAACCTACCCATTAAATTAGTGGATATGAATAAGACCTTTTTAATTATAATAATAATATTGTTTCAAAATATAATATATTACTTTAGTGTTATTATATGTAAAAGAAATTGAAATGGAAATCAATTGAAAATATAATGAATGCTTTTATAGGAAACTGTATTGTTGTAAAAATTTATTTCGACACACATTGAGTACACACATTATATGATTTTTTCACACATTTATAAAAGTTATCACAAAACATTAACTTTTTATTTTAAATCACCTTGTTGAAATTATCTTATAGATGATTTTTCTTAATTTTATAAAAAAATATATTCTATCTACAAATAGTGAAAAATTAACAATTTTTTTAAAAACAATCAATTATTTTTTAAAAAATTAAAGTGTTTTGTTTGATTTATAATAGTTATAAAAACAAAAAAATAGTAATATTAAATTATCATGAAACAATATTATGACATTACAATCAATTATATGATCAATTTTAAAATATAAATTATTTATTCTTAAGAAAACATTTCAATTGTAAATAATTGTGTATGTCACATCATGGAAATTATTTTTAAATAAAATTTTAAAACATCTTTGAATTATGTTTTGAATAAAATGATTCTATATTTTGAATCAGAATAAATAATATTATATAATATGGTAAACATATTTTTTTCACAATGAATAGTAAATACAGTAAATCAATTATGACAGTTAATGTTAATACAAGTTTACTTATGGGTCCAACTAAGAAAATATGTGTTCAAATGACCTAAAAACATGTCTAATTACTATTTTATGTTAATATTTTGATATTATATTATACATGGCTCTATATTAACGAACTTTGGAGATTTTGTTTCTTTTGTAATCATTTTAAATCACTTTTATTTTTTAAAATTCTAGGTGTTTCATCTCCCCCAATTATAGAAGGCCAAACCCTCTCCTCTCCTTTTCACAGTCCTAAATCCTTTTTTTTCAAAATAACTAACCAAATATATTACCAAAATAACACTTCACATATTAGAAGAAATTTTTTTGATCCTTATTAGAATGTATAATTCTTTTGGAATATACCTAAAGAGGTTATTCGAAGAAGAGTTAATTTTGATGACCAAGCATTTCCATGTTATCTTTTATTAATACTCCTTAAATTATAATGCATGAATAAAAAAATTAAAAACAATTATCTACTATCTAATTAGAAATTATTATATTAACTTCATAAACTATTCCTTTATACACATGTATTGAAATAGAAAATAAAACTATCAATCACGTTTACAGACGACTACGACCCCATGAACCAACATAATTAGTATTTCATCTAGGCCTCTTGGAGAATAATATAATTACGGATATAAGATATTTTTATAATATTTATGAGACTTATATACTTATTTTATTATAATATCATATATATCTTCACACCTACAAATATATTTGAAAATAACAATGTTTCTTGTGTGTATATATGGACTACCAATGCTACATAATGATACGAAATGTTTTACATTTTATTTTGAAATTTGTAGTTATAAAATATATTTAATGAAAAAAAATTTAATATATGTTAAAAAATGGGGTTTTAAAGCTCAAATATTAATTACCATTTTTACATTCAGTCAAATGGAAAAATTGATACAATGATAATGCATATATATGGGATATCGTCTCGATGAACGATGTTAAACAATTTACAATCTCTTAATTTTATTGAATATTTTAAATAATTTTATAGTTATTATATGTAATATTTATATAATGGATATAATTCTTGTAATTATGTAAAAATGGTAAATTAATAATGAAGGAAATTAAAAACCATAAATATACGCGAAAAATTTAAGAAATTATCACATGAAATAGTGATTTTAAAAAATTTATTAAATATCATGTCATAAAAGACGGTAGGTAAATAATATATTTAAAAAAATATATAATTATGGTTCAATAAATTTTTTATTTTAAATATATATTTATAATATTGGACTTACATACATGAATGAATGAAATTATCCCCTATGTTAGGTATTTTGTATCAAAATCATTTTTGTGAGTCATATTGTTATGTTATGCACATATTTTATTTCATATATTGTATGCGCTGCCCTTTAAAATTTAATATGAATAATAAATTATTCATAATTTCATTTTATGTTTCCATTTAATTTATTTCTTACAATGTGAATATGATTCCAAATATACCAATGTAGTATGTGTTTCACATCTCACTTCTACTTTAGTGTGACATATTCCATATTCACTAAATAGACCTTATTAATTATACATATACATATTTTTTTTATATCAAATATCACAAATCCATTTGTATGTATATTATTTAATTTTTCATTAGATTTAATTTCATTAATGTGGCTTAAAATTCAATACTTATAAAGTGGAAAGAGTTTACTTCAAAATAATAATAATATTTGGTTTTTTTATTTTTATGTCTATGTTAGGAGGATTATTTTACACAACTATATGAAAGAAAATAAATTTTTACAGACTTTATATTCTTGAACATTTCATGAAATTGAACCATATTCCACTTTCTTGTACTTAAAATTAATTAGAAAACTCACTGATAAAATATAATTTTATATCTCTTTTAAGATATAAATACTATTTCCTTCATTTCCATGATTCCTAAAAATAAGGTCAATTTTTTTTTTAAAAATTCATAATTATTTTTTAATGTCATTTTTACCGTTGATTTACTTTTAACAAAATGGTTTGAAATGAATATTAATATCTTTTTTAGAAAGACATACATTATGACTTCATCCTAATATTTGAATAAAATAATTATTTTAATGTAATATTCTTGTATAAAATCACCCTCCATCCTGACACCCATTTCATTTCTGAATCCTTTACATGTTTAATGATTCTTCTCAAAGAATTATTTTAAAAAAATGTTTTGAATGATTTGATTTTATATAAGGGATTTTCCATGTGAAAAAAATATTATCAACATGAATATTTCTAAATGAATGTTTATATTATTTATATGCATAACTCTAAAAAAACCATTTTACCATATAGTATAATAGGAATATGTATTCATTACATTACTGTTTTTTATTTCTCTAAATAAATTACTATCAAATTTAATAGGATATATTTTTTGATACCATTCACCATAAATATATGGATGGTTTAAGTGTAAGTTTATTTATTCGAATGTGCATTAACATTTATACTTTGGTTTTCTAATAATAATATTATTTTTATTATTTTTATTGAATTGGGATATTACTATCACTATTTATTCTAGTAATTTAATATGATTTTTTTCATTGGTTATATTGTTACCCTATCAAATGAGAAATTAATTAGAAATATTATGTGATGGTGGGATCTATATAGCCCATCAATGTATCAATGGGGCTTAGAAGACAAAATATATTTGGATTTATTCTATGGACAAACCCATTATTGTAATATGTCATGGTGTGGTGCCATCATAATATTTTTATGATGTCAATAATTATTATTTTATTCACTATTTTATTAGATATTGATATCCAAGTGATAATTTGATCTAATAGAATATAAACAAATAATAATAAAGAACATGTGATTATTTATTTGTAATTATTTGGTCATCGTTGTTTCCAAACATATTATATTCATGTTCAATCAAATAATTAAATGGAATAGTCCCAAGTTTTTTTACATTTTCATGTTGATTATAATAATGGTATTTAAGATATTTTTTATTGTAAACATACCATTACTCATCATTAGACCAAAAATTAGTCTAATGTTTCTGTTACCTATGATTCCAAGTAAGAACCCCACCTAATGCATTACATGATATAGTGTTTTTGAAGTAGAAATAAATTTCATTCTAGTGTAATGTTCATTTTGGTTTTTAATATTTAAGGAATTTTTGAAATCTCTTACAATGTAAACCCATGTACTACTAGTATATAATTTTACTCAGTATCAATTTTTTGACCAAAGAGAACTTTTTAAAACAATACATATCATCTTTTAAATATAAATCTTTATAATTTTTATCTTAACCTCAGCCTTATACATACTCTTTCGTAATCCCTCTCACAAGCATTTTGAAAAATAATATGTGAAAAAAATGACCTGTAAGGGAAATAAAATTTTTCAAATATTTATTTTACTAAATAATCTGAAACCTCATTTAAAATATTTTTTTTAAAAAACATACCCTTTCATCTGAAAATATAAATAATTTTCTTTCAAAAAGAGTAATTTTTGTATCCTTTTTATCTCAAACAAATTATTTGAAAATTCATTATCAAAAATAGAAAGACAATGCATTATCATTGGGATACTATACAAATATTAACCTTTTATGACCCATACGACAACCCTTAAAAATTTTTGTGAACATAAAACCAACTTCAAATATAATTATAGTAAGAAAAAAATCATTAGCCAATTCACTAGAGTGATATATGGGCACACACATTATATAAGCTATAATGGGAATATTGTGTTCTATCTATGTGAACCAATCATAAATAATTTCCATGAACATTATCATGAATAAAACTCATGAAATCAATTTTAAACACATGTGAAAAAGACTTTTGGATATATAAATAAAAATTTCTTAAAAATAACTTTATAATTTCAAAAACTATACAGATCATAATGATACCATTATATTTAAAAGGAATAATGAAAACATATAAAAGAAAATTTAAATAATTTCAGTATCATTGTAGATCAATCATTATGTATACAATAAAAAAATTTATTGACTATTGTAAAAAAATTAAAGGTGATCCTTAAAAGAGGGATTTAAATAGAACGCCCCTTCCCCCAATTCTTACATTCATTTATTTAATTTATCATCCAAATTAATAATAATATGTTTGTAATTTAATTTTTAGATCTCCATTTCCATGATTATTATTCATTTTATATCACTTATTACCATGTTAGATAAATTACCTATGTATTTAAGTTCACATCAAACACAATGACGAAATACTGCTCATAAGTTTAGAATAACTACGATAAGTTGAATGTAGTCACATATATCATAATTACGTAATCATCAAAATTATATTCATGAAATATGAATTAGTTGTATGCATATGTTATAATTTTAAATCCAACCGTGAACTATGTTAATTAAAAATGATTTACGTTACCATCATGGAGACGATAGACCATATGTATGAAAAAGGAACATTTATATTTTTCAATGGTCATTACAGTAATATGGTAATTAATATTATATAATTATAAAATTATAATAATATTTTATATATATATATATAATATTAATTATTTAAATTTAATTATATATATTATCCCTTGATTTTGGTCATGGAAAATGTATCAAATCACTTTTTGGAGGAGGTAGTTCACACGCCTGCACACACAATGATATGAATTTTCAGCAAAAAGAATGTTAATCACAAAAATTATAAATTACATATTAATAATGGTAAATATATAATTAATATCATATGTAAATATTAATTCTACCATTATAACCAGTCTTTACATTTATATATGGAAAATGATTTACATTGGTTTGCAAGGCGGTAGTCTATCGTACACATGAATGCGGAATTCTTTTCATATTTGATGAAAGTGGAGATGGATATATCTTATTAATATAACATTATTAAATATAAGTTTATGTATTATATTATATTTTTTATATTATCGTAGTTGAATTTTTTTATGTATGTTGAGATATAAGAAAAGCAGAAATGTTTGATTAAAAAATACATCTTCTATTGATAATATACATTCCTTAACACCTTAATATAACAGTGGCTAGTTTTATATCCTTATTAAGACATATATAATGTGAGTGGGAGTATTTTATTTTACTTGGGTAGGAATTTTATAATAAATTTTTTTATGTGTGATAGAATGAGAAGAAAAAGATCTCTTTATAAGAGAGTGGCGATCCACGCTTGTAATTTCACAAAATTGTAAATTAATATGAATTAAATAAAAATAAAAAAAATTCAAAGTGAGTTATTAAAAGTATAATATTATTATGGGAATAAATCCCATAATCCCCTAAAAATAATAATTTTTACTTTATTTCTACCGTTATGCTTTTGGTTTTAACAATTACATAACCACCTGAACTCTTACTATGAGAACATAGATTTTTACTATTTAAGGAATAATATATATACTATATAATAAAAAAGGATCCATAAATGGAACATCGATTATATTTTAAAACTTATATTGATACCTTGATTGAATGTAATATTTTTATTACTTTCATATCTTTTAAAAATACTATTTATTTTAAAATATCATTATTGTAAATTAATAATGCTATTAATTACATTTACAATAATAATATCATTATAAGAATTATTTCTCCAAAAAATATTTTTTTATAATCCTAGAATGTCATGTAAATCTATTAAGGTCTTTTTTTATATTAATTATATCAAATTATGCTTTTTATATTATTAATTTCATTTATTTGAGTTATCCAATATTTCTGTTATGATTGTATGAGAAATTTTTAATAATGTAATGTAATTATTACATCAAAAAAAATTAAATGAATGATTTATATATTTATTATTTCAAAATAATATTTTTGTTTATACATAACCCTTGGATATGAGACAATTTATAATATAACACATATGAAAAATACGAGTGTGACATGTTTGAAGTTTCATTAAATAAATTAACATATAGGTCATAATCCGAATAATGTGGTCCAAAATTTTCTTAAATTCAATCCTCTAAATATTATTGTCAATATATATTCATTAAATAAAAGTTTATATGGTATTTTGGTAACTTTATTATCCTTATCATTTTAAAATTTAACCATTAATTTCATGTCTTTCCCTTTGTCGCGGGAATATAATTTACTATTATATTTATTCTTATAAACAAAAAATAATGGGATACATTATTAAAATTTTAAAAATTATATAAAACTATTAAATCTATTTTTTAGAATTCCAAACACATAAGTTGTAGAATATAATTTAAAACTAATCTGAAAAAATAATAGGAGTTTTTTCTGAAAATTCCCATTTTAAATATAAAATGTGGGTTAAATAAATTCTTATATAAAAACCATTTGAAAGACCACAAATTTAATATTATAAATATTGGTTAAATGGTAATATTCTATAGCTAATCAAAATCATAATTTTATAATTTAAATAAATATAAATAAAATATAGTTTTCATTAAAATCATTGTTTTCACTATTAATAAGAATTTCATTATTTTCAAAAAAATATAAAAAAATTCCATTAAGATAATATTTAAATGATGAATTAAGAATTGAAATTCCATTATTACAATAAATTTTCTGAAACATCATGAAATAAATTATAATATTCAATTCTTGTTTGTTATGCAATATAGTTCTTTATATTAAAATATAACGATGTTACATTATCCACCCCCTTTTAAATTATACCTCTAAAATTTTAATTCGATATAAATAAAATAGATGGTTGATTTTTCAAAACACCATCATGGAAATATCAAATAATAAAAAGGATTAATAAAAATCACACTTGATTAGAGATGAATGATTGTATGAAGCCCACCTAAGATAACCCATAATAGGTTTCCATGTATAAAAACATGGCAATAGAGGAGGCAATTGACTCATAAGAACTAATATGTGTTTATAGAGAACAAATTCATGATAATGTTTTCCACCACAAAATAAAAAAATTGTTATATGTTAAAATGACATTAATTTCTCTTTCAGAAATTTAAACAAATGAATTTTTTTTCAAAATATTTATCCTATAGTTAAGTAATTCCCTTTACTTATCTACTATTAACATAAGAAAATATACATACTTGAAAATTATATTTTCTTCCTTTAATAAAATTCTTCCAAAAATTATTAATTTAATAAAAATTATGAGTTTGAATTTTTCATTTTAAAAGGAAATAGATTAAACATATACGGATCAAGAAATCCAAAAAATAAATAAATAATATTAACTAAAACCAAATTGGTTTGGACACAATAACATAATTATCTAGAAACTAATATTTTCTAGGATTAAAAATAAATTTTGTTTCTAAAATTTATTTATAATACCCACAGTTCAAAATATAATATTCAATAAATAACAAGCCTTAAAATTCCTCAAAAATGTCATAAAATAATATTGATACCCATAGATAAGTATGATTTTATCATAAAAATCATAAAATATAATTTTAATATTTATCCCCATATTACATTGATATATCTAGATTTATAAAACAAGAATTTTTTTTTGCTAATTCACTTATTTTATTAATATGCTAACAATTTCATTAAATCATAAAAAACCCACAATGAAATCATATATCATTAAAAAATTAAATTCAATCCTTATTCCTCAAATAAAGTCAAATATTTTTTTGTTTATCGTAATCATATAGGGTTCCAGAAAGAGATAATGTCTTCTAAAATAACATTAATCACATAATAATCAAATTATTTTGCAATCACATTATTATATATTTAATGAAATATTTGTTCCAAACATGAGAAGTAAATTTATCTATCAGATATTTTAAATATAAAAAAATTTCATACTAGCAAGGAAATCATGTATTCTAGTGGTAGGTGATACACCCTTTTCTACTATCATCTTTGGGTTCAATTTATGTGGCCTTAAAGAGTAAGACAAGTTTTCACCGATCATTTTTTTCATTTTTATAAAATTATATTAATATATTACTTATAAAAAATCAAGATATGATAACCATACCCCAAACATAACCATAATATATTTAACATTATTGCAATTTTTTAACATCAACACTAATCTCGTACCTTTTATTTTTCATCCAAAACCACAATAACCTTCACTCAATAATTCATCAATAACATTGTATCTCAATTTTTTTTAGAAACCTATGATTAAAATAAAACTATTCCAAGAAGAATTAATCATATACATTGATCATTATTTCTATTCTTTTTCATTTCATTGTTCACATAGATAGAAGTTCTGGGAATCACAATAATGATTTAGATATTTTTCAAATTACCTTGAAACGTTTTTCCAAATGAACACTATAAAAATTTTGTTGAATGGATATTGTTAGAGATATATATTTGGAAAATATTTTTACATGAAATTTAATTTCCAAAAAAAAAATATAAAACATAATTTTCATAAAACATTTAGACTGAGTTTGTTTCTAAATATTCAATCTAGTGTCCTTTATAAATACTATATGTATGTCCCATACAAATAAATGATTAAACCAAATATAAAAAGGCTACATTCAGGTATCCAACTTATAAAGAAATATTAAAATCATTATTTTAATAAAAATCTTAAGATTCAGTAATAGATTTGAAAATTCAATGGTGATATTTTCCTTTTTTCTAAAGATAAGAAAAATAGGAAAATAAGATTTGATTAATAAGACCTATGATCAATGGTGGTATCAAGGTATATTAGGCTTTTCTAAATTTTCATACAACTATTTTTAAGAGAGTTGTATGTTATCATTTTTCAAAACCATAAAGACCTAAACATGAATTCATAATTATAAAAAATTCATTAGGATGAGATTGAATTGTTTTCTAAGATCCTCCTCATTCCTTTTAAAACTAATTCTCCTTAATATGATTTTTTAAAAGTTCTTTTTCTAATGAATAAATTGAAAAAAAATTAAAACTTAAATAAAATCATATTATCCAATGTTGTCTAACTCTCCCCTAATACAAAATGTAATAACCCAACCATAAAAATTAAATGTACTATTATTTTAGAAATATAAATCACCAAAAAAATAAGATGATATTTTTTGTTTACAATTTTTTAGAATTATAAATAACACATACAATGTAAACCCATACATTAGTTTGCGGAAAAAAATACACATTATCAATTTTTTCATCCATTTTTTTTAAATAAAAAAATATTTCATTTTAGGATAATTTTTTTAATATTATTCATTACCTCATTCTGGTCCCTACTCATTATTTTGACATCTAAAAATCTATTTAAAATATTGTATGTGATCAAAATGATCATTATTGTAAATAAAAATTTAGAAACATTAGTCCAGGGATTTTAAAAAAACCCTTTTAAATACTTTTTTATAAAAAAAATCTATTTTCTTGAGAAAATAGAGTTATTATCATTAAAAATTAATCATTTTAAATCAATTTTAGAAAAAATAATTTCAATGAAAAATCAATAGTATTCAAAGAAAAATAATATATTTTCCTTATGAAATCATAATCATAATACCCTTATCTCTCCTTACATGACCCCATTCAAATTGGTATATCTATATAGACCATTTTCAATATTTTTATCTAATGATTAAATTCATTTCACAATGCATTGGATTGCTATCTAGGAACTCCCATAGTTTAATATATAATGGTCTCATCATGAAGGATCTGGGTTCACCCACCATAACTAATTTCCTTGAACCATATAACGAATTAAACTGTTGGAAACTATTTTATTATCATATAAAAACACCTTTGGATATCAATATACCTTTTTAAACAACTTCTAAAATCTGAAAAATAAAGATATTATAATTAATTTTTTTTTAAATATGATGAAATTTTTGAAAATTTAAAATAAAAATAAAATAATTGTAGAATCATGATGGTAGTAATATCCTCTCCTGAAATAAAAATTAAAAAACATTCTTCTGAATATTGAAAAAAAAATTAATTGTAGAACATTAAAACATGAGTTTTAATAGAAGGTCCATTTCCTTGACTATGGCCTATCATGTCTACCCTTTGGAATTTTGAATAACAAAATTATATTAATTAATTAGATTAATGATAACCATTTCTATTTTATTATTCATTTTATAGCACTTATTACCACGATAAAATAATTACCTAATTATTTTATTTAACATCAAACTTTTTGATGATATACTATTAATATATGTTCAGAATGAGTTTTTGATTTTACTATGGTAAAAGTGATCAACATTACATCATCTCTAGATTAATATTAATTAAATATTTATCATTTTTATATTTATCAGTTTTTCGTTACAAATACAACCATGAAATGTGGTTATAAAATATAAACTACATTACAATCATGGAGATGGTGGGTCGTACGTACTCATGAGTAACATATCCATTTATCATCAATAAAAAAATGATGTTCTATAATATTTTATCATTAAAAATTATCATTATATTTTATATATCATATTAATTCATTAATTATACATATATATAACATCCATGGGACAAGGTTATGAAAAATGAATCGCATTGCTTCGTGGTGGTGGTAGTCCACAAGTACGCATGAAGGAATTTATCATTTTTATATGTATGGTAATATAAGAACAAAAAAGTTATATTTTATTTACAAAATAATTTATATGAATATATCACAAAAATGATATGTAAAACATAATTCTATCCTTATAACCAGTCATGAGAGAAGATGATGGAAAAAAGTCCATCAATTCACGGGATAATAGTTTTTCATACACAGAAATGATGAATTATATTACAATTTGATTTAAGTGGAGATGTGTATAGATAATTTAATGGGTATGGAAAAATATCAGTATTTATATTAAACTTAATATATTATTTTTTCATGTATGGATATAGTTTTAGGTGTTTGGAAGAATAAACAAAACCGTGACTCTAAATTAAAACTACACCTCTTCTTTAGACAATATAATTTTATTATAACCTTAAGAACCCAAAGGTTGGATTTCATCTTAAAATAAGAACTATAGAACGATTTTAGAGGTATTTGGAATGGATTTGGGAATGGAATGTCTGATCCAACTACTATTTTAAATTTTTATCAAATCAGAATAAGAGGATACTTTTATAAGAAAGGTCATTCGAATACTTGGAATTTATCAAAACATTAAACTAATATAAATTTATTTTCAATTAAAATTTCATCAAAAATTTATTATTTAGAAAATAATATTATTAAGGTTAGATATATTATCATCGAATTAAAATTGATTATTTGTTTAGTATTTTTATAACATCGTCTTTCTAAATTTACTCTTATGTTACCAGTATTACGAATATTGTGACAACCTAGAGTTTTACAATTTAAGGTGTAATATAGTTTATAAGGTATTAAAAATGATCTATAAATGGACCATAGTGGTATTTTATGCTGGTTATTAATTTTTTCGTTAATATTATATTTTTATGTTATTTATATCATTTAATAAAATATTATTAACTATGAATGATCCCTAATTTTATTTTTAGAACTATTCATGACATGGAATTAATAATAGAGAGAAAATAATTACAGTGTGAAAAAATAATTTATTAAATAAATAACCTTTAAAATTAATCTATAAATGTAATTTATCACATTATTTTTCTCAAATTACATTTAGTTTAATATTTTAAATATCATTTATTTGATTTTACAAATAATTGAATAATTAAGACATCCGAGTTGTGTGAGAATTTGAGGTAATTATTTCATCCTCAAAATTAAAAAATAAAATAAAATGATGAGTATAATTTATTTTATTTATATATACTACTTATAGTCTAACATAAATTTTGGATAGAACTATATAAAAAATATTACACTTATAAAAAACAAGAGTGTGATATGTTTGACATTTCATTAAATAAACTACTATAAATGTCATAGTCTCATCCATGTGGTCCAAAATGTCATTAATTATAACATTTTATTATTATAGTTGAGATATAGTCTTTAAATAAAATATAATGAAGTGTTATCGAGTTTTAATAATCCATAATATCTTATTTTTAACCCCTAATTAATTTTATTAACCTTTTGTATTGTAATAATAATTACTAACTTTAGAATTCATATTATCCTAGGCCAAAATGGGAAATATATAATAAATTTATTCCCATTAATTGAATATATGAAATACATATTTGAATAATCAAAAAATATATGTTGAATAATTTAATTATAGAATGTAACCGCCAAAACCCAATGACCAATAGCTTTTTAGAAAAATTCCCTTTTAATATATAATTTTTATACTAAATTATATTATTAAATATATTTCAAAATTCATAATTGTATTATTTTATATCAAAATGACCTAATTACATTTTCAAACTATTCATATACATAATTTCACTATTCTAAAAAATTAAAATAAAATATATTTTTCAACATAACACTATTTTTCACAATTCCTCAAAAATTCATTATTCATAAAAAATTATCAAAAAAAAAATTATAAGATAATTTTGAAATGATTAATTCCTTAAAAAAATTAATTTCTTCCCTTACATTTTCTAAAACATCCATAAATTAGTTATTATATTCACTAATAAAATAAAAGTATCACCACTTTTATCAAAACATATTTTTGGATAATAAAATGTATATACTAAAAATTGTGTGAATATTTTATAAGATACTATCAATACATTAAAATGTAGATGGACAGGTATATATATATATATATATTTACTTCTCTATATATCATCCAATTTAACAGATAAGTTATAATGGTCATATTAAAATAATAATATTAATAGATCATTTAATCTTGATGCAGCTAATATTGAATGCAATTGAACATAGTGTTTCCTTTAAAAATTTTATGATGTTACATTACATGATGAGTATTTTTATTTATATGTAGATATATAAAAATGTAATAAATTTTTCTTCTAAAAAATTCTATTTTTTATTATATGTTTTCAAAAGTAATGTGAAATTCAATGATATATCTTGATTTTCAAAAATAATAAAATATTCTATTTATTTGGATTCACTCACTTTTATTATGATCCAATGTAATAATTTAACTACTAAATTTGACATGCATGAACCCAAGTGGTAGATACACCTACTTGGAATCCAAGAGACCCAAGACTTAATCTCGGTGAGGGTGAATTTATCAGATATTGTAGCATGTACTTCATCATGTACAATTCAATAATTTATTAGCCGACACTATTCATCTGATTATGGCCTTCGGGCCACCGGTATGGGTCTACGGGTCTTAGGGCCTTCGGGCCATCAAAGGCCTATGAGTTACATGGCCTTCGGGTTGTAGGGATTTCGAATCACCAATGGCCATCTATCGATAAGGATTTTGGGCCACAGAAATGACCAAAGAAGCACAAACCATACTGGAGACGACCCAGACAAGAATACAGAGAAAATTAAGCAACCACCAGAGCAGAGCTAGCCGAATTGGAAGAATTAGAGGGTATGTCAACTTCCATCGGGACTAGGCACCGTGAATCTATACACGGGGTAATGCTTGTTGATCATCCATGCGAGGTGGGGAGCGAGGTGCCATCAAGATGCAGATGCTGGGGAGGGAAAGCATAATGTGTCTCAGGTCATGGGCCACTAAGGTCATGTATTGATTCGTGTATGGGCATTGTGCCTTGGGCCTACATGTTAGGTAAGGTTTTACTTTCAACCATTAAAAAAGGGATTATCAAAAATCAAATAAAAATAAGGCTTTCAGGACATTCAGAAAACTACTAAATCTAGAATACTAGTGTCATGGTAAATAAAACATTGTGAATAAATCATAACATTATCATGTCTACATAGAACCTTATGAACAATGAATAAAATGGTCATATTCTCACATAATATTATGGACAGTGAAGTAAAAATCATGCCTTCACCCAATATTGAGATCAAATAATAACTTGATCATGTGCACACACATCCCTACAAATAAAGTTTAACGTTATCATTCCCATGAAAAATATTAATATCTAATTAGATATAAAAACTTAACCAACAAATTTGAGTGTGTTCTAGGACCTATCCCATCAATCTTCCATACATATGTGTTAAAAAATATATAATTCCTTCATTATATAATAAATAACATTAGGAAATACAAATGTATTTCACAACAATTCCAGACGGTATCAACAATATTGACCTCCATAATATAAATGGATGACAACCAAAATTGACTATACATAAATATTATTTCATATTGAAATTTATAGGGTGTTTCAAAGGAAATATTATATATGGAAAAAAGTATTTTACTGTAAATGGTAAAATGATATCTTAATATTTAATAAAATTTGTAAAATTATTTTATCTTTGTCATAATTGACTAAGTTAGGGTTATCTATGGAAAATCATTTTCATAATGGTTTCTTTTGAGAAATTTTAATAACTTTATTATTAAAATCAATATATTAGGGGGTAAAACAATAATAAATCCATAAAAATACATAATTATTTCAAAAGAAATATATGAAAAAATATTCATACATTAATTTTCAAAAAATATATTCTTGAAATATTATCCCTGAAAAATAAATAAATGATTCCCAAATGTGATTTTAATGCATCAAAAAACATTTACCATTAAAAATAAAATTCAATATTATTTTATTTAAAATAATTAATGGTTATAAAGATTAAATATAGAGCCAATGATATAATAATTTATTTGGAAGGTTGTATAAGTTTTTTATTTTTTTAAATACCTATAATGAAAAACTACATTGTAAAAATAGAATCATGTTTTCATTTTAAAATGTCGATAATGTAATTATTATTGACCCTTGAGATAAAAAATAATTATTTTTTCAATTATAAAGTATATAATTTGGGGAAATGGAAAATATAGACATGGATGGGAAACTATCATTAATGAGGATGGGAATTACATTCAATATTTAGATCCTTTTTGAGAAGGAATTTAAGAAATGTAAAATATTTTAATTAAAATTTAATTTTACATTAAGAGGAAGATAATGTAAAATGAAATTATATTTCATGGATGATTAATACAATGATTGAATAAATATGTTCAGAAGTAAGTATTATATATCAATTAAAGGACTTTAGATACCAAATACCCTTATAACATTTGTGTCATATGAATCAAAATCCACGTAAATAAAGAACATGGTAAATATCTTTAATCAAACTAAATTATTGGAATATTGTGAATGAAATTTATTATAATGTAATAATTTCATATGAAATAATTCCAACAGAATAATATGATATATTTTTCACAAAAATATATTTGTGAAACAGAACCCATTCGCATAATTAATAACTTCCACTAAAGCACTTTAATCTCATTGAATATATTAAGATTATATTGGATGATATCTTGGAAATTCAGTATATTTTCAAAAAACCTATAAAATATAGATTGGATATGTGTTAAATGATCACAATTCCTGGATACGTGGTATATGTTCAAATGGATACATTAATTTGGGAGTGGTCTTGATGGTGGGGGGGAGATTCCCCCTAATATTGGGGTAGAATGGGTATCATGTAATTATTTCATCTTAATATAAATAATGAACATGTTTTTCATGTAAATAATAGAACCAAATTAAAAACAATGTAGTGAATACATATATATTTCAAACCGCACATATACCAATCAATTATAAATATTTCATTAATATATCAATAATTTTACGACATTTGTTAACATTTTTTTTTAATTTTTTGGTTTTCCAAATAGTAGCATGATTTTACCTATACAATTAAATTAAAATATTCTAAAAAATAATATTCCCATTAATATATAACTTTCACAACTAATTAAAAAAATTAATTAAATTTTATTATATATATATAATAATTATTAATTTTAATAGAAGCACGGGTAACATAAAAAATTATATTCTTAATGTTTTAATTTTAAGAATATATTTTTAAGTGAATGATATAATAAAGAATGATTTTTTCATTTAATTATATAAAATTGATTTTTTTAAGAAAATAAAAGTTATACATGATTAAAGAAATCCAATATTGAATTTTACGGAATATAATATTGAATTAAATGCAATGACATAAATATTTTTTTATTGGAATATATTGTTTAATTTAATAAAATTTTAATAAATATATTCTAAATTGTGGTATAGTAATACTCAATAAATAAATTATTTATCCAAAAAAATTTCTATATGTTTCAGGGTTGTTGTTAAAACTTTAAACTTTTACTTTTAACCAGAATGAAAAATTATTCCTTAGAATATGAAAAATTCATCATAAAATAATTTTTACATTTTAAATTCATAAAAGATGTTATTTTTACCAAATTAAAATTTTATAATTTGTATATTCAACCTTTAAATGAAATATATATATATATATATTAATTATTTATTAAAAATTACCTTGGAAATTCATTATGGGTTCTAAATCATCATTTATAATAATTTATAAAAATTTACATTAATTTTATATTATATCAGCTTAAAATTAGAGAAATATTTTTAATAATACATATATCATTTCATGTTTTAGTTTGGTTTTTCACATGGATATTATATTAAAAAAGGTATTGGAATAAAATGAAAAAATTTCTAATGTCTGGTAGAATACATTCTCCAAATTTATGAAAATTGAGTTTGTGAAATTTTATTGGTCACATAAATTTATAAATAAATTTTATTTTCTGAAAGATATGCATCAGTCAACATATATTTTCCAGAGATATATAAATAATATAAAAATTATATTTTTTTCTTTAGAATATCTCAATCAAATTATTTATTTTAGACCTAAACATTTTAGATAAAAACCCTTTTAATTTGTTATAATATATCCTATGATAAACATAGTTATTATTGAAAGATAATATTCATCATTCCAAAGATATGTCATCATTGGTATTTTGGAAATATGAAATGTTATTTCTTAATTTTATTGATTACAATAGATTATATGTAGATATAGAAAATACATTTCCAAATTCAAATCAAGTTATTATATATGGGTGATTCAAATACATCCATCAATCTTATTACATTAACACCAACAGAAGATAAAATACTAATATATTTTTTCCTTATTAATTCAAAATAAATGGTTGTTTTTTGTATTAGAAAACATTTTGTCCTACGAGGTGTGGTAGAACTAGATTCTAGTTAGATATCTACAATCCTGGACTAGAGGTTGAGTATCCCTTTTAATATTATTTTTCATAAACTACCTTTACATATATGGATTTCATAGGATCCACTTGTCCCTTTTTATAATGTTTTTAATATTATTTATCCTTATTATCCACTATGTAAGGGAATTGGTTTTTATAATGTGAAAAACATTATTTGTACGTTTTGGGTACTACCACATCCATGAAGTAATATTGATCATTTTTCATATTGATTTTTAATTATTTATTAAAATCTCATAAAATTTTATTCATCATCCAAAAGGTCTCAAAAATGTATCATTATTATTATATTATAATTATATTATTATGAACTAACCATTTCCAAATCATAATCATCATTAACTTGGGGATCATCATATTTAAGTCTTTATGATAACCTACTTCAACAATAATATAAAATAATATCAGGGGGATAGTGAGAACATAATTTCTCATAATATATCTTGTGAATTAGAATATATATATATATATATATATTTGGTAATGTAATGGTATCATTAATTTTAAATTAATTAATTTAGATACCATTGTCTTGCCACACAAAACCATTACAACATGATCATCGTCAATTTCTTCATTAATGTTGGTGACCAATAAACAAAATGAATCAAAATGAATCATTATAAATAATTATAAAATCATTTATAGTACCTTTTATTATTTGGTAATGATGTAATTTTTGAGAAAAATGGAGAATAATACCACGATTATGAAACTACTTCCAAATGATCTAGATTACTCACAACCAATATTGAAAATAGATAATAAATAACTATTGTGAAGATAAGTATTTATTATAAAATAATATTATAAAATGGTATATATAAGAATAGGTTTACTAAATATTTTTTTGACAGATATTTTCATGAAATGGGATATTGATGTACTCTACTGGAAGCTGAGAATGAAGTTAAGTGTTTGTTCTAACATAATTCTCCTCTATTATGTTGAAAAAATTCTTATTGAACTAAAATTTTCAATTTTCAATTTATTATATATAATGAAAAATTTATATTTTATTTAGTCCATATATTATAAGGTTTTAGAATTGTTCATTAATACCAAAATATTGACTAATTCTAACCCCAATGATTATATTACCTAAAAGGTGTTTCTTGGTCTCAATTATTATTTCATGATACATGATTATTTTTATTCACTAAATTAATTAAATATATTGAATATAATAAAAAAATTATATCATATCATGAATTTTTATTCATGATTTTATATTTTTATTTTAATTTTATATTCCCTATAGGGATTTTGATTTAGATGAAACTTATGCCATAAGGGTTACCACAACATGTTTTTAAATCATGAGACATGTATGATATTATGCATCATCATTCCATTTATATTATTTATTCACATTAATAATACCTTCATGTATAATGAATATATTTCATTTCATTTTATTTTAATTTCACCCATTCATGTTCTTTTTTTTCTCATATTACAACTATAGTAATGGTTTTTGAATCGTAAATTTGCTTCATTCGGATATAATTCATATTCACCACTAGTTACCATTTTGTGATATATATATTATTCATGTGTTAATTACTATATACATTTATAATATTTTACATTTAGGGAATTAATTTATGGAAATTAATCAAATCCTTATTCTTACTAAAAAACCATATGTTACATGCATAGATTTACATCTAATGTATTTACTCTATGAACACTATATAATATTATTACATTGATTAGAAGGTGTCCATATAGATTCCATATATAGAAAAATGGGGGGAACTATTGGTATAACCATATACCATTACTTTATAATGTTTTGTGTTGTGATATACTTAAATGGAAATAAATTTCTTTTATTAATTGGTTTAATACTGAAAATATGTTCACTCGTTATTATAATATTTATGTTTTTGAGTACTTTGGGATGTTGATTTTATATTTTATATTTAATTCATTGTTTTGTATGATTAGCTTTTTAATAAAAATTTGTGAGATTGGGGACTCTAAATAATATCTTGATGCAACAATGGGAATCATGTTACAGACTACCAAGTGTATATTGGTGTATGCCTGCATGAAAAAAAATATTTTTTGGACACATGTCCTTGAAAATATGATCATAATGTAGAGAATATTTATTTATTGGATTAGGGTTTGCAAGTAAATATTCATATTTATTCATTTCCTCACTATGGAATTAGTTATTTTTATATATCTTATATTTTCATTTATATTATTGTCTGTGGATATAATATTCTTTTAGTTTCATTCTATGATGGTATTTTTTTGAAATATATTCAATCCAAAATATTAATTCCTATATTATTATCTGTAATGGATCGAAATTCTCAGGCTCATTCCTTTGTCGAAAAGAAGGGTATGATGTGTTTTGGACCGTAGAATGAAATTTTCCCACACTTTTTGGAATTTTTGTAACTACACGCCGTGTAGTGTGAGTACACGCCATGTACCACCTTTCCAGGTATACCTCGTGTTGAAGCCTTGTCCTTGCCGCATGAAATAAATAAGTACACGTCGTGTAGCCCATCTTATATGTCGTATAGTTCCTCCCTGCATACGCGTTACCGTGTGTTGACCAGTCAACGGCCTTGTGTTGTGTCCTTGTCGCGTGAAATAAATGATTACATGCCGTGTATCCCATACTAAATTCGATGTAGTTCCTCCACACATATACGTTACCCTCAAACCATGTGTTGACCAGTCAACAGCTGTGTACCGCGTTGAATGCCGTGTTGGAAGCCGCATGACGACTGTGTGAAATAGCCTAGTTCACGCTGTGTACTAGGAAGTACACACCGTGTACTTTAGTTTTTCTCACCTATAAAAGGAGGGGTCCTATCCTCCTTTTCAAATTATTCCTCTCCTCCCCTTTCCTTCGAGCAGAGCTCTCCCGAGAGGCTCCAAAGATCTTTCTTTCATAACTACTTCGTCCGAGCTCCGATTGTGATCCTTCAGTGGCCACGATTTCGTACCGATGAGTTGGAACTTGTGAGATTGGATCTGTTGCTTTCACTTCGTCCTTTCCTTCCCAGATTCCACCTGAGGAAGTTTTTTCCGAGTTTTTTCAGAAGCTACGGATGCCGGAAGACGTCTTCTAAAGTTGATTCGTGGGAGAGTTGTGATCAGAACCTACTGAGGTAGGGATTTTACCTTCGTCTCTCTAATTTTCGCATCATTCAGGGTGTGTATCCTCTTGTTTTCATGATATACGGTTGAATCAATAAATAAAGATAATATCTGGTTAAAGAACGGTGATGAGGAAGTTGTTTATCTTTGTTTATCCTATTTTTATGTTTTGAATTGAATATGATTATGCCTACTGAAAATCACGGTTGTTGGGGGCATTTTCTTGCACAATTAAAAGTTTCCCTATCTTTCTTGACCGTTTTGTGGATGGAAACTTTGTGGAATTTGGACATTGTTAAATCACGTAATGTTGGATGATTAAAATCAGGAACCCTTGTGTGATCACCCCGGTTGAACAAAATGGAATAATGAACATGTGGGTGTTGACTTGGTTACGTGGTGTGTGAAAGGGAGGGGGGGTGTGAATCCTAGGTTAGTACAAATAGGATAGAAAGAAGGGCTACAGAAAATGATATTATTGGCGCACTGATGTGGAATGACCCTTGTTTTGTGATACGGTTGTGGAGATGTGGTTATAGTGGCAGCATGGTTGCATTAATGAGTTGTTCTATTAGAAGAAAGTGGAAAGATGATAAATGAGCTATGGGGAATGATAATGAATTAAACGTGGGAACAATAAATGGGGATTGATTGATGATAAAAGGTTGGTTTTGTGTTTCTTGTGTTCTATAAAAATTGATTTGTGGTTGGCAGGGTTTTTCTATGAAACGATTGATCTGGTTCAGTTGTTGTTAGTTTCCCAGTAGTTAAAGAACTAATAAACTAATTCTGTTGAAACATTAAAACATAAATATGGTTGGGTTTATTTATTGTATGAATGATTTGTAGTAGCAGTGCCGAAGCACGTTCTTAGTTTCTCTATTTAGAAGCCAGAGGTTGGGCTGTGTGTTTAGTATATATATATGTATCTGTATCTTTTGGTTTTGTCACACCCCACCCATGTTGATCACTTAGTGTCGAACACTCCCATTTCATGGGAGAGGGTGTTTTCCCCTTAGTTACTAGATCCTTCATTCTCCTTCTTCCATAGGCTGTGATGGCTTGAGGCAACCTCACACCCAAGACTCTTCAGGTAGGTTTCGTTTGGGGTGGTTTTAGCCCAAGACTCTTTGAGAAGGTTTACTGTTCCCAAGAATCTTAGGGATGAGGCCCAGGTGTGTTCGAGCAAAGATTTGATTGTGGTTTTTGAGGCCCAGTTGTGTGCCGGCGGGATATGTGGTTCTTGAGGCCCGAGTGTGTGCGGGCGGGAAGAGTGTGGTAGCGTCAAGATGTTCGCCGTTAGAAAGAGCAGCTAACTAGTGGGAAATGGTGTGGGGTACCCAATAATCTTGTTCTTATATACAACTACTACTACTACATTTTGTTTTGTGTTTTTGGTGAATGTGGCTAGTAAGGTTGGGTAGATAGAATTCGTTGCTAGGTTTCAGTTCCTTATGTTTTCTCAGGGGACATTAACATGTCTCCCCACCTGGGCATAAGAGCATTATGTTTCCCTACTGAGTATACTTGTATGCTCACCCTACATTTACTTACTGGTTTCCAGGAGGACTACCAGGGTCGTGCAGGACCCTACTAGTCGGCAAAGTTGGAGTTGTTGCAGTTTTTTGTACTCTTGTTTCTTTTGGTATTGTACTTTTGAGATTTCTTGTACTTGTACCTTATTTTAGAAATGTTTAAACATGGCTGTGGGATTGGTTTGGGTTTATTTTCATTTACTTTTTCCCTTTTATTTTTGTGTTGACTCATCCTATTTCCCAATCTTAAATAATAAAAAAGGGTAATGCCTCCCATATTGTGAAAGCTCATACACTTGGTGCCAGTCGCCACTCCGGGGCCTACTGGAGGCAGGACTCGGGGGTCATTATCTCCCTTTCACCATTTCCAGCTCAGGAGGGGCATCTTTGGTGGGAGGGGGTCATGATAGAATGTCATCAGAGGTGATGGTTGAGATATAGGATTGAGTATGGAGTTAGTCACAACAAGGATTGCATGGGATGGTAGGGATACAGTGTTATATGATCTTGGTGCGTGACATAGGCCATGGAAGACTGGCAAGGACACGAGATTTTAGTCCCCCCCATGATCTGATGCAAGGAATCTGAGCCTACCGAACGACCAAGTGAGACTACATTGATTGCAGGGTAGAGACCCTAGGGAAGGTACATGAATCATCATGATTGTGTTTTACTTGATTTGGGTGTTCTGGGAAAGAAATTGAAATAAAGTGATAAAATGAAACCTTGAGATATCATCTTACTACTTGGGCTTAGGCGATCTTTGTTTACCGTACAACTATGGCCCCTGGACATCATCCTTGAGTGACTCAGACAGTCGAGGCCCAGCAGATTCAGGAAGTCGGTCAGTTGAGGATTGACCGAGAGGAAGAAGATGGCCAGTGGCAGAAGACTCTCCGTTCTTTCCAGAGAAAAACCCTCAAGAAGAACAAGGGTAGTACTTCGGATATGGAGACAGAGGGGTGGATTGAGGAGCTAGGGATCGCTTTTACTTTTATCCATGCTCTGAGGGAGTACTGGGTTCCCCTAGCAGTCAATCAGCTGAGAGGTGCGGCATGTCAGTGGTGGACGCTCTACCTTAGGGAGTGGTCAGAGGCAGAGGCTCAATGGGATGACAATGAGAAGGAGTTCTGAGAGGAATTCCTTTATTCCATGATTGAGGCGGAGAAGCGGCATGAGTTACTCTCCCTCTAGCAGGGGAGTATGTTAGTACGAGAGTTGGGGATCATGTTCAAGGGTCTCTTGCACTTTTCTCCGGATCTCTTTCCAGATGAGGAGTCTCGGGTGAGACGTTTAGAGGATGCGCTTTGTCCTTTGCTCCAACATGCTGTCACCCCCTTCACCCTTCCAACGTACATGGAAGTACAGAAGAAGGAAGAGGTTGTATAGAGGATGCACTCGCAGGGAGGTGCACCACGAGAGGGGATCCAGCTAGGTTCATCGAAGGGGAAGGCAGTCAGCAGCAGGTCTCATGCCACAGGACCTTCCAGATTTAGGAAAGTTGGGAGCATGCCCCAGCAGTTCCAGTTCAGACCTTTGGGTCTTCGTCCGTTTTTCACGAGCCCGGGACTGAAGTGTTTCTATTGTGGATGTTTCGGGCACATTCAGAGTCAGTGCCCGACCCGAGCTCAGTACGGTGGAGGTGGATAGGTTTAGCACCCGCCTCAGCATCACCAGTTGCTGGCGAGGCCCTTCCAGTAGCAGTAGGACCCTACTCCTCCGAGGGGAGACTTTACAGGAGGAGGCTGACCTCAAGGTGCTCCTTAGTGACCTCGACCAGGGCATGGTCGGGGAGGTGGTCGACATCAGAGAGGCCGAGAAGATGGACGTGGACAGTTTCACGCAGCAGAGTTGGCAGCTCTAGTAGGACTAGAGGTGGTGCGAGGTACATTTTTTTTGTTCAGCACTCTTGTTTATGCTTTGTTCGATTTGGGAGATTCACACTCCTTTGTTTCACCCAGTCTAGCCCATGCCTTGGGTCTAGACATAGAGATACTTTCTGTACCCCTGGTTCTGAGTACACCAGTTAGAGGTCAGACCAACATATCTTGTGTTTTTTGGGGATGTGGGATGACATTGGAACCACATCGATCTAGTGGGGATCTTCTTTTTCTACAGATGCAACCATATGATGTCATCCTTGGCATCGACTGGCTGTTTTCTATTAGTGCTATTATCGACTGCTTCTGAAGAAGAGTCGTGTTCTCCGATGTGGATGGGCAGTGTGTATCTTTTGTTGGCCAGAGGAGCTATCAGGTGGGAAGCCGACATGTAAAGCCTACCCTTTCCTTTCTAGGTGGGTTATCAGTGGTTTTAGCTAATACATAGATGATGAATGTTCCATAGGTTGTTGGGGAGTTCCTCGATGTTTTTCCCGAGGATGTTGTAACTCTACCCCCCGACATTACGTCGAGTTCGGGATAGACTTACAAACTGGTGCCCGTACTATTTTAATGGCCCCTTATCGGATGGCACCTTCAGAGTTGCGGGAGTTGCGGATTTAGATTGATGATCTGATAGAGAAGGGTTTTGTTCAACCCATCGTGTCGCCATGGGGTGCTCCAGTTTTGTTCGTGAAGAAGGGAGATGGTGGTCTCAGGCTATGCATAGACTACCGATGTTTGAATCAGGTAATGGTCAAGAATCGTTACCCCCTTCCAAGGATAGATGATCTCTTCGAACAACTGAGGGGAGCAGGTTAGTTTTCTAAGATTGATCTACGATTTGGATATCATCAGCTGAGGTTAAAAGACAATGACATCTCAAAGACGAGTTTCAGGTGCAGGTATGGGTACTTCGAGTTTGTAGTGATGTCGTTTGGAGTTACGAATGCACCAGCTGTGTTCATGGGACTTATGAACATTGTCTTCCGAGAGTTTCTGGACCGGTTCGTCCCTGTGTTTATCGATGACATCCTGATCTACTCAAGATCAGAGGAGGAGCACGTTGAGCATATCAGGGCAGTCTTGGAAGTCCTTTGACATGAGCAGCTTTATGGGAAATTGTCGAAGTGTATGTTCTTGACGAATGAAGTACACTTCCTTGGGCACATGGTGTCTCAGCATGGAGTATCAGTGGACCCGTTGAAGGTAGAGGCAGTTGTTTCTTAGGCGACACCCAAGAGCGTGGAAGAAGTTCGTAGTTTCTTGGGGTTGGTAGGTTATTATCAGAGGTTCGTTTCAGACTTCTCTTGAGTTGTTGCTCCATTGAATGCTTTGACTAGGAAAAAACAGGTCTTCCTATGGAGTGAGCAGTTCCAGAAAGCTTTCGACTACCTGAAGGAGAAGTTGGTCAGTGCTCCAGTACTCAGGTTGCCAGAGGAAGGGTTGACGTGTCCCGTGAGGCTTCTGGCCTTGGTTTGGGGTGTGTATTGATGTAGAAGAAGGCTGTGATTTGTTATGGGCCTAGACAGATGCGCCCTCACGAGTGTAACTATACCACCCATGACCTATAGCTTGCAGCAGTAGTGTTCTCACTGAAGCTGTGGCGACATTACCTCTTTGGGGAGCACTTTGTGGTCTTCTCAGATCATAAGATCTTGCGTTATATCTTCTCCCAACATGACCTAATCTTATGGAAGTAGAGATGAGTTGAGTTTCTCCAAGACTATGACTTTGATATCTATTACACTGAAGGTAAGGGCAACGTTGTGGCTGATGCCCTGAGCTGGAAGTCGCATATGTAAGTATTTTGGGAATCCGTTGATGCTTAGAAAATGATGGGAGAGTTAGTTGCCTTGCACATGGATGCAAGGGTAGTGGGTGTTAGAGGCTGTCTATTTCAAATGAAGGTGCAGTCCTCCTTATTGCAGCAGGTGGAAGAGTCTCAGTGGGTGGAATCCGAGGTGGTAGTAATGCGGGATCATATCAATCAGGGAAACACTCTAGAAGGATGGATAGAGGATAGAAGACATCAGATGATTTTTCATGGAAGGATGTTTGTTCCGGAGGCGATGCGTGAGTGAGTTCTCCGTGAGTTCCATAGCTCAGCCTTGGCGGTGCATCCGGGAGTTTAAAAAATGTACCAAGGCTTAAAGGAACAGTTTTAGTGGCCCGGGGTTGTATGGGAAGTGGTGGAGTTTGTGGCTAAGTGCATAGTGTTTCAGCAAGTAAAGGCTGAACACCGTGTTCCCAGTGGTTTGTTGCATCCTTTAGATGTACCCATGTGGAAATGGGATGACATCTCAATGGAATTCTTCACCGGACTACCCAGAGCTCAGGGTGGTTATGATTCCATCTGGGTAGTGGTGGATCGACTGATGAAATCACGTCACTTCATAGAAATTAAGGAGTCTGGCCCGGTGAGTACCTTAGCATAGAGGTATGTAGACGAGGTGGTGCGTTTTCATGGAGTCCTGAAGACTATCATCTCATATTGGGATACTCGTTTTACCTCACGAGCTTGGAGGGGGTTACAACATGCTTTTGTCTCCCAGCTACGCATTAGCACTGCTTTCTACCCACAGATCGATGGGCAGACATAGCAGACTATCCAGACGTTGGAGGACATGCTACGAGAATTCGTTCTAGATTTCAGAGAATAATGGCTGCGACAATTTCCTTTAGTAGAGTTTTCCTACAACAACAGCTTCCAATCTACTATTGGCATGGCACGATTAGAGGTTTTGTATGGAAGACCATGTCGGTCACCCATTTGCTGGGCAGAGGTTGGTGAGACAGGTGCTCTTGGGCCAGAGGTAGTGTAGAGAACCCCGGAGAAAGTTTTGCTTGTGCGTGAGAGGATGAAAGCGGCTCAGGACCGACAGAAGTCTCATGTTGATCGTCAAAGGAGGCCCTTGGAGTTCAAGGTGGGAGATCATGTGTTCTTGAAGGTTTCCCCTCGACGGGGGCAGTGGAGGTTTGGGAAGGGGAGTAAGCTCTCCCCTAGGTTCATTGGACCTTTTGAGGTGATGAGGCAAGTCAGCAAGGTGGAATATCAGCTAGCCCTGCCACCTTAGTTGGAGAAGGTTCATGATGTCTTCCAGGTCTCCCAGCTTCATCGGTACTTAAATGATGACTCTCATGTTATCGACTGGGGAGAGTTAGATATGGGAGATGATGTGACCTTTGAGGAATGACCAGTCAGAATCGAGGATCATAAAGAGAAGTTGCTCTGTGGATGAACCATCGCCTTGGTTTTTGTGTTGTGGAGGCATGGCAGCCTCAAGGAGAGCACTTGGGAGTGGGAGGCCCAGATGCATTCTCAGTAGCCAGAGTTGTTTTGACTTGTGTTTTTCTTTATTCTTCTGAGCTTTGTTTTGATGTTACGCTCAATACCTTTGATATAAAGAATTCTTGGCTTGTTGGTTGTGAGAAGTTTTGTTTCTTTGTTCTCTGGAAGTGTGTAACGTGTTAGGATGTGTGGGGAAAGGGAAAAAACTGATCCTTAATCTAGACACATTATTACAGATTCCATTAAACCCATACAGGCGAGTTAGTTCCTCCTAAAACGGATAATATATCGACATAGGAGAAGGAATTCCTAACACATATGATTAGGGTTGTTGGTTGGCTTCCTGTTATAATGAGATCTCTAAGAGGTATCTTGTTGGGTTCTTCTAGGTTGGTTTTTTGAATTCTCGGGGATGAGAATGTTTTAAGAGGTATCTGATGGAATGGACTGGACCTCTCTGGCACATTCCTTTGTCGAAAAGAAGGTCATGAAGTGTTATGGAGGGTAGAATTAACTTTTCCCACACTTTTCAGAATTTTTGTAACTACACGCCGTGTAGTGTGAGTACACGCCATGTACCACCTTGTCGGGTATACCCCGTGTTGAATCCGTGTCCTTGCCGCATGAAATAAATAAGTACACATCATGTAGCCCATCTTACATGTCGTTTAGTTCCTCCATGTATACACGTTACCATGGGTTGACCAGTCAATGACCATGTGCCATGTTGAGGCTGTGTACTTTCCATGTGAAATAAATGAGTACACGCTGTGTAGCCCATACTACACGCCGTGTAGTTCATCCCCGCGTACACGTTACCCTCAAACTGTGTGTTGACTGGTCAATGACCGTGTGCCGCGTTGAATTTCGTGTTGGAGGCCACATGGCGACCGTGTGAAATGGCCTAGTTCACACTGTGTACTATGAAGTACACACTGTGTACATTAGTTTTTCTCACCCATAAAAGGAGGGGGCCTATCCTCCTTTTCAAATCATTCCTCTCCTCCACTTTCCTTCGAGCAGAGCTCTCCCGAGAGGCTCCAAAGCTCCTTTCTTCCATAACTTCTTCGTCCAAGATCTGATTTATGATCCGTCAGCGGCAACGAGATCATAACAAAGAGGCGAAACTTCTAATCTTGGATCTGTTGCTTTACCTTCGGCCTTTCCTTCCTAGATTCCACCAGATGAGGTTTTTGCCGGGTTTTTTCAGAAGCGACGGACACCGAAAGACGTCTTCTAAAGTTGATCCGTGGGAGAGTTGTGATCAGAACCTGTTGAGGTAAGGATTTTACCTTCGTCTCTCTAAGTTGTACATCATGCAGGGTGGGTATCCTCTTGTTTTCATTATATACAGTTGAACCAATAAATAAAGATAATAACTGGTTAATGAACGGGGATGGGGAAATTGTTTATCTTTGTTTATCCTATTGTTATGTTGTGAATTGAATAGGATTATGCCTACTGAAAATCACAGTCGTTGGGGGCCTTTTCTTGCACAATTAAATGGTACCCTATCATTCTAGACTGTTTTTTGGATGGAAACTTAATGGAATGTGAAAATTGGTTAATCATGTAATGTTGGCTGATTAAAATCTAGAACCCTTGTGTGATCACCCCGATTGAACAAAATGGAATATTGAACATGTGGGTGTTGACTTGGTTACATGGTGTGTGAAAGGGAGGGGGGGTGAATCCTGGGTTGTTATGAATAAGATGGGAAGTGGGGCTATGGAAAATGATATTAAAGGGGAACTAATGTGGCACAAGCCTTGTTTTGTGATATGGTTGTGGAGATGTGGTTATAGTGGCTGAAGGGCTGTAGTAATGAGTTGTGATATTAGAAGAAAGTGGAAAGTTGATAAATGAACCGTGGGAAATGATAATGAATTAAACTCGGGAACAATCAATGGGAATTGATTGATGATAAATGGTTGGTTTTGTGTTTCTTGTGTTCTATCTAACTTTATTTGTGGTTGGCAGGGTTTTTCTACGAAATTCTTGATCTGGTTTGGTTGTTGTTAGTTTCCTAGTAGTTAAGGAACTAATAAACTAATACTATTGAAACATGAAAACCTCAATGGGGTTGAGTTTTTTTGTTTTATTCATGCTTCGTAGTAGTAGTGCCGAGGAAAATTCTCAGTTTCTATATTTAGAAGCCATAGGTTGGGCTGTGTGTTTGGTATATATATATATATATATATATATATCTGTATCTTTGTGTTTTGTCGCACCCCACCCATGTTGATCACTTAGTGTTGAACACTCCCATTTCATGGGATAGGGTGTTTTCCCCTTAAGTACTATCTCATTCCTTCTCCTTCTTCCATAGGTTGTGATGGATTGATGCGACCTTACACCCAAGACTCTTCGGGTAGGTTTCGTTTGGGGTGGTTTTAGCCCAAGACTCTTCGGGCAGGTTTACTGTTCCCAAGAATCATAGGGATGAGGACCAGGTGTGTTCGGGCGTGGATTTGATTGTGGTTTGTGAGGCCCAGGTGTATGCGGGCGGGATATGTAGTTTTTGAGGCCCAGGTGTGTGCGGGCGAGATATGTGGTTTGTGAGGCCCAAGTGTGTGTAGGCGGGATATGTGGTTCTTGAGTCCCGGGTGTGTGCAGGCGAGAAGAGTGTGGTAGCGTCATGAAGTTCACCGTTAAGAAGAGCAGCTAACTAGTGGGAAATGGTACGGGGTACACAATACACTTGTTCTTATATATTACTACTACAACCTGTTGTTTTGTATTTTTGGTGAGCGTGGCTGGTGAGGTTGGGTGGATAGAATTCCTTGCTAGGTTTTGGTTCCTTCTATTTTCTCACGGGACATTAGGATGTCTCCCCACCTGTGCACGAGATCTTTAGGTTTTCCTACTGAGTATATTTGTATGCTCAACCTATGTTTACTTTCAGGTTTCTAGGAGGACTACCAAGGTCGTGCGGGACCCTTCTAGTCCGGACAGTTGGAGTTGTTGCCGTTTGTTATACTCTTGTTTCTTTTGGTATTGTACTTTTGATCTTTCTTGTACTTGTACCTTGTTTTAGAATTGTATAAAAATGCATGTGGGATTGGTTTGGGTTTATTTTAATTTACTTGTTCCCTTTTCTTTTGGTGTTGGCTCATCCTATTTCCCAATATTAAATAATAAAAGGGGTAATGCCTCCCATATTGTGAAAACTCATTCCCTTGGTGCTAGTCGCTACTCCGGGGCCTACTAGAGGCGAGAATCAGGGGTCATTATCTCCCTTTCACCATTTCCAGCTCAGGAGGGGCATCTTTGGTGGGAGGGGGTCGCGACATTATCACTTATGATCATTGTTTATTATAGATCATGTTTTTTCATTATGAATTTTTTATATCACCCCTTATATTGTTTTGGTTACCCATGATATTGAAAATATTTTACACATGGCATGTTAGGGAATGAAATATATTATATGAAGAATATTTAGCAACTGTTGAATATTAATTATAGATTAATTATAATTTTATTAGTATAAAAAATGTCTAAATAAAGTGAATAAATTGTGATTTATAATTTATAGGTTGTCCTAATTATATAACAAAAAATATTCTTCAAGATAAATATAACTAAATATTTATTAGGAATTATGTAATTATTGTTCATTAAAATTAGGTCACTTCAGTTCATTTGGAATTTTGGGGTAAAATAATTTATTTATGACCACTGGATATTGGGGTACTATTATAGTGTATAAAATTTGGTTTTAGAAGAAGGTTGAAATTAATTTAGAAGTATAAATATTAGTTTAGTATAACTAAAGATTGATATATTAAGCATGATCAAAATTTAAATTGTATAAATAATCAACTAGGTTTATTAGGATAAAATTGAATATTTTTTGGATTTGGATAGGTGTACATTTGTTACCATCCTAAGCATATGTAAATTTATAATATAATATTGTAAAAAAATTGTAAATCATATATTTTTTGGTCCTATATTAAATTATATCTTTGTTTGTATACATGATTTTGGAGGATGTATTAGAACAGTTGTACCTATAGGTAATCACTATAAAAAATTATGGTTGAGTTTCGACTACATATTCACTATAGTTCCTGATAAGTGGAACTAATACAACGTAAAAGTATAGACACACCTATAATATTTTTTCTCATCGATCACATTCTATTTATAGTCCATTATAATATATTTTCCCAAAATTAAACTCTAGTATTTAGATAAGATATATGAGTGAACAAGATATAATACAACCAAGTGTATGCCAATAGATTTATTGGACGATCCAATTGTGACATAGGTGAAATGTAATAATCATATTTCTAAATTAATGTGTCATTGTATAAGAAAAAGTATGATATACCTTTTATATTAATATGATCATTTAATTTTATTATATTGGATATTATCATAAGATTATTTATTTTTATATTTGGTGGGAATCATGATCATGATATTTAATCTGTAGATTTTATGTCTCTAGATACTTCCAAAATAAATATATAGATTCTTATTTGGAATAAATGATTTAAAAATTTAACGTAACATCCATTTCCCACATACCAATAATATGGTAGCAAGACTGGTGGATCACATTACCTCAAGTGCATCTCCCCAAATGTAAGAGGCTGACGACTAGGAGTAATGGCCTAAGGTGTTTTGTGGGAAGACTATCTCCCATATTGGAGAGTAGAACAATAATATAGAAAAATAAATTGAATTAAATAGAGAAGGAATAAATAAATAAATGGAAAGTAGGAGAAGAAAAATTATTATAATAATTGAATTAATGTTTCCAATGCGAGTTTATACAAAACATGATTTCTTGTGATAATAATGATACATATGTGAAAATAGTAAACATAAAGAATGCTTCAAAATTCATAATAAGTCAAGCCTCATGTAATGAATATAACTAAAGATCTCAAAATATATCTACTCAACCATTCTGATAACTATCCATGTCATGTTCTCCCTTACTCCCTTATATGAAACTCAATATTAGAAATCAATCCAATTTTACAAACATGTAGCACTACATGGGTACCCCAGTGTAATGGAATCCCAAGTAGGGTGTGAGGATTAAATATCAGAACACTGGAACCACTAATGTATAACCCAACCCAGTTAGTGAAAAATTAATTTTGAATCCAATCATATAAAATATAATTAATGTGAAAAACGATAAATTAATGGAATGAATGTTCAGGTTCATAAACGAACACCAGTCTCATACCACCTGCTTCAATCTATGATATAATTTTGAAATGTATACCTATGTAAGGAGGAATATTTATATATAAATATACATGGTCCCATAATAACATAAAAAACCAATAAAGGAATTCATCGATGTGTGTGCCTTGGCTTGGGGTCCAAATACCTTGTCATCTCATAATTGTTCTAGTATAATAAGTAAATTTTCTCAGGTGTAAGAACAAAACATTATAATAATGGAGGATGAAACTCATATGATTCTAAAATCAAAAAAATATTAAATCTAAACTATTTTTCAAAATCATGTGCGGAGTTCCATTCCGATCCAATTTTATCTATATGTTATCTCAAGTATCACAATGGGAACATCAGATATAATCTAATACCACAAATCCCAACCAAGGTCACCATTACAGCATCCATGGTATCACTGTGATGCGTTGTAAACATGGATTCTATCTTAGGAATCTCCCAAAGGGGTCTGAGTATCACCCAATGAATGGTGTATCCATAATTACAATGGGTTTGTCCAATATTTCTCCCCTAGGGAACTGGTATTACTAAGGTGTATAAAAAAAGACTGGGAAACCCTTACTTGGAAAGCCAAAGCACCACACTAGGCACATCAAATCCTAACCCAATAGGAATGGAGTTTCCATAAATGAGTACATAATATAATACACATGTTCACTATCATCCCATATTATGAGAAATGTGTATCCAATAAAATAAAAATGAAGGAATATATCAAAAGGAAAGGCTGTTATGATTACAAGGAATTTAAATAAAAAACTCATTCTATAAGCTATCAAGATATTTTAAATTGACTAAAACATGATGGAAAAAATTATATAACCAAGAAATAATCCTTAAACAAGATCAATACATGTAGAGTAGGAATAATCTACCATGTTTACTATATAAACAATAAAATATAATAATATGAAAATGGAATAATCATGCCTCTTAGAATATATCATCAATGAAATATCAAAATCTCAAGTTATCATGATGTACCTAGCATAAACTATATATATTATAACATCCCATCAATGAAATTTTATATAATTAAGGTTATCAAGAATATAAATTCAATTATATCGCTAGAGGAATGTAGCTCAAGGAAACCAACTATGTCATTATTGCCAAATATAATAGGCACTAGGCCTAAGAACAAGCATAAGGGAATTCCCATAGCATCCCTTAGGTCATTTCATTTAAAAAAATTTGATTAATTATATGGGGAATTATGTTATCAAGATTAAGAAACCCAATATAAACCATTTACAATAACTAATTTGTTCTCTTTCATGAAACATGAAAAAAATCATTTATAAGACTAAAATGGGTGAAATTGAGAGTGTCTTGTTAACAAGGAATATGCTAATTAACTTTTTCATTTAAAATAAATGTGTATGATGATTCAATTTAAATTATTCAAGGGGGTAAATATTGTTTTTACGTAGATTATGAAACAAAAACAGGCATATGGAAAACTCATACCATAACTAATCATTATAAACATAAATATTACTACATTTTGGTTTAAAGAAAGCACACCTTTGATGGAGGAATTTAATTATAAAAACATGATATTTCACTTTAAAAATTAATTTATCATATTTAACATTTCATTAAACTTATAAATGGGATAATATAGTGAAAAAACTTTACAACATTAATTTAAATATTTGAATGGTGTGAGATGTAATTTTTTAATGTATTCATAAAATTAAATTTCATGTAATGGGGTCCTACCTTGAAAAAAAGAAGACCAATCCAAACCCTTCAACTCTTGAGGCATTTATTGGTGACCACTCAAGCTAATTTATATCACCCCTAATCATATGAATCTTTTCATATACATAAGGAAACTTAATAATTATGTACATATTTTCATGGACATGAAAATGTACAAGGAGATCCTTACCTAGACCACATTTATGCATTTACACAATAACACTTACTTACATATGAATTTTAAATATTCATACCTAAGAACCATTATAAAATATAAGTATACTTTCTTCTATGGTAAGGATTCAATATATAAGGAGAAATAATATAGATATATGTATTCTTATTCATACACTATCATGTTTCCTCTAACAACGACAACTTGAACCCACCTCAAGTATGACCTAAAAAATAAAAAAAAATATTAGGAACTCAAAATAACCATGATAAGGTTCAAGACACCCTATGTAAATAACTATACACTCCAAAATTATGAAAAAAAATTATAAATTAATAAATGATGATTAATAGAGGTAAAACTCACCCTGAGACCATTGCTGGAAAACCAAATCAAACCAATCCACCTCACCTAACACAGTAGATGGTGCAAGAAAAACAAAGTGTTTCTAAGAGACCTTTCTCATAACCCAAAATAAATGGAAAAAAATAAAAAACGGGTTATCCATAAACCCCAGGTTTGGATGAACCTCATTTGTGTGACGTGGATGCCAAAAATTGTCCAAAAATGGTGAGAAGGAGGAGTAGAAGGCATTTCCTCATGGAATCAAATGCAAACTATTTGAAATCTGGTGAAGATCATCGGATGAGAGGGGGATGCTGAGAAGGGGTTCATGCATGCAGAGATATCCAAGGGGTCACGTCAGGTGTAAGGGGGATGGGAGAAGAGGGGGACCCATTTTGATTTTACAAACATTAAACAATTTATAATAATAAAAATAATATATTTTTTTATTATTATTAATACCATTATTTTTTATAGCATCATTTACTTCATTTTTAATATATTTGTTCATTTATTTTACAAACTTTCATTAAAAAATAATTTATATTGATTGAACTCTCAGGACTGAGATACGAAGTTTGTTTCAAAATGGATACATCTTGTAATCACTATGAATTTAAATTCACACTGAATATTACATTTTTTTCAAACACTGGACATTACAACCACCCAACATTAGAACATTATTTCTCCAAGAAGCCTTCAGGAAGAATGAAAACATCTCCCTTCTTACAATTGTTGTGTATTATTTTTCAAACTGTCTTGTTTTGTTTTAGGACATTAATTACACCTTAGAGAATTCATTTAAGCACAAAACAGTTCATTTATAAAAAGACGATCCAATGGTTTATTTCCTACTAAAACATAGAAGTGAAGCTTACAAGACCATATTAGGATTGAGATACAACCATGTCCTCATATATTTAAACATATGGAATAAGTTACTCCCCACCTTTGGCATTAACATTAGAATGGGGTAAATTTTCACCCACGGTACATACATTTTCATAATTACCTTACAGAACTCACCACTTATCATGTTAATCACACTCCTAGAATGATTCAGAGAAGATCAAGAAGTCAGATATACACCAACTATTATAATAGATCAATAGGATACACGTCCAGGCACCTCTAGCAGACCATTCATGAAAATGATCTTCTTAGGAATCCAACGTACTAGCAATTGAATTGTGATTATTTCTACTAATGATCCATTCATTTACAATGAACACATTCAATAAAGATCATACCCAACATCCTATGATGTTCCATGAAAAAATATTCTTTCTAATTTAATATTATCATGCCTATTCATGAAGAATGGTGTAACCTCAATCCAACCCACTAAAATTGTGTTGTCCTTTTAAACATCAACACTAATCTTGAAAAAAATTCTAAGATAAAAATTGATATAAACAACTATAGTCCAAGGAACTGGATAACGAAGTCAACATTCTAAGTTTTCAATGTTGCATTTGTACAAGACCATGACCTCCACATTAGATCATAAATTGAGTCTAGAGTGTATCCTCCAGTTGGTTATGTCATAAGAAGTAGTTGGTTCCTGAGTATCCATCCAAGGAATTCCTACATTGTATCATAAGGACCACTCAGGACTAACAACACCTTGATAAGATCCACACATCAGCATGCGACATAGAGAAACACACCGAACCATCCCAACATCCTTTTTAGAACCTTAGAGATGCATATGATCAACGCTCTCTTAGTGCATTTTGGATTATGTCAACAAATGGGACAAGAATATCACATAAATAAGAGTATAATAAAGGGATTTTAATAGTTTCCAGAAAATCATACCCAATTACTAGAGTATATAATAGTTGAAGCTCAACTAGTGGACATGAAGAAGGAACTCAACTTCAAATGCTCACACACTGCCACCAATAAATCTCAATCCTTCACCACCCAATAAATCTAGTGATCATTGCTGAATAATCAATGAATTCCATTCAACAACAATATTATTTCTTGGGGGTTTCATGTGCTTCGAACCACATCATATTCATTCTCCAAAACATGAACTGAGATTTTAAAATATCACTAGTCCAAAACGGAATTTTAGAAAGACCAACCATTTCTAAATGGTCCTCTTTGGTTGTTCTCCTTATACATGGAAGGACACATTCACTAGAATGAACATGAAGCATCCCACCATTGGAGTTACCTATCAATAAAAGGATCAAAACTGACAATCTACATATGAGCGCTCTAAATTTAGATTTCAACTTACACATACACATGTTACTCTTTCGAGCCATGATCATGTATGTTATAATGTTTTGATAGAAAACCACCAACCAAATGGACTAAAGATTCATCACTCATATGTAGTAATAAATTCATAACTAGTATGGGATGAACCTTACTACATAAAATTCATAGGCCACTCTGCCATGGAGATGACCTAAGAACACCAAGAATAACTCGAGGGTCAATGATTTCATCAAACTCAACCGGTTTGTTTTAACATTTACAAACATGGAAGGTAACATATATGTGAATTCATAGTACCTCTATGTTTTCAGAAATAAGAAAGAATATAAAAGATACTATACATAGTATATTTTCAATATGAATTGTATTATTTGGTAATACACACAGGATATTTAGATCAAATTTGTATTTCCCCATACAACCATTAATATGGACAACACCATGCCAATCCAACAATCACTGAAAAAATAAAGGGTCATTTGATCTATAAATTTGTCATCCATTCTATAGGAACGTCTAACCTAAAATAAATTAACAGTAACCGATGTCTAATCCCATATAAAGTTAATGAAATGACCTGATCACCCATCAAAATAAGGGTGTTTGTCGAAAATATTAGCCCTACCATGGGAAATGACCCTAAAACGATACCAAGTGTATGAAAACACAAAAAAATATAAATAATTTAATGCTCTATGGGTGATACCTACTAGGGTATATTCCCATACAAATTTATAAGAATCAACTCTATTGTTGGGTCACAAAGAGTGTAAATTCACTAGGCTTAAGAGCATAAATTTAAGCCATTGTATAAAAGGAAATAAATTATGGAATACAAATATATTTTTGTTTTATGGATAGTCAAATAGAATCATCAATTGAACTTACACAAGATTTTTAAATAGGAGAAACCTCTTAAGGTTCCATTTTCAATTCATTTAAATTTATTCACATGTTAATCATTGAATATCTATATGATTTAATTCCAAAAATCATGTACACATTTTAAAACTAAAGCACCAGGATCATTGTTTTCAACCAATAACTCATAGAAAAATAGTAATGTATCCAGAAACATCTTTTGTAAACATTAAATAAGCAAAAAAATTCATTATTACTTAGTAAATTTATCATATAACCTCCTTTCAAATGACTGTAAAACATATGAATTTCCCATCAATCAGACCATGGTTATTCTAAAGAAACCCAATAATTTTGGTTCAAATATAAATTCACTAAACACTCAAATGGTCCTCTAAAAATTAACATTCACCAAATAACCTACATGGTTCTTATTTTTTTCTTTTCAAATTATCTAGTTGATTTCATCTCAAAATTAATTGCCCATTTACATTTATAACTCTATCACAATTCATCAATATATTATATTTAATATATTCTTTCTTTTCCCAATTCATAAAGTGCACATAGACTTCATGGATAAAAAATTGGCTCCCATTAATCATAAAACATTTAATTTAATAATATAACATGCACATATAAAATGGTCCATTCATAGGGATATTCATCTACCAACCTATAAAGCTTCCATACACTTTATAGTTGGGTATTTGGCTCACATTCAATTTAAAATCACCCCATTTCAAAATTTAACCGTTATCATCCTATAAATTTTACAAACATTCATTAGTTGTACATATATTTATAATACACATGATGGTTTGAATATATTAGTTAACCTTTCCAAATTGTATGTTGTGTATACACCTTAAAATAGAAAATTGTATCTCAATTTAATCACAACCAATTACATTTTTTCCATTCAATTGATTAAAAATTAAATACAATTTGGAACATGTAAAAACAAGAAGTTAACATAGAGAAACATGATATAATCAAAGAATCATGGAATAATAATCATAGAATAATGATATAATAATTGGTAAACATGGATGGAATGAAAATGAATTACCTAAATAGTTATAAAACTATTTATTCCATATAACACAAGGCATAAAATCCAAATAAGAAAACATCATATATATTGAACTACATGGAATGGATTCTACTTTGAATGATAATATCTATGTTCCTAATATGATGCAGGGGATGCTTCATACATTCCACAATGGCCGAAGGGTGGAATTCCATAAAACTCCATAAATCATAAATCATGAAAATTACAATAATCAATCAAGGTCAAATCACATCCAACTATAATATAGAACATCAAGAACCACAATCGCATCCCTGATCACATGGTAATTTCCTATACATGATGTGATCAATCCCAAGAATGGATATTAACCAAGCACCCAAACAATCCTAGTCTCCTATCTACCATCCCAAAACAATATTTCAAAGGAAAACTTGCTCTGATACCATACTGTAACATCCTAGCCCGAATTAACACTAAGAAAATATCTGAATTAGTGGGTCACATGAAAAAAAATTAATATCCCCAAATTCTAGAGGATTCCAACAAACAGTGAGGGACTTGGGTGTGTCTGTGGGGATACTATAACCTCATATATATGAGTATCACAATTGTATAATAATATAAATAACACTCAACAGTACAAGAGACAATAAATAAATTGGAACAAGTGGATGAAAAATATTATAATAATTTAATTAAAGTGTAAATTCCATTTTATAAGAAAAATGAATGTATGTTCTAATAATGTTACATAAAAATGAAAAACAAAATACATTATGCTTCAAAATTTAGCGCAATATAGTAATCAATTAAACTAAAGTACTAAAGACCCCAAAGGTGATCTTCTGGACCATCCTAAGCATGAGCCTAGTTAGGTGTTCCCTAGCCTTCATGTATGATGTAAAACATATGTCACTATTCCATGACCTACTGACATGTAGGGTATCCCAGTATAAAATCTCCCCTAGTAGGGTGTGAGAAATAAATATTAGTAGGACGACACCACCAATGTCTAGCCCAATATAGATGCATAAAAATTAGTTAATAAGAATTATATATAATAATAAATGCAATGTGATAATGAATTAAATTTTATAAACTTTTTTTGGGTTTCTAAATGGACCCCAATCCCATAACTCCAGCTTCGGCATAAGCGGGATGGCTTAATGGTATATAGTTGAAGTTGAATATATATATAAGGGATAATTGTTACATGGAAAACCAAGGTAGACATTCCCCATATAATTTTCCTTAGCTTGGGGTATAAATCCTATTTCATAATAAATTTTTTCTATTAAAGTAAGGGAAACAACACATGCATGATCACAAACCATAATAATAAAGAGGGATTCTTATCATATGATTCCACAATCGAATAGAAATAGAAATCAATTTTTTTTTACAAAACCAGGTTTGGAGTCTCATGCCCATCCAAGTTGATATATAATTAATCCCAATAATCACAATCATAACTTCTGATATAATCCAATAACAACTAGCCCGTCCAAGGTGACCCTTACAGTGTGCCATGAATCATTTTGAGGCATGGTAAACTCTAATTTTATCTATCTTATCACACATAGGGAATTAAGTATCACACAAGGCATGGTGTATCCGTCTTACCAATGGGTATGTCAATAGTTTCTTCAGTAGTGGACTAGGATCACTTAAGAGTATAAGAAACCACTCAAGAATCCTTATCCAATGAAGACATAGAATCAACCCTTGACATGTCGAGTCGTAACCCATAGAGCATGAAAATTACATTAAACAGTCTTTAATAAGGAAATGATGTTCTCTACCAGCCCATATCAATAGTTCTGAGTATAAAAGAACCTCACAAGAAAGGCATATATTACATGAAAAAACATTTAAAATTTTAGGACATTTAAATAACCAAATATTACTACATAATATCAATATATTTAAAATATGCCAATACATATTTTTATAAATAATACAACCATGAAATAATTATTAAACAAGAGAAATACATGAGAAATAGACATAAGCTATAAATACTAGAATATAATCATTGAAATGTAACAATAAAAAGATGTTGTAATTATGCCTCTTACCATATTTTCGGAATCATACCACAAAATCTAATGCTATCAAATGTTACCATGTATAACATTTATATATAATCAAATTTTATCAAGTATATTTAATTAATTACATATATCAAGAATAACATTCAATTATTAATTAATAGGTATGTCGCTAAAGCCAACCAACTATTGAATATTTCCAAAGACAATATGAACTAAACCTAAGGCTATGTAAAGAGTTATCACCTTACCATGTCATGGATTTTTTCAATTGAAAAAATTTGATTCATTTTATGATGGATGCTATTATCTAGTGTAATCAAATATATAAAATTATATACCATAACCTATTTATTTACAGTTCCTAAACATGTAATATTAATTTAGAGGACTCAAAGGGGCCAAATGGAAAGTGTCTTGGTTACCAGGCATATGCATAATCAACAATGTATTTAAACTAAATCAGTATAAAGATTCAGTTTAAATAAATCCAAGGGGTAATATATAACATTTATGAGAATAAAACCCCACAATTAGCATATGGAAAACTGAAACTAAAACATATCATGATATAAATAATTATCACTAGTTTTTGTTTGTAGATAGCAGACCTCTAATGTATGTAATTTAGTATAAAAACATTATATTTCTCTTAAAAAAATTAATTTCTAATATTTAATACTTCATAATAATTATAAAAGGGATTATTTAATCGAAAAATAATAATATTTATTTAAATTCTAAGAATGGTTCAAGAAGTAATTAATTACTGCATTCATACAATTAAAGGGAAAGGAATGGGATCCTACCTCAGAAAACATATTACCAAGATAAACACTTCAGATCTTAATGATTTTATAGGAGACCACTCAATTTTGATCCATACTACCTCCGAGAATATACACATTATCATATAAATAAAGACACTTAGTCCCTATTTACATATTCTAATGGCCAATATTATATATAAAGAGATCCTTGTATTTATCTTATATATTCATATACTCGTAAACACATACATTCATATACATTTTTAATATTCTCACATGAGCACATATTTACCCATATAAATATACTCACTACCATGGGAGAGAATATATATAAGGGAGGACCTCATTTAGATATATTCATACCTATAAATAGACATGCATATTGTCTTTTACAATAGAAACTAGAGTAGACCACAAGAATGACCTAACACACATAAAAAATATTAAGAACTCAAAATCTCCTCTACAATGTTCAACACACCCTATCAAAATTACCAACACCGTAAAAATTATGAAATCTGGAATTATTAATAAATGAAGAATAACGAACTAAGGAAAAACTCACCCCAAACCATTAGACAAAAAACAAAATCGAACCAATTTACATCATCTTTAGTGGTGACTAGTGGAACACAAATGAATGGGTCCTGAGTGACCCTTTCTATAACCTAACATCGAATGAAAAACTAAAAAATTGGTTAGCCTCAGTCCTTAGGTTCAGACACACCACATCGGGCAACATGGAGACCAGAACTGAACTGGAAATGGGGTGAATGAAGAGTTTAAGGACTTTCCTTGAGGAATCAAATGAAAACTCAGTTGAAATCTATTAGAGATCGGTGGATGGGAGTATAACATTGAGTGGGGAGTCACACACGTAAATTCCTCCACGGTGTGGGGGGGGGGGGGGTCATGTCATGTGCAATGTGGAAGGGTGAAAAGGGGAGACTTAATTTTTTCCTATACTTAAAACAAATAATAATAATGACTATATTATTATTATTATTATTATTATCATTAAAATATTTTTTATTAGTCAGTTCTCGTTATTTACTGCATTTTTTTTATTTTAAATAATTTTATTAATTAAATTTCTTTAAAAAACACTTTATAGTTTTCAAACTCTCATAATTGAGTTCTGAATATTATTTTAAAAAATAGCCCATCCTCTTATCATGAAAATATTAAATCCCCCCGAAATATTACATTGGCTCAAAATAGGGCTCATTACACAAAATATATTCATTTTATGAGGGGAAATATTTTTACATATTCTTCCCTAAAATGGAATGTGTTTTATGTCTTATGAACTATATATGGAATTAAAATATTTATTAGAAACCCTCATGTATTATTATATTTAAGTGATAATTAAAATTTAAAGGATTAAATATATTTTGACATGGTCAATGTAAAACACCCTGATTTTATGTTATAAATTATTTTAAGACATAAAATGTTTGATAGGATTTGATACAGACATCATTAAACTAAAACACGTCATAGAATTACACAAAATCTTTAAAAAGTAGACAGAGTTTTTGTAATTAAAAAATATATGAAACAATAAAATAAAATATACATGGAAATAAAAAAATGCATATTTATTACTAATTCATTGAAAAAAAATTATTTAGTGTAGCTAAATAACATATAATCCTGATTTATGATATAAATTATAAAAATATAGAAATTGAATTTATAGGGTTTTTATGTATCTAAATATATTATTGTTGTAATATATTAATCATATGAATAATATATTGATAGAAATTTTATTCGTAATTTATATTATTAAATAATGAGAATAGTTAATTTATTATTATTTTATTTTCCTAGGAAAATATTTTACATTATAGTTTTATGTTTTTATTTAAAATATAAATTATATACATTTATAATTTTAATTATTCAAAAAATCATAATTCATAATTTTACCATGTCAATTTTATCATATGAATAAATTTTATTTTCATAAAAAAACTGAATTTTTTGGGGAATAATTGTAAATAATGTTTTTACTAAACATATAAATATCATTAATTTATAAGAAATGAAAATATGTGAATAAAACTTTTTAATATGAGAAATATGTATTTAGAAAAATGATACAATATATTTTTTAAAACTAATATGTTGATTTTAGAAATCTGTTTGTTTATATATTAATGAAAATAAATATATTTTCCAATAAAATTTGTTTTCTCTAATGAAATATTATTTTGGTAATAAACTATTCTTTGTTTACAATAAAAATAAATATTGTTTTTTAATAATAATCCTTTTTATTTTTTGTACATATCATTACATTGGATTTCAAAATACACGCGCTAATGTTAAAATTGATTTTCATTTACAAAATAATTTTACAGGATTAAATTAATTTCATATGTGAAATAATAAGTAAAAATTATTTAATTATGTCAAATTTTTTGCATTCATTAAATATAAATTACATAGGAAACAATTTGTTGAAACGATAAAATGAAAATTTTGGACATGAATCTTCTAAGAGTAAATGAATTAAAAACATTATTATAATTTTTAAAAAATTAATGGTTGATGGGTAATAATCAATATCTAATACCCCATTTAATTTATATATATTTTTTATGTTTCTTGAAATTTGAAACATGTGATCTTTTCTACTACGTTGAAATATTAATAAAAATACCATTATAAAAAAAATTTATCGGGTCCTCTCTCTATAGCTTTAAACAAATAATAAAATAAAATTTCTACTATAAATAATCAATTATTCCATATGATAAAATCAAATTTATTTCCTTCATTCTATGATCACAATATGTTTCCTAAAACCTCAATTTTCGGTGTCTCTTCCCATAGTAATCCCAAGTCCTCAAAGTGATCGCATTTTCCAAATTTCATTTATCTTAATTAATAATTTTTCAAAAACATTAATATAATTAATATTTAATTTCATCACTATCATATGTATATTGTTTTTTATTTTTCCATGGGAATATCTATTTCCCTCAATTTCTATTTTTTATTTATAAAAATGAATTTTTCATTCATGCATTGTGTGGTTTCGACCTCCACGAATCAAAAACGTCATTTTTTTCACCACTATTTATATTTTTTAATTATAAGGTGAAATTGAATTCTTGGAATAAAATATATAATATAAATAATATAGTTATGGAAAAATTTAAAATCCACCTTAATTCCCTAACATTCATTTCTAAATAAAAATGGTAATCTTGTGTTTTGAAGAATAATACATGTACAATATTACAGATCGTATATCTCAAATACATAATTTCTTATTTCTTAAACCCTAAAAAATATGACTCAATGGTTCTCAAGTACCAAAATAATATTCTTATTACTTTTTAATATTTATATTAATCCAAAAAAAAAACCATTTTCATAATCAGAATCAACCAATAATTATAGTAAGTTCATGTTTCGGTTGGTCTAACCACCTTCTAAAAAAAGTATATAATATAATATATTGGATAACTATAAGAACCTAATTATAAATATTATATTATATTACTAAAAAAATATGTATTATATTTTTTTATTATTGTGAAATTAATTTCAAACTCATTAAATATGACTCGAATTTCTATTAAGGAAAAATAATTGAAACAGGTTCGTCACCAATTTCTTCAATAAGGATAGTAAGAAAAACTCACACATAGTGAAATTATAAAAATATGAATAATTGTAATAAAAAAACATAATATCTGTTATGAGCCAAGATTTTTGAAATTTGGAAGAATAATTAAGAATAATAATGATATTAGGAAACTAGTTTTCAGCAATCAATATTAGTCAATCATGATGTCAAAAATAGATTATGACTAAATATTATAAATATTGATAATCAAAACAAATTATTTTTATAAAAGTATGTAGATATAGATATTTTATGAAAAAAATACTATTATGATGATTATTTTAGTTATATATGATATTCATTTTATTCAATGGATGTTCAAAATTAATAAAAGGGTTTATAGAAACTGATTTACCTTTTTTTGAGTTACCAAGATTCACATTTAAATTTATTGTTCCTAGTTAGATATATTATTTGTAATGAATCATTTGTATTTTATTCCATCTTAATTATTATGGGTTACATAAGTCTTCCTTATAACCCCTTTGTCAAATAACTCTTACCTCAAATATAATGTTTTATGCATGTTGTTTCATGGTCCCAATTTCTTATTTATAATACATAGTTGTTGTTATGAACACATTTATTTTTATACGATTTATATTATAATTACTTTTGACACAGTATTATGAATAATCATTAATGGTATTTAATGATTTGTTTCAGGATCTATCTCATTCAAGGGTTTTATTTTAGATCAAACTCAACACATATGGTTTCCACTGTCTCTTTTTTAACTCCACGAGACATGTTTGATATTTGACACTATATTCTATTTACATATTTTCTTCATGTACATATTTTCATAATGTATAATGAGTTTATTTTATTTTATGATAGTTTAATTCCATCCCCAAATATTTTTTTATTCTTATTTTACCACTATGATATGTGTTTTGTAACCTAATTTTTCATCAGTGAGATATGAATTTTTTAACCACATGCTTCTATTTTTTGGTTTACATATTGTTCGTGGATTACCTTATAAATCCTCTCTTATTATTTTCCTTTTAGGGAATAATATTGTACAAATCCATTTCATCATATTTCTATAAAAAATCATTATCTAATATAGTCATAATGTTTTTTCAAATGCCTTTTCTATGTGAACACTCTATAACATCCATGCATTAATTAGATGGTGTTAAAATAAAATATATACAAAAATTAATTGTATAATTTTTTTTACCATGTACCATTACTCAATATGATTCTAATATAAATATTATTATATAAAAATATTTTCCACTAAATAACTACAAATAAAGAAAACCACTCATTATTATAGATTTTTTTATATAATATGAAGGGATAATAACAATTTATTAAATATTTTATTTTCTACTGCATATGATTACTACAATGTAATTAATTAGTTAATGGTGGGTCCCACAATTTTACCTTGGGTCCTTTATATGTTTCATAAGAAAGAAAATATTATTTATTTTGGTGTATCCCGTCCCAGAATAAAAATATTTCGTTCACCCAAGGAATTGATGGTGTGATCATGACGTCTAAAATAAAGAAGTCTTGTCTCTTGGAATGGAATTAGAAATGCTTCATTGTGAACATCATCAATAATGAGAATAAATTTTTTATCCATGATCTTTATTCATTTTAATTTTTATCATTGATATGCGATGATTCAGTTACATTCAATTATAGAATTATCTATCCTTACCCAATCATACAGTTCCCAACTTAATGGAAACTAAATGAGAGTGACTCAAACATATCATATCAAATCATCCAAGGGACAGAAACCTATAAGGATTGGCTATATCACATGAATGAGTTTCTTTCTATAATGCACCATTATGAAACACACATATCCACACACCCACACAATGATGAAAGTAATGTAAAACAAATACTATAATCATGAGGACATCTAAACCCTAAAATAGTGTACTAAAAAGGTGATATAATGCATATGGGAAAAATAAAATCCCATAAAAGATGAAAGAGGTTCCAACCTACTAAGAAGGGGAGACCTTTGTCACATAAACAAAATTATATCCACCAAAGTATGTTTCGATCAGAATTCCCCAATTTATTTTATTCCTACTAGGACTCTAGAAAATATGTTATATTCTAAATAATTTATGACATGTCTTTGAATATCAAAAAAATCAGTGAGTATAAAAATACAAAATATTTTCTGAAAAAATACATAATTTAAAGAATTAATGGAAACATTCATATCAATAATTATATCTGTGGGAAAACTCAACTGAACATTATATATATAAAAAATTTGACAATTCTTCCCAATGATGTTTGCATTAATTTAACTAGACTAGGATTCAATTTGTGTCTTCAAGGAAACACATTCCCAAGAGAACTATCTTCGTTAGCCTACTAAATTTATAAATATTCATATGAGAGGTTGTTATAATATATCATTTCCATAAAAATGATACATTAAATAACTCATATGATATTTATTCATAGAATTTGGATGAAAAACATGGCCTCTAGGGGATTATTAAATTCCTCATTGGAAAACCCCACAAGATAGGTGATTGCATGTTCATGTATGTTGGTCATAAAGATTCCAAAATAAAATCACCTAGGGTAGACATTTTGGAATGAGTATAAATTATAGGCCTCATTAAAGGGTACATACACTAATTAAATAATGAGGTCATAAATTATATATTGAATAAGATGTTTCAATGAATACTAATGGTGAAAGAAAGAGAGAACACATTCTTGAAAAAACTGACCTCTCCCAAATTGATCCATAAAGAGGGAATTCAATTAATTAATGGGAATAATGGAATATTCCAATCTGAAATTCCACTAAAACAATAATAAAAGAACCTCAAAACTTCTTCATAGAATGTAAAAGACATGTATATGTATTACATGACACATACTCATAAACCTGGAACTGCCAAATTTCATTCCCATGTACCTCTTCATGTGCCCATTTGCACTGGTAATGCATGTTTACATGAGTCTTGTGGTGTACAATGGTCATTCCATGGTATTTGGACTTATTGAATTTCGGGTATCATAAATGTGTCCATTCCTATTCTGGTTATTGAGTACACATCCAGGTCCTACCCTCATGTTGTGACATTCCATTCTCATAGAAACATGGAAAATTACAATGTCATGATGTATTACTTGATTAAAAAACATGTAGTCCCACAACATAATCATCCTTCGATAGGAATAAAACATAGTGTGTTTTTTGAATTACGCATTGTATGATAATTATTTATGAAGGGGTAATCACTAGGATCCTACCAAAAACCACGCGAATCCCTATATATGCCCTGACTAATACTTATGTGGTCCATAATAGTAATAAAAGGGATTCAAAAAAATAATTCTACCCATATATGGGGATTAATACATAGAACTGATAATATTAATACCTCAGGGGGAATGCCAAGGAATTGATTCAAAATAATATCCCTAAATTTTCTACATATTGATTTAGCTTCGATTACCATGAATGATAGAGTATAATAGAGAATTCATAGCTCCATGGATATCCAAATGTGTGTTAAGGGAGAACTCTCCCCATTACCCTATTTTCATAGGATGTTTTAGGGAGAAAATTTTATTTTTACTCATTTAATTAAATAAATATATAATTGGATTTTGTCTCATGTTGGTCAATGATTTTAACTAAATGGCCAATGTCGATAAATGTTAGGACACACCTAATGTAAAACCTGTATTATAAAAAAACATTAGTCATTGATATCCTATTAGAGGTCCCAAACAATGGGAGAAACTATTTATTCGAAAATGATGTATGTTTGTACAATGATAAATTTTAATATTATAATATATCAATTCTAATATCCTTGAGGCCCAGAAATTTTGAACTATCTCTGGGAAAAGCCCTAATAATATTCTTTATAATATTATAATTGTATTCATAGAATAAATAAGTGTTATCTTCACCTCACTTTATGTGTTAGAATCCAAAAAATCAAATATCATACTTTAAACGGTGCTAATACAATGCCCACAATATTGTTCACAATCTCATAGATTCACTCCTGACGATTCTAAAGTTGTAACCAAACACCCACTAAGGGAATCAATCCCCTTAATTTATCTACACTTAATGATGTTTGTTCATTAATGGTTCATCCATAAATTTATCCCCAAACCTCAATTTGTAGTTCATCCCAAAAAATCAATTATGATGGGCCATTCACATTCGTCCTCATTTGGGACACATTGAATTCTTCATGCGGACAATCTTGATATAATGGCAAGGCTAAGTGGTATTAATCTTCAAAAACTTAAACAATAGCGTTAATGGGAAAGAAATATCTAACATAACACACTAACTTTTTGAAATTTCTGTAATCCTCACTAATTATAGACCTTTAAAAACACAGGTTCTCCCTCTTCATACTATAAACACATCCTTCACCACTGTCTATGAATCCGTTAATGGATTTGGGTAGTCATAATCATCCACTAGATGATGTTCAAATTTACTATCATAACTCACGCCATATATGGGACCATATGTACTAAAACTATAGGTTAATTCAAGAATTGTGGTTGTTTTTAAAGTCTCCCATGAAAGTCTAGTAATTATATTAAACTAATTGGTGTGTGGTATAATTTTTTAATGAATACATTTACATGTATAGTTTATCATCCCAAATATGGAAACCGACCAAGATGTTTTCTCAGTGGATGTCCCTTAGAATCCTATTTGTCCAATTTGATTATATGTTATTCTAGATTTCAAACTACATGCTCAAATAAAAAAAAATCACAAGGTCATCCTAAAATAATACCCACAATTGTAATGTTATGTGAGAATCAATATGTATAATAGTCATTGGGGGAAATCTTTGAAGGAGGATTATCTCAGATATGTAATGGTGTCTTTTTCCCTCTATAGAACCCAAATCTAGGATATCAAGGATATTGGATGAAATTTTTATATCTTCAATGATGAATAAGATTGAATCATGAACATTAGATGATCATATATTTCCTATCATAAATTCCAGGGATATACCATCATACATTATCTAATTCATCTATAAGGGCTGATGCTAACCGAATCAAACCATGTGATTATAATATTCCTTTTGAAAACTAATGGATTTATGTACATATATATCTACACATTTCTAATATCCTAGAAACCAATAATTATGTCAAAATCCAATGTGTATATTTTCCAATCCTATATTTTCTGCAATGGTGAGGTATGGAACTCCCTAAAAACGTACTCTCTCAGTTTCACTAGTACCACTATCACCCCTTGGAAAATTATTACATACACCAAACCATTATAAAATATATTTGTAGGATGCCCAGTGGATATCAATTTATGAATTTTCCCATAGTGGGTATCTCCAAGATGATCCCTCTTAGCATGATGGAAATGTAGTGTAGTAAAAACCATCCACATAAAGTAAGTAATTTTATCCTTAAATACTATTATGAACTAATTTTGACAAAATACATGGTTTCATCACCCAAAAATTATGAAAAATATCTCTTACTGAGATAATTTTCATCCAAATTTCCCTTCATCATTGTATATAGTTTCTAAGACTCATAATCATGGTGGATCTCTCGTCATATCCTAAACATAATGTTAATGTCATTCTATAAAAAGATATATTTATAATAATAATTGATTGTGAAACTTTTATCCCACCTCCAATATTCTAGTGCCTACCAAGTAGTACAAAGTAAGAATATCACATGTCTACGAGGAATCTTTAAAAGGAATTATACACACGCATGTACACATCTCCACAAACCTGTAAAATGAATAAGGTAATGAAAAACTAATACCATTTTAATTAAAATATCAAAAACTCACATTAGTGTTTATTAAATTTAATATAATTTATATTGGTAAAAATAAAATCCCAGAAAATTGGAAAAATAATGTAACCTTCGATGAATGAGAGAGAACACATATAATTGAAATGGTTGTTATAAAACTTTTTCTGTCAATTTCACTGTTCATTGACATCTCTTTAACATCTTGGCACTCTACAAAATTGTGTGTTTTCTATATAATAAATGATATGCGTGTCAAGATCCCAGGTAGGGGTTAGTTTAACAGTAATATGCAGGCATCAAAAAACCTCAAAGAGTATCATCTAAATGAATGTATTCATATAAAAACATATGTATGTGGTTAAAGGAATCCCAACATCAAATAAACTAAGAAACTAGAAATAATGTATCAATATTGGTCACAACAATAAAATGTGCCTATAATTAATGTATAGGATTCATCGTATTGAATATTCAGGAGAACTCACTCTATGAGCCTATTAAAATATACGGAACTAACCCAACATGTAATTATCATTCCGCCTTACGATAATTAATATAAATTCAAAAACATAAAATATATCTATTCATAGATAAAAGATATCACCCAGAGAATCTGGGTATTCTTAAAAAATAACTAGAAATACCCACTATATAGGGGATAATTCCAACATCTTTATTGGTGGTGATTATTCATAAATAATATGAACTAGATAAGTGGTATGGTAATTAGGATCATCTATGTGTACCAAAAATGGATAAAAAATCTAATATATTGATGGGATATGTAAATATTTCTGAAACATGCTTCCTCATCAATCCCTTATGGTGATGGGCTGAGAATACTCATTATAGAGTAATGGAGAACGCATTCAAAATAGTCATGAAAGAGTGAACAAAATGAAATAAAGTGAAATATGGAATTCATATATTTAAAATTCCCCTAAAAAATAACGGATTCTCGAAAGCACATCATTGTAAGTATACATTCTGCATAAGAAGTATATTACATGTACTCCCAATCCCAAAAATGTTAAATCCCATAGACATTACCCATTCCCATGAACCTGTACACTAGTCATACCCACATACTTTATAAATGTTATGTATAGTTTCTATGTTTGGGTATCTTTTTGTTCTCATGCTTGTTTATCCTAGTCATGTTCTTGATCATGATTCTATTAATTACAAGGCTAGTTCCAACTAACACATGGAATCATCTCATGATGTTGGATGCATAGAAAAATCATACGAAATGGTTTTTTTCTCATGTACATGACACATAGTCCCTAATTTATATATTCAATGAATTTGAAGAACATCCAATATGTGAAAAAAAATTAAATTCCATATTATCTGGAATTTGGAATGGGAAATCCTTGTGATCCACTTGAATCCCAAGTTTTCCCTAACTATTCCCAAATGATCCCTTACGATTTCCACAAGAGTCCTTAAAATTCATGAAAAAATTAATTGAAAATATATACATATATTATGAATACAAACTAAAAACACACCAACATTATTGATACAACCCTAAATCTTCAAGTCCAATGTGAATCCCTAACAAATGATCACCACGATCCATTCTCCATTTCCATCAATGATGGAGTATAATGGATTTTCTCTTCCTCTTCACATCTCTCATCGTGCATGGGTGGAAAATTCCCCCTTTAATCAGTGATCATTGGAAAAAATAGGTTGGGGGATATTATTTTTATTTATTTAATTATTAATTGAATTATCTAAATTATTTATGAGACCCACTAATTCATCCCACTTCATGTATGAAACAAAATAAATATAGGATTCACCAATGGTAACCACTGTATTATGGAAACTACCACAATCTCATATTTCCCACATAATGATCCAATCAATATGGAAAAGGATTTATTCTGAAACTAATCTTGAGTGTGATATGGTATATTTTAATATTTTAATATATCAGTCATGGCACTCCTCTAGCCCTATATTCTCACTGAGTCTCCATGTCTAGCTCCAACATTATTCTTTATAATATCCAAAAGTCAAAAATGTTAAAAATATTGACTTTATAATATTTGTTTATTATTACCATGTTATTTACCATAAACATATAATTACTTATGATTTTTTATTATCATCACTTATGTTCAATCTTCTAGTGTTTTGGAGGATACACCTTCATAAGATTCAATTTTTATTGGTTGTTAAGAAGTTAATGACACGAGATATGTGTATAAAAAAATAGTCTATCTCAATATTTTTTTAAAACTATTCAAGATACACTCTGTATAAGGTAGTTTATAATATAGCCAAAAAAATATTCATTTTAGAATTAAAAGGGATTTAATAGTTAATTTAGTTATCCTAATTCTCTAGATCTAAAAATCTAGAACATTTATTGAATGTATAAGAATCAATATTTTTTTGTGATATTATAATTATTGAATATTAAAATTTGTCCAAATATCTTCTTACCAAATACAATATATAATGAATCTATTTATGAGAACTGGGTTATGGGGATGATGTTTGGGGAATTATAATTGGTATGCAAGGAGTGTTTATAAATAATTAGTGGATATGATGTTATAGGATATTATTTTGGTGCTGATAAGTAATGTATGACTATAATTTCAATGTTACTAAAAAACATTTTCAGATATTTAGGAAATATTGGAAATTTCATGTATCGGGATTACATTACATTAGTTCACACCCTATTGATAATAATAATAATATGTTAACATCCAAAATATTCAATAATGTAGAAATTTTGGGTTCTACTATATACATCAACTCAGTTGTTTTTCTCTAATTTGGATATGGTTGTTGTATAGATTCAGTTATTGATAATAAAAATCACAAAGGATGATTGAGTATCAACTCAATAATTACATTGGTTTAGGATTAGTTGTTCTATGTCTGCACATAAATCTTGATACTCCCAACAGATACACAATTTTTTTTTCTCATTTTCATTACAAGTCAATACTATGGATTTATTTACAAATATATTTAAAATATTATGATATATAGTTTCAATAAAGTAAATTTAATAGAACATTGAATTAACCAGTAATGTTATACTATGAACCATGTGTGGTGTTGTACAAATAAAAGTATCATATGTTAAAAAGATGGTTTTATTGAAGACATTATCTTATGAGTGATCATTCATGTTCATCTAATCATTAACTCTGATTATATTTTATACTATAATAAAAATTTTTGTTTTAATATTTTTCTTTTGGAAATATGCTTTTGAAATTATAGTTATGGACGGTATGTCCCTAGAAACAATAAATACGTAGATATTAAATATAATATAAATTAAATAGTTGACAATATTAATTTAGGTATACAGTGAGGGAGTATATGTGTTAAATAGTCTACCCTATGATTAAATGTTTGTATATATTGTGATTTATACTGTGTCTTACATATCTTTATATGTCTATATGTATTTAAATTTATATGTGGTAATCAAAAAGTAGTATACATAATTAATTTAATGGGGGAATTTAATACCGAAATATTTTAAATTTTATATTCCATTGTGACCTAATATGTATGATAGTGTGTGATACAAGCAACACCGAACCACAAAGAACCATCAAACTGTATATGACCATTAAAATATATATGTATAATTGGTTTGTAAAAATATACATGTATCCAAATTATGAAATACTTATCGAAATAAAAAAATAATAATTATAAGTCATTAATAAAAATATAATTGGTGTAGTGGAATACCTAATAAGGATGATTTATTCATTTAACTGAAACCATTACAAAAATTTTGTTTTAGGATTTTTGGTAACATAAAATATAAAATATATGATATATTATTGTAATGATTATTATTTTAACACAAGTTTTATTTTTAATTGATAGGGAAAATGTATGAGAGTAATTATTTTTTAAAATATTTATTTTCTATTGAAAATAAGTTTCCCAATATATGTATGTTTTAATTTAAGTGACTAATTATATACTTTTAGAATTTGAATTTGGTAAAAGAAATTTAATTTTATAAGTTCATAAAGTCAATGTTACAATAAGATTAAATTTCTTTATTTTCGTCAAAAATCAAAATTTTAGGTTATTTATGAAAATATTGTTTTTTCAAAATCTATTAATTTTTTGAAATTATAATGAAATATAATATGTGTATAAAAACAACTTATAATCAAATATGTACCCAATATTTAGAAAATACATTTTATATATACTATTTTGAATTAAAAAAAACAATTGTTTATTTTTGTAAGGATATTATTAATATTATTTAAAAAAAACATTACATTCAAATTACATATAAATTGGGAAATATAAAATTATTCATCTTAGTTAAATAAAAATAAATTTTGAAAAATATATAATCAACATATTTATATCAAAATGATAATAATAATTTATATTTTATACAATTCATATTTTATTTTAAATTATTAAAAAAACTGCTTCTTATGTTTTAGAAGATATAACTTGTAAAATATTTTTATTATACAAATAAATAATTTCACATGAAAAAATATTTCATATTTGGAATTACTAAATAAAAATTTTGTAGTAAGGGTAATTTTATTTCTAGGCATTAAATCTAAATTACTTAGGATAAAATTATTTACCAATGTAAAACTATAAATGTTATAATTTAATACTATACATATAATAATAAAAAATACTCGTCTAAAATACTTTATAAAATTAATGGATGGTTGATAATAAAACATAAATCAAACTAAACTCTATTATTTTAAATTTTATAGTCTTCTAGGCATGTGAAATATGTGAAATATTTATTTTAGGATCAAATATTTATGAAAAATTCTTTCCTAACCACTAATAAAAGGATTCAATTACTAACCCTTAAAGACCAAACTAAATAATATATTTTTTTCTTGAGATTATATCCTTATTCATTCCCTTTTAACCCCTTTACTATTTCTTAAGCTTTATGCTAGAATATATCATCCTAAGATAGCTATTTTAATGGAGTTATCTAAAAGAAATCCCATCTTCAATATGTGAGTTCATATATCCTCACATAGTTTCTTTCATTTATTACTTTACAAAAATGGAATAATTACAAATAATATTTTTATTTTTCTATTCTGAAAAGTAAAACCTAATTTTAGGAATTGTGTAGACTCACACCTCTACAAGGCAACAAGTTATGTTTTTCGTCAACATCATTATTTCACTATTATAATGAAGAAATTGAATAATAATTATGAATTATAAAATTTAATGATGGAAAATAAAAAAACTAATGTCCGCCTTCTTTACCACCCAATCAAGGGGAAGTGAAAATGTTAAATATGAAATGTATTCAATACAACCTCAGACTTATAAACTACTGGTCTAATTCATATTAATTATTATTTATTAAAATAAAATAAAATTTTACATAACACCATGAATATATCAAAAAATATATCATTTTGTTTTTTAATAATGATATTATTAAAAAAAACAATTATAATAATTATAATCATCTGTAAATTACAATATGTCAGTGTTTAGGTTGGTATAACCACCTACTTGAGAAATGTTATAAAATAATATCATGATTGGCTATAAGATAATAATTACAAATAATAAGTTATAAAACTAAAAAAGTAATTAATTTGTTTTTCTAAATGGTAAAATTAATTTTAAACTTGATAACTACGATATAAATGATTGTCCAAAAAAATTTACAAAACACACTCATTATCAATTTTATATTTAAGGATAATAGCCAAAAAACAATGGAATGAATTTATAGAATTATAAATAATAATAAAACATAAATTCAAGTACCATGTATGATCTTACATATATGAAATTTGGGAGAATAATTAATAACAAAACTACTATTATGATACAAGTTTAAAATAATCAGGATACTCACATATGATATTGAAAATAGTTAATAACTAAAAAATATAAATATAGAGAATTAATATAAATATAGTTTATGAAATACTATTGATATTATTTAGGTTGGAAATGGGTTGATACAAAATAAATTTATGTTATAAATTACATTGAATCACATTAGCAAGCTTATAGATTTATTGTATGTGTTTTTTCTACCTAAATATTCTTCCATTAAGATAAAATGATTATTATAAAACTTTGTTTTTATGTGATTTATTTATTATACCTAATGAAAAAATTTTATATTATTTATTCACGGTTTTTATGTTTTCTACAATTACCCCTCATTGCATCATTATCAATTAGTTCTTACCATAAATAAATATCTTGTGTGAAAGGGCTTTCAAAAACTCAATAGCTATTTCATTAGGTTTGTTTTTTAATTTTAAGCCAATTTTAATTTTGACTGTGTATATAATATATATTTTTAATAAAATCAAATTGATTATTAATAATTCTATATTAAATTTTGTTTCAATTTATTTCTTGTTAAAGAGTTTTTATTTATATGAGAATAAGATGTAAGGGTATGTTTATCTTATTTAAAAATCCATGAGATGTGTATGATGATTCACAATATCATTTCATTTAATTGGTTTATTTATTTTCTATATTCTATCTAAAAAATAATTAATATATTTTTTAATTATTTTATAATTTAATTCCATCATGTGGTTTTAATTATTAGTTATCATGAGATTATGTATTTTGGAAGCTCATTTTTTGTTCTCTAATTTATGGTTAATTTTCAAAACTTGTTTCCTATTCATAGTTTATATATTGTTCATATATTAGATTCTAAATACTCTCAAAATATATTATTTTGTTGAATGAAACTAAAAAAATACACCATTTCCTTTTTCTTCATGAATCATGCTTTGTTTAATGAGTATGTTTTTATTCAATACATTTCCCATAGGAACACATTGTAATTTCATTTCTTTTATTGAATGGAGTTCAACTAAATTCTTTATCATGATAGATTTGGATATGTATAACCATAACAATATATCATTAGTCATCATGGAGTTATATTGGTGGATTATTACATATAAAGGTATTTATTTAAGTAGGGCCCAGAACATCCCCTTAATGTAATGATAGTTATAATGAGAGAATTTATCTTGGTTATTTTTCTGTATGCCTTCCCAGAACAAAATATTTCATAACCACAGGGGCTTGAATTTAAGATCATGATCTTGGATCCTGATGTCTAATCATAGAGAAGGGTATAAGCTATCCAATATTATGAATTTCATTACTGAGGTACCAGTTATTATTACCAATGTGATATTTTCATTTCTAGGGTTATGTATGGATATTTTATCATTGGGTGTCACCCTATTATGGGATTTTTTGGTTTTTTAATTAAATTTATAATATATATTCACATATTAATCTCACTTATGATCTTTGTTTTTCATCTATTTTTATCACCTTACTAAGCAGTTGAGCTCACCCCAAATTATGTTTCTATTTAACCAGGTTATAGAGAAATGTATTATGCATTATATATCATAAAAAAATTCTCTAAATAAATAATTTTAAATTTTATATCATTTTTGGGGATTAATTAGTATATTTTATGGTAAAATGTCTTTTTGTTGCTAAATAAAAGGGGTTATTTTTTATTGTGCTTTCATAATTATTTGAATCATGAAACTAAATGGTTTATCGAATGTTTGAAACTAAATATTTTGTCATGATACTATAATTATTAATGGTTTAAAATGTGTTTCATTAGTTCATTTCAAATATGGTTTATAAGGAATTTATTTGTTTCACCATATCTAATAGTGAAATTTAGAGGAATCACATTTATAATAATATTTTACGTGGGAAATTCATTACAGAAATATTTTATTTATGATTTGTGATGAAAAAATTGTTGACATGATTTTTTGGTAATATTTTATGACAAAATGTAGGTAAATTAATAATAATTTAAATATTAATACCACATTTGAATAACTGTAATTGGAATATTTATTTTTTAGTAATGTAAAATAACACCATTTTTAGAATTTCATTGTCATACCCTATCTATATTTTATGAATTTTTCAACTAAGTGTACAAACTAAACGAGATATAAAAAATGATAATATATGAATATATATGGTTAAGAATAGGATTATATTTTTAAAATATCAATATTATATATGCATAATGATATATTATATATTTTTCATGGTGAGGAATATTATAATAATATACTATATCAAAAATGTAACATGTAAATTTCTTATAGGTGGTAGTCTTTGTGTGGATATGATAATGCATTTAATTACATTGGAATGGTGGAATATTGTGTTTATTTAATAATAAGTATATATGTAATTTTAAAAATATGGCATGAATCAATTAAATACCCCTTTGAAAATCCATGAAAGGTGGTTATAATAAACAGATCTGGTCACTAATATTGAAGCTATTCCATATGAAATATAGATGATATGTTCATTTTTGTAATTGTTTTTGAGAAAGGTTGGGAAATTGTTTTCCCAAAACCAATAAAATCATTTTACTCTTCTTTTTATACTAATGTAATTATTTAAATATTGGTAGTTTGTGTTTGGGGTATGTTTAATAAAAATGAATGTAATGGAAATTCAAGAGGCGAAATTAATAATTATACCTTACCCCAAGGGATTCGTCTGTTGGAAAATGTATTAATGCCTTTATAGGTGGTATTATAAGAATTTTATAACCTGTATGAGATATTTTGTAGCTTTGTTGAGGTTTTTTGTTAAATTTTGATTGAATATAAGATTCATGGGGTCCAATGATAAGTGGGATGGTTATGTCTCCTCTTATAAATGAAAGGCTTATAATTTGTTTAATAATATAAATATTAAACTCAATATTGAAGGTTAAATTGATCAAATAATAGATAATAATTCTATGTGGTAAGGGTGAAGTTGATAATTACTCACACATACACCTTCACAAATATTGTTAACATAATTATTTGTCATTTATTCATAGGATTTATCTTTTATCATTTCATGGAATTTATTACTTTTAGTATTTTTTTCATAATAAATTTTAAATAAATTAATACAAATAAAATTTTCCATATTAATAAATTCATAATTAGCTATTCAATATATTATATCTGTATTTCTAAAAAATAAATATATTTTTGGTTAATTTTTTTTAACGTCATGTTATACAAGAAATATGAATCTTATTAAGAGTTTAATTTAGATATAAAATATATTTTTATGATAAAATTATCAATATAATTAATTCAAATGATAAGTAAAATTTTAATATTCAAATAATAAGACTTATATTATTTCCAAAGAAAGTAAAAAATAGAAATATATTTTAGAAAAAAAAAACAAAAAAAAAACAAAAGAACTTGTTTTTATAGTAATAAAATATTACTTATGATTAAAAATGTTAAACATGGATTTCATAAATTTAAAATTTCATTACCTGATTTATTACACTCCTTATATATGTTCTCCCCATGAAAAATGTTTTATATCCATTTAATTATTACAAATATTATTATATGTTCATAAATGATATGGTATGAGTTAAAAATATACATTTAATTAATCATCTAAAAACAAAAATTTAAAGAAAATAAATAAACTAAGATAATATTTTTATCATAAATCCAAGATATGTTGTTAATTTAGTGAAATTGACATTCTATAATAAGATAATTTATCAACTATATAAGAATATAAAAATATAATGACTACTATTTATATATGAAACTCGCGTTTAAAAAATATTAAATATTCTTGTTCTTATATAATATAAATTATTAATTAATTTGGTATTAAAATGTTAATCTAATAAGAAATAAACATTCCAGGGATATATTATGTTTCATAAAGACAAGAACCTAATAAAATAGTTTTAAATTAATATATTTTTTCTATAAAATGATCAAATTAAAATTTTCTCAATATTAATTCTGTTTTGTCAATGAAAAATTATTGGGATTGAGCATTATTTTTCTACAAAAATAAAAATGTAAAAATTATAATAAACATGATATATTTGAATAATTTATTAAATTGATAATTAAATATTTATATTCATTGTATTTCAAATTACATAAACACACGTTATCCCCACACAAAATTTAAGTCATCGATATGATATAAGAGTCATAATGGATGGTTGTTCACCGTTCATGGATCTCATTGAAGTTTCCATATGACTTAATTTCTCTCATATAGGATTTCTCTCCTTTTGTAATTACATGGGGTCATATTGTGACTATTTTAAAGGAAACATACATGAAACAAACATTTTCCAATTTTTTAGAGTTTATCCTCTTATAGAAGGCTTGTACTACTATATTCCATTACTTACCAATTAAAAATATATTTTGTAGTGTGCATATAATAATTTATACCGGTAAATATAATGAAAGAATTAAAACATTCAAAATTAATTGTTTTTATTAAAGTACCAGGATTTAATTTTAGGTAATTATTGGGTGTGAAGCAAGCTATGAATCTTAGTATTTATCATAATTGGGGAAAGTTTATAATAAAATATCTTATCATTACATAAAACACCATGTACCTTCAAAAATGACTATATATTATCAAATTTTGAGATATATTATGGTAGATAATGCATTGTATGGGTGGAGAGAACGTGTATGATAAATATTCAATTTATGAGATGACAAGTGAGTTTCATGTTATGTATCATCCTCTCTTCTTGGGAAATTGTGGCATTCATACTCTTGAGTTCTGGGATGAGTTGATAAGGACTATTTTTGATAAAATCAAGATACCCCTAGAGAGGAGGGGGAAAATAGTGTTCAATGTAAGGTAATGGTTACCTATGAACTAGTGTGATATCATGATATATGTAGACAAGAATGATGGGATATTGTTGAGATATTTTATTACATAGTTTTGAGATTATTTCATTCTGTAAAACATGAGTGATGATATGGATAAGTTTTTAATATATTAGACATAGAGAGGGATTTACATTATGGATCACATGGATGGTATTGATTATTTTTCCTTATATTGTGACGGGATGAGTCATCTATGATTCAACAATTTGAGTATTTTCAAATGTATACAATTCATATATATGGGAGTATCTTTTCACTATATTATTTATCAAAGGTGTTTTCTCATGACCTCATGTGATACCCATGGGTCACTGGTATGTATTTATTTTTTATAAAAATTATATATTATAAAATATTTGGGGATTTAATATGTTATTGGTTTGAATATGTGAAATTTTGAGTTTTTCATCATGATGTATCATTACTGTTCTACTAGTACTGACCATTTAAACAAGACATGATGTAGGGTTATGAATAATTCTAGTATATTATACACCATTGGCACATATTTCTAAAAACCATCTTCATTTTCATACACATAAAGGATAATCTATATTATGATTTATTAAATAAAAAAATGAAATATAGGGTTAGATCATAATTTCTAAAACAATACACTAAACCATGTGATATAATCATTACACAACCAATTCCATCAAAAAAATTTACACAATTTACTAAACTACGTGGAAACAAATATTGCAATCTGCCAAACATTTCTAAAAAAGTAAAATTCCTAATTTTCCATTAACAGATTATATCCTTATTCTCTTCTACCTATATATTTCTTCATTATATCCTTTTCCATTGATCTCTCATTCTCAATGATTTCATTGGTCTCCCATAAAGATTGTAGTTTCTTTCTTCAATGTAAATAGGTAAATCTTCAAGATTTTACCTTCCATTATTCTTTCTCTCTATTATCCTCTCTTATTCATGCCCTTATATGGTCACAGGGACTAATGAATTCCTATTTCATGATGTGCTTACTTGGTATTTCATAAATCTACAAAGTTATATTTTTTTGAGAGGTCAAATTCTAATCACTTTTGGTTCAAATATACCTTTGGAGATCCAAAAAGTGCATTAACAATTGGGGACGCATTTGTTTTTCATTTTTGTTTATGAAAAAATGAATTTTGGATTCTGTTAAATAAAGACATAATTATCATAAAATATATTAATTTTTTATGATATCTTTGTGATGATTCTGCCTGTTTTTCTTAAAACCTAAATTTGAATCAATATTGATTTTTTTACTTCTATTTATATAATTTTCCCATTGAATAAATATTTAACTATAGTTTTTCAATAAAATGATTTGTCTAATTTTTAGTTAAATAATAAACATAGAAATTTATAGATACCAATTTTTTATTTTTAATGGTTGTATATCCTGTTTTTTTTTTGAATGACCCGTGAAAAAGTATAGTATCTTCACACATGAATGTTTTTATAAAAATTAGTGGGTTTCATTTAATATAATTTAAATTTCAATGTTATTGAGTCCCATTTAGAAAATTAGGTAAATGTTTTGATTACATTATTTTACTCTTGGTGACATAGCTCATGGTTAATAAATTGTTGAAATTTTATGATATGACATTTTAATACATGTTGGATTGTTTTTTGATTAATAGTAGTGTATTAATTTAAGGGATTTCAAATTTGGGTTATGAGATTATGAATTTATAATTATGTATTTATATTGGGATATACATATTGACTTGAATAATGAGAAAAAAATTTACAATATTATTCCTTGAGTAGATCAAATGTAGTCAATTTATAGTTTACATGCCAATTGGGATTACTCACCAACCATTGACATTCATCTTATATTGTGTTATTCTAATAGATTCCATGATACTTTTTGAGTATATATAATATAAAAATAAGTGTATCTATAGTGTATGGTCATCATATATTTATAAGATGGATCAACTATATTTGTTTAAGTATATCTCTTTTGTTCAACAGATTTTTTCGATGTTTATTGATTGTTTCTACATATATATTATCATTATACCTGATATTATTATGTTTTATGATGTTTTTATATAATTTATAACACATTTATCCATATTGTTTTTTAACTATATATGTTCAATTATTTTATTTGTAGTCATTGATATTCTTTTGAATTATTTACCATTAAAATTTAATTTCACTTATATAGAGAATAAGGTTTAGTTATTTTCATTAGTATAGAAATCCTTTTTTAAGGATTTAAAATAATGTTTATTTTGTTTCTAATTAATTATATTTTTATTGTCAATTTGATGTATATATATAAAATATATAAAATTTTGGTATTTACGGAATATATTAATGTGAGAGTTTGTAATCGTATTTTTTAAGAAAGTCTTACATCCATCGGTGTATTTCATATTATACTCAAAGAATCAATTTCAACTATGAATAGAATACTTCTTTGAATGATTGAAAATATTTATTGAAAGTTAATGAAACTATATGTGGAATTGATACAGAATGTACTGATAGTAGACATCATCTTCCAATACATCTGGCACTAATAATCAATGTGATGATCATACCAGCTAAGGAATATAGTTTATAAGAAGGAATATCATCAATTCAAAAAAAAATAACTATCTCTCTGAAGTGATTATACCATCTGTGGTAAGGTAATATAGTCTATAAGAAGGAATAAGATCTTCCATGAAATGTTTGGATGCTTTAGTTTGAATATTAATTCATTTAGTCCAATTTTGGTAATTCTTATATGGCATTGCTTCCATGTATATGGTGATACTCGATCCTTCCATTTCTATCTGAGAATAAAATGTTAAATTTTAACAATGTATATTTTGGATAATTAATGATGTTAAAAATAGTTAATATTACAATAGAGTTTGTGTAATAAATTTATTATTATAATTCTATATTGATATTAGGTTTATAAAATAATGAAATCCTCATGTGACAAATAAATATAATACCCAAGGAAACCTGGTAACCATAAATTGGAAACTCCATAAAACATTCTACTCTTTAATATAATCTATTTTTTGATAATTTTTATAGACTATTGAATGTGATTTACCTGATCATTGCTTCTAATTATAGTAAAATTTAAAGGAATATAACATTGATAAGCTCACCATACCGATAAACATAACTCAATTAGTAACAAGATCATTCTCTGTAGTACAATTGATTACAATTTCACATATCAATAGGTAATTATAAATTGTTTGTGAAATATTATATATAGTTAAGTAAATATTATTAGTGATTAATATACTATGATTTTACTGAAAAAAAAATCATTCCAATGTTATAGTGATTACAATTTTTTTAATTTGAATTTATGCATGACCTTTAAAAACTATTTAAAAATAGAAAAAAAATATATATAATTTTAAGAGTTAAATGATTTGTTTTTAATGGAGTGATATTGATTTAATTTTTTTCCAACTGAAATTATTATTAGATACCCAATTCGCTGTCTTTCTTGACCAGTCACCTCCAACCATGATTTGGTATCAATGGAGTTTGGTTATTTTTAGTATACTATTTCACACTTATATTAACTTAATCTATGTTACTCATCTAACATATATATAGTCATCAGAGTAATATATTTTATTATATTGAGTTTAATATATGTTTTTTATGAATATATATGAAATCCGAATAATTATACCCAATAGACCATCATACATTAATAGGAAGAACCAAGTTCAATGTAAAATAGTAATGAAAACAATATTTAAAGAATAAGTTTTTACATTTGATCATTATAAAAAATAACAGTGATACAAATCACATAGACATGATTTAATTGATTCAACTAATGATACATACAATTATGTTCTATACATCAATGAATTATATTTAATTTAAAGTAAGAGAAGATTAATTTAATATATTACTACTTTTGATTCTATAAATCAATTTTGGGATAATATTTCTTATTTCCTAGGAAGGAACATCAGATATTAAATAGGTGTTATCAAATAAAATACTATCAAATAATATAATTTTTTTATTAATCCTTTACAATATATTTCTAAAATTTATCGTAATTTAATATTAAAATTCAATTAAATGCAAGGGCATGGAATTACTATAGATGATAACGAATATGTTTTTAGAATCTAGAGATTTCTAAATAATATGTGGTGAGGCACTCTATCATTAATTGGTATTAATGTGTGTTACTAATTTTACAATAAATGAACTAATAATAAAATGGATAATGAATGATATGGGACCCAAAGTTATTTGTTGTTAGGCTAAACAAATGATATCTATTTTTACAAAATCATAAGTTTAAAAAATTATTATTTTTAGTATGATTTTACAAGATTATGTGATGCTCACAATGACAGTGGTGAGGAGTTGATCCAACTAGCTAGAAGACTCAATAAATTCTATAGTAAGATGAATGGTTTAAAAAATTGTTATAATTGAAAATATGTTATGGAAGAAAATTAGAGGTATGCAGATTTGTTTTGGTACATTTTCTGTTATGATTAAAAAAATATTAGGAAACATCAAATAAAAGTATGTGAAGATTAAATAAAAAATCATATGTTAAAAGGAGAAAACTAATGAAATCAAAGAACGAAATCCATAATTCTCATTGTATTTCTCTAGTTACTCTTATTCAAGAAATGAGGATGTTAGTCAGATAACTAATATATGTTTTATGGTTATGGAATCTAATGTGATAGCTTCTATCATTACTTTTTATTATAGTTAATATTTTTTTATGATTTTGGTGTAACTAGAAATTAAATTTATGATTATTTCATAATGATTTAATATTAAATGAATGAAATGATGATTCAATGCAATAATATATTGAAATATTATTCTTTATCTATAATTTTTTTTATTCCTAGTATGTAAAAGTAACATAATATTGAGATATAAAAAATAATTTTTTAAAAATAGATAATCAATTGCTTAAAAGGATATTAAATTTTTTATCGAATATATATACACATTATATAAACTTCTGGTTAATTAGGTTCTACATAAATTTTTTACTGGTTTTTTTCAACCATGATATTATAATCAACTATACAAAAATGATTTTGTTCATCGTTAAAATCCAATAATCATTTCCATAGTTTGTAAAATATTGAGATGATCATTGTATGGGTAAATCCACTCTAAAAATATAAAATCTAATTTATCGAATTCTAGGATATCATTTAATAAACTTATTAATAAGTTTTTCTAATAAATATGGATTGAAATAAAATTTATTTATTACTTCACATAGACAAAGAAGGTATAGGTTTCAAAATAACCTGTTCTGTAACCACATGTAGGAAAAAAGATTAAAAGGAACTAGCTAGGGATTATGGCATTTAGAGATTGGATATTCTTGAAACATGTTTACATAAATTATATCCATCACAATTTAATGAATGTATATAGGGGTATCTAACTCCTTTTAATAATGTAAATGTTAAAATAACATCCCTTGTCCAAATTGGTATATCAAAATATATTCTTTTTAATTATGTTTAAAAATTTTATGGATTATTTTTTAATTACATATAAGTCCTCAATTGTGTAATGATTTCATTTATTTAAATTTTAAAAATATTTCTTTTAATATTCATGATTCTAAATATATTTTTTTTCAAATTTAAAAATTTAAATTATGTATTGTATATATTTAAATTTGTTATTTTTAGATAAAATCCTAGTTTAAATGACATTCATGAAAAATTATGGTAGTGGAATATGATAAATTTACACTGTAATGTTAATTAAATTAATAATATTATTATAAAAGATATATTGTGACACCCTAATACTTATAAATGAATATTATATTTAATATAATATACGACACACAACACCGAGCCTAAACGAACAATGAAATATTATTATCTAAATACGATAGTTAAATCATAGTAATAAAATTAGGGGGGGGGTTACATAGAAGGAATCAAATTCTGAAACATATATAATGTTACTAGTCAATAAACATTTATTCACAAATTCTTATCAAATCATTATATTTTTTTGGTAATGTCATTTTATGCTTCAAAAATAATTTTTCTTCAAAATATGTTTCTATATCATTCTCTGAGAAAATATTATAAATAATATTGAGAAATCTTAGAAACATTATTTGATAAAAATGATATCTTTTTTAAATCATAATTTAAAAATTTTCATTAGATTAAATATTTAATAAATTTATGGAAAGATATATAATTCAATGAATAGTGAATAATACTTATTTTAATTGAAATGTTTCATTAAATTTAAAGTATTTTCAAAGTCTAATTTTACTTTTTATTATTTTTAAAAATTCATTTATTCTTTTTAACAAAAAATATTCCAGTAAATTATATTTTATTAAAAATTATACATTAAATCAGTATAAAAACAACATTATACATAAAAGTATTTTTTTACATAAAACTATTTTTCAGGAAAATTTAAATGATAAATTTTAATTTTAATTATTTTACATCATTTAATTAAATTCGATTAAATTGATTATAAATTTTTGAACAAAATAATTTACATTTTTTAATATGCTTTATTTATTTTTTTGGTAATATTTAATTGTAAAAATATAAAAAACAGAGAACCACTTTTATGAATAATAATGGTTTACCAAGTATAAACATAAAGTGGTTATCCGAAAAAGAGGTATAGTTCTTCACAAGACACTTTTATTTTATTTCTTTTAAAACCTCCTTTAAATGTTATCCAACCATGATAATAATATCATATTATTCTATATATTGATATATTTTTTTATGACTGTAATAATCTATTTTTTAAACTTGTCTATCAAAAGGGAAATGAAACGATCTATCCTGTTTACGAAAGACATCCAACTCACGAATAGATGCATTTTATTTTTTAACATCACCACTCACAGTTGGTTAGAATTATTGATTTAATATACATATATATATATATGAAATTTATTTATCAATTATCATTCTCTAATGATAATATATCAGCTATTTTCATACCATTCTATGCATTAAAAAAATAATAACGTTGTTCGATCGTATGTGTGAATTACAACCTCCACAAAGATATGTGATTCATTTAATCATTATATGTCATTGATAATATAAATATATATATTTTTATGATTTAATATCATATATATTAAATATTACTAATTTCTTAAATGTAAAATGATACATATCTTCATTTCCACATGCTCTTTGAAAAATGAAAATATTACCCATGAGTGCATATGACATAACCACACTATGATTATAATGTAATTCATTATTTATAACAATATTCCATGGTTGGTATTAAAATTATAATTGATACATAAAATGATAATTTTTCCTTCATTATTATTATTTTTATGATTTAATAATGACCATTTTTACTATAGTATACATAATGAACTCATTTTGCAACGAACATCCATAAAACATATGGCATATCTTAAACAATTATTTAATTAAATATATCATTATAGTAAATTAAAAATTATTTAATGATTCTATAATAAAATTGGAGAAGGTTCATAAAAATTAATAATTGATATATGAATTTTATAGATGGGTTAAATTACACTCATACAGTTTAAAGGCTCAAGGAAAAGGATTACATCATAATTTCAATTCATTTAGGTATGATTTAATGTTATACACATAATTTAATATATATCATGTATATTTTGTAAAATTTTAATTTTTTTTATCATTAATCATTCTAAATTAATGTTATATAATATTTCAATTCAAATTATTTCTTATAGTGGGGTTTGATTGAAAATTTACAAAGAAGTAATTGATTTCATCTCAATTTCACTTCAGTGAGGCATGTTTAAATATTTTAAACCTATTATCTTTTATATAGTCTACATAATATTATATACATGGTATATAATTATTCTCTGTTACTTCATTTTATTATATGTTTAATTCAATTAATTTCATCCACTGGGGTTTGACTTGAAATATACAACGTAGTAAGGGGTAACTAAAATCAATTTTATTTTTTTAGATTATAACAATAATTCAGTATTATATTATGTAAGAACCCAGTTCTTATTTTGAGGTACGGGATTTTTCTTTTCTCTTTTCCTTAAGTGTTTTTGAGATAATATGGAAAATGGGGAAAACTCCTAAATTTTGGAACTACACGCCGTGTACATTTCCACACGCCGTGTACTTTTGGCCGTGTGGGATGGGTACACATGGCGTGTAGCCATATCGACGATGAGGGGTTTAGGAACCGACTACATTCCGTGTAGTGGTACCATACACGCCATGTAGTCAGTGCGCAGGCTTAAATAGTAAGGCAGTGGAGTCGCCGCCAGCTGGGCGACAGTACACGTTGTGTACTCGGGAGTACATGCCGTGTACTCATGTCGACAGATGAATAGTGTGGCAGTGCTGCCAGAGGAACAGTTAAATGAAGGAAGTACACGCCGTGTACTTAGAAGTACACACCGTGTACTTTGTTTTTTCCGATTAAAACAGGCAGTAGCCTCCTCATTTGGAAGAGGAGGCATTTGATCCGTTTTGGAGCCAAGGAGGATGACTGAGCCTTTGATGATACGTCGGGTGTTCATCTGGAATCCAATTCGGCTTCAGACGATCTCGTTGGAACCGCACAGGTAATCCCTCTCCTATCTTGGTACTGTTCATACCAATTCATTCCTGAGGGTAAGTTATTTACATTTGAATGGGTTTTGTTCTTAGTCAGATCTACACCATTCTTGGGCATTTATGGAGTCGATGTTCAGGTATAACATTCATTGGTGTGTAAGGTAGGTGGCTTTGTGTAAATATTTCTAACTGTTGTGCATTTTTGTGCATTTTCATGCCACGAACCCATGTTGGGGTGTCGTGTGGCTGAGGCCGTTGCTATATTTAATGCCTAGAATTGCATAGGTGATTAAATTGTGATAATAAAATGATGGTTGGGATCGTTTCTTGGATCCGGATCCACGTCGAGGGTGTGTTCCACTGTTTAGACCTTTGGCCAGGATACCCGAGGGTATGCCTTAAATGTAGTAATTATAGAATTTTATTGAGAAGAATTTCTTATTTACTACATTTTGTTATGTTGGGCATGGCCCAGTTACCTGTTTAGCCTGAGGGCGTTGTTGTGATTAGCCTGTGGGCACTGCACTGTTTTGCCCGAGGGCTGTAGTTATTTCACCTGAGGGAAACCTTTCGTGCCTGAGGGCTTGACTTCTGTGCCTGAGGGAGACACATCCTACACCTGAGGGAAATTTCTGTTACGCTAGATTGAAATACCTACGGGTTGGATTCTGTATATCCTGAGGGAAAGCATGAGGGCGTGGTTTACTATTTTATCCTGAGGGCACGGTACTGGTTGGCCTGAGGGCTTGGTGCTGCTGAGCACAAAAATGTTACTAAATTAAAGGAATTAAATGAATAATAAAATGGTAATTTAACTGTTAAGTTAGTTACTTTTGAGTACTGCTTAGTTTATTGCATTTTACTACTGCACACATGTTGCATGTTTTACACACAGTTTAGCACGGGCCTTTAGTGGGTGCCTACTGAGATATATTCCTCACACCCTGTTTGGGTTATGCTTTTCGGCCCAAACAGATTACGTTTCTGCAGGTGTAGATAGGGGAAGAGTCCCTATACAGGTACTTGACTGTTGCTGAGGAGTAGGAGGGCATATGACCGAGCCTAGGATCGTGATTTCACTACCAGTTGTTTTCCTTTGTTTTGCTGTAATTTGTATTTTGTTGTACTGTATCAATGTATAACATGTTCTGCCTGTTTTCTTAGAACTTGTGACATGTTTCATCTTTTATATACTATTGTATATATCATCTGCAGTTGTTTATTTCAGTTGTGCATGGTTTACTGCTTCCGATGTCATTGTATGTTTATTTTTTATTCCACTGCGCTACACTTTGACAAAAGAGGGAATATTTTCCCCACTATCAGACCTGGGCCCTCGATGCTAGTTGGAAGCCTCTGGCGTTTAGGGAAATGCACTTGAGGTCATGTGGTGAACCAGGCTTGGGGTACTTGTTGCGTGGAACCTAGGTCCGGGACGTTACAAAGTGGTATCAGAGGGGTTATTTTCTTTGAATTACTGTTTGGAGCCGTAGTCAAGGATAGGACAAATGGTAGTTGGTAATAAGCTGCGTCTGGGCGTAGCTAACCCGCGTACAGGGAAAAGCCAATTTACCTCGTGATTGCAATTTTACTGATTTGTCAATTTACAGTTGATTTGATTTCACCATTGGGTGACGCACTTGAGATTCTATTGTTTATAATTTGTCTATGGGTTCTGTTTAGTTGCAACCCGATGAGATGAGGGTATGCCATCTCATGCATTATATAAACACATGCTAGATATCACATGTCATGCATAGTTTCCATGCCATTTAGGTGCATTAGAAATTTCATGTTGTTGTGCTAGTTTTTGTGCTAGAGAAGCATGTTGTTGTGATAGCTGCTTGATAAATACCTAGTTTGTGATAGGGTAGTCTCTTGTGTAATCTTGTTTATGGAATGGATGCCAAAATTTGGTTTTTGGGGAGTATGGGCCATCATTGATCAGAATTTGGTGGATCATTGACTTTTTATCGGTTATAACACATATGAGATGTCAAACTTTGATTCATGGGGAGTATGGGCCCCCACAGGCCAGAATTTGACACTTAGGTGTTGGTTTCAGTATTTTCTGGGTTCCGGGGAAGTTCTTGAGGCATACTGTCTGGAAACCCAGTATACACACACTATAGTATTTTTTATACACGTCGTGTGTGATCTTCTATTCGGGAAGAAGAATGAAATTTTTGAGTACACACCATGTAACCTAATTACACACCGTGTAGTCTCTTCCCATGCCACAAACCGTGTGGGCACTGACACGGGGAAGGGAAGATCTTGGAACGAAGACGTTGTGTAGCTTTAGCACATGCCGTATAGTTTGACCTAGATTCCGGTCATGTAACTAACAAACATGGGTCGGTGAACTCCTGTACAGAAAAAACTGTGTCAATGACGAACACGCCGTGTAGTGTGACCTGGGGACTCGGCCATGTAACTAACAAAACAGGCCGGTGTCACCCCTCCCTAAACACGTCGTGTACCTGTGGGACACACCGTGTAGTCTTTTCTGAGGACAGACTGTGTGGTGTTATCCATGTCGCTGGGAAACGGGGTGTTGTACACGCCGTGTACGGGTGTAACACACCGTGTAGTGTCAAGACGAGTAGTCGGCCATGTCACAGACAACACGGGTAGTTGGAAAATAACACCATACATGCCGTGTAGATATTATACACGCCGTGTAGTTTTTGTTCAACGGAATCCGTGTGGATTAGCCATGTGTAAGGACCCAGGAAGGGGAAGAGAAGTCAAGTACACACCATGTAGTCAGTGTACAAACCGTGTAGTCTTTTTTTGAAAATTTTGAAATCCCTTCTTCCTCTTGTTCGTTTGTGGTTCCTTCGCTTTCAGCCTTAATAATCTTGAATCTAAGGCGTGCTTTTGACCCTGTAGTGTCATTACGCCTAGATGACCGTGAATTGTTTTCCAGGAGAGCGACGATGATTATACTCTGGAGATGGTGGGACATGGGATACCAGTTGATCCTCTAGTAGAGCCAGATGCGGCGCCAGCTACTATATCGGACACAGGCACGGAAGCGCAGTTCCGTGAAGGCTTCATGCAGTTAATGAAGACCTTTCATGGAGCACCGCAGGCTGCCACATCTTTGGGTGAGCTGACTTGTATCTTCCAGCAGCACCATCTGCCTACATTTTCAGGGGATGGCGGACCACAGACTGCAGAGTCTTGGCTAGGATCGATGCAGACTATTTTCGAGCATCTTGAGAGGCCTCCAGGGCAGAGGGTCAAGCTCACGACTTACATGCTGCGTGATTCCACCATGAGGTGATGGGATGTTACCACATAGTCATAGCATCACAAAGACATGGTGTGGGAAGATTTTCAGGTAGTCTTCTATGACTTCTTCTTTCCCGAGACGCTAAGGGAAGATAAGGCTTGAGAGTTCATGAATCTGGTGCAGGGCGCTATGTCAGTGATGGACTATTCTGCTCATTTTACGGAGCTTCAGAATTTTTCACCCGTACTGGTGGGTGATGAGATGTTGAGATCCAGAAGTTTTGAGGATGGTCTTCGGTATGACATCCGAGCGCAGGTAAATGTTTTCAGGCTTCCTACTATACACGCAATTGTGAACCAGTTGTTGATTATAAAGAGGAACTTGCAGGAATAAAGTGGTGTGGGCCAGGGTGGTTCAGCACCAGTTACTGGTACTATTTCTGATGGAAAGAGGAAAAGATAGATGGACTTCCCTCAGGGCGGTAGTACCAGCTAGGCGGCATCTTCAGGTGGCCCGATCAGGGGCTACTAGTGTGGCAGAGAGGGGCACAAGATACCGTAGTGTCCATGAGACCCAGTGGAGTTCCGATCTTGCGGAAAGGTGGGTCATATGCAGCACTTTTGTAGGGAGTTTCCACTAGTGGATAGTAAGAGGGGTTCTATGTAGACTTCGCATGCGAGAGCAGGACCAGTGGCTTCTTACCAGTCATGGAACTGGAATGCGTCAGGGCATTCAGGCAGAGATGGTGGTTGTGGCTATGGTAGCCAGACACCAGGATCTCAGAGGCAGTGGGGCGCAACAGCTCAGGGTAGTCAGGCTATGTCGCAGGGCCGCAACACTAGGCAGGCTTATACAGTGGAGCAGACCCAGCAGGAGCAGGATCCCAGACCTTCTACAGTCAGAGGTACTATTCTAGTATCTTTTGTTTTATCTTCAGTGCTTTTTGATATGGGTTCTACACATAGTTTCATATCTGTACCCGTTGTGGAGAGCCTTGGGCTCATTTTTTCTTCTTCTTCTGATAACATGATGCTAGACACTCCGTTGGGGACTAGGACGGTTGGTCTGCATCAGATTAAGGAGTGCCCCCTTGAGGTTGGAGGGTGTCACTTCCTTTGGGACCTCTATGTCATAGAGATGATGATCTATGACTTCATTCTTAGGATAGACTGGTTGGTTCCCTTTCGAGCCTTTGTAGACTGCTATCGTCGCAGGGTGTGTTTCACGTCACCAGAGGGTAGAGAGTTTCTATACAAGGGAGAATGGGATGTTCAGGCGAGTCGAGCTGGACCAGATCATCATGGGTGAGGTGGAGTAACAACCCATATTGAGAGATTATATCTGGATGATCAGGAGAAATTTCAGACATATTTCCATCTAGTTGCTGATTGTTTCAGGGATGTCTTCCTGGACAACTTTTCAGGTCTACCTCCGGTGCATCTGGTGGATTTCTCTATCGATCTTGTGCCAGGAGTAGCACCGGTGTCCATTCCTCTTTATAGGATGGCCACACCTGAGTTGGAGGAGCTCAAGAGGCAGTTAGAGGAGTTACATGAAAATGGATTTATCCGACCCAGTACTTCTCCTTGGGGTTATCCAGTCCTTTTTGCGAAAAAGGCGGATGGTACCCTAATACATTGCGTGTATTATCGGAAGCTTAACCAGTTGACGGTTATGAACCAATATCCCTTTCCAAGGATAGATGATTTGTTTGATCAGCTTTGTGGAGCACGAGTGTTCTCAAAGATTGACTTGAGATCCAGATATCATCAGCTATGCGTGATACCATCGGATATACCTCTCACAGATTTCAGGAGTAGGTATGATCTATATGAGTATATGGTTATGCCGTTTGGACTGACAAACGCGGCAATAGTTTTCATGGATTTGATGAATCGTGTGTTCCATCCATATCTTGATGCTTTTGTGGTAGTATTTGTGGAGGACATATTGGTGTACTCTCACACTCGACATGACCATTCCACCCATCTTGAGATCATATTGAGTACACTAAGATAGCATCGACTATATGCAAAGATCTCAAAGTGACACTTTCGGATGGACTAGATTCACTTCTTGGGTCATATCATCTCAGAGGCAGCAGTTGCAGTAGACCCAGAGAAGGTGAGAGCAGTAGTTTCCTGGGAGTTTCCTAAGAACGTGTTTGAGATACAGAGTTTCTTAGGGCTGACTGGTTACTACAGATGCTTGATACATGACTTCTCCCGCTTAGAAGCACCGTTGAAGGAACTGACAAAGAAGGGTGTGAAGTTCATTTGGTCAGAAGCTTGCGAGACAAACTTTCAGGACCTGAAGGGAAGGATGACATCAGCACCGATCCTGATACTCCCAGAGTAGGGGAAGAGATATACAGTTTATTGTGATGCATCAGGGAATGGGCTGGGAGCCGTTTTGATGCAGGGTGGCCGAGTTATTGCATACGGGTCTCAGCAGTTGAGGCCACATGAGAGGAATTACCTGACGCATGATCTCGAGTTGGTTGTAGTTGTGAATGAGTTGCGCTGTTGGAGACACTATCTGTTGGGAGATCATTTTATAGTTTTCACCAACCACAAAAGCCTCAAGTATATCTTTACTCAGCATGAACTGAATCTGAGGCAGAGAAGGTGGGTTGAGTACCTACAGTCCTTCGATTTTGATCTTGCCTATACACCTGGTAAAGGAAATGCAGTAGCTAATGCACTGGGCAAGAAGACTCAGATACATGTAGTTCAAGAGACCAGTAATGAGTGGCAGCTCGTGGATTTGTTCTCTGAGATGCATCTAGAGGTTCATGATAGTCAGGGACAGACTTATCTTTCTTATTTAGCTGTGACTTCTACCCTCCTGGATAGAGTGAGGATGAGGCAGCTATCGGAATCATAAGGCTTAGTTATACGGGAGTCAGTGGAAAGTGAGGACCCTCCTCCTGGTTGGATGATATGTGATGATGAGGTTTTGCGTTTCCGTGGATGAGTATGGGTTTCATGGGATATACGTGAGGAGATGATGTGGGAGTTTCATGCTTCAACTTGGTTAGTTAATCCCGGGGTTACCAAGATGTACCGTGACATGAGACGTAAGTACTGGTGGCTGGGTATGAAGAGAGAGATGGATGGTTTTGTTACGAGGTGTTACACCTATCAGTAGGTGAAGGCAAAGCACCAGAGACCAGCTGGGTTGTTACAGTAGTTACCCATTCCAGAGTGGAAATGGGATGATGTTGCGATGGATTTCGTGAAGGGATTGCTGAGGTCACCTCGAGGCAATGATGCCATGTGGGTTGTCGTGGACAGACTCACGAAGGTAGCTCACTTCTTTCCGATCAAGGAGACCTTCGGTGTTGACGAGATCAGAAGGCTATATATCCGAGAGATTGTACATCTTCATGTGGTCCCTCATTCTATAGTTTCAGATAGGAATGACCACTTTACGTCTCGTTTCTGGAAGAGTTTTCAGAGGGCTCTAGGTACACAGGTGATTCTGAGCACAACATACCACCCTCAGACCAATGGCCAGTCAGAGCATACGATATAGGTGCTTGAGGACATGCTACGTGCATGCGTCCTAGACTTTGGGGGCTCCTGGGAGAAACATATAACCCTGGTCAAGTTTTCCAATAACAATAGTTTTCAGGAAACTATTGAGATGGCACCATATGAGGCTTTATATGGTAGGCCATGCCGATCACCTTTGTACTGGTTAGAGGCAAGTGATGAAGCTTTACTAGGACCACAGCTCGTGCAGGAGACATCTGAGCAGGTCCAGTTGATTCGGAAGTAGATGGCTACCGCACAGTCTTGTCAGAAGTCTTATGTTGATCGCCGTAGACGGCCTTTGGAGTTCATGTTTGGGGATCAAATTTTTCTATGTGTTTCGCCGAGGCTAGGACACAAGTGGATCCAGAGACTAGGTAAGATTTCACCGAGGTATGTGGGGCCGTTCGAGATTCTGGAGAGATTTGGGCTAGTTGCCTATCGGTTGCAGTTTCCGTAGAAATACCGAGCCATGCACGACGTCTTCTATGTGTCTAAGTTTCATCACTACCATTCAGACCCATCTCACGTCTTTCAGCCCGAGGAGGTTGAGCTTCAGCATGATGCGTTTTTTGAGGAGCATCTGATCCGTACCGTTGATCGGAGCATGAAGGTTCTCCAAGGCCAGTCATTTCCTCTCGTACGGGTGCTATGGCAGCATGGCCGAGTGCAGGACGAGACCTGGGAGCGGGAGGCCGACGTACGTGCTCAGTGGCCAGAGCGGTTCTGAGCTATATCTTCACCACCCTGGGAAGGGAAATTCGGGGATGAATTTCTATAAGGGGGGAAGTTTGTAAGAACCCGGTTCTTATTTTCAGGTACGGGCTTTTTCTTTTCTCTTTTCCTTATGTGTTTTTGAGAAAATATGGAAAATGGGGAAGAATCCTATATTTTGGAAGTATACGCCATGTACTTTTCCACACGCCCTATACTTTTGGCCGTGTGGGATGGGTACACAGGGTGTATAGCCAGGTCGGCAACGAGGGGTGTAGGAACCGACTACAAGCCGTGTAGTGGTACTTTACACGCGGTGTAGTTAGTCGGTAAGCTTAAACATTATGGTGGTGGAGTCGCTGCCAGCTGGGCGACTATACACACTGTGTACTTGGGAGTACATGTCTTGTACTCATGTCTATGAATGAACAGTGTGGTTGTGCTTCCAGAGGAACAGTTAAATGAAGGAAGTACACGCCGTGTACTCAGAAGTACAAGTAGTGTACTTTGTTTTTTCGGCTTAAAACAGGAAGTAGCCTCCTCATTTGGCAGAGGAGGGATTTGAGCCATTTTGGAGCCAAGGAGGATGACCGAGCCTTTGACAATCTGCCGGGTGTTCATCTGGAATCTGCTTCGGCTTTGGACGATCTCGTTGGAACCGCACGAGTAAGTTCTATCCTCTCCTGGTACCGTTCTTACCAATTCTTTCACGAGGGGAAGTTATTTACATTTGAATGGGTTTTGTTCTTTGTCAGATATAGGCCATTCTTGGGCGTTTCTGGAGTCAGTGTTCGGGTATAACGTTCGTTGGCGTATAAGGTGTGTGGCTTTTTGTTAATTTTTCCAACTGTTATGCGTTTTTGTGCATTTTCGTGCCACGAACCCATGTTGGGGTGTCGTGTGGCTGAGGCTGTTGCTATATTTAATTTCTAGAATTGCATAGGTGATTAAAATGTGATAATAAAATGCTGGTTGGGATCGTTACTTGGATTCGAAACCGCCCCGGGGGTGTGTTGCACTATATAGCCGTTTGGCCAGGATACCCGAGGGTATGCCTTAAATGTAGTAATTGTAGAATTTCCTTGAGAGGAATTGCTTGTTTATTACATTTTGATATGTTGGGCATGGCCCGGTAACCTGTTTAGCCTAAGGGCGTTGTTGTGATTAGCCTTTGGGCACTACACTGTTTAGCCCGAGGGCTATAGTTATTTCGCCTGAGGGAAACCTTTCGTGCCTGAGGGCTTGACTTCTGTTCCTGAGGGCGACAATTCCTACGCCTGAGGGAAATTTCTATTACGCATGAGGGAAATACCTGCGTGTTGGATTCTGTATAGCCTGAGGGAAATCCTGAGGGCGTGGTTTACTATTTTAGCCTGAGGGCACTATAATGGTTTTCCCTGAGGGCTTGGTGCTGTTGAGCACAAAAATGTTACAAAATTAAAGGAATTAAAAGAATAATAAAATGGAAATTTAACTGTTAAGTTAGTTACTTTTGAGTACTGCTTAGTTTGTTGCATTTTACCACTGTACACTTGTTTCATGTTTTACACACAGTTGAGCACGGGCCTTTGGTGGGTGTCTACTGAGATATATTTCTCACACCCTATTTGGGTCATGCTTTTCGGCCAAAACATATTACGTTTCTATAGGTGTAGATAGGGGCAAGAGCCCCTATACAGGTACTTGACTGTTGCTGAGGAGTATGAGGGCATGGGACCGAGCCTAAGCTCACGATGCCTCTGCCAGTTGTTTTCCTTTGTTTTGTTGTACTCTGTATTTTGTTGTACTGTATCGATGTATAACATGTTCTGGCTGTTTTTTTATAACTTGTGACATGTTTCATATTTTAAATATTGTTGGCTATATCATCTGTAGTTGTTTATTTCAGTTGTGCATGGTTTACTGCTTCCACTGTCTTTGTATGTTTATTTTGTATTCCACTGCGCTACACTTTGACAAATGAGGGCATAGTTTCCCCACTACCAGACCTGGGCCCTCGCTGCTAGTCGACAGCCTCTGGCGTTTGGGGAAATGTGCTTGAGGTCACGTGGCGAACCAGGCTCGGGGCACCCGTTGGGTGGCACCCGGGTCCGGGATGTTACATATTATTTCACAGTTATGTGTAAATTTAATGTGATTTTTAAATTTTTTATTTTCAATTTTAATATGCATTTATATTTATATACATAATATCTCCATTGACTTGATTTTAAATTCCATTATATGATATTTTTAATGGTTTATCATTTCACATTTTCTTCTTTGATTCATGTGTTATATTATACCCATGTTATATGTTATGTTGTTTAATTATTTCCCCTCTAAAATGTTATATCATGTGTCATCTCATTTTTATTATATCCAATATTTTTATTTGAATTTATTCTTTTACAATGATTACATTTCAAAAGTTACCAAATCAATATGAATTTTTATGATTCTATCTCATAGTATTTTGGGATATGCTATGTTTATAGTTACTTTAGGTGATATCATATGAAATTATTTTATTTAATAATATTTTTTTATTTTGTGCTTATGATTTTCTTTTGCATGTTCAAATTATATTCCCTCTGATTTTAATAAAAAATCATAAATATGTTATTTAAAACTAATACTGATTTTGTAATTTCTTTTACATTGGGAATATTTATGTTCTATATCCATTTTTAAAAATAACAATATATAATTTTCTCATTTCCATATCATTTATTTTATAATTTTCTTTTTAATATTTCATTGGTGTTATATAGAAAGGCCTTTAAAAGATAATTTTGCACTATTTTTCCTATGAATAATTTAGACATTATTTACCAAACAGTAAATAGAATTTTTTATTTAAAAATATATTATTTAAATGTAACTTTCACTCATCATTCAGATTTTTAATGGAAAAATATTTGACATGTTTAAAATTTTATATTAAAAAAATCTTACACTTAGAATATTGATTTAATAAAAGTGATTTTCAAAGTAGAAATGTGAATCAAACTAATTGAAGTTACATGATACATTATTTATGTACTCTATGTATATATAGAGATAATTTTATGTTTCATGAGGTAATTAAGGGGTTTTTAATTTTTTGAGAAATTTATCTAGGTGGATAGTTTGTGCACAGTCATCACAAATAGGAGAGTGTCTCTATAAAATAATGAATCCTTTTGATATAGGGACTGTAATAATGCACTATTGGTGAATATTTTGGAAAAACCATGTGGTTAATCGGAATAATCCATGTGAAATTACTATCATTAAGGCAATATATTGTTCATCGTTATCACATAGTATGACTACGTTTGTTGAGTAACCATTCACTATGTAGTTATAGATTTGAAAATAATAGATCTAATCCATATTAAGTACATAGACCACATTTAATTTCATAATATTCCCTAATATCAAATTATTATTTATTACATGGTTTAAGAGGAAATCCCAACCGATTCGAGGAAAAGATTTGGGTGATTCAATTCCTGTTGGAGATACAGTTTCACAACTATGTCTCAGTTCTTGGCCGTTCTTCATAGATATATCCTTTGTATCCTTATACATGGAACCATAGATCTAATATACAATTTATATAACCACATTCAATTATTTAAATTTTCATGTTTTATACATGGATTTATTGATGGATATGAGGTCTATTCTTTGATTTATATAATCAAACTTTAATTCTTCATTTTCTCTAACCATCGTGAGGCTAGTGGATTTTCTCTTAACCAAACATGATTATTACATGATGGATTTTCTTAAAAAACGTTATTATTGAAATGATAGTGAAATTATAGGAATTTTTGTTATGAAAATATTTAGTGATGTTTTTGAGAAAATATAGAAAGTTAATGTTTTTGAGAAAACTTCATTGATGATAATTTAAATATTGAGGTTTTAAAATTAATATTTTGATTGGATACATGGAATATGGTTTTGGAAATGTTTAACAGAATTAAACATTTTATGTGAAATTTATTTGAATATATTTTGTTGTACATTTTTTGTGACATTATTTTCACTGGATATAATGTTATGGAAGGGGGTGTGTATCATTCGACCACCTGGTAATAGATTCAATTTGATGACATTGTAGATCGACGAGAGACCATTCATGATTATGGAACTCTACTATGGGCTTGCATGTGTGGATGTGCTGATGAGTGGAATAATGGAATGTGTATGACCAGTGAAATTATAAATGTTTTAATGATTTGTTTTATTTCCTTCAATGGAAAACCCTTTTTTGTTTTGTATAAAATGTTTTATCTATTCTTATTTAGTTTTAATAAATTGTGTTTGTAATTTCATATCACATTCTTGTGCGTTGGGAAGTTATCATGGATTTACTATCTAGTTCAAACTTTCCCATTGATTTGTAATTGATGTGAATTTTTTGAGGTCATATATCATGTCATAGAGGATAAAAACATTTCTGGGCCCTCCAGTGATGCTTATGAATACCATTGGAATTTCTTTTCAGGATAAAGATTGGAGAATATTGGGAGTTGTGGGTTGGATGTATTTTTATATTTTGTTTTGGGTATCATTTGATTTCATTGAGTATCCAAATTGTATTTCACTAGAACAATGATTTGGTTATTTTCATTGTTATTTTTTTAGTTTTAATTATTTTTACCCATTTATCATATAATGATTTTTTTGTTATTATTTTGTGGTTTTATTTTTTATCTTTAAAATAGAATATTATATGTCAAATGGTAATAAGGCCCTTGGAATTTATTATTAGCCTTTTGTGTTCCATCATCGCAAGAATCTGGAGCTTACTGTTGGGCCTGATGGCATTTTTTAAAAACATGGAGGAAGAGCCTTCACTTAGGATGCTTCGTGTTTCGAAAACAGTGGGACATCCCCTTCCCCTCCCCCCCTCAAGATTTCGAGGCCAGTGGGTGTGATGGTTTCCCCTAGAGGTTGGCTTCAATTTCAATATGGATGGCTCCTACAAAGTGGGCATTTGTCATAGTGGAGGGGTTGTGCGGGACCATAAGGTAAGTGTGTTTCTAGCCTTTGAGACCCACTATGGGATTGGATCTAGCATTCAGGTTGTTGCCAAAGAATTTCTGTCTAGAATCATGCTAATCATCCATAACAATAGAAAGTTATCTCGCATGGATATTGATTTTATGATCATTCACTGCTCCCCTACAAAGTAATGATCGAACTCCGTGGTCGATATCTTAATCATAAGAAAATGCAGAGCTCTCTTTAGCAATGATATTATGGATTCTCATAACTGGCGTGAATGGAATAAAGTAGCATATCATTTAGCCTTTGAAGATGACCAAATCCATGAAGTCACCAGCTTGATCAACATTTCTTTCTTTAAACCTGAGGGACTATCATTTATTCAAGGAGATTCCATAGGCCTTCATTACTTTAGTCCTCTTTATACACTATCAACTTTCTTAATTGTCTCCTTCTTTCTTGTCTCATTCATTTCATTCCATAAAAATTGAATCGTTGATGTTGATGTGGGTTCTGGGAAGATATCAGTTTAAGACACATCATTATTTGTTATATAATCATTATGGGTAAAAATGATGCAAGTTCCAAAATATGAATTCATAGTAAGACATCCAATTATGAATTAATTTTTCATAATTGATTTATTGATTTATTTAAATGATATTAAGTAATTATTTTAAAAAATTGAAAATGTTTTCAAATGGTAATATTTTTAAATACCTGGTGCTTGTTCATCACAAAATGTTTCACATGGTTTAATATTGAATAGTGTGATTACAGAACATGTTGTTTTTGTAAATTGGAAAAAAATAAGTCATTTTTAGTAGTGAATTACATTAAATGGGGTTATTTTTAATTATATAAATTGAATTTGGGTTAACACCATTGGAATCAATATGAAATGGCTGTAGATAATATGGTTACACGACATCCACATGTGATCCAATAGTTGGCCCGAAGCATTCTCCATGATATTGGGGACATGTAAAATAGAAACAATAAAATATTCCTTGAAACATGGATCATTCTACACAGTCGTAAAACTAGACTCCACCCATCATTTTTCGGGCATTTCTAGCTAGAAATGGATGATGTGCATCTAAAAATAATTAATCAAATTTTCGATTTCCTTAAAACCCCATCAGAGCTAGAGCTGATTTTAGAAATATATACTATAGAGTATTATACATGGTATTGGTGGTATTTATTATTTCTTTATAAATTGTGCTAATTCATAGAATGAGTGGATTTTTATTAATTTTTTAAAAAAAAATACGTTTTCACTTTTTAAAAATTTGTACAATAGATGACTCATTTAGATTGTAGTAAGATAATCTATTAATAATAGATTATAAACCTAAATATATTAATATAGACCATTCTAACCAATTTTTTTTTTCAAATTTGTCCTTGTAGACATAAATTTTGCATTCATGTTTGAATGAAAATATTTAGTTAATCGTATTCATCCACTATATTAAAAATTAACCACAAGTGGCCAATACCATGATGATGGGAAAAAGAGACCACTAGAGAATCATGGTTGGGGAATCTTTATTAATCACATATAAATATTTGGGAACTAGGTTTCTAGAAACAAATAGTAGAGGGACTTATATTCTTAATGGGGTTGTATATCCTTGAATCTAACAATGGAATTATCCAACATTCCTCCTTCACTAAAGTGTAATCTTGGATATTTTCTTTTCTGGTTATTTTTAGAATGTAAGGAAATATTGTTAGAAACCTCATAAACCACGTCACAATGGAAATCTAGCATGGCATAATCAGGTATATTATCGTTGGGAGAAATAGTCGGGTTCTTGATAAACATTTAATATTTATCAAACAAAATATAATTCAACAACATGTGTGATGTTGTGTATCTAAAATCCGTAGAATTTAGGATGTCATAGTGATTTTAGGAACACTTTGACTACCCAAAAAATGAAATCCCAATAAGGTAATAAAGGGAAAACTATAGTGAGTATGGAACTATTTATAAATAAGAAAGTGATCGTGGATTATCAATTAGGGTCATCAATGGTGAGAGGTATGATTATTTTTAATTCAACCCTTATGATTAATTAGTATGATACAGACATTTCCATATAAACTTTTCCTTATATATAGTTTTCTAATAAGATAATATTTTTTGAAGACTCATTCCATTTTTTAATTAGACGCCCCTTTGGGACAGTGATGGTTTCATCCCTTTAAATGTGTAGTTTGTTTGATAAACATCAATGAGACAATGTTTGTATAGTTTTTTCTATGATAGAGATTTGTTCATATGACATGAAAAATGTACTTCTATAACTACCTTATTAGTTTTCATTTAATAACATAGCATCCATCTTTGGGATCAAAGAAAAAAAATCTTATAATAGTGGGTTTGTTCCATGATGCTGTTCCTGAAAATTTTATTCGGTTTCCACCAAAATGAGAAGTATAGTATATGAATTATGTCATACTGGCGAAAAGTCCTAATACTCTTATATCTTATCAGATAACGAAAATATAATTGAGGAAAATGAAGGATCAATTGGATGTGATGGAAAGTAGAGGGTTCATCTGAACAATAAAATATCCATGGGAAGCACCAATTCATTTTGTGTAGAATGAGGATAAAACTATTAGGAATTGTGTATATTATCATAATCTTAACCATGTTTTGATAAATAATTTTTATGCACTTCCAATAATCAATGAACATTTATATCTATTGTGGGAAAACAATTGATATCTAAAATTGAGTTTCATTAAATATATCACTGAATATGGGTTCAAAAGGAGGATAATTTAGAAACAAAATTCCGAGGAATATATATCTAATATGAGATTGTTGTTGTGTTTTTTTTAAGAAATCACCATATGTCATTTTGGAATTCATGAATTTTAGATTTTTTTGGTAACTAGATTACATTATTTTGGTGTTTTGTGTTGATATACTGGTTAATTCTTGGATATTTTTATATCATTATTAATAAATGGCACTATTGTTATATATATTTTCGGATCATCATCTATACTCCATATAATCAACATGTGATTTCTTGATAGAAGAGATACTTTATCATGGACATTTCATATCTCAAAAAGTTGTATCTATATATTTTGAAATGATATATGATGTTAAATCATGGAAACCACTAAATAATGTCTTTGAGAGTCATAGTTCTCTTGTATTAATGATATTATATATATATATATATTTCTGTGACTTTTCACATTTGGAATCACCAATCGTAGATTAAATGAAGAAAATCATTCCATTAAAATATGACGAGGATTTTCAGAAATACAACATATATATACTGATTTTATTTTTTGAAAAACAATCTTTAAATTTATAGATTCTAAATAGGACATAAAAGTCTATTGTGACTCATTGGAAGTTTCTTTTAGATGTTTTCTCTAACAAGGAGATTATGTTTATGAATAAAGTTTATTTCATTTATCATTTCAATATAAGAAATACCCACCAAATTAATTTTAATTAGATTTTGTTGTCCATGATTTGAATATTTTTCATATTACCTCTTTGGAGAGAAATTTACATTATTTACATATTATTATATTTTGAATAAAATTTCAAAATTTTATTTTAATTTATGAAATCACATAAGTATGGAGTATCTAATAGTGTTTGAGATATATTTTATTATTACCCCATGTAATGGGAACATTGTTGAATTATAATTGAGTCATACTTTATATGAAAAATTGGAGGAGGATTCAAACCAGTGGTATATAAATCTAGTCAGATTAGACATGCACCTGGATTATACAAACCTGGGTAATGTTGTAGTATTCTTTAGGGTTTATTTATATATTGGTCTTGAATGATATAATGTTTGTGATATCAGATTCTTAATATGTTTCTATGATTTCAAAACAAAATTTTTCATAGACCATTTAGTGATGGAAGATGGATGGAAGTTTGTTTTTGAGGTTTATTAATCAGATCATGGTACCTTTAGTTTTTTTTAAGATCATCAAAGTCTCTATCCCCATTCAAGATGGGTTGCAAATTTTAGAATTTAATAACTGTAGAGAACTATAAGTGAAATTTTTTTGTGGGATGGCATGAAAAAGGATATTAGAGAATTTTTTGGAGATTCCACATCTCTGTATTAGAAAATGGGGAGAACCAATGAAAGGTTGGAATTTTGTATTCTTTATTAATTATGATGTTAAAGTGGGAGTATATAGCTATGGTTTTTTGGAAATCATCGCAATTACCGGTAAGGAAACATGGGTACATATATATAATTATGGTTAGACTAATAATGTTATCTCATTTTATCCATATTTTTGAATCATATATGGTGGAATAATTGTCCCAAAATAATATCCAAGAATTTATAAAGCATAATTTTGTTTATTTCTTTATCGTATCTCACCAAGACCCTAGCATTACATCTCATTTTTTGAAATCTTTAAAGATATCCCCTGTGACTCCGTTGACTATAATCAAAATGTATCTTCCCCTAATGGATATATAATATTAAAGAATGATACAATAATTTGAGGATAGTATTTGGTATTATGTAATTAAATTTTCTATCACATGGGGGGATAACATGTTATTTGTGGAGTTCTCATACAAAAACACTTCATAAGACTTGATACATGTGGCTACTTATGAATAATTATATGTGGGACTTTTCATTCTTTTATTTTTATTGTTGAAAATTTGAGATACATCAGCAGTGTGACACAAACTCTTTCAAGTAACAATGTAAAATAATCTATTTATTAGAAAGATAATGGTGGCAACATTGGGTCATCATAAATTTTATGCAGATCATCATCAGTGACCTTTTTAATTTGAGTTCAGTGATCATGTGTTTGTTAGATTCTCTATAATAATTGGGTAATATATTATTAGAATGTATAACATGTTGTATTTTATGTACATAGTCTATTTTGATATAAATGAATGATTATGTATCTTGTAATATCCGTTGTCATTCCCATGATGGTTTAATTGTGTTCTTGATGTATCTCATTTAAATAAGTATCAATCAAATCAAAATCATTTTGTTAAATTGGATCACATTGAATATGATCTGGATGCAAAGTTTATTCATGTGATGCTATGCACTATGGATTTAAAATAGAATCTCTTTAATTGGAGAATAATTAGTCTATGGTAGGTATTTTGGAAACATGATTAGATTCATAATGAAGCATGGAAGCATGAAAAGGAAATATTTGATAAGTGTCCTGAACTCTTCTAGGTGAACTCTTGTTTTGTATAGTCATGGGATGGAATGTCAAATGGTGGGGAGAATACATCACCCCGTTTTTTAGAAAATGACCAAATACTTGTGTATATAAAGTGTATTAAATGATACAGTAATTATTGAATAGGTTTGGAGGAGATTTGACATAGTTTTTATAAATTTATAGAGGATTATAGTTTGTTCAAAATTATTAGAAACTATGTATCACATTAAAAAACCGTGAAACAATTCACAGTAGCAATAGTATCACTAAAAAATTGGTTCATAGTTTTTAAAAAACATGTGGATTATTTGTATAAACTATGTGTTAAAACTATCAATAATACAATATCCTGTGAATGGTTGGAGAATAGTTTTATTAATTTCATAACCAAACCACAAAACCTATAGATTTGGATCCTAAATACATGGATAGAATTCAAATTTAGTGCTTTGATCCCTTTATTAGTTTTTTAATCAACAAAATTTTAAAATTTATTTTTCACCCATTGATTTAAAGGTTATACATATGATCTATGGTAATGTATTTGGATATTCAAATCCCATTAGAGATAAAAATACCTCAGAAAGTCTTTTTTCTTGGTTTTTTCATAGATAACTTTTCTTGTTTATTCTTAGAATCATAGATCTAATCCAATATGGAATGATCGATGTTCCTTCATGGGAAATTTGATGTTTTATGGAAGGATCTGTGGATGAAAATGAGAAGAAAGACAATACCTATAGTAATGTTGTGTCATTAATCTTTTTATTACAACTGTTGTATGGTGGGTGGTATCACTATCGACTCCACATGATCCAAACATGGAGTTATAACATCGAAAGAAATTATTAAAATTATTGTTGAATTTTGGTGATTTTTGTTTGAAACCTAATTAATAATGGGTTTGATAATTTATTGAAATTATATGGTTTTGTGGAAAATTCATTTTTGATGATAATTTAAAAATGAAAATTTTTCTATTCTTATTTTATTTTGTTACATGTTGAAAATTTTTCTATATTTTTTAAATAAATTAAAGTTTTATTAGAAATATCATTCCATGGATTTTGGAATAAATGGTCTTAATGAGTTCATTATAATTAAACATGCCCCTATAAATGGTCGAGATATATTAAGGAAAATGGTATTTATTACCTCATAATGACAAGGTCGATATAAAAGAGACCGCTGAGGATTATGGAACTATCACCTGGGAATGTATTTGTAGATGTTTGGATGTTTCTAATCATGGAATGGGTATTCCACCTAATATGATAAATTTTTTAAGTAATATATATCTACTATCCATAGAAATATGTTTTGTATTTTATATAAACATTATTAAATAATCTAAATTATTTTCTATAAAATTTACTAAATAGTTCTTGTACTATTTTCTTGGATTGAGAATTAAATTCAGAAATGATATTAAATTTACACTCACCACTGCTTGGATTATATGGTTTGTTTAAATATTTCATTTATGAGGACACATATAATTAAATGTTATATTAGTTCTATTGTATCACATCTTGATACCATCAGTGTGTATTTTCAAATTAGAGCATGGAGCTGGCTGGTTGTTTCTAGTTTGATTTATATTGTCACTTTGGGTTTTGTTGTCTTTTGATTTTGTCAGTTCTGTCACGTGGTTACTAATTGAACTTTGATTTTGTTTTTTTCTTAGTAATATTTTGAGTTATATTACTAAATAATAAATAATAATATACTTTTTTTGGGTATTGTATTATTGTTTGTATATTTATCATTTAAAGGAAATATAATCTCTATTTCTTTATTCCCTTGAAATTTATGACCAGTTTTTGGTGTCTCAGGGATGTCACCTTAGGCCAATAACAGTACTAAATATTCTCAGGACAATAGGTGATGGGTGGGATGTTACAAATAGTTTTTTTCCCCACAGATATATTTTTATATATTTTAACAATATTTTCACTCTTCAAAAATAAAAATGAATGATTTATACTATTATCCATTATAGATATGTTTTAATGATATAATCCATATTCATTCTTTTAGTGGATTATAATTTCATAAAAAAATATTTTCATGCATAAAAATTAATTTCCATAGGTAAATTAACATATCAATGAGCAACAAATATTTTTATGTTTGAAAATAATTCCTTTTTTGAGTTATGATTTTGATATGGATTAGGGAAATTGTTTACGATTTTGGGTGACAATGATTTTTCTCATAGTGATGAGTGTTCTTGATATATCTCACTAATTCATTGGGTAAATAGATAGATTTAACGTGTTATAGGATTCTCTATAGAGGTTTTTTTGAATAATGAATATATTTAATTCAATTTATAATAGTAATTTTAATATTGACATGAAAATAATGTTCCATGTGACCAATTTTTTCATAATTATTACCCAATTTTGTATGGGATCCTTTTAGTAATGTCATTTTATGAATTAAAAATATTTTTCCTTGAAAAATGATTTTAATTTATTTTTATGTGATATTAATATAATTAATTTCATAAAGTTTTATGAATAATATTTGATAAAAATGATATCATTTTCTAAATTAAATTATAAAAATATTAAATATAATTTTTATGTCTGTGTTAGCATATTGATTTTTTGATAAATATTGAACAAATTTTATTTTTATTGAAAACTATTTTTTATTTTGATGTATTAACAAGGTCACAATATATTTTAGATTATAAATAAAATTTATTTATTTCCATTTTAATTAAATTAATTCATTTAATATTATTATAGTCATAATTTTACTCTATGTTTGCAAATATACTTTTTTATAATTAGAAAATTATTTTTCCAAAAAACTATTTTTCCTTAAATATTAAGACTTTTTTTAATTATATTACAACTATTTAATGAATTTAATTTTTATATAATTGATTCAATATTTTTGATCTCCTTAATTAATAGTATTTAATATGTTTATCATAATTTTCTTCACAATGAACATTTAAAACAATAAGAAATTTATTACCACATTTAAGGTTAAAACATATTTTCTATGGGATAAATTAATGATTTAAGGGTAAAATGACAAAAATATATACAGGTAATCTTTTTATGAAATATTTCATCAATATATCATAATATATTTTTATATGGTATATTTTGGATCCATCATTCTTGATTAATATAAAAATATCTTTTAATCAATTAAAAAATAAAAGTGTTTCCTCCCCCACATATAAATGACACCCCAACTACCTTCTCTCAATAATTGAAGATAATTATTTTTTATCCAATACCTAACAAGATAAAATTTTATCATCATTAACAATGTCCTCAATTCCCTATTTTTACTAGAAAATCATCATATGATGGATCTATCTTTAAAGGTAAAAACTATATCTTAATATTATTTATAGTTCTTAACAAATAATTTTCATAATATTTCTTATTTTTACTCTATCAAAATTTCTTTGTCCATGATTAAGTAACAAAATATTTTCATTTAAAAAAATATGATGTTATTAAATGGATTTAATGACCAATATCTACCTTCGCTTCCATCAAATGTGAAATGAAACCATCATTCATTTGTACATAAGACTACTGCCACATGAACCATTATAATTTATTTTAGATCTTTGCCTCCCATAGATGGTCATTAGGATTGATTTAATGTATATTTTTTTTTTCAGGACATCATAATCATTCTATAATGATATTATATATTACATTTTTTTACATTTCCATCCAATGAAATATGAGAACACTGTTTGTGAGTATCGTTATATTACCACCTCTATGAAGTGATGTGGTTTATTTTTTATCAACACACTACACACACGATATATATAATTATATTTATAGATAAAATATTTTATTTATTATATAATAATAATTTAATGAGACAAAATCATACATCATAATTATCCCTCATCATATTTGATTAAAGATAACATTACTCAAGTGTATGTATGTCTCCTCATGTCGAAGATTGTGGAATAAATCAATTTTCAAATCCATATTTTATGTTTTTTATTAATAATATAATTATTATATAAAATTGATAATTATTTCATTATTTTTTATTCTTATTATGTCATAAGGACCTATGTTACCATTTTAGACATACATATGTTTTTTTCAATAATAAACTGATCATCCTCAGAACTACTGACGTAATATTAACCAATTATGTAATTAAATATTTCATTACAATAAAAGAATAAAAACAAATTATAAATTAACATTACTAAAAAAGTATTAAATAAGTAAATAATTAATATATTTTTAGTATACATGAGTTATATGAAAAGTAATGAATTTCTGGGATTAGGGTAAGGGATTTCATCTCATATTCACTTCATTGCCGAATGTTTTGAGGTTGTAGAACTAATTTAGTTATTATGGTGTTTATAATTCACATTTTAATAGATTTATCAGGAATTAATTATTCATATTTTTATCATATGTCACAAATCAAATTAATTCAAACTAATGTATTTGAATTTAATGATACAATGTAGTAAGTGGGTTTTCCTTATATTCACTTTAGTAGGGAAGGTTTAAATGTTATAAACCTATTTTCATTTATCTATATTTTATAATACCATTTCTTACTTTATATCATTAATATTTCATAAATAATGATATTGTGTGGTTCAATTTATGTTATTTGATCAACAGATATTTGAAATGTATGTTACTATATAGAAATGGGTATTTTAACAAAATTTAAATTCATTGAGTTATATTATATATTTATTGATTGTATTATGTCATTATTATTTGTAAATTTAAATTTTTTGATATTTTTTTAATTTCTATTTTTTTTATTTACATTTGTTACAATTAAGTATACCATTGATTCATTCTCAAATTTAGTAATATGATTTGTGTAAGGGTTTATCTTGTAAATTTTTCTCCATTCATACCTTTGTTATGTTATGTACCTATATTATTTTTATGGGTATTATGTTATTCCATTTTGATAGATATGTCATCATTATCATAATTTTCACTATATTTCCATTTTAATTTAATGTAATCCTTTCACGACGATTAAAATTTTAGTGTTACTAAAATGGTAAATATTATTATGATAAAATATCATCTTATTTCATGATATTTTTCTTAAATGATTATATTAGATGGATCATATGATATTATTTTCATGATACAAATATAATTTATTCTACTATGGTTATTAATTTTTTCAACATGTTATGTTTCAGTTCCTTCTTTTTGATTAATAAACATTCAAAATATTGCTTCGAAATTATACGTGACTTATATCTTTATTTAGATCAAGAATCAATCTATTACATATTAATAGTATCCAAAAAATTCCTTGCATGATCATGTAAAAATTTAAATAATTTGATAACGTAATTTTTATGTTTTTCATAAATTTTTAAAATTACATTTTTTAAAGAAATCATTATAATTTTTTAAACAAATTTTGAATTTCATTTCCATTGGAATAAAGAAGTTATTATTTTAACATGTATGGAATGAAATTATTTTACAAAATCATGAATATTTATACATTAGATTTTCCATTAAAATAATCCATGAATATTTTCAATTAAAACACCATTCTTAATATTTTGGAAATTTTTTCTTTTTAAAAATGAATTTGAAGTGGATATTATTTTTCCAAAAATATTTTTTTAATGGTATTTTACTGATATTTATATTCATCAACGAAAAACCCTTTCTTTTACATATGATCTTTTTGAGATATGTTGTAATGAAACCCTTATTTTTATCAATATTGAATGATTATGAGTATTTTAATGATATTGTCATAGATACCTTTTTCATAGGTATATGTGCCTATGAATGAACAAAAATTATTATTATGTTAGAAAGTAAAAGCTTTCATGTTTTATTATTATATTATTATTCTCAATCAGTATATATGATGTTGGGTTAGGACAAAATTGCTCATAATAATATGTGATATTGATATATCACTCCAATGAATTGGGTAAATATATAGAGTTAACATGTTATAGATTTATTTAAAGATATTGTCGAAATTTATTAGGTTGGTTAATCGATTTGTAAGTGTTATTATAATAGACATAAGAAAATTATATTCCATGTTATTGAGAAATTTTCATTATGCTTGTATAAAATTATGTTTGATCCGATCAATGAGCATAGATTTCATAACCCTTATTATTTTGACATAAAATGAATTTTTTATTATCTAAATTCTTTCAATAATGTATCATTAATTTTGATCTTTCTTTTTATCATTAGAAATACTCTTATCCTATGATCATGTAATTTGATTTTTTCATCAAACTATTACACACATCTTATTCTTAGTAGTGAAATTCTATTTTCAATTATTTTATATACCCTTATTGATCATTTTTACCCACCCATCTTATGTTTCCTCTTCTATAGTTTGTGATCTAGAATTATACGCATTATTTTTCTAATAATATTAAAATATCTTAAGAAATTAGTTAGATATAATGTATATTTTTAGTGTCTTCCAGTTAATTTAATGATGTTGTTATGTAATAGTTTTTCTTAATTCTCTAACATACATAACAAAAATTATCATTTTTTATGTAAGTGAGTCAATATTTCATTTTGATATTATATCTATTGAAGGGATAAAATTGGGTGAATTTTATAGGTTTCAATACTAGAAAAATAATGATATTGTTTTTAGAATGAGAACCAGATGTGCTTGTAAAACGATGTTATATTCTATCTGGGTTCTATCAATGATATATTTCACAGAATATAAATTGTGTGATCCTTATTTGAAGGGTAATCCAAACCAATTTCCATTGAAAACAAATTAATATTTTTCTCCCTATTAAACCCTATATTTTCTTCTATGGATTTATTTAGAACATATAAATTTTAATTTTACTGGAAATCTAAATTCTTATGATCTTGTGGATAACTATTTATAGTTAAAATTAGTGTATTTATTGGCACATAAATTGGAATTATATCAATTTTTTCATATTATGAAAACTCTATTGAGAACCATAGTGAACATAACATTATAAATTATATATATTATTAAATAAGAGGTTTTAAAAATAATGATTTTGTAATGTTATCCCCAAACAAATTCCAGTCAAAACCTATTCACTCTTAGAACTCCTTAAAACATTAGAGTAATTTAGATTTGAAATATGAACCTTCATGAAATTTTCTGAACTATGCATAAGGAATTTGACCAACCCATTTATTATTTGGAAGATGATATGAATACTTATTGATATATAATTAATAGGTTCATAATAAGTCCACTTTTGAAGAAAATCCATATGAAAAATAGAATGGATGAATGCCTACAATGAATAACATCAAATTGTTTTATTGTAAAGTATTTGTTCATAAAAAATGAGTCTCAACAAAATTCCTCCCAAGAGTGATGAAGTAATTTTTATATATTCTTTCACATATTGTAATGTATATACAGTGATTAGTAAACCAACTAATGTGATGTATGAATCATTTAGTTCAATTTTGATGAAATAGATCAATTTGAACATAATGATTCCATAAAAAATAGTCTGTATATATGTCAAATTTTAATATCACTAACTCATAAAAAATATTGGATGTTCTATTTATTTACATTATAAATTTCACATTTTAGAAAAAAATGACCAGCCTAATCCTAAATAATATTTGTAAAAAACATGTAATTCTATTCCAAAAAACTATAAAAAACCCATAAATATCAACATATAGAATATTTCGTAGGTGATCATGATAAAATGAACACAAACATGAGATACACTGAGAAACATGGTTTAATATAAAGTCATTATATCTTAGTCTAAACCTAATTACATCAAGGAAAAACATTATGGAGAGAATTGGGAAACTAATATGCAAGTATGAATCATTCAATTTGAAAGGAATACTTTGTTACATCATTTGAACAGACCCCAAATCTACCTGATTATTAGCACTAAATGGTTATACATAAATGCATTTGATAAATCATTAAATTTTTTTAAATCAGTATATATTGGATGCATAAGGTTAACTTCAAGAAGAACGTATTTACCACAAATACACCTTTTCACTATAAACAACAATTGAATACCTTATACTATTATTATCCTAAATATATCAACTAAATTAGACAAATTATAAAATTGATGTTATGATATATTTATTAAATGAATATATTTCATATAATGTTATTAATAAAAAACCATTATATTTTCATTCCCTGATTTTTATGTAATTCTTTCCAACATTAAAAATAAATTTATTGTATAAAACATGCTCTATCGGCTTTCTAAAATAAGTTCATTTTTTTAAATTAATTTTTTTTAGAAGGGTAAGATGATACTATCATATTTGGGAAAATTATTTTAAATGTTTTTTAATTGTTTAAAATATATGTTTATGAAATAATTTTTTTATTTAAAATATCATTTACATATTGAATTTTCAAAATTAATTTCATCTCAGTTTGATAGGATAAATAAAAATTTTCCATATATTTCAAAAGTTTCTACATATGGATGGAATTATCTAAAATAAATGGAATTATAAAAAATAAACTTTAAATTTTTATGGTATGGATAAAACTAAAAAATTATACACAAATGTATATCACCTGAAAACAATATTTGGTTGAAATAAAGAAATAATTGGATCAGTCATATTAAAGAGTTATATTTGGGAACTTATTAAATTCAACCATTAAACGACCTCATGTTATGTTTAGTTTATCTATGTATAATCTTTAGAAAGAAAGAACTAGGGAATATATTCATTATATAGTTAAAGGTATTTTAAAATACCTTAATGGTAAACCCATTTTTAGGGTTTTTAAATCTAGATTAAATTCTGTTGGGTTTTATTGTTAATCGTATTATAATTTTTTTTATTGTAAGTAAAATCAGAACATCACATCGAGTATAGGATACCTAATGGGATTTTCAGTCATGTTGTTGTGAAAAATAGAAAAATTACATTTCATTTTATATAGCTAAAGATTGATAGATAGATCTAGGATGTTTATGTTCATGTATATTATGGGGATGAAACATTCTCTATAAGACAGTGCATATCAATTTAGACATGTCCCAATAAAATGCGACAATATGAGGGAAATTAATACTTCAATTATTATTTTATCAAAATAATGGAGTGAGTATATAGATTTCATATATCAATTTTAGACAGATATTTTTTAACAAGTTTATTTTAATCTGAATTCCATTGGAATAGAATATCAACTTTCAAATATATTCACAAACCATAAGAGTATTGTGAAATTATGATATATCAGATAAGAATTTAGAATAATTATTTATTTGTGACACATTATTATCTTAATTTTTATTCAATAATGATTCAATACTCTACTACACATCCTGGATTTATATTTACTAAATATTCAATAAATATTTTTATTCTCATCATAAGGGTATTTTTTGACTACACTATGTTAAAAAATAATTCCGGTTAAACTAAATCATGTTTTATGAGTTCATGAAATCCATATTAAATGAATGAAGATCTTATATAGACATACTACTATGGATATTCTTTTATAAACATTGGTTTCTATGGAATTTATTCTAGGGGAATTTTTCTATGGAATCTGGCTTCTAAGAAATTCTATATCTCATTGATAGAATTTTGGAACAATAAATCCTCCATATTTAATTTTATAATATTTAATTATTTTACCTAAATTTTTATTATTTACATATTTACTCAAAAGAAATGTTTTTATAACAACTCAATTTTTTATATGAATTTTTTCTTTTAAAATCCACTATCTTATGTGGACTCTTTATCATTATATTAATGATCATTTGATACGATCTTTGAATATCTTCATTAGATCCACCACACTAATCGTGATGGTAAAATTTCTTTTGGTATTATATTTTAATAAAGAATAGATAGAAACAAAAAGAAGAAAGGTAGCCTTATCATTTTCATTATGCCATGAAACCTCTATCTTTGAACTTCAGAAAGGCTCTAAGAAAAAATAGATTTTGAATGATTGATGTAAAATTGATCAATTATTTTAAAATCTAACCAAGATCATGGGATGATTGAATATATTATAATAAAATTTCATCCTTTTACCATGTTTTTTAAATAAATTTTAATTAAATGACCAGTTTTAGATTAATTAACCTAAATATTATATGAGAACATATATGGATGGATATGAACTATTAATTTATTAAAAATAAGGGGAAAATTCATAATGGTACCTAATAAAATTTATTATGAATATTTTAAAATCAATTATATGATTAATAATTAAAGATTTAATATTTAAAAGGCTCTTTAGGATCGTATTAGAGTTAAAAATATGAAGATGCTAAATCTTATTTAACATGTGTGGGAATGTTGGTTGTAGATGAAGTTTATATAACATCCTATCTATCCCATAAAAGGATACATTAGGATAGTATGAAATCATGTTGGGTTTTAATTTTGAATGTTAATGAATGGGGTAAAATTATATCTAGAATGATAGGTAATAAGTCACATGTGGGAGTTCCGTATTCCAGTATCTAAATATTAATCCTCAAAATACCCAATGTATTTATACGCATTTCGGAATATTAATAAGTGTATCCAAGTGAAACAAAAATAAGTATTATTTATATTTAAGAATTTTTAAAAGTCATTGTACTTTTAGAATAATGATGTTATATTTTATTCCCTTGAAGAATGTATGGGTTGTATTTAGTGAGTAAATTTTTTATAATTTTGATCCAATTAAAAACCCTCTAATAGATTCAGTTATAACTGACACATGTTAGGAACAAGAAAATGATTCTGAGTATTCTTAAGATGTATAATTGGATGAAAAAGATTATGTTAACTAACTGATTTGGATTTAGAGGCCATTAAATTGTATAAAGTTAAACAAATTATATCTATTGGTTTAGATAATGAAGTATTGAGGGCTAATGAAGATGAAAGTATTATTTGTCCTCCATTTTTAGAATGATGAACCCTAGCATTGAAAATATATTTCAGACCAGCAAACTACCTTAATTGTATTCAATATTATGATGTAGATTTATGTTTATTTTAGTTTTTAGAAACTTATTTTTCTTTTATTGAAACTTATAATAATCAAACTCAATATATGAGCCTAACCATTGGGTCAAATCTTGTGGCAGAAAAGGAGATCATCCTCTATGGGGGTGAAATATGTATTCTCTTACCTAATTGTAATTAATTATTCTAACCATGAGACTGATGATGATTTGGCTGAGGACCATCCTATAATAGAAAGTCCACATGTACAAGAAAAAAAATTAAATTGTCTTATTTCTTTAATTCTAGAATGTTCATTGTTAGTAAAGATTCCTATGAAAAAATTATTGATTATATCTATCTAAATATAAATTTTCATAGAAGAGAAAATATTGAAAAAATAGTTCTTCAAGTATGTGTTTATATATAAAAATTTCCTTTTTCCAATAAAAGGGAATTATTTGGTAGGAAAAATCCTTATAGATCAATTAGATCTCTAATTCCATGCACTTCCACTATTATAAAAAATATTTTTTTAAGAATTAAAATTAAATCAAAACAATATAGTATAGATTTTATTTTGGTATTTTGAGGCTATTTTTGATGCTACCAAGGTTAATGGTATTTCAATGGCTACATCTTTAATTGTTCATCATATCTGATACTAATTTTAATTTTTTTAAAGTTATTAGAAATAAAAAATTATTTATTTCTCCAGAATGCATGAGTTATACAAAAATACCTGAAGGATAAGGAACATAAACTAACTAAAATATATATTACAATGAATGTATATCCCTCTTAAGCCCCTTTATATTCATGAGATTCTCATTTTTCTCCTTCTACAACTGTACAAATTTATAATGTAATCATTAAACGGAATTTTAGTGAATATGATTACTCTACTGTAAAATATTCATCAATTCCTCTAGTTTATATCTTAGGTATAAAAAAATTTGTTGTCAAAGAGTAAATGTTTTTATAAAGGAAGGCCTTAAATTGACCAAATTGAATATAAGGGAGATATCCAATGTACCAAGGAAAAATTATTTTATGTTTTTAGTAAGTAATATTTAACATCCATATTCATGAATTTGGATAAGAATTGTATTTTCCCAAAATTGATTATGGCGATTGAGGAATTAATATATCAACTATTGTTTTTTCTCTTCAACTAAAGATCACTAAATAAGGAAAAAGGTTGTTCTTCTCATCCATGGAGTATAGTGGAAGGGTCATCAATGAGTTTACTATATTGATTCATCTACATTTTTTTACTGATCGTAAAACCACTATTGTGAAAAATAATTAATTATTTCATATTATACTCCATATTGTACATCTCTTGGAACTCTGTCTATATCTGTAGTGATTGGTCCTACTTTTGAATTTATCCATGTTTAATCTTTTAAGCACTATAAAATAATTAGACACAGTATTTTAGTCACACTCTCAATCATGTTCCTCAAAATACATCTACCGCTTACACCCACAATGGAAATAATATTATTAATCAAAATTCACCATTCACATTAGAGTCAAATTTCCATTAAAATAATTAATTTCACAAGTCCACTAAAGATTTTTTATATTAATTCCATTTATCTAAATAGGTTATGAATTGTACTTGTTTTTTTCAGATTATACTTCTCCTTTTTTCATATTTCTAATACAAATTGAGGGGGGATCTAGTATATGAAATTATATTTACTATATTAAACATTTCAAATTTATTAAAAAAATTGATGCCTTAAATTATTGGGAAATTCTATGTGAGATCATATTCTATAACAAAATTATTTTTTAGTTTATCTTTATATATCTCTATGCTATGATTTGTGATCTTCAAAAAGTTATTCATTGTTGGATTAGTCTAGAAAGTACATGTTTTATTGATCCAAAATCATGTTTGTTTATTTTTTGATGAATTATTTGTGTTCTATCTAAAAGATACTTTCATATAAAGTATATGAGATTATGATATGTATAATATATTCTTTAATTCACGTTTTTAATAATTCCTATGAAGAAACTCATCTATCTAGAGGGATTTACATTTCTCATCCAGTAAAACTCTTCCATATATCATGTACGTCCTTTTGTGAATGATCTACCATCATTACAAAAATGAAACCATACATATAGTTGAAACATCCAAAATAAGATGTAGAATCATCAGTTCCAATAATATATCTACAATTCCTATGTATTATATATCAAATTTCTATGTGAATATCATCATCCGTGAGAAGGAAAGTCATCTATGAGAAGGTATATCATCCATGCAAAGGAATACATGAATTTGTGCAAATGGACCATACCATCGACGTGATGTCTCATTATTTCATTACATATATGTTTGATCTTCTATATCTTTCCTACAATGTTTATGTGGAAATCGTAACCTTCTATGTCTATCCCAGAATAAATTTCCATTTTATTATAACTTATATATTAGGGCATTAATTGACTGTAAAATAATCTATGATTTCTAAACAGTTATAATGAAAAAATAATGATGATTATACTTAATTGAATTAGGGTTTATAAATTAATTGAATCTTATCATGATAAATATGTAGATACCCAAAGAAACATGAGAATCAAAAATAGGATACACTCTGTAAATTTTTAATATTCACCATACACTATTTTCACATTTTTTTTTAAAATATTTGAGAAATATATTCCCAATACCATTCCATGTGATCTCAGTTAATATAGAGGACTAACACATAGTGAATATAACATTGTTTATCAATTTAAATTAACCAGTGCTAATGATGAATTGATATAAATTTATCTCTCTCTATTTACACATTACCTATGGAGTTTTGTATATAATTTCTTGAATATATATTTATAGACTCTTGTTTTGTATTAAATTGTAACCAGATTGTCATTCTTTTTTATCTCTCATTTTTTCATCCCATATAGTTATTTTCAAGGGGATTTGGTATATGACTATACATCCTTGTGTGTTGTTTGTATATGCAATGCTTGATCCATATTTTAGAAAAATTTATTTGTTATAATAAATATTTTTTGGAATTAGGAAATAATCATGTTGATGGGACTAGGTTTTTTTCTAGAAACATACTATATATTTTTAAAAGTTCACCATGTATTATTTTCTAATTAATATGTCAATATTTTTTTTCAATTAATATAATATTTTATAATTCTACTTTCCAATAATTATATAAAAATAGTGATTAAATTATTTAAATTATTTTTATATTTTACTAATTTCTGATATATATTGTTTTCTATGTGAGTAAAATTGATTCATAAATTAGAGTTATATTAAGTTGATTAATGTCACGACCCGCCTTCACCGAAAGGAGGGAAGGGTCCGCAGATTTCTAGGCCCTTCCTTCTTTATGTTGAAGGAGGGATAATGACCCCCGAAACCCGCCTTCAATAGGTCTCGGAGTGGCGACTAGAACCAAGGGTATAGAAATTTCTCAAAAATGGAAGGCATTACCCTTTTTATTTTATAGGATCGAGAGATAAGGAAATGGAAACCCAACAACACCAAGGTAGAAAGAAAAGTAATGCCAAAATTAAACCATTTTCACATGAATGTTTCAAAAGTAAAGCCACAAAGTGCAAAAAAAAAGGTGACTACAAGGTAAGTACCAAAGGGAAAAGAAAAACAACATCTGCAACTGCTCCAAAGGTCTGAGCTAGTAAGGTCCTGTATGATCCCCGAAGTCCTCCTGGAAACCTGAAAGCAGTTTTATATACGTAGGGTGAGCATAAAAGTAAACTCAGTAGGGAAAACCAAGACTCTCGTGCACAGGTGGGGGAACGTACTAAAGTCTCATGAGAAAAAGAGTAAACCAAACACCTAACAAGGTAAACTATCCATCCGAGGCCTCACCAAGGCTCACTCCCCAAATAACCCAAGTCAAGTAATATATATAATAAGAGTACATCGATGTTTGGGTACCCCGCGCCACTTTTCCCATTGGTTATTGAGACATCCTATGCATCAGACCAATCCCGCCATTCTCATCGCAGTCCCACTACCACACCCACCAGCACACACCTGGGACACAACCACATGCAGTCCCACTGCCGAAATCCTGCCCGCACACACCTGGCCAACCACCACACTACCCAGCCCGAAGGTTCTTAGGATAATAATGGACTTCAGGCCATCATAGCCTGCCCGAAGATACTTGGGCTATCCAGGAAAGGGAGCAGAAAAGGAGCTAATAACCAGCCACTATGAATAGTGTTGGGAAAAACACCCTCCCCCATGAAATGGGGGTGTTTGGAACTAAGTGCTCAACTTGGGTGGGGTGCGAATAAGAAACACAAAGCTACAAGTATATATATAGGTAGCAAGCACTCACCCAAGCTAGGATTTTCTTCAGACGGCCTACAGATCACAACAACAATCAAGTACGAGTCACGACTCACGCTAACAACCCATTTGTTTCCTTTCTTATTTCACGTTCAGTAATAATGTTTACGTTTAAGCACTACTGGGCAACTAGTAGGCATAGGCATAAGTCCAGTAAAGTAAACAGTCAAACATCAACCAAAATGCCCACACCCGGTTCTCAACAACAGAGGATTCCACCCCAATTTGTGATATAAACAATTATCCAACCGGTCTTAAAACTAACAACCACCGAAAGTATAAAAGAACAGAGGATCCCATCCCCTCCCACATCACCAGAAATCGGCCCGAAAGGAAAACAACCAACTACCGCCACCATCACAAGTAGGGCCTTGCAGGTATTTTAATATTTAAACGACTTAACACACTCCATGATTCAAATTCCATGTGTTCTAACCGGGAGTTATCACAGAAGGGTTGATCCTGGTGCTTTCGATTATTCAGCCGGATATACGTGATTAACCGATTCACTTTTCACAGAAGGAGTTTACAACCACAAACAAGCCATTTAAAACATCAGTAGGGTTCATTAGTGCACAAACAACGACCACCAATGGCCTCGATTTTCAGGAGGCATAAGCTAGCACAACTCAACAAGATGGTCATAGAAGAAACAACATCAAAATATAAGATAGCATCAACAATCACATCCCCCCTCTTTCTTCATAGAATTCGTTCATTATCTTATTTAGGTCTGGTTTACCCAATTCTACAGAATCAAAAGCACGCCCACCCTGCATGATGCACAATAGAGAGAGACAAAGGAGAAATTCCCTACTTGTTAATAGATGATCGACGTTTAGGCTGGGGGCGCGGAACTTTACGGATGACAATGCGCCCGAAGCACTAGAAGCTGTTTGTGAAAAGCCATGATCGAGGAAAGGAGAAACCATGGCTAACCCTTAGTTTATAAGAGCCGGGGACGGTTGAGGTGAAAACAAGAAACCGCGTAAGGCGCGGGGGTCATGCGTTGACCACGCGGCTCCTCTCGTCACAAAAGGGGGTCGGGTGGTTTAATCCGACTCATGAATTGATGAAGTATTTAATTAAAAATCTTATGGGCATTATGGGTCATAAAAGCACGCTTAAACGAGTCATAATAGGGTTTAAAACCCTATTTACACAAAGGAGCGCTACTGGAAACAACTTGACAAGGCTGGGTGATGCCGATCGGTCTCACCGATCGGTCGCGCCGGTCAGTCTCCCCGGTCGGTCTCACCGATCGGTCTCGCCGATCAGTCTCACCGAGACACCACTCCTTTAGAACCCGGATTTTGGCAAAGGGAAGGATCAAGAGAGTCTGGGTCTTCACATCAGATACCTCTCAAACTATTCTCATCCTCGATAATTTGAACAACCCAGAAGGAAAGGGCGGGTCCGAACAACCACCCCAAAAGATACCTCTCAAGAGTAAACCTCATCGTTAACTAAGAACACCTTCCTGTCACGAACCAAGAAACATACCATGCCAAACTGCCCGGGCATGTGGGTTGGGGAGTCTCCTACCCCATTTCAAGATATTATCCTCTTTGGGCGGCACTGACTCGCCCGCACGGGTTTAATCGCATCCACCTTAATGCGTCTTGATTAGGGGTCTGGTTCTCTCTTTCCCTATAGCCGGGGCGTTTCAAACACAAGTAGAGGAAGAAAACCAGTTCATTTCAAAGCCAAAAGACAAAACGTTCTATTATAACAGGTACAACATAGAACAAAGCTTAAAACAACTCTGGGTACTGGGTACGCATCTGTGCTTCCCTTTCCCACGTACACTCCTCAAGCCCACCATGTCTCCACAACACGCGAACCAAGGGAATGGTTCATCCGCGAAGGACCTTTTCCTTGCGATCCTCGATCACCACTGGTCTCTCCACAAATTTCACGTCCTCCTCGATGTCCAGATCACCCCAATCAAGGATGTGTGAATCGTCGTGCAGATACTGACGGAGCTGGGACACATGAAAGACATCATGTATCCTTAGTAGCGGCGGTGGCAACACTAGCTGGTAAGCCACTTCGCCGACCCGCCGCAACACTTGGAAGGGTCCGATGAATCTGGGAGAAAGCTTACTCCTTTTGCCGAACCTCCGCTTCCCACGCCGGGGGGAGACCTTTAAGAACACATGGTCCCCAACCTCAAACTCCAAGGGCCTCCTCCTGGTATCAGCGTACAACTTCTGTCGGTCCTGGGCCGCCTTCATCCTTTCCCGTATGAGCTGAACCTTCTCTGTCGTGTTCTGCACCACCTCCAGACCAAGGATTCCTGCCTCTCCTACTTCGGTCCAACACACAGGCGAACGACATGGCCTCCCGTACGAAGCTTCAAATGGGGCCATGACAATGGTAGAGTGGTAGCTATTGTTGTAGGAAAACTCTACCAGAGGCAAGTATTGCACCCATGACCCTCCTGAGTCCAGAACACATGCTCGTAGCATATACTCCAAGGTTTGGATGGTGCGCTCTGTTTGTCCATATCTTTGGGGATGGAAAGTAGTGCTAAAGTGTAACTGGGTGCCAAACGCATGATGAAATCCCCTCCATACCCGCAAGGTAAACCGTGCATCCCAATCCAAGACTATAGATCTCGGAACTCCATGCAACCGCACCACCTCATCCACGTACTTTTGTGCCAAAGCATCCACAGCACTCGACTCCCTGATCGCCAGAAAGTGAGCCGATTTCTTCAACCTGTCCACTACCACCCAGATGGCGTCGTACCCTCCTTGGACCTTGGGTATTCCCGTGACGAAATCCATTGAGATGTCATCCCACTTCCACTCGGGGACATCTAGGGGCTGTAGTAGGTCGCCTGGAACTCGGTGTTCAGCCTTCACTTGCTGACACACTAGGCACTTGGCCACAAACTCTGCCACCACTCGCTTAACTCCGGGACACCAAAACTGCCTCTTTAAACCCTGGTACATCTTGGAAACTCCTGGGTGTACCGCTAGGGGTGAGTTGTGTAACTCACTGAGAACCTTTCCGCGCATCGCCTCTGGGACAAACAACCTTCCCTGGAAAAGAATCTAGTTCTGACCATCCTCGGTCCATCCTCCCAGAGCATTGCCCTGGTCAACTTGGTCACACATCACCTCACACTCTAGGTCTCCCCACTAAGACTCCTCCACCTGCTGAAACAGGGATGACTGCACTGTCATTTGATATAGGCAGCCTCTGCCGCTATCCATCGTCGCATCCAGGTGTAAGGCAGCCAACTCTTCCATTTCCTTCCAGGCATCTGCCGACTCTCGGACCACATCCTTCTGCGTCCTCCTGCTCAAGGCATCGGCCACCAAATTTCCCTTGCCCTCAGTATAAGAGATCTCGAAATCGTAATCCTGTAGGAACTCCACCCATCTACACTATCGCATGTTTATGTCCCGCTGGGAGAAGATATACCTCAAGCTTTTGTGATCCGTGAAGACCACAAAGCGTTCCCCAATGAGGTAGTGCTGCCATAACTTTAGCGCAAAAACGAACGCTACAAGATCTAGGTCATGGGTGGTGTAATTACGCTCATGGGAACGTAGCTGCATGGACCCATAAGAGATCACCCCTCGTCGCTGTATCAACACACATCCCTGGCCCTGTCCCGAAGCATCACAGAATACCTCCTAGGCCACCCCTTCTTCTGGTAATCTCAGCATTGGGGCACTGACCAGCTTCTCTTTCAGATATCTGAAGGCTGAATGGCACTGCTCACTCCATACAAAAGCCTGGTCCTTCTTGGTCAGAGCCATCAAAGGGGCTGCTACTCGGGAGAAGATGGGTACGAATCTTCGGTAGTAACCCGCCAGCCCGAGGAAACTTCGGACTTCTGCCACATTCTTGGTTGCTGCCCAAGATACAACTGCCTCAACCTTTGATGGGTCCACCGCTACTCCCTGCTCAGACACCATGTGCCCGAGGAAGTGCACTTATCATGTCCAGAACTTGCATTTTGACAACTTCCCATAGAGCTGGTGCTGTTAGAGGACCTCCAAAACTATCCTCAGGTGCTCTGCATGGTCCTCCTCTGATCTAGAGTAGACCAGGATGTCGTCGATGAAAACAACCATGAACCAATCCAGGTACTCCCGGAAGATGGAGTTCATAAGTCCCATGAACACAGCTGGGGCGTTCATAACACCGAAGGGCATGACTACAAACTCGAAGTGTCCATACCTGCACCTGAACGCTATCTTCGGGATGTTGCTCTCTTTAACCCTAAGCTGGTGGTACCCAAACTGCAGGTCGATCTTTGAAAACCATCCTGCCCCTTTCAGCTGGTCAAAAAGATCATCTATCCTTGGGAGAGTGTAGCGATTTTTGATCGTCACCTAATTCAACCTCCTGTAGTCTATGCACAACCTAAGGCCACCATCTGCCTTCTTTGCAAACAAGACCGGAGCACCCCACGGTGATGCACTCGGATGAACATAACCCCTCTTCATCAGATCTTCAATCTGTATCCGTAACTCTCGTAGCTCCGAATGTGCCATCCAGTAAGGATCCATTGAGATTAGACGAGCGTCGGGATACAGGTCTATCCCAAACTCGATATCACGTCGAGGGGGTAGAGTCGTCACCTCCTCAGGAAAGATGTCCATAAACTCACGGATGATCTCCGGAACTTCCACCATTTCAGCATCTACTGATTCCACTGTCAGCTCGGTCAACAAGGAGAGGAGAGGTTCCTCTCTCCTATTTCCCTTCGGACTACTCTTCTCGCCGGTGAAGGTAACACGCCGGCTGTCCAAGTCTGAGAACACCACCCTTCTTCGAAAACAGTCGATGACGGCGCACACAGAAAATAGCCAGTCGATGCCTAGGATGACATCGTATGGCTGAATCTGTAGTAGAAGAAGATCCCTAACCCACTAATGTGGCCCTATCATCAGTCTACATCCCCGACAAATGAACAACAAGTCGTTCTGGCCTCCAACTGGTGTGCTCAACACCAGGGGCACTAGAAGTCTCTCGGCATCTAGACCCAAGGCACGGGCTAGACTGGGTGCAACGAAGGAGTGCGAAGCTCCGATATTGAACAAAGCATAAGCAAGAGTGCTAAACAGAATGATCATACCTCGAACAACCTCTGGCCCTGCTGGAACTGCTGCCTCTGCAGCGTGCATCTGTCCATGCCCAGCTCCCCTGCCCCTCGGTTGTCGGCCACCTCCCCAACCACGCCCAGGTCGAGGTCCCTGTGGAGCGCCCTGGGGTCAGCCTCCTCCTCCTACGTCTGCCCTCGGAGGAGCGGGAGCTCTCTGCCCTGCTGCTGCTGCAGCTGGAAAGGTCTAGCTGGAAGCTACTGCTGGGGCGGGTGCTGGGGATGACTGCCACTACTCTACTGCACCTGGTCGGGGCACTGACTCTGGAGATGCCCAGGGCTCCCACAGATGAAGCACCGCGGTCCCAGGCCCGTAGGAAAAGGGAGAGGGCCGGGGGATCGAAACTAAAACTGCTGCGGCCTGCTCCCTGCGGGTCGGAACCTAGAGGGTCCTGACGCCAGAGGCCTGGTGCTGACAGCCTTCCACTTCGATGGTCCCAGCTGGATCCCCTCTCGCGACACTCCCCCTATAGCATGCATCCGCTCCACCACTTCGGCCTTCTTCTGGACCTCCAAGTACGTCTGCAGGGTAAAGGGGGTAACAGCATACCAGAGGGAAGGTCGGAGTGCCTCCTCCAAACGTCTTGCCCGAGACTCCTCGTCGGGAAAGAGGCCCGGAGCAAAATGTAGGAGGTCCTTGAACTTGATCCCTTGCTCCCTGACAGACATACTCCCCTGCTGGAGGGAGAGTAGTTCCTGCCTCTTTTCTGCCTTCATCTTCGAGGAGTGGAATTCCGCCTGGAACTCCTTCTCGAAATCCACCCAAGCCACCTCTGACTCTCTCCTCTCCCCCAGGTAAAGCATCCACCACTGACGTGCCGCTCCCCGCATCTATCTAAAGTCCAGAGGAACACAGTACTCGGTCGGGGCCCGAATTAGGCCGAAGGCTATAACTAGCTCCTCTAGCCAGCCTTCCGTCTTCATATCGGAGGTGCTGCCCTCATACTTCTCAAGGGCCTGTCACTGGAAGGCTCGAAGATTCTTCTGCCACTGTTCGTCCTCTTCCTCTCGTTCAGCTCTCTGCCGATGGGCCAAAGTAGTCTCCGGGGCCTCTATCTCTTGTACCACATGTGGTCGCCTTCCAGGTGACATAGCTGCAAGGTAAACAAAAAAAATGCCTAAGCCCAAGTAGTGCAGAATATCGTTCTTAAAACGTCTTAAAATTTTATTTATTCTTAGCTCCCAAGACATCCCAGAAACACAAGAACACATGTCATTATGATGCATGTACCTTTCCTAGGGTCTCTACCCTATAATCAGTGTGGCCTCACTTGGTCGTTCGGTAGGCCCAACGTCCTTGCATCAGATCACGGGGGGCCCTAAAATCCCGTGTCCTGGCCAGTCTTCCCTGGCCTAATTCACGCTCCAAGGTCACCCAACACTGTTTCCTTACCATCCCATGAAATCATCACAATGCCTAACACCAGACTCTATCCTATCTCTCAACCATCGCCTCTGATACCATTCTGTCATGACCCGCCTTCACCGAAAAGAGGGAAGGGTCAGCAGATTTCCAGGCCCTTCCTTCTTTAAGTTGAAGGAGGGATAATGACCCGCAAAACCCACCTTCAATAGGTCCCGGAGTGGCGACTAGCACCAAGGGTATAGAAATTTCTCACAAATAGAAAGCATTACCCTTTTTATTTTATAGGATCGAGAGATAAGGAAAAGGAAACCCAACAACACCAAGGTAGAAAGAAAAGTAAATCCAAAAGTAAACCATTCCCACATGCATGTTTCAAAAGTAAAGCCACAAAGTGCAAAAAAAAGGTCACTACAAGGTAAGTACCAAAGGGAAAAGAAAAACAACAACTGCAACTACTCCAAAGGTCCGAGCTAGTAAGGTCCTGCATGATCCCCGAAGTCCTCCTGGAAACCTAAAAGCAGTTTTATATACGTAGGGTGAGCATACAAGTACACTCAATAGGGAAAACCAAGACTCTCATGCACAAGTGGGGGAACGTACTAAAGTCCCATGAGAAAAAGAGTAAACCAAACACCTAACAAGGCAAACTATCCATCCCAAGCCTCACCAAGGCTCACTCCCCAAATAACGCAAGTCAAGTAATATATATAATAATAGCACATCGATGTTTGGGTACCCCACGCCACTTTTCCACTGGTTATTGAGACATCTTACGCATCGGACCAATCCCGCCATTCTCACCGTAGTCCCACTGCCACACCCGCCTGCACACACCTGGGCCACATCCACACGCAGTCCCACTACTGAAATCCCACCCGCACACACCTGGGCCTCAACCGCACACAGTCCCACTGATGAATCCCACCCGCACACACCTGGGCCACAACTGTCACATGTAACCATGCCTGCAAACACCTAGGCCAGAACAACCACCACCACGCCCGAAGACACCTGGGCTAAAGGATCCACTGCCACTCCCAAAGACACCTGGACCTCATCCCGAAGACACTTGGGAAACCACCTGCCGCACACACCTAGCCAACCACCACACTACCCAACCCGAAGGTTCATGGGCTAATAATGGACTTCAGGCCATCACAGCCTGCCCGAAGATACTTGGGCTATCCGGGAAAGGGAGCAAAAAAGGAGCTAATAACCAGCCACTATGAATAGTGTTGGGAAAAACACCCTCCCCCATGAAATGGGGGTGTTCGTCACTAAGTTCTCAACTTGGGTGGGGCACGAATAAGAAACACAAAGCTACAAGTATATATATATATAGGTAGTAAGCACTCAGCCAAGCTAGGCTTTTCTTCAGACGGCCTACAGATCACAACAACACTCAAGTCCGAGTCACGACTCACGCTAACAACTCATTTGTCCCCTTTCTTTTTTCACGTTCAGTAATAATGTTTACGTTCAAGCACTACAGGGAAACTAGTAGGCATAGGCATAAGTCCAGGAAAGTAAATAGTCAAACATCAACCAAAACGCCCACACCCGGTTCTCAACAACAGAGGATTCCACCCCAATTTGTGATATAAACAAGTATCCACCCAGTCTTAAAACTCACAACCACCGAAAGTATAAAAGAACAGGGGATCCCATCCCCTCCCACATCACCAGAAATCGGCCCAAAAGGAAAACAACCAACTACCGCCACCATCACAAGCAGGTCCTTGCAGGTATTTTCAGATTTAAATGACTTAACACACTCTATGATTAAAATTCCGTGTGTTCTAACTAGGAGTTATCACAGAAGGGTTGATCCTGGTGCTTTCGATTATTCAGCCGGATATATGTGATTAACCGATTCACTTTTCACAGCAGGAGTTAACAACCACAAACAATCCATTTAAAACGTCAGCTGGGTTCATTAGTGCACAAACAACGACCACCAACGGCCTCAATTTTCAGGAGGCATAAGCCAGCACAACTCAACTAGATGTTCATAGAAGAAACAACATCAAAATATAAGACATCATCAACAATCACAGCCCCCCTCTTTCTTTATAGAATTCGTTCATTATCTTATTTAGGCCTGCTTTACCCAATTATACAGAATCAAAAGCACGCCCATCCCGCATGATACACAAAAGAGAGAGATGAAGGAGAAATTCCCTACTTGTTGATAGATGATCGACGTTTAGGCCGGGGGTGCGGATCATAACAGATGACAATGCGCCCGATTCACCTAAAGCTGTTTGTGAAAAGCCACGATCGAGGAAAGGAGAAACCACGGCTAACCGTTAGTCTATAAGAGTCGGGGACAGTTGAGGTGAAAACGCGAAACCGCGTAAGGCGCAGGGGTCGTGGGTTGACCACGCGGCTCCACTCGTCACAAAGGGGGTCTGGTGGTTTAAGTCGACTCCTAATTTGATGAAGTATTTAATTAAAACTCTTATAGGCGTTACGGGTCTTAAAAACTTGCTTAAACGTGTCATAATAGGGTTTAAAACCCTCTTTACGCAAAGGAGCGCTACTGGAAACAACTTGACAAGGCCGGGTGATGCCGATCGGTCTCACCGATCGGTCTCGCCGATCCGTCTCGCCGATCGGTCTCACCAAGACGACACTCCTTTAGAACCCGGATTTTGGAAAAGGGAAGGACCAAGAGAGTCTGGGTCATCACAATTAAACATGGTTTTGATCATTATATTGAGAAACTCTCTAAAAAAACCAAAATATATACACATAATATATTAGTAAATTGGTATATTTTATATTGGGGAAATATTTATATTTTTTTCATATGGACATTTTTATGGATTATCTATTCAAACCTACCCCCCTTATGAACACAAATATTAAAAAAATTAAATTGAAATCATTCTACCAAGAAGATGAATATTTTATTGTAAAACATTTGGAGGTGCCTAATGAATAATTTTATTTTGTTTAACTCAAAATTAGTTGTTTTATTAAATGATTTTTCAAGTATAGGGTTAAAATTTTGGTTAAATATTTTCATATAACCATTAATTAAAAAAAAATTATATATATTAGATTATTTTTTATATATCTTGATTTTTTGATATAATATTTACATGCCTTGAAACAAATGAGTTATTATAATATAAATATAACTAATTAATTTGTTTTCAAATATTTTAAAAAATAAGGGTATTGTCAAGGAAATAAAATCAAACTAATTTATGTAATGATATTTTAAAATGTAAATGTATATAGTACATCATGAGATCCTATTATAATTATCAATCAGATAGGCTGAAAATACACTATATGTGTGTTTGTTGCATTATATATATAATATGTATTCATGAAAAAAAAAGATGGATCACATTAACTATTGAGGAATTAGATTGAATATGATTAAGGTAACAAGAGAAGTGTGTTAGATTTCTATATGCTGGATGGTAGATACCATTGTATCTATTTTATGTCACAACTGTGTATATTATTATTTTACTATATATTGACTATCACATACACTGTGTTTTTTCAATTATTCTTCATTTATATTCACTATTTATTTTATTCAATATAATTTCCTAGTTTTTAAGAAATAATAGACTTTTATGGACCTATTTTGTTGCATGGGGGAACATGGTTAGAAGAAATATTGGAAAATCCATTGGTAAACCATTTAACCAAGATAAAATCCCTGGATATCCTACTTTACTAGCCACAAAACATTTCACAGAGCCCCACTAAGCATTTAGAGTCCTAATTTATATGGAAGCACCCACATTGTTGAAACATGGTCTAGTAGGATTTGATTTCACAACATCTTTCATACAAATGTATTAATTGTTTTTACACAACTACCCATATATTTTTTAAACCCACTTTCACCCATCACTTATCTCATTTTCTCTTACATCCCTAGGATCATATCCTATATTATTCTCCATCTCCAAATACCCAAATCATGGTTAGTTGTTGATTTTTTTCTCCATGAATCTAAAACAATGTATCTTTCCTTCTATCATCTTAGACTTGTCTCCATTCCCTCTCTACTTATCATCCTCCAAAATGGGTTTTTAACATAAAAAATATTTAATAGTATTTTTTAACATGAAACATGATGTTTATTTTGTTTTCATACATTAATAGGATCTCTCCTAATTTTTTATTATAATTTCCAACCATATTTCCTTTATTTCAATGATATATTTTTGCGTATTCATTTTATTCTATTATTGTATAATTCAAATATTAATTCTATTATTTCGATATGGGTTATAAATGTTTTTTCTGGGTGGGTGTGTCTGTATGTGTTTGTGTGTCTATGTGAATATTCTTATTTCAAGTGTATTATTGTGTAATGTATATGAATGGGTTTTCCCATTTAATTTTTTTGAAAATCTTGTTCTTCGCATGGGATGGATAAATTAACATTGAAAGAGAATTAGTATGGTTTTTTAAATGTAATAATGAACTTGGGAAACATGGAATTATAGGTGCGTAGGCAAGGATGAGTAGTCAGGAAAGCTTCTAGAGTATCAACCTAGTCCTCAATAGATAGATTATGTTGAAATATTAACTATATAATGTGGCATGAATATTAGTATTGGAATATTTTTTTATTATATCTAATGTCTCAGTAATGAAGATTTTTTGTCTTATAGCACTGACATAGGATGTACATAAAACCCCAAAACCATTCTATATTGGGAATTATTAATTTGTTTGTTATGTTTTTTCTACAATTAGTTTTCTAGACTATTTCACTATTATATTATAGAAAAAAGTGTTTCATTTTTTTTGTATTCCTTCAATTAAAACAAGATGTTTCTTTATTTTAAATTGGAAATCCATGGAACAGTTAGAGGAATCCTATAGTGAATGTGATAAAAACCCTTAAATATAATCAATACGTATATTTAGACGTTATATTATCAAATTCAATTAATGGAAAAGTCCTTTTTTGGAGGTGGGGGTTTCTCATGATAGTTATTCCTTATATAGAGATAGGCGATTTAGGTCGCTTAGTGGAGAAAGGTATTCATGTAAAATGGATGTATTTTTTTCTATCCCATCATCTTTTGGGTTCTTTTAGAATTGGAAACGTAAAAGTGGACTTACTCCTAGATAATTTATGCCACTATATATAGTTCATGTATTGAATGTTAGTTATGATTCATTACATGCATGCCATATTGAGGTTTTTATGGATGTTTATTATCATACTATTATGGAAATTCATTCAAAAAGGATTTATTTAATTCCCATGCACTAGATTCCATCTTGTGGGGATTATAAATACCCTTTAGTCTATACCTTGCTTCAAAATGGGTGTTGGGTTTGAATATAGCTAGTATTGATACATGAAAATTGGAATTAATATCGGTTTCCTCTTTTAATTGCCTTTTTTATTTTTTGGTGTTTTTATAGAATGAAACTATGACTGATGGAGAATTAGATAAAAGTCATGAGTGGGGTGTCATTAAAATTCACGTTTTGAAACCCCATGGATGACCTCTAAATTTTATTGAGTTGACTTGACTCCCCATTCTGGTGTAATACATAAGATGAATTCAAGGAATTTGACCTAGGTAGGTTATAAGGGATTTGATTGTTGTTCAGTTTTTTTGGGTTATGGGTGTATCCAATTATATTCATTTTATTCTCCTTGAATTTATGTATTGATTGTTATTCTATTTTTTTAATTTTGTAGCAATATGCCTCTCTATAGACATTCTATTAAGCCACATGAGGATCTCAGATCAAGTTATCTATTGGGTAAACCACCAATAGATCATATATTATATTAAGTAGTGGTCCAGGGTTTAGAATCCATATATCAGGAAGAGGACACTAGTCTAACATAGTATAAAGAACCATAATAAGAGAAGGATTATGGTCATGAGCTTATAAGAATATCACCCCACCATTCATGGGATGAATGAAACCTCGTTAAGAAAATGATTGGGTGGAAAGTATTTATGGGTTATTTGATATCCTTAGGAATCCTGGATCAATTAATTTGATGCCTATTTTATTCCTACTTGGTAGTCTTAGTCATAGGTGGTGTGCTACATTGGTACAATAAGGGAAGCATGAGAATATCAGTTATAAGGACATCAAGGATGTCTTAATTGAGTAGTAATGCCCTGGAAATTTGGGCCTCACCAAAAAATGGGAGTTTTTCGACCACCATTAGGGAAAAAACTATATGTTTTATTTGCTAATAGGATCACGCACCAAGTCTAATTTTATGTAGAGTTATTCTCTAGTGAAAATATATAATTCTAATATATTTATATGGCTTTATTTTTAGATATTTGATCTTGGTTCTTATTTTTTTAGATGAAAATTTTTACGGATTTGGTAGACCATGCAATAATAGTCAAGATTGAATAGACCAGTATGTATGGATTATTATGAATTATTTATATTTTGAGATAGATTGGGGTTTTATATTTTAAAAGGAAAAGTATTTTTAAGGTTCATAGAGAGAAGGGTAAGAGTTTTCCGGTATATCAACCCCAAACTCCCTATCTAACATAAAAATTTAGTGGATCTATTTTGTTCCTTCAGAGTGGTAAATATGGAAACCCAATGTTAATATATTTGGTACCACCCATGTCATGATCCCTATATAAATTAATGGGCCATATATAAAATTTTATATAGTTTTGTGTCATTATCGGAGTGATGTATGTTGTATATAATCATAGGGAACAATAACCTAGTCTTATAAATATATGGATTTTTTGACTAAATATTGTGGGTGTGGTAGAAATACATGATCATATTTTAGGAATATCTAGCTTATGGATAATCCACATGATGATAGTTTACAATAGGCATAGGAGTAGTCTAAGCACATTCAGACTACATATCAAGTGCCAATATAATCTATTGTAGGTCTTGTGTCAGTTTTACGTACTGTATTTCTTACAAAATCCTTGGTTTTTTCATTTTAATATTAATTCAATTATAATTCATTTATTTTTAAACATCTAGTGGATTTTATAAAACTACAGACAAAAGATACGTCGTATTACATATTGTAAGTTACACCTCTAGATGGAGGAAGGTGTACATTATCAGATTCACATCTACTGTTATCTTCTTTTCAATGGTCAACATAAAATGTGATATCCATGTCCTGGAGATAGAACTCTTTGAAATAATCATAGGGATAGAATACATGATGAATTTAAATTCAAAATTTTCTTTTATCACCATCGTGTAACATTAATTATAAAGACCATAATTTTTCTTTATATGGATTTGAAATATTTCTATATATTTTTCTAGAGCTTGGCGCAGATATTGAATGTGATTTCGAGGCCTGGTGTTCCCAGAATTAATTTTATAAAGATATTAAAGATATTTTATATGGTGCATGTGTGGTTAATTAAGTAAAATGGGATAAAAATTAAATGGTCAATCAGATCGGAATTTCAAGACCACAGTTGGGTCTGGAATTTGGTGTTTTCCCTTGACGTGATAAAGAATGAGTCAGCATGTGACGTTCTGGAGATCCATTTAAAGGATTAAATAAATAAATTTAATTAATTAATTAATTTTTTCTAAATCTAATAAATAAATTTAAGTACTATGTTAATGTATTTTGAACCTCTAAACCTTTTTTCTCCAATAACGACCTCATCTCCCCTCCTTACTTGTTGGCGAATGACAAACTAAGAACAAATAATGTATCCCCGGATCAATATGGATCAAGATGCGATGGATCCTCCTCCTTCATTGATGATTGCATTATCCACTAAAAATCTAACCAAACTAGAGTTTTGAATCATAATTGGTGTATTTACGCACTGGATTAAATGATAAAGCATGCTGAAACTTGAGTCATCAATATGTTACCTTTTTCCAGATCATGATTGCTAAGAACATGTTGTTTATTATTTGTTCATCTAATATTGATTTAACTTTTTATCATCATCCATTAAATCATGTCCAACGATCCAAACCATGGATTATGGTGTTTCTCCCCTCTAATTATGTCACATTCATCATTGTGGAATCCCTTTGGATCCTAGTTTGACTATTGTATGGACACCCGAGCTCGACCGTGCCCCTAGAATCAAAATAGGTTGGTGGAAACACAATGAAAATTTGAGCAGCTGATAGGTTTAGATGAAACATTATGTGAGGATGAAGAATCCAATGATTTAATGTCAATATGTTGAGAAATGAAGCTGAAATGGTGTGCCGAAGATCCGACCAAAATCTTATTTTTGAAAGTGTCTAATTTGCGACACACGATAATGAAATCCCACATTACTCAGCTACAACGTATTATTTTAGAGTGAAATTAGGAAACTCAAACCATGGTTGAAACAGAATTGAATGTGGTGGCCAAGATCTAATAAACCCTCAGTATTCATGAAAATTCATGAGTACACATCGTGTTCAGCAAAGAACACATAGTGGGTAGACTCCATCAGTAGTGGCTCTAGGTCTTGGTAATAGATGAGTATAACTAGGCATATACTCCCCTTTATAGTATATGTACTACCTTTCAATTTGACTTGAGCTATGTGAAGGAATACAAGGCTACGAACATGCCAAGTGCCCAGAACAGAAACCCAGATAGGCCACACAGAAATAATCTTTTGTGGACCAACACTCCATGTACAAGAGTACACCGACACAGTGTCCGAGTACATAGACACGACCAATAGTCAAGTCCCTAGTATCCAGAATAACGAAACACACCATGTAGTCCACATACATGGCATGCAGCACTACATGGGATGGGACTCATATCCCACTAGAGACGTTTCAAGACAGTGATGAGGGGCCCACACCATGTTTTCCCCTTACACATCATGTACTAATTGATCTCCCATGATAAATCCACAATCATCTGTATTTTCTACATTTGAACATTGATTTTGGCCCCTGATGTGCCTATCATGAGTGTTTTTTTCATGTAAGACATGATTTTCCCCTTGAAAAGTACTTTTTGAGATATTATGTCAATGTTATAGGTTTGGCATTCATAGAGACGACAAATGATTATGACAATGATCTCACATGATTTCCAGAACAACCTACTAGTCCCCAACCGGAGTAACCATACTACTGGCTGACACTCAGGTAGGGTTGGGTTGTGTAGTCCCTGATAACCATCCAATAGGATTGGGGTACTGTAGTCCCCGAAAAACATCAAGATTGACCCTCCAGTATGGCTTGGTATTATAGTCCCCAATGACCTTTCGGGATAACACTCGAGTAGGATCTATGTATTGTAGTCCACGACGACCTTCTGGGATGACCCTTTAGTTGGGCTAGGTAGTGTAGTACCTGAGTACCATCCAGAGAAGACCCTCAATTGTGTGGCAGAGTAGCAATGTGTGATTCGACTTACATAATATCTCATAAGGAATAATAATGATTTCCTCACCAAGACGTGTTCTAGTGAAGTGACCTGAAACCATGTAGGCGAGTAAGTTCAAACCAAAGTGGATTTTATCAAGGTGTTGTGATCTGAGCTTCTTTGAATTTCATAACCTGGGAAGATGCTTGAGAATCTGGTTATCACTCATGAATCAACCTTGGAATTGTTGGCTACTCATCTTCTTTGGGAACTTCTATGAAATGGATTTCCCCTTACTCTCTTATTATAGATTCTTCTACTAAACACACACACACACTCATATATATATATATATATCATTTTTCAATAACCAATTCATGGTTTTTGGATACCAACCTTCTAGTAGAGGCGACGACGTGCGGGGTTTGCCACATGCTTTCTGTGTCTAGATTCTTGTGGTTATACGAGACTACTCTCCTACTATAGGTACTAAATACTCAATGATAAGTTCACCTTCTCACTTTTTTGGGCCCCTAGTGTTTGAATGATCATACTTTCACACTCTTGTAGGGTTCATCTACACTATATCTATTAAATTTTATTATACCTTGTTCTATATACTTATTCACTTTGGGTATATCTCTTACTTCCCCCTTCTTAATTTCATTAAATTATACATGGAATGGATATATAAAACTTTTCATGAGCTTTCCCAAACATGTCTTATGTATTTTGTAGATTGTAGATAGGTCGATCATGATCTCAGGCAGAGTTTAGTGTTACCAGCTACGTGGACCGAGTATGGTGGTCTAAGTTGGAAATCAGGATCGACGGTCCCTCTATGTGGTTTTCATACCATTATCTCTTATTGTAAATCCCTGGACTATAGAAGTTGGCTTGGGGTAGGTTCGGATCAAGCCCCGGCTAGGATTGTGTCATGCTAGAGTGGTATCATCAGTTCTTATTTCCTTGGGAAATTGTTTAGCCATTATCCAAAAAGGAAATTTATATGATTTAGGGAAACTATGTTGATGTTTCTCAAGAGAAGATCTCAGGTCAGGGAGTCTAGTGTTGGTATAAGCGGTTTATGTATCCATTCACCAGTACCCTGATTTACCACTAGTCGACTCAGCACCGTCAGATGTTTTTTTCGGGAAAAATTGTACATTCATAATATAGGATTGAGTCTTTGACTATCCTTCTTTAGTTAGCTCCCCATAATTTTGTTGATATACATACATATATATATATATACGCTAATCTAACCATGGTACTCCATCACAATTTTCAGGATTCCTCTACGATGATAGCCCGGTAGGATACCATCTCCAGTTTTTGAAAGTGACCATATGAGCGATGATACCTTAGTTTAGGGTCCATGATGAGATCCCCCTCCTCAAGGTGGATCATCTATAGAACCTAAACCATTTGTGAAGAAGATGACACCAACCTCGTAGATTGAGGATGTGATTATTTTGAGAACACCCCATGAGTTCCAACATTAGAGACTACTAAGGATCTGTGGAAGGATAGTTCCTCAAGTAGTAGAGGATTGGATGGAGTTAGTGGTATTCGTGTTCAAAATAGTTTAGACCCCAATGGATTGGATTGTGTCTATAGTAACCATAACATTCCACGGAGAATATGGTCATTGGTGAAGCTTATTTTCCAATATGCCTGACGATTCAACTCTCTCGTGACTAACATTATGCATCTTTTTAATAAAGAGTACTACCCCTAATTCTTGTGCTCCATTAGGATTTATGATTTATGGAGTGCTAGCAGGGAGTTTTGGAAGTGGTAGAGTATGTGACAAGGTTCCCCTGCCTCATGATCTACTCACTTCACAAGATCAGATATGGATACTTTTGAGTATGGATGATTGAGTAGGGGCTCCGTATAGAGATTCAGGCCAACATAGTGCCCTAGTGCATCGACACCAATGGCGAGGTCCTGGAGTTAGTACATGTGACCATGTGATTCCAGGAAGATGCATTCTAGATAGATAGATATTATTGTAGATGTGATAGGAATGAGTAATCTTTAGATGCAGGCATCCTTCTGAGGTATCCAAATAGGAGACACTTTTAGGAGAAGACATTGGGGCGTGGTCACCTTCTTTAGGGGCCACACAAGAAAATAGGGAAAACTTGAGAGAGATGATGCTACACATATAATGGGTGATGTCACATAGCCTTCGAATACCTGACCAGGAATACTAAGGATCCCATGTAGGCAGAAGATTGGCCACCATGGTAGAGGCAGCTCTGTGATCTAGGATCTCCTAGGCGGGGATATGGTGGTCCCTGAGGAGGCATATCTTGTGTACGAGTATGGGGAGAATTATGTGAGGAATGGTAGTGAGAGGTTATCCCAACACCACCACAAAGTTACCCACAATAGGTGCATGGAACTAGCGGTTGGGGACTTGGATAACTATAGGATTTGGACGACTATGACAAGATGGAACATTATCATATTCAAGGTATGATACTTTTATACTCTAATATTTCCTTAGTAATAGTAGACATAGGTTCTTTCAATTTATTTATCTTTCATATCATTGTGTGGGAGGAAGATCTCTATGTGGATACCCAAGAACATTAATTATGCCTTTATGTTCTTATAGGGAACACATCCTCTTTATCATTCATTTTTCAGTTGTGTGAACTGTTTCTTGGAAGAGAGAGGTTCATGTGGGACATACTAATCATCAAAATGGAAAACTATGAAATCATCATGGTCATGGAATGACTTTCTATGGTTTGAGCCCAGATTGACTATCACAACATATTAGTCAGATTCCTATGTGCTGACGGGATGAGGTTCCCCTTATTATATGAGAGAGACCTCATAGCAGGATGAGTGGGTGCTATGAAAAAAAGGATATAGCACATTACCCACATGCTTGTGAGTATGAACCATGTTGCATGTGACTCTTCAAGAAGATAAATCCCTTTAGTTATTAATTATTATATAGATGTCTTTCCTAAGGACGTTTTGGGACTACCTCTGAGGAAGGAGTTCGATTTTTACATTGAAATATAGCCAAGGACTACCCCAATAAATTCTACATGATATAAGATGGAAACCACATAGCAGTTAGATATAAGGTTGTATAGATAGAACAATGTTTAGAATTTTTTCATTAGACCCAGTGTGTCCCCAAGGGTGGCATCAATTTTGTTTTTGAAGAAGGCAGACATGAGCATACAGATTTGTGTGGATTATCATCACCTAAATCAAGGCATGATAAAAAAAATTCCCTTCTCTAGGGATTAAGGACCACTTCTATCTATTGTGAGGGATGATATGGTTCTACAATTATGATCTCATGTCCTTCTATAATGAGTTCTGGGTTCATGAGTCATATATTATGATGTTAGTTATTCAATGAATCTATTTACACTATGAGTCCTAGTGATTCCCTTTATTCTGAAAAATGACCTTGTCATTTTCATGGCCTTGATGAATCAGATCATTCTTCCATAATTGAAGAATTTTTTCATTTTCATCATAGATGATATGCACATATACTCTATGATAGAGGAGGATCATGCATAGAACTTGAGGAGGGTATGCGATCTACTTCGAGGGAACTAGATTTATGGAAAACTATTGATATTCTTTTTTCGGATATAGAATGTTTTCTTTTTAGAGAATGTCTTTTCTTAGAAGGTTTATTACATATATCTAGTGAAGATCAAAGAAATTATTTATTGGGAGACACCCAATAATTTGTTTTTGGTGCATAGCTTTTTTGTCTTTGTGGGGGTACTATAGGAGACTTAATATAGACATCTCTAGGATCACAGCCTCATTACCTGCTTTGAGGTGGAAGAAACATTTCATTAAATTGTATAAGCAGTGCAAGGAGGCCTCTGAGGATTTGAAACAGAATATTATGACTACTCCAGTATTGAGGCTAACATAGGATGGAGTTTAGTTTGTGGTGTATTGTGGAACCATAGGATCCATGCCTAGTTGTGTGAAGATTCAATGATAGGAGGTCACCATATATGGGTTGAGGTAGTTGAGAAAACATGATCATAACTATGTTACTCATGATCTAGATCTTGCAGGGGTAGTCTTAACATTGAGTATGCGGAGGATATACCTTCTAGGAGAGCACACATTGATTTAGACAGACCACCAGATTCTCAAGAATGTCTTCACATATAGATACAAGATCCTATTATAGCAATGCTAGTTAGACTTCCTACATGACTGCGACTTCAAGATAGTCAATAAATCTAGGGAAGGGAAATGTTGAATCATATGTTCTTAAAAAGAATTCCCAGGCTCGCCTAGTGAGGTAATCATCGGAGTAGTTAGCTTCCCTATAGCTGAACTTGATATTAATGGATTATACGATTTTCTTACAGTTGATGGTGTTAACTCCTATGATACTTGATCATGTAAAAGAGACTCATCTAGAAGACATTTACTATGAGGTTCTTCATGATCATATATCCAAAGGTGAACCTACATATGGATATTTTGGAGGGAATCATGTGATTTTCTCTAGGGGAGAACCATTGTTCCAATTACAATGTGAGAGGAGGTGATGTGGGAGTTACACAAATCTCCACATGTCATACATACTGGTGTGGGAAATATGTACTGGGATCTTTAGTGGTAGTTGTGTGGGACTGGAATGAGACAATCTATAACTGAGTTCGTCTCATGATTCCTTACCTATCAGTAGTTGAATGTTATGCACCATGTCCCACCATGTTTGTTACATCCTATTGATATCCTAGAGTAGAAATGGGATAGAATATACATGGAATTTGTCACATGGCTTCCACACATAGACAAGGGACATCACACAGTATGGGTGATGGAATACCAACTCACGATGTCATCACACTACCTTTCTGTTTTGGAGTAGAGTTCTGTTTTTATTTTAGGGAAGTTGTAAAATGAGATATCATATTCTTTAATAGGGAACCATTCACTATTTTCTAGATTCATGATGCTCTGTTTATGTAATGATTATGGAGAGGACTACAAGAGGAATTTAAGGACCCAGTTGTGAATGAGTATAACCTTTCACCCCATTTCCATTGGATAGATCGAGTGCACTATCCCAGTTCTAGAGGATATGTTCAGAGAAGGTGTATTGGATTTTTTTCAGGGATGGGAGTATCACCTTCCCTTGGTAGAGTTCCATACAACAACAGTTACAGCTCTATCATCAGCTTGACACCTTTTGAGGCCCTATTTGGGAGACACTGTAGGTCACTATTATGATGGATGGTTATTGGAGAGTCATCTCTATGGGCTCATATTTGGTGCAAGAAATGATGAGAAGCTACATGCCATCCATTGATGGAGGGAGATGGCCTAGAGAAGACAAAAGTCATACACCAATCACCATCGTAATCTCTTGGAGTTTGACCAAGGAGACCATATATTCTTCAAAGTCTCCCTAAAATGTGAAATTTGGATGTTCATCCAAGGTAGAAAGATATCCCTAAGGTTCATTGGGTCTTTTGAGATTGCATTGTGGTTTGGTAGGGTTGGATACCACCTCGACATACCACCATAGTTGGAGCGAGTGCACGAAGTATTTCACGTGTCGTAGAAAGGGATATACATGAATGAGCCCACACATGTTATTGACTGGGGAGAGAAAGAAATCAAGGATGTAGCCACCATTATAGGGAACCTAATGTTCATCATGCACCAAAAAGAGTCGACCATGAGAGGACGATCCATCCCTCTTTTTTGAATGATTTAGAAGAACTAAAACGTGCAAGAATATTTCATGGGGGTGGGAGATCCAAATGTGGGCTTAGTATCACAAGTTGTTTGTTAAGTTTTTATTTGGGTGGATGAAAATATTTAAAGAGATAAATATGTAGAGACATGGTTTTTATTTATAAGACAATGAAATATTTCTAAATATGTTTCAAGAGGTAGGAACTAGGACGAAATGTGATTCTCAATCACAATGTTCCCAGAATTAATAAAGATAAACTATTAAATATATATTATATTGCGCAGATGAAGTTACGTAAAAATGAGAGAAATATTATATGGTTGAAAGAATTGGAAATCCAATACCACAATTGGGTTTGAATGTGGGTTTTTCCTAATACATGTCATAAAATGAGTTGGCATAAGACATTTAGACCCCTCTCTTATTGGTGGTGCATTTAATTCATTAAATTAAATAATTTATTTAATTATATAATTTTCTTTAAACCAAATAAATTGATTTATATACATGGTTAAGTGGTTTTTAACCTCATTACCAAATTTTATCCAATTAATAACTCTTATCATATTCTTCCCCATGAGAAAACATTGAATGATGAATGAGCGATGAATCCTGGGATCTAGATGGACCAAGATGCAAAGGATTATCCTCCTTCATTGGAGAACATGTTCATCACCAAGGATAAAATAAAACAAGTGGTAGGACTCAGATTTTGTGTTTTTACACTCAGTATTAAATGATTAATCATGTTAGAACATGATTTATCAATATGATCACTTGTTTCCTAATCAAGATTGCTAAGATCATGTTTTTATTATTTTTTCATCTAATTTGGGTCCACATTATTTATTGTTGGCGAAGAATGCATGGACAAAAATACAAACCATTTTTATGGTGCCTTTTCCCTGTTTTTCTTCTCTTTCCTCTCCTTAGAATCTCAGTAGATCCCGTTTTGATTATTATCGGGCGACCCGAAGTGGATCGGGTGCCCGAAATTGCAGTGGGTTTGTGGAAAAAAAAAACATGCAAGGAAAAGATCTTGAAACTATATGATGAAATGATAATGAATCCAAATTTTTCAGGTCAATTTGATGAGAAACGATGTTGTGGTAGTTCATAGAAGATCTGGCCAATCCCTCATTTTCAAATGAGACTAACTCATGATGAACAGATATGAAATCTCGCATTTTTCATCTAGATCCAATAACATTGGAGTGATATTGAGTGACTCGAACAAAAGTTAAAGAATATTAGGAAAATGTATTTAATATCAAAGAAACCCTCATGCTTTTGGAAATATTGAAAATGCACTCCATGTTTAGTCATGAACACATGGTGTGTAGACTCCCTCAGTGGAAATGCTAGGGTTTCGGAAAAGATAAGGATGACAGGGTGTGTACTCCCCTTGACATTTTCTGTAACAACATTCGGTGTGAGGTAAGATATGTGAAGTAATGAAAGGATAGGCACATTCCATTCCCTGATAAAATAGACACCGGTTTTCCGCACGAGTAGAATCATTTAGGGGGAAACATGCAGTGTACCAGAGTACACGGACATAGGGTTCGAGTACACAGACTTGGCTAGAAGACACGACCCTCATCCCATGATAAATGGAACACACTATGTTTTCTACCTACACAAAATTCACTACAACATGGTACGGGAATCCTATATGTTTACATACTTGTTTAGGCAGTGAATAGGGGCCACACACAATGTGGGCCCCCTCAAATTCCATTTACTATTTGAGATCCCACGAGCAATATTTAATCATTTGTATCTCATTTTCTTGAAGTCATATTTTGGAAAGCAAGTGGCCAATGCTGAGTGTTTTTATATATAGAACCTGGGAGTTCCCATAGAAGAGGTTTTTGAGATACGATGTGGATATTTGGGTTTTGGAAAATGCATAGAAGACACATGATGATGACAACGATAAGATAAGCTTACAAGAATGACGATCTAGGATGACTCTCAACTAGGGTTGGGTAGTTTAGTCATATAAGACCTTCTAGGATGTCCCTCCATTAAGATCTGTGTAGTGTAGTCCTGATGGCCTTTTGGGATGACCCACTTGTAGGTCTAGGTAGTGTAGTCCCTAATGGTCTTAAGAGCTTATCCTCCAATAGGATCTAGGTAGTGTAGTCCCTGAGAACATTCCATAGAAGGCTGATGACTACGTGTCATAGTAGCGATACATGAACTAAAATAACTAAGCACTCATGAGCTTGTGGGGTGATTTCCCCAATGATACATGTTCTTGTGAAGTTACCTAAAATTGTGCTAGGAAGTCAGTGCTACACAAAATGGATAGTATCGAGGAGTGGTGATTTGAGCCCCATTGACATGTTACTCCTGGTAATATGCTTGAGGTTTTGGGTATAACAGATGAATCCACCTTGGAACAGGTGGCTAATCAACTTCATGGCCTGAGCTATGAGGTGATGATCCCCTAACTCTTTTATTTGGGATTATTTGACTGAGAATATATATATATATATATATATCATATTTTAGTACCCGGTCTCTTGCTATTGGTTACTCTCTATCTAGAAGAGGTGAATACATGCTGGGTATGCCTTGTGCTTTCCATGTATAGCTTCTTAATGATATACATTTATACTACCTTACTATAGGTAGAGAAGACTCAACAAAAGCTTTACCTCGTCACCATTTGAAGATCTTTAAGTTTGGATGAGCCTACAATAACAATATTATTGGGTTGAGCGACACTTTTTATGTTCTCTTTTATTTTACATTGCTCCCTATACTGCTTCACATTGGTTTTCTCTCTTATTTCTCCCCCTTTATCTGTTCATGATGTTTTACTAGTTCTGTATATACTTATACAAATTATTTTATTATTTTTATGTGTACTATATTTGTGTATCACCAAGAAACACTATGATTTGGATTAGAATGATATGAAACCCAGGGCCACATAGTTACTATGATCATTTTTTAAAATCATGCATTGAACAAGTATCTAGTTATTGGGGCCTCAATTTAACTTCATATTGTTAGACCCCATTTCATAGACCATGTGGCAAAATCATGATATTTTGTTGATTTACATAATTTTATATTTTGTCTCCAATTAACTTAATATATTCTCAACCTTCTTATTGACAACATGATGGGAATTTAAGTTTTTCTTGTGAGTTATTTATAATATATTGATTTATTGGTTATAGTGTTTCATGATGATAATTTTTATTTAACATATTAGGGGTTGTGTTCTAAGATGATAAATAGTGGTTAATGAATATTCATTAAGCATATAAACAGGGATATTTGTTGAAAGCATTAATATATTTTATTTAATGTATTTTGGGTTGTAATACTTTTCAAAATTATGAGTAATTTGGTTTTTAAAACAGTTTTATTATATCATCATTATATTTTAAAGAATGAAATAAAAGATTATGGTTCATGGAATACAATTCCTTCAAATAAATTTTTATAAATTTTTTTTCTTACTATGTAAGATATTTTATAAATATTTCTAGATATTATGTTTCTATAGTGGCATACCTTTATATAATTCCTCATTATATGTTTCTAAATGGAATTATAGAATTTTGGTGAATTGGATGAATTTGAAAATTTATTTTAGATTGTCTTATTATTTTACAAAGTTGATTTCTTAATTATTTTTGAACATTCTAAAATAATTTTTTTTATTTTGTAATATGTTGGTATATTTTAAAAAAGTGAATTTATATTTTTTAAATATATTATTTCTAATCAATTATCAATGGGGTTTTGCTTCAAAAGAACATTCTCTTATCAATCATTGTTTTATATTGGTAGGTTCATTCATTTATTGTACACGAAAAAATGTTTTGATAATGAGTAAATGTCATTTTATCACATGATATATTATTTCACATTATTCAATATTGGATTGATTTTTTATTTTTATTCCTTTTACAATAAACTAATTCCACCCTATATTGTATTGATAAATTGGTGCATTTAGAAATTTTTAACATTTTAATAAATTTTTAAAATAATTTTATGTTTTTAGTATATCTTTTTTATATAATTTACTTAACATTTGTAGATACATAGATTTCATTATTTTTATAATTTTATTTAATTTTATATTAATAATTTTTACTAATTATTATATATATTAAATATATATTATATTTATTATTTTCTATATGATATAATATGGTATATTAATATTGGATTTTTTATTACTAGTGATTAGTATTTTATTAAATTAATTATTTTTATTATTCTTATCTTATAATAGTTTAGTGTATTATTGGTATTAATATATAATTATAATTTCATGTATAATTATACTATCATATCATTATTTATAAATCTATATATATATATATATATCATTTTTTTTAACATGCTATAACTGTTTTGATATAATTTAATTTTATAATATTACATTCATTATTATTATTATTATCAATTACTTTCAATTAATTGTGGATTTTAATTTTAAAATTTCATGTTTCTTTGTTTTATAATTTTGAGATTTTTGTTTTATAGTGGAAATCATAAACATTATATAGGAATCTTCTCCACTATAGAACTATATCCCTATCGAGTCGGGGTCCTCCTTCCTCCTGTCTTGCAATACCTAAATGTACATCATCAACCACCACCATCACCCATTAATTGTGAAAACATGGTCACCACCTACACATCCTTACACATACAAAATTACCATGACCTATGTGACCCGGCCTACATCATGGTAATTTTAAGGTGCTGCAGGGACCCGAGTTAGCTATTCCGGTGCACAATGTCATGCTGAATAGATAGATTTTATTATGTGTTGAAGTTACTATAGATTTTAGTTGTGTGGTGGTTCACATTCACTAACGTCATATGGTTTTTTAATTGAAAATTGTTTGATCTAGGAAGTGATGAATTTTTGTGGAAATCATCAAAATTCCATTACAGTGATTCGTGTAGTAATAATAACCTCGTGTGGTCTAAAAATAATTATTTTTTCCATGTTATAGTCATTAATGGTTAATTTCATGGAGTCATGTTTGTGAAAATAATTATAGTAATCCTGCAAAATAAAATTTAATATTTTTTTTCCATGTGAATTTTTTATTGTCTTTTTAATTAGTAAATTATATCTATTTATTATTGATTTTTTATTTTAATTTCTTGTATTCATGGTTTCCTATCTATGTGGTACCAAATAATAAATCATTGTCATTATAAAATTAGAGAATTATTAAAAACAATTAATACAATATGAGATAAAATCATAAGATTAACATATGTGAATTTTCAATAAATAAATATATTATGTTAGAAATATATATTTTATGTTCTTCAGCAAAAAACTTGTATACGTGATACCCATAAGGTGAAAATATGTGAATGAACCTCAAATATATATATTATTCAACATTTTGATAAATTTGTTATTTTATTTACAATGTAATTTAATTCTAAATTATCATGAATTAAATTCATCAATTAAAACAATAAAATGTTTGATGATCTATGTAAATATTAGAGTACCTTCACAAAATAGGACTAAATGATTTTATGATAAAATTGGGAATTGAAATTAATAAGGTATATAAATATTTATATGATAGAATAAAATGTTTGGTTTGTCATGAATTTGAGTGGAAAACACAACTCTTACAGATCCATCTCCACTTTCTTCCCTCCATTATAAAAGATTTCGTTTTCATAAATAGTTGTTATATATTTTTCAGATCTTTTTATAAAATAATTTATTAGTCCTGCTAAGAAAATTAATTTCCTACCATTTTTAACAAAGGATATTTTGGGTGTCTATACACATTATTTCTTTAGGATTGACCCTATTGTCACCGATAAAGAAATTGTTTTTCTTAAATATTTGTAAATTTATCATAGCATGATAGTGCATACCTTATTTATAGAGCTGTTACTAGTGTGAAACGTAGAAATTTGGGATCCTTCAAAGAGATTTATATAGGTAAAAAATAAAAACCAAAATGAAATAAAATTACTACTCATTGTAATTTTTCATTAGGAGAATATTCTAAAAACTCAAGAGTTTATTATTCTATAATAAAAATATATTATTAAAACAATATCATTCCCTACCCTCCCATGATGCATTAAAAGAGTTATAATTTTTCACACAAAGTATTTATCTGGGTAATTATATTTATTATATTAATTATTATTCAAATCATTGTAATGATATATGAGTTAGTGTTTATATATATTATGTCAATATCTACCAAAAATCTGGTTATTCGCGAATCCCAGGACATCCTTAAAACATGGAATCTAGTAATTCATTCCCATTATTTGGTTTATATTAAATTTTTTAAAACATTAAATTTCCAACTATACAATCTCAATATCATGTGGGAGAAGAGCCTTGCTCTTATACATATTTTCATTATTCTCAAATTTAAAATATTGTTGAAAATACATTAATGATTAATTCATGTCATTTATCTAGGAATATAATATGTTTTATATAAAATATAAAAATAATCAATGAAAACATAAAACACTGTGGAATATGTAACAATATGATGACTTTAGAAAAACTAGAAATATAACCAATAACAAAGTGAGATTGGAATATCAAAATTAGACCAAAAAAATATTATCTGCAATCAATAAGTTAAATAAATAGAATGAACATCAATATTAATATAAATCATATTTTCTTTCCATAATAAAAACAAAGACAATTTAATTAAGGATGCATGAAATCAAATGAATCAAATTATCAATTCTCTTCCTACAAAAACTTGATACTCTAATAAAGAAGTATTTTGATTAAAAAATAATATATAGTATATATGACTAACATCACATTCTATTTTCTGATGATGAATCTTCTTTTATTAATCCTTCTCCTTATCAATTATAAAATGAATCATATCGACCACATTTATTCTTCAAATCCAATAACATTTCAAGAATATGGAAACATATAATTAAAAAAATATTGAATATAATGGTCTTAAAAAATGATATTTCATCTACCTTTCATGTTCATTTAAAACACTTACTACAAAATATGTTAAATTATATGTTTTATTTATAATAAATTCCTCTATTTCAAGGTGAAAATTTGTTTTTTGATGAAGAGAAAATTTAAAAGGTTCTATTAACTAACACGATAATATATAAATTCAGTCATGAAATAATGAGTCATACCACAATTATGGGAATCACTTCCAATAAAATTGTCTCCGCAATTTCTAAGAAACATTAATAGTTATAAAATTTATAAAAAATAGCAACACATTAAATAATTGAAGGGTTAGTAAATACATCTGTGATGGTGGTAGGGAAAAATTATAGTTATATTATAACATGGTATAATGTGATTTATAGGGGGATCCAAATATATATATCACACATATGCCTATGATGAAGCATGATGATGTAAATTTAGAAAATACTTTGTAGGATATAATACTTGAAATAGTAGGGTCACTTACTAAATATAATCTTGTCCAACATCTTCCCATATTTTTAATAATTTAAGGAGTATATCCATTAAATGATATAGTTATACATGAATTATGATCAAAATTAGTTTATTTATCTATGTTAGTTACTTTTATTATCAAAATGAATTTGGATCAATTATCAAGCCATAATATACATTCAAGGATTTTATGGATATATTTTGATCACAAAATGTGTCTCATGGTGTTATTTCTTATATTATTCAAATTCAAGGAGGAAATATTAATGATAATAATTTGGATGAATATTAATAAATATCCATATTTATATATTTTTCACTATGAGGTGTATATTAATACATATTGAGATGATATATTTTCATTAAATTACACCCATTATGATTTCTAAAAGCCTAAAACTATCATTTTTATTGATTATAGGTTAAGTAAATTCTTAATGGATATACCAAACACTCATAATGATGATGATGAATATGGATGGAATATATTTTCATTCAATCCTGAAGGATTTTAATCATTTTTTGGTTGAAGGAAAATTAATCATTTGCATCAATTAGATGAAACCCACAATTTATTAGTCTTTAATTTTAACACATTAAATTTTATTTCATTTTTTCTGAAGTAATAAAATAGAATGTATTTTCCTAAAATTTATTCTCATCCGTTCCCAATAATGGTTTTTACATCCTCATAAATTGTTTTCGTTCACAAGTAAATTTGACTATGGTGTTATATTTATTATTTTATTCATGGCTGTGCTATCTATATTTTATCTTTCATGCTATATTACATTGGTGGATTCATTGAAAATAGGCAGCGACTCTGAAAAAAATTTGGTTAGTTAGAAAAGTCTGAAATTTTATTTCATGGTTTATTTATGAATCCCGAAATACAATGTTATATTACTATACTAAAAAACACTAGAAAAGAATAAAATAAAAATAAAAAAGAGACATTTAAATCATTAATGAAAACAAATAAATGTTTTCATACTTATTTTGTAAAATAGTTAGGTATGAGACACATATATTCTTGTTAAGTATGATATCATAATTTCTAATTAAAATTCATGTATTATTAATTCCATTATTTATATTACATCTGCTATCATTTCATTCGTTAAAAAAATTCTATGTTTTTTGTATTTGAGACATATACATTCACACATTCTCATCTAAGTTGGCCATAAATTAATGTAAAAATTTTTAAAATCATATAACCTGTTATAATCACTTCATATCACAATTTATCATGAGGTAGTATTCTTTTTGTTATGTGTTCTATAACTTTATATTCTTGTCCACCTAATTAATAGGAATTTAAAATGTTACACTAAATTTTGTAAAGGATTGTTTTCCTTATATAGTCCCTTGGACCCAATAATCAACCAATGTATATTATCTTTTATATATCTATTATAATAGATGATGAATACATCTAAGAAACCCCAAAATTGATTCCATACCAATTTATTGAAATACAACATCCGTGGAATTGTAAAAATTAGTATAATGAGAATTAATATGTCATTAGAAGGATATAAAATATAGTCCCCAATGACATGTGTTCAAGGAATAAGTTTGAATATGAATAATTAGGCTGAATTTGTTCTATGGACATCTAAAAAAAATAATTAATATAAATTTCTAGATTATGGGTGTTTGATGGGAATTTTGGACACATTTCAAACACAATCATCAAATAATATTGGTGAAGGTAGAGAACTTCACTTTGAGATTTCAGATGAGATAGAAGAATAAAATAGAGCGTTATTAGAAATGTACCTAATCAATAATGGTGTGGACATTTTTTCCCATTTAATTTTCATTAATTAATTTCCAATGTAATAAAAACTACATTTCTTCTTCATTATTAAAAATAATATTCTTTCATCGAATTTACTTGATGAATAATTATACTACTCATTTCAGACATTTAACTCATTATATATATTTTAAAAATATATATTTAACCTCATGAAGTTTCTTATCCATACCTTATAATACTTCATATATATTTATTTTTATTTAAATTTATTTTATTTACATTGTAGTTGGATGATTTTTTACGTGTTTATCTTTAAGAGTCATCCCTCATCAGGTTGTTCCCATACCAAAGGATATTAAACTAACTAATTTTATAGATGTTCTTCCAATGATTTTTAGTGAAATGAGAAATGTATTTTATACCATATAATTGAAAATCACTTTATTTTGCCTCATTTTTGATAGGATATCATGTTATCAAACGTGGATATTAATAGTAGACCACCTAGTTTAAAATCACTATTTCCACCAGTTATAGTTTTCAACAAATAAAAAAATTAAAAAACTATTATGCAATTTTTTTAATGTTATTTGGTTTTTAAATTATAGGACCTCATATTCATTTTACCCTTCCCTTGTGTTCTAAAATATATATTATTTTCCATGTTTATAGAAGGATATGTAATGAATAATTTGGCTATTGTGATGACCACCATCTTATTCTAATTTTTAAATCACTTCTTGTGAAGGAATTTTTTCTACCTAAATTATAAATCCATAATATATAGTATAATAATATAAAAACATATAAACTAATATATTTAAACACTTTCCATTAAATCGGATTCAATTAGTTGATGTTGTGAGCTATTATTTTGTATTATTGAAATTTTCTTGTTATATTTAATGCATGTTCATTATATTATTTTCTAAAAATATTGAACCCTATGTATCTGAAATACAATATTGTCTAGGTGTATTAAAAATGAAAAAAATTAAATAACCATGTAAAGGTTTTATTAAATATATACAATATTATGAAACCTCCAATTAGATATCCTTAGTGTGAGAGATGCAATATTAGAATTAAGTTACCATCTATATCTACAAATCATTCATGTATTAGTTTTTCAACTATATCTAGATACTATAAAATCTAAATATCATTATTTTCCATGATGAAATATTTTATAGGTATTCCAAATTATGATTCATTATACTTCATTGGATACTTTTAGAGTGTGATACAATAAATTACACTTAGGGATCTTATGGAGAAATGTAAATATTGAATCTGTTATGGACATTCTATGTCTTACAATCCCAACATTAAATTTCCATCCCCTTTTATTGAAAATTCCAATATTTATTATTATGGTCCTTGAACTCAATAAAAGAATTATACTTCTTCAAATAATTATAAAAAATTTCTTATAAATCAATCAATTATTTATTTAATGGAGTAGATTTTTTTTCCACCTTCTGTTGCACTATCTTTTTTTGTATCTTCCTGGGCCTTATTTTAAAAATAAAAAATGGGATGATATATCAAATTATCGATGGAATAATGAGATATTAATGCACATAAATGGCTATGATAATTGATTCTTAGGATTATATGCATTAATAAGACATGGGATCATACATTTTTGAATTCATGAATGACATGAATAACAATCCAATGAGAACCATTTAAATTGATTGTGATTTGGGTGGTAGATAAAAAAATGCATGTACAACTATAGTGAACTATTTGTTTAATATCATTTTTGAACTATAATTGTTTAAAAAGTCAAATAGTATAATAAATTGACTCTTAGAAATTATAAAATGAAATTCTAAATGATTATGTATGTAATGACCCGTATTTTCAAGGTAATTTTTTATTAAATGGAAATTTTAAGAGTCCACGAAAATTGACGGTGTGATATTTTGAGGACTGGTGTGCATAAAATGAATTTATAAAACTTTTTTTGGGTACATTCAGTAAGCGTATGAGTGGGTTTTTTAGACATTTGAACCGGTTCTCGGAAATGAAATATGAGGACACCGTTGAACTTGCAGTGCCGGTATTCACGTAAAGAGACTTTCACCACGAAAGCAGTTGGTCGATGGTGAAGGTTATTTTTTGTATTTTTTGTGAAAAAATAAAATAAAATAAAATCGTGTAACATTTTATTTTATTTCTTCATTTGGAACACCCCAGGAGGATGTTGAGAGGTGGGGACCACCAGAAGTAAACCTCCCTTGTGAGGTTATGATGGTGGGGACCACCCGAGACTTAAAACCCTTTTAAACCCCTTGAACTCCCCTCTTAATGGGGGAGAAACCCCTCAAATCTCCCAATTAATTCTATGTGTCAACATAAAATTAAATTTTATTTTATCAATTAATTTTATAAGTCAAAATAAAATTAAAAGTTAAGTAATTATTTCATTTTTGTGTTGGCTATTTATTTTCTTTTTGGTGGAATTGGGGAAAGGATTGGAAAAGGGAATTGGGAGAGAGCTTGGAGGATTATTCTATCCAATGAAGAACGCATTCTCAAACAAAAAATGTGCTCCCCAATGAAGAATTCTCATGATGACGAGGAACATCTTCAACGATAGTGAACCAACGATCGAGGAAACACCGACATCACTGACGTCCGTCTATCCCCAACGACATCATCTCCTTCCATGCGGCCTTCATCGAAAAATCTTCGAGGTAGGGGTTGTTATTTAATACATGAATTTCCTCAGTTAAATTCCTCATTCTTGGATACTATGGAAAACGAGGATCAAGCCACTTGAGTTGATCCATGATTCGTATTAAATTGTAGAGTTTCTTGTTATTGATTTCTGATTTTGTTGAGCCACTTGCTACAGCTCTAACATGGAGGGTGCGGGCCAAAGAAACATGGCCTGACCCCTACGTCGTTCTTCTGTGTTTGTGTGTTCATTGTGATGATGACAGTGACTGGAACTGGCATTTGGCACTGGTGGAACAGGAGAACGGCGGTCGGCACCACGGCAGCCGCTACGAAGGAAACAACGGAGGGCGACCGGTCAAGACAGTTGTCGGTGAAGACAGGGAGCGCGGCCATGCCGCATGGCCTACCACAATGGACTGCCACTCTACGGCCCCGCCGTACCACCCGTGGCCCTACAGAGCCGACATGTGGCCCTCCGAGCCACCTCGCCGCACTCCAAGCCCCCCCCCCTCGCGGCCCTCTGTGATGCCCCTCGGCCCTCCGAGCCACCCCGCGGCCCTCCGTGCCGCCCCGCGGCCCTCCGTGACACTGGAGGCCACCCTCCCCCCTCCCTCCCCTCCACCCCACGTTCTCCGCCGCTATGTGGGCTACCGCCCAGGCCAGGCCACCCTACGTGTGGTGGGCCGGACCCAGTGGGTCGGGCCAGACCCGAACCCACTAGGAACAATTTATGCTCATTTGGCCATAATTTAGGCACCAAATGTCTGTTTGAAGAACTGTCTGCTGCACCAAAAAACATGGAGTGAGATAGTCCTTTTTTTATACCCCACTGGAGTTTTTTATAAATTTGGGGAATGGTCGGGTTGGATCGAGCACGAATCCAACCAGGTCCTCGGGACAAAATGGATAATAACGTACAGACCGGGTGTCCGATTGATGCACCATCTGTTGCGTTGAGACCCCTATGGTGTGGCGGTCATTTGAGATAATTTTTCACGATATATCATGGAATTTGATGTATCTATCATTGGATTGTAGAGCATACCCTCCTGGAGACAAGCGATCATAGTGCGGGAACCCAATAGCTGGTTGTGACGTGAAGAATGAAGAGCAATCCTATGTGGGTCATCACCTAGCGATCCTGTGTAGGTCAGCTCCCATCGATCATGTGTGGGTAAGAAACTAGAGATATTATGTGGGTTATCACCTAGTAATCATATGAGGGTCAACATATAATGATCCTGTGGGGGTCAGCAACTAGCGATCCTGTGTGGATCAGCGACGATCGATCCTGTGTGGGTCAGCACTGAGAAATCATGTGTTGGTCACCAACTAGCGATACTGTATAGGTTAGCACCGAGCGATCCTATGTGGGTCAGCACCATGAAATCTTGTGTGGGTCATCACTGAGAAATCCTGTGTGGGTTAGTAGCAGAACTTCTTAACAGAGTAATTTGAAATTGTAGTTACATCTAATCATCTCTACTATTCTACTTAAGTTATACCTGGTGTGAGTTGAGGCTGTACCTTGTGGTAATTTCCTTCGTGGCAATACCTTGGCGATATTCTTCTTTGTGGAATACCTATGTGGTACTTTCCATCCTGTTATTCCTTCCTTTGTGGAACAGTTGATCTTTAGGCTTTGAGTTGGACTCTATTTTTTCCTCATGATTGATATGGGTATACTTGATAACTTAAGTATATGTAGGTTTATATACCTAATTTGGGTTGTCAATAGATTTCATGCTTTGGGGATTATATTTTGTGGATTTTCTGTGACCTTGAGGGTCTTAGGGTCCCTACTGAGTATCGTTATACTCACCCCTGCACGGGCTATGCCTGCACTTCGTTGTGTTTGGTGTAGATGACAGACAGCGCTAACAGAGGATGAGTGTACCCGGACTGGTGGTAGCTCGAAGGTTTCCTTTAGACAAGGCGTACCACAGAGATGACCATTCGAGAGTTGTACCTACCATTCCAGTATGATCCTTTCTGGGTGATCAGAGGAGCGGTTCCAGTTTACTTGTACTATTTAGTTTCATGTACATTCAAGTTGGGCTTGTATTCTGGCACTTTTTACTTACTATACTCACTCTACTTACTATTCAGTTTACTTGAGTTCATATCTTGTTGTGTGAATGGTTGTGTGAGTTATAGGTTATAAATAAAACACCATCCTAGTTTTAGATAATATTCTTTCGATGGTAGTCGCCAACCCCAGGCCTATTGAAAGCTGGTTTGGGGTAGTCACGGTATGGGGCCCGGGGGGGGGGGGGGATGGGTTGTGACAAATTGGTATCAGAGGAATCAGTTCTACCGTAGGACATATGAATATGATCTTTTTAACGACAATAATGTTATGTGATGTTATTGTGGTTATTATTTTAGAGAATCCGGTGTTAGTACGGTGGACAACGTATCCATATACCTGGACCCTGACTTCTGATTTTTGACTCAGTGCACGAAAAAAATGACTGCATGTGTGTTTTGAAGAGTTTTCTTTATGATCTTTTTGATTTAGCTAACCGGTATAACTAGTTGACTTTGGCTCACTTGTTTCTTTTCAGGATGCCTCCATGCATACAACCAGCTAGGGTTGTGGATATAGTACGCACTGATAGCCCACCGAGTGATGAGGTCTCGGTGTAGGGCCCTTTTCAAGTAGAGGAAACATCGGAGGCACCTGAGGTACCATTACCCATTGGGCCACCGATGCCACCAACCCCAACAGTAGAGGGTGCACACCGCTTGAGCGCGTTGCACGAGTTCCAGCGCCAGAGGCCACCCTAGTTTAGGGGAGAGATGGACCCACAGGAGACTGAGGATTGGTTGGAGGCTGTATTGAGAGTATTCTGACTAGTAAGGACACCAGTAATTCTCATGGTGATCCTTGATGCCAGTCTTCTACATGACGTAGTAGGAATATGGTGGAGCTTCATGCTCCAGGCTCACGACGACGTGACACTTCTTTGGCAGACTTCAAGAGCCTGTTTCAGGCAGTGTTAGTCCCAGCAACTCTTCAAACAATGCACATTCAAGAGCTTCTTCATCTGCAACAGGGCTTCGTGACTGTGTCTCAGTGCTCATTGAGGTTCACTGACCTCTATCGCTTCTCCACAGATATGGTGCGAGATCCATTCTTCAGGGCCTGGTCCTTCTAGCATGGTCTCATGTGGGAGATTAGGGCTTCAATGATCTCACTCTGCATCTCGACATAGGCGGGGGTGTTAGAGCGATCCCTTTTGTTGGAATGTTTCATTGATGAGAAGTCACCAGTATTGAGACCCACTACCAGTCATCAAATAGCAAAGTCTTTTGCAGCTGGCAGCAGACAGATGACATAGAGGTCCAAGAGGACCATACCTACAGGTGGACGACCGTGAGATTCAGAGTCGGTTGTGTGGGGAAGCCAACGAAGAGCTGGTTATTCCAGGAGTGGGCAGTGTTACACATGTTGCAGGCAGGGTTACATGGATCATGAATTTCCAACCTGTCATATGGATGATCTGCATATGGTCAAAGGAACTCCCAGTCAGAGACAATGATTCGACCGAGGAGGTCCGCAGGGAGTAGGTGGACATGGCAGAAGAGCTGGCCGTGCAGCCAGTGATGGGTGGTGATTCGAGATGTTACCTTCACCACCTTGAGGTGGTCCACCCTGACCATAGGGAGCATGTGGACAAGGGCGAGCTCAACTCTAGGAATCTGAGGCCTATGATCACGACACTCTGGAGAGAATACGAGGTATGATCTGTATCTACTCCACCTTAGCTTCAGTACTTATAAACATCGGTTCCAGTCATTATTTTATTGCCACTACCCTCATTCGGATCTCGGAGATTCCGATTGAGCTATTAGCTTGATCCTTATGGATAGAGACTCCAAAGGGAGTGGATTCTATGATTACGCACTGGTTCTGGAAGTGTGATCTTACTCTAGAAGTTGAGAGCTTCGGCTAGGATATCCTTGTAGCGGTGTTGAGGCCATATGGCGTCATCTTGGGTATGTACTTGTTATCTACAGTCTATGCTCATATTGACTGTATTAGGCAGAAAGTACGGTGTGTCCGCACCGATGCGACCACGTTTACATTCATCTGCAAGAAGGGAGCCTTTGCCGCATAGGATGGACTTACCCGAAGGAGAGTGCAACCGATCACTCATTAGTTGGCTGGCCTTACCCTCAGATCGGTTGATGCGGAGAGTTCGAGTTATCCTATAGTGGTGGACCTGTACGCGGATGTCTTCCCTGATTATGTTCTGGGTATACCTCCTAACAGCGAGGTAGACTTTTACCTTGACTTGTACCCCGAGACAACATAGATATCTACACTAGCGTATCGGATGGCTTCTACGGAGCATCATGAGCTACAAGTACTACTAGAGGACTTATAGGGGAAATGATTCATTTGGCCTAGTGTTTCTCATTGGGTAGCACCGATTTTGATTGACAATAAGGAGGATGGGATCTTGAGACTTTGGGTCGACTATCAGTGCCTGAATCAGGTGAATGTGAAGAACAAGTACATGCTTCAGAGGATTGATGACCTCTTTGATCAGCAAAAGGGAGCATGGTGGTTCTCAAAGATAGACCTCGAATCACGCTATCACCAGCTCAGAGTATGGGACGAGGATGTGTAGAAGATGTATTTCAGATATCGATATGGCCATTACGAGTTCTTTGTTTTGCCATTAGGTGTAACCCATGCTCTAGTAGTGTTCATGGGACTCATGTACAAGATCCTTTAGCCATACATTGATCCCTTTGAAGTACTCTACATCGACGATATTATGATTTACTCGACTACTGAGGATGACCATGCCTATCATTTTCATGTTGTATTGAACACACTCTGAGAGCACTAGATTTATGGTAAGATCTCAATGTTCCATTTCTGTATCTGAGAGGTTCACTTTTTAGGACATGTCATATTGGAGGCTGGAGTTGCAGTAGATCCAGCAATGATTGAGGCGGTACTTTCGTGGGATCCACCTAGGAGTGTGATGGAGGTATGGAGTTTCTTGGGTTTGGCTAGATTCTATTGGATGTTTGGGCCATATTTCTCTAGAGTTGCAGCACCTTTATCATCATTGATGAAGAAGGGACAACCCTTCATGTGGTCGGAGAGATGCCAGCAGAGTTTTTAGGAGTTGTGGTGGAGGCTGACTAGTGCCCCCATCTTGAGGCTGCCAGAGGAGGGCGAAGGGTATGTAGTCTACTGCGACGCATTAGGGACCAGGCTTGGATGTTTCTGGATGCAGGATCGAGCAGTGATCACATATGGTTTTCGATAGCTGAGACAAAAAGAGCAGAACTATGATACCCATGACCTGGAGTTAGTAGTAGTGGTCTTCGCCCTGAATATGTGACGACATTGCTTGATGGGAGGGTGGTTTACAGTGTACTATGATGACAATATTCTCAGGTATATCTTCTCTCAGAAGTACCTGAACCTAAGACAACGAAGATGTCTTGGGTACCTCTAGGACTATGAGATCGAGATAGTCTATGCTCCTGGGAAGGGGAAAGTTGTAGCATATGCACTCAGCCAGAGATCTGGTATACCACTGCTAGGATAGGCGATAGAGGAGTTGCCCACTTTATAGATATCCTTCATGGAATGTGACGGAGAAGCTTTCCTTTAGTCTCTTACAGTCACTCCCTAACTTCTTCAATGAGTTAGGGAGGTGCAGTGTGGGGACACTGACTGCGAGACACGACCTAGTCATATATCAATAGGACATTCACCTGATATATTTTCTGAAGGTTGGGAGCATTCTATCCACTTCAAATAATGTACCATGGTATCGGTTTCCCTACGGGAGGAGGCGTTTAGGGAGATCCACACATTCCCACTAGTAGTACATCCAAGAGTGGCGAAGATGTACTAGGATCTCGGACGACAACACTGGTGGCTGGGAATGAAGAAAGCAGTAGCAGAGTGTGTCTCTAGGTGCCTCACTTGTTAGTAAGTGAAGGCGGAGCATCAGGTACCAGTAGGCTTGGTTCATCCTTTAGAGGTCCTAGAGTATAAGTGGGATGGAATATCCATGGACTTAGTGATAGGTCTTCTACAAACATCCAGAGGTCATGACTTTATCTTGGTGATCATCGACCGACTCCCCAAGTCGGCCCACTTCTTACCGATCAGAGAGCAGGCTTCAGTAGAGAGCATGAGACACCTCTATGTTCCATAGATTGTGTGGCTACATGGAGTACCCTTGATGGTTTTCTCTGATCGTGATACATGTTTTACTTTAAGACTATGGAAGGGGTTGTAGGAGGCTTTCGAGACACATCTTTATTTGAGAACCGCCTTCTTTCCTCAGACGGATGGTCAGACTAATCAGACCATTGAGACCCTCAAGTATATGGTACGTGCTTGCGTTCTCAACTTCGGTCACAGGTGGGAGGATCACTTTCCTTTGGTCGAGTTCTCATACATCAACAACTATCACTCCACCATTGGGATGGCAGCTTTTGGGGTGTTTTACAGGTGACCTTGCAGATCGTCTTTATGTTGGACTAACCTAGAGGTGTCAGCACTCATGGGAGCATAGATGGTATGGGTAACCATATATTAGGTAAAGATCATCCAAGATTCAATGAAGACTGCACAGAGTAGGCAGAAGTCATATGTCTATAAGAGATGGAGACCTTTAGAGTTCGAGGATGGTGACCACGTCTTTCTACGGGTCTCACCTCAATAGGGTTTTCAGTGATTTGGCCGAGGTAGCAAGTTATCTCTGAGGTTAATTAGACCCTTTCAGGTCCTCATTAGAGTGGGTGAGGTGTCTTACCACTTTTCTCTTCTACCACAGTTCCACCGGGTGCACGACGTCTTCCACATATCCTAGCTAAGGAGATAGGTGCACGACCCATCCCACGTCATCGACCACGGCGAGCTGGACATCGATGATGGGGTGACTTTTATGGAGGTTCTAGTAGAGATTGAGGATCGACATGAGTGGGTCCTTTGTGGGCATTTGATACCTCTAGTTCACCTTCGTTGGTATAACGGGAACCTCCAGGAGAGCACATGGGAGAGGAAGGCTCAGATTCATGCTCAATACACCAACTTGTTCCCTTAGTTTTAGTTGTGGCTTACAATGATGCAAATAATTGAGGTGGGGAGAATTTAAAGACTCGGATTTTCCATGTAAATTTCTTTTAATAAAATGGGAATTTTATGAGTCTGGAAAAATTGACAGAGAGAGATTTCAAAGCACGGTCTGTCTGGAATGAATTTCTAAACCTTTTTTCGGGTACGTTTAGTAAACGTGTGAGATGGTTTTTCTAACATTTGAACCGGTTATCAGAATTGAAATTTGAGGAAACCATTGAACTCGAAGTAGAAATAAGCACTTAGGGGAGACATTCACCTCGATGGAAGTTGGTCGAGGGAGAAAGTTATTTTTTTGGATTTTTCATGAATGAATAAAATAAAATAAAATTCTTCAATATTTTATTTTATTTTTTCTTTGGAACACCCCAGGTAGATGTCAAGAGGTGGGGACTGCCAAATGTAAACCTCCCTTTTGAGGTTGGTGTGGTGGGGACCACATGAGACTTAGAACCCCTTGAACCCCCTTGAACTCCCCACTAAATGGGGGAGAAACCTCTCAACTCCACAAATTAATTCTATGAGTCAACATAAATGTAAATGTTATGTTATCAATTAATTTTATGTGTCAACATAATATTAAATGTAATGTTATTATTTAATTTTTATGTCGGATATTTCTTTTCTTTTCGGTAGAATTGAGTATAGGATTGGTGAAAGGGAATTGGGAGAGAGCTTGGAGGATTATTCTCTCCAACAAAGAATGTGTTCTCTAATGAAGAACGCACTCCCCAAAGAAGAACACTCACACCAACGAGGACTATCTTCAATGACAGAAAACTGACGATCGAAGTAATGCTGATGTCACCGACATCCATCTATCCCCAACGACATCATCTCCTCCTTTTCGGCCTTAATCAACAAATCACCGAGGTAGGGGTTGTTATTGAATACATGAATTTACTTGGTTAAATTCCTTATTATTGGAAATCATGGAAAACACGAGTCAACCAAAACCAATTGATCCACGATTCATATTAAATTGAAGAGATTGTTGTTCTTGATTCCTAGTTTTGTTGAGCCACTTGATAATCTCTTATAGAGACGGTGCCGGCCAAACAAAAATGACCCAACCCCTATGACATTCTTTTTTATTTTTGTGTTCATTACGATTGTGATGGTGACTAGAGCCAGCGTTTGGCACCTGTGGAGCATGAGAACAGCGACCAACACCACGATCGGCCACGACAAAGGAAACAACTAAGGCTAGCCGGCCAAGCCGGCCGCCGACGAAGACATGGTGCGTGACCGCGCCACATGGACATCGATGGTGGACCACCACCCTATGTCCTCCACCATCCGCGGCTCAACCGTGCCACCCATGACCCTTAACACCACCCGCAGCCATCCGAGCTACCCCGCTCACGACCTCCCCCCCTGCGGCCCCTCGCGGCCTCCGTGGCCTCCCGCACCCCGCGATCCACTGCCCAGGCCGGGCCGCCAGCACGGGCCACCCAGCAGGCCGGGCAGGACATAGCAGGTCAGTCCAGTTCGACACAAATTGGGTCAGCTGAGGCCGGGTTGGTCCAACTGCGTCAGACCAGAGCTGGACCCACTATGAGAAATTTATGCTCATTTGGACATAACATTGGCACGAGACATCTATTCGATGATCCATCTGTGGAGCCAGAAACCATGGAGTGAGAATGTCCCTTTGGTATACCCCACTGAATTTTTAGATAATGGTAGGGAATGGTCAGGTTGGATTGATCACGAATCCAACTAGGCTCTCGGGACAAAAAGGCTAATAACTTACTAATCGTGAGTCCGATTTACGCACCCTCTATTGTGTTGGGACCCTTATGGCATGGCAGTACATTGAGATACATTTTCATGAGACTTCATGGAAGTTGGTGTATTGACCAGTGGTTTGTGGTGTAGACCCACCCAGAGATAAGCGAGCGTAGTGCGAGAACCCATTAGCTGGCTGTGATGTGAAGAATGAAGAGCCATCCTGTGTGGGTCAGCACCTAGTGATCATGTGTGGGTGAGCACCTAGCGATCCTGTGTGGGTCAGTACATTTATATCCTATGTGGGTCAGCACCTTGCGATCCTCTATGGGTCAGTATATAGAGATCTTATGTGGGTCTGCGCCGAGAAATCATCTATGCGTCAGCATATATCAATCCTATGTTGGTCAGCACTGAGCGATCATGTGTGGGTCAGCACCTAGCGTTCCTGCGTGGGTCAGCACCAAGCGATCATGTGTGGGTCAACACCGAGAAATCTTGTGTGGGTAATCACTGAGTGATATTTTGTGGGTTAGCAGCCGAACTTCTTAACAGAGTATTGTGAATTAATAGTTACATATAATCATCTCTACTACTGTACATAAGTTATACCTAGTGTGAGCTAAGTCTCTACCTTATTGTACTTTCCTTCATGGTAATACGTTGATGGTATTTTTCTGTGTGGTGTAATTGTGTTCTACTTGTCTTCGTGGTATTCCTTCCTTTGTGGAATAGTTGATCCTTGGGCTTTGAGTTAGACGCTGTGTTTTCCTCATGATTGATATAGGTAGACTTGGTAACTTAGTTATATGTATGGGCATATATCTAAGTTGGGTTAACAATTGATTTCATGCTTTGTGGATTATCCTTTATTGATTTTTGTGAGACCTTGAGGGTCTCGGGGTCCCTATTGAGTATCGTTATACTCACCCCTTCATGGGTTATTCCCACACCTCATTGTGTTTGGTGCAGAAAATGGACAACGCTGATAGTGGATGAGAGTACCAGGACTGTATGTAGCTCGGAGGTGGACCTTAGAAGAGGTGTACCGCATAGATGACTGTTTGAGAGTTATACCCACCCTTTAGGTAGGTTCCTTGGCGGGTGATCACATGAGCTATTATAGTTTAATTTTACTTTTATTTTTCTTGAACATTCTAGTTGGGCTTGTATTCTAGCCCCGTTTACTTAAGGTACTCACTCTGTTTACTATTTAGTTTACGTGAGTTCATATCTTGTTGTGTGATTGGTTGTTTGAGTTACAGGTTATAAAGGCAATGCCTTACCAGGTTTAGGGAATACGCCTTCAGTGCTAGTCTCCCACCCCTGGCCTATGGAGGGTGGGCTTGGTGTAGTCATGGTATGGGCCCTGGGGGGGGGGGGGGTGGGGATGGGTCATGACAATGTAACATAAAAAATAAACACTAATTTTGGAAATGAGGATAGTAACAATAAAATTCAAAAAATCAATCTCCACCACATAAATTAAAATATGAAACAGAATCAAATTATAAAATTAATTCGCAGATATATAATTATTATTATTTTAAGGGAATAACCTCTAATTTAAGGAATTTTTCCCACTCATCCCATCCCTTCAAATTCTAAAACATTATGCCTAAGAACATGAACTTCTCATGTTCAATTGACATTAACCATAATTAAATTCAATATTAAATTAATAAATTACTTGATTTATATTACTTGAAACTTTAAATTAAATTTAAAAAATTAAAAATCACATCATGAGTTTTCCACTTATATACACACAAATTGTTTTAATGATGTTATTAAAATTAAAATTCCTTCATAACATCACGATCCATATATTTTTTTCATTTACATAACCTTAGAGAACGGTTACTACCATAATTATATTTTCAACATAAGAACTAGTATAAATATTATCACATTTACACAATTTAAATAGTTGAAATTTCTTGAATTTCATCAAATAACTGTTATTCTGTAGTTAGATACTTGATTATTCACTCTCCCATAAAAATAATTTATGAATATATTGATGGAGTTGGAAACAATTTTCTAGATTATTTTTTGTTCCTAATATAATGTGTGACTAAGTGGTTCCTATAAATCAAGGTAGTTCATTTTTTGATATTGTGGGTGACAATATTTATTTTTTCAATTTCCATTTTATTTTTAGGTTTTTCGAGGAATATTTGGAATTGAATTTCATTGAAAATTGTACACAATCCACTTTAGGTTAGAATTGATTAAATGTTTAAATTTTAAAGATTTAGGTCTCATTATATTATTGCAAAATATTGGATAAATTAACTTTTACTGAAAAAATTACTACGTATGTTGAATATTTTTTTTCAATCATTATTTACTCTACTCAGAGTGACAATCTAGAAAAAATTAACAATTTTTTCCAAATATTATTTTTCATCTATGATGTTTTATATTGGAGATGATTTTCCTACATCTAGACTTAATGAATTGTTATGATATCCTTAGGCTGGTTTCACATCAAAAAAATATTATCTATCTTTTTATGGTGTTGGGATAATTGTCAGAACAATTTGACTATTTTTCCTTCAAAAACATCTTGAAATATGATCTGGAAATTAATTATAGTGGGTTGTACACTTTGGACAGTAGTGAATGATAATATATAACATGTTCTAAAATTAAAAATATATACAGTTCTAAAACTCAGTTTCATAATCATATTGAATACCTTGGATGTCCCATTCTAAAGATTATTACATCATATGAACAAGTATCCAATTTAGAGATAAACTATCTTTCCAGAAGAATAAAATAATTGTGTCTAGGGGATACAATAAAATCACATGTTATTATTATAATAAGTAAAAATAATATTACGAGGGGAAATTGATGAATGTCTTAAAAATGTTCAAAAATAAAATAGGTTGGTCCGCAATAAACATAAAAGGTATTATTCCATAATTATAAATATATAAGATCTATAAGAAATAAAAAAATAGGGAGTTTATTCTTAGAGGATAACAAATCAAAAAATGAATGTGGTTGTAAGAGAATAATTAAAAAAACTTCTTGATTTAAGTATCAACTTTCCAATTTATGATAGTTCATGGTCTAGTCAAGCACATGTAGTTCCAAAAAAAGGGGGTTTTACATTTTTCAAAAATGAAAATAATCATGTCAGTAAAGAATACTCATGGAGTGTCTTTAATACCACATGATGAATAATTTTTTAAATTTGGAATGATATTTTCATAACACCATTATTTGATTATATTTTCTAGAGTATAGTTGGGAATGACTTATTTTGTTTTCTATATGGGAAATATTCATACAAATAGATTTTTATATACCAATAATTCCAAGATAAAACACCTTTCATAGGTCCATTTGTGACATTTTTGTTCTGAAGAATTCCATTTCTCATGAGTGGTACCACAACCACCATTTAAGGGTTCATGATGGATATATTGTCATCCATGACATAGAGAATAATTATATTGTACATGAATGATTTCGCCAATACGTGGATAACATATGATAAATAGATAATAAATACTAAATTGGTTCAAAATATGATTAATGAGGAAAACATTTCTTTTAATTTTGAAATTTAAATGTTATTTCCAAAAAAATAATTATGTTAGGTATAATTGTTTTTAATTGGAATTGTGGTTGGAAATGAAAAAAATTCAATGCTATTGAATAATTTCCTTCTATAATTTTCAATAGTGTTTGGAAATTTTTAAGGAATACATGTTTTAACATATGTTTGTTAAATATGTTTAAAAAATTCTAAATCCATTTTCATCATTTTTGAGAAAATCATCACCCTTCATGTTTGATGAATATATTTTGGAATCATTTAAATATCTTAAAGAATATCTCAATTCTTCAATCATCATAATTGAACCATATTGTAAATTTCCTTTTCAAAATATGTTTCATTCTATTGATATGGTTTTTTGATATATTTTAGTACAAAAAAACAATAGTATATTAAATGTGGTGTATTCTGATAGTTAACCTCTATATGATGATAAAATGTTACATACAACCACTAAGAAAGAGTTTTTGGTAATATTTTCATTGGAAGAGTTTATGAAGTAATTTTTATTTTTATTTTTATAGTCATTATAGAAAAATCTTCAATGAAGTGTCTATTATAAAATTAATGAACAAAAACCCATATGCATTAGGTGGAAACTTTTGTATATGATTTTTATTTAGAAATTAGAGAATAATTGGGTTTGATAATGTTGTTTAAATAATTTTGGTTTGTTTACTAGTATATGGTACATTGATCAGAAGAAGATTATTTCATCCTTTCTGGATAGAATTTTACACATTTTTTCAATTTAGAAATCATCATGGTGCAAAATTTTTTAACCTCCTTGTATTATGGGGTTTTCAAGATGTTTTTCACATAAACAAAGGAATTAGTTCATTTTTTTTAAAAAAGTAATATGAAGGGGATGATCCTTTTTTATTTAACTGTGTATTGGTGAAATTTTTGGAGGATTTTTTCAAATCAAGAGATGTTTCCTATTTTGGATATTAGTAACTCATTTCCTTAGGTAGGATATCATGGAATAGAGATAAAAACAAAATCATTCCTTTAATATAGATTTTTTTATCATATATTTTAAGGATTCGAGTGATTCAATTTTTTTCTATGATAAAATACAAAGGATATGAAATTATAGGAGGAATTACGAGCAACTATATAATGATATTTTATTATTTTAGTTATTATTTTTTTTGGATTATATTTTATGGGTCCAATTAAATATTTTAATAATTTTTTATTTAATTTATTTTTTACACTATTATATCAAGTGGGATATGGTTATGAAATAATCATTAATCAATCTAATAGTTTAATTAAATTCATAAAAACCAATTCTATGGAAATTTGGTGCCAAAATATTTCATCAATTGTAATGAATTATATTTCATGATATTAAATTTAAAATAATTAATCAATAAGTATGGAATATAAATAAAATTGTAACTATTTATCATCCAATATCTTGTGCATAAATAGAAGTTTAAAAAACATAGATAAAATAGGTTTTATAAAAATTTGACTCTAATTATATTAATTATTGTTCCTTAAATTGGAATAAAAAATATGGGAATATATAACTCAATTCAAGACCCTAACAATATGTCTCTATATGGGATATTATTTGGAAAATTTGGAAATTTACCTACAGTGTTGAAAAACAAGTCAAAAAGGACTATTAAGGATTTTATAATTGATTTAATAACTACTATAAATAGAATAATACACCATCTTAGTGAGTTATATGAAATTAGGATAGATTATTATATAAATTTTATGACTTTTGATAAATGTGATAATATTTAACCTGATTGATTAATTCAAAATAATGAATTCAAAGCTTGTTTATTATTATTTTATTTATTTCATGACATAATATCCTTCTAGGAATATGGAAATAATAGTGTTCAAGACCATTCATAATTCATCTAGTGTTGAAAGTTAGAACTTTTTTAATTGTTGGTGGAGATAATATGCAGATAGTGGTGAGTGTCTAGAGGGTTAACCGTTATTATGATTGGAATTAAAAGGTATTGGAGGTAATATTTTTCCTTAAATATTAATATTATGCTAAATTATAATTATTTAAATTAAATTTAGTGCTTTGTGGAGTCATCCTAGAGACTTTACATTGTGTTTACTTTTTCTTTAATGAGGAATAAATTAAGGTTCTAATATTTCCATTACTAACTTTTTATTTGTTGGATCAAATTATTTGATTCATATACCTTTCATAAAACAGAAGTTTTTGGTCAAAATGGAAGATAATAGGTTAAATTATTTTAATTCCAAAATAATTTTTATGTTAATGCCTCAATATATATAAATTTTTAAAACTCTACCATAGGAAGAGAAAGACAAAAACCCATAGGAATTCACTCAACTCCTAGAGTGTAACACCATGAGATTTTAGAGGAATAAACTTATCTTTGATTGTATATATGACTCAAAAATCATATATTATACATGAATGTAACACCAAAATAAATTAATAATATTTTTTATAATGTTAATTTATTTTTATATTGTGTTATACACAACATATAGTTTTTAGGATGCACATTATAATAATGTTTTTTCAATATTGATGTTATGACATATAATTTCATATTGGTCATAAGAATACGAGTTACATTGTCTTTATATTTATTTATAATTGTTTTAGATTAGTGGAATATATTGATTAAAAGTATTTAATTTTTTTTAATGGCATTTTATGCTTCAAAAATAAAATTTTATCTATAAAAATAGTTTTATTAATTTTCGTGATAAAATATTATAATTAATTTTTTTATCAAAAAAATAATATATATAATTATAATATTTTTTTAATTTAATATATCACTATTATGATAGGGATATATTTTTATATTTTTTTGGGAAAATAATAATTTTCAAATGAATAGTGATTTTTTTTGAATTTTATTAAATTTTGATTGTTTAATAAATGATATCCTATTAATAATATTATATTATTTGTTATTAAAAAAGTATTTCATACTTTTATTAAATCCATTTAATTACATTTAATTCTCATTAATATTTAATTTTCATATATTTTTATTTTTTGTTTTAAAAATAAATTCCTCTGAAAACTATTTTAAAGTTCCTTGTGATTCTATATTTTTATTAATAAATGAAACCCATAATTAAAAATTATATAAATTAATATAAAAAATTTATGTCTATAAAAATTATTTTTAATTAATTAAATTACGACTAATTTTTTTTATAGTTATTATAATATAATATTTTTCATGAAAAATGAATTAATTTATAAACCATTTTTTTGACATGTATATGAGCTTTATATTAATATAAAATTTTCCACTTGTGTTAGTTGAATTTAGAAAATATAATCCCATATATTTAATCAAAACAATTCAAAATATTGAATATGATCAACACTATTTTTTTATCATAATGAATGGTGAAAATAATAAAAAATAATAACAATGGTCATGGTAAAATGAGTTTACTAATAGTTAAAATCAATAGAAAAGTATTAATTACCTAAAATAATGTTTAAATTTTATTTTTTGAAAATATTTAGACATTATCACATTTAATGTTCAATAATGGTAATTTTTCTATCCTTGTATGAATTGAATTATTTTGTACACTTCTTTTATTCCAATGATTTTTTATGTGACGTATAACCCACATTGAAAAGTACCCCACATATCCTCTCCTCTTCACACATCCAAAAAATAATATTTCTCCTTACATAAACGCTTATATGAATCCATGTAATTTTTGAAAATAAATTCTTGAAATATATTTTGTATAATTATACTGTGGTGGTCCGAGATGATGCAAATCTCTTAACTGAGCAATATTACATTATGTATTCTACTTATTAAATAAAATAGTATTCTACTATTATAATATAATCAAATAATTATATCAAAAATACTAAAATATTTTTATATTAATATAGAAACCTAAATATTTCTCCACTTTGATAAAATGGGAAAAGAAACTGTATATCCTGTGTACGATAGACTGCTGCTTCACAAAATGATGTACATTCTTTCACCCCACAACCTTTAATGGATTGAAAAAATAATACTTTTTATATATTTATTTGATATTTGTGAAATTATTATAAATATTTTATTACTATATCTCATCAATACTTTTACATTCCATTCCATTGTGGGACACGATAAAAAACTCTCATGTGGATAGTGGAATACAACCTCATGAACTGATGTATGTTTTTTCTTACACATTACAGATAAGGTGTTTAGGAAACAATTATTGAATATACTTGATATTTATTTACTATAAATATATATATACATATAATCACATATAACTATTTAAATTACATTATCTTGTAAAATAAGTAACATCACTTTTGTGTACTTGTGGTCTACAACTTCCACGAATCGATATGAAATTATTATCACATTATTTTTATATGGATGTTTATAAGGATATATTTTATTAATATAAATACTATATATTAAATATTTATTGTTATGAAAATGTGAATTAATATATAATTTTTTCCTTCAATAATTCATTAAAATGGAATCAACATTCATATTTATGTAGAGTCGTATATCTCCATTAATGATGTAATACAATTTCTTTATTTAAATAAAATAGATTACAAAAAATACGTAAATAAAGAATATATTTTACCTTTATATAATTTTTCACATTAAAGATATGATCAAACCATTATCATTTTAAAATTAAAAAATCTACCAACTAATACATACATGAATGAAAAATTAGATATTAACCAAAACATGATTTTATTAGAAATTATTTAAAAAATGTAATATGAGGTCCATGTAAATAATATTTAATATGATATATAAATATATATATTTATATATATGGTATTATTTAAGTCTTATAACTATATTATATGTATTATAATGATTTTTAAATGTTTACAATTGAATTTTAGAGTTAGGGTAAGGGTTTTGTGCCTAACTTTAACATCAATGAGAAATGTTTCAAATTCACAACATTGTACTTTATATGGTGTATATACTTCTATTTTATATGTTATGTCCATACTATATTTATTTCCACTTTTGAAAAATTATTTTATCATTGTCTAATTAAAAAACTAATTTTCTAATCCTCTAGTTATTCTTGATCTTTTCATTTAATATTACTATTATCCTCTCTTTTGTTCATAAAATTATTTATAAAATTTATTTTTTAAAAATATATTTAATTTCTCTCATTAGTTTAAAACACTTATTATTCCAAACCAATGACTTGTAAAAAAATATATTTTAAATTATTTTTTTAGAATGTTCCTATGGTATATTATTTATATTTTTACCCATGTATTATAATAAAATAAAATTGTTTAAAATGAATATTATAATAAATTTTTGAATGAGGAATTTTTTATTATTCTTATAAATGTGAGGAAATTATTTTTTTAACATATATAGTATTTAAAAATTTAACCACGATCATAAAAATTCAATTACATCATGCTTATGTTGTAATTTTTACATGTTTATTTCTAAAAAAAGGTTTTCATTAATTTTTTTTTATAAATTTTAGTTACAAAATATGGATATCAATGTAGAATTCTTAGTCTCCTAACAAATGTTTTTCTTCTTTTTGTATCTTTTCTATTAAAAAACTACAACAAACATTGATGTCCCAGATTGATTATAATTTTTATATATATGTATATCACATATATATGTATCTTATTTTCTCTTCCATGAATGGGGTAATACGTTCATTATTATCATATCTTAAATATAATCATTATGATTTTTTTGACTATCATATTAGATAATATTATATAACCCATTTTTTTCATGTGCTATTATTTGTTTTATTATATATAATTTAAATATATATATGGAATTCATATACCTGTAAATTGAATAAATTTAATTGGTGGACACAAAAATATATATCCCTCCAATTCATGGGGTAATTTTTTGCTGTCATGTGACATCATGTGTCGTATTAGGGAGTGAACCTAAACTTTAATATGACTCTCTCAACCCTGTGATATTTTCTTGATAGTTGGATAGGATATATATTTTCTCATTTTCAATTTCTTCTTCACATTAATATGATCTTATTGTCATTGGATTCCATGCTCTTTATGAAATTCATTCATTTTATTACTCGCATAACAAATATTTTGTGATATCATGTTATATATTTTACTCACTTGTTTTGTTTATATATCATGTTTATTCTCATGTTGGTGTTTTCTCTTTCCCAATTATTTTATGTATTCTCAGTGTTATACCATTATTTTTTGGGAGATAGAATGGATTTAGGATCTTAAAAAGGGAATAAAATATGTATTCCATTTTTTGAGTTCTCTTTATTTTCTAATGATCCTATTCTTTCAAATACATTATTACATTTAATATTTGGGTTGTAATTAATGTATTTTTATATTAAATATCATTTAATAATATGTTTAAAATTTATTTGGTCATCACTATTTGTATTAGAGAAAATATTTTATTTATCTTTGGAGTTTAGAATAAAAAATAGTGGTGAGAATTGATAGGATATTTATATGTATAAGCCTAAGGATAAGTCTAAGAATAATTTTTTGTAAATGAAAATACACTGGAATAATATTGAATAATAGAGAAAGTGGATTAAAAACATATATCCCAATTTGTATACTAAATGGTGGCATGGTTCTATCCTAGATGTTCCTTTGTTTAATAAATGTTATAAAGGCATGTTGGGCTTCACATTAGCATTACTAGGTAAATGACACTGATAAATATTATTCAAATGGTATAACACTATATGGGGAGATGCTTAATAAATTCACAAAACAATTTACAAACCACCATGAAGGATTTTATTTGATAATGTCCATGAATGGACAAGGATAAAACTATGGTGTTGTTAATTTAAAACGAGTCATAATTTAAAATATTAAATATATTATTTTTCAATATTATTTGATTTCCGACCGTGATTGTGATTTCTCATAATATTCTTCTTGTTTTTAGTTAATAGATGTGTACATGAGGAGTCATGATTACAATGAAGTTAACCACAACATATGAATATCCAAACAAAAGAATTACTTTATTACCATTATATACTATAAGTTAGTATCCATTTAACTGATCACGTATTTTAGGTTTTGATTTCCTTGAAAATAAAATTATCATCCAGTTACATATGATTTATAATCTCTATCACCCTCTTTAACAATTTATTATATTAATCAATGCTAATATCTTTCCATTACACCAATGTTACCTTTTGGGGAATGTTACTAGTGTAATGACCTTTATATCTTCATTTCCCACTTTTGAAGAGAATTTTTTCATAATCCTGTATATTGTTTTGGGTTTCTAAAAATAAATTTTAGAACGTCAAACCCTTTATAAGGGAGAACATGTTCAAATTGTCCGGTTCAAATTTATTTACAGGTGGTAGAATGTACAAGAAGGAATTTTAAGAGTAAAATATTCTGAAATAGTGTAAATAACACAAAGCATTATGGTTACAATTGGATATAACAACCTGATACATTAGGATATATTTTGGTTTTTTATAATTAATCCAATTTTGTAATAGATTTTCTTAAATGTAAGCCTGAGTTTTAATGAACCACATCATACAAGTATTATTGATATATGTCTATAATAAAAAACCATTCAAACAATTTTTTATTGTTATGATTAAAAAAATTTAACAATTAGGTATAATGGTTTTGTGTAATTAAAATATATTGATAAAAATGTACTCAATATTTACTAATGTGTTTTTATGATTCAAAAATACATTTTTCTCAATAAAAGTATATATATTTATTTCTATAAGTAAATTTAAAAATAAATTTTTTAACTTTTAGTGATTTTATTTTATAAAATTAACTTCATTTTTCTAAATCATCATATATTTATTAAATTATGTCCAATATTTGGTATTTTATAGAAAATATTATTTCTCAGTGAATACTGAAAATAAATATTTCTATAAAATTTCAATTTATTTAAATAAATTCAGATCATTTTTTTCTTATAGTTTTATTTCAAATTAATATTATTATTATTTAAAAATATTATATAAATATAACTATATTTAAATTAACTCTATAATGAATTTTAGTATAGGTTTATTATTATGTATAAAATGATTTTTTTATAAAACTATTTCAAATTGCATAATGTTTCTCTATTTTAATTAATTAATATAAGCCATAATGAGGAATGAAGTAAATGAAAATTATGTGCTATATATTGAAAAATACTTATTTAAATTTATTTTATTTTGATATCATCTCATATATTTATTATAATATCATCTCTTTCTTAAAAAAGCATTTCATGAGAAACTATATATTTTTTCCCATCTATGATTTTAATTAATAACACTAAATTATATATTTTTAAAAATCATAAATTAAATTATAAAAATTGTTGTACATTTTTTAAACAGAATAAATATTCTAACCTGAAAAAAAATTATTACCATGGTACGGGTGAAAATGTGTTTACCTAGGGTAAAATGAAATGATAACGGATTAAATTCCCAAAAACTAGTATAAATTTTATTTCATTTCCATATTTTATCTTTGAAACATATAAGCTTATATAATGGGCTATTATGGAGAATTGTGTAATTTTTAAAATGTGGGTAATTTTTTTTATTTTAATATTCCATGTCTGTACTCTTCCCCAATTATAAATTGCCACCTTCTCTACTATTCAATTCACACGTCTGAAACACATTGGATTAGAAAATAAATACCCAAATATAATCCATACATTCATACCATTTTCCTAGAATATGTAGCTTTATAATAAATCTATTCTTGGAATAATTTAGGTATAATCATATAGTGGTAGTCTGAGAAGAGGTAAAATTTTAAACTGGTCATTTTTATTATATTTCATCATCGATATCCTTAAAGTATTCATCAACTATTCATATATATTATCATCATTATATTCCACAATCTATAATGATTTTATATCAATGGAATAACCTATATCCATATTTTCTTCCATCAAATTGAAAATGAAACTGTATATCTTGTGTGTGGAGGATTACCGTATCACAAACCATTATAATTCATTTTCCATCACCACCATTAATGGTTGGAAATAATTTCATATTTAAAAATATTATGTTCTATTTATTATTTTATTCTTATTATTTAATAATTATATCACATAGAGTATCTTATTATACAAGGAACTATAATAGTGACAACACAACAGTAGTATGGGTATTGTAACAACTATATTCCCCAAAGGGAATTTAGGATAAAAAAAGGTATTATGGGAATATATTGGGAAATCATGACCACTAGGCTAATAGGTCATGTAATGGGATTCACTCCCACTAGTTCTATGCTCTATGTATTGAATAAATAAATCTTAATGGGTGGGATATCCCCTTTTCGTATGATATAGGATGCCTTTACTGCCTCTGTATGTGGTGTGTGTGTTTATATGTTTTTAAATGTAATAGTACCCCCAATCACCTAATTTGTAATATAATATTTACTATTCATAATTATAGAAATATTTTATCATATTTATCATGTTTACTTCTAATCTGTTGGAAAACTATGATCTTTCTTATCCGTACATGTGGACAAACACCTCCACATAACGATGTAACTTTTAAGATGTTCATTTTTAAATAGATGGTAGTAAGGTGATATTTTATTATCATAAACACTATATATTACCTATTAATGATTTTATAAATATTAATTAATATTAACATTTCTTTTTTCAATATGTCAAGAAAATGGAAATAACATTCATACATACATATGGTTTACCATCCTCAAGAATAGTATGATTCAATTTTTATCAAATATTAGAAATTTATTTCTTGTTTTATATTTATTAAATGACTTTACAATGATTTATTTAGATTTAATAACAATTTTAAACTAGAAGTTTCATGAATAATGAAGATAATATTACCTAAAATGTGAATTTAATATGGAATTTTTAATAAATCTCTAATAAAATATCATAAATAAATCATATCTTGTATAATATATATTTGTAATATTATATAAAAATGTTAATAATGATTTTAATTTAATATATTGATATATTATAGAAATATTTATACATGTTTGACATAAAAATAAAAGTAATTAAATGGAATAATTCAATCATTTCCTAAATATTGAAATTTTTTACTATTCCTATAATTATCAAATAAAAAATATTATAAATTCTATAAAATTTAAATATTTCTTCAAAAGCATAACCACTCTATTACATGAACCTACATTTATATGATTTCCATGTCTTTTTAATATAAATTTTTTTTCTATAAATTTTTTGTATTTCTGTTTTTGAAAAGTACATTTCAAAATTAAAAGGTTATTTTTTAGATGAAAATTTTAAATATTATTATAGTAATTATATTCATCAATGAAAAAAAAATATAGATGTTATATACTGCTTCAAAATTAATTGTATATTTATATCACATATATAACTAGCTTATTCTATATTTCCTTGATGTGGGTAATACCTTCTTCATTTTTATTTTTAAAATTCAATCATCATGAAATTTATTATGATTATGACATGATACAAGTTTATGTATACCATTTTAATTTCGTGGGTTATTCTTAAGTTTATTCCTTATTATTGGTATGATTATGTGGAATACATAAGAATATAAATGTAACGAATGTGATTTCTAGGATCATAATTATGTATCCCCCAAATTCGTTAGGAAATGTTTTAGTCTTATAAAATTTCATGTATTGAATTGGGATGTGAGACTAATAAATTTTTGGGTCTCTATCCTCCATGCCATATTTCCATGCCAATTATCCTGGACTTTTATTTCATGTTTTATGTTATTTAAACTTTACTATTATTACATGATCTTATTATTAAATTATATTTATGTAAAGGATACATTTTATCACTCAGAATTCGTCTTATTTATGAAATGAAGGTATATCTTTGACTGACCCATTGTGATTTCTGATCTCTTTTATTACCAAACAAGACTTTTTTCTCCCTTAATTATCTTATATTAATGTATATGGTAAAGGATATTGAATGAACACATCGAAAATTTCTTAAGGAAAATATAATTTTTAAGAAAATACAATTTTTAAACAATTTCAAATATGTGTTTTTATAAATAATTATTTAAAAAATCATTAAAAACATTTCTTAATGAAAATATTGTTTCCGCCTTGAAAAAAAAAATTTAAATATAGTGAATTATTAAACCTATTTAATTTAAAAAATAATTGAAACATAAAATAGTAGAATGAATATATTTTGAAATAATTTTTAAAAATAAAATAAATTTCAATCCATTTAAGAAAACATGGTTTTTTAATAATATTGATTTTCATCTCAAATGTGAAATAAAATTGGATTTTCCTAAAAATATTTTATAAGTTATCTTATTATGAAAAGACAAGAAAATGATAATAATACAAGAAGTTACATTGTAATAACATAGTATATGAAATTTCATGAGGTTTATTTATATATTTATCATAATATTTGTTCAATTAAATAATAATTTTAAACAATCTCAACTAATAATGAGACTGTAACAATAAACTCTTACCAATTTGGTATCATTTAACCATACTATTTAAGAGATAATAAAATTAAATTAAAATTATAATAAGACTAAATATTTAGGTTCCTGAAATAACATTTTAAATATAAATATATTTATCACATATAATAATATTGGTGCATAACATAACATGTATATTAGAGAAGGCAACATGAGACAAAATCTACTTTACTGATTTGGTTGCTTTTGAACAATAAAACATTTTAAAGTATCGTTATCAAATAGATATTTAAATACCAAAATGTTTAATTATACAAATAATATAATACATTAATTCGATTTATATACACCACACAAATTAAATGGGTGGATAATAGTTTGTGCATATCACAGAAATAAAATGTGATATTAGAAAACTCTAACATTATGTGTTCAAATTTATTGTAAACGTTAAAAACACCCTATATAATAAAAATAATTTTATTCTAAAAATACCCATGATCCATATTACTATATATAACACAATATATAATTCAATTAGGGAAATATATTTTCTTTTTAAAAACAATTCATCTTTAAAGCTGTGTTTTAGAAAATATCTGATTTGCTTATCAAACTTGTTTTGACTTGTTGTTCTTGATCCTATTACTTAGATTCTGATTTAATTAATTAATTAGTTTAAAAATTGATTTATATATTATATATATTCATTAAATAAATATATATAATAATCTAAAAATGATATAAATAGGTAAATGGATCCAACAATCCAAAAGATGGTAGGTCATATGTACACACGAATGATGTTTTTATTTTCTTGTCTTTTTGAAGGAAAATTTAAGAATTATAGGTATATATAAATATATATACTATAACTATATAATAATTATTATTTCATTTATGTCATATAATATCCCTAATTCCATCCTTAAAAATTCCCTATAAACTATAAATGAATCACATCGCTATGAGGAGGCGATAGTCCAAATGTTATAAAATGAAGTTGTCGTATATACATAAAATGGAAAGTATGAAGGTATGTGTTACATAATAATTATAAAAGAATAAATAAATAAGAAATATTATATATATATATATATATATATTATTAAAATATATTTTTCATCATAACTGCCAAACAATATAGGTGGTAATGGATAAAATGACAACATCATTTCATGAAGTGGTGGTTCCCCATACAGAAGAACAGTATGATCATTACCCTTTAGATTGATGGTTTCATAAATGTGGTTTGGTACATTATAATTAAGAAATATCAGAATATATTTAATACTATTTTTTTAGAATCATGTATAAATTATTTTTTAGGGGTGGATAATAATAAAAAAATAAGAGGTTGATCAACGATGTTACATCTTTCATGGGTAACTTTTTTTTTATTTTCACAAAAGGGAATACATGACAAGATTTCTTTAAAAATGGAATCTTATATGATGAATGTATGAATGTTTATGAGATACTCAGATTATTATTTTCAATAAAAATTGTTTCAGTATTGGGAATAAGTGGGAGGTGTGAGTCCCGTTTTACTATGTATGAGGAGTGGCATTTTTGTAATTTCTTTAAACTGAAAATCCACCAACATTTCACCAATTCCATGTGGATCAAAATATAGTAAATGATTAATAAAAGGGATTATAGGGTCGAAATATGAACATAAAATAGATTTTGTAAATTTTTCTTATTTATTTTGGGCCTTAAGATTATGATTTACTCCATTGTTAAGCTAATTTTTCTTTTAATCGTTGTTCTAACTTTTAATCAAATTCACAAGTAATTTTGGTAAATAAATCGGTTGAACCTATAAAAAATTATAAATTATTGTGCTTCCAAATATTTAATCCAATTTTCCAAATTCCAAAAAAGTAATTTTTGGAAATTAATTTAAATTTAATCCCGTAGACGGGACGATAAGGTGTGGTTTTAAATTAAAAATTTACAAAAGTTTAAAATATTTTTTATCTAGTTTCAATGTAGAATTGATTATAATATATTATATTGGAATAATTGATATAAAATTTATCCAATTAAACTATAAATACAATTCATAATTTAATTTATCTCTATAAATTATTTTCATGACAAGTCATTTTTGAATTAAAATTCAGTGTTTTTCAATATTCATCAAAAAATAAAACTTCCTAAATAAATATAAAAAATTAACGCAATGTAAATTTTGATATTTTGATTTATAAAATGAAAATTTATTTTCTAAATTAAAAATTATAACTATGAAAAATATTATTTAAAATTTATTCTCCAATAAAATTTTCATAAATAACATTTTATAAAAAACATATTTATATTTATAAAGTTGGATTAATTATTTTCATATAAATATCATATAATTTTTATGATTATAAAAATTATTTATTGAATATATATATATATATATATTTCATTGAAAAAATTAACATTATTTATTTTTTGAAATTTAGAAAGGTATAATAGTATTTGTGCATATAGAAATTGTTTTCTTAGAAAAGTAGTTTATTTATTATCAAATAGTAATTTCATTCAATTATAATAATTTATAACCAATGGATTGATTTTATATACATTTATAAATCATATTTTCTGAATTTATTTAATCAAATTAATAAAATCAATTCCAACTGCTAGGAGGTAGTGATAATAATATATTAATAATACTATAAATCATATATTGTAGTTCAGTTAAATTATATCTTCGATGTTACACAAGCTATTGAATAAACCTGGCATATTTTTTAACACAATCCAAACCTAATGTTTTGTATACTGAAATTTAATCTATGTGTTTTATATAGTGAAATAATAACTGAGTGTTTTGTACAATGAAATCCAAACATAGTGCATTACTAAAATAAAAACTATATTCAATGTGGTGGGAAAAGTAAAATATCAAAAAAAATTAAATTTATTTAAAAAAATAATTTAACAAAATCTTATGGTGTCCCACTATACCCACCATAAAATGAATTCCACCCTTGATGTTCATTTAGGGCATCAATGGTTTAATACATTCAATATTCTATCATATAAACCCACATTTTAAAATGTTTACTAAATGAAGCATTAGAAATGAAATTATAGAAACATAATAGTTACCCAATGTAACACATAACTAGGATTCCACATAAGAGAACATAGGTGGAATGTTAAAACATGGACGTGTAAGACAAATATAAGTATAAATTTATAAGGGATAATTATAGTGAAAATTTCTAGGAGAGAGTTAGTAATCACATATCCGTAACCCCAAGAGGCATCTAAATGTCATTGATCTGATCCAAAATATTGATAATATGTCAAAATATTATTTTAAAACCCATTTTTTAATGGTGATGAATTTTCATGAGGATATAAACTTTATTTCAGGATAACCTAACCTTTTTTCATAAATTTATCAATTTAAACATCATCTCTTATTCCATGAAATAAAGGTACATTTTTCATTCTTAATGAATTATCAGATCACAAAATCCATAAATATTTATATAGAAAGATAGTAATTTAATTTTTAAAACACTTTATAAAGTATAACTAAAACCATTCCATAAATGGTTTTCTTTAAAACCGTTCCAAAATAAAATTCATCCTTTGTTTCTTAAATGATCTATTATCTTATAAAAAATAAATTAATTAAAAAAATTATTTATCCTCTCCCTAATATAATATCAAGTGTGATTTTATTATTCTAGAATACATGTAAAGGGATGTAATCCCATGAATTTTAACAAACATAAAAACAATTTTATTTTCATAGTGATTATTCATACGAAACGAAACATTAAATCCCCAACTATGGATGGGGGATAAGTATTCCAAAGTTATCATGGTTTAATATATCAATTACTATATCATATTTGTAGATACCCGAAGCTTAACGTACATGGACATTACATTACTTTTGTGGAATACTTAGTACATAACAAAAACACACACACAAGGACCGTAATAGTTTAGTGTCTTTGGAAACTCGAAATATAATCTCCTAATCGTGGTGAAAGATCTTCAACATCTCCCATAAAGATATTCCTTTTTTTAACCTAAAACCTTTCTTTATATCCTGGGGAAAAGAAAACATAAAAGGGTGAGCTCAAATTCTCAGTAAGGGTAAACAAAATAAATATCAATCACATCATATTCATAAGAACACAACATTTTAGAAATCTTAACCTCCAAAAGAGATCATAATATCATAACATGGGATAAATCATAGTAGTGAACTGTAATCCCAATAATCATAACGTAAAACATGAAACTTTGTGCCATACACACATAATCGTAGAGAATCATTTCTTATTAGTCAAGACTCATTGCCAAGACTATATTAGTGGACAAAGTCCATTTCAGAACCGAGTTCACTCCTCGTTTCAGTCCTATTTCACTGAACCGATTTAACCTGCCGTTCCAGCCATGTCTATCTCATGAGATATAAAATCTTTACCCAATTCATTGGGGGGATATATAGGTCCCACCCATCTCATAATGATACCATTCTTATGTGTGCCACAAAATCATAAACCATACATCATAGCATAACCCATGTAATAAAAATGGGATTATTAAACAACATGACAACATAAAAAAATTCATATAAGATAAAGGAATTCAAAAAAATAATTCCATCACAACATAATCAAATCAATGTAATAATAGGGATATAAACAGAACCCTATATTATCTTAGATGGAAAATAATTTTGATAAAACACTTGAACTCCATTCTTGAGGAAAATATCCTTTCTACTTCAAATTTTTTTTCCTTTCTTAATATGTCATACAATTTTAAACTAAAATAAGTTAATTAAAAATAAACTTGAAAACATGTAAATAAATCTTCTTGTAAATAATGTTTTAAAAATCCATTCATGCCGAATAAGTTAAAAAAACATTCTTCTCGCACTTTTGTCGGAAAAGTCAAAATGTACCTCGTACGAAAAACGACAAAATATTCCTTTCGTATCTTTTACTATAAACTCACCAAAGGGTAAAAATGGATTTAAAAAATTGTAGGTGGATGGAAATAATATTATATATTTAGGAAACATGGATGGGGATGATAAAATACACCCCAGTAAATACCAAAGTATAAACAATCTCGGATAAAAATGAGATTTAGATATTTCCCTTACCTTAGGTCCAATTTTCTTCGTAAGTGTCCGAACCTCCTATAATGATTTAAATAATGTAATTGACTTATTAAAAAATCATATTAATTGTTATTATATCATATATGGTTCACTTTTGACTTTATATTACCCGTTCTTTTGTAAATTCATGTTAAAGTAGCGTTTTGGGTAAAATCGTCTCATTTGTCGTTCGTGTTTTAAATTATAATTATTCATATGATTACTTAGATCATGATTAATTAAATCCAGAATATAAAACATGATTTATATATAATATATATTCAGAATAAACATATATATAATAGATCAGTAAATGGAAATAAATAGACCGTTCATGGAGGCGGTAGGCCGTACGTACGCATGAACGCTGTTTTCGTTTTCTTATTGAGTTGAATGGAATTAAGTAGATGACATACATATATATACAAATAAATACAGTATCATTATTATGTCATATATTTCATGATTACTTATTATATATACTTTATAATCATTCATGAATGGTTAACGTGGAAAATGAATCTCATCGCGTCGTGAAGACGGTAGTCCGTACGTACGCACGGGCGATGATATCGTTCTCATGATCGTGGAATTGTATTGGAGTTTATGTATACTATTTCAGAATAAATATAACTTTAAAATAATCATATATAGTTATTATGTACACCATTATACCCATCCAAGTAAGGTGGTGGTGGAAAATAGATTACACCACGGCGTGGAGACGGTATTCCGTACGTACGCACGCGCGGTGATTTCATTTTCCGTAGGATGGATAGATGGTGAAATAGGGTTGTTTAATAATTATAATAATATACCAGTATATGATTGATACTTATGTTATTACTTCATAATGAAAACCCTAAGAAGAAGAAGTGGAAGAAGAAATAAAGTTGAAAGAATCGGTAACAGACATTACCTCTTCTTTGAAGCGCCTCTTTGAGTCCTCCTCTTAGGGAACTAATATTGGTCTTTGAAGAAGACCAGAACCTCTAGGATGTTTCTAGGGAAGTGGAGAAGAGAATGTTTCAGGGTTTGGCCGAGCTGGAAGGCTCAAAATGGTGTGAGGAAGAGAGGGATGAGGTGCCCTTTTATAAGGGACGAGAGGAGCACCTTTGGAATAACTAAAAATATTATTTTATTGTAAAGACAAATTCGGTTTTAAATAGCTCCAAATTGATTTATTTAGAATCTAAGGTTGGTATGGGTCGAAAGAATTTCATAAAATATAATTTAGACAAGTTTAGGTTCCTATTTTAACCTTATCATTTAGATTTAACATTAAGTTAGATAATTTTACTTTTACCGTATCTTTTTGTGTTCTTACACTATAAGGTTAATAAACTTACTATAACAAGCCAAAAGAACCCCAAGTTGTTTATTATTAATATATATAACCGTATATAAGTCATTTGGCCGATCCTTAGATTTTTAGGAATAAAATAACAATTAATAATATAATATTTGTTTTAAAAACTATTTTATGTCAATTTTGACACTATTTAGTGATTGATTTTTGTGAAAATCATAACAGAATTATTAATTCGAAAAAATTTAATTAAACCAATACTAACATGTCATATTAACCTAGAAAATTATTTTAATTCATAAAAAGTCTCAAATTACATTTATTTGGGTATTTATAACATCAATTATGTCAATATTTCATTAATAAGATAATTACTGCACCATCTTTGTGTCATAAATAAATCAACTTATTTAAAGTCTAAAAATTAAAAATAAAATATCATTATGTAGGAAATCGTTTTATCTTTATAATGAATATTTATAGTCTAATTTATCTTATGTATAACCCTATATTAAAAATGCTTTAGTTATTAAACTTTGATTTTAACTATTTTAACCCTTCTTTAAATAAATTGATAATAAATGTCCTAATCTAATCCAAGTGGGACTAAATGGTCATATTTTATTCCTATGGTTTTTTTGGTCGAATTAAACTTATCCAATAGAATTAGGACATGATTTAGGTTAATAATAATATCATTTTTACCCTTAACTACCCTATTTACTTTTAACCGTGGTAAAAAAATGTAAAAAGTTATTATTCACCAAAAATTATTTTCATCTCATTGAACCACATTTTAGTCCATGATATTAACTGTGTCTCTAAAATTTTCTAAATTCTACTCACAGAAGTGGTAAAATTAAGATTTATGAAAAATTCAGTTTTTTTAACTACCACTTAGTGGTTTTACTATTCCTCAAAAAATGAAAGTTTCCAGAAAAATACCAAAAATTAGGCCTAAGCTATATTTGATATTATGAATTCAAAAATGATGTTTACTTTACCATATTAAAAACATATCAGTTACGTTAACTAATTTAAAAATTAATTCTCTTCGTCAAAACAAATAGCGTGTTTTTAAAAGATAATAACTATCAAAAGATTGACACTTGTTTATGTCTGGTTTAAATGTGAAATTACATCCAACGACCAAAATTGTATTAAATTGTAAAAATATATTCTAAATATACTTTAAAACCACTCAAATTAATAATTTATCACTATTAATTATTTCGATTAAAAAAGTTGTTTTTAATTAAAATTTAGTAATTTTCACTATTCATCAGAAAATGAAAGTTGTCTGAAAAGTACCAAAATTTGACCCTAAGATAATTTTGATATTCCAAATCCAAAAATGAAGTCCATTTTGAAAAATAAAATTTACAAAATTTACAAAAGTGGTTATTACTATTCATAACGACTAGTTTTAATAATATTTTAATAGCATATCTTTGTTTAGTGAAACTCAGTATTGCGTACTACACACGCTATCGAGGAAGGTCGCGATTGCATGTAATGAAAGGCAATTCAAGGATGCGCGTTGTGAAAGCTCCTTTTGGTGTAGCGTATAACACAAGACATTAATGATATTAAAAAGAATATTTTTCATAAAATCTCAGGGTGTTACATTCTACCCCCCTTAAAATGAATTTCGCCCTCAAAATTCGTCGGGGTTGTAAATGGTTTACTACTCGAAAGTTTCTTTAATAGAAACCCACATCGTAAAAATGAATACCACAACCAATATTTAAAAAAAAGTATGAAACGTAACGGCTACCCAAATAAACTAATCACTGGGTTTCCACATAGGTGAAAATATGGATATGAAATAGAAATCTAACCATCATGTTCTGATGGAGAGTGGTAGAGAACATGGCTATGGAAAAGCCAGAAAATCACAAAGCCATAAATTTATGACGATCTAAGGTAACATCTGATTCATCAGATATAAGAGCACTAGGACAACATTTTTGGTTTTCAAGATCATTTCCCTAAAGTTGATGAAATTGGAATTAGAGGAAATATTTTTGTGATTTTGGTATAGTCTCACCGTTGGACGTTCTTTGGACAATTTCCACTTCATATCTTAAAGAAATGAAGTTGAATTTTTCATTCGTGATGTGTTAGCAGATCATGTGATAGAATGATGGGTCATTCCATCTATCTCAAACAAAAGGTTATAAAAGTTATCAAAAATTACATAAGTCTGTCTATAATGAGATTAATTGTATATGGATCTTAAAATGGACATAAACTTCATATATCATACTGCTTAATATAATAAAACTAGTTTCTACTAAACAAGGACTTACTGTAGGCTAGTGGTAGGCAATAAAGGCCAGTCGCACTTTGGTTGTGGGTTCGATTCCCACAACCTTGTCCGATTCGATGGGCTATCGCCTATCCTGCAAGTTGTCCTTTTTCTAAAACTACATTACTATAACATCCCATAAATAATATTGAAAAATGTTCTATCCTTAAACAATACTAACTTATATCCAACATATTCCATTCCAATCTTTAGGATTATCCATAATATTGCAGTCCATTGTCATATTGTAGTGAAAATAATTACCAGAGATTTCATATAACAAGCATGTTAATACCATCATTAATCCCCATATATCATAAGATATTTCTTCTTGGTCACATTCCAAATGTTCGAAGGCCTTAATCATGTATTCTCTTGAAAAAAATGAATACCCATTGAATCTTAGTGAAAACATTAGTGCTGTCAAAAGTTAACTCTTTTCACATACCAAAATCCTAAAAATTATATATACTCAAACCATGATATCACTTAGTCCTTATATCAATCATGAGCTGATGAATACTATCAAACATTTCATTTTCTCGTTTTCCCTTCATTATGCTCATATCAACTTTTTTTTCAAAAATATCTCAATCACATTCCATGGTTACCAGTACCATAAAATTATTGAAAACTATAATAGACCAATACATAAATATTCCAATATTCCACGATACTATATACATCATTATTTTGGAATCCCATTACATAAACACTTAATCATTCCACCACATCGTTGTCATATTCAACATCGCCAATAGTGATCACATGTGACTTCCCTTTGTCCTTTTCCTTAAGTGGTTTCTCATGTCGATCATGACTAACCCTTGGATTAGGGCATTTATTTGCATAATGCCCCATTTCCTTGCACTTGAAGCATTGAAGTGTTGGTGGTGCGTTCTCTGTAGTATATTCTTTATTCACATCATTAGAAACCATTTTTCTATTACTTCGACACTTATCTGCTCGATTACCTTCTTTTCCACACTTAAAACATTTTCTATTAACTTTAAGACAATCTCCACCATGCTTCTTTCCACACTTTGAGCATAAGGAAACATTCATCTTCTTTTCACCATTATTCTGAGATTTCTCCTTGAACTCCATCTTTCATTTCTTGTCAAAACAATGAGATGTATATGTAACACCATCTTCCATTTCTACCTTGATAGCACAACACACAATTTCTTCATAGCTACTGAAGTCTCTTATAGCTAATGCCCTTCGAATATTTGGTTTTAAGCCACTGAAGAATCGATCAATGTTACTTTCGGGTTGGATGATAAATCCAGATGCATACCTTGCAAGCCTTGTAAATTTCGCTTCATATATACCAACAAATTCAACATCCTTTTGCTTTAGTTCAAGAAACTCCTTCTCCATCTTTGTTCAAAGAATACGAGGGAAGTACTTATTGAAAAATAAGTTCTTGAACTCATCCCATTCCATGGACTCAATTTCATCTCTTGACCTCGTATTCTTGATATGATTCCACCATTGATCAGAACCACCTTCCAAACGATACACTACTAAGATGACCTTATCATGTTCAGAACATTGAAGAACTGAAAATATCTTTTCATAAGTACTGATCCATTGTTCAGCAACAAGTGGATCAGAAGACCCACTGAAAGAAGGTGGGCGTTTCCTAATGAAGGACTCAATAGAATATTGTTCCCTTCTCTGCTAATTTAGAAGTCCAGAATGATTCATAGCTTGTGTATGTATAGTAATGTGATTTTTCACTCTATCTCCCATTACATTTGTTTGTTCAGGAGGACAATCATTGCATTGTCCATTACATTGATCAACACGGTTCCTTCGGGTTCCAGCCATCGTCTAAAACCCAAAAATAATAGTGTGAGAGGAAAAAATAACGCTAGGGAAAACAATATAATAAAGGGGGATTACCTTCAATATCTAACATCTTAGGTTTAATTCTAAGATCATTACAATAATTCTAGGACTATAACCTATATGAATACTAATCCTTAGGGACATCACTAGACATACCTTAGAAATATCTCTAGGGATTTCACTAAAGTTTTCTCATCCTAGTTACCAAAGGTTGACTAAACATTTCCTCTAATACCAACTGTAGAGACCAGAAGCCTAACGTACATGGACATTACATTACTTTTGCAGAATACTTAGTACATAACAAAAACACATAGGCAAGGACCATAATAGTTTAGTGTCTTTGGAAACTCAGAATATAATCTTCTAATCGTGGTGAAAGATCTTCAACATCTCCCATAAAGATCTTCCTTTTTTTAACCTAAAACCTTTCTTTATATCCTGGGGAAAAGAAAACATAACACAGTGAGCTCAAATGCTCAGTAAGGGTAAACAAAAGAAATATCAATCACATCATATTCATAAGAACATAACATTTTGGAAATCTTAACTTGCCAAAGAGAACATAATATCATAACATGGGATAAATCATAGTAGTGAAATGTAATCCCAATAATCATAACATAAAACATGAAACTTTGTGTCATACATACATAATCATAGAGAATCATTTCTTATTAGTCAAGACTCATTTCCAAGACTATCTTAGTGGAAAAAGTCCATTTCTGAACCGAGTTCACTCCTCGTTTCAGTCCTGTTTCACTGAACCGGTTTAACCTGCCATTCCAGCCATGTCTATCTCATGAGATATAAAATCTTTACCCAATTCATTTGAGAGAGATATAGGTCCCACCCATCTCATAATGATACCATTCTTATGTGTGCCACAAAATCATAAACCATACATCATTGCATAACCCATGTAATAAAAATGGGATTATTAAACAACATGACATCATAAAAAAAATCATATAAGATAAAGGAATTCATAAAAATAATTCCATCACAACATAATCAAATCAATGTAATAATAGGGATAGAAACAGAACCCTATATTAGCTTAGATGAAAAATAATTTTGATAAAACACTTGAACTCCATTCTTGAGGAAAATATTCTTTCTACTTCAAAAACATTTTCCTTTCTTAATATTTCATACAATTTTATACTAAAATAAGTTGATGAAAAAATAAACTTCAAAACTTGTAAATAAATCTTCTTGGAAATAATGTTTTAAAAATCCATTCATGCCGTATAAGTTAAATAAACATTCTTCTCGTACTTTTGTCAGAAAAGTAAAAAAGTACCTCGTACAAAAAACGACAAAAGATTCCTTTCATATCTTTTACTATAAACTCGCCAAAGGTTAAAAATAGATTTAAACAATTTTAGGTGGATGGAAATGATATTACATATTTAGGAAACATGGATGTGGATGATAAAATACACCCCAGTAAATACCAAAGTATAAACAATCTCGGATAAAAATGAGATTGTGATATTTCCCTTACCTTAGGTCCAATTTGCTTTGTAAGTGTATGAACCTCCTGTATAATAATTTAAATAATGTCATTGACTTATTAAAAAATAATATTCACTGTTATTATATCATATATGGTTCACTTATGACTTTATATTACCCGTTCTTTTGTAAATTCATGTTAAAGTAGCGTTTTGGGTAAAATCGTCTCATTTTTCGTTCGTGTTTTAAATTGTAATTATTCATATGATTACATAGATCATGATTACGTAAATCCAGAATATAAAACATGATTTATATATAATATATATTCAGAATATACATATATATAATAGATCAGTAAATGGAAAGAAATACACCGTTCATGGAGGCGGTAGGCCGTACGTAGGGATGAACGCTGTTTTCGTTTTCTTATTGAGATGAATGGAATTAAGTAGATGACATAAATATATATACACATAAATCCAGTATCATTATTATGTAATATATTTCATGATTAGTTATTATATATACTTTATAATCATTCATGAATGGTTAACATGGAGAATGAATCTCATCGCATCGTGGAGACGGTAGTCCGTACGTACGCTCGAGCGATGATATCGTTCTCATGATCGTGGAATTGTATTGGAGTGTATGTATACTATTTAAGAATCAATATCACTTTAAAATAATCATATATAGTTATTATTTACACCATTATACCCATCCAAGTAAGGTTGTGGTGGAAAATAGATTACACCACGGCGTGGAGACGGTATTCCGTACGTACACACACTCGGTGATTTTGTTTTCTGTAGGATGGATAGACGGTGAAATAGGGTTGTTTCATACTTATAATAACATATTAGTATATGAGTGATACTGATGTTATTACTTCATAATGAAACAATCTAAGAAGATGAAGTGGAAGAAGAAATAAAGTTGAAAGAATCGGTAACAGACATTACCTCTTCTTTGAAGCGCCTCTTTGAGTCCTCCTCTTAGGGAACTAAAATTGGTCTTTGAAGAAGACCGGGACCTGTAGGATGTTTCTAGGGAAGTGGAGAAGATAATTTTTCAGGGTTTGGCCGAGCTTGAAGGCTAAAAATGGTGTTAGGAAGAGAGGGAGGAGAGGGGCACCTTTGGAATAACTAAAAATATTATTTTATTATAAAGCCAAATTCGGTTTTGAATAGCTCCAAATTGATTTATTTAGAAGCTAAGGTGGGGATGGGTCGCAATCCTCTCATACAATAGAATTTAGACAAGTTTTGGTTCCTATTTTAACCATATCATTTAGAATTAACATTAAGTTAGATAATTTTACTTTTATCGTGTCTTTTTGTGCTCTTACACTATAAGGTTAATTAACTTACTATAACAAGCCAAAAGAACCCCAAGTTGTTAATTATTAATATATATAACCTTATCTATGTCATTTGGCCTATCCTTATATTTTTATGAATAAAATAAAAATTAATAATATAATATTTGTTTTAAAAACTATTTTATGTCAATTTTGAAACTATTTAGTAATTGATTTTTGTGAAAATCATAACAGAATTATTAATTCTAAAAAAGTTAATTAAATCAATAATAACATGTCATATTAACCTAGAAAATTATTTGAATTTATAAAAAGTCTCAAATTACATTTATTTGGGTATTTATAACATCAATTATGTCAATATTTCATTAATAAGATAATTACTGCATCATCTTTGTGTCATAAATAAATTAACTTATTTAAAGTCTAAAAATTAAAAATAAAATATCATTATGTAGGAAATCCTTTTATATTTATAATTAATATTTATAGTCTAATTTATCTTATGTATAACCCTATATTAAAAATGCTTTAGTTATTAAACTTTGATTTTAACTATTGTCACCCTTCTTTAAATAAATTGATAATAAATGTCCTAATCTAATCCAAGTGGGCCTAAATGGTCATTTTTTATTCCTAAGGTTTTTTTGGTCGAATTACACTTATCCAATAGAATTAAGACATGTTTTAGGGTAATAATAATGTCATTTTTACCCTTAACTACCCTATATAATTTTAACCGTGGTAAAAAAAGGTAAAAAGTTACTATTCACCAAAAATTATTTTAATCTCATTGAACCACATTTTAGTCCTTGATATTAATAGTGTCTCTCGTATTTTAGAAATTCTACTCACAGAAGTGGTAAAATTATGTTTTATGAAAAATTCAGTTTTTTTAACTACCACTTAGTGGTTTTGCTATTCATTAAAAAATGAAAGTTTCCAGAAAAATACCAAAAATTAGGCCTAAGCTATATTTGATATTATGAATTCAAAAATGATGTTTATTTTACCAAATTCAAAACATATCAGTTACATTAACTAATTTGAAAATTAATTCCTGTCGTCAAAACAAATAGCGTGTTTTTAAAAGATAATAACTATCAAAAGATTGACACTTGTTTATGTCTGGTTTAAATGTGAAATTACATCCAATGACCAACATTGTATTAAATTGTAAAAATATATTCTAAATATACTTTAAAACCACTCAAATTAATAATTAATCACGATTAATTATTTTGATTAAAAAATTTGTTTTTAATTAAAATTTAGTAATTTTCACTATTCATCAGAAAATGAAAGTTATCCGAAAAGTACCAAAATTTCACCCTAAGCTAATTTCGATATTCCGAACCCAAAAATGAAGTCCATTTTAAAAATTAAAATTTATAAAATTTCAAAAAGTGGTTATTAATATTCATAACGACTAGTTTTAATAATATTTTAATAGCATATCTTTGTTTAGTGAAACTCGGTATTGCGTACTACACACGCTATCAAGGAAGGTCGCGATTGCGTGTAATGAAAGGCAATTAAAGGATGCATGTTTTTCAATATCATTTTGGTGTAGCGCATAACACAAGACATTAATGAAATTAAAAAGAATATTTTTCATAAAATCTCAGGGTGTTACAAAATTATTTACCTTTATTCATAAACTTAACAGTTTTTATTATTTCGATAATCATTATAATCTATTGGTATTGATCAATTATAAGAAATTTTATCATACTCCTTACATCTGAGATAATGAATTCTGGTTCGTTAATTATTTGGATATTTATCATTATTCAAATAACCTCTACATTCATTCACTTAATGACTATTATTCTAACACATAAATCATTCCTAGGTCCCCCAAATTAAATTTAAGCTATGATCCCATCCACAAATTGATCATAATTTAAACCTAATATGCTATTCTTTATAGTTTTTAGATGTTCCTTTGAATTATATCTTTATTTTTTTATAGTAACCAATATATTCATGGGAAAAATTACTCAATATTTTTTATGTTGGATAAGAGAAATTTAGTTACATAAAAATAAGTTCATTAACACTTACCAGTCATTGGAGAAAATTTTATAATTCCTCTTTATGTTCATGATAAATTTAATCCACTATGTTTCTTATCCTTCGAATCAATAAGTTCCTAAAATAAAATTTCATTTTTTAAAAATTGTATAATGAAAAATATCTTTTCTATGGTATAGATCCATCTATCAGCATCTAGTGGATCAGTCATTCCATTAAATGAATGTTTAATTTTCTATACGAATGATTCAAGAAAACCATATCCCTAGCTTTGTTCATTTGGAAACATAGTATGATTCATGGCTTGATAAGGATGTGTGGTCATATAAATTATTTTTTTCAGTCCAAATCCACAAACTTATACATTTTTTGGGGAAATTAATTACATTTTCCATTCAAATCATTATTAACATCATTGTTTTTGGGTTCTCAACATTGAATCAAACAATAAAGCATAGGGTGAGAAACACATATCATAGAGTAAAACCACATAATCATTAAAATAACTTATTGGAAATCCAAATCCTGAAACATATAATATAATAATTGAAACCATAGTTTTATCCAAGATTATTAAATTTAATTATTTATCTAAATCCTTCATGATGGTTTGTAATGATTTTGTGAGTTCCCAAAGCATATACTCGAGGAGTGTCAAAATAGGTGGTTAATAAGGATTGTTGTTGTGCACCTGTTCCTGATAAATTCTAGCTCAATATATTTTCTTTGGAGGTTTTACGACTAGTTACATATATTCCAACTCAATATATTCTTATAGAATATAGATAGGGATTTCTTTCTAATAAAAAACTCTCTCCATGTTTTTCCAAAATTTATGGACATTTTTCTATAATTTAACTCATTATTGATCATATACTTAATTATATCTCTATATATATCATTAGAAATATCCATAGGAATAGAAATAAATTTTTATCATCCCAGTTTAAAAATGTTGACTAAAAAATTATTTTGATATCAACTATAGAACCCCAAACATTACATACAAGGATATTAATTAATTTTAGATTATTATTCATCATATTTAAAAGGTACATGCTTGAGGACTCTAATAGGATAGTGTATTTGAAAACCTGGAAAACATTATTCAATTTTAGTGAATGATATTACTTCTTAGTACTCATACATAAAACACACACTTTAAATCCTGCAGAAAGGAAATATAATAAAGTGGTGATCTCATATATTGAGTAAGGGTAAACAAGGTGATATTTAAGCATAATCATGAGAATAAGGGTTTGAGAAAATGATCATATCATATGAAGATCAGACACTAAATATCATAGATCATAATAATGTGTTATGGAATAATGATTTAATGTTCATAATACATTAATGATAAGTTAATCAATAGTATAATTCATTAAATAATGAAATATGTATATGACATAGAATTGTTGCAAACACATCAGCAAACTAAAACGTGAACATGTATATGTAGAAATAGGTTCTCTCATTCAGTTAAGGACATGAAATCAGGCCCCCACATAAATTTATGTACATAGAACAAGGTCCATAGATAATGTTATGAACAAGTAAACATGTTTACTCATAATGTTTTGAAAATTTAATAAATTCACATATAAACTTATGGAAATTTAACTAGATTCATGCATAACATTTGGAATATGTAATAATGTTCACTCATCAGAATGTGAAAATGTAACATGGTTTACTCATAAAATTTTGAACATGTAATAAGGATCACATATAAACGTAAGGACTTTCAACTAGGTCCATGAATAACATTTTCAACAAGTAATTAGGTTTATGCATACAATTTCTAACATGTAATTAGGATCATACCGAATTTTTTGAACATGTAATTACGATCTCACATAATATTTACACTCATAAGTTGTCCAACAGTAACAATTGCATTATATAGAGATATTGATCTCACCACTTCCATATTTAAAATGTAAATAATTTTTTCACAATATTATAACCACACATTTTATCATAATCTATAAAAAACTATTTCAAAAAGACCATATACCCACAGTTTGGATACAAGGATATAGACCACACAACCGAGCTTATAGGTTATACCAACAGTTTTGAGACCCATGGGAATTTATGCCATCACTATAACTCTAAGCTATAGCCACGATTTCAAAATGATATGACCATAATTTATAGTTGTTGTAATAAGTGTATTCCAACATGTTAATAACCCTATACCCATAGTTTCCAAATCAGTTGTATAGGATTTAAAAAATTGCATACCACTAGATTTGATACCTGGACTGTCTGTATACATTTCACACACCTAACTGGTACACCAAATTGAACTATCAGTATATAAATATATATTTAAATATAAATTTTTATCTAAACAATCATTTTTGGAAAACTTTTTCAATCTGATTTCCCATTGATTTTTTTGTCCTGTGAATTTCATTCCCCTACCCTAACATGAGAAAGAAATACCATTAGTTTTTCGAGAACATTGGGTATAAAATTTAAAAAAATCATATACACATAGATTTTGGAAAACTATTGGTATTCGTTGGACTCATACCCATTTTTTTGTATTCAAAACCCATGTTTATAGGACTATAATCAAACCCAAAACCCACAGTTTTTTAAAAACAATGGGTGTAGGTGGAAATATTCAACCAATAACCATGTTTTACCAAAACTACGGGTATAGGTTCCCAACCAATCCCTTCAAAAATGGTTTGGGGAAATTATTCGGTATAGAGGTCACATATACCGATGGGTACTTCTAAAACTATGTGTATATGCTCATTTTTCAACAGTGAAATAAAATGGGTATCATAAGAATTTAATCATATCATTTACCTATGGTAAAATTATATGTCTCATTATCATTTTATCAATGAATGACCCATTAAAGAAAATGGGTTCTAAAATAATATAACCCATGGAAGAGAAACTGGTGTTATAAGCATCATTCCATCAGAACATAAGCCATTCAAGAAAGAATATGAATGGTACTCTTAGATAATTTATAAAGTAAAGAATAAACTATAAAAAACGAAGTCATATTTGATAGATAATTATTTTTAAAGATCACATTAAAAATATCATAATGGATATAGTATTTAATTAATAATACTTTTTATAACACAATTTCGAAAATTATTTTCTTGTAAAGTAGACTTTATAATTTCATTTAAAACAATTCTTGAGGAAAATAAATTTTACACATTAAAAAAGAATCTTTAGAACATAAATCATTTTGAAAACCTATTTAATTTAATATATCATTTAAAAAACATAATGTAAGAATGAAAATATTTAGGATAACATTTTATAAATAAAAAAATTGAAAGCGTTTTTAAAAAATACTATTTCGAAAGAAAAAAAATCCCCATTCGAATGGAGAAATAAAGTTAGATTTCAATAAAATAATTTTATTAATTATCATAAATAACATTGATTTGAAAAATTATACTAATACATGAATATATCCTTGATAAATAGTAGGTAATAATTTTTATGATACTTCTTGGGTGATGTTTCATAATCTGACATCTATGGAAGAATAATTGTAAACAATCCTAATAAATGATGAGATTATAACCACAAATATATCATGACCCGTCCCTCGGGGCCCGTATCGTGAATACCCAAAGCCCGCCTTCCATAGGCCAGGGGCTGGCGACTAGCACCAAAGGCGTAACTCCCTAAAAACTGGGAAGGAAAATTTTTTATAAAACGTAAGCACACACAACCACAGTACAATAGGAAGCAAACACTAAGTAAAGCAGTATAACAAGTGTGCTGAATATAAAAAGGGGCCAAAAATACAAGCCCAACAGAAATGTACAGCTACAACTGAAAGCAAGTACAACTGAAAAGACAAACAACTGAATGGTGAAGCAGCTCCTGGATCATCCTTCGGCTTCCTACCTGAAGGGTAGGTACAAATGTCATCCTCAGCACTTCATGTCTATCAGTCCACTCCGTGTGCCGTCAAGCTGAGTGTCCACCTCCGGGTATCGTCTAGTCCTCGTACAGTCTGCCTCAGTCATCGTTGTCCGTCGTCTTCTTCCAACACAACGAGGTGTAGGCATAGTCCATGCAGGGGTGAGTATAACGATAATCAGTAGGGACCTCGAGAACCTCAAGGTCTCAAAAAATCTAACAAGGATAAACCATAAAGAAAGATCTCAACATATAACCTTTACTTAGGTATATGCCCATACATATACCTAAGTTATCATGTAACCCATCTCATTCATGAGGAAAAGGCAAAGGTCATTGACTCATCTCAAAACAAGATTTTCATTATTGAAACCAGAACTAATTTAGAAATACTCCTATATTTGTTACAGTAGACCTGTCACGACTCTGAGGCACTACTCACTAACCTTAGACTACTGAGGTACTCCTCATGTCGTGTACCGCGGGTCTGTCACCCCAACACGGTAGCACTCCCCGTCATGGATCTATTGCCCTAACACAGTAGTGCTCCTCCTAATATCCTATAAGGGTACTCCTCCTGCAATGTACCACGGGTTTGCTACCAAACTAGGCGCTCCATCCGTCGTGGGTCTGCCGCCAAACCGGGCATTCCATCAACTGGGCGAATCGAATCACTCCGAGTCGAATCAGCCAAGCAGTCGTCAGGTCTACAGCTACTAGGTCTCCGCACTCTCTCTACTCGTATCCGGGAGGATCTGCTCCACGAGCTACTTCTAAATACTCCAAGTGTCACTAAGTCTCACTTAGAAGTATCACAAAGGACAGCCTCATCATACGGGTCTCAACGCAACAGACTGTTCATCAATCAGACACCAGGTCTGTGAGTTATTAGCCTTTTTGTCCCGGGGGCTCAGTTGGTTTCGTGTACGAACCAACCCGACCGTATCTCATCTGTACCTCGAAATCCCATGGTTTATACTCAAAGATACCATTTCTCAAAGAGATTACTAGCGCCACTGACGGTTCGTCAAACAGACGTCTGGCCTGAGAGTTATTGGCTTTTCCGTTCCAGGGGCCCGGTTGGTTTCTAAGATAAACCAACCCAACTGTACTCCAAATGCATCCAACCCTCAAGTGGATTATTCCAAAATAACCGTCTCATCATAAGGAATCCAATGTAATTGACAACACATCAATCGGACGTCCGATCCTTATGTTATAAGCGTTTCTGCTCGGAGGGCCCAGTTGGTTTCGTGTTCGAACCAACCTGGCCATACCCATACTTTGCCTAAACCTTGATTGTAATATACCTAAATGACAGTCTCAATTCAAGGAATCATACTCAACTAATGGTGCGTCGATCGGAGGTCCGTAGCTCATGTTATGAACGAATGAACAAAAACAGTCCGAAAAGGGGGGGTCTGGGCCCGGTCCGACCCAGCCCAACCCACCCTGGGTCGGCCCAAACTAGGTAGACCGGACCCGGGTCTGAATCCGGCCCAGTGAGCACGGCCCGACTCACGTGGCCCGCCCTGGCCTGGCTTGGGGGGGGGGGGGGGGCAGGCTCGGGCAGCTGGTGTGGTGTTAAGCCACACCTCTCCAATCCTATAATGGATGAGCGGTTCTAGTTCCTCCCGCCATCACGGCTCAGCCGCGGTGGTCTACTCCGGCGGCGTGCCTCCGCCGCCTTCTGCGTACCACAGGATGTGCTCCAGTGGTCTGTTTCGCCCACAGGCTGCGCCTATGTACATCTCGCGTCCCAAACATTACTACAAAGGCTCGAAACCGCTGTTGCGGCCCCGTTTCGTCATCACCAGTCATTCCGCGCACAGACGAATAACCAGCGGAGTGTCCAGTCTTTTTCGTTAGCCCGTGCCCTCCGCATTAGAGTCCCAAACCATAATTCATCATAAAAGAATGCCCAAGTATGAAGTTACAATACACATTAATAAAATTGTACAAAAACAACCCCCGACCTCGAAAATATGTCGCACATCGTCGAACCGCAGAAGATCAACGTCGCGGTTGTCGGGCATCGCAGAAGATCGGTGTCGATTCCGTTGACGTCGGAGTGCACCCAAAGAAAAAGATTCATTGGTGACTTTGCGTTCCTTGAATCGTAGAGCGTTATTCATCGAGGGAGAAAGTCATTCTTCATTGAACGTTGGTGTTCTTCGTCGGAGAAGAACACTTCCTTCTAAATCCTCTCAAGAGCTCTCCCACCAATATTGCCAATAAAAATAATAAAATGGCCCTCCCATAATATAACATGCCATGTATTTTCAAATTAAATCAATCTATTTAATTAATTAATTGAAGAGTTGATTAATTAATTGATATGGGTTGGCAACGAATTAAATGGAGAGAGGGAGGTGGAATGTGGAGAGGCTCCACCAAATTAAATGGGGGAGTTGACAAGAATTAAACAGGGGGAGTTAAATTGGGTAGTTTAAGAGAGGTTTAAGGGAGATGAAAGGTTGGAGCTTATGTGGGCCCCAGCTCACAAATATCCACACATGGGAAGTTATGTGGGGGTGGTCCCCACTATCAACTTCCCCATGTAGGATTTAACCACCAAGGTGAATAAAATTGTTCTAAACAATTTTATTTAACTTTTTAATTAATCCCCAATTTTTAACTTTCAACTCGCATAAAACAAAACTATGGTAAAGGTCCCCTTAATTGAATACCAGTTTTTCTAGTTCATCGGTGTCCTCAGATTTTAATTCAGAGCATCTGTTTAAAAGATGGAAAAAACTCACGTGTACGCTTACTGAATGTACCTAAAGAAAACTTAGAAAATGGATTCCGGGCACACCATGCCTCAGAATCAAGTGCCGACAGAATCCACAGACTCGTAAAATTCCTATGAAATTATGAAAAGACTTTCCTTGAAATTTCAGGGTCTTTACATTACTCCCACCTCAGAGATTTATGTCCCCGTAAAGCTACAACACAAACTAGGGAATCAAAATGGGAACTAAGAATGCATCTTAGCCTCCCACTCCCTTGTGCTCTCCTGGAGGTTCCCGTGCTACCAGTGAATGTTTACCAGAGGAATCAAATGTCCATGTAGGACCTGCTCTTTTCGATCCTCGATCTCCACCGGGGCCTCTATAAATGTCGCACGTCATCGATATCTAGATCCCCGTGATCGATTATGTTGGTCGGGTCGTGCACATATGTCCTCAGCTGAGATACGTGGAAGACGTCGTGCACCCAGTGCAACTAAGGTGGAAGGACCAGGCGGTAAGCCACCTCGCCTACTCTACTGAGGACCTGGAAAGGTCCAATGAAACACGGAGATAACTTGTTGTCCCAGCCAAATCTCTGCAGACCTCATTGAGGTGAGACCCATAAGAAAGCATGTTATCCATCCCCAAACTCCAGTGGTCTCCATCTCCTATCATCATAGGACTTCTGTCTACTCTGTGTAGTATTTATCCTCTCCAGTATGATCTACACCTTCTCTTGTAGCCTCAAGATGGGCACACTGGTCAACTTCTACCTTAGCTCCTAAAAAGCTATGCTAGCATATCTCTGACCACACGAAGGGTTTCCCCCTTCTTCGTCAATGATAAAAACGGTGTAGCAACTCTGGAGAAGTCCGGCACATATCTAAGTCTGGCCGACTCATGACTGATCAACTGCACCCACTTATGCATGATTCCATCATGTGCTGCCTGGGGTTTCCTTTTCGCCGACCAAGGAAAACCCATCCCAAAATTGTATGTAAACCACAACCTTTTTTCCTAATACAGTCAATCTGTGTATGAACTGTGGTTTCCAAGTCAATACCCAAACTAACGTCTTAAGGCCTCGACGCTGCCACTAAGAGGTTCCAATAGAAACTCTCACTTTAAGGGTCAGATCACACCGTCGACGTAAGCATGATTGTCGAGTCTCCTCCAAAAGGTATCTCCAGACGTGAGGGTCCAGTCAACAGCTTATCTGGAAACTCTAGGTCTGGGACAAGATTCATGAAAGGAAGGAATGATTTGTATCAATGTCTGTTGTTATGGCAGCTAGTAGTAGACATAGACCGTACCTCAAATCATTCATAGAGTTTTTGTGTCACACTCCTTGACCGCATGTAGATACTCTCTTCCACTGACCTCCAGTTCCCTGAGCCTGGCAGGGACTACAAAGGCGGGTGGTTGTAACATGTCGAAATGTACATCACCACATACTGCCCTCCTAACTCTGATTCCATGTCAGCTGCTCGACAGATTCATCTATCCTTAACACTTCCTCTTCTTGAAAAATTTTAGATGCCCAAGTCTCTGAGATTAGTGTCAGTTCCCTGCATTCCCACTACTTACATTCACTATATGTATTCGTTCATCCAAAGAACACTAAAACACAAAGGTTCTCTCTAGCACCCTAGCACAAGTATGAATGCATAGAGGAAAAAGTGATGGCTCAGATATCATTTAAACTCGCCTCATTCGGTAGTTCTAGCCCCAAAGAACTGATCGTATCATATTCATCGAGTACCCGGAACGATTGGCATGCCTCGATGAATAATCAGCTACCAACATGTCGTCCTGCTGAAGCTGTATAAGCTCTAGAAAACTCTCAGCCACCTCCTCAAGCCAGTCCTCAGCCACCTGTGAGTCGGGCTCTCCTCGGAACCTGAGGGGTATCTGATGCTGAAACACGTGTAAGGAACTAAGCCTACATCTGTCAACTACCGGTACCACCAGTTGTAACTGCTGACCAATAGGTAGTGATATAGCTAGCACACTACCCGAAGGTACTATCCCAGGAATCGGTCCACGTATCGAAGCCTCGTCACTATGCAGACCAACCTCATGGTCACTTACTGGGAAACACTAGTAGCTAAGATCACCATCTTCTCTACTAGTTTCTAAACTAGGTGTAGAACTCTAGTAATCACCTCCAGCCAGTCCTCTACTTCCTGGGAATCTATCACGCCTCGTAACCTCAGAGGGATCTGCTTCTAGAACTCGGGAAATGCGTTCTGTCAGCATGCACCGTCCGCTAGTATGCTTGGTGGAATATGCTGCCCAACGGGTGGTGGTGCTGCTGGTACACCACCCCAAGGTGCCAACATAAAAAAGGGATCTGCACCGAAGCCTCGTCGCTCGGTGGGACATCATCAAGTACTCTCTCGGAACTCAAACTGATTGTCTGTGTGTAGGTATCCAGAATAGATGTGACATGGTCAAATAATTTAAACATAGTGAGCTAGCCTAGTTTGAGCTGACCTAAAGAAAACTTTTGGAAACACACACGTAATCAGTGTTTTTGTGCACTGAGTCGGAAATTAGTAGTCAGGGTCCTTGTGTATGGATACGTCGGTCGTCGCACCAACACTAGACTCCCTGAACTGAAAACCACACTCGGTACCCTTAACACTATTGCTTCATAGAAAGGAAATATCAGAGTCCTAAGTTTTGCAGTATAACCCACTCCTCAGGATCCAATTGTCATGACCCGTCCCCCGGGGCCCGTATCGTGACTACCCCAAGCTCGCCTTCCATAGGCCAGGGGCTGGCGACAAGCACCAAGGGCATAACTCCCTAAAAACTGGGAAGGAATTGCATTTATAAAATGTAAGCACACACAACTAGAGTAAAAGAAGAATAAAAAAATAAGTAAAGAAGTAAAACAAGTGTGCTGAAAGTACAAAGGGGCTGGAAATACAATCACAACAGAAAGGTACAGCTACAACTGAAAGAAATTACAACTGAAAAGAAAAACATATGAATGGTGAAGCAGCTTCTGGATCGTCCTCTGGGTTCCTACCTAAAGGGTAGGTACATATTTCCTCCTCGGCACTTCGCGTCTATCGGTCCACTCTATGTGTCGTCACACCGAGTGTCCACCTCCGGGTACTGTCCAATCCTCTTACACTCTGCCTCGGTCAGCGCTGTCCGTCATATGCATCCAACATAATGAGGTGTGGGCATAGCCCATGCAGGGGTGAGTATAACGATACTCAGTAGGGACTCCAAGACCCTCAATGTCCCACAAAATACAACAATAATGAACCACAAATAATGATCTCAAGAGATAACCTTTACATAGGTATATGCCCATACATATACCAATGTTATCAAGTAACCCATCTCAATCATGATGAAAACACAAAGGTCATTGACTCAGCTCAAACCAGTATATTCATTATCGAAACCACAACTACTGGAGAACTCCTCCTCTATCGATTGCAGTGGCCCTGTCGTGACTCCATGGAACTACTCACTAACCTTAGACTGCTGTGGTACTCCTCCTGTCGAGTATCGCGGGTTTGTCGCCCCAACAGAGTAGTGCTCCCCGCCATGGGTCTACCGCCCCAACAAAATAGCTCTCCCCCTAATAGACTACAGAGGTAATCCTCTTATCGAGTACCATGGGTCTGCTGCAAAACCAGGCACCCCATCTTCCATGGGTCTGCCACCAAACCGGGTGCTTGATCCATTCGGCTAATCGAATCACTTCGAGTTGAATAGGTCCAGCAGTCGTCAGGTCTACAACTACTTGGTCTCCCCACTCGGTCTTCTCGTCTCTGGGAGGATCTTCTCCACAAGATACTAGTTGATACTCCATGTGTCACGAAGTGTCACCTAGAAGTATAATAAAGGGCCACCTCATCATAGGGGTCTCAACGCAATAGACAGCGCGTCAATCGGACGCCCAGTCTATGAGTTATTAGCCTTTTTGTCCCGGGGGGCCGGTTGGTTTTGTGTATGAACCAACCCGACCGTATATCATATGTACCACGAACTCCCACGAGGTATACTCAAAGGGACCATTTCTCAAAGTGATTACCAGCGTCGCTAATGGTTCATCAAACGGATGTCTGGTCTGAGAGTTATTGGCTTTTTCGTTCCCGGGGCCCGGTTGGTTTCTAAGCTAAACCAACCTAACCGTACTCCAACTGTGTCCAAAACTCATGTTAAGTATTCCAAAATAACTGTCTCATCATAAAGAATCCAACGTAATTGACGACACGTCAATCAGACGTCCGATCCTTAAGTTATAAGTGTTTCCGCTCCGGGGGCCCGGTTGGTTTCGGGTTCGAACCAACCCGACCATACCCATACTTTGCCAAAACCTTGAGTGTAATATACCAAAATGACCATCTCGATTCCAGGAATCCTAAGGAAATGACTATACATCGATCAGAGGTCTGTAACTCATGTTTTGGGTGAATGAACAAAAGCGGTTCGAAAATGGGGGTCTGGGCCCAGTCCGACTCGGCCCAACCCACCCTGGGTAGGCCCGAACCGGGTCAACCCGACCCGGGTCTGATTCCAGCCCGACCGGGGGGGGGGCACTTGCTCGGCTAGCTGGTGCATCATTAAGATGCACCTCTCCAATCCCAGAATGGCAGACCCGTTCCGATTCCTCCCGCCACCGCATCTGAGCCGCACAGTCTGCTCCGGCGGCGCACTGCCGCTGCCTTCTGCGGACCACCGGACGTGCTCTGGTGCTCCATTTCACCCACCGTCTGTGCCTATGTTCATCTCAGGTCCCGAACATTACTAAAAGGCTCCAAACCGTTGTTTTTGCCCCGTTTTGTTGCCACCCATCATTTCACCCACAGACGAATAACCAGAGGAGGGTCCGAACTTGTTCTTCATCCTGTGCCCTCCGCATTAGAGGCTCAAACCACAATTCATCATAAAAGAACACTCAAGTACGAAGGTACAATAAACATATATAAAATTATACAAAAACAACCCCTACCTCGAAAAGAATTTACATGTCGTCGAACCGCGAAAGACAAACGTTGCGGTGGTCGGGCGTCGTGGAAGATCAGTGTCGATTCCGTTGACGTCGGAGTGCACCCGAAGAAGAAGCATCATTGGTGACATCGTGTTCCTTGAATCATAGAGTGTTCTTAGTGGAGGGAGAAATTCATTCTTCATTGAATGATTGTGTTCTTCATCGGAGAAGAACACTTCCTTCTAAATCCTCTCCAGAGCTCTCCCACCAATATTTCCAACCAAAATAATAAAATGGCCCTCCCATAATATTACATGCCATGTATTTTCAAATTAAATCAAAGTCTTTAATTAATTAATTGAAGACTTGTTTAATTAATTGATATGGGTTTGAAATGAATTAAATGGAGAGAGGGAGGTGGAATGTGGAGAGGATCCACCCAATTAAATGGGGGAGTTGACAAGAATTAAACAAGGGGAGTTAAATTAGAAAGTTTAAGGGAGGTTTAAGGGAGATGAAAGGTTGGGGCTCATGTGGGACCCACCTCAAAGATATCCACAAATGGGAAGTTATGTGGCGGGGGGACCAAAAACATACCCATGTATGATTTAACCACCATGGTGAATAAAATTGTTTAAAAAATTTTATTTAACTTTTTAATTAAGCCCCAATTTTTAACATTCAACCCTCATAAAACAGAACTACGGTAAAGGTCCCCTTAAGAGAATATCGGTGTTGTGAATTCATTTGTGTCCTCAAATTTCAATTCCAAGAACCAGTTAAAAATATTGAAAAATCCCACACGTACGTTTACTGAACGTACCTGAACAAAACTTCAAAAATTGATTTTGGGCACACTGGGCCTCGGAATCAAGTGACGTTAGAATCCACAGACTCGTAAAATTACAATGAAATTAAGAAAAAAATTTCCTTGAAATTTATGGTTCTTTACAAAATAAGATAACACTTTATTATCAATGACCCATAATATACATGAGATAATAACATAACATGAATATTATAATATCGTGAAATAAGTAGATTCATAATATAACATGTCAAAGGGAATTGTATGCACAACATATATAATATAGGTGCATAACATGGCATGTTTCTCAATAAAGGAAAGTTGAGACCAAAATTAGGTTACAAATTTGTTTTCTTTTGAATGATATACCCCATGAAAATAGATCAAAAATGGATATGTAAATACATATAAATTTAATTAAAATAATAGTAGAATACATTAAATGGAAATATATACACCAAAAAATGTAATTTAGTGGTGAATAGGGCATGTACCTCACCGATATAAAAAGTGAGATGAGAAAACTCTTACAGAATGTTTTGACATTATTTATACCCATCCAAAACACATATATAATAAATATATTTTTAATATAAATATAAAAAATAAAAATATATCCCTATATCACAACATATTTTATTTACTTATGACTTTATATTACCTAAATATCAAAAATTCCATGTTCGAGAAATGTTTTAGGTAATAACATCAAAGTTAATCATACATGTTTTCAGTTGATATTATTTGTCCTCAAAATTAGATCATGATTTACTTATTTAAAGAATTTACAAAATGATTTATATAACATATATAATCATTATATAAAAATGTTTAATAATATATAAAATATAGGTATATGAAATGGAATACAACATTCATGGATATGGTACACCATACGTACGTAGGAACACTATTTATATTTTATTATCATATTGAATGGAACATAAATGAAAGATATTAATATATAAATATATATAATATCAATTATTTGTCAGTATTATTTATTATTTATCATATGAGTACGCTAAACCCATCCTAAAAACATTCAATGTAATGTCCGAACAAATCACATAACTTTTGGTAGGCGGTAGTCCACACGTCCACAAATGAAGTTATCATAATTACACAAATAGAAATGCATGGAATCATGTGGTATATAGAAAATAAATAAGAATAAATACATCATAAATATCATATATATCATATTAAACTAGATTTCCCATAAAAATACTCAGCCACTAGAGGTGGAAATGAAAGAAATGTACAATATCGTTTCTTGCGATGGTAGTTTGTTGTATAGAAGAAGTATATATTTGTTAACAATTAGATGGAAGTGTGTGTATGATTATTTATAACCCCTCAAATGAAAAATATTAGTATATTTAGTATAATTATTTTATTATATAAAAATTTAACAAGAAATTTTAGGTGGGTGAATAATGGAAATTAAACAAAACATCTTGAGGATGGATGTCACCTCTTCTTTGGGTAACTCGTTTTGTTTTTGACCAAAGTGCTTACATGTATCAATTTCACCCAAAAGGGAGGATTATAAAATTTATGTATGGATTTTGGGATGAATTATTTTTATATTATGGTAAATAAAATGGCTTTAAATATGTGAATAAGTTGTAGGGATGAGTGCATTTTTTTAGTGGAGGAGGAGGGGCATTATTGTAAACTTTTTAAAAGGTTATTATATCCACATTTATCCCATGTAATGTGGTTAAAATAATGGTAAAAATAATATAAAATCGATTATAGGTTATAAATATGTAGATATGATATTTTTTGTATAGGTTATTTAATCATTTTGGGCCTTATGTGTAAGGTTTATTCCATTAATAAGCTAACTTTTCCCCCCAATTGGTCTAATGAATTTAAATCACCTTCACTAATATTTTTGGTAAAAAATTAGTTTTACCAAATTAAAATTTATATAATAATATGATTTAAATTATTTATTCTATTTTCCCTAATTAAAAACTATTATGTGTTGTTAATTAACTTAGATTCAATCCCATATACAAGAGGACAAAGTGTGTTTTTTATTTAAAAATCATTAATAGTTTGAATTGTTTTTGTTCAAAATTTCAATGTGTAATTGATTCCATTGAACTAAATCAAATTAATTGATGTAAAAAATATTTAATGAATCATTAAAAAAATTATAATTATAATTTATCTCTACAAATTATTTAGATGAAAAAGAATTTTTTAATTAAAATTTAGTGTTTTTCACAATTCATAAAATATTGAAACTTCTCAGTATAATATTAAAAAACCACCCAATGAAGATTTTTATATACATATTTGAAAAAATATGTGTATTTTTTAAAATATAAATTATAAATGTTTAAAAATATATATTTTAAATGGATTCACCATTAAACAGCAATAAAATTTCCCTTTCAAAGAATACATCTTTTTATTCATAAAGATTTATTTATTTTTATCCCAAACGTATCAAATCTATTGGAATAGTATAACAGATATTGATTGAAAATAAAATATATTTACATTATTTAAACCATTAATAAAATTTTGTTTGTATAATTTATGGACATTATATTGTGTTTGTATAATGAAATATAGTTCTATTAGAAAAGTAATTTCATTATTTTCAAATAGTTCTTCCATTCATCTATACGAACTCATAACCAAAGGATTCACTTTATATAATATTGTAGACAATATTTTATGAAACTAGTTAATCTAAATTGTTTCTTCTATTTTAATGGATATGTTGTAGACATAATAATAATTTTAATAGTATACTATAGTTTGGTAAATCTCGATCATGTATGTTATGAAAGCTATTGAAGGAACTCAGAATTAGGTATAACATAAGAAAAACATAGTGTTGCATGTATCAAATGATTATCTAACTATTTCTTGTAGTGAGAGAATAACATGGGGTTTCATATAATGTAGATAATTATAGTGCTCTTATATAACAAAAACTATATTCAGTTTTCTGTTAAATAAAAAATATTAAAAAGAATAAATCAATTAGAAATAAAATTTAACCAAATATCATGGTGTTACATCTATTATCTTTATGATAAGTAAAATTAATGGAATATTATTTAAATGTAATTTTATATTTATAAACATTAAAATTATAATATTTAATACTATTTTTAAAACAAAAACTGAATTTTTTCCAAATCCCGTTTTTCAACGAAGGTAGTCCGATTTTATTCATGAGCATTTCAATGGGGAATAATATTTTTGAATACTAATTTTTAGAGGAAACTAACCATTTCAACATGAGAAATCATTTCTTCAACTAAATTAATATAATTTTGTCACTTGATTACAATAAATGCTTATATGTGGGGGAATATGATGTAAATTTTGATTTCTCTATTTTTTCATATCATTTTGGATTTATATTATGATAATTTAATCTTAAAATAGACATTAAATAGTTAATTATAGTTTAGTGGTATATTTTTATTGAAATAATTAATTATTGAAATACTATAAAAAAATTATTTATTTTTATGTTTAAATTATATTTGGAGTGTTCTTTTAATTTTTTATTTATTTCATTGCTAAATAATATTTTTATATTTTAATTCATAGAGTAATTGGATATTTTCATTCAATTAAAAATATATTTATTATTATTCTTATTTATTAATCTTTTTATTAATAAATATATATATGATTTTTAATCTCATAATAAAAGATATTTAATAAATAATTACATTAATTTGCTTGTTATTTTTTTTGTAATTTGTTTATTTTTTTATAATGTAATTTTTTCATTAGTTAATAAAATTTTAATTAAATTCTATATAGTTTATTGAAATGGGATTACTTTTATAAAATTTAATTACATTTTTGTGTGGTATTTTTGAATGATGAAATTTTAGAAATGCCCAAAAAACTGTTTACTTTTTAAACAAACTATATGGCTGCAAAATTTGGGGAAATGGGGAAAAGAGACAGCAGGGCTTGTGTAGGGTGAAATTTAACAAATTAAATGTTCATTGACATTTTGAAAATATAATATCAATTGAGAATAATTCAAATACAAAATCAATTGTGCCTTTAAACATTTTCCCTCATCAAGGATTGGCCCATTTGGAAAATTAGAAATGAACAATTAAATCATCCATATGGGTATTTGGGAAATTTTATTTTTCATACATACATTCATCTTCTATTCATTTTTATTGAGATATTGAAGAAAATAAATAAATGTATTGGATTGAAGACACGTGAAAATTCATTGACCATTTGAGAAATTTTATCAACTAAATTTGATATTATATTTCTAATTTAGAGTTAGATTAAAAAATAAAGGATAATGGTGAAGCATTGTGTATTATGTGGTAAAATCTAATCTATGCTCAATATAGAGTAATACATGATCCATCATGACATAAATATGAATGTCCAATATTGAAGGAGACAAAGTTGCTGAGAAAACACAAAATGGTTAGCCTCAATAATCCTGAACCCCAACATTATCATGTATATATTTCCACAATACCTAGATTAAATATATAAGAAAATATATAAAGGTATATAAAAATAAAAATAATGGAAGGAAAATTACATTTTCATATAAAATCTAGAGACTAGAAATCATCAAGGCATACTTGAACCAAATCAAAACTATAAAAATAGAGGTTTGTTGTAAGGAATAAGAAAAATTATTTATTGATGTTGCATGTTTTCAATATTGAAGGAAGGGTAGATCATTATATATTGGATTCTGATGATAAGAAGAAAAATAAATTTCATACCATTTATTTGATGAAAAGTAATAAGAAAACATAATTTATTAATCATTTTTTTAGGTTGAAATAATTTAGGGATATAAATTAGTTCTTCTGGATGTCTAATGATAAATTAATTGAACTACATTATGATGGGACTAAAGATTAATTAGTTAAGAGTGAGGGTTAATCGAATGCCATAAATTGACAATGATGAATATGAGCATTTTCTTGATAGAAGGGAAGTTGTTATCAATGATACAATTTCTCACATGATGATTAAAAATTAGAATATATTTTGAGCCAGTGAAGAAAAGTACCATATTCATGTTACCATTTAATATTTTTAGTTGTGGGAAATGAATATGAATGTTTGATCCCCATTGCAATAGGGTTTATGGAAGGCACAACCATAGATGAATGAATAAATTTGTTTACTGTATGTTTTGAATAATCTATATTTGGGATTAAATATTTCAGGTTTCCAAATACTGAATAAATTTTTTAATGTATTATTTGTTAATGGATATGACCATTGATTTTTTTATGAGTTAGTTGTGATGTCGAGAAATTGTTCGAAACAAATGTTCATATACATTGTTATTTATGGTATTTTTTTCCATCTTGAAATGTTTTATGTGTTTTGTTTTAGTGGTATCAAGATTGGTTTTGGATAATTTAAGGAAGTTATGGTTAGTATGATGTAAGTGTTGAATGTGTAATTTATTTTTACTGATGATGATATTATTTATTTATATAAGTAGATAATAGGCTTTCATTTTTTGGAATCTTGTGTGCAGTTGGGTCCTCGAAAGAATTGGTCTATGTTTGATACATGGCTTCAATTTTGTAATCTATTATGAAGAACAAGGAATGATAATTTGTGAAGAAATAATTTCTTGATTAAATTTTAAATGACCATAAATCGATTTGTTGTGGTTGTATTATGGGGGATTAAAAAGTCACATATTGGTGGTAAAATATAGTTACCAATTAAACATAGTTGGTGAAAATTTTTTAATACAATCATGTCAGTGGGATTTGGTTTTTGAAGAACCTAACAAATAATGAAAATAGTTCTTATAATGAAGGGAGTGGGAGGGAAATTGTTGACACAAATAAACATGATCATTAATTAGTTTTGGGGGATACAGATAACATCAATTGATGATTTTGGATGATATCATGGAATATAAAAGTTATTCGATGAATATTATCTTGATTAATAATAGAGGGGAGACTTATACATCAAATTCTATTTACATTATTTCATTAATATTTTAATCAAAGACTAATTTTTATAAAAAAATTAAATTGAATATTATTTGATTCTAAATTCCCAGATGGGTAATTAAACAACTGGTTTCATACTTTTACTTCTTCATGAAACTTATATAATATAAAATCTCTTGTACCTAAATAATTTTATTTTCAAAACCACACCATATTTTTGCTATATAATTTTTTTATTGAAATTTATCTGATATACATTACATTCGGTAGATTCTTGTAGTGTAGATTTTCAATAATCATCCCACTAAAGAGTATTATATAGTAGAAATAGATTATCCTAGTCAAATTTTTGGATTCACATTCCTTAAATTTTCATGAATTTATAAATTCATTTGAGACTAATCATTTTAATTTTACATTAAACTTTCTCATTTATTATTTAGTTCATGTTCCCATACTTTAATCTTCTTATTTTCTATTTCAGTCTAAATTCATTGATTCCTTTGATTTTTATTTCCAATAAATAAATAAAAATATAATATAATAATGTCCATCATTTTTTCTTGTTTTATTTTTTTCATATATTTATTATGAATAATAATGCTACGCTTATCATAGATTTGACCCCACATTCCACTATATAATATTTATGTAAGAGATATTAATGTCAAATCGATATAAGTTAATTCCTCCAACCTATTCAATCAAAATAATTTAATTATAGTCACATGTGGTTTTATATTTTATTCATCCACCTCTATTTTTCATAACATTGAAATATCAATATTATTGTGGATATCACAAACATTACTATGCAATCTCCCACCATATATGTCATAATCTCTAAAAAAAAATCGATATTGATCAACATAACTTGAATGGAAGAACTATTTATTTTTAATTTATTCCATCCCCTGGATCCTCCATCAATGGAAAGAGACCATGATTTAACATCACATTTGACTATATTTCCATCTTCCTCATTTGTTGTTTCTGCATACTCTCATGATTCTTCTCATGTGGGAACCCTATTCATCATTGATGATTCTTGAATCCATTCCAGACCATCTACGTTATTCACACACATAAAACTAGACAAATCTATCCATATGCATCCAACCACTAGTAGAGGTTTCTCCATCTTTTACACATTCTCTAGAATACACAGGCTTCAACTTCTATTTCATCCCTACACCTCCCTACATAGATTCCATTCAAATATCCATCATCTTCTTTCCTTTATCCTATAAATTTACTATTTCTAGTGGGGATCATGTGAGAAGTTTGAGTGCTTAATAACTTTTAGCATGATAGGGTAGTGGATTTTTTTTTGTTCTTATATAAATGAGTTATAAAGTGGTTTATATATGCTGAAAATAAATTTGGGGGTCTATACTATCAATTCAATGATTTAAATGATTTTTAAGTGGAAATCATCAAAAAAATATTATTTGTTATTCTTGCATAGAAAAGAACACAAATATTTGAATTTATTATTATTCATATTATGTTATCCAAATGAATACTTATTTTAATTGTGTTCCATTATTTTTTTAATTATTTTTCATTGAAACATGAGTTATTATAATTTTTATATTCATTAAATTACACCTTATTCATATTTTTTTATAGTGTATGAAATAATGATTTTGGGCCCTCCATTTTATACATTTCTTTAACTCATGAATAAGATATTAGAAGTGAATTTATTTTCTCATAATTTAATCACATGCATGAGAAAATAATATGTTAAAAAAGAATTAATTTCTAAAAATTAATATATAAACTAAAAAACTAATATTTTAAGTTCTTAATTTTCAAAATGTAATTAGATATATTAAGATAGGGAACATATGTTATTTAATTCACAATATATAGATAATTTATCTTCTTGAGATACATGATATTTAATTATCTATGCAACTCAATTCTAAAATCCCACAAAAATGTTTTATCAAATAAAAGAAGGAATTTTTGAATGATTTTTTAGAAATATTAGATTACAATCTAACACCATAGACTGAGTTCAGTGGAATTTTGAATAAATTTCAATCAAGTCGTACATATATGAATAAATATTTTGATTCATTAATGAAATTATTTGTATCACATCTATATCAATGGTCTTAAAAACTCTATAATTTCCATCTCCATTTTACAAACTCCATTAGATTAGTTTTATTTATCATAGATTGTTATTTTATTAATATTTATATTCACGAGGTTGATGATTTCTATGTTTTATTCATATTGAAAAAATCAACAGCCTTATATTTATTATAGATGATATTGCATATGTTTATTGATTTTTTTACATTAAAAAGGTGGTTCATAGTAAAATTATTGTTCCTAAATTGTTATTGTGACTCTATATCCATAGTTAAAAAACTCCAGTTATTGTTTTTTCTCTATAAAATCCTATGAAACTATGTTTTTGAGTACAAGATTTGAAAATTATAACATCTCGGACCCAGATGCCTATCAATTTTGACCTGATCCTGATTGTTTACATGGCCTCAAGAGCATCTCCATAATGTTTGAAGGCTTTCAAATTGCATCAAGGGCCCAGGTGAGTAATTGGGGAGAGTATAATTTCATTACCATCATATTTTATAGTGAATGTTAAATATAATCATGAGAAGAAGAAAATAAATATGAAGACATGTGAGACATAATTCAAGATAGTAATACATATAAAATCTAGAAATTCCACAAATACAATGATGAATATGAATCATTTATCTCGAATGAATCCAAAATAGTACTTGTAAATACAATACAATACTTGTCTCCAAAATAAGAAAAGACCAAAAAGTCCCAGTATAATCACATTACTCAAGATAGTCCCACACTCTCCTGTTCCAAAGAAACAATCAACAACCAATACTAGGGTCATTTCCCCTTCAATCACCTATAATAAAAATACCAATTCTAGTCTCGATGGAGGACCAAATAGGGTGTGGGATAAACATCACAATAGGTTTCCACCTAAAAACCTACAAAGTTCTAAATATCAATATACAATGTGCTTAAGTTTTTGTTTAAAGTAGTAAAATACGTCTAAATTACTAATCCAATAGTCTACTATAACAAGTAATGACGAACATCCTATCATTGCTCCCTTAAATTTGTGTCAGCTCCAAATAAGGAAACATTAACCATAGTAAATGAGTATCAAGGCCTCACTATGCATCCATCTCATGTAACCCATGACCTATCCATTTAATTATGTGTATCATAATCCATGATAATAATTTTTTATGAACTCAGGTATCCCATATCCTCTTTGTGTAATGATGTCCCAAAAGAAACCCATGACCATTCCATATAATGAACTGTAGATCATGATAGACCAGATCTAAGGTTTAGAAGGCCATGGAATCCTCATCGAGTCCCATGACCATCCCAATGAAAACTCGGTCTAAGAAATTTTTGGAGTCCTACCAGCATGTGTATGAACATTTCCAGCCTAATTTCAAGCAATAATGATCCATGGGGTAGAAGTCCCAAGGAATCCAATAGAATCAAGACCCAATGGAAATAATCAATCCAAGGAATCCACTACCATATTCCATATCCTTGGAGAGTTATCGATGGAATCTTTCAAACCATTCACTCATTCATACATTTTAATCATTTCAATTGCATGTAATTATACCCATTTAAATCACCAATTACATAACATGAGTATACCCACTCTTGTATTCCTTCACACATTTATCATGTCACATGGTCATATCCACTGATTCATCACCATTTTCACAATAATCCATTCCAGAATTTTAAATACTACCATGGATTATACAAACGCATTTAACAAATTCCAATTAATATATTTATTCAATATAATATTGGAAGGAAATGAAAACATAAGGAAATAAGGTAGTACATCTCCTAATCAAGCTATTAAATTACATTCAAGTGTAAATGGGATTCCTCTAACGATACAGGCACAAGAACACACCCTTGGAGTGGCTTAAGAAGGCTTAAATAAGGCATTCCAAAAAGTTTCACCGCTGAGATAAAATATGTTCAAGTTATGGGTGCCACCACAACATAATGGAACTTATGGGCACCCTTAATATGTCTGATTACATCTACTGTAGGTAACCTGCAAAAAAATAAGGCTACCCCATAATGTCTGATAGTTGGTATAATAGAAAATCACTCCAAAATTCACCAAAATAATAAAAAATTATATACCACATGCAAAATATTTTTACTAGATTTTTCTTATAGTATAAAGTCTTGATTCACGTCCATTTTAGAGAAATTATAAAATGTATGAGGAATGGGAAATTAGGTCATATGAGCCTAAATATGAATAACATAGTCGTTGTTTCGAAGAATCAATAATTGCTAAAATGGAATTGAGTACTTACCAATTTAGTTATAATATGACCAAAAATAGAAAATCTATGTCAAGATAAGAGGTAGATATGAAAACTAGGATAGATGGGTTCTAGGGGAAATGGCCCCATTCTCTCCTAGGAGACACACTCCCTTCCTTATAGTGTTTCTTGGTTTCATTGAGGTTACGGTGATGAAGATTCATCAAGCTCCTCCTCACATGACGTAGCAGATGATACTCCAGATCCTATTCCTGTGACGTTGTACATGAGGTGTGCTACCCGTAGTCTCTAACTCCCCATCTTCATATGGCTTCATCTCGATCTTCCATGCACTACTTCCCGCAGGACATCCATCCCTCAAAGATCCTACCGTCGTGAGGCCATTTTCGTCACTTCGACTCTCCGGGACCATATCGCATGTGGCTAAGAAAATTTTCGGTGAAGCAACCCAACCTATGTCAAAATTTCTGTAAGTGAAACAACCCCCTTCATGATGAATTGGTTCTAATCTTCAGATACTAACTCCTCCATTGTTTTTCATGACGTCATGTTGTATATGTGGGGTCTTGATTCAGTTCGGTGTTTCCAGATCTATCTATGATTTGTGTTTTTGCTTCTTCCCCTTCATGCATGGGTAGTTTGTGTCTATCGTTGAGGTAGGGGAATTGTTTTTCCCATTAATAGTACGCATATGAAGATAGAATGTGTTGGAATTATTGGTACCTACGATGTCCTCTCCTCTTCAGTTATGTTTTCTAGTTTTCATCAGGGTCAAGATAGGCAGGGCCATCATCTTCTCTGAGGTTAATATGAGGGATTAGAGTGCAACCTCAAGAAATCTCACTGATTGACCAATTTCCATGCATGTTCTCCCCTGCTTCCATGTTTGGCCCTTTGGGGTTCTGGTTTGGTGTTACAGGGTCTCATAACTTCATTTGATGATTCTCTTATGCTCTTTTGTCCTTTCCCTTCATGTGTGCCCCCACTTTGGCTTGGATCAAAGGATTCATTGGAAAATTGGGATGGTGTTGGTAGATCTAATGATGAAATTTCTGATCATGGAGGATCATGAGTTTATTTCTCACTTATCCACAATGTGATGGTCTCTCGTGTTTTTTTCGCATTTTTTTGGACGAGTTCGATCTTGGATAGGGTTCTTTGACTGGTCTGTTTATGGTTCTTTATGATGATATACTACTTCTCACATGGCCTCAAAGTGATTTGAATAATGGGTTCTCACTTAACCAAAAAGTGTTTCAAAAATTAAAAAAAATTAATTTTCAGTTATGATTGATGGGTTTTAGGTTTCTACATTTAAAAAAAAAACTATTTGTGAATTACACAACGTGTAATTTCCTTTCATGTTGTGTAATTCCTAGTATTCCATTTTCAATAAAAAACCATTATATTTCACGAATGGTCCAATAATGACCATTAATCATAGTGAAATGAGATTACACAACAAGTATCCCATTTTCACGTCATGTAATCAGAATGCAATCAGCTTACCACCTTCCATCCTATTCTATCCCAAGAACAACAAACCAAAAAATGGCCCATACTAGGATCAAATAAAAAAGGGAACGTTTAAAATGAATTTAAAAAAATAATAAAAGATCATTTTTTTCATGAAAAAACTAGTATTTTACAATCTTCTCCCATTAAAGATATTTTTTACTGAGTCTCAATCTCATGGGTGGTTTAGATTCATCTGAAACCAACTCCGACCATTAAGAACATACATCAGCCTCCAACTACAATTTCTTTTCCTGTAAATGGTCATTCTTACATTGCACTAGTACTAGAGTAATTTACTGGCCTCAATGAACCTTGATTCTCCTATAAAAGATACGAATCCAAGGATCCTCAAAAAAGGCAACAATATGTTGCTAAAACTTCTTAGGATTAAAATAATGTTAAGGTTCTGAAAGATAATGGAATATCTGAGATTTGTGGAAGACATCATTCATGGATTGGTACCATTGAGATAACTATAACTGAGAGTATACTGACTGGACTCTCTATCGAATCTCAAATGTCCCGACATATCATGGTGAATTCTTACCGTGTCTCATTATTCATTTGTGTCCCAACCATGGTGAAACATGAAAAAATACCTGATCTCCAACCACAATCTCTATTGGAATTCTACGATATCATCATAAAAATTATGATGAGGCTGTGTACTATCCATCCACTTTTGAATCAACAGGACCTTCTCAGATGTCTCCTGCACAAAATTCACCCCCAGTAAATCTTCCCCACCTAACTCTAACTAGTACATGGGTGATATGCCTGGCCTAACATGTAACGAATCAATTTTTTAATCTTTATAATAACATGATAATTATTATTATTAGTTAATTTAATTATTTAAATTTTCCTATCCCAAGATCCCCCAAAAATCAATGACTCGTTATTTTTTTTATGTCCAATAGCACATGTATTTTATATTCTTACTGGCCCACAGTCTAAGGGTAGAATTTTGGGCTCAGGATCACCTGTTTTCCCAGCACTCTCTAAAAACAATACTAGAAATAATATGTAATGTTTGTGTCTCTATCCAAAATCAGAGTGTTTGGAACCATGTAATGTTTTACTATCTCATATATATACTACTTCAAAGATCATGAAAACTAATGGTATCCTTGATTGGTAATAAATGAGCAACCTTCATGAGCATATCAAGAACATCCCACATAACACTATTACCTCAAGGAGACATCTATAAAACTATCATGAAATCGCACTCAACAACATCAAATTTACACTCTAGAATTGGTAACTAGTGTAAAATCCTATATAGTTCTAGATGTTCATCCTTCAACTACAGACAGATGGAACACCTTGTTACAAAACCAACAACATCATGCTCCACACCTAGCTACGAGTACTAAATTCACAAGTCATGATACATATTAGTGACTACTTGGTGCACTTCCTAAGATGAAGCATGAAACTCCTACACCATCCCCTCCTATCTATCCATTAGAACCCAAACACTTCCATGGATACACATGATATCATCCTTGCCTATCATCTAACTAGGTGGTGGATCCTCACTTTCCATAATCTCCCGTAGAACTAGGCCTTTAAAATATGATAGCTTTATCAACCTTACTCTATACCGATGTGTAGAGGTCAAAAAAAGGATGATATAAAAGTATAACCATGAGTGTTGTAGAACTTGAGATGCATCTTAGTGAGAAACGCCATAATATTCCACTTGTAACTGTCATATTGTACCGCATGTATCTAAGTCCTCTTGCTCAGTGCATTGGACAGTACAATTATTTTACCGGGAATATATGATATATTGATTTCAATGGAATATAGTTTATTCACTCCACTATGCAGCCTCATATTCATATCACATTGTTTAAAAATATAATGGAGGCTTTGTGGTTCATATACACCACAAAATGATATCTTAGTAAATAGTTTCTCTAACATCGCACCACATGAACAACTACAACCAACTCAATATCATGTATTGGATAATTCTTCTCCTGAGACCTTAGCTACCGAGACACATATGAAATTACCCAATCCCCTTGTATCTGCACTACCCCCAGTCCCTTACCTAATGCATGATAGTACACCATGTATCTTCTTCCCTGCTCTGGAAGTATCATGACTGGTTTTGATGTGAACCTTCATTTCAACTAAGGAAAGGTTGTCTCATAAGAATCTAACCATAAAATAATCACACCCTTCTTATTTAGTCATTTAAATTGAACTAATATGCACGATAAGTCATGTATTAAATTTATGTATTAACTAGATAGAACTAATAAACTCCATATATCAATAACATTCTTAGGTTGTTCCCAGAAAACTATTGCTCCCACCTTCCCTGGTTCCACTGATACTTATGTATCTAACATTATGTGACCCATTAAGTGAATTAGATCCATCAAAAAGTGGAACATTTGGAGATTAGCATATAATTGATTCCCTCTCACTGTATTTAAAATGATATCAATATGGTTGTAAAGGTCGTTTATACTGTAATAATACACCAAGATATCAACAACTAAAACCACCAAAAAATCCAAGTATGGATGGATAACTCGGTTCATCAGTACAAGGAAAACTGCTGGTGCATTCTTGATACTGAATAGTATAATAAGTTACTCATAAAGACCATACCTACTATGAAAAATTATACATGTTATGTATGTAGGCTGAACAGAAACCTCATGATATCCTAACCTAATGTTAAATATCAAGAACACATGAGTTCTAAGAAGATGATCGAACATGTCATCTATTCGTGGAAAGGTATATAAATTTTTAACCATTAGTTGGATTAGTTTCAAATTATCCATGCATAGCCTATGATTTCCCTCTATCTTTTTCACAAGGAGGAATTGCAAACCCCACGGAGAAGTATTGGGTCCAAAAAAATCACCAACCTACTCTGCACTCCCATCACTACCTAGGTTCATCTCTATAATTAGAACCTGATACATAATCTCTACGATAAATGTCAATATTAACACATTGACTTGAGATTTATTATCATTTTGGATAACTTCCTCTAAGTGCTATTAACTAGCCATCTCACCATCAAGGTATATCGTTGAAAAACACTATAACTTTGTAAATATTATTAAGTACTCTATAACCGTCATTGTGCCATGATCCATATGCATGACCTCAAAAGACCACTCTACACAACAAATCTCAAGGTAAAATTAGTCATAAAAGCGGATCTAGAAAACAATCCATCCCGTATCATGCAACCTGTTAGCGTAGTTTAGGACATCCCCACCATGGTTTACTACTCCACATAGCATATAAGTCACAATCTTGACCCTTCTCTAATGATACGTCTCTAGATGCTTGAAAATATCTAACATGATCTCAAGACACATCTCTATAGAATGTAGACTTCAATTCCCCCAAAAAGATGGGGGATGCTGCTATAGGACCACCCAAATCAACTCATCCATAGATAAGGTGGGATGTGGTCCTCCCTGAATAGACTGTGTGTAGCCAAACAAGACTTCACAATATTATACCGCACCTCTTGTGTTCGAAATATCATCTCTTTCCATAGCTATCACTAAATAGGATCAATAGGTAGTTCATGGAATGCCTCCTCCAAAGTGTGGTCATCACCTTTCTCGTGACATACCCATAGAATTCAGCATGGTTGCACATCTCTACAATTCCCAACATAGACATCTAAAAAGAATGATTCCAATGTTTCCTAGCTTAAAAGATTAGGACATGTCAATCCACTCCTTAAACCATGTCATAAACCACAACATTCTCACAATTCCATTACTATATAAAGAATAGCTATCAAAATTATTAGAAACTCTACCTAATTCCTACTCAAAATCCAATTATTGGTCATGCCTCTATTTTCCATTTCATTTTTTCCATTTTTCATTTCACTGTTAAATTATTAATAAAAATCAACTACGTATTTACCAAATTCGAATCCATGAGGTCCCATAACACCTCATGAACCAAAAACATGGATTCCATTCTTTTCAGACATATCAATTCACAATAGAAAATTCATTTCATTATTACATCATTTAATGATCTATAAATTCCCATAATCTTTATGAATTGAATGATGGCATAACTCCTCTATCCTCTGCACAAGGCCTATCACAACAACATACACAACTATCACATCATCAATCACAACATCGTGAAATAAATAATGCATCCAAAATGGAAAGGCATAATGCATGGAATGTGATTTATAATATGTGCATATCTAATTCCTGAGATGGATACTCCTCATCTTATTAGGTTGCAATATAAATAGAACCCACAATCATATCAGTTGTCACAACATAACTCATATGCGTCACCCAATAGTGAAATAAAATCAATTGTTATATTTAAATCTGGAAATTAAATAATAAATTCAAGGATGACTGGATTTTCCAAGTACACGAGTTAGCCACTACTGGGTACATATTATTACTAAAATCTATTTCATTCTTATCCCTATCTATTTTGATCCAAATAGTGAGTAAAATCAGAAAACAAAAACTGATCTGATACAACTTTATAACATCCTAGACTTGGATGCCACCCAATAGAGCCCCAAGACTAATTGGCTACATGGAATCATGTGCCTCTCCCCAAATTTCAGAGGATGTAGACTAGCAGCGCGGTCCTAGGTTTGTAATTGGGGAGACTACTCCGTCCTTACTAGAGTATATCACATTGGATTTAAAATACATTCAATAGCAGAAGAAAATAAATTAGTATACTACTGAAAAGAAATACCATATAAGAATACATATAAAATCCAGAAATGTCACATAATTAATGATGCAGATGATACATTTATCTTGAATGCATCCATAAAAGTACCTTGAAATACAATAAATTAAATGTTTCTAAAACAAAAAAAGACCAAAACTTCCCAATAGCATCACACATATCAGTATGGTCCCATAACCTCCTACTATAAAGAAACTATCAACCAAATGTAATATAGAGCATTCCCTTACTATCACTTGCAACCATATAATTTGTTTGGATCCCCATGGAGGCTTAAACAGGGTGTGAGATAAACATCCTAGTAGTTTTTCACCAAAATATCTATACAGTTCTAAACAAAAATATACAACATTAAAACAAGTATATGTAAAGTAGTAATTTATGTGAAAAATTCCCAACGCAATACACTATTACAACAAGTAATGTAGAACAGCCTCCCAAGGCCCCATTGAACTAGTGGTATCTCATAACAAGGTAGTTATAAGAAATGTAATCAATTTACATTATCATTAATCAATATCATGTAAGCCACATCCAATCAATATAATGATGTGTATCACATGACACGACCTTACCATAACAAATATTCAGATAATTTATGGTCTCTCTGTATAATTATGCCCCAAAATGAATCCAATTCCTTGACATATAATGAATTTTAGATCACGAAGGGTCAAATTCAAGTTATATAAGGCCTAGGCATCCTAATCATGTATCATATGAATTCTAGTGGAAAATAGATCCAACAACTGGCCAGAGTCCGAAGAGACTCCATACGATCAGGTCTTATGAAACTCCATGAAAGATGGATCCAAGGGGTATCAAGACCCATGACATCACAATGAATCGAGACCCAAACAGAATAATCAACCTAAGGTGCCCACTACCATGTTCCAGATCCCTGCAAGTCCATCCCTGGAATCTATCAAACCACTCACTCATACATAAAATTTAAACCATTCAATTACAATTGATTATACCCACTAATAAAATCAATTACATCCTATGAGAATACCCACTCATGTATTCTATTTCACATTTATCATGTCACATGGGTATACCCACCCATTCATCATAATATTCATAATAAACCATTAATGAAATATAAAAACAACCACTGACTATACCCACTCATTTAACCAATTCCACTTCAGCCATTTATTAAAAATTATCATTTCAGGAAATGATAACACAACGAAAGGTGGCAATAAATCTCATAAGAAATTTATTTCATTAAAATATAGTATAATTGGGCACCCTCTAACAAGAAATCATGATAACACATCCCTTTGATGGTTAAACACAACATAACTAAAGAATATCTATAAGGTGCACCCCTTTGGTGACCTAGATTCAGGTCACAGGTTCCCACACACCACAACAGAAACTATGAAAATCATCAATAGGTTTGACTACATCTACTGCTGGTAAGCAATTAAAAAATGAGGTTATTTGGGGAATTCTAATGGGTGGAATAAGGGCTGATTTCTCTAAAAAGTACCAAAAGATGAAAGAAATGTATAGACAACATACCATAGCTCTATAGTAGAGTGATCATCCTATATCAAGTACTAATTTTCCTTTATTTAAGAGAATGATTTAGAAAGGAAAAAATGAGAAATTAGGGAATATTACCCTAAATCTAAATGGTACAACCATTGTTCTGAAAAATAAACAACAACTAAAAATGAATCATATATATAATGATGTGGTTACAACATAATTAACAGCTAAAGAATCAGATTCTGAAAGGGTGTTATATCTGAAAAGCTATCATATCGGTGTTCTAGGCCTCAAAAAAGGAGGAAAAAACTTGTGGATAAAAATAGAGGCAACTACCACATAAAAAAATGTTGGATAATTACACAACCCTTAATTTTCATTCACATTTTATAATATTAAGTCTTCCCTTTATAGTGAAATTCCATTCCACTTCATGAATTTTCATTGACATACCATTACATGACATGCATGGGATTTCATGACATATATGCCTCTTTCTTTTCATGTAATCGGCCTAAAAAAATCCAACATCCTTTCTTCATCTTCTATACCAAGCCCAACAAACCATCCTATGGCTCGACATAAGTTCTAATCCAAAATGGAACATCTAACAAGTGTTTAACCAAAAAAATAAAATATCTATACATCAATTAAAACCATGATTCGTACAACCATCTACAAATGTATGACCATAACATGTGATGTTATGACATTACTAGCATGATTCAAGTTTTTCTTAACCATGGATGTATCATATAGCCATGTGATATATGATATTTGTTCTATCCAACAACCATGTTCATATGGGTTATATCTGTAGTCTAGGATCATGGCTATAGAATATATTTCTATTAGCTGAAAAATGTTTTTTTGGTGTTCATGTTTGTAGAAATGATGTGATTCATATTATACATCATGATACTTTTCGAATCATGAATTTCACGATTGTACCACCCCTATATATATAGGGGAACTAGTTTACCTAGAAGAATAGTTTTGGTTGAATAATATTAAATAAATATTAAATCATAATGAAATTCATATATGTTTCAATACCATATATTTCATTTTCATGATTGAAGGATCTAGTTGGAGATAGTAAAATTGAGAAATTTTAGACAAGAACATATAAGGCTAGCTATGGGATAATTTCAATGAATCAATAATTCATTATTTTTTCACTCAATAAACCAATATTTCTAAATCTATTTAGTTCAACTATATTTTGTATTGATATTAGATGTTGATACAAAATGAATTTTATCTAGTTCTGGTTATATATTTCAAATGTGATCTTGAAATATATTTTAGATATTCATTATTTTAAAAAGAGTCCTCATCAAAAAATCTATGAGATGATTCCAATATATGATCAATAATAGTATCTTTAAATGGTTATTTTCTACTTGATGATAGAGTCTCTTATTTATGATATAAAAAAAGTAATTATAGTCTCCTCCATACTTGATATCCAATGGAAAATATATACTAAGGTGAAATGGATGTAGGCTGGTCCCAATCATATTATAGAAGAGATCATAAATTAAATTTTTTAATTTGTTCTTTATCATCCACATGGATACAATTACAAATTTCCTATCTGTGTGGAATGTTAGGACACAATAAAATTACATTCTTGGTATCATTGATGAATTTTCATCATTTTGGATGGTTATATATCCCTTCAAGGTTCTATGTATGATTTTACAAAGAGCATGGAAATGTTTGAATCTATGGTATTATTTTGAACATGAGGATAAAATATTTTACTTGTTAGTGATGTAATATTAATTTTAATGTTTTATATTTTAGAATATTGTTTTAATTTATAGTTTTTTCTTATTTCAGTGTTTATAAAATCATAACTATTTTATAATAATTTATGGTATATGAATATTCATTGAAAAAATATTATTTGTAGTTAATGTACTTTTTGATCATTGTCCATTTCTTATTATAGAGTTGAGAGTGGATCTTTATTTCTATATGACTTCATCCCCTATTATTGACTTATGAATTCTATAAGACATTTTGGTTATTATAAATAGTTAAATGATCTCTAAAACCCAGTGGCCACTTATCTTGTTAGTGGATCTATCATATTTTAGTCATTATATTTTCTATTTGGTCACGCTCCCAATCGAGTGATAGAGTTTATATGATTATTTATTATGATATGTATTAGTTATTGGTTATTGAAAAGTGTGATTTTATTAATATCCTATGGATAATATTGTGTTAATTATATTTTTTTTACTTGACCCATCAATTTAAAATAACAATCAATGCATAGAAAAAATAATTATAATATGAAATGAGCACCCTTGGGTATGCAGTATGTGAGTATATTTTATTATTTCACTTATCTATTTGGTGTTGAATGTGGGAAATTATTATATTTTTAATGACATGTATGGGTTTAGTGCACAGTTAGTAATAACCATTAACTAAAACCATATGGTAGGGGAAGAAAGTTGTAGTTGAGTATGCATATCTAGTGCAGGGTTCTCCAAACTATGTTGACTTGAATAAAAATAGAGGAGAAACCATGCATAATTTACAAACACATGGAGTGAGACAATATTCTTGGAGTATTTTTTGTATAACTAATTTTCAAACCCATATACAATATTCATTACATATCTAGTGACACCTATATTATTGGTTCCCAATTTTCTTACGTAGGTGGCCATACCATGGGGTCTTTCTAGTTTTGTAAACTTATAAATTTCCACTACATCCATTGTAGAATAATAATCTTATTATACTTTTCCTCCATTGTTCATTCAACCGATGGAGTTATAATTTTTTTAAAATTCCATTATATTTTTCTCTTGATATTATCATGTTATTTCATAATAAATTCATCATTCTTCATTATTTTTTCATCATAACTACATTAGGTTAATTTACCAACATTTTTATTTGTAAAATATGGTAATTGAAATATATGGATTTATGTTTCATGTTTTTTTACATGGGTTTTGTTAATTTTATTTCATATTATAAATTTTTTTGGGTCCATTAGCATCTATTCACATGGAACAAAATCCCTTTCCAATCTAAATTTTAGCTTTTGATATGTAATTATTTTTTCTATTGAACTAATGTATTTTTTATTATTTTAAATGTTTTATTCTTATTCATAAAATCAATATTGTTTGATTAGGATTATCATGTGTTGGTTTACCTTTTATTTTAAAAAAACATATGGAATTGAACTTATTTTCAACATTAGTGAAATCAATTTTTAATTTTCATAAATACCACTTTAGGGAAAAGTGGGTACCATGCAAGACTGATAATATATCTGTTATGTTTTATCTGTTTGATATGAGATGTATATTTTTTAATGAAATATTTAATAAATATTTATTGGTTAAATATTTTATAATATTTAATGATTTTATGTCTATATATTGTTTCTTGGATGTTGGAAAAAAAATGTTTGATTTCATACTTGATAAAATATATAAATAATATTTGTCTGATTTCATGTAAAAGTTAATTTTATATAAATAACATATTTTTTTATAAAATATATTAAAATTTTCTATGTTCTTCTACCCTTGATGAAAATCCACATCATTATTTTTTTGTTGTAGGGTGACATAATATATGAATCGATGTTGGATTATTTTATGATATTCATTGTGTTATTTTTAAAAAAGTAAATTTTCAGGATAAGAATGTGTTTATGAATTGACTATTACATATTTCCCTAGAAATATGCATATTTATTTGACTTCATACCATCATTTATTCCATAAAAATCCTTATGTATTTAAGTGGGTGTCCATTTACGATTACAACAGTAATTTCATTACGCACCGACTGGTCTGCATAATGTTTCATTATTAATTTTTTATGTATTTATAACTTATCATGGATTCTAGGGAATGTATATTTAGTGTAAGGGTATTTTATGGTCATTAATTTTACATGTGATGATTGTCGATTCATATTTTCCAATAGAAATATCATTAGCACATTCGGTGTATCCCTTGATTATTATTGTCAATTAAATATTTTGTTTCAATATAGTTGATCTTGTTATGAACTATTCATATTAATTTACGTTATGTTATGACACCTACATGCATGATTTAAGATTACAATCAATGTATTCCACATTTATTTCATTGTTTTCATTGATGTTACATTATATAATTTACCCTTAAACAATGATTTATTTAATAAAATTAATGTTATATCATTTGAATTCAATAATTTTATTACAGAAATCATCTATTTCGTGGTAAAATAATATTTGGGAACCTATTTTATAGTATTATAATTTTTCCCTTAAAATAGTTTTTTTAATGGTGATTCGAGTAAGAAGGTACATAACTGATTTAATATAAGAAAAAATTCATTATTTTAAAAGAGATTCAAAACTCCTTGGACTCATTGGCTTATATTAGAAGCATTATGGTCTCAAATTTATTTTTATAGATATATTAATGTTATTATAAAATGGTAATTTCTATATAATATCTTGTTTTTTGGTTTTAAAAAATGATATATTGGTAATGATTATTTCAAAATTATATTTATTAAGTTATTTTAAAATATAAATATATATTGTGCAATGTGAGACACTTATGGTATTATTTAACTCACACTAAACATACATAGTATATGTGACTGTGAAATTTTTTTCATATATTTCATGATTAAACTGTTTTTTAGATCTTTAGTGTCGATGATATATTTTGTTATATATTCTGAATGTATGTGTCGAAGTGTGTCTTCTTCATACAACAAGGATTGTAAATGGACTCACATTATTTTTATGTATCAATTGTAGTATTTTTGTTATCCAAAATATCACTTCAATAGAATGTTCTATTTCATGTAATCATTATAATGTTTGTATTTAAAAAAACATTGGAATGCGTTTTGGGTTATCATGATAATGGAGCTTTGTTTTGTTTAATTATACCATGTTTGATTATTTTATATCATAAAACTACATGTTACATGTTTTTTATACTATTGGATGGAATGGTCATATGTGACATAATATATTATACTTCATTATAGCATATTTTATTAGGTAAATACATTCCCTAATTAATTTAGTCGGATTCCCTTGCTCTCATTTTTAGAATATGGTGTCAGGAACATAGATTGATCTTGGTTGCAGATAGACCGAGGAGTTTTGTTGGGATAATCTATTCTAGTTTTTTATACCTCATATATTAGGGGAACTTAAATGATGGTGTTGAATTGGGTGAATTGGATTCTACTAAGATTATTGGTAATAGATTCTTAAGAAGAAAAAGACATCAGTTAAATTATTGACTCATGAGGGAAGAGGGAAAGTGTTTCTTAGGTTGTGGTTTATCCAATTCAACCAGGTTATGATATTTTTAGAACTATTAACCATGTAGTAGGCTAGTACGTATTCATTCTCAATGAATATGGTCGAAAATTTAGTGTAGAAATTTATGGGAGATGTATATCTTTTATCAGTATAACAAGAGTTATTAGTATTATGATATTTTAAAATTATCCATATAGAGTATTGGGTTGAATGTTTGTTAAAATGATTCATAATAGAGTGGAATAAAGAGATCAATGGGTTTTTTAGATCAAGGTGGATGATTCAGTTATCATTGGTAAGTGATAAAACATTAGTAGGGATGTTCTTTTGAAGGGGAGTCATCCGAAAAATCAGATTCAGTTTTCAGTCAATTCTATGTGTTTTAGTGTATCCCTACTGATTAAAATGTCTTTCTAACTATGTATCGAGGTATATTATTAGTATATTTTTCATTGGTGTATTCCTTATTTGATACTTGTTTATTTTGACCTTTAATATTATCTCTTTCTATGTCTTGTGGAAAGTCAAAGGGAACATGTACCATGTGATGTCTATTGATACACCTTTAGAGAAATGATTTAATGAAATTTAATCTATAAGTGAGTTTGTCAAATTGGTATGACATTGTATATTCTTATTTGATTTATATGTATTTTAAACTACCCTTTTTAATGGTTTTCAATTTTATTGGATGGATTAATATTGATCCCATTACAGTAATCAGCAGCTATCATTTTAATATGCACATATTGAGGAAAACAACTTTCATAACATTTTGAAATGTGATTTCTATGATGGTTATTCGTGGCCTAAAATTTTGGAATTAGGTTATATCGGGACATTTTTCATTCAATATAATTTGAAGACATTCCATGTATTATTTCTCCTAGAGAATAATTTTAGGATGTCTATCCTAATGAATTTATTATATTAAAACATGAGTAGGATGTGGAGTTCATAATTGATATTTTTCAAGGAACAGAGACCACAACCCTTCCACTATATAGGTTATCTCTAATAGATAATCAAGAGATTTTTTATTATATAGATTATATGTATGAAAATGGTTTTATATATTTTATAATGTACCCTTAGGGTGGTACAAAACTATTTTTTAAAAAGTAATGGTTCATTAATGATCTATATAGTTTATTGATTTATAACCATTTGATAATAATTATTTAGTATTAATTTAATCATATCAATGATATGATTGACATGGTAAGGATTTCTACCATAATTTAATTGATTTATTTGATATAAATTTATTCTCAATAAAGGGTGTGTTTTTCTAAGAAATCTAATACATAATTTTGGATTAAGAGTGTCCTATATGAGTTCATTGTTTTGTGGATCAGTTTGATGACTATGATAGAGGTTTTTATAAGAAATAATAATTTATTTTATCATATTTACATGGATTATTTTTCTTGGTTTTAGAGTAAATTCACAAGTACTACTTGTCAGTGTATGATTATACTCTTTATGTTGTGATTATTTTGAGTATACATAAAATTCATTTTTTATGAAAATATCTCAACGATTTAGTATTGGATTTATTATAAATTTTTTATAATAAAAATACATTATATGATTCTTTATATTTATAAAATTTTCAGTGGATTGTATGATTTATTTATATATTCTTAAGAAGTTACAAATTTCTATAGATTCAAGGGAAGGTTCTGTTATTACTGGAGATTCATGCATGAAAATTCTTAATTGGAAACACTTTTTAAATCCCTTTATAATAATTGTGTAAATTTCATCTTGTAGGATGTCATTGATGTTTCCCTTAAAGAGATAAATTGAATAGATGATGACTGTGTGGATCATAAATTTTTTTGAGATGAGTAAAGATTCCATCCAGTATTATGAATCAATAATTATCCGTATTGGTGTGGTTCTAATATTGGGTACTGGGGTGATAAAAATATTTGAAGATGAGGACACATTATTAGAACTACCCAGTACATGGTCTTGATTTGTAAATGGTGGTTAATTATGGAAGATGTTGGTGAAACAATATTTTAGAAATGATGTTTATGGTATACATTGGATGAAATATCTTAATATAAATTTTCTAATTGTGTATCATGAACATTATATGGTGATGATTTTTTTGTTTCTTTCAATCATTAAATTATGACTTTTTATATTTTTCATGTATATAAAGAATCATTGTTGATGAATAGATTAGGAAGAGTTGATTATTGGTGATACATAATAGGATTATACAGTAGAAAATAATGGCATTATTCATGTTATTGTGTCTTTATTTTACATTGTATTGATTTTGAGTGAACATAATCTCTATAAATATGAAATCCTCACTCATCATGATTTTGATGGAGTTTTATTTGTCAAATTTAACTATTAATTGATGAAGGAAAATATATAAATAGTATATAAAACACAAATTCTTTAATGGGAATCAAGGGGACCGTTCACAAACATGGTCATGTTGTAGTCCTAACGAGTAGGTGTGTGTAGTTAATGAGAGACTCAGATACCACTAGAGGAATTTTTCACCCAAAAAATACCTTGATATTGAAATATATGTATATAATGTATGAGTATATGTGGATGAATAGTGTTATTGTTGGTATTTTTAAATGGTGAACCACCTATCAGTGGTTCAAGTTAGAGCACTAGTGGCCCATCAGTTTTCCCTACTCATTACATATTTCTTAGTGGGATTGTGTTGATATAACAATAGATTTGGTATTATTTTAACTAATACTTATATAATGGTTATATTAAACTTTAATTATTGGTTCTTGATAACCTTATTTTATTTAACTAGGTCCCTTAAAAATTTGTCTTGAAAAAACATACATATTTATTTTCAAATCAGATATATGTTGGGTCCAGACACCATTAAATGTCTAGCTTGGAAACGAGTACATATTGTATAAGAATGAATTTATATATTCGATCTCTAAACCATTTCAAATTGAACACGGGAAATTATTTAAGACTTAATCATGTAAAACCTTATATTTGGGTCCCTAACATATTAAACCATTATTCATCACTAGAGATGTCTTTTACATAACTTTTATAAACCTTATGTGTGGAATGATTGTGATGTTTTGATTACTAGGCTTATGTTGTGATGTTTAGAATGGGAGAACACCACAAGATGTTGGATATATCATTAGTCTAGTCTAGTGATAATTCATTTTACCTTTGAAGCAATGACCACATTCTAAATTTCATGATACTTGGGATTATAGGTTCACACGTGATAAGTGGGAGTTCATAATGACTATGGTTGTCTTGAAAGAATTAATAAATGAGTATTTTAATTTTAAATACTTATAATTACATAATTATAAATAAAAAAAACTAAAATGCCTTCCTCTTGTCATTTACAATAATTATTTTCTATAGCCTTTCAGTCATCTACCATTTTTCCCAAGTGGAATAATGGTTTTTTAATTTTCCGAATATTTATTTTTACATTGGAATCAAAATGGTGAGTCCATATATTCTCTTATAGTATTCCATAATTTCCGTAAATGTTTCAATGATACAAAAGTACAATATATGTTTATGTATTTTTAAAATACACATATTTAGTTTCTTGATTATGAAATTTTTGGATCGAATTAACATATGATATTTAATTGAATGATTTCTAAATATATAATATCTGTTTTTCTTATGCCATCACTAAGTTATAAAATTTCATTCCTTAGGTTTATGATGTTAGGTCATGAAAACCTAGTGTTTAGTAGACTTAAAACATTATTTTATATATTTTTCCAATATTTCATATTGAGCACACCTTGTATAAGATATTTTAAATCCATCAGTAAAAAGAAATTCTAAAAGATAGAAAATAGTTAATATTTCTAGAAAAATAATGTTTTAAATATTTAAGGAAACCTTGGGAGTTCCCAAATTGATATAAAGACATACTATAACCATTGTATTGTGAAATTTGGGGACCTATACCCAATATGGATAATACTTCTTAATTACAAAATCTAGTATAACAGGATTAATACACGATGCAATCAATAATAATAGTGTTATTAATTTTTATAAACTATTTTTAAGGCAATTTCAATATATATTTTGTCATATTGATTGTTAATTGACATTATTTGCGGTAATTTGAACCTCATTATACTATAGAATTAATCTTAAATATAATCCCTTTAGTTTAGTTGCATTATACTAACAAGAAATAGATGACAACAGACAATCAAGTATATAGGGATAATAAGTCTTAAGAAATATTTTAATAGGGTTCAAATTTGATGATATCATGTAGAATATATCATATAGATTGACTCGATAATAACAACGTTACTTATTTTATGTGTAATTGGTTGTTCTAATCTATGTTCATATATATTGGAATCACACCTTGAGATCATTATCAATGTTTATGATTTGATTATTCACATTGATCGAGGTTAAAACCATTGAATTTATACTTTAGTGAGTTACCTTGTGTTGGTAGTTTTGTTTGATGGTATGGAATTTTTTAATATACAAGATAGATATTGTTTTCCCTAAAAAAGAGAAATCTACGGACCAATTAATTAGCAGTTCCTTGGTCAAATCCCTGGACATTGTGATTAAATATAATTCTATCTATATAGTTCATTAACTAATTAAGAACTAAAGGATTATGACATGAAGTGTTTGTCCTAAAAAAGGGTATATGGTGAGACAAAGAGACAATATTACATGAACCTTCTACATAGGATGTTATCATTTCTATGACTAAATTGTATCTCATTATAAGACTTGGTGGTTTCTTATACTCGGGTCTCAATCTACGATCATCAATCCCCACTATTGATATGAATATGTAAAGGGGAATACATAGAGATGATTTAGAATCATACCCATTTCAGGTGAATTGATACTCCGAACATCGTGAGCCATGTAATGGGAGTTGGGAGATGTTTGAGCCTATATAATAGCAATTAAAATAAATAAACTCCATATTTGTTAATATTATAATTAAAAAAATTTAATTTATTCACTAATTATATTCACATGTTATTAAGGGAATATGACCATTATATTTTTCGTATGACAATGTCATGTGATTTTATTTATACATGGTTTTTTTATTTTATATGTGTTTAATTAAAAATATAATCACATTAAATAATTAGAGAGAATTCGTAAATAAATAAAATATGTGTGGTTAATTTTTTACATTGTATTTTTTTAATAGTGTGACTGTGATCACATATAAATGGAGGTTGAAAATTAGTTTTTAAAACATTCACTATGAAAAACAAAAATACATAAAAGTAAATATTGTTCCCTTAAAAGAAATCAACTTGTTAAATTGGGATAGAATCTGTTTTTCATGTTGACCAAAAAACCTAATTAGGGTGCCTCCTAATATTATTACATTCACATGAGAGTGGTGTTTTGACTTATGTAATGCTGGAAGCAAATAAATATACATAAATTGGTTGTTGCAACATAAGAGAAAAATAGTCGATATATGCAATTATATCTTTTTCCGGAGATGAGACTCTACTCAACAGATCAATGTACCATGACTTAATGAATATGGAAAGCAAAATTTATTCTATAAGACTATATGATTAGTTTCATATCCAAATATTGGACAATAAGGAGACCTAGAATATTACATTCCACTAGAATACTTTTGTGATTGTGTATTCTGAATTGATAAAAAAAGATAACTAAAATTTGATAAAATAGTGGAGGTATTAAATGATAAAAAATTAAAATTATTAAATAGTTGGTAATAAAAATAAGTGTATATATCAACTTATATTTTCTATTTTACAAAAGGAAATATAATGGCATAGTAACACATCAGTCAATATTGGAAAAAGTGCATGCCACTACATTTAAAAATTTCTTAAAGTGATATTAGTGTTTCTATATAGTACTATATTGTGAATGGAAATAATATGTTGTTGATCATCTAATTACATATCATCCCACTCAGGATGTAAATGAGGATGATGATGATGTATACTATAGATTAATAAATGTTTAATTTTATTCTTATATAATAATGATTTAATTAATGTTTGAAGAGATTCAAAAAAACATTAGGACGTGGATGCTTATACCAAGTAATATCATTTAAGAGATGTTTACAAGGATAAAATGGAGTTAGATATCAAATAGATTTTTAAGACATTGGTCATATGTAGAATTAAATACAAAACTCATGTTACTCCACATGTACTCACAATGATAGTGTGGATTGATCACCATGAAAAAACGGATTCAAGTCTAATCATTAATATTTAGTTCGTCTCATTATCTCATTATTAATAAAATTATTTAGTATTATATAGAGTTATAAAATAAATTATATAAAGAAACAACTTTGATATATTCTATGTTAGGTTCTGAAAAATATTCTAATCTAAATAATGCAAAATATTTATTTCATATAGAGAAAATCATAATGAAAATGTGAAAAAGATAACTACAATTACACATCCAATTATAATGTAACAAAATTCTTTATCAAAACAAAAGATAAAGATAGAAAACATTAATTAAGTGGCTATATTATTTTCAAGTAGAATGATAGGATAGGGGAAGGGAAATTTACATAAGTTGAAGAAGACATGTTCACAAGATTTAACTTCAAGTATACTCATCATTAATTATATTGTTTGATTAATACTCATGGGTACTAGAAATAATATGTTACTTGAATATTTTTTTCCTGGATTAATTAACCACGTATGATTATAAAAATTACTATAAGTCATGGTGAATTATATATCTTTTGGGAAAGGATGAAACAAACACTAGGGTATATAAGAACATGATTTTTTTTCAAATTAATAGTTCTTGTGGAACTATACTTATTTATCAGACACTTATATAACATATTAAAATGAATTTTTGTGGTATTTTAAATAATATTTCGTAAATAAAAGCATCATTTTTAGTAAATTAAGAATATATAATATAAAATGGATAGCTATACATTGAAAAATATCAAAAAATCATGTAAAACAATAAGTGTTTTTCAAGAATATACCCAGCAGAGTATTAAAAATAGTAAGATATAAGAACCATTGGTATTATTGAAACACCTAATTATCAGTTCATAGTTATATAAATCATTCGATATAAATTCAATCCAAAAAATATTCAAGAATTAGTCCAGCTACATAATATAAATTATTTCAAGTATATAATGTATAGGTAAATTAAAATATTTAATGAGATTCCATTAGTATTTATAAGGGATGTAAAATTGATGAGAATAATAGACAAGAAATATATATTGGATCTCCCATGTAGGCTTATAAATGTATATTATAAACATGTATTATCCAATCATAAAAAATATAATGTAGTTTTATTCTTAATCCCACATTTCTTTATGAACATTAGAGAAATATTATATGTGTAAGGAGAATAAATGGAGAGTCTTAAATATAGTCATTTTTAATTAAATATATAGTGTATTTACATAGAAACTCATCATTCTTTATAATTATTTAAATAAAGATTAATTTAGGAGGATGAATGACGTTTTTATAATTTATGAAAAATGATCCATTTTATTTTCAGTTCATGATTTATAAATACTTTAATTAACCCTTAAAAATATGTCAACTATAATGTAAAATTGATATCATATGAGTTATAGTGTAAAATTAGACAATTCTGACAAAAAAACATGTGTTCTTAACAGAATGAGTATTCTAGGGATTAGCCAATAAACAAACATGCACTATGATGTATAAAATTCCTTCCCTTATAATTATTCAATAATTTTTTGGGATATTACATAATTATATATGATAGAAATTAAATTTCAAATAGATGGAATATATATCTATATAAGGGTTCATCTCCATATTTTTGTTACATAGAGATGGATTTATTTAGTTCATTCCAGGGTCAGAGATGAAAAAACAATACGTATTCTATTATGTTCCAAAAATTAATTATTAGAAATAATTATTCCACATGAATATAATAAAAAGAAAATTTAAAGCCAACAGGAGATGTTTTTATTATCATAATTTAAAGGTGATTTATTATTAAACTAGAATAATTTATTATCACTATATACGAAAGAATTTAAAAACTATACTCTACATTTGAAAACATCATATTAATTCTGAAATTTATATTCCATATACCAAAATCAATTTAGTAATTCATTATTTCATCCTATTACTTTAAATCTATATGTGTGTATTAAATAAAAACTACACTTAGATTATTTAGGTTTGGTACAAATAAGGACTTAATGGTTTTAAAAACACATTATTCTTAAGTCTATTATAATAATTCAGGTCATATAAATGGTTCCAGATCAAAAAAATTATCATTGTAAGTTAATAACACCGTTATTGGATATTTTCAATACAATGAAACTATAATAAGTTATTGAAAACATCAAATAAAAATTTTTATTTAACTTTTTTTATCCATTTATATATTAATAAATGTATAATGATAATTGAATAGACATTTGGAATGATAGAATTATTTGATTTTGTAATTTGATAATAAGGTCCCAACATTAATCATTATATATTTGAGTATCCCTAGACTAGAATTAACATTCCTTCATTATAAAAGAAATTTTAGGATTATAATATTAGCTATATTGATCCTAAAACTTAATAAAAAAGTCAATATATTACAATGTGGGACCTCCCGCATATTATTAATTATATCCCAAAACATAAGACATTTAAAATAAAAAATGTTACCTTTTCAATAAAAATCATCTTAACTTTCTATCATACTTCTTATTTTTTTCTTAATGATCCACAAACCCATGGAAAAAAATTCTTTATATGTGGGATTATAAAAAAATCATAGTAAGAGACATTAAATAATGAAATTAGTTAGTCTATTGGAAAACATAAAAATCTATAGGATGATTTCAATTATCACAATATTAATTATGTGCATGAAATAAGTCATAACCAGATGAAATGAAAATACGTTTTCTCAAATAAAAACTGTTAAAACACATATAATATAAATGAAAATCATTTAGGAATGTTATATCATTATATTTCTAACCATTGGTAAAAATATTTCATAAAAAAAATGATCTCATTTAAATACATAAGGGAAACCTCCCCAGATATATCTATCATTCTTTTCTCTATCAACAAGGAACATTAAACAATGCATTTGAATGGATATATCAGTCTCACCCATTATCTATGATGTGTTTAGATCACACATCATATAAGATGTATTTGAAACACCTATCATCATATTCAATTTTAATGTTTGATATTATGAATTAAAAAATTTATAGTTTCAACTTTTCATCAAAATAACCATCATACAATTATTATAAATAATAGGAAAAAAATTAAGCTATTGAAATACCCTTTCCATTTGAAACGCCATTTCTAAAACTAAAAAACCCAAAAATAAAGAACATCTAGATGTTATATTATTAAAATATGAATTATTATAACCGAAACCATAAGTCTAATAATTTTTTTGTCGCCATAAAAATAAATTGATGTCACATATGTCAAAATAGAGCATTAATTTTAAATTTTTTAATGGAATGAAATATATTCCATATAAAAAAATTCACTACAAGAATTAGAGGCTATACCCATTAAATTATTCCATCATTTTTCTTGAACAATTACTATACGGTCAATGATAATATCCTACACCAATGATTTGTAAAAACCATTTTAATTTTCAAGAAAATACCAATTATTTCAAAAAAACAATTAGTATAGGGATAGGACCTAAGGTATGGTCATCCTTTATACTTCCCCCACCCATGATCATTATTCCTCCATACCCCGGGTGGCATACTCCCCTCCCTTATCTCCCAAAATATCTACCACCATTAATTTATTTTTTGATTATCTTATTATTAAACATCAAATTATTCTATCACAAATGCATGAAATATTTTATTGAGAATAATATTATTTTTTACTCCATATATAAATACCTAAATAAGATCTTATTGGGTGTGGTTTATTTCTGATTAGTTGAAAAGCTATTAATTATGATTATTTTTGGAATATAATTTAAGAATAAATATTACTCTAGTAGATATAAATGTTTTATTGCATTTACTAATTCACTTCCTTTACATAAATATAATATATATATTTTGTTTGTGTAATATATATTAACTTAATATATAATTAATTATTATATTAACTTGTTTGCCCCAATAATTCATTAGCAGGTTATGAAATTATTCATTTAATTTCATTATTTTTCTAATTTAAAGATAATTTTTTTTAAAATTATTTTCTATATAATAGTATTAATTATTTGATACTTCTTCTATTCCTTGTAATATTATTGGTTAGTTACTAGAATTCATGGATCATAGAATATGTCATATATTATTTATTTTTTTAATAACTACTAGTATGTTTTGATGAATTTTATTCAAAAACATGTTCTTGGATTATCATATTGGAAATAATTTTCTGACACGTGATACTGAATCATTTTGTGATTATCTCATAAATATATTCCTTATAAAAACATAATTATCTAATTCAAGAATTTTGATGTTTGGTGAGAAATTTCTTTCATTATAGAGTAAATTTTTCCATGATAGAAACATAAGTAGTTAATTTAATTTATGTAAAATACAGGAAATAATAATTTTGTTTTATATAAATTGATTCAAAAAGAGATATTTATTGAATTACATATTATAATAGTATATTCCAATACCATGTATTATTATTGTTTTGGTTCATTACTCATATATAATAGTTATTCCATATTTCACTTCACTTATTATTTATTTGGATGAATAGTCATATACTTTGTTGTCATTCATATTAAAATTTGTATTCAGATTATCTTATTGATTATGTTATTTAGACAAGTTACAATAATATTTTTCTTGATTATATTATGAATTTTTCCTAGATAAAAATATATGCATTAATGAGAATATTTTTTATGTTTAGTTGGACATTTTTTTTGTGATTTCATAAGTAATGAGGAAATGGATAGGCTAAGAAAGTGGAGAGAAATGATTCAGGTCCAAAGAAATTTTATATATAATATAATTATATTATTTTGTGTCATATATTATATGAAATTCACAAATTAATTTTTCAAGTACATTGATTATTTTCTGAATTTAAAAAGGTACAATGAAATTATTTATTTAAATGTTTAATTTTTAAAACTAAATGATCAATATTTTTTATAATAAAATTATTATTAATATTTGGAGAAAAATTTTAAATTATATTTTACTAATTATTGATAGATTATTAAATATTCACTCGGTGCATATACTTTGTGTTGTAGTATATACTAGGAAATTATTCTTCCATGCATTAATAAGAATATTGGATGTAATGAATTCTATAATTAATATTTATTATTTTGGTTTTAATATATATTTTGACCCATAACATATTGAATAGATGTTTTGGGAATCATGTTTATTGAATATCAATCTTGTTTCAAAATATTTTGTATTTTTTTATTTTACACGTAATAGTTATTCAAATGGTGGTATAATACAATTATTATGTTATAATTATATAGGAATCCATGGATTAGTAAGGAAGATGATAAATACCATATAAATAAGATTGATTTCAATCCAATGACTATGTATGGTGACAAAATGGACAAATGAGATAATATTATACAATTCATAATCGAATTAAAATGAGTAGTTCTTAGATTTTTTGATATGAATAGATTTTTTTTGCATCATCAAGACAATAATACTATATCAATTAATAAAGACTATCATATCAATTAATATGTTTAAAATACTGAAAATTATAATGTTGGGAGATTGAAAAAATAATGAATTATTATAGTAAACCTGAATATCTCAAATTTACAAAAATGAAAAATAGATTTTTTTTAATGCGAAAATCTGAATGAGAACCCATGTATAAAATTTATAATAATATCATTGATTATATTTTTTTTTAAATTTTTTAATTAATTTCTTCTCAATAATTAAAATAATAACTAAAATTAATATATCAAATCCATGTTAATTAAAATTAAATGATTTTCTATTATGAAATTTCATGATTTTCTTAAAGATTGCAAAAAATAATAGTATGAAATAGAAAACCAAAATAATCGTATGTAGTGATGTATATCTCGATCAGAGACACATGGTTATGGAACAAATTCTTGTGTGCCACATAATTTTATACAGAACATTACATTGATTCATATTATTAAAAATCAATTCATGTCTTCTTAAATATAAATACATAAGTGACGTCATGATGATGAGAGAATTAATGATAATGATGAGTTGGTTATCCGACTTATATTTTATCATGGGGGGGGGATTTAGTTGATTTTATTAGGGTTATTTAGCTATGGTGTGAAATATTAGCATGGGTTTTTCCTTTTAGGATTTTAATATGTTTGGTTAGAAACATACATCTCAAAATAGGTCGCATGTTTTTCTTTATTTTTATTATCTCCATCTATGGATGTTTTTGAAACATAATTTTATTTCATATGTTTGAAATTATATTAAATTTATGATATTTCTAATGATATAGGAATTTATAGGAAACCATTAATTAAATAGTTGATACTGTATTATGATATGTGTTTCTGTACATTCAATTCTTCATTGAAAAATATATTTCTATTGTGTATTGTGATTAGGTAGACTCTAAATGTTTTCCATTATTATTAAATGATGTCTTCTTGGATCATGAAGATAAAACTATCATATCCATTTTCATGTAGAATATAAAATCTATATGACTAAAATATCATCGCAATTTTAGATTCATGTGGCATCGATGATTCATGCAAATGGATAATTCAGATAGGATGAATCATATATGGTTTTATGATAATATTAACTCTAAAATGAAAAATCAATGTCTTTTAGGGATTTAAATTCTTAATGAATTTCAGAATGTATGTTTTCTATTAGATAAAGGTCAAATGAAATAAAATACAAGTAAAAAAATTGTCACTACATATAAATTCAATTGTAAATCTAAAAGTATCATTTTCGTGTTGACATATTGGTCAAAAAAATTACATCATTGTTTAAATTTAATGACACATTTTATTATTAAATTTTGAATAATTATTTAAATTGTTACAAATATCATTGGGATGACTAAATATAAATAATGTTCATTTTTTAACTTTTTAGATAAGGGTATAATACAAGAATTTAATTCTATTTGTATTGGTGAAAATAAATGTAATGTTTCATGTTCTTATAATGTGATTACACAATCAAAGAGAAATAAATTTTTTAATCTATTTAGGAATATAAAGTATCCAGATTTATATTTGTAAAACATATCTTTAAAACTCAAAATAAGATATTTGAAAATAAAATATTTAAAAAATATTATAATCACATAATTTATAATGAATTTATTATAATATAAATAGTTTATTTAATATCAAATAATGTAATAGTGATGGTGTAATATCCCGAAATTATTGAGCACTAATACTATAGTCAGACCAGTGGGTCACATTTCCTTAGGAATGCCTCCTTGTGAGTTAGAGGCATCTCATTGAATGCAAGGGTTTATGTTGGGGATAGTGGGGAGACTATACCCTCGTGTTAGATTTATTCAACGGTTGTAATATATAATAATCAATAATCTATAGTGGATAAAGTAATAAATGAATGAAAAATCATATAATGAATATCAATTATCAAATGAATAATGAAAGGTGGAAAAATACAATATATAATAATGTATTCATGTCCATATAATGCTACATAACTAGAATAATAGACATACAGTAAGAAATAAGATAAAACACTGAAATTAACAATGAAATAAAATAAAATCCAACAGTGCGATCTCCACACGCATCCTGAGCATTATCTAGGTCATGTGCTCCTAACTCTTAGGTACAAGTAAAACAGAATAAGAAATCATCAATAATCTAGAAATAATTAGATCCACTCGGGGTACCCTAATGAAATGGCGGCCTGACCTGGGTGTAAGAAATAAATCCAAGTAGGTTACTACCAACGGTGTCTACAACTATGTATAAAAATTATATATAAAAAGAGCATTGTGAAGGTTGAGTGAACAAAAAAGCTGAACAGATAAAATAAAAAAAGCTCATTGATGATCTTAAGGGACACCTAGTAGCTCTACCTTCTCAGGCGCATTACCAGATCGATGAAATGATCAATATCCCTATATATATTAATAATATATACATATTATAGTTATATATTTTATCACTGTATATAAACCAATGTTTTGGGGAGGTTTGTTGAAATATACATAGAATAATATATGACGGATGGACATGGCATAACTCAATCATCCATAACAACTGTAAAAGAGGCTAAAAGATAAAGCAATAGTTTATATGCCTTAGGTAATGCCCTAAAATTATAATTTCGCAACAATGTATTAAATAGAATGTATGACACACAACACCACGTGTGTATGGAAATATAATATACAAATAATTTATAATATATTTAATATTTTAATTGAATTTAAAAAAATTTATAGCTTTTATAGAATTTGATAGTGAGATAGTGTACGTCACACTAGATAATGAGTTTCTTCCATGGATTCTGTTACATGCAATATCTAGTTCAAAAGAAAAATAATATATTATTAATATATTATTACTTAATATAATAATATATAAATTATTTTTTATTAATATTACAAAATAAATTAAGAAAATAAATTGTTTACAAAACTAAATCATTGGATAAAAAATAATTAGAAATGAATATAAGAATAAATTCCAATTAATGGGAAAATTTTATAAAAAACTATTTTATAATAATTATGGTTTTCTATAATAATAAATTAAATTCGTTATAAATAGTGAGATATATTACTTTAATATATATATATATATAGATATATATTATTCAATATAAAAATTTCAGTTTCATCCAAAAGATTTGATGGACATAAGATAAGAACAAACCCAATTTTACTCATAAAATAATATATTTTTATTAATGGACTTTTACCTGCTTTTAATAGAGGGAAAATTGTATATCCAATTTTGGGAACTTTTATAAATCATTTATTTGAAAATAAACAAAATATTTGAATGAGACACAAAAAAATAGATTCCTTTTAATTTTTTGTATTTTTCTATGATGTTTATTTTTTTAGTGAATAATAAAAATTTCTGAATATTTATTCAAAAATTCTTCTTCATATAAATTATTTACAATGCTAAATAATATTTATTTTTTTTTTAATTTTAATTACTCCAATTCATTATTAATTAATACAATTTATCTCATTTTAATCAATTTCACATTCAAATGGTATATGAAAACCTAGAAAGCATTTGAGTGTTTCTACTTTAAAAAACCACTTTGTCAACTTGTCCGCAAGATTAAAATTAAATTATTTTCTACCACATATGGGAATAGAATTTAGAAATATGGAGTCCATATTTTAAATCAGAATAATTTATAGTTTCTAATAAGGTAAAATTAATTTATGGCTAAAGATATTTGTTAATGTGATTAAAATTATTTACAATGATTAAGTAGAAAATAAACATAAAAAGGGACTAAAGCTTAATATTAAGGGCCAAAATGATATAAAAATTGTCCAAAAGTCATTTTAATTCATATTTAGACCCTAAATTCCATTTTATTTATTTTTTGATATTATTTTTTCAACATTACTTCATAAAAACTAGGATTTAATTTCTTTTCAAAATATCTACAAGAGCACCACTCCTCCACCACAAAAAGGCCTCCTCTCTAGTAACATTGTCATGCCTCTAAAAAACCATTGGATTGACCAATATATGAACAAATAGATCCAAAAAAAACGTCCCCTTAACCAAGAATCCGAATAATAGGATGAAATCTACCAAAGAATACCCTTTCGTTAAAAACTAAAAGTAGTTACCCAAGGAAGAGGGAATATCCTTCCTCAAGATCTTTAGTTTCATTACCTTTCTTCAACACCTAAAAACATGTTTTTCAATAATTATATAACATCACATGTATACTCAATATAATAGTATATTTTTAATTCAATGGTTATACGTAAACATACAAACTCTTTCATTTATATGGTAATGAGCTTAACATTTATGTGTGTGGCGGTTTACAACCTGATGAAAAGTAGTTTTTAAATCTTTCTTTACCACATATCATGGTGGTAAGTCTGATGTAAACTCTATTTATATATGATATATAAGATATTAATTATTTCATTATGATTTTTTTATATTTTATTTTAAACATACAATTTTTATTACCATATTTTTGGAGTATGATTACATCGTTTGTTGAAGTGTGGACTACTTCCCCTCAAAGTGATGTGATTTATTCACAGTATAAATGGAACGCATAAAGGATGGTTTTAATAAACCTAAAAAATGTATATGAAATATATATTATATTGTAATTTTATTATATATATATATATAATTTACTTTTTACTCTTTTAAAATGACAAATAAATGAATGAAAAGTTCATGATTACGTATGGCCTACCGTCTCCATGGATTGTGCATTTCATTTCATATATCAAAATTTTATGAATTGTAATAAATATATATATATATATTCATAATATAAATTATAATTAAATAATTTTCTAAATTCTACAGATTATTTAATAATTATCTAATTAACATGAACAACATGTAATAATATAAAACATATTTGAGAAACTATTCAATTAACACTTGAAATAGTTAAATGATTAAAGGTTAACAACAAATGTGTAATAAGATATTAAAACAAGATTTTATATGATGTTTTAAATATGATTATGGTTATGGTATAAGTTATTAATATGTTTAAACTCTTTATAGAGGAGGTTAAAGGACATTATCCCTAAAAGAAAAAAATGGTTTTAGATTTTCCTCTCACATTTTACATCCTCGAGACTAATGTCTTGTTCACCACTTACATATTTTTTATGGGGTACGTACATCCTCATTTTAAATATTATATCATTATACACTTATCATTATAGTATTTAAAAATTTTATTTAATGTTATTCCTTCATGTAGATTATCATGTAAAATATTTAAAATTGGTATGGGACACTTTGGAATGTTTTAATATAATTTTCCATAGGAATATGTTTAATGATCATCCATTTATATTTGATAACATTACATCCATTTTTTCTATAACAAATTTCATTTTCCCCTAATCAAGTTATTCATGACATTTTTAATGTAATAATACCATTTTTTCCACGCTTTGATACTCTAAATGTTTTAGAGAATGTTTTTAAGAAATCTCAACTTCGTTTCTCTATTTAGTTGGACAATTTGTTTTCTATTAATGACCATGTACTATAAAAGTAATTTTAATTTTTTTTAACATTTTAAAATTTATTTTTTAAAGATTATTTTAACCTTCTTTACCCACATTTTTAATGGGATCTTCTTATCACATTCTGAAGAATGAATTTTTATAAACTTTTTCCGTGGAAATGGAATGTTCTTTTTACCCCGGGTGGCATGAACTGATTTACCCACCATCATTTCATCAAATAATCCTCTACATATTAAAATATTAATTTTCTAAAAAAAATCGAAATTAATTATAAAATAATATTTTTTTTTATATTTTTTTCCCAGAAAAAGGATATTTTCTTCAAGAATGTTTTATAAAATATACTTTTTTATTAATAAATGAGGATATAAATCTATTTCTACCCCACTTGGGATACATAATTATGATATTATTGGTAATATTCCTCTATTTGGTTTAAGATTGATATTTCTAGTGATAGTATTCACATTCACTTCCTCGATTCCTTTTTGTCCCCTTGAAATATTTAATTTCTTATGATCCTTTAACATTGTATTTCCCCTAAGTATCCATATCATTTTTCCAATATATAATTATTTACTAAACCTTATACCTTTTTTCATTTGGATTTCACATTGAATTTTATTAGATTGTTCTAGAAAATATTGATAATTTTGCATCATATATTCAACAAGGATATTTGATAAGGAATAATTTTTAATCAATATGAGGAATGATTAGATAAGAAAGGAATGGGTTTTAGACTATTTAAGGTATTAAATATGGGTTGGGGACCAGTTTATGTAATCCCCTTGATGCATTAATATTCTTATGAAGACAAAATTAGTTAAAAAACACATAGATTTTCTTTCAAAGAAGAATAAACGGGTTTATTCTTCTAATTTTAAAATCTGTGGTGGATAGATCTAGATAGTAGAGGTTTTAATGTGACTTATACAAGACATATAATAAATAATAATTTTTAACATTTTGAATCTAATATTATTCATTAATAATATTTCTCATTGAAATATCTATTGATAGATTTAATTCTGTGTTTAATAATTTTATGTTATATCTTTTCAATAATTTACCATGCCATAAATATTATTCTAATTGATTTATTATTGTTTCCACTATACTTTTCCCTTACCGAGCATCTGAACTCACAATTATTTTGATTTCATTCCTATGTAATCCAATAAGCATAAAATGATTGATATGCATGGATATAATAGATGGAATGAAGATATCCTCTTAATAAAAAAATTAATGTTGTAAATATTTTATTCATTTGTAATACAAGCCTCAAGTATGTATCTAATTTACCAAGACTACTAAACTCTATATTATATCATGATTTTATTCCTTCTAATCATACCAATGTATTGGTCATAGTTATTTGTTCTGATCATTTTGGGGTCGGGTCAGTATAGTTGGTATGAGATGATGTTTTGTAGAAACATTGAAAAATAGATTTAGGAAAATGTTAATTAGAGAACATAGCTGTATGTTAGAATTTTATGATAATTATAGAAGAAAATTATAGAGTTTTGTTAATATAAAAATTATGAGGGTATTCCTGGAAATGAATCCCAGTATAGAGACTACAAGAGTCCTTGGATCAAGCACAGATGAACCTAGGGGTAACAACAATGACAAGATGCATCAGGCCTACCTCAATGTACCCTAGTAAACAACAATGAGCCTTACTAGGAACCAGGTTTGACACTCCTGAGGTATACACATAAGATAGTTCATATTTTCATTACAAACCATTACAAATGATTTTTATATATAATAAAAATACGTAACATTGGATAAAACATAAACTAAATAAGGGCCTAGGTTGAAAAAAAGAGGTGAAGTATTTATGTACTATGGTTCTATTGAAAACCTTATTTAAAAGGTTATTTAGTGACTATCCTTATTTTAGGATTTAAATTATTTTTATTCAAGAAATTATACTAATATGGTTTTATATATGGGATTCATGTATGTCGGGTCACAAAAAAAATCCTGCAATGTCGAAGGTCTCAAAATGATGACCAAATGTCGATAAGGCTTTCATGCTAACCACTGACTTACACAATGTCCATGTTAATATTTCATTGATTTTACAAAAACAATTTTATGAAATAAATATTAATGATAAACCAGTAGTGCAAATATTTACATATACATATTAATTCACTAACCATTTTTTGGATTTACAGAATAGGTAGAGACAAATAGTTATACTTTCCACTCTTTTTAGGCCTTATGGTCCATTAAACGTTTTTTGTGCTTCATGGGTCAAAGTTATTTTTTGTATACAAATTTATAGATGTAATTGATGAATTATAATTAGATCAAAGAAAAAATGTAATATGGAATTATTCATATAAAATAAAAACATATCATGCAGGTAATTTTTTTTTGCAAAGGAATTTCTGAACTTCAAGAATAATATATAAAAAAAATTTCATATTAACTTATTTTTTTGGAACATATAGTCTTTGAAATCATCACAAATTTATGCATTTGAGTCCCTCATATTTCTATTTTTCATTTAATTATTTTTTTATTATTGACCTCAATCACTCCATATAAATATTTACACTTTTCCACCAAGTATATATCTCTACTATTCATTAATGTTCATTAAATTAGAGAATTGGTTGTATTATAGTACATGTGACCTTTTTACATCCCATTATTTCATTTCACAATAATATATTAAGAACCCTTCCTGTAATGTGGGATTTTAAAATTGGAAATATCAAACGATCTATTTCAAATATAGTGTTTAAATTGAGAGGGAAAAATTTAATAATGGTGTAGATAATCTAACACCCCACATATTTAATGTTGGAACATAGTATTCCATATTGTGTATGGAATGAAAAACCATGAACATAATGGAATATAATATCTTGGGAAATTATTATATATTTAATATTTTCAGTAAATTCTATAATTTTTATAACTTGAAATGATCTATTAACTAAGTACACAAATTTACACACAATAATGAGTTTTTTATGGCTTCTGTTACATGCAAGATCTTGTTTTACCAAAAAATAATAAATTATTAAAATATTAATATTTAATATAATAAAATAAAAAATATCAATTATGAATAATATTAACTCACTTTTGAAAATATCTGATTTACAAAACTAATTCATTTGTTAAAAATAAATTAGAAATGAAAACAAGAGCCAATTAAATATAAAGGGAATATTTTATAAGAAACAATATTTATGTTAAAAAGGAACTTTATCCTAAAAAACTAAATTAATTATAATTAATTTGTAATATTAACTTAATATTTTTATAATATATTTTTTTTTTGATTTTACTCCAATATATTTTATTTACATAAGATAATAAAAATTCTATTTTACACTCTAGATATGATTTTATAAGTCCCTTTTACTGCCTTTTATGAGGGAACCTGTATTAAATCCAATTTTAAAAAATTATAAATATTATATGTCAAAATAAAAATTGAAATTGAAATATAAATATTTAAAAATAGTTTTGGATAAATTTATGGAATTTTTCTATAAGGTTTCATTTATTAATGAATACTGAAAAATAATGTATTATAATTTAAAACTACTTTTTAACTAATTTATGGATATGATTAAATAATATTTTAAATTTTTCATAAATTAATTAGTTGAATTTTAGATTAATTGTTCTAATTTTTATCATTTTAATATATTTCAAACAAAAATTGTATATGGAAACATAGAAAATGTAACACCCCAAGCTTCTACGGTATGCTTCTCTTTGAATAATGTAATAGCGCGTGTTGTACGCAACAGCGAGTTCTAGCACGCCACAACCAATCAAACTAGCCGTTATGAATAGTAATACCCGCTTTTTGAAATTTATAAATTTTATTTTTCAAAATGGACTTCATTTTTGGATTAGGAATATCGAAATTAGCCTATGGTGAATTTTTGGTATTTTTCTGAAAAACAACATTTTTTGATTAATAGTGAAACCACTAAATGGTAGTTAAAAAAATGAATTTGTCATAAAACATAATTTTACCGCTTCTGTGAGTGGAATTTCGAAAATCCGAGAGACACGGTTAATATCAAGGACTAAAATGTGGTTAATTGAGATGAAAATAATTTTTGGTGACTAGTAACTTTTTACTTTTATTTACCACGGTTAAAAGTAAATAGGGTAATTAAGGGTAAAAATGATAATAATATTACTATAAAACATGTCCTAATTCAATTGGATAAGCTTAATTTGACCAAAAACAACCTTAGGAATAAAATATTATCATTTAGGTCCACTTGGATTAGATTAGGAAATTTATTATTATTTAATTCAAAGAAGAGTTAAAGGAGTTAAAATCAACATTTATTTATTAAAACATTTTTAATATAAGGTTACACATAAGATAAATTCGATTATAAAAATTTATTAGAAAGATAAAATTATATCATACATAATTATATTTTAATTTTAATTTTTATACATTAAATAATATAATTTATTTATGACACAATGATGATGCAGTAATTTCCATAATAGTGAAAAATTAAAATAATTGATATTATAAATACCCAAATAAATATAATTTGAGACTTTTATGAATTAAACTAATTTTATAGGTTAATATGACATGTTAGGAATTATTTAATTAACTTTGTTCGAAGTAATCATTCTGTTATGATTTTCACAAAAATCAATTTTCCAAATAGTGTCCAAATTGACATAAAAGAGTTTTTAAAACAAATATTATATTATTAATTGATATTCAATTCCTAAAAATCTAATGTTCGGCCAAGAGACTTATATCATGATAGGTGTGTCAATAATGGACCACTTGAGGGTCTCTTGGAGGTATATAGTAAAATTATTAACTATATAATATAAAAACACAAAGTGACATGGTAAGTGTCAAACTAATTAACTAAGAGTTAAAACAAAAAGATATGTTTAATATAATGACCCAAATCTGTCTAAATTCTATTGGTTGAGTGGTTTTCGACCCATCCCCATCTTAAACTTTAAATAATCCACTTTGGAGCCATTAGAAACCGAATATGAATTTATTATAAAATAATATTTCTAGCTTTTCCAAAGGTGCCCCTCCCCCCTCTTATAAAAGGGCACTCCCCCTTCTCATTAATTCACACCTTCAAAGCCATTTTTCTCAGCCAAACGCTGCCCAAATACACTCTCCACTTCCCTCAATTCATCCTAGAGGCATTCCGATAGTCAGAAAGCTAACCTAATGAGCCCCTTCATCAAATCAAAAGGAAGAACCCGAAAAAGAGGTAATGATTTCACCACCCCTTTTCAAATTCCTTTCTTCTTCCACTTCTCTATTTATTATTCTCATTCTAAAACAATGAATCCAGTATCTTATATATACTATAATATTATTATAAATATGGTACAACCATATTCAGTATTCTATCCATCCTTTGAATGACATGTCACCATACTTGCGTACGTACGGCTTACCGTCTCCACGTCGTGGTGTAATTGTTATTCAATATATTATTATTTGGATGGGTATAATAATGATTTTTAATTCATGTAAATAATAAATATAACATGATAATGATTCTGTATATATGATATACCATCCAATTATATATTATTTTAATATCAAAAGAATGATATTGTCGCTCGTGCGTATGTACGGACTACCGTCTCCACGAACGCGATGAGAATCAATATCCATCGTATCCATTCAAGTATAATTATCATTTGATGATTTCAAAATAATTTTTAAGGACTTGATATCATTCTGGATATGAATAAGATACAACCTATCCCTGAAAAACATGGCTTATGTATCAAAACATATAAAAGAAAATGAGTAAGTTAACTCCCGAAACAACGATAATTCTAAAATATTATTAACAAAGCAATGTTAAAAGATATTATATGATATCATATTAATATATATGATTATTCTATAATTTAATAAAAATTATTTCACAATTATACATGAGGTTAACCTACCCCAACCAAGGAAAAGTACAAGGTAAAGGTTATTTCACAATCTCTTCATTATTCGAGGTTGTTTATAAGTGATTATCTACTGGGACCTCTTTATCATCCACATCGATGTTTCTTAAAAATGTATTTCAAATCATTCTACATATTTTAAAGACTATGGTATAAATTCATTTATACCCTTTTTGACTTTTTATAATAAGTTTATAAAGGAATCTTTCGGTCGTTTTCCAAACAAGGTACTTTTTTAACCTTTTCGACAGAATTAAGGTAAGAATGTTTTTTAACATACACGGCAGGTGCGGATATTTTCCGCCGTTATAAAATCTTTGAATCTTCCCTTACAAGCTTATAATAATATTTTCAAAGAAAATGTTTTATTTTATAAATATATGACTCTTAAATGATTTCAAAATAGAAATAGATATTTCTCTAAAAGGAGTTTTGATTTCATCTATGTCAAAATCCTTTGATGGATCTTACGCTTATTTAAAGTTGATTTATTATGATAAAAAAGTTATATATTGTATTGAAGGTTTTTTAATATGTTTGATTGTGGATTTGTTATTTTTATACCATTCATGGTTTATGGATGAAGTATTTACATTTCATATTGTAGTTTTAATACGAAAGTTTATGTTATGTTTAAACCTTTTCAAATGGGAATGCATTAAACTTAATATGTGACGGGTGGAGCCCGCTATAGCTCCTCGATGCATCGGTAGGTCTTATGAGACAAACTAGTGTCTTGGAACAAGGCCTTAACAAAATCTTATTTGTATTCTTGGAATGAGGCCTTGGCTATGTGGTTATTATAGTATGGCATTTTGTATTCCATCATTATAAAAGTGGTTATTGATATTGCATGTGATTATTCAATTAGTAGAATATCCATGTGAATAAGTAAATGACATTATTTAATTTTATTTTTTCCACACTATGTTGAAGTTCATGTTTAAAAGGATTTTTTTATAGTTATACATTGCCTTGAATGTTTATTCTTATTTATGAATGTTTCTGCTATATTGTTATCCTTACTGGGCATTTGAGCTCACCCCTTTTCTATGTTTTATTTTTCTCGGGATGTGAAGAAGTAATTTATGAATGACCTGCAGGGATAGTATGAGGAGATAATAGTGTGGACTATGGAGACTATATTGTTTTAGTTTTCATTTTATGATGTAATATAAACTTTATGAAGGTATCTAGTGCTTCCAAGACTACTAAAATAATCGGTCTTTTGAGATTTGATCTTTTTTTGATCATGCCAATGTTATGTAATAATGCACCGACTCTGGGTAACTGGGGTCGGGATGTTACAGTTGGTATGAGAGTAAGTATAGTACAAACCTTGGATGCTAGATTTAGATAAAATCTGATTAGAGCACATCGATTTAAGATGGACTTTGAGGATTAGTATAGAAGAACTTCCTAGAATTTTGGAATTGTAGAGATTTTGTGAGTTTTCCGAGAAATACATCCTTGTTTGGATACGAGCAGGTAGAGGAGGATATAGCATAGATGTACCTAGGGGTAAACCCCAAAAACACCACTTTGAGCTAGACTCGAACGGGAACTGGTGCACGGAAATGGGCCTTGCGGCACTCTTGGTTACGACACTCCTGGGGGATATGCTTAGGATAATTCTCATTTTCATTACAAACCATTATGAAGGGTTTATGAGCATATACTTCCTCAAAGGAGACATTTTTATGATTATGGATTATATCCATAAATAGTTAAATTTATGTTAAGTGTTTTATAAGTATGTAATTATGTATTTTGATTCATAAACTGATATAGTTTATGCCATTATTTAGAAATGGCGCCTAGTGGAAGAAATGGAAACCGTATCAATGCACACACTCCATGTAGGGATTTCCCTCCTGCTCAAGATAATTATAGTATAGCTGGTGATGCAACTGGTACCGATCAGCTAATCACCATACTGAGAAAACTCACTCAGGTTATGAATAATAACCTTACCCGTATGGAGCACCCTGTTCCACAGCATGGAGGATCAATGTTAGATCGCTTCATGAGGCAGCAACCACCAACATTCAATGGGAGTACAAATCCATTGGTAGCTAAGAAATGGATAAGTTCCCTAGAGAAAATATTTCAAGATTTGGGAAGTAGTGAAAGGGAAAAAGTTATCATAGCAATTTACCGCCTCACTGGAGATGCTGATAAATGGAGGTCATTGATTCAAAACACGAAGGATTATGATGAAGTATAAAATATGGAATGGAGTGAGTTCAAAGATCTATTTTTAGAAAAATACTTTCCTTGTGACCATTGAGCAGATATGGAAAGGCAATTTCTGAGTCAATGACAAAAGGAGGATGAGAATGTCGCAAAGTATGAGGCTAACTTTACATGGTTAGCAAAGTATAATGGAGATTATATGCGTAACCCAAGAAGTAAGATTGATCGTTTCTTTGATGGGTTAAAATCATTTCTCTGTCGAGCATTAGTCTCACAATCCTTCTTGTCGTACGAAGACATTGTCTCATGTGCTGTCAAGAAAGAGAAAGAATTATCTAATTCATATGAATTTAAAGAAAAGAAAGAGAAGAAGAGATCTGCTGATCAATTTGGGAATGGAAATAAAGGGAAGAAGGGAAAAGTTGAATATCCATCCTGCAGTAAATGTGGGAAGAAACACCAGGGTACTGGATTAAAAGGAACGGGAGTCTGTTACAAGTGTGGTGAAAAAGGACACCAAGCTTGTGATTGCAAGGGGAAGAAGGAAGATACCGATGTCCAATGCTACAATTGCAGGGAGATGGGACATTATGAAAATGAATGTCCTAAGCATTAGGGGAACTTACCTCAGAAATGGCCAAGGTATCAAGGCCAAGCTTATGCTATCACTACTTCTGAGGTAGAAGCTCTGAAAGACATCGTGGCAGTTAATTTAATGGTTTCCTCAAGTTTAGCAAATGCATTATTCGATTTTGGATCATCACATTGTTTCATATCTTCCCATTTTGCTAAGAAAATTAGATATTTCCAATTTGATTTAACAAGGGAGTTTTTAGTTAAAACTCCTAAGGGAAGTATCATTGCAACAAAGTTTTGTGAATCAATCCCCATTAGAGCACATAAATGTTCTTTATCTGCTGATCTCATCATCATACCTACGATTGAGTTTTATATAATCCTCGGTATGGGCTGGCTTTTGGACCATGATGTGATGATTTATTGTAAGAAGAAGGAGGTTATGATTTTTGATGATGATGATAAGAAACACCTTATCTTTAGCGCAGAATCATCACCACCTAATTCTTATCTAGATCCACCCCCAGTAGCTTAACTAAATTCAATTATTGGGGAGGAAGAGAATGAAATGACTGTGGTTGAGGAAAGTAATGTTGAAATATAGGATGTACCTATTGTGAAAGAATATGTAGATGTGTTTCTAGAAGATTTACCTGGACATCCTCCAGAACGAGAATTTGAGTTTTCCATTGATTTAATTCCTAGATCAAGGCCTATATCGAAGACCCCTTATAGAATGGCCACTGTATAATTAGTTGAACTAAAGAAACAACTAGAAGAATTGAGTAATAAGGCATTTATTCGCCCTATTGTTCCTCCATGGGGAGCCCCTGTTCTTTTTGTTAAAACAAAAGATGGATCTATGAGGTTATGTATCGACTACAGGGAGATCAATGCTATAACAATAAAGAATAAGTATCTCCTACCTCACATTGATGATTTATTTGACCAAATGCATGGAGCTCAATACTTTTCAAAGATTGACCTTAGATCTGGATACCATATGTTGCGTGTGAAGAAGGAAGACATTACGAAGACAACTTTTCGAACCAGGTACGAGCATTACGAGTTTTCAGTGATGCCTTTTGGATTGACTAATGCACCCTTTATATTCATGGATCTGATGAATAGAGTTTTTAAGGAATATATCGATGAATTTGTGGTGGTATTTATTGATGATATCTTGGTATACTCCAAAAGCTACGAAGATCATGAAAATAACATGCGCATTATCCTGGAGACTCTGAGAATACATGAATTATATGGGAAGTTTAGCAAGTGTGAATTCTGGCTTTATGAGATTTCTTTTCTTGGCCATATTGTCTCTAAAGATTGAATCTCTGTTGATCCTTCTTTGACCAAGGCAATACAAGAAGGCCAACACCTACGAGTATAACTGAGTTACAAAGTTTTGTTGGTTTGGTAGGTTATTATAGACGTTTCATCTAGAATTTTGCCCGATTGGCTAACCCATTAATGAAGCTCACAAGTAAAGGGGTTAAATTTGTTTGGACAAAATAGTGTGAAGAATGTTTCTAAGAACTGAAGAGAAGATTAGTCAATGATCAATTATTGACTCTACCATCAGGGAATTATGGGTTCGTTATTTATAGTGATGCATCGAAAAAAGGTCATGGTTGTGTTCTTATGCATAACGATAGGGTTATTGCCTATGCATCATGACAGTTGGAAATTCATGAAAAAAACTACCCTACTCGTGGTCTTGAGTTGGCAGCAGTGATCTTTTATTTGAAGATATGGAGTCACTACCTCTATGGTGAAAAATGTGAGATTTATACCGATCACAAGAGTTTGAAGTATATTTTATCACAAAAAGAACTTATCATGATGCAAAGGAGATGGCTTGAATTACTCAAGGATTATGATTCCATGATACACTACCACCCGGGGAAAGCAAACAAGGTGGAAGATGCTTTGACCAGAAAAGACCATGGAGTTTTGAACAATATGAGAATTGAAAGGGATCCAATTTTCATGGATCTAGTGAAGATGGACATGGGAATAACTAGGGAAGGTGAAACATCAATGCTTTTTCAAATGGTTTCCAAACCATATTTACTAGAAAGTATTACGAGTTCTCAGACCGATGATGAAGAATTTCAAAAGAAGATTAAAGTTGTGAATGATGGGAGATTGAGAGACTTTGTGTATGAAGAAGAAATTTTGAAATTCGGGAAGAGGCTTTGTGTTCCCGATATACCTGATCTAAAAAGGGAATTGTTGGATGATTCATATAGTTCCAATTTCTCTATACACCCTAGGAGCACCAAAATGTATAGAGATTTGAAGGAAAATTTTTGGTGGGACAACATGAAGAGGGAGATTGCTGATTTTGTGTCAAGATGTATAGTTTTTCTACAAGTGAAAGCTGGAAGGCAACAACTTGAAGGATTCATGCAACCTCTTCCCATACCAGAGTTGAAATGGGACAATATTACGATGGACTTTTTCATGGGGCTCCCAAAGACTCTTAGAAGGAACGATGAAATATGGGTTATTGTTTATCGTCCTAGCAAGTCAGCACATTTTCTTGCTATAAGAGAAGATCTACCACTGGAACGTCTAGCAAGACTATATATTAATGATGTGGTGAGACTTCATGGAGTACCCCTATCGATTGTTTCTGATCGTGATCCCCATTTTACTTCAAGATTATGAAAAAGTCTTCAGAAAGCCTTGGATACTGAACTTCATTTGAGCACTTCCTACCACCCTCAAACAGATGGGAAATCAGAACGAACTATTCAAACCTTAGAATACATGTTGAGATTATTCTCACTTGACTTTCAGGGTATGTGGGATGAATATTTACCTCTGGTAGAATTTTCCTATAACAATAGCTTCCATTAGAGTATTCAGATGGCACCATATGAAGCGTTATATGGAAAGAGATGTCGCACACCAACCTCTTGGGATGACGTTGGTGAAAGAAAACTTGTAGGCCCAGAACTGGTGGAGGAAACGATGGAAAAGGTGAAGGTAATCCAAAACAATATCAAAGAAGCTCAAAGTAGGCAGAAGAGCTATGCCGATAATCGAAGGAAGGATTTGGAATTTCAAGTCAGTGATCATGTTTTCCTGAAGGTATATCCATGGAAGGGAGTCATACGTTTTGGTAAGAAAGGTAAATTGAGTCCCAGGTACATCGGACCTTTCAAAATTCTAGAACAAATTGGGGTTGTAGCTTACCGTTTGGCAATGCCGCCAAGTCTCTACAAAGTTCACGATGTGTTCCACGTATCACTATTGAGGAAATACATGCCTTAACCAATGCATGTACTCACCTATGAAGAATTAGAACTGGAACCCGATCTGTCTTATTGCAAAGAGCCCGTCAGGATTCTTGATACGAGAGAACAAGTACTAAGAAACCGGACGACTCGTCTGGTAAAAGTCTTGTGGAGAAACCATAAGATGGAAGAGGCAATGTGGGAACCCGAGGAACTTATGATGAAGAACCACCCAAGTCTTTTCATGCGGTAGTATTCTAGAAATTTCAAGGACAAAATTATTTGAAGAAGGGGAGAATGTAACACCCCAAACTTCTAAGGTACGCTTCTCTTTGAATAATGTAATAGCGTGTGTTGTACGCAACATCGAGTTCTAACACACCACAACCAATCAAACTAGCCTTTATGAATAGTACTACCCACTTTTTGAAATTTATAAATTTTATTTTTCAAAATGGACTTCATTTTCTGATTTGGAATATCGAAATTAGCCTAGGGTGAATTTTTGGTATTTTTCTGAAAAACATCATTTTTTGATGAATAGTGAAACCACTAAGTGGTAGTTAAAAAACTGAATTTTTCAGAAAACTTAATTTTACCGCTTCTGTGAGTGAAATTTCAAAAATCCAAGAGACACGGTTAATATCAAGGACTAAAATGTGGTTCATTGAATTGAAAATAATTTTTGGTGAATAGTATCTTTTTACTTTTATTTACCACGGTTAAAAGTAAATAGGCTAATTTAGGGAAAAAATGATATTAATATTACCCTAACACATGTCCTAATTCTATTGGATAAGATTAATTCAACAGAAAACAACCTTATTAATAAAATATTATCATTTAGGTCCACTTGGATTAGATAAGGACATTTATTATTATTTAATTCAAAGAAGAGTTAAAAGAGTTAAAATCAAAGTTTATTTATTAAAACATTTTTAATAATAGGGTTACACATAAGATAAATTGGATTATAAATATTCATTAGAAAGATAAAAATATTTAATACATAGTTATATTTTATTTATAATTTTTAGACATTAAATAATTTTATTTATTTATGACACAATGATGATGCAGTAATTACCATAATAGTAAAAAATTAAAATAATTGATATTATAAATACCCAAATAAATATAATTTGAGACTTTTTATGAATTAATCTAATTTTATTGGTTAATATGACATGATATGAATGATTTAATTAAATTTTTTCGAAGTAATCATTCTGTTATGATTTTCACAAAAATCAATTTTCCAAATAGTGTCAAAATTGACATAAAAGAGTTTTTTAAAAAAATATTATATTATTAATTGATATTAAATTCCTAAAATCTAATATTCGACCAAGAGACTTATATCATGATAGGTGTATCATTAATGGACCACTTTAGGGTCTCTTGGAGGTATATATTAAGTTTATTAACTATATAATATAAAGATACAGAGTGACATGGCAAGTGTCAAACTAATTAACTAAGAGTAAAAACTAAAATATAAGGTTAGTATAATGACCCAAACCTATCTAAATTCTATTGGTTGAGTGTTTTGAGACCCATCCCCACCTTAACATTTAAATAATCCTCTTTAGAGCCATTAGAAACCGAATATGAATTTATTATAAAGTAATATTTCTAGCTTTTCCAAAGGTTCCCCTCACCCCTTTTATAAAAGGGCACTCCCCCTTCTCATTAATTCACACCTTCAATGCAATTTGGCTCGGCCAAACTCTTCCCAAATACTATCTACACTTCCCTCAATTCATCTTAGAGGCATTCCTTTAGTCAGAAAACCAACCTAAGGAGCCCTTTTGATCAAATCAAAGGAAGAACCCGAAGAAGAGTTAATGATTTCACCACACCTTTTCAAGTTCCTTTCTTCTTACACTTCTTCTTTCTTTGTTATTCCCATTATAAAATAATGAATCCAGTATCTCTTATATAATGTAATATTATTATAAATATGGTACAACCATATTCAGTATTCTATCCATCCTTTAAATGAAATGTCACCATACGTGCATACGTACGGCTTACCGTCTCCACGTTGTGGTGTAATTGTTATTCAATATATTATTATTTGGATGGGTATAATAATGATTTTTAATTCATGAAAATAATAAATATAACATGATAATTATTCTGTATATATGATATACCTTCCAATTATATATTATTTTAATATCAAAAGAATGATATTGTTGCTCGTGCGTACGTACGGACTACCGTCTCCACGAACGCGATGAGAATCATTCTCCATCGTATCCATTCAAGTATAATTATCATTTTATGATTTCAAAATAATGTTTAAGGACTTGATATGATTCTGGATTTGAATAAGATACAACCTATTCATGAGAAACACGGGTTATGTAACAAAGCATATAAAAGAAAACGAGTAAGTTAAGACCCGAAACAACGATAATTCTAAAATATTATTAACAAAGCAATGTTAAAAGTTCATATATGATATCATATTAATATATATGACTCGTTTATAATTTAACAACAATTATTTCACCATTATATAGGAGGTTAACCTACCACAACCAAGGAAAAGTACAAGGTAAGGGTTATTTCACAATCTCTTCATTATTCGAGTTTTTTTATACATGATTATCTACTGGGACCTCTTTATCATCCACATCCATGTTTCTTAAAAATGTATTTCAAATCATTCTTAATATTTTAAAGACTATGGTATAAATTCATTTATACCCTTGTTGACTTTTTATAATAAGTTTATAAATGATTATTTCTGTCGTTTTCCAAACAATGTCCTTTTTTGACCTTTTCGACAGAATAAAGGTAAGAATGTTCTTTTCACTTATACAGCGGGTGCGGCTATTTTCCACCATTATAAAATCTTCGAAACTTCCCTTACAAGTTTGTAAACATATTTTCAAAGAACATATTTTATTTTATAAATATATGACTCTTAAATGATTTCAAAATAGAAAGAGATATTTCTCTAAAAAGAGTTTTGATTTCATCTATGTCAACATCCTTTGATGGATTTTATACTTATTTGAAGTTGATTTATTATGATACAAAACTTATATATTGTATTGAAGAATTTTTGATATGTTTGACTGTGGATGAGTTGTTTTTATACCATTCATGGTTTATGGATGAAGTATTTACATTTCGTATTCTAGTTTTAATACGAATGTTTATGTTATGTTTAATCCTTTTCATATGGGAATGCATTGGACTTCATATGTGACGGGTGGAGCCCGCTATAGCTCCTCGATGCATTAGTAGGTCTCATTAGAAAAACTGGTGTCTTAGCACAAGGCCTTGACAAAATCTAATTTGTAGTCTTGGCACGAGGCCTTGACTCTGTGGTTTTGATAGTCTGGCATTATGCATTCCATCATTATGAAAGTGGTTATTGATATTTCATGTGATTATTCAATTAGTAGAATATCCATGTGAATAAGTAAATGGAATTATTTCATTTTATTTTTTCCATACTATATTGAAGTTCATGTTTAAAAGGCTTTTGATTTAGTTATACATTGCCTTGAATGTTTATTCTTATTTATGAATGTTTCTGCTATATTGTTATCCTTACTGGGCATTTGAGCTCACCCCTTTTCTATGTTTTATTTTTCCTAGGATGTGAAGAAGTAATTTATGAATGACCTGCAGGGATAGAATAAGGGGATAAGAGTGTGGACTATGGAGACTATATTGTTGTAGTTTTAATTTTATGATGTAATGTAAACTTTATGAATGTATCTAGTGCTTCTAAGGCTACTAAACTAATCGGTCTATCGATATTTGATCTTTCTTTTGATCATGCCAATGTTATATAATAATGCACCGACTCTGGGTAACTGGGGTCAGGGCATTACAGAAAACATTTGAACATTTTTACATTAAAAACCTCCATTGTCATCCCTTCTCTAAGGTTAAATTTAAATTAATTTTTACCACTTATGGGATAAAATTTTTTCAGAACAACTTAAATATTTTCAATCAGTAGAATTTATAATGTATAAATAGGTCAAATTAATTTTTGACCAAAATTATTAGTTAAAGTGTTTAAAATTAATTTCAATTATTAAAGTAAAGTTAAGCTTATCAGAGGACTGAACCTTAAACAAAAAGGGAAAAACTAGAAAGTTGTTAAAAATTCATTTTCCAGAATACATTACACCATAAACTCCAAGGACCAAAAATTGGACCAATATTCAATCTACATGACATTGGAAAACATGGGTGGAATTTCATTTCTTAAAATTTTCAAGAGTGTCACTCCTCCTCCACTATTGGAAGGTCTCCTCACTTCCAAATTCCTCAAAACTCTCAAGTCACTTTTTACTGAACATGATATAAAAAATAGATAACCAAAATCCATCCCATATGAATATAAAATATGTCTTGGATAGAGTGACATCTAATGATTCCCTTTTTATAAACAAAATAGTGTCACCCAACTAAGTGGAAATATATTTCATCAAGATCTTTAGTTTTATTCCCTTTAATAACTTCCTAAAATATTATTATTCCATTATTATATAAAAAATATCATTCAAAATATAATATTTTTTATGTTATGTTCTCAACATACACTTATAAATAATTCTAATTAATGTGTAATAAACTTACCATTTACGTGTGCATTGAACATCCGCCTCAAAAAAATGAAGTTGTTTGTTCCTCCTTTATGACTACTCATGTTTATAATTATGAAAGAAGCAATATTTATAAAATATATATATGATATTTATAATGTATTTATGATTTTTTAATTCCTATATAGAACATAATAATATGGTTTCCAACTTGTGGGAATATGATTACATCATTTGTGGGTGTGTGGACTACCTCCCTCTGAGAGTGATGTGATTTTTTCTCACTATAATTGGAATATATAGAAGATGGTTTTAGTATACCTATATAATTTATATGACATATATATTATACATGAGTTATAGTAAACAAATATATATTTAACATTTCATTCTAATAAAATCTAGTATAAATGAAATTATAATTTATGGGTATGTATGACTTTCCATATGAATGAACGGTGCATTTTAATTATTATCTCAAAAGGATATAAATTATTATAAATAAGTAAAATATTTAATATATATTAAAATTAAATCCAGCATTTATTTCTGGTTATGTTGTTATCTTTATCTAATTAACAGGAAAAATCTAAAATGAGTTAAACCCTACCTGAGAGACTAATTTATTAACACCTCAAATGGTTAAAATAATGAATTTTTATTATCAAACGTGAAGTAATGTATTTAAAGCATATTATATATGATATATTAATTATGTTTATGTTTATGTTATAAATTAATTACATTTTGAACCCCTTATATATGAGTAAAAGGATGTTTACTCTAAAGGAAACAGAAGGTTATGGATTTTCATTTCACATTCCACATCCCTGAGATAAATATCATGTTCACCACATACTTTATTTTTATGGTGTATATAAATCCCCATTTTATATATTATATAATTAAACCTTTTATCTTAATTTTATTTAAAACATTCATTTAATGTTATTATATAATGAAAATTACGATAACATGATTCAATGTGGTATGGGACACTATGGAATGTTTAAAAACTATTTTCCTCAAAAGAGATTTAATGATCATTCATTTCCATTAAAGGAAATTATATGACCATTGTTCTAAAATCCCTATCATTTTTATATTAATTGGTTATTCAGAACCTTTTTCAACAAATACTACAATTTTTCCACTCATTGTAACTATAAATGAATTTAAAAATTATATTTATGTAAACCAAACTACATTTCTATATTTAGTATAACAAAATGTTTTCATCTAAATACAATGATTTATTAAAAAAATTAAAAATTTTATTATCCTTTTAAAAGTGAATTAATAATGGTATTTTTACCCATTTTTTGTTTTTTCCATTTTTTGAAGGAATCAACTTGTCTCTTTCAAAACAATTAAATTTTTGATCATTTTACCATGAAAAATTAATTCACTTTTTTACATTATAATAAATGCATGGATTTAATTGAAAAAAAAATTCATTGAATCCTCCTTTTCATTTTTTATGTTTTATAATAAAAAAATTGAGATGTAATTTTCATATAAAATAATTTTTTTAAAAATAAAAAAATATATATTTTTTCATCTATAATGCTTTTAATAATATAGTATCTCTATTAATCAAGTTGAACTAACTTTTATTTCAAAACCACATGGGATTTTATGAAATGATTTCATTCTTATTCTCCCTCTATATGATTTATGCTTTATTTGGAAAAGAAAAATATTAGCATTCATTTCCTTGATCAATATTATTTCCCTTGAAATATTGAATTTCATATAATCCTTCGACATAAAATATTCCCTTAGTATCCTTATCATTTTTTATTGATATATTTATTTCCTAAACCATATACCATTTTTCATATAAAGTTCATTTTTAAATTAATATGATTATTTAGAGAAATATTCATATATATTTATCATTTTTTAATACATATATTTTAAAATTCATAGTTTTTATTTGATATGAGTAACACATATATTAGGAAATACAGTGGTTGGGGACCAATTAATGAACTCGATATGGGTTGAGGAAAAATTAATGTATTCCCCTTGATGCATAGGTAGTGTAATGAGATGTCATTAGTTTGAAAAAAATTCATTTCTATTTAATTCCAAGAAGAATAGATGGGTTTATAACCATATTTTTAAAATGTCCCAAGGATAGATCTTGACATTATTGGTTTTCATGTTCCATAGAGATGAATTCAAATAATTTTTAATATCCTTCAATTATAATCCGTTATTATTCATCCAAGAGTTTTGGCATCTTCATATCTACAGAAAAATTTTAATTTTTTATTGATTATTTGATTGTTTGTTCATTTATTTACCTTGAAATAATAATTATTCACATTTTTTAATTATTACATCCACTATACTTTACCCTTAAATATCATTTGATCTCCCACTTATTTTTTTATGTTCCCCATGAATCCAACAACATTAATATGGACGATATATATGGATATACTATATGCAATAATGTAATCCATGAGAAAAACTATTCTAATTAGTTTATTCGTTTTTAATACAAGGATCATGTATGTATCTTTTTTAATAATACTATTAAACACATCAGTCCATTGAGATTTGATTCCTTAAAATCATGAAAATTTAATTTCAGTAGACATTAGCTCTAGGATTTCATAGGTAAGGTCACTATAGCTGGTATATGAGAAAGTCTAATAGAAACCATGGGGACTGGATTTGGAAATATATATATTTAAAAACACTTCTCTAAGGTAGAATTAGAGGATATGTTTAGATGATCATTATAGAATTTTGGCAAAGTAGAAATTATGTGGGTTATCATTGAAATGAATTTGTTCCTGGATACTAAATGTTGACCTGGTTCATGGATAGATGTACATAGTGGTAAAAAAATAAAACATGTTGCGTTGATCCTGACTCAGTGTAACCTAGTACACGACAGTGGGACATACTTTTCACCTAGTGTGACACTCCTAGGGGATATAGTTAATATAATTCACATTTTCTTTATAAGAAATTATGAAGGATTTTAAGGGATAATTATAATGTGTATCCTAGGATAATACTTAGATTAAGTAAGGGAATATGTTAAAATATAACTATTTATGTATTTATGTATTGAGGTTGAATTGAAAACCTTAGTTAAAAGTATATTTTGGGGTCAACCTTAATTCAGGGATGTATAAGATATTTATTTTCGAAATTATATTAATATTGTTTTTAAAAAGGATAACCTATTTTTAGGGTGACAACCAATCATGTCAACCAATGTTGTGGGTTTTGAACAAATGATTGAAATATGATAAGGGTATCATGATATGCACTGAACTATGTTATGTCATAGTTTATATGTTATTATTTTTAGATAAAAAATTGATGAATACATATTAAGGATGTAATAGCTGTATAAATTTTTTATTACTGAGATTAATGTTCTAAACAGTTTTTTATTTAGAAAATATTTAGATATATATAGTTATCCCTCTCACCTTTTATAGGATTTACAATCCATTAAAAGAATATTATAGTGGTTTAGGGATCAATGTTTATTTTTGGATACCCATTTCCTAAAGGAAGGGTTGAATTATAATTTGATCGATGCACAACTGATAGATGGAATTGTTCATATAAAATTAAAATGTATCATGTTAGTAAATTAAATTATATTCTTTGGTAAAAAATGAATCTAACAACATGAGAAAAGGGATAAAATAATTTTTTCTTGATGCCTTAATTTTCGTTGATCCAATTTCCATCTAAATCATCATCAAATTATGGATTTGAGGCCTTCAACTTTCTATTGATCATTCACATATTTTTGACGGATGAACTCAATAACGACTTATAAATATTTATTCTTTTCCTCCAAGTACGTATCTTTACATTCTATTAATGTTCTTATACATAGAGATGTAGTTATTAGTCAGTGCATCTACCATTTTTACATTCCATTCTCTCTTTCCGTGACGATTTATTAGGAAAACTTCTCTTGATATAGGATTTACACATTAAAATATGAAACAATATATTACCAAGAACATGATTAAATAATGGGAACATATTTTAATTAAGTTTGGGATAATTTAACACCCTAAAAATCAAATATAAGAACACTGTATTTCATAGCATGTATGACATGAAGCACCAAGCTTGTAAGGGAATATAATATTCCAATAATTTATAATGTATTTACTATTTTAAATAAATTCAATATATTATATAGCCTGAAATGAATTTGAAACTCAGTTAACATATGTCACATGAAACAACAAGTTTCTTTCATGCACTGTGTTACACGCAAAACCGAGTTTTAACAAATAATAATATATTAATAAAATAATTTTTATAATATACTAATATTATAACTAGAATTTGTGAAAAGAGGTGAATAATATATGAAAATATATTGTCTATAATACTAATTAATTGGTTACAAATTAATTAGAAACAAATAAATAACCCATTGAAAAAAATAGAAATATTTTATAGAAAATTATTTTTATGCTCACAAAGTTATTTTATCCTAATTAATTATTCTAATTAAAATTAGTGAGTGATATTAATGTAATATATATATATATATATTTCAATAAAACAATGATGTTCTACTGTGAAATTACTGACATGTACACTTGAAGTGATGTGATTCTCCCAACCTTAGGAGTGTTATATTCATTTAAATAAGGGATAATACAGACACTCAAAAAACTATAGATCAAAAAAACTTAATACATGTGTGTGGGTTTCCTTCGATCAATCATCACCAACTCTCAAAATCTGACCATTATGAATGAATTGCAGAAGCAACCTGACTGATGTGTCAGAAAACCAGATACTCTAGAATTCATTAGGAGAATTGCGATGAATTTTATTTGTTTGAACTTAGAGGTCACTATACTGTGGAGATGGCCTGAAAATTTACTCAACAACACAAAGATCAATGATCTCATGTAACTAAATGAGTTTGGTACCTAAATAGAAACTTGAAATCTATTATGTAGATTAATGCATATTGCGCTTGAATTTCAAATGAAGAATAAAACATCATCGATACTATCCATAGGATGTACACCCTATGAATACAAGTCTCAGGTTTCATGTGTTGAAAAAATGATCATAGTTCACCTATCTTATGCGAGTGTAAAACTAACTAGAAAACATCAGGACATTCCAAAAGAAAAAGAATATTGTCACATGACCTACAAAGCATTCGACCATGCCCTTGGCATGTATAGACTTCAAATACCAAGAATTACTTGATGCTCATTTTCATAACAGGGTTATGGATAAAATGGACACCCATCTGAACAAGGGTGTCATTTAGAAATTATGAGTCCTAAGAAGAACAATGGAACTAGAATGGTACCACACAATATAAAACTCGTGGTATATATAAGGAATTTGTTCTATTAGGTTGATACTTATCATGGGATCGCCCCTTTCAAAATCATATGCTTAGACCCCATCATTATGTCAGTCAAACCATAAATTTACTAGGATCTATGCCAGTCATTTAATACCTTTCTAAAAAGGATAAAGTTTGAAGTAAAATTATCCCATTTACATTGTAAGGAAACTCAAAAAGAAACTCAAACATCACTTACATGAAGATCTAAATGAAGGATACCATATATGATTCCATTTTTAAGAAAATAAATTTGATAAAAATTAATCCTTAAAAATGTAAAAGACTTAAACATAACATAAAATCTATGTTACAGAAAAAAACATACAATACATAATTTAGATAATTCCCTATAAGAGAAATAAGAAAGTCTTATCAACATCCTTTTTGAACAATCATCAATTATTTGCATCCAATAATATTAATTCAATTTATCATATAATTTATATTATAAAAATACTCTATAATAATATATTAGGTAACCTACAAGGGTATCATTTAACATTCCTGGGTTCATTAAAATCAAACCTAATATAAGATAATAATTAATAGATTTTTAAGAAACCCATAGAATTTTATCTCATAAGAAACATGCCCTAAATGACCTACAAGGGTCCATATGTTCATTTATGTGGTTAATAACATGATCTCCATAAACATTTTATAGATTAACATGCCTTATTAGAGGCAACCAACTATTGAAAAATTGCTACCATTTAATCACAGTCAATATAATTAGCACTTGAGTCCATTTACATATATAAAAAAACTAGCATGCCATTACAAGAAATAAACATTTATAATTATGATATAGAAATAGGAAACCAAGAATATAAATACCTAAGCTTGTTATATAAGTAAAAATGCCAAAAATAACCTAAACATATGCAAACTAATTATTTCGTAACACCCAATCCACACAATCATAAATAAAAAATTCCTATAAATGAAACTACATTTCATAAAATTTACATGACATGTGGATTTCAATGTGCCTTTAATGATGCATGTAATGCTTCATGTTTTCCACACCAGGACAATGGTAAAATAAAATAATTTAAATTAATCAGAAAAAAATTTACACCAATAACCAAGGTGAAATCACATCAATTATAATATAAAACAATAAGAACTTCAATCCAAGTGTTAGAATCATGGAATTTTCCCTATGGGTGGGGTGATCAGTCACATGGCAGATTATTTACCAACCATCGATAGATTCCAAATCTCATTTCTACCAGGTATAGAAATAGTAAAACAAAGGAAAAAATGCCTCAAGAATGATGATGTCACATCATGGACTGACTAATTTTTAATATAGTAGTAGGACTAATGGGTTTCATGGCCTCAACTATACCTCCTCATTATTTATAATTAGTTGGGTATCGGTGAGGGTCTATAGAGGTGCTAGTTGGGAGGAAAAACCATGAATTCAAAGTTAAAAAAAGTAATAATAAATAAGAATTAAAAAACTACAAAGAAATAAGTAATAAATTAAATAGAAACTATTAAAAGAATAATAATAATTAACTGAATAAAAAGGTATTGAAAAAACCTATATATATTAATGAATGCATGTCCACTTGATGCTACATGACCAGAAAAACCAACATACAATAATAAATGGGATACAATACATAAAAAATAATAAAATAAGATTAAATCCCCATGGACAGCTCTATGAGCATCCCGACATCTAGTTTGGTTCAATTCTCCTAACTACTAGGTATAAGTAATGTAGAAAAAGAAATCATATATGGTCTTATAATAAAGAGGACCAATCAGGTACCCTAGTGAAATGGCATCCCGAGGAGGGTGTGAGATATAAATACTAGTTTGTTACCACCCATGGTGTCTATATATATATCCATTATATAAATATAAATAACACAATGCGCTTGTATAATGAAAAAATAACTTAATATATAAATAAATAACAGCTCGCTCATGTTTTTAATGGACACATGGTGGCTCGACATGCTTCTTCTCATGGCTGGAAAGATGATCTAATCAGTAACTGTATCAGTATAGTAATAATATATTGACATTATTTTAATATATTTCATCCACCAATATGAACCATGTTCATGCGGACTTAGTATACATATACATGGAATACTAGATGTTGATTGGATCAGGCATAACTCAGTTAACCATAACCAGTCTAAATGAAAATATATTCTCTTGAAATAGGGTACATTCCCTATATCTCAATTGAAAGATATAAGTATAGCACCAAACAAGGGATGGTGATTGATCCATCATGTCCTTACTCTAAATAGGGAGGGTTTCTCCTCAACCCAACATCATACATAGAATCAGTGGTGTGAGACATCATGATCTCACCACCTAGTGTAAAGAAGAAATAATTGTATACCATGACCAAAAAATCCCTTATCATCCATCCATATACTATATAAAAGATTAATAATATTATAATAATTAAATATAAATGGAACCATGAGGAATTATCCCTCATGGTCCATATTTATTTAATCCCAAATTTCAAGGTATAATACTTCAGTAAAAACATATATTAAGCATGCATTGATTGATGTTTCCTTTCCACCCTTTTCAATTCATTTCATTCAAGTAATTTAATTCAATAGATAGAATCTGTTAAAAATAATAAATTCATGTCATTAATACCATTTAACCAAAATAAGTATGACATCTCATCATGACTATCCATTACATTTAAATCATTTAAAACCTTTGAGGAAGGTATGTCATCATGAATATTTCATTCCATTCAATACTTGCAATTTTTTTTAAAAACATCAAAATCCAATAAAAAGGGTTATGAAATAACATAAAACTTATTATGAACAAATGGGAATTTAACTACTTAGGAAATTAAATAAATGAATAAATCATTACCCTTTAGAGGGGTCTGGTTCAATATTAAATTAAGAAGTAATAGTCTAACCCATGCATTTAAAATGTACAATGGACCCATTGATCATTTATTGAATGTGGGAATTTTTAATTTGAGTAACATGGGAGGCCATGTACTAAACATGAATCATACCAAGAATTTATGTTAAGCAGGGAGAAAGACCAATGCAATAACCCAAGAATGATTTAAAAAATAAATCAACACATAGTAAAATGGGTGATATCCCACCTCACTTGAGTAGTTTTATTACACAACCTGACATTCAATATAAAAAAATTAATTTATCATCAACATGAACCACATCCAAGAGTCATAATTCAATTTCAGTTTAATGAAATTTCAGAGAAAATATGCACACCAACAAAATTAACATAAATGTTCAATATTGAATATATGAGATAACATTCTCTCAAGGGAAAGTTTCTATAGCTTAAAATCCAATTATTAAACAAACATATACTCTTATAAGGTGTGGTGGGTAATTTATAATTTAATTATAATAGGAAAATTAATTCTGGCACACCCATGGAGTGTCTTTAATCAATGTTATAATCTCATATTTACTTATCAATTCTAAAAATATATTGTACTAGGTTCAAAGATAAAATTCAATCTGATGAAAAAATATATAACAAAATTTGCGGGAGAGGGCGGTGTTTGGTGCTATAGAGATATTAATTAATTGAATAAAATTTTAGGGCAAATTCATAGACCACTAAACTTATACCATGGGAGATCCACTAATCTAATATCGAGGTCTGATTCGGTTTAGTTTGGAATAAATATATGAAATGGACATTCAACCTTAAAATAGGTCAAATGTGCTTTCAAAAAAATAGCACAACTAATTAAAAAAATGGAATTACAAGACAATAGAAATTTAGTCCTTACAGATATAGAGGCATAGTGATTGATGACATCCAATTCAAATGACAGGTGTAGGAGATATATTAATGACTACGCTAAGGATAAATATGAATTGATGACACATTGGTGAGAGCCTTACAATCATATTATAGAGGAAGTAAAGTTGAAAAAGAATGACAATAGAATAAAATATTTCACTTTGGGAAAGTATAAAATTTCACTCCCAAAACATGGACAAATAGTTTAACTACATTGTTTGGCTAGAAAATATGGAAATTTTGTGACACCCAATCCTTAAGAAACAACATAGCATATTTCTTCATGCATGGTTATCCTAACCATGCACCAAACCTGTTATGAATAGTGAGATCATACTGCCTAAGTGGCACTAACCAAGTAGTCCATGTGCATGTTTTGGAAACCCTTGTGCAGCCCATGTAGGGTACTTCTTCTCCTCTAATACCAGCCATATAGTTTTTTAGTTAGGGATATATGGTTTTAGACAAACCATGCTACCTATTTTGTCTTCTTCCATTTTGATTTTTCAGAGTCTGATGATCCCAAAACAAAACAAGGCACCAGAGGATCCTTCAAGTCCTTCTTCCACATATAAAAAACAAATCAATGTTTTCAACTCTATAAATTATGTTCCGAATCATGGTTCAATGAATGGATCATCCAGTAATGGAAAAAATTCTATTTCCCTTTTAATTTCACATCATCTTAAAATAATGGTTGTTACATATTGTAATTCAATTTTATAGAGGCTATTATGATAAAAGGTTTTCTAAGTCATTCATGATTAAATTAAAGGTAGGTCACCCTTTATTTTATATATATATATATATATATATATATATATATTTGTTTCAATTTTTAATTGTTCACAAGCATGATGAAAATAAAAGTCCATCATCCAAATGAAAAACTTCTTGGTGGATGTGTTTATTTTCATTGGTTGCATCATACTTAAATAAATATCTGCCCAATTATGTCTTTCATTTTCAATAATAATCAACATATTGGATACATTATGAGATGTTATATGGATCATTATTGTATGGTTTTTTCTCTAATTGTTTTCTGTTATGATCATTACAATCAACTTTATTATGATAAATGAAGTTGAGTATTTTTTAACTCTTACCAAAATTAACATTATTCCCTGAATAGGATAAAATAATGGGTCATACTAAATAAATATAGTGTGCCTTTAATAGTATTATATGGAACATCACAAAACCTTATTTAACAAGTGTTGTTTGATTACTATATTAAGTAATTGAAAATACATGTTATATATAATTTTCAACAATTTCACAAATATATTACACTTTTATTATTATTTTATTTATAGAACATAAAAAATTGTCAGAAGAGTTCATCATTATTTTCCTTTAATAATGAGGAAGAATTTTCATAGATGTTTTTTTCCATGTTGGATGAAATAAAATTTACACCAATAAAGCTATTCAACGTAAATTATAAATATTCATCTAATTTTATTATCCATAAATATTTCAGATATTGATATTACATGTGCGCACAGTCTCCCAATAATGAATAATATTATTGATTGGTCCATATACTTTTAATTTTTTTAATGAAAAAACCTAATATTAAATGAGTAATTATTTTTTCCAACTGGTCAAGTGGTGTAAATGAGAAATCAAAATGATGGTGTTATATGGATTTTATCAACCAACTAGTATGCCTGTTAATTAGATAATAATACTCAATATGAAAATGTGTCTTATAGTGGAGTTGTTTAGAAAAATTAGACATTGAAATACTACGATCATGTTAGATCCACTATGATGAAATAATAATGGCATGTTTCAATAATGTGTGCCTGTACATTCATTGATGATAGTGGGATTATAGTTCTTGACATGAATTTATTCCATAATAACAATTAAAATTATATTGTTTAGTTAATGAATAAAAAAATTTAGGTGTATGATTATTTGAGCTCTCATTATGATGTCATTATTTATGTAATACAACAAAAAAATTTCATATAGTGTGTATGAACATGACACTATTGATTTACACATTAGTGTTGACAAAACTATGGTATATGATGACTAAAATATTTTAATTTATAGAATTTTTATTCAACATGTACCAGTTTTAGGTAATATATTTAATCAACCAAATAAGTTCATAGTTCATTAAGCTTATCTGGACATGTCTTTCTAAATATGATAGTATTTTAAATATATTAATTTGGTTTTATTTTGAATTAGTATATTTGTTGTTATCCGGTTCATTTTCAATTTATTTAATTATATATCTTTCAATTCCAGAAAAAACGTTTAAATTGTTCATAAAAACTTATATAGAATGGTTTTAAATTACAATATATAAATAAATTTTCTTAAAAATTATAATAAAAATAATTTTTGAAATAATTTTTAAAGAATTGATTTTTTTTATAAAACTTTATAATTTTTTTTAAATTTACGGTGTACTATAGAATGCTATGATACTTCTTACTCTGTCTTTTACAATCTAATTTTTAAGAGAAATATTTAAAACCATTTAAAAAAAGAATATTTCTTTCAAATTTAGCTTATTAATGATATTGATAAAATTAACAGAATTTTATTTTTATATAATTATTCCAATCTATATAACCTAAGGATACCACATCCAGATCCATTAGTTACTATAATAAAAGTAATATTATAATTTTTAATTACATTTATTTTCTTTTAATTATGATTTATAAAATTTATTTATATGGTCATTTTACTTAACCAATTTTTATCTATACTGATAATTATTTTAGTGTTTCATATAATGACCTATAGATATGAAATTTTACTATTGAAATATTGAGCACATATCTTACATGTTCACACCCAGACCCGCAAGAATACATCCAATCTACCACACACTATCCCGCACCATTTGAGTCTCCAGTGATGTTATTACCTATTCCTATATCATAATTTTTTTGGGTCCTCTTATTATATACAATTTCCATAACCAATTATGTATCCTCACTCCTCATATCGTTATCTTACAATGTTTACGCCGACCCTATTTTCAACTAAAATTCATCAATGATCTGATGATTATTCTCCTTCCACATTAACTCCACTACATATAGTTATCCCCTAGAATGTATTGGAATAGTTAAATCCCATACATGATACTAATCCAAAACAATAAATAGAATTATTAGATTCTACTCATTAGATTGGATAAGGTTTACGTTTCTAATTTTGTTAAATTATAACACATTAGGTTTTTCACAGTTGTTATGTTTATTAATACTTCTCTTAATCCTTTATCTTATTTATGGGATATTTTAATATGTGACATGGTAATTCCCATATGTGTGAGTCTTATAATAAGAAAACACAATTCATTATATATTTGAATTAATAAAACCAAATAATTTGTAAAAAATCATGATAATGTAATGTCACATAGAGGATTATCTATGTATGGTGATATCATTTCTATTCATTATAAGAGTAATGAGATTAAATTATTCCCCAAAATTAATGGTTTGTATTGAAAAAATTACTCTCGTTATTTGTATATATATTTCTAGGATATGTTATAATGAAATTAAAAGAAATAAGGTTCTCTATAGTACATGTACACCTTAGGGAGAACAAAAATGTTCGATCCTGAGAGACATCAGGTACATTTTTTTACCAATAAAATTTACTATGCACTAACATGAATAAACAAAACCAAATATTTACAAAAGTAAACTAAATGGAAGATAATATAATTTAATAGAATAGAATGAAAAGTTCTATATAAACTAAACCATCAAGTCAATATTAAATAAAACCCAAAAAATAGAATCAATAATAATAAAACTCAATATAACATATATAATCTGAATTTAACAACTCATGTCCAATGAATCCCAGTGTAAAAATAATTGAACCTAACCAAAAAACATGAACCAAAAGAATATCGAAATGATATGCATGGATATTAATCGATTTAAATGGAATAAAAAAATAATATATATATATACAACTCTATGATCCTTTTCCCAATATAGAAACCTTCAATTAATCCATATCAAACTATTATAAAATACTGAAAAATAAGTAATCTAGGTCAAACTAATCTGACATAGACTAACATACCACAAAAATAATCTAGAATAATAAAACAATATCTATTTAAATTTAATGTAATTGATATAAAGTAAACATTATTGAATATGAATAAAATAATAAAAAATTAATTAAATTATGTAATCATTAATTAAGAAAAGTTTAATATACCATATCATACAAACAAAATGTTATGAAAATTTTGTTGAAAATATCTGAAAAATACCAAATAATATGATACAAGATACAAAAGAATATGCATGAACTACTAAATACATAATAAATCCAACTTAGTGAGGATGAAAAAAATTGCAATTGATTAAAAATGAAATTATTTTTTTTAATGTGAACCCATTGAACACATAGAATACCAAACTAAATAAAACCAATACCAATTTAATAAAATTGAATTGAGATAAAACAAAACCACAAAAAATGACATATATTGATCTAATAAGATTATATTTGAACCGTACTAAATTTATCAAGATATAAATGTGTCAAATTATCCTAAATATTGTTTCTCTAAACTGAACAAAACCAATCCAAGTTAAATTTATTAAAAATAAATGAAAATGATTAAAACTAACATAATGATCTATTAAAACCATAATAAATAAAATATATATTAAACCAAATTTAGATATACCTCAAATAATGTAATTAAAATTCATTTGAGTTTAATTGATTTTTATCATATCAATTGTTTTTATAGAGAGTTAAATTTTTTCAATTTCAAATTATTTAATAATTTTTTCTTATAGTAGTAAATGTTATTTCTATAAAGAAACACTTATCATCAATGGTAGTGTACCTTGAGGAATTTATTTTTTCTCATGTAGGAGGAAGATAGATGGAATTTTCTTAAATGGGAGAAAATAATAAAATTTTCTATGGTTCATTATTTTTTTCATATTTATAATATAAATTCATATTTATAATATTGTTTATATTTTGAAAAATGGTCCATGTTGGCCCTTAAGGATGAAAAATAAAAAAGTTTGGTCCAATTGATAATTTTATTGGGGTATTAACTAGGAACCAAGCTAGAGTATAATTTGATGATAGGAAGGTAATTGTAACTACTATATACTTTCCTTCATTAAATACCTCTTAAATTTTTGGAATAACTGGGAAGAAAATTGAATAATAAGTTACAATTGAGGAAAAAACAATGATATATATAAGAGTGAAAGAGGTAAAATGTTCAAAAAGTGGTTCTTGAAATATATAAAATGGTTATTTACATCAATTTCATAGAATTTAGGTATTTTTATTGATTCATATATGTCAATGATGTGATATTTATATAAAACATCAAAATATGGAATTGACGTCCCTTGTGGAGTTCAAGTTGTTGACACTTTTAGTGATGATGATGATACAGAATATGATGATAATTAAGGGGATTTAATTGATGTGAGTGATGATTATCACAAATATGGTATTCATTTGGGAGATATTCTACCCCTATATTTTATTGTTTACTATAAAGTGACAAATGTGTGTATGAGGTTTAATGACTAAAACAATTCGATTGTATGGATTGTACAAGTATGTTTTACTATTTAGAATCATTCAAAGAGTATTGATATATCTATTAGTTGGTAAAATAATATGTATATAACATTTATTATAAGTAATTCTTACTCTTATTGGTATTCTATTTATAGGTTGTGGTGTTTATTGGGTAGAGATTCTCAATGGGATTTTGGTGTTTGATGGGGAGGAAAACCTACACCAATAATTTATTTTAAAAGTCAGTATAAATCAATTACAACGGCCTTCCCTAAACCATTAGTATTAAAAATAAATAATTGGATATAAAAAAGTTTCAATAAAAACCATTGGTATATCCCTAATACCAATTTTGAATGACCCCATGGTTTATAGAACCTTTGGAATACCCTATACCAATGGTTCAATAGCATACACCAAAGAATGAAAACTATTGGCATATTCGAATTTTCTAATAGTTCATAGAATGATTTATTTATTAAAAGATAATAAAATTAAAATAGACATAACATTACTTCTATAATTAATTTATGCCCATATTAATAAATCCACAATGTGATTTCTAGAATAAGTAAATAATTTAAAAATATTTTTCAAATAAATTTAAAAAATTTATAATGGGATTTTTCAGGTAAAATTTCCATTACATTGATTCAAAATAATAATTTAAAATCTTTATTTATGAAATAATAAAATAATAATTATTATTTAAATTAATAATAACTATTTTCATGTTTATTATTTCTTATATTTAATTATGTGTTATATATAATTACTAAACCTGGAAAAGTAATCAATGGCATGAAATATGAAAATAATTTATTTTAAATCCCATAGAAAAAAAAAGAAAAAACATTTTGAAAATAGGGACAATTAAATATTTATGTTATATTGTATAAAACAATATGATTCCATATGGAATAGAATTATTGGGATGTGAAAATATGGTAATAGTGGGAAAATTACGCTATAAATAATTTTGGAGGGAGATAGAGATCATTGATCACTATTATAATGCCCCGACCCCAACTACCCAGAGTCGGTTATTTATTATATAACATTGTCATGATCATAAGGGATTAAATCCCGAATGACCAATCAGTTTAGTATCCTTGGAAATAAGACACAAACATGTGTTCAAAATTACAACATGAAAAGAAATACAACACTAACTTATTCCATTAGAAACATCCAAGCCTCATAGATTATGATAGAAAGTCACTCATAACTAACTTATTCATATACTAGGGAAATGAAACATAAGAAAGGGGTGAGCTCAAATTCTAAGTAAGGGTAAGCAATACAGTGGAAGATAACATAAACATTAGGCATGATAAATAATTCAAAACACATGCCTTTACCAATAAGAAACATGAACATTTTATGGAAAGAATATGAGCTATGTAAATAATGCAATAATAGAACATAGTCATGGGTATTCTACTAGTCGAATAACCACATGAACCATCATAATTATTTTTATAATGAGGGTACGTATAATGTCAGACATTCTGAAACATTTTTCAAGGCCTCAGGGAAGACGTCTAAAAAGGATTAAGGACTCAGCCAAAACAATATATCAAATTGGGAAAGGCCTTAGCCAAAACCATATATCAAATTGCGAAAGGCCTCGGACAATTCCACGTATAATTGTCTCATATGATCTATCGATGAACCGAGGAGCTATAGCTGGCTCCACCCATCACATACTAAGTCCAATACATTTCTCATATGAAATGTTTGAAACAAAACATAAATATTCCTATTAAAACTAGCATACGACATGTCAATAATTTAACCATAAACAATAAATGGTATAAAAATAACACATCCACAGTCAAACATATCACAAAACATTAAATACAATATCGATTATTTGTATCATAATAAATCAACTTCAAACAAGATTAAAAACCACTAAATGATGATGAAAAAGATGAAATGAAAACTGTTGGAAAGAAATACCCCTTTCTAATTTGAAACTATTTAAGAGTCACATAATTATAAAAGAAAAAATTTATTTTGAAAATATTTTTATAATCTTGTAAGGTATGTTTCGAGGATGTTATCAAGGTGGAAAATATCTACACCCGCCATATATGTTAAAAAAAATTCTTACCTTAATTTTGTCAAAAAGATCATAAAGTACATTGTTTGGAAAAAGATGGAAAGATTTATTTCAAAACATATAAGATCAAATAAGTTTATAAATGACACCAACCAGTAGTCTAGTAAATAGTGAAAATGTTTTGAAATACATTTATAAGAAAACATAGATGTGGATGATAAATAGGTATCAGTAGATACTTAAGTAATTACAACATCGGATAATAAAGAGATTTTGAAATTAAACATTAAATTATACTTTTCCTTAGTCGATGGTATGTTAACCTACAATATAATAGTTAAAACATTGTTATGAAATTATAAAAGAACTATATAGATAAATATAATATAATTTATGATCTTATAATGTTTCTTTGTTAAGAATATTTTAGTAGTATCATCTTTTGGGGTGATAAATGACTCATTTTCTTTAATATTCTTGGTTACGTAAGCCATGTTTGTTTTGGATAGAATTTATTTGATTTATATAAAATATGATATTATGTTTTTAAACATTATTATTAATCCTAAAATGAAAATTATTCTTGACTGATTACGATGGAGAATAAATCCCAACGTGTTCATGGAGACGGTAATCCGTACGTACGCACGAGCGACAATATCATTATATTGATGGTGAATTAATATGTAATTGAATAGTATATCATATATAAATAATAATTAACATGTTATATTTATTATTTACATCAGTTATACTAATTTTTATACCCATACAAATAATGAAGTGTCTAAATAACAAACTACACCATGACGTGGAGACTGTAATCCGTGCGTACGCACGTTTGGTGACTTTGTCATTTATAGGATGGATAGAATAATGAATACGGTTGTTCCATTTTTATAATAATATCACAGTATATAAAAGATATTGGAGCTATTATATTAAAACAGAAACAACATATAAAGAGTAATTGGAAGAAGAAAAGATCTTGAAAGAGGTGATAATTATTTACCTCTTCTTCGGGTTATTCCTTTTGATTTGATCAAAAGGGCTCTATAGATTGTCTCTACGACCAAAGGAAGGCCTATAGAATGAAGGGAGGAATTTTGGGAGGATATTTGGTCAGGTTTTGGCAGAGACAAATGGCTTTGGAGGTGTGAAAATAACAGAAGGGGAAGTTCCCTTTTATAAGAGAGGTGAGGGTCACTTTAGGAAAAGCATGAAAATTATTTTATAATAAAATCATTTTTGATTTATAATGGCTCAAAAATAAATTATTTAAATGGAACGGTGGGTATGGATTGAAAACCTTTAAACCAATATGTTTTAGACTGGTTTAGGTCATCATATTAACATTATTATTTAGATTTAACTCTTAGTTAAATAGTTTAACATTTACCACGTCTCTTTGAATTTTTATATTATATGGTTAATAAAATTACTATAACAAACCAAGAGAACCCAATGTGGTTCATTATTAATATATATAACCTTATCCAAGTCCTTTGGCTGAAAATTATATTTTTAGGAATATTATATCAAATAATAATATAATATTTATTTTAAAAACTCAATTATGTCAATTTTGTAAATATTTAGTATCTGAATTTTTTAAAATCCATAAAAACGTTATCACATAAAATAAAATTTATTTAACCACCCTATAATGTCATATTAACATATAAAATTAGTGTAATTTTTCATAATGCTCAATTTACATTTATTTCGATATTTATAATATGAATTATATTAATATTTTTTTAATCAGGTAATTACTACATAATAATTGTGTCATAAATAAATTAAATTATATAATGTATAAAAACTATAAATAAAACACCATTATGTATGAAATCCTTTTATAATTCTAATGAATTTTTATATTCGAATTTATCTTATGTATAACCCTATATTAAAAATTATTTAGTTATTAAACTTTGAATTTACCTCCTTAAACTTTTCTTTAAATAAAATAATAATAAATGTCCTAATCTAATCCATGTAAACCAAAAAGGGTCATATTTTATTCCTAAGTCTATTTTTTGAAGAATTATACTTATCCAATAGAATTAGGACATGTTTTAGGGTAATTATGATATCATTTTTACCCTTAATTACATTATTTATTTTAAATCGCTATAAATAAAAGTCACAAGATACTATTTAGAAAAAATTATTTTCATCTTATTGAACAAAATTTTACATACTAATATTTACCACGTCCCTAGGATTTTTTTAATTAAACTCATATAAGCGGTAAAATTAATTTTTTTTACAAATTTGCGAATGCTCCTATGAGGTGGGTAAAAGGTGGTAAAAGTTCAATAAAATTATTATATATCAAAAATTATTATAAAATGACTCCAATAAATTAAATTGAACATATGTAGGTATTTTTTATCGATTTTAACCTAAAATAAATTTAAATCAAATAAATATTTATATAAATAAAAAGGTGATTTTAACCAATAATGCACTGTTGTTCACTATTCATCAAAAATCTAATGTTTTCAAAAAAATACTAAAAATTCACCCTATTCTAATTTCGATATTCCAAATTCCTAAATGAAGTCCATTTTGAACTATAAAATTTATAAAATTTCAATAACATGGTATTACTATTCATAATGGATAGTTTGATTGGTCACACTGTGTTAGAATCATGAAGTTGCATACAATGCAAGTTATTGCATTCTTTAAATAAAATCGTATCATGTAAGCTTGGGGTGTTACAACTATAAAGCTAATTATCATGATAATATTAATAAATAAAAACCTATAAATCAATTAGGTGTCAGAATTACCATAGATTCATAAAAAATAACGGTAATATGGGATGTTTTTGTTCAAATGTTATTTTCATAAAGTTTAAGAATTCATATACCATCTCAACTATGACCATAATGATATTTAATAACAAGAAAATGTGAATTTAATTTTAAATTAATTTCTAGAATAATATTATATTTTCATCAAATGATGTGTATTCAATTTGAATTAGTCATGTTTGATGCTATAAAATAAATTTTTTATTTATTGCATAATACATAAAAAGAGAACATACTAATTCTCTTTTATTTTCACATTACCCAATAAAATGGTTTATACAAGGTAACATAATTCCCAAAATAATCCATCATATGAGGAAAAATTCATTAATGTCTATAATTTAACAGTAACACTGAATGATAAGAATAAAATATTCTATAAATAAATGTACATAATATTACACAAACTATTAAAAATAATACTGAACCCATTGAAGATAATGAATTAATAACATATTCATTCAAGATAAATATAAATTTTACCACCAAATATCATCGTCAACTCTTAATTTAAAAAACTCAAAAATATATAAACACCAATCATAAAATATCTAATATGTGAGAATTATTTCCATAAATAACTGATTTGACCTAAAACCACATTAAAATAATATATTATTTCAAAACATAATTCAACCTTAACACTTCAAATAAAATCACACCTAATTAGATACTAAATTTTTATATATCAAATAATCCCCCATTTAAGATTTCATAATTATTCCTAAAATATATTATTACACTAACATTGGAATTAATATTAAAATTGTTCCAAGATGATGAATTTCTAAATAAAATTCATAACATCATTAACCAATGGGTTTTATACTAATGTTAACATGGTTAATATGAAAATAAATTTACCACTCAAAGAATCGTCTACTTTTTTAGATTTTCCACGATGATAATACACTATCCATACAAAATCCTTAATCTATTCTACCAGTATTCTCTACCTCATGTTCAACTTATTCTTTGTGAATATATTCTTCAAAACATCATCAATAGTATATATATCTTAATTTTTAACATATTAATAATTCTTACATATTTTTAAATTAAAATCAACATCATATAATTCAAAATAATGTGTAGGATAATTTTACTCAAGATGTTACTATTAACAAGTATCATAGGAAATAAATTCATAATTTATCATCAATATATAATCATATCCCTTTGATAAAGCATTGATATAGATAAAAATGTCACCATTCCTAGAGGGTAGGGATAAAACAAGAAAATTCACCAATATTTTATTCAATTAGTTGAAAAATATTGTCACACTATTTCATCCAGATGAATTTATATACATTTTGATTTAATAGTCTGTGGGATAAAAAACCAACATATATTATTAACTGACTAATTTAGTGACCCACTAACACATGAAAAAAAATATATATTTGATATTTATATATCTTGGACATTTACCAAAAACATTAGTTTTATAAATTTCATTACATATACTATCTCTATAGATAATATTCCAGGGGAAATAAATTTTTTCATCCTGTACTAACATATACTAAATTTTCCACATATATTATTTTATTTTAATGCTTGAAATAAAATCATTAGTTGTCTTTCATGATACTCATTCCTTTTAGAATATAATTATATATCACTAACAAGCACAAAAAAATATTATCTAAATATTCATGGGAAACACAACTCCAATGATACATAAAAATAGTCTGTGTATTACACATCCCAAATGGAATAACTACATCCCCGTAATTCTTATATATTGTATTAATGTTTTTATTTTGAATATATTCCCCTCAAACCATCATCTGATTGTAACCTATCATAAGAACAATCTACAAAAAAAATATTTTCCTCCCTTTAGTTAATTAATCAAATCATCAATATGAGGTGAAATATAATGGTTCGTAACATTGATGTTATTCAATGCACAATAATCAAGGAAAATTCCCTTTAAACCATATTTAATTTTAACATATAAGGTAACAAACCACATGGTAAATTTTTCAAATCTATTAAACCCTTATATTGAAACACATTCAACTAATTTTAGAATTCCAAAATATCTATGTTATCCTTTCAATAATTTTTCATTGAAATTGGATTATATTTTGGTAGTAATTAAATATTAAAATAAAACTGTTGACCCAGAATAGAACTGTGAATATAATCCATTAATACATCAATATAATAATCTAATGTCGAATATGAATAATCTGAAAAATTTAAATCTTTTCACTAACATGATCTTTTTAACATCTACTTCTATCTCAAATAAATTTCTCATCTTATTATTATGTTATAAAAGGTATCAAATAACTAAATATTACATTATTAGATTTAGTATCTCTATTAAAATGATAATGAAAAATTCATTCCATTCGAAAAATAATATCAAAATTGATTATCAATTTTCACTATGAATTTATGAATAAATACATCACTGATAAATATGAAAAGATTATTCTAAATATTGGTTTCATTAATACGTCTGCATTGATTTTCCACAAAAATTAAAATCCTAGATTTAGAAGAATTTAATATATTTTAATTAAATATTATATAGAAATGAATGAATGTCAAAATCTGATGTCATATAGGGCACAAGAATAATTAAAATAGACATGTAACATACCATTCACCACTTCATTTGATGACCCAAAAACAACCGTATTAGTGGAAAATGATATTCCACATATTTTTTATTTCAATATAGTTGATTACCACACAATGTATCCGTATTCCAACACACCCTACCATAATTCCCCAATTAATTTAAATTTTAGCATCTCACCATTTGATTTCAATATTTTATCCCATTCTCATATTATTTAGGACTCTTGTCATTATAGTCACGAGACCAGGGAACAAACATACCAAACTAGTAACAATTTATCTATACCATCAAAAAATGCATTGAAATATTATTTACTACACTTAGAACATGTTGGGAGTTTAACTATGGACTTCTTATTTTTATGGCTCTCCATTTCCTTCCACCATAACTCCTTCTTACTATTTTCATTTCATGGGATATAAAATTCAAAAGGCTCTATCTCATCATTCTCATCATAATGAATAAATTTCTTAAAAAAATTAAATTATAATTTTGATATTTCTCAATATAATTATGGTTTTAATCATATGTAAAATATAATAATTTTTCTATCAAGGTGCCCAATAAAATTCTTTGTGTACAAGGAAAATCATGTAAGATTTAATTCATATATGGCTACTAAATCATACTCTTTCCTCAATTACATGAACTTTTTTCACTATAAAAATATAAAAATTCTTATGTAAATAACAATCAGGGAAAAATTCATAAATATACTTCATTCATCCACATTAAGATATTCCCACTCTCTAATATCCATAACCAATGACCACCAATTATTATCATCACCTTCAAAATAAGAAATTGTAATAGTTTCTTATTGATTTATTAAACATCCCATGATGTCAAATAAATGTAATTAAACATTGATGGATCCTTCAACTACCACTAGATCTTAAGTTCCACCAAATGTTATGGGGTGATGTTTTCAAAAATACATATCTATCTATCGGTTCCGATATGGTAATTCCAATTTCTCTCTAATATATATGATATATTATCATAATATTTTTTTTCATGTGACTATACTTACTAGAGGATGTAAAATAATGTTCAAATTTCTATCTTATGGTGTTTAAACTAATTAAGAAACAAGCCTCTTAGTGTATGGTCATTGGACTTTGGCATAGTTATTTTAAAAATGTCTCCAAATTTGACCCATAAAAATTCCAATTATATCAATGTAAAAAATCATAATCACTATGAATCTGATTTTTATTATAGTGGTTATCGTAATCAAATTTAATAAGATAAAAATTATAATATTAAGATGAATATGATGAATCAGTTTCTATTAAAATTTGAATCAGAAATAAAATATATAAATTAAAATTACTACAATAGAGAACAATTGTAATAATTAAATAAAATATATTTAATAATACAACACTCTATTAACAATAAACCTAAGGTATTCAATAACTTGGAAAAGGGAATCCTATTTTTTATACTTAATTTAATGTATTTATTTCCTTATTATAAAATCCCTTCATAAAATGATTATATTTTACTTATCATAATATCATTTGAAGACCTTAATTATATGATTATTACCATCTTTCTATCTTTAAAAGCACTCAATCCATTGTATTATAATCTCTATTATCCTATCCATAAAATCAATTGATTGTAACAATGACCAGATTCAAGTTACAATTAAAAACGTTCTTGAGGATTCAAACAGCAATGGTTTCCTTTGAACCAAAAAAATATGCATAATTACACTGACTATGATCAATTGGTTTAGACATAGAAATTATCAATAGAGAATTTAATTAACAATATTTAAACTCATCAATTTAATCGTTATTTATAGGCATCTTCCGAATGGTCACATTTCTCTATTTTTGCACTCGCCTTGGAAAACTGGATCATGACTGCTCACAATATCTAAATTCCCGACTTCATATTTATTAACACAAACATAATTTTAAATATATTAATTACATTATAAAACATTATTTGTATTCCAACTATAAAAATTAGTCAGCCTAATGGAATTCCAAAATAATTTCAATATAATAATATTAATGAATATTAGTACGAATTTATTTCTACCTGAATCAATATGAATTTCAACAATTTTTTTAGTCTAAAAGACATAATAAAAATTTATAATATGATATAATAATGGTGATTCTGATTTATCAGACACATACTAATTATGATAACTTAAATGAATAATAGTATGTTCATGTTCGTAATACTTTAGAAAATTTTATACATAATATTAAATGTAATGTTTTCTAAAAAAATCATTCTGAGATACTTGGGACAGAAAAAATTAGTAACCATGATTTTAGAGAGTTTTTGTGGTTTCCCAAACTACAAAAATAGAAAAGTAAGAATAAAAACATCTAACTCAAAAATCATTCACTTATTGGAAAGCACAAATCCCAAAACCTAAATGATTGAAATAATGTTAAAAATATATAGCCTTTTTTTCTTTTAATAAATTTATATTCATAGTTATTGATTAACACATAACTCCCCCTGAGTTTATAACTCTACTAAATATGATTGTGAATATTATAATGTTTTATAACAAATATTTCATTAACACAGATTCTCCAACATAGAAAATCGTCTACCCCCTAAGGATTGCATTTTTTAACTTATAGAAACATCTCCCAAATTGTATTATCACAATTTTTTTATAAAATAAACTCTGTATTTAAAAATTTCTCTAATATATAATTATTTCTTCCCCTTTCTGATTTTCAAAAACAATTGGGAAGAACTCGAAGTTACCAAACTGTTAGAGAAGTAATTGGGGTATTAATATTGAACAATCTAGTCATCCAAAAAAACATGAAGGAAAATATATACAATATTAACTCGAAAAAAATAAAATAAAATATGCTATGGATAAATAGACAATTCCTTCATTTGAAAAAATTTATCCTTTTTACAATACATTTATTTTTTTACCAAAAACTTCAACTTGAGTTAAAAAAATAGATCATTATTTCTTCATTATGGTCTTCACAATTACATTAATCTTTTTGAACTCCTTTATATCATTATACAGATTTTCAACCTTCTATTACAATATTCTCAACTCTCTAACATCCTTATAAATCACTTTATTTTCATTCCTCAATATGGTGACATATTTTTCACAAATTTTATGAGTGGAAATCTCTAGATCTATGTATTGATTTATTATTTTCTATATAATAACTTCATGACTATCATAATCAATGGTATCTCATAATCTCTCCACAAACATCACCATGTCTTCTATTACATTTGATAAATGATTTAAAGATTCTGCTAATTTGACCATAAGATTCCTCACTTCAAAAAAAATTCACCATGCATTCTAATATCAGAATAATCCAAATGAGACCATTTAGCCATATGATTACATGAAATTTTAGGACTATGGTAACTTTCTTGAAAAATATAAAACTTAACTTCAAATCAAATCACTTTTTCTATAAAAATCATTATTTTATCAGACTTACCTTTAATACTATCTTGAATATTCATTCCCTGATATTCAATTTATTGAAAATAAAAAATAGTTCCATATAGAATTTTTAGTGAATATATAATATTATCAACACATTTTAGTGATATGGTTTGTTGTAAATTTGATATAACATACTAAACCATATTGGAATTTATTATAATTGTTCAATAATCATCTTTTTTTCCATTATTTTTTCATATTTGAAAAAAAATCATGTTCATTAGAAATATGTCTATCATCTGATATTCTATAATGTTTTTATATTTATCTTGATCAACTTTTTCCTTCGTGTAATTTTTGCAATTCTTATTTCTTCATATTTTATTAAATATGAATAAGTCTCTTCTTCTAATGAGGATTCATCCTCTTCCAAACATCTATATTTATTAATCATTATCTGTATTGGATGAAAATTATGAAAAATATAAAGATGAATATTCCTATGAATAGTTATCATATTTATTTTCTTCTTTATCAACATCTTCATTAACTTCCATCAATTCATCGTCTTTTATATAAAATTATTATTCTCTCTATTCATATTCTAATTCTTATACTACCTATAATTCTTCTTATTTTCCTTCAAATTGTTCCCAAAATCCTTTTTAATCACTACATGATGTTTTCTTATGGTTAGGGAAACTGTATTTCTTAATGGTTTCAGTTCTGATTGATGTTTATTAATTATTGAGACATATTATTCTTCAAAAATGTTTTTCATTCCTTTTATCTATGATTGAATAAATTTCATCTTGAAAAATATAGGCTTCTTTGAACAGAAATCCACCTTCTAGATTGTTCTGATTGTTATGGGATACTAGAGGCATAACATTTTCTAAATACCTATCTATTGGTTTCATCAATCGTTCACCCAACTATGATTATTTTAATTTCTTCCTTTTTTATTTTTCATCGACTATTATTTTAAAACATCAACAGGCCAAAATATTGATTCCTTTGAATTAGCAGGGTTGATTCAGAATTATGGATCAACTTGCTTCTTCCAAAATTGTCTTTTACATCATCTCATTAAAAAAATCATATAGTATCTTCTTCATATTTTTTTTGAGAAGTAGTTGTCTCAAAACATTATATTCTTTTTGGTATTATCCTTCACGTATTTACTCAATTTATCTTCCTCCGATGCAGCTCAATAAAAATTCTCAATAAACATCATTAATATTATATCAAACAGAAACCCCATCCTCTTCATCGTATCATGAATAATAGATGAAATTTGCACTCTCATTGGATATGATTATTTTTGAAATAATGAAAACATTAATAAAATCAATATAAATTATACATAAAAATATTGGGATAATGATGATGTTAGAAATGACTAAGGTATTTGTTATATTTTCAACGGTGTGAAAAAGAAACGTTGTGAGACATATCTTCCTAGTATTCATCAATAAATCTAACCTGAAAACACCAGATAACTTCAAAGTATCATCATTTCCTTTTCTCATAATTAATAATCATATCATCTATATAGAAATAACATGATTATCTATTGTATATTGATGAAACATTTTGATTTATTTATAATGTGAAATTGTTTGGAACTAATTTTGTTGAATGTTCCAATAAATACAATAAAATTAAGAGATAGACAACATGATTCTCTTTCTGACTAGACTAAAATAAATCTTCAATAATATTTTAATAAATCATATATCTTTTTCAATACATATATAATGAAATTTTATCATCTCAATATTCCATGAAAACTGAATGGGTTCATAATATTCATTTACTACATCTGGGTAATAATGTTCAATATGTTGATCTCCATTTTGCATGAAAATTGATTCCCATCATTGAAATGTAATAATATTATTTATTGTAGAATTGTATTTACAATAGAAATACATTTACTCTAATATATCTATAAAAGCATACCAATTTAGAAAATCCTCTTTTTATTCTACCATATTTGGAACAGAAACTGGGGAATAAGATTAAAATGAATGTTATCCATGTGATGGACATGAAGGATGTAGTAAATAAAGGAAAAAAATCTGATTGTTCTATGTGGGATAAGGTTTTTTCCTACTTTTATAAGTTTTGGAGTGATTGGTGAACTTCCAATAGATGATAAATGGTTGACATGATAACCCAAACTTATATGATAGTCAAAAATAATTCAAAGACAATTTTAAAAAAATTAGATCTTTGAATTTTTTTTAAAAAATTTATAGAATTGATGATGAATCTCTTTAAGAATGAAAGTTAGAAAATCATAGAAAATAGAACATCATTTTTATTAAAACTAAATGTATAATAATAAGAATTGAAAAACTAATGTAATCAAATAGAGTAAAAACTAAATGAATAAAGGAGTTTTACTTTTTGGAATATATTTTTCTTCATGGTTATTGTAAATTAAAATTCTTATGATTTTTTGAAAATCAAAATTGAAGACAATTGTTCTAATATTAATAGAAGTTACAATATTTTTACAAGTCCTATAAATTTTGATAAATCATTGAATCGTGAATTGTTATTATAAAAAATTTTCACTAAATTTTTAAAACAATTTTTGATTCTGATGAATCCTTTTGAATTTGGACTCTAAAATATTTATGATAATAATAAGTCCAGAAAATTCATTATGATAATGTATTTATGAAAAAATATGAAAATATAAAATGAATTGTTTTAAGAAAAAAAATATTTTTTTTTTCAAAAAAACAATAATTATATACTCCCCAAAGAAAATGAGTTACGTAATATAAGGATATATGTCACCAAGATGTATATATGATGGATTACTTAAAGTGGATCATTCCTAGGTTCTAATTATTATATTCAAATCTATTAGACATAATAGATATTGTATAAATTTTAGAAAGATGATCTTTCATTCTGATGAAATGTATAATTATATCTCCTTTGTGTGTGATACCAAAGTAAATGGGGACTTTTATATTTTTTATTAGCATGTGAGTGATGTTTTGTGTTTTTTATTAAGGAAATGAATCATGTATTATTACAAAGTATTGATGTGTTAGTTAAACTCATGACATGGTCAATGAATGTGTGTTGCATCCAAAACCACGGAGCACAACAACTTCCATCTTCTATATATATGACTTCTGTAGTAGAAGGTGCTACAGACTATTATTCTTTACATGAAAAAAAATCAAATGAATATCCTATGAAATAAAAAATTTTGTATTTAATTTTAATATATATTCTATAATAAAAAAATTCATTATCTAGAAACAAAATCAAAATAAATTCCCTAAGATTATAAATGACTCAAATCTATATTTCCTATATGATAATAATAAAGTTGTTTACAACTTTTAAATTATTTTTTTATTATCATGATATCTTTCACACAATAGTAAATATAATCTTAAACATTGATGACTATGAGTTATGTAACATAAACATCCTATCATACCTCAAAAAAAAATTTGATCAACTGGTTTCCACGAATCACCATGATATGAAGTACTTGAGTTATCAATATCATTAAAAATTCCTTTTTAATATTATATCCAAATGTCATAAAAAGCTCGTTTAAATATTTTTATTTAGATATAAATTATCATTATGGTTTTTCTGGAATTTGAAAAACTGAAAAATATATTTTAACTCACCCATCATACTCATTTAAATCATAGATTTCATGAGATCAGAATAAATATCTATTATTGTTTGGTGAGTTGATCGAAATATAATGTCAAAAAAATAATTTTTTAGAATCATGATGTTATTATAAAATTCCTTTAATAATAGAGTTGGATCCACATATTCATTAAAAAATTATTGTAATAAAATCTAGTAAATATACCATACCATAATATAGGCACATGATTTAGTCCATATAAAACATTGGTAGGATTATTAAAATGTAATGGTTGTTTTTTATTTTCACTTATTTGGGTTGATCAATATAAAAATCCTCCTGAATATATATATTAAGAAAATAACACTTTACATATACTTAAATGTTTTTAATATCAAGGACTGTTCCAAAAGATATATTTATTTGAATATCTTAAATTCCTACTACCTATGACTAATATTCTTTATAATAAATACCATCTGGATGATTATAACACATAAAAACAAATCCATATTTAACTATAAAAAATATTCTATTTTCATCCCATTTATAATAAGAAACCCATTTTATTTTAATTATATATGTTGATAAACATTTATTGACTAAATTCATAACTTTGTTCCTTTAAAACTGATTCTATTAATCTTTCATTTTATTATTAAAATCATCATTATATGAAGACCCATTAGGATTCATAGGTTCTAATTAGGTTCTAAAATCTATATTTAAAACTTCATTCCTTAAAGAACATAATGTCCTGGATGGTTGATCTACAACACTAATGATAATTTTATTAGGATGATTAATAGAAAACACATGACTTCTTGGGTTTTGAAAAGTCTCCTTTCCAAATGAGGTAGAAAATCTTACTAAAAAAAATTCAGAGACTATTTCGTGGGTTATGTACATATTAAAATATCTTTTTAATAATGTTTAAAACTATATTCTAAAAATAATATATAATTAAGTAGATTAGGTTTTTTTAAACAATAGATCAGTTTCATAAAGAAGTATATGAAAAATTTGCTGAAGAGTACATGATATTTTATTAAAAACTCTAGAACCCTTAGAAGTATTTGAATAATGTTAAACTATTCTTTTATCATATTTGTGGGAATTTTTTTTTAAATTATCTATCATAATCCATCTTAAGACTTTGTGACTAAAACCCATGATATATGAATCTATGTGTTTTCTTCCCATCCACAACTCATAGTGAGTATTATTCAAAAAATTTATACTTAAATATTAGTTTATAGTATAACAGGTAAAACTAATTTCTTTAGTCCAAAAAATATAAAAATTGAGTATTCACTCATCATGGTTCATGTTATTTCATAAAAAATTATACTTTTCCATTCAACTACCCTATTTTTATGCGCAATTGTGAGTTCTAAACAGCTATGTTTTGTAGGTTTATTGCTACAAATAGTTTTAAATTTATAATTTACATATTCTCTATCATGATCACTATAAATAGTTTTCATATGATGATTTTTCCCATTTTTAACATTGGATAAAATGTTCTAAAATAAAAAAGGCTTCATATTTATTTATGGGAAATTAATCCTATATGTATCTAATGTAATCATCAACTAACACATATATGTTCCCCTTTCCACCAATAATTCTTTTTTGGTCTAGAAAAAATAAATTGATGTCCACTAAATGTAATGCATCATATGTTGAATATTCAATAATTGTTTTTAAATGTTATGTTTTTTATAACAGTACTGAAAAGGGGTACATACTATTGAATTATAAATCCTATGTTCCGGTATATCCTTAAAAAGTCTTTTCATAGTCAAATAATAAAATTTTCTGTTGTTAGGTTGTTTTATCCTATTATTGAATAACCAATATTGATCTGTCATCTCTATATGGAAGGGTAAGTCATGGCTCTTATGATCTTCTCATATGTGTTTCTATATATTCTCATTCTTATTGGATGAAGGAATAAATTCCTTTTTCGAAATATATACTAAACATTTATCTTTCCAAAATCTCACAATGTATCCTTCTTCACATTATCAAATTTTTCTTACATGTTTTTATTTCTAATTATAAAAAAACATTATATATAAGTTTTTTTACATAAAATACATTTTAATTTATTCTAATTATATCTCCTTGATCATTATCCCCAGATGTTACATTGATACCTTTATTTTTGATAATCTTCTTGAAGATGTCTTGGATTCTAGACTTGTGCATAGATAACCAAAAATCCATGTACCAAATTTTTTTTTTCAGTGTGATTTATTTATTAACGTAAAACAAAAATTATTTTATTTTTAGAACACAAACCATCATGGGTCCAGTATTGATAGAAAATAATATTTTTTTTAAAAATTTGTCCAACTTTGTAATGGGAAAATCTCATTTTCTTTAAAAAAATCCATTTGAATTCCAAATGATTGTACTATGTTTAAGGAATAATGTGTGTTCTAGTTCCCACAACATTGACACATACTGAAAATGAGTGACCTTTGAGGAAAAATATAATTGTTACAAAATAGTTGTTTTTATATATAAACCAAATTCTGGAAATTTTATCTGAAGCTCTAATTTGTTAGTACATTTTATCAAAACATTCATTCCAAGTGGAAATGATTGAAAAATATTTTCTTAAACTACAAATATTAGATTTTATTTTTATAATTAAATTTATATCCTCCATAATATTAGTCTTAGAATTATGTTTTTTTAAAATATTTCTCCATAACATCTTTTTAAGAATATTTTGAAATTATTTCTCTTTAAAAATGGACTTTTAATAATATTTTGATATATCTAAAATTTTATTAATTTACAAATTTATTCTTGAATAAGACATAACATGTTTTTTATCATCATTTTCATGATTTTTTTTAAAATTTTTAAAATTATCATTTCTAAATTTTTTTGAAAATGTAAAACTTCTTCATAAGAAGAAATATTATTATCTTCTATGGAAAATTATTCAGTTGATGATGTAGAACCACTCTCATCTGGATTATTTAAATTTTCATATATTTTGGTATAATTATATGCAGTTTATACATTTTCAATGAAAAAATTGTTAATCATAAGTAAACAACCTCTAAGACCTATATTCGATGTCTTGAATATTAGTTGTGTGAAAAAAATTCAAAATAATCACTTCCAATAACCCTAAGTGTCATAAGTTTTAAAAATTTCAATTCATAGAATTTTTAGTTCTTTTTAAATTATCTTATGATTCATTTTATTTTCAATTTAACTTCTTAAACTTTGTATATTGTGGCCATACATTTCTAAATTTCCTAAATTCATAACATGTGACTTCAAAATCATTCTTATCACTTCTATATTTATGATATTTATTATATAAATATTTCAAATAATTTAGGTTGAAAATAATATTCATCAGGTTTGAAATGTTTTCAAACGCATTCATATAATGTTTATATGTACAATAATTAGATTGAATAACTAATATATTCTTTCATGCTGATCTAACAACATTCATCATAGATCGAACATTAGAAGAAATTGAGGTGGGGGGCTAACCGGATTGGATGAATGAGAGGGTATGGCAACCGCCATCGGGACCAGGCACCGTGCAGATTTTTATGAGGAAATTCTAGCTAATCAGAAATGCAGGTGGAGAGATAAAGGCAATCAATGATGCAGAAGATGGGGAGGGGCAGTTCTGTGGGCTGGGCTTATGGGTCATGTATGGGAAGGGTATGCATCTGGGCCTTTGGGTCATGTATTACGGGTCAGGTCGGGCCTTGTGCCTTGGGCCTACAGGTCATGTACGTGTTCCCCTTTAACCCTTTAATGGGGTATTATCTATAATAAAAATAAAAAAAGAAGGCCTTCAGGCCATTCGGGGTATAAAAAGAGACTTCACCATTTTTCTTTTTTCACATTATCTTCATATATCTTAATAATACACTCCTACACCATATAGTTACAAATAAAATCACAAAATGAATTATTATTATTCCTTTATGTCTCATCATAAGATCTTCTTTTATATTAATATTAATTTGGAATGCTTACAAAAATAGTTTCTACAAGTATTTCTTCATTAAGACCATTCTTACAAATAGATTTTAAACTTTTTATAATGTTTAATAAAATCTAGTGAATCTTTCCAAATGATTATCTCAATATGAAATAAAAGGCCTTATACTATCTTCTAAGCATAGCTCTCTTGGTCTCAAGAACATTAGATGTACTAAACTTTCTGATCTCATGATTTTTCCCTAAAATAATGGAATCTTAACATGAAGATATCTAACTATAAATACTTCTAGTAAATGGAAATAAAAATGAATTCATTACCCTTTATTTTAACAAATACTAATGTTTTTTAATGATTTTTAAAATATGGTAATTCATTTTCAGGAAATTTATACTCTCAAAAAATAATAAAAAAAATTTCAACTCTTGTGTTGATAACAAAATTTTTCATCCTATCTCTCTTGTACTCATAATCAGCACCATCAATGATAGGTTTTCTATTTTGATTAATATTTTCTATAGAACCATCATTAAAACTATCAAATTATGATAAAATATATTTTTTTCATTGATATACTATAGTGTTAAACATACTTTATAAACATACATTTTATTTAAAAACATCAGCAATATCCAGTAGTAAACAAAGTAAAAACTTAGTAAGTATTTGAGAAGTACAATCCTGATATGATACCCATTTAGGATCATTTTTTCTACTCAAATGATTGTATAAAAAGTTGGGTAGTTAATTTAAGTTTAATAACATATTTTAAGAAGTTTAAACAAATGAAAACTAAATCTTGTTGAATAATTTTATCTAACTAGGTCTTTGTCAGAATAAAAATGTCACAAAATCGAAACCACGAAATAATATGATTATATTAGTGAAACAATCATCATCACTATTGATCTAATTTATATCTGTGTGAATATAATAATTACTGTTAATATGATCAAACAAATATAATAGAAAGATGAATATAATGAATCACGTTCTATTAAAATGTGAAGCTGATATAAATCATCTAAACAACTACTAATACAATATCTAATAAATGTAAGAAAGAATTAAAAAATATTTAAAATCATAAACCACATGTAACCTTGATATTATGATATTCAATAAACTTGACTCATGGTAACCAATGATTTTTACATATGGTAAATTACATCTTTCATTATGTCGAAATACCTTGATATAGTGATAAGATTTATACAATCTTCATATTTGAGTTTCCCTCCATATGATGATCAGATTGTCTTTATATACATGGAATCCATTGATATAATGGATAATATTCATTGTCTTCTTATCCCCAGAATACCTCTATCATAATCAAATATCATAAAACACTTCAAATGACATGGTATTTATAGCTATCCTCCCAATTATCATATTATTAGATTTTTTTCGATGGCCTTACACAGATGTCCCTTGATAGCTCGTCGTTACTAAATTCCCGATGTAATATTGATTAATACCATCACAATGTTAAAGATATTACTTAAGTTAGATAAACGTCATTGAAATCTATCAGTAAACAATATTATTTTTGATGGAAATCCATAACAATATTAGTGTGATAATCTATAAAAGTGTTAGTATGATTTTATCAGTACCATTATTTTTATGATTGTCAACACATTTCTCAGTAGGTAATACATTAAAAAATTCTAACATTTGGTGTAAAAAATGTTTTTTTGATTCAATAAAACATTCTCATGACAATATTCATAATGAATATTTTAATGTTTATATTCATAATACATTAATATTTTTCTTAGGTATGGTAAAAGTTATGGTTTTTTATAAAGACATTCATAAAATAATGGGATAAAAAAAGTTATGAGTTTTTATATATATGTGTTTTTATTTCAAAAAAAAGAACAGAAAACTAGGATGAACATCTTCAGAATAAAAATATACCACCATTGTTTATTACCTAGATTAACTAAAATAATAATTGAAAAAATATTTTTTCAAATTAAAATAAATCAGTAATGCTGATTTGGATAATAATTTCCCTCTCGATAACTTCATACATCATATTCTATATTTCCTCTATGGAAACCCATTCAGAAAAAACATATATACGATGAGTAAATATGGTAATATTGAAATTCAATATCATTTTAACATAACTATAAAATGTGATATTTTCATGTTATTCTATTAACATGATTTTAACATCTAATGTACTCTAAAACATTGATATGAAACCATCTATTAGGAAACAACATTAAACATTACATAATCAATTATCATTAGAATATAATTCAATTACACGAATTCCCAAGGATCCTTATAGTCAATAGGTTTGGATAATTAGATCATAACTCTCTCATTATAACCCCATAAATTAAAAACTTTAAACTACCACTCTCCATCAATTTTTTCATATTATAAAACATTTACAATTAAATTATTTTTTTCACAAAAAACCCATTATGAATTTTAATGTGACAACTCCTTTGTTCAAATCAACCTTAAATCCCATAAAAATTTTAATTAATGGGACGAAATCAAAAGTATTAGTACATTACATAAATAAATAAATATTTCACTCTTGTTTAAATATGATGACCTATAAAATGTTTTCGTTATCACAATATTTATTGGGAACATGAAATAAATCATAACCACATGAAAATTAAAACTTTTTCCCATGGAAGGAATTTTTATAACCTATAGAATTAAAATAGATTCCTTTTTTAAATGGTTAATTTTATTCATAATATATTTTAAACTGTTGTTAGAATTATCTATAGAATATCCAGTTCCATAGGTGAAGACTCTATAGTTCATTTCATCAGTCCATCCACTGAAAAAATTGATCCTTAACCAATTTATAGGACTGTTATATTTGGAGAACCCAAAATATAATCTCTAAAGCGTCTCCCATTATATAAGATGTATCACTCTCATCAATAACAATCTATAATGATCCTTTATAAAATAATTAATAAATCATTTTATTCATTCATTGTTTCATCATAACAGTATTCCCTCACATTGGGAATTGTTTCAAGGTAGGTAATTTCCTTTGACTCGACCATTTGGGAGAGGTATGCTTCTTCATAGGGAATTAATACCCACACCATTAAAAAAAATTCCAAGGTGATTCATGATCCTCCTTGCATATTTTTAGGATCATGGGATGGTTTAGAATATGAAAATATATTTATCATTCCCGTTACTTGATATGTGTTGTATATAACGAGAGCCAATCCATTAAAATTATAGTTTCAAATTCAACTGAGGAATATATTACGACATTAGCAGGAAGAATCTTCCCACACATGCAAATAAAAGAAATTTCTAACACCTGGGTTTCAATGATTTCACCACTTAGTTGTTTTACATATATCTCTACATCACATATTTGGGGATTTGATTTTAACGTTCTATAAAACATGAAAGATATAAAAGAGTGTGGGAACTAGAATCAAATAAGAAATTTTCCATTATTGAGTGAATATGAAGTGTACCTTGTTTTCCTTCATTATATTTCTCCTCTTATGAAGTAGTGATGGAAGAATCCTTCCCTTGTTACATTGGATTTGGTGGGTGCGGATACTAATCACCCTTTACTATATATGTTTTAGTGCACTTCCTTACATGGTGCCCTTTCTCCCTACAATTTTAGCATTGGACCATGGGTGGTTCCTCCCTTTCATCCACTACATTATCCTTCCATCTCATGTCTTTTAGAAACCCTTGAGGATGGTGTACTTCTTTCCCACACATGAATAATTACTCTATCCCATTAAGGTAGTTCTCATGATGCATCTTCCCACATTTGTGGCATGTGGGTCATTGAGTTTTCTTCCCACCTGTATCATTAGTTCCTCTAGCTTGAAACTCCATCATTCATTTTGTATCACCATTTCCAAGGGACCATTCTCGAATCACCATCTACACTTTTAGGGAACACCAAACAACTTCATCATAATTCCCAAAGTCTCAAATCATAAGATCTTTTCAATGGTGTGTTTTAAACACACTAAAGATCCTATCATTTTGTATATAATGTTTTATAAAAAACTGAAGCATACCTTGAAAACCTTGTCAAATTTTCTAATTAGGTTGTGACAGATTCTCCTTCATTTGGGATGATCTCTATGAATTCCCTCTCTATCTTCATATGAAGATTTATGTTAAAATACTTGTTTTGAAACATTATTTTAAAGTCTTTCCATTCCATCTATTCAGTTTCATCGCTTGTCTTGGTGTTATTAATCAAAGACCACCATTTATTGACCTCTCCCTCTAGATGATAAATGAATAATGTCACCTTCCAGTCTCAGAACACTGAAGCATAGAAAAGATCTTATACATGGTGTTGACCTACTATTCTACAACTAGTGGATCAGAAGACCCACTAATCATTTGTGGTAGTTGCTTTATAAAAAAATCAATAGCTAGTTGATCCCTCTTTGGTGAAGGAGGAAGTTACATAATATTATGGTTATTATTCATAACCTTAGATTTTTGGGTAAGAATCCCCTGAATTTTTTGAACTCCATATCCCAAATCATTGGGGATGTCGTTCGGGCAATCGTTTCAGTGGCCCTCATGAGGGATGTTGGCCTGGTTTCTCCTAGTTCCCACAATTTTCTAAAATTGAAAAAGGATATAAGAAAACATAGGTCATAGAGTCATGAATAAATAAATTATTCATTAATATAATTTAAATATAAAATAACATATGGTATCCCTATCTAAGACTTCTTCTGTGAATATTTTTACTTAGTCTCATATTATTGGTTTTCTCTTGGGTTCACTAATCCAAATTCCAAAAATAACTAATCCTTTCCTCTAATTCCAACTATAGGGAACCAACAATTTCTTACATTAATATCAAATAATTTTAAAGATAAAAAACATAATAGTATTACACCATGATGATCCATTGGTTTATATTCTTGGGAAAACATGGACTAAACATAACATTTACAACATCAAGCATAAACATTTATTTAATTCTTTCTTTTGTAGATTCTTTCTAGATCTTGACCTCTCCATAGTACATTTAGTCACCTAAGGATATATATAGAAAGGTATGAGATGAAATCACATTAAAAAGGATATATATGAATAATATAATGATGGGCGTGCACAATCAAAACATAGGCATTGGAATCATGAACATGATAGTATCATTAATAAAATTTTTGATATATGGAAATGTATAAAACTGAATCACTATGTCTTATTGGTCATATACCACACATAATTGTCAAAAAATGTAGAATAAAGTCCCCACATAATTTTACTTTAACTCCTATGATTAATCAATTTACCCAATGCATTGGAGATCTATATAATTCCCGGCACACCCATCACATTTAAACATTCATATTGAGCTATATAATTTCGGGTACACCCATCTCATCATACCATTTACATTATCATGTACGCAACATTTAAAATATTACAAACATGAACATACAAAAACCTATGGAAAGAAATGTGTTTCATATAATAAATTTTGTTTCCCAAAATAAATGTGGAATAACATTCTTGACATAGAACCATTATCCTTGAGTGAATAGTGGAACAATATTCAAGAAGTAAAAAGGGTGTGTATATTTGAAAGAAGTTTTTTTGGAAATCATTTATTTTTTCCTAAAATCAATTAAATAACATGTATATCCCATAAAAGGTAATATAATGATGATTAAATAATTTTTAAGTCATATCCATACTGAAAATGGGTTGAAGATGGAAAACCCATAGAATGAGAGTTGGGTTCAAGAATTTCCCCTTACCTTGTATCTAAAAACCTTCATCACATTAATGTCCTGTATAATCACATTATATTCAATAATTATACATTAAAGAACATTTTATTCATTAATATTGTTTGATATAGTTTCATTAAGTTCTTTTATGGGCATTTGAATGAGTTGTAGATTTTAAATTCATTGTTCGGGAGTGTTTGTTTTTATAGATTTCTTGAACGGTTAACTTGTATTGATGAATGGTAGTTCATTTTAAACATTGATAAACATTCAGAATTTTAATTTTATATTATTTATATTCTTACAGAACTTGAAATGATCTTATAAATAATTTTTTTACATACCATGAAAATGAATCAATAGATCAGAATTTGATGATGATCTTTTGGGTTAATTCCGGAGAATTTTCGACCATAATGAACATTTTTTGTTTAATCATTTAGTAATATATACATGGGTTTTTAACAGAACATTAAATAGGATACAATACATATAATATAATATGTTTAAACCATAAAATGGTTTCATGTCCAGATCTGAAGGCGTTAAATGAAAAAGAAATCATGTCGTTCTGGACAGTGATAAATTAACACGTCATGAACAATGTTTTCTTTTCTAAAATTGAAAGAAGTGGATAAGGGGGTTTTATGATATATTATACCAAAAGTAACATAAAAATATATTATATGTGGGATACTATAGTTACTATACTATTTGGATGAGGATAGGTGTGGAGAGAATATGATAAGAAATATAAATTGAAATGAAATTAAAGGAAAAGAGAGTGAGAGGAATTATCTCTTGAATCCTCTTCTAGAGATCCTCTTTAAAGAACCTAGTCTTGTCCATTTTATGAGACCAAAATCTCTGGGAATTGGGAGAGGGTATAGGGAAGATTTTTGGGAAAATTTTATACAAGTCATCTACCATGAGAGGTGTGAATAAATGAGGGTGTGATGGGAGGAATTTATAGTGGAGGGGAGATGGGTTCTCTTAATATTTTAATCATTAGTTTATTAATTTCCACAAATATATTCAATAGGAATAATTCCATGACCAATAATAGTAAATATGGAATTTGAGTTTGATATTTGGGTTCATGCATCACTTTTGATGTCAAGAATAGTGGATTTAAATTATAATGTTTCTATACTATAAGTTAATGTATTTTACTATTCATCAAAAATCCAAAATATTCAACATAACCATTTTTCAACTTATCGAATCAAAAAATGATGTAAAATTTTAGAAAATAATTTTCTAAATATATTAATTTAATATTTAATGAAATCACAATTTACTTGAAAAATAGTGATTTTTAAATTAAAAATGATTTTTAACGCATTCTGAAATAACATAAGGTCTTATAAAATTTTCTTAAAACTAGAAGACATAGAATTATTAATTAATGAACACATTTTAGGTAAATAAATTTTCTATTAATTAATAAATTATATTTAATTATTCATAACTTACAAAAAATACCAATGCTTTTACAATGGTCAAATTGTCACATATAGTATGCCTAAATTTTATTTAATCATGAATGTGTAAGGATAATATTATTTTAGATGATTTAATATCCATAAGTTTCATATTACTATTTATAATTATAGGTTACAATTTATAAGTTTGTGAAACTATTCACTAAAAACTAGGTTTCTCCTATCAAACTCCAAACATCTTTCTGATAGCAACCATGTATGTCAGATTTTTGAAATTCAAAACATAGAATTGGAAAATTTTGTTTTAATGGTCACATAGTAAATAGAATAATTATATTTCATCATGCTTCCGAATGTGATTATACTAAATGCATAATTATAAGTAGTTAATTCAATTTATAAAACATCAGGTCACTAGAATGCATTAGGACACAACTATGTCTATTCAATGAATCATCATTGTAGATAACAAATTCACTATTTTTGGATTTTAATTCCAATCCTATGGCATTCAAAAAAATTCAATAGAATTTATGAAAACAAACCTCAAATTATTTTTTCCAGATTATAATACACCTTGTTTGAGTAAAATATGTCTGTGGTCTAGATAAATGACAAAACATTTCAACAATCTTCCAGTAACATCCTAATAGGAAAAGAAAACTACGAATATCAATTATATTTTTGGTTCTTATCCATTCATAAATAACTTTCATTTTATCATGATCAATAGTTATACCATCTTTAGAAAAAATGTTACCACGGAATGAAATATTTTGTTACCAAAACTCACACATTCTAGATTTCCAAAACAGTTTCTTTACTATTAAGGTTTTCAAGACAACCATTAGATGCCTTTCATGCTCCTCTTCACATATAAAATATAACAAAATGTCAAAAATAAAAAAAACCACAATCTTATCTAAGAATTCATAGAATATTCTATTCATATGATCCATGAATAAAGTAGGTGTATTACATTACCCAAATTGCATGACTACAAATTCTTAATGGCCATATCTAGTAAAAAATATAGTCTTTGGAATTTTACCATCCTAACATTCATCTAATAGAACCCCGAACCCAATTCATCCACCAATAAATATGTTTCTCCCTTGATATGATCCAACAAATCATTGATGTGAGGCAATGGAAACTTTTTTTAATAGAGGTGTTATTGAAGGCTCTAAAATCAATGTAATGTTTCATTGAACCATCATTTGTTTAACAAACAAAACAGGAGCACCCCAAGGTGATGTTCTCTGTCGAATGAAAACTTTATATAATAACTCCTACAATTTGTTCTTCAACAATAAAAATTAAAATTGAGAAATACGGTAAGGGGGTTTTGAAATTGAGTTTTCTTGAGAAAATAATTAAAGAGTAAATTCATATTCCTAATCAGGTATAATACAAATAAACTCATCCAAAAAAGAAAAAGAAACTCATTTACCATAGGCAAACCATTAATCTGAACAATTCCATTTCTATATACAATATGTTCAGGATAACATTAATTCCCATCTTCTTAAATTTTCTCTAATACCTTATATGTTATCAATAGTAAGTGTTCATTCTTAAAAAAAATTATTGTCTTTTTGAAAGAAAAAAATTTAGATCTACAATCAATATTAGCATAGTATACAGAATTCCAATACATACATAGAATAACATCAATCTCTACTAGATGAAAATGAAAAAAGATTGAATGTAAATTATTTCTACATGTAAGGATAAAAATATTCATATAATTTTTCTTCCTCAACATATCTCCCTGGTGTTTTATCATAAGTTCTGGATTCATTAATTTAGGGGTAATTTTTAATTTATAAGAACATTTCTCAAAAAGGAATGAAATTGTAGACCCTGAATCAAACAACACATTAGAATAATTTGAGTAATCAAACAATGTAACTGATACCACTTCATTTGATGGAATAACATCTACTCAATTAGCTGAGAAGTATTTCACCACAACATTCTACTTATATGAAAGCTTCTTCAATTCATTCATGTTCTTCATTAGATGCCCAATTTCATAATGACCCATCTAATTTCACTTAATTTTTTTTCTGAATATAAATCAGATTTTTTAGTACCACTACCATTATCTTTTTCAGTGAAGTTATGAGTCTTATACTATATTTTACCACATCAAAATCACTTAATAGAATTTAGAAAGCATCCTCCAATGTGTTGTTTACCACAATATTTAGAAATCATAAAAAAAATTGCATACTATTAGAACGTTTTGATGTATTCTTCCCTTTCATTTTCCACATGTGTGTCTTACTATAATATTTTTCTATGAACCCATGATCATCTATAATCTATATTTCAAACTTCTCCACACATCAAACATGTTTTTCGTAACATTTATGCTCACAAAAAACCAATTCCCTTCGATACATTGGATTTAAACCTGAGTAAAAACAATTTATTTTACTATTAAATTCCCGGATGAAATTTGGAAAACACCATTCCAATCGATCGAGTTAATTGTTCTTTGTAACAAACCACAAAGTCATCATCTTTCCTCAATTCCAAGAATTGTTTTTTCATCCTATATAAAACTACAATAGGAAAATATTATACAAGAAACATTTTTTGAATTAATCCAAATCAAGGGAATTAGACTCCTCAATGTCACTAATATTATTAACCATCGACCAATTTTGATCGGCATCAGCTTCGAAATGGAAAAAAATGAGTAACATTTTTATTTTCTCAACACTCTATTACATTTAATGTATTTTCTAGGGATTTAATTCACCTTTCAGCTAGCATGAGGTTATATTATGCTCTGAATAATAAATGATGTTTCCTAATGAAATTATTCATTACCTAAATTCTTATATAAGGTAGATCTAGATGATCTCGTGCATTGATACCACCTCCATTTATAACTTGATACCACAAATCAGTCAATGCAACCAGTTGTTCAGTTCATATTTTGACATTCTCATGTTGTTAACATATATGGTTGTTTTCATCAGGATGTCATCCTCACACAGCAGCATTATTTCCTCTTTGTAAAAAATAAGAATAAACATATTGTAGATGAAGAAACATAAAATTCCTGAAATTATTTATCATTTTAATTTTACCATAATGTAAAAATAATTTATGGATATTCTTTTAACAGTTTATTGTCCCCTAAAGTTATCTAAACTGACCTCGGATACCAACTATAAGGCCCCTTCCTTAAAAATTTCAAATTAATGTGTTTAGTTTAGAGTCTACATCCATTCAAATTTAGGATCATTTAGGTTTAGGTTTTTAGAGAATTATTCGATCATTAATACATAACATCCAATAATCATACAAGAGAATACTATTAAAATTGTATCTATTTTTTCAAAATATAAAACTTTTTAAATAAAACACAATTTATTTTCATAATAAAATTACTCTTGGATTATTCATTTCTCTTACCCATCCTTATAACCTATGGAAAATATTTCAAAATGTGGGATGAACCCAAAATTAATTATAAGGGAAATAAAATACAGAATGAAGCCATTAGTATATGAATATTTTAATCTCACGAAATCCTTTTCAAAAAATTATAATTTTCAGACATGAAAACAAACCTCATGAAATCATAATATTTCTAAAAAAATTCTAAGTGAGCACAAATAATAAATGTATTTTATGGAATCTGTATCATACGTACATTGTATATTTCATAGCTATGTATGGAGTTACATTTATAGTTATGTTTGGAATAACCATCAAAGTATACTCTCTAAATCTCTAATGAGAAACTGTATTGTCTAACCTTGCCTCATTACCAAATGCATTGGGGTGATATCACAATCTCACCCATCCTCAGTTTTTCAGGGAACCACCCATATTCATAAACAAAAACATAGAACCAAAACATAATCACAACACATAAATCATGCATAGTGGAAAAAATCATTTCTACATTGAAATCACAAGATATCATTTCACTATATTGACATAATAAATACCCTCTAAAAAACATTTTCAATAACAAAATACATGAAGAGTGAATATAATATTCATATTTATTTTAAAACCATGAAATATTATAGATGAATTTAAAGATCATATAATGGTTATGATGGAAAAGAAGTTTTTGTAATTGTAGATGTTGAAAAACATGCCTTTTATCGTTTTGTATAGAAATTCAAACACACCATATAAAATGTTTCCCTTAAAAACCATTGATAATAATTCAAGATATAAATAAATGATAAGATATTCCAAATTTCATTCTTATGTAACAGTTGAACAACATGATCAAGTAGTATAAATTTAACCCAATGAATGGAAATTGGGTTAAGAGATTCCCATAACTCGAGTCAGACTTGTCTCGTACACTATTTATCTTACTGGATGATAAATGTAGTGTAATTATTATTTTATTGATAACAATTTTGAAGATGATTATTCAATTTATATCACATCTTACCATGTTATTATAGATACTTTATTATTTATATTCATGTCTGTTATTTGGTCGATATTCGGTAGTTGAATCAAAATGAACTTGTTATGATGTCAATAGTCCTTGTGGTCATAAGACCATTATATTAGGAATATAAAACATGATATAAATATATTATATGTTAAATACAACTGTTTTTATAATAATATTTTAAGAAAAACTAAAAACATTGTTCATAGAGATGGTAGGTCATACATGCGCATGAATGCTATTTTCATTTTTCTTGCCATATTAAAATAGTGAAATAAAATGAATTGTATATATATATATATATGTATACATATATAATATCATTAATTTAGAATTAATATTTCATTTATATCATATATATATATGTCTGTGTGTATATATATATATATATATGTTAATTAAACCAATCCTTAATACAATCAATGTGATGTGTGAACGAATCACATCATTTTGAGGAGGTGTTAGTCCAAACATCCACAAATGAAGTTTTTGTATCAAACAAATATGGAAAAATGAAGTTATGTTTAATATATAATTTTCATAATATTAAATGAGTTATAATATATATATATATATATTTAAATGTCATTTAACCCAAGAAAATTTCTACGACCAGCAATGATGTTTGTAATGGAAAAATAATAAAAACATTATACATGGAGGTTATTAACCAGCATTACTAGGACAAGAATTTCATTTCATTGAAGAATGGGAGGTGAGAAAAGAAATGGATATAAGATATTCCATTAGAAACATAACAATACATTATTTACATGATTATGGAGTTATCATGAATTGATGGATGAAGTATGTAAGGGTAATATTGAAAAAAAAGAAATTAATAGAGTTACTTTCATAAAATTACAACTTAAGTATACCCTCCTTGAAATACCCTTGAGGACTTTGGGTTTGGAATTTTGGTGATACTATAAGTACTTGGACATGGAGGGAGTAATCATGAGGGTTTTGGGAAGCAGTTCTAGGAGCTACAAGTCTACTTTGTCCAAATATGGTTGTGGGGAGATTGTATTTATAGGTGAAGGGAGGTAGGTTTAAGTGATTACTTTACTTATTATTTTATATTAAAAGATAACCATATAGAGGTGGAATTAAATTACACAACTATGGCTTTTAATTAATGTTTTATTGATGGTTTAGCATCAATACACACCTCAACCATCCATTAAATGTTGTAGTTTTTGATTTTTCAATCTTTTAACATTTAATTTTATCTGTGGCCAAACTTTTACTTTTACTACAATAAATATTTTTTTTCTATGTTAAATATTTATATACCCTAAAAAATTAATTTACCTTATTACTTAATTTGGAAACTCTAATTACAAATATTGAACTACTTTTAACTAATTAAATTCTCATAATTGGTAAAATTATATTTAAAATTAACAAAATATAAAAAACTTTAAAGCATGATTTTAAAGAAAAACATCCAAAATATTGGATTATTATTATATACAATTTCAATTTGAAATTGATTAAAATAAAAAAAATGGGATTAAATTATAAAAAATAATTTAAATACACTATAAAAAATTAAACAGATAATCAAACAATTTGAATTAATTATATGAAAAGTAAGTTAGGAATTAAAATTTAGTATTTTTTCACTATTCATTAAAATATAAAAGTTATCCGAAAAAATAAAATTATCCAAAAAAATTATGATTTCGCTATTTAAATGAATAAATTTGTTTTATCAAATATAACATATAAAGGTGTGAAAATAATATTTAAAATGGGTTCTCCATTGAATATTGGTAAAAATATTGTTTAAAAATATTAGATATTTTATGCCTAAAATAGGATATATTATTAATTTAGGTTAATAATATTTTTTGGATGAAAGTAAAAAACAACAAATAAACTTATGTAAAGATAATATTGTATGTTCTGTTAATTTCCTCCAATAATATGGAAATGTGATAACTACCATTAAAAATAATAATATTAATAATGTATTATTTTTGGTATACCTATGTCTTCTGTGAAACAGAAGATTTTGGAGAAACCCATTATTATGTGTTGGTCAAGCTATCAGAAATAGAATTTTCTTTAATGTAAAATTAATACCGATTTCATAAATAATCATAGATAGGAAAATGTTTTATTATATAAATAACTAGGATGTTACACCAAAACCTCAAAAGTGTTCCAATTTTGACGATGAGATGAGATATGGTTGTAATAGCATCTACTGATAGATTTTTGAATGTTTTTTTAATCAATTTAAACCATATAATATTAATTGTCACTTAGTAATTTTATATTATTTTTAACTAGGTTAACAAATATCTCAATATTGAAAGTGTGCAACATTTTCTTATTTCATATCAATTATAACATAAATAAATACCATAGAACATTTTTTATGATATGAGAATTATTTTATATTTTTTATAAAATGTTTAATGATTTTTACATAATTCAATAAAACATTATTTTGATAAAAAATGAATATTGTCAATTTTGACACTAATAAATTACTTTATTTATAAAAATATTATGATTATAAGATAACTATTAATGAAATGTTTTTTTATATTCTTAAGAGGTTAAGGTCATCAATTTAATTAATTAGATATATTAATTAACTAAACATATATTTATTTTAAAAATTTTAATAAAATTTCATTATTATCTCTATTAATAAAATAATTATTACATCAATTTTCTGTAGTTATTTAGTATAGATATTTGTTATATAAAAATTAAAAAATAGAAAACAATGTGGAAGATAAACCTACTATATTTAATATGAATATTTTTAGTGGAATTTTTCTTCTCAAACATAATAAAATTAATATGTTATACATATTAAATTATGAATGTTACAACATTAAAATAACTTTAAATAAAGTGATATAATTGTCAGAGTCTCTTCTATAAGGATACAATTGGTCACTTACTTGATTTTTGGATGGTTATGGTTGATATATACTCGACCAATAGGTTTTGATCAACTGTTTGGGACCATTTATGGTCATTATTATTTTAATAAAAAATATTGATTTCTCATCAATCAATATATTTTTACATCACCAAAGTATAATTATTTAAGGTAATTATTTATTTCAATAAAATTAAAAATAAATTACTATTATTAAAAAAAATATTTAAAATGAGTATTTATAATCGAACTTATCTTATATATAACCCTATATAAAAATGATTTTGTTATTAAAATTTGAGTGAGACATGCCTAACTTTTCATTAAATAATAATAAATTAAATGTCCTAATCTCATCCAAGTGGCTTCTAATGGACAGCATTTCAACCTAATGTTGAATTATGTTAAAACAAACTCATCCAATAATAATAATACAAGTGTTAGGGTAATTTTATAATATTATTCTTACCCTTAATTACCCAATTTACACTTTAAAAATGTTAATAAAAATTACCTATGTTATTATTCAGAATGCTCAAAAATAAAACCAAGCTATTTACCTAATTCTCACCAAATTATTCTAAAAACTCAATGCATCTTTCAATATTAATAAGAAATTTGTTTTAGTAATTTATTTGAGCATAGTCAGATTTTTAAAAAGACAGGACATGTTTTTAATGTTAAAACATTGCAAAGGATTGAAATTATTTTTCATACGAATTCAAGGTTAAATTAATCCAAACGAAATAAATTATATTTAATTCTAAAAATTTATTCCATTTATAATTTACAAAAAATCAATATTTTAATTTAACCATAATTTATTTTGACAAAAATAATTTTTTACATTAAATTTAGTGAATTTTTACTATTGATCAAAATTTGAATGTAATTAGTAATATATAAAAATTTCATTCGATTTTTTTTATATCATCCTCTCAAATAAAATGTTAATGTTGTCATATAAAAAATATTAATGTGTCAAAATCATAATTTAAAATCCGTTTTCCATTAAAAGAAATAAAATTTCCCTTTCGAGAAATATAGGTTTTTATACATCAAATAGAGTTTATTCATACCCAATGAAACAATTATCTATTATATGAATGTAATAAATATTTTCATTAGTATATAACAGATATATTTCATTATTTCTATTTATTAATATTAATTAAACGAATTAATTAATACCAAACTAAAAATATATTATTTGTTTATATTTTTCATAATTAATTGGTTGTGAATGACTTCAACATATATTTTCATAAGTTAGTTTTATTTATCCATACTAGAAAAAGGGCTATGTTAAAATTTTCATTTTATATTAAGGGAATATCATGGTTCGTTTAAACTCATGATTCATGCAATACAAGCTATTGATGAATGAAAATTATTTAAAGAAAAAATATTTCATAAAAACATCTGAGTGCTTCTTTCTACAACCCATAAAATTTATTTCACCCTAAAAATTGATCACATGGATACAAATAGATGATGATATATCTCCCATATCATATCCTCAAGTTCACGTGTATCTTCATCAAATTTGTGGTTCCACCAAATAACAATAACCAGGGTAGTGGTCTTGTTTCGCAAAACATTTTCACTACGATCCATAATCTCTATTGTGTGTTCAGCATATGAATGATCAGGGTCCAATAGTAAAAAATATGAGATTAGTATATGTGATGTTTCAGGAATGTACTTTCTCAAAAAAGACTCAAAGAACTCATCATGAACATGAGATAGATTAAGTGGAAGTGCTAATCAGTAAGCTACCTCCCCAACAATATCCAAAATTTTAAAAGGACTGATATAATTATGGCTCAACTTTCCCTTCAATACAAATATGATCACTCGCTTCTAGAGATATATTCATCGAAACAAATTATCACCCACTAAAATATCTATGATTATTATATGGTTGTCAACATAATTTTTTTGTCGACTGTGATCTTATCTTATGTTTAGTTGAATATATCATAACTTTTATGTTATTTAATCTACCATATATTGTCCTAATATCATTATTTCTCCAAAATCATCCAGACAAGTTGGAGTTATTCACTTCTTTCCATAGAGGACTTCATAATGGGACATCTTAATATTTGAGTGAATTCTATTGTTGTAAGAAAAATACACCAAATATAGGGATTGATCCAAATAACCAATGAAATATATAGAGAAAGATCTCCAAATTACATCTAGAGTCAGAATTGTACCCTTAGACTGACTCTCTATCTGAGAATAATAAGCATTGCTGAAACATTACTCTGTATTGAGATCCTGCTAATGAATTTTCCAGAACATTTAGGTAAACCTCAGATCCCGATCAGATATATTAGAATGTTGTAATCTATGAAATATTAGTATTTCATTTACATTTATCGAAGAAGTATAATCAATAAGGATACCCTATATAATATAAATGATGTGTGCTGACTTTATAAGTTGATCAACTATAACTCATATAGAATTATGATGTTTATATGTTTTGTGATGTCCAATGAAAAATTACATAGTGATGTTTTCCAATTTCCATTCTTGTATGGGTAATGGTTGTAACATTCTCTTAGACTTATATCTCTTAGCCTTAACTTGCTGGAAAACCAAGCACCGATAAACATATATGGAACCATCTCATTTCATGTTATCCCACCCAAAATTCTATTTCATGTCCTGACACAACATTGTAATTCCATGATGAATATTTATTGATGAAATATGAGCCTCATCCAATTGCTCCTTCATTACTTCATGTATGGGAGGAATACAAAACTGGTTCCTAAACCTTGTTATTCCATCACAATAAAGGCTGAGTTCATGATCTTATATAACATTATATTGTATCTCTACATCATCCTTATATACCTCTATGAACATTAAATGTATAGATGGTTTAACAATAAATTGTGTATGAAAATATTTTTCCCTTCCATTAAAATTTCAAGATACATCCATTGAAAATCCATAAGTGTTGGATCTTTTATCATCATAATCATAGATAGGATATCATGGCCATTTCGACTCAAAGCATCTCCCACCTTGTTCACTTTCCTAGGGTGGTAATATAATGATATGTCATAATATTTAATCAAATACATACTTCTTCTACGATCCATATTTAGCTCCTTTTGTGTGAATATATACATAATATTAAATGGCCAGTATAAATATCACACCTTTCACCATAAATATAAATGCTTCATATCTTTAGTGAAATGATTACCGTAGCTAACTCCAAATCCTGACCTGGGTACATTTTCTCATTGATTTCCAATTTTCATGAGTCATAATCTATCACCATATCATTTTCCATGAGAAAACCTCCAAGAAAATTAATTTATAAATCAATATAGATTGCATAAATTTCTCCACTATAAGGCATTGTGAGAACATGTTCCCTGGATAACCTTCTTTTTACCTCTTTAAAATTCTCTTCACATTCCTCTGTCCACATGAACAGAACACCTTTCTGAATCAACTTGTTTTCGAAATTATATTATTGTGAAAAATCATTCAAAACACATCAATAATATCGAGCCAAACTAAGAAAACAGTGTATCTTAGTTACAATTACTGGTATCAGGAAGCATTAAATAACTTCTATTTTGTAAGATCTATAGATATCCCCTCTCATGATTTTCTATTGACAAAAAATGAAACTGTTTGATGTTAAAATTCACACTTTGTAAATTTAGCAAAAATATTCTCTTTTCCTTGGGTCTCTACTAAAATTCTCTAGTGATCATCATATATTTCCTTTATTTTCAAAAATAAAAGATCTTTGTCTATAAATAATAGCATAAACTTATCAAGACAGTCTCTAAAGACAATATCAATAAGATTTGTGAAGATAACGAGGGGATTAACATTGCTAAAAAGATTCGCTGTAAATTAGTAGTATATATACCTTGTAAAAAATATCTTCTTTGGTATATCATCCATAATGACCCTTAATTTATGATATATTACATAAATATCAATCTTGAATAATATTGAGCTCCATGTAGTTGGTCGAAAAAGTTATCAATTGAAGGAATATGATATTTTTTTGACAGTGATCCTGTTAATTTCTATATAATCAATTCAAAGTCTGACTGATCCAATTTTCATCTTTACAAACAAAACAAGGTCTCCTCATGGTGATGCACAGTGGAATATGAATCCCTTGTCAATATTCACTTATATTTACTTCTTGAATTCCTGGAACTTAATTGGGTTCGTTCTACAGGGTTTATATAAAATAGGAATAACACCCTATTTGAGTTATATTGAAAACTAATTTTTTTTTGATTTTATGGAATACCTAATAATTATTCCAGATATACATCATAAAAATCACATAAATCAATGTTTTTTAAGTTGTGAGTTTCTCCACAACCATTTGAGATCGATAACCTTCATTAATAAGGATCAATATCCATAATATGGAAGAAATATCAACATGAAGTTTATATTCATCCTTGCATCAATATGTGACCATATATTGATATGGAATTTGAAATGTGACTTTCTTTCCTTGGTAATTAATAAGAGCTCCACATAGAGAAAGCTAATCCATTCCACGGATTAGATTAATTTCCAATATAGAAATGACCACATGACTTGTCAGAATCACTATCCAACAAACACTAAAATGAGAATAATTATTTAATATTGATGCAACTATTGTTCAATTTGAATTTTTCATAGCTTACTCAACAACTACATGTTAAGGTAATATGGAAATACCATTATAAAATTATTAAAAAATTAAAGAGTTGGTGTATTTAGAATCAACTAAAACATTTTTTACATTAATGTGGATGGTCGGTGTACCTTTCACGGGTTCATTATCTTACTCCACTTCATCGATAGAAATTGCATGTGACTTGCATTTTTCTTTGGCCTTAACTATTTTCTGATGAAAACCATCATCAATAACCCTTGTATTAGGGAATTTTTTGGAATAATTCCCCATTTCCTTTAATTTTTAACATTGAAGTGAAGGAGGTGCAATATTTGTATCCTTTTCTATATTGTCATAATTCGAAATATTTTTAACCTCATATCATTATTCAACTACCTTAGGACCTTCTTTTCCACCCATTAAAAAATTTCTAGTCCCCTTAAGATAATTTCTTCCCTGATTTTTTGCACATATTGATCATAAGGGGAAGATCATCTTCTTTTTAGGGTAGTCTTTAAATTTTCCCTTGAATTCCATTTTTATCTTCTTATAAAACCCACATGACTGATGGTTTACATTTATATACATCTAAACCTTGACATCACATCAAATGATTTATTCATAGATGTTGAATCCCTTGTGGCCAATTTCTCTTTAGAGACTTTTTTAGGACATCAATGATTCAATAATTTTTACTATCATATTTGATAACAATTCTAGATGTGTACATTTCATGTCTTGTAAAATTTTCCTCAGATGTAACATTGGATTCATCATCCGTTTTCTTAGGTTTAAGTAAATCCTTATCCACCTTTTTTAAATAATATAACAAAATTACTTATTGAAAAATAAGTTCTTGAACTCATCCAATTCCATGGATTCAATTGCATCACTTTTCCTTGTATTCCTGATAGGGTTCCACCATTGATTATATTTAACTTCCAAATTATAGACTACTTGGATGACTTTATAATGTTATAAATATATGAGAACTGAAAATATCTTTTCAATCATACTGATCCATTGTTCATTCACTATTGTATCTGAAGACCCACTGAATGAAGGTGGATGCTGCCTCATGAAGGACTTACTCGGTTATTCTTCCCTCTTTTCCTCATTTTAATTCCTACATTATTTATATATTAATAATTTCGTGTGGTCATGGATCCAAAATTAGGCATTCTATCTCCCATAACATTCGGATTCACCATAGGATAATAATGTTATTTCCTATCGCATTCATCATTGATATGATTCCTTCAGGATCTATCCATTGACTATATCCATTAATTGTAGTGTAAGAAACTCTAATCATAATGAAAAAAATACATAATCAATAATAAAATTTCAATTTAGGAATCTTTAGGTTTTATCCTTGGTTATTCAAGATCATTTCTAAAACACTATAACTGTTACCTATACTTCGACATATCCTTTGGGTTATTAAGATGGTTTTCTCAAACTAGTTTCCAAATGATAACTATACCTTTCCTCGAATACCTACTAAATGACCCATACATTACATACATTGATATTAATTCAATGTTGAATAATATTAATTAAAAAATATAACAAATCCATGATTAGTACATATAAGAATAGGGTCATTAGAAACATGGAAACTTAAATAACCCATTCGTATGACATCTTCATTGCCACCTACTTATTTCTTCATAACTAGACCCATGTTGACATATATTACTTAATACCCTCCTTTCATGACAAGGGGAACATAAAATATGAAAGGGTGATCATAGATGCTCATTAAAGGTTAAAAAATGAGATATTAATAATATCATAATTATAATACATAAGAACAAAACATTTGAAAATATTATCTCACATATGAATGATCGTGATATCATTACATGGGATAAATAACAAAAGTTCATAAGAATCAATGAACATAATACCTAAAGTTATAAAATAAGACATGATGTTTTGTGGAATAAACATAATCATGTAAAATCATTTCATATTAGTCAACACGCATTTCCAAGAACATTATAGTTGACAAAGTCCATTACTGAACAGAGTTCACTCCTCATTCTAGCCATGTATTAGTGAACCGATATCATTTCCCACTCTATGAATGATTATATAATGAGATTTAAATCATTTCACTATGCGTTGGAGGGAGATACAGGTCACACCCATATCAAAATTAAATCATTCATACATGTTCTATAATAAAAAAAATTATTCATCAAAACCGAGGGAATAAAATGGGTCAGTTTAAACATCATTCCACCATAACATAATCTATGTAAAAAAATGGATTTCAAAAATAACATTCCATAATAAACACAATAAAAATTAGGACCAATAATGATATTATTTTTGAAACATAATCCAATTAAATAATTATAACTTAGATTGAAAATAATATTGATATAACACTTGAAATTAATTCCTGAGGAAAATACCCCTTCATCATCGAAAACAATTTCATTCCACACTGTTTTAAAAGTAATGAATTTATTTGAAAAAAAATGATGAAATTGTGTAGATGAAGCATCATCTAAATAAGGTGTTATATATACATATAAATTTGTTCATACCATATATGTTAGAAAAAATTTTCCTCATTCATTTTCCAGAAATGTTGAAATGTACCTCATATTGAATAACGAAAAATATTTCTTCCATTACATTTAATAAAAACACCCCAATGGGTGAAATTGACTTCAATAAATTATAGAATAATATAAATAAAATTATATATTTATTAAACATGTATATAAATGATAAATATACCCTAGTAAATACTTATGTATAAACAATCTCCAATATTAATGAGATTGTGATATTATCCCTTCACTTAGGTCTAATTTCAAATGTATGTATCCAAAAATACTATATAATGATTTAAATAATGTCATTGACTTATTTAAGATTTATAGTAGTTTTAATGATATAATATTTGATCATATAATCATCCATCTGTTAATAACATTTCATTATTACTTGTTATTCAGGTATTAACTGCATCATTTTCTTATGCATGTTTTGCAGAAAAGATTCAGTTCCCCTTCATATGTCATAGTTATATCATTGAATAATTATACTAACAAAATTTATACCATAGTTATATCATTCCCAAAATTAATGAATGGTAGTCAATTTAGTGGTGTATAATGTTTTATAATCAATAAAATGTAATAATAATACTATATAGTTATTATTTCCATCATTATACCCATCTAAGTAAGGTGGTGGTGAAAAAAGATTACAGCACGGTGTGGAGATGATAAGATGTACGTACACATGTGTGGTGAATAAAATATATATAATATTACTAGGGATGTTCAAAATGGAAATTTATAGGGTAAGTCATAGAATAAATGCGCAATTTGAGGTGAATAGGTGAGAGTGGTGGTTCGCTTTTATAATTAAGGTGAGGGAAACATTAGGGATCTCTAAAATTATTAATTTATAATAAAATAAAACCCTATTAAAAAATTCAAAAATTCAAAAATTTAAAATATGAGATAATATAGGGTTGTAATATCATCAACCAAAAGACTTTACAGTGTTTTTCTATCAAATTAAACCTTATTATTTTAATTAACACTTAGTAATTCAATTTTATTTTTAACTATAGTGAAAAATATTTCAATATTAAATTGGGGAAATATTTCCTTATTACATTTTAATTAATCCATAAATAAATATATTAGAAAATTTCCACCAAATAGTAAATATTTTATATTTTTAAAAAAGTTTTATGATTTTTAAATAGTTTTCTTAAAACATTATTTTGATAAACAAGCAATAGGGTCAATGTTGACAATTTTAAATTCATTGATTTTTAAAACTATTAATATTATAATTAAAATCCAAACCAACTATTCTATTATAATCCTATGAGGTCTTGGTGGTATATAAAATTCATTATACATATTAATTATCATAAATTATAATTATTTTAAAATTTTTAAGAACATTTTTTATTATCTATATAAATAAAATAACTACTACATCATTTTTTGTGTAATTATATAATATAAATATTTGTTAAATAAAAATAAAAAATGAAAATACCATGAATAAAATAAATATAATAGACTTCAGAAGAATTTTTTTATCTAATTTATCTTTTTTAAAATCCAATATTTGAAATTATATACTTATAAAATTATCACTTTGAATAATTTAACATCACATTAAATAAAACAATATATGTGTCATATTCTCCTCTATAAGGCTTCAAATGGCCACTAAATCTACTCTTGGATATTTATGTTCTAGATTCACTCAACCAAAAATATTTGGTCATGTGTCTGTGTGTTTTTATGGTTATTATAATTTTAATAAGAAAAATATATTTATTTATATTCAATTAATTAAATTTTTACATCACCAATGTATCTGTATTTAAAGTAATTATTTATCTTCTAAAAATTAAAAATAAATTACCATGATAATGAGAAAGAATTTTTATTTGAAATGAGTATTTATAATCAAATTTATCTTCTTTATAATCTTATATAAAAATGATTTAGTTATTAAAATTTCAGTGAGAAATATTTAACATTTCATTAAATTATATAAACAATAAATGTCTTAATCTATTCCAATTGGGGTCTAATGAACTCCATTTTGACCCCAGGATGATTTAGGTAAAAAAACTCATCCATTGATATTAATACATGTTTAATGGTAATTTTTATATATTGTATTCTTACCATTAATTTCATGATTTACAATATTACCGTATAAATAAAAATTACTGATGTCGTTATTCATAATGCCCAAAAATAATATAAAATAGATTTACATAATTTAAAAATAGTAAATTCAAATATGTAATATATTTTTTAAAATTAATAACATAGAAATTTCAATAATTAATTTGAAATTAATTCTATTTTTGAAAAGATAGAATGAGTTTTAAAAGTTAAAATTTTGCAAAAAATTTGAAGTGTTTTTACATTTAAATTAATTTTAAAATTAATTCGAATTACATTAATTTTATATAATCCTAAAAATAAATATTAATTATACTATTAAAGCATTAAATATTATAATTTAACCTTATAAATTATTTTGAGAAAATATTTTTTTTTCAATTACAATTTAGTGTATTTTTACTTTTCATCAAACTTCGAATGTTATTAGGAGAATATTAAAACATAATCCACATTAGACTATTATATCTCACTTACAAAAAACATTATTTTGTACATATATAAATTATAAATGTTTCAAAATCATAATTTCAAAGGGGTTACCATTAAAAGGAGGAAAATTACCCTTTTGAAAAATATTAGGTTTTATACAGCAAAAATGGTTTGTTCATAACCTCTAAAAAATATTTGTTGGGTGATTATCAAAAAAATATCAGGTATAAAACATATAATAGTCATTAATTGATTTTACTGATATTAATTCACCCAATTTATTTGTACAATAATATAAATATATTTCAATTTTTCTTAAATAATTGGTAGCAAGTGACATCACCATAATTTTCCAAATTTTAGTTATATTTATTCCTCTTATCATAATGGCTATATTAAAATAGTAGTTTCATACTAAGGTCATCTTGTGACTCATTTAAACTCATTATTTCATGTAATGAAATCTATTTAAGAATTAAAATTATTTAAAGAAAATATTTCATAAAAACATCTAGATGTTGCATTTATGATATTAAAACAATAGTAAATTTGATTAACATGGTAACATGAAAATATTTGATGATTGAAATAAAATTAAGAGTTATTTAGTTTATATTTGGTAAATTAATGAATATTATAATTGGTTAATGGGTTATGGGATAATTTTTAAATATATAGGAAAATTGAAAAGTGGGTGCATTGTGATGAATAGTAAAATAGTCTTGTGTTGGAAATTTAGAACATAGAGATAGTAAATAACAAAGGATATGTCAGTGACTCAAAATATCATACCCATGTTGTTTTTCTATTTTAAAATGTCTAATAATGATAATCATATGTTATTTTGATATTTGGTAGTGGTATATTGGATTGAAGATACACTCCCTTGGGAACTCCAGACTAATACTCTATATACACCTATACATAGTAGTTATTCAATGTATTTACTGATACTCATGACTCTATGGGTATAGAAATGGTGCTCCATATCACGGTTGGGATAGTCATATATAGAATTCCAAATCCCAATTGATATAATGTACAAAGGCTACATTTTTTCTGACCTCTAGCCATTGTTATACATTGGTGGGATGGTATGACATGGAATTAGGAATTCCAGTCAGATTCATAGAATATGGTTCCATGTTCTTTGTCCAATACCCTTATTGAAATATGGCTCAGATGTCCATCCTGGGATGTAGTACGATTGATGAAAAATTTGTAAACCAAGGGATTGAGATTGAATTTCATTGATCAAATAAATGATAAATAGTGACACCTATTTTCTGGTGTGGTGTTTATTAATAGATAAACATCTACAAACACTATAGTAGACAATATATTGTGTATACACATATGGTTATCATCTACTATGGTTTACTCAAACCCTTGTCTAGCTAAAATTGGGAACCCAATTAGACTTTATGGTTGCATGCCAAGATATATGGAGTAGACCAATGCTAAAGGGATGGTTTGGGTCTCAGGTACGTGTAAGGATAAGGGGACCTAAATTTCTTTAGTCCTATTTTGGGATTTTTCAACATGTTTTATTGTGGATTTCCATTTACCATTGCATTAGAAGACATGACATAAAATATTTACCATTTGGGTAAACGACTTCAAGAATTCATTATTGTCTTTTGTGATGATATATTTTTATTATCTTAACTAATGTGGATTAATATGGTAAATTGGGTATAGTCTCCCTATTTGTTTCATTAGACAGTCACTACTATTCGGTAGTCTCTAGAATATGCAAAGGGTTTCCAAGTGTCATGTAGTGAATCATCTCAAGTCACCGACAGTGACGCCATGTTCACGACATTATAATACTCTCTCATAGTAGATATTTTTTGTTATGTATTATATTTTTTAAATAATGAATGGTGATTAGGAGGATTTGCATATTGGAAACGAGATCACTCATTGGATAAGTTATCAATGCATGGGTAAAAACCCATGTACCCAGTGTGTGATTAATGTTCATGATGTTTATCATTATATTTGGGTGATATTACCCATTGAGAGGTACAACCATAGTCTAATGTATCTAATTTATGATATTTCATCTATGAACATGCATTGAAAAACTAAATACATTCATTAATAATTCTAGGAACATAGGAATTCATATGACAGACATTATATAAGGAACACATGGTAAAAGGGATATAGTTTGGATTGGAAATTGAAAATTCATCACGATTATTTTGATATTTTTAAATAAATCATCCTGATAAAAATTATATAATTGTGAAATTATTTGAAGGATTTTTATGTGGTGATCAAATTTGAGTTTAATTTAATGTATAAATTTGGAAGTTGGTTTACCTCTTGATTAAATGGCCCAAGATATTGGTGGTTTCGAACGGTGTTGTGTCGGTGGTTATTCCTATTGGTATAGTGTATGTGGAGTAGGTTGTTTATGGATATTAGTGGGAATATTTTTTTATTAAATTGTAGAATCATTATGTTTTTGTATTTGATACATGTACTAGAAATTGTAGAGATATTCCACAAGGAAAAGAATGATGAGTTAGGTGAAATTAGTTCATCACCAAGAATGCTCCTCTTGATTCAAAGAAGGAAACCTGTTGGTTCATGGTTATATAGGGGAGGATCAGTTTCCTTAGGTCCATTAAGATTTAAGGTAGTTAATAGGTTCAGACCTAGGGAAGGTCACTCAAAACATGCTCAATTTTATAACAGGGTTCCATCTTTATCACCATCAAATATTTTCTACAAAGGGTGTACCTGAGGAAGAATAATTATACATTGAGACCATCTATATGTTTTTGGATCACCTGGAGATGTTTCCTAAAAGTTTAAATAAGATAGATATTTATATGTTGAGGTAACTTAAAATAGTTTGAGGGATATAAGATCTTGGGATGAGCAGATAGAGGGAATGGTATTGAAGGACATCCAAGATAATTTCTTGGAACACCATTTTTAAAGACCATGAGGTAGAAGAATGATGTGGAGAATATGTGTATGACTCTAGGATACATTATGGTGACAGATTATGATGGATGCTTGAAAGATCTTCAATATTTTTCTCTAGTGTTGGTGTGAGATGATATGATTAAGGATAGGTTCAATTGGGATGGTCTTAGATTTTGGGTCATGTGTAAGATGAATATCAGTCTCTTAAATAGGTTTAGTGTGGCAGTGGACTAGACACTCATTTCAGAGGGGAACCAGAATTAAGACTATGATGGTGGGAAGATATTTGTAGATGGGTGATCTAGTGGTATTACTTATGATTAAAGGAAGCATTATTTTGAGATTTTCCATAAGATTAGTGGAGGATAGTGTAGTCGTGGAAGAGGAACTATCACTTGTGGGAGTTTCTTGGTCACATGATATCATGTTGGTAGTCTAGGCCATGTGGGAAGCCAGTTTTCTTAACCCCTAGAATAGTTTTGTGAATTTGGTTGGATGAGTAATATACAGAGGTTATATATAAATCCAAATTATTATGATAGTGTGGAAGATCTAGGCCAGTACTGAACATTGATATGGGGTCAGCTACTTCATTTCAACCAGACATTTTGTGTTATATCTAATGTATTAAAGGATGTGGGGGAGTTCAACATTATTTCTAGATATTTCCTTTTAGTATTTCATTATAAGACTAGGAATTAGGCTAGATATAATGGTATAGTTATAGGTCATCTTCATGTAGTTCATACAGCACATGGCAGGGGAAAGTCTGCCCCATCAACTATTAAATGCATGATTCTCATGGATTCCATGATTTCTAGTACTTTTTTTATATAGGGTCCTTATAATTTTTTTAAATCTATTAGGTTTTTGAATTCTTATTCACTAGAAGAGAAAAATGTTTGTGGGTTTTTTTAATTAACACACTATTGGGTGTTCATGTAGAAAATATCTATAAGTTCAAGGAGTTTGGAATATAGGATAGAAGTTTCCACTTCGTTTGGACCTTGTTAGTGCTTGTGAATTCAGGGTTTGACCTTGTTATGGTGATTTATTGGTTGGGGTTGAACCATTCCAATACATACTACTATGGCCAATGTTTAACATTAACATCCCTTGATGGAGACAAAAATGGTCATCGTGAGGAATGGGATTTCTATGATGTCCATATATGGATAGTTTTCTAGTGGTATGGTGAACTCATATCCAAAGTGGCATGTTTAGAGATTTATGAATTGGGAGTATAGATATATGACTTTCCTTCGGTATTGCATTGGTTCAAGGATGTATTTATTGATGATTTATTTATGGATTTCACTTGTGATAGATACTATGTTCATAATTGAGCAGATGCCTGGATCTGATCTTGTTTCTATTGTACCATATAGATTATCAGCAAAAAAATATTCAATAGATCAAGACTCATAGAGAGGATTTATAGGGTAATAATTTACCGTCCAAAGTAGATCACCATGGTGTTCACTAGTCTTATTTTCACTAAAGGATCATGAGTCTCTAAAGTTTTTCACATATTAGTATAATTTGAATTAGATGGAAGTTAAGAACTCATAACCACTTCCATGTATCATTTTCAATTATGATAAATGGGTTGTGTATCTGTGTTCTCCAAAAGTGATTTTATTTCATGGTGTCAACATTTGAGGGTGAGACCTTCTATTATACCATAGACTTATTTAATGATACAATGTAGTCTGTAATAGTTTATTGTGATTCCATTTGGTTTGAAAAAACATCTGAAAATGATTATAAAATTCATGAGCTAAATCATTCCTCCTTAACTAGAGTTGTTTCTAGTTTTTTGTGGACAAAATCTAAGTGTACTCAAAAAATAAATGACATCATTCCAACCATATTGATATCCTCATGAGTACACTAAGAGGGAATTGTATATACATCAATAAATAAAAGGAATTCTTCTAGATTGAAAAGGTGTATATTTTGTGTCAAATAATCTCAAATGAAGGTGTGTAAGTGAACCTAGAGGATTTATAAGAATTTATCTAATGGGAGAATCCCAATAATGTTTTATGAATCATATTATTCCTGGTATTGGTGGTCAATTACCAAATTTTTATCAAGGATATATATTTCTTAAAATCACTACATTTGTTCTTGTATAAAAAGGGTATCAACTTTAAATATTCACGGCAATGTTATTATTCCTTCCCCAATATGAAGATGCATTTGACTATCACTCCAATGTTGATCTTACTCAAGCTGGATAAAGGGTAAAACGTATTTTTTTGTTACACATGAGGAAGATATAGGTACAAAATTTATGCAAGATGATTAGGTTGTGGATTATGGGACATGGTAGTAAAGATCCCATATGTGAAATTACCATATGCATAGTCACAATTTTTCAATGATTATATATTCTGTAAAGTGTAAGGGGGATATTTATTGGGAGAAATATTTATTGCATACATTGATTATAAAATCCTTATTTACATATCCTTATGGTGTGATTTGAATATTAATAAGTTAATATGGGTGAAGTACATGTATTCCATTGATTTTGTGTTAGGCTGCACATTATAGAAAGGAAATAGTGTTATAGATTCCATAATGCAGAATACATAGGATTGTGTAATTTATGAGTCTAGTTATGACTATATAATGATGTATTTGTTTGCTATGATACTTGTAGAGGTCCAACATGACTATGGATTGGTAACCCTCATATCTCATTTGGTTTAGTCTATTCTTTTGAGATCAAGGATAAGAAATATGATGATCTAGAGTGTCTCTCCATGATGAAAACCCATGATGTTAGAGATACACCTTCCATATGGATTCTTAGTGATGATGATATCATTTATCATTGTGGATGAGTTATTGTGACAATGTGTATGCATGAAGATATAATTTGTGTGTTTAAAGATTTGAAATGGGTTGTATATCCTTTTTCAATCCAAATGTATCGTGATCATTATTGACAATATTGGTGGTCATGGATGAAGCATGAGGTGGAAGGTTTAGGGTTGTGGTGATACACCGATCAGCTACTAAATTCTAGGCATTAGGAAAAAGGTCCTATTCTAGAATAATTTCACATTAAATATTATAAGTTAGACTATTCACCATGAAAATCACGATGCTTCTTCTGAGGAACCCATCGAATAGTGATATGTTATTGTTAATTTTCGATTGATTGACACAAATGGTAGACTTATTATCAATTAGGGAGTCTTTTACTGTTGAACAATTAAATAAATTTTATGCATGATAAATGGTATGTTTTCATGGGTACCTTAGATTATTTTATCAGATCATGTTCTCGTTTAAAATTTAACTTCATGTCAGGCTTGCTAAAATCTCCACTAACCCAGGTGCTTATAAGTACGATTTTTTGCCTGCTGAAAGATGTGTATTAATTTTGTAATATTCTGGTGATAGAGGACATGTTTATGGCATTCAACCTATACATTTAGTATCATGGGAGAAGAAAATAGAACACACGGTGTTCTCTTATAACAATAGTTATCAAGAGACTATTCATATTCCAACGTAAGAGGATCTTTATTATAGAACATTTAAATCATTATTATGTTTGATGTAGGTTGGGGAATCAATGTTTTTTGTGATGATTCTCATGAAAAATACCATGGGTAATGTATTGATTATTCAATGTGGATGATGTTGAGATCGATGTCGATGTATTCTTTGAGTAGCATCTAGATTGTATTCTGGATCATAATAAAAACATCATGTGGGGTAAGATTGTATAGTTGGTCCAAGTGTTGTGGCTTCCCGGTAACATAGGTGAAGATAATTAGAAAGGTATGTGGATTTACATGCTCAATGGACCAATATTTTTATACATAGAGACATTGTAATTCTCAAGATAGCATCTCAAGGATGAGCTGTTATATGGTTGGGAGGTAGTGATACCCCATATTTATTTCGATGTATGTTCTTTTTTATGTTTTTGTTAAATTACCTCTTTTTAATATGGTGTTGCTCGGGTATATAAGGGTGATCAGCGGTGTTCTAGATGTTCATGACATGAAAAAAGTTAGAAAATATGATGCTTTGGGCAGAGAGAATGGTTTGTGCATGGTGAGCAGTATTTGTGCTCCTTAACCGTGAGGCCTATATTGGGAGGTTTCATGGTTGACCAACTGGGAAAGGGTGATCCTATAAAAGTACTAAAATTGGATAAAAACATTTCTCATTGCTACAACATAGTTTTTCAAATCGTGTTGTCTCGTGGGAGACTGTGTGGCTAGGTCCCCCCTTGAAATGTTGGTGGCTCATGGTTGCCACATGGTTTGTCCAACCATGTGGCCAATATGTTAACCTCATTAGTGGGGATGAATTTCCAATTTCCCTCCATCATGTTTTACGAAACCTCAAACGATTTTAACACTCATTCTATATACAAAAAACCTCTTTCACTGACCAAACACAACTTATCTTCCCAAGGATAAAATTTTTCACTTCTTTTCCATTTTTCATGAAATTTGTTGAGGATCGAAGATCCAACTAGTTTGGATGATAATAATTATTATATTATATTTTTAGGGGCCCGTGTGGATTTTCATCTCCTTAAAAATGTCTAAACATGTACTTTTCAAGAGATTTCCCTTTATTATAATGAATGGTTTTTGGATTTTGAATCAAAGGATGATATTATTTGTTTTGTCATCATCTAACTTGAGTTAGGTGGTCTAAAATTTATATACCACAGTCATGATGCCCTATTAGAATGTGTTTGTGGTTGTGTAGTTGTATATTCATGATTTTGAATTGGTCTCCTTGGTTATAAATTATAATTTTTTTAATTGGATGATAAATTATAACAATCATTATCTATGTAGGGATAATGATGATGAGTTGACCAGACCTATGGAAACATCGGGGGTAGACCACTCTATTGGACATGAAAGAATGTATTATTTAATGAAAAATTATAGGGTTTATGATATTATACAAATAGAATATGTGATTAACATAGTAACATGGAGAGATTGGGTGATCTTCTTAGTATGATGAGTTATTTAGTAGATGTGGGTACATGATTTAAAATGGTAATTTGTTAAGAGGTCTTGGTATCAACGTTCAATTGATTGAAAATGAGAATAAATGGTCATAAATTGATAATAGGTAAAATGGTAATTTTTTGGAAATTTAAAACACAATGATGGTGATTAACTTTAGAAATGTTGGTAAATGGTATTATCACACATTTTTTGATTTTCCATAATGATTTGATAAATAATTTTGGGCCTATTGGATTGTAATATTATATACTGGGTTATTTGAATAATTATCCAATATCATCGGTTGGCCAAACTAATGATCCATGTTCCCCTATACACAATTGTTATTCAGGGAATGGATTGATGCCCCTAAAACTAAGGGTGTGTACATGTAATTACATATCATGTTTTCATTGTTGGACACAACATTCCAAATCATTGTCAGATTCATGTATAGTGGCTTAATGATTTCTTACCAATGGCCATTTCTATACATAGTTGGGATTGTCAAACCTAGCATTCTGAATCTAGGTCTGATTCATGGACTTAGACACAATGTTTTTATGACATTTGACCCTATTAATACATGTACTATACATCTACCATAGTTAAAAGAACATTTGATGAAAAATTTCCAAAATAAGGATCGAGAATGAAAGTAATTGTTCCAAGAAATGTGAAAAGGTGTAACATGGTTTATTTTATATTTTTATTAAAACCTATTCATCTTCACACACTGAATTAGATGTGGTATTTTTTAAACATCATGTATGGTGGCTTTGAACACCTATATAGAACCATCACAAGGTACCTAAGAAGACTATATAGTTATTAGTCATGATAATGGAAATGGACCAATACTATAGTACTGAATTGGAATTTAGGGATGTCCATCAATAAAGGAATCTTACTAGTGTCCTGATCTATTTTGGGGATTATTCAATGTGTTATTATTTTGGGTTTCCATTACACAAGGAGTAGTATGACATGGAATGGGATATTTTTGACATTTTTTTGATCTATTGTCCATATCTTATCATTTTTTTATTACATGTATAAATAGGGTATAATATCTAATTGTGTTTCATTATACCCTCTCTGTTAGTTGGTAGCCTCTAGAATTTGGGGGAGGTGCACTTGAGGGAACGCAACATACAATATTGGGGGACCGGTTAGTGGAACTTGGAGTTGGATGTTATAATTATTATAAAAAAATGCAAAATAAATTACTTCTTCTAAAAAAAATGCATTCATAATATAGGTAACATATCACAGTATCATATCCAATCATATCATAACTTTGTGACCCTCTATCCAGTTCTACCTAAAACCTCTTCAAAAGAATAAAATATGTTTGATGTTGATAATTTTGATGAATTTTTCATCACAACATGATTTTTTGATGAATTAAACCTCATATACTCATAGTTTCCACCTTTCTTTTTTACGCCCTCCAAGGATGTGTCGTGTTATTCTAATAATATTAGGATTTTTTGTAGATACTATTATCAGAACATATCAAAAACTATGAACATTACTATACATTTTTAATGAAATAAATATATCTATATTAATATTAATTTTTGTCAAGTTTCAACTAGAGAATCTTTTTTCGTAGTTTCACTGATCTTATTTAATTATTTCCCTCATTTGTATATAATATATGGAAACCAAAATTATTATTTCTTCAAATAGTTTTGATTTTAAATCTTGGACCTGCACTAAAAAAATAACACTTTTACATTGAGTCTAATTTATTTTCGGTACAATTTACCTTCTAGAAATATTATTCTCTATAAGTTGAGAGGATTATAATATTACCAAAATAATATTTAAGAAGTATTTTATAAATTATTATAATTAATTTTATCTACAGTGAAAATTTATTATGATTCATGTAGTCATTTTTCATTAGTAGCCATCTAATTTTCAATATAAATCACAACCATTTCGTTCTTATACACGATTAATTAATATTTATTAGTTTCATCAAAAGAAGTAACATCCCATTTAGAGGACCTATAATTTAATTAAACATAAAATCTAAGGTGAACCAATGAGAACATGCTTATTTATTACTTCATTTTATATTGATATTAATTACAACTCTTAATAAATCAAACCCCATAACCTATATATTTATCGTATTTGGATTCTTGATACACATTCACCTTATTTTACATCATCATAAATTTTTGCAAAAATATTTTTCTCATCTGAAACCCAACATGACATATCATACATTAGATTGTTCTTCTAGACATGGGGAATGGAAATATAAGAATGAACTTGGATAATTTTCAAGTATGTGTAAATATTAGAGGATAAATACAAATATAATAAGTGATTATAAGAAGGAAAATTTGGGTATGTGAACATAATGATGGTGCATGGAAAAAATAAAAAATAATAATACATAGTAAAATAAAAATATTATGTCATAATTAAATGAAAAATTATTTTCAGATAACATAATACATGACTAGTAATATTCATGAGAACAGAGTTAATTAACACGATCCATGAAAACAAAACATATATATAAGATTGTTATATATGTGAGTGTGTATAATAAGGGAAAATAATTCCATATTTCAAGACATTCTTGGTTGAACATCATTACATAGTGTACAAAGCCCTGTAGTGGTTTGAGTTTTATCCCTAGTCCATGATATGTCCACTCATGAGATATAAGAATTTAATAAATTTATTAGAGGATTATATAATTGTTACCCCACCAATAAATTACTGGGTAATGTCCCTTAGGTTTTTTTGGTTCACTTCTCATTCCGAGTAATTTCATGTGTTAATTCATTACCCAGTAAATTAGAGGGTTATAAAATTTATGTTCCACCTACCACATAATGAAAACTATAAATATTGTTTCCTCATGAACATAGGAACACTCATAATTTCATTATTATTTAATTAAACATTAAATAGAGGAGGGATCCCTAATAAAATTCATAATACATTATCCCAATGGATAAAGATAAATAAATAAAAAGTCATCATTATACTATATGACCATATAATAAAAATAAATATTAAAGGATATTAAAATTGAAAAAAATACAAGAGAACTAAAATTTATATTTAGAATGAAGAAGAAATACTCTTTACAAGTCAGATAAATTTTTAGAAAAAGTTTAATAAAAAAATTGAATTAATGTTTATTTCAAAACAAAATTAAAATTTCTATAGTAGTTTTCTTAAATGAATTAAAAAACTATTTTAGAAAATTCCATTGCAGTATAAAATGTTTAAAAGTAATAATCAATTTACATTTTTTAACAAATGTAATTGTTAATGGAAAATGATCAAAAAAATTAAAAATAATGTTACCTTTCAATATAAACTATTGAACATTCATATATATCATAATAAATCACATAATTTTATATAGGTACATCAATAAAAAAAATAAAAATGTTAGTAAATGGGGGAAATTATTCTTAATTGAAATTAATAGATAGGGTCAGTTCCTTTTATAAGTATCACATTGGGAAAATTATAATGAAATTAGATTTAAAATGATTATAAAAAATTGTAAAACATAAAAACAATAGGCTAAAAATGTTATGGTGGTTTTATAGTGAAAATTCACATAATTTACCAGGATTTAATATTAAACATAACAATATGGAATACAGTTTGGGAAATGAAAGATATGATCTACCTTTTTATAAGACTTTGATAAAAATGATTTAACATCAGGGATAATAAACCCAGCCATGTTAATAACTTCTATTATAATATAATTAAATTAAATTACATTTAAATATAAATCTCATTCTTCATTAACCATATAATTGTTTTTTATAGTTTAATTTCATCATCAGATGTTATTAATTTTGATTCTTTCATAAAATTTTTGTAATAGTTGTCTCAGTCCCTATTACTTGAAGAATATTAAATAATTAATATATTATTAAAAGCATTTTATTAAATTCTTTATGTTATTTATAAATCCATATATACATTTTATTGAATTTATGGTTTTGAATTGTGAGAATGGAATCCACAACGAGCATGTTTCGAGTAATTTACCAATAATGAAAATTGATTCTATATTTGATGGATCGTTTTTATATCATACATAAATTTATAAATTAATGATATATATTAAATATAAATATTAATTATTAAAGTATTAATGTCTTGAATCTTCATCATGATGAAAATTAGTGATGTTGGTATTAAAACATACAGTTTGGTAGTTGAACTAGCAAAAATAATATAAAGATATACTTTTGAATGGGAAAGAATTAATGAGTTGTATTATAGTAGAATCAAATTATCATAGTCATAGCAGTTAAAAAAATAAAATCATTTATTTTTAATATGTAATTTAGAAGTATTTTATAAGGAATCATTTATTGAAATGCTAATATAAAATCGTTTATACTTGATGAATTGGATCCATCTCGATGAGGGTTACTTTAGAGTGATGGTTTTAGTCTTCCTTATTGAAACCATAAGCTACCTAAAATCATATAAGGATATAATTGATATATTTTGAGAATGGATTCAAGAAATTATTAATGGAAATTTTTCAATTGTAATTTTTATAAAATGGGACTATTTTTTGTTGAAATTGAGGGACATTTCTTTGGAAACATATGTAAATTGGAATGTTGTGATTGAATCAAAAGGGTGTTCAGTTTGTTAGGTTTCAAAACTTTTTTAATACATTTATTTTTGACTCGGAAAACTTCAATGGATTTAAAAAATTCATAAATGAAATCATAACTATCAAAAACATTAAACACTATAATTACCTATTTTTATCCCTTTTTACGTGTTTAATTATTTATCAAAGTAAATATTTCATAATTTAAAATAACAAATGTCCGAACATAAAAAATTATAACATGATGACTCAAAATATTTATTCAATTTAATTTTATTAAAATTATTGATATAATAAATATAACTTCTCACCTGATTGATGATTTCAATGGGGCACATGTATATACTGGTCAAAAACCATTTCTACCCAAAACCCATAACCCTCATATATGGTGATATTTTATTATATACATTATCTATAACTTCAAATTAAAAATCTCATAGACAATTTTTAATATTGATCATATATTGAATATGTTTATTTTTAATGAATCGCTAAATGGTTTTAATCTTCAATGTTGTCTCATGAGAAAGAAAATTTACCTGAAATCTTATACCCACCATATTTATGTGATCCAAGCCATAATCACATATTATTTCATTATTCTTAACATACACCTAAAATAAATACATGATCATGATCTTCATTAATAGTGTCTTTGGATTATTAGGTACATAAATACATCATCTTAAAAGTAAAAACAAAATAATTATTCAAAACTCTATATAGTTCACCTAACTCCCATACATATCTTGGTACTGAAATGATAACCTAGGAAAAATACATGATGAATGTTTTTATTTTAAAATCCTAGTAATATATTAATCATGAATATAATAAATAATACGATAACAAATATGAATAAAATAATATCATAAAGAGAGTGATCATTAGGATGTAAATATGTAATAAAAATGATATATTAAAATGATGGAATCACAATCTTGTGGATACTTCATAAAATATAAAATAATAGTCATATGTAAATTATAACATTCAAGACAACATAATAGAGGCTATCTGCCATCGTAAACATATTATTCCCTAGATTACCAATATCCTAGCATACTTTTCTTAGGCTAACCACCCATACACCATACACATTATCCCATGAGACATTAACATTACCCTATGAATTGGAGGGATACAATTCACCCACTAATCCCATCATTATATATATATATATTTGTGTGTGTGTGTATTTAAAAATAGGTATTGAATCCACAAATAAATCATTAGCACAATATATCCTTAAATATAAAAGTGGGTTTCAAAATCATATATTAATATATAAAACAAGGATAAATTATTTAGTTTCTCAAGAAAATAATGAAATAAATCAATAATTAAATAAAATTTTATAAAAAATTGTATTTTAACAGGACTTCCATTTATGAAAATAATTATAACAAAAATTAATTAGTAAGAATAATTTTGTAATAGATACGTGTCAATTTTTTTTTAAAAAAAATAAACATTTTAAAAGAAATATTATTTTTATTTTAAAAAATTATATAATTTTTTTAATAAAATAATGTGGGATTTTAGAAAATATATATGATAATAAAACATTATTTAGTAGATAAAAGACATTAAATTTTGTATAGGCACATTCCCCCAAAATCTGGCTCACATAAAATAGAGAATTTTGAAGGAAACATAAAAATGTATTATGAAAAATAGAGTTAAATTAAAATTTGTATATTTATATAGAGGAAAAATATATATTATATAAATGATTTATATGGGAAGAATATACTATAAAATAGAGAAAAATAATTCCAACCTGGAAAAGAAATGTAACGAGTGTAGATGAGATTATCCTTTTTTTAAACTTCTTCATTGAAATCAAAAATCATAAAAATAATAGTAAACATTTATTTAGAAACAATTACGTGGTAAATAATAATTTCAAATCATATTACACATAATTATCTTTCCTATAAAAAAAGTGAACTTTTTTAGAAAGGAAATTGTAGAAAAATATGAGAAATTAGCATTTTAGAGGATGTCAATTATTCTTAACATTGATTAATTTTAAAAAAGAATTAAAACTCATATATATATATTATTTGAAGAAAAATTTGTCTTTTAAATTATTAATATTGTATGACATATGAAATGAACGTTCAAACATAAATGGGAATATTATAACTCATGAGATGAAATGTAATTTTGGAAGACTATTATATTTTATTAGAGACATAAATAACTATAAAAAATAGTGAAAATAATGAATTGAATAGATTTTTACAAGTTCAACAATAATTTATGATATTACAAATCAAGGTGGTACAGGATTCATCCTAAAATTTTTTATTGGTGCATAATATCAATTTTTTTCTCAAAGAATGTTGATTGATACTAAAACCCTTAACTTGCCACTAAATGTGATATGGGCACGAATGTAACATCATGATTAAAAAAATTGTGTTTACTGAAAAAAATATATGAACCATATCTATCTATATTTTATTTCATAAGGCCTATTTAACCACCTTTGTTGTCAATTTATTACCATCTTAATTCTTATGTCAATTACATGATGTTCCTTGGTCAATTTCATAGATACATTCTTGGTATACTGATAATGACCAATTATTTTAGACCCCTAACTCTATAATGTTGTATTATTTTATTTATTTCTTATTTTTTATTTTTTTATTTCTATCATGTATTTAAATTAAATTGAGTGTTTTTGGGTATGTAGGGAATGTCACATGATTTTCCCAATTATGTTATAGGTTATATAATGTTTTAAAGTTCAAATATCTGATAATTTCATAGTTTAACAAGACATTTATGAAGATCATGTATGGTTCTCTATAGGTCCATATAGGGTTCATGGTTAACCCATGGTTCATCCAATTTTGAGGCCAAACCATGTGTAACGTCCAAGAATATAAAATTATTTATATTCCCATTTTATCTTATAATGAATTAGAACAAAAAAAGGAGTTCTCTATTATATTACACTATCACCCATAATAATAACATACAAGCAGGGGATCATAGATGTTCACAAGACCTACTCTCTCTCCCTTATATTGGATGATTTTATAATCAAATATTTTTCTGGTCATCACTTGTTAGATTTTCCTCTTCTAAAAAATGACTCACATAATTACATTTGGTATCCTTTCTTTTGTAGCATTGTTCATTACATAGGTTGAACCAGATCCCATGCTATGTGGTTTTTTGGTAACTTAAATTTTATTAGGGTTTTTCAAGGTATATTTGAGTTATATTACTACGACATTTATCAAAGGCAGTTGATTCCACTCTGTTTGAGGTAGGTTACCCTTTGTTAATTAATTTAATTTGAAAAAAATATAATTATGGTTTCATTTGGGGTTTTAATTTTATTATCTTAATAAAATTACCAATAAATAGGTTGGGATGATTAGAATTAGATTCTTTCTGTTGATTTGTAATCATCCAAAGATCCCATAATGGTTTTATATTTTTATATCGCGTCACAAACCTTATTGAATAGTCACGAACCTTGGCAGGTTGATTTTCCTTCAAATTGGTTTTATTTGTGTCGGTTTTTAATGGATACTAATTTTTTGGGAATTTTTTCAGTTATTGAAAATGCCCAAAAGTCATGTTGGGCATCCAAATAATATACAAAAGGTTTCCAATTTTCTTTTCCATTATTAACATGGATTGTAAAAATATCAATATATATATATATATCCTCTTTGTAAATATTCTCACATGGTTGAGTAAATATAAATATTTATTCTAGGGGAATTTATATATATTGAGGTGAATATTTGTATAGGTTTAATGTGTGTATTTTGTTCTAAAAAATATTTGTATTTAAAATGGTTTTAAAAAGACAAATTGTTTCTCCAAATATTAAGGCATGATTGTTACCATTGAATGTTTCATGATAACCTCTAAATAAGTCATATTGATGTCAAGGATCATTGTATTGACTGTATTAAGACTTTTTCTAGGTACGTGGGATATTTTTATGTGTGTACTTGATCATCATAACATGTGAATGCCAACTCACCTCCCCTTTAAACAAAATCCCTTTGTTATGCCACTTATGATACTAGTTGCGAGTAGTAAGGTTTAATGTGGACTACTGATCACATTGTTTGACCATTAGATGGTTCTAAAATGAGTATTTATAGGGTATCATCATTCAATATATGGGTATATCCATGACTATGATTTTACTTATACAATGATTTCTTATTCTTTTTTTCTCTTTTTAGAATACTTATCACTATTATGTATTCCTACAAAAACAATTGTTTTTTGATATCATTCCATATATAAACAGGGTCATATAATGTATTCCATTTATGGGAAACTGATTTAAAAATATAAATAATAAAATTGGATTCAATTTTTTATTTGTAAACATTCTACATGATATTATTGAATGTTTACATAATTAGTTTTTAGTGTGATATATCAAAAATGGTCTATTACCTAAATATGTTTTCTAATTGATTGTTTTCATCAAATAAGTTTAAATGTCATGTTTTTAAAAATCAAATGATGTTTGATGTTATTCTAAAAATTAAAAAACCATGTCATAAAAATTTAAATATCCATACATTCATAAAATGATTTTCTTTCTAAAATTAATCCATATGGAATAGATACATATATGAATCTCAAACTGAGCATCCCATTTTTCATGATTATATTTTCTTGTTTGTTTTGAGTTGATGATCGAATATGTCACTCATGAGTCATGATTCATCCTGAGAATGATGGTCAGACATGGTGTAATATAAAAGTACATAAAATTTTTATTATTACCTTCTTAAAATGTTTTGCATTTATCTTATTCCTATTTTATCTATTTTTCAGAGGAGAATCACTTCCAATCGAGTTATTCATGATTCCCAACACTGGTTTCCAACATGAGAGGATTAAGAAGACATCCTGGGCATTCCTATGTGTTAGCTCGGGTGCCTATATTGTGTTTTCCCCCAGTTGGATCATAGAGATATATTTTTAGAGAAAACCTTATAATTTTACGTTGATTGATATTCTAGAAAATGGATCATTGGAATTCAGGGGGTTAGTTTTTGGTCAATGCTTGATCACCACATATTTTGAGGGACACTTGAGATCCCAGGGTCATTCGGGTTGTCATTCCCACAAATTTTATCATGGTTATTTGATCTTTTTCTTGGTATTAGGCATTTATTTAATATTTAATGAGTGTAATTGAGTGGTTATGGGAAATTTTTGGATGATACATGGTTTAGAGTTGATTTTTGGAAGGATATATGGGGTGAAAAGTTACTATAAACTATGTTTAAAACAATGCACTAATCGTTTACTTCATCTATTGATCTCAAATGAAATTCACATGATTGTATTGTGGTCTTCCAAACCATGCACAATATCCATTCATTAAATATTTCATATTTATAAATTTTTCTTATTGGATTATTTTATTTTCCAATTTCTATTTCTTTAAGATTATTCTTTGGTAATTCCACTATGTTAAAAATGATGATTAGTTTTTTGAATTTCTCATTTGAAATTTATAACTAAAAATAATTTGAAAAATAAAATGGAAATGATTTATGATTAAGAAATCCATTAGTAATATATGTAATGGAATGGAGATTGGGGAATTTAAAAAAACATCTTTATAGAAAATTATGTGTTTAAATTAGTTTTTTATTTTAAAAATAAGTTTTAATGTGATTTCATAGGATATTGGTTTTTCATTTTGTTATTCATTTTGATCATTGACATATATGATTGTATGTGAATAGTAAGTGTGTGCTGATACATGTACATAGGTTTGGAAATATGTTGGGCTTTGTATTTTTTATGAAACTATTATGAATACAATTGGTTAGTAAAAGATTTCATGATATTAACATCTAATACCAATGTGGTTTCAAGAGGAGGGGGAATTTAAAATTAATATTTCGTCTAAATAATGGGTTATTGAATTCAGAATTTTAAAATGGGGTGTTATTGAAATAATGTTTTTATAATTTGAGGATAATGATATGTGAATGTTTTTAAAATGAAATCATACACAATTTAGAGATGGTATCTTGTGAAAAAATGAATTCCAATTGAACTATGTAATTTAAATTTTTTTCAAATGTGAAATTTTATGTATTATATAGTTTTAAACAATGAAATTTTTAAATTTCGTTTAGTGATTTGGTTGATTTCCATGAAGGCGTTAATATTTTGACTATAGATTTAATTCATTTTTATTTAAATTCACATTCCAATTAATTTTCCATTTGGAATAATTTAGTATATTAAGTATGAATCCTACAAGTTCTATGATGGTTCGTAAGGTTTTGAGACTGTATTGGTAAATTGACAACACCACCATGTCTTAGGATAGAGTTGTGGGGAAAATTCTATTATAAGGGTTGTATAAACATTAAGGTGACATGTTTTATAGAAACACAGAAATATAACATGAGGATGTTGATGTAGTATTTCTCCCACTAGGAAATCCTAATTATTTGAGTTTAACCGTTGTTATGTGGTAATATTAATTGAATGGTTTGGATTATGGGAATATTATAATCCCACTATAGTCACAATTTGAGATGTATGGTGGATTCATTAATCCCACTTATAATCATTGGTTCCATCGTAAATTTTTTATTGTAAAAAGGTAGACTATCCTATGAGCATCAAACGAGGTAAAAATGTAGTGATGGGGTATGATGACCATTGAAATTATTTGGTTCCATTTTCTCAAGATGAGGTGTTGAGTTATTCATTGACAGATCCCCAATTCATGAAGGGAAAACACAAGGATCCTGATGCTCTAGTCATTCCATCTAGATAGTCAATTTTTTGGGGCTGGTAAATGTTTTCATTTCATATGATTTGGATTTTAAATAGAAACCATTAGTGAATAGTTTATCTATCCCCTTTGATGCTGGTGATGGCTCCTCATCTATTCAGAAGTGGAGACTATATGATCATATCTTGTATTAACCATATGCAGTTTTTTATCTTCAAAAAGGAATCCACCTCTTCTGTACTTTCACTGTAGTCAGTTCGATCAATCTAGTCCATATTTCCCAGATATTCCAAGAACATGTCAACACTTTACCCAATTCAATCATATATATAAATTCTGTAATTAGAGGAATCATTTGGGGAAGATTGTAACACCGAAAAATTTGAAATTGGGAACACTGTATTTTCTAGACTATATAACATGAAACATTGAGATTAGAAAACTAGGATATGTTTATTTATTTTTAATATCCTTGATATCTTCTGGAAAATCAACCCATCCTCCTATGTCCCGAAGGCCATATAATTTTATATATTTTTTGATAATCTGTTTTTAACAGATTTGAGAGGGAAACCATTATATGACCCATATTCTGAGAGGAACATGGAATTAGAACATGAACTGAATTTAGATATCACCTGAAAATGGAATAAAATCATCTCATAATCAAATTTTGATATATTGAAGGTTCCATGATTCCAACAGATATAGGGATGCATGGCTTGAATTTTCATGTGCAATGGTGCACAATGCCTACATGTATAATTTTATATTCAATACATCAAAATACTTGAATTAAAATAATTAAAATTAATTACATATTTTTAATAAAAATAATATATATCATCTAATATGTTATAAATAATTTTTTATAAATAAGTTCAGTGAAAATATTATAAATTAATTACACTGGTTATAGTAAAAACCTGTTTATCGGGATGTCAAACAAATGAGTTAAGGGATAATATTACCTACCAACATCGACAAATATAAATTTATAGAAATTTTTTCACCTTTTACTATCCATAATTCAAAACGATAGTTATTTGGATGATTTTTTTAATTTTAATTGCTTTATCATGCTAGAGTCACTGGTGAAATTTCCTTATAATTTTGAAAAGCATTCATTTTTGCTAGTTATAAAAGGGAGATCCCTCTCATAACTTATTTACACATCCTAAGACATATGGATCATCCAAACCATTCCAAACACCATTAGACACATTTATATATTCTTTTCATTCCAAAACTCCAACCATATGGAAAATTACGTGAGATCTAATGGAGGTTTCACATATAGAGTAAAATTCTGTTAACAAAACTATCAAGAGACCCTACCCATAGATTGTACCCCTCCTAGTCTAGAAATGGGAGAAGACAGAAATTTACCCTGATGTCCCACCTCATGTAGGACCCTGTTTTGTGAATAGCACTAAGGGTATAATAAACTTACAAATTGAATTCATTACCCTCTAAGAAAAACAAATGCAAAATTGAGAGATAAGACAAACACCAACTTGCTCCTTCTTAGAATAAAATATAAAATAAACCTATGTACATAAATTTAATGTCATACAATAACAACTACAACTAAAAAAGATAAATACATGAACAAAAAATAATGTAATTATGACATCGACCATGATTCCCAAAACAGCTCCTCCAACCAAAAAGCTAGTAGTAACCAATATGATCTCTAATATACTCAAACATAGCTAAAACAATTATATATACATAGGGTAACTATAATAGTATACTTAGTAGGATCCTCCATGGAGCCTCACATGAAAATGTAATGAAAGAATGTTAAAGCATTGTGAACAAAAAATGAGGTGGGAAAGGGGTAGTCAATGAACAAGCCCCGGGGGACGGGTCATGATAGAGTGGAATCTGAATAGGTCAGTTCTACCTGAAGATCCCAGTGTCTATGAGTTTGGTTTGGGGAAATAGTGTAATGTTTTTTGATTTTGGATTTGAAGATAGGAAACGCAATGTTGTTGTGGCGGCCTATGTATCCCTACACCATGGCCTTAATTATTTCATTTTATCATGGTATATGGAATCATTTGTTGTAGGAAAAAACGATGATGCATTCATCATATAGGAATGGGTTGTAATTTTCAATTTCCTTCATGAGTTAGCTCAAAAGGTATACTCTATTGATCAGGGAACATATTGTTTTTATTTAAGATGCTTACATGTAGATAGTCATCTAGGATACCACCATGTGATCATGAGGATGATCTTCAAGGTGACGATATATGGGTACAAGGATTTTTACTAGATATAGCACCTTCAAGTGGTGTACCATCTATACCCCCACTTGTATAGTAGCACATGGTACTTCTAGTAGTGGATGAGATGTGCATGTTGTGCACACTTCATGAGTTTCGGTGACAATGACCTCTCATGTTATGAGGTGATCTCGACTTACATGTGGCTAATGACTCGCATGAGGAGGTGACTAAGTTTTCCATTACATCGGGACACCATTAGATAATATGGATGTCCTAGTGGTGAGACTTCTATGTGGTTCAGTATGGCTATGGAGGGGTTTATATTACCCAATCGTACAATGAGGTGACTCTTCCATGGATAGCGTTTTATAACCATTCTCAGAAAAGTTCCTCTCAATATAAAATCTAATGGATATGCATGTACATGAGCTTCTACGGTTCCAGACCGATCACATGTCGGAATATCAGTATTCTAATATGCATACCAAACTTCCTAGATAAATGATTTATATGATACCTAACCAGTGATTCAAGGCTCGGAACATTGGTAAATGTGTTATAAGGGAAATATAGTCCTATATTATTCCTTTCTAAATTCCATGTTATCCTAGGGTGCTAGAGTGAATCCTAGTGGTTGAAATTCCTATAGTTTAGCCGATATTTCCAGTATATATTTGTAAGGGTAAATCAAGAGTGGATACCTTTGGAGTAGGAGGAAAATGTCAGTCTCAAAGACTTGTACATCTAATATGTTCTGAGATTAGGTCCCCTGAAAGGGGATGCACAACTTTGTGTCTTTATGGTGGGTCCAGTCGGCTTAGAGAGAGGAAATACTATTCATGTTATGGTAGGGGACATATCATTAGAGATTGTCTAACCTATCATGCTGCTGACCGAGAAATGGTGGATGTGATAATGAGGTAGATAGAGTGGTAGGAATAGATGGATATTTAGGGTAGAAGACGTGGTAGAGGATCTGGGAGTGAAACAGGAGGTGGTAAACATTTAAATATGTTAACACCATACCCCCAAGGTGGTCACCAAAAAACTTATGGAACACGAGGATAGTGGAAGGGACTTATGACTGCTATTAAGTCATATGACCTATGGGCTCTAGAAATGATTTTAGGTATAGTATATGACTACTCTTGGTTTTCGTATTAATAGGCACAATTGAAAATCATTCTTCCTTATTTCAAATCAGGTTCCAGACCAAGAGTTTTCGATTAATCTGTTGACCTAACCCTCATGTTTAGAGATACCTATGGATAGAGACTCCATAAGCACACTAATGATGATAGTGTAATATGATCCATGAGGTGAGATTTTTGGTTGGATCCTCATGGTGGTAGTGCCGAGGCCTTAAGACATCATTCATGGAACAAATTGGTTGACGAAATTACATGCTCAGATTGACTATTTTAGGAAAAAGGGTGCGGTTTGTCCATAGTAAGGGAATGAAGTTTTCCATGGTTAGTGATAAAGGAAACACATGCATCGTGGGATAGACTCATGATTCAGAGGGTTCAACTTGTCACTTTTGAGTCGGCTAGCCTTTCTATTTGTACAATGGATGTTATGAGTTTTTGCAGAGATCCGTGAGTTGAGGGTACTAGAGGGGGACTTATAGAGAAAGGTCTTAGTAAGACCCAATTTTCAGGGCAATGTGTGGATTTCCAAAACATTAACAAAGTGGCTAGGTAGAATGTGTATCCACTATTAAAGGTTCAATGAACACTTCGATCAGTTGATAGGGCTAACCTTTTGTGTGGATATAAATGTGCCCATAAGATTGACAGTAGTTAAGACAAAGCTTGATGAGTTCCCTGATAATTATTTTCCAAGAGGAGGGAGTCGAGTATGTAGTGTTTTATGATGCATCATGGAACAAACATTGTATTTTCTTGATGTAGAGTCTAGCAGTTATTGCCTATGGTTTGTGTAAGTTGTGGCCACAATAGAAGAACTATGTTACCCATGATCTTACCTGAATGGACCGAAGGAATTATTATTTTTATTTATTTTTGATAACCCCACTTTAAATGGATGAGTGGGAACCCTTAAAATTCCCATAGGCATATAAATTACATTTCTTGTAGGCTTGGAGACATTATAGGACATGTAGGTCTTAAAGAAATCAGACAGACTATGACTACTTGAAACCGCCCCTCCCCAGCATCTGCATTGTGATTAGCTCTCCATCGTTGCACGGATGTTCGGATAGCATGTCCATGTGCAGGTGCACAGGAGCGGCACCGAAGTAAAATTACATACCCTCTCAATATTCCTAAATCCTTTTATCCCATGCTCTTTGTTAATGCACACTAATATTGAAGCCTCATCTGGGGTGGTACCTTGTAGAATCTATCTGTTCAACTGTATATCAAGTGTCCCTGAAGGTCTTGAGGTAGCCTGATGACCATGAGGTGGCCCAAAAACCTTAATACCAAAAGTTCTTGGGTGGAACAAAGGCCTTAATGACTAAAAGCCAAAACCGGTGGCCCAAGGTGAATAGTTATATCTCTTATAGTACAAAACATGAATAAAAAGTATCAAACAGTACCTTCTATAGTACCTGCAATATTACTACTACACTACCTACTACAGTCATGCTACAGTTCCAAAATTATACTTCCACCTAGTTTCGAACCTGGGTCTCATAGTTTCACATAGAGAGACCTCACCAACTGGGTTGAGGCACATGTGCCGAACCGTGATCCTAATTTGGAAATTTTAGTCTTTGCATTGAAGATGTTGTGACTCTACCTTGTGTTTTGGTGGTTTATCTTCTACTTAGAACATATTAGTTTCATCTATATCTTCTCTCAGAAGGTTCCGAACCTGATATGGTGGTGTTGGCTAGAGTTCTTCTAGGACTATGACTTCGAGGTAGTCTATACCCCTAGCAAGGGAAATGTGGTGGAAGAATCTCTCAGCTGAATATCATGTTTATAGTTCTTGAAAGAGGTAATGGAGTTATTGGACTCATTACATTTATCCATTGTTGATAGAGATGATGCATCTTACCTCCAACCCATGATTGTTACCCCTCAACTCATAAAATTATGTCGGGAGGCACAACTCGAGGTAACCTGTGGTGAGAATTTACATGCTCAGTTTCCCAAAGGGAATGCCCCTGATGAATATTCGAAAGGTGGGGTACACGTATTTCATTTAGAGGACATAAAATAGTAGTAGTGGAGGCCTCAAGTGGCGAGCTGTATTGGGATATTAATGTGGGTATCAAAGAGGACATCGGGGATGATAGAACAATTTTAATCTAGGATTACATATTGATATAATAGTTGAATGCTTGTTTTGAATCTGTTTTGTGGGTTTTCAATACATTATTTCAATCCCATGTGCATAGTAGGGTTTTCTATTTTCATCCTTGGGGATAGATAAAGGGAGTGATATAGGATATCAATGTACATTGTGATGGGTTTATCTAATATATATAGGGGAAATGATACCACATGGGTTATCATTGATTAACTCACCAAGCCAGCCACATCATATATTTTTGGGAGTATAGTCAGTAGAGGGTTGGGATGCCTCTATGTGCAAGGGATATCTAGAATCCATGTAATCTTATAGATGATATTTTCTAGTTGAGATGATCGCATTATATACTGGTCATGGAGATCAAGGATTGGAAAGAGAAGAACCTCGGTTGGAATTGTATTCCTTTTCTGTGTGTCTGATATCATCAAGAAAATCTCTATAAGAGAAAATGGGGGGGGGGATTCGGGTTTGTTCCATCGCACTCATCTATTTTGATATCCCTTAGTTTTGAATTTGGATATGTAATTTATTATGTTGTGTAGAATGTAATGACTCAAATTTTCCCGATTTAATTTTTAGAAATTCATTGGGAAAATTACGAGAAAAGGTGCTAAGACGATGTGTGATTCCGAGGGATGGGGTTCCTAGAACGATACATCAAAATTTTTTTGTTTTTAAATATTGTTCATGGGTGGTTTTCTTAAAAAATAGAATAATTTCTAAACTAGTTCCTACATCAGAAATATGGGGGCATCGTTGAGCTCAGAGAATTGGCTTTAACCTTGGTGTGACTTAACTATAGTTGTTATAGGTATTATATGGAATTCCCAAAAATGGATGTACCCATAAAAAATTTTTAAATAAATTTGTTTTATTTTAAAAAACTAATATCTCATAAATGCTAACATGGATTATAAATCTGATACCCTCATTGAGTTCATAATTTGGAGCTTTCATTAGCCAGAGCCTATCATTGTCTGTAAATGGTTGATAGTGAATATTAATTTTTGGGTGCTTAAATGAAGAATAAAATAAAAATAAAGTAGTTTATTTTGTTTATTATTTTATTTTTAGCGGCGTTGAAATGCTATGATATAGAATCAAGAAAGCCTATTCTCATTCATGAATGAAACTGTGTGCTGATAATGTAATGTCGTAACGGTAAAGATGAATCGCATGTAACACTAAAACCTGTTTAATGTTGAAACATGTTTAATTATGAAACATTTCTTTTCATCATTAACATTGGTAAGGGATACATGATGATATTAATTATCCTTCCCTATGAGCGCTTGAAATTGTCCTTGGGATTTTCCTCTCATTTGAAAATAATGAACGATAAAATTATGAGAATCAAAGACTTATGAAACGACATATAGTGATGACTCTTGATGAATCTCCAATGGCGATCATAACCTAATATCAACCGATCCAAAATCCATGTAGGGCATGTAATTTCAATTAGATTCATTCTCTATTCTTTATTCATTTCCCTACATTGAATTTGAATCAATTAACAAAGGGATTGATTCGCGGATCATGTGTAGTGTGGGTTGGGATTTATATTGCGGGGTTTTAATCGGTGTTTAACCATGAATAGAGTTGATCTATGATTATAATTTTTGATCTTCTCCCATTATCCAATTATAATGTGGATGGATCACAACTAAAATGAACAAGGCCTATAACCATTCACATTTTTTTGTTATTGTGTTGTGATCACATCTTTCCCAATATCCCTTATCATTTTTCATGGGAACAACAATTAGGAGTGGGATCTAGGATTGCACATGGTGGTGGAAGAAAGGGGAGGTGGTCGGAGGTGGTGGATATGGCCTCTCATAATGAATCACAGTGAGACGAGGACATTATCTCGAAGGCTCGAAGCATGCGAGATATGCGTCCAGGGGTGCTATGATAGACGACCACTGTAGGAGGCCACGACGAAGGGACGTGGCCCATTAGATCCACATAAGACAAATGATTCAACAGTTTCACAAGTCGCAGGAGGCTGCAACAAACTACGACGATGGAGGAATGCAGCTCCCCAGTCCACCTTAGCTGGAAGACCTATGGAAATGTTGCGGGTTCAATCTAGTCACATGGACTAGCCGTGTGAAACGTGGACCGAACGCATTGACCTGGGCATGGATAGTCAGACCATTTCTAGTGGTGGTGAATCGTCCCACATGCGGTGGGATGGGTTGGAGATGGTGGACATGGCCGATATAATGGGACGGGCCCATATGGGGTTGTCTAAGCCCAGTGGGTCTGGTCAAACCATACCCGAACCCCACTAACCCATTTTCACTAAATGTTTCATAATATTCAAACCAAAAGTATGTTACAAAAGTTGTTTATGGTGTTGGGACTCTCATGATGAGGTGGTCATTTTTTAGATGGATTGATTGGTTTTCAAATAACAAGAAAGGGCTAGTATCAATATCTTTGTTTTTATTATGAGGGATCGATGAAGGATCCTGATCTTGTCATAAAGGGTGAAAATAGAGATTGAGATCATTCCCTTGGTCTTCTCTATGAAGTATCGATATAGGATCATGTTCCTATCAAAGATAATGACCTATAATCATAACTGAGTTGTCTAAGTTCAGATTCGACTATGACTACATGGGATTGATAATGAATCATAATAAAATGTCTGGTCGGTCTTCACTTATATTGGTGGTACCTTAGCTAGGTTTTGTAAAATAGGTATCACTAATATTTAGATGGGAACATATCCCCTATCTAGGATGATGTGTCCAGTATGGCCAGGATGACCTCAGAAATCCCTAGGTTCAGGGAACCATATCCTTATATCATGATCAATTCCTTCCTCCGTGACATTACATGACTACGGTGCATCATTTAGTTCTCATTGTTTTCTCTTTGGTAAGAGAAAAAATTTGAACGACCTCTTTGCGAGTGTCTCTGATGACATCATAGTTTAAGGAGTGAGTTCTCCTGGAATGAGCATACATTGAGAAGAATCATGTGAACAAGGATTGTTTGTGATATCATCACTACTTGACATAGAGAGATTGGATGCCTCAGAGAACTTCGTGACATATCGAGACTAGATTTTGACATAGATAATTTTGGTAGAATTTTTTTATATTCTTACTATCAGATAGCTCGTGGAGTGAGATCTCCTAGAATCATGCATGTTACGAGCATGACCATATGGATAGCAGTGGATGATACCTTGAGTCTTGGAATCCTTTATGAGTATAAATGGATTTTCTTATTATATTTTTTGTTTATATATACATGTATTGAGGTGACTATTTCTTCTTATTGGTGTTTTATTTTTGGTCTTTTACTCACCCCTGAATGGGCTTTGCCTGCACATGTCATGTATTGTGTAGACATTCAACTCATTAATGATGTTCTAGGAAGACCAAGACCAGGTGGGGGCTAGTGTGATCAAACAGACTGAGGTGTGTTGCGGTTGCTTACAGACAAAATTCCAGTGTCGTAACTTGCATTTGGATCAGGTTGGGGTTTTTACGGACACACTATTTTACTTGTGTTAAAGTTTCTTTCTTTTTGGTGGGATTGTATTTTGGCCTGGTTGTACATTACTTCTTTTCTTTGTATCGTATTATTTTGTTGGTTTATAGTGGTATGCATGCATTCTATTTAAATTTTTTTTAACTTTCCATCTTTTTTTTGGACTTTTATGTGTGTGTATATGTTATTTGGCAAATACCTCCCATTTTCGGGTTATGACTACTCAACACTAGTTTTTAGTCCCCAGTGTATCAGAGGAGGGCTCGGGTTAGTCATGGCATTGGCCCTGGGGAATGGGTTGTGAAAACCTTAACATTGATTAATTATATTATTTTACTCTTTTTATGTAAACCTATCTCAAGGTCTACCCATTAAAACATAGGCACAATGAAAAATGATGTATGATCCTTTCCTAGGTCTCTATGGTATAACCAATATCACCACGTTTATTAGCCACCATAAGATTAAAGATCCATGCATTAGATAAAAGAATCCCAAATCCTGCTGGGAGACATTATCCATAAACCTATCCTTTGATACCAGTCTATCACAACCCCATCCACTCAAAATAAACAGACCATCTTTCGGTAATGTGGGAAGAGAAATATTGACCCCCAAGTACTTTCAGTAGGCTTTGGGTTGGCGACTAGCACTAAGGGGGTGATTAAAATGAAGATGGGAGGCATTTACCAACAAGATAAACACATGAGAAAGAGAGAGATAAATAAAACACCAACCAAATCTTGCTCAAACTATCATATAAAAGAAACCCAAGTACATAAATGTATTGTTATATAGGAACAACAACAACTAGAAGGGAAACTAAAAGCACAAAAATTAAGTAAAGACGACATCGGCCACGAAGCCCAAATAACTTCTGCAAACCATAAACTAATAGTAATCAACCTGACCTCCTACATGATCCAACATAACGAAAAAATAGTGTATATATATCATGGGTGAATATAACAATATCCACAATAGGATCCCCTCTGGATCCTCTAGTGAACATTTAATGAAAGCATGCTAATGTACAGTGAACAAAAAGTGTAACTAACTCGTCCCATAAAAATATATACAATGTATCCATCCTCACCATGGATACTCTCAACATGTATCACATAAAAGAGTATATTATATAATAAATAATATCAATAGTACCTCAACACCACATCCCCATTATATTTTTACTTTTTCCCAAAAACACATGTCTTGAGAATCTCTCTCCAGAAATGATATCCAACTGACACTTGGGTAAAGCACCACAATATACACCTCATTCAACACACCACCACATCCATATAACTAAAAATAAATAGGTAGTTTCTATGACCCACCATATATTTCTTAATGTGTATCATACATCAGGTATTATTCCTCAAGCCATTAATACCCATTCGCATAGCAAGGATCCTCAGGCCATCACAACCTATTCAGGTTATATCTATAGTAGTCCTTAGGAAACTATATCCAGAATAAATTTGTGTGAAATAACCATAAGATATGGCACCCTTATATACATATATTTGGGGAAAACTAACCATCATACATACCAACACAAGTAACTACAAATAAAAAATAGTAAATCCAAAGGTGGTAGTCAGCCAAACATCCTCCCATAAGGTTGTTGATTAAAACACCCCATGGCTCGAAATCCCAAAGGTGTCAGTTTCCATAAATGAAAATGTTGTGTAGCATATTGAAATAATAAGTACATGATATATTATATCTCACAACCATAATATGGGAATAACTTAGTCATAGACTCAACTGCATCTAATGTCTATCAAACTCTGGGTGACCACAATTAAGAATATATATCATATAATCACACTAACATTTAAAAAGATACATAAATTTATGTGATCCCTTTTTATGAGTTTCACCTCATATTAATTAATTATTTTACCATTAATTAGACATCATTATATCCACATTACATCACATTACCATTTTATCAAATATAGAAGCCTTACAGGATTAAGAAACCAAAATAGATAGCTTCTCATAATTACAACCTCATCATTGCATCTCATCAAGCACCAACAGAACGGGTTAAACATTTGTTCATTTTTTAATAACATTACAACATTCCATATTCCCAAATATTGTTTAAAAATATTCTACAATAAAAAAAATATAAGGGGATCAAGACTGTGAGTAGTTGAACTACCTATCGAGTGTTTTCCACCTATGTTAGGATTGTATACTCATCCAACCATCAGAATATAATCATAGAAAGAATGTGTCATACCACATGCATATTCACCTTTCTTGGATGGAGAGTAGAAAAAACAATCTTCCTCAAGAACTGGGTCAAATAAAGAACATAAACAAGATATAGATTCAACCACAATCCATATTTTATAACCATAAATCCTAGATTGAACCCTTTCTGTCATCTCTGGTGTCTTCCCTAACACCACATGCATAAACCAATGCATTTCAACACCCCAAGCAACAATTAATACAGAAAAAGCTAGTCCTCCCTACCCCATGTACTAGAAAATCCCTCAAAGATGAGTCATCCCATTCTCATGTCACCTCTGGGCCCCCATCCCCCACAAACCACAAAAGAACTATATGCTCAGTCATATCACAAGAAGCAGGAAACAAACAAGAAACCGAGATTGTAGTCATAAAACATGGCATTCAGACATCATAAATTAGGATCTCTCATGACTACAAAGTATAAGGGACATTTACTTTACAAGAATGTTGTCAAACCATACCCAACTATTTAATTATATTTCATCACATATATGGTTCTTATTCGATATTGAATTAATCTATTTATTGACACATGTTCCAACTATAGGAAACCTAATCAACTAGAAATCATAGCCATCAAAACATAATTTAAAAATTAATTTAACATGAATTTAATCCATTTTTAAATAAGCCTCAACATGCTTCAGGTTTTTAGACCAATTCAATTATACAAGAATATCTGTGTCAATTTTATTTTCATCAAATTTATACAACAACAGCCAGATCCATCAAACACGCCACATTAATATTTTAGCCAATTAATTTTAAATTAATCCTAGATTTACATTCCTTTACAATTTCAATCAATAAAAAAAATGATAAACCAATAAATTCATATATATCACTTTTTTACCAAATCAAGAGGGAAATTGTTATTAAGAAAACAGGCATAGGCATCACTATGCGATCAATAATAATTATTTAATATGTTCTAAATATATAATTAGAACAATTTCATAGGGATCCAATTGTATAAAACTTGCTAAATATATGATGGTATGAAAAGTAATAGAGACGTTATGAATCCCCTTCCTCAAAATTTCATTGACATGTTTGGTACGAGAACTGAGGCTTCCATCAATTATCTCTGCTGTGTTCACAAATCTCATTGGACTCGCAAAGGTGTTTGTCACTGGATTGCGATTGTGGTGGGAGCACTGCGAACCCATTTTCTGACCCAACATTGCACAACCATAACATCCAATCTGTAACTCCATTTGCAATCCGAGACCACTCAAATAAAAGCTTTTGAAATGGACTATTCTCATTGATCATGTATAGAGGCAATTGGTGCATCTTGTGGTTGTGTTTTCTAGTTCCAACCGATGTATGAGATCATGATGTCCAATAATTTGTCACTTCCATCAATGATAATTTAGTTATTATTATACATGAGATTACAATAATGATATTATCACTAGATGCATTTTGTTTATTATTTATTTATTAAATTTCAGGTGTTTTTATATATTTACCATTCTATATTGATTATTCCTTATAATGTTATGTTGGTCATGATATAGATTACATGGAATGTGTTTTTTGTTATTTACATTTCTTTTTTTATTATGATAATCATCTATTTAAAATTGAATCACTATTATATTTTTTACCATTCAATGATGTTTGTGCTTACTCATTCATTATAGCTTCTGTTATACGTATATCTTAATGATCGTTTAAGATCTCCCTTATTTTCTATCCCTTCCTTTATATCCATGAAGTGTACTATGATAATAGTCGAGGATATTAAATCAGTAATAATGATTTTCATGAAAAATATTGTGTTGTAATTTGTGACTTCAAAAGTAATATTGGAGTCATGTATATATCTAGTTTACCAAGACCAATAATTAGTAAATCCATCATATTTAACGAAATATATTTTTTAAAATTCTTTATACTTTTTGATATTCCGATTTATACTAAATGATTATTTTAGATTAAATTGCACACTAAAAATGATTATGTAAAATTTCATGCAACAACAACCTTATCTTGTAATACACACACACTGAATTAAATGAAACATAATATTCTATTAAAATATTTATATTTAATATGATTTTTATCACATAACTGTTAGAATGATAGGTATGAATAGGATTATCTATGTTCAAAAATAGTTTTCAACATATAAATATAAATATAATTCTTTCGTTACAAATTAATTAGAGATAAAAACTATATGGAAATAAAGGAATCAATTTCTAAAAATTAATTTTTGGAACATAACATCATTATTACTCAATAATTCACTGAAATAAATTTTGCTGAATTATTTTAATTATATAAAAATATTTTTTTCCAATTAACTAGTTAACATTCATTTTATTTGTCTTCAATATGAGAAATGAATATAATAAATATAATGTTATTCTTAAAACTCCATTTTTCTAAAAATGACTTTTGTCGATGTGTTTCTATAAATATTTAAATAAATTAAAAAACTATTAGAAGTTTTATTTTCAAATATAATATTCACTATTTAAATAATCACAGTAAAATATTATTAGTTTTAATTTTTTATAAACCTATGAATATATTAATTTTCTAATGAATTGTGTAAAATACAATGTTTTAATTAAAAACCTATTATAAGGTTAAAATAATTTTAAATATCAATTATATTTTAAATTTATTGTAAAGTAAAATTATGAAAATTATATATCTATTAAAAAAAATTTTTTATTGGGATAAATTTTATATAAAAATTTGATATAATAACAGTCTAAATATTTGAACATTTTTCCTTTGAAAACATGATTTCTAATCGTGTCTATGGGATAATTTAAAAATTAATATTTTACAATCTTGTGAATTTATTTTTAAAAAATTAATTCAATATTATTTGTTTTAATAATATATATTTTCAAATATTTTAAAATTGATGTTTTACCAAAATAAATAATGAAAATCGGGAAAAAAATAATTACTAAAAAATTGTCGGAATTTGTTTTCTGTGGGATAATCGAATAAATTGATTTTCAAAAATCCCTAAAATATCAAAATATAATTTATGGGAAGATTTCCCCCATTTCTGGTCTTAGGACTAGGAATAGTCTATTTTGGATCCATTTTCATTTAAAAAATATATGGTTACTTTTTTATTATAATAATTACGAGTGTGTCGGTCACCTTAATTATAAAAGGTCACCACAATCCCAAATTCCTCACTCCTTAAAAAAATTTATCAAAACAAAACATCCCAAAAAACATCCCAACATCCCCCATTATTAATAAAATCTTTAGTTTTAAAACTGATACCTCATAATAAGGCTTTTAGTGTCATCCTATATATGTTAATTGATGAGGAGATAACATTCTTAAAATATCTTATTTATTATATTTTTAATTCCACCTAATTTAGCTATAATTAAACCATTTTAATATAATAATATTAGTTTCATTGATATAATTACATTTTTATGTAAATTTAATGACATAATATATTCTTCACTTCCATAAAATGGGTTGCAAAATCATATCGTGTGTGTACTACAATCTACAATCTCATGATCCGATGTCATTCGTGTTTTTACTACCACCTCTTATGGTCAGGAATGAAGATGGATATATAGTATATATATATTTTTTATAACATAATTATAATTATTTATTTATAATATCTATATAAATTTCCAATTTTCATTCATTAGGGGATATAGTAGTGTCTCTCTTCTGTACAATGGACTACAACCTCACGAAGAGATGTGATTCATTTTCACTAAAGATTGTCATCGAAGATAATGAGGAGAACTTTAATGGGTATATTTAATATAAATTAACTAATTATTATATTCATGACATATTTATCATTCCAAATTCATAAAATATCAATTTATTTCAATAATTTTCACTCACTAAAAGATTATAATGTCATTCTTTTACATGCGAATTACCATCATCATAAAGTGAGGTGACTCCCTTTTAATCACCACACCACATGGATGATATGTATAATTATATTTATTGAAATAATATTATATAAATTATTTTATGATAAATATTGAATGATATGATATTACTTAAGTCTTTTCTATAATTATCGTTAAAAAATGAATATGTTACTCTTTTATATGTATGGAAAATTATCTCCATGAGCATAACATACTTCATTTCCCAAAACACCCTATTTTGATAGCTCATAAAAGAGAAATTTATGTATAAATATGATAATTATATCAATGTTATTGATAAATGGGTAAAATTTCAAGGATAAAATTAATAGTAACTAAAAAAATCAAAACATAAACCAAAAAAATTGGTTATTTCATGAAATGTGATTTTTACAAGGAATTGATATTAAACAAGTAATAAATGGGAATAAGTAAAACATATATTATATGATGATTATAATTATGGTTATTTGATATAATTATGATAACCATATATTTATTAAATAAGAGTATTTAATGTGTACAATGGCTGTTGAGAAATATGTTAAGGGACTTCCTCTTACATTTATTTTTTATAAGAAATAACCCAAAATCACCATGCTTTAAAATTATATTGTGAATATACATTCTATAAATAGTTTTTATGATTCATATCAATAATTTTTTTTGTATTTTCATATCCAATTTTTGAGTGTTCAATTGTGTGGTTTATGATTTATGAGTTGACAAATAGGATAGGGATTTTTGTCTCAATTTTTTCTGTAGGACATAAGTTAAGTTATGCACCTATCTTCTTATATGAGGTGTATATACACCCAATTTTATATTTTATATATTTATTATTATTATTTTAATTATATTCAAATATTAATTTTATTTTATTTTTTCATTGGGATTAGGATTCAGTGTTACCAATGTTGGAATAATTTTACGTTATAATGTCATCATTTATCAGTATTTTAAATGATTATTTTTATAATGAAAAAAATATTATTATCTATCTCCCAATTAAATCAATATGATTCTTATGCTATAGTTATTTATATATAATAATATTTTTTTCCATTCATTTTTGTATTTTATGTACTCAATAAGTTTGAAAAATATTTTTTTATGAAAAAAACATGTATTTCACTCTAGAGTCAAAAAACGTTATTCAAAAAAATACATTTTTTAAAATAATAAAATTTTTAATTTAATTATCCATATAATTTGTTAAAAAAATTACCCATGCATAAAATTTTAGGTGATGTTTATTATGTAATATTCAAATCATATTAAAAACAAATCGCATTTTTATTTAACCAAAATATCAATGCAGTCTTTCTATTGATGTGTACAAAATTAACCAAATTTCCTTTCATCTTGATCATTATTTTTTATGATGAATTATTTCTAAATTTTCATGTTGGTTTTCAAAAGAACAGATTATTAATATATGTTATATTTTTAGAAGTGTTTTTAATGTGGGACAGATATTTTCCACATGAAATGTTTTAATCAATTTCAAAGATTATTTTGTATGTTTCAAATATTATTTTCCATGAAATAAAATTCATAAACATTTGGTGTATTATAATTTTTTAAATTTTATTATTGAATTAAATATAATTTCTTATATAAATGTTACAATTGATATTACAAAATCATTCTCTGAGTAATAATACATCCTTTGATTTATCTTTTTATTTGTTAAGGATCTGAAATAACTATACAATTCATATTATGTTCCCTAAATGGTATTTTTTGTGATTATTTTTTTATGAAGTCTATATCTTTGATAAGGGTTGTTTCATGATAAAATGTGGAAATTATTAGGGAACACACTTATCATCCATGGGTTTTTCTATGATGAATGGTTTTTTGAAACCAATTTCTTTTCTTGGGTTCAGATATGATGAATGTTTTTGATATGCAAGCACACAAATTTTTTGAATATGTGATTGGTTAGACACATAACATCTTCTAGTTCATTCGGAAATTATTTATTCGTATGAGATCAATGTGTAAAAATAAGGTTTTTTCATTCCCAAAAAATGATTGTACATGGTACGTTATTCCTAGAAAAAAACCATTGGGTACATAACTGGTTATACCGTGCTTGAGATAATGGGGTAAACTTGATGTTATCATAAGACCTAAATTAGATGGTACATAAGAGGTTATCCCAAGACCAAAACCTATGGGTATATGGGAGGTCATCCAATACCTAAAGAGGGTACACATATGATTAAAACAAGCCTAACATGTTATTAATGCCTTGTTATACATCCATTACATTTGTTATTTTATTTTAATATTTATCCCACAATTCTATGTCTTATGAAAATGTCATTCTCTCATGGATAATTTATTTGTTTTCCATTTTTTTAAGGTCTTAAAAACATAAAATATTTATTCCTTGAATCAATATTATGATCTTTTACTTGTAGGGTATGGTTTTAAAATGTTTTGCTAATGTTCTCAAACACTTATGCTTGCTTACATATCCTACTTGATTACCCATTCTTGTCATCTGACATTGTCTATTCTTATGGTTCCATTCCCCATGTTATGTTTAAAGATTTTTTTTATGAGTATCAAAGGGATGATAGTTATGGAAGACAATAAATATATTTCATGAATAAATAATATTCAGTCCGAATATTCAAGTGGCACAAAAACATTATAGTCCATAGTCATCTGTCAAGGTAAGGTAATGAATATTCATCTAAAAATATGTAATATCTATGTATTAGAATCCTACATTTCTATAGTTTGTTTCATAAAGTTGGATTAGTTATCCATTGGATTCTAGGATGATAAAACCATAGTGATATACTTATCTATATTTATATGGATATATCTAGGAATATCTCAATGGATATGTCTAATGATGAGTTACTATAATATATCCTAGTATTTTTTTTAAAAATGGAGTGAGTTGTTTCCATGAAATATCATCCATGTATCGACACATCTTCTGGATATATCATTTTTATAGAAGTACATAGGGGTAATAACTCTGGAAAGGGGGCATTGAGATTGAATCAATTGTCACCCAGTGAATGAAAATGTAACTTTCTACACAATTGGTTTAATACTCCTTTGGAATATTATTTAGAAATTAATAAAATCATTATTATCCATTATGAATGATTAATATAGATGATGTAAATGAATGAAAAAGGATAAACCTAAGGAATCATATTTTAAAAATAAGGTGCCATTATTTATAAATCATGGATTTTATTTTCATGATTAATAGTTTTCCATTATGACTAGTGTTTCTAAAAATATGTTTTTTAAATTTAGTCAATGGAGGTATCCCCAAAGGAAATATTTTAACATTGAATGTGATGTATAACTTTATGATGAGCAGACAAATGGGAAGATTATTGTAGTGAAGGGTGTTGTTATTGTTATTAATATGGTGTCATGGAAAATGATTGAAATTGTGAACCTTAACCAACTATTAGACTCACCAAATTAGTGAGTGTCAATGTTCAGTAAGAGTTTTTTTTAGTGGGTAACGTGGAGTAAAGAATATTCATTTTCATATATGTCACGAATATATAAATAAGAACATTTGGGCTTGTCTAGGTTGGATTAGAAGTTCTTTCATGTGTGGATAAGAAAGTCACAAAGAATGAAATGTCTAAGGAAAAATGAAAAATATCATTTAATGCAATGGAAGGGAATATTATTCTCCCTATTAAATCATCAATGGATGAATTTTTAAAGTTTGGAATGTATGAGAATGGTGATAATCAATTTACTACGGGGAAACATCATGAAGAGACTTAGCATGTATGCATGAGAAATAGTTTTACTATTGACAATGAAGACACTAAAAATGTCATATTAAGAGAAATATATTTTAAGGTATGTGATAATAATGCATGTTTAATGGTTTGAGAATGATATGGGATGATTGAATTATTAATGTATTGGAATTCATGAATTTTTAAATATATAATGATATATTAGTATGTGCTTTCTATTAGGTATTTGAAATAATGTGTCGAATGATAATGATAACCTATAAAAGTTACATAATAGAATCATTATGTTTTATGTAAACACATGATTAAGATAATGATAACCCATAATATTTTCCAAATATTGAGATACTGATAGTGGTATAATAGACAATTGATATGGATATAGTAAATTTCAATGGAACTGATTAATGGTTTGATAACAATGTGGTTTATGCTATAAATGATGGATTTTACATCATTTTGGATTTATGTAAAATATAAAATAATATGTTCTTATATAAGGAATTAAAAAGCATGTATGTTTTAAACATGTTGTGATGGTAACTATGATTATTAGTGACATTATTTATAATTTATTTCATTTTAATCATTTCTAAGGGTCAGAAGATTAACAATCTATGTAATAGTTTTTGTTCAACATTGGACAATGATTTAGATATTAACATACTACTTCACCATATTATATTTTATTAATATTTGATTTCATATGAGAACAATTTTATTGTTATTAAAACTAAAGACATATGGAATTACTTATCATTTTATCAATGGATAATATCATCCACTACTGCTTGTAGTGTAAAAAAATTCACCATTTTATCAAAGAGTACAATATGATGTTGATATTGATCATGGAACATACAAAATGAGTGATTTTTCTATGAATTGGAATGAAATCATGTAACTATTCCATCTTTTAATTTTTTTTCCCAAAATTAGGTAAATGATCATGAAATTACATGATGATATTTTATCACCATTTTTTATGATAGAAAAGGCCTTCTTCATTCCACTTTTTTTCTATGGTTTTGTTTCTGTTAACCTTCTCTGGATCACATTCTTTCTTATGATCAAATTTCCATTTCACTTTCTGTAATTATTTTTTATTTTCACCCATGCCCTTCTATCCATTTTATTTTAATTTTTACTTATATTGAAACCTTATTATGAGTTACTTTAGGAAACTTGTATGCTTACATATTACCTTTTAGAGGGTTTTATAATATTCATTTACACAATAAGGGATTTAATGATGTAATTTTCAAAATATGCACCATTGATGACCAAGATGAATTTTGAAGTAGAAATTAATTTTAAGGGGGGTAGAATGTAACAGACATAGAGTTTATGATTTTATTAAAATTAATATTATATTTAAAATATTTTAAATTAACAAAAAAACTATTATTATCTTGCATGAAATGAAACGTTTGATTTTTTATTCTATTAGACACAACACTGATCTTATCATGCATTATACACAACACTGAGTTAAAAAAACATGGAATATTATTAGAATATTATTATTTAATATTATAGTTATCACATATCCATTTTGATGGTGGTTATGAATATGATTAGCTAAATTTTGATGATATATGGTCTACACATTTAAATAAAATTAATTATTTTGGAAAAATTAATTATTTTTAAATATTTTGGATATACAGAAAATTATTCTAAAGAAATGATTTTTATTCACACAAACCCATTTTACCTAGATAAATAATGAAAGTAATATTGTTTGAATAATTTTAATATATTTTCTATAAAATATATTCAATCATCTTATTACAATTCAACTTATGTATTTTCTAGACAATACATTAGAATAAATCCAATTTTATGCTTAAAATTGTATTTGTCTAACATGATGTTTTGTAACATACTTTACGAACATATTATAAAAATATTTTTTAACCTATTAAATTTTTTTTTGGAAAAATATTAATTTATAAATCACTATATAACAAATATCGTGGAGAATGTTTTTATTTTTTTCTGAATATTTAGAATTTTGGAAGAATAATAAATAATACTAAGTTTAAATTAAAACTTTTCTTTTCAACTAAACTAATTATAATGATAAATTATATTTTAAATTGAAAAAAATATTATTAGTTCATCTATATAACTATTAATATAGTTTAGTTAATTGGAATCAATTTAATTTTCAAATTGGATATAAAAACCTTGTAATGTTTTAAAGATTTTCTCTTTAGAATCCCACCCTCTCTTCATGTCTTTAGAATAATTTTATATTAAAATTTTCCCTTATGTAAATTGTGTATGGAACGAAGATTAAATAATTAGAATCATAATAGTGTATATTATATAATATGTTCAAAATTGTTTCCAAAATGAATATTTAAAATGGTAAAAATTATATACTATTCTAAAGGTAAAAATGGATTTATAGGATGGTAAAAAAATATAGGGGTGAAAATGGATGAAATACATATCTAAAATGTATTTCATTGATATATTTCGACCCTATACTCTCTAAATCACTATAACAATCCATTTTTGATAATTTAATAATGTAGAAAATGTGGGTACATGTTTTTCTTTCCAAATAATAATATTGTTTCACTCACCTCACTTATAAAAGGACTCCCCCTATAATCTATTTCTAAAACACTAAAAATACTGTTTATTATATAATTTCTAAAAAACCCACTTTAAAACATCATTAATTTCTTACAAGAATACTTTTTTTGTGCATAAATACAATATAGTAAGAATTTTTGTGAAAGCTAAATAATGTTACTCAAAAAATATATTTCAATGTTCGATGGGAATTTTTTTTGTATTTCTTAGTAAACAACTTCAAATAACTATAATAATATATTATATAAAAACCCCATTATACTTAATATAGTGAAATTTTTAATGTTTAGTTCATTAATTACAACCATTTACACCTCTACAAAATGGGTTATGAAATTACTGTTTTTAGGAATGGAAGACTACCGCCTCACAAAACAATGTCGTTCATTTTTCGATTACCATCTATCACGATTGACTATGATTATTTATGTGAAATTAATATTATATATTTATAACATAATTAAAACTCAATATTTATTATATCATATATAACTTTTTAATTTTATATTTTTTGGGGATATGTTAACGTCAATACTGTGTACGAAGTAAAACCACCTCATGAAGCGATGTGATTCGTTTTCCATTAAACATTACCTACAAGATAATAAGGATACTTTTACTGAATATATGTGATATAATGAAATATTATTGATATTCATGACATTTTTATCATTAATAATGGTTATTATATCATTTTTCTACTTATAATTTCACTCATTGTAATAAGGTAAAATTGTTTGTTTATTTTCACACTATAGCCTTTATAAAGCATTATGACTCTATTTTGATCACTAAACCACATGAATTATATGTATAAGTATATTTAATGTAATATTTTTTATTTTTTATTTTTTTATTATTTCACCCTATAAATATATCATATTACTTTCCTCTTTTCCTTAGTGATTGATGTAAAATGGAATCATTACTGATGCGTAAATATGGCCTACCATGTTCATGACCGTAACATAATTCATTTTTCTAAACCATCATTCATTTTTGGTTTTAATATTATAATTGATGTACAAGAACAATTATTATTTAATTATTATTATTTTTTATACATTGCATCCATTATCAACGTAAGGTAATCAAAAATAAAAAATCAAAACATATACGAAAAATATAGTATATGGTACCTCAAACGTGATTTTAAATAGGAATTGTTAGTAAAATGATAATAATATGTGATTATTAAAACATATATTATATGATATATTTAATTAATATTCATAAATAGATATATATTAATTTTGGATGAGTTTTACATTACAATCTAATCATTTTTCATGGGGTTTATTTCTCACATCGTTTGAAAATTATTTTCCATCCAAAACAGTGTCTTTAAAAAATATTTTCAAAACTATTATTAAATTTTTTGAAATGATTTATGAAAGGAAATTTTAGCAAATAAAAATTTAATTAAAAATATTAATGGAATCATCCTTTAATTATACAAATAATATGTTTCATCGTTGGTCTGATAAGCCAGTCGATCAAGGCTAATAAGCTGGGTGACACTAACTACTATATGCACACCTCCCTGAATTGGAAAGGCTTCTATATAGAAGATATGGTTTAAAGATATAAATATGGGTAGCTATACCCTATGTGGAATGACTTAATTATGGTTTTATTATGAATATATAACAAATCAGCAGGAGTAAATAAAGACTCAATAGAGTCGAACAAGACCTTCCAACGATGGAAGCACATTCAATAAAAAGAAAAAGAGGAATCATATTTCCATAAGTAGTTGAAATAAATAAACAAGAATTTTATTTAAGTTTTATCACTAAAATAAATAATTAATACTATATAAGTAATTCAGATAATATCTTCATAGGTTCACTAATAGATGACCATTGTAGCTACATACATATAAGTATACTGAGACAAATAGATAAAATAAAAATATAAACCCCAATAGAGGAAATACCACAAGGAACCATTCTCAAATCCATTCCAAAAAGCTACTCAAATCCATTTCGGGTGCATAGAACAATACCAAAATATAAAATCATAATGTCTAAAAATTCTTTGAAGGGAATGTGTAGGTGTGAGCACGTGTCTCAGTACTGTACCACCCAAGTGCCATACCAAACAAAAGTTTTTAAGAAGGCGTGAATTATAAAAAAAATTAATGTAGCACAATAAAATTCAATTAAAAAATGCATCTCTAGTGCTCAAAATCCACCATGAAACATCTGCATGTCTTAACCAAGGTTTAAATATATATATCAGTGATGATCAATGGCCCAGAGGACATGGTATCCCCCAATGTCATATATCTCAGGTGTTCCCTCGAGTTCCACCTCTGAATAAGAAACATGGAACCTCATGTGTCTTGAAACCTAATGTCATGAACAAATCAATGGTGTCTTGATAGAATGCCTAACATAATAATAATTGGACCCTTATACCCCTGCTCGGAAGCACTCATCATCTCAAAGCTGGACATCTAGAGACATGGTGATATCTATCCCCCATTAAAAATTACTATAGTCTCATAGATAGAGATCATGAATAATGGTGATCTCAATGCTAACAATAATATTACATTTCCAACAACCCAATATATTGAGTCTGAACCAAAACTGATATCCTCAACACTATCATGTGAAGGCTCCTCACTTTCCTCATTCCTTTATAAGGAAATAACCCCTAAAAGAAATATTATGATGCATTATCAGAGGCCTCTACCCACAAGATTTGTCCAAAACACTTCATCAATGAGTCAACCTATGTGAATAGAACTACATTGAGTACCTTGGCCATCATATTTTAGTGTAAATCCACAATTTATTACATAATCACCTTCTAATCGACACCTTTTCCCATGAATCCATGTTGCTCAAGTCTGATGGCTAGGAAATCCATCATAATAATAAGTTCCCTCACTATTATATCTTATCTTCCTAAATTTTACATCCACGACTCCCAATCCTATGATCAACATCACAAAAAAAATACAAGGCAATCCCAACAAGATATCCATGTAACCTCAATCCTGATGGCCCAGCCACCTCAAACCCTCATTCAGTGATCATCATGATCCAATGGATCATAGTAGCCTGAACATAATAAATATATAAATAAATTCACATTAAAAAGGAAATTAAATTTTATACAATTGAATTTAATAAATTAAATATTTATAGAATTTTGATTTAATTAAATATTACAATCCTAATTAAACCAGTAACTCAAATTATACAATGAACACACCTCCGCCTTATTACTTAAGGTGTTCGATAACCTCCAACCTGAAATCACACTTATAAACAAGGTGATGACATTCCAAAAGGCATACCTTGTGGTTATGTGATCAATATAATATCAATAAATCAGTATAAAAATGTTCTTTCTAAAATACCCAACAATGCACAAAAATAAGCATACCAAATCATCCACAAAAACACAAGGAAAGGAACATACCACATACCTTGGACTCGTATACATAGGAATGTATGTTATTGGCATCTACTTACAATAAGTTTGGAAGAAATAAAATATTTAGCACTCTGTAATAAAAAATCAAAATGAAATAGGAGAACATGTGTGATAAGCCTCACATATATGGTTCTATTGAATCTAATTAATCGGTGAATAGATCCCAACTAATAAAGATAGATCCAAATGAAGGGGGGTGAAATGGTGGGTTTAGTCCCACTATGTGTGACCCATTGGATAAAAAGGAAGAAAAATAAAGGACAATAGGAGAAAGGGGGAGTAATAAAATTTTAATTTCACCCCATAAATAAGGATTTATGGTTATGTAAAATGTGCACAACCTGTACGTGATATATTGAATTGGTACTGACTATGTGGAACTACCCACGTAGATTGTTGTAATTTTTTCCCTTACTATGCACAAACCACATGGGTGCCTCTACAAAAACTATTGACATGACCACATGGTCGTGTGCCCCTCTTATAGGGTTTCCCACAAACCATTTTGATTTCTAATATGGGTTGCACAGTTAGCTGGAAGGGGATACATAGTATTCCCCAAACCGTGCGCATTGACCTACAACACCAAAATTGGTCTTTGGGCCTCCAACGCTCCCAAAACCCATTCCAAACACTCAAGGATTCATATAAACCAAAAAATATGTTAAAAAACATGATATTATATTCAGGAAACTCTCATAATTATCTGATTATACAAAATTAATAATTTTCATAAGAAAAAATTCAAAAATTCAAAAATATATAGGTTTTCAGCCAAATTCAAAATCTCGTGACATCATAATCTCCCACATTAACATAGATCATCCCAGAGCTATTGAAGAAAACCTGGAGATGATACTGAATAAAACCATCTTAGTGAAAACAACCTGGACTTCCCCAATCACAAGGGAACTTGTCAACTACTTCACAGGGGGATCCTCTTCATAGGAGTGAGTTACCCAGGTCCATCCTGACAAAAAATCAAATAAAGGAATGGTCCAATGGCCAATTTCGCAACTCAAAATACCTCCTATGATGCATCTTCACTCCCACACATAATCAAGTTATCCTTTTTAATATCATACACCCATCACAATCGGAAACTTTATTGGTTCCCACATCATTCCCATGTCACACATATAACCAATGATCACCTATACATAAATAGGTACTCAAATTCAACCCTCATTCCTCACACCATAACTATTATTGCACCACAATATTTCCAAAATTATGCACACCTCAGGTCACTCATATCCAGAAATTCTAAAATTTAGAAATAGATTCCACATATCTCATATATACATATATCACACACTCCATTCACTACCAACCTACTAGAAATAATCTGGTTAGCCTATTACTTCTAAAATGAACAAAGTACACCAAAAATGAACATTCCTAAACATGTCATCCAATGTAAGAAAAAGAAAATAGATATGACCTAAAAATTATTAGGACCATCATTAGATCACCAGCATGATCAGCACCTAACAACTCAAAGACATGCACCTATCCTGAAGCTCAAATATATGAAGCATGGTCTCTCGATCATATGGGACTAGAGATTGGCCACTAATCCCACTACTAGGTACCTCTATCACTACCACGACCTCTATGTTTTTTTGATTCTTGACAATAGTCACCTAGTACCAATATTGATCTGAACTCGAATCCTTGAGTCTGCACTAGTCTGCGAATACCGGTTGTCTATGATGGTTTCTTGTCGAACCTCTCGATATGCCTGACCTATCCACATTTCTGACACTCTTTTGTTTTCATTTTACATTGTCTTTTGAAATGTTATTTCCTTCTATATTGATTAAAAAGTCGAAAAAACCCACTGTGAAGTGGTATTACTATGTTCATGACATAGATTCCTTATTGGAACACATATCGACATTGCTAGCTTCCCTCTAAAACATCACAACAGAAATTACATGAAGCCATCATCCAGATTGAGTTTGAGATATCATTCAAGTTACCCCCAGCTATGATCAACTAGTTCACCTCCTCAAAGAATGATGAGAACATAAATATGTCAACCTACACATGAATGGTAGGACATTAACCATCGTGGAATAGACTCACCCTCATGGTGTCATCCCACACTATACTAGGTTCATAACAAGACAATTCTGTGAACATCACTATATAGTACATAATGGACATGTCACACTAATAGAGGCTAAATATCATCCAATCCCTCTATACCCTCATTGTCATTGGAAAAAAATACTCAAAGAAACATACATCAATGTCCTTCAAGATCAGTCTCTCTTATCTGCCTACATGCACCTAGACCTCCCACTAGTGCTTAGCCAGTCCTCTGAGCATATTGGTAGCCAGTTCACCCTCTAAATTGGAGGTATCTCTAGTCACTCAAAGATCATATTCATTGATTTGATCTAGTTCTCGGCAACCTATGAACCACCCTCATCCTAGAAATGTGGCATGAGTTAAGACTTTAAATCCATAGTAAGTTATTCGCTTGAAATATATTCTCCCTAAGAACCCCTTTCGATCCCCAGTACCACAAATACTAGGGTCACTCAAAGATTCTCATTCATCCATGGACCAAACAATGTCATGTCTGGTGGCTTCCCCACCATCACTGGAATCTGACCATAAGCCCTACCCTAGGATTTTAATTGAGCCTGTACCTAATCTACTAACCCTCAGGGGTCTCAACATGCTCCATCATGAACAACACCCTGTCCTCATTTTCCTTACACTCCATCCATGGAATTTAGTTGGTAACCTACTAAATACTATTAAAATGGCCAGAAAGTCCATAACATATATATAAATATCACATATAAGAAAATATGTAATAGTAATCGCATCCTTGCTACACATAACATTTCCTATCGCAATAATGCCACATGGAATCCGTCGTCATGACCACTTTGACCATCACCAAAAGGCCAATGTATCAAATTAGAATTGTGTATCTCCCATCCTGACAAATCACATCATCCTAAAATGATGACCACATCACCAAACCAGGATATCTATATCACACAAAGCCATTGTAAATTATTTCTCTTATAAGAACATGGCCCATTTCATATGTCACAAAAAAGTAATATATATATATATCAGGGAATATAAAATTAATAAATAATTTTACATTTCAAATGATATTTTCATAGGAACATTTGTATTCAAAATATAATTACCCAAATATGTTCCTAATCAAGAGAAAAAATGTAAATTTCATTCCAAACACACCATTCCTTAACAGTTAAAGGATCCAAATCTCATTACTTATCATATCAAGACATTAATTCCAAGTCAAAACAATTAACCATCACATTTAAAATAATCCACTCTTGGTGGAAATCAAGCCAACCATAAAATGAGAATAACATAACGTCAATTCCTACACACGGTAACATGGTATGTACCATGTAAATGGGACTATAAAAACAAATGAATTGGATGTGAATCTAGTTAAAACTATATTCTATTATATAATCTAACATAATCAAAAGAGTTATACCAATATAAAATAAAAGTAAATGCATTCTTGATCTCATTAGTAGTTACCCTTACATTGTTACTAAATCCAATTGAAAAAATATATAATAACACATTTTGAATCCAAAACCCAATAAGCCACCAGGACATTGCTATCAGAATGGGTGCCACCATCCTTAGGTGCGCCTTCCAAAATTCGAAAGGAGACTGACTAACAGAATGTGTGTTAATATGGAAACGTGGGGTGGCTATACTATTCACTGAATTATATAATAATGGTTCATGTACAAATATAAAACTACGAAATGGAAGGAACTAGAGTCTCAGAGGGATTAAAATAGATCACAAAGTGGAGGTATAACATTTATTAATTTGCAATAGCATAAGAATTATTTTATATGTACTATAAATAACTAAACAAGGCAAACATAACCCTTGTTGCACTAAAATAGGGCATTTATACAAAAAAGGGCATACATATAATATCTAAAGATGGTCTCTAATGGATGACCACATTAGCTACATACATATAAGAATAATGAAACAAATATATAAAAATAGAAAAGAAACTCCAAATGAGGATGGACCTCAATTTCCCATGCAAACATCGAGGCCAAAAAAACTACAAAGAACCTGCCCCAAAGCTTGAACCATTACTTGAATGTAAAATATTAATGTCTACACTCTACCCAAAGGTCTTGTATATGTTGTGAGAACGTTTCTTAGTAGGGTACCATTCATGTGTACAAACCCAATGTATATGTTTATACATGTGTGAATTATAGTTATAATTACAGAATATCAATGATATTCACATAAAAAAACATCCCTAGTTCTCAACAGCCACCATGAAGCCTTTACATGACTCAACCAATGGAGGAATATATGTAGTGGAGAGGATCCATGTCCCATGGACCATGTTTTTCCCTAATATCATACATCACTGGTGAACCTTCAGGTTTCACCTCCAAATTGGAAATTCAGAACCTTGGGCCTCTGAACACCTCATGTCTCAAACTAATCACTGATGTCTCAAAGGCACACCCAATCAAAAAGGAAATGGTCTATTTAACACCTTCTCAAAATCACTCATCAAAATAAAGCAGAACATCTGGAGGCATAGTGATATCTCTCATTGATATAAAATAATTTTTGGCTCATAGTACAATGTCTCAGGCAACGAATGTCTCCATCACCCAAAAATATTCTAGGCCCAACAACCTTAGTATGGTGAGCCTCATCCCCCTACTAATAGCCTCAATGTTATAACCCGAAGGATCCACACCTTTTTAATCACTTTCTATAATATTCACGCGCAATACCAATTCCATGGCCACAATACTAGGGGCATATACCCACATAATTGATCAAAAACACCTCATCATTGCATCAAACATTATGCACATGATGCAAATCGGAACATTGTATATCATGAGCAAGAAGAAATCGCCAATTTAGTACCTAATCCAAATCTAACCATCTCTTCATGCCCCTATGATCATGTCTATTATATCTGATGTCCATACCATCCAATATCATAGGCCATTCCATCACCATGTTGGCCTTTCCGCGTCAAATTGACATCCACAATACCCAAACTTATGATCAGCATCACCTAAAAATCTAGGACAGACATAACCATATGACCACATCACCAAAATCCTGATGGCTAGGACACCTCAATCCCTCGGGCTAAAAATGTATTTATCCAATTGATTAAAACAACATGTCATTCTTAATTATATAACCCAATTCACATTAAAAATTAAATTAAATTAAATATATTTTAATTAATAAAATTTAATAAACATAAAAATTCAATTTAATTGAATTTTACAATCCCTGATTAAAAAAAACTCAAATTAAACATATAATGCACCACGCCTAACTACCCACTATGGTTGATAGACTATAACCCAGCCTTGCACTAATGAACAAGTTGAGGTCTTTCCCAAAGACATTCCATGAGGTAATAAAACCAAATTAATATCAATTTAACAATATAAAAAGTGTTCTATTAATGTACCTAATTCCAAACTAAAATCTACACCTCCAAATAGTCAATGTAAATAAAAATAAATTCATTAACCACCTGCCTCAAAATCGTCGACATAGACACACCAGGTATTAGCCACAATCACCAAGCGGTTTAAAGGATATCCACGATTCCATCGAACTCCCTAAAAATAGGTAAAATGGATTAAAATTATTTAGAAATCTGTGAGATGATATAAAAAAGATATAAGAGCATGTGTGTGGTAAGATTTAATTCTATAGTTCCAAATCATCTTGTGGATCGATGAACTGATCTCAAATTATGGAGATAGATGAAAATGAGGAGGAGGAGAAATGGATGGTTTCCGCCTAAGGTGTGTGTCCTACATGTGAAAAAGGTGTAAAAGTAATTTGAAAAGGTGAAAGGTGTAGGGGTTGAAATGTAAATTAAACCATTAAATGAATCTATATGGTGATTTATTATAGTTTTTCAAGCCTTTCATAGCCCATGCGTGCTAACAAGCATGGGCACTACCTATATGGAACTACCTATTCGGTTTGCCGCATGATTTTCCCAAACAATGTGTAAACCATAAGCAGCCCAATCCAAAACTATCGATAGTGGATTACATATATTATCCACTCTCATTAGTTTTTCCCTAAATCATGAATAGTGAAAAAATGGGCCTCACGGTTAGCTGGAAGATGCTACATTGTTTCCCCAAATAGTGTACCATCACCCAAAACAGAAAAATTATCCTTCGATACTATGAAACTACTAATACCACCTTATAAAAACCATGTAATCAGATAAACCTATAACCCTATCAAAAAACATGATAATTGTTATGATTAAACTCTCATAATTGAGTTATGATGCTTGAAAATAATTTTTTATAACCACCAAATCATAAACCCAAAAGGGGATGGGTTTTTGACCTAATTCAAAACCCCATGACGTTACACAATACCTGTTTTGATTTATGGAGAATGGGAAAGGATTTTTTATTCTAATGAGTATGTAATGAATTGAAATTCCTACCCTCATTCCCATTATATTCATTGGGTATTACTTTATATTTTTCATTGGTTATTTTCAAAGGAATGTATTTTAAAAATATTTTGTTTTAAAAAAATAAATGTGGAAATGTTAATCACCATAAGGGGTGTTTTAAATAATTTATGAATATTACATTATAATTTTATCATTTTATTATTTAATAAAGTGATTTATAAAAAAATTATGATTTATTTTTTCTGAATGTTGATTCCCCAAGATATGTTTTTTTCTTCCTTAAATGATTAATGTAATCATTCAAAATTATTATATATATAATATGAAATCGTTTGATGAATTATATTAATGGATTGTGATATGAACCAAGTATAAAGTTCTTATTCTTTTTATTAATTGTTTAATTTATTATAAAAATATTATGTCAAAACCTATATCCTTTCAATGGGTTATATTATAGTGAAATGATGAAATGATTGTGGAAAAAATTTGTTTACATGGATTATTCTATAATTAATTGTTTTATGGATCCCATTTAATTTAATGGTTCATGATATTATAAATGTTCTATTGACCTGTGAACAAAATATTTATGGATTATGTGATGAGCATGACCTATATCTCCATACAACTCATTGGGTATTGATTATTCTTTATGATATCATATAGTACAATGGAGGTGGTCTCTTATGTACAAATGAGATTACACCAACATAAAATAGAAGTGTACACAAGATATTATACTAGGCTCGAAATAAGAAATTTCATGGGAGGATTTCCCAATCTTGACACAGTAGTGTATACAAGATGTGATCCCAGTACTAAAACAAGAGGTTTCATGATAGGTTATCCCAAGGCCAAAGAAATAGTTTACATTGGAGGTCATCCCATGTCTAAAGCAGGTACACTAGTGATTATCTGAATCCTATCATGTTATTTATTTCATGTTAGATTTCCTTGAAATAAAATTTTATATGATTATGTGGATGAAAAACAATTCTATTTCTTATACCTATGAAAATCCCTCATTACTGATGTTTTTTATTCTATTGAGATTCATGTCTTATGAACAACAAATATTTATACCATGACTCGAGATTATGATCCTTGGTATTCATGGTATTGTATAAAAATGTCAAGCTAACTTTACCATACCCTTATAATCATGTTGTGTTGACATATACCCCTTGTTTAGCCACAATGATCACTTATGCTCACCCTTTATTATTTTTTCCTTTCCCAATTTTATGATTAAAGGTTTTTTGTAGGAGTACTAAAGGGTATGATCTTTATGGGATATATTGAAGATATTTCACGAGTAATTTTTTCCCTTATTATCATATTATCTATACTATTACGGTCTGTAGGCATGTGTTTGATTATGTAGTGAATATTCTTTTAAAAGATGTAATATCCATTTATGAGAAGCCTTTTTTTCTATATAATCTATTCGGTCCTTGGGGATATGATTCCATATATAGTATTCTAATATAATAATGTGTTGCATCAACTCTGGGTTACTGGAGTCAGGGTTATTACAAAGAGGTCATCTCTATTTTTTGGGATAATGATTTTGGTTCACATTTATATTATGTATTACCTTTTTCAATTTCTTTTTTTATTTTTCTATGACATATTATATACCCATTTTATATATAAACGATTATTTTGATTCATTTATAAATGTAATTTTTGTTTTATTTCATTAATTATGTTTAATGGGTTATAACTTCTTGTTCTATAATTTCGGGTTTTGACTTCATATGATTGAAAAACTCAATCACTAGATATTTAAATAGTGGAAGACCACCATAGATGGTGTACATGTTGAATTTAAACCATAAAACCCTCATATCACTATTCATGGGAATTTTGAATAATGATTGATGGAAAAATTTCCTTTTACCACTTATCCAACCACTATCCCAATATTTTTGTTAGATTTAACCATTGTTTATGTGTGGGAAGCTTTTAGAGATCCAAAAAAAATAAGAATTAGTTTTAATACTGATTTCAATGTCAAGGATTCAGGTGATTTTTATTTGATTAATGTTTAAGGGTGTATATATCATTCTCATTTCAATAATAAATTTGAATGCTTGAGTTCTTCCATTTCTTTAGTTTTAAAAATATATATTCTGTACAATTTTAGGATGATCACATTATCCCTTTTAGATTTCATGTTTTGGGATTTCAAGGGAGAGTGGCAGTTGGGTCCCCAATCCTCTAGATTCTGGAGTTATTCTATAAGTTGTGGTTTATCAATTTTTTCTATCATGATCAAATAAATATTTTTAGAATATATAAATTTAGAATGTGTCATAGTGGGTAGAATTATAACACCACCCCCAAAAATTATATACCACTATTTTTTAATTATTTGATTTATATTTATTTCATTATTCCAGGTAGCATTTCCATGAAATAGGAAAAAATTCATGAAAATTATGTTAAATAATTATGGAACACAGTTTTCAAAACCATATAGAACATTTATGATATGATACATATTTTTTAATACACAATAGACCCGATCATTACATTGTATTCCAAACCATGTGTCCTGCCCTTGGATGATGCTCCAAAAGCATAAAGTGGGAGCATGATTAGCCCATTGTTTTTCCAAATGTATGAGAAAATCTTTTTTATTGTATAGGGATTTATATTTTTTTGATTTTTAATTATGTAACATAGTGAATTAAAAATATAAATGGGGTTCTCTATCCCATTTTACTATCACAATATCTCTCAATTCTAGGTGCTTCTCCTAGTCTTGCACCACACATTATCCCTCTCCCTCCATTTTCAAAATTTCATCAATGAATATTAATGTAGTCATCTTGGGATAGTTGTTTAACTTCTCCACTTTCTTCTCCTATTTTCATTCTGTTTGCATTCCTCCATCATGAGGTGAATTACCTATGTTGAACCCTAACCTAATTTGGGATTTTATTTGGTTGATTATTGTTTTTTAGGATTCAAGATGGTTTATTTGAGTCCCACTGTAATTATGTTCATATAAAGAGATATATTCCACTATTTTTTTGATAGGATTCCCCTATATACGATCCTTTAATTTGAAAACTAATTTTTTAGATGGTTTAATAGTAGTTTTAATTATATTATTTCCTAAAGTAAAATTTAAATGTGTTAGGATGGTTATTATATATTTCTTCCTTATTATTGATAATCTTCTTAAGAACCAACTATAGTATTCCTTTTCTAAAGAATTTATTCAATATTATTTAAATTTTCTAGAATGTTGGTTGTTGGAGTTTTATTCCAATTGGAATTATAGCTATGCTTGGAATTAATAATATTGTTTTATCAATTTATCTAGTTTTCCACAAAGGCCTAATGGAATGTTTGTTTTTTAAAGACCATCCAAATGGCTTATAATACTAATCATTATTTATATATATGGATTATACACTTTTCCACACACACAGATATATATATATCCTATTGTTAGAAATTTTCATGGGGTAGTCTAAATGTGTACATTGCATTAGAGGTTATTTATATATATTGAGGGGAATATGTGTTTATGTGAAAATAGTGAATTTGGAACATTAAAATACATATAATTATTTTTTTAAAATGATTAATATTTATTTCCTAGTATTATGTCTAGATTAGTTACTTTAAATATTCACATAATGTTAATGCCGAAATTGATGTCCTATAGATATGGAGGGTCTTACAATAAATGGTTTTTAAGGAAATGTTTATAATTTGGGAATTTTTTATGCATTTGTATTATCATTATAACCTTTAAAGTCTACATAACCACTCCATGCAACTAATGAAATGAGATCAGAGGATTATTTTTGGGAGTTAAGAGACAGTTTCAATTTGTCCAAATTAGACAGACTAGATCAAAACCGTATGAATGTTACATGTTGTATCTTTATCTAGTGAGACAATTTGAGAGAAGTTCATTTCATTATAGAATATGAATCAATTTAAAAAGCTAATAGTTGTTTCTGAAATGAGAATGTATAGGGTTTACTAATATGATTTCATGGTATATTCTTTGTTAACTACCTTACTTGAAATATTCTATAAATTTTTTAATATAGATTTGATTAATTATTTTCACTAACAAGTATTAATTCCAAAACACCTTGTTAGTATTAATTCTTCCTATAAATTGGTTTTTATAAATTTTTTCATTTAATGTTATATTATTCATAAGTTTAAATGTGAAAATGGGTTTCTTCTCTAAAATTATCAACTTTATACTTGTATTTAGTGAATGTTAAAGGAATTATTTTTTCAATGGATTGATGAAAAGGGTTGATGGATTGACAACATTTTATTAGTGATTTTTTTCAATACAGAATATTAAATTGAATTTTTTAAGAGATTAATACCATGTGATTTTATTTGAAAAAATGTAAACCCTGTACATTATATATTCATATATTCAATTTGATTTGGAAAAGTTTTATTTATAATTTTAGTATATGGGTTTTAGATTATCTTCTTTCATCCCCGGTGATCATTCTAGTATTCATGCCTAAATTATCATTTTATTTTTAGGTTGTCAGTGTCTTTTGTGGAAAATGGAGTTATCATATTTATGTGGATGGTGCTAACATATGGTTTCTTGCATATGAATGAACATTGGCCATTTAATTTATATTACTATTTTTAATTTTAGTAATCATTTTCTAATTTTTTTAATCTTTTTATCAGAATATAAATTCTTACTAATTTAGTTATTCACGGTTCATGACACTAGTTTCTTGCTCTAGAAGATCAGGTTTAACCCCATTTCCTTATTGTGTTTCAGATCGATTTATTTGTTTAGGGTTGAACCAGGTGTGTTATCAAATATATAATGTAAGTTTCATTACCTGACCTAAGCCGAGATCATTCCACAAATAGACCCAATATACCTCCATAAGCTAGGGGTTGGAGAAACTCCCCAAAGGAACAATGTAACACCTCGAGATTTTGTGAAAAATATTCTTTTTAATTTAATTATTGTATTGTGTTGTATGCTACACCAAAAGGAGATTTCATAACACACTTCCCTGACTTAGCATGCATTACACGGAATAAAGACCTTCCTCGATAGCGTGTGTAGTACGCAATACCGAGTCTCACTAAACGAGATATTATTTTAATATTATTATGAACTAGCCGTTATGAATAGTAATACCCACTTTTTGAAATTATATAAATTTTAACTTTCAAAATGGACTTCATTTTTGGATTTGGAATATCGAAATTAGCTTAGGGTAAAATTTTGGTACTTTTTGGATAACTTTCATATTCTGATGAATAGTGAAAATTACTAAATTTTAATTAAAAACAACTTTTTTAATCGAAATAATTAATAGTGATAAATTATTAATTTGAGTGGTTTAAAAGTATATTTAGAATATATTTTTACCATTTAATACAATTTTGGTCATTGGATGTAATTTCACATTTAAACCAGACATAAACAAATGTCAATCTTTTGATAGTTATTATCTCTTAAAAACACACTATTTGTTTTGACGACGAGAATTAATTTTTAAATTAATTAATGCACCTGATATGTTTTAAATTTGGTAAAAAAGACATCATTTTTGAATTCATAATATCAAATATAGATTAGGCCTAATTTTTTATATTTTTCTAGAAACATTCATTTTTTGATGAATAGTGAAACCACTAAGTGGTAGTTAAAACACAGAATTTTTTATAAAACTTAATTTTACCGCTTCTTTGAGTGGAATTTCGAAAATCCAAGAGAAAAGGTTAATATCAAGGACTAAAATATGGTTCAATGAGTTGAAAATATTTTTTTGTTGAATAGTAACTTTTTACTTTTTTTACCACGGTTAAAAGTAAATAGGGAAATTAAACGTAAAAATGATATTATTAATACCCTAAAACATGTCTTAATTATATTGGATAAGTTTAATTCGACCAAAAACAACCTTAGGAATAACATATGACCATTTAGGCCCACTTGTATTAGATTAGGACATTTATTATTAATTTATTTAAAGAAGGGTTAAAATAGTTAAAATCAAAGTTTAAAAACTAAATCATTTTTAATATAGGGCTATACATTAGATAAATTCGACTATAAATATTAATTAGGAAGATAAAACTATTTCCTACATAAAGGTATTTTATTTATAATTTTTAGACATTAAATACTTTAATTTATTTATGACACAAAGATGATGCAGTAATTATCTTATTAATGCAATATTGACATAATTGATGTTATAAATACCCAAATAAATGTAATTTGAGACTTTTTATGAATTACAATAATTTTATAGGTTAATATGACATGTTAGTATTGATTTAGTTAACTTTTTTCGAACCAATCATTCTGTTATGATTTTTACAAAAATCAATTACCAAAGAGTGTCAAAATTGACATAAAATAGGTTTTAAAACAAATATTATATTATTAATTGTTATTTTATTCCTAAAAATACAATTTTTGGAAAAATTACTAATATAATGTTATATATATTAATAATAAACAACTTGGGGTTCTTTTGGCTTGTTATAGTAAGTTTATTGGCCCTATAGTGTAAGAAAATAAGAAGACATGGTAAATGTAAAATTATTTAACTTAAGGTTAAATCTAAATGATAAGGTTAAAATAGAAACCTAAACATGTCTAAATTATATTTTACGAGAGTATTTCACCCCATACCCACCTTATATTATAAATAAATCAATTTTTAGCTATTAAAAACCGAATATGACTTTATAATAAAATAATATGTTTAGTTTTTCCAAAGGTGCCCCTCTCCTCCCTTAAAAAAGGGAACCTCCTCCCTCTCTTCCTCACACCACTTTGAGCCTTTAATCTAGGCCAACCCCTGCCAAATTCTCTTCTCCACTTCCATAGAAACATCATAGAGGTTCTATTATTCTTCAAAGTCCAATTTTAGTTCCCTAAAAGGAGGTCTGAAAGAGGTGCTTCAAAGAAGAGGTGATGTCCGTTTCCTATTCTTTCAACTTTATTTCTTCTTCCACTTCTTCTTCTTTAGTTGTTTCATTATGAAGTAATAACATCAGTATAGCTAATATACTGATATGTTATTATAATTATGAAGAAACCCAATTTCACCATCTATCCATCCTACGGAAAACGATATCACCACGCGTGCGTACGTACGGAATACCGTCTCCACGCCGTGGTGAAATATATTTTTCCACCAACACCTTACATAGATGGGTATAATGGTATAAAGAATAACTATATATGGTTATTATATCATCATACTGATTCTGATATATTATTCCATCCACTCCAATTCTATTTAATAATTATGGGAACAATATCATCGCTTGGGCGTACGTACGGACTACCGTCTCCACGACGCGATGAGATTCATTCTCCATGTTAACCATACATGAATGATCATAATGTTTATATAATGAATAATAATTAAACATATGAATGCTACTGGATTTATTTATATATATATGTATGTCATCTATTTAGTTTCATTCAATTCAATAATGAAACGAAAACAGCGTTCATGCGTACGTATGGCCTACTGTATCCATGAACGTTGTATTTATTTCCTTTTATCGATCTATAATATATATATATGTATATGATGAATATATATTATATATAAATCATGTTTTACATTCTGGAATTATGTAAATCAGGATATATGTTTTAATATCAAGAACGACAAGTCGAAACACATACGATAAATGAAATGAATTTACCTAAAACGCTGCTTTAACATAGAATTTACAAAAGAATGGGTAATATAAAGTCATAAGTGAAACATATATGATATCATAACAATGTATATGATTCTGTAATAATTCAATGACATTATTTAAATCATTATACAAGAGGTTTAGATACGTATGAATCATATCGGACCTAAGGTAAGGGATAATTTTGCAAATCTCATTTTTATCCAAGATTACTTATACGTAAGTATTTACTGGGGTTATTATTATCATACATGTACATGTTTTCTAAAAGTGTTTTTATGTATGTTTAATGTCTTTTTTACCTATTTTTACTTTTACTACATGGTATATAAGGAATATTTCTTTTGTTTATGTTACGAGGTACTTTTTGACTTTTCTAACAAAAGTAAAAGGAGAATGTTTTTTTTAACTTATACGACATGAAATGATTTTTTTTACGGTTTTATAAAGACTTATTTTCATGAATCTTCCTCAAAAAAAATTTATGACTATTTTAAACAAAATACTTTTCTTTTAAAATTGCATGAAATTTTGTGAAAATAAAATGATTTTGAAGAAGAAAGGATATTTTCCTCAAGAATTAATTTCAAGTGTTTTATCAAACCCATTTTCCATCTAAGATGACATTATTTCATATGTGTATGTTTCAAGTATAATGTCTCTTTGATTTAAATGGTTTCACTTTTCTTATGATGAAATATCTATTTGTTTTATATAGATTATGTGATGATGGGATGATGTTTATGAAACCCATTTCATTCTCTGGGTTGTGATGAATGTTTTATGTTTATTTTGTGGCACAAGTAATAATGATTTCATTATGAGATGGGTGGGACCTATATCTACCTCCAATTCATTGGGTAAAGATTTATATCTCATGAGATAGACATGGCTGGAATGGCAAGTTAAACCGGTTCAGTAATACAGGACTGGAATGAGGAGTGAACTCGATTCAGAAAGGGACTTTGTCCACTAAAATGGTCTTGGCAACAATGCCTTGTCTACTATGGAAATAATATCATGTGCTTAATGGTTTCCATAATTAAATGTTTTATTCCCATTATATTTTATCATGATTGATGTTCCCTTATGATAAATTCCTTACGTACTTCCAAGGTTCATGTCTTTGCTCAAGATTTTGATGTTTAGATTTTATGTTCATGTTTTTTCATTCAAATGTTTATGGATTGTTTTATGTTCTCTATGTTTACCCTTACTGGCCATTTGAGCTCACCCCTTTTATGTTTTCTTTTCCCCAAGATATAAATAAAGGTTTTAGGTAAGAAAAAAATGGGAAGATCATTATTGGGAGATGTTGAAGATCTTTCACCATGATTAGAAGATTTTATTCCGAGTTTCCAAAGACACTAAAATATTATGATCCTTGTGTGTCTGTTTTTGTTATGTATTAAGTATTCCAAAAAAGTAATGTATTGTCCATGTACGTCAAGCTTCGGGTCTCTACATTTGGTATCAGAGGAAAGGTTTAGTCAACCTTTGGAAACTAGGATGCGAGAACTTTAGTGAGATCCTTAGAGATATTTCTAAGGTATGTCTAGGGATGTCCCTAAGGTTAAGTATAAGTATAGGTTATAGTCCTAGAAATATGGTAACGATATTAGATTATTCCTAAGATGTTAGATAGTGAAGTTACTCCACATTTATTATGATTTTTTCCTCTCACACTATTCTTTTTGGGTTTTAGAAAATGGCTGGAAACCAGATGATTCACGATAATGGAGGATATGATGGACAATGGAATGATATTCCTCATGAGAAACCAAATGAAATGTAATTTGGAAGTCCAAACATCATTATTATACCGAATCAGCAATCTCATAATATGATCAGTAAACTCAAATTTGGTAAGTTTCTTGACTCAGCTAATAAGAGAAAGATGGAGTTTCATGATGATCATAGAGGAAAGAAAGTTCAATTTCCCCTATGTAAATCATGTGGGAAGAGGCATCAAGGAGAATGTTTCAAAGGAACTGGAAGATGCTTTGGGTGTGGAAAAGAAGGATATAAAGCCAGTAAGTGTAAAGGAAAAGGTTCAGTTAAAACCATGGATGAGGATAATGGTATTTCTACGACATCAACAATGGTAAAATGTTTTAAATGTGGAATGTACGGGCATTATGAAAACCAATGCCCTAAGGGAAAGTCTCATGAAGAGAATCAATATGGTTGTATGGGTAATATTTATGTTGATGATGATGAAGAGACTACAAATGATATGTGAGATGAAAGAATTGTTGAAGCTCGGTCAATGGTTTAAGAAGGTAGTGGAATGATTACATGTTTATCAAGTGTAATGTTATATAAGTAATCTCATGGTACTATTGAATAAAGAGACATCTAAGGATTATTACACTGTTTTCTTTCCTTAAGTTTTGAAGGTGTGTGATGAATGGTACCAGTATTTTTGGAAAGTAGATGATATGCGCATAATGAAGGAATAAGGATAAAATTAAATGTTTGATAGTATTCATGAGTTCATGACTGATACAAGGAGAAGGTTATATCATGGTTTGAGTATATAGAATTTTTGGATTTTGGTATGTGGAAAGAGTTAACTTTTGATAGCATTCATGTTTTCCCTAAGGATTAATGTGTATTCATTTTTCAAAATAATACATGATTAAGGTATTCACATGATTAGAATGTGACCAACAAGTTAATGGGGGATAAATGATGGTTGGTTGATGACATTTCACGTAATCGTTTCCTTTATACTATGAGATTGGACCGAAGTATTTTAGATAAAGATTGGAATGGATTATGTTGGAAATAAGATAGTATTGTTTATGGATAGAACTTTTTTCGATATTATTGATGGGAAGTTATAGTAATGTAGTTTTAGAAAAAAGGACAACCTGTAGGATGGGTGACAACCCATTGCGTCAGACAAGGCTGTGGGAATCGAACCCACAACCGAAGTGCGACTGGCCTTTATCGCCTACCACTGGCCTACAGGAAGTCCCTATTTAGTAGAAACTAGTTTTATTTCATTAAGCAGTATGATATATGAAGTATAAGTCCATTTTAGGAACCATATATGATTAATCTCACTATAGATCGACTTATGTATATTTAATAACTTTTTCTAACCTTTTGTTTGAAACAGATGGAATGACCCGTCATTCTATCACGTGATTTGCTAACACTTCACGAATAAAAAAATTCAACTTCATTTATTTTAGAGATGAAGTGGAAATTGTTCAAGGCACGAACAACAGTGAGATTGTACCAAAATAAAGTAAGTATTTATTCTAATTCAAATTCTTCAACTTTAGGGAAATGATCTTGAAAACCAAAAATGTTGTCCTAGTGCCCTATTATCCGATGAATCAGATGGTACCCTAGATCATCACAAATTTATGGCTTTGAGATTGTTGTAATTTTCATAGTCATGTTCTCTACCACTCTCCATCATAACTTGATGGTTAGATTTTTCTTCCATATCCATATTGTCACCAATGTTCTCCTACGTGAAAACCCAGTGATGAGTTAATTTGGGTAACCGTTACGTTTCATACTTTAGTTTTTAAATCCATGTTTTGGTATTACTTTTTACGATGTGGGATTATATTAAAGAAAATTTCGAGTAGTAAACCATTTATAACCCCAACGAATTTCGAGGGTGAAATTTATTTTAAGGGGGTTAGAATGTAACACCCCGAGATTTTGTGAAAGATATTATTTTTAATTTAATTAATGTCTTGTGATGTACGCTACACCAAAAGGAGCATACAGAAAATGCATCCCTGACTTGTCTTGCATTACACGCAATAAAAACCTTCCTTGATAGCGTGTGTAGTACGCAATACTGAGTTTCACTAAATGAGATATTATTATAATATTATTATGAACTAGCTGTTATGAATAGTAATACACACTTTTTGAAATTTTATAAATTTTATCATTCAAAATGGACTTTAGTTTTGGATTTGGAATATCGAAATTAGCTTAGGGTGAAATTTTGGTAGTTTTCGGATAACTTTCATATTCTGATGAATAGTGAAAATTACTAAATTTTAATTAAAAATAACTTTTTTAATCGAAATAATTAATAGTGATAAATTATTAATTTGAGTGGTTTTAAACTATATTTAGAATATATTTTTACCATTTAATACAATGTTGGTCGTTTGATGTAATTTCACATTTAAACTAGACATAAACAAGTGTCAATCTTTTGATAGTAATTATCTCTTAAAAACACGCTATTTATTTTGACGACAAGAATTAATTTTTAAATTAATTAATGCAAATGATATGTTTTTAATTTGGTAAAATAGACATCATTTTTTAATTCATAATATCAAATATAGCTTATGCCTAATTTTTGGTATTTTTCTGGAAACTTTCATTTTTTGATGAATAGTGAAACCACTAAGTGGTAGTTAAAAAACTGAATTTTACATAAAACATAATTTTACCGCTTCTGTGAGTGGAATTTTGAAAATCCGAGAGACACGGTTAATATCAAGGACTAAAATGTGGTTCAATGAGATGAAAATATTTTTTGGTGAATATTAACTTTTTACTTCTTTTTACCACGGTTAAAAGTAAATAGAGAAATTAAGGGTAAAAATGTTATTATTATTACCCTAACACATTTTCTAATTCTATTGGATAAGTATAATTCGACCAAAAACAAACTTAGGAATAAAATATGACCATTTAGGTCCACTTGTATTATATTAGGACATTTATTATTAATTTATTTAAAGAAGGGTTAAAATAGTTCAAATGAAAGTTAAATAACTAAATCATTTTTCATATAGGGTTATACATAAGATAAATTAAACTATAAATATTCATTAGAAAGATAAAACTATTTCCTACATAATGGTATTTTATTTATAATTTTTAGACATTAAATAATTTAATTTACTTATGACACAAAGATGATGCAGTAATTATCTTATTAATGAAATATTGACATAATTGATGTTATAAATACCCAAATAAATGTAATTTGAGACTTTTTATGAATTACACTAATTTTATAGGTTAATATGACATGTTAGTACTGATTTAGTTAACTTCTTTAGAACTAATCATTCTGTTATTATTTTCACAAAAATCAATTACCAAATCGTGTCAAAATTGACATAAAATAGTTTTTAAAACAAATATTATATTATTAATTGCTATTTTATTCCTAAAAATATAAGATTCGGCCAAATGACTTAGATAATGTTATATATATTAATAATAAACAAATTGGGGTTCTTTTGGCTTGTTATAGTAAGTTTATTGACCTTATAGTGTAAGAAAACAAGAAGACATGGTAAAAGTAAAATTATTTAACATAAGGTTAAATCTAAATGATAAGGTTAAAATAGAAACCTAAACTTGTCTAAATTATATTTTATGAAATTATTTCAACCCATCCCCACCTTAGCTTATAAATAACTCAATTTGGAGCTTTTAAAAACCGAATATGACTTTATAATAAAATTATATTTTTAGTTTTCCCAAAGGTGCCCATCTCCTCCCTTATAAAAGGGAACCTCCTCCCTCTCTTCCTCACACAACATTGAGCCTTTATTATCGACAAAAACATGAAAAATTCTCTTCTCCACGTCCATAGAAACATCCTAGAGGTTCTGGTCTTCTTCAAAGACCAGTTTTAGAGCCCTAAGAGGAGGTCTCAAAGAGGCACTTCAAAGAAGAGGTGATGTCTGTTACCGATTCTTTCATCTTTATTTCTTCTTCCACTTATTCTTCTTTAGTTGTTTCATTATTAAGTAATAACATCAGTCTAAATCATATAATTATATGTTATTATATGTATGAAACAACCCTATTTCACCATATATCCATCCTATGGAAAATGAAATCACCACGCGTACGTACGTACGGAATACCGTCTCCACGCCTTGGTGAAATCTATTTTTCCACCAACACCTTACATGGATGGGTATAATGGTGTAAAGAATAAATATATATGGTTATTATAACATCATACGGATTCTGATATATTATACTATCCACTCCAATTCTATTCAATAATTATGGGAACGATATCATCGCTCGTGCGTACGTACGGACTACCGTCTCCACGACGCAATGAGATTCATTCTCCATGTTAACCATACATGAATGATCATAAATTTTTTTATAATTAATAATAATGAAATATATGAATGCTACTGGATTGATGTATATATATATATTTATGTCATCTATTTAGCTTCATTCAATTCAATAAGGAAACGAAAACAGCGTTCATGCGTACGTACGGCCTACCATCTCCATGAACGGTGTATTTCTTTCATTTTATCGATTTATAATATATATATGTATATGATGACTATATATTATATATAAATCATGTTTTAAATTCTGGAATTATTTAAATCAGGATATAAGTATTAATATCAAGAACGACAGGTCGAAACATATTCGATAAATGAAATGATTTTACCCAAAACGCTGCTTTAACATGGATTTTACAAAAAAACGGGTAATATGAAGTCATAAGTGAAACATATATGATATCATAACAATGATTATGATTCTGTAATAAGTCAATGACATTATTTATATTATTATACAGGAGGTTCGGATACGTATGAAGCATATCGGTCCTAAGTTAAGGGATAATTTTGCAAATCTCATTTTTATCTGAGATTGCTTATACGTAAGTATTTACTGGGGTTATTGTTATCATACATGTACATGTTTTCTAAAAGTGTTTTTATGTATGTTTAATGTCCTTTTTACCCATTTTGACTTTTACTACATGGTATATAATGAATCTTTCTTTTGTTTACGTTACGAGGTACTTTTTGACTTTTCTGACCAAAGTACGAGGTGAATGTTTTTTTAACCTATACAGCATGAAATGATTTTTTTACAGTTTTATAAAAACATATTTTCATGAAGCTTCCTCAAAAATATTATATGACTATTTGAACCAAAATAGATTTATTTTAAAATTGCTTGAATTTTTGTGAAAAGAAAATTATTTTGAAGAAGAAAGGATATTTTCCTCAAGATTTCATTTCAAGTGTTTTATCAAAACTATTTTCCATCGAAGATGAAATTATTTCATATGTGTATGTTTCAAGTATAATGTCTCTATGATTTACATGGTTTCACTTTTCTTATGATGAAATATCCATTTGTTTTATATGGATTATGTGATGATGGGATGATGTTTATGAAACCCATTTTATTCTCTGGGTTATGATGAATGTTTTAAGTTTATTTTGTGGCACAATTAAGAATGATTTCATTATGAGATGGGTGGGACCTATATCTCCCTCAAATTCATTGGGTAATGATTTATATCTCATGATATAGACATGGCTGGAATGGCAAGTTAAACCGGTTTAGTAATACAGGACTCGAACGAGGAGTAAACTCGATTCAGAAAGGGACTTTGTCCACTAAGATGGTCTTGGCGGCAATGCCTTGGCTACTATGGAAATAATATCATGTTCTTAATGGTTGCCACAATTAAATGTTTTATTCCAATGCTATTTTATCATGATTGATGACCCCTTATGATATATGCCTTATGTACTTCCAAGATTCATGTCTTTGCTCAAGATTTTGATGTTTAGATTTTATGTTCAAGTTTTTGCATTCAAATGTTTATGGATTGTTTTATGTTCTCTATGTTTACCCTTACTGGGCATTTCAGCTCACCCATTTTATGTTTTCTTTTCCCCATGATATAAAGAAATGTTTTAGGTAATAAAAAAGGGGAAGATCTTTATTGGGAGATGTTGAAGATCTTTCACCACGATTAGAAGATTTTATTCTATGTTTCCAAATACACTAAACTATTATGATACTTGTGTGTCTATTTTGGTTATGTATTAAGTATTCCAAAAAAGTAATGTATTGTCCATGTACATCATGCTTCGGGTCTCTACAAACAACAAACTCAGGAGTCCATTTCATGAAACCTAAACACACTCACACATCCTACTCAATGAAAAAGCGTTGGGGAAAAGTTGAATAGTGAAAACCTCTATAAAGTAAAATGACCATGAATAAACTTCTAAATGGTACATGATTAAGTTAGTGTCGACTGAAAATGAAAAGGGAAAATACACATGCCCAAACTAGAAACCTAACCCAACCTGGAGGAAAATGAAAATGAGTACATCTGATATCGCCCTGCTCTTGAATCCCAACTCCAACCACCATATGTGGTCTACACAGCCTGTTTCCCAATGATCCTTTTATATCATTATCAACTTATCCACCATATGAAAAATACATGACATGTGTTGGTAAAATACCATGCATGGGGGATTATATTCATACCCAATAGGACACTATAAAATGTTAAAGGGGGATACGTAAGAGATACCATGAAAATTAAATTAGTAGAGAGGGCATGGTAAAATAAATGTGAATGGAATGAGTACAGATCAACCAAAAGAGATATTGAAAATAGACTCATCTAAACAAAAGATGATAGAAATAAGGAGGTGATGAACACATAGTTGAGTCTGTGATACCTATTTCCGAAAAGTAGACTCATCTAACCACCTGAATCAAGACCCAGAAAGTATGTGGCATACCTTGTAGGTTGTGACCTCTCCTCAAAGGATATTAACCAAAACCCAAGGTGTCATTTTTGTAACATGATATATATATATATATATATGATAAGTCAACGAATCCCAAATTAAAAGTTAAGGGGATCTTCATCTCAAAGCTCAGCCCAATAATGTGAGTATCCAATAGTTCCAATGTAAATCAATCTACAATTCCTAGCTCATCATATATCAACCTAGGATTAAAAAAGAAAAAGCAGATAAAATCACTACACTGTGATACAATCCTCTTTGGATAGAAAAATCTCGGCCACATGGGTTTAGATCATGTCTCAATAATGTTTCTTAGTAGGGAATCTTCCCCTCTTCCTCGTGAGTCCAACAGTAAGTGCAAAATCACAGCCCCACTATTTTCAACGGTTGAGGGACTTATATAGTAGTCATGGTGGAACACCACTGCCCAACCCTACTAGAGGGTACCACTTGTGACAATCACAGCGGAACATCCCCACATAGACATTGTAGGAAGGTAAGCATTGTAGGTCTTCAGTGGGATTTTGTTGCCCAACATGACTTGAGGGTCATACCAAGAAGGTCATTGGGGACTACACTACCCAGAACCACGGGAGGGTCATCCTAGAATTTCGATGAACTCTAACAATTAGATCCTACTAGAGGGAAACTCAGAATTTTTTGGGATTACACTGCGCATCCTACCTAGAGGGTCAGACCGGAATCATCAAGGACTACATTTCCCTGCCCAGCTAGAGGGCCAGCATGAAACTACACTGGTATGAATGTATGATCACTTCTACCATAAGGTTTCAACTCTATGTGTTCAAAAAATGAACATTAATTTTGAATCTTGAATGTTGATTCAAAGGGAACCATCATGTTCTACATTTAAAAACATTAAGGATATGCATCTCGCGGGCCAAAATCTGATTCCCAATGAAAGAGATATAGGGGTTTAAAGATCACTTAGAAGAGCCCAAGAAGAACGCGACGTGTAAGGGGATCACACAAGGTGTGGTCCTTCTCCACAGCCTAGCCATGTCTTTATGCCGTTACACTTGTCCAATCTATGTAAGCTTACACTCGGTATAGGTGGACTACACGGCGTATCCCACATATTTGGGTACAAGGCTTTTTCTACTGGTCATGTGGTTCTTCAAAAGGCTTGTTCACATGGGAAGGGGATACATGGTGTGTCATGTGGGTATATGGTGTGTCCTCTCTGACTACCATGAAACCTTATCATTGCAGCTAAGGGAGGCTACAACGAGTGTGTTGTTCATGGAACATGGTGTGTAGTAGGGTTTCTCTAGGAACCTGGATGTTTCACGGATTTTCAACCTTATATCCAAATTATCTCAAACCATGACCAAAGAATCCTAAATATTCTCTAAATGCATCAAATATTTCCAATGATTATAGGATTTAATCATCATTCATTTTGAATTGGTATCATTTGAAAATAAGGGTTTGGATGGATCTTCCACGCACCACTATGGATTTGATCCTCGTCAAATTCTCACTAAACCTATAGATTCTTCATCTTTGTGTAATTTAGTTTCCAAATTTTATCCTTTATTAGGATTCCATAACTATTTCTCAAATATGTCTTAAATTCTGGCACCCTATTGTTTTTGGGTCGCACAATAATTGTCTAGCCGAGAATTGGAGGGTTCCATTGGTGAAGAACATGTCAATTTGAGGGAGGAAAGAACCATAGGCAGGGGTTTTGATCATTTTCCATTTTTTATTCTCCAAACGATCAAGAATGGGAATCCATGTTAGATGTAAAATTAACAAATGGTACACTTTTTGAAATTGGTATAATGAAAAGGGGCACAGAATGAAGAATCAATATCCATCATGATCAAAAAACTAATATAGGGTGTAAAAACACCAAAGTGGAGTCATACCTTCGCATGTATCGATCGTTGGGGAAGAAAAAGAATGTAAATGGGTTCGAGAGGAGCCACTTCGTTAAATGTTATTCAATATTCTTTGAATCAGAGGTTTGACTTTCTTCATTACTCAGTCGTCATTCTCCACTAGAGAGGAGAATAAGGGAGGAACTGTTGGTAGAGGTCGGTGTTATCAAATCCCTAGAAAATCTCCATTGTGTGATATTTAAATATTCTCAATTAATTAATAATCCATTTTATTAAAAAAAATTAATTATTTCAACTCATATACACACTAACAATGAGAGATGGGTCAGAATTCTCCACGCCAACTAATTTAATGTCAAGATATGGGAAACAACATGTTTTGAACCCAACCATGGTCATGTATTTCCAATCTGGTCACCCATTTAATAGTTATCCCAATATAATTAATTATTTATGTTCTTTCAGTAGAAAATATATAAAATATTTTAATATATTTAATTATTGGAACACCGGGCCATGAAATAACACATTATCTCAGTTACAAACTCTGAAAAGATATTTAAAAAAATTAATATATTTAACAAAGAAAATATCAGGTATCTAAATCCTTTCCATCATTAACCTTTTTCTTCCTCAAAAATAATAACTATTGAAACAACTTGGGATACTGAGACCACACCTTTCTCTCCCTCTCCCAAGTTCTCTCATCAATGTTTTTGTGCTTCCACCTCAGTCTAACCAAAGGTATAGCTCATACTTGAAATTTCCCCTCTTGTCATTCCTTGATTGCCACTGGGTGGTCCACGAATTTGGCTCTATATTTTATATCTATATCACCCTAGTAAATGATGATCATTGGGTACTTTATGTATCTGCCAAACTACAGAACCTGGAAAACATCATGCACCAGCAGTAGCTATATGGGTAAGGTGGGGCAATAGGAAACCTCACTAACCATCATCAAGATCTCGAATGGCCTGATGAACCTCAGGGGTAGCTTTCATCCCTAGTCTAACCTCTACATCCCATGACATGGGGAGACTAAAAATAAGATGTGGTCTCCCTACCAAAACACCAAGGGCCTACAATGGTAATATGCATAGGACTTCTATCTACTCTCGGCCATATTTAACCATTCATGGATGATTTTAAACTTCTCTATTGTTACTTGCACCATATCTAGTCCCATAAGTGAGGACACTCTAATCTTAGTCCAACACAAGGATATCCTACAGGGTCTCCAATACAAGGCCTCGAAAGGTGTCAAGTCAATGTCGGAGTGGTTTCTATTGTTGTATGAAAACTCTACTAAGGGTAGGTCATCCTCCTAGATATAGAAAAAATACAACACGCAAGCCATTAAAATATCCTCTAGAACCTATATAGTACACTCATTATACCCATCAGCCTAGTGGTGAAGGGTTGTAATCATCCGCAGTAGGGTCCTGAATGACTCACGCAGACCTTTCCACAATTGTTATGAAAACCACACATCACAATAAGAGACAATTGGAGATGGTACTCCATGAATGTAAACAATCTCTCATATATATAGCTACACCAAACCCTCCACCAAACTTTTCTCCCTAATGGAAAAGAAGTTTGTCGACTTCGTGAGTCGGTATACTATCACCTAGATGGTATCATGGCCCTTTGCTGTGTGTGTAATCCCAATGAATAAATACCTGAATATTCCTTCCCATTTCCCCTCTAGAATATCATGAGGCTATATCAAACTAGAAAAAACCTAATGCTCAGCCTTCACCTACGGAATGGTAAGGCATCATGAGATGAAATCACCAACACATTATCTCATTCAAAACTACCAAAACTACCGTTTAAGGTCTACATATATATTCCACACTCAATGATATATATTTAAGGGAAAAGTGTTGAATTCCCACATCACCTCTTCTTAAAATGAGATGGGAAACACTGTTCAACAATGTAATATGATCTCATCATTTCCTCCTTCAGATTATCTATTTGGTGAATCACTTTTGGATATATGATTAGGTAGAACTTCATAGTGAATGTCCCCTATCATTGAATCCTTCTCACTCTCATGTAATTAAGTAGTCAACACCATTTACTATAAAAAAACTGTACCCTCATACTTCAACAAGTTCATCTATTGAGAAGTGAAATATTTTGAAGCATCATTAACTATGAGATATTATGACATCTAGCTAAGGGAAACTACTACAATGTGGCCCTTCCTTGGAGTTTAGAATATCTTGAAGTCGTAGTCTTGTAGGAACACCAACCAGAATCATTGCCACAGGTTTATGTCCCTCTGAGTGAAGACATACCCGAGATGCTGGTGGTATGAGTAAACCACAAATTTATTTCTTGAAAGGTAGTGTCTCCACATCCTTAATGAAAAAACAACACATGTGATCTCTAGATCATGACTAATATAATTTGGGTAATGGGCCCCCAAATTCTTCCACCCATATTTGATGACTACCTATCATTGAATTAAAAGGAAATCATGAGTAGATCCTAATTAATCACAATACACCATGAACTCCACTACTTCCTCTGGTAGTCTCAAAATCGGGGCACTCTTCGACCTCTACCTCAACTCCTTGAAGGCCTTATAACACTACTCAGACCTGGTAAATAGTTCTCCCTTCCGCATTACAGCGTTTGAAGGGAAAAAGATTCCGAAGATGACTTAATTGAATCCCATATAGTAACCTACCAATCCAAAAGTTCTTCACACCTCTAACACATTCATTGGTGGTTACAACGATATAATTTCATTAATCATTGATGGAGCTATGACTATACCTTGTTTGTAAATTCCATTCCCTTAAAATTGAATCTTATCTTTTTAGAGCCAACACTTTGAGATCATTCCACAAAGCTAGTGCATCAGATGTAAATCAAGGACCATCCTCATGCAGTTTGTGTACTCCTTCTCTGTCACAGAGTAGAATAGTATTTCATTAATGAAGATAAGGAAAAACTAGTTCAATTAAGCATGAAAGACCTGTTTCATCATGGTTATGTAAATTGTGGTGAGATTTTTCACACCAAAAGGCTTCACTAGAAACTCGTAATGTCCATAATGACATCGAAAATACAACTTCTAAACATCGGCCACATGAACCAAAAAAAGGTGATATTGAAATTTGAGATTGATCTTAGAGAACCATTTAGAACCTTTAATCTTTTCAAAGAGGTAATCAATCCTTAGAAAGGGGCATATGTTCTTTATCGTGGTCTGGTTCAAGCGAAGATAATCCATGAAAAGTCATAGGCTCCCATCTTCCTTCTTCACAAACATAACTGGAGCTAACCAAGTGATAAACCGGGTCTAATGAAAACTTTTTCATTAGGCTACTCTAACAAAAACCTTAGCTCGCATAACTCCTTGGGTTCAATTCAATATTTCATAGATGATATCAGAGCAGTACTCATTTTCATGTAAATGAAGAACTCAAACTCCCACCTCAGAGGTACTCTTGGAACATCTTTAGGATAGACATATATATAATCCTTTATAATTGAAAGAATCTAGAAGCCTGAAGAATATTATGGGCCATGGGTCATACCCATTAGCTGATGGGTAATAGATTGTAACCCATTGCTCACAAGACTCGTTCGTGCCGTTATGAGGTCTATCTCACTGAAAAAGGAGATCCTCATCCCATCAGTGTGTTCAAATTAGAATTGTCTATGGTGATATTCAACCTGGGCTCAAACCATGGAAATAAAATTCATTCCCATGAAATCATGGTAGGGTTCTTTCACGATGATTAGTAGAACCCACACAAACCTCTCTCTCCCAAGCGATTGCCCGCACCACCGACAGATGAAAGATATAGAGGAAGCATTACCTATAGGAACCTTATGGCATAGATTCTATGCTATCATCTCTATAGGGAGCTCCAACTCCCTCACCATGTGTCATGATATACAATAATGGATAGCACATATGTCTACTAATACTAAGGAAAGAGTATATTAAACAAATATTGTACCTCAAATCATCCTAGCTACTATAGGATCGTAAACATCCAATGCCTATAGTTGTATACGGCCCCAACTTCCATCTCTCTAAGCCTGACATGGGGCACCTAGTGGTGGTGGGGTTGAACCTTATACCATTGTCCCCCACCTTCATATCATCCTTCTCCTATACTAGATCGGCCTCCCTGGGGAACCCCTGTCCCTGCCTGAGAGATCTCTAATCACAAGATTTTCTCTATCCTAGAGGTCCATCCAATATCTATTTGGGATGCTCATATATTCTATTGAGATGGAATCTTAAAATGTGGCCATTCCATTCACATTTATAGAACCATCCCTATAAAGTATTCCCCTGTAATCTACACTGACCCTATATAGAACGACCATGTCCCTGGGTCTGCTTACAAATGGGTCTCCTGTTATGATATCTTTGGAATCTGCCTGCTACTACAGATGTCTTAGCTCAATATCACCTACGACCATCTGTAGCTACATAATATACCTATGTTAGGAATATCTCTTTAAAAATTTCCCTCTCCAGCACCCCAGTATAGGTGATGATGCACAAGGGCACAATGCTGGCCCAGATCTCTCTGTTGAGTACCTTCTCGAACTTTTATTATTTAATGTAACAATCTTTGATTATGTCATAGGAGTATCATGTAAGGTATATGAACTTCAATTCATACTCGGCCGCTATCATCCCTCCATATTTAATATCTAGAAGCTCCTAAAACATAATAGAGGATAAGAACGAGGGGTATTACTTTTCACCGATAGCTTCTGTAAGTCATCCCATGTGAGTGTAAACTCATTGTGCATCTGAGTAACTTTGACCCACCAGCTCCCAGCTACTCCATATAAAATACCAGACTCCAAATCCACCTTCTAATATACTGGTATCTGAAAAATCATGAAAACCTAGACCATCGACTCCAGCTAATACAATACTGCCTGAGGATTTCGCACACCGTGGATCATCGATGGTCTCTGGGGCAGGAACTTGTAGAGGGAGCTCAACCTACGCCCATCATCATCCTGCTCTACAGGGACTATATGCTACGCAACGGATTGGGGTTCCACTACCTTTGGAGGATGTGGATTACCATATGGACACTAAACTAAGGCCACATCTTTTTTTGGGTTGTTGTCATGCACTTGAGTTGGTATCCCAGCTGGATATTGTCTTGGAAGTATCCTCAAAATTATGAATGAGTTCCATGGTAAGATGAGAATATATATATATATATAATGAGGAGTTTAATCAAGAAGGGATGTCAAATAATCATCCACGTAAGAAGGATTTACTATTGCTCCCTCCAAGAAATGTCTTAGGGTTCCAAGTCAACAAGTGGGTATTCCAGGTCCTCGTGAATGGATACTTCGGCCAAAAATAACATCACTAGAGTCCCTAGATTGACAGCCACTCTGAAGAAACTTTGAAATTTTTTCCCTTAACCCAAACAAGGAAATTTTAGTGAAATGTTTAAAAAACACCCCAAGGGTCAAACCGGCTCTGACACCACTCTTTCACGACCCGACCCAAGCTCTTCCTGAAGCTGTACCTAACCCAATACCACCATTATATTCATGGGGATAGAGATAATAATTGAAGGCACAAAAAATGTACGGTGTCCTTTGCATTAAACATGTTCATGTGCACATTTCCCACTCAATGAAAATTTGTAGAGTAAAATTAAAAAAAGTGAAAACATATATACTGTAAAATGAACATACATGAGCCTCTAAACAGTACAAGAGTATTGTGGTTTTAACTGAATGGTAAAAAAAGTAAAAAACACACCCAAACCAAAAACCTGTTATAATTGGGAGAAAATTGATAAAAAGTGCCACTGAGAGATCCCCTCTCTTGAATCTCAACTTTGACCACCATACGCGGTCTACGCAGCCTGTACACCTATGATCCTCTAAGAACATGATCGACTTATCCCCTATCTAGAAAAATGACACATGTTGGGATAATCCTATGTAAGGGTCAGTATATACATACCCATTAGGATTCCCCAAATGGGTGATAGGGTGAAGAACGAGAATCCCTAAAATGGAAAGAATTAGAGAAAACAAGGTGTGGTAAAATTAAACCAAATAGTATGCATCAACCCAACAATAGAGTGAATGTAGATTCATCTAAACACAAATAGAATGAAACAGTAAGGATATGGACTCATCATCAATTGTTATCCACTAATAGATGGAGAGTAGACTAATCCAACCATAAGATGTTAGACATAGAAAGCTCATGGCATACCATGCACGTTGTCACCTCTGCTGGAAGGTGAGTAACCAAGACCGAAGAAGTAGGTATTATATAAGTATATATATATATATATATTCTCAATCAATGAAGCATAATTGAGTGGGTAAGGGGATATCCATCTCAAAATTCATCTCAAGAAAGTGAGTAGCCAGCCGTTCAAAAGTAAATCCATCTACGATGCCCATAACCCCATACGTCTACCCAGGATTCACCAGTAAAAGGTTCTCAAATAACCTTACATTGATAGTATCATATTTCGATGGTATGGAATTTACCAAATGGTTTTAGATCATGGTAAAAGAATTAATCTTGGTGGGGAATGTGCTCCACTTTTTCATGAGTCCAACAGTAAGTCGAACCACACATTTTATCTTTACTTCACTATCGAGGGTTTCATTGTGGAATGACACATCCTAGTCCTTAATGAGGTTACCACTCAACATAGTCACTAAAGAACTCCACTACCCAGACACTCCTAGATGTTAAGCTTGGTGAGTCATTAGGGGGATGGTGCTACCTATCCCAGCTGGAGGATGATGCCTGAAAGATCATCAAAGACTACACTACCCAACCCAATGCAAGGGACACCGCAAAATGTCAAGGAAATACACTGACCAGAACCTACTAGGGTTTGGGATGGAATCATCAAGGACTACACTACCACTCCTAGTTTTAGGGTCATATTGGAATCATCAGGAAATACACTACCTAGCCTAGTTGAGGGGGGTCTCCAATAAACTACTCTGGTAAACCTATCTGATCTCTAATTTCATTAGGTGACATACCTATGTGTCACATCCTAGAAAATTGATGTTTTATCTCGAAATCAGCTTTTGAGGGAACCATCATATTCTATGTGGTAAAATACTAATGAAGGATATGTGGGGGATTAAATATCAATCGAAATAGACCAAGAGGAACTCAGAATCTAAGGGGACCACATGGAATGTGCTACTTCTCCACACCCTGATAGTGCCTTCTCTTTTGTACACATATCTCATGTGTGTAGGGTAATATGTCGTTTAGGTGGAAAACATGGCATGTCTCACTTATCGGGGGACCGGGCCACGACTTCTTGCCATGTGGTCCATCACACTGCATGTTCACGAGGAAAGGGGGTACATAGTGTATCAAGGGGGGCACTCCATGTACTCTATAACTATGATGAAACCATTTCACCACTGTATAGTGAAGCTAAACATTCCGTGCTCCTCATTGTACATGGTGTGTAGTTGGGTTTTTCCAAAAACTGTATGATTTCTCCATTTTTCAGACACTGCTTCTAAATCCACTAAAAAAATATCCAAGGACTTCTAAATCTACTCCAATAACTCTTAATCTTGCTAAAGTTCACATGATTTCATCATAGTTTTGCACGAAATAGTCTTATTCAGAAATAATGGTTTGGATGGATATTCTACACGCCGTTGCGTCTAAGATCATCGTCAAATTGATGAGAAACCAACAGATCCTTAATCCTTTCATCGTTACATTTCTAGATATAAACCGTACTCATGATCCCCTCCCTCTAAGGATAATTTGCCCCAAATTCGGGTTCCCAATTGAGTTTGGGTTGCTAAAAAATGGTCAATTTGGGAACCAGAGGGTTTTTCCGATGAAGAATGTAATTATTAGGGGTATAAAAGAACCATAAACAAGGGATTGGATCATTGGAAAAGTGTTCTTGGACAAATGATGTAAGATCTCGGTTTTTGGAAAGGTATGTTTTGTTGTGTTTTGGGTTGAACCCTTTTCTTTTGGGGATTTAAAAGGTTTCTTGGAAGTGTGAGAGGCCTTGGGGGTGTTCCAGGGGCTTGGGCCATGGAAGAAGCGATGTCTGGGCAAAGCAGACCAAGGCGCATGGCCTACGCACGGTCAGACAAACCATGCGGCCTGCCCAGACTAATCCGTGCGACCCTCCCTCCTCTGGACAGAAGTGAGTGCATGGTTTGCCAAACCATGTGGCTAAATTGTGCGACTCTTCCTCATCCAGGTTGTGGCATGCACGCGGTTTGCGCACGGTTTGTTAAACCGTGTGGCTAAACCGTGCAGCCACTTAAGTTTTGGAAAATTACAAGTTTGCCACTCCGGGCTTTAAAACACACTCGGAATTTTCCTCCTCTCCTCCTCTCTCAGCCATAGCAACGAACTTGGTTGACCCAAGCTTCCCAAGGGTGGTTCTCCTTTGATTCTTGGCCGTTTAGAGCATCGTTGGTTGTGGATTGAAGCTCTGGGTAAGGATAATCGCCTCCTTGGTTTTTTTCTTGGTTTAGGGTTTTTTTTCTTCCCTCCATCTTGTTCCTAAACCCTAAAACCCTATTATTTGGGTGAGTTATAGGTTGAAGCTCCGAGGGTAGGTCGAATAAATGTCTAAGGACTCGATTGAGGGTGTGTTCAACCGCGGATTCGAGGTAGGTGGTCTACAAGTTATATCCCATGGTTATTTAGGGTTTATGTACATGTTTACTTGTGTTATTGATTTCCCTTGGTTATGTTTTGATAACCTTGGAATGATTGGTAATAATGATGGTTAAAATGGCATAATGGTAACCTTCATGATCCATGTGGGATGTGTTGCGATGGACTTAACCTAATTTAGGGCCATCCATGGGGTGTGCCGGCTTTTCCCGGGTTTAGGTATTGACAATAAACAAGTGACTTGTTGTAGTGAATTGTAGAGCCCTTGATAAGTATTTTGGCTTGAATGGTTGATTCATACAATGATGAATGGGTTAAATGAGCTAATGTGTAAACTTAATAAAGTCCATAATGGAATAGATTATGGGTCTCAGATGGAATGCTTAGTGTGATAGTCATAACACATGGAAATTGGGTGAATGGTTAAATGATGTGAAATGGTAATGTGTTAATGGGTTAAGGAATGATGTGGTTTCCCATGTGGGTTGTTATGAATGATATTGTTGATGGGAAATGGTTGAAAGGTTTATGGTTACTTATATATATATAAGCATGTGCACATGGCTTCGTAGAGTGGGGTATGACATGAGGATCTACACCCACGGGTTGATTGATGATTGAGTCTCTAAACTCCACCCTAAATACATGGGTTAGGAAAGGGGATAGGGTCTATTCTCATAACGGTTTCATCCACCCGAACTGAGGCTTCGAGGTGAGGTTATGGTTGCTAAGAGGGGTTAGTCCTAGTGAGATAGGATAACATTGTTTTTACCCTCTTGCATGTGATTGTTGGCCATAAACCCATGTAACATAATGTATGTGATTAACCCATAGAAATGTGATGAAATGGTAAATGGTGATAATGGGTGTGTAATGAATAGTAATGGAAGTGGCAATGGCCTAGTGCTAAACTGGTTGTTGGACCCTTAATTAATTACTTGGAATATATCATTCATATTTCTTTTGCATGCACTACGTGTTTATACTAGATATTATGTTGACACCGTTGGTGGTGGACTACTAAGTTGTACTCACACCCTGCTCGGGCCGCCGTTGGGTACCCGAGCAGACATCATGATTGCAGTTTAGGACAAGGGCAAGGTCCCTTTCTAGATAGATGAGTGGACATGGGTAGCACTTGGTGGAGGATTTGGACTTGGAACCGGGACCATTTTGGGGATTTTGGCCATTGTCTCCATTTTTGGGCTTTTGTCACTTTTTCACGTATAGTATAACATGGCATATTTACTCTTTGAAATGGTTGTTATACATGTTCCTTGTTTTTTGGTTATTGTTTCCGCTATTTGGTTTACTTTTGTTGTGGCTTACTCTGATTAAAATGGGGTATAGTCTCCCCACTCGACTACATCGACCCCTGCTGCTAGTCGGCAGCCTTTGGCATACGGGGAGGCATGCTTAAGGTCATGTGACCACCTGGCTCGGAGAACCGGTTTAGTGGCTTCTGGGTTGGGGATGTTATAAAGTGGTATCAGAGGAGGTATCTCTTCTCCTTCTTTTAGGTCTTGTTATTTGGGATTGGTAGCCAAGGGTTAGGATGTTTTGGGCCTTGGAAATGAACTCGTGCTTGGGAGTAGCTAACCTAGGTATGGGGGGAAACCCAAGTTACCTTGGGTGGGAAATGGTGTTCTTTATTGTGTGTTGTTAGAGTTGATGATATTTCACCGTTGGGTGATGCACATGTGGTTTGATGTGATTATTTTATGATATTTGGGTCGTGGCCTTAATGGCATGAGAATTGGAATTCATGCATCATTATAGGAACCTAGGGAGATATGTGACATGCATTGTATTAGACACATGCACAGGGTGGGTGTGTGAGGTAGGAAAGTAGCGTGCATCATGCATTTCATGAAACCAAGAAATAACGAGAATAATGAAATAAAACAAGTGGGTAAATGATATTTAATGGATTAATAGGGTTTGAAACAAGTTGGAAAAATGTTTTTGGGTTAGAATATGAAAAGTTGGTTGTTGTAGCTAGTAAAAAGCTTTTGGTGGAGTCATGAATGTTTATGGTATGTGTGCTAAAACTAGTGCATGGAATTGTAGAGAAATACCACCATGACATCGGTTACCAGTTGGGAAATGGGAGGGTGTTGCTGAGAACACTCCTCCAGTAGGGGAGCAAGAAAATGTGGCGATCAATGAAGGTAGAGAAAACCAGTTTCAAGATAACTTGACTCGCCTTATGCAGATGATGGATCGGGACCTAGGGTGGGTTGTACCGAGTATGTTTGAGCTGACCAGGGAATTCAAGCTACAACGCCCTCCGACCTTCACAGTAGAGGGTGGGCTAGAGGAAGCTGAGTTCTGGTAAGAGTCTATCCAGACGATACTAGATCATCTGGAGACCCCCGTTGAAAAAAGAGTAATTCTGGATGCTTATATGTTGCGGGGCCAGGTTAGGCGTTGGTGGGACATTTAGGCTCAAATTGAGCAGGGTGAGGGAATTTCATGGAATGTTTTTCAGGAAAAGTTTCTATAGCATTTCTACCTAGAGACTTTGAGACAGGAGCGGGATGCAGATTTTATAAGCCTGACTCAAGGATCACTATCGGTGATGGACTATGCTAGTTACTTCACTGATTTGCGATGCTTTGTCCCAGTGTTAGCAGGGGATGAGGCAGTAGTAGAAAGGCATTTCCAGGATGGGCTGAGACATGAGATCACGTCCTAAGTAAACATTTTTTGCTTGAAGAGGTTCGCCGTAGAGGTAGTAGATCTGGCATTGATCTTGGAAGGGAACCTGAAGGGAGCCTCGGGTAGTGGGCTTGTGGTGCCAGTGGGGAAGAAGAGTGGTGCAGCTACCGAGGGTCGGAAGCGCCTCCATGAGGGCTCACAACATGGTGGAAGTGTGATAAGTGGCTAGAAGAGAGGGTCAGCCTCTCAGAGTGGGGATTAGGTGTTCTGCTATCAGTGCGGTGGGTCAGGGTATATGCATGGTCAGTGTCCTCGACCTCCAGTTGAGTGTTGTTCTTGTAGAAGGATGGGGCATGTGCAGAGGTTCTTCAGGAATCCTCGGCAGGTAGGTGAGCATGATGGTGGAAGGCAGGTACCAGATACAGGGAGGGGATCCATTTCCCCATATTAGGCAGCCAATTGGGGCTCTACGGGCCGTACTGGAAGGGGTAGTGGACGTGGAACTCCCGGGAAAGATCGCTCATGCTAGCAAGGTAGTGCAACGTAGGTCGTTCAGGATGGACCCAGGGTAGAGGGGCAAGTTAGCTTCAGGCAGTTCAGTTTGTGCCTGGTGATGGCAAGGCTGGACCATCGACTGTACGATGTACGATCCTTGTAGCTTCTACTTTTGCTATCGCGTTGTTTGAAACAGGTGCCATAGACTCTTTTATCTCTGCTCAACTTGTGTTAGTGCTGGTTTTAACTGTTTGAGGGGTGTGTGGAGTTATGTCAATTGACTCTCTGTTAGGGGTGCGGGTTGAGGATATCAAGCAGTGCAAGGGATGTACCTTGGAAGTTGGTGGGTATCACTTTCTGTGGGACTTGTTCATTCTTGATATGTCAGGTTTTGACCTAATCTGGGGAATGGATTGGTTGGTGTTGTATCGAGCACACATCGACTGTTATCATCACAGAGTATCTTTGAGGTCACTTGAGGGTGACGCTTATTCCCACCATGGTGAATGTGATATTCAAGCAGGGCGTGCGGGGCTGTTTTTTCAATAGATGAGTGAACTCACAGCTCAAGTGGCATGTCTCATGCTTGATGATAGAGAGGGAGGGGAACAACCTAATTTTCCTCCCATGGTGGATTGGTTTTAGTATGTGTTTCCTGATGATTTCTCAGGGTTACCACCCGAGAGGGATGTCGACTTCATGATCGAGTTGCTGCCGGAAGTAGAGTCAGTTTCTATTCTTCCATACCGAATGGAACCGGAAGAACTCCAAGAACTGAAGGTTCATCTTGAGGAGTTGGAGCATTAGAGGTTTATCCATCCAAGTACGTCTCCTTGGGGATCTCCCATGCTTTTTTCCAAGAAGGTCGATGGGTCGTTGAGGCTGTCAGTTGACTATCGAAGGTTAAACTAGATTACAGTGAAAAACGGGTACCTTCTTCCTAGAATTTATGACCTGTTTGATTAGTTGAGGGATGTATCAATGTTTTCTAAGATTTACCTGAGGTTGGGTTATCACCAATTGAGGGTGAGGTCTTCTGACATACCGCAGACAACTTTTCAGAGTCAGTACATGTTGTTTGAGTTTGTGGTAATGACTTTCGGCTTGACCAATGCACCAGCAGTGTTTATGGCTTTGATGAACTGGATCTTTCGTCCCTATCTAGATCGGTTTGTGTTTGTCTTTGTTGATGATATCTTAGTGTACTCAAAAACTCACGACCATCATTCCCAACATCTTGACATCGTCTTGGGTACGCTAAGAGAGCACAGGCTATACACCAAGCTATCCAAGTGTCAATTCTAGATAGGTGAGGTACATTTTCTGGGTCACATCATCTCGGAGGCTGGTGTGTCAGTGGATCCAGAGAAAGTGCAGGCGGTTGTATCTTGGGAGCAGCTCAAGAGTGTTTCTGATGTACAGAGTTTTCTGGGTTTGGTCGGGTATTACCGAAGGTTCATTCAGGATTTCTCTCGCTTGGCAGCACCAATCTCGGGCTTGACCAAGAAATGAATCAGGTTCGAGTGGTCGGGGGCTTGTGAGGATTCCTTCCAAGAGTTGAAGAAGCGGTTGACGACCACACCTATCTTGATCTTACCTGAGATGGGTAATAAGTACAACGTGTTTTGTGATGCTTCTAGAATCGGACTTGGGGCTGTGTTGATGCAAGATGAGTGGGCGGTGTCTTACGGGTCAAGGCAGTTGAGACCCCATGAGTGGAACCATCCCACTCATGACCTTGAGTTGGATGTAGTAGTGTACGCCTTGAAGTGCTGGATGCACTATCTTTTGGGAGAACGGTTTACCGTGTTTACCGACCATAAGAGTTTAAAGTACATATTCTCGAAACGGGATATGAATCTTCGGCAGAGAAGATGGGTTGAATATCTCCAGTCTTTCGACTTTGAGTTGGTGTACAGGCCGGGAAAGGAAAACAGTGTTGTGGATGCTCTGAGCAGGAAGGTTTAGAATCAGGCGGTTCAGGAGTCCAGCACCGAGTGGAAGGTGATGGCCTTGTTTGCAGAGATGCACCTGTAGGTGCAGGAGTAGAATAGTCAGGTCACTCTTGCATCTATAACAATAGAGTCGATGCTCTTGAGTTGGGTTAAGGAAAGCCAGCTTGATGATCCTGAGTGTTTGAGCATGAAGGAAAAGCTTAAAGGTGGGGAGCTACCTTCTGGTTGGGCCGTCGGTGTGGACAGTGTTGTTTGTGTTCGTGATCGTGTGGCCATGCCAAAGTGTGTGCGGGAAGATTTGACGCACGAGTTTCATGCATCGAAGTGGGAAGTGCATCCTAGTTTGACCACGATGTACCGTGATCTCCAAAGGTAGTTTTGGTGTCCTGGGATGAAGAAGGAAGTTGCGGTCATTGTGTTACGGTGTCTTACTTGTCAGCAGGTGAAGGACGAGCATCAACGCCCAAGTGGTTTGTTGCATCCATTGCCCATTACATAATGGAAGTGGGATGATGTGACATTGTATTTTGTCACGGGGCTTCCGAGGATTCCACAGAATAATGATTCAATCTGGGTGGTTGTGGATCGGTTAACAAAAGTGGCTCATTTCTTACCGATTCAGGAGACCTATACTGTTGATTAGTTGGGTGAGATGTATGTTCGGGAAACGGTGTGTTTGAACGGGGTGCCGTGAACCATAGTTTTAGACCAAGAACAGCATTTCACATCACCTTTTTGGAAAGGGTTTCAGAAGGCGCTTGGTACACAGGTATTTTTGAGTACGGCTTTCCACCCGCAAACGGACAGGCAGTCAGAACGTATGATCCAAGTGTTGGAAGACATGTTTCGGGCTTGTGTCTTGAACTTCGGTGGTTCTTGTGAGAGGCACCTATCATTGGTTGATTTTTCATACAACAACTGTTTTCAGGCTACAATTCAGATGGAACCATTTGAGGTGATTTATGGGAGACCATGTAGATCTGTGTTGTGTTGTCTAGAGGCCGGTGAATCTGAGTTGTTGGGGCCGAGTCTCGTGCAGGAGACTTTGGAGAGAGTTCAGTTGATCAGGAAGCGAATGGATACGGCTCAGAGTAGGCATAAGTCGTATAAAGATCAGAGACGTAGACCTCTTGAGTTTGAGGTGGGTGATAAAGTGTTCCTTCGGGTGTCGCCAAGGTTGGTTCACCGACGGATTCAGAAGCAGGGTAGGTTGGCAGCCAGGTATGTGGGACCTTTTGAGATTGTGTAGAGGATCGGACTAGTGGCATACTGATTGGATCCTCCACAGTGGTATGGTGGGATGCATGACGTGTTTCATGTGTCGCAGCTTCGACTATATCACCCCGGCCCATCTCATGTTGTTGATGTTGAGGATGTGGAGCTTGAGGTTTATGCGTCCTTTGAGGATCATCCGGTTCGTGTGGTGGATCATAGTGAAAAGGTCTTGTGAGGCATGGTTGTGCCATTAGAGCGAGTACAATGGCAGCATGGGAAAGTAAAAGAAGAAACTTGGGATCAGGAATAGGATATGTGGGCTTAGTGGCTCGAACTCTTCTCCTTGTTGGAGTAATGAGTCTTGGAAGCTCAGCTCAAGGATGAGCCGTTATAAGGTGGGGAGATTGTAAGATCTCGGTTTTTGGAAAGTTATGTTTTGTTTTGTTTTGGTTTTAAACCTTTTCTTTTTGGGATTTATAAGGAATCTTGGATGTGTGAGAGGCCTTGGGGGTGTTTCGGGGGCTCAGGGCATGGAAGAAGGGAAGTCTGGGAAAAGTAGACCAAGGCGCACGGCCTGCGCATGGTCAGACAAACCATGCGCCCTGCCCAGACTATGTCGGGCGGCCCTCCCTCCTCTGGACAAAAGCAAGCGCACGGTTTTCACATGGTTGTCCAAACCGTGCGGATAAATCATGAGACTCCTCCACCTCCGGACAATGGGGTGTGCATGATTTGCGCACGGTTTGTTAAATTGTGCGGCCACTTAATTTTGGGAAAATTACAAGTTTACCATTCCGGAATTTAAAACCCCACTCGGGATTTTCCTCCTCTCCCCCTCTCTCAGCCCTAGAGATGAACTTGGGTGACCCGAGATTCCCAAGGGTCTTTATCCTTCTATTCTTTTCCGTTTAGAGCATCGTTGGATGCATATTGAAGCTCCGGTAAAGCTAATATCCTCCTTGGTTCTTTTGTTGGTTTAGGGCTTCTATCTTCCCTTCCTCTTGTTCTGAAACCCTAAAACCCTTTCTTTTGGGTGAGTTCCAGTTTGTATCTCCAAGGGTTGGCTGAATCAAGGTCTAATGACTCGATTGAGGGTGCGTTCAACCACAGATTCAAGGTAGGTTGTCTACAAGTTATATCCCATGGTTATTTAGGGTTTATGTGCATGTTTACTTGTGTTCTTGTTTTCCCTTTGTTATGATTTGATAACCTTGGAATGATTGGTAATAATGATGGTTTAAATGGCATAATTGGAACCCTCACGATCCCTGTGGGATGTGTTGGGATGGACGTGACCTAATTTAGGGCCATCCATGGGATATGCTGGCTTTTCCTAGGTTTAGGGATTGACAATAAACAAGTGAATTGTTGTAGTGAATTGTAGAGCCCTTGATAAGTATGTTGGATTGAATGTTTGATTCATAGAATGATGAACGGGTTAAATGGGATAACGTGTAAATTTATTAAAGACCATAATGGGATAGATTATGGGTCTAGGATGGAATTCTTAGTGAGATAGTCATAACACATGGGAATTGGGTGAATAGTTAAATAATGTGAAATGGTAATGTGTTAATGGGTTAAGGCATGATGTGGTTTCCCATGTGGGTTGTTATGAATGATGTTACTGATGGGAAATGGTTGAAAGGTTGATGGTTACTTATATATATATATATATATATATAAGCATGTGCAAATGGATTCGTAGAGTTGGGTATGACATGAGGATCTATGCCCACGGGTCGAGTGAAGACTGAGGCTCTAAACTCCACCATAAATGCATGGGTTAGTAAATGGGACTGAGGGTCTATTCTCCTAACGGTTGCATCCACCCGGACTGAGGCTTCGAGGTGAGGTTATGGTTTCTATGAGGGGTTAGTACTAGTGAGATAGTATAACATTGTGTTTACCCTCTTGCATGTGATTGTTGGCCTCAGACCCATGTAACATAATGTATGTTATTAACCCATGGAAATGTGATGAAATGATAAATGGTGATAATGGGTGTGTAATGAATGGTAATGGAAGTGGAAATGGATTGGCGCTAAACTGGTTGATGGCACCTTAATTAATTAATTGGAATTTATCATACATATTTCTCTTGCATGCACTACCTATTTATACTGGATATTTTGTAGACACCATTGGTGGTGGCCTACTTAATTGTACTCACACCCTGCTCAGGCCACCATTGGGTACCCGAGCAGACTTCATGCTTGCAGGTCAGGACAAGGGCAAGGGTCCTTACTAGATAGCTGAGTGGATGTGGGTAGCACTTGGTGGAGGATCCAGACTTGGAGTCGGGACCATTTTGGGGATTTTTTCCATTGTCTCTATTTTTGGGATTTCGTTCACTTTTGCACATGTAGTATAACATGGCATATTTACTGTTGGAAATGTTTTTTATACATGTTCCTTGTTTTCTGGAAATTGTTTCTGCTATTTGTTTTACTTCTGTTGGGGATTACTATGATAAAAAGGGGGTATAGTCTCCCCACTCGACTAAATCGACCCTCGCTACTAGTCGACATCCTTTGGCGTACTGGGGGGAACACTTAAGATCATGTAACCAGCCAGCTCAGAGCACTGGTTTAGTGGATTCTGGGTCAGGGATGTTACAAATGATTAGAATGGGTATCTGGTATAGATGAAAAATTAATAAACAATTTGTTTTTAGATATTGGGATCATGGAAAGGGGGCACAACCTAATGAATTAATATTCATCATGATCAAACATTTAATCCTTGTCATAAAAACACCATAGATGAGTCCTACCTATGCTTTGATCGATCTTTACTAAAGAAAATGTTGGCCAACAGGTATGGGAGGAGCCACTATTTTCACTGTGATTTGATCCTCCATGAATAAGAAGTTCTTTGTTCTTCTTTCCCTTGTTCTTCTATTACTAATGGAGAGGAGATGAATTGAGAAACTATTGGTAGAGCTCAGGGTAATCAAAACCTTGGAAAATCTCTATAGTGTGATAATTAAAGATTCTCACTTAATAAATCATTTATTTATTTAATTATTTTATTTAGTTATTTCACCACTTAATTGAACTGTCAATGATCGAGGGGTTTAAAGGTCCCGCGCTGACTCATCTTTTTGTGGCACCTAGGGAAAACACATCATTAAGGACCCAAACATGGTCTTATATTTTTGGCATGATCACCAATTTAAGAATTATCCCAGTTTATTTAATTAATCACACATTTTCAATATAAATTATATTTAATAATTTCAAAGATTTAATTCTGGGCACACCGGACATGTGAATCGCATGTCGTCTCAATGAATAGATCTGGAAAATTATTTAGAAATATTTCAAAGTATTACTAAGAAATAAGTTAGTCTTTATATTAATCTATTTTTATAATCTCTATAATTGTAAATAATTATTCCATATAAAATTATATTATCATATATTCTGTATATTCAAATATATTTTTGAGTAATGAACACAAATTAGAAAATGAACATTGATATGTCCTTTTTAGAAGTTTAGTGCACTGTAAAAGTTTATTAATAATATCACATATTGAATCTCTAATATTATCAATGTAGATGTAATTTTTTAAGAAAGTATGTTTTTAAAAATTAAATAAATGATTTATTCGACACATTTTAGTAGTTTTGGAAAATGAATAGGAAACATTATCATGTGGATGTGGTAGTTTGCACCTATACACTAATAGTATTATCATTTCCACATAACTGGAGTAATTTAGAAAATAAAAAATCATTTAGGAATATTTAATATAATATGAAAATCTATGTAGAAAAAATACATAACCCTAATTATCCTTCTTAGTTTAACGATGTGTTCTCTCGATCACCATGGTCCAGAAAAAAAGACCTGTATGTCATATAAAGGAAAGATTAGAACAAATTCACCCTCAATTGACATATGATAGCACAGAAACCAAATATACTACCATAGTGGAAACCCATATAATATTATATGTCAAACAAAAACTAGAAAGGAAACATTCAACATCTAAATAACATGGTCTCAGTGTATGATCCTGACCATTTCTAGAGTTATCTCATTTGAATGTTTCAATACTTTTGGTTTTTATATGTACTTATGAGTGGGGATATGAAATGGGGTGTGTTTTAATGGAGTTTAGAGAAATGTTTAATAAAAGGGGATCTGCACATTTGGTGTATAGTTAGAGGAATTTGTGAACCCATTCTCAGGTAATCATGTGACCTTAGGTAATTAGGGTCACACTATTGACGCATGATTTACCTAATTCTGCATCCCTCCCCAAAAAACCATGTACATGGTTTATTTTATCTAAAATATTGTTTTAATATCCCCCAAACCCCTAAAGCACCAACTATTCGACCATGTCTTAGGACTATACGTTTTTGGAAGATTTCAAATAATTTCAATGGGGATCTAAGGTCGTCAGACCTCCATTCGTAAATACTCAAAAACCGAAAAAAAATCTTCTCTTGACCTGATAAGAGGATATTATCCTGATGCCTATCTCTTCCATTATTCTCTATTTACATGATCTTTTTGTGGAATTTCACTTAAATCTCATTATTTCTAAAAACATTTTATGAGATATAGATCTATATTGACTAGATCATGATATCTATGATCTTGATTTATGGATTTAGACATGCTACTCATATCTACATCATTGTGAAGTTTAGATTTTTGGGTTTTCCGTTGAATGAATTTCCATTAAATAATAATGGAATGTGTTATAGAATCTAATTCTCATAGTTTTGGATTGATGTTTGTATAAAAAAAATTATATAATTTCTTTCATTCCATAACAATTGAATTCCTAATTTGGTATAACTAGGGTGACCAATTGATTTATTGAATCACACTAAAATTAAATTACTAATTGAAGAATAAATCATGGGACTAAGTGGATATCCTATTTGATAATTAATTTAGGGAAATTAGTTATGATATTTGGGTAATGTAATCTTTAATATCAATCATCGGGTTAATTATTAGTTATTGGAATAGCTAAATAGAGATAATTAATTGTGATTTAATTTTTTTTCTTTTGGGACTATGATTTAGATAAACCATTTTGCAATTAATAATGATGAGATAAGATTTATAATGAGATAATTAGTTATGGAAAATTTATTATGAGATATGAATTGTGTTATTCATTAATTAATTGATGAATTAATTAATGTTCTTAGTGTGCGGAATTAATTGTGTATCTAATTAAAGATATTTATATATTAAAATAATTGTTAAATTAGTAATGGAATTGTGGTGGATAATTAATTATAAATTAATTATGTGTGAATTAATTCGAACATGGTCATCTATGAGATAATTATAAATGGTAACATAGTCATTATACTTTGGAGTAATTCAATGGGAACATGGTCATTCAAATGGGAAGTATAAATGGAAAAATTATCAGTGTACATATACGAAATGGAATGGGACCATGGAAATTCTATTAAGAAGTAACAATGTTAACATGGTAATATTACTTAAATATTAGTTCATGGTAACATTTGAATTTATGTGTGAATTTAAATAATAGTAATAAATGAACTTTGATATATGGCCTCACAGGAAAATACATCAAAATTTGGAATAATTCAAATGATGTTGTGAGATATCATATCACATTTTAATACATCTATCTCTAGAATGAGTTGAAGAATGTATTAAATATTATATTACCTAGAGAAAAATTTGGGCTCCAGCACAATCTGAAGCTAGTATACTGTTACAGGTTTCCTTGGGAATCCTAGAGTTGATATGAATAAATAAATAATAAATGGTAATGCGATAACTATTTAATTATGAATTGACTTGATTTATTTATATAATTTCTTACACAATATTATACTTGATTTGTTTTATCCAATTTTTCTTGTGGCATACTGAGTTTTACTGAAAACCAACATAGGCTACCTAATCAGTACCCGAATATAAATTATTATTATAGGGTAGGTCAAGGGAAAGGTCCCTAGATTAGAATTCTAATTGGGGATGTATCTTGGATGATGTAAACAGAAATGGTTTAGGAAACACCATGGATTCATTATTTTTTTTATTTTTAGTTGTTATTTTAGTCACCATGTCCTTTATATTGCAATAACATGTTTCCCCTTTCAGTTGAATATTTTATTTGATTTTTTTGGTTATCTTATGGAATTGGTGTAATTTATGGATACATATGCTTCCTCTATTTATTAGTTACTTCCAAATGTGTTTAAATCTAATAAAAGAGAGTTAATTATTCCCATGAATGACATAACATACCCTAAATACTAGTCAATAGCCTCTGGAATACCAAGAGGAACACTGAATGCCATTTGACTGACCTGCTTAGGGAACTGTTTCGTGTTCCTCAGGTCGGGACACTAAAAAGTGGTATCAGAAGAGTTTTATTTCTTCTTCCATTTCATTTATATTTGGTTAATGGTATATATTATACTAACAATAATTAGGACTTTATAATGATCTCAGTCATGGGAGTCATAACCACATGTATGGGAAAAAACTGAGTACTGAGGTTGGTATTTTTGTTGTTGTTATTTTCTGTTACAGTTGAATATTATATCACCGTGGGTGAAACACTTGTAGTGTCATGTGATTATTGTTTCTAAGAATTTTTTAGTACTGATTCATGACCCAGAATAAAAAGAGAGTTCAATAATCATGAATTATTATGGGAACATTGTGTTATTGTGCCCTTCATCATTTTAGACACGCATACCAAAATGGGTTATGGGTATGTTATTAAATGTGAAATGTTTTCCTTGTTTTTTAGATAAAAATAGAAAAATGGTTCTGATCTGTAATTGTAATAGGTTGAAAAAATGATGCAAAATTTGAATAATTTACTATCTATATGAAAAACCTGATTATGATAGTGTATTTTCCATTGTTAATGAAAACTTTGGAGTAGGATGTTTTTGGGAAGTTCTAGTACCTCCCTTTTGAACATATGATGAGATGAGGGGAAAAGAAATGTTGTAACCAGTTTTCAACATTCCTCTCATGTATATTTTATATGTTTTTGTTATTATGAATAATATATGTGTATTTAATTGTAGATAATATGTATACATGACGCTTGCTGATGAGATGATGGAGGGGCATGTCTCTAAATGGTCTTCTAGTTAGGGAACTTGCGGTACAGATGGTGCCAACTGAAACTGAAGGGGAGTATTTCTTGGATAAATTTTATCCTTTAATGCAATTTTTGGAGAGTGGAATAGGGTGGGTTGTTAAAAGTATGTTTGAGTTTCCAAGGGAGTTTCAGTTGCAACACTCTCTGACTTTTACTGGAGAGGCTGGACCTAAGGGAGCTTAATTCTAGGTTGAGTCCATGGAGACAATACTTGATCATTTGTATACTCTGACTGAGAGAAGGGTCAAGATGATAACTTATAAGAAATGGGGATAAGTGAAGCACTGTTTGGACATTCTATTGTGAAATATACAACCTAACTATATGTTATTGAATGACATCATGGAATAGTTCTAGGAGAACCATTATACAAATACACTGAGAAAAGAGCGGACCATAGAGTTCATGCATCTGACCCAAGGGAGAATGCCCGTGTTGGATTATGTTGGATGACTCACCGATCTACAATTCTTTTCTCGACCATTATAAGGAGATGAGGTGGCTACATTGAAAAAAAATTCAGGATATACATATGTGTGATATTATCTCCCATGTCCATCTAATATGATTAAGGAAGTTTGTTGATGGTGTGGACCAGTCTCTGAAGGCTAATGGGAACCCAAGAGAGGATTCGAGTATTATACAAGTTGTTGTTACTGGATGATCAATAATTGAGACATTTGAGAGCAAGAAGAATCATAATGAAAACTCTTTTCAGTGCATTGGTAAGTAGAGTACACATATTGGAGGGTTTTTTTGATAGGACTTCACAAGGGTGATCATTCATCATTGTGGTGGGCCTAGAAATTTTTTTTGACATTATCCCTGACCACCTATAGAGTGTGTGTCCTACAAAAATATGGGACACCAACTAATGTTCTATAGGTCGAAGTGACAGAATGGTGCTGAGGAAGAAGATGGGGAGAGTCATTGTGTTGGATAGTGGTTTTCAACATGCTATTGGTCTGTCAGATGGAGTTCTACTGGAATAGGTGGTATAGGTAGTGAACATGGTGTTATAGGGCTACATCACCCTTATCTGCAGACTGTTTCTACTCAAGAGAGTTAGAAAACATCATAGGAAAGATGTGCATGATAGTTACATGCAGTAAAACATAAAATTGTGGAGAGAGAGGATATTCCACCAGTAGTGAGGGGTACTACTCTAGTAGATTCTACATTATATTGTTTCTTTTTTGATACGGGTGTCCCTCATTCCTTTATGTCTGCAAAACATGATAATGGTTTGAACATGTAGGTGGAGTTCATTAATGATGTAATGAGAATTGATACACTGGTGGGAACATGCATGGATTCCTATGTATATTCAAGGGATCATCACTAGAGAATGAGGAATATCTTTTTTATGGGATCTCTATATTCATGATATGATAGTGTTTGACTTGATTATGTGTGTGGACATGTTAGTCATATACCAAGACCTCATATACTATTACCATAGGAGTTTTAAATGTACATATTAAGAGTGATCTGTATATTCACCGTGGATAGTGGGATATCTAGTTGGGCTAAGCAGGAATAATTACTCAGTAACTGGGAGTGCACACTGCCTAAGTTACTATTCTATTGATGGATGATTTGGGTGATAGGAATGATGACCTACCACCAATAGTATAACTATTTAAGGATGTGTTTTTCAAAATAATTCATAGGGATACCACCTTAGTGAGGTTTTTAATTCACTATTTATCTCATGTTGGGGGCTGAGTCAGAATATATTCCTCCTTAAATAATGGAACCATCTAAGATTCAAGAGATAAAAAATCAAATCAAGGTGTTGGAGGATAAATGATTTATCTGCCCAAGTGCATTTCTATTTGGATCACCCATTTTGTTTTCATATATGGCAGATAACATTTTACCTTTGTGTGTCAATTATTATAAGTTTTATAACATGACTACCATGAAATGATATCCTCTTCCACCTATCGATGATATTTTTGACCATCTAAAGGGAATTGCATGTTATAATAGATCAACTTGTGATTAGGGTATCATTAGTTGAGAGTTCGTACTGCTGATATACCAATGAATTATTTCAAGATCATGTATAGCCTTTATGAAATTGTCTTAAAGCTATTTGGGTTTAGAAATGCACCAAGAGTGTATATGTATTTGATGAACAAGATATTAAATATGAGTCTAGATCAGTTTGTGGCAGTGTTTGTGGACGACATCTTGGTGTACTCTAAGACTCATGAATATCATTCTTAAAAACTTGAGATCACCCTGATTACACTGAGAGAGCATTTTCTATACTTCATGATGTCAATGTGTAAATTTTGGATTGATCAAGTACACTTCTTGGGACACATCATCTTAGCAGAAAGCGTATTAGTGGACTCGGAGAAGGATTGGATAGTGGTTTCATTTGAGAAAACCTATATTGATTTTGATATCTGATGATTTTTGGGATTAGATGGATATTACATAAGATTCATTCAATACTTTTTCCATTTGGTAGTTCCTCATTTGATCATGACTAGGAAGGGGATGAATCTTGAGTGGATGAAAGAATGAGACAATTCTTTTTATACGTTGATGAAAGGTTTGATGATAGTACCAATTTTGATTCTACCTATGTTAGGTGAGGAATATGTCGTTTATTTTGTTGATTCATGGAATGGTCATGGAACTATGTTAATACATGGTGATCAAGTTATTGTTAATGGGCCTCTATAGTGGAGGCCTCCTTAAATAAAATACCTTTTGCAAGACCTTGAGTTGTATTTAGTGGGTTATGATCTTAAGTATTTGTGTAACTATATTTAAGAATAAAAGTTTATAGTTTATATAGATCACAAGACAATGAAGTGAATCTTTTCATAGTATGATTATAATACTTAGTAGCAATGTTGGGTATAGTATATTCAACCATTATATTTTAAAATGACATATATGTCCTGGAAAGAAAGTAGTGTGTCATATATGTCAAGTGCAGAGTGGAAGATGATGACTATAATTTCTGAAATATATGTGGTTGTTCATGAGAGTCAGGAGAAAATGACTCTGGATTCATTTTTAGTGAAGTATACACTTTTGAGTCAGATTAGAGATTGATCTTTTGATGATCCAGAGTGCTTAGCCTTGAGGAAATGTTTTGAATCCTGTGATACAACTTTAGAGTAGTTGATAGATGATGATGAGATCATTTATGTAAAGACTCGAGTTGGGGGTAAATATGAGTATACAAGAGGATATCATGTGGTATTTCCATGCCTCGAAGTGGGTGGAGCATATAGGTGTGACAGAAATGTACCATGACCTATGCAGATTGTTTTGGTGGATAGTCATAAAAAATGAGATAGCCAGTTTTGTGTCACGATAATTCATCTATCAGCAGGTGAAGGTCGATCATCAAGAGCCTGGACGTTTACTACAGTTTTTGACTATTCTAGAATAGAGGTGTCATGAGGTGACAATGGATTTATTGGTGGGTCTTCCAAATATGTATAGGAAGAGTAACTCTATTTGGGTCATTGTGGATCTACAAAAAAAGGATGCACATTTCATCCCTATAAGGGAAACCTTCACAATAGAGCAGTTGGGTGAACTATATTTTTGAGAGACAGTTTCTCTACAAGGGGTTCCATAGAATAAAGTTTTAGATAATGATTCATGCTTTACTTAGCACTTATGGAATGTATTGCTGAATGAACTTGGAACACATGTTTTATTGATTATGGATTTCCAACCATAGACAGATGGAATGTCAGAGCATACTATTTAGGTACTACTGGTAAAGTTGCATGCCTCTATGAAAGACTTTGGTGGGTCTTGGAAGAATCACATGAGTTCATTGGATTTTTCCTACAATAATGGTTATTAGGAATCTATATAGATGGAACTATAAGTGGATCTTTATGGTAGTACATGTAGATCACTGTTATACTATATGGATGTAGGTGAGTCAATGTTGTTGGGACTGAGTATCATGCAGGAGACATCAAATATGGTGTATTTGATTCAAAAATGTATTGCTATGGCTCAGAGTAAGTAGATATCATATGCTGATAGACAATGACAACCCATTGAGTATACAGAGGGTGATATTGTGTTTCATTAGGTGTCTCTTAGGTCAGGTCACCATAGTATATGGAGACAGGGCAAGTTAGAACCTCAGTTTGTAGAAAAATTTAAGATAGTGGAGAGAATCGGCCTGATGACATGTCAATTAGATCTTCCATTGAAATACAGCACTATAGATTCTTTTTTCCATGTGTCACAACTACAACGGTATCACCACAACCCTTATAATGAGATAGATGTGGATGAGGTTGACCTTGAGATATACGATTCTTTTAAAGAGCATTCGATACAAGTGATAGATCGTACTCAGAATGTGTTTCAGGGAAATACCATGCACATAGATTCTATGATATGGCATCATGGACATGTGGAAGTGGAAACATGGGAAAGGGAAGAAAACATGAGGGCCTAATGGCCCGATATTTTTCAATCGGAATCACAGAAAATATTTACAGTGTAGTATGAGAACAAGATGTTATAAGTTGGGTATATTGAATGATCCCAACCTTTTCAAGAGTTATCTTAGTCAAATTTTAAGTTATATTTTTTTTATGTTCCTTTGATTGGAGTTATGTCTCAGGATTCATTTAGTAGGAGTTTTCAGAAATAGATAAGAAAAAAGGGCTATGAACGGTTGGAACAGGGTAAGGCCAAACCGTGCACCCAAACCCAGGTAATTGTGTGGCCCTAGATAGTGATAGTCATATGGTTGTCACAAAATTTACCTATCCTTGATCACCTACCCAGAAAACCATTTCGGAAGTTTATTTTCACCCGATAATTAGTTTTAAAATATTCTCGAACCCTCGAAACACCTCTTATTCGACCTTACCTTGTGATTAGACATTTTTGGACGATTTTAGAGAATTAATAAGGGTTAAAAAGCCCATATGACCTCTTTTCTTCTAGATTTAAATTCCAAATCAATGATCCCATCTTCTCTAAGTAAGTGGATCTCATCCTGATACCTATCACATTCATTCCCCCATCTTTCCTTTATATTTTGTTGGAATGTATCAACTCTTTAGTCAGATCAAAAACCTTTTAGTGAGATCTATATATATGATTGTGGATATATATCTAGATTGATTATATCATGATAAACACAATCATTATTTATGGATTTAGACCCATAAAACATATCTTCATTGTTCTACTACTCTGATTTTGGGGTTTTTCATTGAAACAACGTCCATCAATGAATTAAGGATGGTTGTCTAAAATATAATTCTAATAGTATTGAATTTATGCATGTATGAAAAATTGAATAATTTATAGAATTCTATAATAATTCAATTCCTAAATTGTGTTAATTAGGTTGAAAAATTCATTTATCAAAGTATTTTGAATTAAATGATTAATTGAGGATTAACCAGTGGACTAAGGGTTTTTAAAATTAGATAACTAATTTTGGGAAATTTATTCTGATATTAGGGTAATGTAATCTATATAATTATTCAGGGGATTAATTATAATATATTTTGATTGGAAAAGTTGAGATAATTATTTATGTGTTAATTATGTGCTTTTGATATTATGGTTTAGAAAATTAATTGTGGAATTAATTATCAAGAGTTGAGATTTATAATTGGATAAATAATTCTATAAAATTAATTATGGGATATGAATTATGTAATTTATTAATTTATTAATGAATTGTTTAATGGATTTATCATGCTTAATTAATTGGGGATCTAATTAATTATATTGATGTATATAACTAATTGTTGAATCGATGATGGAATTGATTTGGATAATTAATTATGAGTTAATAATTTATGAAATGATAGGAACATGGTAATTCAAGTGAGAAGTATAAAAGTTAACATGGTAATTGTCATTCTGAGTAAAGGAATGGGAACATGGTCATTCAAATGAGATGTATAAATGCTAACATGGTCATTGTACTTATGTGTACAAGAATCAAAACATGGTCATTATATTAAGAAGTATGAATAATAACATGGTAATCTTACTTATGAATTTTTTTATTGGTAAATTTGACATTTATTTTTGAACTTAATGAATGGTAATAAAGACACTCTAATATATGGACTCACATTATAATACTTTAAACTTCATCATGAGTTGAATCAGGTATTGTTATATCATATCACCTTTGACTACATAGATCATTGAAATGAATCTATATAGGTATTAAGATATGATATTACTTATTGAAACATTGGGATCCAACAAGAGACAATGCTATTATATAGGTAAATGTATCCCTGGGAACCCTAGAGTTAATATTAATAAATAATGAATGAATGATAATGTGATATCTATTTATTTATTAATTAACTTGATTTATTTGAAAAACCTCTTACAATATATTTCGACTTGATTTGTTTTATAGACAGTTGGTGGTGGCCTACTGTGTTTTACTCAAACTCAACATAGCATGGTGAATCGGTACCCGAATAGAATTTACTGTGCAGGGCAAGTTGAGTGAAATAGAACTGGATTAGAATGTGGATTGGGGATAGAGCATGGTTGAGGGAAGTGGGTCTGGTTTGGGACGTGCTTAAGAGTCATTAAAGTCTTTATTTTCATTTGTGTTTTAGTCACTTTGACACATATATTGGCATAACATGTTTTCGCCTTTTAGTTGAATATCGTACTTCTGGTTTTGGATATATTTTGGCATTGGTGTTGTATATGATTAAATATGTTTCCTCTATTTCATATATACATACCCTGGGGTTTTACTCTAATCAAAGAGGGTATATTCTACCAATGACTGAATTAATAGACCCTCACTACTAGTCGGTAGCCTCTTGCGTACGAGGAGGTGCGCTAAAGTTCATGTGACCGTCTGGCTCAGGGCACTGTTTTGGGACTCCCTGGTCTGGAAATTACACTCAATAAACAATAAGAAGATCATTAAACATGGATCCCCATGAAACCCAAAATGGTCCATTTCTACATGAGTATAAGTATCCATTATCCTAACCTGCATATAAGAAACATAAAAAATGATTGTTTTCCTCTATATGATGCTCTTGAATTCACCCTTATCCTATACACACAAGGAACCCAACACATGAAGGAAAAATTATGATGTGAGAAAAAATTCTTGTTATAATACCACAATTAATATATACAACATCTTACAACATGCATCAATTAGTTCGTAACTTATAATTAATTAATATATTCAAAAGAAATCATTTTAGATTTTTTAAAAATCCATTAGTTTCATTTTTAAAATCAACCATAGTGTTTCCTACCATAATAAATAAAACCAAGTAGTGGACATTTAATATTTCTGATGGAAAAAATAGTTTTTGAACATCATTTTTTCAAATAATATACTTTTCAGAAAATAGGCATATAAAAAGATTTAGAAAGTAATATAATATCAAAGCATTCAAAAAATCCACAACACAATTTTGTGCAAAATTAAAAACCTAAGACAAAAAAGTAACAACTGTCATATGTTACTCTTAAATTATGAGAATATTAGTTTCTCAAAATCATTACCCCCTAGTCACCATGACATCAATGGAATCTCCCGTAGTGATAATTAACTCCAACATGAATCATGTTTGTTGTTTCCTTTTACCCATACAGTATGGTCTCCCAATTTCATTTAACATTATCATCATGTTCAATTAAAAAAATGTTTCATAACATTTTCCATAGAAGAAGACAAACTAATTTTTTATACATTTTCTAAGGTATAATCCAAAAGCATGATTCATAAAATATTTAAAAGGAATAATTCATTTCCAATCCATGAAAAAATTTCCATTAAACCTTTTGAATGGTGTAACGAAACAACTCTCATGTTTTAAAACCCATTTCACTTTCAAATCCATCATTGATACAATTTTTTCCGAAACAAATAGTTCATAAAACATGGTTTCCAAGGAAAATAAGCATAAAATAAATTTTATAGAACCTATTAATTCCTTCCAAATGATCTACATAAAATACAAAAGGGAATAAATTCCAAAAGTATGGGTGATATTTACTCCAAAATGAAGAGGAATAAATGATGTCCAATACACGAATATCAAGTAACAAGCAGTCAGGAATGTGATTCTAAGGCTATTGGATGGTCATGAGAACGGTCATGCACAATACTCGATCTAGTACAGGATCATGAAATTACCATTTTAAAATCCCTCTTTTTTCTTGAAATGGAGTCCAAGAATCTTGTTGATCATTCATATGTTATTAGATGAGCTCCCCCAAGTTAAGCAAGTTGTCTGGTGACACGTTCTCGACAACCATCAAAAAATAGTAGTAAAATTGGAATAAGAATATACAAAATAATGGATTCTCTTGAAGTTCTAATCCTTCATGAGACACACCCATACATTCCAAAATACATCACATTTGACCTAGGGTCATTCCCGCCATGTGATGTAGGAGACCGATGGTATGTATCTATTATATGAAGGGACTCAGACATGTCTAGGTGGTCCTGAACTCACCTCCAAAACAAAAGGAAAACTGATGGGTTTTCCATTAAAAGGATTACCCATCACCATGTAAACATTTTTTGGTCACATGATGAATCACTAATAGAGATATTTATTTTCTTTGAAAACTATGAAACAAAACCATGAGAACCCCATCACTTGTTTAATAAAAAAGGAAATAAAAAGGAAAATTGTGAGAGATTATTCTGTTGGTAATATATAATTCTCTTTGGAGATGGTTGTTATATGCTCTGTGAAATCACCATTGATAACTTGAGTCGCCCCTCGAAAATCTATTTTGATCATAAAAAAGACCACTCGATCGCCACCATCATCTCAAGAAAGGTCCCTGAAAAAATAAGATCAAATAAGAGCCTTTCAATAGGTGTCCCAATATCACAAATGGAACTAGAAATGTTTTCCTAGAAATTTAAAATCCCCTTGGAGTTTCATATATTTTTCAAGACTTAATTGATTACAAGCATTAAAATAAAAGGATCATTGATGAGATTGGGCTTCGGGTGCTGAAAATCATGCACCACCGACATTAGAATTTCATACGGCATGTGACATGAAATCCATCCACCGACTCTAGAATGGAAATGTGAGATAGGATCTATAGAGATATACATAAAACTGGGTTGGGTAGGGCTATATATCCACCTCCCCAGCAAAAAAAATGCATTTCTAGATACACCCACTATCACACCGATTCTTCAAAGCATACTTCATTGAGAAATCGATCATGCGATCATATTGTCATCCATCAAGTACATATATGGGGAATGGCCTAATGGATCATCAGGTGTGAATAGAATCTAGGTGTGATCAACTTATATTTTGTGATTGAATTATTTTGTGTCAGATGGGTTATGTGAAGAACATCCTAAACATCCGTAAAGTCATGTGATACCTAAAAAAGAAAACAATGAAAAAATATACAGCATATATTCAATAAAATGATGAAAAAATGACTAAAAAGAATGGGATAAATATAAGATGAACATATAAATTGATCCTTATATGCTTCCCATGAACCACCCAGGTCATACGAAAGCCATGATACATGTCACCAAGATAGTGAAACACAATGATGACATATTATTCAGATCATGTGAAATTCCATAGACATGTAAAACCATATCACGAATGACTTACAGGGATACCAATAAATTACTTGAAACCCTGCAAGATTTCCATGATAATCATTAATGTCTTCTAGACATGTCACCAAAAAATGGTGACACCAGTGCATGTCATCTTGGTATTGTGATGGCACTGGTGCATGTCAACTGGCTCTTGTTATATCCTATAGACACGTTAGATAGATCTCATGGAACCCGTCAAGAATGGAAGTTATATTTCACAATGAAACCATGAAAATCCAGATAGGTCATTTGAAATATAACATGCACATCATCTATCTCTCATGAAATCCTCCAAATAACTAAGGTATATCTCACATCCCCCTCCAAAAAATTCATTCAGATTTCACATTGAAACCAAGTGAAGTCATCTAGATCATGTGTAATCATCTAAGAAATTCATCCTCTTCTATTGATGTGATCCGAAAAAGTCAACCATATCTCACAGAACATTCCAAGTATGTCATCTAGTTTTTATGATTACATTGGGGGAAATCAACTAGATCATATGATATCCTCCGGAAAATTAATCCTTGGTTGTATGATGTGTTTAGGAATTCCACCCATATTGTAATAAGTCCCACAGTAAAAAAATATATATCATGAGATTGTATTTGTACATATCTGTGACACAACAAGACAAATCGAACCTTCCTTCGACAAGTCATGTATGATAATCAAGACATGTCAGGAATACATTCATGTAGGTCAGCCAAACAATAATGTTATATCAAATAGTAGCACTAATACATGATAACACCATCCAATCCCCATACTAGGGAAAATAATTGTGTAATCCCAATTCAAATTCACAATATGAATGCCCATATATATGTCAAACCTCAGTGTGTAAACCCCAATGAATGAGATGATATGAATTCCCACATATATGTTCAAACAAAGTGTATAAACCAAATAAATGACATTATATTATTTCCACTATATAAATGATGAATATATGTCTAATCCATGATCAACTAAACTTTGATTACTCTATTTAATAAAATAACTCTGATATGTATTATTCCATTCTATATCCCAATATCAAATAAATAGACACATCGTTTAATGTCTTCCGCATGTATCTGAAATTTCGACCATCGAGACCCAGTCTCTCATATGGGGCGACTTTTATCCATCATACACAAGAATAATAAGAACCCAAATTAAATGATGGGAACTCTTATTTTAATAATAATAAAGATATGTAGGATTTCGTCATAATTCCAATGATATCTATTAATCTTTCAAAGGTATATCCCATCACATAATACCTACATCAAAATGTTGGGAGACTGAATAATTTCCATCCCTTGTTTTACGCACTGAAATTGGCCCATTTGGCCTCAGAGAGTTTCAATGGACATATCAATTGCATCATGTCTCTCCAAGAGAAACAGAATCGTCAACATGTTAACCGTGATCAGTGGCATGATATGACTCCCCCACATAAGGGTATCAACATTAGTATTAGTTGAAAGGGAATTACTGAACTATAATGACTTTCATTCCTTCTATAGCTCGGATATGTAGGATATCTCCCCATGACTCGATCTAAAATACCATGTGCCTAATTTTTCTCATGTATTTCCTTTCTGTAAGATGTTAAATATCAAATGTTTAACAAACTATGTGGATTTGGATTCTAGCTATAAATTGGATATATAGTATGTCTCATAATAGATCAATACCATCATAACCATATTAATCACATCACTACTTGATTGAAAATTTTAAAGTTCTTATTTATATGGATTAATCATATAAGAATCTACCCATCAATATAAAATTAATGAATAGCCATAGATATATACAAATGAGATCACTAGATGAATCAAATTTGAATATAAAATAATTTAACTTGTGATAATTTTGACAGTGTAATAGGAACCATATCGGGGTAAGTAATAAATTCAGTAATATATCATAAATAAATTAATGAGCCCTGATGTAGGAAAAAATTACCTGAAAATTGTGTGATGAGCCTGACCTCCCATCTTGTCAACCAATGTGAGTTCCTTAGTACCATTGGGTTTTAAACCGCAATTGACTAGATACCTATGGAAATATTTTTTATTCCTTGTTATTTATGTTGGAACCTTTGGTAGTAAATTTAAAAGGAAAATATGGATGGTGAACATGATGTGAATAACTGTGCAAAACAACAAACCCCACACAACTGACTGTCTGGCCAAAATGAATTCCCATTTGTATCTTCCTGATGAAAAAATGTTGAAACCAATCTAAATTCATAAAACTACACAATCTTATTCCATAGAAAAAAATATAGGATTCATAGTTCTTTTCATACAATTTTTATTTGACTACACAGATTATCACCATCAGCATACTTATATTTTTGATGAGGAAGAAATGGTGAACCCAACATGAATCCCCTGAATAATATAATGACCATTTTACTAAATGTCAGGACATTTTTTTTTAAAATCTTATGAACACATGGAAATCCAGACATGAATATTAAAAATGTATATTCAATCATACATATTGAGTGTTTTCAATAAATAATTATGTCCCCTCTTTTCAATTCCCACACGATAAAAATGTGAAAATTTTGAAAAAAAAAGGAAATTGTGTCAACCATGCATATATAATTATGAATATATCATTCCTAAAATGATTCAATGATCAGTTACATTTTTCCATGTTTTCTTTTTGAATACATATACTTCTCTAGAAAACTTCTACCAAATATAACATTTCTTCATCCATATATGTTTCAAGAAATTCGTCTCTATCTTCAACCCCTATAGGCCTAAGAATGAACTCACCCTCCCTATATCTTCATTATATGGTTGTTGGTCTAATGGAATAGGAATACCATCATCAAGGTATGATCCTGACCATTGAGGATTCATGTGAGGGTCTCCAAGTACTAAAACCAATTAGTCTATGTCATCCAATGAAAGTTGCAGTGAGTCCAGGGGAACTTTTCACTACAATATACTACTTCGGGAGAATATCCCCATATCATTATAATAACCACCATCTGTTTCTGATGAAGGTTTGACAAGGTGTCATATATACCTCCCATCTGGTATAGGGGCCACAGGGGAGGGCTCTGATTAACTTCCATCATAATCGGCATCACACAAGATCCCTTTTTCCTCCTGATGGGGGTACCACTCGATACACTACACCCTCAGATACCCATATAGAGGCATGTGGGAAGAATCATCTTGAACTGATGTCTCTAAATAATCATTGTTTGGATCATATTAGCACTCCAAATGATGTTGTATACCAGAATATTTTTTCATTAACTTGATAGCTGGATCATATCCATGCTCACTCGGAACAAGTATGTGTGTATATTCCTATAGTAAGCATGGGGGAGGAGAATGTCCCTAAAGCAAAGCATCTAGTCAATCTTCATATTGATATGGAATTAGTAGGAATGTAGCCGGATAATATTTTAGCTTCATTTCAAAAAATATTTATATATATATATAGTGGATATAGAAAATGAAAATGCTCAAATTCTTGTGAGTAGTTTTCTAATGTGTTATTTCGTCTTTAAGATAGATGAAAAAATCATCCATCTTATTATGGAACTAGTTAATATACATGAACATGTGTATATTCTTGTCCCTATATCCAAGGCATCAAAACACTTTGGTTACCATAAAAAAATTTGTTCTCTATAGTAATCACAAATATTTATCCCATCACAAAAGATTATCGGTGAATTTCGGTAATAGATTAGGTGTCGGACTGAGCTCATATTGTCACGACCCGCCCTCGGGGCCCGTGCCGTGACTACCCCAAGCCCGCCTTCCATAGGCCAGGGGCTGGAGACTAGCACCAAGGCGTAAATCCCAACAAAAAGGGAAGGAATTTCCACTGAAAAGTAAACAAGCACCACAGAGTAAGCAAGCGGAAAAGTAAACACTAAGTAAAAATTGTACAAGTTGTGGTGAAAGTAAAAGGGGCCGGAAATACAAGCCCAACAGTAAAGTACAACTGAAAGGAAAAACAGCAACTGAAAGGGAAAACTATAGCGTCGAGCCGTCCTCTGGAAATCCCACCTGAAGGGTGGGTACAGATAGCCTCCACTTCTCCTCGGGTCCACCTGACCGCTCCGAGTACGTCCCGCCCAGTGGTCCACCTCCAGGTACCGTCCTGCTCCGCACGCCTCCACCACGATCAGCGTTGTCCATCGTCTGCAACCAACACAATGTAGTGCGGGCAAAGCCCGTGCAGGGGTGAGTATAAGCTACTCAGTAGTGACCCTGAGACCCCTGAAGGTCTCCCGAAATCCACAAAGGATAATCCACAAAGGAAGGATAGAATCACGAAGTAACATCTGACACGGCTTAGGTATATGCCCATACATATACCTAAGTCATCAATTCCCGTTCGGCTCCAACGTCCGAGCCCAAGCACAACCCGGTCCACACAGGAAAGCAAAACGTACACCCACACAGGATAGCTCAACACAATCCACAAAGGAGAGTAAACAGTAAGTCCACACAGGATAGCTCAACACAATCCACAAAGGAGAGTAAACAGTAAATCCACACAGGATAGCTCAACACAATCCACAAAGGAGAGTAAACAGTAAATCCACACAGGATAGCTCAACACAATCCACAAAGGAGATTAAACAGTAAATCCACACAGGATATCTCAACACAATCCACAAAGGAGAGTAAACAGTAAATCCACACAGGATAGCTCAACACAATCCACAAAGGAGAGTAACACAAGATTCAGCTCACACAGGTATACTTCTTCGGATGACGATAAAGATGATCACTGATCCATCTAAGTCGTCAGACCCACGAAGGATCGATAGGTAACTAACCCCCTCAATGACCCACACAGGATCGGGCCCACACAGGACCTGTAGGCGCTGGCTCACACAGAACCGCTGAGCACGGACCCACATAGGATCGGACCCACACAGGATCGGGCCCACACAGGACCGGGCCACACAGGATCTGTAGCACTGATCCACGGAGGATCGCTGAGTGCAGTAGTCATCGCAGTCCACTGAGGATCTCTGCACAGTTGTCACCGTAGTCCACTGAGGATCTCTGCACAGTCGTCGTCGGAGTCCACGGAGGATATCTGCACAGTCGTCGCTGTCGAAGTAGCAGTCGTAGCCAGCTCTAGGGTTCCCGCACACAGCAAGCTTGTTCGGGAGGGTCCTCTCCACGAGCCGAGAGGCTGATACATCAAATGACACAAAGTCCGAAGTTGATGTATATAAAAGTTCCGTATCGTCAACAGGAACTCAACGTCGCAGACGGCGCGTCAATCGGACGCCCGGTCTGAGAGTTATTGGCATTTTTGTCTCAGGGGCCCGGTTGGTTTTTAAGGCAAAACCAACTAGACTGCACTCCACCTGCGTCCAAACCTCGGGCGGAGTATGCCAAAAGACCCGTCTCACTTAGAGGAAAACCACAAAGCTGACGGCACGTCAATCAGACGTCCGTAGCTCAAGATATGAGCGTTTCCGCTCCGAGGGCCCGGTTGGTTTCGTGTACGAACCAACCCGGCCGAACTCAAAGTACTCCGAAACCTTGAGTGTGATATACTGAAACGACCGTCTCGATCCAAGGATCGCGTTTCCGCTGACGGCGAATCGTTTGGAGGCCCGTAGCTCATGTTACGGGCGTTTGAACGAAGACCGTCCGAAGACGGGGGGTACGGGCCCGGGCCGACCCCCGGGAGTCGGCCGAACTGGGTCGACCCGACCCGGTCCGGTCCGGCTAAGGCACGGCCCGGCCGGTCGGACCGGCCAGGCCCAGTTCGGCCGAGCGGCCGAACGGCCGAGGCACGCGGGGCGCCGCCCCCGCGGCCTGGTGGTGCCGCGGCCCCCCGCTTGGGGCTGCGCTGAGTCGGGACGCGGCTTCAGCCGCGTCCGAGGGCACCGGACCTGCGTGGCCGCGGGTCCACGGGTGCCGCCGCCGCGGCGCTGAGTCACGGTGGCCAGTCCGGCGGCGCGCCGGGGCGCCGCCGGCGAGTTCCGTGGGCCACCGGGATCGTTCATGTGGTCCGATTCTCTTCCCGTCTGCGCCATTGCTCCTCCCAGGACTCGTTCTTCACTGTGGGATCGTCAAACATCCGTTGTGGCACGTTCCGTCATCGCCCGTCAAATCCGCACAAAAAGAAGAATGGCGGACGGTCGTCGGGCCATGTTCGTTTGGCACGCACCCTCCGCGTTAGAGATAAACAAACAGGGGAATTTTATTCCACACAGGAAGCAACAATTTTAATAAGATTAAAATTGTTCACAATTCCGTTCTTTAATTTCTTTAAAGAAACATTGACAGGAATAATAAAAAGGGGTAATTCCCAAAATAAATCCCTACCTTGTCGATCGTCGCGCGCGGGCGTTCTTCGCGGAAAAACTAGTCGCGGAGGAGAGGGATCGTCGCGTCGTCGTGGGGAGGCGTCGCGTCATCGCGGAATCCGGCGTTGAGTCGGCGAACTCAACGCACCATTAAACAGCAGATTTAAATTAATTAATTAAATCCGTGTTTTTGGTTAAGAACCACAAAGGAGATAAAAAGGAAGGTCCGAGACTCTTACCTCAAGCAGCCGATCGATGATCCGTCGCAGAGGAAGAGACGTCGCAGAAGGACGTTGTCGGCGTTGCGGATCACGGCGTCGCGTCGTCGATTTCTGGGTTCGGCGTTCTTCGCGTTCTTCGCGTTCTTCACGTTCTAAGCATTCTTCGCAAAGGAGGATGAAGGAACAAGGGTTCTGTCTCAACGAGTAATCCCCCAAAAGATTTTGGTTGGTCTTATTTTATTAATATGGCAACACACGAAAACAGGTTAAGAAATGATTGAATTAATTCGTTGAATTAATTCAACAAATGAAACAGCCCATTTAATTCACGAAATAAACCGCCCAATTAAATGGTCTGTTAAGATTTTAAGAAACGCGTCAGTTGACTCTCATTAAGACGGGTTTTCGCGGGTGCGTTTCTTAGCGGAAAGAAACGGCGGGGCTCGTGCGGGCCCCACCTCACAAATATCCTACCAAGGGGTTAGGATATATCTGGATAGCATCCTATCTGGTTCAACTCAGTTCAAGCCGTTAATAAGTTGCTTCAAGTGGCTTCCAAGTGGCTTAAGTGAAATAAAATAAAGTTGTCGCAAAATTATTTTATTTCTTAACTTTAAGCCCGAAAATTGAAAACCACACCCGAGAAAATGCAACTCCGGAAGAGGCGTTTCTAAGCGAATACCGGCGCTGTGATTTCTTTGGTGCCCTCAGAATTCGATTCCGGGCACCGGTTCAAAAGTTATAAAAACCCGCTCGTCCGTTCACTGAACGTACCCGATCCAAACTTCGGAAAATGATTCCGGGCACACCGGGCCTCGGAATCAGGTGCCGTCAGAAACTGCGCTCTTGTAAAATTCCAAAAAAAAATTAAGAAAAAAATTTCCTTGAAATTTACGGGTCTTTACATTACTCCCACCTCAGGACTTTACGTCCCCGTAAAGATACATCATAAACTAGGGAAACAAGTGTGGGTACTGAGCACGCATCTGAGCCTCCCGCTCCCAAGTCCTCTCCTGGAGGTTCACGTGCTGCCATCTAATTCGCACAAGAGGAATCGATCGCGCACGTAGGACCCGCTCCTGTCGATCCTCTATCTCCACTGGGACCTCCGCAAAAGTCGCCCCATCATCCACGTCTAGCTCCCCACAGTCAATGATGTGCGTCAGGTCGTGCACGTATCTCCTCAACTGGGATACGTGGAAGACGTCGTGCACCCGGTGCAACTGAGGTGGCAGAGCCAGGTGATAAGCCACCTCGCCAATCCTGCTGAGGACCTGAAAAGGCCCGATGAAGCGTGGAGACAACTTGCCGTCTCGGCCAAATCTCCGCTAACCACGTCAAGGTGAGACCCGCAGGAAGACGTGGTCGCCATCCTAGAACTCTAGTGGCCTCCGCCTCCTATCAGCATATGACTTCTGCCGGCTCTAAGCTGTCCTCATCCGCTCCTGGATGACCTGGACCTTTTCTGTCGTGGCCCGGACCATCTCTGGTCCCACAAGTGCTGACTCCCCAGGGTCTGTCCAGCACAAAGGAGATCTGCAAGGCCTGACGTACAACGCCTCGTAGGGTGCCATCCTGATGGTGGATTGGTAGCTGTTGTTGTATGCGAACTCCACCAGGGGTAGGTGGTCCTCCTAGCTGCGACCAAAGTCGAGGACACATGCACGGAGCATGTCCTCGAGGGTCTGAATGGTCCTCTCCGTCTGACCATCTGTTTGTGGGTGAAAGGCGGTGCTCAGACGTAGCCGTGTCCCGAACGCCTCCTGCTACCCCTTCCAAAGCCGGGAAGTAAAGCGAGCGTCCCGATCGGAGACGATAGTCGATGGCACACCGTGAAGCCATACAATCTCTTGAACCTAGAGACGTCCCAAGCTCTCCACTGAGCCCTGCTCTCGGATGGGAAAGAAGTGTGCCGACTTGGTGAGTCGGTCAACAATCACCCAAATAGAGTCGTGACCTCTGGAAGTGCGTGGAAGTCCAGTCACGAAGTCCATAGATATTCCATCCCACTTCCACTCTGGGACTTCCAAGGGCTGTACCAAGCCTGCTGGTACCTGGTGCTCTGCCTTCACCTGCTGGCAGGTGAGGCACCGCGAAACTAACTCTGCCACAACCTTCTTCATGCCCGGCCACCAGTGCTGACGTCTGAGAACCTGGTACATCTTCGCCACTCCAGGATGTACCGCCAAAGGAGAAGTGTGGAACTCTCCCAACACCTCCTCTCGTAAAGAAACTGGTACCAAGGTACGTCCTCTGAAAAGGACATCGTGCTCTGCTCCAAGGGAGAAACCATTAGGTGCCTGTCCCGAGGATATCTGTGCACGCCGTGTCTCACAGTCAGTGTCCCCACGCAGTGCCTCTCTGACCCGCTGTAGAAGTGGAGGAGAGACTGTGAGAGACTGAAGGAAGGTTTCTCTGTCTCTATCCACGAAGGATATCTAGAAGGCGGCTAGCTGCTCTATCGCCTCCTCAAGCAGCTGGATGCCTATCCTCCTGCTGAGGGCATCGACTACCACGTTCCCCTTTCCAGGAGTATAGACTATCACAAAGTCATAGTCCTGGAGGAACTCGAGCCATCACCGCTATCTCAGGTTCAGGTCCTTCTGAGAGAAGATGTACCAGAGACTCTGGTGGTCAAAAAAGACTGTGAAGCGCTCGCCCATCAGATAGTGCCGCCATGTCTTCAGGGCGAAGACCACTACTGTCGACTCCAAGTCATGGGTAGCATAGTTCTGCTCATGCGGCCTCAACTGACGTGATCTGTAGGCATTCACGGCCCGCTCCTGCATCAGGACAGACCCGAGTCCAGTCCATGATGCATCGTAGTAGACTACATATCCAACTCCCTCCTCAGGAAACCTCAAGATAGGTGCGCTGGTCAACATCTGCCTCAGCTCCTGGAAGCTCTGCTGACATCTGTCTGACCACACGAAGGGTTTCCCCTTCTTTTTCAACGCTGAGAGTGGGCCGCAACTCTGGAGAATTCCAGCACAAATCTTCGATAGTATCCGGCTAGGCCCAAGAAACTCCGCACCTCTGTCACGCTCTTGGGTGGCTCCCAAGCTAGCACTGCCTCGATCTTCGCGGGATCCACTGCAACTCCCGCCTCAAAAATAACGTTCCCCAAGAAGTGGACCTCACGTAACCAGAACTTACACTTTGAGAGCTTTCCATAAAGCTGGTGCTCTCGGAGTGTGTCTAGTACAACACGCAAGTGGTAGGCGTGCTCCTCCTCCGTGGTCGAGTACACCAAGATTTCGTCGATGAAGACTACGACAAATCGATCGAGGTATGGCTGGAAGATCCTGTTCATGAGGCTCATGAACACTACTGGAGCGTTGGTCACGCCGAGAGGCATAACCAAGAACTCATAGTGGCCATACCGACATCTGAAGGCCGTCTTCTGCACACCCTCGTCTCGAACTCTGAGCTGATGATAGCATGACCTGAGGTCTATCTTCGAGAACCACCGTGCTCCCTTGAGCTGATCGAAGAGTTCATCAATCCTGGGTAGCGGATACTTGTTCCTCACTGTCACCTGGTTCAGGCGACGATAATCGACACACAGTCGCAAGCTCCCATCCGCCTTCTTGGCGAACAATATCGGGGAAGCCCAGGGTGAAACACTCGGTCGGATGAACCCCTTACCCTGCAAGTCCTCCAACTGTACCCGCAGCTCTCGAAGCTCAGCGGGGGAAATCCGATATGCTGGAGTGGATATCGGGGATGTCCCGGGGTACATGTCAATATAAAAGTCTACCTCTTTGCGAGGAGGTAGTACTGGAACGTCGTCGGGAAAGACGTCCGCGTACTGATCCACCACTGCAGGAAAACTGGGACTCTGCACGTCGACTGCTCCCAGGATGAGGCTATCCAACTGATGAGTGATGGGCTGACCTCTCCTCTGCGTGAGTCCATCCTGTGCTGCTAAGGCTCCCTTCTCGCCGGTGAAGGTGAACCTGCTCCCGTCGGTGCGCACACATCGCACCTTGTGCCTAATGCAGTCAACCTGAGCATGGACCGTAGATAACCAATCCATGCCCAAGATGACGTCGTAAGGCCTCGACGCCGCTACAAGGAGATACCAGCCAAAGCTCTTGCCTCCTAGAGTAAGCTCACACTGCCGGCACCAGTGCGTAATCGTCGAGTCTGCTCCCATAGGAGTCTCTAGCCGTAAGGATCGAGCCAACGACTCTGTCGGAATCTCCGAGCTCCGAACAAGGGCAGTGGCTATGAAAGAGTGACTCACTCCTGTGTCTATCAGAACTGCAGCAAGGGTGTAATAGACACAGATCGTACCTCGAATCATCTCTGGCGCACCGTGGTCGTAGGCCTCAGCTGCCTGGAGCTGCGCCTGTCTCTGCCTGCCAGCTCCCTGTGGTCGGGGTGGGCCTCCTAGTGGTGGTGGTGGCAGAGCCTCAAAGCGTCGCCCACCACCTGCTGCTCGGCCAGCTCCTCTGCCTCATCCGCCTCCTCCCTGAGGACCGCCACGATTGAACCTCTTCCTCTTCCTGGGTGGTCCCTCCACCGTCTGCTGCCCCTCGGTACGACGGGTCGGGCAGTCACGAGCCATGTGGCCCTGCCCGCCGCACTCGTAGCACTGTCTGCCTCTCGTAAGGCTGGCTCCGTGATGTGTGCCCCGCACCCCTGAGCCAGTGTCCTGGGGTCGTCTGCCGGAAGGCCTGGTCTGCCTGGAACCCTGAGTCATCTGTCGGCTACCTGCTGCCAAAGAGTCCGCTATCTGCCGCCCTGCGGCAGGTCTCGCTGTGGACTCAGCCAGGAAGCTCTCAATCAGAAGGGTTCGCTCTAGCACTCCTGACTGGGTCGGGATGCTGAGGGAGATCAGCGATGCCCTGATCTCGTGTCTCAATCCCTACTCGAAGGTCCGGGCCCGGAAGAAGGGGTCCCGTACCATGTCTGTCGAGTAGCGAGATATGTCGGTGAACCTCGCCGCGTACTGGGCGACCATCAAGCTGCCCTGCCGCAGCTGAAGAAGCTCCTGGATGCGCACCGCACGGAGGGTGGCCGGGACGAACTCTGAGCGGAAGAGGCTCTCGAAGTCCGTCCAGATGAGGGAGGCCTCATCATGTACCTGGAGCATCAGGCTCCACCATCGTCCTGCTACTGCGTGCAGTAGGCTCGCCGCGAGGATCACCATGAGGTCTGCTGGTGTCCTCACTAGCCTGAAAACTCAGACGACCGCCTCCAGCTTGTCCTCGGCTGCCTAGGGGTCCAACTCCCCACGGAACCTGGGTGGTCTCTGGTGCTAGAACTCGTGCAAAGCTCCGAGGCGTCGTGCGTCGTCAGCTGCCAGTGCTGGAAGCATCGGGGGCTCGGCGGGTAAAGGTACCGCCGGTGCCTCTGATATCAACGGGCCCTGTACCGAGTCCTCGTCGCTCGGTGGGCTGTCGTCGCGCTCTACTCTCAGAACCCTAGCTGGCTGCTGTCCTCGGGCCATCCTGAAAAGGAAACAAGTGCACCACGGTCAGAACAGTATACCTGGTGAGCTGACACAAGCAATCACAAAGAAAACTTGAAACACACACGCAATCAATGTTTTCGTGCATTAAGTTGGAAATCAGAAGTCAGGGTCCTGGTGTACGGATATGTCGGCCGCCGCACCAACACTGGACTCCCTGGACTGATAACCACACTCAATACACTAAACACTATTGCTTCACATAGAATAAAGATCAGAGTCTGTAGTAGAACCGACCACCTCTGATACCAATTTGTCACGACCCGCCATCGGGGCCCGTGCCGTGACTACCCCAAGCCCGCCTTCCATAGGCCAGGGGCTGGCGACTAGCACCAAGGCGTAAATCCCAACAAAAAGGGAAGCCATTGCCTTTGAAAAGTAAACAAGCACCACAGAGTAAGCAAGCGGAAAAGTAATCACTAAGTAAAAACTGTACAAGCTGTGCTGAAAGTAAAAGGGGCCAGAAATACAAGCCCAACAGTAAAGTACAACTGAAAGGAAAAAACAGCAACTGAAAGGGAAAACTGTAGCGTCGAGCTGTCCTCTGGAAATCCCACCTGAAGGGTGGGTACAGATAGCCTCCACTGCTCCTCGGGTCCACCTGACCGCTCCGAGTACGTCCCTCCCAGTGGTCCACCTCCAGGTATCGTCCTGCTCCGCACGCCTCCACCACGATCAGCGTTGTCCGTCGTCTGCAACCAACACAGCGTAGTGCGGGAAAAGCCCGTGCAGAGGTGAGTATAAGCTACTCAGTAGGGACCCCGAGACCCCTGAAGGTCTCCCGAAATCCACAAAGGATAATCCACAAAGGAAGGATACAATCACGAAGTAACATCTGACACGGCTTAGGTATATGCCCATACATATACCTAAGTCATCAATTCCCGTTCGACTCCAACGTCCGAGCCCAAGCAGAACCGAGTCCACACAGGGAAGCAAAACGTACACCCACACAGGATAGCTCAACACAATCCACAAAGGAGAGTAAACAGTAAGTCCACACAGGATAGCTCAACACAATCCACAAAGGAGAGTAAACAGTAAATCCACACAGGATAGCTCAACACAATCCACCAAGGAGAGTAAATAGTAAATCCACACAGGATAGCTCAACACAATCCACAAAGGAGAGTAAACAGTAAATCCACACAGGATAGCTCAACACAATCCACAAAGGAGAGTAACACAAGATTCAGCTCACACAGGTATACTTCTTCGGATGACGATAAAGATGATCACTGATCCATCTAAGTCGTCGGACCCACGAAGTATCGATAGGTAACTAACCCCCGCAATGACCCACACAGGATCAGGCCCACACAGGACCTGTAGGCGCTGGCTGACACAGAACCGCTGAGCGCGGACCCACACAGGATCGGACCCACACAGGATCGGGCCCACACAGGACGGAGCCCACACAAGACCTTTAGCACTGATCCACGGAGGATCGCTGAGTGCAGTAGTCGTCGCAGTCCACTGAGGATCTCTGCACAGTTGTCACCGCAGTCCACTGAGGATCTCTGCACGGTCGTCGTCGGAGTCCACGGAGGATCTCTGCACAGTCGTCGCTGTCGAAGTAGTAGTCACAGCCAGCTCTAGGGTTCCCGCACACAGCAAGCTCGTTTGGGAGGGTCTGCTCCACAAGCCGAGAGGCTGATACATCAACTGACACAAAGTCTGAATTTGATGTATCCAAAAGTTCCGTATCGTCAACAGGAACTCAACGTCACAGACGGCGCGTCAATCGGACGCCCGGTCTGAGAGTTATTGGCATTTTCGTCCCAGGGACCCAGTTGGTTTTTAAGGAAAAACCACCCCGACCGCACTCCACCTACGTCCAAACCTCAGGCGGAGTATGCCAAAAGATCCGTCTCAATTAGAGGAAAACAACAAAGCTGACGACACGTCAATCGGACGTCCGTAGCTCAAGATATGAGTGTTTCCGCTCCGAGGGCCCGGTTGGTTTCGTGTACGAACCAACCCGGCCGAACTCAAATTACTCCGAAACCTTGAGTGCGATATACCGAAACGACCATCTCGATCCAAGGATCGTGTTTCCACTGACGGCGAGTCGTTTGGAGGCCCGTAGCTCATGTTACTGGTGTTTGAACGAAGACCGTCCGAAGACGGGGTGTACGGGCCCGGGCCGACCCGGCCCGACCCCGCCCGGGAGTCAGCCGAACCGGGTCGACCTGACCTCGTCCGACCCGGTCCAGTCCGGCCAGGGCACGGCCCGGCCGGTCGGACCGGCCTGGCCTTGTTCGGCCGAGCGGCCGAACGGCCGAGGCACGCGGGGCGCCGCCCCAGCGGCCTGGTGGTGTCGCGGCCCCCCGCGTGGGGCCGCGCTGAGTCGGGACACGACTTCAGCCACATCCGAGGTCACCGGACCCGCGCGCCCGCGGGTCCACGGGTGCCGCCACCGCCGCGCTGAGTCGCGGCGGCCTGTCCGGCGGCACGCCGGGGCGCCGCCGCGCCGGCGACCCGCGCCGCCGGCGAGTTCCGCGGGCCACCGGGATCGTTCCGGTGGTCTGATTCTCTTCCCGTCTGCGCCATTGCTCCTCCCGGGACTTGTTCTTCACTGCGGGATCGTCAAACATCCGTTGCGGCACGTTCCGTCGTCACCCGTCAAATCCGCACAAAACGAAGAACGACGGAGGGTCGTCGGGCCGTGTTCGTTTGGCCCGCACCCTCCGCGTTAGAGATAAACAAACGGGGGAATTTTATTCCACACAGGAAGCAACAATTTTAATAAGATTAAAATTGTTCACAATTCGGTTCTTTAATTTCTTTAAAGAAACATTGACGGGAAGAATAAAAAGGGGTAATTCCCAAAATAAATCCCTACCTCGTCGATCGTCGCGCGCGGGCGTTCTTCGCGGAAAAGCGCGTCGCGGAAGAGAGGGATCGTCGCGTCGTCGCGGGGAGGCGTCGCGTCATTGCGGAATCCGGCGTTGAGTCGGCGAACTCAACCCACCCTGAAACAGCAGATTTAAATTAATTAATTAAATCCGTGTTTTTGGTTAAGAACCACGAAGCAGATAAAAAGGAAGGTCCGAGACTCTTACCTCAAGCAGCCGATCGAAGATCCGTCGCGGAGGAAGAGACGTCGCAGAAGGACGTTGTCGGCGTTGCGGATCATGGCGTCGCGTCGTCGATTTCCGGGTTCGGCGTTCTTCATGTTCTTCGCGTTCTTCGTGAAGGAGGAAGAAGGAACAAGGATTCTGTCTCAACGAGTAATCCCCCAAAAGACTTTGGTTGGTATTATTTTATTAATATGCCAACGCACGAAAACAGGTTAAGAAACGATTGAATTAATTCGTTGAATTAATTCAATGAAAGAAACAGCCCAATTATTTCACGAAATAAACCGCCCAATTAAATGGTTAGTTAAGATTTTAAGAAACGCGTCAGTTGACTCTCATTAAGACGGGTTTTCGCGGGTGCGTTTCTTAGCGAAAAGAAACGGCGGGGCTCGTGCGGGACCCACCTCACAAATATCCTACCAAGGGGTTAGGATATTTCTCGATAGCATCCTATCCAGTTCAACTCAGTTCAAGCCATCAATAAGTGGCTTCAAGTGGCTTCCAAGTGGCTTAAGTGAAATAAAATAATGTTGTCGCAAAATTATTTTTTTTCTTAACTTTAAGCCCGAAAATTAAAAACCACACCCGAGCAAACGCAACTCCGGAAGAGGCGTTTCTAAGAGAATACCGGCACTGCGATTTCATCGGTGCCCTCAGAATTCGATTCCGGGCACCGGTTCAAAAGTTAGAAAAATCCGCTCGTCCGTTCACTGAACGTACCTGAGCCAAACTTTGGAAAATGATTCCGGGCACACCGGGCCTCGGAATCAGGTGCCGTCAGAAACTGCGCTCTAGTAAAATTCCAAAGAAAATTAAGAAAAAAAATTTCCTTGAAATTTACGGGTCTTTACACATATTCTCATTCCAACGAGGGATAACTAAGTGGTAGTAGTGCATGACTTATGATAGGCTCAAAAAATAATCATTAAAGAGCAATAATATATTACAAATTCCCAGCATTTGGTTCATACCCATGTTCTGGCCGAGGCTCTCTATGTGTGTCAATACATGCCTCGAGATAAGCTCATAATCTTATCAAAGTATACTAGTTCTCTAACAACAGAGTAATTTTTATATATTTTTAAATAAATTAAGTTACGATAAATAAAAACATAAAATTATATATTTTAATTATTAATACTTATATTTCAAATTTACAGCAGTCAAATTAATTTTAAATTAATGTTCTATAAAAACTATTTTATTATATTATTTTCAGTAAAAGAAAATTTCTTATAAATATATGTATTTGATTATTTTTATTAAAAAAATAATTTTTTCAATATATTATTTATATAACTATTTTATGTATAATATATATATTTATAATTATAATTAATTTGATAAATAATAAATTATGTTATGAATTTTTTCACTATTAATATGACACCCCATGATTTTATGGTATGTTTCTTCATAAATAACTTCAATTTATTAGATAGCTTATATGAACACAACACAGAGTATCTATAAAACAACAATTTATTATAGTTTTAACCTAGCTATTTAAATTAATTTTTTCACTTCTATGTTTTGAATTTCAATAAATAGTAATAAAAGGTCGCATTCAGTATGTCATTTAGAATTTGATTGAATCAACTAAAATTTTAGTGAATAGTAACTTGGCCATAATGAATAACAATGAAACCTTATGAATAGTAACACGACCCTTATGAATAGTAATGCACCCTTATGAATAGAAATCTCATCTATGTAAGTATAACATATATTATGTAACCTTATAAATGGGAATGGATATTTTAAAAATTAATAATTAAGTGTTGGTAATTTTTTGAGCAATAACTATTTAATTACAATATAATCAATAAATTAATTTGAAAGATAATTCATTTTCCTAAAATGAATTCATAAATAAATATTATTATTTCTTATGATTTTGGATAATTTAGTGGGACCATTGTTAATTTTTTATGGTATTGTAAAATGAGTTAAAATATTAAGAACAATATTTTTTGAATAAAAGTTGATTTTAATTAAAATTTAAATTTTACATATTTATGAAATTATTCTAAAAAAATGGATTTCATTTTTGGATTCTACAGATCGATAAATTCTTAGGGTGACTTTTTAAAATTTTTCTAAAATACTTGAATTTTGGTGAATAGTGAAATTTGTTAATTTATGAAATAGGCTAAATAAATGAATTTTTATATCATTCATGAGACAAGGATGATGTAAATAGAACTTAATTCGAACTCACATGCATTTATTTCTATTTTTGGTCACATTAAAAAATAATATTCATATTCTTGAGAAAATTTAATAAAATATTAATTAAAATAATGGAAAACCCTCCTCTCCTCCACTATAAAATCCACCCCTCAATCCATCGTCTCATCTCTCATATCAATCCTTTTTCCTTGTCCAGAATATAAAAATCAATCTCCTAAGATTATCCCCCATGAATAGTAGACCTTGGTCTCCCCAGATGACTAAAACCCCTTCCCTTAAGGAGATTATCACGAAAGTTTTTTCAAGAAGTAAAATCCACTTATTTTTCCTTTTAATTTCACTCCATGTTCCTTTCTTTTATAATCCTCCCCTCAACTACTATATACGAAATATCATGATAAAACAATTACCATCTAAATACTATAATGAAATTATGATAATCAAATAACCATCAATAAACTCATTACAAGGTCAGTTTTATTTTAAAAATGATGTCATATTTTGGGAGGTGCTGATTTACAACCTTTGAGGATGATGAACATTCGTTCATAAATGTATCCATCAATTCTAGACAAGAAACAATTTTTATTGTTGAACAAGACAATAATATATTTTTTATAACATACATAAAATTCTCTAATATGCATTTATGCATACGTCTAATTCATTTGAAAAAACTAGTTCAAGATGATCCAAATACGGCCGTAATAATATAAACGATTACCACTAATGTATAATCTAATGATTCGTTATCATACCATAAAAATAAATGAATTATATTAAAATTTAAACATATATATGATCATTATAATCGTATAAATTCAATTTTTAGTAATTTAATCCATTTAACATGAAACCTATTATTTTTAAAGAATCGAACAGATCATGAAAATCATGTAACCGAACACACCCCAATAATAGAATGCAATTTTATAACATATGAAAAATGAAATAAATGGACTTAATTAAACTATAATTAATATATTACATGTATAAATTTTTATTAATTAATTAATTAATATTTTTAATCTTATTGTATTAAAAATTATGGTTAGGCACAGAACTCATTAAGATATAATTTAAGGCTTTTCTCAAATCACATTCATTTCCATGATATATGACTTACTCAAAAATAATTCTTGTGTGTGGTGTATTTATACATCTCATTGATTTATCATATAATGAATATATTTATTTTAATTCTATTCAATTTATCATTTTATGATTATTAATTTAAGGGCATATGATTCAATAGATTACAAAGTGGTAAGGAATTCAACCTGAAACCATGTTTTACCTTCGGGTTACTCATTCTCTACCTTTACAAAAATAAAATAATTCTTTATATTTTAATATTTTTTATATATTATATTTATATTTTCTAAAATCATATATCTAGATCATTTAAACCTTATATTATGGGGATATTTGTGTTTTTAAATTTTTTTCTTCTCATTTCATCCCGAGATATTGGCCCGCTTCAAGGTAAATTCTTGAATTAATTCCCATTTTCATGTGTAATATGTAATCTGTTTTAATCCATAATTATTTTTATAAAATAACACATTCTATCAAGAAAACATATCTTGGTTCATTTCTATTCTTATTAAAAAAATAATTCATTTCCTCTTTAAAATATATTCCTTAAACCGTACTAAAATGATTTATTTCAAAAGAATCATAAAAATTGTTTTTACATGATTTCAATTCAATGGGACATCATTTATGCCTTAAATATAATTTAATTTTCCATACATTTTATTTTCTGTTATATTCATTATTAAAATATGATTTTTTTAAAAATACATATTATTTTTAAAAAGAACTATTATATCAAAAGTAAAAAAGAGTTTTCTCTTCTATCGTTTAATTCTATGAGATGTAAACATTGTTCATTACTTAATTCATGAATGAAGTTTATTTAATGCACTTTGATTTATCAAATCATTATTCTTCTTATTATTATGACACTATATGTAATTATGAATAATTTGTTTTAATGTGGTATGAGACACTTTTTAAGGTTCAATGATCATTTTTCTCGTGAATTTATCTATGAATTAATTAAAGTATTTTCATATATGATTATGATTCAAATATTTAAAATTGGTATACGATACATTGATTTAAATATATATTTTATTAGAAATATGAGTAATTAATTTTACTTATAATTTAATGGATGGGGACCGCTATATCCCCATGATGCATCGGTAGGTCTTATGGGACAGAACAGAATTGTTTTTTGGTGGAAACCTTACCCAAGTATTTTCATAAGTCTTGGTTGAGGTCTCAACGACTAGTTTATGATTCTGGAATATGTATTCCCTCATTATAATATTATTAATTATTAAATCATGTGATTATTTGGATAGTATTATAACTATGGTGATGTATCATGTGATTAGTTATATGGAATTATTTACTAAGCATTCATTCTTTCCATATTGTGCTCATGTTTATTTTTAAATTCATCTATGTTCATTTATTAACAATGCCTAATAGTTATGTTTATGATACCTTCTACAGTATTACTTACCCTTACTGAGCATCTGAGCTCACCTCTTTCTTATTTTTCCTTTCCCAGGGTTATGAAGAAGAAAACATTAAATATGCATCAAAGGAAGCGGTTAATTTCATATTTTATCATGTTTTATTTTCTTTTCTAAATGTGTTAAGAGTATTGTTAATGTAATCTAGTCTTCAAAGAAAGAAAAACTAATCAGCCCATTGCGATTTGATTCCTTATAATCATTCGATAGTATTAAAATATTGCATGGGCTCTGAACTTCTAGGGTTGGGGCGTTACAGTTTGTATCAGAGAAAGTTTAACAAAAACCTTGGAATATAGATTTATAAAACATAGTTAAGGGAATATAACCCTAAGATATAATTTGGGGATAATCATAGAAAAATAATCCTATGATTTTGGTAATGTAGATATTATGGGTGTATTCCTTGAAATACATCCTTGTTTGGATACTACAAATTGACGTGGTTCTAGTACAAATGTATCTTGGATTAACAACTTCGACAAGGTGTTCTATGCCTGCTCAGGGTAACTTTGTACATGATAAACGTCCTTACTACACTCCTGCTTTAATACTCTTGGAGAATATTTTTTGGATAAGTTCCATTTTTTACAAAATATTATTAAGGATTTAAATGTAAATATTCCCTCAAAAAACTATGTTTATGATTATTTTATTTTCTATACATAATTATTTCTATTTATTTTAAGTATTTCTCTAGTTTTAGGATTATCCTTTATGTTTCAAAATGTTATGACCTAATATAATGTGTGACATTTTATAAAAATGGATCCTACCTGAAGGAATGGGAACCACATCAATGTAAATATTCAAAATAGTAACAATGATCATTTCATTGATGGGTTTAATCCTATATTTCGAAGTGAACTAGTCTCTCAAATGATATTATCATATGTGGTGATAATATCTTATTCTAACAAGACATAGAATGAGTTTTCAAAATATTATGTCTCTAGAAGGATGTAAGTGGAGAAGAGGAAAACTTGGAAAATATATATATAAATGGAATAAAATAAAAAGTATTTTATTAAATATGATAATTAAGAAAGAAAACACAATGGAATATTCTTAAATGGAATGGGACTATGCTAAAAGTTTTGAGAGAAAGGACACCATGGTTGTGATTTCAAGGGTATGAAAAAGGTTTCCAATGTTCAATGTTTCAACTGTAAAGAGATTGGACATTGTGCCAATAAATGTCCAATGCGTCAAAGAAATATACCCAAAATAAGATAACAAATCATGTTCAATATTATGCTACTTCCACAAAAAATAGGAATGATTAATGTAATTATGTTTTATTCAATAATTGTGTGATTAATGTATTTTATCAATGATGTACTGGTTATAAAGAAATTATCAAATATATTTGGATTGCACTGTAGTATTATATCATTAATTATTTGATGCATTATAAAGTTAAACATTTGAAAAATTATATAGATGAGGTAAAGAATACCATTTATATAATCTTGATACTGGGATATTTTTTTCAGAATAAATATGAGATTGATTTGAATAACATAAATTTGATTGAACTTGCGATCTTGGATCTCAATAATGGACTTTCGACAAATTTGTAGAGTCTACAACATATTTGACATAAATAATATATATAAATTCCTGTGTAATAAGGAAACATGAATGAATTCAATAAGGTTTTTTTGTTAATTGAAGCTATTACGATGCTTCATGATAATACAAGGATAATTTACTAACATGTTTTTATTTGATGATTAAGAGAAAAATATTGTTGTTTAATAAGTTCATTATGGAAATTTGGTGACCTTCTTTATAATGAGTTGTATTACAATATTTTGGTAAATTTAAAAATTTATATAATGGTTAACATTGATACATGGAAATGGTTTCATAAATTATTTTACTCTAAGATACATATTGTTCTATGAAATGAAGTAGGAATAGTTAATGGCACAATCGAATGATAAGATAGTATATCTTGTAATTGTTTTTCATTGCATTATTGAGTGAAATAATTTATCATCAATAGGGAAAGGATATTGAATCCAAAATAAAAATTTTATCATAGTACCTTATTTTCAAATAAATCCAATGGTCTCTAATATCATCACAGATTTATGGCTTTGTGAATGATAACATCCTCTTGACCATGTCCTCTATCACTTTCCATCTAAACATAATAGTTAGATTATTATTCCATGTCCATATTTTCACATCAAATTATTGTTATCCTATTCGAATGTTTAGCTATCTAGTAAGATATGCAATTTAATTTCCCCGTTATTATGAGAATATTTTATTAACCTATTATTTGATGTCTGTTTCCCATAAGGGAATTTTCAATTATTAAACTTTAACATTGGAAGTCCAATTTTAAATTGCAAGGACACAATTTTGTTGAGTGGGGAATAATGTAATAGCACGATAATTTGTTTTATAATATTAAATAAATTAATTTATGAAAAATAATAATTTAAAATTATGTGTTTTTATTAATAATACTTATATTTCAAATTTATAGATTTCAAATATATTTTAAATTATTTTTTAAATGCAAATACTATTTTATTGAATTATTTTCGGTAAAATAATAATTTAATATGAATATATGTATTTGATTATTTTTATTAAAAATTATTTTTTATCAATATTTTATTTAATGAAATTCTTTAAAAATAAAATATATATTTAATTTTTTTATTATTTGAATAAATATGAAATTTTATTATGAATATGTTCACTATTAATATGACACCCCAAGATTTATGGTATGTTTCTTCATAAATAATTCAAACTATTTAGATAGCTTGTATGTACATAACATTAAGTATGTGTGAATGAAATATTTTTATAGTTATGACCTAGACATAAACTAAAATTTTCAACTTCTATGATTTGAATTTCGAGAAAAAAACATTCACGATTGCGTTCAGTAAGACATTTAGAGTCTAATAGAACAAACTTAATTTTTGGTAAATAATGACATGACACTTACGAATAGAAATGTACCCATATGAATAGTAACATGACCCTTATGAATAGTAATGTATGCTTATGGATAGTAACCTCACCCATGTGAGTATAAATAAAATTTAGTAGCCTTATAAATGAGAGATAATATTTTAAAAATTAATAATTTAGTATAGGTATTTTTGTGAGAACTAAATATTTAATTAAAAAATTATATTTAATAAATTAATTTTAAAGATAATTCATTTTCATAAAATTTAATCCTCAATAAAAATTTTTTCACCATTTATTTTGGGATAATTTAATTAGACTATTGTTTATTTTTAAAGGTTTTATAAAATCTGTTATAGTTTTAAAAAATGTATTTTTTGTGTAAATGATGAATTTAATTAAAAATTATTATTCAAATATTTAGAAATTTATTTTAATAAAATTATGTTCTTTATTGGATTCTACACATAAAAAATGGTTAGGGTGAATGTTTTGGATTCTTCTAAAATACTTGATTTTTTTGTGAATAGTGAAATTTTATAATTTGTGAAATATGGTAAATCAATAAATTTATGCATCATTCTTGAGTCATGGATGATTTAAATGGTTATCTATTCGAACGGAAATGAACTTATTACTATTTATAGTCATAAGAATGAATATTATTCATAGTCTTGATCCGAAATAATAAAATAATGAATAAAATAATTGAAAAATCCTCCTCTACTCAATTGTAAAACAACCCCTCACACCCTCTTCTCTTCATTCCTATAAAGCCTTGATAATTGTACAAATTATGCTCAAATATCCTTCCAAGATCCTACTTCTTTTTCATAATCCCTTGGTCTCCCAAAAATATCAAAACCACTTCCCTTAATGAGATTCTCAAGGAGCTGTATTGAAGAGGTAAAATCCGCTCCCTTTTTCTTTTAATTTCATTTCAAGATCCTTTATTTTATTATTATTTTCTCACCAACACAATAAAAAGGATCATGATAAGACAATTATTATCTATATAAATTAATTAAATCATGTTATTGGATGATCCAACATCAATATTATTACACTCTATATTTTATGTTAAAAAAATCATCGTCGAAGAGGTTCCGATTTAAAACTACCTCGGATGATAGACTTTTGTTCTTCAATATATACTACAATCCTGGTCATGACATTATTTTTATTGTTTAACTAGAAAATAATATATTTATTATATCATAGTTATAATTCCTTTAGCATTATATATACATAATTCTAATTCATACGACAAAACAAGTCAGATATGTTCGAAATACCATCGTAATAATCAAAACGATTATCACTAAGGTTTTATCCAACAAATCAACTTCATACCATGTAATCACCTGAAATATATAACCATTTAATCTTCTAGATGAACATTAGTGTTATATAAATTTAATTTTTGAGAATTTTACTTATTTCACTTGAACTCCATTATCTTTAAACAAGCGAATCGATCATGAATATCAAGTAGATGAACACTCTGGAACGATGATATCCAAAATTTTATCTTATCGAAAAGGGAATAAATGGAAACAATAAAATTATAATGAATCTCACACATCTATAAATTTAATTAATTAATTAATTAATTAATTTAATCTTATTGTCTAAGACATTAACGTCAAGGGCCGAACTAATTCAAACATAAGGTAATGGTTGTCGCAACTCACATTCATTTCTATGAGATATTTCTTACTCTCCACTATATCATGTTTGAGGTTTCTGCATACTACACAGTAATGTATCATATAATGAATATATTTATTTTCATTGTATTCAATGTATGATTTTATGATTATTAATTTTGGGGTATATGATTCAATTGATTATATAGTGGTAAGGAATTCTACCAGAACCCTTGTTTCTCCTTTAGGTTACTATTTATCTACCTCTACTAAAATTTATTGATTATTTATTCTTTAACCATTATTTAAACTTTTCTGTATATGTTACAAGAATAATATATCAATATCTGACCATCCTTATTTGTATGGGGATATTCATGTTTTAAATTTTTTTCCCTCTCAATTCATCTTCATAAATGAGCCTGCTTCAAGGGAGCTTCTCAAATTCTTACCCATATTCAAATGTACTATGTAATATATTTTAATCCATCATTATTTTTATAAAATAAAAAATTTTATCATTAAAAAATATCTTTGTTCATTTCTTGTTTTATGAAAACAATCATTCCTTTCCATTTTAAAATCTCTTCATTAAATCGAACTAAAATGTTTTATTTCTAAAGCTTATTAAAAACACTTTTTAAATGATATCATGTCAGTGAGACATCATATATGACTATAATATAAATTAATTTCCGTTCCATTTTCTTTTCTGTGATATACATGTTTTTAATATTATTTTATGAAAAATACAAATTATTTTCCTAAATAAAGATTCTTTCCAATTTAAAAGGGTCTTTATCGTCTCAATTTTAATTATATGATATTTATGCCATTATCCCCACTTATTACTTGCATGTGGTGTATTTAATACCATCTAATATTTCAATTCAGGAGTCTTGTTATTCTTATGATATTATATAGTGTTATGGATTAAATGATTCAAAGTATTATGAGACACATTGGAATGTTTAATGATCATTTTCTTTATGAATTTATCAATAAATTAATTAGAGAATTTGCATCTATAATTATGATTCAAATAATTCATAGTGGTATGGGACACTTTTATTTAAATATATCTTTTATTTGATATATTAGATAATTCATTAGACTTATAAAATCATGAGTGGGGCCCGCTATATCCCCTTGATGTATCTATAGGTGTCAAGATACACGATAAAATTGGGTTTTGGAAGAGGCTTTACCCTAGTATTTTCTGAAGGCTTGGTCAGGGTCTCGACGATAGGTTTACAATTTTTGAAATATGCATTCCTTCATTGGGATATTATTAATTGATATATCATGTTGTTGATCGACTAGTAGTATATCTATTGATGTTTTTCATGTGATTGGTTATATGTATTTCAATTCTTATCTTTCATTTATTCCATAAAATGCTCATATTTATTTTTAAAGGCATGTGTTATCATTTATTAACCATGCCTAATATTTATTTTTAAGATATATTCAACTATATTACTTACCCTTACTAAGAATCTGAGCTCACTCCTTTCATCTATTGCCTTTCCCCAGGTTATGAAGAAGAAAAAATGGAATAAGCTTTAAAGGATGTTGTTTACTTCAAATTGTATCTTGTTTTATTTTGTTTTCCCAAGGTATTATGGGTATAGATAATGTAACCTTGTCTTCTAAGACTACTAAACTGATTTGTCCTTTGGGATTTTATTACTTGTAATCATGCTGATGTATTAAAATAATGAACTAGCTCCGGTCTTCTAGGGTGAAGGCATTATAAGTAGCACCATCCAAAGGCCCATGATTGGACTTATCTTTGTATTCTAGTTGCGTATTAGATTGTGAGTGTATCACATGCCTTTGGGAAGGATAATATTTTTTCTAGTCCATATACCATTTTGAATTATAGTAGATCCAGAAATCAAGGCTCACATACCTACTTACACTGATGAAAAAATACATCAGCATCCTTCCATGTCTATATTAGAGGAGGGTCATATTCAGTGTCCCATTTTGAAAGTATAAAGACATATTCTATCAGGGAATTATTATTCAGGAAGGACTCATATTCTCAAATCAATTAGGTCCCACCATGTGAGTGTGGTGGATCCCTTAAGATAGGATTGAATTCATTTTGAAAAAGACTGACAACATACTTCAATGGGTCAGGATCAGGATCATATCCCAATTCAAAATGAGGTTCAACATGTGAGATAAGCACATTCCTCATAAAATGGTTATATTCATACCAATAATGAATAATATAGTCTGCATACTCCATCATATTATCAAAATTGGCCTCATACTCACATGGGACCAGATGGTTATCAACAAATTCTGGAAGGCATTATAAAGCATGCTCATATCCGAACTCAATTTCAAAATTTAGGTCTTCATATTCTAGTCACGATGTAGAATGACACTCATTTTCATAATTTTCCTATTTTTTTGTCTATGAGGTTGATCGAGACACATTTTTCAAACCCAATGGGTCTTTTAACTCTTCAACTAATGAAGAAGATGACCAATACCACAATATTCCACCCCAATGTAGTGTAGAGATAAATTATACGTACTCTTCTACTAACATATATTGTATTTAATATTTTTTTGATATATCTTTCCTGAAAATGGGAAGCCTTACCTTTATATAAAACCTCCATATATATAGATGCTCTAAATTCAAATGCATTCTTATAGAGAGGTGCTTGAATCATTGAGGTAAACTATATATAGTTCCACATCAACATCCATGAACACTCCACTCTTGTCATTAGATAGCCATGAGAAGTACCATCTTTGGTATTACTAGATAGTGGAGTGTATGTATAATTAATAGGAATAAAAAATTTACATCTTTAGAGAAAAAATCCAAAACAACCTCCCCACCATGTTCTAGCCCATCTATCATTTCAGAAAATGAGATCCTAGATGTTAGAATGGAGTGTGTGACTTATTTACACTAAATCCTATCTGATACTCATCAATGGGTAAAGGATAGACATATCTGTTATCCAAGAAACAAATACATCCTTAATACCATCAATACGATCTATAGTCCGGTGGATGTGGAAACCAACTCCTTATCATGAATCCAAGAAATAGAGGGGCATGAAATACACATATATAGTGTTTTTCCCTATAATGGTGAAACTCTCTGCTAATAGATCTCTATATCATCATCAAACATTCATATCCTATGATAGGTGAAATATAGAGCAGTTCACTTCACTATGTCCCCAGAAAAATTGAACCCATTAGACACAGTGTCCTATAATGTCATTTCATTTAGAGGAATCCGAGGATAGGGTACCATATGTTCCAATAGTTCATTACAACTAAATACACCCCTTTCAATTTGTACAAGACATCACGAATGGAGAGAGAGGAAATACCAAAAATAGTTGAACTACACCCCTTGAAACAAAGGGAACACATTTAATTCATAGAGGACAAGGTTGTTACTCAATCGAAAACCTCATGTATAAAGATACTCTTGTTAAGGTATACCATTATAACTTCTTCTAAAAAATCCTGACTACTCCACATAAAACAGGTCATAGTAGCAGCATTCATATTTATTGCCCAGGAGAGAACTCAACCCATCGGGCTAGGAGAATATCTATTTCCTTCTCAACCACTTCGATCATTAATTTCCAAGAAAATTCGTGAAATTTTAGATGTAGCTACCAACAAACTCCATTTTTCATGAATGAGAGAATTTATACCACAATATCAATCACCAAGTTTATCATACAAAAGATAGAGTCTTGGTAAAATAACTGTAAATTCTGTATCAATATCATCTTGAAGGTCTAATGTCATTTATAACTCGATTTCCATCATCATAATCATAAAATCCCCGAGTGAAATAATTTTCTCTACAATATATAGATCAATCAATGCCTGTCATGCCTCTGATTAGTCCAAAGACCACATGGATGTGGACTGTTTCATCATCATCATCATCATCATCATCATCAAAATAGAGTGAATGAATATTCTCTTGGTTGGGAGGTAAATGATGATGTTCATTATCCCATGTGTTCTTCTAAACACATAAAAACCCTATTATTTAGGGCCCATTTGGATTTCATGAATGGAAACTCCATAAAGGTCGCTAACCATATACCAATATGGTTGGAGAGTATAGTGTTGGAAATAATCCCCTATTGAGGACGCAATTGAAAAACATCTTTATACAATAAATGGTCTATAAAACAATCCTAATGTATTAAGTTCATATTAATTCTATTTCATTCAATGTAATGTAAAAACCTCCATTTCTAGATAATTATATTCAATTTTTTCACGATTAACACAAAAGATAAATTAAATTAATAGGAGGATGGCGATGCCTGAAATATAGAAAATATACCCCAATATGAAGGTTATTATGATGCACAGAAAAAACATTTATGGACCTAAAACTAGAGGAGGCTCCAAAATCTGGCACATTTGAATATCAAGTCTCCAACTATATGGTGTAACATTGGAATTGATAAAGGTAAATGTGTTTCTATAGCCCAATTAACACCTAGGAGAACAAAAAATCACACCATGGATGAACATTTTTCATAATATTAGAATGACATACACACTCTCAGACAACTCAATGAGGAGATACTCTGGGGAAACATTGCTTATGCATATCAAATTCAAGATGAGGTAAGTATTCCACAAAACATTTGTCTCGAAAAGGGCCAATCCACCTGGAAGAGTGGTATCAGAGTGTTAGACCAACTCTAAATCAAATAATCCAATCTTAACAAATGTGGAAGTTGAAAATTATAATCAATTCCCAATATTATATAGACAACCTCTCTCCCCATGTTATTTATTCCATATTTTAAAAAAATAATTAGTTGTATATGTAAATAGGTCCACCTCACTCTGCCCCTCCATCTACCAATAGACTTTTGGCACCTCAAACAATAGTACCATCAGAAATTATCAACACCATCATGTCACATGATTGTCAAATGGAAACCATGGAAAGACTATGCACACATATCTAGACTCGGTTAAATACATATCCAAAATGGGTAGATGCCACATTTACTCCACCCAATTTATTAAATCCATCCTTCTCCACCTCTGATGGTGTTAAAGAGCCAAAATAGAATCTCAGACACTATGTATCCATATGTAGTCCAATTATGGCCCCTTGATATCAATATGAGGTGAAAAATATGGGTTTTTTTTGTAAATAATCATGTAAGGATATGCTTAATTTGGTAAAATATCCTTCTAGTAGGATAATTTATAAGATTGAAAGACATTCACCATAAATTACATTACATGTCAATTTTCTTGCAAAGGAAAAGGTAAATTTATGACCATAGAAACTATAAAATCTTGAAAATTTGAGGGAGTTATTATTCATAGAAAAACATAAGTTTTTAACACATTCACTCATCATCCCTCCCGGATAAGAGAATTTATTGGAACTCTGTACTGAAAATATCTGGGATGATCTACAGAAACCTCTCATCTAAAAAAGTATCGAGGTGGGTTTTGTGAATTCATAGAAATGGAACAATGTTTGGAGGAAATAATTATGTGAACCCCTGATAAATATTGTCCCCTTCCCTAGACATATGGAAGAAGGTGTGTTAAGGAAGAAAATATGGTTGTTACCCTTAAAATAGTATAAGTTCCCATTCAAGGACCTATGAAATTATCAAACTTCCCATCACATATTTTGAAGCTGTAACTTCAATAAATCAAACACAACTGGAAGGTGAAAGAGATCATGGTTTCTTGAGATTTGAAGAACAGAGAAATAAAGTATACTATTTCCAAATGGCCATGTCCTAGTTAATTACTTACATACATGGAGAATAATTTGCTCAAAATTCCAACAGGAAACATAATGAGGTCATCTTCACCTATAGTCTAGAATAATGTACTATTCATATGGGGATGGGCCATAACATCCATTATTTATTCATCTTCAAATAATTTATCATAAATACGGATGATTTCAGATAGGTGATGTTGGATAAATCCTCATCATAGGTTACAAATATAACTATTTTCCAATTAGTGAAATGAGGTGACTGTAAGAATGCTCCGGACATTTGAGGGACGAATTTCAATAATTGGATAACTCGAAAGTTAGTCAACTAAGCTCATTCCACCTTGAGATCAAAAATTATATAACCCATAATGGTCTTATCACCAATAGATGTGACATTAAACTTACCCCCTGAATGTAAATGTAATGATCATATGCATGAAAAAATAGAATGGTATGAACTATATTATTCTCTAACAAATGATCTAACTCATGAAAATTTCTTACATACAATATCTGAAAAATGGGAACCCCTCCACAAAATTGAACCCTCATTAGAAACTTTTCACATCATTATATATATTAACAAGATACTCTTGGAATACCCATTCTCCAATGATGAGTATTTCTCTTTGTATGAGTTCATCATATATAACTAGGGAATAAGAGACCACACACACCAGAACTAAGGAAATATAAGACCAAATGGGAGTAGTTGAACCCTATATTTTTTTCAAATTCACACTAAATATATATATGAAACTGACACTCCTGGAAAAGAATTCAAGTGTACTGAGAAAATACATGTATTTTTCCTAGAACCCTCTAATGATCATATGTACCCAATTGTCTTATAATGAAATTATCTAATCATCCCTGGAAACAAGGAAGGCCAGAATGACTTTTTTCATGGGTAGAAGATGCATCCTAAACCATTAAATAAGTACAACACCTATCTTATTCAAATAACGCATCTCATGAGACACATAATAATGATCATACCCAACATGGGAAGCAATGGACTTTGGTAGAAGGTTATTCCATTATAAAGTAGCTAGCATTTTCCCAAACCAAACACTCAATCCTTGATGTGGTCTATATTTAAAAATAACTCAGGGATTCACACCTGGTATCCCTCTAGAGCCTAAAGGATCTTGAGATATTTGTCACTCTAGATGAATATTATTGAGTGATTACCATGCCCTAAGAATCCAATATCATCGTCACATTTATTGAGAGAGATTTGGAAGATTTCATCCAAGGACACATCAGACCCCTATATATTTCTATAAGTGTCGATTATTTATACATCCAAAGGTACCTGATTTACAATGGTTCTGAGATCAACCTCATCCTGATTAAAACACTCCATCATGTTTGGTATATATTAAGGTATTTTTCTCCCCCAAAGCCATCCATTCATTTTTATGATAAAAATGAGCATATAACTCTTAGGAAGATCAAGATCAAAACTCTTGTTGGGGATCTCCCATATAACATCGAGTTCATTGAAATCCTATATGACACCACATATAATTTCCATATTAGAAGGAATTGTCTACATAGAAATATAAAGGTACCAATAAAATTCCATCAATGTTTGAAATACCCCATTGATGAAAATTTTGGCATATTACATGGTGATAGTTCCCCCTTCAAGATTTTGGAAGACACATCATCTATGGTTGGTTTCTACCAAAGGGAATGGAAGAAACCAATAGGGTATAATGAAATATAGGATACATTCCCTAATCGATTGGGGAACTCCCCTTAAAACCCCTATATTATTTTCAAAGTTGACTATGTGCTTCTGATAAATCTAGTTGATGAAATAGACCTAATCCCTGGTTTCCAATCCCCTTATTTCCCCAGAGAAAGGGTGAAATATAATTTTCTCTAGAAACCCTCTACAATGAATTTGGTATCATGGGGTTATATTTTTTATTCGTATGAACTATATCAGTTTGATAGTGATAGAGATGCCCACATATTTTTTACTTATGAAAATTCTTACACAGACTCAAAGGTGGAATTGGATGAGGATGAGCATGGGATTGCTCACTAAATTCAGAGGAAGTATTCTCCACCACCACTAGTAAGCTCAAGTAGGTAAATCTGTGAATAGAAGAAGACCCACTACCTACACTAATTATTTCCTACATGTCTCTTGATGAGAAAGATATGTACTTTTAATTTCTAAAAAAACATAGATAATGTTTACATCAAATTATACAAAAATTATTGACTGAATCCAGATGTGGTTATGCACCATCATCGATTACTTGATGGCCATCGAGGATTCAAGAATGCATACAAGAGGATTCACACCTCTCATGCTACAAATGTAATTTTCTATGATGAAAATTTTATAAAATAAAACGTTTTAAAGGAAGTAAAATACCCATGGCGGATTTCCAACATCATTCTTATCATGAAGAATAATGAGAATTCTATGGTCTACATCGATTGCAGATACATTAATCGATACTTACAAAATGATGGTTTCCAAATGATGATCAATGATATATTCATAAATTCAAGAGTATGGTTACAAGACATATCATTGATGGATGGATATTTAATGTGAAATCATATAGTGATGGACACTAAAGAATATGAATCCACTACCTTTGGAGAACCCCATGTGATATTTTTTAGATATAGTCATGCCCTTTGGATTAAAGAACATTAGGGTTGAATTTAAATGTTCCATGTATCATATCATTAATCCATTATGGGGAAGAATATCCAAATGGTTTTTTGATGACTAGGTGGTCCATTCGGGAAATTGATGTGATTGCTTATGGATCATCAAAAATTATTCGACATGCACTAATAGTACAAGATGAAGATGAATCTTCTGAAATAATTATCAAGGGTAACATCAAGTGAATTGTGTGGGTTTTTAGTGTACCACCATTGAATCGAGGTTGAAGCTAAAATGAATTGCATAATATTGGAAACATCACCCTTTTATAAATTCAAAGGACTGATGGGGGTCCAATGGAACCTCGTTTAAATCTATTATTTCATTGAAAAAAATAGATGAAAAATTTATCCTCTTTACCAAGATAGTGAAGGGAATGACTAATAAATGGAATGATGACTTCCAACAAGCCTTCAAGAGTCCCATGTAGTATCTAAACCACCCACAAGTCCTAGTGACTTTCGAGAAAGAAAATCCACATATCTTATATATCTCCTCCATGGATCGATATCATGGTGCCCTAATCACACATAGTAATGATGAATTGAATACGAGAAGACTTTAAAACCTTATCCATATAATGTTGGGTACTATGACCTGATACTCTAACGTCAAGAAAAACATACACCCAATAATCATTATAGTTAAATTGATGAGCCATTAGTTCCAGAACTATGAATTCCACTTGCTCTATCATATTCATCCTTACAAGTATATATTTGGACATAGGATGCTGAATGGGGGCATGGAACTAAGGGAGGTCATTCTATAATTGTTTAACATTTAGTTTTTATCACAAAATTCAGTTAAGGGGAGGGATCTAGAGGATTCAATCATAGTAGATACTTCCCCATAAATTATATTTATGGATAATGAGATTCCATATGAGAATGTTTTAAATTCCCATGACACTTCCCAAAGAGGGTGGATGTATTTTGATAGCGCCTCTCAGTGTAATATTAGATGGAAATATGGAAAATATAAAGCTCAACCTGCTAGGTTTATGGATTTTATTGGTATATATAGTAAAAAAATCTATCTCCCTCACATTATCCTCTGTGTACATGAATAATTATTATGAATATCAAACCCTAATCACTATTTTTGAATTATCAATGTTGCTACAGATAGCATACCATAACATCAAAGGTGATTCTAAGCTGGTGATAAATAAGATCAATGGATAATATTTAATTATAAAGGAATTATTTTAGATTTCACTTGTTATGTTAGAGGAATAATTGATGATTTCACTTTAATTTCCTTATTGCATCAAAATCTCCAATCACAAAATGATTGTATTGAAGAATTGGCTAATTTAGCTGTAGTCTTGGATGACCCTGGTCAGGAGACATTATTCTTCCATATCATGTACCAAATAATGGTCTCAACAATAATAATCTATGATCTGGAAGAAATCAATCAGGTCAACAATACCTCAAATTGTGTTGAACTGGTTTCGACTCCAATATGGATGGAACCCATAATTGATTATATCTAGAATGGGACCCTCTTTAATGGTTATGTTGAAAGGGGAAAAATTACGCAACGTGTAATGACAATTACATTAGGGTATTGTAGAAATGAGAAAATATACATATAAAAAGATGGATTAGATTGAAATATATTTGTAAGAATTATAGAAAGACAAATTCTCACAATCATGGAAGAATAATGTGTAGGATCCTACAATTCTCATCATTATGGGATCTGGATCTTACAGCAAATCAGGTGGCTGGGTTACTATAGGATAACTTCAATACAAGACATAGTGGAATTAAACATGATATTTCATGAATACCATATCCATTAAAAAATCATCCATCGACAACCAAAATTACAACATAGTCCTAAATATTTCGGGTTGTTTTCCGTATAAAGAATGGATATTTTGGTGGTATATCCGATAGGCATAGAGAAGAAGGTCATGTATAATGTTTAATACTACAAAATTATCTTCAAAATGTATTGTGGAAATGCCACACATGGAATTCAAGATGATAAACATCATAAAATTCATAAATACCCATATATTCACCAGGTTCAGAGTCTATCACACAATACTGGTGGACAACAACAACAAAATGAGTACCAGATAGTAGACGAAATTGTTCTAGTAATATAACATCGAGTGCAATAATTCATCCCACTATCATGGATCATAAAATGGATCGATTGTGGCCTTCAATAAGATCCTATAAAAAATAATATATAACATTATAGATAAAGATTCAATGTCTTGTCCGAACAAGCCCTTCCATGATTTATGGGCCTATTGTACCACCACGTGTACTACTGAACAATAAACATCATATTCGTTGGGGTATAGTACTGATATTTTTATACATAGAAATATAACTCCCTTGAATAAAATTTCAAATTGTAGAAAACTCTCAAATGATGAGAAATCAAAAAACTGGCTTGATGATTTAGAGTTACTATATGATAATAGGTTGTGTACATTGTACAAGCATGAAGTTTATTTGAATAAGATTGCATGAGAATTCAATAAATCACTTCACCTATGTCCATTTATTCAAGGGGGAATTTGAATTAATTCCCAAAACCTCAATTATACTAGGAAATTATCCCCCCAATGTAGGATCTAAAATGGGGAGGGTCTTATATCATACATATTATCTATCACAATTATGATTACTCGCTGGCCACAATGGACAAGGAATGAGTCGTTCCACCACCAAATGAAATTTTTATAAAAAAAATAATTTTCTTAGTTATAATCATTCATAGATCATATTGTTCACATAATGTCAAAATATAAATTGATGACTTGGAATAAAGATGTTAAATTTCACATTGTCTCTCATCCTAACCTCTTGACAGTAAAAAACATGGAAGATATCTTTACCATATGATGTTAAATGGAATGTACGTTATCCACACCACATGATGATAAAATAAATTTCAATCATCATCACAATAATTATTTACCATGAAGAAGATATAACAATGAAAAATAAAGAAGAAATTCTCAATTTATCAATGTGATTGTCAGATCCCCATAGGGAATAAATTTATATAATTACTATGTGTGGATTAATTATTTTCATTCTAGGAAATATTGTGATGCTCGAACCACTTTTTTTGGCCCAACCACAGTATTACTTTTCTTTAATGTCAGTTGACCCAAGTCCTTACAACATGATGTAAAATGTTATGATAGATTTCTATACAACATGATGTTAAATTTCATGTAATATATCATTACTACATGACATAAAACTACACAGATCCAAAACACTTTTCTTCTTTCACGTTGAGTTTCCCACTTCATTAAAGCATCTTGTTAAACATCATGGATGATGTTCACACTACATGAAACTAAATAGCATGAGATTATAAAAATATGTATGAAATTATTGTAATTAAAAATGAGATATTTTGGGATCCATATATCTTATATCATGTCCAATACTATAAATCATACAAAATTACCAATTCTATATTATAAATTGCCTACATATCCTGAAAGGAACCCTTTCAACTCTTTATTTATCACACTATGCATGACCTAAGAATGATTATGAATTCTGGTAAGGAATCCCCCAAATGACATCGACATACCAATTCATGATAGGATTATCATAGTTCTAGATTCAGGACCATAGAAGGAACACTCTAAGTCCTTACCACATGATGTTATGCATCATGGATTTTCTAGAACCATGTATGTCTCGATTATTTCCTTCAGAGGGTGCATAGTGAAGACCACATTTCACATCATAGTACATATTATAACATATAAATAGAAAAATTCCCCCTTTTTAGGTAAAATTTAGTCCTGGATAGAGATCTTTTAGTTAATAACTATATGTGTCTTCATTCCTGTTAATAAAGGATAGATAGTGATGCCGGGATCATCAATCCATGGCCCAACTACAACAACCAACAAGATCAATATCTCACTCAATATATATGTAAGACATATCTAGAGTATTTACAATTCATGTAAAAAATGTTTATTAATTCCTACCCATAATACAAAGTGATTCACAAATATCTAATTCTTGGTTCTAAACAAGAAAAATAAATTCCCCCACCACAACATATGGTTAAGACTTATATAGAGAGGTTCCAATTAAAGAACTATGTGTATCTTGATTCCTAACATCATAGGATACATAGTGTCCCCCATAACATTAATTCTTCTCCTATATACAACAACCAATGAAAAAAATACACACAAAAAAACATAAGGGTTGAGTCATAGAAGATCTTTTTTTCCTACATACAAGTCATATATGTGCATGTATTCCTTGAAATAATAATAAATCTTGTGAATTTAATTGCATCGGTTCTCAATTACTTACCAAATGATGTAAAAATTAAAGGAAATAATTACTTTCTTAAACCATGATGCTAATTATAAAGAAAATTTTATATTCGAATAATAAAAAAAATACCCAAAAAAATATATCCCCAATACATGATGTTAGAATTTTTTGGCCATCACACAATATTATTCACTATACAAGGGAAACAAGAGAATGAACATAGTCAGCTTGATAATGGGGTCATTTCAAAATATTTAAATCAACTAATTCTGTAAATCACACTTCAGGTCTTCAGCACCATGGGTTGCTGGAAAACATTCTTGATCTTTGGGAAGGAATATAGATCTCTCTTTTTTCAATTGATATTGATGAATAAGGGCTATGAACAATCAACCAGATACATATTAGCCTAATATGAATTAATTTATGATCTTTTTGAGCCTGACATCACCATGATAGAGCCCATCACTATTGGCTATATTGGCCCATCCTTGATAATATTGTCCCATAAAATTATTATCTTCCTGATAATATTGAATTGTGACTTACAATATGTTCACAACCATATAATAATTATTTTGAACTGATCCTGACCTTGGGTATACTAATTGGGATATTATTTAAAATTTCCGTCATATGAGGTCCATTTATGGATTGACCGCAAACAGCATACACTTTTATTATAGGTGTTGGAACATAAAGTCTAGAATTTTGTGGTCCAAATCGCAAGATCATAAACTGATATTGAAATAGAAAAAAACATATGACGATTAAAAATAGAAAAGTTAGGCCTGAGAGAAATCCATGAATCCACTTGTTGAATTTTTCATCTCCATAGTTTATCAAAAAATTAGGGCATATGTGAGGAAGTCATAAATCCCATAATGTCTACTTTGTGGCCCTAGTAAAATATAATATATTTTATCTAGACCCCTTAGTCTAGAAAAATGTTTATTTAATGATTTTTTGTCTCTTTATCATTATAATGTGTTCCCCAGGAGGTGAAATAACATTTAGGGTGTTTAAACCCTCCTTGAAACGTTCAATAGAAAAAATCACACTTCATGAATTGAGTGCACAGGGTCTCTATAACCTTTAATGGACCATGTAATGGAATAAGGATCTCTATTTTGACCCTTCTATCAATGTATACAAGCATAGAATGACAACCAAGTGGAATAATGGCACTATTAAAATGGGATCATGATCCTTGTGAGCCTGACGACACTGTGGCAGAGCCTATAACCTGAGGTTGTTTTGGCCCATTCCCTGTATAATCATCCCATACAATCCATGTGACCCAAACAAGTGGGATCATGATTTAAAATTCCTATAACAAAACAATTCAAGGTGATTTTACATCACCGACATATGACACCTTGTTTTGTACCCTTTCTCAATGAAGGAATGTGACACTCCATTCTCAAAACATTTGGTGGCCCACACCTCATTACTCGAAACCATATGGCATAGGGCCTAAGCATCACATAAAAGCTGAACTAACCTAGGGTTACATAACCTTTTTTGGATATTCCTTTCATTCTATATCGAAACTCCTCATATAAATGATTGAGAATTTATAAATGTTTTAGTTTCCTTGTAAAGGATTGGATATTATATGTTTTTACCACATTATGAAGGCATAAGGACATTGTACTAGAAACTAAAGGAATATCATCCTTGAGGGAGAAGAAACCCAATCCTTTTGAGCCCATGAAAACCCATAATAGAAACTGACAACATAGGGTGTTATGGGTCATCCCTAATAAGACTAACTCATTCCATATTTCTCAAATTAGACTTTTGGGTGATTACATTACTCACCCAAATTTCAACTACCCACAATCACCAATTATACCTAGTATTTTATTCTTATCCAATGTTACACCCATAAATGTTATATGAACCATGAAAGGGAGTCGAGAAACCACTATATGTCAATAATACTAATGAATGTGAACTTTGACATACTAAATAAGGGAATATCCCCCTTGTAATAATGTATCTCTAATACATGTGGTCTGTAGAAACAAAACATTTGAGCATAACATACTAGAGTTTTTTAGGTCATCCATTGCATGTCTACCCAATATTTCACAATCATTGGTCAAATCCATGGATTATGACATTAAAAAATATGGAATATCAGGGTCAATGATAAATGAACCTAATCTAAAACATTTTATGTTATGAGATAAAACGCCCAAAACATCAGGGATCAAAAGACTGATAAAAAAGATCTTAAACTATAACAACATACGTTCTAATCTAATAGGCCTTAAACTATAATGCTAAATGGTCTAATCTAAAAGCCTCTATACTAATACCATATAAGGTATAAGCTAAAATTACATAAAATACATGGATAAAATGTATGAGCTTAAAGTCCTTAAAGTACAACATTATATGTTCATAGATAAAATACCCAGATCTATAAAAACATAATATCCAAGAAAAATGAAAATAAATTATAGCACAAAAATTATTTACTCAACATGATATAAAAAACAATTCAAGGATTGTGAGGCACCCCTACAGATTCATCAAAATCAAGATATTATCTCCATGTCCATTTTATTTGGAAAAGATGGATAACTATACATATTAGTAATATATTCAACAAAGATTATCCTTTTGTGAATCGAGTTATATCAAAATAACTGGATCAGATGCATCAACAGAGAATCTCGTGTTGATGGAAATGCATGTGAACTTTCTGGTAAGACTCTATAATAATATTCAAATATTGAAAATCAGGTTTATATGATATTATGAAAAGGATGGGTATCATTGACGATTCATGAAACATTATATAAATGAAATTTCATTCACGTCATGAGTGAAAGATTTATGGATTATAACAAAGAAGATTTGATAATAATTTCATTGATAACATATAGAAGGATGAATTTCAACATATCATAGTCTCTACAATTAATATATGAGCTAGAGAAAATTTGAAAAATTAAAATACAACTAAATAATGTTCTTAGTGGAGTCCTTTATGACTTTGTGCACTTCTACAAGGAGGTAATGAATTTTAGTATTTTATCAATAGATTCTATTTCTGCCTCTAAAATCATCTATAACTACCCCACCCCAGAAATAGTGACATGCATGACCTTCTCTTCCATGTTAAGAAGCCCATGTTTCTCCATCACATTTTTCTAAAATTTTTGAAGTGAATGAATAAATCGGGTTAATCAAGAACAATGAAGATCAATTAAATACTATAGATGTTTAATCTCAAACTTCCCAATGGTTACCGCATCCGGGTGGGTTGATACATCCACCACATACTGGGAAGATTATTTTAAGGCATAATCCCCAATTTTCATTAATGAAGAAGAGGGAAAAACATCTACCAACATCAATTAAAGGGCCATCTTATTTTATATCAAAGAGATCAAAACCTTCTCTGAGCATGGTGAGAATTTAGTCAAAACTTTAATAGCCAAGGGTGGTAAATAAAAAAAATTTGATGACCCCTCTAGTCTTTCATCATTTAAAAATTGGTATCCAACACTAATTTCACAATATCCAAACATATTATTCACCTTATTGACTAGTAAAATGACGAAGGCCTCAAGCATTGATCTATTCCCATATTTGGAATGTGAAAATATTATGGGATATGGTCTCTAAGAGAATACTTCATGTTCATTTACATCATTGAAGAAAAAATTTATCCGACCTTTATATTAGTCAATTCAATTGGAGTAATTACTAATGAAGAGTAAACATAGACATATATAATTCAGGGTGATGGCACTAAAACAAGTTGATCAAGGGTTTATCAATAATAAGATAAATTATATGTTGTCACCATGTTCCCAAACTTCATAATTGAAGTTAGAAACATTACACCCCCCCTTGTATCACTAGTGATGTCTGTTAGCCCGGCCCAATCCTCTAGTGAAGAGGAGACACTATTTACTAATGATAATCTTCATGAAACCTCTGGTGTAACACCACAAGCTTCTACGGTAAGCTTCTCTTTGAATAATGCAATAGCGTGTGTTGTACGCAACATCGAGTTCTAACACACACCACAACCGATCAAACTAACTGTTATGAATAGAAATACATACTTTTTAAAATTTTAGAAATTTTATCTCTCATAATGGACTTCATTTTTGGATTCGGAGTATCGAATTTAGCCTAAGGTGAAATTTTGGTACTTTTCAGATAACTTTAATATTTTGATGAATAGTGAAAATTACTAAATTTTAATTAAGAACTTTTTTAATCAAAATAATTAATAATGATAAATTATGAAGTTGAGTTGTTTTAAAGTATATTTAGAATATATTTTTACCATTTAATACAGTTTTGTCATTGGACATAATTTCACAATTAAACCGAACATAAACAAGTATCAATCTTTTGATAGTTATTATATCTTAAAACCATGCTTTTTGTTTTGTCAGCGGGAATTAATTTTAAATTAATTTCCGCCACTTCTGTATTTTGAATTTGGAAAAATGGATTACATATTTGGAAGAAGGATTTTCAAATTGTGTAAATAGGTAACTTTTATTTTTATACATTTTAAATAATTACTTCGGTAAATATTTTATTTACCATGGTTAAAGGGTAAATCCGGTAAATAATGGTTAAAAAATAATATTATAATAATAAAAAATTACCCTAAAACATGTCCTAACCTTATTGGATGATACATTTCCGACCATGGGAATCTTTAGGTCGATTTGGGGACCCCATGGTGCCACTTGTAAGTGATAGGGACACTTTATTTTAATTAAGTTAAAATGAATACAAAAATGACACAAGCATATATCTTTCAGAAAAACAATTTTTACATAGGGTTATATATGATGGATTTTCGACTATTAATATTCCTTTGAAAGATAAACAGATTTCATAGATAATGGTATTTTATTTAAAATTTTTAGACATTATATAATTTAATTTATTTATGACACAATGGTGATGCACTAATTACCATAATAGTGAAAAATGAAAATGATTGATATTGTAGATACCCAAATAAGTATAATTTGAGACTTTTTATGAATTAAACTAATTTTATAAGTTAATATGACATGTTATTAATTATTTAATTAACTTTTTTCGAAATAATAATTCTGTTATGATTTTTACAAAAATCAATTATTGAATAGTGTCTAAATTGACATAAAAGAGTTTTTTATAAAATATTATATTAATAATTGATATTAAATTATTAAAAATATAAGGTACGGCCAAGAGACTTATATCATGATAGTTGTATCATTAATGGACCACTTGGGGGTCTCTTGGATGTATACAGTATGTTTATTAACCATATAATATAAAAATACAAAGAGACATTGTAAAAGTGAAACTAATTAACTAAGAGTTAATACTTAAAGATTGGGTTAATATAGTGACCAAAACCTGTCTAAATCCTATTGATTGAGCTGTTTTCAACCCATACCCACCTTAACCTTTAAATAATTCACTTTGGAGCCATTATAAACCGAATACGAATTTATTATAAAATAATATTTCTAGCTTTTCCAAAGGTGCCCCTCACCCCTCTTATGAAAGGGCACTCCTCCTTCTCATTAATTGGCACCTTCAAAGCCTTTTGGTTCAACCAAACCCTGCCCTAATACTCTCTAAACTTCCCTCACTTTATCCTAGGGGACATTCTTTAGTCAGAAAGACAACCTAAGGAGCCCTTTTGATCAAATCAAAAGGAAGAACCCGAAGAAGAGGTAATGATTTCACAACCCTTTTCCATGTTCCTTTCTTCTTCCACTTCTTCCTTCTTTGTTATTACCATTCTAAAATAACAACTCCAGTATCTTATATATACTTTGATGTTATTATAAATATGATACAACCATATTCAGTATTCTATCCATCCTTTGAATAACATGTCACCATAGGTGCGTACGTACTATTTACCGTCTCCACGTCGTGGTGTAATTGTTTTTCAATAAATTATTATTTGGATGGGTATAATAATGATGTTTAACTCATGTAAATAATAAATATAACATTATAATGATTCTGTATATATAATATACAATCAAATTATATATTATTTTAATATCAAAAGAATGATATTCTCTCTCATGCGTACGTACGGACTACCGTCTCCACGAACGCGATAAGATTCATTCTCCATCGTATCCATTCAAGTATAATTCTCATTTTATGATTAATAATAGTATCTAAGGACTTGATATCATTCTATATATGATTAAGATACAGCCTATCTAGGAAAAACTTGGCTTACGTAACAAAACATATAAAAGAAAATGAGTAAGTTAATACCTGAAACAACGATAATACTAAGATATTATTAACAAATCAATGTTAAAAGATCATATATGATATCATATTAATGTATATGATTCTTGTATAATTTAATAACAATTATTTCACCACTATACAAGAGGTTAACCTACCCCAACCAAGGAAAAGTACAAGGTAAGGGTTTATTTCGCAATCTCTTCATTATCCGAGGTTGTTTATACGTAATAATCTACTGGGATCTCTTTATCATCCACATTCATGTTTCTTAAAAATATATTTCAAATCATTTTTAATATTTAAAAGAATATGGGTTAAAGTCATTTATACCTTTGTTTGACTTTTTATAAGAGTTTTATAAAGGAATCTTTCCGTCGTTTTCCAAACAAGGTGCTTTTTAACCTTTTCGACACAATTAAGGTAAGAATGTTTATTTAACTTATACGGCAGGTGCGGCTATTTTCCGCCATTATAAAATTGTCGAAGCTTCCCTTAAAATCTTATAAAAATATTTTCAAAGAAAATTTTTTATTTTATAAATATATGACTCTTAAATGATTTCAAAATAGAAAGAGTTATTTCTCTAAAAAGAGTTTTGATTTCATCTATGTCAACATCCATTGATAGATTTTACACTTATTTGACGTTGATTTATTATGATAGAAAACTTCTATATTGTATTTAAGGTTTTTTGATATGTTTGACTGTGGATGTGTTATTTTTATACCATTCATAGTATATGGATGATGTATTTACATTTCGTATGCTAGTTTTAATACAAATGTTTATGTTATGTTTAAACCTTTTAATATCGAAATGCATTGGGCTTAATATGTGACGGGTGGAGCCTACTATAGCTCCTCGATGCATCGGTAGGTCTCATGAGACAAAATAGTGTCTTGGCACAAGGCCTTGGAAAAATATTATTTGTAGTCTTGGAATGAGGCCTTGGCTATGTGGTTATGATAGTCTGGCATTATGAATTCCATCATTATGAAAGTGGTTATTGATATTGCATGTGATTATACGATTAGTAGAATATCCATGTGAATAAGTAAATGGAATTATTTCATTTTTTTCATACTATTTTGAAGTTCAAGTTTAAAAGGATTTTGTTTTAGTTATACATTTCCTTAAATGTTTATTCTTATTTATGAATGTTTCCACAATATTGTTATCCTTACTGGGCATTTGAGCTCACCTCTTTCAATGTTTTATTTTTTCCAGGATGTGAAGAAGTAATTTATGAACGACCTACAGGGATTGTATGTGGGGATATGAGTGTGGAATATGAAGAAAATATGTTGTTGTAGTTTTCAATTTTACGATGTAATGTAAGACTTATGAATATATCTAGTGTTTCCAAGGCTACTAAACCAATCGGTCTTTCGAGATTTGATCTTTCTTGTGATCATGCCAATGTTATGTAATAATGCACCGACTCTAGGTAATAGGGGTTGGGGTGTTACAGTTGGTATCAGAGGAAGTTTAGTATAACCCTTTGAAGCTAGATTTAGATAAACTCTGATTAAAGCACATAGACCTAAGATGGACTTTGAGGAATAGTATAGTAGAACTTCCTAGAATTTTGGTATTGTCGAGATTTTGTGAGTTTTCTGAGCAATACATCCCTGTCTGGATACGAGCAGGTAGAGGCGGCTCTGGCACAGATGTACCTAGTGGTAAAACCAGAAAACACCTCTTTGAGCTAGACCCGAATGGGAACTGGTGCACGGCAACGGGCCTTGCTGCACTCTTGGTTACGACACTCCCGGGGGATATGCTTTGGATAACTCTCATTTTATTTACTAATAATTATGAAGGGTTTATGAGTATATACTTCCTCAAAGAAAATATTTATATGATTATGGATTATGTCCATAAATAGTTCAATTTATGTTAAGTGTTTTATAAGTATGGAATTAAGTATTTTGATTCATAAACTGATCTAGTTTATGCCATTATTTGGAAATGGTGCCTAGTGGAAGAAATGGAAACCATATCAATGCACACACTCTATATAGGGATTTCCCTCCTGCTCAAGATAATTATAGTGGAGCTGGTGATGCATCTGGTTCCGATCAGCTAATCACCATACTGGGAGAACTCACTCAGGTTATGAATAATAACCTTACCCGTATGGAGCACCCTGATATGCAGCGTGGAGGATCAATGTTAAATCGATTCATGAGGCAACAACCACCAACATTCAATGGGAGTACAAATCCCTTAGTAGCTGAGCAATTGATAAATTCCCTAGAGAAAATATTTCAGGCTATGGGGAGTAGTGAAAGGGAAAAAGTTATCATGGCAGATTACCGCCTCACTGGAGATGCTGATCAATGGTGGTAATTGATTCAAAACACGAAGGAAGATGATGAAGTATAAAATATGGAATGGAGGGAGTTCAAAAATCTGTTTTTAGAAAAATACTTTCCTCGTGACCATCGAGTAGATATGGAAAGGCAATTTCTGAGTCTGAGACAAAAGGAGGATGATATGTCGCAAAGTATGAGGCTAACTCTAGAAGGTTATCAAGGAATTATAGAAATTATATACGTAACCCAAGAAGTAATATTGATCATTTCTTTGATGGGTTAAAAATATTTCTCCATCGAGCATTAGTCTCACAATCCTTCTCGTCGTACGAAGACATTTTCTCATGTGCTATCAAGACAGAAAAGGAATTCTCTAAGTCTTATAAATTTAAAGCAGAGCAAGAGAAGAATAGATCTATTGATCAATCTGGGAATGGAAATAAGGGGAAGAAGGGAAAGGTTGAATATCCATCCTGTGGTAAATGTGGGAAGAAACACCTCGGTACTTGCTTGAAGGGAATGGGTGTCTGTTACTAGTGTGGTGAAAAATGACACCAAGCTCGTGATTGCAAAGGGAAGAAGGAGGCTACCAATGTTCAGTGCTACAATTGCAGGGAGATGGGACATTATGCAAATGAATGTCCTAATCGTCAGGGGAAATTACCTCAGAAAAGGAAAAGGGATCAAGGCCAAGCTTTTTCAATCACTACTACTGAGGTATAAGCTCCAAAAGATGTGGTGGCAAGTAATTTAATGGTTTCCTCAAGTTTAGCAAATGCATTATTTGATTTTCGATCATTGAATTGTTTCATATCTTCCCAGTTTTCTAAGAAAATTTGATATTTCCAATTTGATTTAACAAGGGAGTTTTCAGTTAAAACTCCTAAGGGAAGTATCATTGCAACAAAGTTTTGTGAATCAGTCCCCATTAGAGCACATAAATGTTGTTTATCTGCTGATCTCATCGCCATACCTAGGATTGAGTTTGATATAATCCTAAGTATGGATTGGCTTTCAGACTATGATGTGAAGATTTATTGTAAGAAGAAGGAGGTTAAGATTTTTGACGATGATGATAAGGAACACATTATCTTTAGAGCAGAATCGTCACCATCTAATTCTTATCTAGATCCACCCACAGTATCTCAACTAAATTCAATTATTGGGGAGGAAGAGAATGAAATGACTATGGGTGAGGAAAGGAATTTTCAAATAGATGATGTACATGTTTTGAAAGAATATGTTGATGTATTTCTGGAAGATTTACCTGGACATCCTCCAGAACGAGAAGTTGAGTTTTCCATTGATTTAATTCTTGGATCAATGCCTATATCGAAGAATGGTTATAGAATGGCCACTATAGAATTAGTTGAACTAAAGAAACAACTAGAGGAATTGATTAATAAGGGATTTTTTCACCCTAGTGTTTCTCCATGGGGAGCCCCTGTTCTTTTTGTTAAAATGAACGATGGATCTATGAGGTTATGTATCGACTATAGGGAGATCAATGCTATAACAATAAAGAACAAGTATCCCCTACCTCGCATTGATGATTTATTTGACTAACTGCATGGAGATCATTACTTTTCAAATATTGACCTTCGATCTGGATACCATCAGTTGTGTGTAAAGACGGAAGAAATTCTGATGACAACATTTTGAACCAGGTACGGGCATTATGAGTTTACTGTAATGCCTTTTGGATTGACAAATGCACCCTATGTATTCATGGATTTGATGAATAGAGTTTTCAAGGAATGACTTGATAAATTTTGGTGGTATTTATTGATGATATATTGGTATACTCTAAAAGCTATGAAGATCATGAAAGTCACTTGCGCGTTATCCTGAAGACTCTAAGAAGACATGAATTATATGGGAAGTTTAGCAAGTGTGAATTCTGGCTTCATGAAATTTCATTTCTTTTCCATATTGTCTCTAAAGATGGAATCTCTGTTGATCCTTCTAAGACCAAGGCAATCCAAGAATGGCCAGCACCTACAAGTATAACTGAGGTACGCAGTTTTATTGGTTTGGCAGGTTATTATCGACGTTTCATCCAGAATTTTGCCCGATTGGCTAACCCATTAACGAATCTCACACGTAAAGGGGTTAAATTTGTTTGGAAAAAAGAGTGTGAATAATGTTTTGAAGAACTGAAGAGAATATTAGTCAATGATCTTATATTGACTCTACCATAGGGGAATGATGGGTTCATTATTTATAGTGATGCATCGAAGAAAGGACTTGGTTGTGTCCTTATGCAGAATGATAGGGTTATTGCCTATGCATCACGACAGTTGAAAATTCATGAACAAAACTATCCTACTCATGATCTCAAGTTAGCAGATGTGATCTTTTCTTTGAAGATATGGAGGCACTACCTCTATGGTGAAAAATGTGAGATTTATAATGATCAAAAAAGTTTGAAGTATATTTTATCACAAAAAGAACTCAGCATGAGGCAAAGAAGATGGATTTAATTACTCAGGGATTATGATTGCATGATACACTACCACTCGAGGAAGGCACACAAGGTGGCAGATGCTATGAGCAGAGAAGACCATGGAGTTTTGAACAATATGAGAATTTAAAGGGATCCAATTTTCATGGATCTAGTGAAGATGGACATGGGAATAACCAGGGAAGGTGAAACATCAATTCTTTTTCAAATGGTTGCCAAACCATCTTTACTAGTAATGATGAAGAGTTCTCAGACTGATGATGAAGAATTTCAAAAGAAGAATAAAGCTGTGAATGATGGGAGATTGAGAAACTTTGTGTATGAAGATGGAATTTTGAAATTCGGGAAGAGGATTTGTGTTCCCAATATACCTGATCTAAAAAGGGAGTTACTGGATCATGCTCATAGTTCCAATTTCTCTATACACCATGGGAAAACCAAAATATATAGATATTTGAAGGGACATTTTATGTGGGAAAACATGAAGAGGGAGATTGATGATTTTGTGTCAAGATGTATGGTTTTTCAACAAGTGAAAGCTGGAAGGCAACAGCCTGGTGGAGTATTGCAACCTCTCCCCATACCTAAGTGGAAATGAGACAATATTACGATGGACTTTGTCATGGGGCTACCAATGAATCCTAGAAGGAACGATACAATATGGGTCATTGTTGATCGTCTTACCAAGTCAACACATTTTCATGCTATAAGAGAAGATCTACCACTTGAACGTCTAGAAAGACTATATATTGATGAAGTTGTGAGACATCATAGAGTACCCCTATCGATTGTTTCGGATCGTGATCCCCGTTTTACTTCAGGATTCTGGAAAAGTCTTCAGAAAGCCTTGGATACTGAACTTCATTTGAGTACTGCCTACCACCCTCAAACAGATGGACAATCAGAACAAACTATTCCAAACTTAGAAGACATGTTGAGATCCTGCTCACTTGACTTTCAGGGTATGTGGGATCAATATTTACCTCTGGTAGAATTTTCCTATAACAATAGCTTCCATTCGAGTATTCAGATGGCACCATACAAAGCGTTATATGAAAAGAGATGTCGCACACCAACCTTTTGGGATGACGTTGGTGAAAGAAAACTTGTAGGCCCAGAACTGGTGGAGGAAACGATGGAAAAGGTGAAGGTAATCCAAAATCACATCAAAGCAGCTCAAAGTAGCCAGAAAAGATATGCTGATAATCGAAGGAAAGATTTGAAATTTCAAGTCGGTGATCATGTTTTCCTAAAGGTATCTCCATGGAAAGGAGTCATACATTTTGGTAAGAAAGGTAAATTGAGTCCCAGGTACATTGGACCTTTCAAAATTCTAGAACGAATTGGGTATATAGCTTACCGATTGGCAATGCCGCCAAGTCTCTCCAAAGTTCACGATGTGTTCCACGTATCTCTATTGAGGAAATACATGCCTGACCCAACGCATGTACTCAAATATGAGGAATTTGAACTGGAACCCGATCTGTCTTATTGCGAAGAGCCCGTCAAGATTCTTGATATGAGAGAACAAGTACTGAGAAACCGGACGACGTGTCTAGTAAAAGTTTTGTGGAGAAACCATAAGATGGAAGATGCAACGTGGGAACCCAGGGAACTTATGATGAAGAACCACCCGAGTCTTTTCATGAGATAGTATTCTAGAAATTTCTAGGATGAAATTATTTGAATGAGGGGAGAATGTAACACCCCAAGCTTCTACGGTATGAATCTCTTTGAATAATGCAATAGTGTGTGTTGTACGCAACATCGAGTTCTAACACACAACACAACCAATCAAACTAGCCGTTATGAATAGTAATACATACTTTTTAAAATTTTAGAAACCTTATCTCTCAAAATGGACTTCATTTTTGGATTCGGAGTATCGAATTTAGCCTAAGGTGAAATTTTGGTACTTTTCGGAAAACTTTAATATTTTGATGAATAGTTAAAATTACTTAATTTTATTTAAAAACATCTTTTTTAATCAAAATATTTAATAGTGATAAATTATGAATTTGAGTGGTTTTAAAGTATATTTAGAATATATTTTCACCATTTAATACAATTTTGGTCATTGGGAATAATTTCACAATTAAACCGAACATAAACAAGTATCAATCTTTTGATAGTTATTATATCTTAAAAATACACTTTTTGTTTTGTCAGCGGGAATTAATTTTAAATTAAGTTCTGCCACTTCTGTGTTTTGAATTTGGAAAAATGGATTCCATATTTGGAATAATGATGTTTAAATTGTGTAAATTGGTAACTTTTATTTTTAGACAATTTGAATAATTACTTCGGTAAATATTTTATTTATCATGGTTAAAGGGTAAATCCGGTAAATAAGGGTTAAAAAATAATATTATAATAATAAACAATTACCCTAAAACATGTCTTAACCTTATTGTTTGATACATGTCTGACAATGGTCATCTTTGGGTAGATTTTGGGACCCCATTTTTCCACTTGTAAGTGAGAGGGACACTTTATTTTAATTAAGTTAAAATGAATACAAAAATGACACAAGCATATATCTTTTAGAAAAAAATTTTTACATAGGGTTATATATGTTGGATTTTAGACTATAAAAATTCATTAGAAATCTAAACATATTTCCTACATAATGGTATTTTATTTATAATTTTTAAACATTAAATAATTTAATTTATTTATGACACAATGGTGATGCAGTAATTACCATAATAGTGAAACATTAAAATGATTGATATTGTAGGTGCCCAAATAAATATAATTTGAGACTTTTTATGAATTAAACTAATATTCTAGGTTAATATGTCATGTTAGGAATTATTAAATTAACTTTTTTTCGAAATAATCATTCTGTTATGATTTTTTAAAATATCAATTATTGAATAGTGTCAAAATTGACATAAAAGAGTTTTTAAAACAAATATTATATTATTAATTGATATTAAATTCCTATAAATCTATGGTTTGGCCAAGAGACTTATATCATGATAGGTGTATTGTTAATGGACCACTTGGGGGTCTCTTGGATGTATATAGTAAGTTTATTAACCTAATAATATAAAAATACAAAGAGACATTGTAAAAGTGATACTAATTAACTAAGAGTTAATACTTAAAGATAAGGTTAATATAGTTACCCAAACCTATCTAAATCATATTGGTTGGGGAGGTTTCGTCCCATACCCACCTGAACCTTTAAATAATTCACTTTGGAGCCATTAGAAACCGAATATGAATTAATTATAAAATAATATTTCTAGTTTTTCCAAAGGGGCCCCTCACCCCTCTTATAAAAGGGCACTCCTCCTTCTCATTAATTCACACCTTCGAAGCCTTTTGTTTCGGCCAACCCCTGCCCAAATACTCTCTAAACTTCCCTCACTTTATCCTAGAGGCCTTACTTTAGTCATAAATCCAACTTAAGGAGCCCTTTTGATCAAAGCAAAAGGAAGAACCCGAAGAAGAGGTAATGATTTCACCACCCTTTTCCATGTTCCTTTCTTCTTCCACTTCTTCCTTCTTTGTTATTACCATTATAAAATAATAACTCCAGTATCTTATATATACTATGATGTTATTATAAATATGGTACAACCATATTCAGTATTCTATCCATCCTTTGAATAACATGTCACTATACGTGCGTACGTACGGCTTACCGTCTCCACATCGTGGTGTAATTGTTATTCAATAAATTATTGTTCGGATGGGTATAATAATGTTGTTTAACTCCTGTATATAATAAATATAACATGATAATGATTCTGTATATATGATATACCATCCAATTATATATTATTTTAATATCAAAAGAATGATATTGTCGCTCGTGCGTACGTACGGACTACCATCTCCACGAACGCGATAAGATTCATTCTCCATCGTATCTATTCAAGTATAATTCTCATTTTATGATTGATAATAGTATCTAAGGACTTGATATCATTCTGGATTTTATTAAGATACAACCTATCCATGACAAACATGTCTTACATAACAAAACATATAAAATAAAACGAGTAAGTTAACACCCGAAACAACGATAATACTAAGATATTATTAACAAATCAATGTTAAAAGATCATATATGATATCATATTAATGTATATGATTCTTGTATAATTTAATTAAAATTATTTCACCACTATACAGTAGGATAACCTACCCCAACCAAGGAAAAGTACAAGGTAAGGGTTTATTTTGCAATCCCTTCATTATCCGAGGTTGTTTATACGTAATAATCTACTTGGATCTCTTTATCATACACATTCATGTTTTTTAAAAATGTATTTCAAAACATTTTTAATATTTACAATAATATGAGTTAAATTAATTTGTACCCTTGTTTGACTTTTTATTAGAGTTTTATAAAGGAATCATTCCGTCGTTTTCCAAATAAGGTGACTTTTAACCTTTTCGACAGAATTAAGGTACAAATGTTTTTTTTAACTTATACGGCGGGTGCAGCTATTTTCCGCCATTATGAAATCATCGAATCTTCCCTTACAAGCTTATAAGAATATTTTCAAATAAAATGTTTTATTTTATAAATATATGACTCTTAAATGATTTCAAAATATAAAGAGACATTTCTCTAAAAAAGAGTTATTATTTCATCTATGTCAATATCCTTTGATGGATTTTACGCTTATTTGAAGTTGATTTATTATGATACAAAACTTCTATATTGTATTGAAGATTTTGTGATATGTTTGACTGTGGATGTGTTATTTTTATACCATTCATAGTTTATGGATGAATTATTTACATTTCGAATGCTAGTTTTAATACGAATGTTTATATTATGTTTAAACCTTTTCATATAGGAATGCATTGTACTTAATATGTGACCAGTGGAGCCCGCTATAGCTACTCGATGCATCGGTAGGTCTCATGAGACAAACTAGTGTCTTGGAACAAGGCCTTGGCAAAATCTTATTTTTAGTCTTGGCATGAGGCCTTGGCTATGTCGTTATGATAGTCTGGCATTATGCATTCCATCATTATGAAAGTGGTTATTGATATTGCATGTGATTATTCGATTAGTAGAATATCCATGTGAATAAGTAAATGGAATTATTTCATTTTTTCCATACTATGTTGAAGTTCAAGTTTAAAAGGCTTTTGTTTTAGTTATACATTTCTTTAAATGTTTATTCTTATTTATGAAAGTTTCCGCTATATTTTTATCCTTACTGGGCATTTGAGCTCACTCCATTCAATGTTTTATTTTTCACAGGATATGAAGAAGTAATTTATAAATAACCTGCAGGGATAGTATGTGGGGATATGAGTGTGGACTATGAAGAAAAGATGTTGTTTTAGTTTTCATTTTTATGATGTAATATAAGACTTATGAATATATCTAGTGTTTCCAAGGCTACTAAACCAATCAGTCTTTTTAGATTTGATCTTTCTTGTGATCATTCCAATGTTATGTAATAATGCACCGACTCTAGGTAGTTGGGGTCGGGGCATTTCATCTGGTGCTTTCCCAAAATAAATTATTTACCCTCTACACTATAAGGATTCAAGAAAAAATTATAATATCAGCTAACCTAACACAATGTGAATAAAGTGTCTATTTTTTGATGAAATATTCACATTCTCTGAAACTCACCTCCATTAGGGCTAACAAATTAGCATAATATCTTCCCATATCGGTCTCATTGAATGTAACATTATACTTTTCTAGAAAAAATGGAGCAACCTTTGGGGAATCTATAGTCGGAAACAGGCATGATTGAGTGGGCACCTCAGCCATCTCTTCTTCTTGATAGACTGGGCCTGACAATTAAAGGTTTTCATAAGAAACTAAATGTTCACCTTCATCCTCTTTGGATGATACATGATAATCTTAGTGAACTTGATGGGGGTTGTCACATTTTTTCGAATCAAGATATGGTACTAGAATTATACAAAATAGAACAATAGTGAAAATCTATACATACTAGATTATTTTTGAGGAGAGGAATTTGAAAATTATTTGATCTTCCATTTCCCCTTCCTTTATGGGGTAGGGTATCTTGAAGGTACTGACATTCAAAGCATTAGGGAAGGCCCCACATATGGTTCTGGAGCTACGGTAGTTTCACTAAACATAGTTATCTCCACCCTCATTTCGGCCAGTAGACATGGGGATCCCTCTTCATTGGTCCCCAAATCAATGAAATGTTCATCTATGATATAATTACCCTATGTATAATATATTAGGGATTGTGGGACTGGATGGTCTTCTATGGACTCCAACTATATCACGAAATGAATAAAGGACATCAGTATTGTTTCAATTAAACAAATTCCATTTAAACAGGAAATATTTTCATAATTAATGGTTCATCTACAATAGGATACACATGTTCATCCATGCGCATTTAAATCATTCTCTAAACCACCATTTGGTGAACTAGAAAAATATAGAAAAACTAAACCTGTTCAGTTTTCAACATTGTATCAATGTCTTGGAAGAAGGCCCTGACTTAATTAGATAGATCTTTAAATGTCATTCCTAGAGAGGTGATATAACGACCCATACTTTACATACATTGTTAATAATTCAAAATTGAAGTACACTTATTAAAAAATATAACAAAACCATGAAAGGACCGCATATGTATAGTGTGTTTAGAAACTGGGAAACATAAACAACTGGTTCATAAATCGTCTACATTGTCTCCCAATTATTTCATCATATCTAGAGTCCCTTTTGGCATATCCTACTTAATAACCTTCTTCCTGACATGGGGAAATAAAACATACAAAAGGGTGCACTCAAATACTCAGTAAGGGTAAACAAAAGAAATATCAATCATATCATATTCATAAGAACATAACATTTTGGAAATCTTAACCTGCAAAAGATATCATAATTTCATAACATTGGATAAATCATAGTAGTGAAATGTAATCCCAATAATCATAACATAAAACATGAAACTTTTTGTAATACACACATAATCATAGAGAATCATTTCTTAGTAGTCAAGAATCATTTCCAAGACTATCTTAGCGGACAAATTCCATTTCTGAACCGAGTTCACTCCTCGTTTCAGTCCTGTTTCACTAAACCGGTTTAACCTGCCATTCCAGCAATGTCTATCTCATGAGATATGAATCTTTACCCAATGCATTGGAGGGAGATACAGATCTCACCCATCTCATAATGAAACCATTCTTATGTTTTCCACAAAATCATAAATCATACATCCTAGCATAACCGATGTAATAAAAATGGGATTATTAAACATCGTGACATAATAAAAAAATTAATATAAGATAAAGGAATTCATAAAAATAATTCCATCACAACATAATCAAATCAATGTAATAATAAGGATGGAAACAGAACCCTGTATTATCTTAGATGGAAAATAATTTTGATAAAACACTTGAACTCCATTCTTGAGGAAAATATCCTTTCTACTTCAAATTTTTTTTCCTTTCTTGACATGTCATACAATTTTAAACTAAAAGAAGTTTATTAAAAATAAACTTGAAAACATGTAAAGGAAGCTTCTTGGAATTAATGTTTTAAAAATCCATTCACACCGTATAAGTTAAAAAAACATTCTTCTCGTACTTTTGTCAGAAAAGTCAAAAAGTACCTTGTTCGAAAAATGACAAAATATTCCTTTCATGTCGTTTACTAAAAAATCACCAAAGGGTAAAATTGGATTTAAAGAATTGTAGGTGGATGGAAATAATATTACATATTGAGGAAACATGGATTTGGATGATAAAATACACCCCAGTAAATACCAAAGTATAAACAATCTCGGATAAAAATGAAATTGTTATATTTTCCCTTACCTTAGGTCCAATTTGCTTCGTAAGTATCCGAAACTTCGGTATAATGATTTAAATAATGTAATTGACTTATTCCAGAATCATACTCATTATTATGATATCATATATGGCCATATTCTTAGCTTCTTAATTGTAATATTTCATTGCTACTTGTTATTCAAATGTTTATTACTTTTTGTTCTTATGCGTGTTTTGTCGAAGAAATTCTTATTGTTCTCTTTAGGTTATAGATTCCAAATTTCCATAATGGTATTAGTTTAATATATATAATATTAATTCATTCATTTCATTTATATAATCATTATGCAATGAAGATCACGTAGAACGAGTCGTATCACATCATGGAGACGGTATTTCGTACGTACGCACGAGTGATGATATCGTTCCCATGATCGTGGAATTGTATTGGAGTGTATGAATACTATTTAAGAATCAATATCACTTTAAAATAATCATATATAGTTATTATTTACACCATTATATCTATCCAAGTAAGGTGGTGGTGGAAAATAGATTACACCACGGTGTGGAGACGGTATTCCGTACGTACGCACACACGGTGATTTCGTTTTCCGTAGGATGGATAGATGGTGAAATAGAGTTGTTTCATACTTCTAATAACATAACAGTATATTAGTGATACTGATGTTATTACTTCATAATGAAACAACTAAATAAGAAGAAGTGGAAGAAGAAATAAAGTTGAAAGAATCGGTAACAGACATTACCTCTTCTTTGAAGCGCCTCTTTGAGAGCTCCTCTTAGGGCACCAAAATTGGTCTTTGAAGAAGACCAGGACCTCTAGGATGTTTCTATGGATGTGGAGAAGATAATTTGGCAGGGTTTGGCTAATTTTGAAGGCTAAATGTGATGTGAGGAAGAGAGGGAGGAGGTTCCCTTTTATAAGGGAGGAGAGGGGCACCTTTGGAAAAACTAAAAATATTATTTTATTATAAAGTCAAATTCGGTTTTCAATAGCTCCAAATTGATTTATTTCGAAGCTAAGGAGGGTATGGGTCTAAATACTTTCATCTAATAGATTTTAGGCAAGTTTAGGTCATAAAACTCTTAGTTAATTAGGTTGACATTTACCATGGCACTTTGTATTTTTATATTATATAGTTAATAAACTTTCCATATACATCCAAGAGACCCCCAAGTGGTCCATTAATAAAACACATATCATGATATAAGTATTTTGTCCAAAACTTATATTTTTAGGAATATAATAACATTTAATAATATAATATTTTTTTAAAAACTATTTTATGTCAATTTTGACAATATTTGGTAATTGATTTTTTTGAAAATTATAACAGAATGGTTAGTTCGAAAAAAGTTAATTAAATCAATAATAACATGTCATATTAACATATGAAATTAGTTTAATTCATAAAATTCTCAAATTACATTTATTTGGATATTTATAACATCAATTATGTTAATATTTCATTAATAAGATAATTACTACATCATTATTGTGTCATAAATAAATTAAATTATTTAATTTTTAAAAATTATAAATAAAATACCATTATATAGGAAATCTTTTTTATCTTTATAATGAATATTTATAGTCGAATTTATCTTATGAATAACCCTAAACTAAAAATGATTTACTTATTAAAGTTTGATTTTAACTATTTTAACACTTCTTTAAATAAATTAATATTAAATGTCCTAATCTAATCCATGTGGGCCTAAATGGTCATATTTTATTCCTAAGGTTGTTTTGGTCGAATTACACTTATCCAATAGATTTATGACATGTGTTAGGGTAATAATAATATCATTTTTACCCTTAATTACCCAATTTACTTTTAACCGTGGTAAAAAAAGTAAAAAGTTACTATTCACCCAAAATTATTTTCATCTCATTGAACCAAATTTAAGTCCTTGATATTAACCGTGTCTCTTGTATTTTCGAAATTCCACTCACAGAGGCAGTAAAATTATGTTTTACGTGAATTTCTAAATTCTCCTAGGAGGTGGGTAAAAGACGGTGAAAAGTTCAATAAAATTTTTATATATCTAAAATTATTATAAAATGACTCCAAGGAATTACTTTGAACTTATAAAGGTATTATGTATCAATTTTTACCTAAAATAAATTTAAATAAAATAAATAATTATTTAAATAAAAAGTCGGTTTTTAAATAGTAACCCAGTGTTTTCACTATTCATCAAAAATTGAATGTTTTCAGAAAAATATCAAAATTTCACCCTAGGATAATTTCAATATTCAGAATCCAAAAATGAAGTCCATTTTGAAAAATAAAAATTACAATATTTCAAAAAGTGGGTATTACTATTCATAACGGCTAGTTTTAATAATATTTTAATAGCATATTGTTGTTTAGTGAAACTCAGTATTGCGTACAACGCAAGCTATCGAGGAAGGCCACGGTTGCCTGTAAAGCAAGCCAAGATAGTGTTGTGTATAGTGAAAGATTCCTTTGATGATTTATATAACATAAAAACAAAATATTTCTCATAAAAGTATCGGGTGTTACATTCTACCCCCCTTAAAATGAATTTCTCCCTCAAAATTCGCCACTTTGTAACAAGCAGATGAGGATACCTTTCCCTCATCGTATCCTCAAGCTCCCATGTAGCTTTTTCTAATTGGTGGTTCCTCCATAAAACTTTCACCAAGTGAGTGGTCTTGTTCCGTAGGACTTTTTCGCTACGATCCAGAATCTCTATCGGTTGTCCATCATAAGAAAGATCTTGCTCCAGCGGTACAACTTCTGAGCTGAGTACATGTGAAGGATCAGGTATGTACTTCCTCAGGAGAGATACATGGAACACATCGTGAACTTGGGAGAGATTCGATGGAAGCTCCAATCGGTAAGCTACCTTCCCAACACGATCCAGTATTTTGAAAGGACCGATATACCTAGGGCTCAGCTTTCCCTTCTTTCCAAATCTCATTACTCTCTTCCAAGGAGATATTCGTAAGAACACTTTATCACCCACTTCAATCTCTAGGTATTTTATTCGTTTGTCGGCATAACTATTTTGTCGACTCTGAGCTGCTCTTATGTGTTGTTGAATAGATCTTACATTTTCTGCCATCTTATCAAAAAGATCATGTCCTAATAGCTTTCTTTCCCCAACTTCATCCCAGAAAGTTGGAGTCTTGCATTTCTTTCCATAGAGAGCTTAAGGAGCCATCTGAATACTGGAGTGAAAGCTATTATTATAAGAAAATTCCACCAAAGGTAGGTGTTGATCCCAACCACCTTCGAAATCCATAGAGCAGGCTCTCAACATGTCTTCTAGAGTTTGAATTGTTCTCTCAGACTAACCGTCTGTCTGAGGATGGTAAGCAGTGATGAAACTCAACTTTGTATCTAGAGCATGCTGAAGACTTTTCTAGAATTTCTAGGTAAACCTCAGATCCTGATCTGATATAATGGAAAGTGTTACTCCATGCAATCTTACCACTTCCTTTACACATATCCTGGAAAGATGATCAAGAGAAAAATCCTTTTTAATAACGATGAAGTGTGCTGACTTCGTAAGATGATCAACTATAACCCAGATAGCATTATTGCCTTTGGATGTTTTAGGAAGTCCAGTGAAAAATTCCATGGTTATTTTTTCCCATTTCCATTCTAGTATGGGTAATAGTTATAGCATCCCCTTAGAATTTTGTCTCTTAACATTAACGTGCGGACAAACCAAGCATCGAGAGACATATTCAGCAACATCTCTTTTCATGCCATGCCACCAGAAGTACTCTTTCAGGTCCCTATACATCTTCGTGCTTCCAGGATGAATAGAGAATGAAGAACTATGAGACTCATCCAGCAGCTCCTTCATTAATTCTGGGATGGGAGGAACACACACCCGATTCCTGAACTTTATTATCCCATCACAATCAAGGTTGAATTCAGGAACATTTCTCACCTTTTTTTGTAACTCAACATATTCTTTCTGTGCCTCTTTAATATTCACATGTATAGATGGTTGAACATTCATTTGAGAAAGATACGATTTTTCCCCTTCCATAATAATTCCAAGATCCATCCTTTGTAAATCCATAAATATTGTATCTTTTGTGATCCTCATCATGGATAAGCTAGCGTGGTCTTGTCGACTTAATGCATCTGCCACCTTGTTTGCTTTCCGAGGGTGGTAATGAATTGAGCAGGCGTAATCCTTAATCAGCTCCAACCATAATCTTTGGCGCATATTCATCTCCTTTTGTGTGAAAATATACTTTAAACTTTTATGATCCGTATAAATATCACACCTTTCACCATAAAGGTAATCACTCCAAATCAATAATGCAAAGATTACCCCAGCTAACTCCAAATCATGAGTTGGGTAATTTTGCTCATGGATTTTCAAATGTAATGAGGCATAAGCTATCACCATATAATTTTCATAATAACACACCCCATCCCCTTCTTGGATGCATCACTGTAGATCACAAACCTTTCTCCACTACAAGGAAGTGTGAGTAGAGGTTCACTGGATAACCTTCTTTTCAACTCCTTGAAATTATCTTGACATTCCTTCGTCCAAAAAAACATAACTCCTTTCTGAGTCAACTTGGTGAGTGGATTAGATAATCGTGAAAAATCTTTCACAAAATGTCGATAATATCCAGCCAAACAAAGAAAACTTCATATCTCAGTTACTGTTGTCGGTCTCGGATATCTTTCGATAACCTTTGTTTTTGCTGGATCCACAGATATCCCCTCTTTTGAGATTATGTGACCCAAAAATGCAACTTTTTGAAGCCAAAATTCACACTTGGTAAATTTGGCATAAAGCTTCTCCTTTTTCAGGGTCTTAAATATAATTCTCAAGTGATCTTCATGTTCTTCCTTGATCTTTGAATATACAAGAATATCGTCTATAAAGACTACCACAAACTGATCAAGATAGTCTCTAAAGACTCTATTCATCAGATCCATGAAGATAGTGGGGGCATTAGTAAGACCAAAAGGCATCACTATAAATTCATAGTGTCCATACATTGTACAGAAAGTCATCTTTGGTATATCCTCCCTTTTTAACCTTAATTGATGACACCCTGAACGAAGATCAATCTTGGAAGTGTATTGAGCTCCGCGTAGTTGGTCAAATAATTCATCAATGCGTGGGAGAGGATATTTTTTCTTGATAGTGATCTTGTTAAGTTCTCGATAATCAATGCAGAGTCTCATTGATCCATCTTTCTTCTTAACAAACAGAACAGGTGCTCCCCAAGGTGATGCACTAGGGCGTATGAATCCCTTATCAAGATTCTCTTGATGTTTCTTCTTGAATTCCTGCAACTCAATTGGGGCCATTCTATAAGGTGTCTTTGAAATAGGCAAAGAACACGGTATGAGTTCTATTGAAAACTCAACTTCACGATTTGGTGGAAGACCCGAAAATTCCTCTGGAAAGACAACATCAAACTCTCGTACAATGGGAATATTCTTAATCGTGAGTTTCTCACAAACCATTTGAGATAAATAACCTTCATTTAGTGGAATCAAGACCCATAAGATGGAAGAAATTTCCACTGGAAGGTTATGTTCATCCTTGCATCGATAGACGATCATATATTGATCAGGAATATGGAATTTGACTTCCCTTATTTGGAAATTGATATGACCTCCATATAAAGAAAGGAAATCCATGTAGAGAATCACATCAAATTACACTATAGGAAGGACCACAATATTTGCAGGAAGCACTTTCCCACAAACTTCAATCGGAGAAGAATTATAAACTTTTGATGCGACTGTTGTGCCATTAGGGGTTGTCACAGCTAACTCAACATGTAATTGTTGAGGTAATACGGTGATACCCTTAGAAAATTCTTCATAAATAAAAGAGTGGGTGGATCCAGAATCAAATAAAACATTTTCTACTTTAGAGTGGATGGTAATTGTACCTTTCACCACTTCGTTATCGTACTCTACATCGCTGATAGTAATTGCATGTGACTATCATTTGTCTTTGGCCTTAAGAGTTTGTTGACATCGATCATCATCATCAACCCTTGGATTTGGGCATTGATTAGCATAATGCCCCATCACCTTGCAATTGAAACATTGAAGTGTAGTAGGTTCATTCTGTGTATCCCTTCCTTTGTTTGCATCATTAGACATTTTCTTTCCATTATTTCGACATTCAATTGCCCGATGACCTTCTTTTACACACTTATAACATTTGCTTTTCCCCTTAAGACAATTTCCTCCATGTTTCTTTCCACACTTTGAGCATAAGGGAAAACTCATCTTCTTTTCAGTGTGCTCTTTAGATTTTCCTTTGAATTCCATTTTCCTATTCTTATAAAACCCATATGGCTGATGGGTTACTCCAATCTCCATCTCAACTTTGAGAGCACATTGAACGATTTCCTCGTAGCTATTGAAGTCCCTTATGGCTAACGCCCTTCGAAGACTTGGTTTTAAGCCACTAAAGAATCGATCGATCTTACTCTCAGGTTAGATAATGATACCAGAAGCATACCTTGCAAGTCTTGTAAAAAATTTTTCGTAGGTACCAACAGATTCATCATCCTTTTTCTCCAGTTCAAGAAATTCCTTCTCCATATTTTTTCGAAGAATATGAGGGAAGTACTTATTGAAAAATATGTTTTTGAACTCGTCCCATTCCATGGACTCAATTTCATCCCTTTGCCTCATATTTTTGATAAGATTACACCATTGGTCAGCATCTCCTTCCAAACAATACATTTCTAAGATGACTTTTTCATGTTCAGAACATTGAAGAACTGAAAATGTTTTTTCAGTGGTACTGATCCATTGTTCAGCCACTAATGGATCAGAAGACCCGCTGAATGAAGGTGGACGCTGCCTCATGAAGGATTCAACAGAATGTTTCTCCTTTCTTTGCTCGTTTTGAAGTCCTGCATGATTCATATCTTGAGAAAGTTGTGTGAGCATGGCTACAAGATTATTTATTCTAGCTCTCATAACGTTTGGTTGCTCAGGGGGACAATCATTGCATTGCCCGTCACATTCCACATTAACACGGTTCCTTCGGGTTCCAGCAATTGACTAAAACCAAGAATAATAGTGTGAGAAACACTAATTATAATAGGAAAAACACATAATCAAGAATAAAATTTCACACTTAAGGTCTTATCATAGGTTGTTCATGGCCATTTCTAAAACACTAAGATTGTGTTCTATGCATAGACTTATCCTTCGGGTTCTTACTAAGGCTTTCACATCCTAGTTTCTAAAGGTTGACTATACCTTTCCATTGATACCAACTATAACGACCCATACTTTACATACATTGTTAATACTTAAAAATTAAAGTAAAATTATTAAAACATATAACAAAACCATGAAAGGACCGTATAGGTATAGTGTCTTTTGAAACTGGGAAACATAAACAACTGGTTCATAAATCATCTACATTGTCTCCCATTTATTTCATCATATCTAGAGTCCCTTTTGGAATATCCTACTTAACAACTTTCTCCCTGACCTGGGGAAAGAAAACATACAAAAGGGTGAGCGAAAATTCTCAGTAAGGGTAAACAAAAGAAATGTCAATCATATCATATTCATAAGAACATAACATTTTAGAAATCTTAACCAGAAAAAGAGATCATAATTTCATAACATGGGATAAATCATAGTAGTGAAATGTAATCCCAATAATCATAACTTAAACATGAAACTTTTTTCCATACACACATAATTATATAGAATCAATTCTTAGTAGTCAAGACTCATTGGCAAGACTATCTTAGCGGAAAAAGTCCATTTCTGAGCCGAGTTCACTTCTTGTTTCAGTCCTGTTTCACTGAACCGGTTTAAACTGTCGTTCCAGCCATGCCTATCTCATGAGATATAAATATTTACCCAATGCATTGGACGGAGATATAGGTCACAACCATCTCATAATGAAACCATTTTTATGTGTACCACAAAATCATAAATCAAACATCATAGCATAACCCATGTAATAAAAATGGGATTCATAAACATCGTGACATAATAAAGCAATTCATATAAGATAAAGTAATTTATAAAAATAATTTCATCACAACATAATCTAATCAATGTAATAATAGGGATAGAAATAGAACCCTATATTATCTTAGATGGAAAATAATTTTGATAAAACACTTGAACTCCATTCATGAGGAAAATATCCTTTCTACTTAAATTTTTTTTCCTTTCTTAACATGTCATAAAATTTTAAACTAAAAGAAGATGATTAAAAATAAACTTGAAAACTTGTAAAGTAAGCTTCTTGGAAATAATGTTTTAAAAATCCATTCATGCCGTATAAGTTAAAAAACCATTCTTCTCGTACTTTTGTCGGAAAAGTCAATAAGTACCTGGTACGAAAAACGACAAAATATTCATTTCATGTCTTTTACTAAAAACTCATCGAAGGATAAAATTGGATTTAAACAATTGTAGGTGGATAGAAATAATATTACATATTTAGGAAACATGGATGTGGATGATAAAATACACCCCAGTAAATACCAAAGTATAAACAATCTCGGATAAAAATGAGATTGTTATATTTTCCCTTACCTTAGGTCTGATTTGCTTCGTAAGTGTCCGAACCACATGTATAATGATTTAAATAATGTCTTTGACTTATTCCAGAATCATACTCATTGTTATGATATCATATATGGCCATATTATTAGCTTCTTATTAGTAATATTTCATTGCAACTTGTTAATCAGGTGTTTATTACTTTTTGTTCTTATGCGTGTTTTGTCGAATAAATTATTATTGTTATCTTTAGGTTATAGACACCTCATTTCCATAATGGTATTAGTGTAATATATATCATATTCATTCATTCAATTCATTTATATATTCATTATGCAATGAAGATCACGCAGAACGAGTCACATCACATCGTGGAGACGGTATTCCGTACTTACGCACGAGCGATGATATCGTTCCCACAATCGTGGAATTGTATTGGAGTGTATGCATACTATTTAAGAATCAATATCACTTTAAAATAATCATATATAGTAATTATTTATACTGTTATACCCATCCAAGTAAGGTGGTGGTGAAAAATAGATTACACCACGGCGTGGAGACGGTATTCCGTACGTACGCACGCGCGGTGATTTCATTTTCCGTAGGATGGATAGATGGTGAAATAGGGTTGTTTCATAATTATAATAACATAACCGTATATGAGTGATACTGATGTTATTACTTCATAATGAATCAACTAAAGAAGAAGAAGTGGAATAATAAATAAAGTTGAAAGAATCGGTAACGGACGTTACCTCTTCTTTGAAACCCCTCTTTGAGACCTCCTCTTAGGGAACTAAAATTGGTCTTTGAAGAAGACCAAGACCTCTTGGATGTTTCTAGGGAAGTGGAGAAGATAAATTGGTAGGGTTTGTCCTAGCTTAAAGGCTCAAAGTGATGTGAGGAAGAGAGGGAGGAGGTTCCCTTTTATAAGGGAGGAGAGGGGCACCTTTGGAAAAACTAAAAATATTATTTTATTATAAAGTCATATTCAATTTTTAATATCTCCAAATTGATTTATTTAGAAACTAAGGTGAGTATGGGTCGAAATAATCTCATCCAATAGAATTTAGACTGGTTTAGGTCATTATATTAACTTTATTATGTCACATTGTATTTTTATATTATATAGTTAATAAACATACCATATACATCCAATCCACCCCCAAGTGGTCAATTAATGATACACCTATCATAATATAAGTATCTTGGCCGAACCGTAGATTTTTAGGAATATAATAATAATTAATAATATAATATTTGTTTTAAAAACTATTTAATGTCAATTTTGACACTATTTGTTAATTTATTTTTGTGAAAATAATAACAGAATTATTAGTTCGAAAAAAGTTAATTAAATCAATACTAACATGTCATATTAACATAGAAAATAATTGTAATTCATAAAAAGTCTCAAATTACATTTATTTGTGTATTTATAACATCTATTATGTTAATATTTCATTAATAAGATAATTATTTCATCATCATTGTTTCATAAATAAATTAAATTATTTTATGTCTAAAAATTATAAATAAAATACCATTATGTAGGAAATCTATTTATCTTTCTAATGAATATTTATAGTCGAATTTATATTATGTATAACCCTATATTAAAAATGATTTACTTATTATACTTTGATTTTAACTATTTTAACCCTTCTTTAAATAAAATAATATTAAATGTCCTAATCCAATCCATGTGGGACTAAATGGTCATATGTTATTCCTAAGGTTGTTTTTGGTCTAATTACACTTATCCAATAGATTTAGGACATGTGTTAGGGTAATAATAATATCATTTTTACCCTTAATTACCCTATTTACTTTTAACCGTGGTAAAAAAGGTAAAAAGTTACTATTCACTAAAAATTATTTTCATCTAATTGAACCACATTTTAGTTCTTGATATTAACCGTGTCTCTCGGATTTTTGAAATTCCACTCATAGAAGCGGAAAAATTATGTTTTATGTGAATTTCCAAATTCTCCTAGGAGGTGGGTAAAATACGGTGAAAAGTTCAATAAAATTTTTATATATCTAAAATTATTATTAAATGACTACAGAGAATTAATTTGAACTTATAAAGGTATTATTTATCAATTTTGACATAAAAAACATTTAAATAAAATAAATAATTATTTAAAAAAAAGTTGGTTTTTAAATAGTAACCCAGTGTTTTCACTATTCATCAAAAATTGAAAGTTTTCAGAAAAATACCAAAATTTCACCCGAGGCTAATTTTGATATTCCGAATCCAAAAATGAAGTCCATTTTGAAAAATGAAATTTACAATATTTCAAAAAGTGGGTATTACTATTCATAACGGCTAGTTTTAATAATATTTTAATAACATATCGTTGTTTAATGAAACTCGGTATTGCGTACAACGCATGCTATCGAGGAAGGGCGTGGTTGCGTGTAAATCAAGGCAAGATAGTGTTGTGTGTAGTGAAAGATTCCTTTGATGATTTATATAACATAAAAACAAAATATTTCTCATAAAATTCTCGGGTGTTACAGGTGATGACATGGGTGAAACCTTCAAATTGTAGTTCTTCTTGAAGTAGTATTCCCTAGATCTCATCCTCTTAATTCATTAACCTCCATGTTTTCTAAAATAGATTTGTGATATGAAATAATAATGTTGATTTAGCATCACTCTATGGGACCACACTAGTTGTTTTCCCATCGTTTATTGATTCTACCAGTAATGAGAGAAAATGTATGTTTCTCAAATCCTTATGGTATTCTTATAGGGATGTTGATCCCCTCAAATCTAGTTTCTTATAAGCATAGTATTTTTCGCAATAGTCGGTGGTAATTGGAAAGAATATTAAACCTGTTTCGATAATTTCCCATTATGATATGAGAGGGTCCAAATACTTGAATAATGATATGATAAACCAATATATGTATCACGAAGAAGTACACCAAGACTGATCATATAGGAAATGATGAATTAACATACAGGGTTCTTGTAACACCCCAAGATTTTACGAAAAATATTCTTTTTAATTTCATTAATGTCTTGTGTTGTATTCTACACCTAAAGGATCTTGTGCAACACACATCCCTGACTTGGCTTGCATTACACGCAAGCGTGACCTTCCACGATAGCGTGTGTTGTACGCAATACAAAGTTTCTCTAAACAACGATATGCTATTAAAATATTATTAAAACTAGACGTTATGATTAGTAATAACCACTTTTTGAAATTTTGTAATTTTTTTTTCAAAATGGACTTCATTTTTTGGATTTAGAATATCGAAATTAGCTTATGGTGAAATTTTGGTACATTTCGGATAACTTTCATATTCCGATGAATAGTGAAAATTACTAAATTTTAATTAAAAACAACTTTTTTAATCAAATAATTAATAGTGATAAATTATTAATTTTAGTGGTTTTAATGTATTTTTAGAATATATTTTTACAATTTAATACAATGTTGTCCATTGGATGTAATTTCATATTTAAATGAGACATAAACAAGTGTCAATCTTTTGATAGTTATTATCTTTTAAGAACACGCTATTTGTGTTGACGACGGGAATTAATTTTTAAATTAATTAATGAAACTGATATGTTTGGAATTTGGTGAAATATACATCATTTTTGAGTTCATAATATCAAATATAGCTTAGGCCTAATTTTTGGTATTTTTCTGGAAACTTTCATTTTTTGATGAATAGTGAAACCACTAAGTGGTAGTTAAAAAAATGAATTTTTCATAAAACTTAATTTTACCGCTTTTGTGAAAGGAATTTAAAAAATCCAAGAGACACTGTTTATTTCAGTAAGTAAAATTTGGTTCAATGAGATGAAAATAATTTTTGGTGAATAGTAACTTTTTACTTTTATTTACCACGGTTAAAAGTAAATAGGGTAATTAAGGGTAAAAATGATATTATTATTACCCTAACACATGTCCTAATTCTATTGGACAAATAAAATTCGACCCAAAACAACCCTAGGAATAAAATATGATCATTTAGGCCCACATGGATTAGATTAGGACATTTATTATTAATTTATTTAAAGAAGGGTTAAAATAGTTAAAATCAATGTTTAATAAGTAAATTATTTTTAATATAGGGTTATACATAAGATAAATGAGACTATAAATACTCATTAGAAAGCTAAAAATATTTAATACATAATGATATTTTATTTATAATTTTTATACATTATATAAATTAATTTATTTATGACACAATGATGATGCAGTAATTACCATAATAGTGAAAAATTATAATAATTGATATTATAAATACCCAAATAAATATAATTTGAGACTTTTTTGACATAAAATAATTTTATAGGTTAATATGACATGTTATTGTTGATTTAAGTAACTTTTTTAGAACTTATCATTCTGTTATGAAGTTCATAAAAATCATGAACCAAATAGTGTCAAAATTGACATAAATTAGTTTTTAAAACAAATATTATATTATTAATTGTTATTTTATTCCTAAAAATCTACGGTTCGGCCAAATTACTTAGATAGGATTATATATATATATAATAAACAACTTGGGGTTCTTTTGGCTTGATATAGTATGTTTATTAACCATATATTGTAAGAAAACAAAAAGACACGGTAAAAGTTAAATTATTTAACTTAGAGTTAAATCTAATTGATAAGGTTAAAATAATAACCTAAACTTGTCTAAATCCTATTGAATTAGAGTATTTAGACCCATACCCACTTTAGCTTCAAAATAAGACCCGTTGGAACCATTATAAACTGAATTTGACCTTAATATAAAATAATATTTTTGAGATTTTCCAAAGGTGCCCCTCTCCTCCCTTATAAAAGGGCACCTCCTTCCTCTCCTCCTCACACCAATTTGAGCATTCATGCTCGGCCAACCCCTGAAAAAATCTCTTCTCCACTTCCCTAGTATCATCCTAGAGGTCCTTGTCTTCTTCAAAGAACATCCTTAGTTCTTTAATTGGAGGTTAAGAAAAGGCGCGTCAAAAAGAGGTAATATCCATTACCGATCTTTTTCAATTTCTTTCTTCTTCAACTTCTTCTTATTTATTTGTTTCATGATAAAGTAATAACATCAGTATTTCTTATATACTAACATGTTATTATATATATGAAACAACTCTAATTAACCTTCTATCCATCCTACAGAAAAAGGAAATCACCGCGCGTGCGTACGTACGGAATACCGTCTCCACGACGCGATGAGATTCATTCTCCACATTAACCATTCATGAATGATTATAAAGTATATATAATGAATAATAATGAAATATATGACATGTTAAATCTACTGTATTTATGTATATATATATATGTATGTCATCTACTTACTTCCATTCAAGATAATAAGGAAAGGAAAACAGCGTTCATGCGTACGTAGGGACTACCTTCTCCATGAACGGTGTGTTTCATTTCATTTATCTATCTATTATATATATATATACTGAATATATATGATATATAAATCATGTTTTATATTCTGGAAGTAATTAAATCATGATATAAGTAATAATAATGTCAACAACAACAAGTCCAAACACCTACGATAAATGAAACAATTTTACCCAAAACGCTTCTTTAACATGGAATTTACAAAAGAACGGGTAATATAAAGTCATAAGTGAAACATATATGATATCATAACAATGAATATGATTCTTTAATAAGTTAATGACATTATTTAAATCATTATACAGGAGGTTCAGATACGTACAAAGCATATCGGACATAAGGTAAGGGAAATATCACAATCTCATTTTTATCCGAGATTGTTTATGCTTTAGTATTTACTGGGGTGTATTTTATCATCCAAATCCATGTTTCCCCAATATTTAATATTTACATCATTTTAAAATAGTTTATATCCAATTTTACCCTTCGGTGAGTTTTTATTAAAAGATATGAAAGGAATCTTTTGTCGTTTTTCGTACGAGGTACTTTTTGACTTTTCCGACAAAAGTACGAGAAGAATGTTTTTTTTAACTTATACGTCATGAATGGATTTTTAAAACATTATTTCCACGAAGCTTACTTTACAAGTTTTCAAGTTTATTTTTAATCAACTTCTTTTAGTTTAGAATTGTACGACATGTTAAGAAAGGAAAAGTTTTTTTGAACCAGAAAGGGTATTTTCCTCAAGAATGGAGTTCAAGTGTTTTATCAAAATTATTTTCCATCTAAGATAATAAAGGGTTTTGTTTCTATCCCTATTATTACATTGATTTGATTATGTTGTGATGGAATTATATTTATGAATTCCTTTATCTTATATGAATTGTTTTATGATGCCACGATGTTTAAGATTCCCATTTTTATTACATGGGTTATGCTATGATGTATGGATTATGATTTTGTGGCACACATAAGAATGGTATAATTAAGAGATGGGTGGGACCTATATCTCCCTCCAATGCATTGGGTAAAGATTTTATATCTCATGAGATAGACATGGCTGGAAGGGTAGGTTATACCGGTTCAGTGAAACAGGACTGAAACGAGGGTGACTCGGTTCAGAAACGAACTTTGTACACTAAGACAATCTTGGAAATGAGTCTTGACTAATAAGAAATGATTATATATGATTATGTGTGTATTCCACAAAGTTTCATGTTTTATGTTATGATTATTGGGATTTCATTTCACTACTATGATTTATCCCATGTTATGAAATTATGCTCTCTTTTGCGGGTTAAGATTTCCAAAATCTTATGTTCTTATGAATATGATGTGATTGATATTTCTTCTTTTTACCCTTACTGAGCATTTGAGCTCACCATTTTATGTTTTCTTTTCCCCAGGATATAAAGAAATGTGTTAGGTTAAAAAAGGAATATCTTTATGGGAGATGTTGAAGATATTTCACGCCGATTAGAAGATTACGTTCCAAGTTTCCAAAGACACTAAACTATTACGGTCCTTGTGTGTCTGTTTTTGTTATGTATTAAGTATTTTGCTAAAGTAATGTAATGTCAATGTACGTCAAGCTTCGGGTCTCTACAGTTGGTATCAAAGGAAAGGTTTAGTCAACCTTTGGAAACTAGGATGCAAAAACGTTATTGAGATCCCTAGAGATATTTCTAAGGTATGTCTAGGGATGTCCCTAAGGATAAGTATACATGTAGGATATAGTCCTAGAACTACGGTAACAATCTTAGAATTTAACCTAAGATGTTAGATATTGAAGGTAATCCCCCTTTATTATATTGTTTTCCCTAGTGTGATTTTTACCTCTCACACTATTCTTTTTGGGGTTTAGACGATGGCTGGACCCCGAAGGAACCGTGTTGATCAATGTAATGGACAATGCAATGATTGTCCTCCTGAACAAAAAAGTGTTATGGGAGATGGAGTGAAAAATCTTATTGCTATACTTACAAAAGCTATGAATCATTCTGGACTTCCAAATGAGCAGAGAAGAGAACAATATTCTATTGAGTCCTTCATGAGGCAACGTCCACCTTCTTTCAGTGGGTCTTCTGATCCAATTGTTGCTGAACAATGAATCAGTACTACTGAAAAGATATTTTCAGTTCTTCAATGTTCTGATCATGATAAAGTCATCTTAGCAGTGTATCGTTTGGAAGGTGATGCTGATCAATGGTGGAATCTTATTAAGAATACGAGGCAAAGGGATGAAATTGAGTCCATGGAATGTGACGAGTTCAAGAACTTATTTTTCAATAAGTACTTACCACGTATTCTTAGAACAAAGATGGAGAAGGAGTTTCTTGAACTAAAGCCAAAGGATGATGAATTTGTGGGTATATACGAAGCAAATTTTACAAGGCTTGCAAGGTATGCATCTGGATTTATCATCCAACCTAAAAGTAAAGTTGATCGATTCTTCAGTGGATTAAAACCAAATCTTCGAAGGGAATTAGCTATAAGAGACTTCAGTAGCTATGAAGAAATTGTGCGTTGTGCTATCAAGGTAGAAATGGAAGTTGGTGTTACTTATCCATCTCATAGTTTTGACAAGAAATGAAAGATGGAGTTCAAGGAGAAATCTCAGAATAATGGTGAAAAGAAGATGAATGTTTCCTTATGCTCAAAGTGTGGAAAGAAGTATGTTGGAGATTGTCTTAAAGGGACAAGTAAATGTTTCAAATGTGGAAAGGAAGGTCATCGGGCATTTGAATGCCGCAATGATGGGAAGAAGATGTCTAATGATGCAAACAAAGGAAGGGATACATAGAATGAACCTACTACACTTCAATGCTTCAAGTGCAAGGAAATGGGGCATTATGATAATAAATGCCCTAATCCAAGGGTTAGTGATGATCGACATGAGCAACCACTTAAAGAAAAGGACAAAGGGAAGTCACATGCGATCACCATTGGCGATGTTGAATATGACAACGATGTGGTGGAATGATTAAGTGTTTATGTAATGGGATTCTAGAATAATGTTGTATATAGTATCGTGGAATATTGGAATATTTATGTATTGGTCTATTGTGGTTTTCAATAATTTTATGGCATCGGTAACCATGAAAAGTGATTGAAATATTTGTGGAAAGCAGATGATATGCACATAATGAAGGGATAAATAGAATCTAATATGTTTGATAGTATTAATGAGCTCATGATTGATATAAGGACTAAGTGATATCATGGTTTGAGTATATAAAATTTTGAGGATTTTGGTATGTGGAAAGTGTTAACTTTTAACTGCATTCATGTTGTCACTAAGGTTCAATGGGTATTCAAGAGAGTACATGATTAAGGCCTTTGAATGTTTGGAATGTGACCAACAAGATATATCTTATGATATATGGGGATCAACGATGGTATTAAATCTCTGGTAGTCGTTTTCACTATATTATGAGAATGGACTGCAGTATTATGGATAAGCCTAAAGATTGGAATGGATTATGTTGGACATAAGTTAGTATTGTTTAAGGATAGAAGTTTTTTTCAATATTATTGATGGGATGTTATAGTAATATAGTTTTAGAAAAAGGACAACCTGCAGGACGGGCGACAACCCATCGCGTCGGACAAGGTTGTAGTAATCGAACCCACAACCGAAGTGCGACTGGCCTTTATCACCTACCACTAGCCTACGGGAAGTCCCTGTTTAGTATAAACTGGTTTTATTTTATTAAGCGGTATGCTATATGAAGTATAAGTTCATTTTTGGAACCATATACGATTAATCTAACCATAAGATGGACTTATAACTTTTGCTAAACTTTTGTTTGAAAGAGATGGAATGACCCATCATTCTATCACATGATCTGCTAACACATCACGAATAACAAATTCAACTTCGTTTCTTTAAGGGATGAAGTGCAAATTGTTCAATTCACGAACAAAAGTGAGATTGTACCAAAATCATGCAAGTATTTCTTTTAATTCATCAACTTTAGGGAAATGATCTTGAAAACCAAAAATGTTGTCCTAGTTCCCTTATATCTGATTAATCAGATGGTACCTAAGATCATCACAAACCTATAGCTTTGTGATTGTTGTCTTTTTCATAGTCATGTTCTCTACCACTCTCCATCAGAACCTGAAGGTTAGATTTTTCTTCCATATCCATATTTTCACCTATGTTCTTCTACGTGGAAACCCAGTGATGAGTTAATTTGGGTAACCGTTACATTTCATAATTTAGTTTTTAAAAGCCATGTTTTGGTATTCCTTTTTACGATGTGGGTTTCTATTAAAGAAACTTTTGAGTAGTAAACCATTTATAAACCCGACGAATTTCGAGGGCGAAATTCATTTTAAGGGGGGTAGAATGTAACACCCCAAGATTTTACGAAAAATATTATTTTTAATTTCATTAATGTCTTGTGTTGTATGTTACACCAAAAAGAGCTTGCACAACACGCATCCTTGACTTGGTTTGCATTACACGCAAGCGCGACCTTCCACGATAGCGTGTGTTGTACGCAATACCAAGTTTAGCTAAACAATTATATGCTATTAAAATATTATTAAAACTAGCCATTATGAATAGTAATAACCACTTTTTGAAATTTTGTAAATTTTGTTTTTCAAAATGGACTTCATTTTTTGGATTCAGAATCTCGAAATTAGCTTAGGGTGAAATTTTGGTACTTTTCGGATAACTTTCATATTCTGATGAATAGTGAAAATTACTAGATTTTAATTAAAAACAACTTTTTTATTCAAATAATTAATAGTGATAAGTTATTAATTTTAGTGGTTTTAATGTATATTTAGAATGTATTTTTACAATTTAATACAATGTTGGTCATTGGATGTAATTTCACATTTAAACCAGACATAAACAAGTGTCAATCTTTTGATAGTTATTATCTCTTAAGAACACGCTATTTGTGTTGACGACGGGAATTAATTTCTAAATTAATTAATGAAACTGATATGTTTTGAATTTGGTAAAATATACATCATTTTTGAGTTCATAATATCAAATATAGCTTAGGTGTAACACCCCGAGCTTCCACGATACGCTTCTCATTCAATAATGCAATAGCTTGCATTGTACGCAACTTCGAGTTCTAAAACATCGCGACAAATCAAAGTAGCCGTTATGAATAGTAATAACCACTTTTTAAAATTATAGAGATTTTATATTTCAAAATGGACTTCATTTTTGTATTCCTAATATTGAAATTAGCCTATGTTGAATTTTTTGTAATTTTCTGAGAACTTCAAAATTTTTATGAATAGTGAAAAATACTTAAAACAACTTTTTTAATAAAAATAATTTATAGTGATAAATTATAATATTTGGTGGTTTTAAAGTATAATTAGAATATATTTTTACCATTTTATCCAATGGTGGTCATTAGAATTAATTTAACATTGAAATTGGACATAAACAATTGCCAATCTTTTGATATAAATTGTTTCTAAAAAACACGCTATTTGTTGTGACAGCGGGAATTAATTATAAAATTAATTAATGCAACTAATATGTTTGGAATTTTGTAAAATAGACATCATTTTTGAATTCGGAATATCAATTATAGCTTAGGGTGAAATTTTGGCCTTATTCTGAAAAACTTCAATTTTTGATGAATAGTGAAACCACTAAGTGGTTGTTAAATAACTGATTTTTCGTTTAAATGAAATATTACCACTTCTGTGATTTGATTTTCAAAAATCCGACATACATGGTTGTCATTAAGAAGTAAAATGTGGTTCAATGGGATAAAAATAATTTTTTGGTGAATAGTAACTTATTAAGTTCTTAATCGCGATTAGTGGTAATTAGGGTAGTTTAAGGTATAAATAATACTTTAATAATATTAAATGACCTAGACACATGTCCCAACCTCATTGGTTGTGTCATGGCCGACCAAGACAAGCCATGGCCTAACTTGGGGACCCCATGGATCCACTTTTGTTGGGAAATAACATAAATTACTTTTTATTTAATGTTAAAGTGAAAATGACACAAACATAATATGTTTTACGAAAACAATTTTTAAGTAGGGTTATACAAGTCCAAATTTTGATTATAAATAGTCATTGGAAAGATAAAAAGATTTCCTATACCATAGTATTTGTTTTATAATTTTTAGACATTAAATAAATTTAATTATTTATGACATAATAATGATGCAGCGATGACATCATTATCTAACAATTTAAATAAAATGGAAAGTTAATATAAAATCTATGAACTACACATGGCCAAAACCTATTGGATGAGTGGATTTCGATGCCTTATCACCTTATCCACGAATTATATCAATGTGGGACCTTTTAAAACCGAAACACATTTTCAAATAATGTAATGTTCCTTTACTTTCCAAAAGTGCCCCTCCTCTCCTCTTATAAAAGGCCCCCACCTCTACCTCATTTCACACACTTTTCAAGCCATTGGCTCGGCCAACCCCTGCCCATTTGCTCTCTCCACATCCCTCTCCTCATCCTAGAGGATTCCCTTTGGGCAGAATCCTTTCAAAGGAAGCCTTTAGGCTCAACTCAAAAGGAGTTACACTTTTTAAGGTAATTCATTCTCTCATGTTCTTTTGTTTTATTTTGCTTCTCCAACCCCCTAAACTCTTTTTATTTACTTCTTTTGTAACAACACCAGTATCTTCAATATACTAGGATGTTGTTATAAGATTTATTTGAGCTACACTTCCACACAACTACATCAAATGGTTAAAGAACATAAGGTTTCCGTGGATGGCGAAATTCTGCCTCCCGAAACGATGATTGTTCAACACTCATTTAACACCTTCAAAGGTGGCCATTATGATGTCACTATTTTTATATATGATATATAATATGTTTATGTTTTCCTTAAGCTTCTGTTTTTTTCATTTTGGGCATACCTTTATGGTTTCCATTATGGGTAAAACACGATATCTTCATTTTAGGAAGCGCGGACTACCGCCCCCTGAAAGTGATTTGATTCGTTAATACCATATGTGGGATGTGTGAAGGATAAAGTTAATGATATTATATATGTTATTATACTGGAATTATAATATACTCTCATATCATTATGATTCCATTCCAGAAAATATGAAATAGAAATGGAAGTAGCGTTCATGCGTACGTACGGCTTACCGTCTCCATGAACGGTGCATTTCATTTCTTACCTCTAAATGTGATGTAATATTATAAATGAATGTATGTACTGGATATATATGACATATATGATATCTACATCATGAATACCATTCTGGATATAATGAACCTTTGACCAAATTAACAACATGTAAGTGTAAGAAGCCTATTTTTGACTTAAGAACCAAATACCGACAAAACGACCGTTATTAACTTAAATAATTACATAATGATCATATCATTGTAATAAGTGATATAATAAGGATAATGAAATTGAGAATGGTTCTTAATAAGGTATATATTAACTCTAGTTTATTATTCAGGAGGTTAAAGAACGGTTGAGTCAAGTCGGACACAAGGTAAGGGAACTTCTTAACCCAACTTCCATTCTTTGGGTTAATCTCCTACTTTCAAATTATGTCATGATATTATTATGTCCTATCTTGTATTTTTACATTCTTTATGTGTACCTATAGTGAATACACATAATATATATATTTTATTTAAAAATTATCTTTTAAAGTACTTCGTCTCAATCTCCTTTCATTGAGGCATATTTGGTTTTATACACAATTTTCATTTATACGGTGTATAAACCCCTTTGACTTTTACGTTTGTACAAAAGGAATCTTTTTATACGAAGCGTTTTGCTAAACGACAAAAGGGAATGTTTTTCTTTCCGTACTTATGCGGCGACAATGACTTCTCCGCCGCCGTGACCATTATTTGAGTTTCGGCTTCCTTTACAATCCATCACTTTTTTTTATGAAAAATAAATACAAAGTTTTAACATTCTTTTATTTTGGTATTGAAAATGGTTTTGAAAGAATTTTTACTATATCAATGTGTTGTATTGATATCTTGTGATTGAAATGTGGAAATGTTATGTTTCCTTTATGCATGTTTTATGTGATATGATTATGTTATGGTTTATGATATGTTTAAACCTATTCATATGAGGAATGCATTGGACTTAATAAGTGACGGGTGGAGCCCGCTATAGCTCCTCGATGCATCGGCAGGTCTCATGAGACAAACTAGTGTCTTGGCACAAGGCCTTGACAAAATATTATTTGTGGTCTTGGCACGAGGCCTTGACTACGTGGTTAAGATAGTCTGGCATTATGCATTCCATCATTATGAAAGTGGTTATTGATATTGCATGTGATTATTCGACCAGTAGAATATCCATGTGAAGAAGTATATGGCATTATCTCATTCTACTTTTGCCATATTATGTTGATGTTCAAGTTTAAAAGGCTTTTGTTTTAGTTATACATTGCCTTAAATGTTTATATTTATTTATGAAAGCTTCCGCATCATTGTTATCCTTACTGAGCATCTGAGCTCACCCCTTTCAATGTTTTAATATTTTCCAGGATGTGAAGAAGTATTTTATGAATGACCTGCATGGATAGTCAGAAGAGGATATGAGTGTGGACTATGGAGACTTTGTTATTGTAGTTTTTCACTTTATGATGTAATGTAACGTTTATGAATGTATCTAGTGTTTCCAAGGCTACTAAACTAATCGGTCTTTCGAGACTTGATCTTTTGTGATCATGCCAATGTTACGAAGTAATGCACCGGCTCTGGGTAGCTGGGGTCGGGGCGTTACATTAGGCCTAATTTTTGGTATTTTTCTGGAAACTTTCATTTTTTGATGAATAGTGAAACCACTAAGTGGTAGTTAAAAAAATGATTTTTTCATAAAACTTAATTTTACCGCTTCTGTGAGAGGAATTTCAAAAATCCGAGAGACACGTTTGATATCAGTAAGTAAAATGTGGTTCAATGAGATGAAAATAATTTTTGGTGAATAGTAACTTTTTACTTTTATTTACAACGGTTAAAAGTAAATAGGGTAATTAAGGGTAGAAATGATATTATTATTACCCTAACACATGTCCTAATTCTATTGGTCAAGTGTAATTCGACCAAAAACAACCCTAGTAATAAAATACGACCATTTAGGCCCACTTGGATTAGATTTGGACATTTATTATTAATTTATTTAAAGAAGAGTTAAAATAGTTAAAATCAATGTTTAATAAGTAAATTATTTTTAATATAAAGTTATACATAAGATAAATGCGACTATAAATACTCATTAGAAAGATAAAAAGATTTCTTACATAATGATATTTTTTGTATAATTTTTAGACATTAAATATATTAATTTATGTATGACACAATGATGATGCAGTAATTACCATAATAGTGAAACATTATAATAATTGATATTATAAATACCCAAATAAATATAATTTGAGACTTTTTATGACTTAAACTAATTTTCTAGGTTAATATGACATGTTATTGTTGATTTATGTAACATGGTTCGAACTTATCACTCTTTTATGAATTTCATAAATATCATGTACCAAATAGTGTCAAAATTGACATAAAATAATTTTTAAAACAAATATTATATTATTAATTTTTATTTTATTACTAAATATATAAGGTTCGGCCAAATGACTTAGATAAGATTATATATATTAATAATAAACAACTTGGGGTTCGTTTGTCTTGATATAGTAATTTTATTAACCATATAGTGTAAGAAAACAAAAGGACACGGGAAAAGTTAAATTATTTAACTTAGAGTTAAATCTAATTGATAAGGTTAAAATAATAACCTAAACTTGTCTAAATCCTATTTGATGAGAGGATTTCGACCCATCCCCACTTTATCTTCTAAATAAGACCCTTTGGAACCATTATAAACCGAATTTGACCTTAATATAAAATAATATTTTGAGATTTTCCTAAGGTGCCCCTCTCCTCCCTTATAAAAGGGCACCTCCTCCCTCTCTTCCTCACACCAATTTGAGAATTCAAGCTCAGCCAAACCCTTCCAAAATCCCTTCTCCACTTCCCTAGTATCATCCTAGAGGTCCTGGTCTTCTTCAAAGAACATCCTTAGTTATTTAAGTGGAGGTTATGAAAAGGCGCGTCAAAAAGAGGTAATATTCATTACCGGTCTTTTTCAATTTCGTTCTTCTTCAACTTCTTCTTCTTTAGTTGTTTCATGATAAAGTAATAACATCAGTATTTCTTATATACTGATATGTTATTATAAATATAAAACAACTCTAATTAAACTTCTATACATCCTACAGAAAAAGGAAATCACCGCGCGTGCGTACGTACGGAATACCGTCTCCACGACGCGATGAGATTCATTCTCCACATTAACCATTCATGAATGATTATAAAGTATATATAATGAATAATAATGAAATATATGACATGTTAAATCTACTGGATTTATGTATATATATATATATATGTATGTCATCTACTTACTTCCACTCAAGACAATAAGGAAAGGAAAACAGCGTTCATGCGTACATACGGACTACAGTCTCCATGAACGGTGTGTTTCATTTCATTTATCTATATAATATATATATATATACTGAATATATATGATATATAACTCATGTTTTATATTCTGGAAGTAAGTAAATCATGATATAAGTAATAATAATGTCAAGAACAACAAGTCCAAACACCTACGATAAATGAAACGATTTTACCCAAAACGCTTCTTTAACATTGAATTTACCAAAGAACGGGTAATATAAAGTCATAAGTGAACCATATATGATATCATAACAATGAATATGATTCTGTAATAAGTTAATGACATTATTTAAATCATTATACAGGAGGTTCGGATACGTACAAAGCATATCAGACATAAGGTAAGGGAAATATCACAATCTCATTGTTATCCGAGATTGTTTATGATTTAGTATTTACCGTGGTGTATTTTATCAACCACATCCATGTTTCCTCAATATGTAATATTTACATCATTATAAAATAGTTTATATCCAATTTTACCCTTCGATGAGTTTTTATTGAAAGATATGAAAGGAATCTTTTGTCGTTTTTCATACGAGGTACTTTTTGACTTTTCTGACAAAAGTACGAGAAGAATGTTTTTTTACCTTATACGGCATGAATGGATTTTTAGAACATTATTTCCAAGAAGCTTCCTTTACAAGTTTTCAAGTTTATTTTTAATCAACTTCTTTTAGTTTAGAATTGTACAACATGTTAAGAATGGAAAAGTTTTTTTGAAGAAGAAAGTTTATTTTCCTCAAGAATAGAGTTCAAGTGTTATATCAAAATTATTTTACATCTAAGATAATAAAGGGTTTTGTTTCTATCCCTATTATTACATTGATTTGATTATGTTGTGATGGAATTATATTTATGAATTCCTTTATCATATATGAATTGTTTTATGATGTCACGATGTTTAAGATTCCCATTTTTATTACATGGGTTATGCTATGATGTATGGTTTATGATTTTGTGGCACACATAAGAATGGTATCATTAAGAGATGTGTGGGACCTATATCTCCCTCCAATTCATTGGGTAAAGATTTTATATCTCATGAGATATACATGGCTGGAACGGTAGGTTATACTGGTTCAGTGAAACAGGACTGAAACGACGGTGACTCGGTTCAAAAACGGACTTTGTCCACTAAGATAGTCTTGGAAATGAGTCTTGACTAATAAGAAATGATTATCTATGATTATGTGTGTAAGCGACAAAGTTTCATGTTTTATGTTATGATTATTTGGATTTCATATCACTACTATGATTTATCCCATGTTATGAAATTATGCTCTCTTTTGCAGGTTAAGATTTCCAAAATGTTATGTTCTTATGAATATGATGTGATTGATATTTATTTTGTTTACCCTTACTGAGAATTTGAGCTCGCCCTTTTATGTTTTATTTTCCCCATGATATAAAAAAAGGTTTTAGGTTAAAAAAAGGAAGCTCTTTATGGGAGATGTTGAAGATCTTTCACCCCGATTAGAAGATTGCGTTCCATGTTTCCAAAGACACTAAACTATTACAGTCCTTGTGTGTCTGTTTTTGTTATGTATTAAGTATTCCGCTAAAGTAATGTAATGCCAATGTACGTCAAGCTTTGGGTCTCTACAGTTCTTACCATTCACATAAGAGGTTTTTATAAATGTGAACATAAAGGCTTCCTTCACAATGTGACATCATATAGCCCATGGCCTTAATGATTGACACACTGTTATGAATCATATTACCCTTTATCACTAGCCTATAGGGTCAGAAGGAGATATGGTCTTAGCAGCCCATAAAGGCCAATATATCCCAATTGTCTAGTGTAATGGGTCATTCCCTGAAAATGCATTGAAAAATTATTTGAAATGGTAGTTGGGGATTCTTTGGATGTTGAGATATTCATATACTCTTATATGATCCCCTATCCAACCCCATAATACATAAAAGGGGCACAATATTCTTTGAGGGGAGCTTCCCATATAAATATGGAATATAAGGTGATAGTTTTTGGAAGACACATGAATGTCTATCCAGTCACACTACACTCCTAACAATGAGGTCCCTATCATGATAGTGGAGACACTAACTCCACCTTTTTTCATCATCAAAAGTAAGTTCCCAATCAGGTACATTGAAAGGAATTATAGCTAGCTGGATTGTTCATTCAATATCAGAGGTAACCTATCATACATTGCTGTTAAATCTCGGATACTAAATTGTAGTCCAATAAGTGATATCCACACTGAGGGATCCATTCATAGGATATTCCTTTGGTTTCTTATCTTCTGGTTCATAATGGTTTTCCAGATGAAGTATCTCGCCAACATCAGAAATAGGAAAACATCCCAAAGACATGTGTCATTTGGGAGGGCCTTCTCGGCCATCCTGATCAGATCTTAGAAAAGGGGATGAGTCCTCTATACATAATCCAATTTAGACATTGTGGGAAAAACCCCAACATACATCTCTCCTTGTTTGGGTGTACCATTGATCCGCTTGATGTCCTAGAGACTAATGGCCACCTCACCATGTGTTAAGTGGAATATGTTTTTTGTTAGGACAAAAATGAATCAATAGGGCCACAACCATACCCTTGTAGTAATATGTGAAATATTGTGAGATCTACAGAGCCTGGAACATCCCAATATGCTTTATATTTTTGGAAAACTCAGAATAGATATATTGCACCTAAAAAGGATAGCCCCAATCCCTTCCACCACTACCCCATGATGGATGTATCCACCCAAAATCTTGGATCTATGAGAACTTTTTCATTATTGAATGTTACTTATGGGCATCTGAGTTAGGTTTGTGACAATTACCATCAATGTATTTTAACATGAATCTTACTATATTCCATTCTACATTCTCTACATCAGTGCTAAAATGTCCCACTTGGGAGGCTTTTTCTCAAAAGGTGTTTATGGGATGTTTTGAACCAATGATGGAGGAATGAATGAGGACTATGGTGATGAAATATGAGTGTTTCGACGTAGAGGGGGGGGGGACGCTGCTACCGACGGTTGATTTTAAGAAGGTTGAGTTATGTTTAATCACTCACGTCAGGTGCATCATTTTTTCTTCCTAACGCCCAATGGTTTCATATCCAATGATACGTGGACCTGCTTTCCAATGGCAGGAATTTTCTGGCCGATTTGGCCAGTGACACTTAAGAACTCACATTGGTCGAGTGGATGGGAAGTTAGGCTCATCGCACCCTCTTGTGGGGGGGGGGAGAATTATTTCATGTTTTGGGACTACCTTATAGATTTAAAATGTATTCATATGTTCACGAATCTTTAGTTTATCCCCAAGAATAGTATCCCCAGATAATCCTTGGTTGGAAATGATCAACTAAACGTAGCGATTAGGAGTCATTTAATCCCAAGGTTTACCATTCCCCATTGGATTAATGACTCTGAGGAATTTGGAATCATTGAGATGGTATGGGTTTAAAGCCTCATAAGTGAGAAATCTGGAGTTTATTGTCATCTAGGGGTGACAGATAACAACATGAGATTTTGGATCAAACCCGTGATACAGGCTTCCCATGTATCCTCGTGAGATGAATCAGAATCCATGTAGCTTGATACCACTCAACGGGACACAACACATTTTAAGGTTGTGTGACAAGGACCCAACCGTACAGTTTAATGTCATGTGGTAAGGGCACCCAGGTGAGAGATTCCTGGTCAATGATGGTGCTGGACTTACGTCGAAGCTAACCGGAATACCCAAGGTAAGTGATTTACTAGGCCCAGAGATGGTCTTGCTGGGGTATAAGGACATGGTCTGACAGGGAAAAATTTGTATGTTAGACTTAAAGATCGGTCTTGCACCTCGAGGAAGGTTCCTATGTATCCCAGTTGGCTGGGAATCAAAGTACATGTAGTTCTAGAATGTTAGGGCTTACACGTGAGAGTTGCCTATTATTGGGATTAATCCTCGAGGAGGCGTCCTACATAACCTATTTGGAAGACAAGGATGAAAACTCGTGTAGTTTATTTAACCTTCGTCGTTGTGCGGATTCCGCAGCCACCACAAATCTCTAATCCCACGTGGGTAATGCTCGATGTGAGAAACAAGAGAATGTAACAGACATGGAAAGCCTCGCAATTTTTCCTCCCCAAGGGAAGGTGTCCAGAACCACATGACTCTCCTTCTCCCTGATGTCAGAGTGGGGCGAAGGTAGTAGTTGCGAGATATAGATAATGGCCATGGTGGTGGAGAGAATGGGTTGGTGCTGCTGAATTCTCCCTCTTCCCGATGTTGGAGGGAGGTAGAAGTCGTGCCGGCGGGGGTAGGGGATACGCCAGTGTAGTAATGAAACTTCCCGAAAGGGAGTGGAAGGCCATTGACTTCTTACGAGGATGGTGTGGGGATTAATCTATAAGGTATTCCTAGCCACTCCCGGTAGAGGGGGGAACTTCTCACCGATGGTCCTCGTCAAAAGGAAAGGCCAGTGGGATCCCTCAATCCTGGTAAGTGGAGAGGCAGATAGGGGACTCCTGGGCTTGAACCCTACAAAACCGTGGGAATATGAACCTAGAAATGCTTCAGGAATCTTCTCAAGGATTGGGGAAAAAAAAATTTCCTTGCCTATCGTGGGTATGTAAACTCACGGTGGTGCGCTGACGTGCCGGAAGGTTTTATCATACGGTTCTGGTGGCTTTAGTAGAGGCCTTGGCTCGGGGCCGGTGAATAGGAAAATGAAGGGATTGTGGAGGATCGGGCTGGATGGGATGGGTTCTATCTAGATCGGGGATAGAAACACTGAAGGAGTTGGCTAGCCACATGGGTGAAAGAGGAGTGGTTCCCTTCACGTAGAAGAGTGTAACGCGGTTGGAGTGGTCATCCACGTACCTAGGTGGTACGTGGACAAATGGTCTATCGTCATACCAGGGAGGTACACGACATCGGGTTTGGCCTACGTACGAAGTTGGAACACATTTTTGGAGTCTGTCTGAGAAGTGGTGGCCAGGGGCATCGTCGGTCAGGGCTGCGTCTGTGTAGGAGGGTGCTACGTGGTGAATTGGATCGAAAAAGGGGCATAAACTCCCTGGTTAGCAGGAAGTACATCTTCGGAGGGGCCATGGATCGCGGTTTTAATTTTAGTTCATTTTTCACCCATTTGTTATGAATTTTTCGGTTCTTTATCAATTCGTTTCCAGTTCTATACATGTACTGGTTCGTGAATTGGAACTACGCAGTTCTCAAAATAATAAGCTCCTTCCTTTGAAAAGCTGCTCCTTCAGTCTCCTCTAGCTTTCGGATATGTAAGCATCCGAATCTGAATCCCCCTATTTTTTATTCTCCACATCAACGTCCTTTTATAGAGTAGAGGAAAAGGGTTGTATTTTGGTCATGCGACACGTTTTTTGGAGGCCCATGACTAAAAACCTGGCCTACGTATGATTTTGTCAATCCGAGGTTCACTTGGGGTTAGTGAATACCCCTCACCTGTGAACCAAGTCTGCTTCATGGCTGTGCAGGGCCCCACCTCTGTTCTGCGAATGATAGCATGCTTGTCATGGGCCGGTCTGGCGCAGTTCACGGCGGGGGTGGTTGCCCTGGTCTGCACCCACGTAGGAGCTCCCGCCTCTGTTTCGCAGATGACACTGGTCCGCGGGGGGCTCTTTGAATCGGCCACATGCCACTGATGTTGAACCGGTACGCGGACCGATCGGTCCTTTGTAAATTTTGAGTATTCTTCATGTTTTTTCCCAATCTTCTAAGGAAAATTATGTAGAATCCTTTCTCAAATTAAGGGGGGATTCCCATTCCCCTTTGAGGATTTTTATAGACCCTACAAATTCCCCCCATCAGAATGGGATCCGATCAAAACGAAGAGTGGGCTATTTCGAAGTACAGTGGTACTGAAACTTGGGTAGTTTATGGTAGAGGGGTGGACCCGGTAGGGGACCATTCCTATAAAAAAAGGTTCCATGCCTTTGTCATTTACCATATTTATTGCGACAAAGGATCTCTCACTTTCGGTCTCCATGGGCCTACCTCTTTCGCAAAAATCCTTGTCTGTGACCCAGCTTTTGCTTCCGAGAACCACTCCTCATTTGGGCTTGCCATCACCCGAAGACCAATCTCCCCATCCGCAAACTAAAACTTTTAATTAATTAAAAAGTAAGTCATGAAGGGCTGCGTAGGAAATCGATACGTGGTTTCGGATGGTCCATGGACTGGAAATCCTCCAAACATTGAAAACTTTTTATGTTTTCCAAACTTAAACATTTAAATCCGGAATTTAGATTCCACGGAGTAGCCTCGTTCGTAGCCTGCTGGCCAACGCTCCGCGGGCCAGAGTGCCGTAGACTTCTTCCACGTAGGGCATGTTCGCGGGATGTAGTTGTCACGAACAACCTTTTGAGGCGAGCCCACAGATCACATCATGAAGGCTCCTTGATAGAGTCCTTTTCCAAATACTTGGTATTTAGTAGAAATTTTATTATTTTGGACTAACCATTTGTTTGGTTTTCATAAATTAGGGAGAAAATATGGTTCCTCCATGACCCGCACCCAGGACAGCTGTCGAGCCTCTCCCATTTGGTGATCAACGCCTAAAGGATGTGGCCAGATCTATCCAAGACAGAGTCCATGTCGCTCCACTTTACCAACCCCTTGCAAACTTTCTTTCTGAGTCACAATAGGGGTATCCTATTTCTAGTAGCCTACTTACTTATGGGTTCATCTTATTGTCCGATACACCGATCCCATATCCATCCCGCGATAATCATCTCCCAGTATGGATATTCTCCAGTACTATCCCCTGGGCCATGATATCATCCAAGGTGTGGCTTATCCCAAAGGACCTGGCTTCTGGGTCTGTGTTGAATCATCGTACTGTGTCCCAGACAGGTGAAGAGTGTCGGCAGGATGGGGAAATTCATTTTTACTGGATTATTTCCCGGAACGCTATGGTTAATGACCAACATGGTTAGTCAGTGGACTGATATCTCTATCCTGGAGGGGTATTAAATATGTTGGATTGGGGGTGGCCATTTTCGGTTTTCCAGAGCTGCGAGGAATTTGAAACGGAATTGCGAGTTGTGGGTTTGTATGAGGCTGCCTGGGTTTCCCAAACCTATACCCATCAGTCTAGCACTCTTTCCAAATAGATTATGATCCGTTGGAGTCCGAATACCAACACATTCCACCTAGTCCATGGGGAAGTGGGTATCAGTCTTTGGGATGTCTTCCAGATCTTAGGAGTTCCAATCGTCGGAGGTATGTATGACGAATTCTTGCCCCCCCTTCTGTGTGGGATGATGAAGAGAGGATTCCCCCCTTGGTGAGATGACTCGTTGATCAAGCTCGTAAATTTTCACCATAGATATATCTTAATCAACTTGTCCCGTATCGTGAATGGATCAAGGATTTTTCCAGAGAGGGTTGATCCATGGATCTTCCGCGCTAGCCCATGACCTATCCTTCAATGGAGTCCCAAAGTTAGAGGGAAAGCTATTGGATGATTTTGGAGGAAGGAAAATTCAACATCTGGTTTAGGGAGCATTTGTTGGGAGTTGATCGGCTGCTCCGACTAGCGGAGTTTCTAGCCATGTTCTTGAGTGGCTGGCTGTTGTCCATACCCATGTCTGGCGGCCTCTGGGTCTCTACCTTTGTCATGAAGGCACAGCTGGCCACAGACAATGTTATCAATCTGGCCATTCCGGTCTTGGCCAAGATTTTACAGCTTCTTGGCAACATTACCGAGGGGAACCGGCCAAACTAGGTGGTCGTTTCAGATCCTCTGGGGCTGGCTGGGAGCGCCGGTGAAGAATTGCTATACGTTCATCAATCCATCACATATTCTAGGTACCGCGTTATGGCCATATCTGAAATTGACCAGCGGAGTTATGCCCGATGTATGGGCAATCCAAGAGAAGGATGGAAACCATACAGTTCAAAATAATCATTTTCTATTGAGCCGAATCTCGATCTACGATCATTTCAATTTCCATCCATACCCCTCCCTATCTGGCACAATCACGAATGCCATATCAGGGGATTTCACAATAGTGGCTACCTCTTTTCCCCCCGGTAGGGTATCCTGGTGGCTCGTATTGGGGGGGGGGGAACTAATCTTTGATGGGTATGCACCCTACCGATTCAGATGTCAGTTTGGCTGCGTCTAGATGTCATGTTTCCCTTCTCTAAATGATGCTTACGGGAACCACCATCTGATGGTGGCTTCACAATTATGGCTGATGTTTACCCAATAGGACACCGTTTGCGAGTTTATGACCCCCACATTTATAGACTATATTCCTTTATTATCCAAATAATATTCCAACTCATGGGTGAAATCCAAACCAGGTGGTCAGTTTGGGCTGTGGGTGCCCACTATCCCGAGTTCCAAGCCATCGAAGAGCAAGAGGAAGCGGAAGGGGGATAGTTCTCTAATTGGGCTAGGAAATATTCTTCGTAACCCTACCAGTCCTTTACTTTCGGGGATGGTTTTAAAAGAGAGAGTTGTCTCCTCGCATGCCCTTGAAGCTGCCTAGGGATAGTAGGTTATACCTATTGATGCTGCCTTCCCGACAGCCTGGGGAAAATGGGACGAATTCAAAAACCAATCACCCTTCCATAGCCAGTGCCCCGTTCTTTGTGGAAGCATCTCCATAAAGAGTAAATTCCATTCAATGAGTCGGGCTACATATATGCAGCTATTGACATCTTTTATGATGTGGACATAGAGATGGTCGATCAGTATCTCCCAGACCTTGAGGCCTACATTCATGCACGCCGGAGTTATGTAGTGTTAACTCAACGTGTCCATGCCATTCTCCGGTTAGTGACTGACGAGGAGGAGGATGGGAGCGATCACTCTTCAAGGGGTGATGATTCCACTGGTTCCCCTGCTGCGGTAGAGGCAAGGGGATTTCCCTCTCTTCATTTGAGGTCCTTCCCATAGGTAGATCTTGAGAGTTCTAGGGTAGCTGCGAGACCTAGAAAACAACCGAGGTTAATGGCACCCCCACTAGCCCCCGTCGCTGCCAGACCGTCTCAGGTCGATCCTCCCTGACTAGCTGTTCCTGTTACAACTTTGCTTCCAGACATGTGGAGGATGTGGGATGGTCTGAGGGTTAGTGGCTGAAATGAAGTGGTTTGGATGCTACTTCAAACAGCCCCTCTATAGATTCTGGGTGTCGGGACTATCTGTTCCCATACTTATTTTTCATTGGAAGAAGATCTGGACGAAATAGTTTCTTCTTTGATGGACATGGACGTATATGTGCATTCACTCTGAAAATGACTATACAAGTCTAATCATGTTTCCATGATGATAATTCATCCTGACTTGTCTGATGCTGAGGAATAGGTTTCCCTACTCATCCATCCTGGTCATTTGCTTTCTTTATTGTGAAGGTTCTAATGTTTCTTTTCCTTATGCAGGGTGCTGATTAGTCTCAGTGGGAAATTCCTTCCCCATAGTACACTCCCCGGGGTACTGCAGTAGGCAAACATGTGCCTCTGTCTATGGGGGTCATTGAGGAAGGGTCTTCGGGCGCAGTGGACAACATGGAAGCGACTATTGCACATCTGACCTAGGTCTTCACTCCTCTGGCTCCTCCTAGCGCTCCAGGTAGGGAATTGTCCCTTCAGCATATCCAGAAATGTCGGCAGGCATCCCGATTATTGGAATGGCTCAGACAAGGAATAACGAGTAATTATGATTCCAGTTTACCTGATTATCAACTCAGATGTTCTAACACTGCCAGTTATTAACTGTTTTTGGTGCTGTGGTGCAGAGCCGATTAGTGACCTGGCCGTGGCTGCCCAAGTAGTCATACCTACCGCCCATTACTATATGAGGGATAACCAATGGCCATGTCTGAGCACAATGAGCAGGCGGGTCCTACCAAATGAGTGATTGGTACAGATGCCTTCATTATATCTTCAATGATCGGGAATATGATATAGGAGGAGCAGCTGGAAGATGAGACTCCTGCTGATCACACAACCTCCATATCTGCAGGGGAGGATGAGATGCTTGGGATTACTGAGGATGCCCCTGATCTAATGGGGTTAGCTATCTCAGACCCCATGGATCCCATTTTGATGGAGGATGAGCCTACTATCATTCCAGTTGTTGAGAACCCAGATCGGGCCGTTGTTCTATTTACTAGGGGAGTAATTTCCTCGATCTTGATCTCCGTAGATGACAACTTGGGGATTGCTTTGGGATTTTTTGGCCTTGGGCATGGCCTTAAGTCCTGGGAACCTCTGGGGTTTTCTAGGACTCTATTTACCATTTAAAACGTAGCGTCTTCTTAAATTATTCATGGTGGGGTAGAGCTGGAAGGAACTGATGCCTTGATGATCAGGGGTAAGCTTCTCGATCTCTTGCCACTAAATCCCCTCTCTTCCCTTTTCTGATTAGGGACACTTATCTGCCTTATTGGATTTTGAGATTTAGGACCACAACTATTGGTGCTGGAGATTGTGCCATTGGATCCAATCATACCCTTGACCACAACTGTCGACATAGAAGTTGATGCAGCATCAGAGCTTGCGGTTGAAGCCATATTGGGTCCCTCTTTGGTGACGTTCATCCCAGAGTGTAACTCCTCGTCCAAGAGTGACTCCAAGCCTAATCAACGGGCCCTCTCCAGTCTTCAAACTACTCGCCAAAGGTCTTGGTAGAAGATCTGGAAGCTGATTTCTCAGACACCCTTAGCCGATATGCTAACCAAATTTTTGAAGCTGCGTGATTTGTTTATGCTGCTAGGATTCAACAGCTTTTACTACCATGGTATTTATGAAATATTCAAATAGGTGGTCGCAGATCGGGAGAGGGTTGGAGGTTTTGAGTCTTGCCTTTCCACTGCTGATTCTGAAGCCTACCTTACTATAACCAAGCATCTTCATATGGAAGAATCTCATGACCATGAGGGGGTGGTTACGAGACTCCAGGGGGATGTTCTTAAAATAGTGGTCTCGAATGGAGGTGTTGAATTGTGACATGTAGAGGATGTGGTATTATTAGGCTAATACTATGGCCATAATTGAAGAAGGGGAGCGGCAGATATAGGAGAGGATGTGGGCGATCTTAAAGGCTACATAGGAGGCAGAAGCTCTACAGGCTGATGTGGAGGCTGAGACGGCCCTGCTACAGAATCTTCGTCAAGCGATCTATGATTCTCACCAGTTCTTGATACAACATTGTGTGTCTACTGAGAGTCTCCTATAATAACATTTCACTATTAGAAGATGCTTCAGATTGTGGAATCCCTTCTCATCAATCTCTTAATAGATCAAAAGATTTTTATTTTTTTTCTCTTTTAGTACTGTTTGTTTCCTTCTCCTGTGATGGAAATTGTTCGACATGGTTGTTGTATAAATAATAATTCACCGAACTTAGAATAATCAGGGTTCAGTAAAATGATAAAATAAAAATGAGCTCTAATTTTTGCGTAGACCATGGGATCTAGTGGAAATAGTTTGACTATTGTTGGGATTTTATAGAAAAAACCCCACAAATTTTTGTCTCTTCTGATGATACCCTAACTTTTGCTTAGGCCCTTTTAGTGTGGACCTAGCGGGTATAGCTCGGATTTTTTTAGGTCACCGTTTTTGGGATTTCGGCCAAACAGGCTTTGTTCCACTTTTTTGAGTAGTTTAAAGTCCTGTCGATAAGACTATCATCACTGATGTTTTAGGCCGAACAGCTTTGACCAAATATGGTTGGGTGAGGGCCCCAATGAAGCTTGGTTTATTAATAGATGTCTTACCACCTTTCAAATGCTCTTTAGGCGAATTGTTTAAATTTGAGCAACATGCAAGGCATGACTCGAGGAATAGGAGATGTGTCACCATACAGAGGTAGGAAAATCATTTCCTAAGGAAGAATTGCATTTGGTAGACGGTCCAGAGGCGATCAATATGCAGAGCCACTGAGGGAATGCTATGCATAGTCATGAAATTTTTTCCTTAGGTCAATGATTGTATTCTCCTGATAGCAAGGCAACTTCAGGGAAGTTGAGATTCGGGACCACCAGCGGTGGGTTACAAGAGTTTAGATCTTTCCTAGTATCGGGTATGATTTGCACAGACAGGGTGCGAGGATATGAGAGAAACATCTAGGATAAATTTCTCGGGAATGGGTGAAGTCATCCCTTATCACACTAGTGTGAGACAGTGGTTTGTTCAGGTCTGGCCCATGCACTGAGGGACAGAGGAAAGCCTCCATTCCTAACTGATCCCGTGAAGGGTCTAACCGTGCAATTTAACATCATGCGGTGAGGACAAGGGAATTTTAAATTCCATGCAGTTTAACTTCATGCAGTGGGGAAGGAGGGAATTATTATTATTAGAAACTGTGCAGTTTACTGTCATGTAGTAAGGACATGGGAGTATTTTAAATTTTGTGCACTTTAATGTTGTTCAACGAGGATAAGGGAATTTTTAAATCTGTCAAAATGCTTGTAGTTGGTGTAATTTCCATGGATGATTAATTCTTGGTCTTTGTAGTTCCATACAAAGCAGCAAAGACACGATTCATGGAGTTTTAACATCATGCAGTAAGGACTTTGTTGAAAAGGCCAATCTTGATTAGAATGTAACTGGGCCCGAATATCCCGGCATGTCTAGATGTAGTGAAGGTTGATGGTGTAAACCGTGGATTCAGGGATTCTTGGATCAAGATAGATGATATGAGGGTGCTGGGGTCATTGAGCGCATGAAAGTAGGAAGACTGTCACCTAGGGAAATCATGCCTTTGCTAAACGGGCCAGGGGTGATCAATATGTAGAGCAGTAGAGGGAATGGTGTGCATAGTCATGAAAAGGTGTCCACATGTCAATGACATTCCACTTCTGATGGCCATGGATGGTTATGAAGATTTGGGCTTGCTCATAGCACAGATTCCGATATATGGGGATAATTGTGCCCGAGCATACAAGAAACATCTTCATTGCAATTTTCCATTGAGTCAAAGTAGCCTAACCCTGGCTTGGTGTTCGCAGATGTAGATCGTCATATGAACCACAAGAGGATACATAGGCTAACCTGGTAGGGGTACCCTGACAGCGCTTGGATGTGAGGGGGAATGAACCTGTAAACCACTGCTCCAACAATTTTTGGATCGGGGTATATGATATGAGGGATCTGAGGCCGGTAAGCATACAGAGCTAGGAAGAGTGTCACCGGAGGAAATCATTCCATTGGTAGATGGGATAGGGGCTATCAATATGTAGAGCCGCTAAGTGAATGGTATGAATAGTCATGAAAAGGTGTCCATTGGTCGACAACTTTCCACTTCCGATGGCCATGGGTGGTTATGAAGATCCGAAATTGTCCAGGTTTCGGAGTTTGATGTATGGAAAGGATTCATCCAAATGTGAAAGGGGTATTATTGTCCTGTGTTGCCGTATATCATGGGTGGGTCACAACGATTTCCGTGCAGTTTATCATCATGCGGCGAGGACAATGATGAACTAGCATGAAAAGGGGGATTCCATGCAGTTTAATGTCATGCAGTAAGGACTCTTGATTATGCAGTTTAACGTCATGAAGTAAGGACGAAGGGTATTTTTAACTCCGTGCAGTATATCATCATGCGGTAAGGACAAGAAAAGATCGGCGGATGGGCCAGGAGATAAGACTCTGGAATCGCTACATATCCCATGAGGGAAGGAATCAAGAAAAATGTAGTTCTTTTGGGGAATACAGCCTATGAAGGTCTGGTCTGTGCATGGGGGAAAAGGGGAATTTCGAGCTTCATTTGGGGGTGGTTGGGCCAGGATGTGGAAACCTGGTGTCGTTACGTATCCAGCGAGGGAAGGAATCAATCCGTATGTAGTTATTTAAATTCCATTCAGACATTGTTCAGGTGAAGGAACCTAGCCATATTTCTTAATCCCACATGAGAAATACTCACTGTGAGGAATAAGTAATGGCAGAGGTCCCAGTTGCGTGACGTGAGAATAGGCATGCTGAGAGGGCGGTGATTAAGGTGGTCGTTGGACCCGATCTTAGGGTCCGGGTGTCACTACATATCCTGTGAGAACAATAATCAAGCCATACATAGTTTTTTGAAAGGGATACATCCCGTACAGGGTTGGTCTGTACACGGTGGAAAAGAGCATTTTTAACTTCATTTAGGGGTGGCTGAGCCATGATGTGGCATCCTGGCATCTCTACGTATCCTACAAAGGTAGGAATCTAGTCGTACGTAGTTCTCTAGAATCTGTTTAGTTTAACATCATGTGGTAAGGATTAAATACTCTTAGTTTAGGGTCATATAGTTTGGACCAGTGTGGGTCTTGGCAGTTTAACGTTCTGCAGCTCGGATGATGACTGCTCTTGGTTATGCTATATATTTCTTCAGGAATCTCACATTTGTAGGGGTGGTAGTGAACTGCTTGTCCATGGAGATCATGGCATATTCTCCATTGGAGTAGACCATGTGTATAACATATGGTCCCTCCCACTTGGGCTCCCGCTTTGGAGGCTTCTTTCTGGGTATCATTGGGGTGCAGAGGACCAACACCAATTCTCCTTCCAATAAAGACAGAATATGAACCTTTTTACTGATGGCTCATGCGATCCAGTTCTGATATGCTTCCAGATGGTTCAAAGTGTGCAACCTTTTTTCATCCATATATTCCAATTCACCTAGTTATTTTTCTGATTGCTCATCGTTGGATAACTGATCACAAATTGCTACACGGAGCGAAGGCAATTGGAGCTCAACGGGCATGACCGCTTCTATTCCGTATACTAATGAGTACGGGGTGGCCCGGGTAGCGGTGTATATTATGGTTTGATAAGACCATAAAACATGGAGGAGTTTGTCTGGCCATGACATCTTGTCTTTTCTACCATTTTTTTGGTGTATGTTGGACATGGTTTTGTTGAAAGACTCTATCAGTCCGTTGGCCGCTAAATGGTAGCGATATGAGGGTTTAGTTTTGATACCAAATTCGTGGTACAACTTCTCCAATTCAGCAGAGCAGAAGTTGGTGTTGTTATCAGTCAGTATGGTATGAGGGTTGCAAAATCTAGTGATGATATTAGCTTTCACAAAGCTGACAATGTTTCTTGCCCCGACTTCCTTGAGGGGTACAACTTCAACCGATTTGGAAAAGAAGTTGGTTGCTGTGAGGATATGCTTCAGTTTTTTGGTCATGGTGGGAGGGTATGGTCCCATGACATCCATTCCTCAGACAGAAAATGGCCAGGAGTACTTGGCTTGATGAAGTAACCTTGAGGGCTGATGAATGAAGTTGGTGTGAGTTTGGTAGGAGTGGCATTTTGTGGTAAAGTGCATGAAATCTCGTGCCATGGTGGGCCAATAGTATCTAAGCCTTTGAACCTGATGGGAATGCTTAGACCCTGACTGATGTGCTCCACATACTCTGGCATGTACGTCATTCATGACGGTAGCTGTTTCTTCTCCATCAATGAATCTGAGGAGAACTATGTTGAGACCTCACTTGTGAAGGACCTCTTGCTGACCTGTTCCGCCATATAGGACAAAGTTGATTGACCTTATCCATATTTAATCTCGTTCAGCCCTGTCTAATGGAAGTTATACCTTTTGAAGGTAGATTGCAATGGGGGTCTTCTAGTTGGTAGCAGGAGCATATGGCTCAAGGACATGGATGACTTCGTTGATTTCTTCCATCTTAGTCTGAACAAACAGAAATACAATCGACGATGTGCAATACTGATAATTGTTTCATCCTGGTCTGGGTCATCTATGGTTGTGGCCGCATTGGATAAAGCATCGGCCTGGGAGTTCTGAGACCAGGGAATATAGGTCAATGTTTGTTCTGTGGAGAATTCTGCCTTTTACTCTAATACATGTTCAAACAGGGGGGATCAAATCCTCCTTTTTAATAGCATAGTCACCATTGACTTTCTTGATGATCAGTTCTGAGTAACTTTTTACCTCAAGGTTCTGCACTTGCACCTGGAGTGCGAGCTCTAGGCCTGCAATGAATGCTTGATATTCTGCCTCATTATTCATACATCCCTCTAACAAGAGGAAGGAATATGGGAAAACTATTTTTTTCAGGTACATGAGTATGATCCCCAACCCCACTTTTTTAAATTGGGGATCCTCCATCTTCTTCCCTCTCGGGATTTGGGATGAGCTTTCGAAGTAAATTTCCCATGTTCGGGGGATCCTCTTGAATCGAGAAGATGTCTTCATCGGGTAGCTCAATGTCCGGTGCGGTGGTCCCTATCGAGGGATGTTCTACCAGAAAATCTACAAATTCCTGGCCTTTGATGGATTTCTGAGGCAAAAACTGGATGAAAAACTATTGTAGGATGACCACCCATTGGGATAGGCTCCTAGTCAGCATCAGACAGTGGAGGATTTATTTTAGAGGGTTACTACGCGAGACCAAATGGACTTCATGATGCTGTAGATAATGTCACAATTTTTGAACTGCAAACACCATGGCCAAACAACTATTCTGAATATTTGAGTATCGAGTCTCACCGTTAATCATGGTTTCAATGAGGTAATATAGGCTATTTTCACTGTCGATGTCATTTTTATGCGCGAGGAAGGCTCCCAGTGACTGCTCTAGGGCTGTCATGTATAGGATAATAGGTCTTCCTTAAATCGGTGGCATGAGTATCGGTGGGATTAAGAGGTACTTCTTCAGGCTGTCAAATACCTCTTGGAAATCGTCTGTCAGTTGCTGTGTAACCCTGTTTTTCATTAACCTGGTCAAAGGTGATCATATACCCGTCAGGTTGGTTTTGAAACACCTAATGTAGGCAAGGTGTCCTTGGAGTCCTCTCAGCTCAGTGAGATTGTGTGGAGGTGGAAAACCATGGATATAATTTTTCCTTTTAGGTTCCACTTCGATGCCATGATGGTGTACAACGAAGCCAAGGAATTTCCTTGAGATAACCCCAAAGGTGCACTTCAATGGGTTCATCTTTAGGCTATGTTGTCAAAGCTTGCTGAAGATGGTTTCAAGTTCTGATAGTTTATTTGAGCGATGTAATGACTTGAACACCAAGTCATTTCATATAATTCGATGAATCTCCCTTGGAATGTTTTATAGATATGATGCATGGCGCGTTTATTTGTGGTGCCAGTGTTCTTGAGACCGAAGACCATGAACCTATAGCAGAATATTTATTAAAGGACCTGAAGGCAGTGGCCTCTTCATCATCTCAGGCCATCCATATTTGATTATACCAATAATAACTATCCATGATGGAGAGAGCCTCATATCAAGCCATTGCGTCGATTAATAACTCGGATATAGGGACTGGGAAATCATCTTTGGGGCAATGCCGATTGGGATCCTTGAAATTGATGCAGACACAGATTTGTCCATTATTTTTTTACGGGGACAATGTTGTCCAGCCAGATGGGGTATTGGACCTCCCGAATGAACCCTGCTTTGATAAGCTTATCGACTTCAGCCTCTATTTTGGCAGCATGTGTGGGGTGCATCCTTCTGGCGGCTTTTTTATAGCCATGGTGGTCTTCTGGCAGACCTAAGTGGTGCATCACCACATCAGAATTGAGTCCTGGAATTTCTGTCTGATTCTAGGAAAAAACTCAGTGTTTCTTCAAGAGGGAGGCATATAACTCATGCTACTCGGAAGACATGGCTTCACTAATGAGAGTGGGCCTTGGGTCTTCCTCGGTACCCATGTTTATTTCCATGAGGTCATCCATAGTGGTGGAGATGCCTTCCTCAAACGTGGGAGGTGAATCTCTGAGATCTTCATCCTCTTCTTCTCCCAAATCCTCATCTTCTTGATCCGACAGGGGGAGAGCTCTTGACATGGGCTTTCGAGAGTCCGGAGGCAAGGAGTTATGTGCGTGCTCGCTCAAGTGTTCGCCCTCAAATATAGGGTTATCATTCATTTCTACACTTCTATGCTCGGTCGTCATGACCAAAGTCATGAGGGCAACTGAGTATGTGTCCGGACGTGTACCCCTGCTCCCAACATGGTTGATGGGAAGTACGTAGTCTTCACCGACCTGCTTTAGGGGGTCATCAGGAACCATTTCTAGACCATTTGTAGTGGGGACCCAGTCGATACCATCGATCGAAGGATTCTTTTTCTTTTGCTCATAAAACCCGGCGTCGATGTAGTGTGACTCAGAGAGATTGAAAGGGGCCTTGTCAGCATGGAATGTCCCACATTTTCCCTTAATGTAATACATGATACAATGGTGGTAGGATGAAGGAATGACCCTGTGCTTATGGATCCACAACCTTCCCAACATGGCATTGAATATTGTGTTCTACCGAACCACCAAGAATTCTGAGTAGGCCACAAGGTCGCCAAAATGGGTTTTGAGCTTAATTTTTTCCATCGGCTTCTATTCACTCATGTCGTAACCCAAAAGAGTTCTAACTGAGGGTATTAAATCATCCTCACATTAGCCCAACTTACGGAGCATCCATAGGGGAAGGATGTTAACTACGGAACCGTTGTAAATAAAGACATTCCGGATATCAACATCATTTAGTGTGCTAGACACGTATATTGGCTTGATGTATCCTTGAATGATGGAATCTTCACCCCAGTCGGTGAAGGAAATCATTGCATTTCATTCAGCCGGGCTAGTCTTCGTCTGATAAATCTCAGCGGTAGCTACTTCGGCTTGAAACTCCTGGAGGCTAAGTGAGGCTTCTATAAGAGCCTCCCTGAGGACTACTGTCAAACTCAGGGCATCCAGGATTGACAGCTTGGATGGCACTAATACCAATTGCTTAAGGATTTTTTATTTCTATTCCAGCAGCCAACGCTTCTCCATTTGTGGGAGAGTTTTAACAGGCACATTGGGAACTGGAGTATGTGATGAGGAGGGACCGACTGTGGAGTCAGATGTTAACGGTGTTCCTGCATTTTGGGGACTCGGCCAGGCTACTTTGTTTGTGCACACTAGGCGGCTATACACTTATTCCTCCTTCGATGGGTACTGCAGAATGACGGAGCCAGACTGGCCGCTTGTGGAGGTGGAGGGATATTCTTTCTCCCAGTGAGTCGGTTTAAGGGATCTCCCATAGGTTTCTGCGATATTAATGGTTTAGGCCAGGGTAAAACTATAGGGTTGGTTTCGGTCATGACTATGCCTCACTTGGTATTCCCTACTTCTAAAATTCCTACTCTCGGTCCCTTGTGTTAGGGATCCGGGTTCGTAACCATACCCTTTGTTAGGGAACAGTTCCATAGATGGATGACGTTGAAGGAACCAAAGATTAGCTCTTCATCCTGTGATGGGTCAGTCTAGTTGGTTGTCCCTGATGGTGCTGTTTGGTGGGTCGGTTCTCATGGTGTCATGTTTGAGGGTATAAAATCCGACCGTGTTAGGGCTAACATCAGCCTTGTTGCAGACTTCTCTTCACACGCTTGCTTCCTCCCTTCTTGATTACGCCTGGATTACCGGCCTATGGCAGATTGTGAAGCCGATATTGTCTGATGTGCAGTATTAGGGGCTGTCGGTGGCACCACCGGCTGCTGTAGCTGAGCTTGGAGTATGCCATGAGCTCATTTGATAGTCTTCTAAGTCATCCAATCATCAAATTTATGACCCTTTTTTCTAGTGACTTCCTTCCACCCCTCCCCGTTATCGGGGTTGGTGGTAAAAATGTATGATACATGAGCCGGGGGTGGTCCCATATCGACCAGTTCGGATCCTACCATCCTTTACAAGAGTTCTTTGAAGATGAAGAATTCCTGGATATTATGTCCCAACATTTTCTGGTTGGGATAGTAATCTAGCATGTCGTCACGACCGACTTCTTCGGGTTTCCTTGGCTCTTGGAGGTGGATAAAGTTGCAATTCATGTCAGAGATGAGGTAGTCATGGACTTGGCCTTCTCAGAATGAGTATACACTATGTCTTTGTTCCTCAAACTGGTTCCTCTTAGGTTCTCTCTGATCGTCCCGCCGGGGCCGAGGCGGCTACGAATATGCAGGGGGCCCTTGACGATTCGGTGGAGGCCTAGGCGGTGGAGTTGGTTTAGGGGCTGGCTTGAGAATGACCGAGGATGCTTCATCCCAAACTACTCTCTTTGCAGGATCATGTGAGGCTATTCGGGACATCAGTTTAGTCCACTGTAGGAATTCTTCAATTCTCTGGGCAATGGAAGAAAGATTGCAGAAGCCAGTAGTGAACTCCACTGGTATGAGTGGCGTTCACAGCTCATCATAGAGGTTATTGATGCAGATAGAGAGAATCTTTTCCTGGGGTAGTGGCCTATAAATTGGGTCAGTCCCTCTCGTTCTCCCTCTGTTTGCAATTCATGAGGCCGCTGACTGTTGTTTTAGGCAACATTATGCATAAGTGGAACAAGAACTGCTGCTGAAGGTCTTCCCAAATCTTTATTAACTGAGCTAGAGGTCCCGTATACTAGAAGAAGTCAGATCCTTGCAAGGTTCGCATGAAGAATCTGAGTTTCATTGCTTCTTGTTGTTCCGGAGTTCCTATCATGGGGTCGCAATAAGACATGCAGTGCATCCAATGCTATTATAGATCACCTGATCCATTGAATATATGGAATACAGGACTCCGAAAGTTTTGAGGAGGAGATGTGTTGCTCACCCAATCTGGATAAGGCTTTCACTCTGGCTGTATCGGAGTGCGCCGACCTTCCATCGCTTCTAGTCGAGCTGTCAGTTCCTCAATAGTGTTGGAGAGACCCAGATTTACTTCTTATTGAGCCTGGTCTTTGGCGGGTATAGCCCGAGGCGTTGTTTGAGGATTTGGCTCGGCCGTCACCAAGGGTGAATATGCCATTTTTTCACCTTCAGAGGGTTCAAATGTACTCTCTCTAGTTGCTTCTGGAGTTCAGGGATGTCTTGGTATTCATACGAATCAATGTTCAGATAGTTGGATGGGCGGGGCGCCATATTGGGCAGGGGCCCTGAATGTGCTTCGTTTGCCGGGGCAATCCTTGTTCTTTGAGGTGCACTTGTTGGGAGTGCAAGGTGCATCTATTCTTGGGAAACACTTTAAATAAGATGCTTCCTCTGGAGTAGCTCAACGTTGAGTCGTATCAATTCTTTCACCTCCTCTTCCTATCAAGTGAATCTCTCCTCAAGTGTAAGTGGATCATTTTTACTGAGAGGAGGTGGGTTAAGGGTAACTGGGCCTTTTTTCTTATCCTTATTGGGGACTCGTAGGGTAAGTGGAGGAGGGTTGGAAAGTGGGGCATCCATATTTAATGCAGCCCTCTGGTTCCATGTGTGCATGCCTAATGGTTCACTGTGGGTCACCGTCTGAATGGAACCATTATCTCCTGATCCATCCGGATTTGCATCATCTTCGGTGTAACCCATTGGGTTAACCTCTATAGCGTTTATGGATGTATAATGCGGGGTTGAGGATATTTCATCTTCCAAATAGGAAGATGATCTTCTATGCCTTTTACTGGTCTTCCCCTTCCTATCCCGGGATTTCTTTCAAGCTCCTTGATGAAGGGTGATGCGGAGAGTTCTTTGATGCGACCTTACGGTACACCTCCATACATATATCAATGTTATGATAATTGATTCCAGACCAAACCCATGTACTATAATACAATTAAATATAACTAGAACAAATACATTCTTATTGTGAAGTTCTAATAATGATTCATTATATCAGAGAACAAGTGTTGAGAAAACAGACGACTCGTCTGGTAAAGGATCATTGGAGAGACCATAAATTTGTAGAGGCGACATGGGAAACTGAAGAACATTTGATTAAGACCCCCACAAATCTATTTATGAAGTGACATTATAGATATTTTGGGGACGAAATTATTTGAAATATGGATAAATATAACAACCCAAACTTCCATTGTGCACTCCCTATTGAATAATTCAATAGCTTGTGCAACACCCAACATCGAGTTTGAGGAGAGTATGACCTTTCAAACAAGACGTTTAAAAAGTGGTTATGAATATTATTAATTAAATTATGAATTTAAAAATAATATTTTTCAAAATAAATTTCAGTTTTGAATTCAAAATATAAAAATTATCATAGTGTGAAATTATGATAATTTTCTGAAAAATTTCATTTTTTGATGAAAAAGGGAAAAAACGTCATTGTTGTTAAAAACCAAATTTTTTATGTAAAGAATTATTTTATTGTAATTTATTAAAAGTCACAATAGGTAAATAATAACTATATTAATCCAATATATTTCATTGGAATCATCCTAGAATAAAACAAGATATAAAAATTAATAAAACATTTGAACGTCTCTTTTACCGAACTTCAAAACATATCTGCAGATTAAAATTTAATGTCATTTTACATCATCTATGATTTTAATTGACAAAACAAATACTTACTTGGTTTTAGTCAATATGAAAAATTTGGTCTAAAAGGATATAAATATTTTTTTATGAATAGTACCTTTAGAATTTTATTTAGAACAACTAACGGTAAATAGAGTAAACAATGGTTAAAATAATATTATGAAAATATAATATTATTATAATATAATATTATCGACAAACATGTTTTAATTTCATTGGATAACTATATTTTCAACCAAAATCAACCTGACGTCGAAAATACGATCTTTCTTAATCCACTTGTGTAATATTAACGAATTAATTATATTTTATTTATAGAAGATTTAAAAATTCCATATTAACATTTTATTAACAATATCATTTTTAATATAAAGATATATACAAGATATTGTATACATTCAATAATATTTAGACATACAAAATTATTATCGAAATAATAGTATTTATTTATTTATTTTTTTTGGAAATAAATAATGAAAATAAATGACGACAATATAATTATGCATTAATTGACTTTAATAAATGAAAAATCAATTAAATGATATTAAAAATATTAAAATAAATATAATATGACTTAATTAAAGACATAAAAAATTTATAGATAACATATACATGTTAGTGACATATAATAAGTATTTTTTTGAAGTTATCATGTTGGTTTAATATATTTAATAATGAAAATTTTGAATAATATCAAAATTGACATAAATGATACTTTTAATTAAATAATATTTAATTAAATAATATAAAATTAAAAAAAATGGTTCTTATAAAAGACTTTTATAATGTTAAATATTATATAAATGGTTTAATTGGGGTTTTTTTAGCATTTTATTGTTACTATATTATCCATATAATATAAAAATACAACTAGACAATGTAAGAGTTAAACTGTTTAAATAATGGTTAATCACAAAAAATAAGGATAAGTTTGTGACCTTAAATTGTCTAAAAGTAATTGGTTGAGAGGTTTTAGACCCTTGCTCGGAATTTCCTTAAAGTAACTCACTTTGGATTTATTTTAAACTGAAAATAAATTTATAATAAATTAATAGATTTGTAGTTTCCAAAAAGGACCCTCCCATCTATTATAAAAGGAAACATCTCCTTATCATTTAATCACACCACTAAAGCCATTTTAATCTTCCAAACCCTGAACAATTATCCTCATAACATTCCTAAATAAAACATATAGGACATACTTTTGGCATAAAACCATTCTATGTAGTCCTTTTGTGAAAACCAAAAGGAGATACCTGGAAATGAGGTAATTGTTTTATCACTTGTTTCAAAAAACATTTCTTCTTATATTTATGATTTATATGTTGTATACATATAAAAGTAACAAATCCAGTATCATATATATACTGATATGTTATTATAATCCTGATAAACCATATTCCTCATTTTATCCATCATACTAATAACAATATCACTATTCCTGCGTACGTACGACTTACCATCTCCATGCCGTGGTAGAATTTTTTATTCAACATTACATAATTTGAATGTGTATAATGATGCGTATAATGGATATAAATAAATAATTTAAAATTATAATTATTTTTTAATATTGATATACCCTCTAATTCTATACCATTTAACCATCAACTGAATGATATTGTCACTCGTGCAAATATACGACCTACCGTCTCCATGACGTAATGATATTCAATATCCACGTTAACCATTCAAAAATAATTATAAAATTTATATGATGGGAAAAATAGAAATTATGAACATATTTTCATTTTGTATATGATTAAAATATGTCATATTAATAAGAAACATAACTTACATGTGAAAATAGGAATGCGAAAACAAAGCAGTTAACATCCAAAACAACGGTAATACTTGAATATTATTAAAAATTTATATAATAGGATCATTTATGATATAATAAATATTTTTATGGTCATATTATCATTTAATAAAATGATTGAACCATTATACATTAGGATAAATGACCCTCTACTAAAGGAAAGTATAATGAAAGAGTTAAGTTCGCAATCTCCTTCTTATCTAAGATTGTTTATTCGTAAATATCTATGAGGACATCTATATAATCCATATCCTTGTTTATTAAAAATGTAATTCAACATATAATTGATATTACTAATATTTTTCAAAGTAAAATTTATCCATTATTTAAATTTTTATAAAACATTTGAATGGAATCTTTCCATCATTTTTAAAACAAGGCACTTTATGACATTTTCTACAAAAATAAGAAAGGAATGTTTATTTTAACTCATACAGTGCGATCGACTATTTTTTCCATCATGATGCCTTATCATATTGATACTTACCTAATAAGAATACAAGGTTCTTTTTAAATGAAATTATTCTTCATATAATTATGTGCCTTTTAAAATATTTCAAATTAAAAATTGATATTTGTCTCAAATAGTTCTAAAGAATATTTTAGATTATGTTCATCTATGTCAACATCCATTTGTGATTAGATGAGGTTGAATTATTATGATACAATATTATAATTTGTATTGAAGGGTTTATGATATATTTGACTATGTATGTGATATGTTTATACCATTGATGGATTATAGTTAATGTATTGACATTTTGTTTTCATGTTTTAATATGCATGCTTATGTTATGTTTTACCCTTTTCATAAGAATAATGTATTGAAAATAGTATGTTAGTGGTGGGGCCCTCTATATCCCCTTTATGAATTAGTAGGTCTCATGAGACAAATTAGTTTCTTGGAACAAGTCCTTGACAATATGCTAATGGTCTTGGCATGAGGCCTAGACGGTATGTTTATGATGTCCGACATTATGCATTTCCTCATTATGATATTAGTTATTGATATTACTTGTGATTATTTGACTATTATAATATCCATGTGAAAGAATAAATTAAATTATTTTATTTTCTTCTTTCCCTATCATGTTTATGATTATATTTAAATAGATTTTGTTTCAGTTTTATACCTTACCTTAAAATTTTATGCTTATTTATGATAGCTTTTTCTATATTTCTTATCCTTACTGAGCATCTGAGCACACCACTTTATTATGTTTCCTTTTCCCCCAATATGTGAAGAAGTATATGTTTATTATAATGCATTTATAGTCCAAGGGATATGAGAGTTTAAAATGGGGATACTATGTTATTTTTTATTTTAAGATGTTGTGTAAAACATATATTTGTATCTAGTATTTCCTAAAATACTAAACCTATTGGAAATTCAGGGTATTATTTTCATGTGGTAATTTTAATGTAATAAAAAAAATCACCTATTATAGGAAACTGGGGTCTGGGTGCTACACATTCAAGGTAATGAATGCATGAGATAACATGGAAATTAACACTATAAATAGTAAAATGTATAAAATATTATTAATAAAAGAGTGATAAAATATTATAAAGTGATAATATATGATATTATAGATTTTATAATGATTCATCTATAGAATAATAATATGTCTAAAACTACTATATAGGAGTTTTTGATACATATGTAGGAAATTAGACTTATGCTAAGCGATTTGTGTCTCAGTTTTATATCTGTGGCGTACATAACATATACACTACATGTTTCTTTTGTGTGGTGTATATAATTTTCATTAATGTATATTATGAATATTATTCTAAATATTATCATATTTTCATACCCATATATATATTCAATACTTTATTAGGGTATTTGATTCTACTAATTATAAAATATTTTGTGTTATTACACAATTGTATTACTATTTTTTATTTTTTATATTTAAGTCTCTAATGGGGAAAATTTTTATTAAATAATGATGTGTCAATAAATTATTTCGAAAAGTTTTTTACTATCATTATATTCAGTTTTAAAATATTTTTACCTACATTCAAATTTTTATTGAATGGTTTGATTGTATTCTTATTTTCATTTTCTAAATGAGGTACATTATGAATTTTTCATCAAAATTATGAAAGACATGATTTTTAACTTATATAGAAGGAGTTTATTTTTTTCACCATCATGACACCTTAATGTTTTTACTATTACATTACAAGTTTATAAGATTATTTTTATGAGAATTTATTCTTTTAAAATTTTGTGACCTTTTAAATAAATGATTTCAATGTAGAAAGGTTTACTTCTCTAAATTAATTTTCAATTAATTTATTATAGTATTTTTATCTATGTAATCATCCTTCTTTGGATGTTATCCTTCATTGAGGTTGATATATTATGATATCAGTTAACTTAATTCACAAAATTTTTTATGATTCAGTTTGACCATGAATGTGCTATTTTGATACCATACATCGTTTATGGTTAATGTAATCACATTTAATATTATAGTTACTAATATTAATTTTTATGTTGATTATGTTTCACCACATTCAAAATAGGTATGTTTTGGGCTTATTAAGTGTCGCTTTTGGCCCGCTATAACCCCTCGATGCATTAGTGGGTCTCTTTAAACAAACTATATTGTGTATTTTCTATTGTCTTACACGGTATGTTTACAATGTCATTCATTATGCATTCCCTAATTATGAGACTATTTAGTGATATTCAATGTGATTATTCAACTAGTAGAGTATCCATAATTAATTATCATTATTATGTGATTAATTATATGAAAATATTGTATTATATTCCATTGCTACAATATTTATCTCAAGTTATTGATTAAATATCATGTGTTTTAGTTAATCACATTTCCATAATAGTTTATTATTATTTATGATAGCTTCTAGTATAAGTATACCCTTACTAGGCATCAGATATCACCCTTATTATATGATTCATCTTTTAAAAGGATTATAAGATATATATTATGACTAATATGTAGGGTTACACAATGGGGGAATAATGGAAGAATCAATGAAATTCATTGTATACTTTATGTTTAAAAATGTTAGGTGAATTTCTAATATGTATCTAGTTAACAAATACTACTAAAATATTTTTTTTCCTTTGAGATGTGATTAATTTTATCTAATGATAATATAATAATGTAAGTAATTGTCTTGGAACTACTAGGTTTGGTGTTTTTGCAATGAATAACCCCCCCCCCCCCCCCAATAATGTCACGAATACACCCCTAGATTGACATGCCTAAAGAGATGTGAAAATACCCATGAGATAACCACCCTATGGAAATTTGGATTATGTCCCAAATATAAACCCTTCACATACACACCTAATTAATCCTATGTGATTCATTTCAAAAATAATATCAATACTGTGAAAATACCCTTTTGTCTATTTTACCAAAAACCAAAGAAAACCCCTTTTTATCACATATCCATTTACACATAAAAAGAAATCATGATAAATTTATTTATACGTTAATTTATAATAAAAGATGAAATATGGTTATTAAACACAATTAGTAGACAAAACCACCAACCTCCAAATCAAGGTTACACATTTCACCTAATCATCCTCCATCAAGAAGATCACAAAAAAATACAATAGAGGACCTCATACCAAATAAAAAATCAAAGGACTAATTTAATTTATGAAATAGTTGGTGGATAAGATGAAACGACACATACCCAAATAACCCACACTCTCCACACAACAACCATCAATGTAAATACCCTCTAGAATAAGATCACAAAATAGATCTAGAGATACCCAAACCAACTATAATGGTCATCAATCGATGAATAGATCAATTCTGATTTAACATACACTTCTAAAATATATGGATAAGACTTATTGGCCAAGATCAAAAGGATATATGGAACAATGTAATAAAATTTCAGTCATAAAGTAACCTAAAATAAATTTTTACAATATTTACTTAACTATTAATTCCTTTACTTGTTTTTTAATCCTCATGACTCAAATATACTGAAAAACCCAATCCCCTCCATTTACCAAATGGGTTTTTATCCTTATAGTGTTTGTAATATTAACACAACATGTATTCCAATCATGATGTGTACTATGTTCTTGGAATATACCCTATATAACATAAACATCGTGTACTCCTATTAGACGATGTCTATTTTTCATACAGACTATTGAAACTACAGATTCATACACCAAAACCCCAAACAACCTCAGGCGATCACTAGAATTGTGGACAAAATTGAAACACCATTAACACATTTATACCTATAATTCATTGAATCAAAAAAAATTCTTGAACATTAACTCTATTTAACAAACAAATTCTCTACATCCTTGGGGGTCCCATGACACACCCAATTAAATTGGAAATCATGTAAAAGGAAGGAAATTACCATTTAACAAGGTGTTACCCCATGCATAAAGAAAATAAAAATGATAAAAAAAATTATTGAGTATATAATATATATATATATTTAATTAAAATCACTCTCTAACAGTGATCAATTTAATTTCTTATTATAATAATGTATTTCACACATAGTTATTTTTTAAACCAAAATTGGTTTTACCTATAAAATTGTTTTTATTTTAATTTCAAACATAAAATTTATTCCTATGGTATTAATTGGAATATTTAAAATATATTAAAACTATTGTTTTTTACTTTTATTCCTTTTAAAATAAGATGGATCATTGTACTTACAATTGTCAATAAATAATTACTTTTTTTAGTATTTATAAGAAAATCACTAATTTTATAAATGTATAAAAAAAATTCATCCACATATAATATTTATTTAATGATATAAAGATTGATGTTCATTTTTTAAAATAAAAAATTCTATATGTACTAGAAATTAATCATAATATTTTCTTAAAAAATCCAATAATTTGTTGATTTGATAATAAAATATCTTTAATAAAAATTGAGTGATTATTTCCGAATATTTTATCATAAAATTGATATTTATATGGATATATATGTTTCATAAATTATTTCATACTATCCATACCTTCCAATTGAATGGATATATTACAAATATATCAAATAATAATATTTTTATAATATATCATGTTTTATTGAATCTGGAGATGAATGTAATGAATTATATTAAAGAAATTAAAATTAATTAAAGATAAATATTTTATAAAATATATAGTTGTAACATTATCCCCCTTTTAATAATTTTAATAACAAATATTTAATAATATTTTTGATAATAGAATGTTTGATATTTGAAAATTTATTTTTTGAAACCCCTTTTTTGTAAAAACAATTAATAAATTCTTTAATTAAAATAATGGAAATAGAATTATGAAGTGATCAAAAATATTATGTATAAAAATTGGAGAACGATAGTGGGTTGTAAAATCATATACATGTATGAAAAACCTAATTCCCAATAATAAATAGATAGTAATTGAGAACATTTTCACAAGAGAGATAATACCGAAAAAATCATGAATTAGTGAGGGGTTAACAGACTATCAATTCATCAAAATATTAGGATATAGGATAATTTTTTACCTTTCAGAACATTTTATTATTTATCATAAGTTAATTTACAAAATATACCAATAACATAAGTAAATATACTTACTTTACATGAATAATTTAATCCTTTAATTATTTTCGAAAACAATCTAATCCGTTTTTTCAAAGGTTGATTGTTAGAGAATAATATTTTATACCAGACGAACTAATATCCACTTATAATGGATAGAACAATTATATCAACATATTCCTTCAATCATTAGGCATTAACTAATAACAATTTTTTTTCAAAAGGTATGATAATTCTGAAAATTATTAAATAGTGAAATTAGTCAATTATCTAAAAATTTATCAAGAATAAAAATATTGGATCCTCTTAGATAATTTTAATAAATAACTTTGCATACCAAGAAATTATAATCACCTAAAAAATTAATGAATTTTTTGATGTCAATGGTAATCTTACATCTTAAAAATTTTATATGAATTGACCGCAAAAATATTTCCATGTTATATCACAAGTTAAACATGAAGGTTACATTTATCTTATCCCAATACAAAGTATCCATAAATTTCATTTATCACCATGATAAATAACTATATAATATCATAACCTTGTTAACATCAAAACAATATCACGAATAAAATTTAGATATTAACCTTAGAGGTGATCCTAAAAATAAAAAAAATACAAATTTAAATATATCATTTTCAATGAATAAAAATTCATCCATTACGATTATATATATCTCACTATACATTATAGAATAATTAACTTATCAAAAAACAATATACTATCACTAATTTTTATTTCAACATAAATAGTGTATTCATCCTAAAACCCTAAAAAAGATACTAATTTACTCAAATTCCTAAAAATTAAAACCTCAAAATGGTGGTGTAATATTTCAATATAATGAAAAAAAGTAGTCCTATATATTTTTGTTGGAATTCTCAACTCATATGTTATTGTAACATGTAAAAAATATACTTATAATCCAAATTAAATCATAGGATATTTCCATAAATTAAAAAAATGAAAAAACAACATCCATTATAAATTATTTCACATTTTATTAAAATAAATAACTAATTTTATGGTCACCAATACCATCCCATCAATTTAAACCATCACTTTATTCCAAATTAACATTATCATATTTTTGGTTATTCATTACATTCAACATATGTTTTCAAATCCTTATGTATAAATATCCTAGAAAAATACATATATATTTAATTATTACTATATCCAAGATATTGTTGATATAATTATTTAATCCCAATATATAAAAGCATCGATCCATTCAATTAAAATATTGGCATATAGCAGTTTCTTATTAGGTCTAAGAGTTAACATTTAGACTAAGGATATGACTATGAAAATTCTCGTTTTCCCCACATATAGTTAATTGATTTCCATGAAAATTTATTTATCTATGACAATAATATCTATATTAAAAATATATTTCCCTCTATTTTAGATATTATTCTTGGTGTTTCATCACACATTATATGATAAGATATAAATTTCACTTCCTTACCACTATGATTGAATCCACCTGAACATCTATAAAATGAAGTTTTTATCTTATATTAATTGATACTAAACTCACAAATTTTTTAGTTTTTAATCATATCTCATGATATATTTTTAAAAATAATCATAATATATTTCCCTATAGATACCAAAAATTCTGTTTTCTGGGATTTAAATCATCAAATTTTCAAGCATGTTCATATATAGATAATGGTTTCAAACATCGACTAAAACCAAAAAGAAATTTAAAAATATCAAACTATAATAAAAATAGTGATATTTAAAATAATCTAGAATTGTAATTTGAAGTATTTATAAATCATGACACCTTACTCATTGAAACCATGGGGGTAACCATGGTAAATCATGATCATTACTAAAAAAGAAATATTTCATTCTATCTTTATATTTATCCTTATATTATTCATTGAATTTTTAGCTTTTCTATATAATGGTTAGGTTAACCTTGATATGCTAAATAATAAAGTGATCTATAATTTTCATACATGGATATCACAACAAAATAAATGAGTTTTCGTTATATAACTTAAATATCCACAAAAGTGTTTTATAGGTATGGTGCCAATGGAATATGGGACATATTAAAAGATGATTAGTAAAATATCTATGTTGAAAACAACTTTCTTATTCATAAATATGTCCATTATAAAACAAATCATACATAATACCATTAATCCTAACCTGGAGAAATAAAACATATGAAATCGGTGAGCTTAGATTCTTTGTAATGGTAAATATAGTCGATAATAATGATGGTCATATAAAAATTTAGATGAGAAAAAGGGTATGAGATTGTGACCATATCATCCAATATTAACTCCCAATATGATATATATCATAATCATGATTTATGGAAGAAATATTATTATTTCAAAAGACATGAATCATAAGAAATAGAACAAAAAAATAACTCAAAAAATATCTTTATGTTCATGTTATTATTGTATGTAGAACCATCATAAGAATATAAAACATTTCATATGTAAATGTTAACTACCATGACCATCATACTAGGAACCAACACCTGTTTTCCATAGTTCATCATCAACAATGTATAGATTCCCATAACAGATCAAGCACATCGGCTTACTTCCTATAAAAGATAAAGCACATAAAATGTTTCAAATAACTATATCATGAGATATAGTATTTTACTCAATGAATTAGTAGTTGATATAGGTCCCACCCATAATATAATAAAAACAATTAATATATGTGCCTCTAGATCATAAAAAATTCTTCACAACAGTACAGATCAGACAAAATCTATTTCAAAATCCGTTTTTCACACCACAACCCCTAGAAATATGTTACGTAAACAATTTTCATCATAATATCAATCCATCTATAGGAATTTTTAATTTAGTATCCTAGAATCATAACATCATTAAAGAACAGTTTAAAATGTTGTTCTTTTTTTATTTATGAACCAAGATAACAGTAAAGGATCATTAAAACATATTTTTCACTAATAATATTACTATAATAGATATTAAGTGATTTTTTACTAAGAACATATAAATATATTTATACTGAAATGAAATAAATATATTTATAATGTATATAATCATATTCATACACTACAATTTATCTTCTAATATATAAATGTCAGGAATAATAATATTTTAATAGTATAACATGGTTTTTTTAAACTAGATGTTGTGTGTATTGTAAGCAATCACAAGAATTAAAAGTATTTAAAGAAAATAATTTCAGAAATCATGTAGTGGAACACACACACAAAATTATATATATATATATATAATTATTATTATATATAAATGACTTCATGTTTATAGATATTCTAGCTTAGGCCAAAGTAGGTTTGGCAAGTATAGTATCCATAAAAACTGCATCCTAACATGATTATGTTTATTTATATACTATTTATTTATTTTACATTAAAAATTATTTTATTTGTATTCTGGGATTGGATTTCATTAGGAATTGTTGGCTATGGACTATTGGGGTTATCTCACACCTTGTTCGAGCTGTCGTTTGGTACCCGACTAGACCCCTTGCATAAAGGTTAGGAGTCAAACTATACTCTCTGGTATTTTCCATTAATTTGTCCAAGGATTAGGCTTGGGAAATTTTGAATAGTTTTTGATTCTATAATTGGGATTGCCCCTTGATTTGGATCTTTTTTATTTTTATTTATTCTTGTTATTCTAACTATATATATTTCATTACCTACTACATGTCCATTTCGTGAACATTATAACTCGATCAAGCATGGTAATTAATCCATTTATTATTTATTGCAAATTAATATTATATTCCAAATCCATTATTTATATTTTATTCCATTTTATTTATTTTTGATCGAATGGTTATAATCTCCCCCACCATACCACCATTAGACAGTCACAGCTAGTTGGCAGCATCAGGTGTGTGGGAAGATGTGCATGAGGCCAGGTGGAGAACCAGATCAGGGCCCAATCTTTGTATATTTTGGGTCATGAAATTACACATGGTATAATGTTTTTATATTATATTTTTACTATTTGGGTTGGTGGATAGGATACTAGGAATATATTGGTTTTTTATAAATAGCATGTTTCTAGGTATGGAAAACACATCCGTGAGGGAAAGTTCTAGTTTCTAGGGATGGGATTATTCATGTTTTTTTATTATATTTGATTACTATTTCACATCAAGTGATTGATAAACTTTTATGAAACATAATCATTTATGGGATTTACAATATTTTACCCTTGGGATGTTTTTAAAATGAAATATTATTCATGAATATTTATATGCACTAGGGGATTTAAGTGGCATGGTTGCACCATTACACGTTTATTTCATTGCCTACATTTCCTATTTATTATTATAAGTTTTTATAAAGTTATTTTTTAACTTTATTAATGATTAATTTTGGAAAAATTATTAAAAAAATAGTTTATTAATAGTTTTTCATCATTATAAGTAGTGTTTCCCACATAGAGTGATGGGGACACAATTATATACTACTTCAGATATTTTATAGTAATAGACCATTAATTTTATTAGATGAAGCATTCATTATTTATAATAAATGGGAGGAAATATCAATTGATAAAATATATGGTAATTTTATAAATTTTCAAGGGTGACCAATATAATTGAACAATAACATATGGACTAGTTATATTCTAAATCCAAAGGTGATAAACTGGTTGTAGTTACATGAATCATAATTATAAAATATTAAATAAATTAAATTTATATATCTAAAATGGCAATTCATCTATCATAAAAATGAGTAATTATTATTATTTCTATAAATCTAAATTATAAAATGATCCATATTCTTGTGGATCATAGAACTTGATTCGATGTGAATTTGTGGGTCATAATGTTCATGTTTAGGTAATAAATTTTATTTTCTCATGTAAGTTATTCTTAAAATTATATCGTTATACGATAATGTTACTAATGGTGAAATTAATCACTAATAAAACAAATACCATTTGGATACAATTTAATGGACACAGATAGAAATGGTGTGGCCCTCATAGGATTCCATTATATTTATATTCCATGCTACATAACCCTATGAGGGTATACTCATAAAAAATATGGACCCATCCTTTATTGTGATGGTATCCACTTATACATGTAACACTCAAATTTATGGTGGATTAATATTAGAATTATCCCTTTTAAATGGTAGATATATTTATTTTTTAAACCCTATTCCTTTGAGGCATTAGTTAATTAAAATTTCAGTTACATATGAAATTGTTATTTCCTATATATATTGGAATAAAATTTCCTTATAACTGATCCAAATTGTTTGATATTTTTTCTAAATATATAATGATTGATGTGGAATTTATAAGATAATTATCCTAATGTTTCATGTGTTTATCTAGATAAAGTAACAATAAAAATTGGAAATTATTTCTTTATCTTTGGTACTTATCATTGTGTATATTATAGATTTTTAAATGTTATATATTTTTAAATTTTTTATAATTATTAAAATTAAAACACCTTGTTTATGATAATAAAAAATAAACATCATGTAAGGGTTAGTTATGATGTTTCATTGGCTGTTACCTTAGAAAATAACATGAGTGTCCCTTATTGTCTTCCTCTTGCTATGTTGCGTTAGACCATTATAAGGGAAAGTAGAGACTAGTGACTTATTAGGAATGAAATTAAATGTTTTGGACGATTCCTTATGTTTAGGAATATGTTCTTTTATGTTATTAGCTTCTCCCCATGGAATAATAAACTGGTATAATTTTGAGTCTTGATCCTAGCCTTGTAATATTTCATCCATGGACCATTTGATCCAGGTATTACTCTTAGTACATAAGTGACAATACTGTAGATGGGTGTTTTCTGTTAAGTTTAGCCTCAATATGGAATTAACATATACATATACGTAATGTGTGTCACATCATAATCTACTTAAATTGATTTAATGTCCTTATGTGGACTGGTCATATGTAAAGATTTACTGAGTGGATTAGGGCCTCATATCCAGATTCTTTGTAGGTTGTGCCATTATGTCTTGTGCATATTCTTGTCCAATATAGGTCAATGATATTTTTTACATGTTTTAGTTTTACATTTTTTAAGTAGAGTTTATAGGCATTTTATATTCAGGGTAATTGATTCCATTATGTGGGAAATGTTTCTTTTTTTGGTGACCACAAGTATATCTGTATGGAACTAGTGTCCTATCTTTGTGGTTTTAAGTGGAAGGTCTAGGGGGAGACCTAGAATGTGTTTCCTTTGACTAAGACCCTTTTTAGATTAGTAAATTATTTTTATACATGGGATACATAAATGATTTTTTGGACTTGGTTCACATTTTCCATGATGCAAATAAGAATTTATTTTGGTCTTGACAATTCTTATGCATGGAAGGTGCTTAGGTTTTACTGTATAGCCACATTGATGCTTGGGTTTTCTCCAAAACCATGTAGGGTGATCGTGTATCGATTCTAGACTCAATGGGAATGACTATTTTTATGCCCGTACCTATAGACCAGTCATCCCAAGTTGATTCTTTACTTTCCAAAATGACACATAGAGGTAAGAGATAATTCGATAAGTCATGGTACATTTTATGTTCCAGATTTTAATGTGGAGTTCTATGGAAGATCCCCTTTTAATAATAGTAACATTTCTTAACAAACAATCATCTAACCTTACTGATGAATGAATCATAAGGTCATGATTTGAGTCATGAATTGGGTGGTACATGCTGTACACCTACTATGTATGGCATGTTTAATTCTCACTAGTTGTTCATGGATATTGTTTGTAGTGGAATTTATTTGAGTTCTTAGGTAGAGACTAAGGATTGATAAATTAAATAAGGAAACATTTGTGAATGGTAACCAATAATTTTTGAAATAATTATAATGAATTTCAAGGGATGAACGATGGTATGGAAATAGAATGGGTGACATATGACAGGGTACTCATAGATATCCCATGACATTTGTTTTTGGGGGATTTAGTGTCTTTGGGTTGTTAAGGAATGTATAGTCTGGTTGACATGATCATGGATTTGGGAGATCAATACATGACTATCTATGAGGTCATAGAGTACTCCTATACTTTGGGATAACATTCCTCATATATTAACATTAACATATGTATATTGGGAGTGAATCATTTATAAGTTGAGATAAATAAATATCATTCTTTCTTTATGGATAGAATCCATTGGAATATTGCACAAGGATAAGTGAAATGTAATCCATATGGTGGGGAGTACACCATTATCTATATGAGTATGGGGACCCTTGATGTTAATTTGAAATTTTTTGAATTCCATGAGAACCGTTCTCCGTAGGCAGTAATGAGCGACATGTGATGTTTAGGTTACTACATTGTAGTGAGTGGGTGTTTATCCATTCTAGTTATTGTGTCGATGGATTGATGGAGATGGGATATGGTAAATATGTATTTTTTTATATGTTAGTTATTATCTTATGTTGGGGAGTGGGATGTTGGATATAATTTGAGGAACCGCATGTGGGGAATGTTCATGATATTATAGTATAAAATTATAGATGATTGTTTTGAACTTCAATAGTGTTGGATAATGGGACCACGTAAGGATGCATGTAAATTTCAAGAAAGATAATTAAAATTGACTGGTAACCTACAATTTATTTTACTATTGACTTTTTTCATGGAGCAGGATCTCTTCATAGGCATGAATTTTCCTTAGTAACAATCAGATTCCCAATTAAAAAGGCCTTTGAAGGACTCACATACTTCATCTGAATCATTGACTCAACTAACAGGTGAGATACCACCTTTGGTATTAGCCAATGGTTCTGTTGTATGGACATATTGGATTTGTATCAATGATTGAAATGAAAATTATAGAGTACAAACTACCTCATAAGAGATCATTAGACTCTAGTTGTTTAATTCCGAGGTTACCCTAGTTTTACAATAAATATTAGTGGATGGTTAGTGTATAAATACCCAATGGTTTGGGATTACACATTGTTTTGGGGTTTATTTTTTAGAATGAAAACAAAAATGAATAGTTTTTTAGGGTCATTACAAGATGTTGGTTATGGGAATTGGTGAGTCTAGTCGATTTGAATATTTGATTCATTGGATTTATGGTGTTGATATTGGGTTTTGAATGTGTCGAATGATAGAGTCTCGTGTTATCATAATTAGATATCCAAAAGTTGAAAGACTTTCATTCTCCTATTTAGTTGAATGCAATAAATGGTGGACAATATCATTCTTATTATGGTATGGAACTGGTGTAGTCTATGTGTTATCCATGACATTCTAAGGAAATTCCAGTGAAACTAGGATTTTGTTGGTCGATTACAGTTTGGCCATTTGACAAAATCAAGTGTTGAATGTAGGGTCATCATTTATTAATGGATGTATCAGTATAGGAAACATTTTATGAGCATCATTATGATGTGAAGAACATTCTATAATGATAATTCTAGAGGTGAATTAACTATACATGGAATTGGAAATCTAAATTAAAAACCTATGGTGTAGTGAACTACATGATATTAATGAATGAGACAATGTTGTGATAATTTCTAGGGGTAGGTGGTATCGTGTTGGCTATATCATAATGATTTTGTTGATTGTTTTGGCTATTTGATAGATTTTTATAGACCTGATTTCCTCAAGTTTAATGTAGTTCTTAGCGTATTGTTGGGAATTCATTAATTAATTACATATGTTTGAGTGATTATCCATTACCTAAGATGATTTATAATTTTTTCAAATGTACCTTGAGGCATCTTAGTGTTGGTAAATTTTATGTTGGGATGGTTTTAATGTTTATTGTTTTGGATGAGTTGAAATTTATATAGGATTTGAGTTTTTCATTTACAGGGAGGGAAATGTTTAATTTCAAATTTTGAATGTAATTATGAGAGTATTAAAATTTAATATTATATGTTTTTGATAAATTTGAGGCTATATTTGTGTCTCTTTTTTAGATGGTTTGGGAGCATTGGGAATAAGAAACTTTTTTTCTAGAGAAGCCACATTGGGTGCATAGATGATGCATAATTAATATTAACCATGTGGACCAATTTTTGTAGAGAAATGGATTGTTCAAACCATGTTGTAGCACTATGGAATACTGTGATTTGGTGTTGATTGGTAATCTAAGACACATAATTAGTGCAAGGTTTGTCTAACCATGTGATTCAATAGTGCTAGTGGGTTTTCCATTAGGGATGTGTCACCACATTAAATATACACAATATGACTAACTATGATCATTGATTAATGAGTTGAATGAAAACAAGGATAGTGATCCACCAATATTTATGAATAATTTTTTAAACTGTATGGGAAAAGTATGATATTGATTAAAATGGGGGAAATAGTTATTTCCCATTAAATTCATTAACCCTTCAAAAATATTTCTTTTCAAACATATCTGACCCACAACATACTACTCGATTTCCCCTATATTCTTCCACTAGTATACAAGATACATCACACTTTAGATTTTTAACTGACCATCATTCATCACATTTTTTAAACCATGGAAAGCTTATAAGATCTCCATATTCCTTTATTATTTATCATCTCATATGATATATTATTTCTATCCAAGCTCAATTTCCCTATTTTAAAAGAATATTCATATTCCTAATTTCTCTAATTATATGAAGAATAAATGATTGATAATTGGTGAGTGATTCAACCAAAGCATAAAGTATTTTTTATTTTTTCATTTAACATAATGATGCACTATTCATAAAATTCACTACGTAATCATGCATCATACCTTCTATTCAATGCATCTAAAATGTGTAATTAATTGAGTAAATTTTAATTCCATAAATCACATTCCCCTCATGGACCAATAAAAATATTAAAGGATTTCAACCTTGACCCAAAAAATCCATTTTTGGGTGCTTTACCAAATTACCATGTCTTATGTGCCATGGATATGTAATTCAAACCCATTTTGAGGTATTTTTACTTTTGACTTAAGAATTCTGTAGGAAGGACATAATTAAATGGTGCTTATTTGAGGCATATGACTCGTTAATCATTGACCATTATTTACAATATGGGTTGTTTTTCCCTTTAAAATATGATAGAAAATTTTATTTAAATGGATAATTTTATATCTTGTTTGGTTTAATTTTCCCTTACCAATATATGTGAGTGTACTGGATAAATGAATGAAATTGATGATTTTTAAGGAATTTAAACTTTTATTTCCTTCTTCATTAGTTATATTTGATTAAAAAATTGAACAATCGTGCCCAATAGTTTCTATTCACGTATTGACCATTCTCCTGAACTATGATTTTATTTTTATCATGTATGGTGAAATCTCTTATAGATAGTTCACCTACCCCTTTATCAATCATTACTACATTCATGGGTTATATTTATAAATGATATGAGTAAAAAGGGTGAAATTAATTATTTTCCCTATAGAGAACATCAGATTCCAATTTACGAACCCCGTGGATGGTATTATAGAGTAGATATAATAGACTATGCCCTGAAGGATACCTGGTACCATTTTATGGAATGCATTTGATAAGGGATCATAGGGATTGTGGGATCACCTTATAAGTTATTATTATTGAGAAGACTTGGTTATGAATTCTAGACCTGATCTTTCACACCAAATAAGTCTTGGATGTTTCACATGATTCTTCGAGTCATTTTGGGTTGTTAGACATGAATGTTCACACCCATTATTAAGATGTTGTACATGTAATCCCACATCATGTACTGGGATTGACTGAAATGGAACTCTATATCACATGTTATGATGATTGGGATGGTACCATTATTTTACTAAATGATAGTTTTATTATATATTTATATATGGATGGCATGGCCTTATGCCTCTATGACTAACTAGTGAATATATATATATATATATATAAGTGTGTGTGTGTTTTCATATAAGTATATACATATATTAAGGCTTGATCAGAGATATTCCATCTTAGGGTGATGATTTTGGTTAACCTAGTTTCATTGAGGAACTGGATTCTAAAATTATTACATTTATTTACTAACTATTAATTTATTGCAGCTGTAATCTACATCACTTTATATTCATGGAATATATTACATTTGAAACCATTGGTGGTGGCATATTAGGTTTATCTCACCACATTATCAGGTCACATTTTGGTACTCGAACTAATCTCTTGGTTATAGATTAGGATCTTGACTATGATAAGTGTAGTTATTATTTAATTTGTATTACGAATTCACATGGGAGATTGGGGGTACTGTATTATCACGTACATGGAAAATTCCCCAAGAGTTAGAGACATTTTATCATTTATTTATTCATGTTATCTATTCCTATATATTGTATTACCTATTGTATGTCTATAGATTTTACATTATAACATATTTAATCATTAATTTATTATTTATTTCCATTATTATTTTCTTATTACTAGTTTATGTATTACTACATCCATTATATTTACTTATTGTCAATAGGGTATAGTATATCACTTATACCACCTCTAAACCCTCACTTCTAGTCAATATCCTCTTGTGTATGGAGACGTGTGCTTGATCCCATTTTTCAAATTGGATTAGGGCTTCATCCTTGGGCTTCTTAGGTCATGATGTAACATAAATTTCACAATCCTTTTCCTGGGAGATAATGAATATTATCCCCACCAAAAAATAATTATATCTTAAGAATGACTCATAATCACAAACATGATAAATTATTAGGTCATTACTACAACAACAAGGCCACATTATCCATGGACTCATGGTTGGAATGTTGATATTTCCAACTCACATGGACCAATGGTTTCATAGTTCACCATAACATCATTTCATTCATGTCGACAATAAGAAATGTTTCTTCAACCACTATGGTGTCAGGTCCAATATCAACATCCTCAAACTCAATCACTTGGGATAGATCCAACTAGTAATTCTTCATTTACGAATCATGGAACACATTGTTTATAGAGGAAAAATATAAGGTTATTCTAGACAATAGGATATGTTGTCATGGATGTCAACAATATCAAATGACCCATCATAATGAGGAGGAAAACATACCCTACTTTTATATTTTTATATTTTCCAACTAATATAAAACGTTGAGGAATAACAAATAACCTTCCTCAAAGTCCTACGAATGATGCAATCAATACGTATAATATTTTAGAAGAAATTTAGCAACCTCTAAACTCTTCGTAATTAACTACATGATATTGTTTTTTTCCAAGATGATCCTTGCTCCTACCAAGATCCTCCCTCTAACCTATTCTCAATTAAGAGGAGACTAGTAAGCCTCCCATGAAATCCCTAAAACAACACCATATAGATTGAATATTGATAACTATTGTTATATTTAAACTGTTTTAAGGGGTTATTTTTCTCCCATAATCCACAAAATAAAATCACACATACCAAATGAATTAACTTGAAAATATGCATGTCATTTTTAGTATGTCCAACTGTATAGGGTTGATAAATTATTCATAACATCATCTTTGAACCCATTATTGTATGTAATCCACTACATATGCATGATATAAAAATAAGAGCTCTATCTTAACTGGAAACTTATGAAACACCCTGAAGTCTAAAAATCTCTCATACAAAAAATTTCAATGATATTATACCTGCATCGAATCCATTATATGCAAGAGATGTGATAAACATGCGAGTTAGTCAATAATCACACATATCAAATCCTTACTACTATGATTCTAAGGCATCCTAATCAAAAATTCCATACCAATCTCATCATATTTCCATTTTCATATTTGTATGGACTATAGAAACACAACCTATCTCTATTGTCTTCCATGATCTTCACACAAGTGTAGCATTGATATTCAAAACCCAAAATCGATTATCTCATTCTCCACCACTATTAATGATATCTAAAGTCACAATATATATTCATAGAATCATGGTTATTTGAAAAAACCAAAAAAATCTATTTAAAATTAACTATTTTCTCATGAATTTTAGAAAAACAATTTAAACATGAATGTGATGAACCTTATTAGAAGGTTGAGACCAGTCACCCGATGTCCCCCCCCACCAAAAATATACCTTTTAAAATAATGAAACTCTACATCATTATGATATATAAGGTGAATATATCCTTTCATTAATGTTCCCATACATAAAAAATCATTAAATACCCACCCATTATCTTTTTCTTATTCCAATAGAATCTCATCAAATAAGCTATGGAAAAACCACTCTTCCACTAATTTTCCTCTTCTCGTGTAAGTAATTTCCTTCTAAATGAATTTGTGACCATATTCCCTATATTGGGTGTGTTGTAAATATAAATATAAAAGTTATTATGGTACTCCACCCAATGATTCTGTATCAATTTGAGAACACTCTGAGTGGAAATATACTTCTGAGTCATATGTTATAAATACAATGTCAACTATTTCCTCAAGAGGAAATGGTGTTAATCCATTTGAACATGTATCAATAACACTGACTCATGGTCATTAGTTGGATTGTTTATCTCATAAGGTGTAAATGAAGAGATCCATAGGGTACCACCTATCTATCCTATATCAGAATAAAGCCAAACCCAAACCCAATCCTTAGGAATTATAGTATTAATAATAATAAACACCTGCCTAAGGGAGAATCAAGACAGGAGTTGATGTGTATATCACGTTTAACTCCTTAAAGGAAATCTATAACTGATCACTCAAAATAAGAGTTTCAAAATTATAGGTAAAATCTACCATAGAGGATGAGAGCAAAAATAATTCATGAATAATGAAACTATAATAAAAAACTAATAAAAAGAAATGTAACATTTCAAGAACCTTTTGAGGACATGTTCAAAAAATAATTTCAAAAACCTTTTGGGATATACTAAGATATAAATACAAGAAATTATATGTCCCAAAAATTTCATCTCATGAATCTTGAACTAAAATTTAGATAGATTTATCTTCTAATAACATTTTCTTATGATTTCAAGGAAAATACTAAAATGATAATCATAATACTTCTCTAAAAATGAATAAAAAAGAATGTCACCCACAAATAAATCCATGTAAGAATCCCAGAATTGATATATTATATTTTTTATCAACACTATAAACCATAAAATTGCATTATAAATGATGAATTGAATTAATAATTACCTATAATTCATGAACCTTTTCCTAAACATCATTTTATAATATCTTCCTCTCATACACTCCATAGATGATTCATTGATCTTAGATCAGTTTTAATAAGCCATTAAGCCTCCATAAGATGATAATAAATGTCATAAATCCTATGAAAGGGTTAGTTTTTCCTGATAGTCACTTGGTCATGTTTTTAATAATCAATGAGATGTTGGATACTATCATCAATCTTTTTTTTAGAAATCACTAATATTGGATAATGAGAAACAATAGGAATTATAAATCCATTATCCTTATCTTCTAGATTCTAAAAAAATAATTCTTTCAATTCAACTATATCTATATGGTATGAAGTTATAAAAGGGGTCTCATTCCAAGAAGAAAGTCTATAGAGAACTCTACATCCAAGTATGATGTTGATCCAGAGAAATAATCTAGAAAAATAAATATTAACCTATCAAAACCACTATAATATTACCATAATAACATGGATATATAACATAAATAAACTTGTAAAAAATATAGAAAGATATTATCTTGGAATTAAAGACAATGTGACCTTACCTTGCTAACCAAAGATAGTACTCAACTTGAACGATGTGAGTGAAATCATTAGTAGAAGGAAACTATAAATTACGATTTCAATAATCACTCTATTATATATAGTTAATAATTTAATTAATTCCAATGATATGATCCAAAATTTAATATTCAATAACTAAAAAGTCCCATGTAGGTTCATGGACATAAATTATTCCCTATAGCTTAGAACATGTGAATCCATTTAGCATCTTCTCTCTCAAATAATTGGAAATATTAATAAAGAATGGAATAGTATTAAAAATAAAAATTCATAACATATGAATAATATATGAGGAAATAAATGAATGGGTTTCACCTATTTCAAAAAATAAATTACTATATAAGGTTCTTATGAACACCATAGCTCGTCTTACCTCTTTCTCTTTTAGTTCACACTGTGATACATACTAAATCCCAACCTGACCTATCATTTTCCCCTCTACATGAGTGTCACCATGTACATAATGTTTATATCTTTCCCCGTATGTTTTTTCATGTCCAAAAAAAGATCCCATGGTGACTATGGATCATACTCAACATCCCTCAGATGATTTGTCAAACAAATATTTATGATGACTAGATTTGGAACAAGTGTTTTAATGTCTAGTTGTAATGTTATAATAATGTGTGTGCAGAACGTTTTTTCCAATCTAGTAAAAGATGACATGATTCTAATCAGATGTCCATTATTCACTACTTTAAACATCTAAAAAGTAATCTTCCCACTTCATTCTCTAATGATAACTAAATTCTTGATTCCTCCCACTATCTACAAATACTTATAGAGAATTTTCATCCCATATATTCCATCCTGAACAATATCATACATGTTTCCAATTTCTATATAGGTGTATAGAAAAATAATAATTAGAATATATTTAATTTATTCACTAATTTTTTTTGGGATCCTCTGGTCCTTGATATAGTAATTAGAAACATGCTTTGGAGACATGCTCCCATACTCTAAAAAAAATTGGAATGATCCATGATAGAACTATCTATCTTGTTTAAGCTAAGAAACTCTCAATCCATCACTTCTTTAGAGTATTAGGATATAAATTTTGATTGATGTATTCCATGATTGTATTCAAAGTGCTATCTTCATGAAACTATGCATGTATAGTAGATTCCCTCGACATCCATTTCAGAAGATTTATAATATACATGGATAATAAAAATACGTAGTCCTTTATGGTTTTCAGAAGTTTTAAAATTCCCTCAAGTCACTCAATCCATTCATCTACATCATCTGAACCATTTTAAACCTAAATTATTGGTTGATCCTACTTAGAAAACTGAAAAATCATAGTCCACCATTAGTTTAGGTCCAAAATTGGTGACTATTCCTATATATTGGATCTTATGGATGATAGTATCACCCAAAATAGAACAGGTATAATATTTCAATTTAGGTACTACATTATTCCCTCCTCACAAAAAATCTATATTATTTTTATAGTGGATCCATACAGTAATAAATAGCATATAAACCACTTAGAACAAAATTTTATTCCTTTAACCATAATGGAATATAATTAACTAAATCTAAATCTTTAAAACCTTAACAAAGAACACTAAAAAACCCTATACCTCCCATGTAAACATGCTTCATTTCTGGAATGTGACCTCGCTAGACACACCGACACCCTACCACTAATGGTTATATTGTTCTACCTCTATATATAGTGGACACTCATACATATGAGAGTGATACATAAATTTGAACATAGGATTTAAAATAAAAAGATCCTACAATATTAATATTTAATTGTACAACCTATGTGAACCCATCATTTCACATGAATTGGATAGAAACAAGGCCCATGTTGTGTTACCAATTTCCATTTGGTAGATACAACTAACTGGGTATCATTCAATTGGTATATATTAATGATTTTCCACCAAATTATTTATAATAAGATAGAAACCAAAAATACTACAAAATTAGAATGTCAAAAAATATTATAAGTAAAAAAAATATTAAATCCAACATTTGGATAATATGATCTCACAAAAAAAATCATAACCATCAGATGTGGAACCCCAAACAACCAAATGGTCTACTACCTTTATCCAAACCCACTAGTAAGTAACATGACCAAAGAGATTCATCCCAAAAAATACATTATTCAAATTACATGTATCTTATAATATCATGACTATAAATATCCAAATGAAAATTTAGGGTGTGATCAAATATAGTGACCCAAGCTTCACATAAATGTATATTTCATCTTTTTAGATAAATATCTATTACATTACACAAACACACACTTAAGGACCATGTTATTTATGTATCATTCGAAATTTGGAACACAATTTTATTAATTCATGAAATTTCTTGCATTTAACCCAAAAATGCATCACACAACTACTAATCCTACATAAATACATTCTTAATAAACTAGGGAAATAAAACATGAAAAATTGTCATATCAGATTCTCATTAATGGTAGAAAATGTAAATGTATAATCATAACATGAGAATCATGGTACGATAACATGAGCATAACATTTGAAAACCATACCCTACATATTAGGGATCATAATCATGAGTCATGATATAGAGATTAGAAAATCATTAGACATGAATCATAATTGAATCAATCAAAAAGAGCCATGACTACCCATCATTTTCATAGGATATTTAATTCAAGAATAAAAATATGCAAAGAATGAATTATTTCAAAGTAACACCCCCAAGAAATAAATAACATGCCAAGATTGGGATAAGAACCCATGTGTATGATTTGGACATGGTATAAACTCATGTGTACCCTATTGATTTGAGAATATAATGGTACTCTCATGTTTATCAGTTTGGATAACCCTTTATGTACACTTGGAGATAATATAACCTTAATTATTTCCAAATACATTGGAGGGAGATGTAGGTCTTTCCAATCATATAATATGTACATTTTTGGCATAAGATCAGAGAACATTTGGAATATCCGAGATTGTGAAAATATATGGTATTGAAAAACAATTATTTATATAATAAATTTTCCAAATGAAATTAGTTTCCTAATCATTTATTCGTCTCATTAATGCCTAACTATTGTAAAAATAAAATAGGTTTCATAATAATTTTTTCATGGTATACCCCACGGATGAAAAATAGATTTAATAAAAATATTTTAATCATAAAACATTACAAAATTGAATAAGAGTGTCATGCATTGTTAATATCCCCAGTAAATAATATGTTACATCAAAGGATGTAATCATAGATAGAAAATCATTTTGGAAGATAAATTGATTTTAACATTTCATGGGGAGGATAAATATTCTATAAAAATAATTTTTTTTAATACGCACTATATTTTTTAATACTTTTATTTGAAAATAAACATGAAATATTGTCGTGGATTCATTAAAAATAATTTAAATTATTTATTAAAGAATATATAATTTCCACTTCGATAAAACTTTTTAAAAAACACGGTTTTAGAAGGAAGAGTGTTTTTTAATGAAGAGAGAAATAAATTCATGTTTTTTTAAAAAATATTTGGATGTTAGGAGTATATAAAGAGATTAAAATGAATTGATCCAATGTATTATCATGAAATAACCATATGATATGAAAATTCAGGAGTTTATTGAGAGATTTTATCATATTATTATGTCACATAAATGATTTTCATTTTATGTATTTTTATTGATTATTTTGGTTTTACATTTTCCCTTTGGTTTCCCCTTGAGTTTTAGGTGAAAATTTGATACTTAGGGGCCAATAGTAGGTGGCACACTATTTGAATACGATTAGGGAAAATCATACACCCATCCTCAGATATTCATGTGGCCAAATGCCATTTTGGATTGTACAGAACCACATGGTTAGTGAATGGTTAGTCAAACTGTGCGGTTATACTGTGCACCTTTTTCCTACTAGGCTGAGTGGGGTTCACAGTTTGGAATCCCATGGGGGATAATAATGTGACATGTCTAGGTAATTAAAATGATTAAAATTACCTTTCTATCCTCTTCAATTTTAACCCTAAATCACCCCTATTCCACCCAATCAATGATTTCTAGCAATAAGAGCCTCATACAAGCTTCCATAGACATATTGAGCATAATTCCCTAGGTGTTTATGGTGTGGGAACATCATTGAATCATCATGTAATCCTTAATCCTCTTTATTGATCTCACTTTCTAAGGATCGTTTTCCCTCTCTATGTTGTTCCAATTTTCCAGAAGGTTTCTTGAAATAAGAAGAGTTTAATATGACTTTCTAGTTATATATTGATGATTATTGTTCAATCATTCCTTGATAGGATCTCAGGGTGGTTCAATTGTGTTTTCACACTGATTTCTGGAGGTTTACATGTGTGAGGTAGGCGGTTCCTTGATTTTACATTATTAGATGATTTTTTCCAACATTATTGATTATTTAAATGTGTTATGTGGATTTTTTTTGGTGTGTAAATTTTTTTTAATGATTTTATAATACACATTTGAAAAAAGGGATTTTTATAATTAAATTGGTTGATTACCTTTTTCCTTCTTTTGGTGATTCCTGAACATATTTAATGCCATGTATAAAAGTTTTGAAATGTATTTTTAAAGGTATTTAATGTTGAAAATATGACGATTGTTGATTTTACAAGTGAAATAGGGTATGTGTTATATGTTCTTCCTTGTTGTGAACCTATAATGAGCCTTTAAATTGTGAATAATTGTATATAAATAGTTCTATTATGGAAATTATTTTAAAAGGGTACATTCCCATGGAGGTTTTTGGATTACACATTTGTTCTTCTTATTGTATTTGAAAATATATTTCATAAATTGTGAAAGTAGTGAAAAATATATTTCCAAATGGTTTTGGTATGGTTTTGTAATGTAGAGCTGTTTTGATGATGGAAAATTGTGTTTTACTTACATGTTTTGATACATGAGTCATATGTGAAATGTGAAATCAATGACTTTCTTTTGTGATTGTGATTATTGGACTTTTTATTTTAAATTGATGATTTGTGAGATATGTGAAATAGAATTTGAGCACAAAGGGAATCTTGGGTATCTGGGTGGGGGAACTATAACTAGTATGGTAGTTGATTCCTATGTGGTCGAGGCCTGATTCCTATAACATGATTAATAATTGAAACACAAACCAAACATGTGATATGATTATAGATTAACAGGACATTGGATTCGATTTTATATAGTGTTTCATTAATGAGAATGATATTAGACCACATGAACTATGGATTGGATAATTTTTTTGGGCTCATATATGAAAATGTTTTTTGTAGATGAGTAAGAGGATTTTGATCACTAAGGTAGGATGTTTCTTGGGTTCTTCTAGTACTAGTTACCTATAAGTGTGTACTCATGATTATCTCTTGTAAAATGATTCTTATGTGATATGTTTCTAGACATTTTATTTTGGTAGACCTTCTTTATATTTTCAATTCATGAATGCTTATTTCTGAAATGAGTTTTCATTAAAATTAATTTCATGAAAATGAATATTTTTTAATGTTTTTTTCAAGATGTTTCAAATGTTTTTATAAAAGTGATCATGATATTTATTCTTATAATGTTAAAACAAGGAATATTGTTTTTGGTTTCCATCCTACTTGACTTTGATTCACACCCAACCTAATACTTTGGGAGTGTTTAAAATTTTTTGTCTATAACCTATGTAAAGGAAATATGTATCATGGTGATGGTGGATCCCATTTCTATAGTTCAACATCTTTACGTTTTTTATAGTGGTTTCTTGAGGGTTCCATCCCTCATCTAACATGGAGGTTTTTTGGATAGTTTTTTCACGTTTTGTTGTAGTACATTTTTTACGTTATTAAACATTGAATTTTAAAATTTGTATGCCCCGTTATTTTATGATTATTAGTTATTGTGATATTTCCATTGGTTTTTTGTGCTTATTAAAATGGGTGAAATTATTTCTAAGAATATTATTGATACTAAGGCACTAGTTTCTAGCCATAGGGATTAGGAATGCCCTTTGGGTCATGCCATGAATCTGGTTGGGAGTTGTGTTGGATGGTAACTCATATTGGTTTGTGAGAAAATTATATTAGAACAGATCATGATCATTTTGTTCAAGTTAATTGGGGAGAGTGTATATATTTTTCAAATCTATGATTTTTGGGGCTTGAGGTTATGGTAGAGAGTAGGGTGTCTCGCTAATATACCTGTTGACATTACTCCAGTATCCATGGGATTTTGGGATTTGATTTGGCATCTCACTTAGGTGAGATGTACAGGGAGCTGACTGTATGTAGACACTGTGTGGGGTGGAATGGATTTTTTATCCTTATTATTGTAATGGATTTTGTTTTTTCTAATTCATGGAAGTGTTTGATAATTTTTCATTTTGCAGAAAGTTTTTCATTATTATTATCGATGGTTGTATTGATGGGTTTTCCTCATTTTCTATTGTTATAGTAAAAGGACTCTTGGGAGACTTCCTTTAAAACCATGATAATATGCTATAGATATATCACTCTCACCAATATATCATAGGTTAGATTAAGCGATGGTTTGGGATATTGAATCATTGAGTCAAGGAGCGGGCTATGACCCTACTCAAATTAGGGAAGTCAAAATATGTCCTAGAAAGGATGATTATTTAGAGATCCTCAAGAAAATGTGTCCTTCATTTTGAGGTATCATGAAAACATTAAAAGTTGAATAGTTACATGAGAAGATAGAGAGGATTATCAAATTACCATATACTCCTCAGGTAAATATATTGTAAACTGGTTTGTTCATGTTGGAAGGTCCAACTTGGAAGTGGTGGGACTTAGTGGTGAAAGATGGAAATCATGAGAAGATGAGTTGGATTGATTTCATGGATAACTTTATTGAGCAGTACAGTCGAGAGATTATTTCCCTCACCAGGTCCCACAAGTTTTTGGTTCTTTCCCAAGTATATATCTATGTATCTTTGAAAATCTAGTTTGAAACATTCTCTTGGTCATTTCTATTGAGGAGATGGTGGCTCAGAAGTTCAATATAGGGGTTTGTCCATATATTTGATCATAGGTTTTCTTTTTCAAGGTAAGATTTTTTTATAAGGTGGTCAATCATGATATAATGTTAAAAATTGATCATAAAAGAATGACTATTTTCACTGGAGAAGTATTAGATGAAGGAAGTGGTTGTTCATCCAAGAATAAAAGTTATCCAGTCGAGTAGGGGATGAAGGGAGGTGGTAGTTTAGGCCATTCCTCTAAGTTTTCTTCATATGTAGAATCCAACACTTTTTCATTTGTGCACCATCGGTGTGGAAATATTGGGCACATAGGACATTCATGTTCAATTTCACCCAAACCATTCCACCAATATGGAGTTATGAATCACTTGTAGTGAATTTTTTGAACATAGTGCCCATATTCGAGTGGTGTAGGGTATGTGGATTCTAATGGGATGACATACTAGTTTGAAAAATCTTGGACCACGAGTTCATGGGTTGCATGTAATTTGATAAGGGATGGATCAACATCTGGGTAGAGTCAATCTATGGTAGAGCCACAAAATAGTGGTCAATATTATGCTCAGGTTGTGATGAGGAATCTCCATGTAGTGGATTGAGCACCAATGGAATTGGATGTAGTGTTTACTATTGTTCGAGGTACATTTCCCATTACATCACCATTAGTAGTTGTTTTGATTGACTCTACTTCTTTTTTTACCTTTAATTTCTACCAAACCTATTGATATGTTAATGTTTCCAACCAATATTATGTTGTTTGCAATGGATCTAGTAAAGCCACTTGGTAAGAAGTGATAGAAAGGTTTCATATGTCTATCTTTTGCACTCACAATGTTTGGGGTCGATTTGGAATAGAGTTTTATAGTATTATAGAAGTAACTCTGTGATACTATCATTGGTAGTGATTTTATGGTTCATTTTTAGGTTCATTCGATTTCCATAGATGTTGATTGTGTATTGTGAAACCTGAGGGAAGTAACCATATTTTTCAGGGACAATGGGATCCTTTATTAAGTCTTGTTGGATCAACACTTCTATAACATTGAATCTCTATTTTCAGATCTCATTTCCCATGTTGGAGGATGATGATGATGTTCATAAGGGTGTATTACCTCTTGTGGTGGATGAGTTTCCAGATGTCTTCCAAGATGATTTTTCATGTTGTCCTTTTGAGTGGTATCTAGAGTTTTCCATTGAATTCGTGACAAGAACAAATCTGGCATCTCTTACATAATTTCTTATGGACCCCATAAAGCTTATAAAATTAGTGAAACATCTAGATGATTTCTAATATATAGTATTCATTTGGCCGAGTGTCTCTCCGTGGTCTGCCATAGTTCTTTTTGAAAAAAAGTATTGATGGATCTCTCTAGATTTAAATTGATTATTGAAATTTGAATAAGATAGCAATAAATGAATGTAACATTTTCCCCAAGTTGGATATAATATTTTTTATATTAAGGGGAATGGTGGGTTTCTAATATTGATCTATGTTCTAGAAAATATCATGTCATAATTAGAGGTGCAGATGTTATGAAAATAGACTTTCAAAGAAGGTACAAACATTTTATGTATTTGGTCATGCCTTTAGGCTTGAAAATTCACCAGTGGTATTCATTGAACTCATGAAAATGGTTTTCCATCATTTCACAAGATCTTTTTTAATGGTATTTGTTGACGAAATCCTAGTGTATTTGGGAAATGAAGAGGAGCATGAGTGGAATTTGTAGATCATGTTGGGAAGTCTTCCAAATGATACTGGTAAGGGTCATTGGTGTGCGTTGATGCATGATGATCATATAGTGTCTTATGATTTACACTAACCCCTATCTCAATAAAATATTTATCAAAAATAGGACTAGGATTTGTCTATGGTGATGCATTCCCCAAAGGCGTTGTGTCCTTATATTTTTTGGGAGATATTTGTATTTTATTCTGATCGCAAGAGCTTAGCCTATATTGTCTTCTTATAAAATCTTAATTTGAGGCATATTTATTATGTTGTGTACCATCGTGGGTTCTATTTTGATATTGTGTGTACCCCTGGCAAATGTAATGTTGTGGCCTATGATTTGAATAGAAAATTTCCAATGAATTCATTGAAAAAGTCCATTGAGGAGTGGTCCTTGATGGGTCATCTTTCTTAAATGCAACTGTAAACCATGTAAAGTAGTGTAGTTGGGTAAATGGATAATGTGTAACTAAAAACATTTATTTTAAAGTTGATTCACCAAGAGGATCCATGTGATGAATTTTTTAGTAGTTTAGGATGTTTGTAAATGGTGCAGAAATGCCTTATGATGGGTCGTTGTCTCCTAATGTAGTTTTGTACTTCAAGGGTCACATAGTGGTTCCATTATCATTAAGGGAGGAGGGTTATCTACATAGAATTTTTTCACAGTGGTCCATTCATCTTGGTGCTATGAAGATATACTATGTCATATGTTAGCAATTATGGAGGCCAGCTATGATATGAGATGTAGCAAACTTCATATCGCAGTGTTATACATGTCAGCATGTTAATGAAGATCATAAAAGGCCCTCTAGTTTTCTCCCTCAACTTCCTATTCCAACATCAATGTGGGAATATATCACCATGTATTTAATTTTTACTTTTCCTCGTACACCAAGGGGGAAGAATTCCATCTTGGGAGTGATTGATCATCAGACCAAATTGGCCCATTTCATTCCATTCAATGTCCTTGTTTTTGGGGTAGAGAATTTTAAAAGAGTCTTATGAGAAAGTAAAGTTAATCATACATTTCTTGATAGATCATATTCATTAAATTTCTTATTCCTATTATTGGTTCAAAGGTTTTTAGTTTTCTACGTGTGACTAGGTGTTTTTGAATGTAGCACCTCGTTTGGGTCATCATTGTTTGGGTAAGAATGGGAAGATAACGTTGAGGTATATGGGAACTTTTCATATCACTAAGATAGTTGGTAAGGTGAAATAAAATTTACCTTTTTTATTACTGTTGATGGAAATTCAAAACATGTTCCCTGATTTCCAGTTGAAAAAGTACAACTGAGATCCCTATCATGTGTTGAATTGGGAAGAGTTGTAATTAGAGTATGATTTGTCACCATTTAAATGACCGATATTGATTTTGGATTCATAGGTGGATGTGATTTAAGGGAAGTCTATTCCTTTTTCCAAGTTCATTGGTAGCATGGTTGTGTTTTCATGACACATGGGATCACTAGACTTGGTTTTAAATATAATGTCTATTTGTAGTCCATGGTCAATCATTGGAGTGACTTTTCAAGGGTGGAAAACTGTCGTGGTGGGGAGAATTTTCACATCTGTGATTTTATTTTGAGTTATATTCAATTTTTTGTTGTTTTACATTTCTCTCATGGGTTCCCAATGAGTATTTAGTGAAAAAAATTTATTTTGTGATTAACAGTAGGTGGTGCTTGTTTGGTTTATGGTAAGGGGAAATTGGAGCTTCAATCCTTATGAACATGATGCATCTAAATGTAATTTTTGATATTGGTGAAATGAATGGATAATGCATGGTTAGAAAAACCATGTGGCTTTTTCCACCTAGACATTTAGGAGCTCAAGGTTTTCTCATTGTTTTCCAAACCATGCGAGAAAATAATGTGACTTTGATAGGTCATTAATTAGTTGAAAATTTACTTTATACCCTCTTCTATTTTAACAATAAATCACCCCCAATCCACCCCATTTGGTATTTTAAACCATGGGAGTCTCCTCCATGCTTCCACAAACCTCTTTTGAATCATTCCGTAGGTGAGTTTGGTGTGGTAACTTCAATGAGTCATCATTCAAGTCCATCTCTTGTTGATTTCTCACTCATTATAGGGGGTTTCTTCCCTCTTTATTGACATCCTAATCTATAGAGGTTTTTTTGACCTAAATTGGATATAATATTGTTTTTTTAGTAATATCATATGATTATTGTTTAATCATTCCTTTTTAGGGTCTCCTGGTGGTGTGTTTGGGGTTTCTCACTGATTTTTATATGTTTCCATGCATGAGGTAGGTGGTTCTATGATTTTACATTGTTAAATGATTTTGATATGCTTTCCTAAGTATTTAAATGTGTCATGTGGAATTTTTTGCTGTGGTAAATTTTTTTTGGAAGGGTTTTATTATTCACATGGGAGTAAAATGGATTTTTATATGTAAAATGGTTCTCTACTTTATGTTCTTCTTATAGTGTTTTATGAAAATGTTTTATGCCCAGTATAAAAGTTATGAAATGTATTTTAAAGGGATGATAAGTGAAATTGTTGTGAAAGTTTATTTTCCTTGTGAAATGTGATATGTTATTTATTGGATTCATTGTTTTTCACCTTAAATGAGTCTTTGAATTGTGTATTGTGATATATAAATTGTTTTGTTATGAATTTTAATTAAATTGGGTCCTTTCTCATGGAAATGTTTGGATTTCACATGTGTTCTTATTTTTAGACTTCATATGATATTCCATAAATTGTACATGTGGTGAAAAATGTATTTCCAATTTTTTTGGGAATTTATATGTACTAGAATGTTGTTTTTTATGAAAAATGTTGGTTTCTATGTGAGTTTTCAGAATTGGATAAAATGTGAAATGTGAAAGTGTTTATTTCCTTATGTGCATGTGATTAATAGCATGTGAATATGATGTTTATTATTATAGAGATATTTGAAATTTAATTTAGCAAAAATATAATCTTAGGTATCTATTTTACGGAACTAGATCTAGTATGTTAGTTTGTTTAGAATTTTTCAAGCCTCATATTCAACTAGTAGGATTGATTATTGAAATACTGAGTTAACATGTGACATGATTGGAGACAACTAAAGGTTTGGATTGGATCCTCTCTATTGGATAAATCATGAGAAACTGGTTCTACCACTATAAATTTGTATTGGATCCTCTCTAGTTTCTCATTCATGAGAACATTGTTAATAGTTGAGTTTGAGGATTTTGATAACTGATGTACAATGTTTGTAGGGTATCTTTAGTGATATTTTCCTAAATTAATTTACTAATTCCTCTCTCTTGTGACATAATGCTTATGTGATATGGTTATAGCTATCAGATTCAAACAGACATTGTGTATAATTTTTATCAAGAAAGTTCATTGGAAAAACGGGTTTTCAGTGAAAAATGTTTCTAGAGAATGTATCCTTTAAATTTTTTTCCTCAATATGTTTCAAATATTTTTATAAAAGTGTGCATGTTAATTTCTCTAAAAATTTCATAGCATGGAATTTTCCTTTTTGGTAAAATATAATTTGTATTTGGATCAGACCTTTCATACCCCTTTGAGTAGTTGTATACATTGTTTTTAATGATCGATGTATAAAAAGGATTCATCATGGTGATCATGGACCTGATTTCTAGAGTTCAACATCTTGTAGGTGTTAATGGTGGTATCCCTAATTTTTCATTGCAGTTTTTATGATAGTATTGAGTTTCCCTTCAGTTTCAGTACCTTTTGATATTTTTTAATTTTTTAAAATAATAAATTTCAAAAAATTTATGCCCCAGTTCATTAATCTTATTAGTAATTTTGATGTTAACTTCCTTTGGTAGTTTCAGCTTATTCAAAAGTGTGAAATCACTCCTAATAATAATTTTGATACCCATGCATTGGTTTCAATCCCTTGGGTATTGGAAACTCCCTTCGGGAAATTCCATGAAATAGGTTGGGTGTAGGATTGGATGGGTTCTTTTTTTTGATAGATTATATCATTGAGTTCATAAAAAAATAATCTCAATAAACGATGAGACTGTAACTTAAAACCATTTCCACATTGGTATCTTTAGATCATAAGACCTGGGAAAAAAATAAAAAAAATCCATAAATATATTGAGAAAAAATATAATCATGACATTACCTTTCAATAGGGATTTATATACACCTTATAAGATAATACAAGTTGATAATATAAAATATATCTTAAGGAAGAAAAATTTTGAAACAAAGAATTTAACAAATTGGTAAAATTTTAACCATAAACACCATGAAATATTTAGTTTAAAATGTATATGTAAATAAAAATAATTTTAAGTATAATATTCATTAAATAAATTAAAGGGATATACATAGACAACATAAATGAAACTATTGGTGAATATGGAATGTGTCTTTTTGAAGAAAACTTGAGACATAAATCCCTTACTACTTTAGTAATCATTTGAATAATAATTCCCATAAAAAATAAAATGAAATATTAAATATTGGAAAAATAATTATATTAATTATGTAACATGTCAATGTTTATTTAAATACACTAAAAAAGAAAAATGTTCTGAATTGTCATATATCTCCCAAAAATAAAAGAGAGACTATAAATCTCTTTCATTAAGACACAAATTTCTTCATACTAATTTAATAATCATTTATAAAAATTATATTTTTTATAGATATATTAAATAAACATTAAAAAATATATATTTCTGTATATTATTCAATTTTTTCCTTTTATTATCATTTTATTAAAAATTCCACGTTAAAGTAACGTATCGGTAATAACCACTTTTTTGGATAAGCTTTGATTTTTAGTTAATATTCCTATAAAATTGATCATTGTTATCTTCTCCAAAATAATAATGGTGAAATAATTATAATAAATATACCTCAATTGTACTTTTGTGATCAATTAAGAATTATTTTTTAAAAAATGAAGTATTTTACAATCATTGAGATGGTTGGTTGAACGTACTCATGATTAAAATTTCCATTTAACATAGATAATTATAGAAAGGAGGTGAGTAACATAATATCATTATATAATAATAATAATTTAAAAAATAAAATAAAATTTTATTACATATAATTATATATAACATCCATGTTTTGTAGTGATGAAAATATCTTTAAATCGCTTTGGGAATGTAGTATTCCAAATGTACATGGACGACATTTTCATCGTTCACTCAATGAATTGGTATGAAATAAAATGAAAAATTATCTTTTAATAATGATAAATATTTCATTAATATAAAAATTATATCATTTATATAAAATATATTTATTTATAGTATCCTTATTATGTTCCATGTGAAGTATAGAGAAAACTAATCACATCTCTTCATGAGGAGGTAGTATGTCGCACACACGAATGATGTTATCATATCCCCAAAAGAATGGAATTAAAAAAATGATAAAATTACTCCATATGTATTATTATTATTTATATACCATATATATAAATTACATACATTACCATTCCCAACTGGGAGACATGGTAAAGGAATATCAAATGTCATCAGTTTCACGAGGTGGTAATCCAATGTACACATGAATGATGATTTTCTAACCCAACTGATTGAAATAGATATGGATGTAATTCAGAAACAAACATAAAATAATATCAAACTATTTAATATTTTATGGTTATCATATCCTCATGGTTTAATAATAATTTAATGTGGGGGATGAAGAAATAAGAGAAAAATGCCCACTGAAAAACATCACCTCTTCTTCAGGTAGCATCCATTGTTCTGCACAAAAATCCTTAATATGTTGGAATTTTTAAAAAATAAGGAATATCGGATGAGTATAGGTATTTTGGTAAATTAATGGGTCAGGTATTGGAAGAAAAAAAATGGTTTGAATTTGTCTAAAATAAAGGAGAGGGGTAACCTTTTTAAATTCACGTTAGAGGAAAATTTTAATGTTTTAAAAGTAAAATATATACCCCCATTTTTCACAATAAAATAGGTAAATAATGGATTTTTATTGATACATAGAAATTATATGTTCTCAATATTTCTAAAAAAATATTTGTATATAATTTTTTGGTAATTTTAACCCTTATCATTTTAGATTATACGCCATTATTCATATTTTTACCTTAAAAAAGGTATTTAATTTTCAATGTTTTCACTATTCAATATCATCAAGAATTACATTGAAAATATTTTATAATATAAATTATGATGATTCGAAATATGGAATCCATTTTATTAAAATCAATTCATATAATTGGAAAATTTTAATTTAAAATTAATATAGTAGATGTGATGAGGAAGTGGGTTTTCAAAGAGAAAACGTTCAAAATTTTACAATGTTTATATATCCAATTCATATATGAATACGATTAAATTTTTTTAAATAAGATAAGTATATATATATATATATTTTTAAAATTTAATTTTAAAACAGTTCAAAAAATATGTAACTTTATATAAAATTTAAAATTTTAATTTATCAATTAAAATTCATTATTTTTTATTATTCATTAAAAACGTATCATTTCATAAAATTCAGAAAAAATGATCTTATTTTAATTTTCAAATGTCTTTTATAAAATTAACTTTATTTGTTGAAATAAATTTTTTATATTTTTCAAAAATTATTTACAATATAATTGTTCTAAAGGTGACCAAATTTATCTTTAGATAAATAATGTTTTTAAGCATAAAATTGGATTTATTTTTATCTATTATCTTGAAAAATAATAAGATGAATGTCGAACATTTTATTGAATATATAATAAATTAAAATAATTATCCAAATTTGTTTTGAATTATTTATTTATGAAAGTAGTGTTTTATTTCAAGAAAGTGTTTTTTGGAAATAGATTTTAATTATTTTCAAGTAGTTTTTATTTTATTCTAAATTATTTGTTCGCCATATAATTCATTTTAAATAAATTTTAAAAAACTATATTTTTTATTATTTATTTAATCTTATACATTCTCGTGATTCTAATGGTTTGGTGATGATTATCATTTTAAATTATAATGTTTCAAAAATATTTCACATTATGATTAAAATAAATGTGGCTTGTAATGAATTCTAAGCGTGGTGTTTTATGAGATGATACCCAAACACATTATTTCGTGTAATGAAAGATAAAATAAAGATCAAGTGTAATGAAAAATATCAAAAATATTAAATTTAGAAAATATTACATTTTATAAAATATTGGTATTAAATATTATACACCATTAAAATAATTTTTTTCATTTAAATTCATCTTAATCGTCAAACATTTAACATTTGAAATCTCCACCATGGAGAAAAAAATCATAAAAATTGTTCATAAAAATAATTTTGGAAAATAGAAATGGATATTATGATGTAATTTTGAATAACACAAATAGTGGTATAAAATATGAGAACATATGTGGGATGTGAAAACATGGATATAGATGATAAAACATACACCCAAATAATTATGAGGAGATATATAAAACATGGAGAGGATAAAAATTAGTGAACACAACACCATAATATAATGTAGCTTGAACAAGATCATTGATGTCCTAACAATTTATGATAACATTACTACATTTTATTTCATGATTATTTTCCCAATGTGATGTTATTCCTTTTCCATCAATATTATGAACATATTAAAATGTAATTACATGAAATTTTCTTCCATAGGCATAATTTCATCTTATGCTATTCCTATATCAATTTTAGCTTCATTTATTATACATTGATATGATATTTGTCTGGTTAATAGAACTAAATATGATCAATAATTGAACGATAATTCAATCCTTCTTTCTCTAGTAAGAAATTTTATCATTCGTAGTCAAATATGGATACATATCCATATGGCAGTGTACCAAATTAATCTATAAAACATCATCATAAAATGATTTCATAAATGGTTAACTATATATCCGATTTAAAATTAAAATTTATTAATAATTACACTAGATTTATCAAAATAAACATAACATAAATCCCCCCTAAATCATAATGTAACACTTTATTTTCACATACCAAACATGTGAATACATTCATAATTTATTCTCTTAAAACATAGTAATAAGATCAATTTCAATAAAAAATATTTAAAAACACACATTTCTATGCATTCCTTAAATAAAAAACATTTTATTAGATATATTTGTTAATTCCAAAAATGATGTAATGCCCATCAAAGATAGCATAAAACACTTTTTCAACAAGTCTGTTATCAATACAAAGGTAATTATAAATCACCAATTTACTTATTCATATCTAACATCCCTTTATCCTAACATAATTATTTCAATATTAGGATCATATAATGTGTTTTCTATCCCCCATTCTTGTGTTTTACATTAAATATAACATTTACATTAAATGAAATTACTATGATACGAACATCATTAAACAAATTATTTATAATCCTTAATGCAAACATATACTATTAAATAATTATATATTTCATTATTATATAATTCTAATAAAAAATATATTAATAATATCACTTATGTGTTAAACCATTATCTAGGATATATCATCTTATACATTACAAACTTTATCTGTTCATATGTCAATTTTAACCTCTTCAACATCAACAATAAAACCATTGCTCATATAAATATTCAGATTCTATTCCAGAGATTTCGCTTTAGGAAATTGATTTTTCATAATCCCTCTATATTAAACATTTGAAACATTCAACCATTAATTATATCCTAAGGATTCCAATATTCAAATCCATTATCTTAACTAGACTTTTACTTTTTTCCATAGGAAATTATTTCCATTGCATCAATAATTTCCACCCTCAAAACATCTTCCCATTCAATAGTGACATTCACATCGGTGCATCTTCGCACATTCTAGAAATATAGGTTACTGGATATTTCTTCCTCTATAGTCACCATTACACAAAATCTCTCTGAACTATATCATATTATTAATTGGTGAGTCGTAGAGTTGGTTAAGGTGCATATTTTTAGTCTTATTTTGTGATAAATGATTAGGCTTAAGCATAAAACCATCCCCCCCAATATTCATCTAATTAAAATAAATATTGGAAAAATTTCATCCCATTAAATTTTAACCTGGTTCCTTCAGAATCACACCATAACTAAAACCCAAATGCATAGTTTGAACTATAGTAATTATAGTATTTAACTCTATAATTAATAAAAAACAATCATGAGATGTATAAAACATGAAACCTTCTTTTCAATTGATGAATAATAAGGCCTCTCATATGTCATTCATAGTAATCATTTTTTTAATTCCATAGTGATCGTTTGCGAAAAGTTTGTGAATGTCTAATGCATATTCCTTGCGAGTATCAAACCATGGGTACAACAAAGTCATTTTTCATGTACGGGTTGTTGAACGAGTTAATATCAACATTCCATTTTTAGAGTTATCACCCCTAGGTGCCTCTATGCTAGTGTAAGATACAAATATAGTATCCAAACAGTGATTTAATTTCTTCGAAACAAAATCTTTATCTCTTACAAAAATTCCATTACATTTTCATATAGAGTGACTCATCCTTAATGTTATCCATAGACATGTCCCAAAAAATATTCTTATAAATATCTCTATGGATCTCAATTATTTTTTCTCATCGTAATTTAGTATGGATAATTATACCATTCCTCTGAATCCAATTGTATAGAGAAAATCTTCTCATAAAATGATACTGTAAAATTTTTTATAAATATTCATTACATTCCACATAAACATACCTGATGACCATAATAGTTTAGTTCATTTGGATTATTGTAAGAAAAACTACTTAATTCATGAAAGATGTTAAATATCACCCATAAATACTATACCAATATTGAACTCTTTAATAAAGTTATTCACAAAATTGTGAAGGGGAATATAACACCCCAAAAATCTATAGTATAATCATGGGATTCGATAGTTTGTATGACACGCAACACCAATCACGTAATGGAATATAATATCCTGAGAATTTATAATATATTTAATATTTAAAATAAATTAAATATCTTTTATATATTTTATATATTTTATTACATATCATTCTAAGTTATGCTAAATCAAACGCAACAACGAGTGTTGTTGATGTATTATGTTACATAGAAGACTGTGTTTCACTGAAAAACATTATATTATTAAAATATTATTATTTAATATAATAGGATATAAACTATCCTTTATATTAATTTTTATGAATTGGATTAAATTAAATATATAAATATTCAGATTACAAAAAATATAAATTAATTCATTGGTAACTAATTAATTATAAATGAATATGTGAACAAAGTTTATATAATAGGAATGTTTTCTGAAAACCATTTTAGGCTCAAAAAATCTATTTTATCATATTAAATTAAATTAAATACAATTATAGAGTGATATTAATGTAGTTTATATATTTTATAATTAATAAAATATTTTTATATTCACCCAAAATATTTTATTGGCATAACATAAAGTCAAAACCAATTTTATACATAAAATAGTATATTATAATTATGGCACATTTACCAACTTTTAATGGAAAACCTATTTTAGATCCAATTTTTGGATGTTATGTAAATATAATATCTCTAATTAAACTAAATGTTTTAATAAAAAACATAAACATTAGGTTATGATAGATTTTTTGAATTTTTTGTGATGTTTCATTAATAAATTAATATTAAAAAATATTTTATTTTAATTCAAAGCTACTTCTTCATTAGTTTTATTTGTAAGACTAAATTATAATTTTAATTATTTTTAAAGTATAAATAGATCAATTTTTATTTATTTAAACCAATTTTTGTAATTATAATAAATTTCTATTTGAAATTGGATATAAAAATTTAGTAATCAATTGAACGTTTTAACATTAAAAACATGCATTGGCATCCCCTATATAGGAATAAATTTTAATTAATTTATAACTGTTTTGTTATTGGAAATAGGAAAAATAGAATAAAATTTTGGAATCAGAAAAATTTTAAAATTTTTTATAAGGTAAATTATTTTAACTAATAATATTAGTGAATGTAATAAAAAATAATTATAATGATTAACGTGAAATTAAGATTAATAAATGAGTAAACAATAACCTTATGGGACCAAATGACCAATAAACATATCTGAAATCATTTTTTTTAAATATCGGCCCTATATTCGAATATATCTAATTAAAAACATTATCGAATCTTTTTACACTATAAAATACCTTCTTCACTCTAAAAGTGGGTAGAATCCCATTTCCAAATATTACAAGATTAATATTATCCCTCCACTATAAAAAGTTCTTATACCCTCCCACTTCCTCACACCCCTCAGTCCACATTAGATTGAAAATGATTTGACCAAATAGATCCCAAAAAATTACTCCCCTCATAATATAATCGTATCCTTCTGAATAAAGAAATATGTGGAATCCCTTTGGTGAAAACCAAAAGGAGTTACCTAAATAGGAGTTAACTTATTTCCTCAAACTATTTTGTTAAATTCCCTTTCATGACCACCTTAAATAATCTTATTTTATGAATATATAATAAAACATTTATGATAAATATATTGGTATCTTTTTATATTATTGTTTCTTCTTACACTTACACACACTTCCATCTAATGGGTAATGAACTTGTTGTTTATTTGCACCATGAACTACCGCCTCACGGAATGAAGTTGTTCATTTTTAAATTTAATACCAGAAATTTATGGTAATTCTGATTGAAAATCCATTTATATAAATCATATTTGATATTTATAATGTTCAAAGTTATATTTAATTCTTTTATAACACATACAATTATATTTTCCATTTTGTGTAAATATGATAATATCATTTGTGGAAGTGTGGACTACCACCCCCTCAGAGCGATGTGATCCATTCAAACTATAAATAGAATGTTTAAAGGATGGTTTTAATTAAAAATATGTAACATAAATTACATATATTTTACACGAGTGACATAATTTCATTGTTTAAATATATCTTATATCATTTTTAATTACCCTTTCACATACATAAAAAGTCATAACGTCGCTCGTGGATGTGTGGACTACCACCTCCCCGAAACAGTGTGATTCCTTTTATATCATAATTCAAATATATATATGTATATATAATTAAATAATATGGTGTATATTCTATTATGATCATTCTATGATGATTACTATTACTTAACATCGTTCCACAACTATCAATGAAAAAATGGAAATGATACTCATGTGTACGTACGACCTACTGTTTCCATGATTATAACATTGGATTATTTTCCATAACCATATTTATTTATTGTTTTGAAAATAATAATTCATTTATATATATGATAATTATTTCATTAAAAATTTTCATTAGATTCTAGGTAGTTATCAATTTAACCATAGTTGACCTACCGTATATTATTTGACACATTATCCGATTTTGGTCAAAACACCAGTTGTATACTTAATTTTCTATGTATATGTAAAAAATGGTAACAAGTGAAATAAAATTTACTATTAACATGAAATACTTTATCATGAAAATACATAGTTTAAATGATTTTGTTATTCTGTAATGTAAAGACACATGAGACAAGTCAGACTTAATGTAAGGTATTATCATCACACGTTTTACATAAATGAGATAAATTTCATGTTCACCACTTAATTATTTTGTTTTGTGTATATAAATTATCTTTTTATATATTATATCATTAATAATTTTATCTTCATGGTATTTGAAACTTCCATTTAATTTTTTTATACTATTATGATTTAAAATGTTTGAATGTGGTATGGGACAGTTTTAAATGTTTGATGATTCTTTGCCTAAAGATTTATTTTAAATTTATTTCATTTCAGTTAGATGAAATTATATGGCCATTGTATAATTAAACCTTTAATTTACTAATATTTTGGTTATTCATGAACTTTTTCTTGTATTCATACAATTTATCCACTCTTTAGAAATAAGAGTTTTTTAGAAAATAATTTAATGAAAATTTTCCTTTATTTCAAACATTAGATGTAGAACATATTTTCTTCTAAAGACCTTGTTTTATTAAAGAAATGTCAAAAAAATTTATGCTTTTTAGAATGATTCAGTAGATATGTTTTTACACATTGTGTATTATACCCATTTTCTAGATGAATCTTCATTTCTTTTTTTGAACTATACATTTTCAAACCTTTTACAGTGTAAAAGGAATGATCTTCTTAACTCCCAAGGTATGTAAAAATTTACCCACCATTATTTCATTGAATATACCTTTGAAATTTTAAAAGGTTTTCATTTATTGAAAAATTGTTTAAAAGTGATTTCCAAGGAAAAATATTTTCAAAATATTTTTCAAAATAAAAAGCATATATTCTTAAAGATTTTTTAAATATATTTTATATTATTTATATTCATCAATAAGAAAAACATTGTATTTTACTCCTCTTGGGATAAGTTGTATTTTTATTATCCTTATACTTCCTTTGGATATTATTGGATTGATTTTTCATGGCTAATTTTAACATTCACTTCCATGATTCGTTTTATTCCCCTTGAAATATTCAATTTCCTATGATCACTGATCATTAAGTTTCCACTGATTATCTTTATCTTTAATCAGGGTTTTAATCACTTTATAAATGGTATAACATTTTTTATATGAAGTCTGCTTTGAAGGTTATTTGATTATTTTAAGAAATATTTAAATTTCAGTATCTTCTAATCTATATGGATATTTGATAAGGCACATTATTAAATCAATTATTCTATATACAATGATCTATTTGGAAAGGTACGACATGGGTAGGTCCTGATTGTAGATATATCATTGATGGATCAATAGTGTCATGGGTCTAGTTAGTTGTATAGCCACCTAAGATTGTTTTTTTACTCAATTTTCTAAAAAGTTCTTTGAAAGGTCTTTATGGTAGTGGTTCCATGTACCTATGAAGCAAGGATTATAATAACTAATCATTTCCCTTATTTATTTTCTGTAATTGTTCATCCATGAGATCTTGTATAGACTTATATGTGGATACAATTATTTTTTAGTTCATTAAATTAATGTCATGTCTTTCAGTTTGTTACATATCAATATTAATTTTTACATATCTAGTTATTCGAATGGAATGGGTTTCTAGTTTTTACCAAGATATATTGTTTACAAACATCCATTCAGTTTATTTATTATATGAAATTTATGTTCACTTATTCACCTTTCCATATTTTTTATTCCCATTGATTTATTATTTATATTATTTGTATTACCCTTACTGATCATTTGATCTATCCCTTATTTTTCTCATTTCCCTAGGAATTGAAGAAGTATAATAATATTGTTATCCTTGAAAAAATATATTTTAATTACTGTGTTCATTTTTAAAACAATACTCATGTATGTATCAATTTTACCAAGACCACTAAAATGATCAGTCCTTTAGGATTTGATTCCTTATAATAATGGTAATATAATTTATAGTAGACAACAAGTCAAGGAGTCTGGGGTCGTGTCACTAAATTATGTATCATAGGAATTTTAGAAGTAACCATGGGAACAAGATTTAGGAAAACATAGTTAATTGAACATAACCCAAAGAGAGAATTTTAGGATAAGTATTGAATAAAACCCCTAGATTTTTTTAAGTATATATTATTTGGGTATTCCTAAAAATACATCCTTATATAGTTACAATAGGTGTACGTGGTTCTATCACATTTGTATATATGAGTAACAGCTCTGAAACTGTGTTTTTGGCTTGACTCGGCATAACCCAGTATTAGATAATGGGCTTTACTGTGAATCTTCTTTGACAGTTATAAGTAATATTCATAGGATAATTAACATTTTTTACAAACCATTATCAATAATCTTGAAAATGAATAACCTAGATTAATCCTAAAGTGTTTCGTAATGATGTTAAGGTTTCATGATTTAGAAATCCAATAAAATATATCATGGATAAACCATAGACCATGGTTGGACCTATTTGGAAATATATGGACAAATTATTTATGTATTATAGTTTAATTTAAGACTATAGTTAAAAGGATATTTAGTGATTAGCCTTATTTCCAGGATCGGCATAATATTAATTTTGAAAAAAAAAACAGTTTTAGAAAAAGACATGCATTATGAAAGGTGACAACAAATCAATTATGCTAAATCCTTTGGCCTTAAACCCATCAACAAAGGATGATAAGGGTTCAATTCCAACCATTTTACTACATAATGTCCTTGTTAATATGTCACTATTTTTAGTCGAACAATTTTATGATTAACTAACTAGTACAATTAATTTAAGGTTTACATAATAAAGTATTATCCATATTTTCTTTGGATAATAGTTAGAGACCTATAGTTAACTATTTCATTATTTTATCAGCCTTAAAAAACGTCATACACATATTTTAGGCCTTTATACACCAATGTTACTTTTTCGATGTCCATTTCATGATGTAGTTCATGAATAAGAAATAGATCAAATCATAACCAAATGATGAAATTTTGCTTATATATATATATATAAAGTAAGTATATTTTATTATATTCATATGAGGTAAATGAATTTCTCCACACGAGGAAGTGGATCTTAAAAAAATGTTATCCTAATACATTTTTTTAAACGATGGCCTTATAAATCAGCACAGATTCATGTATTTTTTGCCTACAATAATCTATTGATAATTCACATGTTTTTTGTTGAGACCTCAATGACTCCCTATAAATAACTATGATATTATTCCATGTACATATCTTTTCTTTTCTCTAATGTTCTTCTTATTATAGAACCATGGATTTTTTATTTCATGTGTCCTTTGTTCATCCTATTTTCCCTTTTTTGTATTCGGTTTCAAAAACTCTTTTAACGATGTGGGATTTCAATAAAAAAATCAAAAAATATAAAACCACGATAATGATTAAATAGTGAGGACACAATTTAATTAAGGTGGTAAAAAATTAACACCCTAAAAATCTAATGTAGGTACATTATATTCAATAGCATGTATGACATGCTACATAGAGTGTTCAAGGGAATACAATATCAAATGTATTTATAATATATTTAATATTTTTAAGAAATTAAATATATTTCATGGATTCTAATGAATGATGAAAAAAGTTAGAAAAATTCTCATGTAATAACAATTTTATTTTATAGCTTACGTTACATGCAATACTATGTTTTACCGAAAAATAATATATTATTAAAAATATATCATTTAATACAACAATATATAATATTTTCATTAAATAATAGGTTATGAATATGATTAGAAAACAAATGAAAATATATATTTTACTAAAATGTTAAATTAAATCATTTGTGACTAATTTCATTGAAGTGAATATAAGAACCATTTGAATATAAAGGTAATTTTTTAATAGAAAACTATTTTTATACTCACAAATGTGTTTTATCTTAACAAATTAAATGAATTACAATTAGTGAGTGATATTAATGTAATATATATATGTATATATATATATATAATAAATATTTTTGATATTCATGTAATATATTTTATAGACATAAGATAAAAAAACCGAATTTTACACATAAAATAAAATATTTTTATTAAAGAAATTTTACCACCTTTTAACAGAGAAAATATTTTAAATAATATTTTTTTGAAACTTTTATAAATTTTATAAGTCAAAATAAAAATATTAAATTAAATTTAAAAATAAAATTTATTTTATGGTGTAATTTTGGTATTGTTCAGTGAAGTTTTATTTTTTAATAAATAATGAAAAATACTAAATTTTAATTCAAAATTGTTTTTCATCTGATTTATTTATGAGGTCGTATGATAATTCAAATATGATTAAATGTTTAATTGGATCGTTTTTTATTAAATAAACCAATTTATATCATTTAAATCAATTTAACATTGAAATTTTATATAAAAACACAGTAAACTTCTAAACATTTTTACTTTATAAACCAAAATTCTTATCCTATCTACAAGATTTAATTTAAATATATTTAAGACACATCTATGATTGGAATTTTAAACGTGATTTAAATATTTTGAATCATAATAACTTGTAATTTATAATTATTTCAACATATTTTTTGACCCAAAAAACTAGGGAATGTAAATAAAATTAATTACAATGATTATGGTGAAATTAAGCTTAACAAGAGATTAAACCTTAATCATAAGGGACTAAAAGACATATAAACTTGTACAAAATACTTTATATGTCCATATATAGACCATGTAGTATCATTTATTTAATTTTTACCAGTATATTATCCATATTATGTTTTAACTACCTGGGGGTAATTCAGTTTCAAAATTTTACAAGAGTGCCACTCCTCCTCGACAATAAAAAGTCCTCAACACCTCCCTCTTAACCACACCTCTCAATACACGATTTCAAGAAAAATATCTTCAAAAATTGATCATAAACACCCCTATCCTCATTATAAAATCAGATATTTTGGATGAATAAAATCCAAGGAATCCTTTCGGTGAAACCAAAAGGATTTACCCAAAGAAGATGCAATATATTTCCTCAAGATCATTAGTTTTATTCCCATTATTCACCACCACAAATCTCTTAATTTAATTATTATATATTAAAAAAGTATCAAAAATATAAAAAAATAATTTTATAATAATATTTGTACCTACACATACACAAACATCATCTAAAGGTTAATGAACATACCATTTATGTGTACAATGAACTACCACCTTTGGAAATGAATTTGTTCATTTTTTATTGGAACATAATTCATAGAAGGTAATTATGATGGAAAATCTATTTTATATAATATATATTATATTTATAATTTAATTATGTTTCTTTAATTCTATTATAACACATATCCTTATACATTCCATTTTGTGAAAATATGATAACATAGTCTCTGAATGTGTAGTTTTCGACCCCCTCAAAGCGATGTGCTCCATTCATAATATACATGTAATGTATGAAAGACTATTCTGAAAAAAAAATATAACACAAATGAAATATATATGATATTAATGATATAATTACATTTCTGTAAATATAATATATATCATTTTCTTTATTACACATTCACAAACATAAAATGTTATATCGTCGTTCATATAGATGTAGACTGTCACATCCTTGACAAGATGGGATTCATTTTAAATAACAAGAATAATATATATATATATATGATTAAATAATATAGTATTTATGGCACTATTATCATTATGGAATTATTAATGTTACTTACCTTTTTTCCATAGCGATCATTGAAAAAGTAGGAACGTTATTTATGCATACGTACGACTACGGTCTATATGATTGAAAAATTTGTTCATTTTTTTAAAAAAAATATTTAATTAATGTATTTAAAATAATAATTGAATCATATGTATGATAATTATTTCCTGATCAATACTTTTAAATGTTATTTGATGGCCCCTATGACTATAGTTGACATAACAATTTTATTTTTGACACACGAACTGAATTAGTTCAAAACAGCTGATGGAGAATTAATTAATTATGTAGTTGTTATCAACCAGGGAATAAGGGAAATAAAAGTTATAATAATTATTAAAAATGATAAAAATATTGTAAATTAAGAATTTAAATATATTAGTCAAGAAAATAATGACACATGATTCAAGTTGGAGTTAAGTTAAGTGATATTTATCTTATTTTATACATCCATTAGATAATTTCCATGTTCACCACTTACTTTCTTGGTGTGGTGCGTCCACATCCCCATTTTATATGTTATATCATTAATAAATTTAGCTTCATGGAATTTAAAAAATTATTTTAATGTTATTACTTCATGAGGCTAATGATTTAAATTTTTTAATTATTTAATAGGACACATTAGAATGATTAATAATTAATTTCATAAATAAAATTTCTAATATTAATTCATTTCAATTTGTTGAAATTATTATACAATTTTTCAATTAACCCTTAAATTTTCATATCATTTGGTTATTGATATCATTTATCAAGAATTAGAACCATTTATCCACTAATTTTTAGTCAAAGGGTTTTAGAAATTATTTTAAATAAAATCCTATATCATTTCTCAAATTATTCAGAGAAGCTATTTTCTTTAGAAAAATTTATTTTATTTAAAAAATTTGAAAAATAAATTAATATTTTCAAAATTATTTTTTAAAACCATTCTTAACCTTTTTTAATTTTATCCATTTTTTCAATGTTATATTCTTATGGTTTTCTAAAAAAGGTATTATCTAACCTTTTACCATGAAAAAGAAATGTTCTTCTAACCTCATATGACTTTAACAAATTTTCCAGTAATCATTTAATTGATGATTCCTTGAAATATTAAAAGATTAATTTAAAAAAAAATTGTGCTTGAATTTTATTTTCAATGAGTAATATTTAAAAAAAATCAAAATAAAAACAAGATTTTCCATAATGATTTTTAAAAATATATTTTATTATATTTATGTTAATCATTGAAAACAAAACATTCTTTTACTCCACATGATATATGTTATATTTATAGAATCCTTATCCATACTCTACATGGTTTATGATTAATTTACCCAAATTCTTCTTATTCCCCTTGAAATATTTAATTTCTAATGATAACTGAACACTGAATTTCACCTAATTATCTATATCATTTATACTGGATATGTTAATCGACTGATGCATATAAAATATTTCATATGGTGTCTGCATTGAAATTTATTTTACTATTTGTGAAAATTTTGAAAAATTTGTATCTTCTACTCAAAATGGATATTTTAAAATGGAAATTCTTAAATCAATTATTCAATATATAAGGATTGATTTGGATAGGTACGACACGTTGGGGCCTGATTATAGATATCCCATTTATGCATCAGTTGTATCATGGTATGACTTATCTAGATAACAAACCTAGAAGGGTTTTTACCCAATATGATGAAATTTCATGTGAATAAACTTGAGGGTAATGGTTCTAGTTAAATAAGAAAACATGAAGTCCAATAATTAATCCTTTACCAAATTATTTTTCTAATATTATTCATCCATGTGATTTTATGTTGACATATCAATGGATAAAATACATTTTTAGTTCATTGTAAAAATCAAATGTGTCTCAGTTTCTTATCTTTCCATATTTATTTTTCTTTATCTAGTTTTTTGAAAGAACGTATTTTCTAGTTATTACCTTTCCAAAATGTTGAGGGTGTTGCTTCTGGCATGCCATGACCCTCATCCTGTAACGGTGTGTTCCAAATACATTATGGGGTTTTTAAGGGGTGCTTATATCATTACACTGGAATTGAAGTGGCCTATGAAGTGAAATTATTGGCTATTATGTATGTAGTCAATTATGATATCAAATATAAGTGGAACTGTTTATGAATTAAGTCTCACTCTGATGTTTCTTTCAAAGACTTACAAATAAGAATAAGGAATGTGCCCTAGAAAATACTACATCATTATATTGATTTCGTTGATAATGTAATTCAAATAAATTTGGTTATCTTATATATATATATATATATATATATATATATATACGAAAAACCAAGTGGAAGATTCTCTATAAAATAATGTGGTCATGGAGAAGAACATGATGTGGTCCTTCTGAAATATTGATTACTATGCTCCAATGGTGCATGAAAACATGTTTGGTGAAACACATGCCCATTTTTTTGTAATAATCCATTTTAAATCATGTATTTCACTTCTCCAATTTTAATATAACTTTTTTAAAAAATATTTATTATTATAATGCCCCATACTTAAACATTAAAGAATTGTGACTTAAATAAATAATTAACATTGATTATCTTTTTTGGATTATAGTTTTAGATAATTTAGGCCATAACAACTACCTTACATATAAAAAATTACAAAGTAGGCACTTCTACTCTATCCAAATTTTCTCACAGTAATAAAACTACTTAAATAAAAGAAGAATTATTTTCTTAATATAAATATTCTTTAATACTTCCTTTATGTTAACCTTCCTTATAACCAGTGATAAATATTTCAAAAACATTGGATGAGCATAAAAATCTCAGTAAGGGTTACAAAATAAGGAATGAAAACATTATACTAATAAAACATTCAAATCTATGAAATCATACTTCTCAATAATAAATAAAAGATCATTAACATAACTCATGAAATCAAAATATTTATGAATAACACCTTGAAATAATAAATCATAAAGGAAACTTGTGGCTTCTATAGAGTACTTACATTGTAGATTTCACAGCTACATAGGGAGTTACATTTGGAGTACACATAGAAGTATTTTTTATAAATCTATTTTGAGAAACATTTATGTTTATCTCCATGTCATTAAGAAATGCATTGTAGATCTATATTAGGATCACCTACCCACGGATTATCAGAGAACCCCTCATATATATAAATAATTCCCACGAACCATAACATATTGATAATACATAAAACATGCATATAGGAAAGAAAAAATTTTCACATTAAAATAGAAATATATATTTTCAAGGTACTTATATAATCAATGATTTATCAAAACCATTTTCATTAAAAAAATATGTAAAACATTTATATGGTTTTTAATTTACTTTTTAAAAATTTACATCTTGTTAAGGAAGCCAAATATAAAATAATGTTTACAGTGGAAGAAAAGTCGTTGTCGTTGCATACGTTAAAAAAATTCCTTTTGACTTTTTCTAAAACAATTCGTAGAAAAATATTCCCCTTTAATGAAATGAATATTAAAAGGGGTTTATAAATAGTATAAAATAATATCATATATATATCAAAATATAACTCAATGAAAGGATATTGAGATGATGTCCTTTACATAGATTTTGTCAATGATGTAAAAATTTATAAATGGGGTGATTATGTGTAACAATAATACATACACACAAATGGAAGTAGAAATTAAAACATAAATAAACCAAAAGTGATTTCAAACATAATATTGGAATAATATAATCAACTAATTATGTGAAAACCAAATGAGAGGAATATGATTTTATAAATTCCCTTCCAATAATTCGGCAGCCTAACGACGTCACATAGAAATTCAAAAACTGAGTTGATGATAGAGAAAATGGTATCTCATCATTTGGACCTAAAATGGGAATAAATGAGGATATATAATCACATAACACAACATAATAAAATTGAAATTAAATGACACAACATAAAATAATACTTTGACTAAAAGAGGAGGGTGAAAGTTTCCCATACCTCAGGTCTGACTCATCACATAGGTTCCCTGTTCTTCTGGAATTAGAAACAAAAGTTAATTTATAATTTCATAAAAAAATTTAAATTTTATTATTAATTTTATATGACTTATTACTTTTCTATAACAATTATATAATTATTCAGGTTCATATCATGCATTTTTTCGGTGTTCATTACTTGAGTCAAAAATGAACTTGTTATAATTACAAATTTTCTATGTGGTCAAAGTTACATTATCTCTAGAATTGTATCCATTATTTAAATATAATATATATCTAGTATATATTAATTTATATACATTATAAATTTATTTATAATTTTCTATAACATTTTGATATAATAAATGAATTTCACCATTCATGGAGACTGTAAGCTGCACGTATGCATGAACAACACATTCGTTTATTTTTTATATATAAAAATGAAAACCAAATGAAAAATTGATATATTTTTATTAAAGTATAATATATATGTTATATATATCCCATAAGTTCATTAATTCCTTTTTTATATGTTCTTTTTATAGCATTAATGAGTCATATCACTTTGAGGGGGCGGTAGTCCGCACTTGCTCAAATGAATTTATCGTGTTGAATTATTATGTAAATAATAAAGGTATGTTGAAAATGAAAAATATAATAAAATAGAGAAAATATAAATATAATATATTTCATATATAAATACATTTCCATTATAATGGTCACCATGATGGGTGGAAAGTGATAATTCAACAATCATTGTTTTGTGAGGTTGTAGTTCACCGTCTACAAAAATAGTATGTTCTAAATCAATTAGATGAAGGTGTGTCTAAATGTATGTTTAATAACTCTAAATAAAAATTCTAGAATAATTAATATATTATTTATAAAATAATGGAGTAATGTGATTTTAGGGGTTTGGAGAAGGAAAATAAATGGAAGAAGCTTGAGAGAAGCCACTACCTCAAGTCGGGTAACTCTTTTTTATTTTAGCTAAAGGCCTTCTTGAATTGACTTCGTCATAAGGTATGGCTTATAATATTAAGAGAGTTATGTTGGGAGCTATTTTTGGAAGTGGTTCTATGATCCAAGGGGTCTTAATAGGTGTCATTAAGGGTTACAATTGGTGGTCTTTTATAAGAATGAAGAGGGATACTTTAGGAAAATCTGTAAGATTATTTTATAATAATATATATTTCAATTTTCCAAAGCTCCCAAACTAATTAAATTATAAAATAAGATGATTTTTATTATAAATAATATCAAAAAAATAGTTTTTAGACATGTTTTGGTTTCACATTTAACCTTATAATTTATCATTAACCATTAGTTAACTTATTTGACTCTTATCGTGTCTTATTGTATATTCATACTTTATGGTTAATATTGTAACTATAAAATTCAAATATAATCTCAAGTGGTTCATTAATGAAATTTTAAATATTATATAAGTCATTTGAGTGAATATAATATATTTAAAACTATTATATCTTTTAATAAAATAGTATTTGTTTCAAAAATAATTTTATGTAAATTTATAAACTATTCATATCAGGACTTTTCAAAAAATTCATAACAACATTATTCATTATAAAAACCTTCATTAATTCAAATTTATATACTCATAATAATCCTTATAATCTATGTATGAAACAAAAAATTCAAAAAAAATTATTTTAATTTTTATCATCCCATTTATTTAAAACATTCATTAATAATGTAATCACTACATCATCATTGGGTCATAAATAAAATTCCTTATTTGATGTCTAAAAATTATAAATAAAATACCATGAAGTAGGAATTAAGTTTATATTGTTAATTAATATTTATAGTCTAAATGATGACTTATATTTCCCTATATAAAAATTTTATTAGTAGAAGATATATGTTTTTGTTATATTTTCCTTAACATTGAATTAAAAGTAATTAAACGTCATTTCAAACACAATAGGCTACATGGGGTCCTAAAATCAACCAAAGGATGTCCATGGTCGGTGATATATCATCAAATATGATTAGGACATGTGTTAGTGTAATTTAATATTATTATAATTTTATTTTTTACCCTTATTTACCAGACTTACCCTTTAACCATGTTATATTAAATATTTTCTGAAGTTAATATTCAAAATGTCTAATAATAAAAAATTACATATTTACACAATCTTTACCTCCTGATTAGAAATATGTAATCCATTTTTCCAAATTCCAAAAACATAAATTGAGGAAATTAAATTAAAATTAATTCCCATTTTCTAAAAAAATCGTGTTCTTATGAAATAAAAAACAACAAAAAGATTGACATGTGTTTATTTATAGTTTGTAACATCCTTGGTTAATAAAGAGTAAGACATTTTCATATTTATTAATATTTTTAAATTAAATATTATTTTTAATATAAATGGGAAGTGGTGTCTGATGGTGTAGCCGACGAGCAACAATAGGTATCTAAGAAATCTCATGTTGCATATAAGGATGAGTCATACTGAAAAATAATAATATAATATTATTTTAAATGGTAGTTATCACCTAGCCATTATATTGAAGGGAATAAAAATAATTAACTAAAATAAGATCATACATGTTTTTGAATGTTTTTAGATTTATCCAAAAAATTATAGAAGCATAAAATTTAAATGAATCCAATTTTAAGCATCAACTCACCAATATTCTTTAAAAGGTCGAATTAACGCCTTTTGATGGAGAACCCTTTTTAAATATAGTTTTTTAACTTTTAAATGTTCTATTTTATAGAATAAAATTATTATTTAAAATAGATACATCAAAATTTAATTTAGGTATATATTTGGTATTTTTCTGATAATGTTAATTTTTTAAAGAATAATGAAAATACCGCCTTTTAATTGAAACCCTCCTTTTCATCTTATTTATTTATACGGTTATATTATCTATTTAATAGGTTTTAAAGTGTAAATAGATTAAATTTTTACCAATTAATCCTATTTTTTCCATTTTAATTAATTTCACTTTGAAATTAGATATAATGAATTGTCAATCATTTGATAGATTTTATTTTTCTTAAAAACACATTTTTTGTTTTGACAACAGGAGTTAATTTTAAATTAATGTATACCTATTCTATGTTTTTAATTTTGAAAATTGGATTCCATATTTATAATTAGGATGTCCCAATTTTTTAAAAAGTTATCTTTTACTTTAAGCCATTATGAATATTTACTTCAGTAAATATTTTATTTACCATGGTTAAAGGGTTAATTTGGAAAATAAGGGTAAAAAGGTATTATTATTATAATATTTAATTACCCTAACATGTGTCACATTCCTATTGGTTGTTAAATGTCTGACCATGTTTATCCTTGGGTTGATTTTAAGACCCCATGGAGCCACATGGGAGGGATAATGACACTTCATATTAATTAATTTAATGTAATGAAAAAAATGATATAGACATTTATCTTTTTATAAATAAATTTTTTCATGGGGTTATATAAGTTATGTATTCGACTATAAATATTCATTATAAAGGTAAAAATATTTAATACATCTTGGTTTTTTATTTATAATTTCTAGACATCAAATAAATAAAATTCTTTATGATATAATGATGATATAGTGATTACCTTATTAATGAATGATTTAAATAAATGAGATTATTAAATTTAAAAAATCTATCCAAAAATTATCCAATTATAATTGTATGATTATATTTATAACAAGATTCATCTTATAATATAATTTAATTAGTTTTGGACCTTTTTAAAATGAAATTCAGTTTATAATAAAATAATATTTTCAATCATTCCTAAATAGCCCCTCCACTCCCTTATAAAAAGCCATCACCTATAACCCATTACTCACACGTTTCAAGCCCCTTGGCAAATCCAAAATATGAAAATTGATCTCCCTACATCCATATATTCCTCCTAGAATCCTCTGCTTAGGAATAAGTAAATTCAATTAAACCTTTTGGTTCACACTAAACATAGATACCCGATTTAAAGTTAATGTCATCTCTTAAGTAATTTTATTTTACTTTGTTTCTCCAACAAAATATACTCTATTTATTCTTTTATTTTATAAAAAATCTATTATATTAAATATACAAAGATTTTTTTATGATAAGGATTCAAACTTCACTTCCACACACCTTCATCAAATGGATTTAGAACATACTTTTTCTGTGGATGACGAACTACTGCCTCACGAAATGATGATTGTAAAATTATATATTACTACCTTTCATGGTGGACATTGTGATGGAACTATATTTATGTGTGATATATATTAAATTTATATTATATCTATGCTTCTGTGTTTTCCATTTATATTATACCATTATCGTTTCCAAAATAGGTAAATATGATAATTTCATTTGGGGAAGTGCGGACTACCGCCCCCCTCAAAATGATATTCCTAATTCATGCCATATGTGGAACTTATAAATGATGGAGTTAATGAAATTATATATGATACTATAATATAATTGTATTATACCTATGTATCATTATGTTTTCATTACATTAAATATGAAATTGAAATTTAAGTAGCGTTCATGCATACGTACGACTAATCGTCTCCATGAACGGTGCATTTCATTTTTATCTCTAAATGTTATGTACTATTATAAATACATATATATATATACATATACTAGATATAAATGTTTTATACGATATATAAATCATTAATATCATTCGGGAGATAATGTAATTTTTACTACATGGAGAACTTGTAATTATAAGAAGTTCATTTTTGACTCAAGTACCAAATATCGACAAACGACCGTTATTAACATAAATGATAATGTAATTTTTATAATGTGGTAATAAGTTATATAAAAGGAATAAAAAAATTAAAAAGGGTTCTGAAGTAATTAGAAATTAACTTTAGTTTATTATTCATGAGATTAAAGAAAGAACATGTCAAGTCAGACACGAGGTAATGGACTTCGTCTCAATCACCTTTCAATGAGGCATATTTTGTTTTATACACGTCTTTCTTTTAAATAGTGTATAAACACCTTTTACATCTCATTTCAATCAAAGGTAATGTTTTTCGATGAAGAGTTTTACTAAATGAGAAAAAGGGATTCTTCTTTTTAACATAAGCGCTGACAATTATCTTTCTGCCGCCGTGAGTATTATTTTATCTTTAGCTTCCATAATATGTCATGATATTTTTAAAATGAAAATAAATACCATATACAATTTCATGTATTTTGGTATCGAAAATGGTATTGATAATGTATTTTTTATATCAATATATTTAATCGATATATTGTGATTACAATTTAGAAATTTTACGTTTCCATTATTTTAAATGGGATGCTATATTCGATGGCATACTCAACACACAACAATGGGTTTCTCTAAAATCTCATGTTTCACACAAGGATTAGCCATACTGAAAAATAATAATATAATATTATTTTAAATGGTAGTTAACGCTTATTCATTGTGTTGGTGGGAATGAATATAACTAGATAAAATTTGATTATACATGTCTTCTAAATGTTTTTACATTTTTCCAATAAAAGTTAGAAACTAAAATTTTAAATGAATACAATTTTCTGCATAAACATTCTAATATTCTTTAAAAGGACGATTTACTGAACTTTAATTGGAAAACCCTTTTAAATATACTTTATGTAAATTTTATATGTTATATTTAACAAAATAAAATTATTTTTTATAATTTTACATCAAAATTTACTTTGGGTAAATTTTTTGTAGTTTTCTAATAATGTTTATTCTATAATGAATAGTAAAAATACCGCATTTTAATTTCAAAATGCCTTTTCATCTACATTATTTATATTGTTATGTTTTCTATTTATTTTTTTAATGGTAATTAGATTATATTTTTACCAATTAATCCAATTTTTGTCATTATAAGTTATTTAATTTTTAAATTGAACATAAATAAGTGTCACTCTTTTGATAGTTATTATTTCCTTAAAACACGCTTTTTGTTTTGTCAACAGAAATTAATTTCAAATTAATTTTTTCCACTTTTGTGTTATGAATTTTGAAACAATGATTCCATATTAGGAATAAGAAGCTCTAAATTTTGTAAATAAGTAACTTTTATTTTTAGAATTTATGAGTTTTTACTTCAGTAAATATTTTATTTACCATGGTTAAAGGGTAAATCTGTAAATAAGGGTAAACATGTAACGCTCCGACCCCAGTTTCCCAGAGTCGGTGCATTATTACATAACATTGTCATGATCACAAGAAAGATCAAATCTCGAAAGACCGATTAGTTTAGTAGCCTTGGAAACACTAGATATATTCATAAGTCTTACATTACATCATAAAAATGAAAACTACAGCAACATAGTCTCCATAGTCCACTATCATATCCCCAAATACTATCCATGCAGGTCATTCATAAATTACATCTGCACATCCTAGGAAAAATAAAACAATGAAAGGGGTGAGCTCAGATGCTCAGAAAGGATAACAATATAGCAGAAACTTTCATGAATAAACATAAACATTCATGGCAATGTATAACTAAAACAAAAGATTTTTAAACTTGAACTTCAGCATAATATGGAAATGATAAAAATAAAATAATTCCATTTACTTACTCACATGGATATTCTACTAGTCTAATAATCACATGCAATATCAATAACAACTTCCATAATGACGGAATGTATAATGCCAGACTATCATCACCACGTAGCCAAGGCCTCGTGCCAAGACTACAAATAAGATTTTGTCAAGGCCTCGTGCCAAGACACTAGTTTGTCTCATGAGACCTACCGATGCATCGAGGAGCTATAGCAGGCTCCACCTGTCACTTACTAAGTCCAATTCATTCTTCATATGAACAAATTTAAACATAAAATAAACATTCGTATTAAAACTAGCATACGAAATGTCAATAATTTCTCCATAAACCATGAATGGTATAAAAATAGCACATACATAGTCAAACATATCAAAAAACCTTCAATAAAATATGTATGTTTTGTATCGTAATAAATCAACTTCAAATAAGCTTAAAATCAATCAAAAGATATTGACATAGATGAAATCAAAACTATTTGAGAGAAATATCTATTTTTTTAAATCATTTAAAAGTCACATAATTATAAAATAGAACATTTACATTGAAAATATTCTTATAATCTTTATGGGGAGATTTAAAGATTTTATAATGGTGTAAAATAGCCACATATGCCTTATAAGTTAAAAAAATACATTCATACCTTAATTCTGTCGAAAAGGATAAAATGGACCTTGTTTGGAAAATGACAAAAATATTCCTTTATAAACATCTTATAAAAATTCAAAAAAGGGTATAAATTACTTTTAACAATATTCTGTAAAATAGTAATAATGTTTTGAAATTCATTTTTATGAAACATGGATGTGGATGATAAAGAGGTCCCAGTAGATAATTAATTCTAAACAACCTCGGATAATGAAGAGATTGTGAAATAAACCCTTACCTTGTACTTTTCCTTGGTTGAAGGTAGGTTATCCTCCTTTATAATGGTGAAATAAATGTTAATAAATTATACAAGAATCATATACATTAATATGATATCATATATGATCTTTTAACATTGATTTGTAAATAATATCTTAGTATTATCGTCGTTTCGGGTGTTAATAGATTCGTTTTCCTTTGTCTGTTTTGTTATGTAATCCATATTTTTTATGGATAGGTTGTGTATTATTCACATCCAGAATGATATCAAGTCCTTAAAAATTATTTTTTAATCATTAAATTGGAATTAGACTCAAATGGATATGATGGGGAATGAATCTCATCGCGTTCATGGAGATGGTAGTCCATACGTACGCATGAGCGACAATATCATTCGTTTGATATTAAAATAAAATATAATTGGATGGTATATCATATAGACAGAATCATTATCATGTTATATTTATTATTTACATGAATTATAAATCATTATTATACCCATCTAAAAATTAATAATATATTGAATAACAATTACACCACAACGTGGAGACGGTAGGTCGTACGTACGCACGTATGGTGACATGTCATTCAAGGGAAGGATAGAATAATGAATTTGTTTGTTACAGAATTATAATAACATCACTGTGTATATAAGATACTATATTTATTATTTTATAATGGAAATAACAAGGAAAGAAGAAGTTGAAGAAGAAAGGAACTTTAAAGAGGGTGGTGAAGACATTATCTCTTCTTCGGGTTCTTCCTTTTGATTTGATCAAAAGAGATCCTTAAGGTGGATTTATGATCAAAATAATTCCTCTAGGATGAAGTTAGGGATGTTGGGAAGAAAGTTTTGATGATTTTGGCCGAGCCAAATGGTTTTTAATGTGTAAATTAATGAGAAGGGAGAGTTCCCTTTTATTAGAGAGGTGATGGGCTCTTTTGGAAAAGCTATAAATATTATTTTATAATAAATTCATATTCGGTTTCTAATGCCTCCAAAGTGGATTATACAAAGTCTATGGTGGGGATGAGTCTAAATCCTTTCAACCAATATATTTTAGACAGTTTTGGGTCATTATAATAACCTTATCTTTTAGTTTTAACTCTTAGTTAATTAGTTTGACACTTACCATGTCACTTTGTATTTTTATAATATATAGTTAATAAAATTACTATATACATCCAAGAGACCCCAAAGTGGTCCATTAATGAAACAAAAATAATTATATAAGTCTTTTGGCCGAACCTTAGATTTTTAGGAATAGAATATAAATTAATAATATAATATTTGTTTTAAAAACTCATTTATTTCAATTTTGACACTACTCAATAATTCATTTTTGATAAAGTATTAACTACTTTATTAATTAAAAAAATTCCTTTCAGCAATCCTAACATGTCATATTAACCAATAAAATTATTTTATTTCATCAAAACTTTCAAATTATATTTACTTTAACATTTATAATATCAATTATTTGATTCTTTCATTAATAAGAAAAATACTCCATAATTATTATGTCATGTATATTTTTACTTTTTCAATGTCTAAAAATTATAAATAAAATACCATTATGTAGGAAATATTTTTTTATTTCTAATGAATAATTATAATCTAAAATCCAACATATATAACTCTATGTAAATTTTTTTTCTAAAAGATATATGCTTATGTCATTTTGTATTTATTATAACTTAATTAATATAAAGTGTCCTTATCACCAACAAGTGGCTACATGGGGTCCCAAAATCGACCCAAAGATGCCCATAGTCGGAAATGTATCCACCAATAAGGTTAGGACACGTTTTAGGGTAATTTATCATTATTATAATATTATTTTTTGACCCTTATTTACCGGATTTACCATTTAACCAGGGTAAATAAAATATTTACCGAAGTAATTATTAAAAATGTCTAGAAATAAAGGTTACCTATTTACACAATTTGGACATCATGATTCCAAATATGGAATCCATTTTTCCAAATTCAAAACATAGAAGTGGCAGAAATTAATTTAAAATTAATTCCTGCTGTCAAAACAAAAAGCGTGTTTTTTTGATATAATAATTATCAAAAGATTGATACTTGTTTATTTCCGGTTTAATTGTGAAATTATTTCCAATGACAAACATTTTATTAAATGGTAAAAATATATACTAAATATACTTTAAAACCACTCAAATTCATAATTTATCACTATTAATTATTTTGATTAAAAAAGTTGTTTTTAATTAAAATTTAGTAATTTTCACTATTCATCAAAATATAAAAGTTATTCCAAAAGTACCAAAATTTCATCCTAGTATAATTTCGATATTATGAATCCAAAAATGAAGTCCATTTTGAAAGATAAAATGTATAAAATTTTAAAATTTTGGTATTACTATTCATAACAGCTACTTTGATTGGTTGCGGCGTGTTAGAATCTCGGAGTTGCGTACAACACACGATACTGTATTACTCAAAGAGAAGAATACCATGGAAGATTGGGGTGTTAAATTCTCCCCTCATTCAAATAATTTCATCCTCGAAATTTTTAGAATATTACTTCATAAAAATACTTGGGTGTTTCTTCATCATTAGTTCCTCGGGTTCCCACGTTGCCTCTTCCATCTTATGGTTTCTCTAGAGAACTTTTACCAGACGAGTCGTCCGGTTTCTCAGCAATTTTTATTTCGTATCAAGAATCCTGATGGGATTTTTGCAATAAGAGAGATCGGGTTCCAGTTCTAATTCCTCATAGGTGAGTACATGTGTTGGGTCAGGCATGTATTTTCTCAACAGTGATACGTGGAACACATCGTGAACTTTGGAGAGATTTCACGACATTTCTTATCGTTAAGCTACTGACCCAATTCGTTCTATAATTTTGAAAGCTCTGATGTACCTAGGACTCAATTTACCTTTCTTTCCAAAACGTATAACTCTCTTCAATGGAGATACCTTCATGAAAACATGATCTCCCTCCTAAAATTCCAAATCCTTTCTTCAATCGTCAGCATAGCTCTTTGGCCTACTTTGAGCTGCTTTGATGTGGTTTTGGATTACCTTCACCTTTTCCATCGTTTCCTCCACCAGTTCTGGGCCTACAATTTTTCTTTCACCAACTTCATCCCAACAGGTTGGTGTGTGACATCTCTTTCTGCATAACGCTTCATATGGTGCCATCTGAATGCGTGAATGGAAGCTATTATTATAGGAAAATTCTACCATTGGTAAATATTGATCCCACATACCCTGAAAGTCAAGTGAGCATGATCTCAACATGTCTTCTAAGGTTTGAATAGTTCGTTCTGATTGTCCATCAGTTTGAGGGTGGTAGGCAGTGCTCAAATGAAGTTCAGTATCCAAGGCCTTCTGGAGACTCTTCCAAAATCTTGAAGTAAAACGGGGATCACAATTAGAAACAATCGATAGGGGTACTCCATAAAGTCTCCCAACTTCAATAATATATAGCCTTTCCAGACGTTCAAGAGGTAAATCATCCCTTATAGCATGAAAATGTGATGACTTGGTAAGACGATCAACAATGAACCATATTGCATCGTTCCTTCTAGAAGTATTTAGTAGTCCCATGAAAAATTCCATCATGAAATTATCCCATTTCCACTCAGGTATGGGAAGAGGTTTCAATACTCCTCCCGGCAGTTTCGTTCCAGCTTTCACTTGTTGAAAAACCATACATCTTGACACAAAATAAGCAATCTCCCTCTTCATGTTGTCCCCCAAAAAATATTCCTTTAAATCCTTAAACATTTTGGTGCTCCCAGGGTGTATAGAGAAATTAGAACTATGAGCATCATCTAACAATTCCCTTTTTAAATCAGGTATTTCGGGAACACAAAGTATCTTCCCGAATTTCAAAATTCCTTCTTCACACACAAATTCTCTCAATCTCCCATCATTCACAACTTTAATCTTCTTTTGAAATTCTTAATCATTGGTCTGATACCTCTTGATCCTTTCTAGTAAAGATGGTTTTGCAACCATTTGAAAAAGAATGTATGTTTCACCTTCCATGGTTATTCCCATGTTCATCTTCACTAGATCCATGAAAATTGGATCCCTTTCAATTCTCATATTGTTCAAAACTCCATGATCTTTTCTGCTCAAAGCATCTTCCACCTTATTTTCCTTCCCCAAGTGGTAGTGTATCGTACAATCATAATCCTTGAGTAGTTCAAGCCATCTCCTTTTCCTCATGTTGAGTTCTTTCTGTGAGAAAATATACTTAAAACTCTTGTGATCAGTATAAATCTCACAATTCTCACCATAGAGATAATGTCTTCATATCTTCAAAGAAAAGATTACAGAAGCTAACTCAATATCATGAGTAGGATAGATTTTCTCATGAATTTTTAGCTGTCGTGATGCATAAGAAATAACTCTATCATTCTTCATAAAGACACAACCAAGTCCTTTTATTGATGCATCACTATAAATAATGAACCCATCATTCCCCGATGGTAGAGTCAATATTGGAGCATTGACTAATCTTCTCTTCAGTTCTTCAAAACATTCTTCACACTGTTTTTTCCAGATAAATATAACCCCTTTACGTGTGAGCTTCCTTAATTGGTTAGCTAATCGGGAAAATTTTTGGAAGAAACGTCGATAATAACCTACCAAACCAATAAAATTGCGTACCTCAGTTATACTCGTCAGTGCTGGAAATTCTAGGATTTCCTTGGTCTAGAAGGTTCAATGAAAATTCCATCCTTAGAGACAATATGGCCGAGAAAAGAAATCTCCTGAAGCCAGAATTCACACTTGCTAAACTTGCCATATAATTCATTTCTTCTAAGAGTCTTCAGGATAATGTGCAAGTGATTTTCATGATCTTCGTAGCTTTTGGAGTATACCAAGATATCATCAATAAATACCACTACAAAATCATCGAGATATTCCTTGAAAACTCTGTCCATTAGATCCATGAATATAGAGGGTGCATTAGTCATCCCAAAAGGCATTATTGTAAACTTATAACGCCCGTACCTTGTTAGAAATGCTGTCTTCGGAATGTCTTCCTTCTTCACACACAACTGATGGTATTATGATCAAAGGTCAATCTTTGAAAAGTATTGAGCTCCATGAAGTTGGTCAAATAAATAATCAATGAGAGGTAGGGGAAACTTGTTCTTTATTGTTATATCATTGACCTCCCTGTAGTCGATACATAACCTCATTGATCCATATTTCTTTTAAATAATAGGGGCTCCCCATAGAGAAACACTAGGGATAATAAATCCCTTATTACTCAATTCCTCTAGTTGTTTCTTTAGTTCAACTAATTCCACAGTGGCCATTCTATAAGGGGTCTTCGATATAGGCCTTGATCCAGGAATTAAATCAATGGAAAACTCAACATCTTGTTCTGGAGGATGTCCATGTAAATCTTCTACAAACACATCTACATACTCTCTCATAATAGGTACATCTTCTATTTGAACATTCCCTTCCTCACCCACAGTCATTTCATTCTCTTCCTCTCAAATAATTGAATTTATTTGAGCTACTGGGGGTGGATCTAGATAAGAATTATGTGGTGACTACTCTCCTCTAAAGATAAGGTGTTCCTTATCATCATCATAAAAAATCGTAACCTCCTTCTTCTTACAATAATTTTTTGCATCATGGTCCAAAATCCAATCCATACCGAGGATTATATCAAATTCAGTCATGGGTATGATGATGAGATCAGCAGATAAAGAACATTTATATGCCCTAATGGGAACAGATCCACAGAACTTTGTGGCAATGATACTTCTCTTAGGGGTTTTAACTGACAACTCCTTTGTTAAATAAAATTGGAAATATCTAATTTTCTTAGAAAACTGGGAAGATATGAAACAATGTGATGATCCAAAATCAAATAAATCATTTGCTATACTTGAGGAAACCATTAAATTACCTGCCACCACATCTTTCAGAGCTTCTACCTCAGCAGTAGTGATAGTATAATCTTGGTCTTGATCCCTTGGCCTTTTCTAAGGCATGTTCCACTGACGCTTAAGACATTCATTTGCATAATGTCCCATCTCTCTACAATTATAGCATTCTGCGTTGACATCAACCCTCTTTCCCTTGCAATAATGAGCTTGGTGGACTTTTTCACCACACTTGTAACATACACCCATTCCTTTTAAGAAAGTACCTGGGTGTTTCTTCCCACATTTACTACATGATAGATTTTCAAATTTTCCCCTCTTCCCCTTATTTCCATTTCCATATTGATCAGCAGATCTCTTCTTCCCTTGTTTTGCTTTAAATTCATAAGACTTAGAGAATTCCTTTTCCTTCTTGATAGCACACGAGAAAATATCTTTGTATGACGAGAAGGTTTGTGAGATTAATGCTCGATGGATAAATGGTTTTAACCCAACAAAGAAATGACCAATCTTACTTCTTGGGTTACGTATATAACTTGCAGCATACCTCGCTAACCTCGTCAAGTTAGCCTCATACATTGCGACATTCTCATCCTCTTTCTACCTCAGACTTAGAAATTTCATTTCCATATCTGCTCGATGGTCTCGAGGAAAGTATTTTTCTAAGAACAGCTCTTTGAACTCCCTCCATTCCATATCTGATACTTCATCATCTTCATTCGTGTTTTTTATCAATGACCACCATTGATCAGCATCTCCAGTGAGGCAGAAAACTTCCATGATAACTTTTTTACCTTTCACTACTCCTCAAGGCATAGAATATTTTCTCTGAAGAATTTATCCATTGCTCAGCTACCAAGGGATTTGTACTCCCATGGAATGTTGGTGGTTGTTGCCTCAAGGAGCAACCTAACATTGATCCTCCACGCTGCGGATCAGGGTGCTTTATACAGGTAAGGTTATTATTCATAACCTAAGTGAGTTGTCCCAGTATGTTGATAAGCTGATCAGCACCAGTTACATCACCAGATCCACTATAATTATCTTGAGCAGGAGGGAAATCCCTACATGGAGTGCGTGCTTTGATACAATTTCCATTTCTTCTACTAGGTGCCATTTCTAAACAATGGCATAAACTTGATCAGTTTCTGAATCAAAATACATAATTCCATACTTGTAAAACACTTAACATAAATTGAACAGTTTATGGATATAATCCATAATCATAAAAATGTTTTCTTTGAGGAAGTATATACTCATAAACCCTTCATAATGGTTCGTAAGGAAAATGAGAATTATCCTAAGCATATCCCCCCTGGAGTGTCGTAACCAAGAGTGTAGTAAGTCCCGTTTTTATTCACCAGTTACCGTTCGAGTCTAGATCAAAGCGGTGTTTTTGGGTTTTACACCTAGGTACATTTGTGCCAGAGCCGCCTCTACCTGCTCGTATCCAGACAGGGATGTATTTCTCGGAATACTCACAAAATCTCTACGATACCAAAATTCTAGGAAGTTCTTATATATTGATCCTCAAAGTCTATCTTATGTCTATGTGCTCTAATCAGAGTTTATCTAAATCTATCTTCCAATGTTTGTACTAAACATCCTCTGATACCAACTGTAACTCCTCGACGCCAGTTACCCAGAGTTGGTGCATTATTACTTAACATTGGCATGATCACAAGAAAGATCAAATCTCAAAAGAACGATTAGTTTAGTAGCCTTGGAAACACTATATTTATTCATAAGGCTTACATTACATCATAAAAATGAAAATCATAACAACATAGTCTCCATAGTCCAGTCTCATATCCCAACATACTATCCCTGCAGGTCATTCATAAATTACTTCTTCACATCATGGGAAATATAAAACATTGAAAGGGGTGAGCTCAGATTCTCAGTAAGGATAACAATATACCGGAAACTTTCATTAATAAACATAAACATTTAAGGCAATGTATAACTAAAACAAAAGCCTTTTAAACTTGAACTTCAGCATAATATGGAAAAGATAAAAATCAAATAATTCCATTTACTTACTCGCATGGATATTCTACTAGTACAATAATCATATGCAATATCAATAACCACTTTCATAATGACGGAATGCATAATGCCAGACTATCATCACCACGTATCCAAGGCCTCGTGCCAGGACTACAAATAAGATTTTGTCAAAGACTTTTGCCAAGACACTAGTTTGTCTCATGAGACCTACCGATGCATCGAGGAGCTATGGCTGGCTCCACCCATCACTTATTAAGTCCAATGCATTCCTCATATGAATAGTTTTAAACATATCATAAACATTCGTATTAAAACTAGTCTACGAAATGTCAATACTTTCTCCATAAACCATGAATGGTATAAAAATAACACATCCATAGTCAAACATATCACAAAACCTTCAATACAATAGGGAAGTTTTGTATCATAATAAATCAACTTCAAATAAGCTTAAAATCTATCAAAGGATGTTGACATAGATGAAATCAAAACTATTTGAGAAAAATATCTCTCTTTTTTTTAAATCATTTAAAAGTCACATAATTATAAAATAAAAAATTTACTTTGAAAATATTCTTATAATCGTGTAAGGGATGATTTGAAGATTTTATAATGACGTAAAATATTCGCATACGCCATATAAGTTAAAAAAAGACATTCTTACCTTAATTCTGTCGAAAACGATAAAAAGGACCTTGTTTGGAAAACGACAAAAAGATTCCTTTATAAACTTATTATAAAAAGTCAAACAATGGAGTAAATAACTTTAACCCATATCCTGTAAAATATTAAGAATGTTTTGAAATAAATTTTTAAGAAACATGGATGTGGATGATAAAGAGGTCCCAGTAGATAATTACGTATAAACAACCTCAGATAATGAAGAGATTGTTAAATAAACCCTTACCTTGTAATTTTCCTTGGTAGAGGGTAGATTAACCTGCTGTATATTTGTGAAATAAATTTTATTAAATTATACAAGAATCATATACATTAATCTTATATCATATATGATCTTTTAATATTGATTTGTTAATAAAATCTTAGTATTATCTTCGTTTCGTGTGTTAATGGATTCGTTTTCCTTTCTCTGTTTTGTTACGTAAGCCATGTTTGTTATAGATAGGTTTTATCTTATTCACATACATAATGATATCAAGTCCTTAAACATTATTTTTTAATCATTAAATAAGAATTAGACTCAAATGGATATTATGGGGAATGAATCTCATTGCGTTCGTGGAGACGGTAGTCCATACGTACGCACGAGCGACAATATCATTTTTTGATATTAAAATAATATATAATTGGATGGTATATCATATAGACAGAATCATTATCATGTTATGTTTATTATTTACCTGAATTATACATCATTATTATACCCATCTAAAAAATAATAATATATTGAATAACAATTACACCACAAAGTGAAGACGGTAGGCCGTACGTACGCACGTATGGTGACATGTCATTCAAGGGATGGATAGAATAATGAATTTGTTTGTTACAGAATTATAATAACATCAAAGTATATATAATATACTGGATTTATTATTTTATAATGGATATAACAGGGAAATAAGAAGTTGAATAATAAAGGAAATTTAAAGAGGGTGGTGAAGACATTACCTCATCTTCAGGTTCTTCCTTTTGATTTGATCAAAAGGGCTCCTTAGGTTGGATTTCTGATCAAAATAAGGCCTCTAGTATGAAGTGAGGGATTTTGGGAGGATATTTGGGCAGAGTTTGGCCGATCCAAATGGCTTTGAAGGTGTGAATTAATGATAAGGGGAGTGCCCTTTTATAAGAGGGGTGAGGGGCTCTTTTGGAAAAGCTAGAAATAATATTTTATAATAAATCCATATTCGGCTTCTAATGGCTCCAAAGTGGATTATTCAAAGTCTAAGGTGGGGATGGGTCTAAATACTTTCATCCAATCGATTTTAGACAGGTTTGGTTCATTATATTAACCTTATCTTTTAGTTTTAACTCTTAGTTAATTAGTTTGACACTTACCATGTCATTTTGTATTTTTATAATATAGAGTTAATAAACATACTATATACATCCAAGAGACCCCAAAGTGGTCCATTAATAAAACCCCAATAATGATATTATTCCATTGGCCAATCCTTAGATTTTTAGGAATAGAATATAAATTAATAATATAATATTTTTTTAAAAAACTCATTTATGTCAATTTTGACACTACTCAATAATTGATTTTTGTTAAAGTCTTAACAAATTTATTAAGTAGAAACAAATTAATTTAAGCAATCCTAACATGTCATATTAACCTATAAAATTATTTTATGTCATCAAAACTTTTAAATTTTATTTATTTTATCATTTATAATATCAAATATTTGATTCTTTCATTAATAAGGAAAATACTGCATCATTATTGTGTCATATATATTTTTACTTTTTCAATGTCTAAAAACTATACATAAAATACGATTATGTATGAAATATTTTTATATTTATAATGAATATTTATAATCTAAGATCCCACATATATAACCTTGTGTAAAAATTGTTTTTATAAAAGATATATTCTTTTGTCATTTTTGTATTTATTTTAACTTAATTAATATTAGGTGTCCTTGTCACCAACAAGTGGCTCCATGGGGTCCCAAAATCGAGCCAAATATGCCCATGGTCGGACATGTATCAACAAATAACGTTAGGACACGTTTTAGGGTAATTTATTATTATTATAATATTATTTTTTTAACCCTTATTTACCGGATTTACCCTTTAACCATGGTAAATAAAATATTTACCGAAATAATTATTCAAAATGTATAAAAATAAAATTTACCTATTTACACAATTTGGACATCCTGATTCTAAATAGGGAATAAATTTTTCCAAATTCAATACACAGAAGTGGCATAAATTAATTTAAAATTAATTCCTGCTGTCAAAACAAAAAGCGTGTTTTTAAGATATAATAACTATCAAAAGATTGATACTTGTTAATATCCGGTTTAATTTTGAAATTATGTCCAATGACCAAAATTGTATTAAATGGTAAAAATATATTCTAAATAAACATTAAAGACACTCAAATTCATAAATTATCACTATTAATTATTTTTATTAAAAAAGTTGTTTTTAATTAAAATTCAGTAATTTTCACTATTCATCAAAATATAAAAGTTATCCAAAAAGTACCAAAATTTCATCCTAGGATAATTTCGATATTCCGAATCCAAAAATGAAGTCCATTTTGAAAGATAAAATGTATAAAATTTCAAAAAGTGGGTATCACTATTCATAATGGCTACTTTGATTGGTTGCGGCGTGTTAGAATCTCGGAATTGCGTACAACACACGCTATTGTATTACTCAAAGAGAAGCGTACCGTGGAAGCTTGGGGTGTTACAAAACAAATATTATTATAATAATATTTAATTACCCTAAAATGTTTCCTATTCCTATTGGTTGATACATTTCCAACCATGGGCATCCTTGGGTCGATTTTGGGACCTCACGGCGCCACATGGGAGTGATAATGACAATTTAAATTAATTAATTTTAAGTAAAGACAAAAATGACAGAAACATATATCTTTCAGTAAATCATTTTTTACATGGGGTTATATAATATATATCTTTGAATATAAATAATAATAAAAAAGATAATATCATTTCCTACATCATGGTATTTTATTTATAATTTTTAGACATCAAATAAATAATATTATTTATGAAACAATGATGATGCATGGATTACCATATTAATGAATTATTTAAATAAATGAGATTATAATATTTAACGAAAACAATAAAAAAACTTATCTAATTCAGATTTTATGATTTTATTTCGAACAAGAGTCATCCTATATTTAAATTTAATGAGTTTTGGACCATTTATAACTTATAATCATTTTATAATAAAGTAACTTTGTCAAACATTCCTAAAGAGCACCTACCCTCCCTTATAAAAATCCATCAACTATAACCTATTACTCACACCTCTCTAGCCTTTTGGATCATCCAGCCTCTAACCAATTAAGATCCCTAAATACCTCTATTCCTCCTAGAATCCTTCCCTTATGCAGAAGGAAATTTAAGTAAACCTTTTGGTCAAACCAATGAGAGATACCCGATTTAAATGTAACATCTTATCTTAAGTTTTTTTCTTTTATTTCACTTATCCAATCACCTAAACTCTATTTATTCAATTATTTTATAACAAAAACATTATCTTTAATATAGTAAAATGTTTTTTTGAGATGTATTCAAACTCCACTTCCACACACCGCCATATAATGGATTTAAAAGATTGAGTTTTTGTGGACGACGAACTACTGCCTCGCGAAACGATGATTGTTCAATTATCTCCTACCACCTCTCATGGTAGAAATTATGATATAATATTATTTATATTGGATATATATTATATATATATAAATTATCTCTATGCTTCTCTATTTTATATTTATATTATATATTTAGGGTTTCCATAATAGGTAAATACGATAATTTCAATTAAGGAAGTGCGGACTACCATCCTCTCAAAGTGATATGACTCGTTCATGCCATATGTGTAACCTATAAGGGATAGAGTTAATTAAATTCTATATGATATTAAACTGGTGTTATAGTATACATATATATCCTTAATTATTCATTCCATTAAATATTAAATTGAAATAAAATTAGCGTTCATGAGTACGTACGACTTACCGTCTCAATGAACGGTGAATTTCATTTCTTATCACTAAATGATTTGTACTATTAAATAATACATATATAAAATAGATATATATGATATATACGATATCTAATTCATGAATATTATTCCGGAGATAATGGAATTTTGACCTCATGGATAACCGGTAATTATATGAAGTTCATTTTTTATTTAAGTACCAAATATCGACAAAACGACCGTTATTAACATAAATGATAATGTAATTTTTATAATGTGGTAATAAGTGATATAAAATGGATAATAAACTTGAAAAAAGGTTCTGAATCAAGTATAAATTAACTTTATTATTTTATTCAGGAGATTAAACAATAAACGAGTCAAGTCGGATGTGATGTAAGGGACTTCGTCTCAATCTCCTTTCATTGAGGCATATTTTGTTTTATACATGACATTAATTTTATATAGTTTAAATAAACCTTTGAATTTTAATTTCATTCAAAGTAAATATTTTTATACAAACAATTTTACTAAAAGTGAAAAAGGAAAGTTTCTTTTTAGTGTAAGCGGTGACACCGACCTTTCCACCGCTGCGAGTATTATTTGATCTTTGGCTTCCTTAATAAGATGCAATGTTTTCAAAAGGAAAATAAATACCATATAATCTTTTATGTATGTTGGTATTGAAAATGTTCATGATAATGGATTGGTTATGTTAATATATTTAAACAATATATTATGACTGAAATGTTTAAAAGTTATCTTTCCTTTATGCTTGTCTTCATATGTTAAGGTTTTTGGGAACTGTTTACATATACAGGTGGTTCTGTGATAAACCTCGGGTCGGTGAGCCTGAGAATGCTCTCCAATGCATTGGGTAATGTAACAGAGGTAAACATTATTGTTTATCCTAAGATATTTAGGGAATATATAGTGATGGGTATTCCAAATGTATCTTCATACGTAGTAGTGAAGGCTACAATATATCTTTGATATGGATTCCACAAGTTTCCTTAATGATTTATGATTTATATGTTTTATTCATAAATATTATGATTTATGAAGGTATGTTAAAGAGCATATGTTTTGCTTGTATTGATAAACTAATGTCTTCTTTCTTTATTTTATAACCCTTACTGATATTTTTATGCTCATTCCATGTATTGAAATGATATTCACAGGACGTAAAGATTAATTGGTTCAAGGATGGGATCAAGTAAAATTCATGTTGTCTAAAACATGGAACTAGACATGAATCTTTTTTTCATGAGATTTTATTCTATGAAAAAATGGAATCTGAGTAGAAGTGTGTACTCTGTAATTTTTGAGATGTAATATAAAATTTATGGACTAAATCTCTAAAACTTTAAACCTAAAAATATCCACAATGTGAATTATTCATTTGATTCAAGATTATTTAATGGTTTAAGGTTGGTCACATAAACAAATTCAAAGTGAAATAACTTACATTGACCAAAATTTGATTAAATGATAAAAATATAATCCAATTACACTTTAAAGCCAATTAAAAGTATAATATAACTATATAAATAAATTATATTAAACATATGTTTTGAATTAAAATGTAGTATTTTTCACTATTACTTAAAAAAAGGACTTTATTATAAAATACCAAAATATCATCCCAAGTAAATTTTGATATCCCTCATCTAAAGAAGAATTTTATTTTTTCAAATAGAACATATAAACATGAAAAAAAATATATTTAAAAAGGGTTCTCTATTAAAAGGTTGTAAATCAACCTTTTAAAGAATATAAAAGTATTTCATGGTTAAAATAAGATTTATTATTATTTTAAGCCTCGAAATTTTATTGGAAAAATGTAAAAAAATTAACAAACATGTGTTAATATAATTACTATGTGTTAAATACCATTTAAAATAATAATATTATTATTTTATTTTTCAGTATAACTCAATGCTGTCTGAAACGTAAGATTTCATGGAAACCCACTATTGTGTGTTTAGTATGCTATCAAAAAACGTCTCTTATTTAACAAAAAATTAATATCTTACTCATAAATATTAATAAAAATTAAGAAATTATTATAATATAATACCAGAGTCATTACAATTATTCTCATTGATTCATTATTTTTTTGGTGTACTTATCCTTACTTATCATTTGTGATAACCCCTATTTCTTTTCCTTTCCCCAAGAATCCTAGAACTATAGTATGAAATATATATAAGGATACACTATATGATGTAAATTTATCCTTAGAAAATAATATGTTGTAACTAGTGTATTATTTTGTAATACAACACACATATATGTATCTTGTTTACAAATACAACTGACCAAATCTGTACTTTTGGATTTGTTCCTTTTAATCATGCCAATGTAATTTCTTGCAGACACCAGCTCTAGGATTCTTGAGTTTGTTTGTTATTGAAAAAAAATAAATGATACACTCATATACACAATAATGGTAAACAAGGGATATATGTAAGAATAACATAAGATACTTTTTATGAGAATATTATAATAACTTTTAAAAACCATTCCATTTATATCAAATATCACATTATTTTGTCACAACATTAAGATTGGTAGTTCATAACACATGAATCATCTGGGAATCCAATAAAATGAGATATGAGATTATGACAGTGGAATTTTTTATAGAATAGTGTTATAAACATATTCATTGAATATATTATTTCAATCATACCCACTATGATATTGATAACATTTTAGGCTTTTTCTAACCACTCATATACCTTCTTTGGGCTTGGGATAACATCCTACGCACCCTCTTCATTTTGGTTTCATATTAACTTCCATTTACCCTATTGTTTTTTGGAATTGGATAACCTCTCACATACCCATCTACCTCATATAAATATATCTTTTACCCAATTCATTGGAGGGAGATGTTGGTCACACCCGTAAGATAATCCCTAAATTTGTCTTCTAAAAGATCATTAAATATTCATCATATCAAATCCCATGAAAATACATGTTTTTCATGAAAATATCATCATAGAATAAAAATTTGAAGTTAAAATGGTCTCATATTTCATTCATCATCTCAACAAATCATAACCAATGGATAAAATAAATGAGTTTCATACTCTTTTTGTAATAGAATAACCCATGGAAGAGACACGAGTTTCCTAAATTTATTCTCTACCTAATCTCTTAGGGAGTAAAATGGAATCCATGGGATATATTAACTATAAATCATAAGTTAAATCAATGGAGGTCATCTTATTGGGATAATTATTTTTATAGGTAATTCACATGGAATATTTATAGATAAAGATATTTTTTCTTTATGAATAAAAATTTTAAAACATAAAACATTTTAGAATTAATTTTATTTTAAAATTAATATGAAATCATATAATAGAGTATTTAAAAATAATTTATAAAACTTATTGAGGAAAATGTCTCATCCAAGCTGAAACCCCTTTATATAAAACATTATTTTGGATGAATGTGGGATTTTTACTTAAGGGAGAAATAAATAGGATTTTTTGTAACAACATTGTCTAAAACTCTAGAGTAAATACAGAGAGGAAAATGAAGGAATCCAAGGAATTATATTGAAATAAAAATTGGATATAATAACTCATGTTTTTTATAATAGATATATACTAATAATTTATCATTGTAAACACAAACCTAAATAATCCCAATAAATAATGTGATTTTACCATAAATTTATAACCACTTTTGTAAAATTGAATCTGAATAAAAATGAATGAATAAAATTTAATAGAATGAAAAATATCATGAGAATATATAAATTCAGGACATAATGTTTCAATATGTCTTTATATTCACCACATAATATTGGATTGGTTAATAACATAACATATGTCTCAAGGAAGAAAAATTTGGACAAAAATATTTTACCGCATTATTAAATTTTGAAATGTCAACCCCATTAAAGAATTATACTAACAAATATTTTAAAATATAAATAATTTTTATTATAAGTGTGATATAATACATTAATTTTTATTATATACAACACATAAAATAAATGCATGTGGAATATAGAATGTATCATGGGGAAAAATAAATGTGAGATGAAAATCCATTACTACTTTAGAAATCATTTGAATCTTATGCCCCACTTAGTAATTAAATCAAATTAGTATTTAAAAGTAATTAAAATAATTAGATTAATTATATAATATTTCATAGGGGTAGTTTATACAACACACATATGAAACTGAAATATAATAAATATATATTTATAAAAAAATCTATTACATAATTATACATATATATATATCCCAACATATATGATTTACTTATGTCCTTTAAATATTCGTTTATTAACAATTCAATGTTAATTTAACATTTTAGTTAAAAACAACTGTTTCCTTTAGTTCTTGATTTGTATATATCGATCCCAATTCATTGATCAATCTTATTTAATATATATAATAATATTAATGACAAAATTATCTTATTTATACAAATTTTTTTATTTTAATACCAATCAAGAATGTTGGTTTTTATTAATGAAGTACATTATAGACATGGATATTGTTGGTTGTCATACACTTCAGTAACATTTCCAGTTCTCGATTATCATTACGAAAAGGAAGTAAGTAATATAATATATTTAAAAATGATCCTAAAATAAAAAATATTGTATAATTTCTTTTAATATACTTATTCATATTATCTATGTGTTGTGGTGATTAAATAAGAGTCACATCGCTTTGTGATGGTTGTAGTCCACACGTACACAAATGGAGTGATAATCAATCAATGAGTGAAAAAGTAATAAATAAAATGATATATATCCTTTTAAGAATAATAAATAAGTCATTAAAATTAGAGTTATTTTATTTATATTATATATATTAATTTTATTTTTCATTATTACAATCCATGTAATGAATTTCTAAAATGGAAAAATATCACATCATAAGGCGGTAGTCCACCGTTCACCCGAATGATGTAATTGTATCTCCAAAAAAATAGAATTTAAAGTAGTTATAGATAAAATAATTAGTATATAGGTATATTTATTTTATTAATATCAAATATATAATTTATATCCATCATCATACAAAACCATGAGATGTAGTAATGGAAAAACAAATGAAATCGGTTTAAGAGGTCGTAGTCTGTTGTACAAACGAATGACAATTCCCTAAAATATTTGTTGGAGTTTCACATGGATATTGTTAATATCCATAACAAAAAAGTCTTAGTATATGGGAGATATTTTTTTAATATATTATCATTTTTTTATAAGAATTAAAAAATGTGAAGGAATAAGTAAAATTAAAATTCATGTTGAGGTATGTTACTTGTTCATCAGGTAACCTCCATAGGATTTTACAAAAATCCTTAATATGATATATTTATACCAAAAATAAGTATTATATTTTGTTTTTTGGGATTTTGGAAAGTGATTTGGTCTATTATTGGCTGAAACAAAAGGGTTTGAAGGTGTTAAGAAGATGGGATATGATTTCTTTTTATATGTGAGGTGAGTTCCACTGTTGTAAATTATAGAAAGTGGTGTACGAACATTTTTCACATAAAAATTGGTTAAAAATATAGTATTATCTATCCTAAAAAATTATATGGTCAAAATATGTCCATAAAATATTTTAAAAACAATTTTTTTGGTCATTTAAACCCATATATTTTTAGTTCAACTCCGATGATAAACCAGTTATTACATTACCTTCTATAATTAAATTTCACTATTTTCACTATTTATTTTGTTAAAATATTAATATTCACCAATTTAGTAATATAAATTATTATGATCCAAAATATTTGATACAATTTTCAAAATTGATTTCACATAATTTTCCGAATATAATTCAATATTAATCTTACACAAATGATGAGGACATGCTTTTTAAAAAAGAAAATGTTCAAAATCTTTAAACATTTTTATATCCAATTTCAATATGAAATTTTTTAAATTGAAGTCAATATATATATATATATATATTATTTTACTAATTTTTCATAAAATAAATTTAAAACTAAATTTTACTTTATAAATAATATTATCAAAATATGTGATTTGAATTAAACATTAATTTTTCACTATCAATAAAAAAATCAACTTCTTAAAAAATTATCTTAATTTAACACTAAGATAATTATAAATGATTGTTTATAAAATTAACAATATTTTTTGAAATAAATTTTTTAGAAATGTGAAACTATTTTTAAAATATGTGTGCAAAAGGCTACAAAAGTGTTTTTTTTGAAAATATATAATTTTTAAGCATAAAATTTTACTTATTAATTTCTCTTTACTAGAAAACATATTATACGAATGTCAATTCGGTTTCCCAAAACTAGATGACACTGAAGGTTCCACGATCTTAATTGGACACATGGCCTCAAATAGATCACATTGAACACCAGAGGATTCAAACTAGTAGTGATGGACTATGGTGTGTCTGCGGGTTTAGTTTTCCCTCATTACAAGTGATTCACATAATAGATTGATAAAGTATCAGACAAATATTAGTGGAAGAAATATATGTCAAATGGGATGTGGAATAATGGAAATCAAAAAGATCAACATTAACTGAAACAAATAGAATATATGATAATGACATAAAAAAATGATGATGATATGTCATGTTTCTTTTTAGGTGGAAAAAATTGATGCATTTTAGTATAAAAAATATTATATAAAAAAGTATCATAAGGAGTATAAAATATTTTCTATTATCCCAAGCTCCATCTCAATCATCTCCTACTATATTTTTCCAAAAATAAATAAATCAAGTGTCTAAAGTGACACTCTTTCATTTTTCACCACCTACAAACAAATAGAATTATTGCGTAATAATGGTGACACAGATAGTGTGTGAGATAAATCTATGTATTTAATCCCCAATTCTGTCAATAAAATATTCTGTGGGTAATATAAATCGAATGTGTGAAAGAATTCATATATAACAATAAAATAGTACAGTAATGTTAAAACAAAAGTATGTACTTTATTTCATAGAAAGTCCATAAACATACATCCATTTCAATAAATAATTAATTCCTAGATTATATAATTATATCATGTGGTGCATATAAAGTATTGACATCAACTCAATATTGTAATAGTAATTGTTCCCAGATGTAATAACAAAACCTATATTGATAATGATAATGAAAGGTTCCTAGGTAATAACCCATGAAACTAATACCACAAGGGTATCCAACCTATTAGTAATTGTAGCTTAGCTAAGGGGTAAGATTTTTATCTAAGTAGAATCATCCAAGGATTTTCAATATGGAATGGTCTATCGAAGTCCATGGATAACATCAAAGGTAAAAAATGATAAGCTATGGTTAGGCGAAAGGATATAACTGAGGAACAATGTGTCTGTTGAAGCAATCCTTGATATAGGATGTTTTTCCAAGGCATCATTTAATATTAATGGATAAATCTTGTAGTGTCGTTATAGTCATCCATTAATATAAAAGCATCAAAATCCTAGTTAGGCCTCAACTAACACAATCAGGATCGTTGAATCGGAAAAGAATCCATGATAGATCAGGGAATTCCATCTGAAATCCAAATGGTCTCTGGAGTATGACTACTACTATAATAATTATGTCAAATTACATATAAAATTGGGAATCTTACACTTAATTCATTTATTATGTTATTCCATGTGATGGTCATACTATTTAATAAGTTTATAGGGTTCAAGCATTCCCTTTTTTAGTGTGGTAAGGCCAAGGGGAATGAAACCATTCCATTCATTTATGTCATATGTAAATCACTTGGATAATTCCTCTTCCTTCCATCGTAAGTGTAAGGGTTGTTTCTATCATGAAACCTAATATTCTATTATATCCAATTAGGTTATGTAATGTACATACCATATATATTAGATTACCTTTTTTAGATTGATTTATCAAAAAATTGAACATTCCATAGGTGGTCAATTTGAAAACAACATGGTCCCATCCATTCATCAATTCACAATTCAATAAAAAACTAATTATGGAGGCTTACTATTAGCAGGGTCATACAGAAACACACATGAATAGTGGCTAAAAGGTGTCAAAACACTAAAAAATAGAATTTTTGTACATCAGCCTACATGGGGTGGTTGAAGTTATTCATGAAACCACCAATAATTATTTACAAATATGAAAAGGGTCCTCGAACATTATTTGTTTCAATATAGGCAAGCCATTTAAATTTAACAAATGATGTCTGATGAAATCATTTTCCTCTTTGATAATTTATTAATTGATGAATCATAAAGAGTGAGATATTGGCCTCCTACCTCATACTCATACAACAATACTCATCCAGTTTCGTCCTCTAATTTGGCATGTATTGTAAGTGGTTCACATGAAATGTTATATATGGAAATCGAATCGGAGTCCAGATCATGGAGATATATAGAGGCCTAGGTCATGGTTTGAGAAGGGGTTCATATGAGAGAGAGGGGTCGTTGGGATCTTTCAAAATAATGGAGGCCATTAATTATAATTTAAATACACTTATCCGGTATCTCTAGAATGTATAATTATTTTACATTTTGTGTAAATATCCGGATCTTTCCCCATTATAAAAAATCCTTACATGACATGAAACTTCTAGGCTATGAAATTACACATCTTGTAATGATTATATGATTTTTAATATAATTACACAAAATATAATTGGATTTATTCCAAGATATATCTCCCATATTCCCTTCTCTTCTAAAAAAATAGGTCCACTACTTGGCTTTAAGAGTTAAAACCGAAATGACAACATTGCAAAATTTAATAGTGTAAAATAAAAGGATCCATACTTGAAGGAAAAACTGGGTTATTTTAGTCTTCCCCCTTAAAGGAACTCATCCCTATGCTCACATTACATGGAAGGAAAAACACTGTTTGAGAACAGATCTTGGTACTAGGAATGTACATCAGTCTCCCAATCCAATGTTTTGTCTCGAACATGATTTTTCTACTATAGAACATGTACTAGAGGTATAGAGTGGATGAGAGAGCCGTCATGCTCTAGTCGATGATTCATATAGGATACTTTGAAATGAAGAATCATCCTCAAGCTCAACATCCTTAGCATCAAATGTATGAGGCATGTCGACATGACACTGGTGATGGAATGAAACATTGAAGACTTAGTTCCTAGAAAAGTACCTCTTAGTTAGTAAAAATTGTTAGGCTACCATTATGACTCTCTCTACAATCTCATAATCCCCAAATAAATTAATAAATATCTTCTCTTGCCTATATATCTATCTAAACCCTATCATGGTCGATACTCGTAGGAAAATATGATCCCCAAACTCAATCTCCAGAGGTCATCATCCGTTATTGGCATTTGATTTCAATAGATAATAATAAGTATTCATATGATTCATAATCACTTTAACTTTCTCCAAAGTCTCCTTCATGACATGATGACCTATTAGGTTTGTGTCACCTTCCCCTAGACAGCATAAGGGAGAATAACATGTCTTAACATACAGGGACTCAATGTGATCCATTTGAATCATTTCCTAGAAAAACAAATTTCTTCGAGAATATAATGAGGTTCATATTAAACTTTGAAGGACCTATGAAATCATGGAAGCATTCTTGGAAGATGTAATATAGAAAATTCATCACTTTTTCTACAATCCATCGGTCTGAGGGTGAAATTTTATTCGTAGAAGCACTTGGGTGCCCATAGTATTCTATAAGGCCTACCAGAACTATGATGTGAAATGGGAATCCCTATATAGATCTGTAGTACAAAGGACCCCATGTAGTCGGATGATCTCATGAACATACAATCATTCAAGCCCATAAATTGAGAAATTGTCCTAGGTAAAAACTAAATGGTGTACTTTCATTACCTAGTCAGTAACTACCCATACAATATCAATACAATTTGGAAACCATCGTAGGCTGACTAAAAATCCATGGAAACATCTTCCCATTTACACACTGGGACTGGAAGTGATAGTAAAAAGCCAACAGGTCTTTGGTACTTCAACTTCACCTGCTGATATGTGTAGAACCTGGTAATAAATCTTTTTAAATGATGTTTCATATGAGGCCACCAGTACTAGTGTCACATATCTCAACACATCTTGGATATCCCTCGACGAACCACCCATTAAGAAGCATGTGACTTATGCATCAAATCCTCTCTCATATCTCTATGAACCTAGACATTTCCATGTATATGTAAGATGTTGTCTCAATCCACATACCAATCTGGAGGTCGTTCATCTCCTGATATACTCTCAAGGTGATAGAATCCCCTAGGATCTGAAAATTTTATACTCTTCACCTTCACATGGAGGAAAGAGGTAACTAACAAGGCTAAAATGCAACACGACTTTTTTACTATAATGAAACTCTAGTTGCAGTTTAGAAAATAGGTTCATCAATTTCATTTCATCAATGTCTTACCATATAGCATGTTCTTTATTTTTTTGACTCCAAACAACAATAACTTTGTTACCATTTTTAAGAATATAATAAACCTCAATATCGATATAATGATAACATTCAAACCATATTCACTTTCTAAGATTCAATTCCCTCTTTGAAATGATATACTTGAGGCTCTTACTGTCTTTGTTCACCACAAAGTTATCACCCAAAAGATAGTTTCTCTAGTAATGCAATGCATGGGAAACTAGTCTAGGTTGAGGTTGTACATCAGGTAATTTATCTCATGAGGCCTCAAGAACTATGATCCAAATGTAATAACTCTATCTTCCTAATTCATCACTTATCTAAGGAAAATTATAGACACATCACAAAATATTGTATAACCTATTTGTGTCTCTGGAAGAATCAGAATAGTTTCCAACAGAAGCCTCTATTTCATCACATGAAAGGATTTCATGCACTCTTATGAACATAAAAACATGAAAATATTATTTGTAAGACTCCTAAGAGGGGAAACAAAGCACGATAATTTAGTGTAAAACATCTGTAATAACCAAACTGCCACAATAAACTCTATATATAAATCATGTTCGTGGGATACTCCCAAGAAACCACAACACTCACCTTCATTGGGTCAATATAGACTTATAATTTGAAGATATTTAACCTAATAGTTGATATTTTTCAACACCTTAGTTAATCATGGAAACATTGGAATAAATATTATGTTGTCTTAGTGTATATAGGATGATCTAAAGGTGGTTAGCATTGTCATTATGAGTGTGAGAATACAACAAGTTGCCATCCACAAATACTATGAAAAAAGAATCTAGAGAGGGATGAAATAACCAATTAATAAAATCCTTAAAACAATCAATGTGTTCATAAGACTAAAATACAAAAAAGGTACTCATACAGATCATATGATCCATGAAAAGTCGTATGAGGTATGTCTGATGACTTTACCCATACATTATGATAACATATTCTCATGCTGATATTTGAGAAGACCCTAGATCCTTTGATATGGTCTAAGAGATCATTTATTCAATGTTATTTATACTATTTCTTGACTATTGGCTAGTTTAACTCTCTATAATTCATGCATAGACAAAGGGTATTGTTCGCCTTCTTCTAAAATAACCCAAGTAAACCCTATGAGGAAGTATAGGGTAATGTGAAACCATTGTCCACTAGATCCTACAACATTCTCTTAAGACCTTTGATCTCAGTAGGTTCCATCCAATATAGATAAATGGATACAAAATATAGTCCTCAAACAATATTGATCAATAACTCTACCACTCTCTCAAGAGGTAAACCGGAACTTTTGTTAGGAATAACGTAGCTAAATTGATCTACTCCTGCTGGGAATTCAGTCTAAATAAAACTCTAATCCTCAATGAAGATATTAGAAATATGGGGGTAACGCTAATAATCCCATGATTCTCTAGTTCAAAACAGCTATCCTAGACATCTGACTCACACTTATGTAATTAACTACGACCCTATAGTGATGTAAATGATACCATTCAGCGATTGAAGTATATAAAGGTGTGATATGAAACCAACCAATCCATCACGACAATGAAATAAAAGCCCATATTCTCTTCAAAAAATATGTCCCACAAGAAGGGGTAACTACCTACCTCAAGTGGATAGTCCATAAATTTGTGTATTCCCTACAACTGTACTCCCAATGGTGTATCTAGGTTCATTTCACTATAGTACTACTGTATTTCTTGACAAAGTATTTCCATGACAGATAATGATATGAAAGAGTGTAAAGCTCCTATAAAAAATAAAGAAGATTCTATAATAGAGTATGCTAAAATAGTACCTCCTAATGTATATGGTCCTTTAATATAATCATAGGGTATTAACTATAATGCATGCAACTGACCTGATCCATGACTTGTGCAATAGCTAGACTACAATAACTGAAACTACTTTTCAGGTTCTTCTAGTCACCATGAATCTGGCTGCAACAACCATGACTTCCTCCTCATATACTCCTTTTGGGGATACTCCAACTCCCCACCAGATGTAGTGTAAATGAGCTGACCCCTAATTGTGGAACTGGTGCACTACATATTCAACTAGAAATAAATAGAATGGTCCGACAGAATCGTTGTAAGTTACCCAAAAGGCCACAAAACTAACACTCCCCTGGGTCCTTGTCACACTGAGGTATTAGGAAAACATATCTTCCACACCGGTGACACACTATTGAGATGCCATTATGGTTACATTGGCTATCACTTACCGAATAATAAAGGTCGAGGGATTATTTCTCGCTGCCAGAAGAACTACATCCAATGGATGCACTGATAATTCATTCCTAGTACTATAAATTTCCCATAGGTATTTCTATGTTATAAGAGAATGATTGACTATTTTAAATAAGGTAGGTAAGGTAATTATCCTCATCTAAGTATTTATGAAATACCTGATCCCATACTAAAATCATCTAGCGCACAATAGCGCATCTCTGTCTAGAAGCAGTGTAAAGAATAGTAATGCAGTGAAATTTTTTTTATACCAAAAACCTAACATAGAATAATAATTGATATGAGTGACATTTATTTCTATATTATCTCTCAAAATATGTGAAATAATTAATCCTAGAATGTAATCTAGAAGTCATCTTATCTGATGCTCTGATGGAGTCCAGCCTAGGTAATCACATCCCTCTAGTGCTTGGATGAATCAGACATCATGTATGCAGCATGCTTGCCCCTCACAATGGAGGTGTCTCTAGATGCTAAATGATAAAAAGGGCAGTCTATAGCCAAGTCTCAGTAGACTGTATACTTCCATCCCCTATGAAGGTATGAGGATATTGTTACTGCTACTCATGTGTCATTTCATCCATTGTAGGTGCAACACATGGAGATCCCTACATAGACTCCGTCAGACCTAGGGAACAATCATGAACTTGATAAATAGTTTTTAGATATGGTGCATAAGGTAGTTAATCAAGTGGCACTCATAGAGGAATGATCTACATCTTAGGGCCCACCATGTCTGGATCATGGTCTTCACCACCCTCCTTGAACATGACACCAGGACGTCATGGTCACATTGTTCTAAGAATGGTGAGCACATGCCTCCATGAAAGTTTGAAGTAGAAATATTGAAACACTAATGAATGCTGAAGGAACCTAAAATGGATCACTACCCATAGTATACTACCACTACTACCAACTTAGAAGTCTTGGTATGGTAATTTATTAGATGAATGTTCAACTCTACCTTACTTCATTATTTACTAGAATCCATTTCATTTCATATTTAATTAACAGGTTTACACTTTTCGCTATCTTCAACATGAAATGGTGAGATAAGGATGTACAAAGATTACATTTAGAATGAAAGCATTCACTTTCCAGTTTACATTTTATTATAACTTATATCTACATACATTTAAACATAATATCAATTCACATTCATTCATGGACCATAATCATTATCACTAAAAACACCCATTCAATTATATTATAGTAGCTTGATTCAGTAAATTAACAATCCCAAACCATGAGGTCCAAAAAAATATCATTAATTGAAACCTTCAGTAAATAAATTACATCCACGAAGAGCTTAAATATATCTATACAAACGAGTCTAACTCAAAAATCACAGGCATAAGAAGAAGTGTATATTGTTAAATTCACCTATATGGCATAGAAATATGCATGAAATGTGAATTATAGGTTCCTACAATGATGCATGTAATAATTATCCTTCCCTCCTACCATCAGGCCATGGATGTAATATCATACTATATCTGAATAATTACCAGTCAGACCACATAGAATCTACATCACCCAATAGTGAAATAATATCTATTATAATAGGTGAATGAGAAACAATAATTATAATTCATGCAACTCGATATTTACCACAAAAATTAGTTCAAATGCCTAATCATTTTTTATAAAAAAAAATTTAGCATTCCTAATCCCCGATCATTTGTCTCCAAATTTTAAAGGAATAATGGAACTTATCTAATAATTGTTTGTGGTTTCCCAGCCCCAGATTCCATTGAAGGTGACCTGGTCGAATTTGACCACATGGCCTCAAGCACATCTCCATGAATTCTAGGGGCTAGAGACTAGCAGTGAGGCGATACGCTTTGTTTGTGGAGAGACTATTACCTGATTAGTACAGTGTAGAATAATGGATAGCTATATTAACTAAAAGAAAATAGTGGATGAAACATTTATAAATAGGATGATGGAATTTTTAAAAATAGACATGATCAGTAATAACTGAAACAACTGTAATAACTAATAAAAAAATAAAATATATTTTTGATAAATCATGTATCAAATAATATAGAAAACAAGGATATAGATCGACATACAAGCACGTTATACAGACCTTATAAAAAGGAATACAGTAATTGTAAAATAATTTTGATCTCTATATTAGTCATCTCTTACTAGACCCATCCTAAAAGGAAAAAAATTAACTATTTAAAGAGACACAATTCCCCATTTCAAAACTAGAATAAATATAGATTCCACCTGGACCAATGGAGTTCCAGATAGGGTGTGAGATCAATATCAATAGTCTTGAACTAATGGTGTCTATAACATCCAATCCATATAATATTTACTAAAGGTTTTCATGCTTTACTATATAAAATTAATGCAGTTTAGAAACATAAATAGCCCAGTACTTGCTTCATCCCTAGAAAGGTTTCTGAACATGTAACCAATTCATTAATTAAGTAATTACCTATTTATATAATTATTTCATGTGATTCATAGCCCACAAAGATATCACCACATGATGGTAATAGATAAGGTTCCATGTTGTAACAAGGAATCCGATATTGATATTAATAATTTATTGAACCCAAGGTAAAAACCAAGGAAACCAAGACCCCAAGGGTATTCAGCTCAGTAGTGAATACAACCTGGCTAAGGAGTAATATTGTAATTTAGAGAGCATCATCAAATTAATTACATAATAGGATGATCTACCCAAATCCATGTAATACATCCAAGATAAAATGGGATAAACGATGTCTAGAACATAGGATAAAAGCAAGACACCTCATGTCCATAGAATCCATGCTGGATCCAAGGAGTGTATCAACGAAATCAATAATAGTAATAGATATATCCTATTGTTTCATATATGGAATCCACTGATAGATTAGTGTTAGGGTATACATTTTGTATCAAGCAAGGAAATCTGAATCCGTGAATCACAATAGAATCCATGAAAGCCAAGGCGATTACATTATGAATAAAAAAATATATCATTAATATAACAACTCCATTAATAGTAATTTCATGTTCAATATATAATTGAGAACCTTATTTTTAATTCCTTTATTATGTTAGGCCATGTAGTGGTCATACAGTTCAATAAGTTCAAGAGTATCAAACCATTCCTTTCATTAGTGTGACAAGGCCAAAGGGCGTGCAACCATTCCATTAATTTAATTCATATTAAAATAATTTAGTTAATTCTCCTAACTTCCATTGTATGTTTCATGGGGTTTTATTGAAATGAATCCTAGAATTCGATTATATTCAAATAGGCCAAGTTATATATATTCTTTGTTGGATTCGTTTCCATTTTAGATTGATTTATCATATAATTTCACTAAACATAAATAGTTTAAATGGATTGAAACCTAGTTCAGGACACTCATCAATTTAAAAATAAATATAATTTTACTTATAGAGGCTTACCATTTCTTGTATGATGCTGATGAACACCCGAATGATGATTCAATGTTGTCAAAACACTAAAAAGATTCAATTCTGCAACATCACACTATATGGGGTAGTTAAATTTTTGATCAAAACCCCCAAATTTGATTTACATATATTAAATGTGTATTAAAACACGGTTATAATAAATAAAATAAATACATATAAATTTATAAAATTACGACTGGTGAAATTGTGGCTCCCACACAAAAAATTATAAAATTAAGAATCTTGAAGTGTGAGTTATAGGCCACATACCTCATACTCCTTCAAATCTCCTCATATAGTATCCTCCTCTCGTTTATCCTATATTATAAGAGAATAGAAGAATGTTCAAACTACTTGAAATTGAAGTATGTGATCCAACATATTAATAGAATCATTTATGGTAATAATAATGACAAAATATTAAATTTTATTTATGATCATACCTATACGAATCCAACATGAGAGGCGATGATCGAATCAGATTCTAGATCGCGAAGAAACATCAAAACCTAGGTATAGGATGGAGAGGGTATTCTTGTGTGATAGGGAGAGTGGAGTTGAGGCTCTACCCAAAAAAAGGTTACATGCACCCTATTTTTGAAACCTTTATCTAGAATTTACATGATGTTTAAATGATTTACAAATCATTTAATGATATTGTCCTTTTTCTAAAATAAAACTACCTACATGATGTGAAAGGTATGTGAGAGGATATTACACATCAAGTAAGTACTAAACATCATGTAATACAATTACATTTCATGTAATTTTCCTTCAACCAACCTAAAACCCCCTTTTCTCATTAAGTAAAAAAGGCCCACTATGCGGCTAGATGGTCTAGAATAGAAGGAGAACATTACCATAGCTTAAAACATAAACTAAAAGGATCTATATCTAAAAGAAAAACCAGATTCTTACTATAAAATATTTTATTATATATATAATATATAAATTTCATTAAAATTATTCACGATAATTGTTTTGATTAATTTATTTAGGTAAATTATGTTTTCATAGAAAAAAATATTTTTTCAAAAAAATATTTCCTTTATTTTCAGATAGTGTTTATGTTTATTTTATGTTAATTAGTCAATAAATAATAAATTTGATATACATGTTTAAAAAATAAGTTTTTATAATTTATTAAAACTTATTCATTCCATCCATTCCCAAATCCTGTAGAAAAATATCATATTAAATTATAATATTTATGTAATATGTCATGTTTTATTTAAACATAGTATTGAGTGTGACACAATCAAATTGGTGTTTCATGAAACACAAGAAAAACTCAGTGTTTTATTTAAAATATGTAAAAAATAATTTTTATATCTAATATAAAATAATGAAAATACTAAACTAATTTGAAAAAATATTTCATAAAATACTGAGCTTTTATAACAAAAAAGATTGTAGGATGCCACTATGAATCAATAGAAATACATCAAACATGCATCCAATAGTTATTTTATAAATTTTTTTATAAAAAATATTCAATAAATTGGTTTTCCATTTATAATATTTCCCATGGTATTCATTTCAAAATAATTCCATTCCATTCATTCTCTAATAAAAAAATAGTTCAATGTGATGTTTTATTTTTCAAATAACTTAATGAGAAAAATAAAAACTTTTAAAAAAATCTACATCATAATAAAGTTGTAAAATTTAAATATTGATGGACCATACACATAATTTAATCTAAATGAATAAAAAAGAATATAAATGAAATTATGGTGTAGAAAAAAGAACCTCTAAGACACAAAAAGGAACAATATCTAGTTTATGGGACTCCTAAACACTTGGAACCTAATTCCCTTGTAAAGGTTGTACCCTAATCACCATGATATCATGGAAACCCCTAGAAGTGATAGATAAATACAGGTGGAAAAATATTAATCACATTTTGTTTCCTATATTCCTAGTTTTCATAATATTATATCACATTTCAACCATGTCCAAAGAAAATAAAATAATGTTTCAGAATAATATTCCATGGTATAATCCAAAACAATGTTCTATTAAAATATACATGGCTTAAAAAACCATGTTTCAAAAAAATTTGATATGTTAAACCATTTTACATAAATAGTAACATTTTAATAAAATATTTTCTATACTAATATCAAATATCTCCCTCATTTGAAAAAACATTTCCCTTTCAAAAGAATCTATGAATGATTTTTCATTCACACAAAGTTCATAATGTCTGTTTTCTAAAGAAAAACCATTTAAAAAATGATTTTATAGTTTCCAATGATTATATAAAATTTAGACAATAAATTTTATAATAAAAAAATAATCACTAAAACATAATGCTTGGAAACTGTTTGACAATCAGATAGAGAAACATACCACCACAATGATGAAAACATTATCACCATTAAAACTAGTGATGGGAAATATTAAGATATGGTCATAAAAAATCATCACTCAATATAAACACCAATAATTCCCCATAAAACCATATAGATTGAGAAATCTTACCCAAATAGTGTTCCATCAAGACAATATAGAGAGATATCAATAAGAAACCATGTCAAAGGATGAGTGATAGAGAGAAAAATCAAACATAACTCAATAAGATCCACCAAGAACGATCCATGATTTCCATGGAATACTAAGGGAGAGACTTTAGAGATTAATTTTGGTACTAATTCAAGAAAAGGAGGAATTAAGATGCTATTAGGGGTTAAAATGACAATGTCATTTGGTGTAGTTATCCAATTTAAAATGGTTAGATCCAGCCACATAGTTATGTAGCAAGGATTGACAAACCATGAAAAAACACTATGGTGATCTCTATCCATTTAAACACAAGTCACAATGTTTCCTAGAAAAGGCCACATTGTTAATAAACCCATTCTCAAGATATATGATGTTTTCTGGAATATTTCAAAATGTAGTCACATTTATTCTTGAGATACCATCCACTCGAAAAACGATATAAAATTCCATGAAAATTCCACTTAAAAGACACAAATCCATATTTCCAATTTACCAAACTATTATAACTAACCATGATCATATATCATTAACATGGAATGTTTTCTCTAAAACATTAAATTTTTTTTCCATGGTTCAAGAAATTCTATAAAACACCAAAATAGATAGTCCCAGATTGAAATTACCATAACATATGTATTGGAGGTCAACAATATTATCCCTAAAATAAAATGTTTTTCCACTATAATGGTTCCGGATAACAGACCTAAGAAAATATTAGTTCATTATATAATCATCAAGGAATCATTCTCCTATGTATCATTATATTAACTACAACATTTCCAAATACCACCATCTAATGAGATATTAAAACCTTTTATGGCCTTATAATTTCATTATAATATATAAAAGTTTTATTGATCTACTAAGGTGTTGGTTTCAATATCAATATACTCCCACTCGATTTTCTAGGACGTATCATACTGATACTTATTCATTTGAGAAACATATAACTAATTATTTATTGATTAAAAACTTGTATGTGATTCTAAACAACACACTAAATTCTTGATTCACATCATAATATCAAAATATCTAAAATAACAAGGTGCTAATATACCATAAATCCCTAATATCCAATGACCTAACTGAGGTGAAACTCTGAGGAAAACCATACCACCAACCTCAAACTCTAGAAGACTATGAAACTAATGGACCTAAAATTTGTAGTGACTTTGATCTATTAGTAACCTCATCCTAATAAACTATGTAATATTATTAATTTCATGGATGAATCTATATCCAAACAAGGACTTCTCTCAAACCTATACCAAACAAAGAGGCATCCTTCAAGGCTTCCCTCTGAAAGCCTCAAATAGTTCAATCTGATTCAAAGCCTGATAAATTTTTTAGGAAAAATTTTTAATGGGAATATTTTAATCCCATAATCCAATGAGGTAAACCACACATTCCTGGAGTATTAACTCAATAAATTGGATGTCTCTCTTAGTATAACCTAGAATATGGGGATGATAAGTTGTTATTAAATTCAAATGAGTACCCATCATTGTCTCCAATCCAATCTAGAACTATGATAAAATGTTTGGGTTTAAATTTTAAATGACAATAAATGAAAAAATAGGAAACCTATAAATATTCTATGAATATATGTTCCTAATACACTATACCTTTTTTGACTCATGTATATATAAAAAATGCTATATTTTCTTGAGTAGATCAATAATCACACATACCCAATCCTTACTAGTAAGAGTTTAATGTATCCCAATCAGAAATTCCAAGGAAATACGATCCCATTTCCTCAATAAAATGCGTAATAATGTTGTTATCCAAAAATTCCAGTGATATTCTACCTTGATTTTATAACATGTGAGGCTCATTGATTGAAAACCTAAAACAGATCATCTGGTTTTCAGCCCCTATTAATGACATATAAATTCATGGTACATATTGTTATTTATATATAGTATATACCAATATGAATGATTTATATTTATAATTAACTCATTCCTAAATCCTGGAATAATAATCATTCTTCCTTGAATATAAAAACTCCATTGGGTGATTGAGATCTGTCACCCAATGCCTCCCCTCTATAATGATCTCTAAAAAAACACTAACACATTGAATCATATGAATTTATAAGTATATTATAAACATACATATGTGACATTTCCTATGTATAACCTTGCAATACCTACTTGAAATGTCCCTTTTAGTCCTTTTTAATCTAAAAAAGCATGCTTATCATGTACAGGTCTTCCACTAAGTCTTTCACAGCATGAGATGGTAATTTCTTTCTCAAATAATAAGTCACTAAATTCAATTTACCACGGGTGTAATATATTAATAAACATTGTTATGGAGATAATCCACCTAGTGTCTCTATCTCATGTTTCTGTCCTTAAAAGTGAAAATATAATTTAAAATCCTATGGTTGAAATAAAATGTAATCCTTTCTGTGAAGTGGTAGTGGAACTAAGTCTTAAGAACATGCATGTCTACCAAAAGCACATGATCATGAGTGGGATACTTATTATAATTATGGAATAAATAAAGAGATCCATTAGCTACCACATGTCTCCCATACATCACAACACTACCCAATACTACACCATCTTTATAGATATCAATATCAACAAAGATCATACAATGAAATTATAAAATATTAGAATATAATCATAGATTTTACTCCTGAAATGACCTCTAGCACTGACCACTACTAATACATGTCACACCCTTATAGTTCAACTCTATTATAGGGGATATAATCATAGAGATGTAACAAATAAAGAATTTATAATAACTAAAATATATTAAGACACTCAAAATTTAAATCATTTATGTTAAAATTTTCATGAAATGAAATCTATGATCGTTTCAAGATCTATAGAGACATCATTCTGAAAAATATAATTGCCGAAAAACATAACTAGGAAATCCAAAACTGGTATTTTTATATTATTTTATACATGTAAAGTTCCATTAGTATTTCATGGACAATATTCCAAACCATAGTTCTATCCTTCACAAATATAGAATAAACAAGAATTTTATCCAATAATGAAACCAAAAATGTAACACCCCAAACTTCAATGGTACGTTTCCCTTTTAATAATGCAATAGCTTTCATTGTACCCATCTTCGTGATTCTAACACACCACGACCAATCAAACTAGCCATTATGAATAGTAATACGCACTTTTTAAAAGTTTATGAATTTTTTTTAAATGGAAATCATTTTTGAATTTGGAAAATAGAAGTTAGCTTAGGGTAAATTTTTGGTGTTTTTCTGAAAACATTAATTTTTTTTATGAATAGTCAAAACACTGCATTATTGATTAAAACCGAATTTTTATTTAAATAATTATTTAATTTATTTAAATTTATTTTAGGTAAAAATAGATACAAAATACCTAAATAAGTTCAATGTAATTCACTGGATTCATTTTATGATAAGTTTAGATATACAACAATTTTATTGAACTTTTACAGTGTTATTTCCACCTCCTAGGAGCATTTGCAAATTTGCATAAAACAATATTTTACCGCTTATGTGAGTTTAATTTCCAAATTTTGAGAGACACAATTAATATTATTCCATGAAATGTGGTTCAACAAGATGAAAATAATTTTTGGTGAATAGTAACTTTTGATTTTAATTTGCCGCGGTTAAAAGTAAATAGGGTAATTAAGGGTAAAAATGATATCATAATTACGCTAACACATATCCTAATACTATTGGATAAAAATAATTCAACCAAAAAACCATATTAACAAAATATGATCCTGTTTCGGTAACATGGATTAGATTAAGACATTTATTATTATTTTATTTAAAGAAAAGTTAAAAGAGTTAAATTCAACGTTTAGTAACAAAACCATTTTTAATATACGGGTTATATAAAAGATAAATTAAACTATAAATATTAATTATAAATATAAAAATATTTCTTACACAATTTTGTTTTATTTATAATGTTTAAACATTTAATTTTTTAATTTATTTATGACACTATTATGATGCAGTAATTACATCATTAATGAAACATTAAAATAATTGATATTATATATATCCAAATAAATGTAAATTGAGACTTTTTATGAATTAAAATGATTTTATAAGTTAATATGTCATGTTAGGGTTGGTTAAATTAATTTTATTCGAAGTGATAAAGTTTTTATGGCATTTAAAAAAACAAATACTAAATAGTGTCAAAATTGACATAATTGTGTTTTTAAAACAAATATTATATTATTAATTGATATAATATTCATAAAAATATATGGTTTGGAAAAATGACTTCAAAAAAGTTATATATGTTTATAATGAACCACATGGGTTTCTATTGTCTTGTTATTGTAATTTTATTTTTCATATAATATAAAAATACAAAGAGTCATGGTTAATGTCAATCAATTTATCTACGAGTTAAATATAAAAGATAATTTTAATATGATGCCCTAAACCTATATAAAACCTATTGGTTGAGTGGTTTTGGAACCATACACAGCTTATACTTTAAATAATTAATTTTGGAGCAATTAGAAACCGAAAATGATTATATTATAAAATAATATTTCAAACATTTCTTAAAGTGACCCTAATCTATCTTATAAAATTTAACTTAACCTTCTTTAAATTTCACACCTCCAAAGCAATTTGGCTTGGCCAAACCCTACCCAAATATCATCCCAACTTTTCTAACTTTATCCTAGAGGCCTTTATTGGTCATAAATCCATCCTATGGAGCCCTTTTGATCAAATCAAAAGGAAAAACCCGAAGAAGAGGTAAATATTTCATCACCTCTTTCAAGTTATTTTATTCTTCCACATCCTCTTTATTTGTTGTTTCCATTATAAAATAATAACTCTATTATATTTTATATAATGTGATGTTATTATAAAAATGGTACAATAATATTCATTATTCTATCAATCCTATAGATGACAAAGTCACCATGCGTGTGTACGTACGGATTACCCTCTCGAAGTCGTGGTATAGTTTGTTATTCAATCACTTAATTATTTGGATGGGTATAATAATGAGAATAAGTGATTTAAATAATAAATATAACATGTTAATGGTACTGTATATATTATATAACATCCAATTACATATGATTTTTCCATCAATATAATGATATTGCCGCTCGTGCGTATGTACGGATTACAGTCTCCATGAATGCGATGAGATTCTTTCCCCATCGTATTCATTTTAGAATAATTTTCATTTTATGATTATAAATAATATTTATGAACATAATACCATTCTCTATATGAATCAAATACATACTATCCATAAAAATCATGGCTTACATAACTGTGCATATAAAGGAAAACAAATCAGTTAACACCTGAAATGATGATACTACTAAAATATTGTTTACAAAGAAATATTATAAGATCATATATGATTTCATATTTATGCATATAGTAATTGTATAATTTAATAACAATGTTCTAAATATTATACGTCATGTTAAAATACAATCGAATAAGGAAAAGTTCAAGGTAAGGGTTAATTTCACAATCTCTTTATTATCTGAGGTGGTTTTTATGTAAGTATCTACAGGGACCTCTTTATCATCCACATCCATGTTTTATAAAAAATGTATCTGAAAACATTTTTACTATTTACTAGAATATGGGTTAAATTCATTTATACCCTTATTTTACCTTATATAATTTTAAAGGAATCTTTCTACTGTTTTCAAAACAAAGGACTTTATGACCTTTTCGACAAAGTTAATGTAAGAATGTTTTTAACTAATATGGCAGGTGCAACTATTTTCTTCCATTAAAACATCATTGAAACTTCCATTACAATATTATAAGAATATTTTCAAAAAAAAACATTCTTTTATAATAATGTGAATCTTAAATGTTTTCAAAATAGAAAGAGGCATTTCTTTCAAATAGTTTTCATTTCATCTATATCAACATTCTTTTATGGATTTTAAACTTGTTTGAAGTTGATTTATTATGATACAAATCTTCCGTATTGTATTAAAGGTTTTGTAAATATTTAAACTATGGATGTGTTATTCTTATACCATTCATGGTTTATGGTTGAATTATTTACATTTCTTATGCTAGTTTTAATATAAATGTTTATGTTATGTTTCAATCTTTTCATGTGAGGAATGTATTGGACATAGTATGTGACAAGTGGAGCCCGCAATAGCTCCTCGGTGCATCAGTAGGTATCATGATTAAATTAGACGTGGAATTTTCCAAGTCCTTTCCCAATTTGATATATGGTTTTGGTAGAGGCCTTAATCATATTTGGATGTCTAGGTTGAGGCCTTGAAAAAATGTAACAAAATGTCTGGCATTATACATTCCCTCATGAAGAAAATAATAATGATGGTACATGTGGATATTCGACTTGTAGAATACCAATGACTATGTTTTATTATGGAATTATTTACTCAACTCATATTCCTACCATAAATTTTTCAGGTTTATATTTTGTAAAGGCATGTGTTTTGAATTATTCATCATGCCTAATGTTTATGTTATCTTCTGTTGTATTACTTACCATTACTGAGCATTTGAGCTCACACCTTTATTATGTTTCATTTTACTAGGATATAAAGAAGTTAGTTATGAGTGACTTGAAGGATTAATATAAGAGGCATGGATGTTTCTAAAGGAATAAATTAGTGTGATATTTCATTTCAAGTTGTAATGTCGAACTCAAGTTTGTGTCTTGTTTTTAAGGAAACTAAACTGATCGGTCATTCGGGATTTGATCCAATGTGATCATGACAATGTTATGGAATAAAGCACTGGATCTAGGTAACTGGGGTCAGGGAATTACCATTGGTATCAGAAGAAGATTAGTACAAACCTTGGAAACTAGATGTAGAAAAACTCTGATTCGAGAACATTACCCTACGATAGACTATGAGGATTAGTATAGAAGAACTTCCTAGAATTTTGGTACTGTATAAATATTGTGAGTTTTCCAAGAAATAAATCCCTATCTAGATATGAGTTGGTAGAGGCGGCTCTGGCATAGATGTACCTCAGGGTAAAACCCAAAAACCCCGCTTTGAGCTAGACTCGAATGGGAACTGGTGCACAACAATGAGCCTTGCTTCACTCTCAGTTACGACACTCCCGTGGGGATATTCTTAGGTTAATTATTATTTTATTTACAAACCATTGTGAAAGATTTATGAGTATATACGACCTCAAGGAAAACATTTTTATGATTATGGATTATACCCATAAACTGTTCAATTTATGTTAAGGGTTTTACAAGTTCAGAATTATGAATTGCGGTTCATAAACTAATATAATGTATTCCATTTGTTTAGAAATGGTGCCTAGTGGAAGGAATGGAAATTTTATCAACGCATGTAATCCATGTAAGGATTTACCTCCTACTCGAGATAATTATAGTGGATCTGGTGATACAACTGGTGCAGATTATCTTATCACCATACTGGGACAACTCACACTGGTTATGAAAAATAGCCTTACCTGTATGGAGCACCCGGATCCACAACACGAAGGATCAATGTTAGATCTCTTCATGAGTAAACAACCCCCAATATTCAATGGGTATACAAATCCATTTTTAGCTAAACAATGGATATGTTCTTTTGAGAAAATATTTCATTCTTTGGGGAGTAGCGAAAGGGAAAAAGTTTTCATGGCAGTTTATCACCTCACTGGAGATGCTGATCAATTGAGGTTATTAATTTAAAATACAAATGAGGATGGGGAAGTATCTTGTGTGGAATTAAGGGATTTTAAAGAGATTTTTTAGAAAAATACTTTCCTTGTGGCCATTGATTGGATATGAAAATGCAATTTCCGAGTCTGAGACAAAAAAAGGATTAGAATATCGCAAAGCATGATGCCAAATTTAACAGGATAGCAAGGCATGATAAAGATTATATATGTAACCCAAGATGTATAATTGATCATTTCTTTTATGGGATAACTCCATTTCTCCATTGGGAATTAGTCTCCCAATCATTCTCATCTAATGATGATATTGTCTCTTGTGCTATCAAAATAGTAAAGGAATTCTCTTAGTATTACGACTCTATAGTAAAGAAAGAGAAGAAGAGATCTGTTAAACACTTTGGGAAAGGAAATAACGAAACATGGAAGAAGGGAAGAGTTGAATTTCATCCCTATGATAATTTTGGAAGGAGGCCCCCTAGTGCATGTCTAAGAGGAAAATGAGTATGCTACAATTGTGGACAGAATGACCATCTTTCTAGGGATTGTATGGGGAAGTAGGAAGATACCAATGTCCAATGATACTATTGTATGGAGATGGGACATTATGAAAATGAATGTCATAAGAGTCAGGGAAACTTACCTTAGAAAAGTCCACGGGATAAAGGCCCAGTTTATTCGATCACTACAGGTGAGGTTGAAGCTCTGAAAGACATGGTGGTATGTAATTTAGTGGTTTCCTCATGTCAATCCAATGCTTTATTTGATTTTGAATCATCACATTGTTTCATATCTTCCTAGTTTTCTAATAAAATTAGATATTTCCAATTTTATTTAACAACAGATATGTCAGTAAAAACTCTAATGGGAAGTATCATTGCAAAAACTATTTGTGAATCGGTCTCCATTAAGGCATATAAACGATATTTAACTACTAATTTAATCATCATAACCATGATTTAATTTGAAATAATCCTTGGTATGTATTATCTTTCAGACCATGATGCGAAAATTTATTATAAGAAGAAGGATGTTACAATTCACGGTGATGATAACAAGTACCTTATATTTAGAGCAGAAACGTCACAATTTTATTCTTATCAAGATCCACCACCATTTTCTATAATAAATTAAATTATTATGGAGGATGAGAATGAAATAATTATGGGTGAGGAAATGAATTTTCAAATTGAGGTTGTAATTATTATACAATAATATGTTGATGTGTTTCAAGAGGGTTTACCTAGACATCATCCAGAATGATAAATTGAGTTTTCCATTGATTTAATTCATGGTTCAAGGACCATATAGATGACCCCTTATAGAATGGACACTGTGGAATTAGTGGAACTAAATAAACAACTAGAGGAATTGAGTAATAAGGGATTTATTCACCCTAGATTTTTCCCATGGGGAGCCCCATTCCTTTTTTAAGAAGAAAGATGGGTCTATGAGGTTGGGCATTTACTATTGGGTTATCAATGCTATAACAATAAAGAATAAGTATCCCCTACCCCACATTGATGATTTATTCATCAATATTCATGGATATAAATATTTTTAATGATTAACCTTGGATATGGATATCATCTGTTGTGTGTGAAGAACAATGTCATTCTAAAAATAGCATTTCGAACCAGGTATTTGAATTATGAGTTTACAATAATACCTTTTGGATTAACTAATTCACCCTATGTCTTCATGGATCTAATTAATAGAGATTTCAAGGAATATATGGATTAATTTGTAGTGGTATTTATTGATTATATCTTGGTATACTCTAAAATATACGAAGATCATCAAAATCACTTGCGCATTATTCAAAAGAATCTTAGAAGAAATGAATTATATAGAAATGTTAGAAATTGCAAAATCTGGCTATGGGAGATTTATTTTCTTGGCCATATTGTTTCTAAGGATGGAATCTTTGTCAATCCTTAAAATATCAAGGCACATCAAGAATTGCCTGCACCAACAAGTATAACTGAGGTATGCAGTTTGATTGGTTTAGCAAGTTATTATTGACGTTTCGTCCAAAAATTTTCCTGGTTGTCTAACCCATTAACCAAGCTCACACATAAAGGGGTTAAATTTGTTTGGAAAAAAGAGTATGAAGAATGTTTTGAAGAACTGATGTGATGATTAGTAAACGCTCATATCTTGACGCTACCATCGGGGAATGATTGGTTTGTTATTTATAGTAATGCTTCAAAGAAATGACTTGGTTGTGTCCTCATGAAGAAATATAGAGTTATTGCCCATGCATCATGATAGATAAAAATTCATGATCAAAACTATCATACTCCTGATATTGAGTTAGCAGCTTTAATCTTCACTCTGAAGATATAGAGACACTATCTCTATGGTGAAAATTTTGAGATTCATACGGATCACAAGAGTTTAAGTATATTTTCTCACAGAAGGAACGCAACATAAGGCAAATACAATGGATCCAACTACTCATGGATTATGATTACACTATACACTACAACCAAAGGAAGGAAAATAAGGTGGAAGATGCTTTGAGTACAATAGATCATGTTGTTTTGAACAAGATGAAAGTTGAAAGGGATCCTATTTTCATGGATCTAGTAAAACTGGATATGGGAATAACTATGGAAGGTGAAACATCAATAATTTTTCAAATGGATTCCAAACATTCTTTACTATAAATGATAAATTGTTCTCAGACTGGTGATGAGGAGTTTCAAAAGAAGATTAATGATGTGAATGATGGGAGATTGAGTGACTTCGTATATGAAGATGGAATTTTGAAATTTGGGAAGACTCTTTGTGCTCCCGATATACCTGATCTAAAATGGGAATTATTGGATGATGGTCATAGCTCAAACATCACTATACACCCTGAGAGAACCACTATGTATAGAGATTTGAAGGAACATTTTTGGTGGGACAAAATGAAAAGAAAGATTGCTAATTTTGTGTCAAGATGTATGGTTTGCCAACAAGTGATTGCTGGAACACAACATCCAAGAGGAGTCAGGAATCCTCTTCCCATACCAGAGTGGAAAAGGGATGATATTTCAATGGAATTTTTTATGGGGCAACCCATGACTCCTAGAAGGAATGATGCAATATGGGTCATTGTGGTTCATCTTACCACGTCAGCACATTTTATTTCTATAAGAGAAGATTTACCACTTGAACGTTTAGCAAGACTATAAATTAATGAAGTTGTAAGACTTCATGGAGTAACCCTATTGATTGTTTCTGATCTTGATCCCCATTTTACATCAAAATTCCAGAAAAGTCTTCAGAAAAACCTATATACAAATTTTTTTTGAGAAGTTCCTACCACCCTCAAAATGATGGACAATCAGAACAGACTATTTAAACCATATAAAGCATGTTGAGATCATGCTCACATGACATTCAAGGTAAGTGGGATCAATAATTACCTCTAGTATAATTTTCCTATAATAATAGCTTCCATTCTAGTATTTAGATGGCACATATGAAGTTTTATATGGAAAGAGATGTCGCACACCAACTTCTAATAATGATGTTGGTGAAAGAAAACTAGTAGGCCCAAAACTTGTTGAGGAATCAATGGAAAAAGTGAATATTATCAAAACCCACATCAAAGTAGCTCAAAGTAGCCATAAGTGCTATGTTGATAACCGAATGAAGGAATTGGAATTTCAGGTAAGAGGTCGTGATTTCGTGAAGGTATCTCCATGGAATGGAGTTATATGATTTGGTATGATGGTTAAATTAAGTACTAGGTACATTAGACCATTCAAAATTCTTGAAAAAATTGGGATTTTAGCTTACCGTTTGGAAATTCCACCATGTCTCTCCAAAGTTCATGATTTGTTCCACGTATCACTGTTGAGAAAATACATGCCTGACACAATGCATGTACTCACCTATAAAGAAATTGAAATGGAACCTAATCTGTCTTAAAGTGAATAGACTTTCAAAATTCAAGATACAATAGAACAAGTTTTTATAAATCGAACGACTTGTCTGATAAAATTTCTAAGGAGAAACCATACGATGGAAGAAGCAACGTGGGAACCAGAAAAACTTATGATGAAGAACAACCCAAATCTTTTTGTTTGGTAGTATTATTTAAATATCTAGGATGAAATTATTTTAATGAGGGAAGAATGTAACACCCCAAGATTCCATGGTATGTTTCCATTTAATAATGCAATGGCTTACTATGTATGCAACATCATGATTCCAACACACTGCGTCCATCAAACTAGCCATTATGAATAGTAATACCGACTTTTTGAAATTTTATAAATTTTATTTTTCAAAATGGACTTCATTTTTGAATATGGAATATTGAAATTAGATTAGGGGGAAGTTTTGGTATTTTTCTGAAAACATTCAATTTTTTATGAATAGTGAAAAATACTACATTATTGGTTAAAACTGAATTTTTATTTAAATTTATTTTAGGTCAAAATAGATACATAATACCTATATAATATCATTTTAATTAATTGCAATCATCTTATAATAAATTTAGATATATAAAAATTTTATTGAAATTTTACCATCTTTTACCAACCTCTTAGGAAAATTTGCAAATTTTCCTAAAACATAATTTTACTGCTTATGTGAGTATAATTTCAAAACTCTGAGAGACACAGTTAATATTAGTATGTAAAATTTGGTTCAATCAAATGAATCTTTTTTGGTGAATAGTAACTTTTGACTTTTATTTACCGTGGTTAAAAGTAAATAGGTTAATTAAGGGTAAAAATGATATCATAATTACCCTAGAACATTTTCTAATTATATTGGATAAGAATAATTCGACCAAAAAACCTTATAAATAAAATATTAACCTCTTTGGTCAACATGGATTAGATTTAGACATTTATTATTATTTTATTTAAAAAAAAGGTTAAAAGAGTTAAATACAATGTTTAATAACTAAACCATTTTTAATATAGAGTTATACATAAGATACATTAGACTATAAATATTCATTAGAAAGATAAAAATAATTCCTACATAATGTAATTTTATTTATAATTTTTAGACATTAACTAATTTTATTTATTTTGGAGACAATTATGATGTAGTAATTACCTCATTAATGAAATATTAAAATAATTGATATTAAATTTTTTTGAATAAATGTAAATTGATACTTATGATGAATTAAAATAATTTTATATTTCAATATGACATGTTAGAGTTGGTTAAATAAATTTTATTTTAAGTGATAAAGTTTTTATGGCTTTCAAAAAAATCAAATACTAAATAGTGTCAAAATTTACATAATTGAGTTTTTAAAAAAAATATTATATTATTAATTGATATATTATTCCTAAAAATATATGGTTTAGAAAAAGGACATAGATAAGGTTTTATATATTAATAATGAACCACATTGGGTTCTCTTGGCTTCTTATAGTAAGTTTATTAACCATATAATATAAAAATACAAAGAGACATGGTAAATGTCAAACTATTTAACTAAGAGTTAAATCTAAAACATAATGTTAATATGATGACCTAAACATGTCTAAAACATATTTTTTGACATTTTTTCGACCCATACCCACATTATAATTTAAATAATTCATTTTTGAGCCATTATGAATCAAAAATGATTTTATTTTAAAATAATATTTCAAGATTTTCTTAAAGTGACCCTCACCTCTCTTATAAAAGTGCACTTCCCCTTCTGTTAACTTCACACATACAAAGCCATTTCGCTTGGCCAAAACCTACCCAAATATCCTCCCAACTTTCCCCCATTCATCCTAGAGGCCTTAAATTGTTCCTAAAGTCATCCCAAGGATCACTTTTGATCAAATCAAAAGGAATAACTCAAAGAAAAGGTAAATATTTCATCACCTCTTTCAAGTTCTTTTCTTCTTACACATCTTATTTCTTAGTTGTTTCCATTATAAAATAATAACTCTAGTATCTTCTATATACCATGATGTTATTATAAAAAAATTTCAACCATATTCATTATTCTATTCATCCTAAAAATGAAAAAGTCACCATACGTGTGTACGTACGGATTACCGTCTCCACATCGTGGAGTAGTTTGTTATTCAATAACTTCATTATTTCAATGGGTATAATCATGATTATAACTGATGTAAATAATAAATAAAAAATGTTAATGATTTTTTATATATGATATACAATCGAATTACATACTCTTTCTGCATCAATATAATGATATTGTCGCTCGTGCGTACGTACGGATTACCGTCTCCACTAATGCGGTGATATTCATTCCCCGTCATAATCATTCAGGAATAATTTTTATTTTTTGACTAAAAATAATGTTTATAAACAAAATATAATTATGTATATGAATCAAATACATCCTATCCATAAAAAACATGGCTTACGTATCCAAGCTTATTAAGGAAAATCAATTAGTTAACACCCGAAATGATTGTACTACTAAAATATTATTAACAAAGCAATATTATAAGATCACATATGATATCATATTTATGTATATAGTTCTTTTATAATTTAATAAAAATGTTTTAACTATGATACTAGAGTTTAAAATACCATCGACTAAGGAAATTTACAAGGTAAGGATTTATTTCACAATCTTTTTATTATCCGAGGTTGTTTTTTATTTAAGTATCTAGTGGGACCTCTTTATCATCCACATCCATATTTTCATAAAAAAGTATTTCAAAACATTTTTACTATTTACTATACTATGGTTTAAAGAAATTTATACCCTTATTTTACATCATATGTTTTTAAAGAAATGTTTCTGTCGTTTCCCATACAAGGTACTTTATGACCTTTTCGAAAATATTAAGGTAAGCATGTTTTTTTATCTTATACGGCGAGTATGGATATTTTTCACCATTATAACATCATCAAATATACCCTTACAATCATATAAAAATATTTTCAAAATAATTTTTTCCTTCTATAATTATGTGACTCTTAAATGGTTTCCAAATAGAAAGAAGTATTTCTTTCAAATTGTTTTCATTTCATCTATGTCAACATCCTTTGATGGATTTTAAAATTGATTGAAGTTGAATTAATATGATACAAATGTTACATATTATATTGAAGGTTTTGTGAAATGTTTGACTCTAGATGTGTTATTTTTCTACCATTAATGGTTTATGGATAAATTATTGACATTTCATATGCTAGTTTTAATATGAATGTTTATGTTAATTTTGAACATTTTCATATGAAGAATGTATTGGACTTAGTAAGTTAAAAGTGGAACCCACTATAGATCCTCAGTGCATTGGTAGATATCATGAGACAATTAGATGTGGAATTGGCCGAGGTGTTTCCCAATTATATATATGGTTTTAGGTCAGGAATTATTCCTTTTTATAAGTCTTGGTGGACACCTTGAAAAAAGGTTTTAGAATGTCTGGCATTATACATTTCATCATTATGAAAATAATAATGATGGTTCATGGGGTTATTAAACTGGTAGAATACCCATGAATGTGTTTTTTATGGAATTTTTTACTCAACTCATATTACTACCATAAAGTGTTCATATTTATTATTTTTAATGCCATGTGTTTTGAATTATTCATCATTCCTAATATTTATGTTATCTTACACTGTATTTATTACACTTATTAAGTGCTTGAGATCACCCCTTTCTTATGTTTCTTTTTCCTATGATATGAAGAAGTTAGTTATGAGGGACTTATAGGCATAATCTAGGAGGCTGGGATGTTTCTAACAGAATAAATTAGTGTTGTTTTTCTTTTCTATTTGTAATGTTGAACTCATGTATGAGTCATGATTCTAAGGCAACTAAATAGATCGGTCTATCAGGATTTGATCCCTTGTGATCATTCCAATGTTATGTAATAAAGCACCAACTCTGGGTAACTGGGGTCGGGGCGTTACAACAAATTAATCTAATAACTGATAAAATAATTTATTCATCAACACTATAAAAACTTCAAGATAATTTTAAAGGAGAAATAGAATATAAAACACACATATACCCATAAATTCTCTAGAAAATTATTTGAGAAATATATTTACCTTTGAATAATGATAGATTTTTCCAAATATTAGATTGATTTTCATAAACCATTGATCACCCTTAAGCTGATAAATTTTTTTATCAATCATATTAATGGGATACATGTTATTTAGAGTTCCCTAGTTGAGTTTCTAATAATTAAAACACGGTTAATGTCTCCCATATGCCTTATTTGTGAAGAGAACTAGAAATGTCCAAGGTGAAACACAAGTGAATGTAAACCTCATAACCTTAATATCTCCAAGATTGACCATTAAGTCGATAAGTTTAGTGAATATAATATGGTAAGATAGTCTACCAATGGGATGCATCCCCGTAAAAATGTATATAGAGACATCCACATCCATTTATGGTGGTAACCTAGAGATGTAATCTTGAAATGCACTAGAATAATTACTCTCCACCACTAGAAGAGATCCACTAAGGATTTATCATTAAAATAAAAGAAAAACTCATAAATCTTGTAGGAGATTATATTTTTACTACATATAATGGGATCTTCCCTCCCCGACCAAATTTCCCACTCACCATGGAATAATTAATTGAATACATTTAGAGAAGATATCAAGACCTATAAATTATATTAATTGATAAGAGATTTATATCTAATCAATCATTCAATTAAAATTATAAGAACAAAATGGAATGATATCACAAATATATCCAAATAGATTGATAATATTAAATGAGTTAATAGAATGAGTTACACATGTATCCATGAAATACATAACAATATAAGGTTCTATAAATATTATATCTCTCACTAAAGGCAGTCATACCTCTTACTCCAATGGTTCACACTATGATGCACATACAATCCTATCTAAATATTTTTCTTTATGGGATACATAATAATCACCCATGGAATGGGGTTGATATCACACCCCTCTTTTTATCTCAACTCTTAAATGAAATCCCTGGGTATGGTTGGAACCATCTTTACTAACATAGTATTCTCTATCATAAAAATATGAATGATGAGTAAACATCCCATATGGGTGACACTCTATGGGTGTAGCCATGAAATTATGACTATGATATTCCATTTTCAATTACCAGTTACATCCCTCTTGAATCTACTCAGATATTTATTTCACCCTCCTCTTACCACACCATCACTGGTTATCCAGAATCAAATTATAAGGAGGACAATAACAATTATATCCTCAAATTGTCAAAATTTTTATTATTGGGCAAAAATAAATCATGGTGTCCAATCAGTATGTAGTGGGTGTGTTTGTTTTTGTTGAAAAATACATAAGACTGAAAATTATTTTGGTTGATGTTGTCGATGGGGGTTTTAATGTGGAATAGTTTCCCATCTTTTGAAAAAAAAATTTGTCTCAATATTTAGAGTTCGGTTTTTTGAAAAGGATGAGTTCCACATGAGAGTACATTGAAAGAGAACCATGAATCCCAGTTTGAGGATCGAAATTGAAGAACGTGGAATGGTTCACAGTATCTGGAATGGTTCATGGAAGAAAAAATAGTTTGAAGGGAGGAACATGGTTAGAATATGGTGAAGAGTTCGAGGAAGTGGTTTACATGATGGAATGTGTTACAAAGAGGGCTTTCGGTACATGGGATGGATTTTTATTCATGGAAATGAGGCGGTTATTTGACAAGATGTGAAGGGAATCATTTTCAAAAAGGTCACAGTGATTTTGGCCACCATGTCCATAGAGAGGTATGTAGATAATGTATGGAAAATGGTTTGTAGGACGATTGCAGTTTGTAGAAGTTCCATAGTATGAATTGAAGGTGGTACCACATTGAAGATTTAGGAAATCTTAGATTAGAATATTTTTGTATCTATTTTCCTATATAAAGACCACTTATTTCTGTATAAAGGTAGAGTGATTTACAAAAGAAAATAGATTTTCTCCCGGAATATGGCAATGCTTGTAGGTGGTACGTGAGGAAAGATTTTGTGATGGGTAAAGATCTTTATAGAATTGATTCCATGAAAGGGTTTTTGTGGAGAACTATATTCTGAAAAGGAATAAGGATTCCCATGAAATAAGTATTCCATGAATGAAGAAATTCTATAGAAGTGTAAGTGGTTTGTGGAAGGAGTACACAAATGTAGTTTGTGAAGATGTTATTTGGATGAGGTACATGAAGGTAGTACAAAATAGTGGAAGTGGAGGCAGTTCGTGGGATTGGTGATCGGTGAATCATATCCACTATGTAGTATGTGGAATAGGTAACGTGGTTTGTAGAAGACTCAAGGAATCCTAAATAAGCATAAAAACAGTTTGTGAATGTAATTTCCACTAACTAACAGTATGCGGGATAGTGGACTTCATCTACAGGTGAAAAGGAATTTAAATAGAAATATTTCTATAGTTGATGATGCATGATTTCATGAAAATAATGGGATATATAGGTCTCTAAATTGTGAGTGGATATCTTCCAAGAGAAAGGATCTATAAAAGATGAAGACAGTGATCCTTCCCACTGGTAGTGAGCCAATGGAAGAGACCTAGGGAGTGACCCATTGAAATTAATTGAGAAGAAACTAGAACTTGTGAAGGTATTAATCATGTGAATAAAAGATATATCACGAAACGTTTATTTGGAATTGATCTTTAGTGGATTTGGTACATCACACAACAATATTCTATGCTCATTGGACAAAGCCCAAGGAGGGTGAACCAAATAAAATTGATATTTCCAATGCATGATTTCATTTCTATTCATACAATGATATGGAGGAAATAGTGAAGTGTGTTTTGTTTAATGACAAAACATGATCCAAATGGGAAGTAGTTTTAATATGTCATATCGTGATTCACCCCCTCTCAGGGTATTTAACCTAGTAGATATTATCTACAATGAGATTAATATTCCAACATATATTTCTCTCAATAAAATATTTATTTTCCATATCCTCTACATAGGTGGGTAGGCACATAAGAATAAATATATGTTGAATATATTCTATTAAAAAATTGTAAACCTCTATTCCTTGAGATAGTTAATGGATGAAATCAAGAAATATATTTCTACAGACTCAAAAAATTGTGGGATATAAACAGTTATACAGTGATCTCCCAGCTATAATGTATTTCCCTGACCTAGTTTTCCACTTTATCAATGCTCCATGGTGGTTGGACTTTGGCCATAGGTGTTCCTCCTTGTAGGACAATGGCTGAAGAATAGTAGTGAGTGTTTGATTTGGTGATAGTGGGATTTTAATACTCTATGGTGGTGATAATAACAATGTTCCATATATTTATAACATATTTTAATGAGGACCACAAACAATGGAAGTAATATAATCAATATAGAGGATTAAATATCAAAACAGTAGTAATGATATGCCCCAAGGCATAATACAATATGAATATTAATACTCATATTATATTATACAAAACTGATAAGAATGGTCTCCCATGGACGACCATAGGACCACATATAAATATAAAATCCAAAAACAATACCTAGTATGATTTTGATGAACCACTTGGTCCACTTCAATCAATCCAATAAAAACATCCACAACATAGATCACTATGGTCTATCTACTAAGCCTGATCCCTTACCTGATCTAAAAGCCATAATGTCTACATGCATCCCTAGGGGACTATATAGTGTGTGAATATAAACATTTTAGGCCACCATCGATGTGTTTTTATCTTAATTCTATAATCATTAATAATATTCATACATAAATAAATAACATCAACTCACACACCTAAATAACAACCCCGATCCATTGTGCTCAATAGCCAAAATTAGGTTTTTACATGCTTATTCCAATGTAGATACTAATTTTAATTCATTCCCCAAAAAATAGATTTTCAGACATCCCATGTATTCAATTCAATATTTTCACTAGTGACAACATATGGATTAGTGTATTTGTGTCCCTTGATAAATATCATACCTTGAGACCCCTCCAGATTCACCAATAAAAATATCACTCACACCAAATTTCATCATACAGGTCATAATATACCAATAAATTTACTATAATCCAAATTTTCAGAATATCTGTGTATATATATATATCAAATTTCTCTTTTACCTTTGATTAGAATGTGACCATCGACTAAATATCTTGATGTCTCAGGTAATAGAGATACATATACTCAAATAGTCATGGTCCATCATCCTTGATTTAATGGTGAGCCTCATCACAAAATGAATGATCTAAATACTATACCTTGATGTTCCATCACAATCAAAAATAGACTTCTTCAATGGTAACCACCTCAATAAATGATGATCAACACCATCCCCTTAGTTAAACTATATATATAGATGCCTCCAACAACAACTTGTAGCCAACCCAACCTCATCTGAGTCAAATCTGTGTGAACCCAACTCTAATTTAAACATTTTCCTACAATGGTGAGTGCAAATCCCCAAAATTTCATCTCAAACACAAACTATTAATCTTATATCGACATGTGAATAGATTTACCATGTCCTAATGGTCAACAACATCCCGAGTCCCATATGCCATTCCCTAAACCTAAACACCCCTTCACTTCCCTCCTAATGACCATGTCACCTCAACCTACTGTTCAACATCTCCCCATCCATCTCAGGCCACACCCTTAACCTAAAAAACCATGTCTTCCCATTTTCAAAGATTAACATCACATTAATAACTAGTACTATGACTACCACATTTCCAAAAAACCAATTTCATCATATCACATTTAATTAATATAACTCGACATCCAACCTAACTTATCAGTTGGTAAAAGTACCCTTACCCTTCATAGAATATCTATATAGTATAGATAATACCCATCTATATATTGTTATACTGATTAATAAATTTTAAAAAACCATAATTCATTAAAGGATTCCCTCAGATAACAAAGAGTATGTATTTAATAACTCAACCCATATCATGCATAAAATTAAGGACAAATCTTGGAACCACCAACCTTATACTTACATATGCTCACTCATCAATTGTTTTTCACTAACGTGAGTTGTATTTAATGAAAATTATTTTTATTCAAATCCCATAAAAATAGTGAAAAATATATTGCACATAATTAACATTCCATATGGAGAGAAAACTGTGAAATAAATGAATAAGGATTAACATCCTTAACAGTAGGAATTCATATCGACCAATGTATGTCGATTCAATGTTTGAGTGATGTCGGAAGCTAAAAGTCTAGGAAGATGGAAAAGTAGGATATCCCTAGATTTGGATGGGGCACACATATATGAGAGAAGAAATTTGGGATTACCAACTTAATGAAATGGATAGAAAAAATGGGAAATTTTTTCCACTTTTAAAAGCAACAAGGTTACAAAATGTATTGTAAAATCATAAACCAACCATGTGGTGATCAATATCCAAGGGGATGAAACCTCAGATGTTTTGGATATATGGTTAGAAAAACAACACAAAAACCATGATGGATACTTTGAACATCTTCACCCCAATATCTGATTAAAGGGAATGGTCCAAATATTTTAAAAAACCAAATTCTTAGGGAATCAAGAAACATGGTTTCAATAGTTTGGTTAGAAAAAATGTGTTCCAACCATGTACCACATTTTGTCTTTAAAAAAATAGGTCTTTCAGAGACCGATGATTTTGAAAACCTTTCAAACTCCCGATGGACTTGACAACCCATAAAAACCATCTATGAATAAATATTATGGTTGTTTAGACAATAGGAATTAGGTTCCACAAAATATCATTTAACTCGGTTAATAAACCAAGAATGAAATTTAAAATATCCCAGGAATTCCCAATCACTTAAAAAAACCCAATAAATTACAATCTCCCCTACCATACTATAGCTCATCATCAACCTTTAATGACTCAAAAACATTTTATTAAACATACACATCTCATAAACATCAACTCTGTCAGCTTAGATTATTATTCATGGTTAGTTCACCTTATGGCACTCCTAACCTTTGGATTTACCTACCTAGTTTATTCCCAAACAAAAAATCAAACATTACAATTTTACCAAATACAATCCTTCTAAATTTTAATCCCTCACAAGATAGACCTTCAATTTTTGTACATCATCGAGTGATAAATTCATACATGAGTCAAACCTACAACCTAGGTCCTGCGTCTCATCAGATTCGGATTTCATACCTGTGTCATACATGAAACCCATTAGTCTCACATATCATTATATTCTCATGGATCCTGTATCATATATGATCCTAAAAATTCACCCCACATAATATATTTATATATATAAATTCCCATCACACTCGTCATGCCTACACACCTCATTAAAATAGTCACTGTACTCGATTCCCACATGCTAACAAACATATGTTGAGTCCGAATACAATATATACACCTTGTATAAAAAAACATCCACGAAAAAAAATAAAGCCACTCTATGATCATGGGAAACCTACCATTTTTTGGATCACTGACCCACATGGAATATTCCAAATCAACAACATGCACCTGTCCCGATGCATGACAACCTAAGTCCTAAGCCCCTTGTGGAGATCCACCAGTTACCAGCAAGTAACCCCACAGTTGGATTCCTCTATCCATATCATGAAATATGCGTGGTGAATAATTTTTTTTACCAAATCCTGGTACTTCTAACTATAAAACCTCATACACATGATTCTTACCTTGTCCCTATATCCAAGCCATTCGAGAAACGTTAATACAGAACATATCTAGGTTCCCTATCAATCCTCATTCCTAGAACTCCTTTGGATCCTAATCACATTGAGTCCAAGCCCACCCCAACTACCCACATTATAAGAAAAAAAGTTGAATAACTGCTCATTGGTGAAATACCCGACTCTATGGACTTCTTCCCATATAAAGAGTCTTCTCTTGTCTTGCATCTGGGTAATTGAAAAATCAAAACAATGCTCACCTGAAACCATCACCTATCAGGAAATAAAATATTCATCAATTATACCTCTATTATAAATTCCCAATTCTCCACCTCTAAAAGTTATGTTAACTTAAATATTTTTACCTATACTCAGATCGTGTTTTGTGAACCATCCACAAAATGACCTACCCTGACGATGTCATCACCAACCATGTAATGTGAATATCTGGATAAGAATGTCAAATTCACTACATATTTCATAATAGTTTTATATCCCTTTTATTGGTTCATGATATGACATGCATGATATTCCATAAATGTATCCGTGAATTACTTATTGAAGAATGTGGTGTCAAGATCCTTCCATTCTAGTATCTCATATCTATATTCTTTCACTTGTACCAACCTCCAACATTATTCCCATCCCATGAGCATGTATGTGTCCATATTCACCCTACGATATAGTGGTATCTCAAGATGATTGAATGATGTATGTATTCATTCTAACTAGTTAACTATGACATTTTGACCACCACCACCAAAAACTAATGTTGGGTTCTCAAAATTGAATGTATTATTGAAGAAATCAATGGATGGTTCAACCCCTTGAGCTCCCCGGTCAACACCATCTATGACTCGAACCAAGATCGCCATGAGATACTCATCTAGTCACAACCAAAAATATTCCATTTTATGTTTTTGAACCACCTACACTAGACCTGTTACCTTTGGATCATGATCATCAGAACTCTTAGGGGTATCATCCTGACCCTCAGGGGCCTCATATCATGCACCATCATGTGTCACCATATCTCTAAACCCTGATCCTCAACTGGATCCCATCTATAAGGCATCATGGTAAAGAACAAAAAACATGAACGAAGAAAATAACATTATATATATATATATATGTGTGTAAATCAATAATATATATCACATATCAACACCATACACTCTATTACCGCACCATTGAAAGGTGATATATAACCTTATGGACCCTTAATTACACATAATAGAGTAATGTATCATATATCATTTGGAATCATGGACCCTAGACAACCCATATCTGGGATATGCATCACATATAATATAGACTCCTATCCCCATTACTACCCAAATTAGAATCAAGAGTTAGATATCCCATATATTGAATATCATATGTCTCATATAGTGGAGTAGAATGACAAAAAATGACTATAAAATAGAATTTTTTTTATCAATTTATTGAAACACTAAACATATCACATTAATTAATAAATCATTCCTATCCATATTAATGTTATCCCATACTTATTTTATTAACAAATAATTATATACTAATCTCATCAGGAACCACATCGTTGTGTCGGCTAAGTAGAATACCGCCAAAATGCTATACAAGAAAACTTTCTTTATCTTCTTTGTTGAAATATTAAATAGATCAACCCTATTAGAATATTTTAGTTTCCCGAAGACAATAATAATTATAATAACACATAATATGAGAACTTGTAGATTTATTAAAAAACACTCCACCCTTGCCATTCTGATTTAGAGGTCCAAATATGATAATCCAATAATAGCACACCCAAGTGTGTCACTTGATGTGGAAACCATAAACACTATAAAATTTAAAAGAATAAAATCAATTTACCATCCCATTAAACATGGTATGTCCACCATTCATGGGGTTATAGGATTCCAAACCCAAGATATTGAACTTATTATAACTATATCACATTCCATGTTATTCCATTAGGTAATAGTAACACTATAGAGGAAAATAAACTCCTATAAAAACATATGTAATGACCTAACATGTTTTCCACATTATATGTTCTCTAGGTCACCTTCACAAAAGGCAATAGGTGTGCCTCCTTATATTCCAAAGGATACAAACTAGAAATATGGGTCTGATTAAATTTAAGTGAGGATATTATACCCTCTGACCACGATAAAAAAATGTTCAATAGATTTATAACATTGTTGAAGAAAGATAATTAACAACATGAGAAATATAATAATTATATAGGAAGCATATATCATTGATAAGTAATAATAATCCCAAAGGCATAATACCTTATATAGATAAAGTCTCTTTTCAGATAATGGAAACAGATAAGAAATTTTTCCTATGGACGAACATATGATTAAATATAAATATTAAATCCAAAATTATGTTCTAGATCAATGTAGATATACCACCCAGTCCAATTCCATCCACCCCATGCAATGCGATACATCCCTAATCACCAAGGTCTATCTCCTAAGCATAATCTGTTACCTAATCTCAAAACCATAAATTCTACATGTGTCTAAAGTGGTCCACGTAGGGTGTGAGTATGATCTTAGTAGGCTATCACTAATTTGTTATGTTATTAAATCCGTATTTATAAACTTTATTATTACATAAATAGATTGAATCAAATCAAACATATAAATAAATAAAAAAATCCACATGAGATCATCAACAAAAATTGAGTATTATCTACGTAATCCACCACTAAATAATCTCTAAATATATACCACAAAATATATATTTGTATACATCACATGTATACAAAGATAAATTCATAGTGGAAAGGGAAATAGATTAGTTCTCAGGAGTCCCCTGATAAATATCTTATAGAGAGATCTCTATTGGCTTCCCTAATAAATATTCCACCTGAACCTTTTTTCAGACGCCTCTTGTTCCACAATTAATTAACTAACATCCCAATGAAAATTCAATCATTATTTCCTATGTACTTTGGTATACTATTATGAAATTCATCATAGGTTCAATAGCCCAATGTCCTGAGGCATGAAGATACACAAGCTTCAAAACTACAATCCCTTTGGAATCAATGTAATAACAAGCCCCACCCCCAACTGATGGTCTCAAAAATATCTATATATGGTCCATCACCATAAACATTGGATTTATAAGGTGAAAATATCTACCATAAATGATGTACTAAACCATCACTTATGCCACAATAACTACATAATCTTACACCAAAAATTTATGTTAAACACCACATTGATTGATTTGTATTGATGTGAAACCAAATCCAACTGATATTTCATTAAATAGTGGTGACTGGAAATCACTAACATTACCTTTGAAACTCTATCTTGAAACCCCATTTCCACATGAGATCATGTATACAAATTTATAATGATGAATTTCATATCAATTCCCACAATCGATGTTTTCAACCAGATAACTCATCACCACAATCCTGATGAATATGTCACATCAACCTGGTGATCAATATGACCCCATGTATCTCTGTCCACACCCACAACCAAAAAACCAATTTTGTCCCAAACCTAGTGGTCAACATAACCTAAATACCTCATATGATATCCATCATATTCCTAGGAATACAATTTAATTTTATCATATTTAATTATTTTGAATTAGGAAACTATACTAACCTTCAATGTTGTTAAAATCCCATTTACCTATCCTCGAATATTTAAATATATCGGGGGATTCACATCAACATATAATAATATCAACTAGTAAACATAAAGGAAATAAATAATTTTTTAAACGATTTCTTCAAATAATGTAACATTCATATATAAAAATTCACCCCATGAAACCCTTAAAATAAAGTATACATCATAGAATCACTTAAATTTTAATCACAGGTGCTCTCTCAAAGAATACCAACCACTAATAGAAGACATATCGAATGAAAAAAAAATTTAGACAATTCCCTATAACATAGGAAAAAATAGATAGAATTGATTTAGCATTCCGTATGGAGAAATAAAAAAGGAAAGATAAGTAATATGATCAAATCCCATATCAAGAGGAACCCATGTCCCTTTAATGGATCTTCATTCATTATCTGAACAAAGATAGATGATCAAATACTATAGTAAGGGAAAAGGAAGGCCTCTTATTTACATGAGAATGCACACACATGGTAGGAAGGAAAAGAGGGAGATACCTATTAAAACTGTGCATCAACGGTTTAGTTCCCACTATCAATGGGATAGACACTGTGCACAGTATGGCTACATGATTAAAAATATTGTGTTCCAACCATGCAGGTGACTCAGAACACCTACACTCTAAAACATGGTTAAATGGAGGGTTAATAATGGTAAAAAAACACGACCCTTCGAAAATAGCCCACATTATTGGGGCCAGAAGGTTAGACATATAGTTTTCCAAACATGATCATCAGTTTTTCTTCCCCAAAATTGGGCCTTCAGAGCCTTAAATTTCCAAAACACATTCAAACCCTTGAAGAACCTGATGAGTCTTAATCCCCATCTAAAAAAAATAAAAGGCACATTCAAAATACAATATTTAAAATACAAATTATTGAGTTTATGTCATTCAATTTTTAAAAATAAAAATACATAATTACTTGAGATTTCAGACCTGTTCAAAAACCCGAGACATTAAGTACAAGGTTAAAAAATATCATTTGATCAAAAAAATATTTTCTATGGATTTGTGTTCTTAATGAATTCTTAGTTAAAGGTATTCCAAGTGAAAAAATCATGAAACATGGCATGGAAAATAGATTACAACCACATCTATCATGGAACCTGATGAATATACATGGTGAGGTGAACCCTAGAGTCTTTTAATGTTTTAAAAATAATTGGAAAATTTATCATTCCTCTTGATTCATTTCACAAATATATTTTTACCGTTATAAAAAAAATTATATGTGGATATTACATAGTGAACTCCAAATCATGGTATACCTTCATTATGGTTCAACATTGATCACTTATCCCATTGAATGGATCATATAGATGAAAATTTCCACCAAAACATAATAAACCAGTGGATCTTTCTATTCATATTTCTCTATAACCACTTATCTAGTAATCTCGATTATTCTTCCTAGAGGATCATCAATTTATAAACACTAGTATATAAAAAAAATTGAAAACAATTCAATTCCTTTAACTAAAACTTAATTTAATGTACTGAATCTAAATGGATAAAACCAATAACAAGAACACTCGACAACCACATACATCCCTTGGTAACTCAATACATTACATGAAATTGATCTAGATAGTTATAGTTCCACACAACCTCTTGAGTTTTAATAGTCCTTCATATATTATAAAGAAAACACTCATACACAGGAGGGTTATAAATAATGGTGAGTATAATATTTAATGCAATGTGATCCTTAGATTCCAATTTGTAATAGAACGACCATATAAACCAATAACTTCACATGAATTGTCCCTACATAAGGCCTAATGCATGATCTGGATTTCTATAGGTTTACAACAATCAATTGGGTAAAATACAATGGTAATATTACAGTGGTTTCACCATCAAAATAAATATGATAATTATGGAACCAAAAATAGTACCAATGTAGAAATACTGAATATGTCATATGTAAAGAAATAGATAAATAGGTTATATCAAACATGTTCATAACAAGGTCTCAAAAAATTAAAATAAATATCAAACATTATATATTAAAAAACCAAATATTCCATATCTATGTGACCATATGTCACTTCCTTCCATGCCCACCATTATTAAACTTGATAGATGAGAGTCATTTTCTACATTACACTCTTCCCTTTACATTTACCATATAATACCCATGATACAAATTCCCAAATGAAATAGTATGGTGTGATCACAAATGACCCATAAAATTCAACCATGAATTTATAAAATGACAAACCACTTGAATCAATTAATTTTTATATAAATTTTTTTTCTAAAACACATAAAAATAAATAATATTTCATTTATAAAACATCTTTTATTTTTTATCAAAATCAATCAATACCCTTTAAAATCAGTTGACGGTAAAAAAAATATTTGACATTTTAAATTTCACGTTCCATAAAAATATAAATAAAAAGTTTTCATGAATCATTTTTATATATAATAAAAAATGGAAAAAATAATAATATCCATGACACAATACAAATACTAAAACCACACAACCTCTAAAAAGTTGAATCCATTACATGAGGGTGTATAAAACCATACTGATAATATAAAAAATGGAACACTAATCTGAATATTTGGCACCTAAATTCTTGGTACCTTGATCCATTTGAAAGGATACAACCTACTCTCTATAACATAAAAGGGTCCTCCCCTAGTGATATCTAACTATAATAGGGATAATATTTATTTAATTATTTTTAGGACCCCAAGTCCTCCTAATGTTTTATTTCATTATCAACAAGTTGAAGTTAAAAAGCAACTTCCTATAAATATTATATAAGGAATTATACCAAATAATTCATAATATTATTCCAAGGAATAAAAAAACCATTATTTCATAAAAAATTCTAGGGAATAATCCATTTGAAATAGATTCAAATTTATTTACAAAAAAATAATAGTGATATCAATCAACTCCCATGAAATAAAAACTACTTCCATCTCAAACCCATATTTAAGGAATTTTTTCAAGTACATGATTTACATAAGATATGATTTCAAGTGGATTTCAATTTTTAAAACCCATAATATCCCTTAATGGCAAAATATAATTTCAATAATCAATTTCACAATCAATTCTGATGGCAATAAAATAAAATAATATGAGGAAAACTAAGTGTTATAACATAGCATAGAGACACCTACCATAAGATCTATAACAACGATGTCATATTAAAACCCCATGAAGGTAATTAAATAGATCCAAACTCAAAATCCTATATCAAGAATAAAAAAATAAATAATTCCCCAATATACCCAATAGATCTGGTAATCAAAACCCTATAATGTTTCATCAATACAAAAAAAGTATTTATCAAGAAGATATCTAGGTAAAAGAGGATAAATAATGATTAAAACAAAGATTACTATGAAGTTATAAACTATTAACAAACAATTATCACCATGGAATAAAATATGAGACACTTCATAACATCAAAAATTACTTCATTTTAGATAATTACGAATTAGGTGGTAGTTATTAGATTAACAAACTAAGGGCCTCAGGGTAATTTTACAAATAAATAATTATGGGTCATGTTTCAAGGATATGTCACATGATTTTAAAAACCATGAACCAACAATGTGGTGTCTACTATCCATTTAAACAAAATTCATACAGTTTCCTAGAGAATTTAACCCAATTTGAAAAACCATTCAAAATCCATGTTACAACAATGAGAGAAAATCCTAAACAAATGAATATATTCCTTGGAGACTCAAATACTTTTAAAAGTAATTCATAAAACGTGAAAAAATATAATATAAATAAAAAAACATTTTACATTGTCATTATATGGTTATCTGTAACCAGAAACTAAAAAGTATCATCCTATTGTGTTTTACTAGAATCTTCAAAATCTCCAACCTAGATTCCCAAAACCCATTAAAAAACAAATAGACTATGCATGGAATTAAAAAAAACCATGGCCTATATGGAAACATAATTAAAATTTTGTAAATATCAAATTGGATAAGTAAATAATTTTTTTATCATTCCATTAAGGTCGATAATAATTATTTTAAAACATAATTCGTGGAGTTGGTTTTATTAATAAATGAATAGAGATGTATTGAGTTTTTTTAATATTGTTCGTAGAAGTTATAAAATAGATGTTCTATTATTATAAAAACATAAAAATAATTAAAAATAATTTCCTTTTCATAATATCATGTATAAATTATTTTTTTTATTTTGTAAATAAATATCAAATTATGATGGAGTGGTGGAATGTATTTCCTTTTTCCTTGGATGTTCTCATTTTGTCACTACCTTAAATATCTACATCTTGGTATTTTGGAAAAAAAATTATATGATGTGTGGAGATATTTTAGAATCTTTTAGGGAATAATTTTGGAGAAGCCTAAGCTGATTTGGAAATTTGGAGAGGTGGAGGGGTGTTGGATCCTCTGAAAATTAATGGGAATAGAATTTTTACCACATATGATTCGTTAATAAAAATCGATAACATGTTTCACAAGGAATGTGAATGAAAATAGAATATTTATATAGTATGGGAATGGTTAAGGTAAAAAAATTATCAAACAAACTTTTCCATGAATGTTTAAAACATGTTTCATTTTAATATGTTTTTAGAAGTTTACTTTTACTATTTATGGATTTCAATGAGGTTACTAATAATTACCCAGATAATTTAAACTGAATGCATAATAATAAAATGATAATTTTTAGACTATTTTGAGCTATTGATTTTACAAATGGAATTTAATTTATCATGTGATATTTATTATGGTAACATCCCACCCCTCATCATTGTCTTGAGATTATTGAAATATATTACTAGGTCTTCGGTGACATCTGTCGGACACTAAAGGATAAAAATAAATGAAAAGGGCATCAATAAAATTGGGGAATGATTTTACCTCTTTAAAATAAAACAACCACATCCAACAACACCATAAATGACTAGTACTATATTATTATTTATGACAATGTAATAAATCAATATTATAACAAACAAAACCAAACTATGTGAGAGTACCAAGAAGAAACCAAGACCAACATCAAAATACCAAGAAGAAGACAAAACCAAAAATAATTAAAGACACTAAGGACACTATCACAACAACTCCTGACATTCTCTAGGAAGAAACTCCATAACCAATTCCCAAGTATCATGAAACGTCACTAATAAAATGTGAACATTTAAAAATATATACTTCTTGATTTGCAATATCTACAAACACACCAATGTTCCTATGCAATGGATGAGTAATGAAACTCATTAGGTTTTCCCAAAATGGAATCCCTACTTTAGAAACTAGGATAGAACAAGTTAACACATTTATATGGAAAAAATTATATAAAATAATTTAAAATAATATCTTTAGTTTTTATCAATTCCAAAGAAATTGAAACCAAATTTTTTATACAGCAAAAATAGTTTCAATGAATGTAAACAAAAAATACCTTAAACCATTTCACATTCCTATTTGGAATACACATTCCATGATTTACACATACACATGCACACCCATACATGTATGCATTAGTGAAATTTCCATACTCACAAGTAGTTTCTATTCCATTAAACTTGTCATCACTAACCGTCTAATCTAATTTTTCCCCAATGGAAGACTCCCCTTGTCTAGGGTCACATGCCTTATACCACAATGGTACAAGCCCATTTTCATGGTATTGTCGAAAGCCTGAACTCAAACCAACCCAGTTATACCAAAATCATTCCAAACATACTATTTCAATCTATTTCAATAACAAATTTCATTTATATGAAACATAACCATCATTCCATTTACATTAATCAAAATGAAAATGAAATTTTAAAATAATTATTAAAAAATAAATAAAGAAATCACATTGTACAATAATAGAATTTCACAAATCTGCAATCCCTCAGTAAAGAGGGTTTTTACCATGATATGCACATCAATTTCCAAATCAATTTCAATTAATCCTACCAATTTGAAACTAAGACATAATGTTCCAATAATATAAGCTAGGAGTGAATCTATCTACCATGGAAACTATGGTAAAAACAATGAATGACATAAATTCTTCAACACAACATGGTTGAATCTCCAAAAAACCCACCTTAGATATTGTTCCATAACATTATCGCAGCAAAATATCATAATTATTCATATCATATATCATTGATCTATTCTTAAAAAATTCTATCTATGAATCCAAGAGGGGGAATAAGAATACATCTACAGAAAAACTCAAAGAACATCGATTTAAAAAGAAATCTAGCCTTTAATACACCAAGAATTTCCAATGGATTTCTCTCGGATTGAAGGAGAGTGTCACCATAACTTTGAGGAAGAGAAAAACTGAATTATGTTGAAGTAAGAAAAAATGAGAGGTTTATAAGTAAAACAAAGTGAAATACACTTTTTTAGGATCCCACTTATATTTGTGAACATTTAGGTTTTACAGTTAAGAAAATTATATACCAACCATGCACCAACCAATACCTCCCATCACCCTTCACATAATTGTCCAGCACTATTCGACAAATCTATAGAGAATAGTAATTTTTCCTCTATTATAGAAATAATGGTTACTCCTAGGTGGCCTCATGGTTTAGCCAAAATGTACTGCTAATTGTGTGCCTATCTGGAAGCCTCTATTTCCCTTTTTACGATTTCTTGTAGGTGTTCTGATGATTTCTACTAATAATGATCAAATATTTCATCACCAGAAAATCCCCAAAACATTTAAAAATTACTATAAACCCAACAACACATCGCTAAAAAATTTCATACATAAAATAAACAAAAAATGGGTTACTTAATTGATATAGGGGGTGCAACATTATCCCCAACATTGGCCTTTCCATCTCCAAAAATATAAAAAACAACCATTTCCCATAATGATTTTGGAACCTTGATCAATCACGTCATCTTATCATTACCATGTTTCTTCTTAAATGTGACTATATTTTCATAAACCCCACATTATATCGATGCTTTTCACATTCAAAACTCTATCTTTAAAATCGACAATCCATACCGACATATGAACCAATGCAGCATCAAGATCTAGGTCAGTGTAATCTCATCGAATCACATTGTGAGGATCAGGTATATACTTTTTCAACTCAGATTCATGTAACACATAATACACTTTTTTAAACCATGATGCAAAATATAACCAACATGACACCTCACTAACTTGTTCGAGTATCTAAAATGGATATATGTAATGAGGATATAACATTACCTATTTCCATAATGATGATGCCCAATATTTGGAGAGATTACCAAGAACACATGATTAATCACCTAGATCGACATCTTTCATCATCAATGATCAACATATGATTTCAAATGATTATAAGTCATATCCATTCACTTAATGATCAGCTAGATATTTTCTATTGTCTCTTAGAAAATGCTCGATCCAATGAATGGAGCCTCGCATGTTTCCACAAAATAAATTTGGAGAATGGTAAGGGTTCCCATACAAATCTTTCAAATGGAGCCATATGTATCATGCCCGGAAAGATATTTTTATATGAGAAATCCACTGATGGTCTATTCTCCACCCATAAGCCATAAAATTCCATTATACAATAATGAATAATTTCATCTAGTGTTTCTATCATCTGTTTGGATTGTCCATCCATCTAAGGACAGTAAGTTATACTCATTGTAAACAGAGTCCTAAGGGTTGGCTATAAGGAATTATAGAAATGAGATGTAAACATCATATCTCTAACTAATTCTATCGAAACTAGTATGAAATTCCTCATTTCTAATTCTTTTATATATATTTTAGAAAATAATTTATAGTATGAGATTCATGGATAAGGATGAAATGGTAAAGCATTGTGAGATGATCCAATATTACCCATATAGAATTGTGTATTCAAATAATTTAGGGGATACCTTCCAAGAAATCCATAGCTATTTGTTCCCATTTACAAATGGGGATAGGTAAAAACTACAAAATACCTATGGGTCACTGATTCTCTACCATGATCTGATGATAGGTGAGGCATATTGAAATACAATCAGTGACCTTCCTTTTAATAGTGACCAAAAAAACTTTTCTTTCAATTAATAATAAATATTATGTATTATAGGATGAACATCCCATCTTGAAAAGTGGTATGCATGAAGATGGTTTTCCTAAAAATATATAGTTTCAACCATCGGATCTCAAAAATGAAAGAATAAAATATCATCCTACTTCCATCACCCAAAGGTCTCCCCACCATTAAGTTATGAACTCATAGAAATTCATTCTGAGTTATATTAATATTCTCCATTTATTATCTCAACCAAATTAGGACCAATAGAAACCATAATAAAAAAACTACATGAACTCAGTCTTCAAAATCAAATATCATGTTGAATAACACCGACATAAAATTACATTAATCATAAGACACAATTTTAGTGGACTATATGAATTTATACTTAATGAATCTTCTATAAAAAATCTTTTCCCTAGTGTATACATAACATTATATTCTATCATTTAGAGGCACTTTGCTGATTTTTATTGTATAATAATAAAATCAATTTGTGAGAAATTATTTTTCAACATCTTATGATCCATAAACATCATAAATTTCTTACGAAAGAGGTAATGATTCCATGTTTTCAAAGCATGGACAAAAAAACCAACTCCAACTAATTTTTTGAGTAGTTCTTCTTAGGAAACTGTAATTATCGTGATCCATAATTTAAAACCTGATATCCATACATGAGACAATATGCCAACCCATATCATGAATCATCGTAATACACCAAGTTCCTTTTTCCTAATTTAGGAAATATAAAGATCAGTTCGGATGTAGGGTGAACATTATGCTCTCAAAAAACTCAATAAATTAATAATTCTATTGGAATGGGAAAATATTCCTCATTAAAGATGTCATTGGTTAAGCTAGTATTGAAAAATGATAATCAAAAAATTGGTAATAACCTGTTAGCAGAGTAAAATATGTATCTCAAATACATTATTTTTAGGTATCCAATAGATAACAACATATGTCATTTTTTATCCAATGAAACACCATTTTCAGTGATAGACATGGAAAAGGAAACATACCTCTTGCATCTAAATTTCACACATTGATAGTTTTTCATATAGATGATGATCCCGCAAAAATTCCCAACCCTTTCACCAAATGTTTCTAATGCTCTACACTTGTCCTTAAATAAACCAATATTTCATTCTTGAACACCGCCACAATTTATTCTAGATAAAATAGAAATATCCAATTCAATAATTCCACAGAGACTTTGGGTCCACTCAAAATTTTGACATTCATAACCATGTAATTATAATGTTTATATCTACTCCTGAAATTTGTGATTGCAATTTCCTCCTTTCTAACACAAAATTAGTGATATCATATGCACATTTCAGTCTTAGTGAACCACTAATATCTCATTAGTATATCAAACATATCATCAATGTGTGAATGTGGATAAAAATTCATTAACATAAATTTTTTAAGCTTATGATAATCCACACATAAAAAAATAGTTCCATCCACATTTTAGAAAAACAAGACCGGTGCTATCCCCCATGACATGACAGGATAAATGAAAATATTCCATTATGAACCTTCCAACATCAAATTTAATATAATTAATTATTTTGGTTCCATACAATAATACATAAGTGAGATAGGACTGGTCCTTATGAGGATACCAATCGTAATATGTACTTCACTTATTAGTGGTAACCGTAAGATATTTATAGGAAAAACAACCAAAATAATAATTGATAACCATATGAAAAATTTTATCTCAAAATATTCCATAGATTTCATATTCAATGCTTCCAAATGGTATGAAAAAAATATAAATTTTTATGATGACATGACCACTGCAAAATACTTTAAATTTTTCCCTCCACTAAAGAGAAACTCGATGATATCCTTAGTCATAAAACTAAGCATCCCCATATAACAATCGATGTGAGCCTTGAACATTGTCAACTAATTCATGAAAATGATTATTTAATAGAAATCTATCTCAAGAATATAAAAAATGCCATATCAACTTAGCTCCATCAATAGGCATAAAACATGATCTATATAAAATGGCTCGACATTATCTTTTTCTAATATGAGATTGTTGTTTTAAAATTGAAGGAAACATATAAACATGAAAACCTAAGAATTCAACAGAATGAGATGCATTAAATGAATGGGATTTACATATATAAGAAATAATTTATAGGTGTATAATTCGAAATAATAATTCCTTTCATCATCAATGGTCTAGATTGATAATCAAATGTAACTTGGTTTTGTCCATATAAATTCTTACATACGACATTGTGTTCTTTATTTCCCTATAGAGACTTCAATTCCATAGTATTCATGGTATTCCTAGAGTCACCATGGATAGATCAGTTATCCTCACAAGAATAATTATGTTTCCCTTATCTTGTCGATTCATACAATGTTTATGAAATATAAGAAGTGTCATGAACACCTGAACTCGTAGAACTATGAAAATAAATCTATTGATTCCCCCATCTGGTCGAAATTGTGGCATGATATATGTTTTTATATAAAAAATTGATTATTGTGGTTGAAAAAACCACATTAAAAACATACATATTTCCTCTACGGTCTAGAAGGGATATTCCCTGATTTAGATTTCAGATTCGTAGTCATTCTGCTTCCTTTGAAATAGTTGTCCCTATTTAACTTATTTCTAGCATTTGATTTTCCACCATTTCACATAGGTATCCACATGAATTTCCCACATATAGTTCCTGATATTTATCATTATTCCATCATTTATCTATTGACAATCTCTATATAATCTATTATAGAATGAACAACAATATTTGAGAGAATCTCATACCTTAGACCCAATTAAAAAATTTTCACCTTCAAATATACACTAGGATAAATCTTCAGGTGAAAAGCATACAAAATTCCCAAATTTATATGTGTTCTTTATGTCCGAGACATCCTCATGATTCATGATGATATATTATATCCTTATTAAAATCATGAATTCATGAGGATAGAATTGAATATGGATCAATTCTTCAAAATTATACCATGGAATTCCTTAGTATAATTTAGCCAGAACATCAAAATCCCCCCATTAGCATGCACTCTCCTCTAGAATATATTTTGTAAACATGAAAATATTATATGACGGTCTGCCATAGAAATTGAAGACTCAATTCATCATATTCAGCCACACATCTAACTTCTATGTCTTCGAATCACCTTGAATGATGGGGTGACTCTTTGTCTAGAACTCAGCAGAATGATCCACTTTTCATGTATTATCACATCAATTCCCTCTATCCAATTCTTGAAAATCATGGACCGTACATGGAATCATCTCTTGGTTCACCAATGGATTATGTGAAACCAAATTCTCATTATCCTCTTCTAATTTGTTTATATAGTGCATACCAGGTGCGAATTTCTATAACAAAAAATATTACATATGTCTAAATATATGGTAAATTAATTCATACATATTTCATATTTTACTTATAAAAAATAACACAAAAATATATTACAAAATCCCACTCTTTTCTATTTCAAAAAAAAATTTAAACATAGACAATGATTTTGAAAATAATACCATTTTTAAAATTCTAATATGATTCCATTTTCGTTATCTCACATCTGAAAAACAATTTTAATAAATTTTAAAAAAATTCTTTTTATGATAAATCATTACTCAGAATTAAATATGAAATACAACTAAGAAGTTGTTTCTATCTCATTTTGGAATTCTCTTCTCCGGGGAAAACCCATGATAATGAGATTACAACTCTTATGAATTTATCCAAAACAATTATTTACCCCAATCCTTGTGAACTTTACGTTAAACATAAATATGTTGGCTATATTGTTTTATGATATACATTTCATGTCCCAACAACCATGCTCTATTTTAACAACACAAATGAAAGACATTACCCGAATGGTTTTCAACTCCGTGATAGAAAATCCAATATAATTTGTTCCAAAAGATTTGTAAAGACCATGACAGATACCATTTGTAACATCCCACCCCTATTCATTAAATTGATATGGTGGAAGGATATTATATTACTTATGTGACTTCTATATGATTCCAATGGTGGTTATTAAATTAAAAGGGATTTAATTCAATCGAGGGATGATTTTCCATTTTAAAAATAAAACTACCATATCCAACAAAACAATTAAAAAAATACTATATAATGTATGATAAAAAAGTTATACCACAAAACATATTGAAAACCAATCCAGACTATGTTAGGGTACCATGAAGAAAGCATGAACAAAATCAAAATATGATGAGTATGATAAATACAACAATTCACCAAGACTATAAGGATACTGACACCGCAAATACTAACTTGCACCAAGACCAAACAACACAATAAATTACTAATTATCACAAATCATTACTAAATATAGGTGATACATTTAATTTACCTATGACCGGATAGAAAATTTCTTCAAATCCACTAATGTTCCTAAGAATGTATGGAGTAATGAAACCATGTATGATTTTATCAAATGACTTCATTACTCAAAACACAAGGATTCAATATGTTAGATCATTTTTATGAAACTATTTTTCCAAATCCATTTAAAAAAAATTCTTCAGTTTTTATCAAATACAATGAAATTATATAGAAAAATAGTTTTCTCACCAAAACAATTTAAAGGTAAATAAAAAAACCCTTTAAATAATTTCACATTATTTATTTTGCATACCCATTCCTTGATTCACCTAAAAACCCACACATTCTTGATTCATTGACAGTTCAATACCCATGAACAGTTTTTTGTCAATCTTCCAAGTCCTTAATATGCGGAAAATATCTTTTTCACCTAATTCCGGGTTCACATTATCCAGGGTCGCATCATTTTTACCCCAATACTACATTCCCCATATTTAGGTCATGTTGAAAGCATGAACTCACACCATCCCATGTATTCCAAAACCATGATAAAACATAATTTTCAATCCATTTACATAAAAAAATATTATTGAAAACACCACTATCATACCATTTCTAGGAATCAAAAAAATCCACATATTAAAATAATCCATTTATAATTCATAAAAAACATTTCTCAACAAATTTTTTTCAAAAAACCACAAATCATCATCTAAGAGGATTTATGCAATGATATTTACAATGATTTCACAATAAATTTGAATATGTTTAAGAAATTACTAAATAAGACTTCATTGTCTAAAAAAGGACTTGAGAATGAATCCAACTACCTCAGAAGCTATGGGGAAAACAAATAATGACATGAATTCTTCATCAAAAAATGGTTCTAATATTCCAAAACCCACCTTAGATCTTGTTCCCTAACATAAATACAGTAAAATATCATCTAGATGGCCATCAAGTATCATAGATATATCCCCAACCGACTATATATTTGAATCCAAGGGAGGGAACCAGAATATGTATAAGTAAAACCACAAATAATAAATACATACCTAGAAATCCACCATTTAACAAACTAATATTTTCCCATGAATCGTTCCTGAAGCGAAAGGAAGATTCTCCAAAGAAATTGGGAGAAGAAAAAACTATGTTGGGTCAAAATATGTAAAAACGAGACGTTTAATGGTAAAAGATACTGAGATGAATTTTATAGGATCTAACTATTAACCATGCCTGGTTAGGTTGTAAGTTTAATAAAATTTTCTGCTAATAGTTCACCATTCACTTCCTACAAAAACCCTTCGCATAGTTAGCTCGTATAGTTAGACAAACTGTGCCCCAACCATACTTTACCACCTATTCATTAAACATTGGTTAATAAAAGTTGGTTTCATAGTATTTCAAAAAAACTCACCCTACCACGTGCCTACCTTGTAGCTTCTATTTCACATTGTATTAGTTTTTGTTACAGATTCACTATTTCTACTAACTGTGGTAAAAAATTCTACCTCTAGAAAAGCACTAAAACATTTCAAAAGACCTATAAACCATCCTGAACGTCCCCTAAAAACATTACATACTTAAAATAAATGAATAAATTCTTACATAACTTAATGGAGCAGTTCTACACATTTAATAAAAAAATAAATTTTAATAACAACATATATAACATGAAAAACTCTTTTTTGAAAATAAATTATTTTTTAATATTATATTTAAGATTGGGTTTAAAATATAAATGCTAAAAATTAAACTAAAATTAAGTGGACTATTATTATTAAAATAATAATTAACTATCATTAAAATATGTCAAAAATATAACTCATCTATATAATAATTTATTAAAAAAGAACTAATGAATAAACATTTCATTAAAACATTATCTAAACTATCTAAAATATTAAATGATGGTTTTATGTATCAGAATATTATTTTAAAATAAATACATTAACTTTATAATAATTATTATATATTAATAAAGGGATTCAAAATCCTTCATTTTATTCTTCAAAAATAATATAACATAAGTTGCAGTATGATTAAAATCATTATTTTTCACAATTCCCTAAAAAATAAATTATTTTATCAAATTTTATTAAATTAATGAAATGAAGATATTTAAATTATAAATCCAAAAAATTATGGTTTATTTATCTAATTATGATTATAAAATTTATGATTTTTTAAATTAATATAAAACAATATAATTAAAAACTACTTTTATTGAAAAATAATGATTTGAAACCTTAACTGTTCTTAATAATATTTCCTAAAAATTTTTCATTTAAAAGTTTTTATTATGATAGTTACTCGGTAATTAATCCAATGTGATTCATTTAATCAATTATGATAAGATATACACTCCTAACAAAACTATTCTTCAAAAAAGGAAATTTTACTTTTATAATAAATACACATTAACAAATACAATTACCAATAAATATTTATATTTGGAAATATAATTTTTCTAAACCATTGATATTGAAATCACTATTTTAATTTTATATATACATCCAATCATATTTTTAGACTAATAATATTAATAGTCATTTTTAATTAATACATATATATTTATACTGTTTCAATATCCTATTTGTATTTCACTATGAGTTAGGTTATTAAAGATAAACTACACGAAAATACATGACATTAGTGTAACAATTGGATATATGAACACTGACCATATATTCAATGAAAATATCTTCAATGATGATATTTATAATTAACAGATTTAAATCCAATGTATAGACATAGTTAATCATTATTTCATTCCACTCTCACATTACAAGGAAAAAAATTTATTTTTTTTATAGTTTTTCTATAATGATTTGTCCTCTCAAAGTGTTATTAATTATTATTGATTTTTTATAGATATTAGTGATCTGAAACATTGAATATTATCCCTGGTATTTCCTAATCATGATACTTTTTTTAATATCTATATTTTACACCCTATTGATTTTTTCACTTTAATTGGTGTACTTCATCCAAGGTGGGTAATAATCCATGGTATGAATCAGTTATTTTTATGTCTTGTCATTATAATATTCTACATATGAATAATGAAATTATATTTAGTTTGGTTTATATTTTTTAGGGATCATTTTCTAATCATGATTAAATTCATTTTCATATATAGTGGATTGTTCTTTAATATTATAGACATATATGATAATAATAATAATAACAACAACAATTAGATAATAATAATAATAATAATAATTTCTAAAACCATGGGATATAAAATGTATCTCAACATGTCGGAGTTCTACACCTATTCCTATATGAAGCCACAAAATGTTTAATTTTAATACATTAAAAAAAATCAAACATTAAATTTTATGTCAACCAGGAGAAGGTGTTGATCCCATCCTCCCATAAAACTAAATTAATATTTTCAAATAATATCCTCATGAATTTTAATTTTCATTTTAGAATGAATATCAATCTTCATATGATGAGAATTACTAATTATTAGATCATTATCAAATTCTTATTGAATACTTCTCTAGATAATTAAGGTAAACATCTAATATCGATTAGATAATATATATATTGGTACTCCATAAATCCATACAACATTTTTTTTATATTTCATTTCATGTTGATCGAGTTGGTGTCCATCTTGAATAACAATGAGATTTAACAAATTTTTTTGTAGATCAACTATATCCCAAATGGAATTTAATACATTAAATGTATTATGATGATCATTAATTAAATAAATGGCCATATTCTCCCATTTATATTTAGTTATAGTTAATGGACACATCATCCCCTAAGGATTATATCATTTTACATTTTCATGTTGGCATCTAAACCAATTACATACATACTCTACATCTCCCATAACATATTTTTCCAACAAAACTAATTCTTAAAATCTATATATATCATTAAACATTCTCGATAGATAGTGAATGATGTTATATGGTCACCATCTAATATGTTTATATAAATATATGAAAATTATGGAAAAAATATTCTATTATAGAATAATATAATTACATTAGTTTGAATTTTTAACAAATATATATTTTGTACCATCTACTTTAGTATTATTTAATTCTTGTGAGCCTCAATGATATTTACATGGATGTATTATTTTTCTGTAATTTAAGAAAGATATGATTTCTCTTATTCTATTATGTTCTCAGGGTCTAAACTTATAAAATTCTTTAATATTTTGTCATTTTCAATCATCATCATAGATATGTTATCATGGTCACTCATGGAGAGATCATCAGTCAACTCGTTTTCCTTCCAAATGTAGAAATGTATTACATAACAATAATCCTTAATCAAATCTAATAAACTCCTTCAGAAAACATTTAAATTATCAGTAAATATATACAATAATATATTTAAATTATAAAATGTTTGATATTATATACCATAGAGGCAATTCATTCACATATTCAATGAAAATATTTTCCTTTATAGATACAAATCATTTTTCAGTAAATTTTTCAAATTAAAAATTACTTTTAATGTTGAATAATCTACCATAATACTATTATATGTGGGAAACATCCCAATCCCTTATTTCCTGCATTACTATATATCAAAAATCGTTTTCAACTACATTGTATTGTGAGTATATATATAGTGACCAACCTTCTCTAGGGCTCCATAGAATTTTCATCACATTAATCTATTAAGAGGAACATGAATTGAATTCCAATTAACATATCTTTTATATTTAACATCCATGATAAATTTCCCACAATGATTCTATTATGTCTATTAAATAATGAAAATATATTTATTTCCATTAAATTTGATGGTATATGACATATTTTAATCACCACATTCTATAAAATATCCAAAAATATTCCATTTTTGTGATTACAAGACATACTAATGTTACATTTTTGAAGTAATAATACACACTTACAAAATTGTTCACACAATTTCGTTTTTCATAGAATTGTTAGGTTAATCATCAGCTTATAATTATTCTATTCCATACTGTTAAAATATATGATACAGTCATCTATAAGTATTATTAAAATTTTCATAGACATAATCCCTAAATACTCCATTCATCATTTCCCTAAAAATAATAGTGACATTTGTGAGTATAAATATAATCACAATGAATTCATAAATATTATAACTTATAACAAATGTTATATTTGGTACATCTTCTATTTTCCCACCCAACTAATGAAATCAAAATTGAATAAAATTCATTGAGCTATATTTACCCCCTCACACATAATCATACAAGACATAAATATAGTGTAGATGATTGTTGTTAATGATCATGAATTTTCTAGGTTCATGATAATAAAAGAAGAGACTCATTGTTCCATCATTAATCTCAATAATGAAAACACATGTATCCCATAACAAATCACCTCGATAAATGAAACCTTTATCTTTATTCTCTTAGAAGTTCTGTATTAATTACTCCAATTTAATTAAGGTTATTATATATATAGTATTTGATATAGTTATTACACCTGGTATGATATCTATTTAAAATTATGCCATGTAATTTGGGAGAATAAATGAAAACTATTATATAAATACATTTACATATTCTGACACAATAAGAACAACATCAATATCATTTTCCCCAACCATTGGAGATAATTACCCCTATTGAATGGGTATCAAGACCTATTAATTATTATTAATTTCAATAAGGAGTTCAATTCATTCTTATATAAATATATAGTCATATGTTGGTTCAGGATATGAAATGTGACATCCTTATGCAGTGAATTAATATGAGATATATAATTGGAGAGGTAATACAAGCATAATAACACATTTTATTATGGTTAATGGAGTATAATAATATTTTTAATTAATAATATTATAATAAAATTATAACAAAGTGGAGTTACATACTAGAGTTTCAATCAATATAACTCTTCGATTTTAAACAGATAATTCAAACTCTATATATTGAGGTGGTGATTTAATATGATTATAAAAATACTTCATATAAATGAGTGTGAGGTTCCAAAATAAAATAATATATTTATAGTTATAGATTTAATAATAAATATACAATTTACCAATTATTTCTATGGCCCACTTCAATAGTTTGATTACATAATACAACGTTTTCTCCCTTAGATTTGGAGTTTGTTCTTGTAGATTGTCATTATTAACATTCTTATTCATGTATCGATTAAAAAAAATTATAATCCTTATAATTAGGTCACCACAGTGTGGGGGTTTATTAGGATAATCATTCATTTTAGATATTTCTTATTTCGTCATTAAATATCATAAGTTTTCATGTACCTTATGAACTTCTCTTCCACAATAAAATCATTTCTCCATTCAACTGAGATAATTCCCCCATAGATTCTTCCAATTTTTTTCAATATTATATGATTAAATTTCTTTCCAATATGGTATTCATCATTTCAGTTTCCTCAAAAAATAATTTTTTTTAATACAAAAATCCTTGAAAATAATGGAGTCTAGAATATCTATTTTTAAATTGTGAAAAAATGAAAAATATCATTATATATATCAATGTATCTTATGGTCAATTCCTATGGGAGGCATGTGTTTAAGAATATAATGAAAATATTTATCCTTCATCCATAGTCAATGATAAAACCAAAAGCATACATTGCTTGTTTTGTGACATTTTCCTCTTATGTAATAGTATATTCATTCTCCTTTAGTTTCCTCACATGGACATACTGATTTATTTTATTGTGAAGCATTCAAGGAAATTATTTACTAATGAATATTTTCTTAAACACATTCTATTCCTTTGTGTCATCTTCTTCATGATGTTTTATATTCATGATGAGGACCCACCATTGGTCACCTTCAATATCAAATTTACAAATATCCATGACAATATTTTCATTCATTGATTACTATAGAATATAAAATATATTTTATATCACATTGATCCATTTGAGAATAATAAGGGGATAGTATGACCCACTAATGGTGGGTAGATTTTTTCCCTAAAAAATGAAGGAATTTTTTTCTTTACATGTATCATTATGGAGTTCATAAACATTTGTATTATTGACCATGTCATGAAAAAGTTGGTTAATAATAGACACATGAATTTTTACCCTCGATCCCATCCCATTTAGTTTATGGTTAGGATAAGCATTTAATTTTTGATTCCAATTATTTTTAACTATATTCATTATTGTTCCAGTTATTTAATAATACCAAAATGTGTTTTTTGAATATTTAAAAATAATAATAAATGTAATTGATCATATTTTAATGAATATAAAACATATGAACACCCAAAATAAGACACCTTCATCTCAACCAGTACATTTTTATGTTAATAATATATCACTTTTGGTTCATCATCGGTTGTTCCAAATTCTACCCTTTTACTTGAATTGTGATATTAAATAAACTAATATTTGATACAAATTGAGGAAAATAATTTACAATAAACATTCATATTACATTGTTTGTTTACTAGTATTCACTAAATTTCATAAAAAATAACACACCAACACCAATAATTTTAGTCTATTTTTAGTATAGATACAGAATTTACTTATTATAAAACGTCAAAAGAAAATCAAAAAATAGATTTCTCACCTCATTCAATTTTTTTTCATATCATGCATAATATTTTTCATCACATCCTCAAGAGAAGAAACATTAGATAGAGGTGGGTTCATATGCTTAGTTTCATAAAATATATTATATAACATTCATGATAATAAGAGATCTAAGGATGGATTATATTATTATGAGAACATACTAATGGTGAAATAACTAAATGTAAGATAATAATAACCGGCCATGCATAAATTATAAATAGTCGATCAGGGAAAAATTATTTTGGAATAAAATAAGATATAAGCAGTATGGGTGGGGAAACCCAATACAATAAGCACCATCTATGAAAAAATAACATAGTAATAAGAATGTGTAATATATATAATCAATGAAACACATTCCTTGTGTTAGGGATAACTACTAATAACATCATCACATAATGAACATAGTCCCTTAGTGGATTTTGTTTTCTCCCCAATATATAACATGTCATCTATTGAAATAAAATTTTAACATATTGAATTTTGGGATTTGTAATTCTAGACGACACATAACATTGTTACTAGTGTCCCTTGAGGGGTTGGACTCACAATAAATTCCCAAACACCTCTTGTAGTAATTGTATAAAATATTAATTTTCTGATTAAAATGTTTATAACCCACTCATTATATTATATATATATATTCCAAATTAATATCTAAATATTAATAATTCAATTAATGAATTATTAACATATGGAAATAATTTTTCCTGGATGGGAAAATTTATAAGAAAATATCGTAATAAATATACAGAAATTAAATAGATGTTATAATTATAGATTATTCTCATTTATTTATATTAAAATATTAATGGATTTTTAAATTGATGAAAATTAATCTTAAAGTATAATTAAAATATAATTAGATAAAGTTGAAGAAACAACATTTTTATTTAAGATATCTTTTGACAAAACATTTGATAAAATAAAGTGAATAGAAATTATTTGGAATACTTTAAAAAATAGTATAATTTTTCTTAAAGAAAACTGAAAAATATGACATGAAAACGTGTTAGTAGTGAAAATGTTTAAAAATAGAATTCCTATTATATTTTTAATGATATTCCAAGTTTTTTTAAAATGGGCATACTAAAAAATTTAAAACTAAATTTCTTTTTTAAAAAATTTAAAGTATATTGATAAGGAACTATTGAAATAATACATGATTTTATAAGGATTCAAATATATAAATTAATAATATGTACATGGGGGAAATATATTCCTAACCAAAAATAAGTGATAAGATTTTATCAATAATAGAAACCACATCTGTAAAATTATTACCAAAAGGGGAGTCATATGTTAAGATTAAATGTAAAACACATTAAAAAGAGGAGAAATTGAATGTAGTTTTAGGGAGAAAGATAAAAAATTTGATAGAAACTTAATGATTAAAATTTCAAAATCATTGTAATATTAGACATAAAAAATGTAACTTTATTTTAGAAATCCATAATGTTCATTCTCCACTGGTATAATTAAAAAATATTACATCGACCACTTATAATTGAATCATTTTCATATATATTAAATTTTATACTGTTTAATTATAATAATTTATGAAACATATATTAGGTTGTTAATGTTTATTTTCATAATCAGATGTTATTAATTTTTTTATTTCATAATAGATTTGAATGGAAATATTGGTCCATATATATTGATAACAAGGTAATCATTCCCATATTATTCAAGGTAATGAAATAATTTTTTCCAATGATTTTTAAATTCCCATGCTCATTTGTGGGAAATTCAGTATATTCATTATGAGAATGGAATCTATTATGATCATGTTTTATATAATTAAGTAACATTGACAAGTTAATTTATATTAATGATTATTTTTCTTAGTCCTTACATGAAAAATATTTATTACATATAATAATCCATAATATAATATGCATCCATTATTAATATGATTATACTTATGGATCATGAAAATTGGTGATGTTGGTATAGCATCGTTCATCTGGGTGGTAGAACTGACCCAAACAATAACATTTTATACCAATGAATGATTATGAATTTGGATTTAAAATATTATAAGTTTCAACATATTAGAATAATTATGATAAAAAAATTACATAATTATAATGTACGATGATGTTTATAATGAGTATAAATTAAAAGTTAATTGAAAACATAAATGAATAACATAGATACATATATAATAAATTTACTCCATGAAATAGGTTACATCAGAATAAAGTTTTTTGGATTCCTATAAGAATCAAAATGTATCACTAAATCCCAAACCACTTGGTTTCGGTAAGAGTTCTTCAGAACCTCATGAACAGCTCCCTACATACTAAAGGTTGGTGAATAGCGATGGGTTTACATTGTGACAAGGGGATATATACCCTCAAAATCCCAAACCATCACAAGATAATTCATAATTGATAAAGTATTCTTAAATCAATGAAAAATAGAATATGAATAAATTTTCTAAATGATGAAATATCAAGTCATGAAATTATATACCAACATACCCATAATGTGGTTCTTCAATAATTATTATTGAGATAGATAAAAAATAAAAATAATTATTATGATAGAAATATTGATTCATTCCCAATACCACATCTATATCTCTGACTCAATTTCCTCATTAACCTATTTCATGGTCCATGAAATTCTTTGTATCCCTATTCATAAAGTTTTTGTGCACATGATGTTGTTCATGATGATTGTGAGTATAAACACTTATAAAAATATTAATGGATCAATAATTTATGTTTGTCTGTAAATGGAGGTGTTGAAAATCATGAAAAACTAAATGTACACCCATGAATAAAATCAATCATGTGTTGTGTGATAACATTCGAACCAAGATAATATTATCCCTGATTATAACTTCTTTGGTGTTATACTGGAAGAATATCCAATGTAGTCAAATAAATTAGTTATATAATTCCATATACTATGATTTACTTTAACAGTAATTCATTATCCACATTTATTGAATAACTATATTCCTAGTATTAAGGGAACGTTTCTCATTTCACTTGGCTACATTGTCTCATTTCATGGTACACATGTATGGCTAACCCAAGTAGTAGACTTGGTCTCATATGTAGTGGTGTTCGCATCGGTAGACCATACCACAAAATATGGAAACTCTTTTAAGGGATTGTGTATTTATATTGGAAAGAAAATTCAGGAAAAGTCATTATATTTCCCCTAAAAATCCATATACAATTAGACATGTCATCCAAACCCCCACTCTAATGAGCCGACTATATATTTTAGTGAAATGTGGAAATTTAATTTCTGGAATAAGAATTCCACTGTATCGAAAAAACACATATAAAGCATAAAAAATAAGTTAAGAATATAAAATAATATGAAATTACATAGGCTATGAAATATTATGAATGTAATAAAAATGGTTATTAGAGAAACATGAAATATCCACATTCCCAGATCTATAAAATATTATGAAAAAACATTACCTATCATTGAATATCACACACAAGCCACCCAATGCAGGGTCTCATGGTCCACATTATGTAAATTAAGAGTACCAATCAATATAGTTTATATACTCTTTGTATAAACATGAACAAAACTATGAAAAAAAATTCAAATAATGGACTAAGACGGCAAGTACATCATACCTCAATCTCTTTGATTTCTAATTGCATGTAGATTATAAGATACAAAAATCATATCCATCCCATAAATTACATTCACTAGAAAAAGGTCTAATATACCAAAATGGTGTCTATAAAATTGGAATTGAAAGAAAAAAATAACTTCAGTTGATGAAATCAACCACAAGTAAAAAAAATGGATTTAATATTAATGTTCTATATAGGATCTATTGAATGGAAAATGTCAATTATCCAGATTTAGTATCTATTTTATAAACATAAATAGAATACAAAATTAAATCACATCGGGTTTTATATAACTATCCTCAAAAACATATATCATAAAATCTTTCAATGTAAATAAAATAAGACTAAATATATACATTAAATATATCATATAAATGGAAACTTACATCGAATCCACATGATCCAACACATAAGATCTATTTGAATTGGAGTTGATAGGGATAACAATAACCATGAATCACTACCATAGTCCTTTCGGTTGAGGTCCCAAGGTATAAGAGAAGAAATGTGAGGTTTTGTAAGGTTTTCAAATAAAACAAATGTGTTTCTAGATTAAATAATACCTCATTCATGGTTTGAACACAGGGTGTTTCAAACCATGTGGTAACCATGTGGGATTTTCAATATATTAGGGGAAACCCCAAGGGTTAGGCTCATGGTTTGGTAAACCATGTTCCAAACATTATTTTCTATTCTATCCCATGATACATTGTTTTTGTGGAATTTTATACTATTGTGTCTAACTATTATCCAAAAGTTATCCTACCACATTCCTCTAAAAAATATGAACAAATTCACGAGGGGAGACATAGAAGTTCCATTATTCATTCTTGTATGATTAAACTCACTTAAGGCCCTTGAAACTATCCAAAACTAAATAGATACTACTAGAGTCATAATAAATTAAATTCATATCTAAAAATTAGTTAAATATAGGCTGAAATTAGTGTGTAATGTTCCCAAAAAACAATGATCTATTACAAGATTCAACTCCAATTAACTCGCATACTTGTGGGTTTTCCTAGAGTTCATGTTCAATAATCCCTTTATATTAAGCATGTACATAAAATTCCCACTCCCAAAAATATTTTAGGATGTGTATATGTCTCCATAAAACTCAAATTATTGATACAATAATTCCTTGAAAAATATTCACACCCATATCTTTGATCCACAATGTGTTTCTTACAGGTTATTCATTAGGCTCTAGTTCAATGTCCTCATAGTAGGTCACCCATATAGAATCAGTTATTTATCTCTAATGTTATGACACATGAAACACATTATAACTACCTTCATAATGTATATGAATATTAAAATGGTAATACCCTATCCTAATACACTTGGTAATATTATCTTTTCTAGTGAATATTAGAATAATACTCTCTTACATATTCAACCTTGAATTCCCTAGCCACGGTGTCACCAACAAGAATAGTCGGTCAACAAAAAAACTCCAAGGGTCACCTCATCCTATTATCATAGTATTTATTCCTTCTCTAAGAGGTGACTAACAAAATAATCATGAATAACACCATTCAAAGATATAATATATGACATATAACCCCATAAATACATTCTCACCAACTATATATAAACACAACTTTATGAAAAATGGATTTAAATAGATGAAATAATAATTTTCCATCTGAATTGATGTGATGAAGTTGTTGTTGTACTCAAATTTGACCAAGGATTACTGACCATCAAAATATTCACTGATGTCTATACTTAATTCCCACAAAATATCCTCTAGAATCTAGATTATAATATCTAAGTGGACATCAGTATGTAGAAGATATTTTTTTCCCAGTTTTATTTATGTACAAAAACCCTTATTTAAAAAATTTCAAATTCGTGATGTGAAACATGCATCTAAATATTATTTATTTCTAAAAGTACCACCATGTAGGTTTATAATATCATATTTATATACATCGTACTTGACCAATACACTAAATTAGTCTCTCAAATTGGTATGAAATGACACACTTAAATTAGTTGATTGAATTTTTACAATAAATATCATGAATCCTAGGGGTCATGGGTAACCCTACCACGGTCACTATTAACACATTTTCACACTTCCAAATAAGAACTATATGTGTGTGAAAAAACCCACTTGTTCATTGCTGCATGGACTTTATCATCCTATAAGTAAAAAATTAGGAGACAAAAAATGGAAACATCTATCTTCCTACCAAACCACTAAATCCGACATCTGATATCTTTCTATAAAATTGTTTACCAAGGATGCACCACCCACATCATGATATGAGAATCCGTCATTAGTTTATCCCCCTAAGAAACTTTGAAAAACCACTCTCTCATTAAATATATCAGATTCTCATAATCCATGGACCCCCTGGAGTATTATTATCCAATTATAATCATTTGTCAATCAACCAAATCCTCGGATCAGAATCATAGCTATATTTCACATATTCCACAAAAAAAATATGTGATTTCCAAAGGTGAACACATCTTTAAAAAATGATCCAATGATGTATCCACTAAAAAATAAACCATTAAATGCATCATATTACACTCCAACTATAAATGGGTCTCTCTATGCTCTTGCATCTCTAGTGTCTTCCTACAAAGTTAATTTTAATCCTCATTTCCATTTTCTAGTTCAAATGATTTATCAAAGTATTATATTTGTAGATTATCAACCAAAAACCTGTGCCTCGAATTGAGATCCCTCTAAGATAATATATATTGTTGGATATTTTGGTTAGTATATATGATTAAAATCACACTGGATATATAATTTCACCAACACATCAGAGTGTAGACCATATCTTCTTTCTCTATTCAATACATCAAGTAGTTCCACTCATGGGGTCATAGGTGACATGATCGATTAGTGGTTATCTAATTTCATTGAATCAGTATTTCTCCCAACCCAAGAAATGATTTATCACATTACATTAGATATCCACTCCTAGGTTCCAGAACAGTCATGAATTGGGTAGTCATTAATCATCTCCTTAACTCTATGAAGACAAACTCACCATGATCATAACATTCAATCATCTTCTCCTTCATGGGAATCACCCTTAGATATTATTTAAAATAGGATGAATCCATGATGAAATACCATATGTACCCTACAATATTTAGAATTCTCTGTATGTCAAACACAATATTAGGTTGATCACAAAAAAAAGCACAGCCTCAACATTCTCAAGGTCCACAAAAAACACAGTCTAATAAATTACAGGACCATGGATCCATAGAAATTGAATCCAAAATTATACCTTTTACATTTTAGACTATAACATATATTATCAAAGTGTATCCAATATAATATCACTCTGACTATAATTAATGTTTGAATTCTTCGAATATATTAGGATATTTTTCATGATTTAAAAAATAGTAGATTCATGGTATATATAGATAATAATATTATTAAGAACCAATGAAAATATTAAAGAATTTAATAACCAAAATGGAATGAAAATATACTCATATATTCTATATATAATCAAAAATAATAACATGGTAAAATCTTCTACAATGACCCATAACTGATTGTAGACTAAATAATGATCAATCATAGAAAAACATCAGAATCCCATAAATTATTAAATAGATCATCAGATATTTGTAAGGGGTAAATTTGAATCACTATTACTTGATTTGACAATATGGAGACTTTGAATATCCATAGAATACCTCATCTCATCTTAGAAAACCATATTGTATAACACAAAATAAGATGTGACTAGTCTAGTTAAACCATTTGTCTCTAGGTCGTCAAGATGAATTTTATGCTATCAAAACTAAGTTTCTTCCATATGATAAAGGTAATTGATATATGTTTTCATCTATGTATAAGATCAACATAAATATTCATTCTTCAATCTGGATTATGAATTGATAATTCATTTATAAATACATCCAAATAATTTCCCAAAAGTGGATAAAATATTTAGGGTAGACACAACAGATTGTACTAAAAGATCCTTCTATAAAAATTACACTATGACAACACTATTATTACTAAGGTATAATATCATATAATATACTCTTGGATTCCACACAACGTTCGACACAAATCTCTCACTTCTCGGCATGGTGAAAAGTTCACATCATCGAAAATAGAAGATATGAGATTATAAAAAGTTAGGAAAATCGTAATTAATATCACATAAAAACATGTAATCTCAAATATTTTTTATTCCCATATATTTCTATCCCTAGGTACAACCACATGACATTCAAATAAATTAATTCATATGGTCAACTTTCATACAAAAATTCATGTTAAGAGAGAAAAACAACGATGAAAATATAACTAGTAAGTCTAGTCCAACATTGAAATGAGAAGATTCAAAATAATGGAAAGTTCCAATATAAAAGATAGAAGATAATATTTTTGTAACTAAAACAAGACATTAAACTAATGATAGTTCCTCATTACTACATTACAGAACCACATCAATAAAATAAATCCATCATGTCACTAGATAATGACTCACATGAGTCACTTATATCCATAGTTCCATGATCTATCACTAATGAGGATCCCAACAGTCACCAAGTCAAATGATCCATAGATATATACATGAAATATTTGGAAAAAATACTGAAGAAGTCTCATATTAAAAAAATTGATATTTCATTGGTGGCTTCACATATTTTGTAATAAAATTTCCCCTATATTCGTTGTGGTTTCACCAACTAAACCATCCTCCCACCATGGGAGTAAAATAATCCCCAGTTATCTCTTTTTTTCCTCCAACATTATTTATATTGACAACCTTCCCCACCAAACATAATGAAGAAGAACTATTTTATGTACAAGGAAATATTTTCTTTAATGAACTATAAGATGAACTAATTTTATTAAATATATCCTCCTCAAGACCCCTCACATTATTTTTGGACATAGGAAGAACCAGACATATATCTTTAGATCAGATCCTATACACTATTGTAAGAGATATGGATGAAGAACATTTTAAGACCTCATTACCTTATGAACATTAATCCACACTAGAATATGGGTGAAACAAAAAAACTATGTAATGAAAGGTGTGTATAAAAAAAATAGACATCCTCCCATAAAAATGCTCTAAGAACTCCTAATATTATTCTAACATTAGTGTGGTACCGAATGAATCCTTGAAAAATATCACCTTCAAAGGGCTCCCAATTAATACCCTCACACCTACTTACATGACTCGTGACACCCCACCACCTTTTAACGGGTAACTCTACTATACTGGCTTCAAGATTCTCCTCCCAATCCATAGGATTCTTCATCGTGTCAATGATTCAATCAATTATATCAATACATTACATAGTATATCGAGGACCAAAAGTGCCATAGAATACTAGTATACAATTGATTGTAAAGTCTCTCGTATATTCAATTGTTGTTCTATGTGACACTTTTAGTTGGGAATGAGAAATCTATAATACTATATGTCAGGGTGGGTTCACCACATCAACCCTTGTATAAGGAGTGGAAGTTTTATCAAGTTAATTCTATTTTACAACATGTGGTGGAAATGGAAAATAATTTAGAAATTGAAAAAATATCATATGATGAAATTCCACATGTTATGAAATACTATATTTGAAATAAATGATATAGAATTTAGAAACATGGTATAACTTGTATAAATCTAACTCATATAGTATAAAACCTAATAAGGAACAAAAAATCCATGATAAATAGGGTCTCATGGTCCACCCAATATACAGTTATCATCCTATACAATAAATGGTCTCTACCCAATGAATATCATAATCCAAAAATAGACAAAAATTACAAATAAAGGTCCAATATAGAAAAGGCTCCATGACACATGATAATTAATGTCTAACTACATGATTCCAAAAGGAAATGACACCAGTATCATTATTATATACTGAAATTCAGAAGAATAATCCCAAATATACCATTATCGAGTATATAGAATTGAAATAAAATATAATAGATAAATCAAGGAATGGAATCTACATAAACACAAAAAAGGTATTTTTCATCAATAATAAATATAGGATCCACTCATGGGGATATATAAATTATTTATATTTTGTCCCATAAACATTTATATAATGAAAACCATGCAATAAATCATTCAATGTTCAATATATTCATACATGATATCCCACAACTAAAAACCATTACATGGTAAAAGATAAGATCAACGAAGAACGTGATAATTAGAGGAGAAAAAACATCATACCTTGAATCCACACAAGAGGATGCACTAAATCCACCAGACATGGAATATAGAGGGAAAGGAATCACTATAAATCACCACTAGAATTCCTAGATTTTAAATCCTAGGTGTAGTATATTACATTCGAGGTTTCATAAGGGGTTGATATTAAAAATACAATTTACATATTAATTAATATTAAAATAATGATTTGGTCACATAGTATTCCAAAAACAACAATAACCATGTTACATTTTCTTTCACATCAATGAACCCAAAAATTCTAGTATCATGGTTTAGTAAGTCATTATATAACCAAAAATCATTCATCTATCCTGAGCTATACCATAATTTTTGGGAATTTCGTGTCATGAGCTATAGTACTTTGCAAACCATTATCCACCCACATTCATTCTCCAAAATGTACCATGGTTTCTGTGGGAAAAGAACCTTCCCCCCTAACCATGAACAAACCATAAAACACCTTAAATGCACCTATAACTATCTTAAATAATCAAGAAACTACCAAAGTATTCACTCTTGAAAATAATATCTCAAATACACTGAAATAATGGTTGATAGTAAGGGGTAAGGTAATTGAAAATTATTTTTTTTACACACAAAAAATTCATTAATATAAAATTATTTAAAATATGGAACATGGGATAGGATTTAGGAGTATAATAATATAATTTTTTGTTTTGGAAAATGTATTGGGAGATCCTTTAATTGGTGAAAATGATATATATTTCTGTAAAAACAACTATTATGTAAATGTTATGGGTGGAATCATATAGATGTTAAGAGGTTATGTGAGGAAATATTGGTAAGAAATTTAGATTTTATTCCCAAAATAAAATTAATTTGATCAGAATCGTAAAACGAAATATTTATATCAAAATCATTTTTATAAAAAAATTAATATTTAGACATTATGTGTCTTTATTTTTATTATTTTATATTTTACTAATTTAATGAGTGTTAATTAAATTTCTTATATATATATAATTACCGTCATTATTTATAATTGATTAATTTAATTCATTTAGACAAATATTTACCAATTATTAAGAAAAATTGTACATTAAATTACATCATATTCTAACATTAGATATTTTTTACTATATATTATTAAATTTAATTATTCATATAATAGAAATTTAATTTTATGATTCCATTTATACTAATAAATTTCATTGAATTTTAAAAATTCATCAAATCAATATATAATAATAATAATAATAATATATAAAAATATATTATTATTATAATGTAAACTAATTAAATATTATCATTTCATATCACTATAAAGTTATCGTATTATTTTTGAATTATAATGTTTTCAATTAAAAAATGTACCCATTGGATATATCCAACTACTATATATCAAAATACTTTTTTATCATCACCATAAATTTAATGACTATATTTCTGATTACCATATATATAATAGTTAGATTACATTCATCTACGTAGTCTTACATATATTCGTAGAATCATTCATCATATTTACTTCTTTCTCATAATTACTATTATGTTTATATTTATAAAACTTATTACTATTAATTCATTCAATGTGATGATATTCTAGGAAAATAAAATGTATAATGATTTTATGTCCATGGTATTTTTATATTCATGTGGATTATTCAAATTTATAACTTATAATTTTTTCAATTACTTATTTTGAAAACTTTTATCTTTTTTGGAAGTATTCTATGTCGAGAAAATGAATAATAAATAAGTTTATATTGATGTTACATGTGAAATAATCAATTCTACATATAATATTTTATAATGATAGAATAGTTTGTAATATCATGCAGTCCTACACTTATTCATTTACTTCGCTAGTTTTATATTTTATTTTTTTGGCTATGTATATTTATTATGATAGGACTCTAACTCACAACTCATCATCAACTAAAAATATACCCATTCTTCTACCTTATCACTACAAGATGTATTGAAACATCTCGTAACACGAATCAAAAAATTTAATTCATCATATGATTTACTACCATAAAATGAATCTTATTATTCATTATTCTCATATGATTACAATTATTTACATTCAAATGGATCTTATTTAATTTTATATTGTTATATTTCTAAATTCCATCATCATCCTTATCTGATTCTGATTCATTCTCATTTTTTGTACTTAGTCAAAATATATCCAATTCCATACAATTGTTACATAATGGTTCTTTTTCCATTTTACTTCTTCATTAAATGCACGAACCTCTTTGACATAAGTGATATAAATTTTTTAAAGTATTTATCATTTTCATTACATTTTAACTTACTTAATTCTATTTATTCAATATACATTGACTCTTATCTCCTAATTCCCTCAATGATAAAATAATCATTATATTTATTCTTGTAGTCTATCATTTTTCTCGACTCTTTTAAAATGATTACTTTATATATATCATATACATTCAAGTATTCTTTATTTTGTAGGGTTGTTTCTTTTTGACCAATCATGTTAGAAATATTACTCATAATTGTTACTAGTAACGTTGTAATCTTAAAACATATTAATAATTCACTTGATATAACTCATAATATAAATGAAAATTTTAAAACAATTTTCAATGTTCCCATCATCATACATTTCAATACCTTCTCCTCTGAACATTTATTTTTTATTCTTAAACATTAATATTTTCTTTAAAAAAACTTCTCATTTTTCCCAATATCTCCAATACTGTTTACAACCCCATTAAATTTGTGTATAGGTTTTCTGAAATATACATAAAATGAGTTTTTTTGTCTTCCATCAAATGTTTAATTTCTCTTATTTGTGGAATAAATATGTCTTCTAAAATGGTTTATAGGAAATATCATAGTAGAAACTTATATAACATCTAGTATGAGTGATTGATGTTATAATTTCATTCTACTCTTCTTTAAGTGATAATAATTTTCATCGAAAGATGAAATACCTAGTATTTTCATATAATTTAATCTTTTTATACTCAGTAAATTGTTATATCGTCATAAGGAACCTGGATTTTCTAAAATTCCACCTATAAAGCCCAGGTCAATTGTACTAATTAGAGTGTTGTGAATCAAGGGTATATTTTTACATGTTATAATTTATTATTTGAAATATTTTCAGAATTAAAACATTGATCTTATATTTTTTTTATTAAATCATCCTCAACCAATTTTAGCGAAATATGATTAGAACTAGAATTCACAAATTTACATTTTTCGTTTCAAATCACAGACATTATTGAAAATTGTTAATCCCTTAAATCATAGATTCTCTAAAATATATTCATAAGGGTACACCATGGACAATCCCAATTAAATAAGATTATATTATCACTTCTCTCTAGTTTTTGAGACCCATAATAAAATCTATAATTTCATATAACCCCACAATAAGGTTTTATCTCAAAATAATCAACGATATCTTTATTAATTAGTGTATCCCATCACACTAGATTAATAATTCTATTGAGGATTATATTGGATAAAATATTATTCACTTATATAATTACTTCATTTTCTAATATCAATAAGAAAAACTTTTCAGGTTTCAATAACTTATATAAATTCATCAATGATCTAGTTATTAAAAATCTAACTAATACATGGGCTTGAATTTCTTCTACTTCTATCAAATAACAATAATCATATGTCTATTATTTTTTATCTTTTACACTTAAATGTACTATTATCTTGGTTTTAAATCTTATTAATTTAAAATAATTAATATTTTAATAGAATTATAAATTTTTTGAACTATAAATTTAATCATTCCAAAAAGTTTTATGATAAAACAATTTTATAAGAACATATAAATATAATTTCAATAATAATTATGTTATATAAATGATAATTTATTATAGATATTTATGTCATTTTAATTCAAAGAGAATGAAAAATTTAATATTAATTCTAATTAAAATCAATTTCAAAATTCCTAATAAATGATTCCTTTAAAATTTCATTAACAATCTAATCTATTTGATTCCATAAAATTTTCATGCTATTAATTTCATTGATTTCATTCAAATTCATACACGTGTACATGAAAAATGACATATGGACATGTGGATATATTTATTATGGTATATAACTCATCGTAACATGGGATTGCTACTTAGTTTTCTCTCCATAAAATTATAGACGAGTGACAATAAATTTTTTATTATTATGATATTTGTATTCATGATGATCAGTAAATTACATGATATAATTCCAATTTATATGATTATTAATATTCTATTATAAAATCTCATCTGAAATTTAAATACTGAAATCCATATTTTTCTAATTCTAATATTTTTTTGTTCAAAAATATCACCTGTTTTACCCTAAAATACCTAAATTCAATTTTTTCATAGGATATAAAATATTCTAAATTTATACATATAGGAAATTTTAGTTGGATAATGTATTACCTTAATGCTGATATGCTATGAATTCTATCTACCTTATGATGATTCCAAAATAGGGTTTTTCTACCCTTTTGTCGGCCCATATACCTTGCATTGTTCTATTATTTTTTGCATTTAGTTATATTATATTATGTTTATCTATACCCTATAATATAAATTTATGATGATCCATAATTTAGGATTCTCAAAATTTCATAGTAGGTTATACCCAATAATTTTGGGATTTAAACTACCAATGTAATGTGATGTATCCTATTAATTAGGTTAATATCATTTGAATTCCTTCACTATTTATTATACATTTTATTTTTTCAACATATGATATTCATTAATATTATAACCTATGATAATTTATAATGTAACATTTGAAGTAATGATAGGTTCCACCCATAGAAATAAATCCATATTCATATAGGAAAAATATTCTACTCTAAAAACTCTCAGAATTGATTCAAACCATTACAAATCATTTCCAAAAATAGTAAATTATCAGAAAACATCACAGAATCATTTTATTCATTCTATCTAGCCCCATACATCTGAAAATAAAAATTTGAACTTGTTGTAGACAATATATTTTCAATATAACTTATCACTCACACTGATGAAAATCACCCCATCATTCATCACATATAAATTCCTCTATTTTGTGAATTTTTACAAGAAATATTTCCAACTGGCATACATATGCTAATTTTCAAGTAATTATGGGAGAAAATATATTTGGTATTTATGAACACTACTAACATATTTACATCATCACTAAGTATTGAATATATATAATAAGAAGCAGAATATTGTTCTTATTTAAGAGTAAAGGATTATATATATAACCATTTTTTCAGTGGATTGAGGATAAATGGAGATCAAGAGTGAGTTTGTGTGATCATTATATTTATTTATCATCAATTGAATATCATGAAGATATTGAACGAGTATATTTAGGTTAATAATATATACCTGTAGTGGTATATCGATATGTGGTTCTGTTGGAGAAACCTGTAGAATATAAAAAATTCCGTTTTTGAGTAATTACGTTATTATGGGGTAGTGAAAATTTTGAATCCTTCCATTGGGACATAGGAGATGAAACATAGTTGGAATATAAGTTGATGGGACTGGAAATATCATTTCTATCATATGTTATAAGACCAATCCCAATGGATTAATATTATTTATGTCGGTAGTCCTTCCCAAATAACAATATTCTCACAGGGTCTCCCACCCCATCAGAAAAGGATCTCATTATAAAGAGTTTTTTTTATAATTTATCAATTAAATATTAAACTACCCTTTCATCATGTGGTATATAATATTTGTGTAACCATAGTGTATCCACATTTCGACAATGCCCAAGACCTATTAGTTACATCATGGTTGATATCAACATATCAAAAATAATGAGGAGCACTAGAAAATCTTTGATCCAACAATATATCCATCATTTTTACATGATTGATTCAAAGAGCCCCTCAAAGATGATACCTTAGAAAAAAGATAAACACCACTCACTCCATGATATTTTCCACTTTGGTAGTCCAACTCGCAAGGATTTATTTTTTAGGGAATCCCACCCCCATGTGGAAAATATATCATAAAAAGAGTATACTTTATAATTTGTAATTGAATTTGAAACTCCCCCATAACCAATGTGAGACATGGAATTTGTGGATCCAAAATGATACCATATTAAGGATTACATGAAACACCTTTTAGTGGAACGAAGTATGTTAATCCTCAGTCATGAATCACTTGGAGCATTGGAACCCCACTGTTTCAATAGACCCTAATGGAATTAGATGAATTTATCATTGAGAAAAAAATGTTTGATCCTTTAATGATATCATCATAATCAAATGATAGTAAAATGTTTAAAATTTAAGATGAATGTCTCTATATCCAATGATAAAATTAATGTAATTCTTAATACTGGGTATATAAAAAATAAATTTTATTTTTAAATTAATAATATATATTATGTAAAAACATTAAAAAAATAAAATTTAAATGATATAGAAGTAAATAAAAGTATTATTTAAATTTATTTCTGAAAATATCATATGTTCATTTTTTTAAAAATTGTTAGTTGTATAGAACTATGATTTTAAATAATTATAATGTTTAGAAACAATAAAATCAACAAATTGTTTCCAAATTTTATATTCATGATAAAAAACAATACTTTTTGTTACTCCATCCATTTAGTTTTTTCGAATATTTATGTAACCAAAAATAACAACCTATATAATATAAATCCTCATAAATAAAATTGAATATAATATCATAAATTTTTTACTTTATTTTTTTATAGAAAGATATTTGATAATAATTAATTAAAAAATATATGGCTACAAATTCATATAGATTCCTTATTTTATGTCTCAAAATGACAAAACTCTATACTCTATAACCATAATTTAGTCAATTTGGATAATCCTTTTAATGACCATAATTGTTGATTGTAAGATCCTAGGTTCTCCTATGTTGTATGAATCCAATTAATTCTTGTTAAAATAATTGTTTATATCCTAATATGTTTACCCTTTGAGGTTATGGGGGTAATGGGGGTGTTCATGGCTGCTTAAGAGCCTCAAACCCAACCTTTGGAGTAAAAGCTGCTCTGCCACACGGTGAGGAGAAACTGTGTGACCCAAGCCGCATGGTTTGTTGAAACTATGCAGGGTTGGACTGAGGGACCCATGAGCCACATGATTTGAGTAAACCACTCGAAATGAGTCATATTCCCTTGTGAGGGTTTATATAATTATTTATAGTATGATGATTCTATATTTTCATATTTTTTTGGTAAATCTTGCACACTAACCATTCTAGGTCCCCTAGGAGAGAATGGCCCATTGTTAGCGTATGGTTTGTCCAACCATGCGGTCAACCCATACAACCCAAACTAAAATTCACTTGTTAATGAATAAAACCTAATTTTTTTCTTCATTCTCCTCCTACAAACAGAATCATAGGATTGAGAACACATTTTTATAATAATTCCATGTTTTTTTCTTTGAATCACTCTCCGAACTGGGAATCAAACAGTACTAGTCTCGTTAGATCAACACCATTATGTACTACCATCCTCTTGAACTGTTATTTTTTTTCTTCATATCAATTTTACTTTTTAGGTGTAGGCATGTCACAACATCGTCCCCACAATGTGTTCCACTCTTATGTTGGAAATGTGAGCATAGAGATAATTACCCCCGAGTCCTAACCCCATGACGCCTTGGTATAGAGACTAGCACTGATGGTATATTAAACACCCCGATGGGAGGAATTTCCCTTTTAGAGAACACATGTGAAAGAGGGAGATAATAAGAAAACCAACCAACTCATTCCCAGACTACAATATTTTATAAATCCTATGTACACATATGTAATGTCTTTAAAATCTACTAAAACTAAAAGTGGAAAACTATAAGTACAAAAAGAAAGATAAATGACCATAACCATGAAACCCAAATATCTCTTAAAAAACATTCCCGCTTGTAGTAACCAAGCAGATATCCTGCCTGTTCCATGTGTCTTGAAAATTTGTTTATATAATATATGGTGAGTATAACAGTATACTCAGTAAGATCCACCCCAGATCCTCTCGTGAAAATGTTATGAAATAATGAAATTCATAGTGAACCACAAGTTAAACTAACACGTCACCTAAACAAGTACATTATGTTCCCAACGTCACAATGGATTATCTCACCAAGTATCGCATACAAGATTATATAATATAACAAATAATATCAAGGGTACCCCTCTAACACTTCCCTGCTAGTTTTCCACTTTTTCCCAACATCACACAACCAGAATATCCCTCCACAAAAAGGATTTCCCAAATACACCAGGGCGAAGCACCACATCACACACCTCATGCGTCAACATGCACCACGATTATCACACCACCAAATCCACATAACCAAAGTAACAAGGTATTTTTTGGGTGAAACCTTATCTCATATAATGTGTATCATATTTCGGGTATTATACATCAAGCCATCAAAACCCATACACTGAGTAAGGATCCTCAATCCATCAGAGCCTATACACGTTTCACATATTGTTGTACATATGAAACTATATCCATAATATATGTGTATGAATAACTACAAGACATTAATTCCATCTACATACATATATTGGGAAATCTAACTCTTGTACATACAAACACAAGTAACTCCCAAGATATGAGAGTGGGGCTAACGGGGGTTGTTAGCCATCCATCCTCATATTGGGATTTTGGGGAAAACACACCTAGGGATCAAAATCCAGGCGGTGTTATTTTACCTATCCAATAGGGTGGAGTAGTGTAATGAAACTCAAAAATTATAGGGTATAATATAGCTCAATACTACACTATGGGAACAAACTAGTCTACGACTCATTTTAAGTTATCGTCTCTCAGGCTCTCGGATGACACTGCTAATATTAAATATCCAAAAACCACATAAACATTTATAGAGCTACATTAATTTCTTTTATCCCTTTTTATCAATTTAACCTTATGTTAATTAATTCATTAACCATTAATTAACCATTATCATTTTCCACATCACATCCCATTAACATCACAACCATGTTCCATGCCCTCCAGAAATAACAAAAGCATGTCCACAACTCCTTAGAAACATAAACTCAACATTGAATCCCAGTAAGTTCCAACCCCATGGGTCAAACAAAATTTATTAATTTATTTAACAATATTTAAAAATTTCATATTACTATATTTTATAGAAAATCACTCTATGCTACCAAACAAAAGGGGCTCAATAGGGTAAGTAGATGAGCTACTCTTCAAGTCCTTTCCATATATTATAGGAGCATAGACCTTTCCATCCCTGGGAACATAAACAAAGAAAGCATGTGGTATACCCTGCATGTCTTCTCCATTTTTTGAAAGAGGGTAAGGAATACCATATAAATCATGAAGTGGTGAAAGTACAACAGATAAAAAAATAGATTCAACGTGAACGACTTTCAGATCAATGTGTAAACACATATTCAGCCCGTTCCATTTACCCCCAATGTGCTCCCCAACACCCACATGTATAATACGATTCATATTTCGAATTTAGGCATCAAATGATGTCACCTCAACTGGGCCTCCCAACCCCCCCCCCCCCCATACTACAACAGCCCTCCAGGCTCATCCATCATAAGATCACATCACATTTGGGAACACTGCCCCCATAACCACGTGTCTTGTCTACATAGCACATCACAAGAAGTAGAAGAAAAAAACATATAAATGGGATATTGACCCCAAAGCAAGGAATTCAGCCTTCACACACAATGATTATTCACTGATATAATTCATATAAATTCAGCATTTACAAGCTAGTGGGAAACTCAGACCCTATAAGGAAAAAACATTTCCACAAAACTAGTTATTATTCCATCTATAATTAATAGATTCATTATTAATATGGGCCAACTATGATAAACATATCAAACAAGCTATCACAGGATATCCCCAATTTAATTCTTCAATTAAATTATCATGACTTAATGTTTTCAGCAAAAAATCATCAACATGATGCATGTTCATCAACCAATTGAATTAAAAATTCTCACTTGCATCAATTTGATTATCATCAAATTACAACAACAACAACTGGGTTCATTAAACAACCCTATTTATCTTGTATCCAATAAATTATCAATTATATATGTCTTTACTTTCATTACCAATTTACATCAAGATAAATATTCTATCCAATAAAGGAATTTATATCACACTATCTAGAAAATCAATATGCAAACAGTTATCATGTTATAATGAAACAACATCACTATGCAATCAACGCAAATTTCTTGAATCTATTTCATATAATTGTTATGTAAATTTCGTTGGGATCTAAAGGATTAAATGAATATAGACCTATGATTACACGTATATAAATAGAGATGCATCTAATACCCTACCTCAAATGGTTTTTGACATTCATCGCATGAGAGTGGAGCAATGAAATGGATCACAGTCACCTCTTCGACAACAATTACATCAACCCATAGATGCCATGGCATAACTTCCCCCACCAACCACCAGGAAGACTCAATTAAAAACATTTAAATCATGCTCCATCACGTGTAATGGATAATTGATATGAAATAGTTTTAAGAACCTTCAACAATGGTGGTAGATCATACCTTATATCAAAGATGGATTTCTATGGATCTAAGGAGGGAAGTAAGGATCAATCCATGATGAAAAAATCCCTAAAAATATAAATATAGGGTCATCAATTTTCCAAGGGTTAAGGAACATTCACTATATTTGTAGGTTTAAAAAAACCTGAGTTATAGGAAAACACATAAATCATGTAGTGTCGGGGAATTAAATGATTTTTAATCTTGTTTCACATCATGTAATGCTAAGAGGTTGAGTTATGAGGAAAAAAAACTTCACCTCAATGCTTTATATCATTTTATACCCTGAATTATTTCACACCATGAACCCTTCCTTCACACCATGAAACAAACCATGAAATAATATTTCATGTCTTGTAATGCTGTTGTATGATGTGTAATCCCCTATTTCCATATTTTACTTATCAAAACATCTCAAATATTCATCTAAGCCACCTCTGAACACATCAATCTTCGAAAACATGCAAAGGGTTCATACGTATTGATTTGGTCCCTTACATATGATACCTCTCTAAAACTTCTCATCCTCAAGATTCATAAACCATCCCAGAGAGGAACCATAATAGGGTATTCTAGAAATAAACTCTCTAAGATACCTCTCAGGGCTCTTTCTACTAAAGGATCTCAACCACTTCCAAAAAAGGAACAATGAAAAAACATATGACAACCTCAACAAGATCCTCAACACTATCCTGAGGGAGATACTTCTCAAAAGGGGAAATCCAATAAAAGAAACAAGAGAATGTAATCTCATAATGGAAATGTTTCTACCACCACCAAACATACAATGTTATAATAGATTATCTAAATATCAAACAACTCATGGTACTGCGCTCGTATCTGCGAATCGCATTCTATAATACACACATCAACACCATTTTGCCACCACAAGACATGAACTAAGGGTATTGAACACCCACATAACACCTTCTCGTTATGTTCTTGGATCTATACAGGCTACTCCCTGAAGGATGCATCATCGTCATCATTAGATGTGACATTCTTCATAAAGATAACAATATAGTTGTGGCACTGTTGACGCCGAATTTTGGATTGGGATAGGATTGGAATAATAATGGACAAAAATGTCATTTGGAGGCTTATGAGACAATTCTACAACCTGATAAGGAGGTGCATGCAATTTTTAGCAGATGTATTTAAGAGTCCCTCCGGTGTGTAAACTCTTGTGTGACCACTACGATGTCAAAGGCTAGCTTCCATGGAGACACACTAGAAACTCCCGTAGGTGCTGGCGTGCAAGATCCATGGGTTGCGTGCAACAACCCTTCTAGTGGGAAACATCTTGTGCGCCCAATGTGACATCAAATAGACCCTTTCTCACTAACGTGCTCAAAAAAATAAGTTATGTCCCAAGCACAAAGGGACAATGTGCGTGCAGGGTGGTCGGCGGTGCACAAACTCTTCTATGCCTGATGCGATGTCAGACCCCCCTTGCACGCAGCTCCACCTGTTCATAACCCCTAGGGGATCTGGATATAAATTTAAATGAACCCCTGACCCTTCGAGATGGTGATAGAAGGCTAAATGAAACTCTATAGTGTGAAAGATACCTCTTCCGTGATAGCGCGAAAAACACCATGGCATCAAGGTATTGGATCTTGCACAATAGGCCTCCCAGGGGTCCTCCATCCGGTGGGCCCACTTGGGTTTGATCCTCGCCTATTTCCTTTTAACCCATAGGAATTTGCGCACAAATGATCCATCTTGCACGCAATATTCTTCTTATCATGGAGCGGTTTTGTACACAACATTCTTGTCTTGCGCGCATCATTCTTGTCTTGCATGAAACGATCCCATATTGTGCACATCCTTCCAGTTTGAATCCAACCATTTAAATATGAACAAACCCTCCAATTCTTGTGTGAAACCCTCCTTCTGTGCTCCATGTTCTGTCCATACCCTAAGGCACCATGTTTGATCCCCACTTATGAGAAACAAACCTATCCCATGCACCTTTCCCAGTACGACCCTTCAAGTTCGTATGAAATGATATCAAAGTCCCATGGGTGGTGATTTATGCAGCGTTTCATAGCCTCATGCTTCTTCACATATGCATGCCAATAACTATTTCATCTTTTCATAGCCATGATAACATGGACCCATCAGTGGATCACTCCTCAACACCCACTCACTATGGAATTGTTGTTTCCTTCCCTTCACCAAGGGTTGAAGTGAAATAGTTATGTAAGTCTGAGTGGTGAGGTGTGAAACCTCATCATCTGAGCCACAAGATGTTAAACTGCCAAGCACCATAGTCCTTGGCACATGATGATAAATTGTGGCCGCTCCCCATGCATCACACATGTGGTACCCTACCTAAGACATTCTCCACGCCCGCTCGTCTCCACAAGAGTCAGATCATCATCACATGGAATGATATTATATTTGTTCGAGCGGCGTATGTTGGTGGGGAAGTGAAACCATATTTTGTAAGCCCGTATCATTTCTTGTAGGAGGAAGTATCCCTATTCCCCCTCCTCTCATATTCGTGGACAAAGACCATAGGGGTGGATGGGCACCGGAACCCTCCACTCTTCCATTACAAATCCCTCTCTCGTGGGGCTTTGTTGCTACTTGGGCCTCCATCCTGGAGTATGTCCCAATCTCTATCTCCCAAGGCCACTAACCATGCATAGTCCCCACTACACATCACTCGGATTCACCATTCGTGATGTGATCTCCAGGTTTTCGCTGCATCTTGTTTCTAAAACCTAGCATTACTCACCTGGGCTTAGAGTAAGAATCGATCATGACATCCTCTCTGGGATTCCTTAGTGTGTAATCCCATAATGATTCCGAACTACATGGACATTGATCCTTGCCAATGTAACGTAAGTAGGACACCTTCCTAGGCTTCAAGCCCAACAACCATTTGTCTCGACCACTTCACGTCGGTTCACCAACCATTGTGAACTGTGTGGGCTTTGATCATTGACAAGGGAAGTTACGCAGGACACCACCCTATGTTTCAATCCCAACAACCATTGGTCCCATCCCATTCACATCGGTTCGCCAACAACAATTTTTCTTGACCCATTCACGTTAGTTATACAACCACCATTGGCCTAGACCCCTTCACGTTAGTTCTTAAACACCTCTTCTGAACTAGTTGAACTTTCATCCTAGCCAAGGAATGGAACGCTGGAAGCCTCCCTAATGTTCAAGACCAACACACAGTAGTTTTGACCCCTTTAATGATGATTTAACTTCATCCTGCATGACGTTAAACCACATTCCTCCTTTTCATCCCACACAACATTAAACTGTACCCATTAAAACTACGTAGGATTTGATCCTTGTATTTTATTCACAGTATGTAGGAAACCTCTTTAAGGTCCAACCCCAACCAAAGGTAACCTATTGTGTTCCCCAAAAAATGGTAACATGTTGTGTTCCCCAACTAACGGTAAGCTATTGTGGTCCCCAACTAGCGGTAAGCCCTTGTGTTCCCCAACTTTCCATAAGTTGTTGTGTTCCCCAAACTAATGGTAAGCTATTGTGTTCCCCATCTAGTGGTAATTAGGCTTGATCCCCATTCATTAGTAAGACATTGTAAAATCCATTTAGTGGTATGTCGTTGTAGTCCACAATCGATGGTAAGATGCCATGCCCCACTGTTGGGACCCACATCTCTGGTCCTCCCCTTGAGAATCAGACCAACCCGATTTTTTAATCATGTGTAAGCCCCAGCATGTCATCGGGTCACTACCCACAGCACAAACCCCAATTTCATGCCCCAAACCAGAGGTTCCACTTCCTCCGGGTCACATCCATAAGGGTCGCCTCCTTAGGGTTCACATCGCCCTACCGAACTATGTGGAATTTGATTTCCTTTCATGTTGGTACGAAGGAAGCCTCTTTGAGGCTCAAGCCTAACATCGCCATCATCCTCACAATAGTTCCTTTTCATTCATCATCAACTTTAAACCCTCCATCATTCATCCAGATTCCCACCAAGCCCGCCACACCCCAGTGGGATCACACCATCTCCTTTCCTAACTACTCTTAGCGGCAATGGGGTAACTAACCATGTGTTAGACCCAACATCAGTGTTCCCTCCAGCAATTTCACCCATATTATCCACTATTTTTAGTGCTCTAATCAGTATGATCCATCTTCACTAGATGTAAAACTCATGAAATACCCTATGTTAAACATGGGAAGCTGAGTAAAACCTCAGAGACATCCCTATAGAATATAATTCCCTACATTCGTCATGGGATGCCTCGGGCATACGTGCCCTTCAGAAGCCCAATCATAAGGGGAAGAAACCTAGATACACTAGTGTTCCAGCGTCCAGACACGCCAGGGACGTCCAACATGAATACTCCCCCGACCTAAGGTTGCTGCCCCGAATGGACCCCATAGAATGTCAGGATCAAATTAGTGTAATTAACCAGAATCCATGAAGACATAGCACCTGGAAGAGTTTCACGAACAACTTCATAATCTTTAAGGGAGACTCGGACTATGCGATGAGTTCCGAGGAGAAATACACCAAAGGAGGAATCGACATCCCATCATCTTGTTTCGATCACGGAGCAAACATCCCTGAATAAGCGGTGGATTCTGCCTGCTTTTGGAATGTGAGAATGTAGGGCAGCAGCCAACATGTGCACCTTAAACAAAAGGATGCGCACCCTAGTGAAAGCATCAGAAATATAAATAGTGAACCCAACATGAAATTATATTCCACAATGTGGAGAATAGTTTCATTCGAGACATCAGTGGACTAGCTTATCATCGGATTCATGTATCTGCTGCCAGGTCTCACCAAGAAATTAGTGGGCCTAGTGTGAAACTCACCAAAGTTGGGGAAGTCGAACGTTGGACACCCCGGTCTGCGACGATCTATATGTGGATTCTTCTTACCATCCATGGAAGAAGGAATGGATTTGGGGAACTGAATGTAGATGTCTTTGTTTCAGAACTAATTGTTTAATCTACCTACCTTCCAAGACCCAATCTTCCGTAATATGAAATTGATTCCCGCCCGCCCACTAACGTAGGGGAAAGGGCAATGTCATTGTGGAAATCCGACATGGCCCATCGCTTCTACAACAACTTCCTCACCCAAAAATGTTGTGTTCCCACACCCCATATTCCCTTTTTAAATCTTCGAATGAAGGTTTACAAATGACCTCTTTCCGTGATACGAGGAGGATGGATCATCCCAACTAGAGACATGGCTTGATAATACCTAGAGGCATATGCGCCTCATAGTCACCACCACCCCCAATGGCCATGCATGGTGCCACTGCTCACCACCCCAATGCACAACCATTTTGGGAGACTCTCCTCAGAACACTCAGATAAATCCATCCCCTATGACGATGAGGTGAGGGATATTCGGGCCAGCGTCGGGCGCAAGCTGAGGAGGATGCTCGGCGAGGAACATCAACATCAACGACTACCATGTCTCATGCCACCACTGACATATACCATTAGTGCCATGCTTATGCCGAGTAGGGGAACTCATCCACCTAGCCCAGATCGATGCCCCAACCACCCCATGGGTAGGCTAGGATGACTCTCTTTGGTGTCAGAACTCGTATTTCCCGCTGTGGGATGACCCATGGCAACAACACCCAGTACGATGGTCCTCCCTGTACCACCACCATTGAAAACGTGGTTCCTCCCTACTCCCATGCTCAGGGTGGAGGTCTGCCCCATTCCACCTTCAATCTGAATGAGGGTCCACCCTATGGTAGTGACACTTTGTATGGAAGCCTCTTTCTCACTCATTAAATTGGGTATAGATCCGTTCTTCTTGACACAAGCTATTGGTGTGGAGATGTTATGCATCCGGTAAATATCGAGCATAGGGGACTTCCCCATGTTCATACAGTAGCTGGCGAACGTCCTCCTCACCATAGTAATCAGAGGAGTGAATGTCAGCTTCACTTCATCGACACCCATCAAGGAGGACCTACCTGTGTTTGTCATGAGCAGAATGAGGACCCTCCTCCCACTAACACTTCCAGTGGAAATAATAATGGAGGCCCTTCCCATGCTCCTACCCACTCCGGCATCGTTCCTACCCACTCTAGTACATCCCGCGGTGATTCCCTCTACACATCAGCCAGTGGACACTGAGGCCCTCCCCATGTACCCTTTGACATTTTCCTAGGTTCTCCTCACACCGCGACTCACTCATGGGTATGCCCTCTCCATCACATCACTCATTCATTTGAAGGTCCCCGTCACTCAAAAAATCAACCATGTTCCAAGGAGCTATCACGGGGAAGGAGGGTGAGTCATCAGCGCCATAAAAAGAATGTTGGGAAGATTCAAATCGAGATTTAACCTATCTTCATCTAAGATTCTGAGGTGGAATATGACATAGAAATGGAACCATCACCTCGATCCTCCGTGTCAAGGGTCGAGGTATGAATGAGGCGCATTATCCTCCTACTTCTAGAGTGTGATGCCCACTAGATCCCTACCTCCCTCCACAGATACATTCCAGAAGAATGATGATTTGGAATCTCATCATGTTTTGGTCATGAAATAACTACCATCATCACTAGAAGAATTCCCTACCTCAACCAGAGATCATGAAGAGTTATTCTGGGGACCAATGGAGAATGAGGAACAATATGGTCCATTACTAGTAGTTGTAGTCCCTACTATAAAAACCATGTTATGCATTGTATATTATCGCGATGTGGTGGCCATATCACTACACTCTTCAGAGAATAGCCCATGATATGGCAGTTTGTCAGCCCTCTCTCTGTATTCTCCACCGACCAGCCTACTGTCTCAACGATCTACTTCAGTACCTCTACTGGTTCCTCATCCACAGCCAGTTGATGAGTGGGTAAATCAAGGGCCACACCCTGAGTCTGGGCCAAGGAGTTTCTTGGACATTCTTGCGGTGAACCATTTCCCTAAGATGTTTTGGCCGGTTATAGTGTCAAATTTTTGGGCAATGGAAGTACTTAGTTTGGGGGAGTTTTGATACTTTTGACAAACCCTCTAGGGGAATCAATATCATATTCCTCATCAATGAGTGGCCTACCCCAAGAGTCAGGTGTACTTTGAAGACATTGGTCAATAATGCCCTTTCTTTTATTTGGCTGCACTCCCCATGGCCCTTCACCCTGAGTCACCATGCCGCTATAGGACCCTCTAACAACGATACATACAATCCCTTAAAGTTCTCTGTGTGATAATCAAGGAGGATTCTCCCCACATGAAAATCTATGGTTGGGGTAGTATGCAGCCCTCCATTTCAGTTCTATCCGGTGCCATCATGAATTTCAAAGTGATAATGAGGATATGCCTGCTGGTAGGGTCACGGTTAACATGGTTGACCTAGAAGGGGAAGATAATAATCTAGAGCTTCATAGAGAAGACCTACCCCCATGGGGGTTTCACACATATTAGATTAGTTGGGAAGGATCACTCACCCGAAAACAATTTTACTAGGTCATCTTGTACCTACCACGTCATTAACCCTCAGCCGAAATCTAAATAAGGGTAAGAAACACCTTAGAGCCATCAAACCATCCGACCCATCTGCCTCAGTTTAGAAGGTAGAAGATTATCCCGAGAATGTTGTGTCACATAAACAGCTTCCAAAGCATAAGAAGATGGTTGATGGCCTCCTTGATGAGCATTCCATGGAGTGAATTCTAGATTACAGTGATCCTCGACTATAGAAACAGGGGTAGGAATAACATCCCCCCAGTGAGTTGCCTCCGGGTGACCCTGACCATCCTGCCCACATAGACATGTTAGAGGCCAGAACGTATGGAAAAAGGGAACGATATGTATCACCAAATCCGCATGATTGACGAAATAATCCTTGGGAACCATCTCAGGTCCCCCCACCTGCTCCACATGTTAACCCACTAATCACTCCATGAGCTGTTGGGCTTGCTTATCATGTTGAAGAACCCACCAATGCACTTGTGGTCAGGGAACCCCATCACGACAGGAATCCCCACCCAGATGATCCCATAAAATTGCTCATTGTCCACATCGAGGAATTAGAAACATGGCAGGTGGCCATCCCGTATGATGGAAATAAATATCCACAATGGGTGGATGATATTCCAGCACCCCTGGATTCAGAAATCCCTCATTCACCACCATTAATAGGATGGGAGACCCTCTACATAATTTGGCCCACTTCATTTTACGGTGTAGACCCATGTTTGGAACTCCGGAGTCACAGGAGGCTACCAAACTGTAATGCCCTAACCCTAGTTACCCAGATTTAGTGTATTATTACATAACATTGGCATTATTACAAGGAATCAAGTCCTGAAAGACTGATCAGTTTAGCAGTCTTGGAAAATAAATTACATACATGACCACTACATTACACATTATAAAATAAAACCCAACATAAATGATCCATTAATAACGCAATTAATCCCCTAGCTTAACCCTACTTATCAATCATAATACACTTCTTGTAATCCTAAGAAAATTTAAATAGAGAAATGGGTGATCTCAGATGCTCAGTAAGGATAGCAATATAGCGGAAACTTTCATAAATAAGAATAAACATTTAAGGAAATGTATAAGACTAAAACAAATTCTTTTAAACATAAATTTCAGCATAATATGGAAAAGATACAATAAATTAATTCAATTTTATTATTCACATAGATATTGTACTAGTCAAATAATCATATTCAATATCTATATCCACTTTCATAATGATGGAATGCATAATCCCATACTTCATAACCACATAGTCAAGGCCTTGTTCCATGACTACAAATAATATTTTTTCAAGGCCTTGTGCCAAGACACTAGTTTGTCTCATGAGACCTGCTGATGCATCGAGGAGTTATAGTGGGCTCCACCCATCACTTAATAAGTCCAATACATTCCTCATATGAAAAGGTTTAAAAAAACATAAACATTTGTATTAAAAATAACATACAAAATGCCAATACTTTATCCATAATCCATAAATGTTATACAAATAACACATCCACAGTCAAACATATCACAAAACCTTCAATACAATATTGAAGATTTGTATCATAATAAATCAACTTCAAACAAGTTTAAAATCCATCAAAGGATGTTGACCTAGATGAAAATGATTTGTAAAACTCTTTGAGAGAAATATCCATTTTTTATGAAATTATTTAAAAATCATACAATTTAAAATGGAAGACATTTAAAGACATTTTTGAATTAAAGTGTCCCATAATAAATTGAATCTATTTAATGGAATTAACATTATAAAAACATTCCTGTCCATATTGATAAATCCTTAAAAACCATTTTGGAAGCATGGACATTAATGAGAATTATTTAGAGGAATAAATATTTAAAACATTTAAAATGAAGTTTTAGTAAAAAACATTCCCTTAAAAGAATCCATTTGGACACTCTTTCATGAAACATGGACATGGATAATAAATATGTACCACTAGATACTTACGTAAAAACAACCTCAAATAATAAAGAGATTGTGAAATTAACCCTTACCTTGTTCTTTCCTTTAGTCGAGGGTACATTTAACCTCCAGTATGAAGACCGTAGTGTGTTTTTAAATTATACCAGAACAATATTAATATTTATTATATCATACATGATTCATTTATGACTTTATACTACCCATTTAATAATAATTTCCATGCTAAATTAACATTTTGGGTTATAATCACTTTCTTTATCATACATGTTTTAAATTGTTACACTTGATTGTATCACTTAGAAAAAAATTTAAATACTTCCAGAATATAAAAAATTATTTATATATCATATATATTTTGAATATAAATATGTATATTAGACATATATATGAAATGGAAAACATTTTTTATGGATACGGTTGTCCTTACATACGCATAAACGATGTTTCTGTTTTCATATCGTATTGAACGGAACTAAGTGAATAAGATATATGTAACTATATATGTATATATCTCCAGTGGCACTATTCTGTCATATATTAAATACTTATTAATGATATATATTTTATAATCATCGTTGACCGGTGAACGTGGAAATGAATCTCATCACGTTGTGGAGACGGTAATCTGTACCTACGCACGACCGACAATATCATTATATTGATGGAAAAATCGTATGAAATTGGATGTTATATCATATATAAAAAATCATTAACATTATATATTTATTATTTACATCATTTATACTCATTATTATACCCATCCAATTAATGATGTGTTTTTATAACAAACTACACCACGACTTGGAGATGGTTATCCGTACATACGCACATAGGGTGACTTTGTCATTTATAAGATAGATAGAATAATTAATATGGCCGTAAAATTTATATAATAACATCACATTATATAAAAGATACTGGATTTATTATTTTAGAATGGAAACAACATTGAAAGTTAAAGTGGAAGAGGAAAAGAACATGAAAGATGTGATGAAATATTTACCACTTTTCTGGGTTCTTTATTTTGATTTGATCAAAAGGGTTCATTAGGTTAGCTTTCTGACCGAAGTAAGGCCTCAAGTATGAAGGTATGGTTTTTTGGAGGATATTTGGGCAGGGGTTGGCTGAGCCAAATGGCTTTGGAGGTGTGAAATTTAGAGAAGGGGAAGTGACATTTTATAAGATAGGTGAGGAGAACCTTAGGAAAAACATAAAATATTATTTTATAATAAATTAATTTTCACTTTATAATGTCTAAAAAATGAAATATTTAATGTCTAAGGAGGGGATGGGTCAAAATACACTAAACCAATAGGTTTTATAAAGGTTTGGGTCACTATATTAACTTTATCTTTTAGATTTAACTCTTAGATAAATAGTTTGACATTTACCTTGTCTCTTTGTATTTTTATATTATATAATTATTAAACATACTATATACTTCCAAGATAACCCCAAGTCATTCATTAATGATACACCTTTAATTATATAAGTCTCTTGGCTGAACATTATATTTTTAGAAATAGAATATCAATTAATAATATAATATTTATTTAAAAAAATCTTTTATGTCAATTTTGACATTATTTGGTATTTTGTTTTTTATAAATTAATAATAACATTATTACTTCGAAAACAATTCATCTAACCAACCCTAATATGTCATATTAACCTATAAAATTAGTTTAATTCGTTAAAAGTCTCAAATTACATTTATTTGTATATTTATAATATCAATTATTTTAATCTTTTATTAATATCGTAATTTCTGCATCATCATTGTGTCATAAATAAATTTAATTATATAATGTCTAAAAATATAAATAAAATACAATTATTTTGGAAATCTTTTTATCTTTATAATTAATATTTATAGTCAAATTTATAATATGTGTAACCCCATATTAAAAATGTTATTTTTATTGAACATTGAAATTAACACTTTTAACACTTCTTTGAATTAAATAATAATAAATGTTCTAATCTAATACATGGGGACCTAAAGTATCATATTTTATTCCTAAGGTTGTTTTTGGTCAAATTACACTTATCCAATATAATTATAACATGTTTTCGGGTAATTATGATATCATTTTTAACCTTAAATACCCTATTTACTTTTAATAGTTGTAAATAAAAGAAAAAATTTACTATTCACCAAAAATTATTTTCATCTTATTGAACCACATTTTACTTACTGAAATCAACTGTGTGTCTAGGATTTTTGAAATTCAATTCACAGAAGCAGTAAAATTAAGTTTTATGAAAAATTTCAAATTCTCCAAGGTTGTGGGTAAAAGACGATGAAAAAGTTCAATAAAATTTTATATATCTAATATTATTTCAAAAGATGAAATGACACTCTTATCCATGAAAGATAACTCTTCCACGACCATGCGAAAAACAAAATGGCATCACGTTATTGGATCTTGTGCGACATGAATCTTAAGGGTCCTAATTTGGGTGGTCCCACATAGGGTTAATCCTCACCAATTTCCTTTTATCCCGAAGGAATTTGCATGCAAGTTATCTGTCCTGCCCACAAGATTCTTCTTACCTAGGAGCAGTTTTGGGCACAACATTCTCGTCTTGCTCACAATGATCTCGTATTTCATGCAACTATCCTATCTTATACACATCCTTCCAGTTTGTGTGCAACCATTCCATCTTGCATGCACCCCCCCCCCCATCTTTTGTGCGGCCCTCCTTCTACGCTCCATGTTCCATCCTTACCCTAAAGCACCATGTCTGATTCCCTCTTCGGTACAAAACACCTGTCTCGCACACCTTTCCCCCGTACGATGATCCATGTTCATATGAAGTGGCTACAAAGTCTCATGGGATGTTTTTTATGTAGCATTGCATATCCTCATGCTTCTTCTAATAGGCACAGTAATGGATATTTCTTCTCCACATAGCCACACTAACGTGAACCCCTCGGTGGATCACTCCACGATACACCCTCACTATTGCATTTTTGGTGCCTTCCCTTCACAAAGGGTTGAAGTTCATCAATTATGTATGTCCTAAGGGTGAAAAGTTAATTCTCATCGTTTCAGATGTATGAAGTTAAGCTACCATGAACCATCTTCTATAGCACATGATGTTAAACGGTGGCCTCACCCCATGCATCCCACATGGTGTACCCCACCTCGGACATTCTCCACGTCTTCTCATCTCCATGGGAGTGATATCTTTCTCACATGGATTGATATCCTCTTTTTTGGAGTGGCATTTATTTGCGGGGAATGGAAACAATCTTGGTGCAAGCCCCCATCCTTTCTTGCACAAGGCAGTATCCCTACTCCCCTCCTCTCTTATTCATGGCCAAGGACTAGAGGGGGGGGGATGTGCACTAGAACCCTCATCTATTCCGTTCCAAATCCGTCTCCCATTGGGATTTTTCTCCCCCTCGGGCCTCCATCCTGATGTAAGCCCCAATATCCATCTCCCTAGTGCACTGACCAAGCGTAATCCCCACTCCACTTCCCATGAATGCACCTTTCACAACATGATCATCTATTCTTCAATGCCTTTTGTTTCTCTTAACGAGCATGACTCATGAGGGCATAGAGTACTCATCATCCATGTCATCCTCTCTTGTCCGCCTTAGAGTGTAATCCCTTAATCATTCCAAACTACGTGGACTTTGATCCTTTCCAAAGCAAGGTATGTAGGACACCTACCTGAGGTTCAATCCCAACAACCAATGGTCTCGACCCATTCACATCGGTCCACAAAACATTCCAAAGTACATTGACATTGATCCATGCCAAGGCAAGGTATGTAGGACACCTCCCTGAGGATCATACCCAAAACCATTTGTCTCGATCCCTTCGTGTGGGTTCCCGAACTACCATTGGTCTCGAGCCCTTCATGTCGGTTCCCCAAAAACCATTGTTCCCGAACCCTTCATATCGCTATGCCAAAAATGCATATGAACAATTTAGACATTGGTCCTTACCAAGGAAAGGTACATAGGAAGCCTCCCTAAGGTTCAAGCCCAACACCCAGTTGTTACAGCCCCTTTCACGACGATTTACCTTTGTCCTACATGACATTAAACGACATGACCCTTTTTCGTCCCGCACAATAATAAACTATACCCATTCAAACTACATGCACTTTGATCCATGTATTTTAGGGAGTGTATGTAGGAAACCTCCATGGGGTGCAACCCCAACTAGTGGTAATCCATTATGTTCCCCAACCAGTGGTAAGTCGTTATGTTCCCCAACCAATGGTAAGTCGTTGTGTTCCCCATCCAGCTGTAAGACATTGTGTTCCTCAAACATCTGTAAGCCTTTCTGGTCCCCAAACAAGTATTAAGACATTGTATTACCCATCCAGTGATAAGCTATTGTGAGCCCCATTCATCGGTAATCCATTGTGAACCACATTCAACGGTAAGTCATTATAGTCCACAATCGACGGTAAGACATCATAGTCCCCGTTTGTTAGGACCCACATCTTTGGTCTTCCCCTTGAGCATCAGACCAACCCATACTACTAATCACGGGTAAGCTCCAACATGTCATCGGGTCACTGTCATCTGCCGGCACCCCAATTTCTTTCCCTGACCCAGAGGTTCAACTTCTTCCTGGTCCATTCCATACGGTTCGCCTCATTAGGTGTCCCATCTCCCCACTAAACTATGTGGACTTTGATTCCCTGCCATAAACGTAGAAGTATCCTCAAGGCTCAATCCAAACATTATTGTTTTCCTCACATCGGTTCCATTTCATTCTTCATCAACTCTCAACCCTCCCTCATCCATCCTGATTCCCACCTGGGCCGCCACATCCCGGTGGGATCACACCATCTCTATTCCTCACTCCTATTATCAGCAACTGGGTAACTAACCGCATGTTAGCCCCAACATCAGTATTCTCTCAATGGGTTACAACCATCTGATTCACTCCTTTCAGTGTTCTGATCGCTATGATCTGTCTCTGTTAGACATTAAACTCGCGGCTTACCGTGTGTTAAATATGGGAAGATGAGAAAAACCTTAGAGGCATTCCTATGGATTATATTTCCATGCATTCGGCATGGGATACCTTGGGCTTATACGCCCTAGAGAAGCCCTATCATAAGGGGAAGAAACCTATACTCACCAGTGTTCTAGCGTCCAGACACTCCAGTGATGTCCAACCGGACAACTACCCCAACCCAAGTGTGCTACCCTGAAAGGACTCCTTGGAATGTCCTGACAGAATAAATGTAATTAACTGGAAATCATGAAGACATGAAACCGGGGAGAGTTTCACAAAAAATGTCTTATTATTTAAGGGAGACCTGGACTAGGTGACGAGTCAAGAGTAAAAATACAAGGAAGGTAGAACTGGAATCCCATCATCCCATTTCGATCAATGAGAAAATGTCCCTGAATATGAGATGGATGTTGCTTGCCTTTGGAATGTGGGAATGCAGGGAAAAAATTGGCACTTCCTCCTAAAAAATACGAATGTGCGCCCTGAAAAAAGCATCAGAAACAGACACATTAAAAACATCATGTATTATGATCATCTATGGGGATGTTCTTCTGAGTATGCAATAGCTCTAATATTATCCAACACCTCGAAAGGCCAAAAACATTGAGGAGATTTTATAATCCCATGACAAAACCTTAACTGCCAAGATGGGGATTCACCGTCAGAAACACTTGATCCCCAAATTCAAACATCATAGGTATCCTCTTATGATCAGTATTAGTCAATTAATGATCTTGCACTTCCGTTTTCCACTCTTGAATCCCTTGAACCATCTTCTTCAGACTATGTTCAAGTTCTGACTCAATTATTATTGACTCTTTGACCCTAGTATCATACAACATAGAATGGAAAGGTCATCCATACATGGGTTGAAATGGTTCGATGCTGATGGTGGAGTGAATAATATTGTTTTAAGAGAACTATACCAAAGGTAGATGCCTTATCCCAGAACCTCCAAAATCATAGAAACAAGAGCACAATATGTCTTCTAGAGTCTTGATGGTCTATTTTGTCTAACCGTCCATCTATAGATGAGAACCAGTTGAAAGGAATAGTTGATAACCAAAATCTTGATGGAATATTCTTCTCACTATTTAGGAAAAATGAGTATATCAATCATAAATGATCATTATCGAAGCACCATGGAGCTTTAAAACACTTATAGATACTTACTCGATAGAAACTCCATTGAGCTCGACTCCATGATCACTATAAACTGTGTTGAGATTTTCAAACAATCTACTACCACCCATAGAGAATCATAGCCTTTCAAAGATAATGGAAATCAGATAATAAATTCCATCGAGATTTCCTCCCCCTTCTATTAAGGAACATCTAATGACTAGAGTAAACCATTGGGTACAAGGTTCTCTTCCTTCACCGTCTTGAAGACCATACAACAAGAAACAAAATCCACAACTGCACAACTCATCCCAGGTCACCAAAACTAACCTCTAAATAATCGATGCATATTTTTCTCACTAGGATGTACAATTAAGGGTGAGATATGAAAATCTTTGAGAACCATCTCATACATTTCCAAAGGAATGAAAATAATTCCCTAACCTCCACCTCCAAATGCCCCCAACTGCAACAATTCTACCTCCTTCACTAGAGATGACTACACGATTGTCTAAAAAATACAACATCTACCCCCCCCCCCCCAAATTCACACATATAAAAATGAAATGTTGAATGTTCTTCCATCAATCTCCAATAATAACCTAATTTATAAACTCTTTCAATATGTGACTTCATGCGTAACATATCATCCATAACATTCCCATTTCTAGATGTATGCAAAATTTTGATGTCGTAGTCCATAAAGAACATCGACCATCGATGTTGTTTCAAGTTTATGTCATGATGAAATAAAACATACCTTCAGTTCTTAGGAACATTAACGACAAAAAAATGCTCCTCGATGAGGTAATCTATCAACAAATTTAGGTAAAACCCACTCCCACAAACTCAATATCGTGGGTGGAATAGTAAAATTTAGGGGGGACATAACTGCAATGACCCATAAGAAATGTCCAATATATACTACATATGAACACTATCTAACCCCAGACCCAAAGCCTCACAAAAATCCTCAATCTAAACACCTTCTGCAGGCAGACAAAGAGCTAGAGCATTGACCAACCTCTCCTTCAGATACTCAAAAGCTTATTAAAACTGATCGGTCCTCATAAACACAAAATCCATTATGGCCAACACTATTAGAGGAGTCTCCATCTTAAAAATCAGCTATGATTATCTTCTAATAGCATGAGACCCCCATGAAACAAGGCACCTATTCAACTATCTTGTGGGCTGTCCAAGACAAAAATTATTCTACCTTCTATGGATCTATAGCTACTCACTGTTAAGAAAAAACATTACCCAATAAAGGGACTTCTCAAGCCCAAAGATATCACTTTGAAAACTTCCCAAACAACTACTGTGGAATAAGATCTCTAAAAATGGCATGAAGATGCTCTGTATGCTCCTCCTCAAATGTAATGTTCATAAGGATTTCATCAATGAATACCAACACAAACATAACCAGAAACTCACAGAACATATCATTCATTATCCCAATGAGCATAGTTGTAGAATTAATCACATTGAAAGATATTACATCAAACTCGTAATTCCCATGATAAAAACATAAAGTAGTCTTCAGTATATCCTCATCCTTCAAACACATCTAAAAATATCATGACCAAAAATTGATTTTTGAGATCCAAATTTCAACCGTCATTTGATTGAGTAAATCATCAATCTTCGGAAGAGGATATTGGTTCTTTAATGTTACTTTTTTCAAGAAACGATAATTAATACACAACTACAAACTGCCACCAACATTCTTCATGAACACAACTAGTGGACCCCAAAGTGACAATCTTGGCCAAATGAAAACATATTAAATTAGACCATCTAGATGTATTCAAAACTCCCAAAGTTTAGAATGTGCCATATTATATGGAAACAGCAAGATAAGAGACATTCCTAGGTGCAGATCGATCCAAAACTCGATCTCCCATTGAGGGGGTAATGCTACAACATCTTCTAATAAGAAATTATGGAACTCTCCGATGACACTTGGAAAAACCAAATACTGAACCTCTGAAAAAATAAACATCTTCTCAGATATCATGGATGATAAAGATGGAACATTCCTATGACCCTTATGAGGGTCTCACTCGCCAAAAAAATTGTTGTCTCTCTATCCTCAACGAATGACACCACCTTCCTCCAGAAGTAATCAATGGTAGACTTTAGCAAATACATACAATATTTTCTAAGGATTACATCATGTGGTTGTATTCATAAACCTAGGAATTCTTTGGAAGAACATTGTTTCCCCACCACTAGTTAACAGTCTTGACATACTTGAAACATGTCATCTTGACCTCCAACTAGAATAATCAATGCCAAGGGCACTAGATATATCTCTACCTCAAGTCTAAAAGATTGGTAAAGGGAAGGATATATGAAGGATTTTGTCATTCCTGAACCAAAAAAGGCATAAACCCAAGTATAAAACAATAAAAGGGTACCTCGAATGATGTGTGGCTCGCCTGGAACTAGAAATGCTAATGATCCTCACAACATATTCTAGGTGGGTGGTAATGACCATGCACTATAGGTGGTAAGGCATGATCCATAAGTATTACCACCTCTAGTTCCACCAAATTCACCTCATATATATATTCCATAAGAAATTTATGCTTAGTTTATATATAGTTTCAGATGCATCATGATATTTGTACAGTGATATCTGAAGCCTAGTAATACTATGGAAGAGGTGATGAAGATATCCCAGTAGCCGAATATGACCACCATCATGGGGTATGGAGGACCTCAAGCTATTGATTCATGTATCAAGCCCATATTTTCTTTATCATTGATAACATGGATATTTCTCTAGAGTGGAGGTAAAATATCATCACATATATGATCCATGAATCTTATAAGCATAGGCGTGATGTAATTACATAGGTCGTACGTTATCTGGGTATGGTATGTAAATATTTTTAAGAACCATTTATGATTAATTTCTCTCCCATATGTTTTGAGAAGACCATTCTATGGAGTTTATGCACCTACACCAAGGTTCCATGTTATTTATGGAGTACCAGTATCATTTCACCGAGAAACAATTGTTTTCCAACTATTAATTATGAAGAGCTAATAACTGCATTGTGATTTGAGGATGGGATTTTGTATTCTATATGATCACATGTGAGGTTTTATAAGAAAAATACCACTTTAGAGATGCTGAACTAGGACCTCATCAAAGAGTGAAACTTGAGGGATGGTGGTAATGTGATCTAGGGATGTTTATCTTTCAGTTTTGGATATAGTTTATCCATCAAAAAGAATTTTCATATTGATGGTTCATGTGGGGAAAGTTATATAAACATGAAATGCATTGAAAACTATGTGATTTGTCACTAGTGTGGAAGGGTATTGAATTGAAATCCCAACCATAATTGGAACATAAAATAGTTCCTATATTGCATAAAGATGCGTCAACTATAGTCTTTCTTCAAAAAATTACCTCTTGTATCTAGTGATAATGGATCTTTGTTTGCCACTACTTTCTAGTATTGGATCATAAGCTCATCTCTTGGATGGGAGTTAGTTTATTACCATCTAATAAGACCAAGGATGTGTATGTGGCTATGGTAGTCATGCATCTGAGGTTTAGCACCTGAAGAGATGACCTAATCAGGCTAGTCAGGATGCATCACTAGGGTGAGGCTCATGAATTATCTATATAGTTCATCATATTCCAAAGTATAAGAGTCCAATGACATAAAAATATGGGGTAATATTCTATTATCCCCCACTTATTTCATAAATATTTAATATAGCTACATCACACTGAATTATATCTACAATAATTGTGGAATATTTGGTCCTAGAAATGATTTAATTTTGTGGTGTGTTGACTCTTGAGACACAGTTAGGGGTGAAATCAAAGATTGTACATTAGTGAAATGAATTACCCCTTGATATAAGTGGGTACCATTTCATATGAAATTTATATTTCATTGAGATGAATGTATTAGAAATCATACTAATTATGGATTTTATACTACTTTACCATGCCCATTTTTATTTACATCACTTGAGGGTGTCTTTCACACCCCTTTATGGAAATGAATACATTCATAAGGGTGAATGGTATTTCTAGGATAGTTATGTTTTACTCCACCATACTAGGATAGACATTGTGATTGAATAGAGGGGTTGTCTCTTTGTCTCTGATCAGGGAATGGGGCTTGTATAATTCCCTCATATAGTTGATGTTTTTTGGTATGTATTTCCTAATGATTTCACTATTATATATCATATTATAGAGGAATATTTCACCATTGATCTAGTGACAGGTGAAACACCAGTATCCATTCATTTTTATATGATAGAACCTATATAACTCCATGAATATAAGAAGTAGTTGGAAGACGTACAATAAATTATTTTCATATGAACTAATACTGCATATTTGGGTTCACCTATTCATTTCACAATGATGGAGACATACTTATAAAACCCACAAGAATTTACAATATTTCACTTTTTAAATTTAACCACTCTGATAGTTTGTGTTATAGGCCAGACTGAGTTTTAAGGAAAAAATTATATTATTATAATCTAATTATTTCATTTAATAAGATATTTATTATCCATTAAATTAATATTAAGAATTAGTATTAACTATCTTATTAAAATATATGGTATATAAAAATTCATTAGTTACCAATTAATTAGAAATGAAAAAATATACCAATAAAATATAAAGGAAATATTTTTTATTTTATACTCCCAATAGTGTTTGTTCTCAATAAATTAAATTAATTACAATTAGTCAATGATATTAATTAAATATATATGTTATATATTCAACAAAATACTTTTTATATTCATCAAATTTATTTTTATAGGCTTAAGAAAAAAATCCAATTTTACACATAAAAGATGTATTTCTGAAAAAAGGTAGTATTGTAGCCTTTTGATGGTTCACTTGTTTTGAATAAAATTTCTATTAATTTTATAAATAATTTTTCAAAAAATATATTTCTTCTTTGAAATAGGGGTGTAAAAATATTCTATGATTAACTTTTTTCTATATTTATGACAAGTTTCATGTTTTATGAATTGTTATTAAATTTTTTATTTTAATTGAAAATATCTTTTTTGAATAAATATTTTATTTTGATGTATTATATTTCTGATTGGTTTAATAGTTTAATTAAATTAAAAATGTATCATTTGATCTATTTTAGGACATGGGAATAAATTTCACCGTGAAATTGGATATAAAACCATTCAATCTATTCAATATTTTCATATTGATAACCTATTTTCTCACCTCGTCAAATGTGACTTATTTTAAATAATTTTTGGCCATTTATGTGGTTTAAATTTGAAAAATGGATTCCATATTTGAGAGAAGTGGGTAAACTTTATTTTAATATGTTTCTTTTATTTATGAAAATTATGAATATTAACTTAAGTTATTTTTTTATTATCATGCTTATTAAGTAAATCTCTTAATGAAGCATAAAAATAATATTACAACTATTATAAAATTACCCTAAAACATTTAATAATTTCATTAGATTATTGTGTGTTTAATAAAATAATCATTTTTCTGAGATTATAACCCTTTGAAGTCACTTGTATATGTGTATGAGATTTATAATATTATTTTAAAGGAAATTTCAATGGTGTTATACTCTTGTTTTTAGGAAGGGAAATATTTCTAATATGGGGATTTATGAAATATGTGTATGAATATAATTTTTCTTCAAAAATAATTTTTTTTACCTAAATTAGTGTAATTTATTTTATAATTTTAGGAAGGAAATAATTAAATTAAATGGTGACACATTGATGATGCATTAATTACTTAATTAATGAATGAATCAAATAAATAAAATTAATATATATATATATATATATATTTGACATAGTTTATGTCATATATAAAATTTATAGCTAACAATGTTATTTTAGAGATATATTATAATTGTTTCTTATAATATTAATTTTTACAGATTTTTTATTAATGTCTAATAAATAAAAAGTATCAAAATTATCACTAAGATTATATTAAAATAAATAATATTTTATTACATGATATAAAGTTTTTAAAATTAAAAAATTCATACACCTATTTAGGATAATATTAGAAATGTCATCCATGAATCATTTGAGGCCCATTTTTAATTTTATAATAACTGTATTAACCCTTGTGTTGTAAAAACTCATGTGGTCATGGTAAGATTTAAATATAATAAATAAGGGTTAATGAAAGAATATAAGGGTAAAATTTTCACATAAATATCTATAAAAATTATTAAAGGACATGATATAAATTAATCCTTATCTTATCTTCAAAATTTATTACTTTTTCTATTTGGAATTGAATAAAAATTTATATTATTTTAATATTTTCGAAGTTTCCTAAAGTGGCCCTCAAACTAATTATAATATTGAACCAAATATATTCCTTCATTACACCACATTGAGCCTTATAGATCAACCAAACCCTGAACATTTTCCCCCTAACATCCTTATCCAAATTTTTGTGGTCATGGTCTCCCAACTAGACCAACTCTACATCTAGTAATAGAATATTTAATGGTAGTCCATCAAAGAAAAGGTAATTGTTTTAGTAACTCATTTAAGTTAATTTCTTCTTATAAATCATAATAATAAGTTCTTTCTATGATAATGTAATATTTATAGTGTCATATATATTATAAAATGATATTATTATTAGTATTATTATAAGGAAAAAATATTACATTATTTATCAATCATATGAAAAAAGAATGCACCATGCTAGCGATAGTACGGATTAGCTTCTCGACATCAAGGTGTAATGTTTTTTCATATACACCTTATTTGGATTGGTATAATGATAGATATAATGGATATAAATAATAAATGTTAGATGATATTGGTTTTTTAAAATTAATACACAATCCAATTCATTACCCTTTCACCATTAAGACAATGATATTGTCGCTCAACCATAAATATGGCCTACAATATCCACGATGTGATAAGATTTATTTCCAAATTAATAATTTAAGAATGATTATAAAAATGAATACAATTAGTAAAAAAAATATTAACTTAGTATAATTCATTAAATGAAATATATATACCACGAACAAGAAACATGATTTACATGGAAAAAAGGAAAAATAAAATTATGTAGTAAACGAAAAAACAACAGTACTAAGAAAATGTTTTTAACCAAAAAAATATTTGAGTATTATATATGATATCATAAATATTATATTTGGTTCTGGTATAAGTTAATAAAATTATTTAATCCATTATAAATGAGTTTAAATCAAATTCAACAAAAGGAGAGTGCAATTTAAGGGTTTTTTATCTCACTTTTTCCTTCTATAAGATATATGCCTTAATCACCACTTAGTCATTGTGTGTGGTATATAAACTACACTTGTATATATAATATCTTGAATCACATTCACTTTATGTCATTAAATGATTCATTTGATAATTAGTATTATAGAGGTTATGATTTGATTGATAACAAGTTGTAAGGGGATTCATAACTCAATTTCCATTCATCGGGTTATACGTCTACTTCCATAATTATATTAATCCTGGATTATGTGTGGAATCCACTATTTATTTATTTATGTTATATAACCACTTATACTAGTTGGTATATACATTTGATACACCTGATCACCCTATTGATAATTTCTCACCTTAATGATACGAACATCGTAAGGGGATTTCTAGTCTCACTTTTATTTATATGAGACTTCTACCATATTCAGAAATTAATTTTGTTATGTGGTGTATATAATACCCATACATGTATTTAATCCTTATTATCCTAAAAAAATTGTATTTACATAACCATTTTTTATCTCTCTTTCATGTGGTTTATGTTGTCTATGCTACCAAAGCGGTGATGGGGTTTTGACCCAATTTTCTTTCTTTGAGTTATTTGTTATCATATACACATAGATTATTTTTTGAGGAGTGTATGATACTCCATTTATTTTTATATAATGAATATACTTATATTTATTATATTATGTTATTTTATGTAAATTAATTTATGGGGATTTTAATTTAAATATTTCAATTTGGTACAGGTTACTTTGAATGTTTTAATTTTTTTGAATTTTTTCCAATTTAAAGTATTTTAATCTATGTAAACATTATTTGTTAAATTTTATACTTTATTTATTCTTATCTCCTATGATACCATTTAAAATATTGTATTTATTGTTTATTGATTATCTTGAATATGGATGTACTATTTTGATATAATTCAACATATTACTCTTGATGATTTTTTATCAAAGTTATTTACATTTTGTATACTCGTTTCAATTCAAATGTCAAAGATGGTTATGTTTTACATCTCTCATATGAGGAATGTATTCAAATTATTATGTGACCAGTGGGGCCTAATATATCCTCTTGATGCATCAGAAGGTCTCCTAATACAAACTTGTTTGGATATTGGACAAGGTGTCACCCGTTTATATATGGGGTATTTGATGATACGATAACAATATGTTGATGATGTACCACATTATGAATTTCCTTATTATGAGATTAGTTATTGGTATTACATGTGATTATATTAATATTATAATATACATGGTTAAGTTTCCTATCTCATGTGATTATTTCAATGGTATGTGTTTTAGTTATTTACCATGCCATATTGCATATTCCATGTTTTACCATTATTGTCGTTATATGTTTACCCATACCAAGAATTTGATATCACCCCTTTAATATGATGCAATTTCATGAAGGATTTAAAGAAGTATATTATGACTAATATTCAAGGTTAAATAATGGGGGAATAATGGATGACTTAATGAGACTTTTGTGTATTTAATGTTTCAAAATGTAATGTAGATAACAAGTCTGTATCTAGTTTACCAAGATTACTAAACTATTTATTCCCTGGGGATGTGATTCCATGCATCTGATTCCATGGTAATATTTTAAGGCATCGACTCAAAGCTACTATATTTGGGGTGTTATAGTTGGTATTAGTGAAAGGTTAGTAGAAAAATTGTGAAATATATTTAGGAAATCATTAATTAGGGAACCTATCCAATTGGTCTAGTGTATGTAAGAATAATTACTAAAGGTATAATCTATTTTCATTTTGTAGATATAATATTAATGGTAAATACAAACATTATGGTTTATATGATCTTATAATTTAAGTAAATTTTGTGTTATATTATAGGGAATAAAAAATATTATGAGATAAAATATGTGGTTAAAATAATTCTATAATATATATAATATTTAGGTTATTTTAAGGATTCATATCACATTTTTGGATAATATTAATTTAATCTTTGAAAAATGACCACATGAGGGTCGGGTGACAACTCATATTGTCCACCAAGGTCGTAAGGATTGAACTCACTATTGAAGGGTGACAAGGGTACAATAACTACCACTAGCCTACGTCAATTTCTGGTTAGCATTACTTTTCTAGTTAATATAGGAAATGGATAACGATTATTTTTATTTTAGGGAAATTTAAAATCCAATATATATCCTCAGGATTGGAAAAATATTTGGTGATTATGTGATTAATATAATTTTGGAATGCATTCTCTATTTGAAGAATCATGTACGATTAAGGTAAATAGAAAATTATGAGATGTAGAAGTTGAGCTTATTTTGGATTAAAATATAATTTTATTATGTTTTTATAATTATTTTGTTTATATATTTAAATGGTTTTCATATCTTAGGGATTATGTGATTTAGGAAATAAATGTTTTTATATAGAAAATTCGGAGTGATTAATGTTATTTCCAGCACTATATGATCAAATCCTTGAGAATTTATTATTTCAATCGTTGACTAGAATATTATTAAGGATGTTTAATTATTTTCTGAATGATCTATGTTTTATTTTGTGTATTTTTTTATATTTTGGAGATAAAGGTTGTTTTTCATCACATAAGGTTTTTTCATTTTAGGGAATTATATTATCTTATCCTAACCTTTTTTTGATAATGTAGAAATAAAGTAGGAATAAATAGTTATACTTTTGTGTATTTGGATATCTTTAATAGTTTATAAAAATTCTTTAGGAATAAAAAACATTATCTTAAATACTTATCATAAGGAGGAAGGGAATTTTGTTTTGTGAGTTTGTTTAAAGAATTATGTTCTACTTATCATGTAATTATATCCGATTATTTTTTTATTGTTGGATTTAAATGGATTCATCAAATATGAAATTATTTTAGATTAAAAACTTTTTTTATTTAATTTTCTTACTGAGGAATTGACGACCTCTTCAACCCATCACATATTTTTAGATTTGTGTTGGTAGACATTTGTATGACCATGTTATTTATCACTATAAAACATAATATAATGGTTTTATTTAAGTCACATATCCTAGATTTCAATTTAAACTAATATTATCCTATTTGAAAGCCTAATTTTGTGGTAACCATCAAATTTCCCTTCTTCTCTTATTTAGTGTATGCTTAATTAACAATATTTCTAATGTGGTCTTCCCATAAAGAAATTTTTTAGTATCAATATTTAACTCTCAGACTAAAATTTAAAATTTTGATGATAAAATATATTAAAGTAATGGAGAATGTAAAACCCCCACATTATATGGTTTTTTGGTTCTAAATTTAACCACATTGATAGCCTTCATTATGTGAAAGTCTTCATTTTACTAAACAATAGTATGTTGTTAAAATATTCTTATTTAGTATACTAATTTATAAATTAGCTTTTAAATTAGCTATTATAAATAGTATTAAATAACTCATAAAATTATATGTTTTATTAAAATTAATTAGTTCCCAATTAATTAGAAATGAATATATATACCAATTAAATATAAAGGATTTTTTTATGCTCCCAAAAAAGTTTTGTCTTAATAAATAAAATTAATTAAAATTAGTGAATGATATTAATATAATATATACATTATATATTAAAAATATATTTTTTATTTTAGTCTAATAGATTTTATAGGAATAAGATAAGAAAAATTCTAATTTTAGACATAAAAGAAGTAGTTTTAAAAAAATTAGTATTAACACCTTTGGTGGAAAAAAAATTAATCCAATATTGTCACTTAAATAAATACTATTTGAAAAAAAACCTCTTATTTGAAATAATACTGTCAAAATTTCCTTTGGATGAATTTTTGGTATTTTTTTTAAGTTTCATGTTTTGATGATTACAAAAAAAATATTGTAATTAAATTTAAAACATTTTTTATTCAAAATAATTAATAGATTTAAATAATTTTATTTATTCATATTAATGTTTAATTGGATCAAATTTTTTTCAGTTAATCCATTTCAAGTAATTGGAATCTAATTTACATTGAAATTGCCTATAAAAACATTTAAATATTTTTTCATATTTTCACTTTAATAACCCATTTCCTCACCTCATCAATGAGATTAAATTTAAATAAATTTTTTGAATAATGTCTTTCAAATTTTAAAAATCAAATTCCATATTTGAAATCTGTTGGAAAAATTGTATAAATAGGTTGATTTTATTTTAGGAAATTATTATTATTAACTTTAGTACTTTTTTATTAAAACTATTAAAGGTAAATAGGGAAATTAAGGGTAAAAATAATATTATATGTATTATAAAATTACCATAAAATGTTTCCACATATCATCAGATGAGTGTGTGATCTATCAAACCATCCACTATCCGAGAATATAACCCTTACAAGCCACATAGATGAGTGAATGACATTTACTATATTATATTCAATGAAAATTCAATTTTGTCACAAATTTGATTCTAACAAGATAACTACTTTTATTATGATGAAATATAAAATATGTTTTCAACTATAAATACTTTTTAGAAATATAAAATTTTTACTCAGTTCATGGAGTTTTTTTATAATTTTTTGAATGTAAATAATTAAATTAAATGATGATACAATGAAGATGTAGTAATTACTTAATTAATAGAAGAATCAAATTAATAAAATTACAAATATTAAGATAAATATATTCTGTCATAGTTTATGTAATTCTGGAATTTCATACATGTAATTTACTTGTATTTTATATATAAGATGTTTTTTATCATAAGATATTATATTAATTTTTGTAAAAATAAAATAAAATAATAGTATTCAAATTATATTAATATTATATTAAAATAAATAATAATTTAATAAATTATATTAAATTAAAAAAAACCAAAATTCATCTAATGTATTGGTATAAAGTTGAAAATATCATCCATGACTGATTTGTGGTTTCTTTGGTGTGTTATTGTATCTATATTAGTCATTACGTAGTAAAAACACATGTTGTCATGACAATAATTAGGAAGATTAAATAAGATTAATGGAAAAAGGTAAGCGTAATAATATACCACATACTATTATAAAAATTATTATTTTTACCTTATTTAGACCCACACTTATATTATATTCTAAATAAATCATTTTGGATATATTTTTTAACAGAAATTTAATTTTTATTACTTTAATATTTTGAGATTTTCCTAAAGTTCCCCTAACCAAAATTATAAAAGGGAACATCCTCGGTCACTTCCTCATACCACATCGAGCCTTCTAGATTGTCCAAACCCTTGAAATTAATCCTTCCAAAATCCATATCCATGTTATAGAGGCCGTTCTATTCCAAAAAAGTCCCAGTCTAAATCCCTTAACAAGATATTTAAGGAATGTTCATAGAAGAAGAGTTAATTGGTTTACAATCTCATTCAAGTTCATTTATTCATCTACTTCATCTTCATGAGTTTTTCAATGATAATTTAACTACAATAATGTAATAAAAGATATTACATTTATCTATCCTACTATAAATCAAAGTATCGCGCTTGAGTAAGTATGACTTACTGTCTACATGTCGTGTTGTAAGTTGTTTTTCATTGCAAAATTATATAAATGGGTGCAGTGATGGATAAAATTGATATATTTAATAAATAATAAATGATATTTATTATTTATAATTAATATACCATTTAATATCTCATCCTTTCCTCATTAAGGGAATGATATTGTCGCTTGTGGGCAAGTATGACCTACCATCTCTATGACAAAATGAGATTATTTTTCCACATTAACCATTAAGTAATGATAATAAAAATGTATTTAATGAGTAATTAAAATATATTTAAAATTAAAATAATTCTTCCAATGAAACAAATATATATATATATATATATATATATATTATGCACAAGATATATGACTTGCACGACAAAACATGCATATGAAAATGAAGTAGTTAACACTAGAAATAAGGTAAATAACGATATTTTATTAACAAAACAATATAAGAGGATAATATATGACATAATACATGATGGAAATGGTTCTATAAAAAATTAATAACACCCATTAAATCATTTTATATGAATTTAAAGAATTTTTATCTAAAGGAAAGTGCATGGTAAGGGTTTCTCATTTAACATTTTAATTATATGTGATATATTCTATGTTCACAACTTAATCCTTATGTGTGGTATATACACTAACCGTTAATATATTATATCACTAATTGAATTAAATTCTTGGTATTAATTGTTAATTAACAAAATAGGTAATATTATGGATCTTACGATTTGACTAATTTCAAGTGGTAAGTTGTTTCTTAACTTAATTTCCATTCATTGGGGTATACATATACATTGTAGATTATATTATGAAAGAATTTTTGGTGGAATAAAATATCAACTTAGTTTTGTTATATTCTATATTATCATAATGAGTATATACTATTACTATATATAATCACCCCCATTAATAAATTCTCAGATCATTGATACGAACATTGTAAGGGGATTTCTAGTCTCTCTTTTATTTCGGTTAGTCTTATGTCATATTCACCACTTATTATAGTTTTGTTGTGTATATACCAAAAATTAATGTATTTTATGTTTAATATTGTTAAAATTTGTTAGGATTTAAAAATCCATTCTTATAACTCAATTTTATGGGGTTCATGTTTTAAAAGATACCAAACCGGTAATGGATTTCCCCCAAATTTCCTTCATTTTAAATATATGTTATCTTAAGTACATATATTCATTTTCTTATGTTTTTATGATACTCACTTGACAAGATATATAATTAATCATATTATTTTCATGATATTATGGGTATTCATTTTAATTCCTTCATAAGAATTACAATTAAAAAATTTCAAAGTGGTATGGAACACCTTGGAATGCATAAATATTATTTTCCTCATGTTTTTTTCAATTATATCTGTTAAATAATTTTCATCTATATTAACATCCGTTGTTGAATATTTTTTTTCATTGTGTTATGTCTTTTATGATACCATATACCATATTTTGTTAATGTGTTATTTATTATCTTGACTGGGGAAGTACTATTTTGATATCATTAAACATATTACTCAGGATTGTTTATGATGAATGTTATATAAATTTTGTATATTTATTTAAATATAAATTTCTAGGTTGATATTTTTTCAATACATTAATATGAGGAATGTATTGAACATAGTATGTGATGGGAAGGGCATACTATATCTTTTTGATTAATCAGTAGCTATCACGAGACAAAATATTTTTGGTATTGGCCAAGGCCTTACCCATTTATATATGGTGTATTGGATGAATCCATGAATGTATTTTTATGATGTCTGACATAATATATTACCTTATTATGAAATTAGTTATCAATATTCCATGTAACTATTCAACATGTAGATTATCTATGGTTTTGTTTCCAATATCAAGTGATTATTTAAATGGAATGTGTTTCAGTTATTTACCTTGCAACATTATCTATTCCTTATTTTATCATAGCATCCATTGTATTCTTACCCTTTATAAGAATTTTAGCTCTTGAATTTCATATGTAATCTTTTCCCTAGGATTCCAAAAAGTAAGTTAGGGTAAATATATATGGTTACAAAATGGATGAATAACGATAGACTTGATTATTTTTTTTCCTATTTTAGGTTTCAAAATGTATTGTGGGTTACGTGTATGTATCTTATTTAAGAAGACTACAATAATATAAAGTCCTTAGGATGAAATTCATGGTATTTAATTCTAATGTAATAAGTTTATTCACCAAATGTTAGTTACTAGGTTTAGGGAGTTATAGAACAATCAGGTTGGGCATAGATTACCCAAGGTTTAACCACCTTACAGTTAAGAACTAGTATAAACTCCTTGTATGAAATATCCCTTCAACCTACTCTAAGGAAGACTATTTTCTTCTAATATAAAAATGATTTCAAGATACCATCATGTAAATACCTGGAAAAATCAATGTATTTTTTTTGATTTTTTGTAATTTTTACGAGTCTATGAAAGTTCACGGCACATGATTCTGAGGCCCGGTGTGCCCGTAATGAATTTATGAACATTTTTAAGGTATGTTCAATAAATGTGGGCAGAATATTTTCTATCTTTTGAACCAATACTCGAATTACAAATCAGAGGGAACCATTGAATTCGAATCGCCAAGATTCTCTTGAAATAAGCTCCACGTCGACTGCATTGGGTCAGGATAAAAAATTAGTTTTTGGACATTTCAAAGAAAAGTAAAATAACATGTAATTTTTATTCTGTTTTCCTTTTCTCCAATGGATGAGTGGAGGTGGCAGGACCAGTGACTTGTCAGACCATTTAATGGCTTGACTAATAAACTACATAACACCGCCATTGTGAATTAAAAGAGATTAATTAATTCATTTAATGAAACTCATTAATTTTTCTACACATTACTCATAATTCCCCCTCAAATTTAAATAGAGCTCAAGGTGGGGCTTGGGCACGACTTCTTAAACAAAGGAAACTCTAGAGAAGTCTTGTGGAAACATCCACTTGGATGACAAGACCAGATTCAGTGAGCGGTGAAGAGCGCCGCCAAATCACGAACCGGTGACAACAACGAAGGAGGTTTGGTCAATCGTCATCAGCACAGGCCTTATCTATGTAGGGGTTTTATGTGTGATTTTGTATTAACATTATTTAAATGAGTTTATTTAATATTTAATTTTAGATAAATATTCTCTTGTATGTTATCATGTTAAAGTGGAGGGCGCGGGCCGAACAAATAAGGCCTGACCCCTCTTCCACTTCATTCATGTTGCATTCTTTGGGAATGACTTTTCATAATTTTGATGGAAACATGAGACAGAGGGTCACACTGTGACGAAGGAAATCAAGGAGGTTCGTAGGCACAAACGACACCAAGAAAAGACCACTGTAGGACATATGGTGGCTCGTAGAAAGAACCGTCGGCGCACCATGCCGGCGGTGGCCGGAGGAGGCCCGTGGACACTAACCGTAGGTGGTGGGGAGGTAGTGTGACATCATGTGTCGTGGTTTCCAGAGGCAGCTAGCCCAAGCCGGACACGTAGGAGAAGGGCGACAACTGTAGGGGTCGTCAGCGGCAGGAGGGGTGGAATGACCCCACGCCACGTCGACTGAAGCCTGGTCTACCATCTAGATTACCATTGCATGCAGTGGGGAAGTTCCCCACTAGCCAGATTAAATGGCCCCATGTACGCGGGGCCAGGTGGAGACACGGTCCACCTTTAGGAGGACTGTGCTGGACACGCGCCGGCCAAACGGGTCGTCTCGGACCCATGGCTCAGTGGGCCAATACGGGTGGCCGAGCCCCACTCTGATGGCGGGGCCAACCACGGCCCCACCCCTTGAACGATCCGTGCCAACCCCGATGGCCCAGACCCAGTGAAACTGCCAGACCCTTAATGGGTCAGACCCGGGCGGGGTCAAGTAATCCCCGGGACCCGTTGCGTCGGGCTGGCCAGACCGAGTCGGACCGGCCCTGACCCAACTAGCCATCGAATATATATATATATATATTCTTATAACTAATGAATCAGATGTCTGTTTGGAAATCTATTAGTGGTGTTGGGTCCCATTTTTAGAGGTAGTCCCTTTAGCATTTTCCGGCAGGCCAGACCGAGGTGGGCCGGACAAAGGTGTGATCACCCCAGTTTCACTAAAAGGGGTGTAACTAACAAACCAGGTGTCTGTTCAACGTTCCATATTTGGCACAAGGACCTTTGTGACAAGTAGGTTCATTGGAGATACTCTAAGTGAGTTTTTATGGCATTTTACCTGAATCCTGGGTTGGATAAACCATGAATCCATCCAGGCCCTTTTCTACAAAAGATTCTATATCTCACAGACCGGGCGTCCAATCGATGCATGGTATGTCACATTAGGACCCATATGAAATGGGGGTCCTTTGGGTATTATTTTTTGGTACTACATTCTAGTTGAAATAAGACATATGGATTGAGGATCATAGTCTTCTAGAGATCGGGAATTCTTCATGTGGGAATCTAGTGGCTGGTTGTGACATGAGGAAGAAGAGTAACCAATACGGGTCCGCATCAGTAACTCCATAGTGGGATGTTCTGGCTGTATGACAAATAATCTTGAACTCTATAGCAGTTACCAATATGGTACAGTACCAGTCACTAATACGGGTTAGCACGAGCGACCAATACAGGTCAAAATCTAGTGACCAATATAGGTCAGCATACAATGACCAATACAGGTCAGTAGGAGAGTTACTAAGGATAGGCTGATCTAGCTTTACGACCATTCATCCCTATCCCAGTTCCATTGAAGTTATACCATTACATTGAGCCATCTCTTTTTCGTTCTTTACTTCATTATTTAGATTATCCTTGTGATATTAACATTGATGTATTTTCTTGTGATGTTTTCCTTTGTGGATTACTGAGAGACCTTTGGGGGCCTTGGGGGCCCCCACTGAGTTCTTATACTCACCCATGCATGGGCTCTACCTACACGTGTGGTTCTTGTATAGACTACTGATTCTCTGAGGCAAACTTTGGAGGTTCGTGACTTGGTGGATCTTGGTGAGACGGGAGCAGTCATGATCCTCTTCTTTGACTTCATAATTACAGCTACAACCCTTCAGGTAGAGCTCCAGGGCAGATGTGATAACTTTTTTACTTTCGTTTTAGATTCTAGGGCCTGTATTCTGGATGAATGTTTTCAGTTTATAGTTGTACATGTGGTTGTACATTACTCTAGTGGTTATACCTTACTTTGGTTGGTTGTTTACTTTAGTGGCCCTTTTAGAGTGAGTACAGATCTCTAAGGAAATGCCTTCTCAGTTCCAAAAAATCCTTCTGCTTCTAGTCACCAAACCATGGCCAATGGAAGGCGGGTTTGGGGTAGTAATGTTCGGGCCCTGTGGGACGGGTCGTGACAAAGTGGTATCAAAGGGTGGTCAGTTGTACCAGAAGAACTAAGAGTCTAATTTAATGAGTCAATGGTGTAAATTATATTGAGTTTGGTTTTCAGTACAGAGAGTCTAGTGTCGGTTCGGCAACCAACAAATCCATACACCAGGACTTTGAATTATGTTTTCTGACTCGGTACTTGAAAACCCCAAGTTTCTAGTATAATGAAAGGTTTTCTAGAAATTTTTTGAGTCAGGTCACTTGGAATAACTTATTGAACATGGAACATATATTTCATACAAGATTCCTCTACAAAGATAGCAATCAAGGATTTTAATTAGAGAACATTAAAATGGCGCACTGATCGATGACGCATTGGTACAAGGACCACTCACAATGATGGAACCTTCGGGTGGTGTACCATCACCACCACCAGCCGTTGAGCTACAGAAGCTACCAGTGGATCATGCATTGTAACGCCCCGAGATTTTATGAAAAATATTCTTTTTGATTTCATTAATGTCATACACTACACCAAAAGGAGCTTCTACAACATGCATCCTTGACTTGCCTTGCATTACACGCAATCGCAACCTTCCTCGATAGCGTGTGTAGTACGCAATAACGAGTTTCACTAAACAACAATATGCTATTAAAATATTATTAAAACTAGCCGTAATAAATAGTAATAACCACTTTTTGAAATTTTTTAAATTTTATTTTTCAAAATGGACTTCATTTTTGGATTCGGAATATCGAAATTAGCTTAGGGTGAAATTTTGGTACATTTCGGAAAAATTTCATTTTCTGATTAATAGTGAAAATTACTAAATTTTAATTAAAAACAACCTTTTTAATCAAAATAATTAATAGTGATAAATTATTAATTTGAGTGGTTTTAAAGTATATTTAGAATATATTTTTACAATTTAATACAATGTTTGTCATTGGATTTAATTCTACATTTAAATCAGACATAAACAGGTGTCAATCTTTTGATAGTTATTATCTCTTAAGAACACGCTATTTGTTTTGACGATGGGAATTATTTTGTAAATTAATTAATGCAACTGATATGTTTTGAATTTGGTAAAATAGACATCATTTTTTAGTTCATAATATCAAATATATCTTAGGCCTAATTTTTGGTATTTTTCTAAATACTTTCAATTTTTAATGAATAGTGAAACCACTAAGTGGTAGTTAAAAAAACTAAATTTTTCATAAAACTTATTTTTACCGCTTCTGTGAGTGGAATTTCAAAAATCTGAGAGACACAGTTGATTTTAGTAAGTAAAATGTGCTTCAATGAGATGAAAATAATTTTTGGTGAATAGTAACTTTTTACTTTTATTTACCACGGTTAAAAGTAAATATGGTAATTAAGGGTAAAAATGTTATTATTATTACCCTAACACATGTCCTAATTATATTTGATAAGTGTAATTCGACCAAAAACAACCTTAGGAATAAAATATGATCATTTAGGCCCACTTGAATTAGATTATGACATTTATTATTAATTTATTTAAAGAAAGGTTAAAATATTGAAAATCAAAGTTTAATAAGAAAATCATTTTTAATATAAGGTTATACATAAGATAAAATCGACTATAAATATTCATTAGAAATCTAAAAAGCTTTCCTACATAATGATATTTTATTTTTAATTTTTAGACGTTATATAATTTAATTTATTTACGACACCAATATGATGCATTAATTATATTATTAATGAAATATTGACATAATTGATGTTATAAATACCCAAATAAATGTAATTTGAGACTTTTTATGAATTCCACTAATTTTATAGGTTAATATGACATGTTAGTATTTATTTAATTAACTTTGTTCGAACTAATCATTCTGTTATGATTTTCACAAAAATCAATTACTAAATAGTGTCAAAATTGACATAAAATAGTTTTTAAAACAAATATTATATTATTAATTGTTATTTTATTCCTAAAAATCTAAGTATCGGCCAAATGACTTAGATAAGGTTATATATATTAATAATAAACAACTTGGGGTTCGTTTGGCTTGATATAGTAAGTTTATTAACCTTATAGTGTAAGAAAACAAGAAGACACGGTAAAAGTAAAATTATCTAACTTAAAATTAAATATAAATGATAAGGTTAAAATAGGAACCTAAACTTGTATAAATTATATTGGATGATATTATTTCTACCCATACCCACCTTAGATTCTAAATAAATCAATTTTGAGCTATTAAAAACCGAATTTGACTTTATAATAAAATAATAGTTTTAGTTATTCCAAAGGTGCCCCTCTACTCCCTTATAAAAGGGCACCTTCTCCCTCTCTTCCTCACACCACTTTGAGCCTTCAAGATCGGCCAACCCCTGCCAAATTCTGTTCTCCACTTCCCTAGAAACATCCTAGAGGTTCTGGTCTTCCTCAAAGACCAATTTTAGTGCCCTAAGAAGAGGACTCAAAGAGCCACTTTAAAAAAGAGGTAATGTCCGTTACCGATTCTTTCAACTTTATTTCTTTTTCCACTTATTCTTCTTAGGTTGTTTCATTATGAAGTAATAACATCAGTATCACTAATATACTAATATTTTATTATAAGTATTAAACAACCCTATTTCACCATCTATCCATCCTACGGAAAATGAAATCACCGCGCGTGCGTTTGTACGGAATACCGTCTCCACGCCGTGGTGTAGTATATTTTCCACCACCACCTTACTTGGATGGGTATAATGGTGTAAATAATAACTATATATGATTATTTTAAAGTGATATTGATTCTGAAATAGTATACTTACACTCCAATACAGTCCCATGATCATGAGAACGATATCATCGCTCGTGCGTACGTACGGACTACCGTCTCCACGACGCGATGAGATTCATTCTCCACTTTAACCATTCATGAATGATTATAAAGTATATATAATAAGTAATCATGAAATATATGACATAATAATGATACTGGATTTATTTCTATATATATGTATGTCATCTACTTAATTCCATTCAACTCAATAAGGAAACAAAAACAGCGTTCATGCGTACGTACGGCCTACCGTCTCCATGAACGGTGTATTTCTTTCCATTTACTGATTTATTATATATATGTATATTCTGAATATATATTATATATAAATCATGTTTTATATTCTGGAATTAAGTAATCATGATCTAAGTAATCATATGAATAATTACAATTCAAAACACAGACGACAAATGAAACAATTTTACCCAAAACGCTCTTTAACATGGAATTTACAAAAGAACGGGTAATATAAAGTCATAAGTGAACCATATATGATATAATAACAATGAGTATGATTCTGGAATAATCCAATGACATTATTTAAATCATTTTACAAGAGGTTCGGACACTTACGAAGCAAATCGGACCTAAGGTAAGGGAAAATATCACAATCTCATTTTTATCCGAGATTGTTTATACTTTGAAATTTACTGGGGTGTATTTTATCATCCACATCCATGTTTCCTCAATATGTAATATTATTTCCATCCACCTACAATTTTTTTAAATCCAATTTTACCCTTCAGTGAGTTTTTAGTAAATGATATGAAAGGAATATTTTGTCGTTTTTCATACGAGGTACTTTTTGACTTTTCCGGAAAAAAGTATGAGAAGAATGTTTTTTTAACTTATACGGCATGAATGAATTTCTAAAAAATTATTTCCAAGAATCTTCCTTTAAATTTTTTCAAGTTTATTTTTAATAAACTTCTTTTAGAATAAAATTTTAAGACATCTTAAAAAAAGGAAAATGTTTTTGAACTAGAAAGGATATTTTCCTCAAGAAAGGTGTTCAAGTGTTTTATCAAAATTATTTTCCATATAAGATAATATAGGGTTCTGATTTTATACCTATTATTACATTGATTTGATTATGTTGTGATGGAATTATTTTTAAGAATTCCTTTATCTTATATGAATTGTTTTATGATGTCATGATGTTTAAGATTCCCATTTTTATTACATGGGTTATGCTATGATGTATGGTTTATGATTTTGTGGCACACATAAGAATGGTATAATTATGAGATGGGTGGGACCTATATCTCCCTCCAATGCATTGGGTAAAGATTTTATATATCATGAGATAGACATGGCTGGAATGGTAGGTTATACCGGTTTAGTGAAACAGGACTGAAACTAGGAGTGAACTCGGTTCAGAAAGGGACTTTGTCCACTAAGATAGTCTTGGAAATGAGTCTTGACTAATAAGAAATGATTCTCTATGATTATGTGTGTATGCCACAAAGATTCATGTTTTAGGTTATGATTATTGGGATTACATTTCACTACTATGATTTATCCCATGTTATGAAATTATGATATCTTTTGCAGGTTAATATTTCCAAAAGATATGTTCTTATAAATATGATGTGATTGATATTTCTTTTGTTTACCCTTACTGAGCATTTGAGCTCACCCTTTTATGTTTTATTTTCATCAGGATATAAAGAAAGGATTTAGGTTTTAAAAAAAGAGAATATATTTATGGGAGATGTTGAAGATCTTTCACCACGATTAGAAGATTGTATTCCGAGTTTCCAAAGACACTAAACTATTACGGTCCTTGTGTGTGTGTTTTTGTTATGTACTAAGTATTCCGCAAAAGTAATGTAATTTCTATGTACGTTAAGCTTCGGGTCTCTACAGTTGGTATCAGAGGAAAGGTTTTTTCAACCTTTGGAAACTAGGATGAGAAAACGTTAGTGAGATCCCTAGAGATATTTCTAAGGTATGTCTAGGGATGTCCCTAAGGATAAGTATATGTATAGGATATAGTCCTAGAACTATGGTAACGATCTTAGAATTTAACCTAAGATGTTAGATATTGAAGTTACTCCCCCTTTATTATGATTTTTGCCTCTAACACTATTCTTTTTGGGTTTTAGAAAATGGCTGGAAACAAGATGATTCACGATAATGGAGGATATTATGGACAATGGAATGATATTATTCATGAGAAACCAAATGAAATGGGATTTGGAAGTCCAACCATCATTATTATGCCGAATCAGCAATCTCATAATATGATCAATAAACTCAAATTTGGTAAGTTTCCTGACTCGGCTAATAAGAGAAAGATGGAGTTTCATGATGATCATAGAGGAAAGAAAGTTCAATTTCCCCTATGTAAATCATGTGGGAAGAGGCATCGAGGAGAATGTTTCATGGGAACTGGAAGATGGTTTGGGTGTGCAAAAGAAGGACACAAAGCCAGTAATTGCAAAGGAAAAGGTTCAGTTAACACCATGGATGAGGATAATGGTATTGCTACGACATCAACAATGGTTAAATGTTTTAAATGTGGAATGTACGGGAATTATGCAAACCAATGCCCTAAGGGAAAGTCTCATGAAGAGAATCAGTACGGCCGTATGAGTAGTATTTGTGTTGATGATTATGAAGATACTACAAATGATATGTGAGTTGAAAGAATTGTTGAGGCTCGGTCAATGGTTTAAGAAGGTAGTGGAATGATTACATGTTTATCAAGTGTAATGTTGTATAAGTAATCTCATGGTACAATGGAATAAAGAGATATCTAAGGATTGTTACACTGTTGTCTTTCCTTGAGTTTTGAAAGTGTATGATTAATGGTACCAGTATCCATTAAAGGTTATTCATATATTTTTGGAATATAGATGATATGTTCATAATGAAGGGATAAGGAGAAAATTAAATGTTTGATAGTATTCATGAGCTCATGACTGATATAAGGAGAAGGTTATGTCATGGTTTGAGTATATAGAATTTTTGGATTTTGGTATGTGGAAAGAGTTAACTTTTGACAGAATTCATGTTTTCACTAAGGTTTAATGGGTATTCATTTTTCAAGAGAATACATGATTGTGGTATTCACATGATTGGAATGTGACCAACAGGATATATGGGGGATAAATGATGGTATTCACATGCTTGGATGATGACATTTCAAGTAATCATTTTCTTTATATTATGAGCATGGACCGATGTATTTTAGATAAGCCTAAATATTGGAATGGATTATGTTAGACATAATTTAGTATTTCTTAAGGTTAGAACTTTTGATATTATTTATGTGATGTTATAGTATTGTAGTTTTAGAAAAAGGACAACCTGCAGGACGGGCGACATCCCATCGCGTCGGACAAGGCCGTGGGAATCGAACCCACAACCGAAATGCGACTGGCCTTTATTTCCTACCACTGGCCTACAGGAAGTCCTTGTTTAGTAGAAACTAGTTTTATTATATTAAGCAGTATGATATATGAAGTATAAGTCCATTTTAGGAACCATATATGATTAATCTCACTATAGATGTATGTTTTGATAACTTTTCTATCCTTTTGTTTGAGACAGATGGAATGACCCATCATTCTATCACATGATCTGCTAACACATCATGAATGAAAAATTCCACTTCATTTCTTTAAGAGATGAAGTGGAAATTTTCCAAAGAACGACCAATGGTGAGACTATACCAAAATCACGAAAGTATTTCTTCTAATTCCAATTTCATCAACTTTAGGGAAACGATCTTGAAAACCAAAAATGTTGTCCTAGTGCTCTTATATCTGTTGAATCAAATGGTACCTTAGATCATCACAAATTTATTGCTTTCTGATTGCTTGCTTTTCCATAGCCCTGTTCTCTACCACTCTCCATCAGAACATGATGGTTAGATTTCTCTTCCATATCCATATTTTCACCTATGTGGCAACCCAGTGATTAGTTTATTTGGGTAACCGTTACGTTTCATACTTTAGTTCTTAAAGCGAAGTTTTGGTATTCCTTTTTACGATGTGGGTTTCTATTAAAGAAACTTTCGAGTAGTAAACCATTTATAACCCCGATGAATTTCGAGGGCGAAATTCATTTTAAGGGGGGTAGAATGTAACACCCTGAGATTTTATGAAAAATATTCTTTTTGATTTCATTAATGTATTACGCTACACCAAAAGGATCTTTCACAACACGCAACCTTGACTTGCCTTGCACTACATGCAATCGCAACCTTCCTCGATAGCGTGTGTAGTACGTAATAACGAGTTTCCCTAAACAACAATATGCTATTAAAATATTATTAAAACTAGCCGTTATGAATATTAATAACCACTTTTTGAAATTTTGTAAATTTTATTTTTCAAAATGGACTTCATTTTTGGATTCGGAATATTGAAATTAGCTTAGGGTGAAATTTTGGTACATTTCGGATAAATTTCATTTTCTGATGAATAGTGAAAATTACTAAATTTTAATTTAAAACAACCTTTTTAATCGAAATAATTAATAGTGATAAATTATTAATTTGAGTGGGTTTAAAGTATATTTAGAATATATTTTTACAATTTAATAAAATGTTGTTCATTGGATGTAATTCTACATTTAAACCAGACATAAACAAGTGTCGATCTTTTGATAGTTATTATCTCTTAAGAACACGCTATTTGTTTTGACGACGGGAATTAATTTTTAAATTAATTAATGCAACTGATATGTTTTGAATTTGGTAAAATAGAAATTATTTTTGAGTTCATAATATCAAATATAGCTTAGGCCTAATTTTTTGTATTTTTCTGAAAACATTCAATTTTTGATGAATAGTGAAACCACTTAGTGGTAGTTAAAAAAACTGAATTTTTCATAAAACATAATTTTACCGCTTCTGTGAGTGGAATTTAAAAAATCCGAGAGACACGGTTGATGTCAGTAAGTAAAATGTGGTTCAATGAGATGAAAATAATTTTTGGTGAATAGTAACTTTTTACTTTTATTTACCACGGTTAAAAGTAAATAGGGTAATTAAGGGTAAAGATGTTATTATTATTACCCTAACACATGTCCTAATTCTATTAGATAAGTTTAATTCGACCAAAAACAACCTTAGATATAAAATATGATCATTTAGACCCACTTGGATTAGATTAGGACATTTATTATTAATTTATTTAAAGAAGGGTTAAAATAGTTAAAATCAATGTTTAATAAGAAAATCATTTTTCATATAGGGTTATACATAAGATAAAATCAACTATAAATATTCATTAGAAAGATAAAATGATTTCCTAAATAATGATATTTTATTTGTAATTTTTAGACATTATATAATTTAATTTATTTATGACACAAATATGATGCATTAATTATCTTATTAATGAAATATTGACATAATTGATGTTATAAATACCCAAATAACAGTAATTTCAGACTTTTTATGAATTAAACTAATTTTATAGGTTAATATGACATGTTATTATTGATTTAATTAACGTTTTTCGAACTAATCATTCTGTTATTATTTTCCCAAAAATCAATTACTAAATAGTGTCAAAATTGACATAAAATAGTTTTTAAAACAAATATTATATTATTAATTGTTATTTTATTCCTAAAAATTTAAGGTTCGGCCAAATGACTTATATAAAGTCATATATATTGATAATACACATCTTTGGGTTTGTTTGGATTGATATAGTATGTTTATTAACCTTATAGTGTAAGAAAACAAGAAGACACGGTAAAAGTAAAATTATCTAACTTAAAGATAAATATAAATGATAAGGTTAAAATAGGTACCTAAACTTGTCTAAATTCTATTGGATGATATTATTTCGACCCATCCCCATCTTAGCTTCGAAATAACTCAATTTGGAGCTATTAAAAACCGAATTTGACTTTATAATAAAATAATAGTTTTAGTTATTCCAAAGGTGCCCCTCTCCTCCCTTATAAAAGGGCACCTCCTCCCTCTCTTCCTCACACCACATTGAGCCTTCAATCTCGGCCTACCCCTGCCAAATTCTCTTCTTCACTTCCCTAGAAACATCCTAGAGGTTCTGTTCTTCCTCAAAGACCAATTTTAGTGCCCTAAGAAGAGGACTCATAGAGCCGCTTCAAAGAAGAGGTAATGTCTGTTACCGATTCTTTCAACTTTATTTCCTTTTCCACTTATTCTTCTTAGGTTGTTTCATTATGAAGTAATAACATCAGTATCACTCATATACTTATATGTTATTATAAGTATGAAACAACCCTATTTCACCATCTATCAATCCTACGGAAAACGAAATCACCGTGTGTGCGTACGTACGGAATACCGTCTCCACGCCGTGGTGTAATCTATTTTCCACCACCACCTTACTTGGATGGGTATAATGGTGTAAATAATAACTTTATATGATTATTTTAAAGTGATATTGATTCTGAAATAGTATACATACACTCCAATACAGTCCCATGATCATGAGAACGATATCATCACTCGTGCGTACGTACGGACTACCGTCTCCACGACGCGATAAGATTCATTCTCCGCTTTAACCATTCACGAATGATTATAAAGTATATATAATAAGTAATCATAAAATATATTACATAATAATTATACTGTATTTATGTGTATATATATGTATTTCATCTAATTAATTCCATTCAACTCAATAAGGAAACGAAAACAGCGTTCATGTGTACGTACGGCCTACCGTCTCCATGAACGGTGTATTTCTTTCCATTTACTGATTTTTTATATATATGTATATTCTGAATATATATTATATATAAATCAGTTTTTATATTCTGGAATTAAGTAATCATGATCTAAGTAATCATATGAATAATTACAAGTCAAACCACGGACCACAAATGAAACAATTTTACCCAAAACGCTCTTTAACATGGAATTTACAAAAGAACGGGTAATATAAAGTCATAAGTGAACAATATATGATATCATAACAATGATTATGATTCTGGAATAAGTCAATGACATTATTTAAATCATTATACAGGAGGTTCGGACACTTATGAAGCAAATCCGACCTAAGGTAAGGGAAAATATCCCAATCTCATTTTTATCCAAGATTGTTTATACTTTGAAATTTACTGGGGTGTATTTTATCATCCACATCCATGATTCCTCAATATATAATATTATTTCCATACACCTACAATTTTTTTAAATCCAATTTTACCCTTCGGTGAGTTTTTAAAAAAAGATATGAAAGGAATCTTTTGTCGTTTTTCATACGAGGTACTTTTTGAATTTTCCGATAAAAGTATGAGAAGAATGTTTTTTTAACTTATAAGGCATGAATGAATTTCTAAAACATTATTTCCAAGAAGCATTCTTTAAAAGTTTTCAAGTTTATTTTTAATCAAATTCCTTTAGTTTAAAATTGTAAGACATGTTAAAAAAGGAAAATGTTTTTGATGTAGAAAGGATATTTTCCTCAAGAAAGGAGTTCAACTGTTTTATCAAAATTATTTTCCATCTAAGATAATATAGGGTTATGTTTCTATCCCTATTATTACATTGATTTGATTATGTTGTGATGGAATTATTTTTATGAATTCCTTTATCTTATATGAATTGTTTTATGATGTCATTATGTTTAAGATTCCCATTTTTATTACATGGGTTATGCTATGATGTATGGTTTATGATTTTGTGGCACACATAAGAATGGTATCATTATGATATGGGTGGGACCTCTATCTCCCTCCAATTCATTGGGTAAAGATTTTATATCTCATGAAATAGACATGGCTAGAACGGTAGGTTATACCGGTTCAGTGAAACAGGACTGAAACAAGGAGTGAACTCAGTTCAAAAAGGGCCTTTGTCCACTAAGATAGTCATGGAAATGAGTCTTGACTAATAAGAAATGATTCTCTATGATTATGTGTGTATGACAAAAAGTTTCATGTTTTAGGTTATGATTATTTGGATTACATTTCACTACTATGATTTATCCCATGTTATGAAATTATGATCTCTTTTGCAGGTTAAGATTTCCAAAAGATATGTTCTTATGAATATGATGTGATTGATATTTATTTTGTTTACCCTTACTGAGCATTTGAGCTCACCCTTTTATGTTTTCTTTTCCCTACGATATAAAGAAAGGATTTAGGTTTAAAAAAAAGAGAAGATCTTTATGGGAGATGTTGAAGATCTTTCACCATGATTAGAAGATTATATTCCGAGTTTCCAAAGACACTAAACTATTATGGTCCTTGTGTGTGTGTTTTTATTATGTACTAAGTATTCCGAAAAAGTAATGTAATTTCTATGTACGTTAAGCTTTGGGTCTCATCATGCATGATGGTTGAGCACATTGCATGAGTTCCAGAGTCAGAGGCCTCCAAGGTTTAAAGGCCAGACGGACCCCCAGGAAGTATAGGACTATCTTGTGATGGTTTCATGGGCCTTTTTCTTAGTAGAGACACCAGCTGAGAAAATGTCGATCTTGGACACTAGCCTTGTTTAAGGCTTAAAAGTATGATGGTTTACCTCGATGGTCTAGGTGCATGAGGAGACGACCCTCACATGTCTGGACTTTGAGATCCTTTTCATTGTAGAGTTCATGACAGTGACCCCATGCTCTATTCGCATTCAATAATTTCTTCATCAAGAGTAGGGCATCCAGACTTTAGCTCAATGCTCGGTGAGATTTAATGACCTCTCCCAATACTCGACATACATGGTACGATACCCTTACATCAGGGCCTAGACTTTTGAGCAGGGGCTCTGATGATAGATTCGGGTTGCGATAGTTTCTCACAGCATCCCGACTTAGGCTGGGGTGCTAGAGAGAGATTTAATGATGGAGAGATTCCTTTCCAATCAGGCACCGACATTGAGAGACCCTACTTGATGACAGGTAGAAGAGTAATCTACATCTGGAAATAGACAGATGATGCAGAAGCCCATTCGGGTTAAACCTTCCAGAGGGAGAACCCAAGATGAAGGTTTAGAGGTGAACCACTCAAGAGGCCAAGGGAGCCACCAGTGAGGCATTATCTGTTTTTCCTGTAGGGAACATCATCAAATAGCTCATGACTATGTGACTCCCTACGCAGATGATCTGCAGATGGTGGAGGGGCCATCAAGGCCGCGACGGTGACATGATAATGAGAATCATCCAGGCGGTGGACAAGACAGGGGAGTATGACATGATGCGGGAGGTGGTCGGGATGACCGAGCACTACCACCACCACCCTTAGGCATTGCACCATGAGATCAGGGAGAAGGTGGATGGAGACAGGTCAAGCTAGCAGTAGAGGCTCATGATCTTAATGTCTCTAAGATGATATGAGGTACGATCTATATCTTCTCTACTTCAGAATTACTTGTCATCAACACATGTTCTAGCCATTATGTCCATGATATGGACATAGATAAGGACTCTGAGATTCTGAATGATCTTTTAGATCGACCGTTCCGTTTGGATAGTCTTACGAGAGGAGATTCAGTGGTCATGCACTGGCACTGATTCTGTAATCTTACTCTCAGAGGAGAGAGTTTTAGTTGGGATCTTCTATTAGTGGCATTGAATCCCTAGGAAATAATTCTAGAAATGGACTAGCTATAAGGATTTCACGCTCAAATTGACTTCTTGAGATGTACAGTGCGATGTACGCAGAGATATGGAGGCCAGTTTTCCATTGTTGGTGTGAAGAATAACAAAGCCACATGATATGGACTTGTGATCAGGAGGGTGCATCGAATTACATATCAGCTGACCTGCATGACCTTCCAAATGATGTATGAGGTGATCTACAGTTCCTAGAGGAGGTGGACAAGTATGAGTACTTCTTTCCATAAGATGTTCTAGGACCACCACTTCATAGAGAGGTAGACTTCCACATTGATTAGTTCCCATGAACAACATCGATATATAACTAGTATATAAGATGGACCATGTAGTGTACCGGGAGATGAGGTTATAGTTGGAGGACTTACAGAGGAAGGGATTCATAAGGACCAGTATTTCTCTAGGGGCATCCCTGGTGTTGTTTTCCAAGAAGGAAGAAAGAAGTTTGAGGATATGCGTGGACATCTGGTGCCTAAACTAGGTGACTGTGAGGAACACGTATGCTCTGTTGATGATCGATGATCTCTTCAACTAGATTATTGGAGCTAGTTGGATTTGAATGTTTGACCCCAGATTAGGCTCTCACTAGCCTAGGGTACAAGATGAGGATGTACCGAAGAGAGCCCTCAAATGTCGGTATGGCCATTACGAGTTATTGGTGATGCCTTTTGGCCTGACCAACACTCTAGCAGTGTTCATGGGGATCATGAAAAGGATATTCCAACCATACCTCGATCGCTTCATGCTAGTCTTCAGCGACAACATATTAGTGTACTCAGAGTCCACGGTAGAGCACACTATACGCATGAGGATAGTTCTGGACACACTCTTGGGAGAACCAGTTATATGGGAAGCTCTCGATGTGTGAGTTCTAGATATGGAAGGTCTACTTCATGGGATATGTCATCCTAGAGGTTGGATTTATAGTGGATCCAGTGAAAATCGAGGAAGTACCCGCTTGGGAGCCACCCAAGAGTGTTACTAAGGTGTAGAGATTTCTTAGATTAGAAGGCTACTATCAGAGGTTCGTACCTGATTTCTCTGGAGTAGCATCACCTATAAATTCCTTGATGGAAAAGGAAAATCCATTCATGTGGTTAGAGACATGCCCTCAGAGCTTTTAATATCCAAGGAAGATCTTGAACAGCGCTCCAATCATGATGTTGCCGGAGGAGGCAATGACTACGTGGTTTATTGTAATGCATCTGGGACCGGACTCAGTTTAGTCCTGATTTAGGATGATGCAGTGATTTCTTATGGCTCACAATAGTTGAGGCCTCATGAGTAGAATTATGCAACTCATGACTTGGAGTTGGAAGTAGTAGTCTTCAAACTGAATATGTAGCAACACTACTTCATGGGTGAGCAGTTCATTGTTTACTCAGACCAAAAGAGTATTAGATATATATTCACATAGAATGATATGAATTTGAGACAATGATGTTGGCTAGGGTTCCCCTAGGACTATGGATTTGAGATATCCTATAATCTTGGGAAGGGGAACATAGTCGCAGATGTGCTTAGCCGGAGAGTGAGTTCGCAGCTACTGAATGAGGCTTCAGAGAAGTTAGCCATGCTTCAGATATCTTACATCGATAGAGATGAGACAGTCTACCTCCAGTCAATGGTTGTATCCCATACACTAATTCAACATGTTAGGGAGGCGCAACTTGGAGACAATAGTTGTGATACTACACATGCTTAGATATCCTTAGGCCATGCACCCGATGGATATTCTGGAGGTGGGGAGCACACTATTCATTTTAGAGGACGTACAGTTGTAACAATGGTGCTACGATAGGAGGTGTTGAGTGACATCCATACATCCCCCATTGAAGTACATCCAGGCATGATGAAGATGTATCGGGACCTCTTGTGTCAGTATTGGTGGCCAGAGATGAAGAAATATATGGCGGAGTTTGTTTTTAGATGCCTCACTTTCCAACAAGTGAAGGACGAGCACTAGGTACTAGCAGGACTGACCCAACCCCTCGAGATACCAATGTGGAATTTTTAAGGGATATTGATGGACATCATTATGGGTTTACCACGTATGTCCAGAGGGAACGATACCATATCGATGATCATTGAACGACTCACTATGTTGGTCCACTTTCTTGCTATTCGAGAGAAGGGTTCGGTAGAGAGCTTGGGACGTCTCTACATTCAAGAGATCGTGTGACTTCATGGGGTACCTTCGATGATACTCTCAGACTGTGACACACACATTACATCTTGGTTGTGGAATGTATTGCATGAAGCTTTCGGGACTCAGCTTGGCTTGAGCACAACTTTTCACCCATAGACAGATGGTCAGACTGAGCTGACCATCTAGCCCATGGAGGACATGATTCATGCATGAGTCCTAGATTGTTTTTGTAGTTGGGAGGACCACCTAACCTTAGTGGAGTTCACGTACAACAACAGATATCACTCCACCATTGGAATGGCCCATTTTGAGGAATTATACGGATGACCGTGCAAATTTCCCTTGTGCAGGATAGATCTAAGAGATCTAGCACTCATGGGTCCAGAGATGGTACAAGCTACCACTGAGATAGTGAATGTCATACAAGAGGTGATGAAGAATTCATAGAGCCAAAATAAGTCCTATGCGGATAGGCTATGGAGACCCCTGGAGTTCCTGAAGGGGGACCACGTATTATTACAAGTCTCCCCTGGATAGGGACTACTGAGATTTGGCTGGGGCAAAAAACTATCACTGAGGTTTATCATACCATTCCCGATACTTTATATGATTGGAAAGGTGGTGTACCACTTGGTACTACCACTGTAGTTGGAGAGGGTTCATGAAGTCTTCCACGTATCCCAATTGAGGAGATACGTTCATGACCCATCTCACACCATCAACCTTGGTGAGATGGATATTGACGACGAGATGACTTTTGTGGGTTACCTGATGTGGATAGAGGATATATAGGAGAGGTTGCTTCATGGGAATTTTATACCATTGGTGTGCGTTCTGTGGCAGCACGGTAATCTCAAGGAGAGTATATGAGAGAGATAGGCTTAGATTCATGTTGAGAGCCCCACCTTATTAGTGTAGACTCGTTTTTATTATGGGGACGTAAATCCCCAAGTCACGGACGATGTAATGACCCATAAAATTCAATGTAATTTTTCTTTAATTATTTTTAATTTTTACGAGTCATTGAAATTTGATGGTGCAGCATTTCGAGGCCTGGTGTGCCTAGAAAAAATTTCTAAACTTTTTTCGAGGTACGTCCAGTAAATGCATGGGCGGTGAATTTTATCTTTTGAACTGGTGCTTGGATTACAAATCTGGTGGCACTATTGAATCTGTAGTGCCACGATTCTCTTATAAGAAACTTAACTTCGACCACAGTGGGTCGGGAGAAAAATTTAGTTTTTGGAATTTTTAAATAAAAGTTAAATAATAAGTAATTTTAATTTTAATTCATTTTTCTCCAACAGATGAGCGGCGGAAGTGGGACCAGTGACATTTGAATCCATTTAAAGGCTTGACTCATCAACTAGATAACTCAACCATTGTGAATTAAAATAGGTTCATTAATTCATTTAATGAACGTCATTAGCTCATCAATATGTTACTCTCCTTTCCACCTCCCATTAAAATAGAGATCGGGGTGGGGCTTGGGCATGGATTATTCAAGCGAGGAAACTCTGGTGAAGTCATGTGAAAACATCCATATGGATGATGAGATAGGATTCAGCAAGAGGTTATGAGCACCACCAAATCACAAACCGATGACAATAGTGAAGGAGGTTTCGTTGATCATCGTCAATGGATGTCTCATCCAGGTTGGCGGTTTATGTTTGGTTTTGGATTAAAAACATGAAATGAGTTTATTTAATCCTTAATGTTAGAAAAATATTCTTCTACTTGTTATCATATAAATGCGGAGGGTGCAGGCCAAACGAAAAAGTAAAGGACTCTCAGCCGTTTCGTTCATGTTGGGTTCTTTGGGAACATCTTTCCTCAATTATGATGGAAACGTGAGACATAGGGTCATGCAGTGACGGTGGTAATCTAGGAGCCTTGAACGTGCATACATCACCAAGAATGGGCCACCAAAGAATTTTTGGTGGCCCCCGGGATGAACCACCAGTGCGCTATACCCGCAGCGACTGGCGGTAGCCGAAGGAGGCCCGCGGCAACCTGCCGCGGGCAGTGGGGAGGTGACGGTTCGTCGCATGCTGCAGGGGCTAAAGCGGCCTCCCCAAGCCAGTCGTGTGGGATAAGGGAAGCGCCCACATGTGGTAGTAGTCATGGCTAGTGGGCCGCGACCGGAGGGGCGGCGGGGCCCCATGCCACGCCGCGTTGGCTGGAGACCGGTCAGCTATCTGGCCGACCATTGCATGTTGTTGGGTAGTGAACCACCGGCCAAATGAAAAGGACCCATGTCCTCGGGGCCATCTGGAGACATGGTTAGCCTTTAGGTGGACGTGGGATGGACGCGGGCCGACTGAATGAGCTGGACCCATATCCCATTGGGCCAGTACGGGTGTGTCGAGCACCACCCGGTGGGTCAGGACTACCGTGGTCCGGGACTGAGAACTAGCCGGGCCGACCCCGATGGGATGGACCCAATGAACCTGGACAACCCTTAACGGGATAGACCTGGGAAGGGTCAAGTAGACCCTAGGACCTGCTACGTTTGGCCAGCCTGACCGGGTCACACCGGGCCTAGACCCAACCAGACCACGAATAAAGAAACGCTCGTAAAGGAAAAACCAGGTGTCCGTTTGACACGCTGTCAGTGGCGTTGGGACCCCTTTTAGTAAGAGGTGCCTTTGGCATGTTCTTACAGGCCCAATCAATCCGGGATGGACAGATATGTGATCACCCTTGTTTCACTAAAAGGGGTGTAACTAACAGACCGAGCATCTGATCGACACACCATATGTGGAAAGGACCCTTATGACAATGCAGTCCTTTGGAGATACATTAAGTGATTTTCTATAGAGTTCAATGTGCAACTTGGGTTGGATCAAACTTGAATCCCACCGTGTCCTTTTTACAAAATCTCCCATTTCTCACAGACCGAGCATCCGATCGTCACGCTGTCTGTCACGTTGGGACCCCTATGACGGTGCAGTCCTTTGGGTATTGTATTTGAAGGACTTTGAACCATATGAAATATGACCGATGGATTGAGGATAAGATTCTTCTAGAGATCATGCATGCTTTGTGCGAGAATCTAGTGGTTGGCTATGACATGAAGAAGAAGAGCGACCAATACATGTTAGTATCAGAAACTCCAGTGTGGGATGATCTAGCTGCACGACTAATCATCCCTACCTCTATACCAGCAACCAATATGGGTCAGCACCAGCGACCAATATGGTTCAAAACCATCCACCAATACGGGTCAGCACCATCGACCAATACCGGTCAGCACCAGCGACCAATATGGGTTAGCGTCTAGCAAACAATACAGGTCAACATACAGTGTCTTATACGGGTCAGCAGTAGAGTTATGGTAGATAAGATTATCCGGATTTAAGACTAGTCATCCCTATCCTAGTAAACATGATTTTATACCATTAGATTGAGCTGTCTCTTATTCTTTGTGCTTCATCATTTAGATCATACTTGCGATATAACATTTGTGTTATTTTCTTGTGATGTTTTTCTTTGTGGATTTATGAGAGACCTTCGGGGGTCTCGGGGTCCCCTACTGAGTTGTTATACTCACCCTTACATGGGCTCCACCAGCACATGTGTGTCCAGTGTAGACTACTGACACTTTTAGGTAGACTTTGGAGGTTTGAGACTTTGTGGATCTTGGTGCAACATGAGCAGTCGAGATCCTCTTCTTTGAATTCAGACTTATAGCTACTACCCTTCATGTAGAGCTCCAGGGCAGATGTGATAGCTATTATGTTTTTTTTTGTTTCTATGGATTTTATTCTAGCCCACTGTTATCAATTTACAGTTTTACTTGTGGTTATACATTATTCTTGTGGTTATACATTACTTTTGTTGGTTTTTTACTTCAGTTTCCCTTTTTGATTGTGTATAGATCTCTAAGGAAATTCCATCTCTGTTCAGGAAAAGCCTTCAGGTGCTAGTAACCAAACCCTGGCCTATTGAATGTGGGCTAGGGGTTGGCAGCTCTGGGCCCCGTAGGATGGTTTGTGACACATCAGCTGTGTTTTAGACTATCATCAATACCATGTATAAAATTATGAAATATATTTGACTTCTATGAGTAACTAATTTTGTCGTTCTATCTCACGAATGGATTGGGTCTCATAGTTAGGAGAAACTGTGCATCCCAGGCTGCACAACATTCATAAACTGTTCAGTTACACATAGTGGAGACATGGGAGACCCATAGTTTGTTTTCAATAATGCGGAATAGGGCTCATGTCCATGTATTGATGCATTATTTTTGAAAAAAATCCCATATTTTTTTCTATTCATTATTAGACTAACTGTGTGCCAAACAATGTGATGTTCACCTTTGATGTAGTAACCGATACATGGTTGGCACACTTTTTGGCCAATAGTGAGGCAAAACTGTGCTCCCTTTTTTTATGATGCAAATTACATTTTCAACTAATTAAAAATTTGACATATTTTTTTATTCCATTATTCTCATTCCAGTGGACTAGCCCCCAACTCTCCTCCCATATCATTCAATGATCTTCAGTATAGGTTGGGAGATAACTCTCTCTTCCTTTATTGATTTAAAATCCATCGAAGACATTGGATTACTTACGGTGAGATCTCATATCTCATCCCTTCCTAATTAATTTTATCTTATTACCAATTTCATTATTTAGGTGGAATCTATATTTCCTTATTTTTAGGGTGTTGGACTGTTTCATAGATCTCATCCAACTAACTATGAATCTGAGGCCGATATCGAGCAAGGAGTCATCTACAACATTAATGTATGAGGTATCATCATTTTCCCCATGAGTTTTGCTGTCTAATATATATTTCATTGCGCCACATAGTTTCTTTTACCTACTAACCATTTTAGTGAGTTCATCATAATAAATTGATTGTTTCACCTTGATACAAGTATGTTAATCATTTTTAGTGGATTAGATGTTGTTTTTCTCAGTTGAGGACACCCCTTATGTGGTCCAAGATGAATTTCCATTTATGGTTAAATGTGAATGGTCCCAAATGGACTCATAGGTGTTCATATTATCTTTTATATTGAATTTTTCTTATAATATGAATTCTTAATTGATCTAATGGTACCTCCGATGTTCTTTTCCATCGTATACTTGGAATTTCTTAAGTAGTAAATTACCTTAATGACCATATAAACTTCTAAAATAATTATTGAGCAGTATAAATTTCATATCCATAATTTAGTAAATTGAATGGGTTGGAATCATGTGGAATGGATTAAATATGGTATTTCCTTTTAAGTTAGTGAATTGAATAGATGAAATTCAGTGAACTATAATGTATGGAAATTCAATTCCATCAATTTATTATTATATTAAATAGTCATTGTAAATTTTTTTCCTTGAATTAAATTAGACTTGACAAATGGGACATATGAGAGGTATTTTCTCATGAGTTATATAATAAACTATAAAAATCCTTATTAATATATATGGTCATAGTGAACATTACACATTACAGGTATTTCATTATGCTAAATGTAATGAAAATGATTACACCTTTATTGAAGTTGTGGTATGATGGTAAAGGATATTCTTTACCTGATGGTATCATTCTCCTATACATCATGTGTTAAGAATGATTTCTTAAATTATTGACAATAGATAGAGGTTAGTCTCGATGTTTTGTGTCCCTTGTTCAAGTGTTGGCATGATGGAACACACACCATATTGAGTGAAGAGGATGAAGTATCCAAATCACTAAGATATGTTGGGAATTTAACGTATTGCTGGAGACTATAGGCTCAATAGACTGGTCATGGATGTATGAGTTATAATAGGGTCAAGCTAGTAACAGTATTCCAGGTATATTTACACTTATGTCCCCACATAACTGGCTTTTATAGGTGGATTAAATATATAAATATACTATATATATTATTACTATATATATAGTGACTGGTCTAAAATTTATCCTAGAAAGTTTCCAAAGCTTGTAGAGGTGCCAATAGTCATTTTGCAACCTCTACACCATGTTCATTTTATTTAACATTGTCTATTAATTCATTTATGCATAAACATAGTTTAGTTATGAGAACTACTTGGATTACATGTAGATTCCATTGGTGGTGTCCTACTAATATTTTTATCTCACACCCTACTCAGGATGATTTTGGTACCATAGAATATTATCTTCCTTTTGATACTTTTAATTGAAATCATCATTATATTAGTATTTGATATTCTTACCTATAATTGGAGTATAAGAGTATATAACTGATCATACACTCGACATTGTAGTGGATCATCCTTTTATTCTTTTTAACATATTTTATTGCATGATGGTACTCAATTGCCTTATTTACCTTTCTTATATGTACATGTCGTGCATCCATGTACACACACTGCATGTATTGATTATTTTATTACTATGACTTGTTCAGTTTTCTATGCTACAACACATGATTATTTATTCTTTCTGTATATATCTGTTTATGTGTATGTATGTTTATGGTTGTATCTACACTAGAACTCTGTATAAGTTCCCAACCTTAAAACGTTACTTAATCTTCAATTTTAAATAAGAAAATAAATTATAACTCATTGAGGATCTTTTTGGGTTTAAAGTTTTATAGAATTAGGATAACATACATACATAACATACAAAATTTATATAAAGAGGACACTATTAAAAACAATTTCGATTTTTTTCAAAATATAAAACATTAAATCATAAAGTGTGATTTCTTTGACAATACTCCATATCTAACATCAAGAAACCCTTCTTTCTCTTACCCATCCTGATATCCTATGAAATGAATTTTAAACCCATGGTATGAGTATAAAACACATTAATTGATATAAAGATAGAAATCGTTAGTCAAGTGATAACATAAAAACCAATAAAACACATATTATAAAAACATGAATGCATAGAATACACATGTTTTTGCCTTGGGACATATTTACCATATTAATCTTACAATAACTATTACACATGGAATAACCCTTTTGTCAACTTCTTTATTCGAAGTATCCAATGTATTGGAGAGCTTTATGGGGCTCACCGGTCATATTTTGAGCTATAATCGGCACAACCCAACATATCGTGAGATATAAATGGGTCACCCCAGCATATCTTGAGATATAATGGGCTCAGACAAACATAAATATTGTCCAAGGAACATATCATGGAAATAATTTATCTTGAAATCATAATAAACCACTCATTCCATATACATATAAAAACATTCTTTTTGAAATGTATTAAAGAGAGTTTTAAAAGGCTTTTAAAAGAGAAGTCCCTTAAAAATATAATTAGAATGTAAATTAATAGAATGGATTGGATATGTGTATAAACTATAAATAAAAATAATAAAACATAATATAAACCTAAATTAATCACACCAATAATCTTAATACCACATAATGAATAGAGAAGAAGGTTAACCCAAATAATTGAAGTTTGGTTAAGAATTCCCCTACAACGGGTTTTTCATACATAAAACTTGTTTAAACCTCATGTATAATGTTTAAAAGAGTGTTATTAATATCTTACAGAAACATATCAATATGTATAATATCTTATAAATAATTTTATTACATCATTCCACCCTTAAATTGTTAGTATTTTGTTCCTTTATTTGTTTTGGGTTTGTTTCTTTACATTACTTCCATGAATGGTTAATGAAGGATGTTCAGGTCGATTGGAAGTGAAAATATTGAATTGGAATGGAATGGTATTTAAATATTTCAAAAACCATATGTTATACCATTTATCATTTTTATTTCTTAAATTATGATGACTCATAAGTTAAAATATTAATGATGTTCATTTAGATCATTTTAGTGGTTCTTTGATGATAACAGCCTCATTTTATGTTATAAATTAAAACCATGTGTCAAAAATAATTCTAGAACAATTGATGATAAAAAATAAATATATTTTAACATGTTTCATCCATAAAAATGATTTCATGACCATAATTGAATGAATTAATGTACATTAAAATCACATCGTCCATGATGTCAGTAATTTGACACCTCATGGACAATGTTTTTATTGCTTGAATAAGTGTGAGAGGAGAATAGTAATAATGATGAATTTTCCATGAACATGAGAACATCCAGAATATACATGATTTCTGTAGATTTCATTACTCTAGGGTAAAAACATGGCATGGAGAGTGAATACAAAAAGAAATGAACTCAAAATAAAAGATTAGTTGAGAAATCCCTTAAAAAAAATTCAACAGCATAACGGCTATGCAACAGGGATTTAGAAAACATTAAAATTAGAGGTGAAAAGGGTCACCCATTCAGAAATTAATAATAATACTTAATATATCAATAATAATATGAAAGTAATAACATGGTATGAATTCTTCAATTCAATACCTCATAAGAGAGAACATGAATGTAAAAAGAAAGAAGTCGATAATTCTCTTACCTTATAGAGTAACTCCCAAAACAAGATGGTTGGGACCTTGGGGGATTGAGGAAACATTGGGAGGACTAATAGGGAGGAAATGAGAACATATATTCATTGATGAAGAAATGGTAATGAGTTTAATAATGTAATGGGTCGGTATTTATAGAAAAAGTGAGATAATATTTTAATAATTTCAAAGGGACACCTTATTAGTAGTATTTGCAAAACCATGGGCTTGCCCATGGTATTTTCACATGGTATTATCTACTTGGGACACCACATATTTAATTTTAAAATACACAATTCGACTAGATTTATTACATCATTATTACAATATTAATTATGTCATTAACACACCGAAACTCAAAACTATAATTTTACTATTCACTAAAAAATCAATTGTTTCATAAAAAACCCAAAAAATCATCCTAACCATTTTTTGACTTGTAGAATTCAAAAATAAACACCATTTTTTAAAAAAAATCTAAATATTATTAATTTAGTTTTTAAATAAAATTGTACTTACTTAAAAAATTAACAATTTTAAAACTATATCTGTTTTTGTATCACATTGAAAATTAACCAATATGTCATTATCTTAATTCCATAAGAAAATAAAATAATAATAAAATTTACTATTCATTAGGGGCATATTATATTTCATATTACTATTCATAAAGGTATGTTACTATTCACTAAAAAAACAAGTTGGTTCCATCAAACTCTAAATAACTTACTAAACACAATTATAGATGCCTATATTTCAAAATTCAAAACATTGAAGCTGCAAAATTAAGTTTAAAGGCTAGTTATTTATAGCTACATAAAACAGATTTTCATGTATTTCATTTTTTTTATAAACACTTTGGTGTTACATTATCACCACCTTCTAGAAATTACATCCTTGCAATTTTATTTACATATTAGGAAACTGAGGGTACCTTTCCCACATAGCATTTTAAGACTCCCGTGATGCTACTTCTACCTTGTGGTTTCTCCACAAAACCACTACCTTAAAGATTACCTTATTTCACAAAACCTATTCACTTCGATCATGAATATGAACTAGTTTCTCTTCATAATAATGGTTCTCTTCCAGTAGAACATTTTCTGAGCTCAAAACATGAGTTGAATCTGGTACATACTTTCTCAACATCTAAACATGAAAAACATTGTGTACCTGAGACAAACTTGGAGGCAAAGCTACTCGGTATGAAACTAGTCCTACTTTCTCTAGCATTTTAGAAGGTTTGATGAACCACATAGTTAGATTCCTTTTCTTACTAAAACACATCAAACATTTCCAATGAGAGATTTTAAAGAAAACATGGTCACCTACCTCGAAATAGAAGTCTTTCCTTATTTTATCTGCATTACTTTTCTGCCTTCTCTGAGCAGTTCTCAAGTACTGCGGGATCATCTTCACTTTCTCAGCCACTTCCTCTAATAATTCAGGTCCCATCAACTTCCATTCCCTGATATCATCCCAAAAAGATGTAGTTCGACACTGCTTCCCATACAATGCCTCAAAAGGTGCAATCTGTATAATGAAATGGAAACTGTTATTATAAGAAATCTCAACTAAAGAATGAGATTGATCCCAACTAAACTAGTATTCCATTGAACAAGATAAAATCATATAATCAAATTTCTAAATTGTTCACTCTGCTGCCCATCTGATTAAGGATGAAATATTGTATTGAAATTTAATTATGTGCCCAATGACTTATGATGTCCCTTCCAAAAGTCATAAGTGATCCTGGGATCCCAGTCAGAATTCAATAGAAAGAGGAACTCCATGTATCATGACAATATCTTTGAGGTACATTCGAGAAAGTTGATCCAAAGACATTGCATCTCAAATATAAAGAAAATTTTAATATTTTTCAGCTAATAAACAGTAACACAAATTGCATTGTTACCTAAAGAAGTCTTTTTTAATCCCACCGCAAAGCCTATGGATAAATTATCTCATGTACACTCTAGCATTGGGAAGGGTTGAAGAATCCCCTTTGGTAACTGTTAGTCTTCTTTAACCTATTGACATGTCAGGAAATTCATAGTAAATTCAGAAATATCCCTTTTCATTCTATCCCACCAGTAATACTCTCGATGGCCTCTATACATCTTAGTACTCTTAGGATGAAATGAATATGGAGAACTATTATCTTCACCCAACAATTCTTTCTTCAACTGGGAATCACAAGGAACACACAACCTTTTACCTAATTTTAAAACACAATCTTTATCAAGGATAAATTCTGGAAACATTCCCATTTTAACCAATTATACCTTTTTCTATATCTCATGGTCTTCCTTATGTTCTTGATTAATTTTGTCTGATAACAATGACTGCAATGAAACCTGAATCAAAATAGATTTATTCCCTACACAGGAATCTTCTAATCCAAAATTCATCAAATCATTAACCAAGGGATCATGTTCCAATCATAACATGATTAATGATGCCTGATGTTATCGACTCAAGGCATCCTCTACTTTTTTTTCTTTTCCGGGATGGTAATTGATCATCTAATCATAATCTTTTATCAGTTCAAGAAATCTTCTTCTGCCTCATGTTTAATTCCTTCTGAATGAATATTTAATTTAGAATTTTATGGTCAGTATATATTTGACATTTGGATCCATATAAATAGTGCCTCAAAATTTTGAAAGAAATAAACACAACTGCCAATTTCAAATAATGTGGGAGATAATTTAACTCATGAGGTTTTTTTTGACATGAAGCATAATCAATTTTCTGATCATTCTGCATCATAACACTACCATGTCCCTTCAATAAAGCATCAATCTAGATCAAAAACTCACCATTTCAAGAAGGAAAGGTCAAAATTGGAGCATTCACCAATCTCTTCATCAATTCTTAAAAATACATCACATTCTTCTATTAAAAAAAATTCAACCCTTTTCTTGTTATCTTCATTAGCGGGGGTAGATAATAATGAAAAGTTTATAACAAAACATCAATGTTCACCTACTAATCCATGAAAACTACAAATCTATTTACCATTTATAGGTCTTTGCAATTCATCAACAACTTTTGTTCATGTAGGATCTAATATTATTCCATTCTTATTTATAATTTTCCCTACAAAAGAAATCGGTTGTAACTAAAAAAGGCACTTGTTAAAGATTCCATATTGTTTCTTTTCCTTCAATGTTTGAAAAATAAACCATATATGTTTTTCATGCCCCTCTTTACTTCTAGAATATACCTGAATGTCATCAATAAACACAACAACAAACTAATCCAAGAACTCATAAAATATTCTATTAATAAGATCCACGAATACATAAGGTGCATTAGTTAACTCAAAAGGCATAACAAAAAATTAAAAATTACTATATCTAGTATGGAACACAGTCTTCATGATGTCTTCATGCTTTACCTTCTACTAATTGTACCCCGACCTCAGGTCTACCTTCAAAAAATACTGCTCTCCCTAGAGTCGATCAATAAAATCAAGAATATGAGGAACAAGATACTTTTTGTAATAGTAATGTTATTCAAGGCTCATTAATAAATGGAAATTCTCCTTGAACCGTATTTTTTCTTAACAAACAAGACAAGAGCGCCCCATAGTGAAGTTCTAGGTCAGAGAAAGCCTTTATAAAAAAAATTGTGCAATGGATTTTTTTATTTTAGAAATTCCATTTGGTCTATTCAATATGGTGGTTTAGAAACTTTCTTAGTATCAAGAAAAAATTCAATAGTAAAATCAACCTATCGATTAGGAATAACACAAGGCTAATCATCAGGAAAAAAATCCATGTATTCATTTACCACTAGTACATTGTTAATCTTGATAGTTCGCTTATCATAAAAAATATGAGCAAGAAAATGTTTATTTCCATCCGTTATCAGTTTTTGGATTCCAGATATGTTATTAATGTTATGGGTTCATTCTTGTACACAAAATGAAAATATTTCTGAAAAACAACTTTTTTCCCTTTAATCTATCTTAGCATGATAAAAAGATAGCCAGTCCATACACAGAATAACGTCAAACTCTATTAGAGGCCAAACAGCAAGGTTTTCATGTAGATTATATCCATAAACAATGATAGGAAGATTATTATAATTTCTTTTTTCCCTAATATTTCCTTGAGTTATTTTTACCATGATATCTGGTTTGATTTCATGAGGTGGAATTCCATATTTTTCTAAATATTTCTCAGAAATGAAGGAACGTGTAGGCCTTGAATCAAACAAAACATTTGAAAATATCTCAAAAAAAAGAAATGTACATGATACCACTTCATTTGATGGATCAACATTTTCTGAAGTGGTTGCAAAAGATTTTATCAAACCCCTCTATTTCCAATCTTGTTGAATCCCAGCATAAGTAACTAGCTTTGGACAAACATTAGCAAAATGACCCAATTCCATACCATTAAAGCATATCACCATAGGCTTCCCATTAATTTTCATATTGTTTTACTTTCACTCATGATACAAGTTTCCAAACATTCCACATTGGTATCATTTCCCATAATTTAGTAGACATTCACTAGGATGTGTTTTACCACAGTTTTCACAAGAAGGGAAATTCATTTTTTTACCTCCAGGCTTCTTTGATGAGTTCTTCCCCACTATCTTCCAACACTACCAAATCTTATTATTGTCATCACAGGGACTATATGTTTCCAAAAACAACTTCTCAACTTTTTCAGCACAACAAACAAGCCTTTCTTAGCTTTTAATCAATATTGAGGAAAATGCCTTTCTCAAAAACGGTTTCAATCCAGAGTAAAATCTTTTAATTTTACTTTCAAGATCCTGAGTAAAATCCGGTACATACCTATCCAGTCTTGTAAAATTGTATTCATATGCTGCCACATAATCATCATCTATTTGATTCAGTTCGAATAATTTTTTCTCCATTCTTAGTCGAACAGATTTGGAATAAAAAATCAAGAAAAAGACTCTTAAAATCATACCATTCCAAACTATCAACATCATATCTTCCTCTCGTATTCTCTACCAGATACAACCACTGATTGGATTCACCTTACAAATGATAAGTTGATAATATTACATTTTGACATTATGAACATCCATTGAAATTAAATATCTTTTCTTGATCATTGATCCATACTTCATCTATCACTGGATCTGCAGCTCTACTAAATTCTAGAGGATGTTGCCTCATAAAATGCTCCACAAAAGATATTTTTATTCGTGATAGATCATTTTCCTTCTTAGAATGAATACCACTACCATATATTTATTGGGTAAATTGATCCATTTTTGTCACAAACTACTTAGTTTCATTTCCCACCAGTTCAGGCTGTAGATTCGGACAGAAATCAGTATCTTGGTGCCTTCCTACTTCAGAATCCATGTTTATTCTATGGACAACCATTCTAAACCAACATAAGTTATATGAAGAAACATTTTAATCCTTAAGTTCTATAACATTTTAAATTAATCATAGAGTAATAATCAGTTATGGTATTCTTTAAATATCACCACAACCCCTAAAGTTATCAAAACTATCCTCTAATGCCAACTATAAGCACTTGGCCTTAAAGCATTACTTAATCATGAATTTTTAATAAGAACATACATTATTACACATTGGGGATCTTTTCATGTTTATTGTTTTAAGGAATTGGGATAACTTATATACATAACATACCACATTCATACAAAGAGAACACTATTAAAAACATTTTCCATTTTTTCAAAATATTAAACAATAAAACATATAGTGTAATTTCATTGACAAGACTCCATATCAGACATGATGAATCCATTTTTTATCTTACCCAACCATATATCCAATTAAAAACTTTTTAAAAACATTGGATGAGTGTCAAACTTAGTAAGGGATATAATTATAGAAAGCGTTAGTCATGTGATAACAAAAAACCAAAAAAACCATATAATAAAAACTCGAATGCATAGAATAATCATGTTGTTTATTGGGGAAATTTTTACCATAACACTCTTAAATTCACCCTTATTCATGTAATAACCCTTTGGTAAGCATCCTTCTCCGGATTACCCAATGCATTAGAGAGCTATAATAGGGCTTAGTCGTCATATCTTGAGCTATAATGGGCTCAACTGAACATATCTTGAGCTATAATGGGCTCATCCCAACATATCTTGAGATATAACGGGATAAAACAAACAGAAATAATGTAAAAGGATAATATAATTCTAATAACTTATCTTGAAACCAGAATAAACCACTCATGCCATATATATATAAAAAACATTCCTTTTGAAATTTATTAAAGAGAGTTTTAAAAAGATTTTAAAAGGAAAATCCCTTAAAAATATAAATGGAATTTAAATTAATAAAATGGATTGGATATCTGTATAAACATTATATACACATAATATAACACATTATAAAAACAATTCATCACACAAACAATATTAATACCACATAATGAATAAAGAATAATGTTAACCTAAAGAATGGAAATTGGGTTACGAATTCCCTTACCTCAGGATTGTCTTACTTAAAACTTTTTAAAAACTTTTGTATAATAGTAAAAATAGTGTTTTTAATATATTAATGAAAAATATACATATTTATAATATTTTATACTATAATTTCATTACATTACTTCACCCTTTAATTGTTAGTATTTTGTTCCATGCATTGTTTTGTGTGCATTTCTTTACATGATTTCCAGGATTGGTTCATGATGGATGTTCTTTTTGATTGGAAGTGAAAATATGGAATTTGAATAGAATGGTAATTAAATATTTCCAAAACCATATGTTATAACATTTATCATTTTATTTTTTTAATGAGGATGATTCATAACTTAAAACATTAATGATGTTCATTTAGATCATTTTTGTGGTTCTTGGATGATAACGACTTCATTTTGTTTTATAAATTAAAACCATGAGTACAAAAGAATTCCAGAACCATGGATGAGACATAATACATATAATAAATCGTGGTTAAACCATAAATTTTTTTTCATGACCAGACTTGAAATAATTAATGTAAATTGAAATCACATCATCCACGATGTCGGTAATTCGACACATCACGGAAAAAGTTTTTATTCAATGAATAAGTGGGAGAGGGGAAGAATAACGATGGTGAATTTACATGAACATGAGAACAACCAGAATATACATGATTTCTAAAGATTTTATGACTCTAGGGTAAAATCATTGGATTGGGAAAGAATAAAAAAAGTAACTCAAAATAAAAGAATGGTTGAGAAATCCCTTACAAAAAATCAGTAGCCTAACGATAATGCAACTGGGTTTTAGAAAATAGTAAAATGAGACAGGACAAGGTTAAACCATATATAAATGAATAATAATACATAATAGAGAAATAATAATACGAATATAAGAACATGGAATGGATTATTGAATTCAATACCTCATAAGAGAGAACTTGAATGGAAAAAAGAAAGAAGTTGATAATTCTCTTACCTAGTAGAGTAACACCCAAAACATGATGGTTGAGACCTTGGGGGCATGAGGAATCCTTGGGAGGAAAACATGGGAGGTAAGGAGACCATAACATGTTTTATAAAGAATTTTAAATGAATTTAATTAATTACTGGGTCAGTATTTATAGCGAAAGTGAAGAAATATTTTAATAATTTCTAAGGGACACCTCATTAGTGGTATTTACAAAACCATGGCTTGCCCATGGTATTTTCCCATGGTATTAGCCACATGGGACACCTCACATCTTATTTTAATCCACACAAGTCTAACAGATTTATTACATCATTCTTACATCATTAATGATGTCATTAACACAACAAAACTCAAAAATGTATTTTTACTATTCAACGAAAAATCAACTATTTCAGAAAAATCCAGTAAATTTACCCTAACCATTTATCGACATGTATTAGTCAAAAATGAACTCCATTTTTAGAAAATAATTCTTTAATTTTTATTAATTTAATTTTTAAATAAAATCATACTTAATTCAAAAAATAACAATTTTAAAATTATTACTGCTTTTATATCACATTGAAATTTTTTCCAAGATGTCATTATCTTAAATCCTTAAGAAAATACAATAATAATACAATTTAATATTCATTAGGATCACATTACTATTAATATTACAATTCATGAAGGTATGTAATTCTTCCCCAAAAATACATGTTTGTTCAATTAGACTCTAAATAACTTACTGAACACAATTGTTGATGACTATTTTTTGAAATTCAAATGATTAAAGCTACAAAATTATGTTTAAAGGCTTGTTATAAATATCAATTTAAAAAAAGTTTCATGAATTTCATTTATTTTTTTAAAAACTTTGGGTGTTAGACTCTGATGTTGGGGTATAGTTATCCGACCGTACCACTTTTACATCGTCACAGCTATTCAGCAGCCTCTAGCATACGAGAAGGCGCGCATGAGGTTTTTTGACCCACCAGAATGGGGAATGAGTTATGTGGATCCTCAATATGGATGTTACAAAGTTGTATCATACAATAAAATTTTCCATTCCTTACATGTTTGGGTATTTTACAAGAGACTACGAGTTAAGGGAATTTCAAATTTACCCTGTTCATGGACGTAGAAAAACTGTGTTATGGGGAATCCCAAATTACCTTGGATGAGAAAATTTTCTTACAAATTGTGCCATTTATTGTTGATAAAACTTCACCATTTTGTGACTCACTGTTTTATTTTTTTACTAGTATTGGTATTATGTGAATAATAATTCACTACCATGGCCCCTTAAAATGAGTGTACTGAATTATGTGCAACATTATAGGCACAATAGAAATGACAGTCCTTGAATTTTTCCATGCCACATTTATTTTTAGCATGAAATTTCCTATTAAATATTGTTATTTTGTTGAATATGTATTATATTTTGATACAAAAAATCATATAGGTAATGGAAAACATAATTAATACTTAATGTTCATTCATTAACCTCATAGTTTTTTCTTACATACGTTAAAGAAGACACCATAAGGAGTCAGTTGTGGAACATTGAGTCATGGACCGTTGGTCGGAAGGGCTGGAACGTGTTTTGGAATTGGGTAAGTGGATGCCATATTTTTGTTCAGAAGGTGTATAGTCCCTTATAAATTGTAAATGGAAATCCCTTTAACTAAACCACTAATGGTTGTGTAAATGAAATAATAATAACCAAAATAAATGTTTACAGAATTTAGAGTGAAATTTGATATCCTTTAATTATGAAAAAGGCACATGGAACCAAAATCATCCTCATTAGTGGATAGATTGGGAGTCTCTTACATTCATATATCCTCTTATAGTATCTCTCTATCACCCATTCTAGCATTTTTGAACAGGAATAGGTGCTTGCTATTTTTTAATAAGAAGTATTTATTGCTTCCTTATTTTTCAATATGCAATCAATTTAGTTTCATAAATATCGTGTAAGGTGTGTGTTTGGAATTGTAGTATCAATCTTCCATGACATCATACAGTAACTTTACATGATGGCGGTGATGAACATGTTCTTGAGAAGGTGAGCCTGGATCCCCAAGTTATCCCTCACGCACTACAACCGATCGAACCTCATACAATAACTATTATGGGAACTGACAACTAGTTCTAGGAGGGCTTCCTTAGTATGTTGTAGTAATTGTAAGGAATTATTCAACCTTCATAGATCATGGTAGAGTTGACCGGAGAATTCAAGTAGTGTCATCCTCTCACCTTCTTAGGGGATGGTAGACCAAAGGCTGCTGAGGCCTGTCCTAAAGTTGTTCAATCTATATTATATCATATAGAGATGCCTCTAGAGTGAAGGTTCAAACATGCTGGGTATATATTATATGATTATACTATGTATTGATGTGATGTAATCACCCATGCAGATCAAAATAAAGATAGGTTCCAGGAAGATTTACAGATGATCTTCTCGGACTATTTCATTCTTCAAACTCTATGGATTGAAAGATCTTGATAAATGATTAACCAATAGTTGTGAATTTTTTCTATTATGGAATAATCTTCTGTTACCAAGATCTGGAATGGATCACTCATTATCTAGAGTGTTATGATTTTATGACTTTCATGTGATTCATGGATGGACTGGTTTATGCCATCTAGTTTTAGGTCAATGTATTTTGATTGATGAATATTTCTGAAATCATCAACTAGTATATTTTGAAAGAATGAAACATGAGGGAAGATGATGGTGTCTGTTGGGTGGGTTCGATAGATAGATCTACTAATGGTTCTCCATAGGGTAGAAAGATATGTTTTGAGGGAACTCTTAGGGGTAGAAACAGTTAGGAACCTAATAAAGATAGTTTTCTAATATTTCACTAGTGTGGGAAGCTAGTACACATGAAGCTTTAGTTCACATTGGATGTAGTAGAATGAAGAGGTTATAGAAGGATATTCCATATGTAGTGCTTCTATAGGACATTCACTTTGAGCTTATTGTGTAGGTATCTACACCCACTCCATAATTAGGAGTGGGGCCAATATGATCACATTAGGGAGGTAGCTGAAATAACATAGGCCGCTGAAGCCAAGGTGTCGGTCATGGTAGTGGTAGTAAGAATCTTTCTTATCTGTGGTAGTAGATAAGGCACATTTGAAGAATTATAAATGTGACACAGTGTCGAGACATAAGACTGTTACATCCAGTTTAGCCTACATCAGAAAAGAAGAGAACTAAACCTTCTACAGTTTGAGATAAAATTCATGTAGCCTCTATTTTAGTGTCTACTTTATTTGACATAGGCATGTATCACCCTTTTATATATGAGGAAATCATTGATTTTTTTGGCTTTGAGAAAGAGAACATTCATAGAATTAAGATTCTACATACCCCATCAGGCATTTAATCATATGTTGTTCACCATTGCAATTATTATCCACTTGAGATATGCAGAAAATATTCATAGGGAATCATTTCATCGTCAACATGATGGTCTATGACTTGATCATAATAATAGACTATGTAGTAACTTATTGATCCCATATAGATTTCTATCATAGGAGGGTGACATTTACATCACCAGAGGGCATTATGAATGTGCATAAGGGTGAATGTGATGTCAATGTGATCCAAACTCAACCAGAGTAGTGGAGGATGAGTAATGTGACAGTGAAAATCGATGGAGTTTTCCTGGATTAACAAGTGTATAGTGTGATTTTTTTCTCAAATACTGGAAATTTTTTGTTATTTCATTCATGATAAAATCTATAAACTTCCTCTGATACTAGATGGTGAATTTACAATCTAGATTGTTCATTGAGTCACAACAGTGATAATTTCTCCATATATGATTTAACCTATTTATTTCTTAGAATTCAAGAAGTAGTTGGAGGATTTGGAGGATAATTGATTTATAATCCTAATAAATTCTACTTGATTTTCAACATATACGATTCTCCAAGGTGGAGGATGGTACCCTCAGACTCTGTGTGGATTGCGATCATTTGAACCAACTCACCATAATCAACCAGTATCCACTGCCTATAATTGATGACCTCATTGATCACCTTTGAGTTGAGATAGTATTTTTAATGATATATCTATGTTTGGGCTATAGGCAGGTCTCAAAAATACATTACATAGTTTTAATGATCATGTATGATATATATGAGTACTTGTCCATTCCATTCGAACTTACAAACACCAATGTATTTTTTATGTTTCTTAAGGATTGTGACTTCCACCCATATCTGGATTAATTAATTTATGTATTTATTGATTATATATTAGTTTATTAATGCTATGTATGTGACCTTGAAACCCATATTGATATCATGTTGAGTATAATGAAAGATAATATTTTCTATGCTAAGCTTATTAAATGCCACTTTTGAATTATATAATTCCACTTCTAGGGTTACACCATATTAAGGTTATGTGTTGTTGTTTACCCAAAGAATGCGGGAGATATAGTTTATTCATAGAATCATAAGAAAGTATTTTATATCCATATTTTCTTGGATATTTTAAAATATTATAGAGGCGTCATCCAGGATTTATCCTACCTCACAGTGCCACATATGGTATTGACAATGAATGATGTGAAATTAATATGTTAAAAAGTTTTTAAATAATGATTTTAGGGGTTGAAGGGTCATTTGAATTAGATATGATACTGATTCTTCCTCATCTTGAAAGAATTTATATTTTATATTGTGATTCATTGAGTTTTAGGTTTGGAGCTATTCTGATGGAGGAAAAACGAATCATCGTTTATGAGTCTCATCAGTTGGGGCCTTATGAGAAGAATTACAAGACAAAAAACAATGATATAGGTGGTGTATTTCATGAACTATGTTGTTTTAGACATTATATACAAGGAAATTTTTTTTGGTGTACTCTAATAATGAAATACTCAATTACAACTTTTCAAATTTGTATGAAAGTATCATATTGGTAAAGTGAATTAAGTACCTACATTTGTTTTGATTATGAGATATCCAACACTCTTGGTAAAGAAATGTTATCTCGAATGATTCGATCTAGTTGAAATATACTCTGGAAGTTTAGGAATCCAGTGGAAATTGATTAATCATGGACTTATTCTTATAGATTCATTTTTTGGTTCAAGAGAATAATTGTCATTCTATCATCTCAGCCTCAGTGGTAACCTCTAATCTCATGGAACAAGTGTGTACAAAGAATCTATCTAATCATGACGACCTTGTCCTAAGGGAATGTGTCTCATATGCCGATACATGTTTAGGTTGTACTATGTATGGGGAAGATACTATAAAATTCCATGGGGTTGTGTGGGTCCAAATATAAATTAGAGAGAATATAATATAAGAATTATACCACTCAACATGGGTGGTTCACCTTACTCTCTCTAAAATGTATCTGGATCTACGTCACTAGTATTGGTGTCCTGATAAGAAACAGAATAATGACGGATTCATCACTTTCTATTCCAACTGTCAACATGAGGAGGAAAAACATCAATTATCAGAAGATATTTCATATATAGTGTCCATTCCTAGGTATAAATGGGATGAATTTTTGATATATTTCATGTTTGGTCTACTGAAATCACCTAATAGAAATGATACAATGTGGATTTTCATTTTTTTTCTTTATTATTACAAAACTATTAGCTATATGTGATACCTTTTTGGTAAAATGGATAAGAAGTATGTAATTCAGGGAGAATGTAAGTCTTCGTGGAGGTCATTGATATGTCAATTTTGATAGAGATTCTCTCTATATGGAATTGTACTTGCGGGGGTTGCAGAATACCTCAGATGCATAGGTGCATCTGAGCAGTAACTATCACCCATAGACTGTTGAATAGATGGAGCATACGATTCATGTGGTAGAGGAAATGCTCTGTGCATGTGTCTTTGACATGGGGGTTCCTAGGAGAAACACATTCAACTCATTGAGTTTTCTTAAAATTAATGATTTCATGTGACCTTCGAGATGGCTCTTTATGAAACCTTATATGATATTCCTTTCTGTTCAACTTTTTACTTGCTAGAGTTAGGGGAGGTAGCTTTTCTATGACCAAGTCTAATGCAAAAGACTACAGAACAGGTCCAGCTGACCAGAAAGAACATGGTCAAAGCTCTTTCCATACAGTAGTCAGACAACAACAGACACTATAGGCCTCTTGAGTTCAATGTCAAAGAATGTTTTTTCATGTGAGTGTCACCCAGGATGGGGAATATAAGTTTTTAGATGAAATGTAATATCTCACATCTGGTAGTTGGACCCATTGGGGTTTTGAAATAGACTAGACCCGTGACATACTAATTGGATCTTCCTTAAAGATACCAATCTATGCATAATGTCTTACACATTTAATAGAAAATCCAATTATTCAAGACCGTACACATATCATTCATCCAGATGATGATGATATTGATGTAGATTATTTATTCAAGGAGTATCTCATTCATATTTTTTATTAGAGTGTGATGAAACATTGAGGCAGGATGGATCGAATGGTATGGGTGCTATAGACGCACGATTTGGAACATGACACGACATTACAGTGGGAGTATTATATATGAGGTTATTAGTTTAACGCCTTTCATACAATGAATCTATACCCTATGAAGTCCATATTAGGGATATGTTTCTATAAGGAGGAGAGGTTGTAATGTCCAGTCATTTCATTAATGTAAGGATCATTTTGTTTTGGTTAAAATTCCATTAAAATGCCCAAACAATGAAAATTACCCATGTTGTGAAGGTCTCAGGTGTGTCAAGGGCCCATTAAAAACCTAGAGTACAAATTTGGGAAAAATATAATGGGTTTTATTGTTAGAAGATATAATGTCACAAAGCTAGCATAGTTTTCCTAAACCATTCATTTGCAGATAGTGGAGATCAGTGGGTTTCATGGTTTGTCTACAAAAATGTGACCCAAGATGCATAACCATGTGTTGCTAAAGGCTTTTTGGACAGAACCCATTCAAATTATCTACTCTTGGTAAGAAGAATTGTTATATAAATAGTGTGATATAACCCTTTGATGCAATAAATATCATATGATTGGCGCACCGTTTGGAAAATTGTTAGGCAAAACCATGGTCAATTTTCTAATGATTAAATGTCCAATTTTTATGTCATTAAAACTTTATCATTTTTTTCCTCCCCCTTTATCATTCCATCAGACAATCCCCCACGTCTCTGCCCATAGCATTCTAAAATCATCAATTATGAGATGAAGATAAATCCCATTCTCATTTCCCAATTCAAGATCCATCAAAGGATTTTGATTCCTTATGGTGTCCTCTTGAATTTTCACTCTTCCTGTATAAATTTATCTTCATATCCATTGTGGTATTTAGGTGAAACATTATTTTATTCAATTTCATGGACCTGGAACGTTTCATTGATTTCTTCTTACATACAATAAATCTGAGGCTGATATCATGCGAGGAGTCATCTACATCATTGAGGTAAGTGCTTTATTCATTTTACCCAATATTTTTTTATGTCTCATAGCTATTTCATTCTTCCACACATAGAATTTGGCTGTGTTCCCACTTTTTATTGATTTATTCATATTAAAATTATCCATTAATTTTATACATTCTTTTTGGTCTTCATATAGTGGATTTTTGGTTGTAGATCGGATTTATGGACACCCCATGGGTGTTGCAGGTTGAATTTAATATTATTGTAAAACAGGTACATGCCTGGATTTCATCATAAGCATCATACTTATATTTTAAGTTGAATTTATATTATAATATGTTTTCTTAATTGAACCAAGGGTACCTATCATGTGATTGGAAAACCTATACTTGGAAATTCACTTGTAGGAAATTCCATTATTTTCCATTTCATCTTCTAATGGACCCATTGAGCCATATTAACTTACTTTCTATGGTTTAGTAAATTCAATTGGATGGAATAATATGGAATATATTTTATATGATGTTTAATATTTATTCAATGAATTGAATAACTGAAATTAAAAGTACTAGAATGGGGGGAAATGACACACCTTTTTTTAATGTTATATTAAATTCTCTTTGTAAATTGTAAGGATGTAAAGGAAACTAGACTTCATAAATGGGACATATGATAGTTATTACCATAGTTGTTGGATTATAAAATTGAATTTTATTTGTTAATATATATGAACATGGTTAAAATGATACATAAGAGTTTCTTCCTCATAGTAAATGTTATGAACATTATTACACCATTATAGAGGTTGTGGTACAATGTTTAGTAATATTTTGAACATGATAGTATCATGCTCCATTAAACCAGGTGTTAAATATGACATCTCACACCATTTAAACTAGTTGGAACTTGGGCTCGATGCACCAGATCCCATGTTGGAGTGTTGAAATGACCACACACTAACCATATCTGGTGATTATAATGAAGTCACCTGCTCATTAGCAGATATAGAGAATGTATGCTATTTCTAGAATTTATATACTTGTTGGACTGGTCATGGATGTTTGAGTTGCACCCTAGTCCATCAACCAACTAGTATTCCAGTTATATAGACACTTATGTATGAACGTACTTCGTTTATATATGTTGATGAAATATATTACTACACAATATATATTATCACTATATAAATAGGGAGTAATCAAACATTCATAATATCCATGTGTTGAAGTATCTAGAGTAACCAAGTGTCCTATAAGAACTTGAGGGGCCTTTTTTATTTTATTCCTCATTTTAAATTATTTAATTTATACCTACAGATTGTTTAGTTACTATCACTACAAGGATTTTCTGTAGACACCAGTGGTGGTGGCCTAATGAGATTCTTATTTCACACCATACTCAAGATTCATTTGGTACACGAGAAGATTATATGTTAATAGGTACTGTTAAGAGAAATATCCCTCATACTGGTCTTTAATATGATTAGTTATAATTGGATCTTAAGAGAATGATTTTATGAATATTCTTGATATAATAGAAAATAAGGATTTTTTTTATTTTTAAATTCTTTTTTATCCCTATTGAATACATGTCCACTTTTCCTCTTTTTTATATCATCATTTCGTGCATCAATGTAGGGAATCTACTTTTGTGGATTTTTTATTAACATTTTTCAGTTACTTATAATTCTAAACTTGATTATTTATACGATCTATTTATATATTCTTCCATTTTTTAATGATTATGGTTGTATCAAATATTAAACACTCAAATTATGGTATAATATCCCCCATACCACTTTTACACCATTGCTTCTAGTTGGCAGCCTTTGGAATATAGGGAGAAGTTCTTAAGGTCAAGTGACCCACCATATTGGGAAATTGGTTAACTAGATCCCATGTCTTGATGCTACAAATGCAATATATGATTTCATGGCTATGAAGAATCAGGTTTTCCTCCCACATATGTATTCATTTGTGGTATACATTATTGGTGACCTCTCAGTTTATTCTCTCCCATGACATGACCCTGCCTACCATCATGAGATCATGTTGAATATACAAAGAGAGAATCATATATGTGTTATTCTCACCAAATTTCATTTTTGGATTGATAATGTAAACTTCCTGGGTCATATAATTTTAGAGGTAGTCATATCTATTGACCAATATAAGGTTATCATTGTAGTTTCTAGGGAAAATCCCCAAAAAATATTTTTAATATGTTGTTTCTAATGATTAACTTCCTATTAAAGGTGATTATTCTAGATTTAGAAACACTATTTTTCTATTCCTGGAAACATTAATATGTAAAAGTGATTCGAATCCTTTGAATCATGTCAAAAATCCTTTAAAGTGTTTAAGGGTGTCCTAACATGAACATTGATCCAAATTCTTCTAGTGGAATGAAAAAGATATATTATTTTCTATAATTCTTTAGGAATCGGTAAAGGAGAAGTCTTAATTTTGGTAGATCAAGTTTTGGTGTATGTGTCCCTCCATATAATACCTCATGAGTGCAGATAACTACAAAAAACATGATCTAGTTACAATGTATCTTGCTTTACATTGTTATAGGAATTTTCTTTTAGGTGAGTAGTTCATAGTTTACACAGATAAAACAAGTCTCAAAATAAATATCCTCATAATGGGACCAAAATATGAGGTTGTGATGGTTGGTATAATACCTATAGTTTCTAGACTTCAATAAATCTTATACACTATTATAGGGTAATGTCATAGCTATTAATTTGAGTTAGAAGACTTAGACACAGGCCATCCTAGATTCCATCTAGGAGTGGTAGTTGATGGATTTTTATTTTAAGATGCACATGGTGGTTCAAAAACATCATTGAATGTCTATTTATCATATCTACCAATGAAATCATCTTTTATGGTGTGGGTGAAGATAAGACAACTACTCGATCTAGAAATACTCATCCTGAGGGAGAGTTTATAAGGTATAAACTTTCCACCTAGTTGGGTTTCTTATTTGAATGAGACCTTTCTCTATTGTGGTTTAATGTGGGAGGCTACTAGTATTTGGGAAGAACTGATGTAAGAATATAATTGATCTATTTGGGATGTTCACCGTAAGATTACCATGGTTTTTCAAGACACACAACACAAATATTTTTTGTCTGGTTTGAAGAGATAGATTTCAGGTTTCATCAATATTTTTTCGATCTACTAGTAGGTGAAGGACATACACCACCATCCTTTGAAGCTTCTATATCATTTATCCATTTTTAATATGAAATGTGTCAACCTAAAAATTGATTTCATGAATGTCATACTACGATATTCTTGAGTATGTGATGAAGTATGAGTGATCACTAACAGTTTGAACAAGTTCACATGGTTTATAATGATCTAGATGACCTTCTCAGTTATTGAACATAAAAGGATTTATATCATAGACATTATTCACCCTCTTGGTGCTCCCAATTATATCATTTAGGACTGAGAATACAAGAGTAAATAAAGTTTCTAGAAGGTTCTAAAGAAGGATCTAGGTTCACATGTGATAATATGTACAACATACTCCCTTAAACCAATGGGCACTCTGAGAAAACAATATGGGTGTTAGAGGACATTCTTCAAGCATCGGTCCTTGATTTTAGAGGCACGTGGGAGAAAAATATACCTATAGTTCAATTTTTATATAATAATATCTTTCTGGACTTTACAGATAGTGAATATAATAAATATGGTATACTATAGTTTTCATAAACATTATAGGTACAATTTCATGTATGACATATTCCACTTATCATTTCATTACCAATATCATGTTGAAAATTTTCATTAATTTTACACTGAGGACATTGAGATAGTTATGAATGCATCATTAATGAAGTATATAATTTTTATTATTTATTAGAGCTTTAAATATATATGAGGATGTTTAGTTATAATAGTCTATGTGATATGGTTGCACAAACAAGTACAGTATGAGACCTCAGTGTGGTAGGGTGATGTACGTTCCTAATGGATGGAACTTTTCACAAATGTTGTTTTGTCACCCTCAGAAGAGAAACACAAGGATGATTTTTTATATATGGATGGTTGTAATGTCTTGGATTTTTAGAGAACTATATACTCTTAGGATACTATTATAAACCTATAATTTTATGATTATAATGTTTTATAAGGGGCCAAGAGTGGTTTGGGAGAGTCTGGGGATCAACTATATCCCAATGATCCAGATTTTATAGAGGATATTTGAGCCACACAATTAGTGAATGGTTGGTGATAAAAATAAAAATAAACCCTAAGGGAACCTAGAACACAAAAAGAGGCCACACAGATAGTATAAAATAATGAAAATTAGGTTTCATGAACATGCATGATTGCAAATTTCCTAGATAGAGCTCCTTCACATGGCTTGCACATGGTTAATCAAACAATGTTACTAACCATTGCGAAGGGTATCCCTTTTTAGTTAGGAGAGCATGATTTGTGAATGGTCTTGACAACCATGTAACCATACACTGTGATCCCTTATTAGAGGGTGAATTCCCATATATACCATTTAATTTGTTTTTTAAAAAAATCCACCATTGTCATTCTTTATCTCCAGTAGACATCTATCTTCCCTGCCTGGAATTCCACCCACAATCCAATTGTGGCTTTCACATTTCTCCCTAATCAATGCTCAATTTCACTCACAATTAAGTGTGTTGGATCCCACTAAATAAACTCTAATATCATAATCCTTAAACTATTTTTTCATATTTCTCACTCTATCACTATTGTGATGTGAGCTCATTTTTTCTTTTTTTTATGGAATTTAATTATTCTCCTGATATATTCCATTCTAGCAAGATTCAAGAGGTGACACTAGATGTGGTGATTTATAATAAATTATAGTACATGGTATAACATATTACCATATGTTTTATTGGATTTATATTATTCAATCTCATGCCACAAGATGGAATTCTCCAAAAGTTCATCCAAAATGATTAATAAATTAAGGTAAATAGTTCTCCATGATTAGTAAGGACATATATTATAGGGAATCATCACCATGATGTGATTGCTTTGACATGGGATACCCCTATGGGCTTGCATTCCCATGAGAACCTAATTTATCTCTTAAATAAATTAATAATATATCCATTAGTATTTTTTTTGAAAATAATTACATTCATTGGGTGAATGAATTAAATTTTGAAATATTTTGATGATGAGTTAGGTCATATTCTGAATCCCTATTTGAGCAGATCAAATTAATATAATTGATAGCCATATTTTTAATTTTTTTAAGTGCAATGCCTTTCCTAATTTTATAAATTATAATAGGTAAGAGATACATTTTATCTATGATGAGAGATATACTTGGATCCTTATGGGATGCCTTGGATGAGCTCATACTATTTTATATTATAAGCTATAAATGAACTAAATATATTCCGAGATCGATACTATGTTTTTCTTGGATGGCTCACCATGTGATTTCTCTAACTGCATGTGTGTTATACTGGTTACCAAGGGGAGACACCATGGGTGGGATCAATGGTTAGATGGTTACACCATAACACAAGTGGTTTTTGGTCCCCTATGTAAGATACAAGGGATATACTAAATGTTTTGGTATTATCTTTACACCATATTGATAGTGATGTGATGGAATCCATTTATGATTGTCATTGGACAGTATCCAACAACAATGTGTATTTTACTCTATCATTATAAAATAAATATGTTCCATGATATGGTTCACCTTGGATGGGACCAAGATGAATCTAATATAAATTCAAGATATTTATTTTTTATGAATTCATGAAATATAAATTATTAATTCCCGGGTTTCATCAAATAATCCAAATCCCATGCTTTGGTGTGTATGTGGGTAGACATTGTCACAGTCCAATGTATTTGTTAAAATTTTTAAACCTTGAATTAATTTATATTAGAAAACTAAGAATTCTATACACACAAAAATGATACATCTAGACCATGTTTTTGGTGTCTGGCTGTGCATATCTAACACTCTTCTTGGACCACTTGTGGTACCCAAGAAGACATCAGGATTGTAGGTACAGAAAAGGGAAGTGGTCAACATTGATTTTTGATTATGAATTCTTATATTGGGTATGGGAGAAGAAGACTGAACCTATTTTTGTGAAACAAGTAGTAGCAGATTCTATTTTTTTCTACATTTAATCATGTGGTATATGCATGTATACCCTATTTTCTGCATTCTCATCTTGTATAGCTACACGAGATCATTATCTTCCTCATTTTATATCAGTTAATGACTCATCAAACACATCATTATTATATAGGGAAGTTTACTCTTATTATAATACATTATGATTCAATTTATACTTATTATATTAATAGGAAACTATTTCCCCACAATCTAACTGAAGAGGTAATCTTATTCCAATAGACACACCTAAGGAACTAAATGATAGTCAGTGGCCTCTAGGGTACATAGAGGCAAACATGAGGTCAGATGGGTGTCTCTCTCAAAGAAATTCTTAGTGAATTCTTCGAGAAGATGCACCAATATCTTCTACATTACTCCACATTAATAATAAAACACTTATTACATACAATAGTGATGAAGTTTGTATTTTTTATCAAATAAAATACTATAAAGGTCTATATATAATCCATGTCGCCCCGAAAGATCATAAATAAATTTATATAATGATAATGAGTATGTTATTATAAAAATATTGATTAAATTCATTTAATATATATATTTTAACTCACATATATATAATATGACAACACATTTAATGTGTAATTTGGACTTTAATGGTCTTACATAATAATTTCATGAGAATATGGATAATTCAATTGTTATATTACTCTAAAATTCAGGTAAAAACAGAAAACTAATCAATAATACATAATATTTAATATATAATACATTAAAGTCTTTATATAATACCAATTATTATTTTTAGTGTAGAAAATTTGACTTTTCCAGTGTAGTATTGGCTCTGCATCAGCACTAGAAATGAATTTAATATTGATTGTGGAATATATTTTAATATATCTGTTTTAAATTTATTATGAATGATATTTATAATAATTTTTCATAAATTTTTCATTCCATGTTTTTTATAAATTGATTTATTATGTAAAATTCATTTTTATTTCATAAAAAAAATTTATTATATAAAAAATAATATTTTTTCACTATTCACTAAATATTAAATGTTTATAAAAAAATGTGCATAGGAAAAAAATAATTATTTAATTAAAAAATAAATCCCATTATGTAATATTAATTTTTTATATATTGTATAAATTTCATTTAAAATAAGGTCTCAAAATTAGATGAAATTCTCTTTTTATAAAAAAAATTGTTTTTTCTTATAAATATATATATGTGTGTGTGTGTGTGTGTTTATAAAATGATTTTATAACAAAATAATTTGTAAAATTGATTCTAATAAATATAATTTAAATTATTAAAAATGTAATAAAACTAATTTGGTTGGTGAACCATTTTAATTTAATATTTAACTTTAGAAAAGGTTGAAACAAATATCTTGTTTTCAATAAAAGATTTCATTTTTAACTATTCGTGTGGAAAATTATTCTATTGAAAAAAATACAAAAAATTCACCCAATGATAATTTATTTATGCTAAGTTCAAAAATTATATTATCATTAAAAATAACTATAAAAGAAATTCGAAAAATTTATTATAATATTCAATCATACAAATAAATATACCACGTATTTTGAAGCAAACATATTTCATGATAAATAAAATAATATTACTAAAAAAATTGATTATCATCTAATAACATAAAAAACATTCATACTGAGATTCAAGATTATATTTGATTCATAATTCATTATTAATATTCATAATATAAAATCTAACATTTATGTCATAATGGTAACATTTAAATAGTTATATTTAATTGTTCATTCAAGCTCAATGTGGTGTATCTAGGAAACTATCAAATAAAATTCATCCCTTTTAAAATATCATGATTTTACATTGTCTATCCACTATTTTTAAATTGAATATTTTCAATTGTGAACTCGTAATTGAAAACTATTGGATTTTTTATTCAAAATAACTTTGATAAAATCCTACATGGTAAAAAAGGTCAATAAAACATGTACTTAAAAAGCGATAAAGGGAAGTAAAAAAGGTTTGTTAAGAAAACCCATAATAGGTTTCCATGTTGAAAAAAAACATCATTGAAGTGAAAATAAAATTCCCAATGACTAATCGATAGATATATAGAATATGGACATGGGAATGTTGACATCCATAATAATTAAATTCATTGATAGTCTATAAGAACATTGATTTCTTGGTAAGATATGTAAATGGTAGACATTTGTTTATTTATATGTAATTTTCATATGGTTGATGAATTATTTTACTACCTAGTCATTGAAAATAAAGTCTTATATGTAGTTTAAAAGTATAATATAATCCATTAATCAATTTATACCACAATTTCTTATTTTTCACTAAATGAGGATTATTTAAGAATAATTTTCCCTAACCAGAGCATTAAAATCAACTTATACAAATCATAAAATTCTACAAAAGAATAAATTTTTAATCCTCCTATCATTAGAAATCAATAACCACTAAAATGTTTATCAGAAATTAATTTATAAAATAATAAACCATTATATGATGATAAACTATGTTAATATCCAAAATTCAATAGTAGTTAACAAAATTAAATAAATATCACAAAATAAATAAAATTCTTTAAAGGCATTCAAAAATATTATAGGCTAATTCTCAGAACCATAAATCAAAAAGTATTTGATCATGTATTTTTCAATGAAAATTTAAATATTTATCTACAAATCACATTAATGAATCTTAATGTCTCTAAAAAAATGTAATTTACATGATCATTTAATCCCCAAGATATTCTAATCATTTTAAAAATAACATGTATCGCCATAAATTGAACATAAAATCATACATTCTTAAAAATAATAATTAAACCATTTTTGTCAAATAAAATCTCATAATATTTTTTTACCATAATAATATAGGGTAAACAAAACAGTTAACTTTTTTTGAAATAACATTAATCACATAATCACAAAATATTTTTCTAATCCCATTATAATCTATTCGATATAAAATATATTCCCTAAACGAACATAAAATTTATTAATGAGATAGTTTAAATAAAAAAATTATACTAACCAGGGACATAAGTATGTAGAGACCCATACTTGATGTACATGTACATTACATTAATTTTGAGGAATACTTAATACATAACAAAAACAAATGCCCAAGGACCGTAATAGTTTAGTGTCTTTGGAAACTCGGAATATAATCTTCTAATCATGGTGAAAGGTCTTCAACATCTCACATAAAGATCTTACCATTTAGTTTTCTAACCTAAAACCTTTATTTATATATTGGGGAAAATAAAACATAAAAAGGGTGATCTAAAATGATCAATAAGGGTAAGCATGGAGAAAATAAAACAACCCATATACATTTTAACTTAAAAGGATGAACATAAAGTGTAAACATAAAAATATTGAGCAATGACATTAAACATGGTAGTACGCAAGTAATAGATCATAACGTAACATCAATTGTGATAAAATAGCATTGGAATAAAACATTTAATTGTGTAAAACCATTAATCACATGATATGATTTCCATAATAGCCAAGGAATTGCTGCTAAGACCATCATAGTGGTCAAAGTTCATTACTGAATCCAGTTTACCTGTTGTTCCAGCCCTGTATTACTATACCGGATTTACTTCCTGTTACAGCCATGTCTATCTAATGAGATATAAATTTTTTCCCAATTAATTTTAGGGATATATAGGTCCCACCCATCTCATAATTAAATCATTCTTACCCGTGCCACAAAAGAAACAAAAATCATTCATCATAACCCAAAGAATAAAATGGGTTTCATAAACATCATCCCATCATAATGTAATCAATATAAAACAAATGGATATCATTTCATCATAAGAAGAATAAAACCATGTAAATAATATAGAAATTATACTTGAAACACAATCATACTAAATAATTTCATATTAGATGGAAAATAGTTTTGACAAAACACTTGAAATAAATTCTTGAGGAAAATGTCCTTTTTTCTTAAAAATCATTTTCTTTTCACAAAATTCCATTAAATTTTAAAATAAAAGGATTCTTTTGAAAATAATTATGAAATATTTTAGAGTAGTATTCATGATAATAATGCATTATGAAACTGTAAAAATCCGTTCATGATGTATAAGTTAAAAAAACATTCTCCTCGTACTTTTACCGGAAATGTCAAAAAGTATCACGTATAGTAAACAAAAGAAAGATTCATTCCATAACACAATATAAAAGTAAAAGAGGGGTAAATATGAATTTAAACATACATGTAATAATATTGAACACTTATGAAAAACATTCTTATGGACATGGATGAAAAATATAACCTCAGTAAATACTTACATATAAGCAATCTCGGATAAAAATGAGATTGCAAAATTATCACTTACCTTATGTACAATTTCAACCATATGTATCTGAGACTCTTGTATAGTAGATTTAAACATATTATTAACTTGTAAAATAACCATAATAATATTTATGATATCATATATGATTCACTTAAGACTTTATATTACCCGTTCATTTGCCAATTCCATGTTAAAGCATCGTTTTGGGAAAAATCGTTTCATTTATCGTACGTGTTTCGACTTGTTGTTCTTGATATTATTATTTATGTCCTGATTTAATTAATTCAAGATTTTAAAACATGATTTATATATAATATATATTCAGAATATAAATATATATGATATATTGATAAACGGAATGAAATACACAGTTCATTACGACGGTAGGCCGTATGTACACAAGAACGCTATTTTCATTTCCTTATTGAATTGGATGGAATTAAGTAAATGAAACATATATGTACATAACTACAGTTTCATTATTTTGTAATATCTTTCATGATTATTTGTTATATATACTTTATAATCTTACTTGAATGGTTAATCATGGAAAATGAATCTCATTGCGTTTGTGGAGACGGTAGTCCGTACGTACGCACGAGCAATGATATCATTCTTTTGATATTAAAATATTATATAATTGGATGGTATATCATATATAGAGAATCATAATTATGTTATATTTATTATTTATATCATTTATACTCATTATTATACCCATTTAAATGATGAAATGTTTGAATAACAATCTACACCACGACGTGGAGATGGTAAGCCATACGTACGAATGTGTGGTGACTTTTTCATTCATAGGATGGATAAAATAACTAATATAGTTATAAAATTTATATAATAAAATCACAGTATATAGAAGATACTTGAGTTATTATTTAATAATGGAGACAAAAAATAAGGAGGAAGTGGAAGAATAAAGGAACTTAAAAGAATCTGTAGAAGAGATTACCCCTTCTTCGACGTGCCTCTTTTAAACGTCCTCTTAGGGAACTAGGGTAGGTCTTTTGAGAAGACCAGAACCTCTATTATATAACTAGTGATGTTCAGAATAGAAATTTTTAGGGTTTGGCCAATCTTGAAGGCTCAAAATTGTGTAAAGAGGAGAGGGAGGAGTCCCCTTTTATAAGGGAGGAGAGGGGCACCTTAGGAAAAACTTAAAATATTATTTTATAAGAAATTCATATTAGGTTTATAATGGATCCAAAGTGACTTATATCGAGGCTAGGGTGGCGATGGGTCGATATAATCTCAAACAATAGGTTTTCGACATGTTTAGGTTACCATTTTAACCTTATCATTTAGATTTAACTCTAAGTTAAATAATTTAACTTTTACCGTGTCTTCTTGTATTCATATTATATATGGTCATTAAACATACTATATAATTCCACTCGAACTCCAATTGTTTCATTAATGTCATACATATTATTATATGATTCTTTTTGAAGAACCTTATATTTTTATGACAATTATATCAATTAATAATATAATATTTTTTTAAAAAAACTCTTTTATGTCAATTTTGACACTATTTGGTCTTTTGTTCTCTCTAAATTCATAATAGCATTATTACTTCAAAAAAAATCATCTAACCTACCCAAATATGTAATATTAACCTTGAAAATTAGTTTAATTTATTAAAAGTCTCAAATTACATTTATTTGGGTATTTATAATGTCAATTATGTTAATATTTCATTAATAAGGTAGTTACTGCATCATCATTGTGTCATAATAAAATTAAAATATTTAATATCTAAAAAATATAAATAAAATACCATTATGTAGGAGATATTATTATATTTATAGTGAATATTTATAGTCTACTTTATCTTATGTATAACCATATATTAAAAATGATTTAATTATTAAACATTAATTTTACCTATTTTAACTCTTCTTTAAATAAAATAATAATAACTCTCCTAATCTAATCCAAGTGGACCAAATAGGTTCATATTTTATTACTAAGGTTCTTTTTGGTCGAATTAAACTTATCCAATAGAATTAGGACATGTTTTAGGGTAATAATAATAACATTCTTACCTTTAATTACCCTATTTACTTTTAACCGTGGTAAATAAAAGTTAAAAGTTACTATTCACAAAAAAATTATTTTTTTCTTATTGAACCACATTTAACTCCTTAATATTAACCTTGTCTCTCGGATTTTTTAAATTCCACTCACAGAAGAGGTAAAATTAAGTTATATATAAATTTGCAAATTCTTCTAGGTGGTGGGTAAAAGACGATGAAAAGTTCAATAAAATTTTTATATATCTAAATTTTTTATAAATTGACTCAAATGAATTACATTGAACTTTTATAGGTATTATGTGTCTATTTTGACCTAAAATAAATTTAAATAAAATAAATAATTATTTAAATAAAAATTTGGTTTTAAACTATAACTCATTGTTTTTCAGTATTCATCAAAAATTGAATGTTTTCAGAAAAATAACAAAAAATCACCCTATGCTAATTTTGATATTCCGAATCCAAAAATGAAGTCCATTTTGAATGAAAAAATTTATAAAATTTTAAAAATTGGTCATTACTATTCATAACGGCTAGTTTATATAATATTTTAATAACATATTGTTGTTTAGTGAAACTTGGTATTGCGTACAACGCAAGCTATTGAGGAAGGTTGCTCTTGCGTGTAACGCAAGCCAAGAATAGTGTTGTGTATACTACAAGCTAATACAGTGTTGTGTATAGACCAATATAATCATGGTGTAGCATACAACACAAGACAATAATGAAATTAAAAATAATATTTCTCATAAAATCTCAGGGTGTTACAAAGTATGATAATTATAGGTGATGCACTCATACTTTCCCTATGTTGTAAGATTAATACATGTGGCCTTTTCGAACATGACATGTTGTCACCCATCCTATTGGTTGTACTTTTTCAAAAACCATATTAATTTATTTACAATAATATAAAAAAATATGATGACCAAATTTAAAAGTGTAATAACACATAATTACCTCAATATCAGATATCATATAAACCTTAATGGACAAAAATAAATTTAAATAAATTTACACCAAAACTAATGGGATTATTAATCAAATAATACTTCATGTTAAAACTAATTATTTTGTATACCTATCCCAAATTTTATTTATAATCTTTTAAATTCCTTCGCATTAAACATCAAAATGGGTATATAAGACTCTAAACATATTTTTTAACAAAAACATATATAACCATGGAGGTATCCATACCTCATAAGATAAAATATTATGAAATTATTCAAACCTATAAATTTTTATAACAATACTTCTTATACTAAAGATAATCACTAAAACATATTCTTTATATATTATATATTTTTTACAATAATTCCATTTATTAAAAATTGAAGGATTTTTTCATTTTAGAGTTTTAGTGAATTTGGAAATACTATTAGAAACTATACCCATACATTAAAAATAGGAAAATCTTAATATGTATCCATTTTTACATAATATAAAATCTTTAAAAAGAAATGTGGTTTGTTTTCATGAAAAATAATAATGACATTCGTCTTAAATTTACCCTTGTTCAAAACCATCCATAAAACATCTGATTTTCTAAAATCATCAGATGAGAATAAAAATCCTACTAGGGTACATAAAAGAATAAAATTGTCCGAATAGTCAAAATAATGAAATATAACATAATTATTACCATTATCATAAATATTCTTTAACTATATGAAATAAACATTTTCACATAATAAACACATACACATTTTTCTAAAAGAAAACCATCAAAACCCATATAACGAAATAAAATCCTTTTAATAAATATATCATTATTACCATAATCCATTTTAAACCCATGTAAAATATAACCAGATCCTAGTTAAATCTATAGGATAGATGCTATGTTAAATCTCTCTTTATTCATCATAATACAATTAACATTACCCAATACATTAGAGTGTTATCTAGGTTCACCCAAAGCTATAACGAAATGAACATAAGAAATCTAGAAACACACAATATATAAGATGTATCGAGATCCCTCATAATAAATAATGGATCTAAAAACATTGTAAAATTAATATTGTGATCACCCATTAAATATATAATTCTCATGTTCCATATCACAAATAATAAATTTTATACCAACAATTTTCACAACAAAAACATTGAAACACACTTACAAACTCATATCCAATGAAAATTAATATATAAAAATATATTTCAATTTTTTGAAAACATTTTACATAACAAAATAACTTTAAAAATTAATATGGGATTTTAACATTTTGAAAATATCAATTAAAACATTGTTGAGAAAAACATACATTTCCAATAAAAAGCAATTATTTTCTAAAAAACATTGCCATCATAAATGATTATGTTTGAAAATTAAATTTTAATGATGAAATGAAATATTCAAGATATTGTGGGTTAATGATGGTAGGAAAATCTAACCACACTATATAATTGAATATAACATTTGCTTTTTCCTTTTATAAAGATTAAAGTAGAAGGCAATTTTTTTAAAAAAATTTATTATCTCGAGTGAAATTCATCATGTATATCGTTTATATTATTTACTAATAATAATTGGTTAATTATTTACATTACTATGAATTTTTTTAATGTTTATTAGTCATTTTATATCATTTAATTCCTTATTTTATAAAATTACAAAATAACATAAATCACGTCAGATGTGTTGATGATATTTGGTACTGAAGAGAAAAATTACATTAATAGGTTGACTGTGTTCAATGTGGTAATTATTAAATATTCTCTGGGAAAATAATAAGGAAACAAATTAACATTTTTATACATAAATTACACTTTAAAAGTTATCAAACAAATATGGTTATAAAATGTGAAATGTGTTACAATTATGGAAACAATTGGTCCTATATACCCATGTGTTACGTTTCCATTTTTCAATCACCATTATAGAATTATGTGAAGTGTCATTTTATCATTATATAATTATAATAATATAATTCATATAATATTTCTCTTTTAAATATGGTTATATATATCCACAATGTGATTTGGTGATGAAAATTAATCGCACTGTTTCATGGAGGGGATAATTCACACGTACGCATGAACCACATTATCAATTTATTGTGCATGGTAATATAAGAAAATAAATGCTATATTGTCTTTTAATAATTATATATACATCTTTAATATCATATGTAATCCTTAATTTCATAATTACAACATGTATTTATATATTGTAATGGAAAAAGTATACTGGTTCGCGATGTGTTATTCCATCGTACACATGAACAATGATTTCCATTATTATTCCATAAAATTAGATATATATATATATATGTGTGTAATTACACTAACATAAATAAAATATATGTATATAAATGATATTAAATATATTTTTTCATCATTAATGAATAATGTTATTGGGATTTTTAAGATGAAACAAAACTGAAATTCCCAATTAAAAAGGACACATATTCCTTGGAAAACCACTTTTGCTTAATAATTCAAGGAAAATAAGGTTGTTGTAATGCCTAAAACAATAAATATATAATGGGGGTTGGAATTGAATTTTTTATTTTTGAAAATATTTTCTTATGTAGAAAAAATTTAATAGTGAATGATTTTTAAGAAGAGGTTCCTTTTTATAAGAGAGGGGAGGGGAACTCCTAGAATTTATCAAAATATTGAACTACAATAAGACTATTATAGTGAAAAATTATTCCAAATAGACTATTCATTCATATGGGAATAAATTTGAGACCAAATATTATACAATTCTACATTATTTAAAATTTTTATGATTTATCAATAATTTAATTAAATATAATATTGATAAAATTTCAGTACTGTTACTTTTTATGTAATTCATTACTATGAATCTAAAAAATTTCAATACGACATAATAAATTCAAATAAAATATTTTAATATATACCATACATTTAAATATCTAATATAATACTCTTTTACTACATTAATTATGTCAAAATATATTTTTTAATACCATTTATTTAATTTTTTAATTAAATGTATAATTAGTTTTTCATTGTGGTGTAAGAATTTAAGGTAATTATTTATTCAATAAAATATAAAAATAAATTAACACGATTATTTTTTGTCATTTAGATTTGAAAAAAAATTATAGTTCAATATATCTTTTGGATTAATCCATATTAATAATATAATTATTATTAAAAATAAGAGTGTAACATGTTTGACATTTCATTAAATAAAAAATATAAAGGTTATAACAATATCAAAGAGGGCCCAAATGAAAAAAAAATTATATCATAAAAATATTTTTCTTGCGGTAAAAATTACCATTAAAATTATATATATATATATATATATATAAACTCTCATATATATCATGACAACACATTGAATGCATTATTATGGATTAAATGCTCTGGCATAAGTATTTTAGAATAATTTGGATGAAGTACTTTTTATAGACCTCTAAAATTATTTTATAAATATAATAATCATCAATTGTACATCATATATAAATCTAATATCTATAAAAGAATTTTTTTCATCCCAATTATTAATTTTTAGATGAAAAATATTAATTTTCCAATATTGCACATTATTTTATCAACACTAAAAATGATATTCATATTTATTATTGAATAAATTATAATATTTATGTTTTAATTATCGATATATTTTATTTATATTAATTTATAATAAATTATTCGTTACATATAATCATAATTTTTAATATTGTTTATATGATTTTTTGAGTTCATAAACATTATTGTATTTAATAAAAAGTAGTATTGTATACGATTCTGTAAAACTGAAATTCATAAGTAATAAAACTCATCATAAGATAAATTTTAATTGACTAATCGAAAAATAATTTCCATTTCATGTAATTAAATTTGAATATTTTATTGAAATTAAATTACAAACTAGATCTCCAAAATCAATGTAAATAGCTGTTAAAAACCATATTTTACAAAAAAATTATTTTTGTGTTTAAATAAATGATTTTGTACCAAAATGAATAATAAAATTTATTCTCATAAACATAATTGAATTATTAATAATATAAGAGTACTAATTTATTATTGAATCATTTTTAAAATAATATTAATATTCCCAAATGGTTGAAACAAAAATATAGTTTTCTATAAAATTCCGTATTTTTCACTAATTTAGATGTCAAATCAATCTTTTTAGAAATATACAGAAAATTGACTAATATATAATTTATATAAGATCATTTCAAAAATTATATTATTTTGATAAAATTGTATTTATTCTTTTTCCAAAAAAAATTATTTTATTATTCCCTAAGAGAAAGAAATAAACCAAATTTTCTAAAGAAAGCCTATTTTATAAAGAATAAAGAGAATTTTATAAAAATTGTATGATTATTTTCTAAAAAATAACAACAAATTAATATTCATTTGGAACCTTTCATAAATTAGTTAATTCTATTCATACCCACAAATTTAACAACAGTTTAATAATGGTGATATTAAAATATAATATTTAATTTTCCATTTAACCATAATGTGGTTTATCTTGTAAGTTCTTGAACATAGTATTTCCCTTTTATTATATTGGTATGTTACATTAGGAGTCTGTAAAGATTATTTCTATACATATTGATTCCATTCAGAGCACTAAATTCCCCAAAAACCATTATAGCAATTAAAAAAATATTTATTTAAGAGATTTTTGATCAGTTCATTGTGGTCATCATTGTCAAAATTATAGTGTCTCTAATAAAAATGAAATAGAATTAATGGAATATTAGGGGTTTTTAGTGATATAATAATGAAATCCAGTATAAAAGAATCAAATTATGTGAATTTTTTATATGTATAAGGTATATTCCATTAAATAAATATTATACTAATGTGATTTATATATCAATAATTTAGTAGATATATTATTTGTTTTTGAGTTATAACCCAATAATATTTCCAAAGATAACAACATCCACTCTCTTGGGGGATATTATATATGTTCATTGTCCAATTTCTCAAATATTTCTATAGCACTAACATCCTTTACTATGATGGAGTTTGAATTTTTTATGAAGAGATTAGTTTTGAAAAGTGTTTATTTATCTAAGGTAAATGATAAACCATTATCCTATCATATTATTCCTAGAGGAAGGGCTATATGTTAGAGGTTTATAGTATTGATTTTTAGATTGTTCATGGGTTCATTCATATAAAATATAATACAATGCTCTTTTTGTGAATCAATTGTAATTCTTGCATAAACATAATTATTCTACACATGACAATGATCTTGTAGTTGGGGTTGTTTCCTTGAGTGTATATAAGAATTATCATGTTAGAGGTAATATCATGGTCTACGAAGACTATAAACCTATGTGGTATATCTTCTCTTATAAGGATTTAATTTTTTCTGTTCATATGGGTGGTGTTTTTTGGATTATGAAAATGAGTTCACAAATACTCTTACAAATGTTAACCTAGTTTTTAATGTGATTAACAGGACGACACATATAAAGATGTCTAATGATTCTAAAGATAAATGTGGTTTGATATCATATCTTGATATATAAGTAGAAATTACTTGAATTTTTTATATAAAAAAATGATGAATTCATCCACGTTTGATGATATAGAGGAGTCATAATAGGGTATCATGTGATATAGGTATATATATATTGTATCATTCAAAGAGTTGATCACATGTGATATAAATAGTTTTGTGAGAACCATGTATTATTCTATAGTAAGTAATTTTTCCTAAAGGATATGAAAGACTCATTTCTATATGACCTTCATATCTCACCATTATAAACACATCTTAGTATTTTTATTATTTATCATTATTTTTTGGACATGTTTTTTATATGGTAAATGTCAGATAGTGGTATAGTTTACACCATGATGTGTTATCAATTATTCTGGTAGATATTATCTCTTGGTTCCAAAAAGTTATTTATAGACTTAATATATTTCATTGTGGATGATGGAGTACATATCAATAGATTCAATGAAATTTTTTCCATTAGTTTTAGTAGGATATAATGTTATATATGTTATTGAGGATAAATAAATATTAAAAACTATTACTTGGGGATCATGTATTAATTTTCAATGTATTTGTTTGAAAATATTTATGTGGATAATGCGTAGACTGCATGGATATATATAAATGGACATCACAAATCATGAAAATTATTTTACTCTACTAATGTGAAGGATCTTATAGATTTATTTTGGTTCTTAGGGTGTACTATAAATAATATAGAGGATATATTAAAGATATGTTTTCTTTATATTTCTTATTCATGGGGAAATAATTTTCCATAGGTTGAGATTTATTACAAAAATAATTATCAGTCATCTATTTGTATTATAAAATTTTATATGATTTCTAGGGTAATAAATTGATTACTGGTCTACTAGACAATGAATAGTGAGTATTTGATCCTTGAGATACAATTTGTTTAATGATATGGTAGAGAATTAATAGGTTATTAAGATATGGATGATTTCTTCCCAAAATATATAAAAACCTTATTTGGATCCATGTCATTGAACTTTGATAATCAATATTAGGGATCATATGTTTCTAAAGGTTCCTCAATGTGGTTCCAATAATATGTTAAATAGATGAAATAAAAATTCTACATATTTTATAAATAATTTGAGGAATCAGTGTGAGTTTATTAGGATTCATATCTACTGTACCATCTATAAAGGATAGACTGTGATGGATCATAATGTATATAATGATGAGTAAATAATATAAAGGGGTGAATTGTATGTGTAAAAACTAGCATTTTTAATATTATAGGAACTTTGTTTATCAAGGTTAAATTTTCTTTATTGAAACAACTCTTAATTATTCAAATGGTAATCAGACTTGGACATTAGTTTTGATAAACAAAGTATCATTATTTTATAAATTATGATATGTATTCTATTGGTCATAATAATAAAATTATTATATTTGAACAATGTATAGAATCATTTTCAGTAAGTTTTGGTAAAGTATTTAGAGTTTAATTATAATCACCATTGTTATAATAAATCTGATTAAACAAAAAAAATTGAGATTATATCTTAAAATTTATAAAATCATAACCAGAGTAAATCATATTCACAAAGTAATACATGGTATAAAAATTGTATCTAAATAAAGGATATTATGAAAATAAAAATAGAAATAGAAACATGATTATAATATAATCACATTCTATTAAATGAACCGGTAATGAAAGACTACCAATAAAACAAGTAAAACAAATGAATAGAATTATTTTGTCCCAAATAGAAGGGTATCAAGTGACCTTGGATAAAGGTCCCCTGTTTTATAATTACGAAAAATTATATCTTTCTCTTTCCAAGGAAAGTTATCGATGCAATTAATGGTCAATCTCATTATCTAGATGAGCCTTGATACAATGACATGATTTTATCTATCTGTATATCCCTAACATTCATTGATATGATGATCACCTCTGTCTTATTATCCTGAAATCACCTGTTCAATATAGGGATAATATCATCTATTTTCTTATCCTTGGAATCCCTTGATCTTAATCACAATAATCAGGTCACATAAAGAAAAAACAAAAGATTCTTATGGAGGAAATATGACAAGGATTCCTTAATAAAGTCTCTCTCTAATGAAATATATACAACTATGAATATGTTTTTAAATATTTGTATAGTTTTGAAAAAAATATAGAGTGAAAAATTAAATTCTGATGGGATCAACAACATCACACTTTAGATCTCATAAACATAAATATGATATCTTTAAATGATCATGTATTTATAAGAAAGCCTCCAATGGTCATCTTGATACTCTAGTGATCATATTTTATCTGATATTTTCACAAAGGCTTAAAACCCTAAAACTTCAACGGTCATATTCTAATAGAATGCACAAAATCGTTTTGATAGAAATTTCTTATGTGAAAATGGTATACAATTACAATAGAATACAGTTTTATGTATTATGAATTTAACCATTCATTAATCTAATGGATTTATCTATAGAAGGTCATTATAATTTTCATTATTATTTTTATTATGAGGATACTAATTCTGATGTGACATTTGATTAAAAAATTTGTTAATTCTAATAAAAGACTAAAATTTATTAACATGATTGATATGGTGAATCCAATTTTTAGAAGATATATGCTAATTATGATAATTTTATGGAATATAGTAAGTTTATATTCATGAAGATATTGAATATAATTCTAATTATGGTAAAATATATATGATTTCTATAAATATATTCAATAAATACTCTAGAAATAAATGAGATAGTAATTAAGTATTTATGAAAGTTTTTTATTATTTCCAAAAAAAATAATATAAAATTCAAAAAGAGTCTTTTGAATCAAGAATCCCCCCCCCATTTTTGAAAACCTAAACCACAATACTTAAACAAGAAGTTACATTGAAAAACATAATCCCTTTCACATGTAAATATATCTGATTCAGAATTATAAATGTAATACATATATCCCCTTGAGATTATAACTCATTTTAATACAATAGTGAATACAACTATCTCCCCCTTAGGATATGAATTTCGAGGGTTGTATTCTCTTCTTTAGAATTATTTCTCCTCCTAACATAAAACACCTCCCCCATTCTAAAAAATTATCCACATTGTATAAATTTCTCCCCCATTGGGATTTTAAAAAAAAATGGGAAGAGTCATGAAATACCTAAAATGGGTTAAAGAATACTGTATAAAAAAAATATATAATTATGTACTTTATCATCATAAAAAGTTAATGAACATGCATCCAAAATATAATTATAAGACATTCAAACAAATTTTTTTGTATATGAAAATGTTTTTCATTGAAATTCCAATTCCAAAAATTACAAAAAGTGTTTATAAATTTATTTTTTCTTTATCATCGGGGATTTTACTATTATCTTAAACTTCTTAAATTCATTCATTTATTCATCAATATTTTCTATAGAATCTTCCTGATTCTTGTTTTTTTTCAACTCCTGCAAACTCCCTTATTTAATCTGAATCCATTATTCTATTTCCTTTATTTTTTCTTCTGGAGAATAAATCTTTTCATCTAATGTATATTTTGATATTCCTGATATGTGATACTGTCTGAGAAAACACCGTTACGATTCATCAAAGAAAGAATATAATCCTTATAGACTTTAAAACCTGAACTATTACTGAGCAGAAAAATTAAACTCGCTTGTAAATCTAAGATATCATGAGTTTTTAATAAATCTAAATTAATCAAAGAATTTCATTTAATTGGCTATTTATTTAGCCATAATAATGAAATAACTAGTAGTTTCATTAAAATATTTGGTGAATCTTTAAAAATTATAATCATGAATCATGACATCATCATAACTATAATGAGAACTTTTTACAATCATATTACAACTTTTATTATGAGACTCGACATTTTATTTTAATATTTCAAAATCTAAAATCAATCACATCAACTTATATATTAAGGATTTCATTAAAATCAATACATAATACTGATTTTTAATTACCAAATAATATGTGGTCTCTATCGTGGGAAAGCATGGAATTGGTTTCTCTAATCTGCTTAATGTGTGAAAGATGTAATCAATAATATAAGCATTGATCATATTTAGAGAATCTAATTCTGAATGATGTATTCTCTTACTAGTTATCTTTTCTTATTAAATTTATTTTCCTTTTTATCATTCTTTGATACATATATTTTCACTCTTTAACCTACATTCTTTCCATCAGAGAATACAATTTTATCAAGAACAATAATTTTATGTTCATCCTTTTTGGATTGATCTTGGTCATCCCTCATGGATTAAGACACAACATCTTTAAATGATGGGGGATTTTATTTTTCTTTCCTAACATACTTCTCATTACAATTTCCAGAATAAGAAATTTTTTTTAAAGAATCCTAATGTGTCCTCAAAAATTATTATCAGATATGTTATCATCATCTTTTTCTCATCTATGTATTAGTATTATTCTTCTCCTATATATACATACACTTCTCTTTCATTGTTCGTATTATCTTTTTTAACATATTTTTAAGCTCCATATTTTATCATTTTATAAATGTGTTAATCTGTTATTAAATCATCTTCTCAAATAGGAATTGATTTTATTTAACAGGAATAATTTTTCCCTTATAAACTATAGAGGGAACATCAGCATAGAAAATTTTCAATTCTTATAAATCCTTATTAAAATTAAGGGTGAAAAAACATTTTGTAGAACCGTCCTCAACTCCTTTCCTAAATCCATCAACTAAAGATTCACTTTGATGATTGTATTTCAATTTCCTTTCCATTTAATTTTTTTCTAAAATTTCATAACTATGTAAACATATAGAAAGTCTTTAGCTGGCTTGAGTTTGATCTGAGGATATCCTTCTTTCCCTTCATATTTTCTCTTTCATCATTCATCAACAACTTATTTTGTGAATTTATTTTTTTATCATTTAGGTGAATGGGATTTATCCTTTATCTTCCTTTCAGCCTTCTTGTATTTATTTGATTTAGAATACGATTATTATTTTGATGTAGAAACCTGAGTATTATTTGAAAACAATTTTGATTCGGAATTTAAAACAAGATTCATTCTTTCTATTGTTTCATTGCATATAAACACAATATTTTCTTTGACAAGCTTGAACTTGATTTCATTGTTGAATTGTTTCATACAAGATGTAATCATATTATTTCTCATAGCCAGAATCATTGTAATTTGAAATATTATTGATTCATATTTCATATTCTTGATACTCACAAGAATATAAAAATCTAAAATGAACTCCACCTATTTACCATATAATCCAAAATAAATATATTAGATACTTTCAACGTATACCTATCTATATTTCATGGAATATGAATCCATTACATTTGATGGGCATCAACTCTATGGTTCGAAGTGAGATTTTTTACCTTCCGTGGTCTATCATCAGATACATTCATGAACAAATATATTTCATATCATTTTTTGACAAACAACCCTTTGAATCTAGTAGTTTTTGAGATAAAAGAAATGAATCTCTTTCATATAAAACTTCAAGGAAACCTATAGCTACTAAAGGTATCCTTCTATAACATTTTTTATATATTCATAAAGAAAAAATCTCTTTTCCACCTTCTTTAAAAAAATACAAAATCATATAATAATTTCTCTGAATACATATAAAATAAATCTAAATCTAAATTTTATTTTCCAAAAATAATTATTTTCAACCAAGTAAATATATAATCATACATATATATGAGTCATATGTTTTATAAAAATATCTTGGTACTAAACATTTCAATAAAAATCTATAATCCTTCATGGGTTCCATCATATTTGGACTTGAAACTGATGATTCAAATATAAAGAAACAAATCATATATAAAACCTTTAGGGAGGTAGTGCTTCACAAAAAAAATATTTGATATCTGATGTGGGACATGAGGAGGGGGTATTCATTATTTTGGGAATTGAATGTGAAGGTTTAGCTTTATCTAAACAAATATTTTAAAAAAAATTAAACTCTTTAGGTTTTTTAAAAAGTTCTTGTATTGCGTGAATGTGATAGAAAGAAAAAAATAAGAAAATAAAAATGAAACAAAAAAGTTTTAAAAAATAATAATCGAATATTTTAATGTATAAAAGTAAAGAATAATTTTTTTGATGTAAAATTGTTGGTATTATAATTTTTCTTCTAGTTTGTATAAAATAAAAAATTATTATAGATGAAAAATTATTATTACCATGAATTGAAATGAAATCTTGAAAACGATTCAATGAAAACATAAATTAATAATACTATAAATTATATTTTTAAAATAAACTCAAGTTTGATAAATTTTCAATGTCAATTTAAAAGAAAATAGAATATGATAAATTTTCAAATTTGATTTCAAAGAAACTTGAATACGATAAATTTTCAAATATAATATAATTGAAAATATAATATGATAAATTTTCAATTCCTATTTAAACGAAACACGGATATTGTAAAATTTCAAATGAAAACTAGAATAAGATAATATTTTATAATGAAAACTTGAATATTGCAAATATAAAATATTTGTTATAAAATAATCATATGCACACCGACTTTAAAAAGGAGTAACTGAATATAAGAATATGGGTAAAAAAAGGTATATATAATTTACTACATTTCATTAATCATTCCATGATTCTATATAATTTATTCAAATCTATCATAATATAAGGGTTTGGTAACAATATCAGAAATTTTCCCTTCATTATGATTAATTAAAAAATTATATTTACTTTTACCGTGTGATCCCTAGAAAGTGATTCATAATATCTATGTGTTTTTTCATGAGATTGATGTGCATGGTTTTTATATAATAGAATTAAATTAGTGTCATCAGAAAGAATTTTAGTTTTATAAAAACTCGTACCATAATCAGTGAGGGTGTGTTGCATCAAAAAAACTTGAGAACAACTATATCCATCTACCACATGTTGACCTTTAGTAGTGTAAAGTACAATCAAGTGTTGTATATTACAATACAAAGAAACTAATGAACTTATTTAAAAATTATAGGTATCCAAATTACAGTTTCTATCCATTTTAAAACCTCCAAATATAGCATCCAAATTTTTTTTAAATTCAAGATCATTTCCTAAATAATTGAAAATTAATCAATCCATAGTTCCCTTAAGATAAAAAAAATTGGGATTAATACTTTTAAATTGGATTTAACTAATTTTATTGATACCATACACATAATCATATTGAAATTATTTTTTTTGATTAAATTTAGTGAAGTATAGTAAAAATACTATCATACCTCGAAAACTGTTAGATCAACTGGTTGTCCACAATTATCATGATCAAATGTATTTGACGAACAAATGCGAGTAATAATACTTTTATTATTTTCATATCAAAAAATTTGAAGAATATATTTGATATACTTATATTGAGATATTTAAGTACCTTATGGTTTTTGATAAATTTTAAAACCAAGGAAAAATATTAACTCACTCATCATACTCATTTTAAAAATATATTTCAAATGATTTGTAGTAGAATCAATTAAATATTATTGAGTTGATTTGAATATAAATTCATCAACATAAATTTAAAAAATCACAATTTTTTTGTTTACATTCTTTATACAAATATTTGGATCCAAGGTTCCCTTAACATTATTTTTTTAATGAAATTCATGTAAATCTATCATATCATGCTCTTGTGGACTGTTTTAGTCCACATAGAGTGTGGTTAGTTTGGAAAGGTAATCAGGATGCTTTTTATCTTCAAAAATAGGGGGTTGGTCAAAAAACTTCCTCATGTACATATCCATTAAGTAAATCACAATTTACATCCATTTAAAAAAGTTTAGAATGGGAAAAATTTTCAATGTCTAATTGAATAAGAATATATCTAAGTCTATATATCAGTGTATAGGATTATTCTTAATCTATTCCCTCTAATTCATTTAATATTATAGGAATAAGTATTTCTTTATTTTTTATCATTATTCCATTTTCATAGCATTAATTTTTGAATACCCATTTTCTCAAATTACTGATGTTTCTTTAGGTATTTCTAATGGTCGATACTTTGTTCCTTTCAAATTCATTTATCTCATCATGCCTTGTTTTATCCAATCCTCATTACCTAAATCCTCATTAGGTTTTTTATGTTCATATTCAGAAATAAAACCATGACGTTCTACTGCATTTATTAAGTAACTTCTATCCCTAACTAGTTTATTCCCATCACCAACGATATTATCACTAGGATGAGTCATAAGAAATAGTTAATATGGATTTTGTAAAACATATTCATAAACATAACATATAATATAATCATGAGTAAATAATTTATAAATATATTGTTGAGTATTTTCCTTATTATAATAATTTTCTATCAATGGTTGAGTATTAGTTTCTTAAAACACATATGAGGATATTGGATGGGTTTGTATAAAAACAAAATGACCGATTTCATCAATTTAAACTTGGTATGTTTCCTCATAAATACAAGAATATTTATTAAAAACTCTATATTCCTTTGATGTAGTGGAATAATGTATGAATATACCTTTATCTGATTTGGGTAAAAACTTGTGCAAGTTATCTTTTTTATTCAATAGGAATAATTTCCATCCAATTACTCTGAAGTAAGAAACTTTTTTCCCTATTTACAATTTATAATGAGTTTTATATATAACCAGGATTATTAAAGCTACATTTATATTATAATAAAAATTATTAATTATTTCAGGACAAAAATGTTTAGAAATTCATTATTCACTCAACCTGATTCTTATAATTTCCAGAAGACTATAGTTTATTATTTCTTGAACAACATTTTTTTGAAGTTTTATTGGAGTAGAAAAGTTACACGTAATTCCCGTCTTACTAAAAAAATTTCAAATTTAAAATTTAAAAAATTTCCACCATGATAAATATGAATTGTTTTCAAGGTATGGTTTTTCAAAATGATAACTATAGATACAATATTTTTAAAACAAAAAAGGCATCTAATTTTTTTTCTAAATAATATACCCATGTATATCTGTTGTAATCATAAAAAAAATACATAGTATGATTTTCTGAACACATCTAGCTTGTGTAGGACTGAAATGATCCATGTGGACTAATTGAAATTCTTTAGATGTTGAGGGTTATCTAATGTATTTGAAACAAGAAATATTTTTCTTACCCCAGAGGCAAGGGCCGCAAACTTTTGAGGAATCAAATATAAGCTATGGTAAATTTTTAACAAGTCTATTAATAGTTAGCATACATATTTTTTCTATGGTTATAGTTCCATAACATTATATTCCATAAACCTGATTTATCTTCCATTTCACTAATTCATGGTAAATCATGTCTCCTAATGTGTTTTACGTTTAGGGTGCCTAAATATTCATGTCGTCTAGCAGAGAGAATGAATTCATTGGTAGAATTTTGTACTATACATTTATCATTCCCAAAATTCACAGTGTAACCTTCATTAGATAATTTAATTATGCATAAAAGTTTATTATTAATTCCTTCAATAAACAAAACATTGGAAATTAAATCATTTTCAAGAAGAACAATATTGCATATCCTGAAAATATCTCCTTGAGCATTATCTTTAAAGGTAACTTTTCCACTATTCATCTTGATATTATATATAAATAAAATATTGTGTCTGGTCATATTTTTTAACTTAAACTATCAATGTAACATGTATTAATATTTATGGCAGTTCCTTTTTTTCCGAAAAGCAAAAAACATTAGACTTTTCCAACCCATGACTTTTTAGGTCCACAAATATTTGAAAATAGAATTTTAGGAATCCACATTAGTTTTGAAAAAAGGGATTATGGAACCCTAAGGTTTTAATTTTATTTAAAGAAAAACACTTTTTCCAATGACCTCTACATTTACATTTAGTATCAAATGGAACATATTTAGGAACAAATAAGTTGTTACTAAAAACTAGTTTTTTATAAATATATTCCATTTATGAACGTATTAAACTAAGAGGAAGTCGTGTATACATTTTATCAAAACCACTTTTACTAGAAGTAAATCTTTTAAAAAGTATTATTATATAATAAATTTTATATTTTAGTTGTATAACTAATTTTATATCCTTACTATCAATAGTTTCATAATTGTGTTTTTCAAAACAAGATTAGATGCAATTATTTTCAAATATTACTATTTCAAAATAATTGTATATACTTTATTTAATGGAATTAGATTTATCAAGAAATTTTGATATATCTGATATTTCATTTGTCAAAATATCAATTCTTGAATCATCTTTTCCATTTTTTCATTATCATTATCATGTTTTTTTAAAAAAGTACACCTTTTTTCCTAAATTTGGGGTAAAGCAATAAACATCTTCATAAGAATGCATTGAATAATAATTACTAGTTGAGGTGGATTCTTTATCTAGAGATATTGAAGTCTTCTCATTGAGGTGGTTTGCATTTAAATTCATATTACTGAAGAATTGGTAGTGTTTACCTTTTCCTTAAAACATAGATATTCAATGGTAATTCTAGGAAGAAAAAAATTCCCATATAATCAAGACCTTCATTATCATAGTAATTTTATAAAAATTCACCTGCACTGTCACTCCATGTGTCAGTAGCTTTAAGAAATTTATTTCTTTCTGACTTATATAACATCCTCTCATTCCTATCAGAAATTCTATCCTTTTTATCCCTCTTTTTTAACTTGGGATAATCTGGTCAAATATTTCTAGATCTTTTCATTCATAGAATGTAGCATTAGAATCTTCTGTTTTCATTTCTATCAATGTGAATTTTCATATAATGATAATTAAAATCCATCTAAACCAAAATCTTGTTCATCATTCAAGGAATATTTAAATGTTCTAATTTATAATGTTCAGAATCTCCAGAATCAGATTGAACAATAATGTTCTTTTACTTAGGTGAATTAACTACATTTTTTTGAGTCTAATATTTATTAAGATTTGATTTAGAAAAAAAATTAACTCCACCATTTGTTTCATTACTTTTAAGGAATATCTTTTTATTATACCATCATATTGTAAATAAGTTCCCAATAACTCTTCAAGTGAAAAGTTTTTTATGTTCCATGACTCATCAATGACTATTCTCTCAAATTCCAATTAATTGGGAATAATTTAAATTATAATTTAAAATATTATTTCATCTTATAATCCTTTGTATCCCATATATTGTAGAATATTGACTATTGTCAAAAACCTTTGTTGTATATTTTTACTAGGGTTTTAACAAGGAAATTAATATGTTTAATAGTTAGACATAATAATTTCTCTTCTTGTTTCAAAAAAATTGATATTCCAAAATGAGTAATCTATAGTATTCTCTAGACACAATTTGAAAATTCCCAGGAGAAAATATAACCATAAATGCACCGAGTCATTGAACATAGTAAATTGTTTCAAAATATTTAATTATATTGATACATTTTCTTTTCATGATTTGTAAAATAAGATACTTCCTTTTTAGGTATTTTTTAATCTCTAGTTTAAATGAAGAAATTTTCAACTCTATTTTTTAAAATTAATGTATTCATTTTATCTCTCGAATAATCATAAAAAGATCTATAAAAAATCGGGGGTCTATTTGGATTTAGGTGATCTATTGAACCGATATTGATTCTTCTATATTTTAGAAAATAAAAAATAGTATTCAACAATACATGTTAGGGTAGGAGATATTTATAAACGAAATATTAGATAAAAATTAAAAAAACACGCAATATGAATGAAAAGAAATGAAATAAATATATAAAGTATCTGAGCTGAGTTGTGGAAACCTTATATGATACCAAATTTATGTATCATTATAAAATATACTTGGTTCTGATACCAATTGATGGATTTTAATGTAAAGGAAGATAAATAAATATAATATTGGTGAGTTTTTTGATTAAAAAATACCATTTATAATCTTAATGAAACATTGTTCAACATGTTTAATCAAATATTATTCACAAAACCTCTTAAGCATTCAAATGTTAATCAAACATGGCCCTTGGGTCTGACAAAAAAGTGTGGTAATCATTTAGATTACTATATGAATTCTATAGGTCGTAATAAAAAATTATTCTATTTTAAAAATTTATATAATTTTATTCGGTAAGAAGTGGTTATGTATTTAGATTATAATTGTAATCACAACAACTATGATAAATTAGAGTAAACAAAAAAGTATTGATTCTATATTAAAGAATATAGAATCATAATCATATTAAATCATATTAACACATTAATATTTTTTCTAACAATTGAATCATTAATTAATTTTATTAAGATAAAAAATAGAAATAAAAAATGAAAATAAAAGTATCACATTCTATTAAATGCAACAAAAATGAAATATTTGTAGTAAAAAAAGTAATACAAATGAATAGAATTATTTTTTCCACAAGAGAAGGGTATCCAATAATCATGGAAAATGGTCTGTTGTTTTATACATATAATAAAGATTGTCTTTCTCTTAACATAGAAATACCATGATATGTTGATTGGTTTTTGTTGCTATCCCCACGAGCTTCTAATATGTTGAACATATTTTCTCTATCTATCTATCCCCAGTAACTCTCAATATGATGATCAGATTTGTGTTTTTATCCCCACCAGTGCTCGATCAATAAGGGGATCAAATCCCTTTTCTTCATATCCTTGTAAGCCCTCGATCATAATCACAAAAGTCAGATCACACACAGAAAATACATCATATTCATAAGGAGACGACCTGACAATATTCCCTTAAAATACACTCTGCCTAATTTAATAAATAAAGACTAAGATTTAATTGTTCTTGCTTTGTACATGTTATAAAAATTCGAGAGTGAAAAATTAAAAATTAATTGGAACAAAAACATCACACTTCATTTCTTGTCAACTTAGTTAAGAGCTCTTCAAATGAGTGATTATTAATAGGCAAGCCTCAAATGGTCATCTTAATCCTCCATGGGTCATATTTTCTACAATATTTTCATAGGGGATTTGAAACATGTCACTTCAATGGTAAAATTATAAAAGAATGCACAACATCATTTGGAAGGAAATTTTTATAGTGTAAACGGTATTCAATTACAATAAAAAATGTTTTCTATATTTATAATTTTACCTTTAGTCAATCCAATGGATTTCTATACAGAATATCATTATGGTTTCTATATGAGTCTGATTCTGAAGAAACCAATTCTGATGTCAAATCTGATTAAAACATTTTCTAATACAAATACAATACATAATGTCTTTAAAATGATTTGATAAGTTAAATATGATCATTATCAAATATATTATCATTAAGATAATTCTAATGAATAAAATAATATTATATTCATGAATACTTAAAATTAATTCTATTTAGGGTAAAATATATATGTACTCTATAAATATATTCTTAATATACTTTATAAATAATATAGTTAGTAATTATTTATTTTTTATATATTTTATTTCCAAAACAAAAGGAATTGAAAAGACAAAAAGATTCTTTTAACTCATTAGATTTATTTTATGAAATATTAAATGCTTGATAACATATGATAAATCATATGTATGACATCCATATCATTGATTGGGTTGAATTTGATATCAATGTGGATATGAAAGTCATGGAATATAATTTATAAATTTAAACTCATTATGAAAACATGATGTGAAGACATGTTACACCATTTAATTATGTTTTATGGAGGCCCAATGGATTGCAGGAAAGAATAATAAAGTGAGATTCATATATGTTGTGTTATAACTTTAGAGTGGTTTTGGATACTGAATATTCTAAAACATTGATATTTTTTATGAGATTATTTTTTAATGTTATCCATTAATTTGACCACCTATGGTGACTTTATAGATTCTTACATTCCATTTTAGGCAGTATCTATAAAATATTTTAGGTTCGTTGAGTTTTTATGTTCTCTTATCAATTTTATTTTGATATGTGGGTATCAAAATTGTTTAAAAAGTTATTTGGGAGGAAGATTAAGATGGTTAATCCATGAATTTCTGATTTTATATAATGCATGAAACAATAATGTCCATATCACCCATTGATAATTAGATTTATTTTGGTCAGTTAACATCTCGTAGTGGTGTTCTTATGGTCATGGAAGAAGGGGACTAGAGATAGTGTTGTCCAATTTAGGGATAAAACTTTGTTTCATTATGTCTACCACATCATGGTTTATGAAATAATATTATTATTCTAAGCATGGATTGTGTATGTGTCTTTATGGGGTATATTTCTGAAATATGAAGTGTAACCAAATCTAGGTATATGTTTCTAGAAAATGAAATATTTAATGGACCATTTTTCCATGATATATCATGAAGACCAAGGAAAATTCATATGAACCAATTATGGTTTGATAAAACACTATGTATAAATTTTAAATGATGTTTTTAGAAATATAATTAGCTCTAAATATTTTTAATGACTAATATTTTATTGTTCCATGGTTTCCATATCATCATTGACCAAAAAATAGAAACAATATTTATATCACAACCCCATGGATTGATCTGCTCAAAAATTATTTATAAAATAATTCGTTTTCGATCAGGTGGTAAAATAGATTTTTCATAACCATGAAATAATGTATTATTATGTTTAATATCTGAAGTCACTTTAATATGCTAAAATAGATACTTTACAAATTTATTTGATCTCAGATTAAATTTTTTATAGTTCCATCTAACTCTTAATGTAGTATTTACTCTTGGGTTTATTTTTTGTGAACTTCCAAGATGGTTGAATTCATGAGAGTATTTAATATTTATTAAATTTGTTAACATTTATCATAATGCTATGGATATTTTATAAAGCCTAAAATGGGTCATGATTTTGAATTTTGACACTCATGTTATATCTCAAATAAGTATTCCTTTCCTAAAATAAATAGATTTTTTATAAATTGCCTTTGAATAATAGGTTTGACTATTTTCCCACACTAAAATAAAAAAGGATTTTTTTTGGTTTTTTCATATAGTGTTGTTTAAAATCCTTGTCCAAGGAAATTGTATTCTACATTTCATGATAGTGACATCATTCTTGTGATAATTCTACAATTTTACATTTTTTAGAATTTTAAGGCTATTATTGAATATCTATAATATATTTTTTTTAAAAGAAATATTAATTAGATAAATTATTAGAGAATCTAACAAAATAACTCTCTAATTTATCTAATTATTTCTCCACATCTATCAGAAAAGGATAATTAATTTAATTAATTGTCTTTTGATATAAAAATTTTAGAGTAAAATTCATCACATCCATTATTTTCATTATGGGGTAAGTTTTTGTTATTGGGTCCCTTCATGGAGGTGGTGACTACGATGTTCATGAAATGTGATGAGGACATCAAGAAACATTAATTCTCCATTGAGGTAAGAATTCATATTATTTTTACTCACCATATCTTTGTTGTGTGATTTACCCCTTCCTCTCATGATTGAATCAACTAAAATATATAGGATGAAAAAGTGAATAAAAATCATCAAGTATTTCAATTAGGTTTAATAAAAAAATATTTCATGTGATTTAATGAAGAATTAGTTTTATTTAAAACAACTTCAGTGTTTTATATGGATGAAACTCAAATTAATATATTTCCATAAAAATTGTTTTTTGGTAATCAAATAAAATTTATGATTTTCGAAATATTGAATTATTTAATTGCATTTAACAGGGAAAACCTGGTGAAGAATCTTCCAAGATCATCATGAATTTTTAATAAAATGTTATTTTTTACCCATTATATGTTTTTTCGTTGATGAATTTAATTTATAATATTAATTATCAACAAACATATTTTATAATAAATCATTTCCCCATACGGATAAAAAATAATATGGTTTTCTCCATTATTAAATTTTACTATATTAATACTAATTTCATTATGGACTCATAAAAATATTCATATATGAATAAATATGAGCTAGAACATGATTTTTTTGGGTATTATTCTAGCCACCACCATTTTGAATATTGCTTTATGTTATTCTATCTTGAGATCATTAGGGGTTTCATAAAGAAACATCATAGGGAAATAAAATATCTGGTGCTCTAAGTGCATTTTAATGGATATAATGATAGCGACAATTGAAAAATTAATGATACAGAAAATTTATCCCAGTGACGTGTTATGATGAGATTTTGGGTGAAATGATTGGCCACATGTGTGGTTACTATAATAGGTTAAAGATGAAATGGTGTATGTGATATGAAGATGATGTTTTAGTATTCTATAAAATTTTGAATACACCGAATGTAGTTCCATTCCATGATTCGTCTAAGTAAACACATTATATTATAATTGTGAAATGAGCTGCACAAATATTTCTCCTCTAAGATACACTATATGAGACTAGTTGTCTGGATTCTTTTCATACATACTGTATTTCGAATTTCACACATCACAATAATTTTAATTATTTTCCCTCTATCACCGAACTATGTTTCACCATTTGTACCTTGAGTACATGCCCAGTCTATGCAAAAAAAATCCCACAAAACTTGTAAAAAAATCAGGCACGCCATCTAACCAATTAAACATAAGAATGTTCTTAACTTCATTTTATATACATAATAATACATATTATATAACATTTGTCATATGAATTAAACATCATGTACTATTAATACATGTTGTATACTTTAGTTCATTACCTTGATAGGATGTGGGGGTAAATTATGAACACATTCTAACTAGATCTACCATCATTTACCCATATATACATATCTTATACATTGAATTTACATTGACTGAGCCACATCACTACATGGCCAACCCCTCCTTGAGTGAAAAACATGTTCTGTACCATACCAAAAATGATTTATATAAGGTTATTTTGAGTATTATCCATGTTTTTTTACCTATTTGTTAGTCATGAATTCATGATTAACCAATTAATAGAATCCTTAAACATATATCACAATATTATAATTCTTATCCCTATTATATTCTATCTATGATATTACATCAATAGTTCATATATCATAGCTCTATAGAGATTTGATAGGTTTTGAGTGAGAAATTTGGAATAGATGTCTAGTATATTTACTCACACATATGTCTAACTGCAATCATATATGTATGGAGTAATGGAATTCTTTTGGATGCATGCACAAAAAAGGGAATGGTATCTCATACATAATATTGAGATTTTTTAATTCCTTATATGTTTGGGATTTGGTACATCAATATTTATAAATGGGGTCAGTAAGACCTCATTCCAAAAATTGTGAGATCCCCACATAGTATTTGAATGGTTGATACTCCCCCAATTGGATGCGATGTGTTCCCTCCTTCTAGAGAGTTTTTTATCTTCCATTAGATGGGATGTAATATTTATTCCCTCAGTGGAGTTTCTACTCCCCCATATATTGTTTGGTGTTCCTTCAAAGGGGTTTGGTACTCCAATGGTCATTTATTACATACATAGATGAGGAGTTATCCCTCACTAATAAACCCTTAGAGCATGGGTGTTTAGGAATTAGTTTAACAATACCATATCTTATAAAATATCAATATATTATTTCCTTGTCATTACTATATTAATTATGATAATTTTTAGAAATCATTTGATATATCACTTAGGTAAGATGAAAATTATAGTATTTGTGGGTTCAATTCTAGCCTAGGAAATACTAGTTAAAAGTTTAATACAATCATTTATGGATCTATGAAGGTTATATCTACCACTTTTTATAGTTTCAATAATATTAGTACATATTTTTTTTCTTTGGGATACCTTTTATTATACCTATCTATTTGTTGTGAGATGGATTATAAAATTATATTTACATTTATTTTTTGGGTTCCCTAATTTATATCCTCCCTTAATTATGTTTTATTCCTACATATGTTGTATATGTGATATTAATGCACATTCCAGAGATAACCATAACATAAATGGATCTAGTGGAGTTAGAGGAGTGGTTACACATTATATGTTGATTGATTATGGTGGATATAGTTGTAGATAGATGTTATTTAAGATACCATACAAATTGGTGTTGGAATTATATACCATGACCCAGTGTTACATAGTGGTTATTTCCTTTTAGATATGTATTTTGCTATTAATGAATTTTACTCCATGTTATTGTACATAAAATCCCATGATAACATTATACAAAATTCAATATCTACCGCCTAGTGTTCATTTATTTTATTACATATTTATTATGCTCTCAATATTTATATTGTTACGTTATAAGGTCTATCTTGCATTGATATTCATTCATGTAAATAGATTTTATCCCTTAACATATTGGTGGTTGGCTTAGGGTAGCACACCCAACTTGCTACAAACCTAGGTGGGGAATTGAAATGCCATGTTTACATAGTTTAGTTAACTCATCTCTCTTAAAAATAAATATGGTTCTATTTGTTAAATTATTTCTTAAATCAAATCTTTATGATTTTATGTAATCATTCACGTGCTTCTTTATCGTTTCAAATATTTTTTATATCTTAAGGGACACGATTTTAGTTTATACATGTATATGAATATACATTGATATGAATTAACTATATTATAGATTAGTTAGTTAATCTTTGAGGAAATATAAAAGACTTATCATCAAAACTCACATCATATTGATATCATGGAATTTTGGTACTTTATTGAGGTAGTTTATTGATTGAGATTATATTTTCCATGTTTTTCTCAAATTGTAACTATGTATGACCCCATTAGTGTTGAGTTTTATAAAATAATTTTTTTTATCAAAATTATTTGACATAAATATAAAATTACTGAATTTTAAAAAAAAATTATTTTTTTCATCATTCAATATTTTAATGATTATAGTTAAATCATTTAATGATTTTTTATTGATGCGTATTGTTAAAATGTTGAGTTAGTACATTGGGAGGGGTATTTATATGATCTCATTAAATAATATAAGAATTAATTACCTAAATAGATGATTAAATCATATGTCGCAACACATTAAATAGGAATATACTGATATAATATTGGCATACAAAATTCCAAATTTATATGAGCATCACTATTGACTGAAATTATTGGATATTTAATTGGATGTGATTATTAGAAGAAAGTATTACTATACACATATAACTTTTCATGAAAAGATTTTTAACTAGGGAAAGTAGTATTAATAAAAGAAAATTAAAATTTCCATGCTAATGATCCCATTATTTTAAACATTATTAGCATGTGACTTCCTGTGGACTAATCCCTCCCTATGATATCCAGATGCCTCAATTGATCAATTATGAAAACTTTTTAATATATATTAATAGTTTAACGAATGATTATTGTCCCATATAATTTTTTCATATGACATCTTGTGAATACTGAAATAAGGTTTGTTATTACTAATAACATTTTTCAGCAATACAACATGACTTTTGTAGCATCAAAAATAAAGTGAAAATTTTTCATCAAAGAAGATGATATTACCATATCTCACGTATAATTAATCCCATACAATAGAATACATAATATAATTGAGTTGAATCAAATAATGATACTCTCTAGTTGAGTATTAGAAACTCAAATATACCAATACAATACCACATAATGTGGAACACCTATAATTCATATTTAACATACCATATTATCCTCAATCATGCCAACTAATTATCCATAGATCCTTATAATCATGTAAGGAACAATTATGATGACTCATAAAAACCCATGAAAATGCTAAATGATTCACCATTCATGATAAATCATGAGCCCCATAGAACCCTTTTATGATCTAGGGTAGTATAAAAAATCATTATACATAACATTCTAACAATATTACAAAATTACAAAGATAATTTACCTTATGGGAAATGATATAACAGAGAGAATTTGTTAATTGATAATGGGAATTAATCCAACATGTATCAGAGGATTTCTAATAGAATAAATATTCTGCTATGATTCACTGCCATTAGGAAACAATTCATGATGATCCCCATTCTGTTTGTCTAAGGATGACTTTACAAAAAAATAAATGATGGGAATATGGAATAAGGGTTTCTACCAAAGGTATGGATTTGAGGAGAAGTTTGAACTTTTTCCCTTTTTTATTTTCATTATGTATGGGATCTTCTCTTCCCTTTTATCTCTCTTCTACTATGGTGATATGGTGATATTCCTTTTCATGAGACCAAATGGGAAGAACCATTATTCCAATCTTCAATTATAAGTTAGTAGTTTTTTTTCTTTCATTTATAATAAGATATTTTATATTGTTAATGGGATGACTGTTAATTGTAATATAAATTCATAATACTTATTTCTTCTCGTTTTATGATTATTTTTTTACTTTTCAATTACACCATCAGTAATCCACAAAAGAAATAACCAATTTCTTGGTTTTTTGAGATATTGTAAAAAGTATCACAATTTGTTTTAGAATTTTCTATATAGGAAAAATAGTATTCCTTTTTTTGGAATAATTTTTATTTTTTAATTCATTGTAATGAAATTCTTAATATAATAATAATTGAAAACCCTAGGAACATTAAATTATTAACATTATTTTTTAGAGATAAGCATGTTTCATGATCCCAAGTTATATTACTGGGGTATATTAATATTTATATTTTTACATCCCAACTTTAATAAGAATATCAAAATCATGCTACATTTCTTTTCTGGAAAAAACATATTTTTTGTTTCTCATTTATTTGTAAATACATAATTTGGTTTTATTTAATTTAAAATTTTAAAAAATAATTTCATTTTTAATAACATAACTTCCAATAAAACAAGTAAATTAAAATTATTCATTGAGAGGATTTGTGGGAAAAATTTATAATTTAGTGGACGGGGTATTTAGGGAGATCGGTAGCGTACATTTGTATATAAATGATGATCTACGTCAGATATTTCATACTGAGAAACTGATTTAGTTTTCTTAATATTTTAATTTTAATGTAAATTAAGAACAATATTTTTTATAATAAGAAGAATATACCCCTACAACTTTATAATATGATCTAATGGAGGTTAGTGAATATATAAAAGAACATTGACCACCATAACCAACTTGATACATGTAGATGCATTACACATTATTAAATAACATTTAACTATTAAAAATGAGGGGGATATGTTATTAGTGAATTATTTTCATATCAAATTTGATAAAACATTATTTTATATTTACACTCCTTATGTTATAATTATAACCTCAACACCTTGTATAATTTTCCAATAGATTTTTTATGAATATGTCTCTAGAGATTTGATATACATGAATTAAGTGATGGAGAATATCATTTAGTTTCCCACATTATATGAATATGGACATGATGTATAGATACACATATACAGAGATGAAATATATCCAATAGTTATTTTAATCTTTTATAAGAGTATTGAAATTTTGTCCCCTGTTCTTGAATAATGGTAACCCCTTATCTTCATCAACCAATTCCATTAAATAGTTTCTTTACTATGTAAGGGTTTAATATTTAGTACATAACTATAGAGTTCCTTGGTGAGAAAAAATTTGATGAATCGTAGGGTTACAAATTCGATGTATTTTCTCTGTATAAATAATATCCATTTCAATTGGGGTAAAACACTAGTGTCATTATTATGGAAACCTAATACTTTTTAAATATATTATTAAATATATCATATATAAAATATTCAATAATTAAAAAACATATATCATAAAGACCTATTATCTTTGGCAGACTACATTCATAATAAATAAAATGAAAGTAAAACATAGAATCATTTTTTTATTTTCCATATTGATATCATAAATTCTATCCAAGATCCTAATAATAAATGTGATATCTTGGGAGATACAAAATGTAAGGGGTGAACAAAAAGTCCTAATAAGTTAATAAGCATGATATGAAATCATAACATGTGAGTTAAAGGTATAACAATACATCATAAAAAATAATGAATATGAATATTCAACTAAAATAAAAAAATAAAGAGAATGTAATCATAAGGTCATGGGAACATCCAAAAACTGAGATGACATAAAACAAGAAATATAATTCAGGTTTAACTACAAATACAACATCACTTGGAGGATGGATTCCCATAATGGATTAAGTTCACAACCAAATCCCATGCGTGAAGTCTCATGAGACTAAAACAGTAACCAATGAATTTTTGGGATATAAAATTGTGGTACCACCCATAAAATACATTTAATGTATATAAATATGAATTCCATATATTGATATCAGTCATAAATCATAAACATATGAATTTCCCATGGAAGAAAATGGGTTGCATAATCCTATCTCAAAACATAATAAAAAACATTTCGTAAAGTATGAATTTGAAAACTATACATGAGTAATCTATTCACCTATAAAAACAATGAATAATAATCTAGGTATACATGTGAGAGTGATATATCTATAACATAGTATCATTCTATAACTAAAATTGAGAGAATGTGAGCTAGAGATGGAATGGTCATAACTCAATGAAAATAGTGGATTAGAAGAATCCCATACCTAGAGCTCGATATATAACATGTCTTCATTATATCCTAGAATAATATACATAATTAATTTTTTTTAATTTAATAATAACCTTTTTAAATATTATTATTCATTTTCCTTTAATTTTAACCATGTCTTATTAAATTAACTAAACAATTAATTTCACATGAGACATTTTAATGACCAATAGCTCCTATGTCCAAAATAAATATGGTAGGCTAGATAAGAAAAAATATATTATTAATTTATCTTCTCTAGAATATTAAAAATGTTAAAACAATAATTTTCATACAGAAAATATTCTTTTTAAATCATCCCTGGAAATATTTTTTAAAAACTCCATATGTTACAATCATAAATATGATAGGTTGTATGTGAATTTGAGTAACTTTTCTATTCTTACAATATCATGATTGAAAAAAGGTGAGTGTTATATTTATCTATGTGATGATAATTTAATAATAAATATAAAATTATTTCTTTTAATACCATTACTCATATGATCCATTTGAAGTGAGAATTATAAAACTTTGAAAATGATTCACAACGCTTCGTGAGGTGGTAGTATTATATAAAAACTAATGATGTTATCATTTTTTATGGATGAAAAGGTGTGAAAATATATGATATATTACTTTAATATATGGGTTGTTATGTATCAATGAATAATGTTTCCCTGACTCCGTATAATAATGAAATTCTTTCATCGTGAACTATAGATGAACACCTTATCTACAACCTCAAACTCCAGGTCTCTCTGACGATTGTCAGCATAGATTTTTTGTTGAATTTTCATGGATATCATATAATGTTGAATGGATTTGAATTTCAACATCATATCTCAGGAATTATTAGGTCACATCATCTTCTTCTCTCCAACATCATCCCATCATGTCAGATTCAGAAATCGTTTCCCATACACAGCCTCATAAGATTCAATTTAAATGATTAAATGGACACTTTTGATATATGTGAAATCTACTTGGGGAAGATGATTTTCCAAACATTCATGGAAGTACATTAAAAAAATTCTCATAATATCCTAAAGGATTTGGACAGATATTTTAGAATGGCCATCTATTTGATGGTGACATGCAGTAATGAAACTAATTATTTTATCCAAAGATTGATAAAGGACTCTCCAGAACCATGTGGTAATCCTCATATCTCAATTAGATACAGCAGAGATTGGAAATCCATAAAATCATACCAATTCCATTATATATATTATATAGAGTTGGTTATGTGGTAAATAATCCTTTATATTAATTAAATGTGATGTTTTTTTAAGGTGGTCGACTACATTCAAGAAGGTTTTATTTATTATAGGTTTCATGTGGAGTCCTACAATGAAATTCATGGTTATTGTTATTTAATTTCTATAATGGTGTGCGAAATAGTCCCATCATTCCCTTGGACATATTTCATCAATCCTTGACTTTTTTTCATACCAAGCATTGAGATAACAAATCCACCATATCCTTCTTTATGTAATCCAATAGTTTTTTTTCTTCTACCGATCAGTATACATACTACTGTTTCCTATAAGAATATAGAAGGATGAGCTATGAACATCATCTAAAAATTTCCTCTTCATTTCTCCTTTTTGTGGGACATATATAGAGTTTCAATAATTATAATCCCATCTTTATCAAGGTTTTAGTCTATAATATTCACTGCATTTTTTATAGTGCCCCTCATAATATATTCGACTCCTCAATCCTCTAAATTATATATTGTAGGTAATTATTTTGGTAGGGTCAGAGGAAGATCATTTTTCTATTCTTATATCCATCCTTTTCATATAAATAATGATTTTATCCTTCTCAGTTCCCATAATTGTTATAATCATTTGATTATTTCTAAATAGTGATTTTCCAATTTGTTTTCCTTCCATGGATGGTAATGGATTGAGCAGTCGTAGTGATCGATTTAATCTAACCATCTTCACTGGTTTATTCTATGATCAATTTCATGAAAAATATATTTTAGGCTCTTGTAATAGATATATATTGGACACCTTTCCCCATATATATAATGTAAGAAAGATCTATAATACAATGATCAGGGAAGTTAACTCTTGATCTTCTATTGTATAGTTCTACTCATGAACATTCAAATTCCATGAGGTGTATGCTATCATACTATCATTGTTTATTATAACATATACCAAACCCTTCATTGATGAGTCACTATATAACCTAAAATGATCCACACTTTTGCAAATCATAAGTTAGGGTGCATTTATAATACTCTATTAAAACTATTTTAAGCTCCATTCACATTATTGGGTCCATAAAAACCTTACTCTCTTTCATGTTAGCTTGGTCATTGGGTTTTGACAATTACGAAAAAAATATTAAATATCATTATTAGTACCCAGTTAGCTATAAGAAACAACATTTATCTGTTATAATTACTATTTTACGTTACCTTTTAATTTATTATTTCATTTATGTGTTCACATATATTTAATTTATGGTTATAATATTCCCAAATATAAGTATTCGCTTTATAAAAAAATCAAATTTAATATATATTGAAAATAGATTCTCCTTTCTCAATACCCTTATCGTAGTACTCAAATTCTCATCATGTACTAAATTTCTATAGGATTATATCAAAATATCATCAATAAATACAACACAAAATTTTTCTAGGTTGTCACTAAATAATTATTTTATTATACCTATAATATTTTTTAAGCATTATTGAGACTGAAATTCCTAACTTTGAACACATAGTTTCCAAACATTATTCGAATAGAAGTTTTTGTAATATCCACTTTTCACCCTTAATTGGTGATATCTTGAACACTGTTTAAACTGAGTAAAATATTTATCCACCCATAGTTGATATAATAATTCTTGTACAAATGGTATATGATATTTGTTTTTTATTTTTATTTTGTTGAACTAATGATAATCAATATATAGTAACATAGAACCACCCCACCTCTTTAATTAGAGGACAACTAAATTCATGACCCCCTCCCTCCAAAGATACCCTTCATGGTATGGCAGTGATGAAAAGAAGATAAGTACACCCGAGTACCACCTCAACTAGGCCCTAAGGCAGTGACTAGAAGTGAGGGAATTAGGATATCAAAATATTTGACATATTACCCTCTATTAGTAAATGATATTAAGAGATAGAATCAATCAAACACAAATAACTCCATTGAATAATATAAATAACCCAATGCCATACCTTGATGAATGTGTAAATAGAAAAAATACTGTAAAAAGTTTATAGGGTAAATACAAAAAATAAAACTATGCTGTGAAATAGTAACTATACAAATGTTTGAGCTTGCAATGCCCAGTACGGTCCATCGAATCCTCATGGAAGTCCAAAAATAGTTATATAGATGTAGTATATGTATGAAAATAAACTCATTATCAATTCTAATGTCTATCATGCATATGTGTGGGAAGTAAAATATTGAACCTTTTAGAAAATAGTAGAATAACCAAACACATATAAAGGTATACAAACCATCCAATCCTCAGCAAGGCACACTCAGAAAATAACTCTATCCATGTAATATAGTATAAATTAATGTACATTGAGGTAGGTTACCCCACAAGACATCCCCACTAATTATCCACTCCCACACCCCGAAAACTGATGTCGTAGTGCTCCCACCACTTCTGAATATTCCCTATCACATATCACCCCCAAAAACTAGGGTCACACCCCATATCACATCCTTCCAGCACACACTAGGGACACACACCATATCATCTCCTTTTAGCTCACACATATTCCATATAACACAACACATAACATCAAATGACATCCCATCTCAACTCTTAATGAATACACATGGGACCTCATGTCACAACTCATCCCAAAGACTCATAGGACTCCATTTAACAACTCATCCAAATGACACTACGGTCAACACATCGCAACTATCCCTTAAGAAGACAAGGCCATCTACTCCATGAAGAGGGAGTAGGGAAGAAAGAGAGGATAGCCATCCATCCCCCACCAAGATATTGGGAAAGACACCACCTACATGACTATGTGGGTTTTCATAACATAGTGATTAATGTGGGTGGGGAGAATAGAGAAATAACAAGGAAGAATGTATATATATATATAGTACCCAAAACTCAATGGATTTACAATGATGTTTGAAACTACACCTACCCCTAGTGGAGTTCCCATATATCAATAATTTACAGTATAGAATTAAAAAGGATCCATATAATGATATATATATATATATAGGTGGAGGGATGAGAATCAAAGATACTAGGATGAATATGGATATGAAAAGATTCTATGACCAAATCTTAACAATGAGGTGACAGTTTAGTTTCAATCCATTCAACGGCATGTGAAATCAACCCAAATTCGATTGAAAATTGGTGTAGAAAATCATTAACAGAACCTAGAATTTGGGGATGGATATATAGTGTTCCATACAATATTTTAATGCAATTAAGTAATGAGGGTCTCAAATAAGATATATCTTAGTCCTTAATACATCGGCCCTTTTGATATCTTTGAGCACATCAGAGTAGTGGTCTATTGACTAGAACATCAATTTAACCAATCATGATTATGTGATATGTTGCATATGTCCTTCTTGATGAAGTTGATAGTAAAACCCACACATGTACTTGATCCATAGGTGGAACTATTAGATAATGATCATTAAAATTATGAGTATCAGGTGAAGATACATGATCATTGTAACAATGTTCTATGAAACAAGCCAAATCACATGGTTAAAGTGTTGTGGTCGAACCAAAAGTTTGAGGGTGAAACATTGGAACCCGAAAGGGTAATGAGACAAAAGTAAACTCATCAATTTTATTTTATAATGTGATAATTTAGAGGGTGAAATTACATAAGATTGTAATAATTTATCAACCCAAAATTTAACAAATGAAATTTATTTTTCTAATAATCTCTTATTGTGAAATGATGATATAGAAAAAAAACATGCTCTAAATTGTTTATTTTGGATTTTTATATTGTGTATCATATTTAATAGTCCATTAAGTATCAATAACTTTGATAATATATTCACTTTATAGTGAACATTAGGATTACTATATTAAGGGTTATGATAAAATCCATTTGAAATAGAAAAAGGACGAAATGTCCTTAACCAATAGGATTTTACTTGATGAATCTCGTTTAAAGGTGCTTTAATAGGAGATAGAATCATTTAGATTTCACATTGAATAATCACAATATGATATTCAACAACAATATCATGGGATAAAAAATTTATGATAGATGTTATATGTGATTGATGTCATATCCAAATTTTTGTTCGTCAAACCACTATAGAAAAATATTACCATCATACAACTTACCCTTAGGGCATTCACTAGGGGCATAAATTAGAGTGTATCTATAATGTAACTATATTGAGTTTAAAATTCAATTATAGATAAAACAATGATAATATTTATCCATTTTAAATGTAACTTTTTATTATTGTTAAATGATATGTTTGAAAAAAAATTATTTTAATACGATAAAATAAATATGGTCTTTTTGAGAAATATATAATTTTAATCAAAACTATCTTTATGATGAATTTACTAATTCTTTTAAATAAATAAAATCTTAATAAAATATTATTATTTTATAATAATCAATAAATGTAAATGATAATATATTTTTATGATCCAAAATTTAATTTTTATATGGATCAGAAAACTAATATATTCAAAAAACACTATTTTTCATTAAATGATGTTTTTTTATTTAAAAGTGTAAATTATCATATTTGGAGAATTAATTGTAATAAAATTAATATTATATTTTATATAATCATGTAAAAGTTATCCATCATCATTTTTTCATACTTTTATAAGACAATCAGATTTTTGTGAAAACGTTAATTATGGTATAATGAAATGATATGTATTATGACATCATAAAATCCATGAAGTTATATAATAAATAAAATAAATTGAATAAATGTGAAAATAATGATATCCATTTAAAATAAAGTATTTTTTTATTTATGGATTTTTCAGAAATAGTAATGAATCCTCTAAAACCCATATTATATTATTCTTTTTTAAAATATATTATTTATAAACATGACTCACATAAACAACACCAAGGGTATTCACATTTATGTTACTACATAGTATTTACTATGGATTTTTATACAATCAACCCTCACTCTATAATCATGGTGTGAAAATTTATGAATGACATCCTTATATTGTATGATCTGTGTGGAACACTTATCCATTTACCTAATATTAATGTTATGAGGGGTACTGGAATTATATTTCTTTTCAATGCATTAGGTATTTTTTTAAATCATTAGATTCCATGTATTAAGCATGAGAGGTTATCCTATATATAATATATTCATATTTCTTAGTAGTAACTCTTGACTATTGTTTATGGTGTAATATTTGAATTTGATTACACATTCCCATTCTACCTTTTTGTTATCATCGTATATCATGCCTTATTGTTCATGGTTATGATTCTCTCATATTTTATGTTAACTTTATATTCCTCTTGGATCATATGTACTAAATTGCCTAATTATATTTGGTTTCTAACTTACTTGTATTTATTTAGAACCACATTCATATATACGTCCCCAAGTTATCCCATATAATTTTAGAAGATCCATTGAAAATAAGGGGATGTTTTAAAGTTTTATAATAATGATGTTTTCTCCATGTTTCAAATAGATGTTCAATATCCCTAATTTCCCAAATACACTAGTCCTCATGATCTTCATGTGTTTCATTATGTATATCTTTATGTTATAAATCAATAATTAAGGTTTAAAAAAATATAGGTTTTCATAGTCTACGTAAGTATAATGTTATGAAATATTGGTAAAGTATTGAGTATGTTTCTTTTAGAGAAATAAATCCATATATGGATACTGGAAAGTGGTTGTAGTTATGGAACATATTTAACAATTTCTAATCACTACGATAAGGGATGATGGAGTGTTAACATAGTCATTACCCTAATGCGGAATGATTGGCCCTAATACTGCACAACTAGATAACAACTCTTACAAAATATGAATTGGTTATTTAAATTCACATTTTGAAATTATTTTAAGGATAGATTTCCTAGTTAAATTGAGGCATTTTCCTATGAATTATGAGATAACACAACTCAAACTGACATTCATAAAATGAGTGACTAATAAGATTAACCATGTAGACATAGATGAAATTAAAGTATCTTTTGTTTAAATGAATTTTTTATTAGACAAAACATATTAGGATTATGATTTTATATTCATAAACTCTTATTATTTTTGATATTACCATATCCATTTTGGTTTTAGTAACTTGTAAAATAAAATTTAAGGAAATTAAGCTTTGAATGAAATGTCAGTAAGAAATATAAAAAAGAATAATTAGGATAAATAGTTTCAAAGTCATACATAAGATAATTTGGTGTATATCTCAGTAGAAAATAAATTTTTTGTTTCATAGAGACCCTTCATGAATATTCAATTATTAAATGAAAAATAACCTGTTATGAAGAAATTTATTTAGTTTTCAGAGATTGTGATAATAAAAGATTTTAAATCTATTAAAATACATTCAATTTTATACCCCATATGTTATATGACACAGACAACATAAAAAAATAAAAAAAAACATCAAAATAATTTTTTTTATAAATCTATAAAAAAAGTTGGTAAACCATTAATAGTAGTTTCCTTTATAATGTAAACAATTAATATTGGTTAATATTAAATATATTATTTTCAATAAACTTTTCTCATAATGTTATTGATTTTCATTTAAAATGTTTTATTTAAGAAATTCATAAAATATTTTTAACAAGTTCATATTCATTTTAAAATTACTCACCAAACTATTATCTTATGGTATATTTTTCATATTTTTTGAAAAATAAATTATTTTTACATGGATAGTTAAAAAATTATCGATGTTTATAATGACATATATTTTTTGAAATAGTTTTTTAATAATAATACATTAAATGTTTTGAAACATTTTTCCTATAAAAAAAAGAAATTACAATGTATAATAAATCATTTTTTTGTATGATATTTAATTTATAAACCCATGATCAATATTGGAAACTTTATATAGCATTTCGATGATAATGGTTTTTTTTTGTTTACTTAATTATAACATGATGAATTTGTTTTGGATTTCATTTATTTTAAATAAATGATTTTATAATTGTAATTATTATTTTGAATCAGTCAGAATCAATGAAATTGATAATTATTTATAACCATATATAATTTTTCATAAAAAAACTTGTTTAATGATGAGGTTTTTTGCTATCATTAAAATTTATTTTCCCACACAATGAAATCCAATTTGATAAATGATTTTTATATTTGATATTATTATTTTAATATTATTTTATATATCCAATTTTTTTTATACATAAAATTTAGACTATTATTATTAATGTTAATTATCACGATAATTATTAAATAATTTTTTTAATATGATTTTTTTATAAATATAATGGAATTTGAAATCAATAAATTAAATTTAAATCAAAAAATATATTTAATCTAATATAATGTATATTAATATAAATAAATATATCAAACCTCAATTAGATAGTAATAAATATTAAATAATATCAAAATATTTAGTGGTCAAAATTTATTTTTTCAACTAAATCTGTTTTTCTACACATTATCTACTATAATTTAATGTTTATGTTTATAATATTTAGTTTTTAATTAGAATAAATTTTGGTAATATTTAGATTCACTAAACCAAAATTTTATTTTCAGGGTTGTGTTATATGTTTAATAAAACATAATATCATATAGTTAAAAACAAGTCACCTAGTTTAAAAGAAAAAGAGTTTAATGTAAAAATATAGTCTTAAAAGCCTTATTACATATTTGAAACATGTGTGGGAGAAAAAGTTAAGGTATTTTTTAGCCTAAATACACCCCACACTAAATAATTTGGAATTCTGTTTTTGTTGACTAGGAAATAGTGTCTTAGAATTATTAAAATATAACCGGGGCTTCTAAAAGAGCAATTTTACTCTCTTATAAAAGGGATCAGTTACCTAATTGGAGAGACACACCTATATATTGAATCATACTTTTATACATTGTAATTTTACTATCCATAAAACCCCCGCATGTAATAAAATCTCATCCCAACTCATTCTTACCCTAATCTCTTGAATTTCAGAGATCATCCAAGTACAAAACGATGTCAATAGGGTATGTTTTATCTCCACATAATGTTTTATTATAAATTTTACTCTTATAAATATCCCATTATAATTATAATACTATTATTTAAATAAATTTAGTATAAAAAGATATTATATAAGTGGTAAATTATTTATTTCTTTATTTTTACAATCTTAGAAAAAAAGAATATCAATAGTGCATTGCATGGGATACCACCTCCATGCAGGGAATTTTTTTTATTGTCACTAGTTTTCAAAGAAGGATTTAAATATTGTAATTATAATAAAAGATTAATTTAATATTCACCATCACCCCTATCACGTTTTGAGAAACATGAATGATAATTATATGTACATCTGGATTACTGCCTCAACAACAAAACATTTTTCATTATTCACATATGATTTCATAAACCATATAAATTTAACACCCAAAAACTATAAAATAATATTTTTTTACTTTATAAGATATTTGATACACAAAACAAATCTTTAAACTTAGTAATATATTTCTTTAAATTTAATCCCTTTGATTGATTGTGGAACAAGAAACCATAAGTATAAATAAACATTAATAGAGTATACTATTATAATATAACCTTCAAAATTTTGGGTATTAATAGTACTAAATAAATTATGAAAATCATGATTATTTTTTGATTTGAGATAAAATAATATTCCTTCAAAATAAAAAGTAATTTTTTTTCTGGAAATTTTGTTTTATTAAAGGTTGTTTAGTCACATATTGTGAACATAATTCAAAATACATTTTTACCAAAATTTGAATATTTATTTGAAAAAGTAAAATTAGTTTTTAAAATTATAATAAAAAAATTATATTTTGGGTTGTTTTATAATTTTTGTAAAATGATTAATTTTTTAATGAATAATGAACCGTACCAAATTTTATTTAAAAACCCTATTTTAATTAAATTATTTCTAAATTTAAAGTGTATTTTAGATATATTTTAAAATAAATTTTTTTCCATAATATATTAGTTAATTAAATTTTTTACAATTATATTATTTAACTTCATAATTTTTATTTAAAAACGTTTTAAATTTTTTAATATTTTATATTTGAATTCCTATATTCTCGTCACGTTCGAGGGATTAATTTGAAATTAAAATTTCAAAATTATATAAATAAAATTTTTAAAAATTGATTTATTATTTTTAATAAGAATAATATATATTATCTAATTAGTTCAAAATAATTATTTTTCATAATAAGTAGTAAAAAAATATTTAATAAAATTGAGGAAAAAAAGGATTACCGGGGGTTAAAATAATAAGATAAGGGTTAAAATGACCAATGAACATGTATAAAATATATTTTTGGGGAATATATAGACGATTTTTTTCTTATTATATGTGATACTCCATTTATGATAATTTTTCATGTTTAAAATATGGGTACATATTTTTCTTTTTAAAAATTACACATCTGTCTCTCACCTCACATATAAAAAGAAACCCCATCTCCACCCTTCTAGACAAATTCAATAACATTCGGATCATCCAATAAATACTCATATAACCCCCCAAAATACATTCCCCAACATTATAATACATTTTTTCATCTTAAATAATTTATCTGAACACATTATGTACAATCATAAAGAGGTGGTTCGAGAAGTGGTAATATTCCAAATTATGCATTTTTCTTTTATTTCTTCCCCCACCTCCTTAAATTATTATTAAACCATGTTTAAATAAGAACATCATTATCTAAGATATTTTTATATTTATTTAATGATAATTTCAGGCCCTCTATCCATCAACACTTCTATCAAATGTGTAATTAATCATCATTCGTGTGTAAGACGAACTACTACCTCATGAACTGATGTCATTTATTTTTCCATCACCACCTTTCACGGTTGGGATTGATTATAAAACTAATACATATGTATATATATATATATGATAATAATTACAAGATTTTACTTATTTAATTAATATATCATATAATTCTTTAGGTACAATTTTGTAAGGGATATTTAATCGTCACCCCTATGTAAGGTGGACTACCATCTAGAAACGTAAAATGATTTGTATTTTACTAATGTTATACATGGAATATAATAATGATAAATTTTATGAATATTTGTGGAATAAATTACATAATAATGATTTTAATTACATATCTATCTTTTTGAAAATAAAATATATCATTTTCTTTCATAACTTTTTCATTCATTTAATTACGATAACATTGTGGGTGTATGTTTGGACAATGATCTTATTGGAGTGATGTAAATATATTTTCATCACCACTACACATTGATGATATATATAATTATATCAAAAAAAATAATATGGTACATGTGGTATTATTTTAATTCTTTAAATATAAAATATATCTTATTTATATTCCATAATAATCATGGAAAACCTGAAATATTACTCATTTGTATGTATGGTATACCGGCTCCTTGATCGAAATATACTTCATTTATCCAAAAAATCATTCATGGTAGGTATAACAAGTATAATTAATGTATAAATTTTGTAATTATATAATTAATATTATTTTGGATATGGTGTAACTATATAATATGTGCAAGAACTAGATCTTCCATAACAAAGCATGATTTAGAAGAAAAAGTAATTAACACCCAATATAATTAATTAATAAAAAAGGAGATAAGATGTTATAAAAATAGAATATTTCACATTATAAATATTAATATAGTTAATTAATAATTAAATAACATGTTTTAAATCACTATACAATAGGTTAATGAATGTCTAACCAAAATGAAGTGTGAGGTAAAGGATATCTTGTCACAATTTCCATTAATTTGGATAAAAATATACTTCATCAATTATATCATGAAATGATTATATGTGTAATGACATTTGATTAATTTTTATTGTATTCCTTACTTTTTTATATGGATTTACATTTTATTAATATAATCAATTCAATTATTTATCATTACTTAAATGATATTATCTTTATAAGGGCTTTCGCCTCAATTTTCCATCATTTGAGTAATATTCTAATGTTATGAAACTAATTTCATTAATATGGTGTACATACTACCCATTTGACCAGAAATATCATGTTTCTATAATAATTATTAAAATTTTGTGTTTCAAAATTTAATTATAACATCCAAATGGGTTTTACTTAAGAGTTACCGAGTTTTAATGATTTTTGTTACGCAATTTTATTTCATTGGATTATATTACATCTTCATCATCTTTGATATTCTACGATTATATGTGAAGTTACTTCTCATAATCTTATGAGTTATTTCCACTTGTTTCATGTGGATTTAAATTTTATACACATGATATATTCATTAATTAATGCTAAATTCAATATAATGATCAATCCAAGGTTATAATTTACATCTCATTTTAATCGGAATTGTATACACATGAATTTAAATTGAAGGAAAATATTTGATGATTATTTAATAAAAAAATTTATTTTCTAATCAAATGGATATTCATGATAATTTTCATGTAATAGTGAAATGTTTCCACTCATAGGTACAAATAATGATTGGGAAAATATTTTAATATAATTTTTCTCCATCTCAATATTCTATTGAAAATCTTTTTTCATAAAAAACAATGCTTTCATAATTTATTTTTTTAATTTTTTATTCCTCTTTAAAATTATTTATTAAATTAATTGTTAGAAATTTCTTATTTAAAAAATTTAATTGAATTAAAATTTTATTATCCAAACATGTATTATATGTTCTTTAACAAAAATTAAAAGGATTCATAGTTTTAATGTACTCTGTATGTACAAAATTTCCTTCCATCATGACCACTCCATGTTTTAAAAAAATTATTATATATTTTAATGAATTATTTATTTAGAAAAAATCAGTATCAAAATTTTTTTGGGATCATTATATTTTAAAATTTTATTTACAAAATAAAAGGATTTTCTCTCAAGAATGTTTCTAAATATATTTTTGTGGTGTTTATTTTCATCAACAACAACCATTTATTTTTTATTATACTAAAAAAGGGATAGGTTTTATTGATATTATCATTATTCATTATATGGGAGGTTTCATAATATGTAATTTATTTAAATTCACTTACTTGATTCATTTTTTTATTCATTAACATTCCCTTAAATTATTCACTTTCTTATGGAAATTTACTTTCCACCTCAATATCCATATTATTTATCATGGGTATGTTCATTTCATAAACCAAATATCATTCTATATATGATATTATACTTTGAAAATTAGTTTATTATTTGGTAAAATTTTCCAAATTCATATTCTTTACCCAATATTAATATTTTATGATAAGGTATGTTGTTTATGAAATAAATCAATTATTAAACATATGAGAATTGATTTGTACATGTAGAGACGTGTGGGTCTTGGAATTGTATAGCCCCTCAATGCATTATTATTCTCAAGATAGGACTCAGTATAAAATTATTAAATTAGATTTTAATTAGATTTTTAAACCATATTGTGAATGATATATAAGGTAGTGTTATCGTGATGCATGAGATCATTACATCCAATAGTTAAACATCTCCATGATTAAGAAATCAACTAATCTTATACACGATATTTTCTCAATGATAATATATCTATGTTTATTTTTATTTTTATTTGAGTTATTAAATGGAATGTGTTATGTTATTTAACCTTCTATATTGATTATTTTTTCTTGATTTATTATAGCTTCCACAAAACCTTACCCTTATTGAGCATTTCAGCTCACCTATATTTTTTACCTTTCCTTAAGACTCCATGAAGTGTACAGTGGTTTATGTTCAAGGATATTATTGAGGTAATAATGTTATTCTCAAAAACAATTTGTTGTAATTATAGTTTTCATATGTAATATGAGACTCAATCTTGTATCTTGTTTTCAAATAATAAGAAACTATTTAGTCATTCAGGATGAGATTCTTTATCTCTTATTCAAACATAAAAAAGAAGAAAACATCGTTGGGTCACTAGGACCAGGGATATTATAGTTGGTTTCAAAAGAATATTAATATAATCCTCAGGTAATATATTTAGGAAAACATATATTAGAGAATTATAGCCCTATGATAGAATTTTGGTATATGTATTGGATAAAAACCTAATGTTTTCATAAATAATATATTATGTGTTTTTTGCTTGAAATACATCCCTTTCTAGAAACTAAAAGTCGATATCATAATGAAATAATCATACCTAGTGGTGGTAAATATGAAAATGTCACTTCGGTATTGATCGAAATATCACCCAACGAATGACAATAGGCCTTACTATGCACCATGTTTTACACTCTCAGTGGATATTCTTTAGATAATTCACATATTATTTAAAAATAATTATTATATATTGGAATAGTTTATGAAAATTAAAAACATGTCCTAAACATAAGATGTATTATATTTAAAATAAGGTGTCTCAAAGGATTGGAAAAAGTTCTCTATTAGGTATATAAGGGAATAATGTATTTAATTGGTGAGGGAAATTCAATAGTATGATGAAAGGGAAAAAATTATTCAGAGGGATCCATTTATAGTTCACTATCTAAAACAATGGGAACTAGGTCACTAACCAAATTAATTAACTATTCTAAATTTTAAACTCTATATAATAGAAGGACCTATGTTGAAATAAAATTGAAAAATTATTTGTGCATTTTGATTTACGAATCAAATTATATAATTGTTTTCCATTCATATTTTGGTTATTAGAATCTTTAATCATCGAAGTATTATTTTAAATTGCTCCCTCATATGTCTGTTCATTTTAATAAGTGTAATGGATACCAATATGGATTTATGAATTTAGTATTTATCATAGAATAAAATCCTTGTACAACCATTTATGGGTTTTTTATGATGGGATTCTACCAAGATTATAGATATTTTTTAGAAAGTTTTTTCAATACATCCCATTAGATAACTATATTTTTAATTTGAAATTTTATCTGAGGAATAATGAATTAAGATATAATAAATAAAAGTTTAACAGTATTGATAACCTTTAGGATCAATATTATAAATATATATTTATACTTTTGGAAAATATATATTGTTGAAAAACATAGTAAAAAAGGTTATTTAAGGATTAATTTTATTTCAAGGATTCACATCTCATTCTTTTAAAAACATTATAGTAATTATATTACTATAGTGATAAAAAAGGAAAACCCATAGGATGGGTGATAACCAATCAAATATGGCACACTTTTGGGGCTTGAACCCTTAATTAATGGATGATAGTATTTTATATCCTACCACTAGTTTATGTGTAATCCATGTTAAAAATTAATCAATTAAATGATTATAAATAGAAATATTAACTATTAAAAAATTCTGTTACAATTGGGGTCTACTAATTAATGGTTTAAACAAGAAAATGTGTGCTAAATATATATTTTTTTTATAATTTAAGATAAATAGGGAATGTTTTTCACTTTTCCTATTTTTAAACCCATAAAAATTTAATTTTAGTGGTTTAGTAAAAAAAATTAATGTTTCAAAATTCATTTCATAGACAAAAAAGAAGAATAAAAAATTGATCAAATAAAAACCAATGAATTAAATTTGTGCTAATTAAATAAAAATATTTCATGAAATTATATTTCCTTATATTACTATATAGTAAAATAATTCATCAACATTTGGAAAATGATCATGAACCATAAATTTTATCCTATTATATTCATATTTCAAAAATTAGATGTTATTTTAAATCATCAAATGTTTTGGGTTTTTAAGTACATTGCATTCAATTTTTTATTTTCTATTTTTTCAGATAATATAAAATTACCTTATGGTGTATTTTGGGATTTTTCTGAAAATTTTAATTTTTCAATGAATATTTAAAATTCCAGATTTTTAATTTAAAACATAAATTCTATTGAAATTGTTGATAAAGTTAAATTATATTATTGATTTTTATAAATAAAATTAATTCATTTATATATCAATTAATCTAATATAGTAAATTGGAGGTAATTTATTATGTAATTTTGATATAAAATCATTATAAGGTCTTGAACATTTTCCTTTTGAAAACTGGCTTTCCCGTCACGTTTTCCAGATTAATTATAAAAAAAGTATGTTTATAGTAATGTATTTTCAAAAAATGGATTCAATACTTTTATAAAATACAATTTATATACTATAAAAAGTTCAACTTAATTTTTTACCATAATGAAAATTGAAAAATAAATCAACAATTATTTACCACGGTTATGGTAAAAAAGGATTTACTCAGAGTTAAACTAAAAAGATAATAGTTGAATTAACATAAAATATTTTTTAAAATATATTATATTTCCATATTTATAACTTATCATATCTAAGGATCTATAATAATATGTTTTTATACCTTATATAATGTGAAAAACATGGATACACCATTCTCGTTTTAAAATTTTAATATATGCCACTCCCCTCACTTATAAAATGTAACCCAATCTCCTCTTTTCCTCTCACATTGAAACAATTTTTTTCCTTCAATTCTGGTTAAAATCTCATTAAAATATCAATAATATAATACTAAAATCATTTAAAAAAAAATCAATTCTAGTAATACTTTATATAGAATCTAAGATTGGTGTTTGGATAATAGGTAAAATTTCAAAAAATGTGTTTTTCTTCATTTTTATTACTCCGCCTAGTTAATTTTTTTTAGAACATTGTAATGTCCTGGCCTCAATCAGGTATGAACTATTTTTATTTTAATGTAGTCTAATTAATTAAGCGGCCTGGGGCGCGCATGCACACCTCACTGTAGGTCCAAGGAAGCTTTTTATTTAATTTGAATAATTGCAGATGTTTCATGAAAAATGTCACGTCGCGCTTTGGCACGGTGTTCAGGTTTTAAATAATTAATTAAGTGTTTTAAAAGACTAATAAGATATTTAAAAAAGATTTAAAAGAATGCAAGAAAGGATAAAAAAATTCTAAAATAAAATAAAGAGGGGGTTATGGGAAAAATGAAAATAATTAAAATGGAGGATTTACATTTTTAATTATTTTTATTTTTTTCCTTTCCATTATTTTCCATTATTTTATCTATTTATTTTGTTTCCTTTTGCCCTTATATTTTATTTTTCTCTTATTTTTCTTTTCTTTAGTTTTTCTTTCTTTTCTCTCCTTTCTTTTTTTCCCTCTCCCCTCTTCCTCTCCCACTCATCACGCCGCACCCCTCAATCCCATCACACCAACCAGCAGCCTTTTCAGAAAGGTCATTGATCCTCCGACTGACATCTGATTCCTTCACTGGTAGGTGTGCAGTAAACCTTAGGGAACGGCTAATGTTGCTCAAGGGGAATCGTTTGATTTCGTTGAGTATTCTTCGGGCAGTTCATCGCGGCAGATTTTTTCTCTATTTTGGGGTTTTTCTAAAGTTTTTCATTTTCATTCATTTTAGGTTAAATCAAAGTCTACCACAGATCTTAGAGTCATCTATGACTACAAGTATGGTGCCTACTCACTTTCTCTCTGTTTCGTTGCGAATTATAAAAAACGCACCGTTGTGCCATTAGTTGCTGCCTATCGACTTTTTGAAAATTTACCCATTTTAATTTCATTAATGGTTCTGTTTAATTGTGGTAGCCTTAATCATCTTAAATTAATTTTTTTGAATCCTTTCAACAAGATCAGACACCCCTTTGGATGTTCCAACATAGTCAGTGTATTTTTCCATTTGATAGGTTAATAATTTAATTAGCAGCTAGTATTGTGTCACCCCTTTTTATTGATTTTAAATTAAATGAATATATGCTTGAATTATTGAAAAAAATTTGGACACCCCTTGGTATGTCGACATGATCAGCGTATTCTGTCATTAGCTGAGTTTATTGTTTGATTAATTGCATGTGCTGTGAAGCATCTTCTTATTGTATTTAAATTAAATAAATAGTTTCTTGAACATGAACTTAAATTGTTAGATCATTGGCACTTGTTTTTCTGAACTCTTTATTATTTAAATATCCATTATTATCTAAGTTTGATATGATATGTAAATATCCTTTCATGATGTTGTGTCGTACTGTTAAATTTATGCCCTATGATGCATGGGTGTATGAGGTTAGTTTTCAAACTGTGACTTTATATACTGATTATGTCATTTTTGCTGCTGTGAAAACATTAATTAAATTCAGGGTGGGGAAAGGAGGTGGGTATCGTATTAAGGGTGATGCTTAGATCATCCATTCTTGATGGGTTACCTCTATATTCTGTGGGTGGTGTCTTTGGCCTTGTCGGACCGAGACTTCAACGGACTTTCTAGTACTTTTGAGTAATACCGGGTCCAAAATGGCCCATCAGGACTGATCCATTGTCAATGTGGCTAATCTAACCTCGGATAACAGTTGTCCCCTTTTTGTGAGATCAGGACAGACTCAAGGTAAAGCCATACCTCAGGCGATAATTGTTCTTTTGAAATATTGCCTTGGACGGGCTCAGTGGCAATGGATAAATTGATGGATGCTCCATAGCGATACCTTCAGGACGAGCTCGGACTCCAACTCTCAACATGAACCTTAAATAGTTATGCACTTAAGTTTTATGTTATTTCAAATTGAGTCTATTGATAATTGAGATATTTCCCCTGATATGTGGAAGTGTGCCTGGTTGACACTATATTTGAACACCAAGTTAAACCACAAGATTATGGTATATTATTTCAAGGTTTTACCTTGATTTATAGGTTATATATATATATATATATATATATATATATATATATTCGTGTTAGTGAATTTTTATTGACAGGTACCCTTTCAGACTACTAGCTTAGGCTAAAGTAGGTGACCAGACATGAGTTTTGTTTGGGACCCAGGCCGACATATTTATTTCATTGCACAACAATTAATGTATTTGAAATGGTTACGTAATGAAATACTGCATTTTTTATTTTTGCACGAAATTAAATGAGTAAGACACTATGGGTGCCGACCTATTGGGATTTTATCTCACACCCTTCTCAGGCGTCGTCGACACTCGAGTAGATTACAGGCTCGCAGGTATTGACAAGGGGAAGCATATAGCTTCTGATTCTTGACTGTTCATTACATCTTTAGATAGAGACTGGGGAAGAGGACTAGGCCTTGCTTGTGATGTAGTTACTTCTTGTGTCTTTTCTTTTATTTGACTGTATGTTTGAGTTCTGTTTTCCGTACTTTCAGTTTAGACTCATATCAAGGCATGAAACTATTTTATGGGCTTCCTCACTTGGTTTTTATCTTTCAATTGGATTTATTTATATTTATTTGCCTGCTATTTATTTAATAACATGCTTCTACTACTTATTATTTGTTGTTGTTTAATTCCGCTGTGATATTATCTGTTACCTATGAGGGCATAGTCTCCCCCACAGACACAAAGGGGACTCACTACTATTCAGAAGACTCTGGATTTCGGGGTGATGCGCTTGAGGTTATGTGACGCACCGGTCCGTCCACCATTATAGAGGTGAGTCGGGTCGGGACGTTACAAAGTGACATTAAAGGTGGTTTTCCCTTTTGTCTTACAGTTTGGGTTAGACTGGAGAATAGGATATAGGGACTGGGGATGTACTCTGTGCTTGGACATAGCTAACCCATGTACATGGGAGAACTCAAATTCCTAGCTTGGGATTGTAGTTATTGATTATGCTAGTTACTGTTGATATGATTTCACCTTGGGTGACTCACTTGTATTGCATTGTTATTGTGCTGGTATTATTGAAATAATGGGTTTACCATTTCAGCGTGAGGATACACGGGAAAAACATCTCATGCATCATGATAGGCACTATAGGAGTTAAATTCCATGCATAGTTCCATGACATATATACTTTCAACGTTCATTTTTATATTGCATGTGAGTGTTTTTATACCTTGTGGTAGAATTTAGAATTTTTTGTTTATTAAATAAAAGGTTGTGTTAGTCTGTTATATATTAGCATGACTCAACTTAGGAGTGGTTTGTAGAACTGTTTAGTAATCCTTTTTAGTTGTCTCTTATATATCAAAACCCACCTCTTAAGGTGGGATGTCTGTTTTTTAGTTCTCAGAGGCAGGATATGTACCTAACCTCTTTTTCGCCCTACATGTTTTCTCACCCTCTTTAATCCTTGTCTACGGTAGTGTTTGGCTGTTGTAAACAAATTCCACTATGTCGTCTTCGTGATGAATCTCAGGAGAGTGGCATGGAGTGCAGTCTAGGGATGGTGGGTCCTAAACCACCAGTGGTTCATCTCATAGAGCCTCTTATGGTGCTACATCCTATCGATCTTTTTAATGACCCTGACGCTCAGTTCAGGGATAGTCTCCTCGGGTTTATGTAGTCGGTTCAGAATATTCCCAGATATTCCCCGTCTATGGAAGACCTTATGCAGGACATTATGTAGTAGCACGCTCCCACCTTCTTAGGGAGTGGTAGCCCTTATGTCGAATAATCATGGATAAAAGTTGTACTGTCTATCTTCGACCACCTTGAGACACCTCCAAAGAGAATGGTCAAGCTTGCAGTCTATATGATTTGTGACCCCACCAAACAATGGTGGGATATTGTTTCTCAGGCTGATTAGGCCAGTGACATGGCTGGGGAAGATTTCCAATCACCCTTCTCCAATCACTTTTTTCCACATACTCTGAGAGATGATCTTGTATGGGAGTTCCTACATCTTAAGTAGGGCTCTATGACTGTGTTAGAGTATTCTACTCTTTTCACAGAACATCAGAGTTTTTCCCCATCTCTGACTGATGACGTGCATACTATTGTGAGGTGTTTTGAGGATGGACTTGAGTACACTATCTGCTTGCAGGTGAATGTCTTTCATTTTTTTTACTATTCCTGAGATCTTGAATCAGGATCTGATCTCAAAGAAAAATGTCAAGGATGCTAAACCAGTGAGCCATGGCAGTTCAGTTCTAAGACATGGTGTTAGATCTTCTGGTAGTAGGAAACGTCGTTTTGAAAGTGCACGTGGGAGAAATCATATCCAAACAACACGTCTTGATAGATATGTCACAATTTATCAGTGCGGCAGGGATGGTCACAAGAAACTGTAGTGCACAAGAGTTATAAAGGAGTGCTGAGCTTGTGGAAGGATGGGTCACCTTCAGCGTTTCTACCATTCATTCTCTTCAGCATCCATTGGTATAGGATCCATACTTGCACCTTTGTTGGGTATATGATCTATGAATCCACAGCAAGCTAGAAGTTCTTTTTCCACCGGTCGATTAGGACAAGGAAATAGTGGAGGTTGTGGTTGAGGAAATCAAGTTCTAGACTATCATCATCAGCAGGGTGGACCTGCTCAAGCCAACCAGGCAGCATATTCACGTTGTGGCTCAGGTCCCATGTATGCAGTACAATCATCACTAGAGGAGTAGAGTGGAGGGATATCTATAGTTAGAGGTACTATTCTAATAGCCTCTACATTGGTTTTTGATCTTTTTGATACAAGTGCATCACACTTCTTTATATATGCTACTGTTGTTGAAAGTCTTGGTTTTCCAATTGAGTACATTTTCGGTATCATGTCTCTCAACACCACGCTTGGGGTCAGGATAGAGGGAATATGCCAGTGCCATGTGTGCCCCCTCGAGATAGGCGAGTAATGTTTTGTTTGTAATTTCTATATCTTTTATATGTTTGGTATTTAGGTCATTATTGGTATGAACCGGCATTCTCCTTTCCATGCCTAAATGGATTTTCTATCATCGTCGGGTGTCTATTACATTCCCTAAGGGCGACACATATCTTCACAATGGAGAATGGGATCTGTAGGAAAACCAAGATAAGCCTAAATATGTATGGTTAGGCAGAGTGACAGCTCAGTTGAAAATTCTCTTCCTGAGCAATCAGGGAATGAAACTAGTTGAATTCCCTCTAGTTGTGGATCTTTTCTGGGATATCTTCCCTAATGATTTCCCTGGATTACCTCCTATGAGAGAGGTGTAGTTCACTGTTGTGCTTGTGATAGGTGTGACACCAAGGTCTATTCCACCTTATAGGATGGCACCAACAGAGCTATAGGAACTGAAAAAGTATCCTGAAGACCTTGAGGCTAAGGGTTTCATCAGACCTAGCACATCGATGTGGGTTCACCTGTCCTTTTTGTAAAGATGGCAGACAGTACCCTATGGTTATGCATGTATTATCATCAACTCAACCAACTCATGGTAAAGAATAGATATCCATTGCCTCATATAGATAATGTATTTGACCAGCTCTGGGGAGCAACTTTTTTCACTATGTTTGATCAATGGTTTGGATATCACCAGGTGCATGTGCAACCATCTAACATACCACATAAAACATTACGAAGTAGGTATGGATTGTATGAGTATTTGGTAATGTCATTCAGCCTCACAAATGCACTGGCAGTCTTCATGGCCCTGATGAACTGGGTTTTTCATCTGTATCTTGATTTCATTGTGGTAGTCTTCGTGGACAACATATTATTGTATTCACATTCCAAACACGACCATGCAACCCATCATGAGATCTTGTTGAGTACACTGAGAGAGCACCAGCTATATGCTATACTCAGTAAATGCCACTTATGGATTGATAAGGTACACTTCCTGGGTCATATTATATCTGAATAAAGGGTATCAATTGACCTAGAAAATGTGATCTCCATGGTTTCATGGGAGCATCCCAAGAGTGTCTTCGACATCTTCATTTTCATTGAGGGAAAGTGTTACAGGAGGGAACCCACCTCTTAGTTGGGTTGTTGATGGCAGTGGAACCCTCTTTTATTATGACCGTGTATGGGTACCTTCAGGTATACGAGAAGAGATAATAAATAAATCCCACACCTCTATTTGGGAAGTTCATCTTTGGATGAACATGATGCATAGATACATGTATCGACGTTTTTGGTGTCCGGGTATAGAAAACCAGATAGAAGGTTTCATCACTTAGTGATCCACCTGCCAACATGTAAAGGCAGAGCACCGATAAAATGCTGGACTCCTACAGCTTCTATCCATTCCTAAATAAAAATATAATTACATTACCATGGATTTCGTTATAAGCTTTCCAAGATCTCCTCGAGGCAGCGATGCAGTATGGGTAGTTGATGATAGGTTGACCAAGGTTACACACTTCTTTCCTATCTGAGAGAACTTTACGATTGATGAGTTGGGAAGGCTTTATATCCATGAAATTTTGCAACTTCACAGTTTACCTTGTTCTATTGTCTCGGACAGGGATACATGTTTTACTTCCTGGTTCTGGAAATGGTTGAAAAAGGTGCTGGGATCACAAGTACTTCTGAGTACTGCATATCACCCCATACCGATGGGCAGTCTGAGAGAACTATACGAGTGTTAGAGGATATGTTACAGGTCTGTATCCTTGATTTTGGAGGTCAATGGGAGAACCATTTACCTATTGTAGAGCTTATCTATAATAACAACTTCCGAGAGACAATCCAAATGGCTCCGTATGAGGCTCTCTATGGTAGACCGTGCCGTTTGCCTTTATTCTGGATTGAAGTATGTGAGGCAGATCTGTTGGTTCATCATCTCATTCAAGAGACCTTTCAGAGAGTTTAGCTGATTCAGAAGCGTATGACTATAGCTTAGTCTAGGAAAACGTCTTATATTGATCGTCGCTGCAGACCTCTGGAGTTCGAGGTGGGACATTGACTATTTCTGTGTGTTTCTCTGAGGTTGGGTCACAAGAGGATCAAGATACTGGAGAAGTTATCACTACGATACTTCATGCCATTTGGGATAGTGGAGAGAGTTGGGTCGATAGCCAATCGATTACTACTACCTCAGAGATAACGTTTTCCATGTATCTCAGCTTCGACAATATCAACCAGACCCCTCTCATTCTTTTGACCCTGACGACATCGATCTTGAAGTTGATGAATCCTTTGCGGAACATCTGATAAATATCATCGAACATAGCATGAAAGTCCTACAAGGAAAGTTAGTCCCACCGTTTTGGGTGTTGTGGCAACATGGATGTATTCAGGACGGGACCTGGGAGTGAGATACGGATGTACGTGCGTAGTGGCCAGAACTCTTCTCTGGAAATGTTCCACTACCCTCGAAATGGAAACTCAATGATGAGTTTTCTTGAGAAGGGGAGGTCATAACCTCTTTTCCTTAATTAGGTATATACCATTATTACTTTATTTTAGTCTAATTAATTAAGAGACCCGGGGCGCGCACCTGCACATCTCACTGTGGGTCCCGGGCAGCTTTTTATATAATTTAAATAATTTCATATGTTTCATGAAAAATGTCACGTCGTGCTTTGGCACGGTGTTCGGGTTAAAAATAATTAATTAAGGATTGGAAATAAGTAATAAGGGATTAAAAGAATATTTAAAACAAAGAAATAAAGGATAAAAACAAATTCTGAAATAAAAAAAACAGGGGGTTATGGGAAAGAAAAATGAAAATATTTAAAATGAGGGATTCCATTTTTTAATTATTTTCATTATTTTCCTTTCCATTATTTTGCTTTATTTTATCTTTTTCTTTTATTTCCTTTTTTCCGTATCTTTTATTTTATTTTATTTTTATTTTCTTTCCTTTTTCTTTATTTTCTCTCTTTTCTATTTATTCCTCTCCTCTCTCCCTATCCCACTCATCACGTCGCACCCCTCAATCCTATCATACCAACCAGTAGCCCCTTCTGAAGGGCACTGCCCCTCTATCCAATGTCTGATTCATTTTCTGTCAGGTGTGCAATAAACCTTAGGGAAAGGCTAACATTGAAAAATTATAATCGTTCGATTCCATTGAGTATTCTGGGTGCAGTTCATCACAGAATATTTTTTCCTTAATTTGGTGTTTCTCTAAAATCCTTCATTTTCATCAATTTTAGGTCAAATAAATGTATACCATGGATCTTACAGTCATATACGACTACATGGTAGGGTTCCTACTCGCTTTACCTTTTTTTGTGATGTAGAAAAACGCATCTTTGTGTCGTTAGTCGGTGCCTACCGGTTTTGTGCAATTTTACCCCTTTTAATTACTTCAATGGTTCTATTTAATTGTGGAATCCTTAATTATCTTAAAATAATTTGTTTGAATGGTTGAAATAAGATCAGACAACCATTTTGGTGTGCTGACATAGTAGGTGTATTTTTTCATTAACATGGTTATTAATTTAATTAGCTGCTGGTATTGTGCAACCCCTTTTATTGTTTTTAAATTATATGAATAGTTGTTTGAATTATTGCAACAAATTTGGACACCTGTTTGGGCATGCCGACATGATTAGTGTTTTCTTTCATTAGCTGAGTTTATTTTTTGATTAATTGTATGTGTTGTGAAGTGACTTTTTATTGTAATTAAATTAAATAAATAGTTGCTTAAACATGAACTTCAATTGTTGGATAATTGGAAATTGTTTTTCTGAACTGTTTATTATTTAAATATGCATTATCCGCTGAGGTTGACAAGATATGTATATTTCCTTGCAGGTTGTTGTGTTGTATTGTTAAATTTATGCCTTGTGATGCACAGGTGTATCAGGTTAGTTTTTTCATGCTGCGACTTTATATGATGATTATGTCATATCTATTGGTGTGAAAACCTTAATTAAATTAAATGTGGGGAAAGGAGGTGGGTCCCATATTAAGGGCCACACATAGATCCTCTGTTCTTAATGGGTTACCTCTATGTTTTCGGGGTAGTGTCATTGGCCTTATAGGACCGAGACTTCCCCAGACATTATAATTCTTTTGAGTGATACCAGTTCCAAAAGGGACCATCAGGACAGATCCATCGGCAATGTGGCTAAGCCAGCCTTGGATGAAACTCGACCCCTTTTTATGATATTGGGATAGACTTAGGGTAAATCCGTGCCTTGGGTGATACTTGGTATTTTGAAATAATTCCTTGGACGGGCTCGGTGGCATTGGATAAATAGACGGATGATCCGTAGAGATACCTTCGGGATGGGCTCGGACACCAACTCTCAACCTAAACATTAAATAATGATGCACTTAAGGTTTATTTTATTGCAAATTTAGTCTATTGATAACTGAAATTTTTCTCCTGATATGTGCAAGTGTGCCTGGATGATAGTGGACTTGAACCCCAAGTTAAAGCATAATCTTTGTGTATACTTTTCACTACTTTTACCTTTCTTTCTAGGTTATATATATATGTGTGTGTGTGTGTGTGTGTGTGTTCGTGAATTTCTGTTGATAGGTACCTTTTCAGACTATGAGCTTAGGCTGAAGAAAGTGACCAGGCATAGGTGTCGTTTGGGACCCGGGCCGACTTATTCATTTCATTTCACTAAAATTAATTTATTTGAAATGGTTATGTAATGTAACACTGTATTTTTCTTTTTTTTCACGAAATGGAAATGTTTAAACACCCTGGGTTCCGGCCTACTAGGAATTTGTCTCACACCCTACTCGAGTGACGTCAACACCTGAGTAGAATACATGCACGTAGGTATTGACAAGGGGAAATGTGCTGCTTCCAATGCTTGACTGTTCATTACTACTTAGGATTAAGGCTAGGGAAGAGTACTAGGCCATGATCACTATGAAATTGCTTCTTATGTATTTTCTTTTAGTTGACTCTATGTTTGTGTTCGGTTTTCCGTGAATTTAGTTTAGACTCATATCATGGAATGACACTCTTTAATGAGTTTCTGCACTTGGTTTTTATCTTTCAGTTGGATTTATTTATATTGCTTCTACTGCAGTTTATTTATTCACATGCTTCTACTACATATTATTTGTTGTTGTTTACTACTGATATGATATTATCTGTTACTTATGAGATCATATTCTCCCCCACAGATAGAAAAAGGGTCATCATTGCTACTTTGCAGCCTCTGGCATTCGGGGAGATGCACTTGAGGTTATGTGACGCACCGGTCCGACCACTGTCTTATAGGTGAGATGGGTCGGGACGTTACAAACCTGAATGTAAAATAAAACATGTTTTTTATAACTACTGAGATATTTTCATAATAATGAAATGATGTAAAATCGTCAATAGTTCGACCATAGGGGTTAAAAATCATCATTTTTGGGTGTGGCGAGCTACCTTCCCACTAACCGATGTCGTTCATTTTTTCATTAACAACCTATCATGATAGGGTATGATGATGCATATAATATTTATTTATACATATGATATATATAACATAATAATAAAAACAAATTATTTATATCATAGACACCTATTATAATTTCCGTGGTTTAGGGTATACAATAGCGTCACTCATGTGTACAACAGACTACATCCTCATGGGGCGATGTGATCCATTTTTCAGTAACGTTTTTCATGGATTATAATTAAAATAATTTTAATTATTATATTTCATAAAAATTTATCAATTATAATATTAATTACATATTTTTCATTATTAAAATATATTATATCATTTTTTCTTACCATATCACTCGATTAATGATGATAACATCATTCATCTACTTCTGGACTACCGTATTCACGAAGCGATGTAACTCTCTTTTCAACACCACACCTAAGGGATTATTTATATATATATATTAAATTTAGGTAAATAATATGATATCTATTCTATTATGGTCATTATGTATAGATAAAATATTATATACCCCTTCTCTATAAAGATCGTTCCAAAACTGCAATTTTACTCATGTGTATATATAACCTACCATCTCTATGATTGTAACATAGTTCATTTATTAGAACCACCATTCATGATTTCTCATAAAATTATAATTGATGAAAAAATATAATAATTATTTCATTTTTTCATTATTGATGTTAAGGAAGTATAAAATATGCACAATGTCTGGATCATTCAAGACAAAATATGAATGAGAAAATAAGGCAATTAATTACTGAAGTAATGAAAATAATTTATGATTCTCAACGAATAGGTGAAATATTTTTACAAAGGGATAATACATGATGTTAAAAATATTAATATGGTTATTATATAATTTAATAACACTTTTAAAACTTCTATATAGGATATTAAATGATTTTTCAACTAAAAGGAACCATCATATAATAGATTTATTCACTCAATTCCCATTAATTGGATTAATCTTCTAAAACATTAATTATGTCAGGATTAGATTATTTATGTAAATACCATTGATTATTTTAAGTTCTATTCAATCTTGTTTTATATTGATTAAAATTTTATAATAATAATAAATTCATTGATTAATCCCCACTTCAATGATATGATCTTTGTGTAACGTCCCAACCTGGAAGCCACTAAACGGGTGCTCTGAGCCAGTTCGCCAAAAGGCCTCAAGCGTGACTCCATGTATGCCAGAGGAAGCCGACTAGAAGTGAGGGACTAGGGTGTGATAGTGGGGAGACTATACCCTCATACTAGAGTAAGAAAACAGCATAAATAACTAATTATCATACACAGCGGAAAGTAAACATATTGAAGAAACAGTAAATAACTGAAATAGAGGAGGCTATAATAGTAAAATGTTGTAAAATCCCGAATATCTATGTAATACAATACACCACTGGTCACCCACCAGGCTGACCATACAAATACAAGTACAAAAGAAATTGAAATTAAAATTACAGGGATCTGCCACTAACTCTGAGCCAATCCACATACCCGATCTCCAGACACTGTCGAATTGCAGTAGCCCGATCATTAGAACTACTCGAGCATATCTTTTTTATCATGAAACACTAGGCCTCATCCCTATCTACTATGCAACCTGTGCTCAACCTGAAAAGCACACATAAGGTCTACACATACACTGAGGTGCACGTGCATGGGTGAGAAATAATCTTAGTAGGGCACCCTGATAAGCAACCTACAACCATGCTGCTAAAAGTGTATGCAACTACAATGTGCTCAGCCTAGCTAGAACACAACAAAAGGAAGTAAACCAAACGTGCAACCACAGTTGAACTCAGGTTATGTAATCCCTGTCAACAGGGAAATTGCCACCATGTATGTCCATATCTATATACATACACATGTATAGTCCCATACATATACACATATACATAAATATGAATATTCATGATGAAGTGATTCAAATAACAAGAAACAACACTAGCAGTTGATCCTTGGGACCATAATCCCAATATCAAGGACATCATATTCAAGGGCATTGAGCTGGAAATAGTTCCACTCAATCTGTATATCAAATAAGTCGATCTATGGGTCTGTAATCTAATCGACATGTACCTGCTTTGGCCAACGCCGGATATATGCCTCTGAACATGCTAAACAAAGACAAGCTATCCTCTAGTTAAACCAATAAATCACAAGAAAGAAGATAACACAATAGGTAACCCTCTCGGAATTACTCAAAACCGACCCCTCTGGTCATATCCAAGAAGTACTGACAACTCTCTGGGCAGTGCACTCAGCATAACCCTCTGGTTTGGTCATACGAAATTATAAGACTCTCTGGTAAAGCTCGCTCGGTCAATTCACCTTATAGTCTTGGGTAGTCATGGAATATCTAAGGAAGATCATGTGGTCTAACCATCTTATAGCCCCAAGGTCTAGAAACTCTCTGAGGAATCTCACTCGGTCAATTACTCCTATAGTCCTCAGGTCTGTCACAGAATCTCTGAGGAAGCTCGGTCGGTCAATTCCTCCTCTAGCCTGGAATGGTTTAAGGAAATTCAAACAAGTAAAGACCCTCTGATGAATCTCACTCGGTCTACCCTCCTGTAGTATATAATATCCAAGACTCTCTAGAAGCTCACTCAGTCTATACCTTGTAGTCAATAATGTCCAAGACTCTCTAGTATGCTCACTCGGTCTATCCTTATAGTCTATAATGTCCAAGACTCGCTGGGAAGCTCACTCGGTCTTTCCCTTGTAGTCTATAGCACCAGGTTCTCACGGTACCATGCCAGTCACTACATAATAATGCTATAAGGCCAAAGTACACCTATAGAGCTACTTGGCTAACCAGTCTATAGAAACAAACATTTCAAGAATATCATTCCATACTACGGTCACAAGACATGGAAAACAGGTATAACGGCCAAAGGCTAACAAGACCCAAAGGTCGTAAACAGAACAAGTCATGGGAAAACATCAAATCACAAAAATTATTCTCAAACATGATCAACTTAACTCTACACAAGAAAACAAGAAAGGCAGGAAAAAAACAGCCTAACAGGAAAGCTAGACCCAATGGTCAAAATCACGTAACATGGGTTAACACATCAACAACAAAGTAAATAACCCCATTTAAAATCAAACCACCTCTACTCAAGAACACAAGGAATAGTAGGCATCCCAAAAAAGAAGAAAGATGTCTCACGTTAGGCTCACTAGCCACCAACCAGGAAGAACCTCTAGTAAAAGCTACTACATCAGAAAAACCAAGTCAGATATAAACAAATAGTGAGGGTGGCCCGAACTCCCAACCCAACAATATGTCAAAAGTCGAAAGGGATCACCAGTTTGGAACGAGTTCTAGGTGACACATAATCACCATCTCTACCCAAACATGAAATAATAACTCATGGTCTGTCAAACAATGGGCACCCACAGGGTCCCTCAGGTGAAACACTGAGGAGGCGTCCTACTCGGGATCCTCCAGGTAAACACGAGTGAAGGCATCCTATGCGGGATCCTTAGCAAAGAGTAAGGGAGGAATCCTACATGAGATCCTCAAAAGAATGACAACATAAGCATTTTGTAACATGGTTCCTATAAAAGGAAGGACAAGAGAGAGATCCTACAATGGACTCCCTAGGTCAGTACACAAGCAAGGGCATCCCTCAGGGTGTCCTTAGAAGTACCAGGTCTCAAAGCCTCAAAGGCCAGAAGGGAATGTCTCACAAGGTAAACGTCCTCTAAATAATGGTCTATAGGAGATAGCTCATAGACCATCTCCTATTAAAGGTCTCAACTAAGTTGGTACGAACACCCAACCTATCATCCACCCCAAGTCTCACTCTCTGGTGACAACTGAACTCAATAAGTGGAGGAAGAACCCCTCTATTTATATGGAAATCCCCAAAACTCTATTTATAATACCTCTAAATTTAAAAAGGATTCCACCATTGCGATCTATGCGGGAAAACACTCATAATAGACTACTCACATGCCCAATTATGACTTCCAGATCCCAATATATCTCAAAATTACTAAACTGAAGCAGTACATGGCCAGAGTACATGGGCAGAGCAAAATGGGTCTGCCTGTGTGATAGTACACGGCATGTACTTTACTGTACACGGAATTTACTGTTCAAAAAAAGTTACGTCGTGTACTTTTTCACCCGAACACATGTCCATGTACCACTACACGGCGTGTACATAAAGTACACGTCGTGTACTCCTTAAAAACCACTATTCTGTGTTCTATTTCACATGACCAGCCACACGGCTACCCACTACACAGCGTGTACTCAGAGTACACGGCGTGTACTCAAGGAAACTTCATCTTCCATGAACGGGAAGAACACACAGTATGTACCCCTGGAATACATGCTGTGTATTCTGGGTTTTCCGACGGGAAATCCCTAAAAACACCAGAAACGCCTGTTTTCGCCCCCGAAGCAACATATCGATCCCCATGGGCTTACAAGAAAGAAATATTAGGCTTCAAAAACCTAAAACAACATGTTTTAAGGGGAACTATGGTGAAAACATAAACGACCCTACCTTTGGACAAAAATCATCGAAGCTTTGGTAAATTTCACGGCTCATAGTTGCCGCACACTGACTCAGCGCGTCGAAAGCTTCGAATCGGTACCACTATCGCCTTCCTTCTCTCCCATTTTCTCGATCTCTAAATTCTCCCAAAGGTCATGGGAAATAAGGAGCGGTGTAGGATACATGCTCAAGGAGGAGAAAAAAAGAATAGAGAATAAAAGAAAAGGAAATAATAAAAGAAAAGGAAGAAAAAGGGGCCCGGGCCGGCCCCGGCGCCTGACATGAGTTTATGCCTTTCCTAGGATAAACTTCCCATTCCAGACTCAATGACGTAGATGGAATCTCAATACGATGCTCCGTTTAAAAGTTATTTCCAAACGAACATACGCAAATAAATTAATATTTTATTTAACACTATTAAATTTTAAATATTCTTCCAAAATTCGAACAACACAAATTTCCTCCAAACTCTTGTCCTAGTGTAAACTCCCTGTTCCGGGACCAACGGAGTTGTCAGAAAAATTATACGAGATTTGATGGTACTGTAAAATGGATATTTTACCACTCACAGGCATCCAACAACAAAAATTGAAACCTCTGCTCAAAACGATTGTCTGGAGAAACATGGGTTCTTACAAACTCCCCACTATAAACCTTCTCATCCTCGATAAGCCCAGTGGAAGAACCAGCAACCATGCTCATAACCTGAGCATCTACACAACCAAGATATCTAGACTATCCAACAACCTACCTTATAGCATTAACCACCACCTTCTACATAGAAGATATTCAACTACGGCCAAATTGGTACTCCCCACCATAGGAACACCCATGTCGTGATCTTAAAAGTAAACTCCGGGCTCAAAATCCCACTTGAAAACACCGAAGTTTAACCTAAACAAGGAAAACCACCCTCAAAAGGTATAATGGTGCACTCCCCACCATATGGATTTCCTTACACCACTTCGAGAGCATAACCAGAACAAGTTTCACCATCAACAGGGAAGAACATTAAGAAAGAAAAAGGAGCTTGATGTAGGGTTGAACCTCTCCTAGCAAACTCAAGATGAATCAAGATAGTGCATGATCGTCTCTTACAGGAGTACACTAAGATTTCACTAAAGGCGTGTCAATCTCCCTCTGAGCCATGCTAACATCCTTCCAAAACCTGACCAGGATTCAAGAATGGGTAAACCATTCCACGGTAACTTGAAATTTCACAAAGTCACCTCTACAGCAGAAACATCAGAAACACTAGTCAACCAGGCCAGGCACCCAAACAGGCCTGCTCGTCAAAACCAGTCGCGAAAACAAACACTTCCAAAAGGAATTGGAAAACGCTGGCTAACCTTATCACCCAGGTTTCCCTAAAATGGTATAGACATCGATCGATAAGTGTTCGAGTCAAAACCCAGGGTCTCTAGGTATTCCACCTAGCCCTACAGAAAAAGCCTCACAACTGGGTCACAAGTTCTAACCACCTAGCCCAAAAGATCCAAAACCACTCAGAAGATGGTAAAGATCACAACGACCCAAGAAGTTCAAAACCAAAACACAACCAACAAGGGCCTCGATCCTCTCCGAGCATCCTTAGAAGTAACGAATCCTTGGAGGTCACAAACAAAATAGAAAAGACAAGCTGAGCTAACACCCATTGGGTATCTATATATAGAAATACCACAAGCAAGTCCTGTTCATCAGAAAATCCTTGGTATCTATCGACAACCTTCTCAACAATCCGACTAGATAACCAGAGACCCAAGAAACAACATCCAATAAGGGGTTAAAAAAAGGCTGCATGTGCCACATCGACTAACTAGGGTCACTACACCACCTATGCATGAGGATAGAGTCACCATCCTCACACCAATGCCTCAACTTAGATCCACATAACCCGCCATCAGAGTAAAAAGTATGTGTAAACAGAACCAAAGGTCTCAATCATTAGTAAAAACACACACTATAATACCTATGTGCTGTGAATCCTAGGTGCCTAGTATGATACATGAGACGCCTCTTGCCTTCTCCATCCAAGAGTCAAAATCTATCCCTGGCATCTTACCAATGGCCAAGAGACAGATATCCATAGTAAATCAAAACACCACACAACATGTGAGTCTCTCAGGGAAAAAATATTATACAACTATAACATAGAAAAATCAGAACAACAATCCCAAACCCTAGCAACCAGGACTTCTTACCAGAACAAGTGTTCGTGATGCACTAGCTCGATATCCATCACAGGTTCCGAAACATTTATAATACTCCTGTCTACCATATCCCAAATAGTAAAGACCAAGAAGGAAAACTCCTACGATACCACATTGTAACGTCCCAACCCGGAAGCCACTAAACTGGTGTTCTGAGCCGATTCGCCACAAGGCTTCAAGTGCGCCTCCCCGTATGCCAGAGGCTGCCGACTAGCATCGAGGGACTAGGGTGTGATATTGGGGAGACTATTATTTCATAACATAGTAATAAAATAGCAGAAATAACTATGTATCATACACAGTGGAAAGTAAACAGAGTGCGTAAACAGTAAACAACTGAAATAGAGCAAGCTATAATAGTAAAATGTTGTAAAATCCTGAACAGCTAAGCAATTCAATACAACACTGGTCACCCATCGGGCCGAAAATAAAAATAAAATTACAAAATAAGCTTAAATTAAAAGTATAGGGTTCTATGACTAACTTTGAGCCAATCCACGTACCTGATCCCCAGACACTGTCGAACTGCAGCAGCCCAATCAGAAGAACTACTTGAGCAGATCCGCTCGATCATGAAACACTGGGCCTCAGCCCTATCCACTATGCAACCTGTGCTCAACCTGAAAAGTAGACATAAGGTCTATATGTACAATGAGGTGCACGTGCAGGGGTGAGAAATAATCTCAGCAGGGCACCCCGACAAGAAACCTACAACTGTGCCGCTAAAAGTGTATGCAACAACAATGTGCTCAACCTAGCTGAAACACAACAAAAGGAAGTAAACCAAACGTGCAACCATAGTTGAACTCAGGTTATGTAATCCCTATCAACTGGGCATGTTCCACCATGGATGTCCATATCTATATACGTACACATGTATAGTCCCATACATACACACATATACATAAATATGAATATTCATGATGAAGTGATTCAAATAACAAGAAACAACATCAGCAGTCGATCCTTGGGACCATAATCCCGATCTCTTGGATATCCTTTTCAATGGAATTGAGCTGGACATAGTGCCACTCAATCTTTATATCAAATAAGTCGATCTATGTGTCCGTAATCTCATAGACATATACCTTCTTTGGCCAACGCCGGATATATGCCTTTGAACAAGCTAAACAAAGACAAGCTATCCCCTAGTTAAACCAATCAATCACAAGCAAGATGATAACACAATAGGTAACCCTCTGGGAAGTACTCACAAACAACCCCTCTGGTTCTATCCAAGAAGTACCAACAACCCTCTAGGCAGTGCACTCAACCTAACCCCTCTGGTTTGGTCATCCGAAATTATAAGACTCTCTAGGGAAGCTCGCTTGGTCAATTCCCCTTATAGTCTAGGGTAGTCAGGGACTCTTTGAGGAAGATCACGTGGTCTAATCCTCTTATAGACCCAAGGTCTAGAAATTATCTAAGGAAGCTCACTTGTTCAATTCCTCCTATAGTCTCATCTCAGTCAGAGACTCTGAGGAAGGTCGCTCAGTCAATTCCTCATCTATCCTGGAATGGTTTAAGGAAATTCAAACAAGTAAAGACCCTCTATGTAAGCTCACTCAGTCTACCCTCCTGTATTCTATAATATCCAAGACTCTCTGGGAATCTCACTCGGTCTATCCCCTATAGTCTATAATCTCCAAGAATCTCTGGGAATCTCACTCGGTCTATCCCTTATAGTCTATAATGTCCAAGACTCTCTAGGAAGCTCACTCGGTCTATCCCATATATTCTATAGCACCAGGTTCTCATAGTCCCGTTCCAGTCAGTGCATGATAATTCTATAAGGCCAAAGTACACCTATAGAACTACTTGGCTAACCAGTCTACAGAAACAAGCATGTCAAAAATATCATTCCATCCTATGGTCACAATGCAAGGAAAACAGGTATAACAGCCAAAGGATAATAAGACCCAAAGGTCGTAAATAGAACAAGGCATGCGTAAAACATCCAAGCACAGCAATTATCCTCAAACATGGTTAACTTACCTCTACAAAAGAAAACAAGAATGGCAGGAAAAAAAAATCCTAATAGGCAAGCTAGACCCAATGGTCAAAATCAAGTAAGATGGGTAAACACATCCACAGTAAGGTAAATAGCCCCATTTAAAATCAAACCACCTCTACCCAGGAACACATGGAATAGTAGGCATCCCAACAAATTAGAAATACGTCTCGCGTCAGGCTCACTAGCCACCACCCAGGAAGCACCTCTCGTAAACACAATAACATCAGCAAAACCAAGTCAGATATAAAAAAACAGTGAGGGTGGACCGAACGCCCAACCCAACAATACGTCAAAAGCCAAAAGGGATCACAAGTTTGGAACGGGTTCTAGGAGACACCTGATCACCATCTCTACCCAAACCCGACATAACAACTCAAATTCAGTCAAACACGAGCACCCACTGGGTCCCTCAGGTCAAAAACTGAGGAGGCATCATACTCATGATCCTCCATGTAAACACGAGCGAAGGAATCCAACGCGGGATCCTTAGCAAAGAGTAAAAGAGGAATCCTACATGGGATCCTCAAAGGAATGAAAACATAGGCATTTCTTAACATGGTTTCTGTCAAAGGAAGGACAAGAGAGAGATCCTACAAGGGACTCCCTAGGTCAGCACACAAGCAAGGTCATCCCTTAGGGGATCCTTATAGTACCTGGTATCAAAGCCTCAAAGGCCAGAAGGGAACGTCTCACAAGGGAAACATCCTATAAAGCATAGGTTACGAGAGATATCTCATAGCTCATCTCCTATTAAAGGTCTCAACTATGTTGGTACGAACACCCAACCTATCATCCACCCCAAGTCTCACTCTCCGGTGACAACTGAACTCAATAAGTGGAGAAAGAACCCCTCTATTTATATTGAAACCCCCAAAACTCCCTTTAGAATAAATATAAATAAAAACATGGATTCCAAAAATGCGATATACATAGAAAAACTCTCATAATTGACTACTCACATGCCCAATTCTGACTTCCAGATCCCAAGATATCTCAAAATTACTAAAATGAAGTAGTACATGGCCAGAGTACATGGCCAGAGCAAAATGGGCTTGTCTGTGTAATAGTACACGGCATGTACTTTACTGTACATGGTGTGTACTATTCAAAAAAAGTTATGCCGTATCCATTTTCACCCAAACAAATTCCCATGTGCCACTACACGGCGTGTACTTAAAGTACACGACGTGTACTCCTTAAAAACCACTATTCCGTGTTCTATTTCACACGACCGGCCACACATCTACCCACTACACGGTGTGTACTCAATGTACACAGAGTTTACCTAAGAAAAATTCATATTCCCCGAATGGGAAGAACACATGTCTTTTACCCCTGTAATACATTCCCTGTATTCTGGTTTTTCTGACAGAAAATCCAAAAAAACACCCGAAATGCCCGTTTTCACCCCCGAAACAACAGATCGAGCCCCATCGGCTTAAAAGAAAGAAATATAAGGCTTTAAAAACCTGAAACAACATGTTTTAAGGGGAACTATGGTGAAAACATAAATGGACCTACCGTTGGGAGAAAACCGCTGAAGCTTTGGTTGATTTCACGGCTCACGGTTGTTCTAAGCTGACTAAGTGCGTCGAGAGCTTCGAATCGGTACCACTCTCACCATATTTATCTCCTTTTTTCTAGATCTCCAAATTCTCCCATAAGTCAAGGGAAAGGAGGAGAGGAATAGGATACATGTTCAAGGAGGATGAGGAAAGTAGAGAGAAGAAAAGAAAAAGAAAAAAAGAAGAGAAAATGAAGAAAAAGGGGCATGAGCTGGCCCTGGTGCCCGACATGAGTTTATGCCTTTCCTAGGATAAACTCCCCATTAAGGACTCAACGACGTAGATGGAATCTCAATATGATGCTCCGTTTAAAATTTATTTCCAAATGAACCTACGCGAATAGATTAATATTTAATTTAATAAAATGAAATATTAAATATTCTGCCAAAATTTGAACAACTCGGATTTCCTCCAAACTCTTATCCTAGGGTAAAATATCTATTCTGGGACCAATGGAGTTGTTAGAAAAATTATCGCAGATTTTATTGTAGGTTAAAATGACGATTTTACCCCTCACGAGCTTCCAATAGAAAAAATAAAAATTTCTGCTCCAAATGACTGTCCGGAGAAACACGGGTTCTTACACATTGTAAGGTATATTATCTCAATTTCCATTTAATGAGGCATATTGAAATTTTAAGAAATTTTATTTATATGTTGTACATTCTATCCCATTAACATGTAATATCATGATTTATTAATAATTCAAGTTATTTTAAATTTCAATTTGAATTATTAAATCAATGGTTATTTGAAATAAGAGTTACCAAGTGGTAATGAATATCATAACTCAATTTCTTTTGATGGATTCTGTGTCACTAAGTGCTCCTATTACACCTTTCATTTCCCCATCGGCTAGTAGATTTCATTCTTCAGCTTTGGTGGGAGACTCTTATCTACGACTGAATATTGGTGGGGTTCTGGTGGGGGCATTTAATGGGTTATCATTTATGGATTTTTTGTTTGGTATGCCTTTGACATCTACTCCTCTTTGAGGGGGCATGTCATGTACTGCCTCAGAAGGCCCATAGAACATCCAACTGATCATTTTAGAACCTAGGGAATCTTGGTTGATTGGTGGCTTTCCTATAGTGGAGCTTTCAGTAAAGTAACTCTAGGAGGAATCCTCCTATCATCATCTATCTTGGGTAGCTCGTTTTGGTCACATCAATCCATATGTAGGATTTCTCAATAGTTTTGTGAATTCATGGGGTCTCCCATAACCTGTGGTAGTTTCTGAGATTTCTACGATGGCATTTTGCATTCCCCTATTTTCCAAATATGAATTTTTGGATTCTTGGGTACTGGAGGATATGAGGTGTGGTTATTGTTTCTTCTCTATGTCGTGGTGGTCATGGGATTTCCACTTCAGTCGGAAGACTTTCTCAGATGAATATTGTCTAAGTCTGCCTTGCCTCCCCCTGCACTTCAACAAACTAGTGATCCTGAAATCAATGGGATACTCTCTAGGTTCATTCCTCTACTATGATGTGAACACTAGGTGCCTTCAATTTGTAGCCTACCCCAGCATTTGTGTGGAGTTTGATCTCTTAGTGAATCGACCCTCACCAGGTGCCATCAGTGGTCTTGTGTGAGATGGTTAATAGAAGGAGATAATAACCATATCTTCTTTCATGCATATCTGAAGTAGAATAGGAATATGACGATCAACCTAAGCCTTGGTAATGAAGTCTTCATGTCAGACATGGAAGTAGTGGGATTAATGTATTTGTATCATTTTGAAGGTCCCTTGGTGGGGGAGGATTCCTTTATATATGAGTATTCTTGGGGTAATGTAGCATAAGAGTGATTTTGGTGATGTTTGCCTCACTTCGTGGGGGTGTCGGATAATTCCTTCTTGATAGCCTAATTTAATAAGGGATATATCAAGCATTCCATTTTGAGAATTCCACATGATATTGCACATGGTATGTATGGATTTCCAGTCTCCATTTATGTAGAAACATGGAATGTGGCTCCTACCCATGTTGTTGAGGCAGTTAAAGATTTCGTTTATGGTGAAGCACTGAATATGAGCATTTAATCTTATAGGGTTTTTCATATCCCAAAGAAAAAGATTCCCACAAATATCTGTCATTACTAGCCAATATTCAATTGCAATGTTTCCTATAATATCTGTGAAACAATTATTTCAAGGAGGTAGAGTGGGGTCATTCCAGGGTTGGTTTGGAGGGTGCAACATATGTTTGTCCTGGGGCAGAGCCTCTAAGGGGTTGTATGCATTACTAGTGTACTTTTTAATGATATACAGAAATGATCGGTGGGATCAAATTTTATATTCTAGGTTGATATGGAAGAGGCTTATGAAAAAATCAAATAGAGTTTAATTATTAATTTTATGAAGAAGTTTGGGTTTCAGGAGTGGTTTTGTGACCTTTTCTTCAAGTGTTTCTATTCACCTTGACCTTCTTTATCTCTTATGGGGATGTGATTCAGTTATTTTAAATTAGTTCGTGGAGTTCATTATGGTGAGATTTTTTCCAAAAGTATTTTTATCTAGGCACCAAATTCCTTATCCTAGAATCTTTTTAGAGGTTTTGAGGATGGAAGGATGAGTCTGTATCATTTTCAATGGGGTATAGAGTGAATTTCTCATTTCATGTTTTAGGATGATGTTTTTATTTTTATCAATGGAATCTATAGGTCCTTTCTTAACCTCATGGTGATCATGTCCTGGTATGGATTCTTGAGTTTAAATAGTATCAACTCCATGAAAATCCATGTGTTTATTTCTGATAAGTGCTTCAGATTGTGATATAAATACATCCACGATATCCTAGGTTTCCAACGGAAACATCTACCACTACTTTTCTTAGTGTCCAAATCTCATATGGCCGTATCAAGAAGGAAAACTTTCATGAGATCATTAACCATCTATCGGGAAGGATTTTCAATTGGAAAAACAAGTTTTATCATTAAGATGATGGGTACATTGATTAGTAGTGTACTCACATCTATTCGGATGCATGTATTCTCGATTATCAAACGCCCCCCAAAGATTCTTAGGGAATATGGAGTGAATTCTAACTACATTCCTATGGGATTCCAATCAGGTCCACTGCAGTCACTGGGGCTCATAGCCTCACATAGAAAAGCCCATGGTCAAAGGGGTGTGTGTGTCTACACGATATCAAGGAATCCATCCAGGGAATTCTAGGACATCTGGATTGGGAAATTAATGTAGGGGAGTCTCTGTGGTTGGAGTTCTTTAGAGTGAATTATGGTGACTAATGAGATGTGTCTGAATATCGAGGTACAAAACCATGTGTCCTCAGACAATGTACGCTTTCCCATCTGGATGCCCTTTTTGGTTTTATGTAGTGGATCATTGGGAAATGAGACATCAACATCTAAAAGGCCAACATGGCTATCGAAAGGTCAGTCTATCCAAGTTACACTTATTCAGATATATATTGTAGGGAGGAAAGTGGGAAACATGATCTCATTTTTGTGAACCTTAATCCTTTCTAGGTGAAGGTTTTTGAAGGTATGGTGATGAATTGAGTCCTTGAAAGATTCTTCTTCATCGTCTCAAGCATAGGAAAGTTTTCCTCTCTATATTAAATTATGTTACTCCATGTAGAGAATGTTTTTTTGAGTGGTCCCCAAAGGAGTGGTGTAATTAGATTCCTAATAAAATGAATTTTATGATTTAGCATATCAAAAATAAGTAATTCCCAACTAATGAAACATTTAATCAAATGGAATCTATATGGATTCTCACTACTTCAGCTATGTGAACTTGAGGGAATAGACTAATATGAACTTATTATTTTAGATCAAACAGACTACTTACCTCTACTCTTTATTTACACCCCACCCTTGCCTAGATAGTGATCAATTTTCATTGCATGGATTCTTGGATTCTTGGTTTCATGGATATGAGAATAGGTCCATCGAACATAATGTGCAAGCTATTATCCTCTATTCCATTAGCGGGACTATCTGGTAGGCCTGCAATCATGCCAAGATGGGCTCCGGTCACTCAATTTTGTTCATGAAGATTAGGTTAATATCTATTATCATTGATTTGGATTTTTTGGTGAAGAGGGGTAAAGTTTATTTTAAAATCTACAATCTCTTCAATAAGCCCCACATACAGGGCAGGGTGAATGGCTCTTAGGATAGATGGGAGCCTCTTCTTGGTGGTCTGAAGATGAATATTGTCATCACTTATATGGATGGGGTGATGAAAGGTGGTAGGGTTCTTCATAAATCAAGGGATTCGGATTGAAGGAGGTTCATTTCCTTTTATTTTCCAAGAAGCTCCTTGGGTGAATAGGTGTGGGCTCTCCATTCCAGTATAATGGTTTTTAGGAGGATCAAATTTTAGGTGGATGAGATCAAATTGGATTTAGAGGTCCTAGTGATGGTTATTTAAAGATTTAATGTGGTCCTATTGGACATGAACTACCTGATTCGTCGATGCATCATGGAGAGAAATCAAGGGCATATGATTCATCATAGTTGGAGGGAGGAAAATTTTACATTGGATTTATTGGCTCCACTGGAAAGAAAAGAAGAGGAACTTTTTATTTATGATTTTTTGGGCTCTCTTCCTAGAGAGTGTAAGGTTATCTTCCAAGGGGATACCCTAGGTCTTCATCATTTTCTACCTCCATGAGGGGGTTTGTGGCTCTGTTTTATGTTCTTCCAAGACCTTAATAAAAATTAATTTTTCAATTAGTCAATTTATTTTAATGGGGTTATATTACTCATTTAAAATATTTAATATTCTATGATTAGGTCTGTAATGAATTATAATTATATAATGTTTCATTTACACTTTTTTCTTTTGGATTTACATTTTATACACACAATGGATTCATTGATTAATCATTTGTTCAACTTTATTATCATTTGTATCATCTATTTCAAAATATCATTTTAATCATAATTATTTAAACAAGAAATTATATAGAAGTAAATTAATTGATTATTGTGTGAAAAAATGCTTAATTTTATTATACTTTGGCAATTCATGATATTTGTTCATGTAAAAGTGAAATATTTAAAATATTTGGTTTTTAAATTTTTTGATATTTTTTCATAAAATCCAACTTCATTTCTCTCATTAGTGATATTATTTTTTCATCATAAACAATGTTTTCATAAAATAATTTCAAAACTGTTTTTAATATATTTAAAAAATGTGTAATTAATTTTTTTACATATTTTTATTCTTTAGAGAAAATTTTTGAGTCTTTTTTTCATATTCAAAATAAGGAACATCTAGATTTTACCAAATTAGTTAAAGGAAAAATTGTGTTAACATACTCAGTAAGTCCTTAATCTCCTACTATCATCAAAAAATCAACATTTAATAAAATAATTTATTTGACTGAAATTATATATTAAAATAAATTTATTTTCAAAAATCATTTAGAACATTTTTTGAAAATGTGACTCTAAAAATTAAAAGGATATTCTCCCTAATAATTTTTTTAAATCCTTTTTTGATATTTCTATTCAGCAATGACAAAATCCATTTATTTTTCATATACTCTACTGAGGATATATTGTATTGATACCATCCCCATTCATTAGATGTATTATTATTATTATTTTTACCCAAGAATTTGTTGAAATTAAATTCTATGATTAAAGTTGTTATTCATTCACATTCCATGAATTACTCACTTTTTTGGATATTAAATGTCCCATAAATATCCATATTATTAATCATTGAATGGTTATTTCATAAACTATATTTCATTTCAAAATATGGTGTTTTATATTTGAGTTTATTAGTTTATGTACAGAAATATTCAAAACTGAGTATTCTTTACACAATATTGATCCATTATGATATGTTACATTATTCATGGTTTAAATTTATTATTTGGTATATGGGCAATTCTTTGGAATTATAGTGACTGGTAGAGCGCATAATTATATAGACCCTCGAGGCATCAGTATTCTCATAATTCCAATTAGTATGCTATCATTAAATAGATTTTTTACATGTAGTTTTAAACAGTCACGTGAAAGGTCTTGGGGGTAGAGGTATTATAATACCTAATATGATGGAGTCAAATAATTAATAATTTACATCATTAAGAATTCTATAATTATTTACCACGATATTTTCATATTGATATTTTCTCTATATGTATTTCATTATTAGTTTATTGATAATATTGAATGTGTTGAGTTATTTTACTTTCCATATTGACTATTATTTACTTATTCTTAATAGATTATGATGTACTTAACTCTTAATGATTAATTTAATTTACCCTTATTTTGTTTACTTTCCTATAGATTATATGAAATGTACTATGATTTATGTTAAAGGATATGCAAGAGGAAATAATATTATTTTGGAAAAAAATTAGTTAAAATATGTTTTCCAAATTTAATATGGGACCCAAGTATTAATATAGTTTACCAATCTTATAAAAATATTACATCTGCCAGGATTCCATTCATTTTATATTATGTTAATGTAATAAATCATAAACTAGCTCTGGGTCACTTGGGTCAGAGTTGCTATGTAAAAATATTAAAACAATTTACACCATAATTAACATTTAAAAATTATATAATTGTTCCCATTTTATAATAATATCCTCTCATTATAAACACCTCCTTAACCATGCATTCCAATCTGGGTGAAGAGTGTTCATGTTTGGGTTTCTTTAAGAACCTACATGAACAATGCTAAAAATATGATTAAGGATGACTATGGGGACATAAAAACAATATTATAATAATATATTAATAATATAATAATAATATCTAATTCTGGAAACATTAAATCATTTAGTAGACATAAAATTAAATTATCTCTTTCTTTTACTAAAACTATCATAATAAGTTGTTATCAATATGGTTTTCCAAAAATAAAAAAAATCACACATACAATGAAATATGAACATTTAAAATTAGTATAAGTTATATGTTCTAGATTTTAAAAATAGATATTAATAATGAAATTAGTATCAAATTATGGTAAATGATATCAAAATTATTAAACATGTGCAAAACAGATAAATTTATTAACAACTAATGTTGATGATTGATTACACTAATATAATACATGAAGTGAACTATTATTAATAAAATATATAAATTGGAATATATATGGTAATGGTATGGGAATTGGAAACTCAAACTACATTCTACGAGTTATACAATTTATTTTTTTGGCTTAAATTTTAAAAAACATTACCATTTAAATTATTCTATATTTTTGAATTATATGGAAATGAGTATTTAAACAAATTAAAATTCATTTAATGGTTTCTTTTTCATTTTTAGGGAAAACATATGCTTTGAATAGAGACTCATAAACATGCCTTTTACAACAAAAAATCAAATTTTCATAAAATTTAATTTTAATTATGATTTCATTCATTATCTTGAAATTATCTATTTCTAGTGAAGTTATGTTTTCTAATTTTCCTTATTTTATTATATTATGTTATTATTTTTGGTGATAATTTTATTATTAAATGATCTATTAAATGAAGTTATTTTATAATTTTTATGTGTTATGAAAATAATATTATTTAGATGGGTTCTAAATGAAAAATAATGATATGAAATCGTGGTTTTAAATAAAACCCATTTTATTTATATGGGTTCATTATATGTGGATTTATAATTTTATGAATCCAAATTTATTTTATAACTTTTTATGATGTGATTAATCTATTTTATGTGAATAATATATTTATAAATTATTAGTCTAGAGAGACTAATATATCTCTATACTACAATGGAAAAATTATAATATCTTTTGATATTGAAATTAAATTTGAATGAGTTATAGATTATATTGATTCAAAAAGGGTGAATGGGATGGAATTTATTTCCACACACAATTTTACTAGTGAACTATTTGGCTGGTAGTTGGTTTCATAATGATATTACATCTTATTTCAATGATTATTATAATTTCTTGCCTATTTTCCATGGAATAAGTTATATGTTTTACCTTCTCATTCCATGACATAAGTTTTATCATATGAGATATTATTTATATCACTCGTGGTTGTGGTTAAAATGTCTTGATTTAAATTTCATTTGAAAAAAATATTTTTCAATATTCACAATTTCCCCTACATTTATAATATTACCGTTATATAATTTATTATGTTACCCCTAACTAAGTGTCTGATCACACCATATAACATCCCATCCATAAAGTCATGGAATCAGTTCCCCGAGAAGGTCCATCACATGAAATCAAGTGAACCTCCTCACATGCCAGATTCTATCGACTAGTATTTGAATACTAAATTAGATATATTATGATACTATATGTAATATCCCCTATTTTTAAAAGTAAACATTATTCTCAAGAACATACATCATATGTCACATCGTGCTTAAGCATGAAATTAATTATGGTTTAAATATTAATGTTAAAACATATCCATTAGAAGGAAAATAATGAACAACAATAAATTAATTATGAAAATATGGTTTACAAATGTTTATATAAGTAATTAATAGGTGAAAAATTAAATATAAATGAATGTAATACCCTTTATTAATGTAAAAGAAAATGTTTTTTTTGAAAAACTTTATAAATTTTCACAAGTGTGTTTTTATATAATAAAATAACTATTTGTGATTATATTAACGAAATATATATTTAATATAGTAAATATAATGTTTAGAATTATTCTTCTGAGTTTTAAATACACGATAAGAGATGAAAACCAGTTTTACAAATAAAAGAAGTATTTTTTTATATAAAAAATTGGTTTGTCGCCTTATGATGGATCATCTATTTTAAATCTACAATTTTTCACTTTTATAAGTTATTTTTGAAAAAATAAACTTACTATATATAATTTTAAAATCAAAATTTAATCTGGTTAAATTTTTTTAGTTTTTCTGATAAGATTCATTTTTTAATAAATTGTGTACAAATAATACATTTTAAACTTTTTCATAAAAAAAATGTTACTATTAAATTATATTTTTGAATGGTTTTAAAGTATAATTAGATAAAAAAATTATTAGTTAATCTAATATAGGTCATTGGAATAAATTTCAAATTGAAATTGAATATAAAAGCTATATGAACTATTAAATGTTTTACTTTAAAAACTTGATTTCTAATTCCATCAATGAGAATAATGTTTAATTAATTTATATGAATATAGTATTTTGAATTTGAATGAAATGGATTTCATTCTGGGAATTATAAGGTACAAATTATGTAAATATGTACCTTTTATATTTGGACATTATGAATAGAAACATTAGTAACAATTTTTATTACCATGGTTAAAGGGAAATTAGGTAATTAAATGTAAAAATTATATTACAGAAAAATTAAATTACCCTATAAATTTCCCTAAATTAATTTAATGAGTTTATTACAACTTATATAACCCTTGGGACTATTTTAGGACCACTTGGATGACTTTAATTCATTTATAATATCATATTAAATGAAAATTCATTTTTGTTACCCTTTTGTTTTTAACAAGTAATCTATTTTTACTATGCAGTTATATGAGGGATCTATTAGAATATAAACATTATTTAGGAAGATAAATTTTTTACCTAAATCACATTAATATATTTCTCATTTTTAGAAAATAAATAATTAGTTTTAATTTCGACACAATGATGATGCGATGATTATTTAATTAATGGAAAATCCTACAAATTATATTAAAAATATTTTAATAAATATAATTTATTTCATAAAATAATTTTCTGAGTTACATTGAGTTCTCATTTATGTTTTAAAGTTTTTGTTTCTAATATATCATGAATACATAATATTACTAAAAATTCAAGAATTGAATAGTGTCAAAATTGACACAAATAATATTATAAAATATAAAATAATTTATTAAATGTAATAAATTTTCTAAAAATCTAATATTCGACCAAATAGTTATAATATGTCATAAAATTTCATAAATAACATTTTTAGTTGTGTTTCAGAATTCTATGGTGATTATATTGACCCTCAAATGGTAAATTACTTTATAAAATAAAAAGAGTTAATATGTGTAAAAAATAAATATAAGGATTAAAAAATTCAAAACATCTCTAATTTTCTTTTAATAATTATATTTCTACCCCTTCATATCCTAGTTTCTGAATAAATAATTATGGACCCATTTTTAATATAAATTTAATTTATATCTCCATTTTGTTTTGAGGATTTCCAAGAGTCCCCTCCCCTCTCTTAAAAAGTGCAATACTTCTTATAATTTCATCACACATAAAACCCATATTTTTCTGTCTATATATAATAAAAAACCTTACACTAATTCCCACTCCCATTATTCATGTCTTTTTTTAGGATTAACACCCTTTTTAATGGTTTTATGGTGTTAATCAATGGTGATTGCCCAAAAGAAATGTATCCTTTTTTCATGTATTTCTATTTTATTTATTTTTCCAATAAATGAAAATATTCATCAACCATGATTATCTAAAAAATTTACTATCCAAAACATAATAACATTTTACCTTATAAATATCATCACATAAATCCATCTCCACTTCTATAAAATTAGAAATAAATTAATATTTCTTGCATACACGTGAACAATAATCTCCACGAACCAATATAATTTTTTTTCCCACTACCATCATTCAAGACTAGATTAAATGATGGGATTATTATTTATATATAAAATTAATTACATATTTATAAATATAATAAAATAATATTACAGTTACATTCTTACCTTTAATGCACATAAAGTAGATATTATCATTCATTCATACTTTTGAACAATCACCTCCGCAAAGTGATGTGATTTTTTTTACCAAATCACATGTATGATATATATAAATATGTATATTAGAATTATTAATATGATATTTAAGATATTATTATCATTATATAATGATAAAATAACATTTACCATCTTCAATAATGATCAATGAATAATTGGAACATTACTCATGTTTACGTATGACCAACCATCTCAATGATTATAATGTTGTTCATTTATGATAACCATATATAAATAATTAATTTAAAAGTAAATTTAATTTTAAAAAATTTATCTTGTCATAAATGACACTCAGTATTAAACAGTCTAATAACCACTTTTGGCTATAGAAATCATACCAAGTCATTTTGGTCTCATGTACTAAATATCATCCAAACATCCTATGTGAACATAAATAATTAATTACTTCAAAAAATATAGTGATAAGTGATATAAAATTAAAATGAATCGTGATTAATATTATTGAGAAATTAAATAGTTAACTTTTTTTATTATTCAGGAATATAAAGAACATACTTGGTGAATCAGACTTTATGTATTGGACTTCATCTAAATCTCCTTTTATTGAGGCATATTTTGATATTATACAACACATTATTTTATGATATGCATATACAACCACATAAAATTTTATTATAATTCAATGGTTTTCAAAATCAATAATTCTATACTAACTATTATACATTCTTCAGAAACAGTAAAAGAAATTTTCTTTTTTAAATTATACGATGACAATGACCTCTCTGTCACCATGAACATATTTGATATTTGGATTCATCTACAATCCTTAATGTATTTAAAATAAAAATAAAAAAATTATTCCTTTTTTCATGTTATTTTATGTGTTTAAACTAGTTTAAAAAATAGATTAATTATTTCAATATCGTGAAAATATATCTTCTGTTTAAAAAAGAAATTTTATAATTGAACCACTAAAAATTTCACTCATTTATATATTATGATTATATAATGGTACTCAGACATTTGAAGAGTTGTTACAAGATAATCCAAGTACATGTGTTCATGTAATAACATCCTATTAATTAGGCATTGAAGTTAACTATATGTATATTCCATTTTTAAGTGTGAAATGTATGAAACATTGTTGTATGACTATTCGATTTTTTTGGAGTGACATGTATGGTAGTTGACTGTAAGGTAATTACATTTTATGTATAGTTATATTTGATGTTACCATATTATATATTATATGTTTACCTATGAGATTTCATAAAAAAACATTGATTTGAAAAAGGTATGATAATTATTTTTTTAATTGATGATGTCTTTTTTATGGTACAAGGTATGTTTTTAAGAAAATGTTTTATGGGTTTACACTAGACTATTTGTTTACTTTCTTTGTGTCCCTTACATAGCTTTTTTGATCATCTTATGTTTTAAAATATTTTTTATGGGTATTAATATTGGTACGAACAATGAATATGTCAAAATTAATGTATTGAAAATGTGTCATCGGAAGAAATCATGTTTTATTTTAGCAGGGTTTCCATTGGTAGAAAAAATAGTTATTGAGAATATGTTTCAACTTGTAATGTATGGATTAATTTGTAAAATAGTTTCTTAATTTTATAAAATTATAAACTAAAATGATCCTCTAATATGAATTCTAGTTCAGAAACACTAGAATAAGTTATGTTTAAGGTCGGGTCCTTATAGTAGTTATCAAAGGATGGTTTAGATAACTTTGTAGATTTGGATGATTTCTAAGTAGTTTGGTATATCTTATTGAGTGTATAATTATAAGGTTGATTAAAATTTTAATGTCTTACAATCCCTTCTGGGAATTTAATTAAGGATATTTTAAGGTGAATAATGGTATTTTTAGAGACATTCATTTTTGAGGTAATTATGGGTCATTGCATTTTTGGATGATAAATGAAAGGTATAAGATAATATTTGAGGTTAAAATATTTTATTATTATGTTTGAGTACATTATCATATTCTATGAATGTTATATGAATGATATAGTTTTAGAAAAAATAAAACCCATAATATGGGAGACAACCCATCACGTCCGGCAAGGCCACGGGAATCAATCCCACAACAAAAGGGTGATCTGGGTGAATCACCTACCACTATCCTTTGTGAAGTATCAGGTTAGCATAAACTAATATTTTTAGTTAAATGATTTGGTGGATAAATAATAATTTGATTTTGGGAACCCATGTTTTATCTAATATATAACCATGGGGTTAGGAAATGATTAGGGGATTAAGTGATTAATGGTATTTCATAAAAGGTTCGATGTTTTGGGAACCATATATGATCAAGAAAAATATAATACTATGGTATTTTATTTGAGGAATAAATGTTGACTTTTTTTTGAAAAATATATGATTATATTGTGTACCTATGGTGATTTAGGATATTTATGGAAAAGATTAACCGATATTGTAGAATATCTAATTTGGATAATTGACACTTGGTATAAGACATCATGACTACTTTATTTATAAAGAGATAAATTTTTGGACTTTTCTTAGAAGATTATGTGATTAAATATTTCTTGTTTTTAGGTTTTAACCTTAGTTAGAATATTTTTTTGTAATTTTATATATTGTTATTTTTTGAATTGTTAATGTTAAACTTGGGATAACACTATTGAATTTTGTAGATTAAATTTTTTTTCACCATATAAAATTATATTAATTTTGGGGAATTAACTTAACATTTCCTAACAATTTTTTGTTCAGTTAATGTGTAGATACAAGATAAATATATAGATAATATTTTTTGGATGATATGACTCTCTAGATATTTATTCTAGAGCTTCAGGGATGAAAAATTCATCTTGAAGGCTCATTGTTCAAATAACAAGCTATGTTTATGGTGGAAATTGATAAAAGGATGAAACAATAATTTTCCAGTAAGTATGATTATTTATTTTCTTATAATATGAAGTAAATTAATTCCACAAATTAATTAAATGGATGTTAAAACAAAAAATGGTATGCATTGTCTTTTCTTAAGAAGGAGTAAATGTCCATTTAACGAATAACATATTTATGTTTTTGTGTTTGGTAACTTCACCCTAACCATGTTTTGTATTACCTTCCATCAAAACATAATGTTTAGTCTTGTCTTCTATCTCTATGTTTCCCTACATGGAATACTCTTTTTCGTTATCTCATGTGACCATTGTACTTCCCTTTCTTTCTATTTACAATGAATTTTTAGACCCTTCTTGTGATGCGGGATTTCAAAAAACATTGTTTGAAAAGTGAAACATAAGTTTTTATCCTGATTTAAAATATTATGGAATGATTTTACAATAGGGGGAGAATGTAAAATATAATGTTTTTAAAAGTAAACATTATGTTCAATAACGTACATGAAATGCCTTATCGAGCTTAAGCGAACAACTAAATAATATTTAAATATTACTATTAAAACCTATCCATTAGAATGAAGGGAGTGAAAAATATTATCTAAATTATGGAAAATGGATTACACATGTATATATAATTTATTGTTTGGTAAAAATAAATTATAAATTAATGTATAACTTATTTAAAAAAGGAAATATTTTTACGGAAAAACCTATAAATGTGCACTAGTGCGTTTTATAATTAATAAAATCTCTCTTGTTAGATTATATTAATAAAATATATATTTAATATATTCAATATAATGTTTAATATTAATATTATTTGTTTTACTGACATGATATAAGAACAAGTATGATTTTAAAAATAAAAGAAGTATTTTTCAAAAAAGATAGTTTTAAAAATTTTTATGGCACAACTACATTAAATCATGTTTTTCTCAAATTTGTTAATATTTTTTGAAAAAATAAAATTCTTAAGTATAATAGTGACATTAATTTTTACTTTGGTTAATTTTTTGGTATTTTTCTGATAAGATTCATTTTTTATGAATAGTGAAACAATAATGAATTTTAATTGGAAAATACTTTTTTGTCAAATATATTTACAGTGTTAAATAATATTTTTGAAGTGGTTTTATATTCAATTACATATTTTTTTAGGTAATTCAATATAGGCCATTTCAATAAATTTCACAAAGAAATTGGATATAAAATACTATGTGAACTTTTGAACGTTTTACATTAAAAACATGTTTCCTAATTCGGTCAATGGGATTAATTTTAAATTTATTTTCTGTGAATTATTTATTTTGAATTTAGAAAAATGGATTCAATATTTTTAAATATAAGGTCTAAATTATATACATAGGTCGACTTTATTTTTGTACATTATGAATAGTAACTTTAGTGATTAATTTTATCACCACAATTAATGGTAAATCAGGTCATTAATGGTAAAAATTATATTATAAAAACATAAAATTACCTAAAAACATGTCATAATGTTATTATATGTTTTTTAAAACCAATATCATATTTGGGTGGATTTTAGGTCTACTTGGAGCCACTTGGATGACTTTAATGCATTTATAATATTATATTCAATGAAAATTCATTTCTGTTACACTATTTCTAACAAGTAATATATTTTTAATATCAGGTTATAAATGCTAAATCTTAGACTATAAATTGTTTTTTAAAATTTAAAATAATTTCCTACTTCAATTTAATTTCTTTATAATTTTTAATATGTAAATAATGAAATTAAATAATGACACAATGATGATGTAGTAATTTATTCTTTAATGAAAAATTTAAATAATTGATATTAAAAATTTTATAATAAATCTAAATTAATATAATTTATGTCATCCAAAATTTTTATGGATTATTTGGACATGTTATTTATTCTCTCAGTTATTTTTATCTATTATATCATGATGTTTTTATATTTTTAAAAGAGAAGAGATGAATAGTGTCAAAATTGGCACTAATGATATTTTAAAATATAATCTATTTTATTAAATGTTATAAAATTTATAAGAACACAATATTCAACCAAATATTTTTAATATGTCCATAAATTTATAAATGACTCTATTATTGGTCTTTAGGAATTTTTTGTTAATTATATTGACCCTGAAATTGTAAATTACTTAATAAAATGGTAAGAGTTAAAAAGAGTAAAAATAAAAATATAAAGATTAAAAAATATTCACAACTTGTCTAATATAAATTTTATGATTATATTTCAATCCATACTCATCCTATATTTTAAATAAATCAATTTTTACCCATTTCTGAGTAGAAAACATATTTATATTAATTTTATATTTTAAAAAATTCCTAGAGTTCCCCTCAACTATCTTATAAAAAGCCACTACTTTCTATAATTTATTAACACTTAAAATCCATTTAGTACTGGAAAAAATATATTAATATACCTTTTTTTAATCTCTTATCAAAATCTTTATTCCTTTTATTAGTCAAAAAACCATCCTTAGAGGTGTACTGTTGTTAATCAGAGGTCATCGTCTAAAAATATATATCATTTTTAATCAATTATTTCTGTTTTATTTCTTCTTCCACAAATATAAAATCATCTATAAACTAGATTATATAATATATACAATATCATCAACATAAAAAGATGTTATTTTTTCACATCATCACTTAAATCCATATCCACTTCCATTTAAATGCAATAGAATTAGTCATTCATGCGTACATGTGAACTATCACCACCATGAACAAATTTAATTCATTTTCCATTACTTCCTCTCAAAACTGGTTATAATGATGAAATTAATGTTTATATATGATATTTCTGACATACGTATCATTTTTATGAAATAATATTTCATCTATTTGTTTTTCATTCATGCACATAATAATGTTAATGGCATTCGTGCGTACGTGTGAACTATCACCCCCATGCAGAGATGTGATTCATTTTTCTTCACCACATCACAATTATGATATATATTATCATATTTAATTTATTAATATTTAATTTATGATATAATTATTATAATTTAATGATAAAATAATAGTTAACTTTATTTCCACAATGAACAATGAAAAATGGGAATGTTACTTATGCGTACGTATGACATACCGTCTCCAAGATTATAATGTTGTTCATTTTTCATAAACATACATAAATGGTCTCATTTAAAAATGAAGTTAATTTTTAAAAATTATTATTATGTCATTAATATTATTCTCTTGATGATGGGACAATGATCATTTTTTGGCCATAGACATCATACCAATTCATTTGGGAATCATGTACTAAATATCATCAAAACATTTGATATGAACATAAAAAATTAAGTAACAGAAATAATATGGAAATATGTTATATAAAAGGAATAATAAACAAAAAAATGGTTCCCATGAAATTAAATAATTAAAAAAAGATTATTATTCATAAAATAAATAATATACTTAACATATCAGACTCGTGGTATGGGACTTCGTCTGAATCTGCTTTCATTAAGGAATATTTTGATTTTATACACCACCAAATTTGTTGAGGTTTATATACAACCCCCTTTATATTTAATATCATTTAATGGTTTCTAAAATGAAGCTTTCTATATATAATGGTTGAATTTCTTCCCAAAAGTCAAAATGAATGATTTATCTTAATTAACATGGTGACAAAGACCTCTCCATTGTCATGATTGTTATCAGATATTTGGATTACTGTACTAGACATAATGTTTTCAAAATAAAAAAATAACTTATTTCCTTTATGGGTATTTTATGAATTGAAATGGGTTTTAAAATTGAATAATTATTTCAATATCTTGAAAATATTTATTGGGATTGAAATGAAATTTTATAACTGAAATGCTGAAAATTTAAATCTTTTGTGTGATATGATTCTATAAAAGTATGTACAAATTTGATGGGTTGTTACCTAATATTATAAATATGGGTTTATATGTTATAAAATCCAATTAATTAGGTATGGATTTCATTCATATGTTCATTCTATTTACAAGAGTGAAACTTATAAAAGTTGGTCATATGGATATTCAATTCTTAAGAGTGGTGTGAGTGGAAGTTGACAGTATGGTTATTTAATTTTAAGTATAGTTATGTCGCACATTACATTAATTATATGTCAAATTTTTTTCTTATGAGTTTTCATAAAAAATAATTGATTTTCAGAATATATGATATTGATCTTTTTGAATTGATGATCTCTTTTTCACGATAAAATGGTATGTTTTTATGGAACTGTTTTATGGGTTTTCAGTAGACTAAGGGTTTTCATTCATTATGTCCCTTACTAAGATTTTGTGATCATCAGAAATTTAAAAATATTTTTCACATGTCTTAATATTGTTATGAAAAAAACTTCCATGATGAATTTACTAAAAAATTTCATGAGAAGAAATAATATTTTATTTTAATAGGGTTTCCTTTAGTGGAAATAATGGTTGCATTGTAAAAGTGTTCACTGGTAATGTATGGTTTTAATTTTTATGTTTGTTTCCTTATTCTCTAAAACTATAAACTTAAAATATCCTCTAATGTGAATTATAGTTCATAAAAACTATAATATGTTATGTTTAAGGCTAAGTCCTTGCACTATAACCCCATGTCAGAGTGCCCTACCAAATTTCAATTACAAAATTTCATAATATTAGTGTAGGAAGAAATAATAAGTACCTAAAATATGCAATAATAAAATGAAATGAAATATATAATTTAATGACCATGTCACACATACAACCAACCACCCACTAGGTCTATCATTGTATAAAAAAATGAATAAAAATAAAAATGTGTCCACTGTATCCCAAAGACAACCTCATCCATTCATATAACACCACATGAGAGGTACTGCTCAACTAAACATTACTCAAGTAGGCCTCATCCATATAATGTGCCTATAATAAACATGTGAGATCTACTCGGGTACCCATGTAAAATGCAATCCCAATAAGGTTTTGGCTAAAATTTATTATTCCACCACCAAAGTTGTCTAAAGAAAATAACAGTTGGAGAAAAAGGTTATAAAGATAAAAAATGAAATAAATTAGAGGGAAGAAATAGATCAAAGCCAAGGAACACGACATATCATCTAGATCCCACTAGCCCAATTTTTGTATGGTGAGAACTAACCAACTAATCACATGGCAACCTAAAATATCCCTCTAAAGCGTATCCTAGGGGTTAAAAATATAAATTTCAAGTAAGGGTGTTCACTTATAAAACATAAATTCTTGGTACCTATCTAATATAACTTTTATATTAGTACCTATAAATTCCATCCGAAATCCAAATAAAATGTCATCATAAATATCATTTTTTTTCTAGAATAATCATTCATCACCATAACATATATTTACTATTGGTACTGATACTGAACATATGTTCTATCAAACCCATCTCGAAACATAACAATAGTCTAAAAATCCTCATTGCATCATCCATCTATCCATAACATTAGGGGTACCAAGAGAATTAGCCTGGCCTATCCCAATGAGTAGGTGCATCATGATAACATCCATTTACATATGGTATACAATCATCACCTAGACTGTCATTCTGAATCTCTAACCATGATTCTTATTATCAGTGTCCCTTGGTCTTAATCTATATCAGTAATATACTTTCTATTCCTGAAGCATCATCCTATCACTTAAATCATCACATAATTTCATAGACACTAATATCTACATCATTTATATATAAAACATTTAATAAAAAACAAAAATCATATTTAAACCATTTACACTTTCTATGGCCCATAAGGACCTTCAAAACCAATACATTCTCAATAAGGCCAAATCCCATTTCTCAGCCAAAAATAAACTAAATCGAACACCTTAAACAAAAATATTAAAATAGCCCTTTCAAAACATGGTTCCATCTCAAGAAATCGAATCAAGGCCTAGAGCATACATTTTTGATAAAAACCTTCTATTGTTTCCCAATAAACCCAATACAAATCAACATTTGAAAAAAAAATTAATTCCACTTAATATAACCTTGATGTTAATACCACACTTCAAAAAAAATAATCATTTCTAAAAATATAATTTCACTTTTGAAATTAAAAACCCAGTTCAAAACCCAACATACTCATTGAAACTCATTTTAATTCCACATAGTAATTTTAAAAAAAATATCATATAAATTATTCCACTTACAACAGATGGAGAAACCCGTGGGTAGACATTGGTTTGGGACCACACCATCCAATATACCAAACATGGTTTGATGAAGGTCCAATGTTACAAACTAAATCCAAGCCCTATTTATTAAATCATGGGATAAATAACATCACCAATGGTATATGAGTAATATAATGTTTACATGTGAAAATAAATAGACATGACTATAGGTAAAGATATTATACCACCTACCTAATTAGATAATATTTCTATTACATTTCCAAAGCATGGAGGCCTCAACGATGACCCAAATAACCCAGACCAATTTCAATATTTAATCTCAAATAGGAGATACCAAATCAAAAACAAATTTAATTAAACCATTAGGAGAAACCTAAAAAACCTCCCTGATCACATTCCTTGATGAAACATCATGGAATAATGTGATTAATTCATACCAAGATCTCTTCTACACAAGAAGAAGAAAATGACCTTGATAAACTTGTGATTACACCATGCTCTACTGAACTCTTCAACAAACCCTTACAATATAATTCTATAATAACATATAAAATTGATTTGGATGATAATAAAACACTAGAGGTGGATAACTAAACATAATTGCGAATAAATCACAAAGATTTCACCCTAAAAATAAAACGAAGTAGATGTAGGTACATGTTTAGGTTACATTTGGTTCAAGATACAAGATTGGGGAAGAAAGGGTGTATAGGAATTTAAAATCATTTGGGGGAAGATTGGAAAAATACCCATTTTTAAAGAAATATGGGAAGTTGGATGGTCTGGTCTCACATTTTGGCAGCATGGTTTACCAATTTGTGCACCAACCATGACATTTGATATATCCAAATCCACCAATCTCATAGTTTGGCCACAAAATTCCCCAAACTATGCACTAACTACGAGTGAACATACTATCTAACACCCCAGCTACACATAGTTATTTCTCAATTTTTAACAAACCATGCACTAACTATGTTGTCAGCACTTCCTCCCCTCTTTAGTAAGGCACACAATTTATAGAAATTGTTTTCTACATGTGTTCCATGGATCTTTACCATCAAAAATTGACATGTTTTCATTTTTATCCTCTCATTTTATACCACAAACCATTATATAACCATGAAAATAAATATTACTCCGTTTAAAATGAAAGAAAAAAATACTGAGAATCAAGGGGTCACACAAATTCTCTTCAACTGTGCACAAAAAACTGTCCATCCTTTTTAGAGATCTCAATACAACAAAAAATTAACCAGATGTCATAGATGCTCATTCCTACACATAATACACCATTAGAGCATTATTTCTCATCCAAAAAAACATTTTTATTAATTAAAACTCTTGAAAAACAATCATGTGTCTCCATTCAAGATTCAACCTCTCCCATATAGAAAATTCAAAATCACTCAGAAATGTTGATCCATCCAAACAAGGGATCCTACAAACTCCCCATGATATCACTTTTCCTCCTTGATAAGAATTCGTTTTCACCTGTATTCTCCACCCAAAATATGTCTTTGGTGATATTTTTAAATCCATCCTCGTTCAACTTTGATGAGACTGAAACACTACTATGGAACAACCTCCAACTCAAAGCCTTATTCCAACTAAAACATCAATATAACACCCACAACTATGACTGAAACACTATTATGGGGATTTAGAAAACACATCAAATGAAACTATTTATTAAAAAATCACCCATACAAACATAAAACTATGGTACTACACATTATAATACTTATCTTACAACCACTAACTCCTAATGAAGGAATCCTTCACCATCAAAAATGGCCAAAAAATAGAAACACTATATATAGAAATGTACCCATAATGTCTTCCAACATACCTCTCACAAACACCCACTATAACACCAATAATCATTGGATCCTATCCACTTTATTGAAAACCAACAAATGTTGATGTGGACCTGCCATCTATGAACAACTATTAATGTACCGTGTTTTCCAAAAAAAACCCAAATCAAACCCAAAATGAAGCCTTCATTAAAAAATAAATCGTATAAATAAATTCCAACATGTCACACCCTCATTGTGTGGTAACCCTTGTCAAACTATCCTCAACCGACCGATTTCGTATGTTTCATTCTCCATTAGTTAGCTCATCACCCCTGATCATTTCATTATGACATCACACTCAATGGTATTCCACATCCCCTCAATCATACACACTAGTGTACATACTCAAAATACCATTGAAAACCAACTTGAGTGAAAATACAACAATTTTCTTAATCATCCACCATAATTGATCTCCCATTAGCTTTCCCTATGGAAATTAATTACAAAGACGATGGTTTTTCACTGGTTTAGTAATTCCACCATGATGGATTCACAAACAGTTCCACACACCTGTAACCATTCCAACCCTAGGGTCATGTCATCATCATAGTTACCATACATCCCACCATAGGTTAATTGACATCATGGACTTTCCAAAAAAATTAACTACTTCTTCCCACATTCCATAAACTACAATCCTAAGAATATGATGTGTTTATCTCTACATCACCTGACAAAAAAATGAATCATCAAGTTCATCCCATCCCCAACATCCAATAATGGAATACAAGGAATTTAAGGTCATCCAGTTTATCACATGGACCTCACCTGTAAATATTCATTGTTGTGCTTCCCACCATACAAATCAACATACACCGCTTCATGAGTTTAACCTCAAATATTCCACATATCCACCCAAAACATCATTAGGGTAGCTAGGCATATAGCCATACCACCCTTAGCATGCCCAAGATAAATTCAAGATACTAGGAATGATCATCTAAAGATAAGATCATTCTATGATGTCTTCGATGAACACCACTACTCCTCATCCAATTACAAAGTCACCCATAACATAAGAGACATGATAAATCCATCCAAATGCCTCTAGCCCCCCAACCCACAAGTGTCTCACAACATTCCTATCAGTTCTCAATCAACACCCAGCATCCCACATAACCCTACTACCTTGGATATAAAATCATCAATATATGATCAAAATAAAATTGGAACTGCCTACCCATGCCCCACAAAATCGCGTTGACACATAACTGTTACACATATTTGTGTAACCTAACCACATAACATGATTCTGACTCCAATAAGTCAATCATTGTGAATACTAATCTCATAATCCTTATAAACATTCTAGGCTTACCCAACATTTCTAACTCAACTATAATAGTAAAATATTTGGGTTTTCCATAACAGGAATAAACACAAAATAAAACCCACTTTACCATTCTGATATAGAGTATCACCTAAGAGCTCCACTAAAATGACATATGATTCATCATGTTTTAAAGACACATACCAAGGAATCTAGGCCAGGAACCTAAGATGGTTTTCCCTCTGAAACCACATTCACTTCAAAAATATTAACACTCCATGTGCTTACAATTTAATAAAACCAATAATTTCTATTTTCATAGTATCAAAAAACTATGATATATGGTTTCCATATAAGGAGAAAAGGTAAACCTGAAGAAAAATTTATTCTAGAACCTATTGTGGTTAGATTAAACTCATAACCATCAAAGTCACTCATCTACACATCCATTACATAGTATAGGCACCCAAAAATGCCCCCTCCCCTAAGATCTGACTACAATGATAATCCACTAGTAATCAATTTATATTTCTCAGAAACAAATGCGTCATATGTGAAAAAATAATATACCAGGACATAACATTCATGTGTCATAAAAAGTAGTCTAAAATATTAATCATTAACTCATGCACCCAAGATCACACATAACCCATCCTACCCCTCTCATGGGGAACCCATGAAGGCCATATGGCCCTATCCCCCAAAATAGGAGTCACGTAAAATGGTTACTATATCCAACAACCCATGGTCCATGAAAACTCATAGAAGGACACAAATCATGGGAATAAATATTGTCTCATATAATTTTCACATGACATTAGAGAAACAAAATACTCTCCACTCAGTTCATGCCCCATAAATGTGTCATATAATAACGAAATACCCACAATAAGGGTGTTTTTCGTATATGTGCATCTGGACGTCATCCTACTCCCTTGAGGACCCAAAAATATTTCCATCCTCGCACCAAAACCACTACTAAAGGTCTTAAAATCACATAATCATGTCATAATATCCACTTAAGGTCACTTCACCCACAATTCATAAGGACCCCACTAACATCTTCATCACTGAATGTCTCTACATAGTTCCACAAAACAATCTATTAGATGTAAATTCATAAAATATCAAACTAATAGGCATATAACATGTCGATCCTACTTGAATTGCATGATGAATTAGATGACTCTTAACTCTACAGTCCAAGAGTCAAAACCAAGTCACATGCCTCTTTCCAATGGACCTAGAGCTTGAATCTATAAAAAACCATCATGTCCAAAAAAACATGCACATCATTCGATGTGAAAGTCATACAAAATTTTGACATAAAAATTCTATAACATAAATCCTAGGTCCTAGTAATCTAGAAATCCCACTAAAACATGTGTTCACAACACACCATTTTGGTATCCATCTCAGGATCTAAGACATTCTAATATCTTTATTATACCAAACCCAAATAGAATATAATAAAATGAATCTAAAACCTCTGATACAACTTTGTATCATCCATAGATGGAATCCACATAACTAATGCATGAGAGAACAAAACATGAAATCATTCAATCCTATTTGTACGTTAGTGGCTTCCAATGAGAAGATGGGGTCTAAAGTGGGACTATGAGGTGTCTATACCACCATATTATACTGCACAAATATTTTTAAATTACCAAATACAATACATATCATAGTAGGAGTGAAGAATAATTAACTGAAACATGAATTTTTATAATGAATTTTATAAATGGACCAAGAGGATATGTGACATATATTACCAACCCCCAAAAGGTTGTTCAATAACATACCAAAATGATAGAAAATACAAACTTGCACCACTATGTCTCCAATCCAAACACTTCCAGTCATTTGAAACCACTCGAGCAGTCATGCATGACAAAAAATTCAAAACAGATCCTCATTCAATAAAATTTATTTCCATAAAAATTTGAGAGATTTTTGGTTAACCCAGTAAAACGGGTCCTGAGAAAAGAGTGAGTAAAAATTAGTATGCCAAAGATAAAGACGTCTAAAGAAAATTTCATTCCGATAAATAGTGTTTATAAATAAAATGTGGTATAAAAACAAAGTGGAAAAAATATAAAATCCAAGGAATGAAAGAGGTAATCAAGTACCAAGTAGCCCAAGGGTTCCCATAGGACACCAAAACCAACAAAAAATTCAATGACCTAAACTATCCCTCTAATGTGTACCATAGGGTGTACGAATTTTAAATTTAAAGGAAGTGTGTTCACTTCTCATTTAACATAGGGAAGAATAAAACATACCTTCTCAGTACATATATAATGTACCAGATGCATCAGTTCCTAGAATGTATTCTAGACATGGAAGTCATACATTTGTGTCAATATAAAATGTTTCCATAACCATCATCCATCAGAATACCATATTCAAAATAATATTTACCGATACTAAGCATCAGGTATATGAAAACTATTAAAAAATATAATAGTAGTTCCATAATTGTTAGTCATTTATCCCTCTGCAGAAATCATCAAGGGTGGATATATCAATAGTCTAGCATATCCCAAGGAGGAGGTGTATCAATCTACTGTACTTTGATTCATGTCATACCATCATCATCCAGAGAATAAGTCCATAAATCTAACCAGGATGTATACTATCAGTTTCTAGAGCCTTGGTCTAACAACATTTCCATAGTACACATCATGTGCCTAGACCATTGGTTCAATACCCAATCCATCCCATAATTTATTAAATTGTAATCTAAATTTAATTTCAATAAAAAGGTTGGAAAAACCGCAACCATTTTTAAAGCACATCACCATACTAATTTTTCTATAGGCCATCAAAACCATGAAATGACTCAATAAGGCATAACCCTTTTACTCATGAAAAAATATTCTAAATCGAAATACCACTTAAATAATTTCCCAATCACCCTTTTAAAACAAGTTCCTTCTCATTCAAAACCAAACTAGCTTTGTGGCCCATATCTTCCATGAATACGATTTAAGAAGTCACCATTATACGATTTCATATCATAATTTTAAATCGAAATAAAAAACCCATTTATAATCACTTTGAGTTTGAAACATCACATGAAAATAAAAATCATTTCAAAACAAGAGCTTTAACTTTTGAAATCTAAAAAATGAGTCAAAACCCAACACACAGTTTGAATAAAATTTCAAAGTATCATTGCCATTATTAAAAATCACTCTCATATAAAACATCCCACTTATAATGTTTGGCACACCCAATGGGTGGTCATAGGTCTGGGGCCACAACATTCAATAGACCCAACGTTGTTCGAGGAAGGATTAAGGTATCAGACTAATGAAAAAAAAATTCCTAAACTAATGGGTATTGCACATCACAAATGGGCTCTATGGAATATACCACATACACATGGAAATAAATAAATAAGTCTTTGGATAAATCCCTTAGACCACCTACCTCATTAGAGAGGATTTTCATTACATTTAGAAATCATGGTAACCTCATCAAGGCCCATCTATGAATCTTTAACATTATTTGGCATCCAATTGAGCTCATCAAGATCACCTAAGAACTAGTCAGGTCAACATAACACACCAAAACCAAATACATCCACTCACCAAATACCATCTAGAAAACCCTACCAAAATTATTCTCCAAATACATAAGATAAGATAAAAAATATACTATAATTAAATTATACCATTAGGAAAATCCTAATAAAATCCACTATGATCACATACCATGATGAATCATCATGAAATGAAGTGTCAAATCCCTCACAAGATCCATTCTACCCAAGACAACCAAAAACCCCATAAACAACGAATGATTCCATCATGATAAAGTTTAATCATTAAAAAAATCTAACAATAGAACTCAAAAATTAGATATGAATGATATTATGTATAATGGGAAACACAATATGTGGATAACATCCCTCAGAAATAATGAAATCGTTATGATTTAACCCCAAAATTGATGAAAAGAGATGGAGATAGGGTTTTGGAAATACTATGTTTCTTGTAAAAAAATCATGGATAATGGGGGTGGATGGGTTTGAAAGTCATGAGGTGGATTTTTGGTAGAATACCTCTTTTTAATTAACTTTAGGATTTTGAATGGTTTGGCTACACTTGTTTTCCAAATTGTGCTCCCACAATGTGGTCAGCTCTATCCAAAGCTGATACTGACTTAATTTGGCCACGTGGTTGGCCAAACAATGCACCAAGAGTATGAACCCCTACATTATAGCACCCCTTATTGTCACATTTGGGTCACATGGTTTGAAAAACCATACACCAACCATAATATCAGCACTGCCTCCACAATGTATCATAACATATCATTTTTCTAAAATACTGATCTACCCATGGTTTATGAATGAAGACCATCCCAATCCCGAAAAAGATCTATTTTCCCTCACAAGGTATACCCCTAACAATTATATAACCATTCAAATCAATTTATCTTATTAAAAATTGATCTAAAAACCTCTTCAATATTAAGGTGTCACGTAGTTTCTCCTTAACAAAGCACACCTAATGGAGAAACTTTGAAAATGAAATCCCAAACACCCAAAACATAACTTGAAGCCTCCAATGTGCATCTAAACACTCAATCACCCACTGAAAAAGCATTCATCATCTCAAAAAAAAATCATTGAGGCATTCCAAGTCTTTTGAATCTCTCTGAGGTCTTAATTCTAGATTATTAATGTTTAGAAAAGAAAACATAAAATTCCTTCATAAAATTCCATCCAACCTAATGTAGGTTTATACACACCCCTTATTATGTTCATAAATCCCATGGTTTATAGAATATATAATACCATGGTATTTCTATGAGTTTATTTTGTTTAAAATTAAATGTTCACATGATTTGATATATGTGTTTTTATGTTTCTAGCCTGTAAGACACAAAACCTTTATGTCCTTGGGTTATGAGACTATCTATGGTTTTAATAATTATACCATGTTTTGAATATATTATTTATTTTTGTTTAACTTGGTTCACTTCAATTTCTTCTGAATGATATCATATTTAAATTCAAATGGTATGGTGACTCTTACTCATTGAGATGAAATAACCACTTATACAGTTCGATGTCGACACATATATTAGATCTAATAAATACTCTCTAAATAAAATTATTTTTCCATTATAAGTATATGTATAGATCAAAAAATACATATTTATTATAAAACTAGTCTTGGTTGGCCCTCTATATACCCTTACAACTATCACCCATGCAGAACCACCTAAATAAATCAATGTCAATTCATACTATGAGCCTTTTTCTCAAGAAGTGGTCATCTATATACTTGGGAAAACAAATCTAGCACTGTCGACTCCCACTGCACAATGATCCCTTGGAAACACAATTTACATATAAAAAGTCCCATTAATAACCACTCAATCAACATCAGAGTATGAAAACTATGTCACAACACATAACATGACTCATTAAATCACTCAATGAACCCTTATGAATTTTTTTTATAATCTTATGAAATGCATTTGAAACATTTTATGGAGTCACACCTTCATGGAATTATATATCTCTTTATGATGTGACTTATATTTTTAATATTTAATTGTAGTAAATACTTCAAAAAATCCTATATGCTATACTATAACAATGAAATATATTTTTAATCTCCGATCATGAATAATTTGAAAAAAATTACATTATCCCAAGAATCCTTGAAGGTATTTCTACAGTTATATCCCCATATTTTATTCCTTATCTACTCTTCCCAACAGACATCCATTCTAATGAACAAAATGAGATTCACTATCTTCATATCTAAGTACTCTATAACTGACCTATGCTATTCTCTAGAAATAATTTCTTATAGATAGTGAATTGTTCATTCCATAATAACCAATTTTAATCCCATATAATATAAGATCATTTTTAGAAAAAAAAGTTATATAAAATGTAATTACTTGAAATAATTATATACTTTCCATTCTCTTCACACCTTTTGTAATCTCCCCACTTATCCAAGATCTTTCTCCCCTTTAATAAGAATTTAAGATGCCCCCATCCCATCCAAATAACATTTATTCCCCCTTTTTTATTAGTAGTAAAACTCAATTGAAATATTCTACCACATAATACATAAAAACCTTCTTCATCTTTTTCAATGTACCCAATGAAAAAATCATTGAATATAAAAAAATGGTGATAAGTATTAGATCATTTAAAACAATATAGTGTTACTATAATTTATTTCAAATTATATTCCTTGTAGGGAATGGGAGTCCATAGTCCAACTATTGTAGTCGGAGGAACCCTATTAGAGTCAGAGATCCGAAAAATGCTTCTCAATGTATAATATACTAAGGATTTAATTATAATATTTACAACACAATCCTATATTCTAACATACAATAATTATAATAGGCCATTTTTGTCCTTATACATACATTAATGGTATTTTTTATTAATTATCTTTGTCCATAAAGGATGGACAACATTTTTTCAAGGAATAATTTCACTTGATTTATCACATCTAGTTACAATAGAATAATTCACCTTATATCTAGACTCATAATATTTTAAATCATCTATAGTTATTGATTACATTATTGAGTAATAGATATATATTAATCCTCTATATTATTTTTTTGAAATATTTTACTTCTTGATAGCCAGACAAGAAATAAAAAAATGTTCTGATATGTAGCATAATAATATGTTTACTTATGATCATTATTTGAACCTTCCCAATATTTATTTTTTACCAAATGACTCACATTTAACTTCCCTATGATAATAGAACCAAAAGTCAACATTATTTTTTATATACCAATGTCTCGTCTGTACATGTAGTATATTACTCTCTTTGGGAAAATATTGGAATAATTTTTTGTGGAATGTTGCAAGAAAAATATCATGTCATCTAATTGTTAAGTATAATAGGCTTATATTTATATTATTATATTTCTTTATATCCACATCCTTACCAACATAATCTATTGAAATAATTATTTAGGATATGGTGGGTGTTTTCATGGGAATAGAATCTTGCATTACAAATATCTTGACCACTTATTTACAATATTTTTATTGAGATGCAAATTGTTCAGGATAACATAATTTCACCTATAAACCAAGTATAAGGTTTAACTCACCAATAATTTAAATTACAGAAATTCATTTCATGTTATTAAAAAAATTATTTCATTATGCTTCATAATATATTATAAATATTTTTCTTTATTATAGAAAAGAACCAATATTCAAAAAAATCAATCCATCATGATCCATTGGTTGTGGTCAAATATAAATCATTAAAATACATGATTTTTAATTTGTTTTAAAAACCAAGAATACTGATATCTTGGTTTTTTTCATCATATTCAATGATTTCTTCAACATGAACACATTTTTTATCATTCATCTATTATAAATCTGTTTTTACTAGATATATTCTTATTCTTCAAGGAATAAATTAAATAATACTACATAAGAATATATTTGATACACCTTAGAGACCCTTTCTACATCCATATATTAGAACAATAATATATTTTTAAACATACCATAAGTTAAAATTTCCCATATTCAACTATACAGTAGATTTGAGAATAATAATTTCATACTTATAAAGCCATTATCCAAGTCAAATTTTCATTTACACTATTTTTATTCAATAACCAACATTTGGTCCAAATTATGTTTCTATGTTCAAGACTTAGAAAAATTTTCCATGTTTTTTTATTCTAAATTTGTTCTAGCTCATCATGAATCACATTTAATAAGTTATAATCCATATCATCATCATCGAAATAATTATACACTACTTCAAAAAAATACTAAGCCTTCAATCACTATGTTTTAAAAAAGGTTTTATAATATCCAATGATGGGTTTTTATAAATTCAACCATGATATTTGATTTACTTATAGTTGTTAAATATTCTATGACTTTCTCCACATATAGGTACTATTATGAGTCTTAATATCTCCACAAACTCCTACTAGGATTCTTAATTCATGATCATTAACTTCTTAGAGTTTTTTTCTAATTAGTTTTAAAAACATCCTATAATATTATATAATCTTATAATCATTATCAATAATTAAATATTATCATTCATTAACATAAAAAGTATTTTGTTATAAAATTTTACACCATGGTTTTTTATGAATATCCATGAAAATTTACTTCATCTCCATGAGCTTCATTTTTTTGTTCATATCCTAATTTATAATAAATCATTTTTTTCTAATGATTTAAATGTATTTAAACATTAATTTATTCCCACACCAAATATTTTAGGGGGTATTTCCCTCATTTTTATATAGAAAATTTTATATAGAGTTGTGAACTAATATAATCACTACTTCTTACAAATATTTCTCCTAAAACATTATTCTATGAGCATTAACTGAGCCATGATATTTATTAGATAATTCCCCATTTCAATGAATCCATTTTATTGATTATTACTCATAAATATAGTTTAAGTATAATATTACCCTTCTCATGATATTCATACACCTAATAATATTTTAATTGATAGATTTTATCTATCAATAATTTCTATATATTCAGACATAAAATATTCTTCTCCAATATCCTATAACATTTAATCAATATTAAATCCATATAATTGCATAAAATAACTATATTGTATTCCATATTTTTGTAATCATTAATATATAGAACAATTTATCTCTTAACATCCCTATTAATATGATATTTTTCTCTCACAGACATCAATATGCACCAACTCAATCATTAAAATCAATTTATTTTACATGAACTTCTTTGTGTCCTAAATTAACCTCCCATTTTACATGTATCACATGTATGGGTACTGTTATATGAAAAATTAAGGTTTCCATGAACAACTTTATTCTACACCAAGCCTTTTAAGGATTTTTGGATTAGGATTAAAAGACTATTATTCAATAAATTTTTATCTTCATACATGGATATTAAATTTATTTTCTTCCCCACTAATTAGGATAAGATATATCTTCATGTTTAATCCAATTATAACAATATAACCACAACATCCTATGTCAAGAAGCCCATTATATATAATTTCACTTTATATACTGAGTCACTCAATTGACATACACATGGATGATTGAAACCATGGTCATTAACTACCATTGAATTTCTACACCTTTAATTGTTACCTCCATTTTTATTCTTTTTAAATCTAATGATCTATATCCTTACATAGATTCCAAAGTAGACTACAGGTCTCTTAAAAGACACAATTCAAATGAAATCATTCTGATTTATAATCTGGTGTGAGGTATAACTATTGTCTTAAAACTATAGTCATTCCAAATCTATCTCCATTAAATAAATATCTATGATTTTTCTCATATTATCCCATCTATTATTTATCCTTACCCATTTCTGCTTCCCTTTGGTGGTAGATTATATTTTTAAACCAAAATATGAAATGGGTCATCATTAACTTTTATGTCTACAGAATGGTTATGAATTTTAATTGAAATTTCTAAATCTTAAAATTTATGAGATCATATTTTATGAGTCTCCATATAAAAACTCATTTATACTATTAATTTTAACTATATTTCATTTTGTTTACATAATTTTCATCAAATATAATATCCAATGAAGACATACAATGAGTGTAAAATAATGAAAATATTTTTTGTTTATCATGATCACTAATGTGCCATATTATATTGAAGAAACATGTAAATTAATTCATATACTTATATAAAATATCAGATTTATGGTGTATAATTGAATCTCTTAACTACTACAATATATATCATTTAGGGCTTCTAAATAACAAAATTCAATCTTTTACTATGGTGTAGGTACTTATGGTCATCCATCAACCACCATTTATTATTTTCATTCATAAACCCCCTAAATATATTATACCTTATATATTAATCAATACACATTATTTAATGTATCCAAATTTAAGATTCACTAATTTGGTACATCCATTACTTCATTAGCAGTATATATACTAAAACTTTTTGTTTTCATGTCAAGGGTTACAATTAATTCATGTTCATTAGGATATCATCCTATCATCAAGAATTATCCTCATAGTTTATAAGTTATTTTGACATTATTATTCACTAAATTGGGAAATCCATCAATTATTCAGGCCTTATCATTTATTTTGAACTTTCCATGAACATTTCTTAGAAAAATTATGGATTGTTAAATATAAAAAATTAAATCACAAATTTTCACTCATATTTTTTGTAGCACCACCAATTAGAAGTATGTAACCATTCCATGATGATTTTAATATTTTTAAAGGTTATTTGGGAAGTTGGAAGAGTCTTTGGAGTACTTTTGGAGGGTTTTATGTAAAAACAATGGGTGCATGGTCTGCACACGGTTTGGAAAAACCATGTGGCCAAACTGTGCAAGGCCAAAACTAATTTGCTATCATTGTGTATCTCATTAGGTTTGGCCATATGTTTAAAAATTTTTGTCCCAAATTAACCCTAAAACTAATTTTTATCCCCCATAGTCCAATAGAGGATATACAATCAATTTGGAATCCATCTGAACACTTTACACGGAAAACCAAAGGCAAATTCTTTTAGTAAGTTCATGTTCAGCATCGTTTTTTTCACAGTATCTTTGATATAATACTCCATTAATATCTTTTTCCATGATATACACTTTTTTGGGTATATATAACAGTTATGTGGACAAATAAGGTTATATGTGGCGTTTTTCATGATTTGGGAGAAGATCTTGGTCAGTTTCATGGAATCTTGACCTGGATTCTTGAGTGTTCTTCATCCGTTATAGGTTTTCGTCGAAATGAGCGTGGTAGGTGGATTCACACTCATACCCCCTTGAAGGAATTGATTGAAATGATTTAAATTATTTTTTGTAAATTATATTGTTTTTTTCACTTTATAACTATTAAACCCTCTTTAGTGACGGGTGGTGTAAAAAAGGGAAAACATGTGGTTTTTTTGGAAAACCCTATTTTTGATTTTAAATAAAGATTTTTAAATTATGGATCATATATAATTTTGTAAAATTGATTTATTTATAAAATTTACAGTAGATATATGGTTTTTTAAATGCATTAATGTTTTAAATTGGATGGTTGGAATGCTTTCAGCAAACATGTGTTTTTATTGAAATCGGTGAAATTGACTGAAATTGGTTTTGGTTTTTGGAAAACAAGGTGTGAGTATTATATTGAGTTAGTGGGAATTGATAAAATATGATCATGTTCCTGAGGTCAAATTTAAAATAGAACATGGGATATCATTACCTTGAGACCACTTGGTAGATTGATGATAAACACCTCATTGTATGAAACTATCATAACGATGGTTGAATTTTTTTGTAATTATTTTTGTTTGGTGTTTATTAGTTTTCCCAAGTAGTTTTAAGAATGTGTTTTATAGTTTTAATTAAATTTTTTACCTTGAATACATCTTTCTAGAAAAAATTTCATCATGATTTTAGTTTGTATTTTTTTATAAGCTATTCTGAGAAGTGTTTGTATTTAGTTATATACTATTTTCATATATTGTTTTATATAAACTGTTTTATATAAATGTAAATAAATAATCTACCATATAATAGTATATAGGGAAGAAAATAGGGAAACCATACTAAGTTTTATAATCACCCTTAATTAGGAATGTTTATACTTTTATATATTTCATCTTCCAGGATGTGGGTAATGGTAAGGTGCAGTAGATTTTTAGCACTACATCTTGAGTTGTTGAGCTGTCTGGTGGTGGTGGAACACAAAGTTGTTGGAGCTTAGTGTTTTTTTGGATATTTTAATGTCTTTTTGAGTTATATTATATTTTTATATTATTTTTTATAGTTTTCTTCTTCTATATCACTTTTTTACTCACTTTGGTATAATTTTTTTTCTAAATTTTCATTATTTTATTCGCACAACTTGTAGCTTCTATAGATTGTGGTTGGTTTGTTATATAGTTTTTCTTTAAAAGGTTTAATCAACACCAAATAGACTTTGAAACCATTTGGAATTTATTTCTAGCCTTTTGAGTCTTGGGATGTTACTTAATGCCATGTAATAACTCTTTTTAATATCAATCCAATGGGAATTTGTGGGTTATTAAAAATGGTATCAACTTGGTTATTTCTCCATGGAACAAGTATTCTTGATTTTTCTTTGTCTTTGAATTTAAATCATTCTTGTCTATTCATTGTTTGTTCTTATTATAAAAGACTATGATTATTATTAATTTAAATTTATTGCATAAAAAGATGTGTCTATCCTTTTTATTCTGAGCTTCAGGTTACCAGGGAGTGGCGTACATAAATGTTTTAGAAACACTAGTAGGATAGAGGAGTATAATTATTTTGGGTTTAGCCAATGAGAATAACATCAGATGAATTATAGATGAATGACTTCCCACTAGAAATTCATATCTCATTCTGAGTAATTAAATATGATTCAGAGCGTTGTTTTAGTTTTCGAAATAATGGATGAAAATTATTTTCAAATGAAAGACTTTTAAAAAATAGATGATGTATTTTGAAAATGTTTTTATTTTCAAAAGAAAGAGTGGTTTGTTTTCCAAAATGGTTATATTTTGAATAAAATGTATTTAAATTGATGTTATTTAATTTTTCAAGCAATGAAAATCAATTTCTAGAAGCATGAGACTTACATTATGTGTTTTTTTGTTTAGAAATGGCACCTTGTAGGCTGTGTATAAACCAATTGGTAGAATATGATAACAATATGGTTGCATATCAGCTGTATGTGAACCAAGAGCTGGTGAAAATTATATGCCAAGCTGTCCAAACTGTGGACTTGGGGAACCAAAGGGAGGAGGCATGACATGTTTATCACTCCAACTTGTTTCAGAAGAACAATCCACCCATCATCCAGGCTGACTACAAATCAGAGATGGAAGAGTGTAGGAAAAATAGAATGAATTAAATATTCATGTATATCATCACACCAGAGAATGTGAAGGTCAAATTGGTAACTTATATACTAGATAATCTTTCACACCAATGGTGGGATTTGGTCATGCAAGCTAGATTGGATCAACACTTGAGTTGGGAGTATTTTTTAGAATTTTTTGATAAAAAATTATGTCCTCGCACTTTAAGAATATAGTAAACAACATAAATTTTTCAGCATGATGTAGGATAGCCTCACTATTACTAAATATGAAACTAAATTCATGAATTTAGAGCAGTTTTCACAATAAGATTCATCAATTGTGTGCTCGAAGGATTATATCTTCATTTTGGAACTTAGGCAGGAGAATTAGTCAAAGATTCGGGTGCTTTATATAATATATTATACGAAGATGGTAAACAGGGAATTAATGTCTAATAGGGATATCTCTAGAGCTATTGGAGGAGTAATAATTATGATATTGACAGGAAATGGTGGGAATATCACTTTCCATTTGTGGAAATCCTTACATAAAGGATTTGGAATTAAGTTGACTATGAGTATTGAGTATCATCATCAGAAATACGGTAAATCGAAAAGCAGGATATATAAATTGGAAGAAATGTTGATGGATTCTATAATGTATTTTGGCAGTACATGGGAATATCACTTTCCATTTGTGGAGTTCTCATTTAATAAAAATTATCTGGTTTTAGTTCATATGGCCCCCTTCAAAGAATTTTCTAGGAATCCATATCATTCCCCACTATGTTGGGTGGAAAAAGGTGAAACCTAATTAGTTGGGCTGAGAATTTTCCAATAAACAATGAAAAAGATACAGTTGATTAGAAATAGATTGGAGATGGAACAGAGTTGTCATAAATCATGTGTAGATCATCTCAGAATACCATTGGAATTTAAGGTAAGTGATCATATGTTCTTGCGGATCTCTCCAAGGCTTGGACATCATTGTTTTGGGATGCAGGGAAAATTGACTCCCAGATAAATTGAGCCTTTCATGATATTAGAAAATATTGGTTATGTTTCATATCAATTGGCATTTTACACCACAATTCAATGTGGTCCACAATGTCTTCTATTTATCTTAGTTGAAAATGTATCAACCTGATCCTGGCCTTGTGATCAGATGAGATCACATTGATCTAGATAGGGATGCTTCGATGGTACATATCCCTGTATGGATTTTGGATGGGCAAGATAATGTCTTGCATGAAAATGCATCAGTCTAATAAGGGGTTTGTGGAGGCATGGTCAGATTCTAGAGGAGGCTTGGGAATACGAGAAGGAAATTAAGGAGCAATGGCCAGAACTCTTTCAGATTAGTAATCACTTTAATCTTTCTAGGGATAGAAAGGCCAATGGTGGGGAGAATATATAACCCATAGTATCTGGTATGTAAAACATCCCTAATTTTTTTATATTTTTAAAGGTTCTGTGGGAATTTGGAGGATACATTGGATTAATTTGGAGGGTTTTTGGGAAAAAAGGGTGTCGTGTCAGCAAACTATGTGGCCAAACCATGCAAGGCCAAAACTAATTCCCTATATTTTTGGATCTAATTCAATTTGGCCATGTATTTGATATATTTTAACACAAATCAATCCTAACATGAATTATTTCTCTCTCACAGGACAGAAAAGGTTCTCCCATTGATATGTAAGTGATTTGAACACATTATTTGGTGAATAGAAGGTATATTCTTATAGTAAGTGTCTGATCTTCATCGTTTTATTCACAATTTCATAGAAATAATCATACTTTCATCTATTTTTTATATATATACATCCCCTATGGGTGGATATAAGAGTTTTTAGGCCCACTCTGTATAGATATGGTGTTTCTCTTGCAAGTGGATGAGATCTTGGTTAGTTTTGTTGAATATGGACCCAGATTCATGGGCATTCTTCGTCCGTTTTCGATTTTCATTGAAATGAGTGAGGTAGGAAGATATACTCTCTTCTCCCCTTTCTAGAATTGATTGTAATTAATTTAAATATAATTTTTGATGAAAATTAAATTTTGTTTTTTCTATTGTACAAATTTTAAACCCTCATTAGTGACGGGTGGTGGAAAACATGGAAAATTGGGGTTTTTTGTGAAAACCCATTGTTTTGATTTTCAATGGGTTTTTTTAAAAAATTATGGATCTTATATAATTTTGTAAAAAATATTTATGTATAAATTTTATAGTATATATGGGTTTTCTAAACTGTTTAATGTTTTAAAATTTGATGGTTGTAAGGTATTCAATAAATGGGAATTTTTATTAAAATATTTGAAATTTTATGAAATTGGTTTTGGTTTTTTGAAAACGTGGTGTGAATATCATATTTCATTATTAGGAATGGTTTAAATATGATAATTCCCATTGTGATAGTGGTAAAATGGCTCATGGGAAAAAGTTCCTTTGGACAACTTGGTAGATTAATGAGAAACCACTCATGAGTATTGAACTGTGATAACGATGAATGCATTTTTGGTAGTTATTATTGTATGGAGATTATTTATTTTCCCAAGAAGTTTATATAAATTATTTAAATGGTTTATTTGAATTTTTACCATGATTATATCTTCCTTGAAAATTGGTTCATAGGGTTTTATTTTATCTGTAGTTATAAACAATTTTGAAAAGTGTTTATATTTTTTTATAAACTATTTTTGGAAATTGTTTTATATAAACTATTTTATATAAATGTGGATAAATATTATATCCTAGTGGTGTGAGTAGGAATGTAATTTGGGAATACATTCTACGTTTTATAGTCACCCCAGCTTAGTATCTTGGGTGATATTTTAGATGTAATATTCCAGGATGTGGGAAAAGTTAGGGTGAAATATTCTTTTAGCACTACGCCTTGAGTATTTGAGTTGTCTTGTGGTGGTGGAGCACAAAGCTACTAGATCCTGGAGTCTTTTATTAATATTGGTGCCTTTTGAGGTATCTTCTACTATTAGGTTGATTTCTCATTATCTTATGTTGTACCACTTTTGTTTTAAATCACTTTCGTATAAAAGATTTTATGAAATGTCAATATTATTTTTCATGCACCATATATCTATTATTGATTGTGGTTAGTTGGTTTATATATTATCATTAAAATGGTAAATCATATTCCACTTGTCTTTAAAAAACTTCAACATTTATTTCTAACCATTAGTGTCTAGGGGATGCCATGTATGTGATGATTCAATAAAGTTTCTTTAGGAATTATCTATTCATCTGTGTTTGGAAAATAACAAACACTTCATCTTAAGGAAATTTTATTCCCTAAGGATTATTTTCATAAAGAAAACATTCCTTCTAAAAGTTAATTTTTATCTTAAACTTTGTTTTTATTGTTTCATTTTACAATCTCTCTAAATAAAACCCATTTTATTACTAAGTCTAAAATTTAGATTCTTATGTAAAACCCCAGAATCTTTTAATTCCTTGGATATAGAGTATTTTTTTCATATTCCAAATTCTATGAAATTGAGATTCCAAATTCTCTAAAATTCATACTCCGAATTTTATAAAATTAAGACTCCTAATTCACTAAAATTCATTCACTGAATTCAATGAAATACAGACTCTGAGTTATATATAATTCAGACACTGAATTCCTTATAATTCAGATTCCGAATTAATTATAATTTAGACTCCTAAATCTAAATAATTCAGATTCTGAGTTATTTATTAAAAAGAATCTGAATATCCATATCTTATATACTATGAATGTTTATTGGGTTATAATTGAATTTTATTTTTCCTTAGACTCTAAATAATAGATTTTGTTAAGTAACTTAATTATATTTTTACTTCTTAGTAAACTATTTTTTATAAATTGTTTCTAACTAACCATTGTTTGAGTGACACATGTAATATCCCTCCAAATTTTAAGGAAAAGTGTTACCATTGGAGGAGGGAGCTGGCCATTGGAGATTTTCATATAAATAGGAGCTCATTTGAGCATGCTCAAAATCTGTTGATCACTCTAGTGATTTCATGCTGTGAAGTGAGTTATAGAGAGAGAAACTCTCATGATTTGTGCGTACTGAACATCTTTTTTACCTTACTTTGGGCAACAATGATTGTTGCTGAGTACAATCGAGGGATTTTGGGAATAAGAAGACATAGGTGCTGACTCACATAAAGATCAAGGACTTAAAAAGATCGGAAGATAGAGGAGCATACTGTGAGGACCCATCCTCCGAGTGCCCGGAGTCGGTGCCAGTGAGACATGATGTATCAAAATTACATTTTAAACCTTTAAAATTATTACATCATGTCACATTTTACAGAGGATCGCGAGGTTCGGTTTCTGGGAAACCATCTTCTTCTGAAAAACTTCTTTAGTAAAAACCCATACCTGAAAAAATTTTAAAACAAAAACGTTGGGTGAGCAAAGTATGCTCTGTAAGGGGTTTGAAATAAAATTGAAAATAATCTTTCTTTACTGAAAATAAAAATAGTATTCTTGAAAATAAACTTAAACATTGGAAAATTAATTAACTTCGAATAAAGATAACTAATAACATAACATCTAATCACGATCAGAGTACGCAGTTCCAATTAGGGAAATTAAATGCTTGTATACTACATGACCATTAACAACATGCAGGGTAATGAATACTATTAGCATGGCAGATCTGAGTGCACAAAACATAATCAAAAATTCTGTAATAATGAACGTAACTAGTGCACATATCATGATGGTCACATCCATATCTATTCACGTGTAATACAATAAAGATGTTGTTAAATGGATCAAGTCCAGAACTACTGCGACATATAATGTCATTCCATTAATTCATTTTGTGCATAAAAAAGGCTATGAACTAGGGATATCCTACTAGTAGGAAAATCCCATGGTAGGTAATTTACTAAAACATTAAGAGGAGGGTATAATTCCAGACTATGTCAAGGCCTCGTTCCAAGACCATAATCATCTATGTCGAGGAATTTCACCTGAACCGTCTATGTCCAAGAATTTCACCTGAATTGTAACTGTTGTCAAGCCTTGTGTCGTGACACTGTTTTGCCTCATGAGACCTACCGATCCATCGAGGGGTTATAGAGGGCCCCACCCATCACATAATCAGTCTAATACAATCCTCTTATGTCTTAGGGGGATATGTATCCAAGGCTTCCCATACCGCTTTGGATACCCATTTTAAAGTGATGTTATTTGGGGTGTCCCATACCACTCCAAATAACAGGTTCTTAGATTCTTTATTATTAATTGGTGTTTAATCAATAAAATAAAAATATTAAGTGACATTTACAGAAGAAATACATGAATTAAATATGACATTATACCATGAATTGTCTAAAAAACATGCTGATAAAGTGTTAGTGGTTTTCCACAAGCATGCATCAGGGAGTATTTTCACTTAATAAAATGAAATAAATAAATAAAAAAACATGTAACTGTTTAATTAAGAATTACATAACATGACAGACATCATTGATAAAATGACAACGTAGTTTATCGGAGGCATTCAAGGGCACTACTCCCCCATTTCATACGAGTCCATCAATTCATGGGTGAAATGGGTTTGTCATACAAAAGTTAAAATGATTACTTTTTAATTTAAAGTCATCATTTCATGAGTAGATTACAAGATATTTAATATGCTGATAAAAGTGTAAATGCAATTAGATTATATCACGTCATAAATAACAATAGTCACTGCAGTTAAATAAGATGTTTAATAAGCATAACCTGATTGCATGGTGTTATATACCTTTTTATTATTTAGTATATTTTGGCCAAACAAAAAACATGTATTCCTTTAAGGTCATCAAAAAGTTATAAATGTATAACCAGGCTTAATGTTTCTTAACTAAATTAGGTTTAACACACACCGTAGATTATGACATTCAAGTTCACATAATTTTTTCCAGTTTTTACGTGCATGGAGACTGATATTAATTACAGTCTTACATGTACTAATTATTACAAAACATAAACTAAAATCTAATGACCTTACATGAGTTTAGGGTCCTGGGGTTATGCCCACACATACTCAGGGTGTATATATCTTTATATATATATATATATATATATATATGGGTTTACTTAATTAAACTATACATAACAATTTCTCGTAAGAGATGAACTTTAAAACATGATTGGAATTAGGTAAATAAAGTCCTTATACCTATATAAACATATACGAAAATACATATATATGTATCAAAAATTATATTTTGGGTTGTAAGAATAACACATATCTTAAAACCATCCATAAGGGTTAAAAGTAACTAGAGGACTTGAATTCGACTGATGTCATATTGATATAGGAACTTATACCTTATTTGTTTGTTTATATAGATATATATATAGATATATATATATTTAGAAAATCTAATCCATGGTATAAACCAGTAGAAGTTAGACTTCCCCCTTTAAACCGGTTTGTAAAAATAAGTCATATATAAATATTTACCCAGATAACCACATAAGGAATACAATATATCTGTATATATATATATGGAATATATACTTATATATATTTATATATTTATAAACAACCCGAAACCTCAATTTTACCAGGCAGTGGTCTCCCTTGATTAATATGTTTAAAAACTGATCATCATAGATTAAGGAATACATTTGTTACAGGTAGAAAGGCTGTATAAAAGTTATATATATACATATATCCTCATATATTGTTGCATGACACGAGACCAATGAGGGGTCTCCCTTCTTCTTACCATGTTTTAAAACCAACCTTTACAGGTCAAGGTACTCTTTGAGTGAAGGCATGATAAATTGTACATATTATATATATATATATGTATGTATGTGTGTGTGTGTGTATATATATATATATGTATATACTCAAAACTGATGCTGGAAACAACCAAGGCCAGTCAAGGGTTTTTCTTCACTCCTCTGGTTCGATCCTACTTGCGATATGAGAAAAAACACGTGAAAACAGGTTCATGTATGGTTTTTACATAAACATTACATAGATATACATATATAAAAAAACCCAACCGAACTAGAAACGGACCAAGGCAAGACAAAGATTCCCTTACCTTGGCTTGGAGAGGAGGAGAAGGAGCAGGAGATCTTGAAGGTCTTCGAAGAAGGTGCTGGAGAGAAACACCAAGGAAAAGCCGCCCTCGCTTCAGTGAAACTCAAGGTTTTTAAAAAAACAACCATCCTAACATGATGACACGTCAAAGAGGATCCAAGGCCAAGCATCAAATTTCAGTTCCAACATTGTGGAAAAAACAAGATTGAGAGGGTCTACTGGGACCTTAGGCGGAGAAAAGAGGTTCGTAGGTGCACTGGTGCGCAACATGCGTGGGGAAGAAGAAGAAGCTACCGCGGGGAGAAAGTGGAAAGAAAATGGACAGCTGGGATTAATCCGGAAACTGATTGGATGCTCGAAGCCAACACGGCATTTTATATGACCTTGGACAGCTATGATGAGGTGTGCTGGATCGGACATCCAGAAGTGAAGAAGCATTTTTAAAAAAGAAAAACGCGGTTTCGGTTTATTATTATTATCATAATATTGTTATTATTACTTTATTATTTTTTAATAATTATTATATCCTTATTACTATTTGAAAAAAAACATTTAAACTAAACAAATGTTTTATAATAATACTATTATCTTATCATTACTCTTTCATTATTTATTCATATAAAACAATTATCTTAATCTATATTTATATATAAAGATCTATATTCATTTCTTTTTAATGTATTATTATAATTGATTATTTAAACCATAATTGACATAATTTCAAAACATAAACTTTGTAGTTTTCATTTTTTTTAAACATATATATAATTTTATATGTGAACATAACATTACTATTATAATATTGTTACCATTATATACAATTTTAAGATTTATATAATATCTTTTATGGTTAAATTTAATACTAAAATAGTCATGTTATTTTATAAGGATTTCATTAAACATAAATTATAATAAAAAATGAATCTAATCATAATGGATATTTCAAAACTATTAATTATAATTTTATAAGATCAAATTATAAAACATTTACATTGTCATTATATAAATTTAATTTAAAGGTAGGTATAATATATTTAACTTAATGTTTGACATAATATATATATATATATATTCCATGAGTTTATCTGTATAATTATTACTTCCTATATCATATTTTCATAAAACGAAATATGAAACCCAACTAAATTTGATATAGTCATTCATGGGTTAGATTAAATATTTATTTTCTTAAATTAAAGCGTGAATGTTAATAGTGGATTTTTTAACAAAAATAATATTAATTTTTCAATGTCATGTATTATAATTTTATAATAGCATTTTCATATAATTCAAAACTGATACACACACATATATTTTACATTTTGGGAAAACAAACAATAAATTAGTTATATTATTATTATTAATGTCATAATCATTTAAACATTAAATAAAGAAACATAATTAACCATTATGAACCCTTTGGGGGTATTAAACTCTTAGCTTGAACATTTCTGTTTGAAACTAAAAACATTATAAGTTATCGGATCATCGGGTAACCAACGGCTTTAATTATAGTCGTTGGTGTCTAACGGTCAGAAGGCAATGGCTGCTTTGGTTCCATATAAAGATGAACCTTAGGGTGTCTTAGTTTCTTAAAAAGAAGAATGGTTCTCATCATCCCACTGGTACTCAGCACGACCGTGGTGGCACTAGCTATTCTGACACTCATGATAGGTCATAATGATCCAAATTATGATGTTGGGATTATTTTTATCTTGGAAAGCCTTCCAGTGATCTTACTAGGGTTTTTATTTGGAATTTTTGGTTAGTGAGATTTCCTTGTAAACTCAGTATATTGTAAGACACTTCGGTGTTATGTTCTAAAATAAAAAGTTTTGTGTTTTATCTTTTATATTCTGTTTGGTTAAAGGGAGAAAACTCTAATGGCATCAAACACACATTTTCTATTTATAAGGTTTTGAAATATTCGGGGTGTTACATTATTCCTCCCTTCAAAGAATTGCGTCCTTGTGATTCTATTCATAAACTAAAAAAGAAAACCCCTAGATGACCATCATCCCCAAAATGGGAGATTTGGATCGTTTAAAGGAATACCCAGGTTGGTACTCAGTTCCTCTGCTTCACTAGCCCAGATACACCTTGAGTAGTATGTCTTGAACTCCTGCTCATGTGTTCTACACACAGGCTTCCATAAGGAGAATCGTGGGGTAATAAAGTCGGGGATGTCCGAATGGAAATATTATTTGGTGCTCCTTCAGACTACATCACGCTCAAGATATTCCATTGGAACCATGCGATCAGATAGATTGAGGTTTAGAATCTGGTACATGATGGCTGCTCTGCGGTTCCCAACTTGAGCAGCTACTAGGAAACATGCTCTGGTAGAAAATTTTTTTGCCAGTGTGAAACATTGAAAAAGACCTTCGAAGTACCTCCCCCTCTACCTATAATGATGGAGTTGGGTATTGGCGATAAGGTGGAATACATGGTCGACCCCTTTGAAGGAATGAAGAATTTCATGGTTTTTGGACAATTCAAACATTCATTGACACAATCCTCGCAAATGGAGGAAAGAAAGATAGTCCACGATGCACGTCCTGATTAAGATTCCCTCCAAAATTTCTTCAGGTAGGGATAAGATATTTTTTTGTCTAGACATCTGAAAATATATTCATGGGAATTCTCTTAAAAGTTAAAATAAGGTATTGATAGGAAAGGAAAACAAATGATATTTCAATTTCACACAAGTTTATACATCAGTGAATGAGTTTCCTTTAACGACCTACTATATGAACTCCACATAGAGAAGTAAAACTTCCTAAATCCTCAAACCAAAAATAGGCTGAGCATTCAGGGATAAATTCATGGAGACACCTGTGATGTCTCCTGAGTGTAGAATGAGGGGTATGAAGTTGGGAAACATCAACATACACTTGTTGTCTGTAATACAGTTAGGTGGACTCATCTTCTAACATCCTGAAGTCCAACAATTGGCCCCAGAATCCGTAGTTCAAAATCTGACAAAGGTTGGCCACTTGGAGGTCTCCAGCAGCAGCAGCTTCTTGAAAATGGTTAAGGAACATAGCGCCAAATTCTTCACCTGTCGTGAATACTCAGAAAATTCCCTTATAGTACCTTCCCCAACGTGTATTTTAGGGGAATTGGGTCATCACTATATGGAGGCAATCCATTCCCAAACCCCGGTGTAGACTAAGAACCTGAGGTGAGTTTGACACATCATATAGGTGCTTGCATGACATACGGATATGATCATAATTAAGAAAGTTCTCTCGGATAGCTAGAGATACAATGGTCTCTAGGGCCTCAGTGGGAACTGACAGAAGATTGGTAGGTACGTTTCCATCTGCCATCTGGAAGTTACAACATAATTACTTAGTGATGATCAGTCATATATTTATACTACCTGGTTTTCCAGATTTATCTGAACCTATACTCTAATACCAACTGTAAGGACCCGACCTCCGAGTGCCCGGAGCCGGTTCCAGTGAGACATGAAGTATCAAAATTACATTTCAAACAATTACATGTATTACATAATGTAACATTATTACAGAGGATCACAAGGTTCATGTTCTCAGAAACCACCTACTTCTGAAAAACTTCTTTAGTAAAAACCCATACCTGAAAAAAAAATTAAAACAAAAACGTAGGGTGAGAAAATTATGGCCAGTAAGGGGTTTGAAAACAACTTGAGAATAATATTTCTTTACTGAAAAGATAAATAGTATTCTTGAAAATAAAAATAAACATTGGGAAATTAATTATCTTGGAATAAAGAAAACTAATAACATAACATCTAATCATGATCAGAGTACGCAGTTCCAATTAGGGAAATTAAATGCTTGTATAATACATGACCATTAACAACATGCAGGGTAATTAATACAACTAGAAACGATGTTCTGAGTGCACAATACATAATCAAAAATGTTGTAATAATGAATGTAACTGGTTCACATATCATGATGGCCACATCCATATCTATTCACATGTAATAACATAAAGCTGCTATTAAATGGATCAAGTCCCGAACTACTACGACATATCATATCATTCCATTAATTCATTCTATGCATACAAAAGGCTCTGAACCAGGGATATCCTACTAGTCGGAAAATACCATGGTTGGTCATTTACTAAAACATTAAAAGGAGGCTATAATGCTAGATTGTGTCAAGGCCTCGTGCCAAGACCATAATCATCTATGTCTAGGAATTTTACCTGAACCACGTGATCCTCTGTAATAATGGGACATGATGTAATACTTTTAAATGTTTGAAATGTAATTTTGATACATCATGTCTCACTGGCACTGGCTCCGGGCACCCGGAGGCCGGGTCCGTACACATACTTCCTTAAATATTGAGGGCGTGCATGGATAACATGAAAAATTCCAATATTCCTAATGAGGGGTTACCTGGGTGTGGGTAAAACATATTTTCTTGAAAGTATAAATAAAGGGACCATTATCAAAGTTTATTTGATACCCTATTCTTTGGGTTTAATGATTTCATACTTGTTGCTCTTTTGTTTCAATTTTATTTCCTCTATATTTTGATAAAGGACAAACGTATAAACTTCTTAAACTTTCTTATTATTTTTGTACCCTGATAAATAAGATTCTATATGCTTTAAGGTAGAATATTTTTCTTGTAAAATTTCATTAAGATTCATTTCTGGATCATTATATCCAAAACCTAGAAATTTTTTTAGTAGAACTTAAAGATGTCTTGTCAATTTACCTTATTCAACATTGTTAAATATATTTTCCCTTAAGGATAACAATAAATATTTTTAAACGTACAATTCACCCCCTCTAGTAATTGAGCATTTACATTCACATTTCTAACCTACAATTGGTATCAGAGGAGGCCTATGAAATACCTCTATTCACATATATGTTTTCTTTCTCAAGTTTTCATTATTCTATATTTTTTTTTCTTAACATTTCATGCTTATGTTTTGTTTGAGATTTTTTATCATTGTTTAAAAAAATTATATTAACCAATTTATTTGGAAATTAATTTCTCTATAGAATGGTAGGAATTAATGTTGGGTTAATTGAAAATCTATATCCTACCAGACCACCAGTTTTTTATGGAAATAATTATGAATACTGGAGAGAGTGAATGGTGACTTTTGTTATTAACACTGGAGTAGAAAATTTTTTCATGATTACTATAGATTAAAAAATTACTGAAAATTAATTCAAAACCTTCACCAACCAAGAAAAGTCAGATTATTAGCTAAATTACAAGGTACAAAAAACATAGTTGTGTTCTTTGGCGAGGAATATATATAGTAAAATTCTTTTTGGTGAAGCTGCTAACTACATTTGGAAGACATTTGAGGTTGGTCATTTTGGTAATTCCTATGTGATAGAAACTAGAATAGCTTTGTTAAGAGTAGAATATCATGGATTTCTATTTCGTTATGGATAACCTATTAGCAAGGTGCAACAAATGTTTATGACTATCATCAACACCTAATAATATAAGGGAGAGAAATTTTTAGATGATGAAGCTCTTCTGGACAAGATTATTGACATCATGTCAAATGAGTTGGAATCTAATAGAACAACTATATATGAGAATATGAAATTATCTCAAATCACTCTTGATGAGATTTTTGGAACTCTTCTTCAACAAGAGAAAAACATTAAAACAGAAGCTATTATGAATAAGAATAATGATGGAAATAGAACTATATCCTCTACTACTACTAATGTCAAGACTCTAAAAAGGGTTACATGATCTAAGTTTAAGAAAGTGACTATTTTATCTGAATCTAGTGAAAGTGAACATTAAATTAAAAAAATAGCGAATCTTTTTTGAATGATTCACAATAAAGTTAGAAAGAATTATTTTTCAGTATAGATATAATAAAATATAATGAAAGGATAAGATATACTTAGAAGTCACTTTAAATGAATGGAAAAATATTAGGGTATATAAGGATAGATTGTCCATTTCTTAAATGAAATGATGTGAAGGAAAGACATTCTGAAAGAAACAGAAATAAGTATTAAAAGAGTAAGGCGAAGAATATTTTGAAGGATAATGACATCAAGAGTGCCAGTGGTGGCGAATAATATGATTAATCCTCATATTATGAATCTTATGGTCAGATGAATATTGGTCTTATATCTAGAGTACCAAATGATAATCATTGTCATATGGATAAGGTACACAATGTCGAATCTATTACCAATATGTCATTAACTTCAAATTTTTCTAATGAAGATTATTATGAATCTTCAGATGATAATTCATCCTCATCAGAAGATAATAGCATTCCTTTATTCAAATAAGTATCAAGATTTTCTAAACTTCTTGAGAATGAAAATTGTAAGATAAAAAAAATTAGAGAATGAAAATTCTAGAATTTCTATTTTAACTAATGAAGTATCATATATTTATATGGATCAACATCATAAAAAAATTTATTTTGAAAATATTTCTAAAAACCATGAGGTAGTTAATTATGAGAAGGATAGACATTATAAAGATCTGGAAAATGTAATTTCTATAAAAATTGTTTTAGAGGCTAACTATACTTCCAAAACAAATTTTCTTGATGATAAAAACAAGGTAATTAAACTAAAGTCAGAAATATTTTCCATAAATAAATTTCTATCAAATATTTCTTCAAGTAAGGAAAACATTGACAAGATGTATTCCCAAATTCTTCCTTTGAGTAATCGTTCTAGTTTGGGTAATACCAATTCTAAACCAATTTTTAGTAATAAATATTTTCTTCCCAAAATTGCTCTATTTTTCATGAAATTTCAATGTGGTGGACATTGGGAGAAATCTCATTCTTTAAATAAAACACATTCCATAGGTTTCCATAAAGCCTATTTTTTAAAAATAAACAAGGATACCTAAAATTTTCTTTTTGAAATACTCTGATCCAAGAATGTTTGGATTCAGAATGTATGACTCTTTTATTTTTAGGAAAATAGATAACATACCAACAAAAATTCATGGTACATGCATAGTGTATTATCCTGGCATAAGACTGGTAACAAATAATTCTTCAAAAGTATAATCAAAATAAAAGGAAGAAAAGTAACTTTCAGAGATAATGCTCTGGGGGGAATTGTTGGTACATGTAACATTGTCCTTTTATAATAAAAAATTATTCCAAATGTTTTTTTGTTAATGGCCTTAAGAAAAACATCTTTAGCATAATTCAATTATATAATGATGGTTATCTTGTTATTTTGAAGAATAGTAAATGCTTATTACACAATTCCAAGGATGATTTTATAATTTATGCTTATAGGTAAGAGAATGTATACACAATAAACTTAGAAGACCATAGGATTAAATATCTACATTGAAGTAGTGAAATGGATGATCAATCATGGTTATGGAATAGAAGGATAGAAAATTTTAACCTTAGGAACCTATGAAAACTCTCAAAGACAAGATTTGTTAAGGATCTACCAATTCTTAGTTTGGATTCTTCAAAATTTTGTTAATCATGTCAATATGGAAAGAAACATAAATTATGTTTTAAATAATTTGGTTAAGTCTCATCATGTGATGCATTACAGTTAATCCATATAGATCTTTTTGGGCCAATAATAAATAGAAGCATTGGAGGCAAATATTATGAATTTGTCTTAGTCTATGATTACATTAGATTTATGTGGGACTTTTTCATGCAAAGAAATATGAAGATTTTTCCTATTTTGAAATTTTTATAGCCCAAGTTAAAAATGAGAAAAACCTTCCATTGATAACTTTTCATAGTCATCATGGATTCGAATTTCAAAATTCATATTTTTAATATTTTTGTAGTAGAAAAGGGATTACTCACAACTTCCCAGCTTTGAGAACACATCAACAAAATAGTTTTGTTTAAAGAAAAAATCTAATTTTTCTTGAGATAACCAAAACCATGTTGGGTGAATATTATATAGCTAAAAAATTTTGGGATGAAGCTTTATGTATTTCTTTCTATACTATAAATTGAGTTTGGATTAGACCATTTCATAACTAAACCCCTTATGAATTGTGGAATGGCAGAAAAACCAACCCTTCCTACTTCATGATATTTTGTTGCAAAGTATTAATTCTTAATACTAAAGATAATCTAAATAAATTCACACCCAAATATGATAAAGGAATTTTCCTAGGATACTCCACAACTTCTAAGGCTTATGAGTATTTTATTAAAAACACTTGTACTATTGAAGAGACAGTACATGTTAAATTTGATGAAACTGGTTATTTTGTTTTTAAACGCACCCAACCTACATCTTCATATGTGTTTTCCAAGACAGATTTTCAACCCATAATAGAAGATACGTCTAATATGGAAAATGTTCAAGAAAATATTCCTGAAGCATTTATCCAAGAATATTTCCAACCTTATATTGATGAAAAAGTTTTACAAAACCAGAATAAGTGGTTTCTTAATAACCATCCTAGTGACTGTATCATTAGTGATGTAAATAAACCTGTAAGAACTATAAGTTCCTTATGAAATGAAGTAGATCATCTTGCATTCCTTTCCCAATTAGAACCAAAAATCACAGATGATTCTTTAGGTGAAGATGATTGGATTAAATCCATGTAAGATGAGCTAAAACAATTCTATAGGAACAAAGTATGGACCTTTGTTGAAAGACGTAAAGAAACATCAGTTTTTAGAGTAAAATGTGTCTTCAGAAATAAGGGTGATGAAAACAAAATCATTGTGACAAATAATGGTAGATTATTTTCCAAATTCTATAATCAACAAGAAGAAATAGACTAGGAAGAAACCAATTCTCCAGTAGCTAGATTTTTATATATTTTTATTTAACTTTCTATTACAACATTCTCAAATTTTAATCTTTTTGAAATAGTTGTAAAATGTGTTTTCCTTAAAGAATATGTTTGAGAGGACATTTTTTATGAACATCTACTGGTTTTGAAGACAAAAAACATACCAATGCTTTATGCGGACATAAACAAGACCTAGAGTCCGGTATGCAAGACTTACATGATATTTGTTACAAAAAATTATGTAAAGGTAACTTTTGATCCAACCGTTTTTATGATGAAAGATAAATAAATGTTCCAAATGATTGAATTTATTTTTTTTGAGATTAAATTAGGTTCAACTCATCAATATTTAACTGATTTATTTGCGAATATAATGAAATATGAGTTTGAAATGAGCATGATGGGTGTTTTTGCATTTTTTATTAGGGTTTACAATTTCTCCCAAATCCGAAGGAACTTATATGTCTCAACATAAGTATATTAAAGATCTACTTAGATTGTAAGGATATGACAACACTTAAAGTATAAGCACTCCAATATGTACCTCAAATTATTTTAATCTAGATGAAGCTGGGAAACCAGTAGATCAAACATTATTTGTAGGTATGATATGAATTTTACTATAAATGATATCTAGTCTTCCAGAAATAGTGTTTTCAATATTCTTATCTGTAAGAAATCAATACAATCCTAAGGAATCTCATTTAAAAAAAGTGAAAATAATTTTTCTCTATTTAAAGGGAACCATGGATTTAGGACTATTTTATACTTATGGAATTGATTTTGTTTTAAAATATTTTTCATATTATTATTTTGGTGGATGTATAATAGATAGAAAATGTAACTCTAGAACCTGTCATTTATTGAGAGATTAATTAGTTTCTTGGTCATGAAAAAAGAAACACTTGGTATCATTTTCCACTACTGAAGCAGAATTTGTAGAAGCTGGAAGTTATTGTGCTCAAGTGTTGTTGATGTAACACACACTCACAGACTGTGTTACAAGTTTTAAAAATACATAGATATTGTATGATAACACTAGTTCCATTTCCCCAAACATAAACTCGGCCCATACTTCTCATGAAAAACACATTGATATTAGGCATAACTTTCTTAACAATGACACACTAAAAGGAGATAACATTAATTATGTTATCAGAATGCAAGATCAAATTTCTAATATTTTTACAAAATCGTTACCCTTAGATATATATATGAATATATTAAACATAAGTTAGAAATGATTACAATAAGTTAATATTTGTTATTTACTTTTTTCATGAAACATATCTCTTAACATTAAGAAACTTATTTTCATAGGGGGGTACATTTTCTTGGTAATAAAAAATTTCGTATGAAAATTTTTTGTAATCAAAATTCTTCGTTGTCAAAATATTTTGTAATCAAAATTCATCCTAATAAAAATATTTCGTAATCAATTTTTATTCATAATCAATTTTTCCATAATAAATTTTTTATCAAAACTTTCCATGTTTAAACTTTTTATTAATCTAATGTACTTCAATAATAATTTTACATATCACTAAAAATTTTACAAGCAATCTAGAAGGTATGTTTCCTATTAAAAGATTTTCTAGTCTATTTTTTACATGTTGGTATTTTCATCTTATTTTAAGAAAATTTTTTGTATTCACTTTCCATAAATTCAAATTTTTATCTTCAAAACCTAAAAATATTGGAACTTACCAAAACGCTTATTTTTCTTTCACCTCGACCGTCAGATCAAATTTCAATTATTTTAACCATTAAATCAATCTTGGAATATGATCCATCACCTCTTCACTTATATAAAGGCCTTCCCTAATGGTTGTACCACATCGGTTTTCAAGCTATTGGGTGTCGAAGCTCTGTGACTCTACATAAGGTTTGTTCCATATTTTATTGTTTATTCAGATCTTAATGTCGTTGGAAGCATCCTTGTAGAATCAAATATCATCAGCTAAAGAAATTTGTGAATTGAAGATCTATAGAGAAAGGTTAGTAGATCAAGGGTTTTTTTCTAAGTATGATTATCTTATTTTGATGAATATCAAGATGAATGGTCGGAATAGTTTGTGTGTATCAAAACCGATGGCACGTGATCTGGAGTATTCAAAGTTGCTAGTATAATATTAGGAGTATATATGTTTTTTTAATGAACTAGGGAAAGATAAATTTTCTTTTAAGAGTAATGGTAATACTTTTTTCCTTTCCTTTAGTTTGGCTGCAAGAATTATAGGAATTCTGTATGACTGTGAATAGATTTTCTGAACCCACATACAACTAGATATATCAAGAAATTTGTATAATGAAAAGCATTTAAAGTGCCTCAGTTTGATAGAAGTGATGATTTATAATATTAATCATCTCTATAAAAATTTCTGGATTCTATAGTTATGGGTCCAGGGAATACTCATTTACAGAAAAGGGGATAAGTATACCTGAAAGAATCGTGACATTTTTGTTTTGGATTTTCTTGTGAACCTTAGAATGATTAATCTGGTGAAGCATGTATTGATTATAATTATGAATGTCTAGAATGGGACTCTAGTATTATAGATAATTATGTATCTAGTTATTATTTTCAAGATCATTCTACTTTGTCTAGATTCCTTCAAAATCCCTTGCAGTTCTAAGATAAGAAATTTCAAGGTTATATTGCTAAGTGATGACACACTCAGAAGGATGATGGTTGGCTTTAACAGTACGTCTAGATAGTTTTATGACTTATCTAAAGGTCAAATCCATGTTTTATTCATAAATCTAGAAGTGGCTGAGATTTCCAAAAAGTTTTAGAGGAAGAGAATGAAGAAAGAAGCAGAATCCAAGTAAAAAACTCTTATATCTTAGTAAACCCAATCAGTACCTCCAATATCTAAGAAGCAAAAGACCTATCTGGATAAATTAGTTTCTAAGTGGAGAGAAGATTAAAATAATAAGAAGGAATGAGATACTAGCTTTGTCTTGGCCCATGCTGAAGAAAAAGCATAGAAAATTAAGGTTGTCGAGGATTATGAGATGTAACAAAAAGAGAAGAAGAAGAAGAAGAAGAAGAAGAAGTATGAGGATGAAGTAGTTCATAATCATCTCAAAGACACCGAAAAATCCTCTAAACAAATATAGGTACAAGAATTGTTTTTACAAGAATTACATCCAGTGACTTCGGGAATGAAAATGGTCATTCTGAAACCTAATGAGGAAGGATAAATTGTGTAGGAAGAGGAATGGTAAGGAGAAGTGGAGGATATAGTGGATGATATTGATGATTCATTAATGCGAGTTGAGCTATATTATGTGAAAAAGATTCCTTCTGAGAAATTGTCAGTCCATACTTCCCTGGACAAATCTTCTAAACTTTCCTCCCCAAGAAAAGAAGAAGAGTCTTAGGAAGAAGTAAAAAAACCATCATAAGAAGATAGCAACAACCATGATTTTGTTCCACCAGATAACCTGGAGGCAGTTGATGAAAAGGAAAAGTTTGAGTAAGATAATATAGTCCCACTATCAGATGGTGAACATGAATCATCAAAAGATGTTGAGATTATACTGAGAGATGATAAATGAAAATAGGTGTTAGCTGATACACCTAATAAGGATGTGGTGGATAATAAAGTTGTTTGTGGATTTTCTAAAAATAATAATGATTATATAGAGAAATAATCCCCACAAACAAGGGAATCTAATACAGAATCATCTTATTTGGTTCATTATTTTATAGTCCAATCCCTGAAGAAATTCATTGATACAATTACAATGATTCCAACTATTGTCTTGAGATGTCAGATGCTTCATCAATCTTTTAATCAAGAATAATATTTTGTTTCCATGCTAATGGAAAAAACATTCAGGCTTGAGGCCGATTTTAAATCATTTTACACCGGGAATGATGCTTACATAATATTGTGCAAGGAAATCACTATGTGGTCCAAGAAGGCAATTGAAGAGCTGATAATCATTGATGACATTCAAGATAATTTGAAGGATTATTTTTATACTGAAGATATCATGATCAAATATCCTACTTCATGTTTCAATGAGACGCTCAATCTTGAACCAACTGCTCGGAAGTAAGAAGGAAAGGATAGGAATGGGAATCAAAATTCAGTTGATATGATTATGAAAAGGGAAAGATATCTTAGAATTGATTTAGAAGAAAAGATTAGTAAAAAAGAAGAGCTTTTAAAGACTTAAGAAGAAATTATTTAGGCTATGTAAGAAAATATCAAAGCATTAGAGAAGCAAAATGAATATCCGGATCAACTGCTTAAATGTTTTGAAGAGGATCATAAGAAGTTTAAAAAGGTGAAGACCATTGTCAAGAATCTTATGCCGACGAAAAAAGAAGGATAAATTTTTCCTTTACTCCAATCTTTTATTGTATTACCTTTCTTATATTAATTTTTCCAATAATAATGAAAATTTTTGTTATTCTTCATGTGTTTTTTTTGTATAGTACTAATATTTCATGTAACACCCTGAGATTTTATGAGAAATATTATTCTTAATTTCTTTGATGTCTTGTGTTGTACGCTATATCAAGATTATCTTGCACTATAAGTAACACTATATTAGCTTTTAGTATACACAAAAGTATTCTTGGCTTCTGTTACACGGAAGAGAAACCTTCCTCGGTATCTTGTGTTGTACGCAATACCGAGTTTCACTAAAAAATGATATGTTATTAAAATATTATATAAACTAGCCGTCATGACTAGTAAAACCCACTTTTTGAAATTTTATAAATTTTATCTTTCAAAATGGACTTCATTTTTGGATTCGGAATGTCGAAATTAGCTTAGGGTGAATTTTTGGTATTTTCCTGAAAACTTTCAATTTTTGATGAATAGTGAAAACACTGAGTTATTGGTTAAAAGAGACTTTTTATTTAAATAATAATTTGTTTTATTTAAATTTATTTTAGGTCAAAATAGATACACAATACCTATATAAGTTAAATGTAATTTATTGGAGTCATTTTATAATAATATTAGATATATAAAAATTTTATTGAACTTTTTACAGTCTTTTACCCACCTCCTAGGAGCATTTGCAAATTTACATAAAACATAATTTCATCGCTTCTGTGAGTTGAATTTCAAAAATCCAAGAGGAACGGTTTATATCAGTAAGTAAAATGTGTTTCAATGAGATGAAAATAATTTTTGATGAATAGTAACTTTTAACTTTTATTTACCACGGTTAAAAGCAAATAGGATAATTAAGGGTAAAAATGATATTATTATTACCCTAACACATGTCCTAATTCTATTGGATAAGTTTAATTCGACCAAAAGAAACCTTAGGAATAAAATACGACCCCTTAGGTCCACTTGTATTAGATTAGGACATTTATTATTATTTTATTTAAAGAATAGTTAAAATAGTTAAAATCAATGTTTAATAACTAAAATATTTCTAATACACGGTTATACATACGATAAATTCAAATATAAATATTCATTATAAAGATAAAAAATTACCTACATAATTGTATTTTATTATTATTTTTAGACTTTAAATAATTTAATTTTTTGATGACACAATGATGATTCAGTAATTACCTTATTAATGAAATATTAACATAGTTGATATTATAAATACTCAAATTAATGTAATTTGAGACTTTTTATGAATTACACTAATTTTATAGGTTAATATAACATATTAGGGTTGGTTAGATGAATTTTTTTCGAAGTAATAATGCTATTACGAATTTATAAAAAAACAAAAAACCAAATAGTGTTAAAATTGACATAAAAGAGTTTTTAAAACAAATATTATATTATTAATTGATATAGTGGTCTTAAAAATATAAGGTTCGGAAAAAATACTTATATAATAATATATGTGACATTAATGAACCAATTGGGGTTCTATTGGTAGTTTATATTACGTTTATTAACTATATAGTGTAAGAATACAAGAGGACACGGTAAAAGTTAAATTATTTAACTTAGAGTTAAACCTAAATGATAAAGTTAAAAGGGTAACCTAAACTTTTCTAAAACCTATTGGTTTAGAGGATTTTGACCCATATCCACCCTAGCATAGAAATAAGTCATTTTGGAGACATTATAAACCAAATATAAATTTATTATAAAATAATATTTTATGTTTTTCATAAGGTGCCCATCACCCCTCTTATAAAAGGGCACTCCCCCTTCTCTCTAATTCACACCTCAAAATCCATTTGGCTCGGCCAAAACCAGCCCAAATAACCTCTCAAATGTCCTCCCTTAATCATATTGGCCTTCCTTTAGTTATAAATCCAACCTAAGGAGCCCTTTTGATTAAATAAAAAGGAAGAACCCGAAGAAGAGGTAAATTTCTCACCACCTATTTCAAGTTCCTTTCTTCTTCCACATCCTCTTTATTTGTTGTTTCCATTATAAAATAATAAATCTAGTATATTCTATATAAATTGATGTTATTATAAAAATTGTACAACCATATTAGTTATTTTATCCATTCTATGAATGAAAAATTCACCACACGTGCGTATGTACGGCTTACCGTCTCCACGTTGTGGTGTAGTTTGTTATTCAAACATTTCATCATTTGGATGGGTATAATAATGAGTATAAATGATATAAATAATAAATATAAAATTATAATGATTCAGTATATATTATATAACATCCAATTATATATGATTTTAATATCAAAAGAATGATATTGTCGCTCGTGTGTACGTACGGACTGCCGTCTCCACGAACGTGATGAGATTCTTTTTCCATGATTAACCATTCAAGTATGATTATAAAGTATATATAAAAAATAATAATGAAAGATATTACATAATAATGATACTTTATTTATGTAAATATATGTTTCATTTACATTATTCCATTCAATTCAATAAGGAAACGAAAACAGCGTTCATGCGTACGTATAGCCTACCGTCTCCATGAACGGTGTATTTCATTCCGTTTATCGATATATCATATATATTTATATGCTGAATATATATTATATATAAATCATGTTTTAAATTCTGGAATTATTTAAATCCAGATATAAGTAATAATATCAAGAACAACATGTCGAAACACGTATGATAAATGAAACTATTTTACCCAAAACCCTGTTTTAACATGGAATTTGCAAAAGAACGGGTAATATAAAGTCATAAGTGAATCATATATGATATCATATATATTATTATGGTTATATTACAAGTTAAAAATATGTTTAAACCAACAATACAAGAATCTCAAACACATACAAAGGAAATTGTACATAAGGTAAGGGATAATTATTCCAATCTCGTTCTTATCCGGGATTTTTATACATAAGTATTTACTGGGGTTATATTTATCATCCATTTACATGTTTTAGATAAATGTTTTCATAAAGTATTTATTATTCTTACATCTATGTTTAAATTCATGTTTACCATTTTTTGTCTGTTACTATGTACTATCGAAGGAATCTTTATTTTGTTTATCATACGAGGTACTTTTTGACTTTTCCGGCAAAAGTACAATAAGAATGTTTTTTTAACTTATACGGCATGAAAATATTTTTACCGTTTCATAACGCCTAATTTTCATGAAGATTCATCTATAATATTTCATGATTATTTTCAAAAAAATCATTTTCTTTTAAAATTGAATGGTTTTTTGTGAAAAAAATGATTTTTAAAGAAGAAAGGATATTTTCTTCAAGAATTCATTTCAAGTGTTTTGTCAAAACTATTTTCCATATAAGATGACATTATTTATTATGATTATGTTTCAAGTATAATGTATCTATTATTTACATGGTTTGATTCTTCTTATGATGAAATGATATCCATTTGTTTTATATGGATTACGTTAAGATGGGATGATGTTTATGAAACCCATTTTATTCTTTGGGTTATGATGAATGATTTATGTTTATTTTGTGGCACAAGTAAGAATAATTTCATTATGAGATGGGTGGGACCTATATCTCCCTCCAATGCATTGGGTAAAGATTTATATCTCATGAGATAGACATGGTTGGAAAAAACAAGTGAATATGGTTCAGTAATACATGGATGGAATGGAAAGTGAACCCAGTTCAGTAATGGACTTTTTCCACTATGATGGTCTTGGCAGCAATGCCTTGGCTACTATGGAAATCATAGCATGTGCTTAATGGTTGCCAGAATTACATGTTTTATTCTCATGAGATTTTATAAAGGTTATTGTTCCTTTATGATCTATACCTTATGCACTGCCAAGATTTATGTCATTGCTTATGATTTTGATATTTTATGTTCATGTTTTTCTGTTAAAATGTTTAGGGACTATTTTATGTTCTCCATGTTTACCCTTACTGAGCATTTGAGCTCACCCTTTTTTATGTTTTCTTTTCCCTAGGATATAAAGAAAGGTTTTAGGTAAGAAAACCAAAGGGGAAGATCTTTATGGGAGATGTTGAAGATCATTTACCATGATTAGAAGATTATATTCTGAGATTCAAAGACACTAAACTAATACGTTCTTTAGGAATTTGTTTTTTTTTTCATGTATTAAGTATTCCAAAAAATTAATGTAATGTATATGTACCATAAGCTTTGGGTCTCTACAGTTAGTATCAGAGCAAATAATTAGTTAACCTTTGGAAACTATGATGCGAAAACATTAGTGAAATCCCTAGAGATATTTCTAAGGTATGTCTAGGGATGTCTCTATGGTTAAGAATAAGTATTTTTTATAGTCCTAGAATTACGGGAAAGATTTTAGAATTAAACTTAAGATGTTAGATATTGAAGGTACTCCCCCTTTATTTTGTTGTTTTCTTAGTATGATTTTTGGCTCTCACACTATTCTTTTTGGGTTATAGAAAATGGTTGAAAATAGGAAGATTCGCGATAATGAAGGATATGATCGAAAATGGAATGATATTCTTCATGAGCAACCAAATGAAACGGGATTTGGAAGTCCAAACATCGTTATTATGCTAAATCAGTAATCTCATAATATGATCAATAATCTCAACTTTGGTATGTTTCCCGAGTCAGCTAATAAAAGAATGATGGAGTTTCATGATGATTATAGATGATAGAATGTTCAATTTCCCTCATGTAAGTCATGTGGGAAGAGGCATCATGGAGAATGTTTCAAATGAACTGGAAGATGCTTTGGGTGTTGAAAAGAAGGACACAAAGCAAATAATTGAAAAGGAAATGGTTCAGTTAACACTATGGACAAGGATAATGGTATTGCTAAGACATCAACAACAGTTAAATGTTTTAAATGTGGAATGTACGAGAATTATGAAAACCAATACCCTAAGGGAAAGTCTCATGAAGAGAATTAGCATGGTCGTATGGGTAGTATTTATGTTGATTATGATGAGGAGACTACAAATGATATATGATATGAAAGGAGTTTTGAGGAATAAAACGATGAAGCTCGGTCAATGGTTTATATAAGGCCCCAGCCTTAAACCTTACTTAATCTTGAGTTATTACAAGATTACACATTGAGGATCTTTTCAGGTCTAGAGTTTTAGAGAATTAGATCATGAAACTTGCATTACATTCCACATTTAAACAAAGTGGTTACATAAAAGACAATATTCATTCTTCCCATCAACAGAAACATATTTAAAATAATCCATGGATTCTTTTTGACACATCCTTGTCACTATCATCACATCATGCACCTTTCCCTTGACCTGTGAAAAACATTCCAAAAACTTGGGATGAGCATAAAAATCTCAGTAAGGGTCATAAAAACATGGAAAGGAAACATGAGTTCTGTTGGTCGGAGTGGACACTCAAGAGGGGGGTGAATTGAGTTCCAATTAAAATTTCTATTTTAAAAACATTGTCTTAAAACCCCCAAATAAAATACTGAATTAAACTGTAGTGAATTTATATCAAAGTAAGGGTTCAGTTGGGTTCTCAAGGGATTGATTATTTCCCAGTTAATCAAAACAGAAAGGTTGATTAACTTTTGAAACCAACTTACTGATTTACAACTAATATAAACACTTGCGAATTTAATTATCAAAGTGACTTTAAAATAGTTTTGGTTTTAAAGAGATTAGCAGCGGAATAATAGAATAACTTTGAAAATAAATAAACACAGCAAATATAACCAAGAGGTTCAGTCTCAAGCTGAGACTTAGTCCTCTCAAAAGCTTTTATAAAAAGATGATCCACACCCTGGATCGGGGATAAACAACAGCAACCAGCTGTCCAGGTCCCAGACCTCTACCACTGTTATTCTTGGGAAAAAGAACAACAGCAACCAGCTGTCCAGGTCACACACGACCTCTACCACTATCCCAGTGGGAAATAAAAAATGTAAGATAGGTGAGTGAGGATTTAAAAATCCTCTAATTAGAGTACAGGAGACAGTGTGTGTGTAAAATGCAATAGATAACACACACTCCTCAATATGTAAAAGGATAAATCACAGAGCAAATATTTAGAGTTTAGAAATGGATCTAGTGATTGTCATTAAGTTTTGGACTCCTTTGATTGATCAGAATTCGCTTTGAGTCCTCTTCTGGTTTTTGTCTGGAAAACAGAGTATCATCTATTTCCTTGACTTCCAGGTGTAGAGATAGTCGATGAAGCTCTTGTGCTATGTTCTCATTCTCAGCTCTTCACTGGTATGCAGTAATGAGTTCTTCGTGTAAGTTCTGTCATCTCTTTGCATTCAATCTCTATTGTTCTTCCAGCACACCTTTGTGTTTTGTATGTCTCGGTATTTTTCTATGTCTCACACACCCTGTGGTCTGTGTATCTCTGTATTCGTCTATTCATACTCTTTTTTAGTAGCACATCCTTCCTTTATTTAAACCACGTGCTCCAGCAAAAGATGATTTACTTTATGCAGGTACAAGGTACAGTTCCCTGACATCCAAAAGCACACATTAAATAAATGTCAGTGTATTAAAATATACTTGATATGACGGTTGGTTAGATTAAATAATGATAAAGAAATTAATGCAGTGTCGAGTTCTGTCTCTGGAACGGTAGCTCTTGATATCGGTAAACTTGTGTTACAGTGGGTGTCTGTAGGTCTGAGTATCGGTAGACATTTGTAACGGTAGACTTGTCTGTCGGTAAACTTGATGTATTGGTAGCGGCGAACTTGTAACAGTAACGGTGGCTCTACCTTTACCAGTAGCGGTAACTCTCTATCGGTACACTTTGTATAATGGTGGAATTCAGCATATCAGTAGCTCTGTATCGGTAGCTGTCGACTTCGATGTAGTGGTAGGCTTGAGTACCGGTGAGCTTGTAACTGTAACTCTATTGGTAGACTTGATGTACCGTATCGGTAGACTTTGATGTAGCGGTGATCTTTGAGTACAGGTGAACTTGATGTATTGGTGAACTCCGTATCGGTAGCTCTATTCGATATCGGTAGCTCTAATCCATAACGGTGGTATCAGTAGCTCTATTTTATATCGGTAGCTCTAATCCATAACGGTGGCTACTGTTCTGTATCGGTAGCTAGTTTGTAATGGTAGCTGAAAACTGTTTGAGCATTCACATGGCAGAATGAGTTATGTCATAGTAAACATATATCTAATAATTAAAAAGACTAAATTTAAGCATAATGAAAGTAACAACATATATTAAAGTATATTTGGAATGTATTAAGCATAATCAAGATATAAAGAAAGAATGGTTGGGATTATCAAAACACAATAAAGACACTTAATTCCAGAGGGTTCAACAATCTCCCCCTTTTTGATAATCACAACTTATGCCAAAATAAAGTAATATCAGAGGAAACAGAACAAGACAACAAAAAAAATATATCAAAGTATGATATCAATAGTATAGTATCAGAGGAAAAATATAGAAACAGGAATATATCAAGAAATAATGTAGTATTAGAGGAAAGCACAAGCAAGATTCTTTGGTTTGCATATTTCTCCCCTTATCAATTTAACTACAGGATTTTCCTCCAAAGTAGTGATTTTCTCCCCCTTTGTCCCCTTAGGTGAACAACATTCTCAGGTTTCCAAAAATTTCTCCCCCTTTGTGATTAACAAAAAAGGAGGGTATTATATAAAATATAAGGACTAGGAAAGAAAATAGACAGAGTAAAATAGACAGTGAAGAGAGGAATGAATTATTTGATTGATAAGTAAACGATACAGTGGGAAAATCAAAGAAGTACAAAAATACAATGAATCCCATAAAAAAATGGCTAGAAGCACTCAATCATCCTTTTGAACAGCTGTCTTTCCCTTGGGATCAGCAAAGGTTTCAGAGGTAGAGTCAACAGGCTTTGGAATTCCTGAAAGAACCACTGGTAGATCAGCAACTGATACAGTACCAGATCTGTAATCTGAGCTCCTCCGAGTGATCATCGTTGTTAGGCTCCTGATGGCTTGAACTGGAGTCAGTTGAGGAGTACTCCCAGAGGCAGAAGCAGGAAGTGCAGGAGGTACAATCACTGGTCTAGCATCCACATGCAGGAAGGGAAGCAACAGGTTTCGTAAATCCATTATAATGCTTCCTCCTCTCTCCATTGCAGACACAAAATCATCTATATTCTCTATAAACTTATCCAAAGCAGGAGTAAGCTCTTTGAGCTTACTAACTTGTTCCCTGAAGGCTTGGTTAACTGGAGGCAACTTCATATTTTCATGAAAAAGCTTGAAATGGTTTTTCATTTGGTGCTTGGTATAAACCTTTTCAAAATAAGCATCCACCTTATTTTTGATTGCCTCTTGAGAAGCAGTAGCTTCCCGCAGGTGATCACGAACAAAACTACTAACTTCCCTAGTGGTAGCAAGAATCTGAGTATCTGATGCACCACTGGGACTGGCCTTAGCCAATTCTTCCTGAATAATAGTGCGGATCTGATCATGGTTCACACTGGAGCTAGTTGAAGGAAGAGGTTACATTGAGAAGGCCACTGTCTCCTTGAAAGATTGAGTCAGACTACTAACTACCTTCTGAACAAGTTCATCCTGACTGTTCAGATGTTCTTTGACTGACTTCTTAAAGGCCTCAAAAACTTCCACAAACTGTTTGACCACTTCTTTGATATACCGAATGTCATTGTGCACTTGGGTTTGAGAACTGTTCAAAGCAGTCAATGAAGCGATTGATTGTCTAAGAGCAACTACAGCTCCTGTCCAACTCTCAATATGAGTGTGACACACCTTAAGTTCATCCACCATTTCTTTCACAGGACTGGACACACTACATCCAATGGATAAATCAAGGGATTGCTCCACGTTTTTCATCTCTTCAACCTTACTTTTCTTCATATCTGCCACTGATTCTCTTATTGCTTCTTTCAATTCAGCTTTTAAAGACTCATGGTCCTTCTTGGTTGCCACATTTTCAGCCACAGTGGGTAAGGTAACTGATTCCTTTTGGGGTTGGTCTTCCTCATCCGAATCTCCATAAGAAAGTCCAAGAATCATATATCCGGGATCTGATGTCCAACCTTCAATGTCATATAACACTGATACTGAGCCAAGATTCTCCTCCTCACTTGGAACATTCTCCTGAGATATTTCTTCCAACTGTTCTTCCTGAGGTAATTCTTCACTTTCCTCTACAACCACAGCAGGTCCAATAGCCATTTGTTCTGATTCATTAATGACTTTCTCGTTAACAGGTGCTACTGCTATGTATTCCTGATCAGCCACTGTCCTGACTGTATTGACTATTAGAGGACTCAAATTGAGTTCTTTTTCAACATTTTCCTCATCAACTGCTTCACCATCAGCCTCTTTTTCTCCATTAACATTATGATCAGATTCGGTTTTCTCATCCTCCTCAGAGGTGTCCTTGACAACATACTGGCATGCTTCTTCTTCTTCTTCTGTAGTCTCTGTATCAGTTTCCTTTAAGATAGTTTCTCTTTTTGGTAGTTCTTTTGGAGGGCTATCTGCTCCATAAGAAATAAATTGATGCACAGGACTAGGGGTAAGTCTAGATCTCCTTCTTCCTCTACTGATGTCTCTTCCTCCTTAGCTTCATCATCACTGTAGGCCGATTCTGGCTCATCTGGTCCAAGACCAGGATCCCTCACATCCATTGGTCTAGAAGGATGATCCATAGGAGTAAACTTGTCATAAATTTTTCCATCATCATTCACCCATGATTTCGTCCAAGGATTCCAGCTAACTTTCATGTATTTATAGACAGTTCTTGTAATACAGAAGTTATCCTTGACCACTACCAGCTCATCCTAAGGTCCAGCTATCTCCTTCACTTTCAGCATCACAGAAATTAGCTTTGATAAAAACAAGGCATTTGATTTTGACTTTGGTCTAGTCATCTCTTCCACTTGAACCATAATCAATCTACATAGATTGATTCTCACACTGTGCCTCAGCAAATGTAACAGATATATGTCTTGGAATCTCAAAGTGTCAAAGTCTCATCTTCTCGGACTAACAACATGCTGAATAAACTTAAACAACAGTTTATCTTCTCCTACCATCTCTACAGCAATCACCTTTCTAGGGGTCCCATTCCCAGTGAGTTCCAGCAGAGCAACTTCATATTGAAACACATCACTAGTTGAAGGTACAGACTTGGAATGATAAGTAAAATCCCCCTCATGAGGGAATCTTAGGTTCTCAGCCCATTCTCCTGAAGTAAACGACAATTCCTAACCATTCACATATGAAATAATTCTGCTTTCTTCTTCAGACTTTTCAGAACGAACTAATTCGTAGAACTATTTCACTAGTCCTGGAAAATAAGGTCCGTTGTTGTTCGTGAAGCATTCTAGCCAACCTTGTTCTTGTAAAACCTTAAGAACTAACGATTTTATTTCCATCATCCATTCTAAACACACTTCTTTTTCAGCAACAATCTCTCTCCTTGAGAGATGCGGGTCTACTGGATTCCTTCGAGCTACACTTCCACTTCCACTTCCACTGGCATTCGATACTTTCTGTCATTTCGCTTGCGGCTCATCACTCCCATCTATGACTTGGGGTCTCTTGATGCGGGCCATTACGGATTGGAGGCTAGGGTTCTGAATATCGAGAGGTTTAGGTTTAGGAGAATTTGAGCAGACAGGTTCGCGGTGAGATTGAGTGAGTATAGTTCAAGTTTTAATATCATTTAGGATTCATAAATCACATAAATCATAAATAAAATAAATAACGGTTCGATGACTCGGCTTTACAGAATTTTAAAACAGCGCGAGATGTACCGGTAAAGTCTCTTAACGGTGAGGTCTTCTAACGGTGCGGTTTTCTAACGGTGAGGATGCTCTAATGGTGAGGTTTTTTTAATGGTGAGGATTCTCTAACGGTGAGGTTTTTCTAACGGTGAGGATTCTCTAACGGTGAGGTTTTTCTAACGGTGAGGATTCTCTAACAGTGAGGTTTTTCTAACGGTGAGGATTTTCTAACGGTGAGGATTTTCTAACTGTGAGGTTTTTCTAACGGTGAGGATAAGTTATCATTCCTAATTCGTGTCTAATGAAACTTAATCTTTCTGAACTTAAAGGCTTAGTGAAAATATCATCTAATTTAAGTTTAGTGCCTATGAACTCAAGTGTTATATCACCTCTTTGATAATGATGTCTTAAAAAGTGGTGTTTAACATCAATATGTTTAGTTCTAGAGTGAGACACTGGATTCTTAGAGATATTAATTGCGCGAGTTTTGTCACAGTTGATTGAAACATGTTTAAAGTCAAATCCATAATCCAGTAGTTTGTGTTTCATCCACAGTATATGTGCATAGCAACTACCAGCAGTGATGTATTCTGCTTCAGCAGTAGACAACGCAACTGAGTTCTGTTTCTTACTACACCATGATACAAGGGATTTTCTAAGTAAGTGACATGTTCCAGATGTGCTCTTCATATCTAACTTACAGCCAGAAAAATCAGCATCCGAATAACTTATTAAATCAAATTATTGTTCTTTTGGATAAAACAAACCTAAATTCATAGTACGCTTAAGATATTTAAAAATTCTTTTAACAGCCTGCAAGTGTGATTCTTTTGGATGAGCTTGAAATCAAGCACACATACATACACTGAACATAATATCTGGTCGACTAGCAGTAAGATAAAGTAAACTCCCAATCATACCTCTATAATTAGTTTGGTCAACTGGTTTCCCATATTCATCAACATCCAATTTACAGGTGGTACTCATAGGTATATCACTTTCTTTAATACTATCCAAACAAAAACGTTTTAACAAATATTTAGTATATTTACTTTGATTTAAAATAATACAATCTTTAGTTTGAAAGATTTGAAAACCAAGAAAATACTTAAGCTCTCCCATTAAGCTCATTTCAAACTCATTTTGCATAACTTCTGAAAAATCGGTACATAAAGAATTTTTAGAAGATCCAAAAATAATATCATCAACATAGATTTTTACTATTAATACATCTTTTGAAATCCTTTTTATAAAAATAGTGGGATCAGCTATTCCTTTTATAAATCCTTTTGAAATAAGAATGTTTGAAAGTCTTTCATACCAAGCTCTTGGAGCTTGTTTTAAACCATATAAAGCTTTAGAAAGTTTAAAAACATGATTTTGAAAATGAAGATTTGAAAAACCAGGTGGTTGTTCTACAAAAACAACTTCAACAATAAAACCATTTAGAAAAGCACTTTTCACATCCATTTGATATAACTTAAAATTCAGATGTGATGCATAGGCAAGTAAGATCCTAATAGCCTCTAATCTAGCTACAGGTGCAAAGGTTTCTTCATAGTCAATCCCTTCTTGATTGTAACCTTGTGCAACTAGCCTAGCTTTGTTTCTAATGATGTTTCCAGATTCATCAACTTTGTTTCTAAACACCCATTTTGTGCCTATGGTGATATTTTCCTTAGGTCTTTCTACTAATTTCCAGACTTTGTTTCTTTCAAATTGATTTAGTTCCTCTTGTATAGCCATTACCCAGAATTCATCATTGATAGAATCATTGATATTTTTAGGTTCTAGCTGTGACAAGAAGGCTTGATGTTCAACCTGATTTCTAAGAGAAGCTATAGTCTATGTTCCTCTATCTAGATTTCCTACAACAGCATCTAAAGGATTGTTCTTTAGAATCCTAGTTGGTCTTGAAAAGGTAGGGCTAGAGATTTCAGGTTCGTCTACAGGTTGAGGTTCAACAGAAGTAGGGTCTGGAAGATTTCCAGAACTGGATGTTTTAACTACAGGTCCACTGTCTTTATCATTAAGGTTCAAACCAGAGAGATCATCTTCAAGATTTTCAAGAGAGGTCTTAGGTTCATGTGGATCAGTTTCATCATCTTTGATGTGAACATATTCTTCCACACATTTGGTTCTTTTATTGAAAACTCTATAGGCTTTACTAGAAATAGAGTAACCTAGGAAAATTCCTTCATCACTCTTGGATGAAAACTTGTCAAGATTATCTTTAGTATTAAGAATAAAGACTTTGCAGCCAAAAACTTTGAAGTAGTTAACCTTAGGTTTCCTATGGTTCCACAACTCATTAGGGGTCCTCTTAAGAATGGGTCTAATCAAGACTCTATTAATAACATAACAAGCTGTATTTACAGCTTCAGCCCAAAAATAAATAGGTTGGTCATACTCATTAAGCATAGTCCTAGAAATTTCTTGCAGGGTTCTATTCCTCCTTTCTACTACACCATTTTGTTGAGGTGTCCTAGGGGCAGAGAAATTGTGACTATAGCCATTGTGTGAGCAGTAGGATTCGAACTCATTATTTTCAAACTCACGACCATGATCACTTATTAGAGTTTTAATCTTAAGTCTACTAAGATTTTCTACAGACTTGGAGAATTTTACAAAGCAAGAACAAGCTTCACTTTTGTGAGCTTGAAAATATACCCAAGTATATCTAGAAAATTAATCTACAAGAACATATACATAATGCTTCCCATTTAAACTAGAAACTCTAGAAGGTCCAAATAAATCCATGTGAACCAAATTGAGAGGTTGAGAAGTTGACACTTCTTTCTTTAATTTAAAAGAAACTTTATGTTGCATTCCCTTTTGACAGGGATTACAAACTTTGTCTGCTGGAAATTCAAGTTTGGGTAGGTCTCTAACTATGTTCTTCCTAGCAAGTTTTCTACGTGAATGCACATTTCAGTGTCCTAATCTTATGTACCAAAGCCAAAACTCTTTATGAAAAGCATTTAAACAAGTAATATTTTTCTTATCTAAAGAATTTAAATCAACAGCATAAACATTTTCATTTCTCAAAGCAGCAAACACTAAAACTTTTTTAGAATTAAAAACATTGCAATAATCATTTTCAAATTTAACATAAAAACCATCATCACATAACAGAGAAATACTTAACAAATTGTATTTAATTACATCAACAAATAAAACTTTAGAAATTAATACTGAGTCAGTGTTACCAATCTGGCCTAAGCTGATGATTTTTCCTTTTGAGTTGTCACCAAACGTGACAAACCCTCCATCAACTCTGACTAAGCTTTTAAATCATGAGAAGTCTCCTGACATATGTCTTGAACATCCGTTGTCCAAGTACCAGGTCTTTTTATAGAAGCTATTTAAGTAGGTTTCCTACATAACAGATTTAAACAGGAAATGATTTTGGTACCCAGATTTTCGTGGGTCCAGACAGGTTAGCCAATAACACTATAGGTACCCATATTTGTCTAATGGGTCTCATAAAATTTCTAGAATCAACATATTTTGAAAGATAAACTTTATTAGATCCATAACTATGAATATAACTAGTTGAAGCATAGGAAGTTCAAGAGCTAGCTACATTCTGTCCAGATTTAGGAATAAATCTAGTTTGGGTAATTTTCCTTTGACCAGGTTGGTATCCTATACCATTAGTGTATCTAGGTGCTATTTTCTTACCTAGCATTTGAGTAAGAGTATCTTTACCATTGGTAAATTTCTCTAAGTGTTTCTTGAGTTGCTCATTAGATAATTTTAGTTCAGTATTCTCTTTAAGCAACTGAGCATTCTTTTCTACTTCAATATCCAGATCAGATTTATGTTTAACAGTTAAAGCATACTGTTTCTTTAAACCTTTGTATTTTTCTTTCAGCTCATTAAAAGTTTCTTCTAACATATCACAATATTCAAACAGTTCAGATTTAGACATGTTATCACATTCAGAATCATCTCCAGAATAATATGAATTAGAAGCAGGAGTTTCTAAAGTTACCTCAGAAGTGTTTGTCATAAAACACATGTTCGCCTTGTTTCTGTGTTCAGTTTCAGAAACTTCAGATTCACTAGAACTGTCCTCAGAATCACTCCATGTGGCCTTCATGGCTTTCTTATACTTGTTATCCTTGTATTCATACTTCTTATTGTATTTTAGATTTGGACAGTCTGCTTTTATGTGTCCCTTCCTTTTGCACTCATAACAGACAACTTAATCTGATTTATCAGGCTTCTTCCAATCCTTTTTCCAATGTCCTTTGTTGTCATACTTACCTTTGTAGTTTGACTTTCTGAAAAACTTCTTCTTCCTATAAAATTTCTTAAACCTTCTATCAATGTGAGCCATCTCAGCATCACTATCAGAATCACTCTGACTGTCTTCACAGCTTGAACTTTCATTGATAGCTTGAAGCTTTTCCTTATCCTTATTCTTTGAGGTTGTAGTTTTTAAGGCAATAGATTTTCTTCTAGGTTCATCATCTTCTTCTTTGTTTACTTTAAGTTCCTCTTCATACATCATCAGTTTTCCAATTAGTTCTTTGACAAGCAGTTCTCCAATGTCACATGATTCTCTAATGGAGAAAGAGGTTCCTCTCCATCTTTTAGGTAGACATCTCAAAATTCTCATGAATTTTTCCTTTGCTGGAACATCCTTTCCCAGAGAATTCATTGTGTTGAAAATTTCATTGAACCTAAGATACATATCAGAAATGGGTTCATCAGGCTTCATCTTAAAATTATCATACTTAATAGTATAGGTTTTCAATCTCCTTTCCTTAACATTAGTTGTTCCTTCATGAGAAACAGCTAAGGTATCCCAAATTTCATAAGCAGTTTTACAGGCAGATATTCTATTAAATTCCTCATCTCCTAGAGCACAGTACAAAGCATACATAGCTTTAAAATTATTATTGTAGGCAGTCTTAGTAGCTTCATTCCAAGTAGTTCTAACAGTAGTAGAAATTTTATATTCTAATTCTATAGCAGTCCAAATATCAAAACCCATGCTCTCTAAATGAATTTTCATCTTGATTTTCCACTGAGCATAGTTAGTGCCATTGAAAAATGGTGGTCTATTGGTAGAAACACCTTAAAGCATATTATCCATGATAGCTAACTATAAGCAAAGATTTTAAAGAGATAAAAATTTAGAAATAACATAAATTTTAAGAACTTTAAAATACAACTAAAATCACAGTTGAAAACAGAGTACAAAAAATTTTAAACAACCTCTGATGCCAAATGTTGGTCGGAGTGGACACTCAAGAGGGGGGGTGAATTGAGTTCCAATTAAAATTTCTATTTTGAAAACATTGTCTTAAAAACCCCCAAATAAAATACTGAATTAAACTGTAGTGAATTTATATCAAAGTAAGGGTTCGGTTGGGTTCTCAAGGGATTGATTATTTCCCAGTTAATCAAAACAGAAAGGTTGATTAACTTTTGAAACCAACTTACTGATTTACAACTGATATAAACACTTGCGAATTTAATTTTCAAAGTGACTTTAAAATAGTTTTGGTTTTAAAGAGATTATCAGCGGAATAAAAGAATAACTTTGAAAATAAATAAACACAGCAAATATAACCAAGAGGTTCAGTCTCAAGCTGAGACTTAGTCCTCTCAAAAGCTTTTATAAAAAGATGATCCACACCCTGGATCGGGGATAAACAACAGCAACCAGCTGTCCAGGTCCAAGATCTCTACCACTGTTATTCGTGGGAAAAAGAACAACATCAACCAGTTGTCCAGGTCACACACGACCTCTACCACTATCCCAGTGGGAAATACAAAATGTAAGAGAGGTGAGTGAGGATTTACAAATCCTCCAGTTAGAGTACAGGAGACAGTGTGTGTAAAATTCAATAGATAACACACACTGCTCAATATGTAAAAGGATAAATCACAGAGCAAATATTTAGAGTTTAGAAATGGATCTAGTGATTGTCATGCAGTTCTGGACTCCTTTGATTGATCAGAATTCGCTCTTAGTCCTCTTCTGGTTTTTGTCTGGAAAACAGAGTATCGTCTGTTTCCTTGACTTCCGGGTGTAGAGACAGTCGATGAAGCTCTTGTGCTATGTTCTCGTTCTCAGCTCTTCACTGGTATGCAGTAATGAGTTCTTTGTGTAAGTTCTGTCGTCTCTTTGCATTCACGCTCTATTGTTCTTCCAGAACACCTTTGTGTTTTGTATGTCTCTGTATTCGTCTATGTCTCGCACACCCTGTGGTCTATGTATCTCTGTATTCGTCTATTCATACTCTTTTGTAGTAGCACATCCTTCCTTTAGTTAAACCACTTGTTCCGTCAAAAGATGATTTAATTTTGGCAAGTACGAGGTACGGTTTCCCGATATCCAACAGCACACATTAAATAAATGTCAGTGTATTAAAATATACCTGATATGACCATTGTTTAGATTAAATAATGATAAAGAAATTAAAGCATTGTCGGGTTCTGTCTCTGGAACGGTAGCTCTTGATATCGGTAGACTTGTGTTACAGTGGGTGTCTGTAGGTCTGAGTATCGGTAGACATTTGTAACGGTAGACTTGTCTGTCGTTAGACTTGATGTATCGGTAGCGGTGAACTTGTAATAGTAATGGTGGCTCTGCCTTTACCAGTAGCGGTAACTCTCTATCGGTATACTTTCTATAATGGTGGACTTCAGCATATCAGTAGCTCTATATCGGTAGCTGTCAACTTCGATGTAGCGGTAGGCTTGAGTACCGGTGAGCTTGTAACTGTAACTCTATCGGTAGACATGATGTACCGTATCGGTAGACTTTGATGTAGCAGTTATCTTTGAGTACCGGTGAACTTGATGTATCGGTGAACTCCGTATCAGTATCTCTATTCGATATCGGTAGCTCTAATCCATAACGGTGGTATCGGTAGCTCTATTTGATATCGGTAGCTCTAATCCATAACGGTGGCTACTGTTTTGTATCGGTAGCTAGTTTGTAATGGTAGCTGAAAACTGTTTGAGCATTCACTTGGCAGAATGAGTTAAGTCATAGTAAACATATATCTGATAATTCAAAAGACTGAATTTAAGCATAATGAAAGTAACAACATATATTAAAGTATATTTGAAATGTAGTAAGCACAATAAAGATATAAAGAAAGAATGGTTGGGATTATCAAAACACAATAAAGACACTTAATTCCAGAGGGTTCAACAAGTTCATATATACATAAGAATGAAATCATACTTTACCCATAAAACATAGGCACTTTAACATACCTCATCAAATCATGAATAAATCATAGAAATCATAAGAAATAAAAGGTAACTTGAGGCATTCATAACATTCTTACGTAGGGAGTAACCCTCTTGGTTACGTTTGGAAAACCCACCATAGTATATTCCCTAAATCTCTTCGGAGAAACCTTAATGTTTCACTCCTTCGCGTTACCCAATGCATTGGAGATCTATATCGGGCTCACCCGCCCTTAGTTTATCACGGAACCACCCGTTTTCATAACAATGCCCAAGAACCATAACATAAACATATCAAATAAAACATGAATAAATAAAACCTAACATTTCCACATTTCAATCACAATATAACATTTTAGTATATTGACATAATGAATCCATTCAAAAAGAAACCATTTCCAAAACCATTTAAAACATTTAATAAAGAGATTTTGGAATCAAAGTGTCCCATACCACCTTGAAGCTTTTAAAATTTTAAACCATTAATATCCATATAAATAAATCCTTAAAACCATTTTGAAAACATGGATATTAATAAGAACAAATATTTAAAACATTTAAAGCGATATTTTTGTTAAAGGGGTTCTACCAAAATTAGAGACACTTGAATACAATAATTGAGGAATAACATTTAGTCAGAACTTTATAATATCATGAGAATAAATGGATTCACGATATAATATTCCAAAGGACATTATATACACCATATAAGAGTGAATTGGTGCATAACAACAATGAAGTTTCAATAGAAATGTCAAATGTGATGAATTCCCTTATAAAGAAGGTATCCTTAAATTAAGGATAATTCAATCTCAAAATTATATGTGAAAATTATAAATACACCCAATATAAGTGGATATTAAGTGTAAAACAATAAAATGTCATTCACACATATTCAAAATATGACATATTCAATAACTACATGTTGAACCCAAAGAAATCGAAATTGGGTTAAAAAGTTCCCTTGGTAAAATTCGACAGCCTAACGGCATAACATCAAAATTCAGAAAATGGGTTGATGAGAGATAAAAAGGGAATCTCATCACTTGGACATAAAATTTACATCAATAAGGATATAAAAGAACATATCCCAACATAATAGTATGTGAATTAAGAGACATAACAAAAGAAGTCTTTTAAAAAGAGGAGGGTGAAAGGTCCCCTTACCGAGTTGGGTAACTTTCGAAACGTACACCCCATAGAAAAAGGGTCATACAATGAAGATGTGAATACCCATAAATGAAATTATACTACACAAAGTGTATAATAATGGGCAGTACCTACACCACTCAAAGGAAATTGTGGCAAATGTAGCATAAATCTCACGGGAATAAAAGTGAGATGAAAAATACCTTACGAAAACTCGGCAGCCTAACGGAGCCACTTAAGACTTCCAAAATGAATTGATGAGAGGAAATAGGTTCTCTAATCATATTAACATAAAGTTTACAGAAAGAGGAATATAAAAGAACATCCCCCAACATAACGAAGAGGAGCTTAAAAGAAGTGACATAAAGGAGAGTACTTAAAAAGAAAGAGAGAGGTTAGATCTCTTACGAAAATTCGGCAGCCTAACGGCACCACTCAAAACTTCCAAAATGTATTGATGATAGAGAATAGGGACTCTAATAATATGAACATAAAAATTACAGTAGTATTAATATCAAAGAACATCCCGATCACAAGATAGATGAGCTTAAAAGGAATGACATAAAAGAGTGTACTTAAAAAGAAAGAGAGGAGTAGGATCCCTTACCTCAAGTCCAACTTGTCTTGTTCGTTTCTTTATATTCCTGAATAATAAACTTTGGTCAATTTATAATTGCTTAAGGAACTCCTATAAAGATTATTATTCAGTTCATATCAGATATTTTAATGTTATAATAATTTGTTAATAATATGAGTTCATATCAGACGTTTTTGTCGATGTTTGGTACATGAGTCAAAAATGAACTTGTTTGAAAAAATGATTGTCCATGTAGTTATAAGCAAATAATTTCCAGAATAGTATTAATGATTAAAATATCATATATATCCAGTACATATTCATTTTATACTATTCCATATCATTTGGAGATAAAAAACGAAAAGCACCGTTCATGGAGACGGTAGGTCGTACGTACGCATGAACGCTACTTTCATTTTTTCTTTGTCACATTAATGGAATTAGATGATATATATATATATATATTATAATTACAGTATAATATATATGTTATATAACACACATATTTTCATTAATTTCATTCTTTATTCATTCCATGTATTGCATGTACGAGTCACATCACTTGAGGGGCGGTAGTCCACACTTCCTCATATGAAATTATCGCATTTACACAACATGAAAAGAATAAAGTTATGTTTTAAATATAAAATACAGAAGCATATAGTAAACATAAATACCATACATATCATATATAAAATACAGTGACATCATAATGGCCACCTTTAAAGGTGCTAAAAGAATATTGAACAATCATCATTTCGTCAGGCAGAAAATCGCCAACCACAGAAACAGTATGTTCTTTAACCATTAGACAAAGGTGTGTGTAATTGTAGTTAGAATACTTCTTATAAAAACATCCTAGTATATTTAAGATACTGGATTTGTTACAAAATAAATTAATAAAAAGAGTTTATGGGGTTGGAGAAGAAAAAAAAACATAAGAACACAAGAGAAGACACTACCTTTAAATTGGGTAACTCCCTTTGGTTTGAGCTCAAAGGCTTCCTTGGGAAGACTTGTGCCCAAAGTGAGGCTTCAAGGAGTTATATAGGGATGTGGAGAGACAAAATGGGCAGGGGCTGGACGAGCCAAAGGCTTTGGAAGTGTGGGTCAGGAGGTAGAGGTGGGGGCCTTTTATAAGAGGAGAGGAGGGCACTCTTCGAAAGGTATAAAATGTAACTTTATTTTCGAATGAGTTTCGGATTTTAATGGTCCCACATCGATGTGTTGCGAAGATAAGGTGATAAGGTTTCTAAATCCACCCATCCAATAGGTTTTGGACATGTGTAGGTTTGATATTTTACATTATATTTCCATTTTATTTAAATCCTTTATTAATGAGGTAATCGCTGCATCATCATGATGTCATAAATAATTTAATAAATTTAATGTCTAAAAATTATAAAAAAATATCATGATTTATGAAATATTTTTATCTTTCTAATGAATATTTATAGTCCAAAATATCATTTATGTAGAAAAAATTAAAAATAATTTACTTAGGTGATACATTCTTTGTTACATTTAACATTCTTAAAAAATAAAAAGATAAAAAGTCACTTTCTCACAAAAGTGATTCCATGGGGACCCCAAGTTTGGCACAAGGCATCCCATGGTCGGCCATGAGAAAACCAGTAGCCTTATGACACATGTTGTGGTCATTTTTTATTATTATGATATTATTTTATTATCTTTAACTACCTGATTACTCATTAATCAAGATAATTAAAGATAATTACCGTCGTTACTATTCATAATGTCAAAAAACAAAAGAGTATTAATTACATAATTTGGACCTTCTGATTTCAAATATGCAATCCATTTTACCAAATTCCAAACACATAAATTGGAATAATTAATTTAAAAAAACTTCCCGTTGTCAAAACAAATAGCGGGTTTTTTAGAAACAATATTTATGAAAAGTTTGGCACTTGTTTATGCCCAATTAAAAAGTGAAATTAATCCCAATTACCATCATTGGATTTCATGGTAAAAATATATTCTAATTACACTTTATAACAAATTAAAAAGATAATATAACCATATAATGAACAAGCAGTTTTGATGTAAAATGCAGTATTTTTCACTATTCATTGAAAAATTAACATTGTTAGAAAAATACCAAAAATTAACCCAATGTAAATTTCAATATCCCAATCATAAATAATATGATTATTTTGAAAAATAGAGATTATAAAATTGTCAAAAGTTTGATTTAAAAAATGGTTTTCCATCAAAAGGTAGTAAAACAACCTTTTAAAAATACTACCGTATTCAATGCTTAAGATTGGATTCATTTGTATATTAAGCCTCTAAAATTTATTGGATAAAACTAAAAACATTTAACAAACATATATAATCATATTTTAAGTATTTCTATTCATTCCTGTCAATACAACAGTTATGTGTTAACTACCATTTAAAATAATATTATTTTATTATTAGAGTGCAACGTCTGATTTAAAAGGAACTCGTTGTTGGGTATTGGGTAAGCCATCGAGCATAGCGTTCCCTTTAAATTAATATTGAAATTTTATTCACAAATAGGGATAAATATAAAAATTTCATATTCTTTATTTACCTGGGGTGTTACATCCTTCCCCCCTTTTGGGAATTGCGTCCTCGCAATTTTAAAATTGAGCTTGGAAACATCCTTGAAAGTCCCACATCGGAACAAGAGTCGGTAAAACAATCACTTTAAAATAAAGAAATAGAAGTATAGAGGTCACCCGAGTTAACCCATACCAGGATTCCATGTAGAAAAACATGGACATGGAGGAGAAAACATAGGGTTATGTTCTGATGGAGAGTGATAGAAAACATGTTTAGGAGAAAGTTAACCACAAGAAAATCACAAACTTGTGATGGGTTAAACGGTATTCGATTCCCCAGTAGGAAAATTTCATAGACAACATTTTTGTTTTAAGTTACTTTTTATTGAGGAATTTATTCATAAGGAAACATAATTACTTATCATGTTCACTTTCAACTTTTATTATATTTATTTCACAAACTCATAATTCCCCCAAAAGGCGAGTATTTAGGAAGACTTGTTCACATTAAGAGTACTATAATCAAATTCTAGAGAGTCACCTAATCCACAAAAGAGAACTATATACTTCCCATGTCTTTATACTTTAACCAAAACCAAAAAGGTTAGTACAAGATCAGATAATCCCAAAAAGGATAACCCTTTTTAAAAATAAAATCTATTATTAATCTCCAAAATTTGTCCAACAAAACCCAAAGTTCAATGAGGACCATTCGATAAACAATTTCTCCACAAAATCCTTCAAAGTAAACCAAACTAAGATTGAAACCCAAATATTTGAAGGTTTTAGTCACATAGTCTTCCAAGTTAAATCGTAACATTTATCTCCAAACAACATCAGTTGCTCTTAAAGTCTCGTATTGAAAAGTAATTATCGTAATCACATATCCTCCATGATAGGTTAATATAAATCCATAGATAACCCAAAATAAACTTACTCTTAATTCATAAAATCATCTAACTAAAAAAAGAATCAGTCAAACTAACCAGGGACTTCACGTAGTCTAGTGGTAGGCGATAAATACCAGTCACACTTTGGTTGTGGGTTCGATTCCCACAGCTTTATCCGACGCGACGGGTTGTCACACGGTCTGTGTGTTGTCCTTTTTCCAAAACTACATAATTCTTAAAACATTCCCCAAAATGAGATAAAATCTTCAGAAATGATCATAACATGTTTTAACCTCAATTTTATCTCATTCCTTTCATTTTCCATCATATCATAGAGTAACCCATAATTACCTAAAAAGTTAGGATCATATAAACCCTAATGGTTACCTTAATAATTATTACCTAAACGTCCACATCGATTTGGCCATCTCGTACATGATGCATTAGAGAACTCACCAAGGTTGAAGTGGTAGATCATGAGTCCTTGATAGTTGTTTTAGAATAACCATGAGATTCCTCATTGAATCCCCCATTTCATCCAGTCTCTTAATCAGAGAACCACCACAGTTTCCTTCAAACCAATTGTCACTTTGGTTCCTGCTAGATCCAGCCATTTACTAAAACCAAAAAGGTCAGTGTGAGTATATCAACATAACCATCATGTACTAATGAGTAACATAAACACTAAGATATACTTACTCATTCACTTTAACTAAAATTAGGACTCTTTCTGAAATCCTAACCATTTTGGTAATGTCACTTATGCTTAAAGAATACCCAATCCTCTAAAGTTATCTAAACCGACCTCTGATACCAACTATAAGGCCCCAGCCTTAAACCTTACTTAATCTTGAGTTATTACAAGACTACACATTGAGGATCCTTTCAGGTTTAGAGTTTTAGAGAATTAGATCATGAAACTTGCATTACATTCCACATTTAAACAAAGTGGTTACATAAAAGATAGTATTCATTCTTCCCATCAACAAAAACATATTTAAAATAAAACATGGATTCTTTCTTGACACATCCTTGACACTATCATCACATCATTCACCTTTCCCCTGACCTGTGAAAAACATTCCAAAAACTTGGGATGAGCATAAAAAGCTCAGTAAGGGTTATAAAAACATGGAAAGGAAAAATGAGTTCATATATACATAAGAATGAAATCATACTTTACCCATAAAACATAGGCACTTTAACATACCTCATCAAATCATGAATAAATCATAGAAATCATAAGACATAAAAGGTAACTTGAGGCATTCATAACATTCTTACGTAGGGAGTAACCCTTTTGGTTACGTTTGGAATACCCACCATAGTATATTCCCAAAATCTCTTCAGAGAAACCTTAACGTTTCACTCCTTCGCGTTATCCAATGCATTGGAGAGCTATATCGGGCTCACCCGCCCTTAGTTTATCACGGAACCACCCATTTTCATAACAATTCCCAAGAACCATAACATAAACGTATCACATAAAACATGTATAAAGGAAACATAACATTTCCACATTTCAATAACAATATAACATTTTAGTATATTGAAATAATGAATCCATTCAAAAAGATGCCATTTCCAAAACCATTTAAAACATTTAATAAAGAGATTTTGGAATCAAAGTGTCTCATACCACTTTGAAGCTTTTAAAATTTTAAACCATTAATATCCATATAAATAAATCCTTGAAACCATTTTGAAAACATGGATATTAATAAGAACAAATATTTAAAGCATTTAAAGGGATATTTTGGTTAAAGGGGTTCTATCAAAATTAGAGACACTTGAATACAACAATTGAGGAATAACATTTAGTCAGAAATTTATAATATCATGAGAATAAATGGATTCTTGATATAATATTCCAAAGGACAGTATATACACTATATAAGAGTGAATTGGTGCATAACAACAATGAATTCACAATAGAAATGTCAAATGTGATGAATTCCCTTATAAAGAAGGTATCCTTAAATTATGGATAATTCAATCTCAAAATTATGTGTGACAAATATCAATACACCCAATATAAGTGGATATTAAGTTTAAAACAATAAAATTTCATTCACACATATTCAAAAGATTACATATTCAATAACTACATGTTGAACCCAAAGAAATCGAAATTGGGTTAAAAAGTTCCCTTGGTAAAATTCGACAGCCTAACGACATCACTTTAAAATTCAAGAAAATGGGTTGATGAGAGATATAAAGGGAATCTCATCACTTGGAAATAAAATTTACATCAATAAGGATATAAAAGAACATATCCCAACATAATAGTATGTTAATTAAAAGGCATAACAAAAGAAGTCTTTTAAAAAGAGGAGGGTGGAAGGTCCCCTTACAAAGTTGGGTATCTTTCGAAACGTACACCCCATGGAAGAAGGGTCATACAATGAAGATGTGAATACCCATAAATGAAATTATACTACACAAAGTGTATAATAATGGGAAGTACATACACCAATCAAAGGAAGTTGTGGAAAATGTAGCGTAAATCTCACGGTAATAAAAGTGAGATGAAAAATCCCTTACGAAAACTCGGCAGCCTAACGGCGCCACTTAAAACTTCCAAAATGATTTGATGAGAGGAAATAGGGTCTCTCATCATATTAACATAAAGTTTACAGAAATATGAATATAAAAGAACAACCCCCAACATAACAAAGAGGAGATTAAAAGAAGTGACATAAAAAAGAGTACTTAAAAATAAAGAGAGAGGTTAGATCTCTTACGAAAATTCGGCAGCCTAACGACACCACTCAAAACCTCCAAAATGGATTGATGATAGAGAATAGGGTCTCTCATCATATGAACATAAAAATTACAGTAGTAGAAATATAAAATAACATCCTGATCACAAGAAAGATGAGCTTAAAAGGAGTGACATAAAAGAGTGTACTTAAAAAGAAAGAGAGGAGTAGGATCCCTTACCTCAAGTCCAACTTGTCTTGTTCATTTCTTTATATTCCTGAACAATAAACTTTGGTCAATTTATAATTGCTTAAGGACCTCCTATAAAGATTATTATTCAGTTAATATCACATATTTTAATGTTATAATAATTTGTTAATAATATGAGTTCATATCAGATGTTTTTGTTGATGTTTGTTACATGAGTCAAAAATGAACTTGTTTGAAAAAAATGATTGTCCATGTAGTTATAAGTAAATAATTTCCATAATATTATTAATGATTAAAATATAATATATATCCATTACATATTCATTTTATACTGTTCCATATCATTTGGAGATAAAAAAATGAAAAGCACCGTTCATGGAGACGGTAGGTCGTACGTACGCATGAACGCTACTTTCATTTTTTCTTTGTCATATTAATGGAATTAGATGATATATATATATATTATAATTCCAGTATAATATATATGTTATATATGTCACATATGTTCATTAATTTAATTCTTTATACATTCCATGTATTGCATTTACGAGTCACATCACTTTAGGGGGCGGTAGTCCACACTTCCTCATATGAAATTATCGCATTTACACAACATGAAAAGAATAAAGGTATGTTTTAAATATAAAATACAGAAGCATATAGTAAACATAAATACCATACATATCATATATAAAATACAGTGACATCATAATGACCACCTTTAAAGGTGTTAAAAGAATATTTAACAATCATCGTTTCGTGAGGCAGAAAATTGCCAACCACAGAAACAGTATGTTCTTTAACCATTAGACAAAGGTGTGTATAATTGTAGCTCAAATCCTTCTTATAACAACATCCTAGTATATTGAAGATACTGTAGTTGTTACAAAATAAATGAATAAAAAGTGTTTAGGGGGTTGTAGAATCAAAATAAAGCATAAGAACCCAAGAGAAGACACTACCTTTAAATTGGGTAACTCCCTTTGGTTTGAGCTCAAAGGCTTCCTTGGGAAGACTTCTTCACAAAGTGAGGCTTCAAGGAGTTAGATAGGGATGTGGAAAGACTAACTGGGCAGGGTTTGGCTGAGCCAAAGGCTTTGGAAGTGTGGGAAAATAGGTATAGGTGGGGGCCTTTTATAAGAGTAGAGGAGGGGCACTCTTGGAAAGGTATAAAATGTAACTTTATTTTCAAATGAGTTTCAGATTTTAATGGTCCCACATTGATGTGTTTCGAAGATAAGGTGATAAGGTTTCAAAATACACACAGCCAATAGGTTTTGGACATGTGTAGGTCTAATATTTTACATTATCTTTCCATTTTATTTAAATCCTTTATTAATGAGGTAATCGTTGCATCATCATGATGTCATAAATAATTTAATAACTTTAATGTCTAAAAATTATAAAAAAAATATAATGATGTATGAAATATTTTTCTATTTCTAATGAATATTTATATTCCAAAATAGCATTTATGTAGACAAAATTAAAAATAATTTACTTAGGTTATACATTCTTTGTTACATTTAACATTCTTTAAAAATAAAAAGATAAAAAGTCACTTTCTCACAAAAGTGATTCCATAGGGACCCCAAGTTTGGAAAAAGGCATCCCATGGTCTTCCATGACACAGCCAGTAGCCTTATGACACATGTTGTGGTCATTTTTGATTATTATGATATTATTTTATTATCTTTAACTACCTGATTACTCATTAATCAAGATAATTAAAGATAATTACCGTCGTTACTATTCATAATGTCAAAAAACAAAAGAGTATTAATTAAATAATTTGGACCTTCTGATTCCAAATATATAATCCATTTTACCAAATTCCAAACACATAAATTGCAATAATTAATTTAAAAAAACTTCCCGTTGTCAAAACAAATAGCGGGTTTTTTAGAAACAATATTTATGAAAAGTTTGGCACTTGTTTATGCCCAATTAAAAAGTGAAATTAATCCCAATGACCATCATTGGATTACATGGTAAAAATATATTCTAACTACACTTTATAACAAATAAAAAAGATAATATAACCATATAATTATAAAATAGTTTTGATGTAAACTACAGTATTTTTCACTATTCATTGAAAAATTAACATTGTTAGAAAAATACCAATAATTAACCCAATGTAAATTTCAATGTCCCAATCATAAATAATATGTTTATTTTGAAAAATATAGCTTATAAAATTGTCAAAATTTTTATTTAAAAAATGGTTTTCCATCAAAAGGTAGTAGAACAATCTTTTCAAAATACTAGTGTATTCAGTGCTTAAGATTGGATTCATTTGTATTTTAAGCCTCTAAAATTTATTGGATAAAAGTAAAAACATTTAAAAAACATATATAATCATATTTTAGTTATTTCTATTCATTCCTGTCAATACAATGGCTATGTGTTAACTACCATTTAAAATAATATTATTTTATTATTAGAGTGCAACGTATAATTTAAAAGGAACTCGTTGTTGGGTATTGGGTAAGCCATAGAGCATAGCGTTCCCTTTAAATTAATATTGACATTTTATTCACAAATAGGGATAAATATAAAAATGTCATATTATTTATTTACCTGGGGTGTTACATCCTTCCCCCCTTTTTGGAATTGCGTCCTCTCAATTTTAAAATTGAGCTTGGAAACATCCTTGAAAGTCCCACATCGGAACAAGAGTCGGTAAAACAATCACTTTAAAATAAAGAAAGAGAAGTATAGAGGTCACCCGAGTTAACCCATACCAGGATTCCATGTATAAAAACATGGACATGGAGGAGACTACATAGGGTCATGTTCTGATGGAGAGTGATAGAAAACATGTTTAGGAGAAATTTAACCACAAGAAATTCACAAACTTGTGATGGTTTAAACGGTATTTGATTCCCCAGTAGGAAAAGTTAATAGACAACATTTTTGTTTTAAGTTACTTTTTATTGAGGAATTTATTCATAAGGAAACATAATTACTTATCATGTTGACTTTTAACTTTTATTATATTTATTTCAAAAACTCATACTTTCCCCAAAAGACGAGTATTTAGGAAGACTTGTTCACATTAAGATTACTATAATCAACTTCTAGAGAGTCACCTAATCCAAAAAAGAGAACTATATACGTCCCATGTATTTAGACTTTAACCAAAACCAAAAATGTTAGTACAAGATCAGATAATCGAGAAAAGGATAACCCTTTATAAAAATAAAATTAATTCTTAATCTCCAAAATTTGTCCAACAAAACCCAAAGTTCAACGAGGACCATTCGATAAAAAATTTCTCCATAAAATCCTTCAAAGTAAACCAAACTTAGATTGAAACCCAAATATTTGAAGGTTTTAGTCACATAGTCTTCCAAGTTAATTCGTAACATTTATCTCCAAACAACATCAGTTGCTCTTAAAGTCTTGTATTGAAAAGTAATTAACCTAATCACATATCCTCTATGATAGGTTAATATATATCCATCGATAACCCAAAATCATCTTACTCTTAATTCATAAAATCATCTAACTAAAAAAAAGAATCTGTCAAACTAACCAGGGACTTCACATAGTCCAGTGGTAGGCGATAAATACCAGTCGCACATTGGTTGTGGGTTCGATTCCCATAGCTTTTTCCGACGCGAAGGGTTGTCACATGGTTTGCGTGTTGTCCTTCTTCCAAGACTACATAATTCTTAAAACATTCCCCAAAATGAGATAAAATCTTAAAAAATGATCATAACATATTTTAACCTCAAGTTTATCTCATTCCTTTCACTTTCCATCATATCATAGAGTAACCCATAATTACCTAAAAAGTAAGGATCATATAAACCCTAATGGTTACCTTAATAATTATTACCTGAACTTCCACATAGATTTGGCCATCTCGTACATGATGCATTAGAGAACTCACCAAGGTTGAAGTGGTAGATCATGACTCCTTGATAGTTGGTTTAGAAAAACCATGAGATTCCTCATTTAATCCCCCATTTCATCCAGTCTCTTAATCAGAGAACCACCACAGTTTCCTTCAAACCAATTGTCACTTTGGTGCCTGCTAGATCCAGCCATTTACTAAAACCAGAAAGGTCATTGTGAGTATATCAACATAACCATCATGTACTAATGATTAAGATAAACACTAAGATATACTTACTCATTCACTTTATCTAAAATTCGGACTCTTTCTGAAATCCTAACCATTATGGTAATGTCATTTATGCTTAAAGAATACCCAATCCTCTAATGTTATCTAAACCGACCTCTGATACCAACTATAAGGCCCCAGCCTTAAACCTTACTTAATCTTGAGTTATTACAAGATTACACATTGATGATCTTTTCAGGTTTAGATTTTTAGAGAATTAGATCATGAAACTTGCATTACATTCCACATTTAAACAAAGTGGTTACATGAAAGACAGTATTCATTCTTCCCATCAACGGAAACATATTTAAAATAAAACATGGATTCTTTCTTGACACATCCTTGACACTATCATCACATCATGCACCTTTCCCTTGACCTGGGAAAAACATTCCAAAAATATGGGATGAGCATAAAAAGCTCAGTAAGGGTTATAAAAACATAGAAAGGAAACATGAGTCCATGTATACATAAGAATGAAATCATACTTTACCCATAAAACATAGGCACTTTAACATACCTCCTCAAATCATGAATAAATAATAGAAATCATAAGACATAAAAGGTAACTTGAGGCATTCATAACATTCTTACGTAGGGAGTAACCCTTTTGGTTACGTTTGGAATACCCACCACAGTATATTCCCTAAATCTCTTCGGAGAAACCTTAACGTTTCACTCCTTCACGTTACCCAATGCATTGGAGAGCTATATCGGGCTCACCCACCCTTAGTTTATCACGGAACCACCCATTTTCATAACAATGCCCAAGAACCATAACATAAACGTATCACATAAAACATGCATAAATGAAACATAACATTTCCACATTTCAATCACAATATAACATTTTAGTATATTGAAATAATGAATCCATTCAAAAGGAATCCATTTCCAAAACCATTTAAAACATTTAATAAAGAGATTTTGGAATCAAAGTGTCCCATACCACCTTGAAGCTTTTAATATTTTAAACCATTAATATCCATATAAATAAATCCTTAAAACCATTTTGAAAACATGGATATTAATAAGAACAAATATTTAAAACATTTAAAGCGATATTTTGGTTAAAGGGGTTCTACAAAATTAGAGACACTTGAATACAATAATTGAGGAATAACATTTAGTCATAACTTTATAATATCATGAGAATAAATGGATTCATGATATAATATTCCAAAGGACAGTATATACACCATATAAGAGTGAATTGGTGCATAAAAATAATGAAGTCTCAATAGAAATGTCAAATGTGATGAATTCCCTTATAAAGAAGGTATCCTTAAATTAAGGATAATTCAATCTAAGAATTATGTCTGAAAAATATAAATACACCCAATATAAGTGGATATTAAGTTTAAAACAATAAAAGTTCATTCACACATATTAAAAAGATGACATATTCAAAAACTACATGTTGAACCCAAAGAAATCGAAATTGGGTTAAAAAGTTCCCTTGGTAAAATTCGACAGCCTAACGGCATCACTTCAAAATTCAGAAAATGGGTTGATGAGAGATAAAAAGGGAACCTCATCACTTGGACATAAAATTTAAATAAATATGGATATAAAAGAATATATCCCAACATAATATTATGTGAATTAAAAGACATAACAAAAAAAGTCTTTTAAAAAGAGGAGGGTGAAAGGTCCCCTTACCGAGTTGGGTAACTTTCGAAATGTACACCCCATGGAAGAAGGGTCATACAATGAAGATGTGAATACCCATAAATGAAATTATACTACACAAAGTGTATAATAATGGGCAGTACATACACCACTCAAAGGAAATTGTGGCAAATGTAGCATAAATCTCACGGGAATAAAAGTGAGATGAAAAATCCCTTACGAAATCTCTGCAGCCTAACGGCGTCACTTAAGACTTCCAAAATGAATTGATGAGAGGAAATAGGGTCTCTCATCATATTAACATAAAGTTTACAGAAAGTTGAATATAAAAGAACATCCCCCAACATAACAAATAGGAGGTTAAAATAAGTGACATAAAGGAGAGTACTTAAAAAGAAAGAGGGAGGTTGGATCTCTTACGAAAATTCGGCAGCCTAACGGCACCACTCAAAACATCCAAAATGGATTGATGATAGAGAATAGGGTCTCTCATCATATGAAAATAAAAATTACAGTAGTAGTAATATAAAAGAACCTCCTGATCACAAGAAAGATGAGCTTAAAAGGAATGACATAAAAGAGTGTACTTAAAAAGAAAGAGAGGAGTAGGATCCCTTACCTCAAGTCCAACTTGTCTTGTTCATTTCTTTATATTCCTGAATAATAAACTTTGGTCAATTTATAATTTCTTAAGGACCTCCTATAAAGATTATTATTCAGTTCATATCACATATTTTAAAGTTATAATAATTTGTTAATAATATGAGTTCATATCAGACGTTTTTGTCGATGTTTGGTACATGAGTCAAAAATGAACTTGTTTGAAAAAAATGATTGTCCATGTAGTTATAAGTAAACAATTTCCACAATAGTATTAATGATTAAAATATCATATATATCCAGTACATATTCATTTTATACTATTCCATATCATTTGGAGATAAAAAATGAAAAGCACTGTTCATGGAGACGGTAGGTCGTACGTACGCATGAACGCTACTTTCATTTTTTCTTTGTCATATTAATGGAATTAGATGATATATATATATATATATATATATTATAATTCCAGTATAATATATATTTTATATAGGTCACATATGTTCATTAATTTCATTCTTTATACATTCCATGTATTGCATATACGAGTCACATCACTTGAGGGGAAGGTAGTCCACACTTCCTCATATGAAATTATCGCATTTACACAACATGAAAAGAATAAAGGTATGTTTTAAATATAAAATAAAGAAGCATATAGTAAACATAAATACCATACATATTAGATATAAAATACAGTGACATCATAATGGCCACCTTTAAAGGTTTTAAAAGAATATTGAACAATCATCGTTTCGTGAGGCCGAAAATCGCCAACCACAGAAACAGTATTTTCTTTAACCATTAGACAAAGGTTTCTGTAATTGTAGCTCTAATACTTCTTATGAAAACATCCTAGTATATTTAAGATACTGTATTTGTTAAAAAATAAATGAATAAAAAGAGTTTAGGGGGTTGGAGAAGCAAAATAAAACATAAGAACACAAGAGAAGACACTACCTTTAACTTGGGTAACTCCCTTTGGTTTGAGCTCAAAGGCTTCCTTGGGAAGACTTCTGCCCAAAGTGAGGCTTCAAGGAGTTATAGAGGGATGTGGAGAGACAAAATGGGCAGGGGTGGCCGAGCCAAAGACTTTGGAAGTGTGGGTAAGGAGGTATAGGTGGGGGCCTTTTATAAGTGGAGAGGAGGGGCACTCTTGGAAAGGTATAAAATGTAACTTTATTTTCAAATGAGTTTCAGATTTTAATGGTCCCAAATTGATGTGTTTAGAATATAAGGTGATAAGGTTTCTAAATACACCCATCCAATATGTTTTGGACATGTGTAGGTCTAAGATTTTACATTATCTTTCTATTTTATTTAAATCCTTTATTAATGAGGTAATCACTGCATCATCATGATGTCATAAATAATTTAAAAAATTCAATTTCCAAAATTTATAAAAAAATATCATGATGTAGGAAATATTTTTATCTTTCAAATGAATATTTATAGTTCAAAATATCATTTATGTAGACATAATTAAAAATAATTTACTTAGGTGATACATTCTTTGTTACATTTAACATTCTTTAAAAATAAAAAGATAAAAAGTCACTTTCTCACAAAAGTGATTCCATGGGGACCCCAAGTTTGGCACAAGGCATCCCATGGTAGGCCATGAGACAACCAGTAGCCTTATGACACATGTTGTGGTCATTTTTTATTATTATGATATTATTTTATTATCTTTAACTACCTGATTACTCATTAATCAAGATAATTAAAGATAATTACCGTCGTTACTATTCATAATGTCCAAAGACAAAAGAGTATTAATTAAATAATTTGGACCTTATTATTCCAAATATTTAATACATTTTACCAAATTCTAAACACATAAATTGCAATAATTAATTTAAAAAAACTTCCCGTTGTCAAAACATATAGCGTGTTTTTTAGAAACAATATTTATGAAAAGTTTGGCACTTGTTTATGCCCAATTAAAAAGTGAAATTAATACCAATAACCATCATTGGATTACATGGTAAAAATATATTCTAATTACACTTTATAAAAAATTAAAAAGATAATATAACCATATAATGAAAAGGCAGTTTTGATGTAAAATGCAGTATTTTTCACTATTCATTGAAAATTTAACATTGTTAGAAAAATACCAAAAATTAACCAAATGTAAATGTAAATGTCCCAATCATAAATAATATGTTTATTTTGAAAAATAGAGCTTATAAAATTGTCAAAAGTTTGATTTTAAAAATGGTTTCCATCATAATGTAGTAAAACAGTCTTTTAAAAATACCAGTGTATTCAATGCTTAAGATTGGATTCATTTGTATTTTAAGCCTCTAAAATTTATTGGATAAAAGTAAAAACATTTAAAAAACATATATAATCATATTTTAGTTATTTCTATTCATTCCTGTCAATACAATGGCTATGTGTTAACTACCATTTAAAATAATATTATTTTATTATTTGAGTGCAACGTATGATTTAAAAGGAACTCGTTGTTGGGGATTGGGTAAGCCATCGAGCATAGAGTTCCCTTTAAATTAATATTGACATTTTATTCAGAAATAGGGATAAATATAAAAATGTCATATTCTTTATTTACCTGGGGTGTTACATCCTTACCCCCTTTTGGGAATTGTGTCCTCACAATTTTAAAATTGAGCTTGGAAACATCTTTGAAAGTCCCACATCGGAACAAGAGTCGGTAAAACAATCACTTTAAAATAAAGAAAGAGGAGTATAGAGGTCACCTGAGTTAACCCATACCAGGATTCCATGTAGAAAAACATGGACATGGAGGAGAAAACATAGGGTCATGTTCTGATGGAGAGTGATAGAAAACATGTTTAGGAGAAAGTTAACCACAAGAAAATCACAAACTTGTGATGGGTTAAACGGTATTCGATTCCCCAGTAGGAAAAGTTAATAGACAACATTTTTGTTTTAAGTTAATTTTTATCGAGGAATTCATTCATAAGGAAACATAATTACTTATCATGTTGACTTTCAACTTTTATTATATTTATTTCACAAACTCATACTTTCCCCAAAAGACGAGTATTTAGGAAGATTTGTTCACATTAAGAGTACTATAATCAACTTCTAGAGAGTCACCTAATCCACAAAAGAGAACTATATACTTCCCATGTCTTTAGACTTTATCCAAAACCAAAAAGGTTAGTACAAGATCAGATATTCCAGAAAAGGATAACCCTTTATAAAAATAAAATCTATTCGTAATCTCCAAAATTTGTCCAACAAAACCCAAAGTTCAACGAGGACCATTCGATAAACAATTTCTCCATAAAATCCTTCAAAGTAAACCAAACTAAGATTGAAACCCAAATATTTGAAGGTTTTAGTCACATAGTCTTCCAAGTTAAATCGTAACATTTATCTCCAAACAACATCAGTTGATCTTAAAGTCTCATATTGAAAAGTAATTAACCTAATCACATATCCTCCATGATAGGTTAATATATATCCAAATATAACCAAAAATCAACTTACTCTTAATTCATAAAATCATCTAACCAAAAAAAGAATCAGTCAAACTAACCAGGGACTTCACGTAGTCCGGTGGTAGGCGATAAATACCAGTCGCACTTTGGTTGTGGGTTCGATTCCCACAACTTTGTCCGACGCGACGGGTTGTCACACAATCTGTGTGTTGTCCTTTTTCCAAAACTACATAATTCTTAAAAAATTCCCCAAAATGAGATAAAATCTTCAAAAATGGTCATAACATATTTTAACCTCAAGTTTATCTCATTCCTTTCATTTTCCATCATATCATAGAGTAACCCATAATTACCTAAAAAGTAAGGATCATATAAACCCTAATGGTTACCTTAATAATTTTTACCTGAACTTCCACATCGAGTTGGCCATCTCGTACATGATGCATTAGAGAAATCACAAAGGTTGAAGTGGTAAATCATTACTCCTTGATAGTTGGTTTAGAACAACCATGAGATTCCTCATTGAATCCCCAATTTCGTCCAGTCTCTTAATCTGAGAACCACCACAGTTTCCTTCAAACCAATTGTCACTTTGGTGCCTGCTAGATCCAGCCATTTACTAAAACCAAAAAGGTCAGTGTGAGTATATCAACATAACCATCATGTACTAATGATTAAGATAAACACTAAGATATACTTACTCATTCACTTTATCTAAAATTAGGACTCTTTCTGAAATCCTAACCATTATGGTAATGTCAATTATGCTTAAAGAATGCACAATCCTCTAAAGTTATCTAAACCGACCTCTGATACCAACTATAAGGCCCCAGACTTAAACCTTACTTAATCTTGATTTATTACAATATTACACATTGAGGATTTTTTCAGGTTTAGAGTTTTAGAGAATTAGATCATGAAACTTGCATTACATTCCACATTTAAACAAAGTGGTTACATAAAAGACAGTATTCATTCTTCCCATCAACGGAAACATATTTAAAATAAAACATGGATTCTTTCTTGACACATCCTTGAAACTCTCATCACATCATGCACCTTTCCCTTGACCTATGAAAAACATTTCAAAAACATGGGATGAGCATAAAAAGCTCAGTAAGGGTTATAAAAACATGGAAAGGAAACATGAGTTCATATATACATAAGAATGAAATCATACTTTACCCATAAAACATAGGCACTTTAACATACCTCATCAAATCATGAATAAATCATAGAAATCATAAGACATAAAAGGTAACTTGAGGCATTCATAACATTCTTACATAGGGAGTAACCCTCTTGGTTACATTTGGAATACCCACCACAGTATATTCCCTAAATCTCTTCGGAGAAACCTTAACGTTTCACTCCTTTGCGTTACCCAATGCATTGGAGAGCTATATCGGGCTCACCCGCCCTTAGTTTATCACGGAACCACCTGTTTTCATAACAATGCCCAAGAACCATAACATAAACATATCACATAAAACATGCATAAAGGAAACATAACATTTCCACATTTCAATCACAATATAAAATTTTAGTATATTGAAATAATGAATCCATTCAAAAAGAAACCATTTCCAAAACCATTTAAAACATTTAATAAAGAGATTTTGGAATCAAAGTGTCCCATACCATCTTGAAGATTTTAAAATTTTAAACCATTAATATCCAAATAAATAAATCCTTAAAACCATTTTTAAAACATGGATATTAATAAGAACAAATATTTAAAACATTTAAAGCGATATTTTGGTTAAAGGGGTTCTACCAAAATTCGAGACACTTGAATACAATAATTGAGGAATAACATTTAGTCAGAACTTTATAATATCATGAGAATAAATGGATTCATGATATAATATTCCAAAGGGCAGTATATACACCATATAAGAGTGAATTGGTGCATAACAACAATTATGTCTCAAAAGAAATGTCAAATGTGATGAATTCCCTTATAAAGAAGGTATCCTTAAATTAAGGATAATTCAATCTCAAAATTATGTGTGACAAATATAAATACACCCAATATAAGTGGATATTAAGTGTAAAACAATAAAATTTCATTCACACATATTTAAAAGATGACATATTCAATAACTACTCGTTGAACCCAAAGAAATCGAAATTGGGTTAAAAAGTTCCCTTGGTAAAATTCGACAGCCTAACGGCATCGCTTCAAAATTCAAAAAATGGGTTGATGAGAGATAAAAAGGGCATATCATCACTTGGAAATAAAATTTACATAAATAAGGATATAAAAGAACATATCCCAACTTAATATTATGTTAATGAAAAGACATAACAAAAGAAGTCTTTTAAAAAGAGGAGGGTGAAAGGTCCCCTTACCGAGTTGGGTAACTTTTGAAACGTACACCCCATGGAAGAAGGGTCATAAAATGAAGATGTGAATACCCATAAATGAAATTATACTACAAAAAGTGTATAATAATGGGAATTACATACACCACTCAAAGGAAATTGTGGCAAATGTAGCATAAATCTCACGGGAATAAAAGTGAGATGAAAAATCCCTTACGAAAACTCGGCAGCCTAACGGCGCCACTTAAGACTTCCAAAATGAATTGATGAGAAGAAATAGGTTCTCTCATCATATTAAAATAAAGTTTACAGAAATAGGAATATAAATGAACATCCCCCAACATAAAAAATAGGAGCTTAAAAGAAGTGACATAAAGAAGAGTACTTAAAACGAAAGAGAGAGGTTAGATCTCTTACGAAAATTCGGCAGCCTAACGGCACCACTCAAAACTTCCAAAATAGATTGATGATAGAGAATAGGTTCTCTCATCATATGAACATAAAAATTACAGTAGTATTAATATAAAATAACATACCGATCACAAGAAAGATGAGCTTAAATGGAATGACATAAAAGAGTGTACTTAAAAAGAAAGAGAGGAGTAGGATCCCTTACCACAAGTCCAACTTGTCTTGTTTGTTTCTTTATTTTCCTGAATAATAAAATTTTGTAAATTTATAATTGCTTAAGGACCTCCTATAAATATTATTATTCAGTTCATATCACATATTTTAATGTTATAATAATTTGTTAATAATATGATTTCATATAAGACGTTTTTGTCGATGTTTGGTACATGAGTCAAAAATGAACTTGTTTGAAAAAAATTATTGTCCATGTAGTTATAAGTAAATATTTACAAGAATAGTATTAATGATTAAAATATCATATATATCCAGTACATATTCATTTTATACTATTCCATATCATTTGGAGATAAAAAACGAAAAGCACCATTCATGGAGACGGTAGGTCGTACGTACGCATGAACGCTACTTTTATTTTTTCTTTGTCATATTAATGGAATTAGATGATATATATATATATATTATAATTCCAGTATAATATATTTGTTATATAGGTCACATATGTTCATTAATTTCATTCTTTATACATTTTATGTATTGCATGTACGAGTCACATCACTTGAGGGGGTGGTAGTCCACACTTCCTCATATGAAATTATCGCATTTACACAACATGAAAAGAATAAAGGTATGTTTTAAATATAAAATACAAAAGAATATAGTAAAAATAAATACCATACATATCACATATAAAATACAGTGACATCATAATGGCCACCATAAAAGGTGTTAAAAGAATATTGAACAATCATCGTTTTGTGAGGCAAAAAATCGCCAACCACAGAAACAGTATGTTCTTTAACCATTAGACCAAGGTGTGTGTAATTGTAGCTCAAATACTTCTTATAACAACATCCTAGTATATTGAAGATACTTTATTTGTTAAAAAATAGATGAATAAAAAGAGTTTATGGGGTTGGAGAAGCAAAATAAAACATAAGAACACAAGAGAAGACACTACCTTTAAATTGGGTAACTCCCTTTGGTTTGAGCTCAAAGGATTCCTTGGGAAGACTTCTGCCCAAAGTGAGGCTTCAATGAGTTAGAGAGGGATTTGGAGAGACGAAATGGGCAGGGTTTGGCTGAGACAAAGGCTTTGGAAGTGTGGGTAAGGAGGTAGAGGTGGGGGCCTTTTATAAGAGGAGAGGAGGGGCACTCTTGGAAAGGTATAAAATGTAACTTTATTTTCAAATGAATTTCGGATTTTAATGGTCCCAAATTGATTTGTTTCGAAGATAAGGTGATAAGGTTTCTAAATCAACCCATACAATAGGTTTTGGACATGTGTAGGTCCAAGAGGTTACATTATCTATCCATTTTATTTAAATCCTTTATTAATGAGGTAATCGCTGCATCATCATGATGTCATAAATAATTTAATAAATTTAATGTCTAACAATTATAAAAAAAATATCATGATGTAGGAAATCTTTTTATATTTATAATGAATATTTATAGTCCAAAATATCATTTATTGAGACAAAATTAAAAATAATTTACTTAGGTGATACATTCTTTGTTACATTTAACATTCTTTAAAAATAAAAAGATAAAAAGTCACTTTCTCACAAAAGTGATTCCATGGGGACCCCAAGTTTGGCACAAGGAATCCCATGGTCTGCCATGAGACAACCAGTAGCCTTATGACACATTTTGTGGTCATTTTATATTATTATGATATTATTTTATTATCTTTAACTACCTGATTACTCATTAATCAAGATAATTAAAGATAATTACCGTCATTACTATTCATAATTTCCAAATACAAAAGAGTCTTAATTACATAATTTGGACCTTCTGATTCCAAATATTTAATCCATTTTACCAAATTAAAAACATATAAATTTCAATAATTAATTTAAAAAAACGTCCCGTTGTCTAAACAAATAGCGGGTTTTTTAGAAACAATATTTATGAAAAGTTTGGCACTTGTTTATACCCAATTAAAAAGTGAAATTAATCCCAATGACCATCATTAGATTACATGGTAAAAATATATTCTAATTAAACTTTATAAAAAATTAAAAAGATAATATAACCATATAATGAAAAAGCAGTTTTGATGTAAAATGGAGTATTTTTCAATATTCATTGAAAATTTAACATTGTCAGAAAAATACCAAAAATTAACCCAATGTAAATTTCAATGTCCCAATCATAAATAATATGTTTATTTTTAAAAATAGAGCTTATAAAATTGTCAAAATTTTGATTTAAAAAATGGTTTTCCATCAAAAGGTAGTAAAACAATCTTTTAAAAATACTAGTGTATTCAATGCTTAAGATTGGATTCATTTGTATTTTAAGCCTCTAAAATTTATTGGATAAAAGTAAAAACATTTAACAAACATATATAATCATATGTTAGTGATTTATATTCATTCCTGTCAATACAACGGCTATGTGTTAACTACCATTTAAAATAATATTAGTTTATTATTAGAGTGCAACGTATGATTTAAAAGGAACTCGTTGTTGGGTATTGGGTAAGCCCTCGAGCATAGCGTTCCCTTTAAATTAATATTGACATTTTATTCACAAATAGGGATAAATATAAAAATTTCATATTCTTTATTTACCTAGGGTGTTACAGTTTATGAAGGTAGAGGAATTATTTTATGTTTATCAAGAGAAATGTTGTATAGGTAATTTAATGGTACTATGGAATAAAGAAACATCCAAGGATTATTACACTATTTATTTTCCTTGAGTATTTGAAAGTATATGTTGAATGGTACTGGTAACCATGAATGGTTATTCAGATATTTTTGGAAAGCAGATGATATGCGCATAATGAAGGGATAAGGAGAAAATAATATGTTGGATATTATTAATGAGCTCATGATTGATATAAGGACAAAGTGATATCATGGTTTGAGTATATAGTATTTTTGGGATTTTGGTATGTGGAAAGAGTTAAGTTTTGACAGCATTCATGTTTTGACTAAGGTTCTATAGTAACTCATGTTTCAAGAGATTACATGATTAATGAATAAAATGTTTGAAATGTGACCAACAAGATATATCTTATGATATATGCGGGATAAATGATGGTATTCACATGCTTAGTAGATGACCTTCCTATTAGTCATTTTTTTATACTATGAGATTGGAAAAGAGTATTTCTGATAAGTCTTAAGGTTGGAATGGATTAAGTTGAACATCAGATAGTATTGTTTAAGGCAAGAACTTTTTTTCGATTTTATTTCTCGAATGTTGTAATAGTATAGTTTTTAAAAAGGACAACCCGTATGATGGGAGACAACCCATCACGTCAGGTAAGGATGCTGGAATCGAACCCACAACTGAAGTGAGAGAGGCCTTTATCACCTACTTATGGCCTACATGAAGTCCCTGGTTTGTAGAAATTAGTTTTATTTTATGGTATGATAGATGAAGTATGAGCCCATTTTTGAAACCATATATGATTAATCTCACCGTAGATAGACTTATGTATATAACTATTGTTAACATTATGTTTGAGACAGATGGAATGACCTATCATTCTATCGTATGATCCAATAACACTTCACAAAAGATAAATTCAACTTCATTTATTTAAGAGATGAAGTGTAAATTGTTTAAGGAACGAACAACAGTGAGATTATACCAAAATCAAGTAAGTATTTCTTTTGATTTTAAAATTCTTCAACATTAAGGAAATGATCGTGAAAACCAAAAATGTTGTTCTAGTGCCCTTATATCTGGTGAATCAGATGGTACCTTAGATCATAAAAAATTTATGGTTTTGTGATTCTTGGATTTTTCATAGCCATGTTCTCTACCACTCTCCATCAGAACTTGATGGGTAGATTTATCTTCCATATCCATATTTTCACCTATGTTCTTCTATGTGGAAACCTAGTGATGAGTTAATTTGGTTAAACATTACATTTCATACATTATTTTTTAAAATTAGGTTTTAGAATTCCTTTTTACGATGTGGGTTTCTATGAATGAAACTTTCAAGTACTAAACCATTTATAAACCCAACAAATTTCGAGGGTGAAATTAATTTTAAGGGGGGTATAATGTAACACCCTGTTATTTTATGAGAAATATAATTTTTAATTTCTTTGATGTTTTCTGTTTTATGCTACACCAAGATTATCTTGTGTTATATGCAACATTGTATTAGCTTTTAGTATATGCACCACTATTCTTGGCTTGTGTTACACACAAGAGCAACCTTCCTCGATAGCTTGTGTTGTACGCAATACCAAGTTTCACTAAACACCGTTATGATATTAAAATATTATATAAACTAGCCGTTATGAATAGTAATACCCACTTTTTGAAATTTTATAAATTTTATCTTTCAAAATGGACTTTATTTTTGGATTTGGAATATCAAAATTAGCTTAGGGTGAATTTTTGGTATTTTTCTAAAAACTTCCATTTTTGATGAATGGTGAAAACATTGAGTTATTTCTTAAAACCAAATTTTTATTAAAATAATTATTTATTTTATTTAAATTTATTTTAGGTCAAAATTGATACATAATACCTATATAAGTTCAATGTAATTCATTGGAGTTGTTTTATAATAATTTTATATATATATAAATATTATTGAACTTTTTACCGTCTTTTATCCACCTCTTGGAGCATTTTTAAATTTACATAAAACTTAATTTTATCACTTCTGTAAGTTGAATATAAAAAATACAAGAGACACGATTGATATCAGTAATTAAAATGTGGTTCAATGAGATGAAAATAGTTTTTGGTGAATAGTAACTTTTAACTTTTATTTACCACGATTAAAAGTAAATAGGGTAATTAATGGTAAAAATGATATTATTATTACCCTAAAACATGTCCTAATTCTATTGAATAAGTGTAATTCGACCAAAACCAACCTTAGGAATAAAATATGACCCTTTAGGTCCACTTGTATTGGATTAGGACATTTATTATTATTTTATTTTAAGAAGAGTTAAAATTTATAAAATCAAAGTTTAATAACTAAAACATTTTTAATAAAGGGTTATACATAAGATAAATTCGACTCTAAATATTAATTATAACTCTAAAAATATTTCCTACATAATGGTATTTTTTTAGACAATAAATAATTTAATTTATTTATGACACAATGATGATGCAGTAATTACCTTATTAATGAAATATTAACATAATTGATATTATAAATACCCAAATAATTGAAATTTGAGACTTTTATGAATTAAAATAATTTTATAGGTTAATATAACATATTAGGGTTGGTTAGATGAATTTTTTTCGAAGTAATAATGTTGTTATAAATTTAGAAAAAAAACCAAATACCAAATAGAGTCAAAATTGACATAAAAGAGTTTTTAAAAAAAAATTATATTATTAATTGATATAATGGTCCTAAAATATAAGGTTCGGCCCAAAGACATATATAATAATATATATGACAATAATGATCCAATTGGGGTTATATTTCCAGTTTATAGTATGTTTATTAACCATATAGTGTAAGAATACAAGAAGACACAGTAAAAGTTAAATTATTTAACTTAGAGTTAAATCTAGATAATAAGGTTGAAATGATAACCTAAACTTGTCTAAAACCTCTTTTTTGATAGGATTTAGACACATACCCACCCTATACTTTAAATAAGTCACTTTTGAGCCATTATGAAAAGAATATTAATTTATTATGAAATACTATTTTAAGTTTTTCCTAAGGTACCCCTCACCCCTCTTATAAAAGGGAACTCACCATTATCTCTAATTCACACCCCCAAAGACATTTTTATTGGATAAAACCTACCCAAATTCCCTCTAAAATGTCCTCCCTTAATCCTATAGGCCTTACATTAGTCATAAATCCAACCTAAGGAGCCCTTTTGATCAAATAAAAATGAAGAACCCGAAGAAGAGGTAAATATCTCACCACCTATTTCATGTTCCTTTCTTCTTCCACATCCTCCTTCTTTGTTTTTTCCATTATAAAATAATAACTCCAGTATATTCTATATTTGGTTATGTTATTATAAAAATTTTACAACCATATTAGTTATTTTATCCATCCTGTGAATGAAAAAGTCACCACACGTGCGTACGTACGACATACAGTCTCCACGTCGCAGTGTTGTTTGTTATTTAAACATTTCATCATTTGGATGGGTATAATAATGAGTATAAATGATATAAATAATAAATATAACATTATTATGATTCTTTTTGTATTATGTACCATCCAATTATATACAATTTTAATATCAAAAGAATGATATTGTCGCTCGTGTGTACGTATGGACTACCGTTTCCACGAAGGTGATGAGATTCATTTTCCATGATTAACCATTTAAGTATGATTATAAAGTATATATAATAAATAATCAAGAAATATATTACCTAATAATTATTCTGTATTTATTTACATATATGTTTCATTTACTTAATTCCATTCAATTCAATAAGGAAATGAAAACAGTGTTAATGCGTACGTACGACCTACCGTCTCCAAGAACGGTGTATTTCATTCCATTTATCGATCTATCATATATATTTATATGCTGAATATATATTATATATAAATCATTGTTTACATTCTGTAATTATTTAATTCATGATATAAGTAATAATATCAAGAACAAAAAGTCGAAACACTTACTATAAATGAAACGATTTTACCCAAAACGCTACTTTAACATGCAATTTGCAATAGAATAGTTAATATAAAGTCATAAGTGAATAATATATGACATAATAAATATTATTATGGTTATGTTCCAAGTTAATAATATTTTTAAAGCCAATATACAGGAATCTTGGACAAATACAGAAGAAATTGGACATAAGGTAAGGGATAATTATTCCAATCTCGTTCTTATCCGGGATTGTTTATACATAAGTATTTACTGGGGTTATATTTATCATCCATTTCCATATTTTAGAGAAATTTTTTCATAAAGTATTTAATATTATTAAATCAATGTTTAAATTCATGTTTACCCCTTTCTTAATTTTACTATGTACTATGGAAGGAATCTTTCTTTTGTTTACCATACGAGGTACTTTTTGACTTTTCCTGCAAAAGTACAAGAAGAATTTTTTTTTAACTTATATGGAATGAATGGATTTTTATGGTTTCATATTGCCTAATTTTCATAAATCTTCTTCTACAATATTTCATGATTATTTTCAAAAAAATACATTTTTAAAAAAAATTAATGGAATTTTGTGAAAAGAAAATGCTTTTGAAGAAGAAATGATATTTCCCTCAAGAATTTATTTGAAGTGTTTTGTCAAAACTATTTTCCATCTAAGATGACATTATTTAGTATGATTATGTTTCAAGTATAATGTCTCTATTATTAACATGGTTTGATTATTCTTATGATGAAATGATATCCATTTGTTTTATATGGAATACATTAACATCGGATGATGTTTATGAAACCCATTTTATTCTTTGGGTTATGATGAATGATTTATTTTTATTTTATGGCACAAGTAAGAATGATTTCATTATGACATGGTTGAGAGCTATATCTCCCTCAAATGAATTGGGTAAAGATTTATATCTCATGAGATAGACATGGCTGGAATGACAAGTGAATCTGTTTCAGTAATACAGGGCTGAAATGACAAGTGAACCCGGTTCAGTAATGTACTTTGTCCACTATGATGGTCTTGGCAGCAATGCCTCGACTACTATGGAAATAATATCATGTTATTAATGTTTTCCACAATTACATGTTTTATTCCCATGATATTTTATCATGTTTAATGTTCCTTTATGTTCTATGTCTTATGCACTGCCAATATTTATGTCATTACTCATGATTTTGATGTTTTATGTTCATGTTCTTACATTCAAATGTTTAGGGATTGTTTTATTTTCTCCATGTTTACCCTTACTAAGCATTTGAGCTCACCCATTTTATGTTTTCTTTTCCCTAGGATATAATGAAAGGTTTTAGGTAAGGAAACCAAAGGGGAAGATCTTTATGGTAGATGTTGAAGATCGTTCACCATGATTAGAAGATTATGTTCTGAGTTTCCAATGACACTAAACTAATAAGGTCTTTGGGTATTTGTTTTTGTCATGTATTAAGTATTCCAAAAAATTAATGTAATGTCTATGTACATCATGATTTGGGTCTCTACATTTCAGGTACAATATTTTGTTGATTATCTCAATTCCTTTTTGAAAATCACAAAGGGGGAGAAAATAATGATAAAAAAAATACTATGTAATGATGAAAATTTATTATGGGAGAGTCTATTTAAGGGGAGTTTTATCAAAGAAGATTTCCTTATGTAAAAAAAGGAAAAATATAATTAAGGAAGTCAATAATACGGTCCTTTGGGATTTCAAAACCTAAAGGGGAGTTATTTCGTATTAATCGTGATCTATAAGTAAGGGTAGATAATTTTTTCTTTTAAGTTCATAATGAAAAATTATAAGTCCTTATATTTTTTTCGTAAGGATGGTTGTGCTTTCCAAGAGGGGAGATATTGTTGAGTTAATATGGTTTCATTATGAATTTTCCATTCATATATGTTTTGAAATTCACAAACACTTTATATTAAGGAAATTTTTTTCCTAGGGATTATTTTAATAAAGAAAATTTTCCATCCCTAATGAAATTTTTATCCTTAACTTTGTTTTCATTGTTTAATTTTAAAAACTCTCTTAATCAAAACAATTTTAATACAAAGTCTAAAATTCAAATTCTGATGTAAATCCCTATAATCTTATAATTCCATGGATATAGAGTGTTCTGTTTTTAGATTCCAAATTCTTTGAAATTCATACTCTGAATTCACTGAAATTCAGACTCTGAATTCTCTAAAATTAAGACTCCAAATTCTCTAAAATTCAGACTTCAAATTCTCTGAGATTTAGTCTCCATATTTTCTAAAGTTCAGACACATAATTACTTATAATTAAGACTCCAAATTCCTCAGAATTCAGACTCTACATTAATCCTAATCCGGACTCTGAATTCCACAAAATTCAGACTCCAAATTCATTGGAATTCAGACTCTAAAATCTATTGAATTCATATTTATAATTCTTTATTAAACAGAATTTGAATATCAATGTCGTATAGACTGTTAATGTTTATTTGGTTAGAATCCGAATTCTATTTTTCCTTAGTCTCTAAAAAATATATTCTGCTAAGTAACGTCATTATCCTTTTACTTGTTATGAAACGAGGTCATACAATCTGTTTCTAACTGACTATTGTTTGAGTGACACATGTACAGGCCCCTCTAAAATTCAAGGAAAAATATTACCATTAGAGGAGGGAGCCAACCATTGGAGATTTTCCTATAAATAGGATCTCATTTGAATGAGCTTCAAATATGTTGATCACTCTATAGATTTCATGTTGTGAAGTGATTTCTAGAGAGAGACTCTCATGCTTTGTGCATACAGAACATCATGTTCAGCTTGCTTTGTGCGGCTTCCATTGTTGCTCAGTTTGATCGAGGGATTTCGGGGATAAGAAGACAGAGGTTCTGACTACCTTAATGATCAAAGACTCCTAGGTATAGGATTATAGAGGTGCCGACTACCTTAATGTTCTGGGGCTTTCAAGGATAACAAGATAGATTCCGATATTCTTATTGGGGGCTTACCCTTGTGTGTGTAAGATATATTTTCTTGAATGTATATGTCAAGGTACCTTTATCCAAGGTTTTTTTATTACCTAGTCTTTACGTTAAAAGATTTCATACTTTTTACTTATTTTGTTTCAAATTTAATTCCATTGTATTTTGATAAAGGAAGAAAGTATAAACTTATTATAGATTCTTATTATATTTGTACCCTAATAAATAAGATTCTATACACTTTAAGGTAGAATATTTTCATTGTAAACATTCCTTATGTTTCATTTCTGGAACCATATTTTCGGATCGTAGAAAGATTTTTTAGTAGAAAAAAACAGGTCTTGTGAATTTACCTTGTTTAACATTGTTAAACATAGATTTCCATATGGATAAAATGAAGGTTTATAAATATAAAATTCTCCCCCCTTATTGTAATTGAGAATCTACATTCTTATGTTGATCATACAATAAGGGAAACTAATGAATCACTGTGTTGTCAAGCCAATAACAATGAGTGTATTATTATATTTTTTTCCTATTTTTGATGCATTTATATCTTTTAGTTAAATAACACTCAATATTTTCACTATTTTATCCGTCCAAACAACAATTTACGTAACTTCATCTTCATTTTAGACTAGATTTGGGTTGTTTATGAAAATTGAAATAATAACCTCAATAAAGACTATATAGTTCTGAACTTTTTCCGTATCATTTGTTTGAGATGGAATCTTTTTTAGAATGAAAATTTTTATTTTTTATAATATTATATTACAAGATCATCATTATTTTCACTCTTATGAATAATATCTTTAGGTGTTCATTAGATTTTTCTTGTCACATAAATTTTTTGGATCTTTTCTTTATGATACCCAAAATTTCTTATTAGAAAGAGGAATTTGGAAGCCTTGCTTTGAATTATACATTTCCCCCATTTTATATAATATTAGAATAAATAAATCACCTAATTGATTTCCCTATATTTGTAATAATAATATAATAAATGTTTCATCATCACCTTGAAATATATATTCATAAATCTCTCCTTTATCATGGACTCATTTTTATTACTCCTTATCTCATATAAAATAATAGTGTATTGAGGACTATCAATTTTCACCTGAATTCTAAACTTTACCATGAGTACTTTGAGGTTTGGGATGAAACACTGGTGTAATATTCACAAAAATAATTCAATTTTATATATATTCACATTTCTCTCTGAGTCTACACAAATCATCTATAATGTTGTATAGCTAATCAATTAATGTGTCTAGTGGTACATTGTGCTAAGTCCTAGGATCCTCGTACATGACCTTGAGTACATGTAATTTATCTTAATGTTCCACATATTCACCTTATTGTATATTGATGAGTTTTCACAACATGGAATGTGTGGATTTACAAGAAATAACATTATTGTATATATAATTTGATAATTCAACTCTCAACACATTGAATCTTTTGGAATATGCATCATGTTAACTTCTATATTTTTTAATAAATCATTACCTTCTAAGAAATGTAAAATAATATTTATAGTGGTCATGTATGCATTCATTCTCAGAGATTGGGTGTAGTGTTGGTTTTTTTTTCATCTTTAGATGGATTTTTTTTCTTTAATGTTTAGAATCCCATTATTATTGGATAAATTTTTAATGAAATTCAATAGAGTAAACACTATCTTGAATCATTGGGTAGAATAACACTTGTTTTCCATAGGTAATGTAGTACTATAAGAGTGGGTGACTAAATCGGTTTATGTTAATATTTTCTCTCAACCCCAAAAAAACGTTCTCATTCCTATGAATTTGGGGTCACTCCTCACACTTACACAAAATATTTATGGATAATGTCATAAATCAGGAAAATAAGAATATTATACATAGATCACCCAAAATTGGATAATTCTATATATTGAAATGTAAATGTGTTTTTTACCAAAAATAAAATGTTTAAAAAATTATTCATATACAATTTGGAGTAGTCATACTTACCCTACATGTTTATAACCCTCATAATATCATAGAACCTACAACTCTCAATAACTCATTTAGCTAATGGAAACCAATATTATTCCTATCCCACTCTTCATGAACATAGATATATTTTACACCAATTTATTATTTCAATTTTAGCCCACCTTCATTGTTAATACCTCATAAATCTCATTTATTTCATCCCAACAGTTACCTATATTTCTAACTCAATCCTATAAAAATTCATATTCTATCTATTTTTTTGATCTATTTTTTTTCTTTTGACATAAAAAGATATCTCTCATATATCATGATAATCATAATTATTCCCTTTCTATGTATCACTATTCCATCTTTGATAAGTGGAAACATTTTTATTGATATCATCCCCAATCTTAACTCATTATTACCACATAAATCCCCATGATTTCCACATAAAAGATAGAATATGTACCTTCTTTTTTCTAATTGGATACTTTCAGGAAATGAGAAAGATAAAAATGAAGAAACTTCTTTTCAAAAAAATTTCATAAAAAATTCATTCCAAATAGAATTCATAATTACACAAATTACCGTGGAATAGATCCATATTTCTGTATTGATCCTCTAATTAGTGAGGGTGTGACTATCCTATACATAAATCAACCCTCACTTCTGTAGATGTGTGAAAATATTAGAAAATACAGTAATGATTCTTTACTTCTACCCATTAAGCGGTTACCTATAGACTATAACCTTTAAATCCTACACCATGGAATCATATGATACGATGATCCCTCCACAAGATGTTAATTATATGAATAGTGAAATTAAAAACTACTCAATCACCATTATACCATGACAACTATTTCAGGACATGTAAATGAGACATCAAATATCTCTATAAATGAACCATACATATCTTTACATTAACTATTTGACCCCCAATCATGTAATGATATTAGAGATCATGGAATTATTGAAAATTAGTATGTTTTTATAATTAATCATTTAATATTCGAATCATATAATGACACATGTGAACATGGCTTCACTAACTAAAATGTTCATCTAATTATTCCACTCCTTTTCATTTTATTATAAATAATCATATATGGTGAGACATAGTTCCCCACATAATGAATTTTTTTTGAACAAAAAATAATTGTTGTATATTCCATTTAATACTCTTCTAAACTCAAGTATAACTAAATAATATCCTTTTAGTATAACATCACACGCCATTAGCAACATAAAATACCATATTTACTAAAATGTATATGACTAACTAGGGGATTAAAAAGACCATATAAAATTTGGAATGAGAAGAAACTACAATATGATTATTTCTAAATCATCCAATGTAACTATTTTACAATTAAAAGGGAAAAGATCCATCATAATATTGAACTAATAAGGGATATAATAAATTTTATTGATAAATAAAATGAAATTATATTTTAAATTTTCTTAATAATAGATTATGGTTATTTTTATTGATTTTTTAGATACACTATATATTCTATTTATTTTAAAAACTATCAAATAAAGACTCACAATGCTTGTAATTTAAATTTTTCTTCATCATAAAATAATTGTTATAAATATGTAATTATTATAAAATTACTAATTATGCTTTTTGATATAATATAGCATAATATTTTTTTAATGTATTATAAAATATAAAAAAATATAAAAAATAAATAATAATATCATAACTAATATAAGGTTTCTTGGATCATTAGGTAACAAATATATTGACAAAAATTATATAATGATTCATCATATAGATTGAAATATATTTATGAGAGTAATTTCCATTTTTTTCACAATCTCCTTAACTTATAAATACAATAATTTTATTCATTGTTATTAACCTATATTTATATTAATATATATTTCATCATCATGATGAGGAAATAAAATGGCTAAATTTTTAATTCTAATAGAGACAAACACTATCTAGGATCTGGGTTTCACATTGATATGGATGAGAGAGTGCAGTTCTGGTTCAAAGGAGTTGGGTTATGAGTGAGATATGTTTCAGGGCTATCTAGTCTTTGAATCCATTGTTGTTTAAGGTACATCAATACCTTACATTTATATCTAGAAATAGAGTGCATCTTGTGTAGTCGTGTAGATCAAAATGATCCATCAATAGATCAGAAAACATTAATTATGAAGAATATATTTATGTGGAGGCATTACATAGTCCATCAATGGTTATTTGATTATCTGATCTCATTAAAGGGGATTCTTCAGGTCTGTTTCGGACACAATGTTTACTAGGGGTAAATGGTCAAATGCATATTTGTTCCATGTGGATCCTCTTAGTTCATATAAGGATTATATAGTCTATTGGATAATGTGGGAAGTCCAAATTGGGCACCAAAAATTACCTAAATGGTTTTATACACCATGTCCTAATCTAACACTATTTTCTTCATTTTTCTATTGTTTGGGACTATAAATTTACTAACTTTTAGTAAATGTGAATTGGTGGTTTTCCGCATACTAAACATTAATGACATGTTTTATTTAGAAACATCAACTTATTGTTCAATTTATATTAACTCTTCTCATTGATAATATGAAAATTAAAATTTGAATTATTAAATATTCTATATAAATTGGGAATATTAGTAATTATTATTGATCTCATGTTTGTATATTTTGATAAATTTTAATATATTTAATTTTTATATTTTATTCATTATAAATTAAGTTATATATCATGACATAGATTATTTATGGATATAATTAGTTGAATTAAATGATGATAGAGATCCTTATAGAGTTGATATCTTGAATAGTTTAAGTTATAAAGGTGAAACTCATTATAAATGAAGTGGACATCATTTGAATATCATGTGATTGTTTGTTAAAGATACATTAATAAAGAGGATATATATTATGATAAAATAATGGTGATTTATACTCATATAAGATTATATAAACTTCATATAAATAACGTAAATAACATGAACCACAAAATCTTGAATTACATTCACATTGGACGGTTAAATCTACTAAGATGTTTTATAGTTTATGAGGTAATTTTAAAATAGTGATGAGGAAAGAAAAAGACACTTTATTTCTTTATGTAGATTATGATCATTAGTGAAATAGATATACTATAGTAAAATGGATATAAACTAGTGATGACATGAATCATATCATTTTTTGAGGTCGGATTATTGATATCGTAATAAATATAATATATTTTATTAATGTTAGAATCCTATAACAATTTTTTGATTAAATCGATTTTATTTAGATACAATATAAAAATTTTGATATTTATATTTTCTTACTAAAGAACCTTTGTAAACATAAATAATTTTCAAATTTTCATCATCCTTCAATTGTAATTTTTTTTGTCAAAGGGTTAGTGAATCTATAAGGATGATGTGATAGGTCATGGTAATTTAAATAAATGTATGGATGACTTTATTGGTGATCGTACAATTGTGTTTAAGCTTATACACTCTCCAATTTAACTTAATATAGATAAATTAAGAAATATAATTATCTACACTCTTCTCAACCACACATCTTTATTAGTAGTAATTGACAATGAACCAAATAATTTTCTTCTATTCCCACAAAATATTCATGGTTTTATGAAAAAAATAATTCACATTTGAAGAAAAAAATTTCTCATAAAATATATCATATTTTAATATACTATATAGTGAAATTTGATCCCACGCTTAATAGGCATAGGGATAATAATTAACATTGATGTATCCATAGAAAATTATGGAAGGTATTACCTATAATGTAACATATCTTCTACTAAAAAGCTAATGAAGATATCTTATATATAATATATATATATATATATATATATAATATTTTGGTAGATATCATGGTTAATGATACATATGTATTATAAAGTATAATATATAAGAAACCAAGGAATATTATATGACTTAGTGTCTGTATGTAAAAAGTCATTATAGGGGATATCATTGTATTTCCTCTTCTAAAAATAATATTTTATAATATATTCATTTAAAAATTTGTATGATATGTATGAATCATAAATTATGATCTAGTTCTGTAATCAATAATTAAACATTGACATTCAAATAATAAACTATGTATGCTATAATTTATCATTAATGTTTCATTTCATGAACCATGTGGGAGAATAAAATAATTTATATGATAATTTCAAAATATGCCGATTATTTACTGATATTTTTTAACCATATTATATTTACTAATAGGTTATGAATGTGTGGTTAAATTGAATGAAGAAAGTATGAGTATCATTGAGGCATATATTACGAGGTCAGATAGCATGAAAATTGTGTGAAAAGTTATAGTCAATTATTTTTCCAGGATGATCAATTTTTCCTTCTTCATTTTACATGAGAGATACTAATATATCATGGTGTGAATGATCATTAAACACAGATACTTTCTGTGATCTATATCTTACCATGGATAAACCATGGTGTGAATCTTTATTTAGATACTTCTTTATGACATGTATTAAATGTGTTTTTGAAAATACCAGGATCAGATATCTTTGGTTTATGGTATATATGTTTCTCAAATTTAATTTATTTATAGGTTTGGTTTCATGGAATAGTGATCTTATTATAAGGATTTCATTATGATTTCCATTTATTAAATCAGTTATTTAAAATTTAAAATCCATCAACGGTAATGAATTATTTTCATGCATCTAGATTCTCAAAATCTCACATAAAATGATATATATATATATATCATACTTGAATAACTAAACATAATGTGTACATCTAGTTATAAAATGGATATCATTTATATATATATAAATACAATATAGATTTTTTAACTATGGATACTTTTACAATATGAAATATTTTAACCCATCTCAGGACTATGTTATATAAAATAATATGTTATGAAATATAGTACAATACCATTCCATTTATTTCTTATATATCGCAATGTATGATATATGGAATTTTTAACATATCGATGTGTTGCTATGAACTATTCATGAAATAAAAAACAATGCTTTATATCATTGTTGTCATATAGATGATATAATCAAATATAAATGTAATGCATCAAAATTGATATCCCTATACACTATGTATTATCATAATACCTGACTAGAAAAAAACAATAAACAACATGATGATGTCATAAAATATGGATGATAATGTTGAATTATCTATCATAGCTCAAAGGGTTCTGATCATAATTTTACATATTAGACATAATAAAACTTTTTAATTTCTATAAAATCTATATCATAAAATAAATTACATTGAAAGATTTGGTAATTCTATTTTATAATTGTGATTTTTTTATATGTTAATATATTTTAATCTTTAAAAATTCGTTAAATATGTAAAATATATATTATTTTTATTAATATTTATTTGTATATTTATATAATGGATTATAATTTTGATAAATAATGATTAGATATGAATTATAAGGTAAATCAAAAAAATAAACATCACAAAAAAGGATAAATATAACAGATTTTATATTGAGATGTGAATTGTTCATAGTTGTTAACTTGAAACATTCACATAAAAAAACTATAATAAGGAAATCATTTGAACTATATTAAAAATATTTATGATAAATTGATATTACCATTTCGTAAATAACAAAAAGAATTATATTATTTAAAACATTCCACTATGACCATGCATTTTCATTTTTTGGGGACCTTATTTCTAAAGGTAGATAGTCACTAGGACATTATAGTTAGACATTATGTTGTTCATTGGTCGAGGGGATAAGAATATGGTCACACATCACCCATTTTGGGGTGAATTATTAACTACTTTTAGAATATCATAAACCTTTATAATTCACTCATGAATCATTCCCAGTAATAGTTTCACTTTTGGTTACCACCATGATCGTGATTGATCAAAAACATGTTTTGATATGAGAACATGTACATATCATGGGTCCCCTATCATTCAATTATTTATTGACCATTATTTGTTTAATAAAAAAAACTAGAAAATATAGTGTTTATTTCCAACCAGGTATGTGGTAAGTGTTATGAAGTATGCATCAATACTAAGATTGGGGCCTTCAATGTATGAAAATAAAGGGAATTGGAGCCCTTGTAGTATGTTACTACATAATGGGAATCATAAAAAAATTTATGGTTATTTTAAAAGCATGTATATTTCTAATTTTAATAGAAAAAAATACAAAATGGCTTGGTTAAGGAAATTTAATTTTTTGTGGGAAAGATAGTCCATGAAAGTTAACATCATGAATTAAAGGCATTTAATTTGAATTTTATATTCATTAAATTATAAAATCAAGGATAAAGTTTTATAACAGAAGTTGTTTGAGGATACATACATGAGTTTCCCTTTCTAAAATTTTCTATTTGTTTGTAAGTAAATTAGATACTGTATGGATGTTTCTTACAATCATAACAACCCTAAGGATATATTCTTTTTAATAGATATATAATGGAGAAATGAATCTTATTATTACTCTCATATTCAATATTGTGTCATCATTATAAATGGAAGATTCGTAAATACAATCATTATCGTATATGGAACCCTGTGCCAATTTCATAAGGGGTTGGGGGATTATTATTCTTATCACAAATTAAAATAGTATATTTTGGGAGATACTACTTTCTAAGGGAGGGATGAGATAGTAATGGTATTAGAGTACTATGACTGAAAGTATGGGAGGCTACTTATTTATCAAGTTATAATAATAACCAATACCCAAATATTTCATGTGTTAGGGTTTAAATTCATATTCTCAGACTAGCCAACATTGTTTAATGTCATGTGGTAAGGTCATTTGTGTCTGAACATCAGAAACAAGAAGATATTGAGAATGTATATATATTAGGCTTCCCTATGTGATTCAGTATATAATTTGCTAAATAAATATGAGATGGTGTTATTAAGACTTGCATATATTTGGAATCCACGGTACTAGACTATATCGACGAAGGATACTTGTGTGGCTTACATATATGCTTCTATTGGATTTATAAACAAGTAGATGATTTATATGAAGGCTGGTTTTGGGGTATATTCATAGTAAGACCCCTTTTATATAAATCCACCTCATATTTTGTTATATTAGTAATGTAGATGAGAATGTTAAGGAATTACTCATAGTAGGAGACCCATATTTAGGTATTAAACAAAATATGAGACCTATAGATGGATATTAACCACCAGTATATTTGTCGCATGACAAGGAAGCAACATTGGAAGGGTTTTGGATTAAACCATTTAGGAGGCCTATATTAGGGGCTTACACCTATTAGGAATACTATATTTGGGTCTTACAATTTGGATGAGGCATATAGTTGGGGCTCAAACATAGTAGGTAGTTTGTAGTTCCTATCTCACTCATTAATGAGTTTAGGTGATGGAATAATTAATGGGAACATGGTTAGAGAATCCATCAAAATAGGAGGCCCATATAAATATCCAACCAGTTATGGGACTTTGGAAAATAGATCATCCAGGTATGTGACTTGGAAAAATGAGCTCCAATCCATAGGTCATATATGATGTGGCACTGTTGTATTAATTCTAGGGAGAAGTGGTTCCCAAATATAGTAAAACTAGGTTAATTAAAATAGTATTTATGATATTAATTTGAACTGTCATCAATGTATAGGGATATGAAAAAATGAGTTCCCTAGTATATCAATATTAATGTGGCTTGGTTACCGTGTGGTGGAAACTCAATTAGATGGTCCCCATGTGGTATGATATCATGTTGATGGAATCCAATTCACTACTGGAAAAATGACCTATACCCACGATTCAAAACTGTGGGTATAGCCCCCAAAACCATGGGTATAGGCTATACCCACAGTTTTGGGAACCGTGGGCTGGAACGGCGTCGGTATAGGGGTCACAACCTATAGCCACAGTTTTGGAGAACCGTGGGTATAGGGGGGTCAATGTTTCCAACAATGTTGTTCCAGCGTGGCACATACAGACCCCACGGTTTCAAACCGTGGGGTATTTGAATTCAAAAAATTGCGCAGAGGGGAATCGAACCTGCAACCTCGCAGCGCCTCAAGCCCACGCCCCACCAAGCGACCAACTGGTCTATCGCCACTATTGGTATATATTGATAATTTCATTTTAATATATTAATATAATAGTTATAATCGAAAAGAAAAGCCTTCCGGGTTTCGAACCCGCGCTTCACATTCGCTTCACAGTAACGACGACCAACCAAGCCGACGTCCCAATTGATATATGATTATAATTTTGTTTTCTTATATTAATATATCTGCTATAATCGAAAAATAACAATACACGAGATTTCGAACCCGCGACCTGTGCTGAGGGATGTGAGGGAGTGACCAACTAACCTAAATATTTTATACGATTTAATATTTCGTATCCATATATTTATATTATTTCATATCGTCTTTTCTCCTAAAAAAAATTCGGTCCCGCGTAATTTTTCGTTCCCGCCATAACGCGGGAACGATATACCCACAGTTTTGACAAACCATGGGTATAGGTCTTTGAAAAATATACCACCTATACCCACGGTTTTCAAAAACCGCAGGTATAGGTCTGCAGAACAACACTTATACCCATGGTTTTGCCAAGAACCATGGGTAAAGGGGACCTATACCCATGGTTTTGGAGAATCGTGGGTATAGGTCCCAATACTATCCCTATACCCACGGTTCCCAAAACCGTAGGTATAGGGGGGGCCTATACCCACGGTTCTACATAAAACTGTGGGTATAGACCCATTTTCTAGTAGTGATTGGTTGGAACTAGTGTTTTCCACCACTTAGGTAGTAGAACTAAGGTAATAACACAAGAATAAGAGTGTCCCCGAGGTTGAGGCTTGTATAAATTGAATGTATATTGGTTACCTATATTAAGGGGTTCCCATGTATAAGACCTCGATGAATTCATGAACATAAACATGACATAAAGGGAATTGTGTTCTCTTATATGTAACCATGGTGATGTATTTGTCAGGTGTTATAGTCCTAGAAAAATTAAAACTCATGTATAGTGTATAAGTGGTATGGGTGAATTACCTCCCAAATAATATATTATGAATATTTTTTCTCTATAAGAATACCTCTAGGATGGGTAGGGCATAAGGTACCCTATTATTTCAATAACCAGGTGGTAAGGTGCCCATGTTGTTGACACTATGGTAGTTAGTAATTGAATTAGTGATGATCATGTTTTGATAACAAAGTCATGGGGTTCTCATTTATTAACCCCCAAGTGGTTGTCCACACATGTATTGGAACCCAATTGTTTAAGAACATGGGTTTCAAAACTGAGTATTCAGACACTCAAGTTGTCTACTACATTGGGAAAACATCTAATTAAGAGGGATTAAGATTATAATTTTCTGCCCTTCTTCTTAGAAATTTGTTTTAATGTTTCATATGGTAAAGTTCATTACGAGAATTTGGAATGTAGGGTAAATAATCATTGCGTCAGAGGCCTCGGGTGTCTCATTAATTAATGTCTATTGTAAATGAAATAAAAAGTGTCATTTTATAGGAAACCCCAATATTTCTTTCCAAACTATATTTGTAAGCACATCGGGAACATATGTAGGTACTCTAACATGCAATTATTGGTGTGGGTGGTTACATGAATAGAGTATTGAAAATGAAATTATTGTAATGTGAGGTTTCATTCATGTTATATGGAATACAAGGCTTAGTGCATAGGGCTACTAACATAGAGTAGGGTAAGAAAGGATGAACATCAAATGGTGCATGGTAATGGTAGGGTGTTTGATTTTGTAACTAAGAGGCCATGTGGAAAATTCTAGTGATCAAATAAAAAGTCACATGTGGAGTTCACATGAGTTTAATATCACTAGAATTAGAAAATATCATTCCATATTCAAATGAGAATAATATTTGATTTGGGTGTCCATGATGGATCTAATATAAATCAAATAAATTCATGTGAAATGTAATAAATCTTATTCTATACTATTCCCCCATAGAAATTGTTTTCAATGGACACATGGTGTCTAGGGGATCCTTTAAAATGGTGTTTATAGTTTAGATTTTTTTTTCTTTAGATAGGATTAAATACACAACATATACCTAGTGAGAGTTTCTCACCACCAAACCATTGGATTATAAAATATTTTTCTTTGAATACTGGTTATTTAATGTGAAAGAAGACATGTGGTATATGGAGATCACATTAGTTTCATACTCATGTATAGAGATACCATTATATCATATTTAATATATGTTCTCTATGTGAGGATGATATCTAGTCTTCCATAGCAATGTGTGTGGTAAGTGATTTGTATTGCTGGAAAATGACCCCATATATTTGGATGTTCTCAAAGAGAAATTTCTATAATTTTAATGTGTTATTGGGATCATTGAATCATTATATGAATATCTAGTAAGATTATTAATCGGACTCACTAGTGGGAAGATATTTTCCAATAGGAGGGTATAAACTATTTGACATTGGGCACAAAGATGATAACATCTACTCAAGGTCTTAAAGATTAAGTTGAATAATTTACACAAGGATTTTGGTATCCTAGAATAGAGTTTATAATATAAAAGGAAAACTATATTTATATTTCCAAATACATGTATGGTTGAAGGAATAGAATGTATGTGGTATCTATGGTTGGTTCTAAGAATAGGGATCATGATGTCACTATATATCATATACGAACATGATTAAAGATACAAATTGGAATTAAAAGATCCCTTAAACTATAATTTGATGTGAATAAACCCATTATTTTTATCCTAAATTTGAAATGAACCAATAAACATTATTTTAACCATGAATAATTATTATTATATCACAAACTTATACTACATCATATACATTCATCATATGTTTTGGTTGATATTTTAAAGCGGTAGAAAAACTATTGATAAAAGAAGGCCAGGACTTTCTTATAAAATAAACCTTTTTAGAATGTTTTAGAAACTACATAATCCTTAATAAATATAAAAAATCTCCAAAAAAATTCATAACACATTCTACTCTTCTAGATATATCAAGTGTAATTATTTTATTTATATCCTAGGAAAGTGGAAACTTAATAAAGGTGACATCAAATACCCAGTAAGAGAAAATCATATATAAAAAGATAAGATAAATAAAAATGAAATAAATAATATAGAAATAAGAAAAAAAATGTAAAATAATTACATAAAATTGATTATAGAATCATGAAACAAATCCATTGTTAACAATATAAATAAGTGTTTGGATGGAAATAATTGAATTCATATTAATGGGATGCATAATTACATATATCTTGATCTTTATCATCATGGTATTAATAAAGAAATTATTATTTATAATGAGGAATAACAATGAAATAATTCTTATAATCATGGTCTCAACCTAGATATCATTATTAAATTGTATAGGCATACACAGGATAACAAAAAAAATTCTCATTAGACCAAACCATGCTTTAAAAGGAAATATAATAATAGGTCCCACCCATAACATCATTATTTTTTATTCATTCAAAATAAAAATGATTCTAATATCAATATAATAAATAATAAAATTTCAATAAAAACACATAAGAATTTATATTTAGATATAAACATATAAAATTAAAATACATTATCTATCAACAAATGAGATAACATGTATATAATCAATTCAAAGAAATAACGTTGATAAATAAACAATAAATAATAAATTTCACTAATTAATGCATAAAATTTATGGTTGTAATAGTACAATAAAATATTTCAGTATGTTGTTTTGTAAAAAATAAAAAACGTTAAAAAAATCCATCTAAAAAATGAATTTGGATTTTTCAACAATAAATATACCTAATTTAACATGAGTACTGTAAAATGATATTGACCTGGATGAAAATAATATTCTAAAGAGATAACATAAAATAAAATACTCAATGTCTTGAAAAATATATAATTTTAATATAATGTGTAATATTAGTGGTATATACACCACATAAATGAATGTATGTAAAAATTCAAAACTGTAATGACCCTCCAATTCTCATTGCCTTGAGAGTACAACAAGTCATTACTAGGCCTTAACCGACATCCCCAAGATGCCAAAGGCTAGAAATGAATGATGAACGGTTTCAAATACAAGTTTGGGGACGATTTACCCTTTTAAAAAACCCATAAACCAACCAAGCCGAACCAACATTCACTATATGATGCATGACCAAATGAATGACAACTAAAAAACTTCATTTATGTCAAACCACATCAAAGTACACAAAAATGGAAGGCTAAACCAAACATCAAAGTACATAGCGGAAGAACCACTCAAGAATCTCAAAAGACACCAAAACTCCATGCTCCACAAGATCCAAGCTCCACAACATCTTCCAAGAATCACCACGATCCACTATCAATAAGATGCTTTACCTTTACCTGTGTCCCGGAATACGACATTTACAAAAGAACCAACATTCCAAAGAAGAGGTGAATATAAAACAGAATATGTTTTCCCCAATGACTTCCCTACTCACGCCACTAGGATAGAAGAGTTAGAAAAAATTATATAAATACAGTTTATATAAAACATTTTCTCAAAAGCAGTTTATAACTAAATATAAACAAGTTTCCAAAACCATTCGTAACCAAAAGCATCCAAGAGAAATTGAACCCAGTTTTCCAACAAGTCATTTTTCCAGAAAAATAACCCATCAAGATTTAGAACCATTTCACAAAACATTCCTTTTTGGCATACCCAACCATTTCCACAAACCCATGAAACCAACCATGCATGCTACTTGGAAGAGGGGAGAAGCCATAACCCTTATCCATCCCAACCATGATGGGGGAGACTTCTTACCCTTATCCAACCCAAATGAACATGAATGCTTTATGGGGGAGAGCCCTAGCCCTTATCCATCCTAACACTGATGGGGGAGACTCTTAACCCTTATCCATCCTGAATGCAATATGAATGTTTGACGGGGGGATCCCTAACCCATATCCATCCCAACACTGATGGGGGAGACTCATAAACCTTGTCCTTCCCGAATGCAATATGAAAAAACACCACATCTACCCATTAATCATGACAACACTCCCTTTCAATAAAAACACATTTTTATTGAAAACCATTTCTATCAAAACCATTTCAAATCCAACCCATTTCAATTCCAAACCATTTCAATAAAACTCCCTTTTTATTGAAAACCAATTCCATCATAATCATTTCAATCTCAAACCATTTAAATAAAACACACTTTTTAATTAAAACCCATTTTTCATCAAACCATCTACAATTTCATAAAATCCATAATTTAAAATCAACATTTTAAATTCAACAATCCAAATCACTCTACACAACAATTCACCAAGATTTCACATTCTCATCAAAACCACAAATCATCACTAAAGAAGATTTATCCTATTCTTTTCACAATCAAATCCATTCAAATAAACTAATTTGAATCTAATATAATCAATTCTAATAAGAGGAGTCGAGAGTGAAGTCACCTACCTCAAAGGTTTTGATAAAAACAGTAACAAACAGAGAAAGCACAAGAAAACCCAGTCGATTCACCAAGGATCCTTCTTAGATATCTTATCCTAACCTAACCAAGACAAAATATCATCATGTTTGGCATCCACACACTTAGATCTACCCATAACGGGCACAGATATAAGAAACCAATAGAATAGGACACTACTAGAAATGTTGTTTTTCCCAACGGGTGTTTACCAACGGTTTGCTAAAACTGTTGGGCTTGAAGGATTAAGAAAGCCTTTCCCAACGGTTCACTGAATCCGTTGGGAAAAGCCACCCCTTTGCCAACGGTTTCTTCAAACCGTTGGTAAACGGGTGTGTTAATCACCCTTTTGCCAACGGTTCTGTTGAACCGTTGGGAAAGGGTCCGTAGCATCTCTTTCCCAACGGTTCTTAAAAACCGTTGGGAATTATTTCCCCCAAATCCATCCGCGGGGCTGCTCTCCCCCCTTCGCACAGAAACCTAATTTCATCCGCTCCACCGCTCTCCTCTCGCGAAATCCCCTATCCGAAGAGGTGAAAACCATCTGAAATCAGGTATCTTTTCATTTATACACATATAATTCCATATTTTTATTGTTATTGCTTTAGTATTTTAGTTTTGAGTTATCAATCCACCTCCAGCTCTCTGCTACTCTCCAAATCCCCCATCCGAATAGGTGAAAACCCATTTGAATCATCTCAAATCAAGTAATTTTTTGTTTATAAACATATGGTCCCTTGTCTTTATTATTTTTATTGTTATTGCTCTAGTATTTTAGTTTTAAGTTATCAATCCAGCTGCAGCTCTCTGCTACTCTCGAACTCCCCCATAAGAATAGGTGAAAACCCATCTGAATCATCTCAAATCAGGTAATTTTTTCTTTATACACATATGGTACCTTGTTTTTATTGTTATTGATCTAATATTTTAGTTTTAAGTTTGGATTTTGATGTGATTTCACCGTGTAAAATAGGGAAATGAATAAATATTTTGTTAATTAATTAGTTTCCCCTGGAATATCAGTTGTGTTATAATTTCCATGCTAAATAAATGGGTAATGTAATAAAAGAACTTGAATAAATAAATTGTGGAAGTTGGGGTATGTTGCCTCTATGAGAGGTTTTGTGTTGTGTTTCATTGTATGTTGTAGGCTGTTTTATGGGGATTGAGGTGACCAGTTGGGCTTTTTGATATGTGGGGTTGTAATGTGATGGTTATTGGGCATGGATGTGTCATGTGAAGTTGTATGATAGTGATGATGTGTTGTGGTGTTGTGTCGTGTGGAGGTGTTGTGCGATGAAGTTGTGGTGTATAATGTGGTGAGGTGGTTTTGGTTGTGCGGTGGTTTATGATGTGCAATATTTTTATTGTGATATGTGGTTGTTTTGGTGAGATGGTTGGTCGATGTAACATGGTGTCGATGGTTATTGTGAGATGGTGAGTTATTGTGTGGTGGTTTTATTAGTTTCCTGGTTATCTATGGAATAAATTATGCTGTTAAAACAAAAAAACAAGATATTAAATAAATGAGATGGAATAGAAATGGATGTGTGGTAAATGGATTTAATTAATTTAACATTAAATGAATGGAAAATGTAAGTGTGAATGAAGTGGCTTATAAATGAATGTGAGAAATTCTATGCATCTTGTGTGGTGGTGGTGTGGTTTATGTGTTTTATGGTAGTAGTGAAGTGTGTGATTATGTAGTTAATGTGAACCCATAGGTTGAGTATTTTGTGCTATCTATATATCATGTATTTTTATGTTATTTCTACACATTCCAGGGGGGTGGTATGTCTAGGGTGTGGTGGTGGGGTTGCAGGGGAGGGGGTGTGGGCTGTTTGGGAGGGTGGGTGGGGCTATCCAGGGGGGGTACAGGGTGTCCAGGGGGGTACGGGGGTGGGCGGGCTGTCCACAAGGGTGGACGGGCTGTCCACGGGGGTGGTCAGGCTGTCAAGGAGGGGTGGGCGGGCTGTCCAGGGGGGGTGGGTGGGCTGGCCACGGGGGGTAGGGGTGTCCAGGGGGGGTGGGTGGGCTATCCAAGGGGGTGGGGGCTGTCCATAGGGATAAGGGGTGTCGAGGGGGGTGGGTGGGCTATCCACGGGGGGTGGTTGGGCTGTCTAGGGGGTAGGGGGTGTCCACGGGGGTGGGTGGGTTGTCCACGGGGGTGGGCGGGGCTGTCCACGGGGGTGGGAAAGGTTGTCCACGGGGGTGGGAAAGGCTGTCCACGGGGGTGGGCGGGGCTGTCCAGGGGGTGTGGGATGTCCTGGGGGTCTGGGTGGGGTGTCCTGGTGGGGGAGGGGTGTGTGGGGTGTCCAGGGAGTGGTATGTCTAGGTGGTGGTGGTGGGGTTGCAGGGGAGGGGGTGTAGGCTGTTTAGGAGGGTGGGCGGGGCTATCCCGGGGGGTACGAGGTGTCCAGGGGGGTACGGTGGATTGTCAGATGTTTCTCTAATGATCAAGGAAGGAATGTTTGGAGGACATCACAAGTCCTGACTGGTTGATCCTAGAAGCAATTTCATGATCATAGATGTAATGCCTATAGGGAATCTCTTGATTTTGGTGATCTTCTCCATTTTCATCAAAAGACATGTTTGACACACTGGGAGGGAAACTCTAGAGTCAGTGTGACATGTCTTGAAGGGTGATTTATGTCCATAGTGACATGATTTTAGGACATCACATGACCTAGTTGGTGTGCCTAGAGGGTGTTAAGGGAGCCATCTAACATTCCTGACATTTAATATGAGACTGAGATAATATGTATTGATTCCCCTATATAGAAGGAGATGCATATCTATTGGAAAACATGTAGTCTGTATGGTGAGAATTAAAGGCTTTTCATTACAAGGGTGGCATATTCATGGGTGCCATCTGATTTTATTTGACATGTCAAGGGGACATCAAATGATCAAAATAGGTTTCCAATGGAATGTATTGTGAACATGATGAAATTTTCTAGTGCAATAAAATTTCATAGGTGATGCATGTTATGAACATTAGGATCAACATATATTTCCTTCACCTTAGTCTCCCATATTTTAGTATTTCATCCATCCTTTCATCCCAAATTCCATAGATTTATACATTATTTTATTATATTATGTCTCAAATTATCTAAAATATGTGTTTGATGTTCTTCACGTGACCTATCATAATTCCTTCTCATAATCTATAGTGATCATGGGAAGATCCCATGCATGATTCATGATCACTCAAATTATTCTGCAGATCATACATAATGGAAGCCTTACAGGATGTGAGATGATTATATCTATGAAATCTACTCAGGTACCTGGTGAGGAAGTGCATATTAATTCAAAAAGGTAAATCGCATATGAGGATACCCTACTAATATGGTTATGGGATGAGGCATGCTCTGATGTGATAACACATTAAGTTCTTGTTGGTTTTACATTTTTTCAATAACACATTAGTATGTTTTTTTCACATGTGTAGTTGATACCATGATTATTTTCTTCCTTTATCATTTACTTAAATGTATTTTCTATTAAAGTTCAATCCTATTGAATTGTTTATGACAAAATGACTTATATGAATTCTTTTTATAGAATGGACAGAAGTTGGATGTATGAAACCGATCGTATCTCAAGCGATTTTCAAAACAATTTGGAGAGCTTTATAGATTTTGCATTTCACAATGCTTCAGATAGTGGTCGCATACACTGCCCATGTTCTAATTGTGTTGGTAGACCTTGGTTGAGTCGTGAAGAAGTCAGCTACCACATAACCAAAAATGGTTTTCAAGAAAACTACTTTGTGTGGTATCACAATGGGGTGAAAATGAAATCTCAAATTGGTGATGATCGAAATGAAAGGACTGGAATGGAGAATTTGTTAGATGATCGGTTTCCGTTTATTCGTCATCATGAAAAGGAAAGGATTTCGACTCAAGAAGACGTCGATATGAGGAAAACTGAAGCATCTAGTGAAAATGATGATATTGATAGGGTGAAAAAATTGAATGATGCTGCCACGACTCCAGTATATCGACAATGCGATAAAATGAAAAAGCTGGAATTTTTAATCCGATTGTTTCATAGAAAAACTATGTATGGGATTTCTAATACAGCAATCGATTACATTCTTACCCTCTTGAAGGATTTACTTCCAGATGATGCAGATATTCCCTCAAACCACTATATGGCATGGAAGTTAGTTGAAGAACTTGGATTTTCCAGAAACAAAATTCATGCTTGCCCGAAAGATTACAGTTTATTCTGGGAAGAAACCGCTGAACGAAATGAATGTATAAAATGTGGCACATCCCGCTGGAAGTCAAAATCTGATGGAACACCATCTCGCGTTCCACAGAAAGTAATGTGTCACTTTCCATTGATCCCCAGACTCCAGAATCTTTTTATGTCTGAGGACATATCAATAAAAATGAGATGGCATGATACCGAGAGAAAGAAGACAAATGATGAGTTGGTTTATCCTGCAGATGGATTTGCATGGCAGAGATTTGATGCTCGACATCCTGATTTTGCAGCTGACGTGCGTAATGTGAGGCTGGGTATTTCATGCGACGGTTTTAATCCGTTTGGGCAGATGCTTACTTCACACAGCACATTGCCAGTTTTTATACACATTTATAATCTTCCCCCACGGTTGTGTATGAAAAAATCTTTCACTTTCATGAGTATACTCATATCTGGTCCTTCTGATCCCGGCATTGATATTGATGTATACATGCAACCTTTAATAAAAGAGTTGAAACTTCTTTGGGATGTGGGTGTGCGCACATACGATGCATGTTCGAAAGACATATTTCAGATGCGTTCGGCGCTTATGTGGACGATCAATGGTTTTCCAGCTTATGCAATGATGTCTGGATGGAGCAAGAAGGGAAAACTGTCATGTCCAGTTTGTTTGAAGAATACACGATCCAGAAGACTGAAACATCATTGTAGTTTTAGTTTTATGGGACATCGACGATTTTTTCCAAAGGATCATCCATATAGAATGAATCGTGGAAGATTTGATAATACTATAGAGACCGATGATCCACCTCAGCGTATGTCTGGAACTGATGTGCTTAATGAATTGAAAGATTTCAGTTTTTCATTCGGGAAGGGTCAAATGAAATCTGGAAAGAGAAAGAATGTTTCCACAGAAACCTGTTACAATTGGAGGAAGAGGAGTATCTTTTTTGATTTGCCTTATTGGTCAACCAATTTGCTACGTCATTGCTTAGACATAATGCATATTGAAAAGAATATATGTGAAATGTTGCTTTCAGTTCTTCTAAATGTCATGGGGAAGACAAAAGATGATTTATGATCTCGACGTGACTTGGTGGATTGGGGCATCAGACCAGAATTGCATCTTGTGCGTATCAGTGAAAATAAATGGCAACTTCCATGTGCTTCTTATGTGATGACACCTACTAAAAAAACAATTTTTGGAAGTATTAGAGACTATTAGAGTTCCTGATGGCTATTCAAGCAACATATCTAAACGGGTCAACAGAAGAGAGTTGAAGCTAAAATCTTTGAAGACTCATGATTATGACGTTCTACTGCATGAGTTGCTTCCAATAGCAATCCTTCATCTTTTTTCCAATAATGTAAGGGTGGGTGTTATTCGGTTGTGCCATTTGTTTAGAGATATTTGTGCTAAGAAGTTGTCCAAGTCTTTCTTGCAAAAAATGTTGACAGATGCCCCATTAATTTTGTGTGAGTTGGAGAAAATAATTCCCCCATCATTTTTCACATGCATGCTGCATCTGACTGTCCATATTCCAACTGAAATACTTCTCAGAGGACCTATTTATTTTTGTTGGATGTATCCAACTGAATGAAATATTTCACGGTGGTTTCAGGTCAATCCAAGGTCATCCGCTATGAATTTGACCGTTTGACGCCCGTTTTGGCCGTTTATGACACCAGAACTGCGTTGTCGGTCACCACAGGCACACGGCACGTCCGATTGACATGTCGTCTGCTCGACCACTTCATAAATCACTCACCCGTATTTGTCGTCTGATTTCAGGCCATTTCTAAATCGTTCGGCCCGTTTGGACCACCCTCACATGCGTTTACGAAGCGCGCGCATCACTTAAAATATGAATATTGAGCCGTACCGCGCAAACTGCATGTCCGATTCACATGCCGTCTACGCGTACACGTCACGAATAATAATTAGAATGTTGCACGGTGGTTTCAGGTCAATCCGAGGTCGTCCGCTATGAATTTGACCGTTGGACGCCCGTTTTGGCCGTTTATGATACCAGAACTGCGTTGTCGGTCACCGCGGGCACACGGCACATCCGATTGACGTGCCGTCTGCTCGACCACTTCATAAATCACTCACCCGTATTTTTCGTTGGATTTCAGGCCATTCCAAAATCGTTCAGCCCGTTTGGACCACCATCATGCGCGTTTACGAAGCGCGCACATCACTTAAAACACGAATATTGAGTCGTACCGCGCAAACCGCACGTCTGATTGACATGCCGTCTACGCGTACATGTCACGAATAATAATTAGAATGTTGCACGGTGGTTTCAGGTCAATCCGAGGTCGTCCGCTATGAATTTGATCGTTGGACGCCCGTTTTGGCCGTTTATGACACCAGAACTGCGTTGTCGGTCACCACGGGCACACAGCACGTCCGATTGATGTGCCGTCTACTCGACCACTTCATAAATCACTCACCCGTATTTGTCGTCTGATTTCAGGCCATTCCGAAATCGTTCGGCCCATTTGGACCACCCTCACGCGCGTTTACGAAGCGCGCGCATCACTTAAAACACGAATATTGAGCCGTACCGCGCAAACCGCACGACCGATTGATGTGCCGTCTGCGCGTACACATCACGAATAATAATTAAAATGTTTCACGGTGGTTTCAGCTCAATCTGAGGTCGTCCGCTATGAATTTGACCGTTTGACGCCCGTTTTGGCCGTTTATGACACCAGAACTGCGTTTTTGGTCACCGCGGGCTCATGGCACGTTCAATTGACGTGCCGTCTGTTCGAACACTTCATAAATCACTCACTCGTATTTGTCGTCTGATTTCAGGCCATTACAACTTCGTTCGGCCCGTTTGGACCCCCCTCACGCGCGTTTACGAAGCGCGCGCATCACTTAAAATACGAATATTGAGCCATACCGTGCAAACCACACGTCTGATTGATGTGTCGTCTGCGCGTACACGTCACGAATAATAATTAGAATGTTTCACGGTGGTTTCAGCTCAATATGAGGTCTTCCGCTATGAATTTGACCGTTGGACGCCCGTTTTGGCCGTTTATGACACCAAAACTGCGTTGTCGGTCACCGCGGGCACACGGAACGTCCGATTGACGTGCCGTCTACTCGACCACTTCATAAATCACTCTCTCGTATTTGTCGTCTGATTTTAGGCCATTCCTACTTCGTTCGACCCGTTTGGACCCCCCTCACGCGCGTTTACGAAGCGCGCGCATCACTTAAAACACGAATATTGAGTCGTACCGCGCAAACCGCACGTCCGATTGACGTGCCGTCTGCACGTACACGTCACGAATAATAATTAGAATGTTGCACAGTGGTTTCAGCTCAATCTGGATACGTGGTGTGGCCGGCACCACTCAAAGTGTCCATCTTTTGTTTCAAAAGGACGTCATTTTAAGTGAAAAGCATCAACTGACATACGGAAAACCGACCAAACCCATTCCGAATCTGTTGATAATTTATCCCAACAATCCATGGGTTACATGTGACGTGTACGAGCCAACCCGGGATGAATCTGAGTCGCGGTGTGGCCAGGATAAGTCTATGTGACTCTCTTTTGTTTAAAATGGACACCATTTTAAGTACATACGGAAAAACGACCAAACGGATTCGGTTTCCATTGTAACTTTAGGAGAACGATCCATGGGTCATATGTGACATGTACGAATCATCCCCGCCTCAATCCGACATGCGGTGCGGCTAACACCACTCAAAGTGTCCGTCTTTTGTTTCAAAAGGACGTCATTTTAAGTGAAAGGCATCAACTGACATACGGAAGAACGACCAAACGCATTCGGATTCTATCGATACTTTAGCACAACGATCCATGAGTCATATGTGATGTGTACAAGTCAACCCCGTCTTAATCCGAGACGTGGTGTGGCCGACACCGCTCTAACTCTGTCTCTTTTGTTTAAAATGGACATGATTATAAATGAAAAGAACAACTGGCATACGCAAAACCGACCAAACGCATTCGTAATATTTTGAAATTTATCACAACGGTCCATGGGTCATATGTGACATGTACGAGCCAACCCGGGATGAATCCGAGTCGCGGTGTGGTCAGGATTAGTCTAAGTGTCACTCTTTTGTTTAAAATGGACAACATTTTAAGTACATACGGAAAACCGACCAAACGCATTCGGTTTCCATTTAATCTTTAGGAGAACGATCCATGGGTCATATGTGACATGTACGAATCAACCCCGCCTCAATTGGAGACGTGGTGTGGTCGGCAAAACTCATAGTGTTCGTCTTTTGTTTCAAAAGGACGTCATTTTAAGTGAAAAACATCAACTGGCATACGGAAAACTGACCAAATGAATTTGGATTGTGTCGATACTTTAGCACAATGATCCATGGGTCAAATGTGACGTGTACAAGTCAACCCCGCCTCAATCTGAGGTACGGTGTGGCCGGTATCACTTCAGGTGTATGTATTTTGTTTAAAATGGACATCATTTGAGGTAAAAATATATGGCATAGAAAAAACCGATCAAATTATGAATTGAATTTCGGATTCCACATATAATTGTCATATAAATTTTAAATTGAATTCTATATGAATTATGTACGTTTATAATTACGTTATGAATTATAATTTAATTGTCATCTAAGTGTGGTCGGGACCACTCTAAGTGACTTTCTGTTGTTTAAAATGGACAACATTTTAAGTACATACGGAAAACTGACCAAACGCATTCGGTTTCCATTGAAACTTTAGGAGAACGATCCATGAGTTATATGTGATGTGTAAGAGTCAACGCCATCTCAATCCGAGGCGTAGTGTGGCCGGCACAACTCAAAGTGTATGTCTTTTGTTTCAAAAGGACATCATTTTAAGTGAAAAACATCAACTGACATACGGAAAACCAGCCAAACGCATTCGGATTGGGTTGATACTTTAGGAAAATGATCCATGGGTCATTTGAGACGTGTAAGAGTCAACCCCGTCTAAATCTGAGACGCGGTGTGGCCGGTACCACTCTGACTGTGTCTCTTTTGTTTAAAATGGACAAGATTATAAGTGAAATAAACAACTGACATATGAAAAACTGACCAAACGTATTCGGAATCTGTTGAAAATTTAGGACAACGATTCATGGGTCATATGTTACGTGTAAGAGTCAACCACGCCTCAATCCGAGTCGCGGTTTGGCCGAGACCACTCTAAGTGTATTTATTTTCTTTAAAATGGACTACATTTTAAATTCATACGGAAAACCAACCAAACGCATTCTGATTGTGTTTATATTTTAGCACAACAATCCATGGGTCATTTGTGATGTGTACGAGTTAACCCCGCCTCAATACGAGGCACGGTGTGGCCGACACCATTCAAAGTGTCTCTCTTTTATTTAAAAAACACTTCATTTTAATGAAAACAACAACTGACATACGGAAAACTGACCAAAAAATTTCGGAATATGTTGATACTTTAGGACAACGATCAATGAGTCATTTGTGACGTGTACGAGTTAACCTCGCCTCAATCCGAGGCACAGTGTGACCGGTATCATTCCAGATGTATGTATTTTGTTTAAAATGGATATCATTTCTATTAAAAATATATGGTATATGAAAAACCAATCAAATTATGAATTGATTTCCGGATTCCACATATGATTGTCATCTAAATTTTAAAATGAATTCTAAATGAATTATGTATGTTTATAATTATGTTATGAATTCTACTTTAATTATGGATGTGTATATTTTCAGGATTCATTATATGTGTTGGTTGGTTGGTTTGAATTATTTGTATGTGTTGGTTTGTTCTCTATATGTATGCATTATATGTGTTACAGGTACAATAATTGGATTGAAAAATGAATTGAAAACGAGGGCATAATTGGATTGAAAATTTAATTGAAACCGAGGGTGAATGCCCAAAAACCAGACCTGCTATGAAAATTGCAGGCTGCTGTACAATTTGCACAGCAAAGCCTATGCCAACGGTTTGAAAACCGTTGGCATAGGCTCTATGTAGTTGTTTTTACCAACGGTTCAAGGAACTGTTGGTAAAAACACCCTATCCCAACGGTTTTAAACCGTTGGGATTTCCTGTTGAATGGTTTTTTTTTTACCAACGGTTCATAGAACCGTTGGTAAAAACCTTTCCCAACGGTTTGTAAACTGTTGGGAAAGAAAATTCTCTGTTGATTTCCCAACGGGCCAAACCATTGGGAAAGGCTTTTCCCAACGGTTTTGCAGAACCGTTGGGATAGGTTGATTTTTTCTAACCTACCCCAACGGTTCTCTGTAAACCGTTGGGAAAAGCCTTTGCCAACGGCTTACTTCCCCACGGTTTGCAGAACCGTTGGTATAACATATACCAACGGTTCTGCAGCCTTTCCCAACGGTTCTAAACCGTTGGGAAATGCTGGATTTCCAGTAGTGGGAGAAGTAGATCTAAGTAGATCTGAGAAACCAAACAAGAAAGATCACAGACCTCAAGAATCCAGCTTCGATTCGCCAAGAGAAGCCTTCGAATCGCATCTAGAATGATGGGAGAACCCTCTTTGACCTTAGGAGAAGAAAAATCCCAAGATAGGGCCTCTTAGGAGGAAACAAGAGCAACTTAGAGGAAATAATGCGTGAAATCCACTTTTATATGATCTCATTTAAGTGGTCGCAGGGTTTGAAAAACCGTGCGCTAACCGTGCATTAGCTACTACCTCATCCATCCTTCTTGCACGGTTTTTCTACACGGTTAGACAAACCATGCGCCTCCTATGTGGAAGCTACTTCCTCCAAGACAAACTACACACATTTTTTCCGCACGGTTTAGTCGAACCATGCGCAACCCGTGTGACTTCCCCTTTTTCCTCAAAACTTTATTCCATGTTCTCCCGAATCTCCCATTATTCACCGTTAGATTAAAACCTCTAAAAGCATCAAGAAGGGGTTACATACCAGAATCCGGGGGTACTACATTCTCCCCACCATTGGTCTATCCATCCTTGGAAAGTAGAAAACCTTCACCCAACTGAAATAGTTCTGGCCACTGCTCTTTCATTTCCTTCTCACGTTCTCAAGTCTCTTCCTTAATTTGACAATGCTACCATAAAACCCACACTCGACCGATGATTTTTCCATGAAAGAAATTCACTTGCCTATCCACAATCTGTACCGGGATATATATCAATGAATCATCCGACTCTAGGTCAACGTGATCCCATATTATCACATGATCAAGATCAGGCTGATACTTTTTCAACTGAGATACGTGGAACACATTATACACTGAACTAAACCACGGTGATAATGCCAACCGATATTCCACCTCTCCAACCTGTTCTATTATCTCAAAAGGGCCAATGTATCTAGGATATAACATTCTCTATTTCATGAAATGATGATGTCTAAGACTTGGAGAGATCCTCAAGAAGACATAATCACCCACAACGAACGACAACGGTCTTCGACGGTGATCCGCATAAGATTTCTGAAAACTCTGAGCCATCTTCATCCTCTTTCTAATCAAATGAATCTTATCTATTGTCTCTAGGAAAAGGCTTGGCCTGACTAGTGAAGTTTCACCCGTTTCTACACATCATAGTGGAGAACGACAAGGATGCCCATACGATGATTCAAACGGAGCCATGCGTATCAAGGATTGATAGTTGTTATTGTATGAGAAATCCATTAATGGTATATTATCTTCCCATGAGCCACCAAAATCCATTACACAATCCCACAACTTGTCTTCCAACGTTTGTATTGTCTGCTCTGATTTCCCATCCGTCTGAGGATGATACGTCATGCTCATAGTCAACTGAGTCCCAAGGGCTTGCTGTAAAGTTTTCCAGAAACAAGATGTGAACCTCAGATCTCTATCTAAGACTATAGACACTGCTACACCATGCCTTTTTACCACTTCTCGGATATAGATATTTTAAATTTCTTACACCGTATGAGTTTCACGAATAGGTATGAAATGGGCCGACTTGGTTAGAAGATCCACTATCACCCAAATGGCATCGTGTTTCGGGACCGTTCTTGGAAGATCTGTACCAAAATCCGTTGCTATCTGATCCCAGTTCTCCACTAAGATAGGAAAATATTATAACATACCAGCTGGCCTTTGATGATATGCTTTAACCTGTAAAAAAGTTAAGCACCATGAGACAAGCTCGGCCACTTTCCTTTTCATGCCGCTCCACCAAAACTGCGCCTTCAACGCCTTAAACATCTTATGTGTACCTGGATGTACAACCCATCTTGAATGGTGGTAATCATGAAGGAGTTGTTCCTAGAAAACCATAACTACAACCATATGATCTCTGAAACAAAAAACGGAACCCCCATAAAGTTTCCAGCCATCAATTGTATCCCCACCACTGAGTTTTGAACGTACAACCTAACATTCTGCATCATAGGTTTTTTCTTCTTTGATTATCTTTACTAAATCAGGAACAAGTGTAGCTAAAAGGAAAACAGCAACATCACCTCGGTCTTCACATTCCACATGCATGTCGGCTGTGACCGACATCAACTGCCATTCATCTGAAGCTACCTTCACTAACAGAGCATATAACTTTCTACTCAATGCATCAACCACTAAATTCCCTTTTCATGTTGTGTACATAAAGTCAAAGTCAAACATCTGGAGATAATCCATCCACCTTCTTTGCCTCATATTCAAATCTCGCTGTGAGAAAATGTGTTTCAAACTTTTTTGATCCGTAAACACAGTAAATTTCTCACCAAAGTGGTAATGTCTCCATGTTTTCAAAGTAAGGACGACTGTAGATAAGTCCATATCATGTGTTGGGTAATTTTTCTCATGCACCCTCAACTACCTTGAGCCATAAGAAACGACATGATATCCTTGCATAAGAACACAACCCAACCCAGTTCCCGAGCATCACAATACACCACATACCCCTATCCTGAATCAGGAAAGATCAATATGGGTGCTGATGTAAGATGAACATTCAGTTCCTAAAAAAACTTCTAACATTCTTCTGTCCATTAGAATGGAGCATTCTTCTTTGTCAGAGCTGTCATTGGTGATGCTAGTCGTGATAAATCACACAAAAAGCATCAGTAGTAACCAGCTAGACCAAGAAAACTGCGTATCTCGAACACATTATTCGGTGTTTACCATGAGATAACGACTTCTATTTTTTTAGGATCAACTGAAACGCCTTTCTCGGAAATGACATGGCCCAGGAAAGATACTTCCTGTATCCAAAAATCACACTTTAATAATTTGGAATACAAACGATGATCTCTCAATATTTTAACATTGTTTCCAGGTGCACCTCATGATCAGACCTTGTTTTTGAATACACCAAGACATCATCCACAAACACCACAACAAAAGAATCCAGATATTGCTGAAATATCTCATTCATTAAATCCATGAAGCCCGCTAGTGCATTCATTCGACCGAAAGGCATGACTACATATTCGTAGTGTCCATATCTACTTTTGAAAGTTGTATTTGGAATATCCTCCTTCCGGACATGCAATTAGTGATCTCCTGATCACAAGTCATTCTTGGAGAACCACTAAGCTCCCCTTAATTGATCGAACATATCATTAATGTGTGGAAGTGAATATCTATTCTTTATCGTAACTTGGTTAAGCTTACGATAATCAACACACAGCCAAGGAGTTCCATCTGCCTCTTTCATGAACAAAACGGGTGCTTCCCACAGAGATGTACTTCGTCGAATGAAACCCTTTCTTTCCAACTCCTCTAATTTCATTTTCAATTCTAGTAACTTCATTGGTGTTATCCTATAAGACGGAAGGGAAATAAGACTAGTCCCCAGAAGGATATCAATCGTAATCTCCACTTCTCTTAGAGGTGGTAACCCTAAGAAGTTATTGGGAAAGATATCTTGAAATTGATCCACAACAGCTGGAAAACTCTTATCCTCAATCTCTCGAATTGATGCTAAGGTCAACACTGCCAGTTGGTAAGAGATTGTTCCCACCATTGGTGCCCACAAGCTCTTTGAATCTTTATTTACCATCCTATCTTCTCTGAAGAGATGGTTGATTCCTTCCTCAGTCGTGAAACTAACTATTATCCTATAACAGTCAATGTGATCCTTAACCATTTTTACCTAATCCATACCTAGGATTACGTCATTGAAATCCATGTTCAACATCGAGAGGTCCCATTTTAACTCAACTCCATCAACAGTTATAGCACATGCTCTACACATAAAGGCTTGACATTCTCCTTCACCAAGAAGAGTTTTTATTTTCAAAACAGAAGGCATCATTTCCAGTTTTAAACAAAGCAAGTCAATAGTACCAGAAGCAATAAAGGAATGTTATGCACCAATATCAAAGAGCAATTGAACAAGGGTAGAATTCAAAATAATTTTACCTCTCACCGTAGATGGTCCAGCCTAATCATTGACCATCATCTACTAAGCTTGATACAATTGCTTGGTCACTGCACTATTCTCCTTGTTTCCCTTCTAACATTTCCTTGGTTGAGGATTCATGGTATTTTGAGAATCACCATGGCTAGATCTGTTATGCTGATGAGACTAATTCTACTGTCCACGTCCTGTCAAAGCATATTATTCTTGTGATGCTTGAAGAGTGTCACGCGCCCCCAACCACGGTGCATTCCTACAAGAGCGTTTTAGATTCCCCATCTACTTGTAATTATGACATGATCTAGGTTTCTTCATATAATCTCTCCTTATGTGGTCAAGAGAACCACATTGAAAACAACCTGCTCTAATCTGGGGTCGTGGAGGAAGGTTCATTGATCCCGCCGCCTGATTTTGATTTCAAATTTCACTTTGGAAATATGTGTCCCTTTTCCTCTTGTTCCCAACAGTTGAGTTCCCACCATTTCCTATAGGTATCAACATGCCTCCTCCCATCGATCCTGAGATATCACGTTCCGCAACAGACGCTCTATTCACCATTTCTGTATAATCCATAATAAAGAAAACTGCAATCTTCGATCGAATATCCTACCTTAGCCCCGATTCGAAGATGTGTGCCTTCAACGACACACTTGCCACAACCTCTGGTTTAAAATAGACTAACTTCATGAATTTACCATCATACCCTGTGATAGAGAGACTATCTTGTTTGAGGCTAAAGAAGTGTGTCATTTTCTAGATCTTGAACGTGTGAGGATAGAATTGTTTGTTGAACAATTATTCAAAATCCTCCCATGTAAGGCCTTCATCCAATTTAGCATGCAGCTCTAAATTGTACCATTTATGTGCAAGATCCTTGATCATATATATCTCCAACTTGACCTTGAGGTCTAATGGTGTGCCGATGAAATCAAAGATACAATTCATCCTACTTAGCCACACCTCTGCCTTTTCGGGTTCAACATCACCCAGAAAGTCTGGTTGATTCTGCTTCATGAATTGGATGGTTTGATCCACATGCCTTGGTTCATTCCTCTAGTTCCCCATACCCACAGTATGAAAATCATGGACAATACTTTGATCTATCTCTTGGTTTACACGTGGTTCTGGTGCAACCACGTTTTATGCAGCTTCTGCGGGTTGCTTTCAACGATGCCTACCGGGTGCCATTTTCAAAACCAACAAAAAACTCTGTCAAACTTACTCTCTAGCAACTGATGGCTTAGCATTCAAATTCTATCACATCATCTATCACAACATTGATTTTTCAAAAACAACCTTTTTCCATGTTAAACCATTTTTGAAAACATTCAACATTATCTTTTGAAATCAATTCAAATTTAGAATACACCAAATACCATGTTTTCAAAGTCTTTCACTTGAAAACAATTTCTGCATTTTTCAAAAATTGGAACCATGCACAAAATCCTTACTCATTCCTCACAATGAGATATGAAATCCTAGTGGGAAGTCATTCCTCTACAATTCATGTCCAGCTCCTCTCATTGGCTAAACCCATGACAATGAGATTTCCAACATTCTACAAGTGTATCCAAAACACTTATGTACCCAACACCCTGGTAACATGAAGTTAAGCATAAACCGGTTAGCTACGTACATTAATGCTATACATTTCATGTTCCGAAAATCCTACTCATGTCTATGATTTTGATCTAATGAATAGACAAGAATGAATTTCAACTCCAATACCAAGAACATCGATGACCACATGTTAGTCAAGGACTGAACAAGCTGATACCATTTGTAATGACCCGCAAATTCTCATTGTCTTGAGAGTACATAGAGTCATTACTAGGCCTTAAGCGATATTCCCAAGATACCAAAGGCTGGAAATAAATGCCTAAGGGTTTAAAATACAAGTTGGGGGATAATTTACCCTTTAAAAAACCCATAAACCAACCAAGAATAACCAACATTCACTATATGATGCATGAAAAAATGAATGAAAACTAAACAACTTCATTTATGAAAAACCACATCAAAGTACACAATAGTGGAAGACCAAACCAAAAAATCAAAGTACAGAGTGGAAGAACCACTCAAGACTCTCAAAAGACACCAAAACTCCATGCTCTAAAAGCTCCAAGCTCCACAAAATCTCCCAAGAATCACCACGTGCCACTAGCAATAAGATGCTTTACCTTTACCTGTGTCTTAGAATAGGACATATGCAAAAGCACCAACGTTCGAAATAAGGGGTGAGAGTAAAACTCAATAGGTTTTCCCTAATGACCTCCCTACTCATTCCACTAGGATAGAAGAGTTAGCAACAATTATATAAAAGAATTTTATATAAAACATTTTTTCAAAAGCAGTTTTTAACTAAATATAAACAAGTTTCCAAAACAATTCGCAACCAAAAGCATCCAATAGAAATTGAAACTAGTTTTCCAACAAGTCATTTTTCTAGAAAAATAACAAATCAAGATTTAGAACCATTTCACAAAAAATTCCTTTTTGGCAAACCCAGCCATTTCCACAAACCCATACAACCAACCATGCATGCTACTTGGAAGAGGGGAGAAGCCCTAACCCTTATCCATCGCAACTATGATGGGGGAGACTTCTTATCCTTATCCAACACAAATTCACATGAATGCTTGATAGGGGAGATCCCTAACCATTATCCATCCCAACACTGATGGGGGAGACTCCTAACCCTTATCCGTCCTAAATGCAATATGAATGTTTTACGGGGGAGAGCCCTAACCCTTATCTATCCCAACACTGATGCAGGAGACTCCTAACCCTTGTCCGTCCTGAATGCAATATGAACGCACACCATATCTTCCCATCAATCATTCCTATACACCTTTTCAATAAAACACTTTTTTATTGAAAACCTTTTTCATCAAAACCATTTCAAAGCCAAACCATTTCAATCCCGAACCATTTCAATAAAACTCTCTTTTTATTGAAAACCAATTCCATCAAATTAATTTCAATCTCAATCCATTTAAATAAAACACCCTTTTTATTGAAAACCCATTTTTCATCAAACCATCTACAATTTCAGCATATCCATAATTTGAAATCAACATTTTAAATTCAGCAATCCAAGTCACTCTACACAACAATTCACCAAGATTTCACAATCTCATAAAAACCATAAATAATCACTAAATAAAATTTAGTCTATGATTTTCACAATAAAATCAATTCAGATAAACCAATTTGAATCTAAGACAATCAATTATAACAAGTGGAGTATAGAGTGAATCCACCTACCTCAATGGTTTTGACGAAAACCCTAACAAATGGAGAACGCACAAGAAAACTCGGATGATTCACCAATGATCCTCCTTATATCTCTTCTCCTAACACAACCAAGATCAAATCTCATCATTTTTGGTATCCACACACATAGATCTACCCATAATGGGTGTTGATCTAAGAAACTGAGAGAAGAGGAGAAGTATTTCTAAGTAGATCTGAAAAAGCAAACAAGAACGATCACATACCTCAAGAATATGGCTTCGATTCTACATTATAAGCCTTCGGATAACCTCCGGAATGATGGGAGAACCCTCTTTGACCTTAGGAGAAGAAAAATCCCGAGTTAGGGCTGCTTAAGAGGAAACACGTGCCACTTAGAGGCAAAAACAAGTGAGATCCACTTTTATAGGATCTCATTTCAGTGGCCGCACAGTTAGTTCGCACGGTTTGACAAACTGTGTGTTAGCTACTGCATCAGCCATCCTTCTCACACGGTTTGGCCATGGGGTTAGACAAACCATGCGCCGCCCATGTGGAATCTACTGCCTCCAAGACCAACTACACACTGTTTGGCTGCACGGTTTAGAAAAACTGTGTGCTCCCTGTGTGACTTCCCCTTTTTCCTCAAAACTTCATTCCAAGTTCTCCCGACTATCCCATTCTTCACTGTTAACTTTAGAACCACTAATAGAATCAAGAAAGGGTTATATACCAGAAACTGGGGGTAATACATTAGTCATTACAAACCCTTAAGTGACATCCCCAAGATACCAAATGCTGGCAATAAATGCCGAAGGGTTTAAAATACAAGTTGGGGGATGATTTACCCTTTAAGAAAAATCAATAAACCAACCAAGCATAACCAACATTCAATATATGAAGCTTGAAAAAATTAATGACAACAAAACCACTTCATTTATGAAAAACCACATCAATGTACACAACAGTGAAAGAACAAACCAAACATTAAAGTACACAGTAGAAGAACCACTCAAGACTCTGAAAATACACTGAAACTCTATGCTCCACAAGCTCCTAGCTCCACAACATCTTCCAAGAATCACCACGAGCCACTTTCAATAAGATGCTTTACCTTTACCTGTGTCCTGGAATACGACATCTGGAAAAGCACCAACGTGCCTAAGAATGGGTGAGTATAAAACTCAGTAGGTTTTCCCCAATGACTTCCCTACTCACGCCACTAGGATAGAAGAGTTAACAATAATAATATAAAAACATTTTATATAAAACATTTTCTCAAAAGAATTTTATAACTTAATATAAACAAGTTTCCAAAACCATTCGTAACCAAAATCATCCAAGAGAAATGGAAACTAGTTTTCCAACAAGTCATTTTTCTAGAAAAATAACCAATCAATATTTAGAACCATTTCACAAAGCATTCTTTTTTTGGAATACCCAACCATTTCCACAAACTCATGCAACCAACCATGCATGCTACATGGAAGAGGGGAGAATCCCTAACCCTTATCCATCACAACCATGATGGGGGAGACTTCTTACCCTTATCCAACCCAAATGCACATGAATTCTTGACGAGGGTGATCCCTAACCCTTATCAATCCCAGAACTTATGGGGGAGACTCCTAACCCTTATTCATCCCAAATACAATATGAATGTTTGATGAGGGAGAGTCATGACCCTTATTCATCCCAACACTGATGGGGGACACTCTTAACCATTTTCCATCCCGAATGAAAAATGAACACACACCACATCTGCCCATCAATCATGCCAAAACACCCTTTCAATAAAAACACATTTTTATTGGAAACCATTTCCGTCAAAACCATTTCAACTCCAAACCATTTAAATTCTGAACCATATCAATAAAACTTCCATTTTATTGAAAACCAATTCCATCAAAGTCATTTCAATATTGAACCATTTCAATAAAACACCTTTTTTATTGAAAACCCATTTTTCATCAAACCATCTACAATTTCATCAAATCCATAATTTAAAATCAACATTTTAAATTCAACAAGCCAAATCACTTTGCACAACAATTCAATAAGATTTTACAATCTCATCAAAACCATAAATCATCACTAAAGAAGATTTATTCTATGATTTTCATAATCAAATCCATTAAAATAAACCAATTTGAATCTAAGTCAATCAATTCTAACAATAGGAGTTGAGAGTAAATCCACCTACCTCAAAGTTTTTGACGAAAACCCTGACAAATGGAGAATGCACAAGAAAACCCGGTCGATTCCCCAAGGATACTCCTTATATATCTTCTCCTAACACAACCAAGACCAAATCTCATCATGTTTGGCATCCACACACTTAGATATACCCATAACAGGCGTAGATATAAGAAACTGAGAGAAGAGGAGAAGCATACTTAAGTAGATCTGAGAAACCACACAAGAACGATCACATACCTCAAGAATCCGGCGTCGATTCTCCAAGAAAAGCCTTCAGATCACCTCCGGAATGATGGTAGAACCCTCTTAGACCTTAGGAGAAGAAAAATCCTGAATTAGAGCCGCTTAGAAGGAATGATGATCCACTTAGAGGCAAAAACGCGTGAGATCCACTTTTATAGGATCTCATTTAAGTGGTCGTACGGTCAGTTCGCACAGTTTGACAAACCGTGCGCTAACCATTCATTATATACTTCCTTGATCATCCTTCTCGCACGGTTTGGCCACACGGTTAGACAAACTGTACACCGCCCCTGCGAAAACTACTTCCTCCAAGACTAACTACGCACGGTTTGGACGCATGGTTTAGACAAACCGTGCACAACCCGTGCGACTTCCCCTTTTCCCTCAAAACTTCATTCCAAGTTCTCCCAACTCTACCATTCGTCACCGTTAACTTTAAAACCACTAAAATAATCAAGAAAGGGTTACATACCAGAAACCAGGGGTACTACAAAAACATATCCAAATGAAGAAAATTTTGAAATGAAATGCTTATGAATTTGATAGCTATTAATCCAAATACCAAGAAATATATATGTTGAAATTGATATTAAAATACAAAAACTAAAGTTTTATAATGATTTAATATATCAAATAGGATCTATATAATAAATATAAAACGAATCGGGTGCATAATACCAAACATGACTCAATGAATGGAATTTTTTATGAAATAACAGTTATGCTTATGGTAATGTGAGAATAAAAATAGTATGAGAAAGATATAGTGAAATTAAAATATAATGAAATTAAATATATTCAATATCTATTAGTTCAATAGTTAATTTTACTCACTATGTAAAAAAATATAGCGTGTCATTTCAAACTTCTCTCATGGAATTGAAAATAAATCAAATTAACAAATTGAGCTTTTGGAATTTTTTAAACAAACACCATAAATGATAGAATATCCAATTTAAAATTAAATATCATGAGTAATGAGAGAATAATGATGAAAATTTTAAAATGGAATGAAGGAAACCGTAATATTGGGAACATTGTATCTATGATAAATATGGCCCAAGGAATTGAAATTTGACACAAAATAACCTTATGGATTTTTTATCAATCTAATTGAAACATCTAGAATAGTAGAATAATATATTGATTTTTAAATCCCATATAATACATCAAAATAATTATATATTAACTTCTTGTACAATATAAAAAAATAAAAAAAATAAAAAATAGGTATATTAAAATTATTTCTGAATAAAGTTAATTTTAGATGCAAAAACCTATACCTCAATTTTGTATTATTCAGAATATGCTATAACCTCTTATATAACCAAAATTTATACCTACATGAATAATTTGAAAACAAATAATAATATATAAAATTTTATTTAATTTCATTATATCCATCCATTATAAAAATAATAATCAATTATACCTTTTTTTTATCGAGTCATAAAAAATTTTATTGTTTGTTTTGTACCAATATCATGTGATGGGTTAGATTATTTTATTTGTAATAATTTAAAAATTATGAAATAATAAATGATACTATCACTATTTTTTACAATAATTCATCATATCAAATTATAATTTATTTAATGATAAATGTATGGTTGTTCAAAATAAAAAATATGAAGAACAAGTTTCGTCTTGTTAAATGATCAAAACATAATAAATTATTGACTATATTAAATTATATTAAACTACTATAGATTCTTAAAAATATCATTAATAAATTTTTGTTACATTATATTATAATTATATAACATTGTTTAATCATTCATGACATAAAAATTATATCATCATTCATGAATGTTGTAAAACTAAACCAATGAGGTCAAATTCTAATAATTTTATGCATAAGTGCATGCTTTCATATAATGGAAAAATAACAATTAAATAATCTTAAACATTTAATAAATATTTTTTAACTTCATTAATATTATTATTAGAACTATCTATGCAGGGCAGTGATGGAAAATGAAAATAATCAATTTTAGAGATGATAGTCCACACATATGCATGATTAATAATTTTATTTCTCAGTGAATGGGATAGAATGAAGGCATGTGATAAATTATAATTTAATACTAATAATTTTGACATATTAAAAATATTTATTCCTAAAATATATCTGTATTTCCAATAATGATCTATAATGATGAAAAATTATGTATATCACTTTGTTGTGGCAGTAGTCTACACGTATGCACCATCGATGTTGGTTTGTTTTTTGTTAGAGGATGGGAAGGATTATGTAATGGTTTATAAATTAATGAAATAAAATTTAATATTATTATTGGTATTGGTTAAATTAATTTAGAGTTTCTAGACTATTTTTAGATGAGGGTTAATAATAAAAGATTAAGGAGTAATAAATATTAACATTGAGAACATCATATGTTTCATGGAAATAACCATGGAAATTTTGGTCTTATGATATCTAAATAAGACCAGAGGATTATGTATATGAGATAATATTAATGGAAGAGAAAATGGAATATTTTTAGGATTTAATTTGAATTTATGTTTTTTTAATTAAGTGGTTTCAACATTAATATATTACATGTTAATAAAATTGTAATTTTGGGAGTACACTTTACTTTTTAATGATATAATGTTTATATAGAGGTTAAAAGATATAAAAGTGTAAAATAATGTGTTTTGAGGTAAGATAATGTCAATGATATCTCTATATAATGAACCATTATTTATATACACAAATATTTCATTTATTTAAATAGAAAATTAATATATAAAAATATATTCCATTTCATGAACTGCACATGTATATAGTCATTGGAAATTAGATATATAGTAATATTATGTTATGAATGTACTTAAACATATCAAAAAATAGTTTCCCACATATTAATCTTCACAAGAATACCTAAAAATAATTTCCTTCAATTCCTAGGGAATGGAAACATTAGAAGAGGGTGAGCTTAGATACTTAGTAAAGTTAAAATGTTAAACCAAAAATCATTAAATAATCATTACATGTGTATAAATTTATAAGGACAAAAATACATTATTTGAAAATTATACCATTTATATCTAATATAATTTTCTTTATTCATAGAATAAATATTTGAATTTTATATGACAAGAATCATAAAATAATCAAAGAACATAATCCATGGGAGTGTAACATGGAATTGTGGAATACACATATAAAATCAATTATTTATTATTTTAAGGCTCTGTTTTAGTACTATCATAGTTTCATGGGTTCAATATGCAACGATAATAGTACTCAAGGATCAATCCCATGACCATCATTGTGGAAAAGTCCCATAATGATCTCAGTTCGCTCCACATTCTATCCCTCTCTATCTCAAGAGAAATATACTATTAACCAATGCATTAGAGAGAGATTTAGGTCTCTCCCAATACAAAATGAAAACCATTAATATGTGTTCTATATTAATATAAATAATTCCTCATATTATAGTCCAATAAATAAAATGATTTACATAAACATTTCATCATAAGATAACACCAAGAAAAAGATGCTTGATTCATAAAAATTATTCCATAATACAAATACACCATTCAAAAAAACAAGGATGTTATCCTTGGTTCATATAACCTATCAAGTGTAATTCACATAAAATAATTATATCTATAATATAAAATTATTTTTAAATATCACTTGAAATTTTTATTTAGGAAGATATATATTCTATTTTGAAATAATTATATTTAAGAATATGTGAAATTATAAATGAAAAAATTTCCTTGAAAATAACATTTAAATATTATAAATTATGATTCAAATCATTAAAGAATTTCCATGTAAATAAAACATTAATCTTCTATATAATTTTAAAAAACATTCCTTCCTTATTTTTTCATAAAAAGTCTGAAAACCCCCCATTTTAAAAAAGACAAAAATATTCCTTTCAAACCATTTTATAAAAAGGCTAAAATTGGTAGACACGATTTTGAATAATTTTATAAGAATAATAAAATCTATTTTCAAAACATTTTTATAATTCATGAACATGATAGATAAATATTAACCTGATAATACATAGACACAACAATATTAATTGATGATGAGATTGTGAAATAAAACCTTGCCTTAGGACTCGACATTCTTTATTTACATTAAAACCTCTTATAAAGAAAATATGAGTTGAATATATAGTAATTACATAATAATATATCTATAATACCATTTATAATTTATTTATAACAATTTATCAATATTTATAAATAATTTTTTATTAAATTCAGTGTTCCATGTGATAATTGTTTCGGTTCGATATTCTTGTTCATTATATTTTGATCATGGTAAAGTCATTTAAAAATATGTATAATGTTATTAAAATCATATTTATCTCTTATATACTTAATAATAATCATTCAAAAATAAGAGATAGATAAATGAAGTACATTGTTCAGGGAAAGGGTTGGCAATACGTACGCTTGAACGGTGTTCCCATTTCTTCATTTAATGGAATGAAACAAAGGTAAATAATGATGAAAAATTTAATGAATCATAATTATGTTATATATATTATTTATGTTCATCAAATATAGCCTTATTACCAAACCTATGAAATAAAAATTAAATCGCATCAGACCATGGATATTGTAGTCCATACATATGCACGAGTGACATTATACTTTCCAAAAAATGGATGGTAAGTAGTTAGACATAATATTATCATTCAGGAATATAATTAAATCATTAATATCATATATAATCATTACTCCAATGATATTACCCATGCATAAAATGTGTCGGCGAAAAATTAATTATATCACTACTTGGAGACGATAAGACATAGGTACACACAAGTGACAATTACACTTATTATTTGATGGGAATGAGGATGAATAATGTTGTAATCATAATAAAACAACATTAACCAATGATTATGTTACTAAATTTTTTATTTCATGATGAATATATTCTATTTAGAAGAGGTAATAAATATTATGAAATGAAACTAATTGGTTTATGTGATGGCATCTTCTTAGAAATGGAATTCATTAAAATCTCTTATAAATGGATATAAGGATGGTCTTTTGGGAATACAAAAACCTCCAGAATGTGTCTATTGAACTGAATTAGTGATTTTATTTGAGAATGGTTGAGCTAAAAGTATCAGTGTTTTGTATTGAATTTTAGGTGGCGATTCCCTTTTATAATTGAAGTTAGTAGGAAGAAGATAATTTATCAAAATAATAATTGAAAATAAGTCATCAATTTTCACTTGTTTGTGATTGTTATTATTTTTAAATAAATTTTAAAAAAATTATTTTTCAAAAAAAATCTACAGTGCCAATTTCAACAATATTCGTTATATTTACATTAATAACATCAATTATACCATTAAAATTTAAAAAATTATTTTTTAACATCCCAAAAATGTAATTTTATTCTTTAAAATCCATAGATCACTTTAATTATCTTATAATTATTTTAATCTTTTTAATATCATTTATTTGAATTTTCCATTAATTAAATAATTAAAAATTGGTATTCCATAAGTATTTATGGTAATTATTTAATTCCTAAAATTAAAAATAAACTACCAACATGAATATTGTTTCATTAGGAATAAATATTATATTTATATATGTTCATGAACACTTAAATTATATTTAAAACTAAGAGAGTGACATTTTTTCACTTTGGTTTAAATAATATATGGTTCATTTTAATGGAAATGTATCTTTTAAATAAAAAATATAAAACCTTATGTTTGAAGGATCTAATTAAATTCATCCATTAATAATTAGGATACAGTATTATGGCCATATCTCAAATTTATATCCAGATTTTCCAAATTAACTGTTTACTGAGGTGATATTTTTAACATTATTACTATTCATATTGAATGAAAATAAAAAATTATGAGAAAAAATACATTCAAATTCTAAATATTTTATTTTATTTTATAATTGAACACCGATAAAATGAAAAAATTTATTTAATATTATGTTCATAAAATGTGAATAAACCTACTTTTTATAAAAATAAATTTTTAAAACCAATATTAGATTAATTCATATTCTTTAATTAATGAATATATTATTTTTATTGTTTGAAAAAATTGATAAAGTAAAAAAGATTTATATTTTATTAAAATATTTTACGACTTCGGATAATTTTTTTATAATTCTTTAAACACATAAAACAATGTTTTCAGAAAACTGTCTATCTTATTTTAAAATATTTTATTTTTTTAATTATAATCATTTGACAACAATTCAATTCATTTTATAAATCTATAGACCATTTAATTTTCATAAATTATTAATAGATTTATATACACTCTAGTATAACAGCTAGATGATAATGGACAAAAAATATTTTAATATTGATAAGTGGTTCATTAAAACACGATATTTCATGCAATGCAAGCTATTAAAGAAATACCATTATATAAAAAATCAGTTTCATAAAAATCCAAGGGTGATACATAATACTCCCATGAATATGAATTATTCTATCAAAATTAACCACCTAGATACAAATTAATGAGGATACCTATGGCTTATCAAATCCTCTAGTTCCTACATAGCTTCATTAAATTTGTTGTTTCACCAAACATATTAACCATGTGAGTGGTCTCATTTCATAGGAAATTCTCAATATGATTTAGAATTTATTCCAATTGTTCTTCATAATAATGAACATTATCCAAAGGCATGGCCTAAATGTTTATTACATGTGAAGGATCATGTATATAATTCCTATTGAGTGACACATTTAACACATCATGATCTAGTGAGGGATTTGGTGGAAGATTCGATCGATATTATACAATCCAAATATGATCAAGAATTTCAAAATGAATGATATACCTAGGGATTTGGTTTCACTTCATTTCAAATCTCTTCAGCATATTCTTTTTTGATATTTGTAGATATACATTTTCACTAACTTCTAACTCTATAATTTTTGTATGATTTTCATCATAACATTTTTGTGGACTCTGAGATACTTCTATATAATATTAAATGGATCTAACTATTTCTTCCATTTACTCAACTAGATCATGTTCCAATATATTTCTTTCCCCAAACGCATTCTACCATGTTGGAGTTCTTCACATCATACTATAGAGGGATTCATAAGGAGCTATCTGAATACTGGAATGAATGATGTTGTTGTATGAAAATTCATCCAAAGGAAGGTTTTGATACCAAAAAACCATTTAAACCCATAGATAATGATATAAATATTTCTTATAGATTTTTAGTGGTCCTAAATGACTAAAAATAATTCTAAGGACAACATGAAGTACAGAAACATAACTATATATCTAGAGCTTGCCAAAAAAAATCTAAAAAATAGAGGTAATCCTGTGACCCCAATCTAATACACTATTTATTGGTACTCCAACAAATATTACAACTTCGTTAATATTTATTCTGGCCAGATGATAAATAGAGAAGTCATCTATGAGAGAAATTATGTTTTCTAAATTCGTAAGTTCATTCAGTATAACCCATACAAAATTATAAGATTTAGATGTTTTGGGGAGACCGATGACAAAATCCATGATGATAGTTTTACATTTACTTTTAGGAATGGTAAATGGTTGTGACGTCCCCTTTGACATCTATCTCTCATCTTTAACATTACTAAAAATCCATTCGTTAATAAACATACTCTATAATATCTCTCTTTATTCAATCCCACCAGAAATACAATTTCACATCTTTATGAATCTTTTTTACATATATGATTAATCTATAATGATGAAAAATGAGCCTCATCCAATAAAACCTTCTCCAATTTTGGTATGGATGGGACACATACATAGCTTCTAAAACTTATCATTCCATAAAAATAATGATTGAACTTTGGAACATTTTTCACCATCCATTTTTGCTTTTATCCTCCTCGTGAGCCTATTTCATCTTCACATGGATAGATAGTTGAACAATCATTTGAGCCAGATAAGATTTATCACCTTCAATTAATATTTTTAAGAATTTACTTCATAAATACATAAATATTGGATATATTATGACCCTCATCGTTTATATTATTTCATGGTAATTCATTCAATAATGCTTCTACCCAATTGTTATCTTTACCATTATTGTAATTCAATGATAATTCATAATCTTTATTCAACTCCATCCATCTTATTTGGAATATGTTATACTCTTTTTTAGGGAAGATATAATTTAATATTTTGTGATGTGTGTATATATCCCAATTTTCCCCATATATTTAATATCTCAATATATTTTATAAAAAATTTCAACATATAACTATAAATCTGGAATTGTATAATCGTACTCATGGACCTTCAATTAGTGTGAAGCATAAGATACCAGTACATCATTTTTTAAGAGAACACATATGAGTCCCTTATTTGATGAATCACTATAGATCACAACACATACATCACTATATGATAGTCTAACCACAGGTGCACTGATATTTGAATATATTTAAATAATTTCTATAAATAATATGAAAAAATAATTATGATTTTTTATAATGACTCTACTCATTATACTATAAATATAGTGGGGGAATTAGTAATACCAAAAATAATCACTATAAATTTGTAAAGACCCAGAAATTCCATGGAAAAGTTTTTCTTAAATTCTTGGGAATTTTACAAGTTTGCAGTTTTTGAAGGCGCTTGATTTTGAGGCCTGGTGTGCCCATAATCAATTTCTGAAGTTTTGTTTGGGTACGTTCAGTAAACGTACAAGTGGAATTTTATATCTTTTGAACCTATGGTTGGAAATAAAATCTGAGGGCACCATTGAACTCACAGCACCGGTATTCGCTTAAGGAGACCTTCACCGCAGTTGCATTTTAACGAGAATGGATGTTAATTTTTGGGGTTTCTAAATAAAATTAAAAAAAATATGTGTATCATATTTTTATTTGATTGGTTATTAAAAACACCATGTAAATATTAGTGGTGGGGCCCACCACACCCTAACCTCCCATGGGAGGATGTTTTTAGGGGGGGTCCCACCTGAACCATTTAGCTCCTCTAACCTCACCTTTTAACACTTTGAGATATCCATAAATGGGGGAAACTCTTGGACTTCCCCCATAATTGAGCCAACCCTCTTTTTATTTATTTCTAACTCTTCCACTCCTCTTTTTTTGAATTTGAACCATTCCATTCATTGATTAGGTGATTTTTTTTCATTTAATTAAAATAGAGTAATTCTAATTGTTGTACCAACAAAATAATAGACAATTCATCTATTATTTTTGGGTTGGGCATTTTCTTTGGGAGATATTTGGAGTTCATGGAGAACGACTTATTCCAATGAAGAAAACCCCTCATCTCTGAAGAATGTTGAGCATAAACTTCTTCCTTATTCAACCATGGAAAGTACGGGAAGCACCGTCACCCATGAAATACACCGACAACATCATTTTGACTCGTCTTCTTTGAGATTTTCCTCCTCCAACATTTTCAGAACGACATCCATCTCTCGCGACGTCCATCTTCCATGACTCCATCGTTGATCACTGAAATCAAGGTAGGGGTTTGTTTTGATTAAACTAAATCCTTGTTCCTCATTGTTCATTTTGGTTTGATGTTGGCCAATTATTATCACCTAATGTGGAGGACGCGATCCGAACAAACGTTCCCCGACGTCCCTCCATTGGTTCTTATTTGGTTGGTGATGGTGGTGGTGCAGTGGCACCACTAGAAGAGATAACCGTCAGAGGAATGGAGGCGCAAGGGTCACCAGGTTGCTGAAGGGGTGCGGAGCCGTCACGCCGTGCAAAGAACCGGGTCGTGGCCAAGCGGGACGTGGCGGCACCCAAGGGGCGCGGTGCCATTGCACCATGCCGGAGGAAGGGGGACATGGCCAAGAGGGTCACAGTGGATGAAAGCGGTGCGGCACCAGCGTGCCGCGCCAGATAAGACCCACGGCCAAAGACCGCGGCAGACAGAGGGCGGCCGGTTGAGCGGTGCTCCACAAGGCGGGACCGGAAGGGTACCACGGTTTCTTCGGAAGCTGGGGTGTGCGTGGCTGGATGGGCTGCACGGCATGGCCGGCTGGGCCGTGCTACCCGCCGGCCGTGGCCCACCGGCTAGGCCTCACGTCTAGCCGGGCCCGGCCGCCTCCAGGCCGGGCCACCATCGGACCGGGTCAGAACCGCGGATTGGGTCGGACCCCTGTCCAGACCTGTTTAACCTGAAATCGCCAATTCATCCGTATTTTGTGCTACGGGTCTCTGAACGACAAAAATATCTACGACGACGGAAGGCTTAGAATATGATGGATCTTTTGGCATACCTCGCATGAGGTTTGGATGCATTTGGTGTACGGTCGGGTTGGTTTGAACCTAAAACCCAACCGGACACATGGAATGGAAATACCAATAACTTACAGACTGGATGTCCGATTGGTGTGTCGTCTATCGCAATGAGTTCCTTATGATGAGATGGAACTGTGCAATACATCAAAAAAAGAATTTGTGGTAGTTGATATATCTACACTTAGCTCGAGGAGTGAACCCTCCTGGATTCGAGCGTACTGTGTGTGGAAACTATAGGTATGGCTGCGACCGAGATAACAGGATCCTTCGTGGGTTCTACTACGACTATACTATACCAGGATCCTCTGTGGGTTCAATTGCAATGACTTATGTAGTGGGATCCTCCCTGGGTTCCACAGCGATGACTTCTGTACTGGGATCCTCTATGGGTTCGACAGCTAAGACTTCTGTACCAGGATCCTATGTGGGTTCGATAGTGCTGATACTGTTCTAGGATCCTATGTGGGTTCGACAAAGGAGAGGATTCAATGGCTACAACTAATCATCTCCACCCCTCTAAATGAGTGGAATACTTGTGTGAGCTGATTCTGGACTTTCATTCGATATCATTGAGATGATTGACTTTACTTCCTTTGTGGAATGTGTTGTGCTTGGGCTCAAGAGTTGGAGTCGGAATGTGATTGGTAACATAGGTATATGTATGGGCATATACCTAAGTAGGGTTGGTTGATACTTTTTGACTGTATCTTCCTTATATGGTTTATCCTTAGTGGATTCTGGGATACCTTCGGGGGTCTTGGGGTCCCCTACTGAGTATTGGTATACTCACCCCTACGTGGGTCTCGCCCGCATCTTGTTGTGTTCTGTGCAGACAACCGACAACAGTGATCATGGATGAGGGTGACAGATGAGAGGCTGTTCAGAGCTGGACTAGACGGGACATACCACAGGGACGACTTGTTATAGTTCTTTACCTACCCTTTAGGTAGGATTCCCCATTGGACGATCCAAGAGTTGTTTTTCCCTTTTTACTTGTACTTGTACTTGTTGTTCAGTCGGGTTTGTATACTATTCAGTAGACTTTTCTTTTCTATATTAGTACTTGTTTCTTCTACTTCTTGAGTTCAGACTGTGTGTGTTACAGGTTTAAAATAAATTCCTTCCCTATTAACGGGATTACGCCTTTGGTTCTAGTTTCCATCCCTTGGCCTATGGAAAGCGGGCTTGGGGTAGTCAACGCATGGGCCCCAAGGACGGGTCGGGACAAATTGATATCAGAGGAGTCGGTTCTACCACAGAACTTGGACTCTGATTCTTTTAACGGCAATAGTGTTAATTGTTTAGGGTGTGGTTATCTGTTTAGGGAAACCGGTGTTCATGCGGCGGTCGACGTATCCATACACTAGGACTCTGACTTCTGATTTCCGACTTAGTGCACGGAAACACTGATTGCGTGTGTGTTTCCTTTGAAATGTTTTCATCGTGATTACTTTGTGTCAGCTGACCAGGTATATTTTTTGACCGCAGCACACCTGTTTTTTTGCAGGATGGCCCCACGAAGGCAGCCAATTAGGGTTCCATGTTTTGTACGAGATGGTCGTCCACCGAGGGACGAGGCCTCGGTGCAGGGCCCCATCACATCGGAGGTACCAGCGGTACCACTACCCACTGGGCCACCGATTCCACCACCACCAGCAGTAGAAAGTGCATGCCATCTGAGTGTGTTTCACGAATTATAGTGCCAGAGGCCGCCCAGGTTCAGGGGAGAGACGAACCCCGAGGTAGTTGAGGATTGGCTGGAGGCTGTTATGAAAGTTTTAAGATTGGTAAGGACACCAGCCGACCTCATGGTGATCCTTTCCGCGAGTCTCTTGCATGCAGCTGCAAGAAGATGGTGGAGCATGATGCTCCAAGTGCATGACGAGGCATAATTACTCTAGGCAGACTTCGAGAGTCTCTTCCAGTCAGAGTTTTTTTCCAGCCACCCTTCGTGCGGTGCTGATTCAATATTTACTTCATCTGCAGGAGGGCAACGTGACAGTAGATCAGTACTCAGCGAGATTCACCGACCTCTCACGGTACTCCACGGATATGGTGCAGGACCCATTATTCATGATCTGGACCTTTGAGCATGGATTCAGGAATGAGATTAGGGCTTTGATGATCTCCCTAAGTATCCCGATGCAGGCAGGGGTATTGGAGCAAGCCCTTCTAGTGGAGAGTTTTCTCACTGAGCTGTCACCAGCAGCAAAACCCAACACAGGGCGACATATAGTGGATTATTCTGTAGCTGGTAGAAGAAAGATGATGTGGAGGTCCAAGAGAACCAGGCCATCAGGTGGGCGACCCCAGGATACATGTTCGGTCGTGCGGGGCACATGAGACAGAGTTATCCATACAAGGAGCGGGCAATGCTATGCATGCGGCGGGCAGGGTCACATGGCTCGTGACTGCCCAACCTGCCATGAAGATGAGAATAAGATGGTTGAGGGACCTCCCAGGTAGAAGCAGAGGATCGACCATGGAGGTACGCTGGGAGCAGGTGGACGTGGCAGAGGAGCTGGCCGAGCAACATGTGGTGGATGATGATTTGAGGCCCTACCACCACCACGAACAGAAGGTCGACCCCGACCACAGGGAGCAGAAAGACAGGGGCGGGCTCAGATCCAGGCAGTTAAGGCCTATGACCACGACGCACCTGAGATGATTTGAGGTACTGTCATTTTCTACTCCACCCTTGCTACAGTACTTGTACACACAGGTGCGAGTCATTCTTTCATTGTCGCTTCCCTCGTTCGGAGATCAGTGATTCCGATAGAGTCGTTGGCTCGATCATTACGACTAGAGAGTGCTATGGGAGCAGACTCAATGATTACACACTAGTTCCGGTAGTGTGAGATTACTCTAGGAGGTGAGAGCTTCGGATGGGATCTCCTTGTAGAGGCGTCGAGGCCTTACGACATCATATTGGGTATGGACTGGTTATCCACAATTCATGCTCAGATTGACTATATTAGGCGGAAAGTATGGTGTGTCTATGATGATTGGATAAGGATTATATTCACCGGTGAGAAGGGAGCCTTCGCAGCACAAGATGGACTTACTCAGAGGAGGGGGTAGCTGATCACACATCATTTGTCTAGCCTCATTCTCATAGCGGTTGATGTGTGGAGTCCGAGTTTTCTTATTGTGGTGGATCAGTGTGTGGATGTTTTTCCTGACGATGTTCAAGGACTACCTCCTCGTAGAGAGGTGGACTTTTACATTTACCTGTACCCTGGGATGACACTGATATCTACTCCAGCATATCGAATGGCTACCACCAAGCTTCTTGAGCTACGAGTATAGCTGTAGGACTTGTAAAGGAAGAGATTTATCTGACCTAGTGTTTCACCCTGGGCATCTCCGATTTTGTTTTTCAATAAGGCGGATGGGAGATTGCGTCTGTGTTTTGATTATCGTCACCTGAACCAGGTGACTGTGAAGAACAAGTACCCACTCCTGAGGATTGACGACCTCTTTGATCAGCTCAAGGGAGCATGATGGTTCTCGAAGATAGACCATAGGTTAGGCTATCACCAGCTCAAAATTCGAGACAAGGATGTGCAGAAGACGACCTTCAGGTGTTGGTTTGGCCACTACGAGTTCTTTGTTATGCCCTTCGGTGTAACTAATGCTACAGCAGTGTTCATGAGTCTCATGAACAGGATCTTCCAGCTATACCTTGATCACTTTGTCATAGTCTTAATCGACGACATAATGATCTACTCGATTACTGAGGAAGAGCATGCCTACCATTTGTGGGTAGTACTGGACACAATCCGAGAGCACCATCTTTTTAGTAAGCACTCTAAGTGATAGTTTTGGATTCTAGAGGTTTACTTCTTGGGACACGTCATCTCAGAGGCTGGAGTTGCAGTGGATCCAGTGAAGATCAAGGAAGTACTTGCTTGGGATCCACCCAGGAGTGTAATGGAGGTATGGAGTTTTCTGGGACTGGCTGGGTACTATCAGAGATTTTTTCCAGACTTCTCCAGAGTTGCAGCACCAGTTTCAGCCTTGACAAAGAAGGGGAAACCCTTCGTGTGGTCAGAGAGATGTCAGCAGAGCTTTCAAGAGCTGAGATAGAGGTTGACTAGTGCACCCATCTTGAGGCTACCAGAGGAGGGTGTTGGGTACTTAGTTTATTGTGACACATCAGGGATCAGTCTCAGGTGTGTCCTGATGTAGGACCAATCAGTGATCGCATATGGTTCTTGGTAGTTGAGACAGCATGAGTAGAACTATGCTACCCATGACCTGGAGTTAGCAGCAGTGGTCTTCACCATGAAGATGTGGCAGCACTATCTTATGGGAGAATGTTTTACAGTCTTCTCTGACCACCAGAGTCTCAGGTATATCTTCTCGTAGAAGGACCTGAACCTGAGACAGCAGTGTTGTCTTGAGTTTTTTTAGGACTATGACTTCGAGATAGTCTATACTTCTGTGAAGGGGAACATTGTAGTAGAATCTCTCAGTAAGAGATCATTAATTCAGTTTCTAGGAGAGGCGACAGAGAAACTGGTCGCGTTACAGATATCCTTTGTGGATAGAGATGGAGCAGCCTTTCTATAGTCTCTCACAGTCACTCCTCCACTTCTTTAGTGAGTTAGGGAGGCACAATGTGGGGACCATGACTGTGAGATGCGACATGCTAATATATACTTAGGTAAGGAACCTAATGGATTTTTTAAAGGTGGGGAGCACATCATTCTCTTTAGAGGACATAACATGGTACCGTTTGTACATCCGGAGGAAGTGTTGAGGGAGTTCCACACATCGACTTTAGCGGTACATCCAGGAGTGGTGAAAATGTATCAGGAACTCCAACGATAGAACTGGTGGCCAGATATGAAAAAAGAAGTAGTAGAGTTTGTCTCTTGATTCCTCACTTTTCAGAAAGTGAAGGTAGAGAACCAGGTTCTAGCAGGCTTGGTTCAACCCTTAGAGGTCCCAGAGTGGAAGTGGGATGGGATTTACATGTATTTCATGATGGGACTTCCCCATACATCTATATGACATGACTCTATCTGGGTGATTGTCGACCGACTTACCAAGTCGGCCCACTTCATACTGATCAGAGAGTAGAGTTCAGTAGAGAGCTTGAGACGCCTCTACATACGGGAGATCGTACTTCTTCATGGTGTTCCTTTGACGATCATCTCCAATCGAGATGCTCATTTCACTTCCCGGCTATGGAAGGGGTTGTAGGAGGCTTTCGAGACGTAGCTTCGCCTGAGAACTGCCTTCCATCCTCAGACGGATGGTCAGACTGAGAGGACCATTCAGACTATCAAGGACATGATCCGTGCATGCTTCCTTGACTTCGATCATTGTTGAGAAGATCATTTAACATTGGTAGAGTTTGCGTACAACAACAGCTACCACTCCACCATCGGGATGGAACCTTTCGAGTAACTTTACATCCAACCTTGTAGATTGCCTCTGTGCTGGACTGACCTAGGGGAGTCAGCTCTTATGGTACCAGAGATGGTGCAGGCTACGACGGAGAAGGTGCAGATCATCTAGGAGCGGATGAAGACTTCATAGAGCAGGCAGAAGTCCTATGATGATAGAAGATAGAGACCACTGGAGTTCGAGGATGGTGACCACATCTTTTTATGGGTCTCGCCTCGACGAGGTCTACAGAGATTTAGATGAGGTGGAAAGTTATCTCCGTGATTCATCGGACAGTTCCAAGTCCTCAGTAGAGTGGGTGAGGTGGCTTATCGCCTGGCTATTCCACCTCAGTTGCACCGGGTGCATGACATCTTTCACTTATCTCAGCTAAGGATATACGTGCATGACCTGTCCCAAATCATCGACCATGGGGAGTTAGACATCAATGACAGGGAGACATTCACGGAGGTTTTAGTGGACATTGAGGATTGAAAAGAGGGAGTCTTGTGTGGACATTAGATACCTCTGGGGATCGTTCTCTAGCAGCACAAGAACCTCCAGGAGAGAAAATGGAAGCAAGAGGCTCAGATGCATTCTTAGTACCCCCATTTGTTTCCTTAGTTTGAGTTCTAGATTACGGTGATGTAAATCCCTAAGGTGCGTAGAATGTAAAGACTCATAAATTCCATGGAAATTTGTTTCATAAATTCTTGGGAATTCTACGAGTCCGCAGTTTCTAACGACACTTGATCTCGAGGCACGGTGTGCCCGGAATCAATTTTTGAAGTTTTGTATAGGTGCGTTCAGTAAACATATGTGTGGTATTTTAAATCTTTTGAACCGGTGCTTGGAATTGAAATTAGAGGGCACTGTGGAACTCGCAGCGCCAGTATTCTCTTAAGGAGACCTTCACTACAGTTTCATTTTAACGAGAATGGAAGATAATTTTTGGTGTTTCTAAATAAAACTAAATAAAAATATGTGTCGCATATTTTTATTTGATTGGTGGTTAAAACCACCAAGTGGAGGTTAGTGGTGGGGACCACCACTCCCTATATTCCCATAGGAGGATGTTTTTAGGTGGGGCCTACCCGAACCCTTTAACTCCTCTAACCTCCTGTTTAAACCCTTTGAGCTCTCCATAAATGGGGGAAACTCTTGGACTTCCCCCATAATTATGCCAACCCTCTCTTCATTTATTTCTAACTCTTCCACTCATCTTCTTTTTTGAATTTGAACCATTCTATCAATTAATTAGGTGAGTTGTTTCATTTAATTAAAATAGTTGAATTCGAATGGTTGTGCCAAAAAAATAATAGACAATTAATCTATAATTTTTGGGTTGGGAATTTTCTTTGGGAGAGCTTTGGAGTTATTGGAGAATGACTTATTCCAATGAAGAATTCCCCTCATCTCTGAAGAAAGTCGAGCATCATCTTCTTCATTCTTCAACCGAGGCAAGGAAAGAAAGCACTGCCACCCACGAAATACACCGACGATGTCATCTCGACTCATTTTCTCTGAGATTTTCCTCCTCATACATTGACGGAACGACTTCTGTCTCCCACGACGTCTGTCTTCCACGACCCTATCTTTGATCACCGAAATAGAGGTAGGGGTCTGTTTTGATTAAAATAAATCCTTGTTCCTCGTTATTCATTATGTTTTGATGTTGGCCAATTATTATCACCTAATTCAGAGGGTGTGATCCGAAAAAACACGGTCTGATGTCCCTACGTTGGTTCTTGTTTGGTTGACGACGGCGGTGGCGTAGCGGCGCCACCGGAAGAGAGAACTATGAGAGGAACGGGCGGCGCAAGTGTCACCAGGTCGCTGAAGGGGTGTGTCGTCGTCACGTCGTGCAAAGAACCGGGCCACGACAGCACCAGAGGGGCGCGGTGTCATCGTACCATTCCAGAGGAAGGGGTTCGTGGCCATACGGGACGCGACGGATGAAAGCAGCACGGCCCCGTCGCGCCACGCCAGAGAAGACCCGCGGCCAAAGGCCGCGGAGGACAGAGGGCGGCTGGCTTAGCCGGCCGCTAGAGGCACTCCATAAGGCGGGAACCGAAGGGTCCCATGGTATATTCGGAAGCCCCCACCCCTCGCGGCGTGGCTCACCGGGCACCGGGAGATGGCCGACAGGGCCACGCAGCCCGCCAACTGGGCCATGCCACACTGCCAGTCGGGTCGGGCCACACGGCCAGTGGGCCGGGATGCCACCGGGCCAAGCCACCATTGGGCTGGGCTGCCACCAGGATGAGCCTCCATCAGGCTAGGCCACCACCGAGTCGGGCCACCATCGGGCCGGGCTGCCATCAGGCCGGGTCGGACCCGTGGATCGGGTCGAACTCCTGTCCGGACCCGTTTAACCCGAAATCACCATTTCATCCGTATTTTGGGCTATGGGTGTCCAAACGACAAACTGTCTACGTTGAAGGAAGTCTTAGAGTATGAATAATCTTTTTGAATACCTTGTATGAGGTTTGGACGCAGTTGGGGTACATTCAGGTTGGTTTGAACCTAAAAACCAACTGGGACCCTCGAATGGAAATGCCAATAACTTTCAGACCGGACATCCGATTGACGCATCGTCTGTCGCAATGAGTTCTTTATTATGATACGGAACTACGAGATACATCAAATCAAGACTTCATGGTAGTTGATGTATCAAAACTTGGCTTGAGGAGCGGACCCTCCCAGAATCGAGCAAGCTGTGTGCGGAAACCCTTGGGATGGCTGCGACCGAGATGACAGGATCCTCCGTGTGTTTGACAGCGACAATACTGTACCAGGATCCTATGTGGGTTCAAAAACGATGACTTCTATACTGGGATACTCCATGGGATCGATAGAGATGAATTCTGTACCGGGATCCTCCATGGGTTTGATAGGGAAGACTTCTTATACAAGGATACTACGTGGGTTCGACAGTGCTGATTCTGTTCCAGGATCCTACGTGGGTTCAACAGAAGAGAAGATTCAGTGGCTACAACTAATCATCTCCACCCCTCTAAATGAGTTGAATACATATGTGAGCTAATTCTTGACTTTGAGTTGATATCATAGAGATGATTAACTTTACTTCCTTTGTGCAATGGGTTGTGCTTGGGCTCGAGAGTTAGAGCCGGACTGTGATTGGTAACTTAGGTATATGCATGGGAATAAACCTAAGTAGGGTTGGTTGATACTTAGTGATTGTATCTTTCTTCTGTGGTTAATCCTTATTGGATTCTGGGAGACATTAGGGAGTCTCGGGGTCCCCTACTGAGTATTGTTATACTCACCCCTTCACGGGCTTCGCCCGCACCTTTTTGTGTTCTGTGCAGATGACGGACAACAGTGATCGAGGTTGAGGGTGATGGACAGGAGGCTGCTCGGAGATGGACTAGATGAGACATACTGTAGGGACAATTTTTTTGAGTTCTGTACCAACCCTTTAGGTAGGATTCCCTAGTGGATGATCTAGGAGATTTTTTCCCTTTTTACTTGTACTTGTACTTGCTGTTCAGTTGGGTTTGTATACTAGCCCAATTACTTTCAACACACTTTTCCTTTTTATAATAGTACTTATTGCTTCTACTTCTTGAGTTCAGACTGTGCGTGTTACAGGTTTAAAGGCAATGTCTTCCCTTTTATTGGGTTTATGCCTTTGGTGCTAGTCTTCAGCCCCTGGCCTATAGAAGGCGGGCATGGGGTAGTCATGGCATGGGCCCCGAGGACGAGTCGTGACAAAATTCATAGTTTCTATACCTTTTATGAAATATCTTCTTGGATATATCCTCCACATTGACCATTAATTGAAGATATCTAGAATGGAATTTAATCTTGGAGAAGTATTTATATCCCCATAGTTGATCAAATGATTCATCAATATGAGAAAAATGATACTACTTATGGATACTTATTTTGTGATGTTCTTGATAATTAATGTAAAGTTACATTGATGCAAATTTCTTAATAAAAAATAGAGTAGGTGCCCAATAAGGTGACACAGTAGGGAATTTTTATCCCTTTTTAATATTTTCCATTAGTTTCTTCATCAATTAATGCAAATAAAATGGGTATATTCCATAAGGATTCTTTGAAATAAGCATATCCCCATGTATGAGTTATATTGAAAACACTAGTTTATGATTCGGTTGAAGGATAAGAAATTATTCTAGAAATATATTAATAAAAACCAATACAATAGAGTTATATGTAATTTTTTTCTCCCTGACCATTTTATATAGATAAACTTCATACAAAGTACTTAAGACCCAAAAATGGAATTAATTTAAATTGGATTTTCGTATTCATCATCGAATCAATAAATAATTATACGTCCTTTCAAAAAAAGAAATCTGAAATACCTTCTTAAAGAATTAATAATAACCGCATATAAGGAAATGAAATAAATCCTAATAGTCACATTGAATTAATATTAATAGAGAATAAAAATATATTTAGGGAGTAATTTATTAAAAATTTCAATTAGGGAATATATATAAACATGAGATGTGAATGATTGTCCATTAGGAGATTTCAATACTAACTCAACATCTAATTTTTTTGGTGATACAGTATTCCCATGAAATATTATATAAAAATAGAGGAATTATAGGATCAATATTTAAATAATACATTATTTTTTCTATATTGGATGATATGGGAACCTTTCACCACGTTATTCAAATAACCCACCATGATAGTCATGATAACATAAGATTTACCTTTCTATTTAGGATTAAGAGGTTGTGTACACCAATCATAAAAACAATCATAATCATTCTATTTTAATAGTTATTACCACAACCATTTCATTTATTGAGTTGGAGAATGTGTGGTGAATTCTATGACTATTTATCCCAATTCACATCACTTGCTAACTTCTTCCAAAAACTACATTATTTTTTCCCGGTATTCTTAATTTGAACACATGAAAAACATACCAGTACCCTAAATAAAATTTCCCCCATGATTCCTTACACACATTTAGCATAAATGAAATTTCATCTTCTTATATCTATGGTTTTTAGAAATTCCATGAATTCAATTTTAATTTCCAATAAAGTCTAGGATATTGATGGGTAAATCAAATATATATCTAAACATTGATATAACATTGATCAATTTCATAGAAGATACAAAATTATATTATAGATAAATACCTTTGGATACTTTGTTTTAATCCACAAAGGAGTCAAACAATACCAATTTCAGAGTTTATAATTAAATGAGTGCCATTCCTTGCAATCAATATAAAAGTTCCCACATATGTACTAATTGATTAATCATCCTTTTAATTCAGCTCAAGAAATTAATTCTCCATAATTTTATATATAATATGATGGAATTATTTAATGATTCATTAACCCTTAAAATCTCTCCATTACATGGATTCATTTTTTTCTCATTCCTTGTATTCTAGATATGATTCAAGAAAAGATATTATTTTCTTTATAGACAATAAATTGGTATGACAACATTTTCATATTCCAAACATTGAATAATTGAAAATATTTTCTAAATGGTTTTTTTCTATCACTCAATCAATAGTGGATTATAAGATCCTATAATATATGTTTATTTCATCTCATGAAAGATTCAAAATTACTTTGTTACCTCCTTTAATCATTTGGAAAATTTACATGATTCATAGCCAGAGAATGTTTCGTGAGCATAGAAGCAAGATTCAACATTCAAGCCCCCATGACATTTAGTTTCATATGCTTAAAATCCTTTAATTTTCTACCAAATTCAGAATAAACATTATATTTAGGTTATATGAATTTACTAAAAGCATAAAAAATAGTATGATAAATAATAGTCAAAGTGAAAAATCACATAATTCGGTAAAAGAGTATTTAGAATGACAAATTCATGAAAATTTCTTCTTTGACACCTTATGTTTAAACTATTTCATTATTGATCATTACATAAATAATAGGATTTTTCTATATATTGACATATCCCTATGGCTTTAATTAATGTTTTCTAAATCTAATCTCCAAATTATTTATTAACCCATATCTGATACCAACTATTAGGGCCAAAACATTATACACCAAAATAATACATTTATTTATATGAATATTCAATACATAACCTTATAATATATGTAATGATTATAAAGGTGTATATTATTTTTAGATTAGATATAAAATCTTCTTATTTTATGAAATTTCATCAATATATCCCAGAATTATCTTCCCATTTTATACTCTATATATGAATCCCTACTAAATATTTTTTTTATATCTTGGTAAATGAAAACGTAATAAAAGGGTGAGATTAGATGCTTAATAAAGTCAACAATGTAGATATAAATTATTACATATTTATAATAATAAAATAAATGTATAATAACATGCATTTAAAATTTTGAAAATTTTATGTTTTATAAAAATGGTCACAGTCTTGAGTCATGGAATAAACCATGGATGTTCATAAGAAATGAATCATAAAAGAATCTAATTACATAATCTATGAGAGAACAACATGGAAATGTAGCTTACACATAATCATTGATAAATAATTTCCCTATTAGTCAACTCTAATTTACAATACTATTAGTGTGTTATGGTATCACTCCCTAACTATCATATAAGTGAATGTTCACTCCCAATACCATCATAACAGAAAAAGTCCCTTACTAAACTAGGCTCCCTCCCCATTACAATACTATATATATCATGAGATATAAATCATTAGCCAAGTCATTTTAGGGAGATATAGGTCCCAGACATAACTTAAGGAAAACTATATGTATGTTTTCCAAAATAACATAAATTATTCATCATATCATAACCGTATAAAATAAACGAGTTAAAAAATGTTTCTTTATAACAAAAATTATAGAAAATGAAATGGGATTCATTAACATTATTCCATCATAAGAATAAAAAATTTAGATAAATAATTAGTATTTTATCCTTTTTTTATATCCCTAGTAAATCATAAGTTACATAATGTGATGTTATCCTAGAAGAAATAATATTTTGGGAGATCACCAAAAATATTTTCGAGGAAAATATAGTTTCCACTTCGAAATCATTTAAAAAAACAACCAAAATTATAAATGAAAACTTTTTATTTGAAAAAAACCTATTAAAATTTTAATGTATGTGTCGAAAAATTATTTCATCACCAAATTGGGATAATTCACTCATTTAATATAAGACAAAAGACAATCCTTCCATTTTTTGTTAAAAAATTTAAAATAACTCAGTGGAGAAGATGACAAAAAAAATTTCAAGCCATTATGTAAATATTCAATCATGGTTGAAAATTATTTTAAGCAATTTTAGTAGAATAGGAAAAAAATTGAAAATATTTTTCTAAAACATTGACATTTATGATAATTATTCCACAATATATAATTAAATACAAACAATCCTGAATAATGATGAGAATATGAGACAAACCATTTCCTCAAGTCTTACCATTCCATGTTTATGTTTAAAAATAATGAATAATAAATATAAATTAATTATAAATTAATAATATAATAATATAACTAGAATTTCATGTATGACTTATTTCTGTCATCTTAGATCCCATTTAATAATAATTTTTTATTCAAATATCTATTTTGAGTGTTAACTACATCATTTTCCAAGGATGTTACAATTTTATTAGTCCTATTACTTATTCTTTAATCATGGTAACATCATTTAATTAATTTTAATCACATTATTAACATAATATATAATATTTATATATATTTATTTATTATTATAAATAAAAATTATAGATAGAAATATAAATTACATTATTCATAGAGATGGTAGGTCATACGTATCCATGAATGGTATTTACATTTTTCATCGGATGAAAAGAAAGAAAGATAAATAATAATAAAAAATTATTTATTCATTATTATATTAAATATATCATTAATATTAAAATAATATATCTTTACTACCATCCATGAGAAATTTAAAAGAAAAATGAATCACATCACATCATGGAGAGACATTCTTTACTAATACACTACTGACATTATCACTTCTAAAAAAATGGATGATAAGAAAGTAAATATTTATATTTTCATTAAATAATTATAATTATATAATAAAAATCATATATAATCATTTATAGTCTGATAATATCCATCCATAAAATATGGTTATGAAAAAAAATTGTATCACAATTTGAAGACTTTAAGTCATACATACACCCAAGCAAACCATTCACTTCTTATTTGATGAGAATGAGGGTGTATTATAGTGTATTAATTATCAAAAAAACATTTTAGAATATTTATGATACATAATTTATTATCTTAATTGGAATATTATCTATTTAGATGAGCTGAATATGAGTAGAAAAAGAATGTGTTCAGTTAGAGTTATTAACTCTTCATCAAAACGACTCCTTTAAATATCCTCTAAATGGATCTAGGGGTGGACTTTTGGGAAAAACAAAACCTCTATAATGTTTATAGGTAAATTACTAAGACAAATATTTATAGTATTGTTTATCTATAAGGATCAATGTGTTGTGATGAATTGATGGAGGAGGTTCCCCTTTATAATTGTAGTGTGCGGCTCTATTGAAATTTCTCAAATGATTAATTTATAATAATATCTATCTCAATCGCAATACCTCTATATTATAATAGATTAAAATATACGATGGTCTAGTTTTTTAATCCCATACTTAAATATATTTTTATATGTTTTGGTGTATTTTTTAACCTTATTAGTTTGATTAAACAATTATTGACCTATTTTAATTTTATCTTCGATACCAACATTTTCAATAGTTAATGTTAGATTTTTTATTTATAAAGAATAAATTGGATCATAAATGAAATATTTATGCTATTTTAGACACAAAAATCCATTTTTCATTAATTAATATTTTATTTATTTTTATTTAATTTAAAAATATATTATTTTTTTATAATATATCATACATTTCAAATTTGATTTTATTCATTATTTTGGTGTGAATAACAACAATAAACACATATAATTAAAAATTATATTTTATAACATCCCCAAAAATTCATCAATGAGAATATAATTCATGGATTACATTATTTATGTCAAATTATGATACTTGTAAAAATTTTAAGATCATTTATTATATTTTCCATCAATTACAAAATAATTGTATCAATATTGTGCATGTATTTAAGATAATTATATAATTACTTAAATTTATAAATAAACATAAAAAGGAATACTATTTCTTGAGGAATTTTTTTTAATAAAATTATTTCTTAAATAATTAAGGTCCATCACTAAACACACGACTAATAAATAAATCTAAGACATTGACATTTTTTCTCTTCAATTCTGCTAAATAATATATAGGTTATTTTCATTGGAAATTGTCCACTAGAAAACTAATTTTTAAACCATAACCTTTAAGGATATAATTTCATTAATCCATTAATAATTATGATGAAACGTTACGGTGTTACAACATATTTGTACTCTTAATTTACCAGATTTACCCTTCACCAAGGCTACAAATTTTACTATGGTTACTATTCAAAATGACTGAAAATAAAAGGGATTAATTAAAAAATTCAAACCTTATGAATATAAATATGTAGCTGATTTTTACTAATTAAATATCTATAATTTTTGGGAAATAATTTTAAAGTATGTGTTCATAAATATTAAAACCACTTTTTAAGAAATATAATTTTTTTTATCATGTAAATAAATTTATTCTTATCCGATAATTAAAAAAATAGCAACTTATATAACATTAGTTCAAGTAAAAATATACATATTTTTTAAATCATTCAGAACTAGTGATAAATTTATATAGAATTTATTATAGGCCTAAAATAATATTTTTATAAAAACACCACTTTTACATTTAAATAATTTTTTATTTTAATTATTTTAATTTGATGAAACATTAATTAACTTTGTAAATGTATATGAAATATAATTTTTATAATTCATTTATAAATATTCAAAGCCAATAATCTAATATCTAGGTGATAATAGACACATAATATTTTAGTAATGTTATGTAGTTCATTTAAACTCATTGTCACGTGAATCAAAAACTATCTCTTGGTTTTACACTCTACCACTAATTTTTTTAAAGTCCCTTGACCAAAGGCTAAGGAAATTTATTCAAAAATGAAAATAAAAGTTACATGAGACAAAATTGTGGAAACTTATTACAATCAACCTCATAAAGTGAAGACAAAACCAGAAAGAGAGTATCAGACCAAGAAATAGGCACACCAACTCCCATATTCTCAATCTTATTTGAAACCATTTTTGCCTCCCAATAAACATGTGTGATGATGAAGCAGAGGATCATTAGAGTCTTCATGCATTAAATCCTTTTTTCTGCAAGACTCTATGAAATATGAAAGTCACAATTTTTGATGGCATGCACTAGGGAAGTAGAATCACTTTCCAAACAGATGTCAATCCAACATTTCATTTTAGCAAACAAGGAACATTAATGATCCCACAAATATCCACCACAAGGGAACTATCCACGCCACAAGATCTATAGAAATATACCTTAACAGAATCATCATGTGCACATAAAAATTCCCCACACCCTGATAGTCCAGTGTTACATTTATAAGCGCCATCATTATTCACCCTAATCCAGTGAGGGGAAGGAGGTATCGAAACACATCAAGAGTACAAAAAACAATCCTGAAATTACTCTTACCTCCCAGATGTTTCAGAACCATAAAGTCATGTACACTCTTTTCACACTCCCCTATAATAGAAACATAGAAGTCCTTTATAGTAGATAAAATATTCTGTGTGACCAGCTTTAAATCACAGCTCCTCTTTGAGTGGAGAATGTTATTATAGATCCACCAAATTCCATGTAGTCCCTTGGCTAAAATGACAAAAAAAAATAAGGCACACACAAGAGGGGACCACTGGATGACCAACAAATTTCAAAGTAAGGTGTATAGCCCCAAAATACACAGAATATCCATCCCAAAAACATACATGATATCAATCCAAATGGCAGAAGCCATTGCACAGATGAGAAAGATGTGTTCCACATCCTCCCTATTATAATGACACAAACACATAGGGAACAAATGAGATAACCAAACATATGCAGAACCTCATCAGTATGTAATGTATTTTATTATGGCCTCCATATAAGACTAAGATGTGAAGGCTTAATCCTTATCACATTAAAGACATATAAGCAATTAAAATCAACATGATAACCCTGGTGAAATGCTGATAAAATACTTTACTATTAAGAATTCCATTTCTATCAGGCTCCCAAACTAAGAAATCACAGTAGGAAACAAAATTAAAACTATCCAAAATATCTTGATGTTCATCAGGAAAAAATGATTGAGGAGAATCCAACAATTCTTTAATAGTAATATGCTCACCTAATCCTAAAATAGTTGGTTGGAAATCATCTGAGAGAATAACAGCAGTCCAATTATCATACCAAAACATTAGATCATATTTCCTGTTAACAATCCATTAAGAGGAGTTCATGATATTACGAAAAAAAGATTTAATTGATGGCCATACAGAATAATTAAGTAAATCAGTACTTCCATACATTAATTAATTAGAAAAACGAGCTTTAAGTAAACCCACAGATTCTGATTTACAATAATGAATATTCCCAACAAGGAAAGCTTGAAGTGATTCATTAAAAAGGGAAATGTTGTTTATACCCATGCCACCATTTGTTAAAGAATTACAGAAAATCGTCCATTGATAGTAACCATATTCTTAACATTGATATTACCACTCAAAATAAAATTATTGATGGACATATTATGTCATTTATGGATCCCTATCAGCCACTTATATACCTTGAAAGAGTAAAACAAATTAGAAACTACAACAGACATAACCAAACTAATTTTCTCAGCCATAGAGAGACTCTTACATTTCCATGTTGAAAGATTCCCGTTGACACAGTCTATAATTATAGAGACATAAGAATCTCTATGATTCCCCAAAAATAAAGAAACACCAAGATAGTGAAAAGGCAAGACCCCTTCCCTGGTTACCAACACTTAAAGAATCCAATATTTTCTTGAAATAGAGAGCCAATTCCCAAAATGATTTAAAGATTTATCCCAACTAACACATTTTCCAAAAACACACTCATAATGATGAATAATGTCTTGGGGGACACAAAAAAATCTTCTTTCTACCATGTAGGAAAAAAATGATATCATCAACAAAGAATAGATGAGAATGGACGATGAGGAACCTGGAATCTTATATTGGCTTAAGCTAGCCGTCATGAACCATATGAGTACTTATTCTACTAAGATAATCCTCTACAATTGAAAAAATCAATGCTGAGAGGGGATCCCCCGAATAAACACCTACAAATAAAGAAAAATAACCTTTTGGAGAACCATTTAATTGAACTAAAACAAGATCATAACAAAAAAGTGAAGCAATCCAAAAAATAATGTTTTCATTGAAACTAAATCCTCCAATCACCATACAAATAAATTTCAAATAAAATGTATCAAAATTATTTTTAGTGTCAATCTTGAGAGAAATTATTCCTCTTCTAGTAGGTTTTCTGATCAAATTAAGACATACTGAAGTATAACAACTAAATTTGTGAATATATCTTCCTTAGATAAATCCAAATTGATTGAAAGAATCATTAATAGTGGAAATACTTGAATGTATGATGGAAATAATCTTACTTATTACCTTAGAAATCATGTTGACCAAGGCATCAAGCCTAATAAGATAAATCTCACAAGAATTATCAACTTTAGGAATTAATGAGACAAAGTGAAAATTAAATCCCAAAGGGATAAATCCTGAGGTGAAGAAAGAAGAAACTAATTTGCAGACATCACCTTTTTTTACATCCTAGTACTTCTGAAAATATATTGTTGAATCCATCTGATCCTAGAGAACTATAGTCATAAAGGAAAAAACATCTTTAATCTCGAAATCCAAAGGAGTACTAGTGAGAAAGAGATTATCAGCATCAGTGACCAAGGAATGTATGATACCATCCATCATAGACACCCCCCTAAACAGGCCCATTAAACTCATATGTTTTTCATATTACTATTTTTTACAATGGTAATTAATTTTTATCTAAGTAATTTACTTTAAATTCCTAAAAAATGGGCCTTATAACAATATTTTTACCAACTGATTATATGTACAAGATTCACATTATCTTATAATATTTCTATTTATAATAATTTTGTTTACCCTTAGCATATTTAAAACACAAAAACCCATTTTAAAAAAATGTATAATAAAGAATAAATTTTATGTATAGAATAAAATTATCAATTATTTAAATAAACATAATATAATATGGTTTATTAAAAAAAATTATGCACCATTTAAAACAAGACAAAACCTATTTATTTAATAATAATATTTAATTTTGAAAAATTGGAAAATATTTTCAATTAATATGAGATATTAGTTATGCCTATAAAATGTTAATGAAATTTAATTTTAAAATCCCTAATTGAATTTTTAAATTTATTTTTTTATTCTACAAAAACTTATTTAACCAAGAAAAATATTCAATATGTTTTTAAGTAATACTTAAATTTTGAAATATCTATTAATGTTAATACATTAGTAAAAACAATATTCATATAAAAAATTTATTTTAGAGAAAAAAATAACAAATTATATTAATATAATATTTATATTATAAAGAAAAAATGAAGTCATTTTTTTAATTTAAGATTCTATAATTTAATATTTTACTTTTAAATTAAAATGCATTAATATACTAAAAAAATTCATTGTAAAATTACATTTATGAAATTAATTTTTCATGTTCTAATTTCACAGTCATTTATAATTAAATTGGTGATAATATTTTCTTCATATAATCAATAATTTTTTCTTTAATATATTAGTTTCATATAATAAGGCATAAAAAATTAGTTTTGGAATAAAAAATCAATAAGAATATTATGGTGTTATTAGTTATTTCATAAAACTAATTGTGTTTTATTAATGCATCCGCATTAACAATAAACATAATTTTATTTATACATATTTTAAATATTTAGTTACTTCTATTTTTACCCACCAATTCTATGGCTACATTTCAATGGTTATGTAATTTTTTGGGTTTAGTTTTTGTTTGTTCTTATTTGTGAAAAATTATATTGAACACATTAGGTTAGAAATATATATAATTTAATATTTATGGGTGTTAGAAACATTTTTCCTAAATAAAGAGTCTCTATATATTTTAATTTATTTCATAGGAGAAAATATTATGGTTTTTTTTTCTTATGTAGGGTTTTTACATAGGATCAAGCATCATAATACACTCTTGTACACTTGGAAATATTTTGTATAACTGGAAAATATATAAGGAAATGTGGTTTTATAGAATTTACCACTCTAAGTATTTTGGGGCTTGGAGGATAAACCATTGTGTTATAAAATTTCATGTCATGTGATGGAGATGTTTTTTTACTTTGAGGAATCATCAAAACTAATATACATGATGACAATAATGATGCTCTAATTTTTTACAAGGTTAAAGGACATTGCTATAATGGATATATTTTGAAAGGGTTGATTGGGGATCCCTAAAAAATGTATACCTTTTAATATTTTACCCTATATTATTTCATAGTCTTAGTTGTAGAGTCCAAGTTGGAATGAACTATGATTTCTATAATTCTACCCTTTTTGGTTTTCAATTTATTGAGTTATGTGTATTCTCCTTATATGAACACTTTGTTTTTTTCTTGGGAGTGTATAGTGATTGACTACCAATCAGAGACTCAACTTTTATCTTGGGTATACATTTGTTGGTTTTCATCTTTTTCTGTTACATGTATCCTTCCTTGGGATGTTTAAGGGCATTTAAGTGTGATTTTTAAATATAGTGCAAGCATTCAATATTTTTCTAAATTATAAGGTTGTCTACATAGTATTATAGAAAAAAATTACATGATATTAATAAAATCCAAATTTTTCTAATGTTGACATTCTTTTGTAAATGTTCATGTTGTTTAATGTTATATTACATGGAATAATGCAATATGATTTTTATAGTCAGATATTTTTGAAGAAATATTACAATATTCGAAGGTTAGAAAAAAATTACCAACAAATGTGATAATCAATAAAAAATTGGTGAGGTAACCTGACATGAAAAAATATCCCATTTCTTGTATAAATAATATAGTTTATAGATGCACATATATTAATGTCATTATACTTAAGACCATTTAGTCATGTGGTTTTTCTTTATGAAGTCGTGACCATGTTCTGAATTATTATTTTATAAAAAAACACCAAGACTAAGGAATTGGGATTTTCATATGGTGTGTCTCGAGTAAAATAATTTGGGTCTTCATAGGTGATGTGCACTCATTTATATTATGGAACAATAAAATGATGTCATAATAATTCAATTTAAATTTGTATGATGCATATATATGTTACATCAATATTATTTTAGTACTTATGAATAATTGTGTTATGGAATGGATAAATCCTAAAATAAGAATGTATAATTAAAAGTGATAGTGGAGATATACAGAGATAAGTTAACCATTGGTATTGGTATTGGAGAGATTTCAACAATACAGTCCTAGAAGTGTTCATGGGGTTAAGGGGACCATTACACTAAGAGAAAAACATTCCTTTGGGGTAACATACCATCTCAAAGGAAATTTTTCTATTCACCTATCAATGTGTGGTTTTTTCAGATTATCCAAGTAATATCTTATCACTTTTTATTAAAGGATAAAATCATAGGATTGAATCAAGGATATCAGTTTTCAATTTAAGTTTCTCAACTCAAGGATTTTTGTTAATGATGATTCAAAAATAAAATATATAATGTTTCATTGAAAAATGATATTAAATAAAGTTGTAAGAAACCTAAATATTTTCCATCATATATCAAAAAACATTAGGCTGATGTGATATAACGTGATATTTTTATAGGGTATAATCACATTAATGGTTGGTCTACATAGTGTAAAGAGTTTGTATTTTCATGGAGGATGTGTACCTGAGATATATTATATAAATAAGTTTACATGGTAAGGAATATTTAATATTACTCTCTCCTATATAAGTTAGTACAATATTCCAGCTTCACTATTTCTTTAGCTTCTGTTTTCCCAATAATCATTATGTATTATTCATTTTATACTCTATCTTTTTTCCAAGAAGGGAAAAGGTAATGTATTTTTTAGTAGAGAATTATATTTTTGTAATTGATGCACATTATGAGTTTTCATGATGATAACCCTTTGTATAGATTTTGATGTCTATTATACACAAACTTTTTCAAATCAAACAAAGAAGACAAATTAATGAGTAAATACTTGATATTTTCTTAAGATGGTATGTTTGACTTTTCATCTTAGAACTCCTCTGTCTCTTTTTGATTTTTAGTTTAAGGTATTGTAACTTGGACCATGAATGATTGAGTGTTATAGTCAAACAACATTTACTAATGGTGACTCATGTTTATTGACATATAGATGTTACCAAAATAATTGGAATGTAATAGCACGGTAAGAGAAATTTACTCATGAACGGATTGAGACCAGATATAAAAATAGATGGTATCAAAGATAAGAGCACATTTTTGTAATTCAATACATCTTGGACCAAATAATAGGATTAAGTATTATAGTTAGAAATAGGATAACAGATCCAAATTTCACTATGGATTTTATGATCATAGGAATCGAGCCACATGTATTTCTTAGAAAGTAAATATTATCCAAGTGTAGAGTCATTTATGGAAACACCTTAAATGATTGGGGATACCACACACTGGGAGGTTGTTTGACGCTAATGGATTTTGTGACTAGGTGTAATGGAAAAAAATTGGACATTATAGAATATATGAAATAATATAATTCAACATACATGTAATTTATAGTATAATATTACATAATATTTCGTTTATATGTATTGGAATGGAGAATATTTTATCATATTGTGGGATTGTTACCAAGAGAGACTATATTTCATGCATACAAAATAAGTGTTCCATGTTTCCTTAAGAAGGAAATTTTTTATTCTAGGATAGATTTACATATATATTTTAATTCTAGATAGACTCAAATAGATCTGTATCACATGTCGGGAAAATGGGTCTTATAGAATAGACTACTCAATGTAGTTTAAGGTCCTTCATGATGGAAAATATATCATACAGTTTAACATCATGGAATGAGACTCAGTTTCTCTGATTTTTATGTTCATATGATGAGGAACTCTATATAAGGGGAATTAAAAATAACTAACTTTTCTAAAATGTTGTAAAACAACATCTTAGTTTTGAGTAAGGCTATCAACCCCAACATGAAAAAATAATTTCTTAAAAATCATAAAAATCTATTGATTGATTGTAATTTTTGGTTGGGATCATGATAACTAATTCAGACTACACTATGAATCGTTTGAAAGTAATGATCAATAAATAAATAGTACATGGATATAGAATGTCTCTATATTACTAGGTTATTAATAATTGAATAGGGAAAATGTATATGGGTAAACCATTGAGAGAAGGAATAATGAAACTAAACATAATGGCCCCATTACAAAGTAAAATTTTCTATGCATTTAAAATATTTATTTATGTTTTGTAAATGAGATCCATATGTCCATATGTTTATTAAAGTAATATATATACTTCCTCATATAGTTTTTTCAAGGGGAAATTTAAATCATAGTTTAGGTGAACTGTTGAATTAAGGTTAGATTTTATAGTAATGACCATTGAGTCCATGAGTAATGTAATAGACCTCCAATATTGATTGATAACATTTATGGGAGTAATTCCTTTATCTTTTCTATATATAAAAGTTTCATCCAATGTATTTTATGGTCTTATAGCATGGGACACTTCAAATTGTTTAAAGTAATATGGTATAGAATAAATGTCATCTAGTTTAAAATCATGTGAAAATGACCCCATTAATAGTTGATAATACCCATTTAGAGAAGAAATGTATTCAATATAGTTTAATATCACACAACATTGATTTTTTCCAAGATGTTTATTTTCCTATGAAATAGAATTGAGTCACATGATGTGGTTTTTAGAACATGCTGACCTTCTATCATAGTAATAATAACTCTTACATACATTTCATGCATCATGGTATTCTAAATCTCAACATGGACTTCTTTTATCTGCTTATAGAAAAAATATTGAGGCACAAATCATAATATAGTCATATCATCTAATTGTTGGGGATAAATACAATGAATAAGATGATATTTTATAATTTTTTTCATGGATCTATTAGTCTTTGGATGTATAATAAGGTCATATTCTAATGAATTGGGGTTTATGATACCATATAATAAAACCTAAAAGAAATTGGCTTGTTTCATATATCATTGAAATAAAGAAAACATAATTATTTATAATATTTTTTTTACTCAAGGATCTTACATGGATAATGTGTAGATACAATTTTCATAGACTCCGATAACTCCTCATTTCTATAATTCTAAAGATAATCCTTAATGATGGATAAAATCATGATTTCATACCCTAGTAATTCATTGAAGTAGAAATAAGTTGAATTACACCTCAAGTTATTCATTTATTGTCTACAGATTCTTTAGAGCTCAATTGAATTATTATCTAATTAATATATGGAATATATTGATGAATTTTAATGATAGAAGGAATATACCATGAGTCAGTTATCATGGAGTGAAGGGTGACAATATTTCTTCCCACATATTCATTGTATACCTATATAATCATGGGAATGTGGTTTATTTATAGATCTATTTTGTGGTTCCATAATCTAATTTTTTTTTGTGAAGGGTGTTGGAACCATTGATGGCACTAACACTAGTAGTGCTTCCCAAAATATGGATAACTAGTTATATCTTAAGGACTATGTGGTGATCATTGAGGATAAATAATTTCTATAATATACTCAATAAGGGGTTATGTTACAAGAGTATTCCCCCAAATATATGGGCTGGTTTACATAACATTATAGATAAATTTTATTATTGTATACTATCATTTATCAATATTAAAAAATTCCTAAATCAATGATTTAATTATTTCCTTCGTATTTTTATTTTCATAATGGAAATTATTTATTATTCATTTAGAAGATATGTACTTGATAACTTTAGGGGTGACTATTAGAAGACAAGATTAAAACCTTTCCATTCCCAATTTATATATGAGTGTATACTGGTGGGAGTCCACATGTAGACCCTACTGATAAGATCTAATTTTATCATCAGGTACATTGTCTAACAATATTATTCTATAAGAAATAAAAATGTTCTCACATCCCATTTTAGAGGTTTTTATGGTAACACTGAGTTCATATTAAGTTATCCATAGAGTAGATGATTGGATAGTTTATTAACCCTCTAATTATTTCTTAAATATGTGATCATTTCTCTCAATATTTCACCAATCATAACCATTTGAAAACACTTTATAGCTTACTACTATAATGTCGATGTAAATAGATTGTCCCATTATAGAAAACACTTCATACCCAAATGCGATTTTCTTTGAATCATATAACATTAATATAGTAAAATTGCATCTCTTTATTATAATATGGTCTAACTTTTAGGATGATTCCCATTATCCTATTTGGTGGGATGGTGTCATTAGTTAATATTTGAGGTTTGTTCCCATTGGATCATTTTGTGGGATTGTTATCATTTTCCCACTATTAAAGGTGTTAAGTCCAAATGAGTCTGTAATGACAATGAAATAATTTGGGGCCTCATCTATTATTCATATATATATTTATATTTTCAGGTCATTAAAGGATGAGAAGCAGAATACTCAATAGTAATAGCTATAGTGAGAATTGGGGTCATGATTGATTGTTTCAGTAATGACCTTTTTAAAAAATAGGTATGATCAATTAATTTTTAGATTATTCATTTTTTTTAAAAATTATATCCATATACGGGTCCTTTTCCCAATACTATACTTCTTAATCTAGAAAAATTGATGAAACATTCATTACATGAACCATGTAATTAATTAATTATGTGTCACCACCATCGATCATCATTTTAAAATTATCTATGTATTTGAGGGATTCTTGGATTATGTGTCTCAACATATGTTAGTATGGGTAATAATATATGGTATCATTCATCCTTTTTAATATAGATTATTTATTTCTAAATATGGGATCCCTTTTACTCTATGTCATTATAGATGTACACAGAAACATTATCACTATTAAAGGAATAAATTTTATTCTTTTTACATTTAGGGTCACATCATCCTAACATAATTAGTTTTAAGGTAGAAATAAATGTTTTTAAATTCAATTTACTCTTTTTAAGTGAAGGTGGTTCTTGATGAAATCATTCATTGGAACACCAAATAATATATTCTACAGATCATTCAATTGGAAAAAACTCAGAAACAATAAATGGTACTTTTAAGATATGAGAATAGTTTACAACTCAACTTCTTGGTTCACTACATAAATATCTTGCAAAATTTATTAAAGAATCTATTATTTTAAGAAACACCTAAAATATTTTTATTATATAATGAAATCCATGACTCTCTCAATCTATTTTTCTCTTCAATTATAGAGGTCAATAATAACCATTTTAATCAAGTTAGAGATAAAATATGAGATAAATTTTTAAAAATGATATTTCTATATTATAATAGACCCACCTATAGAATTATTTTACCAAAAACATTTGGGACATTCAAGGTTCTTTATGGGGAATTTGACTTTGGATATCCATTTTTTTAAGGGTTCTCAACATTTCACTACACTGGGAAAAAATTGAGTTAAATTCTTCATTGGATCTACCATTCTGTTTAATGTTTATAATTTATAATTTTTTATTTTGGTTGTGGAGGGATCTATAAAAAAATTGGAAAAATTATTCTCTTCCACTCTACCTGTGAAAATTGTCCTTCCAAAAAATCCATTCAAGAGGTTAGAGTATCCAATAATTTTTAGGATACCATAGTCTGATTTATCCTTGGGTTTATTTTCTAAATTTGAGGTTGATGTTGCCACATTAATGGGATCTATAGATAATAAATTTTTGCAATAGTCTAATGGGATGATTTCTTTGGTCTTTAATTAACAATATAAATTGATTATACCTCTATTGGTCAACAAACCTCCCCCCATTGGAGATGGTCTTTCGGAGTGGGTATATAATTGACCTCAAACTCATATACAATAGGTGTTATTCACCTAAAAATATATGTATCGACCTACTCAATATTATTTATTCCAATATTTAGATCATAAATATATTCATATAAAAAGATGACTTTAGCATTATCTAGTGGTGGGTGGTCCATATATATGGCCACCCCTTATTACATATTTGAGTTTTCAAATGGATATAGAAGTACTTGAATAATTTTTAGAGATACCAAAAAATATAGTTTACCATTGATTTTATTATATACACATTCATCTTATGATTTTTCATGGGTGTATTTTCTCTTTCTCCCTCATATTTATCATTTTCTTCAACTGCATCTTGTTATACAACATCAGTTCGGTCTGTGGTGTTTAAATTTACTATTAAGATACCTAATGGATGAAAAAAAAATATTTTTAGGAGACACATCCATAATTCAAGTATATACCCTCACAAAGGTTGATTTTAGAGATGATTTTCATGGTGATAATCCCCATATATCTGAGGGATGGAGACTCTCCTATGATGTTAAAGCTGTAGCTAAATCCTTCATTTATTTCTAGGATGTTCTATTGTTTGGATCCAAATATGATAGGACCCCTATATGATAACTTTATGGGTTAATTATATTTCATATTTTTGAGTTATTTGATTAATTTATCATAAAGATATCATCTATGATGTTTAAAGATTTTGATATCATGGTTGTATAGTATTTCCACTTGTCTACAATTGGGAAATATTGGTTGGCCTCAGTGGTATTGGAAATAATTTGTACATAGAATATCTGTATTGATTAAGTGGTTAGAATCCTCCAATGGGATATCTTTTTTGGTTCCCTAGTTAGGATGAATGAGGTGTGAACAATATCCTCTATAACATCTAATAAAATTAGGTTCATAGATCTATATTAGTGAACATTGTGAATCGCATCTAGTCTAAGTAACAACTGTTGGGTTTCATGGATGTATTTAAGGACCCCCAAAACCTACCTACATTGATGAAGTCAATTTTTTTAATGTTTCAATACAAGATCCAATTTTTTTGATATGATCAAATGGGGTACTAAAATATTGATTTCATATCGTTCATAGGACATCCTAGGGGGATTCATTTTATTAATGATTTCATGAGTTTTATGAAATGCTAGGATGGAGCTCTGTAGAAGATACTCCTAGACTATACCATCCATCAATTAGAACTGGATGGGTCATGTTTGTAACAAAATCTTCTGAGGTTATGAGACTATATATATTAAAAATAATATTGAATATTTCAGTCTAGGAAAACAAGTTTTTCCCCATTAACATAGTCATATCACAATTGAGATTGATGGGTACTTTAAAGGGGTTCTTGAATGTCAAAAAGGGATCAATAACCAGATACATGAAAACTTTAGATATAGAATGATAAGTGAGACAATAGTTAAGAAATATCCAATATGGGTAAATTAATTATATCATATTAAATATTGTATTTTTAACACACAACGAGAAAAGGAAATTTTATATCAATATCATATTTCATTTCCAGGTAATGCGGGCATAGGGATAGAACAACGATGCCTTGGGTTTCTTATTCAATGAGAGGATGGAATGTCGGGATCATCTGACACTTTTGGGGAATTATTTTCTATTATGGTTCCCCATTTAATATTTATGATATTTTGGTGAATCCTTCCCAATAATAGTATTAGTTATTTTTACCACCAAAGAAGTTATTGATCAATTATGTCTACTCTTTTGAACATATTTATATTTCAAAGGATATTAATATATCTTTTCATTGTAATTTAACATTTTTTAAATTCATAATGCTTGTGAAATATAGTTTTTATTTTCATATAGGGTTATGTTAGGTTATGTGTAATTGTGAATGGGTCCATGAGAGGGGTTACTCTATATCCCATTTATGAAAATAGACCCCGCATAATGTGATTCCACTTAAAAGGACACATTGTAACTTTTGAGATCACATGACAAGGGTGAATCTGTATCGTTTTAAGTTGCCAATGTTTTGTCCAAGTGAAATTTATTGTTTTTTATTTCACATAGTAATAACTATACATGTAGATTAAACATATAATATGAATCCTTATTTACCTCCTTAATATAAATAAAAAAGTAAATTGATTAATTTTCATGGTTTATGGTCGTTTGTAGGTCTAGTCCATACATTATTACATCACATGATTAAGATGTATAAAATATAATTTATATTCATTATAATAGTACTAAAAATTGAAAAGTTCCCTGGAAACATTGGTCTTAAACAAGTTAATTGGAAACAATTTTTTATTATCCTTTTTTTTCAGAATACACATGTGAATTTATGGTCAGGGATTACCCTACGTTAGAGGGCCCTTTCACTATGTCACTTCAATCAATGAGAAAAAATTATGCACAACCAATGAATAAATGAAAAATTGGTCATCATATACTCATGAAATAAGGTATTATTTTCACTTCGCATATGGAAGGACGTATTATCATTTTCTCGACACATAGGACACCTTACTATCATCACATAAGGTGTTATAACATCCATATTCTCATCACATAAGAATACCAATAAATATTGGGATATAACACCAACTAAGGGGGAGATGATATACAAATATTGGTTGGATGTTGGTATTAGATCTTATTTATGTGTCCTATATATCATGATTGGAACATGAATCAAAATAAAAAAAGTTTAAGTTATAGTGTTTAAAATCATATTTCACGATTGATCCATGCGGTTCAATTTCACCAAATAAGGATGATTTTGTCATGAAACAAGAAATATTAATATATCAAATATGCCTTACACATTTGTATAGCCTATTAGGTTCATAAAAAATATGGGTAACAAGATGAGAGAGGGTGTAATTGTTTCTTACACCAAATAAGAATCCCATATCCTACCTTGGTCAATGAATGAAATGACTGGGGATATAGATCAAGATGCCAAAAAACGTTTCTCCTAATGATTAAATCACATAAAGTTGGGTATTGTGGCACAAATATTATTATAACCTCCATTTCCGGGTGTCCACCTATTGGGTGTTTATAACTAGATAAAGAAGGAAAAATTCATTGAAGGAGGATTACACCTAGTAAGATTCCAATATATGGATTTCTACCACAAGTTCATTCATAACTAGAAGGGGAAGAATTAGATGAATTTTTGTGAATTAAACCATCTAAGAACCCAATATAGGTTTGTATACACCCCTATCAATTAATAACTAGATAAGGAAGGAAAAGAGTATTAGTTGGATCTTACAGCTAGAGTGAGAATCATAATATACCTGTGAATCATTAAAAGGACAATAGAATATGATAAAGTAGGGAAACATGGTTTGGGAATTATATTATGGAGGGTTCCTTAATACATTGTTCCCAGGTAGGAATATTGTGAAAAATAGGTTCCCATGAAGGGGTTCTGGGTGATGTGGAACCCAAATTGATGAGTTGAGAGAATTTTAACCCTTTCATGGGATGAGGGTTAAGATTTTATATGTTATGGAGTCGTAGAAATTGTGAATCTCACATTATTGAGATGAGGTTTGGGCTCTTAGTCTTTTCACCTCACGTGTTAGGAACTCAAGTAGTGGGTGGTCAAGTAATAAGATCTAGTGAATAGTTTAATCTACAAGATTTCTAGGTAAAATAAAATAAATTTATGTAACCTAGGTGAAGTAATACCAAGAAGGAGTTATTAGTGAATTCACACTCATGTAGGTTACCTATGAGATTATTGTACCAAAATATAGGACTAGAATGAAGGATCAAAAAATTATAGGATTATGGTGAACTAGTGCCCTAGTATGGGACTAGGGAAAGAGGAATACATTTTATGGGAAATGGAATAATTGGTTCTCTAGTATGGTACTTTAGTGAATGGGAAAACTATAAATGGGACTAGGGTAAAGGGGAGCCTCAATATATAACAATGGTGAATGACCTCCCATGTATCTTGAAACTCTTTTGATTTTTCTCTGATGTGGTCCAACTAAATTTTGGTTTTATACTCATTAATATATAAATACCTATGTGGTTGGGTTATTAAATATCAATTCCTATTTTATTTGTAACTCTAGTGTTGAATTACTTGTGGTTGGGAACATTGGTATTGGTTCCTAGGCGTGGGGCGCTCATGTTGTCCTACACCAAGGGAACACCTTCAGATAAAATCTATAGGGAGTATAAATATTATATATCATCTCCATAGTCATGGATTTTAGAGTCACATAAGAGAATTATTTTTTAGATACATGTACATCAATTTTAGATCTATATTTAGTTAGGTGTCCATATTGTCTATGTTGATTGTGTCTATCAATAATGTTGGAAAAGTGGGTACTTATATATGTAACCCACATCCGTGGTGCATTTTAGCCTCTTGAACCAATGTAAAAAATATAGGAGTCTCAAGATACATATATTAATAAGTGATGCTTAATTAGGTTTCATGATTATATTTCACATGGTGTGGGTCACCTGAGGAATAGTGTGTGAGGAATGACACTCATGCGACATGGAACATGTAGATGATAGGGTATGGATGAGCATATGTAGATTCATTTTAGAATAATGGTATTATAGTTATATTCCAAAATGATATATCCAAAGAGAAGGAGAAATTCATGTGAATGTATTTCACATAGGTATGAACCTCTCGTATTTTTCAATGAAATCCTTGAGAAATCAAGTAACCATAACTTTTGAGTTCACTTTCCACTTAAGCTCAATAATTAATAAAAAAACATTGAAATTAAATATACCATTAGGTTATATTTTTTGAAATACATTATGATTACAATGAAAAATGTGTCTAAATATCTATAAAAAATGATTTCTTGGTTTTAACACCACTTTTTGTCATCAATAGATGAAATACATAGATAAATCATAGTGGGTGGTTCTCACTAGAACATCACCAAACATTGAAATCATTTTTAAGAATAATAATCCGTTTTTATGAGTGGGAATATAGAAAATATAGAGCCTATTGGTGTGGTCTTCATGAACATATATACATTTCTTCCCATGATTGAGATGTTTTATTTTAGTAAGTACCATATCATGTATTTAATGGAAATGTTATTGACATATATTATTCTATGTGAACTGTTCTATTTATATTATATATAATTTTTACATATAATATTATAACTATAAATAATTTACATTTCATTTTATATCATATATTTAATTAAATTTCATATAAAATAATAATATAATGGAGTAAATATTGAAATACATTTTCTATTTTCATATTTATTTAATTGTATAATGTCAATAATTAATGGCTAAATTATAATTTGTTTTTAACTGAAATTTTTATGAATTGATCGTAAATGTTTTTCTCATATCTAAATTTATGAATTGATTATTTTTTGAGTTTAATTACACATATTATTCTTAATGTTGAATTTTTATATTGTATATGAATTTATTTTTAGAAGGATATTCTAAAATATTTCTAAATATTATTATAAATTACATTAAAGAGTTACATGATTTGTATGTTAAAATATATAGTTTTTTCTACATTCAATTTAGATTTTTTTAGGTTAGGTCATTGAATAACAAATTCAATTGTTGTTTTTACATATCATGTGTTATAATTATGATGTAATTGATGTATATATTGAATAAAGAAATTCCATTATATTGAAATTTTGTCAAACATCCCCCAAGACTCGAAAAATAGGCCATATCTGGAATAGTATGGGTTGAAAACCTATCTCTTCACAATTACTATTGTAGGGATTATTTGTTTCATATGATTCAAAAACATTACATGGTACGGTTTTATCTACATTATGTTTAATATGAATATTGATATGTTCAAATATTACATAGTTTTTAATTCAAGATATTAACATAATCATTGAGTCGTGTATATGTTTACATATCAATATACTATAACATTTTGATTTATTCGAAGGAAAAAAGTTCCATAAAGAATATTAAAAACCATGCATACTAGAAAATGTAATACATTAGATAAGATGGTGAGATAATAGTACCACTTTAGAATACTAAGTGTAATAATCCTTCTAAAATAGAACATGTGTTAGGACCTATTCATACACCTTGGTGGGTTCAATCCAAAGAAGTTTTCCCATGATGTGGGGAATAATGTAATTGGAAATCCTAGTATTTTGTTAACCACAACCCAAAGATAGATTTTTGTTTCACTTATCAAGTAAATTCTTAGAGTAAACATACTAGATAATTTTTTTTTGTATATTCATATGATGGATTAGTATAAAATGATATCCAATATACTATACAAGAGTCATATTATATTTTATTTGAGTAATTTCATACCAATATAACTACTTTGTCATAGGAATATCAATGAATTAAAATTTAATTTTGAAATAAAAAACATTGAACACTACTATATATGATTTAATTTAAGAGGGTTATCATTTTAGTGGGAACAAATTTGATATAATTCTTTTAAAAAGTAATTATAAAACATGATACTCATATAATAAAGGATTCAAATATATATTTTTGGAATAATAATAATCAAATATATATTTTAGATAAATATTTGGAAATAAGAAAATCAATGTAACTAACATTCTAGTACTGCTATAGAAACATAATAAAATTTCATAGTTAATAAGTAAAATTTTCAATGTTATTGAAAACAAATCCTTATTAGCTAAATTTTTATGTTATTCAATACGTTTATCAAGATGTAGAAGATAACTATAATTGAATTAAATTGACATTTCGGAGAATTCAAAAACAATTTGATTTAGGGGACATTAGTTTAAAATCACATACTCTATAATAGGTGATATATTAATAGTTTATAGGGACTAGAGTTTCATTTATTACTTAATCTATAAAGACATGAAATTTTTCTTCTATTGTTAAAAAATAACTCATGTTTGAAAATGAATATTTCATTAATTTTTAAAAAAAATTGAGAATCAAATGTCACATTCCAATAGAAAATTACACATCACAAAATAATTTTATATTAAAATAGCTAGGTGTACTATAGGGATATAAAAACCAAACAATAGTATCCAAACAAAGGTGAAGTCTATAGGATTGAGTTCTCCCATATAAACCAAAACACTCGTAAAATGGTGAAAAAGTTAGAATATTCTAAACATTACCACAGGAAGATTAAAACCATCATATTTGAGGTATTGAATGATGATATATATTAATGGTGGAATATATATATTCTAGTAGGAAATCATTCTTTTAGGATCCGAATAATGTGAATTATGATCGTTGGGTATTATGACCATTAGGAATTATGAGCATTGAGAATTATGGCCATTGATAATAATGTTAGAATTTAAAATAGTGTATATAAAGAGTAATGATAAGATATAATTGATTCATAATGGAGAAATAATGTCCTCAAAAATTATGATCATCATTTATGAAACACAATCATCATATCTCGGGAGGGAGGTAGCATTACTGCTCTTATCATTTTTCCAAATAAAGGTGGTGCTTCAATAAGTGAATCATGAGATGAATTCACTATTTTAGGAGTTTATTTTTGTGTAGATCCCCATTATATAAGTGTTATCTAACCAACCCTATGAATGTACAATTACCTCACACATTTCCCTTCGTGATTTTTCTATTGGATAAGTGACTGTGTATCTGGACAAGAAATAGTATGAAGTATTAAATTAAATGTTAAATTAAGTACTTGTTAAAAGGATCCAATTTTTTTATTCAATATATCACCCTTATATAAATTAAAAAATTTCCAATACTAGAGTATTACATTAAAAATATTGATTTTTTATACAAAGAACAAAAAAATTTAATTTTTTTAAAAATAAATATTTCAAATATAAGATAAATAAATTTCCAAATAAATAAAGAAATTTGAAATAAATAATTATTTTCCTAAATTTTCATAATGAATAATATTTATTCTTATCTAAAATATAAAATATTTTTATGCAATGATATGAAATTTTTTAGTGGATAGAAATTCAACTGTATAATAAAATTTAAATTTTTCAATTACTAATCATTTAAGTTAATTCTTTTTATTTTTATAAAATTATTTTGATAAAATTGATTTTGTTTTTAAGGTCATCACTTAAATAATATCCAATCATTATTTTTCATTAATATTAGAGAATATTAAATTTTTGGGTAAAAAGTAAAACACAATATAATGATATAGTAATTATTATGACATAATAATGAAATAAAAGCGATTTGGTAAAAACTATAAGATATTTTATGATAGAAAAGTTTTTTTTAATTAAAATTACATATTTTAATGTAATAATAATCATTTTCCAATCCAATAATGAATCTTTCAAAACTAGAAGTATATTTCAGGCTTCTAAAATAATATTAGAATGAATAAGATTCATTTTCACATCCAAAATAATATATATTAATTATTATATGGTTAATAAATTATTAACATATAAAACAATACTATCCCATGGAAAAAATGGGATAAAACCATGGTATGTACAAGTCCTCTATTATAATGTCTCGTAATTTCCAAGCAATTTTTTTATAAATTATATGAAATTTTTTCGAGACCACAAGCTTTGTTAGAATGTGATTTTGAGGCTTGATGTTCCCAGAAGGTAATTTTGGACTTATTTTAACAAACGTTTAGTATACATGTGGTGGGATTTTCTTAGTTTTTATCCACTGCTCGGATCAAAAATCTAAGGGCACTGTTGAACTCAGAACACCAAGATTTTCCTAGAAAATACATAACTTCAACTAGAAAGGGTCGGATGGAAAATTTATTTTTCAGAATTTTCAAAAAATAATAAAATAAATGAAAAAAATTATTTTATTTCTTTTCACTACTATTGACCAGCGGTCAGCGGCACTATAGTGCGGCGATGAGGCAACGATGAGGAATATTAGAGGAAGACCCTTAAAAGCATGTCATGTCATAGCGTAGCATCTATGCTATTTCATAAATGAAATAGAGTAATGACACAACATCTCAGTGTAATAGAAACACTCTGAAGTGTTCCCATTTTAATTATAAAATGCATAATCTCTGGTGAGTTTACTCTCCAATGAAAAAGGATGAAAACCATCATAACATCATCGACTTCGACGTAACTAAAAAACAAAGATGGGAAGTGATGAATGATGTTGACCTCTTGAACCCTCGAGGATGGAATGCTATTGAAATGAATGACAAATAATGTATGGGTTTGAACTATTGACTGTTTCCTTATTCTTTTTGAAAATACGATTAATCTGGATCAACCCATTAACATGTTGATCCACGGATCGGGCATTCTTGAGGGAGGGTTAATTCTTTGGGATTCCACTATCTGGGATTAAATTATAACTTTTATTGATTGAAATATAATACCCAGACATCCCCATGTTTTTAAATATCTAAGCTGAAGGGTGCGGGCCGACATGAACAGGGTCCAAGCCCCTCCACATATGCATTCTCCGAGGATGAATTCACAAAATAGTGTAAAGGAAAGTTATAGGTTGTCACAGTGAAGTTGGAATACTTACGATCATGTAGGCAAAGAGGGATCAAGAAACAGACCATCGAAGCATCTTCAGTGCCCTGCAGAAGAAACTTTTGGTGCACTGGGGCTGGCAGTAGCCTCCAGTGGCCAGCTTTGGTGGCTGTCGGCAGAGGGAGGCAGTGTGATCTTCAGCGGGTCATGGTTGCATGTATTTTCGGTGCTGAACAGCACCACGTGGAGGTGTCGATCTTCCTAGGTGAGTGACAAATGATTATTCCACAGCCACCACAACATTAGAGACCCACAACGCCATGCTGCTACCACATTGACAAGGTTAACCTGCGGACTCTGTCCGCGAGTGACGTGGAATGTGCGGTCGGTTTCACCAGTAGCATGTGCTAAATAATGGATGTGGTTGTGCACCATCAGAATGGAGGAGCTGAGATGATATGGATGGCCTGAAAAAACTGGCAGGATAGACCCAATCCTTGTGAGGTCGGACCGATTGGGTCGAAGTGGACCTGGACCCAACCGGCCCTATTTCCCTAAAATGCCTTTGTCTCCCTAACTGGCCATCTGATTGATGAGACATCAGTGGCGTTGGACCCTTTTGAAGAGGCAGCCCTTCTAAGATACAATACATGATTTTTATCAAAGGTTGACTTATGTCCGGGTTGGATCGGACTTGAATCCATCCCAGCCCTTTTTACCAAAATTATCATATCTTATTGACTAGGTGTCTGATTGACGCACTGTCTATTTAATTTAAACCCTTACAACAAGACAGTCCATTGGGTTACTCTGTTTGGGACTTCGTGGTGGTTTAGGTACAACAGATGGCTATAATAGCAGATCCTATCAGAAATGAAGCCTGCTAAGTGTGGGAATACAGTGGTTGGCTATGACATTATGAATTACTAGTGACCCATCATGGATTATCATAATAGTGACCCTTAAAGTATCATCATTATAGCAACCCTTCATGGATCAAAATACTAGTGAACCATATTGGATCAACATAATAGAGACCCTTCATCAATCAACATAACAGATACCCCTGGAAGATCAACATAATAACGACCCTTCATGGATCAGTATACTAGTGAACATTCATTGATCAACATAATAGAGACCCGTAATGGATCAACATAAGATAGAAAATTCATGGATCAGATGTTGCACCACTCGTTGTGGATTATACATAAATCAACCCATCATGGATCAGTTACACATCAACCCTTTGCGAATAATCAACTAGTCCTATAAAGAGAATAAGATGATCTATCCTTACGACTAATCATCTTTACTTCTGTACATATGTTATACCAGTTGGTAGCTGTATTTTACTTTGAGTTATGTTTTTTAGATACTTCTTAGTGGTTTTACCTTTGTGGTATTTCCTTTTTGTCATTTTTCTTTGTGGTGTTTTCCATTGTGGATTTCTGAGAGAAAATTTGGGGTCCCAATGTCCCTACTAAGTATTGTTATACTCACCCCCATATGGGCTTCACTCACACATGATTTTTCTTGTGTAGATGGAAAACATCTTTGACTGGGACATTGGGGAGCTAGGGCTGGACGGTGCTTGGAGGTGGACCAATAGATGTAGTGTGTTGCAGTGGCATCCAACAGAGATATGTATGTACCCTTCAGGTAGGATCCTTTTTAGAATACCTTCGATGGTTTTACATCCTTTGTTGTACATTCTATTTTTTGGGGCTTGTATTTTGGCCCCTTTTACTTTCTGTTTACCCACATTACTCTTAGTGGCGGTACATTATGTTGGTTGTACTATTTTTATTTCTTTTTTGGTTTTAATTGTGTAGTATTCCATGTTTATGTGTGTACATGTTTAAAGAAAATAACTTCTATTTTTGGGATATGCCTTCCCAATGCTATTCACCAGCCCCTGGTATGTGGAAAGCGGGTTTGGGGTAGTCACTACATGATCCCTGGGGGACGGGTCATGATAAAGTGGTATCATAGGGCGATCAGTTCTACCAGAAGAAATGAGAGTATGTATTGTCCATGGGGACAATAGTGGTATGTGTATTTAGTTTATCTTTAAGTATCGAGAGTCTAGTATTCATGTGACCACAAACATATCCATTCACTAGGATCCTGAATTTTTATTTCTAACTCAGTACACAAAAAAATGGTCGCATGTGTTTTAGAAATGTTTTTTCATTGATATCTTTTGATTCAGCACACCAGGTATATATTTTTGACTATGGTGAATTTATTTATCTACAGGATTCCCCCATGACATCAACCAACTAGGATTCTAGTGATATATCTTGACGATGGGCCACAGAGCGATGATGCAACGATGTAGGGACTAATTATAGTGATATCACATTCGGGTGGTTTACAAGTAGCACCACCACCTGTAGAGCAGAACTTACTACCAGCCCCACTAGGGTATAGTGCACATCATCTTTTTTTGTTGTAAGAGTTCTCTAGATAAAGTCCTCTCAGGTTTCTAGGCGAGAAAAATCCTAAAGATGCTAAGGATTTGATGGAGATAGTTACACTAATTTTTCGCATAGTATAAACACGTACAAACAAGATTTTGGACCTAGTTTCTATATTTGTTTAGGGAAAGATAGGTATATGGTGGAGATTGATTCTATAGACACATGATGAGGTGACCCTTTCCTGGTGGGACATCAAGAGCCTCTTTATGGAAGTGTTTATTCCATTGACACTACACTCAGTGCGTATTCAAGTGATACTGCACCTGCATCAGGGAAGTCTGACTTTGGCCCCGTACTCAATTAGGTTTACTGACCTCTCCCACTACTATATTGACATGGTACGAGACCCTTTCTTTAGGTACTATACCTTTGAGTTGGAAATATGACGGGATATCAGGTCGTCAATGAATTTTCAGAGCATCTAGACGCATTCTGGAGTGATAGGGAGAGCTCAAATAGATGAGAGCTTCATATCCGAGTAGGAACCGATGGTGAGAGCAACCATCGAATGACAGGTGGACAAGTCATCTATATTAAGAAGTATTTAGATTACATGGAGGCCCATGAGGGTCATAAAATTCGGTTGATGACACCATGACGTAGGGTCGGAGGTGCAGCAATTGCGTGGTAGAGGAGGACATATGAGAGATAGAGTTTGTTACTCCTATGGAGAAAAGAGGAACATGGATCACAACTCTCTGACTCCCAACATAGATAATTAGTTGGTGGTCGAGGGACCTCAAAGATAGTGAAAAAGGTTTGAGTGAAGAGTTCTTCTAGGTGGTGGATGTGGAATGGGAGAAGTACAAGCAGCAGGAGGTGGAAGATGGTTCGAGGTACTACCCCACCCCCCAGGTGGTCGACCATGAACTCTGAGAGATTGTTGATTAGGGAGGGGCCTACTCAATAAATATATTTCCATGACCATGGTGCTCTGGAGAAGATTTGAGGTACGATATATGTCTACTTCACCTTAGATACAGTTCTTATTGACACAGGTTACAGTCACTCTTTCCTTGACTAGGATCTCGTTCAAGGCCTGAAGATTCTGGGGGAGCCATTGGCTCGATCCTTATGATTATAGACTCCTAAATATGGGAATCACTAATTACACACTGGTGCCGGATGTATGAGCTTACTCTATGAGGCAAAATCTTTGGCTGGGATATCCTAGTAGCAACTTCGAGGCCCTATGATGTTATCTTAGGTATAGACTAGTTGTCCACAATGCTTACTCAGATCTTCTATTTTAGGTGCAAAGTTCGGTGTGTCCATGAGGATGGGACTGAGTTTTCCTTCACCAGAAATAATGGATGCTTTGTAGCATAGGATGGACTTTCAAAGAATAGGGTGAAGCCAATTACTCTCCATTTGGCTAGCCTAGCCCTTGGCATAGTAAATAAGAGGATTTTGAGCCTTCCTATAATGATGGAAGAGTATGACAAAGTCTTTACAAAGGATGTTCCATGACTACCTCCTCACATAGTGGTAGATTTCTACATTGACTTATACCCAGGGATGGCACCGATATCTATAATTGCATATCAGATGGATTCCGTGGAGATCTTAGAGCTGAGGGTACAGTTGAAGAACTTGCTGAGGAATGGGTTTGTAAGACCAACCGTTTCTCTATGGGAATCCCTAGTATTGTTTTCTAAGAAGGTAGAAAAAATCATGATACTATGTGTGGACTTCTGGTGTCTGAACCAGGTGACCATGAAGAATAAGTATCCACTCTCAAGAATTGGTTACCAATTCAAAAAGATGAAGGGAGCAAGGTGGTTCTCAAAGATAAACCTTCAATCAGGTTATCACCAGCTTCGGGTACGAGATGAGGACATACCATAGACATCCATTCAATGTGGGTACGACCACTCTTAGTTTTTGGTGATTCCTTTTGGCATGACCAATGCCCCATCAGTGTTCATGGGACTTATGAACATTATCATCCTGCCTTACCTTGATCTTTTTTTGGTAGTCTTCATTGGTGATGTCATGATGCACATGAAATTGAAAGAGGAGCACACTAAAAACCTTAAGATTTTACGAGATACACTTTGAGAGCACCAGATTTATGGATAGCTCTCGAAGTGCTAGTTCTCGATTCAGGGGGTCCTCTTTCTAGGACACATTATCTTAGAGGATAGAGTTGTACTGAATCCAGCGAAGAGAGTGGGAGTGCTTACATGGGTTCCCCCCAGAAACGTGACAAAGGTGTGTAGTTTTTGGGGTTGTATGTTTACTACCATAGGTTTGTAATGAAATTTTCGGGAGTATAAACACCCTTTTCAACTTTTAAAAAGAAGGGGAACCCTTCGTATAGATGAAGTGGTTCCAACAATATTTCTAGGAGCTGTAATAGAGATTAACAAGTGCCCCTATCTTGAGACTACCAAAAGAGGGGGTTGTGAATGTAGTCTTCTGCAATGTATCAGAGACCAAACTAGGTTGTGTCCTAATGTAGGATGATGTAGAGATCACCTATAGCTCACAACAGTTGAGGGAACATGAGATGAACTGTGCGACCCATCAAATGGAGTTATTAGATATGGCATTTTCCTTTAATATGTGGCAGTACTACTTGATGGGTGAATGGATTAACATCAACTCAGACTACAAGAGTCTCAGGTATATCTTCTCACAGAAGTACCAAAAGCTGAGACAATGGAAATAGCTGGAGTTCTTCCATTATTATGACTTTGAGAGAGTCTATACTCTTGGGAAGGGGAATGTTGTGGCTAATGGGCTTATGAGGAGGTCTAATATGTAGCTACTGAGTGAGGCGATGCAGTAGCTAGCTAGGATGCAGATATCCTTCATGGATGATGATGAGGAATCATACCTCTAGCCTATGAATTTCACCCCACCCCACTCCTTCAGTGAGTTATGGAGGCACAATTTGTGGATTTTGATTGCGAGTCCCAACGTGCTCAGATATCCTCATGATAGGTTCCAAATGGATTTTTGATAGGAGGGGAGAATATCATCCTTTTAAAAGGATGCAACATAGTACCAGTGACGTTATGGGAGAGGGTTTTAAGGGAGTTCCATACATCCCCTTTGGTGGTACACCCTACTATGGAGAAGATGTACCAAGACCTACGATGTCAGTACTTCTGGACAAGGATGAAGAAATTGGTGGAATTGTTGGTTTCATGATTCCTCACTTGTCTGTAAGTAAAGGATGAGCATCAGGTCCCAGCAGGTGACACATAGTCACTTGAGACACCAGAATGAAAGTGGGATTGTATCTCTATAGACATCGGGATGGGTTCACACCACATGTTCTGGGGCCATGATTCTATCTGGGTAATCTTTGACTAAATCACCCAGTCAGCTCACTTTCTACCCATCTAGGAGCAGGGATCAGTAGAGGGATTGTGGTGCTTCTACATCTAGGAGATAGCGCGGATTCACAGGATTCCATCGACGATCATCTTAGACTCTGATTCACACTGTACATCCAAGTTTTGGAAAGGACTGGAGGAGGAATTTGAGACTCAGATGAGATTGAGCACAACTTTTCACCCCCAGATAGATGGTAAGATAGAGCAGACCATACAGATCCAAGAGAAAATTCTTCATTCTTACATCCATGATTTTTGTTGCATTTGGGAGGACCACCAAACAACAGTGGGATTTTTTTACAACAACAGTTTTCAGTCCACCATTGGCATGGCATAGTTTGAGGCCATGTATAGGGGGCCATGCGGATCACCTCTATGATGGACAGTCCCAGGGAAGTCAACACACATGGGTCTAGGGTTGGTATGTGCTACCACTTAGTAGGGGAAGTTCATCCAATAGTATATGAGGATTGCATAAAGTAGGAAGAAGTCAAATTCTGATTGGATATAGATACCTTGGGATTTTGAGGAGGGAGACCATGTATTCCTTCAGATCTCACCCCAACGGGGATTACAATGATTTGGCTGGAGAGACAATCTTTCTTCGAGGTTTATCATAGATTTTGGGATTTTTAGTATATTTGGCGAGGTGGCATACCACCTTGATCTTCCCACATAGATGCATTGGGTGCATGACGTTTTTCACATGTTGTAGGCGAGGAGGTACATGCATGACCCCTCACATGTCATCGACTGGGGTGAGCTGGACATTGACGATGAGGCGACATTTGCGTAGATCCCAGTGGAAAGAGAGGATCGACCGGAGTGGGTCCTTAATGGATGGTTGATTCCTCTATTGTGCATTTGGGGGCAACATGAGAACCTCTCAAATATCACATGGGAGTGGGAGGCTCATATTCATGCTCAATACACCCATTTGGTTGATTAACCATTGTTTTGGATTTTGGGGATGTAATGACCTAAGGTGGGGAGAATGTAATGTCCTGATATTTCTATGTACTTTTTTTATAATTATATAGAATTATTTCAAGACCGTATACTTTGACAACACATGATCCCCAGGCCTTGAGTGCCCAGAATGAAATTTTGAACATATTTTAATTTATATTCAGCAAACATGTAAATGAGTTTTTTCTATATTTTTTACTGGTGATCTGATCAAAAATATATGGGCATTGTTGAACATAGAATGTTGAGATTCTACATGAAAATACTTAACTTAGACCGACAAGGGTCGGATGGAAATGTTATTTTTCAGACATTTTTAAAAATAATAAAATTATTTTAAAAAGTTATTTTATTTCTTTTCTCAACTGTTGAGTGGCAGATGACAGTCCTACGATATGAAGGTGTGGAAATAAAAATACACATTAAAAAAATCCCCTCACTATCTTGTTAATTCATAGTGTAACAGCTACGCTGTTTAATAAATAAAATTGTGTTACGATGCAACATCACAACATAAAAGAAACATTATAACATGTTCCATTTTTAATTAGAAAATGTGTTGAAGAGTGGGGAAATAAATAGTTGAAAATTCTCTAAAGAACTGCCAATGAGATTCCTCTTTAATGAATAATGGAGAACACAGGTGGAAGGTCATCGACTTCGATGTACCACGATGAAAGAAGCCGAGAAACAATGAATGTTGTCCACCTTTTGAACCCTCAAGGACATAACGCTAAACAAAATTTCATATGTGGTAGGGGTTTGAACTATTTAACTTTTCCTCATTCTTTTCTCAAAAATGAAAAATGCCGATCAACCCACAAGTAGTTTGATCTGTGGATTTTGCATTCTTGAGGGAGGGTGACATCATTGTGATTCCAATATCCATGACTAAATTATCACTTTTATTTATTATACTACAATATCTAGAACTCCCCATGTTTTTAATCCTCTAATGCATATGGCTCAGGCCGACATGAATAATGAATTATCCCCTCCGCTGTGTGTTCTGTGTAGATGAATTCTCCAAATAGAAGAAAAGTGAGATTGAGTCTATTGTAGCAAAGGAGGTAGTATTACGATCCCCCAGGTGCACACAGATCAAGAAATGGACCACTGGGGTAACTACAGTGTCTCGTAGAAGAAAATGTCAGTGTACTATCTCTGGTAGTGGCTGTGGGCAGAGGGAGGCGGCACACCCATCGGCAGGCTGCGGTGGCAGAAGGTCGCGACGTCATGGAGGGGCGACGCCGACCGACACCACGGGGAGGGGGCGGTCCGCATCTAGGATTCCCGGTCAAGTAACAATGGTTTTAGCACTGGAGACTCGTGGTGCCGCATTATCCTATTCAACCAGCATTCTTGGTCCACAGGAGACATAGAGGCTAAGGCTGGTTTCACCGGCCGCATGTACTGAAGACCGAACGCGACTGTGTCACATCCAGATAGAGGAGCCAGCCCACTACGGTAGGCCAGAAAAAACAAGCAGGCCAGACCTGCCCTACCTGGCTAGGCCCAGGATAGACCTGATCCAGGTCTGGTCGACCCACACTACATTGGGTTGGACCAGACCCCAACCCAACCAGCCCCCGTTTTACTAAAACACATGTATCTCCAAAACCAATCGTCTGATTAACATGCCTTCAGTGGTATTGAGACCCTTGAAAAGAGAAGGGAATTATAAGTTACTCTACATGAGTTTTGTCAGAGGTTGGAATATGGCTAGGTTAGATCGTACTCTAATCCAACCGGTCGCTTTTTACAAAAATTCTCATATCTTACATACCGAGCATCTTATCAATGCTCTATCTATTTCATTGAGACCCTTATGACGAGTCCATCCATTGGGTTACAGTATCTTGGAATTCGTGGTGGTTGAGGTATAACTAATGCCTTGAAGAGTTGATCCTCTATTAAATAAATCATTCTTAGTGAGGGAATTAGTGGATGGTTGTGATGTGATGAATTACTAGCGACCCTTCTCAGATCATCATAATAGTGACACTTCATGGATCAACAATATAGAGACCCTTTTTGGATCAGTATACTAGAGACCCTTTGTGGATTATCGTAATAGAAACATTTTGTGGATCATCACAATAGTGACCCATCATGGATCAACATAATAGGGACCCTTCGTGGAACAACATTCTAGTGACCCTTCATGGATCAACATAATAGAGACCCAATGTGGATCAGCATAACAGCGACCCTTCTTGGATCAGTAGTAGCGTGACCCAATGTAGATCAGACATAGAGTGACCCATCAGAGATCAATAGCTGATATACCCTTCATGTGTCACTAGTAGTGCCTCTCAATAGAATAATATTATCTTGCCTTATGACTAATCATATATATTATGTACTAATGTTATACCTAGTGAGAGATGTATTTTACTTTGTGCAATGTGTTTGATATCTTTCTTGGTGGTATTTCCTCTGTGGTATTTCCTTTGTGGTGTTTTCTTTTGTGGATTTCTAAGAGACCTTATTAGGTCTCGGGGTCCCTACTTAGTATTATTATACTCACCCTTACACGGGCTTTTCCCACACCTATTATGTCTTGTAAAGATGATGGATAACTTTGACTGGGCCTTTGGGGATCCAGGGCTAGATGGTGCTTGGAGGTGGATCGATAGACGTTATGTGATGTAGTGGCATCCGAGATGGAGCTGAACCTACCCTACATGTAGGATCCTTGTAAGATGGCCTCCATATATTTTACATCCTTTTATGTACATTCCTTTTAGTTGGGATTTTATCCTGGCCCCCTTTACTTTCAGTTTACCCACTTTACTCTCAATGGTCGTACTTTGTGGTGGAGGTACTATTTGTCTTTCCTTTGTGGTTTTCATTTTATAGTATTCCCTATCTGTGAGTGTAATGGTTTAATAGAAATTCCTTCCAATTTTGGGATATGCCCTCCGGATTCTAGTCAACATCCCTTAGCTGGTGGAAGGTGGCTTGGGGTAGTCACTGTATGGGCCTCGGGGGATGGGTTGTGATATTTATAGTATTTATAACATTATACTCAAAACATAGGTATAAATATTCATAATGATACCACATAGATTATCTTAAAATACCCATCAATTATCCCATTCCACATGACTAAAAAAATGTTGAGAATTAATTTCCTCTAATTTCCTATCTATGTTGCATTTATATGGATTTTTTTTATAATCCTAATTGAAGCATTGAGAAGCCCCTTTTCCTGTAAGGAATTCTCATCATCTTCCTTTTCATTTGAGTACTCCATTAGAGTATATTATGTTTTTATAAATCTTATATTATTTGATATAGTGAGAATAAATGCATTATTATTCAAATCATGTTTCATCAAATATATCTATCCATTATTTCTCTTTAACACCATTACATTAACAATTTTTTATGCACATAAAACTGCAAAAAATATTCATTGATTATACATGAAACACTGGTTTTTTTGGATACCCATAGATATTTTCCTTCCAAAATATTCATTTAAATATAATCTCACTTTATTTATTTGTAGTTTCCATGTTAGAAGCTCATATTCCCTTTTAATTTGTTAAAATTATTGTAAGGATTATTTTGTTCATCTATTATGAACTCAATTATTTTTATGTAGATCACAATATTATTCTCTGTGGCTAACTATTGAAGTTAATTATTATGATTCTTATATATATAGAACACATAAATTTATAATTTAAAATGTTCCTCCCATTTATCTCACAATTTCATATCCAATTTTTTTCATCTGATGAGATACCAGGTATGGTTCCTAGTCGGTTAGTCTAGTATGCTATGATAAAAGGTATTGGTAGTGATCCTTTACTTATTATTAGGTTGTTTCCACATTCCTTTGATGTAATTATCATATTATATAATCATGTTTATATCATATTTTAATGTTTATATTTTTTTTCATTTTATCATGAATATCAATTTGTTTAAAATATATATCATGAATTATTTAATTTTTCACTTCCTAAGCTTCATATATCAACCCATTTATTTTTATATTTCCAAATATATTCTATGAAATAATTGAAAATGAATTGGATGTATGAATAATAATCTGTTTCTAAATAAATATTATATTGTGTTTTTCATTTTTTTCATTTTAAATTTAATATTCCGAATACAGTAAACCACGTGATCCTTGTTTTTTTATTTAATAGATTTTTATGAATCAAATAATTTAATTAATTATGTAATGAGATATGGGTTATTTTCATTTTTATAAAATTTAGGTTCAGTTATTTTTATTGGGATTTTGATTAATGAAACATTAGTGAAGACCCCAGGGAGAAGACTAAATGTATGAAAACTTCCTGAATTTTGGTAAGGATTTGAGTGTGTCATTTCCTAGTAATGGAATCCATGCCTATATGACAACAAGTAGATTTAGGCTGAGGCACATATAAGTTTAGTAGTAATAACCATAAAAATGTTGGTTGGGTATTAAATGTCTCTTTACCTCATGTAAGATAAATATACCTAACTGGTCTTCTAGTTTAACCTTCCATGTGTAAAGAATTTGGATAATTTACATTCTCCTTACATACCATTATAAATGATTTTATGGTATTGAAATTGAATTTGAGGACATAGTACATATCTAGATATCCTAGTAGGAAAATAACAATGAATAACACATATTAGAAAATATTAATATATAAGTTCGGGTATATGTGTTATTTAAAAGTTATTCAACACAATTTAATAGTTTTACCATTATTATCTGGAAAATTTAAGAATTATCATCCTAGATATTACATTATTTTATAAAATGGTTTAAATTAGAATGAACCTTCAAAAAAACCATCTGATTGGAAATGTGATTATTTCCCAAAAAAACCATTTATAATATGATCATGTGTTAAGAAATTATTGTAAGTACTTTCAAATCATACTCCAATTATAAATTTTAATATAAATGATGTCGAACTCCCTAAATATCATAGAATATTGTATGGTATGGTTGATTTATTTATATAATGAAAATAATCCAAAATTGATTAGAAATTATTATTTCATAATCATAGAATATTAGGCTAAATCTATTGAGAATATATCCTCTATTCTCTGATTATATGAACATGTGGGAGTCAATGTGGACATTTATCACATAGAGGGATAGGATTATTTGTTTTTTGCATTGAATAAGAAATGTATGTACAAAGAAGACATTGAAACTACATATTGGGATAGATTCAAAAAAATTCAATACATAATCTCATAGTATTTTTCAACTTAATGTTGAATGGGAATTCCATGGACTCATTTAAAAAGTGGAAATTATATTGGGACTTATATGAAATAATTCACAAGGAATTCATGGTATGACACTATATTTTTCATTAACCATAAAACATACATTGACCACTTACATAGTGGGTTTAATAAAATTTCTATAAATTATATTTGGATTTATATATTTATTCCTAATAGAAAATTTTATAATTTTCCCTCAATGTTGATATGGAATTTTTTTTTCTCAGTGGTCCTGTGGGATTAAAAATAAGAATTAGAGAATTTTATTTGACACTGGAGACTCCTAAAATAATATTAATGTGGGAAGTATAATCCAAAAACTCATATATAATATATCTTTGAAGACACATACTGGAATCTAACAAAAAAGGATAAGAAAATACTTCAATGATGGAAAATAAGTACATCAAGGTGATGAATATTAAATAGATGGGAAGAATCCCACTAATGTAATGGATACAAATAATTTTCTATCAACCCTTAGCCTATGGACCATATTTTTTACTATTATAAACATGGTAACTATAATAATTTATTCACTAATATAAAGGATTATAAGGAAAAAAGAAAACAAAAAACATTCAAGGCTAAGAGTGAGTCGGTGGGATTATTTTATCAAAACTACTCTGGTTAATTATGACAGTGAAGTATATAGAGGTATGCTTCTTATTCATTGAGTAAAATTTAATATACTATTTTATTCTCTTTATAAACATTCGTTTATATCATGCATGTGTAATATGAATATTCAAAATCCACCTTAAAAGATGATGGATGGATTGTTGTTGAAAACAGAAATCGAGGAAATTATTATATCTCCAGCATATAACTCATTCCTATGTAACACCAGTGGGTTCAATTTCCCTAAAAACATTTTCATGACCCCTTTAGTATAATTTTATGTCAGCTATTCATGGATTAGTCCTCCTTATATAGATCCTAGATCAAATTCTAAGATATTTAAATCATGTTCCATATCCCAAATCATTCGGCCATTATATACAATTGATTGGACATGGATGAATCTCATATGGAAACTTCCTCTGAAACCTAGATATTGCTTCCTTGTGAGAAATCATATCATTATCACATTATTTAGAAAATAATATTATCACCCAAAAATACATTCCCACAATGGGAAAATATATTAATGTATTTTCTGAGGAGTTTCCTAGTATTAATCCTGACTGAGTAGTTTAATTCTCACCTTAACTAATACATAGAGCATAACCCATATCTAAGAATATCTATATAATGACCTTTATTTTTACAAAGTAACTAAAGAGAAAATTAAAAGTTAATTTAGATAAAGGATTTATAAACCATAGTTCTTTTACATAGGGTATTTAGGTCTTATTTATCATTAAGAATGATGGGTGAATGAATCTTTATATTAATTTTTTTAATCTCAACAAGATCATGAAAATGAAAATATATCTCATTACACACATTGATGATTTATTTTATGTCATGAAACCCAAATATAATGGAACCCCTATTATGTTAATTATGTTATGAATGGGTGACCATTGAGTCATACCTCTAGTAGTCCACGTTATGGGGACAAAGTCCAAGGGTATAAAAAACTAAAAGTGAGGAATTACACACAATATATCTATATCCTAAAATGAAACCACCAAAAAATCCACCAAGATATATCAACAGTAAGAAAAGAACCACAAATAAATATCTAATATACATGAATAAAAAATAGTTATAATTGTATCGAAAGAAAAAAATACCCAAATAATGTAAAATATTATTGAAGAATCCACACAAACCCAAGATCCATGTTAGTACATTCCAACTCAATCTCCAAAGAAATCCCAAAAACCAGGAAACAGTTTATGTATACATAGGGTGAGGGTAATACATATACTCATTTAGACCACACATGATCTATCATGATAATGTAATAACATAATATTAACACCTCATTTTAATAAGATTAGTTATATATAGATTTATCCTACATAGGTATTTAGATATAATTCACATTGAAGTTGGATATCAACACATTACAAACTTCAAAACATTTTTTCTTAAAAAACTAGATGTCGTGACATTTCTGTGAGATTAATTCAAAATTAATTTATGACACTCAAATTATTGTAAATTCTAAAAATGGATTCCATATTTGGTTTATAAAATAATTTAAAATTTATTATTGGTTAAAAATAGTCATCAACCAAAAATATTTGTGAAAATGATTAAAATTATTTCAACTAATTAAGACAAAAAATATCTTAACAATGAACTAACCATAAACTAAGGCCCAAAAGGACCTAGAAAATTTACCAAAAGTAATTTTATGACCTTATTTGGACCATATTGTACCTTTTCTTAGAATAAGATCATAATTTGATCAACATGTCATATGAAAAACGTGCCTAGAATATTTCTTAAAAAAATTACATGAATTTCACTCCTCCACTGTAAAAAGTCACTAACCCCTCCCTTGTATTCACACCATTAAATGAATTTGGACTCAAAATAATCTCCCTAAATATCCTCCTTGCATATCTAAATTCATCTTATAAGCATCCCTTTAGGCTGAAATTCATCCATGGAAGCCCTTTTTTGCAAACCATAATGCTTTACCCAAAGAAGAGGTTATATCCTTCCTCAAGATTTTTTTTTATTTTAATTATCCACCCTTTAATCACTTCATATTCCATGATTACATAACAACCTATTTATCATAAATATAATTATATGTTGTTATTTTATTGTTTCATCCAACAATTTCATACACTTTCAACTTATGGGTGACAAACATATTATTCCTGTGTATAATGAACTATCACCCCACGAAAAGATATTGTTCGTTTTTCCGTTACCATATATAATTATTAAAAATTATGATTGAATATTTTTTTATGATATACATGATGTTTTGGATTTATTTAATATTATTTAATTATTATACAACACATACCTTCATGCCTTCCATTTTTTTGTAAAAATGATAATTTTATTTGGGGATGTTTGGACAACCTCCTCTTTGAAGTGATGGGATTCGTTCACACTCTACATGGAATGTGTAAATGATGAGTTCAGTAAATCTCTATGATATATATGAAATCATAATTCTAATGTAATACTTATATATATAAATATATATAATTTACCTTCTTTATTTTAATATGATATTCAAACTGAAACAATGTTTATCAGAACATATGGTATAAAGTCTCCATGAATGGTGTATTCCACTTCAGATTTCTATCATAAATAGATTATCATAATAATATTTACTTAACATAAATTATATTAATATAATTTTTTAAATTATGAAAATCATTATATACGTATGAAGACAAAAAATGTAACAATTTAAGACATAGGCGAAGAACAAAGAAGATATTACCCCCAACATAATCTTAACAGGGAAGTGTTTATAAGCATTTGATATAAAGATATATATGTTAATAGACATAAGAATATAGTTCTGTAAAATATTCATATTAAACTTACATTTTCTATAAATAACGTTTTTATGAGTATGAATAGATTCTAGACATAAGGTAAGGGGATTTCTAGCCACACTTTTTTTTCTATGATATTTTTTCCTTGTTCACCACTCATTTATTTTGTTTGGTGTATATACTGCTTATGAATATAATCAATGATTATGAAACATAAATATATGGGTATTTAAATATCCATTTTATTATCACTCTATTTTGGTTTATATTTTTCAAAATTTACCAACTCGAAAACGTAGTTGTACCTCAATTTGGATTCTTTAAGACACATGCCATGAATTTTAAAAAATCATGTTTTAAAAAATGTTTTCAAAAATATATTTTCAGTAATATATTGTAATCTCATTTTCAAAGAATAAATTAGTTTAATAATATATTTTCTTAAATAATACTTTATATATTTTTATTGAGTTTTCAATGATATGGTTTTCAAAAAAAATTAATCTTTCTTCATATGTTCTGCAAGTGTTCTAAAAAAATTATTTTCAATACACATTAATGAATTATTTATAAGATTTTAAGGTGTTAAAAGAAATAATTTTCAAAACATTTTGAATATTTATTTTTTTTTTCAATGTTTTTTCAATGAAATTATTTTCAAAATGTTTTCATGTTTTCTCTATACTCATTCAAAGTGCTTTCAATGATGTGGGTTTCAAAAAAATCAAGATTTATTTACAAATTGTAAATGTTTTTTAAAAGAAATTGTTTCCAAAAAATTCTATATTTTTTTATAATTTATCATTGTGTTTTAATAGAAATTTATTTTAAAACAATTTCCTAATTTCATTATATGTTTAAATGTTTATTTTCAATTAAAATAGTTTTGAAAATGTTTTATGTTTAAAAATGAAATTTTCAATGAAAAAAGGATCGTTTCCTCAAGAATTGTTATTAAAATATATTTTAAATTTTTTTTCCATATAAGATGAAATATATTGATGGAAATCATAACTTTCTAGGGAAATTTCCTGAAGGTTTAATTAATATTCACTCTCTAAATGTTTTTTGTTTTAATGGAATGGTTTTTATGTAACTCGTTACTCTTTTACGAGATACATGTTTATGAAACAAACTTTTTTTAATGGGTAATATTTCTATGAAACCCACTTATTTTCATGATTTACATGTTTATAAACCCATTTCTTCATCATAGTTTATTTATTTATGAATCCCACTTCTTTTATAGCGTAATTTTTTTATGAAATTATTATGAAACCTCTCTCTTTTTTCATTGATTATGTTGTTATTACATTTCTATGATACCAAATTAATTCCATGGGTTATTATATTATTTTATATCATCTTGTGGAATAGATATGTATGATTTCGTTATGAGATGGGTGGGTACTATATCTACCTCCAATACATTGGTTAAATATATATATCATTATATTATGATGGAATTTAAGTTGAATGTCTTGATCCAATGTGGAATATAGGGAATCCTGACACACTATGTGAAGATTGGGAAACCCAATCCACTATGGGTGTTTGGGGTACCTTGTCCTTTAAATGGAAAGGACTTTGAATTAGGATAGTGGTGTGTAATGACTTGTAGGTGTAGTCCCCATGATGTTTCTTAATATGTTTTATAAATGCACCCTAAATTATATGGAATTTTGTTATATGTTTATGTGACTTCAATAACTCCATGTCATATTTATATGTTATGATTTCTTTGTTAATGATATTGAATCCCTTAGGATTCATGTAATATGGACTGCTAATAATAATTCCATGATTTATATTTTTGATCATTGATAAGAAGGGTATGATATTATAATTATATGATCACGTTCTCAAACACTTATTCTCTTGTTTAATCATACATATCCCTTGTTTACCACTACTAACAACCTTATCACACCACTTTTTATAGTTCCATTCCCATGTTATGAAGATATGAATTATGTATGATGTTCCTATGAAGGGTTATAGTCCTGATGAACCAAGTGGGTGATGATGTATCTCACCTAGGTACTAGTTTGTATGATTTCATGTCTCTGAAGGCATTATGCTAATACAGTATTTGTGATGCTATTTTTGTAATGTATTATATATTCCATAAAAGTAATGTAATTATATTTTATAAAAATATAGGGTCGATATAGTTTTTATTAGAGAGAAATTTAAGATAAATTTTTAAAATGATCATGAGAAAACCTTTTCAAGAACTCTAATGACATGTATAAGGATAATTATAAGGATAAGTAAAAGTATAGAAAAATTTCATGGATTATTTTAAAGGATATAGAGAGTTTTTTTCTAGTAGTACATCCCTATATAGAAAGTAAATGTGGACGTGGTTCTGTCACAAATGTACCTAGGAGTAAAAGCTTTGAAAATGTGTGGCAGGCCTAACATGAGTACAATCTGAACCATGAAAATGTGCCTTATGACGAACCTAGTTTGACACACTTAGATGATATTCATTGGAAATTAACAAAATCGTCAAAAACAAACATGTATTATTTAAAAAATATTTATCTATTAATAACCTTGGATAAACCTATGGTGTTATTTATTAAGTAAGGAACTACTACAGATTGTGCTTTTAGAAGTTCTAGAAAATGGATTTAACAATGCTAGAAAAGCATTGTTAATCTCATTGATGATATAAGGGTCCCCTTTAACAACACTAAAAAGCACTGATAATGTGTGTCCATTATCTGCACTAAAAAAGTTCTTATAAAATGATCCCTTTATCCGTTCTATATTAGTGTTTTCAAAGGTCAATTTTATGAGCACTATTTTAACACTGATAAAATACTACATTATCAGTGGTGTAATTAGCACTAATAAATGGTGACTTTATCGGTGTTCAAAATAGCGCAGATAAAGTGTGACTCTATCAGCGCTCAAAGTAGCGCTGATAATGAGGTTCTTTATCAGCACTTAAAATAGTGCTGATAAAGGCCTAGCTACCTGTGATGTTCTGTTTATATAGAGGCACACCCACCAGTAGCACAAGCACCAACACTACAAAAACACACCACCTACACAAAACAGAACATGCATAATACTCACAATAACAATGTCGTGCACGTAAGGTTTTGGGAAATAATGTTATATACATTTCCAAAAAAAATTATGTAATTACATTTAAAATTATCCAATAATCACTTAAATACATTAATGTTTCCCCCTTCGATATTTGTGATCCCCTCTCAAAAATGACCACCCATGGTATAAATTTCCAAAAAAAAGTCACCCCAAATCAAGAATAAGGTTCCACCTATATAAGAAAACATATATTATGTTATTAATACTATAAATAATAAATTAAACATTAAAATGAAAGAATCCATTAATAAAATGTCAATTTTTAAAAAAAAATACACATTTGGAGTTTTACAAGTCACACTATGTGATGTATTGAGGTGGTGTTGATTCCTACACATCACAAATGAGTTATGGATAATTGTCCTAAAATATAAAAATATGATCCTTGTTTTTTTACTAAAATTATTATCAAATTTAAATAACATATTTGGATTTATACCGGTCACATTGTTCATTTCATTGAGGTCCGGTTGAGTTCTACATGCCACAAACAACACTTGGATTATTTCTCTAATGTATCAAAACAATCTGATTAGATTTGCTCAGTTTCCAGTATGATGGTTGTGTTTTTTACTAATATATCATTCCAAAGCACAAACACACATTTTGATTCATATCAGTTTCATCATGCATTAGGATTTTGTGAGACTTCTTCATAAATTTCACAATGGTTTTACGAATTGGTCACCTAAATTATGAACACAATCGGAGGGTGTTTTCTTGGTTTTCAGTGAGTGAATCATTTTGAGCTAAAAAGTCAATTTTAAATTCATAACATGCACTTTTAGTCACACTGGTCATGCTATGCATTAGATTGAGGTGTGGTTGATTCCTACACATCCCAAATGACACATGGATCATTGTCATAGTGTATCAAGACAATCGTAATGTGTTTTCTCAGTTTTCAGTATACCACTTGTTCTTTTTTACTTAAATTATTTTCATTTAAAAAAAATTGTTTAACCCAGTATTATAGTTCTTTAGATTGTTGTGTGGTTGATTCCTACATGTCACAAATGAGTCAGGGATCATTATTCTAAGGTATCAAAAAAGCTAATGGTGTTTTCATGGTTTTTAGTATGTTAGATGTGTCTTTTTCTAAAATTTCGTTTCAAACTGGAAACATTATTTTTGAGTCATACCAGTCACATCTTGCTTTGATTTGATGTGATACTGCATCATACACATTATAATGAACTTAAGAATTAGTTTCCTAAATTATGAAGATAATCATAAATTGTTTTCTTGGTTTTTAGTGAGTGAAATATTTTGAGCTAAAATGTAAATTTTAAACTATTAACAGACACTTTTAGTCATACCAATCACACATTGCATCAGATTAAGGTTCAATTGAATACTACATGTTAGAAAGGACTCATGTATCATTTTTTAAAGTAAAAAAACAATGTGAATGTGTTTGGTTGGTTTTCAGTATGTCAGTTGTTCTTTTTATATAAATTAACGACAATTTTAAATAAAAATACACATTTTGATTTATACTTCTAACATCGTGTATTTATGGAGGTTGTGTTTATTCTTAAACTTCACAATAAACCATATATCATTTTATTAAATTTTAAAAAAATTAAATATGAGTTTACTCGGTTTTCAGTATGCCAGTTGTGTTGTTTAATGAAAATTTTTGTCAACTTTAAATAAAAAGAAGCACTATTAGTTATACTGGTCACATTGTGTAACAAATTGAGTTGATATTGATTGATGCACGTCACAATAGATATACAGATCAATTTCTTAATGTATCCACACAATATGAATGGATTTTCTTAGTTTTCTGTATGATAGTGGTGTTTTTTTACTAAAATGTCATTTCAATCTGGAAACATGCATTTTGAGTCATACCGGTTTCATTATGTGTCAGTTTTACTAGAGAATGCTTCATAAATGTCACAAAGAAATTATTAATTATTGTCCTAAATGACCGATAAATCGTTTTCCTAAATTATCAAAACAATATGTATGTGTTTTTATGGTTTTCAGTACATCACTAGTTCTTTTTTACTTGAATTCATGTCAAATTTAAATAAAAACATGCTTGGATTTATATTTGTCACATCGTTCATCGAATTGAGGTGTGGTTCATTTCTACACTTCCAAAATGACTCCAGGATCATTTTTCTAAGTTATAAAAATAATAAAAATGTGATTTATTCATTATCAGTATGTTAGATGCGTTTTTTTACTAAAATATGTTTTCAAACCATAAACACAATATTTTAGTCATACCGGCCACATTGTGCATCGATTTGATGTGAGACTAGAATGGAGTTAAGAATCGCTGTCCTAAATTATGAAGATAATCAGAATGTGTTTTCTATGTTTTTAGAGACAGAGATATTTTGATCTAATATAAAATTTTTCAACACATAACATAAACTTTTAGTCAAACTGGGCACATTGTGCATCATATTGAGGTGCAGTTGATTCCTTCACATAAACAAACAACTCATGTATCTTTTACCTAAACTATCAAAACAATCTAAATGTGTTTGGTTGGTTTTCACTATGTAAATTGTTCTTATTTACATAAATTAATGACAATTTTTAACAATAAGACACATTTTAGATTTATACTGGTTTCATTGTTCATTATATTAAGGTAGGGTGGATTTGTACACATCCCAAATGAATCATGGATTGTTTCTCAAAATTATCGAAACAATATGAATTCATTTACTCAGTTTTCAGTATGCCAGTTGTGTTTTTTTACTAAAATTAATGTCACCTTTTAATAAAAAAGAGTCACTTTTAGTCATACCAGTCACACCATGCATCATATTTATGTTATTTTGATTACTACACAGAAAAAACATCTTATAAATAATTTTCATAATGTATCAAAACATTATGAATGGGTTTTCTCAGTGTTCAGTATGACAGTTGTGATTTTTACTAAAATATCATTTCAAAATGGAAATATCCATTTTGAGTCATAACAATTACATCATGCATCGATTTGACATTATACAAATTCTTACACATCACAAAAAAATGCACGAATCGTTTTACTAAATTATGAAGGCAATTAGTGTGAGTTTACGTTGTTTTTAGTGAAGGACACATTTTGAGATGAAATGTCAATTTTAAACTGATAAAGGACAATTTTATTCATACTAGTCTCACCATTCATTGTATTAAGGTGTGGTTGATTCCTACATGTCAGAAATGACTAATTTATCTTTCTCCTCATGTATCAAAATAATCAGAATATGTTTACATGGTTTTCATTACGTGAATTGTTCTTTTTATATAAATTAATTTCAATTTAATATAAAAAACATTTGGATTTATACCAGTAACATAATTCATTAGATTAAAGTGTGGTTTATTTCTTCACATCACAAATGGATCATGGATCATTTCTATAAGATATCAAAACAATCCAAATGTGTTTCCTCAATTTTCAATATGTCAATTCAGTTTTTACTAAAATATATTTTCAAACCAGAAACACAATTTTTGAGTCATATTAGTCACATTTTCCATCTATTTTATGTATTACTACTTCATACATGTATAAAGGAGATGATAATAATTTTTCATAATTATTATGTCAATCAAAAATTGTTTTCTTGGTTTTAAGCGAGTGACGTGTTTTGAGGTAAAATGTAAATTTTAAACTGATAACAGACACTTTTAGTCATATCGGTCACACCATGGGTAGAATTGAGGTACATTTGATTCCTAAACATCAAAAACGAATCATGTATCATTTTCCTAATATATCAATATAATATGAATGTGTTTGGTTTGTTTTTAAGATGTTATTAGTTCTTTTTAACTTAAATTACTATTAATTTTAAATAAAATGACACATTTGGATTTATACCAGTTACATTGTGCATTTTATTGAGGTGGGGTGGATTCCTACACATCATAAATGACTCATGGATCATTTTCCTACATTATCAAAAACAATCCAAATGTGTTTACATGGTTTTCAGTATACCAGTTGTGTTTTTTAACTAAAATTAAAGTAAACTTTTAATTAAAAGAGGAACTTTAAGTCATACAGGTCACACTATGGGTTGGATTGAGGTGACATTGATTATTACATGTCGAAAACTACTTATATATTGTTGTGATAAAGTATCATGACAATATGAATAAATTTTATTTATTCTTATCATGCCAGCTGTTTTTTTACAAAAATATTATTTCAAATTGGAAATACACATTTTGAGTCATACTGAATGCATCATTCATCCATTTTACACGAGACTACTTTAGACACGTCATAAAGAACATATTAATCATCTTACTAAATTGAGAAGACAATGAGAGTGAGTTTTCTTGGTTTTCATTGAGGGAGGCATTTTCAGCTAAAATGTCAATTTTAAAATGGTACTAAACACTTTTAGTAATATCTATCAAACCATTCATCATATTGGGGTGTGGTTGATTCCTACATGTCACAAGTGACTTATGGATCATTTGGATAAAGTAATAAAATAATATGAATGTGTTTGCTCAGTTTTCAGAATGTCACTTTTTCTTTGCATTAAATTTATTGTTAATTTATTATAAAAATACACACTTAATGTCATAATGGTAACACATTGTTTCAGATTTAGATTTGGTTAATTCATACACATCACAAATGACTTATGGATCATTTTCCTAAAGTATCAAAACAATCATATTGTGTTTACATAGTTTTTATTATGGTGTTTGTTATTTTTACTAAAAAATGAAAATTTTAAATAAAAATAGACACTTCAAGTCATACCAGTCACATTTTCAGGCTATTTCTCTACATTCATCAATCAGGTATGCTGCTCATTCATTTCTAAAAAAATCTATATCATATTGTGAATAGATGTCTTTTCAAAAATCAATGTATAATAGAGAAAATATAAATACACAAAGGATTAGAAAATATTTTATGTTAAATTGTAATCATTTACAAAAATACCTCTTCCAGGATACTAGTTTGTTCATGGAATACGATCTCTTTAATAAATTTATAAACATAATAATGAAATTTTTTTTTTGTTTTTGTCTCTATAGAAACATTGAGAAAAATGATTAATTTTTTCATATGTAATTGCATAGTGAAATCTTATTATATATACACATATTTGTATCTAGTTTTAGTACTTGTGATGTTTCTTTTCCTTTTCCCCAGGCCTCACTCCATGATATAGACGATATTCACACACCACCCTATCATAACAGAATTATCATTAAAAGATAATATAAATTATATGACTATATATTTAGTTCTATAATGTTGTATGTAGTGTATTACATATTGGCACACTCCATCATTTGTGGTTGGTTTGTTGGATTTCCTTGCATTGAATCCATGAAATAAATATTTGGAGTATCCATATTGACTGCAATGAGCATCCAATTCTGCCTAAAAATACAAAAATTAATAAGTAGTAAATGGAATTAATATATATTTGAGATGATTAAATTATTCAGTTTTACCCCTTCATCATTCGTATTAAAGAGAGTATGTTATCTATATTTTTTGTGAAACGAATCTAGTAGGACTGCCACTATTTAACCCTATTTCTTAGATTCTATATCTGTTTGTTATATAGAGGTGATGTGGGGGCTAACAAGTCCATTTTTTTGTTCATGGTGAATTCCCATCAATTGTTTTTCATATATACGACATCAAAAAATATGAAATTTATTTACTCATAATCATAATAGTATAAGAGTTTTTTGAAAATCCAATCATGAAAACATACCTTATATATACATTAACAACAAATCCACCTAACAAATCATTCTCAATTATTTTACTTATATTGTCAGCACTAATGAAATATGGATCTTACCTACTGTATATATTTTCATAAAAAATAATTGTGTGAACCGCATCGGCATTCAAAGTCGCATTCATAGGAGACTCCAATGATAATAAATACATATAGATAAAGTGAATGATTAAGGTGCTTTAGGTAGATCATTTTGATCGGTCAGTTAATCCTTGAGATCGTTTTGAGTTGTTCATTATTTTCACCCCTTCCCCGTGTCTGTCTGGAATAACATTCATCAGTTTAGAATTATTTTCATTAAACATATAAGTTTTATCTTGAAAAATAAATAGAAAATGAAAACCTCCTTATAGACATGTATTCTTACAAACTCTGACGGCCATGCAATGAATGTGCCAATAGGTTGTTCGACCTTATAAATATCTTCATCATCAATTGGAATAGGTAGCTGAGTGATTGGCTCATGGGATACATTAATCAACACATATACATGAGTTGTTGAAGTGGTCTATTCAAAATCATGGCATTCTAGATATTGATCACAGTAGCCCTAACTATAGGGTGACGGGTTGGTGTTGATAGTTATAAATCACAGACATTTTCAACTAGTTAAATATTAGTATAGGAAAGGTATCAGTGTTTATCTAATAAAATAATTATATAAAAAATTATTAGAACATTGATTACCTATTTTAAGATAGGTTTTTGAGTGGAATGGCTTTCCACAAAACTAGTAGGTGGTGGGGTGAGATCCTCACGTGCTGGCAGTTCTTGAGTTGTTTCTTATATCCCACCCCTCACCATCATTTTTTCCATGAACTCTCTCTATAATTGAAAATGTTCGTCAAGGATATATATTATTTCTCTCATGATTTTTATTCCTTCACATTGATCCCCCTCTTTTTTTCTTAAAAAATGGTCATGGTGTCACTGCAAAACTCCCACCTATGGGGAGACCATACTTTTCTAGTTGCTTCAAGGCCACCAATAGTATTCTCGCATCAGGTTTGGGTGTTGATGATTCCTGTTACTATGTCAGAAAGAATTTTTTAGAAAATAAGTAATAATTTTTATGTAATATCTATTTAATGAAAGAAAAATATTTATTATTTCATACTTATACATGCTTCCCATGTTTTTATGTGTTTTCATCAATTAGTATTTCATATTTATTTACATGTTCCTCGTTAGATTTCACATGGATTGGGATGAAATTTACATTGGATTTGGATTCATCAATATGGATATAAACAGAGGAACTTATTTATGTAGTTGTTTTATGTCACATAAAACTGTTATGGTAGATTTCAAATATGTACCAATTTTTTTAAGTGAACTGTACAACATTATTGCATTACAGTATGGGTAAACTAGTTTGGCTACTTGTACCATATTTTCAGCACTCATTTTCTATTTCATAAATAAAAACCTTTTAATCAAATTGTTGAATACAAGTATCATCACACAAAATATTACCAAAAACAATGTACATGAAAATAAAGTTGTGTACGATGGATAGTAAACACTTCACATGATCCTTGGGTGATCAGTTGTGCCTAAATAAGAGGTGGGTGAGAGTTTATTTTCCCTTCAACATCATTAAGATTACATTTGTTACAATTTCATGAAATCCTCTTTGAATCCTTCCATTAACCCTTAATGTATATTCCTTGTGACAATAATCCACTACAAATGCACTCTATATCGTATGATGAAGAGTATGTCAATGTTTCATTTTTTTTATAAAATTAATGAAATGATATCATAATGTGACCATAATATCTACCCACATTAGTGTCTTAATCCTGGTGACGACATAGTGCCGCGAATATACATCAATCGACCTACAATTCTAGGTGAAGATGCTAATGTAACTACTGAACATGGACTTGTTGGGGTTAACATGTTAGCCCCACTTATTCTATCTGACCTCGTATTTTATGTCATTCACTTCTTCCTTAATTAGTTTCTATTTATTCTTCATTCTCCTTCCTTCCGGTGGTTTAATTTCATTGGGGTTTCTTCTCTGGTGCTCTCTGTCGTTGAATTTCTTCTACTGCTCTTTTGGACCTTCTGTCGACGATCGTCTGCTAGTGATGCCCTCGGCCGTCCAAACCATTCTCTGACCTCATGATCCTCTGTGCCTCTTCAAGTCAGGTTTAGAGCACTGAGAACTAAATGTTTTTAGGATAGGGGGCTTGGTGGTCGATGAGTGTTCCGGCGCTACCATGGTCGACTTGTTCTGGCGAGTTCTCTTCTTCTTAATTGCTGGCTTCATTTGAAGCCCATAGCCAATCAGATCACTGCTCTAACCTTGTGTTTCCCTGTACCTCTCCATGTCGGTCCTGGTGTGGTGGTAACTATGTGGTTTTGGGATGTTCAGTTCAGTGTCCTTCGGTGCTCCAAGTGAGTCTTGATCAGTTCGCTCCTGTAAAGATGCTAACTGGTATGTTAGATCAACTCGGTGTTTCTTCTTCAAATTCATCTATGAATGTTTGGTTTTATTTCTATGAGTGATGGAGTTATTTTATCCTCATTTGGTGATGAAGTAATTTCTAGATTCAGTGACTTTTTATGGTGAGGTGACGGACATCGGCATCGACGGTCAAGGGAGAAGCGGCAACGGTGTGGTTTTTTCTACAATGGAAACTATGTTGGGATGATCTCTGGTAGAGTACTCACTGGCGAAGTGGTGACATCAAAGGGGCGTGGATCTAGACAGATCATGGCTCGAGATAACGTGGTTTGAGGATGTGATTCGCAGATGTTTGTTTTTTGAATTTCAAACAGGGATAGGTGGTTTGGTGATGTTTTGTTGTTTCATGGTTTTTGAATTCTGTAATATGGGTTGAGGTTTGGTTTTGTGAGTTTCCCACTTTATCCTAAAGTGGATTTTGAAAAATATAAAAAAATGGATTTGGAGGATAACAGGTTGAGAAACATGTTGGCCCTCTACACTACGAGTAGCAGTAGGTTGAGAGACCTATTGTGCCTCGAGATTGGGATCATTATCACATGAAGAAGTCATTATCTTTAGAAGTGTTTTATCATTTTATTTAGATTACAAAAAAAATAGTAGATAAAATATAATAACCTAAGGTACCATGGTGTATATTTCAAAAAATATAAATACAATATGGATATTGAACTCTCTCTTTTTAAATTATGAAGGGTTTTAACCCATCTATAAACTATCTGAGTCCCTCCAATATGGTCTCCTATAACATACAAAACATCATCTACATTAGGAATGATAAGAAATAGTTGAGAAATCCCAAAAAATGGTCATTCTATATTGAATTTTCATCTTATCTTTCAGTGGTTTTGATGGATAGTAGAAAAGTTGACCACTTTCGGTTTATGGTATCTGAAACATTAAATATTTTTACTTCCCGTGATTCCATTTTAAATGGTTCTTCATTGTACCCTTCTTTACTAAAATCAACTTTCACAAATCCAAACTCATATATTTTTAAAAAAATCCTATTATCAACCCACTTTCATTGAAAAATATTCACTTGGAAGTTTATCTAATCCAACTCCCATATTTATTTGATGATACCAACATATGATATATTTTCATAAATTGGATTTATGTCCTTAACACTGGAAACAAGAAACACTTCAACCACAATTGTAACTCCACTATTCATCATGGTATTGTCATCAACATGTTCATTAGTATAGAATGTATAACCATTAATTACATAAGAATTATAAGATAATACTTACACACTTAGTCCTCCAGCTATCCATTGAGTTTGATCTAAAATTGACTCAAGATTTTCATCAGAAGCCTTATATATATGGTCCTGAAACCATATTATAAACATTCAATTATTTGTATTTGATATCTATTTTCAGGCATTGATTGCATATAATTCCTATGAATTTCATTGTGGGTTTCAAAATATGGTGTCAACCGAAAAACTGTTATACAAAACGTAAATGTTGGCCTGCTCCTGATCAGTAATATGGATTATGACAACCATCATTACATAAATTCATTCACCCAAAAGCCAACTAATGTGATGAGATTTTTGTAGGAAAATTCTTTCCATACCATACAGGTATTCAGTATATAATTCTATGGCTTCTTTAACAATTTATCCTTCAGCAATACAACCCTCTAGTCGACCTCAATTTTTGAAATACCCATTCAAAATCAACATACAACGTTTTATGTTGTACATCCCTCTAGATTGTACAAGACCACATAGTCAAATATCACTCAATAATTGATCCATCACATGAATCATCATATCAATGAATTTGGATTGGAAGGACATTTCCATTTCACATAATATGACGGAAATTTCTCTTCCAATACTCGAAAATTTTGACTAGTCCATAACTTTTTTTGCATATATCATTGAAAAGGAAATATAGCTTTGTTAACATATAATAGAAATTCATGGGAAAAATGCAATATAACACTACATGAATTAGATCATGCAACAAAACGTTGTAATCATGTGATTTTAGACCCTTTAAATTTAAATTGTTCATTGACACAACATTCTTGATATTGGATTAATACCGATATAGATCCTTTACATCATTCAAGAAGTTTCAAAACTAATATATACCCTACTTGGAATGAGTGTAAGCAGCTAGAGGAAGAAAATTTCAATTTTCTCCATTCACTGGTAGCAACTCTTCTCATGTTCCCATGTCAGCCATGTCCAACCTAGCCTTTATTCCAGCCTTTGTTTTGTAGTGTGCATTTAGCAATATGCTAATGACACTTTCACATATATTTTTTCATCATGCATAAAATCAATAATGTGTTTGATATATAGACAATTCCTGTATGGTAATTAAAAAAATACTAATCTATTCTTCTTACTGGTTTTCATAATGTTTTTTGAATTTTTTATACCCAAAGCAGTTTCCACATCTTTTACATTATCAAATAGTTGATCACTAGTTCATTGAGATGGTTCTATATGTTCTTCTAAACATCCCTCAAATGATGTCATCCATGATCAGTACTTATGTAATTGGGTTATAATTCTACAATGTCCTGGAAACACAGTTTTTGATGCATGTTTTAACCTGATTGATTGTGTACCTTGTTTACTAAGAGTAAACCCATGACTTCCTTCAATGGAATATACTAAAAAATTTCCATAAGCCAAAAAGACAGTTATCATCTTGTAAAACATGGATATCAACATAAAATATTCATTTATTTAAGAATCCTACAATGTAGCACATGATTCCCACAATAATTTAAAATCCTTGATCAATGGAGCCAAATAAACATCAATAGCATTACCTGGTTGTTTCTGTCATGATATAATCATAGATAGCATGATGTATTTTCATTTCCTAAAAAACCACAATTGAAAGTAATAATTTTCCATCATAACTAGCCATGTTCTATGAGTTTTTATTTGAAAACCGAAAGGATTCACTCCATATTTAGACAATTCAAGATGAATATTTCTTGGATCGTTTCCAAAATCTGGATACTCATGTTTGATTATCTTCCCTTAAGGATATCTTGCTAGGTGACATAGTTTCTCATCGTTATTTCTGCTATCTACGTGCCGCGCCAATTTCCCTGTGGTCTCCTCACATCCATGTAGGCCCCTAATCCTTGGAATTATTGGAATGTACCATTAACCATTCGTAGTACTAGATTCATCTTTCTTTTATCATAAATCATCACATAATGGGAATTATATAAGTGATTTTTTACATGATAAATTGTATATTGTCCGTCAAGAAGGTTTTTATTCATTTAGAGATCATACACCTCAAACATATCATTCATTTGGCCTCATATGTTATGCTTAGGAGCTCATTGTCTTCTGGGAGAATTTCATTCAATAGAGAAAGTAATTCCATAAAACTGGTATCACTCTATCCATTTCATACATTAAAATTATACATCTTGATTTCGGTTGACAATGATCGATATTTAGTGCCACCACCATACAAAGGTGTCCTTTCACAACTCTTTAACTACTGAATTTTTTTTTGGCCAATCATGAAGTTCATCTTCAACTGTCCTTGTCATTTCCTCAATACGTTCTTCATCATCATTCACATATGTAATCATGTCTTCGATAATGAATTATTCATTTTTCACACTTTTAATCATATCATATGATCCCTAAAACACACTAGTATCACAGACACTAGCTATATTATCTTACTCCCTATGTTTATTTCATCGTCTATAACATCGATCTATTCCGTCACAGAACAAGTGTTCTTCCAACTCTTCAAGACAAACTTTTCTTGAATATAAATAGAATGAACACGCAAAAAGGATTTGAGAAGGTTCATATGCATTATCTTTTGAAAACAAGATGAACTCTTTCACTCCCTCATCATATTATCTTGTCAAATGATTGGAATCTATCTGGTATTTATTCATATCCATTTTTTTGACTTGGTGATATTAATATTTTAAAAAATAAATACACAAAATATTAATATAATTCAATGTTTTTCCAAATTATATAAAAATATAAACGGTATTATCAACAAAATATAGTTCAAATTTCCTTGGGAAACTATTTAAAAAATAACACTTCAAATCCCATTAAAAAAATATTCATTTACAAAAATTCCTCTTTAAAATAACACACTCTATTTAAAATAAATCAATCAGTTCCAATCAATCTTTCAAAAAAAAAATTTATTTTTTTAATGCATTCAAAAAAACATCATGACCCAAAAATATTAATCATTTAAAATGAGGTACATACCTCTATGAAATATTTCAAAATGCTTAAATCATTTTAAAATATCCACTTAGAATTTTTTACGAAGACATAGATCTCAATTGAGTCCCCTTATAGAAGATACATAGAAAATACCTCAATGCATCCCAAATGAATCAGTGTTGTATGATTCCATCACATTATTCCAAAGGTAGGTGTAGTAATAATATTTTCCAAAAGAATTTGATGTTGTGCTCCCCACCATTAGATATATCTTATATAGGCATCCATTGTACAATTATATCAATTATCCTTCACCATAGCACCAGATTCCCAATGGATATATTCCATAATTAGTGACCACACTCACAACCATGAAACACTTGTGTTCCAGTTTACTACAAACAATGAAATATCCCAATGATCCTGGCCACACACTAAATCCATTGGTTGTACACCCTAAGAAAAATGTATAAGTCTCTCACATTAAGATCAATTGTCTCCTTCCATATAAATACACCGAAGAAAATCTATAAACATTAACCCACTATATAATAAAAAATTTCTCAAGTGTCATTCCTTTCACACAATTAATTTCCATTTGCCACACATAACTAGAAGAAACTATGTTTCTTTCACAATCCTTTTAAGTACATCATGCCTCATGTAAAAATAAGAAATGAATTGTGGTACTAACGAACTGGTTTCTGGAAACCACACATCCACCCTATGAAAACCAAATTGATCCAAGGTGATATGTAGCATCAGAACAACACTTCAATAACAATTTCAGATAAAACCATGGACCTCATGGCCATGATGATGAGACCCCACTCAAGCCTATCATATGCCTTGTTCATATTCACCCGGATTGAAATATTGGATCACCAAACCATCAACTTCATTACACTAATCATATTCTTATAAATTTTCATTGCTCCTTGGATGGACCTTACCTAGATAATATCATTCTTCTTTTCTAAAACCCAGATGTGGATAAACTGAGAAAACATCCTATTGATGATGTTTACGAACACCTTATATGAAACATTACACCTTCTAATGTGGGAGATACTGAATAATAGGTTATGGATCACACAATTTGGTGATGAGGATAAATCTAGTGGTGATAGGAACCCAAAGAAGCCCACCCCCATAGAAGAAATCATGGATTGAACCAAAATGATCATCCTTAATTACACTCCATGTTCCCAAGAAGAAATACCTTGGAAAACTATAAAGACTTGGAGTAATTTCATGATTCATTGAGGTAATGTATTCCCACACATCCTTTCACATAGGTGCAAACTTGAGGAGTTCATTGATACTAGTAAATGAATCCACTATAACCATATAGAATATGGAGGCTTCATCTTGAGGATAACTATATTTACATTGAGGTTTAGTAGTAAAAATAAAATATTTAAAATAAGAACCAATTATTTATCCTATAGTAGCCAAATCACTAGTTTAGGAAACCATATTCAGGATGGATATTTGAAGCCTGAAAATGTTACCTCTTTTTCAAACATCTGTGAAAGTATGTTGTGTTGCAATCACCTTCCTTGAGCCAGTTTTTCAGAGAAAGATTTCGAATATAGATCCATTTCTCTATAAATATCTCAAGGAATTGTTTATTTTTTAGAAAAAAGGAGATTATATTCTCCTCATCCTAATACTATTCTAGAATCTTCTCCTCATTCCCAATGTATATCTTGATGTTTCCCATAGTTGTAAGAATATGAAGAAGGTATCTTGACTAGTCTGGGAGATTATTTTTCTGGTGCTATATTTTTTTGTGGAGGCCATGCCAATACCTCCCTTAACTCAAGATAACCTAGGAGCATAAAACCATGGAATGAAACATCGGGTGAGACGTTCAACCTTTGGAGATGAATAATATGTTCCCTATTGAAGTACCATACACAAGGTTAATAATAATTGATGATTGATAAGACAATGAACTGATCAAATTAGTGACCTCCATGTTTGGTTAGTCTGAAATAGCTTGGAGATTTCCAAAGCACCGATGTAATCTACACCAAGTCCTTTTGTTTCTAAATTTTTTATCACACTATGTGAACCTGTCCCCAACTCATCCCATGTCATGAAGCCCCTACTAAGATATAAATGAAGGAGAATTGGATCCTATCATTGGAAGGTAAATAGCTCCCACACTCTTTCTCAGCTATGATCATAATATACAGGAAGTCACCACACACAAGCAATGGTTCTTCCCTATGGTTGAATGATTTGAGATCTATCCAAAGTTGAACATGAATATGTGCATCACATTTTTCATATACAAAGGACAAGAATAAAAAATGACCACCTGCTTTCACCTTAACCTACAGGTGATAATTAGATAATTCCCATTTCAAAACCATTATCGAGGGATAATGGAATAACCATATATTAATATTTTCTTAGGCGCAATGAATACAAAAATTCATCCCAGATAAACTAGAAAACTTTCTAATTTTTGTTGAACATTTCTTTTATCCATGAAGCACCATATGTGATGAAATATTATAGTCATACTCATTCAAAATGATGTCTGATTTCACCTGGGCTATGAGTCCTCAGGTATTCTAGATTATCGTTAATAGCATTAGGAATGAGAGCACCTGGACCTGGCCCCAAAATAAGTGGGACTACAGGTTTTCTTCATGGAATAAATAATAAAATTACTAGACTAAGACATTGTTACCATATTACTAGTGGGAGAGAATATTGAAGGATTGGAATTGGGAATATTTTATAAACCCCAGTGACCAGGCAGAAGTTACACAAAGACATCCTAGCAGGGAAGGGAGGATCATGCACATGCACTTCTACACTATAGTAGTTCGATAGAGAAATAGTGATAAATGGAAGATTAGAGGCTAAGATAGTAGTGGATGAATGATAAGGAATTAAACAAGCGTTCTCCTTTCCTTTTGAAATATTACTGGCTAGACTGGGGTAAATGGTAGGATGGGAGAGGGCCAAGGGGGATAGCCTAAGCAATATAGGGGACACGGTCCCTATATGAGGATTGAGGGTTGAGTGGAGGAGGGGAAGGACTGGGAAGGGGAAGCTGATAGGGAAGGGATTATAGGATGAGGGATTAGAAAAAGGGATGGGTTGAGTGGGGTAGAAGAGAATGTTGAGACAAGTTGAGGGAAGAACTGGATAGGTCACTGGTCTCCAGCATGACATCATCTGATGGGAAAACCATCGAGAAAGCACTATACAAATGATTCTCTGTTCATCTAGAAGGGTGATAGGAGGATCAATTTTTTCATGATGATATCAAATGACCGATGAGGTGACTGTGTGCGGAATAGTGTGGTTCCAAGGGGAAGATGATAGTATGCTCCATTCCAGAAAATCCCCACCCTAAAGATGAATCAGTGGAAGAGGGGTATGATAGATCCATCACAACATAGATCCATTATTCTACCATTTCATAAGTTGATAGTTTATGCTCATCTGTGCATCTTAAGGGGGGAACTAAGGAGGGTTTACTTCCACGAAGGCCATAAAGCTTGAGGCACGAAACTAGAGGCCACCGAAGGGGGGTCTAATGGAATTGGAGGGGAGGTGAAATCACAATGGTCAACATCGAGGAGGAGAGTGGTGGCACGTTTGGCATGTACTTTTTTTGTTCAAATCCATCTTTTTTTCTCTAATAATTTCTATTTTAATCACTCACATGACATTCGAAAATAAAAGTAACTCTAATATGATTTGAAAGAGGAAACATATTGTCATCGCATGAAATAAACTTTTCATAAGCAAAAAACACACCAATTATTATTCAATAACACGTTGAAATATATTTCATGAAAACAAAACCATCATTTCAATTGTCATAACTTAATATACAAATCCAAGAAGTGATTTAAATATACGTAATCACTCACAAAGGGAAATAGAAAATTTTTGCAAACACTTGGAGTGAAAGTTTTTACAAAACCAATTTATAAATTGATAATAAAACATAATAAATAAACCTCATCTCACCTAAAAAAACCCTCAAAAGAAATATCCACCAATAACATAATACAAGCATCAAATAATATAAATCAATGCATATACCGTATAAGGGGAATAACCTAAAGAAAATTCTTACCCAGAAATTTACTAGTACGTATCATAAAATTCTAATGAATCTTTTTTTTAAAAAGTGATAGCATACATTTAAGGTGGTAGCAATAGGGTTTGGTGAATATTTTTTCTGGGTAAGTAACAACGGCAATGGCATCAGCAGTGGAGGGCTTCACAGCCGAGGTGGGGTTCGCAGCAGAGGAGTGGTGGAGGAGCGTCAGACGATGGTTCGAGGTGGCGGTGGGTTCATGGTTTAGGATCGAAATAATGATGTAGATGCTCAATATACAAGAGGGGGGGTGAATTGTACACATTAAAAATTTCCTTAAACAACGAAAGATCTAAGTTTAGCAGAGTTAAACTAAGAAAATTCACAACACCACTAACACCAATTAAAAGATTGGGCCAAAGTATGAAGTTACAAACTTCTAGTTCTATAAACTTTCTTAAATCTGGATAGTGATTCTGAAAAATTGGTTTCGGAAATATGGATCCGGAAATTGAAACTTAACCAATGTTTACAATATGAGATTCTACCTTAAAGCGTATAGAATCTAAATTAATTAGAGTACAAGTTTAAGGAAATATAAGAAGGTTATACTTTTTTTACAATACAAAATGTCGTGGAAAACTTGTAAAAAAACAAGTAACAAGATATAAATCTTCTAACCCAAAGAGAAAGGTATCCAATAACCTTGGATAAAGGTCCCTTGATTTATACTTTTAAGAAAGTCTATCTTACCAACACCCAGGTAAGCCCTCCATACAAAGATCGGAGTCTCTGTCTTGATATCCCCACAAGCCCTCAACTTCAAGGTAGTTGGAATCTCTTTCTTCCTCAGCAAGGAAGCCCTCAAACTTCAAGGTAGTTGGCACCTCTATCTTCCTATCTCTGTAAGCCCTCGAATTTAATCACCAACATTCGGAGTTTCACTAATTAATCTGAATGAGTAGTTCAGTACACACAAGGCATGAAAATATTCTCTCTCTAGAAATCACCTTAACAGTGTGTGGTCTCTAGATTGATCAACTTATTGTGGAGCTCTTTCAAATGAGCTCCTATTTATAGGCTCGATTGGAATGGTTGGCTCCCTCCTCCAACGGTCATTTTTTCCTTAAATTTTGAAAGGACCTATACACGTGTCACGAAACCAACGGTTAGTTAGAAATAGAATGGAAAACATTGTTTTATAACAAAACATGTGTAACTGAAAGCACGACATCATTTTATAACAAGCTTAACAAATCAGAGTGTAAGTAAAAAGTTTGTGATGTAAGCAAAATAAAAGTTCGGAGTATAACCAAAATCGAATTCGGAGTCTACAATAAAAGGATATTCGGATTCTATTTTATAGGAATTCAGAACCTGAATTCTGTAGAAATCTGGAGTCTGAATTTCTAAGGAAATTTGGATTCTGGTTTTACTAGAATTCAGAATCTGAACTAACAGAGTTCGGAGTCGAACTTGTAGAATTTATGAAGTCGAACTAGTAAAAGTTTAGTGTCAAACTAGTAAAAGTTCGGAGTCTAACTCAAAGAAGTTAAGAGTCAAACTTATAGAAGTTTGGAGTCCAGAATTTGGAGTGGAACATTCTTAGAGTTCGTATCCATAATTCTGAGTGGAACTTTATTAGAGTTCATATCCAGAATTCAGAGTGGAACTTCATTGGAGTTCAAATCCAGAATTCAGATCCTAAAATAGAATGCTTCATATCTAAGCATTATATGATTCCAAGGTTTTGCGTATGAATCCTATTTTTACACTTAAGAAAAATATTGATATGTATAAGGAAATCTAGGTTAGGGTAAATTTTTGTAAGGAATGAAATTTTACATAGAGAAGTAAAATATAGATTTTCTTAAGTATAAGATGTTTCTGATTTTCAGAACAATAAGGAATGGAAAAGTCATAAGGAAAACCTTATTGACTCAAAAATCCCCCCCTTTTTGGAAAGCACAAACAACCTTATGAAAATGAATATAAGGACTTTGAAAAAATTTCATTTGACTTTGAAATTAAAACTAATCTCCCTTTGTTCATGGATGACGATGAATAAAACTAACTCCCCCTTAGGCATTGAAACTCTAAGGATTGTATTCTGGATTTCTAGAATGGAGTTTTCATTATCATGGGAATAAAAATCTTTGTAATGAGGAACTCCCCCTTACTTTAAGGATATCTTCACTTAGAAATTTTCCCTTCTCTATTTTAAATTTTTCCTTCTCCCTTTTTAAGTAGTTCTTTTTTTTTCTCCCCCTTTGTGATTTTCAGAATGAATTTAAGGTTATGGAAAAGTAATAAAGTACCTGAAACATTAGTACATAATAACACAAGATAAAACCAACCAACAATTTCATTAGAGTTGAAAAAAAATTTACAATGAAAGAAAAATGCAACAAAATATTAGATTGAGTCTATTTGTCTTCCTTTTCCTTCGGGATTATCTTCTTCAACAAGGTTTTCAGCTTCTTCAAATCTTTTTGATCCTCCTCAGCTTGCCTCTCCAAATCTTTTATCCTTTCATCTTGAGCTTTCAAAACTTCTGCCTGAGCCTTCATGTCCTCTTCTTGCATCTTCAGTAACTCATCTTACTTTACAAGATTTTCTTGAAGCTAAATTAGGAGATCTCTATCCCTTTTAAAATTTTCATCAAGAGAGTTAACCTTATCATTAAAATCCTTCACTTGTTGATTCCGAGAATTTTGCTCAGTGGAAAACTTATCCTGAAGATTCTTAATCTTGGAGTCCTCGGTGTCAAAAGCATCTTTAACATCATTCTGAAAACGATCAAACTCAGCCAAGTCTTTATCAAATTTCTTATACAAAAAAGTGACTTTGTTGCATCACTTCCTGTTAACATCATAATTGATAATGAAATTTCTATGATCAGCCTCAACTTTTACACACTTATCTATCACCATGGATATGGATTCTGTCTTCTGATTCAGACTATGTTGCAGCATATGGCATTTGGAGTCTATAGTGGGAAATATCATAATGGTGTCCACCAACTTTTTCAAAGACTCGACAACAAAGTCATGACCCTATACTGATGATTCTGAATCAGAAACTTTACTTGGGGATTGTCCTTCTTCAATTTGTACCAGCTTCCTTTTAGAAGAACCACCAACCTCCTTCTTTCTTATAACATCTTTTGTTGGTGTATCCATGAGAACTTGATTACCTTTATCAGTTTTCGGAATATGTTCCTTATTAGGATATTCTTCCTCAGAATCAGATACTTGAAAAATCTTGTTTACATCTGGTTTCTCCTTTTCTGCTCCTTCTTCAAGAAAATGCTTCTCATCTCTTACTTCCTCATCAGATAATTCATTACCTTTCTCTTATTCTTCCTTATCATCATCTTTGTTACCTTCTTTCTCAACTCCCTTTCCCGGAGTGACAAGTTTTACAGATTCATCCTTTTCTTGATAATATTCTACCTGTTTGATTAGGTCATCTAAATCAGCACTTCATTCTTCTTCCTCCTCTTCTTCTTCAACAACTTATTCTTCTAGTTCTTCACCAGCTTCTTTCTCTTTAAGATTTTCCGGAGTAAAATACGTTTTCCCATGAGTCTCTAGTAATGGTTGAATATCAAAAGTTTCCAGAATGGGAATCTTCTAAGAGGCTACTTCAGAATCTCTCAACAGAGATTGCACAAGCTCAGCTTCAGACATATTTATCTTCATCTTCTTCTATTTTGCTTGCATCTCTAACTCATCAGATGCTCTCTCTTTTAAGGCCTTAGCCTCAGCAGGGTATAATCAGAATTGTGGATCCACTTCTTTCCTTTTCTTCTTATCTTCTCTCCATTTAGCTGCTACCTTGTCTGGATATGCTTTCTGTTTTTTCTTCTTGGGAGGTGCGGACTGGGTTTCCTTAGATTTGGGGGTTTTATCTTTAGCAACCACTTTCTTAAGATTCCTCTTCTTAGTAACTTTCTTCACTGGCTCAGATTTTTTCACATTTTCCGGAATTATTTCAGCCTCTTCCTCTAGAAAATTATAAAATTCTCATGTTTCCATAGAAAAAGCCATATTCATTCTTTTCAGCGTGTCATCACTGACAAGCATAAGCTTGTAATTCCGAACCTTAGACTTACATGAAACCTTGAAAGAGTCTAAACATCGAACTATCAGATTTGAAAGTAAGACATGGTACATTATGATTTGAGCTCTCAAGTTTCCTTCCTTGATGTTCTTGATCGTCACAAGAACATGCCTCATCAGATTTATTTTTCTTAGATTCACCAAGAAGTCTAAGAAATATATGTCACTTTTCTTCAAGGTATCTTTATCACCCTTTCTCGGAACCAAGAAACCTTGTACCCATAAATGTAGAATCTGATTATTAGGAGATAGGTGATAAATCTTTGTTTTCTTGACATCAGCAGGTCCAAGACATTGTAAGGCCTTAACCTTAAAAAAACTACCTTGAGCATCCCAGAGTTTGTGTGAACAAAATTCTGCTTCTCCTTCATATGCTAGCCCCACCAAGCTTGCCGCCCTGGTGTAAGTAAGTTTGTAAGTCTTGACATAAGACTTGAAAGAAAACTTTTCTCTTCCCTCTTCCTCATAAAAACATTCTGATTCATAGAATTCTACAAGTAACTCCGGATAGATATCATCTTGATCACTTGTCTTAGATACACATGCATCTTCCCAACCATTTAGCTTGATATTCTTGGAGATGATAGAATCGTACATGAAAAAGTTCAGATGGACCAGTCTTTCTCTGTACACTTTACATTTTGAAATTGGATTCGAGGTAGACATATCTTGGGAAGTATCTTCAATAGACATTCGGAATGGAGAGCTCTGGAAGATTCGGAACGACCTTTATCAATGGATGCAGAGGTTTGACACGCTAGATCTTGAAATCGATGTGGGACAACCAATGGGGGTGCCCTTTATATAGGCGATGGAGTTGACCTTTGAACTTCCAAAAACCATCTAACGGTTGAAAAACCCTTTGATCTGATCTGACAGTTGAAATCATACCCGCAAAGAAATCTTGAATCCGATCTTTTGAGGTTTTAAGAAAAACAATCGGATTTAAGAAAACTAGATTCCGAGAAATTTTAAAACTCATAGGAAAATACCAGTAATCAAAATATGTCTATGATAACTTAAGTAAGGAAATAATACCTTTCAGATTGGCCAGGAAGTTTATTCGTAATAGGTGATATTCTTCTTGAAGAAAAAAAAATTGACTACGAAAAATTTAAAGTTGAAAGGACTTTGAGTACCAAAACTACAGTATGAAAAGTATGAGTACGAAAACCCCAGTTCGAAAAATATGAGTACGAAAAACTCATTATGAAAAATCTCATTATGAAAGTTCCATTTCCTAAAATTTCCATTACAAAAATTCTAGTACGAAAGTTTCATTACGAAAGTTCCAGTATGAATATTTCATTACGAAAGTTCCAGAACGAAAATTTCATTGTGAAAGCTCTAGTACGAAAATTTCATTACAAAAGTTCCAGTACAAAAATTTCATTATGAAAGTTCCAGTATGAAAATTTCATTATGAAAGTTCTAGTACATAAGTTTCAATATGAAAATTTCCAGTACAAAAATTTCAGTTCCGAAAATTTCAATTACGAAAATTTTAAAACGAAAATTTTGGAAAACTCATTATGAAATATTTGAAAATCTCATTACGAAAAATTTTAAAATCTCATTACGAAAAATTTGAAAAGATTATTATGAAAAAATTTGAAAATATAAACAAACAAATGTACTCCCCATATGAAAAGAAGTTTATTACTGTAAGTAGAATTGTTCAACAAGAAGTTAATGAAGAAGGATTACCTTACATTTATCATTCTTAACTTCTGTTTAATGTATTCAAATCTATCGGAGGGTAAAGATTTTGTGAAAATGTCAGCAAGTTGATCTTTTGTTCTGATAAACTGAAGAATGATATCGCCTTTAAGTGTGTGATCCCTAAGAAAGTGATGCCTAATATCTATGTGTTTTGCATGTGAGTGATGTGCGGGATTTTTACTAAGGAAAATGGAACTTGTGTTATCACACAAAATTTGAGTCTTAGTAAAACTCAAGCCATAGTCTGTGAGTGTGTGTTGCATCCACAACACTTGAGCACAAAAACTTACAGCTACTACATATTCAGCTTCAGCAGTGGAGAGTGCTACTGAGTGTTTCTTCTTACATGACCAAGAAACTAATGAATCTCCTAGGAAATGATAAGTTCCGGATGTACTCTTTCTATCCATTCTACATCCACCAAAGTTAGAATCTGAAAATCTCTTTAAAACAAAATCATTTTCAGAAGTATAAAATAATCCTAGATCCATGGTTCCCTTTAAGTAGCAAAAAATTATTTTCACTGCCTTTAAATAAGATTCCTTAGGATTGGATTGATATCTGGCACATAAGAATACTGAAAACATCAAGTCTGGTCTACTAGATGTCAAGTAAAGTATACATTTTATCATACCTCTAAAAGATGTTTGATCCACTGGTTTCCCAGCTTCATCAAGATCAAGTGTGTTTGAGGTACCAATAGGAGTACTAATACTTTTAGTGTTGTCATAACCATACTTTTTAAGAATATATTTAATATACTTATTTTGGGATATATAAGTTCCTTCTGGTTTTTAAGAAATTTGAAAACCAAGGAAAAATGTTAACTCACCCATAATACTCATTTCAAACTTAGATTTCATTAGATCAGCAAAGGAATTAGTTAAAGATTTATGGGTTGAACCAAATATAATGTCATCAACATAAATTTGAACAATCAAAACATTTTTCTTATCTTTCTTTATAAAAAGGGTTGGATCTTAATTTCCCTTAACATAATTATTTTGAAGCAAAACTCATGTAAGTCTATCATACCAAGATCGTGGGGCTTATTTAAGGCAATACAAAGCATTGGTAATTCTAAAAACATGATCAGGGTGTTTTGTGTCTTCAAAACCAGGAGGTTGTTCAACAAAAACTTCCCCTTGAACATAACCGTTAAGAAAATAACATTTCACATCCATTTTAAAAAGCTTGAAATTGAAGAATTCTGAAAAGGAAAGTAAGATATGAATAGATTCAAGTTTAGCTACTGGAGCATAGGTTTCTTCATAGTCTATTCCCTCTTGTTGATTATAGCCTTTAGCCACTAGTCTAGCTTTATTTCTAACAATGACTCAATTTTCATCACACTTATTTCTGAAGACCCACTTTACTGCAATAACAGAAGTTTCCTTAGGTCTTTCAACCAAGGTCCAGACTCTATTCCTTTTGAATTCATTTAGCTCATCTTGTATGGATTTGATCCAATAATCACCACTTAAAGCTTCATCAGTGCTTTTTGGTTCCAATTGGGAAAGGAATGCTAGATGTTCTACTATATTTCTTAAGGAACTTCTAGTCCTTAGAGGTTGATTCACATCACCAATGATACTATCACGGGTATGATTCTTTAGAAACACCTGGCTTGGGTTTTGTAAAACCTATTCATCAACATAGGGTAGAAAGTATTCTGGGGTAAAGGTTGCTGAAATATTTTCTTGAACATTTTCCTTATCAGAAGGATCTTCTATCAAGGGTTGATAATCAGTTTTTGAAAACACATCTGAGGATTTAGGTTGGGATGGTTTAAAAACAAAAGGATCGGACTCATCAAATTTTACATGTACTCTCTCCTCAACAGTACAAGTGTTTTTATTGAAAACTCTATAAGCCTTAGAAGTTGTGGAGTAGCCTAAGAAAATTCCTTCATCAGATTTTGGTGCGAATTTGTGTAGATTATATTTGGTATTCAGGATGAATACCTTGAAACCAAAAACCTTGAAGTAGGAAGGTCTAGGTTTTCTACCATTCCATTACTCATAAGGGGTTTTATTAAGAAAATGTCTAATCAAAACTCGATTTATAGTATAACAAGTAGTACTTACAACTTCAGCCCAGAAATGTCTAGCTATAGAATATTTACTCAACATGGTTCTAGTTATCTCTTGAATAATTCTATTTCTTATTTCAACTACACCGTTTTTTTATGAGTTCTAGGTGCTGAAAAGTTGTGAGTAATACCTTTTCTACAGAAAAAGTTTTAAAATACGAATTTTGATATTCTCCTCCATGATCACTAAGAATAGTTTTCAATGGAAGGTTTTTCTCATTTTTAACTTGGGCTCTAAAATTTTTTAAATAAGAAAAAGCTTCAGACTTCTTTTCTAGAAAATAGACCCATGTAAATCTAGTGTAATCATCAACTAAGAAAAATACATAATACTTTCCCCCAATGCTTCCAGTTTGTGTTGGACTGAAAAGATACATGTGCACCAAATGTAACGCATCAGTTGTTGAGACTTCACTGATTGATTTAAAACTAGATTTATGTTTCATACCATATTGACAAGGATCAAAAAAACTAAAAGAATCAAATATAAGCTTCAGTAGATCCTTAACTAGTTTTTTCTTAGAGAGTTTACATAAGTTCCTAAGGTTACAGTGACCTATTCTTCTATTCCATAACCAAGAATGATCTTCCATTGCACTTAGGCAAGGTAATTATAGGCTCCTAAAGACTTCTAAGTTTAGTGTGTAAAAATTATCTTGCCTATGGGCAGAGAGAATAAACTCTTCCTTGGAATTTTTTACTAAGCATTTATCATTCCTAAAATTCACAAGGTAACCTTCATTACATAATTAAATTATGCTAATGAGGTTGTGCTTAAGACCCTTAACAAACAAAACGTTTGAAATCAACGTTTTACCAAGAAGAACAATATTACCTATACCAACAATTTCTCCCTGAGAATTATCTCTGAAGGTTACTTTTCCTCCTTTCGTCTTGATAATATTTTTAAAATAGGTTTTGTTACCAATAATATTCTGGGAACATCCACTATCCATGTACCAAGTGTTGTTGTTGGTATTTTCCCTATTTTTCTAAAAATGAGAAATAAGTTAGGTTTTTGGAATCCAGAATTCCTTGGATTCGAAATTGTTAGATAACAAAATTATTGGTATCCAAATTTTTTTAGAAAAATTTTCTTAATGAAACCCAAGAGATTGAACTCTATTCAAAGAACATTTTTTCTTACCATTCCCACCACTTTTACAATTAGTGAAAAAAGGATCTTTAGAAGGAAAAAAATAGTTGTTTTTGAAAATTGGTTTTTGGTGAGTATAACCTACTCCAATAGTGTTTCCGTGAGGTTTAATTTGAGAATACATCTTGTCAAAATTTTCCTTCCCAGAGGTAAATTTTGCAAGGAGCTTCTTAAGAGAAAATATTTCAGATTTCAGTCTAAGGACTAAATTCCTATCCTCAGGAATAATTTCTTTAGAGTTATATTTTTCCTCAAAAACTCTCATCTTTAAAATAGCATTTTTAAGATCTTTATAAAGTTCTTCCTTATCATAATTTTCTTTCTCAAGGTCTTTAGAATGTTTTTCTAAAAACTCTTCTTTATCTTTAAGATATGTAGAAAGATCTGAAATCTCTTTTGTAAGAATTTCTTCCCTAGTATTTTCCTTGTCTAATATCTTAAAAATTTTACAATTTTTTGCTTCAAGTAGCTTGGAAAATCTAGATACTTCTTCATATGAAGGTTCTTCATTTTCTGAGGATGAAGTATCTTCATTAGAAGTACTATTTTCCAAATAGTAATTCTAATCAAGAGATAAATTTTTTAATTCCTCGGCAAAGCATACCTTGGCCATAAGACATGTATATAGAAAAGAAGTATTAGCAATGAATCTCATATTTTTTTGAGCTGATGAATCATATTCCGAAGATTCACTTTTTGAAGAGTCTCCACAGCTAGCACTCCATGTAGTATTAGCTTTCATACTTTTCTTAGCTTTGGGTTTGTAGAACATCTTCATGTTCCTTTCAGAATGCCTCTCTTTTCTTTATTTCTTTCTTTTTAAGTATAGGGAAATCAGGTCGTATGTGTCCACTTCTCTTGCATTCATAGCATGTGACCTCTGAATATTTCTTATCTTTCCTTACCTTCTTCTTATACTTGGATTGGAAATTTCTTTGTCCAGCTATCTTTTTAATCCTTCGAGCAAGATTTTCAAACTCATTCTCTAAGACTTCACTCTCACTAGATTCAGATTGGATAGTAACCTTCTTAGATTTAGATCTAGTTACTCTCTCAGGAGTCTTAGCTTTCATGTGATTTGATGTTGTAGTAAAATCAATAGTACCGTTCCCATTCTTCTTTTTGATGTTGTCAGCATCTCTCTTTATTCTTGTTTCATTTTGGAGAAGAGTTCCAAACAAATCATCTAATGAAATTTTAGTAACCTTCCTATTCTCATAAATAGCTGTTCTCTTTGATTCCAACTCATTGGGCATAATATCAATGATCTTTTCAACTAGAGCTTCATCATCTAGACCTTTCTCTCCCATATATGCTAAGCTATTCACAATAGTCATAAACCTTTTTTGTACTTTGATAATGGGTTCTCCATAAGGAAAATTAAAACCATGGTATTATGCTCTCAACATAGCTCTTCTTGTCTCTATGACTTTGGATGTACCAAAATGTGTAACTTCATGTTTCTTCCATATACAATTAACAGCTTCACAGGAAGAAATTTGGCTATATATATTCCTAGTCATTGAACATAATAGAGTATTGTGTACCTTATAATTGAGTTGATAATCATGCTTCTCTTGGTTGGTGAAAGTACTTATTTCCTTATCAGGAATTTGATAACCTCCAGTAAGCATAACAATGTTTTCTACTCCAGTATTGATAATGAATTTCTTCATTCGATCTCTCCAATACTCATAATCATTACCATAAAAAATTGGTGGTCTTGTAGGATTTAGGTTGTTGATGGAACCAACATTGATTCCTACCATCTTAAAAAATCTTTCTATAAAAAAACATGTTAATAACAAAAGTTTGGATTCAAGGATAATATTCCTAAGCAAGGAAAATATAGAATAATGAAAAACTGAGCAAGAAAAACTTATATGTGAGTATAATTATTTCAAATACCTCCTCTGATACCAATTGTAGGATCGAAATAACGATGTAGATGCTCAATATACAATAGGGGGTGAATTGTACACTTTAAAAATTTCCTTAAACAAGGAAAGATCTAAGATTAACAGAGTTAAACTAAGAAAATTCAAAACACCTCTAACACCAATTAAAAGATTGGGTCGAAGTATGAAGTTACAAATTTCTAGTTCTATACACTTTCTTAAATCTGGAAAGTGATTCCGCAAAACTGGTTCCGGAAATATGGATCTGGAAATTGAAACTTAACAAAAGTTTACAATATGAGATTCGACCTTAAAGTGTATAGAATATAAATTAATTAGAGTACAAGTGTAAGAAAATAAAAGAAGGTATACTTTCCTTACTATACAAAATGTAGCGGAAAAACTTGTAACAAAAACAAGTAACAAGATATAAATATTTTAACCCAAATAGAAGGGTATCCAAAAACCTTGGATAAAGGTACCTTGATTTATTCTTTGAAGAAAGTATGTCTTACCCACACCCGGGTAAGCCCTCGATACGAAGATCGGAGTCTCTGTCTTGCTATCCCCACAATCCCTCAACTTCAAGGTATTTGGAACCTATGACTTCCTCAGCAAGGAAGCCCTCGAACTTCAAGGTAGTCGGCACCTCTGTCTTCCTATCCCCAGAAGCCCTCAAATGTAATCACCAACATTAGAAGTCGCACGAAGCAATCTAAATGAGCAGTTCAGTACACACAAGGCATGAAAAGCTTCTCTCTCTTGAAATCACCTTAACAGTGTGTGGTCTCTAGATTGATCAACTTATTGTGGAGGTCTTTCAAATGATCTCCTATTTGTAGTCTTGGTTGGAACGATCGACTCCCTCCTCCAATGGTCATATTTTCCTTAAATTTCGTAGGGACCTATACATGTGTCACTAAACCAACGGTTAGTTAAAAACAGAATGGGCAACATCATTTTATAAAAAAAACATGTGTAACTAAAAGCACGACATCATTTTATAACAAGCTTAAAAAATCGGAGTGTAAGTAAAAAGTTCATAATATAAGCAAAATAAAAGTTCGGAGTCTAACCAAAATGGAATTAAACTCTAAAATAAAAAGTTATTTGGATTCTGTTTTATAGGAATTTGGAACCTTAATTTTGTAGAAATTTGAAGTCTAAATTTCTAAGGAAATTTGGAGTCTAGTTTTACTAGAATTCAGAATCTGAACATACAGAGTTCGGAGTAAAACTTGTACAAGTTCAAAGTCGAACTAGTAAAAGTTTGGAGTTGAACTCATAGATGTTTGGAGTTGAACTTATAGAAGTTCGTAGTCCAGAATTCAGAGTGGAACTTTCTTAGAGTTCGTATCCTGAATTCAGAGTTGAACTTTATTGGAGTTTGTATCCAGAATTTAAAGTGGAACTTCATTGGAGTTCAAATCCAGAATTCGGATCCTAAAACAGAATGCTTCATATCTAAGAATTATATGATTCAAAGGTTTTGGGTCTGAATCCAATTTTTACACTTAAAAAAAATATTGATATGTATAAGGACATCTAGGTTAGGGTAAATTTCCTTAAGGAAAGAAATTTTCCTTAGAGAAGTAAAATATAGATTTGCTTAAGTATAAGATGTGTGTGATTTTCAAAACAAGAAGGAATGGAAAAGTCATAAGGAAAACCTTATTGACTCAACACATGGGGGAGGAGCGATGGAAGACTGATGGGAAAGGGTTCATGGTAGAGGTGGGTTCATGGTAAAGGAGGAGTTCATGGATTGGGAAGATTCAGTGGTGGAGGAGGGGTCGGCGGTGGCGGACCTACGGTCGGGGAAAAGCAGAGGACGATGGTGTAGGGATCATCTTCCATGAGAGCTTGTGGAGTGTGAGAATAATAAATACTATTTGGGTTTTTTTATAAAAACCTGTGAACCATTATAAAATTGCTAACTAAAAAGCGTTGATAAAGTGTGTTTTATCAGTGCTCAAATAGAAAACACTGATACAACATACCTTTATCAATGCTTTTTAAGTGCTGATAAAGATATTATGTTAATAATTTATTTATATTAATATATATATATATATATTTAAATGTATATATATGATAAATATTTATTTATTTATTTTTAACTATATATATATTTATATATTTATATATTTATATATTTATACTTATAACACTATAATTTAATTAATTATAAAATTATAAGAAATATACATATTATATTTATAACCATAGAATGTATATAATAAATATATTAATTATACCTATTTATAATATTATAGATATTTGTAACTTTATTCCATCAAATTTTATAATTATTTATATGGAAATATATTTATTTAAAATAATATGAATATATATTTATTTATAATTAAAATTATAAATAAATATTTATTTATTTATTTATTTAAATAATTATAAATTTATGAAAATTAATATTTCTAAATTTTATAATTTTATTAATATATATATTTAATAAATTTATTATAATTTCATAATTATTTAAATATATTTGTATTTATGTATAACTATGAATATAATTATTTTTATTTATTTATCAATATTTCTTTATTTTTTTAAAGGTTGGGGCCGAAGCCTCATTTATTATTAATGCAAAGCAAAGACCTCTTTTTAACTGGGTCGAGGGAGACCCATTACATTGCCTGAAGGCTGAGTGGGCATTTAACCCATTACATGGCCCGTATGCCCAATTTTTTGGCCCAAAGCCCATTCTGTGAATAGTACTTCTACAGTACCCGCCTTCTACAGTACCATCCATTACTATAAATAAATATATTCTTAAAGATTTATTTATATATATATATAATAAAAACATGCGTGTTTATTTTAATTTTATAATTATTTAAATATATATTTATAGTTGTAATTATACAATAAATAACTATATTTAAAAAGAATATATATATAGTTATATTTAATAGTTATAAATAAAATAAATACATTAATTATTTAAATATATTTAATGTAAATTTATAAGTAATTTTCAGAACATAATAGTATATATGTATAATATGAAATAATCATATACATAGTAAATATAAATAAAAACGAATGAGACATCAATTGACCACATGAATATTAAGAAAGGGTGTAATATGACAACCCTGCTTTTTATTACAACTTAAACATGCTTTATTACATAAAACTTCACTTGATCCAACAAAGAAGATCGAGAGGTTTAGTGTCTTTGGGGCTTAGGATCATTAAATAAAAACTTTAAACTTGAAATACAACATCTTTATTGAAAACTTCCTTTACATGACCACTACATTCCTTCGTACTTAGCATTGCATGGGATAACCTGAGGACATGCATAAGAAAAGGGTAAGCTATAAAGCCCAGTAAGGGAGTACACAATGAATAACATGAGGAGTACAATACATGTTAGGAAATAGGCATATCAATATAGCATAAGAGAAACATGAACATAAAGGCATGATAAAGAATGATAATCATAACATGGAAATGTGGCAACAACACTTAACATTGAATTAGCATGAGCCAAGGCTCATTGCACATGGAGCATGAGTAAACCCTCATTGCACTTGAAGCACGAGTAAACCCTCGATTCACTTGAATTAGCATGATTAAACACTCATTGCACATGACGTATCATGATACTATACTTTACCCAATGCATTGGAGCGCTATCAGGGCGCACCCTTCTTAAACATTTCATTTCATGCATAAGTGTGCCACATGGATCATAAAACATGGATTCATAAAACATAATCATTTCTTCCACGATAAAGGAATGTGGAATTCATACATGAAACTTTATAATCAATATGTAAATGTGCATAAAGTTGAATACCCTTGATGGAGAAATGGGCATGGTATTCACTACACAAAGACATTGGCTTAGAAAATCGGTGTGATTTTGGCAGCGTAACGGCGTGACATAAGAATTCATAAAAAAGGTTGATGAGAGAGAAAGGGGTTCCTCATCATATTTACATGTAATGGACAGTAGGGGGATTATATATATACATGTCCCAACAATAGAAATGGAATTTAGATTCATGATACAAAAGTATTGCTTGAATGTAAAAGAAGAGAGAGAAGTTCCTTTCGGAATTTCGGCATAGTAACGGGTGTACATGGGAGGCATTTTATGAGAGAGAAAGGGTTCTCCCATCATTCAAACAATAATAGGGCAGTATGTGGGAGGTGTGAAACCATACCCCAACATTCATAATTGAAATAAAAAGGGCAATACAACTTAAAGAAAATTGACAAAAAATGAGAAAGGAAGAAAACCCCTTACTTGGAAGTGTGCTTCCAAAGGCTAGAGAGAGGCTTGTGAGAGGCTTCTTGGGAGCTTGGGGCACCTTGAGAGGATTCTAGAGAGAGTAGGGCAGAGGTTGGACAAACTTCAAGGGCTTTGAGTGAGTAGGAAGTGGGAGCTTGGGTGGGTTTATATAGGAAAGGTGAGAGAATTCTTTATTATTTAGGTTTGGGACCCCTTATATTAAAATAATCCAAACCACAAACCATCCCATGGTATTTGCCCATTGTTTCTGGAAAAGGAAAGAGGAAAAAAATATTTTACAAGTACAAGGTCCGAACTTATTAAAAAATTATGGTTGCTTATGTGGAGGTGAGTCACACTCCCATGGAAATTAATTTAAAAAGGCAAAGTGTTGAATAAGTCTTGAGGGCTCCATTAATGCTTTGAAAAGTAAGTCAAACAAAACCAAAAACTTATTATTTTAATGATAAAACACATATTTGCCAAACATAAGGATTATGGTATTTTATTACATCACCATTGGGTCATTATGATGTCATAAAACACATTATATATTTAAATGGTATTTAATTTTTTACCCAAAAATTTGACTGTCTCAGAAAATTATGAAAAATTCACCGTTGGATAATTTCGACGTCCTGATTCCAAAAATAATATTTATTTTATCTAAATAATTTTCTAAATATGTGAATTTTCACTTTTAAAATAAAAACCGACATTTATAAAAAATTCACGGGTTTTGACAGAAATGGATTTCAACCCTTAATAAAAATTTTAATTGCATTCATAAAATTATAAGATCATTTATATTTAATAAAAATTAATTTAAAATTAATAATAATATTTTATTAAAATATTATTTAATTAAAAAATCCTTTAATTTAATAAAATATAATTCTTAATTAAATAATAACTAAAAACACCATTTGTACTTTAAAAACTAATTACAATGTATCAAAAAAATTATATTCATTATTATATACAAAAAATAATGTACATGAACATGGTGCTACTTATTTGTTACATAACCCCTTAAAATAGCCGCATAAGACCTAAGGGTAAGGTGTGCGATGGTGACAGACTCTTGGGGTTGCTCAGATAACATCGCTCGAGTGGTAATCTCTATCAACTTCCATTTTTCCCGTAGACAATCACGTTCGAGCTTGACTTGATGAAGCTCAGCTTGGGCTTGGTCAAGGGAAAAGCCCAAAGACGCCACCTCTTTTCCGAGCTCCGACAAATGGGCTTCATAAGGGGAAATTCTACTGGATGAGGCCATCGCTTCCTTTGTCTGAGTAGAAATGGTTTCGTTAAAGCCTTATATTTATACTACTCAGATGATCACTGTTCAACGGCTATAAAAGTAACGGTCACAAATCTTAACATAAAACTAAAGAAGTTGACATCTTATAAAAACATTTTTTTCATAAAGAAATATTTAACTGGATCAAGAGGGATTTTCCATTAATGAAACTTTGGGTCGTTACAACATTCCCCCCTTAAGAAATTTCGCCCTCGAAATTTTCCTTTTCCCACACTAAAACAAATGTGGGTAACTTAGCTTCATCATATCCTCCGACTCCCAAGTTTCTTCTTCAAACTTGTGGTTTCTCCACAACACCTTGACTAGGGGCATTGTCTTATTTCATAGAACTTTTTCTCTACGATCTAAGATTTTCACTGGTTGCTCCTGATAAGAAAGATCGTCTTCTAATTGTACCACCTCGGAAGAGAGTACATGTGAAGGGTCTGGTATGTACTTCCTTAAGAGGGATACATGGAAGACATCATGCACCTTGGCCATAGTAGGTGGAAGTGCTAGTCGATAGGCCACAGCCCCAACACGATCAAGAATCTTGAATGGGCCGATGTACCTTGGACTTAACTTCCCTTTCCTTCCAAACCTCATGACCTTCTTCCACGGAGATATGCGTAAAAACACCATGTCTCCGACTTTAAACTCAAGGTCTCGTCGACGATTATCTGCATAACTCTTCTGTCGACTTTGGGCTACCTTGATATGATGCTGAATGGTTTTCACCTTCTCCACCATTTCTTCGACCATTTCTGGTCCAAGCAGCTTACGTTCACCGACCTCATCCCAACATGCTGGTGTTCTACACCTTTTCCCATACAGGGCTTCATATGGTGCCATTTGGATGCTCGAGTGGAAACTATTATTATAAGAGAACTCAACTAGAGGAAGATGTTGATCACATCCTCCTTTAAAGTCCATTGAGCACGCTCTCAACATATCCTCAAGTGTTTGGATAGTCCGCTCGGATTGGCCATCAGTTTGAGGATGATAGGCCATACTGAAGTTCAGTTCAGTATTCAGAGCATGTTGAAGACTCTTCCAAAACTTAGAGGTAAATCTTGGATCTCGGTCAGACTCAATAGATAGTGGTACTCCATGCAACCATACCACTTCCCTGATATATATTCGTGCCAGTTGATCCAAAGAGAAATACTCTCGAATAGCAATGAAGTGTGCAGTCTTTGTAAGATGATCCACAACAACCCAGATTGCATTGTTGCCTTTGGATGTCCTTGGAAGTCCAGTGACGAAGTCCATGGTGATGTTCTCCCATTTCCATTTTGGTATGGGAAATGGTTGCATCATCCCCTTAGACTTCTACCTCTCTGCCTTCACTTACTGACACACCAGGCACTTTGATGTATATTCAGCGATCTCCTTCTTCATATTATCCCACCAACAGTTTTCTCGGAGATCTCGATACATCGTTGTGCTCCCTGGGTGAATAGAGAAATTTGAACTATGTGCATCATCCAAAAGTTCCTTCTTCAGCTCCGAACTTGATGGAACACATAGTCTTTTCCCAAACCGCACAATTCCTTCTTCATTAACATTAAACTCTGAGGATTTTCCCTTTCTTATAGCTTCCACTTTTTCTTGGATTCCTGCATCATCCTTTTGAGCATCCTTTATCCTTTCCAAAAGAGATGGTTGAGCAATCATTTGTGAAAGGATTGATGATGTTCCCTTCTTTATGATTCCCACATCCATCTTCATCAAGTCTAAAAAGATTGGATCCTTCTCAATTCTCATCATTGATAGAATTGTTGGATCCTTTCTACTTAGGGCATCTGCCACCTTGTTCGCCTTCCCAGGGTGGTAATGTATTGAACAGTCATAATCCTTGATGAGCTCTATCCATCTTCTCTGGCGCATATTAAGCTCTTTATGTGTGAATATATATTTAAGACTCTTGTGGTCAGTATATATCTCACATTTCTCTCCATAGAGATAATGCCGCCAGATTTTCAAGGCAAAGATCACCGCCGCCAACTCCAGATCATGCGTTGGATAGTTTCGCTCATGGATTTTCAACTGCATTGAGGCATAGGATATCACTTTATCATTCTGCATCAGCACACATCCTAAGCCCTTCTTCGAAGCATCACTGAATACCACAAAAAGCTCCCCACTTGTGGGTAAAGTGAGCACGGGTGCAGTGATAAGACTCCTTTTCAACTCCTTGAAGCTTTCTTCACATTCATCACTCCAAGCAAACTTTACTCCATTTCGAGTTAGCTTGGTAAGAGGGTTGGACAATCGTGAGAAATTTCTCACAAATCGTCGATAATATCCAGCTAACCCCAAGAAGCTACGGATATCAGTTACCGATGTTGGCCTCGGTCATCCCTCAATTGCATCTGTTTTGGAGGGGTCCACAGATATCCCATTGCTTGTGATGATATGGCCCAAGAATGAGACTTCCTTCAACCAAAACTCACACTTGCTGTACTTTTCATAGAGCTTCTCCTTGCGCAAAGTCTCTAGTACAGTTTTTAAATGCTCCTCATGGTCCTCCTAGGTTTTGGAGTATATTAGAATATCATCTATAAAGACTACCACAAATTTGTCTAGGTAATCTCTAAAGACTCTATTCATCAATTCCATGAATATTTCTGGAGCATTGGTGAGTCCAAAAGGCATTACTATGAATTCATAGTGCCCGTACCTTGTACGAAAAGCAGTCTTGGGGATATCTTCCTTCTTCACCCTTACTTGATAATATCCCGACCGCAAGTCGACCTTGGAGAAGTATTGTGCTCCACGCAGCTGATCAAACAAGTCATCGATCCTTGGGAGAGGATACTTGTTCTTTATCGTGATTTTGTTAAGTTCACGATAATCGATGCAAAGCCGCATTGACCCATCCTTCTTCTTGACGAAGAGGACTGGTGCACCCCATGGTGATACACTTGGGCGTATAAACCCTTTATCCAGATTCTCCTGTAGTTGTTTCTTCAGCTCTTCAAGCTCAACAACAGCCATTCTATATGGAGTCTTGGATATTGGTAGCGCCCCAGGTATAAGTTCAATTGAGAACTCAACATCTCTTCTTGGAGGAAGACCAGGAAGTTCCTCGGGAAATACTTCAGCGAATTCCCTCACAATAGGCATTTCTTCAAGGGTTGTTTCTTCCTTGGACTCAATCATCTGAGCCAGATATGCATCCTCATAAGGCAGTAATATCCATGCTTGAGATGATGGAGCTAAAGGAGATTCATCTTCCTCCTGACACTTGTAAAGAATCGGGGGTCGATTCTCCATATGGAGTGTGATTTCCCTCTCCCGAAAATTTATGTTAGCTCTATATATGGAAAGCCAATCCATGCCAAGAATTGCATCAAATTCCACCAAAGGTAGTATGACGAGGTTCGCTGGGAAATTCAATCCACATATTATAACAGGGGAGGACTTATACTCATGGGATGCAATGATTGCCCCATTTGCCGTACTCACCGACATCTTTACTTCCATGATTTGTGGTGGTGTAGGGATTGTTCTACTAAACTTCTGAGATATAAGAGAATGCGTAGAACCTGAATCAAAAAGTATGTTCTCTATTCTTGAATGAATAACTAGCGTACCTGTCACCACTTCGTTGTCGGGGTTCACTTCGGCAGAAGTGATGGCAAAAGCTCTTCCTTACTGTCTTGGATGTTGTTGATTGCCTCTGATAACCGTTGGATTAGGGCACTAATTCGCAAAATGACCCGGTTCTTTTCATTTGAAGCATTGAACAACACGTTGAGGTTCGAACGGAGCGTTCCTCTCCTCTTTCGCAGCCGCGGGTCCTTCTTTCTGACAGTTAACAGCTAGGTGCCCTTCTCTTCCACACTTGAAGCATTTTCTTGTCCCCCTAAGGCAATTTCCAGGGTGCTTCTTTCAACACTTTTGGCAAGTGGGGTGCTGGAATTTCTTAGCATCGTTGGATTTATCCATCGGACCACCAGCATTGAAGTCCACCTTACGCTTCTTGTCCCCATGATACCCCTGTGATTCTCCGATCTCCATTTCAACCTTGAGGGCACATCGGACAATTTCCTCATAGCTATCGAAGTCACGGATCGCTAATGCTTTCCGCAAGCTAGGCTTCAGCCCACCAAAGAAGCGTTCAACCTTGCATTCGGGGGTAACGACAAAGCCGGAAGCGTATCGTGCAAGCCTTGTGAAGTTTTCCTTGTACGCTCCCACAGATTCTTCATCTTTCTGTTTGAGGGAAAGGAAGTCCCTTTCCATCTTAAGACGGAGGGTGCATGGAAAATATTTATCAAAAAACATCTTCCGGAATTCCTTCCATTCCAAAGCCTCGATCTCCTCCTCAGGCTTCGTATTTTTGATCAACGTCCACTATTGATCAGTTTCACCCTCCATACGATAAGCCTCCAGGAGAACCTTCTCTTTTTCAGAGCATTGGAGGATGGAGAATATCTTTTCAATGGAGTTGATCCATTGTTCAGAAATCGTGGGATCAGATGATCCACTAAAAGTAGGAGGCCTTTGTCTCATGAATCTTTCAATAGCGACTTGTTCTTTCTTAGGGGGGGTTGAACGTTCCTCTTGACCAGTGTTTCTATTCAAAACTTGAGTTAGCTGAGAGAGAAGCGTGACAAAGTTCGTGATTCCCGCTCCCATTGGATTGGGCATCTCATAAGTACAATCATCACACTGATCTTCACAATGGTTGTTAGCCCGAGTTCTCCTATTACCGGCCATTGGCTGGAATAAAAGAAAGTTAGGGGTAACACATAAAGGGTAATCCAAAGACAAAAGTTGATGACTTATAAAAAAACTTTAATCTCTTTAACTCATGAGTCTATAGGATTAAATCCAAGCTTTTCATGATCTACCTTCTAACATAAATTCTTAGGGGCATTTTTCCCTTAATAAGGGTTCATACTAAGATTGTGAATTTATCAAAACATATCCCCTGGTAGTGTCGTAACCAAGAGTGCAGCAAGGCCTGTTGTCGTGCACCAGTTCCCGTTCGAGTCTAGCTCAAAGCGGTGTTTTTGGGTTTTACCCCTAGGATACATCTGTGCCAGAGCCGCCTCTACCTGCTCGTATCCAGACAGGGATGTATTTGTTTGATAAAAACATAGGGATTTTTTTATTATGCTTAGTCTTGTATCTAAGGCTTTACTAGGGTTTCCTAATCCCAAAAATAACTAAACATATCCTCTGATACCAACTATGACAACCCTGCTTTTTATTACAACTTAAACATGCTTTATTACATAAAACTTCACTTGATCAAACAAAGAAGATCGAGAGGTTTAGTGTCTTTGGGGCTTAGGATCATTACATAAAAACTTTAAACATGAAATACAACATCTTTATTGAAAACTTCCTTTACATGACCACTACATTCCTTCGTACTTAGCATTGCATGGGATAACCTGAGGACATGCATAAGAAAAGGGTGAGCTATAAAGCCCAGTAAGGGAGTACACAATGAATAACATGAGGAGTACAATACATGTTAGGAAATAGGCATATCAATAGAGCATAAGAGAAACATGAACATAAAGGCATGATAAAGCATGATAATCATAACATGGAAATGTGGCAACAACACTTAACATTGAATTAGCATGAGCCAAGGCTCATTGCACATGGAGCATGAGTAAACCCTCATTGCACTTGAAGCACGAGTAAACCCTCGTTGCACTTGAATTATCATGAGTAAACACTCATTTCACATGACGTATCATGATACTATACTTTACCCAATGCATTGGAGCGCTATCAGGGCGCACCCTTCTTAAACATTTCATTTCATGCATAAGTGTGCCACATGGATCATAAAACATGGATTCATAAAACATAATCATTTCTTCCACGATAAAAGAATGTGGAATTCATACATGAAACATTATAATCAATATGTAAATGTGCATAAAGGTGAATACCCTTGATGGAGAAATGGACATGGTATTCACTACACAAAGACATTGGCTTAGAAAATCGGTGCGATTTCGGCAGCGTAACGGCGTGACATAAGAATTCATAAAAAAGGTTGATGAGAGAGAAAGGGGTTCCTCATCATATTTACATGTAATGGACAGTAAGGGGATCATATATATACATGTCCCAACAATAGAAATGGAATTTAGATTCATGATACAAAAGTATTGCTTGAATGTAAAAGAAGAGAGAGAAGTTCCTTTCGGAATTTCGGCATAGTAACGGGTGTACATGGGAGGCATTTTATGAGAGAGAAAGGGTTCTCCCATCATTCAAACAATAAGAGGGAATTATGGGGGAGGTGTGAAACCATACCCCAACATTCATAATTGAAATAAAAAGGGCAATACAACTTAAAGAAAATTGACAAAAAATGAGAAAGGAAGAAAACCCCTTACTTGGAAGTGTGCTTCCAAAGGCTAGAGAGAGGCTTGTGAGAGGCTTCTTGGGAGCTTGGGGCACCTTGAGAGGATTCTAGAGAGAGTAGGGAAGAGGTTGGACGAACTTAAAGGGCTTTGAGTGAGTAGGAAGTGGGAGCTTGGGTGGGTTTATATAGGAAAGGTGAGAGAATTCTTTATTATTTAGGTTTGGGACCCCTTATATTAAAATAATCCAAACCACAAACCATCCCATGGTATTTGCCCATGGTTTCTGGAAAAGGAAAGAGGAAAAAAATATTTTACAAGTCCAAGGACCGAACTTATTAAAAAATTAGGGTTGCTTATGTGGAGGTGAGTCACACTCCCATGGAAATTAATTTAAAAAGGCAAAGTGTTGAATAAGTCTTGAGGGCTCCATTAATGCTTTGAAAAGTAAGTCAAAAAAACCCAAAAACTTATTATTTTAATGATAAAACACATATTGGCCGAACATAAGGATTATGGTATTTTATTACATCACCATTGGGTCATTATGATGTCATAAAACACATTATATATTTAAATGGTATTTAATTTTTTACCCAAAAATTTGACTGTCTCAGAAAATTATGAAAAATTCACCGTTGGATAATTTCGACGTCCTGATTCCAAAAAAAATATTTATTTTATCTAAATAATTTTCTAAATATGTGAAATTTCACTTTTAAAATAAAAACCGACATTTATAAAAAAATCACGGGTTTTGACAGAAATGGCTTTCAAACCTTAATAAAAATTTTAATTTCATTCATAAAATTATAAGATCATTTATATTTAATAAAAATTAATTTAATATTAATAATAATATTTTATTAAAATATTATTTAATTCAAAAATCCTTTAATTTAATAAAATATAATTCTTAATTAAATAATAACTAAAAACACCATTTGTACTTTAAAAACTAATTACAATGTATCAAAAAAATTATATTCATTATTATATACAAAAAATAATGTACATGAACATGGTGCTACTTATTTGTTACATAATCCCTTAAAATAGCCGCATAAGACCTAAGGGTAAGGTGTGCGATGGTGACAGACTCTTGGGGTTGATCGGATAATATCGCTCGAGTGGTAATCTCTATCAACTTCCATTTTTCCCGTAGACGATCACGTTCGAGCTTGACTTGATGAAGCTCAGCTTGGGCTTAGTCAAGGGCAAAGCCCAAAGACGCCACCTCTTTTCCGAGCTCCGACAAATGGGCTTCGTAAGGGGAAATTCTACTAGATGAGGCCATCGCTTCCTTTGTCTGAGTAGAAATGGTTTCGTTAAAGCCTTATATTTATAATACTCAGATGATCACTGTTCAACGGCTATAAAAGTAACGGTCACAAATCTTAACATAAAACTAAAGAAGTTGAAATCTTATAAAAACATTTTTTTCATAAAGAAACATTTAACTGGATCAAGAGGGATTTTCCATTAATGAAACTTTGGGTCGTTACATGTAATGTATAAATGAACATTAAGATACATAACATATTTACACGCGATAAATATATTTATTGACCAAATTCATTGGAAACATGAATGTATTTAATAATTAATAAAAATATATATATTTAAAAAATTATTTATATATATATATTAATTACAAATAAAAATATATATTTAATGTATTAAATTTAATAAATTTAATACATATATGAAATATAATAAATCAAATAATATATTAAACCTAATAAATCTAATTAATTAATCTAATAAATCTAATAAATATAAATATAATAAATCTATAATAAATCCTATAAATCCCATAAATCTGACAAATCTAATAAATCTAATAAATCTAATAAATCTAATAAAACTAATACATATAGTAAACCTTATAAATATAAAAAATCTAATAAATATATTTAGTATTTATTTAAATTTATTATAATATTATAAAAATATATATATTTAATTTTAATCATAGAAATACTTTTTTTAAACAATATACATATATATATATTAAATATTAAGAAAATATTAATCTTAAACCTGTGTTTTAAGTTAATGTAAACAAATATTCATTATTTTTGAATACAAATATAATAATTTTATATAAATTATTAAAAATATTTATCAACGCTAAATATAGTGCTAATAAATGAATCCTTTATCAGGATTAAAAAAAGTGTTGATGAAGGTGTACACTATATCAGCGCTGATAAATGATACGTGCATCTGCACTTTTATCTATTGCTGATGAAGTCCCCACTTTATAAGTGCTTTCTTCTTAGCGCTGATAAAATGAGGCTCTTCCCCTTCCCAATTTTTTGGTAGTGAGGTGTTATAATTTATACATTCTATAAGTATTTTCCCTTAATTATGTGGTTCTTCTCTATGACAATGGTTTCTTACTCTATGATTTTTTGTTTTAGTCAATGGTTGAAACCCAAAGAAACCATGTTAAGGGTGATTTCAATAGGCAATGCAACAATTGTTATCCTATGAAATAAAATTCAATTGCATATGGAATGAGAAATCACATTTATATGCTCACCCAACCTTCACAATTTATAAATCATGTTGAGATCCCAAATGGTAAAAAGAGGGAATATCGTTCTATTGATTCCTTCATGAGGAAACATCCACCTTCTTTCAATGGTTCATCAAATCCACATTTAGTGTAATACTAGATCAGTACCACTAATATGATATTCTTCTTTACCTGGTGTTCAGAACATGATAATTTCCTTATAGTTATTTATCATTTATAAGGTGTAGAAGACTAGTGGTGGACTATAATCAATAATACAAGGACTCCAGATGAAATTGAATCAGTGGATTTTTACATGTTCAATAACATAATCCTCAATAAGTACTTTCCTCATATTCTTCATATGAATATTCAAGATTATTTCATTGAGTTGCAAAAAAAAAAGCATAAATATGTCGGTACCTATGAGGCTAATTTCACAAGACATATGACATTTGCTTCAGGAATTATCAAAAAAACCCTAATGTAAAGCTGAATGGTTCTTTTGAAACATAGATCCATGTCTTATAATGGAAATTTTCATAATAGACATTAGTATCTATGAATATTTTGAGTGTTGTGAAATGAAATTTAAAATGGGGATTGGAGTTACATATCAATCTAATTGTTTTAAAATGAAATAGAAGATTGAATTCAATGGAAAATCTAAAAACCCTGGATTGAGGAAGTTGAGCCTTACTTTATTCTATAAGTGTTAAAATGATAATGGAAGAAATTGTCTTAGAAGGTAAATAAGTATTTTACGGCCAGACAGGAAGGTCGTCATGTAGATGAATTCCACATTGATGGGATGAAGATGGAAAATGATTCAAATAGTAGAAAAGATACATAGAATTCATTTCAGACACATGAGTTCTTTAAGTGTAAGGATGATAGTCATTATGCTAACCAGTGCCCAAACCCTTGGTTTGGTGTTGATGATCAGTGATATCAACCCTTTAAACTAAGGGAAAAGGTGAAATCTCTTGAAATCATTGCTTCATATGAGGGGAGTGATAATAACTTGGTGAAAGGTAAACAAACAATCCACTCTAGAAATACTAGTTTCTTATTTGATTCTTGATATACCAAATCATCCATATGTAAATAATATTTTAGGGTATTATGATTCTACCCAAATGATTAGATGTCGAATTATAAGTAGAAACCCATAATGGTAGGACAGTTTCATCTCATGTCTACAATTTTTCTCCAGTTAACATTTGTGGGAATATATATCCTATATATCATGTAATTCTTCACCTAGTTCAATTTGATGTCATCATTGGAATGGATTTTGTTTCTTTACATAAATCCCACATCAAATATTGAATATAATAATTTAGATTTAATATTTTAAAAAACATATGATTGTATATTAATGTGATGATAAGTATGAACATCCTATAGTAATTAAATCCAATGTATCAGAATTAATTCTTATCTAAAAGGAATGTTTGTCTCAAATGGTTGGAGATAAACTTGACATTGATGATATACCAACTATTCGAGAATTTTTTTATGTGTTTCCAGAAGATTTTATTATAATTCTTCCCAAACATTAAGTCATGTTCTCGATGGAAATCATTCTATGTTCCACACTAATTTAAAATAATCTCTATAGAATGGATTGAATTGAGTTTCTTGAAGTGCTGAATAAACTCCATGGTATCATTGATAACCTATTAATTTATCCAAGTTTGTCACCATATGGTGAACCAATCCTTTGGGTGAAAAATAATGATATATCAATGTGACTCTATATTAATTATTTTGTGCTGAACAAAATTTTGATCAAGAACAAGTATCCACTTTAGCGTATTGATGACTTGTTTGACCAAATTCATGGAGATCAATACTTTTCCAATATTGACCTTCAATCACAATATCTTCAATTTAGTTTCAATAAGGAAGATATACACAATACAAAATTTTGTTAAAGGAATAAACATTAATAATATATAGTGATTATTTTAGATCATTCTAATGCCCCTATTTTCTTCATGGAATTGATGGATATTGTCTTCAAAGACTACCTTGATTGGTTTGTGGTAGACATTATAGAGGATATTATTATTTATTCAATGAATAAGGAAGATATGGAAGACCACTTGAGAATTACACTGAAGGAAGAATAGAAGGATAAGTTTCCTGAACATTTAATAATCTGTCAATTTTCAACTACATAATGTTTCATTTTTTGGGTCACATAATCTCATGAGATTGTATATGAGTAAATCCAATCATGTTTGAGGCTGTTTAATGTTGTCCTAGACCCACCATGGTAAATTAAATTCATCTTTTTCATGGATTAACTAGATTTTATTCATGGGTTATAGATATTTTCTCACGACTATTGAATCCTCTGACCAAGTTAACTCATGAGGATACTATGATACTCTAGATAGATAAATGTGAGTAAAATTTGAAGGAACTAAAGAGAAGGATGGTCGTCACACCTAAAATTACATTACAATTCAGTGGTGAAGGGGTTTAAATAAATAGAAATGAATCTGAGAAATTATTGGGATGTGTTCTTATTCTGAATAACATGGTTATCTTTTATGCCTCACAATAGTTGAAGATTAATAAGAAAAATTACCCAACTCATGATTTGGAGATATCAGTGGTAATTATTTCAATAAATATATATATTCATTATATTTATGTAGAAAATAATGATATGTATAATGATCATAAAATCATGAAATATATAATCGTAAAAAATGAGTTAAACATGTGCTAGAGAATATGGTTAGACCTGATAAAATATTATGACTACTCAATACACTACCACCATTGGAAGGAAAAAAAGGTCACTAATTATCTGAGTCGAAAGGATCATTCTAGATTATCCATTATGATGATAAAAAATATCCAATATTTTTGGATTTGAAAAGGATGGATCTAGAAATCCTAAATGGGTGAAATATTTTATTTCCCAATTGAATTTTTATCCCTTTATCCAAGTGACAATCAATGATGTGTAGAAGGAAGATCCATAGATGATAAAAAAGGTTATATATGTTTTTGAGATTAACCTTATTTATGAATGAATAATAACGTTTATGAACTGTGTATGTATTTCATCCATACCATATTTGAAGAATGATATTTTAAAGGAAGCTCATAGTTGTTCAAACAAATTTCTACTTGGAAGCATGAAAATGTATAAATACTTGATTGTATAATTTTGGTGGGGTGGCCTAAAGATGAATATCACTGAGTTTTTATCTCGGTGCTTGGTATTAATTTATGTTATGGATGAAAGAAAAATGTATAACGGTTTGTTGAATTAATTAACCATACAATAATGGAAATGGGAGAACATCACAATGGATTTTGTCATTGGAATCCCCAAAACCTCTAAAGGGTGCAATGCCATATGGGTGAATTTTGATCACCTTACTATGTCATAATGCTTTATCACTATTAATTAATTCATAAATCTTGATCATATTTCCATTATATGGATTATATTTGATTTAATGAATAATGGAGAACCACATACTATTATATCCAATCGATAACCAAGGTTTAGCTCAATGTTCAAGTAATGTCTTCATCAATCCCTTGATACCGAATTCAATTTTAGAAATATTTATCATCCTTAGATAAATGGTGGGTGAGAAATAATAATTCAAACCATAGAGGATATGTTGAGATCTGGTTAATTGTATTTAAAAGTTGGTTGGGATCAACACCTACCTCTATTTGAGTTTTATTACAAAAATAGCTTTTACTCAATCATTCATATGGCTTGTTATGAAGCCCTCTATAGGATGAAATGTACATATCCAACATGCTCGGACGATATTGGATAAAGAAAGATATTGAGACCTGAAATATCAGAAAAAATGGTTGAGAAGGTTAGATCCATTCAGGATCATATCATTGTAGCACAAATTAGACAAAACAATTTGATGATAATGGTCATCATGATATAGAATTTGAAGTGGGCGAGAATATATTTCTATGAATCTATATAAGGGAGAGGTTATGAGGTTCTAGAAGAATGGGAAACCGAACCCTAGGTATACTGATCACTTTTATATTCTTGATCATATTGGATTGGTAACCTATCACTTGAACGTCCTCTAAATATCTCTCATGTATAGGATGTGTTCCATGTATCTCTCCTAAGGAAGTACATACCTAATGCTTAGAATATACTGAACTGAGAGGATGTACCACTATAACTGGATCATTCTTATGAGGAATGACTAGTTGAAATTCAGACTCATACAAATAATTTTCTATGAAATTAAACAACAATCATAATCATAGCTTTTTTGTAGAACTCATAAGTTATTGGAAGATCCATATAAACTTGAGGATATTATGAGGTTAAAAAATTTAATTTTTTATCAAAATAATGAATTTTGATAGAGAAATTTATTTTAAGTGGGGTATAATATGACAACCTAATTTTTTTGTGAAGATTTTTTTCAAATAAATTAATGTTTATTAATATAGTACATTTCATTATAAACTATGTAAAAATTTCATTTTACTTTTGACCATGATAATATTTCGCTTCATGCAACGCAGACTTGTCTTCTTTTACATGAAACCTTAAGTTTTTATAAAACATTATATTATTGTTATAATTATTTTAAAGAGATTGGTATAGCCTAGAAATTAAAGATAGTAAATTTAATATTAATAAACCATTTTGAATATTATTTATAATTTATATGTATATAGACAAATCGTATTTATAACAATATAAAATATTTTTAGTAAAGTCAATATATGAATGAAAACACTATCTTCTTAAGAGAATATCTTTTTATGTCATTCTATGAAAAATTATAAAATTAATTTTAGATAGTTTCAAAATTTTAATTTTAAAAAGGAAAATTATTTCATTTCTTCATAATTTCTACATTATATTATGGTTAATTTTAATGATTTTTTTGAAAAACACTATTATTTGATGAATAGTGAAATGTAATGAATTTTAAATAAAAATTTCTTTTTTATATTATTTATTTATATAGTTAAATTATATTTTAAAGTGGTTTTAAAGTTTAATGATATTAATTTTACATCAATTGATCATGTGCACGTCATTGAAACCCATTTTACTTTGAAATTGGAAATCAAAACATTCCTATTTTTTAATCATTTTTTCATTAAATACCTACTATCATGACATGTATATTGGATTAATATCAAATTAATTTCTAAAAAATTAGTGATTATAATTTAAAAAATGGATTCCATATTTTTATTCATCATAAATTATAATTTATTATAATTTAAAATTCGTTTTTGACAAAAAAAATATTAGTGAATGTGATTAAAATTAATTACAGTTATTGAGAGAAAAATTTAATTAATAATGAAATGAACTATAATATAAGGCCCAAAATGACATAGAAAATGTTCCAAAATTAAATTTCTGTCCATTTTTAGAATCTATCTCCCCTTTTCTTAAATTGGGACTATTATTGAGCCACATGACATAGGAAAAAAATCAGTGGAATTTTATTTTCAGAAATTCACAAGAATGTCAATCCTCCTGCACTATAAAAAGACACTCACCCCAAAAACTTATTGTCAACTATTAGTTTCTTTGGGTTGGAGAATATCTACATAATATCCTCCCAACATCTGTATCTACATCCTAGAAGCCTCACTTTTTTCATAAATTCATCCATGGAATCCCTTTGGTGAAAACCAAAAGGAGTTACCCAAAGAATATGTAACATCATTCCCCAAGATCTTTCTCTTTTTTTCATTCAACACAACTGAGAATTTTTTTATTCTCAGTTTATAAAAAAATTATTATAATAAATAATAATATATTATTAAATTATAATGGTTTAACCTAAACCTACACACATATCCATTTATTAGGAACTTACCATTCTTGTGTACGACGAACTATCGCCTCGCGAAATGATATTGTTTGTTTTTCTTTTACCACCACTCATAGTTGGGAATTATGAATGAAATTGTATTTTTACATGATATATAGGATATATAAGATTAATTTATGATTCTAGATTTATTATATTACATATACCATCATGCATTCCATTTTTTATAAAAATGATAATTTCATTTGGGGATGTGTGGATTACCACATCCTCAATGCAATGTGATTCACTAACACTCTACATAGAATGAATTATTGATGGGTAAATTAAATGTATAAGATATATATTACATAGTAATGTTAATGGAATTATTATATAAACTTATATTGATATATTTCATTTACATTCATTTATTTAATATGTTAATTAAACGTAAACAGTTTTTGTTCGTATGTACAACCTATCATTTCCATTAATGGTGATTTTCTATTTCAAATTTATGTCATTAATAGTTTATTATAAATAAAATTAAGATAAATATACATTATATTTATATCCTTTTTTACATTATGGGAATAATTATATAATTATGATAACAAAAAATATAACAAATTTTGACACATGTGAAGAACAAAGCAGATATTACCTAAAATGTAAATTTTACCTGGAAGTGTCAATAAGTGAATGATATAATGACATTTCTAGAATTTTATATATGAGAATAATTTTATAAAATATATAAATTAATATTAAATTCATTATAAATGATATTTTTTATTAGTGTGATGAGATTTAAGATATAAGGTATTGGTAATTCTTTTCGCACATTATTTTATGCGGGATTTATGCCTAATTCAATTATCCTTTCTATTTTCTGCAGTATATACATCCCATGAATATATTATATGATTAAAATATTAAAATATAGTTTTATTTATAGTTAAATTTTATTATCATTATTTCATGGGTTTTAGGTTTCAAAATATACCAAAACAGTAAAGTATATTTTTCTCAATATTTCTTCTTTGAGACATACGACACGAATTTAAAAAAAAAACCATTTTTACAATAAAAATTTCAAAAATGTTTTCAGATTTGATATTTTAAGGTCATTTTCAAGAAAGAGGGATTTTAATTTTTTAAGGTTTTCAAATAATTCAATATAAATTTTCAATGTTTTTTCAAAGAATTGGTTTTCCAAACATTTTCAAGATTCAATTTTACATTTTAAATGTTTTTTAATAAATTATTTTCAACATGTTTTCAAGAATTAAGTATAAGTTTTCTAAGTGTTTTCCAATAAATTATTTTCAAAACATTTTCAAGATTTCTTTATATTTTTATCAAATGGATTTTAATGAAATGATATTTAAACTATTTTCATGATTTATTATATGTTCTCTATGAATTTTCAATGAAATAGTTTTCAAAACATTTTCATGATTTCATTATATGTTCTCACAGTGTTTTAAAGGAAATTATTTTCAAAAAATTTTCAAGATTCCATTATATTTCCTCAATGTGTATTCAATGAAATGGGTTTCAAAACATATTCAATGTGTCTTTATAAGTCTTCATGATTATTACAATCAAAATAGTATTAAAATGTTTTTATGTTTTAAAAATAAATTTTCAAATTAGATATGATATTTTCTCCAAGATATTTTTTTAAATATATATTTTTAAATTGTATTCCATCAATGGTTACATCTGTTGGGGTCACTAATATCATTATAGGGATATAATTAAAAGGTTACATTTATTTTCTTTCTTTTAATGGTTTATATTTTGATGTAATTGTTTAAATAAAACCCATTTCTCTTTCATATGTTACATTATTATGAAACTTATTTCTTCATCATGGGTTATATTTTTTTTAAACCCACTTATTTTCAAGGGTTAAAGGTATATGAAACATGTTTCTTATTTAGGGGGTTGTATGTCTATAAAACCTACTTCTCTTAATACGATATTTTTTTTATTTCATGTTTCGGAAACCTATAAAATTTTCCATAGGTTATGATATGATTATATGTTTATTATAACAATTTCATTTCATGATTTATGATATAATTATTTATGATCTAGTGGCACATGTATGTATGACTTCATTTTATGATTTGTGGGACATATATCTCCCTCTAATTCACTATGTAAATATTTATATATCCTGAGATAATGATGGGATTCAAGTCGACGAAAATTATCCAATGTTGAATTTGGGAAAACCTAATACATTTTGGGAATATGGGGAAACCCAATCCACTATATGAAGATTGAGAAACCTGATTCATTATGGGAAGATGTAGAAACCAGATATACTATGGGAAGATAGGGAAACATGATCCCTTATAGGGAATTGACGTCAACTGTGGATGGTGGTGTGTCACTCTCAATAGTTATAGTCTCTATGAAGTGTTGTAATAAGTTTTAAAAATGAACCCTAAATTATAGGGAATGAAATTACATGTTTCTTTTTCTAACTCAATTCCATGTTGTATTCCTATATTATGATTTCATGGCTCATGATTTGTATTCCCTTATGATTCATGTCTTATAAAATTCCAATCAGTATTCTATGTTTCTTATTTAATATCTCTGATATTAGGGGTACGATATTCTAATGATATGTTCACGTTCTCATACCCTTATTCTCATGTTTATTTTAACATATCTCCCTTTTTTAAAATGAGCTCACATATATTTATATTTACTCCCCCATGTTATGAAAATATGTATTATGTATGATGGCTATAAGAATGGTGATTGTCATAAATGAACATAGTGGGAGATAATGTAGCTCACATATGTACCATTGTGAATGTTTCTATGTTTTGGAATGAACTTGGATAAAATGGTCTTCGAGCTGCTGTTTGTGTATTATATTAAGTATTCTTCAAAATTGATTTTATTTTAATGTATGAAAATCAATAGTGACTATAAATATCTTACTATAAATCATACCAAAACACATCGGCCTCCTATTACTCCACTAGTAACATTATACACAACTTATATGATTCTCACCTCAATTGGATAACTACTAGAAGAACGTAGTACTCAGACAAGGCTCGAATCATAATAAAATTTATATTCAAATCCTAAAACCATCACTCCACATATATATGTAATAAGTTTCCATTACAATGTTCTAATGCTAAAATATATTCAATATATGTTGCCACTACTCGTCCTATGGATTGAGATCAACCCTATGATGGTCTATAGGGTTATCTAGTTGAACCTCCCCAAATCAAACCACATGTAGGTGGCGACCAGCAATCATACTAATAGGGAAATGAGATACACCTATGTTTGTTTGAAATGTATTTATTTAATTAATTTAATGAAATCATTTTTTATTTCCCAAAAATCTCCCATGCAATTTAAAACAATTGAACTTGTAATGTGGGTTCCACTCCTAGGTATATACCTCACAAATAATGTATCTTCGGCTAGTACATCTAGATTGTACAAGTTCATTATCTTATATCATAGAGAGGCCCTAAAAATATATAACCTAGGTAGTCATCATTTCTTTTATGACATGATTACTTTAGATTATATTGTTTCCTTACCAACCCATGCATTTTTCACTAGTTTATAACTCCAAAATACACCATATACATTTAACAATACCTCTATTACAACTCTATCCTGACCACCATAAATGATACCCCCTTTTCATATTGTGGAGAGAAGGAGTGACCCTTGAGTCCTTCCTCTAGTATGACCTAGGTGGGTAACTAGAGTTTATGGTATAAAACAATCCATGAGAGGGTTTACCATTAATATCTCATGATTAAAACATGAAACAACCAAAAAATACATAACTATATAAATGTAATAATCCAAAACCCCACTATTAAATTTCACATATTAATGAATGAAAAATAGTTAAAGACATATCCAAAGATAAAATAATACAACTAGATATTAAAATTGGGTGGCATCAACTGAAATATCATAGGATTCGATATACTACTCTCTAAATCGATCACAAAATCCTTTGTAGAAACCTAAAAATTGTATATATATATATATATATGTGTGTGTGTGTGTGTGTGTGTGTGATGAACATAAAACATATATTATGTAGGATCACACCTGATATTTATCTTAACAATTTGAAAAGAACATCTTAATGATGTGGTGAATAAACAATAGAACTATCTAGAACCATCACAGGTCCACTAGTATCCCAACCTCACCATATCTTATTCAACATGTAACACATATAATAGAATAATGTAATATAATAATAATGTGTTTAATGGAACCATTAAACCACTTCTTAACTCATTATACACTCTCTCCTAGTGAGAAGATAAACTTTTCTCTCATAAATTTTATATTAACCAATTACTAAACCAAGTATATATAATATATGACAGCACCAACCACATATAATGACTTGTAGAACCAAATGAATATCAAGTATCCCAAAATTTACTTCATATATACTATCAATAAAATTGTAAAATAGCATATCATGGATGTGTATTCAATCAAACTCATTTCCTTCTTATACCATGAATGACTCAACTACATATCTCATAATCCACCACTAGTATCACAAGAATCTACTATATAAGGTATACTGAGGTAGAGGGTCTATAAATACATCTACATCTTACTTATACTAGATGTTATTGAAAACACTGCTAGATTCTCTCAGTGTCATTTTGGTCACATGAATCATGTATGGTATGTGGAAAATCATAAATGAATACAATTATATAACATTCTTACACTTTCCCACAATTATGGGTTTACACAAGATACACCCTCCCAACCATCATCATGTCACTAGAACAATCATGAAACCATGGGTTACATATAATAAAGAACAACTAGCCACATGAAACAGACAATGGGATATAAATCAATTTCAATATCTAGTTATTTTATTTAACAAACCAAAAACAAAATTATATTCATTTAGTTATAATTTTACATTTTTACCACTATATTATTTTTCAGTAACCACATTTGTATATGTCAATGTTATCACATATCAACTAAACTTATTTAAGAAACCACAATGTAGAATAGCCATAACACATCTAGGGCTACTGTGTTGTACACCACAAAGGCCCCCCAAGATGCACACGATAACTCAAGAATGAAATAAGCATGTTAATTTTGTAATTTCATTTACCACAATTGGGAATTTAACCATATTAATGGTATTGTAAAATTAATGCAACACTATATGAAACAATACAAAAGAAAGATTATAACATACAATCAACATCAGCAAGATCAAGGAAATCAGTTATCACATATGCATCACACCTTCCCCTTTTAATTTCATTAGTTAGGTTTATTATCATTATCATAATGATTCATATTATCCACCCAATAAAAAAAATTAAATATCACAAATTAATATAAAATAGTTATAAAATGAATCCCCTACCATAAAAAACATATCCAAATCATTGAGATGGGATGAAATAAGAGGTTCAAAATTGCAAAAAAAAAATCATAATTTGAAGAACGTAATCTGTCAACATAAAGCAAAAAATAAACATAAATACAATTCCATAACATCACAAAAACCCATCCCTCTACTTAGACACCACATCCACTCAGTGTATAATAGTGATAAAACAAGGTGATGTATGAAACTCAAAAATAATATCTAATTCATGATCTCTAGACTCAAAAGGTAAAATATCACAACGCCTGGGTGAGAGGCCTCCTAAAGTCATCTTCTATCTAACTATGAATCAAGAAAAAATCATTTAGGTAGATAGGATTAAAATTGGTTTGAAAATATTTAAGAAAAATAGAAATAAGAATATTATAATGAATCATCTCACATCACAGACCAATAGTGTTAAAACTGGATCAAACTTTTGTTTAAAGGAAGGGAATAAACTAAAATAGGGTAGGAAAAAACCAAATTCATGAAATATAGTAAGGTAGTTATTTTAGATAAGATAAAATAGGAGAAGGACCCTAGAATTAGTGGAACCAACATACTATGGAATTAAATTTCGGTGAAAAAATGCCATCCATGACCCCATAACCATAATCAAGTTACTTCAAAATGTTATAACCAGCAACCCCCATAGGGATCCATGCCCTAGAAGCCCCCTCCAAACCAAAAAACTACCTTTATAAATGAACATAATCTTTCATGATTCAACCCCCCCCCCCCCCACCAAACTAAAATTTTAGCTTTAACACCATTATACACACCTAAATTCCCTTAGAACATCCTCAAAAACACAAACATCTCCTTAATTTCCACAAATTAGTTCGTCAGAAGGTATAGTCTATAACATTTTATTTTCTCCATAGGTCCCAATACTTATCTAAAATAGAATATGTGGGAATACCATCAATTAAATGTGTAAAATTAGGACATTCACATGATTTCCCTTCTTATAACGTAGGGGTAGGTGAGTTTATAGTTAGTTATTTTTAAATCGCTTATGCTTCCAAATTCTTCTTGGACATAATAAATAGTTTTTATAGATTAATGTGAAATAAATTAGTTGTTTTTATAAATGAAATTATCATATACTCTATAATAATGAAGAAATGTTAGGAGTATCTAAATATGATGATGATGTACATGAGAAATGATAAATTATATTTAATGTATAATAAAGTTGAGTTTTTGATGGATGAAATAACATTCAGGTCTAATGTTCTTATAATAAAGGAGATATATATGGATCCTTTGAAAAAAGTGTGGTCGGGGAATGGCTCAGACCCCAAAATGAAATAGAAATCCATTTTATCATTAGATCAAAATGGCGACCTTTGGTTTTTTTTATCATTCTGGATTTTTAATCCGAATAACTAATAAACCATTGATGGATTTAACATTCTTATTGACTAATAAATGGGATTAGTGATTTAAAGTTTTGGAGAAGAGGCATGACACTACACATGATCTCTCACCAACCGCTTATGGAAGAGGAATTTTGATCAGTGATGAGTATTTAAATAAGGGATCAGGTTATTTACTCATGAAAAATAATAATGTGATTGTCTATGACTAATGATATTTTAAGGTGAATGAATAGAATTATCCAATACATGATATGGAATTCGCTATAGTACTTTGGTCATTGATGATTTAGAGGCATTGACTCTATATAGAAAACTATGATATATATAGATATCACAAGATCCTAAAATATATATTCATTCTAAAGGATCATAACATGGTCTAGAAAATATATTTACATCTAATCAAGGATTTTGAGAGATGATTTTTTATCTAACCTGAGAAAGAGAATAATATGAATGATTGTCTAAGTATAAATGATTAATCTAAATTAACCACGATGTGGATTGAGAAGGATTCATTCTTCTAAGACATACAAAGGATGAAATTTGGAATCATCATAGAAGGAACATCATTTTAACTTTACCAAATGATTTCCCAACAATGAATTCTTTGGAATATTTTGGAATCTCAATGGGATAATGTTGAGGTATAGAATAATGTGGATTTTATAAGAAAGGGGAATTCCATAGAGGTTAAAATTGGTGAATATAGATTTTTGTGATTTGGTACATTTCTCTATAAACAATTAACTCTTGAAATAAACTATATGTTCAATAATTAAAACTGATTAAAATTTTATATCATCCAAGGGATCACAATGATTTAAATGGATCTATGATGCCACTAATTGAGAGGAAAAAATGATGAGGGTGATTTTTTAATAGAAAAAAAAGTTCTTTGTATGCCCACATGTGAATTTTGAAAGGAAAATTTACAATGGGATGATTCAACCATTACCCAAACCGATGTAGAAATGGTGTAACATCACTATGGATTTTTATGGGTCTCTTAAAGGAATCAAAAATAAACATTGTCATATGGGTTTTGATATACAACCTTGTAAACACTACTCTTTTCATTTATACCCAAAATGAATTATCTCTCAACCAACTAGTATACATATTCATTATAGAAGTGGTGAGGTTATATAGAACCCAAATATAAAAATTAACTAATACATTTTTGGGGTTCTCCAAAATGTACTAGAAAATTCATTACTATACTTTTAACAAAAAATTGAACATTAATATTACCTATCACTACCAGATTGATAGTAAACTTGAATGGTAAATCTATACACATAAGGATATGTTGGGATCCTTCTCAATGTAAATATAAGTAGGGTGGGATCATCATGTTCCATTAATTTATTTCCCATACAAAAACATATATTCCAAACCATTGTTAATATAGATCCTTACAATTCATTCTTTAGAATAAAATGTAGGAATACATTTTGGTGGGAGGTAGTTTGGTAAAATATACATTACAACCTGATGTAATATAAGAAATGACTATGAATTTTAATGCAATGAAATAACATATTAGAGTATAACATAGTCCATAATAGATATACAATGATAACAATTGAAAATTCCTAGAGTTTGAGGGTGGAAAAAAAGTATTCATATGAATGTCACTGATGAATAGATTCATGAATATTTGGAAGAATGGAATAGTCTGTCTATGAAATTTTAGCCTCATTGATATTTTTTATTGCATCAGAGCTATGGATAGTTGACATAAAATCACACCGAAACTATATCGAACACAAGATGTGTTCCATGTATCATTCTTGAGGAAGTACATACCTAATCCATCACATGTACTAAAACTATAGGTTGTGTAATTAGATAAATTTATGTCTTATGAAGAGTAAAATGTGAAGATCGCATATGGTAGAGGCAATGTTCTATGCAAAAAACATAGGTCATCAGGTCAAAGTTCCTTAGTAGAATCATAAGAATGAGGAATGAACATGGAAACCAGATGATGTGATAAATCATAATAACTCTTAATTTTCTTCACATTAGTGTTTGATATGAATTTTTTATGGAAAATTATTTTCTGGGAGTGTTTATTGACCTAAAATTATTTTCTATTATAAAAAATATCACATTTTTTGTATTTTACAATAACAGCACAAATAAATATATGTATATTTCAATTATATATTATACAACATAAAATAACATTTACTATAATAAGTATGTTTCGTACATAAATATACACAAAAAATTTTTTTATACAATGGAAAACACTATAGGGTTAATTTCTCCAATAAAGATCACACCTTCAACAATAATAGTGATATGAAAATCAAGTGTTATGAATGTAGTAGACATAATCATTGTAAACTTAGAACCATTGTATGTGAATTGGTGAATAATGGGTATATTAACTGTGTAGCCTATATATATATATATTATATTTCATGTGAAATGATACATTAGGATCTTCCTATTAGGAAGTATGAGAACTTGGTATTACAATTGCTGAGTAGTATGAACATTGAGAATTATCCAAGTTGGGAATATTTATATAATTAAAATTTATTTATTGAAAGGGAATGTATAAGGGAGAAGTGATGTAATGAAATATTAGAATCATTCTTAATTAGTCTCATTTAACAAAACATAGGAGGTATGTAGAATAACAGGGTTTATACCTTGAGAAATCCCAGGAAGAGATTGAACAAGTAAGTATCTAGTGGAATTCCCTATGATATTAATTCATGTTATTAGAGGTAACCACTAGATCAATGTTATATAAACCACCCTATGAATGTAACAACATGCCACACCTTACCTTAAGGTCTTATGTTTGTATGGTAAGGGGTTATGTGTCTCAAACTTATCTTATTTTAAATAATAATTTCTATTAGAACTAAAATAGTTCATACATTAATCTTGTATGTTTAATTTAATTTATCAAACATATATAAAATCTAAAATCCACTTATTTATGTTCTTAATATTATAAAATTGATATTCCAAAATAAAAAACCTTAATTGTATTTTTGGAAAATATATATGTCTAATTTTAATATAAATAATATTTATGAAAAACTATAAAATTTTCAATAATTTTTTTATAAAAATTATGTAATGAAAATAAATAATTCTTAAATAAATAATAAAAAAATTATGAATTCATATGAGCTTTTATAATAGATAGAAATTAAATTTTAAAATAATATTTGAATCCTTTAATAAGTAAGGATTTAATTAAAAAATTAATAATATTATATTAATAATAGTATGTTAAGAAATTGAATTCCATTTTTGAAATCATGACAATGAAATTAACCAATTGTAATTCTTTCTTAATTATTTTAGACATTCAATTTTTTTAGTAAAAAATATAATATAATATTAATATATGGTAGCTTTTATGACATCATATTATTTTAAATTTGATATTCTAAATTCTAAAAATTATTTCTCAAAAAATATCTATTTTATAATTAACTTAATTTATATTAATTTATCAGTATAAACTTCCCAACACAATATTAATATTTAAAAACCTATGGTATATTTTTATGTTTAAAAAAATTTATTTATTATTAAGAAACCATTTCAAATCCAAAATAGTACAAATTAATGGGTATTCTCCACATAAACTATTATAATATTAAAAACTGATACCCTTAGAGAAAGCATGTGGTAAAACCATTGTATGGTTAATGGTTTTCAAATATTTATAACATAGACTCTAAAACATCTATTTATAATTTAATTAACCCCCCCCCCCTCCCCACTTTCATTAAATACGCTCCCATTCTCCCAATCCTCTTCAATATAAAAACAGTGATCCCGGAATCCTCTCATTTTCCTTCTCAAGTGACATTCCACGATGTTTCTATTATTACAATAAGCTCTTCTCAAGCATTGGGATGCCACGATGAAAGTAAAGGAATCATTTCCTCTATATTTTCATTCATGTACTTCATTTATTGTGACATTTATAATTTTAATTTATTATTATTTCATAAATTTTTAACCATGTCATTACAATTAATATTATGTTATTTCAATTATAGAATTCTACTCACTCATATTAATTCCATTACATTTGAAATTTTTTATACCAGTAATTATGATGAAATCATTCATTTATGTTTCATTCCACCTTTTTTTTTTGAATTACAATTACTATTACCATTTATGGGTATTAATAAAATGAAATTTTACATCATTGATTTGTTATCTTCCATTTATGAAACTAACATTATTTTATCAGGGGAAAAAATATTGAAATATTAATTCATTTATGATCTTATGAACTACTAATTTTTTTTATGAAACTATTTCTCATTCCCGATAGGTATAGATCAAATTATTTATCATTATTTTTTATCAATACACAATAAAAAAATTTAGGTATATTGAAGTCACACCATAATATTTATCAAAAAAAATTTCTAATTTTAAAATTTAATGAAATATAATGTATGGTTAACATGTGATTAGACTGGAACACTATGTTATTATGTCCAATAAATGAGCCTTGACAACCAATTATGTTGTAATGTTTCATGTTATTTTAAAAATTCATTTGATTCCATGATCTTATGATATAATCATTTCCATTCAATATATTCTAATATTCTCTTTTATGTTATCATCATATGACTTTCGGATATATATATATCACTAATAGTTGATAATTACATTACATGGATTTATCATTAACCCCTTTATGAATTACCTAGGATATCCAATCCAGTATTAGATGGAAAATAAGATATATGACAAAGTGACATAGTTTTAAAAAATTTATATTAGATATTGTTTAATGATTTGTATTTATGTATCTAATCTTCCAAATTCACTAGAACTATAGATCATTATTTTATGTTTAATATATAATTATATTACAAATCATGTAATAAAATGGTCTATGATATATAAGTTTTTAAATAATTATCCTTGGAAAATAATATAGTAATCATTATTAAATGTGTTTTTAAAATATGTATCAGCTCAATAAATTTTTACATAGATTACTAAAATTGTAGAGGATAGATATATTAATCTGATTAATATGCTTAAGTTATAGTAAAATTTTTATGATTTATATTCATAAAATTATTAGCCATGAAATGAAGATTACATAATCCAAAAACCATCCTTAGTAGATCATGTAGGTTCCAGGCACAGTGGAATCACATTGTTGGGTGTAGCAAACATTAATTTTAGCATTTACAACAATCAATCTGAGATCTGTCACGATAATAAAATGACAGATCTTTGGAATATAATGAAGAAAGAAAAATGAAGTGGGGAGTCCCAGAACCATAGATAGGATCATCATATGTTGGTTATACATAATTTATTTAATTGACAAGAATTAGATTGATGGAATTCTTTCTTCATGGATGATTCTGGTCACGATTTGATGTGATCTGTCATTGCGTCATAGAAACCAAGTGTAGGATTCCTCCAGAAGTGATCCACACGTGCTCCACGTATCCCTCGACATCACCGAAGTGATCTCCAGGTGCAATCATGGAAGAGCCTTTGCTTGTGATTTTCGCCTTCTATCGCCTTGATCTAGTGGTGGAGGATCTCTCTCATAGATTGAGAGCCTTATTAGAAGAAATGATTTCTCTCTTGGCTTGAGAGCTTTCTCTAGATTCGTTGGGCATAACCAAAAGAAATACCTAGGCTAATAGGAATTATATAATTGGGATTTTAATTACATAGAATAATAAAATTAATTAATTACACGAAAGTATTTATTCATTTCATTTAATTCTTAGTAATACCCCATGTCTAATAATAATAGTTGACTATTATTATTACTTGACAGTAACCCAAGAAATTACACCTAATATTATTTAATTAAATAAATAATATTATTTCTCATAAATAACCATAAATAAGTACATGATGTGTATATTTAATATACATGTCATGTACTTTTGTATTTCAATTTTTCATTATTTCCACCAATAAATTTATCAGAGATTCAAGAATGGATATTTATTTCTCAAATAAATGTCACTTCATTACTCACTAATAAATATATTATTTCACCCACAATATATTCTCTCGAATAACTAATGTCGAAATAAATGTGATCAAGCATCCTTGAATAATTATAAAACCACAATCATGAATAATCTTTATTAACTTGTTAAATTAATATTTAACTGAGTTACTTGGACACACATAGTTTGTGACCCTCTAGGCTTATTTTTCAGTGGCATTCGGTGCAGCCAAGATAAAGTCCAAGGTTATCATCTTGCAACACGCCAAGCCACCCATAGAGAAATATGTTAACTCCGCAATGATGTGTCACCTCCTATGAATGCTTACCATGTAATATAATACATTTTTCATGATATCTTGAATCAAGAAGGTTTCATGCTAGTGCCATCAACCCATGTGCTCAAATATTCTTTAAATGAATTTCCAGAATTAAACTTACCCATTACTCACCATGACTATGGATTTATTTAGGCTATATCAATTCCATCAAAGGGCATGAGATATCAACATCCCTTATGTAACCTAAGGGACAAATCCTTTCTCTCATTATCAATTAAGGGAGTATTACTCATGATGCACTAAAAATATCCTACCTCATTGCGAACAGTGTGTCCTCATAGTTTTCATCAATACATCTAATTGCGCGAGTTGTAATAATCATGAATAATAATCATAGTGTCTAAGGACCAATACACAAATCCGTAGATAGGACCATCCAATGACACTATCAAATGTGGATTTCCTACTGGTGGGTCTCTTTATTATAATATCATCCTAGACATTACCAAGGGAACACACCATGAGAAGGTTCCTCAACCTTTTATGAGTCCTCACCCCTAATGGTATGTATTATATTTGTCCCTCAAATAACATCATCCAGTCATATGACATATATTCATGAATAGTCTTATAGAACTTCTGGGTTCTCATCATATTAGGGATCTGCTGTGACCCTTTAATGAACCAGCTATCCTTAAGAAAACATCACATGCATTGTCACACATAAGAATAATCAAGATGGGATAAGGTGTTTATTAATTAATAAAGTACAATGTAGTTGGTTCTAGGACACCAAATCGTGTAGACTTCTACTTAGACTAGAGCCCACTGATAAAAACTTTTAGCCAGCTAGATCTCACATGATATTCATGCTTCTTCTGAGATAGGTCTTTAGTCATGGGGTCTTCCATGTTCTTTTTTTGGACACTCTGATCATTGCAACTTCACCCCATTGATAGGAATCCCTCAAGAGGTGATACTTCTGAAGTTTGTTCCTTGTCTGTTGATGTGACCTTGGTTCTTTCGTAAGAGCCACCACTATAGTATTATCACAATACATTGTGATAGAATCATTACATCAAGGTGCCATATCATGATCATGGACAACTTTCTGAATCCATACAGTATCCTTTCCTAATTGAGAAGACGTTAAATATTCTAACTCTTCTGTAAAATCAGTGAAAACTTGTTGGATTGAACTCATCCAGCTCATAGCTCCTCCATTGAGAAGAAAAGATATCCAGATTGCGATTTTAGATCATTTAGATCTGTTTGAAAACCAGCATCAACATACCCTCTAATGATAAGATCTATATCTCCTCTATACACAAGGAACATATCCTTGGTTCTTCTCATATACTTATGGATAGTCTTAACATTAGTCTGATGCTATTGTCCTAGATCTAATTGAGTTTTTCTTACCATGATCAGTTCATAAGAAACATCAATCATGGAACATAACATGGCATACATGATGGATCCTATAGCTGAAACGTATGGGATCATACACATTCTATCTTTCTCCTGTTGTGTCTACGGACACATTTTCATAGAAATAGGTAGGACATGTACACTGAGACCAATCCCCTCTTGGATTGGTCCATACTAAATATCTTTAGTATCTGGTTAATATATGTACCCAGACATAGTCCATGCAGCCTTTTGGATCTATCATGAATGATTTTGATCCCTAAAATGTTGGTTTCTTTGCCCAAGTCCTTCATGAAGAAACAATTGTTCAACTAGTCCTTAACTGACAGTAAGACTGGAACATCATTTTCAATAAGCAATATGTCGTTAACATATACTACTATGATAAATACCAAATTTCCATTAAACCACTTATAAAAACATGGATCACATTCTATCTTAATGAATCCAAATTATTTTATGGCTTCATAAAATTGAATGTTCTATGACATAGATGCTTGCATTAATCCATTAATGGTTTTCTACCACTTTCACACCTGTTAGGCTTCTCCTGGTGTCACAAAACCTTCTAGTTGTTTCATATAGACATCTTCCTGAAGGTTCCCATTAATAAATGTTGTGTTGACAAGCATTTTCCAAATCTCGTAGTCATGGTAAGCTGCTATGGAAAGTATGATTCTTATGGATTTAAACATGGGAACTAGTGATAAGGTTTCATCGTAGTTAATTCCTTGACGTAGTCTGAATCATTTATCCACTTGCCTTGCTTTATTGGTTCTTATTTGACCTTCCCTATCTAGTTTTCTCTTGAATACCCATTTTTATCCAATAGGCTTTACATAAACTGGATCATCGACCAGAACCCAGACTTAGTTCTGATACATGTAATCCAACTCATAATTCATAGCTTCAAGCCATCTTGCAGCTTTTGAGCTTTTTAATGCTTCCTTGTAGGAGAGAGGTTTATCATTGTCCAAGAATAATGATTCACCATCCTCGATTAGTAGGAAACCAAATCTCTCTGGTTCCCTTAACTCTCTATAGCTCTTATATAGTACTTGAGTTTCTGGAACCTCTTCTATAGGGACCTATAGAACTTGTTCATGTACCAACTCCTGTGTATCTTGAGCATCAACTTCGTCAATGTCAATCTTGATCCCACTATCCTTTTTAAGAATTTTCTACCTCTTATGAAAGAAGGTGTCTCTAGTGACAATCCCTTTCATGTATCAAGTTTTATATAAGTTATATCATTTCTTTTCCATGGTATATCATACAAAGATACACTTTTTTCCCCTGGGTGCTAGTTTGTTTCCAGAGATGGCTTTAACAAATGCCTTGCATCCACATAAACATGTGTGCGAAAAAATTGGTTTCATTCAATTCCATAACTCGGAGGGACTTCCATTTCCCCTTTAGTTGGTACTCAGTTTAATGTGTATCATAAAATTTGCAATGCATATCCCCAAAAGGATAATGAAAGATATGCATGACTTATCATCAACCTCACCATTTATAACAATGTGTGGTTCCTCCTTTCACTAACAACTTTCCACTGTGGAGTATATGGGGGAGTGAGATGATATAGAATCCCAGACTCTCGTAGAGGATCGATGAACTCATGGTTCAGATATTTTTCACCTTGATCTGATCGAAGATTCTTTATCTTCATAGAAAACTGATTATCTACTTCATTCTTGAATTCCTTAAATTTCTATAAGGCTACTAACTTATACCTCATTAAGTAGATATATCCATATCTACTAAAATCATCAGTAAATGTAATGAAGTAAGAATATCCACCTCTAGATTCTACTGGAAATGGTCCACACACATTCGTGTGAACCAATCATTGAATCTATGTGGCCCTTTCACCCTGTCCACCTAAAGGGGGCTTGGTCATTTTACCTTGTTAACAAGCATGACAAATTTCAAGCGGTTTTAGCTCAGTAGAGTCTATATAGCCATTTTGGAAGAGCTTTTTCAAACACTTCTCGTTTACATGACCATGACGGTGATGCCACAACTGGGTGGTGTATGTTTCATGTGAGTTTTTTTCATTATCGATTGCCAACAGTTGGTTTGCGTAATTTAATACATAATAACCATTATTTAAATGCGTCTAACCATAAAATAAGTTTTTCATATAAAAGAAGCAACCCATATTTCCATACATGAAAATAAATCCATTCATATCCAAACATGATACAAAAATTATGTTTTTGGTAACACTAGGAACATAATAACAATTATGTAAAACAAAAATCATCCCAGTTGGCAATGAGAGGTGATAATATCTAATGGCTAACGCAGCTAGCATTGTGCCATTGGTAGCTCAAAGATACCCATCTTCTCTTCTAATACTTCTTAATATACTTGGTTCCTACATTTGAATATAGATGTGAGCCCCACAAGCTGTATCTAATAACCAATGTGTACAATGGGAAAGATTACCCTCAATAACGAACACAACTTTAGCATCCCCAAGCTTCTTGGTGTTGTTCCTCTTCCAGTGGCCTTTCTTACCACATGAAAAACATACCACCTCCCGTTTTTTTTTCGACCTCTGGATCTTCCCCTTCTTGGATGGATGGTGCTCGGGGGCTTCAGACAATTTATAATTCCTTGGCACCTTTTCCTTGTCCTTCCCTTTCATATTCACCATAAGGATAGCGGGTTTCTCATGCCCCATGTCCTTATCTACCTGGAGAATTAAGGTCTAAAATTATGATATAATTTTCTCATTTTTTCTCACGTTATGGTTAAGAATAATGATAGAGAATGTCTGGGGTAGTGATGATAGGATGAGATCTGTATGCAACACATATGGGAACATAATCCCTAAGATGTCCAGGCATTCAATGTAGCCAATAAGCTTGACTACAATTGGCCCAGCTGGCACAGACTCTCCAAGCCTAGTTGTAAACAAAGAGTTGGAGATCTCATATCTCTCTTCTCGCATTCTCTTGGTATAGATTCTTAAGGTGAGAAATCATGCTATAAGCTTCCATGTTTTCATGTTACTTAAGAAGCTCATTAGACATGGTTGATTGCATGAAACAATGGACTTTTCTGGAATCATTTATTTGTTTCAAATAGATAGATAGTTCTTCATCACTAGCCTCTTTCCCAAGTACAATTGGAACAGGCTCTTCCAGCACATACAATTTCCTCTAGTGGCAAAGGATGAAGCGTAAAAGCCTCTGCCACTCTTGGAAATTGGTGTCGGTGATAAGGATTTCCTTATCAAGTGTTGTTCACAATGATACATTGGGAGTCATTTTTTCTTTCTGTTTCTATAAATTAATATGGGAAAAAGTTTAGTACTTTATTATGATAAAACTAAGACAAATAAATAAATTAATACTTATTAGTCTCCAAATATTTTATCGAAATCTAATAACCCCCACCATTGACTTCGTTATATTCTGTTTCCTAAATATTCTAGTTTTAAGGATCCATATTTCCCTTCACATTACCTCAACTAGGGTTGTCCAAGAAACTTGAAGGTTTTTAGATAGGCATTCCAAATTCCAACTACATTAACTTGAAGCTCCTTGATCTGCTGGGTGGACTCCCCAATCCTGATATCCTTTTTTTTGGATTTCCTCAACATTTTCCTCTATTTCACACCAAGTCCTATTGTGGCAGTCAACTCTTGATGTGATCCAAGTCATGTTGTCCCATAATCTTGAATTATAATTCCTTGATAATTTAATACACTCTAACTAAGGTTGGTCAAGCAATTTGACCTATGGTTTGATTCAAACCAAGATTATGGAAAGAAATACTGACATAATATTTCATTGAGGGATTTTATCCTTATACATAAATTTCCATTTTATTATCTTTGATTACATTCTTTTTAATATTAAGTGTGGTATACATAAGTGATTAACCATGTCTAAGATAATATTTTACACATAATCCGATCTTATTTTATTTCCATCTTGCTTTCTTGTTTAAGTAAATAATTTTGTGATTGTGACAACACAACCACAATAAATAAACCATGGAACTGATAGAAATAAAATAAATGGGGTGATCATGAGCTTTTTCTATTGGTTAGTTTATCTAGAAGTTGATAAACTAAACCAATACCTATGGTAGAAACACCATGAACATTTTGGGTTCGTGTTTACAGCTTTCCACCTGTCCACCTTTGTATCTACTTGGATTAGTTTCACCTTGGCTCCTAACTTGAGCTACCTTCACTATCTTGGGATCTCTATCCCTAACATATGCTTTTATCTCACATGAAGGTGAAAGGAAAAATATGGTTTTACATAAAAGAATCCTTGGGCACGTAGGCCTTACCTATTAATGAGGAGAATGCTCGAATGCCAAAATATTTAATTTAAATAAATTAATTAAAAGAAATCATTCACATACAATAGTCTTAGTACATATCATGATCATCCATGCATACTATGATATTTACACATAAATAAAACTAGAATTCAATTCTTTAATCGTTCTTGTTTAAGTTAATTTATGCTTGAATCAATTAATTATATTTAATTAGTCAATCCTATTATCATAATCCATTTTTATGAATTTCTTTGAAATTATCATCCATCATAATTTTAAACAAATAAATTCATTTAAAATTATCTCCGTATGTAACCTGTACCTTGGAGGCAACTCGGTGAATTCTCATTCATAACTACCCAATGAGTAGAAATGAACATTGCACAGATGGTAAATTACACACATATATATAAAACACCTATCAAATGTTGTGACCCAGCTTTACGCCTTCACGATGATACACATCTCAAGGGTTTGTATAATATTATTATAAATTTTTATAAATCTTTGTAATTTGGATGTGTATACAGTGTGTAGATCCAACCACACGGGGTATACTTTGGTTCATAGTCCATCCGAAGTACACGCTCAGGGACATGAAGTGTAAATGTACTTCGTAATTATTCAGAGTACACGGTGTGTTCAATGGGACACACGTCGTGTAGTATTCACATTACACAGTTTCCAGCTAGCCGAGCCTTGTAAGTGGTACATGGACCAACCCTAACCCGAAGGGATTTCATGCCAGGTTCAATGAGCAACAAGATTCGTAATCTAGAAACTATGTTCCACATGTTCATGTTCAACAAATGGAGTCATTTAAGATATAGAAATACTCCAACACACAACCTAATTAGGCGGACCGGTCTGATGCATTAAATATTGACTACACGGCATGTACCGTCGAATACACGTCGTGTATTCTGGTGTTGTATGGCCAAGAATGTTGGGCACCTTCAGATGTGATCCTCTATTTTATTTTAATCAAAATTAAAAGAAAATTTGTTTCTATAAGGTGAACGAGAAATGCGAGAGGAGGAATAGATCTTGAGATTCATATTTAAATAATGATTAACTTGAATTGAAAAAACTAAATTATTAAATGCGTAAATCACCAATGAATAAGTAAATAATTACAATCAACAATATGATCACTCTGATACCACTTGTAGGTTTCGGGCGTAGTGTAAGCACATTGGTGGTTGTACCAAACTTTAATTTTAGTGTTAACAACGATCAATCCGATATCCATCGTGATAAGAAAACGTTGGATCTTCGGAATAGAATGAAGAAAGAAAAAGAAAGAGGGGAGTACCAGAACCATAGAGAGGACCATCATATGTTGGTTATAATTAAATTAATTAATTGAAAATAATTTCATTGATGTAATTCATTCTTCATTGATGTTTCTGGTCACGATCTGATGTGATATGTCATTGCGTTATAGAATCCAAGTGTAATATTCCTCTAGCAGTGATCCCTACGTGCTCCACGTATCTCTTAACGCCACCAAAAATATCTCTAGGTGATAGCATGGAAGACCCTTCACTTGTGATGTCTGCCTTCGATCGCCTTGATCCGGTGGAGGAGGATATCTCTCTCATAGTTTTAGATCATTCTTAGAAGAATTAAATTCTCTCTTAGCTTGAGTGATTTCTCTAGATCCATTGTGCACAACCAAAATAAATGGCTTGGCTAATGAGAATTATTGAATTGGGATATTAATTAAATTTAATAATAAAATGAATTAATTACCCAAAAGTATTTATTCAGTTCATTTAATTCTTAGTAATACACCATGTCTAACAATAACTATTGAATATTATTATTACTTGACATGTGCCCCGAAAATTACACCTAATATTATTTAATTAATAAAATAACATTGTTTCTCATAAATTCCTAGAAAGAAATACAGGGCGTGTATATTTAATATACACGATGTGTACTTTTTTCTATTTTTCTAAATTTCCTCTACCACATTTATTAGACCTTTATAAATGGCTATTTATTTCCCAAATAAATATTATATTTATCCCTCAATATTTTCTCTTTAATAATTAGGGTCTAAATAAATTCGATCAAGAATCCATGAATTATTATTTAACCACGATCAGGTATAATATTTATTCAACTTGTAAAATATTAATTTTACTTAGATACTTGGACACACTTAGTGTGTGACCCTCTAGGCCTCTTTCTCACTAGAATTAGGTTGAGCCTGGATAAAGTCCTTGGTAAGCATCTAGAAACAAGCCAAGGCACTCATAGAGAAAGAAGTTAACACCAAAATGACATGTGACCTCCTACGAACACTTACCGTGTAATATAATCCATTTGTCTCGATATCTAGAATCGAGCGGGTTGCATGCTAGTGCCATCAACCAATGTGCTTGATTATTCTTTCTTTGATATTCTGGAATTGAACATTCCCATTCCTCAACATGGCCATAGATTTATTTAGGATATATCAATTCCATCAAAGGGCTTGAGAAATCAACTTCCGTTATTTTACAAAAGGGACAAATCCTTTCTCGCATTATCTAATAATACAATATTACTCATGGCACCCCAAACATATCCTACCTCACTGCGAACAGCATGTCGTTATAGTTTTCATCAATACATCGATGTGAAAGATTTTTAATACACATTAATATAATCTTAAAGTCTAATAACCAATACACACATCCTCAGATAGAAACATACAGTGATAATATGAAATGTTGACTTCCAATTGGCGGGTCTCGTTCTCATAATATCCTCCTGGATATTTCCAAGGGTGTACACCATGAAGAGGTGCCTCAAAGTTTAATGAGTCATCACCCATAATAGATTTTATTATTTGTGTCCCCCAAATAGCCACATCCGGCCATAGAACATATATCCAAGAACAGTGTCATGGTACATCTGGGTTCTCATCATAGTTGGTATATACTATGACCCTTTAATGAAAGAGATATACTTAGGACATTATCACTTGCATTGTAATGAAAAAGAACAATCAAGATATGATAAGGTATTTATTTTTGAATAACATACAAATTAGTTGGTTCTAGGCCCCAAAATCAAATAGATGAAACCTAATTGTTGCATTAATAATGAGGGGAAATGCTCCCATTAGAAATAATTTCCTATAATTCATGATACAAGTTCCATGAATTGTCTCTTTTAAGTATTTGTGTTGTAAATGTTAATTTTCCAATTTTTCATGGTTATATAATAAGTAATGTTTATATTGAAAATTTTATAAATATAAAGGAGTTCAAAATTAAGGAAATAATTGGTTGATATATTATTTGGTAATAAAATATATCTGTAATGATTAATAAAATGAAAGTTTTTAAAAAAAATGAGAATTTAAATGTCATATATATATATAATGGAAGGGAGTAGTTTTCATTTTAAATGAATGTGATAATGAATTTTATTTTTAAATACTAAGTTTTATAAGTAAAACTAGTTTACATACATGTTTTAAGATTCATAAATATTTATATCATTGTTTGATAAGGAAATGTGGATAAAAACTTGTTCTCTAAGATGAAATATTTTCTCCATGAAATTTGATTAAATATAGGGAATCAAGATCCCACTACCCTATAGTGGAATATATTTCAAAATAAAATTCTCCTCATAAAAATATCTCACCAAACATATAGAATACCATACAATATATCCTAGTAATACATTATTTTTCAACATTCCCAATAAAAAATATATATATTATTTTTTAACCTGAATTCATTTCTATATAATAAAAAGATATTATAGAAAGAATTCAGATTCTAAGAGGATTATTGGAGTATATTTTACACTTAAAAAAGATTAAAGGATAAAAAAAATATTATACTATAAAAAATTGAAAGAAAAAGTCACACAATATCAAAAAGATATTAAGGGTATATTAGAAAATAAAATATATATTTTGTTAAGTTTTTTATCATGACTATTTCTAGAAATAATTGAATAGAAATATTCTAAATGATAATTATTTTTAACTAATAATTTTTTTTACAAAAACAATAAAAAAATATTAATAGAATGAAAATGGATTTTGTAAATTAATGAGGTTGGAATAATAGTTCACTAAGTTAAAAAAATCAATTCTTAATCTAACCATTATTAAAATTATGATTATTCCAAAATTTTATCAAATAATGGTTTTTAGTGGGATGTGTTGATCAGATGTACATATAGGGATATCCAAGGAATTTTGTAGAAATTTAATGAGTTTCCAGAAATCCTACAAGTGCAGAAAACATAAGGTCACTTCGATGTTATATCATATGTGATACGAAACTACTGATTATGTATGATTTTTTTTGTAATATTATTAGTGGTGTTCAAAAATATATTAACAAATATCAATTTAAACGCACATAGGTCTCCACATTATCATTCATTCATATTTAAAACATTAAAAATAAGAAACAAAATGAAAATAAACCTCTCAAGTTATGACATTGTGTTGTCCCCCATCGATGTTCTTGAAGGATTTTTATAGGTTGTGATGAAATGTTATTGTTAGTATGGGTAGGGTTTTATATAGAGATATGAAATATGCTCATGATACAAAAAAGAATTTTTGTGTGTTCTATGACCCCAAAGTATACCACATGGAGTGTAAAACATTGTATATTAGGTATAGTAGGGGCGTATCGTTCACATTAAGAGTTTCCCATTACAATAGGTTAAAAAATATACCTAGAATAAGATATTTAATTGTTTTATATTGTTATTATGCTATCCTTAAGGCATAGATAATTAGGGGTGGTTAAGTATGTTACTAATCATTTCATTGGTTGAGTTTAAAAAATTATGGGATTTTCTCTATAGTATGATAAGAATAACATTGGGCCCCTCTATTGAGACATGTTACAGGTGTGTGGGACCATATCTAGATAAGATAAATGTGATGTTATTATGTTTTGAAGACGGGAATCTGATGTGTTCATCTATTCTTGTGAATGAAATGTGATATGTTCATGCATATGGTGAGATTATACTAAAATACTCATGAACATTCTAGAATATCAATGTAAAAAACATTTTTTTAATCCCTTAGTTAAATTTTATTTAGTTAAATGAGAAAATATAAAAATTCATGACTGAATATGATATATATGGATAACATAAGTATAGAGATACATTGTTCGATGGATATCATGCCATAACATCTTATCAATTAACCTAAAAGGATTTTTAGATGGATATTCAAAATTTATTGAATTTAATATTATATATTTTAATTATAATTCGATCTTTGAAAAAAATTGAATGATATCCATATTATGTTTGGGATATGGTTTCTTATATTTTTATATAAGTTACAGTATAAGGTGAAATGAACCAATGCCTATAAAGACTTTGTGAATGTGAGAGATTGATGGAGATATACCACGAATCCTATAAAAAATGATATATTTTGTTATATATTATATTTTATGTTATAAATTTAATCAGTAATACATATAAGTATCCAAGAAATGTTGTAAACCATGTTGTGGGTATGTCATAAGGCCCAATATGGGGTATCATGAAACTAACATAATTCCACATATTATTGAATTATATGCCCACATTTTAAGTGTTTTGATATTTTTGACTGATTACAAATGATTATGTTATGTTGTGAATATAAAATGTTTATGGTTGAATCATAAACATCTAACATGGACATTTGTATTTAATTTATCTTATGATGAAAAATGTAGGATAATAAATTGAATTTTAATCGTAAATTTATGATAAATTAAGTGCTTAAAATCTATTATAACTACTTGTAACTTACTAAAATATTATGAATGTAAATTTGAATTCTATTACATCTGGGGGAGTGTCCAAAAGTCTTATATAAAGATGATAATGTCGATGAAAACTGTGTTAGTTTTCCTTGTAAGGCCCCAGCCTTAAACATTACATAATCTTTAATTATGTTAATAATTCACATTGAGGTTATTTTCATGTTTGGAGATTCAAAGAATTAGGTCATATCAGATACCTAACAGTTTGAATATTACATGTAGACACTTCTACATAATATCCATTATTTTCATAAAATAAAAACACTTTAAAGAAAATATTCATGTCTAGTTCCATGTTTTAGACAACATGAATTATACATTAACCCATCCTTGACCATATTCCACATTATGTCATGTGGAAAACATTTCATAAACTTGGTATGAGCATAAAAGGATCAGTAAGTGATGCACAATGATATTAAAAAATTGTCATTTTTTCAAAACAACAAGTAAACCATGAATGCCTTATCATAAGTATTAATTATCACTTTTATGAAGTATTAAATACTCTTAACTTGAATAAAAGATCATTTATTACCCTTTTTTAACCAAAATATTACAATAAAACCCACAGAAAGAACATGTAACATATAAAGGTAAATTGTGACATAAACAAACTTAAATAGAATAACCATAAGGTAGACTTCCACACATATCACTAAATGGAATAGCCATACGGCTGACTACCATACCCAAGTCATTGGAGGTTATAATGTAACCACCCATCCCAATTTATAATGGAACCACCCGTTATTTGGTTTATCACATAACCATCCGTAAAATGTCCAAGTACCATTATAAAATCATAACACATCAAAATATTGAAAATATAAACATTCCACTGATAAAATTTTATTTTCAATCACAAGAAATAATTTCAAGATATTGAAATAATCAATCCATTTCAAATACCACTTTCAATACCAAAACACCCAAAAATATAATAAGGGATTTCATTTCCTTTTAAAATCATTAAGGCTTATAAAGGAAGATAAATAACAATTACGGCAGTGGAGTGGTCATTATCGCCACAAACGATAAAAATATTTCTTTTCTTGTTTAGTAAAATGCTTCGTAGAAAAAATATTTTATTTGAATGAAATTAAAAGTCAAAGGGGTTAATTTTATACCATATAAAAAAATGAGGTGTATATTTTCAAAACATGCCTCAATGAATGGAGATTGAGACAATGTCTCTTACCATGTGTCTAACATGACTCTATCATTCTTTAATCTCCTGAATATTAAACTAAAATTAATTTATACTTTTTAAGAACCTTATTAATTTCTATTAGTCCATTTATTTCACTTATTACCTTCCTTAAACAATTAGTTAATTATTTGAGTTCATATCGTACATTTTGTCGATGTTTGGAACTTGAATAACGAATGATCTTTTTATAATTATAAATTGTCCATGTCGTCATAATTCAATTATCTATAGAATTATATTCATGATTTATGTATCATATATATCATATATATCATATATATCTAGTATATTTTTATTTAGAATAGTCTATATCATTTTGATTTATGAAAATTAAATGCACCATTCATGGACACAATAAGTCTTACGTACGCATGAATGCTACATCCATTTCATTTTTTTAATGAAAAACAAATGATACATATGTATATTATTATTATAGTATAATATGATATTTTATTTAAGTACATTAACACCATCCTTTATATATTCCATGTATGGTATGAATGAGTTATATCACTTTGAGGGGGTGGTAGTCCTCATTTCTTCAAATGAAATTATCATTTAGATATAACATGAAAAGCTAAAAGGTATGTTATAAATGATAATTAAAAAAGAATAGAGATAAAATAAATATCATAAATATCATATATAATTATAGTTCCAATATAATGGCCACTATAAGAGGTGGTAGGAGAAAATTGAACAAGCATCATTTCGTGAGATAGTAGTCACCGTCCATAGAAACACTATGTTCTATACCCGTTTGATGGAGGTTTGTATAAGTGTAGTTCGAATAGTTCTCATATAAAAATCATAGTATATTGAAGATATTAATTTTGTTATTAAATACTAGAATGAAGATATTTTAGGTAGTTGGAGAAGGAAAATAAAAGAGAAGAACTTGAAATAAGATGTTACCTTTAAATTGGGAAACTCCTTTTGGTTTGAAACAAAAGGCTTTCTTGAAGTACTGTATACCTAATGTAAGGCTTCTAGGAGGAATAGATGAATATTGAGGTCTCATTTTGGTAGAGTATGGGCAAGCCAAAAAGGATTGAGAGGTGTGGGTAAGGGTTAGAGTTGATGGATTTTTATAAGGGGGGAGGGGCACTTTAAGAATGACTAAAAATATTATTTTATTATAGAAATATTTTAGGTTTCTAAAGGTTAAAAACATATTTAATTAAATGTTAAGTTTCATATAAGCCGTAATAAAATCATCCAATAATAATTGGACAAGTTTTGGAAAACTTTTAATCCTTATCTTTTTTTATTTAATCCTTTGATAACATATTTAACATTACCATGTTCTTTTATATATTCATTATATATTGTAATTATAGTTACGATAAATTGATTATATAACCACAAGTGGTTCATTAATGAAATTATAAACATTATCTAAGTAATTTGGCCTAATTTTAGATTTTTAGGATTATTATATCTTTTAATAAAATATTGATATATTTAAAAACTCATTTATGTCAATTTAAATACTATTTATATCCAGACATTTAGAAAATCTATAATAACTTGATTATTTTGAAAAAACTAAAATAATTCAAAGATAACAAGTCATAATAATCTATAAAATTAGTGGATGGTATAAAAAGGTTCAAAATAAATTTATTTGAACATTTATAATCTCGTTTATTTAAAACATTCATTAACGAGGTAATCCTTACATCATCATTATGTCATAAAATAAATATATTTATCTGATGTCTAAAAATTAAAAATAAAATAAAATGATTTATTAAATATTTTAATATTTTAAATTAATATTTATAGTTTAATAGATAACTTATATAACCCCATGTAAAAAATTTTTACTACAAGATATATGTTTATGTCATTTTTGTCTTTACATTGAATTAATTACTGTAAAATGTCATTATCACTCACAGGTGGCTCTATGGTGTCCCAAAAAATTACCCAAGGATGCACATGGTCAGAAATGTATCAACCAATTGGATTAGGACACATGTTAGGGTAATTTATTATTATTATAATAATATTTTTTTACCCTTATTTAGGAGATTTACCCTTAAACCATAGTAAATAAAATATTTAATGAAGTAAATATTCATAATGTATAAAAATAAAAGTTAGCTATTTACAAAATTTATACCTCCTAATTCCAAATATGGAAACTATTTTTCCAAATTCAAAACTCAAAAGTGGTAGAAATTAATTTAATATTAATTCTCGTGGTCATAACAAAAAGCGTGTTTAAAAAAAATAACTATCAAAAGATTGACACTTGTTTATGTCCAATTTCAAAGGTAAATTAATTCCAATGACCAAAATTGGATTAAATGGTAAATATATAATCTAATTACCCTTTAAAATCAATTAAAAATATAATATATTCATATAAATAAATTATATTAAAATTCATTTTTTTAATTACAATATTGTATTTTTCACTACTCATAAAAAATGATCTTTATCAGAAAATTACCAAAATTTTATCCAAAGTGAATTTTGATGTCCTGCTTCTAAAGAAAAGGTTTATTTTGTCAAATAGAACATAAAAAATTGAATAAAACTATATTTAAGGAGGGTTCTCCATCAAAATGTGGTAAATTAACCTTTTAAAGAATATTAGAGTGTTTATGCTTAAAATTGGATTCATTCACATTTTAAGCTTCTTACATTTATTGTATAATTATAAAAACATTTAACAAACACGTATAATCATATTGTTGTTATGTCTATTAATTCATGCCAATGAAATGGCTATGTGTTAAATACCATTTAAACTAATAATATTATGTTATTATTTTTCAGTATAACTGAACATTGTGTGCAATGTAAGATTTCAAAGAAACCAATTGTTGTGTATCGAGTACACCATCGAGAATATAATCCCCTTTAAATAAAATTAATATTTAACTCACAAATATTTATAAATAGGAAATTTTTTACTCTTTATTTATCTAGGGAGTTACATCCTTTCCCCTTTTGGAAATTGCATCTTCGCAATTTTGAAATTGAGCTCAGAAACATCATTGAATTACCCACATCAGAAAAAGATTAAATAATACTATCACATTAAAATTAAGAAAGATAAATACAAAGGTCACCGGAGAAAACCCTTAAAAGGATTCCATGTAGAAAAACAAGGATATGAAGGAGAAACCAAGTGTCAAGTTCTGATGGAGAGTGATAGAAAACATAATCAAAAGAAAGTTAACCTCTAGAAAACCAAATATTTGTGATAGGATAAACTATCTTTTGTTTCCGAGTAGGAAAAGTAAATGGAAAAAATTTTTGTTTTAGGTTTCATTTAGTAAATTTGGGGAATTTATTTATGAGATTTTCTAAGTACATAAATAAATATAAATGCTTTTCAATTAGAGTTTCATCCTTTAATAATTTTCTTCCAAAAACTAATCTTTTCTCCAAACAATGAGTTTTCATGATGACATGGTCACACCAGAAGTGCTAGAATCAACTTCTAGAGAATCACATAATGCACAAAAGATGAAATATATATTTTCCATTTCATTAAACATTAACCAAAACCAAAATAGTTAGTAAAATATCACATAATCCCCAAATAAGATTAAAAAAGAAAAACTACTCGCAATCCCCTAAATTCGACAAAAAATACCCAAAGTTCGTCAAAGACCATTCAATAAACAACTGTCCTTAAAATTATTCCATGTAACCCAAACTAGGATTGAAACACAAAACTTAGAAGTATTTAATCACATAGTCTTACACTATAAATCTTAACATTTATCTCCAAATAATATCGACTACTATTAAAGTCTCATACTGAAGAGTAATTATCCTAATCACATATTCCCCATGAAAGGTTAATCATTTCCATAAATAACCAAATTGCTATATATCCACACACAAAAACATAGATTCTTACAAAATAAAATTTCAACAACAACTCCACGAATTAGGTCCCATAGTATTCTATTTTTCTTAATCATATATTATTCCAAAAAGAGAGAACATCTTACAAAATAACCTTTATCACGTAATCACCAAATAATTTTCCTATATTATGGATATCCATTTGATAAAACAAATTTCCCAAAGTAAACTTATTTTTGATCAATAAAATCGTCTAAGTGGAAATATTTAATCATACTAACTAGGGAGTTCACGTAGTTTAGTGGTAAGCGATAAATCCCAATCGCACTTTGGTTGTGGGTTCAATTCCCATATTTTGTCTGACGCGATGGGTTGTCACGCAGTCTACGTGTTTACCTTTTTCAAAAAATATATAATTTTATATCATTCCAAAAAATGAGATAAATTCCCCAAAAATAATCATAGCATATTTTAACCACAAATGTTATCTCAGACCTCATATTTTCATCCTAAAATGTAATAACCTATAATTACCTCAAATTCAAGGATCATATAAACCCTAAATGGTTCTTTATCACTATATACACAAAAGAAAAGATAATTCTTCCTTGAATAAAATTTTCACATATCAAGCATCAGGATTACACATACTATAAAAATTCATCCAAAGTAATCCCATCATCAAAAAATTCTTAACACTTTTAAGCATTTCATCATCCTATAATCTATCATAACTCTTGAATCCCTTATATGTAGAATTCTTAATCATTTAATGTTATTTATGATCCATTAACCATTATTTCCCAACTTATTCCATAATAATCCTTTCCTACAAAAAATCATGAATCAGATCTAATGATTCAATATGTCAAAACATCGTCTAAGAAATAATCCATACGTTTCATTTGTCCTTATCAGCTTCCATATCCTCAATTGGAGTGCCACTAGGTATTGGTAAATATATATTTTTACCGTCATGCTGATACAATTCCTAAACCTTCTTCATAGGACATCTATTTGTGTAATGACCATGCACACCACATTTAAAACATTCAATTGATCCCTTATAAAGAACTTATATCTTTTTCATGGAGTAAACTGGACGCTTCCTTTTTTTCATGGAAGATTCTTGCTTTATGACCTTCATTACCACATCTAAAGCATCTTCCTGTATCTTTGAAGCATTTTCCATGGTGTTTCTTTCCATATCCTTTACACATTGGTTCTTTAATATACTTACCTTTTTAATAATTACATGATCATCAGTAGGAATTTTTTTCCCACATATATGATGCCTTATAAAAATTACTGTGGTTCATGTGGTCAATCATTACTCTAGATACATGGTTGAGAATAACCACAAGAGATCTCATTTACACTTCCATTTCATTTGGTTTCTCATTCAGAAGACCATCACAGTTTTCTTCACATCCATTGTTATTTTGGATCATGCTTGATCTATCCATTCACTAAAACCAAAAAGGTCAGTGTGATTATATCAGTAAAATCATCATATAATATCTTCTGAGGAGGGTAAAAACTAATATATACTTATTCATGTTATCTTAACCCCATTAAATTTATCTAAAATAACTATGACTATTTTTAATATGATAACGATTATGGTTATGTCACTTGTGCTTAAATAACACCCCAACCTCTAAAGTTATCTAAACTGACCTTTGATACCAACTTTAAGGCCCTAGCCTTAAACATTACATAATGTTAAATTATGTTAATAATTCAAATTGGGGATCTTTTCATGTTTAGAGATTAAAATAATTATGTCATCACATATACATAACAATTTTAATATTACATGTAGACACTTCTACTCATTATCCATTTTTTCTATAAAATGAAAACTCTTTTAAATAAAGAGTCAGGTCAAGTTTCATGTTTTAGATAGCATGAATTTTTCATGATCCCATCCTTGACTCTATACTAATTTATTTCCATTGAAAATCATTTCAAAAACTTGGGATGAGCATAAAAATATCTTTAAGGGAAACACAATGAAGGAAGACTGTTTTTTTTTTCAAAACCACTAGTAAACCATGAATGCCTTATCATAAGTAATAATTTTCAATTTTATGAAGTAGTAAATACTATTCAATTGAATAAAATATAATTTCTTACCCTTTTGTAACCAAAATATTACCATAAACACATAGAAAGAACACATATCATATAAAGTTTACTTGGTACATAAACATACTTAAATGGAATAACAATATAGTCGACTTCCACTCATATCACTAAAAGGAATATACATACGGCTGACTTCCATACCCAATGAAATGGAGGTTATAACATAACCACCTGTCCAGGTATATCACGACACCACCCATCTTTTGGTTTATCACGTTACCACCGATCAAATGTCCAAGTACCATTATAAAATGATAACACAAAAAAATTGAAAATATAAACATTTCACTAATAACATTTCATTTTCAATCACAAGATATAATTTCAATAAATGAAATAATAAATCCATTTCAAAAACCATTTTCAATACCAAAACACCCAAAAATAGAATAAGGGGTTTCTTTTTGTTTTAAAATAGTAATGCTTATAGAGGATGACAACTACTAATTATGGCGTTGGAGAGGTCATTGTAACTGAAAATGATAAAAAACATCCTTTTGTCATTTAGTGAAACTCTTCATAGATATAATAATCCATTTGAATGAAAATAAAAGGCAATGGGGGTTATTATATAACGTTTAAAAGAAGTAGGTTTATATTATCAAAACATGCTTTAATTAAAGGATATTTAGACGAAGTCCCTTACGTCGTGTCTGACTTGACCCATTCATTCATAAATCTCCAAAATAATAATATAATTTAATTTCTAGAAGATTAATAACCTTTTTTAAGTAAATTATTTTTTATATCCCTTATTACCTTGCTATAAAATTTACTTAACTATTTGAGTTCATATCAAACATTTTGTCCATGTTCGGAACTTGAATAAAAAATGAACTTGTTATAATTAAAAATTGTCCATGTGGTCAAAATTACATTATATATATAATTATAGTCATGATTTATGTATCATATATATCATATATATCCAGTATATATTTATTTAGAATATTCCATATCATTTGGATATATGAAAATGAAATGTACCGTTCATGGAGACGGTAAGTCATGTGTACCCATGAACGCTACTTCAATTTCATTTTTTAAATGAAATACAAATTATACATAGGTATATTATTATTCTAGTATAATTTCATATTTTATCTAAGTTCATTAGCACCATCCTTTATTTGTTCCATGTATTTTATGAATGAGTGATATCACTTTGAGGGGATGGTAGTCTGCACTTCCTCAAATGAAAATATTGTATATGTACAACATGAAAAGCCTAATGGTATGTTATAAAAGTTAATTATAGAATCATAGAGATAAAATAAATAGCATAAATATCATATATAATTACATTTCCATCATAATTTCCACCATAAAATGTGGTAGGAGAATATTGAACATGCATCGATTTGTGAGACAATAGTTGGTCATCCACAAAAACATTATATTCTTCACCCATTAGATGGAGATGTGTGTAAGTGTAGTTAGAATCCTTTTCATAAAAACATCCCAGTATATTGAAGATGATATTTTTTTTTTTGAAATAATGGAATTAAGATATTTTAGGTTGCTCGATAAGGAAAATAAAATAAAAGAACTAGAAAGAAGATGTTACCTTTAAATCAGGTAACTCCCTTTCATTTGAAACCAAATTATTTATTGAAGTAATTTCTGCCTAAGGTAATGCTTCTAGTTGGAATATAGGGATCTTGGGAGATTATTTCGGTAGATATTGGATGGGACAAGGGGGCTTGATAGGTTTGAGAAAGGGTTAGAGTGGACAGCTTTTTATAATGGGGGAGGGGCTCTTTAGGAAAGTTTGAAAATATTATTTTATTATATAATTATTTTAGGTTTATAAAGGCCCAAAACTTATTTAATTATCGGATAAGGTGCATATAATCCGTAATAAAATAATCCAATAAAAATTTGATAGGTTTGGATAATTTTTAATCATTATCTTTTTTTATTTAACTCTTTGTTAACTTATTTATCTTTACCATGTTTTCTTATATATTCATACTATATGGTTAATATAGTTACTATAACATGAAAATAGAACCGTAAGTGGTTTATTAATGAAATAATAAACCTTATCTAAATAATTTGGTTGAATCTTATATTTTTAGGATTATTATATCATTTAATAAAATATTTATTTATTTAAAAAAACGTTTATGTCAGTTTAAAAACTATTTATATCAAGACTTTTAAAAATTAAATTAAAACATGATTCCTTTGAACAACCTAAAATAATTAAAATAAAAAAATTCATAATAATCTATAAAATTTGTGTATGGAATAAAAAAGTTCAAAATTAATTTATTTTAACATTTATAATCACATTTATTTAAAACATTCATTAATGAGGTAATCATTACATCATCATTGTGTCATATATAAATTTATTTATTTGATGTCTAAAAATTATAAAGAAAATACCATGATGTAGGAAGTCATTTTATATTTCAAATTAATATTTATAGTCAATGAGATAACATATAAAAACCTATGTAAAAATTGATTTACTAAAAAATATATGTTTAAATCATTTTTGTATTTACATTGAATTAATTAATATAATGTGTCATTATCACTCCCAAGTGGCTCTATGGGGTCACAAAAATGACCCAATGATGCCCATGTTCGAACATATATCATCCAATATTATTAAGACACATTTTTGGATAATTTAATACTATTATAATAATTATTTTTTACCTTTATTTACGAGATTTCCCCTTTAACCATGGTAAAGAAAATATTTACTGAAGTAAATATTAATAATGTATAAAAATAAAATTTACCAATTTAAATAATTTGAACATACTGATTCCAAATATGGAATCCATTTTTCCTTATTCAAAACACATAAGTCGCAGAAATTTATTTAAAATTAATTCTCGTTGTCAAAATAAAAAAACGTGTTTTTAAGAAATAACAACTATCAAAATATTGACACTTGTTTATATCCAATTTCAAAAGGAAATTAATTCCAATGAACAAAATTATATAAAATGGTAAAAATATAATCTAATTATACTTTAAATCCAATTAAAATGATAATCTATCCAAATTAATAAATTAGAGTAAAAGGTAGTTTTGAATTAAAATATAGTATTTTCCACTATTCATAAGAAAATGAACTTTATCAGAAAAATATCAAAACTTTACCCAATGTAAATTTTTATTAACCTCTCCAAAATAAAAAGTTCATTTTGTAAAATAGAATATATAAATGTGAAAAAGCTATATTTAAAAATGGTTCTCCGTCAAAAGGTGGTAAATTGACCTTTTAATAAATATTAGGGTGTTTATGCTTAAAATTGGATTCATTCACATTTTAGGCTACTAAATTTTATTAGAAAAATGTAAAAACAATTAACAAACATTTATAATAATATTTTAGTTAGTTCTATTCATTTCTTCAAATACAACGGTTATGCCTTAACTACCATTTAAAATAATAATATCGTATTATTATTTTTCAGTATAACACAACATTTCAAAGAAACTCATTGTTGCGTATTGGGTACACCATCAAACATATAAGCCCCATTAAAGTGAAATTAATATTTAATTAAAAATTGTTAATATATATGGAAATGTCTTACTCTTTATTTATCTGATATTTTATAGTACATTTCAATTCCCCCTACACAAATCTCTCTTTATCCTTCTACCATTACATCAATAGATTCTTTCATAACATCATTTGATGAGTGGTCCACAAAAAAAATAATTGATTTAGTCTATGTATTAACCATAAAGGTTAGAGTGATGTGGATTATTATTAAGTCACTATATCAAATACGTGTTTCTAGATATTAGAATAGTTCATATTTTGGGTATGGTATATAGGTGTATTAATCTTATATAATGTGTGGTATTGATGTCATGGAATGGTGATCCTAGTTTTAAGGTTTCATTAAATATTTTTATACTCTAATAAGTGTTATTATATCATTATACACCCATAAAATTTGGAATCATCCACCATTGTATAAATGAATAATCTTTAATGAAATGTAATTCATATATATATATATATAACAATGATAAAAATAAAAAAATGGGAACTCACAAAATAAATATTTTTATATGAATAACAAAATCCCAAATATGTTTAATTTAATATAAATTAAAATATGAATGAAACCAATAGGTTTAAATTGGTGAATACTCTAAGACATTAGTTACCATATCCCTTAAAAGTATCTAACATATATGATTACCCAACAGTTTCACCTATTACTCCACCAGAACAGAATAGCGGAAGACACAAAATATTACATAGAGGTTTCTATAATAATACTAATTATAGTAATCCTATGCATGGATCAATCTCTGAAAACCACTAGTGTATAATTGAACCATAAATATATAAAGGTATACAATACCAACTAGCTCAGCAAGAATTATATGTTATCATTTAAGAAATAATTATTTATTTCATGTCATGATTTCTCATATGTCATAAAAATCATGATCAGTAAATCACTATATATTTATATAAAATATATAATCATACTATAAAATATCATAATATAAATGGGTAACTATGAATATATTCTACTATACATGACCATAATCCCAATCTCTCAACCCATGCCTTAACCAAACCCCCATTTACCTAGGGATGGGTAATTTCAATAACACTCTATCCATTTTTTAAACCATTGATCACCTCCCCAACTTATCTTGGTACTTATCTAAACTATATATAGTGTTAGTCATGTAATGTATTGTCTCTACATTAGTCGTAATCATAAACACATATATGAAGAATAGTGATCCCACAATTCAAAATGAAAATAATAGAAAATAATTTTACCATGTATAATATCCCATTATAATTTTTCCATCCAATAAATCATCTAGAATTCAAAATAGTCTCATATTAGAGTAGCACCTCCAACACTACATTATATTGAACCTAGTGTTGTGAGTGAAATAAATATAAACACTTAGTGAATCATCATGTGCGTCAATCCCAGTGTGGTCGTGGTGAAATGGTGTTCACAATATGGTAAATCAACTGATACTTGAGACCAAAAAATATTCTTGGAATGATATCAAATATGCAAGTGTAAAATCATTGTTATCTATCCCACATCAATTTGTGAAGATTTATTAAGATATAGGTTGAATAAATCTGTCTTTAACACATTTTAGAGGTCCAATATGTTAGTATACACTCTAATGTACCATCACTATTGACATATTCCACACAGTAGACTATATCCCACATAAAAATTAAGGTGTTCACCCAAACCAATCACACTACATATCCAATGTTCAATCTATTTGTCACAAAGAAATATCTATATCATAACTAAAAGTTTACATATAATCTTCCTAAATTGCAATATATATTAATATATTTTGATATCCATCAAGTTAAATGTAGGATTCAAAATTTATTTTTTAAATGATATTTACCTTATTGGAAATTTTATAGAAGTTTTTATTTAAAGGGATTCAATGATACTATAATATTCCTTATGAGGTGTTCTAGTTGTATATATCTTATCATTGGAATTTTAAAACGGATATAATAATTTTATGTCCGAAAAAGTAAAATTGTATTTTATTACTTAATAGAGAATTGAATATTGAAAGGGATTTCCTCATTGATACTAAAATGGCGATTTTCCTTTTTCATTAAATTTTTGTTATATTCTAATGGTATTAAAAAATATTAATGTCTTAGTAATTTTTGAAATAAAATTAAATTTATATAAAAATAAATATTTTGAAGTAATGTTTTATATAAATTCATTGCTTATAGTGAATTGTAATGAAATAGTAGGCCTATAAATTGTCATGATTGAGGTAGCCAATTTAGATGGGTTTACTTAAGATCATGAATTTGGGGTTTATTGTAAAATTTGTTTGGAAAAAAAATCTCATGAAATTAATTATCTTTCATTAAATCAAAATAAATAATGTTATTTTATTTATTCATTTTTTACATGAAATTCATGCACCAAAAATATTAAATTAAAATGAATATAATTTCAATATATTAAAATCAATCAAAAATAAAATTTTAGGTAATTCATATAGTGATGTTACATAAACATGAATGTTTCTATATGATTTTTAAGGTTTAACATCAATGTTCATGATTCATAGAATTTATATTTTGATTCACTATCTTGTATGGTTTCTAATTATATATAAATTATAGAATTATGAACTTATTTTTATTGATATTATAGAGGGATGGTTTGACTAAATTTTTCATAAAAGTGTGAACAACATAAATCCATAAAGAAGAATATTATAAATGAAATTTTATTTATTTTTTATCAAAAAGAAAATAATATAAATGGAATATGAGAAAAAATATTTGATATATGGGTTCATAAATAATAATGAGTAAAATTCCCCTCAATATTTCCTTCTATATAACTTTTTATGCAATCAATAATTGATTCAGGGAATGAAGCCTATTTTTTTATGATGATAATAATCTAATGAACACACTATATAATTTTGGAATCTAACAGTTACTTTTTTAATCAAGGATTTAAGCCCCACACAATTAAATATGATGTAGTATATTAGAAGCATAGATAATTTTGTTTCAAATACGGTGTAACTTATTCAATGTTAAATAATTGATTAGATGGATGAAGAAGCACCACTGGTAGCATTTATATTAGATCAACAGTAGGGTTCATAGGGACCGACTTCAAGGATTTGGAATGTAAAATTAGATTATTAGATGGACATGGTTTGTGGGAGGTATCTAGTTTGGGGGTGGAATTTAGGTTTTCCATGAAACATCAATCATATAATCATATAGTAAGAAATTAAATAAGCGACAATGTCTCTTACGAATGTGTTTTTTCTTGTGTATGGGGATTTCATATAACACCCCCAAAATTATCTAAGGCTAATGGGGAATATAAGGTTATTTTTTAAGACCAAATGGATCATAAAAAGTTACATTGCACTTAATTTTACCTCAAAAGAATATTGAAATATTGTTTTCATAAATTTAAATAATTTTATATTTCAATATTCTCTAATTTTCATTATTTTGGATTAATAATATTTTATAGAATTTTTCACATTCTACCCTTAAATGAAATAAATTTTTTAGATAGTTGGTCTTATTATGGTGTCAAATCTGATACATTACATTAAATTACATAGTCAATTTATGATGGAACAATTATGTATTTATCAAAAATAAGAGGATAATTCATTAATATATTAATGATCTATTTTGTGGATATTATGATAAATCCTATTACGTTGAGTTTTTGTGATTTAATTTCATACCTCATGAACTTCTAAGGATGGAAATGGTTTCTGAGGGAGGAATTAAATTTTGTCTGATGTTTATAAAGATCATTATTTTAGATATATTGTAAATAATTTATGTTATTAAAGTGAAACTAATCATATATTGACTTTATCTGACTGATGAGTTGTTATATATAAAACAATATGAATAATGAGATATATATTATGATTGAATAATTATGATTTAGTGTATTAGAAGATAATTCATCCATCCAAAAGAGAAACTAAATAACATGTGTCCCCTAATAATTATGTAAGTTAACTTGTGATATAATATGATTATAATGCCTCATATAGATGAAAAAAATCATATTATGAGTGTGACGTTGATTGAAAACATAAATTTTATTTGTATACAGGGATTGATCTTGTTAGTGATCCAAATACACTCTATTTATGAAATAAAATTCAATATTTGAGGTGAAAAAATTCGTTATATTGTGAGGATTATTAAATATGTTATGAATATGGTATTCATGTGATGATTTATTAATTAAATCCTAATAATGTAGATATAATAATAATATGGTGGTATTAAAATGATCAATATATATTTTTGGTGAAAACAACTATTTATGTAAAGGTAAACTATATATTATTGGATTTTAATAAGTAAATGATATTGAAATCTAAGAGGAAAATACGTTCACAACATGTATTCATTTGGATATTTAAATATGATCAACATCTTAATCATTGATTATGTAATGTGATTGATTTATTATTATAAATTTATTTTTATGTGTGATGCAACAAAGTGTGTTATTGATGATTAGGGTGGTGGTACATTTAATTATATACTCTCTTAATTAACTAAAAACATGGGTTACATGTAGACGATGTAGTCCAATAATTAGCTCTCTTTCCCCTCATAGATCTAGTTTAGAGATAATTAATGATACACATATGTATTGCACTCTATTTTATCCCAATGTAATTGGTATAAGGTTGATTATGATTCGTCATATTGTTTACACTATGTCTCTCATATTTCTATAAGATTGATGGGGATAATGAAGCATAGAGTACTTTTTTTCATGCAGACACCAAAGGATTGTGAAAGGAAAATTGTGGAGGTGTTACATCAAAATGAGACTATCCATAATGGAGTAGAATATTTATGTGATAGTGTTTCATCCAAGTTGAATCCTTATACAATGAAATTTTTAAGGATTTCAGATAGTGTATCATTATTCCATGTCATTTCTTATGTGTATTGTGGTTTTATTTATTATCTTATTGGAGTTTTTTTGGAAGATTATTTGGAATATTTTTCATTTCATGAATACCATCCACTTTTTAGAATATGGGTTTCAATATCACTGATAGTGTGTATGGGGATTCTCTAGGTGGGAAGAGTTTTATTAACATTACCCCTCTCAATATAACAAGGGATGGGATTAAGGAATGAACGACTATATGGGTTTTAGTGGCCTTGAGTTGGACATAATTTTCTATGGGCCTTCTACTTAATATATTATATAACATGAAAATATATATTTTATAAATACATCGATATTTTCCAAGCATGATTATTCTGAAAAATTGGAGAACATGATATGAAATGGATTATGAATATTGATTTTATTATTCATGATGTGTATTTAGGACTTTGGTTTTAATAAAAAATATATATTAATGATACATGTAGACAGAATAAATTTATATTAGTAAACCAATTATAAGGGATGAGAAAACTGATTATTATTAGTAAACCTAATGTGTGAACTTGAAACATTCCATTAATATTGAAAAAATAATAAATGAAACTAGTGTATGATCTTTGATGTTTTGAGAATGATTTGAGATATGGAAACCAATTTCTTGGAGTCTTCATAAGGGACATCACATTAGAATTATCCGTAATTAAATTTGTATTTTATTAAAAAAAAATTAGGATGGTTTTCTGGTATACATATATTTAGATGATTACTGTATACTATATTACTAAAAAAAATTGAATATTCATTATTTAGATTGATTTATTGAATTTTTATTTATACCAGGGTTTATGGGGTTTTATGTTAGAAAGAGACATGTTACAATTGGATGTAGCTCCTATCATTATTTTTTATGGATACCATTGCGCTAAACATTATCCATTACTATATTGTAGTTTGAATTCAGAAGATCACATACCATTATAGCTGAATATAATACCAATACAAAAAGGTTCATCAAAATTTTAATTTAAGAAATCAAGTAATATCATATTAGAAAAAATAAAAAATTATAATTATTAAAAAAAATATGTGGTTTAAGAATTATCTCTTCTTTTGAATGGGAAAAATTCAATATATAAAAAATCTTGGTTATAAAGAAATAAATATACAATAAAACTATAAAAAACACATAAATATTTAGATAATGATAAAGAAATATTTCTATAATATTCTTAAGAAATAAATGGTTTATTCAATTATAACACCCAACATTAATATATTTGGTCACCTCTATTGTATTTCTAAAACGTGATATAGTAACATGAAATTAATGTCATGAACATCTGATCTCTAGAGCTCAAGAACTAGTTGAATATACCCCACATGATTCTCACTGACAAAACAGTAGAGCTCATTCCCTAACACCTCAATTATAAATATTTTTTTAAATTCTTAATATTATTTTTAATCTTTGGTTATGTTATAATCATTAAAATGTTTTATATATTTTCATAGATAATTGAATGTTTGGTTACATGATTAAAAAACCGTGATATTTTAAATTTTAAATCCTTAATAAAATGTATTATTTTATGAAAAATAAATAAATCGTTATTTTTAATCATTCAATACTAATGAACTATTGGAACCTGAAGATTCATCTTTGATATTAATGGGACATTTTTAAACAAAAAAAATGTTTCTTGGTTTGGGTGATGTTAAAGTTCTAGTTTCTTAATTGGGTGTCAAAGTTTATATGATGGTTTTCCGATTTATAATCTTACAAAATATTATTAATAAATGAATTCATATTATCACTTTTTATATCAGATTAATATTTATAGGAATTCACCCACCATTGGGATTCTATTCAATCATGAACCTAAGGGATGGACATAAATTTATTTTTTACTCTTCTTCCATAACTCTCAATAATGATTATTAGCTAGTCATGTTAAATCCTATTTTACATCACATATTCACCCCTTATTATATTTTTTATTCATCTCCACTTTTCAAGGATGTGAATTATTCAAAATCTATGTGTTCAAGTGTTTTGGGGTTTCACTATGTAATAAACATTCCACTAATTTATTTATATATATTTCAAGTGCACTTTTTGTAATAATAATGCATGATTAATGTGTATTTCCCCTATTTTGGTCTACTAAACTATTAACTGACCCAGATCACTTCCTAAATCATATAATTATTTCCTATATAAGAAAGCCCACAAAATTATGGTAAGAGTATGACTAATCACAGTTATTATATTCCCTAAATTATAACTACTATGGTTCATTTCCAAATATTCAAAAAAATCAATATGATCCATCGATATAATGAATATACACAAATCCTTTAGACATAAATATGAGTTCATGAGGAAATACCACAAACCAAAATATAAAATTAATCTATAGTCTAAAAGATTATAAATACAAATAAATAATTAAAATCATAAATATGAATTAAATCATATTTTAAAATATTTTATATAATTTCCCCATGACTAATAAATTTTCTGTATATCTAAAAAATAATCATCCATAACCAATGAAATAGCTCACTAGTCATAATATGATCAAACAATTAAACTCCACCACACTGATCTTAAAAGTATATAAATCCATCTAAAATCTTATACCTATGTTATATACTAACACATGATTTTCTACCCATGTAAATAGTATCCTATGTTGCATAGGTAAACAAAGGGTGATTATAATGACCCAGATTTATTCTGCTGAATTATTTTACAAACAATGAGAATGTGTTAAGTGGATTCATAAAGCATCACGTGGTGATTAAATATTAACCCACCAAAAAACCCTTGAATGGTCATAATAATCCATACCATTATGATATTATTTTCAAAAGAGACATAGACACACATACCTAATGACTCATATATTACAACCTAACTAAGTCCTTGTCCTACCATCCTATAATAGAAAATTATCATAAATTCTTCCCCTAATGAGGAATAAAACACATTTTCTCATTTCCCATTATATGTTGTCATCAAAATCATTAACTCAGAAAAATAATAAATCCTCATTCGTTTTCAAACTGAATAATCAACCATATCATTGCCGTTAAAGTTATCAATACCTAGAACTTCATGGAATAAAATGATAGTAACTACAAAACAAAAAAAAATTAGGGGTGGGGGGGAATAAAAATCCTTACAAACAATAGAATGAAAAATTTGTGTTTTCTAATAGGTTTGATGGATTAAAACATCTTTAGAAAATTTCATTATAAAAAATTGTTTAACATTAAATGGGGAACAACTATTTGAAATAATAAACACATTACTTGCACTTTCCCCCATCTCATATCATCAATCCTTTCCAAAGATACCTTTTATAATTTACATAGAGAACCTATGGCTCTATCTTATATCTTTAAATCCATCACATGGGATAAATCTCACAACATTATTGTATAACACTATGTTTATGTACTAATCACCTAGATCTTCTAACAGCATCAATATTAACACCTCATTTATGAAGTCCATGTTCAATGTCTGTGAATCACGATGGAAGAAAATATCCATATAATTTAATTAAAATCATTTACAACTGTAGAATCACCCTTACCTGCTAGAGTAAAATCCAACATTATACTCAATATCATTGTATGAAATTTTCACTATAGGAATCCTTCTATGGAAATTGTTTGAAAACCCAGGGCTATAAGTCACCCTAGCCATGGTTGTCCAAATTCCATGTTATGGAATTTCAATTATCCATAACAATGAGGACTATTGTGGTAGGCCCTCAAAGAAGGGATTTTGAATAAATACCACATTTAGTATGGGTGTAGGAGAATGCAAGAACTATTTACCTTTATAACAAATTTATGGTAAGGTAATAGGAAAGGGATATGGAAAGAGGATTTTTTGATCATCCTGGTAACCATCTATAAATCCACAACATGTATAAACTACTATTTTGGGTGGATAGTATTTTTATATCTCATGTGGATCATACCAATAGGATTTCATTCTTCTATGGTCCACATATATGATTTCAACATCAACCAGTTTATCACATTCAATCCCTAATCATGGACACTGTATGTTCCTATACAGATGGATCCCATGGCCACCAAAACCATGGTTATAGACTAATAGAAATAAATAAGGTCATCCTAGCATGAAACATTGGTATTTTTTATGATTTTAGGAGTTTATAAAGAGTTTAAAATAGTCCGTGCGGTCTAGATATTATTTTATCCAACAAAATTTATACAATGGATCCTTATTGGATTGCATAATGATATTTATTAAAGATAGTTATAGCATAGTGGGAGAGAGTTTTGGAGTGATGATGATGGATTAGTCTAGTTTGGAGTTTTAATGCACCATATGGTTTGAGAAGACCATTTTTTCAGGGAGTATTCTTAATACATTTCACCTTTAAGAAACATGGGTGACCTATAGGGATTGGTTAATAGCATATCAAATAGAGGCCATGTCATATAAGGGTTAAAGGAAATAATAATACATATAATTCCTTGTCATATTCATCAGTGTGGTAGGTCAAAAGAATTAGATATTTCTCCTTATGTCATGTTGATGATTTTGGTGGCATGTTGGAGATATGATAATCCATGCACCATGTTGTAATGGATGATCTAGTTCCATTAAAATGTGTTTTAGATGATTTTGTATGAGTGTGAGATATAGGTAGTCAAATTGATTCAAATATGGGGGAATCAGATCGCCCATTTATCAGAGAAACCATGGTTATTTTACATACCTATATGTAGTGGTAGAATAAATTAAAACATCTTCAATAAATAGAGGGATGGGTCTTATATTTTACCAATTCTATATATATACTTATATATATATCCTTAAACACTAATTTAACCCATTCCTTCTGACCATCCTCCAACTATTCCTTTTGAGAGTTTGAACCTCTTAGACTATTGATACTGGATCTCAATTCTACAAGTATTATACTATACATTTATCCTCTATTTAGTTGTTCTCTTTTATTTTGGAGGATCATTGTGTGCATTTCATAATGTTTTTGGTCAAATGATTAGATTTCCTCCATGAAGGATTATTGTGGAATGGTTTTGTGTATTTTCATTTTGATTATAGTGGTGGTTGATCCTTATTAATTTGACTCATTTATGAAATTATATCGAAGCATCATATCATTTTAGGGGATTTAAGACTCTCACTTTTGTTTGAAAAACTCAAGAGACTATAATTATTTTTTAATATTATGTAATTATTATCAACTAACATAATAATATAAAGAACTAAAATGATGAATAAATGACAAGGGGAGTATTTTATTTGTGGTTGATCTATATTTATATGTATTTTAATTTGAATTTGTTTTTATCTCCATATTTTAATGAAAATCAGGAATGACTAAATAATAATATGTCTAAAATTTGATATAAATATATATAAATGATTTGGTGTGAAAATCGTAATATTTAGATGAAACCCCCAACACCCCTCCCTTTAAATAGGCAAGTGATTGAATAGATTTTTATTGATTTCATCCCCACAACTACTATAATGAGGAATCCATGAAGACTTAATTATTGATGTCTTTATATATTGTATACACATTAACTAATTGAATATTAGTTGAAACTATAAATAAATGGGTTTATTGATCATCCTATAACAATAATGGTGTCTACATTCTCCCATATATTATTTATTAATAGAATGCTAGTTGTTTTTTATCATGTGATTGTGGTGGTAATATATTGTGAATGGTTGGATAAAAATATTTGTGTGATAATCAGATTTCATGGGGTTCCTTTAATGTTTTATAATATTGTAAATGAGGGAGATATTTTTTGTGCCTAGTAGGCATGGTATATGTGGTTGTTCCAAGCGATGTAAACTCGGGTGCTAAATGTAATGTGGATAATAAGTTTTTATGTTATTTAATGGGATGGGTGAGAATCATGAGGAATGTTTTGGGTTATTTTATGATACATTAGTGGTTCTCAATTTTATAGGATGGTGCTGATTAATAATGAACATAAATTTTTTTTTTAGGATCGAACTTATGATATAGTAAATTTTTATGTATTTAACTGTTATGAATGGGGTAACAGAACTAGAATTTCATGGTTTTTTTCTTGTAAAATATTATTCATGAAATATGTGAAATAAAATATCAAAAAATATATGATTTTTACTCTATATTTTTTAATATAATATTAACCTTGAAATTGATGGGAAATTTATGGTATTTTCATGTGGCTTAAGGCCATTCATATGGTATTTGCTGTTATTGATTAGATGTGTAATAGTGATGTGATGAAAAAGTGATAGGATGTTATAGAGTTGTTTCATTAACCCCAAGTTTGGGATTTATATGTTCTTATTAGTAATCATGATTTATTATAAATTCTATACACATCCCCCACCAAATTTTGATAATGTTATAATCTAGAATTTTTTTTGTTACCTAGTTTCTTCCCCAAATATCTGGGTTAGTGATGGATGATAGCTGGCTACCCCCTCATACCCACATTTCCTATGTTACAGAGTTTTTAGTCATAATTTGTAGGGATTTTTATATTGAGGTCCATCCATCATAGGGGAGGTAACATAGTTGATGTACTTTATTCTCATGATACCCTATCACTTTGGACATTTACACGAAGGTTGTGGATGTGATGTGGTTTTGGTGTTCAATTAGGATGATCGGTATGGGATCAATCTAGTATACAAACTAAAAATAATTCTACACAAAACTTCTTTTTATCACTAAAATCAATCTTATCAAGGTAAAAAGAAAAATAATCCATACACAAAATAAATTCAAACTATACTATTAAAAAATCAAAAAGGTTTCTGGGTAATGTATTTCAATAAAAATCAATGTAAAAATTCACATAAAACCTTTTTTTGCATTAATATTTCCCCAAATGATTTTACTATAAGTCTTGGATTAATTTCCTATGGTAAAATTACATATTTACCAAAAGAATCATAGAAATAAAGGAATTTTTTGACCCTATATCAAAAAAGACATTACCATAATCTGAGCAAACCAAAATTGTACCTGATGCCAATTTATTCGATGGACCAACCTCAACTGACGTTTCCATAAAATATTTTACCATGCCTTACTACATATATTCTGGATGCTTCTCATCATTTAGATCACTCATTATGTTGATATGTTCATAATACCCCATTTCACCACATTTAAAACACCATACAGTTTTCGAATCTGTATTTAATTTACCACCACTAAATAATTAATCATTGCAATCACGTGTCATTTGTCCAAACATACAACATATAAAGAACATACAAGATTTGGTTAGTAATTCATCAGGGTTATTATTACATCATTTTCCACAAACTAGAAATTTAATTTTCTAACCATTATATTTATTTTATTTATTCTTACACATTTTCTCGATCTAGAACATTTCTTATACTTGTTATCATATAATAAATAACCATTAGAAAACTCCATTTCTACCTTATCATTATGTTAAACTAGTTTCTAATATCTTTTTAATTCAAAATAATCCAATTTCATTTTAAATCTAGGATTAGATCCTTTGTAAAAATGATTGATTTTACAATCATGATTCTAGATAAAATTTTGAGCATATATTGTAAATAGAGTGAAGTTTTATTCATAAAAGACCATGGAAATGTCCTCATTTTGTTTCAATTACATGAACTCTATTACCATCATATGTCAAACCTCCATAAGAAAATATTTTTTATGGAAAATATTCTTAAACTCTTCTAGTTAAAATTCATCCATCTCTTGTCTTTCCATGATATTCTTGACCATTGTCCAACAGTACTCAACTTCACTGTAAAAAATAAATATAAATAATACCCTTTTGATTTTATTAACAACCCATAACATCTAGTATCTTTTTAAGGGATTTATCAACCCTTCTGCAATCATGAAGATAAAATGTCTACTAAACACCTGATGGTATTTATTCATAATATACTCCACTATCATTATGTTCCTATGTGGTTTCTCTAGATATTCTACAGAATAGATGTCACCACAATTTATAGCTTCAACCAACTATACCATTATGGTAAAAAATTAATCAGTTATATTTCCCAAGATTCTAGTTTTTTTATTTGGAAGGATATCATTCTCTCGGTGCCTTTCTACTCCAGCTTCCAGGTTTCTTCTGTTGGAACCCATTCAAAATAAATATAATTTATGCAAACAAATAGTGTAACATTCATATTCTATATAATTTCAACATAAAAATAAATTAAAATACATTTATATGTATTCTATTAATACTATAATATCCCTTGTAGTTATATAAACCATCCTCTGATACCAATTATAAGGACATGGACTTAAACATTAGATAATATTTAGTTTTAATTCAATAAAACATTCCCATACATTTGATGATACTTTCAGGTTCAGAGTTTTGTAAAATCATTTCAATCTATTTAATTGTAAATTTATACATTAAAATTTCAAAATTACCTATATTATACAGTTTTCCAATAAAAAAATATTTAAAATAAAACATGATTTATTTTCATGAAAATATTCACAATAATCATCTCATCATCTTATTTTCTCTTACCCACCCTTAAACCCTATGAAAAACTTTTTCAACATAAAATGATCACAAAAAGCTCATTAAGGGAAATTAAAATGAATAGACAACCAATTACTCGATGAATTCATATAAAACTATCAGGTTACGTTCAAAGGGATATACTTATCACCCTTAAAAGTAGCATATAAAATCCCCAATAACGTACTTTTTGAAAACATGATATTTCCATAGAGCATGGAAAGAAAACCATGGTTACATGGGGAATAATTTTCTTATTATACTTACTTATTTTATAACCCAAATGGTTATCATATGATTTTAACCTACACATCTACCAAAAAATGACCCTCACATGTATACATAGATGCAATAATCGCAGTTACACTTGGAATAACCATCATGATCAACTTCCATCATACCAAATGAATTGTTTGAATTTCATGGAACCACAAATATTTTGTTTATAATGGAACTAAACACTATCATAAACCATTAACAATAACAAAAACATAATTATATAACATGAATACTTACATCATAAAAACAATCCTTGGTGAAAATTATTTATTTTAAAATATTAATTCACACATTCAAAGGAAACAATTTTCATTGAAAATATACATGTAATATTGTAATAAAGTATTTAAAACATTAATTATTCCAATATTAGAGAAAATATTCCCATGATTTATAAGTTTAAAAAACATTATGATTTAATTTTTTTAAAAATAAAATAAAGAGGATTTTTAAAGATATTCCCCTTTCCTTTTTTATGAAAGGGTTCTGCACTTTCACCTAATATCCTAGATAATGAAATTATATTAATTAATTACTTAATTCATAAAATATTACACATATATTTTCTTTATAATCATTAAATTAATCTCATTTATTTCCATTTCAACGAGTTATAAATATTGATTTTTTCAATTCCAGAAATCATTGATTCATGGTTTCAGGGTTGATTACCTCATTTATTTTTGTGGATGTTTGATTCTACTAGGAATTGTACTATAATAGTGAAATTATATGGAATTAATGAAACTTTAAAAGATTAAATATTTCAATATATATTCTTCTTTATAACATGAGGATTCTTTATTTGATAAAACATTAATGATAATTGTTTAGTTAATTGTGGACGTTTTTCCGACCATTAAGATTTAATTTAGTTTTATTTAATACCATGTAGATATATAAGTTAAATACATGAAATAAGTTATAATATATTTATTAAAATACTAATTAATCATTGTAATATTTATTTGAACTTCATTGATGGCTATAATGGAATACAAAAACTCATTATCATTAGATATGGTTGTCCTCCAAAAATTTGACAGTGGTTTTGCTTCATGAAAAAATAGGATATGAAAAAAAGGATGGATATAAGATATTCATTAACAAATATAATATTTAAGTATATAAATTATACTATATTTATTTCCTCTTTATGGGTGAATTAGGTGAGGTGAATGAATAATAAGTTAAGAAATTAAGTGAGGTGATTTAATAATGTTACCTCTTGAATATCATCTCTTTGAATGATCCCTTAAGAAACTTGAAATTAGACTTGTGGTGAGAAATAAACATATAGAATGTTTCTAGGGAAGTTTTTAAGAGACTATTTTAGAGGATGATTGATCTATAAGGCCTGAGGAAATGAGATTAATTAAATGAAGGGTTTCCCTTTTATAATTGATGTGTGGCCCACTTTTTGAATTTCACAAGATATTAAGTTATAGTAAATTAAATTTCTATCAAAATATCACCAGAACTGCATGGATTGAAATATAATATAATATATGGATATAATATCATATGAAAATATATTTTATCTATGTTTTTTTTTGTTATTTTAAACCTTAGAATTTTTATTATGTCTTAGTCAACAAATTTTAATTTTAACTAAGGTAAAAAAATTTATTATTTAATGGTTGTAAATTTTATATATATGGAGTCAATTGGACCATAAATGAACCATTTATGAAATTTTAGACTATATCAATATGAATTTCTGTTTATAAAATATTTGTAAAAATTTTTAATAGTTTAATTAGATATTGATTCCATAAAATATCATTATTGATAATTTTGAAGTCATTCACTACATTGACATTTTAAAACATCCAACATGTAAATTTGGAAAAAAAACTATTTAATTTTATCCATAAAATTTTATGGTCAGCACTATATATTTTTTATCACATTATTTGTCTCAAATTATTTATAATTTGTTTTTTAATAACATTTAGTTGATATTTATTGCAATAAAATAGTAAATACATCATCATTGTGTAAGTAGTTATGTTAATTATTTTTTATCAATAAGATTTAAATATATATTCCAATAATTAATGAAAAAGTTTCTCTTTCGAATTAATATTTCTAGGTGAATATATATTTGGTTTAACCACATATTTAAAAAATTATAGTTTTCAAAATTTGAAATGTGAGATTTTTTCACAATCCTTGATTTCAATAATATTTATGTCATTTTCATGGAAATTTGTTCCTTTATTAAATAAATTCTTATCCTTAGGTCTCATGGGTATAATTAATTTCATAAAATAAGAAATATGATGAAATATTGTGGCCTTATCATTTATATTTTATCTAAATTGAGCTTTTACGGTTTGTTGAGGTAATAAATATTACCATAGAAACTATTCATGTTAACCAATATTAAAAGGGGCATAATTAAAAATTTTGATCCTAATAAATATAAATATTAAACTCATTTTAACTAATTTAAGACATATAATTTTGAGAATTTAATTTAAAATTAATTTGGAAAATCAGAACAAAAAAATTATTTTATGGGAAATTCTCTATTTAAATATAAAATGTTAGATAGTAAATTTAGTAATAAAATAATTTTAAAAAACATAATAAGATTATTATAATTTAAATTAATCTAATAAAAATTTGAAACATAGATAAAATATAATTTTATCTTTAATATAAAATGTATTTTTCTTTAAAAAAATTCTGTATTTTTCACTATTCAATTAAAAGTCAATATTTTCTAAAAATTATACAAAAATCATATAAATATTATTATTAATTTTTGAAGTAAATAACGGAATTATTTTATAGAAATTTAAATTATATAGTTTTAATTTATGAATTTTATTTCATAAAACAAGTTTCTTTCTAATTTTTTGAATTATTAACGTATTTATAATGAATTTTACAATTTTGTTCCAAAATGAAAAACAAATTATTCTATATAAAACTATGTTTTATACTCATGGCTGTGTTTTTAATTTGTGGGGGATATTGAGATTATTATTTGTAGTTTCTATCTACTTAGGAGAGTCAATATGAAATGGGAGGTCATATATCATATCATCCTTAGTAGTAGCATCATCATAGGTTGTTTATACAGCATAGATTCTCATCTTATCTTTAGTAGATATGAAAAGAAGTGTGTATTCCTCTGAGAGGAGAGTTTTCTGGTATAAATAATCTCAAGATACCCCATTTACAAAGTAAACTATGGTAGATCATGTCCATGTTGTTTTATCCCGAAAGGACCACTCAAGCTGAAGAGTTGAGCACATATAGTTGAATTTCATCATAGTGCTAGTGTTAGAGGAGAAAGAGATCCTTATAGGTATTATTTACTTATAATTAATGTTTATTAATATATCGTATTATTTAGTACCGCTTCAATCCTTCCTCTTTCCATCTTTATTCCATATTTTGGGACAGAATTCGGTGAGTATTTCAATTCTTTTTTCTGGTCAATACACTAGATTGAGGAATATCGTGTGTTTTATGTGTTAAATAGCTGTCAAATGTTTTTTGAGAAGCATAAAACATCTTTGGATTCCTTCCTACTACTTATAAAAGTATAAAATTTCATCCATTTTTAATATTAGTTATGTTCTATCTATATTATTATAATTTTTTTCTAAATAATGATTATATTATGAAGAATTGAGGGCTAGTTTTCTTTTCTTGTTAGCAAGAATAATTAGAGAATGGGCCATAGGGGTTTGAATATATTATTTTAAAAAATATGTGAAATGACCATAGATTTAAAAGAACATCAAGTAGTAATGTTTCCCATGTTTATTTAGGACTAACTCTAAATTTTTATTAAGGAATTTGTGACCCTATGTCATTGATGTAAAATTAGTTATACAATAGAATTGAAATTATGTGCTTTAATGATATAGATGGAACCATGTTGAATGTAACATTATGAGATTCAAAAAATGAGTATACATGTTGATGATTTAATGAATAATGGCTTTATATAAACTGGTGTATCTCCTTAGCTTTCTCTAATATTGTTTCCCATGATATAATATATTAAATTCTGTTTGTGTGTGGATTAATATAAATTAAATTAATTCAATATCAAGAATATATTTACAAATCCAAGGATAGGTAACATGTTTCACTAGTTTTAGGCATGAAACAAATTTCAATTATTTATTTATATCTTGGGAATCATCATTATTAGTTCAAATATGGGGATATCCCTAAAAAAATTGATATCGCTATGGGAATTTTATATTTTGAGGTCATGTTGTTTGATTTCACATATTCACCCATTATTTTTATGGGACTCATAGTCTATGAGTTCCATGTGTTCAAGGACAAGTGTTTGGTCATGTTTATGAAATAAATTTTTATGTGCGTGAAATCCAAATAGAATCATATGAAAAACCTAATGGATATATTGCAGAATCTCTAACACAACTAGATATATGGGAATATGTTCAAGTGAATTATTCTAATAGAGAAAGTTATACTTTGTTTACATTTTAAGTATCAATGTGGAGTATCATGGGTCCATCAATGATTAAGATATTTGTTTCTTTGTAATAAAAAATTAATGTGGTAGTGATTTGGGGTGTTCTAGATTCAGAATTATTTTAGTAGATATTTTTTCAAGGATTCTCCAAAGACACAGCCCAATTAATAAACCTGAGTATGAAGGATTAGGATTTCATATGAATGAATCAGTGTTATAAATCATTTAAAATCTTTGAGAAGTTGATCATTTCACCTATTCTCTAGCTACTAGATATAGGGTGGGTGTTTGATTAATTCTAAGATACATCTCCTCGAGGATTAGGGTGAGTATTAATTTGGTAGAGAAATGTGAACCCCTATGGGTCTAGAAAATTATGTCCCCAATAGAGTAACTATTACACCCATGACCTTGTGATATTTTTTGTTTTTCGCTCTAATGATGTAGATCCATTGCCACATTGTGGAGGAAATTGTGATACTCATTGATCAAAAGAGCATGAGTTGTGTATTCTCTCAGTGTGACCCCCAATAAACATTTTAATAGGTGGATAATTTTTCCCTAGGACTATAACATTGAGTTCTCATACAAAAATGGGATATGAAATAGAGTTTATAACATGTTGATGTAGAAGTCATAGGGATATTTTTTTGTTAGAATAAGGATTCTTATAGAATAATTGTTGGATTTAGTAATTATACACCATTGTCCAGAGGAAGTCAATGGTAGATGATGTTTGTATCAAATGGTGGTGGTATAATCCATTTTATTGTGGGTGGAGGAGCCTCGGTGTGGAGAATATTAAAGTAATAGGTTATGTATGTCTATGGTACACACACTGATTCAATATAAGTGTGGTTAAAGATGATTTTTTCATATGGTGTTCCATGAGATATTATTCATTCCATTTGTAATCAGAGAGGTGATCATTCATGAGTAACGTGGTTCACCTCTATTAGTGAATCAGTGTGCCTATTTGTTGTATCTTTCATTGGAGAGGTATGTTTAGTGGATTTGGATAAATATGTAACTAATATAGTTAATGGAATGATTTATAACATGTGAGAAGTTGAATACATAGGGTCATATTCTTAGATGATTTATGCAATTGGAAGATGTCCCTGAGTAGAAATCAAAATCATAATAAATTGTTTCATTGTTTTTCCATGTTTCCAAGGAGTACATGGTGAGTTTTTTGAGATCATGTAAAAAATTATAAAAAATCCCCACATATCCTATTTATTAATTAATTATGTTATTTTAATTATCTTCCGAGGAATTATGTAGATGAGGAAGTGGAACTTCTTGTGGTACTAAGGACCATCATTCCTAATAGGGATCCTAATTTTACTTTGTGATCCCAAGTTCGTCTTAAATTTTATTCTATCATATAATTATCCCTCATATTATCTTTATAACTATATATGGTTGGGAATATGATGCGTTCTGTATAGAATTTGGATGACATTTTCCAGGTTTGTATGATGGATTTTTGTATTGCCTAGGTGAATCACTTGTTGTTGGTGGAGTATACTTAAAATATGATCTAACTTTCATACACTAGTGAGGATCCTTTTTAGGATATATACAATTGAAATTATTGATCTATGTTATTTTGGACAATGATTACAAATAAAAAATTTCTTGGTATAGAAAATTATATTGAAAACTATGAAGGTTTTGGTAATTCAAGGATAGATGAAGGTACAAAAAACTATCAGAGGCATTATTTAGAATGAAAAAGGATTCATTTATATTTCTTAATTATAGATCATGGGTTTATATATGTGTTTACTTATTTTGGGTTGTATATGTTTAGTAATGGGAGAATGTTAACCCCAGGTGTATTTTCCCTTATGTGGTGCTGTAATTAGTTTACAGGAAGTTATATCGATGGGCATTTCCAAAGCATTTATTTGGTTGTTTTTATTTATAGTATGGATGAACATTTATGGAGTTTTTGATCAATATCTTGGGTCATTGAAATAAGGTTCTGCATGGATGTTTTATCCCTTTGATTTCTATTTTCTATAATAATTTCATTTTTGTGGAGAGTACATGGTAACATTAATAGAAGATATGTGATGAGTATAATAATTTATATTTCCCTTATTTATTTGTAATGTTTTATCAGATTATTTTTTATGTAATTAAATGTTTTCATTTGTTTTTCACCTTCAATTGTGTCAGTAGAATTATTGATCTTCAATGGTGGTATCATTCATTTATGATATGTATATTTCCTTTAAGTGTGATATTGGATTTTTTATGTATGTTTGGAATTATATATTCAACATAAGTGGATTCCATGTTAGGTTTATAGATGGATTTATGAGAGGTAAATTTTAGGTTTGTTGTTTAGACCTTTTCTCATTCCTTTAAAAATTATATTTTAATTCCTAATGATAATAATTGTTTGATCCGAATATAATATAATGTCTCGGACCACCCCATCCAATTATATTGATTCATTTAGCAATATGAGGTAATAAGGGGGGTTGTAAGTTTCGTGGTGGGCCTAAATATATTGTTTTCTATCTAATGGTCCATCATTTATCTACAGTGGAATGTGTATGGGTGGTCATTTTAGAGTTTCATAGAATTGTGGGTTAATATTTTGGAAGAATTGTTGGGGATATCAATTTTATGGGGTTTTAGTGAACAATGTGGTTTTAAAATATCGTGTTGATGACTGTTTTTCATGGAGAATTTACCCTATAAGATACAAGAGTGTTCTCTATGCCATTGTAAATAATGTGGCTCTACTATAGTTTGGGGGATTTCTCCCTATGGGAAATAGGGAGGCGAAAAATGACTAGAGTGAAGGGTGTAGTGACTAATGAGTCCACCTATATAGATAGAGAACATCCAAATGAATATGGTTATTATTACCATGGTATATAATTATGGGGGGTTAGAGCAACATGAGGAAGGAAGGAAAAGATTATTTGGAGCTATCCACACCATAGTCTTAGTTATGGTGAGTCAATACAATAGGTGAATTCCCCATATGTCATTTTCAGGGTCTCTGGTGTCCAACTGGGTGTATAAAATTCCATGAATTACATTATACATCATGGTGTGATGGTGGAAGAATATTTATAAAATTATTGTGAATACACAAAAGAATTGGGGATTCAAATTGATTCAAACAATGGAGAATTTGATCTACTATTGAACAAACACACCAAAACTATTTTCCATGTCTCTATAGAATGGTGGAGACTACACGAACTCCATTAATAAATAGAGGGTCAATTATTCCCTTTTAAAAATTTTACTCCTTCCCTTTGAACCCCAGTCAAACCCTAGACTTATCACCATTCTCCAATCAATCCATTAGTTATTCTAAACATCATTGATTATCAGGATTAATTCTTTTCATTCAAGTTATTATTTTATTAACATATCTTATAACCCACTTAACTCATTTCTTTTTTAGAAAAATTGGGTTTGGGTTTCTCTTTTCTTTTTTTTTATCCATCCTTGATGGTGTATTTCATAGGATATTTTTTTTATTTTCCAGTTGAATTTTAGGTTGGTTGATCCTCATTTATTAAAATATTTTGAAGAATTCTTTCAATGCTTTATATAATGGTGCGGGATTCCAAATTATTTCTTTTTCAAAACACAAGATTATTATTATTATACTTATTTTTGGTATTTGTTAACAATTAAACATATAATATATGTAAATAGAATGATTCATAAATTGGATGGGATGTACTATATATATGTTTTATCTATAGTTCTATTTTATTTAATGAAATTATTCTATTTTTCCTATTCGGTAAAGGAAGAACTGAATAACTATAGAATAATATGATGAACCAAGTGATAAATAATCTATGTGAATAAAGTGTGGCATGAAACATGATATTTCTATGAAAACCATAACACCCCTTCAATTGAAGATCCATTGATTGATTTCCATTTTCTTAGAAACCTTTTTCTTTCCATAAATACATTTCCTGAAAAACCTTCTTGTTGATGTGTTTATTGGCTGGAAAGGTGTCTACAAATTTATTGATAGTTAATCATGGTAATAAAAATGGTATTTCTCCCATATTTTAAAGGAAGTGTTATCAATAGTATAAACTTTATTATATATTTCTATATTTTTAGTTGTTGTCTTTTCTAAATGAATTTGTCTAAGATATGTGTAATGTTTATACCATTGGATTTTTGTGTGATAGAACAGTTGTTCAATGTGTAGTTGATGGCTAAAATTATCGTGGAAGGGGTAATATGGGTGGAAGGGAGAAGAATGAGATAGTATTTTTCCATTTGGCATTGAATGTGTGGTAGTACTTCAGGATACGATGTGGGGTGGTGAATATGATGTGGTTTCTATAGTTTATGGATTATTGTGTGCAGTGGATAAGAAACCTAAAGTTATGGATATGATATTCATGTCTCTGTTAGTGATTCTAGATGGAATGTGAGGGATTGAATTAATAAAGAACATAAACATGGGTTGTTTAATGTTGTAGAAAATGATTCTGGGTATAATTATAAAGGATCACTGAAATGAACAAGAATACAATGAGTATTGGATTCTAAATGGGTTTACCTTAAATATGGGTAATGAATAATCGGAAAACATATGTTTTAAAATGTATAATTTCATGAATATACTATTAACAATTAAATGGCAGATAGTTATATTACATTTTTTGAATGGTTTATGGTAAGACATTTTATATAGTAAGTGATGGTTGTTAATTTACAATAGTGATGTTATGGTAGACTAGTTTATTTTTTGTTATGCTATTTGTGTGAACCCTATAGATTTGATACTTATGTGACTCTTTATCATTGTATTTCATTTTGATTTCTATTTCCCCAACCTAAATAGGGAAACTAAACAAACACCCAAATGTTTTTATCTTTGTGTTTTCTCCAAATATCTGGGTTAGTGAGAGTAGATTTGTTGATATCCCCTTTCTCCAATATCAATTAATTATTAGTAAATGGAACAATTTTTTAGGATACCCAGTGGGGATGTTACTACTAGGGTTCATGCATAGCAGGAGGAGGGTATTATGTTGTTTTCCTTGGTTTTTATGATACCCTTCTACCCTAGACCGATGACGTGATGGATTTTAATGTGATGATGTTGTGATGTGATATTTAGATGGTAGTAATGGGTTGAATGTTTGGATTTCCTATTATGATGATGGTGGTGAAATGGAAGGGATTGGAGCATAAAACATTTGATGTTGTGGAGTGAGACTAGAATAATAGTATGGGCATTGTATGTACTTTATATTATATGTTTTGTGTCTGTATTGTTGTTTGATCCTTTTTTATTTTGGGAATGACTTTTTGACATTGTATGTGATTTTGGGTTCGAAAAATTACTCATTGGAGAATAAGTATTCACTTTAAAAAATTTAATGATAGGTCGTGAGGACGAATTAATAGAGTATACATTTTATTCCCCATTATATAAACTTACACACAAACATACAACCACAGACACACACACACACACATATATATATATATATATATTTGAATGTAAAATATTATTTAGGTTATAATGAAGTATTTGAGGAAAAATTTAGACCTAAATATATTGGGGTGGAGAGTTACAATTAGTAATTATACCATGGAGCGTTTTGGAGCTTCATTTTGGGAGACTTCTTTTATTTATTGTTTTGTAGTATTAGATTTTATCCATATGAGATATTATTTTATTTTATGTGCGATAATTTTTATTATTTTTTATAATATTATATTATGGTATTATCTATATATATTGAGTTAAATTCCTCTCATTTTTTTTGTTTATTCTCATGGTACTAGTTTCCAATTTTTATCCTATGGGAGGCGGGCATTAGGGTTCAGGCTTTCAGTTAATTTCTAACACATGAGAGGTACTAATGTAATTCTTGATGGGGCACTATCACTATGGTTTTCAAAGACTATTCAAACAGTTATGGAAGTTTCTATCACTCATATAGGTAAATGATTATTATTTTTCCATTAATATAGGATACGTCAATGAAAATATCACATTCATGCACCAAGACATTGGAGATAAGATATATCAAAATGTTTGTATGATATTTTAATTGTTTTGGACTATGTAAATAATTAATTTTTATATTTTTTTCTAGAATCCCATACGGAAAAGCACTGATATGATTTGAAAAATCATCAACTTGGTATATCATCCATGTTGGTGACCTCATACAACTACAGTTATTAAATATCTTTCTATTTTATGGTCCAAATGGTTCTCGTAGATATTTAAACACAATACAGGTTGTATATTGATCCTTAAAGTTGTTCTATATGTTTAGTCCCTAATTATTTTTTGTTATTATAGAGATCCCTTACTCTCATTCTATATAATCAACTACTCTATATAACACTTCCAAAAAAACTCCCAAAATAAGGGAAAATTATTCCGCTCTTATCCCATAATTTCATTAAACTCTATTTATCATAATGATTGTTGTACTACATCCAAATAATATATCAATTTATATCAATAAAAACATCACTTGGTGAATATCTTATGTCAACCACTTAGATCAATCCTGAAGTAAATCCTAACTATGATGGTTGACCCCTTATGAGGTGTTTTAATAACTTCATCAACTAATACAGTGACCTCTCAAACATGTATCACCTTATTTTAACGTAATCCCATTACCCGAACACACATCATATGTGATAAATCACTAAAACTCCTAGGGATCCCTTAAGAATGATTAAATTAGTCGAGGATTCTAAAATTAAAATAATTTATCCATCATAGGATACCATATATGGTACCAACTACAATTCCGCATCAATAATCCCAATTAACATATCATCCTTTTATAAAAAACCATCAACCAAGGGAATCATTTTCTATAGGTCCCTACAATATCACATATCCAAATTTAAAATAAAATAACATTCAAGGTTACTATCAATCAAGAGATCTCAAAAAATAATACACATTCTTTAAAAATAGTGAATCACCCTCATTAGGTCAATTATAGAATATTATGTCTAAAATATATCACTGATGAAATTCAATTAAAATATAATATAATATATTCTTCTAAAAAATTATAAAGTAATCAATTTTTGACAATTACTCATAAAAATTATACCATATAAATTCCATGTAAAACATCTTAAAAAATTAACCCCTTGTTTTGATAACCCCTTTTAAAATAATTATTAGAAAACATTTCCCTTTACATTGAAATATATATTCCCAAATACATTCCACTGTAAATATGAATAAAAAACTATCTGATCCCATAATTAAAATATATAAGATATTACATTAGTACTCGTTAGACAATGGTATCACCAAATAAAACATTTCTTAAGCTGAATAAACCTTTACCGAGTTTTAGACTAACTAAAGTAGATTACATTTATAGAATGATAATAATTCAATTAAAAAAAGTTTTTGTAATAATTATAAAATATAATAACAACACTCGGATGTAAAAGAACAAAAAATATATTTCCCACAATCTAATCAATCAAGATCCCTAATGAGTATACTTCATTTTATTCAATCTATGATCATGCCAATTTTCCTAATCTCATTAAGAAACATATTCATCCACAAAAACCATTGAATTTAAAATTAAAACATTGTTTATTAATTCACATAATCAGATAAAAGTTGATAAAACTCATGGAACAATGAAATATTATTGAAACTATTATAACCATGGTGAGATCTACTCCCAATGCACACTAGTTCTAATGATGTATGATACAACTAATTGATTTAATGAAATAAACCAAAATAATTTACCCAATTTTACCAAAATAAATTTTTATATACTCAAATAAACAAACCTCAAGCTTAACGGTGTGAAATAGTGAGAATTCTTCCTCCATTAACTTTATATATTCACTATTCATAAAATAAAAATGTTTTTAATGAAATTTCACCATGTTTTGGTGGGATATATTATAGGATAACTAATAACTCCACCTCAGATTATTGTAAATAAGATGAAAGTAATAACATGGTAGGTTGGGGAATAATCTAAATTTATTTATCATAATAAATCATACATGGAATAGTTGAATTAATGGAGGAAGAAAGGAAACAGGGGAGGGAGGAGGGAAATTATATACAACAACATATACTCATCTAAGTGAGTAACCAACCATGTGGTTTAACATTAACAAAATAGGAAATTACTCATTTAACACTAATTAAAGAAAAATATATGTGGGCATTTTTTGTTATCTAGGGGCCCATATGGTAACTAGAGGAACACCACTAGTTAAATAGTTCCCAAACAAGGGGGACATTCCCACAAGTTTCGCCAATGTGTACCTATTGGTACTAGATCAAGAACATAGTGTCTAGTACTACCAACTCTAAATTATTTATAATAAAAATTCCTAAAAATATGATTTGATTATTTTAAAAAAAATATACCCCTCTAAACCAAAATATTATACATTTAAATAATTATTTACCAATCCTCAATCTAATAAAAATAATAAATTTCAACGTCAACTAAGAATTAAATCAATAATCTATATACATTCATTTCATTATACAAACACATGATTTTAAGATACATTAAAAACACTATGAGATAATGTGTCTCATTCTTAACAAGCCTTGTTAATAAGTATCCCACAAATTCCAATCTATATCAGTCATTAATTCATAGATAGTGCCCAATGTTTTTTCCCAATGTACTCTTGGTGATACCACCATATAAATCCCACACTCACATGTACAATTCACATTAATTCATGCTAACATATCGTTGGGGGTATCCTTAATGATTTTATGATCATAATAACCTTACTATAATAATTTTAATCCAAATCCTTCATTCACTTATTTATTACCAAGTTGTATGTAAGTTTTTTAGAATCAGGACAACGATTTTATTGAATGTGTGGTTTATTGTTGTCAAACAATGAAAGAGAAGAAAAGAAATAAATTCACTTATTAAATTATGTAAATTTGATTCATAATCATAAGTAAGTGATCAGACTAAAATTTCTTACAAAATACCATGAGCTTGAGACAAATATTTTTTGGAGAAAAGGTTCATTAGACTCAACTTTGGCCTGGAATGAATATTCAATCATAACAAAAAAGTGAATTTAAGTCTGAATGAATAAGATGAAAATATGATGATGCATTTTTTATCTTTAATTTCTAATAAATCACATGTTTTTTTCGGGAAAAATAAAACAAAATCCTTTTGAAGGAAAGAGGGAGAACAAGTTATGTCAATAATATTGGAAAGAACGATGTTTCTCGAAGGATGAGAAGTTACAGTACTTCACAATGATTACTGGAATATTCTATTTAAATGTTAAACATATTAAAAGTCCTGAAGAAGTCATAATACATGATGATGTTTTTGGAAGAAGTAAATTTTTGATGATAAATTATTTTAGTCTGAGTTCATCTTTGTGAGAACACCATATAGAGATTTTTCCTATCATGTGGGAAGGTTTTTCAGAACATGAGAAGATGAAGATTTTAGTTTTCATTCAAACCAATCTAAAATGGAAAATAAAAATTCTGATATAGATGATAATTTGTACTATAATAAAAAAAGAAAGAAGTTGTTGAAGTCGATGTTGCTGACACTGGTTCATCAGATGTGGTTTTCTCCAGTTTATTGAAGTAATGTTGACAGTGATCATTATACACATTAAGAAATCATAGGTAGAAAAGATTATTTTCGATGGGAGTTTTTGGGACTGAGGAAATTGGTGAAGGTGTGGAAGGTTTTTAGACCAATATAAAGTTAGATAATATATCAACCAACAACATATTCTACCATTCTCATTAAGAAAAATAAGTGTGTTTTTTCAATTGGTACAGGAGAAAATAAAAGCTCGGTTTTTTTGTATTAATTGGGTCACAAATCATTAGATTAACAATGAAACTATTTATCAAAGTATAGAAGATTTTGATCTATTAGACATGGTAAGAAACCAAAAACCTCATCATATGTAGGATCATCATTATGACCAAAATAAGAAAAGAATAATTTTTCATGATGCTACAAAAGTGTCGTCATGGGGAGGTAGATGTTTGAGAAAATGTTTATTTTGATGAAGTTGGAGCAAATGATAAAGTGTTTCTAAATATTTTCATGAATCTTTATATGTTTCCCCTATTATTATATAAATATAAATGGTGACTGAAGTCCAAAAAAGTATAATCAATGATTTTGGAATAATGGTTTAAATGTTTCATGTCATTCATGTTTGTTCGGTGCCTCGAAAGAACATTTTGCTTTATCAGTTGGTACGGTGCATCAGAACCAGTTGATTGTGAAATATTTTGTTTTTACAAAGTATCAAAATGGGATGTTTGTTAATTCTTATAATCATATTAGGATAACACGGAATTTTATTTTTTTAAAAAAAATTATGAAAAGAACATTTAATAATTTCATTCATCATAATTAGAAAATCTGAAGGGAAATGAGAATTAGAATTAATTTTTTGAAGAAAATATTAGACATATATGATTCTTTACAAAAATTCAATAATATTAAACAATATATAATAAGAGTTGAGAATCATTTAAAAAATAAAAAATTCACCACAAATCCAAGGGGAATTTAGGATTCGGTAAATTTGGTTAAGTGAGAAAAAATTTCACATTCCTACCCAAACCATATTTCAGGCACCTATATAAGGATTAAGTACTTTTAACTTTATAACATGGATGAAATTTTCAAGAGAAAATGCAGAGCCTTAAATATTTCAAGAGAGAGGTAGTTTTTTGATAGATCAAAACTGAGGTTATTATCCAGAAAGATCTAGTGAATTTGAATGGACAATATCATATTAAGATGATTATTGTATTAGGATGGATCATTGGACTAGGAATCTGATTTTGATTCTATAATGAGGTAGTAGTAATTCATATTGTTTAAATGGTATTCTGGTTGAGTATTATGTTATCATACTGAGTAATTAGACTGAGAAAATCAAATAAGGATATTAACTGTGTATCATTACGAAGTCTAAAAAGTTATTACCTTATGCAGGTTAGGAAAGTAAATATTTTTTTTTAATAAAATATCTTGAATTTTTATGTAGAATTACACTATAATATTGGTATGCACATTGTGAATGTTTCATAACATTGTAAAAAATTGTATTACATCATTTCATGCTCCTTGAAGCACATGAACTATTTTATTAAACATAATGCTACACAATTTTAAGGGAATATCCTACATGTTGTATCCACACCAAAGTATTTTTTGTAGTTTATTTTCTTCATTTGATTATATAAAAACAATACCATGTATTTAGATACTCTTATTGAGTATTAATCTTTTAAAATTCTTGAGATCATGTTGATGTGTGATTGTTTTTTAGTAAGGTAAAAATCATTTACAAGGGTTGAATGTTTTTTAAAAAATTTAGGAAACTTAAAATAAAATGATATCACGGATTCACCCCCTCCCCCATCATAGTGATACATTGATCCTTCAATACATTCTCAATTGGTATTATAGTGAGTGTTTCCTTCATTCACTCTTTGATGATGTTTCAAATAAAATTATTTATGGAGAATCTGAATTTTATAAACTGTAATGAGATTCCAATCATCAATGAAATAAACTATCATACCTACAAAGTTATAATTTTCCCTATCTTATACATATTTTTTATGATGTTCTTGAATCTTAAATAGATGGATTGCATCTTATTAATGAAAATATTCATCTCTAATCAATTGACAAGATTAATCTTGATAATGATTTAAGTGACAAGAATGGTTTACTCGCATCATATTTTATAAGTGATTTTCTTAGAGTGAAAGGTGATTCCACCACTATAGGTGTCTGAAAGAAGCTGAAAAAAATTATGAAGGAATTGAAAAATAGAATAATGAAATATTAAAAATACATAGATTGCAGGATAAAGATCTCAATATGTGTTATTATGAATCTTTTTGTGACATATATATTAGGGTGAATAAAATTTTCCACACTATCAAATGACTCAGAGAAATGATAGAAGATTCTACTATTGTTCAGATGGTCCTGGGAATTCTTCCCAACAAGTTTATTACAAATGTTTCTTCATTGGATGATATAGATCCTGAAACATTGTCTATGTATTATATTCATAGCACTCTTATTACTTATTAAATGATAAGAAAAATCCATTTTAAAGGGAAAAAAGTTTTATAATGAAATTATTTTCAAGGATACCAAGAAAAAAATATTTGGAAGAATCTTAATGAAGATTATAATGGTGACTCTTATTCAAAAAATGAGTTATGTAAAAATAATGATGAATTTTTATCGTTGTTTTCTAAAAATTATAAAAGAGTTACAGTACATATAAGGAAAAAATTCCCACAATATGTTTTAATGTTGAGTAATTGGGAACACTGCGACTAATTTTCTGAGAATAAATAATGAGGCATAAAGTGTTGAAGATGATAGATGATAGAGAATATCATTGAAGAAACAAAATGGTAAGGATAAATCATATTTCAAATGTAAAGGTAAAAAGTTTTCCAACTATTAATAGTGAATATTTTTGTTTAAATATTATTAAGAATAATAAGAAGAATTTGAATATGAATAAACTAATGATCATGTGGGTGAGAATAATTTTATTTCAAATATTATCAATGAAGAAATTGAATGTAGTAGTTCTGAATAATAATAAAAACAATTATAATTTCTTCTTACGGAATATTTGAAAGAATGTTTGAGAGGGATTGGGGGCTTGATAAAGAAATCAAGAAGTTTAAAAAAAATTCCTCAAAAAAATAAATAATATTTTTTTAATTAGAATGTAATGTATCTAAAAGACATTAATTATTTCAGGAAATATCCTTAAAATGAAAATAATCATAATGAACATATGTAAGTTAAGCTGAAATTGAAATAAGAATAAATGGAACATTTCCAATGAATTATTTCAAAAGATGAACTGAGGATTAAAAGATTCATGAATTCTATTTCTAATGTTGGTGAAATCTCTAATAAGGATAAACATGAGAAGGATAAGACATTATATTCAATGTTTGAAAATAATTTTTATCTTTTTTATTTAAAAGATTAATTATGGGAACATTATGTATGTGTCCAAGGCCGAAAATTTTTAGAAACCATAAGTTTCCACAAATACTCAGTATGATGATATTTATATTACTTATTGTTCTGGTTACTCTTAACTGAAAACTGAGCTAAAAATAAGATTCTATTTGATAATATGAATGTTGGTGGTCATAAAAATCTTATTAAGAAATATAATACAATTTTTTATAATCAAGTTCAAAACTACTGTCAACATGGAAGTTTTAGAGGAAAATGTTCTTCCTATGGATACTACTCGTATTATGGTGGATTCATGCAATTGAAAAATAGGTGTTTTTTCAACCAACAACATTTCTACTATTATACAAAGTACAAAAGGCCCATGTTTATGGAAATTTAATTCCCTCAAAGGAAAAATCTTGAGAATGATGTTCTAAATAAACCTAAGAAGGTTGGTGTAAAAATTAAAAATAGGACCCAACCTCTAAAAACTATTTATGATTGATGTGAAAAACCTAGACACTACTCAGAAGTTTTTTATTACCATTACAACAAAATTTTGTTAACAATTATCAAAAGCCAAATGATCTGAAATATATGGGTTTTAAAAAATCCCTTATTACAGAACTTCTCTCAATGCTACAAAATAAGAATATCCTTAGATATAGACCATGGGTGTTCTTCACATATGAAAGGATACATAAAATTGTGGATGAATTTGAGAGGCTTGATAAATAGAACAGTGACATATGGAAATGATGAATTTCAAAAATCAATGGTTTTGGATAAACCATCAGTGGGGAAGAAAATTTGAAAAATAAGAAATATTTGTTTTTTAATGGGATTAAACACCCCATGTTATGTGTTTCAATACATTGCGGTGAAGGTAAAATTTTAATTTTTAGAATAATTGGGTTTTTTTCTAAAAGTGTGGAAGATTTAAAAATAATTAAAAGATGCCAATGTACAAATGAAAACTTGTTCCTGGTTGGTGAGGATAAAAACACTTACCACATAGGCATGGTGGAAGGGAATCATTTTTGGAATAAAAGGATATGATATATGTTCCATAGAATCATGGGAAAGTTATTAAAGTGAGATGGTGTTTGGGGTATTCCTAATATATCATGAAGAAGAGATTGGTGTCGGATTATTTTTCATTAGGAAAGGTTAATAAACTCTTTGAACAAGAAATCATACATTTGGTCAAAATTAACACTATATATTATTCATTATGATATCTATGGGAATATGAAAAAAAACTAAACTCATGGAGATAAGTACCTTATTACATTCATTAATGACATTACTCAAATTACATGTGTTAAGTATTTGAAACATATGTATTATGGTCTGAAAATTTTAAAAACTTTTAGAGAGAAAGATGAGAAGGAATGTGAGTATTCAATATAGATTTTGAGAACATACCATGGGGATGAATACAAAATGAATAATTTAAAATTTATCATAAAAATCATGGAATTCATCATGAGTATAGTAAATCTTACACTATTTAACCAAATTTTGTTACTAAAAGGAATAATATATTCTTGGCGAAAATGGGTTAAACTATGTTACTTGAACATGGTCTCTCTCATTAATTTTTGAGTCAACCAATGAGAACTAATATTTATATTCAAAACTAATGTTTCTGTAGTCCATGTTCTGATATGAATCCCTATGAAATGTTTTATTACAAACCACCATTTTTTAAAGAATTAAGATTTTGTGGGATTCTATTCTTTATATTAAAGAAAGGTGGAAATTTTGGAATGTTTGAGCAGAGGTGATGATAGAATTTTTCATAGCTATGCTCTAGAATGACGATTGTATAGATGCTTAAATAATGAAACAAGAATATTAGTTGATGTTTTAATGTGTAAGGTATTGAAATAGATAAGGAAGTTTCTAATGAAACTTATGATGATAGGGATGATAAAAAAGATGAAATAATATATTGTAATAGGTATGATAATCAAACTAACAATGGTAATACTTCTCCAAAAAAATAATCTAACTCATCTCTTTCATGTGATGAGCATAAATTTTGAAATTATCAACCCAGTATAATGAATTCAAGTGGAAGCTCATGATATAATTAGTGACCATCAATAAATGTTTCAAACTAGAATATCATCCAAAACTATTACACATACTTCCCTATATATAAAAATTGAGGCAAAAGATGTGAATGATGATTTTGAGAACCCAGAATGGGTTTAGGCTATAAATAATGAGATAGATCATGTGGAATTGAATGATTATTGGGAACCTATACCTTTACCAAATTAAATGAAATTATTGTTAAAAAATTGGTTTTCTAGATCAATGTGAATGAATATGGTGATCTGATAAGAAACAAGGCATGATTAGTGTGAAAATGTAAATTAGAGATTGAACTCATTTATTATGATGAGACTATTACTTTAGTGGAAATGTTATAAATAATAAGAATCATTCTTGCTACATTTGAACAAAAAAATTAAATAATTTTCTAGATGGTTATGAAATTTGTAATTTTTAATTGTGTTCTTGATGAGGAAGTTTTCATTGAACAACCCTGTTTCATTGTTATTCTGAATAACGAAATTTCTGTGTTCAAGATAAGTAATGCCTTAAATGGAAAAAATGGACATTGGGATAATTTCATTTCATGTTTGATACATGATTATGAAACATTATTTTTATAAAAGGAATGGTTGATATTAATCTATATATTAAAAAATGTATGGAGTTTTCCTTTATCATAATTTTTTATGTTGATGACATTATCATCGTTTGGAATGATGAACACATTTCTGAGAGATTTGATAAAGATATGAAACAATTGTTTTATACTTCCATGTTGGTTGAAATTAAATACCTAATTAGGTTACAAAACCAACAAAAAAAGAAACAAATATTTGTTTTTTACGAAAAGAGTAGTATGTAACTTCTTAAGAAGTTTTGAATTGAACATTAGAAAGTAGTTTCCACACAAAAATCAGTGGGATCTAAGTTATCTTATGATTGTGATAGAAAAGAATTTGATAATGAAGAAATTTTAAAGCTTATTGTATGTTTAATATATTTAACAGCCTCAAGACCTGACATTGTTTTTGTTTTCACCATATGTGCAATATATCAGATTTCTCTAAAATAATTACATCTATTTCTGAGAAAATAGTCAGCAATATCAAAGGAACAAAAAATATTATAATCAAGTATGATATTATATAATTTATTGACTTGTTTGTGTATTACAATGCTGATTGGGAAGGAATTGTTGATAATAAAAAATCCAAATCTCATGGATTTTTCATTACTGGGAAGACTTCGGTTTGTTATCATAAAAAGAAATAATGTCAAATAAATCATGTCATGATTGAAGTTAAGTTTTTTTCTACCAATCAAGCTAATAATTAACATATATGGATAAAAGGTGTGTTAGAGTAATTAGTGATGATGTGAGGTTACCCATTATCTTGGGTTTTGATAATCAATGTGATATCAAACTTACATGAAACTAGATAAACATTATCATTAAAAACATATTTATATCAAATATCATTTCTACAAAGATCTTGGAGAGAATAATGAATTTAATATACAGTGTGCTCCAATATGGGAACAAGGTGTTGAAATTTACAAAAAAAACATTACAAAAGGAACCTTTTCATAAATTGAGGTTGAACATGGGCATCCAACCTATTTTTGATCATGGTTAATGTATATTTTTATTCCTCTCTCCCATATTGTCATTAGATATTGTTATCAAAGGGGAGAATTTTTTCATAAACCTATTTGTTTTTATGCGATAAACAGCTTATGGATTCTTTTAAATCGGATGAGTTTTGGGTAAGCTTGTGATTTTAGCTTATGATTTTATGAAATATTCTATAATTTTTTAATTTTTGTTTTAGGAAACATTTATTTACAATAATGTGAAATAAAAAAAGATTGGGGTGATTATATATATGAAGAATAGAAAAAGAGGATTCACGAGTCACTAATTTTTGATTCCAGGGTTTTTCTATCAATGATTCTTGTTTCCTACCACAATTCAGATTATATAGGATTAGATTTTTAGGTTATTTAATCCATCTATTGAGGTAAAAATGTTTATTTATTTATGAATCTTGGTTGACATAAAAATACAAAGGGGGTAAATTGTTAGAACCATGTTGGCCAAATGTTTTTTTGGAAGATGGAAGATGTTGGTATTGAAAAAGATATTTTTTTACAAAATAAAATGGATGAAAATAAATCAACTCACTTTTTAAAATATTGTCCTCAGAATCACAATCATAATCTGGTGATCAAACTCATATTTATTAATAAACTATATTGGATTGAGAAGAATGTTTCTAGAAGAAAAGGTTCCTCGGAATCACCTTGGTTACAGAATGAACATTACATCATAATAAGGTATAAAATTAGAGTCTAAATGACTCTAGTAAAAATATGATTATACATTTCAGATCATGATGTTATCATAAATTATAATTTTTCTAAAGAACATTTGATGAAAGCTGTATAAAGTAAGGGGGAGAACAAGTGTTACCCATCACATTGGAAAGAAATTTTTTTTTGAAGGATGGAAAGTTAAAATATATCCTAATGTATGACAAAAGACACTATTTAAATCTTAGATGTATTCAAATCAATGATGATTTTATGACAAAAACTTAATTTTTTGGATGAAGGATGTTTCTAAAGATGAAGATTTCAAGACTCAGTTCAATGGTGTGAGAACATGAGACTCAAATTTTTCTATATGATGGGTTGGTTTTTCAGAACATGATAAAGGGAAGATGTTGGTTTTCAGCCAGAAAAATAATTCATAGCATGAAATATATTTAGAAATAGTTTGATGTGTATTGTAATCAGAATTGGATAGAAGTTTATGAAGCTAGATCTACTGACATAGGTTCATCATATGTAGTGTGCCACCAATCGTTGGAGTAACACTAAAAATGATCATCAAACATAGTAAGAGATCATGTCAATAAATTATTATTCTCATTGGAATGGTTAGGAACAAATAAACTAATGAAGTATTGGTAGTAATTAGGACAAATAATTAATTAGATCAGAGATCAATCAACAATATAGTCAACCACTTTCATCAAGACATATTGTTTTTAGTTTTTCAATTGATTAAATAGAAAAGAAAAACTCAATTTTTTATCAATTGGTTCTTGAATAATCTGACTAACGATGACAACATTTATCAATGTTGAGCATAGGTAGATCCACCAGAATCAAGATGAAATTGATAAACTCATTAGACATTGTATAATTGGGATGAGAAAATTTAAAAAAGATAATTGTTTCTTTCATCTAACAAATTGTTTTCAACGGGATCTCAAATCTTGAAAAAGTGTTTTTAAAGATGTTAAATTTGATTTTGTAGTGTTTCTATGGATTCTTGAAAATAATTATAAATTCTCAATATGTATATGGAAAAATAAAATGTCAATAAATTATAAACAAGTATCAATAATTTTTTTGGTTTTAATAGTTAAATGTATTATATCTTGCAAGATGGTATGGAGAATTATAATCATCTTTTGAATTATGAGTCTGTACAGAGCATCATAATATGAAGATATTTATTTCTATGTTCATATGGGGCATTGGATTGGATGTTTTGTGATTATTATAATCATAATGAGAAGACATCTTATTTTTATATTTTTTTTAAAATGGTATTGATAAACTTATTTTATAATATGCTTTTGTTGTAATGAAAAAATATAAATGGATATCAGAATCGGAATAATGTGTGTGTGTAAATTCTAAATAATAGCTAAAGTTGTAAGAATATAGAAAGGGTTTGGTAATAACTAAGAAAATTTGATAATCATAGAAGAAGTCAATAATGCATCAAAAATTTATGCATATTTGATTATTCCAGAAATTTGGTTGAGTTGTAAAACATTTCAAAATACCACCCAACCCATATTTGGCATGCCTATAAAATGGAAAGGTACTTTGTACTTTCTGAGAAAGTAAAACCTATAAAGGTAGAGGGGGAAGAACTGATTATTTCTAGAGAAAATGGGTCTTCAAATTGAGCATACCTGAGGATGTTTTCTTGAATGAAGATGTAAAGGGGAAAAGAGAAGATCATATTAAGTTGATTATAATATTGGGATGGATTATTATACCCAGAATCGGGATGGGATTTTTTAGATTTTGGTAGAATTATTTCATATTTATTTCATCATTATTCATGTGTTGTATTATTTTATTGGACTGAGCAATTAGACTAGGAATATTGGACTGATAAATCAGACTGAGTTCCAATAAGATGTCTAGGAAGTACTTACCTATTGTAGGGTATGAAAGTGATTTTTTTAAAGAACATATTTGTGAACGTTTACAAGTAAAGAAAGTAACATGTTGGGAAGAACTATGTGAAATTTTCATAACTTGATACATATATTCTTTGACATTATTCTGTGATACATTAAGTGCATGTTATTTTTTACTAAAGATTGTGCTACAAGAGTGTATAGACATATAATACTTGTTTTATCATAAAAATGGATAGTTTTCTAGGGAATTGTGTGGTATTGGATTGTTTCCAAATGATACCATGGACATAGAGACTCTTGTTGAGTAGGGAACCATGTAAATTCATGTGTTCATGTCGATATTTTATTATTTTATTTTCGTCAAGTAATCAACTCTTTAATAGTTTTATAGTTTTCTTTAAAAATTAAGTAATCATAAAAGAAAAATACATCATTAATTTACCCCATCCACCTATCAGTGGTACATTAATCATTTTTTGTATTCTCAGACTATCTCACATCATAATTTCTATCACACAAGAACCCTACTCACACCCATAAAAACCCAATATGGGTATATGAAAACCTGATGACCCTAGAACCACGATGATATAAACAAATTATGTATTATGTAACTGCATGTTATAAAAACATATTAATGAAACACGATCTCACCTAATAGTGCTCCCTCTTATCTAAACCAAAAATTGAATATTCACTCAAGTGATATAATCCACAAAATAATAAAATCCCATATTAAAAAAAGTAGACTCTCATAAAAAACCAATCCATAAATTTTAAATCATATTGATCTATCAAATCAATTATAACTCACATAAGGAACAAATTGGTCACAATTATCAAGACTCTTAATAAAATATAATAACTATAGTAATTTGACCCCATGTTTCTTATTTTTTTAAACCCTGATTAAATCATTTTAGACACACCAAAACACACCCATGTTTTCTTCAAATCCTCCTTTTCATCAAGGGGTTATCAATAAAAGAACAAATTATCAAATTTCAATATTGTTGGAAACTTTTTAGAAACCCACTACCATTTTAAAATTGTAATTTGAAATTAGTTTTCATGTTCCATTTTTGTTAATTTATTAATAACAAAAAAATCCATAATTTTCTAGCCATGTATTTAATTTTTGAAAAAAGATTATAAAAATGATGAAATGTTAGACAAAAGTTTATTTCCAAAAATATTATTTAACATAAAATCACCATTTTATTAGAAATACATGATCTGTATATGATATTTAAATTAAAATAGAATTTTAAAATAATTTTAGATGTATATAGTTCCACTATGCTAGTTTAATTGAAATATTTAAATTCTTATCAAAATCCAAAACATCCAAATTCTATTTCCATATACAAGCTACACTAATATGGTCAAATCTCAGATAAATATGGAAACTGTTCTAATAGATATTAACATTCATTAAGTATATAAATATTATGATTCATGAAAAATCACTAATTGTAAGGCAATCTCATTTAACCCTCATCAATCGTTTAAAACATTTCATGTACTATAAAAACTCAATCAAACTAGTGTGATTACTCATTGAACTGTATTTACCCTAATGAATTTCATTTTAATGAAATCTATGTATTCTGTGTATGCTAATGATTTACCTTCTATGTTGAGACATCATATATTCTACTATAATTCACCTTTTCCCAACTAAAAATAAATGTTGATACTAATTTTTAATTTTCCAATCCCAGTAAATGTAAATAGTAACTGAGATAGGTTTTTACTAACATCACACATGCCTCCCAATATAGAAAATTCTACCAACTAGCAGTAAGGGCCTGACGAACTCATGGGAATCAATGCACCTAAATATAACATCCAAGGGGTATTCATAAACGCATCCAAAATTTAGCATGAATCTTTTATATAAAGAACATACTCAATGTCTATATATATATAAATGGTACCAAGATGGTGACCTTTAGTTATAGGCTTCCAAACTATACTTAATCCTACTGACCCAACCCAACTCGAATAGGTTTGTTCCGATTATTTGTGGGGTATAGCCTAGTTTGGTTTATTAATGTCTATTTAAGGTTAGTTTTTTTCAATAATAAAAACATTAGGCTCGTAACCCTTGTCGAGGTAGGTGTAGTTTTTCTCAACATTCAATCATGGTGGTTTTATTTAATGCACAGTCATTAACATTGTATTATCATTGACTATCTTTAATTGAATCTCACAACATATCCCCATCTATAATTGGGTACACACATTCTTTCAAAAGTTAGGTGGTCACCTAGGTTTTCAGACACGATGTAACTTTGGTCCCTCCATTGGTCAATCGATTGAGATGTTGGTCCCATCATAGTATTTTTGTGGGAATTATTTATTACTCTTTGACACTCTTATAAGTTTAGTATTTGTTCAAGAATCTATTCCTAATCCTGATATAGTCGTGGTTACCCAAAAAATGATTATGTTTTATGTCTTCCTTTGTGAAGAAGATTGGGGTATTATTATTGAATCCATCTGCATCTATATGAGGTTCCTCTTATGTTTCCTATAAATGAGTATATTCTTATGTGAGAAAGCCATATATCAAATAGATTCATAATTTTCTTTTATTGTATCAAAGTAGTTAAAATTCTACAGTGGGTATTGAGAAATTATGAGGCATACTTCATATCCAGGTTATTGCTAAAATAAAATCACCGGTTGCAATTCAATCACATAAAGTTTAACATCAAACAGAAATGACTTATATAAGCTCTCTGAGGCACTTAATATTCATTCTCAAGTCTTAAGGGGACATCATACGTATCCCGATTATGGTGAGAATTTAAGTTGTCATGGTTTATTTGGTTTCTCAAGTCACCGAAAAAATATGAATAATGATTATCCCATGGGAATGATTGGGTCTCAATGGTTGAGGTGTCAGAGACATGAGAGGTCATACAACGAAGAGGGTTCCTATTAGAGTTGGTCCATAGAATGGCATCTTATGTATCTTGTTCATTGCAGGAGTCATAGTTTACATAGTTCATTCACACCATTGGGACTAGACCAAAGGTAGATTCCCTCCTATGGTTGAGGTTTACATCATTCTACTTATCAGGTATTACATAATAGAATTTCTTTGATAGGTGAAGATTCATTTTATGAATGATATGACTTTTACATATCCCTAAGACCATGTCATCTATTCTCAGTGTGAGAAACAAGTGATAAAAATTAGTCTGTATCATAGTGTATAGAAGAAGGGCTTATGTATTGGGGCAACCTTTAGGATGTTAATTATAGAGCTCGAGCCTTAGGGAGACATCCTATATGTCCTAGTTATAGAAAGAATCAGATTCATCATAGTTAAATCATTGGGTCACACACTATGAGGCTTACCACACATTGAGGATTAACTTATAATCTATAAATATCATATTATATCATGGGTCGGGGATTACACATTGAGGTGTATATTTACTAATAGAGGTGTGTGGTGGAGATTATGTGATAATTTATTATACCTTAGCCCACAAGAGCAATGATCAATTTGAGAATCCAAGTCTAAAAAATGATCATCTTCATTACTTATGGATGAGATACATATGCAATTGGACTACCCATGGGAGATTAATATAGATATCAGTTTTAGGGGAGGTTTCCTATGCAATCTGGATATAGAAGGAATTAGAGTCACTATAGTTCCCTTGATCATGTCTTATATACCGACGTTTCCCTGATAATTTGGGATTACACAATGATGATGGACAAGTTCGTCAAATCCTGGGATGCCATTTTAGACTATTCCTTTATTGATGCCCAATATGTGATGAATATTCACCCGACATGCCTTGATATCCTTCTTGAAGTGACATAGTGTGTCTTCCTAACATGTCCCAATACAACAATGTGATCCAGTTGATTTTTCTGCAGTACATCACATAATCTGGATGGAATGCTTGAATTTTTTTGTATGATCAAGACATGAATGTCTGATGGATATTAGAATAACTTGCTAGTTGATTATAGAATCTTTTGAATAATCTTGGAAGACATGTCCAGAACATGGCACATGATCTATCTAACTTTACCATGTGTCATTATAATAGATTTCTGACATACATGAAGGGTGTTGTAAGATTTAATTTGACATGACTCAGAGGTAGTTGCATGTGCTGGAGGAGATGTCTAGGGGTCATCATAATTCATGGATGACATGTTTGGTGGGAATCACGAGACCTAGATGGAATACCTAGAGGAAATCAAAAGACCCAGTTGTCCTTCCTGGGTGCTACCTCTATACTCATAAGACATGAATTGATGTTCCCATATAGTTTGGGTGACATGTCTAAAGAGAGTTTCAATCCTAGGAAGGAGATATAGGAGGGATTTGTGAGACATGGGTGGCATACCCATAGGGATCCATGGGACTTTGTCTGACATGTCTATATGTATTCTCATGATCCCAACAGTATGTCATAGGATTTTCATCTAATATGGGAAACATGTTTTAGTGATGTTGAATGTCTTTGGTGATTCATGTTATTTTCATGAGGATCATCATTAATGTTATTTTATTAAGTATTAGATTTTACGTCTTTGTAATAGACATTATATTACAAATTCCTTAGATTTTTTCAGTGTAAACTTGTATTAAGTATAACATGTTCTCATAGTATTGTAGGTTATCCTTCACATTTCCTACCCAAAATCCTTCTCTTGATTTATGGATGATCACATGATGATCATATGCATGTTTCATGATCACTCTAGCTATTTTCATTTATCTTACTTACTGTAAAACCTATCGTTTGTGAGAACATCCACACAGAAAAATCCACTCTGGTGCTTGGGTGTATCATAGTATTTGAATGAAATAGGAAAACCTTCAACTAGAGAGTTTTGGTGTATGTTTCACAATGGGTTAGTGGATTTACAGGCCTCTCCAGCCTTGTTTTTTTCACTTTACATGGAATATATCACACCTATCCATGATGGGGCCAGTGAAGGGATTCAGTCTCATGTGTCTTCGTGAGACATTCCCATGACTTGCATAGGGGGTTGTATGTTTTTCAGTGATCATGAGTCGATCCCATCAATTTCTCATTTATTGGATTATTTACAATTAATTGGTCCTTGTTGAATCATGTAGGAATGCTGTAGGACCTCTATATTGTCATATTGACATGTCCACGTGCCTTCATTGGATCAAGGAACATTTGAAAGGATTTTGTGTGATCTCAAGTGAATTTTTTGGAACATTCCATGAGGAAAGGATGTCTTTAAAATCATATATAGGATCAGTTATAAATAAATTAAATTCCCAACTAAGTCATGGTTCTATCACAAATCGATTTCTTAGGAGACACTTTGTATTCTGTGAGATACCCTATAAATTGGGGGTGGAGAGCGATTTATTTCTCCAGTGACTCATTCTTATAGAGCACTCTCACCTTGGTTCTATCGAATGACTCTGTCACAAGATAATTCTACAAGACCCAATCATGAGATCTTTTGTGAGCCTTCTTTCATGGGGACTATTCCATAAGGATCATATTTCTCAGGTTCCAATTCAAACTAACTACGAACTATATTTTTGAAATTATTAGAATTATGTCTGTGATGATTATTGATCATCTTAATGGTTCGGTGGGATCTGTGTGCTCAATCATATGATCCATTATATATCATGGGGCCTATATTCCCATGTTTGGGTCATGTGATAACGATTCTATGAAGTATCATGTGATTACACATTTACCTATGGTTTCAAGTGACTAGATAATCTATTCGGGAGTTAGGAGATTTGTGGATATCATATGTAAATCAAAAATCCATTACAGATTCATGAGATGTGCATGATTCTGCTAGATTATTATATATTTCATATGAAAAAATTTTAGTTTATTTCTTGGACATATGACACATAATTTTTACAAGATGGATCCCAATTATCATTAATGTTCCTCTAATGAGGCCAATCAAAGGGAAAAGATTTATAGAAACTGGAATGTAAACCCACTCAGTACTATGTGTATTATGAAAATGAGATTATATATTGGTTCCTCTCATATGAGCTTTAGGATTATCCACTATATCATCAACTCCCTCTATATGGGGTTGGTTTGCAATACGATGTTATCATACCATCATTAGATTCCAATCCTTTATCTTTCTAGGTGTTAACTTTTTCCCATTATATATCGATGACAATTGTTTGGATAGGTTTAGCTAACTATAGCTAAACCCCATGGTATGTATTATATGTTATAAAACTATTTCATGGTTCAAGATAGTTTTAATCCTTCTTATCATCTTATTTCTCAGAACTACTTGAGTATATTTTCATATTCACTAAATAATGTGTGTAGTTGTTGGATATATAAATAGGATATTCATCATGGAAGTAATTTTTATGATTAATGAGAATGGACCTTCATTGTTAGGAAATGTTGAATAAATTTTTCTGATCTTTTATATATGGTCCATATTTATGAGGAATTTTGGATTTACAAATTCTTTTCCAACTACCTGCCTAATATTATTTGTGCAATGATAAGTTATTGGTGACGTAGAACAAACACAATCCATTTGTACCGCGGTGAAGTGGAAATAAGTATATGGTACAGATACCAACTGGGCATGATTCCCCTTATTGGAGGGATGTATAATGAGTTCCTCTCTACTATAGATGTTTGGGATGATCCCTTTTAGGATCTAGTTTTAGAAAAGTAAATGATTTACATTATGATGGTGAAACTGAGGAAGGATCTAACTATTTGCTCACTAATCTATTTCAAAGATTGTATCAATATTTTCATTTATCATAGTAGGTCCATCGGTTCCCATCTTAGCATCTCAACTATATTTCTTTCTCGTATTGGGCCATCTTAAATGTTGAGGAAAATACTTCATGGGGGTACTGATTGAACTCGTAGTTCTCTCCAAGACTTAGCTGTGTAGGATTTATGGAGATATTTTTCAATAAATGGATTTTTCAATATAGAGATGCACATTCATGGATCTATGTCAGCAATTTGGTGATGGAGGAATGTCTTGAAGAAGGAAATAACCACAATTTTTCATCATTGGTTGTTAAAAATATTTACCAGCTCCCAGGCCACATTCAAAAAGGTATCATCCCCTACAGGATCAGTGATCCTTTCTGGATTTTCTTTGGTTGTATAGGGGTGAATATCCATTTTTTAGAACAAAAAAATTCCTCAAAGATCCCCAATACCATATCTCATACTATATATCTAATCATATTTGGGATTGGAACCATGTTTCTAAGTCTTTATAAAGTTAATTATTAATTTAGATGATTTGATATCTTTTATTTTACCCCTTACCATGTACCAGCTGGGCCGACTGTTTATAACAACATCAGATCCCATAAAAAAGGTTGTATATGGTCTCTTTTCAGGATAGGTTTCTTGTAGCTAGCATGGTTGAGCTGATCATCTACAAGACTTATAGACCTTATCATTTATCTCATCATTTTGGATCAACCCATAGTTATCTCCTCCTCCATTGGATGGAATATTATGATATAATCTCCATGGGGTCATTTTCCAGTTTTTTATAATGATGGAATTTGATGATATTAATTCCATGATCAATCTAATTCTTATAGATTCCCCCGCCTTCCTTACCTGGGATCATGAACAGGATTGGTTATCATCTTATCAGGATGGTGTTCTAAGCCAGTTGGTTCTTCCTGGTGATAGTTCATTTGCCTCATCAACCCATTAGTTTGACGTGATGATGGTCCTTTCCTCATAGAGAATTTTAAATGTGAATATTACTCCAATTTATATATGATTTCACTAAATGGATCTTTTGAAAATTATTTGTTTATGTCCATTATTCATTTATTCATGATATGCATGACATATGATTGTTTTGATATGTTAATTTACAATGATACCCATACCATTCCTAACCTCAAGTAAACATGAATACCCACAGTTTAATGTTGAATTTATAATATATTATTTTTTAGAAATGATCATGAGTTCACACCAACATGAGGTTCCGTACTAATAAATATTATCCATATATCTTGAGATAACCTTATTTGTAGAAGGATTTCTTGGGTAGGATATATTCCCCAGAGGGGAGGTGATCTTTATTTTTCTGAATCCGATGGTCTTGATGAGTATATCCTAATTTATTCTATGTCTATAGGGTGGGACTTACATGATTGTCTATTATTGAAGACTTGATTGTTTCCATGATGTTTTTTAGGGTCTTCTAGAATAAAACTTCAATTTTTATAGTTTAGGCTTTTTTTAGTTTTAACTTCTAGGGATTTAGGTTAGGGTCATTTAGCTTGTCCCTGAAATCAATTTATTTTATGGTATTTTATCTTGGACCATCAATAAATTTATTTATGGGCTTTTACATCAGACCTTTTGTTGCATTTGTTTGGTGTATTTTTTCTTATACTTGATCAATGATTAGAGAATATATTGAAGACATTATAGGAATAAACCATAACACAATAAGGTTATGGGTTCTTCTATGGTTTTTCCATGGGTTATAATGATCATAAATCCCTTTTTATTGAGTGACACATTTCATTGAAGACCATAGGTGAATATACATGAGTTAAAGGTATACATGAATAGTCAAGAAAAGGGTCCCTTGAAGATGAGTATCCTTCCTAATGGATATGAATGATATATGGAGGAAATATTATTTGAGGGATAAATACTAGGCATTATAGGTTCACTTGGATAGTTGGAGCATGGATGATCTAAGTCATAACAAAAAATTCTGAGTCCGTGAATAAGGGATGGAGAAGACATTCTGAGGATAACATGTAACACTCTATGGTACCGAGATAATCCATGGAGTTCTTAGGGCTCCCAAGGATTAATTCTTAATTTTTTAATGAGGATATTATTTTTGGGCGACTCAATCCCTTATGCATTGTTATCATTGTCAAGAAAAATATTACAACCACTCTTTTTGAGGGACTCGAAATATATTTGAAGAGTCTAATGTCTAGATGAGGAGGTTGGGTATAGGGGAAAATATATCCAATAAGGATTCTATCACCCAAGGTAAATTTGTCTCATATATTGTAATATAGAAGCCCTATTCCAAGTGTTTTGGATTCCTGAAATATGCGCCTTCAATGGTTCGAGAATGGAGTCAAACATTCCATATTTGAGAAAGAGTAGAAAACACAGTGATGTACCACTAATTATGTCAATTTATATTAGATAGATTGGTACATGGATTTAAAATCATGATAAAAAGTGCTCGGATATGGAGTAAGATATGGAAGAATCATACCATGAATGACCCAAAACACATTGGTTTGATTGGTTCTGTCACTGATATATCCGGAATCAAAAGGATTAGAAATCCGTTTTTGAGAGGGAAATACATGGATGACCTCCATAGGTGCATATGTAAGATCCATAGGCATGCCTGAATAGTCTAGAAAAATGGTTTCCTTGATGCCTTGAATCCTTTCTAGGGGACCTAACAGGTTTTTTTGATCCAAGGCACTCAAATCATGATGTTTTTTTTGTGGAAAGTATATTATTCAAGTGGGATCTAGAAACCTAAATGTTATTTCCCCACATAGAGAACACATTATTCTATAAATTATATTTTAAAAAATATTACTCTACATTTTTCATAAACCAGGGGGACTAGTGTACATAGATTTGATTTTAGTAGGGATAAAATTTTGATCCTATTAACTTTATACCTTATTCTTTTTCACCCTAATTTTTTCCTAAACTATATAGATGAAGAGTTTAGTGAGTTAATACTTGAATTTTCTTAGACATCCCTTTTCATGTTTTTATCCTAACATGTTTTATATCTCTTTATATAGTAGCATAAGGACTTGTGATTTCGAATATTATAAGATAGATTTTAAGGTTTTATAGCTTTGGCCAAAAGGAATGTAGTTTAAGGCCATGAAAAAAATAGACTTAATATGTAGGAATATACAAAAGATCCCATTTAGGATTCCCAGGGTCAAGAGTTCCCCATCATCCTTCAGATCATGAGATTAAAATGTTTTAAATAATGGATATAGTTCAATGTGTCCTAGGTAATTATATGAGACAATTATAACTGGATAATTTTATATCACACTATTGTGTTGAGTTCTTCCATTGTGATATAATGGCGCATAGGGGCTGGAAATAACTTTTTATAGAGTGACACATTTGTATGATGACCATAAGAACATTTGAATGATCCATTGTAATAAACGATTAGTCATTAAAAGGGTCCCTTAATGGTGGGATTATTTTCCAAGGTCCATTGAAGGTTTCAGGAAACCTGAAGAACATCATACATGAAGTGTGGATTCTATATTGGGTGCTTTAAAAGTTGATTAAATCACTTATTATACTAGATTCTCAGGGTAAGGTTCTTATTATACTTTTATTGGATATGAAAAATGTGAGATGGTATTCCCATTTATCATCATGCAGTTGGGACATTTTTCGTGTATTTTAACATCATGTGGTAATGAAATTCATCATTAATTTTATCATTATGCAGTGAGGATGTTCTTGATGTGTATTTTTAATGTCACGAGACCAAGATGTGTTACTTGAAGTTTAATGTCATATTATAAGGACATGGGAACTGATGTGAAAAATATTTTCATGATATATTATGTCCGCAATAAATCTGTAAGTAGATCTGGATCATATGTTGGAAAAATGATCTAGTGTAACTTGGACCCTAGGATGTTGGGGTGCATTTCATATATTTTTTTACACTTCGGCCATTGATTGTAGATATAGATTTCATAATGTTCCTATGATGACAATAACCAAGACACATAAAGTTCTTGGATAGGAAACACTCGACACATGTTAAACTAGTACACAACAGTGGGAATTAATTCTGTTGATTGTTATATTTGGGCCCAGGATTGGAGCTACCGGCGTCAATATATATACTATAGTTATAAGAATCTAGCCACATGTAGTTATTTAATAAAAAATACTATATTGTTCTAGATCATGCATAATGGTGGGCATTGTTTCTGTTTATTTTTGTAGTTGGGACCAGGATTGGAGATACAGGTGTCACTATGTATCCTTTAGTAATAGGAATCAAGCCATACTTGGTTATTGAGGAACTATATAGTCTAACATAATGTTCCAAGGATTTCGGCTTCCCAATGTGATAAGGGGGATTTTCAAAGGACCCATGGATATAAATTAGGGTTTAACTACATATCATATGGTCATAGAATTCGAGCCAAATTTTGTTCTTCAGGAATGAATTCCCTAAGAAAGTTTGGCATATACACCAAGTGGTGTAATTTTAATATTTTCCATGAATGGACTTGGTATTAAAGACCTTCCCATCACTACATATCACATAATATGAAAAATCAAGTAATTCATTGTTCTTGAATTCAAGATTTGTAGTAAACCTTGACTAGCAATGGTGGTCCTCTAGGGTGAGGTCCATAAGAATGTATAGTGTTGTGCCATTCAAGGAACATCAATAATAAAGTTTAATATAATGTGGAAAGGGCTCATGGTATTCCTTATATATTATTCCATTAAATACTATGGTGATCCAATTTCATGATTTTATGCCTTGACTATGTAGGGAATCCCTTACATAAATTCATAATCTCATGTGATCTATGCTTAGTGTGAGACACAAGAAATGAAAATGGGTTCTCTCACTGTGTATAGGAAATTAGGTATAGGACATGGGTATTTCACATCATGTGTTGTATGGATAATTATATAGGATCAATGTATTCTTATTTATCTAATGAAAATGAGAATCAATCGATTTTTAGTTCAAAAAATACCATTTGGTTTACTATCATGTGGAATGGAAATTAGTCATGTTGTTTCACTTCTTGTGGTAAGGACATGGATCACCTTATGTGAAGGAAAATGGAGGTTGTGGATAAAACCAAAACCAGAGGGTTGGGTGTCACTACCAATCATATAATAGAAGGAATAAACCCACGTGTATTTCGTGGAAGGTTAGATTACCTATGTGTATCTCGATCTCATATTGGGAAGGGTAATATAATCCTTCCTTCACATAGATATGGCTTTTGTGCGGTGAGTCGTTATTGGTATGGTGTTTTTAGTGAAGATTAACACCTTCCAGTGTGAAATTAATCCATGTAGATTCACATCATGCAGTCAGGATAGTAGTCATGTAGGTTATTGTATTGTAGTAAGGACAAGATGAAGCCCATAGTTTGATGTATTGTTGTTAGGAATACACTGTATAGTTTAATGTCATGAGGTTAGAATTTGAGACATCATGTAGTTTAATGCATTGATGTTGGGATATGAGGTGTGGCACAATCTATTATCTTCTTTCCAAGACGATCTTGGGTAGTTTAACATAAACCTTTCTGTATGATATATTTTCTTGATTATAGCTAAGAAAATTATTTATTAAGAAATATCACATTGGTGGTGGTATGATGTGCACCCCATCCATGGTTTCCTATAAGTAATATCCATTGTGATAGACCTTCTATGTAATTTAAGTCCCCTAAATTTTGTGTACCATCTGTACAGGACTATTCCCTAGTATCATTGGGTTTATATAATCCATCACCAATTCTCTAGGGACCAATTAATCGAGTAAAAAATTCTTATTAAAGGGTCGTGAAATGTTATTTTGATATACCTCCATGTTCGGTAATGTGCACAACCAATTTCATCAAGCTGATCCAATTCATACATATTAATTTCAAATTTCTTATCATGTGACAGCTATCAAAAAATGGATATTCAGAGTTATGATAGATGGACCTTCATTGCTTACACTTACTCAGTCCCATACACCAATGAGTTTTGAATTTCTTGTGTAATAGTATGTATGGAGGTATTGTATGCCCATAAATTATGAATTATCATGTCTGGAATGGACTTTTTTTCCTTGTTCACGTTATTCTAAATTATATATGATAGATTCATATTGAATGAATCTCTCTGTCTATTTTTCATTTCATGATAGTGAGATGATTAATTGGACTTAATATCATACTTCTAGAATAGTTTCATTATCTCCATAGATTAAAAGTTTGTGTTGTTTTACTTCACTATTAAGTGGGGGACCCCACACCTGGTAATGATATGGGACGTTATTAAAATGATAATGTTATTCTTCCTAAATAATTTGGAGGTATTCCTTCAACCCATTTGTAAAAGAATATTGTAGTTGTAAGAATGCACTAAAACTACTTTTATATGGCAGGGGGTATGGCCCCACAATATAAATTCCAAAAATGAAAAACAACCATTAATATTTAGTTGTATGTTGCAATTGTGTGGGATGATGGTTGACTTTTTAATGGATATTCCATGCATGAAATTTTTTAGTGAGTTCCTCAAGCCCTGTATCATGTTTTCCAATAATATCCCAACCTCTAGATATGATTGGAGAGTCTGGTCATAGATTTATGGGTATCACAAGATCCTGCATGGACTTTCTCAATGATAGAAAACTATATCCTTCTACTATGCATATGAGGAGGATTTCTTTAATTCCTCACTTGTAGGGGATTTTTTTCATTTGGAAAATCCAATAGGGTAAATTTCATTACATAGTACCGATTTTATTCCACTTCATCTTGGTCTATTGGGAGAATCTTGTTTTGGAGATAACCTATAGCGAATTCTCTTTTCAAACATGGTTATTATTTCATTTTATAGAGGATTTTTACTCATGAAGTTCTCCTCCTTGAGAATATCATTAGGGAAAATGGTTTGGTTTTTTTTGAGACCAAGGGAACTTTTATTTGAGAGAGGGGATTGGGAATTTTATTTGTTCTAATTTTATCAAGTATCAAAGCTATTATGGTGTGAGGAGAATAACTTTTGAGAGGTGTTATTTATAGGGGATGAGAGGGGTGTATTTTCATTATTTTGTTTATTGGTTTGTTATTTTTCCTCAAGAATATGAATTGGTTTAATATTATTACAAAAATATTTTTAAAATAATGAATGTGAGTTTGAGATATGGTTATTACATAATAAATGACTCAAGGATTATTTTATACAACCTATAATGTATACATACCATAAATCAATGTATTTTACTAATAAAAAAATTCATGTATTTAATAAAAAACCCAAAAATTTACCCTAACCATTTTTGACATGATTAATTCTAAAATATATTTTATTTTTTGAAAATAATTTTATAAATATTAGAAATTTAATTTCTAGTTTGAGTCACCATTTAATAAAATAATTACAATTTTAGAATTAAAACTGATTTTATAACACATTGAAAAAATAATTTACGTTTCATTAAATTATTTTATAATTATAATACAACAAAATCTAAATTTATGAATGTATTTTATGAAGGTAAATTTTCTTTTGAATAATTATATTAATTATAAAATTTTAAATAAAAATTTCTTTTTTATAAAAATAATCCCACTTAATTAATATATTTTACAATATTTACATACTTATACTATGATATAATTGTATAATATAATAATTTATAAAATGCATATAATTTATTTATACTTTCTTAGGAGAGGTTTCAATTCTATTGGCCAGATTATTATTCATAATGGTCACTTTACTATTTGAAATGCTAGGTTACTATTCCATTGGTAAAAGTTTATTAACATACAGATATACTAAAAATTTCATTCATTAATCTTTTATAAAGTTATTATTATGTTATAAAAGATATTTTATGTGGTTTATACTATATGAAATAGTTATAATAAGGTAATTTCCATTGGTAAAATATTGGGTCATTACATTCTTCCCCAATTATGAAATGTTTCTCACAAAATTTCATTATACATACTATGGTGAAAACAAGTTAGGGTACTTCTCCTTCAGGACTTCCTCCGGTTCCAATGTTACCTCTTCTTAAATGTGAGTTTTTCATAGTACATTGACTATATGAGTTGTCTTTAGTGTAAAAATTTATCTCTATGGTCCAAGATCTTAAATTTATACTCCTCGTAAAAGAGATCATTTCCAAATGTACATTAATCAAATTCAGTTCAAGTGACTGTTGATGTATGTACTTACTCAAGCGGGATATATGAGATACATAATGCACTTGAGACATGGTAGGTGGAAGTTCTAGTTGATAAGAAACAACTATGACTTGATCAAGGATCCTGAAGGGGCTGATTTATCTGGGACATATCATTCTCTTATTCCCAAGTCTCATTTTCTTCTTCCATAGAGTTATCCAAAGGAATACAATGTCTCCAACTTTACACTCTAGGTCCCATTAATTATTCATTGTTATAGCACTTTTGTCGGAATTGGGCTTCTTTAATGTGCTATGGAATGGTTTTCACCGTTTCCACCATTTCATCGTCATTTTTATCTCATGGCATCTTAGGTTCACTGAATACATCCCATAACACTAGTGTTATGCATCTTTTCCCATAAAAAAATTCATATATATCCATTTGGATGCTAGATTGGAAACTATTTCTGTAGAATAACTCAACCATAGGTATATTATTTCCCCATTATCCCTTAAAGTCCATAGAACATTTGGTCAACATGTATTCTAGTTTTGAAAAAAAAATCTCAAATTGGGCATCAGTTTGAGGATGATATGTTGTACTAAAGTTCAGATCAGTTTTTAGATCATGTTGGTGAATTTTCCATTACATGGAGGTGAATATCATATATCAATTGGATACAATCAATAATGGTACTTCATACAATAATACCTCTTCTCTGATGTATATCTATGAAATTGTATATTGTGAGAACTCCTCTTGAATTGAGATAAAGTGAGATGTCATTGTAAGATGATCCTCACCATCCCATATAATGTATTATTGTCAGTATTTTTTTATAATCCCAGTGAAAATGTATATTGTGATGTTTTTTCATTCCCATATTGTAATGGTAATGGTTTAGTCATCCCCTTTGACTTTTTTCATCTAGACTTTACAATCTGAAATGCCAGCCACTTTGAGGTATATTTAGTAATCTCCTTCTTCATAATATCCCACCAATAGTTCTCTCGGATATCTTGATACGTCATGGTTCTCCCTTAGTGAACAGATATGGTCAAAAAATGTGCATCATTTAGAAGATCCAACTTTATCTCTATATATAATGTTACATATAGTCAAAACCAATAGATACGACTCCTTTCCCATCAATTTTTAACACTTGGGGTTTCTCTTTTTTCATACCTTCTAGCTTCTTTAGTATTTCCACATCATTTCTTTAAGAATCCATTATTTTCCCTATAAGGTATGATGATATATCATTTGGGAAAGAATTTTTGGTGTTCCTTCTTTAATAATTCCCATGTCCATCCTTTTCATATTCAATAACATTAGATCCTTATCAGTTCCCATCATTCATAATGTAGTATGATCCTTTCTATGTAGGGCATCTCACTCATTATTCTCTTTATCATGATTGTAGTGGATTCATAATTCTTGATCATTGATGATCTCTTACTGTATTATCAAGCACATATTATGATACTTATAAGTGAATATATATTTGAGGCCAATATTATCAAAATATATTTCACACATCTCCACATAGAGATAATGCCACTATATTTTCAACATCAATATCACATCTTCCAACTCCAAATCTTATATGGGATACATATGCTCATGAATTTTTGACGACCTTCCGGCATAAGAAATTAGAATATAATTTTTTTTCTGTAAAAAACTAAATCTATTCTTTGAAACACAACTATATACCAAAAAGAGTTTCTCACATTTTGGAATTGTGAGTATCAACGTGGTGACAATCCTATTTTTAAACTCAATATAGGAATCTCCACATTCACTGGTCAAGATGAACTTCTCTCCCTTATGATTAATATTGGTTAGTGGGAAGGAATATCATGAGAAGTTCATCAAAAATTTAATGTAATCCCTAGATAAATGTTGTAAACTACGAATATCCATTAATAATGTTATCCTGGGCCATTCATCGATTGAATTATTTTTGGGAGGGTCCCGTGATATTCTTTTTCCAGTGATAACATGCCCCAAGAATGATACTTCTTCCTCCAAAAACTCATATTTACTATACATTTAATAAATATTATCTATTCAAAAAGACCTTAGAATAATATTGAAATTCTCCTCATGTTCCTCCTTTATCTTTGAGTATATTGGAATATCATAAATAAAGTCTACCGCTATGTTTTTGAGGTAATCTCAAACAACTCTATTAATTACATCCATGAATATTGTTGGAGAATTTGTGAGTCTGAAATGCATCACTATAAACTCCTTGTTTCTTTATTGTATTCACAAGGTAGTGTTAGAAATATCATCCTACCTCAAAATTAATTAGTGACATCATGGCCGATGGTCAGCTTTAGAGAAATAATTCCCCCCACATAGTTTATCAATCATGACATCTACCCATCGAAGGTGACAATTTTTCTTTATCATTATTTTTTGAGATCATGACAATAAATTCAGAGGCACATTGATCTATCATTATTTTTGTTTAATAGGACTGGTGACCTAATGGTGAACCACTATGGCATATAAAACCCATGTCTTGATTCTTTTGTAACTACTTCTTCAGTTCCCTCTACTCAATGGTGACTATTTTATAAGGTGTCTTTGATATAAGATGATATCCAAGAATAAGTTCAATTAAGAAATAATCCATTCAGTTAGAAGGAATACAAACTATTTCTTCATGGAATACATCAGTGTAGTACCTCACAATAGTCATGTTGTTTATCACGATTCCCTCTTTTGTCTAAATAATTTGAGCTTGATATTAGTCCTCATAAGGAAAAAATATCCATAGATAAGATGATGATTATGAAAGATATTTTCCCTTCTCCTTAAACTTATATGTAATTGAATGAATCCTTATGATGTTAAGGGTGATATACCATTCCCAAAATTTGATATTTTAATTTTATAGAGATAGACAATCTATGCTCTATATATTATCAAACTCCACAAAATGATGTAAGTCAATATTTTCTTGTAGGTTGAGTCCATAAACGTTAATTAGGGAGGTGTTATATACTATTTATGAAATAATTGACCCATTTTGTTCCCATAGTTAAAAATACCTCCATAATTTGAGGTGGTATTTGAATAGTTATACTAAACATGAATGATATAAAGGAATTCATTTAACAATAATGAAATAGTATTTTTTCTATTCATGAATGAAAAACTAGTGTACTTGTCCCCACATCATTGTCTGGATCCACCTCAATAGTCAGGATGCCATAAGTTTTTCATTTCTCCTTTTCCTTTGTTGGTTGATGAAGTTGATTTCCCTTGAGGACTCAAGGTTTAGTGTACTGGATTTCATAGATTTGTTTCTAACTATAGTTGATGAATTAAACCACAGGTTGTATTCTCCTATCCATAATCATAATGATAATCGTTTTATATGTTTTTGACAATCATGAGCTCGATGTTCATCTCTCGCACAATTATAGCATTTTACAACCCCTTTAATAAAGTTCCAATAATGATTCATCCCAAAATTTTGACTATGAGTGGTTGATATTTCTATTCTCCTTTATCATTATATCCCCTAACCTGAAAATATATCTTTTATTTCATATCATTATACTCAAGGAACCATTCAACAAACATAATATCTACTTTGAGATAACATCAAATAATATATTCATAACACCTAATGTCTTGAATAACTATAGCCTTTCAAAGGTGTAGTATTAAAATACCAATGAATATATCAATGTTTCTAAATTTTTATTATAAAAAATCCTAAATAATAACATTAGATCCCAGTAAAATGAACTTCACAAAACATGATAAATTTACCTTTCTTTATATTCAGTATAATTAATCCCCTCTCCATATTTATATAATGAGTTTGATAGAAATACTTATTGATAAATATTTTCGTAATCCTTTCATACTCTATATCATCAATTTCATTCTTTTTATTATTGTTCCTAATCAATTCCCATCATTTTTTTCGTCCCTATCTTTATGGTAGTTAACTAGAGTCAGTTTCTCTATCTCAAAAAAAAAGTAAAGAACGGATATTCTCTATTGACTTGACCCACTATTATGTGACAATTGGATGGAAAGATACACTAAATGTTGATGGTACTTTCCTTATAAATGAATCTATGTCTAATTACTCCATATGATGTTAACGTGGATGTTCCACATTATTCATGTTAATGATCATTGTGTGAGACAACTCTGTAAGAATCACCCTTAAATTTTGAAATCTACCTCCCAAATCATTGGGGATGTAGTTTAGGAAATCATTTCATTGTCCCGTTCACATGTTCTTTTCCAGATTTCTCATAGTTCACACCATTTAATAAAATAGGTGATTTATAACACAACATAAGTCAATAATTCATGAATAAATAACTTATTCCTTTGTTCAATTAACTCTAAATCAATATTTTTTAGGATCCCTATGATTATAATTTTTTTTGAAATAATGTTTCATGGGTGATTACATATATTTATTCTCATACTACGGGTTGTATCTATGGTTATCTAATACTAATTCACAAATTAACTTAATCATGCTCTGATATGAACTATAGAGATGCTACTTTTCATATATTGTTATTACATCATTGTAATGATAAACAACATAAAATTTTACAAAAATAGGATCCAATGTTTTAGAAACTTGAGAGATTTAGTACCATGCTTAAATTTTATATAATAAAAAATAAAAATATATTTAAATCCTTTTGTATCTTCTTAGTGTCCCTCGTGTTCTCCTTATTACATGTAGCCACTAGAGGAGATACATCAAAAGGCGGTGAGCTAAAATACCCTTATGATGATAGATTATACCATGAATCCTTATGACATGAGTGATAATAATCATCATCATATTATAATAAGAGTAACATCATCATAATCATTAGAGGAAACAATATATAAATTCATAGAATGTGGAAATGCATAAAAATGAAACATCATGTTTTAGTAGTCAACTAATACACATAGTTTTGAACAAATCTAGGATCATGTTCACACATATCATATGTGGATAGTCATAAAATAATAATTGTAAAAAAATATTGCATTATGTTCACATATGTTTAACATTATCTCATGAGATATATCACGTTATCCAATTCATTGGAGTGTAATATAATTTTGGGTTCACCCATCACATCATAACATTTCCATAATCATGCAGGGCACTATGAACATATATCAATCATGGATATAGAATTACCTTGAGAAAGGAATGGGTTTCATGAGAATAAATTCATGAAAAAACATTGGGGCTCCCAAAATAAAAAAATAATAACATACATGATATATTTATCATCAATCTTTAGTGAAGAAGAAAAAAAGTCAAGAGAAGTGAGAGACATGTTTTTAGAAAGAATAGATCTTTTGAAAAAATCAATGGATTTTTCATAAAATCATATTGAAAGAATATATATACTATAAAATAAAAGGTAAAGAAAATAAAATATATTTATTATACAACAATGGTACATCCACACTGAAAATAGTGTGAGAGAGGAAAACCCTATAGAATTATAATTGCGGTCTAAAATCCCCTTAACTTATGTCCAAATACTTTTTTCACTTTAAGATATAAAATAAAAAATTTAAATGATTAATTAAAAAGTACAGAACCTTTATAAATTCATTTTATTCATTATATATTTATTAAGTTCATTTGTGTTATTTTTTATGAGTTATGTTTTTTAATATCATTTTTCAGGTGTGTTTCTTTTCATGGTTTTCATGATCAGTTTGTTTGTATATGAGTTTGTATGTTCATGTAAAATTGTAATAGTTATCCAGAATTGATGTTATATGTCCTTAATGACTATTAAAGAAGAATATATTATCTTATATATCATTTTTATATGGTATGATAATGATTTATTTTATTGAACATTAATGAATATGATTTAATTAGTTTTGGTTGTTTTATAACCATTACCAGTTTATATCATTTTATTTAAAATAATGTTTATATATTTCTTTAGGAAATGTATTTAACTTATAATAAGTAGAATAAAATTTTATTTATACATTATTATGGTTTTATGACAATCCCTTATGGGTTTAGTGACTAATTAATATGCATTGTAAATGGTTGTGGTAAATCGACACACCACAGATGTTATTTTCATGTTTAGAGAAAAAATGAAAAGGGAAGTAACTACGAAACTAATTATTCCATTAATATAATAAAATTACAATATATAACATATATTGGAGTTATAATTCCTCATATATAGGTGGATGTGAGTAGAGGGTAATAAAATAATGAAATTTAAATGAAAATAAAAGAAAAATAAAGGGGATTTTACCTCTTGAATGTATCCTCCATGAGAAACTCCATAGGGAAAAAGGATGTGTATTTTGACAAGACCAACTAATCCTACATGTGGGGTAGGGAAAAGGGAAAAGTATTTGGCATAATTTTCACAAGTCTCAAATCTAGGAATGTATAAAGAGAACAGGTGGCGAGGGGTGGTATTTATTTGGGTGGAGAGTTGTTCTCTCTCATTACTTTATTTATTAGTATTATTTTTGCTCAATACTATGAATAGTTTTAAAATTATTAGAAAATATAAGAATATAATAAATTTTAGTTCATGATTATGTTGATTACATCAAAAATGACTTAAGGAACTGTGTATTTAACTCATAATGTATATATACCGTAAATTAATATATTATACTATTCAAAAAATGTCTAATATTTAAAAAATAAAAAAATCACCCTAACCATTTCACAATGTGTAGAATTTAAAAATGGACTTCATTTAATGAAAATATTTTTATAAATAATAGAAATTAATTTTGTTTCACATAAGTTATCATTTACTCAAAAAAATACATATTTTAAAATTACAACTTTTTTATAGCAATTTAAAAAATTTATTGAGGTATCATTAAATTATGCTATAATCATAAAAAGAAATAAACATCAATTTAATCATCTAATTTATGAAAATATATTTTACTTTAAATAACTATATAATTATAAAATTGTAAATAAACAATTATGTTGTCTAAAAATATCAACACATAATTAATACTTTTTAAAATATTTATTTACTTATAATATGATGTTACTATATCATATTATCATGTGTAAGATTCCAAAATATTATTTATACTTTCATAGGTGGGGTTTATATTCTATTGGATAGATTAATATTCTTAATTGTTACGTTACTTTTCCAAATCTCAAGTTACTATTTCATTACTTTAGGTTCCTAAACTTCTAGAAATACCTATAATTTCATTCATTATTCATTTATAAAGTCAGTATTATGTTCATAGAGTGATTTTATGTGGTTTATACAATATCAAACAATCATATGAAGTGAATTTCCACTGGTAAAATTTTTGGGTCGTTAAATAACCAATTATGGGCTCCATCTATCCCGGGGTGGTCATCGGTTCATCATGCTCTTGGGTGGTTTTGAAAAGATTTATTTATCCCTTATCATAAGTGATAATCGATTATAATATTCTTAGAAGTGTGATACGGATGATTAATTCATCTTCATTAGGGTTAGTTAGGACAATGGATACATTATCTAATGTTTTAGAAAGAGTATTCAGTGATCGAATAATACAGTTCAATGTGGTATCAAAAGGGAATTCAACCATCTGCCCCCCAGATTTAGCAGGTTAGAGGGGAAAATTCTTCTTCTTTGAGGGAATTTTTTCCATTGATCTATATAATCCCTTGTTCTAAATCTCCATTGATGTTTAGGTGGGATATGTGAAGCTTTAGAGCTAGTTCTAAACCAATTATAAGGTATTTGTATTCTGTCACATGGTTTGTGTTGCCTTCATATAGGGAGAAAGATAATGGAAAAACATATTTTTTGGAGAGACAAATAAAATCCTTAGACCAACTTTATCCATCCTATGATTTTCTATAATTTATCTAGACAGACTCTAGAAATTTACATTAAAAGAAATATCACACGTCTGGGGAGGGTTATGGGCATAAAATACCTAATTATATGGAAGATTTATTTCCATCAGTGTATTCTCTTGGGTATGATGATTTGTGAGGGAATCATCTTGGGTTTTCCCATTCCCTGATTTATGGGATACAAACTGAATTTTGTATTGTTTCAAAATGACCCCCCCCCCCCCATTGAACTAAGTGCCTTGTCTACATAGGGAGGCCAAGGATGTACATGAGGAGATTCATATGAGAGACATGATAGAAATCATGGTACTGTTATTAAGGCCCCAACCTTTTCATTGTGAAGTTGAGTGTAGTGTAGTTCTTCTCGACATCATATAATCTAGTCTGAATACCCAAAATTGTCCTGCTGAGGTATTAGACACTTTTCCCCATACCCAAATCATTTTTTATGTGGGGATAGAGACATGTGAGAATTCTATAGCATCCACATACAACATGAGTGGCCTCCCTTCCACTGGAGTTATCAGAAATGGTTGGTGTTGTAGGTAATACTTGTTAAATTCAAAGGCTTCTTGTCAGTCATCGTCCCATTGATAGGATATTCTCATCTATATTAGCCCAGTGATTAGGAGAGATTCTATGGCTAGGTTGCCTTTGAATAGAAGAATATAGGTGAGGTTCCCTTAGACACCCATAGTTCATTGATATTTCTAGGGGTGAAATTTATAAAATAGAAATACTATTCTTCGTGTCATCCTTGATGGTGTGTTGGTATATCAAAATAAAAAAGGAACATCCCTGTTGTTAACCCAAAGGGACATTTTAGTGGATTCATCTTCAGATTGTGTTATTGTAGCTTATCAAATAATTTTAAGAGATCCATGAAAGGATCTGATCACTTTCAAGAATTGATAACCAAGCCTTCAATATAACATTCATCTATCCTTCCCCTGGATGGATTAAAGATACAATGAATTCCATGTTGGTATGTGGGGATAGTGTTCTTTATCCCAAAGGGAATGTCCTGATAGAAAAATATCCCTAGAGGAAATATAAATACTATGGATTCCTCATCATCAGATGCCATCTATAATTGAATGTATATTGGATTACCAACCATGAATGAAATGGATTGGAATCCATCACATGCATCGATCATGATTAATTTGATCCGTAATGGGAAGTCATCCTTTGGGAACCATCAGTTAATTTCTCCAAAATCGATGTGTACCCTAATCTGACTATTCATTTCTTTTGATATGGATGATGTTGCAAAGTAATTTCGGGTATTTCACTTCTCAGAAAAATATAGATATGATTAATTTTTAATATTCCACATCTAAATAAGTGGAATGAGAGGGGTGTGTCCCCCAAGACTCCTGCTTAAAGACCAAGTGCTCATAGGGATTATAGATATATTGTATAACCACATTTGGATTTAGTCATGGAATTTCTATATAGTGCCAAGACAACACATATTAGTGCATATTTTGAAATGAAATATTAATATCGTTTTCTTCAAGGGGTGTGGTAGAACAAATAAATATAGGTCATGGGCCTTCTTGTGTTCCCAAATTTATCTATACGAGCTCATCCATGGTGGTAGTAACACCTTCCACGAATACGAGAGGGGCCTTCCTTTGGTTATCCTCACATTTTTCTACTTCATATATTTTTAGAGTCATTTTCAGAAGAATATGGAAATCTATTGGATTTTCCATCACTAATTGGGTGAGAAAGACCAAGAGAAGAGACATTATTGTCTACTGGAGCCAATGTTTTTCCTAGTGATGTCGATGATTGTTTTTAAAAAGACACTTTTGAAATAGGGAGCTTGGACCTATGGGTCTAACACTAGTACCTAAACTAGATTTATGGCGATATAATTTTGATTTTTGATTAAACTCTATGGGTTTTCAGGGGATTCCCCTAAACCTTTTGGAGCTACAACTGGTTTATCATCATTCATCATTAGTTATTTGCCCCTATTTTTTTATAAACATTCCTTAACATATGATTCATTGAAGGTATAAATGGTGGCACTATCACTAAGTAGTATGTAGACCATTAAATTGATGGTTTATTTCATATATCAATGGAATGTTAAATGTATATTCATGTAACTATGTAGTCAAGGCCTACTAACATGTAGTGTCTTATGGGATAACTATAATCTTTTCCTCATATGTAATCCCCGCAAACCGAGTTGTGAGTTTGATCTTCCTGGGAGGTCCTTGATCATGCTTATCATTCCCTTGAATGGTCTACATTGAGGGAGGGAAACCCCCTCTCTATATCAAATATATCAAAGGGCTAGAATCAATCAAAAATCAATTATGGATCCATTTTAAATAATTTCCCTTCACATGATGACATTATTGAGTAATCCCGAAATATATAGGGATCTTATGTGTCCCTGGATAACCTCCTATTAATTGGTCTCTATGAATAAGATAAAGACATGACATTCTACAGACGTGGTCTCCATTTGATAGACATCATCTTTATTGACTTTTGTCTCAAATTATTATTGGGTTTAAAGGGATTTAATGAGTTCTTCTATATGTTATTTTGAATGTTGATGGAAATCATGGATCGAGAGCTTCAGTGGGACAACCTCCAACTACATCGAAATGTCATACTATTGTGCTAGAGGTCGATACTTCCTGACGTGTTATTCCTCATACACATGTTACTAAATAACTGAGTCACTTGAGGAATATAGGAATGGATCTTATTAAACAAATTTTAGTATTATTCCAATTGAGTTGTTCATGACAACCTTCTAAGATACCTGGGATGGTCAGATAATTGTATTCCCACATTGTGTTCATACATGAAAATTGGGTGCAGATGACCACTAGAAGGTTATAAGACACCTCCATGTCCTTACATGGCCCATTGGAGTACCTTACAATGGGTATTAGCTACACATATCTCCACATTTGGCATGAAACTAAAATATTGGGTTTGACCAGCCCATTTCTTTCCATGAATCCTTGATCACTATGAATCTGGCCTCTGGTTCCCTTGTTAGGTGCCCGAAGATCATATTTTGAGGCATATTCCTCATTGGAGAAGGGTTATAATAAGTTTATAACGTAGAAAGAACCAAATATATTTCCTAATCTAATTATAATCCCATTTTATTGTGGAGGTTCCCATGTTTCAATTGATACAGGGATGAAACATGCAAGAGTTAGAGAATAATTTGGAGAAGAAAATGACTCTTCAACTTCGGTATCTTCTAAATTATGGTTGTCACTCCCTCCCATAGAACGTGTATAAGATGATTTCTCCTTAGGTGGTGGATCTATTTTCAATCTGAGCATCATTTTTTTTAGTGGTTCATGGGCTCAGTCAACTATTTTTTGAGACATCTATTTGCTGAACTTCCATGCACTATAGGCTGAGACATTCTTCCATAAATCCACTTCTTTTGATCACAAAATAGTTATGTAGGAACAATATCTACGATTTTATATGACCCCAACTGTATATAATTTAACATTACATGATGTAATTACTTGAAGATGAATTATTCATATATATTATGTCCTAGCCTTCTATGGAAAGGGTATTAGTCAGGATGGTCGGTTTGGTTGTACTATTTGGGTATTTAGTGTTCAAGTATCCTGATAAGTTTATTATCTTGTGATTATAAAAAATAATGGGGGACTTGTTCATTCATAAGGAGAATGATTTATTCATCCATTCAAAAAATCTCGGGAGACCTTGATTTTTCTGAGCATCTGGCTGAGGGAGATTCTATGGTTTTCACTGCTCGATAGGTGGTGGTGGGAAGTTTGGGACCAAGCTATGTACTTAGGAAATCACTAGTGCCGGATTGAGGGTGGAAAATGTGGATTATAATTTTCCTATCCCTTTCCCATAATCATAGAGAATGAATCTATATTTGGATCGAGTTCATATTATGATTTCATTTAGATGTTGTACCATTTTATGCAAACTTTTGGAAGCCACCTAGATATTCATTAATATTAGAGAATTCTCAAGATCATACCAGATATATTTAATATAGAACTCCATAAATTGTCCCTTTTTGAGAGGTATTAAATGTTAATAGGTAAAACCCTTCCACCTAGCTCTGAATTCAGGCACCATCTTATTCTCACATTTTTTGTAGTTTTTCAGGTTGAAAATTTTCATTTTTCTCCATGTGGAGATGAAATGATAAAGTAACAGATGATGAAGGTCTTCGCATCATTTAATGGATCCTATTATAAAACCAATGTACCAAAAAAATCCCATCCCTTCCAGATTTAATACAAAACACATCATATTATTCATCCCTTTTTGACCGCTAGGGTCCATCATCCGCCTAAATCGGTATAGAAAATGTGTGATATAGGGTGTAGCATTGCCTGCACTATAAAATTTTGATAAGGTATGGTTGTCTAAATTCATGGGAGGTGTAGTTTCATCCACCCACTTAAGAAATTTATTCCTCTTCGACTACACTATTCTACGCATCTCTTCAATATCTTCTATTTGAGTGGCCATGGAGTCGATGGCATTAACTAGTTCTGGGTGTACTAATGTTTGAGCCACCTCCCATCTATAGAGAGTGGGAAAGGTGGATGGGGTGGCCCCACATTCATCACCCACTGATTATTAATTAGTCCTAAGACTGATTTATTTCCTTATTATGGGATATAATTTCTCCTCAATTGAGAGAAATCAAGATCATTTACAACATCCTCGTCTATATAGACTGGCTACCAAGATCCAGATCTATTCTAAATTTCAGATGCCTCTTTTTCTGGTTGATTGGATCATAAGGGAGGAGGGATATTACTTTCATCCTAAATACAATATCATTCCAGGATATGTTCCCTCAGTATATTCTCATTGATTATTTGAAGTGTTTGTATTTCACTCTCATATTTTGAATATTGTTCCTCTATAGGAGGAACCTTAACTCTTCTGGTTGGTGATTGTGATGTGTTTGGTCTATTCCCTTTTTCAGTGTTAGTTTTCTACCTTGGAGGTGGTAACTAGTTATTCAGTGGAACCATATTTTGGAACCTTCTATGGTTCTGGTTGCATGAATCCTTGGTTGGTGCATCAATATCACCCTCCTCTTGGGGTTTGTTTTTTAGTTTGTAACTCTCTGCATTTTCACCTTGGTCATAAATATCTTTCATTTTTATAGTGACGATGTTTAATGAATAATATCTCAGAATGGTCATTGTTATATTAATTTCAATTCAATATCATGATTTGGTACTACCTGCATCATTTTCATTATTCAAACCATTATCCATATATTTCCATTTTGGATAGAGACTAAAATGGTTTATGATTCCCTTCTTCATACACTCCTCCCATCATTGTCTATTAAAAGTCACTTTGAGGGAGTTTCACATAATGGATTCTGAATAGAAGAGGTTTTTCTTGCGGTGGGTGGAACATGTGGATACAGAACGTTGATCTTTTCCTCCTTACATGGAGAAGACAGATTCCATCTATGGTGATGATGGTGAAAATTCACACAAACCTATCATTTGGGGGTTATTTTAGGCTGAAATTGGAATTGAATTTTTGTATTTTTTAGGATCCAATGATTCCACTCGGGTATTTGATGATACATGGGATGAAAATTGAGATATAAGTTCCCCCAGTCTGGTGGAATGGGAATGATGTAAAATCACCACTAATTTATGTAGGACCTACTCAAGATATGATGAACCTGGGGATTTGGATTGAGATATAAATTTTTTTATCCTAGTGGGATGGGGTAAGTTTTTAGCTGCTATATATATCTCTTGAATCCTATCTTGAACTGATGGTCTAATGGGTGGATTTTAGTGGTAGTTATTCCCCCAGCCCATTGAGCTTGGTCCACTCCTAGATAGATGTTATGGTTTTTTCTACTGTGTCTCATTTAATGCAGCATAACTATGCTCAAGTAGGATATGGGTGCAATTGAATCTCATGACAAGAGACATTCTTTCTAATATGTTTTCCAGGTAATCGAAACAACTATCTCTATTTTTGAAATTCACTATGTTTTTGTTGAGGGTCCCAGTTCAAATATTTTTTGTCTATACTCTTACACTATTTTTTATTTCTAGGAATCATTGAAGTGGGGTAATTCTAGGGTAGTGATCAAATGAACTGAGTGTTACTCGGCCACATGATTTAGTCAAAGGATATAACACTATAGTACTCTAGTAGTAATATAGAAATGTTGTAGCAGTACTATATTAGTACTGTAGTAGGCACTATAGCAGGCACTGTAACAGGTATAGTTCGGTGTTGTAGCAGCAACAACTATTCACCAATCTGGGCCTTTGGGCCACCAGTTTGGTCCTTGGGTCCTGCTATGATTTCAAGCCATCCAATTCCTTTGGGCAAGTGGTTTCCCAAGGCCATTGGGCCACATTAAAGCCTTAGGGCCACCCCAAGGCCTTCAAGCCACATGAATGAAGATGTACCAATCATACAGAAAGGGACAAGGCTTCAGATGATGGATTTAGGGTAGGTGCATTCACTATGCAATGCTAACTGCAATTGGAAGAATGAGAGTGTATGGATTTTCCATCGGTACTAGTCCAGTGCAACTTTTCATATGATAGCTAGCCGACCAGCCCTACAAATTTGGAGTGTTGATATCATGACATATTCTGGGGTGGATCGGTTCCATGTTGTCTTCTCTGGGTGATTCCTTCTAAGACCTACAGGTCATGTAATTGTCTTTAAGCCATTGGGCCTTGTAAGGGATCCACATCACCCCTTTAAAGGTGGATTATCAAAATAATAAAAAAGGAATGCCTTCGGGCCATTCTATCCCTATGTTTCAAATTTTCACTTTTCGTTTCTAGTTTTTGATATCTGTCCATGTAGATAGCATCCAGGTCTAGATAAAAATATAGTATCTTGATTTTCTAAAGGTGAAACTCGTATAATGGATAAAGGAGATGTAAATACATTAGTCGATGATGATTATCCTACATTGTTTTGGCATAGATAAGGAATACACTCTTTCTATAGCTCATTTGGGGTCTCATAGTAATATATGAAGATGGGATAGAACATGATGGGGATGTTACATCTAGATAACTCTCTCTATATACTGATGTCATTCTCCTATTAAACAGACATACATTCCTTCATCTAATAAAACCATAGAATATTCTTCTAAGCATCTACTTCTGATTGGAGTGGAGTGATACTGGATGTTGATGGGGGAACCATATGTAGTTGACACCAATTTTTCGAGCACCTTTCTATACAAAGGCTTTTGAGTTTTGAACACCTCTCTTTCCAAAGGTGTATGATAAAGGGGTTTATTTTCTTACCATTGGGAGATGTATCCATAGAGAGGATGACCAAATTGGATATTAAGAGAGGTGTCCTACTAATCCAAATCTACACAACCACAAGGAGGAATAAAACATTAATGATCATGTTCTACATTGGTTGAATTTTTTATGGACCATTTTGGAGTTGAGAATGTGTCTCAAATAACTTCAATGGAATTGAAATTTAGAATATTAGGAATATGGGTATCAATATACATCATGGATGGAATATGTTGACCTGGATTTTGTAATTTTTCATGGATATGATTCTTCAATATGAATATTTTCAGAACCTACTTATAACAATATCATGTTGTGGGGATATGAGCCAGCTACTGAGAAGCTAATGTAATAAGGAAATTATTTATCTCATTATTTACTGAAATAAGAGAATGTCTGGAGGAATTTTCCATTATCACATGGTGAACCTTAGTCAAGATTAGAGCATGATCTCGATTCTGAGAATTTGTGATATGCTACTAGACATTCATGGTAGGGATATGATTTTTCCCTAAGGCATGTTCCGCTATCACCAGGTGAGCTCTGTTTGGAATAGGAATATGAGAATGGCCCAAATATTCATTCCCCACTAGAATATGATGATAGACCGCCAGAGTGGGATAAGGGATATTATCCCTCTCTTTTATTGATCAGATTGATGAATTTGTAGTATTTTTTTTTGAAAAATTAAGAATACGCGCATATATCCCATGATGTGATGGAATATTCCAAGAAGAATCACTAATTGTACTAGTGTTGTGGCATTATCTATTGGTTATCCAAAACTAGAATAGAATATATGCCCAATACTATGCCTTTGGAGTATGTTTGTGGACATTTTTCATTAGAAAATGATCTTAACTTGGGGCTTGTGCCCCTCTCATATGGTGAGCCATAGTCAGAATGGGGATATGAGCCAAATCTTGGGCCTTTTGAATATGCATATAGACTTTTTCAATAGTCATATTCTACTGTCTTGAGGAATGTTCCTCTCTCACTTGGTGAACCCTGATTGGAATGGCATTGTGAGCCTGGTATGATTCCTGATACTTTACCAGAATATCCAAATAAACCTCCTAGATGGGAGTAAGAATGGGAGCTTGATCTGGAGCATCCACTTATTCATAATGATTAGAGTTTTCAACTATCATGAGTGTATTGAATGGATAATGATGTTTTCCTAGAATCTATACCAGTAATATAATATTTTATAAGATGTATTCATATGTTACTAATATGTAATGAAATTTTAGAAAAGTTTTTATAGAGATATAATCCTTCACATTTGCATTAACTACTGTATATTAGTAGACATCTTTTATTGAAGTGGGGATATTCTACCAGTTATGTATTTCTTGATCCACTGGAATATGAATATGAGATTCACGTGTGGGGAAAGGAATATGAACCTCCCCCATGCCTATTACGGTAATATGACCACATACTTATTTTGATATAATAGGTATATAGACCTCCTCGCTGGTTACCAATAGAATATTCCGGCAAACATAATTAGTGGGAGAGGAGATATGATCCCCCAAATGGATATCTAGACACTTCCTCATCCAATGTTCCCTCCTTGATGCTCGTGAATGGGTTTCAAAAGAGAAAATTTGTTAGGTTTTACCATCAATAGAAGACTAACGAATACTGGTGAGATGGTTTTGGGGACAACAGTTAACAAGAACCATTCTTGGTGTCTTCTAATATGAATGGTCGTCATATTTGACTCCCTAGTCCACCTACTTCAGATATAGAAGCTGGTTATTATCATGGTCCAAGGATAATCTCCTAAATCAGTTGAATTTATAGATGATGGCCAATAAATTAGATACATCTTTCCTTGAGTTATGTGGAATCACCTTTTTCTAAAAATAGAGACCTTTGTGGGCTGCTTCAAGTGTCAGGATTGTACCACATCTTTGATACCTCTGAACCAATGTGTTCTCCAAGTGATGTTGGCGCTATTGATATGGTTTAATCATTTTGAAACCAGATGGGGTTGTGGATTTACATGATTTACCAATGAAATCATTGGATTAAGAAGAAAGTTTCTCTAATTGGAAATGCATTTATGAGAGCTGTATCTGAATTCATGCATAACACAAAGGACCAGGTTTTCGATTAGTGCAATATTGTAGGCATGATATGTTCAATCATATATAAATGTTTAATATAATATTCCCTTTATTTTCAAAACCTTCTATTATACTCGGTTGGACATGTAAGTATGAGGATGGAATTATTTATGGGGAACATAGTAATATAGGATCATCTATCATATCTATTTAGGGATTGTCATCTTTATTTTTTAAGGATATGAAAAAACAATGTTTCTTGATGTATGATTAACCAATAATTCATTGATTTGAGAGTTTCACATTAGATTACCCATTTTTTGGGATAATAAAGGTGTGAAACTAGAAACCCTCGCTAGGGTGGGTCTAGTTTGGCCTAATGGTTGGTTTTGGGGTTTATTTCTTGAAAAATCATTAACAATGGGATTTATTTTTCAATATTTAATGGAAACTCTCTACGGTTCCCCCATTCCTAACTGGGTATTAGCCTCCTTCCAAAATGTAGGATTTCACCTAAGTTTTCAAGCTTGTTGTAAATTAGGGACACATATTGAAGGATAAGATGGGATGTTAGACTCATATCAATATTTTGGGGGGAGTTTTTTCAGACTTTGAGACTCTCTTATAGTTTTAAAATATGTTCATGAATCTATTCCTAATCCTGATACGAGATCAGTTACACTAAAAATGATTATGGGTTATGTTTCCCATTTTTCATAAGAAGGAGATCTTGTTTTTTGAATCCATCAAAATTTATATGAGGTTCCTCGTATATTTACCAATAATGAACAGCTGTATATGTATTGAATCCATTTAACCGCGATCGTTGGAATTTACTGCCACACCATTAGGTGGTTAATATTAAGAAGATGTTCTTGAGCCATTATGATTCATCCTATGTATCAGGGATGTTTCATTAATCAAAAACCACATTTTTCATAATACCCATGCAATTTAATGTCATACTAAATGGATATATTCTGGTGCTACAGGGCATTGAATATTCGAGCTCGAATCTTGGGGGATGTCCTACAAATCTGGATTATGGAGAGAACCCAATTTGTAAAAGATAATTTAGTTTTAACTTACATTAAGTGATATGTTATAAAAATAATCCAATGGGAATGATTAGTTCCCATAGTTGAGACATTTTAGAAATGAGAGGACATATACTAATGTTTTTGCCTATTTGAGCTTGGTCCTTATAAATGCTTCTTACAGATTATGGTCATTAAAGGAATAAGTATTCTTATAGATCGTTCACACCATTAGAATGGTCCCCAAGGTAGATTACCTCATATGGGGGATTCCAATATCATTCCACTTATTAAATCTTATAAACTAACATTTCCCTAGCTGGTGGAGGTTTTTGATGTGAATGATATCACAATTACAACTCCTTAAGGTCATATAAACTATGTTGAATTTGATAAACAAAGGATAATAATTAATCAATATAACTATGTAAAGATGTGAGGCTTATGTAATGGGAAATACCTTTGTTTGTTTAATATGTAACTTGGGCCTTTGGGAGTAATCCATTGTATCCTTATAATGTAAATAATCACATTCATCATAGTTTAGTTCATTAGGACTCACACACTGAGGTTGACCTTGTGACCAAGAAATCTAATATTATATCATTCATTGGGGAATACCCATTGTGGCTTTCCTTTATAAATATAGTTTTATGGTCCATATTATGTTATTATTGAAGCATACTAATCCCACGTGATCTATCGACATTTTGATAAGGAAAGTATGGTAAATGATCCTTCTCATTGCTTGTGATTGTGGGACATATTCATTGGGACCTCCCTTGGGAGATTAACATAGAGATAGAACCTCGAGGAGGTGTTGTCCGTATCTAGATTATGGAAGTAATCAGATTCATCATAGTTCAATTGATCATGGATAACAAAATTATTTTTCATTAATAATGATGTATAAAACACTGTGGATGGACAACATCATCAAATCATTGGATGCCCATGCTAACTTCGAAAACATACCTTCCTAACATGCACTGATTATATACTCAAAACACCTTGATTTCTTTTTGAACATGTTAGATAGTGTCTTCCTACAAAGTCCAAATACAATTGCGTGATCTAGTTGACTTGTATGAATGACTTTTCAAAATCATGATGGCATGTTTAAAGTATTAGACATGAATAAGGTATCCATTTCTAGATTAAATCACAAAATATGGACAATTGATACTCTAATCCATCATATGATCTTAGAGTGCTTATCCATATGGTGTCACATGATCTAGCTGAATTTCTTGAGTGCAATTTAAAGATACGGATAACACAGTTGAATGGAATTTTGAGATTTAATGTGTCATGTCAAATAGTGTGTCCTATGTTTTTAGGGACATGTCGGAAATGAATCGCATGTCCTTCCGAACATGTCTGGAGGGCATTGCGAGACCTAGCTGGCATGCTCAGAATGCATCATTAGACATAGTTTACATGCTCAGGTGATACTGTGAGACTCTACTAACATGAATTGATGCTTCCATATGGGTCATGATACATGTGTGAAGAGCACCATAAGGCTAGGATTGAGATCAGAGTAGAATTAATGAGACTAGGGAAGTATGCTCAGGTGACCATTGTGACATTATATTACATGTCTAGAGGACTTTGTGTGATCTAAAGAGTATGCCACAGGAGTGTCATGTTATATGGACAATATGTCCTTGTGCTGTCGTAAGACAAAAAAAAATTATTTTATGGGAATTAGGATTATCACACATGTTCTTTGATTAATAATGAAATTTTCTAGTATGTTCTCAATCCTTAATATTGGGAAATCAGTAGATTTGTTTAGTGTTATATTTAATTGTTTATTACGTGATCTTTTTTTATGATGATATGTCCTTCACATGTCCATCCATAAGCCCTTTTCATGATCTATGGGTGATCACACAATGTGCCTATACAAATTTCATGATCACTTGAGTTGTTTGCTGGTAACATAAGTTATAGAAAACATTCTGATTGTGAGATCATCCACTCTAATAAATCTTCTATTATTCTTGAGGGTGCATGTGTCTCTTGATAAAAAAGGCCCACCCATCATCCCAATTTTATTGATATATTCATCATGTTTGGATGGGGTATTTAAAGGCCTCTCTGACTCAGTTTTTCGAATCATTGTGTGGAACATATTGCATGAATCAAGGTTGTAGTCAGTGAAGGGCTTCATCATCACACATCTTCACAAAATATTATTGTGGATCACTATGAGTGTATCAATTATTTTTAGAAACCATGATTCCATCCAATAAATTCGTTATTTATTATATTATATCCAATTAGTGTGGATTTTTTTAATCAAGTGGGCTTGCCAACAGACTTCCAAATTATCATGTTGAAATGTCTAAGTGCCTTCACGAGATCAGGGCACCTATCAAAAGTCTTTCACATGATCTCAGATGAATTTTTATTGAATTTCCATCAGAAAATGATGGGTTTTCTGTGAGACTTCATGAGATCAGACCATCCGTTCAAGGGGTCTTGCAAGACTGTGTTTCATACTAACTTCTCATGTCACAAGAGTTATACGACCGCGAGAGAATCCCTCCTCTAACCCATTTTATTTCCATTTGTTTTTTTATAAATATTGGAGATCATGCGAGATTTCCTAAGTATTATTGAAAAAAATTACTCTACCTCTCAGTGATTTGTTTTGTAAATAATAAAGGGTCTATGGATATTTCTCATGGACATAAGAAGGTCCCTTCATGTGACAAGGATGACGTGCGAGTGGGATTTTTCAATATGTGGAAGAAATTCCACAAGGGTCTTGTAGTTTATTTAGATTCATTCGGTACATGTATCCTAATGTTTATGAACACCAGAGGCTCCCAACTCTTCCACTTATTACATACAATTTTTAATTCACATTTTCTAGGTATCTCGTGATTTTTCTAGAATTTTTTCAAGGAAAATCATTCTATTAATTGGAGATATATCTTGTATGTTTTATACCCACAAGAGGCTTCCTCATTTTGAACATTTTCCTCCTATTTTATAAATATTTTTGGATGGGTTGTCAGGTGACCACAGGTTGAAAAACTGCTTCACCAGGGGGAACTTGTCTAGACGCCACCTCATGATCACTAGTTGTTTGAGGAACTTTAGAAAGAGTAGAAGGTATTATCTAAAGGGAATTGAAGGACCAATTAAGGTTATGTGTTTTCACATGAACCTTCTTCGGCTACATGATCTTGTCTCTCCTAGGGTTCACGTGATCTGTGGGTCATGGAATCCTTCCTCTTCCTTTACATTTATAGTGAAAATAATACTCATATCCATGTATTTTTTCTTTTGGGGGATTTTCGAGCATGTTTTTTAGGCGTCAATGGGGTTATTGTTTTGAAAAACTCTAACCCATCCCAACCTGACCAACCCAACCATAACTATGTATTTTTTAATTAATAACTAAAAAATATAATTTATTTTTAAGTAATTAATAAAAATAACTAATAATTGTTAAATAATTAGATTTATCTTCTAATAACTTATAATAATGATTAAAAATTAATGATAAATAACAAATATTAATTAAAAATAATTTTAATAAATAACAATAAATAAAAAGGTTCTATAATGAGAATATAATGTGAATATAGAATTTTATGTACATTATACTGACAATATATTTATTTTATACGTACATTATATGGAAATTAAATAAAATTAAATAATATTACATTAAGATTATATGATGTAATATTTATTCTATATAAAATTTCACTTACAGAAATATAATGTAATATAATGTATATATATTCTTATATTTCCATTATCTAAAATATTATTTATATATAAAAAGTAATTGGGGTAAAATTAAAATGAAATACACACACATCACACCCCTATCCCCAATAAAGAAATATTGTTTCTCCCTAGGGTAGACCAATCCATTAAGTTGATTTATTTGTCATTTATATACCCATAGGGACTTATAATTTAGTATTCAATGACCTAGTCATCCTAGAACATATTCTCCTTTTTTAGCCTAAAATATCACACCATCATGGCCTAAAGACTCATGTTCCACCATTTCCTAACCCAATTTGAACTTACCACTCTTGTCCCCACTTCTTCCTCTGTGTACCTCAACCTGTAGGATCAAATCGAGGACCTGTGTAGATGTCGTAGGTGGATGTTGCCTCGGTCCTCATCTAGAATTCTCTAAAACTGTGAACCATCCCTCCCTTTTTTTCATGGTATGATACCCACACCAGTGTACCCATGCCCAATCCCTATCACGAACGTAGCCACAACAATTAGGCACCCACCTCCTATTATCTTCAAGGACTTCTGATGCAACACCTTAGGTCATCACTACATGGTTCCCACCCAAAGATCTGTTGCAGCTTCCAAATAGGTCGTCACAATCACCAGTAACTGAGACTCTTGAAACATCATAAATGAATATAGTATAGCCTCCTATCATCAATGAGGAGATGTGGTAGACACAGATCCATGTAAATTCCTCACCTACAAATTTTAACCAAATTCCATTGGAAATCCTCTAAATAGAGGCAATGTGGAATTGAACCCAAAACAATGCAGTCTAATTGGGGCCAATTTTAACAAAAGATAAAACCATAACTCCTAATGTTTTATTTGTGTTATAAAATTCCATAAAATGTTATATTTAAATTATATTTTCATCATATATATCAATCAATAATATTTATTATTTATTATTTTACTTTTGATTTAATCATTAGATTAGTGTGTTTTTTATTATTTACTATTTTTTGATTACCTGAACTCACTAACACAACCCATTCTAACAAAAAATAATGTAGGTTGGTCCAATCAGTCCATTGAAGAAAAATTGTTGTGACACGACCTGACACAACCCTACCTGGCACTTTTTTTAGTCAGATCCAAAATCACCACAGACCCAACACAAATGAACTCATGTACAACTCTACCATTAGTCCAAAATATAAAATTATATTAAATTTTATATAATGTCACATACTAATAGTAGACATGTATTACAAATATAAAACAGAGTGTGGTATAAAATTATACACATGATAGCCCATTGGTTGATATAAATGTGTTACAACTAAAAAATAAATATGAAATGGCCCTAATCCCAACTCACTTGTTATACTCTTTTTAAATCTTCATTGTATAATACACCTCTCTTAATAATATTCATATAAAACTCCAAGATGATACTTGTGTTTGGGATAAATATATGGAAGCATACCTATGTATATTGAAATCTATTTAATTTGTTTGGGTATGAGTGAATCTAACCACCCAATAAGATTCCCAAAATTAGTTCAACATATTGTGTGTTAGTGATCAAGTGGATTTATATACATGTCTATGGAATGTTAAAAACAACCCACCCAAAAACAATAACATGAGTAGGCTCATATATATCCATAAATTAATTCCATTATAGAAAAAATACACCCCCAAAAAAGCATAAAGTAGTACCAATATAATACAAAGACCCACCCATATTTAATCAATGAGTCATTTATCCTTATGTCCCAATGAGGCAAACCACACAATATATCACATCACATAAAACCTTTTTTATCAAAATGCCTCACTAATATTCATGAAGACATAATCATAATATATATATGAGGGAAATCAACTATCTCTCTTTCTATTAAGAGGTAAAAACCAATATATCCATGGAAATGGTGATTGAATCCAAAAAACCAAAAATGGAAAAATAAATACAATACAACCATCAATAACATGTAACAATAAATAATGAAATATTAAGGGAGCTCAAATAGTGTAAAAATAAAAAATATTACAATCACATGATTAATTAAATTCAAACTATAATTGGGAAAAATGAGATTGTAATCCCATGGATTGTTCACTGCCCCATCACATCTCATTAATCCTCCATAAATTTATTTTTAAAACTACCCAAAGAGGACCTCTTTCTATATCCTATATATCTCAAGTAGTCATATGGGATGGATCTCATTTTATGATCATAATACACTATGGTACCACACTAATCACATGGAATATATATCATTATCATAATGAAAACCACATGTGTCAAGTTCATTATCTTTCTTAGGGATGACTGATAGATGATAAACCTCCAATACTATAGGAACTATCAATTTTAATGTTAAAATAACCCATCCCCTCCTAATAAAAACCAATAATTTAAATATGTCCATTTGTATATAGAGAAGAGAACTGTTATGAGAGGCTCTATCATCAATTGGTTGAACTATACATGTTTATGACCTAATTAAAATATTTTATCAAATAATTTTTCCAATCAAAATACTAGAGTTTGTTCATGAAATTAAACCCCCTATATTTCACTTATCATGATAAATGAGGTAGTCCTAGTTCTTTTCTCCATGACTGAGGTCCACCACTAAATCAAACCACTTTGCAATGTATATGTTCCTAGAAACTCTATCACACAAAAGAATAAATCTATCTTCTTGGAAGGATAATCCCACTTCACTGTTATTCAATGATACTAATCCCCACTTTGGATTTTCATAATAGAATAAATACTTCCAATGAATTTATATTTAAATTTTATTAAAATTATATTAGGGAAATATACTATCTCAACTACTCAGATCATACCTGAGGGAACTCTTAAAAATATCTAATAATAATATCCACACATTAAGAATTTACACAATTTTTTAGTGTCTTTCAATGACCTTATTAAATAAAATCACAGTATTCCATGTTTATATCATGATATAACACCACATAATACACTCTTACTAATGAACTTTCACTGTGAACCCTCTATAACACTCAAATATATAATAATTTTTTGTAATCATGGACTTTATTAAATAATGTGTACCTCTCTTGGCCTTAAATTAAAACCACCATCGAGAATCTCACTAAACATATTTAGAATGTAGAAAAAACTCTTGTATTAAGAAAATAATTTACCATATGTCCCTATACAACATCAAATAACTTAAATATCAATAGAAAATCAAGATATCTCAAATATGTAAAAAATTACTTTAGAAAGAGGTAATCACCGTTTTGAGGTTAATCATACAAAATCAGTTATCAAAAGAAGATAATTTTTTCATTAATAAATTAATCAAAATCATCATTTTCAACATATTTAATGAAGTATCAAATGTTAGACTTTACTCAAATAGTGCCCCTTGAAAAACCACAAGGAAAACCTCTTGGAAAACCGACAACATGTTATAAAACCCACTTTAATAAAAATATTTTACAAAATATTCCTTTTCATTTTAAAAATTACATTCCAAATCTAGTACTAATGAAATTTTATTTACAAACTATCTTAAAGAACCACAATAAAATATGGTATGGGCCACTGATTGTTATTTTACAAAAAAACCTACTGAACAACTCCTTTAGTATGATATATAGCCATTTAGTATCTATTATTCCAATGAATGTTTTTAAATATTTTTAAATAATCACATTCAAAATTAGAAAATAATGATAATAATAATAATAGTAAATAATAATAATGTAATAAAAGTATTTTCTACACAATATAGACAATCAATATCTAAAATGATAAAGAATGTGATTCCCTAATCATGTGTCCATTTATTCAATTTAATCTCCCAATTCTACTCATTGAATATATGATCACATAACACATCAATAAAAAATATTTAATTAATAATAAAAATATTTATACATGATTTTTATAGTCAACCCAATTTTCCAAAAATCATTTAGTAGTGATACACCACTAAAATCCTAATCAATAAGGTGTAGTCCACTCCTTAAAAATAGCTAATCATATTATATAAAAAATACCTATTTTCTTATAGTATCTAAGAGATTAAATATAATTTAATTCCTCAAAATAAAAATTAATGATCATTGTGGGACATAACATAACCCAAATAGATTGAAATAGAGATAATTCATCATTCTTGAGCCTTATCTATGCACTAAAAATGAATCACACATGTTTTTAATGAATCATTACATTGAACTAATGGAATACCGCCTAAAATTTATAATAATTCTATGTCAAATAAATTAAATCAATATAAAAGGAAAAATATGTTATAAGGGGGAGGTTTTACCATGAATATGCATAAATATAAAACTCAAACACCCTGGAAGGATGTAGAATGATTGTGATGAAGTGAGGTAAAATGTATCCAATCCAAATATTCATTCACACATTCAATATGTGATCTTCTAAGTGGGTATTAATTAAAAAATAATTCAAACTAATAACATAATTGTGATTAAAAAATTTATTGGGGATCCCTCAGGTTTAATGTTGACTTGCATCATCTATATAGAGTCCCATCGAGTATCTAGTGGAATATCACAAACCCATAGATGAAAAAAAAAGTGAGATAGCACCATAGGTTTCTTAATCAAGTACTGATTTGTACAAGATCAAGTACCTAGTGGATACAATAGTCATCATCAAAAAATTATTAAAGTATACAATACTTAAAAATGAACACCATTTATTTAACACACATTTTTTAATTGTTAAAATTTATAAATATACATTAAAAATATTTTAAAAACATCCCCCCTAAAATCTAATAATATTTTTCAAATTTTCCCAATATCTAAACTAGTAATTGGCCTAAACCCCTTTTCTACCATAGAAATGAAACTATGAAATTTATTATAATAACATGAAATTATATGTTTTATTAGAAGAATATTTCATACTATAAAGTTTCATTAAAATTTTGATAAAAAAATACCCATCAAATGGTTTATAAAAATTATTAAATTATGGTTGATTGGTTCTACTTGTGTTAAAATAGTGCTTTATATCAATAAATTTTGATATTACGATATGGAATTTTTTTATCTTATTTCCTACTTCAGTGATAGAAAATTTTAAAATGTTTGTTCATTCTATTTCTAAGAATAAATATTTAAATTAATTACAAAAATTAAATAATTGTATTATGTTTTTGTTTTCAACCCATATTTTGTTAAACTTTTATCAATAAAATGTGGTGTTTAAAAACATTTATTTTTCTTCTGAAAGTTGTGTTTTATAAATAAAATGTGTGTTTAGAAGTTTAATGATGATTTTTATAGATTTTATTTATCAAGTGTTGAATGACTTGATTTTGTTAGTAGAAAATTATTTTTAATAACCATGGGTTGTCTAATTTTAAAATACAATCTATGAAATAAATTAAGAGAGAATACTATGTTTTTTTGTTCAATATTTCATTTCACATTGTTAAATATATTTAGAAGGAAGGACCATTATTTGTGTTCGGAATTAGTTTAAAACCAATATAATCATTATTTTTATTCTATATCCATGGAGGCTTCCATACTATAGTTGAGTTGGTTAAAGAACTATTAAGAAGTTATATTTTTATCATTCCATGGGGAATTATATCGTTATATTATAGTTACCTCTGATTATTCTATGAGTAAGATGATTTGTTTTAGAAAAGGTTGGATCCATAAAATTGGGAGTGGGAATTTATATGAATGAATCTAATTTAATAGATAGGAATACTCAATTTAATTAAAATATTAATCTTTACCACTAATTTTTTTACATTTAATATATATTAATTTTGAATATAATGTTTCTTATTCTTCATTATTTTTCAACAAGTGGGATGTCACAAACTTGCATGGATGTCCAAGTTCCCTGATAACCATAACAGCACTCATATAGCTCAAAAGGCATTCCTAACCCCCCCTTGGTTGGAAATAGGAACTTGGACTCATACAAGATGAAAGTGGAAACAAATTTTCCACAAAAAAGTGAAGAAAAAGATATTGGTCAGTATAATCAACACATAAAAGGGTGAAATTACTAGAAAATAGACTGATATATAAAAAATCTGAAATAGTGCATCATCAAATTACTCATCAAGTGGAAAGATATAACTAAAAAAAATCAAATAAAAAAAATTCAATCCACACCCAAAGGATCATGAACATCCTCCTTCCCTAAGAAGACCTTTCCCTTTTATAATACCTAACTTAATGAAATCGACAAATTTATGAAAGAAAATGTTGGGTGTGATTTATACATACAAAAAAGTGTCGCGCCAAGTGTTCCATAATAAATTCCATAATAATTAACCAAATCATTCTCCAAATTAAATTATGATGTGAATGTAATAATATATCATTTTCATATTTAAAACAAAACATGAATCTTTATAAATGATGGAAAACATTACCAATATGGCTATAATAAACATTTTATTAAATCATTTTTTATAAATCAGCGTCCATGGAGAAAAAAGTTTAATAATCATTGATAGAGGAAAATATATCAAAAAATAACAATAAGAACAATGCTTATCATCCCTTAGCACATTAGATTCTCGTAATATAATACTAACACTTCTTATATTAGTGATCATGGAAATATGCATACCCATATCCCTCAGGCTCTATCTGAAGAGGACTCATCAACATCCCATTAGGGATAAGATATGATGAACTATGTCTTTTATACATTTTTCATCATCATTCAACTAAAAGGGAATCATAATCCACATGTGTTTGTCCCAAATAACCCACTATCTAACCAAGACCACTTGTTCTCCTTCAATAAATAGAAAAATGTATGATCTTTTCATTTCAAATCAAACAATCATTTACAATTAAATTTCCATATTTTCAGTTTCAATATGCCAATCATGTTTTAAAACAATTATATAATTTTTTCATCAATTCATGAATTTTCAATACAAAACAAATCATAGGCCTTACTCAATTAAATTTAATCTATTATGTTAAATCATTTCTCAAATAATTTCATCAATTCCATCATTTTCAAAATACACCCAAAATTCAAGTTCCATTATAATTTTTTGTTTTTCCCAAAAATCAAGCAATTTAAATCCCCAATTAGAAATCATATTATTTTTGGAATTTATAAATCAATTGATTTATTTTTCAAATAATTCATGAAACCCATGGTTTATTTATGAATAAAATGTAAAAAAAACATCCCACCATTAATTAGTGATCTTGAATAAACATCCACATTAAGGTTTTCTAATAATGAACGAAGGCATTGGAGACCAAAAAAACATAGAATCAAGATCCAGTTAAATAGATATTAAATCCAATCAAAAAAATGATGATCTACCATACACTAAGGAGGAATGAATGAGAGGTCCATAGAAACAAAAGAGAAGATATCCACTTACCCAAAAGTGATCGAATGAGACTCACCAAAATTCGATTCTCAAAATATGGGTTTTGTAAGAGAAAAAATTAATGTTAAAGAGCCCTCCTTGAAAATTAATTTCAGTTAGGTAAAATGGGATTGACTAGTGGTTACAACATGAGGTTCAGGATTTTAAAATAATTTTTTGGAAATTAATAAATTTTATGTGCATTGTTACCTAGGATGGGCACACTGTTAGAAAAAATGATCACCCTAACCATCATCCCCTACTCCAAGGTGAATATTTTATACTATTTTGTTGAAGAATATATCAATCTATGCAGTAGATTTGAAAAACCTTTCCATCTAGGGTTTCACGGTTTTCAATATAGTGGCACACATTTTGGGAATCTCATGTTTTAACTATTCACATCCTATAAAATCTTCAATTATTTCCAAATTTTTCCTAACACACCCTTAAAAATTTTCCAACCAAACCATGATAAAAATATTCTATGAGTACAAGAAAACAATTACCAAGATGTTGAAAATTCCTCTACATAGGAACAAATTGTCCACAAAGAGCTTGCATATAAGATTTCAAATCAAATGGATGAGTCCACTACTCTCTCATCAGTAGATCTTGCTCCAAAGTCTTATGAGTATTTGAACCATAAGGCCATAGAACAATGATAAATGGTATCATACTCACACTAAGTACCCTTTTCTCATAATCAACAATCCTGAATAGATGCTCATTTCTGGTTAAATCATGCTTGACATCAAGATCCTCCCTGAACAATACATGAGTTGAGTAAGAAATATACATCTGAAGATATGATACATGTAACAAAATTTAGTATCGACATCAACTATAGTGGATGGTTTAAATGGTAAGGCATGTTCCCCAGCTTCTTTGAAAACTCAAATGGTCCCAAAAAAGGAGGAGGAATATTCCCATTCCACCATACATCGGTGAACCAACAATGATGAGAGATTCTAGAACACATGGTCTCCAACAATGAACTATCACGACCAATGATGGTCATCTGAAAAAGATTTATATGGACTCTATTTCTCCAAAATTATATGATCAAAAAACTAAATCATCAAAATTATTTAATGCAACAGACTCTGTGAAACTAAGGATGTTTCACCAATCTCTAACCAAAATAGATGTGATTTATATATCTTTCCATTTAGGTTCTCAAAAGGATCCATTATGATCACAGATTGTGAATTATTATTTTATTTGAACAAAACCATTCCCTAATGGTCATCCCAATCTATAGTAAAATCAATGACATATGAACGAATAATTTCTTAAAGAATTTATATAGCTCTCTCTATCTATAAATCCATCTATGTAAGGTGTGTTGTGATCAAATAGAAAATAATTCACATTATATCATAAAGGCCTCTCTAAAATCTTAAATTAAAATGGATATCTCTATCAGATACTCTAGGAAATAGAACTCTATTCAAATAAAAAATCACCTTCACATAGATATTTCTGTACTACTCATCTTAAATTTTATCACGAAATCTTATAATTTGAGATTATTTGGTTATTCAATTGATCAAGGACCATGTCACATTATTATTTATATGGGTACTTGGAAACCAAACCACATGTTCCATAGGGATCACATTCCAATTACAAGTTGGAAATATTTGTGGCTAAAACAAACTCTATGGTATCTGGTGGTTGGCCTTAATTTGATGGAAGTTATATCATTGACCGACAAAATCTAAAATATCTCATCTCATTTCTAGCCACAAGAATTGATGTTTCATATCATAAAAAATATTTTTTTGGTGCACAGCGCACAAGGAATTATGGAAATCACCCATCATAGATTTTATCATAGGAATATGTATAATGTACTTGTTTCGTAAATATGTGATACCTTGGATAGAAAAATACCACCTAGTAATGGTGTCCACACTATATATAGAGTACCTAATTCCATATATTTCATCACTAATAAGTTATTCTGGAATAATCATCTCAAAAATAGCAGAGGCCAAGTAAAAATTTATGAATACAACCTCAGCCTCTTCCTTCTGGACTCCTAAATGGTACTATGAAGAAAGAGGAATCATGTTTCACTCTTCTGAGGAGTCATTCATGGCCTAGGTTAGGAGATTATTGCACACTTAATCTGAACCAAAATTCCCTTTCCCCAGGATATAGTCAATTATGAAATCAAAATACTTCTTGTACTAAATCCAATGTCATTGGTAAGGATTATACTCTTTTTTAGAGAATATATAAGATTTCCATTTTTTGGAAAGTATATGGTAAAACTTTCTCTAAAAAGGAAATGCGACTAACTCTTTTGGGAATTCATTATATCTATCAGTTCAAGGTCATGGGTTAAATAATTCTTCTCATGTTTTCTATAATTTGAAGATACATATGGAATGATGTGATCACCCTATATAATAAAACATTGAAAACTTGAACCTTATGAATCATATAAGGCCACATATCTCTACCTGGCATCTATAAAAGTCAACATCTCCCCAAAATTCAATATATGATTCATCTGCACAAAAGAACTCTAATATTTTTCATCCTAAGAAAACTTTTCTCCCTTCTAAGTGAGAGAACTCCTCAAGAAATCCAACATTGAGAAATCCTTCAAAAACAAGTGATAATACACTGCAAAACACCAGAACCTCGAAATCATGAAAATGTTACACAATGTCTCCACTATCATAATAACATTAACCTTCCCAAGATAAACTAAATTACCATATTCAGAGACCATGTGACCCAAAAATTCACATCCAAAATCTCAAAATATCATTTCAATATATTTTCATAGAGTTGTGGATTTATCAACAACACCATAAATAATTCCAATTTATAATGACCCAGTCTTAGAATACATTACAATTACAACATTTATGTGGAAATATTCAGAACATACACACACAAAATTCCAAAAGACCATAATAATTTATTTCTATTGGAAACTTGGAATCATTATCACTGGTACATAATTGAGATATACTATCTCCCACTAGGTTCTCAATTACTATAACACTTCCTGGACACATAAAACATAAAAAATATACTCCTATCCAGGAGAATAAAACATAAAAAGGTTTGATATTGGATACTTAATAAAGGGGTACATGTAATCATAAACCAGAATATAGGGTTATGAGAATGTGATCACCCCATTAGACAATCATATCCTGAATATCAAAGAACATAAATGTCATTCATGTCAATAAAGATTGTATATTAATAAGACATGAATTATAAGGAAATCAATATCATAATCAACGAAATCAGAACATAGGAGTAAGACATGGAATTTTGGAGTACAAATAAATATTTAATATCATTCCTTATATGTCAAGATGCATTGCTAGAATTAATCAAGGAACTCCATGGGGAGTTCAACTACTGAGTGGAACACGCAAAAAACCCCATTTGTAGTACTTTATTTGTAAGGTATTGGTCTTCCTATCATCCCATAATGAAGCACTTTTCCCCATAGTCCCTTACTGGATTGGGTTTCCCTATCTTCTCAAATTGGACCTAGTTTCCCAATCTTCCCATAATGGATTGGGTTTCCCCATCTTCCCATAATGGATCAATCCAATCGACTTGATTCCCATCATTATCTCAGGATACATAAATCATTATCCACCTTATTAGACAGGGATATAGGTCTTACCCATCACATAATTAAAACCACATATATGTGATACAAAAGAACATAAATCATTCACCATATCAGAACCCATAGAATTAAATAGTCCCCATAAACCTCATTCAATAATAACATAACCCATGTAAAATAAATGGGTTTCACAAATATCATTCCATAATGAAAATAAATCATTAAATAATGAATATGAATGGTATTATTGAATCATAACACCAACAAATCATAAATTGTGTCAAGTATGCATCTTATATTGAAATTAATTTTGGAAGATCATTCCAAAACATTTCTTGAGGAAAATATCCTCTCCTATTTGAAAACTAATTTTAAATTAATAAAACATTTATCAAACTTTTTAATTGAAAATGACATTAAAATTTTATAAATTATAAATTTAAAAATCATTGAAATCCATTTTAATGAAAATTATTTATAATCATTTAAAACCCTTTTAAAACATTTAATAAAACATTATTTTGATAGAAAACATATTTCTGACTTAAGAGATAAATAAATTATAAAAATATAACACTATCCTAAAAATAAATTGGTTTATGTTAAAAAATTTCAACGGGAAATATATAATCCTCATAAAATTGCATTGGTTCATTGCATAACATGTGTATCAATGAAGGAAATTTGAGACACAATTACCTAAATGATTTGGTAACTTTTTATCTGTAAACCACATGAAAGAGAGTTCATCACATGTATATATAAATACCCAAAATATTTAGGATATTACTCAATAATGAAATTAATTGGAAGTATATACATGATATATAAAAATCATGTAGTGAATAAGACATGTGTCCCACAAAAAATAAACACGGGACACAAATCCATTACTACATGAGTTAGGTTAGAATCATGAACCCCATAAAATAATAACATTAATTAAATATTTTAATATCATTAAAAAATTTAAATTAAAGATATAAACTTTCATTTTTCAGTATATACACCACAGAAAAATATCATGTAGTGAATATAGCTTGTACCTCACAGAAATAAAATGTTAGATAAAATTCCCTTGCATTATGTTTTGACTCTCATCATAAACATTAAAAAATCCTTTGAATTTAATTTAAATTTATTATAAATAATTTAATTATCCTTACATAATTATATTATATACCATATGATTTAATTATGGCCTTCTATTAGCCAATTATCAAAAAAAAATTATTAATGTTACGTTTTGAGTAATAACCATTATGTTTTCATTCACGTTTTGACTTGTTATCTATAGTACTATTACATAGATAATGAATTAATAATATCCATAATGATAAAAAAAGATAATATATATATATATATATATATATTCAGTACATATGAATTCATGGTGATGAATAAAAGTTATAGATATAAAATAAAATATCTCATTCATGGAGAGGGTAGGTCATACAAGCACATGAACGATGTTTTAATTCTATTTTCATATTAAAAGGAATGAAAATTGTATGATATATTATCATTATAGAGTAATATTATATTTATATATATAATATATATTCAATAAATTCATCCTTATTACCATCCTTGTGAAATATAGATAAGAAAATGATCACATCGCGTGAATGAGATTGCAAGCCATACCTACGCACGAGCGACGTTATCATTTATCGAATGATTAAGTGATAAAAAGGAAGATATGATATTATTTTTTCAAAAGTATAATTATTTCATAAATATAATATAAAAATATATTTTTCATTATAATTCCCCACCATGAGTGGTGGTTAGTGAAAAATGAACAACACTGTTTCATGAGGTGGTAGATCGCTTTACCCAAGAACGGTAAGTTCATTACCCATTAGATGGAAGTGTATGTGAGTGAAGGTTGAAACCATAATATAAAAAACAACCCAGTATAATGAGGATACATTTTCTATTAGATAAACATGAAATTGAAAAAGGGTTTATGTAAAAAATAAAACAGAAACATTCATTGATTAAAGTTACCTCTTGTTTCACTACGGGAAAAATGGGTATTTGTGACGGGTTATTTGCGACGGGGGTGTTTGCCTGTCGCAAATAAGTAGCCTTTTGCGACGGGATAGCTTTCCCCGTCGCAAAAGAACTTGTGCGGTTTGCGCGCCAAATCGCGGGAAACATATTTGCGACGGGCAGTTATTGCCCGTCGCAAATAACCGGCGGCGGTAAAAGGTATTTGCTACGGGAATATTCCCCCGTCGCAAATAGTGTGTCGGCAGGTGGTTATTTGCGACGGGACCCGTCGCAAATAACTATTTAACCGTTGACCGTAATAAATGATGGCTAAGGTATTTGCGACGGGTACCGTCGCAAAAAATATTAGTTGCGACGGGATACCCATCTCAAATAATCTAACCTATAAATACCCCCATCCGTTTTTTTCAATTCATTCTCAAACTCCATCTTCTCCTTCTCTCAAAATTCTATTTCTAGAGTTCAGCGTTTCTCAAGTTTAATTTTTTTCTCCGGAGTTGATATTGAAGTTTTCAAGAACGATTAGAGATCAACCTCAGATCAATTTTCAAGGTATTTATGTTCATTTTAATTTAATATTTATTTTAAATTTTTTATTAGTTTCAATTATTTTTAATTAGTTGTAATTTAATTATGTTTACATTGTTTTGTTACTTAATAAATTTAAATTATTAGTATTGTTCATAGTTAATGGTAATTAGGAATAATTAGTAATAATTTTCAATAATTAAGAATAAATATTAATAATTAGTAATAAATATCTATAATTAGGAATAATAACATTATTAAATTATTAGTATATTTTATTATTAATATTAAAATAATATAATTTTTTATATTATTTATACAATTCTCCTTTCATCTGTGTGTTTTCTGTCTCCACGTGTATTATTTGTATGTGGAGACAGAAAACACATAGATGAAAGGGGAATTGTATATAATATAGAAAATTATATTATTTTAATATTAATAATAAAATATACTAATAATGTTATTATTCCTAATTATTGGTAATTATTTCTAATTATTGGTAATTATTCATATAATTACTAATAATTAGGAATAATTAGCAATAATTAGCAATAATTAGGAATAATTAGTAATAATTAATAATAATTACCAATAATTAGTAATAATTACCAATAATTAGTAATAATTACCAATAATTAGGAATAATTACCTATAATTAGTAATAATTACCAATAATTAGTAATACTTACCAATAATTTGTAATACTTACCAATAATTAGTAATAATTACCAATAATTAGTAATAATTAGTAATAATTATCAATAATTATCAATAATTAGTAATAATTAGTAATAATTACTACTAATTAGTAATAATTAGGAATAATTACCAATAATTAGTAATAATTAGTAATAATTAGTAATAATTAGTAATAATTAGTAATAATTAGGAATAATTAGTAATAATTACCAATAATTATCAATAATTACCGATAATTACCAATAATTAGGAATAATTATCAATAATTAGGAATAATTACCAATAATTAGGAATAATTACCAATAATTAGGAATAATTACCAATAATTAGTAATAATTACCAATAATTAGTAATAATTACCAATAATTAGTAACAATTACCAATAATTAGGAATAATTACCAATAATTACGAATAATTACCAATAATTAGGAATAATTACCAATAATTAGGAATAATTAGTAATAATTACTAATAATTAGTAATAATTAGTAATAATTAGTAATAATTACCAATAATTAGTAATAATTAGTAATAATTTGTAATAATTACCAATAATTAGTAATAATTAACAATAATTAGTAATAATTACCAATAATTAGTAATAATTACCAATAATTACCAATAATTACCGGCAAATAGTAATAATTACCAATAATTAGGAATAATTACTAATAATTCGTAATAATTAGTAATAATTCGCAATAATTACCAATAATTAGTAATAATTAGTAATAATTAGTAATAATTACCAATAATTAGTAATAATTACCAATAATTAGTAATAATTAGTAATAATTAATAATAATTACCAATAATTAATATTAATTACCAATAATTAGTAATAATTACCAATAATTACCAATAATTAGTAATAATTAGTAATAATTAGTAATAATTACCAATAATTAGTAATAATTAATAATAATTACTAATAATTACTAATAATTAGTAATAATTACCATTAATTAGTAATAATTACCAATAATTAGTAATAATTAATAATAATTAATAATAATTACCAATAATTAGCAATAATTACCGATAATTACCAATAATTACCAATAATTAGTAATAATTACCAATAATTAGTAATAATTACCAATAATTACCAATAATTAGTAATAATTACCAATAATTAGTAATAATTACCAATAATTAGTAATAATTAGTAATAATTACCAATAATTAGTAATAATTAGTAATAATTAGTAATAATTACCAATAATTAGTAATAATTAGTAATAATTAGTAATAATTAGTAATAATTACCAATAATTAGTAATTATTAACAATAATTAGTAATAATTAGCAATAATTAGAAATAATTACCAATAATTAGTAATAATTAGTAATAATTAGTAATAATTACCAATAATTAGTAATAATTAACAATAATTAGTAATAATTACCAATAATTAGTAATAATTACCAATAATTACCAATAATTACGTGTAAATAGTAATAATTACCAATAATTAGGAATAATTACTAATAATTCGTAATAATTAGTAATAATTCGTAATAATTACCAATAATTAGTAATAATTAGTAATAATTAGTAATAATTAGTAATAATTACCAATAATTAGTAATAATTACCAATAATTAGTAATAATTAGTAATAATTAATAATAATTACCAATAATTAATATTAATTATCAATAATTAGTAATAATTACCAATAATTACCAATAATTAGTAATAATTACCAATAATTAGTAATAATTAATAATATTTAATAATAATTACCAATAATTAGTAATAATTACCAATAATTAGTAATAATTACCAATAATTAGTAATAATTACCAATAATTACCAATAATTAGTAATAATTACCAATAATTAGTAATAATTACCAATAATTAGTAATAATTAGTAATAATTACCAATAATTAGTAATAATTAGTAATAATTAGTAATAATTAGTAATAATTACCAATAATTAGTAATTATTAACAATAATTAGTAATAATTAGCAATAATTAGTAATAATTACCAATAATTAGTAATAATTAGTAATAATTAGTAATAATTACCAATAATTAGTAATTATTAACAATAATTAGTAATAATTACCAATAATTAGGAATAATTACCAATAATTACCAATAATTACCGGTAAATAGTAATAATTAGTAATAATTAGTAATATTTAGTAATAATTACCAATAATTAGTAATAATTACCAATAATTAGTAATAATTAGGAATAATTACCAATAATTAGTAATAATTACTAATAATTACTAATAATTACTAATAATAAGTAATAATTACCAAAAATTAGTAATAATTAGTAATAATTACCAATAATTAGTAATAATTACCAATAATTAATAATAATTATCAATAATTAGTATTAATTACCAATAATTAGTAATAATTAGTAATAATTAGTATTAATTACCAATAATTAGTAATAATTAGTAATAATTAGTAATAATTAGTAATAATTACCAATAATTAGTAATAATTAACAATAATTAGTAATAATTACCAATAATTAGTAATAATTACCAATAATTAGTAATAATTACCAATAATTAGTAATAATTACCAATAATTAGTATTAATTACCGATAATTAGCAATAATTACCGATAATTACCAATAATTACCGATAATTACCAATAATTAGTAATAATTAGTAATAATTACCAATAATTAGTAATAATAAGAATAATTACCAATAATTTGTAATAATTAGGAATAATTACCAATAATTGGTAATAATTAGTAATAATTAGTAATAATTAGTAATAATTAGTAATAATTAGTAATAATTAGTAATAATTACTAATAATTAGTAAAAATTAGTAATAATTACTAATAATTAGTAATAATTAGTAATAATTAGTAATAATTAGTAATAATTACCAATAATTAGTAATAATTACCAATAATTAGTAATAATTACCAATAATTAGTAATAATTACCAATAATTAGTATTAATTACCAATAATTAGTAATAATTACCAATAATTACCAATAATTAGTAATAATTAGTAATAATTAGTAATAATTACCAATAATTAGTAATAATTAGTAATAATTACCAATAATTAGTAATAATTACCAATAATTAGTAATAATTATCAATAATTACTAATAATTAACAATAATTAGTAATAATTATCCTAGATTGAGTGTTTATTCTAACAAATTATTCAAAACCAGTAATGCTTTTATATTTTATAGAAAAATATGGAACAATGAGGTCGTCAACAATCATTATTAGGTGACCGCATATGGATAAATCAACGTAGAAATACAAACGGTTCTGGTTTAAATCCAGTATATGTAGAGGGTGTGGAGACTTTTTTATTATTTGCGGCATCAAATCCAAAATTTGTTTCAGAAGGCAAAATAAAATGCCCTTGCAGAAAATGTGCATTGAGAACATTTGACACGTTTGACAAAGTGGGGGAACATCTCTTGCGTTTTGGTTTTCAACCAGATTGTGTTTTTTGGTATCAACACGATGAACGCAGTTCCAAAGTAGGTGATACCAACTCGATTCCGGATCCATCCCAGTTTCAAGATTTAGTACATGATGTTGCAGGTTCATCTGTTCAACATACAGAAACTCCGGCTGATATAGCTTCAAATCCTAAGTTGGCACCGTCTGAATTTTATGAGTTGTTGAGGTCTGCTGAGGATGCATTATATCCTGGCTGCAAGATGAGCAAATTAGAAGCAGTTGCAAAATTTATGGCTATCAAATCAGATAACGGAATGTCAAACACCTGTTTTGACCAGATATTTTCTTTGCTTAAAACACTGTTACTCGAAGGAATTTTTTTTCCTGCAAATTACTATGAGAGTAAGACGCTGGTTCGAAATTTGGGACTTACTTGTCAGAAGATTCATGCATGTTCAAATGACTGCATTTTGTATTCTGGGGAAAATGAGTCATTGGATAGTTGTCCCACATGTGGGCAACTGAGATATAAAGAAGGACAACATGGGAAGTCTGGTTTGATTCCTGTAAAACAGTTGAGATATTTTTCACTTACATCCAGACTTCAGCGTTTATTCATGTCTAAGAATACAGCGACAATGATGTCATGGAATAAAGAGAATATTTCAACCGATAAAAGCTTGAATCATCCAACCGATGGTGATTCATGAAAACATTTTGATAGAGTGCATCCATCCTTTGCTTTAGAAGCTAGAAATGTTTGACTGGGCCTTTCCACTGATGGTTTCTGTCCGTTCGGATCTTATGCTAGTCAATATTCATGTTGGCCTATTTTTTTAACTCCGTACAATTTATCTCCATGGATGTTGATGAAGGAGCCATATATCTTTTTGACTTTACTAATTCCAGGACATCCGAAGAAAAATATTGATGTTTACTTGAAACCATTGATTGATGAATTAAGTTTATTGTGGATTACTGGTGTCAGTACATATGATGTTGCAACGAAACAGAATTTCATACTGAGAGCAACACTGATGTGGACAATTAGTGACTTCCCGACTTATGGGATGTTATATGGCTGGAGTACACATGGTCAGAAATCATGTCCTTACTGCATGGGAGAGAACAAAGCATTTATGCTCATTCATGGAAAGAAACCTTGTTATTTTGATTGTCATCGCATATTTCTTCCAGCTGATCATCCTTTTCGCAGAAACAGATCTCATTTCAGAAAAGGAACTGTTGAAAGGGATGGACCTCCAAAAATGCTATCAGGTTCAGAGTTAAAATTAGTTGTATTTTCATTACCTCCCATCACTTTTGGTCCCACAATAAACCAACAGAAAATTTCTGGTTTTGGGAAAGAACACAATTGGATTAAACATAGCATATTTTGGGATTTGCCATATTGGTCTGATTTGTTGGTCCGACACATGTTAGATGTCATGCACATTGAGAAGAACTGTTTTGATAATTTGTTTCACACAGTTTTGGATACGCCAGGAAAGATCAAAGACAATGTAAATGCACGTTTAGATCTTGCCCAAATTTGCAGGCATCCAGAACTGGAACTCTTTGAGAATGTCAGAACAGAAAGGTTACTGAAACCAAAAGCAGCTTATACACTGTCTAAAGAAAACCGTTTATTATTTTGTCAGTGGATTGCAGATTTGAGACTTCCAGATGGCTGTGCTTCCAATTTGGGTAGATGTGTAAAGAATAGTCATATTACTGGATTAAAAAGTCATGATTCTCATGTTATAATGGAAAGGCTTCTACCCATTAGATTAAGAGGTCTGTTGAATTCTGTGATTTGGGATTCCATAACAGACATGTCTCATTTTTTTCGGGAAATTTGTGCGGCTACAGCAGATTATGATGCTCTAGGAAAACTTGAAGAAGATGTTGTTGTAATTATATGTAAACTGGAAAAAATATTTTCGCTGTCTTTCTTCGACTCAATGGAACATTTGATGTTACATTTTCCATATGAATCCAAATGTGGAGGTCCAGTAAAGTTTCGATGGATGTATCCATTTGAAAGATGCATGAAAAAATTGAAAAGAAAAGTACGTAACAAAGCATCTGTTGAAGGATCTATTGAAGAAACTTATTTGCAAGAGGAAATATTTTTTTTCTGCTCCCATTATTTTAAATCTGAGTATCCTTCAAAACACAACCGAATAGGACGGAACGAGAGGAATATTGATGAAATCGACAATCAATTATTTGTTTTCAACCAGCAAGAGCTTGGTTTTGGTGGAGTTTATGAACGCTAGCTTTCAGATGATGAACATCATAGAGCTCATACGTATGTTCTGCTCAACTGTGAAGAGATGACATCAATTGTACTGTAAGTGTTTATATCACTTATTCTATCATTTATGTTACAGTAAATAAATTTGGTTTTTCTAGGTTGTATGATAATCATATCAAGAAACAAATTCCACAAATTACAGCAGCTGCTCTCGAAGAACTTCGACTGAAAAATTTCTCTCAGTGGTTTCAAAAACTGGTAACATAAATTCTTTATCTTTTAGCAACTCATTCAATGTATAGTTTACTATATTGATACTTATTTCACAAATTTTCAGGTGTCTCGACATGTTGATAAAATTGAAAAACGGTTGTGTGTATCGAGTAACCCACCTTCCAAACTTGTTAAAACTTATAATGCATATGTGGTGAATGGATTTCGATTTCACACACATGCATATTGGGAATCGAAAAAAACAATGAACAGTGGAGTTAGCTTGAGAGGATCTCATCATCGAGAAAATGAAGTTGACTTTTATGGCATACTTGATGAAATCATTGAACTCTGTTATCCTGGACAACATTACATAACCATGTTCAAATGTCGGTGGTTGGATACAGAGAGAGGCGTGTGTGTTCATCTGACTCATGGAATCATCGATATTAAATGTAAAAGTGTTCTCGCAGTAAATGAACCATTCTTATTGGCTCAATAGGCACATCAAGTTTATTACGCAAAGTACTGTGCTACATCAAGAGACTTGACTGATTGGTGGAGTGTAATAAAAATCAAAATTCGAGACAATCAGTTTAGTCAAAGTGAATGTGCTTTCACTGATGTGCAAAGAATTGAAGTTTTTCAAGAGAGTACTCAAAATCAATCTTTTTTAGAAAGAGACATGAGTATCGATGACGACACCCCACATTTAAGAGTCGGTGATGACGATGATGTTAATGATGTCACATATGAATTTGAAATGGTAAGAGATAAAGCAACTGTAACTCGAATGGATATCGATGATGTTGAGGAGGAATATGAAGATGACATTGACATATATGAAGATGATGATGAAGATGAACACTAATAGAATTCCATGGTATTTATATACAATCATAATATGTATATCTGTATATATAATAGTAATTATCAATTATTTGCTAACAAAATTAACATTTTCTATTTCAGATGGACGATGCCACATTTCGTGAGTTGGCAGATGCTGACCTGTCTTTCGATGCGGATGAGTTGCTGGCAGATGACCCTCAGCCTGCAGGTGCTCCAGGGAGTACGCGGAGGGGGCGTGGTCTTGCACGATTGATGATTTCTGACCCCTTCCCCGAGCGACGTCCACGTCTTGGGTTTGATCCACGCACACAGAGGTGTGATAACCTGTGTGATAACCTTTGGATTTGACTAAGATTTCATTAATCTATTCACATAATAAATGTTTATTATTTTTATAGTTTTCCGCATATAGCTGTCGGACAGGGCAGCGCTATTTTGCGCAACTATTTCTCTCAGCCATGGACCACATGGGAGCAGATTCCCATTGATGTGCAGCAGGCCATGTTCGGTCATTAGTTGGTACGTACGTAAATAAATAATTTTTATTTTGAAAATTATTTCATTTCTAACTTGATATTTTGATTTATTTGTAGGGTTTATGGTATCAGATCGAGGATACCATGCGGGACGCCATCCACGAGGCATGGGAGGTGGCCATGCATGATCGCCTTCGTCAGTTTTTGCACAATTTAAGAAAAGCTGCAATGAAGAAAGCAGGAGTGTCAGATTTTGACGAGTAATGTAGAGCACACCGACCAGAGTACATTTCATCCCATGTATGGGATGGATTATGTGCGCACTGGTTGAGTGGTGCCTTTCAGAGGAGATCATCAGTGGGGAGGCAGAATCGGGGGAGACAGGAGGTGACTCATCGAGCTAGGAGTCGTTCTTTCAGTACTCATAGACAGCATCTGGTACGTACATTATTTATAAATATTTTATATAACTATAAATATTAACAGTTTATTTTTTATTCTTATAGGCTGTCGAGCACCCCGATATTATGGAGTACGACGTATATCGGAGGATGTATAGTGATCCTGCTACTGGGGAGCTCAGAGGTGATCGCCAGCATCACATCGTGGTTAGTATTATTTGTTTTCAAGTTTAAAAATTAACTGCATATAATATATTCACAATTTTAATTTTAAATTGAAACTACAGGAGTCATATGAGGCCGCAGCGTCACAGGCCCGGCCTGAGAGTCAGGCCGAGTCATCAGATCAGACCACTGGCCGTCAGTTTGATGAGGCGGCATGGATGCAGGCCACCCAGTATGCCTTCGAGAAGGGCCGGGTAGTTGGTATCAGCTCTCGACTGACTCCCGGAGATTATTATGGCAGTGCTGCGATGTCGGCGTCCAGCTCGAGAGGAGCTCATGCATCTTCTTCTGCTACATAGTATGAGGATCAGTTGTGATCTCAGACTCCACTGATAGAGAGTCTCCGACAGGAATAGGAGCAGATGCGTCAGCAGCATGAGTAGGAGCGTCGACGCCAGCAGCAGTTGTACGAGGAGCAGATGAGTCGGTGGCAGCAGCAGCATCAGGAGCAGATGGAGTACATGCGCCGACTCACTCATGCTTTAGGGATGGAGTTTCCTCCACCACCATCTGCAGATCCCCCCCTCCCCCCTCCTTCAGATTAGAGTTTGTTTTTATGTTATAAAATTTTTGAAATCAAAATATGATTTTTTTTCTATTCGTAGTTTCTGTCTCATTATAAAATATTAATAATATTATATTTTGAAATAACAATATTAATATGAATAATAATATTATTTATATTTTATAATATTAAATTATATATATATATATTAAAATTTTATAATATTATAATTTAATAATATTTTTTTATAATACTTGAATTTTTTTAATATTTGAATGTAAAATAATTCTATTAATTTATATTAATTAAAATAACTTATTAAAATTTTTAATATTTATGAATTATAATTCTAATATTATTATATTAATTAAATCATTTATTAATATTCTATTATTTTTTATTTTTGAATTATAATTCTATTATTATTATATTAATTAAAATAATTTTTAATAATTTATTATTTTTATTTGTGAATTATAATTATATTATTATATTAATTAAAATCATTTATTAATATTTTATTATTTTTTATTTTTGAATTATAATTAGATTATTATTATATTAATTAAAATAATTTATTAATAATTTATTTTTTTTATTTTTTTTATAGTATTTGCGACGGGATACTATGCCCGTCGCAAATAGTATTATTATTATATGCATTAAAATAATTTATTAATAGTTTTTTATTTTTTTTAAATAGTTTTTATGACGGGTCCCGTCGCAAAAACTATTTGGTGCGGGCCCGTCGCAATAGGTATTTGCGACGGGGCCCGTCGCAATTACTATTTGAAATTTTTTTTACAAATATACGGAGTACTATTTGCGACGGGGAGAATCCCCGTCGCAAAAACAAGATTTAGCGACGGGCCCGTCGCAAATAATTGTTGTTGCGACACCGTTTTCAGCAACGGGCCATTTGCGACGGGCCCCCGTCGCAAAAAGCCATTTACGACGGGATCTCGTCGCAAATGACCTGTCGCAAATACCTGTTTTTCTAGTAGTGTTTGGGAATTTCATTTTTATTTACACAAAAAAAAACTTATTTAGTTGGATTTATTCCCAATGGAAGGACTATAGAATTAAGAGTAGAATTTCGGGAGGATACTTGGGCCGAGTTTGGCTAAGCCAAAGGGCTTTTATGTATGAACAAAAGAGAAGGATACGTTTTGTTTTATAAGAGACGAGAGGGGCACTTCAAGAAACTCAAAAAAAAAAGTATTAAATTATAATAAATGAAAAATCAATACAAATACCTAAAAAAATATATTATAATATAAGATTATATAAAGTTATAATATCATACAAAATTAAATTTTGGATATTTTTTATGTTACTTATAAACTTATCTTATTGATTAACCCTTAGTTAACTGATTTTAATTTTTACTATGGTAATAAATTTTTTAATACTAAGTAGTTGTAATTTTTACCAATAAAGTATCTAATGGACCATAAATGGATAATATGAGATATTATAGACCATTTATCATCATCATTTCATTATATATATTTTTATATTTTTTAAATAATTTAATTATATAATAAATTTATAAAATATCATAAATGCCAATTTTGACACTATTCATAACTTTGACTTTAAGAAAATACATAAAGAAATATACCTTCAATAAAATTCAATTAATACAACCATAAAATGTCATATTCTCCCAAAAAATTCTTATATCATATTGTCATTTCAAAATATATTAATTTTAAAATTTATAATCTCATTTAGTTGATTGTTTCATTAATTAGGTAATTACTGCAACATTATTTTGTATTATTTATGATAATAAAACCTTAAAAAATTAAAATTATAGGATTTAGAAAAATATTTTAGATTTATGAATAATATATATAGTCATTAATATATTCAATTTATCCTGATATTAAAAATATTATACCTATTAAAAGTAAGAGTGTGGCATTTTGTCACTTCCTTTGAGTTTTATAATACTTAAATAATCTACATGGAAAAGTATCCATTAAAGTATTACATTCTGATAACTATGTGTTAATTGACGAATTATATTCATAAAATATATTTATGTCTATTTTATGGGTAGTTTTCTAAATTTTTTTATTATTTTTACAAATAATTAAATGATTTACCCATAACTGTGTTTTTAAAAATTACTAAAGTTTCAATTGATATTATCAAAAAATAAAAGGGTCTTATTTAGAAAATTTGTACCTTATGAATCCAAATATGTAATCTACTTTTCATAAATATAAAAACCTATATTTTGAAAATTAATTTAAAATTAATCTCATTGATGGAATGTGAAAATGGGTTTTTAATGTAAAATGTCCAAAATATGGACATGTTTTCATATAAAATATAAATATGAAATTTATTCCAATTTCCAAAATTGGATTAAATAATAAAATACTAAATATAAATATACATTAAATATAATAAAATATTTAATTATTAAATATATAATATTTCAATGAAAAGTTAGTTTCTAATTAAAATTTAGTATTGTTCACTATTTAATAAAACATAAAACTTATCAGAAAAATACAAAACATTTAACAAAAGAAATTTTTTATTTTCTTATTTAACATAATATGTTTATTTTATTCATATAAAAATTATCAATGTGTCAAAAATTATATTTAAAAGGGTTTCTCCATTAGAAGGTGGAAAAATTACCCTTTTCAAAAAAAATAAGGTTTTAGGCATAAAATTCGGATTGTACATATCTTATTCCTAAAAAATATATTGGATTAATATAAAAACTATTTGATTGAATATATAACATATATATTTATTTAATAACATTCATTAATTTTAATTAATTAAATTTATTAATCTATGTTGAATAAAAATAAAATTATTTTCTTTATAATAAATTGGTTTATATTTTCATTTAATTTTAATTTGTAACCAGGAAATTAAAATTATAAACCTTATATTTTGATAATATAATTAATAATACTCATAAACGATAATTTTAATGGCTAATTTATATCTGATTATATTAAATAATAATATTTTAATAATATATTATTATTTAGTAAAACTTTGTCATTCATGTAATACATGATATCAAAATAACTCGACATTATGTATAACTCAAGACAAGTATGTATATTCATATACCACATGATAATATAAATGTTACCTTTAGATAATCCTCAACTTTGTTTGGTTTATAATGCTCGCCAAACATAGTGTTTTTCATGTAACCAAAACTACCTATAGTATTGTGTGAAATGAAAAATATAGAAATGATTTAAATAAATTGAAAAAAATTATTTTACAAAATCTTGGGATATTACATTTGGCCCCCATAAAATTAATTTCACAAACCAAATTATTCTGGTTATAAATGTTTTAATTTTTTAATGTTACATTCCTAGAAACCCATATCATTTAATTGAATTCTAAAACATCCATTTGAAAAGGAAAATATTAAAATAACAGTAACCAAATGTAAATCAAAACTAGGTTTCAATGTTGGAGAACATAGGTGAGGATTTTGGAATGGAGGAGAAGAATAAATAATCATAGATATATATAAGGATCATAGATCACAAAAATTTGGGTGATTCATAGAAGTTTAACAATCATAAAACCATAAACTAAAGAATCATAAGAGAGTTCTTTGATATCATCAATAATAATGATAATAGGAAAACATTTTATTTCATGATCATTTTCCTAAAGTTGAGTTATTTTTTGAAGGGGATATGCATACTTGATTTCAGAACAACTTCACCCTTTATTTCACCTTGATCAATTTCAACTTCATCTCTTATTTCAATAAATGAAGTTGTTTTTTTCATTCCTAAGGAATTAGTAGAATATGAGATCCATAAGTAGAATGATAAATAATTCCATCTATCTTTATCACAACAAAAGGATAAAAAAGGTTAAAAAATATGAATAAATCCACTTATGTTGAGGTAATAAATTAATCTAAAAATCATAATCCAATGTTTAATATAAAAATTCCACAAATGGATAACCATGCAATCCTTTCAAAAGATGAAATTAAAAAACATTAGAAATAAGTGCTTTAAATCATAATAACATTTATCTCTCATATATCATAAGGTAGCTCTTGATTTTCATGTTCCAATATTGTCAATACCTTCATCATATATTCCATGAAACATAGTAATAACTTGAACTACCATTCATCTATCTTCAATACATAAGTTTTTCCTTATTAAAAAGATTATTTAATATATTTTCTATGTCTAAAAATGTTGTAAAACCCATCTGTTATATCATAAACCGCTTTTTTATCAAATCCTTAATCAATTCCATGTTATTTATTTACATCTTGTTTAATTATTAATTTACAACATATGATTATCCAAACATCATTATCTCAAAATTAAAACATATTTAGGGTTATCTTTCCAATAATAACATGTTTCCCGTGAATATCACCTTAATACCTCAATCAAATTTTATGGTTACCAGTACCAATCAACATATTCTGTCAAATAAATAAGGAAAAACTATAGTGGCGAATAATTAGAAGTTATTTTATTCAATAGTACCCCAAAAATAATTCTACAACTTTATTTTTGAATTCCAATACTTATTCGCATCAATCAGACAACATTTTTATTAATCCATTACTCAGGGTTCATCATCTTAATCATTATTCAAATATGAAAAATGAATCATTTCCTATGTTTCCTCATCCTTAATATATTAATCCTTCTTAGGTTTAATATAAACAATTCATCAATAACTTTCCATATATTTCACACTTCATTCACAGTCTCTTTTTCATCGGTAGTATAACGAATAGTTATACAGCCATCCAAATTCTATTCATGATATTTCCACATAAGAAGTCTATTTTCATCATGCCAATACATTCCACATCTGAAAAATTTAATGTTGAATCTATTAATTATAATTCACGATATTGAATGAGTCCAAAAACCATATTATGAGCAATACATATCATATTTGAAAAAAATAATCCAGGAATATTACTTATTGAATTCCTAAATCACAACACAAACATTTTTTTTTGAAGAAACCATAGGTTTATACATGGTTATTCATATTCATATTCAATTAAAATCCTTAAATAGGTCTTTAAAAATGTTTTTGAATTCCAACCCCATATCTCATGGGTCATCAAAACCATTTTTTAATGAAGTCCTATTTTTGGGTAATGGGTTACGCTCGAGTCAGGCCAGACGCACCTTTTCGGATTTTTTACCCCCGGTAAATCTAATCCAGATCCAAATCCACTTGTAGTTTTCAAATAGGATTATAATGATAGGAAAACACTAACTCTATCCTTAAAAAAAATTCATATTCAATTTTCTAAACACTAACACATCTATATGCAAATCCATATCGACATTTCTAACATATCAATATCAATATATGTATATATATCAATAAATTTTTATTATCCAAGTTTCTAATAGTTGAAAAATCCATTGAAATGATACCAAATATAATGACCTAGTATTAATGTAGATTTAAATTATATCATTTTTTGGAACATTTCATTATTTCATTAACACATGTTGAAGCACACTATCAGTTTAGTGCCATTGGAAACATCTAAATGTAAACACTTATAGATATGTGAGATATATTATCCCCCACTAGGTTCTTCAAGAATATAAACCTTCTTAGACACATAAACCATAATATATATATTCATAACCTAGGGATGTAAATATAAAAATGGGTGATCTTGGATGCTCAGTATGGGTAAATAAAGGAAACATGAATGCATAAACATGAGAATAGGGGTATGAGAATGTGAACATCACATTAGGCAATAATACCCTACATATCAAAGATAATAAACATGAATCATGGAATAATGATTGGAAATTCGTATGACATGAATCATAATTGATTCAAGAGCTTAATTCTAGAATTCGTAACATAATAGTATGATATTGAATCAGAGAATACACATAAATATGTAATATTATTCTTTATATGTTAGGACACAATGCTAGAATTTATCAAGGCACTTCATTGAGACTACACCTACTGGATGTGATACACCACCATCCCCATTCATAAAACATTGCTTGTAAGGGATTGGTTTTCCCATCTTCCTATATCGGATCAGGTTTCCCCATATTTCTATAGTGTATCTTGTTTCCCGATCATCCCAAATTGGATCGGGTTTCCCCATAATCCCATAGTGGATCGAGTTTCCCCATCTTCTATTAGGGGATCAAGTCGGTCAATATTATTTCCAAAATTATCTCAGGTGACATAAATCATAAACCAATGATTTAGTTAAATATATAGGTTCCAATGTCCATATAATGATGACCATAGAAATGTGTTCCACAAGAAAATAAATCATTCATTGCATTAGAACCCATGTAATTTAATGGGTTACATAAAAATCATTCAATAATGAAATAACCCATAGGGAGGAAATATATTTAAAAAATTTCATTAAGTCATAAACATAAACCATTATTGAATAATATGAATAATATGGACTGTATTCTTGGATCATCTCTATAATAATGTATAATCTATGATAAATTATGTCATTTTATATTGAAAATAATTTTGAAATATATTTTTCAATCATATATTGTGGAAAATATTGTATCCTCTTTGAAAAATTATTTTAAAATCATGAAATATTTATTAAACCATTTTCATTAAAAATAACCTTGAAAACGTATAATTAATGCTCTTAAATATCTATAAAATACATTTTCTTGAAACTTCATAAAATATTATTTAAAACCTTTTTTATCATTTTTATAAAAAACATTTAAGGAAACAGATTTATGATCGAAGAGAGAAAAACATTAAATGAAGACAATAATATCATAAATGGAAATATATTCATGATATGACAATTCATGGTGAAATATATACACCTAATAAAATAATATAGGTTCATAACATAACATTGGTCTCAAAGAAGTAAAATCGAGACAAAATTACCTTACCGATTTGGTAACGTATGTTCCTTAAACCCCATGAAGGATAGATCATAAAATGGATATTTAAATACCCATAATATTAAGGATAATACTCATAAAAGACATTAAATTGTTGTATGTTCACAACGTAGAAGAATCAAGACGTGCATAAGGCATGTGTCTCATAGAAATAAAAGTAAGAGATAAATCCATTACTACTTGAGTAACTTTACAATAGTGAACCCCATAAAATAATAACATCAATTCAATATAGTAATTTCATTAAATAAAATTAATTAATGTTATAAAATTTCATATTTTATTATATACAATACAAAAAATAAGTGAGTGGTGAATATGGAATGTATCTCACAGAAATAAAAAGTGAGATAAAATTCTCTTACCTTATGTCTTGAATCTTATCATACTCATGAAGACGTCATGTATAATAAATATAAATTTATAATAAATACATTATATAACTTCATTTAGTTATATCATATCAAATATGATTTACTTGTGTCCTTATATTACCCATTTATCAACAATTCTTAATTAAAGTTATCTTTCGGGAAATAATGGCTTTGTTTTTCATTCATGATTTGACATGTAATCCTTGGACCTCATAAATAGATAATTAAATAATAATATTTATAATGATAACCATGAAATATAAAATATATAATCATCATATATTTAATCACGGTGATTCATCAAAGATATATATTGAAAATAAAATACACAATTCATGGAGACGGTTGGTCGTACGTACGCATGAACGTTGTGTTCATTTTTTATTATATTAAAATTAAATAGAATTATATAATATTTTATGATTATATAGTCAAATTTAAGGTATATATATAATATATATTACTTAAAATCATATTTATTTCCATCCTTGTAAAATATAGATGGGAAACGAATCACATCACATCGTGGAGATGGTATGCAATACGTATGCATGAGTGACGTTATCATTTTCCAAATGATTTAGTGGTAAAAAGGAAAATATTATATTATTATTATATAAGTATAATAAATTCATAAGTATCATATAAAACATATTTTACCCAATAATTTTAAAAAATGAAAAGTGGTAATGGAAAAAACAAACAATAGTGTTTCGTGAGGCGGTATTTCACTGTACAGTAGAACGGTAAGTCCATTACCCATTAGAAGGAAGTGTGTGTGAGTATAGGTAAAATAATTAATATAACAATATATAAATATATTTATGATACTAATTTTATTATATAAACATGAAATTAAAAAAATTGAAGAGGTTTAAGGATGAAATAATATAGAAATGTTCGTTAATGAATGTTATATCTTCATTGGTTATCTCAATTTTATTTTCACAAAAGGACTTATTTGGTTGGAATTATCCCAATGTAAAGCCTATATTATGAGTATAAGGTAGTTGGGAGTAGACTTAAAAAGATTTTTACTCACCAAAATGATTTCTAGGTGTGAATAAGAGAGATGTAGAGGTTTACATTTATATGATTATGGAAGGACACTTTTGGAAACTCTAAAAAATGTTATTTTATAATATGTTAATAATAAATCCATATACCCCCAAAATTTCATATATAATAATATAATATTATTAAATGACTACATATAAAAATAAAATAAATTTTATATATGATTGTATGTAATTTTAAACCTTATGTTTTTTATTAACCTGTAGCAAACCTATGTTTATTTTAATTATGATAACAAAGTTATTAACATTTAGAAGAAGAAATTTTTATATATAAATTTTAAATAGGACCACAAATAAAAATATTTATATACTATTAACTATATACTGTCAAATTTTATTTATTTAATAGTTTTATGTTTTTCATATAATTTAATAAAATATTCTTTTCATAAAATATCATAAGTGTCAATTTTTAAACTATTTTTAACTTTGACTTTAAGGAAATACATATAGTAATATAAATTCAAAACAATTCACTTAAGACACCCCTAAAATTTCATATTCACCCATGAAATTAGTATATCTACATTATTAATTCAAATTATATTTATTTTAATATTTGTAATATCATTTCATTTATTGTTTCAATAGTTGGATAATTACGACATCATCATTGTGAAATTATTTATTATAAAAAATTCTTCACTAAAAATTAAAATTAAAATTTTAATAATTAGATAAATGTGTTATTTTTCTGAAGAATAAAAATATTCAATCATAACATCAATTGATCCCCATATAAAAATATTAAACAAATTAAAAGTAAGAGTGTTACATTTTGTCACTCTCTTTGAGTTTAATAATACATATTTCATTTTCTCAGAAAATTATAAATTAAATTATTAAATTTAAATCCTTATGATATAAGTGTCGAATTTTATTCATATAATATATTTTTTAAATGTTTTAGGGTATTTTTATTAATTTTTTTATATTATTTTTCACGTAATTAACTATTTTACTCTAAACTGTTGTATTAAAAATTACTAATTTTACTATTCACATTCTCAAAAAATAATAGTGGTATATTTACTTAATTTTGAACTTATGATTTGAAATTTTGAATCCATATTTTAATATTCAAAACACATAGTTTGATAAAATTAATTTAAAATTAATACCATTGAAGGAATGAGAAAACTGATTTTTAATGAAAAACCTCTAAAAGATTGACATGTTTTCTTATCATGTTTCAATGTAAAATTGATTACAATGACCTAATAAGAATTAAATAATAAAATTTAATCTAATTATACTTTGAAACAAATTAAATATATAATTTAACACTATAAATAAATTCAATGAAAAATCTAATTTTAATTAAAATTCATTATTTTTTATAATTCAACAAAACATAATTTTTTTTAGAAAAATACCAAAAAATTAAACCATGTAAATTTAGATATACCTATTTCAAAAAAGAAGTTTATTTTGTCATATAAAAATTCAAAAATTATCAAAAATTGGATTTAAAAATGGTTCTCCATTAAAATGCAGTAAAATTTCCCCTTTGAAAAAAAATATGTGGTTTATGCAGAAAATTGGGCTTGTTCTTATATTATTCCAATAAAATATATTGGTTTAATATCAAGAAAATAATTTTTGAAATATAAAATATATATTTAATTAATATTATTCACTTATTTTAACAAATTTAATTTATCAATACAGAGAAAAAAATAAAAATGTTTCCTTTATAAACAATAGATATATATTTTCATTTCTAATTAATTGGTAACCAATTAATTCATATTATAAAACTTTTATTTTCATAAATTAGTTAATATTATTCATAACATCAAATTTAATAGCTAGGTTATATCTTAATATATTAAATAAAAAAATTTAAAATTATTATATTTTTTCATAAAACTCAGTCAAGCGTATAATGAAGGCCATCAAAAGAACTCAATGTTGTGTATAACATAAACCAAGAATATATTTTCATATATAGAAATCTAATATAATTGTTACATGTATCACAATATTATCTTTTTATTAATACAACGCAATCCAAACATATTGTTTTTTTATAAAACAAAATCTTTATTTTGTACTGTGTTAAATGAAAAATATCAAAAAGATTAAATTAATTAGAAAATAATATTTCACACAATCTTGATGTGTTACATATATTATTCACATTATCTTACTTAAATGTATATTAACCCAATATGTCTTACACATATACAACCTTGAATGTATCAAGATACTCATGGAAGATCATATTCATCAAAGCTATAAAGATTGTCGTATCATTGGTTAGACCAAATTGAATAACATGATACTCATAATGGGAATACCATCCATGGGAGAATTTTTTTAATGTAGTAATCTCTAATTCTCACTAGATCTCATATCAATCTTTTATAACCACATTTATCCCTTTAAATGGTAAAACTTATAATCAATCTGTGGAAATATATTTGTTTTATTCAGCGAAAATCTATTCAGTTTCTAGTAATCAGCACATAGGCATTGTGTTCCTTCAGAATTAATATTATGTAGAACTTGTGCCTCCAATGGTGATGCACTCAGTCAAATAAATCATTTCTCTAAAATATCATATAATTTATTCCTCAACTCATTTATTTCATATGGTTATATGTGGTAATAAGAAATAGATACCAGCTAAGAAATAGAATCTAAATAAAAAACCCTAACCCTATTACCGGTGTAAAATAGTGAAATTAAAATTAATAAATCAGGATACTGGATGGAAACTTGATGAAAATCATCAATAAAATTTTCCCAGTAAAGATCAAAAGAAAAACTGATATTACATTCCCCAACTCTAGATTACACGGTTCATCTCTAACCGACCTTAGTTCCCATTATACATGAATATATGGAACAACCCATCGGGAATAATAAAGGAGACCTATAAAAAACAAAGTAAATTTGGGACCTTTTAGAAATGATCAATCTGGCATAATATTTAAATCAAGAGTCATCAAGTTAAGAACCAAAAAACAAAATTATTCTCAATAAAAATTAAAGAGAATGTACATGAAAGATAATGGAGACCCTTCACTCTCTTCATTCAGAGTGGTATAGTAATATCAATCACATAAGAAAAAATATCCCTATAATGATTTAGTATGATCACAATATAAGTCGATATAATTGAATGATATTCACCTGTATACAAAACATTAGTCACTAAAGTAGAATATATAGTTATGGAACCTATCTAGGATTCTAGACCTATATCTTCTTCTTCTAAAGACACTTTTACTACATGAAGAATCCATTCTATAGATTCATGTGGTTAGAACCCTTTGTTCCTAAAGCTTCAGATTGAACAATATTAAATTTTGTTATTGATTAAAAAATTTATCTTCTTGGACAAAAAATATATAACATAATTTATAAAGTTTAATTGAGCTTCTAAAAGAACTACATCTCTTGGGTCCCTTTGTGAAAAATAATTTTGAATTCCTAGGAATTCAATAGTAAAAAGAAGTCAAAGGTCCTCTACTATGAACTATGGGAGGTTAGGAAGAACCCTTCTATTGAGATCCACCATTTGACTCATCACACTTACATATTTCATTAAAGGAACCTAAAAAAATTCCACTAGATGAAAAATAATCTCTCATCAACACTTACTTACTGTCTAGATCAATATCAACCATCAACATTATATCAACCACAACTGCATAAGAAGATTTATTCAACTTAAAATAATGAATAAAAATATCATATCCAATACCACTCTCTAACCACTAAGGCTTCATCTTCTCATTCGATACAATCTCAATTTAAATAGCACAAGAATAGAGAATTATTTTGAATACATCAACACATTTATATATGTATATTTTTGTTCGATTAATTTTATATCCTTGGCTTGAAACAAATAGTCTGAATTGAACTGATCAATGAAAATAACTCTAAATTTTATTCAACTCTAATCCCTCATGATTCTTCTACATTAAAATGAAGTCTCACCTTGTACATCAATGTCCTTCAATCTGGAAGGAGTCACATCTAACATTTTTTTAATCAGACATTTCAAGGAAATCAAATAAAATATCTATAGACCTCAACCTCTTGAGGATCATTAGAGACCAGGAATTATGGTGACCTCTAGAAGAGGAACTCATGTGCATGATTCTATGATACATCTCTTTAAGGTTCCATAACTAGATCCTAATGGGAATAGGCGTCTTTACATGTCTATGAGCTTGTATATCATGTACAATAATTTCAAAGATATTCTAATCCATGGGAGGATTTAATAGTCATGGTTCACCAAAAGATACCTCATGGGTCATATTTTAAAATCCTCTAGAACCATGCTTATAGATTCGACACACAAAATGATGTAATTTTTTTAAAAAAAAGTTACTAAGAAAAATAAAATCATTTACATCTAAGGATATTTTCCTATCGATTATTTTAAGTAAAATAATCACTGTTAGATATTATTAGAGTTAAAAAATAAATAAAAAGGAAATGATAGATCATTTATCATATTATCTCTTAATTAAATCTAAAATCCATGAGCCACTAAAATGATCTTGAAAACATTTTATAAATCATAGGGTGAGAAAAATTTCCCAGAAAGGAGTTTTTAAAATAACAGTGAAAACCATTTGAAAATACTTTTGAAAATTCATTTTAAAAGTATTTTTAGAGATAAAATTCAAAAATAATGTATATAAAATAGATATTATATATGTATATATATAATTTTTAAAATATATTGATTTTTAAAACACTTTGAAAAATTCTTTGAGAATACATTTATTTTTGAAAACATAATTTTGAAAAAATAACAATATATATTGGTTTTTTGTAAAATCCTTTGAAAGTAATTTAAAATAATGATTTTGAATATGACATCGAAAATACTTAGGGATTTAAAAACATTATAATAATTTTTAAAATAAATACACTTTTAAAAATTCAATATATTATTTTAATGTACTAACACTTTTGAAAAAAAATATAAGACCTTTTTAAAATACTTACTCTTTTGAAACATTTTTACATATCTTTTGAAAATACATAAAATTTGAAAAAAAAAATTAATAATTTTTTAAAATATTTATGATTTTGAAAATTTCTATGAATCCATTGAAAATATAGACAATTTTTAAAACATTATAATACATTTTTCAAAAAACATTAACTATTGAAAAAAAATTCATTTAAAATTTCCATTTATTTCAAGAAATTAATATGATCTTTTTTGTGAAAAATAATGGGGCCACTTGAAACATTAAAGGATGTCTTGGACTACATAATTTTATTACGTAATGTCTTACTCCCTACATCACTTTCATGTTTACAATGTTTAACTTCAAATTTTTATATATATATATTTTTATCTTACCTATAAATATATATCTGCTATATTTTTTTCTTAAAAAACATAAAATGAGTTATTACATTTACAAATATATATATATATATATTATCATTAATAAGAAATCTATAGTTAGACGTTGTAAAAACAAACCTCATGACATTTAGACTTTTCAAAAATTCATGTAAATCTAATTATTCATGTATTTAAAACATCCTTCCAAAACTCATGATATTCATGTAACTGAAAAGGACATAAAAATTTAAAATTTATCACTTAAATCTCAACCTTGAATTAAACAATTTTATACCAATTTATATATTTCATAATTTAATGCTTTTATACATAAAATAATAGTGTACATGTATGAACCCTTCGTATAAAATAATAGAAACTACAAATTACTATTCACATAAAATAATTGATTTATAATTTTTCCTTATTGAAATAATCTTATAAAAAGACCATTATATAATACACACTGTATTATAAAAATATTATTTTTAAGAAGAACATTTTATCCTTACATTAATATATATATTATCAAAACTCTTATATAACTTCAAGAATAGTTTCTCTGTTACATCAAAAATAAAAGTGGATTAAATGAAATTCATCTTGTTATGTAATTTCATAAAATGAACTTATACATGTGTATAATAAATTAAATCCACATAAATAATTATATATTAGAAATTATAATTCCGTATATTAAATTAACATGAAAAATAAATAAATAATATAGATGTATATATGTTTGAATAATACAACTTGTATATTGGATATAATATATACTCAGATATAATACACCCTTGATATAAAAATAGTTGAATAATATTTAATTAAGTAATAATTGAATTTGGAAATAGTACTTATATATATATATGGTGAATATTAAATATAGATTACTTAAATATATTTATATATTTTTTTAAAAAAAAATAAAAGTTCCACTTACATAAATTATAATATTAAAAAACATTCCTAATTAGAGAAAATAGCTTATACCATGAAAAAAATACATGTATGATTGAATAACACAAACATGAATATTGAATAATAAATATATATATATATATATATATATATATATACATAGCCTTGCATAAAATTATGTATGAAAATTATTATACCATGGGAAGACATCAAACAAAAAAACATGTAGTTTGAACACATGTAAATATATAAACACGAATTTGAAAATAATTAATTTATAATAGTTTTAAATAAAGATATCTCCATACATAAAATTCTTAAAATATGAAATGAGGGTCTCTAGACTCCTTCTGTAGTTGTGGTGTTCTAACCAAAAGGATAGTTGTGGCTGCTGAATACAAGTGGGAAATTGAAACCGGATAGTGGGGAATTGGATGAGGGTATCAACGTAAAATTTTAAAAAATATAAAGGAGTTAAATAACCTTATATATATATATATATGTTTAGCTTCTAGAATCTAAGGGAGTATATAATTTTCATTGTGATAAATTGTGACACAAAATAGTGGTCTAACAGTCAATGGATGTAAATAGAGGTGTAAAAAAGCACTATTATTTTGGTATACTCATCCTAAAAATCAATAAAATAAAACAATTTAATTTTAAATATTAATAATAAGGTACTTTATATTGATAAAATAATGTTCTAATAAATTTTAGGCATTTTTTGGGACAATAGTTTTTCAAGAAGCATAAATAGCCACTAGTTTGGGTTGAGGATCACTGTGGACTGAACCCTATGATGGTTCTTTATGAAATAGTTGACCAGTGTAGAAAAATAACAGTGGAAACACAATTTAATTAGTTCATTTATCATGTGATTTTCTTTCACCGAATGGATAAGTAGAAATATAAAACCGATGTGGGGAGAATGAAAGTGATGGCTATAAGTGAGGTGTTCTCATGAAGTTGGTGGTACATCTTGAGGTACATGGATTCGTGAGAAATAAGATGATCATGAGATTGTATAGATGGAATCATTTGACCCAATGGATCTGTTTTAACAAAGTGGTTTAATGTGGTGAATAATGCTTGAATTTCAATACCACATCGAAACATAACATTGATTCCCACTTGCATATAAGAGAAGTTGTGAGTGAAACCATCCATAAGCTTGTGATGAGTTCAACATCTGATGGCCTTATACTCGAGCCAACAGGAGACGTTCGCCTAACCTATGAACCATTTGATCCTTATGGCTACATGATATTCCTAAACTATTCATGATTTCTCAGTGATGCCCTTGACCAACCTCTTCCATGTTATGCTATAACACCCCCCTAGTTAGGTGTTCTTTTTTGTTCCTTCCATGGGTTCAAGCTTGATTTTCATGGTTTGTAGGGATTCCTGACTACTTAGCAATAATTTATTAATTATTAAACAAAATAATAATAATTAAACGAAATTAGAAACAAAATATATATTTTAAAAAATTAATTCTTATGTGATAAATCTTAAAATAAAGTTGATCATTAATTGTTCTTATTAATATTATATTTTCTAAAAATAAATTTATTTTTGAATATAGAATAATCTACATTAATATTTTTTAAAATAAAATAAAATAAATATTTTACCTCAAATATGAAAAAAAAAATAATTTCTTTAAAGAAAACTAGACAGATTAGTTAAACAAATTTAATAATAAAAAACCCATTACATGAAAAATTATTAAAAAGAAAACTATACTTTTAATTTCTAGGGCATTACACATTTCATACGTCTTCCCTAAGGCATGACGTTACTACAAATTAGAAAACAACATTGAAAAAATCAGAATATTACTCAGATCAACAAATTAAACAAGATCAATGGTAAATTACTCACATAAGAGAACATTTAAAGACTTGACTTTCAATATATATAATTCAAAAGTTTGTAAAAGAAAATAATTTGATAATATTATTCATCACGATGCCTTTCCCAAACCAAAAATGGTAACTAAATGATTGATACAGTGAGATATGGCTTATAAATATCACATAATTACATCTTATGTCCCAAAAATATATCCCAAATTGCATAATAAGATCAAGGAATCACACTAAACATGCACCTCAGATACCACTATATCACAAACCATCCTAGATACTATGGTACCCTAATAACCGATCAAACAATAACATTTCCTAAATTACATTCCTAATCACCATGGTTTAGTGATATAAATTAACATCATTCAATATAAAATAAGGAATGAATTTTCCACCCAAAATGGAAGATAATGATACATGTTATTATTCCCAACACTCTAATGAGAGAATGTTCAAGAAACCAACATCTAAAAAAACCCTAAATAGTGCACCATCAATGTACTCCTATACTAGGAAGACAAAACTAAAACATCCCAATGAAAACATTACTCTAATCTAAAATAATTAATAATACCCCCCACATACAAATTTATTTTACCTTTTCTCAGACCAAGTAAATAAAAATCATTAAAATATCGAAAGGAATGGTAGGGTGTGAGAAATAAATCCCAATTGGGTCTCACCATGTGTTCCATAACAAAGTCCATAAAAATAGATCACATCATCATTTTAGAATAAATGAAAAAAAAAATCACATGAAATAATATGTCATTTTTCTATTTAATACAATACACTATTATTTTCAAATGATCGAAATCATTAAAAAAATTTATTAAATTAATTTTTTACGTAAACCATTTTATATAAATCTACTGCCATGATGAACGTAGATTTACAATCAATGGAATATATGTATTAAGATAATCACAACAAGAACCAAGTCTATGTTCCCTTTAGTACATTAATTTCTACTTATATTATCCTCAAATTTCTCATATCAATTATCAAAATTGTATGTATATGGAGATCCCACATGATTGGGATGAATGTAACTCATCATCAATCTATCAGTGCTAAAAATTTTCAAACTAAGTATTTGTAAGAGTATTCATCATCGATCCAAATCTAGGGAATCATTATCCCAGGGTGCTTCTCCCAAATAACCTACTAACAACCCAAGATCCCATGTTTTCAAACAATCAATTGAAAATGTGAAAATCACTCATTTTAAATCAAATCATAATATACAATTAAACTTAGAAAATTTTTGTTTCAATATTCCAATTCTGTTTCACAACCAAAAAAAATTAGTTTTTCATCGAATAATGAATTTAAATAAAAACCATTCATTAGTCTTCATCAGTTCAATTTAACACATCTTTTAAAATCAATTATGAAATCATTTCAACAATTCCATAAATTTACAAATAATCCCCAAATTCCAAATCCATTGAAATTACGGGTTTTTCACAATATTTATTCCATTACAAATAACAAATCAAAATAATATTTAATTGGGTTTTTATAAATCAATTGAAATATATTTCAAAAAAATATAATCAATGATTAATTTTATGGAAAATCTCAAACATAAACACATAAATTTAACCAATTATAATGAATCAAAACCCATAACAAGAATAGATAAAGTTAAGTGAAGGAATATGAAATATTGAAACAAAACCTATAATCAAGATCTTAATTTATATAGATTTGATATATCCAAAATATTATGTTCTATATAACTCTAATGGGTAAGTAAGGGGAGATCAAGAGAAATTAATGATACAATACACACTTACCCAGAGGAGATCTAACAATATTCACCACACTTCGATATACCATGTTAGTGGTTTAGAGGATATAAAATCACCCCAATGATCACTCATAGCCAATTATTTTGAGTTAGGATCAATGGGTAAAACCAGTGGTTAAACTGAACGTTTGAGATTTTAAAACAATTTTTCAAAATTAAAAATGATGGTTCACATGGTTAGCTAAGAAGGGCCACATGGATTGAGAAACTCTAGGCCATAACCATGTGCACCTACTCTAGGGTTGCATTGTTTCTAATAGGTGGGAACATAGTGTTTAAAATAGATTACTAACATGCATACCATTATATTCTAGGGTTTCACAGTTTGAGCTATAGGGGCATACAATTTAGGAAAATCATACTCAAACTATGCACATCCCATTAAACCTTCAAAATTACCCAAATTTTACTTTCTCACTCTAAATAAGAACCAACCAAATCATGATGAAAACAAGGATCAAAGTGTACCTAAAAACAAGTTAGCGGATGTTATATGGGGAATATAATGTTTTTATAAAATAAATTTTGACTATCACATTCATAATAAATTATGATATATATATGGAAAATAATTTACAATATTATGACCACTAAATGTATGTTCTATTCATTTCACATGAACTCTTTTCCTTTATTGTTTATGTTTTCTGATGGATGTCACAAATTTATTTTCGTTGGTGTCTTGATGTTTTTGAACTTTGATCATTGAGGAGAAAATAGGTCATGGTTAAGAATTTGAGCTATTTATTTGTGTTTATGTTATTTATTTTTCATAATATAATATTTAGAAATAATTATATGTTTTTTAAAATTTTATTAAATTTTTATTAATTTATTAATTTTCATAAATATTCTACCATCAGGCTTCATTTTTATAGGAATTGTTTTTTGGGATCCCAATAGTATACCCAATTATTATATTTAATGGCTAAAAATGTAATAATATTTTGATTTTATAGACTAAGGTTATTTGGATAAAAATACTATCCTAGTGACAACATAATCCCTTTTAACATGTTGACCAAATATATGCATTCTTGGGAATGTCTCATCAGTTAGTGTAGATTTAATTCAAAATCAAGGAATCTCGGCATAAGTCATTGAAAATAATATCAGAGTGAGTTTATAACATGTTTTCTATGAACTATTGGGTAGGCATAGACATAGAGAGTTCAAACCAAAAAAAAGTTCTTTTAGTGTTATATTTAACATTTATATTTCATAAAATTACTCACTAAATATTTCACGTTAAGAGAGATGTCAATTGACCATAGAAAAATAACTTATGATTTATTTTTCCAAAGAAATGCATGTTAGACAATAATGTTGAAAAGACATCATTGTGTCACATGAATCATATGTTCTACTATAAAAAGAAATTATATTATGTATTAACCCATCTGAAATTTTGAAATTTTTGGGTTCATTTGTGGAAATTTCTCAAAATAAAATAAAAAATTTCAATATTTTTATTATTATAAATTTTTTTTCTATTATAAGAAAATGATTTTATAAATACTTCAACATAACAAATAGAATTAGTAATTAAATTTGTGATTCTGAAAATAAGAACTCCTCGATTTAATAAAAATGTCACTTTACACAAATTTATCTAATATTAAATTTTTCAATCAGTGGCATATAAATTGGTTGGATTTTTTAGTTTACTTTACTAGTCAATGCAATTTTTTACTTTTATAATGATATTTGTAAAAAAAATTATTAACAAGCTTATGTTAATTTATTTTCATGATTCTTATAGTGGATTTAAAAATTTATTTTGTGATTTAAATGATTCATCAATAACTTTTAAATGTTATATTTTATGAAAAATGATTCATTATTTATATTATAGGAACACCCCATATTATTTTATTTAGGTTATGTTCCCAAAATTTTAAATGTCTCTTTGGAATTTAAAAAAATATATAATTCAATTAATTTTGTTGTCATTATGTAGTTGGACTTGAATAAATCAACTTACATTATGATTTTCTGAATAATAGTAATAAAAAACATTGTTTGAAAAATATTTCTTGAAATTAACTATTCGTTTCAAAATAGTTTATTGTAATTCATCAAAAATTAGTCATTATTCAAATCATGATTGTTTGATCTGGATGATTTAAAAAATTATATTTGGATAAAACTGGTTGTAACATTCCTATAATTCCTTTAAAATGTTTTGTATATCCACTTAGAAAAAAATTAAGATGATATTTTATAAAAATATTTAGTGATTTTGGTTAAATTTTATTTTCACATAGTCTAAACTGTATTGTTATATACTATAAGAATTGAAATGTGTTACAGGACCTAGTTGTTGTTGTCTTTAGGGGGTCATTCAAAAACCAGGGTTTTATATCTAAATTGATGTATTTAAAATTCAATGGTATTGATATGGATAAAAAAATTATTTACAAATATTTGAAATTAAAAATCTTCTAATATTGGTTAATTTTACATTTGATTTAGAATAGTTATATATGACTTCAATATTTATGATTTGATTCCGAGGGAAAATTTAACATAGTTTTTTTACCTAGGAATTTGTATGTATTGTTGTATTATCCCAATTTATAAAAAATTGATTTATATGGTAAAATTTAATAGTTAAGGATATAAAATAGTATATTCTAAAATATATTTTAATGGATATTTTTTTTGTTTATGTAATGAGAAATAATCTAATAATAATAATACACATGAGTGATCATGAAATTGATGTAAAATTATATAATAGGATATTGAAATAATCAATTGAATTGATTATTAGTTATTTAGACTTGATGGTGATTTAATTTTTTAGTAATAGTGGAATAATATGTTATAAAATTATTTTACCATTGTCTTTGTAAAGAGGTTGATATTTTTAATTATTTGTAAAATTTTAAATATATTGGTTTTAATTAGCTACATCATATTGATTTTGGGTTTGTTCGTTTGAGAGAAATAGTTTTACCTTCCAGGGAATACATTTCACTAAAATTATTGTTAAAAAAGAATTTGAGTTAATTTTATGATTTTATTTTGAAATACTGTTACATCAGTTGTTTTATAATGATAGTGGATGTATAAATGTATTTTGATAGGCAATAAAAATTGGTTTTTGATATGGTTATATAATTTGATTGATTATTTTCAAAATTACTATTTCTGAATATAAATTAGTTTAAAAGATTTTTATACTATATTTATAATTTTTAGATTGATTTTGGAGGAATGTGAATAAATTCTTAAGTATTGATATATAACAACAAATAATTTTATAGAGTTATATATTTCCACCAAATTTAAATTTTACTTATTCGAATAAATCACTTTTAAGGAAAAGTTGGAAACAAAGTACACGAAATCCAAAGAGTGTCAAAACACAATGGTGTAAGCATGGTATTTACAGTTAAAATTAAATGAATTGTAGTAACTAATTATATATAATTTCTATTATATGTAAGTTACCACTTTGTCTTGATTAACCTTAATAAGCTCATCAAAAAGGAAGGCCATTTTTTCATGTTCCTTTAAGTGTTCTTCCATGTTTATTTTCCCTTCGTTGAAGCAGTGTATCAAGATTATATTCTATTTTTAAATCTTGGATAAATGTTGACCTAGAAGGAGTCCTAAAACATCTCCTATTTTGAATGGAGGAGAAGCTCATAAACCACTGCACTATTTTCTACCACCTCTTCAAACCCCTTCTCCAAAATATCATTTTTGGACAGCTTAGTTAATGGGATGATGTCCCCAACACCATGATCCTTCATTAAAATGCTTACCCATGATGGTCCAACCTCAATTTTGTCATGATCCTCAACCGCAAAGAAAGCATGTTTTGTATCACCTGGTTTCACATTCCAATTGGATTCTCACTTTCGGTTTTCTTCTCAATGGAATAAGATCCTCTTATAATATATTTGGACATCGACTTTGAGGATGATCTTCTCTCTTTTTCTTTAAGAATGTGTGATTAGTCCTTCCATCTTTTACCCTTATTCTTCTTGGTAAGGATGAGACTCTCGAAATCATGAGATCCATTCCTCCCTTTTTCTTCCTTGGGCTATGGACCCCTCATCTATGATCACCTTCTTCACTATATCCACAATCAAGACTAATACCCTCGTCAATTGAAACAACCCCATAACTTTTTTGGCATTCCATTCATAACTATTCTCGTTCAATTTCACATTCATCCATGGTTAGTTATTCTATTCCCAAGACATTGAACCAATTTCTGGTATGCAGCTTTGGTACCATCCTTCAAGGGTTGGGTCCCTTCACAACATTCACACATCCATCTAAATCTATTATTGATCACTCTTAGGCTTCACATCCCATTGCACCTTCCTTGGTTAACACTTACAACACCATTCCATTCATGTGAGAACAACATAGTGACATAGTCCCAACATAGGATGAAGAGTTCATAGAATTAAAATTTGTAACCAAGAATACACCCACTCCCTCACTTCACACTGATTCCAATGGATCTTGGACTGACTTAGGGTCAACCAGATCTTTCCTCAACTGGTTAAAAACATTGGAAACCTTCGGATTGACATTCCCATGGATTATCTCCTTTAAGATGGGGTTGGATGGAAATAATAAAATATAAACCTTCTTGACATAAGTTTAATTTTATAACCTCAAAATGTAATTCTTATATTCTAATTGGTTTCCATGATGAAAAAATGAATTTAGTTACCCAATAATTTGAACAAAATGTAGTTGTTCATCCATGATTTGATGAAATTGAATTGTTTGCATTGGAACTCTTCCATAACAGTGATCCAAACACATTCCAAATATGGAATTCAGAAATCCTATTCAACAAAAATGCCTAGGGCAATTGGGTTTCACACCAATCTCACACAACAATCCAAAGACAAATATCGACATACCAGGATTCCCATCAAGTGTGGAATTGAATCATTTTGAAATGGAAATGGGTGTTTGGGGAAATGTACACACTCATCTATAGTAGGAATGTACTTATTCATATGAAACTCATAGGACCATTGAAATAAATAAAAATGATCAACGTTACTATTGTGCGGAGATCTATACTAGGTAATGATAATTTCCTCCATTAATGTGAAACAATTCATATTATAAAATTTTTTAACGAGACTAATGATAACTTATTCATGTAGACCATAAGAACCAAAGATAGACATTCTATATGTATTAACCCAAGGCTGGTGAGACCTGAATCGAGTGACTATGGTCAGATATAGATATCTCAAGGAATTGGAGAATGGAGTGGTAAATATCAAGATTTTTGGCACACCATTAAAGAGATTAGGGACCTTCAGTAAAACTGATATATATGGAAAATGTGATATAAAATCAGGTTTGTAGAAAGGGGTGAAATGATGAAACAGATGCTCAAAGGAATGCATTTCCAAATCACCCCCAATGATGTGGAGGGGGCCAAGACTGAAATCATTGAGTTTGGGCATAACTATGAGGAATGGGGAGAAGGAGACGATAATGTTTTTGAGAGACATATCTTTGAATGTTTTGAATCTACGACTAAAATATGTGTTTACATTTATTTAAATTTTTTGGTTAGTTAAAATTAAAATTGTGTTATTGAGGTAAAAGGGATGGTTATTTTATCAGAATCTAAGGCTATGAATTGGTATATAAATATGAGAAGAAATATAAAACACCTAAAATTGATATTTAATTATTATTTTATGGTAACTATTTTATAATTATTTGTGTTTTTATTGTATTGGAGACTTTGAGATAAATTATAGAGTGAAATGAGATTCTGAGGAGTAAACCATAAAAAAACAAAGTATATTTGATTTCCAAAATTTTCAAGTAGACATATTTTTCATATTAAGGAATTAAATTTTTTTTAAAATTTCTATATCTTACTGTTAAATCAGGGTGTCAACATAAAATATTCATAAAATGAATTTTTTTTGTTATGTTTTCATAATCATATGGTTAAATAAAAATTTATTGTAAATTTACTATCTAATAACATATTAATAGTTAGGTGTATGGTTAAATAATGAATTATAATAATCATAAAATACTAAATTCACCTCTATTATAAAATACGTTGTCAGGTACTTAGTTTTTAAATAGTTCATAATAAAAGCCCATTTTAATGATAACATATTTTAATAATCATTTAATTTATGTAATCATATTAATTCCAACTTATGGCCCCAAGAAGAGTGATATTCCTTAAAATATGTTGAAATTTTAAATTTAACTTCGAACAAAAACTTTATTTGATCTGGGGATCCATTTAAGCCTTGAGAGATTCCAAATCAAAGACACTAGATGAATTAAGCACTTAAGTAATTGGTAGAATATTTTTTTATAGTTTTTAGAAATAAATATATTTTCTCAATAACTATAAAAACATCAAATGTTAGCGTATGATATTTAGTGGTCATTTATTAAAATTTATGTTTGTAGATTCTTTTTTTATGAAACATGATTCATATTTAGGGTTTATACTTTATCAACACTAGTAAATATTGAGTTCCCATAATAATAATATAGAATAGAATTTTTAATTTACTAAATGGATGGATCATAATTGTGATGTTTTGGTAATTAATAATTGAAATTAATGTATTTTATGGGTACTAAAAATGGTTTTAAGAAAATTGGAAATTAAATTTCAATAAATATTCCAAAACATCATTTCATTTATTTATATTTTTAATGTGGGTTATACAGTCAAAATAAATTATACAATATCATTACATAAAGTTAATATGTTTCAATGATTCATTTTCATTAATGATTTTTTATAGTGTATTTTGAAGAAACTAATCTTTTTAATTGTTTAAATGTTGTATGTTCATATTATTATGAGATTCCTTTATAGGAGTGTCATTAATTAGGTTCAGTTCATGTTTATGCTTATCCTTTGGTATATCTAAAGGTAGTATGAAATGAACTCTGATGCATTTCTGTATCTTTTTTATATTTATGGAATATGGGAATTTATTTTAATTAATGGATACCTAAATTGATAAAATATCTTAATATTTTTTGTAAGATGGTCATGAATTTGCTTGTTCACTTATTGAAAATTATTAGAATCATATCAATAATGAAAATGTTTTATCTAAGAGATAATTTAATTAACCTACTATTTATATTTGATAAAATATATAAGTTTTTTAAATTCCTAGTGATGTGGTTAATTATTCATAGTTTTTTTCTATTTCATGTTAAATCGAATGGTTAGTTATATGTTTAAATATCTATACATTTAGAGAATTTTAATCTTCTCGAATTTTTATAACTACGTGAATGGTTTGTAAACAATTAATAATTACCATACATTAGGGATAATCCTCGCAAAACATCATATGATTTATCCTAAAATTATAGGCATTATTCTATTTAAATAATATTTCTAATTACTATAGTTTTTAGATGATTATTATGTTAAGGCTTTGTTCATTGTTTTTATATTTATTTTTAATTGTATTACCTTATAACAAATTATTATTAGTAGTATTTATATTATAATTTTCTAAATGGGACTAATTGATGGAATCACCCCCCTATATATTTCTTTTCAGGGAGGTGCCGATAGAGATATCCATATTCCCACATTCATTTGTTATACCACTATCAAGGTTGATTGGTATCAAGAGAAGATAAGGGGTCTTTTTATTCTCTTATTCCTCTTCCTCTTTTAAGGTCCCAAATTTGTTCTATGGTACACCATTGTTTATGTTATTTTAATATACCATTTTTCTATTAAATGGTTCCTACATGTATGATGAATCTTAGAGGTGTTTTTGGGCGTTCATGGAACAAAAAAAAGGGAATGGAGGGCCAACCAGTGCATGTTTCATGATTGGCGAATGGATAGTGGTAATCATGCACCATAACCTTATGCACCCTGAGTGGTAGGTTCCTAGTTGAGAAACTATGAAAGGAAATCATAAAATTATGAAGGCATAGGTGGATTAATTCTTAATTTATACAACATGGTTTTTCATGATAAGAGGGAATCATTAGAGACAGTTCAAACTAACCACCTCTTGGATAGTGGTTGGCATAGGGTTTGGGAAAACATGTGGCCAAACCATGCACCACATTAAAGAAGGATATTTTCCAATTTCTCCTTTTGTATTCAAGGTATCTAACACAATTTTCTACCACATTCATTTTCCATAAGATTAAGTGATGAACCCTTTCCTCCCAAGATTCAATGGGATGATTCTCCTTTGATTCCTGGTAGTTTGGAGTGTGGTTAAAAGGAAATTGAATCTCTTGGTCAGTCTAAAACTCTTTTTTTCAATATTTTGTTTTATTATGAGTCCCAATATAATCATTATTCATCATCATAATCACTAAAAATATCCCATAAGATTCTAGGTTTGGGATTTTAAGGTTGCTGAGTTGAAATTGATTTTATTGTTAAGTGAGTGTTCATCTAGGAACTTGAGGTAGGTGGTCTACAAGTTGTATCCCATATTCATGATTACTAAATTTATGTATATGTGGTTATACTTTTTTACCTTATTTCTATATTTTTTTTTACCTTGGTAAGAAATTATTATTTGATTAGTTGAAAGATAAATCAAACCCCTTGTCATTCTCATGGGGTCCGTTGAGGTTGACTTATCCCACCCTAAGGATAACCTAGGGTGTGTCTCTTCCATTAAATATATAATTTATTTTCTAAATTATAAGTGAAGGATTTATGGAATGAAATAAATGATGGATTTTTTATATTTTTAAATTGTATATGTGAGCATTTATTCTAACATGGTCATGTTAAATGAGTTATGACATGATTTTAGAAAATGGTAAATGGGTTAAATGTTTAATGAATCTTACACATGTGGATAAATAGAATTAATGGAGTTTAATAATTTGGAACTAATCTTATTGCAGGGGTTTTAGACTAAGGATCTACTACAATGGGTTGTTCTAAACTTATTTTCTACGCACTACTGAGGTAGTCCATTGGATATGGTGTTAGAATGGTGCTCTATGCCCCTAATAAATGAACAAAATGTGAATGCCAAGACTGAGACTATGGGAATTATTTTTTGTGAATTTATTTGTGAAATAATTTTCCCTCTCATGTAGGTAACTTTACTCCCCTTTTATTATGTTCAATTTATAGGCATTGACCGATTCATGTTTTTTGAATATGGGAAACACATGGATATAATTATAATAGTTGTTAATGTTGTGGATATGAATTAATTGAACTTGTTTTACTTTTTTATCATGATTCATACCATACTTATCAATAAAATTTTATATGTGATATTTTTTAGACATTTTTTGTGGTGTCTTGCTAAGTTTTACTCATACACTTCTTGGTCTTCCATTAGGTACCCCATGCAGATTTCATGGTTGTAGTTCATAACTAGGGAAGGGTCCTATGTTAGAGGGTTAACTTGAGGATTAGGAATGTGCATGGGTGAGGGAACTATACGAGGTGTCTATAAAAATTTTAAATATTTGAATCTTGTCTTTTTCTTTTGTTTTCATTTACCTAAGTAATTTCAAGACATAGCATGACAAGTTACTATTTGGTTGTGGGAATGTAGCCAATTTTGGGAAGTGTTTTGGTAATTCACCTTTAATTTTTATACTATTTATTTTAATTTTTGTTATAACTATTATGTATTACTCTAAGATTTATGGTATATTCTCCCCATATATATCAATAGATCATCAATGCTAGTTGGAAGCATGTGGCATTTGGGGAGGTATGCCTTACTTCATGCGATGCACTGGCTCAGGGAACTGGTTTAGTGGATCCCATGTCAGGGTGTTACAATGTTTTGTAAGAGGGGTTCTATTATATATTTTATTTTATTTTTCATGGTAGATATGATATTATAATATTTTTTTCATAGAAAATGAGCTCGTTCATGGGAGTAGCTACCCCATGTATGAGGGGAAATCCAACTACCATTGGGGATTATTATTCTTGACATTTGTTGTTACAGTTTGATTTCATTTTACATTTGGATATTCACATAATGTGTGTTTTTAATATGTTATTATATTATTATTATGTTCTAAAAATGGCATTACGTTTTTATATTCATGCATCATATTAGGCACTTAGGTATATTTGTGATATGAATCATGTTAGTCATACAAAAGAAAAATATGTTATGGTTAGAGATGGGGATTGGAAATGCATTTTCTACTCTATTTTTATTTTAAGAAATAGTTCCCAATAAATATGTTATATTTGTATGAATAATTGAAATATTATATTGAATGGTTAAGTATAGTGCCCAATGATAATGTTATTACAGTTTAAATAATTGAATTGTGTTAATTTTAATGGATTAGTATGTCATTTAATATTGATTTTATTTGAAATTTTCATTTCCCAATGTCGTCTATGACCTGTTGTACGGATGGTTGAGGATACTAATAGATATGTGACCATTTCGATTAGGATATTATATGTGGTTTGGGTTTTTTATAGTTGGCAATGATTCTTATTTTTTCATAAATTTTGAAGACATTATGTTATATGTTTTGATATGTATTTTTTTATTTCATTGTAGATATATTCCTCCATAGAGACTCATACTGGTCTGATGACATTAGTAAATCATCGAGAATTATCTTAAAATAGTGGGTAAATAACCCCATTGATTTCAAGTAATATAGAACAAGACAATTTTTGTGATAATTCTTATAATTAAATACAGATTAGGTGGTGAGACCCAGGGTGGGTAGTGTCAAGTACTTTTGACATGAATAGAGAGTTTTAAGTGTAGCACCCCCCCCCCCATACACACACACATGTATGATAGAGGGTGGACTTGAGGTTTCCATGTTATAGATAGAGAATGTAACAATTATTCTTGATAAATTATAGGCACCTATTAAGAAGGGAGTAATGTTAGTGGCTTATATATTGCAAGGATAGGAAATACACCCATGGGATATCCTAGCTCAGACTAAGTTGGAGGATGGTATGCAATGGACAGGTTTCTAAGAATGGATTCTAGAATTATTATATCCTATGACTATGAGAAAAGATAAATCTACCAAGTAACTTATTTTGAGTCAATTGACTATTTATTTGATGTATTGTGTCAGTTACCTCATTGATAAGAAACACATTGTTACACTGTTGGTAGGTGATGAGGTAGCTACTGTGAGATTTTTTTACGATTGAAATATATCTGATATAAATTCCTAGGTATATATGTTCCATTTTCATAGTTTTAATGTGGTGTTAGAATGGGGTCACATTTTATAAGGGAATTTCAAGGAGGATTCTAGTGGAGGAAATGTGGTTTCATTTGGGCATTCTAGTGGTATGACTTACAATAGTAGGAAGTTCCATTTAGAGGGATTTTGTAAGGGAAGTGGTAAACAGAGCATCCAAGGAAGAGGATTTATCTCTCTAGGTGGTTAATTAGTGATCTGTTATTAGTGAGGAAGGTCAGGAAACATGTGTGGCTAGTGTTCCCAACCACAAGTGGAGTGTCTACAATACAGAAGGATTGAGCATATAAATAAGTTCTACAAGAAACCTTGGAATATCGGTAGTGATGGTGGGATAAGAGTAATATAGTGTGCATTAAGGGGGTCCACTACCCCTTACCAAGTAGGTAGTTGCAGTTTTACTATCAACATCACTTGGGGATGGATAACATGGTAATCTAGGAAATTAATGTTTATATCAAAAAGGTATTATAACACATGGATCTATGATGGGATCCCAAAGTAGATGTGTGGTTTAGATTCATGAAGTTCAACCTATAATAGTCATTGGCAATGCTGGAACATCAAATTTTTTAGGTTACAATTCTTGTAGATTCCATGTTTTCTGATGATTTATTTTATTTAGGGACCTCTCACACTTTTATGTATTCCTATTTTGTGAATGTGTTGGTTCTATAGAAGAAATTTATATGTGACGTTATATAAATTAGCACACTGTTATGAGTAAGAGTAGAAAATATCTTGTAATGTAAGGACTTTCCACTTGAGGCGGGTGGGTGATACATCCATTTTGACTTGTTTGCGATTGAGGTGTCATGTTTTGATCTCATATTGAGTATGGATTGGTTGATGTCATATCAATCCCATATCTATTATTATAACTGAGGGGTAAATTTCATGACGATGACACTAATATTCACAATAGGGGATTGGATATCCAAGAAAGGTATACAGGAATAGTTCATCAATAGTTAAGTGAGCTCACAACCCAAGTGGAATTACCTAGGATTGGTGATGGTGGAGTAGATCATGACACCTTTCCCATTGTGGAGTATCCATTTTAGGATATGTTTCTAGAGAACTTCTTATGGTTTCCACCTAAGTTAGAATATGGGTTCATGATTGATATAATTCATGAAGTATAGCCTATTTTTATTCCTCGGTATATGATGGAACCAAAATAACATTAGTAACATAAGATTTAGTTACATGATTTGGAGAATAAAGTGTTTATTGGCTAACATAGTCACCTTGGGTATGTTCAGTTTGGTTTTCTAAAAAAATGAAAATACATTAAGGTTTAGTCAATTACTGGAAGTTGAATCGAATGATAGTTAATAACTGATATCCTCTACCATGTATCGATGATCTTTTTGACATGCCGAATGGTTTATCATAGTTCTCAAAAATTTATTAGAGGTTATGGTATCATCATATATTGGTGATACAATTTGATATATTTTGTACAACATTCCAGATAAGTTATGAGATATATGAGTTTGTTTTGAATCCTTTTGGGTTAAAAAATTCTCCTGATATGTTTATGGACCCAATTAATTGAATATCCCACCCTTACCTGGATCTATTTTTTGTTGATTTTTTATATCAAATCATAGTGTACTCCCAAGCTAATGATGATCATGCTAAAAACCATGAAATCATCCTGAGTACAGTAAAAGAGCATTGTCTATATTCCAAGATATATATGTTTTGGTTCTGGATCGACAGGGTAATTTTTTTGGGTTACATATTCATAAAGGAAATGGGTATCTCAAGGCCAGGATATGTTTTAATAATTTGTATCTTCAAATCATCCTACATATTGTTTTATATAAGATTTTTTTGGGGGTTTAGCATGCTATTAACAATGGTTCATGATGTAATTTTATCATTTAGTTGCACCACATTCATCTTTGATAGAAAAGTGTTTCAATTTTGAATGGTCTGAAGAATATGATCTTTCTTTCCTAGAATAGAAGATGCATTTTACCATTGAAACAATTCTCATCCTACCCATTCTAGGTAGGGATTATACACTACAAAAAATAGTAGATTATCATTGGTTATTAGAAGGGGTTATGCACAACCCCCTCTATATTCATTTTAGTGGAAGTTATGCACAAACCATTCTATTCATATTATTTAGAGGTAATTTCACAAACCCCTCTAATTTTATTAAAATTTTATTTAAAATTTAGTTTGATTTTAGAGGAAGATATCTTAAAACCACTATTAATTTAATAATTAGTGGTTCTATATATTCTTTTGGATTTTAGAGTATCTATATATATATAACAATAATTTTCATATATATATAATTGACTTTAAAAAAAGGAAGTAATGGGGGTATACAACCCTCTCTAATTTAAAATATTAAAGGGGGTTCATGAACTACTACTAATCTGTAAGATTAAAGGGGGTTTTAAACCACTTCTAACTGATGGAATTAGAGGGAATTTTGAACCCCCTCTAATTGATGTCATTAGAGGGGGTTTTGAACCCACACTAATTCATGTAAATAGAGGGGGTTTGAACCCCTTTTAATAGAATAAATTAGATGGGGTTTTGAACCCATATAATTGATTACAATAGAGGGGGGTTATAACTCCTTCTAATTTTAGAATTTTGAGGGGGTTTTGAACCTCATCTAATTGATGACATTATAGGGGGTTATAATACATCTCTAATACATGACATTAGAGGCAGGTTTGAACTTATTCTAATTTATGGCATTATAAGTGGTTTTTAGCCCCCTCAAATTCATGAAATTTGATATAGTTCATGAACCACCGCTATTCCCTCTAATTAGAGGGGTCTCTAAACACCCTCTAAATTTTTATTTATTTTTTAAAATAAATCTCATAAAAATTAAAATTTTATAATATGTCTGTGTGTGCACACATGTGTATATATATATTTCATTAAAACATTATATAAATGTATTTAAATACATTATAAACCCATATATATAATGAAATTATAAAAATACATTAAATAAATAATTATTCATATAAAAAAAGTATATATATATAAATATTGGTATACATAATATAAATGTAATTATAAATATATTTATTTAAATTTATAAAACATATATGAGGTTTTATAAATGTTATACGTTTATATTATGATTTATATTATACATATATAATATTAAATACAGTTTTATTGAATATTTTTGTATCATTACATTAATATTATAGTATGTATACAAATATATATAGTATATACAAAATTAAATACAAATATAGATATATATTTTATATAATTATATTATATATATAATACTATAAATATTTAAATATATATATATATTATAATTATTTGATATATATTGTAGTATACAATATTAATTATAACATAATTTAATATATGTATATATATATATTTCATTTATTATATGATATATTTCTAATTATATGGAAGTATTTGGTTTTCAGTGTATATATATATATATGATATAATATAAATGTATATAATGACGAATATAAATATATAATATAAATGTATTTCATATAATATATGTATAATATAAGTTACAAAATGTATAAATGTATAGTATTTATAAAACCAACATATAATTTTTATATTTAAAAAAATAGTTATAATAATAATAATAAATTATATTATTGTTACACACATGTACATATATAAAAATATATAAGAATGATAATAAATATATATTACAATTATATCTTATCTATAAATATCACATAAATACATAAATAAACACACAAAAACAGTTATAAATGCAATTAAAAATATTTGTATAAATATATATTTATATATCCAATTATAATTATTTATGAATATATATTGGACACAAATATTAATATTATATAATATGCACAATATAAAAAAAAATATATTATTTATATTTACATAACCATATATATATATATTATATCTATTATCTCGAAATGTAAATAAATAAATAAAAACTTATATACATTATATCAATAACATTGTAGCCTAGTGGAAATGTGTTTTTCCTTCCTTGGACCAATATATGGTTCGACTCTCATATGCAACAAATTTTTACCGCTAACCCTTGCACGGTCCATGTTGTCTTGCATATCTTGTCATGTAGGATGGGTTTGGACCTTTTTATAGGATCGGTGGTCCCCATGTTGATGTCTATGATCCTATAGGGTCTGTCTTGTAGTATGTGTGGGTGTTAGTGTTGTTGTCCTGGGGGTATCATGGTGTCTCAGAGTTGGGTGTCCCAGGGGGTTGTCAAGGGGTCATGGTGGGGTTTCAGTGGTGTGTCTAGGTGGTTGTATATCAGTTTGTTAAGGGATCTCTCACTAGGGTCCCAGGGATGTCTAGTGGGGTCTCAATGGTGTCTAGGGTGGTCTCGTTGGGCTATCCAGGGGTCTCTCAGTGGGGTGTCAAGGGTGTCCCGGGTGGTGTCTTAGGGCGCAGTGTGGGAATATATATATATATATAACATGGATGTTTTGGGGTGGTTATAATATAATTTCACTCCAAACATTGTTCTGACACAACCAAATAGTGGTGGATCTAACAGACTCTATGGTGATTTTTTAATTAGAGGTGATAAAACCCCACACTAAACTAATAGATTATGATGAATTTAGTATGAATTTAGAGGGGTTTAAAACCCCTTCTAATATAATCATCACAAAACATTGGCATAGTTTATCAGTGCTTACCCATAACATCCCCTAATCAGAGTATTTGTTCACTTTAGCGGTGGTCATGGGTAAGAACATCCAATGTTTTTAGAAGTGGATAAAATCCCTTGTAAATGAAAAAAATACCCCTTCTAATCGCCCTGTTTTTTTGTAGTAATACCTTGTTTTTTTCTACGTCTTGTATCGAACTTTGGCTAGTGTTGATACATGGATACTCAGTCATAGAATATGGGTCACAATAGTTGATCCCATATGAATGGGACTATATTACACATGATATTGAGTTTCTTTTAGTTGTATATGATTTAAATTTTTTTAGAATTATCTTCTGGTAGAAATTTATTTTTTGTACACTGATTATAAAATCCTTAAGTGCATCTTCTCCCTATATGATTTGAATCTTCAATAGTGAATATGGGTTTGTTAAATCCAATATTTTGATTTTGATTTATAATAAAAAAATCAAGAAATAGAAATAATGATGTATATTCTTTTTGTTGAAAAACATAGACTCAGAAATTTCAGGGGTCTAGTTTTGAGTGGAAAATAATGGCTTTGTTTGTTGAAATGCACATAGAGGATCAGGGGGGCGATGATATATGGACCTAATATCATTTTTAGTTCAGTACATGATTTTGATCTAGGTTATGAAGTATAAGTATTAGGATCTGTAGTGTATAGACTTGATGGAAATCCATGAAGGTGGGGAGGCAACTTTTGACTAAATGTTTGATGTAGATGATGATATTTTTTAGGTTTTTGAATATTTTTTGGTGCCTATATGTATAAAAGAGGATTTTATTTTAGATTTCCAGGCCTCAAAGATGGAAGTGAACCTAGGTTTCAAAAAAATGTATCATGATATTAATAGATATAACTAATACCTAAGGATGAATAATGAGGTATCATGTTTTGTGGCATGACACTACCCATATATGTACATGAAATCCCTAAAATGGAAGTTATGTGGGTTGCTTGAACTATAACACATTCTAGAATGGAAGTGAAATTATGCTACATTAGACATTATGTTATGTCTCTTGAGGATTCATTAGAAGAATATTGTGATATGTTTAATTACAGATTGGTTGACAAAGATTTCATATCTCATGCTGATTCAACGTACATTTACCATGAACGAGTCGGGTGACCAAATTTTTTGGGAGAAAGTAAATTTGTATGAGGTACCATAGAGTATTGTTAAATATTAGGTTCTGTGTTTTATATCATGATTCTATAATAATTTATTGAAGGTTCTTGGTATCTTGGCCTTTAATAGTGAATCTTTTCACCCACATTCTACCAAGAAATAATAGAATATTATATTGGTGATAGAGCACATGTTGAGGTCATGGGTCCAACAATTTGGTGAATCATGGGATAAATGCATACCAACTGAATAGTTATCCTATAATGATAGTTATAAGGATACTATTTAGTTGGTAACATGTGAGGTTCTCTATGTACATGTAGATCTCTATTATGTTGGTGGTAGGACGGGTAATCTGATTTATCAGGGACTAAAATGGAGAAGGATATATGAATGCGGGTTTAGTTGATTCAGAAACATATGAATATGACCAAGAGTATGAATAAATTATATATTGAGTGACATAGTGGACCACTTTAGTTTTTTTTGGGGGAACGTGTGTTCATTCAGATATCTTCTTTTTTCATCACTACAAGATTCAAAAATAGAAAATGTTTACAACCATTTATATGGGATCTTTTGAGATTGGGGAGAATGTCAGACTAGTGGCATACAAATTGGCTCTTCGATAGTGGTATATTGGCTTGGACAATGTGTTTCATGTGTCACAACATCATTAGTATCATCTCGAGCCTAATCAAGTGATCAATGTTGGTGAAGTTGATATTGAGGTTGATAATCTCTATGAGAAAAATCTAGTTCATATTTTGGATCATAGAAATAATTTCATAGGAGGAATGTTTTCATTGTTATTTCATGTGTCGTGGTGAAATGACAACATTTCGAATGAATCATGAGATATATAGGTTGATATGTGGTCCAATTGGATGGATATTTTTACCTTGGAGCCATAATAATTAATCAGAGTACCCCTCATAGATGATCTGTTATATGGTGGGGAGGTTTTAATATCTAAAACTTATTCTAATGTACTTCCACATTTATGTTTTATTGAACACCCATTAAATTTATTTATGAAATGCATCATGGTAGTATGAATAGTTATGGGTTTTTCTTGGGGGTTTTGGTCATTAAATGGGGAAAGAAGGGTTTTCTAGTGTATGTTTAATGGATTTTTCATGGATACTAGTAAGAGTGAGAAATAACCATGAGGTCCTTGGGGAGAAGGGGGACTATTGTGAAACTATATATGCATAAGACTGAAACCATGAAAGCCTAGATAGATCAATTTTTCATGGATACCGCATGTTTTTCAAAATAAATAAGGAATCCTAGGAGACCTTAAAACCTAAAACCCTCTTAAATCGAGGTTAGAGCGTAGTTGGTGGATCGTTTGGCCAAACTGTGCATCAAAACAATGTGCCTCATTAAAGATGGTAAATTACAAAATTTTTCCCATGACCTATAAGGATTCTAAAATTATTTTCTTACCCATTATTCTTCATGTAGTATATGTGATAAACCCTTTCCTCCCAAGATTACAAAAGATAATCCCTTTTGATTCTTAGTGAGTTGAGGTGTGGTTGGGTGTGATTCGAAGCTTTGGGAGAGTCAAACACGTATATTTTATCTATTTTCTATTGTATTCCATGTATAATCAATCTTATTTTTATGATTCCCTAGAACCCTTTTTCATAGAAGATTCTAGGTGGGTTAATTAAAGGTTGTCGAGTTTTGATCATTTTTTAATGTTATGTGATCATTCAACTATGAACATAAGGTGGTGGCCTATAGGTTATATCATATAGTATTGATTCCCTTATTTATGTGTATGTGTTTCTTTTGTGGTACCATGTTTCTCTATATTTTGTTCCCTTAGTATGAAATGATAATTCAGTAAACTGAATGATTAATTGACTACCACATGATTATAGTGGTATCCTATGAGGTTTATTAGACATGGACTAAGGACACCCACATCATGTGCTTCTTCCATTAAGGTACAATTGATTTTCCAAATTATAACTGAAGGGTTCATGGAATGAAACACATGATAATTGATTATATTTTTTATATTGTTAAGGGATCATTTGGCTTAACATGAATGTGTTAAATGAGTTATGACATGATTGTGTAGAATGGAAAATGGGATAAATGGTTATATAAGAATTATTATATGAATGAATTGTATGAATGGGGTGTTAAATAGAGGGTATACACCTTAGGTTGGGGAGTTAGATTGAGTGTTTACTCCCATGGGTCAGGCTCGACTGATGCTCTAGGACCAACCATGTTAGTACAAGGGGTATGGTCTCTAATTGAAGATCTATTCCTCTAACAAGTGAACTTTATTTGAATTATTGAAATGAGGATCTAGGGATATTTTACATACATATTTCTTTGTGAAATAATTTCCCCGATCATATAGGGAACTTGACACCCCTTTCATGTTTTTTAGTTGATGAGATTAGACCAATGCATTTTTCGTTAATATGGGTAACACCTAAAATTAATAATAATATGGGTTAATGTTGACCCATTTTATTAATGAAACATTATTTTATTTTATTTAATCCTAATTCATACCATTGATCTGAATAAAATGTTTTAATGGATATATTTTGGACATTATTAGTGGTGTAATATTGAGGTTTACTCACATCCTTCTCAATATGCCATTGGTAACCTGAGAAGATTTCATGGTTGAATGTAATGATAGGGGAAAAGTACCAATGATAGAGGATTGACTTCAGGATTAGGGATGTCTATGTATGAAATAATTAGAAAATGTTTTGCAACCTATTTGTAATATTTTAATCTTCACATTATTTTAGGTTTTACTTCTCACCTTGCACTATAAGACATGATATGACATATTACTATTTGTCTGTGGTAATTTACCTAGTTCTTGGAAATGGTTTTTTGATCAATGTTTATTATTTATTCTATTTACATTAATTCATGTTCTATCTTTTTTAGGTAACTATAATAGATATGGAATTGTATTCATATATATCTCATTAGAACCACATTGTTAGTTAGAAGCCTCTGATGTATGGGGTGGAGCGCTTGAGGTCATCTAGTGCACTATCTCAAAGAATATGTTTAGTGGCTACTAGTTCAGGGTGTTACACTTCATCTCTTCCACCCTCTTTTTTCATGGATGTTTTATTTTCATATTCTAGGTATTGTGGGTTTTTTTGGTTTGTCCAAGGAATAGAGAAAACCTATATATTTTTTGGTATTTTTTAAGATAATTTAATGCTATATTGATAAAATTTGGACACTTCATATTAGTGGGTTTTCATATTCTTATATTCTATGGTCATGTATTATTCACTTGAATGTCAATCATCGACCTATAAATAGTTTTCATTAATTATGGAATTTATTACAATTGGTTTAGTAATATTTTTTAGTTATATTATGACTAGTAGATATAATGATTATATTTAGGAAAAAATTTTATGTGGATGTATCTAATCATATGTCAAAATTTGAAAATTTTATAATAATTGGATGAATTCTTTTTGTAAAAACATATCTTATTAAATTTTCAAAATTAAATTGGTATGTTTATTATTTCTTTGGAATAAATTATTTTTCTATATTTTTATCAATATAATGTGGTATTCAAAAGAAACTTTTTTTAATGATAAAATCTGTGTTTGGAAAAATATATGAAGGATTATGATATTTATTGATGAGGATTGTGATTTTTTTTAAATTTTTTGGATGATATGGTTTTATTGATTAACAATTAATATTGTGTGATATTACATAATCTTATTCAAAACATTGATTTAAAATCTAACATGTGAGGGAATACCAAGGCAATTTAAATGGTCCTCATATGATGTTATTTTGAAATATTTAGATTGAGGGATAATATTTAGTTTTTGAGATATGTGATAACACAAGAATGTGAAACATTTTTATTCTTTTTTATCAAAGGTATTAATACTATATTGGGGTGGGGTCAGGACCTATAATGTTTTGAAAATATTCTCATTCAGTTTTGTTTACCTTGTTAGCTCAATTTTACCATTTTATATTCTTTAGGTTGACAAAACCATTATATTGATGTATGTGTAATTATTAAGGGTCATTCTATGTAAATGAGAATGGAAATATGGGTATAATTAATACATTTAATTGAAACAATGAGAATTATAAGTAAATAATTATCTATTATATATATTTTTTTATATTTTTTTTATTATTTATAATTTTTTAATAATTTTTCATTATTCAATGAGTGGAACCTAAAAATTTTTTATAAAACATTAATATAGGGAGTGTTTCTATTCTATGGGACATTATGGGACTCATAATAGGAAATTCAACTAGAAATTATATTCATTCACTTTATTTCCACATTAAAATTTATTTATCCCTTTTCATTGAAATTGGTAATAAAAAATTGATCTAACTCATATAATTTTGATATTGTATTGGAATTCCATTTATTGTGGATTTCAGAAGTGTTGGAAGGAAATTGAAATTCATTCAGGTGTTGTATTTGTATTCCATAGTTACTGATAAATTTTAATGGAACATATGTTTTGTATAATCTATAATATTTTATTGATGTATTACTACAATATTTATTTTCATTGAAATGTATATTTCATGAATCATATTGTTGAACTAATATTTTTTTGATCATAATGGTTAGTAAGGATACATTATATTATTTTTATAAAAATAATAAGGTATCTAATGTATAGAATAAATTGATTTGTGTGAAATTATACACAAAATGATTTTATGAACCTTCACTAACCATTTATATCCTTTTCAGATTCATGACAACATACAAGAGGCTACTGGTGTTCTATTTTAAGAATGGGTTATCTCATGATGTTTAATTATATGATTTAAGAAATTAACAAGATCAATGTTATATGTGTTCCTCTATTAAATTAATCATGATATATATTTCTAAGAGAAAAATTCATAGACAAAAATTCAAAAATTTAATTCCTTCCCAAAACCCATAATGCACATATAGTTATTGGGTTTCTGAATATTAATTCTTTATTGAAGGAAAATAGTTACATAGTATGTCTTTATCATTTTAGTAACCATTAGTTTTATTGAAATGTCTTATGTACTATTACTTTCAAAGATATTTTATTTTTTAAATATTTAATATTTTTTCAATCCTTTTATTAGAATAAAATTCAAGTTTCAGTGTAATATGTATTGAACTCTCAGTATTATCTCAAGTACAAAAACTATTTAAAACAAATAATTAATAAAATTGGTTACAAATATCAAACATTGTAAAAAAAATTCTCTGTATATTATTTATTAACATACTTAGTAAACCATTTGATAATGTTTTCTATATTGGTAATATAACAAGAGACATAGAAAACCTATTATCTACATTGGTTATAAAATAAAAAATGCAAAAAATACATAAAAATTTTCAAATACTTAAGAAGAAATTTAGATTTATATTAGCCTCTCTTGAATTTATTCTGAAAACTAAATCTAACCCATATACCTCAAAACGTATAGACATAAATCTCCTCTATTCACCTAAATTTCTAATAATAGCGATTTCCACTGTTAGTTTCCAAAGTCATTGATCACTCTCATTATACTCTAAAAACTATTTTATATCATATATGGCTTCTTATATTTATTTTAAATCATTTTGATGATTTTTTTCCCAAGTTCATGTTTGATAAAGTTTTGCCTCAACATGGATTAGTTATATTTGATTTTATGATTCAATTCATTGTGTTTTCTTTACTGGGATATCATATATGATGATATTGTTATGATTTATTTCATCTATGATGTTATTATTTATTATAAAGATTGTTCATATAAGGAAATACTATTCCTCCCTTTATCTAATTTAGTAATATGAATATATCATTATTTATGACATCTCATTCCACTTGATTTTTATTTCTACAAAATTTTTCATAGTTTATTAATAACTTTAATAACTACTCAAGAATTTTTAATGATTCAGTGATATAAAATAAGTGATTTAAATCACTGGCATTGGAATCATGATTTTTTTAATGGAAGCATTAAATTACACCTTTGATTTTAATTTTCTAAATGCTCATATTTTTGGTAGTAATATCCTACGATAGGTATCTTAGTTGAACAAAATGCTACTCAACTCCTCAATTATGATCGAGGCAACAACATGAAATTTTAACCCCATGTTATCTCTTTATTTAATTATATAAATTTATGTATTTATTGAAGATATCATCCTATTACCTAGTGTAATTTTTCATTCCTCACAGATTGGTCCATTGAACTCTTTATTTCACTCATGTATAAGATATTTTCAAAAAATGGTCGATAATAATGTCATTGGATAGAATAGATTTAGTTATTTAATAGTTTTTTTTATCTTTTTAGTCAAGTAATTGGGTTCTATATGTTCCATATAATTTATACCAAATAACAATTCCATTATTTAAAACATAAAATTTTTCCATTTACATAATTTCATAAAAAAAATTGTTATTAGAAAAATTATATGAAAAATGAATTACATTATAAAAACAACAAAATAATTTGTTTTATTAGTTATTTAGTTCTATGAAACCAATGATATGGAAAGTACTTCTATACCATTCACATTTTTCATTGATTTTTTTCCAACTAATAGATAATTAAAAACAGAAAATGTGATATTATTGTTTTTATAAAATGGACATAAACTAATTAGACGGAGATGAATCAATGGATGTTAACAAAATAACTTCAGTGTAGTATTTTTATGAAATTCCTTTTCATTCGTTTATTTTTGAAACATTTTTATCTTTTTACCTAAATTTTGGTTTAAAAATATATATATTAATTTAAATTTAAAAATATAGTAACATATTTTTATTAATTGGATATTTTTATGATATAATCATTTTTAGTTGGATTATTCCACTTCAAAAAATTTTGGAATTTGAGGAAGGGTTTTATACTATTTTCAAATTTTCAAAATGAAATTTTCAAACAAACAATTTTTCTATCCATTCATAAAATGTCTAAATACCTAATATCTAAAAAGATGATAAAACAAAGATTATTTAATTATTAATGGTGTTAATTCCATTTACATTCCATGAATTATAGAATTGTGAAATTGGGTATAATTAAAGTTATTAAAATAGTGGAGATTTTCAAAATGATAGTTTTAATAAAGTTAAAGAAATTATTCTTGATATAAAATAAGAGGATATTGATAAATTGTTAACGATTGGGAAATTATATGGTGATATTGAAGAAAAACCATATCATGGTTGTATGAAATGAAAGGATTTGTCAATATTTTAATGATTTTTGAAATTGTAATAATGGAATATATGGGGTGAAATTTGTTTTATATAATTCTTATAGCTATTGAAATACATTAATTTTTAAGAAGGTAATGTTACAATTTCAAATAATAATGAAATATTGTTATGTGAAAATGGAATGGGGTAAAAGATCACACATACCATCCCCAGAAAACATGTGATCCGTTTGTAATATTATAAAGGTATTTTAGAGCTTATTGATCTTTAGATATCATAGTTTTAGTTGAAATAAAACTCATAAGATGATTTATCTATTATAACATGTACCGTGACTCTTTTTGAGGAAATTTGGTATCTACCTGTAATTCCTCATCTAAAATTCTTATTTCAAAATTCAGTTGATTAAAAGATAATATTATTAATGAATAAAAATAAATGATTTTTATGTTAAATTATAACCTATGGATAATTGTCCACAATTGATGAAAATTAATCAATAAATTCAGAAATGTGGGAATTAAGATAGAAATCCCCATCTTGGGTTGTGAAATAATGAAATGAATACATATTAAATGATTTATAGAAAACATAGTTAATTTCTAGTGTTTTTGGTATTCTATAAATTATTTACTAATTTTTTTATGAAGAAGAAATATATCATCTTGAGTTTATATAATTTTGGACCAAAACATATGAGAAATGATATTTATGTTTAATTTCCACCATTAATTGATGATTTAGAACTCTTATGGTATGATGGTAGAAATGTTTTGAATTCATATAAAAATAATTCTTCCAACTGCATGAAATGATTATGAAAACTATAAATATCTCCTTAATATATGGATATTTCAACTGATACAGTCATAAAGAGCAGAAATATTGTCCAATTTATGAAAAAGTGGAGGTATTTTTTCAGCTATAACATTGAAGGAAATTAGTATATAGGAGTTATAGAATAATTTTTCAGTGGATCAAACCATTCAAAGATTAAAAATTGAATATATGGGATCCATGGAATTTGATAATTCTATAAAACCTTCATCAAATGATCAAAATTTTGAGATGAATAAACATGATGTCATATTGTAAAAACATAAGGATCTTGTAATTATATAACTATATCAATGAAACAGTCATTATTTTTTAGGAATTAAATATTGGAGATATCCTAAGATCAATCATAATTTATTATGATATATCTTAAGAAGAATATATATGATTTTTGTACTGTTATACAATTAGATACAAAAATAAATTCGAAGAATCAGTTAAATGTATGATTGGATTTTTTACTCAATGGTAATACTTTTTCAATTAACTCCCATTCCTAGAAGAAAATTAAAATTATTTCCTCCATATTTAATTAAATTTTAAAAAAGAAAGAAGAATTATTATTTTGGTGAACTTATGGAAGTAAATTTCTACGTGTTTATTCATAAAATGTCAACACCTTGTATCAATAGAACATTTTAATTTAATATGGATGTGATCTCATGAAATTCATGTTATTGAACAACAAGTTTAACTATTTCCATTATGTATAGTAATTCCCATCCATTTTATAAACATTGTCATCAAGATGAGTTTTTCATGTTTAAATTTTAAATGAATTATCGATATGAATTCCCTATATATCATAGAGAATGATTATTTCATTATAATTTTTCATCAACAAATTTATATTCTAAAATATTTTTTAGACAACATATTTTTTTAAAGGGTTTATGTTATGTGAGAAAAATATTTTTTTCATTCATGTATATTTATGTTGGATAAATTGTTTTGAAATATAAATGAAGATATTGAATTTTTATATAGATAATAAATATTGAAAAAGAAGTCAGTATTTTTAGAAAATATCCCATATAACACATCTATTTAGAACCTGATCAAATCCTGACACAAACTGAATGGCATTTATTGTCCCCATAATATTCGGAAAATTTAATTGTTATTAAAAACTACCATTAGTTATTATTTTTCATAAAATATATAGAATTGGATAACTTTAATAATGAAAATGATAGTGTTCCAAAACAATTTTGCTGTGGAAAAGATTAAAATTTAAGAAAAATAGGTACTACAACAACAAAAAAAATTATAAGTCCAATTGAATAGAAAACAATCATATCTATGTGTCACCAAGTCATCACTAGAATTATATTCCCTAAAAACTAATAAACTAATCCCCACAATTATGAGACATTTATTTTCTATCATCAACCAAAAAAATATCTACATACATCCAATTATGTTTGTAGGGTGTGAGACAAAAGTCCTATAAGTATCCCACAAAGTCTATCATAAGTATACATTAGAAAAAATTAATTATTATCATATAGGTACAAAACAAATACATGACGTACAATTTTCATAGATCAATTTAAAACAAATGTAATCACCATATTCTCCAATTTGTATAAATATTAAAAAAAATTGGTTTGTATACATTTTCATAATCACTTAAAATATGTAGTTCATAGATTTTCTACAAGGAAATTCAACACATGGGGTGACATTAGATATAGGTTTGTGGGGATGTTCATTAAATCTATAAGATCAATAATCCCCCTAGTGTGTAAATTTCCCTCATAAAATAGACTTGGAGGAAGGATTTTAAGGCTAATTGTTGCTCCCTACCACAAATTAGTCCACTTAGTGCCCACAATTACTTAGTAGAATATTCTTAGATTATATCACCCCTGGATTAACATTAATGGATATTATATCCTTTTTATGAATATTCATCACATTACATATGTATATTCCCAAGAACCATAATATTTAATTGTCTTTGGAAACCTATAATTAAAATATTTTTTCCCAGAGAATAACCTTCAGAATCTCCCTTAATGATATCCACTTTTAGTAATCCTGCTTAAACCCTTTCATCAAGACATAGGGAAAGGAAACATATGAAAGGGGTGATTTTTTATGCTCATTAAGGGTAAAAGAGTGAGATATATGTGTATAAAATGAACATAAGGGTATGATAATATGATCATAACATTTAAATATCATACCCTTAATATAAAAGATTATAAACATTTCTCATGTCACAAATATTGGCAGTTCATAATGACTTGAAACATAAGGGAGTGAAGAGAATAATACATGAGATCATAGTATAAGAATAATTCATAGAATCTTTTTTCAACACAAATGAATATAAAAATGAGTTCTCTAGTTTTTGATCTTTAATTCCATGTCCATCTTAGTAGAATGGGTTCACTCTGCAAACCATTATGGTAGTAATGGTTTACCCCCATGACTATCTTAATAGTCAATGTTCACTCTCAAGACCATCTTAGATGAAAATTTCATTTACTAAACTTTGTTAAATTCTTGTTTTTGAAATATATTCCTAATGAGATATAAATCATTACCCAATGGATCAAAGGGATAAATATGTACCACTCATCTCATAATTAAATCGTACATATGTGTGTCACAAAATAATAAACATTAACAAAATAACCCATGAAATGAAATGTGTATAATAAACATTTCATCAGATCTTAACATGTTCAATGGAGACTGGAATCATAATAATTTCATAAAATCATAACTTGAGAAAATAAAACGGTTACATAAGAATATAACCCATGAAAGAGAAATAGATTTTCTACACACATAACTCCTTAAAGGGAAACATGATTCATAAAATTATAACCCATGAAAGAAAAACATTTTAAATAGACATATGACCCATGAATGGGAAACTGGATTCATAAGCATCATTCCATCAAAACATAAACCATTCATAAAAATAATATGAATATATCCCTTGGATCATATCACTAGTAAGGTATGAGTAGCATAAACTGATGTCATCTTATATGAAAAATAATTTTTGAGAAAAATTTTAAAGTCACTTCTTTAGGAAAATAACCTTTCTTACATTAATTTTTTCTAAAATTATATATTTATAAATCCATTTTCTTAAAAAAATTAAAAATAAATCTTCAAAAAAAAATTAAAACAATTTTATTTAAAAAATCATAAAGGAATCCCGGAAAGAATTTTAAAACATTTTTCCTAGAAAAGTTATAAAATAATATTGAAAGTAATTTGAAAACCATTTTCCTTGAAAACTAATAAAAAAATATAGCAATTATTTCGGAAACCCTTTTCTTTTAAAACTTATATAGAAATCTAGAATATATTTTGAAACATAATTACTTCAAAACAAATAAAAGAACCAGGAATTTTTTTTGAAAAACATTTTCTTTTAAAACATAAAATAAAAGTTTCATATAATTTTGAACACCATTTTCTTTTAATACATATAATATAATATTTAAAATATTTTTAAAACCTTTTTCCTTGAAAACATATAAAATAATACTAATTTTTTTTTGAAAACAATATTCTTAGAAAACTAATTTTAAAATAAGGATTTTCTAGAATGTAAGGATAATAAATTATTAAAGAAAATTATCATTTGAAATTTCAAATTAATATTAAATGAAATTTTAGTTATGATGGTGGATAAATATATACATGTCAAACATTTATTTTTCATCATAAGAAGTTTAGAAATATGAATCGACTGAAAAAAAAAACAAGAAGATTCCATTTTATAAACCATTTTTTAAATGGTAATACATGGGTTAAAATTCCTTTTATAGATCATAAGAAAATATTAAAAAAAATTAAGAACATTTTTTGAAAACATTGTTTTTAATGTACGTGGATTTCTGACCAAATATTAAGATAATGTCATATTTTCTTAAAAAAACATTCTTAATTAGAATATGTACCAAAAAGTTGAAAAATAGTACAATTACATGGATATATCATTAATAAATATAGGAGTAAAAAAATAATTAAATTTCAAGAGAAATGTGCCATAATATTTCATTAATTAATTCATAATAATAATGACTCCTCATAAACATTGAGATTCTTGCAATAAACTGTTTCCACTTTGGTAACATTGAATCATAATCCACATGAAAGAACAAAATTAAATGAAGTATAAATTTTCATGAGAAGAATAATATTCATGATGTAACATTTTAATGGTAAGTATATACACCACATAGAAAAATTTAGGTTCATAACATAGAAAATATCTCAATGAAATAAACTTGAGAAAAAAATGACTTTACTGATTTGGTAACATTTGAACCATAAAACTGAGAAAAATAATGATCATAAAATGAATATGTATATTCCAGTAAATTTTATTATAATAATAATATAATGCATTCATGATAAGTATATACACTATAGAAAAATAAATTAGTGTTTAATAAGGCATAAGTATCACTAAAATAAAAGGGAGACGAGAAAACCCCCACATTAAGTCTTGACTCTTGTCGTACTCATTCAAACCTCATATATAGTAAATATATTTTTTATAAATCTATCAAAAAACCATATTATTATATATAATACCATATATGATTTTATTATGACTTTATATTACATGTTTATTAACAATTACATTTTAATATTATGTTTCAGGTTGTATCCACATTGTTTTTTGTATATATTTTGGTTTATTATTCATTATCCTATTACTTAAATAATTATTTAAAAATTTACATATTTTAACAATTTATATATATATAATATAAATTCAGTATATATGTATTAATAATAATATATAAAATGTAGAAATAGAAAATGAAATACACCATTCATGGAGATGGGAGGTCGTACATACACATGAATGATGTTTCCATTTTAGTGTCATTTTGAAAGAATGATAGTAATATATATATATATATATAATATTATTCCATTATAATTATTATATCCTATTTATCATATATTTTTACTAACCCCATCATTAATACATTCCATTTAAATTGTGAATGAATCATATACCTTTGAGGAGGTGGTCATCCACACGTCCACAGACGAAGTTATCATATTTACCAAAAATGGAAAGCATGATGTTATATATTATATAATAATAATAGATTAATAAATAAATCCTAAATATAATATATATATTATAAAGACCAAAATTAGATCATTATTTTCTACCTTGAAAGTTTTTAATGGAAAAACAAATGTCATTTGTTCGTGATGTGGGAGTCGGCCGTACAAAAGAACGATGATTTCCTATCCCATTTGATGGAAGTGTGTGTGAGTGAAGGATGGACCCTTAAACTAAACAAACATGAGTATATTTAATAAAATTTGGTTAATATATAATTATTTAATACTATTAATTTATATGATTGATAAATAAATAAAACAAAAGTTCTTCTCGAAGGATGTTACATCTTCTTTGTGTATCTCTTTTTAGATTGCACCAAATGGGTTCTTTGATTAGATTTCTACCCAAAAGGAGGAATCTAGGGTGATGGGAGAGATGTTGTGAGAATATTTGGGTTGGGTATTTACATGAAACATTTCTTTATATGTGTGAATAAGTGAATATGGTGAGTGTCCTTTTATATTGGAGGAGTGACATTTATGTAAATATAATAAAAAAATAAACAATATTGAGAGTTATCTCTTAAATCTTGTGCCCCCAATAATTTTACATTTTTTATAAAAGTGAGAAATTAGTAGAAATATTTACTCAAAATAGAATTTTTACTAGATTCATTGTTATTTTACACCATAAATTACCATTTAACCATTAATAAATCTTACTTTTACCTTAATCACCCTAATTAATTTTAATAATTCTCACTAATAGTTTTGGTAAAAAAATATTCTTACCTTATTAGACATAAAAAATTATACTTATTGTAGATATGAATTCCATTTTCTTTAAATCCTAATCATTTAAATGGTAGAAATAAATTTATAATTAATCTCAAATATAGGATGAGACAACAAGTTTTTGAAATGAAAAGATTCAGACATTTAAACTATTGTTATATCCAGTTTCATTGTGAAATTTTTTCCAATGACCTAAATTTGATTTAATAATGTAAAATAAAAATAATTTTAATTTAAAACAAAATTAAAATATAATTTAACTATATAAATTAATAAGATGAAAAAACATGTATCTATTATAATTCAGTGATTTTCATTATTCATCAAAAAAATCTAGCATCTCAAAAAAATACCAAAAAATAAATGAATAAAAAAATTTATATTATATTAAAATAATTTTTTTATTATATAAAATATAAAATATAAATTTCCTAAAATATATATTTTGAAATGGTTCTTCACTAAATGGCCAAAAAATTACCATTTTGAAAAATAAATCTGTTTATTCATAAAATTTTATTTATTCTTATCTTATGGATATAAAATATGTTTTATGAGTGTAAAAGACTTGATTTAAAATATAATATTTATATTTTATCAAAAAAATCATCAAAAGTAGTTTTTTTAAATTTTTGATATGAAATTTTGTTTTTACATAGAAAATAGTTCTCCAAGAAAACGAATTTCTTTATTATCCAATAGTTATTACATTAATTTCTAAATAATTGATAACAAAGGATAAATATTATGTACATTTGAAACCAATAGTTTCATAATTTAGACAATATAACTCATATCATCCATTCTAATAGGCATGTGATAATTATAAAAATATTTTAATAACATTATTAATAGTATATTGTAATTCGGTAAAACTCAGTATTGTGTTTAACACAAGGTATTGAAGGGAATATATATTTTATGTAAGATAATCCAAACATAGTGTTGTGTGTACCAAAAGATAAATTAACCATTACATGTATAACAAGATTGACATGATATTGCATAAAATATATGAATAACCCAATATTTTTTTATAACACAAGAAATATTCAGTGTTTTGTGAAATGAATAATTTTGGAAAGATTAAATTAATTAAAAAAATTCACAAAATATTTTGGTGTTACATTATACCTACCTCAAAATGAATTTCTCCCATAAAATTCATCTGGGTTTCCAAAGGATTAATTCTAAAAATTTAATTTCATAGAAACCCACCACATTAAAATTATTACTAAAACATACTTAAGAAAGGAAAATATAGAACCATAATGGATACCCCATGTTACACAAATCTATGTTTCTATGTAGGATAACATTGGTGGCTAGTGAAAACATTGACATGGAAGATAAATCTAACTTTCTAGTTCTAATAAATATTGATGGAGAACACAGATAGGATAAAGTTAATGATTACAATTTCATAACCAAAATAGGTTTGAAAAAAGAAATTTATATCATCCCAAATTATGATAATGGAACCACATTTTATTTGAAGGCCCTTCCCCTAACATTGAATAATTTACATGAAATTATATACTTATAGGATTTCAATAAAACTTCCCCCTTTGTAGTTACTTAAGAAATTTCCACTACATATATTATTCCAAGAAATAATTTTGAATTTTTAATTTCAAAATCATTATAATATCAGTAGATCCAAACAAAGAATGATTGGTATTTCCATATGTCTTTATCAAAACAAAAAGGTTACAACAGGTTATCCAATATGCCTAAATCTTTAAATAGAGAGATAATAAATTAATCTCTAAAAACATAATCGGATCTTTAAAATTAATAATTCCTTAAATAGTTAACCTTATATTAATTCCAAAATATTAATGTCCAAAACATTATAATTATGCTCCCTAAATTTCTCCAAAATAAATTAGCATTGATCCCTCGTATATCACAAAGTCACTTTTGTTTGTCGCATAAAAAACCTATGAATGACTTCATAATATATTCTCTTGAAACATAGAAATTTCCATAAATCCTTATTTAAAATACATATGTCATTTTTTTCGAATTTAATTGGATAAATTCCTTAAATCTAAAAATTTTGTAAACTCTATCCATGATAGAAAATTCATCTTTTTCAACAAATCCTTTATCTGTAACATCTTAGATAAATAAGGAATAAGAAACTTTTCATATTTTTTAATATTTTTTAATTAAATATTAATTTTACTTTAAATGGGACGCTATGTTCGATGGTGTACCCGATATGCAACAACGGGTTTCTTTGAAATCTTACATTGCACACTAACAATATAATATTATTATTTTAAATGGTAGTTAACGCCTAGATTTTGAATTAGTGGTAATGAATAGAACTAACTAAAATATGATTAAGTATGTTTGTTAAATGTTTTTACAATTATCCAATAAATGTTAGAGGCTTAAAATGTGAATGAATCTAATTTTAGGCATAATTTTCTTTAAAAGGCCGATTTACTGACTTTTAATGGAGAACCCTCTTTAAATATATTTTTTGTAACTATTATATGTTATATTTGAAAAAATAAAATTCTTCTTTAGAATCAGGAAATCAAAATTTACTTTGGATAAAAATTTGGTATTTTTCTGATAAAATTCATTTTTTAATGAATAATGATAAATACTGTATTTTAATTCAATTCTGCCTTTTTATCAAATTTATTTATATGGTTAGATTATCTTTTTAACTGGTTTTAAAGTGTAATTAGAATATATATTTTCTATTGAATCTAATTTTGGTCATTGGAAGCAATTTCATTTTGAAATTGGACAAAAACAAGTGTCAAACTTTTGATAGTTATTATTTCTTAAAAACACGCTATTTGTTTTGACAGCGGAAATTAATTTTAAATTAATTTCTGCCACTTTTGTGTTTTGAATTTATAAAAATTAATTCCATATTTTTAATCAGTATGTCCAAATTATGTAAATAGGCAACTTTTATTTTTAGACATTTTAAATATTTACTTCAGTAAATATTTCATTTTCCAGGATTAAAAGGTAAATATAGTAAATAAGGGTAAAATATAATATTATAATAGTATTAAATTACCCTAACATGTGTCCTAGTCCTATTGGATGATACATATCCGACCATGGGAATCCTTGGGTCGAATTTGGGACCCCAGGGAGCCACATGGATGTAATAATGACACTTTATATTAATTAATTTAAATGAAAGAAAAAGATGACATAAAAAATATCTTTTAGTGAATAAATTTTTAAATGAGGTTATATAAGTTATCTTTTAGACTATAAATATTAATTTTAATTCTAAAAATATTTCCTACATCATGGTATTTTTTTCATAATTTTTGGAGATCATATAAATTAAATTATTTATGACACAATAATGATGCAATATTTACCTCATTACTAAATGATTTAAATAAATAAGATTATAAATATTAAAACAATATCAAAAACCTGTACAATTCTTATTGGATGATTTTATTTCAACCATAAGTCATCTTAACTTAGCCTTTAATTATTATTTTACCTTTTGAAACCGAATATGAGTTTATAATAAAATAATTATTTCAAGCTTTCCTAAAGATCCCCTCCTCTCCCTTATAAAAATCTCTCACTTCTAACTCATTCCACACACTACTCAATCCTTTGGATCATAAAAAATCTGCTCAAATAATCTCCCAAGATACCACTCTTCATTATAGAATCCATACCTTAGGTATAAATCACTTCAAGAAACCTTTTTGGTTCAAACCAAAGGGAGTTACCCGATTTAAAGGTAGCATCATCTCTTAAGTTATGTTTTTTATTTTACTTCTCCAACCCCCTAAACTCTTTTTATTCCTTAATTTTATAACAAAACCGGTATAATAATTATACTAGGATTTTTTTTATGAGAATTATTTGAACTACACTTACACACACCTCCATATGATGGGTAAAGAACATAATGTTTCTGTGGATGGAAAACTAACGCCTCACGAAAAGATGATTGTTCAATTAACTCCTACTGCATCTATTAGTGGCCATTATGATGACACTTTATTTATATATGATATGTATTTTGATTATGTTTTCTTTATGTTTCTATATTTTTCATTTATATAATACCTTTATGGTTTCCATAATGGTAGACGCGATAATTTCATTTTAGGAAGTGCGGACTACCGCCCCATCAAAGTGATGTGACTCGTTAATGCCTTATGTGAGATGTATAGAGGATAGAGTTAATGATATTATATATGATATTATACTTTAATTATAATATACCTATGTATTATTATATTTTAATTTCATTAAAATGAGAAATATAAATGGAAGTAGTGTTCATGCGTACGTACGACTTACCGTCTCCATGAATGGTGCATTTCATTTCTTATCTCCAAATGTTATGTACTATTATAAATACAAACATACACAGGATATATATGATATATATGATATCTACATCATTAATATAATTATTAAGATAATGGATATTTGACCACATGAACAACTTTTAATTATAAGGTGTTCATTTTTACTCAAGTACCAAATTATCGATGAAACAACCGTAAATAACATAAATGATTACATAATGATTATAACATGGAAATAAGTGTTATAAAAGGAATAATAAACATGAAAAAGTTTCTTAATCAAGTATAAATTAACTTAAGCAAATTATTCATCATATTAAAGAACGATTGAGTCTAGTCGGACACGAGGTAAGGGATTTCTTATCTCACTTTTAATTCCATGAGATTTTCATTGTTCACCAATTATTTATTGAATGTGGTGTATTGTGTAATTCCATTTGATATATATTATCATGATTATATTTATATTCATAGTTTTCTATGATTCATTTTATAGTTATTAACTTTTTCTCATATGACTCAATTGATTACAATGTGGTAAGGATTTTTCATCTCACTTTTTATTCCCGTGAGATTCATGCTATATTTGACACTATTTTATTTTGTGTGGTGAATGTAATTCCTATGATTGTATTATTTGTGTAATATACTTTAATTTATGGGTATTTACATATTCATTGTGTGATCTTTCTTTCATGGGGTCTATGTTTCGTAAGTTACCAAAGCGGTAAGGGAACCTTTCGCCCTCCACTTTTTAAAAGACTTATTTTTTTTATGTAATTTAATTTACATCTTATTATATTGGGATATGTTCTTCTATATCCTTATTGATGTAAATTTTATGTCCAAATGATGAGATATCCTTTTCTCTCCCATCAACTTATTTTCTGAATTTTAAAGTGACGTCGTTAGCCTATCTAATTTATGTAAGAAAACTTCTTAACCTAATTTCAATTTTTGGGTTAAACATATACTTCTTCATTATGTTGTACTATGAATATGTGTGAATATTATATTATTGTTTTACACATAATATCTACTTATATTGGGTGTATTTATATTTTTCACACATAATTATGTTATTGAATTATCCTTAATCTAAGGATACCGTCTTGGTAAGGGACTTCGTCTCAATCTCCTTTTATTGAGGCATATTTTGTTTTAGTCTCAACATAATTTTATATGGTGTATAAATATCTTTGAATTTTCATTTCATTAAAAGGGAAACTTTTCCTATGAGGCATTTACTAAATGACAAAAAAAGAATGTTTCTTTTTAATGTAAGCGGTGACAACGACCTTTTCCACCACCGTGAGTATTATTTGATCTTTGGCTTCCTTAACAAGTCGTAATGTTTTTAAAAGGAAAATAAATACCATATACTCTTTTTTAGTATTTTGGTATTGAAAATGGTTTTGATAATGGATTTGTTATGTCAATATATTTAAATGATATATGGTGATTATAATGTGGAAATGTTATCTTTCCTTTATTTTTTTATGTGTTATGAATATGTTAAGGCTCTTGGGTATTGTTTTTGTATATGATTGGTTCTATGATAAACCTAGGGCATGTGAGCCCGAGATATCTCTCCAATAAATTGGGTAACATGACGAAGGTAAACGTTAATGTTTCTCCTAAGAGATTTAGGAAATATACTTTGATGGGAATTCCCAATGTGACTCCCTATGTAGCTGTGATAGCTACAATGTAAGTATGTTATGAATTCCATAATTTACCTTTATAATTTATGATTTATTTGTGTTATTCATAAATCTTATGATTTCGTAAGGTATGTTATGATTGAAAATTATTGGTTTCGTTGTTTTGTATTTATTGATGGGTTAATGTTTCCTTTCCTTATTTTATAACCCTTACTGATCTTTTTATGCTCATCCCACATTTTTGAAATTTTTTCCACAGGACTTAAAGATGAATAGGGTCAAGTATGGGATCAAGGAAAAGTCATGTTGTCTAAAACATTGAACTAGACATGTTTCATTTTAAGAGTTTTTATTTAAAAAATGATACTGACTAGTAGTGTCTATATGTAATTTTCATATTGATATGTAATATTTATGGCCTAATTCTCTAAAACTATAAACATAAAAAGATCCTCAATGTGAATTATTCATTTAATTCATGATTATGTAATGTCTAAGGTCGGGTCCTTATAGTTGGTATCATAGGTTGGTTTAGACAACTTTAGGGATTAGAAGTTTTCGTTAGACACATGGTTAGTCCCTATGTCTATTATTTCAATTAAATCCAAGTTTTATAACTTTTTTAAATCAAGGAAAGTCAGTTTCAAATGGAAGGAGGAGGATCTCAAACAACATTCCTATCTCTTCCTGATGAATTTCTTGGAATAATTATTGCAAAGTCATGTTCTGATGATTGTGAAACTTTTTCTAGCATACAACTCACTTGAAAGCAATAGTTTGAGATATCAAACACCTCCACTATACCTCATTATCATCATGGATCATGGGTTGTATTTAAACAAATCATATTTTCACAATATTCTCATATTTTCATGAAAGTTAAATATTATCAAGGCATTTTCAAATATTTTACCTCATCACAAGATTTTCAAGCATATTATGATTTTGAAAATGGTGCTGAAGAAAGAGACCCTTGTACAGCCTATTTATATTTTCTTTTACAATGTAGTCTATCATCACATAGATATGGTATTTTAAAATGACCATTAATTGAAAGTTCCAACATAAATTTGGTCCAACTATTTTATAGAAATCATGTTTTATCAAATGTTTTGAAATTATATGTCATACATGATTATTTTCCAAAACTATTTTTCTATGAAGACCCATATGACCCATGTTGTAAAAGGTGTATTTGGATGAAGGAAGAAAATGATTTTGAAGGATCACTAAATCATTATTGTAATGCATGTACCTTCTACTTATGCAAACAAAATGATGATGAAATGAAATAGACACCATGATCAAGGATTGATGTTCTTCATTTTGGGGATTGTTTTATTTTATTATAAGGTGGTGAAATAAGACTTCAAGAATTAAGATGTCGAGATCATAATAAATTGGGATGAAAATGAGAGGTATAAGAAAACCATTGAGGTTAAAACATGTTAGGGTTATTTTTGAGTTTTATAAAAAGTAAAACCTGTAGGATGGGTGACAACCCATCGCATCCGGCATGGCTGCAGGAATCGAACCCACAACTGAAGGGCGACAAGGGTACATCGCCTACCACTGGCATACTTGAATTCCCTAGTTAGTATGACTTATTATTTTAGTAAAATGATTTTATGGAACAAGAATAAACTGATTTTGGGAACTTATGTTTTATCAAATGGATATACTTAGTATAGAAAAATTATTTAGTGATTAAGTGATAAAGGTTGTTGTGGAAGACGTTTCCATTTTGAAGAAACTTTATATGCCTAAAGAAATAGAATACTATTGGATTTAAATTGTGGAATAATGGTTGAAATTTTAGTTTGAAAGAATCTATGTTTTTATTATGGACATACGATGATTTGATTTAGTTATGAAAATGATTAACATATCATGGATAATATGTGATTAGGTTAATTACTTTTCAATATGAAACGTTATGAGTAAATGGTGTTATTTGGAGATAAATGTTAAGATGTGTCGTGGAAGACTATATAATTAAGTCCTTATGAGATTTGGGTTACAATCTTAGTTTGGATTACTTTTCAATAATTTTATGGATAGTTGTTTATTGAATGGTCTTTTTTGAACTTTGGGTTTTGTTTGACAAATTTTGGAGATTAAGATTAGTTTTTCTTCTTGTAAAAGATTGTCCTTTTTGAGTATTATCTGATATCTCACTAACCATAGTGGTTTTAGTTGTTGTCTAAATACAAGGGAAATATATAGTTCTTCATTTGTGGATTATGTGATTCTATATAAGATTATTCTTGTGGTTTTAATGTGACCAAGCCTTTTTTAATGCTCCTTTCATGGAGAAATGACTAGTTTTTGGTAGAAAATTATTGAAGCATGAAACTCTACTTGAAGGTATGTATATTTCTTTATGTTCTTATTCTATGTAGTAAATGAATTCCAAAAAATTATGAAAAGGAACATCAAAAATGTTTTTGGTTTACATTTTCTACTAGGTAATCAAATAACGTTTAACACATCATAAGTTTGTGATTTTCTGGTGGTTAACTTTCATGTAGTCATGTTTTTTATCACTCTCCATCAGAACTTGACCATTTGTTCTCTCTTCTATATCCATGTTTTCCTATATGGAATCCTAGTATGGGTTATCTTGTGTGACCTTTGTACTTATATTTCTTTCTTTTATAGTGATAGTTTTACTGACTCTTTTCCGATGTGGGACTTTTAATGAAGTTTCCAAGCCCATTTTTAAAATTACGACGACCCAATTTCCAAAAGGGTGAAGGATGTTAAATCCAATATAAATAAGGATTAAGAAACTTTTTATATTTATTAATATTTGTGAATTAAATATTAATTTTAACTTAAAGGGAATTCTATGTTCGATGGCGTACCCAATACGCAACAATGGGTTTCTTTGAAATCTAATGTTGCACACTAATAATATAATATCATTATTTCAAATGGTAGTTAACGCCTAGTCGTTTTATTGGTGGGAACAAATAGAAATAACTAAAATATGATTATATATGTTTGTTAAATGTTTTTAAAATTATTCAATAAATGTTAGAGGCTTAAAATGTGAATGAATCTAATTTTAGGCATAATTTTCATTAAAAGGCTGATTTACCGCATTTTAATAGTGAACCCTCTTTAAATATAGTGTTTATAACTCTTAGAAGTTTTATTTGACAAAATAAAATTCTTCTTTAGAATCAGGACATCAAAATTTACCTTGGATAAAATTTGGGTATTTTTCGGATAAAATTCATTTTTAATGAATAGTGAAAAATTTTGTATTTTAATTCAAATATGACTTTTTATCTAATTTATTTATATGGTTTTATTATATTTTAATTTTTTTTTAAAGTTTAATTGAAATATATTTTTACTATTTAATATAATTTTGGTCATTGGATGTAATTTCATTTTGAAATTGGACATAAACAAGTGTCAATCTTTTGATAGTTATTATTTCTTAAAAACACTCTATTTGTTTTGATAGCGAGAATTAATTTTAAATTAATTTCTGCCACTTTTCTTTTTTTGAATTTAGAAAAAAGGATTCCATATTTGGAATCAGTAGGTCCAAATTGTGTAAATAGGTAACATTTATTTTTAGACATTTTAAATATTTACTTCATTAAATATTTTATTTACCATGATTAAAAGGTAAATATAGTAAATAAAGGTAAAATATAATATTATAAAAATATTAAATTACACTAACATGTATAATAATCCTATTGGATGATACATATCTGACCATGGTCATCCTTGGGTCGAATCTGGGACCCCATGGCGCCACATGGGAGTAATAATGACGCTTTATATTAATTAATTTAAAGTAAAGACAAAAATAATGTAAACAATTATCTTTTAGTGAATCAATTTTTACATGGGGTTATATAAGTTATCCTTACAACAATAAATATTCATTGTAAATATAAAATTATTTCCTACATCATGGTATTTTTTTATAATTTTTGGACATCATATAAATTAAATTATTTATGGCACAATAATGTTGCAATATTTACCACATTAATAAATGATTTAAATAAATAAGATTATAAATATTAAAACAATATCCAAAACCTGTACAATTCTTATTTGATGATTTTATTTCAACTATTAGTCATCTTAACTTCAACTTTAATGATTGGTTGACCTTTTGTAACTGAATATGAGTTTATAATAGAATAATTGTTTCAAACTTTCTTAAAGATCCCCTCCTCTCCATTATAAAAAGATCTCACTTCTTACTCATTCCACACACTTCTAAAGCATTTTTATCATACATAATCTACTCTAATAAGCTCCCAAGATCCCTACCTTCATCCTAGAAGCCTTACCTTAGGCAGAAAGCACTTCAAGAAACACTTTTTGTTCAAACCAAAGAGAGTTACCCGATTTAAAGGTAACATATTCTCTTAAGTTATTTTGTTTTATTTTACTTCTCCAACCCCATAAAGGATTTTTATTACTTTATTTTATAACAAAACCCATATAATAAAAATAATAGGATGTTTTTATGAAAATTATTCTAACTAAACTTACACAAAGCTCTATCTGATGGGTAAGAACATAATGTTTCTGTGGACGACAAACTAATCACTACTAAAAATATGGCTTTTATCAGCACTAAAAATGGCCATTAACAGCGCTAGAAAAAGCGCTATTAATGCCAGAAAAGATAAAGGGGGGTCCCCTTTATCAGCGCTCCAAAAAGCGCTGATAAAGACCCCTTTTATCAGTGCTAAAAAAAGCGTTGATAAAAGGGGTCTTTTATCACCGCTAAAACGAAGCACTGATAAAAGGGTCTTTTATCAGCGCTTTCTTTTTAGCCCTGATAAAAGACCACTTTTATCACCGATTTTTTAGCACTGATAAAAATAAAAAAAAAAATACTGGCAATCTTGAGGGGGGCTTTTTACAGCACTTGAGCCCCCCTTTATCAGCACTTTCCCGCACCTCCAGTGCCCGCCCGCACCGCCTACACCCTTTATCAGTGCTATCCCTTTAAATCACCCTTGTGCACGCACCCGTGCCTCTACCCGGATTTGATCTCGAGACCTCCCCCCTACGCACCTAAAGCCTTTTCCACTACCCTATATTGATTTTTTCTCTTATTCATTATATATCTATTTATTTATATATATATTTATTTATATTTATTCGTATAGTAATATATATTTATATTAATATATATAGTTATATTAATATATATATATATATAGTTATATTAATATATACAGTTATATAGTTATATTAATATATATATATAGTTATATTAATATATATATATATATAGTTATATTAATATATGTATAGTTATATTAATATATAGTAGTTATATAAATATTCATATATTGGTATTTTAAATAAAATGGATATTAGTTATTATTTAGATAAAGCTAATATATTTTATATGTAAATATGTTTAATTATTTATTTAAAAAAATTAATTTTTAGGTGTGAATATATAAAAAATATGTACATATAGTTATATATTTGACTATAAATAGTAGTGCATTATAAAAAAGGATAAAATTTCAAAGACATAATATCAATATGAATGTAATACCTTGGAATAAATTCAGTCCCCACCAAAAAATCCAATAATACCCCCTTAAACGAGGCTGAAACTCCACAAAATGTTAAAAAATATGGGTACCCTGACTAAAAACTCAGTTTTGGAGGCCTTCTGGGCCTCTTTTGTCCTCGAAAAACGCTTGACCAGGGTAACCCCAAGACATAGCGACGTAGATATTGTCGTAGGCTTCGATTTGATATGTGGTAGAGCTCAAACGGACACCCGGATCAAAAGTTATGACCGTTTGAAGTTCGAGTTGTGTTTTCAACATATTTTGGATCTTTTTTTTAGTCTTGAAATTGTTATTAAATGACTATTAATCCATAATAATTAGCAAATTATTAATTAAAAATATTTTTTAAATTTTTTTATAATCCATTTTCACTAAATATCTTATATATTAATTATAATAAGAGTAAATGTACATTTATACTTATCTAAAATATATTTAAAAATTATATATTATATTTATATCAATATAACTATATAACTATATTTATATATTAATATATTTTTAAAAAAAAATTGAAGTTGACCCATTATCAGCGCTTTAAAAAAAAGCACTGATAAAGGGGGGGCCTTTATCAGCGCTAAAAAAAAGCACTGATAAAGGGGTACTTTTATCAGTGATTTTTTTAGCACTGATAAAGGCACCCTTTATCAGCGCTTTTTTTATTATTGATAAATTTCCCCACTTTATCAGCTCTTTTTCGTTAGCGCTGATAAAGGGGTGGCGCTGGCCTTGCCCAGTTTTGTGGTAGTGAATGCCTCATGAAACGACGATTGTTCAATTAACTCCTACCGCCTCTCATGGTGGTCATTATGATGGAACTATATTTATATATGATATATATTATGATTATGTTTTCTTTATTCTTATGTCTTTTTCATTTATATCATACCTTTATGATTTAAATAATGGGTAGACGCGATAATTTCATTTTAGGAAGTGCAGACTACCACCCCCTCAAAGTTATGTGACTCGTTAATACATTATGTGGGATGTATAAAGGATGGTGTTAATGATATTATATATGATATTATACTATAATTATAATATAACTACGTATTATTATGTTTTAATTCTATTAAAATAAGAAATAGAAATGGAAGTAGCGTTCATGCGTACGTACAGTTTACCGTCTCCATGAACGGGGCATTTCATTTCTTATCTACAAATGTTATATTCTATTATAGATATAAACATACACAGGATATATATGAAATATATGATATCTACATAATTAATTTCATTCTGAAGATAATTTATATTTGACCACATGAACAACTTGTAGTTATAAGGTGTGCATTTTTACTCAAGTACCAAATATCGACGAAACAACCGTTAATAACTTAAATGATTCCATAAAGTTTATAACATGGTTATAAGTGATATAAAAGGAATAATAAACTTGAAAAAGTTTCTTAATCAAGTAGTAATTAACTTTAGTTTATTATTCATGAGATTAAAGAATGATCGAGTCAAGTCAGACACGAGGTAAGGGATTTCTTATCTCACATTTGATTCTGTGAGATTTCCATTGTTCACCAATTATTTATTACATGTGGTGTATTGTGTACTATCATTTGATATATATTATCATGATTCTATTTATATTCATGTTATTCTATGATTCATTTGGTGGTTATTAACTTTTTCTCATATGACTCAATTGATTACAACATGGTAAGGATTTTTCATCTCACTTTTTATTCTCATGAGATTCATACTATATTAGCCACTATTTTCTTTTGTGTGGTGGATGTACTGCCCATTATTATATTATTTGTGTAATATACTTTAATTTATGTGTACTTAAATATTCATTGTTTGATCTTTATTTCATGTGGTGTATGTTTCATAAGTTACCAAATCGGTAAGGGAACCTTTCACCCTCCTCTTTTTAAAAGACTTATTTTTGTTATGTCTTTTAATTTACATGTTATTATGTTGGGATGTGTTATTATATATCATTATTGATTTAAATTTTATGTCCAAGTGATGAGATATCTTGTTCTCTCTCGTCAACTTATTTTATGAATTTTAAAGTGATGTCGTTAGGCTTTCGAATTTCTGTAAGAAAACTTCTTAACCTAATTTCAATTTTTGGGTTAAACATCTACTTATTGATTATGTCATGCTATGAATATGTGTGAATATTATCTGATTGTTTTAAACTTAATATCCACTTATAATGGGTGTATTTATATTTTTCTCACATAATTATGTAATTGATTTATCATTAATCTAAGGATACCGTCTTTATAAGGGACTTCATCTCAATCTCCTTTCATTGAGGCATATTTTGTTATATTCTCAACTTTATTTTATACAGTGTATAAATACCTTTGACTTTTCATTTCATTCAAAGTGAATCTTTTCCTATGAGGTGTTTTACTAAATGACAAAAAAATAATGTTTTCTTTTTAATGTAAGCGGTGACAACAACCTTTTCCACCGTCGCGAGTATTATTTGATCTTTGGCTTCCCTAAAAAGTTGTAATGGTATTTAAAAGAAAATAAATATCATATAATCTTTTTACGTATTTTGGTATTGAAAATGGTCTTGATAATGGATTTGTAATTTCAATATATTTAAATGATATATTGTGATTAAAATTTGGAAATGTTATCTTTCCTTTATTTTCGTTTTTTGTGTCATGAATATGTTATGGTTCTTGGGTATTGTTTTTGCATACAGGTGGTTCTGTGATAAACATAGGGTGGGTGAGCCCGAGATAGCTCTCTAATGCATTGGGTAACATGGCGGAGGTAAATGCTTATGTTTATCCTAAGATATTTAAGTAATATAGTGTGAAGGGTATTCCAAATGTGACTCCCTATGTAGTTATGGTAGCTACAATGTATGTATGTTATGAATGACATAAGTTACCTTTATGATTTATGATTTCAGTGTGTTATTCATAAATATTATGATTTTTTAAGGTATGTTATGATTTAAAAGTATTGGTTTCATTAATTTGTATTTATTGGTGGGTTAATATTTCCTTTCCTTATTTTATAACCATTACTGAGATTTTTATGCTCATCCAAAGTTTTTGAAATGTTTTCCACATGTCTTAAAGATGAATAAGGTCAAGGATAGGATCAAAGAAAATTCATATTATCTAAAGCATGGATCTAGACATGTTTCTATTTAAGATTTTTTCTTTTAAAAAAAATGGATACTGAGTAGTAGTGTCTACATGTAATTTTCAAATTGATATGTAATAGTTATGGCCTAATTCTCTAAAACTCTAATCCTGAAAAGATCCCCAATGTGAATTATTCATTTAATTCAAGATTATGTATTGTCTAAAGTCATGTCCTTATATTATCAGTTCAGAGGAAACCCCTACAATCCAATTTACTTATTCATATTCAATATATCTTTATTGAAACACAATTATCTCAACCTTAGGGAAAAATTAACGGTTATCTTTCCCTTAATCATGTGTTTACCAAGAACATAACCTTGTAATTAAATCACTTTTCTTGTCCATTGAAACCATTCATCATATTATTGTAAATACTTAGTAACTAAACATAAACTGAAAAATCCTTTTGTATTTCATAATTCTTTAATCCAAATACATAAACATGTCAATTTTTCCAAATAATACATAAGAAATTAACAAGGTTACCACATCCTATTACTTAATAACTATTTCCTTTCACATTTAATCAATAGTCTTATCATCATAATCAATATAAAAATTACTTGCACCACCTTGTTTATTCTCTGTGGGATATTACCTCTCGTGAAATATATTTCCATAATTCACATTCATTCCATAAATAAAACATTATACATTTTATAATACCATAGGGAGGCCAAAATTTATATCTATTATGTTAACATGACTTTTTTTGTTTCCCTTTGAAGTTACATTATCTATTTCCTTCTTTTCCATAGACAAAACATATTCTGACTCATCTAAGACATTCACATTGGGGATTCTTTCCACATTCCCGGCACAAAGGAAACAGAATCTTCATTCCACAATGGTATCCATTTCCTAAACTATTAGAAAAATCTTTTCTTATCTTATTTTGTTATTATGAGAGTTGGTTATTGTACACAGTTTTTATCATGATCTGTGAAAATTTATTACACATGATCACAACATCCTTCAATTTAGTGATCATCCTTTTTGAAGGCTCGTTCAAAAAATTTCTATCAAATTCAACATAATCATAGTTTCTTATATTTCCCTCCATTGACTAAAATAAGAAATACTAGTGTTAAAAAAACTAATCATGGTGAAAAACATAAAAACCAATGAAAAAATACTTAGTGGCTATCCAGATTTGTTGCCTAATTCTAAATCTATAACACCTCATACATATACATAGAGACATCTCGAGACATGTATATAGAAATAACCCTATGGATATCAATAAAGTTTTATCATCTTAGTTATCAATTTATTACTAATAAAATCCTTTGATACCTACTATAGTGACTCATGTTTAACATTCAAGGATATGAAATTATGTTTTAGGGATATTCTACACATTATAAAAGTACATGCCAGAGGAACATAATAGTTTAGTGTCTTTGCAAACATGAAACCATAATATTCTATCATGGTGATTGATATTCAACATATACATGAATGTTCATCCCCATTAGTACTCCAACTTAATACATTTCTTCATAACCTTGGTAAAGGAAACATATGAAAGGTGTATGTGTATATTCTCGGTAACGATAATCAAGGGATATTTATAAAAATAACATGGGAATAAGGTTTTGATAATATAATCATAACATTATATGATCATTCCATACATGTCTATGATCTAATAATAGAATCATGGCATAACTATTGGTAGTTCATGATTCCCTGAATCATAGGGGAATCTAGAGAATAATCCATGAACGTATAACATAGGAATAATAAATGTTTTTTTCAAAGTTACATAACAATAAAAATTTCATTTCTTAAGTATTAAAGTCTTAATTCTAATTCTATATTATTCAAATGGGTTAACTCTACAACCCACTGTGGTAGTCATGGTTCACTCCCATGACCATCTTAGAAGTCAAGGTTCACTCCCTATGCCATCGTAATTGAAAAATTCCATTACTGAACTGAGTTCACACCCTATTATAGCCACACCGATCTCATGAGATATAATTATTTACCTAATTCATTGGATGAAGATATATTTCCCACTTATCACATAATGAAATCATTTATATGGGTTCTAATAGAATGTATAAATTTATATCAAAACCCAAAAAAATAAATAGTTATCATAAACATGTCATAATATAATAACATGTGTAAAAGAGATAAATATAATAATAATTTCATCAAAAGTAGAACCCATGAAAAGAAGTGTGTTTCATAATACTATAACTCATAAAAGAGAAAAATATTTCATACACATATAACCGATGAAAGAGAAAGGGGTTTCATAAACATATAACTCATGAAAGTAAAATGGGTGTCATAAACATATAACTCCTGTAAGAAAAATGTGATTCATAACCACCATACCATCAAAACATATAAAATTCAGAGAAATAATATTAGTTCAACCCTTGGAACATATCCCCAGCAAGGCATGATTATCACCATCATATTTCATCTTAGATGGAACAAAATTTATGATAAATATTTTAAAATTAGTTCTTGAGGAAAATATCATTTTATCCTTTTAAAAAATACATTATAAAATATAAAATACATTGAAAAAAACATTATTTGAAAACATATAAACTAATTTTGAAAACATTTTCAAAACCTTTTCCTAGAAAAATACTGAGATAATTTTAAAAACATTATGATAAAACAGTTTCTTTGAAAACATATGAATAATGATTGAAAAAAAATTGAAAACATTTTCCCTTAAAAACTTATAAAATAATTTTCCAAATATTTTGAAAATATTTTCATTGAAATATAAAACAATCTTGAAAAATATTTGAATATAATTTTCATTGAAATTATATGAATAGTGTTTGAAATAATTTTTATCAAAAGTTTCTTTAAAACATATAAAATAATCTTGAATTTTTTTTAAAAAAATTCAACAAGAAAAATTATAGAAGAATCTTGAAAACCATTTAAAAAACATTTTTATTTAAATCTTATAAATGAGGAATGAAAATTTTTTGAAAACTTTTTTATTTGAAAATATATAAAACATGTATGAAAATATTTTGAAAAATTTTTTCATTAAAAACCAAATTCAAAAAAATGAATGTACATAAGATTAGGGGAAATATTTATTAAAAAAATGTAATCTTGTAAGAATACAATGAAATATTCAATGAAATGACTATCATGGTGGCAGATATATCCATACAAGTTGATCATTCCTTATTTCAATGTAAAATGTTTATAAAAGTGCCTCGATCAAAGAATTATTTGAAGATTCCATCTTAAAAAACATTTTTTTGAATAGGTAAATCATGGGTAAAATTGAATCTTATATATCAGAAGATAATACAAGAAAATATTTGAAACCATTTTTAGAAAACATTTTTTTAAAGAAAAAAATTGACTAAAGAGAAAGAGGATGTGGGATTTTCAAAAAAAATCTAAATTATATTATGTACGAATGATTCGGAAAATGGAATCGTAAAATGAAGATTTAATGAATAACCAGATGGGATGAAAATTCATAATATTTATTGAGTGATTGATTATAATATTTTATCAATTAAAGACTAATCATAAACAATTTCGATAACCGATGAGATTGTAGAAATAAATGGCTACCCCTTTGGTAACACTGAATTATAATCCCCCTAAATTAACATAATTTAATGAAGATTAAAATATAAAAAAAAATGAATTAGATTCATTATATAACAAGTAAATGGGAATTATATACACCCCATAGAAAAATATCTATTCTTAACATGGAATGTATCTTAGAGAAGGAAAATTGATACAAAAATTACTTTACCGATTTGGTAACATTTGAACCATACACCATATGAAATAAAGATCATAAAATGATTATTTAAATTCCAATAGATTTAATTAAAATAATAATATAATAATTTCATTTTTATTATATACACCATGAAAAAATGAAATGAGTGGTGAAGAAGTCATATGTCTCAGAGAAATAAAAGTGAGATGAGAAACATCGTACCTTATGTCTTGACTCTCGTCATACTCATTCAAAACTCTTGTAAAATAAATATAATGTTATAAAAATTATACCATAAAAACGTATAATTTTATATTATACCATATATTATTTTCTAATGACATTATACTATCCATCTATTAACAAGTCCATGTTAATGTTATGTTTTGGGTAATATTCTCTTATTTTTTCATATATTTTGTAGTTTTATTATTCTTCATCCTCTTAATTAGATACTGATTTAATTATTTAAATAGTGTAAAACATGATATTAATATCATATATATTGATTATATACATACTTATAATAATATATAATACTGATAAACAAAAAAATGAAATACATCATTGATGGAAACATTAGGTTGTACGTATGCAGGAATGTTTTTTTCATTTTGTTGTCATTATGAAAGAAAGTAAGTTAATATAAAATATATATATTAATCATAGAATCATTATTATGTGTTATTTATCATATATTTTACTATACCTATTCTTAATACATTCTATCTATTGTGTGAAGGAGTCACATCACTCTAAGGAAGCGGTAATGTACATGTCCACAAATGATGTTATCGTATTTACACAAAATGGAAAGCATGAGGGTATTTTTTATATACTAATTAAATAAGAATATATAAATAAAAAATATAATTGATATCATATAATAATAAGAAATAAAAATAATATTTCTTATGTTTAATTTTGTCAATGGAAAACTGAACGATATAAGTTCATGAGGGGGTAGTCCGCCATACACATGATTGATGATTGTGTATCACATTTGATAGAATTTCAAGTCAGTGTAAATAAAACACTTAACATAAAAACAACTCAATATATTGAGGATACATATGATATTATATATTCAAGTTATAATATAAATTTAGGGTGATGATAATGAAATAGAAAAATTCATTGTGGAAGGATGTTATCTCTTCTTTTAGTAACTCCTTTTCATTGGCAAGAGAGGGATTTCTTGATTGGATTTCTATCCAAAGTGATGCCTCTAGGATGAAGGTGTAAAATATTGTAGTTTTATTAGTTAGGTTATTTCCAATCCTATTAATTTATATGTGTTCATAAGTGAGGGGGTGAGTGCATTTTTATAGTGGAGGAGTGACATTCTTGTAAATATAAAAAGATAAACACTATTATGAGGTTTCCCTTACATATTGTTCCTCATATTATTAGTAATTTCAGATAAAAGTGATAAAAAGATCAAAATGTTTCTATAAAATTCCTTATAGACATGTTTATATGTTATTTAGACCCATATATTAGTGTTTAACCACCATATAATCAGGTTTTTACCCTAATCACATTAATCAATTTTTAGTAATTTAACCAATATTTTTTGTAAAAAAGTAATTTTACCTTATTAGAAAATATAAGTTATTATTATTCCAAATATGAAATCCTTTTTTCCAAATTATAGTCATGAAATGTCCTAAATTAATTTAAAGTTAATCCCATGGACTGAATGTAATGACGATTTTTAAAAGTGAAAATATTCAAATGTTTGAATTGTTTCTATATCAAATTTCAATGTGAAATCAGATACAATGAAATTAATAGTATTTTTTGATGTAAAATTGAACTAATTATTCGTTCAAACCAAATTATAGTTTTGTTTTTCAATATAATTAAATTTTATGAAAAATCTGTTCATAATTAAAATTCAAAATTTTCATTATTCATCAAAAAATTAAACATCTCAAGAAAATACAAGAAAATATCCCAATGTAAATTTTGATCCTATAATTCAAAAGAAAATAAGAATATTATTTTAAAAAATAAAACATAAAAATTTTCATAAATTATATTTAAAAATGGTTATCTATTAAAAGGTAGTAAAATTACCTTTTTAAAAAATACATCTTTTTATTCATAAAATTTGATTTCTTATTTTCATATGTCAATAAAATATATTTTTTGATTGTGAGAAAATATTATTGAATATATAATATATAAATTTTATTAAATTAATTCATTCTAAATTTTTTATTAATTTATTTATAAAAATGGTGTTTTTACATAGAAAATAGTTTTCTTTGAAAATGAATTTATTTTTTTCCCAAATTGTTCTTGTATTAATTTATAACTAATTGATAATAAAAGTATTGATTTTATATACCAGTTTAAACCATAGTTTCATAATTTATTAAATCACATTAATATCTTCTATTTTATCATCTTGTTTATAATTATAATAATATTATAATAATATTTGTAATTATATATTATAGTTTGTTAAAACTTTTTCTTGTTTGTAAAACAATCTATTGAAAGGGAAAATTATTATATATATATATATGGAAAAAATAGATATGTGTGTGCCTCAAGCTTATTTAACTATTTAATGTAGAACAAGATCGATTTTTTTATTAAATATCAAGAATAACTCGTTTATTTCATAAAACAAAATCTATCTTCTGTGTTGCATGAAATTTAGAATATTGAGATGATTAAATTAAATTGAAAAAATTTCATGAAATATCAGTGTGTTACATAGGGTGTAATAGTTTTTCTATAGGTATCGATCCGTATTTCATTGATGATCACATATTTTCTAAGAATATTATATTAATTAAATTAGAATAAAAAATTTAAAATTATTAATAACATTCATTAAGAATATTTTTTATAATTCTAAAAGGGAAAAATATATTTACCTAAACTAAACCATTACACCCCCTAAATTTTCAAATAACTACTTAGGAATTGAACCAATTTTAGAAAAAAAATCTCACAACAAGAAATATTTATTTTTAAAAGGAATCCATTTCATTAAACTTCCTACCTTAGGACATGGAATATCAAACCCCATGTGGAAATGACAAGAAAATATGAAAACTTCACTCCAGGGATTGAATAATGACAAATATGAATCAATTACAAATCAAGAATCTATAAATTTCAAATTTTTGAATGAAATAAAAAAATCAATAACATACTACCAAAATTCCAAAACAACTCATCATGAGGATCAAGGATCCAGATAAGAACCTTAGACTACATGATAGATCTATAAGTACTTGGATTAAAATCATTTAACCAACAAACACCCATGTATCTCATCTAAATTTCTATAGAGGGACACCATGATTAAGATGCTCCAAATTCATTATGGAGACACATTTACAAAGATAGGATGAAATCTTTGGTCGGCACTTCTATCCAACAAGAATTCAACTTTGGAGGAAAATGTTGTCCAAGAAGATCCCATAATTAATATAGACAAAGTTTATATCATTGGAGATGGATTAATAAATAAAATATGGTTTTGGGAAAAATTTATATTCATCCCTTCATAATTATAGAGTTTATCAGAGCCAACATCTAGTAGATGGAGACCTAGTATCTTGCCAAGGTACCACCTAAAACATCATTATGTGATTGTTTTTGTCCAAACCTCACAAATTTCTTCATGGCACAACTCTAACCCCTATTGAAAAATTAAAGCATCCATATAAAAACTAGGATTGATAAAAACAAATTGAAGAAAAATTGGCAATATGGTAGTTCTGGAAAACATTAGTGGGCAATCAAAACTCTCCCCAGTATAATTATTTGAACCCAAGAAATTTATGATGAATAAAGAAGGTCAAAAATGGGTTGAGTCCATTACACCATTATCATATACTATCACTTACTTGTAGCATGTCAATCTTTCACATGTTTCCACTAAAGATTAATCAATACTATATAATTTCCACATTAAACCTTTACATGAGTGTCAAAAACTCTCTGTAGTTATTCAGTCCTGAAAATATTTGGTACTATGTATAGGTAATTATAATTCATAACATGAGGTGAGTCATAATGATACATCTCAAGTTGGGACACATTAAATTCTATGTGGTTCAAAGTTAACTGAGGTGGTAAATCGAATATATAATCCACAATTTTGATCCGTTTGTTGACCTCAAATATTCCCAAAAGACTTGGAGAATGCTTCCTTTTCTTGAGTCTTTGTTTCCAAACTAGTTTGAACTTTTTATAAACACTTTTAATTATCTAAAAACATCAAATGATGATGATGTAAATGCTTATATGGATTTTACCAGCTTTGAGATGTCACTAAATATTGATGAATCATAAAAAACATTTCTATTTTTTCCTCAACTAAGATCAGTCCAATCAAGGGAGATTAATCAATATCAATCCAATAGAGTTTTGTTTTGCAGGTTGGCCATATAAATATTCAAAAGGTTCCATCTTGGGTGATGATTATTAACTATAATTATAATAAAACTTAACCAATTATAAGAGGAAATCCCAAAAACCTATTAATTCCAAGACAAAGTCATGTAGAATATCATCTTGAATTTGAATGGACCTTTCTAATAACCCATCATTCATAGGATAATTTCATGATCTAAAATTGACCATGGTTCTAATCACCTATTCGGTGACATGTCACAATTAATAGATAAAACAAGGGTATTTATATAATATAATGGCCATAATAATCACATGATTACTTATGAAATATTACATTTAAAATATCTCATAGTCATCCACTTTAGTGGTGTCATCAATTAGAAATAAATGTCCCAGTTTGGTAAACTTCTCAGTCAACACCCAAGTGGAGTTGTTACCCCAATGAGTCATTTTAAAGGAAAAAAATTAAATACATTTCTTTCTGCTTCCATTTAAAAAAATTTCATTATTAGAGGCTAAATAAAACTATAAGGCTATTGGTTTTCAGATGTAATCTGTTGGAAATTATAGTACAAAGACATAATGATGGATATATCTTATTTTATACTAGGCTACTAAAACCAAAACTTCATGTCATAAAATATCTTTATAGATCCATGGTAAATATATCACCAATATTTATGGGGGTCCCCCAGCATGTATTTCCTCATATTTAATGGAAAAAAACTGGTTTCTTAATAATTGAATAACTTCTACAGATGGAGATAATCACTGATGGTTTCACCAACATATAAATAATATCATATTTTCTAACACTCTTTATATTGATATTTGTCTTGGTGAATCAAATAAAGGACATAGGATTTCAAATAAACACTTTCTTGAACATTACCAAACCATTCCTCCAAAAATCCAATGTGCATTTATGAAAAAACTCTAATCAAGTTCCATTAATCATTTTCTTTCCTCGTATCCTTAGAAGGAAAATTCCTACAAAGAGTGTCAACTATATCATTACCCATTCTTGATGTATATGAAATGTTAGAGTATAAATACTATATGTATTACACTAATCATCTAATAAATAATTTCAAATATCATTCTGGAAATATATTAACCAAAATTATATACTTAGAGTAAATGATATACTTCTCCCTAAAATGATAGTGTCACTAATAATTAAGGGATGCACAAAAGCTGTGAGTTCTAAAAATTCTATGGGATATTTCATCTCCTGAGGTCAAAATTAGTGTGATCCATAATCCACCAAATGATCTATATACATATGGTCACATCCCAAACCTCCATCCTAAGAATCAAAATAAAACATATAGCCATATCACTATTCTTGTAGTGTTATAATTAGTGATCATGTCAAATAATACTATATTTCGTCATAGTATTACTACCACATATAATCCAATAATAAATTCAACCCCTTTTACATGATTAAAATAAATGGTAAGGCATGATTTAAAAATCATTGATAAACAACCAATAATATCCACCAAACATAAGAATCTTTGGATCTTAATAACATTTTGATATTATTCCGATGAAAATAATGTTTTCAACATTTCATGATCAACTAAGATAGCATATTATATAATTACATTTCCAAATAATATAACTTTTCAAATCAATAATTGGTTTTTACAATTTTTTTCATAGATGCAGTGATCCCTTCCGATTCAAAAAATATGTTTCAAGTGTTATACATGATCTTCCTCATTTTTTGAGTGCACAAAAATTTTATCCACAAATACAATGACATATGTGGAACTATACTAGAGGAAAATTTTGATCAATATTACCCTGATTATTTAAAGAGATTTATTTAAGACAAATGGAATTATAGGGTAGTGAAACTGTCCATTCATTCGCCAAAAGGTTGATTTCAGGATATTTGAATCCTGGATTCTAATAGAGTTGTATCCAGACTAAATATAAAATTTTTATAACCACTTTTCCCTTAATAACTGAAGAAATAAATCATCAATTATTGTTATATTATATTTAATCTTTACCTCTACATGATTAAGATTTTGAGAATCAGTGTGTAATAGAAGTTCTCAAACATTCTTCTCTATAAAGAGAACATGAGAAACTAGTTGTGAAATACTGGGCCATGTAAAGCATTTCGATCTCAAATCATACATCTAAACGTACAAATATTTTGATATATATATAATCATATATTAGGATGAAATTGATATTAGTGTTGTTCCAGAAACTAATTCAATCAATAAATCTACTTATCCCTCCATTGGAAGACTAGAAATGTCATATAGAAATACATTAGGAAATTAATTTAAATAAAGAATAATAAATCCACTTTAATATTCAAAAATCAACCCATTTATAAATATGGACGACAATAAGAATGTACCAAACTTACTCAATGTCTCACATAATTAATGAGCCTGAGGGGAAATAGAAACCATACTCCATCTTCTTCTCAAGAGGATTCTATAATTCCATAATGAATGGAATGAGTTCTATTAGATGTTATAAAAGAAACACTATCCATGTCAATATTATGTATTGGTTGAAAATTGTATGTAATAAATTTCTCTCTATGTTTCATGAAACTAAAATTTTACCTCTCACAGTTTCAGGTCCAAATTCAACTTCTTTTGGAAACTCCACCAATACATGTAACTGTTTCATTCCAATGGAATATTTATAGAAAATAGTTTTCCATGATGAATCTATATTCACCATCAACCATATAGGTTTTAAAAACCATGTACCATATCATAGATAAGATAAATCCTTACATAACTCATCCAAGTGAGCATGGTGTCCGCATGAGTAGTACAGCATTGGAAGCATGGAACAAAAGATATTTTGGTTCACTATCAAGCCACACTAGAATTAATTCAATCCATTATACATTGAATAAGGTATATTAAAATTATTTTTAGAATCATTACAACTATTTCCCCAATAAAACTCATCAAAATTCCCTTTTCCCTTACAAGAACTACTGAATATATGTCCCAAGGTAGGAGGAACTTTGATCAGTTCTAACTCAACCTCTAGGTCAATCTATACCATAAATGACCTATCAAAAAAATATAATATATAAATTATTTATCATAAAATCCTAAAATCAGATATTTTATTAAAAACCCATCTAAAAACTATTATCCTTTATCTTTTCATTACACATAACCTCATGGGAAAACCAGGTGAGATCAGAGAATTCACAATCATATCCCATCACTACATGATTCTATTTATCAAGTGTTAGTAACTCTGTATATATAATCATAATCCTAGAAATTTTGTATAATTTATCAATGAATAAGGATTTTATGTCCATATACGCCACTCCTGCAAGTTTCTTTTCAAATACAGCTTTATCCCACCTCATTCTACATAGGTATTCTAGAAAGAATATGGAACACCATGACTTTTTAGAATTATAGGTCTCTTATAATTCAATGTTTCTATTAATGTTAATTAGTGATTCCTCATACACATTGGGATAAATTATCTAATTTATAGATTTTTTTTTTCTAAAAAATAAACTCTTAGGCTCGATTCCTATCCCCATCCCTCTATGGTTCTACCTATCTATCCAAAACATGGGCAGGTGTTGTACATTTGTACATAGGTTGAACTATTCTCATGAATGCTTCAATGAGATCTTGGTAAACTATAGGGTTTTCCTGTTGAGTTTTTTTTTGAAAACACCCTCTCTAGGATTCCATAGAGGTCATCTCAAGGAATGGTACTATACATCATCAAATCAGAAACAAAAGAAAATAATATCCAAGAATCAATTACGAATTAAAATATTAGAATTCAATAGAAATTATAGAGGTAAATAGTAGAAAAAAATAATTGGATTTAAATACTCTGTACCCAAAATTAGACATTTCCTAACCAACTATGGTAACTTAACACTCATCACAGTGAGTGTTTTATTGGGACTCTCTCACAACATTACCCTTAATTCACAACATTCTTATCTCATGTCCAAAAAGATTTCAAATAAATTATATATTGATAATAAAAAAAATTAATTCTCCCTTTGATAATTTTTTTGTAAAAACAATCCTAGATTACCCATTTATTTGTAATCTAATCCTACCCCAACATGGTCTAATGGGAATTACCTATCCTAATATATTGGTGGCGAGTGAATGAGATTCAAGTACAAACTTATGGAATTATTTTTCAAAAAAATAAAATTGAATAGGATAACATGATTAAAGAAAATGAAATAATTCCAATACAAATGAACAATTGAAAAGATATAACACTAAAGAAAAATATATTCTAGATCTGGAAACCATGTTATGTTACAAAAGAATATAAAACAAAAACCTCCACATGGAATTAAGTAACCCTGATACTCTCACACCCTTGTAATGAGAAAAAACTCTACCACCATATGGAACCCTCCCTTTACCATTCATCTGAAAAATAATATCTATATATATAAAAATGTCTACACAAGTTTTGAGAAAAACCATTCTAGTAAGATCCCCCCCCCAAGTGCTTCATAAGTGGTCATTATAATGTAAACAAATTATTCTCTAGTATATAAACCCAAGGCATGATAAGTAAATAACACTAATTTATATAAAATATGTAGAATCGCCCATTTCTTAAATTTTTTAAAAATAATTAATTAAAATATTTCTAAAATGTGGGTAAACATTTCAAATATACATGTCAATGATTATTAGTAATAAAAACTAGTCAATGGGGTAACATTAGTTTTATGTTAGTATTGGTATTTGTTCAATCCCCATGATCCATAAGCCACCAGGTGTGCACATTACCATAGTATAAAAGGCCTATTGGTAATAGTTCACTCCCAAGAGTGACTCCATATGACAAATTAGTCCACTTACTGAACACATTGCCCTAGTTGAATAGGCCTTGTGGGGTATGAGTTCATACCTGATGATGGATCCATTCTTATTCGATGTTCATAGACATTATTAGAATATTTTAATCATTAAAAGGGAATTAAATCATTTAAATCATAGAAAACATTATTTAAGTCAATTTTCAATGATGGTGTCAAAAGGGGAAAATTATGATTAAAAGATAATAAAAAAATATCCATAATTTTTCAAAACATTCATTCCATTGACCAATTTTTGAAACCAATTTCCTAGAGAAGGAAACCATTGGTTAAAAAAATCCCATTCCAGAATAACCTTCATTGAACTCTTAAAATATCAACCCATGGATAGAACCCATAATTCAATATAAACTGAGGACTCTAGGGTTTTATGAACAATGATAAACAATGAATCCTAACTACTAATATCCAATTTACAAATTTACAAAACAATGAAAAACAATCACCTCACAACACAATTCCAATAAAATTGACCTAGGGGTTAGGGATATTTTCAATAACCATAAATTATACAATGTATTTAAAAAAGAATATATTTGAAACATGGGTACAAAAAAAATTAATGTTTATCCCAGATGATGGTATATAGGAATATGAAGATGAAGAATATCCATGATCAAAATAAAGATAGATTTTCTAAGTTTGGATCATAGTTTCAATCATCACTTAAATTAACTAAGGATTACAGGTTTTAGATCCAATTATATTGATGGATATTCCATAAAAATATTAATATCATGTTTATTTTGAAGGAAAAAAGATAAATAAATTAAACCTAGTTTTTGGGTAAAATTATGATTAGAGCCTCCATAATGCCCAAACCCAAAGGTGCCACTGAAGATCTTATTGAGGCCCATATACTGGATAGTGGGCCTCACCAGCTAGTCGGTGGACCTTATATAGTTTTATTACTATCAGGTTATGGTCCACATAAAACAAACACCTCTAGGAATGCCTTCAACCCAACATATGAAACTAAAAACAACCAATGGAAATATGATATTGAAAAAATATGATGAAAATTAAATTCATATGTAGTAGTGCCTGAAAACATGAATCAGAAGTTATATCAATCAATGTGAAATATATTTCAAAGGATATGAAAAAAAATCAGACTACTCATCTATATTTGTGAATGTGTGTTTTCCTAATAATTTTCCTGACTAATCCAGTTTTGGGGGGAACATATCAATTCATTGAAAATAATTTCATTGATGTTTGAACGAATAATGATGATACATTTAATGATCATCAGTAAAACAGATGATACTTATTCATATATAACATCATATATTAATGTAATGAAAAAACATTACCTATAGAATTCAGATATATGGTTTCTAAAGGATCATCAAAAACCTTTTTCCATTTTTTAAATAAAGCATGAAATTTTTATTGGATGATTCATAAACCTTTAGATGTTTACCAAGTGGTCTATGCGTGAATGTGATAATTTAGTCAAAGTATGACTTGAATATATTTACATATTATAAAAATTACCAAGACAATAAAATTGAAGTCTATAACAGTGTTGTATTTTTGTTCATTGAAGGAATGAATTTTTTATTGTAAAAGATAATAATCTAATTTTAGTGCTGATTTCATATTATGCAGTCATTAAAGATTATTTTTAAATATATTACGTTTAATTTACATTTCCATTGTCAAAGTCTAATTGGGTGGTAATTATCAGTAGTTTTAAATAGGTTGAATTCATAATGAAATAAATATATTTGAATATATTGGGATATAAAAATGTCCAATTTAACATGTGAATGAATGAAAAGAATATTTTTAGTGTTAGTAATCCATTAAATATTAAGAGGTATATCATTTTTCAAGGGAAAAAATATTTTGGTGAAGAAAAATTTGATGAAAATAATTATTTTTTTGAGATCCATATTTCCATGGAAATATTATCCAAGGATATTTATTACCTTGGAATAGGTATGGTTAATTCCATATAGAATTTTCATAATAAAGGGATATGGCGATACAATCTGGTAATAATCTCTTAACATTAGAATTAATATATATTTATTCATTCTTTACTTATGTTTTTCTATCTTATACCAAACTTTTACATGTCTCATAATACTGTTGAATTTTTTTCAATTTTAATTAACTATTTTATTGAATATAATAAATGTTGAGTTTTTTACTTAAATTTATATTTATAAAATATATAATTCTGCTTAAAAGTTTTATGAAAAATTTGGATTTCTATCATTTTTTCTAATTGTTTGTTAGTTATTTTTTTATAATTATTTCAAATAAAAAATCTCACTCATATAGATATTTTAGTGAGGAAAATGTGGAACATATTTTTAATGTCCTTCCTCATTAATCTAAGTCAGGTCTATATAATTATTTTGAGAAACATAAGGCTTATGGGTATTGTAAATGTGGTATCATATTTTTAACTAAATTATCATAACTGTATATTAATAAGAAGATGATATCCAATGATATTAATGGTAATTATAATAAAAAAAGATAATATTTTAACTAAAATTAATGTTTTATTGATTATAAATATTAGTAAAAAAAATTAGATTTTATTAGAGAATTGTAGACCATTTGGCAGAAATTTAGGTATAGTAGACCATTTTGTAAAGATCCTTTATTATTATTGTTTATAATGATGTGATTTCTTTTAAATTTAGGTTATTTTTCCTTATAAAATTAAAATTAAATATTATTTACCTAACACAAATTGATATAGTAGGATATGTAATCATATGTTGTAAGGTGATGGAGATATATTAATTTGAAACTAACAGAGCATTTTTTGGTAAACGAAAAAAAATAAAGTCATGTGAAATAAATGGGTTGGTAAATAAAGATACATGGATTCTATTTCTTGAAACTTGGAAGAAATAATCATTTTAAATATGACCCATTAATACTATTTTAGGGGAAAATTTATAGTCCATTAAAATGGTCATATTAATTATTAAATAAATTATTAGTTAGAAGTAAATATATTTGTTCAGGATATGAACATAATGAAGTTTCACTCCCATACATTATCTTTTGTAGGGTATTTGTTATGTGTTCAGTATATGATGTAATAAATTTTTTAAAAACCGAGGGTCACATTTTCAAGATTAGTATAGATTTCCCCACTTTCCCCAATCCTAGACATAAAAATTGAAAAAAGGGACCATATTATGAATGAGGAAAATTAACTTACAAAAGAGGTCATATTTTTCATTTTCATAAAAAAATTATCAAATAATATTTATAATAATATCTTTATGGGAGGAGGATATAGGGAAACTTCATACAAAGGGGTGGGAAGGATATTTTGGAAACTGTATTAGGACTTATATAACACCCTATCCTGTATGGGGATTTTAGGTGGGTATATCTATTATAAAATTATTGAATCATTCTAGAACATGAGTGATGAATGAGGAATATAATGAGAAAATATGATAATTTTATGATAATTTTATAGTGATGTTAAATATTACGGAGGATAGGATTAGGTCCATACCACATTCTATATTTGTAGACATCCAAATATAGTTTTAGGAAACTTTCCCAATATTATAATTTATCCTAGATATCCAACTCCTTCACTTTATCCTACATATCATATTCCTCCACCACCCCCACCACATTTTCACATTTACTATGAGTTATATATTTAGGATATATAATATTATATTATTAAATATATGATAAAACATTATATTGAGGATACCTAACAATATCATCATCAGATAATGATTGATTATCTTAAAGTAATGGTATATGATATTATGGATGCATCAACTATATTATTATTCCCTACTGATGTTTTTTTGGAAGTAGGATAATGTGTTCATTATTTTTACTTTTTTCCATCTATATTTCCCATATTATATAATAATAAGGTATAAATTAACTACATATTTTATATAGTATTGACATTAAATATGTTTTAATATTTTAATATTTGTGTGTGGGTGTGTTTGTGTGTTTCTAGAAATACATTAATGGTGAAAAAAAATTGTAAGGAAATAAACAACATGTCAAGGTCCCTTTAAATTTTCATACTACTATTTATAAAGCACCTTATAAAATATAAATCTTTTCAATTATATTATTTTATGATTATGGGATTCCAATGAATTAAAATGTTTTTGGGGATGATTTTGTGATGTTTATTTGTAATAGAGATAACCTAAATCATGCAAATGTTGATATTTTAATCATTGTATTGAATTCTCATCCATGGAAGTCTATTATTATATTTTTCAAATTATATCATTTTGATTAAACATACTATATATGTTTGTTTTTATAATTTATATTCATAATCATTTTATTCTATATGATATGACATTAGTGAATATATTCAAGGAACCATATTGTTTTTTCTCCAATAGAAAAGGTAACTGGGTATGACAAAATAATTTCTTATTTTTCATAATGATTAAAGAATGATGAAAGAAACAGTCATATTCTTCTCTTTCATTATGGCTATGAAAAATACATTTCATATATTATTATATACCTTAATTTAATAATCAATTAGAATATACTTTTTATATATGTGAAATTTGGATATTTTTTGTCCATAATAAAATTCAACTAACACGTCATTCTTTATACAAGGTGGTGTGAAAGGAAACATTGAATTAGTATTAGAAACATAAGTTTGGTTATTTTAATAATTTATTCTATTACAACATTTAATTTAATTTTATACTTATAATTTTCATGAAGGTCCTCAAAGAACTTTTACCAGTAGATAAAAAGAATTAATTGTAAGATAGAATATGGGTATGTAAATGTTGGTACTTTTATAGGTAATATAATTGAGAAGATACTTAATATTATATTTTAATGGGATATCTCATTTTAAAATTGAATTTCATCCAAGAGAAAGATTTTCCTAACGGGTTTATTCTATTTTGAGAATTCTGTATGAAATCATTACAACCCTAATATATACAAAATTAGATATTCTTATAATATATTTTAACAATTAATTTTATTTATCTTATTAATATTTTTAATGTTAATATTAAGTCATTTCAATTGAATTTTTATCATTTTTATGGTCCATTCCTCTAAAAGTGAAATGATCTAAATTATATATAAGGAGTATAGGTTGGTTATTTTCAATTTTTATTATGTTTTATTTTCTTATATTATATTTTCAATGAATATTTATTAATAATAATGTTTTATTTCAAAAAACATATATAAATAGATATTATATATTTGTAATAGACATTTTTACTACATGTTGTTGTCTTTTTCTATTTTTTGCAACATGTTTTCTCCTATTAAAAAATATGGTTGTGATATTTTTAAATGATTTTTTTTAAAAAAATACACTGGTTATAATTATATCTATTGTAAAAAATTAAACTGCCATGTATGTTATTTTACAACCAACAAGGAATGTGGTGGGATTTTTATTTTCTACACATGTAGTAATGAATAACTGATGTAAAAAACCTTGAAACAAAATGGTTATGTTTTATGTTCCCCCGAAAGATCCCTGAAATTATCATGATGGAAGGACTTTCTACATTAGTTATAGTAATAACATATGTCAAAAATTCTTTTTAAATTTGTTAAAATAACCAACATAAAAGTCTTATTTACAATATTTCTTAAAAATAAGGCACTAGTTTATCTATGTTAAAAATATAATATCTGATGTCAAATACCCTTTTTGATACTTGTGCATAATACCTTAAACTTCCCTCCTGGTTTATTCTTGTTGAGACCGTGTTAATGGTTCTGAAGATATTTGGGGGAAATTTTTTGATTTTCAACTTATTATATAAGATGATGTAGTATTAATGTGAATATATTTTTTAACGATACACAATCATTATTTTTCATCTTTTTAAACACATTTTAAAACATTTCAACATTTGGAGTATGAAATATTGATATTGGTTTGACCTATATTTCAATGATCAAGTTAATGTGTGGGGTGTTATAAAGGCTTAATACATTTTAGAATGATTTTTTAGAGACATGTATTAGGTAAACAACGGTTGTAAGAACAAGTTATTGCTATCTGTTTTAATGGTCATTCATATCATGAATAATGCGGAAGAATTCAAGATTTCTTCTCTAAAACTACCCAATGGATTTCATCAACTACCTTGTTGATCAATATCTATAATGTACACCTTGTATAGTACCTAAAAGAAAATAAGGACATGATATATTATTATTATTATATTAAATGTTTAATAAGTTGTTCTAAAAAAGAAACTAGATTAATTTTAATATAATTTTACTTTTTTATTTTGATTATGTGGGAATATGTTTTCTACAAAATATGACTAATAATTTATCAGTACATATAAAATATACTATAAAATGTATTATAAATGTAATTTCACAATATATTACTTAAATTCAATGAGGGGATGCCTGTTTTTATATAAATTAATTTTTTTTAATTTAAAATTTAAATATAAATAAATAAGATTTTATGATATTGGTTGTGAAGGTTTGTAATGATTTTTTGAGAATGAGATTTTGAACAAGGGCTTATTGACACTCAAGTTTGATAAAGAAATATTTTATAAATTCATTAATTTAGTTATTGAAGTTTTTATACACAAATTATTCGATATATTTATTTTTATTATAAATTTGAAGGTTGTTTTATTAATATAATGGTATTCTATGTTTTAAATTATGTTATTATAAAATCTGTTATGAACTAAATAAATATTTCTACTAATTTGAATGAATAAGGTGATTCTTTTTATTAAAGGTTCATTGTAGTTTAAAAAATTTTGTGACTCAGTAGTGGATAATATTTCCTCATTTTGAAGTGAAATGACTGATTTATCCATACATAAAGATTTAATGTTTTTGAAGAATTATTTATAAATTTAGAAAGTATTCAAAAAGATATTTATTATTTTAATATATTATATAATATCCTTATTTATACTGGGGATCTAATAAAACATAGAAAACTTTTTTAAAATGGTTTTAAGGATATACACAGCTTATATAAAACTATTGGAACATTCTATTGTATTATATAGATATAAATTATGTTACACCATTAAAAGATGATATAATTCATAATCAATGTAACACATACTAAATTTGAATTATTTTTATGTATTATAGATCTTCATACTACCACACTAAATTAATAAACCAAAAATATCTTTCTATTTTAATCTAACTGATAATAAATGTTGAGGTAACTTTAGATAACATTTTTTATAATTTTTTTATTTTTGTTTTGTAAATAGGTCAGTTTAATGAAGGGTTAGGAAAATAAATTTTTCCTTCCAATGGATTATTTTAGTTTAATGAATCCCAAGTTCATCACCATGTTTTATGGGAGGAACTATCAAAATTTAGGAGAGAAAATCCTTTCAAATACATTTCCAGAATGATTATAAACATTTAATGTAATTATCATTCACTGCATAATTATTATAGAAGGTTCAATGATAATGGTTTTCTATAAAAGAATATTATAATACAAAGTTCAATTAAGGAATGAATTCATATCATCACTTTTATATAAATATTATATTTATTATATTATAAAAATGACTAAAATATGGGGAAAACAAAAAAAATGAGGCTGTAAACAATTTCAAGGAGGAAAATTAAATTATTTAGATAAAGAAATTTCATGATTTATATCATCACATACTTTAGTTGGAACCCATCCTTGGATTTTATCATGGTTGATATTTACCCATTAATATCTCTTCTAATTGATACTGAGTTAGCAACTTGTACTAAAGATATAAAACTTGCTTATGGGAGACATTTCCCTTAAAAATCCGATGAATAATTAAACCAATAACCAATCAATACCAAAAAAATTACATTCCAAAAATAAATTTTCATAAACCAAGTGGAATATATACTTCGTTAAAATGTAATAAGATATATGAATGAAAAAACACTTAATACCCAAAAATAATTATTCAATACCATCTATTCTAGATAAACAGTAACTCTTATCTACCTCAAACTGTCCTAGAAAATAATAAACCAACATTGGGGGGTTTAGAACTTGGGATTACTCAGTAGCACTTTCTTTTTAAAAAGATTTATATCTATCCAGATTAAATATTTAATAGTAATCAGTAGTGATATCAATCATGAAAAAAAATCCACAAGATATAGGTAGAAATATGAATGAAAAATATAGTTAGTGAACCCAATGTCTCACATCATTTCTAGCCATCTCATATATTTACCACAACATCCTCAACCATTTCCAGAACTAAGAACCCAAAAAACTATACATAATCAATAATAAATAAATATAATTAGATCTACAACCATTTTAAATAACAATATATGAAAAGGGCCTAAGATTCACCCCGACTCCAACTTATCAGTTCAACAAATTCTCCAACACAAATCTATAGGAAGATAGAAAGAAACCCCTTAACTAACATATTAACTATTTCACATCCTAGATGTGGTTCTCCTCATGGATACTAATCATGATTGTCCACATGGACTTAATCACACCTCCCCATACACCAACGACTACCGACTAGTAGTGATGGCCTTGGGATAATCTATTGGGGGACTATTCCCTCTGGTTACAGTGGAGTACAACGGTAAATAACAGATAAAATCAACATGAATTAGTGTAATAATATGAATTAATGAAAGTGAATTTGAATTAACGAGATAAATATCAGTAGTTTCATATTAAAAAAGATGATCATTTTGTGAAAATATATAAAAATATAAATACATAGGATATAGAAAAACATGAAGACGAAAAATATTATAAAAATGATAACAAAAGAACAATGATATATCCAATATAATTGTGAGAAGAATTTTTGTCATGCACTTTCACATACCATCCTTGTACAAACAAACAACCATATTTGTTAAATCCCTTGTTATTTTCCCAATCTATAACAACGACGTCTATTCGAGTACATATCGATGGCCTGAATAGTGTGTGATATATACTCAATATGAGACCACTAATGTCATCTAGTATTGTCACATATATATCATTATATTCAAATATTATTCCTATTATATTCATGGACTATATTTTCCATTATAGGTTCTCCCTTAAACCCCCTTTAATTTCGAATAAAATTGACATGTTTTGGGTGGCCAGAACAGGCCGCACGGTTTGGCTGCACAGTTTACTAAACCGTGTGGGAAAACCATTCATAGTTTCCATGTTATATTTTTTTGTTATTCCAATTTTCTTATTTTATCATTAAACAAATATTTCCCCTTTCTTCCCCCATTCCACTTTAGTATCCATATATTTCTCCCACACTGCCTCCAACTCCCTTGGAAGTCATTTTGAAGGGGGTTTTGGTGGGGAAACAACAATATTCTTCAATTAAGTGATAACTCCTTTGTTTGTATTCCTTCCCTCTTGGGTTTATTCCCTCTTTAATGAAGTTCTAAAATGCTAGCAGATATGATTTCTTACCTAGGGTTTATTTTTGAGTATCTTTATTCAATCTTATTTTTTAGGGTTTGTTATTGTTCCCTTATATTGCAACGGTCGTGTGGTTGATGTTTCTCAAAATTATTTGGGGTTTCTAACACCTAAGGTACGTAATTATATGTGAAAGAATTCTTTAATGTGTTATATTTGCTTTTATGACCTTCCTGACATGATTCTTACCTATTTTTTATGGTTCCAAAATTATTTTTGAAATTATTGGTTAGGAGTTTGATTATAAAGTTTCTTTTTTGCCTTAAATTTTGTGTTTCGGATGTATAAATCATGTTGTAACATTTGATAGAATTTTATAATATATGAAAATTGTATGTTAAATGTTTCTAGGGCTGGAAATTCTATTTTGGAAGGGTATTGGGGATCTTTTGGCCTTTAATGTGGGGTTTTAGTTGGATTTTCTATGAAAATGATAGTTTTACTTCATGAAATTATTTTATGAAAATTTTAAATGGCATAATGAGTTACAAAAATAGTGAAAAACATGTTGGGTAATATTTGGTGTGTGTATGATTCCGAAATTTTATTTTTATGTGAAAATAGGGAATTATAACATGTGGAACTTGTTTGAGCACAAAGGGGGTAACCCAAGAATCTAGGTGGGTGGACTAGAACTAGTATGCAAGTGATCCAATAGTGGTATTTTCATTGTTTCAATTTGAAATTTTGATGATGAAAACACTAAATAAACATTTCTGATGTTTTGGTGACCACTAGTCTAATAAGGATTCCCCTCTTAATGGATCATGCGTGGTAAGTATATTGGTTATGGTTACTTATACACTGAGATACACTATACCTAAGGCCCCACAGAAAGCTAGTGCATAGGGATGTTCTCGTAACTAGGGCACATTGGCAAGATTTTATTTACCTTCGGAGTATGGTGTGTTTTTCAAAAAAAAATTGTATCATGTGTGTATTATTTGAATGTGTACATTATTCCTTGTTTCCCTATGGAATGGTTTTTTTATTTACTCTTGCACCATTAGAAATTGTTACTAGAATGTCGTGTTTATAAATACATAAAATATTTTTATATAAAAATTATTATCACATGAAATATCGTGGGTGGAATCCTACTGTGCTTAGGCTCACAACCTAAATACACCTTTGGGTGTAAGTAGACTTGATAATGTTTGACATAGGTAAGGTAAATCTCCTGGTATATTGTGGTTCGATTTGTAAAATTCTCTTTTGGGAGTCGTGTTGTGAAGAATGCCCGGGGGTGATGTCCTAGCTCCATGTGCAAGTTCTTGTGTCATACATTCTTCTCATTTTGATCTAGGGACCTCTTGGGGTTTTGTTTAAGACTATGTACCTCAATTATGAATTTTATTTAAGTCTCTTTTTGTATGAATTTTCAGATTCAGTTCATTTATTATTTTTGGTTGTTTTAAGATTCTACACTTGGGTAAATCATTCCAAAAAACTTATTTATGATACACAGAAACTTTTTCCATCCCATGCAGATAATGAACACCCATAGGGCTTTGTAACGGACTCGATCGGGTGCCAGTTTGGATAGACACAAGATCGGGTTCATAATGAAATGGTATCAAATCATGGTTATGCTCTACGGGTCATATTATTTCGGAGGAGTCTAGCTAGACATAGGTTAGGACTGTCGGTCCAAGAGTTATAGTTGTGAGTAGGGTTCATAGATAGTACCTATCACGATAGACCATGAGTTTCCATAGGATGTCGGGATTTTTTTTTTACATCTCTTCCAGGTTTGATGTTCAGGCTGCAGACTGCACGTGGACATTGGTTGGGGGTGGAGTAGTTGTTTCTTTCATTATTGTGATGAGTTTGATTTATTTATGTTTGATGTGGGTGCAGAAGTTTTTTTAGAAATGTTGTACTAATGTTTTATTTGGTGATTGTTTATTTTTGAAGCAATATGGCTCCATGAAGACCACCCCTGCACCCACATGAGGAATCTAGAGAGGGTTCTCCCTCACCAAATGATCATAGGATAGTAGAAGTTGTGGTCTGAGCTGTCCAAGTTCTAGGATGGATCCTAATCCTACTCCAAATAGAGAAGATGAATTTAGTCATATGAAGGATAAAAGACCATGAGCTTCTCAATAATAATCCCCCTACTTTCTAAGGTATATTATAACCTCAATAAGTATAGGAATGGTTCAAAATGATAGAGCATGTGTTATAACTCCTTGAAACACTTAAAGAGGTTAGGGGAAAATATTCTTAATTTCTTCTATAGGTTCTAAGTCGTAGTTGGTGGTAATTAGTTCATCAATGTGGGAAGCATGAGGAGATGAGATGGGGAATTTCAATTCCATCTTCATTGAGAAATATTTCCTTTGAGGACATAGCCTATGATAGATCATTGGGGTTCATGGATCCTTCCCATGAAGATCAATATGTAATGGAATATGCTAACTATTTTTCTATTAGAGTGTTGTGCACACCTAATATAGATTCTAATGAATCTATGAATGATCAGATGTTTGAGAATGGACTGCGACCAAAAAATAACTCTCATGTCTTCTTGTTCAAGTTGGGAACCTAGGATGAGGTGGTTGATCATGATTTCATGGTTGAGATTGATCATAATGGACATTCTGGTATTTCTGGAGTGGTGTCTATTTTTTATAGTGGTAGATCATCTGAGAAGAAAAAGAAGCAATATGATCTTGGTGGAATAAGTAAGGTGGTAGTTCGGGCCATCCTCTCAGGAATTTTTCATTTATGGAATATAATGAAAGGTCATCAATGTTCCACCAGTTCGGGAGGCTAGGTCACAACCTACATGCATGTACGTCTTCTTTTAGGCCTTTATATTAGTTTGGAGCGATGGGGAACTTACATCACATTTGTAATGTGGCACGTCCACTGCAGAGTGGGAATGGATTTGGGGCTTCTAGGAATGTGCCAGTTCAGTCAGAACAATTGTGGATGGTGGGATCTTGGTTTGATGTCCATGGTAGAAGGGCAAGATCATATTCTATGTGGAGACAACTCATGCTATAGCCATAGGATAGTGGTTATTCTCAAGCAGAGAAGAGATATATTCATGATATAGACTAGGCACCATAGAGATCAAATGTAGGGTCTTTGAGAGTTTGATGTATAATTTGGAGTGGATATTCTATAACTGTTGTCCTCGTTGATACTATTGTTTATGTTTATTTTATCTCTATCCGTATTTTGAACCCTCTGAATTTTCCAACTAAGTTGTTGTCTTTTGTGATGGATTTGCTGATGTTGTTGGATAAGAATAATGAGTAAGTTCATATGTTCCCATCATGTTCACTTTTCTTGTTAGGGGTTGAGATGGAGTGGGACAACTTGATCTTGGATATAGACCTTTTAGATATAATCCTTGGCATGTATTTTCTAGTGAACATTTTGGCACCTATCGATTTCTATAGGTGGTGGTTGAGTTTCATAGCACCTGATGGGAGTCCTCATGTTTTTCATAGGAATGGGACTCTCAATCAATTAGTGTAGGACCTACACTCTTAGATATGGGAAAACATATCTTCCATTTATCATTTCTCATACTATAGAATGATGGTTGTGTCTTGAGGGTGAATTAACTCTTATAGTAGATGAGTTCTTGGAGGAATTTCCAAATGTTTTTTCAGGATCTCCCCAAAGAGCGAGATGTTGAGTTATTGATTATTTTTTCCCTAGTAACACATATGATATATCTTTCCTTGTATCATATGGACCCCACCACATTGAGGGATTTAACGATATTGCAGTAATATTTTGAATCCAAAGGACTCATTCACCCAAGCATCTCTACTTGGGCCACTCTTGTTCTTTTCACAAAAAAGGATGATGGGTCCCTCCAATTGTGAATTGACTACCAGAATATGAATAAGGTAACCTTCATGAAAAAATATCCTTTATGCCGAATAAATGACATTCTTGATTATGTGAGGTGGTAGAATTGGTTTTCAAATATAAACTTTCATTTAGGTCACCACGAAGTTAATTTAAGAGAGGTAGATATCACGACGACATACTTCCAAAGTAGGTATGACAACTTTGAGTACTTATCCATGCCATTCAGATTGACCAATTCTCTAGAGGTAATTATGGAAATTGCAAATAGTATGTTCCCGAAATATCTTAAATCATTCATCGTTGTATTCATGGATGACATCGTGGTTTACTCTAGATCCCAATAAGAGCATGAGAATCATTTTCAGATCGTGTCGGGCACTCTGTGAGATCATTACCATTATGAAATTTTGTCCAAGTGTTCTTTTTGGATTAAGGTGGTGAATTTTCTGGGTCATGTCATCTCGGAATAGGGGATTTTGGTGGACCTAGATAATATCAATGTAGTTATTTCATGGGAGTAGCCAAAGAATGTATTTGAGATCATGAGTTTCCTCGACCTGGAAAGATACTACAGGTGGTTTCTTTGTGATTTCTCTTGTCTTGCATTGCCCATGACTGTGCTCACCCAGAAAGGGGTGAAGTTTGAATGTGGGAAAGAATTTTAGGAATCCATTAAAGTGTTGAAGTAGTTGTTGACTACCATTCCCCATGTTAATCATTCCAGAATCTAGAATTTTCTATGTGGTTTATTGTGATGCTTCAGGTATGGGTCTTGGGTGTGTTTTTATAAATGGTTCCCACATGGTGGTGTATGGCTCCTTCTACCTACTACCACATGGAAATAATTAACCTACCAATGACTTGGAATTTGTTAGTAGTTATTCATTCATTGAGGACATAGTGTCACTACCAATTTGGGGTAAAATTTATGGTCTACACTGATTATAAGATCATAACTTACATTTTATCATAGAAGGATCCTAATATAAGGCAATGACATTGGATTAAATATTTTCATTGGTTTGACTTTAATATCATCTATACCCTATGAAAGGGTAATGTTGTACCTAATACCTTAAGCAGGAAAGTTTTAGTGAAAGATTTGATAAATTTCAGTGATGTGGGGACTTTGATGGGGCTTTTTTCCCTGATGCATGTAGAGTCCAACGAACACATTGGAGATACTTTTCTGGAAAGTGTATAGTTGAATCCCTCTCTTTTAGATTTGACTCAGCAGGAGTTTCCCAGTGATGAGTTTTATTATTAGACTATGAAATTTCTTCATAGTGGGGAAAGTCATCTGATCGGTCTTCATCTTCCAAGGGAATCCTATGATTCAAGGGTAGTTTGGTGGTTCCATTTTCTCTAAGGATCGTGGTGATGCATGATATACACCTATCTAATTAGGTCATACACTCTGGAGTTACCAAAATGTATTTTGATGTTTGCGGTTATTTCTGGTATCCATGTATGAGATGAGACGTATATGACTTTGTGTTGAAGTGCTACACATGTTAGCTGGTAAAACCAGAGCATCAGAGGTCATCTAGTTTGCTTCAGCCACTACACATTCCTAACTGGAAGAGGAACAAGGTCTCTATGGATATCATTGTTGGTTTACCTTATAAACCTCAAGGTCAAAACACTATATGGGTAGTGATTGATCATCTGACCAAATCAGACCACTTCATTGCAATCAGGGATACAACTCATGTGGATGAGCTGGGTCAATTGTATTTTCAAGACAATATAAGTCATCTTAGTGTGTCGTCAGTATTTTTCCCATAGAGAGACCCTTTTCTAACCTCTCAGTTTTGGGGAGGCCTTCAAAATTCCTTGGGATTGTAGATTAAGATGAGCATAGCACACCATCCACAAACGGATGGTCAGACAGAGTGGGAAAATCAAATTGTCGAGGATATGATTTGTGCATGCGGTTTGTATTTTAGAGGATCATGGGATATCCATTTGGGATTGGTCAAGTTTTCATATAATAACAGTAATCAATACTCTATTTTATTGTCTCATTCTGAGGCACTCTATGGTTGGCTTTATCAGTCCCCCATGTGTTGGGTTGTGGTATGTGAGGCCTCACTATTAGGGTCGAGCCTTGTGTAAGAGAAATCTGAGATTGTAATGTTAATCATGTAGCAATTATTAAAAGATCAGATTCACTACAAATCATATGTATACTATAGTCTTAGTGATCTTGAATTCACTATGGGTGATCTGGTATTATTGAAGGTGTCCCCTCATTTGGGCCATCGTTATTTGGGAAAATAAGAAAAGCTAATGCTGGGATATGTCATACCTTTTGAGATCCCCAAGAACATTGGAAATGTAGAAAATAGGTTATCTTTTCCTTCTGAGTTAAAATCTATTCATGATGTATTAGATGTCTCCTAATTGAATAAGTACAACCTGGATCTGTCCCAAGTGATGAATTTGGAAGAGTTGGAGATAGATCCATATTTATCAGTTTTTGGATAGCCGGTGCTAATAGAGGATTCCCAAGGGAAGGTTATTTAGGGAAAGTTTATTCCACATGTTTGGGTCCTTTGGAAGAAAAGGAGTGATGTTCATGAAACTTGGGAATGGAAGGTATGGGTGGAGTAAGAGTACCAATTCTTGTTTTCGGATCAAGCTTCAGGTTAACTTTCCTAGAAGAAAATATTTTATTATGGGGAGAATTTTGACATCCATTTCCTTATTTTCGAGTATTTTTTCTCTTATATTCTGGGACTATATTTTCCACTTAGGTACCCCCTCGACCACCCATGATTTTTGAAGAAAATGTACATATTTTGTGTGGCCAAAATAAGCCGCATGGTTTACTAATTTGTGCAGTCAAACCGTGCGCAGTGACCATGTAATAATTTTTTTTGTTACTCCAATTTTTACCATATGTAATTAAACCTATCTCACCCCATTATTCCACCATTTGGTCCTAGCAGCCATAGATTTCACCAAAGCTCCCTCGATCTCCCTTGGAACCCATTTTTAAGGATTTTTTGGTTGAGAAACTTCAAGATTTATAAATTAAGTGATTCCTCCTTTGTTTTTAATCCTTCCCTCTAGGGTTTCTTCCCTCCTTAATGATGTTCTAAAATTCCAACAGCTAGGGTTTCATACCTAGTGTTTATTTTTTTAGTTTCTTGGTTCAATATTCTTGTTTAGTGTTCATTATCATTCTCCTGTAGTGTGGTGTTGGTGTGGTTGATGTTTGGCACAATGATTTTTGATTTTTGACATCTATGTTAGGTGATTCTATGTTTAATCATTCTTTTATGAGTTAAATTTTCTTTCTTGACCATCCTAACATGTTTCTTGCCTATTTTGTGTGGCGCGAAAATTATTTTTTGACATAATAGGTTATGTGTTTGATTTTAAAGTTTCATTTTTACGTGAAATTGTGTGTTTTTCATGTCAAACTCATGTGGTGTCGCAAAAGGGCCTTTTATAATATATGTAATTGTTTTATTAAAAGATTATAAGGCTTAAAATTCTATTTTGATATGGTATTGAGGTGATTTTGGATTTTACTATGGGTTTGGAAATGGATTTCTTATGAAAATGTTTGTTTTAATTCATAAAATTATTTAAAGAAGATTTTAAATGATTCAATAAGTTACACAAAGGGTGAAAAACCTTTTTGTAAATGATTGGTGTTTTAATGATTTAAAAATTGTATTTTTATGTGAAAATGGTATATTATAACATGTGGTACTTGTTTGATCATAAAGATAGAAACCATCGTATCTTTGTTTGTGGACTAGGAATAGTATTCTAGTGATCTGTTAGTGGTATCATCCCCATTTCACAAAGCATGATCGATGATAAGAACACTAACTAAAATTTTATGATTTTTAGGGACCATTAGGTCATTGTGGTTTCCACTTATAGGGGATCATGTAGAAGAAGGATATTGGTTATAGTTACTTATACACAGAGATACGATGTACCTAGGGCCCAACAACTAGATAATGCCAAGGGGTGTTCCAGTGACTAGTGCTCATTAGATATATCATATATATCATCATCATATGGTGTGTTTTTCTGGAAAATTTAGTAACATGTTTTTTTATTTAAAAGTATACATTATTCAAAATTTCCCTCTTGAAATCAATTTTTTTTAATTCTTATCCTTAGAAATTGTTACAAACATGTCTTGTTTATAAAAACATACATCTTTTTTGTATTAAAATGTTTCTCACATGGAATCTTTTGGAATTAATCCTATTAAGATTAGGTTTACACCCTACTTAAAACATTGGGTGTAAGTAGAATTGTTATTTTTTCACACAGGTAAGGGAAAGGTCCTTAGAGACAGTGGTTCAGGTTGTTAGCTTCTCTTTTAGGTGCAGTGTTGTGTAGAATACTTCAGGGTGATGTCCCCTTATCATGTGATGGTTCTTGAGTTGGAATTTCTAATCCTTTTGAGTTGTGTCCCTCTTGGGGTTTTGATTAAGTCTAAGTAACTAAATTCTTAATTTTATTTAAAGCTTGTTTCGTATGAATTTTCAGATTCATATTATTTATTATTTTTTGATATTTTATGTTTCTTAAGTCAAATAAATCACTCCATAGACATTATTTATGATACATGAGCACTTGTTCCATCCCGTGGGGATATGGAACGCCCTTCGAGACATTTCATGGGTCGGTTCGGGTGCTGGTTTGGATATCGACCAGATCTGGTTCAGGATTAGTATGATCCATGAAATTCATCAAAAATGGTATTTTGAAATTATTATATTGTAAATAATATATATAAACAGTAACTAGGTCATCTTGGGTACCTCGAGGCCACCCACCTGATTGTACCTACTTCTATCTAAAATGGGATACTTTTGCACATGTGTCACCATATATATATATATATATATATATATGATAGGATAATTTTTCATATATTTATATATTTTTTCATGTGTATAAACAAATGTGGATGTAAAAATATATATAATACTAGACCGGACTCAAGGTATGCACAAGGTGTCACTGTACAATCATTAGAGTCTCAAACTATAGATTATGTAACTGAACCAAGAATATGATTAGGGATACATATGTCATCATTTATGTCATTCTAATAAGGGATGTAAAACTTTATGGCCTAAAAAGATTTTGGGGAATGTGAAACATCACATCCCATATTCAATAGATGATGTGAGACATTATTCCCAACATCAAATGTCAAGGGAGTATGAATCATCATTTTTAAAACATGCAATAACCATGTCTCAACAACCATTACATAGAGGTGAAAAAAATAATAATTTATCTTGTATATAAATCTTTTTAAATATTACATGGTATGGTTTCAAACATTTTATCATTTAATTTTATGTGGGAATAGTCCACTATTTATATCAAGGAACATGAAATTTTCATACCATTCACTTCAATTTAATTAATTATCAGGTTTTAAATTTAATTATGATGACAACCACTCATAGAGGGTTTGTTGGTCACATAATCAATTCCATGGTCAATGGAATTTCTTAAGAACACCTCAGGGGTTTTCACTACTCGAAATGAATGTCCTTTACCATTAAAAAGAATTTGTGGGGAATTTATATCATGTATTACAATTCATATTAAGGAAATGTGTGGAAGTTCCATCATTACTGTATCATGACACATGTTATATAGCAGTGGTACGTAAGGTATAAATACTAGAAAAACTACCATGGTGATAAATGACTCCACTTCTAGTATCACCTTTATATTTTAGCTATAACTAATGAAACATTTGAAATAAAAAATGCCCTAAAATAGGGAAAATTATCTCAAATAAAAATATAATTAATAAGGGTGAGATAAATGTAGAAATTAAGTAAGAGTATTGAGTCACATACTAATATTTTTCCAATGATATGAATGGGGAAAGAATCAGATATCAAGTGATATAGGAGTCTCAAATCCTAGCTCAATAGCTAAAGGAAAGCTTCAGTGAGTGTAGATGATACTGTGTTTGAATATTAAAGAAGAATGGAGGAGGTGAGTTAAAAATGTTGGGTAAATGTAATTTTCCCTTATTTTTAAATGTAACATGGTTTGGCCACACAGTTGTCCAAACTGGGTGCTTACCTTATGCCATAACCATCTAGGGTTCCACCTCTTTCACAGGATATTCACATGGTTAGAGAAACCATGAACAACCCCTGATGAACCTATAAACTTTATTGAGGAACCCATACATATTTGTGTGGCCAATATTTAATGGTTTCATGAAACTACTCACTATTATTCTATGTCCTCATCATTTAGTTTCTCATTTATTACTAATTATATGCTAACTGTGTGCCTCATCTGTTCCCTCCAAAAATCAGACCTTCGAGCACCAAGAAAGCCCTAGATACTCTGAAACACTTCATTAAAATATTAATAACTTTTATAATGATAAAAAAGTTTCTAATATTAATTTAATGAAACCAAACTTATTGAAAATCCAAAATGTTATAACCTTCCACCTTCAAAACTATTCACCCATAGTTTCATTTGCAATGGTATTTGAGTACGGTCAGAGACTAGGTCAAGACACTAAGCATGTATATCAACATATCTCTAATATTTCTTGTCTTATACATGGATGTTCTAATAGAGAAGCAATACTAGAGGAAAAAAACTCACTCAAAAATCCTATTTACTCTGATCCATGATATGAATAGGATTCTTCTCAAATGATGTATCAACATATAGTTCAATATTCTCTTGATTGATAGAATAAAACAGGTCAATATAATGATGTCGATGTTCAGATACATGGAATATTTCATGCATAGATCGGTACCTATGAGATAATCCCAACCAAAAAGCTATCATCCCAAATCTCTAGGATCTTGAAAGGCCAACCATAAATTTTTTATAGCATTCCCTATTTCTAAATTCATCTATCACCCCACAAAGGTGAAACTTGCAGGAATAATAGATATCCCACCTATAACTCACAATGCCAGCAATGACAATCAGTATAAGACTTCTTCTTATAATAAGATATATCTATACATTTTTTGGACATGTTGTACATTATTTGATGTCTCCAAAATGATATTAATTCTCTATAGCACTACCTCAAAATAATTTAACCAGAACATAGGTGAAAATCATTGATTTTCATATAAGGAAACATATGGATCCATCTGAATTGTTTACTTGAATTTATTATTGTATGAAAACATTTCATGAGGTAGGTGTTTCTCCTAAGAACCTTCACAATCAAATATAAATACTATATGAATATCCTCAATCACCAGTACCATATACTTGATTTAACTGTTGGTCTGAGGGTGATATGTTATACCTCAAAATAACATGTGAACATAGTGTCATCTACAATCCCTTCTAGAACCATGATGTTAACTGAGAATACCTTTATGATATAATGGAACAGGAACTCGATGAGGATGTATAACCTATTAGACATAAATCATCCCCTTATTATTCACTAAAATTGTCTTTCTGATGGATAGAAAGTGAGGTGTCGTGGTCAATCTATCAATGTTCAGCCAAAGTAAATCACTACCTTGAGGGGATATCATAAAAACCCTCGCAAAATCCACAGAGATTTCATCTTATTTAAACCCCATAATTGAACGAGGACATAAAATTCATATATGCCACTGATACTCCACCTTCATCTACATGATATTAGAACACCGCATAAAAAAACCTAAAATCTACCTCTTCATATAAGGTCACTAATATGGGTGGTGAATGTGATGGTATAACTTGGTTTGACTAGGATGTACTACCCATTTAGAGTTATGATACTCAAACATCAATTATTCCCATGTGTCTCTAAGGACCCATACACACCCATGAATGTGTAGAATCTCATCCTCATTAAGAACCCTACTACATGGTGGTTCCTCACCTGATATAATCTCCCTCATGACCAACCGCTCATGATTAAAAAGATATATCATCATTACTAAATCCAAAATTGATGATTTTATTTCCATGGTTTATAAAATGGGATACTCATGATACTCTTAAAATTCTACCAGAATATAAAAAAACACCATTGACTATGACTCACTTCTAGTTTATTTAATGACATCTGTCTGAGTCTCCTTTATCAGAAATTTATCCATTGTATTACATATCCTAATAGTATATGTGACCTCAATGTCAAATGAATGTTTGAATTATACCAATCTAAACTATTGAATATTAAAGTCACCATGAGGTGAAATTTATTTTAGATATTGTTTTCTATGTAAATGACTAAATATTATCCCAAAAAATAATGCCTCCAATAGTATAATGCTTGAACCACATCTACTAGCTAGAGGTAATGAGTTAGGTCGATACACTTATGAGGCGTAAACTAACAAGAAACACAAACCACAACTCACTCTTCCTACATCAGAATATATTCCTATCCAATGTCTGTTGCATCAAAATATAGTATATATCATCATCTATTCTCTTGAAGAATCAATATAGTTTCTAAATTCAACAACCCTTCAAACACATTGCGTTATTCCATGCAAGCCTCAGATCATAATAAATTCAAACCCTTATTTTTCAATCTCATAAGAGGTGTTATAAGATATTAGAGACCATAAATCAAATACTGTAATATCCATCCATACCCAAGTAACTATAAATGTCAAATACATTCTTGGTATATTTTGTAGGATGCTTCTTCTCCAAACATCTTTGATTAAATAGATACTCGCAAATCTAATATAATTTTACCCAAGAAGTGAACATTGTCAATACAAAGATTGAATTTTGTTATCTAAGAATACATCTATTGCTCAAAAAAATTATTCAATGTGATCTATTGATGATTTTAATGGCCATGTAGAGAGTGATAATACACCAAGATGTTATCCATGAAGACCACCACCACTGAATCTAGATACAGGTGGAGAAACTGATTCCTCGAGGCCATGAAAATAGAAGGCCTATTTCTGAGACTAAATGGAATTTCCTAATATTCATAGAATCATATCTTTTATGGAATGTTGTACATGGTATACCTTTAGGATTCATGCACACCTGATGATAACTGATCCACAAACCAATCTTTATGAAAACCTAACTTCTTGGTACCTGATCAAATAGTTCATCTATATAATATAAATCATACTGATTTTTAACTATATTATTATTATGTTTTTGAAAATCCACATGATTTTTAGGGTTCTATCTTCCTTCTAAAAAAATCATAGTAAAACCCCATGGTAAAGTACTAGGTCTAATAAACCCCTTAGCTTCTAACTCTTCTAACTCTATCTCAAGCTATAGAATCTCATTAGGTTTTATCTTGAAAGGAAGAATAGACACAAGTTCTTTTCCAGGTAGTAGTTCAATAGTAAAGTCTAACTGTATTTGGAGGCTTTCTATAAAACCAATCAAGTAGAATTTATTGGAAAAAATATACTATTAGATGTAAACTAATCTGTCACACTCCCTAATCGATTATAAATAGACCAGAAATATGGTATAACAGTATGCCCAACCCATCAATCTCAGATCCAACTCAACTCTCCTAGACATACTATTTAACTATATGAAAATAGCTACCGCCCTTTTGTGTTGTAAAATACACCCATTGAAAATAAAAATCAACATGATCCTGATATGGTACTAACTCCACCATAGATAGAATTACATAAAAACCATTCATGTTTAGGATGATCTGTTTTAATATGATATAACATTCACTATCCTTGAGTAGGGAATAATTTCATTGGTGTATACATTGTGATCGTGTTCCCAATGGAATCTATACAGTCATAACCCAAAAAAGTACCCAATTTCATGGCCCAAACATTTCATAATAGCCTCAAAGATAAAACAATGAAAATATATTATTTCAATTTGTATAGAAACTAATGTAGATGCTACTAAAATCGTAACTCATACTATAGAATTCTTTACATATTCTTCATACGGTATAGGTTGTCCTGTATAAATTTTGAAATTACCATGACCCTAAGACATAGCCTTACTATCATGGGAATTCCCACTCTATAGGTACTACATCTCATAAGAATATCTCCCACAATGATGTCCACCTCCTTAACCAGATCGTCAGGTGGCATCCCATCTTTCAGTATAACAATACAATAGGGGAAAGGTTCTTCAAAATCAATGTAAAAAATCCATTTTTTACATGCCTATTATATAACATTTTCTCTGTCGCATCAAGTCTCCATAAGACCGGGCTTCCCACACCATTGGCATAATAAATAACTGTCAATGTGTGCCATCTTACTATCACCACCACTATGAAAAGACTCATGAAATAATTTCCGTATTTCAGATGATCTATTTCCATATCCTATTATTGAAACTCCCTTGACCACACCATTATATTTCATTAGGTTTCACTCAGTGATAATGGCTTGGATCTCTTTTTCAAAAATGGTAGTCAATTGATTGATATTACCCTGAGATCTAATAGTGTATTCAATACCATCATAAACTCGTCTATCTGTCACCAGAGCCTCTTCATCAAGAGTTGATGTTAAATTTTTGGTCTCTATGAAATGAGTAGAAAACTCCATAAAAAAATAGAACCCAGGGGAAGGTGCATGAATTCTCTGCCAACTCGGCACTTAGTGTCTCTGAGAAAATGTAACTATAGAAGTTCATCTAAAAATGTTTCCAAACCATATATAGATGCTCAATAAATTGGGAGATAATGTGAAACCATGAATTGGTGGAATCACACAACATGTAGGTCATGATATTGACAATTATTTACAAAAGGTAAATCCAAGTTCTCAAATATATATACCATGGTTTCTTTTAATGAATTTATCACCTAGGGGATAACATACCCTGAGAACATAGGTGGATTCTACTTTTATGAAAATATTTTCAGTTATTCCATAGAAGAGGTTGCTCAGGGAGATACCTATATAGACTATATAAACTGAATTAAAACCTCTCAAAATTGACAATTGGTTCCCAATTCAGATATAGAAAGATGTTCCACAAGTGGAACAATATGATGTAATTCTAGTGGATTAGGGTCCACCACCTACAAAACATAGGGATTACCAAATTCTTGGAACTCAACCTGAGGTCATCATTGAGGAATATATTTACAATTTCTAAATAAACAATTTAAAATTGAATTTAATAGAAAAATGATCATATTTATGTGAATAGGATTTTCATAATCCTTCTTATTAAAATAGACTCTACCCCACATCCTTCACCGAAAGGCAAGTTAATGTGACAAATAATATCATAAAGGATGACAAGACACACTCCATATTTCAAACTACCAAGGTTAGGTCAGGGAAAATATACCATATCATATAAAAATGATCTGGTAAATAATGATTCAATTGAAAGGTATAAAGGAAAACACCATTATGATTCAATTGGAAACACTCTTTGGAAATAATTTTTTTAATGATTTTGAATTTATTCATGTTATTACTCATTTATATATATATATATATCATGTTTTATTAATATGAGTCACCATTCTAATGTTATAAAGGAATAAGATTTATAATTTTTAACAGGCATGTCATTTAAGTACAACCTGACCCCCACAAATGGTATCTACACTTAACAGGCTATATAAGATGATTTTCTTTCATGAATAAACATCAAAAATTTATTAAAGTGCATGCTTTATAAATTATAAAAAAATTTCATATAAGTAAAATAAACAAGCATTCCAGCTCTTTTAACCAGATTTCCAAGGGACAAACATGTGATAATAATTTAATTAATCTACCACCATAATGTTATATATGAAAACACTCGTTATATGGATGGAGAAAAATTTATTTATCCTAATATTTTATCCATATAATAAATAATAAATAATTTTACAAAAATAATTGTCAAGGTACCAACAATATGAAATATTTAATGTGCTAAACAATATAATCATGGAATGTATTATTCCTAGAATGTGAATTCTCATGTGAATATAATGATTTATTACATAACTATTCCTCTCCATACCATCCAAGTGTAAAAGAAAATCAAATTTTAATATTTAATGACATTTATCATATGTGTCTCCCAATGGTGAAATATGTACCATTGTAAAAATGAAATATAGAACAAAATGACCCATCCAAAGAAATGTATTCTTCTCCATGTATGTGGTCTAGCCACTCCTATGCACAATATATCCCAACCCCTCCCTCAAAAGATACCATAATGAGGGGAGAGAGATAATGTCCTCGAAGTCTTTATCCTAGTAAGCCCCATTTTGGAGATAAACACCAAGGGTAAAAAAAATTCATGTATGGGGGGAATTACTCTATGTATTACAATTAGGTTTAGGAGATATGATTAATCAAACATAATAATCTCCATGAAATAATAGAAAATAAATATGATGTCATCCCAAAATGAATTTTTAAATAAATCATATATAGATAGAAGTCCCCAAATGAAAGCCAAAAATTATAAAAACTAATGTAGAGACATAGAAAAAGAACCAATGGTATGAGGTAGTAATATCCAGAATGTTCAATTATGTCATCCTAGAGATCTGAAAAATGTTTTTCATATATAGGGTGATTATATAATTAAAATTAATTGTAAAAAACCAATGTCTCTTGTGGACATTTGGAAATATCACCTGATTGAACCCATGAGTAAATAGTAGAACCAACTGTACCTAAACAGATAAAATTATCCATCCCCACCACACTAGAGATCACTTATCAAATAATAGATCCATGTATAATATCACAATATGAACCATATCGAAAAATGTACCCTTTAATAATTTCCCACTGATTTTACACTCCCACACCCCAACAAAAAATGTCATGGAACTCCAACCCATTTCACAAAACAGCACAACACCTCACATCGCATCCCTCCCATAGATAGATGTGTCATCACATTAATTCACATCTCATGACCAATATAGTAAGATATCATGAACAAGAATGATATAATCCACTTTATATCCTCTTATAATGAACATATGCCACCATAATCCATCTGAACACATGTCGACCAAATAAACCTGGTCCATCACAAAACATCACATCCCATCTCGATAGTAGCACTTTTGACTTCTATCCATCACAGCCTGTGCATGTCCTTCTCATCACTTAGAAGAGGGAGAGGGGAAGAGTGGGTATCTATTCATCCATCTACCCATCGAGATATTGGGATAAAACACCCCAAATATATGTTTGTATATATATATATGGGTATAAACTCATGGTTCTCTGTCTGGGTGTGATACATATAAAAATACCAAGGAATATAAAGTGTTATATATATAATATAAAACACACAATACCAATCCTATGGGTTCACAACTGAGGAACTAACCATATCAAAACATATTCCACTTACACATCGAAACCTAAACACACATCCCCACATGAAAAAAATAATCCCTAAATCACAATCTATTTTTAAAAAAAATCATTTAACCAATTTCCTAGTACCACATTACTAATAAATTACACTTTAACAGCCCCTTTAATTTCTGTATTTAACATTCATTGGGATCTATTTATATTTAGGAAATAAATATGTTTAATATTTATATCCCAATAGTTTATATATAATAATTAACCAATTTAACCACACATCACATTATTAATTCATTCTTTTTTACATACCCATTTAAATTAATTATCATGCATTTAATTCCATTATCACTCAGGATACTAACATGACACATCATATAACAACAACTAGAATCCCACCTTCCACATATAAATAGGATTACATCCCATTTCATAGCTTCGCTACACGACCATACTATAGCATCCCGCCTTTTTATAACATAAACTTTCATTACATTACACAAAACTGAGGATCTTTAAGGTTTAGTGTCTTGGAAACTAGGAACATAATACATGAAAACAACATAAAACATTCTTCTTAAACACTTGAAAGGCTTCTCCTTATGTTCATCCTAGGTTCATTACTACATCTCATAACCTGGGGACATACATCAAAAGAAAGGGTGAGGAAAAGTCCCAGTAAGGGAAACAAGATGAACATTTTACATGTGAACTTGAGATACTTCAATAAGGACATGAAAAGAACTTTAAGGCATGAGAAAGAAATCATGAGGAATTTCATAATAAAAATAACACTTTTCATAACTTGAAGATGTGGCTGCAACATTTAATATTGACAATCATTTCGTTTCACCAAGGTCCATCCCCAAGGTGTCATTAAAAATTACCAAGGTTATTCACCAAGGCGTCGTTAAAAATGGTCATCCTTAGAGATTAAGTCTTTACCCAATGCATTGGAGCGCTATCAGGGCGCACCCTTAAATTTGTCTTTATCATCATGTGAGACACATATATCATCATCAAACATTTCATAAATAACCCATATAGCATAAAATAAATGGGTTTCATTTCATAGTCACAACGTTTTAAAAACTGCTTTAAAGACATGATCTTTACATCACTTTAAAACCCATAGAAAAGGAAGGTGGGTATCATGTATGTAAATCCAAGAATTTAAAATAGAACATTTAGGTATATATGTGAATACCCCTTTAGAAGAAAGAGCTTTGAGTATTCACTTAATAATATAAAAAAACTTTAGAAAAAGAGAGAGACATTTTGAGACGGAAATTCTGCAGCATAACGGCTATGTTACGAGGTTTTAGAAGACATTAAAAAGAGAGGGAAAATGGGTCAAACATTCATAAATGACCCATAAAACAGTAGATGGACAGAATAAGAAGGATACATTATCATGGTAATGAAATTTCAAGTACATACCATTTGAAATGAAAAACATGGAAGGAAGACAAAAATTAGATTTCTCTTATGAAAGTTCGGCAGCCTAACGGCGTTACTTAAACTTCAACAAAAATGATTAGAAAAGATCAAATAGGGTCTCACATCATGTGAACATAAGAGTTCAGTATGATAGATATAGAGATAATTCCCCAACATAATTAAAAAGGAACTTGAAAGACTTGACATGAAAGTAGAACTTTGAAAAGAATGAGAAGGGTGAAAGAGTCCCCTAAAAAATTCGGCAGCCTAACGGCACACTTAAAACTTCAAAATACTGAATTGAAGAGATCAAATGGGGTCTCTCGTCATATGAACATAAGAGTCCAGTATGATAGATATAGATATCATACCCCAACATAACAAAAAGGAACTTGAAAGAATTGACATGAAAGTAGGACTTCAAAACGAGAAGGGTGAAGAACCACTTAAAAATTCGGCAGCCTAACGGCGCCACTTAAAACTTCAAAATACTGAATTGAAGAGATCAAATGGGGTCTCTCGTCATATGAACATAAGAGTCCAGTATGATAGATATAGAGATCATACCCCAATATAACAAAAAGTAACTTGAAAGAATTGACATGAAAGTAGGACTTCAAAACGAGAAGGGTGAAGAACCACTTAAAAATCCAGCAGCCTAACGGCGCCACTTAAAACTTCAAAATACTGAATTGAAGAGATAAAATGGGGTCTCTCATCATATGATCATAAAAGATCAGTATGATAAATTTATAGATCATACCCCAACATAATAAAAGGAACTTGAAATACTTTACATGAAAATAGATCTTGAAAAATGGGAAGGGAGAAAGAATCTGTTACAAAAATTTCGGCAGCCTAACGGCGCCACTTAAAACTTCATAAAACGAAATAATGAGAGTAAGAGGGGATCTCTCCTTATTTGAACATGAAAAGGGCAGTAAGAGGAGTATAAAAGAACACCCTTTAACATAAGAACATGGAGAATAAAAGAAATTACATAAAAGAGATTTCTTGAAAAGAAAGAGAGAGATCGGATCCCTTACCTTAAAACATAACTCTTAAAACTCGAAGGTTGGGACCTTGAGGGCTTGGGGGTACCATGGGAGGACTCCTTGGGAGGTAATGAGACCATAACTTCGTTGGGGGAGAGTGGGGAGTTGAATGGATGAGAGGATGGCTTGGTATTTATAGGGAAAGTGAGGGGACAAGGCATTAATGGCCAAGGGACACCTCATTAGTGGTTTTGGAAAAACCATGGGCTTCCCCATGGTATTTGCCCATGATATTGGCCACTTGGGACACCTCATACCTTATCTTACTATTCATAAGTCGACCATATTGATTACATACTCAATACATCATTTAATGATGTCATTAGACACCCGTAACTTAAAAACTGTATTTTCACTATTCATTGAAAATTCAACTTTCTCAGAATAATCCCAAAATTTCACCTTAACCAAATATCAACGCTCTGATTACAAATATGAACTCCATTTTATAAAAATAATTTTCTAAATATTTTTAATTTAATTTTTAAATAAAAACACTATTCACCGAAAATTCATTTTTTCAGAAAAAACCCCAAAAATTACCATAGCATAATATTGGTGCTCTGAGTTCAAAAATGAAATCCGTTTTATAAAAATAATTTTTTAAATATTTTTAATTAAATTTTTAATTAAAAAACACTATTCACCCGAAAAAAACTAATACTTGAATAATAATTTATGAAACTGTTATTTAACCATTTTATTGAATCACATTACTTAATCAAGGTGCCTAGATTATATTAATACTTTCTTTAAGTGAGATTACTAATCCATTTGGTCACATTACTAATCCTAAGCGTAAAATCACTATTCATAATTTATTATTCATCAAAAATCAAGTTGATCTTATTAGACTCGAAATTTCGTAGTGAACATAATTGTAGAAGACCATTTTTTGAAAATCATTACACATTTTTATTTATTTAAGGTTTATATAAACATTTTTAAAATATCCTTTCTCTAAAATTTATCAAAAATATGCATACTATATTTATCTGGACATTTGAAAATTCATAAACTTCATCATAAGAAGAAATCCAAATTTTTATTTAAAACAAAGGATTACACAAGGCAATTACGGTCTCCTTACATAGCCCCTTATCACACCAGCATAGGACCTAAGTGTAAGGTGTTCTAAGGTGAGAGAATCCGAGGGAGGCTCGGCCAACATCGCACGAGTCATAATTTCTATCAGTTTGAACTTCTCGCGAAGGCGATCCCGTTCTACCTTCACACGATGAAGTTCAGCTTGGGTTTGGTCCAGAGAAAAGCCCAGTGGTGCTACCTCCTTCCCAAGTTCTGTTAGATGGGCTTCGATCATTCCAAGACTACTGGGTGAGGCCATCGAATCTTCTTTCTATATTAATTAACCAAGATTTCTTGTATTTAGAGATAGTAATCAAAACATTTAGTTTCCAGCGGTCATATTGACCAATGGTCAAATAATAGTCAAAACCCAACAGTCTCATTTTAATTATACTCATGTTATCAAATGAAACATTTTTGTTGAGTATAAAATAAAATAACACATAAAATTAGGAAATAAGATTTATTCAAAATTTTGGGTCGTTACAATCTTCCCCCCCTTAAGAAATTGCATCCTCGCAATTTTTAAAATTGGGTTTTGAAATTTCATTGAAAGTCCCACATCGGAAAAGGAGTCAGTAAAACTATTACTTTAAAAGAAATAAAGGGAAGTACAAAGGTCACCCGAGTTAACCCATACTAGGATTCCATGGAGGAAAACATGGACATGGAAGAAAAACAAAGGGTCAATTTCTGGGGGAGAGTGATAGAGAACATGATTAGGAGAACGTTAACCATAAGAAAATCCCAAACTTATGATGTGTGTAAACGGTCTTTGATTACCAAGTAGGAAACGTAAACCAACAACGTTTTTGTTTCACGTTCTTTTTCATAATTTTTAGGAATTTATTTACAACATAAAACAAAAACATAAGAAAATATACCTATCTTCATGTAGAGTTTCATCCTTTAATAAGTTTCTACCCAAAACTAATCTTTTCTCCAAATTATGAGCATTCAAAACTACTTGGTCTCATCAAAACACAAGAATCATCTTCATAATCCACAAAAGATTAACTATCAATTTCTTCTATCTTTAAACATTATCCCAAAAACAGAAAGGGTAAGGTAAAACAACTCTTCAAAAAGAAATAATCCCATAGGAATGGAAACTACTTTTAAATCTTCAAAGTTCCATGGTACTACCCAAAGTTCATCATAGTCCATTCCATAAATAACTGTCCTTAAAAAAATCCTCAAAATAAACCAAACTAAGATTGAAACCCAAATACAAGAAGGATTTGATAACATAGTCTTCCAAGGTAAACTTTATCATTCATCTCCAAACAACATCAACCACTCCTAACATCTTATAAAAAAAGTAACTAACCTAAACATATTTACCCCAAGATAGGTTAATAATTTCCATAAGTAACCTAAATTACTATAATTCCACCTTAAATTCATCGATTCTTCAAAATATAAGTCAACCCTACTCTTCAATGAAAATATCGTAGTAATCTATTTACCTCGATCATATAGGGTCCCCAAAATAGTGAACATCTTCCAAAAGAATAATCATATTTTAATCCCCTAATCATTCCTGTCATATTAATATGACAATCGTCGCATTTTCTATCACATTGGTTGTTTGGACATGTTCTTCCATTTCCCACCATTAACTATGAAGAGACAACATAATTAGGGTCTTAAGTACTTAGCCAATAATCATGAAAAGGAACTGAAAGCATATAAGGATAACTTGTAGAAGAAAAGTATACCCTAACTTGTGATCCCCTAGGTTACCATCTAGGTTATCCATGATCATATATTCTTATGTGAATCTTTATTTTATTTTATCTTTGTTCCTTTAACAATGGTTCATACTAAGCTTATGAATTTACCAAAGCATATCCCCCGGGAGTGTCGTAACCAAGAGTGCAGCAAGGCCCGTTGTCATGTACCAGTTCCCGTTCGAGTCTAGCTCAAAGCGGTGTTTTCGGGTTTTACCCCTATGTACATCTGTGCCAGAGCCACCTCTACCTGCTCGTATCCAGACAGGGATGTATTTTATTGGCAACCCCTTACTCAATACTCACCAAAATACCAGGAAGATTTCCTATTTTTTAACTTTTCTATAGGGTTCTTCCTAGAGTTTTCATATCCAAATTTCCACAAATAACTAAACCATCCTTTGATACCAACTATAGCATCCCTCCTTTTTATAACATAAACTTTCATTACATTACACAAAACTGAGGATCTTTAAGGTTTAGTGTCTTGGAAACTAGGAACATAATACATGAAAACAACATAAAACATTCTTCTTAAACACTTGAAAGGCTTCTCCTTATGTTCATCCTAGGTTCATTACTGCATCTCATAACCTGGGGACATACATCAAAAGAAAGGGTGAGCAAAAGGCCCAGTAAGGGAAACAAGATGAACATTTTACATGTGAACTTGAGATACCTCAATAAGGACATGAAAAGAACTTTAAGGCATGAGAAAGAAATCATGAGGCATTTCATAATAAAAATAACATTTTTCATAACTTGAAGATGTGGCTGCAACATTTAATATTGACAATCATTTCGTTTCACCAAGGTCCATCCCCAAGGTGTCATTAAAAATTACCAAGGTTATTCACCAAGGCGTCATTAAAAATGGTCATCTCTAGAGATTAAGTCTTTACCCAATGCATTGGAGCGCTATCAGGGCGCACCCTTAAATTTTTCTTTATCATCATGTGATCCACATATATCATCATCAAAAATTTCATAAATAACCCATATAGCAAAAAATAAATGGGTTTCATTTCATAGTCACAACATTTTAAAAACTGCTTTAAAGACATGATCTTTACATCACTTTAAAACCCACAGAAAAGGAAGGTGGGTATCATGTATGTAAATCCAAGAATTTAAAATAGAACATTTCGGTATATATGTGAATACCCCTTTAGAAGAAAGATCTTTGAGTATTCACTTAATAATATAAAAAAACTTTAGAAAAAGAGAGAGACATTTTGAGACGGAAATTCTACAGCATAACGGCTATGTTACGAGGTTTTAGAAGACATTAAAAAGAGAGGGAAAATGGGTCAAACATTCATAAATGACCCATAAAACAGTAGATGGACAGAATAAGAAGGATACATGATCATGGTAATGAAATTTCAAGGACATACCATTTGAAATGAAAAACATGGAAGGAAGACAAAAATTAGATTTCTCTTATGAAAGTTCGGCAGCCTAACGGTGTTACTTAAAATTCAACAAAAATGATTGGAAAAGATCAAATAGGGTCTCTCATCATGTGAACATAAGAGTTCAGTATGATAGATATAGAGATAATTCTCCAACATAATTAAAAAGGAACTTGAAAGACTTGACATGAAAGTAGAACTTTGAAAAGAATGAGAAGGGTGAAAGAATCCCCTAAAAAATTCGGCAGCCTAACGGCACCACTTAAAACTTCAAAATACTGAATTGAAGAGATAAAATGGGGTCTCTCGTCATATGAACATAAGAGTCCAGTATGACAGATATAGAGATCATACCCCAACCTAAAAAAGGCACTTGAAAGAATTGACATGAAAGTAGGACTTCAAAACGAGAAGGGTGAAGAACCACTTAAAAATTCAGCAGCCTAACGGCGCCACTTAAAACTTCAAAATACTGAATTGAAGAGATCAAATGGGGTCTCTCGTCATATGAACATAAGAGTCCAGTATGATAGATATAGAGATCATACCCCAACATAACAAAAAGGAACTTGAAAGAATTGACATGAAAGTAGGACTTCAAAACGAGAAGGGTGAAGAACCACTTAAAAATTCGGCAGCCTAACGGCGCCACTTAAAACTTCAAAATACTGAATTGAAGAGATAAAATGGGGTCTCTCATCATATGATCATAAAAGATCAGTATGATAAATTTAGATATCATACCCCAACATAATAAAAGGAACTTGAAATAATTTACATGAAAATAGATCTTGAAAAATGGGAAGGGAGAAAGAATCTGTTACAAAAATTTCGGCAGCCTAATGGCGCCACTTAAAACTTCATAAAACGAAATAATGAGAGTAAGAGGGGATCTCTCCTTATTTGAACATGAAAAGGGCAGTAAGAGGAGTATAAAAGAACACCCTTTAACATAATAACATGGAGCATAAAAGAAATTACATAAAAGAGATTTCTTGAAAAGAAAGAGAGAGATCGGATCCCTTACCTTAAAACATAACTCTTAAAACTCAAAGGTTGGGACCTTGAGGGCTTGGGGGCACCATGGGAGGACTCCTTGAGAGGTAATGAGACCATAACTTCGTTGGGGGAGAGTGGGGAGTTGAATGGATGAGAGGATGGCTTGGTATTTATAGGGAAAGTGAGGGGACAAGGCATTAATGGCCAAGGGACACCTCATTAGTGGTTTTGGAAAAACCATGGGCTTGCCCATGGTATTTTCCCATGGTATTGGCCACTTGGGACACCTCATACCTTATCTTACTATTCATAAGTCGGCCATATTGATTACATACTCAATACATCATTTAATGATGTCATTAGACACCCGTAACTTAAAAAATGTATTTTCACTATTCATCGAAAATTCAACTTTCTCAGAATAATCCCAAAATTTCACCTTAACCAAATATCAACGCTCTGATTACAAATATGAACTCCATTTTATAAAAATAATTTTCTAAATATTTTTAATTTAATTTTTAAATAAAAACACTATTCACCGAAAATTCATTTTTTCATAAAAAACCCCAAAAATTACCATAGCATAATATCGGTGCTCTGAGTTCAAAAATGAAATCCGTTTTCTAAAAATAATTTTCTAAATATTTTTAATTAAACAACACTATTCACCCGAAAAAAACTAATACTTGAATAATAATTTATGAAACCGTTATTTAACCATTTTATTGAATCACATTACTTAATCAAGGTGCCTAGATTATATTAATACTTTCTTTAAGTGAGATTACTAATCCATTTGGTCACATTACTAATCCTAAGCGTAAAATCACTATTCATAATTTACTATTCATCAAAAATCAAGTTGATCTTATTAGACTCGAAATTTTGTAGTGAACATAATTGTAGAAGACCATTTTTTGAAAATCATTACACATTTTTATTTATTTAAGGTTTATATAAACATTTTTAAAATATCATTTCTCTAAAATTTATCAAAAATATGCATACTATATTTATCTGGACATTTGAAAATTCATAAACTTCATCATAAGAAGAAATCCAAATTTTTATTTAAAACAAAGGATTACACAAGGCAATTACGGTCTCCTTACATAGCCCCTTATCACACCAGCATAGGACCTAAGTGTAAGGTGTGCTAAGGTGAGAGAATCTGAGGGAGGCTCGGCCAACATCGCACGAGTTGTAATTTCTATCAGTTTGAACTTCTCGCGAAGGCGATCCCGTTCTACCTTCACACGATGAAGTTCAGCTTGGGTTTGGTCCAGAGCAAAGCCCAGTGGTGCTACCTCCTTCCCAAGTTCTGTTAGATGGGCTTCAATCGGTCCAAGACTACTGGGTGAGGCCATCGAATCTTCTTTCTATATTAATTAACCAAGATTGCTTGTATTTTGAGATAGTAATCAAAACATTTAGTTTCCAGCGGTCATATTGACCAATGGTCAAATAATAGTCAAAACCCAACAGTCTCATTTTAATTATACTCATGTTATAAAATGAAACATTTTTGTTGAGTATAAAATAAAATAACACATAAAATTAGGAAATAAGATTTATTCAAAATTTCGGGTCGTTACACATACCACATCCACCATCAAATCCCTCTTACACATGCATCACCACATAGCCATATCCTATGCATAACACTAACACACCCAAGACACAACACTAAACCATTACCACACACATTTACCATCACAAACAATATATTTCCCAAATTAGTCATTGGTTATTTCATTAAATTTCACTATGTTAATAAATGGAGTTATCAAACATGACATTGATCCCATGGAATCTAATTAAATAACAAAATATAAGTTATTGGACAATTACATTTGGGGTGATATCAAAAAATCACATGAAAAAAATTACAAATTTCACATCATGATAGTGCATGGAAGGACCCTAAGTAAGAATAATTTTTAGTGGTCATTTAGTCCATAAAATTTCAATAAAATAACTATATCAAAATGGTGAAAACATTCTTTTATTCCCTCACCACTTATCAAATTCATTTAACCAATTTATTAAAATTGTAAATTCGATTCAACCATTTTCAAATACATAAAAAATCACCACACCTACATGATATACATAAAGGATAAACAAAATAATTTCATACCTTTAAGAATTGAACTTTTCACAAAATTGATCCATAAGAAATAGGGGGTTCATGCACAAATGAAACCACATGCATGGAAGTACACTAATCAACCCTATAAATAGGGATCCATGACTCCACAATAAAAATCCTAAGGAACCACTCTTTATAAGAGAAAGTAATATGGGAAGAATTACAAAAATAACATCTCTTTAGAAAGATTAAATCTGAATCCAGTGGGATTATATATTTTTCAATTTTCCACTTATAGAAGATCTCATAAAATCTAGCTGGTATAAACATTAAAAAGTTTTTGGAATATTTAAAAATAGTGAAAATAATTATACTTTTATAAAATAGCTTTGAAATCAATTAATTATGGCATTGAAGCCACTTTTCATAAAAATAAATTTCCACAAAGGAAAAATTGAAAATTTCTAGAAAAAATAATTTATTATTGATCTACCATTGGGATAAATTGCTAGAGTGATATACAATTGGTGATCTACAGCCATATTGATCTAATATTGGTGATCTACCACCAAATATCAATTTTTGGTTATCTTCCCCCAGAATGATCTACCATTGGTGATCTGCCAATAGATATCTACTGTTGGTGATCTACCATGAGAAGGATCTACCATTGGTGATCTACCACCAATGATCTACCATTGGTGATATATATATTGAGTAATCTTCCATTGGTGATATACCACCAAAGATCTATCATTACTGATCTACAATTATATTGATCTACTATTGGTGATCTACCACTAGAATGATCTACCATTGGTGATCTAACACTAGAGATCTATGATTGTGGGTCTACTACAAGATTGATGTACTGCTAGTGAGATAGCTCTAAAATAATCTATTGTTGGTAATCTACAGTTATATATCTAACATTCTAGATATCTCACTAGAATGATCTAACATTTTTGATCTACCACTAGAGATCATTCTTTGGTGGTCTACTTCTAGAATGGTCTAACGTTGGTGTTATACCACCGTGGTCTACCATAATCCTATAAAAAGCCCCATTATCATAAAAATGCCTCAAAACCCCTCCCTTCCTTCACCCAACTCCACTAGATTTTCCCTGGACACCTCAATAACTATATTAATCATAATTTAACAAGATGGAGGGTCCTAGAAGAGACATCACATACTTATCAAACTATTCTTTCCCTTGATAATAAAAAAATAATCAAAATGTAAAGGGAGATGATGGTTTGAAAAACCAACCTATAAGATACCTCTGAAGGATCTTGTAATATATTGGCATAAATAATAGGTAAATGAAGTGTAAATACAAAAAATTAAATGATATATTTGGGGAGTTACATCTCAAACATGTGTAATACCATTAATAAGAAATTACATTAAGGAAGTAAAATTTTCTCATATATCAACATGAGTTCAAATAATACATCCCAATAAAAGAAGTCTTAAACAACATTGAGTATTGAGAACAAATCCCTCACTCTCATTCCCATTAAAGGATACACATATAACCCTAAAAAATCATCATGAAATGCATATCAATTAATTCTGAGAAACTCATTTCACATTCCATATTTTGTACAATTACATGACTTTCAAAACCACACTTCATTTAATGCCAATTTTATTTTTGAATCTACATAAAAATCACTTCATAAAATCAATTTTTATATTATATATTTTTTCCTCACAATATTATTATTTCCATTAATATAATTATATACTTCACCATTCCATGAATTTTATTTCTAATGAAAACATTAAATTGTTTTTTAACTCACGCCTCCAATTTCAAATAATTCAAAATCAAATCATAAACATTTCACACAGTTTTTATTTTATCAAAATTATAATTCAAATTATTATTTCAACTACCTATCATTTTTTGGAAATCAATTTTTTTAAAGTCACTATCAAGGGTTTTCATCGCATGCACCATGCTTATTAAAATCAATTTTCAAGTGTCTCAACTTATACATAGGACATGCAATAGAAATAAACATGTCTCTGAAAAAATCCATTTTATCTCTCTTTAAAACATTTAAGATTATTTCAAAAACATTCTTTAATTTGAGAACACTCAAGCACATAATATTTCCCAACCAATATATGTTCTCAAATAAACATAGGTGGATCTACGAGAATACAAATCAAAATAGCCCATCGACTGCAACATGATATTAACTACTTTGGGCAGCACTGACTCACCTAAATTATTTAAAAACATTTCATATTATATCACTCCTTAATGTGGGAAAGAGTTTCCCTCTATTAATATTATTGATGTTATAAAAAATTCATCAATATAAGATAAATAATAATGAACTCAAACAACCATATAGTTGTTAAAAATCTCATAAATTCTATTATAAAACAATTTTGGCACTGGAGTAAATCCAATCTTTATTTATTTCTATACATTCCAAAAAAATCAATTATTACCAAACATTACTGATTAAAAAATATTCATGAAGTGGGGGGTATCATAAATATTAACATGTTTCAATAAGACATAAGTCATAACATGATAACAACTACAAATCTTAGCCACATACCATTACCACTGGTGCACAATATAATAACAAGCCAAACTTAACAACTAAATGATGCATCCACCAAACATTTCACATAGCAACATCACCTTAAAACGTACCATCTTCAAGAAACCACCCTTTTCGATTAACCACATACTCCATATCATCCTCTACACTAACCCAACCCATTTTCACCACTATCATCACATGTCACATCCCCAAGAACACATGCCAAGGAATATCCACTCCCATATCTAGATATTATCCACTATTGGTGTCAATTACTCACCCACATAGTTTAAATCATGTAAAAGTATAACATGTATCTATTACGTATCAGTTTTACCCCTATTTATACACATTTAGTTTTTAAACTCACACCACATAAGGAAATAAGAATACAATAACCAAACATATCAACAATGCTTCTACATCATCAAAAATTATTTAGGGGACTACATCTCTTTACCTCGTTATTAAAAATAGTCATTATCATAGAATTTCAAATTATTCCAAGTGATATGGGTACATTATCCATATATAAGTGATTATCCTTTTAATTCATGGTGATCTAACTAACTAGTTCACATCAAGGTTATGAAAACCCAAAACAATCATAGCATAGGAAAACTTTCCAACAACCATTATTTTCAATAAGGAAAATCAAAATATCAAGACAAAAATAAAAATGAAACAAAAAAAATCAATATTCCCAAGTCATATCTGGTGAAACACCATACCTTCAATTTAAATGGAACTAACAAGTCTCCAAGTTAATAAAAAAACTTCACACACTTCATCTCCCACATTATTTATAATATGATGAAGCAATACATTCTAGGTTCACCATTTTTTCAAGGAAATACACTTAAAACATTATCTGCATGTTTCTACATGCTTGGTTCTTAAGTTCAATTGAAATACCCCAATATATAAACAAAATTATTTCAAAATCATCCTTATTAAAAATTATTTATGGACACAAAATTAATTTTGTACATATTGTATTACTATGTTTCCTATTTCATCATGATTGAATGAAACATCTTTTTTCATTTCATTTTTCATGAAAAAAATATTAAATACTGCACTAAGGATAACATGATTATATATCCATATTAATATGTATCATATTAAATATGAATCATAATCAAGTCTCAGATATTAATATTTCCCTGGATACCACAAAATTGTGTTAGAAATAAATGTTAGACAAATTTCCACCATAACATGTACTTACCACATATGATTATATTAGTATTTCATTTCTATAGTCATTATATGAATTATAATCATGTTATTATTTGTAGTGATCTCTGAATTCAAAGGAATTATCAATAACATATACTGAAAAGGTTTTAATACACAATAATTTTCCAAAAAAACATGCTTATCATTTTCAAAAAATTTGAAATAAATGTCAGACAAATGTCCACTATAACATGTACTTACCCAGTATGATTATATTAATATTTTAGAACTATAGAAATTCTAAGAATTAGTATGATGTTATTATTTTTAGGGATCTCTGAATTCAAAAAATTTATCAATAATCATGTTGTTAATTTTTTTAAAAATATATAAAATATAAACATCCCAAACCTTGTTTTACAAAAACATCATAACACATGTTCATGAAAAATTATGAGTTCAAAGAAATGTGTATCATATTATATCATATGGAAACTAGATTTCATATAAGAATGATTTCAAAATAATTCATTTTATTAGGAAAGTGTGAAATCTACATGAGGTGACATTCATTAAAAGGTTTTTAAAAATTATAGAGATATTAATGGAAAAACACACCACATAGTTCTCTAATAATTTTAGAAATAAGGAAATCACGATGGAATAATGCACAATTAATTAATTAAGAATCATTTTATAAAAGACAAGTAAAAACACATTAATTACTCAATAAGGTTTTAAACAAAAAAAATTGGGCCATTTAACCATTATTCTAAACTTTAATTTTTGGTTATATGATTAATTCATCAAAAAATAATAGTTCACTAGAAACCAAATCATGTGAAATGTCAAAAAAATACACAGAAAAATCCATTAATTATTTAATAAATTTCCTTAACATTTTGAAACATCATCATTCAATGATAATCATAATCAATAATGATGCATTTACCTCTCATAGGACACTACCCATCACATATTTCTAGTCCATGTGGTTGTTTGATAAGAACAAATTCCATTCATCGGATCAAAAGGGGTTCTAAAACCCTATGTCTTAGCTGGTCTCCCAATCTAATTTCATGTACCAATGTAAACTAATATAATTTCCTTATCAACCAATAAATTCCTAAAAATTTATAACTACAAAATTCATTTTATCTCTAAAACATCATCCTTTCATTCCACTATATCATGACCCCCTCCCTCCAGAGACACCACACTAAACGAAGATAGACAATTACCCCAGATTTATGCCACTAGAAGGCCTCTGGTGGGTGACTAGCACCAAGGGTATAAAAATATAATTTTTTTAGGAATTACCCTCTCCAATATAAATAGTATCTAGAGATTAGGTTAATCAACCACAATAAATTATATGAAAAAAATATAAAATATATCCAAAAACCATCCCACAATGAATGCATGAATAATATTAATATAGATTAATGTCTCCAATTGAAAGATAAAAACAAAAATATATACTTTACTAACACATAAACACCTCAAATGGTCTAAGAGAGTAATTTCAAACAAGTTTCATGGAGTCCTACTAGAGACATGAAAATTGATTAATAAATATAGAGTGAGAATACAATTATAATCAGTAGGAAAAAACCAAATTCTTAAGTGTACACATGTAATGATCATGCAATTTCACATGTGAGGAAACATCATATATAATAGTTAATTCCATGATTAATTATCTTATGTCACAATATCATTATCACATAGTTAATTCCGTGATTAATTGTCTCAACTAGTAATTTTAATATCACATAATTATTCACCCAATTAATTATCTAAATCAAAATACTTAAATATCATAATTAATTACCCAATTAATTATGTAATTGAAATATCCCTTAATATCATAATTAATTCATAAATTAATTTTATATTTAAATAATACATTAGTTAATCAATTTTTCAAATTAGCTAACAAAATTTAAGAATTCAAATTACAAAAGAGTGATAGTAATTCTAAAGTTGGCATACATACAACAAAATCATGACTATATGAATTGTATATTTGACCACCGACTTGAGAAAACCTATTTAATAATTTTAATGAAGGTCAAGTTCCAAACATTCCATGTCCCCACAAGACATCAAATGATAAATAAACATTAATGCAATAATCTAATAAAGCATAAAAGTTTTATCACAACATTTTGTCAAAGAACATAATGCATCTCTATTGGAGGGGTTTCATTATAAAAACATGGCATTTTTATGAAATAAATCATTCATAAAAACATTAAATTTTATTAAAGAATCACAATTCAATTTACTGAAGAATAATTAAGCAAGAAACTAATGCTCTCTTTAATTAAAATGGAAATGAAATGGATCGTACCTAAAAAGTAGACCGAGACAAACACTTTTATAATTAACAACATTGACGACAGCAACTAAATTCTAGTCCATAAACATACACGAACATTAATATATATATATATAATACCCCAAGTTGCATTCAACATATTCCCCTAACCATTAGAGAATATATACAAATAAGGAATATATATATATATATATATATATATATATATTACCCATATATATACGTGTAAGTTATCATCATGAATGGGAAATAAAAATGCATAACCTAAAAACTAGAAGACCAAAAATATATAAATACCATAAATAAATAAGGATATACCAAATAGTAGATATAAATCTTACCTTGAATAGCCACAACAGACCTAAATGGTTATGAAATGCCTCTCCATTAGTGACGAACACCAAAACAAGGATGAAGATTCTTTGAGAGATAAACTGCATGACCAAACATCGTAAAAAGAAAAAAATAGATCAACCCTAACACTAGGGTATTGACTGCACAGAAATAGGGAAGTTGGGAGAATAAACCCCTCCTGAAAGAGAGGTATGAGGGAACAAGAGTCCATACCTTGATTATTCAGATAGAAAACATGAATAAATATATATAGATTGATGAACCGAGAGAAGACTATGGAGAGGGTGTGTCTCATGTTAAGTGGTATAGGGGAGAGGGGGTAGTCGCATGTTGGTAATGAGGGGGTGAGGGGTGATCCCTTAGGGTTTTCTTAAAATACAAACTGATAATAATAGATGTAATATTATTATTATTATTATTATTGTTATTATTAAAATATTTTGTTATTTTTATTTTCCTTTTAATCTATTTTAATTTAATTAATTTAATATCATTAAAAAGAATATGTAACTTAATGGGACTCTATACACATCTCACATGCTGAAACATTGTCCATCACATCACATCACATATCATAACTATTATAGTAGGTTATTAAGAACATGAACAACATCAACATCTTTCCCTCATCCTACTAAGAATGACCACCCATCATAATCTATCGCATCACCTATTACCTAAATACATCTAGGCTATCACATCACATCACATATCATCTTGACATCAGCACTTTTTACTTATTTCCATCACAACCATTCCAAGTCTTTATCATTACATGGAATAGGGAATATGAAACAATAGATTTCATCCATCCATCCTCCCTCTGGGATATTGGTAAAATTAGCCCTATATTTATATATGGGTATTGGAACATGTTGTTTAATGTGGGTGGCATGAATTTAAATATCACAAGGAATGTATAATGTTATATATATAATATCAAACACACTATCCCATTCCTATGGGTTTACAACTAAGGAACCGACCGTATCACAAGATACTCCACATTAGTTAACAAAACTAAATGTACAACCCCACATGTTAAAAACAAAATCCAAATATCACTTTCCACTATTAAAACCACATTTAACCAATTTTTAGGTTCTACATTATCAATAAATTCCATATTGATATCACCATTAATTTATGTATTAAACATTCATTAGAATTCCATTTCATTTAGGTAATATCATTGAATTATATTTCTATCCCATTAGTTAATATATCAACACTAACCATTTAACCCATGTAGCTCATCACTAATTCAATCATCAAACAAGACCATTTAAAACCATTATCATGAATTTAATTCAATTACCCCTAGGGGTAATTGAATATCACATCACACAAAACAACCACAACAATAGAAATACCACCATCCACGGACCAATAGGTCATCATCCAAATTCAAAACCCCACTAAAAACCAAACCATATCCACCATTGTATCCTCCCTCCACACACATAACAACATATCCACTTTCCATGCATAGAAACAATGCAAAAAAATCATAACACAACTATTTCCACACACATTCCACACCACACACATTGCATTTACAGATTGTGAATTATGACTTTCATTCAAATCAACTTATTTAATAAATGGAATTGTCACTAAAGACATGTAATCAATGAGAATCCAATTCATTAACCAAATATGATTGATTATAAAATTAGATTTATGGTGATTTCAAAAAAAAACATAAAATACATTCCAAAATTTACATCATGATTGCGCAATCAAGGACCCCCAACGACCACAATTTTGAGTGGGCATTTATCCCAAAAAAAAAGGAACAAAAAATTATAAAAATAGTTAAAACAAGCATGTATTAACCTAACCATATCAAATTAATTTGAAAATATATTTTATCATTGTTAACTGGATTAAACCATTTCAATATAGATAAACATAACCACTACTCCCTGAATGATACACATAAGGGAGAAATAAATAAATTCCAATCCTATGAGATAGGATTATTACACTAAATTGATTCTCCTGAAATAGGGGGTTTACACCAATGAGGAAACCACCTATAGGGATGTACATAAACTAACACTAGTGTCATGGATCCCTAACTCCATATAAAAATGACACAAGAACCACTCATTTAAAATAAAAAAAATCTGGATATAATTAAGGAAAGAACCTCTATTTAAAAATAATAGATCTAAACTATTGAGACTCTGGTTTTTTCATGTAAGATATTTGAATATTTCATGGAATATTTTTTGTATCTAGGCACTAACATGGCACACAATTCTATGTTCTAGTTATCCTGTAATTAATTTTATAAAAATATTAAATATATATATATATATTTAACATGAAAAATTATCATGAAAAAGTGTTATATTTAATTACTGTAATCATATATCATAAATATGAGGTTGTATTTGAATAAAAAATGTGGATTTTGCCTTATGTACGACCTAAAGTTGGTCGGTTCAGAATGTTCATACGAGATATATTTTTCTAGGAGCATTGAATAAATTAATAATTTTATGTAAATTAATATAACAACCTTAATCAAAATAACACATAGATGGAGACACAAATGGGAAATCTGAGACCACCATTGAGGTCGCAATAAGTTTTTTCTCATGGTGAGACCTAAAATTGGTCAACACTGGATGTTTGGATGAGGTATCAATTGGCAAGTATATTTAGATAAAATAAATAAATAATTTTTTTGTTATACTAAATGGTCCAATTAAATCCTCAATAAAAACCCTATTATTACAATTTTATATGGGGGTGTTATAACCCTTACTAGATATAAGAGGATAAGGATATGTGTCTTTCGTTGGAAGATTGCGACTGTATGACGTCTAGTGATCGAATCAAGGTGAATCAACAGGCGACAGATGAAGTGGATAATATTCTTTACTAGAAGATGAAATCTTTATCAATGATTCTTCTATAATTGAGCTAGGACTTTTCAATTGTGGTTTCCTCCGATTTTGATTAAAATATTGAGCATGATCAAAATCATTTCATTGATCAATGTTTAAACTAATCTTTACATGATCTTTTGTATTGAAAAAAAATTATTCATTCAATTTATTTCTTTTCCATGTCATGTTTCTCACCCCAATTTCCCTTCTATGAATTAATTTCCCATGAACACTTTGTCAACAATACATATCATGATTATTGGTGACTTTACACCATAGTTCTTTGTTTCGTTCAATGTCAGACCATAGGTTCACGAATCAACATTGCCTGGGTGGGTTTGAGTGTGATCGAACCCCCAGATTCATTTTAATGGAATGAACAACATGTGGGTTGATGGTTTGGTGATGCATTGATAAACGATCTGGGTGGTGTATGCTTAAAAAATTAGGTTGTTACCGTGGGGGTGATCTTTGTGATCGTAGGTGGTTCGGGATCAGATCAGTGATCCCCATATTCTTGGATAATGTGTGGTTATAGTCCATGGTGTGATACATTAGATTCTGATTGGAGACCATGCATAAGGTCTCATGGAGGGGGTTTCCTGGCATGGACAAGATGGTGGTCGGTCATAGATCTCTGATGAGGTGGTCTAATGTGGTCAATGTGGTTGACCTTAATAATAATAACAATAATAATATTAATAATGATGAGGATTTTATAAAATAAAATTATGTTTCGTTATTATTATATTAGTTAATAATAATAATAATGGTGGCATAAAATGTTGGTGGTTACTTAAATTTAATGAATTTAATTTAAGGAAAGAATAAAAATTTATAGAATAGGAGACTTCTTAGAAAATAAAGTCACCCCTCTTGGTTGGAAATTGGATGGGGGGAAACCTGCATTAATTTTATGTGAGGAATAGAGAAGAGGTTATAGCCTATACAGTGAGGGGTTGCCCATTTTTATGTTACTCCTTTTTGAATGTTTTCAAAAATATTAATAACAATAATATTACTATTATGGGTTTAAAACATAAATATGGTTATAACTTCATCTTAAGTCCTCGTATTGATGAACATTCTATGGAAGTGTTACCCTAGTATTTAGACGGTCATTTTTAGACCGATTTTGGGAATCATTTTTAGACTTTTACCTTAGGTCAATGAAAAAACTACTAATAATAAACATTTTATTATTTTGGAATCTTGTATTTGAAATATATTCTTCATACGGTGTCATATTGATGAACCATTTAAGGAATCATGATATTCAAATTGAGTCAGACGTTTCAAGGCCAATATCAGGTATCTAATTTCAACCCACATCTAAATTTTACAAAGAATAGTTTTTATAATATGTGGTTAAATGTGACGTTTTCACTAGGAGTCCAATTTGTGAAATAGAATTGTCTATCCTAAGTTTTTTTCATAACTATTTCAATAGTGTAATCTATTTTTTCATCCAAGGACGTTTTCTAAGACATATTAGTCAAATCACATTTCTCTCTTTAGATCGATGATGAGCCTCTTAAGTTCATTGGGATTTTGGTCGAGATGTTTTGTGTGGTACACTTATATGATGTATAATACTATATAGAAATAAATCTATGTTTTAGAAAGGAAAAGGCCATGTAGCAGAGTTATACTAATTTCTATGTGGTTCACTTACATGTTGTATACTTCATTCAAAATATTCAACATCTCATATATCCTTCATTAGGACTCAGATTTTGGCATGCAAGTATCTTATCCTGAGTGTTTATTCATGTATAATGTGATTTCAACCTTTGTAGTGGATTTTGAGTTATGAAGTTATATGTTCTGAGAATGATGCTTCTTGAGGTGATATTTTTTTATAGTAGTGATCATAAAATATCGTCAAAGATTTTAGATAGAGACGATACTCTGGTATCATTTCAGCACACAGGTCCTCCATCCTTGGAGATGGTACTCTATTGTCATATCAGCATGTGGGTCCTCTATATTTCTTTTCATGGTAGATACGGTACTCCAATTTCATGTCAGTATGTGATTCCTCTATCCATGTATATGGTACACTCCTATCACATCATGGCACAAGTTCTCCATACTCATTTGGTAGATATAGAAAATACTCCCTTGTGTCACTAGGGTGTGTATAATCAATCTATAGAGATTATAATCCCTATCTCATCAGGGTTTGGGTGCTTCATACTCATTCTTAAAATATATATAACACCCATATATCATATCAAAGAGTGGTTCCTCTATACATAGAGATGGCACTCCCCTTTCATACTAGGGTGCAAGTCCTCCATACATGTTATACAGATGTAGAGTGGAATACCCATATTAGCATAGGATGTGGTTCCTCTAAATTGAAATTGTTCCCCCTCCACCATTCATAATAATGATGAAATATGGATCCTCTACTCAGTTACATCTGGTAAGACACATGAGATGTTGGACATCATTGATATAATTTTGGAACTGTTGATGACTCTTCTTCCTGGTAAAAGATGTTAGATGTTTATCCCCTTACTCTCTTATCTGGGCTTCTTTTTATTGAGAATATATATACATATTCAGTATCCATGACTCAGATTTTTTTACTATCTTTCTAAGAGTGGTGAAGATGTGCGGGTTATGCCATGTGTTTTCCATGTTAAACTTCTTATGGTTGGATAAGTCTACTCTACTGAAATAGGTGGAGAAAACTCAAAGTTTAGTTTATATACTTGTTGTATCAAGTCCCTTGTGCTTGGATGAGGTAACTTTCATAAAAAATTGGGTTGAGTCTTTCTTTTTGATTGTACCATTCATCTAATATCTTTTTATTCATATTGTATCTCCTACTTCTCCCCTTTATATTTCGGGGAATCTTATTGAGTATTTATATGTTCACACCTGCATGGGATTTTCCAACATGGGTCATGTCATATGCAGGTAACATGCAATTCGATGGTGACTTCATAGGAGGTTTGGGATACTGGGTTCTTTATAGCACGTACAGTGGCCGTACCATGGGATTTAGGAGTTTGGAACCATTAGCATTTTATTTTTCTAGTTTTTTTTGTTTGGGTCATATTTCTAGTCAGTAGTTTATTTTTCCCCTTTGATTTTCATTCTCCCCTAGTGTTCCCTTATAAAATATAGTGGATAAGCATCTATATATTACTTTATTGATGTGTTGAACCTATTACTCTTTCCCAATCCACTTATACATTGATAAGGTTTTTCACCCTTGTGTATAGGTACATAGGAAAATTCCTCTTGAATTAATTTTTCCTTCAGTGATTGTTGTTTCCATGTGTCCTACAAATAATTTCTTAGGGTAGATGCGTCTCGAGGCCTGGTTTGGGTCGCACCATGAGTGATTGGTATTAGGGAAAGTTCATTCCTTGGGATAGTTTTTGGACTATACCCATTAAATGTATTTATTTTTTTTTTTGGATTTATGAAACAATATTCATTTATTCTCTAGTGCGGCTCTCATCCCAGGTAATCTAGTAATAGTGCTAGCTGTTGACAAATCCATTCACCAGGACCTTGAGTAACTGCTTTTCGACACATCATTAAAAGACATTGGTTACTGAGACCAATGGAACATACATCATATAAGAATGATACATTGACTTTACATCTTGAGTCAACACCCCATTGATATATTTATATACGATCATTTGATTGTTGTATGTTTTGATCACTTACAAGATGCCTCTGCAAAGATAGCCAACAAGGTTTTCGGCTTCTAGATCCGGAGGTTGATTTGATAAGAAATGAGGCATTGGATCAGGGTCCATCCAATGGGATATTTTCCCTAGGTGGGAAGGCTGATGTACCCCCACCTATTTTTTACCAGTTAATACAAGCGTAGTAGCCTGATTATGCCTGTAGTCTTAGAGCGCCCATTAAGTCGAAGATCTGAGTGTTTAGACATGAGCATGTCTCGACATATCATGTGGTTTCTAATGCATCCAGTGATCTTCATATTGATGTAGTTGGATCCAATGCTACCAAAAGATGATGAAACTATTATGAATTCACATTGTAAGTTATATAGATAGGTATCACCTAGTAATTGTGTTGATCCATACCCCCTTATCATATAGTTGAGTTTGGCCCGATCATGTGGTTCACATATCCCACTCTGTTAGGATCCCATTTGACAGTAATCCTTATTGTGAGACTTCTCTGAGGTTATGATGACCATAAATAGAGAAAGATGTTCATGATTTTAGATGTTCATTTAGACATGAAATAAATAGGGACAATTCTGCCTCAAGACACATTCTTATAACATTATCTAAAATCATGCAGGAGAGTCAGTATCATCCCAATGTGAATTGTATCAATGATTAGTGTATGTTTCACATTGTATTTTGTGTTTGAGGTATTTCTAGTGTGATAAGGTATCGGTGTGGGAGATGGGTGAGGTGAAGATGTGTTCAATGGAATTGATAGCATTTTGTTGTTGGATCATGTGGATTAGTGGATTTGAGTGTGGTTCAAGTATGATGTGCATCTTCACTAATCCATCATCGATTATAGAACAATGTCATGAGCCACATATCCACGGACATAGCTCATGTTCAATACATGTTGATACTAGTGGTGGCCTTTTGTACTTCACCACTTTTCTAAAGGCTCCAACATAGATGATTGGTTATAATAAGTTTTAACTAATTATGTGACTTGACTCAACAAGGAGTGAAAGATCCTTGTACGAAATCATTCTGTACTGGAAGTGTGAACTTATGATGTTTTTCTTTTCATGGATTTTCCTTCTACCATCCATGGTATTAATATTTCTACCAATGCATATATTAGTGCTTCTCAGTTATGCGACATAGTTTTCCTACTTGATGAGGTGTTCCACCAGATAGAGAAGAGTGATCTCAGTCGCATAAGGATACAACTGATTCAAGTGTTGGATAGTATTACCAATGGAATGGTGGGTTTTATGAGCTCTCATTTCCCTCCATAATTGGTGGGGTATGATGATGTGTCGGGTTAACCTCCCCTATCTGAGATGGACCTCAATATAGACTTTCACTATAGATGGCATGATATTTGTGCTAGAACATCAGATGACACCAAGGGACTGTGAGAGGTTTTTGTGTGGTTAGAGGTTCTATAGTATTTTTTATTTGTAATAGGTTGTTTGTTGACTTGTAAAAACCTGTGTTTTATTCTAATAGGTCGATGAGATCTCAAGGTTAGTTGTAGGTTGGTGTCACTTGATACATGTGACATGAGGAAGAGTATCCACTCCCAAGATTCATAGAGTTCATTGACTATTTATTTGGGGTGAAGTAGATCATATAAGTTGACATTAAGATGGGTTCTGACTAGTTCCTAGTTGAATAGGTGGATGTAAAGAGCATGGATTCCTAGAGCTGATGTAGTTTCTTTGAGTTTTTGGTGATACCTTTTTTGTGTGATGAATGGCACCGTAGAGTTTTGAAGCCTTATGTTTTGGGTCCTTAAACTTTCTTAGAATTGTGTGTTATTAATATTTGATAGAATATAATTGTCCTTAGAATCATATTTGGATCATAATGGACATAGGAGGACGATTCCATACATGCTCGAGGAGTTTTAGTCATATGAAATATCTCATGAAGTCAGTTTTACATTAGAACATCCACTTCTTGGGATATGTCTTGTCAAACATAGGACTAGAAGTAGACCCTAAAAATGATGAAGAAAATTGATATTGAGGGCCTCTCAGGGTGCGTATGTGGTATAATATTCTCACAATGTGGTTTCCTATTCACTTTTTTCATGAATGTTGAAAGCATAGTTGATTTCATTGTATTTGACCCTTATGGGTTAGGATGGTAAAACATACCTCCGGTCGATGGTTTTTACCCCTCCACTTTCTCAGTGGGTTAGGGAGGCACAACTTGAGTATATCAACTAATATATCTTTTATTACAAGATATCCTTAATATTTTCACATGGTGTAATTTTCTTGAATAATGAAATCATCTCATCCATTTTTTGGGATGAGCGGCAATTCTGGTCACGTTACGAGAGGATGTGGTGAGGGAGTTTCACCCTTCTCTTTTGGTTGTACATCTCACTATAGAGAAGATGTTTGGAATACCTATATATAGGCTCTGTACCCCCACCTTTCTCCTTATATTGTGCATTTTGGGGATGAAAAACATTGAATAGTGGAATAATGTAAAGACTCTGGTTTTTTCTTTTAAGACTTGTAAATTATTCTTGGAATATTTTCAGATCCAGGAACTGAGACGGTGTAAAATTCCAAGGCTGGGTGAGTGTGGAATTAATTTTATAAAAATGATAAATAAATTTTTATTTTTCATTTATAGTTTTCTTTAAAAAGTAAAATATCTCCTAAAAATTGTCTCGGGATAGAATTCTGACACCATGGTTGAATCCAAAAAATAGAGTTTACCATATGTGTGACCTAATGTTGGTCAGCATGGAATGTTCAAATGAGTGAGATTTTGGTGGGTTCATTGGATAAATTAATTAATTTAAATTAATTAATTTAATAACCCTAATTCAAATAACTCATATATTGAGTCTATGATGGGAAATCTGAGGCCACCATTGATTATTGAATGTGGTTTCTACCCTAGGTGCAACAAAAAGATGGTTTGTGTGGGACATTCTAATGAGGCCAGCAATGGAGGGTTGTTTAATTAAAATAAATAATTTATTAATTAATTCATTATATTAAATGACAAAATTAAATACTCAATAAATAAGCTATTATGACAATTTTATTATGGTTTGCCGCATAACCCTTGTTATAACTAAGGGGTGGAGAAGAGTTTCTTTTATTGGTGGATTGAGACATGATGATAATCGGTAGTCAGATCAAGGTCAATTGGTGTGAAATGAATGTGTTATATTATATTCATCTCTAGCAGATGCGTTCTTTATCTATGATTGATCCATTTTGAAGGTAAGACTCTTCTATTGTGGTTTCTACCCATTTTTATTAAAATATTAATCATGATAAATTTTCATCCACTACACATTGATTAATTGATTCTTTTCAAGAGTTGATGTATCCAAATAAATTATTCATTCATTTTATTTCATGTCCATGTCATGTTTCTCACCCCAATTTCCTCACTTTGAAATCAATGTCTCCAAGCCAAAGATGATCATCACAATTGTAATTTGTTATTTTACACATATTATTCATTACACAATTCATTGTTAGATAGTGGGGTCATGTTTCGACATTGTCTGGGTGATATTGAGTGTGATCAAACCCACGGATTCATTGTAATGGAATGAACTACATGTAAATCAATGCTTTGGGAATGGATTGATAAACAAGATGTATAGTGTTTGGTTAAGAGATATTTTTGGTACCATGGGTATGAGTTTTTTGATCGTACATGGTACAAGATCAGATCGATCATCCACATCCTGTTCGATGCTCAGAGAAAGTATGTGGTGTGATGGGGTTGGTACCAAGTGGAGACCATGAGTGGGGTCTCATGGAATTGATGAGGTAGTTTCCAAACATGGATCTTTGATGATGACATGGTCAACATGGTGGACATTAATAATCATAATAATAATTTTGATAAGTTGATAAAATTATATGAGGGTTTGTTATTATTATTATATAAAATAGTAATAAAAATAATAATAGTGGAATAAAAAATGTGTGGATAATTAATTTAAATGGATTTAATTTAAAGAAGGAATTAAAATTTATTTATGAGGACACATCTTGTTAAAGGACTGCTTCCATCTTTGATTTAAATTAGGTGGGTTGAAACATCCTTTATTTTGATGGAAGGAATATGGGATAGACTGTAGTGTGTATAGAAAGGGGGGTAACCATTTTTATGTTCCTATCATTTGGTATATGTTTAAAATAATAATAATATATTATTTTTATTTTTATTATTATTCTAGGTGTCAAACTTAAATCTGGTCATAATTTCTTCTTATGACATTGGATTGACCGACCATCAATGGAACATGACCCTAGAAATGAGATGGTCATTTTAAGACCAATGTTTATTACCATCTTCAGACTTATGACTCGAGTCAACAAAACACCTAATAATAATAAATTTTTTATTATTATGGAATCTTGAATATAATGTATATTATTAAAAGTGTGTTATATTGACAACTTGTCTATGAAAACACGATCTTGAGATTGAATAATACATTTCAATACAATTATTGAGTATTTAATTTTGAGTCATTTCTCATGTCCACAAAGCATTATTCATGTGTTAGGTGTTGTAAAGTGAATTTTTCACCAGGTGTCCAATTTCAGTATGTAAATAGTCTATCCCAAATTTTTTCTTTTTAGGATTGTAATAGTGTGATCTGTTTAGCCATCCAGGGCCAATTTCAGAGGAATAATAGTGAAAATTACTTTTTTACCATTATATTGGCAATGTGCCTCATATGTTCATTAGGCATTTGACTGATACATGATTTTTAGTACCCATACATGTCTTGTAGTACTACATGATCGCAAATATATGTGATGGTAGGAGCATGGCCAGGTAGTAGACAGAAACCACATAGCATGTGGGTACCTTACATGTTGTGTACTCCTTTTAAAAATCTTTAACCTCTCATATATCCTTTGATTAGACTTAGATTTTTTCTTGAAATTATTTTATCCTAAGTATTTTTTTCACTTATAATATGATGGTTTCATATTTATTGGATTTTGTGATATGATTCAAGGAGTTACAAGCATGATGCTTCTTTAGGAGGTCCTTGATGATGGCAGTGATCGGGCATCATCATCAAAGAGTTCATATTGAGACAGTACACTGTTGTCATATCAACATGTGAGTCCTAAATCCATGGAGACAGTACTTTGCAGTCATATCACCACATTTTTTCTCAATATTTCATATCAAGTTAGAGATGGTACCCCACCTTGATATCCAAATGTGGGTCTTATATACATGTAGATGGTACTCTCGTGTCACATCGGTGTGTAGGTTCTCCATCTACAATGTGGAGATAGAGACGGTGCTCCACTATGGAACTAGGTTATTCCTCCTCAATCCATGGAGATGGTACTCCCCTATCTCATCATGGAACGATTCTTCCATAGTCATTCTATAGATACAGATGATTCTCTCCATTCACACAGGGTTTGGGTCCTCTATCCATGGAGATGGTACTCCCCTATCATATCAGGGTGTAGGTCCTCTGTACTTGTCATACATAGGTATATTGAAATCCCTCTATTGGTATAGGGATTGGTTACTCTACTTGGAAATTATATCCACTTCACTATGCAGATGAGTGGAAAGGCATGGTCCTCTACTCAATTACTTCTGCTTACATGTGTGAGATGTTGGTCATTATTGATGTACATTTGGAAGTATTGGGGACACATATTCTTATAAATATCTCTATGATTGAAATCTCCTATCTACCTCTCTCTCATTTGGGATACTTTTTTCTAAGAATATATATACTTCCTCAATATCCACTAATTGGATGGAGTTACTCCCTTTCCAGGAGAAGTGAAGACATGGGGGAAATGCCATGGGTTTTCTGTGTTTAGATTCTCATTGTTGGATGATTCTTCTCTACTACCATAGGTGGTGAATACTTCGTGTTTAGTTTATCTACTCAACATGTGGATCCCCTTCTACGTGATTTTTGTTACCTTAAATGTTGGTTTGGTTTGAGCTATTCTCTTTGACCGTATCATGCATCTACTATCTTTATATTCCAAGTGTATCTCTTCATGCTCCCCTTTATCTTTTAGTGTGTCTTATTATATATGTATATATTCACCCATACATGGGAATTTCCCACAAATTTAATGTCTTATTCTGATGGAAAGTAGGTTAACAGTTACTTCAGAGGGAGTAGGGGTATTGGGTGCTTTGGAGCCCGTACAGTGGTCATTTCTTGGGATTCAGGAGAAAGGCTCACTCAGTAGTTTACTTTTCTAGTTTTATCAGGATGGGACATATTTTTATATGGGACTGTATTTTTCACCTTTTCTTTTTAGTTTAAAATGACTTACTCTTTTACACTCCAAAATTTATTCATGTATGATTTTCAATCTAGATATGTTACTTCTTTTACTCTTTTCCTATACACTTTCACATTGAGATAGTTGTGTGTGTGTGTGTCCATAGAGGTACTTAAGCAATGGCCTCCATGAGTTAGTTGTGCCTTTAGGTATTTTCACCACCCATGGATAATGGAGATGGGATTTTGGTAGTTTTGGATCGAGCATCGACTTGGTTTAGGTTGTGACATGAACCTATTCAGATTATATATGGTTTTAATTTACCATTTATGGAAAATCTCATAAAATAAAAGTGATATGACCATTGAAATAGATCTACACATTTTATAAACACAATATTTAATTATCATTCTTTAAAAAAGTTTTAGAATCTATTAATTATTCAGTTTAAACCAATTTTCATCAATAAAACACCTTTCGAGAAAATTGGAAATTTCTAGAAAATAGGATTTACTACAGATCTACCATTGGGATCTACTGCCAGTGTGAAATGACCTTGCTAATCTACCAACAGAATTATATACCATTGGTAATCAACCTCTAGATAACTATTGTTACTATTCTACCACTAGAATGATCTACCATTGGTTATCTACCCCCAGAGATCTACCATTACATATATATAACTGTAGTGATCTACTATTTTTGAACTACCACAAGAGATATACCATAATTGATCTATCACCAAAATGATCTACCATTGGTGATCTACAACTAGAGATCTACCATTTGTGGCATACCACACAAAATATATCCTATTGGTGATCTACTACTAGAATGATCTACCATTGGTGATCTAATTCCATAGATATATTATTACTGATCACCACAAGAATGATCTACTATTTTTATCTAATACCAGAATGATCTACTATTGGTGATCTATCAACCGAGATATACCATTGGTGATCTTACCACAATAATGATCTATTGTCGGTGATATACCTTTACAGATCTACCTTTGATGATTTTCTATTATAATGATCTACAATTAGTGATCTACTTCTAGGATCAACCTTCATCCTCTAAAACACCCCATTTTCCTAAAAAAATCCTCAAAACCACCCCTTACTTCACTGAACACCTTGGGAGTTTTCACATAATCCTTTTCCACCATATTTATAATAAATTAAATATATGAAATGTTCATGATGTAACACAAGATCATTAAAAATCTAAACATTTCTTATTCCCATGTCTACCAACTAAAAACAGTAAGAAAATTTTGCAAAGAAAATTACTCTAGTGCGACATCATAGTATACCAGACAAAGTTCACTCCTATGTAACTAAACCAAATTAGACATAGGACTCATTATCAACTCCCCGTATTCCAGATACTTCCAACTAGTAGTGATATCCTTAGGTGTGTCCATGGAAATACTATTTTCATCTGGTCAATGAGGATGAAAATGGTGAATAATAAATAAAATATAAAAGTAGTGAAATAATATAAATCAACATTATCTCATGTAAAGCATCTAGATAATGACCACAAATTTCATACACTGAATTTTTATAATGTCATTATACCATAAAAAAGGTAAATTCATAGGATACATTGAAACATGAAAATATATCATGCAATAAAAATGATAAAGAACAACCAAGCTATCTATAATAGTTTTGAAAGCATGATCTCAATCATATTCTCTCTTACTCCATCCTAGTATAGATAATGAATAATAAATAACTAGTACCTCAACTTTGTCCCTACCTAAAACAAATAAATATGCTTGGGCACCAATTAGAATTCTGAATTGGGTGTGAGATATACTAAGTATCCCCTAAAAACAATGACTAGTATGAACCTTTAGTTAACTGAAAATAGAACTATGAAGATATTAAAATGTAAAGTAGAAATTTAAAATGTAACTAGTCTAGATCGGGTGCCTAGAGGACCCCATCATGACTATACCTACTTTAGTATAATCAGGGATTCATCTAAACATGTTTCACCATATATATATATATATAATATTATATTTATGTATATATATATATATTTTTATGGGGGGGTATAAGAATATATAGATATATTTTGATACATAATACTATATAGGACCCAGGGTGTAACCATATTTTCCATGAATAATCAAAATAGTCTCATATTTTCGTTAAGATAACTAGACCAATAATTCAATCAAGGATATTAATGTCATCATTTAAATAAAACTAATCAAAAAAGTGAAATATCATGTCAAACATATTCAGAGGAACATGAAATATCATGTCCAATGTTCAATGAATGATGTGAGATTTCATGAACAATATCAAATGTCAAGGGAGTGTAAATTATCAGATCTAATTCTAGACTTAACCATATCTCATCATCCATTATTGATACTTAAGAAATAAATATAAGGAAACATGTATATAATTCATTAACATAAGCCAATAGATGGTTTACAACCATATAACATTTAATTTTTCAAGGGTTTAATCAACAATTTATTTAATGTCCCATGACATGGTCGCACCATTCACTTTTATTAAATTAATTATCTAAATTTCAATTCAATTATCAAGCCAGCCGCACATAGAGTGTGGTTTGGTCACATAAAAAATAAAAGGTCAAGGACATTTCAGAATCACACCTCAAAGGATTTCACTATTTTATTGGAACGTCCTATGAAAACTAATAGAGGGTGATGAAAATTTAGAACTTGAATAACATTACAAATATTAGAATTTTATAGTCTTAATGGAAGAAGTTAATGTTCCTACATTATAGCATCATTGAACTATGTATATAGAAACAAGGCTTAAGTGATAAATACTATACTTGTTACCTTATGGTGGTAGATGACTCCTCATCAAGTATCAGCTTTGTATTCGAGCTCGAATTGTTGTAATCTGTGATTTATAAAAATTTCCAAAAAATAGAGAATCTTAAATAGCCTAGATATGTAAAAGAAACTATGAAGGAATGTAATATTATTAAAGAACTTGTTATTATCAATCTTACAAGTTGAACAAAGAATGAATTATAAGTCATAAGAGAAAGGAGGATTAAGGATTGGGTTAAGAGACAAAGGGATCCTTAAATGAGGGACAAGGATATTGTGTGTCAAAATGGGAGAAAAATGAAGGTGGTGAGTTTAAAAGGAGGGGAGAAATTGAATTTTAGCGTCTTCATTAAGTGTTCATTTTTTGGACCAAATGTTTTCCAAATGGTTTGCTAACAATATTATATCCCTATTTGTGGTGTCACCACCTCAAATGAGTTAGGTTCATGGTTATACAAACCATGAAAAGCCAAATAATAACCTCTAAAATTTCTTACAGAACCCTTGTATGGACATGCATCCACTATTTCATGTTATCTCCTAACCAAAAACCTTCATTCTTTCACTACATGGTTAATCTACTTGATAATTACAAACCGCATGCAATCATGAGCCTCTTCTGTTTCCTCCAACAACTAAACCGTCATGCTTCAAATTTGTCCAAGATTCTCCCAAATCCTTCCTTAAACTCTGAATCACTTTCATAAGGGTAAACAATGATGTTTGAACTATAATTTAGAGATATAGTACAACATGGAAAAATTAGGACGTTTCAAAAGAAATGATAATGAAACAACGTCAACAACATACAATCTAAGTCACTTCATTCCACAACCAAGCATCTACACGACACATCTATAAATCAAGAATTACCATCTATAATCCCAATCCCACAATAAGAAACCATATCACCACATATACACAATTTCAATACCAAAAATACACTTCCCAACACCACTTTGGTAGGGTAACATAATAACAATAAAAATCAACCCAAATGTCATCCCCTTTTAATATATTCCCCCATCCATAACCACATATCTAAGTCATCCGCAAAAAATATATAGTACATAGGGTATCTTCATCATGAATTACTTTTAAATTCCACCCACTTACAATGTATAATCCAGACCATATATCATTACATTAATACCCCATGTAACACCCAATGCTTCTATGGTACGTTTCCCTTTGAATAATGCAGTAGCATGCGTTGTACACAACTTGGAGCTTTAACACACCATGACCAATGAAACTAGTCATTATAAATAGTAAAACCCACTTTTTGAAATTTTATGAATTTTAATTTTCAAAATGGACTTCATTTTTAGATTCAAAATATCAAGATTAGCTTATGGATAATTATTTTTATTTTTCTGAAAACTATCAATTTTTTATGAATAGTGAAAAACATTGCGTTATTGTTTAAAACCGAATTTTTTTATTTAAATAATTTTTTATTTTATATTAAGTTATTTTAGGTCAAAATAGATATATAATACCTATATATGTACAATTTATTTCATTGCAGTCATGTTATAATAATTTTAGATATATAAAATTCTATTGACCATTTTACCGTCTTGTACCCACCTTTTAGGAGCATTTGCAAATTTTCATAAAACATAATTTTACGACTTCTATGAGTTGAATTTAAAAAATAAAATGGAAACGATTGAAATCAGTACGTAAAATGTGGATCAATAACATGAAAATAATTTTTGGTGAATCATAACTTTTCGACTTTTAATTACCATGGTTAAACATAAATAAGGTAATTTAGGTTTAAAATGATATTATAATTACCCTAACACATGTCCTAATTCGATTGGATAAGTTTAATTCGACCAAAATCAAAATTAGAAATAAAATATGACCCCCTTTGGTCCACATATATTAGATTAGGACATTTATTATTATTTTATTTTAAGAACAGTTAAAAGTGTTAAATTCAAAGTTTAATAACGAAACAATTTTTAATATAGGTTTATACATAATAAAAATTCGACTATAAATATTCATTACAGAAATAAAAATATTTCCTACATAATGGTATTTTATTTATAATTTTTAGACAATATATAATTAAATTTATTTATGACACAATGATGATGTAGTAATTACCTTATTAATGAAATATTAAAATAATTGATATTATAAATATCCTAATAAATCTAATTTGAAACATTTGATGAATTCAAAAAAAATTCAAGGTTAATATGACTTGTTAGTGTTGATTAAATAATTTTTTTTCAAAGTAAAAAGCCTATTATGATTTTCACAAAAACCAAATACTAAATAGTGTCAAAATTGACATAAATGATTTTTTAAAACAAATATATATTATTGGTTGATATAATATTCCTAAAAAATATATCATTCAGACAAAGGTCTTAAATAATATTATATATATCATTGATGAACCACTAGAGGTTCTCATAGAAGTTTATAGTAAGTTTATTATCCATATAGTGTAATAATACAAGAAGACAACGTAAAAGTTAAACTATTTATCTAATAGTTAACTCTAAATGATACGGTTAATATGGTGACCTAAACTTGTCAAAAACATATTGGTTGGGGTTATTTGGACCCATACCGACCTTATATTTTAAATAAATCAATTTTTATCTATTAGAAACCGAAAATTATTTTATAATAAAATAATATGTTAAGTTATTCCTAAGGTTCCCCTCGCCCCTCATATAAATGGGCACTTCCCCTTCTGTCAAAATTAGACCTCCAAAGCCATTGGTGTCAGAAAAACCTTTCCCAAAAATCCTCCCAACTTCCCTTAAATCCATCTACAGTCCTTAATTTTATCATATATCCAACCAATGGAGCCCTTTTGACCAACTCAAAAGGAAACACCCGAAGAAGAGGTAATAATTTCACCACCCTCTATCAGGTTCTTTTCTTCTTCCACTTACTCTTTCTTTGTTGTTTCCATACCAAAATAATAACTCCAGTACCTCCTACATATTGTGATGTTATTATAAATATTTTAAAACCATATTCATTATTCTATCCATTCTATGAATGACAATGTCACTATACATGCTTACGTACGGCTTACCGTCTCCATGTCGTGGAGTAGTTTGTTATTCAAACACTTAATTATTTGGATGGGTATAATAATGAGTATAAATAATGTAAATAATAAATATAACATGTTAATTATTCTGTAAATATGATATACCATCCAATTACATACTATTTCACCAACAATATATTGATATTGTCTCTCGTGCATATGTACGGATTAACGTCTCCATGAACGTGATGAGATTCATTCCCCAACGTAATCATTCAAGAATAGTTTTCATTTTATGATTAAAAATAATGTTTAGGAAATTAATATAATTATAGATATGAATCAAATACATCATTTCCATAATAAACATGTCTTAAGTAACCAAGCATATAAAGGAAAAAGAACCAGTTAACACCCGAAATGATGATACTTTTGAAATATTATTAACAAAGCAATATTAGAGGATCATATATGATATTATATTTATGTATATTGTTCTTGTATAATTTAATAACAAACATTTAACTATTATAATGGAGTTTAACATACCCTCGACAAAGGAAAATTAAAATTTAAGGGTTAATTCTACAATCTCTTTACTTATCCGAGGTTGTTAATACGTAAGTATCTATTGGGACCTATTTATCATCCACATCCATGTTTTCTTAAAAAATTAATTCAAAACATTTTTAATATTTACTTAACTATGGTTTAAAATCATTTATTCCCTTATATGACCATATAAGTTTTGAAAGGAATATTTCCATCCTTTTCCAAACAAGGAACTTTATGACCATTTCAACAAAATTAAGGTAAGAATGTCTTTTTTAACTTATACGGCTGGTGTGGCTATTTTCCACTGTTATAAATCATTGAAGCTTCCCATACAATCTTATAAGAATATTTTCAAAATAAATGTTTTCTTTTATAACTAAGTGTCTTTTAAATGATTTCAAAATAGAAAAAGGTATTTATTTAAAATAGTGTTCATTTCATCTATGTCAGCATCCTTTGATAGATTTTAAACATGATTGAAGTTGATTTATTATGATACAAATATTTCATATTTTATTGAAGGTTTTGTGATATTCTTGATTGTGGGTGTGTTACTTATATACCATTCATGGTTTATGGTTAAACTGTTAACATTTCATATGATAGTTTTAATACGAATTTTTATGTTATGTTTGAACCTTGTCTTATGAAGAATGAATTGGACTTAGTAAGTGACGGGTCGAGCATGCTATAGCCCCTCGATGCATCAGTATATCTCATGAGAAAAACTAGTGTCTTTGAATAAGGCCTTGAAAAAATCATTTTTTTAATCTTGGAACAAGGCCTTGACTATGTGGTTATGATGTCTGGAATTATGCATTCTATCATTATGAAATTGGCTATTGATATAGACAGTGATTATTCAACTAGTAGAATATCCATCTGAATAATTAAATGGAATTATTTGATTTATATTGGCCATATTATGCAGAAGATTATGTTTAAAAGTCTTAGGATTTAGTCCTATACATTGCCTTAAATTTTTATTCTTATTTATGAAAGTTTCTGCTATATTGTTATTCTTACTGACCATCTGAGCTCACCCCTTTCTATGTTTTATTTTACCTAGGATGAGAAGAAGTATATTATGACTAACCTACATGGATAGTCTAAGGGATATGTGTGTGGTCAATTGAGACAATATTGTTTTTGTTTTTTTCATTTTATAATGTAATGTAAAACTTATGAATGTGTCTAGTACTTCCAAGGATACTAAATTGATCAGTATTTTGGGATTTTATCCCTTGTGATCATGTCAATGTTTTTTAATAATGTACCGACTCTGGGTAACTAGGGTCGGGTCATTACAGTTGGTATCAGGGGAAGTTTATTTCAAAACATGGAAACTAGATTTAGATAAAATCTGATTAGAGCACATTATCCTAAGATAGACTTTGAGAATTAGTATAGAAGAACTTCCTAGAATGTTGGTTATATAGAGATTTTGTGTATTTTCCAAGAAATGCATCCCAATATGGATATGAGAAGGTAAAGGTGGCTTTGGCACGGAAGTACCTAGGATTGCAAACTCTGAAAAGGAGTTTCAGGCTTGACCCGAGATATCGTGGAATATGAAAATGGGCCTTTCTACACTCTTGGTTACGGCACTCTCAGGGGATATGATTAGGAAAATTCATATTTTCTTTATAAACCATTATAAAGGATTTATGAGTATATACATCCTCAAAGAAAGAAATTTTATCATTATGGATTATATCCATAAACTATTAAATTTATGTTAAGTATTTTACAAGTTTGGAATTATGTATTGTGATTCATACACTAATATACTGTATACCATTGTATAGAAATGTCACCTAGTGGAAGGAAAGGAAACTGTATCAACGTATGTAATCCATGTAGGGATTTCCCTCCTACTCAAGATAATTATAGTGGATCTGGTGATGCAACTGGTGTTGATCATCTTATCACCATACTGGGACAACTCACTCCGGTTATGAATAATAAACTTACCCATATGGAGCACCCTGATCCACAATGTAGAGGATCAATGTTAGACTGCTTTATGAGGCAACAACCACCAACATTCAATGGGAGAACAAATCCATTAGTATATGAGAAATGGATAAGTTCCTTAGAGAAAATATTTCATGCTTTGGGGAGTAGTGAAAGGGAAAAAGTGGTCGTGGTTGTTTATCGCCTCACGGGAGATGTAGATCAATGGTGGTCATTAATACAAAACACAAAGGAAGATGAAAAGTATCGAACATAGAATGAAGGGAGTTTAAATATATTTTCTTAGAAAAAAACTTTTCTTGTGACCATCGAGTGGATATTGAAAGACAATTTCTAAGTCTAAGGAAAAAAGGAGAATGAGAATGTCGCAAAGTGTGAGGCTAACATTACAACATTTTAAAGGAATTCATCAAATTATATACGTAACCTAAGGAGTAAGATTGATCAATTCAATGATGGGTTAAAACCATTTCTCTATCAAGCATTAGTCTCACAATCCTTCTCATCGTATGAATATATTGTCTCATGCACTATCAAGACAGAAAATTAATTCTCTCAGTCTTATGAATTCAAAGAAAAGAAAGAGAAGAAGAGACTGTTGAACACTCTGGAAATGGAAATAAGGGGAAGAAGGGAATAATTGAATATCCATCCTGTGGTAAATTGGGAAAGAAACACCCTGGTAATTTCTTGAAGGGAATGGGAGTCTATAACTACTATGGTGAAAAAGGCCACCAAGTTTGTGATTTCAATGGGAAAAAAGAGGATATTAATGTTGAATTCTACAATTGTAGAGAAAAGGGGCATTATTCAAACGAATTTCCTAGGCACTAAGGAAACTTACCTCAAAAAAGGCCAAGGGAGTAAGGCCAAGCTTATTCGATCACTACTGCCGAGGTTGATGCTCTGAAAGACGTGGTGGTGGGTGATTTAATGGTTTCCTCAAGTTTATCCAATGATTTATTTTATTCTAGATCATCACAGTGTTTCATATCTTCCCAGTTTTCTATGAAAATTAGATATTTACATTTTGACTTAACAAGGGAGTTGTAAGTCAAAACTCTTAAGGGAAGTATCATCGAAACAACGTTTTGTAAATATGTTCCCATTAGGGCCTATAAATTTTATCTATCTACTAATCTCAATGTCATACCCATGATTGAAATTGATATAATCCTTTGTATGTATTGTATTTAGGACCATGATGCAAAAATTTATTGTAAGAAGAAGGAGGTTTCAATTTACAATGATGATAATGAGTACCTTATTTTTAGAGCAGAAATGTCACCAACTGATTCTTATCTAGATCTAACCCTAGTATCTCTACTAAATTCAATTATTGGAGAAGAATATAATGAAATAACTATGGGTGAGGAGAAGAATGATTGAAAAATGGACGTACTTATTGTGAAAAAATATGTTGATGTATTTTTAGAGGATTTACCTGGATATCCTCCAGAATGAGAAATTGAGTTTTCCTATGACTTAATTCCTAGTTCAAGACCCATATCGAAGACCCCATATAGAATGGACACTGTGGAATTAGTGGAACTAAAGAAACAAATAGTGGAATTGAGTAATAAGGGATTTATTCACTGTATTGTTTCTCTATGGGGAGCCCCTGTCCTTTTTGTTATGAAGAAAGATGGATCTATGAGGTTGTGCATTGACTACAGGGAGATAAATGATATAACAATAAAGAACATGTATCCCCTACCTCACAATGATGATTTATTTTGGTCAACTTCATAGAGCACAATATTTTTCTAATATTGACCTTCGATCTGGATACCAACAGTTGTGCATGAAGAAGGAAGACATTCTTAAAACAGCATTTCAAACCAGGTACGGGCATTATGAGTTTACAATAACACCATTTGGATTGACTAATAAACCCTATGTCTTCATGAATCTAATGAATAGAGTTTTCAAGGAATATATTGATAACTTTGCAGTGGTATTTATTGAAGATATCTTGTTATACTCAAAAAGAAATGAAGATCATGAAAATAACCTGTGCACTATTCTAAAAACCTTCAGAAGAAATGAATTATATGGGAAGTTTATAAAATGGGAATTCTTGCATCAATAGATTTCTTTTCATGGACATATTTTTTCTAAGGATGGAATCTCTGTTGATCCTTTAAAGTCCAATTCAATCCAAGAATGTCTAGCACCGATGAGTGTAATTGAGGTAAGAAGTTTTATTGGTTTAGCAGGTTATTATGAATGTATCGTCTACAATTTTTCCTGGTTGGCTAACCATTAACCAAGATCACATGTAAAGGGGTTAAATTTGTTTGGAAAAAAGAGTGTGAAGAATTTTTTGAAGAACTAAAGAGAAGATTATTCAATGCTCCTATCTTGACTCTACCATCACGGAATGATGGGTTTTTTATTTATAGTGATGCCTCAAAAAAAGGACTCGGTTGTTTCCTTATGTAGAAGGATTGATTTATTTCCTATGCATCACGACAACTAAAAATTCATGAAAAAATGATCCTACTCATGATCTTGAGTTTCCAACTGTAATCTTTGATCTGAAAATATGGAGACACTATCTCTATGGTGAAAAATGTGAGATTTATATTTATCAAAAGAATTTGAAGTATATGTTCTCACAGAAACAACTCAACATGAGGCAAAGATGATGGATATAACTACTCAAAGATAATGATTACACAATACAATACCACTCAGGGAGGGAAAAATAGTTGGCAGATGCTTTGAGTACGGAGGATCATAGAGGTTTGAACAAGATGAGAGTTGAAAGGGATATTATTTTCATGGATCTAGCAAAGATGGATATGGGAATAACCATGGAAGGTGAAACATAAATAAATTTTCAAATGGTTTCCAAACCATATTTACTAGAAAAGATTAAGAGTTCTCAGCCAGATTATGAAGAGTTTCAAAAGATGATTAAAGCTGTGAATGATGGGAGATTGAGTGACTTAGTGTATGAAGATGGAATTTTGAAATTTGGAAAGAGACTTTGTGTTCCTGACATACATGAACTAAAAAGGGAATTGTTGGATGATGATCATAGCTCCATTTTCTCTATACACCCTGGTAGCACTATGATGTATAGATATTTGAAGGAACATTTTCTGTGGGACAACATGAAGAGAGAGATTTCTGATTATGGGTCAAGATGTGTGGTTTTTCAACAAGTGAAATCTGGAAGACAACATCCTAGAGGAGTCATGAAACCTCTTCCTATACCTGAGTGGAAATGGGATGATACTATGACAGAATTTTTCATGGGGCTACCGAAGAATCCTAGAAGTAATAATGCAATAAGGTTCATTTTTTATCGTCTTACCAAGTCAGCTCATTTTATTTCTATAAGGGAAGATTTACCAAATGAGCATATAGAAAAACTATATATTAATAAAGTTGTAATACTTCATGGTGTACACCTATTGATTATTTCTGATTGTGATCCCTGTTTTAAATCAAGATTCTGGGAAAGTCTTCAGATGGCCCTAGATACTAAAATTCATTTGAGCACTGCCTACCACCCTCAAACTAGTGGACAATCAGAATGGAATATTTAAACCATAGAAGACAAGTTGAGATTTTTCTCACTTTACATTCATGGTATGTGGGATCAATATTTAACTCTGGTAGAATTTCATATAAAAATAGCTTCCATTTAAGTATTCAGATGGCACCATATGAAGCATTATATGTAAAGAGATGTTTCACACCAACTTTTTGGGATGATGTTGGTGAAAGAAAACTTTTATTTCTAGAACTTGTTGAGGAAACAATGGAAAAGTGAATATTATCCAAACTCACATCAAAGCACCCCAAAGTAGGAAAAATAGATTTGCCAATAACTGAAGGAAGGATTTGGAATTTCAAGTATGAGACCATGTTTTCTTGAAGGTATCACCATGGAAGAGTGTTATACGTTTCGGTAAGAAGGGTAAATTGAGTCCCAGGTACATCGGACCTCCCAAAATTCTATAATGAATTAGAGTTATAGCTTATCGTTTGGAAATGCCTCCAAGTCTCTCAAAAGTTCATGATGTGTTCCATGTATCACTGTTGAAAAAATAAAAGTATGACCTAATGCATGTACTCACCTATGAAGAAATCAAAATGGAAACTGATTTGTCTTATTGTGAAGAGCCTATTGAAATTCTAGATACTAAAGAACATGTGTTGATAAACCGGACAACTCGTTAGGTGAAAGTTATATGGAGAAACCATAAGATGGAAGAGGCAATGTGGGAACCTAAGGAACTTATGATGAAGAACCACTTGAATCTTCTTATGCAGTAATATACATGAAATTTCGATAAAAAAATTATTTTAAGGAGGGGAGAATGAAACACCCCGAGCTTCCACGGTATGTTTCCCTTTGAATAATGTAGTATCTTGCATTGTACACAAATTGGAGTTTTAACACACCACAACCAATGAAACTAGCTGTTATGAATAATAATTCCCACTTTTTGAAATTTTATAAATGTTAATTTTCAAAATGGACTTCTTTTTTGGATTTGGAATATCAAAATTATCTTAGGGTGAATTATTTGTATTTTTTTGAAAACATTCAATTTTTAATGAATAGTGAAAAACACTACGATATTATTTAAAACCGACTATTTTATTTAAATAATTAGTTATTTTATTTAAATTTATTTTAGGTAAAAATAGATACATAATACCTATATATGTTCAATGTAATTCATTGAAGTCATTTTATAATAAGATTATATATATATAATTTTATTGAACTTTTTACCGTCTTTTACCCACCTTCTAGGAGCATTTGAAATTTTTCATAAAACATAATTTTACCTCTTCTGTGAGTTGAATTTTAAAAACCCTAGAGACACAGTTGAAATCAGTAATTAAAATTTGGTTCAATGAGATGAAAATAATATTTTTCGAATAGTAACTTTTGACTTTTATTTACCACAGTTAAAACTAAATCGGGTAATTAAGGGTAAAAATGGTATTATAATTACCCAAAAACATGTCCTAATTCAATTTGATAAGTGTAATTAGACCAAAGAAAACTTAGGAATAAAATATTACCCCTTTGGTCCACTTGGATTAGATTAGGACATTATTTATTATTATATTTATAGAAGAGTTAAAAGTGTTAAATTCAAAGACAAATAACTAAACCATTTTTAATATAAGGTTATAATAAGATAAATTCTACTATAAATATTCATTTTAAGGATAAAAAAATTTCCTACATAATGGTATTTTTAGACATTAAATAATTAAATTTAATTATTACCCAATGATGAAGCATTAATTAACTTATTAATGAAAGATTAAAATAATTGATATTATAAATATCCAAATAAATGTAATTTGTGACATTTGATGAATTAAACTAATTTGAAAGGTTAATATTATATGATAGATTTGATTAAATAATTTTTTAATATGTAATAATGATGTTGTGATTTTCAAAAAAACCAAATACTAAATAGTGTCTAAATTGACATAAATGAGTTTTTTTTAAAAATATTATATTATTATTTGATATAATATTCCTAAAAATATAAGGTTCGTCCAAAAGGAATAAATAATATTATATATGTCATTAATGAACCACTTTAAGTTCTCTTGGTTGTTTAGAGTATGTTTATTAACCTTATAGTGTTATAAAACAAGAAGACACGGTACAAGTTAAACTATTTAATTAATAGTTAAATCTAAAATAGAAGGTTAATATGGTGACCTAAACATGTCTAGAACCTATTGGTTGGGAGGATTTATACCCATAACCAACTTAGATTCTAAATAAAACAATTTAGATCCATTATTAACCAATAATTATTTTATAATAAAATAACATTTCAAGCTTTTCCTAGGTTCCCCTCACCCATCTTATAAAAGGGTACTTCCCCTTCTCTCAAAATCACACCTCCAAAGCAATTTGGGTTGGACAAACCCTACCCAAATATCCTTCCAACATCCCCCATATCTACCTAGAGTCCTTAATTTTATTCTAAATCCAACCTATGGAGCCTTTTTGATTAACTCAAAAAGAAACACCCGAAGAAGAGGTAATAATATCCTCAACCTCATTCAAATTCTTTTCTTCTTCTACATACTCTTTCTTTGTTGTTTCCATAAAAAATAATAAATCTAGTACCTAAAACATACTGTGATGTTATTATAAATATGGTACAACCATATTCATTATTCTATCCATCCTATGAATGACAAAAGCACCATACGTGTGTACGTACGGCTTACCGTCTCCACGTCATGGTGTAGTTTGTTATTCCAACACTTCATTATTTGTATGGGTATAATAATGAGTATAATTGATGTAAATAATAAATATAACATGTTAATTATTCTATATATATGATATAATATCCAATTACATATGATTTCACCATCAATATAATGATATTGTTGCTCGTGCGTACGTAAGGATTACCGTCTCCACGAATGTGAAGAGATTAATTCCCCATCGTAATCATACAAAAATAATTATCACATTTTGATTAAAAATAATTTTTAAGAACTTAATATAATTCATGATATAAATAAAATACATCCTTTCCATAACAAACATGTCTTATGTAACCATGCATATAAAGGAAAACGAATCTGTTAACACCCTAAATGATGATACAACTGAAACATTATTAACAAAGCAATATTAGAGGTTCATATATGATATCATATTTATGTATATATCTCTTGAATAATTTAATAACAATTATTTAACTATTATACATGAGGTTAATGTACCCTCGGCCAAGGAAAAGTACAATTTAATGGTTAATTCTACAATCTCTTTACTTATCTGAGGTTATTAATACATATGTTTCTACTAGGACCTCTTTATCATCCACATCCGTGTTTTCATAAAAATGTAATTCAAAACATTTTTACTATTTACTAGACTATGGGTTAAAGTCATTTATACCCTTATTTGACTATATATTTTTTGAAAGGAATCTTTCTGTCATTTTCCAAACAAGGTACTTTATGACCTTTTCAACAAAATTTTGGTAACAATTTCTTTTTTTAACTTATATAGAGGGTGCGGCAATTTTCCACTATTATAACATCGTCGAAGCTTCTAGTACTAGCTTATAAAAATATTTTCAAAATAAATTTTTTCTTTTATAACTATGTGACATTTAAGTGATTTAAAAATTGAAAAAGGTATTTATTTCAAATAGTTTTCATTTCATTTATGTCTACATCCATTGATGGATTTTAAACATGTTTGAAGTTGATTTATTATAATAAAAATCTTCTTATATTGTATTGATGGTTTTTTGATATGCTTGATTGTGGATGTGTTATTTTTATACCATTCATGTTTTATGGTTAAAGTATTAACATTTCATATGATAGTTTTAATATGAATGTTTATGTTATGTTTAAACCTTTTAATATGAGGAATGCATTGGACTTAGTAAGTGATTGGTGGAGCCTGCAATAGCTCCTCGATGAATCAGTAGGTCTCATTAGAAAAACTAGTGTCTTGTCAAAAGGCCTTGACAAAATTTTATTTGTAGTCTTGGCACAAGGCCTTGACTATGTGGTTATGAAGTCTGGAATTATGCATTCCATCATTATGAAATTGGCTATTGATATTTCATGTGATTATTCGACTACTAGAATATCCATGTGAATATGTAAAGGGAATTATTTGATTTATATTGACCATATTATGTAGAATAAGTTTATTATAACTAACCTATATGGATATTCTAAGGGATATGAATGTGGAAAATGGAGATAATTTTGTTGTTGTTTTTTCATTTTATAATGTTATGTAAAACATATGAACATATCTAGTACTTCCAATGCTACTAAACTGGTCGGTCTTTCAGGATTTGATCCCTTATGATCATTCCAATTTTATGTAATAATGTACTGACTTTTGGTAATTGGGGTCATGGCGTTACACCCAATATGGTTTCTAGTACACTACACACTACAAGTTAATCTATTAAAACTTGTATAATTATTCCTACCGTGATCTATCACTACCCAAGAACATAAACCAACTAGGATCCGCCATAGGCCAAGTTTGTTCTACTTTAATCCCCATAATAGTAGTATATCCCCAAAACCACATACATCACATGAAAATAATAATTAAAAACCCGCACAAAAAACACCACTTCCAATTTTCTAAAATAAACATAGCAGTTACACACTAAGACATGGATTTCTAGAACATATCATCATATAAATCATAACAAAAACAATTGGAAAAAAATTTAAAAAATATATTCCATAAAAATTTCCATATCATTTTCTAATCCCACCATTTTCCATTTAACTAACTTAATAATATCATTATTCCATTCATTTAAAAATTCAACCCATTCATCAATGACATAGGTAATAAAATCAATATATTTTGTTTATAAAAAATAATTCATCCTTATTTAGTTATTAATTGATTTCTAATGATTATTATAATGGAAGTTTCAAACTAATATATTGTTTGACTATTTATAAAAAATATACAATTATTAATTACATTCAATTGCTTTATTTTTTCAGTTAAACATTAATAGATTTCAATTGATTATTTTTTTTTCTAAATATTAAGTACTTGGTGTGTGGAAGGTGACAATGTATTTCAATCTTCTTATGATGGTTGATAAATTAATATTGAAAAAATGAAAATGGTATTATCATATGAATCTATTGTATGAATTTCTAATCATCATAATATTTTGAGGGAGTGTATTTCTTTTGATTATAATACTTCAGTTATGATTGTATGACTTCACCCTACATTGTTAGACTTTAACTATGATCATTTTATTTTTTTCATCATATTAGTTTCTGAGATTATAAATAAGGACTATATGACTTGGTTATATGTCTTACAAATCCTTACACATCCTAATAATTTAATTTCATTAAATTTTTAAAAGTGAATTTTTCCTTGTGAAGTCCTTTTAAATGTACTACGTTATGAGTGAGTCCTCTGTAAATGTATCAATTAAATTACATAGATTTTGTAAAGGTATCTTCTCTCGAAAGGGATTTATGTGAGGTTCGTATAAACTTGACATAATGGTGATTAAGAATTTTAGAATGTTATATAATGTTTTTGTTTATTGTATTTCATTCGTATCCTAATTAGACATTAATTTTATTTCTTTAGACAACATATTTTTTAACTCAAAAAAAATCAAAAATTTAATTAAAATAATAATACTAGTCTTTTCTATGAACTGATTATTTTTGGGGCCAAATCAGTATACAATAGATCGAGAGGATGTGGACACATTTATCAAAATTTGAATAATTTATATATTGTTAATAAATATGATATTTATTTCTTTCAAATTTGTTGTTTTGGGTGAATAAAGTAGTATAGGGAAAAAAAGATAATACAAATATTTTTTGAAAAACAAGGAACTCATAAGTCTGAACCTGGAAATTGAAATGGAATGAAATCATATAAACATAACAATTGGAGTCTAAATGATCAGGAAACATAGCATGGGTGTATTTATAAGTTCATTTGTGAATGATGTTGTGACTTTCATTCTTTATTTTTCAATTTACATTAGTATTGTAATGACTAATTATTCCCCCTTATTCGCTATTATGATTTGAAAAGTGTGATATTTCTAAAGTTATTAGGTGTATGGATGGTTTATATATTTTATTTTTTTATTCATCACACACTAATGAATAAAAAACTTTCATAATGTAAAATGGTTTCGATATTCAATACCATTTCTTAATCTTGATTTTTTTGTGATTGATTTTAGAATGGTTGATTATTTATTTATTTGGTTTATGATCGATCATCTATCTATACTCATATTTTGTCTATATATAGTTGAATATGATTATATAGATATTGAAGTCCTTATTGTTCATGGTAATGTGGGGAATGGTTAATAATAACTCTTGTCTTACATAGGAGGCATAAGACAATGTGGGGAGCTTCCTTGGTAAACTACAGGTGATTTTCCATATCAATTAAAAAATTAGGAATATGGTAACAATGTGAAGATGTTTTTGTTAAAATTATTCTCATCATAACCATTAAACTATGGGTGATATTTTAAATGGTTTTGAAACCACCATTTCACAAGTTAATACCAAAATTATCATGATAAAATTAGAATTTTGAATCCAATACTAACATAGCTACAATTCCCAAATCAATATTTTCAATATTTTATATTTTTTCCAAATTTTAAATCAAAATAAAAAAAATTAAATCCCCTAATTTTCACTAAATAAAAGCAAAAATGGTTTTAGATCACCCCTCTCTAGATAAATCATAGTGTTATGACTAATCCAACATTTTGATTTTAGAGAAAAATAATAATTTTTTTGAACCCCATAATAGGTGTGCATCAATATATTGAACCATTTCTGGGTAGATAGAACAACATCACTATTGATAAAATTGAATGACTACAACCTCAATAAATAATTATATGATTTTGATCTAAAAAGAGAAATAACTTTACTAACTAAACTAAGAAACTTTAATTTTTAGTCAAACATTGAAGAAATTTCACTTATATGCAGGAATGAAAACCATAGTGTTCTCTATGATCCTAGAATCATGGATATATATCCTATCCATAAAATCAAATACCCATGAAAACATTAATTTTTTAATTAATATAATCAAATTGTTGTTCCATATTTTAATAATGTCTTTGAATTTAAAATTTGATTTTAAAAAATGATACCAAATATTCATGGATTTGAAGGTTAATGTCCCCATAAGCATATCATTGAATTTACCTTGGTTTTTTCCACCTTGAATCAAATTGGAGTATCTAATGAATAATTTAAATAGAGGAAATTTCCCTTTTAACTTGAAGGAGGAGAAATTGAAGGGTTGTACAACTGACAACCATGTGAAATCTATGATAAGGATTATAACACCCAAGCTTCAATTATAATAAATGAAGATTATATATTAGAAAAACCATAATATAAAGTCAATTTTTATATTTCAATGTAAAAATTATTCAATTTGACAGAATAAATATATTTTTTTAACTTACTAGGTCAAAATATGGCTAAAATGAGTTTAGGAAATTTTCCCGCAAAATATAGTAATTATGATTAATTGAAAATATAATATATAAAAATTCCTAATTATATATAAAAAATGTGTAATAATATATTTAATTGATTATTTATCAATTATGAATTTTATATAAATAAATATGAGATCATTTGGAGGTAAAATTGGATATTTTTCATAAGACTATTTTCAAATGAATCGTGTGTTTTTATTTTAAAAAAAATGTAAATATTTTTTAATAATTAATGATTTAATTGATGTGCATAAATTATATATCATAATATATTAATTTTAATCCATATATTTAATTTTTTTATTTAAATAGTAAATGTATGATTATTTTATGCTTTTAAAATTATTTTCTTATAAAAGAAATATTTTGTAATGTTTTAATGGATATTTTTTAATTTACCTTTTCAAATTATGTGAATTGAATTTTATAAAAGGGATTTAATATTGAGAATAATTTTAATTATTATTATTTAATATGGTTAATTTAATTTTTTCCATAACTAACATTGAATTAATTAAAAATTGGTTAATATGGTTAAGGTCAACATGAGTACACATGTGGGTAGTATAAAAAGATAAGGGTAAAAATATCCTAAACCCTTTCATAAACCTAATTGCTTGGATTTAATTAAAAATTAACCTCATAAAATTAAAATATGATGATTTTTGGATATAATGTTCTGTGAATGTGACTTAATAATATATTGAATCTTTAAATAAAATACAAGTGTCCCATTCACCTCAATTATTGAAGGGAACCTCCTCTCATAACTTGTTTGCTCATCTTGAGCCATTTATATAAACAAAATCCAAAAAAATATTTCTCTAAAATTATTATCCATGTTATATAGGTGTTGGTATCCCTATAATACTGACCTTAGGGACATTAAGAAGTGATCCAAATGTTTATTCTCTAAGAGAAGGTAATCTTCTTAATGAATCTCTTTCTTTTTTAACATAATATTTTTACACCTTTAATTAGGTACTAAAAATTAAAATATAATAAAATCATTTTCTCTAATATACTTATATTTCATTATGTTGGAGGCATAATATTAATCCATATTCTTCTCCATCAAATGTGGAACAAAATAATTTCTCTTGGGTATGGCAGACTACTGCATCTGAACAGATATAATTTGCATTCCATCACCAAATCACAAGGATAATAATAATAAAGTATCCATTGAACATATATGACACTTATGAAATAATAATGATTTTAGGAATTTAATATTTTATATAATTCCTTATCCTTTCACCAAATAAGAAATGATAGTGTCGCTTCTATGTTTGTAAGACCTACCATCTCCCAGAATTGATGTGATTAATTTTCCAAGACAAAATTTCATGAAGGATTCTAAAAGATGTATAATAATAAAATATTATATTTCATCACCGATATAATTATGGTTATTATTAATCTATAACCTTTGTCCAATAATTTACACATCCATGATGAATGAAACATGATAAAAATATATAGTTAACACCAAAAATTGTAATCACAATAATTAATGATTATTGACAAATGAGTGATAATATATTATTAGTGGATAATATTTTATATTAAAAATATTAATATATTTTATATATAAGTTAATAAAAGGTTTTAAACTAGTATACAATATATTAAATAATGATCAATGAATTGGAAACATAATGTAAGGCATTTCATCTCAATTACAACACTATTAAGATATATTATTCATTATTCACCTATTTACTTTTATGTGATGAATATAATACCACTATTATGAATTTAAAATGAATATATATTTATTATACATTATTAAATTTTTTATTCATGTAAATAAGTCAAGGGGTTACAATTAAAATGTTACCAAAGCGGTAATAGTTTATTTTTCAATCTCATTATCTTGGGGTTGCATATATATTTCATTAAAGGAATATTACAATATATCCTTCTAAAAATCCATCTATTTTCTTACACTATATACATTTAAGGATATTATTTATTTATTTTCAACATTACCTCTCTTTGTGACTTTAGTCATGTGAGTAAATTTTATAAAAAAAAATAGGTCTTATTTATATATTTTATTGGATATTTTTTCCTTATATATATATATATATATATATATTAAAGTGTTTTACAAAATTCCTTTTTATTTACCCAAATGATTTATTATAGTCATTTTATGTTATAATTATCTTTTTGAAAGGTTTTAAGGGGATATTTCAATTGTTATATAAAATGATAATTTTTTGAATTTCATAAAAAATTCAAATGTAATTTTTTATATTATTTTAACATGTATGGTGTTATTTGAATTTTACACTGATAATATAATTTACGATATTTAGTTTCTTTTATATATATTCAATGGTTTACGAATAAAAAAATTTGATGAAAACATATTTTAATTTATCTCATCCATTTTATTTTTTATTTAAAAGTATATGAATTTATTAAAGACACTATATTTCAAATAAGTTTATCTCATATAAACATTATTCTCATTAACTTTCACCAAAAAACATTCACTTTCATGTGATAAATTTTAATTATAAATTAAATTTCACTATTAACCCATATTATTTGTATCATATATATTCTTATTTTCATAACCATATACCATTGCGATATATGGTGTTTTCTAATGATAGATGTTAGATTTACTAGTGGAATCATGAAATTCAGTTTCCTTTACTCAATATTGATATTTGATGATAAATAATATACATTATATATTAAATTGATCATTTGATATATTTGGAATTCATTGTATATGAAATTATGGCAGGGGACCAGTTTTTTGTATCCCATTAATGCATAGACTTATCTCATTAGATAAATCAGTTAACCAAACATATTAAATGGGTTTTTGGTGTATATAAACTCATTGAATTTATTATCTTGGAAGAAGTCATTTACAATAAATATATAATTATTTATGATATTATGATGTCCAATATTGTTCATTTCCTTTATTTAAAATTATATTATTATTATTATTCATAGGAAAATTGTGTTGATATTTTACATGGATTCCTTTAATGCTCATGTTATTTTTTAACATAAAAATGTTTTCATTTATCTACAATTCTATATTTATTATGGATCATTTAGTAATGATATATTCTATGAAACATAACTCTTAATAAGAATATGATTCCACCCTTATTTTTTCATTTCTAAAGGATATGAATAAGAAATCATTGAATGAGTATCAAGGATGTGCAATATTTTGTTTTTTATGATTCTTACTTAATTTCTAATGTAATTAGTGAATTAGGATTTTACTCAATTCTTGATGAATACTAAACTGATCAGTCCTTATTGATTTTATCCCATAAATATTAAGAAAAATTTATAATTTTTAAATCGACTCGGGTTAATATATTTAGGGTGATTATATTTGGTAAAATATCTAGGTTTATAAGAAACCTTCGAAAGTAGATAAAGGAAAAAATAGATTAGAGAACAAAAACCTATGAAAAACATTATCGATATGAATAATTATATGAAAATATAAGAAAAATTAAAAGCTATATTATGTTGTTTCCGTATAATACATCTTTATATATATAATACAAGTAGACTTGTTTTTAGAACAGATTAATATTGAGGTAATAACTCTAAAAACAATTTTCTGATTATATATATATTATCATTCTAGTGCGTATTAAATGCACCCTTACTAAACACATGGTTTAACACTGTCATGGTATATTATTGGGTTAATTAATATTTTATTTACAAATTGTTATGAAATATTTTAAAATATTTTTACTATCAAAATATGTTCCCAAGGAAACCAAGTTCATTATAATGACACTAACAATTAATAAAATTTCAATTTTTGTTATGTGATACAAAAAAAATATATTTTTATATTTTTATTTAGAATTAATAATTTCAATATATTACATTATTTATAAATATAATCTTACAAAATGAATGGTATCAATACTCATGTCCAATGTTAACATTTCTCGACTGAGGAAGCCAATACATCTAGTATTGGAGTTGAGAATATCATGGCCATATTAGGCCTGTTGACCATGGTTATAAATAATAACCTTTCACATATGCAGAAAAATGATGCTCTATAACATGATACAAAAATATTGGATCATATCATGTGACATACAAATCCATATTTTAGTGGAACCACTAATCCAATGGTAGCTAGGAAATAGTTAATATACCTTGAAAAGATATTTTTAGCTATGGAATTTAGTGAAAGGGAAAATTTTAAACATGAATTATATTATCTGAAATGTGATTTATTTCTATGGAGATACATTACCCAAAATAAAATGGAGAATAATAAATAGAACATACAGAATTGAGCTATTTTAAAGTAACATATTTTGAAAAAAAAATCTTTCAAGGGAAATGAACTAAAAAGAAGTAAAATTTACATAGGATAAATAAAAATGAATAAGAACATGTTACACTATATGAGGATACCTTAACAAGATCATCAATGTATAAAATTGTTTATAAACACAATATTTAAATCAGTTTGGACCATTTTGTTTAAGGTCTTAACCCAAGGCTCTGAATAGAATTGGTTTCTCAATCATTACCATCATATGGTGAAATAAAATTAAGTCCATAAAAATAGAAAAGGATTATTCAGTATCCATATTTTAGAAAGAAATATATTAAATCAAAGGATGGTTGAATACTAATAATATAGTAACATATTAAATATGAAGAGAAAAATAAAATAATTTTCATCATGTGAAAATTGTGTAAAGTATCATGAAGAGAAATCATTGAAGTTCCTGAGTAATAGTTATAAGTGAATAGATAAAGGTCATCCAAATAATTAATATAAAGAAAACAAAGATAGATATAATATTATGTGCTTAAATAATAATTAAATATGATATTATTTTAGCCAATTTCCCAAGTTCCATGAAAACTTATCAAATAATGGGATAAATGGATAAATACATGCTTATGTGATCAATACATATAATGTTTAATTTCATAATGATTTGGTTTCCAATATATTGAAAATATTCAAAATTTTAAATGGTACTATATTTTATTCTTAATCTTCAAATGATTTAATATCATATATGTTTTCTAAAAAATATTTATATTACCCAAGAACCATACAAAGGGAGTTTGTAGTCAAGTCACCAAGAAGAAATTTCAATGTAACAAGGACATGTCAGTCAATTCCCATTAATGAACTTTAATATTCCTTATTTGTATACTTCATTATTATACATTTGGTTGACTTTTATATAATCCTTGGAATGGACTAGAATTCAATATATATTGGAAAATATTATTGAAAAGATATGGTAATTATGATTTTTTATGAAGATGTGGAATTCCTTGTATTTATAATGAAGACTTAATCATCTATTACATTTAAATATATAGCTCCTAGAGCACTTATAAATGAATGTTTTGTTGAATAAGATGAGAAAAAAACATTGGATGAAAAGGGTAATCATTAAATTGATAATGTAATTATTTTACAGGAATATATTGATATATTTCATGAGGAATATCCAAGAAATATTCCAGATAATGACATTGAGGTTCATATTTATTTAATACCTAATGAAATACGTATATTAAGGACTCCATATAGAATGGACACTATGGAATTTGAGGGGTTTAATAAAAAACAAGAGGATTTGTGTGATAATTGATTTATACACCCTAGTGTTTCACCATAGGGATCCCCTATTCATTTCAAGAATGATGGATCTATGAGGGACTAAAATGTTTGCAGGTAAATTAATGTTATTAGAATGAATAATATATATCATATTCCTCCAATCGATGGATTATTTGATCAACATCACAAATAGATATATTTTTAAATGATTTACCCTGATTCTGGGTATCATAAATTGCATGTAAAGAGGGAATATATTCCAAATATATTATTTCATTCAAGATGTTAACATTATGAGATTATAGTAATGCCTTTTGGAGTGAGTAATTCATAGATAAATTGGTTCAACCTCTAATTGTATGGATCTAATGAATGGATTATTGATGGAATATATTTGTATTTTTATGTTATTTATTAATGTTATCATAGTGTACTCTAAAAGATATGAAGATCGTGATAATCACTTTAGGACCAGTCTTGATAATTATAGAGGAAAATAGTTATATAGAATATTTATCAAGATTTATTGATGGCATTAAAATGTTTTATTTGTGGATTAATTATCTCGAAATATAGAATCTTAGATCATACTATAAAGTCATGGGATGTTAAAGAATTAAATACACCAATAAAACAATCTGAGTTGAAAAGTTTTATTGGTTTTTTTGTTATTATTTTTTATTTGATTGGAATTTTACCAAATTGTATAACCTTTTAACCAAGATTACTCATAAATATTTTTTGTTAAAATAGTTAAATTAATTAAAATAATGTTTTGATGAATTAAAGAAGAGGTTGGCCATTGCTCTGATTTTGAATCTACCCTTATGAAATGATGGATTTGTTATATATAGTGGAGCATCAAAGAAGGTAAAATATTATGACCTTATAAAGAATGATTAATTAATTTCTTATGAATATATATAGTTAAATTCTCATGAATAGAACTAAGATGATGTCAACATGATGTTAAAGTGTTGTATCAAACTAATCTAGGATTTTTATTTCTTACTCCACTACCTCCATGGGAAGGAAAATAAGGTATTGGATTCATTAAGAAGAAAATATCATGGAGTTTTATCCAAAATTATGATTATATGGGATCCTATGTTCATAGATTTACTGAAGATAGATATTGGAAGTATTAAAGATGGGGAAACAACACTCCCTTTTCAAATGATGGTCAGACAATATTTACTAGAAAGGATAAAGAATTTATCATCCTTATTATGATAATCTTAAAATGAAAATTCAATCTATGAATGGTGGTAATTTTAATGAATTTATATATAAATATTTTATTATGAAATTTGGAAAGTTTCAAATGTGTATATTCTTAAGCTGGAAAATATATTATTTGATAATGTTGGTAGCACGAATTTCCCAATTCACTCTATTGTCAACAATTTTCATAAGGTCATAAAAGAATATTTTTTGTTAGATTTTATGAAGTGGGAAATTGTTTGTTAAATATCATGAATCATGGGTTTTCAATAGGATAAGAATGTGAAATTTAATCTAAGAGGCATCATGAAATATTTTTTATTAATGACCACAATAACTAATATCCAGATTTCTTTCCTATAATAATGTATTTAACTATTTATTACCTTGTATGGAAATATATTAAAGATGTTTTAATACATCATATCACACTATAGTCAATTATGTCTGATTATTATCAATGATTGACATCAAAATTTTAGAAATGTCTTTAGAAGAATCTTGATACCAAGATTAATTTTTGATGTACCTATTATACTGAAGTTGATGAAAAGTCCAAAAGGACTAACAAAACATTATAGTACGTGATCACTTGAGTTTTATGGTATGTGGGATCAATATTTTCATTTGGTACAGTTTTAGTATGAAAATATATTCCATTACAATATTCAAATAGCACCATATGGATCATTATATGGAATGTGATTTCATACTCCATCTTATTGGGATGGAGATGGTGAAAGGAATCGTGTAGGGCCAGAAATTTTAGAAAATATAAAAAGGAATTTAATATTTAGAGTCATATTAAGTATCTCAAAGAAAAAAATATTTATACCAACAATATAAAGAAATATTTGAAATTTCATGTGGTAGATGACATTTTCTTGAAAGTATATCCATGGAATGGTGTTCTAATGTTATGTAAAAAAGAAAATAGAGCCCTAAGTACATTAGACATTTTCAAATTATGGAATGAATTGAAAATGTGGAATACCATTTAACAATTCCATTGATCCTATCTATATTATATGATGTTTTCTATATATTATTGTTAAGTAAGTGTAATCTAGACCCAATGTATGTACTCACCTATAAAGATATAGAATTAGAACATGATATATCTTAATTTAAAGATACAATGAAGATTATTGACTCTTGATAACAAGTATTTATGAATTAGATGATTTAAGAAATAAATAAAATCTATAGAAATAAAAAAAATGAAGAATGAAAGAGGTAACATGATGATGTTGTGAAGAAGAACCAACCAAATTTATTTAGAAGATTATATCCTTGAAAGTTTCGAGGATGAAATTTTTGAAGAAGGGAAGAATACAACACGTGATATTAAACTATATTAATTGAACATTATATTTTAATTTAACTATAATTCAATACACGTTTTAGAATTTTATAGAACATAAAATCCAATTTGATAGGATGAATATCGATTTCAAACATACTAGCTGAAAAGTATCATAGAATGAGTTTTTGAAATTTTTCCTTTCAACAACGCATTTTTGAAAAATTAATATTATAATATTTAACAATTCCTTTTTTTCATAGAATAATTTTTATAATTTTTTAATTAACCATGAATTGATTATCAGTTTCATATATATAACAATATGGTTATTTTCATGTAAATGTAGATATTTTTCTGAAAACTATTTTTCAATGCAATATATCTATTCATTTTAATGAATTAAATTAATATTTAAAAATGAATGATTTATATGAAATTTTCATGTTATATAACTAAGTATATGAATTTAAGTCCCAATTATTTTGATTACTATTCATATAGTCAATGTAAGATCATTTTATTCATGGAAAATTCGTTTTTGGAATAATTATTTTTCTTTCTAAATCTACATGTTAATTTTTAAATTAAATTTTATAACTTCTATGAATTAAATTTAAAAGTTTGGAATTTGAATAATTATTATTAGGTAATAATTTAAACATATATTCAATAATAATGAATAGTGAAAACTTTAAAAATTGGTTACTGTGGTCAAGGACAAAAAAAAATTATCTAGGTGTTAATATAAAATGATAAGTGTTAAAATGACCTAAACCCATCCTCAAAAAATTATAAGTGTGCCACTAACATCAATTATAAAATATAACCTCTTACTCTCATATCCTTAAAAATATTGATATATTTTTATTGACCAAATGTTTCCAAAATATCTCCCCAAATCATTTTATACTTTTTAAATGTGTTGGAATTCCTTAAAGACAAACCAATGGCTCCATAGGAAGATACTAAATATAGGTTGATCTAAGATAATGTAATTTCATTAATGATGCACTTTTTTATTACTTTTTTTACCACATTCAATTATGAACTAAAAATTACAATATAATAACACCAGTGTCTCCCATGTACTGATATGTTATTATGTTGGTTTCATAAAATTTATATGTATCCTACTCCATCAATTAAAAAACATCTCTTGTGTGTATGACAGACTAATGCCTTGAGAAAATATGTAAATATTTTTCCAACACCGACACACATAGGAAGTAATAATGATGGAACCCATGAATATATTTGATAATAATGACATGATATTGATAATATAAATTTAATATATCTTCTATATCCTTATATTTTCACCCATTGAAAAATGATAATGTAATTGGTATGTACAAGTGTCATACAGCCTCCACTAAGTAATGTAATTCATTTTCCATGTCCATTTTAAAGAATGATTATAAAAATGTATCTTATAAATAAATATGACCTTTTTAACACATATATAATTTATTATTTGATTAAAACAAAAAGAAATATTTTAGATAATTAAGACATATTTGATGAATTGTAAGTGGGAAAACTAAGTAGCTAACACCCAAAACAATAATAATAATATAATACTGGTGGTGAATGGGTGATAAGATGTTATAAGTGGATCCTAAATGATATTATAAATATTAATCTGGTTTAATTATAAATCATTGGAAATTTTAAAACCATTATTACAATGGTTAAATTATTTTAAACATAGTGGAACCATGAGGTAAGATGCCTTATCTTAATTTCTATTACATTGAGACAAATTTGCTATTATATACCTATTTACTTTAATGTAGTGAATTTAGAATCTTATTTATGTATTTAAAATTAATATATATTTACTCATTATAATAAAAGATTCAATTGATGATACACATTTTATAGAATACAATATAAATGCTTCCAAAGAGGAATAAATTTATTTTATAATCAAATTTTTATGGGGTTTCTTCTATCTTTCATCAATGGGGTCATATAATTTATCCTTTATTAATCAAATATATTTTTATATCCTCTTTATATTTAATATTTTCTTTATTTTTTTAAAACACTTCCTACCTTTATAAATTTAATTAACTAAAAAATTTCTAAAAGAAAAACTAATCTTATTTCTCTTTTCTACTGGGTATAGATTTTTCATATACATATTTTTCACAAATTTTTTTAAAAATGTCCATTTAATTTCCACAGATGATTTATTAAGGAATTTTTCATTATCATGTACTTCTTTAAATATATTGAATGTTTCTTTCTAATGTTTTCTTAAAGGTTCATTTTTTTAGTTTATTTGTAAAAAATAAAAATATCTTTGTGGTTTTCTTTTTTAAATATATGGAATTAACAATCATTCCACCATTGTAACAGTTTTATATTTTTTTTTTCCTTCTTTATATGTTTTAAATAGTTTACCAAATAAAACTCTTTAATGAAAACGTATTTTAGTTTTTTTCATCAATTTTATTTATTCTCCAAAATATATGATTTTTTTTGGAAAATTAATATGCCTATTGAATTGATCTCCAATTAATTTTTAGGTTGTTATATTTCTCTTGAAACATCAACTTTTTTGTGATTTTTTATTTGAAATTTTATTTCTCTTAAATTTAAAAATTATTTTTTTCATGGATATGTTTATTTATTAAATTATAAATTATTTCTCTATATATTGTTTTTCTATGAAATATATTTTATATAAAATGGGTATATTGATATTATGTATCCATTACTCCATATGGATATTTGTCCATAAGTTATATTGTTTATGTATTGAATTGATGATTAAATGTAATGGGAATGAATTCAACATGGATTGATGGATAGGGAATGGTTAATTATATCCCCTTTATGAATCAATAGTCCCATTGAGACAAATTCTCTATTGATATTTACATTTCATACATAAATATGACATCTAAATATATGGATAATCATATGAAAACAAACTCATGTCAGAATCATATGGGTTTAGTGTCTTTGTAATCTTAGAAAAAAACAACTAGTTTATAATTTTTTTAAATTTTCACCTTTTTATCCGGTCATAAATATAACCCTTTTTTGATATATCAAACTTAATATCTTTCTTTGTATCCTGAGGAAAATAAATAGATGAGAATGGTGAATTTAGATGCTCTGTATAAGTAAATAAGGGAGATGTGAATCTAAACATAAATATAATTTTATAATATTATTAACCAGAAATTTGAAAATCATACCCTACATATCAAATATCATAATATTGAGTCATATAATATATCATAACAATTTATAAGTCATGAATCATAAATTAATAACATGGAAAAATATATATAATTGTGCAAAACACAGAATAATAGATAATAATTTCATTAGTAGTAATGGATATTTTAGTATACTGTCATAGTGGAATGTGTTCAATCCTCAAATTTTTCATAGTATTCTATGTTCACTCCCAAGACTACCATAGCAGAAAAATTTCTTTACAGAACCAATTCCACTTCCCATTCCAGTCCATTTTGAACCAACTTCCATCCCCATTCCAATCATGTCTATCTTATGAGATATAATATCACTACACAATGCATTGGAGGGATATATAGGTCAAACCCATTACATAATTAAAACCAAAAGTATGGGTTCCATTGGAATATAAATCTTTCATAACATTATAACCAATGAAAAGAAATTGGTTTTATAAATATTTCATCATAGCATAACCCACAGATAAGAAATGAGTTTCATAAATATCATCATAAAATTAACCTAATAGAATAAGTATAATTTATCATAATATTACCCATATTAAATCATATGTAACATAAAATAATGTAATCTTATATGGAAAATGATTTTTAGCGATCACTTGAAAAAAACCATGGAGGAAAATATACTTACTTTTTATAGAATAGTTTTTGAAATGCCTTACAATTATGTAAGAAAACATTTTCTTTTAAAATAACCTTTTTGTGTTGTAATGTAATATTAAATTTATTAAGGAATCATGACTGTGGGAAAATATACTCTGGATGTATAAGTTAAACAACAATCCATCCATATTTTTTTAGTAAAGTCATAAAGATCCTTTCTCAAAAAATGACGAAAAGATACATTTCAAATCATTTAATAAAAAATTAAAAATGAGTAAAAATACATTAAAAAGTAAGATAAATGTAAAATCATTTTCATTTTTTTTACAAAACATGAAAATGAAAGAAAAGTATATTTTTAAGGGAAACTTTAAAACATATATTTTTAAAAGAAAATAAATTATAAAAATCATACCTTTAAATTGATCATCAATAAACTTAATAGGTTATGTGTATTCACTATAAATATAAATAAAAATGGAAATAAAAAGTATCATATTCAAAATTCAACCCACATATAATCATATCACTATATAATAAATGAAGTAAAAAAAGATATCCCAAAGAATAGAAATGGGGTGAAGAATTACCATACCCCTTTGTAATAAGTCAAATAATATGCCACATAAAAGTAATAATTTTCAAATGAAACAAATAATAAAATTATTTAAATGATATTAGTTATAATATATATCAAATGTAAGTGGTTACAACACACATAAGTAAAAAGTGCTGAATAAGGCATATATCTCACAGAAGAAAAAAGTGAGATGAGAAAACCTTTACCTATTGCTTACTTTTTGTTTTTGCATAAATTAACCTCAAGTATAATGGTTTTAAAATTTTTATTAACTAGTTACATAACTATATTCAAATTTATAATACCCTGTTTTATTATTTTATAAAATATCATGACAAATTCAGTAATAGTATTTCATTATTTTCAAGGTTTTAAGTGGGATTGTTTCATTGTTTCATGATTGGTAAAATTGTCAATAATTATGTATCTCCATTTAAAATGATATTAAAATTAAATATGTGGAATGAAATTTTATTAATTAGCTTATATATGTATAAATTGTCCAATACGTCATTTTTGTCATACATTATGTTGATTCATTAGATAAAATGTTCATGATAAATGATTATTTTATTTTAGTGTTTTTTTACAAACATCATGAACTAGATTGTTGTATTTAATATTATGAGTATAAATTTTTTATAACATAAAATTTGATATAATATACTAATTATATTTTTATTTTAAAAATAATATTTTTATGTCTATTCATGAAGGTGGTAATGAAAAATGAATGTAACGTTATTCACGGAGGCCATTAACCAGCATAATTTGGATAATAGTTTTGTTTCGTTGAATAAGAGGGGATAATAAAAGGGATGGATATGAGATATTACATTAGAAACATAATATTAAATTACTTACATGATTATGTAATTATTATTTCTTGATTTATGATGTATATGATTAGATATTAGAAGAAGAAAAGAAAATAAGAGAGTTGTTTTGAAGAAATTGACTCATGAATATATCCTCATTGAGAGACCCTTGAGAAGCTTGGTTTTTTTATTTTAGTGATATCATAAGAACTATGGTGTGGGGATAGTAATTAGGATAAGTTTGGGTATATATTTTGGTAGATTCATGGATTTTTTTTTGAAATGGGGGGTTGAGGGGTGGTATTCATTCTTTTGGAGAGGTCAGTGTAACTAATTAAAAGTATGAATATTTTATATGTCAAGACAAACACATTGAAGTGGAATTAAATTAAAAGACCTTATGATGAAATTAATACTTTATATTATATTTAGGTTCTATCCGCACCACAAAAATCTATTAAATGTTGTATTTTTTAGGTTTTTTTTGCCGTGACATTTTTACCTTTAACATGATTCATTTTTGTTACCTATATCGTGGTAAATAATTTTATTAAAATGGTAATTTTTTTTATTATTAATAAATATTGTGACCTTATAAAATAAGTTTTAACTCTAGATTCCATATATGGAATCCATTTTAAGACAAATTAATTTACATAATTTTTTAAATTCTTTTTAAAATTAATCTTGTAGAAATAATGAAAAATTCAGGTTTTAAAGTGAAATGTTCAAAAGTTATATTTTTTTATATCTATTTTCAATGTTAAATTGATTAAAATGTCATAAATTGGATTTATTAATGCATAATTTAAATAATTCGTCTTTAAGAACAATTTAATAGAAAATTTATTTTATAAATATATTAATCAAAATGGATGTTTTCAATAAAAATGTAGTATTTTTCAATATTCACCAAAAATAAAACTTATCAGAAAAATAAAAAAATCTCCCTAATATAATTTTCATTTTTCGATTTCAAAATTGAGTTTTAGTTTTTCCAATAATATTTATATATTTTTCAACATTTAGATTGAATATAGGTGGGCTATACAATGGCGACGAATTGTCTTTCTAAGAAATATTTCTTTTTATACATAAAATTTGATTATATTATTATCATAAGAATGTAAAATTTATTATATGAATTAAAAAAATAGTGAATATATAACATAATTTTTCAATTATTATCAATCACAAATAGTGATTAATTTAATTTATTAGGAAAAATTCCATTATTAGAATAAAAAATATTTCATTATAAATACACATCCATTATGTTTAATCATTTATTATTATAATTTATAATTAATTTTTAACCAATTAATTTAATTTATATAAATATTACAAGTGTATTTTATAATTTAGCTAAACTCGTTCATTTTAGCTATTCCAATGGCTGGATTTTAATGGTTGTGTTAAAATAATTATATTTTGAGGTTTGTTTAAGATGGGTGTTTTTTGAAAGTTATGTTATCAAAGAGATTAAATTTATTTGAAAATATATAAATACTGTATAATCTTGGGGTGTAAAATTATACCCCCTTAACTTGAATTACTCCCATTTAATTTTTTACTCAGATGTAAACAAATGAGGATACTTATACATCATCATATTCTCAGGTTCTAAAATAAGTTATAAAAAACGTTAACTAGGTGAGTGGTCTTGTTTCATAGAATTTTATCTCTGCAGTCTCAAATTTTTACTAGTTGTTCATTATACGAAAGATCTTTCTTGAGAAGTATTAACTTTGAGTTTAGTATATGTGATGGATCATGTCTATACTTCCTCAGGAGAGATACATGGAACACATCACGAACATGAGAGATATTTTATAGTAGATACAATCGCTAAGATACAATCTTAATATTATCAATAATTTTTTAAAAAAATTCATCTTCACAATTTGAAAAAATTCTTGAAAATAATATATAGAAGTTTCAAAAATTTCTTATTGGAAACCCTCATCAAAAAAGGGTTCAATACAACAGACCCTTAAAAAGAGGAAATGTAAGAGGAGATTCTCACCACATAACTATGGTACTGGTTATGAGAAAATTAGTGTAATATTAAAACATTGAAATGGAAGAGAATAATTAACATCATGTTCTAATTGATAATGATATATAACAAGGTCCTTAAAATATTAATGACTAAATAAATATAGAATAAATATGTCAGAAAAGGGTCATTGATATAATTATAAATGATGATAATAGGAAAACATTTTATTTCAAAATCATCTGAGAAAATATACATACTTGATTTCATCTCATAATTACAATCCCACTCTTTGTTGTGACTTCATTTATTATTTCAAGGAATTAAGTAGATGTTTTAATACCTACAGAGCTAGTCGATTGTAAGATCCATAATGGGATGATAAGTGATTCCTTCTTCCTCTAGTTATCATCATGAAAAAATTGGTTCTCTTAGGTTATTCAATATGCATAAATATTTATTTGGTTAAGTAACACATTAATCTCTAAAACCTTTTCAAAAGGTCAATGTAAACAATTTTATAAATGGATAACCATATAAAGCCTCCAAAAATTTTAAAATCCAAAACATTTGAATGAATATTAGTAAATTTATAAAATCAAATTATCCATAATATCCTTAACTAAATAATGTACATCTTTATTTTCACACACCAAATATATGAATATCATTATAAATTATTCTTATAAAACATGGTAATAACTTGAATTGCAATAAAGTGTCTATAAAAAATTCTATAGTTTTAATTCTAACTCTTTCCTTATACCATAATTCAAAAAAAATATCAATCCCTAAAATGCTTTTTCATCATATTACTAATCAGTTATAATGTAAATAAAAATCATCACCTTATCTCGTTATTATCCCCTCACCATGCACATTTTAAGGGTTTTCATTTCCTTAATTACATGTTATAAAAAAAATTACCTTATTTTTAAATCACTTTTACATTCAATCAACATTATAAAACATATAATTTCAAATCCATAAGGTAACACTATAGTTGACCCATCCTTATATGTTTCATTATTCCATTGTAACATAATTTTACTCCCAAAACATTATTCATTATTTATAGAAGACTATAAATAATTCTACAACATATTTTTCAAACACCATATATACAATAGTTATCAAATGATATTTTAATTTATCTTTATCCCTAAGAGGTTGTTGATGTCAATCATCATTTCTCACCCTTGGGTTTGTCATTGATTAGAATAATACCTATCTTCATATACATGAAGAGTTGATGTGTGGGAGTGTATTCCATGAATCATTCACATTATTACCATTACATCGGTAGTAAAATTACATATGACCTTCTTTCTAACACATAAAACATTAACATTCTCCTTCGTAAAATTTCCTCCATATTCCCTAACACAGTTTGACCATAATGAAATTAAAATCTACCTCCCCATTATTTTTGAGAGATTCATTTTAATTATATCTTTATTTTATTATCATAACCATAAGAATGGTGGGGATAGTTAATCACTCTTTTTATTAGAAGAATATGATTAAGGAACTTACTAAAAAATAGGATCTGGAACTCAGCTCAATCCATAGAGTAAATTTTATCTTGATTCCTTGTGGTCATAATAATGTTACACAACTAATTTGCTTATACTTCCAAGAGATAAGATCCTAACATTACTTTTTCAATATAAGAATAGTGATGAATGAAAAATTTTTATTCTGTGGAACATATACATTTCTCAACAACATGTGTATCTAGTGTTACACTAAAAGAATGTGGATGTTCTTTAATAATGATTCATGAAAATGTTGTTCCCTCCTTTGATCATTTGGAATATCAGTGTGATTTGTTTCTTGATAAGGTTTTCTGGTCGCTAAAATCTGGGTTTTCATTCCATCTTCGATAAAATTTGGTTTCTCATGAGGAATGTCATTTAATTTTTCTTTCATTACATTTTAGCATGCTTACTTTAGGTATCATCCAATAAATTAAACGAGAAATAAAAGTCTGAGAAACACAAATCATAATAATAAAACCACATAATAAAAATTTATTATATGACACCATAGGTTTAACATAGTTTATTAATGATCTTTACCAAAGCAATATGATTATGAAGTAGACATATAATTATGGTTCTAATAAGGTTTTACCCATACTAGTTCATAATGGTTAACTAAAATTGTTGATCTAATACAAACTACATAGAACCACACTTTTCATATATGGATATAGTATATAAATATATGGATATTCATATTAAAATAAACCCACACAAAAATCATATGTGTTTAATGTATTAGGAAACATGGAAACAAATACAACTAGTTCATAAAATTTATAAATATTCCCCCTCGTATTCCTTCTTAACCAAAACCATTTTATGACATATCAATCTTGATGACATTATTTGTATCCTAAGGAAAATAAACACAATAGAAGGGTGATCTCAAATGCCTGGTAAGGGTAAAAAATGGATATTTGTATTAAAACATAAAAATAAGGTTATAATAATATGAACACAACATATGAATATCATATGATTTATATCAAGTATCATAATATAAATACATACAATAAATTATCAAAATTCAAAAAACATGAATCATAAAATAATTACTTGGCATAAAATATAGAACAGTAAAAACATAAAAGCATTGAAAAAAATTTCATTCATATTCAATTATATTTTCAAAAAATATAATAGTGTAATGGGTTCACTCCCCAAAAACATTATATTAGTCTAACTTCACTCCCATGACTATCATGGAAGACAAAGTCCTTTACTGAACCAGTTTCACTTCTTGTTCCAGTCCAACAACAACCAAGTTCAATCCCCATTCCAATACTGTCTACCTCATGATATATAATATCATTACCCATTGAATTGGCGGTAGATATTGTCCCCACCCATAATGTAAAGAAAAAAACATACATGTTCCACAATAATAAAAACCAGTCATCTTGTTAGAACCCATGAAAAAAACCTAGTTGCATGAACATTTCATCACAACATAACCCATTGAAATGATATGGGTTTAAAAAATATAATCACAAAAAAATTAAAATAAAAAGGATATTTTCTTTGAATAATATCCTTATTAAAGAAAATGAAATATAAAATATTGTTATTATAGATGGAAAATATTTTTGATAGATCACTTGAAACAATTATTGAGAAAATATCATTTCCCTTTTGAAAAAATAATTTAATGTCATGAGATTAAAAAAGAAAATTTATTCATTGAATATATACATATAATATTTCAAATTAATCTTGAAGTAATTAATGTTTCATTTTGGAATTAAAATCAACTCATGAAGAGTAAGTTAAAAAAATATTTGTTCTCTATTTTGTTTTTGAAAAGTCATAATGAACCTTGCTTATAAAATGAAACAAAATCTATTAAAACTGTTTTGTAAAAATTTAAGCCAGAGTAAAAAGTATTTAAAAATTATTTTATAATATTAAAAACATTTTTATATTCAATTTTAGAAAAAATGGACATTGAAGAAAACGATATATTTAAGGGAAACATTAAAAAGATAGTTTTTAGATGAAAATACCTTATAAATTTCATACATGGAATTGAGAATTAATAGAATTTATTTATTATAGGTATTAAATATAAATTCAAATGAAAAAAAATTAAATAGAAAATAATTTATCCAAAATTCTACCATCACATAATCATATCATGATATAATCAATGATGTTTAAGGTCATCCCAATGAATGAAAAATGGGTGAAGAACTCTCTTACAGCTTTGTAATCAGCTAATCGTATGCCCCATAAAGGTCATAATTATAAAATGAAACATTTAGTAACATTATTATATTTATATTTATGATATTTTATATATAATTTTAGTAGATATTTTACATAAAATAAATTATTTGTGAATAAGACATATATCTCACAGAAGAAAAAAGTGAGATAAGGAAACCCTAACATCTTGCTTACCATTAGTCCTTTCATACATTAACCTATAGTATAATGGTTTAAATACCATCATTAAATAATTTATAAGAATTATTCATATATATAATACCTTTTGTAATGATTTTATAACATAGAATGACCCATGAATTAATAATATTTCATTATTTTCATTGTTATGGGTGTGTTTATTTTATGGTTTCATGATCAGTTCTTTTGGGTATAATTTTGGTTGTTACTATAAAATGGGATTATAACTCTAAAAGTGGAATTAAATAGTATTAATTCACTAATATAATTATAAATTTTCCCTTATATTTTTTTTATTTATTACATGGGTATGATTCATTAGATAAAAAGTTAATTATAAATGATTAGTTTATATTAGTTTTTTCAGAACATCATGAACTAGTTCATTTTATTTACTATTATGTGTATATATTAGTTATATAACATGGAATTGGATATTATATACTTATTAAAATATTATTTAACTATAATAATATTTTTATGGCCAACCATGAAGGTGGTAATAAGAAAAAAACAAAACATTATTCGCGAAGGTGAATAATTAGCATAATTTGGACAATAGTTTAATTCCTCTGAATGAGAGGAGGTAATAATAGAGATGGATATGAGATATTCAATTAGAAACATAATATTCCAGTATTTACATGAGTATATAATTATTATTCATTTAATTATGAAGTTTATTAGGGGAATGTAGAATAATAAAATAAAATAAGAGAGGTGTTTTGATAAAATTTCATTTTGAATATCACCTCTTTGAGAGACCCTTGAGGACCATGGATATTGAATTTTGTTTAGAATAGTAGAACTATGAAGTTGGGAGAGTGCATAGGAAAGGTTTTGGTATATATTTTATTATAATAAAGTATTATGGGTTGAAAAGGGTCATTGAGGGGTGTTATTTATACTTTAGGATAGATGGGTGTAAGTGATTAAAATAATGAATATTTTACATTTAAATAAAACCTCATTAAGGTGGCATTAAATTCCATGAATTTTTCGATAAATTAATATTTTATATGTTAGTTAGGGTTTACACACACCTCATCAAACCATTAAATGTTGTTATTTTTTGTATTTTAATCCTTAATATTTTTCACTTTAAGATGATTCATTTTTTATCCTATTCCACAGTAAATAATTGTTTTACCAAGGTAAATTTTATTTATGAATAAATTAAAGTATTTTTATTTATTCACCAAAAAAATGAAACATATTAGAAAAATACCAAACAATCAGTGTAAGATAATCATGATATTTCAATTTCAAAAATTAAATTTATTTTTTAAAATAAAACATATAAAAGTGTCAAAATATATATTTAAATTTGGTGTTCCATCAAAAGGATAAAAATTTTATTTTAGTAAAATATTCCTTTTATGCATAAATTTTTATTTTATTCTTATATTAATAAAATTGAAAATATTTAATTAATTTAAAATAATTAATGAATATATAATATATATATTTTATTATTAGCATACACTAATAGTTATTAATTTAATTTATTATAATAAAATTCCATTATGAGCATAAAAATTAGTTTTTTTATTAAAACAAATCCATTATGTTTAATTAGTTATTTTTTCATTTCAAATATAATAATGAAAATTAATTCAATTATTAATCATGTGAAAAATATATTTTGTAATTTAAGTAATTTCATTCATTTCTTTTATTCTAATTGTTATTTTATAATGGTTGAGTTAAAATAATATTATTTTGAGTTTTGTATAATGTAGTTATTTTGTGAAAACTAAACAATAGAAAAAAGATTACATTTATGTAAGAAAAGAGACATAACATAAAATCAAGGGGTTTTACAAACTATTTGGAAAATAATTATTAAATAGGTTTTCAATGTATACCTACCACTCGATTAAACTATATTGGTGGAGGGCCTTAATGAAAAATAAATCATGATTTCTGAGACCATGACATATAATATTATATTATTCATTCATTACTAATTTTGTAATTATTATCCATGAAATTAATTTGTTGATATTTTCTCAGGATTCATTTCATGCCTGATTTATTGATTAAATGTACTATATTTTCATTTATCTACCATTCCATATTAATTATGCCTTATTTACTCATGATCCATTAAACTGTACATGATATTTATTAATCCCTTTAGCTCACCCATAATTTTATTTGTTTACCCATGATAATAATAGAAAATCTAGCAATTATTTTCATAAATTCATAAATTTTTCATTTTTGTGTTTTAAATTTTATTTCTATCTTATTAAGGGAAGAAATTTTAGAATATAGTTCCTCATGAATAGTAAAAAATCCTATCCTTTGTGATGTAATCCCTTGTATCTTACGAAAATTTAATAATATAGGCACCCACACTTTTTTATTTTAGTGGGGGTTGTTTTAAGGATGGCCTATAGAGATAATTCCATTATATATTCTTTCGTACCTATAAGAACACTTCTATCAGGATAGAATTGTATATTATCAGATAATTTGCTGTAGAAACTCTCTCAAGGTATAGTGAATAGTTCAAGATGTTTTGTTACAGTTAATTATATCAACATATAGTGGATAAGATCATTCTATAGTTCTTTTTCAAATGATTTATGTACAATTATAGTAACATTCTATATGAGTCTTCTAGAGGATCTATTGAGAACCACACTTTACATACATTAACAATACACAAAAAATTTGTAATACTTGAATCATTATACAAAGATATGTATGAAGACTGTATAGGCCTAGTGCCTCTGGAAACATGGAAACCAAAACACATCTCCATAATTGAGATACATTATCTCCCACTAGGTTCTCCTTGAATAGAACCCTTATTTGGAACATAAAACATAATACATATATTCATAACCTATGGTAAGAAACATAAAAAGGGGTGATCTCAAATACCCATTAATGGTAATAAAGGTAGATATGTAAGAATAATCATGACCATAATGGTGTGAGAACATGATCCTTAAAATAGAAGATCATACCCTTCATATGAAAGATCATAAACATGAATCATCAAAAAAATGGTGGTAGTTCATAATACATGAATCATATGGAAATAAAGAACATAATCCATGAAAGAAAAACATAGGAATAAAACATGGAATTATGGAAGACACATAATCATATAATATTATTTCCATAGAATCCAAAGAATCGCTTCCAAGACCATCTTGGTGGTATGGGTTCACTCCCCACACCATATTGGTTGTCATAGTTCACTCCCATGAGCATCTTAGTAGCCTGAGTTCACTCATTATACCATATTGGTAGTCATGGTTCACATCCATGGCCATATTAGTAGTCAAGGTTTATTCACAACACCATCTTATTCTATCTCATGATATATTAATATTTACCTAATGCATTGGAGGGAGATATAGGTCCCATCTATCTCACAATTAAATCATACATACAAGTTCCACAATATCATAAATAATCAAATCATTAACCATGAAATGAAATGGGTATTATAAAAAATTAATTGTATCACAACTTATGGAAAAGTACAAGTTTCATAATCATTTCATCAAAATCATAACCCATGAAAGATAAACCGGTTTTGAAAACATATAACCCAAGAAAGATAAACGGTATTCATATAGATCATGCCATAAAAACATAATGAATTCAGATAAATAATATGATTGAAAAAAATGAAAAATTTCCCCATAAAGGCAAGAGTGACACCAATAGATGTTATCTTATATAAAAAATAATTATTAAATATATTTTAAAAACATTTCTTGTGGAAAATATCCTTTATGCATTAAAAAATTATTTTAAGTCATAAAAAAAATTTAGAACCTTTTTCTTTTAAAATATATAAGAAAACTCTTAATGGAAGCATTGAAAACCACAAAAAATTTCTTAAAATTACATTTCCTTAAAAATGGGCTTCAAATATCATTTGAAAACATTTTTTAAAACATAGTTTTCGAATACAATAGATTTCTGATTGGAGAGAGGGACGGTCAGATTTTACATGAAAGTGTTGTCTTAAGTACAAAAGAGTGTAAAATAGTACTAATACATAGATATATATTCAATAAATATAGAAGGAAACTCATTATAATTCTTGACATATGGATCACAAGATATCAATAAAGGAAGCATAAACATAAGCATTCTAGAAAAGCGATGGGATTGTTTCCATAAGATCATATCATGTGGAAAATTAGGACCATACAATCCATATAAGAAAAAGAAACTACATGAAGATTATAATAGAAATAAATTAATTATAGTCATGATATAATATATATATATAATGGATGTATATACACCCCAATAACAATCAAGGTTCGTGAAAAAACATGAGTTTTAAGAAGGAAAATTGAAACAAAACAATTTTACCGATTTGGTAACTTTGGAAACATAAATTAAATTAAATAAAGATCATAAAATTGATAAGTTAATATCCATATATTTAATTATAATATACATATAATACATTAATTGGAAGTCCATACACTATAAAAAGTAATGGGTGTTGAGTAAATCTTGTATCTCACAGAAATAAAAAGTGAGATGAAATCACCTTACATTGTGTCTTAACTCTCGTCATATTCATTCAAACCACCTGTATAATAAATAATAATTTATTATAAATATTTTACAGAACAAAATTCTTAAATTTGATACCATATATGGTTTTATCACAACTTTATATTACACTCTTTTTAGTCATACTTTCTCAAACAAAATTATTGTATTTACACCACATAGAAAGTAAAAAAGATATTCGTTGAAATATGAATAAAAAAATCATAAAGTCATAATAAAAATAATATATAAGATATATAAAAATATTTTCAATCATAATATCTACATTGAGAGGTGATACTGGAAAAATGAACAATCGTAGTTTTTTGAGGTGGTTCTTATCCGTACATGTAAATATTACATTCATTACCCCATGGAGGTGTGTGTAACTGTAAGATGAACCCATAAAATAACAAAATATTTGTATATTTGTGATAATTTTTTTGTTATACAATAATACAATAATTAAATATTATGGGTGGGGAATGATAATAAATGAATGGAGCTTGAGAGAAGTTGTTACCTCTAATTAGATAACTCCTTTTTGTTTATGCCAAAAGGATTCATTGGAAGACATTATTCCCAGAGAGGGGATTAAAGTAGAAAGGAATGGATTTTGGGAAGTTTATTGGATAGATCATTTCAGAACCTATGTGTTTTAAGAGGTGTGAAAAAGAGGGAGTGGTGGTTTCATTTATATGGATGGGAAATAACTCACTTTGTATTTTAGAAACAAGTTAGGTGTACACACATTTTTACTTAAAAAAATAAATACCAAACAAAACAAACACACTAATTAAAGGATAATGTCAATATTATTTCTATACAATGGGATTTGGACATGTTTCTATGTTTTTAGCTCTTAAATTTATGGTTTAGTCTTTAGTTAAGCTTAATTTAACCTTAATCAATGTAATTAATTTTAATTAATTTAACTAATATTTTTGGTAAAAAAATTATGTTGATCATATTAGATGTTATAAATTATGATTATTTAAAATATGGAATTCATTTTTACATATTCCAATTATATAAGTGAAAAAAATTAATTTATTATTAATATAGTTGCAAGGTTGACAATGCGGGGTTTTAAAGTAAAAATGATCAAAAGTTTGATATGTTTTTATATCCTATTTCAAAGTGAAATTCGTTTCTATCAACCAAGGTTAATTAATTGATAAAAATATAATATATTTAATAATTTAAAAAATTGAATATAATTTATCATTATAAATAAGTTAGATGAAAATGCAGTATTGAATTAAAATTTTCATTTTTTACTATTCATCCTAAAAATTATGTTTCTCAGAAAAATCCAAAACAATTTCTTTTTGGTAATTTAAAAATTATAAATTCAGAAATTAATTTTATTATTATAAAATAAAAATCCTCAATGTCTCTAAAATTGATTTTATTTTTTTCATAGAAGGACATTAAAATCTATTCATTCTAGAAAACATTATTTTTAAACATAAAAAAAGACAATACCAAAAATCATATTATTCATTATCAATATTTTTTATTCATATAAAAAATTATAAAAAAATTTGGAAAATAATTTATTACTATTAATATAACTATGTTTAATTTCTATGTCATAATTATCTGATTTAAATAATTATAACAATAAAATGATATTTTTTTAGAAACATCAGTGTTGTGTGTAACGTACACCAAGTCGATGATTTTTATGCCATGTTGAAATTAAGTTTTCTAAGTTTTTACTATGAAAAATTTATGTTTGACTTGGTCAATTGAAATAATTAAATGAAAATTTAATTTATTTGAAAAAAATTCTTTAAAAACTCGGGGTGCTACATTCTATCCCCCCATAAAATTATATTTTCCCTTGAGTTTTTCACTCAGGTAAAAACAAATGATGGTAATTCTTCTTACCATATCCTTATGTTCCCATGTAGCTTCATCCGACTTCTTATTTATCCACAAAACATTGAATTGGTGAGTGTTCCTGTTTCTAAGAATTTTATCTGATCGGTCAAAAATTTCAACTTTTTTTTCTTCATAAGACAGATCCTACTCCACCGGTATGTCATCTGAGCTTAGTACATATGAAGGGTCAGGTATATACTTCTTCATGAGTGATACATAGAACAAATCAGGGATTAGTTTCCAATTCTCCTGGAATATTATAACCTTCTTCCTGGTTTATATTCATAGAAACACCTTTTCAATAAATTCAAATTACACATTGTGCAGACAGTTATCAGCTTATGTTTTCTTCTGACTTTGAGCATCCTTGATATGTGGATGAATCATTCTAACCTTATAAACAATTTCTTCATGAATATCAGATCCCAATTGATTTCATTATCTAACTTCATCCCAAAAAAATATTTCTCAACATTTATTTTTGTAAATTACTTCATAATGTGGAATCTTAATTCTTGAGTTAAATCTATTTTTTAATAAAACCCAACTAGAGAAATGTGTTGATCAAAACCACATTTGATATCTAGATAATATGATTTCAACATATCCTCTAGGGTTTGAATTTTTCCTTCCGACTGACCATATCTCGGAGGATGATATTTAGTGTTGAAACTCAATTCTATATCATGTTCTTGCTAAAGACTTCTCTAAAACATTGAAGAAGACATAGGATCTCAATCTGATATAAAAGAATGTGGTACTCTATGCAACCATAACACTTCCTTAATGCAAACCCTGAAAAGCTAGTCTAGAGAAAAGTTTTCTCTTATACCGATGATGTGTGTATACTTATTTAGACAATTGACTACCCCCATATATAATTAAACCCTTTAGAGGTTTTGGGGAGTACAACAAAAATATCCATAGTGATGATCTCCCATTTCTGTACTGGTATGGGTAATGGATAAAATGTCCCCTTGGACATTTTACATTCACCCTTAACTTGTTGGAATAACAAGAATCGTGATACAAACTCAACAATATATCTCTTCATGTCATCCCATTAGAACAATTCTTTCAAGTCCCTATACATATTCATACTTCCAAGATAAATCGAGAATGAAGAAATTTGAGCTTCTTCTAACAACTCTATCTTCAAATATGGTATGGAAGGAAAACATACATGATTCCTAAACCATATCATTCCATCTTGATCAAGGTTAAACCCAATTATATTTATGAAATTATTTAACAAGTCTTCATATTCCTTCTACACCTCCTTAATCTTCAATAGGATATACGGTTGAACATTCTATTGATAAAGATAATATTTTTTCATTCCTTAAAATTTTATTGATCTATCCATTAAAAATCCAAAAATAATTGATCTTTTGTAATACTCATCAAGAATAAGCTAGCATGATCCTTCCAACTCAAACCATCCTCCCCCTGTTCACTTTTTATGGTGGTAATGTATTAATAAGTCATAATCCTTTATCAACTCTAACAATCTTCTCTATTTCATGTTCAACTCCATCTGTTTGAATATATATTTCTTAATTTTAGGATCAGTACATATATCAAACTTTTCTCCATAATAATAATACTTACATATCTTTATTGTAAAAATATCACTGCTAACTCTAAATCATTAGTTGGGTAATTTTTCTCATTAATAATCAATTGTCATGATGCATAAGAAATAAAAATATCAATATGTGTAAGAACACATAAAAATCATTTCATAGGTGCATCACTATAGATTAAAAACCCATATCCACTATAGTGTAATGTAATAATAGGTTCACTGAATAAACTTATCTTCAGTTTCTTGAAATATTACTCACATTCCTCTATCTAGAGGGACTTGAATCCCTACCAAGTTATCATGGTTAAAGGATTATATAGTCGTGAGAAATTATCCACAAACAATTAATAATATCTAGAGAAACCATGAAAACTACAAATCTCAGTAACTATGGTAGGTCTGGGCCAGCATTCAATAGCCTCTTTCTTTGAAGGATCTATTACTACACCATCTCTTGAGATTATGTGACCCAAAAATGAAACCTTTTGAAGCCAAAATTCTCACTTTTTAACTTCTCAAATAGTTTATCCTTCCTTAGGGTCTATTATACAATTATCATGTTATCTTTATACACTTCTTATCTATTTGAATAGATAGGATTATCATCTATAAAGACTACCAAAAACTGATTGAGGTAATCTATAAAGACTATATTTATTAAATCTATGAAAAATTTAAGGGAATTGGTTTAACCAAAAGGCATCACTATATATTCTTAATGTACATAACTTCTATAAAATGACATCTTGGGTATATCCTCTTTCATACCTTGAATTAATGATATCAATAATTAAGGTCAATCATGGAGAGCTATTAAGCTCTGTGTAGTTGATCAAACAAGTCATCAATATGGGAGATAGGATACTTATTCATGATTGTGATCTAGTTTAACATCTGATGATAAATGCAGAGTCACATTGACGCATTTTTATTTTTCAAAAAAAGGACCATTGGACCCCAAGGTGACACACTTGGCTGAATTAATCTCTTATAAATTTCTTCTTAAAGTTTATTCTCCAATTATTACAACACAATTTGATTAATCTAATATGGAGTCCTTGAAATTGGTGTGGAACCAGGTATGGGTTATTTTTAGAACTTAACTTCACATTTTTGTGGAAGGCTAGGAAACTCTTTAGTAAATACAACCACGAAATCTGGAACAATATGCATATTATTGAGGTTGATTCTCTCCCCAAACATTTGAGATATACAACCCTTCTGAATGGGAATTAAGACACAAACAATAAATGTAATATCCATATGAAGTTTACATTAATCATCACAATGAAGGATGATCATTGGTGGATTTTAAATATCCAAATTTACTTCCCTCCCTCGAAAATTGATGTTTCATTTATGTAGAGATAGTCAATATAATACTAAGATGACAAAACATTTAACAAAAAGAAGAATGAAATGATTTTCAGGAAGCACATTCTGAAAAACTTCAATTAGAGAGGAATCACTGACTTGATATGAAATCACCATTACATTAGAGGTTTTAAATTATGATTCAACATCCAATTGTTTTGGTGGAATGCTACCATCCTTAGAAAATTCATTAGATATGAAAAGGTGGGTAGATATAGAATCCAATATGACATTAGAAATTCTAGAGAGGATGGTAAGTGTACCTTTCATCACATCGTTAGCACACCCATAATCGAAAATACTGATTTCATTAAATTTCCCCTTTTCCATCATCTTAATAGGATACTAACATTTAATATAATCACCAGACCATGTGTTTGGTTAGTGGTTGGAATAATTTAAATTCAACATTCAACTGTAGCAATGAATCGTGAGAGGTTCATTATGTGCTTATTTTTCCCCATTCACAACGTTTTCAAACTTATTCCCATCACTTCAGCAATAAAATGCTTGATGGACTTACCTTCAACACATAAATAATTTATTTGACCCATTAAGGTAATTTCCTCTATGCTTATTCTAACACATATATCATATAGGGAGGCACATATTCTTCTCTTTAGGGTTTTTATATTTTTCTTTAAACTCGATATTCCTATTCATTCCAAAACCATGAAATTGATATGTTACTACAACCTCCATTTCAAACATAATTTTACCACTCAAAATATCTTCATAGTTACTAAGTTATCTTATTTCCAACTCCCTTATGTTACTTTTCTTTAAGCCACTGAAGAACCTATCAATATTACTTTCTTGTTTGATGATAATTCTTGATGAATACCTAACAACTCTCAAGAAATTAAACTCAAAGTTACCAACAGATTCACCATCCCTCTAATTCAAATCAAGGAACACTTTCTCTGTATTTATATATATAATCCAAGGAAATTACTTATTGAAAAATAAGTTCTTTAACTTTTCACAATCCATTGATTAAATCTCATCTTTTTGCCTCGTATTCTTGATTAGAGTCAACAAATAGTCTACTTATCCTTTTAATATATAAACAACAAGATTGGAATTCTCATGCTCTGAACACTATAGAATAGAGAATATCTTCCAAGTAGTACAAATCTATTGTTCAGAAACATGTGGATTATATGAACCTTTAAAAGAAGGTGAATGTTGCCTCATGAAAGACTCAACATATTGTTGTTCCCACATTTTCTCATTTGGATGTCCTCCATGATTCATGGCGTGAGAAAGATTTGTGAGCATAGAAATGTGGTTTTTTATTCCAGGTCCCATAGAATTTGGTTTCTCAGGTGCACAATCATTGAATTTTCTATCTTAATCACCATTAATAAAGTTCCTTCGGGTTCCATCCATTGACAAAAACCAACAATCATAGAGTAAGAAACAATTATCATAGTGAGGCACCACATAATCATGAAAAGTCACTTATAGGAGGTCTAAATCATAAAAAATTCCTTAATCTATGAAACCTTATGTTTATAAATGTTTTTTCAGTGGAATAAAATATTTAAATCAATCCTGATGGTTTTTTACAAGGTTTTCAATTTCCAAAGCTTATCCCATATGATTGTCAAACTAGGTGTGCAGAATGGTCCGTTTTTGTGTACCTGATTACCCCAAGTCAAGCCTGAAACATATTTTTAGAGTTCTTAAACCTAGTTACATTCATTCTAGATCTACATACAGTTTTATTATCTAATGTGGGGTGTAATTATAAGAAACCACTCACTATATCTTCTACAAAATTTCTAGAATATTTTCCAATTATTTTCATTATCCTAAGACTTATCCCAAGAGATATACTAAGGGTTATCACTAAGATTTTATCATCCTATATTCAAAAGGTTAACTAATAAATTTCTCTAATATCTTCCCTAGAAACACTCAGTTTCCATACATTAACATTGCATAAAAGTTTCTGAATACTTAAAACATTTTACAAACAGATACCTAAATATCGTACTAGTTTAGTGCCTTTGGAAACAAGGAAACATAAACACTGCTACATAAGTGAGATAAATTATATCCCACTAGGTTCTTATTCACATGAATCTTTCTTATACACATCAAATATAATACATATATTCATAACATGGGGTATGAAACATAAAAAGGGGTGAGCTCAAATGCTCAGGAATGGTAAACAAGAAACATTTGTAAGAATAATCATTAGCATAATGTTATGATAACATGATCTTGAATATATAAGATCATACACTTCATGTAAAAGATTATATAAATGAATTATAGAAAAAATATTTTTAGTTCATAATACATGAATCATTAGGAAATAAAGAACATAATCTACTAACCATATTGGTAGTATGGTTTGACTCTCTATACTATATTGGAGTCATGGTTTACTCCCATGGTTATCCGTGTAGCATAAGATCACTCCTCTAACCATCATGGTAGTCATGGTTCACTCCCATGTCCATCTTAATAATAAAGGTTCATTCCCAAGACCATATTAGTCTATATCATGAGATATAAATCTTTACCCAATGCGTTGGAGGGAGATATAGGTCTCACCCATCTCATAATGAAATCATACATACATGTTCCATATGATCATAAATAATCACATCATAACGCATGAAATAAAATGGTTATTATAAAAATGTAATCGTATCATTACCTGTGAAAAAAGATACATTTCATAATCATTTCATCAAAAGAATAAACTGTGAAAGAGAAATGGGTTTCAAAGTAATATAACCCATGAAAGATAAATTGTTTTTATAGATATCATTCCTTAAAAACATAATCCATTTAAAGAATGAATATGAATAAAAATATTGAACAATTTCCCTATAAAGTCATGAGTAACAACAAAGGTAGAGTCATTGAGATCTCTATGCCAAGCGCTAATGATATTGTGGTCCCCAATCCTTCCTTCAACTCAAATAATTTTATTCACCATGGACAATTGGTGATTTTATTCCCAACAAATTAGGTAAACCTTCTAGCATCGAACTTTCTATTTGTTCTAGTTAGGAGTTTTCCTTGCCAAATATTTTCACATAAGTTCCTAATAATATCTCTTGAAGCCATAAATTTTTTAGTTTTTTATATCGGCCTTTTGAACACATCCAAAGTTGATTATGGCCTTACCATTGAGGATGAATACTATAGCCTTTGGGTGATACTGTCATGGTATTCTTGGGATTTATTTATAAATGTCTTGAAATAGACACTAGATTCTTACCCCTACATTGAATCTCACATCGTTCCAGTTGGGATCGACCTCCTTAGGCTACCGCATCACCTTTTAAAACAATCGTCCCTTTTTTGATCTCCATGCTTATTTGAAACCCATTGAAACTGTATTCAGTGATGAGGAATCTCTCAAGGTCATCGGTTTCTATAAATTGGGTTGCAATTGATATCTCTCAAGATCTTCCTTCTCAAATTTGGATTTAGATCAGTGATTATGGATTCTTTCAGGATGTTTTTTTTATGAAAAACTACCTAATTATTGTTATTAATATATAAATCTCAAACATGATATGAAGGAATATATTGGTATGAGTTCATGTCATGAGTCTAGGATAGCTATTTGGGTTGAAAAATAAAATCATATCAGCCTGAGAGATGAATGATAGTCACATAGCTACTCCTGGTACCTCTGTTGTTTGTCCTTATGGGGGAATAAGTCTGATGTGAATAAGGAGATTATGGTTGATGATGACCATCCTTTGCAACCTTCACAACATCATATCAAAAATAATGGAATTTCAGGTTTTTTTGATTCCCTAATTACTGCTACAAGAGCCATAATTGATACTTCTACCCTGGTCAGGGATCAGGAGATGTATATTGAATCTCATGCTTCAAGAGAGAAGGACTAGGGTGACCTCTCTAATTCTAGTGAATCTTTACAAGAGTATGAGAATCAACCTAATAAAATTGAGGAAGCATACCTAAAATCTTGTTCTAGGAAAGTATAAAACCCCAATGGTGGATGTTGATAAATTCATTACCGGAAATCTTAGAAATACAAGGAAGTGTATAAACCATAATCAACTAGAATGAAAATTTGTTTCAAGATCATTTGATTCCTCTATGAAGAAAATCATTGAACCATCACCACATACAATTATCGTTGATCGCCTGATTGAAACCTCTAGCATTGATGAGGAAGAAGATGAGGCAAAAAATGATCATGTGTAAAAAGATGCATATTTGAATGATGAGTTGGTGGGGGATGCAGCTGATGTCTAGATGGATCTAAAAGATTCAATCAAATTTTATAAGTACTGTAATCATTAAATTACTAGTGATAAATACCTTGAAATACAGAAAATCATGTTCATTCAGATTTTGGAATAATACAAAATAAACCCTAACATTTACATTGAATGCATACCAAGGGAATGATGTCTTACCTACCCAAAAATTTTTCGATCTCGTTTGGGGTTTTTCTAATGTTCTAGTTTCTTCCTTATTATTGGTTCTTCATTGTTTTTTTACCTCTTCTTTGAGATTTCACGATCATATTTCACCTTGGAGTCGATTAACTTATTTCTGGACACTTCGGATTTGTTTTTTCCTATGGTCGGCTTTTATGTGCATGGATTCACCTTATGACAGACCTATTTGGATGATACACTTGTTATTGCTTTGGATGTAATGTTCTCTTTGATCAGATTTTCTTTGGATGTTTATGAGGATTTGATTCAATTGAGGATCTTTGATATATCTATTTTTATCATTTTGATTATTCAGTGATTCATGTTCAATGATCCCTTGGTCTTTATTAGTATGTGTCAATCCTTTGGATATATTGTTCTGTGACTACTTGACATGCATGGGTGTGTTTTTTATTCTTCTTCCTGCCAATAATGTTTTTTTTTGTCTATTTTCCATGATTTCATGTGGTGTTGTAAAGACATGGGGCAATTTGCTATAGATTTTTTGGACATGTTTGGATTTCCATTATTCCATGTATGCATGCAGTGTAGTTCATGCCACTGGATATGAACATTGATTGGTTTATGATAGGATTTTATTAACCTTTATAATGAAACTTGTGCCTATTTTTTATTTATCATGGTATTTTCAACTTAAATCACCATCAATTCCTGGATGGTGAATGATCTTTAAACCTCGATCTTATATAGTAACTTTTGATTCATTAATACATCACTTTTGGGGTATGAATTGGGTGACCAATTCATGTCACTTCATTTATAAAGAACAACAATGGATGTTATCTAATATGATATATACTTTTGAATGATATTTTAAAAACATTTCTTGAAGAAAATATCCTTTCTCCAGTGAAATTAATTTTTAAAATATAATTTTTTTGATAAACTTTATCCTGGAAAATTGGTTTGAAAAATTATAATGTATTCATTAAAAACCATAAAATGTTTTTTAAAATCCAATTTTAATGAAAATTGTCTTCAAATATCTTTTGAAATCATTATTGAAATCATTTTTAAAAACATTTTTTAAAACATGGTTTTTGAATACAAAAGTTTTTTGACCGGAGAGGGAGATGGTTAGATTTTACATAAAACCTTATATTATGTACCAAAGCGTGGAAAAAATGAAACAAAAACAGGGAAATATCTTGAATAAACCAAGGTGAAGAAAACACATAAGCATTCTTGAGAGAGTGGTCCCAATATTTCATCAAAGGAAACATAAACAAAAACAGTATTGAAAAGCAATGAGATTGTTTCAATAAGATATTATCACTTGCTAAATTTGAACCATACTATAAATTTACAAAGATAAAATTACATGAATCTTATAATATCATGAAAATAGCTACATTCATGATATAAAATGATAAATAGAATAATATACACCATAAAAATAATTTATTTTCATAACAAAACCTGAGTCACATGGAGGGAAATTGATACAAAACTATTTTACCAATTTGGTAACTTTTGAAAAATAAATACCATGAAATAAAGATCATAAAATGGAAATTTTAATAACCATAAATTTAATTATAAGATACATATAATACAATAATTCTCTATACATACACCATACAATATGAATGAGTGGTGAATAAATCATTCATCTCATAGAAATAAAAAGTGAGATGAAATATGCTTACCTTGTGTCTTGAATATCATTATACTAATTCAAAACCCCTATATAATAAATATAAATGTATTATAAATAATTTACATAACCATATTATTATATAAAATATAGTATATGGCTTGATCATTACCTTATATTACCCACTTGTTAACCATCCTATGTTAATATTTCACTTAGGATAATATTCGATTTGTTCTTTACATGTGTCTTAATTTATTGTATATTTGGTCCTTAAACATAAATAATGACTACAGAATGTAAAACATGATATAAATATAATTTATATTCATTATATTTTTGTTACCATAATATATTGAATATATAATTATGAAATGGAATACACTGTTCTTGGAGACTATAAGTTGTAAGTACGCGTGAACATTGTTTCTGATTTTGTTGTAGTATTAAAAGAAAGAATGAAAATGACCTATATGTATATATATAATGATTAATGTCAATTTATACTGTTATATATTTCATATAATTTCACTAAACCCATCCTTAATACATTCTATGTAGTGTGTTAAAGAATCACAATGCATTTAGGGGGTGGTAATCAGCACCACCTCAAACGAAATTATAATATTTACACCTAACGGAATGTAAAAAAGATATGTGTTATAAAAGACATAATTAAGATTAAAGACATAATAAATATAATATATAACATATATAAATGGATTGTCTGTTATAATTTCCACCATGAGAGGCGGTAAATGAAAAATTAACAATTATCATTTAGTTAAGCGGTAGTTCACTATACACGCAAATTGTATGTTTGTTACCAATTAGATGGAGATGTGTAATTATAGCTTGAACCCAAATAAAAAATATCATAGAATATTTATGTTACTATTTTGTTATACCATAATTTAATTAAGATAATAGAGGGACTGTAGAAGGAAAATAAATGAAAGGATCATGAGGGAATGCATTACCTCTTAATCAGGTAACACCTTTTTGTTTGTGCCAAAAGGCATCCTTGGAAGACGTTCGTCTCAAAGGGAGTCTAAAAGGAGGAAGGGTGGAATTTGGGGAAGGGATTTGGTAGATATTTTCTGAGACTATGTGGTTTTATAGGTTTAAAGAAGAGGGAAAGTTGGTAGCCTTTTATATGGAAGGGAAATGACTCACTTGATATTTTTTTATACAAGTTAGGTGGACCCACATTTTTACCTAAGAAAGTCTTAAAACCCCAAAAACACTAAATAATTTAAGGTTTTTGAAATATAATGTCCATAAAATGGGTTTTGGAAAAGTTTCTAAGTCATTTTGAGTAATAAAATTTATGTTTTAGTCCTTAGTTATACTTAATTTTACCTTAATCAATATAATTAATTTTAATTACTTTCACTAATAATTTTTGCAAAAAAACTAAGTTGAACTTATTAGATATTATAAATAATTCTAATTCCAAATATATAATTCATTTTTACAAATTCCAATTACATAAATGGGTGAAATTAATTTAAAATAAATCTCACAGTCGGGTCGACAATGTAATTTTTTAAAGTAAAAATTATCAAAAGATTGCTAAGTTTTTATATAAAATTTCTGTGTGAAATTGGTTAAAATAACCCAAATTGGATTAACCAATAAAAATATAATATAATTAAATTGTTAAACATAATTAAAAAATAGTTTTAATTTATAAATAAATTAGATTAAACAAAAGTTTTGAATGAAAATATATGTATTTTCTATTATTCATCCAAATTAATATTCCTTAGAAAAATACCAAAAACTATCTCCCATGTAATTTTGAAATTTAAGTTAAAAATGATTTTTATATTATCAAATTAAATTTATAAATGTATACAAAATTAGTTTTGTTATTTTTTATAGGAGGACAATAAAAGAAGTTCATTCTGTAAAATGTATTTCTAAACATAAAAGGACATTACCAAAAATCATATTTTTTATTATGAATATGATTAATTTATATAAAAAAATTACAATCTATATTCAAAAATTAATTTTTACTATTTATATTTCTTTGTTAACATCTAGGTTATAATTATCTAATTTAAATAGTTATAACAAGAAAATGCTATTTTGAAAAAACATCAATGTTACGTGTGGCATATGTCAAGTCACTATTCCTTATGACAAATTGATGTTCCATATTACAAGTACATAGAATTTGAAAGGAATGTTTGACTTAGTTCATTAAAAGTAAAAAATTGAAAATTCAATTTATTTTAAAAAAAGGTCCATAAAAAAATAGGGTATTATAGGATCCAAAATAGATAAATCACCCGAAATGGAATAGGGATTTATTGATACAATTACATAAAATTCCCAACAATTATTCATAAGTTGTACCTGTGAAAGAGGAATACAAAAGGTAAGAACAATTTATTCATTAATTTTTTGGAATATAAAAATAAAAAACTAAAAATCCTTTGGAGACCAAATAATTTAAAATAGAAAAAAATCACCATTTAAGGTATTCCATTTATTCTCCTCACTTAAAAATTCCACAGACAAGTGTGCTAAAGTACATAACATAGAGAGTTGTCCAACAGTATTTTAACCAATGTAATTCTCACAAAAAACAAAAAATGGAGAGATAATTACCAAACATATTATATATTTATAAATCAGTAGAACCAAGTTTAACACCATTAAAAATAAATATATAGAAATAACCACCCTTCAATAGTAGTACCATTAAACCCCATCATTTTAATAACCTTACAAAAAGCATTACACTAAAAATTAATATCATAACCCACCATATCATCATAGAAATAAACAATTTTATCATCCCACAAATAGTATAAAACCACTTATATTGTAAAAAATAATATTTAATATTGAATATATTATGAATTTAGTGGGATAGTTGAAAAACCAAATGAGTAGCTTATTGGTAATTTTTTTTAAAAACTAATGAGAATTACAAGATCAATCTTTCTCTATCCTTAATGAAAATTAAATTTGTGTAATTATAATAAGTGGAAATTATTTTAAACTTACCACCCCACTAAAACATTTGTGAGGCCTAACAAAACTAATTGAAATCCAATATAGAAATTCTGGGAAGATTCCAGACCACCAAAAATCGTTAGAGGAAATGGATGAGGAATATAATAAAGATGAACCAAGGAGAATAAAAAGAGAATAGTGAACCTTTCAATGTAAGTAGAGGGAGAAAAATATCTTTATTAATTTTTTTCATCATGTTTTTCCTAATTATGAAAATTTAATTAGAACTACATGAAATGTAAATTCAAGAAACATTACTAAATATTGAGATTAATAAACCGCTATTAAAGTAACTCAAACAAAGATCAAACAATTCTAATTTTCATAAGGCACAATAAAATAGGAAGTGATGGTTATAAGGAAATTAAAACATAAGTTTAGGAAGAAGTGTATCATCCATTATTGAACCATAGTTTTCAAAAAAATATCATAAACCTAAGACAATTTCTATATCTTTCACTATGGGCTTCATCACATTTTATTATAATTTATGTGAATTAATTTATTCTATAAATTTAATTCCTCAACCAATTTTCATATTTTATAGATTTTATAATTTAATGCCTGTATAGAAGTATAAAAACTGTTTAATAGATCAACTTATTTTATCATTTGTTTTCTTGAAGATATATTAGTGAGAGATAAATATTTTATCCTCCAAACTGACTTTTATATTTTGAATGGAGGAAGATAAGGGCCCGTCATACTCACCAATAATTCTTGAAAGAAACTTCTTAAAGAAAGAAAGAAAAATTAATTATTCTTGAGGAAGACTCAAAATGGAGTTTTAATATATCAATATCCACATCAGTGCATTTGACTCTATAATGAGACATTAATCTAAAAATTCACCACTTACACTTTAACACTATGTTGTGGTGAACCCAATAATTATACAGGTTTAAAAAAAATTATATCACAAATAAAAAAATTATTTATAATTAAATAGAAAATTTACCAATAATTTTTTTAGATATTTTATTATTTATTTTAGATTAAGATGAAATCCAATACATAGAATTGATGAACCCAAATGTAACTGTATCTATGGAAAAACCACCAAATAGGGAATTGAATGAATTGCCTATAAATTTGAAATGTGTATTCCTATTATAAAGATAAAAATTAACATTGGTGAATTATAATAATGTATCCAAAAAATAATAAGAAACATTAATTTAATTTCAGTGGGAAAATTTCTAAGCCATAGATTAGAGTTTTGGTAATATTTCAAGCATAAATCCACAAATATGCTAACTTATAATTTTCTATATTAGTGATTCCAAACCTATTAGGAAGACCCAAAGGAGGATAAATATTACAATTATGGAGGTAGATAAGAAATATAGAGATAATTGTTTATCATAATACATCATTTACCCCATCTCTAACACATAATGTGTGACCCCCATTCAAGTAGATCATAAGAAAACAAGCCTAACCATTGTAAAAAATTAAAGGGATGAGTTTACCCATACGAGAATTATAAATACCTATAGTGTATAAATATATTGTAGTAAAATAAAATAATTCACTAGAATGGATCAGTTCTACATTCCCACTATTTACCAGATGTTGGAGAATTTATCATTGAAAACTCACTATTTGTTCTCATATGGTTTCTCAAAATTTTTTATAGTACCTATTGGCATAGAGGACTAAGGGAAGGCAGACATTGAAAATAAATTTTGTAGATGTGAATAAAAAATGATTCTATTTTTATTATTTAGTTCTCCATTAATATTTAAACTGTGATAGGTATGTATATTTACTGACCATATCGAGTATTAGTTAGAGGTAGTTTTAGATGATTTCACTTTTTGGCGATTATTTTGGTCATCATATGAAAATATTAGAAAATTTTATTGAAAAAATATATTGAAAATAGCTTATATTATTAATACAAAAAATTAAATTTAATAATGGAAAGTGGAATAGTATTTAAGGATGACATTTCAAAAAAAATGCATTGTTATTTATAAGTACAAAGTTAAATTGAAAAATTATTTACCCGAAAACTTTTCAAAATCATGTTAGATAATTTATATGACATGTAATATTTTGCTAAAGGTTCATAAAATAATTCATTATTATCACTCTCATTATTTTCACATAACTTTTTAATGATAGTAATTCTAATTTTAATGAGGAGAGAGAAATAAATTTTAGTGAGTTAAAAGAGGATTTTAATAGCACCAGCAGCAATAAAACCACTAAATTAGAAACACCCATTAATATTAATATTTAATCATTACAACCAAATATTTAAAGTATTCCTTTTTGAAAGAGTTTAAGGATGATATCATGTCATTTCCTATGTCTCTGGAACCTTAGATCATGTCATGTTCAACTACAAAACTATTGAGAAAGAGTTTTTAATACTTTTTCTTCCTTTAGAAAAATTTATATCTTATTTTTTTGAGATAATATTAATTTTTTTAAATGCATCCCTTATATAATTAGTAAATAATATTGATGAAAATACATGATTTTTTTATGGATGTTACATAAGTAGATGTTTAATCTAGGGATAAAATACAAGAATATATCAAAGAAACAAGTGCTTGATCACATGGGTAGGTTGGTAAAAATTTATGAATGTATAATTCTTGATCAAAATCTAATAAATTTCCACATTATAGTAGAATAAAATTATGTAGATCAAGTATAAGTACAATGTAATGAAAATATGGTAAAAATATAGTTTCATATCGATGTCCCACTTCAATGAAATCAACACCAAATTTAAAGGTATAAATTAAAAATATTAATATTACTTTAGGGAATATCCATATATATGGAATAAATTTAATGGTCAAATGATAAGAAAATATATTCCCATAAGTGACATGGAATCTATTATTGAATTCTTCCACACATTACCATGTGGAGGACACATTAGATCTCAGATTACTATAAGAAAAGTCTTAGAATATGTAATTTATTTTCCTACATTTTCTAGAGTTGCTATTTAATTTTTTAAACAATGTGAAAAAAAATCATTCACTGTAAAAAAAATTAAATATTTAAGAAATAGTTCAAACAATAATTAGTTATTGTTTTATTTTTGATTTATGGGCAATATATGTCATGAGATCATTTAACATGTCATTTTTTAATTTTATATCTTTATTATTGTGTATTATGCATTAAAATAGTTGGAAGATAAGGGAACAAAAAACAAATGATGCTAAAATTGTGCAAGATTTTGTTAGAATTATAATATTTTTTTGGTTTCAAAGTCTATGATTTATCATCAATGACTAAGGATAACATTTATGAAATAAGAGTATGGATGGTTTTTTTCGTATTTAATAAGTGAAACAAAATATATCCACACCCTACCTCTCACAAAAAAATTACAAAGCTTAGGTTTCAAATAGAGAAATTAATGCAATTATAGAAAACAATGTAAAAATAAAAATATAATAATAGAGAAAAAAATATTGGAATTCCTATTATCTATTATAGTATATCCAATAAAACCCCTATTAGAATTATCCCATACCATACGATATATGAAAAGTTTTTTCACTTACCTATGGAGCTTAAACAGAAAGTGTATTTGACTATAAGAGAGATGAATATGGACATAGATATCTTAAAAAGGGATGAGATTAAAGCTGTTAGAATTGGACCAAAATCAATGTGAATCATTTTAAAATTTTACAATTTATAAACTAAGGAAAACAGTGGACCATGGAAGTATTATCCAACATAAAAACATCCTTCCTGGAGACAAAGTTCTATTATACAAATCAAGACACATGTGGTTACTAGGTAAGCTTCCTTCAAGATGGAAAAGTATATTTATAGTCAAACATATATCTTTTGGGTGTTTTTAAATTTTTAACTATATATAGAATAATCCATTAACTATGAGTGGGAAAATTATGAAGAAATTTTAAAAAATATCACATAAGAATTAGTAGAGAATATTGCAGTCCTCCACCAAATCTATCAATGAAGATCATTTAGTTTGGTGCTCCAATAATCATTTAATTATTTTTTGGATTCTATTAAAAACTCGATATATTTAAAATCATATTCATTGAATTGAGAAAACTACATCATTTAGTTTTGGGGGAATGATTTAGTTTAGGAATTTTATATAAATTTAGATAAAATTTCATTATTTTCAAACATTTATTTCTTTTAAAAACAATTATGTGTTTATTTTAAATTTTATGTGTTTTTTAAACCTTGATACATTAAATGTAATTACATTGAAATTATTAAATCAATTAAAATGATTAAGAACTAATTTTATGAATGGAATCACCATATAGGACTATTAAAGTGATCTTTTTTTTAATTCAAGTTGGTGGAAATTCATGGGAAGCATACTGATTTTTTGAATACTTTTCCAAGAAATATTACCTTTCATTTTTAATAAATTACATGAGATTAAATAGTAGTAATCATTATATATTCCTTGAAATACCATATTTCATGAGTGAAACAAGTCATTTTTTAATAACCAGAAAATGTTGAGTAATCTAGTCTAATCCATGGAGTATTCAGCAACATAGTGACATAAAGGATTGATACGCTCTTTGGATTTTATAACCCCTTTTTCAAAAAACTCAATTTTCAATACATAAATTATATTTAATAATTTATATACAATATATTAAATAAATAATGTTTTTATTTATTCATATTAGAATCTAAATATCCCTATCTAATTGTTTTTAAAATCCAATGCATGATCAATGTTTAATTCAACTACGGGGGAGGGGGGAAAGACAGTAAGATGGAATAAAATGATTTAATGAATATGTTTAATCCTAATATATTATAACAAAAACAATAATGAATCTATTTATTCAATGATATCATGTTGTATAGGATGTAAAACTATCCAGGATATCATCCATGTTTGGGAATTCATGTCTACCACTATTTGTAGTAAAACATACCTCTCTTTCTAACTTAATGTTCAATTATTCTGAAAACTATAGATCTAAACCCAATATGTAACAATTATAAAATTTATTGAAGAGGTAATATTTATTTCACTAATTATAAAGTTCATTGAAATAATACTCACCATGAAGATAATGTGGATTTTGGAGGATAGTTAGAGATAAAATCAATTTGAAGATGATGAATTTGTAATATCTCTTATAGAAAAACTATTTGAGTAAACTATTTTTTTAATTAAATAAATGGAGAAAATTATATTGATTTAAAATTCATCCTATATTAGTTTAAGATATATCAAATGCCTACCAATGAAAATTACAAGTCCTTATCCACCTTCTATAGTAGTACAAAGGAATTAAAGAAAAATGCATTGAATCCTTTTGAAGTACATAGAGATAAATGTGTTTTATTGTTAAAGTAATAAAATTTGTGGGTTATAATTTAATAGTTCAATGTTTTAGACCATTTTCCAGGGATGTGGTTGTTGAGGAAAAAACATTACATATTGAAAATGAAAAATCATTCACCATCATTCAAAATAGAACCAAACTCCTAATTTTACCTCAAATGTTTTATATAATAAAAAACCCCAACCATGAGCCTTAGAACAACCCTACAAATTCCTCTTAATACACACAAATATTTAACTCATTGTTTAAATATTAATAAATTTATCAATCTTGTGGTTACCCATTCAAGAACATGGAATGAAAATTACTTTTCATGAAATTCAAAGTAGAGTGATGAGGGAAATATTTTAGGAAAGGTATTTATAAATGAGAAAATTAGGATTAATAAAATGTAAATTAATGGAATGTACATAATAAAACAATTGATTCAATAAAATTATAGAGGAATGATATGTTTGTGATACTTAGTATTGGAAAATTGACTACTATTTTCTAGGTTTTTTAATTTAATCTTAGGTATTATTTTTGAATTTCACTTATCTTGGATTCAAGGATTAAGTGTGAGGGAGTTAAAAAGGTAATGAATTCATTATATTTTTTTTATTAAAATTCATTTTATTCCCTCATATTTAGACATTAATTTAGTTTTTTTAATTTAGTAATTTAAATTTTAATCCATTAGATTGTGAGAATGTTGTTTAAAATGGAAAATTAGGAATTCAAATCAATTACAAGTTTTTTTTGGAGTAATATGAATGGATTGCAACTGAATGGTTTTTGTTTCTTAAATATAATGAAATAAGAAAATGTAATTTTATATTGGATGTCCTTATTGACATTATAGTTGTTAAAGGATGCTTAAATAAATGGAGAAGGAATGATCATATGACTTCATCATCATTGTACGTATTTGAAGGAGTGTAATTATTTGGATTGTAAGGCATTTTCCCCAATCATATGAATCTATTATTTATTAAAAGGCATCAAGTAGGATCATATGAAATTTTTATTATATCAATTTACATTTTTTATGAATTCTTCAGCTGTGTGTTAGTGAAGTTCATGTTGTGAATGATATAAATAGGTACTTCCACATAGGTGAGGGATGCATTAAGTTATCAAGAATATGAAATATGTTATGTATGTGAAAAACCCGGTAATTTAAATAATAAATTTATATTATTATATCATATTATTCATTTTATGGATTCATATTCAACATATATTTACAAATAATTTTATAAAATTTCATAATTTGTTACCCACTTCACAATGGTAAAAGGTAAATCAATTTAATTGTGGTAAATATATTGTGATATGGTCCCGAAATTTCATATTTAATATTATTGGATGGTTTTTTAACATTATCACATTAGATTCACTAATATATATATTTTACCCACTGAACCATGAGTAATACATTTATAATATTTACATTTTTTGAAAAATTACAAATTCTAACTCACACCATAATAAATAGAAACCATCAATAATATCTCCCTCACACCTTTTAATAATTATAATTCAGAAAAGACCTTCCAGAATATAACCAAAACATCCCTCCCCATTTCGTAGAGAATTTTCCTAACCAAATGACCAAACCAATATGGAAAATAGCGTAATCTAAAGGAGGTTTCCCAAAGAAGATGTATGACTCTTAACCAAGTGAATTCATGTTTCTATCATCTTTTACCTCATTAAAATCTTCTTTAAAAAATATGATATATTTACATAATCAACGTATATATACTAAAATTTTATTATATTAAATTAATAACACATTCTATCTTCATTTCCTTCCAACCGAAAATAAAATCATCACTCATGCTTACATACAAACTATTATCTCAACAATGTGATTCCTTTTATTTTTAACCACCACCACATATAGTTGATTAAAAATATTCATAAAATGAATATGTATGATATTTATGAAACAATTAGGATTATTTATATATATTATATTTATTACCATTATAACATCCCATCAATTAGAAAATGAGAATGTTAGTCATGTGTACTTTAGACTAGTACCTCCAAGAAGTAATGTGATTCATTTTATGTTGTTGGCTCACATGGATGGTTATAAGGATGGAACTAATGAAAAATATGAAATTCATGGAATTATTATCATTCTATTAAATAACTATATTATCTACTTTGTTTTTTCTCCACACTTTAGAAAGTTTGAAATGATGCTAGTCAGTACGTGAGAGCTAACTCATGCATCATATGACATATTTAATTTTTCATGGACACCAATAATTGATAGTTATAAAATTGTACTTATTAAATAAAAAAATTAATTAAAAAAATTATTATTATTAGGTAATGTAACCATTACCTCTTTGACCTAGGTAAATGCCCTGATGTTTTTTTTAGAAGTTATAATCTAAACGACCCAAAAAAGTCAAACGTGAACATGACGATTTTAATAAAATAAACTAAAACATATTAATTAAATAATAAATGGAATATTGATAATGAAATGAGAAATTTTATTAAGCAGCTATAAAAAATATAATTTTATTATTTGGAGTAATAGAACTTATGAAGTTATATGGGACCCGAGTTAAGGGATGTTCCTTTAAAACATCATTTTAAATGAATTAAACACATTCTCTTCAATATAAATGTAAAAAACTATGTTCTACAAATGTTATTTTTTATACATAAATTATTGGTAATAGTAATTAGAAACTATTATTTTTAGAGTTTTAAAATTAATATTTTAAACATTTACTACATGGGTCATATTGGCATTTTTTACCAAATTTCAAAAGATTGTTTTCTTTAACATATACGCCATGAAAAACATTTCCAACTATAATATCCCTTCATAGTTAACTATATTAATATGTAATTCAACATGGTATTCTAAAGAATAACTTACTCCCACTATTTTTGTAATTTTTTTTTTGAAATATTCCAAACAAATGGTAAATTTCTTCACATGATTAAGTAATAATGAATAGTATTTTACTAATGGGTCTAAATGAGATTTCTAAGGTTTTATCATGAAAATGTTAAATCTTAAAAATTGTATTCATGATGTGGTTGTTGAGAATTATATACGATGAGGGATGGGCCCTATATATCTCAAGATGATGTGTGAGGGGGATTTAAATCGTCTCAGGTTGTGGTGCCCAACCTGATCTTCAGGTTGGGTTTCGGCCAATGGATGGCCGCCACGTCGCTGGAAAGTCACTGGAAATTTCGCGACGTGGCGGTCATCCATCGGGTAACCTGACCCTCAAGTTTAATAGTGAACCTGAGACAATTTTTTTCGGAGTGAGGGAGGTATTTCTCTATATTGTATTGGGTAATTATGTTGTCTTCACAGGTGAAAAATGATGGAAATTATCTAGATCGCTTCTCTCTCGCTGCTCGCCGTCGATGCCCTAGGCATCGATGATGGCACCCCCGGCTCCCCACTGTTCTTTGGAGGGGGGAGGTTCTTCGTTGCCGTCCTCCCCTTCTCGTCTTCATCCGTTCATTCCTTTCTCTAACCCTGTATCTCTTCCGAAGCTTGCAGAAATCCATCTCGGCCCGATGGTCCTTGATCTATTCGAAGGCTCCCTTAAGCCCACAATATCGCTTTTGGAATTGTCTAATGCGTCGAGCCTCTTCAACATAACACTGGTTTCTAGATTCTGGCATCATCAGCCCTCAATCAATGAGTTTGATCATTTAATCTTCGACTCCGGGGGTTTAAAGCACCGCACAATGGTAGGGCATCTCAATCGAAAACACGTGACGATTAGGTTCATGACAGTGGAGGATCTCTCTACCGCGTGGTCCAGGTCCCCCCATAGATGCAATGATTTCTTATTCTACATCTTCTGTTGGACCTTTGATTTCCATATGAAGAGGGATGCTCCAATGATTGAGATATGGGTAAGCCTCCAAGAACTTCCCCTTCACTTTCAAAACCCTTATATCTTGAAGGTTATTGGAAACCTCATCGGGAGATTCATGTGCTCCGATAGTCGAATAAAAGTTGTCAGCCACCCCGTTAGCCCCTGTATCTGTGTTAAGGTTGGCGTTTCGAAGGCACCGATAGATTGGGTCTGGATTACAGTAGGCGAGGAATTTCAGTGGAAGCCGACCATCGTCTACCAATCGTGGAATGATTTCTGTGTCTCCTGTGGTCGGCTTGGGAAACTGGCCTCTGTATGCCGTAGTTGGTGTCGGATCGGTAGTAAGGGTCCTCATGGGAAGATGGCATCAGGCGATGGTGGCACCCTCAACTCCCGTTGTCTGCTGGGGATTCCCTTGATTCTGGTCGCCTTTCGGATGCGGACTGCATTGATACAACTGGAGGTCAACGTTTGACTGGGACTGAGCAGAACACTTCTGGTCTAGTTCTCCCTTGTGATGGCTCTGAGGCTGTTCATAAGTCTCCAAAGGCAATACTGCTTGAACCAAAAGTCTCAAACATTTTTGAAAGACTGAAATGTGATCTGGGTGGTGCTGGCCCTTCAAAGGTTGTGGTTGCTGTGCCTTTGTGTTGTAGCGTTGATCATTTAAATGCTACCAATTCAAACTGCAACGCACTAACAGGGAGTGAAGGTGTTGGCAAGGTCATGCAACCGGTTTCATCTAATCCAATCAATGGATCTGTGGTGTTTGGGGAAGTCTGTGTGATGATCTACCCACAGTTAAGGATCCTCAATGTTTGGTCTTGGAGGATTCAATTACACTATCCCAATTTATGGTTCGCAGCTTCGAGCATCCAAGCGGTTCAGAGATGCCAGTTCAGGTCTCGCAGGCAAGAAAATCTTATGCTGAGAACGTCAAATCTGGAGGAATTGTTATTAATCCTCAAAATCGGTTCACTGTGTTGGGAGACCATGAGTGTCAATATTATGAGGATGGTCATGAATTGGAGTCTACCTAGGAGGATATGGAGTCCTCCTTGGACTCCCCTACTGAGTCCAAGGAAGTGGACATGGCGGAGGAATATTGGAGATCCTCTCCAAGGAAGGAAAAGTTCACTATCATTGATTCATACGATTTTATTAAGCGCACACGGAGGTCACATCGAATAAAATACTGTACTAATTTACCAAGTCCACCTATTACTAGATCCTCAAGCATAGTCAAGCCACCTATGAAGGTGTCCAATATTGTAGATAACCATTCTTTGAGCAATGACAAAAATTCTGATAAGCATCTGATGACTGTTTGAAATGAGGTTGCAGATTCTGCTATCCTCTAGTGTGGAAAGGAAATGATGGAGTGTGATAAGTGTTAAACCATCATAAATGGCAACGAAGAATTCTTAGAGAAGGCTCTAGAGGTCAATTCTACCCAAGAGGACCTTGATAGGCTCATTGGGAGGTGTATCCGGGTTAATTTTAACATAGAATAGGATTCCTGGATCAAAAAACAATACCTCATTTTAGCTCATGGATTTAATGGCAAGAAGATTTCACTGGAGGCACTCATTCAATCTTTGGAAATGATGGAATTCTATTTCTATGTCCTCTTCAAAGACGATCCGGACCAGTGGGCCATTGCTCCTCAATGAAGTCTTCTCAAAGGTAAGGTCTTTAAAAGTCTTAAACTGCAATTTATAGATTCAGTTAATTTTTTTGAGGTTGATTGATGTCTCTTGTGACTTGTCGGGTTTCCCACTTTTCCCTCAAAAGTGTTTTCTTAATAAAAAAAATATTGGATGATGGAAATTATCTAGATGATTACTCTTATGTAATTAACTATGATTCAGTAATTTATATGTGGTTTCAAAAAAGTGAAGATTTATTATCCATAAGATTCTCCATGTTATCAATATTAAGCTTCAAAAAAGGGGTTTTATGAATAATGTTTTGTATCAGGAGGCATGACATGATTAATATTGGACATTTTTTCTTTTCAGATGAATGTTTTCATGTGCTACCATATGATTTAAGATGAATTCATGATTTTTTTTGTTATTTATCATAGTTTTTATAGGTTTTCTTTAAATAGATATATATTTTCACTTATGTAAATATTTTATTAATGTACTCAAATATTTTTTTGTATAAAATAGGAACTTCATCAAGTGTTATCATATTTTTCACTAGAGTATTGGCATTCATTTATTTTTATATCCCATACTAATATATGTTTCTCATAAAAAAATTTAAATCAATTTCATAGGTTTTATGAATGATTAAAAAATTTATAATGTATTGTATTTCCACTATGGTGATTTGTCCCAAATGAAGTAGAAGATTCTATAATAAAACAAGTGTGTAAATATAATGCTCTGTTATTGTAGGGAAAATGTACATTTTGTCAAGATTTAAATTGGGTTTGTAATTTTTTACCTAATTATATAATAATATAACACTAAAAGATCCCAAAAATGTTAGAAAGTGAAATACTTAAAATAAATTATTTAATCATAGGTTTTTATATTACATTTCACTATAAGTGGATTCACAAAAAAAGGATTAGATTCCATTAGAGGTTAGGAGATTGTTACAAGATGCTTAAAATAAACTTTAATTTATCTTTATATGATCATGAGATAGATTTTAATTATTTATATATTTATTTATCAAATCCATGTCTATTGTGAATATTTTTCCACTAAGTAAACATTGTAGCTAATGTAAGAAGGAATAATGGTGATAATAACATTCTAAATTAGTATAATGAAATAATTAGAACACAGAATTTTGTGGTAGTGTTAACTCAGCTTCCACTATATATTAATGGTGGAACCCATGAAATAGACCGGTAAAATTATATGAAAATTAATAAGTCAATAGTGAATCATATAGTGCCCTTGATATTCGATTGATCTTCATACTTAGTTAAATATGAAGGAAACATAAATAAACTAGTGTATATGCATCATGTTTCAACATGAATAGAACATCAAATGGAAACACTTTTTATTTATTATTTTTAGGGTTAAGTCGATCAATGGTGGGGGTTGATAAAAAATACTAAGGAAAAAGGATGAGATTTATTCCATTGAGTGGTTGAAATTTAATGAATATTTTATTTTTAAGTATTTTCATAAATTTATTCAACAAAGAATGTAAGTAAAATTTCTATATTTTAGGAAAGAAAGGAAGAATCAACAGTGGACCCATAATGGAAAAATTTACCAGATTAGCATGGTATGTATCTAAATTTGTTATGAACCACGATAGAAAAATTTATAGATTTTACATAGGTCTAAAATAATGTTTATGATGAGGATTTGACCCTGATGAATTTGAAAGGATTGAAGATTTTATTGTTCTTAGAAATTTGAGATGGACTTTTCAGACACATATATTTTGTGACAACATGAATGAGGGTGTTCAAGGTGGAAAGAAATATAGTAGTCAAACATAAAATCAAGATATAATCCCCCCACATGATAACAAGGTGGTAAAATTAATTTTTACAACTTTTGGTAAGATTGGAAAACTATTATCGATGTAGTAAGACCATTTATGTAGATCATGATTATAATGAAAAGAGTTTTAATCAGACTAGTAAGAGTAAAAAAATTAATTTGAAAGTAGTGTTATGCTTTTTTTAAAATGAGTTTGGTCATCATGTTAAAGCATGTTTGAAGTTAGTTACTCAAGGTGGAAATAATTAGAATAGAAAGATGATATGTGTGGTAAATTATTTTTCTAATACTATAATGAAGATGGATCAACAATTGAATCAGTTTTAGGTACATTACATTGTTATTTAGAAAATGAAATTTCTTATTTTATTTGGTATCCACACATTTTTTAATTTAGGGAAATATTGATGTTGAAAAAGAAATACCATATCAAGAATTTAATTCCAATTTTTTTTCCACAAATCGTGTGGTAGAATTAGGGAAATATAAATTTATATTAATCTATATGTTATTATCTATGGTACGGTTCTTCCTCCAAACTAAAGGTTCCGGGCGCAGCGGAAGCGCATGGGTGGATGTGCCCACTTGGCTTTTTGTCAATAGCAATGATCAATCCGGGATCAATACGACGATAAACGTCGGTCTCCACGGATCGAATCACAGAAAAAAGACAAAGAAGAAGGTTTGTCCCGGAACCACAAACAAGGATCGTTACAGGTTGATTATAATTAATTTAATTAATTATAAAGAAATACATTTTGGGTGTTCTTTCTTCGTTGATGTTCTTGATCACGTTGTCGATGTGATCCGTCGTTGCGTCGCAGAAGCCAAGTGTAGACTCCCTCTAGCGGTGATCCACACGTGTACCTCGTATCTCTAGACGTCACCAAAGGATTCTCTGGGTGCTAGCGTGAAGAAGCCTTTGCTTGCGTTGTCCGCCTTAGATCGTCTTGATCTGATGGAAGATGATCTCTCTCGGTCTTGAGAGCGTTCTTGGAGGAAGAGGTTCTTTCGGCCTTGAAAGAATTCTCCAGAATTGTTGTGCACAACGATTCTCTTGTGTGTTGGAAAAGAGTTGGGGTTGTGAGAATATTTATAATCAGGTTTCAGGTTGTAGAGTTATGACAATAAATAAACGCGTTACGCGTTTTATTTATTTCATTGAATCTCATTTAAAACCCCCATGTCGAATAATTAATTCTTTTACATGCACCGACGCTGATTATAATAAATATAATTTAAAACAATATTATATCCTCAAAATCCCGATTGGAAAAACTACACGGCGTGTATTAATAAATACACGGCGTGTACTTGTTTTTCATTGAAAACTACACGGCGTGTACTTGTTTTTCATTGAAAACTACACGGCGTGTACATTTAATGTACACGGCGTGTATATCTTGTTTTCATTTCCTTTCCATAAAGAAAACTACACGGCGTGTAATTATTAATACACGGCGTGTACTTGTTTTCCAGGAAAAACTACACGGCGTGTAATCTTTAATACACGGTGTGTATATCTTGTTTTTCATTTCCTTCTTCCTTTATTATTAAAACGATTTAGACTTCCTTGAATAATTATTAAACCACGTACGAGAATAATCTTTATTCTACTTGAGACACTTGAATACACTTAGTGTGTGACCCTCTAAGCTTCTTTCTCGTTGGCATTAAGCGGGCTTGCCTAAAGTCCAAGATTACTGTCTAGCAACGGGTCAAGGAACCCAAGAGAAAGAAGTTGACGCTGCATTGACGTATCACCTCATACGAACGCTTACTGTGTAATTTAATACCTTTGTCTCAATATCTCATCAAGCAGGTTTCATGGCAGTGTCATAAACTCATATGCTTGATCTGTCGTTCTTTGACTACCTGAAATAAACTCGTCATTCACACCATGACCATGGAATTTAATGCGACAGTTCTATTTCAATCAAATGGCCGAGATATCAACTTCCATAAATGGAAGGGACAAATTCTTCATCGACTTATCCATTAACAACATGTCACTCGTGACGCACCCAACGTACCCTACTTCCCGCCAACTGTCTGCGTGACGGTTTTCGTCAGTAAATCTAAGTGCGCGAGTCATGAAATGAGTTAATGATAATCTTCCAGTCTAAGGACCATTACACACGCTCGTAGATAGCAATGTCCAATGACACCAAGACATGCAAAATTGCTGTTGGCGGGTCTGTTCTCATAATCTCCCATCTTGGAGATTACCAACTGCGAACTCCATGAGAGAGAGTCTCATCTTCTTACGAGTACTCGCACATGACGGTCTGTATACTATGTGTCCTATCATAGTATATCATCCAACCGTAGAACTTTATTTAAGAATATTGTTATAGCATTTCAAGGTTCTCATCATAGTGGGGATCTGTCATGACCTTATCAATGCAACAAATATTCCAGGACATTATTATATTATAGTCATGCAGAACAATGAACAATATATAATAAGTGAACATTCATATAATCAAAGTACAAAACAATTGGTTCTCAGGACACCAACCCTTACAAACTCCCACTTGGACTAGAGCCAACTGCCTACGACTTTTAGTCCGCTAGACCTTACATGATGATCATGTTTTTGCTGAGTCAAGACTTTAGTCAAGGGGTCCGCCACGTTGTCTTCCGTGGAAATACTGCTCACTGCAACTTCACCTCTCTGAGAAAAATCCCTCAAGAGATAATACTTCCGAAGTATGCGCCTTGTCCGCTGATGTGACCTTGGCTCTTTTGTAAGTGTCACCGCTGCAGTATTATCACAATAGAGTGTGATAGGATCTTTACTGCCCAATACAACATCCAACTCTTGGACGAAGCTTCACATCCATACTGCTTCTTTAGCTGTCTCAGAAGCTGCGATATACTCGGACTCCGCTGTAGAATCTGCCACCACACTTTGCTTTGAGCTCTTCCAGCTCACTGCACCTCCATTCCAACTGAAGATGTATCCAGTCTGTGACTTCATGTCATCTTGATCAGTCTGGAAACTAGCATCTACATGTCCTCTGATGACTAGTTCCTCATCTCCTCCATAAACCAGGAACATATCCTTAGTACGCCTCAGATATTTAAGGATAGTCTTGACTGCCATCCAATGGCGGTCTCCTGGATCAGCTTGATATCTGCCTACCACACTTAATGCGTAAGCAACATCTAGCCTCGTACATTGCATATCATACATGACTGACCCAATCGCGGATGCGTAAGGGATCCTTGTCATTCTCTTTCTTTCCTCATGTGTCTGAGGACACATTTTCTTGGAAAGATGAATTCCATGTGACACTAGCAACAATCCCCTCTTGGACTGTTCCATACTGAATCTCTTCAGTATCTTTTCAATGTATGTACTTTGACTCAGGCCCAGCATTCTCTTAGATCTATCACGATAGATCTTGATCCCAAGAATATATGCCGCCTCTCCCAATTCTTTCATAGAGAAACATTTATGCAACCATGTCTTAACTGACTGTAAGACAGGTACTTCGTTTCCAATTAGTAGTATGTCATCAACATATACTATTAAGAAAACGACTGCACTTCCACTAAACCTTTTGTAGACACAAGACTCACATTCGTTCTTAACAAAGCCAAATTCTGTTACAGCTTCATCAAAATGAATGTTCCATGACCTTGATACCTTCTTTAATCCATAAATGAATTTCTGCAACTTGCATACCTTGTTGGCATCCTTTGGAGTCACAAACTGTTCAGGTTGTGTCATGTAGACATCTTCCTGGAGGTTCCCGTTAAGGAAAGCTGTTTTGACATCCATTTGCCAAATTTCATAGTCATGGTAAGCAGCAATGACCAATAGGATTCTGATGGATTTCAGCATCGCAATCAGTGAAAAGGTTTCATCATAGTCAATTCCTTGACGCTGTCTAAAACCTTTTGCAACCAGTCGTGCCTTGTAGGAGCTGACTTGCCCCTCCATGTCCAGTTTCTTCTTGAATACCTATTTATTACCAATAGACTTTACATCAACTGGAGGATCTACCAAAATCCAGACTTGGTTTTGGTATATGGAATCCATTTCAGAATTCATGGCTTCTTGCCACTTGGCAACTTCTGTGCCTTCAACTGCTTCCTTATAGGTAAGAGGATCATCATTGTCAACCAATAATGAGTCACCATCCTCGGTGACAAGAAAACCATATCGTTCTGGTTCTCTCACCTCTCTCGTGCTCCTACGCAGTTCTTGTGTCTCTGGAACAGATTGTTCTTCCATGGGGCTTTGTGGAATCTATTCTTGTACCAACTCCTGTGTATCTTGAGCCTCGACTTCATCGAAGTCTATCTCGCTCCCACTATCTCTTTTGGAGATGTGCTCCCTCTCAAGGAATATGGCGTGTCTTTCCATTGTAACCTTTTTGTCTGAGGGGTTGTATAGGTAATATCCCCTTGTTTCCTTGGGATATCCTATAAAGATACACTTTGTGCCTCGGGGTGCAAGTTTGTTACCTGAAGAGGCCTTAACAAATGCTTTACTACCCCACACATGTAAATTCGATAACATGGCTTTGCGTCCACTCCATAACTCGTATGGAATACCATTTATCGATTTAGTTGGTACTTGGTTTAGTATGTGTGCTGCTGTTTGTAATGCATATCCCCAAAAGGATAATGGAAGACTCGCATGACTCATCATTGATCTCACCATGTCCAACATGGTGCGGTTCCTCCTTTCACTTACACCATTCCACTGCGGTGTGTAAGGAGGAATGAGTTGAGATAGAATCCCAAACTCCCGTAAGAAATCAATGAAGTCCTAATTAAGATATTCTCCTCCTCTGTCTGAGCGGAGTTTCTTAATCTTCTTACCAAGCTGGTTCTCAACTTCATTTTTGTATTCTTTGAACCGATCAAAAGAATCTGACTTATACCTCATTAAGTAGATATATCCATATCTATTAAAATCATCAGTAAAAGTTATGAAGTATGAGAACCCACCCCTTGCCTCAACTGGAAATGGCCCACACACATCTGTGTGAACTAATTCTAGAAGCTCTTTAGCTCTTTCACCTTTCCCACTAAATGGGGCTTTGATCATTTTGCCTTGTAGACACGCATGACATACACCAAGTGGTTTTAGTTCGAAAGAATCTAAATACCCATCTTGATGTAATTTTGTCAAACGTTTCTCATTGACATGACCTAGTCGGTGATGCCAAAGTTGGGTGTGGTATGAGTCATGTGAATTTACTTTGTCATCGATTTCCATTACTTGGTTTGTGTAGTCTAACACATAAAGGTCGTTATATAAATGTGCCCTACCAAAACAAATGCTATCTTTATAAAAATAGCAACATCCACTTCCAAACTTGAAGATGAATCCATCAGTATCTAATCTGGATACTGAAATAATGTTTTTGGTTACAGAGGGTACATAATAACATCCTTTCAAAACCAAGACCATCCCAGTAGGCAATGTGAGGTGGTAGTCCCCAACCGCTACAACAGCAAGTCTGGCTCCGTTGGCTGCTCATAGATCTACCTCCCCTCGATCAATCTTCCTGAATCTACTTGGTTCATATATTTGGATACAGATGTGAGCACCACAAGCAGTATCTAATACCCAATTAGTAGAAACGGATAGATTGCATTCGATAACAAACACACCTGAAGCTTCCCCTTACTTCCTTGGCTAGGTGCAGTTTTTCTTCCAGTGGCCCTTCTTGCCACATGCGAAACAAACAGCATCATGTTCCTTTGCCTCCCCTTTGATCTTCCTTTTCTTAGAAGGCCTTGAATAAGCTTTGGGCTTAAAGCTCTTCGTCTTCCCTTTCCTTTAATTCACCATGAGGACAGAAGGATTTTCACGCTTCATGTCATTGTCCACTTGGAGAATAAGGATAAGAAGATCAGACATAGACTTCTCAATGTTGTTCATGTTGAAGTTCACAACAAAGTTTGAGAAGCTTTGGGGGAGTGATGCGAGAATGAGATCGGTACCCAGTTCTTCAGGGAGTTTAAACCCTAGAACCTCCAAGCGCTCAATGTAGCCAATGAGCTTGACTACCTGAGGCCCAGCTGGGGCACCCTCTCTAAGCTTGCTCTGAAATAGAGCCTTGGAGATCTCAAACCTTTCCTGTCTTGCTCTCTCCTGGTATAGACCACGGAGGTGCTCGAGCATGCTGTAGGCATCCATGTCTTCATGAGACTTCATGAGCTCACCAGACATAGATGACACCATCAAACATTGAACGTCGAGAGCATCGTTCAAATGTTGATCATAGACCAGGAAATCTTCATCACTCGCTCCTGGGGCAGGAGAATCAGGAAGCGAGGACTCCAACACGTAAAACTTTCGTTCATGGCGTAGGATAACCCGAAGGCGCCTAAACCATTCCTGAAAGTTACTTCCGGTGAGGATATTGTCTTTATCCAGAATTGATCGCAGAGAAAATGTGGTTGATGAGTTTGTCATCTTGATTCTACAATTTAAAAGAGCAGATTTATTAGTACTTTCTTGATTACATTTTATGAGAAATAATAAATTTATTAAGTCTCCCACTATTTTATCAAGTCTTAATGACCCTCACCATTGAACTCGGAATGTTCAGTTGCTTTGACATTCTAGTGGCAAGGATCCATATTTCCCTTCGCATAACCCCAACAAGGGTTGGTCAAACTATTTTGAAGGTATTTAGGTAGGCAGGTCTTTGACAACTGTGAGCTTACAGTTCCTTGATCTGTTGAGTGGACTCCCCAATCCTGAAATCCTGACTTGGATTTCCTCAACTCTTATCTCCAATATTACATCAAGTCTAGAAAGGGCTACTCCTCTTGATGTAATATGGTTAAGTCAACCCGAATCCTTTCATAAGGGATTCCTTTATAAAAGTAAGTGTTCCAACAAGGGTTGGTCAAACACATAGTTTTATTGAGTCTTGCCCATAATCAAGTAACAGAAGGCTTGGTCTGACTTAATATGGTATTTGAGGGATTTTATTCTTTATGCGTAGTTTTGCATTATCACATGCTTGTTAATATTAAGTGATGCTTGCTTAAGTGATTAACCATGCTCCGATAATGTTTACGCATAGTCCAGTTTTTATTTTATTCTATCTTTGCATGCTTGTTCATTAATTATGTGATCGCGACAACACATACATAATAAATAAACTATGCAATCAGACAGAAATAAAATAAGATGGCATGATCATGAGCTTATATTGGTTAGCTTATCTAGCGGTTTGATAAGCTAACCCTGACATAGGGGAAAACACCTTGAACCCGGTGGTTCGTGTTTTGCAGCTCCCACCTGTCCACATTTGTATCTTCTTGCGTCGGTTTCGCCTCAGCTTTGGGATTTGAACCGTCTCCTCTGGCTTGGGAGATCCTCTATTATATGGGTTTACATTAAAGAAACCATGTGCACGTAGACCCTATATTTTATTGGAAGAAGGCTCACAAGCCAACAAATTTAAATTAAATAAATTTAAATGAAACCATACACATACAAAGGGTATTTGGTCTAGCTCATGATCATCCATAGCATGCAACGACATTTACGCATATTTAGAATTCAAATTCTTTTAATCATTCTTTCATTTAAGATAAGTCGTGCTCGAATTCAATTAATTACGATCTTATAATTAATCAATTCTTTATCTTAAATTCCTTTCAGAAATTTCTTGAGATTCTTTTCATCCATATTCCTTGTACAGGTCTTTGTACTTCTGGAGGAAACCTGGTGAAATTTCTTGAAAGTACACGGCGTGTAGTTTATATTTACACGGCGTGTATTTCTTTTCACCCTTTATCCAAAGTACACGTTGGGGGCTTTGGCGTGTTTTCTTTACTTTAGAAATTTTGGAGTACATGGCGTGTAGATGAATCATACACAGTGTGTACTTCCTTGTTACGCGGTAACCGGCTTGGCAATCCCGTGTACGCGGTACACAGCTTATCCTTGTACACGGTTTCACCTGGGCCGGAACGGACTACACGACGTGTTGCTCCAACATACACGTCGTGTATTCCGGTTCCACGCGCCGTTCAATTCTGGTCAAAATGTCATGATTAATACTCAGGCATATTCAATTTACACGACGTGGTTTGGCGGACCAGTGCCGGTTCATTGAACCTAAGTACACGGCGTGTAATTTTAATTACACACCGTGTAATCCCGTGTTGTACAGACAGAAAGAGCGGCTCCTCCGGATGAGTTTCTCGTTTTTATTTTAATCAAAAATTAAAATTAAAAGGTCATTTCTGTGATATGAATCGAGAAACGAAGGAGGAGAAATAGATCTCGTTTATTCAGATTAATAGAACGATATATTTTGAATTGAATCAAATATAAATGCGTAAATTATCAACGAAAATTAAATAACTATAATCAACGTTGTAACCTCGTTCTGATACCATTTAAAGGTTCCGGGCGTAGCGGAAGCGCATGGGTGGATGTGCCCACTTGGCTTTTTGTCATTAGCAATGATCAATCCGGGGTCAATACGACGATAAACGCCAGTCTCCACGGATCGAATCACAGAAAAAAGACAAAGAAGAAGGTTTGTCCCGAAACCACAAACAAGGATCGTTACAGGTTTATTATAATTAATTTAATTAATTATAAATAAATACCTTTTGGGTGTTCTTTCTTCGTTGATGTTCTTGATCACGTTGTTGATGTGATCCGTCGTTGCGTCGCAGAAGCCAAGTGTAGACTCCCTCTAGCGGTGATCCACACGCGTACCTCGTATCTCTGGACGTCGCCAAAGGATTCTCCGGGTGCTAGCATGGAGAAGCCTTTGCTTGCGTTGTCCGCCTTAGATCGTCTTGATCCGATGGAAGAGGATCTCTCTCGGTCTTAAGAGCGTTCTTGGAGGAAGAGGTTTATTCGGCCTTGAAAGAATTCTCCAGAATTGTTGTGCACAATGATTCTCTTGTGTGTTGGAAAAGAGTTGGGGTTGTGAGGATATTTATAATCAGGTTTCAGCTTGTAGAGTTATGACAATAAATAAACACGTTACGCGTTTTATTTAATTCATTGACTCTCATTTAAAACCCCCATGTCGAATAATTAATTTCTTGACATGCACCCACGCTGATTATAATAAATATCATTTAAAAAAATATTATATCCTCAAAATCCCGACTGAAAAAACTACACGGCGTGTACATTTAATGTACACGGCGTGTATATCTTGTTTTAATTTCCTTTCCATAAAGAAAACTATACGGCGTGTAATTATTAATACACGACGTGTACTTGTTTTCCATGAAAAACTACACGGCGTGTAATCATTAATACGCGACTTGTATATCTTGTTTTTCATTTCATTCTTCCTTCATCATTAAAACGATTTAGGCTTCCTTGAATAATTATTAAACCACGTACGTTAATAATCTTTATTCTACTTGAGATAATTGAATACACTTAGTGTGTGACCCTCTAGGCTTCTTTCTCGTTGGCATTAGGCGGGCTTGCCTAAAGTCCAAGATTACTGTCTAGCAACGGGTCAAGACACCCAAGAGAAAGAAGTTGACGCTGCATTGACGTATCACCTCATACGAACGCTTACTGTGTAATTTAATCCCTTTGTCTCGATATCTCATCAAGCAGGTTTCATGATAGTGTCATAAACCCATATGCTTGATCTGTCGTTCTTTGACTACCTGAAATAAACTCGTCGTTCACACCATGGCCATGGAATTTAATGCGACATTTCTATTTCAATCAAAGGGCCGAGATATCAACTTCCATAAATGGAAGGGACAAATCCTTCATCGACTTATCCATTAACAACATGTCACTCGTGACGCACCCAACGTACCCTACTTCCCGCCAACTGTCTGCGTGACGGTTTTCGTCAGTAAATCTAAGTGCGCGAGTCATGACATGAGTTAATGATAATCTTCCAGTCTAAGGACCATTACACACGCTCGTAGATAGCAATGTCCAATGACACCGAGACATGCAGAATTGCGACTGGCGGGTCTGTTCTCATAATCTTCCATCTTGGAGATTACCAAGTGCGAACTCCATGAGAGAGAGTCTCGTCTTCTTACGAGTACTCGCACATGACGGTCTGTATACTATGTGTCCTATCATAGTATACCATCCAACCGTAGAACTTTATTTAAGAATATTGTTATAGCATTTAAAGGTTCTCATCATAGCGGGGATCCGCCATGACCTTATCAATGCAACAAATATTCTAGGACATTATTATATTATAGTCATGGAGAACAATGAACAATATATAATAAGTGAACATTCATGTAATCAATGTACAAAACAGTTGGTTCTCAGGACACCAACCCTTACACAAACAACATTGTCTTTCCTATTGATTATTTTGAGGATATTATGGGTATGGATTGGATTTCATAAGGTAGGCTGTAGAGCAATATAAATCATTTTAAATATTCCAAGTTAGTTTTAATTCAAATATTACTATGATTTTATAACGTTAGTATATTTAGAAGATGAGAAACTGATTAATGATGAGAGTTAAAAATATCATGCACAAATTGTAGAAAATAAAGTTTCTATTCAAATTTGTGATATGCTACATGTTACTAAATATATTGACGTATTATCTATATATTTAAATACATTTATTCCCTATTAGGATGTTGAGATTATTTTTAATTTTCTTTCAGATTCTGAGAGAATTTTTCACAGATATTATTGAATGGATTCAGTTTTGTTTCTAGAAATTAAAAAGTAGTTATATGAGATTCATAAAAAATCTTTCATAAAACGTATCACATCACCATAGAGTTCCCACATTTTTTTAAAAATAATCATGATTCGATGAGACTTATCATTTATAATAGGTCACTATGTGAAATCAATTTTTTGTATAAGTATTTATGTCCCCAAGTCAATGACTTTTTTAATTTACTCGTGGTTTCTCGGTATTTTTTGAAGATTGATCCCAAGATCAGTAATCACTATCTATTGATGTTGTAGGACGAAATTCTATGAATTGAGTTACATGATAGGTATGGTAATTATGAGGTTTTGGTTATTCCTTTTTTGTAGATGAATGCACCTATTGTATTTATCGATCCTATGAACTGAGTTTCCCCTCAGTATTTATGTAATTGTTTTGTAGTTTTCATTGATAAAATTCTTGCATATCATAAAAGATATAAGCAACATTAGAAACAATTAATTATTTTTTTAATTTTATGAAAATAATCTATGTGGTAAATTTAGTAAATATAAATATTGGGGACAATAATTTTCATCCCATGTGAGTATTTTTTTCCCCATATAGTAAAAATGTCGATTTTGTTATACCTAAAGTGGAAGAAGAGTGTCCAAGAACAAAAAATTCACTTATATTAGATGTTTTCTAGGATTAGTGGGATATTGTTGGTGGTTTATTGAAAAATTTACAAGTTAAATATCCCTATAACTATGATAACCAGAAAAGAGTTTTAATAAATCTAGATAATGCAATGTGATGACTGCTTCCAAGAATTGTAATAAATCTTGGATAATAATTCATGTTATGCTCTCTAATAATAAATTGTGAGTTTTTTTATTTGTAGATTTTATTATTTAAATGGACATGGCTATGTCATGATGGGAGATGGTAGGGTAATTTCATATTCTCTATTTCAATTGAAACACCCTTATCATAATTAATCCATGCCTGATCTTGTGTATGCATTAGCTGTTTTTTATTTAAAATTACAGAGGCATATATTAAATGGGGTAAATTTTAAATATATATTGACCATAAATGGTTGAATTATATTTAAACTCAAAAAGATTTCAATATAAGTATGATAAGATGGTTGAAACTTATAATGGATTATGATTTCATGATTAACTATAATCCAGGTAATGAAAAGTGGGTAGCTGATTCATTCATTCAAAAAGATAAGTTTCAATTGCCATGCTATTTTTGGGACATGATAATTTGGTAAATGATTTAATGAATGTCAGCCTGAAAATTGTGTATTCACAAACTTATTCAATTTTAGCTCAGGTATCAATGTAGTCATCTTTGATAGAATGAATTATGGAGGCTCAAATAAATGATCATGGATTGTATGAATATGGAGGCTCAAATAAATGATCATGGATTGTACGAAAGAGTAAAAAAATCAATAAGTGTTTGTATCTTGTTTAATGGTGATAAAAAAATATTTATTATATTATTAAAGAGTTTATGTGTTTCAAGTGACTCATAGTAGAAGAAGTGATTGTTATGATAATATCACAACACATTATTTTTTATTTATCTTGGTAGTACAAGGATGTACAGAGACCTCAAGAGAATTAACGGCGGGAAGGTATAATGAAAAATATTGCATATTTTACTATGAAATGTTTACTTTTCAATAGTTTTATTTTAGGTGATAACTAATGAATGGGAAGAATAATCATTTTCCAATTCAAGATTATATGTGGGAGAATATATCCATGTAATATTTGGTGGGATGACCAAAGTCATCTCAAGCTAATAATGTGATTTGATTATTGTTGATCATTTGACTAAATCAATGTATTTTCATCCCATTCAAGATTCAATACATTTTTATTAGAATTATAGAATGTATCTTAAAGAAATAATCAAATTACATAGGGTCCCTCAGTCTATTCTATACGATAGTGACATACGATTTACTAGAAATTTTTAACGGACTTCAAAACCCATTGGGTACTGAATTGAATTTCAATACAGATGTTCATCCATTATATGATGGATAGTCAAAATGAAAAATTTATAAATTAGAGGATATGATTCAAGATTTTTGTATACATTTTCAGGGAAATTAGAATCACCATAATTAATTAGAATAATTATCATATAATTTCTGTTTTTATTCTAATATAAAGATGGAAAATTTTGAGGAATTATATGGAAAGACGCATCAAACACTAACATGCAGGGATCATGTGAGTGAGAAAAAATATCGGAGCTAAAACTTGTTAAAGAAATGGATGATAATGTAATGATTATTTACCAGAACCTAAGGATATATTAGAGGTGGAAGAATATTTAAACAGATAATATAATGAATGACTATTCATTTGAGATCGGTGGTCATGTTTTTCTTAAACTATCTCCTGGTAAATGTGTCATTCAATTTGGTAAGAGTAAAATTTATGTTCATGGATCATTAGAACCTATGAAATTCATGTCAAATTAGGATCAATTTCTTAACAGTTATCCATACCTATGAGTTTTTATAAGGTATATGATGTGCTTCATGTTTCATTACTATGTAAATAGGTATTTTATGCCTCTCATGTTTTGGACATTAATGTGGTACAGTTGGAAGAGTAATTCTTATAAAGAAAATACTTTCTATATTTTGAACGATGTAGAGTAGTTACTAAAAAATAATGGGATTTATGGGGTAATGTTTTTATGGAAGAACCATATATCTAAAGAAGAATTGTGGGAACCAGTAAAATTTATGATGTAAAAATAACCTCACTAGATTATGTAATGAATACATTTATGAGGAAAAAATTATTATGGGATAAATAATGTGAAAAAACATTTAAAATGTAAAAAAAGTCTATTATATTATTTATAAGTGTTAATTTTTTTCATTCATATTCATCATAGATTTATAAATAATTTTATAAAATTATTCTAATGAAGAAGTAATAGTTCTATTAATATAAATTCTCTTTTCAGATTTTCATGGTTTTATTAAAAAGATAAAGTTATAAATTTGGTAAAATTAATTTTATAAAATATTTTTCATTCATCATATCATCATATAAATTTTTTATTAAGGTTAATATTATTGGATTTTAAAAAAAATTATTTATGAATGAGTTGTGAAAATCCATATTTTTTAAAATCGTTAATTTTTTTCATTAATTAAAGTGGTTAAAAATTCCATGTATATTTTTTATTTAATTTCTATTTAACTTAAATCCATTTTAAAGGAAAAATTATAAATAAATTCATTGTAATCAACATTATATTTGGATTTTGTAGAAGATCTTTTTTATGCTTACTAACGCAATTTCCTAAAAATTCATTCTCATTGTGTTTTTCACACTTATATTGAAAGTATTTTTTAAAATTTAAAAATTGAGTATTGAAAAATTATTTCAATATTTTTTATCCGTATTATAAATTTTAACAATAAGCCTAGTTTCAATATTGTTCATTATGAATAGTAACCATGGTAATAATGTGTCATCACCGTAAAGGGTAAATCTGGTTAACTAAGGTAAATAAATTGGGATAAGGACACAAAATGTCATCTTAACTATTATATGATGATGTATTTGAACCCATTTGATCCTATCAAATAAATTTTAAATTTTTTGAACAACTATACCATGATTAATATATTTATAATATGGAATTTTAAAAAAAAATTAAAAGTGTGTCACTCCCTGGGATTATAAAAGGGAACCTCCTCCTCTCTCCACCTCACAGCATTTTAGAACCCTAGATTTTCTATAACCTTAAAAAATATCGCTCTAATATTCCCCTGAATTTACCAGTGGTTTTGGTGTCACTAAAAGGAAAAACTTAGAAATCTCAAGGGGTAATCCAAATGAGGCTTTCCAAAGAACAACTATAACTCTTAACTGAGTGTTTTCAGGTTTATTTCTTAATCCATCTTCTTAAAATATTATTTAACTATTATGGTATAATAAAATAATTATCCTCTGTATAATTAAATTTTATTATGTTAATGTCACAACCATTTGTCTTCTTCATTTACATCCAATGGAAAATTAAATAATTTCTTATTTGTACGTACAAACTATTATCTCCATGTAGTAATGTTTTTTATTTATTCACTAACACTTGATATAGACTGTTAAAATGATGGCTAAAAAGAATATATATGATATTTATCACATAATTATTCCTTTTTAATGATAATATATTACTTCTATCCCTTAAATCTTCTGGAAAATGATAATGTCACTCGTGGATATGTGCGGACTACCACCTCTATTTGGTGATTTGATGTGTTCCATGTTATCACCTCAGTTGGATGGTAATCAGGCTGGAATTAATGTATAAATTTGAAATTTTTAACATTATTAAGATTAAGTGAAATCAAAATATCATCTACTTCATTTCTTTTCCATCTAGTAGAAAACTTAAAAACATCTCTTGTGTGTACGTGTAGACTACCGTCAACAAGATACGACATATTTAATTTTTCATGATTTCCTTTCATATATGGTCAATAAAAAATATATTCAATTTTAAAATATTATAAGATAACATTTTTATGCTTTTATAGATAATGGAACCATATCCCCTTTTACATGGAAATATGTAAATTAGCGATGATTTTTTTCATTAATTATGCTTTAAAATGTCTTTAATTCATATACCAACATGTCTAAAAAATGCCATTAAGTGGGGTTTTGTTAATTTAGGGGCATTTATAAACACCTCTAATTTTTTATCCATGTTTTTTAGAAACATTAGTAAAGGTGGTGTTATTTTCTGATGTTTCTTAAACAATTGGTAATTGTGGTGCCACTAATCAGCGATGTTTCTAGATGTTATCAAATAAGTGATGTTTAAAAACATCACTAATTAGGGACACCTAATTTACCGACATTTTATATAAACAAAGGTAAACGAGGAGTGATTTAGTGACATTTCAAGGAAATGTTTTAAAAAATATGCGGTTTTTTTAATTTTGTACCTCTATCTTTAAAAAAATATATATTTTAAGATAATTTAGGGTGCCCAAAGAACCTAGTGTGCTACTACCAAACACACCTCCTCTCCATTCTACTCTAGTCGGGTGGCCTTACCATGAATAATCATCCCTTTTTCCCCTCCAGACCCATCCAAAACCAGCAACTCTCCAGTTCTCCCTCTGGCCCCACCCCTCTAGACCTCAACCTTTGTCATGTTCTCCCAGCTCACGCCCCACGCATTTTACACCCACCGCATCTAGTTGTTCGCCACTACAAAGTATAATAAAAAATTATCTCCTAACAAGATTCGAACACTAGAATGGCCAGAAACCCAGAACATGCATCCCATCCCACTAACCACCATTGAAAATTAAATTCCATATTTTGTACTCCCATTGATATATTTTTATATTTTTTATTGCTAATAAATTAATATATATATATATATATATTTATATATCTGTGTGTGCGTTTTTATTTTATTTTTTATTTTTAATGTATATATATACACATATATGTTTAATATATATATATATATATATATAATATATATATATATTTATATTCATATTTATTTGTTTACATATTTATATTATATATATATAAATGTGTGTGTGTGTGTATTTATTTGTATATATTTTATATATTATATGTTTGTATTAGTATATATATGTATATTTGTTTTTATATATGATTATATTTTGTGGGTACATATATAAATATGTTTATATAATATATATATATATTATGTTTTATATAATATTATATATGTACATATATATATATATGTTTTATTTTATGTTTATTTGTTATATTATATATATATATATATTTGTTTATATATATGTGTTTATATATATATATCTCTTTATCTTTATATTAAATTATATGTTTATATATGTATGGGTGTGTGTGTGTATAAATATATATGTGTATGTAAGTATATATATAATTAGCCATGTTTTAAAACACTAGTAAAAATATCATTAAAATAGCCACATTTTCATAAAAATATTAATAAATTTAAAATATATATCTATTTATAGATATAGATATATGTCTATGTATATATATATATATATTTACATGCGTGTGTTTATATATATGTTTCTATATTTATATATATATATATATGTAAATATATATATCTACATTGATGCAGTTGTGAGCTATATAAATATATATACAATTTTATCAATATTTCCCAAAAGCATTGCTAATTTAGCGAGATTTGTGATGAAACATTGTTAATTTTGTAATGTTTATTAGGAAATGATAAAAATTTGGTGGCGTTTTTGATAAAAGGTCACTAAATTAGAAACTTTTTCAAGATAAATATCTAATGTAGCGACTTCTTTTATTAAACATCTCTAAATTAGTGATTTCTTTCTGGAAACGTCGCTATATTAGCAGCGTTTTCGGGAAATGTCACTAAATATAAAATTATTGATGTTTTTTAAAAAATTTCTTAAAATACCTTTAAAATCATATCTTTATGAAGTGTGACTATAATCAACTCACCGATGTCAATTTGAAGTTAAAAACTGAATGACCACAAAACATCCAGCATCATCCTAACCATTTAAAAAACTAAATAAATAATTGTAATAAATTATACAAAAATAATACTAATAAAAAAATGAACTTGAATATTTTATTATGAAATAATAAAATGATATAGTTTAATTATTTCTGAGTTAGAAAATGTATGTTGAACGATGAGGGTTATTTTAAGGGATTTTCCATTAATTTTTTTAATGTTTAAAACTTGTTCTCCTCCATATCCCAGTTCAAAAAATGTTCCAAGAATGTTATTTTTATACACAATTTATTTTAATAAAATAATTTTCAATTTATTCTTAATGGTTTTGAAAACAAATATTTAATACTTTAACCATATGGGTGAATTTTAATTTTTTTAACCAAAGTTCAGAATAATTTTTTTAATCTATAAAAATTGTCCTCGTGTTCTAATAATCATATCCATTTATTATTATCAATAATTATACATATGTTAAAAAGGTTTTTCAATGAATTGAATATAACATATATTCTCATAATTTTATTTTAATGATTTTCCAAATAAATAGGTTATTTATCCACATTATAATAAAAAATGGAATGTTTTTTACATATGAGTTCAAATGAATTTTTAAATGCTGTTATGATGAAAATTTATAGGCATAAAAATTTATTTCTCATCATATGGTACTTTATCAATCTAGATGATGATGGGTGAGCCAAATATACCTCATAATGATGGGTGATCCTGATATAGCACACCAATGCATTGGGTAATGTTGTAGTCATTGAATGTGATAAATGTGGGAGATAACTAGGATGATTAGTCCTATATAGTTAAATAGTCTTTAGTTATTTTGTCTTGTCTTATACAAAATTGAACTCAATTTATAAATATGTTTCTCTAGGTTACTAATATCTTTCATGTACAAATAGTTTTTATGGAAATCATTTGATTTCATAAGGTTGGGAAATACTAATAGTGAAATACTTTCATGTGTTCCCACATGCCTCGTAATGATTTCATAATTATTAATATTCTTTTTAATGATTTTTTATGGTTTTATTTGAGTAATTATTTATCTTAACTTGTGGATGTTTTTTTATTTCTATTCATGTTTATTATTTTTAACAATTTAAACTTCCTCATGGGTTTTCATTTTTTGTCACTAGAATAATGATATTGTTTTATTGTTATATCCCATTCTGGTTTTTTTACCATTACTCATTGTAGTTTTTTATAGGATATAATGATATATATAGATTCTATAAATTTTAATATTTCTATTATGGAAACTCATATTAAATGAATAAAAAGTGTCCTGAATGAAACATGTGTGTCCACTTATCACTATGTTTTTTTTGGAAAAAAATATTCACTATGTGAAAATGTCAATGTTATAATGTAATTTTTTACCTATTTCTATATAACTATAAATGTAAAAGATCCTAAAAATGTATGATAGTGAAACTGTTGATTTAAATCATATAATTATGGGTTGATCATGTTATGAGTCATTAATGAATATGGGTAAATGTTGTAGGAAATGATCTAGGTAAGGGTAATTCAAACACAACGAAAAGGTAATTTTGGATTTCAAAAAGTTAGTTAAGGTTTTTATAGATATTATGAGTTTGATATAATTATTATAATTTAATAATATAACTTTAGTAATCATTTTATATGACTTAAAAACTTTTCCAATGTGGAAGGGAGAATATAATAATTTTATCTAATGATTTCAGAACCACATCAACATGCTTCTAGCCAATATGAGAAAGCTATGTGGATCATAAGATAAATAATATTTCCTATAAGAATATAGATATAAATAAATATATATATATATATATATATATATAGATTTCATATAAATTTGTGGATATAAAAATGAATTAATGTCTTAGTAGGAAAATAAAGATAAATTTCCAAATGAATGATGATCGTAGAGGTTTGACCATATTGATTGAAATGGAAACTAATGATCCATAAGTAGTGAAGGAGGCTAAAGTATCTATAAACATGGATAGAGTCTATTGTTTTAGTTTATTCATGACTATTTTTGTTGGATTCATTATTTATTTTTTTGTTTACTATAGTTTTTAGGGGCTTCTTCTTCCCCTGTATTATTTTTCATCCTTTAAATGTATGTGTAATTATTGAGTGTTTGGGGGAAGTGAAGGTTGTCATACTATAATGCTTTAGTCATCACACAATAATGAAAACCATTCATTATTCTTGTTAAATAGTTTTTATATTTTGTATCATTTATTATTCTTGAATTTTATTGTATTTTACAATAATTATTTAGTTTTTTTATTTCTTTGGTCAATGATAATTCATTTCCCTCGAATCGGTTATAGGATATATATATATGATGGAATAGGTTGAGTTATGTATTTAAGTGCTTCGAGTTTGTGCTCATGTATGGAAGGGTCAATGATTTCTCTTTGTTTTCTTGGGAGGCACACGACCTATTGGGTTATTTTCTAAGAAAACGATTCTTCATTTGATGTATCACTTACACGCATAATAAGGAGGGTAGATTGAATAGAGTTTTCTATTATGATTATTCTCTCCATAACCATTTAATAAAGATGATAGGTGAAATGGTATTGGAACCCCACATTCATTGGATAATAATAAAATATAAGGGATAACATTATAACTACAAATTAAAACCTGACCCAGTCACACTTCTCATCTCAATATTTTCATTTAATTATTTAATTTCTTGATTTATTTTAAAAATAAAACAATTTAAAATTATCTCATTTTATATAATTATAATTTAATAACAAAAATTTTTCACTGCTCTAATGAGACAACCTGGAGTTATAGAAAATAATATATTTCCACCAAGGAGAAATAAATTTCCTTTTCCACAACCAAATATAGGTGTGCATCAATTCTCAAAATATCCATTTTAGGTTGTTCATTTTTCATTAACAATATTTATTCTATCATAGTATATATATTTCAATCAATTGTAATTTATTTACAACCCACTAACATTTATCATATTCATCATACTAACCATATCTTTTCAATCTCAAACATGTTTTTTTTGCATCAAATATCTCATAACTTCATTTAATACTAGTATTAACAATCCATTAACTATTAAATTATCAACACATACATTTATATATTATTATTACTCCTTTTACGACATTAATTTTTCATTTCATCCCCATTCAATTTATTCCCTTTGATTCAAAAACTAGTTTATCAATATTCAAAAGGGGGATGAAAACACCACACATAATCACCCTAATTACTCACCCTATGAATTCAACACATTAAATTAAATTTTGGTCACAAGAAGTTATATAGTAATAATAACTACATAAAACATAATATACAATAATAACAATATTTCCAAAAAACTAGATTTTATGTATTTTTATTTTTATTATATCATTTGATAAATTATTCAATAATAGAGAATATAGGGCTTATAAAAAAATATTCATAGTATTTAATTTTTAATATTAATATTTTAATAATTGTAAAGCTCACGAAAAATCCAAAAGTGCATGTGTCACTCTCTCTCACCCAAAATCACTCTTAACCAATTCATTGTAATTTTTTTCATTCTTCTTAAGATTTTTCCCCATATGATTCACCTATCATACCACTAAAATACAAGGGACCATTTCCAAATCATATAGAAAAATATGGTGAAAAATTACTATAAAACAACATAGAAATTTTATTAAGAATATTACTTCACATAATAAAATTATATTTTATAAATTCCTTACCTTAACCATATATTTTTCATTTTCTATCTGGCTATGAAGATGGTGATAATAGATAGATGACCCAGAAAATGTGACAAATACATAAATCGACCAAAACCATAGTGATCCCCTATCCAAAATATACTTAAACAACTTCACAACACCTCTACAAAGAAGTAACAAAGATAGAATAATATGAGATAAAGGAAGGAACTCACCTCAGATTATATGTAACTGATCTCTCAATTATAATTACTAAGGATAGTGAATGGTATCTCAAAGGTCCCACAATATTCCTCTCTAGATGCCTAGGAATTGAGGGAAATTGGAGTAACAATATTGAATTTGGATTCTCTTATGAAATTATAGTGGCTCTTGAAATTCATAAAATCATAGTGCCATGGGTATGGCCACACCGCAATATGGTTTAGTCCACCGAATCTCTAAAAGTAATGTTGTGTTCCCTATATCAATCACCTATTAATTTAACGGTAAAACATTCTCAATTAAACTAAGGTAAGGTTGTGGTAAAATGACCTGTACCACCTCGTAACGTCAAATATCTCAAAATTATCAATGGAACATGATAAAAAACAATTATGAGAACTATGATTCATGGTAATGTGATACCGAAAATGATAGAAAGTAATTCACTTCCCTGATATCCACACCACTAAAGTGATAAAAACATTATAAATCATTATTCTTCACTTCATTCTGAGTATCCCTTGATGAAAACCATGGCAAAAACAAATAGCCACAATACATTGACATTGAAAATGGAAGAACTAATGAATTCAAATATATAATCTCTATGAAATGGATTATCCTCTATTGGTGTAACCAAAAAATATATAAAACTCATTTCTCCCCTAGCCATCCCATCATGCCATGACACCTAAGCCACATCAATATGCTATATTCTTAGATGAAACCCAGGATTAAGTTCAATCGCTCTTCCATCATCCTTCTTTAAACACCCCCAACACCTTAAATTCATTATGTTATGGGCCATCATGTTCTATGCTATTATATAAGGCACCTCCCCCTAGATTCACATCCTCTATAATCTAAACTATCCCCAAAGTGGCATAAAAACTATCAACCCAACTATAAAGCCATGGTCTGAGATCTACTCAAATGGTTCCCTAAGTTAATGGTTCACAAGGCCTTAAGCATGCCTCCCCATACACTAGAGGCTATCGACTAGTAGTGAGGGTCTATGGTGGTACGGTGGGGAGGTTATTCCCTTATATTAGAGAGGAACAATGGTTGAAATAATAATTATAAATAGTTGAAGCATATTATAATAGAAATATTGCATCGATGAAATGTGAATAATATTCAATTAAATAGGTAGAAACATTGATGAAACTATAATAACAATCCAAGTCCATAGGATGAGTCATATACGAATTGATTTTGTGGTGTGCAGGTATATAAAAAGGGGATATAGGGGGTATAAGGATAAAAAATATACAATGTTACAAAAAAAATACAAAAAATACCAAAATATGTCTCCACTAGAATTATGAGTATATGCTTAATTCTATGCTCTCATTCTCAATGCAAAATAGGAAACATATTAGGAATCCATGACTAGGTGCCTGCCTTTATCCACACCTGCTATCATAAGGTCTACTCTGGTAACAATGGCTGCTCGAGTATTGTATGAGATAAACTCAGTGGTCAACAATGAATAGTTTCTATAATAATCAATTTAGTGTACATAGATTATTAGTTTTCTGGTATAACAGGTAATAAAAATGTTGACTGGGAAATACAAGTCATCTCAGGTTTATATATGACACTTTTCTTACTATACGAGCTTTAGCATAGGCCAGAATGTGTCTGGTTGTTACACAATATATATATATATTTAGATATATCAATAATCATATGTATTTATATAATATGTATAAATGAATAAACACTATATATGTGGGGGAATTTATAGGAATATACATAGATATAAGGTTTTAGTTTGACTATAGGCGCAACTCATGCTTCCCAGACAAGTCAAATGACCAAATGTATCCACCAAAGAGTACAATAAATGAATTTCATATAAATACGAGACATTAAGCTCAAAATTTGAGATAGTGGGGTGATTTTCCATGCCAAATACCCGATATAGAGGAATGTGGAATTTCATAAACATCACCCTAATGAATTAAACAGTGTGAGACAACATAACCAACACCCAATGTAATGGTGTTTGATATTTCATGATCAATGGAATCCTTATTCATTGTTCAACAACCATTATCTATGGTCTAATAATAATAATAAACATGAGGAATTACCTCTAATAATATATAAACATCAATCCCAACATAACCATAGACCTTAAAACTATATAATCAATATATATATTATTATGTGACACTGGGAGTGGCCTTCACCCCCCCCCCCATTAAAATTTAATTTAATTAATCCAATTGATTTACAAGCATGGAAATCCAATATAAAGTTAAAAAACATTTGTTGTTTTTTGGTCTTTTAAACATTTATATCAAGTAGTGAATATCATTCAACACACCCAAAGGGGTTGTATCCAGAGATGAAAGACTATTAATAATTCAATATGGGACAATGGTAGTATCTATACATGGTATAATTAATTTATGAAAAAATGATACATTCTAAGGAATGGAGTCTATGTTTCCATCATGAAGCATGATGGTGAATCTATGAGAATATACCAGCTTTTAGGAAACATTTCTATACCACCTAACATAAGTCCATATATAACCACTCGTCAAGTATCATATTTTGATATGAAGGACTAAAGAAATATGGAGAATAGACTAAAAAATTAATTTTTTTGAATATGATATCTCACAAAAATAGATCAAGAAATGGGAATATGACTATGATATGATGCAAGATGATTAGGGATCTTACCATTTCAGATTCAATGTGATCAGTGGTGATGAAAACAGTATCTAAATGAGGGAGTTACTAAGATACCTAGCTAAGGAGGGTGGATAGCTCCATGGGAGTACAGAGGGTTATAAATTCTAGATATTGGAATTAAATAGGGGTGAAGGATTTAATAAAATAAGTGGAAAATGGTATTTTCTCATCATTTTACAGGGGCATGCAGTTTGTCCATAGGGTTGGGCAAACCATGCACCAACATTGCACTTTCCACTATCCATGAACCTCATTCGCACGAGCTAGGCCCACAGTTTGACTAACCACATGCAATGAGTGAGAGATGCCTCTAGAAAAACCTCTATAGCACCCGCTTGGGTGTGTGTCTTGGAACACAATATTAGAGACATGCCATGTAGACTCTCCTATACACTGGGTTCCAAGCATTATAGAGTATTCGGGTTAGCACTAACTTTGTGCTAACCATGTGGCTTAGGTTGTCTCTCCAATTTCAAAATATCTAAGCACTGAACAAGCCCTATAAAATCCTGATAGCATCCTTTAGTTGTAAGGAATATTTACTAAAAGTAAATATTAATTTTAAACTGGGAAACCAAGATTCATACCATCTTGAAAATACATTATATTACAGCCTTCTATCCTTAATGAAAACCATCCATGAGTTCACGTCATGAGGGTAAAGATGGATCATCTAAGAAAAGATCTGGCCACTAAGAATAAATGTCGACTTTCCACTCCAAGTTCCCTTAATGATATTCAACATACTACAATATCACCCGTACATAATAGACTAACCTACCTCAGAGAGTCATATATCTGTGTGATCCTTGATATTCATTGGGTACTCCTCAAAAGATTCATCCATATCTAACTCAACCACAATCAAATATAGAACAAGTGATGGGTATTGATTATACTATCAAAGCTGAGAAATGTGAAAAACATCATGTGTAGACCAGTATCTTTGAGAAAGTGCTATCGTGTAAGCCACTAGTCTAATTCACTTCGAAACCTCAAGGGGTCCAACGAACCAAGGAGATAGCTGACCCTACCCCTTTATCCTTCACCAGCCCAATCTTTGTAAAACACACAAAAAACCCCAATTCATGAACCCAAACTCCATAGGTCGTTAGCATCAATTGGCATAAGGCTATTACTATGACTGATCTGTCAACATGATCTTCCTGATTAGTTATACCTCCACTTAATTCTCTTGAATGAGACATGAAAAGCTACCTACCATTCCTCTAACCAATATAGATGTAATCGGCATGTCCAACCATTTATGGCCTCGTAATGATCCATCTAGATGGTAACCTGAAAAATACTATTGTATGGAAAACCAACATTGGAAATGTGTTTCTCCTAAGAACCCACGAATGAAAGGAAACTTTCATGAAGCATGTTCTCTAACATAAAAATCATATGATATATCTTTCCATTGGTCTGAGAGTGATAGTCCATGCTATGAAGAACCTGAATACCCAAAGCCTTCTATAACCGCTGCCAGAACAAGTACATGAAATGGGAATCCCTATTAGATATGATATAATGATGATATTTTGGAAGGTTTACAACATCCCATACATAGATTACTCCCTAGATCATCTATCAATATGGTCTCTCAAGTAGATAATAAGTGTTCCACATTCATCAACCATTCAACAAGAACCCAAAGTGTATTGTTGTCTCAAGTAGATCTGAGAAAACCTATCATGATGTTTGTAGAGATATCATCCCATTTCCTCTTAGGAATGTATAACAGTTGTAAAAGTTATATTTTTCTTAGATGTTCTTCCATCACCTGCTGACTGGTGGAACACCAAGTGATAAATCCATCTATTTTTCATTTCATACTAGGAATCTAGTACTGGATATGTATGTTCTGATACATCTTGGTGACTTCATGATGAACCACCCAAACTGAGGAGTTTGATTGCCACATCAACTTATATCTAATTTCATCGGGTACCCCAACACACCCATGTATTAATAATATATCACCCTCATCTAGGGTCCAAATTGGTGATGAATCCTTTTCTAAATACCTTCCCTCCAAACTAGACACCTAGGATTATAAATTTTCTTTATCTTTACCCATTCTTGGAGGGTATAGGTCACTATTTAATATGTGACGGTTGTCAGACTACTTTCCTATTGAACCTCAACAATCATATCTAAAAATAATGACATGAGCATTAATTCACCACTAAAAAACTAAAATGCCTTTACCTGAGTCTTCCATGTCAGAGCATCATCTACTACAATTCTCATTCCACATGTATAAGCAAGCTCAATGTTAAAGGATTGCAGGTATTCAACCCATTTGTGTTGCATGAGATTTATATCATGCAATGCAATGATATACATGATTCTTTTGTGATATGGGAGTTCCAAAAAATTCTACCCAAGTAAATTATGTCTCCCATAATGTTTTTCATTAACAATAACTACTATCTCGAGGTTATGGATTGGGTAATTCCCCTCATGGGGCCTCAATGGATGATTTATGTATGATACGACTCACTCGTCCTACATCTGATCCACCCCTACCAAATACTTGGTGCATTGGAATAGAATATATATCTTCTTCCTAACTCAATAAAAATAAGGATTGGTGCTGGAGTAAAACTACCTTTTAACACTTGATAGGCTATTTCACAAGCTTCTAACAATAATAATTTCACACCCTTCTTATTCAGGACCATAAGAGGAACTTCTCAGAATGATAAATCTTTGATAAAGTGTTGTAATACCCAGCTTGTCCCAATAATCTATGTATATCAAATACATTTTTTGGTACTCCCAGGAAACTACATCTCTCACCTTCTCCAGGTATACTAATACTCCTAACTGAAAGGATATGACCTAGGAAGTGGACTCTTTCAATCCATAAGTGTCATTTGTTGTGATTTTCCTAAATCTAGTGCTCTCTCGGTGTATTTATTATGTTCCCTAGATATTTTTATTGGGTGTTTCTGTCATGACCTGTCCCCTGGGGACCGTGCCGTGACTACCCCAAGCCCGCCTTCCATAGGCCAGAGGATGATGACTAGCACCAAAAGCATAATTCCCTAAAACAGGGAAGACATTGCATTTATAACCTGTAAACACACATAACAGATACAAACATGAGTAAACTGCATAACCAACAAGTGAGTACAGTAAGTAAAAAGGGGCCAGAATACAAGCCCAAATAGAAAGTAAAATAAACTGAAAGTATAAGTACAACTATGGAAAAAGTAAAAACAGCTACTGGGTCATCCTCCGAGGTTCCTACCTGAAGGGTAGGTACAGATCGCCTCCTCAGCACTCCATGTCCGTCCGTCTCCTCCGTGTACCGACACGTCGTATGGTCTACCTCTAGGTACCATCTAGTCCTGGTACTCTCAACATCAGTCAACACTGTCTGTCGTCTGCATCCAACATAATGAGGTGTGGGCATAGCTCGTGCAGGGGTGACTATAACGATACTCAGTAGGGACCCTGAGACCCTCAAGGTCTCACAAAATCCAACAAGGATAACCCAAAAAGTATGAAATAAACAGATAACCTTACTTAGGTATATTCTCATACATATACCTAAGTTATCAAGTGATCCATCTCAATCATGAGGAAAACATAGAAAAACTGACTCAGCTCAACCAGGATTTTATTCACATTATCGAAACCTCGGCTGCTGGAGAACTCCTACTCAATCGAGTACAGTGGGCTAGCCATGACACCAAGCACGCTTCCCAATAACCTTGTACTGCTGAGATACTCCTCCTATCGTGTACCATGGGTCTACTGCATCACACAGACGTGTTCCCCACCGTGGGTCTGCCGCCACAACCAGGCGCTCTCCATCATAGCATGTAGAGGTTCTCCTCCTATCGAGTACCGCAGGTCTGCCACCACAACCAGGCGCTCCTCCGCCATGTATTTTCTGCAATAACCAGGAACTCCCCATTGGGCTAGTCGATCCACTCCGAGTCAATCTGTTAGTAGTCGTCAAGTCTCAACCAGCTACTAGGTTCCCGCACAAAAGCTCGCTCATCTATGGAAGGTCCTCTCCACACGCTACTGGTCGATGCTCCAAATGCCACGAAGTCCCAATAAGAAGTATCCCAAAGGTCCTCCATGTCATAAGGGTCTCAACGCAACTGACGACGTGTCAATCAAACACCCACTTTGTGAGTTATTAGCAATTTAGTCCCGGGGGCCCGGTTGGATTTGTGCACGATCCAACCTGACCATATCTCAACTATACCCTAAAATCCAGTAGGGTATACTCAAGGGGACTGCCACGCTCCAAGATTACCAGTGCCGCTGATGGTTCATCAAACGGACATCTGGTGCCAAAGATATGGCCAAAAGAAAGTAAAGGGTCGTAGTGCGCCCGGGCCCGGTCCAACCCGGTCGGACTGACCTGGTTCGGGTTGACCTGGCCTAACCCATTGCGTTTGGCTTGGCCTGTTGGCCGGGCTAGCCCATTAGGTTTGTCCTGGCCCACTGGGCCCAACCCAGTCGACCACGAGGGCGGTTCGGCCTGGAGGGCGCCACGTAGGCGGCTCTGCCAGGAGGGCACCGCCTAGGCTGCTCGGCCCGGAGGCGTGGAGCCGGTTCGGCCCAGAGCACTATGAGGGCATGTCCAGTTCAGCTGGGAGTAGCATGGTCAGGGCACGAGGGCGCGGCCTGCGCGGCGGCGCGAAAGCGCGGCTGATGCAGGGGGCGCGGCCGGGGTGCGGCGCGACCGGTGAGGGCGGCGCGGCCGGGGTTCGGCGAGGGTGTCTTGGTCGGGGGGTGGTGCGGCCACGACGCGGGGGCCGGATCAGTCAGCAGTTAGAACGCCGCGGGGGCAGCGCAATTCGATGAGGCTGCGGGTGGTGCGGTAGTTGCCTTCGTCACCTTTATCGCCGTTTCAAAGAACACCACAAAGAAGATCAGTGGGGTGTTGGGCCATGTTAGTTTGGGCCGCGCCCTCCGCATTTAGGGGGTAGCAATCGGTTCATCAAGAAAAAATCACAACAACCATCCCGTAATAGGAAAACATCCTCGTACTTAATTTTGAAAGAAACAAAGAACATGGGAATAAATCATACTTAAATAAAATTAAACCCCTACCTTGTTCGTTGTTTGCCGACGGAGTTGCAGGGAAGAAGACAGATCGTTAGGAAATGATGGAAGTTGGTGTCGTCGGTGTTTTCCCCAATCGTCGGTTTGTGCATCGGCTCGTCGTAGTCAAAGACGTCCTATGTCGGAGGAAGTCCCGAGGAAGAAGGTCGAATTCAGGGTCGAAATTCTTCATTGGTGGACCATTCTTCATGTAGGAAGCATTCTTTGTTGGAGAGTTTTCTCTCAATATCTCTAATACTCCTTTTCCAACCTTTCACCAACAAATGAATAGATATCCCCTCCAAATAATAGATTATCTATTATTTAGTTTTATGGGTTTAAAATTCAAATTGTAGCATTTAATTAAATGAGATGGCTCAATTAATTAAAGGGGGAGGGTTGGAACCATTAAAAGAGGGGGGAACCATTAAGTAAAGGGAGGCCAGGAGACTCTCCCTCATTTATGAGGGAGTTGAGAGGTTTTCCTCAATTAATTTGGGTGTTTTTTCCTCGGTGGTCCCCACACCGTAACCACTCGGGGGAGGTTAGGTTCGGGTGGGCCCCATCACCATAACCTCTCATGGGAGTTTAAGATATGGTGTTCCCCACCTCCAACTTCCACATGGATGGTTATAAAATATAAAATAAAATAAAACATGCGTTTATTTTATTATATTATTTCCATGAAAAACCCCAAAAACTAACTTTCGCCCTCGACCAACTACCATCGAGGAGAAAGTATTCTTAAGCGAATACTGGCGCTGTGAGTTCAACGGTGTCCTCAGATTTTAATTTAGAGCACCAGTTCAAAAGTTATAAAAACCCGCTCGTACGTTTTCTTAACGTACCCAAACAATAATTCAGAAATTGATTACGGGCACACCGGGCCTCAGAATCATGTGCCGTCAACTTTCGCGGAATCGTAAAATTTCCATATATTTTAAAAAGATTACCTGGACATTCTGGGTCATTACATTCTCCCCACCTACAGGTTTTACATCCCCGTAAGCCACAAATCATAACTAAAAGAGAAAGTGGGGGTACTAAGCACGTATCTAAGCCTCCCGCTCCCATGTGATCTCCTAGAGGTTCCCATGCTGCCAGTGAACGCAAACCAGAGGTATCGACTATCCATGAAGGGACTGCTCCTGTTGATCCTCAATCTCTACTAGAACCTCCGTAAAATTCACCCCATCATCAACGTCCAACTCTCCATGGTCAATGATGTGGGAAGTTTCATGCACGTATCTCCTCAGCTGGGATACGTGGAAGACGTCGTGCCCCCGGTGCAACTGAGGTGGAAGAGCTAAGCGGTATGCCACCTCGCCTACTCTGCTGAGGACCTGAAAAGGTCAAATCACTACAACACATCTGATGTTTCGCGGCGGTTCTTAGAACCGCCGCTAAACCTATTTTAAAAAAGGTTTCACAGTGGTTTATAATAAACCGTCGCGAAACCCTGATTTTTTTACAGTCGGACCTTCCCCCCTTCCCGACCCTCCTCACATTTCCCTCGGCCCCCTGCTTCCCCCGCGACCCCGACCCCCCGCGACCCCACCTCGTCGCTTCCCCGGCGACCCGATGACCCCGCGACCCTGCAACCCCGCGACCTTGGTGACCCCAACCCCCCACGACCCCGCGACCCCGGTGACGCTGCTTCCCCGACGACCTATACGAAACCCTAAGGTTGGTTTTTTTAAATTCAAACTAAATGTGATTTAGTGTAATCCCATAAATTGAAACATTACTAGGTTTTATTAGTTCCAACCCTTATGTAAGGATAGTTAATCATTTCCTTGAGATTTTCCATTAAATGAGAGCATGGGAGTTATTCGTTGGCCTCATATTCTATAGATTGTAACTAAATGATAGACGATATTTACTAGTGATCTTTTCAAGAGTGATAACATAATAGTACCTATGGTTTTAGGCCTTACCAGGTTCCAGACTGATGTCATTAGCACCTCAAGAACATAAAAAACCTTGCAATGTGACTATAAGGTGTTTTAGATGTGAGGTGTCATTCAAGTTTCATTTTTCATGAGTAGGAACTTATTTTCTAAAATGGAACTTAGGTTTTATGGGTGTTCATATGGTGTTTTGACCCATTTTAGGGGTGTTATATTCACATAATTCTTCATTTTAGTGGGTTATACATTCCTATAGCATGATCAGGCACCTAATAGGTATTATGGAAATTCATTATCTTTTGTAATGAAAGGCTAGGTATGTCACCAGTTGGATTATAATTAGTACAGAATAATGAAACTCTAGGCTATATTTTTTTAGATCATTGGATATAAGGATGTATAAGGATGATGCGAATATGGATATTATTGAATAATTTTTCATTTCATTGGTAAATCATAGGGATGATGCATTGATAAACTTGTTTCCCATTGATTTATTGAATGGTAAAATGATCCATACAAGTATGGTTGAAATTATTAAATCATTGATCTATTAAATTTTTATCATGTGTAATCTACAAGTTAGAGAGAATTTGAATTTAAAGGAAATATGATTCAACCTAATGTTAAGGAAGATTTTATAAAATCATCTAGTGTCGTAAAACAATGAGTCAGTTTAGTTTTGGATTTTATTCTATATGTTATGTTGAACATGTACATGCCTTAGGAGGAGGGTCACACATATGTATGATGGTGAATCTTATCAAGCATGCATCCAAGTGGTTGGTTACATATCTTTTTGAAATCTTTACACCATGTTTTCATGTTTTATGACCTAGGATTTTATGGTTATAAATATTATAATTTTATGCTCATGCACTCTGATTATGTCATCATATTCATATAATATTTTATACTCACTAATAAGATTTAATTTTTAATGCAAATTTTTACCTTTTATGAGAATTTTAGATCAAAATTATTATGATTTATTTTGCCCAGCTCCCCCTGGATGGACAACCCCCCTGCTGGAGCCCACCCCCTAGCTGGACATCCCCCTAGCTCCCTCCCTGGCTGGACAACCCCCCTACTGAAGCCCTTCCCCCCTGGCTGGACAGCCCCCAGCCCCCCTGGTTGGACAACCCCCATCTCCCCCCTGGTTGGACATCCCCCAGCCCCCCTGGATGGACAACCCCCCAGCCTCCCTGGATGGACAACCCCCCTAACTGGACAACCCCCCATCTCCCCCTGGCTAGACAACACCCCCTGCTGGAGCCCCTCCCCCTTGGCTAGACATCCCCCCAGACTAGACAACCCCCCAGACTGGAAAGCCCCCCCAGCCCCCCCGGCTGGACAACCCCTCCCCCATAGCTGGACAACCCCCCTGTTGGAGCCCCGAACACACATACAATCATAATCAACACATCATTCATGTCAATACAAAGCATCCCCCATAGGGTCAAAATCCATAACTATAAAATATAACAAACGAGGCTCATAGAGGACTCACACATTCATTAAACTTGATGTTTAAATTTAGCCTTTAAATGTTCCAAGAATGAATGTAATGAAATATATCGACTCAAATAAATCCTTAATGTGGTGTTCTTATATTTGACCCTAGAGTAATGGTAGTTTAAACATTTCTTAAGTAGTTTCCTTGAAATGGGATTGCGATCATTACCTGTAGGCCTATTTTTCTATTGGTTGGACCGAAATGATAAGACCTTAAGCCTAGGGAACTTTTAGGCATTACCCCCTTATAGGTTCGATGCTGTATGTTTTTGTAATGGGCTTTCCAAAGGTAGGTAATTCCATTATAACTTAAAATATGTGATAAATTTTTATAAGGAGTTTCAGACATGAGGTGCATTTTAGGTGCAATTTGGTCTTAATTATAACACATAGTTTCTAAAATGACACCTAGGTAGGATAGGTGGTCATGAAAAATTTTGACCCTTTTTTCAGGAATGTTCATCATGTAACGACTAGTTTCTATCAGATTGAAATTCCTAGGTAATGTTAAACCATATATAAGGTTGTTTGACCATTCTTCTTCACTGTTATCAGTGTTAGATGACTCAAGGGGTCGTTAGCATGCTTTATAGTCATACAGGACAGTACAACTCAACACAAGTATTTCTTATGGACCATTTAATACCAAGATTCATAGGTCTGATAATACAATGGATAGTATAAAGTATTTTCCATTTTGATTTTGAAAGCTCAGGGAACTATATGTTGATACATGTGGTAACCGTCACATTTCAAAAATTGATTATGAAACCATATGTATTCAGTGGAAGTAGTTCAATCAATGATCATCTATGATTTAATCTCCATTTATCTATGAGGTTGAGATACCCAGGTGTTAATAAAAAATCTATGTTATTCCAAATCTCTAGATGATTTCATAAAAATGATCAAGTGATTTGATATACTAATATGTTATTATTGGCTTATATACTTTATTTCATAGAACATGTTGATATAACTTAGAGGATTGTCATGTGTACATTCAAATTTGAATCTAATATAGAATGAATTTTAGAATATAGTTTTTATCTCTTCAATTTAATGATGGTTAAAGTGTGTTGGACACATCCAAAACCTGCGTTCAATGATCTGTGTAGAGTGTTCCATAGTATGCGATCCATTTTCAACAAATGATGACTAGGAAACTTCTATGGTGTGAAGTGTTATTCCATGTAGGTTAGCGTGTCCTTATGAATATAAGGAACACAATTGGGGAGGACCATTTGATATTGGTTTATGTTTACTTTGAATTACCATGGGGGGTGTATACATTAGAAACGTGTCAGTGCTTGCAATGTAACACACTGATGGAATGATTGGCTATGCATGCCACCTATTTAGACATCATTAGTTAGTTATGCAATTAAATGGTTATGCTTGAGGAATAAAAATACACATCTTATGGTAAAACCATCATATTCAGGTAGTGATGATTATTGTGTGGGAGCAGTGGATCTCTTCTAATGAGGTCAACCTATTGTTGTTTTATTATCCTTCCCTTTGCGTAGTTTGACATAATTGGTTTGAAATCCATTATAAAACCAACAAAGTTATGTTATAGAATTATAAATTCAATAAAAACCTTACTAACCACTTTAAACAATTTTAAATGGCCACATGGGAATTTTCATAAGCATTTGTCATGTGGGTTCCTTCAAATGAGAGGGATGAAAGGGAGAACGAGTTTGTTTGAGAGGGGGGGGGGGTCAATGGACTATTTTTATTTTGGAAGGTATGACTTTCCTTAGGCTTGAGTCTGGGAGAATTCCTTTGAGTGGTGACTAGGGTTACACTTACATGGTTGATAGTGTTCTAGGTTTGGTTTTATTTTTGGGGATGTTTAGGTTTCAGCCTATCCAGCCTTTTTATTATGTTGGTTATCATGTTCTATAATGTACTCGATTAATTTATATTTATTTTATGTGATGTTATTGTTCATGAGTTTTTTATTATTCTTACTGCATTTTAATTTATCTAGATGTTTCATTGTTATTGAAACTGTCTATTTTGAGCATGGTAATCTGATATAAGGATGGGTGATACTAGATTTTCCATTTGGAATATGTGATGTCACTACAAAAAAACTGTTGTTTAGCGGCGGTTGTTTAGCGGCGGTTCTTTGAATATATTTATTAATTTTTTTAATGATATTTTATGAAATTCATTGTTTTTTGTGTAGGCACATTGTGATATACATGGATAAAAGCTGGATCACATTACCGAGGAATACACCTCAGTATGTTAAGGGTTTGAATGAGTTTTTAGATTATTCAATTTCTAATCGATCCGTTGAAGGGAGAATAAAATGTCCATGTCCTAAATGTAAATTTAGAACATGGTTGAAGAGAGATGAGGTTTATGAACATTTAATACTGAAGCAATTCCCTGCTCAATATTTGTGTTGGATTTGGCATGGAGAATCGAACGTTACAGAAAGATTGAGCACTGATGTTAATCCGCAGAATGAGGTCCCAAGTTCGTCGACAATGGAAAATGAAATGCAAAACCTAATAAATGATGCATTCGACACTGCAAGACACCACTATCAGCATCAAAACATATCAGAACAACCAGAAGAGGGTGCTACAAATTGCAACATGACAAGTGATGTTTATGAGAGTGTAACACAGACAGATCAAGATTGTCACATATCATTGGATCCTCCTATTGATTCTGTGGAGCCAAATGTAAGAGGAAACTTCACTGAGGAAAATGCATTTCATGATTTAGTTGATGATGAAAATCAAGAGTTGTATAGTGGGTATTTTAAATATTCAAAGCTTTCATTTCTGCTGAAGTTGTACCATATCAAATGTCTATGTGGAATTACAAATAAGGCAATGTCCATGATATTGGAATTGATTCGTGATGCATTTCCTGAAGCAAAAATCTTAGAATCTTTTTATGATATGAAAAAAGTTGTTAACAAGCTTGGTCTAAATTATACAAAAATACATGCGTGTCCCAATGATTGTATGCTTTATTTGGGAGAGGATTCAAGTAGACAGAATTGCAAGAAATGTTCTTCTTCTAGATGGCAGGAAAAGGGTGATGTTGGAAGTTTGAATGAACATAATTTCATGGAGAAGAAGAAAAGGAGCACACCTGCAAAGGTTTTGCGTTACTTTCCTTTTAAGCCTCGATTGAAAAGATTATTCATGTCATTGAAAACCACCAAACACATGAAGTGGAATTCTGTAGATAATAATAATGATGGGTTAATGAGACATCCACGAGATTCCCAATCATGGAAGACATTTGATTCATTGCATCTCGATTTCTCATCTGATCCTAGGAATGTTCAATTGGGATTGGCTGCTGATGGATTCAACCCATTTGGGACTTTGAGTACCAATTATAGCATTTGGACAATTGTTTTGATCCCTTATAATCTGCCTCCATGGATGTGTATGCAAAAAACATCTTTTATCCTTTAGATGATTATTCCTGGAAAACAAATTCCTAGAAATGATATTGATGTATACTTGCAGCCTTTGATTGATGAATTGTAGGAGTTATGGAGCAACAGTGTTGAGACATTTGATGCTTCTTCTAAAAAAATGTTCAAAATGCATGATGCTTTAATGTGGACCATTAGTGACTTCCCTGGGCTTGGGAATTTATCTGGTTGGAACACTCACACGGGTCTGGATTGTCCCGTTTGTAACTTTGATTTTGAGACCAAACGGCTACCTCACAGTAGAAAATGATGCGTCTTGTGTCATCGAAGATTTCTCGATGTATCTCATAGATTTTGGCTGAACAGATCAAAATTTAATGGTTCCATTGATCTTAGACCACCTCCAAAGTTGTTAAATGGTTTTGAAATATTGAAACAGCTTGAAAATGTTGAAACAGAATTTGGGAAGGTTCATCTTTTGAATGATAGCGGAAAACGGGTTCAAAGTGCATCGTCATGTGAAACCAGAACGCAACAATGGAAGAAAAAAAGTATATTCTTCAAACTTCCGTATTGGGAATTTAATTTGTTGTGCCATAATATTGATGTGATGCATATTGAGAAGAATTTCTGTGACAATTTAATTTTCACATTGCTTAATGAGCATGGAAAGTCGAAAGATCATCTCAATGCTCGCAAAGACTTACAAGCAATGAACATAAAATGCGATCTCTGGCAAGATGAGAATGAAAAGTATCCTTCGACAATTTTTGAAATGAAAAATAGGGATAAAGATACATTCCTTCGAATGTTAAAGAATGTTAAGGTATCTGATGGGTATTCAAGTAACATCTCGAGGTGTGTTGACTTGAAGAATCGTAAGTTACATGGATTGAAAAGCCACGATTCACATATTTTGTTACAACAGTTACTACCATTGGCACTACGTACATTATTACCTGAAAAAATTACTACTGTTGTACTCCAGTTCTGCACATTTTTCAGAAAACTATGTGAGAAATATCTACATCCATTTCAACTTGAAAACCTCCAGGAGAGGTTTGTATTGACCCTTTGCGCAATGGAGATGATCTTTCCTCCTTTTTTTTACTGTAATGATGCATTTAACTGTGCATTTGGTTGAGGAAGCTACATTAGGAGGCCCCGTTAATTATCAATGGATGTATCCAATTGAGAGGTACTTTATTTATATGTTTTCCAGTTAAGTAAACAATTTTTGGTACTTAATTAAATGCATAATTATGTTTATTTTATTTCACAGATATCTTGGGCATTTGAAATCATACGTGAGAAATAAAGCTAAACCAAAAGGCTCAATTACTGAAGGTTATGTGGCTGAGGAGTGTCTTACCTTTTGTTCTCGATACTTGGATGATATTGAGACAAGATTTAATCGAGTTGGACATGTTGATGACACATCGACTCAATCTCAAATACATCATAAATCCAAAATATTTCCTGCTATTGGCCGATCAGTTGGGAGGACTTCAAATGTGACACTGACTAAATTGGAATTATTACAGGCACATAGATATGTGCTGCTGAATAGTGAAATTGCAGATCCATTTATTGAAGAGTTGATGATACAAAAAAAGAGACAAATGAGAGGCCGAACACGAAATGAGAAAGATATAACGAAAGCTGTTAATAAAGAGCTTGTAGAATGGTTTGCACGACGTGTAAGTTCATAAATATTGAAATAAATATGAATATTAGTTTGACACATACATTTTGTAAATCTAATAAAGTATATTTATTTTTTCAGATCATGAATACTGATACTCGAGCAGAGGTGTCATACGATTTGAAGTTTCTTGCTAGAGGTCCTCTAAAAGAAGTTAGAAAGTTCGATGCTTATAATGTGAATGGTTTTAGATTTCGTACAATCGATCGAGAAGTGGGTTTGAGAACACAAAATAGTTGTATATTTACATTTACTGAAGTGGAATACTATGGAAAGCTACATGATATTATTTAATTAAACTACCACAGACATTTTTTGGTTGTTTTATTCAAATGAAAATGGGTCGATATTATTAGAGGTGTTAAAAGAGATTCCTTGCAATTTACTTCTGTGAACTTCTCTCGCTTGATAGATGTTGGTGATCGTGAACTGCATGATCCATATATCTTAGCATCGCAAGAAAAAATGGTATATTATGTGAATGATGTTGCCAATGAAGGGTTGAGTGTAGTTGCTCACGTAATACAAAGAGATTTGTATGATATGGGTGATGAAGTGGAAAATTTGAACTCTAAAATTGAATTTAATCAGTAACATGAAGCAGAATTATTTGTCCACCATGATATTGAAAATATTAGTCTAGCAAGGATGAATGAAGTGGATGAAGAAATGGAGCAGGGAACTGACATTATTGTAGGAGAAAATGATTGTATGTACAATTATTTATTTATTCAGCAACCACTTGTTTCATTTCTGCAGTCATTCATTATCATTGTTATATATATTTTGTCTATTAGTAATCCATATATTATCATTTTTATTTTTATTTCTGCATAATTTTTTTGAAATATATATTCTGAACATAATTTTATTTGATTAAATGACAGGAATGCCAAGGAAGAAGCAGTACATTATTTCAACCAGTTCAACGACAGATGACGATCCATCTAGCTCCCTCCCCACGACATCTGAGGCACCAGCTTCCGACACCCCTACACCATCTCCCCCTGCACCATCTCTCACACCATCTTTGGATATCCCAGTAGAGGGTGATTCGTCGACTCCCCCTTCAGAAGCCTTAGTAGTGGGGTAGCGACGCGCCCCTTCCAGTTCATCCCGGTCATACTGGAGTGTCACTGTCATAGGTACAAATTTTAATTAAATAAATTTATTGCATTTTGTTTATACTAATTGTTTGATCATTGAAGATGACAAAAATGAAACCGTGGAGAAAAACATAAAAAGTTCAAATGTTTGGAATCTGAATGGCGAGAAGATTGTTGTGCCATTTGATTCTTACAGGGTCCCTACGGATGATGTCGCGTGGTTACTTGGCCAGATTCTAGGCCAGCTGGTAGTAGAGCCCATTTCACTTCCCATTTCATATGACGATTGGAGACATATGCCTCCAAGCTAGAAAAATGAAGTGTTTGATTCTAAAATCAAGGTAAATTTATTACATTATGGTTTAATTGAATGTCATGTTACTAATATGTTCAAAATGAATTTCTATATACAGATGTTCTTCCACTTTACCATTTCTGATGTGATAGAATAGAAGTGGACATTGAAAAATCTAGGTAAGAAGTGGAAAGATTTTAAATGGAGATTATGGTGTGATGTCAACGATGCTTCCTTGACCATGCTGCAAATGTATGGGAATCTACCCAGTGGGGTACCAAAAGAGCAGTGGAAAGTGTTTGTTGACAAGCATCGGGATTAGAAGCGGATGATATTGAAATATATATATTATTATATTATCCTCATTTTACATTTATACATGTATATGAAAAGGACATGACATTCAATACATCTTTCCTTAAATTGCATTTTATTTATTTCAGGACCTCTCAAGAAATAATGCATTAAACCGAGCGAAGAAAGTCATCCCGCACACTACGGGCTCAAAAAGTTTTTCTCGAAGCCGAATGACATTGGTAATATTTTAATTAGTTTAAATATTTATAAATATTATCTGTTTAATATATTGAATTTTTGATTTATCTTTGATTAATGTAGTCACAGATTTTAGGCCATGAAGCATCCAGAACTGAACTATGGTTGGATGTTCACAAGAAATCAGATGGATGTTTTGTTAATGAGCCTGCTAAAGAAGTTGGGTTATGAAGTCAATTTTTTATCATAATAACTTATTATCAGTTTTTACTGTGTTAATATATATTGATATTTGATTTATAGGTCAAAATTAAAGAACTATGGGATTCCAATCCTGCGCATTCCTACTCTGTCTCCCAGGATGACCCGGTTACTAAAGTCCTTGGGAAGGAGCATCCTGGGAGAGTGTGCGGGATGGGTTTGGGACCCGTGCCATCTGAGGTTTTTAGCAGGCCACCGGGGATAGCTGCTGCATCTACTCATGACTTTAGTTAGCCCATACCTGGAGATGCTAAGAAAGAGATTGTTTCTTTACGAAACACAGTTCACCAGTAGGGGGATCAGATATCTGCATTGCAGAAAGAGTTGACTGAAATACGTCAGCAGATGAGAAGATATGCCCCCAGTGGGAGTGCATCGATTGGTGGTATGCAGGTAAATCACAAAAAATCAAAATCATTTAGTTTTCTAACTTTCAATGGTTTTAAGTTTTAATATAAATATGCAACCGTATTTAATTTTCAATATAATGTTATTACAGGTGGCAACACAAAGTGGAAATGAAGGTGGAGAGGGTGACGATGCATCATCGGACCCTGAGTAGTTGTTTTGTTGATGTGTAATATGGAAATAGTTGGTTTGTAGATGTAACATTTGTGGCACATAGTTTCCACCACAGATTTTCATGTCCTAAAATTTCCTTGATTTCTCATTTTCCTTTTATGAATTTTATTGATTTCTGATGTTTCTTTTTATGTCCTGATTTCTCTATTGTGGTATACATCATTCCATTTAGGCCTGTGTTTGAATTGGTAGTCGAGATTTTGGATGATTAAGAGTTAAACCCATTGTTGATGTGTTGAAAAAATTATGCCATTTCATAGTGATCAAGGGGATAGTGTTGTGGACACTTTGGTGAGGTAGAATATTTCTAAACTTATCTTCTATCTTTAGGAATAAATTGTTTGACTAGCCTACTAAGAACTTTTCTAAGGGTCCTATATTATTATTTTTATATGTGTTTGGTTATGACTACTTTATTACTTATGGTTATGAGGAATGGGAACATGGGGGAACACTCTTTAAAGAAGAACAAACTAAATAAAGATAGTAAACTAGTTAAGAGTAAATTAGAAGGAAAAAGTGAGTCGCTTGTACTTTATGGATTTTCATGATATTACTATGAGTTGAATCTTATTGATTGATAATTGATGATATGGATTACTTCTTGTTTTTATCATTTAAGAAACTCTCAACCATTATAATAAGATAATTTTTTAAAGATGGTAGTAATTTTTTTTGGAAACTAAAATATAATAATTTGTATTACTATTGATCATTGAGGTTTAATGTTGTACTTGTTGTTTTCTGGAATTCAAGTGATTTGGGGTGAACTTTTTTGGGTTTAATTGGTGAGGCTAAGAATGTATTTTTAGTGTGTAATTCTCTAATGCATCCTGGTATCTATCCCTAATAATACTATTCTCATCTATCTCACTTCACCTAGAAACAACGGTCTCAATACCTTAAATGAAATTCTTGAAGTTCTTTGACTCTTTTTCAAAAACAAGGTTCTTATTCATGAAGGTATCCACATGAATAGTCTAGGTATCATGAAGTTTCTCTCATGGAATTAGAAGCCAGGTAAGAGTAATGTATCACAAGCACTAAGGATAAAAATATTATCAATGTGTAAAATTCATGTCGTATTTGAAAAGATAGGTACAAAGAATCATACATGAAAGGTTAGTATCCCCCTCAAAACCCCTCTGCCTATTTATAGGCCTAGGTTAGAGAAGAGTTTCATGAGCAGGAGGCCCATATTTCCAGTTTTTAGTAGTTCCTCTCCTTCATCAACTCTCATTATGAGGGAAAAATTATTTGACATCAAATAACTCACTCATTACAGGAGATATTATGGAATAAATTGAAATATTGAGGTAAATCCATGACAAAAATGGATCGAAATAAACATAAGGATTCATGAAGGATGAAACCTTCATACACAAAATGGTTCTTCATGATAGTATATAAGGCATCATAAAAGATGACACACATAAATGATGACAACCATTTCACAATGTATTTCTACTCGTGAAGGTCTCCATCATTCATGAAATGTACCTCATAGGTGGTAACATTCATTAAAAGTATCTTATCACCTCAAAATCACATATAAATACCTAACATCATTTGACATTTAATGGAATTAAAACATTAAAGTTTTTTTAGAAGCTCTAAAATTTTTAAACTTAAACCATCATGAGGAAAACAGATGATTTACCCCTATGTGTAATTATCTTTCATGAACAACCACCCTTGAGCTCTTGAAACTCACCACCATGGTTGTGATAACTCTCAAAATGGTTGATGATATTTGTGATATTGGTAAAACCCCTTACACTTATTATGGTTTTGTGGGACATTTTTCATTCAAGAAACATGTCCTATAGGAACTAAGGCATTACCCCAAGGCTAGGGAACCCAGTTTCACAAATCTCCAACCTTCAATAAATAGCTAAACTTTAAAAAACCATTTCACTTCATGTAACCATCCATATTCATGAAAATCACATAACATTTCCAAACTTGATTCCTCCTTTCATCAAACCCATCATCATGAATGTTGATTTCTAAATTTTCTTATACCATTCAAATTTGGTTCATTCATGGCCTTATCTTCCACATGACTAGTATCATCAACCCTCATTTCTGGTTTGATTTTTTTTTCAGGGCAGTGGTGCAGCAGAAACATAAAATATATATTTTTTGTTTTTGGGCAGTTTTTAGCGGCAGTTTAAACCGCCGCTAAATCATAATTGGCCTAGGTTTAAACCACCACTAAATGTGAATTTTAATTTACCTTTAGCGGCGGTTATAACCGCCGCTAAATAGTCGCATCGGCTGCCTCATCCCGCGGTGGTTCTGATGGATTTAGCGGCGGTTTTATGGCAGCTAGATTTTAGTTTATTCATGGTGGTTATAACCACCGTGAATAAAGGGATACCAACGGCTCGTAAAACCGCCGCTAAATTAAGAAAAACCGCCGCGAAATGAGACAGCTACGATGCTTTCCTCAAACCGCCGCGAAACGCAAATAACCGCCACTAATAGATTATCGACGCCTTATTTGGCGGTGGTTTTAACCGCCACTAAACGTAAAAAAAACCACCGCTAAACGGCGGTTCTGCTGTAGTGAATGAACCTCAGAGATAACTTTCTGCCTTGGCCAAATCTCCGCAAACCTCATCGAGTTGAGACCCGTAGAAAGATGTGGTCGCCATCCTCGAACTCCAGAGGTCTCTGTCTCCTATCGGCATACGACTTCTGCCTTCTCTATGTAGTCTTCATCCACTCATGGATGATCTTCACCTTATTTTTGGTAGCATGTACCATCTCTGGTCCCACAAGTGCTGACTCCCCTGGGTCAGTCCAGCACAAAGGTGATCTGCAAGGTTGCTCATACAATGCCTCAAAAGGTAACATCCCTATAGTGGAGTGATAGTTTTTGTTTTATGAATACTCCTCCAAAGGTAAGTGATCCTCCCAGCTGTGATTGAAGTTGAGGACACAAGCCCGTAGCATGTCCTTGAGGGTCTGAATAGTCCGCTTAGTCTGGCCATCCATCTAAGGATGGAAGGCAGTGCTCAAACAAAGCTGCGTCTTGAAAGTTTCCTGCAGCCCCTTCCATATCCAGGAAGTAAATCATGCGTCACGGTTAGTGATAATCGTCAAAGGTACTCCATGTAGCCTCAAAATATCCTATACAAAGAAGCGTCCCAATATCTGTACTGAACCCTGCTCTCTAATCGGTAGGAAGTGGGCCGACTTGGTGAGTCGGTCAATGATCACCCAAATTGAGTCATGTCCTTTGGATGTACATGGAAGTCCTGTAACGAAGTTCATGAATATCCCACCCCACTTCTACTCTAGGGCCTCTAAAGGATGAACCAAGCCTGCAGGTACCTGATGCTCCGCTTTCACTTACTGACAAGTGAGGCACCGAGAGACAAACTCTGCAACTTCTTTCTTCATTCCCGACCACCTGTGCTATCGTCGGAGATCCTGATACATCTTCGACACTCCTGGATGTACCGCTAGAGGGGATGTCTGAAAATCCCTCAACACTTATTCCTAAAGTGACACTGGTACTATGGTATGTCCTCTGAAGTGGATGACGTGCTCCCCACATTCATAAAATCCATCAGGTGCCTGTCCTGTGGATATCTGAGCACATCGTGCCTCGCAGTCAATGTCTCCACACTGCACCTCCATAACTCTCTAAAGGAGTGGGGGAGTGATTATAAGAGACTGAAGGAAATCTTCTCCATCTCTATCCACAAAGGATATCTGCAAAGCGGCCAACTACTCCATCGCCTCACCTAGTAGATGTATACATAATCTCCTACTGAGTGAATCTTCAACATTGTTCCCCTTCCCAAGAGTATAGACTATCATGAAGTCATACTACTGGAGGAAGTCAAGCGAACACCACTTTCTTAGGTTCATGTCCTTCTGGGAGAAGATATAACTAAGACTCTTCTGATCAGAGTACACTGTAAAGCGCTCGCACATCAGATAGTATCGCCACATATTCAAGGAGAAAACCACTACTACTAACTCTAGGTCATGGGTATCATAGTTCTTCTAGTGTTGTCTCAGTATCCGAGAACCATATACGATCACTACTCGCTCTTGCATTAGGACACATCCGAGTCCAATCTCAAATGTGGCGTAGTAGACTACGTACCCTATACCTTCCAGTGGAAGCCTCAAGATGGGGGCACTAGTCAGCCTCTGCCTCAGCTCCTGAAAGCTCTGCTGGCATCTTTCCGACCACACAAAGGGTTTCCCATTCTTTATCAAGGATGATAGTGGTGCTACAACTCTGGAGAAGTCTGTAACAATCCTCTAGTAGTATCCAACCAAACCCAGAAAACTTCGTACCTCTGTCACACTCTTGGGTGGCTCCCAAGTAAGTACCTCCTCAATATTTTCTAGATCCACTATAACTCCTGCTTCCAAGATGACATGTCCCAGAAAGTGAACGTCTCAGATCCAGAACTGGCACTTCAAGATATTTCCATAAAGTTGGTGCTCTTAGAGTGTGTCCATTACTACCTACAAATGGTAGGCATGCTCTTCCTTAGTAGTCAAATAGATCAGAATGTCTTCGATGAAGACTATGACAAAGCAGTTGAGGTACGACTGAAAGATCCTATTCATGAGTGCCATGAACACTACTAGAGCATTGGTTACACAAAATTGAATAACCAGGAACTCGTAATGGTCGTACTGAAATCTAAAATCCATCTTCTGAACATCCTCATTTCGAACTCTGAGCTCATTATAGCCTGATCTGAGGTCTATCTTTGAGAACCATCGTGCTCCCTTCAACTGATCAAAGAGGTCGTCAATCCTCAGGAGTGGGTACTTGTTCTTTACAGTCACCTAGTTTTGGCATCAGTAGTTGACACAAATCCTCAAGATCCCATCCACCTTCTTGGAGAACAGAATTGGGGCTTCCCAGAGAGAAACACTAGGCCGGATGAATCCCTTACCCTACAAGTCCTCTAGCTTTACCCACAGCTCGCGAAGCTCCACAAGAGCCATCCAATACGCTGGTGTAGATATCGGTGCCATACCGGGGTATAGGTAAATGTAAAAGTCCACCTCTCTATGAGGAGGTTGACCTAGGACATTATCAGGGAAAACATCCTTGTACTGGTCCACCACTACAGGTTAAGTTGGACTCTCCACATCAACAGATTTGAGGGTAAGGCTAGCCAACTGATTAGTGATTGAGTGAACTCTCCTCTGAGAAATTCCATCCTGTGTTGTAAGGGATCCCTTCTCACCAGTGATGGTAAACCTGGTCCCATCCATGTGGACACACAGAAATTTTCACCTAATATAATCTATCTTAGCATGGACAATAGATAACCAGTCCATACCCAAGATGATGTCCTAAGTCCTCGACACCGCTACTAGGAGATCCCAACCGAAGCTCTCACCACCTAGAGTAAGCTTACACTACCCGAAACAGTGTGTAATTATCGAATCTAATCCCATAGGAGTCTCTAGCCATAAGGATCGAGCCAACAACTCTGTCAGAATCTCTGATATTTGAATGAGGGCAGTGGTGATGAAAGAGTGACTGACACCTATGTCTATAATCACTGTAGCTATGGTGGAGTAGACATAGATTATACCTCGAATCATCTCTGTTGCACCATGATTGTATGCCTCAGCTGCCTAGAGCTGAGATCTCCCCTGTCCACCTACTCCCTATGGTAGGGGTGGACCTCCTAGTGGTGGTGGTGGTAACACCTCGAAACGTCACCCACCGCTAGCTACACGACCAGCTCCTCTGCCACATCCTCCTACTCCCTGCGGACTGCCTTGATCAAATCTTTGTCTCTGTCGGGGCGGTCCTTTGACTATCAGCTGATCATCTAAATGGCGGGTCGGTCAGTCACGAGCCATGTGACCCTGCTCGCCACATGAGTAACAACGCCTACTCTTGGTATGTTCATCTCTGCTTCGAGTGCCTCACACAACCGATCCTGAGTCATGAGATCTTCCACCTGTAGGTCTATTCCTCTTGGACCTTTGCGACATCTGTCTGCTTCCAGCTGCAGAAGACTCTGCTACGTGTCAATTGGTGGTGGATCTCACTGATGGAGACTACTCAACAAGGAAACTCTACACTAGGAGGGTTCTCTCTAGCACCCTAGCCTACGTCGGGATGCTAAGTGAGATCATCAGAGCTCTGATCTTCTGTATGAGCCCCTGATCGAAGGTTCGGACCCTGAAGAATGGGTCCCACACCATATTATTGGAGTAGCATGAGAGGTCTGTGAACCTAACTAAGTACTGAGCTACAGTCATGCTACCCTGCTGCAGATGAAGTAGCTCCTGTATGCGCACTGTGTGAAGAGTCACTTGGACAAAATATTCTAGAAACAGGCTCTCAAAGTCTACCCAGAAAAGTGTCATATCTTCGTGGACCCGGAGCATCAAGCTCCACCATATTCCCATTTTTTCCTATAGAAGGTTGTCAGCAAGTATCACTATGAGGTCAGCTGGTGTCCCTACTAGTCAGAAAACTCTCACCACAGCCTGCAGCCAATCCTTAGCTGCTTGTGGGTCCATCTCTCCCTTGAATCTGGGTGGAATCTACCACTAGAACTCATATAACGCGCTCAAGAAGCGTGCATTGTCTGCTGCTGGGGATGGTGGCATCGGTGGCCCAACGGGGAGTGGTACCGCTGGTGCCTCTACTGGAAAAGGGACCTTCACCAAGGCCTCATCGCTCGGTGGTCTATCCGTGCGTACAAATCTCGGGACTGTAGCTAGTCCTCTACATGGAGGCATCCTGAAAGAAACAAATGCGACATGGTCAAAATTTATACCTAGTGAGCTGACTTGGTTGAGCTGACATAAAGAAAAATTTTGAAAACACACACTCAATCAGTGTTTTCATGCACTGAGTTGGAAATCAGAAGTCAGGGTGCTGGTGTATGATTACGTTGACCGCTGCACCAACACTGGACACCCTCAACTAAGAACCACACTCACTATAATTAACATTGTTTCTTCATAGAAAATAAATATTGGAGTCCTAATTTCTACAGTAGAACCTCCCTCTGATACCAATTTGTCACGACCCATCCCTTAGGACCCCGTGCCGTGACTACCCCAAGCCCGCCTTCCATAGGCTAGAGGCTGGTGACTAGCACCAAAGGCGTAATTACCTAAAACTGGGAAGGAATTTTTTTTATAAACTGTAAACACACACAACAGATATGAACATGAGTAAACTGTATAACCAAAAAGTGAGTTCAGTAAGTAAAAAGGGGACATAATACATGCCCAAATAGAAAGTACAAGAAACTGAAAGTACATGTACAACTGAGGAAAAAGGAAAAACAGTTACTGGGTCATCCTCTAAGGTTCCTACCTAAAGGGTATGTATAGATCACCTCCTCAGCACTCCACGTCTGTCTGTCTCCTCTGTGTACCGACACGCCGTATGGTCTACCTCGGGGGTACCATCCAGTTCTGGTACTCTCAGCCTATGTCAATGTTGTCCATCATCTGCATCCAACGCAATGAGGTGCAGGCATAGCTCGTGCAGGGGTGAGTATAACGATACTCAGTAGGGACCTCGATACACTCAAGGTCTCAAAAAATCTAACAAGGATAAACCACAAAGTATGAAATCAACAGATAAATTTACATAGGTATTTTCCCACACATATACCTAAGTTATCATGTGATGCATCTCAATCGAGTATAGTGGGTCTGCCATGACACCAAGCGCGCTTCCCACGAACCTTTGACTGTTGAGGTACTCCTCCTATCGAGTCCCGTGGGTCTACTGCGTCACACCGAGGTGCTACCCACCATGGATCTGCCGAAACAACCATGCACTCCTCCATCATGGGTCTGCCACCACAACCAGGTGCTCCCCACTAGAATAGTCGAGTCACTCTGAGTAAATCGGTCTGCAGTCGTCAAGTCTCATCCATATGCTAGTTTCCCACACAAAAGCTAGCTTGTCTCTGGAAGATCCGCTCCACAAGATAATGGTCGATGCTCCAACTTCCAAAAAGTCCCATGAAGAAGTATGCCAAAGGTCCCCCACATCATATGGCTCTCAACGCAACTGACAACATGTCAATCGGACGCCTGACTTGTGAGTTATTATCCATTTAGTCCCGGGGGCCTGGATGGATTCATGCATGATCCAACCTGAACGTATATCAAATTTACCACAAATTCCAGTGGGTTATACTCAAGGGGACCGCCACACTCCAAGATTAGTAGCGCCACTAACGGTTCATTAAATGGATGTCTGATGCCAAAGATATGGACAAAATAATGTAAAGGGTCGTAGTGGGCTCGGGTCCAGTCCGACTCGGTCAGACCGACAAGGTTCGGGTTGACCAGGCCTTACCTGTTAGGTCTAGCCCGACCCGTTGGGTGGGCTAGCCCATTATTTTCGGCCTGACCCACTGGGCCCGACCCAGCAGGCCACGAGGGCAGTTCGGCCCGGAGGTCGCCATGTAGGCGGCTCATCCAGGAGGTGCAGAGCTAGTTCGGCTCGGAGCGTCGTGAGGGCGTGGTCGATTCGGTCGAGGGTAGCATGACCGGGGTGTAACGACCCAAATCTGGAGCCCCTCCACTGGTGCCCCATACCCGGTTCGCCACATGACCTCAAGCGCGTTTCCCCAAATGCTAGAGGCTGCTAACTAGCAGCGAGGGCCTTGGTGAGTCGGTGGGAGAACTATGCCCTCATTTGGTAAAGTATACAACAGAAGAACAACCAGACACAATAGCAGAAACAATAAACAACATACAACAATTGAACTAAACATCTGAAACAAAGTATCAAATAATAATGATGAAACATGGTACATATGTCTATGGAAAGCAGTAAACAAACCCACGTGCTGAAGTACAACTGAAAAACAAAGTGCAAAAGAAAACAAAGTGAACTCCTCAGCATCGCAAGACAAGGCTCGGTCCCATGCTCTCCAACTCCAGCGCAATCAAGAACCTGAAGTAGAAGGGAGCTTGCCCTTATCTATACCTGCAAAAACATAGTCTTCTTGTGCCCAAAAGCATGGCCCAAACATGGTGTGAGATACAATCCCTGTAGGCAATCACCCAAAGATTTGTGCCTAATAGTCAATTAATACAAGACAAGTAAGAGTGCAAGAGCAGTAAACAGAAAATCACACAACAGCTACAATTCACAGTTCTAACATATAAAGTACACAAGTAAACAACCAGCAACAAGAAGAAAACAGGTAACCCTATGGGTAGCTCTCATAGCCTAACCCCTATGGTTCAACCTATAAGTTCTAACAACCCTCTAGGAGGCACACACAGTCTCACCCCTCTGGTTCAGCTAAGAGTAGAATTTCCGAGGAATCACTCACCATCAATTCCCCCTATAGTCTTCTATCATGCTAAAGGCTCTCTGGGGAAGCACTCAACGTCTGATTCCCCCTATGGCCCGCGTCGAGGAACTACAGACTCTCTGAGGAAGCACTCATCTTCAATTCTCCCTGTGGTCACACATCCTATTAAAAGACACTTTGGAGAAGCCCTTACTCCCATTCTACCTATGGTCTACTATACTAGGTTCTCACAGTCCTGTGTGTAAATAAAACATGCTCAGCACGCGTGCATCATCCAAGTAAACCTCAAGAACTACTTGGCTATCAATATAAGGCTCAACAACATAACAAAGCAACAGTTCCACTATCCTACAACTAGGCATGGCAACTGGAAAAACACCAAACAGGTAGAACAAGCATAACAAACATCTAGAGTACAGTAAAAACTACCATAATCATAGGCAAAAAATCTACTCTAGCAATCAAGAAAAATAGGCAATACAATAAGGGAAAAACAGGAACACGCAATACCCCGTTCAAGGGTATTGGTGGAATTTTCACAAAATACTCATCGAATTTCTACATAAAGGCACAAAACACCTACCTGGATTCTAGGAGATCAATATACTTGAGCTACGCAGATTGATTCCCCTTAGAACGACAAAGATCTATGAAAACACAAAAAATGTTCACCCGATGATAACTTGAGAAAGAAGAGGAATTGGAAAACAAGACTCAAGTAGAAGGAAGAACTCACCGCTGATCTTCTAACACAATCAATAGATCTCGAATCGGAGAATAGATGAAGAGTTAGGGTCTCGTCAAAGATTCATGGATCCTCTATGCTCTCGGACGAACATGACCTAGAAGAAGATGCTTCTGTGCGTCAGGTGCGACCCCAGTCCGTTTAATGAAAAAAGAAAATTACACGACGTGTACTTTTAGAGTACACGGCGTGTACTAGGTTTTTCCGTACTCCGTCAAAACCGGCCTCCACGTCACCCCTACACACCGTGTGTGTGGCCCGGACATGGCCAACACACGGCTTTGAGCCGGAGAAGAGTACACGGCGTGTAATTCAAAATTTTCCAGAAACTTCATTTTTCTTAAAAACTATAGAAAAGGAAAGGAGTACATGAAATGAAGATCCAAGTCCTTACAAACTTCCCCCCTTAACGAAATTTGTCCCCGAATTTCCCTAGAGAGGCATAGAAGAAGAAATCCCAAACAGCTCCGGACACTACGACGACACATCGACTTCCCGCTCTCAGGTCTCGTCCTGTACTCGCCCATGTTGCCATAGCACCCATATAAGAGGGATAGACCGCCCACGGAGAACCTTCGTTCTGCAATCTACAATCCAGATGGGATGCTCCTCAAACGATGCATCTGCTTCAATCTCAACTTCCTCAGGCTGAAAGACATGAGACGAGTCTGAAAAATAACGTCGGATCTGAGAGACGTGGAAGACGTCGTGCATGGACCGGTTCCTCTGGTTTAGCTACAACCGATAGCCGACCGGCCCAACTCTCTCCAAAACCTCAAACGGCCCGACATACCATGGTGAAAGCTTACCCGGCCTCCAAATCCTCTTATGTCCCAACCTCGGTGCGACACGCAGGAAAACCTGATCCCTGACCTCGAACTCCAGAGGTCGTCTCTGCTGATCAACATAAGACTTCTACCGAGACTGTGCGGTAGCCATCCTCATCCGAATCAGTTCTATCTTCTCTGAAGTCTCCTGAACAAGATGTGGTCCCAGAAAAGTTGCCTCTCCTGCCTCCAGCCATCATAAGGGTGATCGACATGGCCTACTGTACAAATCCTCGTATGGTGCTATCTGAATGGTCGCTTGAAAACTGTTGTTGTAGGAGAACTCCACCAGAGAAATATGCTTCTCTTAAGAACCGAAAAAATCTTGGATGCAAGATCAGAGCATATCCTCAAGCACCTGGATCGTGCGCTCGGACTGGCCATCAGTCTGGGGATGGTATGCTGTACTCAAAAGTACTTGTGTACCTAAGGCCTTCTGAAGTACATGCCATAACCGAGAGGTAAAGTGCACATCCTTGTCTAAAATAATGGAGTGTGGGACTCCATGTTGACGTATGATCTCTCTGATGTAAAGTCATGCCAGATCATCGACACTGAAGGTATCCTTGATCGGAAAGAAGTGATCAACCTTTGTGAGGCTTTCGATGACTACCCAAATAGCATCGTTCCCTCGAGGCGACCTTGGAAACCCGGTCACGAAGTCCATCGCAACATCGTTCCACTTCTACTCTAGAATGGGTAACTACTGTAAAAGGCCTGCTGGTCGTTGATGCTCTACCTTCACCTACTGATAATTAGAACACCTCAAGACGAAACCAACAACATCTTTCTTCATACCTGGCCACCAGTACTAGTGATGAAGATCCCAATACATCTTGGTGATGCCAGGATGAACTGCCCAAACCGAGGTATGAAAATCCCGCATCAGCTCCTCGCATATGTCTGTTGGCGCCCATACGTGTCCTTGGAAATGCAAGATCAAATCCTCGCCCACTTTCCATCCACGAAGAGGGTCTTCTCCTGTCACACTCTCCCGTAGGACCAAGACTTATAAGTCTGATAGTTGCCTCATCCATACTCGATCAAGTAGTGTAGAGGTAACAGCTACAGAAGATAGGAAGATCTGTCCCTATCTGTTGTCCACCTCCAGATGCATCTCAGAGAATAGAGCCATAAGCTGCCACTCACTACTGGCCTCCTGAACTACCTGAATCTGAGTTCTTCTACTCAACGCATCAGCCACCACATTGCCCTTTCCCGGTATATAGGTAAGTTCGAAATCAAAAGACTGAAGATACTCGACCCACCTGCACTGCCTCAGATTCAGATCACGCTGAGTAAAGATATACTTGAGACTCTTGTGGTCAGTGAAGACCAAAAAGTGCTCTCCCAGAAGATAGTGTCTCCAACAGTATAAGGCATGAACAACAACTACCAACTCTAGATCATGCGTCGAGTAGTTCCTCTCATGTGGCCTCAACTGCCGAGACCCGTACGCAACGACTCCATCTCCCTGCATAATCACAGGTCCTAGCCCGATACTTTAAGCATCACAATAGACTGTGTTGCTCTTGTCTGGCTCTGGTAAGACTAGTATCGGTGCTGATGTCAATCTTCCCTTCAGCTCCTGAAAGGATGACTCACAAGAATCTGACCATAAGAACTTCACCCCCTTCTTGGTCAGACCTGTCAATGGTGCTTCTAGGCACGAGAAGTCCTGAATGAAGCGTCTGTAGTATCCAGAAAACCCTAGGAAACTTCGTAACTCAAAAACGTTCTTTGGATGCTCCCAAGAAACTACAGATCTCACTTTCTCTGGGTCCACAGATACTCCTACCTCTGAGATGACATGACCCAAGAAGTGAATCTGTTCCATCCAAAAGTGGCACTTCGAGATTTTAGCATAAAGTCGATGCTCTCTTAGTGTACTCAGAACGATCTCAAGATGTGTGGCATGGTCGTGTTGCATGTGAGAGTACACTAGGATATCGTCCACGAAGACCACAACAAAGGAGTCTAAGTAAGGATAGAATAATCGGTTCATCAGTTCCATGAAAACTACAGGCGCGTTCGTGAGATCGAACAGTATGACTTTATACTTGTATAGACCATACCCACTTCTGAAGGTTTCCAGAGGTATATCTGATGGTCTAACGCACAACTGATGATAACTGGACCTCAAATCGATCTTCGAGAACACCCGGGCTCCTCAAATCTAATCAAAGAGGTCATCGATCCTTGGCAAGGGATACCGGTTCTTGACCGTCAACTGGTTCAACTTCCGATAATACACACAAAGCTGAAGGGTACCATCTTCCTTCTTCGCAAACAGGACAAAAGAACCCCAAAGAGAAGTGCTGGGTTGGATGAAACCCTTTGCCTTTAACTCCTCCAACTGCTTCTTGAGCTCCTTCAACTCAGGTGTAGCCTTCCTATAAGGAGGAATGGACACCGGTGCTGCTCCTGGCATGAGATCAATAGAAATTCTACCTCACACTCCGGAGGCAAACCCGAAAATTCCTCTGGAAAGACGCCCCTGAAACGATCCACCACTGGAGGGAAGTCCAACTACGAAGTCCCCAGATCATCCAGATAAAGACTAGCAATCTGGGGTGTCACCCTTCCGAGCCCATGATGCTCGAGTCCTGCTCGACTCGCCTGAACATCCCATTTGCCTCTATGAAGAAAAGATTCACCTCTGTTGAAATGAAACTCACTCTGTGGTGATAACAGTCGATGAATGCCTGGAAGGGAACCAACCAGTCTATCCTGAGGATTAAATCATAGCCTGTCATCTCTAGGACGTATAGATCCCATAAGAAATGATACCTTGCAACCTTGAGAGGGCACTCTCTACACTGACGTACACTAGATGTCCTCATCCCCAAAGGTGTGTCTAGTGTCAACGAGTCGGTAGATGAAAAGATGAAGAGCCCAAGGCTCTCCACGACAACAATAGAGATAAAGCTATTTGTATCACCAGTATAGAAAAGAGCGGAAGATAAAACTAAGCCTACTAAAATTGTACCTCGAACTGTAGAAGGGACGGGATCCTGCTCCTGATAGGTCTGCTCCACGGTGAAAGACTGGCCTGAACCACAGCCCTGCGCCCCTGGATGACCACTATGATCTGATCCACCTTGTTGTTACTGAGGGACTGGTGGCTGACCGCCATGACCTCAACCTCCACCTTGGCCCAAACGACCGGAAGAACTCCAGTTCCCCGACTGGTGAGAAACTAGTGGTGCTGCTCCTGAACGAGGAGTCATGGAAGAACCCCGGTCACCAGCTGCTGGTGAGAAAACCTGGCAGAAATACTTAAGGTGACCCATCTTGCTACAAGGTCGGCACTCCATGGGGTCTCTCTGGCACTGCGGCCTCGTGTGCCCTAACCGGCCACACTGGTAGCATATCACCTGGCTGCCTAACGATGCATCTGGCTTCCTCGGATCACCGTGCGTAGACTCTCTACGAAACTTCTTGCTGTCATCTGGAGGAAAAATAGCTCTGGAAGCAGAACTGCCCTGGATCGCAGCTCCAGAGTCTCTCAGATTGCGCTCCTCAATCAATGCCTGATTGATGATGGAAGTGATGGAAGTCAACTAGATGATATTCACCTGTGGGCAGATCTCCCGCCTGAGACCATCCTCGAACATCCTTGCTAAGAACACTCCACTCCCATATCGGAGGGGTGTGAAACACTGCAGCTCAGTGAAACGAGAGGAATACTCCATGATAGAAAGAGTACTCTGCTCTAAGATCATGAAATCCCAGGCTCGATCGACCCTCAGGGTCTCCGGGTAGAAGTAGTCGTAGAACACTCACTGGAACTCCTCCCAAGACATAACCTGCTGATGAGCTTCCTATGAGATCATGTCCCACCACCTCTTAGCGGAGTCTCGGAGCATTTAGGTAGAGAGCTTGACCCGCCTCTCTGGAGGATTCTTCAGATGATCGAAGATAGTCAGCATGGCTTCCAACCATGACTCTGCATCCTGAGGTCCTCCTTCCCCCGAGAATGTTGGATGCTGCTGGTGCTGAAAAACCCATGTCAAGTTAGCCATAGTCGAGACAAGAGGCGGTGCTCCCTGAAAGGGCTGTATAATCCTCATAAAACCTTCCCTGAACTGTGCATCAGCACCTGCAACTGTTATGACAGCCGGTGCCAAGGCTGGCCCGACTGGAGGATCGGCAGGAAGTCCCTGATCAGCCATATCTGGCATCTGATCGCTGCCTGACGACAGACATACAACCTGAGGAAGTCTCGGATGCATCGCTCTGAAAGATCAAAAGTAAACCTTAGATCATAAAACAAGGACAGAGAACACAAGAGTACAAAATGGGAACAGGGGGAGGAAAAAACACAAGTTCACAAAACACTACTACATGACATGTATAAAAACTACACGGCGTGTCTTCTTAATCCACTGACATGGGTGTGTACCCCTTCCCTAAAAGTCGTGTAACTCCACAAAATACATGGCGTGTTGACACCACACACGACATGTACTGGAAAACTATTCCCCTGCCCGAGTCTCTTTACACGGCTAACCCACACGGTCCAACTTAACCCGAGACTACACAGCGTGTTCTGAACAAACACGATGTGTACTAGACAAAGCTTCGACTTCCCGTGTTGTTAAACACACAACCGTCTACATGGCTGAACCTTACATGGCGTGTTCCGAACAAACACAGTGTGTATAGGTGAAGGTGACACCATCCTGTGTTGTTCGTGACACGGCCGGGTACCTAAACTAGACTACGCGGCGTGTTCTGAGAACAACACGGCGTGTGGAAGAGAAGGTAACGCCGACCCGTGTTGTTCGTGACATGGCCGAGTACCTAGAAAGGACTACACGGCGTGTTCTACCCAAGCTTTCCCGACCCGTGTTGTTAGTGACACGACCGACTACACGGCTCTGAACTACACGGCGTGTACCTACCGTACACGGCGTGTTCCTAAAGTTATTCTCATGACACTGTGTTTCTGCTCACATGGTCAGTGACACGGCTTGAAAACTACATGTCGTGTCTCTAAAAAGTATACGCCGTGTATTCTGGGTTTTTCTGGGTAGTAGCTTAGAAACTGCATAAAATCCCAGAAACACTGGAAATAAGGAAAAGAGGTGCCAAATTCCGATTCGTGAGGGCCCGTACTCCCCGTGAATCAAATCTTGGCATCTCCTACAGTCATAGACAAGAGAAAACAGGATCATGATCCACCAATTTCCGATTCAAGAGGGCCCATAACACCTTAAAAAACAAAATTTGGAATTCATTTAAGAAAAGTGGAATACAAACAATCCTCTAACAAGACAACATAGATTCTATCAATCATCTATCACAACAACATGCATAATCTACACAAAGTCTATCAAAACAGCATGCAATCACTAATGCACCCTAGATGGCATGGAAAGAATGCATGACATGTGATTTCTATAAGTGCCTATATGATGCATGAGATGGAATACCCTCATCTCATTGAGTTGCGACAGAAATAGAACCGCAATCGTCAAGAAAAATAACAACACAAAGCATGTGAATCACTCTAGGTGAAATCATATCAACCGTAAAATCTCAAAACTAGCAAACTGAAATTAACGAGGTAGTATGACTTTTCCCTGTACACAGGTTAACTACTCCCGAGTACAACTTAATAGAAAGTACCGAATCCGTCCTATCCCTGGCTAAAGTCTCCAAACAGTAAAGCAAGAGAAAAGAACTCCTCTGATACCACTTTGTAACGACCTGAATCCGAAGCCCCTCCACTGGTGCCCCGTACCCGGTTAGCCACATGACCTCAAGCACGTTTCCACAAACTCCAAAGGCTTCCGACTAGTAGCGAGGGCCTTGGTGAGTCGGTGGGGAAACTATTCCCTCATTTGGTAAAGTATACAGCGGAAGAACAACCAGACACAATAGAAGAAACAATAAACAACATACAAAAACTGAACTAAACAGCGGAAACAAAGTATCAAATAATAATGATGCAACATGGTACATATGTCTATGGAAAGCAGTAAACAAACCAACGTGCTGAAGTACAACTGAAAAGCAAAGTTCAAAAGAAAACAAAGTAAACTCCTCAGCATCGAAATCCACGGCTCGGTCCCATGCTCTCAAACTCCAGTGTAATCAAGAACCTGAAGTAGAAGGGCGCTTGCCCTTATCTATACATGCAACAACATAGTCTACTTGGGCCCAAAAGAATGGACCAAAAAAGGTGTGAGATACAATCCCAGTAGGCAATCACCCAAATATTTGTGCCTAACAGTCAATGAATACAAGGCAAGTAAGAGTGCAGGAGCAGTAAACAGAAAATCACACAATATCTACAATTCACAGTTCTAACATATAAAGTACACAAGTAAACAACCAGAAACAAGAAGAAAATAGGTAACCCTCTGGGTAGCTCTCACAGGCTAACCCCTATGGTTCAACCTACAAGTACTAGCAACCCTCCAGGAGGCACACACAGTCTCACCCCTCTGGTTCAGCTAAGAGTAGACTTTCTGAGGAAGCACTCACCGTCAATTCCCCCTATAGTCTCGTATCGTACTAAAGGATCTCTTGGGAAGCACTAGACGTATCATTACCCCTGTGGCCCACGTTGAGGAACTACAAACTCTCTGAGGAAGCACTCATCGTCAATTCCCCATGTGGTCTCACATCATATTAAAAGACACTTTGGAGAAGCCCTTACGTCCATTCTCCCTATGGTTTACTACACTAGGTTCTCACAGTCATGTGTATAAATAAAACATGCTCAGTGCACGTGGATCATCCAAGTAAACCTCAAGAACTACTTGGCTATCAATCTAAGGCTCAACAGCATAACAAAGAAACAGTTACACTATCCTACAATTAGGCATGGAAACTGAAAAAACACCAAATAGGCATAACAAGCATAGAAAACATCCAAAGTACAGTAAAAACTACCATAATCATAGGAAAAACATCTACCCTAGAAATCAAGAAAACCAGGCAATATAACAAGGGAAAAAAAGGAACACGCAATACCCCATTCAAGGGTATTGGTGGAATTTGCACAAAATACTCATAGAATTTCTACAGAAAGGCACAAACCACCTACTTGGATGCTAGGAGATCAATATACTTGAGCCACACAGATTTATTCCCCTTAGAATGATGAAGATCTACAAAAACGCACAAAACATTCAACCGATGATAACTTGAGAAAGAAGAGGAATTGGAAAACAATACTCAATCAGAAGGAAGAACTCACCATTGCGCTTCCAACGCAATTGACAGAGATCTAATCGGAGAACGGATGAAGAGGTGGGGGCTCATCTAAGATTCAAGGATCCTTGGTGCTCTCGGATGAACAAGACCTAGAAGAAGATGCTTCTGTGCATCAGGCGCGACCCCAGTCTGTTTAATGAAAAAAGAAAAGTACACACTTTGTACTTTTAGAGTACACGGTGTATACTAGGTTTTTCCATACTCCGCCAAAATCAGCCTCCACGTCACCCCTACACACCGTGTGTGTGGCCCAAACACGGCCAGTAAACAGCTTCGAGCTGGAGAAGAGTACACGACATGTACTCAGAAAGTACATGGCATGTACTTTAAAATTTTCCAGAAACTTCATTTTTCTTAAAAACTCCAGAAAAGGAAAGGCGTACCTGAAACGAAGATCCGGGTTCATACACGGGGCGCGGGGGCATGGCCGGTGGTGCGGCACAACCGACGGGGCGGTGCGGCCGACGGGGGCAGCGCTGCCGGTGAAGCAGCACGGCTGGCAAGGGTGTCGCGACCGATGAGGGCAGCACGGCCGGGGTGCAGTGTGGCCGACGAGGGCAGCGAGAACGAAGTGTTGCGCGATTGGGGTGCAAGGGCCGGTTCAGTTGGCGGTCGGAACGCTGTGAGGGTGGCGCAGGTCACTGGGGCCGTGGGTGGCATGGTCGTTGCCTTCGTCGCTTTCACATCATTTTGAAGAACACCACAAAGAAGGTCAGTGGGGGGTCATGCCATGTTACTTTGTCCCACACCCTCCGCGTTTAGGGTGGTAGCAATCAGTTCATCAAAAACAAAGCACAAAAACCCTCCCACAAAAGGAAAACATCCTCATTTTTAATTTTGAAAGAAAGGAAGAACATGAGAATAACTCACACTTAAATAAAATTAAACCCCTACCTTGTTCGTTGTTCGCCGACAGAGTAGTGGGGAAGAAAACAGATCGTTGGGAAAAGAAGGACGTTAGTGTCATTGGCGTTTTCCTCAATCATCGGGTTGTGTGTCAGATTTTTATAGTCAAAGACATCCTACGTCAAAGGAAGTCTCAAGGAATAAGGTCGAAGTCGGGGTCGACGTTCTTCATCGGTGGAGCATTCTTCGTGGAGGAAGCATTCTTCATTGGAAATTTTTTTTCTCAAGAGCTCTAATCTTCCTTTGCCAACCTTTCGCCAACAAGTTAATATATTGCCCCTTCAAATAATAGATTATCTATTGTTTAGTTTTATGGGTTTAAAATTCAAATTTTAGCATTTAATTAAATGATATGGCTCAATTAATTAAAGGGGGAAGGTTTACACCATTAAAAGTGGGGGGGGGGGAACCATTAAGATAAGGGTGGTCAAGAGAATCTCCCTCATTTATGAGGGAGTTGAGAGGTTATCCTCAATTAATTAAGGAGGGTTTTTTCCCAGCTGGTACCCAAACCTTAACCTCTCGAGGGAGGTTAGGTTCGGGTGGGCCCCACCACCATAACCTCTCATGGAAGGTTAAGGTGTGGTGGTCCCCACCTCCAACTTCCACATGGGTGGTTATAAAAGATAAAATAACATAAAACATGCGTTTATTTTATTTTATTATTTCCATGAAAAACCCCAAAAACTAACTTTCACCCTCGACCAACTACCATTGAGGTGAAAGTCTTCTTAAGAGAATATCGGCATTGCGAGTTCAATGGTGTCCTCAGATTTCAATTCCGAGCACCGGTTCAAAAGTTAGAAAAAACCCACTCGTACGTTTACCGAATGTACCTGAACAAAACTTCAGAAATTGATTTCTGGCACACCGGGACTTGGAATCACGCACCATCAACTTTCACAGACACGTAAAATTCCTATATATTTAAAAAAATTACATGGAAATTCTGGGTCTTTACAGTTTAGTGAGCGATAATACACCAAGATGTCATAAATAATGACTATCACAAATGAATCATGATATAGGTTGAAAACTCAATTCATTATATCCAAGAATATAGTTGGGGCATTATTGAGGCCTAACGTCATTACTTGGTACTCATAAAGACCACACCTACTCCAAAAATTTGTATGAGTTATATCTGAAGGCCTGAAATGAACCTGATGATATCCCAACCTCAAATTGATCATCAAATGCTCTCTCAATCCAAATATATGACCAAAGAGGTCATATATTTGAGGTAGTGGATGCTAGTTCTTAATTGTAAGATGGTTTAACCATCATTATTCTACTCAAAACCTTAGGTTATTGTCTTATTTGTTTGAAAAAATATCATCCATCCCTGAGGAGAAGTACTTGGTCTTATAAAACATGGATATTATAGATATTCTAACTACATATTCAGATCTAAATTCTCTATCGGTGTGATCTTATAAGGAGGAATATATACAGGTGGCACTCTTCACACCAGTTCAATATTGAAATCGACCAATCTCACCACAGTTATCTCCAAATATTCATTAGGGGTGATATCCCTAAAACAATCGACAACATGATGGATAATAGTAGGTAATACCCCAAATTATCCAGGAAAATACTAGCGATTTGGGATCTCACACTTGCCATACTCTGATGCTCAAGGCCAGCTTCAAATGCATAGACATCCCATTATACTTTGTTTATAAGTATACTACCCTCTAGTAATGTAAGCATCGCCTTTCAGTGAAAGCAATCTCTATGGGTTTGACAGGGAACTAACAAGTCCATATTGTGAATTATATAATACCCTATCATGTTGAGGAAAAAGAGATTCTACTCAATAAGATATCAACCTATATCAAGGGGAAAATCCTTAAATCAATGAAAAATCATTGACTAGATACCCAATGGGGTATTGATTGTCTTCCTTCCATAGAAGTAATCTATTTTGAGGCCCACAACTTCTGTAATTTTCAAGGATATAAAATATTATAATGTGTCTTTGTAAAATAAATCTGAAAAAATTACAGGTTACTAAAACAGTATAGATACTACGATCCCTACTCCAGAATATGAGGATGGAGTATAACCTCTCTCTATTCACTGAAGAAAAATTCATGTAGAAGTGTTTGATATAACTTATCCCATTTTATCCACTACATTCATCTATATCTCACATGCATGAGGATTTTCTATGTCCATGATTTTCACACTACTGAAATATAAGGAAGTTATATGTATGACTTTAAAGGAACCTACAACCCCATCATAAACCTCAAAGAAATACTTCCAACCACTATAAGAACCACTTCTCGTCCTGGGTGCTGAACCTCCCAGGCCTATACCATAAAATTCCCATAAATTCCACTTTGTGATGAAGGCCTAGTTATTTATCTCTAAAATAGTGTTCTGTCAGAAGATTTTAATCTACTACTTGATTGTGTACACCATACCATCCTCAAATCTCATTAGTGAGATAAGCTCACCACCATATAAAGTACGATTTTATCACTCCATCTTAGTAAAATGAGTACAATACTTCATGAAATACATGTATCCCTTATATAGGTTCTGGAACATTCTAGCTCAGTTATCCCTTAACATATGTGGAATTTAATAATCATATAAGACCATATGAAAATTTATGCAGGTCATGTCTCAGTGCCGTTTATCTTGGGTAATTAAATCCCACTATCTCTTTAAATAACATCATAGTATATAGGTAGAGATATTGACCCTCCACTCTATAAGGTCCTCGACATTCCCAAATATAGAAAGCATGGACTCTAACCATGACTCAGCAACATGTGGTTCTTCATCCCCTAGGAATTTCAATTGATGGTACTACTATAATTCCTTAGTCAACTATGTCATAGTCATGGTAGGTCTAGAAACTCCATGCATTGTCTACATCATACAAATAAATCCCTCTCAAAACTATTAATCAATGATAATGTTAGGCATAGTAGGTGGTGCCTCTAGTTCCATTAATAGAGGTAATAATAATGTATCAGGGCCCACCTCCTCTAGTGCTTGGTCATCACCACCTTCCTCGATTACAAGTTTATGTCCTCATTGTGGAAAGATTTTACAATTCCAAATGCACACCTTAGCCAAAAATATTTCAACTGAAATGATTACAAATATACACTAGTACATGTACACAACCTTCATATAAAAAATATCACACCATTATTCATACTCCAAACACCAGGTTTATGTGAGTAATGAATGACTATAATAGGCCTTATGAACTACAAAAGACATTGGACCTACCCAAAATTATGGTCTAGTTTGGGTCTAGGTCTAATATAATAAGGAATGGTTTTAGTATATAGAGTGTAAATTGCGTGGTTCATAAGAAAAAAAATTTACTATGAAATTGGAATCCAATTTAGCAATAACCATTTCATTTAAATGCATAAATTTATTTATGTTTGTATAAACTTATATAAACATATATATCATAGTCTAGTTAAATTTGTTGTCATTACCAATTTATAAAGGTCATGCCTCTTTTGAATAACAATCTGTATGTCATCTAACTAAATGACTGCCTTTACAACCAGTATCACGATGTAACAAGTCATAAGAAAGGATTTGATTACATGAATAACATTCAGTATTAATAGAATTACATTCTATAATTTTCTATTGGTATTAATTTAATCCAATCAAATAACATTAGTTCGATCCTTGGAACTAATAGGTCCAAAACCCACCACATGGTATAAGTTTTCATTGAAGGTTTCATCATCAATATTTGTAGTAAAAATTCATTTAGACTAATGAAGGAAGTTTAATTAATCAAATTATTTATCCCTTTGAAAAGAATTATCACATTTTAAATACAATAATCCATGACCTAACTATATGTTGCGTGAAAATGCATGGTGGATGTAAATGTGGCAAGGAAAGTGCATGGAATATAGGTCTAAAAGTGCCTAAAATGATTTGTGATATTCAAAATCCTTTCCTCAATAGTCCAATATTACAAAAATTATGTATCGATAACATCAATAATATCATGAAACATGTGTCACTCCCAATGGTGAAATTGTATCACCTATAATAGGCATAATCCAATAACAGTAGTATCTCGTCCTAAGTAATTTACGATTTTCCTATAAATCAGTCAACTAATCCCTATCACAGGATCAACTCCAAATTCTCTTACATTCTAATCTCTTTCCTAATACACAAATATTAAAACAAAATGAAAAAAAATAATTCACTAATAAAAATTTATAATATCATGACTTGGGATCCACTAAAATATTGCCTCGAGCCTATGGGTCATATGGCCTCAAGTGCACATCCCTTTATGCCAGAGGAAACCGAATAGCATTAAGGTTCAAAAGAGGTATTATGGGGAGTCTATACCCTCATATCAAAGTGTAACAATAGAGATAATAATCATCAGAAATAGAGGAAGTATATTATAATAGATAGATAGCATAGTGGAAATAATAATAATAATCAACTTTTGAATTATAAACATACATGAAACTGTAATAATACAAAAATCCACATGATGATTCACATAAAAAATTATTTAATGACATGTTGATATACATAATAGGGATACATGGGGTACATGACACAAGATTATATAACTTTATATTCAAAAAAATACAAGAAGATATAAAATCATCTCCATTTGTATAAGGATAAAATGCTTGTTCCCCAGCTCCCAAGCCCCATGCTAAAAACGAAACTAATCTGGTATTTATTATAGGGTGCTTTCCTATATCCACACATACATTTTTATGTTCCACTCAGGTACCAAAGGATGTCCGAGTAGGGTGTGAGATAAAATCAGTAGCCCACCCCTAATGTTTTCTATAATAATAAATTCAATGTGCATTTCATAACAGTGTGCTGGTATAACAAGAAATAAATAATGCTTAAATGAAAATACCAGTCAGCTCAGGTTCCTATATGAAACCTGGAATACTTTACTTATTTTGAAATAGGTGGGATTGTGTCTAATCATTATACAATATATATAAATGTAATAATTTATATATAATATGTCTATGTGTATATAGAATCTATATGTTAGAAAATATAGATCTATATACATGGATACTGGGTTCCTGCTAGACCAGGTGCATAACTCAGGCATCAATGACATGTCTGATAAGACAATGGTCCCACCATAGGGTACAATCTTTGAATCTCATATAAATTTTAGAAATCGTGATAATAAATATAGATGTTGAGTGAATTCATCATTACCAACACTATATATAGTGGAATGTGGAACATCATACACATCATCTAAATAAATTAATCTTAATGAGACTTCATTCCTAAAAACTAATGTAAGGGATCATGAAACACCATTCTAAAAAGAACCCTTAATTGTTCTTCATCAACCTTTTTTATGATCAAAAAATAATAATTAACATGAGTAATTACCTTTATGAATTTATTAGAATCAATCCCAATATACCTATGAGAGTTACAACTGTAGAATCCATATTGATATAAGTATGCAACATCTGGTGTGTCATTTTCCCCCATTACCATTTAATTTAATTAAACAATTTGATATAAAATAATGTTATATCGATTTTAATTTTAATAAAAACACTTAATAGGAACACCCCACAATGAAACACATGGGAATATAAAACCATTTTCTATATTCTCTTTCCACTACATCTTCATATCTTCTTACTCAATGTAGTCTATTATATATGGATTCATTGATATTTGTAGAGAACCAGGTATAAGTTCAATTGATAACTCAACCTCTCATTCAAAAGGAAGATGAGGAAACACTTTGGAGAATAAATTAGTATAATCCCTCATAATGGGAATGTATTCAAGCATGATTATATCCCTTTTCTCAATTATTTAGGAAATATATTATTGATCATATTTCCATTATATCCAAGCCTGAATAAGAAATTTGTGTGGAGATTCACCATCTTCCTTAAACATGTATAGAATCAAAGGATTACTTGGGATGTGGGAAGTGATCTCTCACTCATGGCAGTTGATGTGGGATTTATATAATGATAGCCAAACCATTCCAAAAATAGCATCAAAATCAAGTAAAAGATATAATATGTAGTTTTATGAATAATTTAGTACAAAAAATTGATTTTGGAGGAGTTGTATTCTTGGGATGCAACCAATCCTATGTTTTATAATCTCCCAGATTTCATAACCCCAATTTTAATGTGTTCCAATGATATTACTATTAGACATGAATGATATAAAATAATTTATTGATCCTGAATTGAATATTATGTTCACCATTCTTTAATTAATTAATATATTTCCTATCACAACCTATATTTTTGGATCCATATCTCTAGTAGTGATATTATATTGTCTTCCTTAATCTCTATTCCATGGAGGATGATGTCATTTATTGTCTCTGACAACCCCTGGCTTATGGAATTGTCTTGCATAATTGTAACACCCTATGTTTTTAAGAATTAATTTTTTTTCAAATAATTTAAATTACATTGATGGTATATATTACATGATATACCAAGATAATATTTCATTATATGCAACAAAATTTTAATCTTTATCTACATGCATCACTCTATTATCTGGTGTTACAAGTAACACTAACATTTAACAAAACCATGATATATTAATAATATAGTTATTTAAATATGATTGTCAAAACCTATCCATTAAACATTGTGATATGAATATTAATAACTACTCATTAAATATTATGCATAATTCATTTATATAAAAAATATATTGAAAAATATAACTTTAAGTAATGTCTTTATATGTTTCAAAAATACTACTCTCTCAAAAAATTGCCTTCTTATTAAAAATAATAAATTTAATTTTTTGAAACATTAATAAAATTAAATACATAAAATAAAATTCATTTTTTATTATGAAATTTCCAAATTATCTTAGGGATATTTTTTGGATTTTTATGAAGAGTTTTATTTTTTTGATGAATAGTGAAAAATACTGAATTTTAATTGAATACTACTTTTTCATTTAATTTATGTAATAAGTAAAATTATATTTTATATTGTGTTTAATATATAATTAGTAAAAAAAAATTAATCCAATTTAGGTATTTCAAATAATTATAAAGATAAAAATGGGTATAAAAATTTAATAAACTTTGGATAATTTTAACATTAAAAAGTCACTTTATTGTTACATGTACAGAATTAATTTTTTTAAAGTTTGTAAATTATGTCAAAGGAATTTGGAAAAATTCATTTAATATTTTTAATAAGAATAATGTTTATAATATAATATATTTAAATTTATTTTCCCTATTTATTATGTAAAACAATTGAATTTAAGTAATGTGATTAAGGTTAAATCCGGGTTTTGTACATTACATACACTGTATTAAAATGAATTTTACACACCAATATAAATTTTTAATAATGATTTGGATTTAATATTATTAATCACTATTTATATATTATATAGTAAATATTATTTAATAATATTACAAAAGGATTAATTTCCTTGGTAAATAATAATAAACATGTTTCATTGGGGAAAACAATAAGGATAATAATTAAAGAAGTATGAAAAAATTGTTGAATTTATTTCCATGTTTTGGAGGTTTTTCTGGAACAATTCATCCATACCCTTCATTATTAATAAATGTTTGAGCCCCATGTGGTATTATTTTCCTTTAAATTGAGAATGATTTTTTATAGTTACAAAAATACCACCACTCCCCAATTATAGAAGGAAAATCACCCCTCTTGGTTCTTCACTCCTCTAAAGATACATTGATCAACCAAAACCAGCCATATTCACATCTAAGAATCCCTAAAATCATCCTAGAAGCCTTAGTTTCAGAAAATGAATCCATCCAAGTGTGTATTTTAGTGTAAACCTAAGGAGGATACATGAAGAAGAGCTAATGTTCATCAACGTGCATTACTATTTTACTTCCTCATTCACCACCATCAATTACTTTTATATCATGATTACATAAAAATCATAGTATATTCTATATACTGTGATTTTTTATGTTATTTTTGTGTCCCCCATCCATCTTTACATCCAACAAATCGGTTAAGAAATCATCATTCATGTTGATATCAAAATACCACATCATAAACCGATGTCATTTGTTTTTTACATTAGAACCTATCAAGGTTGGTAATAATGATGGATTTGTTACTTATATATGATTAATATGATATTTATGATGTAATTATGAATCAATAATTTTTATATCACACATACCTTCTTTGTTTCCATTTGTGGGAATATGATTACATCGTTCATTTGTTTGGTTGAATATCTGCTCAGGAAGCGATATTATTCCTTCATTATTTACATTGAATGTTATAATGATAGGTTTAATAATTATATATATATAATACATATCCATTATTCTTCATTGGTAATATATATCACTATATTTTCATTGTTTCGACCTAAGAATAAATTGAAAACTAGCATTCATGCATATGTATGGCCTTGAATCTCCATGAACAATGTATTTTTTATCACTACATTTTATAGAATATTATAAATAAATATATTATAAATATATAAATATATGATATTTATATAATGGTTGTAATTATAGATATAATTTAACCATAATAAATTTAATAGTACCTAAATTTTAATAAATCAAATTATATATGAAAATAATGAGAATATTACCTAAATTGTAATTTTAAATTAGATTTTCTAATAAAAAAATAATTAATGGTCAAAAATAATAATATATGTAATGATATATATGAATATGGTTCAAATATATATTTAAATATATAAACTTATATTCATTATACATGTGGTTTGAATGTGTGCAATAGAAGTCAAGACATAAGGTAAGGAAATTTTGTCATAATTTTCTTTATTTGAGACGTATCTTATGTTATGCACATATAATTATTTATGAGGTGTATATGAAAAATCATTGACATGTAATATAATTAATTAATTTATCCTTTTATTATTTTTTCCCTTTAATTTTATTTTTTCATGGGGATTATGATCTAATTTTATCGAAGTACTAAATATATTATGTTATAATCCCATCATTTATCAGGATTATTTTTGATTAAGTCTCTGATGATGAAATATCATGATACACCTCTCAATAACTCTCATTAATTTTCTTCTCCTTAGTTTATTCATGATGTCATCAAATAATTTTACCATTTTTACACTGTTTATTACATATAATTGTTAAAAAAAAATTTTAATAAAATATGACTTTATTTATCTCTTCAGTAGAAAATCCATTTTCATACAAAACTATGTTTTCAAAAAAACCTTTTAAAAAAGTTTTAATAATCTCATATTATTTCAAAAGTGGTTTTTACCAAGGTTTTACATTATAAAAACATATTTTTAATGGAATATTTATTTCATTTTCCAAATAATGCCCATTTAGATTTTACCAAAAATGTTAAAGGAGTCTTCATTTTAATGTGTAAGTCATGACTGGAATTTTAGTATTCCCTAAACAATAATTGATTTTATTCTTTCATTATAAGTTTTCAAGGTTATTTTCGGATAATTTTTTTTAAAATATAATATAATGTAATTTTTTTAAATGCGGAAATCATATTTTCAGCAAGAAATATTTCAAATGATCAAAACATTTTATATTTAAAATTATAGTAATTGATGATACTTATTCCTTACTGAATATATTATCTAAGGGTACTATTATTATTATTTATTTGAACGGTTTTTTTTATGATTTGATGATGTTTTTGAAACCCATTTCTCTTCCATGGGTTATACCATGATAAGATTCTTATAAACCCCATTTCTTTTTCCACAGGTTATGATTTGATGATTATAAAATCTATTTATTTTCTATAGGTTATGATACGATGAAATTTTTATGAATTAAATTTCATTTCATTGGTTATGATATAATAATTTTTTTATATTATTGCACACATATATATAATTTCATTATATAATATGCGGGGCCGACATCTCTGTCAAATGCATTATGTAAAGATTTATATCTAATTTGACAGACAAGAAAATAACGGGGAGTGGAATCCTTTTAGTAATATAATGAAATAATGAGAAGTGAAATCGATTCATTAAGATAGGGATCAAATTGGAAGTGAACCAGATTTTGTAAAATAGGGCTAGAATGGGCAGTGAACCCTATTCAATAGAGGTAATTGTACTCTATGATGGTCTTTTCAGTGATCCATGAATAATATGGAAATGATATTCAATTCACATGTGTATGCCTTAAATTCCATGAATTATTCCATTTTTATTATTTTATGTATCATGTAATTTTATTCCCTTATGATTCTTGTATAAGGAACATCCAATATTTAGGCCATGTCTGGTGAATAGGATCATTAATATGGTTGGTATTGTTTTCAAATTTTATTCTCATGTTCTCATACCCATATGTTCATGTTATTATTAATTATCTCCCATTTTTACATGTACTGAGAACTATGGTCACCCCTTCTTTTGTTTCTATTCCCGTGGTTATGAAGACATTTATTATGTATGATATGTTAAAGAAGGTCTCAATTTTGGAAGAACCTACCAGGGTATTATGTATATAAATTATGCACCGCTGTTTATGTTTCTATGTTTACTAAGGCACAAAACTATTATAGTACCCATGAATGTTATTTTTTAATGTAATGAATAATAATTTAAAATTATGTAATATATATATATATATGTTAATCTTAAGTTACAATAGTTGGAATCAAATGATATGTTTAGTTATCCTTTTAAAACTAGGATGAGAAACCCATAGTGATATCCCTGAGATAATGTCAAAGGATAAGTCTATTATGTGTCAAATTGTTGGAAAATGTACTATAATTTTGGTAAAGAATATAGATAGTTGTTTCATAGCAATACATTATTCTCTAGATTCTGCAATTGTATGTGGATCTTGCATAGAAGTACCAAGGTGTAATAACCCTAGAAATACCATATTGATAAAAACTCAATTAGGAATTGTTGTCTGATAATGGGCCTTGTTGTACACCAATTTTGGCACTCTCAATGGATATGATTTGAATATCAATAAACTCGTTATGAAAAATCATGAATTATTTAAATATAATATGACTATGAATAGCCTACGATATACCTATGGTGTCATATATTAAATATGAAGGTGTCTGATTTTAAAATCTGATAAGTGATTTTTCAAGATTATGTGGTTCCCTATTATGATTATTGTTTCCTAAACTATGGTTTTTTAGTTTTCTTCAATTCGTGGAACCTAAAATAAACCATGTTAATGATGATTGTGATGTAAAATGAGATTATTTCCCTCATGAGAATCCATATTTTATTGGATTTGGAATGAAAAATATTATTTCTATGCCCACACAACATTCTCAAGCTATGAATCACGGTAGAATTACAAATGACCAAAGGAAAAAACAATATTTTATTAAGTCCTTCAAGAGGAAACATCCACCTTCCTTTAGTGGATCCTCAAATATTCTAGTTAATAAGTGATGAATCAGTACCAATAAAAACATATTTTCCATTTTATGTTATTCAGAAGTTGAAATAGTCATTTTTGATTTCAACCATTAGGAATTTCAATAATATAAATAGTGGAATCTTATAAATATTGTGAGGAAATAAAATGAAATTGAATACATGTATTTTGAAAAGTAGAAAACCATATTTTTTAATATGAACTTTCTTCGTATTCTATATACAAAGATGGGTAATTATTTCCTTGATATCATGAAAAAGTATGTTGAATATTTTGTTACCTATGATGAAAATTTTACATGGATTTTGAGGTATACTAATTATATTATCAACCAACCTAAAATTAAGCTTGATCTATTCTTTAGTGGCATAAAACCAAGTCTGCAAAGGGAATTATCCACAAGAGACAAAAATAGATATGATGTTATTGTTTGATGAGAAATCTAGGTGGAAATAGAGTATGGATTTATGTAACATTATCATGGTTTTGACAAGGAAATAATGATGGAGTTCAAATGAAAAACTAAGAAACATAGAGGGAAGAATATGGGAATTCAATTAAGATCAATATTTGGGATGAGTCATGGAGGAAATTTACTTAGGGTAAAATGTAAATGTAGGTGGGTAAGTGAAGGATATTGCGAAATTTATTATAGATGAGATTGGAAGAAGTTAGATATTGATTCGAATAGAGAGAAAGCTACATAGAATGAACCACCCACACTTCAATGGATAAAGTGTAAGCAGCATTGGAATTACTTTAACATATTCCCAATAATGACGATTATTTATGGTGATCGATGTTAGAAACCTCTTAAACCAAGAAAAAAGAGAAAATTTCATGCAATCAATGTTTCTAATGAGGGTTAAAATAATGACACAGTGAAAGTTACAGTTACCATCAACTCTAGTACTTCTAATTCCTTATTTGACATAGGATATAGCCATTCCATACTATAAAAATAATTTGATAATGGAATCCAGATTCCACCTAAATAATCTAATTGGGAATTAGTAAGGAAAAAACCACAATGGAATGTTTATTTCATCAAAACTATATGATTCCCCTCTAGATGAAGTTGGTGTGAATGTGCTACTGGAAAAACCTCTATTTCATCCTCTTCTTGAATTTGATATCATCTTATTCATGGATCATATTTCTCTTCATAAATCCAAAATAAATTATAGGTTATGGGAATTCATGTTTGACATTTCAAACAAATATATGTACATCTATAAATTTGATGATATGAATAAACATCAGATGGAGATCACATCCACTGAATATTTTTTTTGATTCCCATGGAGAAGAGGTGATTATTTCTAATGATAGGGTAGAAACATGACATTGATAATGTTCCTATTTTTTTGGGAATTTATTAATGTATATCTAAAATAGTTTATTAATCTCCCCCAAAAAATAAATTGGAGTACTCAATATAAATAATACCTGGTGCCACCACAATTTCAAATACATCCTATTGAATGGCCCCATTTGAACTGTAAGAATTAAATAAGGTACTCTAGGAAAACCAAGACAAGTGATTCATTCAGTCAATTATGTCAACTTGGTGTTAAGAATTTCCGTGATTGAACATTATTATGGATATCATTAGTTGTTGGCCAAGAATAAGGATATACCCAATAAATCATTTCATACAAGGTATGTACATTATGAATATATATTTATTCCTTTAATTATTATTAATTCCCTAACTATCCTAATTAATTTAATTAATATAGGATTTAAAGATTACGTTTTTCATTTTAAGGTAGCCTTTATAGATGATATTATATCTACTCAAAGATAAATCAAGACCATAAAGTCCAATTAATAATTGTAGTAAATATACTATGGAAGGAGAAACTATATTCAAAATTTTAAAAGTGTGAATTTTTTCTACAAAAGCATCATTTTTTGGTCATAAATTATTAGTATAAGGTATATTAGTATATCCATTAAATTTAAAGGCTTATGAATGTGGTCCAAGACCAACCACGGTTATTGAGATTCATAGTTTTCTTGGTTTAGCAAGATGTTATATATGTTTTGTGCATAATTTCTCAAAAATATATTATCTTTAACCATGTTAACTCAAAAGGGATCAATGTTCCTCGATATATTTTAATGTGATGACCAATTAAAGGAAATAAAGTGAATATTAGTAAATGAACCTATCCATACATTACCATACATTGGAGAAGGATTTTTAATCATTAGTAATTCATAAAAGAGGTTATTGATATATTTTCTTATATATAATGACATGGTTTTGAATTATTCCTCTTAAAAATTTAAGGATCATGATAAAAATTATACAACTCATGATTTGGAGTTAGCTTCATCAATTTTTTCTGTCAAGATATAGATGAAATTATTTTTATTGAAATATTATGATATATATACCAATCATAATAGTTTAATTTATATATTCACATAGGAGGAGTTGAACATGAACTGTATAATATGGTTATAAATTATTAAATATTATAACATCACAATAAATTTTCACCATGGGAAAGTGAATAAGGTGGTCGATACTTTGAGTCAAAAGGATCATGTTACCTTACCCATGATGATGATCTCAAAAGACCCATAATTTTAGTTTTTGAAAATGTTGGATCTAGAAATCTGGATGGGGAAGAAGATTATCTTTCTCTATTGAATTTTCAACTATATATCAATTTAAGATTAAATCTTTGTAGAAGGAATGTGTATAAATGTAAAATAAGGTTAGAAAGGTTCATGAGTTTAACCATGGTTGTGATTAAATAATATGGTTTATCAACCATGTATATTTTTCTTCCATACTTGAATTTAATAAGGGGTTATTTTAGGAAGCACATAGTTATTCATTCTCAATTAATCCTATATGTATGAAGATGTATATATATTTAATATAATACTTATAGTGGGATGGGATGAATAGAGATGCACAAGAGTATTTATCTTGAAAATTTTCTTTTTAGTAAGTAAAGGATAAAGGAAAAAATTATAAGGGGATGTTTCATCTATTACCCTTATTTGATTAAAAATGGTAAAACATCACCATGTGTTTTTCAGTTGGACTCCCCAAAATTTCTAATGGGAATATTGATATATGGGATGTGTTTAAACACAATAATAAGTCAGTATACTTCATCACTATTATATAAAACTTCTCTCAGGATCATCATTCTAGGATAAAAATTATGGAAGTGGTACGTTTTCTTGGATTACAACATTCCATTGACTCTGATCAGGATATGTGGTTTGCCTCAATGTTTTTGGGTATTATTTAGCAAGAACATGATGAACATTTTAGTTTTAGCACACTATTTCATCCCCTTGATGATAGTTAGTACAATAGAAAAATATAAACCCTATAGGTTATTTCTAGATATTGTTCGATGAATTTCAAATGTGGTTGGGATAAACACTTTATTCCAACAACAATAGCGTTCCCTCATTTTTTCAAATGGAACCATATAAATCATTGTATATAAATAAATGTAGATATCCCACTTTCATTAATGAAGTTATAGAAATAAATATATTGGGACCTGAGAAATTTGAATAAACAGTAGAATATGTTAAATCCTTTCAGCAACGCATCAACACATATAAGATTCGGCAGAAATGATATATTGATAATCAACAAATTGATGAATAATTTTTATTTTTTTATAATGTATTTCCAATAATATATCCACATATTAATGTTATGATATTTGGGAAGAAAGGGAAGATATGTTCATTTCATATCATTCCATTTGAAATTCATGATCCTATCATGATAGTATCCTATCGCTTGGATCATCCACTGTACCTCTTTTAAGTCCATTATGTGTGCCATGATTCACTCCGGATGAACCAAACACCTAACCCTTCACATGTATGGAACTTGGAGTCCATATCATGGGAGAAATATCTTTCTTATGAGGAATAACTTATGGGAGTTCTCGATCATGTGGAGAAAGTTCTATAAAACAAGATGACACACCTAGTGAAAGTTTTTTGAGGAAACAACCAATTAGAGGAATCTATGTGACAACATGAAGATTAATGTGGGAGATGTATCCTCATTGGTTCGTATCAAAATGATAAATTTTGAGGGTGAAATTCATTTAAAAGTTAGTAGAATATAACACCCAAGTATTTATAAATTATTATTTATGAATATATTAAATTTCATTGATGGTTTACATTTCATTATAAACAAAGTTAATCATGTGCTATATGAAATTCCTAGATAAGATTATTCTACATGCAATATTGGATAATATTGTGTTACAAGCAACACTAGATTTTAAAAAATATTATTAAAATAATTATTTAAACATGTCCGTTATAACCTAGCCGTTGAACATAGTGATATGAATTGAAATAAATAAGTTTTTAATATTTTTTATAATAGTTTTTCATACACAAATAATATTGATATTAAAATAAATAATTTTTGGTAGAGTCTATATATGTCAAAAAAATACAATTTTCTCAACAAAATATTTTTAATTTGTTTTTATGAATACTAATAAAATTAGTTTTTTAAAATTTTAGAAAATTATTTTGATAAATAAAAATCATTTTTTATTTCATAGTTTCAAAAAAAAGTTATGGTTATTTTTGGGAATTTTTATGAAAATATTCAATTTTTGATGAATAGTGAAAAATAATTGAGTGAAAATTAAATTTTTATTAATGAAAAAGCACAAAAGAAAATACAATTTCCTAGAATCATGGGGGGGGATGTGATATAGATCATGGGAATCACCTCTAAGAATTGAATTATAGTCATAAGGTAATTCTCCAAAACTAGTATATGAAATCAAATCCTCAAGTGGCCGAACTTTTCATGAAAAGATGTCTACCACATAAATCGATTCTCTCTAGTTATGACTAACACTATAACCCTAAATGATGAATATTCTACAGTTTTGGACATAAAAATTTATCTCACATGGTATATTAACCTTCTATATATTGAACCCAACTAGAACAAATGATCCTAATTCAACTTCCTTAATATGAATGTATCAGCTCCTCCATAATATAATACTATTTTCCAGGGATCTTACCTCCTTCCTAATGGAATTACCTAGAAGAACAATGTATTTAAATACCAGAATCACAAATATACTATTGTCTCTCACTAAACCACCTCCTCTCATCACCCCATCAATACATGATCCATCAACATTCACCTTTAATCCCACATTGGGAGGCTTCCATCTGGCCCACTGACCCAAAATACCTCAGTTTATTTCTCATTTTTTCATGAAAATCCCTCGAAGAAGACATAATAAGGATTTAAAATTCATGCCACCATTGATCAGGGTCCCCAACACTGCCATAATTACCATAATCTGAACCTGAATGAAGATATAGGAATATTTTTTTCCATCTCTTGTCATGATTCTCACTTCCCATGGAATCCAAAAATAAGTCATATATATATATATATATATATATATATATATGTTGTCTTTTGTTTATTAGAATCAATTCCAAATTGAAATTGGATATAAAAACATTGTACACTTTTTACCATTTTCATATTAAAAACTTGCTTTCCAATCACATCTATAGGATTAATTTTAAATTAAATTATACCAATTTTGTGAAAGGAATTTGAAAAAATGGAGTAATTATCTATAGAAATCATAATTCATATTATCTAAAAGCTATAAATAATTATTGAACATAATTTTTAGTGATTAAAATATTAATTAATTAACAAAATTTTGGTTAAAACTGGGGTTTTCACTTTAAATTCTCTATATTAGAATTAATTTTACACACCAATATTATTTTTGGATAGTAAATTATATTTAATATTGAGGATAATTCAGAATAAATTATAAAACAAATATATTTTTATCTTAATAATAAATGATAAATTACATAGGTAAATAAAAAGATAAAAGTTAACTTGTTAAAAGCTATAAGGATAAAACTGAGTAAAAATAAAGAATATGAAATAAATTAATAAAAACATTTGTTTTTTTTGTTTAGTGGATGAATTTCATGATCAATTAATTCCAAACCTCCATTAATAATCTATTTGGGAGCGATATTAGGTAATATTGTCCTCCCAATATTTAATGAATTTTGTGTTTATAAAAATACAACCCCTCCTTAATTATAAAACGACACTTGAACCTATCACTTATTGACACCACTGAATAAATTTGACTCAAAAATCCATCCAAAATCACTTCCCAACTTCCCTTAACTCATTCTTGAAGAATTAGTTTTAGTAAAAATCCATCCAAGTATGGATTTTAGAATAAACCAAAAATGATACCCAGACAAAAGGTAATGTTCATCAATGAGAATTTTCTTTTATTTCTTACTCCTACCCATTCATTTATTTATTATAATTATTATATATTAACCTCATATTTCTCCATATACTGATATTTTGATATGTTATGTTCATTACAAAAAAATATCTCCACTTCCATAAAATGGGTTATGAAATCATCTTTCATGTGTATGGTAGACTACCGTCTCGTGGAAAAATTTCATTCATTTCTACATTAACATCTATAAAAGATGGAAATAATAATGGATTACTTTTTTATATATGATTTTATGGTATTTATTATGTTCTCAGGATTTTGGAATTTTTATATCACACATATTTTATTTATTTCAATTTTTTTGGAATATGATGAAGTAATTTCTCTATAGAGTGGTCTATCACCTTGTAAAGTAATTTGATTCATTCAATACATTCATGGAATGTATTAAGGACATGTTAAATAAAACATTGTGTTATATATGACACAACCATGATTATTTAATGATAATATATATCATTTATAGTTCTTTATTTCAACATAATAAGAAAATGAAAAACAAGGTTCATGTATACATACGGCCTACCATCTCCATGAACAATGTATTTTCTACCATTAAATTTTATGGGTTACTATAAATACATATATACTAAATATATATGAAATTTATATCATGTTTTCCATTATAGATATTATTTAACTATGATCAATTTAATAGGAAAAAAATTTAAATAAATCAAAACATATACAGGATAAAAAATTAGATATTACTTGAAATGTAACTATAATAAGAAATTTATAAAAAAAATTGCTAATAAATGTGTCGTGACCCCCCCCCCTAGGGCCCATGTCATTACTACCCCAAGCCCGAAATCCATAGGCTAGGGGTTGGTGACATGAACTGGAAAGGCATATCACTAAAATGAGAATACATTTGCTTCAAACTTGTAAACACAGAGACTAGGTACACAAAAAAAGTAATCCATGTAGTTAAATAGATGAAATAATAGTGTGTACTAAAAGTAAATTGGCCGGAATACAATCCAAATTGGAAGAAAAAAATCTACAATAGAAAAATAGAAAACAATTCTTAAGATCGTCCAGCAAGTGTCCTACCTGAATGGTAGGTACAAATCATCTTCAGAGCTCTCCAAGACAACCGTCACCGTTTTCAGGTCCTAGCTCTCCGAGTCTCAGTCAAAGATTCTAGTCATCTGCACTAGACACTACAAGGTGCGGGTGATACCCATGTAGGGGTTAGTATAACAATACCCAGTACAGACCCCAAGACCCCCAAAGGTCTCTCAGAATTCCACAAATGAAAACCAAAAATCATGATCTCTATCACAAAACATAAAGAAAAAGACTCATATCAAAATAGTTATAACTAAAGTACAGAATTATAGATGATTAGTCATAGATATAGACCATCTTATTCTGTTTAAGATGAACTGGTGCTGATTCACACAGAATCGATGGGTGTTGATTCACACAGAATCGCTGGGTGCTGATTCACACAGAATCGCTAGGTGCTGGTTCACACAGAATTCTTGGGCGCGGATTCACACAAAATCACTGGGTGTTGAGTCACACAAAATCGTTGGATGTTGATTCACACAGAATCGATGGGTGCTAATTCACTGAGAATCATTGGGTGTTGATTCACACAGAATCACTCTTCAATCATCATGTCTCATTCCAGAACAGGATTCCCACTCATAGTACTCTTGTATCTAGGAGAAACTGCTCCTCAAGCCATCGATCCTATTTCAACTAGCATAAATTCCCACAAAGAAGTTACCCCATGACCTGTCTTTTCATAAGGGTTCCAAAACAACCAAGGGCTCGTCCACCAGACGTCTGATCTGTAAGTTATTGGCATTTTGGTGCCAAGGTACTAAATGGATTTAGGGTCGATCCAACCCTCCCATACTCTAACATTTACCAAAAATCTCATGGAGTATCTCAAAAGGACCATCCCACTCCAAGGATCCCAACATCACAGACCATTCATCAGACGGATGTCCGGTTTGTAAGACACAGTCACTTAAGCATAAATGGGTTGAATGGGTATGGGTCAAGTCTGACCCAGTCGGACTGACCCACCCGACCCAGCCTGGGCCACCCAACTTGGATCGAGTCGACCCCACCTAAACTGGAATAGGCTATCCTAGTTGCATTGGGTTATGGAGATTTCAGCCCACTGGGCCGCAGACCGACCCGATTGGGCTGGCCTGAGGCGGGCGCAGCCCGCCGGCTGGTGTGACCCGTGTGGGGTCGCATGGTTCGCTACTCCCATAAGGCTCAAAGGAGCAGTTTTTATCCATTAATTGGAAGTTGCACATGGAACCTCCTCATCACCCGCAAGACCTGCAGGGAGCAGGTCCCTTTCCAGCCTCACCGCGGCTTTCAAACCACATATTCCTTCAGCATGGCACACCTCCTCCACCTCTTTGGCCGGCCACTACTAGCCGCAGGTCCAACCGCCATGGAACCGAGCGGTTCTGCACTTATAATGCGGCTGGTGGTTGTCGGTCTCCACTATAATCTTCCGGCACTTGTCACCACCACCTCCGCGCTGGTGCCACAATAATGCTTCTTCTACGGGGCTCCGACGATAGTCTAGGGCTCCGTTTTGATATTCGCTCGTACCTACGGGCACCCCGGGATGTCTCCATTGCAGTGCGACTCCCAGATTCTAGATTCTGACATGTTGAGGAATTGTATTCCAAAGAATACAACAAGAATGAAGTGGATGATGGTCTGGGCCTTGTTCGTTTGGAACACACCCTCCGCATTTAAAGGATAAAAAACAGAAGGAATAAAATAATTCATCATAGATAACTATAATAAAATAAACCCCCTACCTCATGAACCATCAAAGTTATCACGGTGGTGGGATGAAAGAGGGTCCTCGTCAGAGTGAGGTCATTGGAATTCGTCGAACCTGGATCGTCGCTGCCCTAACATATGTCCTCCGTCGGTGGAAGTTTCTACAGGACTTCGCCATAGGTTCCTCGCTGGATGAAGCCGTGTCAAAACCCCACCACGATATCCATTTAAATAAAAGGGGAAACCACTCATGTTGCATGTCATTAATGTGGTTTATTTATGAACCAATATTAATACTAGAACATTGAGATTTTAAAGTTGGAGGGTCAATCCATTAATTGGACTGACATCCCATTGGTCCCACCACCGCCGCTCATCCATTGGAGAAAAAGTAATAAAATAACTAGTTATGTTATTTTATGATTTTTTTTTGTAATGCCCAAAATTTATCTTTTTCTTTCGACCTACTACAGATGAAGTGAACCCTCCGTTAAGAAAATCCCGGTGATTCAAATTCAACTATTCCCTCATATTTTTAATCTGAGCACCGGTTCAAAAGATAGAAAACACCACCCATGCATTTACTGAAAGTACCTTAAAAAAAGTTCAGAAATTCATTTCGGGCACACCGAGCCTCAGAATCTAGTGCTGTAAATTTTTACAGACTCATAATAATCCCATATAATTAAAAAAATACATGGATTTTCAGAGTCTTTACATTCTCCCCACCTTAGGGATTTTCATCCCTGAAAACTACAACAAAAATAGCGAAACAAATGGTGGTACTGAGCATGTATCTGATCCTCCTGCTCCCATGTGATCTCTTGGAGATTCCCATGCTTCCAACGAAATCACTCCAGAGGAATCTACCTCCCACGAAGGACCCAATCCTGTCGATCCACTATCTCCACCGGGAACTCTGCAAACGTCACCCCATCGTCAATCCTTAGCTCTCCCCAGTCGATAATGTGTGATGGATCATACACATACCTCCTCAACTACGACACATGGAATACATTATACACCCGGTGCATCTGTGGTGGAAGAGCTAGATGGTACACCACCTCACCTACTCTACTGAGGATCTAAAAGGGTCCAATGAACCTCAGAGATAGCCTTTTACCCTGGGCAAACCTCAGTAATTGATTCTCGCTCAAATTTACCCAATAGAAGAAGGTAGGACGGTCCTTTTAGTTTAGCTTGGGTTGTCGAATCCTCAAAGACGTAAGAAATAACCTATAGACACGTTCATTCTATGGACTATTTTTGGATATGAAGTTTCCAACTTGGGTTGATTTTATATGGGTTTAAAGGAACTCTAAGAGACTTAAGTGAATTAAATTTAAAATAATGAGTTGATCCTAGGTTATCGCTCGGGGTGGATTGGACGTATTTCCTTTTCAATGATTTCAATTTCTTATATTTGAGATGGGTTCATTTAAGGAGATAAAACAACATCATCACTTACTGGTTTAATGCCTACACCCTTTAATACTAATCACCTATACACTTGAAGGATCAAAGTTTTGAGAAATTCAAGGTAAAGGTTCATATTAGCACTTGAAGTGTGTGACCTTAAATTCAACAAGGACGATGGTGTTTAAAAGTCATCAAATAAAAATCTCAATTAAAGAAGTGATTATACATTAATGAGATGATAAATAACATCCAATCCAGCCCCTTGATACTCCCTTAGATCAACCCATAAGTGGGTTATCCCTCCATTGATTTTATGGTTTCAATGGAAGCGGAAAGTAGACTCATGAGAGAAGAAATGGAGAAGTAAAAAAAACACAATAAAATAACAATCACTCTACTGTTGTGTGATAATCTCACAAGGTTTGGTATGAACAAGTTAACACCTTGAACCAATGGTATCAAAGTGATAAGGATAAGAAAAGAATAATAAAAGAAGAAGAACTTTCATTAAGAAATAAGGATGAATTAAAATAACTTACATGTGGAAGACAAATTTGAGACAACAAAACCGCAATATAAAATTACAATGAAAGAAAGATCAAAGATGAAAAAATCCTTCACCACCACTGCCTTAAATAGGAATTTTGGGAGCCTTGGGTCGAGCCTCCAACAGTACAAAAGATCCCACTTGAGTATGGTAGGCCTAGGGTGGTGGAAAGTAAGGGAGAGGAGAGTTTTCCACCCTTGACCCGAGGTGGTATCCAGCTTGCTTCCATCGAACAAAAGCGCTTTTAAGTCCTTCTTGATGGAAGAATGAGAGTGGTCCATAGAATAATCAAATGGAGAGCCGGATGTATCTTACCTGCCTGTAAAATTTGGGTCCAGTTGGAGTAGTAGATTCGGAGATATGATTAGATTAGTGGACTGATTTTCTGGGCCGTAGAATATGGCCCAAAATTTTATCTCTAACTTGGGCCGCCTAAATTAACACCATGGATGCCGAATTATCGTTTAATTATGAAGATTTATTTGTTCCTCTATATGTATTCTATCATCCCACAAAATTTGGGCTTCATTGGGTTTGTAATGTGGGTCCCACATTCTCATCTGTATGTTGGTGTCCAATCTGCCTTCTCTATAATTGCTTTCATTCATCTCTAAATATCTCCATCATCCTTTATGAATCCTCCATTGATCCCTGAATGAAAAATATTCATATTTAAGTGTAAATACAGTTCCAAAAATATAAAATTAAAATATGGATAATTATATTCCTTAAAATCATATGAATCATTGGGTAATTTAAATGATGTTAAAAAATGTACCACATAAAAGTGCATTTTAAGAAAGAATTACAATAATAATGTGAAATGATGTTCAAAGTGTAAAATGAACTAAAATGGTGTTTATGAATAATAAAGAACATGAATATTATATATATTAACAATTAATATTTTTCACATTTAGTGTCTAATCACACCCCCCAACTTGAGTTTTTCTAGTCCCGAGCAAAATATATCTCATCAAAAATGAAATTCGAATTCCCTTTTCCAAAAACACTTTAATAAACAATGATCACCAAAAACCCTAATACCAAAAAATCCTGAAACCCATCAAAATAATTTAATACATGATAGTTTCATAATCAAATCCCAATCCCAAGCCCATTCCTTTGTTCAAATTCATTTCCATATTTCATCCAATATCAATTAAGTATAAGGATGTGTTATGCATCACAATAGACATGGGGGTTCATCTTTATTCAAGGGGGAAATGATGGAAGCAATAGGTGTAATCAAATTTCAATATTAACATGAGTATTCATTTTTTATTGTATTATTTATTTTTGTTTTTTGTTTTTTTTTGCAATTTTTCCATGGTAATTTAAATTGCACTCAAAAGAGTCAACCTCTGTAGCGAGACTTTGTCGATGACTCCCAGGCTCAAAGACCTTAGGGAGTCAAGTGAAGCCCACATACTTGGGCATAATCTTGAGTTGACTAAGTCAAAAACAAATTCAAATTACCAAAAATAGAGATAAAATTACTAACTCTAGGCCAGAAAACTATGGAGTCATGATCCCCAAGTGCCGAAAGCCAAGAATTAGGTCATTTCATTGCTCTACGCGCAAATTTTATTATTTTTATTTAAATTTAAAATTTTTTGAATACTCAAATTAAACTAAAATGATCACCAAACCTATGATATTTATTTGGGGGGCCCCATGAACTCAAACTAATACCCTACTATCCAAAGGATGTGCATTGTGATCTTTTTTTATTTGGATGAAAATATAAATGATGAAATATCACATTGGACAACCACACTTTCCAAAATCTATGCTCATGAAATTATAGAAGGATTAAAATTAGAATCAAGGCATGCTAAATTATTTGACATTTAGTTTCAATGTGTGCAATGTGTATTACCATGTTCAAAGTTAAAGGAATTTTTCCCTCCATTTACACATTTGTTTTTTCAAATCATTCATTTTTTTGACAGAAAAGCATTTATTTTTATTTTATCTCCCTCCCAACTTAAAACAACATTGTCCCCAGTGTTTAAAGAAAATAAAATTTAGAAGGGGATAGAGGTAGAGAATGAAAGTTCAAAAAGAAAATTGAAATTGAGGATCATGGAATGAAGTCACCTGGTGGTTGAAGTTTAAATTCTCGCTGCTCTCTTTTAATCCTTTGATATCCATGTCACTTGCAGAGTTCCCTAGTAGAAAAAGGAAAAAAAAACAAACAAAACAAAACAAAACAATATATATATATATATATAAAATAAATAAAGTAAAATATAAGTATATATATAAAAATTATAGAATAAGGAATCACAAAAAGATGTAGGTCAGTGGTAAGCACGCACCCCTGTCTCCCTTCGGTCCCGGTTTCGAGTCCCTGCGGCTTCGTCGGTTGTGACAGGGTTTTCCCCATGGAATATGACGTGTACCTTTTTATTATTATATATATATATATATTGTATTTTTATTTTAACCTACAAACACATTAAAAAAAACTGATGATACATTGTCTTCTTTTTAATTTTCTGGGTAAGGCATTACTCAAGGATCACACCATGTGACACAGATGAATATGGTGCTCCCCTTTTATACCCATCCATACTCATAATAGAAGAACAGGTCAATAGTATATATTTTTTAAATATAAAAAAGGTTAATTAATCTTATTTAAAATATAAAGTTGATTAAAACAACAAAATGATAGGAAACTTAAAAACCATGGGTTGCCTCCCATGCAACACTTTGTTTAATGTCGTTAGCTCGACATGAATACCCATAACTTACCCAATAACAACTTTAAACATTTTAAGGACCACATGTTTCACCACTTCTACTAGGTTGAGATTGATTCTTTGTTTAGAATTTTTTTCATGCACAAACCTCTGTTCTAAAATGAGCAGGTAAATCCAAGGAATATTAGAAATGGTTGATCTAGTTTCCTCTGTAGTATTTCCTAAGACATCAATGATCATTCCAAATTTTTTGGTTTCAAGAGAAGAATGAATTCCATCATAAATTTCATGGTTATACACTATGAAGTGATACTTGAGAGAGGAAGGAAGACCACTAATTTTGAGCTTGGTTTGGATAGGAAATTCAGACATAGGTTTTCACTTTGAATCACACTCAGTTTAATTTTAAAAATTTCTCAACAAAATTGGTTCCTTTTGAATAGAAGATTTAACCACCAAATTGGAAAGATCAGTGTTAGGAATGGGTATGGACTCAATGTTTGTGATTTCTCCCAGTGTTTCACTGATTGGTGTTTTTGAAAAATCATCAATGGGGTTACACTTAGGAGACTCAATACATGATGTCAAATTATCCTCTTTTGAATCCAAAAAATCAATTTCTTCTTGATTTAATGACCCTTCAATAATTATTTCATACTCTTTAGGTATCCTAGGTTCAAAGGAAAATTCTTTAGCATTTTCATAAGATGTTTGTGTGTAACAATATTCCTCTATGAATGATGAGGAATGGACAACCTGACTGGGAATGGGTTCCATAAATATTTCAATGCTTTGTAGTTATACTCTCAAGGATGAAACTTCAGAAGTAATTCTATCCATTTGTTGACACAATTTCTCAATTAATGGATGTGGATCAAGATGGTCAAGGTGTTGGGACATATGGTCTATTCCAAGAGGATAATTAAGTTGTTGGAATTCCACGGGAGGATGTTCTGATTGGCCTTGTTGGGATTGGAACTCATAATAGGTTGGAATGTATTGTGGATCATATAATTAAAAACATTTTGGTTCAGTAGGTTGTTTATGATTCCAAAAGTAGGAATTAGGATGGTCATTGTACATCATACATGGGGTTGGGTGATCAAAGTAGGGATAGGTTTCCCATGTTTGGACTTGTTCAAAATTGACTTCCATAGGAGTGAGGAGTGAGAAAAGAGAAGTAGAATGAAAAAAAGGATGATAGTGTCTAAGATAAATTAATTATGTCCCCAACAATGACATGAAAATTTTATTCTCGCTCAAATTTACCCAAGAGAAGATGGTAGGACGGTCCTTATAGTTTAGCTTGGGTTGTCGAATCCTCAGAGACCTAAGAAGTAACCTATAGACATGTAAATTCTATGGACTGTTTTTGGATATTAAGTGGTCAACTTGGGTTGATTTTATATGGGTTTAAAGGAACTCTAAGAGACTTAATTGTATTCAATTTAAAATAATGAGTTGATCCTAGGTTATCGCTCGGGTGGATTGGACGTATTTCCTTTTCAATGATTTCAATTTCTTATATTTGAGATGAGTTTATTTAAAGAGATAAAACAAAATCATAACTTACTGGTTTAATACCTAAACCCTTTAATACTACTCACCTATACACTTTAAGGATCAAAGTTTTGAGCACTTCAAGGTAAAGGTTTGTATTAGCACTTGAAGCGTGTGGCCTTAAATTCAACAAGGACGATGGAGTTTAAAAGTCATCAAATAAAAATATAAATTAAAGAAGTGATTATACATTAATGAGGTGGTAAATAACATCCAATCCAGCCCCTTTATACTCCCTTGTATCAAACCATATGTGGGTTAGCCCTCCATTGATTCTATGGTTTCAATGGAAGCGGAAAGTAGACTCATGAGGGAAGAAATTGAGAAGTAAAAAAAAACACAATAAAATAACAATCACTCCACCGTTGTGTGATAATATCACAAGGTTTGGTATGAAAAAGTTCACACCTTGAACCAACGGTATAAAAGTGATAAGGAGAAGAATAAAATAATAAGATAATAAGAACTTTTATTAAGAAAAAAGGATGAATTAAAACAACTTACATGTGGAAGACAAATTTGAGACAACAAAACCGCAACATAACATTATAATGAAAGAAAGCTCAAATATGAAAAAATCATTCACCACCACTGCATTAAATAGGAATTTTGGGAGCCTTGGATCGAGCCTCGAACAGTACAAAAGATCCCACTTGAGTATGGTAGGCCTAGTGTGGTGGAAAGTAAGGGAGAGGAGACTTTTCCACCCTTGACCCGAGGTGGCATCCAGCTTGCTTCCACCAAACAGATTCGCTTGTAAGTCCTTCTATATGGCCAAATCAGAGTGGGCCATAGAAGAATAAAATGGATCCCCGTATGTCTTCTACCCGACTGTAATATTTGGATCCATTTGGATTTGTCGATTTAGAGATATTATTAGATTAGTGGAATACTTTTCTGGGCCGTAGAATCTGGACCAGAATTTTATCTCTAACTTGAGCCGCCTAAATGGACCCCATGGAGGACGAATTAGCATTGGATCCTGAAGAGTTATTTGTTCCTATACATGTCTTATAGCATCACATGAAATTTGGGATTCATTGGGTTTGTAATGTGGGTCCCACATTCTCATCAGTGGGATGGTGTCCAATCTGCCTTCTCTATAATTGCTTTCATTCATCTCCAAATATCTCCATCATCCTTTATGAATCCTCCATTGATCCCTGAATGAAAATTGTTCATATTTAAGTGTATATACAGTTACCAAAATATAAAATTAAAATATGGATAATTATATTCCTTAAAATCATATGAATCATTGGGTACTTTAAATGATGTTAAAAAATGTACCACATAAAAGTGCATTTTAAGAAAGAATTACAATCATAATGTGAAATGATGTTCAAAGTGTAAAATTCACTAAAATAGTGTTTATGAATAATAAATCACATGAATATTATATATATTAACAATGAATATTAGCCTCATTTAGTGGCTAATCACCCCCCCCCCCAACTTGAGTTTTTCTAGTCCCGAGCAAAATATATCTCATCAAAAAATGAAATTCAAATTCCTTTTTCCAAAAACACTTTAATAAACAATGATCACAAAAAACCCTTATTCCAAACAATTCTGAAACCCATAAAAATAATTTAATAAATGATAGTTTCATAATCAAATCTCAATCCCAAGCCCATTCCTGTGTTCAAATTCATTGCCATATTTCATCCAATATCAATTAAATATGAGGATGTGTTGTGCATCAAATAGACATGGGGGTTCATCTTTATTCAAGGGGGAAATGACGGAAGCGCTAGGTGGAATCACATTTCAATATTAAGATGAGTATTCATTTTTTTTATTCTATTATTTTTTTTGGTTTTTGTTTTTTTTTTGCAATTTTTCCATGGTAATTGAAATTTCATTCAAAAGAGTCAACCCTTGTAGCGAGACTTTGACGATGACTCCCAGGCTCAAAGACCTTAGGGAATCAAGTGAAGCCCACATACTTGGGCATCATCTCGAGTTGAATTAGTCAAAAACAAATTCAAATTACAAAAAATAGAGATAAAATTAATAACTTTGGGCCATACAACTATGGAGTCATGATCCCCAAGTGCCTAAAGCCACGCATTAGGTCATTTCATTGATCTACGCACAAATTTTATTTTATTTTTATTTTTTAATTTTTTTTGAATACTCAAATTAAACTAAAATGATCACCAAACCTATGCTATTTATTTGGAGGACCCCATGAACTCAAACTAATACCCCACTATCCAAAGGACGTGCATTGTGATCTTTTTTTTTATTTGGATGAAAATATAAACGATGAAATATCACATTGGACAGCCACACTTTCCAAAATCTATGTTCATGAAATTATACAAGGATTAAAATCAGAATAAGGTCATGCTAAATTATTTTATATTCAGTTTCAAAGTGTGCAATGTGTATTACCATGTTCAAAGTTAAAGGAATTTTTCCGTCAATTTACACATTTTTTTTCAAATCATTCATTTTTTTGACACAAAGCATTTTTTTTTATTTTATCTCCCCCAAACTTAAAACAACATTGTCCCTAGTGTTTAAAGAAAAGAAAATTTAGAAGGAGGTAGAGGTAGAGAATTGAATTTCAAAAAGGAAATTGAAAATGAGGATAATGGAATAAAGTCACCTGGTGGTTGAAGTTGAAATTCTTGCTGCTCCCTTTTAATCCTTTGATATCAATGTCACTTGCAGAGTTCCCTAGTAGAAAAAGGAAAAAAAACAAACAAAACAAAACAAAACAAAACAATATATATATATATTTATATATTTATATAATAAATAAAGTAAAATATAATTATATATATACAAATTATAGAATAAGGAAGCACAAAAAGTCGTAGGTCAGTGGTAAGCACGTGCCCCTGTCTCCCTTCAGTCCCGGGTTCGAGTCCCCGCGGCTTCACCGGTTGTGACAGAGTTTACCCCATGGCCTACGACGTGTCCCTTTTTATTATTCTTATTATATATTTTTTTGTATTTTTATTTTAACCTACAAACACATTAAAAAAAACAAAATGATGATACATTGTCTTCTTTTTAATTTTCTGGGTAAGACATTACTCAAGGATCACACCACGTGACACAGATGAATATGGTGCTCCCCTTTTATACCCATCCGTACTCATAATAGAAGAACAGGTCAATAGTTTATTTTTTTAAATATAAAAAAGTTTAATTAATCTTATTTAAAATATAAAGTTTATTAAAACAACAAAATGATAGGAAACTTGAAAACCATGGGTTGCCTCCCATGCAGCACTTTGTTTAATATCGTTAGCTCGACATGAATACCCCTAACTTACCCAATACCAACTTTAAAAATTTTAAGGACCACATGTTTCACCACTTCTACTAGGTTGAGATTTATTATTTGTTTAGAATTTTTTTCATGCACAAACCTCTGTTCTAAAATGAGCAGGTAAATCCAAGGAATATTAGAAATGGTTGATCTATTTTCCTCTGTAGTATTTCCTAAGACATCAATGATCATTCCAACTTTTTTGGTTTCTAGAGAAGAATGAATTCCATCAGAAAGTTCATGGTTATACACTATGAAGTGATACTTGAGAGAGGAAGCAAGACCACTAATTTTGAGCTTGGTTTGGATAGGAAATTCAGACATAGGTTTTCACTTTGAATCACACTCAGTTTAATTTTAAAAATTTCTCAACAAAATTTGTTCCTTTTGAATAGAAGATTTAACCACCAAATTGGAAATATCAGTGTTAGGAATGGGTATTGACTCAATGTTTGTGATTTCTCCCAGTGTTTCACTGATTGGTGTTTTTGAAAAATCATCAATGGGGTTATACTTAGGAGACTCAATACATGATGTCAAATTCTCTTCTTTTAATCCAAAAAATCAATTTCATCTTGATTTAAATACCCTTCAACAATTATTTCATGCTCTTCAAGTATCCTAGGTTCAAAGGAAATTTCTTTAGCATTTTCATCTGATGTTTGTGTGTAACAAGATTCCTCTATGAATGATGAGGAATGGACAACCTGACTGAAAATGGGTTCCATAACTATTTCAATGCTTTGTAGTTCTAATATCAAGGATGAAACTTCAGAAGTAATTCTATCCAGTTGTTGACACAATTTCTCAATTAATGGATGTGGATCAAGATGGTCAAGGTGTGGGGACATATGGTCTATTCCAAGAGGATAATTAAGTTGTTGGAATTCCACAGGAGGATGTTCTGATTGGCCTTGTTGGGATTAGAACTCATAATAGTTTGGAATGTATTGTGGATCATATGAATAAAAACATTGTGGTTCAGTAGGTTGTTGATGATCCCACAAGTAGGAATTAGGATGGTCATTGTACATCATACATGGGGTTGGGTGATCAAAGTAGGGATAGGTTTCCCATGTTTGGACTTGTTCAAAATTGACTTCCATAGGAGTGAGGAGTGAGAAAAGAGAAGTAGAATGAAAAAAAGATGATAGTGTCTAATATAACTTACTTAGGTCCCCGGAAACGGCGCCAAAATTTGATTCTCACTCAAATTTACCCAAGAGAAGAAGGTAGGATGGTCCTTGTAGTTTATCTTGGGTTGTCGAATAATTAGAGACCTAAGAAGTAACCTATTGACATGTATATTCTATGGACTGTTTTTGGCTATTAAGTGGCCAAATTGGGTTGATTTTATATGGGTTTAAAGGAACTCTAAGATACTTAAGTGAATTCAATTTAAAATAATGAGTTGATCCTAGGTTATCACTCGGGGTGGATTGGACGTATTTCCTTTTCAATGATTTCAATTTCTTATATTTGAGATGGGTTCATTTAAGAAGATAAAACAACATCATCACTTACTTGTTTAATTCCTACACCCTTTAATAATAATCACCTATACACTTGAAGGATCAATGTTTTGAGCACTTCAAGGTAAAGGTTTTTATTAGCACTTGAAGCGTGTGGCCTTAAATTCAACAAGGACGATAGAGTTTAAAAGTCATCAAATAAAAATCTCAATTAAAGAAGTGATTATAAATTAATGAGGTGATAAATAAAATCCAATCCAGCCCCTTTCTATTCCCTTGGATCAACCCATAAGTGGTTTAGCCCTCCATTGATTCTATGGTTTCAATGGAAGCGGAAAGTAGACTCATGAGGGAAGAAATGGAGAAGTAAAAAAAACACAATAAAATAACAATCACTCCACCGTTGTGTGATAATCTCAAAAGTTTTGGTATGAACAAGTTCACACCTTTAACCAACAGTATCAAAGTTATAAGTAGGAGAACATAATAATAAGGTAAGAAGAACTTTTTTTAAGAAACAAGGATGAATTAAAACAACTTACATGTGGAAGAAAAATTTGAGACAACAAAACCGCAACATAACATTACAATGAAAGAAAGATAAAAGATGAAAAACTCCTTCACCAACACTACATTAAATAGGAATTTTGGGAGCCTTGGGTCGAGCCTCCAATAGTACAAAAGATCCCACTTGAGTATGGTAGGCCTAGGGTGGTGGAAAGTAAGGGAGAGGAGACTTTTCCACCCTTGACCCGAGGTGGCATCCAGCTTGCTTCCACCGAACATACACGCTTGTAAATTCTTCTAGATGGCCGAATCAGAGTGTTCCATAGACAAATAAAATGGATCCCCAGATGTCTCCTACCCGACTGTAAAATTTAGGTCCATTTGGAGTTTTGGATTCGGAGATATGATTAGATTAGTGGACTGTTTTTCTGGGCCGTAGAATCTGGCCCAGAATTTTATCTCTAACTTGGGATGCCTAAATGGACACCATGGAGGCAGAATTAGCATTGGATCATGAAGAGAGAGTTGTTCCTATACATGTCTTCTAAAATACCACGAAATTTGGGCTTCATTTTGTTTGTAATGTGGGTCCCACATTCTCATCAGTGGGCTGGTGTCCAATCTGCCTTCTCTATAATTGTTTTCATTAATCTCCAAATATCTCCATCATCCTTTAAGAATCCTCCATTGATCCCTGAATGAAAAATGTTCATATTTAAGTGTAGATATAGTTACCAAAATATCAAATTAAAATATGGATAATTATATTTCTTAAAATCATATGAATCATTGGGTACTTTAAATGATGTTCAAAAATGTACCACATAAAAGTGCATTTTAAGAAAAAATTACAATCATAATGTGAAATGATGTTCAAAGTGTAAATGTACTAAAATAGTGTTTATGAATAATAATGAACATGAATATTATATATATTAAAAATTAATATTAGCCTCATTTAGTTGCTAATCAGTAATCCTCATTGGGGTGAGACCTGTAAGAAGATATGGTCTCCCTCCTCAAACTCCAAGGGTCTCTGTCCCATGTCGGCATAAACATTCTGCTGGATCGGTGTAGTATTCATCCACTCTTGGATGTTATGCACCTTATTTGTAGTAGTTTGTACCAACTCTTTTCCCCTGAGTGCTGACTCCCCTGGGTCTGTCTAGTAAAGGGGTGATCTGCATGGTTTCCCGTATAGGGCCTCAAATGAAGCCATGCATATTGTGGAGTGATAACTATTGTTGTATGAAAACTCCACTAGGTGAATATGGTCCTCCCAAATGTGGAAAGAATCAAGGACACGAGCACATATCATGTCTTCAAGTGTCAGTATGGTACTCTCCATCTAACCATCTTTTTGGGGGTGAACGATAGTGCTCAAGCATTGCTGAATCCTGAATGCCTCCTGCAATCCCTTCCATAAGTAGAATGTAAAATGCGTGTCACGATCTGAGATGATATTCGATGGCACCTTGTGACATCGCTCAATCTCCTATATATAGAGACCTTTCAAGTTCTATAATGATCCATACTCTCGGATGGGTTGGAAGTTAGCCGACATAGTGAGTCGGTCAACGATCACCCAGAAGGAATAGTGGCCCCTGGACGTACATGATATCCCTACAAAAAAGTCCATAGAGATACCATCCCACTTCCACTTTGCTATCTCATGTGAATGAGCTAAGCCTACTGGTACCTAATTTTCATCCTTCACTTACTGACATGTGTGGCATCGGGATATGAACTGTGCCACTGCTTTCTTAATACGTGGACACCAGTACTGATGCCAGAGGTCCTAGTACATATTTTCACTTCAGCTTGTGCTACTAAAGGGGATGTATTTAAATACCTCAACATATCCTCTCGTATCATCATTGGTACCATGGTGTTCCCTCTGAACAGGATGATGTTCTCTCCACCTTCAAAAAATCTATAAGGAGCCTCTTTTGGGGATATCTAAGAATGTGAGGCCTCACAGTCTATGTACCCAAGTTGTGCCTCCAAAACTTTCGAAAGAAGTGGGTGAGTGACAGTCATAGACCAGAGGTAAGCTACTCCATATCTATCCACAAAGGATGACTGCAACGCGGCTAGTTGTTTGGTCTCCCCACTTAGAAACTTTAGACCATACCTCCCACTGAGTTCGTCTATTACTACGTTTCCCTTCCCAGGAGTGTAGACTATCTCAAAGTCATAGTCTTGGAGGGACTCTATCCATCGTCGCTCTCTTAGGTTCAAGTTCTTCTGTGAGTAGATATACCTGTGACTCTTGTGTCATAGTAAATAGTAAATCATTACCCATCAAGTAGTGTAGCCACATCTTTAGTGCAAAGACCACTACTACTAAATCCAGGTCATGGGTAGCGTAATTATTCTTGTTTTCTCTAAACTATCATGATCCATAGGTGATCACCTCTCGGCCCTACATCAGTAAAACCTAGTTCGGTCCCTGATGCATCGTAGTAGACTTCATACCCAATGCCCTCTTCTGGTAGCCTCAAGATGGGGGAACTCGTCAATCTCTTCCTTAGATCTAGAAAACTCTACAGGCACTTCAATTTCCACAATAATGGATACCCTTTCATAATCAAGGATGAAAAGTGTGCTGCTAACCTAGAGAAGTCACGTACAAATATATGGTAGTACTTAGAAAATCCTAGGAAACTTTGCACCTTGGTCACACTCCAAGGTGGATCCCAAGCTAGCACCACCTCTATCTTCGTCAGATCTATTTTAACTCCATCCTCCAAGATAACATGCCCTAGAAGTGGAATTCCCTTATGAAAAAATGGCACATCGAAATCCTTCCATAAAGTTGGTGCTCTCAGAGTGTATCTAGAACTATTTGCAGGTGTGTGGTGTGATCCTCCTTCGATGCTGAGTATATCAAGATGTTTTCAATGAAGACCACCATGAAGTGATTGAGGTATGGCTGGATGATATTGTTTATGAGCTCCATGAACACTACTGGAGTGTTGGTCATGCTGAAAGGAAACACCAAGAACTTGTAATGGCCATATCAACATCTGAATTCTATCTTAGGTACATCCTCATCCCGTACCCTGAGCTGGTGATAGCCTGAAATGAGGTCTATCTTAGAAAACCATCTATCTCCCTTAATCTAGTCGAAGAGATCATCAATCCCCAGGAGTGGATAGTTGTTCTTCATGGTCACCTGGTTTAGGCACCAATAGTCCACACAAAGCCTTAGACTTCCATCTACCCTCTTGGAGAATAAGATCAGGAATGCCCATGGAGAAACACTGGTCCTTATGAAACCCTTTCTCTATAAGTCCTCCAACTGTATGCTCAACTCAAAAAGCTCCATGAGATCCATCTGATATACTGGTGTAGATATCGACATCGTCTCGGGGTACAGGTCAATATGAAAGTCTACCTCTCTGCGAGGAGGTAGTCCCAGAACATCATCAGGGAAAAGATAAGCATACTGGTCCACCACTACAGGATAACTCGGACTCCTCACATCAACTGCACCATGGTGGAGGCTAGAAAAATAATGAGTAATCATATGTACCCTCTTTTTAGATAGTCCATCCTATGCTCCAATAGTTTCCTCCTCACCGATGAAGGTAAACCTGATCTCATCCTCGCGGACACGCTACACTTTGTGCCTAAAATTGTTGATTGGAGAATGGACTGTGGATAGCCAGTCCATACCCAAGATGATGTTGTTAGGACTTGACGCCACTACTAGGAAATCCTAGACAATGTTATCACCTCCTAGAGTGATCTCACACTATCTACACTAGTGTGTAATTGTTCAATATTCTTCTGTTGGAGTCTCTAATTGTAAGGATCGAGCCAATGGCTCCATCGGAATCTCCGAGCTTCGAACAAGTGTCAAGGAAATAAAAAAGTGACTAGATCCTATGTATATAAATAATGTATCTAGGGTGGAATACACCCATATTGTACCTCTAATCATCTCCGGAGCATTGTGGTCGTAGGCCTCTGCTACCTGTAGCTATGCTCGCCCCTGTCCACCAACTCTCTTTAGTCGGGGTGGACCACCTGGGGGTGGTGGTGGTAGAACCTCAAACCATCATGCACCACCTACTGCATGACCTACTCCTCTGCCACCTCTTCCACCCTACAGACCTCCTCGCTCAAACCTCATCCACTGCCTTGGCAGTTCCTCGACCGTCTGTTGATCGTCAGTATAGAGGGTCGGGCCATCGCGATCCATGTGCCCTTCCCACCGAACATGAAGCACAATAGTCTTACCAGTTTACCCCCTCTACCTCGTGAGATCTGCACCTCTGACCATACATCCTGGGGTCACCCTCATGAAGGTCTAGTCAGCTTGGTCCTCTACATCATCTGCCTACAGCTTGCTGTCAATGACTCAGCTACCTGTCATCTGGTGGTGGCTCTCACTATCGGTGTCTACCCAGGTAAGCACCTCTCCACCAATAATGCTCGCTCAAGTAATCTAGCCAGTGTCGAGATATTCAGTGATTTCATCAATGCTCTGATCTCTCTCCATAGACCCTGATCAAAGGTTCTGGTCTTGAAGAATGGGCCCTACACCATGTCGGTGGACTAGCATGAGAGGTCAGTGAATCTCACCGATTACTAGGCCTGTAAAGTCCGAGATTTTCCATGTATTTTTTTATTATATGGAAATATTATGAGACTGAAAAAATTGATGGCACATGATTTAGAGGCCCGGTGTGCTCAGAATATATTTCTGAACTTTTTTTACGGTACTTTCAGTAAACGCATGAGTGGCATTTTCTAATTTTTGAACCAGTGCACAGATTTAAAATTTGATGGCACCATTGAATCCACAGTTTCGAAATTTTTTTAAGAGAGGATTCAAATTGACCGTAGTAGGTCTATAGAAAAAGTTATGTTTTGTGAATTTTTATAAGAATAAAAAAATAACATTTTTATTTTGTTTCTTTTCATTTTCCTTCAACAGACAAGAAGAAACGTGGGACCAGTGACGTGTCAAGCCAATAAATGGATTGAACTTTCAATCCTATATAACAACATATTTTTGGAATTATGAAGGTTCATAATTAATGAGCCCCCACTAAATCCCATGATCGTTAGACACCCACCCCCTCTCCTATTTATATGGAGCTTGGGGAGAGGTGTTAGCACTACTTCACCAAGCAATGAAGTGCTGGTAATGTTCCACGATTCCAAACCCTTGGAGGATGGATCCGGTTCTGGAGATCAGTGACAAGAGAAACCAAAACCTCGAACTGAAGATCGATGATTAATCTACGTCGTTTGAGGCTAGTTACGGGGGGCGATGAACACCAACCCACTTCCTCAACCATGGGCGTTTCTCTATTTTTCTTGAGGTAGAGTTTAATTTTGTTATTTTTTCAAAGTTATTATTGAATTCTTTAATCCTCCCTCATGTTTCCTAGCTCCGAACATGTAGATTGTGTGGGCCAAACAAACATGGCCCGAACCCTCTGCAACCTTGTTTACCCCGTGCGTTCTCCGAGGAAGACTGCAGGTGCGGCATCACAAGTGACCGACGCTGGTGGGGACCATGGCGGCAGCCGACACTGGTCGGCCGCGAGGGAGGAGGCGGTGGACCTGCACGGCCAGAGGAACCGGCCGCAGCTCGTCAGCCGCAGCAGTCGGAGGACATGGCCGACACACCGGTCGACCGTAGATGAGGAGGGTGGTGCGACCAGTGCGCCGCTGGAGGATGTGGTCCACGACTCATTAACAATGGAGGAGGGACCCACAGGGGTCCCACATTACTTGGTAGTGCCCATATGCACTTACGCTTCAGTTTAAAAATAGGGTGGACTGCTCCCCACCCATGCCAGCCCGAGCGGCCCCATGTGGGCCGGGTCCTGCCCTTTGTGGGATGGGCTGCCCCCTTTGCGGGCCAGGTCGCTCTACAACGGGTCATGCCAGATCGCAGCCCAACAGGCTGAGCCTTCCATGGACCGATCCAAGAGGGTTGGACATGAACCAGGTGGGGTCGGTCCCGCCCGGGTTGGGGTGGGATAGTCCGACTGGGTCGGACCGGACCCAGGCCCAACCGGACCCAGAAACACTTAAAGGGCCATAACTTAGGAACTTGACGTCTGTTTGAAGAACCGTATGTGGCGCTGGGATCCTTGGATTGAGACATACCTTTTGGTATACTCCACATGAGTTTTAGAGACAGTTGATGTATGGCTGGATTGGATCGAACCCGAATCTAACCGGGCCTTCGGAGCTAAAATGCTTATAACTCACAGACCGGGCATCTGATTGATGCACCGTCTATCACATTAAAACCCTTACGACATGGTGGTCCTTTGGGTTACTCCTTTGTGGATATTAGTGGAACTTGAGGTATGATCGATATCTCGAGAGGTAGATTCTACGGAGCTCGAGTGCACAGAGTGCAAGGAATCCTATGGCAGGCTGTAACGTGAAGAAAGAACATCGATCCTGTGTGGGTTAACATCTATCGATCCTATGTGGGTCAACTTCTATTAGATCCTATGTGGGTTAGTGTTCAGCAATCATTTGTGGGTTAGCGCATACCGATCCAGTGTGGGTTAGATCCTGTGTGGGGCAGCAGGGGTTAGTACCTATCGATCCTTTGTGGGTTAGCAGTAGTGATTCCTAATCAAATAAGATGATCTAGCATACGATCAATCATATGTACTTTTGAACTTAAGTTATACCTGATTGTGAGTTGAGCCCTTTCACCTTCATAGTGTTATCTTCGTGGTGTGGCATGTGTGGTACTTCTATCTTCAAGGTGTTCCATGTGTGGTACTTCTATCTTCTTGATGTTACCTATGTGGTACTTTTATCTTCATGGTGTTACTAGTGTGGTACTTCTACCTTCGTAGTTTTTTCTTAATGGTGTTACCTATGTGGTACTTCTACCTTTTTGGGGATGACTTCGTGGTGTTACCTGTGTGGTACTTCTATCTCAGTGGTGTTACCTATGTGGTACTTCTACCTTGGTGGTGTTACTATTGTGGTATTCTTCCCACATGTATGAGATGAGTATGTCTAGATAACTTAGGTATATGTATGGGAATATAACAAAGTAGATTTGATGTCTATTGCTTAGTGATTTGATATTGAGGTCTTGCTTTGTGGTATTACCTTTTTGGAACTCAGGGAGACCTACGAGGGTCTCGGGGTCCCTACTGAGTATCATTATACTCACTCCTGCACAGGCTACACCTGCAGCTTGTTGTGTCTTGTGCAGACGACAGACATCAGTTATCAAGGCTGAGGGATCCAGGTCTGTACGGTGCTTAGAGGTGGACCTTTTAATGTGACATGATGCATGGAATAATGATCGTGAGTTATACCTTCCCTTCAGGTAGGATCCTCAGTGGACGATCCAGGATCAGTTTTTCACTTTCAGTTTTACTTGTACTTTCCAAATATACTTTTACTTTTTATTTGGGCTTGTATTCGGGCCCCTTGACTTTCTGCACACTTTTACTATAGCAGTTTACTTCATGGTTTCTTCTTGTTGTGTTATGGGGCTATTTGTCTGTACATGTTAAAAGGAAATGCCTTCCCATTTTAGGGATACACCTTTCCAGTGCTAGTCTCAATACCCTGGCCTATGGAAGGCGGGCTTGGGGTAGTCATGGAGCGGGCCCCGGGGGATGGCTCGTGATAGGGCCACTAATAAGATTCCCTATTGTATGTGCAGTAGATCCTGGTTATGCACAGAGCATAGTGTCTCTGGAACGAACTCCGCCATAAAGAGAATCTCAAAGTCCATCCAGGTGAGGGTCTCCTCGTCATGTAACTGGAGTTTCAGGATTCACCATCTTCATGTCATGCCTAGAAAAAGACAAGAATATAGGACCACCATCTACTCTACTAGTGTCCAAACTAGTCGAAAAACTCATGCCACAGTCTCTATCCAGTCCTCAACTACTTGGGAATCTGTCTCACCTCGAAACCTCAGAGGTATCTACCACTGAAACTTGTGCAATGTGCTCAGTCTGCGTGCATTGTCCGCTAGTGGTTCTGGTGGAAACTTCTACCCTTCGAGTGGTGGTTCTCCTTGTACATAACCCAAATGAGCCAACACAGTAAGAGGGCCCCGCACCGAAGCCTCGTTGCTCGGTGGGCTATCATCATGCACTCTCTCGAGAATCTTGGATGGATGTCTACGCAGAGGCATCCTAAAAAGAAACAGGTGCCCCATAGTAAAAAATGATATACCTAGTGAGCTAACTCAAAAAAGATAAAAAATAAAACATTTCTAAAACACATGCAATCAATTTTTTCAGGCACCGAGTCGGAAATCAGAATTCAGGGTTCCGGTGTATGGATACGTCGGCCACCACACCAACACTGGACTCCCGAAACTGAAAACCACACTCAAAACACTTAACACTATAGCTCTATTAAAAATATCATAGTTTTAGTTCTTCGGTATAACTGACTCCTCTGATACCACATTTTTATGACCCGTCCCCTAGGGCTCATGTTGTGACTACCCCTAGCCCGCCTTCCATAGGCCAGGGGTTTGCGACTAGCACCATAAAGGCATATACCTAAAACAGGAAGTCATTGCCTTTAAACCTACACACACACACACACACACTAGGCACAAAAAAAAAGTAAACCTCATAGTAAAACAGCTGAAGTAAAAGTGTGTACTAAAATTAAAGGGGCCATAATACAATCCCAACTAGAAGAAAAACAACTACAACAAAAAATAGATAATTGCTCTAGAGATCGTTCACCAAGGATCCGAACAGAAGGGTAGGAACAGATTGTATCCACATATCTCCACGTTATCCGTCATCACCATCAAGTCCTAGATCCTTGAGTCTCAATCAAAGATTCCCATCATCTATACAAGACACAACAAGGTGTGGGTGAATCCTGTGTAGGGGTGAGTATAAAAATATTCGGCAGGGACCCTGAGACCCCCAAAGGATTCTTAGAATTTGAAAAAGGAAAACCAAAAAACATGATATCTATCAAAAATCACAAAGAAAAATACTCAAATAAAACCAGGTATAACTAAAGTATAAAAGTATAGATGATTAGTCAAAAAGATAGATCATCTTATTCTATTTAAGAGGTGCATGTGATGATTCAAACAAAATCACTTGGTGCTGATTCACATAGAATCACTGGGTGCTTATTCAAATAGAATTTCTAGCTTTAAATTCTCACAGAATCTATGGGTGCTGATTCACACAGAATCCCTGGGTGATGATTCACACAGAATCGCTAGGTGTTGATTCACACAGAATCCCTGGGTGATGATTCACACAGAATATTTGGTTATGTATTCACATAGAATCGCTAGTGCTGATTCACACTGAATTGTTGGGTTCTGATTTACACAGAATCACTCTTCATTCTTCACGTCTCATCTAGTCATAGGATTCCCGCTCATAGTACGCTTGTCCCTATGAGAAACCACTCTTCAATCCATTGGTCGTATTTAAACTGGAATGAAATCCCACCGAAAATTTACCTCATAATTCTTCATGTAATAAGGGTTTTAACGTAACAGACTATGCATCAACCAGATGCTCGATCCCTATGTTATCAGCACTTTAGTGCCGATGGCCCGGATGGATTCAGGGTTGATCCAACCCTTATGTACTCCAACATTATCCAAAACTCTTGTGGAGTATCTCAAAAGGTCCAACCCACTCCAAGGATCACAGTGCTGTAGACGGTCTGTCAAATGGCCATCCAGTTCACAAGATATAGTCACTTAAGTGTAATTGGGCCCAAATGGGTCCTGGTCGCGTCTGAACCCGTTGAACTGACGCGGCCCAGCCCGAACTGTCCTATGCCGGCCCGGTTGGGTTGTTCCATGGTGGGATCTGCCCATTGGGCCACAGATTGGCCCATCACCCCTTCATGGGATGGGCCATGGCGAGCTTAGCCCGTCAGCTAGTGCGACTCACGTGGGGTCGTGCGGTCCACTCTTCCCAAACATATCAAAGGAGTTGTTTGGCTTCATTAATTGGAGGCTCCACATGAAGCTGCCTCATCACCCATGGGACCTGTAGGGATTAGGTCCCTTGCAGGCCCCACTGTAGCTTTGAAGCTGTGACTTACTTCAGTGCGGCACGCGACGACGTGCCACCTCCACCTCTGCAGCCGACCATTGCTGGCTGATTGTCTGACCACCACGGTGTCGAGTAGTGCCGTTCATCCATCACGACCAGCATTTTCCAGCCGCTGCTCTCGTTTTCCTACACTGTTGGCCGGACCTGCTCCACCGTTGCCACCCTGGTGCTTCTTCCACAGGGCTCCAATGATGCTTTAGAGCTCCATTTTTACTTTTTCTCGTGCCAACAAGCTCCACAGGATGCCGCCATCGCTACACAGCTCTCGGATTCTTGATTCTGATGAGATAAAGAATTATCCCCTGAAGAACGAAACAATAACGAAGCATCAGAGGGTCTGGGCCTTGTTAGTTTGGTCCACGCCCTCAGCGTTAACATGATAACAAGAAGAGTGGGAAAAATAATTCATCATAGATAACTGTAATAAAATAAATCCCCTACCTCGTGAACCGTCAGAGGTATCATGGTCGATGGTAGGAGGAGAGTCCTCATTAGAGTGAGGTCATCAGTGTTCATTGATCCCTGATCATCGCCGCCCAAGAATCCATCCTCTGTCGGTAGATGTTGCCACAGGACTTCACCATAGGTTCCTCTCTTGATGAAGCCATGTCAAAACCCCACCCTGAGCTCCATTTAAATAGAAGGGGAAACCACCCGTGTTTCATGTCATTAATGAGGTTCATTTATTAACCGCAATTAATGTTGTGACGTTTTGGTTACCAATTAGGAGGGTCAATCCATTAATTGGATTGAAAACCCATCGGTCCTACCACCTCCTCTCATCTGCTGGAGAAAATGAAATAAAATAACTTGTTAAGTTATTTTATTATTTTTCTATAAAATCCCAAATATAACTTTTTCTCCCAACCTACTACTGTCAAAGTGAAGCCACCCTTAATTGAATACATGCCTTGTGGATTCAACAGTGCCCTTCGGGTTTTAATCTGAGAACCGGTTCAAAAGATAGAAAACACCACCCGCACGTTTACTAAGCATACCTTAAAAAAGTTCATAAATTCATTCTGGGTACATTGGGCCTTGGAATCAAGCGTCGTAAATTTTTGTAGACTCATAATAATACCAAATAATTATAAAAAATTTCATATACTTTTATGGGTCATTAAAAAATGGACATAAGAAAATTATATATTATATTATATATGTCAATATGGGTTTTTAATAGATTTATAATAAACTTATATTTAATTTATTTGATGTTTTAATATGTGATATGGAATTCAAAAATTAAGCTAAGGAAATATTTTCTCAATTTTCCTTCTTTGAGTGGAATGTCATGTTATGGCCCAATAATTACATACAAGGTGAATATATAGCCCCATTAAAATGTAATATTATGAATTTATTTATTCTTATGTTATTTTAGGTTCTATTTTTTATTATTCCTTCATGGGGATTATGATTTATTGCTACCAAAGTAGAAAATATTTTCTATTACAATCACATCATTTATCCGGATTGTTTATGATTAAGTTTCCAATATCTAAATCTCATGATGTACCTCCCAAGAATTCTCTTTCATTTTTTTCACATCTAGTTATTAATAAAATATTAAAATAATGGTACCATTATTCCACTATATGGTAAATAAAATTATTAATAAAATGTTTTTTTAGAAAATATGGATTTATTTCTCTCCTCAATAAGACATTTGTTTTCATACAAAACCATGTTTTCAAAAAACATTTTCAAAAATGATTTATTACTATATTAATATTATTAAAATAAAATTTTACACATGTTTCAATTTTAACTAAATAAATTTAAAGGAATATTCATCTAGTTATCCAAAAAACCCTCATTTAGATTTCATCAACAATTGTAAAGGAATTTTTATTTTAATGTGTATATCATGAATCGAATTTAACGATGTCATGGACAATAATTAATTTAAATATTCCTCTATATATTTTGAAGGTTATTTTGAAAGTGAATGTTTTTCAAAATGTTCTATGTTTAAGAAAAAAAATTATTGCAGAAAGTATATTTTCCCTAATTATTGTTTTAAATGATCAATACAGTTTTATATCTAAGATTATATCTATTTATGTCACCTATGACTTACTAGGGATATGATCCATGTATACTATTCTTTTTATTTCATTAAATGGTTGTGTTTATTATGGAATGAATTTTATGAAAATATTTTCTCTCCCATGGGATAAACCATGTTAATATTATTATGAAACCCATTTTTTCCATTAGTTCTACTATGATGATTGTGAAAGATATTTATTTTACATAGGTCATGATATGATGAAATGTTATTGAAACCCATTAAATTTTATGTTTTATGATATGATGAATGTTTATGATCTATTGGAATATTTATTTATGATTTCATTATGTGATGGGTGGGACCTATTTCTCCATCCAATGCATTAGATAATGATTTATAAATCTTGATATCGACAGGAATGGAATAAGGAGTGAACTTGGTATAGTGAGATTGGACTGAAAAGAGAAGTGAACATTGTTCAGCAAGACAAAGATAAAATGCGTAGTGAAACAATATCAATAAAATATTGATGGAATGGGGAGTGAATGTGATTCAGTAAATAACATTTTCTACTAGCATGGTCTGAATATTGAGCCTTGATCATATGGAAATGATTTTCTCTGCTTATTTAGATTCCACAAATTCCATGTATTATTCCATTTTTATGCATTAATTTCTCATATGATATTATTCTGTTATGATTCATGACTTATTAACATCAAATTATTATGATATGACTCATGATTTTGATCTTTGATATGAAGGTATTGGTTTTCAAATGTTATAATCATTTTCTCATACCCTTTTTTCATGTTATACTTACATATCTCCCATGTTTACCCGTACTGAGAAATTGATCTCAAAATTTCTTATGTTTCTATTCCCCATGTTATGAAGATGTATATTTTTTAAGATATGTATTGGAAGGATTCTATTTGGGAAGAATGTTATGGGATATGGTGTAGCTCACATATGGACAAGTGTTTATGTTTCAATGTTTCTAAAGGTACTTAAATATTATAGTTTATAAGTGTCTTTTTTGTGTAATTAAATGAATATTCATAAACAATTATGTAATATCAATGTATGTTAATCTCAGGTATCTATAATATTTCTCTTGATCCTTATATTTGAAACACTAAACAATTGGCTGAGTATTGATATGAAACTTTATTTCATCTCCCATATTAGTGGGTTTCATTATATCCATCCAGTACTGGTTGGCCTTATTCCCCTCTTTTCCACATTTAGAACATATCATGGTTCCTAACATATAATTTCCAGGATACCTCTTCACATACTTTTCGATGTGGGATTCTATTTTACCTTTCCTCTATGGGATTTATCAATTGATATCCCCAAATAAAAAATAATTTTTTCTGTATCCACTCTCTTCCAACCACGGAGAATCACAAATATCCACAACATATTTTTATGAAAAAACATACAATATATTTATAAATATAAAAGTATTTAATCACCAAACACTTCCATAGTCTTGGATTTAATCCACTAAATAAGTGGTCCACCTAAAATTCAGTGTTGATGACAGAGTTGTGGGATTACCGTCAAGCATTGTGATATTGGTCTCATACGTCCCAATAGACTCATCTTAATTTTGTTTTAAAACTAAGGAACATCCTATCATATTTATGATGGACATTTTTGGGTAAGTATTATTTTAAAAAAAATTCTTGAATTCTTCCCATTCCATTGAATAAATATCATCTTTGGACTCTGTGTTCTGAAATAGTGCCCACCACCGATTGGCTTCTTACTCAATGTGATTAACAGCTTTCATAACATTACCATTCACTAATAATTGGTGTATTGTGAATATATTTAAAATTTTGTTATTATATTATTCCATAATAAGGGGATCTGAAGATCCATTAAAGGTATGAATCATTTTCTCTCATAAATGACATCACTACAACTTGATCATTTTTATAAGGACTGGTTTGTTCTGCCTAATTCTTGTTATTATTCAAAACATGCACTAGTTGATACAATAATTATATGAATTTATCATCTCCTTATCTCATAAGACTATGTTATCCTTAGGTAAATCCACTCATTTCATATCATATTGGTTATTGGCATGGTTTCTCCTACTACCCACCATAAACTAAAAGAAAAAAAAGGATATGAACACCATAAATATTAAATGTAAAATGGGATATTTAAAAATCACGATAGAATAAGAAATAAATGATACATGTATTGTCTCTTGTGATTCTCTAGGGTTCAATCTAGTTTATCAAAATTTTCATCCCTATTGTTTATTTTGGCCTAATAACTTTTCCATTTACCTTATACTGCTTTGTAAATATTAAATAAATTAAAAATATATATCCCACCAATGTTTCAATCTATTTGTAGAGAAATCCATGTTTTCATGAACTTGGGGGTGATTGAGTCAATATTAGTGTATCCTTTCCATGTTTATTACCTCTAGGAACAATTTGCTAGATCAACATCCAGTTATAGTATCTAGAGAAGGATTTCATTTCATAGAACCCACATTCCCAATACTTCATCAAAATTTATGGATATTTTCCTATTCTTAGTATTATCCATATACTTAACTTTAGAGTTATCACTAAATAATTCCAGTCCTAATCCCAAAAAAAACTAGACCCTTCTCTGTTACCAACTTTAGTGACCTAATCCTTTTACACATTTTATTATAGGATTTTAGTATAAATATCTATTAATTACAACCCAATGATCATAAGGATTCTTGTATATGGATTTTTAAAATCTTAAAACATCAATAGAAAACTAAAACATGTCAAATTTATTTTTTATCCTTTGGGATATACTAAAAACTTTTATTATTCAAAAATTTCATCGGATGGGCTAAGAAAATATATAAAAGAAAAGTTTCATCTAAAAATCCTGGTATGGGAGAAAACATGATAAAGATGGAAAACATGTGAATCAAATTCATAACATGATATCCTAAAAGAGAAGGATTAATAGTAATAACATGGTTTTATAACATAAAAACATGGTATCATAAGATCATTGAATCATTAGAAATATAGTAAAATCATATAACCTACATAGACATAATTCAAGGCTAACTACCTCAACAATATCACAAGGTGGAGAAATTCCCATAATGGATTAGGTTCAATAAATTATCCCATACATGATGTATTAGGAGACTAAAGATTTACCATAGGAATTAGATCACAATATAGGGTCACCCATCATAAAATGTTCATGATTTATGTGTGCCAAAAAAAATTAATCAATCATATTGAAAAAAATAATAAGATCCCATGGAAATAAAATGAATTACAAAAAAATACCTCATATCAGAGTCAAAGGAAAAATCATAATGGATGAATTTGATAAATCAATATAATTACTGTATTAACCAATAAAATAAAGATATAATTACATAGGTATACATTTTTGAGGAATATATATTGAATTTATCAGCATTTAATATATTTAAATAGATAGATATTGTGAGTTTGATAGGGATTGTTCATAACTTAAATAAAAGGGTAGTTTAGAGAGATCCCTTACCTCAAGCCCAATTATTCACATGAATTCATTATATTTCTAGATAACAAACCTATGTTAACAATTTACATAATTTTAATTCTTTTTCATGTTTATTTTTTCCATTTATTTTTTTTATTTTCTTATTATATACAATTATATAATCATATAAGTGGAAGTCAGATGTTTAGACAACACTCGACTCATATTTCCAAAATCACCTAAGAATTTTGATCAACATGAAATAGATAATTATTTCAAAAAATTCAGACTAATAATCATAGAATAATTGTCATTTTAGAAAATTAATTATTCTTATGAAAATAAACATGAGTTATGGTTATAAAATCATTATTTGGTAGGAATTTATTAATGTATATCTAAAATAGATTCTTAATCTCCCAAAAAAACCTGAATTGTAGTTCTCAATAGAAATAATACCCTATGCCACCCCAATTTCAAATACTTCCTATAAAAAGGCCCCATTTGAGCTGCAAGAATTAAAAAAGATACTCTAGGAAAACCATGACAAGTGATTCATTCAGTCACGTATGTCAACTTCATGTTAACCATTTCTAGGATTGAACATTATTATAGATATCATCAAATTTTGGCCATAAATAAGGATATACCCAATAAATAATTCCATACAAGGTATGTACATTACGAATATATATTTATTCCTTTAATTCCTACTAATTATCCAACTATCATAATTAATTCAATGAATATAGTATTTAAAGATTACCTTGATCAGTTTAAGGTAGTATTTATAGATGATATTCTCATCTACTCAAAGGAAAATCAAGACCATGAAGTCCATTGGATAATTATAGTAAATACACTATGGAAGGATAAACTATATTCAAAATTTAAAAATTGTGAATTTTAGCTTCCAAGGCATCATTGTTTGGTCATATGTTCTTAGTAGATGGAATATTAGTAAATCCATCAAATGTAAAGGATTATGAATGTGGGCCAAGACCAACTATGGTTACTAAGATTCGTAGTTTTCATAATTTAGCTAGATGTTATATATGTTTTGTGAATAATTTCTCAAAAATATCTAATCTTTAACCAAGTTAACTCATAAAGTATCAATGTTCCTTGATATAGTTTAGTGTGATGAAAATTTCAAGAAAATAAAGGGAAGATAAGTCAACACACCTATCTATACATAACCCTACATTATTGAAGGGTTTGTAATCTTTAGTGATGCATAAAATAGTTTATTGAGATATTTTATTATGCAGAGTGACATGGTTATGGATTATTCCTCATAAAAATATAAGATTCATAAGACAAATTGACCAACTAATGATTTTGAGTTAGCTTCAGTGATTTTTTCATTCATGCTATAGATGCAAAATTTTTATGGAAAATTATGATATATATACCAATCATAATTGTTTAATATATATATTCACATAGGAGGATTTAAACATGAACTATATAATATGGTTATATATTATTAAATATTATAACATCTCAATAAATTATAACCATGGGAAAGTGAATAAAGTGGTCGATACGTTGATTCAAAAGGATCATGTTACCTTATCCATGATGAGGATCACAAAAGACCCTTAATTTTAGTATTTTAAAAGGATGGATCTAGAAAATTTGAAGGGGAAGAATCTTGTCTTTCTCAATTGAATGTTCAACCATATATCCAGTTAATATTAAATTGTTGTAGAAGGAATGTGTAGAAATGTAAAAGAAGGTTAGAAAGAGTCCTGAGTTTAACCTTGGTTGTTATTAAATAATAAGATTTTTCAACCATGTATGTGTTTCTTCCATACCTGAATTGAATAAGGAGTTATTTTTGGAAACACATAGTTCTTTATTCTCTATTAATCATGTATGTATGAAGATGTATATAGATTTAAAATAATACTTATAGCGGGATGAAATTAATAGAGATATCATCAAATTTTTATCTTGAAGCTTTGATTGTTAGTAAGTAAATGATAAAGGAAAAAATTATAAAGGGATGTTTCATCCATTTCCTTTATTCAATTAGAAATGGTAAAACATCACCATGTGTTTTTTGGTTGGTATCCAAAAAATTTCTAAAGGGGATAATGATATATGAGTTATATTTAAACACCACACTAATTCAGTATTCTTCATCACTATCATAGAAAGCATCTCTCTGGAACATCATTCTAGGATAAACATTATGGAAGGGGTATGTTTTCAAGGAGTACAAAATTATATTGTATCAGATCATGATATGTGGTTTTCCTCAATGTTTTGTGGAATTATACATCAAGAATTTTATGAAGAGTTGAGTTTCAATACACCATTTCATCCCCTGATGATGGTTATTATGAAAAACATATAAACCCTATAGGTTATGTCTAGATAATGTTTATTGAATTTCAAATGTGGTTGGGATCAACACATTATTCTAGTTTTTTCCAACAACAATAGATTTACATCATGTATTCAAATGGCCCCTTATAAATAATTGTATAGAAATAAATTTAGAGAACAGATTTCATGAATGATGTTATAAAAAGAAATCTATTGGGACATGAGATAGTATAATAAATTGTAGAATAGGTTAAATCCCTTTAGTAACACATCAACATATATAAGATTTGACATCAATGTTATATTGATAATCAAAAACATGATGAAGAATTTTAATTTTGTTATAATGTATTTCCAAGAATATTTCCATAGAATAATGTTATGATATTTGGAAAGAAAGGGAATCTATGTTCTTAGTGTATCATTCCATTTGAAATTCATGATCGTATCAGGATAGTATCCTATTTCTTAGAGCATCCACTCAACCTCTTTCAAGTCCACTATGTGTGCTATGTTTGTCTCCTGATGAAACAAATACCTAAACCTTCACATGTATAGAACTTGGAGGTCATATCACTAGATAAATATTATTCTTATGAGGAATAACTTATGGGAATTCTGGATCATGTTGAGAATGTTCTATGAAACAAGATGAAACACCAAGTAAATGTTTTGTGGGGAAATAACCATTTCGAGGAAGCTATATGGGTACATGAGGATTAATGTGGGAGATGTATCATCATTGGTTAGTATCAAAACGAAATTTTTTTAGGGTTATATTCATTTAAAGGGTCATAGAATGTAACACCCCAAGTATTTATAAATTATTATTTTTGAATATATTAAATTTTATTGATGGATTACATTTCATTCTAAACAATGTTAATGATGTGCTATATGAAACTCATATTGGATCTTATTCTACATGGATTATTGGATAATATTGTGTAATATTAAATACTAACTTTAAAAAAATATTATTAAAATAGTTATTTAAACCTGACTATTATAACCATGCCGTTGAACTAAGTGATATGAATGGAAATAAATAATTTTTAATATTATGTATCAAAGTTTTTCATAAAAAAATCACATTGATATTAAAATAAATAATTTTTGGTAGAGTCTATATATGATTAAAAAAAATAATATTTTCTAAAAAAAATTATTTTTAATGTGTTTTTGTGAATACTAATAAAATAATTTTTTTAAAATTTTAGAAAATTAATTTGACAAATAAACATAATTTTTGAATTCATAATTTCAAAAAAATGTAATGGTTATTTTTAGGATTTTTATGAAAATATTCAATTGTTGATGAATAGTGAAATATATTGGATTAAAATTGACATTATTAATGAAAAATCACAAAAGAAAATACAATTTCTTAGGATCATGGGGAAAATGTGTTATAGATCATGGGAATCACCTCCAAGAATTTGATTATAGTCCTCCAAATCCCTTTTTTTTGTCATTTTCAAAATACCACTATGGCTGAGTGGAAACCTCACAAAGACCGAATATAGTCCAAACATCACCCACATAAACTATTACACAGCAAACCACATCCCAAAAACCACATTCAAATTTCAAAATTCAAAATTCAAACATTGGAAAAACCAAAAGCTCAAGCAAGCGAGCAGCCTGAAAAACCAACTATCAAGGAGACACCTCACCGCCATCATCACCACGCCGTCCAATCATCTCAACATCGTCGCGTCATCACGTCACTTAGACATCAACCTCATTGGTTCATCACTGCCGACCTCTTCTTTGACCACCACCTCCTGCACTCGGAGAGCCTCCCTCCTGTCATAAACTCCGGTCCACCACCACCATCGTCACCGCCGATCAACACCACACCAGAACGTCGAAGCACCTCAACATAATCAAGTCATCACCCCCCATCACCAAACCACAACCAGCAACAAAAAGAATCATCCGAATGAAGATCTTGCCTCCTAGAACACTAATAACCACTCAAACAGCACCTCCCAAATCTTGCGTGACAGCCACCACGCCACACCGACCTAGAGAGGAGAGGTGATACCCAAAGACAGAGCAGAGTAGGAGAAGTAAGGAGTCTTCACAATGAGCCAAGATCTTTTCCAAAAGCACCCTTCCAAACTGAAACCCCGACAAAGCCTGAACTCAAGACGGGACACCTGGAACCCCACCACAATGCACAACATAACCCAAAGCCACTTGGAATCCATCGTACCCGACCAACCTGGAAGGAATCAGTGGATCTAGAATCCAGAGAGTAGTATAAGCGGGCAGGACTTCAGCAGCAAGCCGCAACCAAGGAAGAGCACAAGACTCAACATAAAACAATATCAACGAACCTTCACGAACAAACCATAGACCACACATCCCTCAAAACTCCTCAGCAGAAATAGAATCGCTACCCCTCAACCACCATGGAACAAGGACGAAGAAAATGGGATTGAAACCCTTGCACGAACATGGAACTGAGACCCAAAGAAAAAGAAACGAAAGGGAAAGCCGTTCCAGTTCACATGTTGAGTTTGAATGTCTGATCCTCTGTCACAGGAACCCACCGCTACCATTGAATGTCCAAGCCGCTGAATTAACCAGTCACAGTGACCAGAACCACTATCACATGAACCCACCACTACCGATGAATGTTCGAGCCACCAAATCAACCAGTCACAGTGACCTGCAGCTATAGCGCGAATGAAAATAGAAGAATCGCCGCCTCTGAACGTCCGAGCCTCTATCACACGAACCCTCCTCCACTGATATCTGAAAGCTGAGGCGAGGAGTAGAAGAACCCAAGCCGAAGGATTAGATCTGAAACAACCGTGGAAGAAGAGAGCCTCCAATGACGTGAAGTAGTGAGATCGGGCTAGGATAACGACGTCGGAGGTTGGGGGAATGCCTCGTTGCCGAGCTGAGATAGACCAGTGTATCCACAAAAACAGAACACCTTCTCTGTGTAAAGCGAACCGTGGTCGATTCCAATAAGCCTCACAAATCACAGATGACCTCCGACCTAAGCATCATTGTCGTCCTCCGACCAAAGCATCACTGTCACCCGAAGAATCCGCCCACCGTGAATGCACGCGAGCCCCAGGCTCGCCACCAGAGAACCGCCAAAGAACCACCATATGCACCAATCCCACCGTCCGCGCTAATCCCGTCAACCCCAAAACCCTAGGGTGCTCCCGAGAGTAGGAAGCTCCTGAGAGTGCCCTTGATACCCATACCCAGAATTTGATTTTAGTCAAAAAGTAATTCTCCCAAACTAGTATATAAAAACAAATCCTCAAGTGGCCTGACTTTTCTGGAAAAGTTATCTACCACATAATTACCTTCCCTCTAGCTATAACTGACAGTAACTCCTGAAGAATATTCTATAGTTTTGGATATAATAATTCATCACCCATTGTAAGTTAACCTTCCCTATATGGAAACCAACTAGAACAATTGATCCTGATTAAACATCATTAATAGAAATGTTTCAGCTCCTCCATAATATAATACCAGTTTCCACAGATCTTACCTCCTCCCAAATGGAATTACCAGGAAGAACAATGTATGTAAATACTAGAATCACTAATCCACTATTGTCTCTCACTAAACCTCCACCTCTCATCACCCCATAAAAACATGATCCATCAACGTTCACCCTTAATCCCACATTAGGAGGCTTCCATCTGACCCACTAACCCTGAGTACCTCGGTTTATTTCTCAAATTTTTATGAAAACCCATTGATTAATACTTAATAAGGATTTATAATTCATTCCACCATTGATCAGGGTCCCTAACTCTACCACAATCGCCATAATCTGAACCTGAATGAAGATACATGATTTTTTTTCCAACTCTTGACTAGATTCTCACTTCCCACGGAATCCAAAAATAAAACAAATATATATATATATATGTATGTGTGTGTGTGTGTTGTCTTGTGATTATTGGAATCAATTCCAGATTGAAATTTCATATAAAAACACGGTACACTTTTTACCATTTTCACGTTAAAAACATTCTTTCCAATCACATCTACAGGATTAATTTCAAATTGAATTCTACCACTTTTGTGAAAGGAATTTGAAAAAATGGAGTACTTATTTTTATCCATCATAATTCATATTATCTAAAAGCTATAACTAATAATTGAACATAATTATTAGTGATTAAAATATTAATTAATTAAAACAATTCTGGTTAAAATAGGGGTTTTCAAATTACATGCTTTCTATTAAAATTAATTTTACACACACATATTATTTTTGGTTAATAAATTTTATTTAATATTTAAAATAATTAGGAATAAATTATATAATAAATATATTTTAATCTTAATATTAAATGATAAATTACCATGGTAAATAAAAAGTAAATGTTAACTTGTTAAAATATATAAGGATAAAACTAATTAAACTTAAAGAATAAGGAATAAATTGACCAAAAAATTTGTTTTTTGTTTAGTGGAGGAGTTTCTTGATAAATTAATTCCAACCATCCATTAAAAATATATTTGGGAGCTGCATTAGGTAATATTTTCCTCCCAATATTTAATGAAATTTTTATTTATAAAAATACCACCCCTCCTTAATTATAAAATTCCACTTTCCCCAATAACGTATTGACAACTATGAAGAAATTTGTCTCAAAAACCCTTCCAAAATCACTTACCAACTTCCCTTAACTCGTCCTTGAAGAATTAATTTGAGTAAATATCCATCCAAGTATGTATTTTAGAATAAAACAAAAAATGATACCTAGAAAAAAGGTAATGTTCATCAATGAGCATTTTCTTTTATTTCATCCTCATACCCCTTCATTTATTAGTTATCATTATTATATATTAACCTCATTTTCCTCAATATACTGATATGTTGATATTTTATGTTCACTACCAAAAACTATCTCCACTTACATTAAATTAGTTATGAAATCATCGTACATTTGTATGGTGAACTACCTCCTCATGAAGAAATGTCGTTCATTTCTACATTACCAACTATAAAAGTCGGCCATAATTATGGATGGATTTTATATATATTATTTTTATGATATTTATGATGTTATTAGGATTTTGGAATATGTATATAACACATATCTTATTTATTTCTATTTTTTTGGAATATGATAATGTCATTTCTGCGTATAGTGGACTATCGCCTTATGAAGCAATTTGATTCATTCAATCTTTTTTTGGAATGTATTAAGGACATGTTTAATAAAAATTTGTGTTATATAAGACACATAAATAATTATTTAATGACAATATATATCATTTAAAGTTCATTATTTTAACCTAATAAGAAAATAAAAAACAACGTTCATGTATACATACGGCCTACCATATCCATGAACAATGTATTTTCTATAATTAAATTTTACGGGTTACTATAAATACATATATACTAAATATCTATGAAATTTATGTCTTATGTACCATTAGGGATATGTTTTAACTATGATCAATTTAATAGGACCAAAATTTTAATAAATAAAAATATATATAAGAAAACAAATCAGATATTACCCGAAACGTAACTATAACAAGGAATTTATATAAAAGTGGTAATAAATGGTCATAATAAAATCATATATTATATTATATATGTGAATAGTATTTTTTAATATATTTATATTAAACATATATTTAATTTATTGGATGTTTTAACATGTGAGAAGGAATTCAAAACTTAAGCTAAGGAAATTTTTTCTCAATTTTCCTTTGAGATGTATGTTATGTTATGCCCCAATAATTACTTACATGGTTAATATATAGCCCCATTTCCATGTAATATTTTGAATTTATTTATGATCATGTTTTTTTAGGTTAGATTTTTTATTATTCCTTCATGGTGATTATGATTTAATAATACCAAAGTAGATAATATTTTATGCTATAATCTCATCATTTATCGGGATTGTTTATGATTAAGTTTCCAATATTGAAATATAAGGATATACCTACCAAGAATTATCTTTAATTTTGTTCTCATCTATTTATTTATGAAATCATAAAATAATGGTACCATTATTCCACTCTTTGGTATATAAAATTATTAAGAAAAAGTTATTAATAAAATATGCCTTTATTTCTCTCCTCGTTAAGGAATTTGTTTTAATCCAAAACCAAGTTTTCCACTAACGATTCAAAAAATGTTTTATTACTCTCTAAAGATTATTAAAATAAATTTTTGACAATTTTTCATTTTTAAAAAATAAATTTAGAATAAAATTCATGTATTTATCCTAACAATTCTTATTTGGATTTCATAAACCATTATAAAGGAATCTTCATTTTAATCTGTACAACATGAATAAAATTTAACGATGTCATGACCCATCATTAATTTGAAGATTCCTTTATAATTTTTCAAGGTTATTTTGCAATTTAATGTTTTTTAAAATGTTTTATGTTTAATAAAAACAATTTTTTATGGAAAGTATATTTTCCCTAATTATTTTTTTAAATGATCAATATAATTTTCCATATAATATTATATCTATTGATGTTACCTATGACTTACTAGGGATATGATCCATGTATAAAGTTCTTATTATTTCATTAAATAGTTTCTGTTTATGATGGAATGAATTTTATGAAATGATTTTATCTCCCACAAGATATACCATGTTAATATTATTATAAATCCTATTTTCTGACATTGGTTATGTTATGATGATTATGAAACTTATTTCTTTTTGAAAAGTTATGATAGGATGAAATGTTATTGAAACCCATTACATTATGAGGTTTATGATATGATCAATGCTTATGATCTATTGGAATATATATTTATGATTTTATTATGTGATGGGTAGGTCCTATATCTACATCCAATTTATGAGATAATGATTTATATATATTGATATAGACTGGATTAGAACAGGGTGTGAACTTGGTACAGTGAGATAGGACTAGAAAGAGAAGTGAACATTGTTCAGAAAAACAGAGATATAATGTGTAGTGAGACCATATCAATAAAATAGGGATGGAATGCGGAGTGAATGTGCTTTGGTAAATAAATTTGTCTACTCGCATGGTCTGGACATTGAGCCTTCACTCATATGGAAATGATTTTCTATGCTTATTTATATTCCACAAATTCCATGTATTATTCCATTTTTATGCATTAATGTCTCATATTATATTATTCTATTATGATTCATGAATTATTAATATCAAATCATTATGCTATGACTCATGATTGTGATATTTGATATGAAGGGAATGGTTTTCAAATGTTATGACCATTTTCTCATACCCTTATTTTCATGTTATGATTTTATATCTCCCATGTTTACCCTTACTAAGAAATTGATCTCAATATTTATTATGTTTCCATTCCCCATGTTATGAAGATATTTTTTTTATGATATGTCTTGGAAGGATTATATTTGGGAAGAATGTAGTGGGAGATATTTTAGCTCACATATAGACAAGCGTTTATGTTTCAATGTTTTTAAAGGCACTAAACTATTATAGTTCATAGGTGTGTGTTTTTGTAATGAAATGAATATTCATAAAAAATTATGTAATATCAATGTATGTTAATCCCAATTCACAATAATATTTCTCTTATTCCTTATAGTTGAAATACTAAATCATTGGCGGAGTATTGATATGAACCTTCATTTTTTATCCCATATTCGTGTGTTTCGTCATAGCCATCCAGTATTGGTTGATCTCATTACACTATTTTCAACATTTTAAACATATCATGGTTCCCAAAAAATAGTTTCTAGGATGCCTCTTCACATACTTTTTCCATGTGGGATTCTATTTTCTCTTTCCTCTATGGGATTTATCTATTGATATCCCTAAATAAAAAATATGTTTTTTTGTCTCTACTACCTTCAGACCATAGACAATCACCAATATCCATAGCATATTTTTAGAAAAAAAAACAATATATTTATAACTATAAAATTATTTAATCACTAAATACTTCCATAGTCTTGGATTTAATCCACTAAATAAGTGATCCACCTGACATTTAGTGTTGATGACAGTGTTGCGGGATTACCATAAAACCTTGTGGTTTTTGTCTCACACATCCCAATAGATTCATATTCATTTTGTTTTGAACTAATTAACATCCCATCCTCTTTATTATGGACATTTTTGGGAAAGTATTTATTTAAAAAAATCTTAAATTCTTCCCATTCCATGGAATAAATATCATCTTTTGACTTTGTGTTCTTGAATAGTTTCCACCACTGATTGGATTCTTACTCAATGTGATTAGTAGCTTGAATAACATTATCATTCACTAAGAATTGGTGGATATATAATATATTTAAAAAAATTAATATATTATCCCGTAATGAGGGTATATTAAGATCCACTAAAGGTATGTGGCCTTTCTCTCATAAATGACTTCACTACCACTTGATCATTTTTATGAGGACTTGTTTGTTCTAAATAATTCTTGTTATTATTCCAAACATGCTCTAGTTGATACAATACCTCTATGAAGTTATCATCTCCTTATCCTATAAGACTATGAATATCATTGGGTAAATCCACACATTTCATATCATATTGGTTATTGGCATTGTTTCTCCTTCCACCAACCATAAACTAAAAGAACCAAAAAAGGATGAGAATAACTTAGCCAATAAATGTAAAAATGGATATTTAAATATCATGAAAGAATAATATATAAATGATACATGTATCCTAATTTATGATTCTCTAGTTTTTAATCTAGTTTATCCAAAATTTCATACCCTATTGTTTTTTCTGGCCTAATAACTTGTCCATGTACCTTATACTGGTTCGTAAATATTATATTAATTGAAAAAATATATCCCACCAAAGTGTTAAGATCTGTGTATAGAAAGCCTTTTTTCTTCCACTAGGGGGTTATTGAATCAATATCATTGTATACTTTTTATGTTTATTACCTCTAGGTACAATTTTTCAAAATCCACATCCACTTATAGTATCCTGATAAAGAAATCATTTCATGGATCCCAGATTCCCAATACTTCACCAAAATTTATGGATATTTTCCTATAATTAGTCTGTTGGGAAAAAATACCTCAAGGTATCATTGAAGTATTTTTGAGGTGATTGTGTTTGTTGAGAAAGTTGACATTTGAGTGGTGATTGTTGACAAAGAAAAACAATGACATACGAATTTGTTAACAAAGAGGATTTTATGATGGAATGTCGAGTTCAAGAGCTGAGGTCAACGATCCATGTTTGATTCAAGAATGTGGACGAGAGTAATGGATGATCTAGAGGCGGTACAAAAGAACAAATACAAGGTGGCACTGTTTTCCAGTGTTTGCCAAATTTTTGGGCCTGAAAATCGTCAAATGAAGAAAAGTGGTTTTTGGAAAAGGGACTTGCGCGCCGTGTACTTGAAGGCTTGGAAACTTGCGCTCTATATATTTTTCAAGATCAGATCATCAAAATGTGGAAAAGGGACACGTTTTGGGCAAGTATTAGTGGTGTTTCACAAGTGACTTGCGTGCCGTGAAAGAGACTTGCACGCTGATGCGTTGGAGGCTTGAGAACTTGCACACTTGTGGTTTTTCAAGATCAGAAGATCAAAATATGGCAAAGGAAAGAGGTTCGTGCAAGTTTGGAATTAGGTCACGCAAGTGACTTGCAGGAGAAGAGATTTGCGCACCGAGACTTACGCGCTAAGGAGAGACTTGCATGCCATCGCGTAGGGGTGACCAAATGCCTATAAATACTGGACCACCCCTCTTCATTCTTCACAAGAGTTCAACAATTTGAGAAATCAGAGCTCCCATCACGCAGGTTTGGTGGTCGCGCAAGTGGTGTGTGGTCGCACAGGTGAAGTTGTGCGCCAGTGGTTGAAGTTACGCGCCAGTGTGAGAAGTTGTGCGTCGGTTGGAAGTTGCACGCCAATATTGGTTTGGGCGTAAAAGGAAGAGAGCTGCACAAGTTTGGAGTTGGGGAATCTTGTGTCACGCAAGTTTTTGAGGAGGACATGTGCACCAGTTGTGACTTGCACGCCGATACTTGCACGCCGAGATTGACTTGGGCGCCAAGTAAGGTTTATTTCTAGCAGTGATTTTTGGGCTGCGTGGAAGCTGGAAGTTTGCCCGATACCTTCGGTGCAAAGAGAGATTCATCTACGAGTGAAAATTGGGCTTCAACAGAGCATCTACTTATAGAGGAAGATGCATTACTTCATGCAAATGAAGAGACCTACAGGTCTATAAACTGTGAGTGGATCCTTTCCAGAGTAGTGAGTGAAGGAAGAGGAAGAAGGTGATCCTCTCCACCGGCAGTGAGCTAGATAGAGAGAGAAACAGGGAGTGACCCTTGGGAAAGCAGTGAGCTGACCCTAAACCTTGTAAAGGCAGTGAGCCTGGGATAGAGTGACTGTGCCCGAACCTTTTAATCCACATCTAGTAAAGAATAATGTATTTTGGTACGACCGACAACTTGTCACCGTATGCTCCTTGGACGTAGCCCAGAGAGGGTGAACCAAGTAAAAATGTATGTGTCTGTATGCTTGCTTCCCTACATTACATTCAAAGCATCATCATCATATAAAGAAGAAAAGAAGTGATCATAATAAACACACAAGTGCAAAAAAAGTGACCCTTGTAATAAAGAGGTAAGATCCAGTGGGCCAGGAAGAACTTTGAAAAAGAATATCCATACCCTGATTCACCCCCCTCTCAGGGTATATATGCCCCTATTGGTCCTAACATAGTCTTATCCATATACTTAACATTATAGTTATCACTAAATGATTCTAGTCCTAATCCAAAAAAATAACTAAACCATGATTTGTTACCATATTTAGTGACCCAATCCTTTTACACATGTTGTTACATGTTTTTTAATATAAATATCATTTAATTACAACTCAATGATCATGAGGATTATTGACTTTGGATTTCAAGATCATAAATCATCAATAGAAAACTAAAACATGTCAAATTTATATTTCTTATACTTTGGAATGTCCTAAAAACATTTATTATTCCAAAATTACATTGGATAGGCATGGAAAATATATAAAAGAACAGTGTTATCAAAAAATCCTGGTATGGGAGTAAAATTATATGCAAGGAAAACATGTGAATCAAATTCATAACTTGATATCCTAAAAGATAAGGCTAAATAATAAAAACATGGGTTTATAACATAAATAACATGTATCATACGATCATTGAATCATAGGAAATATGGTAGAAACATATAACATACATAAACATTATTCAAGGCTAACTACCATGACAATATCACAAGGTGGAGAAATTCCTATAATGGATTCAGTTTAATCATTAATCCCACACATGATGTATAAGGAGACTAAATATTTACCACATGAATTGGAGAATAATATAGGGTCACCCATCATAAAATGTTCATGATTTATGTGTGCCAAAAAAATTAATCAGTCATATGGAAAAATATTATAAAACCCCATGGAAATAAAATGAATTCCAAAAACATACCTCATATCACAGTCAAAGGAAATTTTAAAATGAAGGAATTTGATAAATGAATATAATTCATGTATTAACCAATAATATAATGATATATTTACGTATTTATATATTTTCAAGGAATATATATTGAATTTATAAACATTTTATAACGTTAAATTGATAGATAATATGAGTTTGATAGGGATTGGTCATAATATAAATAAAAGGTTAGTTTAGGGAGATCCCTTACCTCGAGCCCAATAAGTCACATGCATTCATTATATTCCAAAATAATAAACCTATGTTAGAAATTTACATAATTTAAATCCATTTTCATGTTTATTTTTTTCCATTTATTTTTTTAATTTTCAAGTTATATACAATTATATAATAATATAAGTTGAAGTATGATGTTTTGACAATGTTCGACTTATATTTCCAAAATCACCTTGGAATGTTGATCAAATGAAATAGATAATTATTTCAAAAAATTCAGACTAAAAATCATGGAATAATTAACATTTTCAAAAATTAATTACACTAATGAAAATAACCATGAGTTATTGTTATAAAAAACGAACTACATTACATTCATTGAAATAGTAAGTCATACTAACACATATGTATCGTTTCTGTTTTTCAATGGTGATAATGGAAATAATTTAAGTGTTATTTTAGAATTATAAAATTATAATAATACCATAAATATCATATTATTTTTTTAAATGCACTCTCATATACCATTGTAGGTTGCAATAGTAAAAAAACGATTGACATCACTTCGTGAGGCGATAGTTCTCCGTAAACACGAACAACATTATCATTATTGAATGGGTGGAAATGTAGGAAGGTATTTTATATATTAATTTTTTATAATGATTAAATTTAAATTAATAAAAAATATAAAAAATAAATCCATCATCAAGAACATCTAAGAGATATGATGATGGAAAATGAATTACATTGGTTTGTGAGGCATTAGTATACCGTACAAACGAATAGTGGATAATTTCCCACTTGATTGAATTTTAGATGGATTAAAGTGATTAAAATAACATAATAACATGTTATTATACTAAGTAAACATATTTTAAATTATTAAAGTGATTTAGTAAGATATTTAGGATGTAGAATAAAAAATAAAACAATGATTCTTGACTAAGAATGATACCTCTTCTTCATAACACCTATTTTGGATTTTACCTAAGGCCTCCTTAGATTGGATTTCTATTAAAATCAAGGAATATAGAAAATGTTTTGGAAATTATTTAAGGTATTTTGGTAGGTATTTTTTGAAATATAAGGATTTTTTATTTTAAATTTGATAAGATATGAAGTAAACTTATATAAGTGTGTGAGAAGACACACTATACAATTTTGAAAATAAAATGCTATAATAATTTTTTACACATGCAGAAATTCTAAAAAAATGAATCATTGTAAAATATTTTATTAAATATTAGATATTATTTACATAAATAGGGATTGGAAAATTTTATTTGGCATTATAAACATTATCTTTTTTATTTATCCCTTGAGAACCCCATTTAAAAGTTAACTAAGGTAAATAATTTTTTTCTAATTCTTATACTCATTATGAAAAAAATTAAGTTTACATTATTATATTATACATATTATTATGATTAAATTTTTTTAATAAATTTTTAAAAATTAAATTCATAAATTATGAATGATTTAATTTAAACGTAAACTCATAGTTTGTAATAAAAAATAGTTTTCGAATGAAATTATTTTTAAAATTATAGAGAGTTTTAATTTTGAAATGAAAAGTAAAATTACATAAAATTACCTAAATTTGATTAATAAAAAAATAATCAACCTAATTTTATATTTTAACCATTTTCAAAATAAAATAAAACTTTTTAAATGATTTAAATGAAAATCTCATTTTCCATATAAACTATTATTTTTCAATATTTGTTAAAAAAATAAAATTTTAAAGAAATTCATCCTAGGACTATTTTTTTATGTTAATTAAAAAAATGAAGTTTATTTTTTCAAATATATTTTATAAATGTGTAAAAAATTAATTTTTTTATTTTTTCAACAAGATAATTAAATAATTGTTTTGTGAAAAAATGTTTTTTGATGCCTATAAATTATTTAACAAAAATTATATTTATATTGAAATATTTTTCCTAATCCTTCACACTTACTTTAAAAAATATCATTATTTCAATTCATACCACCAATATTTCTATCCAGGGTATACTGTTCATTGTTAAATAAAAATGTTAATATTATAATGAGGTTTATTAAAACTCATTGTTGTGTGACATATATGATATAAAACATTGATTTATTTTTTTAAACTAAATTTTTTATAAAAAAATATCATCAATAAACGGATATATTTACAAAATATATAATCCTAAAAAATATAACTTTATTTTATTTATATTCAAGGAAAATTATCATACTATAAACATTATTAACATTTACATGCTTCTAATATTTGGATGAAAAATACACATCTTGTGTTACTATGCATCATACTTAAAATAGTCAAGATAACATCTTTTAAAAACTTCATTTCCAAGGAATAAATATTTCATAGTAGATAATGGGTAATACAATTTCACTTCCATATTTATTAACAATATTCCCAACACACATATTCTTTTTTAAATGTAATAATTGTTAAAATTAAAGGGCCCCATGTAATATGTTCCATTGAGTATAACATGATCTCATTAAAATTTATGAAATGATTCTACCAACTTCTTAAAATTCTATTTATATTATGTAGTTCATATTTACTCTTCATAACAGATGATGATATCTGGGAATATTAAACTTACCTTAAAAAATTTAAATCAATATTAAAATAAATTACACATATAATGGAATTTACATCTCAACATATAACACACAAATATACTAATATTCTAGAATAAACTATCATTCCTATTAACAAAAAGTTCATGCATGTCAAAGTTCCTAAAATTGTTGATTTATTACTAATAATTATTATAATCTTAAAAAAACAATATAATTGGTCAACAAGAATTTTATCCTATAATAAATTTCTATCATGTGTGTATAATCATTCATGATTTAAATTAAACTCATGTCACAAAACACCATGATGGAATTAAAAACTATAAAAGTGTTGTTCTTAACTAGTATAAATATAATAGATTCATGAGTCTTTTAAGGTAACAAGTTATATAATGGAACATATAAAATCATAAATTAAATGAAAAAATTAAAAATTAAACTTATTTTAAAAAATAAACATCCTGAATTTTTATCAACAGGATTAAAATATCAATAATGATAATTAAAATCGATATAAGAGATATCCTGTAGTATAATGAAAGAGAACAACATATCCCAATTTTAATAGGGATTAAACTATACTTTTCATTCATGTCAAATATCATTTTTCATTACACTATATTAAGAAAATCATTCTATGAAGAGAACCATATACTAATAAAAAATACAATATGGGGACATAATCGCAGATTATGGATAAAATGAAAAATATAAATTCAAATATAACAAATGGAAAAGATTCATATACATCCCTTTTTATTTATAATCTACAAAAATTACACTTATACCTAAATGTTTCCAATAGGATATCAAGGTCCATTCATTATATCCCAAGAGAAAAAATATATTTTTCTCAACCAGTTTATGTTGTCTACATCACATTATAGGCTCAAATTTCTCCAGTTTTCTATCAGCCCCATGTAATCCTCATAGGTTCCAAACTCAAAACACCACTCTAACCCATAAATAATTTTTTTTACCATATTTTTATAATCCTCCATATTTTGACATCTATTGTGAATGTAACATAGGTGAAAATAACCTAGGATTCCTTCATACAATTGGAATTGGGTAGGATATAAGTGTAGATGTCATAAAACATATATATTAGTGGAATTTTCCCACACCATACAATAAAAAATGAATCACTAAAAAATTGATGCATATTCCAAAATGAAAATTACAAAAACAAATTTAACATATATGTGATAAAACATTATTAGATATATGCATGTATGGACTCATGAGACACCCAATAATCCCTTGTTACTATCCCATCAACATGAACAACATCTCATCACTCTTTCAAACTATAATTCAATATAGTTTACAAATTATGGTGGTTTGAGGACAAGGGATTACTCTGTTTCATCATCCTTCTAAACTAATAATCATACATGAGTAATAAATATACAATGGTAAGAAGGATTGATATCAAACAAAAACAAAAAAACACAAAAATGTGATGAAATAAGAATGATATATATAATTCATGAACCCTACATCCCACTTAAGATATCATTATCTCCACTATTTCCCACAACATCCTCAACCATTTCCACAACTATGAACCCAAACAAGTTTCCATAATCAATAACCAAAAAATGTCATTTAATCTATAACAATTACCATAATCAATAAATGAATAGGGAAAAAAATTCACTTCTACTCCCACCTATCAGTTTAGTGAGGGATCCAAATAAAACCAACAGAAAGTTTGTGGTATAACCCCTCACTAACTGACCATGGACAAGAGAATAAAACAAAATCAACAAAATGAAATCCACTATAACCCCATTCCATAATACAATTATCTGAACCACACATCCATATATCATAATTTCATATCTATAATGATAATTCCACTACAACATAATACATCACCACATATCCACATCCACATATCCACATAAACACAACACTTTGGATGTGTAATGTAAACAAAAGGACATCCACCCTGCACCCACCCCCTTCCTTGTATATCCCCCACCCATACCCACATATCAACACATGCCTCATCCAATATCATATTCAATACACTATTTTAAATATAAAGGATATAACCATCACTCTCTCACCTTACATTTCATGACCTCTTCCATATATCATCACATAAATACACAATATGTTCTCCCATTAAACCACAAACTATATGTTCATACATTCTATCCCATATTATTTTAAATACCTTAAGCCATAATAACTGATAAATGTTAAAAAAACATAGATCCCTCATGGTTCATATGTATTCACGTTAAATCCCATGTCACTATGCTACATTAAAAAAATATCCATCATATAAAAAATTAAGGAAATGAAAACAAAACTCTATATACCAATTTTATAAAACTATATAGTTGTCACAGACAGAAACATCAATTCCCAAATAAATTCACCACTTAACATATAACCCAAATTTTGGAATTAAATCTACACAATAAACATCATTATCTTTTTCATAATATATTTAAATCCCACTATATACTAATATCCATGCACATTAAGTTCATTATGCTATTCATTTACCACTTCTACCCTTTCACTTTCCTGGTTCTCATTTTCAAATACTCATTCATCAACATTATATTATTGAAAATTACATATTGTTTTTCATATCACCCATTTTGATCCATTAATTTCAATATATATTTACATTTTCATTACTCTATTTAACTCCTAAAACAATTTATTATTGTTATAGAGGAATCCAAATCGACCAAAACTCATATCCACCCACATTCCCATCAATAAAAACTCATCTCAACCAAGTTAATTTCAATCCTATCATGTTAGAAAACATAAAAAACAAGATTAAATATTAAATTCAATAGTAATAATATTTCCCAAATTTTAGACTTGAAAATATGTCTATTCATTACTAACATAAAGTAATTATTCAATTATATAGGTGACACATCTCATCAATAAAAAAAGAATCACATTTGTGAACATATGATTAAATGATTTTAGAATAACTCAATAGCATGATATTTCATAATAAACATGGAAGATATTGAATGGGGTCCCATTTTCACTTTGCATCACTTCGTCTATATCCTTCCCTAGGATTCAATCGAGGTTGGACTGATCCCTCTCCCACGGGAGTGGGAGGGACCTCTGAAATCCTTCGTGGAGGTCTGACCTCATTCTTTCTCTCTATTTTCCAACCAGTATTTTCATCCTCCCTTAACTCAAATTTCAATTTTCCTTGGTATTCCTTGTTTATTTGATATACTTCCATATCTATCACTCTCAACATCTTATTTCATAAATTTTTCATTACTTCTTAGCCTAATATTGTTTGAATGATTTAAACAATATATAACATTGGTGGACTTGTTTGACAGGTTAGTCTTGGATGCATGGGGTTACCAGAATTATCTACAGTTTTTCTTCTTTATAACATGTATATAATGATTATATTTTCTATATAGGAGGATTTGATATTGTCTAGGTCCAGTTCTAACCATGACTATAATGGATTCCACTTCTTCTAGCTCTGGTCATCCTACATTTTTTATGAACCACGACAAACATACCATGATGTTTTAGGATAATTTTTCAAAAAATACCATTCTATTTCATAATCTCTATATCAATCAAATGATTTAAAATTTAATTGGTCATTTTTTATAATTTGACAGTAGAACACATGTTGTTTTCCATAAAATATCTCCATGAATCATTGTTGAAGTATATGTTTCACGAATTTTACTTAAGTATGTGTGGAACATGGTTGGAGAAGAATTATGATACAAGGAAAAAAATGTTTTCTTTAGAATTAGGTTGATTATTGTTCTTTGTTAAATACTCTTGGTCAGCTGATGGAAATGTGAAGTCATGATATCTTGGACTAAATTATAAAGAAGGATGAGGATGGGATAGGTCCATGTGGAAATGGTAAATAGTTCATGTATAATGTAAGTAATAAGGTGATTCAAGTTGTTCACTCCTGAGAAAAAAAGTTTTATCAGGCCATGGTATTCATTATTTACGGTGGGAGCTAATCAGTTGGGTTTGGGTGATGTAGAAAAACCGGTTTTCACCAAGTTAGAGGTATATACAAGGGATATTGATCCAAAATTTATGGATGTATATAGTATATTGAAATGTGTTTTGACTACTAAAAAAGTGTTGGCCTTTCAAGGTAGAGGTATTGGATTATATGTGTGACTCTGGTCCATTTAATTCTTCTATGGAAGCATCCAATGTGGAGGATTTTTCAATTCATAATGAATCCAGATACAAAAAGGGGTAGCATGGGACATGGATAGTTTGTCGTAACTTGAAATATTCACGTCATTTGGTGATCTAGCCACCAAATGAAGGGGGTTTAATTGAGTATATGATTCAAGAAATATATATCACATTTGGTGTAGAGATGGAAGATAATTGGTTAGGTTCATGGATTTTAGGACAAATATTAAGAAGGTAAATTGTTTTTAAGGTTTGGATATGGAATGGTCAGTCTAAGAAAAGCTAGAACCATCCCAAAATAAAGTTTTCAATAAATGGAAATCTATCATTAGGGAAGATCCATTTAATTATATCTCTAATAATTTTTTATAACATAGTTCTAAGGGAATCCATGGTAGGGGCTACAAAGCCCGGGGATAAAAAGGTGTAAAAGGAAAAAAAGATTCAGGAAACTACATTCTAATTAAATAATAGAATTACAAAAGAAGTAAGGACTATTATATCCTACCTAAAATAATGGAAATAAGGTTTTTAAGAATACAAGGTCCTATAGATATATTATGAACCCAATGAGAATGAGTAGGATCACAAGGGGAGTATAAAGATTTAGTGTGGAACCCAAATGATATTAATTAGTGTCTCTAAAGAACAAGTTTGGGAATGTGGTGTGATGGGATACCTAAATAAGATTCAAGGTGAATCAGTGTTAATGGACCACTCCTATATTGTGAATGCTACTGATCAGGATGAAATCACTAAGGGTGTTCTTTCTTCCCAACAGTGGTAGGTAGGCAGGGAGGATCAAAAAATGTCGGTACATGTGATATTATCATACACACTATAGGAGAAATTCTAGATGAATCCCCATTATTAATACATCATAAGAGGATGATGACAAGATTTATGAGAAATAATTACTTGTGGAAAATAATAAAGAGAATATATAGTGGATCAATAATCGTAATTGTATTCTAGGGACATGATTCAATACATGGAAGAAAAAAATGGATATGTGAACCCAAATGTGGGACAACATGGTTTATTGGTTCGAATACTTTATCAAGGTTGATCAAAAAACATAACTAAATAGACTCTATTAGAATTTATTTTAGAATAATTCCTATAATAGTTTTAAATTAAAATTCAATGTTTTAAGTATCTCTTATTGAATTTTATGCTTAATATTTTGTACATGCATGGGTTCTCAATTTTCCTTAACAGTTTTTCCCAAATAAAGAAGGTAATATTAGCTAGTCATATTGAACTTATGACATTACTTCCCTTCCATAACCCAACATAACTAGATTATCATCATCATATATATATTATTAGTCCTATGTGTTTATCCCCACAACCATCCCCTTCCATACCACCAAAACCTCATAGGACTATAATCAAATCACATAGAAAAATAAAGATAAATTATCCATGAAAAAAAACAAAGTGTTGGATATGCAAATTTTTTCTAATGATTGATGTAGATTTTAGAAATACCCTTTCCTCAATGATTGCATTGATGTCCACTATGAGATCATGAGAAATATGAATATAGACAGAGGACCTAATCCATTTGAGAAAAAAATCAATCAATTTAAACCACAATGATCCCCTATAAAAACTATGTCCAACCCAACACACATCCACTCTACGATGAAGGAAAAGAGAGGGATCTAAGAAGTAGAAGGAAGAAGCTCAGATCAGATCATAATAAATTGATATCTCAAACCTGATATACAAGTCCTACCAATGGAATCTTAATGGTCCCAAAATAAACATGTTTGATCTTCTAGTGTTATGTGAGAAAAAAAGATTATGAAGAAATTAGATTGGATTCAAATTTTGTACTAGATCTTAAAATTCAAAACTTCCAATCATAAAGGAAATAACCACTCCAAAATGTTACCATGTATTCCAAATATCTAGAAATCACATCATATTTTCCATATGTATCCCCTCTTAAAATATTGATCATCCACCTTTTGGAAATAACCATGAAAGACAAGGGAATAATGAATTACACCACAATACAAAATTGAAAATCTTTAAAATACCAATAGTTCATAATATAAAACCATTTTAGTAGTTTTGATTCATGACACAAAAAAACAAAAAATGGAATGACTGTTGAATCAACCACATATGGATCTATGCCACACTAATGATGAACACACTAAAAACACATGGACTTCCATTTATCCTAATCATCCCATGACTAAAACCACATAACAATTAATGGGACACTATAAAAGGGCATATTAAATTATATAACTAACGAATCCCAATCTATGACCTCTCTGGAATTGCTCCACCTCCTCTAATATATCCCACTATAATAAAAAACTCACTTCTCCTCTAGTTATCACTTCATATGATGGAACCCAAGGAAACCCCCAGATAATATATTCCTAAATTAAATCTTAACTCTAATTCGGTATCCCTTTCTCCATCCTTCTCATAAATTTCTGATACCTAACATATGAAATGTAATGATATGGAATAGTTTATAAATTTACAATATCCATCTACTTAAAGATAAAATATATGAATGATTTTATACACAAGTGATTGGAATTTTTAGATTCATTGTAGTCTTTTGATACAATCCATGGGTATGATACATTATTAAGAAGTTAATTTGTATCCATTCATGTAAATTTGATGTGAAATAATTTATAATTAATTATCATTTTTTTTAATTTTAATTTTATTATTAATATGATATCTTGATAAAATATTAGAATTTTTAAAAAATATAAATACAAATAGAATTTTTGAGAAATAAATAATTTTCAAATCTATATATAAAGTAAAAAAATCAAATTGATATATATTAAGAAGAAAATACATCAGCTAATGAAGACAATTTTATGAAAAAATATAGAAAATTAATATCACCATCTCAAGGAATTTTTACAAATAAACATTTAAATATAGAGGTTAAGTACATTTAAATAATTTCAAATGTGTTACAAGTTGGAAAATTTATAATATAATTTTCGATGTTTAATGTTTATAAATAACAAAAGAATATAAATCATTAAGGTGTTTATTAGGGTAGAAATCGATAATGTAACATCTAATACCTCTTTATTGTCTTAAAAAGTTATGGGGGAGTTAATGACCTTAGGTGACATCCCCAAGACACTAATGGTTGATAATAAATTTTAAGGGACTAAAGAATATTAGAGGATAATTTTCCCATTAAATATAAAAAAACATGTTTACAAAGAACCATATCATCAAATGAAAACTCTACGATGCATGACTAAAATCATGTAATCACAAATATGAACAAAAATTTAATAATATATTATTAACAATGGAATAAAAGACATCTAATAAAAATTTCCAAAATAAAATTGATCCCAATGACACCAACCTAGAATAAGGATAATCAACTCCCAATCCTCTCCAATATCCAACTCTGCATGCCTCACCATGGTATCCTAAAGAATCAGTACAGAAACGAGACATATTTCTGACACCAACGAGACATATTTCTGTTACCTATGTCCTGATATATGATATCCCCCAATGCACAAAAATTTAGATGCATGAGGTTATTATAATCATAGTAGGATTTCCCCAATGACTTACCAACTCACTACACTAAGACAAGAACCAATTATCCAATTTATAAAAAACTATTTTAATAAATATGTTATGTAGTGTAGATAAAATCCAAATTCATTCCATAGAAAAATTTAATAAAGACTTTAAATCATTTCCCATAATTTGGAATACCTATTCCTATGTTTCCATACCGACACATACACACATTCATTCTAAGTTACAATTCCTTACTCATGAGTAGTATATCATTAATCAACCAAGTCATCACTATGTATCTAATCATTTTATGCCCCAATGGAACACACCCCAGAATCTGGGTCACATCCAAGAATCCTAACAATGCTTTCCCATTTTATAGGGTCACATTAAAATAATAGAACTCAAAACCATGAATTTTAAATTCCATGCCATCCAATTTCACAATAAAATATTTTTTCCTGAAAACATTATATTAAAAACATTTTATTCATAAAAAAATTCCATAAATTTAAAACCATCAAATTAAAATAATAATAAAATGGATTTTTCAAAATCCATCAAAATTATAAAAAAATCAAAGACATAATAAAATGGGATCTCCATAATGAATCAAAAAATGATTTCACAAAAATATTAAGGAAATAATTTAATTAAATCTAATCCTTTGTGTTATAATTCAATTGGATATGAGAAAGAATCCACCTACGACTGATTGATTAGAGAAAATGAATAATGGCACTAATATCTCAGACATTCTACATTGAATATTCATTGATTTAATATATTACATCATATCTCATCCATATTATCATGATAGAACAAAGTTATATCAATAATAAAATATATCTATGGTTCTAGGATAGAGGATAAGAGTATATCTATGAATAAAAGAAATGAATTTTTACTTACTGATGATTCCATATCTCTAATGAACTTTGATTCGACAAAATATTTCTATGGATTGAAATTAATTACCAAAGGAGACATGGGAGTAATGAATATTTGAAAACCATATATATTTGGTGACTAATGAGTGTTAATTTAATTATTTAGGATTAAATCCAATATTTTTTAGGCATTAACTTCACATCACATGGTTACGTAACATGGATTTTCAAATCATTTCCCAACCATGAATGTGGTACAGGGAAACCAATGTAGATTCACAGTTCATATAGGATGGTTTGGAAAACCATATTCCAACCATGAATTGTTGTTATGTCAAGAAAACCCCTCACACAGTTGGCTTGCATGTTTACATAAACCATGCTCTTAACCTACTTCCCAATATGTTTAACATTCCAATGCTTTCCTTGGGAACATGCATGGTTTTTACAAACCATGTGCCAATATTATACTAGACCAGTGACTCTCAAAACATGTTACATATTTTCCTAGAGGTGGTTAATGTTTCTAATAACTGTTCACAAATACTATTCCTCTTGAAATACCTCCAAAACATGATGAAACATTCCATAACATCCAAGAACATAACCCATGCATTGTACAAGAATAAAACACATAAAATACAGTAGTGTGATTGAATCCAAGTGTTCTAATTTATCCCATACTATTGGTCATTCCATCTAAAGAAATTAGAAACCCATATCTTTCTCAGAATATTTTCAAACATTGATCTGACATTTTATTCTCACACTGTAATGTATTTTCATGAATTTGACCATGTTTCAACCGATTATTTTTCTATTCTATATCTTATCTTCCATATCCATAATCAGTAATAGAATATGAATTATCATAATATTTTTTTCAATTTAAACATGTTCCCATTGAATCACATGGTTAGTATTAGTTTTGTACCTTTTCAATTGAGATACAAGAAACAAATTATGCACCAAACTGAACCGTGGAGGTAGATCAAACCTGTTCCGGTATCTCGATAGGGACAATTTTCCAAGGAAGAATATTTTACTCTATAAAAAAATGTTGATCCCCTATCCTTGGATATATTTTGATGAATATATGATTTCCCAAATCAAATGATAAAATTCATCGATGAAGATCCATATATTGTTTAGGAAGACTCTTAGATATCCTCATTTCCATTTTGATCATCTGAATCCTATCTTATTTTTCTTGAATAATGCTAGGTTTAATAAGTGATGTCTCACACAGAATAAAATATTCATAACAATATGGAAATACCTAGAATTAATCAAAATAAGACATATGACTAGTGGAATGATAGTTTTTATGGCATCATGCCTCTCCTAAATGTATGCACTCTTCCCATGAGCCTCCAAAATCCCTCACACAAGCCCTTTGAATAAATTTCAATATTTGTATCGTCTTCTCATATTTTATAACCATTTTAGAATGATAAGATGTACTCATAGTAATATATATTCCAAGGTATTTCTACATGGATTTCAAAAAATGAGATGTGAACTTTCATTATCAGATAGACATAATTGACACTAGTATATCACACAAAAATAAAAATTATTAGATTGAGTTTGGAAAATAATTCAATAAAGTTATATTCTGTATTAGTGATAAAATTGGGTGACTTCATGTGATTATCCACAATCACCAATATGGTATCATTTTTCCAAACTATTATTGGTAGACCCATCATGAAATAAATTACTACTTGCTTTCATTTTTATTTGGGTATCAGTAGAGATTATAATATAAAAAGATATTAATGGTCATCTTCCTTGACCTGCTAATTAGTGATGCATGACCAAAAAACTCTTCTAATTTTCTATTCATGAAAACCTACAAAAACTGAGTTCTCAATGCTGTATACATTTTTTGGATACCAGGACGCACATCGCATTTCAAATGGTGTTATGAATTTAAATGTTGTTCCTAATAACTTGGAGGAATCACAATATGACCTATAAACCACATCATAGATCTCCCATCAAGCATACATCCCTCAGTGGTCTCCCATACATTGAGTTTTAACCTCATTGATATGAATTATTTATTGGATTTATGAAGAAACCCTACCTACATAACCAAATCTGGAACCAAAGATACAAGAATGAAAATCATAGTGTTACCTTTCTCTATATAGTCCCGATGCATGTCAGTTATAACCAATATTAGCTTCCAATGATTTGAACCATATTTATCCAACTAGTTTTATTCCTTCTTAATTAATCCATATTCCATTTAATTACACATACTAGGAGTATTAATGAAGTCAAATTCAAGCATTTGAAGATATTTCATCCATCGTTATTGCCTTAATTTCATGTCTCTTTTTGAGAAAATGAGTTTCAAGAACTTATCATTCATAATCACTATAATTTTATTACCAAGAGATAATGATTCACTCTTTTCAAGCCCTATACTATATCATTTAGTACTAGATCAAGCCTTGTGTAGTTTTTCACATGTACCCATAACTATTGTCACCCATAAGCTAGGGAATGATATCCCTTCATGATAATATAACCCAACATAGATCCAGATGAATAAAAATAAAATGCATAGAATTTCCTAGAGTCCAAAAACATAAGGATAGGTATTAACATAATCCAAATTTTGTGTTCATAGAAATATTTATGGATTTTAAAATTACCTTGGAAAGGGGCACCGTTTCTCTTCAAGTTCATCATAAGTGACTCGGAATATGAAAAATAATGAACAAGGTATCCATATAATCCTACTAGGTTAAAGAAAATTTGTATATGAAAAGAATTATTTTTTGGTTTCCATAAGATAATGACCTCTATATTTTTTAGATTTATAGAAATTTATTTCACATAAATGAAATGACCTAGGAAACGTACCACATGTAGGATTTCAAGAGTAGGATATGATGGAAATACTTAGAAGAGGGGGGAATTATAGTTAAAACATTTGGTTTAAAAGGATTAAACTAAAAAAAATAAAAACCCCTTATCATAACTTTATCAGAAAAAGACTCAGTCAGATTATCATAGTCACCAAATAAGAACCAGATATAGTCTGATTATATCAGAGTCAATGAATCATAATAATAATCGATCTGATTAAGTGAAAATATTCTTCTTATCATAATCACAGGGACACTGATAAAACCTATTATATATAAATCTAATTATTATTACTAATATTTCTATATTTTAGAAAATTGAATAGTAACATGTAAGATAAATCAATAAAACATATATATCAAAATTAATATTTAACTACAACCTATGTTGAATGATTGTCCACTTTTAACTGTAATAATGAGGAATCAAATAACCTTGACAGAAGGTATCCACTATTTTATACTTATATTAAAGTGTTTCTTTCCATACCAAGAATTTCCCTAGATATGATGATCAGTTTAACTCGGTCTTCCTATCCATAGAATCCCTTGATATGATTATCATCTTTATCTTCCTTTCCTTTTATTCCCTTGATACGATGGATCAGATTCACTGTATTACTATCCCTAGAATACCTCAATTATAATATGTCTGAATGCATGATTACAAAAAAATGTTTATATGAAAAAAAACCTAACAAGAATTCCTTCGAACTACAAACTCTCTACAGAATTAAAAATACATAGAATTATCATTTAACGCTCATCAATATTCAGATGACATGAGTTATGAATAAAGTCTCAAAGATCCCAAATCTTCAAATGACAATCTATTAATAAGTAGTCTCCCAACAGTCATATTTACAACTTTGTTTCAATGGCCTCAGATTGCTGGAACTTGACAGATTATATGAAACTGAATGTCTTACATCTTATTAGATAACATCAACACAATATTAAAGGGATTCATTTTGATGGAAACAATTATATGTATACTAATTATAATATTAAATTATTTCAATGATATTCCATGATAATTTTCAATAAGATAATCCTTATTAGAGTTGGTCTGGTGTATTGGTACCAGAATCAATCTGATTATCATAAATGTTTTTGTACAATAGGAAAGTAAAAATATTAAAACCTGGTCTAAAAAAATATATGTTCAATAATCAGACTCATACTCAATCTAATGATAATAATGATTAATAGTAACATTTTATTGATAATTCATTAGAACTTTTTCTATGTCTGGTTGAAGATAATGTTTTCTAAATAATAATACAAAAATACTTCAGATTTAAAAAGTATAAAAACTTTTTTCAAGAATGTGTTTTTGATTTCAAAAATTAAATGAATGGAAATGTAAATATTAGAACATCTGACTCAACAATCTCCTCATTTTTGTAATGAAAAAACCAGATAAATTAAATGTAAAAATGAATTAAAAAACATGCAACCATTTTTTATTTTAAGATCATCATATTCATAGTTATTCCTTATACTATAACTCCACCAATGTTTGGAACTCTTTTGAATACTATGGAAAGTATTATAATATTTTTTTTCACAAAGAAAACTTCTTCCCTTTATGAATCATACCCCCCTTAGGATAGTATCTCCCCCTTAATATATAATTCTCCCATTTAGATAAATATTCCCCCCCTTTTGAAATATATTCTACCCCTTTAGGATTTAAAAAAAGAATAAGAAAGAATAAGATAAGTCTTGAAAAGATATAAATATTACAAATGAAGAATTAATGATCTAGATAATGATCCAAAAGAATTATGAAGGAATATATAACCAATCCAAATTGGAGAAATATTCATGCATAAGAAAATATTATGAAAAGATAATTCATTCCATTTTAAAATGAATATTTTAAAAAATAAATTCATGATTTAAAAAAATGTTCATTCTTTTTTATTCAAAGTATTCACAAAATATTTATTCTACTTGAACATATGGTAGTCCTTAAACTACTTTTAAATCATTTCTTCTTGAGTCCAACCATGGAATTTCAAAAATTTTAATTCCTTAAAGGGTTTTTTTTCCTGTTCCCTCAATAAGATCACATCGTCTTCCTAAAATTGGATTATACTAATGTTGAGATCCATATCTCAGTTCTTTTGTTTTAAATCATTTACTTCATAATTACATTCATTATTGGTATCACTAAAATCTTCCAAAAACATAACTATTCCAACCATTTATGATGATAACCTGTTGAATGAATCATATGACTAAAATAGAAGTTTCATTATTTTATCAAAAAATGTATCATGTATACAGATATCATAATCGATCTTGTTAGACCACTTAACCATCTGATTACGTGATCTTTTGTGATCTAATGAATTTTCTTGTAATGTCTTCAATTTAGCTTCAATCTGAATTACTAATGCTACTAAAACATTTATTTTTTCCAATTTATGTTTCAGAATATCCAAAATAAGATTGAATATTATTTCAATATTTGGAAATTTTTTAATAGTTCCTTCTTATATTCTTAAATAATAGAAAATATAATCAAAACCATTCAACTCTATAGTTGATGTAAAGTCTGATTGTTTGGGTCCAGGATGGGGAGGTTATGTTATGCTTGTATTAACTTTAACTTCATTTACTTTATTTTTATCTTTCATTCAAATTTCATTTTATAATTCCTTATAAAATTTATTTTTATCTGAAAATTCAATAATTTCAACATCCTTATTGGATTTAGATTTTTCTGGAACATTGGTATGAGATTGATGATCATGCTCTTCTTCTTTGGAGGATGAATTTATTCTTATTTTGAAGATGATCCTTCTTCGAGAATACATCTAAATTTATCATCCTTATTATTCTAGGAGGTTAAATCTAATGATGATGATGGTTATGATTAATATAGTGATTCTTGTTTATACTTTTTTTATTCACTATCATCTCCTTCCATGTCTTCCTCTTCCTTGTCTTCTTCTTCATCAAAATATATTCTTCTTTTTCTTCATATTAATATTCTTCATTACCTTATTCAAAATTTCTTTCTTCATTTCTTTCATTTCCATCTACATCATTGTTATGACCATCCTAGATTTTTCCAGTAATTCTAAGAACTCCATTTCATGCTAATTCTAGTTTCAATTGGTTTACAGGTACCGATTCATCAACAACGATGTTCTCTTTTCCCATATCTACCATAGAGGGGATATCATCATGAACTATTAGAATTTTGTAAAATGTTAATCTAGATTTTGTATTAATATAATCAATTAGAGATTCTTGAATGACTATATTCTATGAGTGTCTTTATTTACCAGTCAATAATTTTTCACATATTTGAGCTTCTTTCAATATCTTCTTATTCTTATTTATTTTAGTTTCTTATTTTATCTATTCGGTAAGCCATATTTTCTATGAAATGTCATTGAGGGGTCATGTATGAACTCTGAATCCCATGTATCTTTTTATATCTTTTATTCTATAATCTTTTTAAAAACTTCGACTTAAATTTTCTTTTATCTATTTCTCTTCACTTAGAAGATGTCAGATCCTTTTTTTCATGTTCTTATCATAAAACTCAAATTTTCATGATGGTTTTGCCTCTGATTCATCACTATTACCTTTCCCTAAAAACTTCATTGACTTTCTCTCAAAAACTAATTTCATCATAGACATTGTATCCTCACTAATAAAAAAAATATTCACCCTCGTTGTATATGATTTTTTTCCATGAAAATATCCTTAAAATTTAAAACCATCTTACATATAAAGTTTTGAAACATAAAGATTATTGACATGATTGAAGTTATTTTCATTATATCAAACGTGAGAAGGATGAACATGAAAAGTTCAATCATTATTATATATACAAGATAATCGAGTGCAAAAACATCATATACTTTTAAAGAATTTCTATAACCATTTCATATAATCAAATATCCTTGCATCTAGAAGTCTAAAAATATATTATTTAGAGTTCGGTGGGAAACCTTGCTAAATTTTTATATTCTTGGAATAAGGAATATTCACTATTAGTCTCTTTAAAATTTCTGATATTGTTTTGAAATTTATGAGAAGCTCAATACACTTCTCTTTATGATGATACTCCAACTAAGACTTTATGTTTATTTTAAGAAAAATTATTTCTTTTCCCATAAATTGTGAATGATACCTTGTATTAGCCATCTTACTTCATAAATTGAAGGACATATAAAAATCCAGAACTACCTCATGATAGTATAGGTGAATGTATTTATCATTATTCTCTACACAAACTAATTAAAATCCATGATATGAGATGATCCTATAAGGAGTTAATAATATTTTAATAACATGATCTTTAAATCATACATTCACTAAATACAAACAACTAAGAAAATTGTTTCATAGTTTCCATTGGATATGGATCCTAAAACCAGAGAATGGAAGAAAAGAAAGAAAATTGGACTTGGGGAATTGAGGGGGGCAAGAATTCGGGAGAAAAAACACTAAAGGATGGATGTGGGATATGGGGTATCCCTGATATATATAGGTGTTGAGTTTGACGATTGATATTCCATAAGATAACCAATGATTATGATACAAACCCTTCAGATATGATGAACATGATTTATCTAAAGAATGTTTTAAAAGAAATTTTTGAACTCTCAAGGATATTAATACTTTTATCTGAGTGAGGTTTATATTGATTAAAAAAACTTTATAATATTTTGAACTCATTTCAATGTTTTTATAATATGTATAAAAATAATAATAAATTGAAGTGATGAATTAGTTTAAAAACTAAAATAATATATTAGTTCCTTTTAGAGTGGAATGATCCATCGGTGTGTTTAACATGTTCTTCTTGTTTTTTTAAACAGATTCCAATAGTTTTGGAATAAAGTTAGATTATGATATTTCCATTACAAAAACTAATTTTTATAGTTTCTACAAAAATATTATTATGAAATATTTTTTAAAAATAATATAATTACAATACAATCTAATTACAAAATTTTTGAAATAAAAAGTAGTCACAAAAACATTCAAATCCTTAAAATGTAGAAAATTTTGAGTTTGTAAATTTTATTAAAATTGATGAATCATGAATTTGTTTTAGAATTATTACTCTGAAAATTATAAAATATTTTAGTTTAGAAAACTCTTTACAGTAATATTTTTAGAAAACTGAACAATTTTAGAAGACTTGAAAATAAAAAAATTGTAAAATTATCACATATGAACTCCCTCTATGAAAGATAGTATCTTAATGTAAAGGTATAGGAAAAAAATAAGTAGATTTGAATTATTACTTTACATCAATCATTCCCAATTATATTTAATGTATTCCAATATATCAAAAAATAGGGCTTTTTTAAAAATATTAGTAATTTTTTCTTATATTTTTATGAATTTTATGATTATATATCCTTTGAGTGTGTCACCCCAACGGATATGGTGTCTTATGTCTATGTAATTATCATGGGAGGGATGTGATGAGTTTTTACTTAAATAAGTGGAACATTTATTATAATAAAATATATGGGTTTTATTAAATCTCATTCCATAATCAGTGAGTGTGTGTTGGATTGATATCACATGAGCACAACAAACTCCAGATTCCACATATAAGTCTTTATCAGTGGAAGGTACTACTAAGTGTGGTTTTTAACATGACTAAGAAACTATTGAATCACCTATGAAAATAAAATTTTAGATGTATTTTTCTTTACCATTCTATATCAACCAAATTCGATATCTAAGAAACTTTTTTAATTGGAAAACATTTACAGGATAATGTGAAAATCCAAAATCCATAATTCTCATAAGGTAATGAAAAATCTATATGTAAAATTTTAGATGGGATTATTTTGGATTTTCCAGATATCTTGAACATAATAATACGTACAACATTTAATCTTGATGGATAGAAGATATGTAAATTAAACTTTCTATCTTACCTCTAAAAATATTTTGATCAACTAGTTTCTCATCCTCATCAAGATCTTGAGTGTTGGAAGTACCAATAGGAGTACTTATACTTTTATTATTTTCATGTCCAAATTTTTAAGATGATATTTTATATACTTATGTTGCGGTATAAAAGTTCCTTCCTGTTTCTGTGTGATTTGAAAACCAAGAAAATACGATTACTCACCCATCAGACTAATTTGAAACTCAGGATACATATGCTCCACAAAGTAATTGGTTAAATATTGTTGAGTTTAACCAAATATAATTTCATCAACATTAATTTTTATAATTATAATATTTTTATTTACTTATTTTTTTTTAAAATTGTTAGATCTGTAACACCCATAATAAGAAAAGATTGAAAAAAGTATATTTAATTTATCATACCAAGTTCTAGGGGATTTTTTCAAGTCCGTACAATTTTTTTATATGTTTATAAATATGTTCTTTTTTTATATATTTAAAACCTAGTGGTTTTTAGTAAAGACCCAGAAATTCCATGTAATTTTTTTAATTATATGGGAATTTTTTCGAGTCCGCGAAAATTGACGATGCGTGATTATGAGGCCCGGTGTGCCCGGAATGATTTTCTAAACTTTTTTTCGGGTACGTTCAGTAAATGTGCGAGTGAGTTTTTTTAACTTTTAAACTGGTGCTAGGAATTGAAATATGAGGACACTATTGAAATTGTAGAATCGGTATTCACTTAAGGAGACCATTACCTCGACCACAATGGGTCAAGGGTGAAAGATAGTTTTTCACTGTTTCGTGGAAATACAAATAAAATAAAATAAACTTCTATTTTATTTTTGTTGAAACCTAACATGTTAATGTTATGGAGGTGGGGACCCCTGAGCCTAAAACCCCCAATTTTGAATTTAATGACAGGGACCACCCGAACCCTCTTAATGGGGAAGAAACCTCTCAACTCCCCATTAATTCTTTCCGCCCATTAAATTGAGCCGATTAATTATGTAAACGTGGTACAATTAATTGTACCCACAATTAATTATGACAACAATTAAATTGATAGACTTAATTTCAATTATTGGCACCTCTTTTCTTTGAGAGGATTGGTTGGATAAGGAGAAGGGGAAAATTTGTGTATGATCTTCTCCAACAAAGAACACACCCTTCCTCTCCAACGAAGAACTTCTCCTCCAAACGAAGAATGATATCTCCATAAAAGAACGTTATTCGAAGCCAAGAAAGAGGATGACGCATGAGCCCGACACCGGAAGCGTGTTGTGGAGGTGATGATTGTTGGAACCCTCTTCGCCTTCACCATTTTTCAACTCGTGACACATCAACAAACCGACATCCGTCCTTCCTTACTCATCAACATCAACAAACCTCCGAGGTAGGGTTTGATGTTTTAAATTTCCCCCATACCAATTCTTGACAATTCTTCATGATTCAAGAAATATTTGAGCCACTTTCTACCATTCTGATGTGGGGGGGGGGGGGGTGTGGGCCAAACGAACATGGCCCGACCACTCCGTAAATCTTTGTGTAATTTTTTTTCGCTCTCCGCGATGGAGGAGGATGGCGACCGGTGCCGGCGATTGGCACCGTTGGGACACAAGAGCGGCGGTCGGCCACACGACGGGGATGGAGGCATGTGTCCACACTGCCCAGCGAGGAAGGGCCGAAACTTGTGCCGCGACGATGAAGGGAGGACAGCCAGCTGAGCTGGATGCTAGCAAAGGCACGACGCGTGAACGCGCAACATGGAGAGGACGAACAGTCATCCTGCCAGCTGCGGCGGACTGCCGCACCGTGACCGCCCCGCCGCACCGCAGCCACCCCGCACCTCGGGCCACCCAGCGCTGTCCGGGTCACGCTGCGGGCCAGGCCAGACCCAGCGGGTTGGGCCCGGTCGACCCAAACCGGGTCATCCCATGCCAGGTCGGGCAGAATCTGTCCGATCGGGTTGGACTGGACCCGGACCATTTTCAACCCTATACGTTCTTCCGACTATATATTGAGCTCCGGGTGTCCATTTGACGAACCATCTGCGGTGACAAAAACCTTGGGGAAAGATGGTATTTTTGGTATACCCCACTTGAGGTTTTGATAATGTTGGGGTACGGTCATGTTGGATCGAGCACGAATCCAACCGGGCCCTTGGAGCTAAAAGGCTAATAACTTACAAACCAGACATTTGATTGACGCATCGTCTATTACATTGAGACCTATATTACATGGCAGTACTTTGTTATAATTCTTCATGGGAGTTCATGACTGTTGGATTATCGACCAGTAGCTTGATGAGTGGACTCTCCCGAAGACGATCAAGCTTAGTGAAGGTACCCTGTAGCTAGTTGTGACGATGTACTAGGATCCTGTGTGGGTTTGACGATGTACTAACGATGTACTAGGATCATGTGTGTGTCTGAAAATGTACTGACAATGTACTAAGATCCTATGCGGGTCTGACAATGTACTGATGATATACTAGGATCATGTGTGGCTCTGACGATGTACTGACGATGTACTAGGATCCTGTGTAGGTCTGATGATGTACGAAGATCCTATGTGGGTCTGATGATGTACTGACAATGTACTAGGATCCTGTGTGGATCTGACGATGTACTAGGATTCTGTGGGGGTCTGACGATGTACTAGGATCCTGTGTCAGTCTTTAATTTGAGATCCTTCATGGGTCTGCCTCTTAACAGAGTAAGATGATTTATTAGTTACATCTAATCATCTCTACTACTGTACCTATGTTATACCTCGTGTGAGCTAAGTCTGTACCTGAGTGGTAGTTTCCTTCATGGTAATACATTGGTGGTATTCTTCTTCATGGCATACCATTGTGGTACTTACCTTCATGGTATTCCTTCCTCAGTGGAATAGTTGAGTTTTTGGCATTTGGGTTGGACCCTGTGTTTCCTCATGGTTGAGATGGGTATACTTGATAAGTTAGGTGTATGTATGGGCATATACCTAAGTTGGGTTGTTAGTTGTTTCAATGATTTGTGGTTTAACCTTTGTGGATTTTGTGAGACCTTGAGGGTCTCGGGGCCCCTACATAGTATCACCATACTCACCCCTACATGGGCTATGCACACACCTTATTGTGTTTGGTGCAGTTGATGAATAACACTAACTGAGGATGAGAGTACCATGACTGGAGGTAGCTTGGAGGAGGACATTAGACGAGGCATACCACAGAGACGGCCATTCAAGTTTTTTACCTACCCTTTAGGTAGGACCCTTAGCGGGTGTTCACGGGAGCTGTTTCAGTTTACATGTACGTTTCAGTTTTCTTGTAATTTCCAGTTGGTCTTGTATTCTGGCCCCTTTTTACTTACTTTTAGCACTCTTTTTCTATATAGTTTACTTGTGTTCGTATCTTGCTGTGTGCTTGGTTGAGTGTGTTTACAGGATATAAAGGCAACGCCTTCTCGATTTTAGGTTACACGCCTTTTGGTGCTAGTCTCCACCGACTGGCCTATGGAAGGTGAGCATGGGGTAGTCACGGAATGGGCCTTGGGGGACAGGTGGTGACATTTTCCATCATAAACTTCCTACTGAACATATCTGTTATGAAAATCACACATCACATCCATTAAAAATATGTTGAAATTAAGGAATGATACAATGTATTGAATTATTTTAATAGTTTCAAGTCATGATATTAGAGAATAATTTGATTTATAACTTATTCACTATTTTTATTATATCTATTAGCAACAAGTTTAGATTCAATTCTAACAATTTTTACACTATCATGACATATTTTTTGAAAACCCTATTCTAATCCAATTAAATAAGTTTTCATAGGTCAGTAAACTAAAGTCCATACATTGACCCTTTCATACTCAATGAGTTTATCTTTAATGCCCTTAATAAAAAAGTCATCACCTAAAGACTCATTATGGTTATTAGGTTTAAATTGGTATAAGAAATCTGGATGTTGAATTCCATTTTTTAAGGTTCATCCAGTCATAAATGGTCGATCTACATCCTCAATGATACTTTTACTAGGATGATTACTAAGAAAATTGGCTTTTTTGGTTTTCCAAAATCTATTCTAAAACAATATGTAGAAAATATTCTTGATGAAAATATTTAGAATCTAAAACTTGAGATGCTTCCTTAAGAGAATAACTTTATAATGAAGGATGAAAATCATTTTTATAAATAACATCTAATTATTTAGGTAGAGGTTTTTTTAAATAAAAATTATATGTTTCATTGAACATAACATGTACAGTTTCCTCAATAGTAAAATAATTTTATTTAAAAACTGTATAAGCCTTAAATGTATTGGAATAACCTAAAAATATTTCACTTTTGGATTTGGATGCAAATTTATGTAAATTATATTATGGATTTTGGATGAATACTTTGCAACCAAAATTTTTGAAGTAAGAATCTTTTGGTTTTGTTACTGTACACAACTCATATGGTTTTTTATTAAGAAAATTTCTAATTTAAACTTTATTAATTATAGATATTGTAGTATTAACCACTTCTAAAAAAAATAGAAATGGATTATTTACTCACCATGGATTGAATTATTTCTTCAATAATTATATTTCTTCATTCAGGAAAACCATTTTGTTGGGGGGGGGATTCAGGGTTCCCAAAATTTATTGTAATACCTTTATTACTATAATAAAGCATCAAAATTAGAATTTTTTCCACAATGATAACTTTATATAATTAATAAGGGATGGTTTTTCTCATTTTTAACTTTTTTTGAAACATTTTAAAATAACAAAAGGATTCAAATTTCTTTTGAGAAAATAAAACAATGTATTTGTATCGTAATAATCAACTAAGACATGTACATAGTATAGTCCACCAATACATATGGTTTGTGTATGAACAAAAAAAATCCATTTTCACTCACATTAAAGCATCATATGTTGAGGCTTCACAAATAGATTTAAAACATTACATATATTTCTTATATTATTGATAAGGGTTAAACACTTAAAAGTATCAAACCAATGTTCTGGTAGATCCTGGACATGTGCTTTATTAGTCAAATTAGATAAGATTCTAATGTTACAGTGTCATGAAATTCTATCTCATAACTATGATTTGTCTTTCATTTCACTAAGCCAAGGTATGTCTTGTTTCATATGGTCTTTTATGTTTAGTGTGTCAACATTGTCATACCAATTAGATCAAATAGTAATTTACCCATTGAAACTATATATTAAGCATTTTCATACTTAAATATCACAATGAAACCTTTATGACATAATTGGACTGTTCTTATAAGTCTATGCTTAAGACCTAAAATAAATAAAACATTTGAAATAAGAGTTTTTTCAAGGAGAATAATGTTAACTATATTGATAATATCACCCTGAGAATTATCTCAAAACATTAGTTTTCTGCATTTTATATTGATTATCTTCCTGAATAAGTCTTTATTTCCATTCATATTTCAGGAACATCCACTATCCATTTACTTTATATTCTTTTTAATTTTTTTTTTCTGAAAACAAAAAAACACTTTGAGAACAAAAACCTTCTTTGGTCCGGTATTGTTAGAACACCAATTTTTTCATTAACATTTGTCTGATTTTGTTTCTGGAAAATTCCATTTCTATAGAGAAATAAGCTTTATGAAAGCCTATGGATTTATCTTTATTCGAGGAACAATATTTTATCCAATCCCCACCATTCTAGAACTTTTACCATGATGCCTAATTTGTTTATATATTTTATCAAATATCACCATTATAGTGGTAAACTTAGATAAATGTTCTTTTAAACTAGATATTTTGGATTTTAGTTTTACAACTAAAATGTTAACCACATAGAATTAGTTTATAACTAAATTTTTTTAAAAAACAATTTTTCAAAAATAGTTATTTCAAAATATTTTGAAATTGTTTCTTTTTCAAAATTTGTTTTATCATGATATTTACAAAGATATGATATTTCATTAGTCAATATATTTATTCTTAAATCTTCCTTAGATATTTTATATTTATCATTATTAGATTTTTTGTCAAATCTTATAATTTTCATTTTCTAATTTTTTTTAAATCAATAAACCTCATCATTAATCAGTAAACAATTATATTATGTTGAGGAAGATTCTTCATCAAAAGATATTGAATTTTTACCATCATGGTAATTATCATTTAAGAAAATTTTATTTTGAGACTCGGTTTTATGTACCTTAACCATGAAGAAATGACTAAAAATAAGTACATTTACCAATATGCATATGTTTCTATATCTGTAATATTCATTATAAGATGATTTTTTTTGAAGAATCACCACTACTTTCACTCCATGTTCTAGAATATTTAAAAACATTAATTACATTATAATGGAAGTGCTTTTTGGAATTTCTTTATATATTTCCTTCTTATATTTATTTCCTTTTCATCTATGAAAATTCATGTCAGATATTTCTATTATTCTTACATTGAAAACAAGTCACCTCAAAATCTTTATTAACACCTATATTTTTCAAATCATTTTATACCAGTAATGAAAATATTTCATTTTTTCTATCTTGTTCATCTTTATATCTCTATTATCATACTCATTCTGTTAATTTTATAATGTGGTTGAATCTGACCGAACAACAACATTCTTCTTTCTTAAATATCTCACAACTTTCTCACCTGACATAACTTGTTAAGGTAGAGTAAATATTACGGAAAAATAAATACCACCATTTTTTTTACTTTTCTCAACTTCTCTCTTGAGATTATACTAGTATTTTATAAGTGTATTAATTAAATCATCCAACATAAGATTACTAATCTTTATTGTCCCATCGACAATTTTTCTATTTGATTCCAACTCATTAGGCTTGATATCAATAATCTTTTAAAAAATAATTTCACCCTCAAGAAATTATTTACTAATATATTGTAAACTATTTTTGATTTTTATAAAACTCTAGTGAATCTTTATACATAATTCTATATGAAAGAAATCAATATCCTGATATCCTTCTCTAAGAATATATCTTCTCATCTCAACTTTAGAAGTATTGAAGTGTGGGACTTTAATATTTTTCCATGTACTATTTTTATTTTCACCTGAAGATATATGACTGTATATACTTCTTATCATGGAAGATAAAATAGTGTTACAAACAATATAATTTAACAAATACTCTTTTTTTCTTGATATTTTAATTAATTCATTTCCTTGTCAGGAATCTTGATTTCTCCAGTAATCATAACAAAATTTTTATCTCCATTGTTGAAAACAAAATTTTTCATCTTATCTCTCCAGTACTCATTATCAGAACTATCAATGATAGGTGGTCGGTTTGGGTTTAGATTATTTATATAGCCAACATTAAGACTATCCATAAAAAAAATAGAATCTGTTTTGGTACAAACATTTTAGTGAAAAATAATAATAAAAAACATGTTTATAAAAAAACATATTAAAACATGTAGTTTATAGAATAAGTAAAAAGCACAACAAGTATAAGCAGTTGAAACCTACTCTGATACAAATTTTAGGATCACAAGAGTAGATTATGATTGAAATACTTATAAGAGGGGGTGAATTGTAACTTAAAAACATAGATTAAAATTTTTCATTAAAAAAAATACAAATCCACTTAAATTATCTTTATCAGACTCCAACTAAGTCCGATTATCTGAGTTAAAAAATCAAAACCATAAATAGTAAAATTGTATCAGAGAAAAATATTTGTAATTATAATGCATCCAAATGAATCAAAATATATTTTTTAATATTCTAATAGTAATAAAAATGATAAAAAACAATTAAATAGAAATCTATGTATGATTACTAATCCTACATGATGAAAAGTTTTATAGTAACTTCTAAAAACAAAAAATATAATAGATATATAAAATTAAGAATTATATAAAATCTATATTGAAATATTGACCACTTTTAACCTTATGAATAAGGTAGTTAATAACCTTGAATAAATATATCCAATGTTTTATAATTATAATACTATATGTATTTCCTTACCATAAAATACATTGATATAATGATTTAAATTAGCACTATCTTCTTATACCCAAAATCAATTGATATAATGATCATATATATCATCATATCCCTATAATATCTCAATTTAATGGATTAGATTCACCATCTTCCTATCTCAGAATCCCTTAGTTGTAATAATGATCATATGGGTGATTAAAAAAAGTTTATATGGACACAACCCTGATATGGATTCCTTAGAACTACTAAATCTCTATATAATTACAATGACTGAGGAAAAGTGGTTCAAGCTCTACAATCTTTAGATGAATTGAGTGAAAAAATGAAATATCATATCTCTAAACTCTTCAATTGACTCTTTATTTACTAGTGATACCCCAATGGTCATATTTTAGAGATTGTTTCAATGGCCATAGACAGCTGGTGCTTGAATGTACATCTTTTACTAAATCTCTGAATTCACATTTATTAACATCATTATAGTGTTAATGGTATTAATTAAGATAGAAACAATTATATTTATTATTATTATAAACATATATCAGTCTGATGAACATCTTAAACAATTTCCAATATAATTATCCTTATGATAGATATCCTAGGGTATTAGTACTAGAATCAGTCTGATAGTCAATAATTTTTTTCAGTACAATAGAAAATTAAAACATCTAAATCTATGTATGATAAAATATAAGTCATATAGTCATATTTATTTTCAATCTGGTGATATTAATGAATACTAGTATGTTTATATTCATAATTCATTATATCTTTTTCTTTGTATTGTTGAATATAATGATTCCAAGAAAAAAATACAAGAACAAATGGGATATTAAAATATATTAAACAAGTTCTATGATAGTGTTTTTGATTTCCAATACTAAAAGAAAGGAATGGTAAGAAGTAGAACTTCTGATTCAGCACCTCTTGTATCCAAAAATGAAATTCCAATATCATAGAGAAAAGTCGATTCTTCTAGAATATTCCAAACCCCACAAACAAGTGTTCTACATGAACTTTTTTAGTTTTATAATACATAATGTTATCATTCAAGACCATCACTAGAATGGAATAACAATACCATTGAATGATATGATTCATCAATTACAAGAAAATCATCCAGTGCATTTGTGAGACCAAAGCGAGTAACAACATATTCATAATATCTATAAGGACTCGAGAATGTTTTCTTAAGAATATCCTCCTTCAAAATTTCTATTTTTTGATACACGAAGAGAAATTTAATAATATATAACCACTATGAACCCATAAATTGATCAAACAGACCATAAATTCTTAGAAGGGGCAACTGATTCTTCATCATAACATCGTTAGGTACATAATAATCTTAAAAAATACTAACATTTCCATTCACCATCATTATAAAAATAATTAGTGTTTCTAATGGGGATGTAATTGATTGAATGAAAAATATTCATTCCAATTCATTTATTTGTGTTTTTAGTTATCTCAATTCCATATGTTATTTCCAGTAAGATGAAAGAGAGATGTTAGGAACCATATCATAGTTTTATCCAACCTGACATTATACCTAGTTTAAGACACTACCCGAACAGTCTTCCCAATCCCCATAGGTTGGAAATTGGTGTCATGGATCAAATACAGTCTAGGTTGGAATGAATTCAATTAAATAAAACATGATCATATAAATAAATAGAAAAAATTGAATAAATATAAATAATTTAATTTTAGATAAATATACAAAACTGTTCAGTTAAAACAGATGAACAAAATTGAGTCTAAATACAAATATTAAAATTGAAAAAACAAAACAAAATCCCTAACAATGTGATCTATATATAACCTCATAGTCACCACCATTAACCAACCGACCTTATTCAAATTAACTTTAAACTTGAAACCAGATCCTGCAAAATAGCCTAGGACTACAGGCACCGATTGGCACAGGTAGGGTGTAAGATTAATAGCTGAGAAGGTACCCACCACAGAATCCATACATTTCCTTTACCAAAATTGTTCAAAAACACTACCTTAAAATAAATTTAAAATAAAAATTATCATTTTAATTAAAAAAACCTAATTTTTTCTCAAAAAAACACATGCCACCTTATAAATATCAATACATCTTCACCATTTTAGAAAAGAAACCTCAAAATAAAATTCAAAAAAGTGATACCAAGAAAAATTAAAAGTAAACAGATAATCAGTACCTATAACCAAGTAGAATGGAAATTAAACAAGGAAATACATACATTAACCATGGGAATTCTGTAAACATCCTTAGAGTGTTCCATTGACGTACTCGGTCATGACTCACCTTCTGATGTATGGTGAAGCACTATAGTCAATAGCCTTATAGCTGATCTAAACTAGCCTCACTAGTGGCATGTCCTACATGGAATCTAGACATCCAATGGGTGACAACCCATCTAGTCAGGTTCAACAAGAAACTTTCACTCAACCCTCTAAAAAAATCATAGGAAACACATAAAAAAGTATATTTTTACAAAGAAGTCCCTTACACACATGACTCACCTTACCTATTTCAATCACACTTTCCTACCCCAAACAATGACCCCAACTATACGATAACCCATATAGTGAAATAACTCTATAGTGGTTCCTTTCACATAAAACATTACCTCATGTTTTAATCAGTCCATTACATTTTTTCACACATGCTTTCAAATAATTTCATAGAACATATAACTTTGCTACCATAAATTTATAATTTCAGACCTATTCATTTTAAATACAATCACAAAAATTTCCCAAATGATTTGAAACCTTACATAAATCCAAAATGAAAGCACATGACATTACCAAGAAACTGAATAGAAATTTACACCATTTAGATGTCAAATGTTTTCCCAATGTGCTAAAAAATCTGCAACACCAAATTTTATTTCTAAACCATCTCCCATTTATCTTGAAACCATAAAACCATTTAGAAGTAATGAAGGCATAAATATGATTGAGAGAGAAAGGATGAGGAGTGGGTTAAGTGTTTTGGAAAATATGTATTTAAATTAAACAATGACATCATCATTTATTAGAACACCCACATGTGCACTCTTTGCACATATGTGCGGGAACATATCTAATGGAACTGTCATGAAACCCCAAGAATGTACCCAAAACATTTTTAAAAGAAAAAAATATTTCACACAAATCCCATGTCACCATAAAATTTAAAAAAAACCAAATATAACTAAGGATAAACATATTCTCAAACCATTACATTTCATAATAAAAAACCAAAAAACAATTTATCAAACATTTTTCACCGATGAAAAATTATCTATACTTAATAAATCCCATTTTTGAACTAATTAACATAACTTAAAAACCCTTAAGTTCATAAATTTATATAAATAATAAGGGAATTTCTTCAGATACAATTTTTTGGAAAAATTTTAAAACTTGAAGGCACTAGAATAAATTAAAAAAATGAATCAAAATCCTGAGAAGAATATTAATAAATTTATTTAAATCATTTAAGTATCAATGGAATAAATAGAAAAGGAAAAGTATGGATACACCTACCTTAATTGAGCACGGATGCGATGCGATTCTTGGACAAGGAATATTTTGTATCCAAGAAAGATATGCACACACTAGATCTAAAGGAAAATGACCAAACATTAGCTAACCCAAAACCTAGTGTTTGGACAAGGAGAAATCCCAGCATGAAAAAACCAAGAACCCTAGAGGGAAAAGAGGGTGGAGGTGGGAAATGTTCCAAACCAAAGGAACTTACCTTAGAAACATTCAATGGGATACAAACATCGAATGGGATAAAATGAGAGTGGTTTGGAAGTAACCTTGGTGAACCTAGGGAAAAAAGGGATGAGAATCCTGATTTAGGGTTAAAAACATGTTATGGAAAAATTAGAATTTGAAAATTTTAAGAAACTGGGTAGCTCACACGGTTAGGCCACATGGTTTACCAAACTGTTCCCCAACCATACGATAGAATCTACGTAAGAAGTAATCAACCACATGACTGATCTACATGGTTTGACTTACCATTCTAAAATTATATAGTAGCTTATTTCCAACTATAGGACATTCTATATAGTGACCTAGTTGAGGCCCTATGGTTTCCACTAATAGTGTGATGGCCGTGCATAGGCTAAAATTCACCCAAAACTCAAAAACTCAAAATTTTACGTCAGTAACTCAACCCAAACCTTAATACAGGGATCCAAGATTAAAAAAAGAATTATCCAATGTAGGTTTGTGATAAATTTTCCAATCATAGACACTTATTAACACCATAAAGTCAACTCGTTGAATGTTTTTCAAAACTCAAATCCATGATAGATCAAAATCCAAATAAAACGCAAACCACGGGGTGACCATTTTTTCTCCACAAGTCACACCCGACTGATTCCAGAAAAAACCAATGCACTAAGGTTAATTAGAGTACATGGTAGGGTTCACCCCACCATATGAACTCAATTAATAATACCTAGAAAATTAGGAATGAAAAAGAGGGAACTAACACAGATCCTTCCACATTAATCAAATAACACCCCCATTAAGACTTGGAACTCCCAAAACAACTAACCTACTATCAATAACACAAGAAAAATTCACCATTACAAGAATTAAAAGTTTACCAAACTAGTACAATCCCCAAAAAATGGGGGAACCCCTAAAAACAATGAGAACTCAAACAAGGAACCTAGAACAACTATCCATCAATTTTAAATACTCAAGTACCTCTATATGAGTAGAAATAAAACCAAGACAAATCTATGTAAGGGAAAAGCACACTCAAGAAGAACATTTCATTCAAAAATCCACATTCAAATAAAAAAACTAATCATGTTATGATAGAACCAATCCATAAAACTTTTACAACGAAATGATTAGGTTACAATAATAGCAAAAACAACCACAAAACAATTTTATGCATCTCCACCCCAACAGGGGAGAAAAAAACTAAACCAAGGTTTTCTACACACCCTTGGTGTTTCTTAAATATGCGTGAACTTCACTCTGAGTCATATGGATGGATCCCTAATGTATAAAGAATCACTTTAATCATATTCAGGCGCAAAAATAATTTCATTAAAATGTCTTCCTTGAGTGATGTTTCCTAATAAACATGTACGGATGACCAATACTACCTCAAAAGTGGATTGTTTTTTCAAGATTATGACAAGATAATTTTAATTCTTAAATCGGTCACATGTGTGGAATACAAATGAATGGCATGAGGAACTAGAAAAAAACCCAATGGAGGAGACTCTTCATAAACTAGGTTCTCTAGCACACCCCTCTCACCTAAAAATAATTTATCCTGCAACATCTCAAAACAAATATCCTCGGAGGAAGGGACACACTCCTTGATCTCATTATGAATACCCCAAATGAAAAGATAATACTTCATTAGATCCTATAAAACTACATCTAGTTTAAATGATACCATCTCCTTAAAGTGGTCAACATAGTACTTCACCATCCACTAGCCTTGTTGAATACTCATGAGCACTTCCTTTTTCTCTCCATTCACCTCCTATGATTTAAACATTAGATAAATATGAACATAAACACACCCCACATCAACCAAAAATACATCAATGGTGGGAAAAACATCTCCCAGTTTTCCATGGATGGGCCCACAAACAATCCCAGAACAACATGAACTCTAATAAGTTCATGAGTTCCCAACAATCTGAAGACACACTATACTTCCACAATCCATTCTACATTCTCTAATGAACCTCAATCACTATGAATGATAGGAAATAATAAAGAAGAATCAAAAACTAGGAATGAATCATTAGAAAAATTGGGAAAAAATTGGGTGGAATATTCTAATCAAAATGGGAAACACAAAACTAGAACTAGTATCAAACCGACGTACAATCCAAAGGAACATTCTGAGCCAATATAATAGGCTCAAAAACCAAACACATGAAAACAAAAAAAAAATCCCCATTTCAAATATCCCCATTTTTAATTCAATTTCTAAACCACCTTCTTCCAAGTCCACTTTCAAATTACAAAATCTATATTTCACAAAACAAGAATAAAGATTTCAATGAAAAAACCCAAATCATTTCTCAATCCAAAACCTATTTCGAAATAACCAAGTCACACCATTAATATCAAATACCAACCCATGGAATCCTATAAACCATCACATATGAGTTCATTAAATTACTCTTTCATCATCCATGATCATTTGATAATATCACTTCCCATACACTTCCACACATATGTGATCATCCATAGTGAATGCCAAGGTCCATACAAACCATTCCATCATAAAAAACAAATGATTCACTAAATTTTTAGTCCAAGTATTTTTCTTTTAAACCCCATTTTTTCCAATCAGAAACCATTTTAAATAAATAATTTTTTCATTTTCAAAAACCATTGTCATTTTAGATTCTTACCAACAAAAACATACACTAAAAAAAGACACAATTTGTACAAAGATAATGAAATGAGGAACTAGTAGCCATGCCTAACCCAGCGACATGGTAGAGTTCCATGTATAATGTAAACAATAAAAACTAAGAGGACCATGAACCATGCACTGAGACTTCATATGGGTCACTAATCCATGTGAGAACACAATATAATAGAGGATCACTTCCATTGTCATTCTTCATTCCAAAACAAACTATTACAAGACAAGGAAACAATTCATAGACCAACACTAGAAACTCAAACCTCATCCTGAGTGGTGGTGATTAGTAACTAACCTATAAACTACCAACTGATCCTTGACAGTCCTAATCTCTAATCTAGCTGACACCCCTAAATAACAAAGGTCCTCCTTTTATACTATTTTATCATGAACCAAATCAAAGTCCCATTAAACACGATATCTAATCTGGTTTGAGACATTGTATGAAGGGCATTCCTGATCCCAATAGGATGAAAACTTGATCCAGACATTAAATACAATATATATTGGAATGATTTCATCCCAATAAACCAAGATCAAATAAAAAAAATAGAAAAAATGGAAGAACTAGTAATAATTGAATCTAAAATAAATATACAAAATTGATTCATTTACAACAACTAAACAAAATCATATCAAAATTCAAAACTGAAACTTGAAAAAAAACCAAACCAAACCACTAACAATGTAATCTTCATGTGCCCTCATAGTCACCACCATATACTAATAATCTTGCTATAAAGAAAACTAGAACAAAATACCTAAACCTGCAAATCATCCCAGGTCTACCAACACTGATTGGCTCAAGTAGGGTGTGATCTTAACATCTCAGTAGGTAACCCCCACAGAATCCATTCATTAATATTCTTGAAATTGCCCGCAAATACTAGTTTTAAATATAGCTAAAAATATATTTTTATCATTTTAATTAAACAACACGATTTTCCTTTTTTACAAAAAATCACCCTCCACATTCCCATTTTCAAAAAAAAAAATCACCACTTCAGAAACCGAACCACAAAATAAAATACAACAAATTAATCCTAGTAAAAATCGAAAGTAAACCTATAAAAAGTACACAAAACCAAGTGTAATTGAAGGTAAACAATAAAATATTGATATTAAAAATTTAAATTTCCCAAACATCCCTCGATGGGTCCCCAAACATACTTAGTCTTGAATGACCTAGTGGAATATAATGTAGCTCCATAGATAATAACCATATAGATGGTCTAAATTATCCTCACTAGTGGAACATATCTGTTGACCTCTATATATCCAAGGGGTGACAACATGTCTCATGAGGGTCAACAAGAAACCATCATTAGACCCTCTAAAAGACCCCCAAGAAACACATGGTAAAAGTATACTGTGTAAGTAAGGGGGCCTCGTATGCATGACTCACCTTACCTTCTATCACCGCACTTGCCTACCCCAAACATTGAAACAACCTATACGATAACCCATATAGGGAATTCGCTCTCTAGGGGTTCCCACCACTTATCACATTATAAAAACATTCCAGTTATTCTTTCATATTTTTTCACACAGACTTAAAAATGATTTCTCAAAACAAACAAGTTTCCAACAAGGAATTTATAATTTAAAACCATACTAATTTTAAATGAATTCAAAAACAATTTCAAATTGATGTGAAAAACCACTTTAAAAAAAATTAATGCATGTAACATGATCAAGGTCCCAAACGGGCCCTTATATAATTTATAAGTCATTCATTTTCCTATGGTTCCAAATGATCTGTAACTCTAACCATCATTTCTTAACCATCATCCATTTATTTTGAAATCATGAAACAATTGAGAGGGAAAATAGGCTAAAAAAGAATTGAGATAGAGGGGAGGAAGCGAGGGTTAAGGGTTTTTAAAATTAGTCTTCAAATTAAAAAATGAAGTCATCATTTTTTGCAACACACACATGTCCAATCCTTGCACATATGGGTGTGCACACATCCAATTGAATTCTCATGGAACCCCAAGACCATACCCAAACATTTTTTTAAAAGAACCAAACATTTTACACAAATCTCATTTCATCATCAAGATAAACAACCAAAATAAAACCAAGCCAATACATGTGCTCAAACTATTTCATTTCATAAAAAAGAACTAAGAAAAATTTTATTAATCATTTTTCACCCAGGAACACATAGGAATACTTAAGAAAGACCTTTTAAAAACCAACGAAAACTTACTTGAACACCTTATGTGCATACAAGTATAAAAATAATAAATAAAGATATTTAAATACCATTTTTTAGAAAATTTTAAAAACAAGAAGTAACTAAATTAATTAACCAAATGCATCACCAGCCTATGAAACATATTTATAAATTCGTTTAATCCACTCAAAAGTAAAAGGGATGCATCGAAAAGGAAATGTATGGAGAAACCTATCCCAATGGAGTGTATATGTGATGATACCCTTGGAGAAAGAATATTAGGGACCCAAGAACGTTCTAGACACCCTACATCCAAAGAAAAATGATGCCACATTAGCTGATCCTAACCCTAAGGTTCATCCAAAGAGTAACCCCCCCCCCAAAAAAAATACCAAGAACCCTAGAGGGGGATGAGAGGATAGGGTAAAATGACCAAAAAAAGTAACATAACCTAATAACCTTCAAAGGGATTCAGAAATTGATGGGTAGAAAAAGATAGGGGTTTGGGAGGACCCCCACGTGTTCTTGGGAAGAGAAAAAGAGGAGAATCCGAATTATGGGTTAAAAACATGAAGGTGAAAACATGTAATTTAGAATTTTAAGATACTGGGAAGATTAAATAGTTAGGTTTCATGGTTTATCAAACTGTGTGTCGACCTGGAAGTAGCTACATCCTAATAAGTAATTGACTGCATGTACAATCAGCATGGTTTGATATACCATGCTCAGACTATATGGTATCTTCTGTCCCACTACATGACCTTATGTACGATCACTTGGGTTGGGCCTCATGGTTTCCACTAATCATACGCCTCTCCTACACAGGACAAAGTTCAATAAAAACTCAAAAAAAAAAACAAATGTTTATACCGGTAACTCAAACCGAACCTCTACACAATGATCCAAGATCAAAAAATAATAATAAAATAATTAATTATACAATGTTGTGGTGTGATTGGAAATAAGAATATTCCCTACCTAGTAATCAATCATAAACTATACATAACTTCCTGGTGGAAACCAAGAGAAATTTTCATTACAAAGATGACGAAACTAGTCAAATATGGTTTAAAAATATCTGCTTCCAATTTCAGACAAATATTATAACATTAATACACTAAATATATATGAGATAGTTCTAACTAATGGTACAAAATATCCTTCTTTTCTTGAATCCACTTCACAATCTATTTTAAAGAGATTTTTTACACCATCCAAAGATATGAAAATAACATTCCATGAATAACAATTAATATGTTATTTAGTTTTTATCAACCAATCCAAACCTAAAATCATGTTATAGAAGTCCATATCAAGGATATAGAAGTTTCATGATTATTTTCCCTATATATAGTCATAATACACACTACGCACTTAAAATATTGATATTCTCATTGGATATGAACAGTTTTTAGTTTAAAAATTGATGGAATCATACCAATATGATAACTGATAAGATTTAAAAAAATTAAAATAAATAAAAGAATGGGATACACCCATAAAAAAAATTCCTTCATAAGGGTAGATGTCAAAAGAATTATACCACGCACTATCAATGGACCAGATTGATCATCTGTGATAACCTATTTATCACTATAAAATTACTTATTTATTTTAAATTTCTATTTGTTTTCCTAATGATATTTGGTTTTCTAAAGACTTGTGGTGTTACTATAGTCGTATTTACTCACTTGGTACTGAGTATGGTGGGTTATTCTGATGGGATCACCCTATCGAAGCGTATGAAATCTAAAAATTCTGATATGCATTACTAGAACCAGACCTTGTAAAACAACAATAATAGTTATTTATATGTACCATCATATTACAGTTGTAATAAGATCTATGGGATGTTGTACAATATCTCTTGATATGATCAATGGATTCATATTGAAAACCTACCTTCCCATTTTAGTGTTGATGGGGGAAATTAAATGACATTGTGGTCTAATTATTCAATGTTACACCACATGGAAGATAAGTGTTCCTATTTCACCGATTCCTAGCATTAGAGTTCCAAAATATTCCCACCAAGATAATAAAATTTCAACTAATATATTTTATGAATTATCTCTTTCCTCCTTCATTTCTCTATTAATGAAATTTTTGTAGCGTTTAATACAAATTACATAAAAATTAGAGTTAATTCAAAATCATAACCCCGTCAATTTTTTTTCTTTAAATGACACACATATAGAAATTTATGTGGAAAAGATGGAAAAATTAATAAATTTATCCAAATATTATATTAATAGAAGATCCTATTTCTTAAAGATGAATGAATCTAAAATTATTTCAATTATGAACATGCAAGAGAACTGTTTATTAAATAATTCTCAGGTTCCAAATCCACCTTAATTATGGGTGGATTCAACATTTGAAATTGAACTGACTGATCCACCTATTAGGGATCATTTTATAATTCCATTATCTACTTATTTAAAATAAAAGACGATTCTCTAAAATAACTCTTGGATCACCTGTGTCTCAATGAAATAAAATTTCATGTTATCTTCTCTTTTAAGTTTCTATGACATCTTATAGGTTCTGTAACGAACCAAACATCCATTAAAAAAAATTCGCCTTGGTCTAATTAAATGTATTATTATGGTTATATAAAATGTGAACTTCATTGGTTTTATGTTTTTGGATTTTAAAATACCATTATGAATTGTGACCATTTCTTATGTAGTTTTTGAACAGAGATCACATGATTAGTATAAATATAGTGCTTTAACAAATCTAATTTACTCAGACCAAGGAAGCGATGGCCTCATCTAGTAGACTTGCCTCTTATGAAGCCCATTTGTCCGATCTCAAAAAATAGGTGGTGTCATTGGGATTTGCTCTTGACCAAGACCAATCCGAGCTTGAACACGTTAAGCTTGACCAGAACTGACTACAAGATAAGTGGAAGTTAATAGAGATTACCACCAGAGCGATGTTATTAGAGCCACCCCAAGAGTTTGTCACCATCGCACACCTTACCCTTTAGTCTTATGTGGCTGTTATAAGGGGTTATGTAACCAGACCCTAGCACTATGACTATGTACATTATTTTTGTATAAATAATGGGCATTCAATTTATTATTGTTACTTTGTAAATGGTTTTTAAATCAAAAATAGTATTTTTAGTTAATATTAAACTAAGAAATATATTTGGATGAATTAATGGATTTTTGAAATAAATATTATTTTAATAAATTATTATTATTATTATTAAATTAATTTTTATTAAATATAAATTATCGTATAATTTTATGAATGCAATTGTAATTTTTATTAAGGTTTGAAAGTTGTTTTGGTCAAAACCAATGAATTTTCGATAAATATCAGTTTTTATTTTAAAAGTAAAAATTAACATAATTAGAAAATTATTTAGATAAAATGAATATTATTTTTGAAATCAGGATGTCGAAATTATCTAATAGTGATTTTTTCATAATTTTCTGAGAAAGTCGAAATTTTGGGTAAAAATTAAATACCATTTAAATATATAATGTGTTTTATGACATCATAATGACCCAATAGTGATGTAATAAAATACTATAAACATTGTGTTCGGAAAATATATGTTTTACCATTCAAATAATTTTATTTTTGGTTTTTTTATGTATCTTACAAAGCATCAGTGGACCCTTCAAGGCTTATAAATTTTGTTTTCTTTTTAAATTGATTTCCTAGAGAGTGTGACTCACCTCCACAAAAGAAACCCTATTATTTTAATAATATTGGACATTGGCCTTATAAAATATATATTTACACTCCCCTTTTTAAAAAACCACGGGTAAAAACCATGTGATGGTTAGTGGTATTGATTTGATTAATGTGTAGTGACCCAAACCTAAATAATAAAGAGTTCCCTCTCCTTTCCTATATAAACCCACCCAATCTCCCACTTAATCTTAACTAAATGACTTTTGAGTTCGACCAAACCCTTCTCTAATCTATCTATAATCCTCCCAAGGTACCCCAAGCTCCCAATAATCCTCTCTCAAGCCTCTCCCAAGCTTTTGGGATCACACTTCTAAGTAGGGGATTTCTTCCTTTCTCATTTTTGTCCAATTTTCTTTAAGTTGTTATGACATTTTGTTTTCAATTAAAAATGTTGAGGATATAATTTTTCACCTCCCCTATGAATTTCTCTTTATGTTTGAGTGATGATATACCCATTTCTCTCTCATTAAATTCCTCCCATGTACACCTGTTCCCATGCTGAAATTTCGTTAGGAATTTCTCTCTCCTCATTTACATTCATGTAATTATATTGAATAAAGAATCTAAATTACATTAAAATTATTGGGAAATGTATCTATATGACCCCTTAATGTCAATTTAATTTACATATAATGAGACACCCAATTATCTCTCATCAACCATTTTTATGAATTCTTATGTCACGCTGTTATGCTGCCAAAATTGCACCACGATTTTCCAAGCCAAAGTCATTTTGTAGCGAATACCACACAAATTTCTCTATCAAGGGTATTCACAATTATAAATATTTACTTATTGTTTAGAGAGTTTCATGTATTAATTCCACACACCTTTATCATATAATAAATAATTATGTTTAATGAATCCATGTTTTATGATCCATGTGGCACACTTATGCATGAAATGAAATGATTAAGAAGGGTGTGCCTTGATAGTGCTCCAATACATTGGGTAAAGTTTAGTATCATGATATGTCATGTGAAAAGGGTGTTTACTCGTTCTAATTCAAGTAAAATGAGGTTTTACTCGTGCTTCATGAGCAATGAGGTTTTAATCATGCTCCATGTGCAATGAGCCTTGGCTCATGCTAATTCCCTATTAAGTGATGCTGCCACATTTCCATGTTATGATTATCTTGCTTTATCAAGCCTTTATGTTCATGTTTATCTTGTGCTCCTTTGATATGACTATTTTCTAACATGTATTGTATTTCTCATGTTATTCCATGTTTATTCCCTTACTGGTCTTTATAACTCACCCTTTTCTTATGCATGTCCTCAGGTTATCTCATGCAATGCAAATTACGAGGGAATGTAGTGGTCATGTAAAGGATGTTTTGAATAAAGATGTTGTATTTCATGTTTTATGTTATTATGTAATTATCCTATGCTCCAAAGACACTAGACCTCTGGATCATCCATGTTGTATCATGTGAAGAGTTTATGTAATAAATAATGTTTAAGTGTGTAATAAAAAGCATGGTTGTTATAGTGGGTATGAGAGGATAGGTTTAGTTGTTTATTGGATTATGATTAGAAAACCCTAGTGAAAAATTATAGACAAGAATATGTATAATAAAAACATCCTTAAGTATTAGTGAGTGTTGAGTAAGTAGTTTATCAATAAAATATATCCCTGTCTGGATAGGATCAGGTAGAGGCGGCTCTGGCACATATGTATCCTAGGGGTAAAACCCAAAAACACCGATTTGAGCTAGACTCAAACGAGAACTTGTGCACGACAACAATACTTGATGCACTCTTGGTTACGACACTCCTGGGGGATTTTCTATGGTTAATTCAAAAGCATGGTATGAACCATTATTAAGGGAAAATACCCTAAGAATATATGTTAGAAAGTGGATCATGGATAACATAGATTGAAGCCTATGGATTTATATGTTAAGGAAATAAAAGTTTTTTATAAGTTATCATTTTTGTTCTTGGATTACCCTTTATATGTTCCCCTAATTTTCCTTTCATTAAAGAATAATAAATCATTAGACTTCAAGTAGTTTTATATCAAAATTTTATCATGTCTACAGGGTAACTCAAAATTTGATTTGTTTTGTCAGTAGGATAAAGGATAGTTTCGTGATGGAAGGGGAAGAACATAATAAAACACTCTTGTCCCTTCTTGAGGAATTAATAGCTATAATTATTGCGAAGTCAAGCTAGCATAGAATCTAAACCTTTTCCAATGTCCAACTTTCTTGCAAGACGCTCTACGACATATCAAACACCTCCTCTATACCATGGAATCATCAAGGATCATGACACACCTATGATCAAATATTAAGCTCCCGAATCTTACACCTTTTAAGACGAGGGAGGTACCATCAGGGTATTTTCAAATATTTCTCCCTATCCAGAGAGTATGATGCAATATTTGATTTTAGAATAGCTGCCAAAGAGGGAGACCTCTAAAAACCTATATATATATATTCTTGTCTTCCAATATTTTTGGAAACATAGACAATATATTAGAAGAACCACATTTCAAAAATTTCAAATCCAACTCTATCAGACTATTTTACAAAAACCTGGTACATGGTGATGTTTTGAAACTATACATTAGAAATAATTTTTTCGAAAATTTCATCATATTTTCCATCGGTATGATCCATGTTGCATGGACTGTGTCTGGACTAAGGATGTGGAAGACTTTGAATGTGCGTTGAAGTATTTTTGCACTAAGTGGACCCTAGATCTCCATGATCAACATGATAATAAGGGTTGGGGAATACTTAATGGTGGTGGGTAAACAACCCTGAAGTCATGTTTAAATTTCAGAGTTCTTTTTGTATGTAATCAAATTGTGAGGACACAATTTTTTTTAAGGGGGGAAGATTCTAATGACCCAATCATTCATTAATGAAAATTCCTCTTGACCTAATTAAATGACATATTATGGTTATATAAAATGTGAAATACATTGGTTTTATGTTTATGGATTTTAAAATACCATTATGAATTGTGACTGTTTCTAATATAGTCGTTTAAGAGTGATCATATGATTAGTGTACATATAGGTCTTTAACAAATCCAATTTACTCAGACAAAGGAAGTGATGACCTCATCCAATAGACTTTCCCTATATGAAGCCGCTTTGTCGAAGCTCATAAAGGAGGTGGAATCATTGGGATTCGCTCTTTACCAAGCGCAATCTGATCTTGAACACATTGAGCTTGACCGGAACTAACAACGGGAGAAGTGGAAGTTAATAGATATTACCACCCGAGAAATGTTATCAGAGCCACACAAGAAGTTTGTCACCATTACAAACTTTACCCTTCGGTCTTATGCAGGTGTAATAAGGGGTTATGTAACAAGAACCTAGAACTATGACTATGTACATTATTTCTGTATAAAGAATGGGCATTCAATTTATTATTGTTAATTTGTAAATTGATTTTAAAACCCAAATAATATTTTTGTTAATATTCAACTAAGAAATCTATTTTGACAAATTAATGTATTTTTGAATTTAATAATATTTTAAAAAAATATTATTATTATTATTAAATTAAATTTTATTAAATATAAATTATTGAATAATTTTATGAATGCAATTGTAATTTTTATTAAGGTTTGAAAGCTATTTTTTTCAAAACAAATGAATTATTGATAATTGTTAGTTTTTATATTGAAATTAAAAATTCACATATTTAGAAAATTATGTAGATAAAATGAATATTATTTTTAGAATCAGGATATTGAAATTATCCAATGGTGAATTTTTCATAATTTTCTAAGACAATCAAATTTTTGGGTAAAAATTAAATACCATTTAAATATATAATGTGTTTTATGTCATCATAATGACCCAATAGTGATGTAATAAAATAATATAAACATTATTTTGAGACAATATATGTTTTACCATTAAAATAATGTGATTTTGGGTTATTTTGATTTATTTTAAAAAGCATTAGTGGACCCTTCAAGGCTTATAAAACATTTTGTCTTTTTAAATTGTTTTCCTTGAGAGTGTGACTCACATCCACATAAGCAACACTATTATTTTAAGAAGTTAGGACATTTTCCTTATATAATATTGTTTTACACTCACATTAGAAAAAAACCTTGGGAAAAAACCCTGGTCTGGTTTCTGTTGTTGATTAGTTTAATGTGTGGTGACCCAAAGCTAAATAATAATGAATTCCCGCTCCTTTCCTATATAAACCCACCCAAGCTCCCACTTCCTATTCTCCCAAAGACATTTGCGTTCGACCAAAATCTTCCCTCCTCTATCTTGAATCCTCAAAAGGTGCCCCAAGCTCCATGGAAGCCTCTCCCAAGCCTCTCCCAAGCTTTTGGGGATGCACTTCCAAGGGATTTCTTCCTTTCTCATTTTTTTCCAATTTTCATTAAGTTGTTATGCCCTTTTTTCAATTAGAAATGTGGGGGTATGATTTAGAACCTCCCCCATACATCCCTTTTTTATGTTTGAGTGATGAGATACCCCTTTATCCCTCATTAAATTCCTCCCATGTACACCTGTTACCATTCCAAAATTCAATAAGGAATTTCTATCTCCTCATTTACATTCATGTAATTCTTTTGTATCATGAATCTAAATTCCATTTAAATTGTTGAGACATGTATCTATATGACCCCATTAATGTCCATTTAATGTAAATATAATTAGACTCCCCTTTTTCTATCATCAACCATTTTTATTAATTCTTATGTCATACCGTTATGCTGCAAAATTGCACTACAATTTTCCAAGATGAAGTCATTGTGTAGTGAATACCATGCCCATTTCTCTATCAAGGGTGTTCAAATTTATGCATATTTATTTAATGTTTAAAGAGTTTCATGTATGAATTTCACACTCCTTTATCATGGAATAAATGATGATGTTTAATGAATCCATGTTTTATGATCCATGTGGCACACTTATGCATGAAACAAAATGATTAAGAAGGGTGTGCCCTGATAATGCTTCAATGAATTGGGTAATGTATAGTATAATGATACGTAATGTGAAATGTGTGTTGACACATGCTAATTCAAGTTCAACAAGGTTTACTCATTTTTCATGTGAAAGGAGGGCTTACTCATGCTCCATGTGCAATGATCCTTGGCTCATGCTAATTCCATGTTAAGTGTTGTTGCCAAATTTCCATGTTATGATTATCTTTCATTATCAGGCCTTTGTGATCATGTTTCTCTTGTGCTACATTGATATGCCTATTGTATAATATGTATTTTATTCCTCATATTACTCTACTTTTATTACCTTATTGGGATTTATAGCTCACCCTTTTCTTATGCACGTCCTCAGGTTATCCCATGCAATGCAATACCAAGGGAATGTAGTGGTAATGTAAAAGATGTTTTCAAATAAAGATGTTGTATTTCATGTTTTAAGTTTTTATGTAATGATCCTAAGACCCAAAGATACTATACCTCTCAATAATCCATGTTGTATCAAGTGAACAATTTATGTAATAAATCATGTATAAGTGTTTAATAAAAAGTTGGGTTGTTATAGGTTCTATTTTAATAAAAAACCATAATTTAGTCTCACTGACTACCAACTGAAGGCTTAGAAATTCCAAATTTCTATATCAACGTTTACCATAACCATTATATTAAAAATCTATCCATTGTAAATATTTTATACATTTTTAATAAATCATAACACCATATATGATCAATTCAGTCCAATTTGGAATTATCACTTCTAATTCAGTATATGAAATACTTGTTATCTAAACCCATGATGTTGTGGTGAAAAATACCGAGAAGTTTATTAAAACACTTTTGAACACAAACCACCCTCATATCATTAATTTACCCATAAATATATTACTATATATTTTTATGATATTTATTTCTTTCCCCAACATTATTAACTCCTATTTAATAACCCAACTAAATGACTAGACAATGCATATTCCATCTCCAGTTAAAGAGAGAAAAAATGATACCATTTACAACTCAAGGGATAAAAACTTAATACCATTCCCCACAAAATGTACCAACTAAACTAATGCCATTGTTTACATATCACCCTTCCTTACTATCTTCAGAATTTATATGGGTGTTACTGGCCTTAAATTATGTCCCTAATACCCCAAATTCTAGAAATAAATTCCAAGGGATTCAAAAATGTTTGGGTAAAAATTACCTTTAAAAATAAAACAACTTTTCCACATAAAACATAACATCCTAAAAAACTATATTATGCCTGAAAAACCCATGTTATATCAAATAAAAACCAAAAGACAACATAAATTAGAAATAAAATGGAAACCAAATACATCTACCAGAAAAGAAATAAATAAAACTAAACCTAGAGACAACAAACTACAATTAGCACAATCAACTCCAATTCAGATCGAAGCATTAACTCCACATACATCACCATGGTAATAAGAAGAATCAATAACCTAATGGGTTATATAAAAATATCTTAAGTCCAAATACATTATACTAGTCAATTCACTAAATTCATCAAATATGGGTTTCGAAAAAACATAGTTATATTTCCCTAAAGACATCCCAACTCATGCCACTAGGATAATAACAAGTTACAAAATATATGTAAATTTTTATAAAAAACATTAAGTTTTTTAAATCAGAACAATAATTCATTCCAAGGAAAATAATATAAAATCATTTAAATTATTTCAAAAAAATATTCATACCTAATTTCTATGGTTCCACACCCACATACACACATACACATGCATTCTAATTAAAAATTCCATAATTATAACATTTTTCTCACAAAAAAACCAATTAATCACAAGTTTTCCAATGTATATATGTAACATCCTGACCTGGGTGCCACATGTCGGTGCCCTAAGCTGGTCAGTCACATGACCTCATGTGCGCCACCCTATACACCAGTGTTTGTTGATTAGTAGTGAGGGTCTGATAAGTCATTCATGTGGAGCCTATACCATATTTGATTAGAGTAATTCACTAGTGGAAATAATAAACAATAGAATAAGAAATATATACCAATAAATAATACCCATATCTCATAATAACCAAATAAGGAAATACAATATCCAACTAAAATAAAAATCATGTCATGCTAAAGTATGTGTTAAGTTTCTATAGGAAAACTGAAAATATATACATGGATGACTCCCAATCAAGACCGAAATCACATCTGGTTCACTCAACTTGGTTCTATATTCAATCGGAAAGCTAACCCAGGGCCATTTCCTTTACTCTGTCTTGCAATAATAAATTCTATTGAGGTACCGATCTGGTATCCTGAGTTGGCTGTGAGTAGAACTCAGTAGGCCACCACTAACAGTGTCTAAAAAATATCAACTATGATAAGAGTGAATGTCGTTGAATAAATAAATAATTAAAATGAATAATTAAACATTTATCACATTATCAATTAATCTTCATTTAACCACATAAACCATGGGTTCACAAGGAATCCTTTATCCCAATACCTACTTCGGCCCACGCTGGAGTCTAATCTATCCCCATGGGATATCCCAAGTTTGAATGTCCATGTTAATATTATTATTTTCACAAATGAATGATGATGTTACCATTCATTTATTCACACATTAGAATGACCATGTTACCCTTATCTATTTCACAAATGAATGACCATGTTCCCATTCATTTTTTCACACATTATAATGAACTTGTTATGATTATCTATTTGAAAAATGAATTAAAATTTTACCATCAGTTAATCCACACATGATAATGATCATGTTACCATTCATTTTTTCAAAAATTAAAGACCATGTTACAATTCATTAATTTGCACATTAGAATGACCATTTTACCATTCTTTCTTCTACAGAAAAATTTCCATGTTGTCATCCACCATTTTACAATAAAAAATTGAATGAGAATGTTTCCATTCATAATATTTGTCCCATTTTCCATTTTACCCTTAAATATTTTTACATACATAATAACACAACATTTTACAAATTCCTTATCCATCCATTAATTTATTTAATAATTAATTAATCCCTTTTTCGAAATATTAATATTCTTGAAATTAATTCACCAATTAAATCATTAAACTCACAATTATAATATTTCATAATTAATTCCAACTTAATTATCCTACTCACTCATCAATATCACACAATAAATTTCCATATTTTATTATCCCAAAATCCCACAATTTCACAATCTCATAAATAATTAATTCACCAATTTAATTAATTCTATCAAAAAATTAATTTTCCAAACAAATATATCAATTATAATATTTAAATATAATAAATAAAAATGATGACTATGGGATTTAAACATTAATCCCCCTATCTCAAGTTTTAGGAAATTCCCTTTTACGAAAGAATCCCAAATTGGAAGTGGATTGGTCATGAACTCAATGAAGAATGAAATATTGATCCCAAATCCTAAATTCAAGTTCAAATGAATCATGGTCTATAAATATTATATCTTGATATAAATCTTAATGTGGGTAAACATCCTTCTTTTCATGGAAAATGGAGTTTAATAAAGATATATATCTCAATGAGAGTAAAGCATATAACCAGTAGTGAAAATAGTCATTATGCTTCTTGATTCACCATGAAAGGAGGTAGGAAATGTTTGGAATCTATCCAAGAGCCTATAAAATATTCAAAAGGTTTATAGGGTCTAAAATGATGGCTTTATCCAAAAATATTGAACAATTCCTTGCACTGCATGTTTAAAATTGCAGGTCCGGAATTTACAGGTCGTGTAACCCAAATACATTTCATGAAATTCTTTTTAAAGGTTTTTACCAAAAAATATGTAACGATGGATTTATTTATTTAAACCCCATGAATAATTACATGAAATTTCATACACTTACATGATGTGCAATTTTTATACAATTGAACTTCATCCCATTTCCCCTTCAAATCCTCTCAACTCATTGAAAACCCATTTTTAACACTTAACTCATTTATACCTAGAATCCACTAATTCAAAAAATCATTCATCCCGAAACAATAGGTAATTTTATACAAAACATTATCTCCCTATAAAAATGTGACTTTTCTATTAAGGTTATAATGAAAGAACCAATGGTAGAAAAGTACAAGAAAAAGACGGGATCTGACAATCTCCCCACCTCATAACAGCTCATCCTCGAGTTGCAACTCTAAGCATCTCTGAGATTCTGAGTCAAAAATGTTGGCCACTAAGCCCGAATATCTGCTCCTATTTCCCAATTTTCCTCCTATATAGTCCCATGTTGTCACAATAAATGAAATATCGGCATAGTCTATCACCACAAAACTTTTATACTATGATCCAATACACACATCTGATGATACTTAGTGGACACATCTAACTCAAGATCAATATCCTCTACCTTGATCACATGAGAAGAATCAGGATGATACTTCCAAATTTGTGAAACATGGAAAATTTCATTCATAGTTTTATATTTCTATGGAAGATCCAATCAGTATGACATCGGCCTAATTCTCTCCACTACCTCAAATAGTCTAACAATAATGGGCATAAACATGCCCTGCCTCAATATCCTAAGGTGTCCTAACCTAGGCGACATCCAAAAATATATGATCACCCTATGTGAACTCTAGGTGACATCTCTATCTATTAACATACAACTTCTTTATACTCTGATTAGTAATAATAAATTTTTGAATTATCTAAACATTCTCCAATGTCTCATGTATGAACTTGGTCGCCATAACACAGAATCACCATCCTCTATCCAATATAGTGCTAATATTCATGGCCTACTTTAAAGAGATTTTTATTATTCCATATTTATAGTTTCTTGATAAATTTTTTCATGGAATACACCACCAACTCCTTGTGCTTCACCAAATGTCCTCTTATGTCAAGAACACATGCCCATAAAATATTTTCAAGTACCTATATAGTACACTCGAACTTCCCATATATCTCTGGGTGGAAATCCGTACCCAATAATTCTAGTGTATCAAGTGGTTTCTATAATGTAACGCCCGACCCCATTTACCCCAGAGTCGGTGCATTATTATATAACATTGGCATGATCACAAGAAATATCAAATCTCAAAAGATCGATTAGTTTAGTATCCTTGGAAACATTAGATATATTCATAAGTCTTACATTACATAATAAAAATGAAAACTACAACAACATATTATCCATAGTCCACACTCATATCCCCACATACTATCCCTGTAGGTCATTCATAAATTACTTCTTCACATCCTGGTAAAAATAAAACATTTAAAGGGGTGATCTCAGATGCTCACTAAGGATAACAATATAGAGAAAACTTTCCTAAATAAATATAAACATTTAAGGAAATGTATAAATAAAACAAAAGCCTTTTAAACTTTAAATTCAGCATAATATGGAAAATATAAAATGAAATAATGTCATTTACTTATTCACATGGATATTCTACCTGTCAAATAATCACATGCAATATCAATAACCACTTTCATAATGACGGAATGCATAATGCCAGACTATCATAACCACGTAGCCAAGGCCTCGTGCCAAGACTACAAATAAGATTTTGTCAAGGCCTCGTGCCAAGACACTAGTTTGTCTCATGAGACCTACTGATGCATAAAGGAGCTATAGCGAGCTTGACCCATCACTTATTATGTCCAAAGAATTCCTAATATGAATAGGTTTAAACAATACATAAACATTCGTATTAAAACTATAATACGAAATGTCAATACTTTATCCATAAACCATGAAGGGTATAAAAATAACACATCCACAGTCAATCATATCACAAAACCTTCCACACAATATGGAATTTTTGTATCATAATAAATCAACTTCAAATAAACACAAAATCCATCAAAGGATGTTGACATAGATGAAAATCAAAACTATTTGAGAGAAATATCTCTTTTTTTGAAATAATTTAAAAGTCACATAATTCTACAGAAAACATTTATTTTGAAAATATTCTTAGAATCTTGTAAGGGAAGCTTCAAAGGTGTAAAACGGCGGAGAATAACTGCACCCGCCGTATAAGTTAAAAAAAGACATTCTTACCTTAATTATGTCGAAAAGGTTAAAAAGGACCTTGTTTGGAAAATGACGGAAAGATTCATTTATAAACTTCTTATAAAAATTCAATCAAGGGTATAAATGAATTTAAACCATATTATTTAAAATAGTAAGAATGTTTTGAAATACATTTTTAAGAAACATGTATGTGGATGATAAATAGGTCCTAGTAGATAATTACGTATAAATAACCTCGGATAATGAAGAGATTGTGAAATAAAAACGTACCAATTTGGTAACTTACGAAACATACACCCCATGAAAGAGGTAGAATATAATTAATATATAAATACACATAAATTAAAGTGTATTACACAAAGAATACAATTATGGGTAGTACATACACCACACAAAAGGTAATAGTGGCAATATGGCATGAATCTCACTGGAATAAGGAGTGAGATGAAAACCCCTTACCATGTAATTTTCCTTGGTTTATGGTTGGTTAAACTCCTGTATAATGGTGAAATAATTGTTATTAAATTAGAAAATAATCATATATTTTAATATTATATCATATATGATCTTTTAACATTGCTTTGTTAATAAAATCTTAGTATTATCGTCGTTTTGGGTGTTAACTTACTCATTTTCTTTTATATGTTTTGTTACATAAGACATGTTTGTTATGGATAGGTTGTATCATATTAATATCCAGAATGATATTAAGTCTTTAAAAATTATTTTTAACCACCAAATAAAAATTATTCTTGAATGGATATGATGGGGAATGAATCTCACCGTGTTCGTGGAGACGGTAATCCGTACGTACGCACGAGCGACAATATCATTATTTTGATATTAAAATAATATATAATTGGATGGTATATCATATATAAAGAATAATTATCATGTTATATTTATTATTTTCATGAAGTATACATCATTATTATAACCATCTAAATAATAATATATTGAATAACAATTACACCACAACGTGGAGACGGTAGGCCGTACGTACGCACGCATGGTGACATGCCATTCAAGGGATGGATAGAATAATGAATTTGTTTGTTCCATAATTATAATAACATAAAAGTATATAGAATATACTGGAGTTATTATTTTATAATGGAAATAACAAGGAAAGAAGAAGTTGAAGAAGAAAGGAACTTTATAGAGGGTGGTGAAGATGTTACCTCTTCTTTGGGTTCTTCCTTTTGATTTGATCAAAAAGGCTCCTTAGGTTGGCTTTAGGATCAAAATAAGGCCTCTAGGATGAAGTGAGGGAAGTTGGGAGGATATTTGGTCAGATTTTGGCCGATACAAATGGCTTTTAAGGTGTGAATTAATGAGAAGGGTGAGTGCCCTTTTATAAGAGGGGTGAGGGGCTCTTTAGGAAAAACTTAAAGTAATATTTTATAATAAACTCATATTCAGTTTCTAATGGATCCAAAGTGGATTATTCGAAGTATAAGGTGGGTATGGGTAAAAATCCTTTCAACCAATAGATTTTAGACAGGTTTGGGTCATTATATTAACCTTATCTTTTAGTTTTAACTCTTAGTTAATTAGTTTGACACTTACCATGTCACTTTGTATTTTTATATTATATAGTTAATAAACTTACTATATACCTCAAAGAAACCCCCAAGTGGTCCATTAATGATACAACAATAATGATATAAGTCCTATGTTCAAACCTTAGATTTTTAGGAATAGAATATAAATTAAAAATATAATATTTGTTTTAAAAGTCATTTATGTCAATTTTGACACTACTTAATAATTGATTTTTTTTAAAGTATAAAAAACTTTATTAATTCAAACCAAATTCATTTAAGAAATATAAACATGTCATATTAACCAATAAAATTCTTGTATGTCATCAAAACTTTCAAATTATATTTATTTTAACATTTAAAATACCAATTATTTGATTCTTTCATTAATAAGGAAAATAATGCATCATTATTGTGTCATATATATTTTTACTTTTTCAATGTCTAAAAATTATAAATAAAATACTATTATGTAGGAAATTTTTTTATCTTTCTAATAAATATTTATAATCGAAAATATAACATACATAACTCTATTTAAAAATTGTTTTTCTAAAAGATATAAGCTTATGTCATTTTTGTATTTACTTTAACTTAATTAATATAAAGTGTCCCTATCACCTACACGTGGCTCCATGGGGTCCCAAAATCGACCCAAAGATGCCCATGGTCGAAAATATATCCAAAAATAAGGTTAGAACACGTTTTAGTCTAATTTATTATTATTATAATATTATTTTATTACCCTTATTTTCCGGATTTACCATTTAACCATGGTAAATAAAATATTTACCGAAGTAATTATTTAAAATGTATAAAAATAAAAGTTACCTATTTACACAATTTAGACATACTGATTCCAAATATGGAATCCATTTTTCCAAATTCAAAACACAAAAGTGGCAGAAATTAATTTAAAATTAATTCCCGCTGTCAAAACAAAAAGCGTGTTTTTAAGAGATAATAAGTATCAAAAGATTGAGAGTTGTTTATGTCCGGTTTAAATGTGAAATTATGTCCAATGACCAACATTGTATTAAATGGTAAAAATATATTCTAAATATACTTTAAAACCACTCAAATTCATAATTTATCACTATTAATTATTTTGATTAAAAAAGTTGTTTTTAATTAAAATTTAGTAATTTTCACTATTCATCAAAATATAAAAGTTATCCGAAAAGTACCAAAATTTCACCCTAGGATAAATTCGATATTCCAAATCCAAAAAATAATTCCATTTTGAGAGATAAAATTTATAAAATTTTAAAAATTAGGTATTACTATTCATAACGGCTAGTTCGATTGGTTGTGGTGTGTGTTAGAACTCGAAGTTGCGTACAACACACACTACTGTATTAATCAAAGAGAAGCGTACCGTGGAAGATTGGGGTGTTAAATTCTCTCCTCCTTCAAATAATTTCATCCTCGAAATTTCTTATAATATTACTGCACAAAAAGACTCGGGTGATTCTTCATCATAAGTTCTCGGGTTCCCATGTTGCCTCTTCCGTCTTATGGTTTCTCCATAAAACTTTTACCAGATGAGTCGTCCGATTTATCAGCACTTGTTCTCTTGTATCAATAATCCTGATGGGCTATTTGTAATATGATATACTGGGTTCTAGTTCTAATTCCTCATAGGTGAGAACATGCGTTGGGTCAGACATGTATTTTCTCATCAGTGATATGCGGAACACATTGTGAACTTTGGAGAGACTTGGCGGCATTGCCAAATGGTAAGCTACAACCCCAATTCGTTCTAGAATTTCAAAGGGTCTGATGTACCTAGGAATCAATTTACCATTCTTACTGAAACGTATAAATCCCTTCCATGGAGGTACCTTCAAGAAAAAATGATCTCCTACCTGAAATTCCAAATCCTTCCTTCGGTTGTCAGCAAAGCTCTTCTGCCTACTTTGAGCTATTTTGATGTGGTTTTGGATTACCTTCACCTTTTCCATCGTTTCCTCCACCATTTCTAGGTCTACAAGTTTGCTTTCACTAATTTCATCCCAACAGGTTGGTGTGAGACATCTCTTTTTGTATAACGTTTTTTAGGGTGCCATATGAATACTTGAATTGAAGATATTGTTATAGAAAAATTCTACCAGAGGTAAATATTGATCCCACATACCCTGAAAGTCAAGTGAGCATGATCTCAACATGTCTTCTAAGGTTTGAATAGTTCATTCTGATTGTCCATCTGTTTGAGGGTGGTAAGCAGTGCTCAAACGAAGTTCAGTATCCAAGGCCTTCTGAAGACTTTTCCAAAATCTTGATGTAAAATAGGGATCACGATCCAAGAAAATCTATAGGGGTACTCCATGAAGTCTCACAAATTCATTAATATATAGTCTTGCTAGACGTTCAAGTGGTAAATCCTACCTTATAGCAAGGAAATGTGCTGACTTGGTAAGATGATCAACAATGACTCATATTGCATCGTTCCTTCTAGGAGTCTTTGGTAATCCCATGACAAAGTCCATCGTGATGTTATCCCATTTCCACTGAGTTATGGGAAGAGGTTGAAATACTTTACCAGGATGTTTCCTTCCTGCTTTTACTTGTTGACAAACCATACATTTTGACACAAAATCAGCAATCTCCCTCTTCATGTTGTCCCACCAAAAATGTTCCTTCAAATCTCTATACATTTTGGTGCTCCCAGGGTGTATAGAGAAATTGGAACTATGAGCATCATCCAACAATTCCCTTTTTAGATCAGGTATATCGGGAACACAAAGTCTCTTCCCAAACTTCAAAATTCTATCTTCATACACAAAGTCACTCAATTTCCCATCATTCATAGCTTTAATCTTCCTTTGTAACTTTTCATCACCGGTCTGAGAACTCTTTATCCTTTCTAGTAAAGATGGTTTGGCAACCATTTGAAAAAGCATTGATGTTTCACCTTCCATGGTGATTCCCATATCCATCTTTACTAGATCCATGTATATAGGATCCTTTTCAACTCTCATCTTATTCAAAACTCCAGGATCCTTTCTACTCAAAGCGTCTACCACCTTATTTTTCTTCCCCGGGTGGTAGTGTATCGTGCAATCATAATCCTTGAGTAGTTCAAGCCATCTCCTTTGCCTCATGTTGAGTTCTTTTTGTGATAAAATATACTTCAAACTCTTATGATCAGTATATATCTCACATTTTTTACCATAGAGATAATGTCTCCATATCTTCAAGGAATAGATTACAGTAGCTAACTCGAGATCATGAGTAGGATAGTTTTGCTAATGAATTTTTAGCTGTCGTGATGTATATGCAATAACCCTATCATTCTGCATAAAGACACAACCAAGTCCTTTCTTCGATGCATCACTATAAATAACAAACCCATCATTCCCTGATGGTAGAGTCAATATATGAGAATTTAATAATATTCTATTCAGTTTTTCAAAAAACATTTCACACTCTTTTGTCCAAAAAAATTTAACCCCTTTACGTGTGAGCTTTGTTAATGGGTTAGCCAACTGAGAAAAATTCTGGATGAAACGTCGATAATAACCTGCCAAACCAATAAAACTGCATACCTTAGTTATACTCCTCGGTGCTGGACATTATTGGATTTCCTTGGTCTTAGAAGGATCAACGGAAATTCCATCCTTAGAGACAATATGGCCAAGAAAAGAAATCTCATGAAGCCAGAATTCACACTTACTAAACTTCCCATATAATTCATGTCTTCTAAGAGTCTTCAGGATAATGCACAAGTAATTTTTGTGATCTTTGTAGCTTTTGGAGTATAACAAGATATCATCAATAAATACCACCACAAAATAATCGAGATATTCCTTGAAAACTCTATTCATTAGATCCATGAATACAGAGGGTGCATTAGTCAATCCAAAAGGCATTACTGTAAACTCGTAATGCTCATACCTGGTTTGAAATGCTATCTTCAGAATGTCTTCCTTCTTCACACATAACCGATGGTATCCAGATCGAAGGTCAATCTTTGAAAAGTATTAAGCTCAATGCAGTTGGTCAATTAAATCATCAATGCGAGGTAGGGGATACTTGTTCTTTATTTTTATAGCATTGATCTCCCTGTAGTCAATGCACAACCTCATAGATTCATCTTTCTTCTTAACAAAAGGACAGGGGCTCCCCATGGAGAAACACTAGGGTGAATAAATCCCTTATTACTCAATTTCTCCAGTTTTTTCTTTAGTTCAACTAATTCTACAGTGGCCATTCTATAAGGGTCTTTGATATAGTCCTTGATCCAGGAATTAAATCAATGGAAAACTCAACTTCTCATTCTGGAGGATGTCCAGGTAAATCTTCCGGAAACACATCTACATATTCTTTCATAATAAGTACATCCTATATTTGAAAATTCCTTTCCTCACCCATAATAATTTAATTCTATTCCTCCCCAATAATTTAATTTAGTTGAGTTACTGATGGTGGATCTAGATAAGAATTTGGTGGTGACGATTCTGCTCTAAAAATAAGGTGTTCTTTATTATCATCATCAAAAATTGTAACCTCCTTCTTCTTACAATAAATATTCACATCATGGTCTGAAAGACAATCCATACCAAATATTATATCAAAATCAATCATAGGTATGACAATGAGATCAGCAGATAAAGAACATTTATGTGCTCTAATGGGGACTCATTCACAAAACTTTGTTGCAATGATACTTCCCTTTGGAGTTTTGACTGAAAAATCTCTTGTTAAATCAAATTAGAAATATCTAATTTTCATAGAAAAGTGGAAAGATATGAAACAATGCGATGATACAGAATCAAATAATGAATTTTTTAAACATGAGGAAACCATTAAATTACCTGCCACCACGTCTTTCAGAGCTTCTACCTCAGTAGTAGTGATAGCATAAGATTGGACTTGATCCATTGGCCTTTTCTCAGGCAACTTCTCGTGACGCTTAGGACATTAATTTGCATAATATCCCATCTCTCTACAATTATAGCATTCCACATTGATAACAACTCTCTTTCCCTTGAAATTATGATCTTGGTGGCCTTTTTCACCACACTGGTAACAGACTCTCATTCCTTTTAGGCATGTACCAGGGTGTTTCTTCCCACATTTACTGCAGGATAGATTTTCAACTTTTCCTCTCTTCCCCTTATTTACATTTCCAGATTGATAAGTATATCTCTTCTTCTCTTGATTTTCTTTAAAGTCATAAGACTTAGAGAATTCCTTTTACGTCTTGATAACACATGATACAATATCTTCGTACGATGAGAAGGTTTTCGAGACTAATGATCGATGGAGAAATGGTTTTAACCCATAAAATAAATGATCAATCTTACTACTTGGGTTACGTATATAATCAGCAGCATGCCTCGCTAACCTTGTAAAGTTAGCCTCATACTTTGTGACATTCTCATCTTCTTTCTTCATCAGACACATAAATTGCCTTTCAATATCTGCTCGATGGTCTCGAGGAAAGTATTTTTCTAAGAAAATATCTTTGAACTCCCTCCATTCCATATCTGATACTTCATCATCTTCCTTCGTGTTTTGTATCAATGACCACCATTGATCAGCATCTCCAGTGAGGCAGTAAACTGCCATGATATATTTTTCCCTTTCAATACTCCCCAAGGCATGGAATATTTTCTCTAAATAATTTATCCATTGCTCAGCTACTAAGGGATTTGTACCCCCATTGGATGTTGGTGGTTTTTGCCTCATGAAGCGATCTAACATTGATCCTCCACGCTGTGGATTAGGGTGCTCCATACGGGTAAGGTTATTATTCATAACTTGAGTGAGTTGTCCGAGTATGGTGATTAGCTGTTCAACACTAGTTGCATCACTAGATCCACTATAATTATATTTAGCAAGAGGGAAATCCATACATGGAGTGCGTTCATTGATATAGTTTCTATTCCTTCCACTAGGCACCATTTCTAAACAATATCATAAACTAGATTAGTTTATGAATAGAAATACATAATTCCAAACTTGCAAAACAATTAACATAGATTCAACAGATTATGAATATAATCCATAATCATAAAAATGTTTTTTTTGATGAAGTATATACTCATAAATCCTTCATAATGGTTTGTAAAGAAAATGAGAATAATCCTAAGCATATCCCCTGGGAGTGTCGTAACCAAGAGTGCAGTAAGGCCCGTTGTCATGCACTAGTTCCCATTAAAGTCTAGCTTAAAGCGGTGTTTTCAGGTTTTACCCCTAGGCACATCTGTGCCAGAGCCGCCTCTACCTACTTGTATCTAGACAGGGTTGTATTTCTCAGAAAACTCACAAAATCTCTAAAATACCAAAATTCTAGGAAGTTCATCTATAATAATCCTCAAAGTCCATCTTAGGTCTATGGGCTCTAATCAGAGTTGATCTAAATCTAGCTTCCAAGGCTGGTACTAAACTTCCTCTGATACCAACTGTAACACCCTGACCCTAGTTACCCAGAGTTGGTGAATTATTATATATCATTGGCATGATTACAAGAAAGATCAAATCTCGAAAGATCAATAAATTTAGTATCCTTGGAAACACTAGATATATTCATAAGTCTTACATTACATCATAAAAATGAAAACTACAACAACATAGTCTGCATTGTCCACACTCATATCCCCACATACTATCCCTGCAGGTCATTCATAAAATACTTCTTCACATTCTGGGAAAAATAAAACATTGAAAGGGGTGAGCTCAGATACTCAGTAAGGATAACAATATAGTAGAAACTTTCATAAATAAACATAAACATTTAAGGCAATGTATAACTAAAACAAAATCCTTTTAAACTTTAACTTCAAAATAATATGGAAAAGATAAAATGAAATAATTCCATTTAATTATTCACATGGATATTCTACTAGTCTAATAATTACATGCAATATCAATAACCACTTTCATAATAACGGAATGCATAATGCCAGACCATCATAACCACATAGCCAAGGCATCGTGCCAAGACTACAAATAAGATTTTGTCAAGGCCTCTTTCCAAGACACTATTTTGTATCATGAGACCTACCGATGCATCGAGGAGCTATAGAGGGCTCCACCCGTCACTTATTAAGTCCAATTCATTCCTCATATGAACATGTTTAAACAATACATAAACATTCGTATTAAAACTAGAATAAAAAATGTCAATACTTTCTCCATAAACCATGAATGGTATAAAAATAACACATCCATCATCAATCATATCACAAAACCTTCACTACAATATTTAAGTTTTGTATCATAATAAATAAACTTCAAATAAACTTTAAATCCATTAAAGGATGTTGACATAGATGAAAATTAAAACTATTTGAGAGAAATATCTCTTTTTTTGAAATCATTTTAAAGTCACATAATTCTATAGAAAACCATTATTTTGAAAATATTATTATAAGCTTGAAAGGGAATCTTCAAAGGTGTAAAATGGTGGAGAATAACCACACCCGTCGTATAAGTTAAAAAAAAGACATTCTTACCTTAATTCTGTTGAAAAGGTTAAAAAGGACCTTGTTTGGAAAACGACGGAAAGATTCCTTTATAAACTTCTTATAAAAAGTCAATAAAGGGTATAAATGACTTTAAACCATATTCTTTAAAATATTAAGAATTTTTTGAAATACATTTTTAAGAAACATATATGTGGATGATAAAGAGGTCCCAGTAGATAATTACGTATAAACAACCTCGGATAATGAAGAGATTGTGAAATAAACCCTTACCAATTTGGTAACTTAAGAAACATACACCCCATGAAAGATGTATCATACAATTAATATGTAAATACACATAAATTAAAGTGTATTACATAAAGAATACATTTATGGGCAATACATACACCACACAAAAGGTAATAGTGGCAATATGGCATGAATCTCACTGGAATAAGGAGTGAGAAGAAAACCCCTTACCTTGTACTTTTCCTTGGTTGAAGGTAGGTTAAACTAATGTATAATGGTGAAATAATTGTGATTAAATTATAAAATAATCATATATATTAATATGATATCATATATGATCTTTTAACATTCGGTTTTTAATAAAATCTTAGTATTATCGTCGTTTTGGGTGTTAACTTACCCGTTTTCTTTTATATGTTTTGTTACATAAGCCGTATTTTTTTATGGATAGGTTGTATCATATTCATATCCAGAATGATATTAAGTCTTTAAACATTATTTTTAACCATCAAATGAAAATTATTCTATAATGGATACGATGGGGAATAAATCTCATCGCGTTCGTGGAGACGGTAATCCGTACGTACGCACGAGCGACAATATCATTGTTTTGATATTAAAATAATATATAATTGGATGGTAAATCATATAGACAGAATCATTATAATATTATATTTATTATTTACATTAATTATACATCATTATTATACCCATCTAAATAATAATATATTGAATAACAATTACACCACAACGTGGAGACGGTAGGCCGTACGTACGCACATATGGTGACATGTCATTCAAGGGATGGATAGAATAATGAATTTGTTTTTACATAATTATAAAAAAATCACATTATATAGAAGATACTGGAGTTATTATTTTATAATGGAAATAACAAGGAAAGAAGAAGTTGAAGAAGAAAGGAACTTTAAAGAGGGTGGTGAAGACGTTACCTCTTCTTCGGGTTCTTCCTTTTGATTTGATCAAAAGAGCTCCTTAGGTTGGCTTTAAGATAAAACTAAGGCCTCCAGGATGAAGCTAGGGAATTTGAGAGGATATTTGGGCAGATTTTGGCTAAGACAAATGTCTTTGAAGGTGTGAATTAATGAGAAGGGGGAGTGCCCTTTTATAAGAGGGGTGAGGGGCTCTTTAGGAAAAACTTAAAGTAATATTTTATAATAAAAGCATATTCAGTTTATAATGGATACAAAGTAGATTATTCAAAGTCTAAGGTTGGGATGGGTCGAAATCCTTTCAACCAATAGATTTTAGATAGGTTTGGGTCATTATATTAACCTTATCTTTTATTTTTAACTCTTAGTTAATTAGTTTGACACTTACCATGTCACTTTGTATTTTTATATTATATAGTTAATAAATTTACCATATACCTCCAAGCGACCCCCAAGTGGTCCATTAATGATACACCAATAATTATATAAGTCTTATGGCCGAACCTTATATTTTTAGGAATAGAATATAAATTAATAATATAATATTTGTTTTAAAACTCATTTATGTCAATTTGACACTACTCAATAATTGATTTTTGTTAAAGTCTTAAAAACTTTATTAATTCGAACTAAATTCATTTAAGAAATCTAAACATGTCATATTAACCAATAAAATTAGTGTATGTCATTAAAACTTTCAAATTATATTTATTTTAACATTTATAATACTAATTATTTGATTCTTTCATTAATAAGGAAAATACTGCATCATTATTGTGTCATATATATTTTTACTTTTTCAATGTCTAAAAATTATAAATAAAATACCATTATGTAGGAAATATTTTTATATTTATAATGAATATTTATTATAGAAAATATAACATATATAACCCTATGTAATTTTTTTTGCTAAAATATATAAGCTTATGTCATTTTTGTATTTACTTTAACTTAATTAATATAAAGTGTCCCTATCACCTACACGTGGCTCCATGGGGTCCCAAAATCAACCCAAAGATGACCATGGTCGGAAATGTATCCAAAAATAAGTTTATAACACGTTTTAGTCTAATGTATTATTATTATAATATCATTTTTTACCCTTATTTACCGGATTTACCCTTTAACCATTGTCAATAAAATATTTATTGAAGTAATTATTTAAAATGTCTAAAAATAAAAGTTACCTATTTACAAAATTTGGACATCATGATTCCAAATATGGAATCCATTTTTCCAAATTCAAAACACAAAAGTGGCATAAATTAATTTAAAATTACTTCCCGCTGTCAAAACAAAAAGCGTGTTTTTAAGAGATAATAAGTATCAAAAGATTGACACTTGTTTATGTCCGGTTTAAATGTGAAATTATGTCTAATGACCAAAATTGTATTAAATGGTAAAAATATATTCTAAATATACTTTAAAACAACACAAATTAATAACTTATCACTATTAATTATTTTTATTAAAAAAGTTGTTTTTAATTAAATTTTAGTAATTTTCACTATTCATCAAAATATAAAAGTTATCCGAAAAGTACCAAAATTTCACCCTAAGATAAATTCGATATTCCGAATCCAAAAATGAAGTCCATTTTGAGAGATAAAATTTATAAAATTTAAAAAAGTAGGAATTACTATTCATAACGGCTAGTTCGATTGGTTGTGGTGTGTGTTAGAACTCGAAGTTGCGTACAACACAAGCTACTGTATTAATCAAAGAGAAGCGTACGATGGAAGATTGGGGTGTTACATTCTCTCCTCCTTTAAATAATTTCATCCTAGAAATTTATTATAATATTACTGCATAAAAAGACTCGGGTGATTCTTCATTATACGTTCCTCGGGTTCCCATGTTGCCTCTTCCATCTTATGGTTTCTCCATAGAACTTTTACCAGACGAGTCGTCCGGTTTCTCAGCACTTGTTCTCTTGTGTAAAGAATCCTAATGGGCTCTTCGCAATAAGATTTATCGGGTTCTAGTTCTAATTCCTCATAGGTGAGTACATGCGTTGGGTCAAACATGTATTTTCTCAACAGTGATATGTGGAACACATCGTGAACTTTGGAGAGACTTGGCGGCATTGCCAAATGGTAAGCTACAACCCCAATTCGTTCTAGAATTTCAAAGGGTCCGATGTACCTAGGAATAAATTTACCCTTCTTACTAAAACGTATAACTCCCTTCTATGGAGATACCTTCACGAAAAAATGATCTCCTACCTGAAATTCCAAATCCTTCATTCGGTTGTCAACATAGCTCTTTTGCCTACTTTGAGCTATTTTGATGTGGTTTTGGATTACCTTCACCTTTTCCATCATTTCCTCCACCAATTCTGGGCCTAGAAGTTTTCTTTCACCAACATCATCCTAACAGGTTGGTGTGCAACATCTCTTTCTGTATAACGCTTCTTATGGTGCCATATGAATACTTGAATGGAAGCTATTGTTATAGGAAAATTCTACCAGAGGTTAATATTGATCCCACATACCTTGAAAGTCAAGTGAGCATGATCTCAACATGTCTTGTAAGGTTTGAATATTTCGTTCTGATTGCCCATCTGTTTGAGGGTGGTAAGCTGTGCTCAAACGAAGTTCAGTATCTAAGGCCTTCTAAATACTTTTCCAGAATCTTGATGTAAAACGGGGATCACGATCCAAGACAATCTATAGGGGTACTCCATGATGTCTCACAACTTAATTAATATATAGTCTTGCTAGACATTCAAGTGGTAAATCCTCCCTTATAGAAAGGAAATGGGCTGACTTGGTAAGATGATCAGCAATGACCCATATTGTATCATTCCTTCTAGGAGTCTTTGGTAGTCCCATGACAAAGTCCATCGTGATATTATCCCATTTCCACTGAGGTATGGGAGGAGGTTGAAATACTTTAACAGGCTGTTTCCTTCCTACTTTAACTTGTTGAAAAACCATACATCTTGACACAAAATCAGCAATATCCCTCTTCATGTTGTCCCACAAAAAACTTTCCTTCAAATCTCTATACAATTTAGTGCTCCCAGGGTGTATAGAGAAATTGGAACTATGAGCATCATCCAACAATTCTCTTTTTAGATCAGGTATATCAGGAACACAAAGTATCTTCCCAAACTTCAAAATTCTATCTTCATACACAAAGTCACTCAATTTCCCATCATTCACAACTTTAATCTTATTTTGTAACTCTTCATCACCAGTATGAGAACTCTTTATCCTTTATAGTAAAGATGGTTTGGAAACCATTTGAAAAAGCATCGATGTTTCACCTTCCAGGGTTATTCCCATATCCATATTTACTAGATCCATGTATATAGGATCCTTTTCAACTCTCATCTTGTTCAAAAATCCATGATCCTTTCTACTCAAAGCCTCTACCACCGTATTTTCCTTCCCCGGGTGGTAGTGTATCGTGCAATAATAATGCTTGAGTAGTTCAAGCCATCGTCTTTGCCTCATGTTGAGTTCTTTTTGTGAAAAAATATACTTCAAACTCTTGTGATCGGTATATATCTCACATTTTTTCCCATAGAGATAATGTATCCATATCTTCAAGGAAAAGATTGCAGCAGCTAACTCGATATCATGAGTAGTATAGTTTTTCTCATGAATTTTTAGCTGTCGTGATGCATAGGCAATAACCCTATCATTCTTCATAAGGACACAACCAAGTCCTTTCTTCGATGCATCACTATAAATAACGAACCCATCATTCCCCGATGGTAGAGTCAATATAGGATAATTGACTAATCTTCTCTTCATTTATTCAAAACATTCTTCACACTCTTTTTTCCAAACAAATTTAACCCCTTTACGCGTGATCTTGGTTAATGGGTTAGCCAACTGAGCAAAATTCTACATGAAACGTCGATAATAACCTGGAAAACCAAAAAAACTGCGTACCTTAGTTATACTCGTCGGTGCTGGCCATTATTGGATTTCCTTGGTCTTAGAAGGATCAACGGAAATTCCATCCTTAGAGACAATACAGACAAAAAAAGAAATCTCTGGAAGCCAGAATTCACACTTACTAAACTTCCCATATAATTCATGACTTCTAAGAGTTTTCAAGATAACGCGCAAGTGATTTTAATGATCTTCATAGATTTTGGAGTATACAAATATATCATCAATAAATACCACCACAAAATCATCGAGACATTCCTTGAAAACTCTATTCATTAGATCCATGAATACAGAGGGTGCATTATTCAATCCAAAAGGCATTACTGTAAACTTGTAATGCCCGTACCTGGTTCAAAATGCTGTCTTCAGAATGTCTTCCTTCTTCACACATAACTGATGGTATCTAGATCGAAGGTCAATCTTTGAAAATTATTGATCTCCATGCAGTTGGTCAAATAAATCATCAATGCGAGGTAGGGTATACTTGTTATTTATTGTTATAGCATTGATCTCCCTGTAGTCAATGCACAACCTCATAGATCCATCTTTCTTCTTAACAAAAAGGACAGGGGCTCCCCATGGAGAAACACTAGGGAGAATAAATCCATTATTACTCAATTCCTCTAGTTTTTTCTTTAGTTAAACTAATTCCACAGTGGCCATTCTATAAGGGTTTTTCGATATAGGCCTTGATCCAGGAATTAAATCAATGAAAAGCTCAACTTCTCGTTCTGGAGGATGTACAGGTAAATCTTCCGGAAACACATCTACATATTCTTTCACAATAGGTAAATACTCTATTTGAACATTCCTTTCCTCACCCATAGTCATTTCATTCTCTTCCTCCCCAATAATTGAATTTAGTTGAGCTATTGGGGGTGGATCTAGATAAGAATTTGGTGGTGACGATTCTGCTTTAAAAATAAGGTGTTCTTTATCATCATCATCATCAAAAATCATAACCACCTTCTTCTTACAATAAATCTTTGCATCATGGTCTGAAAACCAATCCATACCGAGGATTATATCAAACTCAATCATAGGTATGACAATGAGATCAGCGGATAAAGTACATTTATGTGCTCCAATGGGGACTGATTCACAAAACTTTGTTGCAATGATACTTCTCTTTAGAGTTTGACTGACAAATCTCTTGTTAAATAAAATTGGAAATATCTAATTTTCTTAGAAAACTGGGAATATATGAAACAATGTGTTGATCCAGAATCAAATAATTCCTGTGCAAAACTTGAGGAAACCACTAAATTACCTGCCACCATGTCTTTCGGAGCTTCTACCTCAGTAGTAGTGATAGCATAAGCTTGGCCTTGATCCCTTGGCCTTTTCTAAGGCAAGTTCCCCTAACTCTTAGGACATTCATTTATATAATGTCCCATCTCTCTACAATTATAGTATTCCACGTTGACAACAACTCTCTTTCCCTTGCAATCATGAGCTTGGTGGCCTTTTTCACCACACTTGTAACAGACTCTCATTCCTTTTAGGAAAGTACCAGGGTGTTTCTTCCCACATTTACTATAGGATGGATATTCAAATTTTTTCTTCTTCCCCTTATTTCCATTTCTAGATTGATCAGTAGATCTCTTCGTCTCTTTCTTTTCTTTAAAGTCATAAGACTTACAGAATTTATTTTCCGTCTTGATAGAACACGAGACAATATCTTCGTACGATGAGAAGGTTTGGGAGACTAATGCTTGACGGAAAATAGTTTTAACCCATCAAAGAAATGATAAATATTACTCCTTGGGTTACGTATATAATCATCAACATGCCTCGCTAACCTTGTAAAGTTAGCCTTATACTTTACGACATTCTCATCTTCTTTCTGCCTCAGACTCAGAAATTGCCTTTCCATATCTGATCAATGGTCTCAAGGAAAGTATTTCTCTAAGAATAGCTCTTTCAACTCCCACCATTCCATATCTTATACTTCATCATCTTCCTTCGTGTTTTGTATCAATGACCACCATTGATCAGCATCTTCAGTGAGGCGGTAAACTGCCATGATAACTTTTTCTCTTTCACTACTCCCCAAGGCATGAAATATTTTCTCTAAAGAATTTATCCATTGCTCAGCTACTACGGGATTTGTAATCCCATTGGATGTTGGTGTTTGTTGCCTCATGAAGCGATCTAACATTGATCCTCCATGCTGCAGATCTGGGTGCTCCATACGGGTAAGGTTATTATTCATAACCTGAGTGTGTTGTCCCAGTATGGTGATTAGCTATTCAGCACCAGTTGCATCACTAGCTCCACTATAATTATCCTGAGCAGGAGGGAAATCCCTACATGGAGTGCGTGCATTGATACAATTTTCATTCCTTCCACTAGGCTCCATTTATAAACAATATCATAAACTAGATTAGTTTATTAATAGAAATACATAATTCCAAACTTGAAAAACACTTAACATAGATTCAACAGTTTATGGATATAATCCATAATCATAAAAATGTTTTCTTTGAGGAAGTATATACTCATAAACCCTTTATAATGATTTGTAAAGAAAATGTGAATAATCCTAAGCATATCCCCCAGGAGTGTCGTAACCAAGAGTGCAGCAAGACCCGTTTTCGTGCACCAGTTCCCATTTGAGTCTAGCTCAAAGTGTTGTTTTCGGGTTTTACCCCTAGGTACATCTGTGACAGAGCCACCTCTACCTGCTCGTGTCCAGACATGGATGTATTGCTTGGAAAACTCACAAAATCTCTACAATACCAAAATTCTAGGAAGTCCTTCTATACTAATCCTCAAAGTCCATCTTAGGTCTATGTTCTCTAATCAGAGTTTATCTAAATCTAGCTTCCAAGGTTTGTACTAAACTTCCTCTGATACCAACTGTAACACCCCAACCCCAGTTACCTAGAGTCAGTGCATTATTACATAACATTAGGATGATCACAAGAAAGATCAAATCTTGAAATATCGATTAGTTTAGTAGCCTTGGAAACACTGGATATATTCATAAGTCTGACATTACATCATAAAAATGAAAACTACGACAACATAGTCTCCATAGTCCACACTCATATCCCCACATACTATCCCTGCAGGTCATTCATAAATTACTTCTTCACATCCTGGGAAAAATAAAACATTGAAATGGGTGAGCTCAGATGCTCAGTAAGGATAACAATATAGCATAAGCTTTCATAAATAAACATAAACATTTAAGGCAATGTATAACTAAAACAAAAGCCTTTTAAACTTTAACTTCATCATAATATGGAAAAGATAAAATGAAATAATTCAATTTACTTATTCACATTGATATTATACTAGTCGAATAATCACATGCAATATCAACAACTGCTTTCATTATGACGGAATGCATAATGCCAGACTATCATAACCATGTAGCCAAGGCCTCGTGCCAAGACTACAAATAAGATTTTTTCAAGGACTCGTTCCAAGACACTAGTTTGTATCATGAGACCTACCGATGCATCAAGGAGCTATAGAAGGATCCACCCATCACTTATTAAGTCTAATGCATTCCTCATATGAATAGGTTTAAACAATACATAAACATTCGTATTAAAACTAGAATACAAAATGTCAATACTTTCTCCATAAACCATGAATGGTATAAAAATAAAACATCCACAGTCAATCATATCAAAAAACCTTCAATTCAATATGGATGTTTTGTATCATAATAAATCAGCTTCAAATAAACTTAAAATCCATGAAAGGATGTTGACATAGATGAAAATCAAAACTATTTTAGAGAAATATCTCTTTTTTTTGAAATCATTTAAAAGTCACATAATTATACAGAAAACCTTTATTTTGAAAATATTCTTATAATCTTGTAAGGGAATCTTCAAAGGTGTAAAACGGCAGAGAATAACCACACTTGCCGTATAAGTTAAAAAAAGACATTCTTACCTTAATTCTGTCGAAAAGGTTAAAAATGACCTTGTTTGGAAAACCACGGAAAGATTCCTTTATAAACTTCTTATAAAAAGTCAATCAAGGGTATAAATGAATTTAAACCATATTCTATAAAATAGTAAGAATGTTTTGAAATACATTTTTAAGAAACATGTATGTGGATGATAAAGAGGTCCCAGTAGATAATTACGTATAAACAACCTCAGATAATGAAGAGATTGTGAAATAAACCCTTACCAATTTGGTAACTTACAAAACATACACCCCATGAAAGATGTAACATACAATGAATATGTAAATACACATAAATTAAAGTGTATTACACAAAGAATACAATTTTGGTCAGTACATACACCACACAAAAGGTAATAGTGGAAATATGACATGAATCTCACTGGAATAAGGAGTGAGAAGAAAACCCCTTACCTTGTACTTTTCCTTGGTTGATGGTAGGGTAACATCATGTATAATGGTGAAATAATTGTTATTAAATTATACAATAATCATATATATTAATATGATATCTTATATAATCTTTTAACATTTCTTTGTTAACAAAATCTTAGTATTATCATCGTTTTGGGTGTTAACTTACTCGTTTTCTTTTATATGTTTTGTTACATAAGCCGTGTTTGTTATGGATAGGTTATATCATATTCATATCCAGAATGATATTAAGTATTTAAACATTATTTTTAAGCATCAAATGAATATTATTCTTGAATGGATACGATGAGGAATGAATTTAATCGCGTTCGTGGTGACGGTAATCCGTACGTACGCACGAGCGGCAATATCATTCTTTTGATATTAAAATAATATATAATTGGACGGTATATCATATAGGAAGAATAATTATCATTTTATATTTATTATTTACATGAAGTATACATCATTATTATACCCATCTAAATAATAATATATTGAATAAAAATTACACCACAACGTGGAGATGGTTGGCCATACGTACAAACGTATGGTGACATGTCATTCAAGGGATGGATAGAATAATGAATTTTTTTGTTCCATAATTATAATAACATCACAGTATATAGAAGATACTGGATTTATTATTTTAGAATGAAAATAAAAAGGAAAGAATAAGTTTAAGAAGAAAGGAACTTTAAATTGGGTGGTGAAGACGTTACCTCTTCTTTGGGTTCTTCCTTTTGATTTGATCAAAAGGTCTCCTTAGGCTGGATTTCTGATCCAACTAAGTCCTCTAGGATGAAGTGAGGGAAGTTGGGAGGATATTTGGGCAGAGTTTGGCTATAACACCCCATGCTTCCACGGTATGCTTCTCTATGAATAATACAGTAGCATGTGTTGTACGTAACTTCGATTTCTAACACACACCACAACTAATAAAACTAGCCGTTATGAATAGTAATACCCACTTTTTGAAATTTTATACATTTTATATTTCAAAATGGACTTCATTTTTGGATTCGGAATATCAAAATTAGCCTAGGGTGAAATTTTGGTACTTTTCGAATAACTTTCATATTTTGATGAATAGAGAAAATTACTAAATTTTAATTAAAAACAACTTTTTAAATAAAAATAATTAATAGTGATAAATTATGAATTTGAGTGGTTTTAAAGTATTTTTAGAATATATTTTTACCATTTAATACAATGTTGGTCATTGGACATAATTTCACAATTAAACCGGACATAAAAACGTGTCAATCTTTTGATAGTTATTATATCTTAAAAACACGCTTTTTGTTTTGACAACGGGAATTAATTTTAAATTAATTTCTGCCACTTATGTGTTTTGAATCTGGAAAAATGGATTCCATATTTGGAATCAGGATTTCCAAATTGTATAAACAGGTAACTTTTATTTTAGACATTTTGAACAATTACTTCAGTAAATATTTTATTTACCATGGTTAAAGGGTAAATCCGGTAAATAAGGGTAAAACAATAATATTATAATAATAATAATAAATTACCCTAAAACGTGTCCTAACCTTATTTGTGGATACATGTTCGACCATGAAAATCTTTGGGTTGATTTTGGGACCCCATGGAGCCACCTGTAGGTGATAGAGACACTTTATATTAATTAAGTTAAAGTGAATACAAAAATGACATAAGCTTATATCTTTTAGCAAAAAAACTTTTACATAGGGTTATATATGTTATATTTTCGATTATAAATATTCATTAGAAATAAAAAAATATTTCCTACATAATGGTATTTTATTTATAATTTTTAGACATTGAAAAAGTAAAAATATATATGACATAATAATGATACAGTATTTTCCTTATTAATAAAAGAATCAAATAATTGGTATTATAAATGTTAAAATAAATATAATTTGAAAGTTCTGATGACATAAAAGAATTTTATTGGTTAATATGACATGTTAGGATTGATTAAATTATTATTTTTCGAATTAATAAAGTTTGTAAGACTTTAACAAAAATAAATTATTGAGTAGTGTCAAAATTGACATAAATGAGTTTTTAAAACAAATATTATATTATTAATTTATATTATATTCTTAAAAATATAATTTTCAGCCAAATGACACATATAATTATTGGTATATCATTAATGGACCACTTTGGGGCCTCTTGGATGTATATAGTAAGTTTATTAACTATATAATATAAAAATACAAAGTGACATAGTAAGTGTCAAACTAATTAACTAAGAGTTAAAACTAAAAGATAAGGTTAATATAATGACCCAAACCTGTATAAAATCTATTGGTTGAAATTATTTCGACCCATACCCACCTTATACTTTTAATAATCCACTTTGGATCCTTTAGAAATCGAATATGATTTTATTATAAAATAACACTTTAAGTTTTTCCTAAAGAGCCCCTCACCCCTCTTATAAAAGGGCACTCCCCCTTCTCATTATTTCACACCTTCAAAGCCATTTGGATCTTCCAAAATCTACCCAAATATCCTCCCAAATTCCGTCACTTCATCCTAGAGGCCTTAGTTTGATCAGAAAGCCAACCTAAGGATCCCTTTTGATCAAATCAAAACGAAGAACCCGAGGAAGAGGTAACGTCTTCCCCACCCTCTTTAAAGTTCCTTTATTCTTCCACTTTTTCTTTCTTTGTTATTTCCATTATAAAATAATAACTCCAGTATCCTCTATATACTTTGATGTTAATATAAATATGGTACAACCATATTCAGTTTTCTATCCATCCTTTTAATGACATGTCACCATACGTGTGTACATACGACCTACCGTCTCCACGTCATGGTGTAATTTTTATTCAATATATTATTATTTGGATGGGTGTAATAATGATATTTAATTCATGTAAATAATAAATATAACATGATAATTATTCTGTATATATGATATAACATCCAATTATATATTATTTTAATATCAAAATAATGATATTGTTGCTCGTGCGTACGTATGCACTACCGTCTCCACGAACACGATGAGATTCATTCCCCATCGTATCCATTCAAGACTAAATTTCATTTGAGGAATAAAAATAATTTTTCGAGACATGATAAAATTCTGGATATGAATAAGATACATCCCATCCATAACAAATACGGCTCGCATAACAAATACTATAAAGGAAAACGAATCCGTTAACACCTGAAACGATGATAATACTAAGATATTATAAACAAATCAATGTTAAAAGATCATATATGATATTATATTAATGTAAATTAATCTTGTGTAATTCAATAAAAATTATTTCACCATTATATAGGAGGTTAACCTACCGTCGACCAAGGAAAAAGTACAAAGTAAGGGGTTTCTTATCTCACTTTTAATTCCGTGAGAATTCCATTATTCACCACTTATTTATTGCATGTGGTGTGTGTAATTCCCATGATTGTATTAATTGTGTAATATAATTTAATTTATGGATATCTACATCACCATTGTATGATCATCCTTTCATCGGTGTATTTTTCGTAAGTTACGAAATCGATAAGGGAATTTGAAATTTCCACTCATTCGGCTTTACGCATACTTCATTGATTATTTTACTCCAAGATTATGTGTGGAATCACTATTCATTTGATTATGTCATAATTTATACTCCCCTTCTGTGGATATACTTTTTATACACATAATCACTCCATTGATAAATTCTCAAGTCATCGATTTGAACTTGATAAGAGTAATTTTAACTCAATCTCCATTTGTTGAGTTAAATATCCAATTCATTGGTTTTGTTTTTACAAGAATATGTGTGAATGTCCTATGATTTTTTTACAATGAATATACCATAATATTGAGTGTATTTATATTTTTCACACATAATTATGTCATTGATTTATCCTTAACCTAAGGATATGGTCTTTATAAGATAATTCATCTCAATTTACATTCCATTGAGACTTCTTTGTTGTTATACACCAAATCACTTTTATATGGTGTATATAATGTACTTTCACATAGTATATCATGAATACCTTTATTATCATGATATTAAAAAGTTTTTATTACCTCAATTATTTGTATTCAAGTGTCTCTCTTTTGGTTAGTAACTCTAAATAAAATATCATTTTAAAATGTTTTAAAGATTTATTATTCTAAATATTTCTCATTAATGTCCATGTTTTAAAAATGGTTTTAAGGATTTATTTATATGGACATTAATGTTTTAAAATTAAAATTAATTTTCAAAGTTTCAAAGTGGTATGGGACACTTTGATTCAAAAATCTATTTAAAATGGCTTCTTGATAAATAGTAATACTTTTAAATGTTTTCAAGAAAAATGGGGATATTTCTCTCAAATAGTTTTGATGATTATTTTCATCTATGTCAATATCATTCATTATTCTTGATTGAGGTTAATCTGTTACAATACAATCTTCCATATTGTATTAAATGAGTTTTGTTTGATTTTGGATGTGCTATTTTTATACCATTCATGGTTTGTGGTTAAAGTATTGACATTTCGTATACTAGTTTTAATATGAATGTTTATGTAATGTTTCAAAATTTTCATATGAGAAATGAATTGGACTTAGTAAGTGACAGGTGGAGCCCGCTATAGCTCCTTGATGTATCGGTAGGTCTCATGAGACAAACTAGTGTCTTGGCACGAGGCCTTGACAAAATCTTATTTGTAGTCTTAGCACAAGGCCTTGGCTACGTGGTTATGATAGTCTGACATTATGCATTCCATCATTATGAAAGTGGTTATTGATTTTGCATGTGATTATTAGACTAGTAGAATATCCATGTGAATAAGTAAATGGCATTATTTCATTTTATCTTTTCCATATTATGCTCAAGTTCAAGTTTAAAAGGCTTTTGTTTTAGTTATACATTGCCTTAAGTGTTTATGCTTATCTATGAAAGCTTCTGCTATATTGTTATCATTACTGAGCATCTGAGCTCACCCCTTTCAATGTTTTATTTTTCCCAGGATGTGAAGAAGTAATTTATGAATGACCTACAGGGATAGTATTAGGGGATATGAAGACAAGATGTTGTTGTAGTTTTTTTACCTTATGATGTAATGTAAGGCTTTTGAATATATCTAGTGTTTCCAAGACTACTAAACTAATCGGTCTTTTGAGACTTTATACTTTGTGATCATGCCAATGTTATGTAATAATGCACCGACTCTGGGTAACTGGGGTTGGGGTGTTACATTGGTCAAGCCAAATGGCTTTGAAGGTGTGAATTAATGAGAAGGGGAGTGCCCTTTTATAAGAGGGGTGAGGGGCTCTTTAGGAAAAACTTAATGTAATATTTTATAATAAAATCATATTCGGTTTCAAATGGATCCAAAGTGGATTATTCAAAGTCTAAGGTGGGTATGGATTAAAATCATTTCAACCAATAGATTTTAGATAGGTTTGGGTCATTATATTAACCATATCTTTTAGTTTTAACTCTTAGTTAATTAGTTTGACACTTACCATGTCACTTTGTATTTTTATATTATATAGTTAATAAACTTACTATATACCTCAAAGTGACCCCCAAGTGGTCCATTAATGATACACCGATAATTATATAAGTACTATGTCCAAACCTTAGATTTATATGAATAGAATATAAATTAATAATATAATATTTGTTTTAAAACTCATTTATGTCATTTTTGACACTACTCAATAATTGATTTTTGTTAAAGTCTTAAAAACATTATTAATTCAAACCAAATTCCTATAAGCAATATAAACATGTCATATTAACCAATAAAATTCTTGTATGTCATCAAAACTTTCAAATTATATTTATTTAAACATTTATAATACCAATTATTTGATTCTTTCATTAATAAGGAAAATACGACATCATTATTGTGTCATATATATTTTTACTTTTTCAATGTCTAAAAATTATAAATAAAATACCATTATGTAGGAAATATTTTTATTTTTCTAATTAATATTTATAATCGAAAATATAACATATATAACCCTATGTAAAAATTGTTTTGCTAAAAGATATAAGCTTATGTCATTTTTGTATTTACTTTAACTTAATTAATATAAAGTGTCCCTATCACCTACAAGTGGATCCATGGGGTCCCAAAATCGACCCAAAGATGCCCATGGTTAGAAATCTATCCACAAATAAGGTTAGGACACGTTTTAGGGTAATTTATTATTATTATAATATTATTTGTTTACCCTTATTTACCGGATTTACCCTTTAACCATGGTAAATAAAATATTTACCGAAGTAATTAGTTAAAATGTCTAAAAATAAAATTTACCTATTTAAAAAATTTGGATATCATGATTCCAAATATGGAATCAATTTTTCCAAATTCAAAACACAAAAGTGGCATAAATTAATTTAAAATTAATTCCCGCTGTCAAAACAAAAAACGTATTTTTAAGAGATAATGAGTATCAAAAGATTGACACTTGTTTTTGTCTTAAATGTGAAATTATGTCCAATGACCCACATTGTATTAAATAGTAAAAATATATTCTAAATATACTTTAAAAACACTCAAATTCATAATTTATCACTATTAATTATTTTGATTAAAAAATTTGTTTTTAAATAAAATTTAGTAATTTTCACTATTCATCAAAATATAAAAGTTATCCAAAAAGTACCAAAATTTCACCCTAGGATAAATTTGATATTTCGAATCCAAAAATGAAGTCCATTTTGAGAGTTAAAATTTATAAAATTTAAAAAAGTAGGTATTACTATTCATAACGGCAAGTTCGATTGGTTGTGGTGTGTGTTAGAACCCGAAGTTGCGTACAACACACACTACAGTATTAATCAAAGAGAAGCGCACCGTGGAAGCTTGGGGTGTTACATATAAGACCTTCTAGAACCCTGAAGTGAAACATGAATCACAATCTGAAAATATATTATGTGGCACCCATTCCAAACTGAATATCTCTCACACATTCAAAACACTCATCTTCTCAACCATGAAATTATTTTGTTTATCTAAAAAGATTGAAAACATTGTAATTTGATCCAAAAAAACCTAGATAGTATCATTTTTCCTTGGTTTATCTAGAATAATCTCCAGAATATACATTGTAACATCTACCCATATCCACTCTGGAATGGGTAGCGACTGATTGAAACCTCTACATCATTGATGCTCTTCTATCACTTGCTGGAAAGTGTAGCATCCTGTCAAAAACCCTTCTATATCCTTTTCCATGCCCAACCACCAAAACTATCATCGAATATCACGATACATTTTGGTCACAGCTAGAAGTACTTCCCACTTTGAGGAATGAAATTACTGCATGATCTCCTTTTACATACTTGTAGGCACAACAACATGATTACTAAAATAGATTATCTCATCTTCATCTATTCTTATATGTGAAGTTGACTCACCACCTTCTTGGATATACCTCACAAATAAGGATTATGGTTCCTGACACTGCATATCTCTGATCTGTATCTACATCATTGAGTCCACTGCAACTAATACAAGAGTTATCTATTCTTAGTTATCCTCAACCACCACATGAATCTCATCCAGAAACCCCATCATCATATAATTAGTACAAGTATCCAACACTATCTATGTATAATACATCCTGCTTAAGTCATCAAAAAAACATATTCTATTTCCAAGCATATATGCAATCTCAAAATCAAAATACAGCATGTATTCCACATATCTCCGCTACCAATGATTCAAATCTCTTTGAAAAAATTTGTACTTTAGGATCTTTTGATTTGTGAACACCAAAAACATTTCACCTATATGATAGTGTCTCCAACAATTAAGAGCTTAAATCATTGTCGTTATCTCAAGATCGTGTTTAGGGTTATTCCATTTATGTGGTCTCATCTATCGAGACATATACGTAAAAAATCTATCTCCCTGCATCAACACAACTCCATGTTTGATTCCTGAAGCATCTCAATATACTATATACTACCAAACTAGATCAAGTAGGATCAATATTGGTGTGGATTTTAAATTCTTCTACATATCTTGGAAGCCATTATCACAAGCTTTTGTCCATTCAAACTTTACCCCCATCTTAGTCAGGCCTGAAAGCATTGATTCCAAATGGGAAATTTCATGGATAGTTCTCTGATAATATCAAGATAAACCCATTAATCTATGAATATTGAATAAGCCCAATGACATAACTTCCTCTAAGATGATGTTTCCTAAGAAGTTCACTAGATCGATCCAAAATGGACACTTTGATAGGTTGAACTATATATAAGGCTCTCCTTGTGTACATTGGATGATTTCAGGAATATAGTGATCCTAGAGAAAATGATAGTCTTTTATTTGGAGAGAACATCCCTTGAAAAAATAGATGTCCCTAGACTATATGCTCAAAAGTGTATTTATATTCATAACTCCACTTATGAACTTAACCACTAGTCTCAAACCATTTACATGTTTTGTAGATACAAATCAAAGATAAAAACTAGTATCAAATAAGAAACTAGATAATGTGGAAGCTATAAGAATTGTACTTATCATTGTTTATGGTCTATCCTTTCTATTCACAAGTGTAGGTTATACTCTATGTTTCTATCCTACCCCTATCCATTGTGATATTGTGTGACTCCCCAGAGTCAAACCACTCTGCTGATATGGGTTCTCTTTCCCAGAATCACCACATCCTATGTCTCTACATCCTTAGTTAGTGGAAATCCGGCTTCCAACCTGATGTGGTGTAGAAGATACCCTTCCCACATTATAACCCAATCTAGTTTCACCCTCCCTGAACTTCTATCTCTGAATCATAATTTTTTTTTTCAGATGTCCCATCTTTCCAAAAGATCGGAACTCTACTGGTGGATGTGGACAATCACTTTGATAATGGAACATCCTAACACATTGACAACAGATCACTCTTATAAGGTCATGAACAATCTACCCTCTTGTTTGTGTACTATTCTCTCCACTACTCTTACTAAAGTTGTCCTAGCAGTGCTTTGTTCTCTCAAAAACAACATCTCTTGGCCATCTAGTTTGAGATGTTTTTCTATCATTACTTGCCTCTTTCAGGCTCCCCATAGCAACAAAAGACTGATCCCCCACTTTAGAAAACTTATTTAAACAAAAAAGGATAACTTGGGACATCACACTTAAGTCAATCCTAAAGCAATATCATCATAAATGTATCATCTATATCCAATTCTAGAGAAAATTGTTGCAGGTCTCTAAAGCATCCAACATAATCCATAATGGACATGTTCTCTTATGTCAGCTGCATGATTTCTTCTGATATCCCATGTCTCAATAACTATGGACATAAGTTATCTAAGAACCTCTCTAAGAAACTCGTCCATAGCATGTCATCATCATATACAATATATCCATGAATATACTACCATTAATTCTCTGATCTTTAGAGCATATAAGCCCCCAACTTGATCGTCCTTTTAGTAGGAGTATCTAAATGGTCATATGTCATCTTTGTGGAATGAACATAGAACTCATCTCTTTCGTGTCCACACTCTCAAGTGAAATTCAGTGGGTTCGATAACTTGAACTCTCTCATTAGCTTAGACATGCTTTTCAAAACCCACCCTGGGTCACATTATATGAATTACATGAATCTATCGATGTTCTATCAGAACTTCTCCCCTTTTTATCACCCAACACTATCGATGCCTCAGGTTCCACCACTAGAAGATTGTCTACTACTTAGTCCTCCAATCACCCTCTCAACAAGCATCATTATAGAGGAATAACACTATAATTCAAAAAACTCACCTTAGGAAATAATTTAAAAAATTAAAACATTTACATTATGGGGAAAACAACATGTCCCAAAATTATTTTCCCCACATCTCACCAAATAGTAAAACCGAGGCACTTACACTTCCCTTAACCATCCAACACCTAGGTCTTGGTTATAAGGCTAAACAGATTCTCATATTTCTAGTTTCTCATTTAGACACCCATTTCTTCACATTATTACATCATTTTTCCATTTTTCGATTTCATATTATGCACCATTTAGAATTCAATTTCACAAGACAAGAAAACAGTTCACATTCAACAACATACTAGAAATCCATTTTCTCATGTGTGTCCAAAATGATGAATGTCAGAGAATAATATCGAGTGCCCAAAATGATGCAAGTAAACTCAACTCTTGTTCCATTCTTTCAACGAGTCAATTCACAGAAAATCTCAAAAAAAAATTACATCCCACAACATGTGCATCACTCAAGGTGAAATTACATTCAATTATAACAACAAACTACAATTACAACAATCCAGCATAGAGTACTTGGGTTTTCCCCCATCCATCGATTTTCAAATACTATTCATGAGATCATTACTAATGATTGAATCTCCATAATATCCTATCTAAGATTCTCAAACATTAAGGCAAAATAAAAGAAAAGGAAAACTCCTCTAATACCATTTTTCTATGCCCTAACCCAGGTTCCACATGGCAGGGACCTGAGCGGGTCGGTCTTCTGACCTCAATCATGCATCTCTATATGCAGAAGGCTTCTGACTAGAAGTGAGGGTCTAATATGTCATTCATCAGGATATGATACCCTCTTTGATAAAATTAATACACCAGAAGAAATAATAAAAAATAAGTAAAGAAATATATTTCAATAAACAATATCCATATCTCATAGTAACCAAATAATGAAATACAATATCAAACTGAAACTGAAAAAATTTCATTCAAAAGTATGTGTCCTATGTCGAGATGAAAACTAAAAATAAAGACACCAACGACTCCCAAGACGGTCTCAAAACAAATCATTTTCCTTCAACCAAGCTCCTTCCCCAATCATAAATCTAACATCAAGCCTTTTCCCTTACCCTATCCTGCAACAAAAAATTATATTTGGGTACCGATCACGCATCCCGAGTAGGGTATGAGTACAACTTAGTAGGCCCCCACAAACCATTTATAAAACAATATATAGTAAGATAATAGTGCAATAAGTTATATAAATAAATAATAAAAAATAATAAGTAAACAGTCATCACATTATCAATTAATCATTAACCACATAAACCTCAGGATTTCTTGGGCACCCATATCTCAATACCTGCATCGGCTAGTGTTGGAGTCTGATTGTTCCGTAAGGCATATCTCATGTTTGAATTTACATGTTACCATTTATATTTTCATAAATTAATGGCCATGTTACCATTACATTATTCACAAATTATAATGACAATGTTAAAATTCTCTATTTCACAAATGAATGACCATGTTACCACTCACTTATTCAAACATTAGAACGACCATGTTACCGTTCTCTCTTTCCCAAATGAATGACAATGTTAACATTAATTGGTTAAGAAATTATAACGAACAAGTTACCATTTTATGTATCATAAATTAATGTCCATGTTACCATTAATTAATTCAAAAATTTGAATGATAATGTTAGATTTGATTATTCCTTGGCCGAATGTCCATGTTACCATTCACTAATTTAGAATACATAATCAAATGAGTGTGTTACTATTCATAATAATTGGATAAATTTTCAATGTAACCATTCACCATTTACATATATATAATAACACAAAATTTTACATATTCCTTATCCATCCATTAATTAATTCAATAATTAAATAATCCATTTTTCACAAAATTAAGCTTTAATAATTTAATTTTCCTATTAATTCATTAAAATAAAAATTATGAAATCTCATAATTAATTTACAATTATGTATCCAATTCACTCATCAATATCAAACAATCAATTTCCATAGTTGATTATCCCAAAATACCATAATTTCACTATTTTATAATTAATTAATTTAACAAATTAATTAATTCTATCATGTAATTGAGTTGCCAAAAAAATCTCAAAATTCTATAATTTTCATGTACTAAATAAAAATCATGACTTTGGGATTTGAACATTAGACCACCAAGCTCATTTTTTTGGCAACGCTATGAATTGGAAAAATCCCAAATTTGAAGTGAATCAGTCATGAATGAAATTTAGATCTAAATCATAAATACATGATCAAATAAATCAATGAATAATAATATTAGATCTAGATATAAATCCAAAAATGGGTAAACATCCTTCTTTATAATGAAAGAGGAGCAGAAGAGAGGTATATATCTCAATGAAATGAAAGCATATACCTGGTGGTGAAAATATTCAATTTGCCTCTTGATTCACTATGAAAAGAGGTCCGAAAAGGATGATATCTATCTTGGAGCCTCTAAATCCATAAAAAGGACTATATGGTCGATGGAGGAGGGTTTTAGCTGAAAATATTGATAAAATCATCTGCACTATAGGTTTAAAATTATATGTTGAGAATTTACACGTCATATAACCTAGTTACACATCATAAAATTAATTTTAAATGTCTCCACTGAGAAATCTATCACCTGTGATTTATTTATTTAAAACCCACAAACAATTACATGAAGTTTTATATCCTTACATGATGTGTAAATGTTATGAAATTTTGTTTTATCACATTTTCTATTCAAAGCCTCTCAAACTCTTCTTGAACCCATTTTTAACAAATAACTCATTTATAACCAGAGTCCACTAATTCAAACAATCATTCACCCCTGAAAATTATGTCATTTTCTCCAATAAAGGATCTCTATGTCCAAATGATATTGGGCCATTAAGGTAAAAATGAAATAATCTAAGGGTGAAAATTACTTGAAAATTACATGATCTTACACCTTATACCCCAATGTAATATTCCCCATATTCATGGTAACATCTCAATACCCTAATGGTATGTACCTCTTCAATTGGCCCATGTTGAAAGTAATCAATTCATTACATCCATGTATTCCACATTCCATGAAATCACAATTCTCAATAAAAAATTCTTACCTAAAAACATTTTATCAAATACAAGTTATTCCAAAAACAATTCTGTAATTTTAAAATTGAAAACAAATTGTATTTTTCAAATCCATCCAAAAAATGAAAAATTAAAAATCCACCATCAAATGGGATTTCTATAAATAATCCCATAATAAATTCACAAAAATTTCAATAGAATAATTTAATCAAAACGAATCCTTCAATTTCTATTTCACGTGGAGATGAGAGAGAATATACCGACCTTTCAATGATTGGTGAATACAATGAATGACACTAAGATCATCTAGATCTGGCCTCAAATACACTTCCCATCAATAGATTCAATCATATCACTTATTTATTCCCATATATATATATACATACCAGATCAATGGTTTTGGGAGAGAAGATATAAGTATATATTTGAATAAATTTAAAGAATTATGACTTACCAATGAAACTAGATCTCCAAAGTAATTTGACTTTATAAAATTTTTGTACATGTCAAAAAGAATCTCCAAATGAGAATTGGGAGAAAATGGAATTAGAGATCCTGGGATATTGCAAGACCAATGAGGCTTGAAAAAGTAAAATTATATTCAAACAATAATGTTAAGGCCACTAACTACATGCCACATGGTTAGGTTGAATGGTTTTTCAAACCATTATTGAATCATGCACATTCTACAGAACATGATATTTAGTTGCACGATTTAGAAAAAAATGCACAAAGATTTTGGTTCTACAATATTTGTACAACCCCTCACACTATCGTCTCACAATGTTTCACATATTTTTCACATACTATTTTTTTCTCTATTTCACTATTCTTGGATTCCCCTCAACACTATCATGTTTTTTCCAACTCATCCACCAACCATGAACATTATCGGGGACATCCAAAACATTTTCTAAAGTTTCCTAAAGGTGGTGCATAGTTTCCTCAATACATGCACTAACCTTTCACCACTATAAACACATCCAAAACATATTCAAACCATCCCAAAAATCATAAAATATAACCCATGAATTATACAATCTTAAAACAAAAAAAAGTAGAGTATCCGAAATTGGTGGTGATACAAATAAATTTTTTCAATTTGAAGATTCGTTCAATAGGAAAAGAAAAAAATATCTGTCAATATTAGATGAATAACAATGTATTGAAAGCGAAAGTGAACTGAATTGTTCAAGTGAATTTTATAAGATGAATTAATTGGAAAAATAAATAATGTTGATTTTTTAGAATAATGATTATAATAAGGACAATTAATTGAATATGGTTGAGACAAAATACATGTGGAGGATTGAAATAGATTAATGTATATCCCAAATATAAAAATTTTTAATTAAGAAATTGAGTAAATTACCAAAAACATTAAGGTTTTATGGTTTTTTTCATTCTAAAAATAAATTAATTTGGTAAAGGAGATTGAAAATTAGAATGTATGTATTATATAGTAGAAGAAGATGAATGAATAGATTAATATACATATATAAAAGAGTATAAAAACATGAAATCAATAAAAAAATAACTTGAGAATCATATGAAGTAATTTAAGTAAACCAATGAAATATCTATTTTTAAAATTAGAAGAAATTTAAAAATGTATAAAACTGATTCTAAAATTCATAATGTCCTTATAAGAGAATAATTTTTTAGATAATACCCCTAAAACTTAATAAATCTATTATATATGTCCAATAATAGGTTTCACCTCAACCAGAGTCAGAATTCATATTTTTTATTTAAAATTTAAAATCCATATATTGATTTCCTCTAGAAATGTCAAATAGAGGTAAAACAAAAAATAAATTACATGGGGAAAATATTTTTAAAAATATAAACTATATTTAGGTATAATATTAGAATATCCCAAAACATTATGCACAAAAAATACTATTACTATTTTCAAAAATCAAAAAATATACAAGGTACTATATTTAGCTAGAAAGTAGTATTTGAAGATGATTCATCTTCTATGGATATTTTTAGTGGGGTTGATTATATGGACACACATGGAAAGGAAGTTCTAGATCAAGTAATGACCAAATTGAAAACAGATAATAATAACAATAATTTTGGTTATTATGGGGACAAAATATATTAATATAACAGATGATCACTAAAACAATCATAAGTTTTGTTAGTGTATAATTTTTTTATCAGACCAATTTTGATTAAGATGTGATGATCAAGGTAACGTCAATGAATATTACAACACCATACATCTAAAAAAATATTTATGAAAAATATTACATAAATTTTTTAGAATATAACAAATATAAATTAAATTTATTATACTGTTAAATTTTTATTAAATAATTGTAAAACAAATATCCATAGATATTATAATGTAATTTTTTTGTCCCATATTATAATAAATTTAAATAATTTTAATTTTTTTAAATATAGAAATTTTTTATTTTTGAATGGTTATAATTTATAGATAAAGGGATTTGGATATATCCAAATTGGATTGAATTGGTTGAAGTCTGTGTCAAATGATAAAATCTCCCTTTGAGTTTAGAGTTGATGTGAACCTATTTTATAGTTCTATTTTTTGATTAGAACATTCATAGTAACACATTATGTTGTGGATTAGATGGGTGGATAGTATGTTTGGCTCATTTCATCATTTTATATGGAATTATTTCCTACTATTGGACTCTTTAACATTGTTAAGACATATTCATGAATCTATACCATCAGTATTGGTAACATAATTAGATACCCTAATAAAATTGATTGACTAACACGATCGAATTTAAAAGACACTACAAGTAAGAATTATAGTATCTCTTATTTGATCTATCCATCTAGATACACTATGTTTTTTATACATATAATTAGGAACACTAGAGTTTATTGTCATTTAAGTAGGTGTTGGGATCTTGAAAATGGATGTAGAATTTTTTCTAGAACTAGGATCAAGCCCATAAAATAGGATTCCTATTTATCTTTATAAAGGGAATAAAAACCCACACTCACTATTTTTCTATTTTCCTCCCCTCTCACCCCTAGCGATGAACTTGGCCGACCCAAACTTTCCAAGGGTGGTTCTACTTCGATTCTAAGGCATTTTTGGTGCTATTGGTTGTGGATCGAAGCTCCGGGTAAGGCTAATCCCGTCCTTGTTTCTCTTTTTGGTTTAGGGTTTATATCTTTCCTCCCTCTTGTTCTGAAACCCTAAAACCATATCTTTTGGGTGAGTTTTAGGTTGAAGCTCTAAAGGTTGGTTGGATCGAGGTCTAAGGACTTGATTGAGAGTGCGTTCAACTACGGTTTCGAGGTAGGTGGTCTACAAATGATATCCCATGGTTATTTGGGTATTTGTGCATGTTGAGTTATGATTATTGTTTCTCCTTGATTTTGTTTTGAATAACCTTGGATTGTTTGGAAATAATGATGTTTAAAATGGAAAATGGGAAACCTCACGATCCCCGTGGGGTGTGATGGGATAGACTTGACCTAATTTAGGTCCATTCATGGGATGTGCCAGTTTGTCCCGGGTTTGGGGATTGTTATTAAACAAGTGACCTTGTTGTAATGAATTTTAGAGCCTTGATGAATATGTTGTAATGTTTGGTTGAACTTGGAATATAAGTTAGGTGATGCACCTAGACTTGGTAATAACCTAAAGGTTATATGGAAATGGATGAATGGTTGATTCATGGGAATTATGAACGAGTTAAATGGGTTAATGTGTAACTGATTTAAAGACCATAATGGGATGGATTGTGTGTCTAGTATTGAATGCTTAGTGAGATATGCATAACACATGGGAATTGGGGTGAATGGTTAAATGATGTGAAATGGTAATGTGTTAATGGGTTAAGGCATAATGTGGATTCCCATGCGAGTTATTGTGAATAGTGGTTGCCAAAGGGAAATGGTTTGAATGGTTAATGGTTATATATATATATATATATATATATATATATATATATATATAAGCATGTGCACATGGCTTGGTAGAGTGGGGTATGACTTGAGGCTCTACGCCCAGAGGTCGAGTGAAGACCGAGGCTCCGAACTCCTCCCTAAATGCACGGGTTAGGAATGGGGACTGATGCTCTTTTCTCCTAATGGTTGCATCCAGCCGGACTGAGGCTTTGAGGTGAGGATATGGTTGCATCCACCCGGACTGATGCTTCGAGGTGAGGTTATGGTTGCTATGAGTGAGTTAGTCCTAGTGAGATAGGATTACGATGTGTTTACCCTCTTGCATGTGATTTTTGGCCTTAGACCCATGTAACATAAAGTATGTGATTAACCCATGGAAATGTGATGAAATGGCGAGTAATGATATTTGGTGTGAAATGAATGGTAATGGAAGTGGTAATGGCTTTGGATCTAAACTTGTTAATGGCACCTTAATTAATTTCTTAGAAATGATCATTCAAATTCCTTTTGCATGCACTATCTATTTATACTGGATATTTTGTAGACACCGTTGGTGGTGGCCTGCTGAGTTGTACTCACACCCTGCTCGGGCCGCCGTTGGGTACCCGAGAAGACTTCATGTTTGCAGGTTAGGAGAAGGGAAAGGGTCCCTTCTGGATAGTGAGTGGACATGGGTAACACTTGGTGGAGGATCCAGACTTGGAGTTGGGACTATTTTGGGGATTTTGACCGTTGTCCTTGTTTTGGGATTTTTTTTCACTCATGCACTTGTAGTATAAAATGGCATATTTATTGTTATTTAAAATTGGTTGTTATACATGTTCCATATTTTTGGTTATTGTTTCCGCTATATGGTTATTCTATTGTGGATTACTCTGATAAAAAGGTGGTATAGTCTCCCCACTTGACTACACAGACCCCCGCTGCTAGTCGGCATCCTTTGGCGTACGGAGAGGCGCTCTTAAGGTCATGTAACCACCTGGCTCGGAGCACCATTTTAGTGCTTCTGGGTCAGGGACATTAAAAAGTGGTATCAGAGGAGGTCTTTCTTCTCCTTCTATGAGGTCTTGTTATTTGGGATTGGTAGCCAGGGGTTGGGATGTGTCAGGCCTTGGCAATGAGCTCGTGCCTGGGAGTAGCTAACCCAGGTATGGGGGAAAACCCAAGTCACCCTGGGTGGGAAATGTTGTTCTTGGTTGTGTGTTGTTACAATTGATGATATTTCACCGTTGGGTGATGCACATGTGGTTTGATGCGACTTTTTGATGATAATTGGCTTGTGGCCTTAATGGCACGAGGATTTGTGCTCATGCATCATTGTAGGCACCTAGGGAGATAGGTGACATGCATTGTGTTAGGCACACGCACAGGGTGGGTGTGTGAGGAAGGAAGGTAGGGTGCATCATGAATTTCATGAAACCAAGAAATGATGAGAAGAATGAAATGAAACAAGTGGGTAAATGATGTTTAATGAAATATAAGGGTTTGAAATAAAGTGGAAATTTTTTGGTAAAATTTTGTGTGAGTTTGGTGGTAGTGCATGGTTGTTTACCCATTGTGGACCATGGAACGCGGTAGGGATGGTCGGGGTGGTGAATTAAATATGCTAATGTTGTTGTATTAGTATATAAAATGGGTTGTTGTAGCTAGTAAGAGATTTTTGATGAAGTCGTGAAAGTTTTATGGTATGCATTCTAAATCTCGTGCTTGGCATTGTAGAAAGATGCCACCATGACGTTGGTTGCTAGTTGGGAAATGGGAGGATGTTTCTGAGAACACTCCTCTGGTAGAAGAGCAAGAAAATGTGGTGGTCAATGAAGGTAGAGAAGAATAGTTCCAAGAGAACTTGGGTCGCCTTATTCAGATGATGGATCAGGACCCAGGGCGGGTTGCACCGATTATGTTTGAGCTGACCAGGGAGTTCCAGCTGCAGCACCCTCTGACTTTCACCAGAGAGGGTGGGCCAGAGGAATCAGAGTTCTGGTTAGAGTCTGTACAGACGATACTGGATCATCTTGAGTCCCCTGTTGAAAAGCGAGTAAAGTTGGCCGTTTACATGTTGCAGGGCCAGGCAAGGCTTTGGTGGGACATTTAGGCTCAGACCGAGAAGGATTAGGGAATTTCATGGAAGGTTTTTCAGGAAAAGTTTCTAGAGAATTTCTATCCAGAGACTTTGAGGAAGGAGCGGGCTGTAGAGTTTATGAGCCTAACTCAGGGATTGCTATCAGTGATGGACTATACTAGTCACTTCACTGATTTGCGACGCTTTGTCGCAGTTTTAGAAGGGGATAATGCAGCAGTAGCAAGGCGTTTTCAGGATGGATTGAGACATGAGATCAGGTCTCAAGTAAATATCTTCCGCTTGAAGAGGTTTTCAGAGGTGATGAATTAGGCACTCATCTCTGAAGGGAACTTGAAGGGAGCTTTGAGTGGTGGGCTTGTCGTGCCAGCTGGGCGGACAAGTGGTGCATCTTCCGAAGGTCGGAAGCACCGTTTAGAAAGTTTCCAGCAAGGTGGTCAGAAGAGGGGGTCGACCTCTCAGAGTGGGAACTAGGTGTTTTGTTATCAGTGCAGAAGGCCCGAGCATATGCATGGTCAGTGTCCTCGACCTCCAGTTGAGTGTCGTTCATGTGGAAAGATGGGGAATGTGTAGAGGTTCTACAGGAAACCTCAGTAAACGGGTGAGCATGATGGTGAAAAGCATGTGCCGGGTATTGGAAGGGGATCATTTGCCCCGTATCAGGCAGGTAGTTGGAGCTCCATGGGCCGTAATGGTAGGGGCGGTGGATGTGGAAATCCAGGGCAAGATCACTCACACCAGCATGGCAGTGCAACACAGGGTGTTCAGGCTGGGGCCCAAGGTAGAGGGGAAAGTCAGCTTCAGGCAGTTTAGTTTGCGCCTGGTGATGGCGAGGCCGGACCGTCAACTGTTCGAGGTATGATCCTTGTAGATTCTACTTTTTCTAGTGAGTTGTTTGACACAGGATCCACACAATCTTTTGTCTATACTCAACTTGTGGTAGAACTAGGTTTTCTTATGGATAGGGTGTGTGGAGTTATGTTAATTGACACTCCGTTGGGGGTGCGTTTTGAAGATATCAAGAAGTGAAATGGATGTGCCTTGGAAGTTGGTGGGTATCGTTTTCTTGTGGGACTTGTTCATTATCGAGATGCCAGGGTTTGACCTAATATTGGGAATGGATTGGTTGGTGTTGTATCAGGTGCATATAGACTGTTATCATGACAGAGTATCGTTCTGGTCACTTGAGGGTGACGCCTATGTCCATCGTGGCGAATGGGATGTTCGAGCAGGGCGTGCGGGGCCATTTTGTAAACAGATGAGTGGAATCACGGCTCAAGTGGCATGTCTCATACTTGATGACAATGCAAGAGGGGATAAGTCTATTTTCCCTCTTGTAGTGGATCGGTTTCAGGATGTGTTTCCTGAAGATTTCTCGGGGTTACCACCTAAGAGGGATGTTGAGTTCAAAATCGAGTTTCTTTCGGGAGCAGAGCCAGTTTCTATTCCGCCATACCGAATGGAACTGGAAAAACTCCAAGAACTGAAGGTTCAGCTTGAGGAGTTGGAATGTAAGGGGTTTATCCATCCTAGTATGTCTCCTTGGGGATCTCCCATGCTTTTTGCAAAGAAGGCCGATGGGTCGTTGAGACTGTGTGTTGACTATCGAAAGTTGAATCAGATGACGGTGAAAAATCGGTACCCTCTTCCTAGAATTGATGACCTGTTTGATCAGTTGAGGAGTGCATCAGTGTTTTCTAAGATTGATCTAAGGTCAGGTTATCACCAGTTGAGAGTGAGGTCTTCCGACATACCGCAGACAGCTCTCCGGAGTCGGTACGAGTTTTTTGAGTTTGTGGTAATGCCTTTTGGCTTGACCAATGCACCGGTAGTTTTTATGGCTTTGATGAACCAGATATTTCATCCCTATCTATATCGGTTTGTGGTGGTATTTGTTGATGATATTATAGTGTACTAAAAAACTCATGATGATCATGCTCAACATCTTGACATCATCTTGGGTACGCTAAGAGAGCACTGACTATATGCCAAGCTATCAAAGTGTCAATTCTGGATAGGTGAGGTGCATTTTATGGGTCACATCATCTTGGAGGAAGGTGTGTTAGTGGATCTAGAGAAAGTGCAGACTGTTGTATCTTGGGAGCAGCCCAAGAGTGTCTCTGATGTTCAAAGTTTTCTGGGTTTGTCCAGGTATTACCGAAGGTTTATTCAAGATTTCATTCATTTGGCAGCACCACTCTCGGGCTTGACCAAGAAGGTAATCAAGTTCGAGTGGTCTGAGGCTTGTGAGAATGCCTTTCAAGAGTTGAAGGAGTGGTTGAAGACCGCACCTATCTTGATATTACCTGAGCCGGGTAAGAAGTATATCGTGATTTGTGATGTGTACGGAATCCGAATTGGGGCTGTGTTGATGCAAGGTGAGAGAGTTGTGGCTTACGGGTCAAGGCAGTTGAGACCCCATGAGTAGAACTATCCCACTCATGACCTTGAGTTGACTGTAGTAGTGTACACCTTGAAGTGCTGGAGGCACTATCTGTTGGGAGAACGATTTACTGTGTTTACTGATCATAAGAGTTTAAAGTACATATTCTCACAATGGGATCTGAATCTTCAGCAGCGAAGATGGGATGAATATATCCAGTCTTTTGACTTTGAGTTAGTGCACACGCCAGGAAAGGGGAACAGTGTTGCTGATGCTCTGATCGGGAAGGTTCAGAATCAGGCGGGTCAGGAGTCCAGCACCGAGTGGAAGGTGATGGCTTTGTTTGCAGAGATGCACCTGGAGGTTCAGGATGAGAATGGTCAGGTAACTCTTGCTTCCTTAACGATGGAGTCGATGCTTTTGAGTCAAGTTAAGGAAGGTCAGATTGATGATCCTGAGTGTTTGATCATGAAGAAAAAGCTTAAAGGTGGGGAGCTACCTTCTGGTTGGGCAGTCGGTGTGGACGGTGTTGTTCGTGTTCGTGATCGTGTGGTTGTGCCAAAGTTTTTGTGGGAAGATTTGATGCGTAAGTTCCATGCATCAAAGTGGAAAGTGCATCCTGGTTTGACCAAGATGTACCGTGATCTCCAAGGGAAGTTTTGGTGGCCTGGAATAAAGAAAGAAGTTGCAGGCTTTGTGGCACGGTGTCTTACCTGTCAACAGGTGAAGGCCGAGCATCAATGCCCAGGTGGTTTGTTGCAACCATTGCCCATTCTAGAATGGAAGTGGGATGTTGTAACAATGGATTTTGTCATGGTTCTTCTGAGGATGCTGCGAATGAATGATGCAATATGGGTAGTTTTGGATCAGTTAATGAAAGTGGCTCATTTCTTACCGATTTAGGAGACCCATATAGTCGACCAATTAGGGTGAGATGTATGTTCGGGAAATAGTGCGATTGCATGGGGTGACATGGACCATAGTTTCGGACCGAGATCCGTGTTTCACATTGCGTTTCTAGAAAGGGTTTCAGAAGGCACTTGGTACACAGGTATTTTTGAGTATGGCTTTCTACCCACAGATGGACGGGCAGTCAGAGCGTACGATCCAAGTGTTGGAAGACGTGTTAAGAGATTGTGTCTTGGACTTTGGTGGTTCTTGGGAGGGACACCTATTGTTATTTGAGTTTTCTTACAACAACAGTTTTCAGGCTACAATTCAGATGACACCCTTTGAGGCACTTTATGGGAGACCGTGTAGATCTCCGTTGTGTTGACTAGAGGCCGGTGAATTTGAGTTGTTGGGGCCAAGTCTCGTGAAGGAGACTTCAGAGAAAGTTAAGTTGATCAGGAAGCGGATGGATACGAATCAGAGTAGAAAGAAGTCAAATGTAGATCAGAGGAATAGATCTCTTGAGTTTGGGGTGGGTGATAAAGTGTTCCTTTGGGTGTCGCCAAGGTTGGGTCACCATCGGATATGAAAGCAGGGTAAGTTGGCAACCAGGTATGTGTGAAATCTTGAGATTATGGAGAGGATCGGACCAGTGGCTTACCGATTGGCTCCTCCACAGTGGTATGGTGGGATGCAGGATGTGTTTCATGTATCGCTGCTTCGACGGTATCACCCTGACACATCTCACATGGTTGATGTTGAGGATGTGGAGCTTGAGGCTGATGCGTCCTTTGAGGAGCATCCAGTTCGTGTGGTGGATCGTAGTGAAAAGGTCTTGCGAGGAAAGGTTGTGCTATTAGTACGAGTACTATGGAAGCATGAGAAAGTTCAGGAAGAAACTTGGGATCAGGAATCAGATATACGGGCTCAGTGGCCCAAACTCTTCTCTTCGGTGGAGAAATGAGGCTTGGAGGATCAGATCGAGGACGAGCCGTTATAAGGTGGGGAGGTTGTAAGATCCCAATTTTTGAAAAGGTATGTTTTTGTTGTGTTTTGGGTTGAACACTTTGTTTTTGGGGATTTAAAAAGTTTCTTGAATGTGTGAGAGGCCTTGGGGGTGTTCCGGGGGCTCGGGTCACGGAAGAGAGGAAATCTGGGCAAGACAGGCTAGGGCGCACGACCTGCGCATGGCCTGGTAAACCGTGCGGCCTGCCCAGGCTAAACCGTGTGACCCATCCTCCTCCGGACAGATGCCTGCACATAGTTTGCGCATGGTTTTCCAAACTGTGTGAATAAATTGTGCGACCCCTCCTCCCCTGGGCAGTGGCATGCGCACGGTTTGCCAAACCGTGCGGACAAACCATGCGGCCACTTAAAGTTGGAAAAAATTACAAGATTGCCACTCCAGGCTTTTAAACCCCACTCATGATTTTCCTTCTTTACTCCCCTCTCACCCCTAGCAATGAACTTGGCCAATAAAAACTTTCCAAGGGTGGATCTCCTTCAATTATAAGGTATTTTTGGTGCTGTTGGTTTCAGATCGAAGCTCTGGGTAAGGCCAATCCCATCCTTGTTACTCTTTTTGGTTTAGGGTTTATATCTTTCCTCCCTCTTGTTACAAAACCGTAAAACCCTTTATTTTCGGTGATTTTTAAGTTGAAGCTCCAAAGGTTGGTCAGATCGAGGTCTAAGGACTCGATTGAGAGTGCGTTCAATCATGTTTTCAAGGTAGGTGGTCTAAAATTGACATCCCATGGTTATTTGGGTATTTCTGCATGTTGAGTTATGATTCTTGTTTCTCTTTGGTTGTGTTTTGAATATACTTGGAATGTTTGGCAATAATTATGTTTAAAATGGAAAATGGGAACCCTCATGATCCCTGTGGGGTGTGATGGGATGGACTTGACCTAATTTAGGGCCATTCATGGGATGTGCCGGTTTGTCCCGAGTTTGGGGATTGTTATTAAACAAGTGACCTTGTTGTAATGAATTGTAGAGCCTTGATGAATATGTTGGAATGTTTGGTTGAACTTGGAATAGAAGTTAGGTGATGCACCTAGACTTGGTAATAACATAAAGGTTATATGGAATGGGATGAATGGTTGATTCATGGGAAAGATGAACAGGTTAAATGTGTTAATGTGTAACTGATTTAAAGACCATAATGGGATGGATTATGGGTCTAGTATTGAATGCTTAGTGAGATAAGCATAACACATGGGAATTGGGGTGAATGGTTAAATGATGTGAAATGGTAATGTGCTAATGGGTTAAGGCATAATGTGGATTCCCATGGGAGTTATTGTGAATAGTGGTTGCCGAAGGGAAATGGTTTGAATGGTTAATGGTTATATATATATATAAGCATGTGGACATGGCTTGGTAGAGTGGGGTATGAATTTAGGCTCTACGCCCATAGGTCGAGTGAAGACTGAGGCTCCGAACTCCACCCTAAATGCACGGGTTAGGAATGGGGACTGATGCTCTTTTATCCTAACGGTTGAATCCACCCGGACTGAGGATTCGAGGTGAGGATATGGTTTCATCCACTCAGACTGATGCTTCGAGGTGAGGTTATGGTTGTTATGAGGGAGTTAGTCCTAGTGATATAGGATAAAGATGTGTTTACCCTCTTGCATGTGATTGTTGGCCTTAGACCCATGTAACATAAAGTATGTGATTAACCCATGGAAATGTGATGAAATAGTGAGTAATGATATTTGGTGTGAATTGTATGGTAATAGAAGTGGAAATGGATTTGGCTCTCAAACTTGTTAATGGAACCTTAATTAATTACTTGGAAATTATCATTCATATTCCTTTTCATGCACTATCTGTTTATACTGGATATTTTGTAGACACCGTTGGTGGTGGCCGACTAAGTTGTACTCACAGCCTGCTCGGGCCGCCGTTGGGTACCCGAGTAGACTTCATGTTTGCAATTCAGGAGAAGGGAAATGGTCCCTTCTATATAGTGAGTGGACATGGGTAACACTTGGTGGAGGATACAGACTTGGAGTCGGAACCATTTTGGAGATTTTGACTGTTGTCCTTGTTTTGGGCTTTTTTTCACTCATGCACTTGTAGTATAACATGAAATATTTATTATTATTTGGAATTGGTTGTTATACTTGTTCCTTGTTGTTGGTTATTGTTTCTGCTATATGGTTATTCTTTTGTGGCTTACTCTGATAAAAAGGTGGTATAGTCTTCCCACTTGACTACACAGACCCCCACTGCTAGTCGGCTGCCTTTGGCATACGGGGAGCCGTGCTTAAGGTCATGTAACCACCCAGATCGGAGCACCGGTTTAGTGGATTCCGGGTCGGGGTCGTTACATGATACTTAGTGGGGATTATGCATAGGGATTTCACATCTGGTTATTCATATCTATTAAAAACTTGACAAACAAAGGATTTTTTGTGGCTTATAAAAGTTAGAAGGCTTATATTTGTGTGTCTACAACATGTACATAAAAAAGTAGATGAAGAATATAGACTATTAATGTGGGGTCTTACACCTAGGGGGATATCATTATATTTTTTTAATAGAATGTTATGATTGATAGCATATAAAATACACCACACTTAGCATAAATGAAGCTCAAATTATTATTATTCAAATGTGACCATTTTATCCAACCCATTAAATTTACTAGTATCAGTATTATATAATATAATTTGTAATTTATATAATGTTTATAATCAATAAAAGTGTGTTTATTAATGATTCAAAAATAAGAACCCAATTCTGAGTAAATCTATTTTATTCTTCAATGATTGTTTTATTCAAAAATAGTTTTTTCTGAGAAAATGTTATAATTAATTTATAGAGAAATCATTAATTCTATTTGATAAAATATTTAACATTTTTTATGTATGCATATCAAATTTATCCTGTGGTTAAATTTTAATTTTTTTATGAAAAGTATAATTTTACAATAAATAGTGTAAATTATTTTTTTATTAAAAAATTTATTTCATTTAATGTATTCATAGATAAAAATTCAATTTTATGTTCTCTTTAATCTTTAAGCAGTTATTTTTTATTTTAAATAATCCAATAATTTTTTATAAAAATTATTTATACTTGAATTTATTATAAAAAAATTTATATTTTGAAATGGAATTTTATCTGAAAAACCCCATTTTTCGTCTTGTTTTTTCAGTTTGATTTTAAATTAATTTTTACAATTATATTATATGAAATTTTAAAAATGAATATATATCTAGAATAATGAGTTTAATATTTTGTAAAGATTTTAATTATATTTTTTCCTTTATGAATAATAACCATAGTAATTTTTATTACTACAGTAAATGGTAAATAACATAACTAATGGTTACAAATAATATGATAAGTGGATAACATGACCAAAATACATTCATTAATTTTAATTGATGATAAAATATCATCCATAATCATCATTTATTTTTTTAGATGACCTTTTCTTTTATTATTATTTGATTACGAATTTTCTAATATTTTATTTAATGAAAAGACAAAAATGTCACACTCTTGTTTTTAAAAACGATAATATATATTTATATATATAACAAGGGAAAAATCATGAGATATTTGTAATTTAAAATATTACTTTTAAATAAAAATTAATTATCTTTATCATTGTAAATAATTTATTATCTTTAGTGATGATATAATTATATTAAATGTTTGTATAGATATTGCATAGTAATTATTAAATTAATGGAAAAATCAAATAAATGATATTAAATTTATTAAAAATAATATAGTTTGAGATAATTATTATGAGACCTGAATTTTATATATGAATATAAAATTTTAGGGATGTAATATATTATTTGGATGGAATATCATTTGTTTTCTTAATGTTATTAAAGATAATGTACTGAATAGTTCGAAAAATTGACATTAATGATATTTAATATTAAATAATATTTTTCTAAACGATATAAAATTACTAAATATCTTATATTAAAACAAGATACTAATATTTGATTTATAATATAACTCATTTCCTATTAATTTCCTTTTATTTATTTTATAGTAACTTTATTGAATGTCAAATAGTAAAAATATTTATTATCACAATATGTGTGAAATGGGTTAGTGAGCGATTAAAAACAAATGATAAGGATAAAAAAATAATCACAAAATGTATAATATTTTATGGATAATTGGATATATAACCATAGTCATCTAATATTTTAAATAAATTAGTTTGGATCCATTTTTATTTAAAATTATTTTATATTGATTTAATATTTTGAGAAAATCCAAGAGTCCCCCCCTCTATTGTAAAATAGAATATCTTCTTCTCATTACATCACACTGTTAACCACATTTTTATTATCTAATATCTAAATAATTCTATTCTTAACATACCTTACAACATTTTGAAGCAATTATTTCTGGAATAATTGCAAACAAGTGGTCTTAATGTTTTAAGAAAAGGAAGTTGTCTCAATAAGAGGTAACACTCTTAATCATGAATTTTCATTTTATTTCTCCTTCTAACTCTTTAAAATATTATCCAACAGTACTGAGGTAATGAAATAATTAAGTCCCATATATTGATATGTTATTATTTTAGTGACATAACCTATATCAATCTGCCACCTCTATCAAATGGTCATTGAATAAAATCGTTCTTGTGTACGGTGGAATATCACCTCACGAACCACTGTAATTCATTTTCCATCACCACCTACCATGGAAAGTAATAATTATGGAACTTTTATTATATATTATATTAATTAAATATTTATAATTGTTAAAACAGAATATATTATTTACCTTATTAAATTTACATTCACTAATAATTTATAATGTTGTGTGTGTGTACGTCTGTATGAGAACCTCCACAAAGTGTTGTGATTTTTTCCATCACTAAATCACAAGGATGATATTTATAAGTTTTTTTAAGAAAATAATATGTTATTAATGATATAATTATAATTATTTATTGATAAAATAATACTTACCATCATTCTATAATGATCATTGAGAAATGTAAACGTTACTCATGTGTACGTACAACCTACCAACTCCATGATGGTAACAAGGATCATTGTTCATATCCATCATTCATTATTGATTTTAAAAGTACCATTTATGTATAAAATTGATAATTATTATATATATATTATTCTAGTGATGATTCAACAATTACCTCTTTGACCAGAGTCAACACATCAATGATGGTTTCAAAATATAGACTGGATGTTCTCGAACTACCCAATGCCATAGATTAATGACCCCTTTGACCACAGTCAACACATCGAAGCTATTTAGAAATTATGGACCAAAATTTCACAATGTACCTAATGTTGACTTAATAGATGGTGTAATTAACTATACCATTAAGATAATTTTAGTAAATTGATCATTGAAAATTGAATAAACCATGAATGTTTTCTCGTGAATTCCAATAACTGATATTATTTTATTTTTCATGAGATAAAAGTACATTCATGGAATTTATATACATAATGAATTGGATTTCATCCATATTTCATTTATTAAGGAATTTTTTATTTTAATAGACTTAATTTCTTATATATAGTACATATACTTTTCTTTTATATGTTAGATCATGAGTACTTCATTTCTAAAATATTTTATCTTCTATTGGAATTATTTTATCGAAGAGGATTCGACTTCAATGTTACTTAGTAGTAAATGATTTCTTAACTCAATTTCATTTAGTTGGGTTATAACTCTTTTTAATTGACATTAACATACCGTAATTATGTGTGAATTTATCTATAATTTTTTTATTATAAATTTACAATTTATATCTGTGTATTTACAACTGTTAAACATAATTACTAAATGTATTAATTATCAATTCAATGATTTGATCTTTATAATTATTATTCATCGCAAATAATATATAATTTATAAATTTTTTAAAGTTAAGCCACAAAAATATTTTTTGTAGTGGATATACATCCCCTTTCACATGTTATTTCATGAATGTACTTAAGTTAATAATAATTAAAGTTTCATTATATGGTCTTATTCTATTAGGAATATGATTGAAAAGTTAAAAAAAATGAAATGTCATTATGTATTAATCATCTTTTCTTTCTTGATGATTATGTTCAAGGATCCTTTGGTAGAAATCAAATGATATTATTTTATTTAACCACATCACTTTTATTATTATCAATTAATAAAGGTGGTTTACATGTCTAATTTACATTTTCTCCACTATTAATTAAATTAACCTCAATAAAGTCATTTTTAATTGATATTGCATATATATATTTTTTATATCATAAATATTTTTCTTCAAATATCAATATTTTCTAAAAAATATTAAAATGTGTTCTTATTGAAAAAAATATTTAATAATTCTATATTTAATTATCCTTGACCTTATTATCAATGGTTTTAAATATGAAATATATTAATGTCTAACAATTTGGTTACTTTACAATGATATATATATTTTTGAATAGAATGTTTATTTTTAATGTTTATAACATGAATGGATTATCCCACCATCATGAAAATTATTTCAATTGAATATTTATTTATATGTTTTCATTTTTATTTTCAATGAAATTAGTTTTCATAGTTTTTTGGTAATTTTTTTGTTTTTAAATGTTATTTTCAAAGTCAAAAATTGGTATTTTTATTAGGAATTATTTTAATGGTATTTTAATGGTATATCCATTCATGAATATCATTAACCCTTTTTATTACTTATGTTACACTTTTAATATTTTATATTGATATCATCCTCATTCATCATCTAGATTTGTTATGATTATCTCAATTTTATATTGATATCATCCTCATTCATCATCTAGATTTGTTATGATTATCTCAATGAGATTTTTATAATAACCATTTCATTTCCATGGGTTAATCATGTTTTGAAAGTAAAGATTGATGATTCTATTAGTTTTGTTATGAGATAGAAGATCTATGGTCATTATTTTTTTTCATGGATGGTGTAAATTTTTTATAAAGCGTTTATTCTCATTATAGATCATGGGTACACCCAAATTTCAGTCCAATGTATTATTTCATGATTATGTTCTCCATGGAATTATATTTTAGGTTAGATGAATAGTTATTTCGATTATAGGGGTTTGTATGGTTATACGAAGATAATGTACTCAGTTACCAATAGATTTTCAATATTCATATAATGGGTTCTAAATGTTTCATTTGATCATGATTTACATCACACGGATCATGATTATTTTTTCTTATGACACATCCCTTTATTAAATATTTATTCCAGGATTCATGATTGATGGTCCATGTATTTTTGGGAATGATTTGTCTTATGTTATGCTCATAGACAATGATTATTTCATCATACACTTATGTTCATATTTTCCTCAGTTATAAAAATTAATTGTTAATTATTATGTATAACATTACTAATAATTTGATATCACCCATCTTAGACTTCCATTTCCCAATTTTGTAAAGAATTATGATAAATGATTTGAGTTTAGAAATATTTATTATGTAAATAAAATAATGGGAGGGTTTCAAAAATTATATTGGAATATAAAAAGATGGGTATAGTGGAAAAATACTTCTTTGATGTCAAAATTGTTATTTATTTAAGAATATATACTAATTATCATAAATTATAAACCAAAAAGGTCATTTGGTTTTAATTTTTTTGATACTTTATTTTTAATTTTTAATGTTTTTATGGAAAACATTAGGTCACATTTATTTATTTTAATTCCAAAAAAAGTAAATTTAATTTTATTAGAACCGAATCTAGGAGTGTGGGTTTTTGGATATTAAAGTGGGTATAAAATCATTGTTTGGGTAAATTTTATTAGTATATTGTTTTCATGTGATGATAGCTTAATAGTGATGTATACTATCAATCTTTTATAAGTTTCATGTTGATAAACAGTTCAAATTCAAAGACACAACTATTAATATTTTTATTTATGTAAGATTTAGTTGATAAATGATTTTTTGTTAGATGTTTTATTGGTTTGAGATATATGTATACCTTATGTTTAACATGAAGTATTTTTTGAGGATGAATGAATATTATTTTTATGGAAAAAATTATTTCTATAATTTAGTGTTTATATGATCATGGATGATTAAGTGTAATGTTATAAGAGTTATATTATTTTTGAAAAAGGAAAAATCACCAGTCGGGTGGAAGCCTGCTGCATCCACCAAGGCCTTGGGGTTGAACACACAACTAAATGGTGAAAAGAGAGTAATTCCAATAAATGGCCTATATTAAGTCTTGGTTTGTATGAAATTTTATTTATACTTACATTATTTGGAAAATAATGATTCTGTTTATTTTTGGAAAATATTTTTTATCTTTCAAATAACTATGATATTGAAATGTTACTTAGCAATTAAGTGAGTAATGCTATTTTTTTAGGAGTTCCTTAATTAGGAAACCATTGGTGATTAAATTATACAGAATATAATGGGATTTTATTTTAGGAATAAATTATGTTCTTAATACGTATATAGTAATTTTTTGATTTTATTGATTATAAAAACATATTTTCATAGGATATACACTGTTTTTTGAATCAAATGCTTCATTTTGGTATTTATATGTATTTTTTAAGAATTTACAGTCAAATTTAGAAATAGGGGATGGCCAGAAAAAAATAAATATATACATGGTGTGTAATGTATAAAAACACAGCATGTACCATTCCTAAGAATGGTTCGAAGAGTTCGATTGTGTTCCCATGTTACCAAATAGAAACCTCACTTTGTGTATCAACAATACACAATATTTATATCCTTCCAGAAGTGGTTAATGGATGATGGAGAAGATACATTTTATGTGTCATGATGAATCATGATGTATACTTCCAGAAGTGGTTGAGACATCCCTCTATTTTTACTGTTGGACATTCTAGGGGTATATGTTTCTCTTCCAAAATGATCTTACCCTGATGAAATTTTCCTTTATTTTTCATTAACTCTTTATTTTAGTGTATTTATTTCAGTTTACCCTTCTCGTATTGTATGCATGGTAGAGATTTATTTTTACTCAATCTGAAAACTGTGACCATGGTCATAAAAGGATTATTTCCTATTTTGGGTCTTATAAAAATATTTTGGGTGTATATTAATATAAATTATAATGTGTTTCTATTATTATGATTTTGATTTTTTATTCTTTTAATAATTATATTCCCGATCACAACATTTTCTCATATTGGACTAATAATGAAAAAAATTTGGGAAAAATAAACAAGTTTCAATAGGTGAATCCACGACCCATGGTTAAGCTTGTTGCCACTTTTCTAGGGGTATTGTTCTATTATGTACTTAAACATTCAATCACTTGACTAAGGGATTAGTATTAAATACACAATTACCTATAATAATACTAGGAAGGATTAACATAATTGAATCCTTGGGCTAAAAATATTTCAGGGATAATTTTAGTACAAAATATAACTTTTTCAATAAACCCTAATCTAGTAGAAACTCATACATATCTATTTCCCTTTTGTCCATTCTCTTACTTTTTTTGTCAACAAATTTTTGAAAATACTTCACACATTAATACCTTATATATTTTGATTCATATATATGTATAATTGATTGAAACTCTCCATATTATGTCTTATATTGATTATCTTCTCTTTCACTATAGATCAACCATAACTACCACTAGATAACCAGTATGTCATTTTAGAAGGAAATGAAATTTATAATTACTGATGATGGGTGAAGAAAAATTATGGCATTATTGTCAGGGTCATTTGGAAAGATGCAGATTAATTTCGAGTCTAGGTTTGTTTACCCAGTATTTTCTTTTTCATTTCTTCATTTATTTGATATGAACATCAACCTCAAAATCTCATGGATACTTATTCAACTAATGGTTGGTATACTTCTTTGGGAGATGATTTATATCCATATAATATAGTTATGACCAAATATTATCAATAATTTTACTATCAGAATATGGATTATGGGTCTTAGAAAGAGGACTACCCATGTACATACTTCACCACAACCATTTATTCTTCTATTCTAGAACCATTTTCAAATTACACTGCAAAATTACTATAGATTATGGAAACATCTCCCACATTCCATTTGGACCAAACCAAAATGTTGGAAAAACATGGAAATATGGTAGAGAAACATTCCAAAATAATATTTAATATGGATAATCTAGTTGAGTATGAAGATGTTTTTTTATATTCAATTGAAACTATGGAAGCATGTTATGGCATGGTCCATAGTTGTTGTGCGCTAAAAAATTATGAAAATGAATTTCAAAAAAACATTTAATACTGGAACACATCATATAATGTTAATAATGAATCTAATCATTTAGTTGTTTCTAAACCCTCTGTTTATATTTAACATGCTTTGGGAAAATTAAGCAACTATTTTTAAGTTTTTAGTAGATCAAAGTAGAAAACCATGGAGGTGGAGGTCACATATGATCAAATTGAGGCACCATTCCACCATCAACATTTACTAGACAGTAAGCTAGGTTACTGTAAGCCACTGCCCATACCACATAAATGTAATGGAAAACATATATAATATGATGGTTTTGGGTATATGTGGTGGTTCAAATAGTAGAATCCACATGCTCTTTTAGGTTATGTGTATCTACCCTTCATCAGTTTGACCCCAAGACCTAATAAAAAGGAGCTTTTTAGGAGGCAAAAAATTCATTATTTCTTCCCCTCTCTCATCTATTATTAACAAATAAACATCATGTAATTCCCCTTTACAAATCATGTACCATATATTTCATCATTTATTATAACTACTATTTAAAAATAAAAAATATAATGTTACAAAACATGTAACTTTCATTTTATTATATATTATAATAGTAATTTTCCTAAATAAATTATTAATCAATAAACAAGAATGAAGTTGTGTTGATGGAAAGGTTATTTGAATGTATCTAACTCATCACCAGTTTGAATCCCTCTACACCATCCCATGGTTATGGATTCACTATTTTAACCCTTTATTTATTAAACAGAAAGTGTGGTATTTAAAAAAATAATTAAACCATTTCAAAAAAAAGAAAACTAATCCTAGGGCTTAATTGGAAAGCAGTGTTGTAGCCCTTCGTTCAAAATGGCATGGTTCAGAGTCCTTGCTAATAAATTTCAATCCTTTTACACTGAATTCAATCCAAATTTCATATATTTTGAGAAATTTCATGTTTCTCTTATATATTATTAACAATTTAAAACACTTTTAAAAATATGAAATCACCTTAGGGTGATGTGTGTAGATTAGCAGAATCATGAACATGTATTCAAAAACCAGAGTTTAAATTCCTCTAATCTCCATAAATCATCCCAACATTCAATAATTAAAATAATAATAATTGGTCCATCTTTTAACTTTATAGTGTTTAAACTATTTATAAAATATAAAAGGATAATAAATGTATTAGTACTAAAAACATCACTCCATTTTTCGGGGGTGTGCACTCGGATCGACCTGTTCATCAGTTGGAATCATTCGCCAAGCACCAAACCAAAGTTTGTAGTTTTCTTTTTCATAATTTACAACACATGATGTGTATTTTGATGATACAATATAGGTATATGATTATTTATAAATTTATTTTCATTTTTTATTATGAATAATAGTTAATAAATATTTAATAACAGTACCCACATACATTTAATATATATAAAAAATATATTTTTTCCTTGAAAAAACTACATGGAATGTATCCAAAATATACATGTTGTGTGTTATGGTTATAAAATTTGCAACCATAACTCCAAAAGTAGCCTATTTAACCCCCCCACTAATTATCATGTCATTATAGACAAACCATTGATAGCCCAAGTCAAATCCATCAAACCATGGAATTTTACCATCTAATACCATCTCCATTATCTTTCTCTACCGAGGTATGTACATATTCATCCTTCATTTTAGTTATTTTCATGTTTTTTTATGATTTAGGGAAATGTGTGATTTTCAGTAAAAACCACATAGGTATATAGACCCTCAAAAATAACACATGCCATATACACGTTGTATATGTATATATTTCCTTCTATTTAGAAATTGAAAACCCACAACATTTTCATGGGTAACACCCAGTATAATGTGCCTCTTTTTAGGTAATCCATGTCATTCTAATTGCACAGTTCCATATGAACCATGTATAAACACACTACATGTGTTTCAGTACATGTCATGTATTATAGCCTTTTACAATAGTTTATATCATGGGGTAATCACAGACTCACTACCCCTTCACACACACATGGCCATACTCCGCAAGTTTAACCACAAGTTATGTGTTTGTATACTAAATGCTATATATTTTTACCCATTCACATAGATTGTGTCAGGGAATGCACATGGTCAAGTTACTCCTATTGAAATACATGGTGTGTGAGATCCCTAAAATTCATATACTTCATCTCTAATGACACAATCCTTTCTAGGAACCCACAAAACCAGAATATTTCTTTACTCAAACTGAGAGTGTTCATTTGGCACATGTTGTTTTATGTATAATGGTCAAACGAGGTAGGTTTGGGCATCCATATCCATAGAAAAAGGGTATTATCCTGATTGGAATACATGTTGTGTACTCTAAATATACATGTCATATCCTTTGAAATTTATAATTCCATTTATTTTGGTTTATTTTCATTTGTTTTCTTCTTTTTATTTTTTTACTGTGTTGGTGATAGAGACAAATCAATGGGGAAGAGGCGTATTCCATCTACCGAGGAGGAGGAGTTCACCTCCCACTGGGTTAGTGTAGAGACACCATGAGATTATTCTATAATTGATATCCTAACTTTACCCTCAATAAACTTAAATGTTTTTCCACCACTGGTACCAGTTTTTCCATATTCCACAATATGCCCTCATCCCATAACTACCCTGATATCTATCTCACTAGATAATATTACGAGACACCCACTTTGGGGAACACCGTGATACCTTATATAGCCACCCTGATTCCACCACCATCATCCATGACATTCAAGACATCCATTCTAGCAATTGATGCACCACCTCAGGCAGCACCCCTAGGTGCATAACTTTAGCTACACCCTTCCCTCGTATTTTTTGACTATCATCTTATCACCGAAAAGCTATGATAACTCTCATGTTGAAATATCTATCTGATCATCTGGGTTCTAGACATCCATATCCTAGGGTAGATGGGACTTTTATAGGAGATCAAGGAGTTTCTCAGTCACACCCATATGATAATGATTTTCTAGGATATAAAAATTACATTCTAAGATTTAGTTTTGGATTTCGTTGTGGCCTTTAAGTTTAACCCAACAATATATCAAGATACACTAAGAGACACGTCAATGTAATTTTTATTTTTACATTGCTAGTGATCGATTTCCCTTATAATGGGGAGATTTTGGCTGAGGGTGTGGCCTCTAAAAATAACTTGACACCACACCCCTAGATTCTACCCTTATCTTCTCAGATTACTTTGAACTACCCTTTGTTGGGAGGGAGCTTACTGGAACTAATTTCAGGTACACTCCCACGATATTGAATAGCACGCTTATGATATCTCCACCCATCTATTTCATCAATTTCTATTCCAATTCCACCATCTTCCCACACTTTGAGGATAGGGGAATTTTTTCAGGAAATGACATAGAGATATAAACCTATTTAATTAGACATGACTATCTAAACATAATATATTTTTTTTCATCACACATGCACTCTATATTTATTGATCATTAGGGAAACCTTACTGGAGATTTTTATTCCACTAGATTTGTGAATTTCTTTGAGGTTCTTGATCCCTATCTACCCCATGATCATTTATAATCTCCCCAGTCAATGGACATTCTCATGCTTATAAACATGGGAATGTTTGAGAAGTCGGAGAGAACCAATGTTCTCATGAAAGATCTCATAGCAACCACTGTGGTGAGAGAGGACCCACCTTCCCCTAGGGGTGCTACTATTCTAATCCCACCCTCACCACTACCTACAATAACAAACATTCATTCTCCACCTTCACTACTTCTTCAACCCTCTCATTCTATACTCCATCCATATACCCTCTTCCTCCTACACCCTTATCCTATTCTTCAGTTCACGCATGCCTCCATGTCATGGATCACCACCACAATCAGATGGAGGGAATGGTGAGTGTTCTTCAGCACCTAGGCTTTTTTCTTTCCACAAAAACATGCACAATATCATAATCCATATCATTCAACAAATTCCACTAATTAGGACATATATCTTTTAGACAATCCCAAATAGAAGAGCATGGGATCCACACCACCAACTTCAACTTTCACTATCCCCTCCCTAAAGGATCCTCTAATATCAACCATTTCCTCTCCTTATGCCAACTATTGAATATTTTTGACCCATAGTTATTTCATTATATATATCTCTTTTGTGTTATTTTTATTTTTTTGTGATTTTTTGATAATGAATAATATATTTTACATTTTATCCTTAATCATAGGTACTCAAGCATTTCATGTGTCCAATTTATAGTTCTATCCATTTTTTGATATCACCATGAGGGGAGTATTAGTTTGGCATTTATTTTCATTCAGTTTATTTAGATTACTTCCTTCACTACTATCCCTTGACATGACCTATCTGTGTCAGGCCACATTCTCTTCTCTTACACGGTGGGTCACATTAAGGACCACATGTGAAATTATGTATGGGGGGAGTCTATTTGCTACACTAGTCTTTTACATTAATGTAATCCATAAGACATAATTAATTAGATGAAATATTTTAAAATTTGGAAAATTATTTATAAATTATATTTATAAAAAATATATACATGGGTGGGAATTTTAAATGTTATATGACTATTTTAATTTAAGAGTATTTTTATATGATTATTGATTTGGTTTCTTTTTATATATTAATTATTCGCAATTTTAATTTATTATAATGATCATTTATATTTGTGCCTTGACATGATTGAGCCATTTTTCATCATCATTATTCAGAGGTATTCTAAACTATTTGTCATATTCTTCCTTATATCCTATTTCTTGAGTGATTCTTTGGATATGCATTCCTACTATAAATTTAATGTTTTTTTCAAAACATGATGATTTTGAATCACAATAAAATGTCTAAGGCATTTGATTCATATTTTCTTACCCTCTTGATTTTGAGACCCGCCTTACATATTATCTCAATGAAAACCATAGAAAGAATGAACATTGATTATATGAAGCCCCATTACAAGCATATTTTTCCTTCCTACCGTAATTATTTTTTTAATATTTCACAATTATTCACTTTAGCAATAAAGGGGGAGTTTGGAGATTCATTGTATATTTGGTTGATTAACAATGAAATTAAGTATGGGGGAGAGTATCTCTTTTTAATTTTGGAAAACTTTTCAAAAACGATCATTATTTGTTTTCATCAGTGGTTATCCTAATGAAAAATATTTGAAAATTTCAAATGAATACCAGATTCATTCATTACATTCATCAATGTTTTATGAACCCATGTTGGAAATGGAACAGAATGATGATGGTGACCATTGAGATATCATAATAGGGATTATTTTTCCTTGAACTATTTCATTGAATATTATGATTTATTATTTAAGAAACCATCATCCATTTTCAATCCTCAAAGATTTTTTTCAAATCATTACCTAGCTACCATTATCCTCTGAATAATAAAACAATTATTGATGGAATTCATGATTTTGGGGGTTCAATTTCATTATGGATAATTAGATTACCTGAAATACTTTGGATAGAGTTCATATACTTATGATTGTGCATAATTATAATTAAATGATATTGACCTATTAGTGTATCATTTTACCTGGTTAGGTAAATCATTAAGTGTGATGTATATTTAGGAAAAGTTGAAAAATGAAACTAAAATCGGATGGAATTTTTTAAATAAATGATAAATGAGGCATGATTAGAATATATTTGGAATAGAAATATGTTTTGGGGATTTTACAATCTTCTAATGTGACTATACTATTTATAAGGTAAATTAAGTTAATTTTTCCATTTTAGGGTATGGATTCCTTTAATTTGATGGTGGTATTTTGAATAAGGGAATGAAAATGACTATGTGAGGGGGGGGGGTTGATGTTCCTGATATGGGTATATTAATTCATGAATTTTATTAATTATAAGAACCTTTTTCACTAGATATAAATTGTTTTATGAATCAAATGCTTCATTTTGGTGTTAATAGTAAGTTTGTAGGAGTTTTTAATCAACTTCAATAATATAGTATTAAGAATAAAAATCAAAAATATATATGATGTGTATTATATAAACACATGTTGTGTGTCATTCATAGACATAGCTTGGTCAACCCTAGTACATTCCTATGTTTCAAACTAAAAACTACATGTTTTTTATATAGTTATATAAGGTATTGGTGGATAATGAAGAGGATAAATGTCATGTATAACTATTCTACATGTCAGGTAGTTCCACAAATTAGTCACCAACACATAAAATTCAATGTACATCATGGATATCCACATACCAGTGGAAAAAACAAAGCAAATAGTGACTAACCACCATAAATTTCATGAAATTTTCAGTACACCCATTGTAATTAATTATTCTATAAATAGAGAGTAATCCCTTTAGAGTTAGGGTTGGACATTCAAGGGGGAGGTGATTTAACTCTACTGATTTGATATTCCATTGATGCTAGTTATTATTATTTTTCAAATCCCCTCTATTTTTGTGTAATTCAACCCCTTTCCCATTCTCCCCTCATATCCATGGTAGGGATTTAGTTTTTACTCAATTAAAACAATGTGACAATGATTATAAGAGTGATTATCTTATTTTATGGTTTCAATAAGATTATGGGTGTGAATTAATACATCTTCTAATGTGTTTATGATATTGTGATTTTTAATTAAAATTATGTTAATTTTCAAATTCCCAATCACATCAATTGTGTCATATCACACAAATAATGAAATAATTGGGTAAAACTAAAGGAATTACAATAGGTTAGTCTTGACCATTGGGGACCCTATTGACACTATTTAAGGTGTATTATTATAATGGTTATTATAACATTTAATCAATAGAAAAAGGGAGTGGAATTTAAATATAAAATAATGCATTATCAAAAAATGAAATAGAAATATAATTGAATCCCCTTGGTAAAACTCTTTTATAAACAAATTTAATAAAAATTAATAACTTTTTCAAATAACCCTAATAAGTCTACAAACATTACATGTCTACTTTTATTTTTTTTAACATGTAATTTTATTGTTAACTAATTTTTGAAAATTGTTCCATACTTTCATCCAATCCCCATTTTGATTAATTTTTCAACATAATAGATCAAAAATCACTGAATTTTTTTATCATTTCAATTAAAATCTTTCTCTTTGCATCATCTTGAACAACCACTAGAAACCAAGATACTTAGTTTATAAGGGAACAACATTTTTCATGCATAATGATGTGTGTGGTCAATAAATGTTTATTTATATTATAAAAGAATATATGATTTAATGTATATTTAAGGTGATTCTGGTAACTTACTGAAATGATTTGAATATCTTTGAGATTATGTGACAAAGACTATATATTTTTTGTATGAAATGTTTTGTGTGACTGATGTTATTTGGAGATAAGTTTACCTAGGAAAAACATGTGATTAATTCCTTGTGATTTTTATACTTGAATATTTATTGGGAATATTTTGAATAATTTTACATATATTTATTTTTGAAATTATATATTATTATTTTTTATTACTATTTAATTTTGGAGTTTAATGAATTGAATCTCCTTATAATGGTTTATTAAGTTTTGGAATAATCTTACCTTTTCCTGACCATTTTTTGTTTTTTATGTCTAATGACATGAGGAATGACATGTAGAATTATGAAACTCATTATAAATTAAATCAATTACTTAAAAAATGAAAAACAAATTATCTTGAATAACCATTGTTTTTAGAATAAGATGACATTTTGGTAGATGTTTATAATAGGATAAAATTCCACTTATCGACTAAGTAAATTTCATAAACCCTTCATTCTAGATGGTAATGTAATTATTCAACCCTAGGTAAAGTGATCTTGAAACAAAAAAATTATCCTATTACATTCTCATCCAATGAATTGATCACCTCCTTTACACCTCTTTGGTTTATGGTTTTGTGTCCATTGACTTTCTCAAAGGTGTTTACTATTTTGTGATCAGTGATCTTTATCTCTCTCTATCGTCATTTAGACATTATTATTTTCTTTCGTTCCAATATTTCCACTACCCAATAATGTTTTCCTATCTATAAAAATATTTATATTCTACTTGATAAGAACTTCATATTTCCCTTTCCCACTTTTCAAGATGAAGTTTTATTATCGCCTTTTATGATGTGTGACTTTAGATAATATATTTTAAAATATCAAAATTTTATTAATGACATTGAGTTTAAAATTGAGACTATATAATTTCATAAATGTGTGGAATGAATATAATATTATGATTTTTTTTTAAATAAATCTATATTGTATAGCATAAAAAATACAAAACCCTAAGTGTAAACATACAGTGACATATTTTTATTTAAATATATCCATTATAACTTTGACATTAAATTTGAATGTATTAATAGTATTAACTAATTTTTGATATATATATATATTAATTTTATATTCAATAAAAATATATTAAATAATTCTTAGGATATAAGTACTTCTTTTTTAGCGAATCCATTTTATTCTTTAAATATATATTTTCTTCAAAAATATTTTTAATATATGAATAATATAATCAATTTACATAAATTTCATTAATTTTATTTTATAAAAATAGATACGATTTTTTAATCTTCATATCAATGTTGTCCTCTTATATAATGTTTAAATTTTTCTAAAATGATAGATTTTTCAATGAATAATAAAAACACTTATTTTTATTGAAAACATTAATTTCTTTTAAAGTATGTAAAATATAAAATTATATTTTAGATTAGTTTAAAATTTTACTTTGTTTTTTATTTAAAATAATAAAATTATAATTTCTTAAATTAATTTTATATAAATATATTTAATATTTAAAAGGGGTATTTTTCTAAAAATCAAATTTTCACCACATTTTTATAGATTTATTTCGATTTAAATTATACCACCTATGTGTCTTGAATTTTGAAAAAATAGTTTCCATATTTCAGATCATTATTTCTAAATTTATTAAATATATCAATTTTAAAATTTTCAATATGAATAATAACCTTAGTAGTTTTCATTACTACGTTAAATGGTAAATCAGGTAAAAAGGGTTAAAAATAATATGATGAGGACTATAAAATGACCATAACATTTGACATAATTTTATAGAGTGACATAATACCATCTATAATCATCTAATATTTGTTGATATGACCTTATGTTTACCTCTGAATGGGATTATGACTTTTATAATATTTTATTTAATGAAAAGGTTAATACATAACTATCTTCTCTTTAATTACAATAATATTTTTAACATAAGGATAAAAAAAGTTATGTTTAGTTATAAATTTTATATTTTAAATATAAATAGTTTATTCCCACCATGATAAGTTATATTTAATTTTTAGGGTAAAAATAATTACTTAAAATTCCTACAAAAAGCTGACACAATAATTATTCAATTAATGAAAAAATAAAATAAATGATGTTAAAAATAATAAAGTTTATATAATTTGAGATAAGTAATGTCATAAAATAATTTAATAAATGAATATAATAGTATAATAATTTAATTAAATATTTTGTTTGAATTTCAGATTTTTTTTATTTTATTAAACTCATATTATTGAATATTTCTAAAAATTGATGTTAATGATTTTTTATAATAAATAATATTATATTAAATTTTATGAAATCAATAAAAATATTGCCTTTGATAATGTTACTATAGTATGGTTTATAATATCCACTGTGTTCCATTTACGCATCTTTTTTCTACTTAAAGTGACTACAAAAATAATTGTTCAGAAGATATGTGTGAAAGGGGTTAATGAGGGGTGAAACCAAAAAGATAATTATAAAAAAATATAATGGACATCAGTATTTTTATAGGATGATATTATTTCATCCCATCCTAATATTATATTATAATTAAATTAGTTTGTGCCATTGGGGTTTGAAATTAATTTTATATTAATTTAATATTTTGAGAAATTTCATGAGTGCCCCTCCCATCTCATATAAAAGGGAATCTCTTATCATTAATTTAAAAAAAAACCTTTTCTCCAATATCTCACAAAATAAAATAATTAAAACCCTACCAACATTCTATATTCCAAATTTATGTCATAATATCAAACATGGTTGTTTTAAGGCTTTAAACATACGAGGTTATTCGAAGAAGAGACATCATTCTTAACCAGCCATTTTCAATTTATTTATTCTTCCAACTTCTCCATCCCTAATGAGACAAAAATATCAGTAACTCTAATATAAAGAGAGGTTATTATCTCAGAGCCCTAACCTTTATCAATCTCTACACTCCTTCAAATATTAAAGGAATCCATCGTTCCTATTTGTGTAGGACTGCCGCCCCGTGATCTGATGTTATTAATTATGAAATACCACGTCTCATGTATTTTTATAATGGGGGAATTAATTATTATATATTATATAAATGAAATATGTATCAATCTAAGAGGATAATATATCATTTATTTTTGGATGTTTCCATTCACAAAAAAATTATAATGTTGTTCTTGTATACATGTAGACAACCACCTCTACAAAGCGATGTGATTCGTTTTTCACCACCACATCCCATCGAAGTCATATTATATTATTTTTAAAGAACTAATATGGTATATATGGTATAATTATCCTTAAATAAATATAAAATATTACTTACCTTCTTCCATTAATTTTCATTGAAAATGTAATCTTTACTTATATGTACGTACGACCTATCATCTCCATATTTGTAAAGTAATTTATTTTCATTAAGCATAATTTTGGATTTGTTTTAAAAATAAAATTTATATATAAAAATTATAATTAATACTTGGATTTTTTTTCTATACATGATATAACAATGACCCTTTTGACCATGATCAACACATCGAAGATATATCAATATTATGGACTGAGGGTTCCCAAAGTACATGAAATTTAATTAAATACTTATGTTATTAAATATGGCATTATGATAAATGAAATAATTTTTTTTTTCTAAAATCTATTAAAACTAAAAAAATTCATTATGAAATAAAATAATTTACAATATTTTATTACATAGGATTTTAAAGGCATACATTCAATTTATACACACAATGTATGTAATTTCATCTAAATTTATTTTCATTAAATAATATTTATTTTTTATATACATGATTAATTTTTAATAGAAACTATACTACCATTTTACATTTTATATAATGAATCCTTCACTCATATATATATTTAATGTTTTGGTTTGAGTTATTTTATCCAAGTGTATTTGACTTGAAATATTCAAAGTATTAAATGGTTTCTTAACTCAATTTCCTTACATTGGGTTATAACTCTTCTTCATTGAATTTTTTATACCATTATTGTGTGTGAGTTTGACTTTAAAATATTTCATTCTATATTTAAACATTTTTTTGTCTATTTATAATTTTTTCATATAATCTCTCAATGGATTAATCCTCAATTAAATTAATTGATCCATGTATGTGTTATTCACCTAGAATTATCTTTCTTTGGGACATATGTTTATGTTAGGAACCTAAATCTTTCATGAGATTAATATAATACCTTATTCACATGATATATAATGAATATCCCCATTTTATTGATATTTAATTTTAATTTTATGTTATACTTTCATGGGACTTCTGATTGAATTGTTTAAAAAATGGAAAATGCTTTATGTTGTAATTTACTTTCCTTTGGGGATTGTTTATGTTCAAAGTTTCTTTGGGGGAAATCATATACCATTATATTCTAGAAACACTTCTATATTATTATCTTCTAGTTATGAATGTTTTTTACATATTTAAATTCCATTTCACCACATACTAATTAAAGTAACATTAAGAAATTAATTTGTAATTGAGAGTATGGCTCTACACTCTCCAGGAACACTAACTCTAACTCTTAGTATTTTTTGAACTCCCTCAGGGCATCATTCATTATATTCATTATTTAGGATTTTCTATATAAGGATTAGTGGTGTATTATTTGTTCATGTATTTGTTGATGGATCCATATGAATATTCTTCCTTTTATCTTCACTGAATAATTCTACCACTCCCAACCCTGATTGATTTCGATCATCATCAACATCGAGTATCCATTCTTATCTTTTGGTGAATCATTTCTTGGATTCTCTACCCTCTATTATTGTAGTTATTTTTTTTACAATTGTGTTTTTTTTCATCATTATTAAATATCCTTGGTCTCCAGATCGATATTTTCTCATATATTGAAGTGTTCATCATTTCTTCTACAGGTTTGTATTTTAACACATAGTATGTCATGTTTCTAGTAATAGATTAAGATTTTGTGGGTACAGGTGTCTGGTTACATACCTCGTATTTTGAGATAATTTAATAATTATGGATGATATAGGGGTGTTCAAAAGGATGTTTGAATACTAGGTAGGTATGCTAATGGACTCCTACACTGAGATGATTTTCATGTCGGGCATCTTCCGTGTCTTTCTTTGAATCTAGTGACATGATTGTAGTTTTTATCTCGTGTTAAGGGATTATATTTTTTCTTCAATGATCATGAAATTATAGGGGAATTGGTATTCCGTGGTTGTAGAAGTTTTATCATTGGGTTTCTGATGTCTTGTAAGAATTGGATTTCTAGTTTCAATTTTCAGTTAGCAAAAATTTTTTGAGTGTTGCATTGTGGGTAACGTCAAAAGAGGGATGTGTGTGACTATACCCATTTTTCAGTAATCTTTCCTCATTTTATGGATATATAGTAACATTTTCAATTAAATTCTCAATGTGATTTTATTCTAGTTTTTTGTTGCATCAAGTTTATTGTGCAGAGAGTTTATCACATCCATTATCAGGTGTGCATCTCAAAAGAGAGATAGGTGTGATGGAACATATCATATAACCCTAACTCCAATTTCATAATGGGTTGAATGGTTTCTCTTCCATGTTGTGTTGCAACATCAGTGAAGATCTTCTAATTAGGGGGATGCAAATTTACATTAACTACTCTCATAGTTTCATTGTCTAGTAATGGGGAGACTGGTCTATTTCTTGTATTTTTCAAAATGTTTTCTTCCCTAATATCGCATTAGAAAAACCATGTTACGAATTTAAATTTATTTTAATTATTAGGTATTCCATAACTTATCATTTTATATCTCCATCAATTTGTTTAATTTTCCTTAGTTTCTGAATAATTATGAAAAATTATTAGAGTTTAGAAAGTTCTCACATATAAATAAATTTATAGGACATGTTGAGGACCTAATATTAAATATGAAAATCTATCTATTGAGGTAAAAATTATCCCTTATTGTCATGAGTGTTGGTTATGTAAGTGTTTTTCCTAGTTATCTAAATCTATAAACGTAATTATTTATTTGGTATTTTTGTGAGACAATATTTAATTCTGATTTTCATTGGATTGGGATAAAAAAATTCTGTTACGTTTATTATTATCAAATCCAACAATGTATGACTTATGTTTTTAGAAATGAATATGTGAGTGTTGATTCATGGATTTTACACCCTATAGGAATCCCAAATATGGATCACTCTATAAAGTGATCTATGTGAATGAATTTTTTTTAAAACCAAGTTGAGAGTATTAACTCAAGGTATATATGGAATCTAATAGAAATATCCTAGCTGAAGGTGTAAGAGGAAACAAAGATGAGTATATCAACTCAATGAGTATATGAAATCCAATAGGATTATCTCAACTAAATTTATATTGGAAAACCCCTAAGTGAATCTCAAATATAGGAATATAGTACATCATGGTTCCTTAGAAAGGGGCAGTAGTAAATTAGATCCTAGGTATAGGGACCTTGGGAAATTATATCCCAGCTGTGGGGACATGTATGAATTGGGCTTCCTGGTTATGTGACTATAGTTAAATGGTTATTAGGTTAGGTACCTATAATATTTTGATACCAATTATATTAACTTGGATAATTCAATACTATATATACAACCTTGAGGAATTGGAAACCTAGTTATGTGACAACAGTGAAATAACACCCCAATTAGCTCATGAGCGCTTCAGTGTTAGGTGCCCATGTGGATGGAAACTCATGTCTCGGTGCCCAAGTGGTTGGGTGATTTGGTTCAGTGCCTAGATTTTTTAGGGATAATTATTAATATCCCAAGTGGTGGTGTAATCCTATGTAGATTCCTAGGTGTCTAAGGTCTCAAGTATTAGTTCCAAAGTTGTTGGACACTTTTGGGGCAAGCACTCAAGTGATTGGTACAATGATTACTAGTGCTCATGTATATTTCACTAAAGTTCCATATTCTTATGTGTTGGGTGTTCAAGTGTTTCAAACATAAATTAATTTAACAAATGTGGTCAAGTACCATAAGAAAACACTAAAATTATGAGGGCTTATATGTGGAACATTGTCCCACTTTTCAGTAGGTTTTTATTTAGAAATCACATTTTATAATTGAAGGATTTCATGGATATAAAAGTATAATCTATGTTCACTAAATTACATTATTCCAAATTTATTATAATAAGTCCTTAAAAAATGGATTCAAAGTGCTTCATTTATAGTAAATCAAATTCTAGGGAATCCATTTATATAAGTAACTACACAATACACCAAGGTGAAGTCTTGGTATGCTATGTTAATTCTTGTATAGGAGTTCTGGAATCTGGGCATGTGGAATAAGGATGTGTGGCACTAGGTTTTGTGTCCTAAGGGTGTGTGATACTAGGTTTCCTGGAATGAGGGTGCATGGTACATGGGCATGCATGAGTATTTAGACTTGATAATGGTCTTTAAAAAAACTCCTTCATAAATTTATAGTATCAAATATCCAGAAAATTTATATTGTGAGTATGTTTTAGATACATGAGTAGTCAAAATGAGGTCATAGAAATAAATACACAAATAAATTTAGGATTTACCCAAAAATGGTGTGTTTATAGGACCAATGTTTCACACATTTCCATTAAAATGGGTTTATGTTCTTTATATCCTTTTCCTCAAAAATTTATAGAACACATAAAAAACTACCAATGAGAGTATATCACCACCACTTCCCTAGACTAGGAAATATTTTCTAGGAATCTCTATTCTTAGTGTGTGAGTAATCATATGTCACATGTATAACCCAATTGATTCAACATTGTGATTCAAAATAGTTTTTTCTTTAAAATAGTCCACTCTCGTCTATGTGAGGAAAATATCACAACTTCAATGGAGAGGTTAATAAAATATACTTTTTGATCCCAAAAAATGACCCCTGTTATATTATGATTTTTTAGAATAAAAATGATCAAATTATATAGAAATAAAGGGAAATATATTGTGTTATGATAGAATTAGGTAGGCTTTTATGGTTTTCTCACTATTGGGTGGTGTTTCATCAAGGGGAGGGTCTCAACTAAATAATTATTTGTTTCACCAAGAGAAATAATCAACCTGATGATTATGGTTTTTCCAAGATAAATAATTTTTACAAGGATTTTTTTCTACAAGTACAAGAATTAATGGAGGAAACCCTAAACTAAATTACTATTCTCAAATATTAGGATGATATAGGGAATGTAATGAATGTTTAATTTAAGGTTGGGTTTGATTTAGGTGATCTATAAGTCACAACATATCCAGTTAAAATATTAATCAATACACAAATTATAAGGACCCAAAGATTAATTAATGGAAATTACCTTTTTATTTTATATTGTATAAATCATATAAAATCCCATTAACAACACAATAAAAATTTATAAATGAATAATGAACAAAATAAGGAGTATTTATATATGTTAAGGAACCTATGATGATTAAGTATTAACATGATCTTTAGAATATTATTTTGACCCTTATGAATAGTACACCAAAAAATAAAATATTCACCTCACCCAGGATAGTATAAATAATATTTATCCATATTATGTTTGACAATATGATATAATTATATCATAGTATAAGTAGATAAATATTTTTAAAATTATTAATTAAGTGTTTGTAATTTTGTAAGTCATAAATATTTCATTATAATAATATCATTAATTTAATAAATGATACAATAATTTATTTCCATATAATGTATTCATAAATTAATATTTTGTTTTCTTATGATTATAATTAAGATACCTTAATTAAGTATTCAAAGTGTTAGAAAAGCACTTTTATGTTTAGAATTTGAATTTTCCAAGTAAATGATTATTTTAATTAACAATCAAATTTCTCATATTTAGGAAATTATATTCACAAAATGGAGTTTATTCTTTAGTTCAATAGGTCAAAGAATTTAAGGTTTATTTTTGGGATTTTTTTTGAAATAGATGATTTTTTTGGTTAATAGTAAAATACGGTAATTTACAATATATATAAATTATATGGTCAATACAATATTAATTGATTCATGAATTATGTAAGCAGAATTGGTTCCAACATACATGATCTAATTACTATATTTAGTCTCAAGAATAAAAACTATTTCTTATCTTCATCAAAATAATAAGCTGATGAATTAAATAATTAGAAAACACCCCTCTCCTCCACTATAAATACCACCCATCACCACCTCTTCTACTTACAAATCTCAAGCCTTGAGACTTGTCCATATTTTCTCAAATATTCTCACATTACCCTCCCCCACATCAAGAAGCTTTTTTTTTCTAATCAAAACACCAAAACTGATCCCCTATGTAGGCTCTCAAGTTGTAACACCCTCTTCCATTTTCATTCAATTTCTTTTCAAGTTCTTTTCTTTTCTTATCTTCTCCTAAATTCCCCTAGTCCAAGATGAATGAATACACTATTATCTTAAATATACAGTAATTTTATCTTGTTTATGGAATAATTATCCATCAATTATCTTCTCTGATCTCCTTTATTATATGAATGAAAACATTGTATGTGAGGTTCCCATTTACCAACTTCGTGGACGACATGCTTTAATAATTCAATTAAACCTTAAAATATATTCATGAAACTATTTTCATGGTTGAACCAGATTATATTATTTGTATTAAAAACTATTTAATTTTCTTTACTAGTATATATACTTGATATTTAATAATATAACCAAACTTGTTTGTGATGATCAAAAAAATCTAAATTAATCTCAACGATTATCATTAACAAGTTATCTAATGATTCATCCTCACTCAAAATAATTTTTTTTATATATTACCAATTTAACATCCATAAGATCATTAATAAGATATATGTTTAATTCTGGATAATTACCCACACTTTATATGACATTTCATACATGTATACAAGTAAAGAACTCTTGAAAACCAATAAAACCAACCCTCACAAATGATGAAATTGAATCTCTTAACCCATTAAAGAGGCCATAAATGAATTTAATAAGGTAATTATAAATAAAATAAAAGTATAAAGGGATCAATAATTATTAATTAATTAATATAATTTTATTATTTGTGACACTAAGATCATGTAAAGAACACATTTAGACTTAATTTAATGGATTCTACCCAAACCACCATTATTCACTCAGGTTATTCTTTATATCTTTTTACCCAAATGAAATTACCTTATAATTTTCTGTAAATATTATAAATGATGTTTATATATTACAAACACATGTATCAGGATACTTTCATCCTTATTTTTGTTTGGGATATATATGATTCCAAAAGATTCCATACTTGATTCTTCTTGATAAGTAAGCTCGGTTTAAGGGAACTCTTGAATTTGTACCCATTTTGAAGTGCAATCTATAATATATCCAGATCCACCATTATTTCTGTAAAATAAATCTTTTTATTATCAAAACCTATGAGGTTAAATTCTGGTTTTTTATAAAATATTATACTCTTTTCTGTTCAAAATTCTATTTAATATTTTCCTTAAACCACACTAAAATGTTTTCTTCTAAAGTTTCTTAAACACAATTTTTACATGTATTCACTTCAGTTTTAAATCGCTTATCATGATATATGCCTATTTTACCATATTAATGTTCATGTATGATTTTAATAATTTCTTTCAAGGTCACCATTTTGATATTCCCTTATGTTATTCCTTTTTGAAAAGATTATGATACCCAATTCTTACCATGGGTAACCCTTATGTTTTTATTGGATTCCTTATTTATAATTCATCATGTTTCACACATATGAATAAACATTTATTTATAGGTGAACCAATATAGTACTCTAATTCATTGGTTAATGTTCAATCTCATGATAAATCATGTGCAAAGGTCTTGGTGGTTAGCCTTGACTTAAGCTCCACGTGAAACAATCCCGGTGGTTAGCCTTGACTCATGCTCCTCTTTGTGAAATAATCCTTGAATCATTCTAAAGACTTGATTTATGTTTTTTAAACATTACTATGATTCAATTATTATATTATCCATTATTTTATATGTTATTATTCTATTTTATTAATCATGTTCCATGACTTTTTTATATCATTATGTTATGCCTTCTAACCCATGTGCTAAGATTAATTTTAATGATTAATCTCTTATTAGGATTTTTAGCTCAAACCTTTGTTCAGGTTATTCTCAGGTTATCCTATTAATATGTAATGGTTAAATGGAATTTATAATATCATAATAGATGCTAAATAAGAAATATTTTATTTAGTCCTATGTTTTCTGTTTTATGTTCCTAGTCTTCCAAAGACACTCTAATTTAATATCCTTGCCTTATAATTTGATAGTTAATTATGTTTAAAATCAAGTAATATTTTTTTAAATGGTTAGGGTTATTATAAAAATAGTTCTTTATAATGGGATATCTATATATATTAGGATCATACACATGATTATGTATTATGGTTTTATTCTAGGGTAGTTTTATTAGGGATGTTTCATCATGAACATTTAAAACACTACAGTTGGAACTCTTTTGTAGATTTGGCTCATTTGTGAGGAAATATTCTTATATAAAATAGACCACACATATAAATTTAAGGTCACATGGGATCCAAAATTGAGTTATGTAGTTTAGTTTCAATTTATGAAGGAAATATACCCTCAAATATATTATTTGGATGAATATCCTTATGAAATATTTAGTTGTCTTAAATTTTTCCTAGGTCAATAGAATCAATGATCAATGCTTTATTTTTAGTAGGGTATTATTGTGTTCCCTATTATATTTATAAATTTTAGTATTTAAACCATAAATTTTTCCTAATACATAAATTATATGGATTAGTGGTAGGAAAGTTTATTTTTCTCATATAATTGTTTGTGGTCTTTTGACTAGTTATTTTTTCCTTCACCTTTCTTGAAATGAACATAATTTTTCCTAAGATATATGATGTGAATATTTAGAAAGAGAAGACTAAAATTTTTCCTAAGTTTCCCTTGGTAATATTTCATCCTAGATATTACTGTATATCATTACTTTTTATAATTTATGTTAAAAAAATGTTTGACCAATAATGCTTCTATTTATGGTTAGAAAACTTTCACCAAAAGATGTCGAAGCCTGCATAGAGACATGGGTAATGAGAAACTCAAAGTGAATAGAGAGGCTAACATTTATAATTTAATCATACTTGAAGAAACTATGTATATGGGTTAGGGTAATCATGTATGGTCCAAATTTCACAAATGTTTTTGGTCATATAAAATTGAATAAAATAGAATATAGTCAACATTGAGAGGATTAGGAAAAACCCGACATGAATTTGTATATCAATGATAGTATTGATTATATAATTGGTGGATGCATAAATTTTAATGTCATAGTACATGGATGAGAGATTACTGGGGTTTGAATTGAAACAAATATTACCAAGGAGTTGGATATTTTTCCAACATGGGTGATATTACCCAATGTAAATGGAGAACCAAATTATTTTATGTATGAACCCATGGATAGGTGATCAGAGTTTAAGGTCACGGTGCTTTGAATAATTTATCATATTTTTTAGGGTCATATGAAAAGGACCATATACCCAAAAGTTATTTAATGTGAGTATATTCTCAACTCCAGGAATTGGGAACTTGAAAAGAGTATCTCAAATTATGGTATTTTGGTCTTCATAGGTGATTCTAAGCAAAATATGAAATGTTTTTAGAATACGATGTCATAAATTTTCATTGCAATTTTATATAATGCAAAATTTTTAAGATAAAGTGTATTTGAATCCACTTGGATAGTTGGTTTATGTAATTGGGACATCATAATATCATATTTTATAATTTAATGGTAATGGAGAGAGGTGGGAGTAGGTTAACAATTGGTATTGGAGTAACCCATGTCACACTATTAAAAATAGTGTATAGAGATTAAGGGGTCCCCTCTTTCTTGAAAAAAAACATCCCATTGGGGTTACATAGTGTTTCAAACCAAACTATTTTTTGATCAATTATTCCTAATGGGATATGTTTGAATTAGTTACTACCCAGGTTAGTAATATTTTTTTGAAAGGTATAACCAAGGGTAATAATTCACTCAAGGTTGTGGGATTCCAAGAGGACTCTACTAAAATAATTATATTGGTGATTATTCAAACATCAGTGGTATAAATTGTGATTATATAAAAGAGGTTATTCAATAATTATTCATGAAACTTAAATTCCCAAAAAGAGTGGATTGAAATAATGCATTCAGAAAACATAAAAAATGAAATTAATTAATTATATAATCACTTGAATGTGTGGTTTACTCAATGCGAAGAAATGATTTTTTTTCATTTAGGAAAAAGATGCCATGGAGTAATTAAAGCTCCCTCACAACAAGAAAATAAGATTGGATTTAAAATTTTCCTAGGCCAATAGGTTATACTGATTATATATTGAAATTTTCTAGGGCTATGAATAAATCCATAAAATCATTGTTCATTTTTCAGTTTATTTTGTAAAATTTTTCCAATCCATTAAAAGTAAATTGATTAGTGATAAGAGATGTTACTTTTTATTAAGAATCCACTTGTGAGTTTTCTGAAAAATGAAGCATTATTTTTATTTTTATTTATAATTTATGGTCTATTAATTAAGACCATAAATTCATAAAATATATTTCCATAGATCGTTGATCAATGAAGAAGTTTTTTAATTTCATACTAATTTTTCCAAAATTTAATTCATTTTATATGGATGAAAAGGAAAGGTATACACATCATTAATAATGTATCATAGCCAATATTAATTGCCTCAGGTATAGGTGAACATTAGTTTATGGTCTCAATTCTTGGATCGAAGGAAGGGGTGTAAGTTTTCTTCTAGGTCTAGGATACTATATCTATACATCACTATGTATCCTAACCAAACAATAATCAATAAAAATATTAAAAAAAAAATATTAAATACATTAATCAATATCATATGAAATATAGAGATATATTTTAATATTGGTGGGCTATTACAAATAGGAGAATATCCATGGATTATACCTAGTATAGGAGATCTAAGTTTCGTTTGAAATTTTTCATTTAATTTTATCATTTATTTATAGATAGAATACATATTCTAAATATCCTTAATAAGATATATGACTCATGTTAGGATTATATTGGAACTTATAGACCACTATAACATATTTAAGTTATCATATGATATAACATAATTAATATAGTTTAGCATCATGTGAGAAGGACTAAGATTATATTTTTTGTATGTTCATATGAAAAAAGACCATTGTGTGAGGGACCTTTCATAGACATGGATCAAGAAAAAAGTGGAATACCTCATCTTAGTGTACTTTAAAGAGGGGAAATTCAACATGTATTAATGAAGTATCATACATTAAGAAAAGTGAAGGATTTATTTTGATTTATGATTGGGGCTAGTACGGGGGATCCATGAATCAATGTGTATCCTAAGTTAGCAATAATAATTACATGCATAGTTCACATAAGGTGGAAATATAGTCATACGTTAGGTGAAACATGATATTGTACATTGATAGTACGGTCATAAATTTTTAATCCCAAATGAAAGAAAATAAGTCCCCTATATAGATTTCACACTTACATGTGGAAATGTAATTTTTTATTTAGGTCCCATTCTATATATCCTTGCAAGTAATTTTATTTCATGCTAGTTGGAACAATCTAAATAGATTAATGTCATGTGGGTGGAAGTTTTATGCATATAGTTTAAGATAATAAATCATTGAAAAATTTATCACACAACTTATTATCATAAGACATGGATCCTCCTAAAAATAATGTATAATGTATGAGGTCATTTAAAATATATATCATTATAATATTTTTTAATTTTGGGATATATAAAAATTATATCATGCCTTAAAATTCCTAAATATGATATCACTAAATTATGAATGGTGGGGTTAGGTGGACCATTAGTATCGGAGAAACTAATTTCACACCATCAGAAAATAGTTTGTGGAGTTTAATAGGATACTATCCCATGATAAGAAAAAATACCATAGAGGTTACCTTGTGTCTCAATTGCTTCAATTTTTCCACCATTTATTCCTAGATGGGTCCATATAGATAGTTAAAGAACCATATTACTAGTTAATTTAGAATGGGAAACTAATAAGAGTTTAAAATCATGTTATTTATGAAATGATGGCATATAAATCAATGGTATAATTTTAGTTGGCTCTTAGAGGTTATTTGTAAAAGGACTTGAAATACTTTGTGATCACGTCATCATGTGTGATACAAGCTATTTGGGAAGGATTAATAAAAACTAATATTATTAGAGGGTACAGTAAACTATATATGGTATAGAATGAGAACCCAATATACAATACTGATTATTGTTCATTGGTTATAATAATTTTTTATTCACTACGTGACGTTTGAGGTCATATAGTGTGGAACGTGCACCGCATTGTTAATGGTATTATGGTAAGGACCTTGTGAGTTATAGATTATGGTTTTATGACTTAGAAATTATGGAATAAAGTTAAATATCACGTGATTATGAATTATATGTTATGCAGTTCATGGTAATGTAACATAGAAAAATAAATGAAGGTATTTTCGAAAAACATTCTCATCCATAAGAGAAATATGTGTCCTCATTTCATGTTGGGTTATCAAGGGAATAAACGTGGATTATGGGAAACTGAAATACATGAATGGAATATATTTTGGTGAGTAAGTTTCATATATAGTCCATAGTGTAGAGTATATTTTGGTAATCCCACTATGAATGAGAATGATCAAATAGAAGGACTATATTCTTGAAAATGAGGGAATACGTTTATGGAAAAGAAACCACACACTATGTAATTTTATGAAGATCTAACTCTTCTGTAATAAAATTAAGTTACAAATAGATTATTTTTCCGATCAGTATTAAAGGGATTGGGGGATTGACCACACATTGCACTATTTATGGTAATGTGGTAAGGATTTTTTGTAATTTACCATAGGTCACTACAGTTAGAGCCTATTCTATGTAGTTTAAAGGTCCTGAGGGTTGGAATATACAATTTTTAGTTTCATGTATTGAAACAATGTTATGGATTTCATTCTATTAGGGTTCATGTAAAAATACAATTTAATCCAATTTAATGAATTTTCAAATGGTCTATGTGCAATGTAGGTAAATGCATTATAGAAAAGACTAATAATCTTCTAACATGGATCATCTTGCATGATGCCTATTCATGAGAGAGATAATTAATATTGTACATTTTTATGATTCTCATGATTCTATAATTCTTTAATTCATTCATCTCACTAATTTTGGATTTGGTCATTAAATAGTTATCATCCGTCAGTTGTCTGTACAAAACTCAAGTAGTAGGCAAAAAAATTCAGATGATATTTCATTGATTCCCCCTCATGTCTATTAATCATATGAATTTTTTTTGAAGATATAACTAATATATAAAATATAAATCCATATACTTTGGCATAAATTAGTATACCTTATTATGTTTGTCTCTATGCTATGGTTAACCATGATTCATTTTCATAACATTATTGTTCGGCTCAGTTTATTCTAATGGATGAAGCTGTGATTCAAGGTTTCTTACTCCACTATAAATTCTTCTACCGTCCTTTGAATCTAATAACTAAAAATGTAGCACCTCTCAATTTTATTAAGTAAAAATTTATTATATGCATAGTAATTGGTATGGTCTCTCAAATATACCCCTTTAGGTCACCTAATCCTTGGGATCTCAATCACATTATACTTTATGAAAAAGGATAATTTCCTAGGAACATTCACCTATATAATGAAATATATCATGATTTCCCTGTCAATGATATATGGAAACCACATTTCCCTCAATTTTTCTCATATATTTCAGGGTAAAAATGAGCACATGGATGAATTTGACATATGGTTGGTGGATATTTATACCAAATAAATCTAGGGGTATATGTAGAATTTTTTGATAAATGGGATGTAAATGGTTCCTCCCATAGACTTAATAACTCTAAAAATATTATTGATAGATTTTTTTTCACTAATTTTTGATTATATCTGTAATGAACCGGAGGACATAGTGAAAATACTAAAATAATTCCACATATGTGCAATGGATGCCTTGTTGCAGGGAGGTGAAAAATAGAAGGAAGTCGTCATTTTACTATATGAAAAATATACTAGAAGTATATCCATAATTACATTATAGTTATAATTATTTTATATCTTTAATAGAGTAATATATTACGTAGCATAGATGGAATTAGATGGATTAATGAGATGATGTGTTGATGAAAAAACCCCGTGTGTTTTCTCATAGATTTATGTGAGGCTTATGATTGATGTTTATGTGGGTGTCCTAGTGACTAAATATTCATTTGATATTTGGAGTATATTATTTTAAAAATCATGTCTTGTGTTAGGAATAAGGTTGGAGACTCCCTCAATAGAATAAAATGTTTTATCATCAAGCTCATATTCACCATTTATAAGAGTATAGGATGAAGACCCCTATTTTTCCTCAAATTACTATAAAAGTGTAAACACATCCAAGAAAGTTGTCCACTAATCAGTACCAGGTGAAACTTCATTAAACATTTTTGAATCCATATTCATGGAAATAATAGATCCAATTTCAAGATATTCCTATTGTTTAGTTAAATTTTCCTTTAATAATATAACAAAAATAAATATGAATAGATATCCCTAATTTTAAGTTCGCCATTTTTGTGGGATAGTGCCCATTTCCCCATTTTTTGTAATGGAAAACATTTATATGTTTTTGGGGTAGCTCCCACGGGGCCATTTCAAAGGATGGATCCTATAAAACCATTTTATGGTATAGTGGCTATTAGCCCATTTGATTGTATGGTTAAAATTTGATCATTTGGAGGGATGATGTTCATTGAATTGTTTGGTGGGATGATGAATCTAATGCCATTTGGTGTGATAGTGCATGTTAGACTATTTGGTGGTACAATGACAATCTGATTGTTTGATGGGAATTTTTAGGTTGGAGCTTTTGGTGGGATGGGTCCCATTATCTCATTTAGTGACATTTTGTTCATGAAACTGTTCAGTTGGATGATTCTTATTGGATAGTTTGGGGGGAGGGTGAATTATATACTATTTATTGGGATAGTTCTTATTGACTTATTTGTGAAGACTAAACCCATTATTCTAATATATGGGGTATAAATCCCATATTAATATGATCTTGTTTTGAAACCCTTGGTTTACACTAATTCTAAATTTATTTCCTCCACATATTTTGTTATTTCCTTAGTGGATGAGAAGTATAATCTATTGATGTCAAAGTTAATGGTGGAACTAGAGTCACCAATAGTTTATTTATTCATGCCCTGATGATCCAATGCATATATTCCATGGATTTAATAGTCATACATTCATTAAAATCTATTGACTTCCAAAAAAACATTTTCCCACTATTTCTCTTCTCCTTTGGGGTTAATGAATGATATATATATATATATATATATATATATATATCATAAACAACATCGGATTATCCAATGAAACTTAACCACTATCAAAAAGGTTTTTCCATATATTCTTGAGGTAAAATCATTTCTAATTCAAGTGACCTAGAGTACTATTGTAATGGAATAAATATTTTTCATTATTCAACAATAATTTATCTAGATTCATGATTTATCAAAACACATAAATGTTATTATTAATAGAACAATTGAGGTATCATTGAACATGATCATTATAGAAGAAATAAGATTTATTACTAAAACATTAAAGGTCATGTCACCCCAATAATAATGGATTGAGGTTGACAACATTTGCTTCTACATTCCATAACTTCCTCATTGATAATGTTAATAATTTATAATCTCATTATTGGGTTCACTAAATATAATATTCTTGAAATTGTTTTATAGAAATGAATTTTATAAAACCACTAGTACACTTCAGGGTTATAATCATTGTTGATAACTTATCCTATAAATTCTACAAACAAATATATAGTAATTATTCACATGGAAGCTATATTTTTAAGGAGTACAATAGACTATTCTATATTGTAATGATATTTATGACTCCATAATTTTCCTAATACATTAAATTAGATAGGCCCAAAATAGTTTTTCTAACACTTGGTAAGAGGCACATATACATGTGCCAACCCCCTTTATTATTATGACTTGATTTGGAAGGTAGAAAATAAAGGTTGGGGTTAGAACCTTGTAGGATGACCTTATATAGATAACTATAAGAAGTGTTCTCGGTGAAGTTATTTTTTGTAAATAAAAATATTTGTTTCAACACAAGAATTATATATAATACCAACTAATAATCTCTAGTCGAGGTTTAAGAGGAATCCAAGTGGACTATCTTGACTCACATTGTATATGGAAATGTAGATGTTTATCTAAACCCAATGTATATTGGACTACCTAAAGGATAATCACAACTCCATGAATAGAGTTTGGATGGGAAAATAGGTAGTGTAATTTGTTAATTGGAGCCTAGGTATAGAGTCATGGGTGATGTAAAGACCTTGTGTAGGGACTTGTAAAAATATGGTAACTTGGTTATGGGAAAAGGGTGAAATAGATCCAATGTTTGGTACCCAAGTTAATTCAATCCTAGGTATATTAAAAAACATAATTATATCCCTAGTATAAAACATTCATAAATTGTTTCCCTGGTCATGGGAATACATTGAAGTGGAACAAGGTATAGATGGTGGGTGCTCCTGTGCTTAATGCATTGGTGCTTAGGCACTCAAGAATCAGTTCATAGATGTTAAGTCACTCGATTCTTAATGCCCCAGTGTTTTGGTGCTAAATTATTTTCTCCTAAATTGTTTTTTTCATTATTATTGATCAATAAAGTAATTAGAGACAATGTTTCTAGCACTCAAAGATATTTTAGTCACATAATGGGAATTCATGTTTTTGGAAACTAAATTGATTAGAGACATGGTGGCCGGTTCTAGAGTGGTCTGCCAATCTAGGTAAAATTCAAATTATTATGGCCTAAAAATGGAAATTTACCTCATTTATCCTTAGAATTTTATTTACAAACAACCTTTTAGAATAAATTAATACATGAGTTCCTATGTAGGATCATTATTCACTTAGGTAACTTAGTCTAGATTCCCCTCAAAAGTCCACACAAAATTTGTGGAAAGGATGTTTATATTTTTATAAAGGGGGCTCGGGTGACCATGCAGGGTGGTAGCCACCTCGTGTACATATATAGAGTTGGGAAACATAAATCTATCTTACATGGAGAAGATCATGTGATGTTATCAAGGCACATGAAACTGAGGTTCACAACAGTACGATGTATGAGAGCATCTGAGTGTGGTCTTGGAGTTTACTAAAACTCTATAATAAGATTCCAAATCAAAAAATACTTTAATTTGAAACATAAGTCAATTTATATCTTGATGCATAGTCAAAACAAAACTCAGGAAATAAACTACACCCTTGGTTATGGGTATTATCCCATACGAGGTGTTTTTTGAGGCTAAAAGGCTTAAATAAATCCCCTAAAATTGGTTTTAAGTATTGTACACATAATCTACCAAGATTATACAATATAAATGGACTAAACTCAATATGAGGTTCTCACCACCAAATTATTGGACTATAAAAGATTTTTAATGAATGAATATCTCTTAGTTTGTGAGTAGTCATGTGAAATATTAAGATACCATTGTAAGATTATTTGGGAGTGGAGGTAAATTTACAAAATGGACTTGTCTAAAACATGGGAGGAAAATATAATGACGTTCAGGGAAAATTTCATGGAATATGTAGTGACCCAGACATCTCATATATAGAAATATTACATATTTATAAATGAATATTCATTAAATAACATAAATATAAATGCCAGAATCATTTAGGTCTTGTGTCCTTGGATACATGGAAAAATGAAAAATTAGTCTTTTAGTGGGCTAAATCAACTGACACTATGTTCATAATAACAAGAACCCTTCTTAGACTTATCATACGTAAGACCCTTCATCCTAACTACGGGAATTTAACCATATTAATGGGTGAGCTCAGATTAAAAATAAGGGTAAACAAGGGATAGATAAACATGTTATGAGAATAAGGGTATGAGAACATGATAATAACATTTCAAAACAATACCATGTATATCATATATTATAAACATGATTCTTGGAATATATCTTGATTTTTTATAGGCCATGAATCCCAATGTAATTGAATAAAATAATCTAGGGGAATATAAAATTTTCATAAGAGATCTATTAGTTTCATAAACATATGCTTATAGAATTTTAAAAATGTATAAATAGAAATAGGATCACTCATTACGTTAAGGACATTAAATTAGTCACAAACAAAAACTTATGTACATGCAACTAGGTCCATGAAGAACCTAATGGACATGAAATATAGGCCCACGTATAACATATTGAACATGTAATTAGGTTTACATAAAACATTGTGAACATGTCTCTAATTTCACACATACCAATGTGAATATATAATCAGGTTCATTCATATTATATTTACTTATGAGTTATCCATCTGTAACCAATTCATTTTTGGGAGACATTGGTCCCACCCAACACATTGTCCATACATCTATGTGACACAATATCATAAATCATTCATCATATCATCACATAATAACCCATGTAAGGAACATTTTAACATCATGTTACTATTTTCAAGTATTCCTAAAACCCTCTTTTGATCGTGCTATAGTTGGGTTTTATTTGGAGTTGTTATAGGTGAAAATTTAGAAAATTTGAACATTTTTGTGCCATGAATAGTTGGTTCATGGTTTTCCCAAACTATGTGTCTTGAAAGTGAAAACAATGAAAAAATAAGAAGAAAGGGTTTGCATAGTTGGCACATGATTTTACAAACAATGTTCCCAAATCATAGAAACCATGAAACCCCCATTAAATGGTGTTCATGGTTAGGGAACACCATTTTTTTTATCCTTGCTTCCTTTCTTAGGAAACCATTCGTAGAATATTTTTTATTTTGAAATTTATTTTCTAAATTCCTAAAAACCTCTTTTTAGGTGTCTGATGGGATATTATGAAACCATAAAAATATGTACTTTGTAACACCCCAAGCTTTCACGATACACTTCTCTTTCAATAATGCAATAGCTTGTATTATACGCAAGTTTGAGATTCTAACACACTGCGACCAATCAAAGTAGAAGTTATGAATAGTAATACCCACATTTTGAAATTATATAAATTTTATATTTCAAAATGGACTTCATTTTTGTATTCGAAATATTGAAATTATCCTATGTTGAATTTTTTGTAATTTTCTGAGAACTTCCAATTTTTTATGAATAGTGAAAAATACTTAAAAACAACTTTTTTAATCAAAATAAATTATAGTGATAAATTATGCTATTGAGTGGTTTTAAAGTATAATTAGAATATATTTTTACCATTTTATCCAATGGTGGTCATTATAATTAATTTCACTTTTAAATTAGACATAACCAATTGTCAATCTTTTGATATATATTGTTTGTTAAAAAACGCTATTTGTTGTGACAACGAGAATTAATTATAAAATTAATTAACGCAACTTATATGTTTTGAATTTTGTAAAAAATACATCATTTTTGAATTTGAAATATCAATTATAGCTTAGGGTGAATTTTTGGAATTGTTCTGAAAAACTTCAATTTTTGATGAATAGTGAAACCACTAAGTGATAGTTAAAAACTGATTTTCCGTTTAAATGAAACATTATCACTTCTATGATTTGATTTTAAAAAATCTTGAATACATGGTTTTCATTAGGAAGTAAAATGTGGTTCAATGGGATTAAAATAATTTTTTGGTGAATAGTAACTTTTAAGTTTAATTAATCGTGATTAATGGTAATTAGTGAAATTTATGGTAGAAATGATATTATAAAAATATGAAAATACCTTTAAACTTGTCCTAAACTTATTGGATGAGTCAGGGACGACCAATAAAATCCATGGGTCAACTTGGGGACCCCATGGAGCCACATGGGTAAGAAAATGACATTAATAACTTTTTATTTAAAGTAAAAATAAAATTGTCACAAACATGTGTTATTTTACTAAAACAATTATTACATGGGGTTATATAAGTTAACTTTTTGAATATAAATATTCATTGGAAAGATAAAAATATTTCATACATCATGGTAATTTTTTTATAATTTTTATACATTAAATAAATTAAATTTTTTATGACACCATGATGATGTAGCGATTACCTCATTAATTAACGATTTAAATAAAATGAAAAGATAATGTAAAATATAAGACTTACACTTGTATAAAACCTATTGTATGGGTATATTTAAAACCCTTATCACCTTATCCTTGAAATATATGATTGTGGGACCTTGTAAATCCGAAAATCACTTTATAATAAAGTAACATTTCATGACCTTCCAAGAGTGCCCCTCCTCTCCTCTTATAAAAGGCCCCCACATCTACCACCTTATTCACACCTTCAAGACATTTGTCTCAGCCAAAATCTACCCAAATACTCTCCCAACTTACCTCTCTTACTCTTAGAAGCCTCAATTTGTGCATAAGTCTTCCCAAGGAAGCCTTTGGCTCAAATCAAAAAGAGGTACCTGATTTTAAGGTAAAGTCTTCTCTTGTGTTATTTTGTTTTATTTTGCTTATCCAACCCCCTAAAATATTCTTATTACTTTATTTTGTAACAAAAACAGTATCCTAAATATAATTTGATGTTAATATGAGAATTATTTTATTTAAACTTACACACAAATTTTTCTAATGGTTAAAGAACATACTATTTCTGTGGGTGACGAATTACTGCCTCACAAAACGATGATTGTTTAATCTTCTTTTAACACCTATCATGGTGGCCATTAAGATGTAAATATATTTATATATGATATATATTATGTTTATGTTTTCCTTATGCTTCTTTATTTTTCATTTATGGCATACCTTTATGATTTCCATTATGGGTAAATGTGATAATTTCATTTTAGGAAGTGCGGACTACCACCCCCTCAAAGTGATTTGAATCATTAATGCCATATGTGGGATTTATAAAGGATGGAGTAAATGATATTATATATGATATTATACTGGAATTATAATATACCTTTATATCATTATGATTTCATTCCATTAAATATGAAATAGAAATGAAAGTAGCGTTCATGCGTACGTATGGCTTACCGTCTCCATGAACGGTGCATTTCATTTCTTACCTCTAAATGTTATGTAATATTATAAATGCATGTATATAATGGATATATATGATATATATGATATCTAAATCATGAATATAATTCTGTATATAATGAATATTTTACCACATGAACAACTTGTAATTATAAGAAGTTTATTTTTGAATTAAGTACCAAAGATCTACAAAATGACCGTTATTAACTTAAATAATTACATAATGTTCATAACATGGTAATAAGTGATATAAAAGGAATAATGAACTTAAAAAAGGCTCTTAAACAAGTAGAAATTAACTCTAGTTTATTATTCATGAGGTTAAATAACGGTCGATTCAAGTCGGACACGAGGTAAGGGAACTTCTTAACCCAATTTCCGTTGTTTGGGTTAATCTCCTACTTTCAAATTATTTCATGATATTATTATGTCATTATTTATGTGTACTTATAGTGAATAAACAAAATAGATCTATTTTATCTAAAAAATGATCTTTGTATGGACTTCGTCTCAATCTCCTTTCATTGAGGCATATTTTGTTTCATACAAAACTTTCTTTTATACTGTGTAAAAACCCCTTTGACTTTTACGTTTATTCAAAAGGAATATTTTTATACGAATCATTTTTACTGAACGACAAAAGGAATTTTTTGTCTTACGTATGTGGAGACAACTAATACTCCGCTGCCGTGCCCATTATTTGAGTTTCGGCTTCCTTTAAAAGCCATAACTTTTTTTAAATGAAGAGTAAATGCAAAGTTTTAATTTTCTTTTATTTTGGTATTGAAAATGGGTTTGAAAGTGTTTTTATTATATCAATGTGTTGTATTGATATCTTGTGATTGAAACGTGGAAATTTTATGTATCCTTTATGCATGTTTTATGTGATACGATTATGTTATGCTTTATGATATGTTTAAACCTATTCATATGAGGAATGAATTGGACTTAATAAGTGACGGGTGGAGCCCGCTATAGCTCCTCGATGGATCAACAGGTCTCATGAGACAAACTAGTGTCTTAGCACGAGGTCTTGAAAAAATATTATTTGTAGTCTTGGCACAAGGCCTTGGCTACATGGTTATGATAGTCTGGCATTGTGAATTCCATCATTATGAAAGTGGTTATTGATATTTCTTGTAATTATTCGACCAGTAGAATATCCATGTGAATAAGTAAATGGCATTATCTAATTTTACATTTTCCATATTATATTGAACTTTAAGTTTAAAAGGCTTTTGTTTTAGTTATAAATTTCCTTAAATGTTTATGTTTATTTATGAAAGCTTATGCTATATTGTTATCCTTACTAAGCATCTGAGCTCACCCCTTTCAATGTTTTAATTTTTCCAGGATGTGAAGAAGTATTTTATGAATGACCTGCAGGGATAGTTGGAAGGGGATATGAGTGTGGACTATGGAGACCATGTTATTGTAGTTTTTCACTTTATGATATAATGTAACGTTTATGAGTGTATCTAGTGTTTCCAAGGCTACTAAAATAATCGGTCTTTTGAGACTTGATTTTTTGTGATCATGCCAATGTTACACAATAATGCACTGACTATGGGTAACTGGGGTTGGGGAATTACAGTTGGTATCAGAGGCAGTTTAGTACTAACCTTGGAAGCTAGATTTAGAAAAAACTCTGATTAGAGCACATAACCATAAGATAAACTTTGAGGATTAGTATAGAGGAACTTCCTAGAATTTTGGTATTATAGAGATTTTGTGAGTTTTCCGAGAAATACATCCCTGTCTGGATACGAGTAGGTAGAGGCGGCTCTGGCACAGATGTACCTAGGGGTAAAACCTGATAACACCGTTTTGAGCTAGAATCGAACGAGAACTGGTGCACAACAATGGGCCTTGCTGCACTCTTGGTTAGGACACTCCCGTGGGATATGCTTAGGATAATTCTCATTTTTTTAGAAACAATTATGAAGGGTTTATGAGTATATACTTCCTCAAAGAAAACATTTTTATGATTGTAGTTCAATTTATGTTAAGTGTTTTACAAGTATGGAATTATGTATTTTGATTCATAAACCAATATAGTTTATTTCATTGTTTAGAAATGGCGCCTAGTGGGAGGAATCAAAACTTTATCAATGAATGCACTCTATGTAGGGATTTCCCTCCTGCTCAAGATAATTATAATGGAGTTGGTGATACAACTGGTGCTGATCAGCTTATCACTATACTGGGACAACTCACTCAGGTTATGAATAATAACCTTACTCATATGGAGCACCCTGATCTGGAATGTGGAGGATCAATGTTAGACCGCTTCATGAGGCAGCAACCACAAACATTTAATGGGGTTACAAATCCATTAGTAGCTGAGCAATGGATAAACTTCTTAGAGAAAATATTCCATGCCTTGGGGAGTAGTGAAAGGGAAAAGGTTATCATGACAGTTTACCGCCTCACTGGAGATGATGATCAATGGTGGTCATTGATTCAAAACACAAAGGAAGATGATGAAGTATCGAATATGGAATGGAGGGAGTTCAAAGAGCTTTTCTTAGAAAAATACTTTCCACATGACCATCGAGCAGACATGGAAAGGCAATTTCTGAGTCTGAGACAAAAGGAGGATGAGAATGTCGCAAAGTATGAGGCCAACTTTACAAGGTTAGCAAGACATGCTGCTGATTATATACGTAACCCAAGAAGTAATATTGATCATTTCTTTGATGGGTTAAAACCGTTTCTCCGTCGAGCATTAGTCTCACAAACCTTCTTGTTGTACGAAGATATTGTCTCATGTGCTATCAAGACAGAAGAGGAATTCTCTAAATCTTATGACAATAAAGTAAAGCAAGAGAAGAAGAGAACGGTGGAACAAGAGACAGATAAAGGGAAAAATGGAAAGAAGGATTTTCCATTATATGATAATTGTGGGAAGAATCACCCCGGTACTTGCCTAAAAGGAATGGGAGTTTGTTATAAATGTGGACAAAAAGGTCACCAGGCTCGTGATTGCAAGGGAAAGAAAGAGGCTATCAATGTTGAATGCTAAAATTATAGGGAAATGGGGCATTATGCAAATGAATGTCCTAAGAGTCATGGAAACTTACCTCAGAAAAGGACAAGGGATCAAGGATAATCTTATGCTGTTACTACAATTGAAGTGGAATAATTAATGTATTGGTGACTTTGGACTCAAGGATTATATTCCGGTTATAAGAGTAATGTGATATATATAAGGATTTTACAGCAGTACTTGTTGTTTTCATTAAGGTTTTAATATGATGAAGGTAATCATATTTTTGTATGTGACAATAAGAGAAACATTACTTTGTTTGAGGAATCTGATGATACAATTGATTTTAGAATTTAGAGACCTTTTATAGAAAGTCTAGACAGAGGTATTTTGGATAACTATAAAGGTTGGAATGGATTAAGTTTAACTTTGGATAGTATTGTTTAAGGTTAAAACATTTCTGAAGATTATTTTTTTTGGAATATTATAATACCATAGTTTTAGGAAAAGTACAACCTACATGTTGGGGGATAACCCGTCGCGTCAGACAAAGCTGTAGGAATCGAACCCACAACCATAGTGCGACATGCCTTTTTTACCTAACACTATCCTACAGGAAGTCCATGGTTTTTACAAAATAGTTTTCCTAATCTAAATGGTATGTGGTAATATTTGGAACCATATACAATTAGGATAAATATAATATTTTTGAGTTCTGTTACCATTTGAAGTGAAAGATGGGTTTGTGGTAAAATTTATTAAAGAATGAAAGTCTACATGACAAGTAAGTATATTTCCTTACGTTCTTAGTAAATATATTAAATAAATTCCTCAACTTTATGAAAGGTAACTTAAAACAAAAACGTTGTTGGTTAACTTTTCCAAATGGGGATTCAATGACCCTTTAAACAATAACAAGTTTGGGATTTTCTTGTAGTTAACTTTCTCCTAACCCTATTTTCTACAACTCTCCATCAGACCTTGATGGATTGTTTTTCCTCCATATCCATATTTTCATATAATCCTAGAATGGGCTATCTCGGGTGACCTTTATACTTCTCTTTCTTTCTTTTAAAGTTATATTTTTATTAACCTTATTTTTGATGTGGGTTTTCCACAAAGGTATTTTATATTTTCAACCTTTTATTTTCGAAAAACATTTTAAAATTGAGAGGACACAATTTATTGAAGGAGGGGAGAATGTAACACCCCAAGCTTTCAGGATACACTTCTCTTTAAATAATGGAATAGCTTGCATTGTTCGCAAGTTCGAGATTCTAACACACCATGACCAATCAAAGTAACAGTTATGAATAGTAATACCCAATTTTTGAAATTATATAAATTTTATATTTCAAAATGGACTTCATTTTTGTTTTCGGAATATCGAAATTATCCCAAGTTGAATTTTTTTTAATTTTTGAGAACTTCCAATTTTTTATGAATAGTGAAAAATACTTAAAAAATTTTTTTTAAATCAAAATAAATTATAGTGATAAATTAGGCTATTGAGTGGTTTTAAAGTATAACTATAATATATTTTTACCATTTTATCCAATGGTGTTCATTATAATTAATTTCACTTTGACATTGGACATAAACAATTGTCAATCTTTTGATATATATTGTTTCTTAAAAAACGTTATTTGTCATGACAGTAGGAATTAATTATAAAATTAATTGATGAAACTTATATGTTTGGAATTTTTTAAAATAGACATCATTTTTGAATTCAGAATATCAATTATAGCTTAGGGTGAATTTTTGGCATTGTTCTGGAAAACTTCAATTTTTGATGAATAGTGAAACCACTAAGTGATAGTTAAAAACTGATTTTTCGTTTAAATGAAACATTACCACTTCTGTGATTTGATTTTAAAAAATCCGGCATACATTGTTGTCATTAGGAAGTAAAATGTGGTTCACTGGGATTAAAATAATTTTTTTGGTGAATAGTAACTTTTAAGTTTAATTAATCGCGATTAAAGGTAATTAGTGAAATTTAAGGTAAATATGATATTATAAAAATATGAAAATACCTTTACACTTATCCTACCCTTATTGGATGAGTCATAGACGACCAAGACAATCCATGGGTCAACTTGGGGAACCCATGGATCCACTTGGGTAAGAAAATGACATTAATAACTTTTTTTTAAAGTAAAAATAAAATTATCACAAACATGTGTTGTTTTACTAAAAAAATTATTACATGGGGTTATATAAGTTATATTTTTGACTATAAAAATTCATTAGAAAGATAAAAATATTTCCTACATCATGGTAATTTTTTTATAATTTTTAGACATTAAATAAATTAAATGTTTTGTGACACTATGATGATGCAGCGATTACCTCATTAATTAACGATTTAAATAAAATGAAAAGATAATGTAAAATCTAAGACTTACACTTGTCTAAAACCTATTGGATGGGTATATGTAGAACACTTATCACCTTATCCTCTAAATATATCATTTTTGGACCTTTGAAATCCGAAAAGACTTTTATAATAATGTAATATTTCATGACCTTCCAAGAGTGCCCCTCCTCTCTTCTTATAAAAGGCCCCCACCTCAACCACCATATTCACACCTTCAAGCCATTTGGCTCGGCCAAACTCTTCCCAAATACTCTCACAACTTCCCTATCTTACTCCTAGATTCCTAAATTTGGGCATAAGTCTTCCCAAGGAATCCTTTGGATCAAATCAAAAAGAGTTACATGATTTTAAGGTAATGTCTTCTCTTGTGTTCTTTTGTTTTATTTTACTTCTCCAACCCCCTAAAATATTTTTATTACTTTATTTTGTAAAAAAACCAGTATACTCAATATACTTGGATGTTTTTATGAGAAGGATTTTATTTACACTTACACACACCTTTGTCTAATGGTTAAAGAACATACTGTTTCTGTGGGTGACGAATTACTGCCTCACGAAACGATGATTGTTCAATCTTCTTTTAACACCTCTCATGGTGGCCATTAAGATGTAATTATATTTATATATGATATATATTATGTCAATGTTTTCCTTATTCTTCTGTATTTTTCATTTATGGCATACCTTTATGATTTCCATTATGGGTAAACGCGATAATTTCATTTTAGGAAGTGCGGACTACCGCCCCCTCAAAGTGATTTGAATCGTTAATGCCATATGTGGGATGTATAAAGGATGGAGTATATGATATTATATATGATATTATACTGGAATTATTATATACCTTTATATCGTTATTATTTCATTCCATTAAATATGAAATATAAATGAAAGTAGCGTTCATGCATTCGCACGACTTACCGTCTCCATGAACGGTGCATTTCATTTCTTACCTCTAAATGTTATGTAATATTATAAATACATGTATATAATGGATATATATGATATATATGATATCTAAATCATGAATATAATTCTGGATGTAATGAATATTTTACCACATGAACAACTTGTAATTATAAGAAGTTTATTTTTGAATTAAGTACCAAAGATCGACAAAACGACCGTTATTAACTTAAATAATTACATAATGTTCATAACATGGTAATAAGTGATATAAAAGGAATAATGAACTTGAAAAATGTTCTTAAAGAAGTAGACATTAACTCTAGATTATTATTCAGGAAGTTAAATAATGGTTGAGTCAAGTCGGACACGAGGTAAGGGGACTTCTTAACCCAATTTTTGTTCTTTGGGTTAATCTCCTACTTTCAAATTATGTCATGATATTATTATGTCATTATTTATGTGTACTTATAGTGAATACTGATAATAGATCTATTTTATTTAAAAAATGATCTTTTTATGGACTTCGTCTCAATCTCCTTTCATTGAGGCATATTTTGTTTTATACAAAACTTTCTTTTATACTGTGTATAAACCCCTTTGACTTTTACATTTATTCAAAATGAATATTTTTATACAAATAATTTTTAATAAACGACAAAATGAATGTTTTGTATTACGTATGTGGCGACAATTACTTCTCCGCTGCCGTGACCATTATTTGAGTTTTGTCTTCCTCTACAAGCCATAACTTTTTTTAAATGAAAAGTAAATACAAATTTTTAATTTTCTTTTATTTTGGTATTGAAAATGGTTTTGAAAGTGTTTTTATTATATCAATGTGTTGTATTGATATCTTGTGATTGAAATGTGGAAATGTTATGTTTCCTTTATGCATGTTTTATGTGATACAATTATTTTATAGTTTATGATATGTTTAAACCTATTCATATGAGGAATGCATTGGACTTAATAATTGACGGGTGGAGCCCGCTATAGCTCCTTGATGCATCGACAGGTCTCATGAGACAAACTAGTGTCTTGGCACAAGGCCTTGACAAAATATTATTTTTAGTCTTGGCACGAGGCCTTGGCTACGTGGTTATGATAGTCTGACATTATGCATTCCATCATTATGAAAGTGGTTATTGATATTTCATGTGATTATTCGACCAGTAGAATATCCATGTGAATAAGTAAATGGCATTATCTCATTTTACATTTTCCATATTATGTTGAAGTTCAAGTTTAAAAGGCTTTTGTTTTAGTTATACATTGCCTTAAATGTTTATGATTATTTATAAAAGCTTCTGCTATATTGTTATCCTTACTGAGCATATGAGCTCACCCCTTTCAATGTTTTAATTTTTCCAGGATGTGAAGAAGTATTTTATGAATGACCTACAGGGATTGTTGGAAGGGGATATGAGTGTGGACTATGGAGACCATGTTATTGTATTTTTTCACTTTATGAGATAATGTAATGTTTATGAGTGTATCTAGTGTTTCCAAGGCTACTAAACTAATCAGTATTTCGAGACTTGATCTTTTGTGATCATGCTAATGTTACGCAATAATGTACCGACTCTAAGTAAATGGGGTCAGGGCATTACATACTTATAGGATCCCAATTGGAAATTTTGGCTCCTATACAAGCTTGAAAAAGATTATTGATTCTTTTTTAATAAAGTTTGATCTCTTCACCAGAGTTTTCCTCCATCTATTCTTCTTCTTATCCTCACCCTCTATTCCTCCCTAGGGTTCTGTAGATATCTATGTTGTTAAAGGATATAATACCCAATGTTTCTAATCTTTAATCTATGTTTGATTCATAGATCTTTGTTATTAATGTTTTTTTGTAGTTTCCCAATTCGGGATTGGGTTTTCTAGATCCCGTGATCCCAAGGTAGGTGAATCCATTATGATGGACAATTTTTATTAACCCACTTTTTCTTGATTTGAGTTTAATTTTTTTATTTAAATTGAGTTTCATGGTGTAAATAAAATTACTTTATATTGGTTGATTAAAACCAAATTTCATTTAATTAGGGTTTTGAAATTGTATTTGTCATGAATTTTGGAAAACCATTAATTTCATTGCATTGGGGTGTATTTGTGAAATTGATGGAATTTATTGAAATTTAAATTATTGAATTTAAATTGGTAAATAGATCTGTTTGAATGGATATCAAATTTTTATTTGGGGAAAGTGGCATTAATTGATCTTGATAGAAACCAATTTTTTTTATCATGAAAAATGAATTATTTGATTAAAAACCCATTTCTTTTTTTAAATGGAAAATTTTCATATTTAAAATGGAGAATAAGGTAAATTTTATTTTAAGGAGTCTTAAAATAAATTTCCCATCATTGATATGTGTTATAGAACATGAAATACAAGGTAGTTAGTTATTTATTCAGGTAACAGTCATTTTACGCTTTATAAAAAAATCATAGTATAATGAAAAACATACTTGATGGGATAGTTATGGGTTTTCTTAAGTCAGTATAAAAAAGGTGTGTGTGGACACATATTGTAGTGATTCATCTTCAAGTGTATAATGATATCGTAGCCTATAACTAATGTACCTTTTGTAATATAAATATGTTTCTTGTAGTTTGTATTTGAAGCATATCACATTTCTTATTGTAAACTGTTTACCATGTTAAAAATTAATATAAACTCATTTATATAAAAAAATTAAGCCACTATTTTAAAGTATTTCAATTATTTAAAATGTAAAGCATGATTTGTTTGTAATATACTTTTGAAATTACATTCTTGTTTATATAATATCAAAATATATAGTTAGTTTATTACATGTTGTAATATAATTATGGAATCCTTGGTGAGACCCTACTAGGTATTTACCACACACCCTACCTATGCCTTCAGGTGTTTGTATGTTATCTTCTTTTAGGTTTGAGTAAGGGGAAGGAACTATTTAGAGGTGGTAGAATCTGTAGATCCTTGGGTTTGGAAAGTTGTGTCTGTTGGTGCTTGGGTTTTTATCCCAGTTTCCAGTATATTATGGTATTACATTGTGTTTTTTATGCATGTTTTACTTCTAGTATAGTTCTCCTAGTGTATTTTTTCTTCTATGCATAATAATTTTTTACTTGTTTCTGTTGTGTTTCTGGAAAATTCATTCCAAATTTAGTTTTTATAATGGTAGTTTCTATTTGTCATCTCATGGGGATCAGGAATTCCCTTTGGCCCATGTCAGGACTACCTCAGTTATCGGGATACTAGGGTACCCAGGATAGTTCGTGAAAAAGTGTTATCGAAGGTACAATTTAAGAATATCACCTTCATGTCAATATGTAGTTGTGTAATCTTTTCTGGACATAGGAGGTATTTCTGATAGAGTGTATGTCTAGATATTATTGTAATGGGCATTAATTTACTAGGGTTGGATTGGGTAAGTCATCTTGAGGACCAATTCTAATATTTTCCATACATTTTATTTGGATATATATTAATCTAAATCAATTTTGTCCATCTTTTAGGATTAAAATTCTTTGTTGATCTATTTTAGTGTTAATTTTTTTCTTTAATGTTTCTTATTGATGTTGTGTTGAATAATGCCTCTAGAAAGATGTGTGAATCAGATATAGAATGAAATTATTGATAAACCACAGTAGGTGAATCCTCTTGTGGACCGGAGTCTGGTTTAGGTGATTGTGCGTAATCCAAGCACTAGGACAGGCACCACCACTAGTTCCTATTTAGGCTCCAACTATGTAACATCATAGGGATGTTTTCTAGAATCATTCTCAGCATTTACATTACTAGAATACACAATAATTTAAAGGTTCCAATTATCCTAAAGAATCCTAAGAATGGTTGAGAATGATTGAACATTTATTTGAGTTCTGGGAGTCACCTGAGGAGATCAAGGTGAATTGTGGTGCCTAATTGCTAGAGGGACCAAGCAAGAGATAGTGGGATATGATGATGATAGAGAAGAAATATGATGTATTGGAGTGGAAAGGCATAAAATATATTTTCACTAACTAGTTCTATCAAGAGTCTATGTTGTTGGCCAAGGATATTTAGTTTTTTACACTTGATCAATCTTATTGGATTGTGATGGATTATGAAAACCATTTTTCTAAACTAGTGAATTTTGAACCTGATATAGTAACAATTGAGAAAATGAAACCTCAAAAATTTATGTTGTGAATGTGAACTGATATTCATTCATAGATTTTCGTACAAATGATACCTTATTATGATAACGTGTTAGATTGAGCATTGATGGTTAAAATGGTCCTGGCTGTCAAATTAGTGTTGTTGGGAATTTATTTTTCTCCTAGTGGCAGAGTGAATTTCTATAAAGAGAAGAGGAAGACTGGTTATTCTCATAGTTTTTATTGACTATAGTATTTTTATAAACCTTCTAAAGTTCCTAAAAGAGTCCGTTTTATTTTCTACAAGTTTTGAAATCTTGGACACTCTAAGAGTGTTCTCACTGAGGCACCCAAGTATGTGTTTCTAATGGATGATCCTGTCACATTAATAAGTTCTTCCATTTCTTTTCCACCATGCACAGTTTCATGCGATAATCAAAACCTACTAAAATTGTGATGAAATAAAATGATTCCTAATAAATGAGAATCTATCCATAAGAATTTGGAATAAATATTCTCCATGCAATGGAAGAGTCTCTATCATGAGTGGATGGGGGTCCTATGACTGATAGAGGTACCATCACTATAGCTTAATTAGTAGTGACCAAATTATCTAAAATTGGTTCATCTCATTCAATTATTTCAAAATATTTTTTAATACATTAAATCTTCCTATTGGTCTTTTATCTAATGTGATGAATTTTCCTACACCCCATAGAACAAATAGAGAACATGGTCTTTGTAGTCTAGATTGTGTTTTCTCTCTATCAAATGTCGATCTTCCTTAAAGGATCCTACTTCTCAAAATTGAACTTCGTGATGTTATACTCGAGATGGATTTTCTCATTTCTAATAAATCTTGGATCAATTATTATCTTCATCGAGTTTTATTTATCACACCCAATGGGTTATTTTGTATCTTTTAAGGAGAATTATATATGGGGTCATGTAGAGATAATATTTCTTATCTAGAGTTTGATAAATTGATATTTATATTTTCTTTTGATTTGGAGTGGGAATCTTTGAAAAGGGATCTGCCTCCTATTTTGGTTGAGTTTCCGGATGTTTTTTCTTCTGAATTCTCTAAAATTCCATCGGTAAGAGATGTATATTTTCCTATCAATTTAGTGCTTGGTACTCAACCAGTGTCTATTACCTATTACTACATGGATCTAGATAAAATGAAAGATCTAAAGACTCATTTGGTTCATCTTCTAGAGAAAATCATTATACTCTTGAGTGTGTCACCACTAGAAGCATAAGTTCTCTTTGCTAAGAAATATGGTTGGTCACTTCGCATTTATTTTCATTATCAAATACTCAATCGATTTATAGAAAATAAAAATAATCTCTTTCTATAGATTGATTATTTATTGGATCATTTGAAAAGGATGGTTATTTTCTCAATGATTAATCATTTATATGGTTACCATTAGTCTACAATTAAAGAATCTAATATTCATGAAACCACTTTTCAAGGAGGTACTTACATTATGAGTAACTTTTCATGCCATTTGTTTTAACCAATTCTCATATGGTCTTCATGGATTTAGTTATTAGGATCATACATGAGTATCTTGATGTGTTTTTGGTTTCCTTTATTGTTTAAATTTTTATTTACTCTAAATTTTAGAAGGATCGTGTGCATCATCTAAGAGTAGTTCTATAATTGTTTATAAATTACCAAAAATATACCAAGTTTTAAAAATGATAATTCTGGATTATAGAAGTGAATACATTTAGAAATGTGGTGTTGGAATATGGTATATCAGTTAATCCTGAGAAGGTGAAGGATATTATGGTATGAGAACAACCATGGTGTTTTTTTGATATTAGAAGCCTCTTGGATCTCTCTGAGTATTATAACAATTTTTAAAGGAATTCTCAATGTTGAATTCTCTGATTAATTTTTTTCAATTGTAATGGAGTAAATAATTACTGTGATGAAAAATTTAAATGTTATTTTAATAATATGAAATTTCTTATTATTACTGCATCGGTGTTGACTCCTGCAGAGGCTGGGATGAGCCATGTGGACTTCTATGATGCATCAGGTTCTGGTTTGGGTAACATTACTATATTGGGAGATCATTTTTTTTGCTTACAATGATTGTTGTCTTAGGATACATGAGAAGAATTAAACAACCCAAGACCATGAACTCTTAGATATGATGGAAGCACAAAAGAGTTGGCCGAACTACCTCTTCATAGAAATGATTACCATGTTTTCTGACCACAAAATCTTGAGTTATATCTTCTCTAAAAAGATTTGAATCTCCAAAATAGGTGGTGAGTGGAATATCAATAATAGTTTTACATTTAAATAACCTATACCCTAGGGAAAGGGAATGCCATTATAGATTCTATGAGAAGGAAACTTTTGACTTAGCCCATGAAGGACTCAATAAAAGATTTGAAATTAATGGATATTTTAGCATTATTTCATATTGGAGTATATGAATCAAGGGCTCAGGTTTCCTTTTCCAATGTTTAGTTTAAATCCACTCTTATCAAAATGATTCTTCAAGGGAAACAACTTGATTATGAGTTCTAAAAAATTAGATACTCACTTTATTTTGGGGCCATCATACATGACTTTTCATTCTCCACCGAGTATCTTCTATTCTATCGTAACCACTATTTTGTGACTTTAGTGGTAAGGAAAGATGTGATGGTGTATTTTCTTAACTCATAGTGGGATTTGAACCCAAGAACCATGAAGATATTATATGACATGAAAAATATTTTTTGGTGGCCAGGTATGAGATGGGGCATTCTTGAATTTGTCCCTCATTGTTATATATGCAAATAGGTCATGATAGATATCTAAAAACCTTAAGGTTTAATTAACCCACTTCCAATTGAAATATGGAACTGGGATGAGATCTCAATGGAAGTTGGGGGTGGGCTTTCCCATACTGTGAGAAAGAAGAACGTGACATGGGTTATAATTGATTGGATGACTAAATCAGCTCACTGTTTACCCATTTGTGATACAAACAAAGTTAAGGTGTTGATAAATCTCTATGTGAGAGATATTTTTTAGTAGCATGAAGATCAACATGAAATATCCTCTAATAGGGATCCTTGGTTCACATATCACTATTGAAGATGAATTTAGGAGGCACTAGGATCTCCTGTCTATTTTAGTATGGAACACCACTTGTAGTCAGATGGCATGACAAAATCATCTATACAAATTCTTGAGAATATGACTCATGCCTATATCATTGAATTTGTTGAATCTTAGAATGATCATTTTGGTATGGTTGAGATTTATTATAACAAAAATTACAAACATGTGGTCATAAAGGCTCTATTTGTGGACTTGTATGGTTTTCCATGCATATCTAAATTATTTTGGGTTGATGTTGGAAATATTTTCTTGGTTGGGCCATGATTTGTTCATGATATGAAATAAAATTTTCATTTTATTCAATAGATAATGTAGATATCATAGAAGATATATAAGTCTTATACTAGTATTCATCATTGAATGTAGTAATTTTCATATAGTGATCATGTGTTCTTAACAGTTTCACCTTAGTTGGGACATCAATGTTTTGGGGAAAAGGTAAACTTTATCCTCATTTTATTAGACATTTGAGGTTATTGAGTAGGTGGATAAAGTGTATTACTATTTATCACTTCCACTATATCTGGAATTGATATATAATTTGTTCCATGTATCTCACCTATGAATGTATCATTCTAATCCATCTCATGTTCTAAGCAAGACTAATATAGAAGTTGAATATTTTTTTCTTAATGACAGAGTATCCATCTAGGATATTTGATTTTAAAACCACGGTACATAATGAGAGAATGAAATCTTCATTTGGAGTGTTATGGTTGCAAAATTCGGATTCTCATGATACATGGTAAGGGATTCATTGATGACAGAGTAGTGGTCTCACCTTTTTTCATAAAATCACATTAACAAGGTTTTTTGAAGTAGAAATATTCTATAATGGATAGGTCGTAACATCTTGTTACTATTTTAAAGTATTCCTAAACCTATATTTTGATAATTATTTGGTTGGATTTCATTTGGGAATGATTCATGTGATTTTTTTTTAAATTTTGTAGTTTTATGTCTTTGAATGGTTGGAGCATGGTTTTCCCAAACTGCACACCCTGCTAGTGAAAATCTAGAAAACACATGAAGTGACGGGCTTAAAGAATGGCACATTATTTTAGAAATCATGAAACTGCCTAATAGAAACTAAAAAAACCCCATTAAAAGGGTAATGTGGTTTGGGTTCATATATTGTTTATCCATGAATCCCTACCAAAGAAACCATAAGTTTTAGATTTTTGAATGTCAAATTTATTTTCTAAAATCATGAAATGCCGCTTTTAGGTACTTAATGGGATAGAACGGCACCATATAGACTTATTATTTCTGGTAGGCACCCAATATGTGTGTTTGGACCCTCTAAACCCTTCAATAAGAATATCAAATCATGGAGAATGATGATCGATCTTAATCAGGTAGTTTTCCTCTTCCAATTCTGTTTCTCCCACTATCTCTCCTTTCTTCCCCAGGGTTTTGTATAACTTCATGTTGTTGGAGTATATAATTCTAAAAGATTTTGATCTTGAATCTTGGTTTGATAATTGGATACTCATTCTCGAAATTCTTTAACATATTTTCCCAATTAGGGCTTGGTTCTTTGATATCTCATTATCCTGAGGTAGGTGGTTCCTTTATGATAACCATTTTTTTATTAACCCTAAATTAGTTCATTTAAATTATTATTATTTATTTAAATGCATTTCCTTTATATAAATAAAATTTATATCGATTGGTTGATTAAAACCCCAATTCCAATTAATTGGGGTTTTGAAATTGGATTTGGAATGAATTTTGGAAAAAAATGCCATTTCCATTAGATAGGGGTGTATTTGCGAAGTTGATGGAATTTTGTGAAACATAATGTGTTTAATTTAAATTTTCATATTTATTTGGTGGAATTTATTTCAAATTGGTATTTGAGAATAATGGATTAAAATAATATTGATAGAAACACGTTGATTTTATCCTAAAAAGGGCATGGTTTGATGGAAAATTAATTTTAGTATTTAAATGGAAAATGTTAATATTTAAAATGGAGAATAAGATAAAATATATTTTAAGAAATCTTAAAATAAATTTCCCATCACTGATTTTTATTAGAGAGCATTCATGCCTTGGTAGTAAGTGAGTTTTTGGGGTAGAACACTTTTGATTCTTTAAAACTAAAAGAAAACCCAATGTAGTAGGTCACATCCTCGATGGGGTGGTGATGTTTCCTATTTTGTTCTATAAAATCAGTCTGTATACACATATTGTCATGATTAACCTTCGAGTGTGTGAGGATCTCATTCCCTGAAAATATCTTACCATTTGGTTGATGACCGCTTTGCTCATTGTTTGTATTTGAAATATATGACACTAATTTTTGTAAACTATTTTCCATGACTTATGAATTTATATAAACTCTTTTATATAGAATGATTATTAATATAATTTTTTAAATTATTTACATCATTTTAAAAGTAGTGGTTTATTTTTTTAACATATTATTTTCAAATTCCTTGCCTATTTATTTAAAATTGAAATATCTATTTGGTTAATTAAGTGTTGGTTTCTTATTATTGAATTCATTTGGAGAGTTTTTTCTATTAGGTCTTGGGTTGTTATCCTATTTTCTGGTATATTTTTGTTGTAATTTGGGTTGTTCATTACTTTTTGACTTTTTTTATAGTTCTCCTTGTTGAGTTTTTCTATTGTGCACACTAACTGCATTACTTGCTTCTATTGTGTTTGTGAAAAAATTGTTTCCAATTATTTTTGTATAATGCCTGGTGCAAGTGGCAATCCTATGGTAATCGTGAATTCTTTTTGGACCATATTAGGACTAGCTTGGTTATCGGAAACTAGGGTACCATCGATGGTTCATCACAAAAAATCAGTTCATAAAAACTTCATCAATTGACCAAGCATAACCTATGAAAAATAAATGGGTATCATAAATATTTCATCAACATAAAAATTAACAATCGAAAGAAAAAATAACTCTAATATCATTCAATATTATCCCCACAAAATCATAAGTAACATAAAAAATGTTATATTATATTTAAAATTATTTTGAAATATCAATTTTGAAAATTTCTTGTGGAAAATACCCTTTAATGATTTAAAATCAATTTTTAAAACAAAAACTATTTTTAAAATCCTTTACATTAAAAATAACCATGGAAACATATAAACAACTCTTTAAAAATCATTTTAATTTTTTCCTCAAGAAAAGAACCATTCCCTATTTAATTTAATAAAATATTTTGGGTATCCATTTCATTATAAGTAAATTTTAAAATTATATAGTGTGATTTAAAAAATTGAGTGGCCATGATGGTGTAAAATCTATTCATGTCATACATGTTAAAACAAAGATTCTAATCAGATTTTAGTAAAAAATAGGAATTGTTTCGAAAATGATAAGAAATTCCATTAAAACCATTTATAAAAATAAAAAAATTGGTAAGACATTATTTAATATATAATTTTTAAAACGATATAAATAATTGAGAACTTTTTTAGAAAACATGAATTCTATACAAAAATAATTTTCAACCAAAGAGGCCCATAAATTTGATTATTCTTAAAAACCTAATATTGAACTATTAGATATATAAAAAGAGAAAAATTAAGGAAAAAATTTATTCTCATGAATAAAATGAAGCATAATAAAATTCATGATATTAACAAGAGATGGATCACAAGTTTTAGTCATCAGAATCATAAATATAAACAATCTCAATAAATGATGTGATTATACCATAAAATGATCACCACATTGGTAACATTGAATCATAAAACCCCAAAATAATAGCAATAAATAAAAAGAGAGATTTCATGAGAATAAAATAATTCATGATATTGCTTGTTAAAGGGTCTATATATACACATTTTAAAACAATATTGGTTTATGACATGATATATGTCTCAACGAAGGATAATTGTGTCAATATTCCTTAAAACTTTGATATCGTCTGAAACATAAGCCTCAATAAAGGAAGATAAAAAAATAGATAAATAAATCCCCATAAAATTGATTAATAAATATAAAATCAATTTTTTAGTATTAAATTCACATCATATAAGAAACAAGTTGTGAATATGAAATATATCTGATGGATGTAAAAGTTTAACGAAAAATTTGTTACCATACATCTTGACTTCTTTAGTACATATATGAAAATCCTATATAATAAGATTATATTTATTTTAAGTATATTAAATTATCAAAATTATATATTTATCACCATATATAATTTACGTATTCCTTTTTATTAACCTTTTATTAACAATTAATTGTTAAAATAATGTTTCGGGTAATTACCTCTTTGTTTTTCATGCATGTTTTTATTTATTGTTTTAGTAATTTTAAATTTATGATGGCTTCATATATATATATATAATTATAACCATGAAATAAATATTACTTATATTCATTATATATGTATTTATCATTATCCATAAAATTTAGAGATAAATAACGAAATACGTCGTTTATGAAGATGGTGGTCGTATGTACTAATGAATGTTGTTTCCATTTTCTATAAGGATGAAATGATATAAATATAAATAATATATTAATATTAATCAATAAATTTTATGTTCTATATATCAAATATAATTCTTAAATTTACCCTAAATACCTACAAGGGAAGTATTTATTGAAAAACAAATCATCTCACTTCGTGAGACGGTAGTCCGTTGTCCACATGAACGATGTTATTGTTTTCCAAAAGGATTTAGAGGTAAGAGATTATATGTGTTATTATAGTTACAGAGTTATAATAATATAATAAATATATTATAAAACATTAAATACATTACAATATCAATTCTCAAAATGTGGTGATGGAAATTGAATAACATCGGTTAACGAGGCGGTAGTTCACCATACACCGAAATGATGATTTTTATTCCATTAGATGAATGTGGAGAATGATTTGGGTTATGAAATTAACATAACAAAATATTTGTATATTTAATGTAATTATTTAGTTATATAATCATGTTTTAACATGATTTGGAGGATTTGGAGGGATAAATAAAAGAAAATGATCGATTAGGAATGTCACATCTTCTTAGTACAACATCTTTTGGTTTTCACCAAAAGGATTCCAAGGTTGGATTTATGACTAAAATATGGATTATATGATTGTATTAGGGAAATAATAATGTGTTTTAGTAAGTTATTCTCTAGGTAAATTGGTTATGTATGTGTGAAGAGGAGATTTGAGGTGGTGGCCTTTTAAAAGTGTGATGAGTGGAACACTTATAATTTTTGAAAAGAATAAGTTTTTTCCTTGAATTTCCCCTGCCAACAGATCTAAAATGGTCCATCATATGACTTTATAGGTCATATTGTATAAATATTTCCATAAAATGGTTTTTGTACATGTTTAATGGTCATTTTAACCCTTATCATTTTAGTTTAACACACGGTAAACCATTTTCACCTTAAAGACATTAATTAATTTTCAATTTTTTATTAATTTTGTTAAAAAATTAAGCTACCCATATCATATAGTATAAATTACTATTATTATAAATATTTAATTTATTTTTTCAAATTTTAATCACTAAATTAGAAAATATAAATTGCAAAATAATCCCCTAAACGTAGTGAGAAAGGTGTTTCCCAAAGAAAAAATGATCAAAAGCTTAAAAACATATATATCAAAATTCAATAATAAATTTATTCCAATAAAATAAATTGTATTAATATATTTATAATAGAAGAAATTTTACTTTTAAAATAATCTAAAAATAATTTACATGTTTTAAATTTCTTAAAAGAGAAAACAGTTATTAGTAAAAAAATATATTTTCACTATTCATCAAAAAAATTATCTAAGGAAATTGTAAAGAATTAAATACAATATAATTTAAATATGATAATTTCAAAAATTATTTCTATTTATTAAATTAAATATTATATATATGGAAAATTTAATTTTGAAATATGTACACAAAAGGTTACGAAACAACTTTATAGAAAAATACTGTTTCAAGTGTAAAATCTGATTTAATATATTATCATTTCAATAAAAAAAATTAGTTGAATGTTAACATTTTTATTGAATATATCATATACAAGTTTCATTAAATTATTTAACCAAAATTTATTTTTCAAATTTATTAAGTTAAAACATAGTTGTTCACATAAAATATTTTTTCAGAAAAATATTTTCATTACTTTCAAATAATATATATTTATATTTCTAATTAATTGGTCAATAAAGAATTCCTATATTCACTTGTATTTTTATAATTTAGTTGAAATTATTCAAGACCATAATAATAATTGTTTGGAAATAATTATCATATTAAATAATAAAATTTTAATTGTATGCCATGTTTCGTTAAAACATATTGTTCTGTGTAATGTTATCATAACTCAATGTTGTGTGTAACACAATCTAGAATCAGTTTTTCATATAACAAAAAAATATTTCAATGGTTATATTCATTTGAAATAAATTATTTCAGTAAATCATGAGGTGTTATATAGTACAAATTGTAGATCAAATAATGTCAAAGAATACTATTATTACTAAATAATGTGTTTGGTGAAATGGAGAAATTAATATGAAATTTTCTCTATTTTGATATAAAAAAATAAATCATGTAAAATATTAAGATAATCCAAAAAATTTAGATTAGTTTAGTTTCTATCTATTATTGTTGAAATGGTTGAAGATCATTTTTATGATACATGAAGTTAAAAGAAGTGGGTTTGAGGAGAAAAGGAGAGAGTCTAGTGTTTTTTATGACTACTGAAGTCTTAAGGGATGAGAAATATATGTTTGTTAAATTTTTTTTGTAGGTTGTATGAATATTAAAACCAAAAGATTTCTCGTTTTTCTACACCACATTTCAGATGGCATATTCCATTGGACTTCTGGTAGATTATACTAGACATCCAGTGGGTTTTTGAAGAAAACACAATTTAAAATTTATTTAATAGTGTAAAATTATGGGTGACTCATGGAAGGAATTAAATTCCACACCTAATATACATATAATACATCTAAATTTGTTTTATTTTTTCAGGTTATCTAATGTATCATATTTTATTAGGAGTAGGTAGAGGTTATTCATAGAGGTTTCTTTTTGAATTTGAATTTCTAAATTCAGAATGAGGATTAGAGTTTGAGGATTTGGTACTATGAGAAATGAATTTTTAGATACTAAATGAAGTAATATAGAGTAATTTAATTATAAGTTAGATGAGAAAAATAATAAAGAAGTTAAAATAATGTATTTATAAGTATTTATATAGGATTCTGTTTTATAAAATGGAAGCATCTCATCATTCATGTGTGTTGAAGTAGTGAAGGGATCCATAATAATTTTTTGGTTTTAGGAATTATGGTACCACTTGATATGGTCTAAGAATAATTAAATCAATAAGAAATAAGAATATATACTTACTTAATCAAATAAAGTTAAAACTATTGTGATAAGATATAGTAAATATAGAATTTTTATCATATTCCGTTAGGAGACAACATTTTTTATGCTTAAATTTTTTAGTTCAATGATAAAAAATTTTCATATTATTCTATAAGATCAAAATATTTTATTTTATGGTCTTTCATAATTTTGGGTCATGATAAATGTGTACCAATTAAAATTCAATGGAAGAACTTGTAAATCAAGTGTTCATCCATCGATTTATTTGGTTTCATGTGTAAGAGATAAAACATGGTGATATATCGTTTTAGAAAGAGGAAAATAATTATATAAAATAAATCATAATAAAAAAATAATTTTTTATTAATTCACCCCCACCCCAATCATAATTAACTCTCACAACATATAGGTGACTTGATTTATATAGGTGCATATTTAGGATTTTTACTATGTATTTCAGGAAGTTTATAGATTTTAATTATGAATTTTGTTAATCAATATTGGTATTTGAGTTATCTCTATCTCTCTCTATCTTCTATAATCAAAGAAGTTCCTTTCTTCATTTAACATTTCATGTGGTGTTGAAATTTTATTTCGTATTTTTATATTTCACATTAATATCATTAATTTAGTTTAAATAAAATAATATCCCTTATTTTATGTGAGTAATGAATTTTTTAAAAATAGTATAATTTTAGCATACTTATTATCATTTGGAATGAATATTGTTAAATTTTATGTAATTATTTCACAACTATTTCATAAGGTTCTGTGATGAGTTGAAATTGTAGAAGGAAAGTATATATTAATGGTCATTAATGGAATTATATAGTAGCCCCATATTTTTAAAATAAACCCTTAAAGATTGTGGGTTTTAGAAAGTTTAATGTAATTTGAGATAATATATAGATTATTCATTTAATTAATGTTATATTGATGTAGGAATGTCATCAAATATGGAATGCACATTTTGAATACATTCATATTTTTTATGGAGAAAAATTAGATTATTTATTTCTGGGCCATTATGAGATTGTTTGAGCCATTATATATTTTGGTAAAATGATAAAATATCAAATGATTTTTAAGTAGTTTATATGTATCTTATTTGATATGTTTAATTCAAAAATATCTTTTATTGAAGATAGTGATCTGAATTCATTTTTGTTTTATTTATTGCATAATTTATTAATTATATATAAGATAAGAATAGTTGATTCTTTCAAAAAGTTAATTATATGTGTGAAAAAATAACATTAACATATCGAGATAATTAGAAGTACCTTAAGTTGGTAAAGAAATAATTTTATGGATTTAATTTAGATAAATATTTAATGTGATGTTTTATAGGCTTTTGTCAATTATCTTTAAAAGTTATCAAGAGGGAGGAGGTAAATATCCAGAAAACATACCTTTGAAATTATCTTGTTATGAAGGGATTGAACAATTTACTATATAATGTATAAATATAATGGATGTTAAATTAAATATAATAAGAGATAGGAACATGATGATGAAAAATCATAATCACATTAAATTTCATGCAAGAAGTCTAATAATTTAAAAAGATGAAAGTTTTCATCAAAATGTTTTGTTATAATTTATTCAATTATAAAAATAATTATTATTCATGGAAAAGTAAATTCTTAATAAATAGGTGGTAGTAGGATATATGGATACTCAAATGAAATAGGTGATAATATATTCATTAAAGCAATGGTTTGCTTAATTTAAATCAATGAAAAAATCTCAAAATAATTAAAAAAACTATCATCAAGTTATGATAATAATTCTTATGATTAAAAGGTGTATAAATCTCAATTGGAGTTAATATTTAATAATATTATTAAATAGAAGTAATAAAACTGTATTTACAAGGATAAATAGATTCATTCTCTCAATTAATACTTACTATAAAAGGAACAACGTATAAATAAATTTGTGTTTGAGTTTTAAAATTCAAAGAACAGAGAGGGTGATTACTCAAAATAAGTACAATGTGTTGAGATTAAAGTGAGTCTGGGATATTTTTTAGTGAAAAAATATATCCAATAACAAGGAGGAATACTTTTTTAATTTTTATATAAAGGAATGTTCCTAGATGAAGAAGAAAAGTGCTATGAAAGAAATAGAAATGTTTAAAATATAGTATTTTTGGGAATGTTTGAATTTTAATATAGTGACCCAAACTAAAGATGCTTTTATTTTACATCTTTTTCCTAATATAAATATTTTAATTTTAAAAATAATAGTAATAATTTCATAAATAATGATAAGATTGGTGTATTTACAGACTAGCTATATAATAAAATTATTTCAATACACTTGTGATCATATATTCTTATGTTCACCATATTAGACCATCTTCTAAACACTCAATTGTAAAAATCTTATAAATAACCTAGATAATGAAAACATTAGAAGGAATAAGAAAAAATTACTAGAATGTGATAAATAAAAATTCCATCACAAATGATTTTATAAGAATAATAAATTAAATTATTATAAAGGAAATATCATATCATCATGGTTTATAATTATAAAACATATGTGAGATTCAATGGACATTAAATAAGAATTTAATTACACAAAATACCAAAAAGAAAATATAATAACCATAAAATGGAATCTAAAATTTTAATATAAAACAAGAATCATGAGAGAATATGATTAGAATCTATAATATCATCCAACTATGGCACAATCATTGACATAGTGAAACAATACCTTCATATGTCTAACCCTCAATGACCAGGATTATGAGAATCTAAAATTTACTCATGAATACCTATATAATGAGATACAAACTTTTAGAAAATTTATTGTATGGTAATATATGACCCCACCCTCCATCATCTATACATTTGAGTTGAACTTTAAAATAGTCAAATTATAACATTATAAAGATCCCATTGAAATAAAATGGGTTTCATGAAAAATTTAAATGAAAATAATCCACTTTTGATAATGAAACCATGTACATATAAAATTGATTCATATGACTTTAAATGAAAATCCATCACAATTAATACTTAAAATTATTAAGGGAAATAAAATTGGATTTTATAATATTATCCAATAATATAAAATAACAACATAAATTAAATTGATTGAAAAAACATGACCATACAATATAAAAACATTATTTAATAAAAAATTAGGGTGAAACTTGAATCTTAAAATTATAGGAGAAATATATTTTCATTATATAGATGAAAATGAATACCAAATATCAAAAAAATCTTAAAAAAACATTTTTCAATCATTGATGTGAAATTCATAGTCACAAATCACATTTCAAATATTATCCTCTGTCTTCTTATAAAAATGTTAAGTGAAAAAAAATAATTGAATTGAATTTAAAATAAAAATAGTTTTCATGCAGATATATTAAATATATCATCATTTAAAATAGAAAATATAGTGAAAATATGGGAAATAAGTTCAAAAATAAATCATATAACTCAACAGAAGTTGTTTGAGTTAAAAAAACCTTACCATTAATCTTAATTTCCATTAAAGGGATCTAACCACCTATATAAAAAGAATAAATATATTAGAAACCTATTTTTGAAACTTATTCATATTTATACCATTTTATAATCTTAATAAATAATTATTCTCTACATGTATATTTGTTGGTTCGTGTCTATTTTTAATTTTGTGGTTGAGTAATCAATATTATTTTGAATAGGTTTCATAACTGGGATTTTTTTATTTTTCCTTCTCTTAAATCATGTGATTAAAAAATAATAAAAGTTACTAGTATTAATTATATATAATTATTTAATATTTTATAATTATTTGATGCATATTCAACAATTTCATGCATGAGATGAATTTAAACATTCATATGATGCATGAGACCAATATATATCTATATATTATGATATTTGTTATAGTTTAAACATAATATAAGTATTTTATGAAAGTATTATCATGAATTTGAAGAATGTATATAATATATAAATAAATATATGTGTGTGTTAATGTGTGAAATATAAGTATTATTTATTTATTAAAATGTTTTATTCAGAACTTACAATCAATTATGAGTGGATTAAAGGATTTTTATTACATTCACAGAAAAAATTTAATGAATTATACCTCAAGATTCAAAAATTCATAAAAATGATTTATGAATACGGGATACCTCATTATTTGGTTATATAAGGATTATATCCTCTCATTTTTGGGGTCTGATGTGTCTGATACTCTTTTAAATATATCTTTTTTCTAAGTACTATTCCTCTAACCTCAGATGGCTCTAGCACCTCTTCATTTTTTTGAGAATCCTTATAATTTGATGATGGATATATTAGCTAGTGTTTCACCTCAAAGGTAGGGTTCTTTCATTTATTTCTTCTCATGATCATCCACAAACACTCTCTATGGAAGGATGATAAAAACAAATACTATTCTTGAATTCTAGGTTCAATATTTTTCAGATTATTTACAAATTGATTTCTTAATGATAAATTCCATGTACTTTGGGTAGTAATCTGCTACAAGTGGTTATTATATTATCATACTAAAATGATCGATGGTGCCATAAGAATGGTAAATAATTTAAGTGGTACATTTGAACTCGCACACATATATAGTAATGAAGTGTGTCCCTCTTCCAAGGATCACTATTATGATGAAAAGAGTTTTATGCCCAATAATATGGGGTAATGTATATCTTTCGTGGTTTTATGTGGACTTCATGATGGATGTGTCAATTTTAGTAATATAGATTCAACCACCTATCAGTGGTATCAAAGTTTATTTTTTCATGTTTTTTATATTATTGGATCATTGATTCAATGAAACATCATAACTGAAAACAATAATAGTGTTTTCATAAAAATAGACCCCTTGTATAAGGGTAAGTATGATTGACCCTTACATGATACCCTTACTCTATACCCTCATAAAAATGGTCTACATAATGGTAAAATATTTTTTTTATTTATGAATATGACTTTCATAATGTTAGTGCCCTTATTCAAAGGGTTTTATATAAGGGTAATTGCCAATTTACCCTTATGCATAATGGTATTAAAGCTATTGGGTGAATGACCATGAGGTTTACCTTTACCCAGTGTATTAAATATTAATAGAACCCTTATTCAAAGAATTTAATAAAGGTAAAAAAATTTCTTGAGGGTTCTTCATAAAGGTAATCTATATATTACCTTTACATGGGGGTTTCCAAATCGAACTCGATAAAGGTAACCTTTATATTAACATTATCTAAACTTCTGAAAACATCAGTAACCCTTATGCATATCATCTATGTAATTGTAAATGAGAGGATACCATTATGACTAATAGGTATTATATATAAGAGAAAGAAGATACTATATTTAAAAATTGTTTCAAAACATTATATGAATTTTATTGTTAATAAATTTTTATAAAGCATAATAAAATTTATTTTTAGGAATCTTAATTTATGAAAAATTTAGAAATTATTTAATTAATTATACATTTTTCATGATTAATTGTTTAAATGATTATAAAACATATTTCCTAGATATTAAAGGTAAATATTTTAAAATACCTTTGTAAAAATTAAATGTCAAGTCGTATGATCTATAACTATAGGGTTTATATTTAAATCATAAGATTTTATTGATAAAGTGTTTATAAATTACATGATATATAATATTATGATTATTTAAAAGTTTATAAAATAGATATTTTGTAAATTTTTTTTATATTTTATAATATATCAAATAAATTCTATTTGATATAAAATATAATGGTCTTCGTACTGAAAAAAAAATTAAATTTTTATAATATCATTAATTATAAACATTTATAAATTTCTTTTAATTATGAATAGTCCATAAATGTACCATGTTTGGGATAAAAAATAAATTATTTATATAATTGTAAAATTTCATTCATATTTATTATTATTACATTTTTTATGAAATATGAACATTGTATCTCTCCATATATATCATAAATTACATCTTAGATAGAGCCTTACATACCATGCTTGGTATAATATCATAAAATTTAGTTTCTATCTACCATGGTCTCTGTTTAAAATTATAGTTATGAGATTTTTAATAGTTGTTTAACATAGTTTATACATTTTTAGGGTAATATTTTACATGAATTTAATTATTTCTTCTATAAGGTCTCCCTAGGTAGTGGGTCATAGGGTTATACCACATACATTACTAGAGGTTTTCCATCAACAAGAATGTGAATGGGGTTGGCTATCCGTCACTTCAGGCATCTAATGTAGAGTTGGTCAATCTCACATAAATATGTGCCTTTATATAAAGTGTTCATGTACTATATATAGGTGATGTGTTTGGATATGTATGAATATACTAGACTACTAATTTTGGATGATTATTATATACTTATGTGTGGTGTAAAGCGTTTGAATTTAATGTGCTGGGAACACATTAAATTGTTTTTTGGAATATGTATTTTCAATAAAAAATTATTCAAATCAACATAAACAAATTAAATAAAAACGAAAAATCAATATTACATGTGAATTAATAGTTATAAATTTAATATTAATATGATTTATATTAATTTGAAAAGACCATAAAAAATAAAACAACAAAAATACAAAGTGTGAGATCCCATACAAGGAAATACATTTCAAGACCTCAATCATCCAGCTGTGTAGGTCATTCCAAATCATGGTTCCCCATGATTATCTTATTTAAGGAAAAACACTTATATGTAAATATGGATTTTTTTGGTCGCTTATTCAAAAGATGGGTTCCCCTTGATCCCACTTTGAAATTTTATTCTTATAATTTTAATTGGGTTACATTATCTGGGAGACCCTAAGATGATTATTTATTTATGGATTTGGATAAAATATTATCCATTCACTATCAAAGAGTCAAAACTATTGGGATTGGGATGATTCTCACCATAAATAACTAACTAGTGAGAGAAATAGGGATGAGGAATAATTTCCTAGTGAAATAAGAATTCTAGATCAATGAATGTATATGATGCATAGGGTCGCCAAATTTAGTGGGATAAGCTTCATTAGGTGTCTAGGTTGAAAGTATATAAGGCATGACATTCATTGAATAAAAATTTATGTTTTTGATAAATACATCGTCATAATAAAACTAAACATTATATTAATCCTTGAAATGGGAATCTTAAACTAATAAACTCCTAATACTATTAGTTAAGAAAATTTAATAGGAAAGAGAAACATTCTTTGTGTTAAAATAGTTCCTTCTAGAGTAATCGTGTGCTAAAATTATTAAAAAAATAATGATTATTATGGAATCGTGGAACGATTATTGTAATGTTTCAAAAGAACATGATATTAATTAACTAATGAATTCTAGTTTCATATACTCAATATGACTAGGTATGTAAATGATATTCCACACAATATAATATGTTTTGAGAGACTAATGATTTCCTATCAGGCTAATTACTGTTAAGGAATTCATTCTTCTCTCATATATGGATATGTTCCAGCAAGATGTATTAATTCAAAAATAAAAAATACTCAAAATTCTTAAATTATTGAGAGTAGATAAACAAGACATATGATGTATTTTTTCTATGAGTGGTTATATAGTAAAAGGAGTTAAAGGCTCAAAAAACGAATGGGGAAAATTTTGGAAAGTATTATATTTTTTCTTAAAGAATCCAATAATGTTAATTAATAACTTAAAGGTATAATCATAATGAAATAATGATTTTATATGATAGAATTGTATAGAATTTATAAATTTGTTTTGTATCTTTATTGGGGATATTTTTTAGGTATTAATTATATATAAATGGATTCTTCTACTCTGAAGGAAAAATGATACTAAGTGTATACTTTAAAAATGTTGAAAATGTAAATGATTTATAAATCATAGGAATAATTTAAAATAACATATAGATTTCAATAAATTAATGATGTAACCAATTTTACATCTGAAATTTTTATTTAAATATGTTTTTCATGCATGGTAAATGAATTATATATTTATCACATTTATCTTATGTGATAAAGAGAATTTAGAAATAGTTTTTATAAAGTAAATGAGATGTTAAACTGGGTATACTAGTTCCATGATTCATTATATTTTATAATTTTTTTTGAGAATAAGATATGGATTAAAGTGTTTTATCTAGTATAAAATGTTTATCTAGCTATCTATTGAAATGATATGGAATTTTATTCCAAACCAATAATGTTGTATTATTTTGAATAATAAATTATTTTTTAATTAAAATATCTAAACACATAAAAATTCCAATGGTATATGGAAAAAATATTTTTTATTTAGATATACCTAATAAAAGGAATTAATTATTATTTCCAGAAATATAAATTAGTTGGTATTGTATCATTAAAAGTTATTTTGATGAGAATATAGTTCATAAGAGGTTACTGAGAGTATATTTGAATATAGAGCAGTTCAAAGTTGAAAAATAAAATATTATGATAGTTTAATTTTAATATATTATTCACTATATATTTCATAGATTTAGGATATGTGATAGTAAATAAATTTTAAAAAGTTTCATTTAGTTATTGTGATAAAGTGAATATCACTATTAACTAAAATATTAATCCAATCAGAGATTAGAAATAATTCTTCCCTTAATGTCCTCAAATAATGTGGTTGGAGAGCTATCTAGCATGATAAACTTAATACTTTGATACAGTATTTAGAAAATTAAATATATAAAATTAACTAATACAAGGGTGTTTAGGTACATTTTTGATCATGTTGTTGTTTCTAGTACAACCAATATGTGATTTTCCTACTTATATAAAAAGTAAATAAATATGGAAATTGATTGACAAAATACTAAGGAAATACATGGCCATGGTTAGATGATTAAGATTTGATTTTTTCGACTACATTTATGAGGGTCATGTGAGGTTTTCATCTATTAGATGAATAAAATGTGATATATTCACCAAATCATTCACTATATTTCATAGAATCCAAAAAACATGAGATAAATATCTATGATTTACATGTTATACATATATTGGTAACTAGATTCCATATAAAAAGGATTTTATAGGTATATGTATTATGTACATGATACATCTTATGGTGGGTACGTTCGTATAGAGATATGAGTATATTTAAGGGAGATCAAACTAGACTGCATTATAGTGTGAGTAGAACTAACACTTTTCTAGGGGACAATCTTTGCTTATATCTATGAAATATGGAATTCCTTGTTGTTTTCAATGATTATAAGGTCTGTAGGGTAAAAAAGATATTTCTTTGATAAAGATAAAATTTTGGACAGAAATCATTCTCAAAATGAATATATTATGATTAAAAATTATATTCATAATAGTTTGGATGGCTTGATAAATACTAGTAATGTTATTTATAATTTCCTTATGGATTTTTAGTACAAGTGGGAGATAGTTGTATGTGAACTAAAAAATTAGAATCCAGAGATGCATTTTCACCTAAATATAATTCATGATATATATATATATATATTTAAGATATGATATTAAATATATTTTATATTTAATATATGCATTTTCTTCATGTGTTTCTATACATGTGATGCATGATTAATATATATATATATATTATTTTATACATCTGATTAGTCACTAAAAGTGGCTAATATTCATTTTTAATATCTTTATATTCATTGTTCCAAAGTCCATAAACATTGTTTTTAGTGCATTACATAAATAGAACTTCATTTCTCATCTTAAATGCAATTAATGTTTAAAATGAAAATTTGGGCCCAATCATTCAGCTGTTTGTGGATAGAATTATATTCGTTTTATGAATTTGATATTTTGGGATATTATTGATCACTTTATTTGGAACATTTTATTTTTTAGGTTTGATGTATTAATCCCAAGGGAAGATATAGATTTTTGCGCCTGAATCCAGAAATTTACTGGAAAAATCATAATAGGCATAAGGCCCATCAAACAACTATGGGGCCCACACACAAAGCCCAATGAAGCTAAAATTTTTAAATTAGAAATATAAAAATCTTATTATCATTTTATTCAACTATGGCCAGAGTTAATTCTGAAGTTTTCATGGAGATTTATGGATCCGAAGTTTACATTTAAATGGTGGGACCGATATTAACACCCATAAATTCATCACAGCATTTCAGGGATAACGTTCAAAAAGATGCACCAAATGAACTGAAATTTGGACATATGATATAGGAAACATGAAAGAAGTTATTTGGATCTACGACTGCTGATTATTCATCCATATTTAATGTCAAATTTGAACGTCCAAATGGAGGATGAATCTGGACAGTTTTTCAGGTCAACTTCAAAACGTCAATTTCCTTTTGATTCTTCACCCACCTTTTGACTCTCTTAATTGTTGGGGGTTAAATTTATTGTTGGGTGGTGGAACTAAGGCTCTTAATATGCCTATATAAGGAGATTGTGGTGAAGGGAATATGCATCTCATATTTTTCTTATCATCTTGTGTTGCTTGTTTCATTGTAAGGTTATGCTTCCAAATTCTCTTTGTAATGTTTTCAATTTCCATGTTAGTTTCTTTTTTGTATCTTTATGTTCTTAATAAACTTATTTCTAATATATATTTTACATTTATTTTATTAAAACATTATTATCACAAATCACAGTGATATCTCTGTGTTGTTGTGAATTAGTTCACACATAGGTGTGAATTTCATTCCCACACACGGAGGAGTGCTCGTTATTTCCACAGTTTTAATTTCTTCAATCCAATTATTGTTAGCCATATTCCACCCACCATTGAGAGTATACCATAAATGGAGTGATAAAACTTTAATGGGTTGATCGTATAAGGATGAAAAGGCTGGATTGAAAGTTATTTTATGAACGAATTGTTGTTAATTGGCTAATTAATTTAAGACTTCCATTCTTCGGTTATTTCTAATTTTTATCTTCACTGTGTTTGAGCAAGATAAATTCAAGTACCAAATGACCATATACCTTAGATAGATCATGAATTTGGTTATCTAAGTGTATAAGGGATTATTAATTGTGTTTAGTAAGCAGCAAACTAGAAAATGATGAAGGTAGTGTTATTTTTGAAGAATGGATTCATCAAGAATTAATAAAACCGAAATTGTCTAAAGAAGTAAAATTCATTCAATCCACCCCGAGCATAATCCTAAGATCAACCCATTTTAAATGAATTGAATTCACTTAGGTTTCTTAGTTTTCTTTTAAACCATCCAAATTCAAAACCATAATTGGCCACTTCACAGCCCATCCTCCACCAAATTGTAGTGTCTCAAGGTTACTTCTTCGGTCTCTATGGATTCGACCCCTACATGTACTACATCGACCGATTTTACTAGTAGGGTAAATTTGAGCGCAACCAAATTTTAGCACCATTTCCGGGGACCCAAGTAAGTACCTTATACTCACGTCTTCTTTTTTCACCCCAAATTCTCTATTCTCATCCCAATTTCTCTTCCCTTTTCCCCTTTCTGTTTCTGTGTGTCCAAAAAAATCCCAAAACCAATTTTCAATCAAATCCAATTAATTATCCTCCAAAATACCCCTTTATAATCCAATTTTGTAATAAAGTTCGAAATCAATATTGGGAAACAAATCACAAAGGGAATTTCATTGATCGAACCTTAATTTAATACACCACACCAGATGAGATGTACAATCAATGAGATGCTGATTGTTTAAAGGCTCAATTTCCATACCTCTTGAGGATGATTGAAGAGATCAAAATTAATGAATTTCATGATGTCCAAACATCTATCAATCCTAATTATGAAAAAATTCTTGAACATTTGTGTGAAAAAAATGGTTAAAATTAATTCAGAAGTTTCATCATTGAGATTAGAAATACAAAGCATTGGGACTTATGAAGAACCCATTCCCACTCAGGATGTCCTTTCCTCATCACTGATAGAAGAATATTTTATCCCCAAAACCACTCAAGAAATCAAAAAAGAACTAACCTTTGGATATGGGATAACTGAATAAGATCAAAAAAATGTTGAAGGGTCTTTAAATTAGGAGGAAACTGATTTTTTGTATTCACAAGAGGGAAATTTGACATTGTGGATGGTGTGTCCTGAATATTTCTCTATTGATGATTTTTCAAAAACACCAATCAATGAACAATTGGGAGAAATACCAAACATTGAGCCCATACACACTCCTGAAATTCAACTAGACACTTTTGGGGATGAATCATATTTTCAAACGAAACCAATTATTTCTAAATTTTTTGGAGAAGAAACTGACTTTCATTCAAATTGCCAATATTCCTTAGGAAATTTCAATTGACTAGAACTCAAAATAATTATCATTATTTACCCACATAAGAATTACATAATAGGTCCTACCCACGACCATACTTTAGTCATTAATTCTTCTCATGAAAGAAATAATGTTAGATTGAACCTTGACGTCTTAGGCAAGACAAAAAATGAAACTAGATCAACCATTTCTGATATTCCTTGTATCTTCAGATTTATTTTAGAATGTGGATTTATAAAATGAAAAGATTCTAAAAAAACAATCAATCTCAATAAAGTTGAAGTGGATAAAGATGGGTTCCTTAAAATTTTTAAAGTTGGAATTGGATAATTTGGGGGTTCCAGTCGAGCTAACGACATTAAACAAAAGCGTTACATAGGAGGAAACCCATGGTTTTCATGTTTCCAATCATTTTTAATCATATTTATTATCATTTATTTTTTTTCATATAATAAATTACCATGGAATTTTTACCTGTTCTTATTTTATGAGTAAGGATGGGTATGAAAGGAGAGCACCATATTCATCCGTGTCACGTGGCATGATCTCTGAGTAATACCTTACCCAGAAAATTAAAAAGAAGATAATGTATCATCAGTTTATTTTTTTTATGTTTTTTATAGGTTAAAAAAATAACATATATATATATATATAATAAAAAATTAAAAGGACATGTCTTAGGCCGTAGGGAAAATCCATTCACAACCGTCCAAGCTGTTAAGACTCGAACCCAAGATTGAAGGGAGGCTGTGGCATGATATTTCATCATCAACCACCAGGTGACATCATTACATGATTTTCATTTTCAATTACCTCTTTGAACACCTCTCCCATACCCCCTTCTATGTTTTTCTTTAAACACTGGGGACAATGTTATTCTATGTTGGGGGGAGATGAAATAAAAAAAGTTTTTTTTAATAAGAACATGCATGGAAAGAAAAATTCCATTAACCTTGAACATGATAACACGCATTACAAACTCTAAAATTGGATATCAAATAATTTTGTATTCCTTGATTCTGATTTTAATGCATGTTTAAGTTCATGAGCATAGTTTTTGGAAAGTGCGGTTTTCCAATGTGATTTTTCAAAGTTTACTTTTTCATCCTCTTAATAAAAACGCCACAATGCAAGTCTACTAGATTGTGGGTGTAAATTTGAGTTCTTGGGTCCCTTTCATTATATCATAGGGTTATGGGGTCACTTTTAGTCTAATTTGAGTATAAAAAAAACAAATAAAAAACAAAAAAAAAATGAAAAAAATTATGACCACATAGAGCAATGTTTTTTCCAAATGTGCGGCGTCTGACACTTGGGGATCGTGACTACATAGTTATCTTGCCTAGAGTTAGGATTTATATCTCTATTGTAGAGCATGGAATTGATAATAGGTGTGGCATCTGACACTTGGGGATCGTGACTCCATAGTTGTCTTGCCCCGAGTTAGTCTTTTCATATCTATTGTGGTTAAAAAGAACAACAAAAAAAATCAAAAAAAAATTGGATACTCATCTTACGGTTTAATGTGATTCCCACCTAGAGCTTTCATTTTTCCCCTTGAACAATAAAATGGGCCCCATATCTTTTGTGATGCAAAACACTTTTTCATGCTCAATTGAAATTGGATGAAATGTGGTGATGAATTTGAACAATGGAATGGGCCTGGTCTTGGGATATGCTTATGGACCTAGCTTTTTCTAATTTATTTTGATGGGTTTCATAAATTTTTTTTGGTATGAGGTATTTGGGTGAGAAATGTGTATTAAAATGTTTTTGGAAAAGGGGATTCAAATTTCATATTTGTAATATATTTGGTTCAGGACTAGAAAAACTCAAGTTGGGGGGTGTGATCAGTCACTAAAAGTGGCTAATATTCATTTTTTATATCTTTATATTCATTTTTCCAAAGTCCATAAACATTGTTTTTAGTGCATTACATAAATAGAACTTCATTTCTCATCTTAAATACAATTAATGTTTAAAATGAAAATTTGGGCCCAATCATTCATCTGTTTTTGGATAGACTTATATTCATTTTATGAATTTGATAATTTGGGATACTATTTATCACTTTATTTGGAAAATTTTATTTTTTAGGTCTGATGGATGAATCCCAAGGGAAGATGGAGGTTTTTGTGCCTGATTGTAGAAATTTACTGGAAAAAACATAATGGGCCTATGGCTCATCAATCAAATGTGGGGCCCACACACCAAGCCCAATGAAGATCCAATTTTTACAGTAGAAAGATAAAAATATGAGTATCATTTTATTAAACTATGTCCAGATCTAATTCCCAATTTTTCATGGATATTTATGGATCCTAAATTTACATTTAAATGGCGGGACCGATATTAACGCCCATAAATTCATCTCACTATTTCAAGGATAACGTTCAAACAGATGCACCAAATGACCTGAAATTTGGTCATATGATAGAGAACTCATTGAAAAAAGATATTTGTCTTCAACGACTGCTGATTATTCGTCCATATTTAATGTGAAATTTGAACTTCTAAATGGAGGATGAATCTAGACAGTTTTCCAGGTCAACTTCGAAACATCAATTTTCTTTTGATTCTTCACCCTCCTTTTGACTCTATTAATTTTTTAGGGGTCAATTGATTGTTGGGGGGTGGATATAAGGCTCTTAATATTCCTATATAAGGAGTTGGTGGTTAAGGTAATAAGAATCTCATATTTTTCTTATCATCTTGTGTTTCTTGTTTCATTGTAAGGTTATCATTCCAAATTTCCTTTGTAATGTATTCCATTTCCATGTAAGTTTATTTTTTGTATCTTTATGTTCTTAATAAACTTATTTCTCTTCTATATTTTCCATTTATTTTATTAAAACTTTATTATCACAAAGCACAGTGATATCTCTGTGTTTTTGTGAATTAGTTCACACATGGGTGTGAATTTCATTCACACACATGGAGGAGTGCTCGTTATTTCTGCAGTTTTAATTTCTTCAATCCAATTCTTGTTAGTCATATTACGCCCACCATTGATAGTATACCATCAATGGAGGGATAAAACTTTAATGATTTTATCATAGGAGGATGAAAAGGCTTGATTGAATGTTATTTTATGAACGAATTGTTGTCAATTGACTAATTAATTTAAGACTTCCATTCTTCAGTTATTTCTTCTCTTCATCGTCACTATGTTTGAGAAATCTAAATTCAAGTACTAAATGAACATATACCTTGGAGAGATCATGAAATTGGTTCCTTATGTGTATAGGGGATTATTAATTGTGTTTAGTAAGCACCAAACCATAAAATGATGAAGGTAGTGTTATTTTCGAAGAATGGATTCCTCAAGAATTAATAAAACCAAAACTGTCTAAAGAAGTAAAATTCATTCAATACACCCCGAGAATAATCTTAAGATCAACCCATTTTAATTGAATTGAAATTGCTTTGGTTTATTAGTGTTCTTTAAAACCATCCAAAATCAAGACCATAGTTGGCCACTTCACATCCCATCCTCCACCAAATCGTAGTGTCTCAAGGTTACTTCTTCGGTACCTATGGATTTGACCCCTACATGTACTACATTGACTGCTTTTACCAGTAGGGTAAATTTGGGAGAAACCAACATCCATAATGGTTTATTCATCAGTTACAATATTCATTGAATGAATAAAGGATTTCCATTAAAGTCATTTTTTTTTTAAAGAATCATTCCCCAATAGTCAGAAACCCAAATGATACATTATGAATACAAGATATAACGTCATGAGATTCTTGTACATATATATTACATCTTTTTAGATGAATATTAATTACATTAAACATGTACAAAACTATGGATATTAAATCTATGGTGTCTTGGAAACATGTAAAAATAAAAGAGCTGTTCATACAATTTTTACATCATCTCCCACATAATACCACATAACAAGAACCCCTCTTAGACACATCACATGTAATACCTATAATCATTACTTGGAAAAAACAAACATAATAAAGGATGATCTCATATCCTCAATAAGAATAAAAAAGGTAAATATGTAAAAATAACATGAGAATATGTGTATGAGAACATTAACATAACATATTCAAGCCACACCTGGTATATAAAATATCAAAATTTTGAGTCCTGTCATAAATATTGGCACTTCATAAGACATGAATCATAATTAAATGGAGGAACATGATCCCTGAGATTATAAATTTGAAAAAAACATAGAATATTGGCATACGTAGGAGTATATAAAATCATATTTATAGTAGTTAAGGTCCAATTCCAAGACTATCATAGTTGAATGTGTTCACTGCCCAAACCATCATAGTAGTTAAGGTTCACTACCCAGACTATCTTTGTGGAAACAAGTTCCTTATTGAAATTGGTTTACTACACATTCCATTCATATTTATCTCAAGAGATATCAATCTTTACTCAATGTATTAGAGTGAGGTATGGGTCACACCCACAAATATTGAAAATAATACATATTTGTGTCCCAAGATCATAAAACATTCATCATATCAACACCCATGAAATTAAATGTCCTCTATAACCATATAATCATAGCATAACATTTGGAAAAGAAACATGATTCATTATCATTATGATTTCATCTCTTCATAACCCATGTAAAAAGAATTGGTTTACATAAATATCATGTCATTGTAAATATAAACCATTTATAGAAATAATAACAATGGTATCCTACAATCAAAACCCCAGTGATGAATATGTAAAAAATGATTTCATATTAGATGGAAAATGATTTTGAAAGATCACATGGAACATTTTATTAGGAAACTAGACTTTCCCCATTGAATAAATCATTTTTAAATATATAAAAAATTCCAAATCTATTTTTTTGAAAATAGCATTGAAATATATAAAGGGAGAATTAAATATAATTTAAAACATTTATTAATGAAAATATCATTTTCTATATGAAAAAACACTTATATAAAGTAAAAAAGGGGTAAATAGTATTAACTAAATCCTTTGGGGGATGTTGAATCATTTTTTGAAACATTTTTAGAAAACATGAATATGGAAGAAAACAAGTTTGCAAACGAAGAGAGAAATAAAGTTTATTTTTTATGAAAAACATTATTTTTAAATCATGAGTACATTGAGAGGGAAATGAAGGGAGATCATATATTATGATGAAATAACTAGAGGAGAATAAAATTCATTATTATACTGAGAAATGGATCTTAATATTTTATCATCGGAAGTATAAACATAAAAAATCTAGATAAACGAAAAAATTGTATAAAAAAACCCTTACCACTTTGGTAACATTAAATAATAATACCTAGGAAAGAAAAACATTAAATGAAACTTAAAATATCATGATAATAAATAAATTATTGATATCACATTTAATATGGGTTTATATACCCATAATAGAATAATATTGGTGCATAACATAACATGTATCCCAATGACGAAATGTGAGAAAACAATATCTTACCACATTGGAATCATTAAAATCCCATTACAAATAAATAATAACATTAATTAAATACTTATATATCATTAAAATATTTTTATTTAATATATAACTCGTTAAAAGGGTTTTATATACACCAAAAAAATTACATAAGTGCTTAATATGGCATGTGTCTCACATAAATAATAAAAGAAAATGGAAATAAATTACATTATGTGTCGACTTCTTGTACATTTGAATATAAAGTATAATAAATATAGTTTTTACATATATTTCATAACCATATATATATATATATCATATCATATATGAAATACTTATGACCTTTTATTACGTGTTTATTATTAATTCCATGGTAAAATCTTGTTTCGGGTAATAACTTCATTGTTTTTCTTGTCTATTTTAATTTTCTATTTTTAATACCATTAATTTAACAATAGTTTTATAATCATTGAAATTTTAATCCTGATATTAATATCATATATATTCATTATATATGTATTTAGAGTAATTTTAAAAATCTAGAGATATAAAATGAAATGAATTGTTTATGGAGATGGTAGGGTATACGTAGGCATGAATGTTATTTCCATTTTTTAATGGATATAACAATGGAAAGGTAAAATATAATTGAAAATTAGAGAATATTTTTTGATTTAATATATATCAAGTAAATTCATTAACATTACCTTAATTACATTCAATTCAAAGCATTACTAAATAATGAATCGCATCGCTTCATGACGCAATACTCCACTGTACACATGAGGGATATTATCACATTCTTTGATGAATGGAAAGTAATAATTTATTCATGAAACAGTAATTAAATAAGTATAATTATTTTAAAAATATATTATATATTCATTTAATATATATTTATTAAAATCCATGTAAAATATAACTGAAAAACACATCTATAACATGTCTTTTCTTCTCATTGGCTTGAAAAGGTTGGAGGAAGTAACTTGGCCATAAGAGACATCCCTAAAATGCCAAAGTATGGTAATAAATTCCAAGGGATTTATTTTCAATTGGGTGATGATTTTCTATTTGAAAATAAAATAACAAAACTAACATGAAATAACGAATTAAACCAATACATGATACATGATAGCAATGAAAGAAAACTCAAAGAATCCATTGGAATTAAAATTAAACTAAAACCAAGTACAATAGATGATGAAAAAAACCAACCATGTACACAATAGAAGAATTTAGACCCAATAAAACTCAAAGAAAACCATAACTCGAATTCTCCAACCTGCTTCATACTCCACAAAATAGCCCAATTATCCATAATCACTACTAGAGAAGTATCATACTTTACCTTTTCTCATGTACTAATAAAAAACATATACAAAATAACCCAAGTTCCAAATTAGGGGTGAGTAATGAATTTCAATAGGATTTCCCCAAATTACTTCTCTAATAACAACACATCTATAGAACATATATACACATTTATATAAAATAGTTTATATAAAACATTTAAAATAATTTATCTCCAAACTAAAATAATTTCTATGAAATGATAGTTTTCTAAACCAAAACTAGTTTCCATGAAAAGTAACCAAGAAATTTTTCCTGAGAACATCATAATTTTTTTCATATCCTATTCCAAGACACACATCTACACATGCATTCTAATATACGGAAGTTCTATACTCAGGAGTGGTTTCCCGTTGAACCACTAATTTTTCACAAGTTAATTAAATCCCTTGTGCCATTACACCATTGGAAACTAGAAACAAGTTATATTTCAGTTAGGATTTATAAAAATAAAATATGAAAATGAACCTTCATGTATTCCCAAAAAACATTCCAATAAATTTTTGAGAATGAAATTTTATGCCAAACCCATTATTATGCAAGAACCATCTCCATTACAAAACCACTTCAATGTCAAAACAATTTTGAATAATGATAAATTTTTATTGAAAACCTTTTTCCATAAATAAAACAAAAAACAATTTTAAAATCTATATTTTAAGATCATTTATCAAATAACTTTTCAAAAAACAAATCAATTTCACAAATCATCACTAAAAAAGGATTCTACATTACATCCCAAATTTATTTCAAAATAAATTCTAGGTAGAAAAGGAATTTTAAATAAATCCATCATATTCTAAATATAGGATTTTAGAGTGAAGAAAATTTCATCATAAAATTTGGTGAAAATGGAAAATAGCATGTAAATTGTTAAAATGCAGGTCAAAAATCCAAAAACCCACCACAAATCACTTCCTCTAACACGAATATAGCAAAATATAATCATATTTAGCCTCAAATACATTAGATATATCCACAAAACACATATATTTATGAATCCAAGAGATAATGAGAAATAGAAGTTGCTATATGGAAAACCAAGCATAACCACCACAAACAACGACTTACTAGAAGAATCAGTCTTCAACACACTAAGTGAATCCTTCAGATCACATCATGATAGATGGGAGAAGCCTCTTATGCCTTTTAGAGAATGAAATATCAAGTTTGGGATTGTTTGGGGAAAGATAGTGGTAAAATAAAAATCCGAAACTAGATCTACTTTTTTGGAACTAGTTTTTAAACCGTGCATGGTTTGTCACACGGTTAGGCAAACCCTGTGCTAACTATGTTCTAACTTCTTCCCTTAGAATGAACATTACATGGTTGACTCACATGGTTTCCAAACTGTGTTCTAACCATGAAAGATCCCACTTTCCAAATTTTCACAGTTTCTGCTATGTGACCACATGTTTCGGCCAAACTATTCTCCTTAATATTGAGCTTACCCAGAGACCACTGTCTCATTGTGCATAGTTTTCTAGGGAAGCTTCATAGTTTCCACTAATTCTGCACCAAAAGTGCACATTTCGAAAATCCATAGAAACATTCCAGAAAGTCTCGAAACCCTACCAAAATTCACCCAAACACATTATATACATAAAAAGAATAAATGAAGGGTTATTTAATTGAAACTGGGGGTGCTACAAACACCCTAACAATAGACATTCCATCCCCAAAATGTATAAAAGAAACATTTCAATGAAAGAGTTCTAGATATTTCTATTTCATTTCCTTATCACATTCTAAAATATCTTTCTGAATCTGACTATGTTTCAACAAAAACCATACAAGACTAAATCTTTTTCCATACAAGACCTTCCCTCTCCTATCCACAGTCTGCACAAGCAAGTTCATCTACAAGTCATCCTTCTCTAGGTGAATGTTGTAAATCCCCAAAACTTTGTGAAATACTTTTTTTGAAATTAGTTTATAATTTTGATATTTTTCATTTCATGTTATACTCTAAATAGTATTTATATTTACAGATATATATTAAAAACAATAATTCAAACATTCCTTTCATAAGGGACCCACTTTCCTTGCGCTCCAAACAACACCGACTTGGCTTACACTACACACACTACTAACTTGGCTTGCACAACACACAATACCGACTTGGATTTTGTTTCACTCAATATTGACTTGGCTTGTGCAACTCGCAATACTAACTTGGTGTATGTTATATGCAACACAGATGTTTCCTATGAAAATCCATTTTACTATTAAGATTATTTAATTAATATAATTATGACATAGTAGTTAAACTTTGTAATATGAATAGTAATAACAAATTTTTTAATATTTTTTATCATGGTTTTACTTAAGACTTATTTATAATAAAATATATAATATTTAGTAAAATCTTTTTATGTTTAAAAATACTATTTTCTCAAATTAACTATACTTCATGTCATTCTATGAAAAACAATAAAACTATTATTTTTCATAGATATAGAATTTTAATTTGATAAAATAAAATAAAATATTTAATTTATAATTCCTAAATTAGTTTAGGGTGAATTTTAGGGAATTTTCTAAGAATCATCATTTTTTAATGATTTGTGAAAAATACTGCTTTTTAGTTCAAAACATTATTTTCGTTTAAATAATTATTAATGGTAAAATATATTTTAAAATACTTTTAAGGTCACATTAGATAAATTAAAAATATATTAATACAATTTATGTTATTATAATCAATATAACTTTGAAATTGAATATAAAAACATAATGAACATTAGAACATTTTACTTTAAAAACCAGATTTCTCCCCATGTCTATAGGATTAGTATTAATCATAATTTTCCTACTATAGTGAACTGAATTTAAAAAACCTTACATAATAAATTATAATGAGTATAATATTGTATGTCTAATAATATAAACTTAATTTTTACCAAAAATATTAGTAAAAATGATTAAAATTAATCGAAGTGATTAATCTCAAATTAAGCTAAATTCGGGATTAAACCTTAATATTAAGAGCCAAAATGACCTAGAAACTGGTCCACAAACCAATTTTATTGCTATATTTAAAAAATAAAACATCTAATAAAAATATTTTTCGTTTTAAGACTTTTTTCATCTAATAACATGTGTAGACATAACTTGTTTTAAAAAATTCCAAGTGAGTCCTATTCCTTCCCAATAAAAGTACACAACCACTTGTTATTCATCGTAAAAATAAAGCCCCTTAGGTAACAAAAAATCTACTTAAATAAGATCCAAACTTCCATTCCTTCATTCTTGAAGCCTCCCCTTGGGAAAAAAGTATTCCAATTAAGCCTTTCGTAGAAACCAAAACGAGTTACATGGTTAAGAGGTAACGTCTTTTCTCAAGATCTCTAGTTTCATTTCCATTCTTCACCCCCTAAAACATTAATTTATATTATTATAAAAAAACAATAGTAAAATAAATATACTATGATTTTTTATGTAAATATTTATAACTACACTTAATTATGCCTGCATCTAATAGGTAACAGACATAATGTTTCTATGTATAATGAATAAGTGCATCATGAAATGATGGTTGTTCATTTTTCCTTTACCACCAATCATGATGGATAATACTATGGAAAAAATATTTATATGTGTATTATATTATATTTCTTATATCATTAATCTTATATTTTTTTTCAAAACACATATCTTTTTACACTCTATTTGTTGTAAATGCCATAATTTTGTTTGAGAAAGTGTAGACTATCGCCCCTCAAAGCGATGTGATTCATTCACACACTAAATAGAATGTATTAAGGATGGTTTTAGTGAAAATATTATATATATATATATAACATTATAAGTATAAATTAATTCTTTTATATGCATATACACTTATATGTCGTTTTCTTTCTTTTTCAATATGACAATTAAAACGTAACCATCGTTCATGTGTACATATGGCTTACCCTCTCCATGAATGGTGAATTCCATTTAGTACTTCTTAATGCTATAGATTTTTATATTATAAAAATATTTTTTATAAATTATATTTATATCATGATTTACCTTATTTAAATCATGATATAAATATTAGGACCAAAGATATAAAAAATTAAGATGCATGCGAAGAACAAAGAAAATATTACCCAAAGCAAGAACTTAACATTGGATCATTAAAAAGTTAGTAATGTAAGGTCATAATAAAACCATATATGGTATTCTATAAAATAATATTATTCTGTTAAATATTTATAATGAACTTGTATTTATTATAAAATAATCTTAAATGATTATGATGAGAGTTAAGATACAAGGAAGGGGATTTCATCTAACTTTTTTTTCATGAGATACATTCTATGGTCTCTAATGTTTCCTCTTTTGTAGTGTATGTACTTCCCTTGATGGAATCCAATTTATCTTATACTTAAATTTATTTGAATTTATATGTCCATTTTATGATCCTTATTTCATAGGGTTTATATTCAAAAGTTACCAAATCGGTAAAATAGTTTTGTCTTAATTTTCCTTCTTTATGACTCATGTTTTTTTATGTGCCTAATGTTTTTTGAGGTTCATATACTTCCAATTTACATGTTATATCTTGAATATACATATTTTAATGATGTTTTATGATTTAGGTAATTTTCTTTTCTTACATGGAGAGTGTGACCCAAAGTTTCAAATTAGTAAGAGTATATTGAAACAATATCAACATTTTTCAATATTATCAATGATTATTCTTCCTTCTATGAAATTTTGCATCAATATCTCATGAATTCTAATGAGTTATCTTATTCTCTATTATTTCATGATATATTTTTGTATGGGTAACATTTTATACTATTTGGTACATAATATAGTTAATAAATTATTTTTATGAAATCCTGACTTTACCCTCTCTTCAGTCAAAAATATATGTTTTTAAAAATAGTTTCCAAGAATATTATACCATTATCCTAAAATATATAAAAGAAATTTTTACCGTTTTTGTCTTTTAAAAATCACTTTAATGGAATATTCTTGTCACTTTCTAAATAAGGAATTCTTTTCTAAAATTTTACCATACAAAAGGAATGTTCTTTTTACCTCATACGACATGTACGAATTTACCCGCCACCATTTCATTGTATCTTTATTTGATTTACTAAAATGTTAATATTTAAGAAAGTGTTCTTCTAAAAGTAATTTTCAAGAAAAATATTTTTCTAAATTATTACAAAATTTCTTTATAAGTGTTCTAGGTATTTTATCAGAAAATTAAATTTATATGGTTTTAAGTATTAAATGGCCTTTTCTAGGATGGAATTATATTTTCTTTAATAAATATTTATGAAAAATGTGTGAAAATTATTTTCCATATAAGATGGAATCTGTTGATATTAATATTTCCCTTCTTGGAAATGATATAAAGGTTCCAGTCATAAACATTTTATTAAGGGGTTATGATTAATTTCATGGTCCTAATGAAACCTATTTCTCTTCAACGAGTTAAATTTTTATTAATTACGTTCCATTTCTGTGGGTTATCTTCTTTTCAAACCCACTTCTTTTCATGGGTTAGGCTTTAATGAAATTATTGTGAAACTTATCTCTTTTCCATAGGTTATGATGTGATAAAATGTTAATGATACCCATTTCATTTCATGGGTTATGATTAAATGTTTATAGAACCCATCTCTTTTCATGGGTTAGGATATGATCAATGTTTTGTGACACATGAATGTATTATTTCATTATGTGATGGGTAATATCTGTATCTACCTTGAATAAATTTGGTATTGATAAATGTTTTATCAGCTGAAAGGGTACACGAGAGGACATCCCAAGCCTGAAACAAGAGGTTACATGGGAGAACATCCCAATATAGAAATAAGAAGGTACATGGGAGAACAAACCAAGCTCGAAATAAGAGGGTATATTAGAGGAAATCCCAATCTCGAGACAATTGGGTGCATTGGAGAACATCATAATCCTAAAACAAGAGATTATATATGGGAAAATAAATAGGTCGGAACAAGAGGGTAAATGAAAGAAAATCCCAATCTCGAAACAAGAGGGTAAAAGAGAGGACATCACAGTCCTGAAAAAAGAGGATACATAAGAGGACATCCCAATCACAAAACAAGATGGTAAATGAAAGGAAATCATAAGCCCAAAATGGAAGGGTACAAAGGAGGACATCCTAATCCCAAAACATGAGGGTACACCAATGGTCATCCCAATCCTGAAGCATTTACCCGGGTGATTATCCCAAGCCTGACACGTTTCAAAGTCCTTGGTAGGCCACCTTGATATATGATTTTTATATTATTATTTTTTTCCACAATTCCTTATTTTATTCATATGTTATGATTTAATGTATTATGCTTTTAATTTCTTTATGATTCCTGTCTTATGAACTGTCAGTCTTTATTATGATCTATAATATAGAGGGTATGATCTTCAAATGTTATTCTCAATTTCCATACACTTTTTTCTTGTTATTAATATGTATTTCCTTTGCTTACCATTATTAAGAATTTTATCTTATCCTTATCTTATGTTTCCATTCCCCAAGTTAAATAGAATGGTTTTAGATAGAATTACTAAAGTAGGAGATATTTTTGAGATATGATGAAGATATTCCACAAATATAAAAGATTTTGTTTCCATGTTTCCAAATACACCAAACTATTACCAACATTGTCTATGTTTTTTTGTAATGCACTAAATATTCATCTAAAATGATTTAATATAAATTTTTGTCATGTATGGGTCCCTATAGTTGGTATCAAAGGAATGGTTTAGTCAACTTTTGTAAACTATGATGATGAAACATTAATGATATCCCTAGGTATATTTCTAAGGACATGTCTAGGGATGTCTCTAAGGATAAGTACAATGATGAGTTAATGTTTAGGAAAATGTTTTGTAATTTTAGTAAGGGATAATGTAAGTTGTTTTCCTGGAAATACATCCTTTTCTAGATACTACAAGTGGATATGGCTTTGGAATAGATGTACCTAGGGGTAGAAACACTGACAATATATTCCGGACCAGACTTGAGGTAATCTGGTACATGAAAACAGGCCTTGTTGAACACCTAGTTTGACACTCCCATGGGATTTTATTTTGGAATTCAAAATCTCCTCATGAACCATCATTAAATATTTAAATATAATTTGGTAAAAATAACCTAGGATGAACATACAGTGTCATAGATTAAGGAAGGTTTCATGATTTATACATCCTGTGAGTAAATATTTTTAGGACATGGGGTTTTCTACTATGATAGGTAATGGTCACACTATGCTTCTGGTTTTAGTCAATGGAGGAAACCTGAATGAATTGGATTAATGTAGAGTGTTAAGGATGGTTTTTTATATGAAATCATGTTGGATGATAATTGGGTAGAGTGATGTTTTGATAATGCCTACTATTATTTCATGGAACATGATAAAAAATGTGTACCATAACCAACTCTCAGACTTAGTAAGTAAGAGAAAGAAGTAGTTCACTAAGAGTTTGGGTAATGGAGACCATTGTGGAAAGAGGATTTGGTTTCCATTATTTCATGAATGTAGACAAAAACACCAAAGTGAATGTCTTAGAGGAATACGAATATGTTTTGATCATGGTGAAGAAGTACAGAAAGCAAGTGACTGAAATGGAAAAATGAATAGTTCATTTAATGAAATGGATGAGAATATTGGCCTCCCTAAGTCATTATAAAATGGTAAGTGTTTTAAGTGAGGATTAAATGGTCATTAGGAAACTCAGTGTCTCAATATAAAAGATCTTAAAAAGGATCAGCAAGGTGGTACAAGCAATGGTTACATTGCTGATGATGTGGAGACTACAGATGGAATGTGAAAGAGGGTATTATGATAAGTTAGACTTATGAATATAGTAAGGATGAAGTAATACCTATTTTTGTGTATTTGTATTCAATAAGTATGTTATATTAAAGTTGAAAAATAAGTATTTTTCAGTTTAGGGTTTTCACTATGGATTTACAAGAACACATTTGATAGATCTGGTGGAATAGAAAAGTTATATAATAACAATGTGATGTCCATGAAAAACACATTATTAATGGAAAGTTAACCCATAATATTCTCTTTATGTTATGATATGGTTGTTTAGATGATTATTTGTATCATATTAATAAGTAAAGTGGATAGTGTTGATTACCTTGGATATAATTATGTACTTGTTGACATGTAGTTTGTTCTATCATGGATGATGTTTACAACTTCTTGGATTATGATAATATATCTTGTAATCTTCTAAATAATGAAGAATTCATTTTTTTCCTACATTATTCATGGTAATTGATTTTATTACCATGTTTCAAGAGAGTATATGATGAGTGTATTAAAATTTTTAGAATGTGACAACTAAGAGATACTTTATGTTATATGGGGGATCAATGTTAATCCAATTTCATAAAATTATTTCCAACATTTTGAATTTTCATCTTTCATAATTGTTATAAGGTTAAACATTTATGTATGGTTTATGTTAAACTTATGATTAAGTCAATAAGATTAAAGTGTTATATCTCTAAATGAGGATTTATGCATATTGGATAGCCTATTCAAACTAATTTTTGTTGATGAAACTAATGAACAATGGGATGTTATATCATGGATCTAATGATCCGCTACAACTTCATGAATAAAAAAGTCACATTCCTTTTTAGGGAAAGAGGTCAAGTGGATCAAGTAACAAGAAAGGGTGAAGTTGTCCAAAAATCATGAAAGTGTATATTTTCAAGAAAATTCCTTAACATTAGGAAAAAATATATCTTAAAAACAAAAATGTTATCCTAGTACTTTCATTTTTATGTAATCAAAATGTTCCTTAAGTCAACACAGATTTAGGGTTTCTGATTATTAACATTCTCCTAAACCTATTCTCTATCACTCGTCCCCAGAACATTAAAGTTAGATTTTTCATCCATTTCCAGGTTTTTGTATCCCACCAATATTCGCCTATGTGGGAACCTTGTTATATGTTACTTAGGATAACCGTTATAGTTCCAAATTCCCATTTCCAAGGGAATTTTTAGTGTTCATTTTATGATGTAGATTCATTGAATAAAACTTTCAAGTATTAAGCTATTGATAACCTAGACTAATTTTGAGGGAAAATGCATTTTAATGGGGTATAGAATGTGACACCCTGAGATTTTTTGAAATATATTTTTTGAATTAGTTTATATTTTTGATATTTCTCATTTCACATAACACTATAAATAGTTTTTATATATTTATATATATATTAAAAATGTTAATTAATACATTCATTTCACATGGAACTGACATGGATTGTCCTACACATAATACCAACATGGCTTGAGCTGAATGAAATACCGACTTCAATTGCGCTACATGAAATTATAACTTGGTTTATGTTACACGAAATACTGGCTTTTATTTTTCTACCTATTACTGACTTGTCATAGTTTACACCCAACATTGATATTTCTAACAAAACATCATTTTATTGTTAAAAATATTTCATCAAGATAAATATAACCCAATAATTAAACTTACTAATAAAAATAGTAATAAAAATTTTCTACATATTTTTTATAATGGTTTAATATAAAACATATTGATGAAAAATGATATAATTTTCAGTAAAATCCTTATATGTTTACAAATAGTATTTTCTCAAATGAACTTAACTTCATGTCCGTCTATGAAAAACAATAAAAATATTTTTTTGACAAATATAGATATTTAATTTGATAAAATATTTTTCATTTTTTAATTTAGAAATCTGAAATTTTATTAGTGTGAATTTTTGTGATTTTTGTGAGAAACATCATTTGTTAATAAATATTGAAATATACTGATTTTTAGTTAAAAACTGTCTTTTCGTTTAAATAATTATCAATGTGAAATTATATTTTAAATTTTTATGGTAAAATTATATATATTATAAATATATTAATACAATTTATGTTATTATATTCAATTTTACATTGAAATTGAATATGAAAACATAATTAAATTTTGAATGTTTTACTTTTAAAATATGATTTCTCACAAAGTCTAAGGGATTACAATTAATGTTAATTTTCCCACTTATCTAAATTGAATTTTAAAAATTTTACATAAAAAATTTTAATCATTATTATATTTTGATTATAATAAGTTCAGCTTAATTTTTGACCAAAAAGATTGGTAAATGTGATTAAAATTAATCACAACGATTAAGGACAAATTATTCTTACATAGGGATTAAACCTTAATATTATGGGACCAAATGACCTATCCACATGTAAAAAAACCCATTTTGTGGACATATTTAGGCTATAAACCTTATATTAATATTTTTTGGGTTTAGAGTGACTTTTTTGATGTAATAACAAGTGTACACCTTACTTATTTTAAAAAATTTCAATTGAGTCCTTTTCATTCCCTATAAAATTCCACCACCACTCTCTCTTTCTCACACATATCAAGCCCCTTGGATTGCCAAAAATATGATAAAATAAGCTCCTAGCATCCCTAAATTCCTTTTATAATCCCCCCTTTTGGAATAAATTCTTCCAAGGAATCCTTTTGGGATAAACCCAATGGAGTTACCCAATTAAGAGGTAACATCTTCTCTCTAGATCTCAAGTTTCATTTCCATTCTCCACCCATCAAATATTTTATATTCCATGATTATATAAAAAAAAATTATCATAAATATACTATTATGTGTTTTTGTAATTATTTTCAATTACACTTACAGAAACCTCCATCTAATGGGTAACGAACATACGATTTTTGTGTATAGCAAACAATTGCCTCATAGTTTGATGAATGTTCGCTTTTCCATTACCACCTATCTTAGTGGCCATTATGATGGAAAATTTATTTATATATGTATCATATTATATTAATTATGTCTATAATCATATTTTTTCCATTTACAACACATATCTTTTGACTCTCCATTTGTTGTAAATGCGACAATTTTGTTTGAGGAAGTTTGGACGGCCGCCCCCTCAAAGCAATGTGATTCATGAACACACTACATGAAATTTATTAAGGGTGGGTTTAGTGAAATTATATTATATATATATATAATTTATTTATATTATATAAATATACACTTATAGCTCATTTTCATTATTTTTTAATATATGATGATTAAAATGGAAACAATGTCCATGTGTATGTACGACTTACCATCCCTATAAATGGTGTATTCCATATCATATTTAATTATGATATAGATTATTATAATATATAAATAATTTTTATACATGATATTTATATCATTATTTAAATTATTTAAATAATGATATGAATATAAGGACCCAATAAATAACAAATTAAGACACAAGTGAAGAACGGAGTCAATATTACCCAAAGTGAAACCTTAACATAGGATAATTAACAACCAAGAAATATAAGGTCATTATCAAACCATATATGGTCTTATATATATGAATATTTTTATTTAAAATATTTATAATAAACTAATATTTATTATAACAGAATCTTGAATGAGTACGAAGAGATTCACGACACAAGGTAAGGGGATTTCATCTCAGTTTTTATTTTTGTGAGATACTTCATATGTTCACCACTAATTCTTTTTGTGTGGTGTATATAATTCCCATGATTGTATCTAATATATATTATAATTAAATTTATTTGTATTCATATTTTCATTTTTTATCCTTCTTTCATGGGGTGTACATTCAAACGATACCACATCAGTAAAATAGTTTTGTCTCAATTATGTTATTTCTATACACCTAAAGTCATTTTGAGGTGAATATACATCCAATTTTCATGCTATACCATGATTATACATCATTTCATGATATTTTATTCTTCATGTAATTTTATTTTTTTATAGGGATAGTGTGATCCCAATTTAGCAATTAGTAAGATCTTATTAGAAAAATATCATCATTTTTTGAGATTTGTTAAAGATTATGCTTAAATTTGAGGAAATATTATAACCAAATATCTACAATTTTCATGGGTTTCCTTATCCTTTATTATTTAAAGATATATTTATGTAAGGGTACCATTATCATCTCTTTGTTATATAATATAGTTATGAAAGTGTTGTTAAGAAATCCCAACATTACCCTCCCTTCGGTCAGAAATCAATGTTTAATATAAAGGGTTTCAAGAATATTATACCATTCACTGATAATCTATAAAAGAATTGTTTACCCAATTGTATTTAAACAATATCATCAAAGGAATATTATTTTAACTTTCCTTAGAAGGTATTTTATTCTATCCTTTTTATAATACCAATGGAATATTATTTTTACCATGTACCACATGAATATATATACTCGTTGTAATTTCATTGATGCTTTATTTTTATTTTTCAAAGGTTAATGTATAATAAAATGTTTTTTAATTGCTTTTTAAGGAAATTTGTTTTCAATATTTTTTAAGATTAGTTTATAATGTTTCAATTTAAAAGGTGATCAAAGTGATTTATAGTCTTATATATATGTTTTGAAGTTATTTTATAAGAAAATAATTATTATATGGTTTTATGTATTAAAAATCCTTTTTCTAAGAAGAAAGGATATTTTACTCAAGAAATGATTTTCAAAGATGTTTCAAAATTATTCTTCATCTAAGATGACATCTATTGATGTTAATATTTCCATTCTAGGAAATTATCTAATGGTTCCATTCCTAATCTTTCTATGAATGGGTTTTGGTTAATGTATTGGTATTTATTAAACATGTTTCCCTTCCATGGGTTATATATTTATGAAATCCATTCATTTTATACGGGTTATATGCTTTTGACACCCACTTCCTTTCACGGGTTATTCTTTGATGAAATGATTGTGAAACCTATCTCTTTTCCATAGGTTTTGTTGTGATAAAATATTAATAATACCTATTTCAATTCGTGGGTTACGATTTGAATTTTAGAGAACCCATATCTTTGCATGGGTCTTGATATGATGATTTTTTTGGCACATGCATGTATGAATTCATTATGTTGCATGTGGATCCAATGTATCCCTCTAACGCATTGGGTAATGATAAATGTTTTATGAGATTAATGGTGCATGGGAGGTCATGCCAAGACAAAAACATATAGGTGCATGAGAGAACATCCAAATATCCAACAAGAGGGTACATGGAACAACATACCAAGCCCTTAACAAAATGGTATAAGAAAGGAAATCCCAAGTCTAAAAAAAGAGGTTACATGGGAGAATATCCAGATCTTGAAATAAGAGGGCATACAGGAGGAAATCACAAGCCCAAAACAAGAGGGTAAATGGGAGAAAATCCCAAGCTTGAAACAATAGGGTAAATGAGAGGACATCCCAAACCCAAAACTAGATGGTACACAAGAGGACATCCCATGCTCAAAACTAGAGGGTAAATGGGAGGACCTCCCAAGCCCAAAATAATAGGGTATATGGGAGGAAATCCCAAGCATGAAACGAAAGGGTGCACATGGGGGAATCCCAATCCTGAAGTAGGTACACATGTGATTATCCCATACCTAACATGTTATAAATGGACTTGGTAGGCCTCATTGAAATAGGGTTTTATATGTTTATGTGTTTGCCACAATTCCATATTTTATTCTAATGTTAAGATTTCATGGATAATGATCCTCATTTCCTTATAATTCATCTTTTATGAACTACAAAAGTTTATTATATTGTCTAATATGGAGAGGATGATCTTAAAATATTATGAAAATGTTTTATACCCTTTTTTTCATGTTATGCTCACACATTTTCCTTATTTACCCTTACTGAGCAACTCAGATCACCTCATTCTTATGTTTCCTTTCCCAGATTATGATGAACGTTTTTAGGTAGAATTACAAATGATGGAGATATTTATGGGTGATGATGATGATCTTCCACTAGGATTGAATATTTTTTTTACATGTTTCAAAAGAAAAGAAAACTATTATCATCCTCAAGAATTTATTTTTGTAATGTATTTAATATTCATCTAAAATAATTTAATATCCTTATATGTCAAGCCTATAATGCTATAAATTTGATCTCATATGATCATATGGTCAGGATCAGGGATATACATGAAAAACATTATTCTTATAACTAAACCCTGGTGGAAATACCAATAGATACGCCACCTCACAAACCAATTCTAGATTCTCAAAATTCTATGCATTGAGGAGATAACATGAAATTATAAAAAAACAATTTCCAAGGCATGGAAAGATTATAACAAAACCTGATCACTCACCATGAATGAAAATGTCCTTCAATGATGATCTGCATATGATTTCTGATGACTCTAAGCCATCTCCATCAGTTTCCTGATCAACTATTTCTTCTCTATTGATTCTTTTACAAGGCATGGCCCCTCCATCAATGTTTCTCCTATTTAAACACAACAATGTGGAGAATAAATAGACTCCCATTAAATTCATTGAAAGGATTCATATGTATCGAGTCTTGATAGTTTTTGTAATATAAGAACTTTACTAACGGTATGTGCTCTCCCTAGGAGCAACCAGAATCCATTACACAAGCCCAAAGCATGTCTTCTAACATTTGAATTATTCATTTATATTTACCATCTGTTTGAGGATGATTCATCATGATCATAGAAAATTAATTCCTATGGACTTTCTGTAAGAATTTCCAAAAACAAAACATAAACCTCAGATACCTTTCTCACACTATTGAAACTAGTATGTTATTCCTATTTTCCAATTCTCATATATATATTTTTATTAAGTACTACACAATATTTTATTCATGAATAATAATGAAATGATCCAAATTTATTGGATGATACACTATCACCCACATGAAATCATGTTTCCAAAGCATTATTGGGAAACCTATAAAAAATCCATAGTTATCTACTCCCATTTCCATGCTAGATTTGGTAAACACTACAACATACCTACTGGTCACTAATACTCTTACTTAATCTACTAACAGGTTACGCATCTCGTAACGAACTCCTCTACTTTAATTTTCATACCAACCCACCAAAACTATGTTTTCAAATACTAATTCATATTCTATATTTTAGGATTAATAGACCCTCTTGAATAGTGGTAATAATTAATAAGTTGTTCCCAACATTCCATAGGTACACCTATCTTATTTTTGAACCACAAAATTGAACTATCATCATGATTTCACCCCTCAATGGTCTCTCCACTATTGAGTTTTGACCTCATGTCCATATATTATGCATCATATATTTGTGCCTATTTAATTATCTTCACCAAATTAGGAACAAATTAAACTGGAATGAAAATTGCAACATCACCTCTTTCTTCATATTCCAAGTTCATATTGGCTTGGACCGACATCAACTTCCTCTAAACTAACGCTTCTTTTTCCAACCGAGTTTATGACTTTCTTCTTAATTCATTTTCCACTGAATTTCCTTTTCCCAATGTATACATTAGTTCAAAGTCAAACATTTTTTGATACACCATCTAACTTCTTTTTCACATATTTAAATACTTTTGTGAGAAAATCTGTTTCGGGATTTTGTAATTCATGAGAATAGTAAAGTTATCCACAAAAATGTAATGACACAAAGTATTCAAAGAATGGACTATAGTATCTACCTCTAAATCATGTTTTGGGTTGTTATTATCATGCACTTATAAATAACATGATCCATATGAAAAAAATGATCTCCCTGCATAAAAAAATCCCAACTTGGATCTCAAAGAATCACAATACATCACATATCCTTGTCATGATTCTTGAAAAGTCAAAATTTGAGATGATGTAAGGAAAAAATTAATCTCTTGAGAAGATTGTTTTCATTCATCATTCAATTTTAATGGAATGTTCTTCTTTTTCAAATTTCTTATTGGTTAATCTAGCAATTATAAGTCATGAAAAAAGCCTCAGTAATAACCAGTTAGACCAAGAATTCTCTATCTTCAAAATACATTATTTGGTGGCTAGTAAGAGATAATGTCATCTACCTTTTCAGGATCAATAGAAACACCGTTTCAAAATATTACATGGCCAAGTAAATTTACCTCTTGTATCTAAAAATGGTAATATTATAATTTTCATACAAATATTGATCCCTCAAGATTCCAAACATTATCACCAAGTGTTTTTCTTACTCATCCTGCGTCCTTGAATACACAAATATTTCATCCACAAACACCACTAAAAAAGAATATATATATATATATATATAGTTTAAATATAAAATTCATCAAAAAAATGAATTATGGTACATTTTTAAGATTTAAATGCATCAATACATATAAATAATGGACGTATCTACTTGTAAAAGTTTCCTTTGGAATATCTTCTTTCCTCATCCACTATTGGGGATATCCTAAACGCAAGCCAGTCTTAGAGAACCAATGATCTCCCCAAAATTGATCAAATGTATCATAAATTTGTGGATGTGGATACTGATTCATTATCATAACATGGTTAAGAATATAATAATCCATTCACAACCGAAGAGTTTCATCTTCCTTATTGACAAACATTATACGTGATGCCCATAGAGTTGTGCTCAACTGAATGGAGCCTTTACTTTCTAGCTCCTATTACTACACTTTTATCTCCATTAATTCTATTGGATCTATCCAATAATATAGAATGAAAATAGTACTAGTACTCAAAAAGAGATCAATCAAAAAATCATCTTTACTCATATGTGAAAACCTAGAGAAAATATCAAGAAACACATCTTGAAAATGATAAACCACTACTAGAAACTAATAACTATTGATCTATCCATCGATGCTAATTAAAATATTTCTAACTGGTAGAATATCATTCTAACAACTAGTTCCAAAAAAAATAAAAACTATCTTTACATTCATGTGTCCTTGAAATAGATTCTTGACACCATATTGAATTGTAAAACTATCCATTATTGTATAAATGTAGATGTTAGACTTGTACATTATCAACCAATTTGTAACCATGATTTTATCATAAACATCTATCTCAATCATAGTGAAATCCCATTTCACCTTAATTCCATAAATACTCTAGAGCATTCTCTTCACAAAAAGGCTCAACACTCTCAATAACCAATATTAGTATGCTGTTTTATCGTAGAAGGAATTATCTTAATGTTTAAAATCACCAATTTAATAGTATGGGAATTAATAAAGGAAGATGATGCACCCATATCAAAAAAAGTATATATAAGGGTAGAATTTATAATAATTAAACCTATCACCATTGAAAGTCCAAACTGATCATCCACAACCTTCTTAGCTCCATATAATTTCTTTTTCACCACACTTTTTTATTTTTTACACTATTGAGTTTTCCCTAGATGATGAGTTAGGTTATTCCAAGAATCCCCATGGATAGATTTATTCTACAGATGATAGTTGTTCTACTTCCCTCATCCCATCAAATCATATAACAACCATGACACCTGAGAAGTTTCCTGAACACTCGACTATGGAGAACTATTAAAATAACTTTGAAGATGCCATGTTTTGTTGAAAATGTGAAATTATATTGGTGGTGTCATACACTCTCACTTCATGTTATTTAAGGAACCACATTGGAGAAATCCAACATTATTCATGGGTCTCAGAGGAATATTCATTGAACCACTATTTGATTTTGAGTTATACTCCCTAATTGGAAATAAGTGTCCCTCTTCTGCCTACACCTAGAATTAGAGTTCCCCCCATTTTTAATGGTTATGAACAAGCTTACTCCTCACATAAATCCTGATTTGTATCTTTTTAATGCCTTGTATCTATTGACTATCATTGTTTAATTTTTAATATAGGGGACAATGAACTTCAAGCGAATCTACTGACTTATCCACAATTCAAAGATGTGTGCCTTCAAGGATGCACTCACATAAAATTAATATGCGAAGAGAACTAAATTCATGAATTTATCCACATACACAAATATAGAAATATTTTACCTGCCTCAAGCTAAAGAATCCTGATATTATTTGACTTATTAATTTATGAGGATAAAATTTATTGTTAAACAATTCTTATAAATCCTCTCAACCATTGTGTTGATATACTTTAGCCTACATAGCTAAATCTCACCCCCAATGAGAAATATCTTCCATAAAATTATTTCCCATCATTAATTTCATATCTACTACTGTTCTGATGAAATTGAAGACATCATTCATCCTATTCCATCATATATCTTCCTTTTCTGGTTAAGAATCACCCCGAAAGATGGGTGGATTCTATTTTTGGTGTTTGATGAAATGATCCACCTGCCTTGGCTCATACCTCTTATTCCCACTTTACACAACCTAAAATTCATATTCAATACTCTGAACAAGCTTTTGGTTCACCTGTTCCTCTAGTGTAACCACATTTTCAATAGATTTATATAATTTATTCCTACAAAACTTACTGAGTTCCATTTTCAAGAAATGAAAAAAAATTCATATGTCTCACTCTCTATTAACTAAAGAATTATCATTTTAAATTCTACCAAATAAAATTTTCACAATAGTGTTTTATAGAATCAAAATTTTCCACATTCATTCATTTTTCAAAAATCTTAAATTTATACTGAAAAGCAATCCATTTTCAGAATACCAGAACGATGTTCTTTTTCAAAGTCATTTATTTAAAAGAATATTCATCATTTTTTTAAATCAACCAAATGCATCAAATAATTACTCAAAATGGGATATGAAATCCATGAAAAAATTATTTCTATAATGCATGTCATGATATTCTCATTGGTTGAACCCAAAAAACTTTTCTTCCAAAACCAATAGTTGTATCCAAAACACTTATGTAACCAAATACCTGGTAACCTGAAGTTCAGAATAAAAAAGATTAAATACCGCTTTTATGCTCAACATTTCAAGTCCCAACAATCCTACTCCTCTCTACCAACATTACATAAGGAATATACAATAAATAATTTCAACTCCAACACTGACAAGACTGATTCCAAATTGTTAATCATGGAATAAACAAACTGATACCACTTGTGACATCCATATTCTTCTTATTGGATTAAGAAGGAGGTTGGATGTTACATGGACTTAACCAATATCCCCAAGACACCAAATGAAAAAAATATATTCCAAGGGAATCATTTATAATTAGAGGATTATTTTCCCTTTGGAAAATAAAAGACCCAACCAAACGTAAAAAACCAAATACACTGCATGTTGCATGATAACAACACAAGATAAATCAAAGAAACCATTAATATTAAAATTAAACTAAAACCAACTACCATAGTGTAAGACTAAAAAACCTCCAAGTGTACATTAGAGGACTACAAAACCAACAAAACTCAAAGACAACCACAACTCCAAATCTCTAACCTCGTCCATGCTCCCCAAAACAAACCAAGTATCACAAATAATTGCTAGAGAAATGTGATACTTTACCATTTCCCATGTCTCAAAAAATAAAATCTTCAAAATCAAAAAAGTTCCCAAGCAAGGGTGAGTAATGAAACTCATTATACTTTCCCCAAATTACTTCTCTAATCACTTCACTGTGATAGAATGTGTTAGTACATTTACATAAAATAGTTTATATAAAACATAAAAAATCAATTTATCTAAAAACCAAAGCTATTTACATGAAAAAATATTTTCCAGACCAAACAAATTTTCCATGAAAATAATCCAAACTTGTTTTTCCAAACACATCACAAACCATTTGGAATATCCCATTCCAAACAACACATCCACACATTCATGCTTCATTATGATAGTTCAATACTCATGAGTGGTTTCTCATCAATCTTTGAAGTCATCAAAATGTAATTAAACCCATGTTCCATTACACATTTGGAACTGAGTAACAAGTCATATTTTAACTGAGCCTCATTAAAATGAAATGTGAACACACACCACAATGTATTTCCAAAATCAATGCTAATATAATCATGAAAAAACCCATATATATTCCAAAAACATTTCAATTCCAAAACCACTTCCATTCTAAAAACACTTCAACAAAAAAAACCACTTAACTAAAAACTATTTCCCATAAATCATACCAATAAAGTATTTTCAAAACAACATTTTAATATAATTTATCAAATAAACTTGCCCCAAAATTTCACAATTTCAAAAATCATATCTACAGAATGTTTCTACCATTCTTTTCAAAACAATTTCAAGATCAACTTTAGGTAAAAAATTAATTTTAAATCAATCCTTCGTCTTCTAAATATATGAATCGAGATTGAAGCTTCTTGCCTTAGAAAACTTGGTGGAAATGGAAAATAACATGAAAAAATTCTATAAAATCGGTCAAAACATCAAAAAAACCCTTCGATCACTTCCCCTAACATCAAAAATACCAATCTAATCATATTTGCAAGCAAATAACTTTGATATATCCAAAAAGGAAATAGATCTATTAAAATGAGAGAGATAAGGAGAGGTAGAATTATATCTATGTAAAACCAACCATAATCTCTATAAATAATGATATACCACAAGAATCCAGCTTTAACGAACCAAGAGAGGCCTTAAGATCACCTTTGAATCATTAAGAGAAACCGATTGTGCCTTTATGAGGACGAAATGTCTAGTGAGGGTTTTCAGAGTAAAACATGATGGGTCAAATATAAATCACTGTGTAGATCTAATGTTGTTGATCTAGTTTTTAAAACGTGCATGTTTAGTCACACTTTTAGGAAAACTATGTGCTAATAGTGTGCTAGCTTCTATTCCAAGCAGAAACCGCGCATGGTTGGCTCAAATAATTTCCATACCATGTTCCAACCATTCCAAATACCAATCACCATATCTTCAAGGGTTAAACTAGGTGGTCGTACTTGTTGGCCAAACTATGGTCCTTAATCATGTGCCTACCCAAATACTTCTATCTCATTGTGTGTGGTTTCCTAGGGAAGTATCATAGTTTACACTAACCATGTACCAACTGTGAACCTTTAGAGAAGCCCTAAAATCCTTCAAAAAGGTCTCCAAACCCTCCAAAACATCACCCAAACACTTTATATACATAAAAATCGTAAGTGAAGGGTTACTTACTTGAAATCGAGGGTGCTACAACATCACATATTTTTATGTGGATATATTCCACCATATCTATAATCAACAGTTTCATTTCTAATTTAATGGAAGATGAGATTGATATAAGTTATCTAATTACCATAATAAAATATATGTATATTTTATATAATGGTGTTATTATATTATCACATTTTAAGAATATTTTAATGATTTATTTGAGGAAACGAAATTAAAAATCATTTTTATATACTATACATATTCTTCATATGACCTAAATTGGAATCATATTTATATAAATGAACTAATTTAACTTTTAACATCAAATTACAATAAAATTTATCTTATAAATTATTTGAATAAAAATGTTGCTTCTTTAAAAACCCCATTATTTTTTAGCATTCACTAAAAATTTTATCTTCTAATAATATTTAAAAAATTCAATCTAAGATAATAAAAATAATATTACTATAAAAATTAGGTTAATTTTTTGAAAAAAATCAAAAATATGAAAACTTTAATTTTAAAATAGGTGTGAAAAAGGTGACAAAACTACTTTTAAAAAAGTTGTATTTAAGTGTAGATTTTGATTAATTATTATGTCATTCCTAGAAAGTACATAAGTTGATTTTAAAATATTATATATAATTTATAATATAAACAATTCAATAAAATTTGTGACCAAAAGTGATTTAATTATTTTATTGAGATGAAAATTTTTTTTGCGCAAAAAAAATATTTTTTTCAGGAAAATAATTTATTTATCATAAATTGATTTTTTTTATTTTCATTTATAATTAAATGGGTCACCAATTGTTTATTTTTATATACGTGTGTAAACCATATAGTTTTATAATTTTTTTAAATTTATTCGTACTCACCATTCCATCTACTAGTTGATAACCATTGTAACAAATACTAATATTCTAATAGTACATTGTGTTTCATTAAAACACGTTGTTTCATGTAATGAAAGATATCCAATAAATTTAATTTATTTTAAATATATATATTTCATTAAAATTTCTTTTGTTACATGATATTTCTCAATATTCCGATATATAATACGATGTGATACTCTTTTTTGGAGCAATGTGAGTGAGACTCTTCTAAATATCTAATATTTTTGGGAATTGTTCAAAATACCCAAGAATTCAAAAGCACAGCTTCAATTTATATAGAATATATATAATATAATAATGGATCCATTTATTAGTTTATGACCTTAGAGGCAAGTATATTCAATTTAATTCTCTTAATAATCATCATAAGACACCCTCTATGAAGGGAAATGAGGACATTTGTGGTTTATGAATTCCAGGTATTCTATTTTTTATATTACATTCATGTTTATTTCTTAATTATAGATTATATTTGTGGGTTTGTATTTGGATGATAATTTTTATTATATGACCATGAAAACCCCATTAATATTTTAATTTTATGCTAGTTTTAGTTATGATATATAAAGCTAAAATTGGTGATGACTATGTTTTAGTGATTTTTAATGCAGGGGTATTGGTAGCTTAATTAAAGAGATTAGTATTAAATTTACAAATAGATAATCAAAATAAAATATTAAATTTAATATTAATATCATAAATTTTTAATAATTTAGTTCTCATAGTCATACATGATATTATTTTATAGCATTGTTTAACTAAGTAGTTAGATTTACCCAAACATGAATATACCATAATTAATGGATGATTATTATTATAAAGAAGTTTATTTTAAAAAAATATAATTATATAAAACAAATATTCTATTATTTAGTCATCTTAAGGTACCATCCCATATTTGGGAATTTGATTATTAAATAATAATAAAAATAGATGAAAATTGAGATATGTCACTTCATGGATAACATAGCACATAGAATACATTGTTCACATTTTCATTTCATTAATAAGGAAAGATAAAGAAGGTAGATAATAGTTTATTATTTATAATAATAATTATATATGTAATATTTATTCATTAATGTCAACCATATAATCAATGAATAGAGGTTCCCTTAAAAAAAAATAGAATTTGTTGCATCGTGGAAGTGGTAATCCTCACAATGTATGAATAATGATTTCACTCTTTTTAATGGAAAAGGGAAAAGGTGGTTAATTTATATTCCATAATATTAATAAATTTCTGTATCAAAACAATATTTATGTAATTATTTTAGAATTATAAAATTATAATTGGATGGTAATGTGAAAAATAAATGATATTATGAAATAATAGATCATGTTGATAACTTATTCCTTCCCCTTAGAAATGAACGTCATAAGAAAATCACTTATGACTAGAGGCTTGAGGAAAATATAGAGGGTTATAGTGTAAGAAAAATAGAAATAGTTTTATATAGAGACTAACTCTATTTAGTGGTATTGAAGGGTTAGTTGTTCACCATTTGTAATTATTCTTTTTACTCCCTAGGTTATCCCTATTTACCATTTTTGTTTTCTATAATGGTAACTAATATTTTTGACATCGTAAAATTTATTTATACACAAATATATAATGGTCCTTAATACATAATTTTTATATTATAAACATATATATGAAACCCAGTTTATTTTATTCTATTTGAAAAGTGGTGGAAATCAATTTTAAAATAATAAGTGTATAATGTATTAACATTGAAAAAAATATATTACTAATGTTATAAAATGTAAAATATAAGTTCTCTAAATTAAATAGATATCATAAAGTCACTTATAAAATAAATATTTGGTCTATAAAAGAGTTTCATAAATTCAAAATTTATACATATATAACAATAATGTTTTAAAAGTCACAATTTTGTAAAAAAGTATTCTTTAAACTATTCACATAAAAATGATATTGTTAGAAAAAAATAAAATATAATAATATTAATTTAATTTTGATATGATGAGATAAAAAATGAATTTATTTTTATCAAACTTTCATTCTATAATTCATAAATTTTTCTTTTATATAAAATCATAATGTATAACGAAATTTTTTTATAGGAAATCATTCCGTATGTATATTAACTGTTCTTCTAAAAAAAATTATAATCTATTATTTATTCCAAAATATATTAAAACCCAAAAAAAATTATCCAATTTAGAAAATAAATTTTATATATAAAAATATTTTATTATCTGTTTATTTTCATTAGTTGAAACAATATTAAATTGTACATTTATTTCATAATGTGGTTACAACTGTGTGTGCCCACATATTTAACCAATAACACACAATGTTCAATATATATTTTAATAAAATGTGTTGTGGTCTATTGTGGTTTGTTTCTATGCGAGAAAGAACCTAAAAAATTTATTTTTATTCAAGTTGTAATATTTCACTAAAATCATGGTCCGTTACATTCTAGACCCATAAAAATAAATTCTCAATCAAAATTTTATTACTCGGATGAGAAATGTGAGTGTAATTTTATCTCATTACATCCTCAGGATCCCACACACCTTCCTCAAAAATATGTCCACTCCATAAAATATTGACTATATGGGTAGTCTTGTTCTAGAACACCATATCTCATTGATTTTGAATTTTCAATCGCTGTTCTTCATCTGAGATATCGTGTACCAGTAGAAAGGAATATAAGTTCAATAACAGTGATAGGCCTGTAATGTACTTTCTCCAAATCAATAAATGTAACATGTCATTCATTTGGGATATTTCTATAATGAGTATTCAAAAATATTATTCCTCCCCGACACAATCAAGTATTTCAAGAGATCGATGTACCTATGGATCAACCTTTCCTTTTCAAAAATCTCATAACCCGCTTCCAGGGAGATATTCAGAGGAACACCTTCTCACCATCTTCAAACTCTAGATCTAATTGATTATTATCTTCCTAAATCTTCTATTGGGTTTTCACTAAATTCATAAATCACTGAATGGGATGGAATTTTATGCCATTTATTAGACAAAGTTAGGATCTATCGTCTTCCTCACTCTAAAATTATCACATCACATTTGATTTACACATCTGTTCCCGTATAAAACCTAGCTTTATTCTATACGAATGCTGGATGGGAAAATGTTGTTATATGAGAACATTATTAATGAAATTTTTTGATCACATTACCCTTGGAATTCCATCATCCTGGATCATAACATATTATCTATATTTTAAATAGTCCGATCAAACTGAACATCTAACTTATGGTGATATGAAGTGAAGAAACTCAACTCTATCCCCAATTCATTTTGAAGACTTCTCCAGAACCTCAAGGTAAACCAAGGATCCCAATCAGATACACTAGAGAGTCATTCTCCTTGTGGCCTTGCCACTTACCTTTTGTATTTATTTTGATGTTGTCAAATAGAAAAATCATCCTTAATTTAAATAAAATTTTATGACTTAATGGGATGGTCGACTACAACCCAATTAGCATTATATACCTTAGATTCTTTGTAGAGTCCTATGATGAAATCAATGGAATTTTTACCAATTTTTATACTAGTATATATAGTGGTTGTAACGTAACCTTAAAATTTCTTCATTCAACCATAATTTATTGGCATAATAAGAATCAAGATATTTATATTTTGATCTCCCTCTCAATTTTATCACACAATTAGTTTTTCTTATGGTCTATATTTATCATTGCACTTACTAGATCAGTATAAGAGGATGAGATATGATTATCATAAAAAAGTTCCCTCTATAGTTATTCTTATAGAACACAAATCCAATTTCAAAACATTATAAATATATCTTTATCAAATATAAACTCTACAATATTCATTAAATTTTTCTATATGTCCATCATATTTTTGGGATTATTTGATCTTCATATGAATGTATAATGGTGAATTTATTAAGAAAACATTTTAATTCTAATCATTCTTTATGAATTAAAGATTTATCCTTTATAAATTCATGAGTATTGTGTCCTTTTAAATCCTCATCCTAGATAGTGTGGCAAAATCTTACCTTCTCCTAACATCTATAACTTTTTTCCATTCCCTTGATGGTAATATAGTATGCATTAATAATATTTTATTTACTCCAACCATATCCATTGTCATATGTTTAACTCTTTATATGTGAACATATTTCAATCTATTATGATCTGTATATATGACACTCTTTTTTATTTGAGATAATATATCCAAATATTTAATGAAAATATCAGCATTGCAAACTCAAAACCATGAATTGAGTTATTTTTCTCATGATTCAATGATTGACATGAGTCCTAACCAATTATCCTATCATTATTCTTGAGGATTAATCCTAATACCAATTTTAAAGCATAACTATATATCACAAAACCTACCCCAATATTAGGTAATGTAACTAGAGTTGTATTGACCCACCTCTTATTCATTTCCTTAAAACATTATTTATATTACTCTATCAAAAAGAGCATTATTACATTATTTGTTAATTTAGTTACAATATATTATATCCAAAAACAATTTCTCACAAACAATAGGTAATATCCTATTAACCCAAAAAATATTATGTATCTCGATTATAGTTATCATTAAAGGCCATTTATAGGTAAGTTTAATATTTAAATTATCTATAAAAATAATCTCATACATGTGACTACATGACCCAATAATGATACTTTTCAAAAATATATTCCAATGTTGGAAAACATGCTATACTATTTCCACATTCTTAAGGTTTTTAAAACATTATGATGAAGATATTTATTCTATTATTTTCTCTTATAATATGTGATAACATCATTGATAAATATTTTTCATAATTTTTTAAGGTGATCCCTAAAGACTATGTTAATAAAATTAATAAATATTTTATGATATTTAATAATTAAATATTATATCACTAAAAATTTACAATCTCTATAACTTGTACTGAAATATGTTTTAGAAATGTCTTACCTTTTGACCCTTAACTAATTATATCCAAATCAAAGGTTAATATTTAAGAAGTATCATGTTACTCAATTATAATTGAATATTTCACCGATACAGTGTAGATGATACTTTTTTTATCATGATTTTATTAAGAAAAAGATATTTAATTTAAAGAAACATCAATCCTTCCTTCTTATTGATAAGGTGGAATAGTGCACCCCATGGTGAATCACTCAACAGTATAATGCACTGAACAAAATTCTCATTTATTTTAGTCTTCAATTCCACTAATTTAATGGGGTGAATTATCTATAGAATCTTTGAGATAATAATGTATATAGGTATAATTTTAATAAAATATTCAACATTTTTCTTTATAGGAGAGTAAGATGTTTATCCAAAAAATACATCAATATATTTCAATATAATATAATTTCATCATTGTTGACTTCATCACATGTTAGTTGATATTGAAATCAATCATTTATGGGTATTAGGAAACATTTTATAGAATATTATTCAAATTTTATTCTCTGATTATTCTTGTGTTGATACTTAATAATATGATGATTTAAGATAATAAATGAGATATTTTTTCACTAATAATTGATATGTTCTTTATTTAGGGAAATCAAATCTATATCAAATATAATTTCAAATACACAAAAAGTAAAACTAACAAGATATGTCAAAAGTATCCTCCCATAAATCTCAAAAAAAAAATATCTTAGACATGATAATTTCCCCCAGGTGTTTTCAAAAATATTTAAATATCCATTGCATTGAGTGGTGATTCCATATTATTATAAAACATGTGTTATATAAAGTAATGTGAAGAGATACAGTCTAATATGGTATTTTCATATATGTATAATATATAAAGTGTTCCTCACATCACATTATTATCAATATATACATCTGAGGTTGTGATTGTGAATGCCCTTGTTTTCTTGGATTGGGAGTTTGTTGATGCCAATTTTATTTATTAACTCAAGTTTTAGGGAATTTATTCACTTTATGATAAACCATGTTGAACTTATAAAATTTTAGCATGGGTCAATCATTAGTTGATACCTGCTTCTCCTCTACCTCATTAATAATCCTCTTAATTATACATTGACCATCGTGGGAATGACGATCGTCTTTACCAAAATTAAAATACTTCCTTGATACATTGGGGAAATTAGTTTAGTGCTTCTTCTATCTCTTTTGGAAATTAGGGGTTGTAATTTATTCCCCCAATCTAACATAATATTAAATTTATCTTCATATTCTGCCTTTATTTTAAATTCCCTAAATATTGTTAGTCCCTAATATCTGTGTCAACCTTTAACAAACTTCAAATGACCTCCTCAAGGATCCCAAAGTCTCTTATGAAGGATTCCATATGATTATTTGGTTTTATAAAACAAAATAAATGGTTGATCATTCTTAAATGTTTGGATATATAACTCGATTCACTCCTAGAATGCCTTGAAATATTCATTCACAACTTCCACTAGAATCATACTACTATTTTTTGAGGTCCATGAATACTTTCTTAATCCTCATGAAATGATATCTTGGAAATTTATTGATGAATATTACTTTTTTGAACTCCTAAAATTCTATATTATTTATTTAATACTCTATAGTTTTCTTAATATTATTACACTATTGGTAATTCTCTCTTTATAAACAACATATATCTAAGACAATCATTTGGTTTTTTGTGAACTAGAGAAGGGAAGATATATTTTCCATCACATTTATCCATTTCTTGTAAATTTTTAGATTATAAAATCCACTGATGGATGGTGTAATTTATCATTTCAAAGACTCTATAGAATGTCACTCCTTCCCTCGTGTGTTCGGGAGCTCAAAAAGGTTTGGGTTATTATTAATAAAATAGGAAAATTGGGTTACCATTAATATGATATTTTTTACACTAGATCCCATACCATTTGGTATATCATTAAGAAAATCATTTCATTTCCCGTGGAAACCTTTATTAACCTAGTTTCTCTATTCTAGATCCATTTTTTAAATAGCAAAAATTTAAAGATAAGAATACTTTATCAGGAAAGATAACTATTATGATAGAGGGATTGAATCATAAATTACATATATTACTTAAATTATAAATTTAAAGGCTTTAATCTAGTTTATACATAGTTTAATTCATATTAGTATCCCTAATAATACAATAAAAATAAAATCAATTCCTTCATAATGTTTTATAAAGATAATGTGAATCACCTAATCGTATCCCCATGAAATGTTTATCCAGGTGTCTAGATTTAGACCCACACATTGTGCGGCTGAGTGAAGATTGAGTCAATTTTCAATAATCCTTTTCCGGTGTGATTACCGCAGGATGCAACTATCATGTAGTCAGATCCACATTAAAATATTTTTAAAGGGATGGAATTTCTAGTAAAAATTACATAATCAAGTGTTTATCAAAATTTTGGGTAATCATAATAAATATAGAGTCGTCTATAGGGTTCCCACTAAGGTTTTATAAACATAATTACAAAAAATAGCTTCTCTAATATCCAGAAATAAAAGAAACATTTATCAGATACCAACTATAGTGACCAAAGATAAACATGAATTTACTTTATATTTTTTATATGATATTAAAAAATACATTTCTTAAATGAGAGTAATAATATCACAAGGACGGATAGGTTTAGTTTCTTTGAGACTAGTTAACTATTAAAATTATTTTATAATTCATTCAAACACATCTTTTTTATTGTACCACAATAGAAAATATTCTGTATATATCAATAATAAAACTCGTTCTCCTAACATGGGAAATGAGAAACTAAAAATGGGTGAGCTCAAATACTCAGTCAATTATGAATAAACATTCCATCATATATGTGTTCATATGTATAAGAAAAAACATGAGAATAAGATAATATAATATAATCCTGAGTGATAATCACAAAATATAAGTTATCCTAAAACTATATGGCGTAATATCTGAAATCCATAAAATATAAACATGGATACATTATATCCATAACATGTGTTAAAAACTTTTAACATAATCCTTGAATCATGAGTGTAATGACCTACGTTTTTTTATAATTAAATACATCCTTTGATGGCTTGTTCTACATTTAACACTGATACCAAATAAATATAGGGTAATATAAGGTAGCCTTAAATTTAGAAGGTATAAACGGTAGTATCAAAATTATAAAATCTATATAAAAAATATATTCACGTCAAATATAGAAATAATTACTGTATAAAAAAAATAAATTACTTATTCTTCATATAAATTTTTAAAAAGGTATATTTTTTAGTTTTTATATATTTATGATAAAAAAATTAAAGGAATGGTTGACATATTGAAAAATTATTCCTCATAAAAAAATTATTTTTCATTATATTTTATGGTTTTATTTAAATATATTATTTTTATAAAATTTAGGAAATAAATTTTAGAAAATAAATAAAAATTTTGGATTTATAATATTCAAATTATATTAAGATTAATTTTTGATATTTTTTAAAAATAGTTAATTTTTAGTTTAATAGTTAAAATGCAGATTATATTAATATCACCAATTTTATGAATATATTTTTAACATATGAGTACATTGAATGATTTTGAATCCATTTAATATATAATAATACATTAAAAATTATTATAACTCTTTTTAAAATACTATTTTATATTTTTAAAGCAATGATCGATATTTCAAGAGTTTATATATCAATTTAATTAAAACTCTTTTTTGGTTGTTATGATTCATTAAGAATTACATGAAGAAATGAATTTTTTAATTAATTTTATTATCAAATAATTATTTTTTATTAATAATAATATTTTTAAATTCATTGGAATAAATTGAATTTATAATTATATCCTAATTATAAATCATTTTACTTAAAATAAACTTGTTAGAAAAAATGTGAATTTGTATGTTACATGAACTTACTTTATGATTAATTTCCCTATATATAGGAATAAAATTTGATAATGTAATTTTTATATTTTATATAATAATATTTATACTATCTAATATGGATAAAAATATAAAAATTAGATTGTTAGAATTATTCAAAATTATAACAATAATGGTGTAGTAATTATTGCTAAAAATTATATTATTAATGTCATGGAATTCATATAGAATAAATTATAAATGAATCCATCAATAAATGAAAATAATATGATTTATAAAGACATAATTAAACATAATAAAATCCATTTAATTGGTAATCAATAATAAATAAGGCAAATAATTCATAATGATCAAAATGACATTTTCTACTAAAATAGTTTTTCTACACATTATATATTTTAATTTGAAATTTAGTTTTGTTATATATAGTAATTTAATTAGATTAAATATTAGTTATATTTGGTTTCGTAACCCCAAAATAGTTTTATATTGTTTATGTTATATGTTTAATAGGACATAAAATCGTGTTGATAAAAACATGGAACCTAGTTTAAAAGTAAAATGTTAAATGAAAAAACATAATTAAAAAAACTCTTTAATATGTTTAAAATATGTTTAAAACACATTTATGTTCCTTTCTCAACTGAAACACACAAAAAATTCAGTAATTGTATATTTTTGGAGCCATTTTCTTTAGAATACTATCATAGAATTATTTAAAAATGAGGAGTGTTTACAAAAGTTCCAATTTTCTCTCATTGTAAAAGGATACCACTACCACCATAAAATAAATACTTATCCTTAAATTTCATCCTTTAAACTCTTAAATTTTATTTCCCCAATAACCCACATATAAAAAAAATACCATATTCGATCGTAGTTAGCATAATCCATTCAATTTTGTGAGGACTTTCAATAGAAAAAATCCAGTCTCAAATGTAAGTGTTATCTCCTCTTAAGATTATCTTCCTGTTTTTTCCCATATTAATTTCAAATAAAAATTATAATATGATGAATTAAGTGTCAATGGAATAATTAAATTTTGTTATATTAGTGTTTCAATAATAATTATTTCATTTCCATTAACTAAGAAAAACAAAAAAACATCATTAGTGCGTTGTGCAGACTACTACCTCCAGAAAGCGATGTCATCTTTTTATTGTCACATTCATAGATAGATTTAACTTTTTGAATTATTAAAAATATGATATTTAAAATTTATATATTATCATAAAGTTTCAATTTAATATCTACCTCCACCCCCTCTAACGAATTGTGAAACGAGAATGTTGGTCTTGCGTATGTTTGGATTACCGCCTCCACGATGAAATGTTTTTAATTTTTTCATCTAGGTTTTAAAAAATTATAAAAAATATTAAAATATATCTCATCATCCTAAAATCATAAAAATAGTATTATTGTTATTTTTTATAAGTATATTATATAAAAAATAACCTCAACAATACCATCAAGCTAATCTGTGTTAAAGTTTGGTTCTATTTAACCAAGTACATGAATAAAGATATAAAATAAAATTATGGGTGAATATGGAAAAATGAAAACTAATATTACTATAATATATTATTAAAATTATTATTATTATATAGTTTTGGAAATTTTATATTAATAATTTAATATATTGTTTATCTAACTTTTACATTCACTAAAATTAGTGAAATAAGACTTTATGAATTAGGTTTTCACATAATGTAAACAAAGAATATATAGAATGAAATAAGAAAATTTCAATTAAAATTTTTTATTAATAAATAATCATAAATTTAATATGAATAATTAACATAGTAAAAAATTATGTTTAATAATATCATAATTATTAAACGTGTGTAAAAAAGTAAAAGTTATTAACACCCGATAATGAAATGAGATTAAAAAATATAAAACATGGAAAAAAATTTTATTAACGAAGAGTGAAAAATTATAATATATATTAATAGGGTTGTTAGATATTAAAATTTTTATACTAATTATTCATGGGGTTAAAGGATATACATGGATATTTAGTGTAATTATAATGGATTTGTTAATTCAACACCCTCTCTTTGAGTAATACAATTTCTAATTTTAAATTCATTTTCCCAAGGAATCCCATTTTAAATTAAGGTCTATTTTTTCTTTTTTTAAATACATCTTGAACTTATTTCACTTTAATAAAAATTTTATATTTCATTTTTCTTGAAATCAACATATATATTTGAAAATGGGCTCACAACTATGAATTGTACAATAGAAAAAAATGTTTTCAAAAGTTATTTTCCTTGTGATTTGTCTTAATTATATTGAAATTATTTATATATAATATATTTATGTTTCATGTTGCACCATTTATTATTATTTTATTATATTATTATTTTTTCTTCTAATGTTTCAGATAACAAATGATTTATTTTGTAATATTATTGTTAAAATATAAGATGATTTATAAAAAAATTGTTTCCTTGGTATCTTATAAAAAATGAAATCATTTACTTTTTAGACATTCCATGAAATTAATTTTATTTTCATGTGTTCTTCATATAAGGATTTTTAAATTTTCAGAAATCAATTATCTTTATATTCGTAATTTTATGATGTGATAATTGATTTCTATTTAGAACATAAATGTATGGATTATGAGATGGGTAGAACCTACATCTCCAAAAAGTTAATTGGTTAAAGGCATATATGTGAGGATAGTAAAATGTAAGGTAAATGGGTTAACATGTATCTTTGTTCAAAAAGGGTCATTGTGATGGTGTTTTCCTTTTCTTATAATTTTATGAGTAAACTGGTTGTGGGTATCCAAGTTCATAAAGATAATATATCCTATGTTTATGGTTGATCCACCTTATTTTATATGTTTAATAGCTCATGTGATATGCATCATGTTTTATCCCATTCCATGGAAAATTGTTGTCATTGAGTTGTTATATCTATCGTTATCTTGTATGTTTAGAACATATTGATTTACATTTCTTTTCAAAAAACATTTTTTCTTATTCATTTTTTCCACATTTTTCTGATTAGACCATTCTGGACGTCGTTATGATATCCCTTGCAAATTCATGGAGCTTAACCCTTCTTGGGATTTCCCTTCCCCGTGATCTGAAGCAGATTATATCACATCGAATGCCTAAGAGTGGATTTATATTATAATGAAATGTTCAAATCACATGAAATGATTATAGATATGTTTCTAGTCTACAAGACACTAAAAATTTAGGTCATTGGGTTATATGAATATTAGTTACTATAATAATTAAACCATGTTGTCAATGTATTATTTATGCATGTTTAGGTTTGGTCACTTCAGTTAGAATTATAGTAGGGTTTTGTTATTTTAGAGATTAAGATGAGAAAAAATTAATTGGAAACCTAATTTAATGTTTAATATAAAATCATGAAATTTTGGAAAAGTATACATTATGTGGTTTTTTAGAACCATATGATTTTAGAGAAAAGAACAATATTAGATTGTGTATAAGATATGCAACACAAAACTAAAATGTACCACAGAATATAATTATATAAATATTAATGTAATAACATAGCCATTAAATTGGAAGGGTTTAATATAATTAAATACATTATCAAATATATAAATTAATTTTTATATCAAAGTAAATTTTATGATAAATTATTATTAAAGAATAAATCATCTTTTTGTAATTTAATTTTATTCTTCAAAAAATATGTTTTTTAAACATGATTTTATTTATTTTAATGATAAAATATTATTATTAAATTTTTATAAATATTATAAATATTATTTTAAACATTTAAATTCATTTATAAAATCATAATATCAAAATGAAATAGGGTTAAATTTTTTGATTATTTAGAAATTTTTTAATTTTTCTTCAAATATTAAAAAATAATCATTGTTCAAGTACGTTCATTTCATTTCATTAAATTATATACATTAATAAAATAATTATGATTTTAATTTTTGTTGAAGTTAAATAGGTTTTAAATATTTATACTTAATCAAATTAATTACATTTAAATCATCATCTTATTAGATTTTAGAATACGTTTACTTTTGGGTTTAAAAATGTATTTTTCATAAAATTATTTTAATGTGAATAAAGTTTATCCAATATATTTAAAAACACTACTGAGAACTAGTTCAAAAAAATTATAGACTTTAAATCTTTAAACATTAAATGAAATTCAAATATTTTTAATTTTTAGTAATTGAGTAAATACAAAATCATCTTATTCTTCAACAATACATTTCTTAAAAAACTGATTTTTAATCCCATAAATAGATTTAATTTTAAATTAAAATATACCAATTATATCAATTTAATTTTATTAAATGGATTAAATATCATTAGTAAACAAAATTTATCTTATATAATATATTTAAATTAATTTCTATTCATAACGAATAATGAAAACATCAAAAATATTTTATTGTGATTAAGGATAAAATGGGTTTGCTGTGGGTTTAAACTAAATGATATGGGTTAAAAATTTTATGAAAACTTATAATTAATATATTTTATTCTCATATTGAGAAAATATATTATACAATTATTGATAATTTTTTATTATGAATCCATTTTCCACGTGTAAAATGTTATTATACCATTTTAATTTCAAAAAATTCCATGTTTATCATCTCCCCTATGTATAAAAGGTCAACACTGTTGAGCCAATAAGGTTTTCCTTATGACTTTTCCATTCCTTCTTGTTTTGAAAATCACAAACACCTTATCTTTAAGGAAAATCGCTTTTATAAGGAAAAATGCTTTCTTAAGGAAAATCGCTTTTATAAGAAAAATTATCCTTATCATATTTTCATTAATATTTTTCTTAAGTATGAAATTCGGATTCACTTTCTCGGAATCATTAAAACTGATAAAAAACATTCTGTTTTAGGGTTCGGATTCTGGACAAGAACTATAAGGAAGTTTCACTCCGAATTCCGGTTATGAATTCTGACTAAGTTCTATTCCAGATTCAGGATACGAATTCTGAAGAAGAATTCCCATTACGAATTCTAATGAAGAATTCTCATTACGAATTCTCATTACGAATTCTGAAGAAGAATTCCCATTACGAATTCTAATGAAGAATTCTCATTACAAATTCTCATTACGAATTCCAATGAAGAATTCTCATTACGAATTCTAATGAAGAAATCTCATTCCGAATTCTCATTACGAATTCTGATGACGAATTCCCATTACGATTTCTGATGACGAATTCCTATTCTGAATTCCTATTCCGAATTCTCATTCCGAATTCACTCATTAAACAGAATCTGGATATCATTGTTTTATACACTCTGAATTTGTTCACTCCGAACTTTCACTCCGAAATTTCTATTCCGAACTTTTATGTTAGAGTTTAAAATGATGTCGTGTATTCTGTTACACTTACTTTGTTATAAAACGATGTCGTCCATTTTGTTATAAACTAACCGTTGTCTAAGTGACACGTGTACAGGTCCCTCCTAACTTTAAGGGAAATATGACCGTTGGAGAAGGAGCCGACCTCACCTATAAATAGGAGCTCATTTGAAAAAGCTCACAACGGATGGATGAACATTTGGACTTTGTGCATACATGCTGTTGAAGTGATTTCTAGAGAGAGAGTCTCTTATTAACTCTCAAAGCTTCGTGCGACTCCGAATGTTGGTGATTACATTCGAGGGCTTCCGGGGATAGGAAGACAGAGGTGCCGACTACCTTAAAGATCGAGGGCTTTCTTGCTGAGAAAGACAGAGGTTTCCAACTACCTTGAAGTTGAGGGCTTGCGGGGATAGCAAGACAGAGACACCGATCTTCGTATCGAGGGCTTACCCTGGTGTGGGTAAGACAGACTTGCTTGAAAGTATAAATCAAGGGACCTTTATCCAAGGTTGTTGGATACCCTTCTCTTTGGGTTAAAAGACTATTATCTTGTTACTAGTAGTTTTACTACTCGTTTCTATTCCGCTGTAATTTGTATCTTAAGGAAAGTATAACATTCTTATACTTCCTTACTTACTCTGATTCATTCAGATTCTATACGCTTTAAGGTAGAATCTTATATTGTAACTTTTGTTAAGTTTCAAATTCCGGAACCATATTTCCGGAACCTACTTTTGGAATCTCTTTCCAAGTTTAGTTCGGTGTTAGAGGTGTTGTGAATTTACTTAGTTTAACTTTGTTAAACTTAGTTCTTTCCTTTTCTTAAGGAAACTCCAGTTATTCATAACTAACTTTAAAGGTTCCTAAGGAATTTTTAAAGTATACAATTCACCCCCCCTCTTGTATATTGAGCATCTCATATTCTATTTCGATCCTACATTTGGTATCAGAGGTTGGAAACCTCTTACTCTATACCATTCTTACATTTGGTATCAGAGCCAAGGTTACTGAAATACTTGTACTCACGTTCAAGTTTTTCTTGCTCACTTTTCAATTCCGAACTTTTTCATTCCGGATTATCCATTCCGAACTTTTCCTATTCCGAACTTTTTGATTCCGAATTTTTGTTATTAACAAGTTTGTTTCCAAGTTATTTTCAAGTATGGCAGGAATGAATGTTGGTTCGATAGACAATTTGAATCCTACAAGGCCACCAATCTTCGATGGTAATGATTATGAATACTGGAGAGATCGTATGAAGACATTCGTTATCAATACTGGAGTAGATAACTTTGTCATGCTTACTGGTGATTACAAAATTCCTGACAAGGAAGTCAGAACCTTTACTAACCAGGAGAAGCAAGAATATCAACTGAATTATAAGGTACGCAACACTTTATTATGTTCAATGACTAGAAATATATATAACCAAATTTCTTCTTGTGAAGCAGCTAATTGTATATGGAAGAAGTTAGAGGTTACTCATTTTGGGACTTCTAAAGTGATTGAGACTAGGAGAGCTATGCTTAGAGATGAATATCATGGCTTTAATTTTCCTTATGGAGAACCTATCTGTAAAGTACAACAAAGATTTATGACAATCGTCAACAGTCTACAGTCTATGGGAGAGAAAGGTTTAGATGATGAAGCTCTTGTGGACAAGATAATTGACATTATGCCCAATGAGTGGGAATCCAAGAGAACAGCTATAGATGAGAACAGGAAGGTTACTCAAATTACTCTTGATGAATTATTTGGAACTCTTCTACAACATGAGACTAGAATGAAGAGAGATGCTGAAAACATCAAGAAGAAGAATGGAAATGGTACTGTTGCTTTTACTACAACTTCGAATCAGATGAAAGCTAAGACTCCTGAGAGAGTAACCAGATCCAAATCGAAGAAAGTCATTTTCCAATCCGAATCTAGTGAAAGTGAAGTTTCAGAAAATGAATTAGCCAATCTTGCTCGAAGGATGAACAAGATAGCTGGACAAAGAAACTTTCAATCCAAGTATAAGAAGAAGGATAGGAAAGATAAGAAAGATGGAGAAGTTACCTGTTATGAATGTAAGAGAGCTGGACATATTAGACCAGATTGCCCTATGCTCAGAAAGAAAGAAAGAAAGGAAAGGCATTCAGACAGGAACAGGAAGAAATATTACAAAGCTAAAGCTAAGAAAGTTTTGAAAGCTAATGACACCTGGAGTGCCAGTGGTGGTGACTCTTCAGATGAATCTTCTGAATATGAATCTTCAGGACAGAAGAATCTTGGTCTTATAGCCAGATTACCTATTGATAATCATTGTCTTATGGCTAAGGTACGAAATGCTGAATCTTTGACCAATGTTTCCTTAAATCCTAATGATAGTAAGTATTATAACTCTTCTGATGAAGAATCATCTTCTGATGAGGAAAATACTTTACCTACTTTTGAAGAAGTCTCTAGATTTGCTGAACTTCTTGAGATTGAGAATTCAAAACTCAACAAGAAACTTGATAAGGCAAATTCTAGGAATTCTATTCTTACTAAAGAGATATCAGATCTTTCTAAAGATCTTGATAAGAAAAATGCTGATTTTGAAAATATTTCAAAAAATCTTGAGGAAGTAAGTTCTGAGAAGAATAAACTTTCTAAAGAGTTAGAAAAAGTAATTTCTAATAAAAATGTTTTCGAGCCTAACTCTAGTTCCAAAACTAATGATTTTGAAGATAAAAACTTGGTTGTAAAACTCAAGTCCGAAATTTTTTCCTTAAAGAAGTGCTTATCAAACTTTACCCATGGTAAGGAAAATTTTGATAAGATGTATTCTCAAATACGACCTTTAAGAAATAAATCCGGATTTGGTTATACCCATGCAAAACCTGTTTTCAGCAATAATTATTTTGTTCCTCAAAGTGCCCCATTTTGTACTAAGTGTCAATGTGGTGGTCACTGGGCAAGAAATTGTTCCTTAAACAAAACCCAATCCTTAGGTTTTCATAAAGCTTATTTTTCTAAGAAAATGTGGGTACCTAAAATTTTATTGTCTGGAAATCTCGGATCCAAACAAGTTTGGATTTCGAAAGTCTAACTTTGTTCTTAATTTCAGGAAAATAAAGAAAGTTCCAGCAACAATGTTTGGTACATGGATAGTGGATGTTCCCGGCACATGACTGGTAACAAAAGCTTCTTTGAAAATATTATCAAAACGAAAGGAGGAAAGGTAACTTTCGGAGACAATGCTAAGGGAGAGATTGTTGGTATTGGTAATATTGTTCTTTTAGGTAAAACTTTGATTTCAAATGTTCTTTTTGTTAAAGGTCTTAAGCACAACCTCATTAGCATAAGTCAGTTATGTGATGAAGGTTACCTTGTGAATTTTAGGAATGATAAATGCTTAGTTCACAATTCCAAGGAAGAATTTATTCTCTTAGCCAACAGGCAAGAGAATGTTTACACCTTAAACTTAGAAGACCTAAGAAGCCAAGATTTACCTTGCCTAAGTGCAATGGAAGATCATTCTTGGTTATGGCATAGAAGACTAGGGCACTGTAATCTTAGAAACCTATGTAAACTCTCTAAGAAGAAACTAGTTAAGGATCTACCGGAGCTTAGATTTGATTCTTCTAAAGTTTGTGATCCTTGTCAATATGGCAAGCAACATAAATCTAGTTTTAAGTCAATCGGTGAAGTCTCAACAACCGATGCATTACAGTTGGTGCACATGGATCTTTTTGGTCCAACACAAACTGGAAGCATTGGAGGCAAATACTATGTGTTTGTTCTAGTTGATGATTACACTAGATTTACTTGGGTCTATTTTCTAGCAAGGAAATCTGAAGCTTTTTCTTATTTCAAAAGTTTTAGAGCTCAAGTTAAAAATGAGAAAAACCTTCCATTGAAAACTATTCATAGTGATCATGGAGGAGAATTTCAAAATTCTGATTTTGAAACTTTTTGTAGTAAGAAAGGTATTACTCACAACTTTTCAGCACCTAGAACTCCTCAACAGAATGGTGTAGTTGAAAGAAGAAATCGAATTCTTCAAGAAATAACTAGAACCATGTTGAGTGAATATTCTATTGCTAGACATTTCTGGGCTGAAGCTGTAAGTACTGCTTGTTATACTATAAATCGAGTTTTGATTAGACCTTTTCTTAATAAAACTCCTTATGAGTTATGGAATGGTAGAAAACCAAGGCTTTCCTACTTCAAGGTTTTTGGTTGCAAAGTATTCATTTTGAATACTAAAGATAACTTACATAAATTCGCACCAAAATCAGATGAAGGGATTTTCTTAGGATATTCCACAACCTCTAAGGCTTATAGAGTTTTTAATAAAAATACTTGTACTGTTGAGGAAACAGTACATGTGAAATTTGATGAGTCAGATCCTTTTGTTTTTAAAACCTCCCAACTTACATCTTCGGATGTGTTTTCAAAAACTGATTGTCAACCTTTGTTAGAAGAACCTTCTGATAAGGAAATTGTTCTAGAAGATACTTCTGAAACATTTACCCCAGAAGACTTTCTACCTTATGTTGATGAACAGGTTTTACAAAACCCAAATCAGATGTTTCTTAAGAATCATCCCAGTGATAGTATCATTGGTGATGTAAATCAACCTGTAAGGACTAGAAGTTCCTTAAGAAATGAAGTAGAACATCTAGCATTTCTTTCCCAACTAGAACCTAAAATCACTGATGAAGCTTTAGGTGATGATGATTGGATCAAAGCAATGCAAGATGAGCTAAATGAATTCGAAAGGAATAAAGTCTGGACCTTGGTTGAAAGACCTAAGTAAACTTCTGTTATTGGAGTAAAATGGGTCTTCAGAAACAAATGTGATGAAAATGGAGTCATTGTTAGAAATAAAGCTAGACTTGTTGCTAAAGGCTATAATCAGCAAGAAGGAATAGACTATGAAGAAACCTATGCTCCAGTAGCTAGACTTGAATCTATTCGTATTCTACTTGCCTTTGCAGCATTCTTTAATTTCAAACTATTTCAAATGGATGTGAAATGTGCTTTTCTTAACGGTTATGTTCAAGAGGAAGTTTTTGTTGAACAACCTCCTGGCTTTGAAGATACAAAACATCCTGATCATGTTTTTAGACTTACCAAAGCTTTGTATGGCCTTAAACAAGCCCCACGAGCATGGTATGATAGACTTACTGGATTTTTGCTTCAAAATAACTATGTTAAGGGAAATGCAGATCCAACCCTTTTTATAAAGAAAGATAAGAAAAATGTTTTGATTGTTCAAATTTATGTTGATGACATTATATTTGGTTCAACTCAGCAATCTTTGACTGATTCTTTTGCTAGTCTAATGAAATCTGAGTTTGAAATGAGTATGATGGGTGAGTTAACATTTTTCCTTGGTTTTCAAATTTCTCAAAAACCAGAAGGAACCTTCATATCCCAACATAAGTATATTAAAGATCTTCTTAAAAAGTATGGTTATGACAACACTAAGAGTATAAGTACTCCTATTGGTACCTCAAACTCTTTAGATCTTGATGAAGCTGGGAAACCAGTAGATCAAACATCTTTTAGAGGTATGATTGGAAGTCTACTTTACTTAACAGCTAGTCGACCAGACTTAATGTTTTCTGTATGCTTATGTGCAAGATATCAATCCAATCCTAAGGAATCTCACTTAAAGGCGGTAAAAAGAATTTTTCGCTACCTTAAGGGAACCATGGATCTAGGATTATTTTATACTTCTGGAAATGATTTTGTTCTAAAAAGCTTTTCTGATGCTGACTTTGGTGGTTGTAGAATGGATAGAAAAAGTACATCCGGAACTTGTCATTTCTTAGGAGATTCATTAGTTTCTTGGTCATGCAAGAAGCAACATTCTGTTGCACTCTCCACTGCTGAAGCTGAATATGTAGCAGCTGGAAGTTGTTGTGCACAAGTGTTGTGGATGCAACACACACTCACAGACTATGGCTTGAGTTTTACTAAAACTCAAATTTTGTGTGATAACACAAGTGCCATTGCCCTAAGTAAAAACCCTGCACATCACTCCCGTGCAAAACACATAGATATTAGGCATCACTTTCTTAGGGATCACACACTTAAAGGAGATATTATTCTTCAGTTTATCGGAACGCAAGATCAACTTGCTGATATTTTCACAAAATCTTTACCTTCTGATAGATTTGAATATATTAAACAGAAGTTAGGAATGATAACCATAAGGTAATCTTCCTTAATTAATTTTCTGTTGGAAAAATCTCCTCACAGTAATAAACTCCTCTTCATAGGGGGAGTACATTTGTTTGTTTATTTAACAAAGTTTTTCAAAATTTGTTTTCAAATTTTTCGGAACGAAACTTTCCGGAATGGAACTTCCGGAACTACAATTTTCCAGAATGGATATTTCCATACAAAATACTTCTGGAATAAAAGTATTCGTATTGAAAATTTCTGGAATGGAAAATTTTCGTACTGGTATTTTCATAATGGAAAAACTTTGGTATTGAATCTTCCATAACAAGTTTTTTTGTTTTTCGTATTGCGTTTTTCGTATTGAGTTTTTCATAGTCGTCTTTACATTACCCATTACGAATAACTTTCCTAAGCTAATCCGAAAGGTATGACTTCCTTACTGAAGTTTTCGTAATCATATTTTACTTGCTGGCATTTTCTTATAGTTTGTTTTCGGTTTTTTTTTAATTTCTTGAATTCTGTTTTAATAAAACCTCAAAAAGATCGGATTCAACCTCTCAACCGTCAGATCTGATCTCAGATCATTCTAAACCGTTAGATCAACCGAGGAAGTTGAACCGTCATCCCAAAGCCTATATAAAGGGGACCCTATTTTCTCGTCCCACATCGATCTCAAGCTCTTGCGTGCTGAAGCTCTGTCTCTCTGATTTAAGGCTGTTCCGAACTACAGTTTTCCAGTTCCGAACTTCAGTCTTCTCAGTTCCGAACTTCTCAGAGACTTCTAATCCGAATGTCTGCAGAGTTAGCTTCTCAAGAGATGTCTTCAACCAAGCCCATTTCTCAGTGGTTAGTCTACAGAGAACGGTTAGTGCATCCAAATTTCTTCAGCAACTATGATTCTATTATATCAAAGAATATCAAGCTCAATGGCTGGGAAGATGTTGCGATATCAAAAACCGGCAACCAAGATGAAGTTTACCCAGACTTGCTTGTTGAGTTTTATGAGTCGGTTGCTTTCTTTGTGGAAGACAATAGAGAAAAATTTTCCTTCAAATCGTATGGCAAGACTTACAAGCTATCTTACACCAAGGCTGCAAGCTTGGTAGGGTTGAATTATGAAGGGGAAGCTGAGTTTATCTCGCATGTTCTGCCAGACTCCTTGGGTAGTTTCAACAAGGAGAAAGCCTTAGAAATTCTCGGACTGGATGATGATAAGGCTTCGAAAATTGCAACCCTTTCTACAAACTTCCGGATTCTGGAGTTATGGGTGCAAGGGCTTATTGTACCGAGAAAAGGAGACAAGGACAGCTTGAAGAAGAGTGAGATATACATCTTAGATTTCTTGATAAATCTACGGAAGTTCAACCTGATGAAGCATATCCTTCTTAATCTTGAGAATTTAAAGAAAGGGAATCTGAGAGCTCAGATAGTAATGTACCCGGCAATTTTGTCGAAGCTGATAGTTCGGTGCCTTGAGTCCTTCAAGGTTGCTTGCAGTTCTAAACCGAAAGTTTGCAAGATCATGTTGCTCAGTGATGCAACTCTTAAAAGGATGAATATAGCATTTTACAAGAAGTCTGGGAAATTTATCGATCTACCGCCTCAAGAAGAAGTGACTCCGAAAGTGGCTGATCCGGAATCGCCTAAGCCGGTAAGGAAGAGGAAGCTGAAAGAAGTGGTAGGTGAAGCTCAGGAACCTAAGTCTAAGGAAGTCCATTCCGCACCTCCTAAGCCTAAGAAGAAGAAGACATATACTGATGAGGTTGCAGCGAAGTGGAGAGCTGACAAGGAAAAGAGGAAGGAAGGAGATTCGCAGTTCGGATTGGATCCCGCAGAGGCTAAGGCTCTGAAAGAAAAGGCTGCTGATGAGCTCGAGAAGCAAGCTAAGGAAAAGAAGCTGAAGAAGAAGTTGTCAGAAGCTGAGGCTGTGCAAGCCTTGTTGAAGTTTAATGAAATGGTTTCAGCAACCATTCCCGTTCCGAGAACTTTTTCTTTGGACTCTCTACCTGAGACTCCAGGAAGAAATCTCGATGATCCGAAAGAGGCTGCTGCTAAGAATGCTGACGAAGTTGAACAAGTGGAACAAGCTGAAGAGGTTGCTGAAGGAAGTGGCGAGACAGGAGATGTGCTCAAACAAGTAGATGAATATAAGGGAACTCCTTCGGAACACCTGTCGCTCCGAACTTCTGAAGCCGAATCTTCAAAACTTGTTACTCCAGTAATAGAAGGAAAGGAAGGAGAGGAAGAAGTTTCTTATCATGGAAAAGAAGAACAATTATTACTTGATGCTGCTCAGAAAGAAAATATAGAAGTTGTTGATGAGGAAGATTTGGTTGTTCAAGTTTCTGAAAGTGAGAAGAAATCTCCGGAACAGATTTCTATTCTGGAAAAAGATAAGGGGAAACAAGTTATTGCTGATACCCCGAGTTCAGAAAAGAGTATGAGGAAGGAAGCTGGTAGTTCTTCAAAGAGGAAGTTGGAGCTTATTGAAGAAGAAAATTCTCCTAGCAAGATGTCAGATTCGGAATCATCTTCGTTGGGGCACGATTTTGTTGTTCAATCCTTGAAGAAGTTGGTGGGAACCATTCCGACCTTCTCCAGTATTGACTCTCGGTGCCAGATGCTCCAACATACGCTGAATCAGAAAACCGATTCCGTATCCATGGTTATGGATAAATGTGTTGAGATAGAAGCTCAGTTCAAAAATTTCTTCATTGGTTACGAAGCCCATAAAAGATCTTGCAAAAGGATGACTAGCTGGTCGAAGAAGAATGTGGAAGAGATGAGGCTGCTGGATGAGTTTCAGGAGAATGTCAAGGATGCATTTCAAACCGAGGACAAGAAGTTTCATGAGATGACTGCATCATTCGATGAGAAATTGGCAGAGGAAAAGAACATTCGGAGTCAGGAAGTAAGAGATCTGAATGGAAAGCTCAACTCTGTTAATCAAAGTTGGAAATTTGAAAGGGATCATCGGATCAATTTTCTAGAAAGGATAAAGTCTCAGGAAGAGAAAATGGAAGCTCAGGAAGAAAAGTTGAAGGCTCAGGAAGAAATCATTCAAGCTCAGTCAGCAAGAATAGTTGTCTTAGAAAAGCAAGCAGAGGAAGATCATAAGGATCTCAAGAAGATCAAGACTATTCTCAAGGGGCTGATGTCGAAAGAGAAAGATCCCAAATGACCAATCCGATCTTTTTGTTGTAATCTGTTTTTGTTGCTGACATTTCAAATTTAATGAGAATCGTGCTTGTTGTTCTATTTTGTTGTTGTTACTAATTCTTTCAGGTACTTTGTTATTTTTTTTCCATTCCCTCGAAATTCTTTTTGAAAATCACAAAGGGGGAGAAGGAAAAGATCCTTAAGAAAAAGAGGAAATCTAATAAGTGCTTATCAAAGGGGGAGAAAGAAAAATACCCAAGGAGATAGAACTCTAATAAGAGTTTGTTTAAGGGGGAGTTTTTTTCTTAAAGAAATATCACTCCGGAAATATGAATACGATCCTTAGAGATTCAAAGCCTAAGGGGGAGTTAGTCGTATTCATCTATATTCTTAAACCAAGGGAGATAAGCTTTAATATGTTTCTTTCTTCTTAGAATATCTTTTTCGTAAGGATGTTTGTGCTTTCCAAAAAGGGGGAGATTGTTGAGTCAATAAGGTTTTCCTTATGACTTTTCCATTCCTTCTTGTTTTGAAAATCACAAACACCTTATCTTTAAGGAAAATCGCTTTTATAAGGAAAAATGCTTTCTTAAGGAAAATCGCTTTTATAAGAAAAATTATCCTTATCATATTTTCATTAATATTTTTCTTAAGTATGAAATTCGGATTCACTTTCTCGGAATCATTAAAACTGATAAAAAGCATTCTGTTTTAGGGTTCGGATTCTGGACAAGAACTATAAGGAAGTTTCACTCCGAATTCCGGTTATGAATTCTGACTAAGTTCTATTCCAGATTCAGGATACGAATTCTGAAGAAGAATTCCCATTACGAATTCTAATGAAGAATTCTCATTACGAATTCTCATTACGAATTCTGAAGAAGAATTCCCATTACGAATTCTAATGAAGAATTCTCATTACAAATTCTCATTACGAATTCCAATGAAGAATTCTCATTACGAATTCTAATGAAGAAATCTCATTCCGAATTCTCATTACGAATTCTGATGACGAATTCCCATTACGATTTCTGATGACGAATTCCTATTCCGAATTCCTATTCCGAATTCTCATTCCGAATTCACTCATTAAACAGAATCTGGATATCATTGTTTTATACACTCTGAATTTGTTCACTCCGAACTTTCACTCCGAAATTTCTATTCCGAACTTTTATGTTAGAGTTTAAAACGATGTCGTGTATTCTGTTACACTTACTTTGTTATAAAACGATGTCGTCCATTTTGTTATAAACTAACCGTTGTCTAAGTGACACGTGTACAGGTCCCTCCTAACTTTAAGGGAAATATGACCGTTGGAGAAGGAGCCGACCTCACCTATAAATAGGATCTCATTTGAAAAAGCTCACAACGGATGGATGAACATTTGGACTTTGTGCATACATGCTGTTGAAGTGATTTCTAGAGAGAGAGTCTCTTATTAACTCTCAAAGCTTCGTGCGACTCCGAATGTTGGTGATTACATTCGAGGGCTTCCGGGGATAGGAAGACAGAGGTGCCGACTACCTTAAAGATCGAGGGCTTTCTTGCTGAGAAAGACAGAGGTTTCCAACTACCTTGAAGTTGAGGGCTTGCGGGGATAGCAAGACAGAGACACCGATCTTCGTATCGAGGGATTACCCTGGTGTGGGTAAGACAGACTTGCTTGAAAGTATAAATCAAGGGACCTTTATCCAAGGTTGTTGGATACCCTTCTCTTTGGGTTAAAAGACTATTATCTTGTTACTAGTAGTTTTACTACTCGTTTCTATTCCGCTGTAATTTGTATCTTAAGGAAAGTATAACATTCTTATACTTCCTTACTTACTCTGATTCATTCAGATTCTATACGCTTTAAGGTAGAATCTTATATTGTAACTTTTGTTAAGTTTCAAATTCCGGAACCATATTTCCGGAACCTACTTTTGGAATCTCTTTCCAAGTTTAGTTCGGTGTTAGAGGTGTTGTGAATTTACTTAGTTTAACTTTGTTAAACTTAGTTCTTTCCTTTTCTTAAGGAAACTCCAGTTATTCATAACTAACTTTAAAGGTTCCTAAGGAATTTTTAAAGTATACAATTCACCCCCCCTCTTGTATATTGAGCATCTCATATTCTATTTCGATCCTACATTTGGTATCAGAGGTTGGAAACCTCTTACTCTATACCATTCTTACAAACACCTCCCCTATGAACAACACAGTTGAAAAGACATTAAGTTCATAAAATATTCACCCAAATACATTACTAAATTTTCTAAATAATTCCTAGAAGTCTTTATTATTATAATACCCTCCTATGATGGATTTAGGTGTAGACCTAATGAGATTATCTGAAGACGAGGCATCATTCTTAAACAAGTGTTTTGTTTTATATCTTCTTTCAATTCCTAAAGATAGTATTAAAAAATATTATATTTAAACAACCCTATCTTCAAAATAATTATATTTTACATTTTGAGTGCATAAAATACATCAATATCATCTTCCATAAAATGTGAGACAAAAGAATTGTTCTTATGTACAGCGGAAAACCGCTTTGCGAACCGATGTAAATTATTTCACATAATCACATCTCACGATTGGTTATAAAAATGGAATAATGATTATATATGATATTAATGTCATATATATTTTTTTAAAAATATAATATATATTTTACATTTTACCTCTACATTCTCTAAAAAATTATAACTTTGTTCGTGTGTACTTGTGGACTACAACCTATACGAAGTGATGTGACGCTTTTTTCATCACCAAATCACATGGATAATATATATAAATGTATTTAAATAATTAATATGTTATTTTTCATATTATTATCAATAATTAAAGATAAAATAATACTTACCTTATTTCCATAATTAACTTTTAAAAATGGAAATATTACTTATATATACATGAGGTATGTCGTCTCCATGATTGTATCATAGTTCATTTTTATAACTATATTTCATTATTTGATTTAATAGTCTAATTAATTCATAAATATGATAAATATTCAATTATTATTATTTTATAGATTATGGAATAATTACCTCTTTTAACATAGTTAGCCTATCGAGGTCATTTTATCATATAATCTTAATACCATCATAACTTACAAGCTGAACTTAAATAAATATCCAATCGTATGTTTGATGGTATATGATGGAATAAAAGTAATTATAAACATGAAAAAAGTTCTTAATAATTTAAATAATTAACTTATGTTTATTATTCTTTAAGATTAAGAATGTAAGAGATGATTTTGATTCATTATTCGGGCCACTTTAACATAAAACCTGATTTCAAATATTTTAAATATTTTTTTTACATATTTATTTCAGATGTTCATGTTTTTAGAATTATTTTATGAATAAATTTAAATATAAATAAGGGAATTAAAAGAGAAATTTTTATATCTCCATTCTCTTTATTTTAAAGGTTTTTAAAATTTAATCTTTTTATGGAACATTTGAATTTCTTTATAAAAGAAAAAAAGAATGTTCTATTTTAAAGCTCACAGAGACAATAACATTTCCATCCACCATAACTATTGTACAATGTTTCACATCCTTTACAATATTTCATGTTTTATTAAAAAAACCCATATTTCCCTTTTTTTGGTATTTTTATTTAATATTGGTTCTTAAAATAAAATGGTATTTGGAATTTTTAACTTTTTTACTTATGGATTTAAAATAATTTTAAAGGTTAGTTTATGAAAACATGAAATATTAAAATGATCTATTCATGATTTTTTACTTGTAATTTTTTTTATAAAGGGTGATACCAATATAGTTTATAGGATTGGTTGATCCCCATTCCAAATCAAAATTTAATGGTTTTAGCACCATTATTGAACAAGATATGAGAGCTTGGGACCCATTATAGCTCATGATATGATAGTGTGCCCAATTATATCTCTATAGTGCATTGGGTAATGATTTTATTCCTTGAAGAATTATTACAGAAGTTAGAGGTATGTTTATTATAATTTTTAAGATTTCTATGTAGATGATGTATAACGTCACCAACATGACTTGTCTATGCTGGATAATGAGTTTTCATGGATATCATTACTTTGAAAAAGGTAAGAATATTGATCATTTTAAATGAAATATAATTCAATTTCCATGTAAATGGTATGTTTTATAGAAAATATTTTTCATGTGATTTCATTATTTAACAAGATTAATTATTTTCTTCTTTTAATGTCACTTATTTAGTTTTTTGTGCTCATACCATGGTTTTAAAACATTTATTATTGGTTTTAACAATGGGTGAAGGAAAATAAAAAGTCAATTTGAATGTCATAAAGATATTTTAGGAAATGAAAATGTGTTTTCTATTTAAATATTTATATTATTGAAAAAATATATACTAATTTGAAGTGTCCACTTCATAATATATGGGATTGTTATGTTAGTGTTATGGACAAATTATCTGAAACTATATACATTAATAAATTTGGTGTAAGAGAGTGAATTATCTTATAATGTCACTCATATATGAAATGTTTATGTTCGGTTCCTTATACTTGGTATCTATGAAAGGGATTTGATAACTTTATAGTTTAGGATTTTATTAGAGCTTATATTAAAAATCATCTATAACCACAAAGGTTAGCATACTAAGTACAATTATGGTTATATTGGATAAATAGAAATAATTGAATAGTGGATTGCATGGTTAAGTACATATTAGTTTTTAAACTCATCCTAAGATTGTTTATTATGGTTTTTTATATACTCAAAAAATATTTTTTATTTTAGTAATTGGTTTGATCCAATAGAAAGAAAATCAATAATGTATATAATGGAAGATAGGTGGTTTTCAAGAAAATTAACCATAAATAATTGGATTTATATGAAAAGTATAATCATTATTTTTAACCATATATCTTGATTTATCATTAAGAACATGAACCATGGTTATTTTCATAATGCACTAAATAATAAAGCATTGAATCTCTATGGATTGTTTGGTTATAATAATAAAAGTAAAAATAATCAACAACCAATGTTTTAAGAATCTGGGAAGATGAACCTAGGAAAATTTATTAAATGGATGAGAAGATTTTTTGTAAGTTTTAATGGAAGTAATAATGGTATAAACATACAAGGAAAAAAGGAATCATTCAGTAAACAAAATTAAGAGGAATAAAAAAGTTATAAGGAAACAATTGAATGTTTTATACATTGTGAATATGGGAATTGTGAAAATTGATGTCCTATGGGGAAATATAAACCATTAGTGTAATAAGACTATAAAGATAATAGTCAATAAATTCCTAATGCAATCAATTTTGAAGATGAGGAAACATAAAATGGAAAATTAAAGGCATGTATTATATCCTTCACTATGTTTTGATATTATTTAATCTTAGTACATTATTCATATTATTTTATATAAGGTCAATTTATTAAGATATGAGATGAAATTTTTTATTTAATTCATTTTAAAAAATGTTAAGAGATTAAGTTGTCTACTGTAGAGACCCAAACTTGACGTACAGGGACATTACATTACTTTTGTGGAATACTTAATACATGACAACAAAACTCCCAAGGACCGTATTAGTTTAGTGTCTTTGACAACATGGAATATAATCTTCTAATCATGGTGAAATATGTTCAACACCTCCCATAAATATCTTACACTTTTTTTTCTTATCTAAAACCTTTCTTTATATCCTAGGGAAAAGAAGACATAGAAAGGGTGAGCTCAAATGCTCAGTAAGGGTAAACTTGGAGAACATAAAACAATCCATAAACATTTGAACGAAAAAACTTGAACATAAAACATGACTAATGATATAAATCGTGGTAGTACAAAAGGAATTGATCACAAAGGAACATTAATTATTATAAAATAGCATGGTAATAAAACATGAAATTTTGGAAAACCATTAAGAAGATGGTATGATTTCCATAGTAGCCAAGGAATTTCTGCCAAGACCATTATAGTGGAAAAAGTACATTACTAAACTGAGTTTACTTGCCATTCCTACCTTATATAGCTCAACCAAACTTACTTTCTGTTCCATCCATGTCTATATCATGAGATATAAATCCTCACCCAATGCATTTGAGGGAGATATAGGTCCCAACCATTTCATAATGAAATAATTCTTTCGTGTGCCACAAAATAAACATAAATCATTCATCATAACCAAACGAAAAATATGGGTTTCACAAACATCATCTCATCATAACATAATACATAAAAAACAAATGGAGATCATTTTATAATAAGAAAAATCAAACCATGTAAATAATAGATACATTATACATGAAACATAAACATACTAAATAATGTCATCTTGTATGGAAAATAGTTTTGATAAAACACTTGGAATGAATTCTTGAGGAAAATATCCTTTCTTCTTCAAAATCAATTTCTTTTCACAAAAATCATTGAAATTTTAAAATAAAAGGATTTTGTTGAAAATAATCCTGAAATATTCTAGAAGAATATTCATAGAAATAAGGCATTATGAAACTATAAAAATCCATTTATGCTGTATATGTTTAAAAAATATTCTTCTCATACTTTTGCTGGAAAAGTCAAAAAGTAACTTATATGGTAAATAAAAGAAATATTCCTTCCATACAATGTGGTAAAAGTAAAAAAGAGGTAAAAACAACTTTAATAATACATAGAATAATAGTAAAAACTTTATGAAAACATTTTTTTATAAAACATGGACATGGATAATAAATATAACCCCATCAAATACTTATGAATAAACAATCTCGGATAAGAACGAGATTAGAATAATTATCCCTTACCTTAAGTCCAATTTCTTCCATACGTGTCTGAAACTCTTGTATAGTGGGTTTAAAAATATTATTAACCTGTAACATAACCATTATAATATTTATAATATCATATATGATTCACTTAAGACTTTATATTACCCATTCTTTTGTCAATTCCATGTTAAAGCAGTGTTTTGGGTAAAATCGTTTCATTAATCGTATGTGTTTGGACTTGTTGTTCTTGATATCATTACATTTATTATGATTTACATACTTCTATATTGTAACAAATGATTTATATATAATATATATTCAGAATATAATATATATAATAGATCAATAAATGGAATGAAATACACCGTTCATGGAGACGGTAGGTCATACGTACGCATGAACGATGTTCTCATTTCCTTACTAAATTGAATAGAAGTAAGTAAATAACGAATACATAAATATAGTATCATTATTATGTCATATATTTCATGATTATTTATTATATATACTTTATAATCATTCTGGAATGGTTAACATGGAGAATGAATCTCATCGTGTCGTGGAGACGGTAATCCGTACGTACACACGACCGGTGATATTGTTCCCATAATTATTAAATGAAATTGGAGTAGATAATATGTCATAATAAGTATGATGTTATAATAATAATATATAGTTATTAATTCCACCATGTTACCCATCCAAGTATGGTGGTGGTGGAAGAACAGATTACACCACGGCGTGGAGACGGTAAGTCGTGCGTACACACGCGCAATGATTTCGTTTTTCATAGGATGGATATCAGGTGAAATAGGTTTTTTTCATATTTATAATAACATATAATTATATTAGTTATACTTATGTTATTACTTTATAATGAAACAACTAATAAAGATGAAGTATAAGAATAAAGAAACTTGAAAGAATCGGTATAAGAGATTACCTCTTCCTCGACGCACCTCCTTTAAACTTCCACTTAAGGGACAAGAGTTGGTCTTTTGAGAAGCCCAAAACCACCAGAATGTGACTATAGAGGCGGAGAAGAGTAATTGGCAGGGTTTGTCTGAGCTTGAAGACTCAAAATTGTTTGAAGAGGACAGGGATGAGGTGCTCTTTTATAATAGAAGAGAGGGGCACTTTTGGAAACCCCAAAAATATTAATTAATAATAAAATCAAACCCCATATAAAAACTTAAAAATTGACTCAAATTAAGATATGAGGTAAGATAGGGTTGTTATCTCATTAACCAATAAAATTTATACATGTTTAGATTTTATTGTAAACGTTATCATTTTGATTTATCCTTATTTATTATATTTAATTTTATTTGTGGTAATAATATTCTAAATTTTAAATCGTTATAAATACTTACTTATGTGTTGAGAATTGTCCATAATTGGATACTTTATAAAATTTATGACCATATAAATTTCTAATTTCAATTTTTAAATATTTATGTTATTTTTAAACAATTTAATAATATGTTATTTTTATAAAATATCAATAGTGTCAATTTTGACACTATTTATTTAATTAAATTTAAATAAAATCCACACATAAGAGATGTTCGAACAAAAATATTTAATAGATTAATAAAATGTCATATTTATCTATAAAATTCGTGTATCACATTAATTAGTCATTTAATATTTATTTTAATATTTTTAATACCATTTATTTGATATTTCTCTTAATAAAATTATTACTAATAAATTTTTGTATAATTATTTAATATACTTATTTGATGCATAAAAATTAAAACTAAAATAATATGATGAATTTAAGTATATTATATTTCATAATAATACTTTTAGCCTAATTTATCTTTTAAAACACCCAAATTTTAAAATGATATCTTTATTAAAGTATGAGGGTGACAACTTTGACATCATTTAAAATAAAATAATATAATTTTCATAATCTGTTTTATAAGGCTCTAAATGGTCCAAAAGTAGACCCTTGTATGATTAGGGTATATATATACTCAATAAATAATGTTTTGTCCATTTTATGGTCCTTTTTATGGGTATTATTATTTTAATAAAAACTATATTATTGATTATTCACTAAATAAATAATTTCTGCATCATTAATGTATAAACTATTAAAGAAATTATATATTTCTTAAAAATGACAAATAAATTACCATGATGAAGAAAAACATTTTATATTTAAAATGAGAATTTATAATCTAATTTATATTATGTATAACCTTATATTAAAAAAACTTTAATTATTAATGTTTGAGTGAGACATATTTCACTTTCTTTAAATAAAATAAATTAAAGGTCTTAATCACATCCAAGTGGGTTCCAAAAGATACCATTTCTACCCAAGTATATTTTAGAACAAAATATAATCATCCAATTATATTAATACATGTGTTATGAAAATTTTTATGATATTATTTTTACCCGTAATTACCAGATCTACCTTTAATTGTTGTAAATAAAATTTACTGTAGTTACTATTCACAAAACCTTAAAATAAAAATTAGCCTATTAAAATAATTTGGACATAATGATTCCAAATATGGAATCCATTTTTCCAAATTCAAAACATATAAGTTGCAGTATTTAATTTAAAATTAATCTCGCTGTTGAGAAAATGGGTTTTAAAAGTTAAAACATTGCAAAAGATTGAAATGTTTTTACCTATGAATTAATGTAAAATTAATGATAATGACATAAATTATTTTAAATGGTAAAAATATATATTCTATTTATAATTTAAAAACATTAAATAATATATTTTAACCATATAAATTATTTTTATGAAAAAGTTGTTTTCAATTAAAATTTAGCATATTTTTACTATTCAGCAAAATAAGAAACTTATCAGAAAAATATCAAAAATTTATCCAAAGAAAATTTTTATATCCTGATCCCAAAGAAGAAGTTTAATTTATCAAATTGAACTTATAAACATTTCAAAACTATATTTAAAGTGGGTGCGCCATTAAAAGTTGGCAAAACTACATTTTTTTAAAAATACTTATTTTACCCGAAAATTTATTTTGTTCTCATACCAAGTTCTAGAATATCTGTAAGATGAATTATATTGTTATAAAATTAAAAATATGGTTAATACTACTCATAAATAATAGTTTATTATAATTTTATACCAATATATCATTGTTTACTGAAACTCGGTATTACGTACAATTCACACTATTGAGGAAGGTCGTTCTTGCGTGTAACACAAGCCAATAATAGTGTTTGTGTATAATAAAAGCTAATATGGTGTTGCATATAGAGAAAGTAAATTTTGGTGTAGCGTACAACACAAGAAATCAAAGAAATTAAAAGGAATATTTCTCATAAAATCTCGGGGTGTTACATTCTACCACCCTTAAATGAATTTCGCCCTCGAAATTCATCAGGGTTATTAATCGTTGACTAATTGGAATTATCTTTCATAGAAAACCACATCATAAAAGAGAATACTAAAACTAAATTTTAAAAAGGAAAGTTTGAAACATAACAACCTCTCAAACTAACTCAACACTGGGTTTTCGCATTAGAGAATATAGGTGAAAATATGGATATGGAAGAGAAATATAATCATCATGTTTTGATGAAGTGTGGTAGAGAACATGGCTATGAAAAATCGAACAATCACAAATCCATAAATTTGTGATCATCTAAGCTACAATTTGATTCATCGGATATGAGGACACTAGGACAATATTTTTGGTTTTCAAGATCATTTCCCTAAAGTTGAATAATTTGAATTAGAAGAAATACGCACTTGATTTTGGTACAATCTCACCATTAGTCGTTCCTTGAACAATTTACACTTCATATCTTAAAGAAATGAAGTTGAATTTTTCATTCAAGAACTGCTGGCAGATCATGTGATAGAATGATGGGTCATTCCATCTATCTCAAACAAAAGGTTAGAAAAAGTTGTTAAGTATACATAAGTCCATATATGGTGATATTAATTGTATATGGCTCCAAAAATGGACTTATACTTCATATATCACACCAACTAATAAAATAAAACTAATTTCTACAAACCAGGGACTTCTTATAGGCTAGTGGTAGGCGATAATGGCCTATCACACTTCGGTTGTTGGTTCAATTCCCACAGCTTTTTCCAACGCGACGGCTTGTTGCCCGTCCTATGGGTTCTCCATTTTATAAAACTATACTATTATAACATTTCATAAATAATATCAAAATTTTATAGCCTTAAAAAATACTATCTAATGTAAAACTTAATCCATTCTATTCTTGAGGCTTATCCAAAATACTTCTATCCAATCTCATATTATAAAAAAATGATTACGGAAAAGTACATCTACCAAGAATGTGAATACCATAATTTATCCCCCATATATCATAATATATATCTTGTTGTTGGTCACATTCCAAACATGTTAATACCTTAATCAGGTTTTCTCTTGAAAAATGAATACCCATTGAACCTTAGTGAAAACAGGAATGTTGTCAAAAGTTATCTCTTTCCACATACCAAAATCCCAAAATTTATATATATTCAAACCAGGATGTTAGTTTTTCCTTATATCAGTCATGAGTTCATTAATACTATCAAACATATTATTTTCTCTTTATCCCTTCATTATGCGCATATCATATTATTTCCAAATATATTTTAATCACTTTTCAAGGTTACCAGTACCATAAAATTATTGAAAACCATAATAAACCAATACATAGATATTCCAATATTCCATGATACTATAAATGAGATTCCAAAACATTATTTTGGAATCCCATTACATAAACAGTTAATCATTCCACCACATCATTTTTATACTCAACATCGCTAATAGTTATCGCATGTGAATTCCCTTTTTTCCTTTTCCTTAATAGGTTGTCAATGTCGATCATCATTAACCCTTGGATTAGGGCATTGGTTAGCATAATGCCCCATTTACTTGCACTTGTAGCATTGAAGTGTTGGTGGTGCGTTCTCTATAGTCTTTTCTCTATTCACATCATTAGCTACCTTTTTCCCATTACTTCGACACTCAGCTGCTCGATAACCTTCCTTTCCACACTTAAAACATTTTTAGTCCCTTTAAGACAATCTCCACCGTGATTCTTTCCACACTTTTATCATAATGAAACATTCTTCTTCATTTCACCATTGTTTTGAGTTTTTTCCTTGAACTCCATCTTTCTTTTCTTATCAAAAACATGAGAAACTTCCAGTTCTACCTTGATATCACAATGCACAATTTCTTCATAGCTACTGAAGTCTCTTATATCAAATTCCATTCCAAGACTTGGTTTTAATCCACTGAAGAATCAATCAAATTTACTTTTAGGTTGGATGATAAAGCCGGAAACATACCTTGAAAGCCTTACAAAATCCGCCTCATATATACCAATAGAATAACTATCCTTTTTCTTAAACTCAAGGAACTCCTTTTCCATCTTTTTTTAAAGAATACGAGGGAAGTACTTATTGAAAAACAAGTTCTTCAACTCATCCCATTCCATGGATTCAATTTCATCTTGGGGCCTTGTATTCTTAATTAGAGTCCACCACTGGTCTGCTTCACCTTTTAAACGGTAAACAGCTAAAATGAATTTTTCATGTTCTGAACAGTGAAGTATGGAAAATATCTTTTCAGTGGTACTGATCCATTGTTCATCAATAAGTGGATCAGGAGACCCATTGAATGAAGGTGGATGTTGCCTCATGAAGGACTCAATAGAATATTATTCCCTTCTCTGCTCATTTGGAAGTCCAGAATGATTCATAGCTTGTGTAAGTATCACAATAATTTTTTTCACTCCATCTCCCATAACATTGGTTTGTTCAGGAGGAAAATCATTGTATTGTCCATTAAATTGATCAATATGGTTCCTTCAGGTCCAAGCCATCGTCTAAAACCCAAAAATAATAGTGTGAGAGGAAAAAATCATGCTAGGAAAACAACCTAATAAAATGGAAGTACCTTCAATATATAACATCTTAGGTTTAATTATAGGAATGTTACCATAATTCTAGGACTATAACCTATACTTATTCTTAACCTTAGAGTCATCCATAGACATACCTTAGAAATATCTCTAGGGATTTCACTAAAGTTTTCGCATCCTAGTTTCCAAAGTTATCTAAACCTTCGCTCTGATACCAACTGTAGAGACCCAAAATTGACGTACTGGGACATTACATTACTTTTTTAGAATACTTAATACATGAAAAATAACTCCCAAAGACCGTATTAGTTTAGTGTATTTGGAAACATGGATCATAATATTCTAATCAAGGTGAAAGATTTTCAACATCTCCCATAAAGATCTTCCCCTTTTGTTTTCTTACCTAAAACCTTTCTTTATATCATGGAGAAAAGAAGACATAGAAAGGGTGAGCTCGAATTCTTAGTAATAGTAAACATGGATAACATAAAACAATACATAAACATTGGAATGTAAAAGCATGAACATAAAACATGAGTAATGACATAAATATTGGGAATTTATAAGGCATCGATGACAAAGGAACATTAATCATGATAAAATAGCATGGTAATATAACATATAATTGTGGAAAACCATTAAGAACATGATATGATTTCAATAGTATCCAATCCATTTCTTCCAAGACCATCATAGTGGACAAAGTATGTTACTGAACCGGGTTTACTTGCCATTCCAGCCCTATATTACTGAACCAGATTTACTTTCCATTCCAGCCCTTTCTATCTCATGAGATATAAATCTTTACCCAATGCATTGGAGGGAGATATATGTCCCACCCAACTCGTAATGAAACCATTCTTTCATGTGCCACAGAATAAACATAAATCATTCATCAAAACCCAAAGAATAATATGGGTTTCATAAACATCATCCCATCATAACATAATCCATATAAAAGAAATGGAAATCATTTCATCATAAGAAAAATAAAACCATGTAAATAATAGAGACATTATACTTGAAACCTAAATGTACTAAATAATGTCATCTTAGTTTGAAAATAGTTTTGATAAAACACTTGAAATGAATTGTTGAGGAAAATATCCTTTCTTCTTCAAAATCAGTTTCTATTGTGCACTGTGTTGCATTTGTTGTCAATAAGGTGTCAATGATGGATATGTGAATGAGAAAGGAAGTAATGGATGTGGGGGTGACTGGATAATGGTCATGGTACTGAAAATCATGTTACTTAGGAGAATCACTAAGTGGCATTGGAGGTGATACTAAGTGACAACACTTGAATAATGAATGATGATGGAGCATCATTATATCTAACAATTGATGAGCTGATCTTAAAGTTCAAAGAACTTGTATCAACTGGATACAATGTCACAACAATGTTTTAAGACCATGCATTGTCTTCACAATGCATGAGGAGACGAGGAGATCCATCCACAACCTCTAAGTGGTATCTGACAATTGATGAGCTGATCTTAAAGTTCAAAGAACATGTATCAACTGGATACAATGTCACAACAATATTTGAAGACCATGCATTGTCTTCACAATGCATGAGGAAATGAGTAGATCCATCCAAAACCTCTAAGTGGATGAAGTGGATTGAAAGAGACCATGTACTATTTCGTAGTGCATGTGAAAATGAGGAAGATCCAACTTGATCTCTGATTGGATCAATGAATAACTTTGAAGAATTTGTTTGATTCAAGAGTTCAGTTGAAGAAGAATTCCATTTGTTAGTGAGGATTACATATTATAGAAGGAGATGACGAATCATGAAGAGGATGGAAAGAATTATTTTGAAGAAGAAGAAGAATAGAGAAGAGGAAGAATGGCTTGGAAGAAGTGGCTTTGCATTTGGCATTTTACACTTAGTTACTTTGTCTTTAAACAAATTACTTAGTGTTTAAGAAGAAAAAAATATTATTATCCAACCTAAAGGGCCAGCCTTAAGGGTTCGACCCAAGGATCTTGTGGGACTCAAGGTCACCACGCCCATGGGGATCCCATGGGGCCAGCCCGAGAGGTCGGGGGGCCGTGTATAAGCCCTGAGGGCCACGCAGGGTTGTCAAGCACTGCACAACGTGAGGGCGAGGAGCGTGCCCATGATGAGCATAGTGGGTGCCAGTGCCGCGCCCGAGTAGTAGGGGTGGGCGCAAGAGCGCGCCCGTAGAGAACTCGGTGCAGGGCGGCACCGAGAGGGGAGAGAATTCAATTGATCATATGCCGGCAGCAGAACTTTGATAAAATGCGGAAAAACCGGCCTCTGTTTCGATGTGGGATGGTGAAAAATACCCAGGATCTAATCTAAGCCGTCCAAGAGATCTCGCGGCTGATCTTCACCGCTCATCTCATCGCGCCGCTCGTGATCTAATCTCAGCCGTCGTTGATAATTTAAGAGGTGATCCAATGGATCGGGGATCATCTCCTTCCTCGAGCTTGAGCCGAGGACACCCCGTGCCACCCGCGTCCTCGCTGTGTACCAGGCGCCTCCCCGTGCACTGAAGTCAAGCCCCCAGTTGTCTTTCTCTAAGCCTAAGGCACCATTGTGCTCGTATCATCCTAGGGAACATATACATGCAATAAAAAAGGCATGCACACGTTGAATGGAGAATTTGGAGATCGGCCGAGGAAAAAGAAAATGCCGAGGCCACGTGGAGATCATGCTTTGCATGCATGGGCCTAAACAGAAGGCATGCAAATGTTCGGAATGGACATACACATGAAGAAGAAAATGAATGAATACCCACGGTGAAACAAAGGATAATATCACGATTTTGAAAATCTTGGAAACCCGAGAATTTTGGGGGTTTGAGAGATATCTCACGTGGAAGATTTTGCACCGCCTCTGCCTATATAAAGAGAGGCTGAGACCTCGGTGCTGTTTTGCTGATCCTTTGAGAAACGAGAGTCCCGTGAGAGCACCCTTGTGCCTCGCAAAGAAGAAGCCCCGCACAACCCACTTGTGCGACTGAAGTTCTCGGGGCCACCCGAGGTCCCGAAGGAGTCCCCTGCGCGCCTCCCTTGCGCGACAGGAAGAACCCGAGCCGCATATTTTTGCGCGCTCAAGGTTGGCACCCTCACTGCCTGCATACTTTCGCGGTAGGAGGAAGTGCACGTGGGTGTTGCACTTACGCACCCTGCGGCCAGGGCACACTTGCGCACCCTTGTGCCATGTGACTTGCGCGACCCGCGGCTCAAGCACCCCTTGCATGCCCTCTTTGTATTGAGGCTCGGGTGAAGAGTTAAACAAGCCGTGTGTGTGTGAAAAGAGGAGAGAACCCTACGGGTTGTGTGCATACTTGAAGAAACAAGTTGGCCGAGGCTTGGCATTTGTGTGGGCAAAACAAGAAGAGGACCTACGAGTTTAGTGTGTGCAAGAGAAGGAGTGTAATCCAAGCGTTGTGTTTGCTAAGTGAACAAAGAAGTTGTGTGTGCAAACAAAAACAAGTAGGCCGAACCTAGTGTGTGCACTAAGTAGAGTGAACACACTTAGAAGAAGTAGAAGACACTCACACAAAGTACGACACACATTTAAGTGTGTAATCAAAAGGAATAAAATGTGTGAAGGACAAGAAGAAGGTGTGTGCTGAAAGTGTTACACCCTTTGTGGGTTTATTGCACCAAGAGAAGAAGAAGGGGAGTGCATGCTTGCATGCATGCACGTACACACGTGAACAAGCTCAAATCTGGTTGTGTGCATCTGAGTTGACCAAGACCGGAAGTTCTTGAAGATTATTGAGAAGCCATGCTGTAAGTACATGAGGATGAAGAGATGTCGTGAACTCTATGCATGAAGTTGTGTTGAAGTGATACTGAAGCCAAGATGAAGTGAAAGAAATTATTTGGCTGAGTTTTTAGTGATTGAGATGAGCCTGATCAACAGAAGTGATCAGAAGTCATGTGCACGACCAACAGATCTTATCAGAGGTTGTTGAAGATTCTTGAAGAGAGAGGCCAGGTCATCCTAAGAAGAAGGAGATAATCTCTGAGCAAGAAGGGAAGCCCTGTTCACCAAAAGTGAGCAGAAGAAGAGGGAAAGGCCAGCAGCCTTTATCCCAGGCTGTTGAGGATACTTGAAGAACTTAAAGAGAAGAAGAGCTACTCGTGTGACTCGAGGAGCCAGGAGAAGCCCCCTATGAAACTCAGGGTGGAAGAAGTCTTCAGTGGGATTCTGGAGCAGGCCAGTGGGACTCTGGTAACACTGTGGGATGCAGTATAAAGAACCTCCTGTGGGACTCAGGAGAGATACAGTGTGACTCTGTATCGACCATTGTAATTCTAACAAGTTATAATGGAGAATCCATGTTGGGAGAACATGGCAAGGACGTAGGCCTTTGGAGCCGAACCTTGTAAATCCTTGTGTCCTGCGCCTTTACATTTACTACATTACTTGAGGAAAGGCTGAGATATACAAGAAGAGTGGATCGAGGCCTTAACAAGCCATAGAGGTTTAATTGATAAAGAATCAATTAGTAAAAAGTTTTAAGGGATCACTGATTCACCCCCTCCCCCTCTCAGTGATTCACACTGATCTAGGAACTTCAATTGGTATCAGAGCAATGTTACCTCTAAAAGATCCAAGGGAGTCTTTATGAAGTGCAAATTTGAGGAAGTGAGTGAATACCCTCAAATGGAGATATCTGCCAAGACTCTGAAAAACAGGAAGAAGAAACATGCAAAGAAGATGAAGAAAGCTTGTCCTAGCTGTGATGAAGTTGGAACAATGAATGATCTTCAAAATGAACTAAAAATATATTCAGAAGATAGTACCCAAGGAAGTGGAAATGTGTATTACTACAGGCATACTTGATCTTCAAGATGAAAAATTACATCTATAAGAAGAATCCAATTCTATGGAAGATCAATTGGCAAAAAGGGTTGGCATAACCAACACTCTCAGAAAGCTGGTGAAGGCTAAGGATGAAACAGTTTCTCTTTACAATGATAGATATGAAGACACTTGTGAATAATTTCAAAGAAGCCTTTCTGAGAAAGAATTCTTTAAGACAATGGTCAAAGACATTTTCCATGCACTGGAAAAATTGCACAGAGTTTCAATGGTTATCAAAGATGCTCAAATAGAAGAGAAAGTCAAAAGGGTGAAGGAGCTAGACAATTCATTGGAAGAAATGAAGAAAGTGCATGAAGACCAGATGAAACAGCTGGAATAAAAATGGGAAGGAAGGCTAAGAACTGATGTGGATGAGAAGAACTCCCTCAACATGAAATGCTTAGAACTAGAGGTGATATTGAAAAATCTGCAACCACCCAAAGCTGAAACTTCCTAGTCAGCTGAAAGAAGAAATGTTGATACACAAGTGTGCATTGAGCAGGATGATTCTAAAGGAAAGACATCCTCTAATGAAAGGGCAACATCTTCTAAAAAGAAGGTACCATCCATACCATCGTGTACTCATGCTTCTAAATGTGTTTCCATGAAAAGTTCAGGATGGAAGAGTAATTCTGATCAAGTATGGATGAAGAAGATGAAGAAAGAGAGCTCTCCTAAAACAACACAACAATTCAAGAGAAATGCCCAACAACAAGAAGGACTCAAGAGGTCAAGATTTGTCAGTCAGTGTTGGTGTTGTAACAAGTATGGGCACTGTGCAAAATATTGTTGGTACAATCCACTGAATGTAAAAGCACAAAAGAAGCCCATGCCAAGGGGGAGCAAGCCAGAGGAAAAGAAGCAGCATCCACAGGTCCAGAGACATCTGTTTACTGCAAATAGATTTGGATTACTTGATAACATTTGGGATGATTGCAAAAGTGGTCAAAAAGATACATGTCAATCTCCAACTGTATACAGAGCTAAAAAGAAGAGAATATCACTGAACCTGGCTAAAACGGAATCCTTGGGAAGCAAGAAGAAAGTTGAATATGCACCCAAGAAGGTTTTGAAAAAGGAAAATAAGTCCTTGGAGTCTAAATCCAAGAAGGGTGATGCATCCAGAAGGACCACTAAGAAAACATGCTTCTACTATGGAAAGAAAGAACACACCATGGATCTTTGTGAACAAGCCATGGAACTGAATAGAAGAAGACTGGACTCAAAAAGACAATCAATACAGAAGAAGCAGAAGGGATTGATTGAAAATAAGTTGCCTAGGAAAGGTAGCGTAACAGCATCAAAAGAACCATGTGGAATTTCCAAAACTGAGGCCTCACTTACAAATGACTTGTTAGTCATATGGCCTAATCAGTTGCAACTTTCCAAAGAGCTATAGAGAGTTGAAGATAAAGCACTGGAAATTGCTAAGGAAAAAGGAAATAAAAATATTTCACATGAAGATCAAGTTCTATGTGTGAGGTGCAATCAAGCTGGACATACTAGTGATAAATGCATGATATCCATTCCAGCTCAGAAGGGATTCTTCAAAAGAATGAAGATTTCACCAGGAGACTCTAGTGCTCAGAAGGAACCTAGAAAGAAAGGAGTCACAAAAAAATAATTTGAAGAGGTGTTAAGATCCACACCATCACAAACATCATTGAAGATCAAATGTGCAATTATGAAGAATGGAGAAAGTGGAACATCTCGGTTGAGTGAATCTTCTCAAACTTGTTGTTCAAACTGATGAACAAAGGAGGTTCCATCTTATTCCCTAATCACTAGTATATACATGTGCTTACATTTCAGGGAATTGAATATGATGATCATTCTCAAATTGAGAATGGTATGGACAGAATGGAGTGCACCCCTTAAGGGGGAGATAATCTGAAGAAGATGATCTTTTGTGATTCATATCATCTTGTGAAGAATGAAGGTATTCCAATCACACTTTCATCCCTTGTTTCATAATTGTATTTAATATGTCAATTAAGGGGGAGTGTTTGATTGAAGACAAAAGGATGAAAGGGGGAGCTTTATCTTTTCACCTGAACTTTCTAATGAGTTTGGTGAAGTATGTGCAGGATTTAGCAATTCATTGATATATCTGAAAAATATCAACCCCTTGATGCCTAAGCATGATCTCATATGTATAGTGAATTATGGACAACATTGAATTCCTTGGTTACATCACTCTTGTTTTCTACACCAGTTTCTCCCAAGTAGACTTAGAGTTGATTTACTAAAGGCTCTTTGCTAAAGTGTACATGTGACACCATCCCTCTCTTAGTGATTTTCAAGAAGATGCTATTCAAAGGGAGGAAGAAATATTTTGAATAGAACCAGACCACACCTTTGCATTTGGTTGCCAATAAGGGGGAGAAAAGAATGGCACACAAATTGACCCATTCATATGTGATCTAGTGATATTGACAACAAATACAAAGGGGCAGATTGTTGTGCACTGTGTTGCATTTGTTGTCAATAAGGTGTCAATGATGGATATGTGAATGACAAAGGAAGTAATGGATGTGGTGGTGATTGGAGAATGGTCATGGTACTGAAAAGCATGTTACATAGGAGAATCACTAAGTGGCATAAGAGGTGATACTAAGTGACAACACTTGAAGAATGAATGATGATGGAGCATCATTATATCTGACAATTGATGAGCTAATCTTAAAGTTCAAAGAACTTGTATCAACTGGATACAATGTCACAACAATGTTTGAAGACCATGCATTGTCTTCACAATGCATGAGGAGATGAGGAGATCCATCCACAACCTCTAAGTGGTATCTGACAATTGATGAGCTGATCTTAAAGTTCAAAGAACTTGTACCAACTGGATACAATGCCACAACAATGTTTGAAGACCATGCATTTTCTTCACAATGCATGAGGAAATGAGGAGATCCATCCACAACCTCTAAGTGGATGAAGTGGGTTGAAAGAGACCATGTACTATTTCGTAGTGCATGTGAACATGAAGAAGATCCAACATGATCTCTGATTGGATCAATGAAGAACTTTGAAGAATTTGTTTGATTCAAGAGTTCGGTTGAAGAAGAATCCCATTTATTAGTGAGGATTACATATTATAGAAGGAGATGAGGAATCATGAAGAGGGTGGAAGGAATTATTTTGAAGAAGAAGAAGAATGGAGAAGAGGAAGAATGGATTGGAAGAAGTGGCTTTGCATTTGGCATTTTACACTTAGTTACTTTGTATTTAAACAAAGTACTTAGTGTTTAAGAAGAAAAAAATATTATTATCGAAGCTAAAGGGCCAGCCTTAAGGGTTCGACCCAAGGCTCTTGTGGGACTCAAGGTTACCACGCCCATGGGGATCCCATGGGGCCAGCCCGAGAGGTCGGGGGGCCGTGTATAGGCCCTGAGGGCCACACAGGGTTGTCAAGCCCTGCGCAGCGTGAGCACGAGGAGCGCGCCCGTGACCAGCATAGTGGGTGCCAGTGGCGCGCCCGAGTGGCAGGGGTGGGCGCAAGAGCGCGCCCGCAGAGAACTCGGTGCGGGGCAGCACCAAGAGGGGAGAGAATTCAATTGAGCATATTCCGGCAGCGGAACTTTGATAAACCGCAGAAAAAACGGCCTCTGTTTCGATGTGGGACGGAGAAAAATACCCAGGATCTAATCTGAGCCGTCCAAGCGATCTCGCGGCTAATCTTCACCGCTCATCTCATTGCGCCGCTCGCGATCTAATCTCAGCCGTTGATGATCATTTAAGAGGTGATCCAATGGCTCGGGGATCATCTCCTTCCTCGAGTTTGAGCCGAGGACACCCTGTGCCACCCGCGTCCTCACTGTGTACCAGGAGCCTCCCCGTGCACTAAAGTCGAGCTCCCGGCTGTCTTTCTCTAATCCGAAGGTACCATTGTGCTCTTCTCACCCTAAGGAACATATACATGTAATAAAAAAGGCATGCACACGTTGAATGGAGAATTTGGAGTTCGGCCGAGGAAAAAGAAAATGGCGAGGCCACGTGGAGATCATGATTTTCATGCATGGGCCTAAACAGAAGGCATGAAAACATTCGGCATGGGCATACACGTGAAGAAGACAATGAATGAATATCCGCAGTGAAATAGAGGATAATATCAAGATTTTGAAAATCTTGGAAACCTGAGAATTTCGGGGGTTCGAGAGATATATCACACAGAATTTTTTGCACCGCCTCTGCCTATATAAAGAAAGGCTGAGACCTCGGTGCTGTTTTGCTGATCCTTTGAGAAACAAGAGTCCCGTGAGAGCACCCTTCTACCTCGCAAAGAATAAGCCCCATGCAACCCACTTGTGCGGCTGAAGTTCTCGGGGCCACCCGAGGTCCCGAAGGAGTCCCCTGTGCGCCTCCCTTGCGCGATAGGAAGAACCCGAGCCGCATCTTTTTGCGCGCTCATGGTTGGCACCCTCACTTCCTGCGTACTTGCGCGGCAGGAGGAAGTGAACGCGGGTGTTGCACTTGCGCACCCCGCGGCCAGGGCACACTTGCGCACCCTTGTGCCTTGTGACTTGTGCGACCCACGGCTCAAGCACCCCTTGCACGCCCTCTTTGTATTGAGGCTTGGGGGAAGAGTTAAACAAGCCGTGTGTGTGTGCAAAGAGGAGAGAACCCTACGGGTTGTGTGCATGCTTAAAGAAACAAGTTGGCCAAGGCTTAGCATTTGTGTGTGCAAAACAATAAGAGGACCTACGGGTTTAATGTGTGCAAGAGAAGGAGTGTAGGCCAAGCCTTGTGTTTGATAAGTGAACAAAGAAGTTGTGTGTGCAAACAAAAACATGTAGGACGAACCTAATGTGTGCAATAAGTGGAGTGAACACACTTAGAAGAAGTAGAAGACACTCACACAAAGTACAACACACATTTAAGTGTGTAATCAAAAGGAATAAAATGTGTTAAGGACAAGAAGAAGGTGTGTGCTAAAAGTGTTACACCCTTTGTGGGTTTATTGCACCAAGAGAAGAAGAAGGGGAGTGCATGCTTGCATACATGCACGTGCACACATGAACAAGATCAAATCTGGTTGTGCGCATCTGAGTTGACCAAGACCGGAAGTTCTTGAAGATTATTGAGAAGCCATGCTGTCAGTACATGAGGATGAAGAGATGTCGTGCACTCTGTGCATGAAGTTGTGTTGAAGTGAGACTGAAGCCAAGCTGAAGTGAAAGACATTATTTGGCTGAGTTTTCAGTGATTGAGAAGAGCCTGATCAACAGAAGTGATCAGAAGTCATGAGCACGACCAACAGACCTTATCAGAGGTTGTTGAAGATTCTTGAAGAGAGAGGCTAGGTCATCCTAAGAAGAAGGAGATAATCCCTGAGCAAGAAGAGAATCCATGTTCACCAAAAGTGACCAGAAGAAGAGATCAAGGCCAGAAGCCTTTATCCCAGGCTGTTGAGGATACTTGAAGAACTTAAAGAGAAGAAGAGCTACTCGTGTGACTCGAGGATCCAGGAGAATCCCCCTGTGAAACTCAGGGTGGAAGAAGTCTTCAGTGGGATTCTGGAGCAGGCCAGTGGGACTCTGGTAACACTGTGGGATGCAGTATAAAGAACCTCCTGTGGGACTCAGGAGAGATACAGTGTGACTCTGTATCAACCATTGTAATTCTAACAAGTTATAATGGAGAATCCATGTTGGGAGAACATGGCAAGGACATAGGCCTTTGGAGCCGAACCTTGTAAATCCTTATGTCCTATGCCTTTACATTTACTGCATTACTCGAGGAAAGGCTGAGAGATACAAGAAGAGTGGATCGAGGCATTAACAAGCTGTAGAGGTTTAATTGATAAAGAATCAATTAGTAAAAAGTTTTAAGGGATCACTGATTCACCCCTACCCCTCTCAGTGATTCACACAGATCTGGGCACTTCAGTTTCTTTTCACAAAATGCCATGCAATTTTAAAAGAAAATTATTTTGTTGAAAATAATCATGAAATATTTTAGAGGAATATTCATGGAAATAAGCCGTTATGAAACTTTAAAAATCCGTTCATACCATATAAGTTAAAAAAAGATATTTCTCATACATTTTTCGAAAAAGTCAAAAAGTACCTTGTATGGTAAATTAAAGAAATTTTCCTTCCATACAATGTGGTAAAAGTCAAAAAGAGGTAAACACAACTTTAAGAAAACATGGAAGAATAGTAATAACATTATGAAAACATTTTTTTATAAAACATAGAAATTGATGATAAGTATAACCCCAGCAAATACATACGAATAAACAATCTCGTATAAGAATGAGATTGGAATAATTAGCCCATACCTTAGGTCTAATTTATTTCATACTTGTCCGAAACTCCAATATAGTGGGTTTTAAAATATTATTAACTTGTAACAGAACCATTATAATATTTATGATATCATATATGATTCACTTAATACTTTATATTACCCATTCTTTTGTCAATTCCATGTTAAAGCAATGTTTTTGGTAAATTGTCTCATTTATCGTACGTGTTTGGACTTGTTGTTCTTGATATCATTACCTTTATCATGATTAAATTACTTCCAGAATGTAAAAAATGATTTATATATAATATATATTCAGAATATAATATATTTATATATATAATAGATCAATAAATGGAATGAAATACACCATTCATGGATAAAGTAGGTTGTACGTACGCATGAATGCTGTTTTAGTTTCCTTATTAAATTGAATGGAAGTAATTAAATAATGTATACATAAATAAAGTATAATTATTATGTCATATATTTCATGATTAATTATTTTATATACTTTATAATCATTCTGGAATGGTTAACATGGAGAATGAATCTAATCGCGTCGTGGAGACAGTAATCCGTATGTAGGCACGAGCGATGATATCGTTCCCATAATTGTTGAATGGAATTGGAGTGGAAAATATCTCATAATCAGTATGATGTTATAATAATCATATATAGTTATTATTTCCACCATTATACCCATCCATGTATGGTAGTGGTAGAAAATTGATTACACCACGGTGTGGAGACGGTAAGTCGTACGTATACACACACGGTGATTTTATTTTTCATAGGATGGATAGAAGGTGAAATGGAGTTGTTTCATATTTATAATAACATGTCAGTATATTAGTTATAATTATGTTATTACTTTATAATGAAACAACTAAATAAGATGAATTAGAAGAATAAAGAAACTTGAAATAATCGGTAGAAGAGATTACCTCTTCCTCGACACACATCCTTTAAGTTTCCTCTTAAGGGATTAGAGTTGGTCTTTTGAGAAGACCAGAACCTCCATACTGTAACTAGGAAAGTTGATAAGAGTAATGGATAGAATTTTTCTAAGCCTGAAGGCTCAAAATTGTGTGAAGAGGAAAGCGATGAGGTGCCTTTTTATAAGAGAAGAGAGGGGCACTTTTGGAAACCTCAAAAATATTAATTAATAATAAAATCAAACCACACATAAAAACATCCAAAGTGACTCAAATTAGAATATGAGGTAATATAGGGTTGTAATCTCACATAAAAATCAAATTTAGACATGTTTTTATTTTATTTTAAACCTTATCATTTTGATTTATCTTTATTTATTATATTTAATTTTACTTGTCGTAATAATAATCTAAATTTTAAATGGTTATAAATACTTATTTATGTGTTTTGAATTTTCCATAATTGGATAATTTATAAAATTTTAGACCATATAATTTTCATATTTTAATTTTTAAATATTTTTGTGATTTTTAAACAATTTAATAATGTGTTATTTTTATAAAATATCAATAGTGTCAATTTTGACACTATTCATTTATTTCAATTTAAATAAAATCCACACAAAATATATGTTCAAAAACAAATATTAAATAGATTCCTAACATGTCATATTTATCTATAAAATTCGTGTAATACATTAATTAGTTTATTTAATATTTATTTTAATATTTTTAAATCCATTTATTTGATATTTCTCTTAATAAAATAATTACTAAAACATTTTCGTATAATTATTTAATATACTTATTTATTGCATAAAAATTAAAAATAAAATACTATGATTAAGGAAAATATATTATATTGTATAAGAATACTTTTAGTCGAATGTATTTTCTAAAACACCAAACTTTTAAAATGATATCTTTATTAAAGTATGATGGTGACAACTTTGACATCATTTAAAATAAAATAATATAAATGTCATAATCAGTTTTATAAGGCTCTAAATGGTCCAAACGTTTAACCTTGGATTATTAGGGTATATATATACTCGAAAAATAATGTTTGGTCAAGTTTATTGTCCTTTTTATGGGTATTATTATTTTAATAAAAACTATATTATTGATTTTTCACTTAATAAATAATTTCTGCATCATTAATGTATAAACTATTAAAGTAACTATATATTTCTTAAAAATCACAAATAAATTACCATGATGTAGAAATACATTTTACCTTGAAAATGAAAATTTATAATCGAATTTATATTATGTATAACCTTATATTAAAAATATTTTAATTATTAATGTTTGAGTTAGACATATTTCACTTTCAATAAATAAAAATAAATTAAAGGTATTAATCACATCCAAGTGGGTTCCAAAAGATAAAATTTAGACCCAAATATATTTTAGAACAAACTATAATCATCCAATTATATTAATACAACTTTTAGGGTAATTTTATAATAATATTGTTACCCTTAATTACCTGATTTACCTTTAACTTTTGTAAATAAAATTTAACGTAGTTACTATTCATAATGCCTTAAAATAAAAAGTAGCCTATTAACATAATTTGGACCTAATGATTCCAAATATTGAATCCATTTTTCCAAATTATAAAAATATATGTTTCAGTATTTAATTTAAAATTAATCCCGCTGTTGAGAAAATGGGTTTTAAAAGTTAAAACATTGCAAACGATTGAAATGTTTTTACCTATGAATTCAATGCAAAATTAATGAAAATAAAATAAATTATATTAAATGGTAAAAATATGTTCTATTTATACTTTAGAACCATCCAATTATATATTTTAACAATATAAATTTTTTTTTGAAAAAAGTTGTTTTCAATTAAAATTTAGCAAATTTTTACTATTCATCAAAATAAGAAACTTATCAAAAAAATATCAAAAATTTATCCAAAGTAAATTTTTATATACCGATTCCAAGGAAAAATTTTAATTTGTCAAATTGAACTGATAAATATGTCAAAAACTAGATTTAATGTGGGTGCGCCATCAAAAGGCGGAAAAACTACATTTCTTAAAAAATACTTATTTAACCCAAAAATTTATTTTATTCCCATACCATGTTCTTGAATATGAGTAAGATGAATGATATTGTTATAAAATTAAAAATGTGGTTAATAATATTCATAACAGCTAGTTCAAAATAATTTTATAACAATATATCATTGTTAGGTGAAACTCGGTATTGCGTACAACACACGCTATTGAAGAAGGTTGTTCTTGTGTATAACAAAAGCTAAGAATAGTGTTTCCGTATAATACAAGATAATATGGTGTTGTGTATAGGGAAACATAATTTTGGTTTAGCATACAACACAATACATAAAAGAAATTAAAAACAATATTTCTCATAAAATTTCAGGGTGTTACATCTACGTATAAAGATTCAAGCATTATGATATAGTGGTTGATTTATATATGATGATAAGATTAAATGAATTAATACTCTTTCTATGTTTCTGTCATTGGAGTACATTATGAGATATTTATTGAGTTTTAATAGTTATTTAAGGAATTCTAAACCCTAATATTAACATGTGAAAATGTTATTTGAGGGAGAATTGCAGTTTTTTACATATGTTTAGAATTATTGTAAAACAATAGGGTTTATATGTATTTGATGATTACGATTACTTTTTAGGAATATCATCATATTTTTTGAGAATGTTATAAAAATTATATTAGTAAAATTTTAGAAAATGGATAACATATCACATCTGGCAGGGCAACATGACTTGAAAACACATATTAAGCGTAATAAGGATGTAACATATACCACTAGCCTATGTGATATCATGGTTATTATAACATAATTATTTAAATCAAACTATTTGAGGTATAATGATTTATTATACTTTTTAACATATATTTTATCATATAGATAACTATGGGACTAAAATTTATTTGGTGATTAGGTTATTCATTTTTTTGGAAAAATACCGTAATTTTTGGGAAACTTTTGTGATTTAGGTAATCAGATTATTATGGAATTTATTTTGATTAATAACGGTTGAATTATATTTTGGAAAAATATAATATTTAAATGTGTTTTTATGGTGATTTTGGTTATTTATGGAAATGATTAGCATATATTATAGATTATATGATATTATACTATACATTTTTTTGTATTAGACTATAAGTGTGATTGATTTTATTTGGAGATAAATGTTATATTTTCTTAGAAGAATACATTAACAAATAATTATAATATTTGGGTTTCAATCGTAGTTTGGAATACTATTAAGATTTATAAGGATATTTATTTATGTAAATATATCATTTGAACTTTGGGTATCACTGTTGAATTTTAAAGACAATTCATATAATGGTTTATTCATTTGGGAAAATATATTATGTTGTTCTTACCATTTTGGTTTTGGTTAAAGTCTAAAGAGAGGTGGAATATCATGTTATCATTTTTTATGTTATTTAACCTATTTGAATGCATTTTAGTGCTTCTAGAAAAAAATCAAATTGAATACTCATTATTTGGTGAAAAATATTTGATTATGGTGGGAATATATTAATGGATGAAATTATACTTATTAATTAAGAATATTTTCATTATGTTCTTATTATATATGGAAAAATAATTCATAAAATCTAGGGAAATGATGTTGATTTTTTTTCCATTACCATAATTTCTGAATAAATATAGGGTCTTTTCACAAATCATTGGTTTAGGGTTTTATGGTTATCAAATTTATCATTATCATTCACTTTTTAGTAACAAAATATCACTTCCACGACCCATCATAATTTCCCAATTAATATTACTCTATGTATATATTTACACTTCCCACTATTTATTCTTATGTGGAAACCTATATATTTGTTCTGAGTGTTGGACCTTCATATTTTTTTACCTCTCATCAAGAGTATGTATCATTAACCCTTTTGATGATGTGGTATTTTAGGAAAGTTCTTATCAAATGTAAAACATTTGATTGTAAAGATCATCTAAAAATTATGAGGATAATTTTTATTTAATGGTTGTAGGATGTATCAATATTTTATAAAATAAATTTATGTTATATAACCTATATGAAAATCAACATAGAACTTAAATAATCCATAAAAAATTACTATTTAAATATTACAATTATTTACTGGCCACTAAATTGGTGGGTATGAATAAAATTATATAATTTATGAAATACACATATATATATATATGTATCATACTCAGTTTAAATTTATTGATAAATGTTCAATAAATAACCAATTAAGTTTTAGTGAAATAATTTTATTCCAGAAATATATATTTTCATCAAAAATAATTTTTATTAGTTTTTGTGAGAAAATATTATAATTAAATTTATATAACTTTTATAAAAATTATTTTCAAAAAATAAATTAATTTTTTAAACTGAAATAGAAAAATTATGTTATGGTTAATTGTTTAGTTTTTTCGAAAATCCTAAATTTTTAGTGAATATTTGAAAATGTTTATTTTTAAAATATAATGATTTTATTTCAATAAATTATGTAATTTAAAATTACCATTATAATTTGAATTTTATTTTCATGTTATATAAGTATTATTTAGTTATACATAAATTAATTAATTATATTTTAATCATCTTTATACTGGATTTTAGTATGAGTTTATTTTTCTGATTAAAAATGCATTTTTCTTGAATTTTTTTAAGTGGATAATGTTTATCCATTTTAAGTAATTAAAACAATCCCAAATAGAAAATTATTTTTATTAAATTTTTAGATAATATAATTATAAATACTAATTAAAATTATTATAAGAAAAATATATAGTCATATATTTAATATAAAATCATCCTAGGCTTGATAAGTACATTTCTTGAAAAAAATGATATTTTCATTTCTTTTATAAGTTTAATTTTTAATTATTTTTTTTAAATTATGTGAATTTAATTTTATAAAATTGATTATATTTTTTATTCCATAATAATTTATATTATCATATAATTTTAAAATATTTTTTTCATAATTATTAGTAAAACAGAAAAAAATAGTTTACCTCGGTTAAGGTGAAAACTGGATTACCAGGGCATAAAATAAAAAGTTAAGAGATAAAATGAACTAAATAAGTTTCAAATTACTATTTTAAGTCCATATGTAGACCTTTACACATATAAAATTCTATAATGATCCATTTTGGAACCTTTTTTCGTGTCTAAAACATGGGTATAACATTTTCTTTTAAAAAAATCAAAGTGTGTCTTCTCCCAAACTTATTAAATTCCACCCCCGCTCCTCTCTCCACAACAATTTATGGTTCTCCAATACCTATCCATATTCTATCCCCAAATCCCTCCCAATGTACTAGAGTCCTTTCCTTGAATATAAAACCCTCCTAGGAATGATTTTTGTGCAAACTAAAAGAGGCCATCTAATGACAAGGTGTCATTCTTAACCAAGCCTTTTGTTTTATTTTTTGTTTATCCTCCTATAAATAATATTCCAAAATACTCATATAAAAACCAAAATATGTATTATATAATTAGATTTTATTATGTTAATTTCAAAACCTTCATTCATCTCATTTTTTATAAAATGGTAAACAAAATGTTTGTTCAAGTGTATCATCGACTACCACCTTATGAACCGATGTTATTATTTTTACATCATCACCTATCAAATATGGTTATAATGAAGGAATTAATGTTTATATATGATTATAATGAAATATTATAAATTTCAAAAATAAAAATTTTAATTTATTTTTTACATTTCTATTTATTAAAAATGATAATGTCTTTTGTGTTTACGTGTGGACTAAAACCTCTATAATGCGATGTGATTATTTTTTCATCACCAAATCACATGGATGATATATATAAATGTGTGTGTGTGTGTAATTAGAAATAATATAGTATTTATGATATAATCATAAGTATATAAATATTAAATAACACTTAACTTTTTTCTATAATGATTATTGAAAATGGGAAGTGTTACTCATGTGTATGTATGGAATAACGTCTCTATAATGGTAACATAGTTCATTTTTTAGATCCTTATTTCAGGATTGATCTTAAATATACAATTTATATATAAATATGATAAATATTTCATAATAATTATTCTATATATTATGGAATAATGTTCTATTTGACCATATTCAACCTACCAAAGTCAATTTTTACATATAAGATGAATACCAACAAAACATCCAATTTTAACATAAATGGTCAACTAATTATGTGTTTCACTATAAGAGATAAAATTAAATGAACAATAAAATTAGCAAAATTTATTTTGAATCTAAATAATTAACATAATTATATTATTTAAGAAGATAAATAATTTGTGATGCAGTTTTCACTCATTGTATGGGACACATTAAATGAAAACATCATTTTAAACGTTTTAAACGTTTCAAACATTTATTTTCTAAATCTTAATATTCCATTTACATGTTCTTTATAATGGTTCAACAAAATTGATTTAAATTATTAAATTGAGGATAACATTATTTTTTAACCATATTTTACTTTTTCTCCATTTTTCTGTAATGGGAATATTTTTATGATTTTACATAAGAAACATTCATTTCAAATATTATTTTAAATTTCTATTTCAAATATTTCTCTTCAATGTAAATTTTTTAAAATTATTTTAGGAATAAATGTTATGGATGGAGAATAATTATGAAAGAAATTTCAATGTCACCTACACATTTATTTCAATATTATTTAAAATCTATTGTTTTTATAGAATGTTTGACTTTCTTTAAAAAAATAAAAAAAGAATGTTCTATTGTGACGTATATGATGACAATTTCATTTCACAACATTGTGACCATTATTTTTTATTTGTATCCTTATAAAATATTTCATGTTTTATTCAATGGAAACCCATCTTTTCCTTTTTTGTTATTTTGGTAATAAAAATGGGTTTTAAATTGAAATGGGTATTTTGATATATGAAAGGATTTTTCATAAAGGTTTAAAATATTTTTTGAAGGGTTTCTAATGAATAATTTCTAGAATAATTTTTTTCATTCATGACATATTCTTGGGACATTGTTAATTATAACGGGTAGTCCGGATACATCTTATTTGATGGTTTTAACCTCATTCTAGAACAATATATGACACATTAATCACCATTGAATCTCAATATATGATAGGTTAAGCCCTATTATATCTTATAAAATGATGGGTGAGCCCTATATTAGCCTTCTAATTAATTTTATAATGATTATGTTCTCTAATAAATTATATTAGAAGTTATTTTTATAGTTAATACAATCTAAAATGTTTCCATGAATATGGTTTTTCCACAATCTTACATGATTTTCTATTATTTCTAATGAGTTTTCATAGTTATCATTTGTTTTCAAAAGGTAAGATGAATGTTATTTTAAATATAAATGTGAATCCCCTTCTCAAAAAAAATGTATGTTTTTTACAAAAAGGTTTTTATGGGTTTTCTTATCTTTCACTAGACTAATAGTTTTCTTTTTTAAATGTCCCTTTCTAAGAATTCAGTACTTATAGATCATTTTTTTAAATCACCTGGTTTATGGATGATTAATGAAATAATATAAGTCAAGATGAATTTTTTTTAGATTTTTTATCAAAATAAAACATATTTTATTTAAAGTCTTACATTGTGGGGAAAATGGAAAATAATTAAAATTCTCCACTTTTGAAGATTTGGGATTGTTATCTGAGCACTATGACCTAATTATATCAAACTCTAAACCTAGAATCTCTTTTTGAAAAATAAAGTGAATTATTATATGTAGTCATATGAATATCTAATTTATTAGGTCAGATCACTATAATTTTTATCAGATCAAAGGTTTATATAATAGTAGTGGTTAGGTGTCTATTTGATCTTAAGATAAAAATATGCTATGTCTACAAATGCTAGTGCGTTATGAATAATTATCGTTATTTAAGATAAAATTAAATATTTGAATAAGGTAGGGAAGGATTAATGATATAATATTATTTATCCTCTATAAATGGTGTTTTATTATGGTTTATTCAATATACACGAACTATCGTTTTTTTGGTAAATGGATGGATCCATTAGGAACCAAATTAAGAATTGATATTATAGAAAATGTGGTCGGATTATGAATGGAAAAAAATACGAGGTGTGTAGAAATCACTTAAGGTTATTCTTATCCAACTATCATGATTTATGATCAAAAAAATGAACTTATGTGAGTTTAATAATTCATTGAATAAGATTTAAATGGAGCTCCATGTATATTCAGTTGATAATAAAAAAAGTAAACATATTCCGCAACCTCTTTGTTCAGAATATTGGAAGAAACACCCAGGAAAATGAAATATATGGATGGGAAGCGATTTTTTCAGTGGTAAAATATTGAATAAGTATATAACTGTATAAAGGAAAAAAGAAATTGTTTAGTTGACCCAATAAATAGGAATAAAAACCTTCCTATGGTATCAATTGACTATTTTAAATGTGGGTGTATGATCATTATGAAAATTGGTGTTCTGGGGGAAACATCAAGAATGGGATTAGTATGAATGTGTGGATAAATGTCTTCAAATGCCCAATTATAATACAATTGAAGATGGGGAAACTGCAAATGATATATGAAAGGTCTAGACTATATCATGACATATGTTTTTAAATTTTTCAATCATAGTAAATAATTTATATTTTTTATTGTATGAATGAATTATTGAAAAATATGAAGGAAAACCATGCTTAATAGATTATGAATAATATTCTCTTATTAATATGTCTATGTACAAGGATTCAAGATTCATCATGTAGTGGTAGATTTGAGGATGGTCAAAGTGTAAATAAATTAATACTTCTTTGATGTATTATGTGTTGGGATTCATTTATGATATATTTTTTGAGTTTTGATACATGTTTATGGTATATGTAACCCTATTTTTAAGATTTTAAAATGATATTTGAGGGATATTTCTCTTATCATTTTTTTATAAAAAAAATTAAATGTATTAATAAACATTGGGTTTATTTTTTCCTTAATTATTAATATTATTTTTAGGATTTCCATCATATTTTTAAGAATTTTATAAGAATGAAATTTGTAGAGTTTTTTTGAAAAAGTATAACTTTTTGTATCTAAAAAAGTAGTGGGGATTGAACTTGTAACTAAAGGGTGACAATGGTGCAGTGTATACCATCGACCTATGTGATGTCTCAGTTGGTATGAATATTTTTTCACTCAAATGGTTTGACTAATAATTAATAATTTTTATTTTTGGAACATTTGTTTTATAATATAGATAACACGGTGATTGAAAACTTATTTTTTAAAATTTTTGGGTTTGAAGCCTCTTTTTTTTATGAAATAAAATAAATCTTTCTATATAGTTATACAAAGACCCTTTACATATTCTATAGGTCTAAGAACATATTTCCAATGTATAATTAATGAAGTCCCTTAGTCTTGAATGCCCTGCTTCTTTGCCTGAAATCCAATTTTTTGGTGCAAATGCCCCTCCGATGAATAGTAATGCTAACATACATGGGCGTCTACAGTACGACAATTGCTACAATGTTTCTGATACTATAATACTGCTACAGTTACCCTGGTACAGTGCTTCTATGGTAATTGGATAAATACCCCCAATATGTTTTTGAAGCCAAGCCTTTTTATGTAGGATTATGGGGTTTAAAACTTAAGTGTAACCACAACAGTATATTATTGAGAAGTGATTTTTTGATCAGGTAATTAATTTTATTTCAAAGAAGTTCATGATTTTTAGATCTATATATGATTAATGTAAACATAACATTATATAATTTTATTGGGGGAATAACAATTGAATTATATTTTGGAATCATATAGGGGTTTACTATATCTTTTTGGAAATTCCTATTATATATATAAATTATTAATATAACTTAGATATTATATCATCAGGTAATATAATTTTTTTTGTGATACATTATAAGTGATTTGTTTTATTTTGGGATAAATCCTAAACGAATATTAGATTAATGTGTGATGTAACCCATCTGATTTGTGGGTTACTATATTAATAGAGAATATTTTTAATAATTTTAAGGATAGTATTGTAAGGAATTATTTAAGCTGAACACATGGTGTTAAGGCATTGGATATCAGTGTTTTATTTCATCATATGATGGTTTATCAATTTTTGGAATTATCATAACTTATGCTAACCATTTTAGATTTCGTTAATATCTAAATATGGTCGGAATAACTTTATATCCTTTTATTGTAGTAATTACCCATTAGAAGTGGATTTTAGTGCATTGGGAATTGAAACAATTCTTCTTTAATGCTCATCATTTCGATAAAATGTTGAGATTGTGGTGGGAATTGAATAAAATATGGAATTATACCAGTCAAGTTAGTATATATTTCATATGTTATTTGTCTAAATTTTAGTAGAATTCATCAACTCAAAAAAATGGATCTTGAAACAAAATGTTGTCTTATAACCATTATTTCTGATGTGTTTTATGGTCTTTCCAACACCACTTTGGTTCATAGTTTAATGATTATTAACTTTCTCTTGATCATTCAAATTATTATGATAAATGAACATTATTACTCTCCATTATTATTTTGGAATTAAAATTTAACCCATGACTATATTTTCACTTCCCAGTAATTGTTTCATAATTAAAAACTATGTAATGTTCAATTCCATGTGACCTTCATACTTTCATTTCTCTCTTATTAAGAGAAATTTTCACTAACCCTTTTTATGATGTGGGGTTTCAAGAAAAATATTTTCCAATGTAAAATATTCCATTAATAAGATTGATATCAAATTCTAAGTATTAAATTTATTAAATGGTGGATGATGTAACACTTTAATATTTTAGAAAATAAAACTTTTTCAAATAGAGTACAAGATATGAAATATGAAACATAATGGAACCATAAAATATTATTATTTAAATATGACTGTTATAACCTAGTCCTTAAATTGGAGGGTTTGATTTTATTAACTAAATTATGATATAAATATATTTCCTAATAAATATAATTTTATTGATAATTTCTTAGTAAATAGTCCTGAAATATATAGGGAAGTAATTTTATTCTTCGAAAATATACTTTCATTGAAATTGGTTAATATTATTTTTTTGAGAAATTATTATCATTAAATTCAGAGAAATTTTATAAAATATATTTCATAAAATAAACTTTATTTTTCAATCAAAAATAAGAAATTTACTTAAATTTTTTTTATTTTTTTGAAATATTTATATTTGAGTTACTATGGGAAAATAGTCATTCTTAAAATACTATCATTTCCTTTCAATAAATTCAGTAATTTAAATGTACCATTATTATTTGAAATTTAATTAAATTAATAAGTATAATTTTGGTGTATTTAGTCCAACTAATTATATTTGAATCATCTTTATACTCCATTTTAGCATAAATTTATTTTTTGGTCATAAAATATTTTTTTTGGAAAACTGTTTTAAACTAAATAATGATTCTCCATTTTAATTATATAAAAACAAATAATGAGATATTATTTGAATAAAATTTATGTTATATGTATATGAATTTAAATTTATATAATAATAATTAATTTTCAAATAATTAATATAAAATTATTTTGTGCTTTAAAAATACATTTCTTGAAAACCCACTTTTTGTGGCATCAGTGGGTTTACATTTAAATTTAATTTTTCTATTATTTTAAATTTAATTTGAAAAAAGGGATTTAATAATTATAATAATAATTTATATTATGCTATAATTTAAACTTAATATTTGGTCATAATGAATAATGAAAATACTTAGAAATTTTTTACCTTGTTTAAGGTGAAAATTTGTTTATAGTGTAGTTAAACTAAAGAAATGTTAGATTAATTGACCTGTAAACTTTTTCAATTACTATTATCTGGTTATATTTTTACATTATCTCATATAGGGTTTAACAGTTATCCATTAATTATCCTTTTATCATGTGTAAAATGCAGGATTTTTTTTCCAAAATTTTTAAGTATTTCTTCTCCCCCACTTCAAAATGGTCATACAATTTCTTCTCCAAATATCAAATAAAAATAATTTTCATTACTCCAATACCTAACCTAATACTTTATTTAAATCCCTACCCCATTCCTGGAATCCTTTTATTTATTATAAAATAATCTTGTTAATGATTTTTCTATGATCTTAATGAGGTCGTCTGAGGAAGATGTGTCATTCTTAACTGAGCCTTTTGTTTTATTTATTATACATAACCCTTAAAATATGTTTCAACCATGAATGAATAATAAAAATTATATCAAATGAATTTATATTATATTACCTATCTCTTCTTACATCAAATTGAAAATGAAACCATTGTTTATGTGTATGTTGGACAACCGCGTCACAACCCGATGTAATTCATATTGCACAACAACATCAAACATATGATTAGAATGATGGAATTAATTTTTATATATAATTTTAATTAATTTTTTATCATTATTAAATGATAATTTATCATTTAATTTTTACCTTCACATTCATTTAAATATTATATTATTTTCCACACATACGTATGGACCACCTCCTTCACGAAGCGATGTGATTCTTTTTTAATCACCCAATCACATGGATGATATATATAAGTTTAATTAATTAAATAATATTTATTTTTTGATATAATTAAAATTTTGGATATATAAAATTATTATTATTTTATTCCCATAATTATCATTTAAAATGGAAAAATTGATCATTCATATGTACGACCTATCGTCTCCATGTTTGTTTATTATTCATTTATAATAAAAATATTTCATGATTATTTTTAAAATATTTAATTCTTTATAAAAAATATATATATTTCATGATTATTAATATTGAAATATATTTTTTAATAAATACCTAAATTAGAATTATTAATATTCTATAGTAATTTTTTTACATATAATCTGAATACCATCCAAAATTGTGAAGTGAATATAAATGATTAACTAATTTGTATATCATGGTAAGAGATAAAAAAAGATATAATAAACATGAATTTTTTTTAAGAATGTAAATAATTACCATAATTTTATTAATCCGGAATATAAAGAATATACGAGATTGTTTGGACACAATGTAAGGGACACCTTAATATAATACCTTGAGTTATGTTTTAAAGATTTATTTTTAAAAAAATTATCTTCCTTGTCATTGTTCTTCTAAATATTTCAGATAAATGATTATTTATTATTGAATTTATGCTAATGGTTATTATGACCATAGTTCACTTTATTTACAATTTTTTTACGAATGATTATTTTTAAATTTTTTTGGAAAGAACTTTATCATAAAAATCGTCTTTCAATGTTTCCCTTTCATCTCATTCTATTCCATGTCTATATTCTTCAAAATATAACAAGAAAATTAATATTTATTATTCTATGAATTATATAAGATATTTTTTTTATCATATTTCACTTTCATTACAATGTTTTTTTAAATATTTTATTAGTTTATGTATGAAAAATTTAAAGTTAAAATCTCATATTAAATGTTTTGATGATTTGTTTTCTAAATCATTATTTTACATGTCCATGTTTTTTAAATTACTTTATGGTTACATTTTTTGACCTAAAATAGATATAAAGTAAATTTTAATGAAATATTTGTATTTATTTTAAAGGCTTTAAAAAATGAATATGTTAATACAATGTTTCAGTTTCCTTACAAACTATAGTAATGATTAATTTTAATATATATGATGAAAATTAATTCTCCTACCATCGTAACCATTTTTTAAGTTTGGATTCTTTTAAAATATATCATGTTTCCATCAATAAAAAACTGTATTTCCATTTTTATGGGTATTTCTGGTATTTATAGTTTGTTTTTAAAATAAAATATATTTTGATATCTAAAAGAGTTTTGGGTATAGTTTTAATAGATATTTACAAGGGTTTTATGATTTAAAGATGACAGATTAAAATGATTTAATTCTGATATGTTTATTGGGAATATTTTTTAATAATAAGTAAGTATGATGTAGATTAAAATATGGGTTGATTCCCATTATAGATTAGGATATAAAGGATTGAACCACATTATCACCGAAGAAATTATAGGATGGTCCCTATTATAGCTCTTGTTATGATAGGTGGGACCCATTATATATCTTCAATAAGATGGGTAATGATTATTTTCTTTAGATATTTATATTGATTGTTTTCCATATAGTTATTTTAATATAAATGTTTTCTATAACAATCATTTACCAAGGCACCAAAATTCCTTTTTTTGGCTTTTAATGAGTTTTTAAAGAAATATTTAATTTTAAGAAGTTAAGATCAATATTTTGTTAAAAGAAATATGATTTAATTTCTAGGTAAAAATAAATGTTTGTAAGAAACAAATTTCAATGGGATTTTATTTTTTCAATAGACCAATAAATTTATTCTTTTTATATTCCTTACTCCCGTTTTTGTTCTCATCCCACGTTTTAAAAATATTTTTCATTTGTTTTATAGATGGGTGAAGGTATAGAAGAAGTCAGGTTGATATTAATTAATATTTTTATTGAAAATAAAAGTATATATTTTAAAAGTCTTATATAATTGTAGAAATTGATAATGATAAGTAGTTTGTACTTTTTTAATATATGGGATTTTCCTATATGATTTTTGACCTAATTCTCTAAAAAGATAAAACTAAACTATATTTAGGATAAGGAAGTGAATTATATTATATAGTCACATAATATTTAGTTTTTATGGTTGGGTCATTATTTTTGGAGTCATAAAAAAGGTTTAGTTAACTTTATATGTTAGGATTATATTTGATCTTAAGCTAAAAATCTTATATAACCATAAAGGTCAGTATGCTAATGAGAATTAAGATTAATTTGGATAAAAAAATATTTGAATAGGTGATTGAATTTTAAATGATATATCATTATTTATCCTTCATATAATATGGTTTTTATAATTTATTTGATATACTTGGAGAAAAAAAGTTATTTATGAAAATGACTGGATACAGAATGAAAAAAATAAATAATAGATGCGATTAAAATTTGGTGGTTTTTGGAACAATAAAATTAACAGAATTTTAGATATTGCCAATAATATTATGGTTATTATTAACCAACTACCATGATATATTTTTAACATAATTACCTAGGTGAGTTTCCTAACATAAAAAATATGAGAGAAATTATGTTGTGTGGAAGTTCAATTGAAAATCATGAAAGTAAAAATATTTATGACATTTATGTCAATAAAGAGAGAAGAATAACCTAATAAAATTTATTAAAATAATTAAGAGGTGTTTTTTAAATATGAAAGGATGGAATATAGAAATAATATACTAGGGGAAAAGGAATCATTCATCAAAACCATGAATATGATTAAGAATATTAATGTAGTATAAATTGAATGTTTTAAATGTAGAAATTATTGGAATTATGAAAATAAATATCCTAGGGGGAACTCTACATAATAGTACCCACAATAATATGTGGAAAAATTTCTAGAAAATATTAATACCATTAGAGTTAGAGATAGGGAAACTAAAAATAACATAGGAAATGAAGGGATTATATCTCCGCTTATGTTTTTTTTTGAAATTTAATCTTTAGAAACAATTCATATTTTAATTTATAGGGAGGAATAATTTTGGTATTTTATTCAAAATAAAGGCTAAAGTATTATGAATGACATTGAGTTATTATGCTGTCTACATATATAGATTCAAGTGTACCAACATATTTGTAGATTTAAGGGTGATCATAATTAGAAAAGTTGTTATACTATTGGTATGTTTTATGTGATTAGTCTACTTATCGATGAATTTATTGATTTTATAGTTTTTTAAGTTATATGTGACCCTATGTTTAACACGTGAAAATGTTATTTAAGTGAGAATTTTCATTTTATTTTGTGTACATATGTTTAATAGTATTTATAACATTTAAGGTTTATATGATCTTTTATGATTAATATTATTTTTTATAAATTCATCATATTGTTGTAATATTATAAGAAAATTAAGAGTATTGATTTTGGAAAAAGGAAAACCTATCACATCTGGAAAGACCATGGGGTTGGATCCCACATTCGAAGGGTGGAAAGGGTGTTGCACCTACCATTGGATGATGTGATTTCCTGGTATGTATGACATAATTTTTTTAATAATGAATTTTGATAACCAAGGATTAAGCTAATTTTGGGAAGAAAATATTATATAGAATCACATGTCATTGAAAAGATATTTTAGAATTTTATTATTAATGTTATTTTGGAAGAAGTTCATTATTTTTTGAAACTTATATGATTTATTTTGATAGAACACTGTGGTATTTTATTTAAGGTATAATTTTTGAGCTGTCTTTTTGAATCATATTTGATTTTAGACGGTATTTATGGTCAATCATGTTATTTTTAAATATAATTAGCATATCATGGGAATTATATGATTTTGAAATATTGATTTTTTTAATTAGACATTTAAACTGATTGCTTTTATTTCAGAATAATCATTAAATAAATATCGGATGAATATGTGATCAAACCATTCTTAATTTTATATTTTAATATTAGTTAGAAATTTGTTGAATTACATTAGGATAATTCTTTATTTAATGGTCTAAGGTAAGCTTTGGGTACTGTGGCATTTGAGATTACTGTTGTATTTCGTCATATAGGGCTTCATTAATTTTTGTAATTATCTTACCTTTTACTAACCATTTTGATTTTTTATTGTCTAAAGATAGAAGGAATAGATTTTATCCTTTTATTGAATTAAAAAACCCATTAAAAGTGGATTTTAGAACTTTAACCTTAAAAAATCTGCTTGAATAATCATCATTTGGAGAAAAAGTTGATATTATGATGGAAATTGAATAAAATATGGAATTATACTTACCAAGTAATTATATTTGTATGATTTTATTGGTATATATTGTCATATAATTCCTAAACTATAGGAAAAGGGTCTGGAAGAAATATTTTGTCTTATTACCATCATTTAGAATGAGATCAATGGTCTCTTTCACACCTCCTTATTTTATGGTTTTTGGTTGTTGACTTTCTCATGATCATTCACTTTCTTATCATCAATGATCTTTATCACACTCTATAATTATTTAGGAATTATTCTTTACTTCATCTATATAATTTCACTTTCTACTAATTTATCCTACATACAATCAATGTTATGTGTTATTCATGGTGAGTTTCATATATTAATTTCTCTCTTATATGGTTGAAGTTTCATGATACATTTTTGTGATGTAGGATTTCAGAAAAGCTATTTTCAAAAGTAAAACATTGGATTAATATGATAAAGTAAAAATTTCAAGGATACAATTTATTAAATGGAAAGGGATTATATATCCTGATATTTTATAAAAGAAAAAAAATGTAATATATTATAAAAGATATGCATCACCAAAACATAATTGAACCATGAAATATTATGAAGTAAATATGATCAATATAACCTAGCTATTATATTTGTGGGTATGAATAGTATTAACTAGTTTATGATATATATATATATATATATAATTCCTACTCAATATAAATTTATTTATAAATTCTTAGTTAATTACCAGTCAATTTTTAGTAAAGTAATGTTATTCCTAAAAAATATTTCTTTAAATGAATTTTATTTATTTATGCCTGAAAATATTATAATTAAATTACTAAAACATTTGGGAAATGTATATGAAAAACTAAAAATAATTTTTTTATATCATAATATCAAATTCAACTCATGGTTAAATTTTGGGATTAATAAAAAAATACTCATGTCTTAGTGAATAGTCAAAAATACTATTTTTTTCAAATAAAATCATTTTATTTCGATAAATTAAGTAATTTAAAAGTCACATTTTTATATGAAAATTACTTTTAATTTAACATAATTATTATTTACTTATTAATTGTATATTAAATGACATTTTAATAAAATTATACTATATTTTAGTATATGTTTATTTTTTTGGCTACAAAAACATTTTTTAAAAACATTTTTAAACTACATAACATTTATCCATTTTAATTAATTAAAATAACTCATAATGAGTAATATTTTAAAAAAATTATATATTATATATCTATAAATATGAATCAAAATTCATATAATTATCATTTTTAGTCGTAGAGCTAATATAAAATCTTCTTATGCTTGAAAATACATTTCTTACAAAAAAACTATTTTTCATCACGTCTGTGGGTTTAAAATTAAATTAAATTATTCAACTAATGTGAATTGAATTTGGTAAAATTCATTTAATATTTGGAATAAAAAATTAATATATAAAATTTTCAACATAATTTATGGGACATACTGAATAGTGATAGCTATAAAAAATATTTTAGCGTGCTTAAGGTGAAAATGGGATTTCTGGGAGTTAACCTAAAAATATATGGGTTATTGATACCTAAAAACATGTAAAATCATATTTTATGATCATATTACTTTATTATATCATCTAATGTTAAGGAATTATAAAACAAATATCCCTTTTTAGGTGTAGAACATGAGTATAACTTTTTCTTTTCAAAATTTCAATGCTTATCCTCCCCCCCAGTAATAAAATGTCCACCTTCTTCCCTCTCCTATTAACAATTTTTTTATTAGAAAATACCAAGGAAAACATTCCTTAATTCCCTCCCTATATCCAATAGGCCTTGGTTTTATTAGAAATGCAATCATGGAAGTATTTAATTATATTCTTAAAGAGGTGGTCTGAAGAGGTGGTATCATTCTTAACCGAGGGATTTTTGTTTCTTCTTCACCTACAACAAATATTCTAAATAAATTACAATATAATAATATAAGTATATAAAATATAATTATATGTTATTATGTAAATTTAATAACATAAATCTATCTCATAATACATCATGTGGGAAGCGTAGCCATTATTCTAGTGTGTGGTGGAATACCACCTACAAAACTGATATAATTCGTTTTCCATCACAAAATATAAAATATGGTTATAATAAAGTAATTAATTTTTATATTTTATATAAATGAAAATTTTATTATTTTGAAAATATAATATATCTTTTAATTTTTATCCTTTCCATTCACTGAAAAATGAAAACATCATTCATGTGTACGTGTGGAATATCACCTCCATAAAGTGGTGTCACACTTGTTTTTATCACCACATCACCTGGATGATATATATACATGTATTTAAAGAATTAATATTGTAATTTATTTTAATATCATTATTTAAAGATAAAATAGTACATAACTTCTTTCAAGAATGGTCCTTGTAAAATTGAATCATTACTCATTTATACGTATGCCCAACTATCTCCATGATTATAACGTAATTCATTTTCAAAAGCATCATTCATAATTTGTTTTAGAAGCTTTATTGATGAATAAATATGATAAATATTTCATGATTATTATCCTATAAATAGATATAATAATTAACTCATTGAACATCTTCATCCTACTGATGTCAATATTGACATATAGGATGGATACTTTCAATACATCCAAAGTGAAATTAAATGATTAACTAATTATTTATAGCAAGGTAATAAATAAAAGAAATGGAATACTAAACAAGAAAAATAATTACTATATAAGTAAATAAATAAAATAATTTTATTATTCATGAATATAAATAACTTATGATATGAATTCTACTCAATATAAGATAAACATTAACATTAAACCTTGTAAGAAATGTTTCTTACATTAGTTTTATAAATAATTGTTTTCTAGGACCATGTTTTATAATAATTTTATTAACACATTTTAATTTAAATAAAATAATTATAACATATAATTTTAAATCTCTTATTACATTTTGTTAATTTTTTTCAAAGTGGAATCTTATTATGAAATGTTTGACTTTATTTAGACATGTCAAAATGAATGTTATAAATTAATGTATATAAAAATAATGATTTTTTACACCCCAATAACCATTTTAAATTTTTTGATTCATTTAAAATATTCCATCATTTATTAAAAGAAAAATATCAATCATTTTTATGGGTTAGTTTTTATTAAATATCTGTTTTAAAAGAAAATTATATTTTGATATCCAAAAGAGTTTCGTATATGGGTTTTAAAGAGCTTTTCATGTTTTTTTGAGGAAAATTTAAAAGTATAATTTTTTTTATTAATGATATAATACTTGAAAATAATTGATGATAACTAATGAGCCTAATAAAGCTTATCTAATGGTTTGATCCCCATTATATCTCCAGATATTATTGTTTAAGCTTAATTATAACTCAATAAATGATAGTTTGATCCCCATTATAGATCTTGATATGATGGTTGAGCCCCATTATATCACCACAACACATTGTGTAATGATAATTATCTTTAGATAATTATATTGTAAGTTAGACATATGGATATTCCAATTTATAATGGATACTTTTAGATGATGTCCCAAGGAACCAATATGAATTTTCTATTCTTTATTATCAGTTTTTGATCGAAATTATTTGTTTAAAAAGGTGAGATAAATGATCATTTTTTAAAGAAATTTTATTCCTTTTAAGGGTAAAAATTTATGTTTTAATGAAATGGTTTATATGGTTTTTCATGTTTTTTATTAGACAAAATGTTATCTTCTCATTAGGTCCCTTACTGATCTTTTTTTGATCATCCCGTGTTTTTAAAATGTTTTTCACATGGTTTAAAGATTGTTAAAGAAAAATTAAGAGTTTAATCAAATGTTATGATTATTTTTAAATAAAAAAAATTTATTTTACTTATCCTATATTACATGAAGAATTGATAATGAGTTGAAGTGTACACTTTATAACATATAGGATTGTTATGTAATATTTATAACCAAATTCTCTAAAACTCTAAACCTATAATATATATATATATTTTTAAATGTGAATTATTTTTTAAAGTCACTAGAATATTTTTTATATATGTCCAGTTCCTTTTATTTTATACAAGATAAATGGTTTAGAAAAATTCTAAAGTTACGGTGATATTTTAGCTTAAGTAAAAAAGTAATCTTTAAACACAACGATTTGTATTAAAAATAGAATTATAGTTATTTTGGACAAATAGAAGGAATTAAATAAGGGATACCATGGTTAATGGTATATTATTATGTATATCCAACATAATATGGGTTTTTATGGTTTACTTGATATACCCACACCGACCTTTTTTGTAAGTAAATGGCTGGATCCACTATAAACCAAATTAATAATGAATGTGAAGGGAAATGTGGTGGTTGCATAAATGTGAAACTACATATAATGGTATATTTAATTAAAACTCTTATTTTTAATCTTAACTAAATATCATATGTTATAATTAATAATATAAACCTACATGTGTTTACTAATGTACCAAAAATATAGAAATGAATATCTAGAAATTTTCAGGTGATAATAAAAAAGATAAAAATATTTAAAGAGAAATATGTCAAGAATGATGGAAGAATAAAATTTGAAAATTTCATAAAAAGGATGGGAATATGATTTTTCTTTTGTAATAAAGGGAACAAAACTTTAATACGACCAGAAAAAATTAAAGCATCAATTTAAATCCATGAAGAGGAATAAAAAATTCCCCATGTATCAATTAAATGATTTAAACGAGGGGATTATCTTAATATAAAAATCATTTTCTTATGAAAAAATTATGAGAATGGGGCTAGTAAGCCTATGAAGAAAAATTCATACCAATTCCTAATTCCAATACAGTTGAAGATGACAAAACTGAAAATGACATATGAAAATTTTGAATTACATCTTGGAATTTGTTTAGAAGTATTCGAATCTTAAGACATTAATATTCTTTTTTTATAAGATGTAAGTATTAAGGAATGACATTAAAAACCAAGGTTAACATATTTTAAATAACGTTGAGTGAATAGGTGTCAACAAATATTCATCCAAGTGTTATGATGTTGTGGTAGACTTATGGATGATCATAATTTTAAATGAATTAATACACATTAAATATTTTATATTATGGTAATACTTTTGGATAAATTTATTGAGCTTAGATAGAGGTTTAATGTATGCTTAACCGTAATTTTAACATGTAAAAATGTTATCTGAGGGATAATTATCTTTTTTTATACTAGGTTAAAGGTATTGTGAAAATTTCGGGTTTATATTATTATTGATTATTAAGATTATTTTTTAGAATGTTCATAATATTTTGGTGAATGTTATAATAATTATATTAGTATAGTTTTATAAATTGGACAACATGTTAGATACATTAAGGTTGCGGGGTATGAACCCAAAACTAATGGGGGGAAATTGTGAAATTCCTACCACTGGCCTATATGATGTTCTACTTAGTATAATATAATTTTTTACTCAAATGATTTGATATATAATGATTTATATGATTTAATGAACATTAGTTATATCATATATATAACCATTAGATTGAAATGTTATTTGGCGATTATGTGATTAATTTAATTTCATAAGAAGTTATCAATTTTGGGAACCTTATATGATTAATGTATATAAATAATTATGAAATTTTATTTTAGGATTAATGGTTTAATTAACTCTTGGAATCATATATTATTTTTCTAAGGATAATTAAGATTAAATTTATTAATATAAGTGATTAGTATATCTTGGAGGTTATATGATTTGGGCATATAACTTTTTTTGGAATGATACATTAAAAGTGATTGGTATTTTTTGGTGATAAATGTTAAACCAATCATGGATGAATATGTAATCAAACCCTTCTAATTTTTTTGTTTCAATATTAGTCAGGAATATTTTAAATAAGTTTAAGGATAGTTTTAAATCAATTTATCTATGATAATCATTGGTTGTTTAGTGATTGGAGATTATTATTTTATTTAATTATGTGAGGGTTTATTCAAAGGAAAAAGGAAAAGGTTCTTATTTTCATCCCCTACCATGCAAGTTTATTAGATTTTCATTATAAAATTTCGTTGAAGAAAAGAACATAAATCTTATTTTTTTATTTTCCTAAGAGGATAATAATCTATCATTAGGAGAAATATATTTATGGGTATTTTTTAAAAGTGGAATGTTTTTTGATCAATATACATATGTTTTTTTTGTATTTCTGTGTCAATAAATTCTTTCAATTTTTGTATATTTGGTTTATGAGTTATTTTGATGTTTTTAGTATACGTTTCAAAACCAATTTGGAAGATATATAAGGATAGTTTCAATAAAAATAGAAGAATGACATTATTTTTTTATGTGTCAGTGAGTCATTCATGGAAAATATTGTTTTTGTTATTAAAAATTTTCATCAATCAACAAGAACCACCCTTGTTCCAGGTACCTAATATGGACTCTGACATGGCCCATGGTCTATTCCTGATCTCCTGAGGTTGGTGAAAATTTATATGGAAACTAATGACACAAAGATGAAATAGATTATCATGATAAAAAATATAATAAATGAGAACTCCCATAAGAGAATCTGGGATGATTATTCTATATATTGGAAGGTTATGAAACAATGTAATAAATTTGAAATAAAATTAAAAAATAAGTCCTAAGAGAAAAAACCATTTATAATAACAATATTAAATAGGAAAAAAATTACATTCATAAAAAATAAAAAATATCTAATAAAATATATTAATAATGACTAATAAATACCATAAGGATATAAGAAATTAATAAAATGAATTAAAAACAATATCAACCAATCTCTCTACTTAAGAGGAATATCTATATATCCTACCTCCATAAAACCCATATCAAGACTCTAGTAAATAATTGTAGAATCTACGATGAAATCACTATTACTATAATATTATAGGTATGATAACAAAATTATTAGTATGTATCCTCCCCATATCCTATGTGTAAACCTTAATCATAAAACCATTTCATTGAAGTTTAACATATATTTAAAACATATATTTAAATTTAATTTTTATATAGTTAACATATCAGGTTCATTTTAGTACTCGTTAATCATACTAAAGGCCAAATAATATCCCAATGTGAATAATATTTTTATAAAACATTTTTAAAAAAGTTTAAATAATTAATGGAAAAATAAATAGTTTTCAAAGAAATAATTGATATATGAAACACGGTAATAATGATTTTAAATAGTTATTTGTAAAAGATAATAAGAATATGCCAAATTAATGATAACATTAAACAACATACATGTAAAATAATATAAAGAATCCAAAGACCCTAGGATTCCATATCATGACCTTGAATAATTCAAACATTATCACAATATATAGAAAGGCCAACACCAGATAAGAAAAATCAAACTTCTCTTAATATAATTGTTTATCTCGTGTTACTAAGTAGAAAATATCTATATATAGAAACTCTAATAATTTTTCTAATAACCATATCATTGAACATACACTAGCGTAGAAAGTGTTACTAGTCTCCCAAATACCTACCCCTGATTTCTCATGAAAATAAAATAGAGGTGATCCAAAAAACATTCATATATAATATAATCATATCAATAAGTAAGTAAACATATAACTCACCTCTAAAACCCCATCATAGAAATATCCTTATTTTCAAATAAAAAATAAAAATAAAAACATCCCCCAATGGGGTATCCATCATATGGTGTGACATTAACACAATCTCAATATCCCATATATAAAAATACTAGAGCCATGTTTCAAGAGTCATCATCCTTGGAAAATCACTTTTCAAAAAAACTTATTCAGCCCAAATAATTCCTTTATGAATATAAATTACATAAGAAACTTTTTGAAACGAAAATATATAGTCATTAAAAAAATTTAATTCAGTTTAAATGATCACAATACGTTTTTAAAGAATCTATGACACCTTTATTCTTATAAAAAAATTCTATATAAACCTACTTACATACTATATCATTTTTAAAATTATTTAGTTTTTTAAAATGATCAAATTGATCATTTAAATGTGAAATTTGGGTTGTTGAAAAAAAATTATCAAACCAAGGGAAGTCAAAATAAACACATCCAAATATGTGAAATCTTTATGAAAGTTAACTATATTTTAAATAAAATACTATGTATGGGAATTATCATCCATAAAAAAATATAAATAATACTTTTAGAACCATATGAAATCATGTTTTTATGTGTAAGTCCTAGAAATAGAGCAACCTACTCTAACACTTTTCACTTTTATAATCATTTGTGTAAATCCACCATAGTGTTCTCTAAGAATGTAATGAAAGCCAAAAGGAAACCTTAAGAAATGTAATAAATAAAAAAACCAAATTAAAAATTAATCCAAGAAGAATCATTGGAATATATGACATTGTAAAAAGGAAAATGTATGAATAATATAGTGATATTAATTTTCTAGGAGGTTGTTACCTTGAATAATATTCTTTAATCCTTGAAAAAACACAAGAAATATGCAAATAAATAGGTGAAATCAAGGAAGAAGAAATTAATAGGCCATGGAGTTTGAATGAGGGATGATATGATAGAATTTGGTGTTAAATTTGATAGGGAGAAATGGTGATTTATTATTTTTAATGACCTAGACAGTTTCTAGAGTTTGGTTGTTTAGTTTGAAAACTTGTTCACCATCTATTCAATCCACACGGATTCATCATGGGCACAACACATGGTTTTGGTACACTATTATTAAAACTATAGTGGCTGATAATTATCATAAATATATATTAAACCTTATTAGATTAATATTCATGACATAAGATAATGATCCAATCCTTAATAGTATAGGTCTAGTGCCATTGTAAACAATGACACATAATCCACTATATTAGGATTGATCTACATCATCTCCAACTAAGTTCATAATAACTAGAACCCTTTTTAGACATATAATACATAGTACCTTCATTCATAACATGGGGAAAGTAAACATAATAAATGGGGAAATCAGGTTCTTAGTAAGGGAAAATAAGAGAGATATCATTAATCAGATGATCCGAACATGAAAATAAGGGTATAAGAATGTAAGCATAAAATTTGAAAATCATAAATTCATATCATAGATCGTATTCCTGATTCGTGGAATAAATATTGGTTGTTCATAATATATTAATAAGAAATGAATCGAATAACTCGAGTCATGATAGCATAACATTGGAATATAACATATGTTTGTAGCATACACATAAGAAAATAAAATGATTTACTTATTATTAATGTCCCATTTAAAAGAAAACCATAGTGAAATGGGTTCACTCCCCTAAACATCCTAGTATTCCAGGTTCATTCCTAAGAGTATCATAGATGATTGGGTTCACTCCAAAAACCATCATGTTAGTCAGGGTTCACTACCATGATGATCATGGTGAACAAAGTCCCTTATTGAACATGATTTACTCCCCATTACAATCATATTTATCTCATGAGAGATCAATATTTACCCAATCAATTAGAGTTGATATATGTCCCACCCATCCATATTTATAACTTGACAACCTTCCTTGTTTATAATATTACCTCCATCTTTGGCTATAACATAACTATCATCCATGTTTATAATGATACCAAAATCCATGGTTATTACGTAACAACAATCAATTTTAATTATTTAAGCACCCACAAAAAATTACAACCAAACATAGGTGTTGCAAAATATCAATAAACATTCATAATATCATCACATCATGACCTAGGAAAATAAAAATTGTTTTATAAACAATTCATCAATTCACTATATCATAACCAATTAAAAATTAATGGGTTACATAAAAATATCATCAATATAAAAATTAACAATTTTGATAATGATTAAAAATTGTATCAATGAAACATATCCCCAAAATTCATAATTAACACCAAAGGATTTTATGATATATAAAAATTATTTAAAAGATCACTAAAATATTTCGTTAGGAAAATAATATTTCCATTTTAAAAATCTCTTTTAAAATAAAAATATTTCTAAAATTTTATGGAAAAATTTTCATTGAGAAAAACCCTACAAAAAATTAATGTAATATTCAAAACAATTAGTGTTCATGGTCAGTGTAAATTCCTTTTATTTCCTATAAGGTAAAATAAAAAATTCCATTCACATTTTTAATAAAATGTAAAAAATACCTTCTTTAGAAAAATGAAATGATTCAGTTTTATCCATTTCTTAGAATATTAAAACATGTGTAAAACATACTTTAAAAACAAATAGAATGATAGAAAAATTCTAAATAAAATCTCTTCTAGAAAACATGGATTTCAGTTAAGTGGGTTTATTGAATTAATAGATAAATGGTGTCGATTTTCCTTCAAAAATATTTTCAGTGTATTGTGTACATTATTTGAGTAAAATGAATGGAAAAAATTATTTTCATCAAATAGCTATAGTAGAATAAAATTCAATAGTCATTTGAGAAATATATTATAATAATTCATCATCATAAAATTAACCAAAAACAATCCTGATAAACAACGATATTGTATCATATAACTCTCACCAGTTTGGTAACAATTGAATCATATTCTCCATCAAAGAAAGAAATATAGATCAATATATACATACCCTAATTTTAATGATAATAATTTTAAATTATGTTAATGGTATTTATATACACCATGAAATGGAAACAATTGTTTTATAGGACATGTGCCTCCTAGAAATAAAAATGAGGTGAAAAATCATTACCTTAGGTCTGAGATCCTTTATAGGCATTAGAGACTCCTATATAATAAATATAAATTTATTATAATTATATTTTGAACCATAATCATATATATAATACCATATATGATTTAATTATAACTTTTATCATCCAATTTCCTACACGTCATTATTAAAATCACTATTTCTGGTGATACCTACTTCATTTTTATTGAAGGATTTGATTCATTTAATTTTTATATTTTGATCGGGGTTCCATAATATCTATAATTTTAATCATGAAATAAATTATATATATATTAATTATATTCATGTTTATATTCATTCATAAAATATATTTGTAGAAAATTCAATTACATTGTTCATGGACATAGTAAGTCATACGTACACATGAGCAATGTTTTCATTTTTTTGACATATGGAATGAATGAAATATAAATAATAAATTAAATTTCTAAATTAACTAAAATATCTTATATATTCATTAAATACATCATTATTACCATCTTTAAAAAATGAATCACAATGCTTTTTTAAGGTGGCAGTCCACATGTACGCACAATCAACGTTATTTTTTACCAATATTTATGAAGATAGATGTTATTTTTTCGTTAAATAAGTATAATTATTTCATAATTATTATATATAAACATTATACACCTCATAATACCCATTTATAATTGTTTTTTATGATAAATGAATTTTAACACTATGTGGAGACGGTAACTTGTGTGTATGCTTGAGTGATATTTTGACATCCCATTTGATTGAAAGAGGGTGAATAAATGTGGTTTAGTAATCATAATAAAATTTATTATATTTATTATATTTAATTTTCTATTTTATTAATAATAAAATATATTTATTAGATGTAAAATTATTATGGAAAAAGAAAATTATCAGTAAAGTCGATTACCCTTTCTTTGAAATAACTCCTTTATGTCTCCTCTTGAGCACTCTAGGGTTTGTATTCACATAAGAGTAGATAATTATTAATGTGTATAGTGAATTTTAGAATGTATTTTTTTATGTGATGATCCTGATAGAGGGATTAAATTAGTGTAAAAATGATAAAGTAGGGTGCCTTTTTATAATTTTGGGGAGGGGTACTCTTAGAATTTCAAAAAAAAAACAAATTCATTTTCATATACAAAAGGGTTCAAATTTGTAATATTCATAGATAAAATGAGTATGAGTTTTAATCATTTCATGAAATAAAATTTGGTCAGGTTTGGAATACTTTTTACCCTTATCCTATTTTTACCGTTCATTGACCCTTCTCACAATTGTCATGGAATTTAAGTAATATATTTATTGAGGGTTAAAAATGTAACTATAAAATGGAAAACAACCATACATGGAAAATGTATTATTTTTTGAACCATATTCCATTAATTTTTATGAATATAATAATTTAATAAATTTTATATCATTTTTTAAAATATTATATATTATACAAGATCATTACTATCATTTTTAATACAATTCATTTAATTTGACTTTAAATACGTCAATAATAAGGGTTATTAAAATTTAATTCTGTTAAACATACCTATTATGTAATATAGATATATAAAATTCATGGGACACATTAACTGATTCAAATTACATAACATTTGTTATTTTTAAATTTATTTATTTTAATTTTCTTTTAATTAAATATAAAATGTATTAGTGTTTCAAAAGAATTAAAGGTCATTATATAATTTATTAAAAGTATAAATAATTTTATATAATTAATATAATTTTATAAATATTAAAATAGACCATTATATTCATTTATAAAACTTATTTTCTCCCAGGTGGACATATAAGAGTTATTTAAATCTAAGAGGGTGACATTTTATAACATTCCTGGATTTAAATATTATATATATCATATTTAGGGATATGTGTCCATTAATAAACTAATATTCAAACATAAGGTGATAATTTTAGAAATATATTCATCTTACATGAGTTGGGATGAAAATGTAGGGCCATTTCAGTTAGTTTTATCCTAGATTAACCAGCTTCACCAATTACCGAGGTGTCAAATTTTATTGCGATTTCAATTCATACTGACCAAAAATAAAAGTGGTCCACTTACTAAATATGAACCTCATAATTCAAAATATGTAACAAATTTCGTCAAATTATTTACTAATAATTAGAATTAATTAATTTTAAAATAAGCGTGCAAAACCTAATGAAACCCTATTTTAGAATAATGGAGTTTGTAAGCATGAAACCAGATTGATTATTATCTTGTGCATAGTAAAAATATTAGATGAATGATTAAATTATTTTATTTAATATATAATATAAAATATTTATGAATATAATTCAAAAAATTTTATCTATTGAATATATTAACATAAACAACACATCGAGTACAAAAAAAATAAAAAAAATCATTTTATGTATAAAAATGGGTGTTATCCAAAATTCAAGCATAAATTTTAATCCAGTGAATTTAATAGGTTTAATTAAAATATTAATAGAACTAATTTTAATTGTGAAATTTTTTTAAATAAAATTAATCCTCTTTACATTCTTAAAACTAAGATAAAATTTTCAATAAAAATCCGTATTTAACTATTCAATAGAAAATCAATCTTTTAAGAAATTTCTCAAAAAGTCACCCTATGAAGGTTTTGATTTAAGGCTTTCAAAAATGTAGATATGTTTTTGAAATAAAATGTTTCAAAGTTTCAAAAACTAAATATTATATTTTATTAGTATATGAATTAAATTTTTCTTTGAAGGAAATATATTTTTTAAGAATAATATAGCATTGCTAAAAAATTGAATAATTATTTCCTAAAAATTAATAAATAAATTTAAATTGAGTATGTTATTTTTATATATCTCTTAATATAGTTAGTAATATTAATACCTATAAATTTAACATTTATTTTATAATAATTACATAATAATATTTTAATAATCTATCGCGGATTATCTAAATGTTGTGTTTAATGATACACAATATATCGAAAAATTAAATGTATTTTGAAAAAGGATATTTCAATAAAATGTAGAGGTGTTACATTCTACCTCATTAAAACGAATTTCTTCTTTTAAATCCATCACTCTGATACAATCATGTGGGTACATCAATGTTTCATTTCTTCCTCTAGTTCCAATGTAGTTTCTTCAAATTGTTGATTTCTCTAGGGAACTTTTAGTTAAGTAATATTATTCCATAGCACATTATCTCTATCATAATATAATTTAAATAGTTTTTTCTTATATAAAAGATCATTTTATAGTGGTATGATATCCAATTTTAGTACATGTGATTGATCGAGTACATACTTTCTTGGGAAATATATGTGGAACACATCATGTACTTGAGATAGGTTTGGTAAAAGAAAAAAGGTTAAGCTATAATACATACATAATGATGAATGTCAAAAATAATAGAATACAAATGGATAAACATTCTCTTGCTTCCTAATCTCAAATAATTCTTTATTGGAGAAATTCATAGAAAATCTTACCCAAAAAAATCCAATTTTTGGTCACACTAATGATTTTCGGTATAACAATTTTGTCAACTCTGAGCTACCTTGATGTGATGAAGAATGAATCTTAAATTATCTATCATTTCCTAATGTAGCTCATATCCAAGTATATTTCATTCTAAAATAATATCATTTTTTCCTTGATCACCTCTAACATCATCTATTACTCTAATAAATGAATATTAAATATTAATTTTCCTATTCCTAAAACACTAAAATTAACTAATAATGAATCATGGGATCCATAATTTATTATGTACGCCTCTAAATGTTTTCTAAAACCAAAATTGATATAATACATTTTTGAATAACATTGAATTTTCTACATAATGTATTTTATAAATATATAATTTTATGTCTAATTCAAAATATGATATTATTTTCAAAGGGATAATTCATTCAAAGATCATTATCAAATAATCAACCAAATATTGGACAATAAATGTTCCCTAATTCTCTTGATTAAATTCAAATGTTGTGATTTCATAATATATTCCTTTTACATTTTACTTTAATTTTTTTTGGGGGTTATTATCCTCATTAGTCTTTGGATTAGTGAATTGATTCATGTAATTTCTATACTCCTTGAATTTATAAAACTGGAGTGTGTGTGGTAAATTATGTGAAGATTTATATCTATTCACATCATTAGCTAAATTCTTCACATCACATACGAATTTGAGTTCCTGATGAATTTTTTTCCATACATAATACTTTTTCTAGTTCCCATATGAATGTTTCATTCAGGTTTTATGTAACACCCCAGGTAAATAAAGAATATTACATTTTTATATTTATGCATATTTGTGAATAAAATTTCAATATAAATTTAAAGGGAACACTATGCTCGATGGCTTACCTAATACCCAACAACGAGTTCCTTTGAAATCATATGTTGCACTCTAATAATAAAATAATATTATTTTAAATGGTAGTTAACACATAGCCGTTGTATTGACAGTAATGAATAGAAATAACTAAAATATGATTATATATGTTTGTTAAATGTTTTTACTTTTATCCAATAAATTTTAGAGGCTTAAAATACAAATGAATCCAATCTTAAGCATTGAATATACTAGTATTTTTAAAAGATTGTTTTACTACCTTTTGATGGCAAACCATTTTTTTAAATCAAAATTTTGGCAATTTTATAAGCTCTATATTTCAAATAAACATATTATTTATGATTGGGACATTGAAATTTACCTTGTGTTAATTTTTGGTATTTTTCTGACAATGTTCATTTTTCAATGAATAGTGAAAAATACTGCATTTTACATCAAAACTGCTTTTTCATATAATTTAATTATATGGTTATATTATCTTTTTAATTTTTTTTAAAGTTTAATTAGAATATATTTTTACCATTTTATTCAATTATGGTCATTGGGATTAATTTCACTTTGGAATTATGCATAAACAAGTGCCAAACTTTTCATAAATATTGTTTCTAAAAAACCCGCTATTTGTTTTGACAATGGGATGTTTTTTTAAATTAATTATTGCAATTTATGTGTTTAGAATTTGGTAAAATGGATTACATATTTGGAATCAGAAGGTCCAAATTATGTAATTAATACTCTTTTTTTGGACATTATGAATAGTAACGACGGTAATTATCTTTAATTATCTTGATTAATGAGTAATCAGGTAGTTAAAGATAATAAAATAATATCATAATAATACAAAATGACCACAAAATGTGTCCTAAGACTACTGGTTGTCTCCTGGCCGACCATGGTATGCCTTTTTCTAAACTTGGGGGCCCCATTGAATCACTTTTGTGAGAACATGACTTTTTATCTTTTTATTTTTAAAGAATGTTAAATGTAACAAAGAATGTATGACCTAAGTAAAATATTTTTAATTTTGTCTAAATAAATGATATTTTGGACTATAAATATTCATTATAAATATAAAAATATTTACTACATCATGATATTTTTTTTATAATTTTTAGACATTAAATAAATTAAATTATTTATGACATCATAATGATGTAGCGATGACCTCATTATTTAACGATTTAAATAAAATGGAAAGATAATGTAAAATATAAGACCTAAACATGTCCAAAACCTATTGGATGGGTGGATTTAGAACCCTTATCACCTTATCCTCGAAACACATCAATGTGTGACCATTAAAATCCTAAACTCATTCTAAAATAAAGTAACAATTCCTTACTTTCCAAGAGTGCCCCTCCTCTCCTCTTATAAAAGGCCCCCACCTCTACCTCCTTAACCACACTTCCAAAGCCTTTGTCTCAGCCAAACCCTGCCCATTTTGTCTCTCCACATCCCTCTATAACTCCTTGAAGCCTCAATTTGGGTATAAGTCTTCCCAAGGAAGCCTTTGAGCTCAAACCAAAGGGAGTTACCCGATTTTAAGGTAATGTCTTCACTTGAGTCCTTTTGTTTTATTTTGCTTCTCCAACCCACTAAACTATTTTTATTCATTTCTTTTGTAACAAATCCAGTATATTCAATATACTAGGATGTTTTTATAAGAAGGATTCGAGCTACACTTACACACACCTTCGTCTAATGGTTAAAGAACATACTGTTTCTGTGGTTGGCGATTTTCTGTCTCACGAAACGATGATTGTTCAATATTCTTTTAACACCTTTAATGGTGGACATTATGATGTCACTGTATTTTATATATGATATATATGGTATTTATGTTTACTATATGATTCTTTATTTTATATTTAAAACATACCTTTATTCTTTTCATGTTGTGTAAATGCGATAATTTCATATGAGGAAGTGTGGACTACCGCCCCCTCAAGTGATGTGACTCGTACATGCAATATATGGAATGTATAAAGTATGAAAATAATGAACATATGTGACCTATATAACATATATATTATTCTGAAATTATAATATATATATATAATTTATTTTTAATTCCATTAATATCTAAAAGAAAAAAATGAAAGTAGCGTTCATGCGTACGTACGGCCTACCGTCTCCATGAACGGTGCTTTTCGTTTTTTATCTCCAAATGATATGGAATAGTATAAAATGAATATTTACTGGATATATATGATATTTTAATCATTAATACTATTCTGGAAATTATTTACTAATAACTACATGGGCAATCTTTTTTCCAACAAGTTTATTTTTGACTCATGTACCAAACATCGGCAAAAATGTTTGATATGAACTAACATTATTAAACAATTATTATAACATTATAATATGTAATATGAACTGAATAATAATCTCTAAATGAGGTACTTAGGAAATTATAAATTGACCAAAGTTTATTATTCAGGAATATAAACAAACGAACAAGACAAGTTGGACTTGAGGTAAGGGATCCTACTCCTCTCTTTCTTTTTAAGTACACTCTTTTATGTCATTCCTCTTAAAGATCATATTTCTTGTTATTGGGATGTTCTTTTATATTAATATTACTGTAATTTTTATTTTAATATGATGAGAGACCCTATTCTCTCTCATCAATCCATTTTGGAAGTTTTGAGTGGTGTCGTTAGACTGCCGAATTTTCCTAAGAGATCTAACCTCTCTCTTTCTTTTAAAGTACTCTCCTTTATGTAACTTCTTTTAAGCTACTATTTGTTATGTTGGGGATGTTATTTTATATTCCTCTTTCTTTAAACTTTATGTTAATATGATGAGAGACCCTATTTGATCTCATCGATCCATTTTTGTAAGTTTTAAGTGGCGTCGTTAGGCTGCCGAGTTTTCGTAAGGGATTTTTCCATATCACTTTTATTCCGTGAGATTTATGCTACATTTTCCACAATTTCCTTTGAGTGGTGTATGTACTGCCCTTTATTTTACTCATTGTTTAATATTATTTGATTTATGAGTATTTACATCAATGTTTTATTGTCCTTTTTTCACGGGGTGTATGTTTCGGAAGATACCCATGTCAGTAAGGGAACCTTTCACCCTCCTATTTTTAAAAGACTTCTTATGTTATGTCTTTTAATTCACATACTATTATTTTGGGATATGTTATTCTATATCCTTATTAATTTAAATTTTATTTCCATGTGATGAGATACCCTTTTTATCTCTCATCAACTCATTTTGATGTGACACCGTTAGGCTGTCAAGGGAACTTCTTAACCAAGTTTCGATTTCTTTGGGTTCAACATGTAGTTATTGAATATGTCATCCTTTGAATATGTGTGAATGACCTTTGATTATTTTAAACTTAATATCCACTTATATTGGGTGTATTTATATTTGTCGCACATAATTATGAGATTTATTTATCCTTAATTTAAGGATACCGTCTTTATAATGGATTTCATCTCAATTTACATTTCCATTGAGACTTCATTGTTGTTATACACCAATTCACTCTTATATGGTGTATATACTATCATTTGGAATATTATATCATGAATCCCTTTATTCTCATGATATTACAACGTTCTGATTAAATGTTATTCCTCAATTATTGTATTCAAGTGTCTCTCATTTTGTTAAAAACCCTTTAACTAAAATATCGTTTTAAATGTTTTAAGGATTTATTCTTATAAATATTTATCGTTAACATCCATGTCTTCAAAATGGTTTTAAGGATTTATTTATATGGATATTAATGTTTTAAAATGTTAAAAGATTCAAAGTGGTATGGGACACTTTGATTCAAAGATCTCTTTATTAAATGTTTTAAATGGTTTTGAAAATGGTTTTTTAGAATGGGTTCATTATTTCAGTATCTTAAAATGTTATATTGTTATTGCAATGTGGGAATGTTATATTTCCTTTATGCTTAAGTTATGTGCTTTGATTATGTTATGGTTCTTGGGCATTGTTATAAAGATGGGTGGTTCCGTGATAAACTAAGGGCAGGTGAGCCCGATATAGCTCTCTAATGCATTGGGTAACACGAAGGAGTGAAACGTTAAGGTTTCTCCGAAGAGATTTAGGGAATATACTGTGATGGGTATTCCAAACATAACCAAGAGGGTTACTCCTTACTTAAGAATGTTATGAATGCCTCAAGTTACCTTTATGACTTTTTATTTCTATGATTTATTCACGATTTGATGAGGTATGTTAAAGTGCTTATGTTTTATGGGTAAAGTATGATTCCATTCTTATGTATATATGAACTCATGTTTCCTTTCCATATTTTTATAACCCATACTGGGCTTTTTTATGCTCATCAAAAGTTTTTTTTGAAATGTTTTTCACAGGTCAAGGGAAAGGTACATGATAAGATGATAGTGTCAAGGAAGTGTCAAGAAAGAATCCATGTTTTATTTTAAATATATTTCCGTTGATGGGAAAAATGAGTACTATATTTATTTAACCACTTTGTTTAAATTTGGAATGTAATGCTTGTTTTATGATCTAATTCTCTAAAACTCTAAACCTGAAAAGATCCTCAATGTGTAATCTTGTAATAACTCAAGATTAAGTAAGGTTTAAGGTCGGAGCCTTATAGTTGGTATCAAAGGTTGGTTTAGACAACTTTAGGGATTAGGAGTTTTTGTTAGACACATTATTAGTCCCTATATCTATTATTTCAGTTAAATCCTTGTTTTATAACTTTTTTTAGGTCAAGTAAAGTCAGTTATGAATGGAAGAAGAAGTATCTCAAATGACATTCTTATCTTTTCCTGATGACATGCTTGCAATAATCATTGAAAGTCATGTTCGGATGATTGTGAAACTTTTTCTAGCATACAACTCACTTGCAAGTAGTTGTTTGAGATATCAAACACCTCCACTATACCTCGTTATCATCGTGGATCATGGGTTGTTTTTAGACAAATAATATTTTCACAATATTCTCATATTTTCAAGAAAGGTAAATATTATCAAGGTATTTTCAAATATTTTACCTTATCACAAGAATTTGAAGCATATTATGATTTTAAAAATGGTGCTTAGGAAATAGACCCTTGCGCAACCTATTTATATTTGCTTTTAAAATATAGTCTCACAACACATACTTATGGTATTTTAAAAGGACCAATAATAGAAAGTTTCAACTCAATTTTGGTCTGACAATTTTACAGAAATCATGTTTTATCAGATGTTTTGGAATTATATGTCATACATGATTATTTTCCAAAACTGTTTTTCTGTGAACACCCATATGACCCATGTTGTACGAGGTGTATTTGAATGGAGGAAGCAAATGATTTTTAAGGATCTCTAAATCATTGTTGTAATGCATGGGACTTATACCTACGTGAACAAGATGACGATGAAACCGAGTGGATGCCATGATCAAGGTATGATGTTATTCATTTTGGGAATCGTTTCATTTTTTATGGTGGTGAAATGAGACTTCAAGAATTAAGATGTTGAGATCGTAACGAATTTGGATGAAAGTGAGAGGTATAAGGAAACTATTGATGGTAAAACGTGTTAGGGTTATTTTTGGAGTTTTATAAAAAGGACAACACATAGACCATGTGACAACCCGTCGTGTCGGAGAAAGCTGCGGGAATCGAACCCACAACTAAAGTGCGACTGGTATTTATCGCCTACCACTGGACTACGTGAAGTCCCTGGTTAGTTTGACTGATTGTTTTTAGTTGGGTGATTTTATGAATTAAGAGTGAGTTGATTTTGTGTTATCTATGTAAATTTATTAACCTATCATGGAGGATATGTGATTAGGTTAATTACTTTTCAATATGAGAATTTAAGAACAACTGATGTTATTTGGAGAAAAAATTTAATTTGTACCATGGAAGACTATGTGACTAAATCCTTGAAATATTTGGGTTTCAATCTTAGTTTTCTTTACTTTGAAGAATTTTATGGACATATTTTTTATCAAATGGTCCTCGTTGAACTTTGGGTTTTGTTAGACAAAATTTTGGAGATTAAGAATAGATTTTATTTTTATAAAGGGTTATCCTTTTCTGGATTATCTAATTTTGTACTAACCTTTTTGGTTTTGGTTTTAGTTAAAGTCTAAAGACATGGGAAGTATATAGTTCTCTTTTGTGGATTATGTGATTCTCTAGAAGTTGATTATAGTACTCTTAATGTGAACAAGTCTTCCTAAATACTCATCTTTTGGAGAAAATATGAGTTTGTTTAAGGAATCTAATAAAAGTTTAAAGTCAACATGATAAGTGATTATGTTTCCTTATGAATAAATTCCTCAATAAAAATTAACTTAAAACAAAAATGTTGTCTATTAACTTTTCCTACGTGGGAATCGAATACCGTTTAACCCATCATAATATTTTGATTTTCTTATGGTTATCTTTCTCCTAAAAATGTTTTCCATCACTCTCCATCAGAACATGACCCTATGTTTTCTCCTCCATGTCCATGTTTTTCTACACGGAATCCTAGTATGGGTTAACTCGGGTGACCTCTGTACTTATCTTCCTTTATTTTAAAGTGATTGTTTTACCGACTCTTGTTCCGATGTGGGACTTTCAAGGATGTTTCCAAGATCAATTTTAAAATTGCGAGGACGCAATTCCCAAAAGGGGGGAAGGATGTAACATCCCAGGTAAATATAGAATATGAAAATTTTATATTTATCCTTATTTTTGAATAAAATGTCAATATTAATTTAAAGGGAACTCTATGCTCGATGGCTTACCCAATACCCAACAACGAGTTCCTTTGAAATCATACGTTGCACTCTAATAATAAAATAATATTATTTTAAATGGTAGTTAACACATAGCCGTTGTATTGGAAGGAATGAATATAAATTACTAAAATATGATTTTATATGTTTGTTAAATGTTTTTACTTTTATCTAATAAATTTTAGAGGCTTAAAATACAAATGAATCCAATCTTAATCATTGAATACACTAGTATTTTTAAAAGATTGTTTTACTACCTTTCGATGGCAAACCATTTTTTTTAAATCAAACTTTTGGCAATTTTATAAGCTCTATTTTTCAAATAAACATATTATTTATGATTGGGACATTTAAATTTACCTTGGGTTAATTTTTGGTATTTTTCTGACAATGTTCATTTTTCAATGAATAGTGAAAAATACTGCATTTTACATCAAAAACTGCTTTTTCATATAATTTAATTATATGGTTATATAATATTTTTAATTTGTTTTAAAGTGTAATTAGAATATATTTTTACCATGTAATTCAATTATGGTCATTGGGATTAATTTCACTTTCGAATTAGGCATAAACAAGTGCCAAACTTTTCATAAATATTGTTTCTAAAAAACCCGCTATTTGTTTTGACAACGACAAGTTTCTAAAATTAATTATTTCAATTTATGTGTTTGGAATTTGGTAAAATGGATAAAATATTTGGAATCAGAAGGTCCAAATTATGTAATTAAGACTCTTTTGTTTTTGGACATTATGAATTGTAACGACGGTAATTATCTTTAATTATCTTGATTAATGAGTAATCAGGTAGTTAAAGATAATAAAATAATATCATAATAATAAAAAATGACCACAAAATGTGTCCTAAGGCTATTGTTTTTCTCATGGCAGACCATGGGATTCCTTGTGCCAAACTTGGGGGTCCCATGGAATCACTTTTGTGAGAAAGTGACTTTTTATCTTTTTATTTTTAAAGAATGTTAAATGTAACAAAGAATGTATCACCTAAGTAAAATATTTTTAATGTTGTCTACATAAATGATATTTTGGACTATAAATATTCATTAGAAAGATAAAAATATTTCCTACGTCATGATATTTTTTTTAAGTTTTAGAAATTAAATAAATAAAATTATTTATGACATCATAATGATGTAGTAATGACCTCATTATTTAACGATTTAAAGAAAATGGAAAGATAATGTAAAATCTAAGACCTAAACATGTCCAAAACCTATTTTATGGGTGGATTTATAATCCCTATCTCCTTATCCTCGAAAAAAATCAATGTGGGACCATTAAAATCTGAAACTCATTCTAAAATAAAGTAACAATTTCTTACTTTCCAAGAGTGCCCCTCCTCTCCTCTTATAAAAGGCCCCCACCTCTACCTCCTTACCCACACTTCCAAAGCATTTGTCTCGGCCAAACCCTGCCCATTTTGTCTCTCCACATCCCTCTATAACTCCTTGAATCCTCACTTTGGGCAGAAGTCTTCCCAAGAAAGCCTTTGAGCTCAAACCAAAGGGAGTTACCCGATTTTAAGGTAATGTCTTCACATGAGTCCTTTTGTTTTATTTTGCTTCTCCAACCCCCTAAATTTTTTTTATTCATTTATTTTGTAACAACTACAGTATCTTCAATATACTAGGATGTTGTTATAAGAAGGATTCGAGCTACACTTACACACACCTTCATCTAATGGTTAAAAAACATACTGTTTCTGTGGTTGGTGATTTTCTGCCTCACGAGACGATGATTGTTCAATATTCCTTTAACACCTTTAAAGGTGTCCATTATAATGTCACTGTATTTTATATATGATATATATGGTATTTATTTTTACTATATTCTTGTGTATTTTATATTTAAAACATAACTTTATTCTTTTCGTGTTGTGTAAATGCGATAATTTCATATGAGGAAGTGTGGACTACCGCCCCCTCAAGTTATGTGACTCGTACATGCAATACATGGAATGTATAAAGTATGAAATTAATGAACATATGTGACCTATATAACATATATATTATACTGGAATTATAATATATATATATATATATCATTTATTTTTAATTCCATTAATATCAGAAAGAAAAAAATGAAAGTAGCATTCATGCGTACGTACGGCCTACCGTCTCCATGAACGGTGCTTTTAGTTTTTTATCTCCAAATGATATGGAATAGTATAAAATGAATATTTACTGGATATATATGATATTTTAATCATTAATACTATTCTGGAAATTATTTACTTATAACTACATGGGCAATCTTTTTTCAAACAAGTTCATTTTTGACTAATGTACCAAACATCGGCAAAAACATCTGATATGAACTAACATTATTAAAAAATTATTATAACATTATAATATGTGATATGAACTGAATAATAATATCTAAAGTATTTACTTAGGTAATTATAAATTGACCAAAGTTTATTATTCAGGAATATAAAGAAACGAACAAGACAAGTCAGACTTGAGGTAAGGGATCCTACTCCTCTCTTTCTTTTTAAGTACACTCTTTTATGTCATTCATCTTAAAGCTCATATTTCTTGTTATTGGGTTGTTATTTTATATTAATCTTACTTTAATTTTTATTTTAATATGATGAGATACCCTATTCTCTCTCATCAATCCATTTTTTAAGTTTTGAGTGGCGTCGTTAGGCTGCCGAATTTTCGTAAGAGATCTAACCTCTCTCTTTCTTTTAAAGTACTCTCCTTTATGTCACTTCTTTTAAGATCCTATTTGTTATGTTGGGGGATGTTCTTTTATATTACTCTTTCTGTAAACTTTATGTTAATATGATGAGAGACCCTATTTGATCTCATCAATCCATTTTTGTAAGTTTTAAGTGGCGCCGTTAGGGTGCCGAGTTTTCGTAAGGGATTTTTCAATCTCACTTTTATTCCCGTGAGATTTATGCTACATTTTCCACAATTTACTTTGAGTGGTGTATGTACTGCCATTTATTTTACTCATTGTGTAATATTATTTCATTTATGAGTATTTACATCAATGTTTTATTGTCCTTTTTTCACGGGGTGTATGTTTCGAAAGATACCCATGTCGGTAAGGGAACCTTTCACCCTCCTATTTTTAAAAGACTTCTTATGTTATGTCTTTTAATTAACATAATATTATTTTGGGATATGTTCTTCTATATCCTTATTGATTTAAATTTTATTTCCATGTGATGAGATACCCTTTTTATCTCTCATCAACTCATTTTGATGTGACGCCGTTAGGCTATCAAGGGAACTTCTTAACCCAATTTCGATTTCTTTGGGTTCAACATGTACTTATTGAATATGTCATCCTTAGAATATGTGTGAATGACCTTTTATTATTTTACACTTAATATCCACTTATATTGGGTGTATTTATATTTGTCGCACATAATTATGAGATTGATTTATCCTTAATTTAAGGATACCGTCTTTATAATGGATTTCATCTCAATTCACATTTCCATTGAGACTTCATTGTTGTTATGCACCAATTCACTCTTATATGGTGTATATACTATCATTTGGAATATTATATCATGAATACCTTTATTCTCATGATATTACAAAGTTCTTATTAAATCTTATTCCTAAATTATTGTATTCAAGTGTCTCTGATTTTGTTAAAAACCCTTTAACTAAAATATTGTTTCAAATGTTTTAATGATTTATTCTTATAAATATTTATCGTTAATATCCATTTTTTGAAAATGGTTTTAAGGATTTATTTATATGGATATTAATGTTTTAAAATTTTAAAATCTTCAAAGTGGTATGGGACACTTTGATTCAAATATCTCTTTATTAAATGTTTTAAATGGTTTTGAAAATGGTTTTTTAGAATGGGTTCATTATTTCAATATCTTAAAAAAGTTATATTGTTATTGCAATGTTGGAATGTTATATTTCCTTTATACTTAAGTTATGTTCTATGATTATGTTATGGTTCTTGGGCATTGTTATGAAGACGGGTGGTTCCATGATAAACTAAGGGCGGGTGAGCCTGATATAGCTCTCTAATGCATTGGGTAACGCGATGGAGTGAAACGTTAAGGTATCTCCGAAGAGATTTAGGGAATATACTGTGATGGGTATTCTAAACGTAACCAAGAGGGTTACTCCCTACGTAAGAAAGTTATGAATGCCTCAAGTTACCTTTATTACTTATGATTTCTATGATTTATTCATGATTTGATGAGGTATGTTAAAGTGCTTATGTTTTATGGGTAAAGTATGATTTCATTCTTATGTATATATGAACTCATGTTTACTTCCCATATTTTTATAACCCATACTGAGATTTTTTATGCTCATCCCATGTTTTTTTGAAATGTTTTTCACAGGTCAAGGGAAAGGTACATGATAATATGATAGTGTCAAGGAAGTGTCAAGAAAGAATCCATGTTTTATTTTAAATATTTTTCCGTTGATGGGAAAAATGAGTACTATCCTTATGTAACCACTTTGTCTAAATATGGGATGTAATGCAAGTTTTATGATCTAATTCTCTGAAACTCTAAACCTGAAAAGATCCTCAATGTGTAATCTTGTAATAACTCAAGATTAAGTAAGGTTTAAGGCTGGGGCCTTATATTTTATTCCACATTTTCAGCATAAAGGAAGGCTCATCTTCTTCTCTCCATGGTTTTTAGAATGTCCTTTTAATTCCATCTCTCTTTCCTTATTGGCACCATAAGTTTCATTGGAAACTCCAATATATATCTATATATTAATGGGACATAAAATGATGTATTCATATATTTTTATGTCCCTTATGGATAACTCCCTTTGGAGACTTGATTTTAATCCACTAATGAATCCATCGAATTTAATTTTAAGTTATATGATAATACTAGAAGTGTAACTCACATGTCTTGTAAAATATGCCTCATATTTAACAACATTTTTATTTTTCCTTTTGGTTTAGCTCAAGTAAATCCTTCTATATTTACAAGTGAATAATAAAAGTAAATTATATATTGAAAAATAATCTGTTAAACTCATCACACTCCATGAATTCAATTTATTCTTATTACCTAATGTTCTTTATAAGATTCCATGATTGATATTCATCACCTTACAAATTATAAATATCTTGAATAACATTCTCATGTTTCATGCACACAAAAAAAAAAGAAAAATAAAATTTTAATGGTATATATCATTTATATTAAAATTATTTTATCATCAGAACCACTAAAAGAAGGTGGGTATTGCCTTTTGAAGGACTCAATATAATGTTGTTCCCACCTCTGATAGTTTGGAATATCATAATTATTCATTTCATGAGAATATTAGGTGATAATATAAATTCTATATTTTATCCACACTTCCAGGAAATTTTTTATCTCAAGAGGATGATCATTAAATTATCTATCAGATTCTTCATTAAGATTATTACTTTTGTTTTAATTTAATCACTAAAACCAAAATAAATCATGTGAGAAAAAATAATCATAGTGGAAAACAACATAATGATGAAAACACATTTAAACTATGTTTATACCATAACACCTTCTTATATGACATCTTATTTTTAACCATTTTCATTCATTATTGTTATCATTACAGTAGTATGTTATACTATACTTAGACTTTTCCCCAAGGTTTTTACTATTTGTTTCTCATCCTACAATCTAACGGATTACTAAACACTGATCTTATACCAAATATAGAAACCTAAATTTTTCATAAATAGATATTAAATTTAATTAGTTTAATATTAATTGCACAAGATAATGATTCAAGCCAAAATTGTATAGGTCTACTCCCTTTGGAAACATAAAAACATATACAACTCATTCATAAAATGTCTATATTATTTAACTTGATGTTTTTAATAACTAAAACACTTCTTGGACATATAATACATAGTACATTTCTTCAAAACATTGGAATGGATACCTATGAAATAAAGAGATCAGATTACTAGTAAGGATAAATAATCATGATATCAATGATCAATTGAGAAAAATGTGAATATAAATATTCAACAATATGGGAATAACATGTGAAATTCATAACTTTCAAATCATATATCATAATATTCAATCATTGAATAAATATTGGTAGTTCATACGACATGAATATTAAAATAAAAAAAAGAACAATAGAAATGAGAGTATGCCATTAGAATAATACATATGCTTTTGGAATACACATAATCAAAGAAACCCATTTCCTTAATATTCAAGGACCATTACCAAGATTACTATAGTAGAATGAGTTAACTCCCAAAAACCATCATATTAGTCAAGGTTCACTCCCAATACTATCCTTTTATATTGGTTTCACTCCCTAAACAATTTTAGTAGTCTTGGTTCACTCTTATGATTATCATTTTGGACAAAGTCCCTTATAGAGCTGGGTTCACCCCTCTTCAGTCATGTTTTTTCTAATGAGGTATCAATATTTACCCAATGAATTAGACAGATAAATAGTTACCAACCATAATTGGCTATAATATGACCACCTTCATTGATTATAATATAACCATCATCCCAAGTTATACTATAACCACCATCATTTGGTATAATGTCACCACCATCCTTGGTTATAACTAACCACTTTCCATGGTTATAACATCACCTTCGTCCTAAGTAAAAAAATAACCACCATCATTTGTTATTATATAACCACCATCACATAATTCAACCCATACATATATTATCCATTATATTATAAAATATTATAATATTATAATATTATAATATGTTCAAAGAAGACATGTTTAATAAACATGTTATCAATTAACTAAAAAAATTCATTTAGAATAAATTCATTTTATAATAATATCATCAACATAAAAATTGACCATAATTTTAAATATTAATAATGGTTTCAATGAAATATTACCCTAAAAATCATAATTAACATCAAAGAATTTAATCATATATGAAAATTCCTTTAGAAACTCACAAAATTATTTCATGAAGAAAATAACCATTCCATTTTGAAAATTACATTAATTTTTTTTAAAATTTGAAAAATAACGTAGAAATTTTTTTCATAAAAAATAACCATAGAAATATATAAAATATTATTCTAATAATGAGTGGTAATAACATCACAATTTTTTTTTCATTTCATATATGTTAAAAGAAAACATTCATTTCCCATTTTTGGTAAAAAGTCAAAAAGTACCTTATTTAGAAAATGATGAGAAAAATCTTAATAAATCATTTTAAAAAAATTCAGTAACAAGAAAAATTAATCATAACAATTTTATGAGAATATTATAACTTTATATAATTTTTTTAAGAAATTTGGTTATGGAAGAAAATGTTTTCAGTCAAAAGAGATAAATGAATCCAGTTTTCCTTAACAAAATCTCTACAGTATCTTGAGTTCTCATGGTTAGAAATTTAAATGGAAAACATTTTTTTCATGAAATAATCATTGGGAAAAACATTTAAGTGTTTATTGAGAGTTATACAATAATATTTCATCATAAATAACATAATAATAAATAATATTTATAAACAACGATATGTTAACATTAAACCCTTACAACATTGTAAATTTTTAATCATAACACCATTGAAAAAAATAACAATATATTGATATTTATATCCCATAATTGTCATGATAAGAATAATAAAATAAAATCATTGGTATTATATCACCATAATAAAGAAACAATTAGTGTATAAGGCATATGTCCCATTAAAATAAAGGTGAGATGAAAATCTTTTACATTATGTCTGATTTTCATCAAATGATTTGGAAAATCATATATAATAAATTTTAATTTGTAATAAATTTATTTAAAAAATTAATAAAATATTTAATACCATATATTATGTATTTATAACCTTTATCATCATCCTTTTAACACTTATTTATTAAAATCATTGTTTCGGGTGATATCAACTTCATTTTCATTTATATTTTCATTTTGTAGTTTTGGTCCTTACATTTAGAGCGTGGATACGTCATCTAAATAATTTAATAATGATAAAAATATAATATATTAATTCATTATATACATTCTTATATTAATTTACAATATATATATATATTAAAAAATAAATTTCACTTGTTCATAGAGATGGTAGGTCATACGTACTCATGAATGTTGTTTTAATTTTCTCACCGGATGGAAGGAAAGATAGGTAAATATAAAATCACCATTATATAATCGTCATTATTTCACATATAGAACATATAATCATTAAATAAATCCTTATTATGGTCTAATTAAATCATAAATATAAAATAGATTACATCGCTTCATGGAGGTTGTAGTCCACAAGTACGCATGATCAACATTATCATTTTCCAACTGTTTGAAAGGTATGAAGGTAGATACATTATTATGATTACATAAATAGAATTTTCTCATAAAAATCATGTATAAATATTTAACCCATCATAAAAACCATTCATAAAAGATTGTTATGAGAAATGAATTTCATCGCTACGTGGGGATGGTAAGCCTATGTACAAACTGGTGATATTTTCACTTCCCATTCAATGAAAAGAGGGTGAATAATGGTGTTTTCACAATCAAAATACAATTTTAGTAAATTTATAGTACTCATTTTATTATTTTAAGAATAAAAAATATATATATGAGTTGAAATAATAACTACAAATAAATTGATCTGTTAAGGTGATTGCCTCTTCATTGAAATATCTCGTTTAGACCTTATCTTAAGAGAAATAAGGTTTCTATTATGGGAATACTAGAAGCTATATAATGTTTTTTTATAATTTCAATAATATATTTTGGTAGTGTATGGTTGAAAAACACGGCTCCGTTTAGTGTGAATAAGAGAATGTAGAGGTGCGCTACAATAATTGAGGGGAGTAGAACTCTTGGAATTTAATAAAATATTAAATTAAAATATTGTAATTTTAGATTCTAAAATGAAACAAAGATATAATATTTGAATACAATATTATTATTATTTTAAATACTCACATTTAATAAATCTTGGAAAAGTTTGGATCACATTGTTTCCCTTGTCTTTTTGTTTGAACCCTTTATTAAACATTTTGAGAATTAATGTAATATAAAAGTTTTACACACTATAAAGACTAATAATGTTTCAATAAATTGATAAAAAAACTTATAAATAGAACATATATGATTGGTAAAACCATATAAAATTAATTTGGCATAATATATAATTTTTATTAATTTTTTTCATTTTAATAAAAATTTAATTATTTTAAAATACAATTAATGTGATTTTTAACATTATTCAGTATTTTTACTTAAAATACATAATTTCAAGGGAGTAATTCAAATATAATTCTTAAAAACCACCCTAGTATGTCGTATAGGTCTATAAAATTCATTTCACATATTAAATTATTCAAATTATAGAACTTTTAATATTTTAATACCATCTAAATTTATTTTTTGTTAATTTAATAAATATTTTATTAGCATTGCATAAGAATTTAAAGTCCCTATATAATTTATAAAACCTAGAAATAAATTTATATAATGAAAATAATTTCATTAATTTCAGAATAGGCACTAATATTTGTTCATAACATTATTTTTTCCTTATTTGGACACAAAAGATATATTTAACACTTAAAGAGTGACATTTTGAAACATTCATTAATATAAATATCATATAAGTCATTTTCATTGAATAATATAAATTAAACAACAAAAATTAAATACTAATGTGACGATAGTAAAATTCATATAATAAAATAGGAATTATAATGAAAAATTATAGCCTTACCACTTATTATTAACCTATATTAACTCGATTTACCCTTTAATGAGGTGATACATTTTACCTATTTTTACTATTCATATTGACCAATAATAAAAGTTTCTCATTTAAAATATATTAATCACATAATTCCAAATATGGAATCAATTTAATAAAATTCAATAGCTTTAGAAATTAATTTTAATATTAATGTGCAAAACTCAAAGAAAACCACTTTTAGACAAATATATTTTTAAGAATAAAAATAGATTTTTTATTAAACCATGCATAGAAAAAATGTACATGAATATTAAAAACATTTAATTTAGTTTATAATATATAAATTTATTTAAAAAAATTCACTAATAGTAATTTTTCATGACCCACATTCTTCAAGATTGGGTAAGGAACAACAAAGGGACACACCCTTTTTCCCAAAGATGAAAGATAGATAGTGACCCCTATATACCGCCTTTAATAGTCCCATGAGTGGAGACTAGAACCACGTTTATTGAATCTCACACAATATGGAAGGAGTTACCATTTTTAAAGAACAATATTGGGTCATAAGATGGTAAATCCCAAGCAAATCCAAATACTAAAATCATAAGTAAATCTAAAATCCATTCCCACATACAGGTTCAATAATAAAGATTATACAAAGTACAAAAAATTACTATGACAAGTACCAAAACAAGAGGAGACTAAGAAGCAACAACTAAAAATCCCAACGACCGAGCTAGTAAAGACCATCATGGTCCTCAAAGTCCACTTGTAAACATGAAAATATTTTATATATATGTAGAGTTAGCATATGAGTATACTTAGTTGGGAAACTAATGCTACCCATGCACAAGTGGGGGAATATACTAATTTCCTTGTGATAAAATAGTAAAACCACAAAGAACCTACCAAGGAGTACTAACTATCCAAGCCTCACTAAGGGATAATCACCAAATTACCCTGGTCAAGTAAGGTAATAGTATAACCACATCGACATTTGGGTACCCCACACCACTTTCCCATTGATTAATTACTCCTTACTAACAGTTTACGTCTGGAAAATACCACTCTTCCCATACACAATTCCACTACCACATTCTATCCGCACAAACCTGGTCTACAAACCATACACAATCCCGCCCGCAGACACTTGGGCCACAACAACCATGCCTCTTTTCCAAAGACACAAAGGCCTCATCTCAAAGACACTTGTGAAAAAAATCATGTCCTGCAGACAACTAGGCCTCTACTTCAAAATAATTATGCGTAAAGGATCTAGGACTGTGGTAATCTTCAATCCATTACAACCTACTTGAATATGCTCAAGTTATAAGAAATAGAAGAGGGTGTAAGGAATAATGTCAATAACCATCTATCCATCCACCCATCAAGATGTTGGGAAAGTCACTATCCCCCATGAAATGGGGGTGTTTGGCACATGGTGCTCAATAAGGGTGGGTGCATATAGAAATCACAAGGAACTGTTATGTTTTTATATAGCTAATAAAATTATCATCACCAACCAATGAATCCCAAAACAAAAAACCAACTCACATAGAACCACAGTTTCACTACCCCGATATGAACAACCACACTACAACCACTTCCAAAGAATAACCTAACACATTTATCATTTAACCAATTTCCACTTATTAATTAAAGGATTCACTTCAATTTATTTCTAGCACTACTGGACAAATACCAAATACAACCATATCAGAATAACAACGAAAACCAGATTTGCAGTCCCAATGCTTGCCCCCATTCAAACCCTACCAATTATCTTTCTTCAAGGTTATACAACAAAATAATTCCCTTACAACCTAGTCATGCAACCTCACTTCTAAAATATTTCCCAGATATAGTCCCACTAAATAAAAGTTCAAAACCACCCCATAGCCCCACTACCCAATGTTGTTCGATGGCCACGACACACAAAAGGAAATTCTGATACCTACAAGTCCATCCATTCCACAATGAATATGTCTCTCAAACTAGGATACCAACAAACCTCCTACACAACCCCACACACAAATCCCACACCAACTACCATTAAACCATAGCACAGGTGTACACACATACCACTCCCTTCTTAGAAAACCAAATCCTCTGGTCACCCTTGTACGAATAATTGTTCTCCCAAAAGTAGTACCACACAAATCACACAAAAACCAAGCAAAATATTGCACTCAACCACACCTATCAATGGGATATATATTATATATGGTAAGTTTTGTTCTTTAACCCACATGAAAAATAAGGGTGATCATACAAGGGTTTTTATCCTGGGTCATCCATTTCATTTAATAGGGAATACGTGATTAAGAAGATTTCATGTTATTACCAATTATCAAACTACATTATGAAAATAATTAGAACACAACCAGTGCGCAAGCAGAGACCACCAAAAGCCATTGATTTTAGAAGTCATATATCCACAACAATCCATAATGAAACAACTATAAAAAAATAAAACATAGGATCAAACATCAATCCACTCCCAACACATTATTTCATTACCCGAAATCTTTTGATCATATTCCATTCTCATTTATTTATTGTTTTCCGAAAAGTATTTATCTTTTCTTCTTAAATAATCATTAGTACACAAACCACACATGATGAAAAATTTATGAGATGTAAAAGAAATCCATAACTGATCTTACAGGTGACCAAATTCCTTTGTGCATCAAGAATAGGGGGCCACGCGAGCAGTGGGAAAGAACTCCAAGAAAATTGAGCTGGAGGGGATCTAGCACAAGCAGTACAACTTTTCTAGGGAGGAAGACTCTAGGAACACCAAGAGAGAATTGAAAACATATTGGGAAGGGAATATCTTAGATTTTAAGATCCATATTTTATATTAGAGGATAAATGGTTTCAAAAGCCATTATTCATGGGATTGTGGTCATGATTACACGGTTTGAGTATCTGAAAGACCTTAGAACATTATGATATTAAATTTATACTTAATAACCTCCAAAAAAATTGAAAATTCCCAAAGAAGTATTTAAAAATAGTTTAAGTCAAATAATATGTAAGAGGAGAGAAATTGGAAAACCGAGAGAAACTGAGAAAATTGCAATTGATTCACCAATGGGTGAGTCACTGATGGGTGATTCGCCGACGCAGAGCCACCAATGGGTGAGATACCATAGTGACATACTGACGTTGAGCCAATGATATTGTGTTATCAACCAAGTGACCTAAAGATTCTCTGACATATCGATGCCTTGACCTACCGATGCCCTGACCTACCGAAACCCTAAGCTACATACCCCCTGGCCTACTGACGTCAATGCCCTCGACTCACCAATTTTGATGCCCCTAACTCATCATTTTACTAACATGATGACGCACTAACATGCTAACTCCTTAACATGCCGACTCACGGACATGCTGACACACTGACATGCTGTCGCCAATTGATCAAATTGTATTTTAGGCTATCTCTTGAAATGAGTCATGGAAAGGCATCATAACACCCCAAACATTAGTTATTCACAAAGGAATGTCCTGGTAATATCTGGATTGTTACATCAGATACCTCTCAATCTATTATCATCCTCGAGAATTCAAAAATAAACTAGAATAAAGAGTGTCCTCACAACCATACCTTAAGATACCTCTTGGGAGAAAACCACCAAGTGTTATTCGAATCGTAGAGTGAAAACCTTGACATACAAGAATCCTCCTTAACATATATTTTATAAACAACTATGAAAACACTAATGGCCTGAATTTCCCCAAATAACCATGAAAACACCAAAGTCACACTATCTAGACACATGGATTAGGGATCTCATCTTTCTATGTCAATATATTATCTACTTTCGATGGCACCGTCTCACCCACATGGGTTTAATCGCATCTACATATATTTATCTTCATTAGGGATCAGGTCCTCCCCTCCTCATAGTCAGGAATTTTTCACACAAATTCAGAGTATAGGGAAAAAACTCATCTAATTGTAGAAGAAGGTCAAGAATAATAATAAAAGAATAGCACAAAGCAGAACACAAGAGAAAAAAATCAGAATAGATCTGGGTACAAGGAATGCATTTGTGAGTCCTTCCCCTAAGTACACTTCTTGAGGACACCATGCATCCATAACACACAAACCAAAGTAATGGTCTGTCCATGTATCCCCTTCTCCACACAATCCTCGATTCTTACCAGACACTCTATGAACATACACTACTGGAAAATAGCCCTATACCCATGGTTTTGACCAAAATCGTGGGTATAGGGCACCCCTATACCCACAGGTTTTGAAAACCATGGGTATAGGGGTAATATGAGAACCTATACACATGGTTTTCCAAAAATGTGTGTCTAGGTCACCTATACCCATGGTTTTACCAAAAACCATGGGTATAGTTTTTGTTTAAAGACATATGCCCATGATTTTGCAAAACCGTTTGAAAAAAGATAGCTATGCCCACTGTTTTGAAAAAAACCATGGGTATAGAAATTTTTTTCAGGACCTATACCCACGGTTCTATAAAACTGTGGTTACAGCTTTCCTGCGTTATGGTAGGAAAAAAATTCTGTGGGACAGAAAAAAAATTTGTGGGAAAACCTATCCCCATGGTTTTCCCTCCAATACTAATGGTTCTGATTAATATATTTGTGTAGATACAAATATATAAACATCAAAAGTTTGTAGGTGAGATGGTGAGACACTGTTTGTTATTCACTACATCGTAGGTTTGAAACCCACTGACTGCTTCTTTATTCTAAAACATGGAGAAAAATTAATATATTAGAATAAATGAAGATATACTATTACAAAAACTGATCCAGCTTGATTGGTTAGCCCTTCGATGAAGGAATGTAAAGATCCAGGTTCCAAACCCACATGAATCATTTTTTCAATAGAGTCGTCAATTAATATATTTATGGAAATATAGATATATATAATTGTGACTTACATTTCTTTAGTGGTGAGTTTCACTGATTTAGAGGTGCTGGTCATGGGTTCATCCCATGCTGCTCATTTTTTGTAAAAAAAAATATACCTATGGTCTTCAAACCGAGGGTATAATGTTTTGACAGCATGGAAATAGCATGTGAGGCTTTGACACGGTGGAAAAAAAGTTATTCCCATAGTTTTCAAAATCGTGGGAATAGGTTAGGGACCTATCCTGACACCTCGGTTCCCACTATCCCCAAAACTGTGGGTATATCTTATACCCATGATTTTTGGGGGCTTTACCCATAGTTTTGAACCATGGGTATAGATCATTTTTTCATTAGTGATCGCGTCATCCTTGATATCAAACTCTCCACCATCAAGGACGTGGGAGTCATTGTGTAGATACCAATAGTGCTAAGAGACATGTAAGACATCGTGGATCTTATCCAACTACAGTGGCAATGACAGCTAATATTCCGTTTCACCAACTCATCCCAACACTTCAAAAGGTCTGGTGAACCTAGGAGAAATCTTTCTTACTATATTGAACATATACTTCCCATGTCAGGGGGAAACCATAAAGAAAACATGGTCCCCAAACTTGAACTCTAAAGGCCTCAACGTATGATAGGAATAAAATTTTTTTTGGTCATTTTATACCTTCATCCACTCACACAGAAGTTGAACCTTCTCTGTTGTGATTTCACTACCTCTAGTCCAAGAACACCTACCTCCCCAAACTTTGTACAACATACTGGTGAACGAAACAGGCTTCTGTACAAATCCTCGAATGGTGTCATGCCAGTGTTAGAGTGATAGCTATTATTGTAGGAAAACTCTACTATAGGCAAGTGTCATACCCATGATCCGCTAAAGTCTAGAACGCATGCCTGCATCATATCCTCCAAGGTTTGGATGGTCCTCTCTATCTAACCATATGTATGAGGGTGGAAAGAAATGATAAAGCATAACTGGGTGCCAATTTAATGCTTCAATCCCTTCTATAATCACAATCTAAAACATGTATTCGGATCATAGACAATGGAACTTGGAACTCCATATATCTACACCACCTCATCCACATACCTCTACACTAAGGAATCCACTATGATTAACTCCTTGGTTGTAAAAAGTGAGTTGATTTCATTAATCAATCCACCAGTACCCAAAGGGAATCACATCCTCCCTGATTCCTTGGTTATCCGGTGATGAAATCCATCAATATTTCATTTGACTTCCATTCGTGAACAACAAAGGGATAAAATGAACCGCCGAGTACATGGTGATTGGCCTTCACCTACGGACACACATGGCACCATGCCACAAACTCCTCCAATACCCGATTCACCCAGGGCCACCAAAACTATTCCCTCAATCCTTAGTACATCTTATAGACTCCTAGATTCACTTCTAGGGGTAATCCATGGAACTCATAGAAAACTCCCCCGCTCGTTGTTACTGGGAAAACTACTCCCCATGAAATAGAATCTGATTCTGACTATCTTTTGACCATCATTCTGGAGAACCACCCTCACTAATGTGATCTCACATCACTTTAGTCTCTTAGTCTCCTCATGAAGACTCCTCTACCTATCTCCCCAAAGAAGACTACACTATCATCTGAAAATAGATAGCCTCTTCCACTATCCTCCCCAGCATCCAGGCGTAAGGCTGCCAGCTCCTCAATTAACTTCCAAGCACCCACAGATTCCTAAAATACATCCTTCTATGAATTAATTCTCAATGAATGACTCACAACATTCCCATTTCCTAGGGTCTATGATATCTCTAAGTTATAGTCCTATAGAAACTTTATCCACCTCCACTTTCACAAGTTCAGGTGTCATTGGAGAAAGATATACCTCAGGCTCTTGTGATATGTGAAGACCAAAAAGTTATCTCTGATGAGGTAATGCTTGAACAACTTTAGCGTGAACATGGTCATTTCATGCTATAGGTAATGGGTGGCATAGTTAATTCCATGAGGAAATAAATTCCTAGAACCATAAGATAATACTCACCACCGCTTCATCAGCAAACATCCCATGCCATGGCTAAAAGAATCATAGAACACCTCAAACAACACTCATTCCTCTAGTAACCTAAGAATTGGAGTATTTAATTGCTTCCCCTTAAGATAGATGAAAGAAAACTAACACTACTCACTCCATATGAAGGCATGTCCCTTTCTCATTAATACATTCAACAGATCTTCAACTTGATAGAAGTTAGGTATGAACCTCTTGTAATATCTTTCCAAACCCAGGAAACTACGAACATATACTACATTATTGGGTGATTCACTAGAGACAACCACTTTTACATTTGATGGGTGCACTACTATCCCTTATTGATACACTATGTGTCTAAGGAAGTGAAACCCTCACGTCCAAAACATTTACATGGACAACTTCCCATAGAGATGGTATTGTTGGAGGACCTTCAAGATAGTCCTTAGATGCTCATCATGATCCTCCTATGACCTTGAGTAGATTAGAATGTCATCGATGAACATAATAATGAACCGGTCCAAGAAATCAAGGAAAATAGAGTTCATGAGCCCTATGAACACAGACGGTGCATTCATGACACCTAAAGGCATGATTTTGAACTAGAAGTTCTCAAGCCTGCATCTGAAAGAATACTTTGTGATTTCACCCTTCTTCACCCTCAACTGGTGATATCCAGAATGTAGATAGATATTAGAGAACCAACCTACACCTTTTTAATTGTCAAAAATATTGTCAATCCTCGAGAGAGGGTAATAGTTCTTGACTGTCATCTGATTTAGCTTCTGGTAGTCTATGCACATTATTATACCACTTTACTCTTTCTTTGTGAGAAATACTAGATCACCCCATGGAAACACACTCAACCAGATAAGACCTTTATTCACCAGGTCATCAACCTGAATTCGTAACTCCCACAACTCAAAAAGCACCATCTGACAGGGAGCCATCTAAATCAGATGGGCAACGGGTTGCAAGTCTATTCTGAACTAAACATCATGTCGAGTGGGTAGAGTCCCAATCTCTTCTAGGATGACTTCCAAGAATAATCTAACAACCCCCAGAATGTCCACCATCTCTGTGTCTACTGATTCCACTAACATCTCAGCTAACAAAGAAAGAAGAGGTTCCACATGCTAGATTTCCACCTGACAACTCCTCCTGCCAATGAAAGATATGTGTTGGGTGCCCATATCTAAGAACACGACCCTTATTCATAATAATTAAGTAATGGAACTCATAGATAATAACCATTTGATGGCCACGATGAAATAATATGGATGAATCTGTAGTAGAAGAAGATCCCCACTAGACTGATGTAGTCCCAAGATCAGTCTAGATCCTTGACAAACATCAAACAGACTAGTCTAACCTCCAACTGGAGTACCCAACAATAGGGGCATGAAAAGTGTCTCTATGTATAGACATATGTAATGGGATAAACTGTGTCTAAAAAAGGACTATTAATCTCATGAATCAAACAAATCACACACAAGAGTACTAAACAGACTGATCGTACCTTGAACAACATTCTGACTTGCTGGAACTGCTGACTCAGTGGCGTGTAATTACCCATGCCCATATCCTCAACCTCTAGGATGTCTATTTACTCCCTAAGAATGCTCTGGTCAGGTTCTCTTAGTTATTCCTTGAGTTCGGCCTCCTCCAGCATCCTTTACCCTCTGTGAAGTTAGAGATCGCAACCACTACTACTGTAAGGGTATGACTGGTAACTAATGCTGCTGGGGTGGGATCTTAACATGCCCACCCCCACTATACTATGTTTGAACTGGGAACTAGTTCCAAAGATTTCCACAACCTCCATAGACAAAGCACCTCAGTCCTAATCCCATGGGGAAAGGGTGAGGACCAGGAGATCGAAACTAGAACAGCTAAGGCCTACTCTCTGCCGGCCAAAACCTGGAAGGTCCTGATGCTGAATACCTACTGATGACTGCCTTCCCCTTTGATTAACTTAGTTCGATACCCTCTTACTATACACCTCCCAGAAAGACCATCCTTTCCACTACCTCATCTGTCTTCTGAACCATTATGTATATCGGTAGAGTAATGGGAGGGACGAACTATAGAAGAAAAGGTCAGAGCACCTCCTCTAAGCGTCTTGCTTGGGGATCCTCATCTGGGAAGATATCTGGTGGGATGAATGATAGATCCTTGAATTTGATCCCAAGTCCCCTTACCAACATACTCCCCTACTAGAGGTTCTTCTTCTCTCTCTTCATCATGGAAGAAAGTAATTCTACCCTGAACTCCTTCTCAATGTTAGCCTATGTAACATTAGTCTCGTTCCACTCCCCGGAGTAAAGCATCTACCATTGATGCACTAATACCCTCATTTGGCTCACTCCTAGAAGAACCTAGTACTATATCAAAGCCTAGATCAAGATGAAAGTGATCAACTGCTCCTTGAGCCAACTCTTTGTCTCCATGTCTGAGGCGCTGCCCTCGTACATTCCCAGAGTCTATCTTTGGTAGGCAAAAATAATCTTTTATCATTGGTAATCTTAATCCACTTGATCGACCTTCCCCTGATCAAACAAATCAATATGTTGGGCCTCAAATGATTTTTCCACAAGTGGATGATGTCTGAGTGTCATAGTTGAAAAAGTAAACAAGGAGCTCCTAAGTTCGAGTAGTGGGGAAATATTTTTAATTTTTTTTACTTTTAATTTATTTTAAATTCCCAAAACACCCAAGATACACAACGAAAAAAATTTATTATGATGCATGTACCTTTATTATGGTTTCTACACTAAAATCGGTGTAGCCTCACTTGCTCGTTCAGTATGTCCATAGTAATTGCATTAGATCATCGGGGCCCTAAAATCTCATGTCCTGGATAGTCTTCAGTGGCCCATTTAACATACCAAAATTGCCTAACACTATTGTCCTACCATCCCTTGAAATCCTCACTGTGCTTAACTCTAAACTCCATGCATCCTCTTATCTCCCAAACCTCTTCCTCTAATTCCATTTTGTCATCACCCACCTTCATTAAGATTAGTGATGTGATTGAAAATTTTCACGCCCTTCCTTTTCCAAGATAAAGGAGAGATAATGACTCCCAAGTCCCGCCTCCAATAGGAATTGGTGTGGATACTAGAACTAATGGTATAGAATATTACCCAATATGGAATTAATTACACTTTTTTATAACAACATCGGGAGATAAGATTGTAAATCACAAGAAACTCCCAATACTAAAAGTAGAAGTAAAGAAAAAATTCATTCCTAGATGCATGTTCAACAGTAAAGATAATATAAAGTACAAAAAAGTACTAAAATAAGTACCAAAAGAAATGAGGAATAAGTGGAAATATCAACTAATCCCAGCGCCTGATCTAGTAAAGTCCAACATGGTCCTCAATGTTCTCATGGAAACTTGAAAATAGTTTATATATACATAGGGTGAGCAAACGAGTATACTCTGTAGGGAAACAAAAGCTACCCATGCAGAAGTGGGGGAAAATAAAAATGTCAGTGTGAGAAAATAGTAAAAGTTAAAAACACCCACAAAGGAGTACCAACCAGCCCTACCTCACTAAGGCACGCTCACCAAATAACATAATTCAAGTAATGTAATAGTATAATCACATCAACATTTGGGTACCCCGCATTACTTTCCAACATGATAACTGCTCATTCCTAACTTTTAATGTCTTGATGCTACAACTCTTCCCACACGCAGTCCCTCAACCATAGCCTAGCTACACACACCTAGGCCTCAAACCACACACAATCCCACCTGCAAGCACCTGGGCTAGAACAACCACACCTCTCACCCGAAGACACCTTGGACTCATCCTGAAGACACTTGGGAAAACAATCTTGGCTCGCAGAGACCTAGTACTCTTCTCCACTAAAAACCTACCTAAAGGAACTACGACTATGGTAATACTCAAGCCATTACAGTCCACCCGGATACACTCAAGACGTAAGAACTAAAACAGGGTGTGATGAAGAAAGTCAGTAACTATCCATCTATAATCCCACTGGGATGTTGGGAAAGACACTCTACCCCATGAAATGGGGGTGTTGAACACATGGTGCCCAAAAAGGGTGGGGTATATATAGAAATCACAAGGAACTACAATTTATATATATAGGTAAGTAAACACTCATCCCCTACCTAGTTATCTCATAACAAACAACCAACTCATACAGAACCACATTTCTGCTACCCCTATAGGCACAACCACAGAACAACCACTACCAAAGTATAACCCAAACCCTTTTTCATTTAACAACTTTCCATTTATTTATTAATGGATTCAAATTAATTTATTTCCAACACTACTGGGGAACTACCAACCACAACCATATCAAAACAACTCCCAAATACAGATTTGTAGTCTCATTGCATGCCACCATCCAACCACTACCAACTATCACTCTTCAAGGTTATACCACAAAATCCTTGACTTACTACCCGGTTCTACAACCACACTGCGCAAAAAATTCCAAGATGTTGTCCCACTGCTTAAAAGTTTATAAACACCCTATAGTACCACTGCCCAATGCTTCTTGACAGCCACAACACAAACTAAGGCAGTTATGCTGCCTACATGTCCCTCTATTCTGCAATCAATCTATTTCTCAAACTGGGATACCAACACACCTCCCGCAAAACCCCAAAAAAATACCAAAGAAACAACCATTAAACTATATCCCCTATGCACATAGGTACCGCCCCTTCTTAGTGAACCAACTCCTCTGTCCACCCCAGTACCCATAATATTGATCCCAACTCACACAAAAACCCAAAAGAAAACAGCACTTAGCCACACCAATCAACATGATATATATATTCAGATTTGGTAAATATTGATCTTTAAGCCACTTGATAAACATGGGGGGATCATACAAGGGTTTTCATCCTAGGTATCCCATTTCATTTAACTAGGTATACATGATTAAGAAAATTTCATGTTATGGTAATTATCTAAAAACACGACGAAAACAAAAAAAATCACCACCAGTGCACAATCAAATACAACAAATGGTCATAATTTTTATTAGGAATACAACCTCAAAAATCCATATGAAAATAAGGATAACTAAATAAAACATATGATCATACATCAATCCCCTTCCAACCCATTATTTCATTACCTCGTTATCTTTTGATCATATTCACTTATCTTTTATTTCTTGTTTTAAGAAAATTAATCATCTATTCCTCACAATAATTAGTACACCCACACTACATGATTCAGAATTTAAGAGAGGAAGAACAAATCCCTACCTGAAGTTGTAACAACCCAGACCCAAAAAGCCATCTGAATAGTGCTAAAGGAGTCGAGTGGTACTACCTTAGATGCATCTCCCTGAACTCCAAAGGCTACTGACCAGTAGTGAGGGTTTGATGGGTATAGTGGGGAGGCTATACCCTCTCGGAGGATAATAATGGTACTGGTCCAAGCAATGATAAATAACATGAATTAAAAGAAAATGACTCAGCATACCTGAACCAGACCCACAGAGCGGAATCATATCCAATATCAATAAACAATGGAAGAAATAAATAGACAAGTGTAGGAGAAACTAAACACAACAGTATGCTTAACCGCTATTAACAACTACTAAACAACCAATCATGCATCTATAGAAAGTCAATATATTAAAGGATCCAATGGATAACCAACTATAGCTACAATAACAAGGTAAACGTACTGATATATGAAAGAAAGAAAAATAGAGTAAACTCCAGCTAAGCAAGACCTCTAGGTCCATACCATCTCCAAGAAACAGCTAAAGCAGTCCAGCTCCTGAAGCTGAACTCTTTCTAGAACGTAAATCCCTAAAGTCTATACGCATCCCGAAGGGCCTAGTCAGGGTGTGAGAAGAATATCAATAGAATACCACCCAATGGTGCGCAACTAATATATGTGTTTAAGAAGACATGCAGTTATAAGAAAACTAGTAAACAATATGATGCAAAATTAACACAAACTCCACTGGTGTCCAACAGCCACCATGGAGTGTCACCTACTTCGGTCAATGCTGGAATCTCTGTCAAGTAGCCCGAAACCATGTGCCCTACAGACACCATGTGTCTCAAGTACCGATATCCCGAAGGCATGCCCAAGAAGTAGTAACTCGGAGGAGCAGTGATACCTGTCCGCAAATAAGTAACCAGAGGGACAGCGATGTATGTCCTCAAATAAAGCAACCAAATGGATAGTGATGTCTACCCTCAAATAACGGTGAGCTTCTGCCGCCAACTCGATAGCCTGAACACTATCCCCTAAAGGCTCCTAACCTTCCATGTGGCTCCCTATAGAAAGAACTGCCAAACCAATATTACCTAAACCGCAACTAATGGGGGCCTCTACCCACATGAGTGGTCAGAAACACCTCATCATTGAATCTACTTGTGTGTACAATAATCAAAGTTCTAGGTGAGAGGCAATCACCAAAATAATAGCTAGCCCACAACACGTCTGACACCTCGTGTCCCCGCAACCATGCCGCTCAAGTCTGATGGATAGGTAATCCAAGTAACTCAGGCCATGCCCAACCTGTGATCATCACCACTCAAGAATATCTGGGCTATTCCCAACACAACCATATGGTTTCCATCATATGAAATTCATCCATTACATATAAAATCAAAAGAATTACTTTTAAATAAGAAAAACAAACTAAACAAATGAAATACACTAACCAAGTGTTATCCCATGCCATCACTGAGGTCTTTAAAGACTCTAACAATTCAAATCATGGTTTAATTAACTAAACTCGGCAGTATAAGACAATAAAATTCAATTATAACCATTTTGGCATCCCTCGGACAAAATCCCTTGATGAGAAATGACCCCTCGCCTGGCCCTCCTCAAGTGAAACATGTTATAGGGAATACCCTAGGTCATCCTATAAGTCAAATAAATAATTAAACAGGTGATAAGAAGTAAAACTGGGTCACAATAAAATATCCAAAAATGTTTCAAAGGTGGCACCAACCAAAAGTCTACGAAAACACAAAAATAGGTATGCACCACCAGGCTGAGACTCATAGACATAGGCACGTCTGATATCGACCTCCAATTCAAAGTCGATATTTGTAGATCTACATTTCTGTAAAATCCTAACAATTCACCTTCAATAGAAACTGCGACATGTGAGGAAAAGGATCAAGAATGGAATAGGGTGTGTGGTTTTAGCCTCACTGTTGTGATCTCGCAGCCACCGATGGTTTGAAGAATGGAATCCGGATGAAGATTCTAGGGCAAGGGATGTTCTTCAGTTTTCAGAGAAAAACTGTTCCGAAGGTGGTGAAGAAGATGAGGTTTTCTAAAATAAGATGCCACACTCCTTAATTTATATGAATAAAAATAAAAGTAAATGGCATATATTATGGACTACACATCGTGTAGTGGCCTTGTCTGTACTCCGACTTATGCGGAAGTAGCCACATGGCTTGGACGCTCCACAGGGGTCGAAACAAGACTTCAAATTTGTCGGTATAAAGATAGGAGGATACACGAAATGTCAAGAAAAACTACACTAAGTGTAGTAGGAAATCCATACACGGTTATCACATGACATATACTCGGTGAGCACATGGTCGGTACTTTCCTAACCCATACACAGTCTATACTTTAGAGTGCCCAACGTGTAGTCTGAAAATTTCCAGAACTTTCTAGATTTTTCAAATTTTCTCAGAAACATGTCAAAAAATCAAACAGGGTATGGATTTTGACCCTTTCTAAAAACCCATTTTCTTACAGAAGAAATAGGAAACCAAACTCCTCTTTGAATCAAGAATAGAGGATCACATGAGTAGCAGGGAAGAACTCCGAGACAACTGAGAAGGAGGGGCTCTAGAACAGGTACACAAATCATCTATGAAGGAATACTCCTTGTGCACTAAGAGGTAATGGAAAAAATATTGGGAAGGGGAGATATTATCATCAAGAATCTAGATCTAATATTAAAGGAAGAACGGTTTCAAAAACCATTAATCATTGGATCATGGTCAATATTACAAAATTTGAGTATCTCAAAGTCCCCAGAATATTAAGATATTAAAGATATATTTAATACACTTCAAAAAACACTTAAAAATTCCCCAACAAGGATTTAAACTTAGTTTACATAAAATAATATATAAGAGGGGGGAAACTAGAAAATTGGAAAAAATAGGGAAAACTGTAAATAATTCAATGATATGTAAGTCACTGATGGCTGAGTCACTGAAACGGAGCCACCAATGAGTGAACTATAGATATGAATGCCCCTTGTTGATCAATCGACACTGATCTGCCGATGTAGTGACCTACCGATGCTCTGACCTACCGATGCCCTGACCTACTGCCACTGACACCCTTGACTCACGAATGTTGATTCCCCTTACTCACCGTTGTAGTAACATGATGATGCACTGACATACCGACACAGTAACATGTAAACACAATGACATGTTGATGCACTTATATGATGATGATGAGGGTTCAAAGTGGATAATATGATAACTCTCAGAATGAGTCATGGAAAACCCCCCAGAAAACCCAAAACACTATTTTTTCACAAAGGCCCTGGGGAAATTTGGGTTAATAAATTATTAATTTAGTTTAATGACATAAAAAACATTTCATGCATATAAATTATTTTTTAAAAATTAAATTTTAACATATAAAAAGTGTGTATCCGAAATTAAAAAATAAAAATATTTAAATAAATATAATTAGATTATTTAAAATATAAGAGAACATATTTTACAAGGATACCATTTTAATTAAATATGTATCTTTGTACATTCTTGAAAAAAGAATATTGTTTTAAATAAAAATTAGTATTTTATCTATTAATAGGAAACTAAATATTTAAAAAATAATATAAATAATTAACCCTAAAGTAATTTGGATGTGATGATTTCAAAAATGTTGTTATTTTTCTGAAATAAAATTTTGAAATGTTTCCAAAATTAAATATAATATTTTCTTACAAAACAAATAAAAATCATTTAGATGGATATCTATTTTTTAATCATAATATATCATTGCTAAAAATAATTGAATGTTTATCTCCTAATAATCAACCAATGAGTTTTTATTTAGTATTATCTTTTCATATATGTCATAAATTATTTTAACATATTCATACCAATTATTTTAATGGCTTGGTTAACATTTTTTCATGATAATATTTTAATAATATATCTTAGTTCATTACAACTCAGTGCTTAGTGAAATGAAATCTACTAAAAAAAATTAAATCTACATGATAAAAATTCACAAAATATTAGGGTGGTACACAAACAATACGCCAACTATGTGAAATAGATTCTTTAAAACTGTCGAACCATATGCATGGATACCACACATTTTCTAATAACTATGTATAAAACATACAATAAATAAAATCAAAATATTTACAAAAAATGTGATGAAATTCAAGGGGAAAAGAAAAAATAATTAAATAAAAAATAAAAAATAATCAAAAGGTTGGGATGTGAAAATTCACCCCATCATAATACACTCATCCACCAAAATGTTCCTAAAAAGAACCAATTATTCAAGGAACATTCTAGAGGTTTATTTTCTTCATAAAGGTACAATATAAGAAACTACCGATAAAAAAAATTGAGAATACCACAAAAAACCAACTTTATAACATATAACTCAAATAAAAGACAAAATATTAAGAAATCCAAAAATTCAAGGATAAAATTTAAGTAGTTCCTTAAAGAACGTGGTTTGATCCTTTACACACTATCTTAATAACAAGGAATAACCCGACCTGGGCATAAAAATAATAAAATGATCTATTAATGTTTGTTAAAATAACTCAAGAGAATATATAACAAAAACTATGATCAAATTCAAAGAGATTATATATGGATGTTTTGGATAGGGGATTCAATATTATATCTAAGAAATACTATAAAAAATTCATCAATTCATGGAAGAGACATCCTCTCATCATGAGATCTTATTATATAGTGTTCTAACCACCATATTAATAAGTCTTACCATCACTAAACTCTTAAAAATAGGAAAAATATAATAAATTATTCAAAGAAACCCAAAAACTAAAATAAATGGATCATAAAACCAGAAAACCAATATATTCTATCACAATATTTTGAATTAGTCACCATACATTTTAAAGATTAATATATTCCTAAAAACCCATATGTTCTATAATCCAAAACATCACTCAACTAGTAGAATCACATGGAATGGATTAATAAAATAAGGAATACTTCATATGGTCACAACATCATCATTAAGTTTGGTAGGTTAAGCTAAGGTATATAATGAAGGTATAGATCTAGTTCCACCTCTCTTATAAGAAACCCCCTTAAAGACTTATGCAAATGTATCATACATCCATAATAATTAAATCCATTCATATTTTCGTTAAATAATATCTTTTTATGCGTAGATGTTTCCCACTAATGGTACACTATGGGGTTACTCCAAAATAAATCTAAAGAGGTAAATCAGGGTGGTATTTTAATACTTCCACTAACCTGAACTGACTTGGTTCTCTTCCATTTTCCTATAATAGATCTTCCACTAATATGTATGAGAACTGTGGATTTATGAGAAACCTTTAGAAACCTAAAAAAACTAGATTCTACTATGATGTTTAATCTCCCCACTACTTTATTCATGCCGATGCAAAGAACTAACACTAATGATAACAGATATGGATAATTCCCTCTTCAAAAAATACCATAATTTTAGAGAACAATTCAAATTCAGTCTAGAAATACAGTATCAATTCAGCTGAATGAAAATTATATTCTAATAGTGACTAGTTTCCCTACTTGAGGACATATAATTAAATTTCCCTTTGTACTTTCATATCTTTGGTAATGTACTACTAGATGAATAGTCCCCAAAAACATCCCAGGAGATTTCAATCTATTTTTTTTGTATAATGTACTTCCACCACTTCATTATTTAACCCTTCACCATTAATGTTTCAAATTTATGTGGGGTTATCAATCCAAATAATAATTTTCTAAATATTCCACAACTGTTCTTCGGATCCAATAAAGTCAGGAAACCCAAAAAAATGGGGATGGTTTATATTCAAAAATTCTACAATAAAATCCCAACACTAAACTAGAATATGAAGACCATCATTACCCATGAGAAGAGTCTATGTAATAATTGGATTTGAAGTAAATTGAACAACTAGAAAGTATTCATGTAGTGATGCACCTATAACTCCCTCTTATGAACCCATCAATACATAGTGGGTGTACTATAATTTAATTAAAAGAATAAAAATTAATGTAAACTAAGAGATTTAAAATTTCCTAAAACCAAACACAAACAAAATCAAAAACTCTAAATAACATAAATACTCATAACATCATAAATGAAGAACAATCACTATTAAAACTTAAAACACATTGAAATTTTTATACCACCTTATAGAACGACATTAATTACATTTCAATAAACATTTCGTAACAAAAACCCTCAATTTAAATCAATATTTTATGTAACTCAACATAATAACATATTAAAAAAATTAATAGCTTTTTAATACTAAAATCCAGCTATATAATCTCTTATAAAATTTAGTATAAACATAAATAAAATGTTTTATTATACCTCTCATTATATAAAATTAAAAAAATTATAACCAATTCTTGATTTGAATCCTAATCATTTAATAATAATATTCTATTTTCATAAATGTCATCCAATTATTAATAAAAAACCAAGGTTTTGTTGGGAAAATTAATATCAAATGAAAAAGAATATCATTAATAGTCCATAATCTGCACCCCAATTCATTCTAAACCAATAGTAAAGGGGAAAGTATACTATAGACCATGATAATAAAAAAATAGACATAAAAATTATGTAGTGGTTGTATATATGGTTTAGATCATAATATGCTAACCATGATAATTTAACTAGATAGTTACCTAAATTAGTCTACATATTCCATTGATGGTTTTCCAGATTATGAAAAGTAATCGTTTGACCATAGATTCCATCGCAAATACCATATTAAAAACAATAAATCTTAAAAAACACCCATATAATATCAATATAAAATAAAAAGCTTCCAAAGGTAACTAATTACCTTAATAATTACAAGCAAAGTGATTAAATTTTTATATACCCTTCTAGGACTACCCTGATAACTCATATTTCATCAGGAGATTGTGGGGATCGTGAAAAAACACAGGATCAAACTCTTGAGTTCTAACAAGCTGACCCCTTGACTATTAGACATCCCAGATAAAAACCATGATCTTATACCATTTCTTGATGAAAGAAACTAGGACACCATTGATCTCAGCACCCAAGATGGAATGTGATAGAGCCTGAGGCATATTCTTGATCACATAAATATGGTGATAAGTTCTATGAAGTCAAATAACAACAAAAGGGGAATTCTTTTTCCCAATAAATATGTTAATAAAAAAGAAACCCTACCTAGTAATCCAGTATGACAATTCCATAAATTGGAAGGCCATAAAACAATGTAAGTAATCATGAAATAAAATATAAACCAAATAGGGCACAAATTAAATGAACATCTCACATAATAATAATAATCTAAAATCAATTACATGCCATAAAAAATAAAATATATCTGATGAAAAAGACATGGATTAAATTTCTAATATAATAAGGATAAAAAAATTAATAAAAAGAAACCAAAAAACATTAACCAATTTTTTTATGCAAGTAAAACATCTAATTTTTTTACCTCTATCGAACTTGAACCATGAATCTACTAACAAAATCCTGTATCAATTCAAAACTAACTCAACATTTTACATCATAGGTGTTAGATTAAAATTCCAAATAGATATCCACCACCACCCATGAGTAAAATTTAAAGATAAAAATATTTCATTCCAGTTTGAGATAATTTTAGAAGATAAGATTTATTTTTCATTTTTATATAAATAAAAAATAAATTTTATTTGAAACAACTTTAGTATTAGAAAATTCAATTCCATTTCAAAAATAAAAAACATATTTTTTAAAATCATTGTTAAGGAAGATGATACATTTAAAGATAAATGAAAATAATATAGTAAAATTTATCTAAAATAATCATCTAGGAAATATTTAATTGAGGCAAGTATTTATGAAATTCAATAAAATTAAATATAACAGAGGCATAATAACACAGAAAAAATTTCAATTAAAAAAAAATATTGAGTCGTGATATATTAAGAGCTCTGAGAAAACCATGTATAATTCCAACATAGTCCCTATATATAAATACCAACATCTAAAAACAATAACCTTCTATAACATCTTATATTATCTTTACTAGAATTACCATGGTGAAACTACCAACACCACCGTGAGATTTTAATAAGTGTTATTCTTTAATTAAATACAATATTGGATAAACAAATTCATACACAACAAAAAAATGATAAATGATATATTTTAGATAAAATATTACCATAAAAGATAACTATTACTACATTATGATAATCTCATTGAAAATAGAAATATATATAATATTTAATTAAAACATTTTATAATAAAAAAAATTTATTTATTCATTTTGTATAATTATTTTTACTATTTTTTAAATGAAAGAATTTATGCATTTATAATATTCAATTGAATTATTCTTAGAAAAATGTATTTATAAAACTTATATAATTCTAATCAAATGTTTAATAAATATTAATGAAATAGAAATAAAATAATTTCATTATAAGAGGAATTTTTCTAACAAAACATTTATATTTTCTTTATATATTATGTATTTTTTAACCAATTGTCCACTAATTAATTATTTTTAGTACTATAATGAAAATTGTCAAAAAGTTATAATTATTATAAATATTTTCACTTGGCATAGAATATAAATAATTCCTTTTCATGGTAAAAATAAATTTTTCTAAAAAAACATTTTTGTTATTTTTTGACATTATATTAAAAAATATTTTTTCCAACACTACAAATTTAATTTCATAAAATTTTATCCATATTTATAATCATGTTACATTAATTTTTTAATAATTATTGTTTCATTTATAACATAAAAATAAGTAACCAATGTAAACACTAGTTACCATGGTAAAAAGTTATTTTTCAAATAATCATTTTTTATAATCATTATGTAATTTTTATCTATATAAATAAAATTGATCTAATTTACATGATTTCTATAGTATGAGATATATACACATAAAAATATATTCACACTAATTTAATTATAAATAGATATAAAATTATACTAAAAACACATAATCATTTATATTTTTTTTCCAATAAAACAGTTTTGATATATATTATATATATCAATTAAAAGGATAATTTTTTATATTTTAAGATTTAACTAGACTAAATGGAGTCTATATTATAAATAATCTCATTAAAATTTTGTAATAGGTTTTTTATTATATTTTTAATTAAAAATATTTTACATGGTTAACTTTTAGTCTAGGCTAATAGGGGTAAAAATTGCTAACATAAAGTGGCTCATTTAGAAAAACATATCATGATATAAACACCTTATATAAGTCCTTTTTTAGGTTTTAAATACATTATTACATGTCTCATCAACCATTCCTCACCTAACTCAATAAACCCCAATGTCATTCCATCATTACCCATCATATACCATTAAATTCCAATGAAAAATAAATCTTTTTTACCTATTATAGGAGGTCACTCCCACCAACTTCAAGCCACACATCTAATTTGAGATTACCTTGAAAATATTCCCATATTACCTCCCCTTGAATCCATATACATGTTTGATATCATTAACACATTTGAATTAAATGTACCATAATTTCATGACATATAGAATACTTTTCCTTATATAAACTCTAATTGACATATAGGTTTAGAGCTTTATAGATTTAGGATAAATAATTTACTAGAAAATCCATAGTCTTTCTAAATTAATGAAAAATTATTACATTATATAAAAAAATTTGGATTATAAAATATGCATTTAATATGTCTGAAAAAATACACATACATGCTATTTTTTTTAATGACATATCAGTTGTAATACATTTCTTCAAAACATGGGGAAATGGAAACATAATAAGGGTGACCGCAAATTCTCAGAAATAAGAAACTATATGAGAAAATATAAATGAATAAATTTTGAATGAATTGTATGGATTTAATGAATAAGGATCAAATAATTTCACATAACAAATCACATGATCATTAAATACATCCTTGGATGACCTAATAATATATATAATCACGTACATAATAATAATTTAACATATTATAAAAGAAGGAATAATTTCATACATCATGATATTTAATATCAAGGAAATATACCACACATTATTATTTCAATCAAGGAAAAAGATAATAAATCATTAATATCATCTTAGTTACAACCAACAAATAATTATTTCAATCAAGGTGTCAACCAAGTCATTCAACTTTCAATAGTAGACATGCACCAAATACCCAAACCATTTCACTCATGAAACCAACTAATGTATCGAGGAGATTTATAATACCAAGCCCTAAAATAAATTATTTATGTTCAATTCATTCACATCAGAAATTATATAATTGTAAATAACATTCATTATGTACATTATTTATTATCAAGAAACATCAGTATTGATATACAAACATATGGAACATCAATACTTTTTGAATCAATAAATGGGATAACCTGGACATAATAAATGTAGAGAAATATAGTATATGGTTAGAAAAACATATCCTAATTTTAACTAAAATAATTCTATGTTATTTTGACATGGATTAACAACACCTCCATAATAAGAACACTTTTAATAGTGTCACATAAGAAATGTGTTGGAAGATAAATCATCTCTATGACAAGGGTTTATTTGGAAAGAAAATATTGTGATGGATCATTTATATTTTATATGTTTGATTAAAATATTTTAAAATAATTCCAAATTAATATTAAATAAATGTAATCTGTTATTTAAGAAACACATAGGGAAATGTTTATAATCATCAATGGAATACAGTCATGGGAGAGAAAGATGTCTGACCAAAAATAAGAGGTTGGGTTGGTTTCCTTACAACGGGTAAATAATGAGTCAAGAGGGAAATTAAGTAATGATAGGACATGAAAAATTAAAAAAAATGATCATAGGGGAATAAAATGTTTGGTGTTTTTTAATTAAACATAATTAAATTTCCCTATATGTATACTTATTCAATGGAAACCCAAATTTTGAAATTGAGATTGGCGAAAAAACCATTACGGCTTAGATAACATTTTAATCAATAAAATTATAAGAGATATTGCATGAGATTGAAAATAAAATACCATTAATAAAATATAATTCATGGAATAATATAAAAATGGTTATTATAGATATTATTTCAATGAAATTAGGTGAATAGGAAAAAACATATATTAGTGAAAGGAATTTGAGAATGAAAACTCTTCCGGTAATTGTAATATAAGAATCAAGAGATCATAAAAATATTATCATGAAGTGAACATTAAAATATTATGAAAAGAAATTTATTTATTATTATCATAAGAAAGTAGGTTATTTAATGAATCATATAAAATAAATGATGTTACTTAATATCATATAAATCTTAAGGAATTGAAAATAGAGGCAAGTAACCCTTAAAAGTTTTTTATCCTTTAACATGAAATAAAAATAAAGAATGAATATGATATAGCTATTCAAACACCATAAATTACATTAATATGGTAAAATACATACATTATGTTTCCATCAAACCATATCAATGATATCATAATGTATAATAATAAATATGTCTTAAGAAATTACATTTTACACAAAGAACCCCTTACCTTAAATCATAAGTTAGACTAAAGTTAATTAATCTTCTTAAAAAAACTATCTTAATAAGATATTTTAAAGAAAAATTAATTTATATAATATTTTTAAAAAATATATTTATATTTATTCTCTACATTTATATTGTGAAGTTGTTATTGATTTTTAATATCAGGTGTGAGTAATCCTGATTGATTTGAACTACATCTTCGAAGTGGTGGTGTTTTTCATTCTTCTACCAAAGAACATTATTCACATATCATAAATTGTGTTGGAATATATCATTTATTATTATTTATAATTTTATAATTTTATTTTATGTTTATTTTGATTATGATATTTTAAAATGAAATCAACGATGAGAATGTTTGTGTGGTTTTTTAGCAAACGAATGTTAGTATCTTAATTAATTATTTTTCCATAAATTTTACCAATACCTAAAAAAATTAAAAAATTATTTACTTATTTATATCATATATTATCAGTAATTCATTTCCTGAAGTCTTTAATGATATTATTTTATATCTTCATTAAGGTATGTGGTTAGACCAATATAAACATGTTCCTACCATAATTAATGGTTTAATATTGTTATGAAAGTGGTTCATTTTTTAATAATATGACTATTATAGAACAATAATGAAATTAGGTAGATGTTTTCATTGTTTTCAATCATATTTGAAGACATTTTAACAAAAACATTAATAATTTAGATGAAAATTGGGTTATGTTATATCCTGGAGGTTGTAGACTGCAAAAATGCATAGAAAACATTTCTGTTTTTCTTAATGGAAATAAAAAGGTGTGGATAATGATTGATGTATTTGTATAATAACATTAAATATAATAAAATCTTTCATTATATAATTATTGATAGAACCAATTTTTTATAGGATTTTTATGAATAATTGACTAAGGTATAATAAATACTGTCAATGTGAACTTGGGTCTCTCTTGGACATCTACCTCAAAATTGTGAAATTAAGTAAACTGATTGAGACTATAGGCTTATAAACTCAAGAGATAATTATTATAAGAGAAAATTTTAATATTTTTTATTGAAATTTGATGAAATTTGTATGTCTTGATTTCGTGTAAGTTTTGTCAAGTTATACGCGAAGAGAAGGGTAATTTTGGATGTACTCACTACATTTCCAAAATTGGTTGTCACTATTCAGGGTTCAAAGGGTCCAAAAGGGGTATGAAATTGAATTTTTAGTTATATAAGTTCTATAAATCTTCTATAATTAGTTTTTTCACTTTTTATCAAAATATTTCAAGTATTTTTTGATAATATTATTTAATTTCCCAATCTAGATAGTTGTATCACTAAGAGTGTGAAGGATGAATTATTGATCGCTTTTTATTTTATGTTTCCTTACCTAAGAAAAAATGTTCTCCTCTTTTTAAATATTTATTTACCTAATGAAAAAAATTCAAACACACTTCTATATGAAGACAAGAATTTATAAGGATCACCACTCAATAAGAGTAGCTACATCCTTGGTGTGGTTTGGAAATGATCCAATACTACACAATGTACTAGGAAACTATCCTTTTATATGGAATAAAATGAGTAGGATATGCCCTTACACTCATTTAACACTATGATCAATACAATAGTGCATGTTCATTAAGTAGCACCTAATTATGTAAAAATGTTTTTATAACAACCATGTTATTGTGATTCTTGATCAACTTTCAAAAATATAATCTTTTAAAACAAATCTTTACATTCTTACCTAGAAGTTGCAAAGAACTTTTTCTGGACATTACAATAAAACTCAATCTAATACCCCATTCTGATTTACCTAGTCTTATTTCTTAATATAGAAAATATGCAGCCCTTTCAGAATACTAATGAAATTTTTTTGGACCACTTCATCCTCAATCAAGAAATCCTAATAATATTTCAATAGACATGATGAATCATCTCAAAATGATGGCCAAATCAATATTATAATCATCTTAATACATTATTTTATTTCCACTTATTCTTTTATTCAGAAAAATTCTTCAACAAAACTCAACCCAAAACCAATTCTTCTCTAAATAATTCTTTAGTGTATTTCCTTATCTCTCCCATTAATGAACAGTGAAGATGCCAGAAAGTATAATGTACTTTTTCTTTTATATGTTATCTAAATATGGTTTAGGCGGGAGTTCCACTTAACCAAATTTACCTAAATTTCAATTTACCTTAAATTATGAATGGATCATGAATTTATCAAGGCTTCTAAGCTTTACTCGTTTCTTCTCTAACCTTTTTGAATTTTCCCACAAACTTAATCTCTCCTTCATACATTCTTTAAAAACATCTCTCTGATTCTAATTCTTCAGTCTGATTTCCATTATAATCTCCCCCACTATGAGGAAGAAAAATGTAAAACATCAGTTTCTTTATTACGTATCACTACACCAAATGTATAAAGTGAAACATATGTTTTCTCATTAAAATTATCATAAAAAACTATCATTATATTTTTTTTAAATTTTGATGAGGACATCATATTCCTACAAATTTCATCAATCGCTTACAATTCTACTTTTCATCAAAAAGATGAATGGGCATCAACTTCAATATGATATTTCTTGACCCAACTGATGGAAGAACGTGAAAAAATAAAATTACAGTTCTCATTTCTCTTCTGAATATGATACTAATGAAATTTCAGTACTAAAAATTCAACATCTAATGAATATGTAGAAATAAGAAATCTGGTGGAATGGTATTAGTGGATTTATTATTTTCTGAATACCATGCTTATCAAAATAATTCTCTGAGGATTTGAATCTTTTTAATTTTGGTCTGACTAATAACCAAAAACTTCGTTATGGTAATCCTCTTCAGCCTTTAAAAATTATTCATTTCATGACATCATTATGATTATCTTGAGACTGATATTCTTCGACATTATCAACTTTCTTCTTTCACAACCTTCTTCATGTATCATGAAATCCTTCATGATTATGATTACATTGAATATTAGCTTCAGAATCAACTCACTTATAATGAAACTTATTGTTACTTCCCATTTTTCTAGAAACTTTTTTCTTTCCTTTTTAGTCTAAATATCATTTTCCTGAATACAATTTACAACACCTATTTTCTTATAATCATTTTCTCAATATGATAGTCAATACTTCTTATCCCATTTATTTTATTAAGCTAGAATCACAATCTTTACAAATTACTTGTGATTTATGGAAATATAAAAAATAAAAGTGTTATTATATTTTTATTGAAGTCAGGAAGACATGAATTTAGCAACTCATTTGGATCACTTCTTTTATTATAGAACCAATGTGATTTTGAGGAAACTTTTCATCAAGAAAACATAATCCTAATCTTATGGACTTTATTAATCATTAAGATTCTAATATTCTAAATACAATGGTCATTCTTATTTTCCCCAAAAACAAAGTGAGGTGATTTATTTTATTCTTAAACATTCTTGATAACAAAATAAAATACATAAATATGATAGTAGTTCTTGTTAGCTTGGTCCTAAGAAGCTCCCCCTTTGGATTTTTTTTTCAACCAAGTTTAATAAATCATTAAACATTGTATCCTTAAGTTATGGATTACATATCAACAATTCTAATCCTACGTGACCTAACTCATCGTAGGAAGTAATATTTATTGAAAGAAAAACCATGTTGTCCAAAAGTAGTGATTTTGAAATCCTCCTTATCTTTTCTTCCTCAACTCTTCAACTTCCCAAGAATACTAAAAAAATCTTATAACCACTCCAATAAATAGTTAGAATATTTCACACACATACAATTCTAAATACAAAGCTTACCCACAACTCCCCCTTTAAATGTTCTTTTTTAAGGAATTATTTATGAAACTATTATTACCTTTTACAACCCTATCAAAATATAAGATGAGAGAGGGGACAAAAACACATACCATAACCATGATTAGAAAGAGGGTGGAAACCCATGTTTGACCTAAATTTATAAAAATCTTCCTTCGGTAAAGGTTTCGTGAAAATGTCAGAAACTTATTTTGATGTACGAACATACTCCAACATAAATTCATTCTTCTACACAAGCTCCTTGATTAAATGATAATTTATATCATTATTTTTTAAATGAAAATGTTGTATCAAATTCTGGGTGTGTTTGGTTTCACATTGGTTATCACAACCCAAGTGCAAGGGAAGCATCACATATATAAGTAAATCATCCAACTGAGTCTTCATCCATATAAGTTAAATAATGTCTTGAGTAAAAGAATGTTACTCAGATTTTTTCATACTATGATATATTGAATTTTCTTTTTTTTATTCCATCTAACACAATTTTTACATGGAATGAAATGTCCACCGGATGTGGATCTTCTATCATTAGCTTTTCCTACCCAATCAGTATCTGAATACCCAAAAAATCAATAATTTTTGAGGTATCATACATGATTCTAAAATTTTTTGGTCTATTGATGTATCTGAGAATTATTTTTCCAAAAATTAAATCTGATTCTTTAAGATAACTCTATAATCTTTCACATAAGATGACAACATAAACAAGGTCGAGTTTTAAAGAATTCAATTATAAAAATATTTTGATCAACTTTCAAATCACTTTCTAATAAACTTTCTTTTCATCTCTATTAATAGACAACTTTTTTCCACTATTTTTTTTTATGGAAAAAGATTTTGATTTTTCCATGTTGAGCTTCTCAAGAAGTTCATTAATAAACCTTTCTTGAGAAAAAAAATGTGATTATTCTATTGGAAAATTCGTAACCCAATATAGTATTTCTTTTTTCCAAGAATGGAAATATCTAATTAATTTCTCATTTATTCATAAAATCTATTACCATATATTTCATCATTCCCTACAAAGATAATTTCATCAAAATTAAAAATTATTATGATGGAAAACTTCTGACTTTATTTAATGTTAAGATTTCTATCAGCTCTTCACTTCTTGAAACTAATCTTTATTAAGTATCAAACTTATAAAATTATTCCCTTGAAGCTTGTTTCATACCATATAATTATTTCTTAAATATTTACACATAACATTTATCTTTCCCAACCACAAATCCATATGATTTTCAAATGTAAAATTCCTCATCAAGATCGCCATTTTGAAATGATGACTTTACAGCCATTTGAAAACATTGTAACATCTTTGGGGAGTGAAAAAAAGAAACATTATGATTGTTTCTAACCATTCAACCATAGAATAGGTTTCATTCAAATCAACACCTTTAATTTGAAAGTAAAATTACATACTAATATTTTCCTTTTTCTTATCAATCCACCATCATTATTCAACATGTTTATGGAACCCCACTTTGTACCAATAACATTTTTGATATATGGAATAGGTATGATTTCCCATCTATCATTATTTTCTATTTGATACAGATATTCATTCAAGGCCTGAAAACATTCCAGATACCAAAAATATTCTTTCACATTATTTTAATTTACATTTTAATACAAATAAGTATATGTTATTCCATTTTGTGTTGTTATTGTCTAAATTGTTTTATGTAGATCGCTAATAATGTTTTCAGTTTTCACTTGTTTCCTTAGACTGGGTTGAGATTTTCGACATTCATCCTCATCAATGGAAGTAGATAAGTTTTATGCCTCTTCTTCTTGAGTAGGATTACAACTGTCTATATCCTTGTCCGAAATTTTAACAAATCATTCCTCATCCTAATGAACTTCTTTATTAGTCTGAGTCTATTAATCTTCCATCTACCTTTTCAATAACATTAACATCAATAGAATCAAAAATTATACTTATTTATTTTTTGAAACATATGTATCCTCTTCATTCTAGAGAATATCCAAGAAAAATTCCATCCTTTCCTTTTTGCTCAAACTTTCCAAAATTTGGACCTTTCTTCATTATGATACAAGCACTCCCAAAAACTCCTTAATGTTTAAAACTCATAGTTTTATCATAAAAGTTTTCATATGGAATCATATAGAAACATGTATTATGGAGACATTAGTTTTTAATATATATAGAGTAGTAATTGTGGATTTCCACTAATAGTATTGAGAGTGGCCTATATATCATATACATAACACAAGTAATGTGAATAAATTCATCAATGAAAGTGATGAAGTAATTATCTATATTTATGGATTTTTTTCTCATTGGACCAAAAATATTGGAATATATATGTTCTTGGGGTTCCTTTAAAAAATAAAAATTTCTTATGTAATGAGTTTGTAAGGTTTCCCTTCTAAAAAATAGGGCACCATAAATATCTTATTCTTATAAAATCATGAATATCTAGGGAACTATCGTACTTTGGTAACTTTCTCATGTTTCTTTGACAAATGTTTCCCAACCTTTTATTCCTCAAATGATTCTCTCCCACCATACACAAGTAATACAATTTTTGTATTTCACCAACTTGAAATAAATTTCATTTTGTATGTTGTCCTCTTCTAACTATCTTTATATCTTCCTCACTTTTTTTAAAAAATAAATATTTTGGGAAAATAACTTTTTTTCTCTCATAAAAACGTAGTGAAACACTTAGAAGGTTGTGTTTCAACCCATCAACATATAAATATATCATATATTTCAACTTTTTTTTCCCAATGATGGTTGATCCAACACTTTTGATTATCAGGGATTTATCAATTCCAAATGTCATTGTTCATTTTTTAAATATGTAATGTCCCCGAATTTCCATATATATTTTGTAATTATATGGAATTAATTCGAGACCTTGAAATCTGATGGCGTGTGATTTCGAGGCCCGGAGTGCCCAGAAGGATCCGTTGAAGTTTGGTTAAACATTAAATAGCGTGATTAGGAATTTTTTTTTGAAAAAATGGAATAACTCTTAAACGGTTTCCCAAATTAGATATATGAGGGCACAATTGCGCTCAAGATGGTAGGTTTACACTAGGCACAAATTATGTTTAGTCGGCGTGAGACTCCTGTATGAAACCCCAAAAATGGCATAACCGTAAATAAAATAATTAGATAATGTTATTTTATTTTTCAAATGCTTATAACTCACAAACGGTAACTTTGATTAAAAATCAAAGACCATTGCTGAACTCAAGAGGGTATGATCTCTTTAGGTAGATACTAACATTGGCTGGCTCGGGCCACCAGTGAAAGTTAGTTTTTAGCCGTAAATAAAATAATTATACGAAACTTATTTTATTGTAAAATCCATAACATTTAAATAGAAACCCAAATTGGAAATAAGAGAGTACCTTTGGGTTTGTAGGGGCGAGTTTCACTTAGGTATAGCCTAACCTTTACTGGCGTGGGTCAAGGGTGACTATTAATAATTTATTGAACTTCTTTTCAGGTATGTTCAGTAAACGTGTCAGTAGCGTTTTCTAACTTTGGAGTTGTTGCTCGGATTCAATATTTGAGGGCACTGTTGAATCCATATCACCCAGATTCACTTAAGGGAGGATTTACATTGACCGCAGTAGGTCTGGAGAAAAAGTTAGTTTTTGGAACTTTTTAATAGAATAAATAAAATAACATTATTATTTTATTTTTATTTTATTCCTCCAACGGACAAGCGGTAAGGTGGGACCAGTGACGTGTCAAACCAATAATTTTCTTGACCCTCCAATCTAAGTAACAAAAATATTGGGGCAAATTAAGAAGCTTTCTAGTTAAAGAGCCACCATTAAATTCCAACGTCGTTACTTACCCTCCCCCAGTCCTATATATATGGAGTTTGGGGGTGGTACTGGCATTGCTTCACCAAGAAAAAAAAGTGATGAGGGAGCGCCACAACACCAGACCCTTAGAAGATGGATCTGACCCAGTGGGAGGTGATGGTCGACACCGAACCACAAACAAGAAGGCGACATACAACTGGCGTCATTGGGAACCGGTTGCAGGGACAAAGAACCCCAACCCATCTTCAAGCACGGACGTTCTCTGATAGGTTTTTGAGTTAGGGGTTATTTTCTTTTGTGTGTTTTTGATTCCCTCTTCCCCGTTCTTGAAATTATATAAAGTACATGAGTAAGCTGACTGATGGGTTGTCCAGCGATTCATTTGTCTTTGCAAGAGGATTGTTGCGGGGAAACTTTGTGGGATTTATCTTATTGTTTAACTCAATTGATTATTCAACCAATTAATATCCTCAAAAATATGACCTAATGCGGAGGGTGCGGGCCAAACAAACCCAGCCCGAACCCTTCGCTATCTTGCTTTCCATACACTACCATGGAAGACCGTGAGCATGTCGACACATGCCACAAGAGGAAGTTCGCTGCTCGTCAGCCACATTGAATGGAGGAGGCGGCCGACACGATGGCTAGCCATAAGAAGGGAGGCGACATGACCGCCGCGCTGTAGGAGAATGGAAGCCACAAAAAAAATCTGTGGTAGAGGTTGAACCTGCCTTCGGTGGGTTCCGCGATGACAGACTGACACCCACGCGACGCCACAACCTCTCCAACCGAACGACCTTTAGGCCGGCCGGGAATCTAAGAGACCGAGGGGTTACACCCCCCACATCGGACAGAACCGGGCCACCGGCCTCATGTTAGTTTGCTTCCCTCGAAGCCAGACCGCCGCCCTCACGCCGGGCTGCCGCCCTCGGAGCTGGCCACCACCCTTAGAGCAGGCCGCCACCCTTGGACCGGGCCACCGCCCTAGGACCGGGCCACCTCCACAGCAGGTCGTGCCGGCCCATTTATGGCCACCTTATTCAGGAAGGGACACCCTTGTGGTCCACCCCTCTTGTGGGCCAAACCGGACATCGACCCAACCTTTACCGGGTCAGGCTGGGTCGGTCTGACCGGTTTGGACTGGACCAGGGCCTAACCAGGCCCAAAAACACTCAAAGGACCTTATCTTGAGAACCAGATGCCTGTTTGAAAACCCGTCTATGGTGTTGGGAACCTTGGAGTGAGAAAATACTTTTTACCTACTCCATTAGAGTTTTAGAGAAACTTGGAGTTCTGCCGAGTTGGATCGGTCCCGAATCCAACCAGGCCCTCGACACTGAAATGCTAATAATGTACAGACCGGGCATCCGAATGACAGGTCGTCTGTTGCATTGGAACCCTTATGACTTGGTAGATCATCATGTTAATTATTTTTGAGACATTGTGCTGGATGAGGTATGACTAATGGATTGTGGAGCAGTTCTCCCCAGCACACTACATATGGAAGCATCGGACTGGCTGAGACCTGACAACTGCTGACTTTTCTACTAAGAGTGACTCGACTACCGCGATACGTGATGGGGAGGAGTACCTTACCAGAACACAATGGAGTGGGTAGTTCTATGTGACCTAATAGGCCATGGTGGTGAGAGGTCGTGGTACGCGATGGATATGAGTACATTAGCAGACCACGTCTGTGAGGGATGACTCTGTGTGACCCGCCAGACACACGGTACGCGATGGGGAGTAGTACCTCAGCAGTTCAAGGTTAGTGGGAAGCGCCTCAGTGTGATGTGGCAGACCCACTATACTCGACAGGGGAGGTGTTCTCCAGCATTCAAGGCATTCGACGATGTGACTGGGGATGTTACTTGTAACTACCCCTAGAATAAATCATTCTTTGAGTTTTATTTACCTTGTGCTTGTGATAGAGGTTATGCTATGTGGTACTTTACCTATGTGGAACTTTACCTTCGTGGTTTTACACTATGGTGTTTCTTTATGGAATTATAGGATACCTTTGGGGTCTCGGGGTCCCCACTAAGTATCATTATACTCACCCATGCACGGGCTTCCCCCGTACCTTGTTGTGTATTGTGCAGACGACGTACAACAATGATCGAGGCTGAGAGATCCAGGACTGGACAGTGCTCAGAGGTGGACATTCAGCGTGACGTGATGCGGAGGAGATGGGAGGATGTGGAGTAATATGGAGGTGATCTGTACCTACCCTTCAGGTAGGATCCATGGTGGATGATCTAGAAGCTACTTTTCACCTTCCAGTTGTTTTGTACTTTTCAGTTGTACTTTTACTTTTATAGTTGGGCTTGTATTTCAACCCCCTTTTTATTTTTATCACTCTTTTTGTAACACCCCAAGATTTTATGAGATATATTATTTTGATGTCTTCTATTATACACTACACCAAGATTAGATTATTCTATACACAACACCGTATTAGCTTGTATTATACACAACACAAATCTTGGATCGTGTTACACATAATTTAATGTTCGTTTGATAGATGTTATTTTAGGCAACATTGAGTGTATGTATATATATTCAATGTATAAATGAAATATGGTTGGATTCTATTAAACGAAACAACAAATGAATCTTGCACTACACGCAACCCTAACTTGGCTTTCATTACAAACAACTGCGACCTTCCACGACAGCTTGTGTTATACGCAATACCAAGTTTCACTAAACGATATAATATTATAATATTATTATGAACTAGCCGTTATAAATAGTAATACCCAATTTTTAAAATTTTATTTTTCAAAATGGACTTCATTTTTGGATTTGGAATATCGAAATTAGCCTAGGGTGAATATTTGGTATTTTTCTGAAAACTTTCATTTTTTGATGAATAGTGAAAACACTGGGTTACTATTTAAAAAATCGACTTTTTAATTAAATAATTATTTATTTTATTTAAATTTATTTTAGGTAAAAATTGAAACATAATACCTATATAAGTTCAATGTAACTCATTTGAGTTATTTTATAATAATTTTAGATATATAAAAATTTTATTGAACTTTTCACTGTCTTTTACCCACCTCCAAGGAGAATTTGAAAATTTACATAAAACTTAATTTTACCGCTTCTGTGAATGAAATTTCGAAAATCAGATAGACTCAGTTAATATTAAGAAGTAAAATGTGATTTAATAAGATAAAAATAATTTTTGGTGAATAGTAACTTTTTACTTTTATTTACCACGATTAAAAGTAAATTGGGTAATTAAGGGTAAAAATGATATTATTATTACCCTAACACAGGTCCTAATTCTATTCGATAAGTTTAATTCGACTAAAAACAACCTTAGGAATAAAATAATTCCCTTTAGGTCCACTTGGATTAGATTAGGACATTTATTATTATTTTATTTAAAGAAGAGTTAAAATAGTTAAAATCAAAGTTTAATATTTAAAACATTTTTAATATAGAGTTATACCTAAGATAAATTTGACTATAAATATTCATTAGAAAGATAAAACAATTTCCTACCTGATGGTGTTTTATTAATAATTTTTAGACATTATATAATTTAATTTATTTATGACACAATGGTGATGCAGTAATTACCTAAATAATGAAATATTAAAATAAATGATATTATAAATACCCAAATAAATGTAATTGGAGACTTTTTATGAATGAAAATAATTTTATAGGTTAATATGACATGCTAATATTGATTTAATTAATTTGTTTTGGACTCATAATGTTGTTATGATTTTCAAAAAAATCAATTACTAAATAGTGTAAAAATTGATATAAAATAGTTTTTAAAACGAATATTATATTACTAATTGTTATTTTATTCCTAAAAATCTAAGGCTCGGCCAAATGACTTAGATAAATATATATATATTAATAATGAACCACTTGAGGTTCGTTTGGCTAGTTATAGTAAGTTTATTAACCATATAGTGTAAGAAAACAAAAAGACATGGTAAAAGTTGAATTATTTTACTTAGAGTTAAATCTAAATGATAAGGCTAAAATAGTAACCTAAACTTGTATAAAACCTATTGGTTGAAAGTATTTCGACCCATACCCACTTTAAATTCTAAATAAATCAATTTGGAACTATTATAAACCGAATATGACTTTATTATAAAATAATATTTTATGTTTTCCTAAAGGTGCCCCTCTCCTCCCTTATAAAAAAGGAACCCCTTCCCTCTTCACTTCACACCATTTTGAGCCTTGAAGACAATAAAAACCCTGCCCATTTCTCTTATACACTTCCCTAGAAACATTCTGGAGGTTCTGGTCTTCTCAAATGACCAACTATACTTCCTTAATAGGAAGCTTAATGGAGGTGCGTTGAAGAAGAGGTAATCTCTTCTTCCGATTCTCTCAAGTTTCTTTCTTCTTCTACTTCTTCTTCTTTAGTTGTATCATTATAAATTAATAACATCATATTAATTTTATACTGATATGTTATTATAAATATTAAACAACCCTATTTCACCTTCTATCCATCCTATGAAAAACAAAATCACCGCGTGTGCGTACGTACGGAATACCGTCTCCACGCCGTGGTGTAAAATTTTTTCGACCACCACCTTACTTGGATGGGTATAATGGTGTAAATAAATAAATATATATTATTATTGTAAATTTATATTTATTCTGAAATATTATACATACACATCAATACAATTCCATGATCATGTGAATGATATCATCGCTCGTGCGTACGTACGAACTACTGTCTCCACGACGCGATGAGATTCATTCTCCATGTTAACCATTCATGAATGATTATAAAGTATATATAATGAATAATAATGAAATATATGACATAATAATGATACTGGATTTATTTATATGTATTTAATCTACTTAATTCAATTCAATTCAATAAGGAAACAAAAACAGCGTTCTTGCGTACTTACGACCTACTGTCTCCATGAACAGTGTGTTTCATTCCATTTATCGATCAATAATATATAAATGTATATGCTGAATATATATTATATATAAATCATGTTTTAAATTCTGGAATTAAGTATATCAGGATATATGTAATAATATCAAGAACAAAAAGTCCAAACACGTACAATAAATGAAACGATTTTACCCAAATAGCATCTTTTACATCAAATTTACAACAGAATGGGTAATATAAAGTTATAAGTAAACTATATATGATATCATAACAATGAATATTATTCTGTAATAAGTCAATTATATTATTTAAATCATTATATAGGAGGTTCGGATACATATGAAGCATATCAGACATAAGGTAAGGGATAACTATACCAATCTCGCTCTTATCCAAGATTGTTTATTCGTAAGTATTTATTGGGGTTTTTGTTATCATCCATGTCCCTGTTTTCTAAATTTATTTTCATGTATGTTTAATGGCCTTTTACACATTTATTAATTTTACACCATGTTATGAAAGGAATCTTACTTTTTTTACCACATGAGGATCTTTTTGACTTTTCCGACAAAAGTACGAGGATAATGTTATTTTTAACTTAAACGGCGTGAACATATTTATACGGTTTCATAACGTCTCATTTTCCTGAAGCTTACTCTATAAGATTTCATGATTATTTCCAAAAAAACCCTTTTCTTTTAAAATTTCATGGAATTTTTTGAAAGGAAATTTATTTTGAATAAGAAAGGATATTTTCCTCAAGAATTTATTCCAAGTGTTTTATCAAAACAATTTTCCATCTAAGATGACATTATTTCATATGTGTATGTTTAAAGTATAATGTCTCTATGATTTACATGGTTTCACTTTTCTTATGATGAAATGATATCCATTTTTTATGGATTATGTTATTATGGGATGATGTTTATAAAACCCATTTTATACTTTGGGTAATGATGAATGATTTATGTTCATGTTGTGGCACAAGTAAGAATTATTTCATTATGAGATGGGTGGGACCTATATCTTCCTCAAATGCATTGGGTAAATTTTTATATCTCATGAGATAGACATGGCTGGAACGGTAAGTTAATCTGGTTCAGTGTTACAGGATTGAAACGAGGAGTGAACTCGATTCAGAAAGGGACTTTGTCCACTAAGATGGTCATGGATGTAATGCCTTGGCTACTATGGAAATCGTATCATGTGCTTAATGGTTTTCCACAATTACATGATTTATTCCAATGCTATTTTATCATGATTGATGTTCCTTTATGATATATGCCTTACATACATCCAAGATTTATGTCTTTGCTTCAGATCTTGATGTTTAGATTTTATGTTAAAGTTTTTCCATTCAAATGTTTATGGATTGTTTTATGTTCTCTATGTTTTCCCTTGATGATCATTTGAGCTCACCCTTTTTTATGTTTTCTTTTCCCCAGGATATAAAGAAATGTTTTAGGTAAGAAAACCAAAAGGAGAAGATCTTTATGGGAGATGTTGAAGTTCTTTCACCATGATTAGAAGATTATGTTCCGAGTTTCCAAAGACACTAAACTAATACGGTATTTGGGCGTCTCTTTTTGTCATATATTAAGTATTCCAAGAAAGTAATGTAATGTCCATGTACGTCAAGATTTGCGTCTCTACAGTTGGTATCAGAGCGAAGGTTTAGTTAACCTTTGGAAAATAAGAAGCGAAAACTTTAGTGAAATCCCTAGAAATATTTCTACGGTATGTCTAGGGATGTCCCTAAGGAGATGTATATGTATAGGTTATAGTCCTAGAATTAAGGTAACAATCTTAGAATTTAACCTAATATGTTAGATATTGACGATACTCCCCCTTTATTATGTTGTTTTCCCTAGAATGATTTTTCCCTCTCACACTATTATTTTTGGGTTTTAGAAAATGGATGGAAATAGGAAGATTCATGATAATGGAGGATATGATGGAAAATGGAATGATATTCTTCATGAGAAACTAAATGAAATGGGATTTGGAAGTCCAAACATTTTTGTTATGCCTAATCATCAATCCCATAATATTATCAATAAGCTCAACTTTGGTAAGTTTCCTGACTTAGCTAATAAGAGAGAGATGGAGTTTCATGATGATCATAGAGGAAAGAAATTTCAATTTCCATCATGTAAATCATGTGGGAAGAGGCATCAGGGAGAATGTTTCAAAGGAATAGGAATATGCTTTGGGTGTGGAAAAGAAGGACACAAAGCCATTAATTTTAAAGGAAAAGGTTCAGTTAACACCATGGAAAAGGATAATGGTATTGCTAAGATGTCAACAATGGTTAAATGTTTTAAATGTTGAGTGTATGGAAATTATTCAAACCAATTACCTAAGGTAAAATCTCATGAAGATAATCAACATGGTCGTATGGGTAGTATTTATGTTGATGATGATGAAGAGACTAAAAATGATATATGAGATGAAAGAAATGAAGAAGCTCAGTCAGTGGTTTAAGAAGGTAGTAGAATGATTTATGTTTATCAAGAGTTATTTTGTATAGGTAATTTAATGGTACTATGGAATAAAGACACATCTAAGGATTGTTACACTATTGTTTTTCCTAAAGTATTTGAAAGTATATGTTGAATGGTACTGATAACCATGAAAGTTTAATTCATATATTTTTGGAAATTAGATGATATGCACATAATGAAGGGATTAAGAGAAAATGAGATGTTTTATAGTATTGATGAGCTCATGGATGATATAAGGACAATGTGATATCATGGTTTGAGTATATAAAAATTTTGGGATTTGGGTATGTGGAAAGAGTTAACTTTTGACAGCATTCTTGTTCTCACTAAGGTTCAATGGGTATTCATTTTTCAAAGAATACATGATTAAGGTATTCACATGTTTGTAATGTGAACAACAATATATATCTTATATGGGGGATAAATGATGGTATTCACATGCTTTGTTGATGAAATTTCTAGTAAAAACTTTCTTTATACTCTAATATTGGACAAAAGTATTTTCGATAAGCTTAAAGGTTGGGATGGATTAAGTTGGACATCAGATAAAATTGTTTAAGGGTATAACTTTTTTCAATATTATTTATGGAATGTTATAATAGTGTAGTTTTAGAAAAAAGACAACTTACAGGATGGGCAACAACCCGTCACGTCGGACAAGGCTATGGGAATCGAACCCACAACTGAAGTGTGACAGACCTTTATCGCATACCACTGGCCTACAAGAAGTCCCTGGTTAGTAGAAACTAGCTTTATTTTATTAATCGGTATGATAGATGAAGCATAAGTCCATTGTTGGAATCATATATGATTAATCTCACCATAGATGGACTTATGTATATTTAATAACTTATGCTAATCTTTTTGTGATAGAAACAGATGAGATGACTTATCATTCTATCGCATGATCTTCTAACACTTCATGAATGAAAAATTCAGCTTTGTTTCTTTAAATAGAGATGAAGTGGAAATTGTTCATGGAATGACCAATAATGATATTACACTAAAATCAAGTGAGTATTTCTCCTTATGTAAAAGTTCATCAATGTTAGGGAAATGATCTTGGAAACCAAAAATTTTGTTCTAGTACTCTCATATCTGATGAATCAGATGGTACATTAGATCATCACAAATTTATGGCTTGTGACTCTTGGATTTTTCATAGCCCTGTTCTCTACCACTCTCCATCAGAACTTGACAGTTAGATTTCTCTTCCATATCCATATTTTCACCTATGATCTCTTATGTGGGAACCCAAGTGATTAGTTACTTTGGGTATCCATTTTGTTTCTAACGTTAATTTTTTAAAAGTAAGTTTTAGTATTCCTTTTCACGATGTGGGTTTCTATGAAAGAAACTTTCAAGTAGAAAACCATTTATAACCCTGACGAATTTCGAGGGAGAAATTCATTTTAAGGGGGGTATAATGTAACACCCCGAGATTTTATGAGATATATTATTTTGATGTCTTCGATTATACACTACACAAAGATTAGCTTGTTCTATACGCAACACCGTATTAGCTTGCAGTATACACAACACTAATCTTGGATCGTGTTACACACAATTTCAAGTTCGTTTGATAGAAGTTATTTTACGCAAACTTGAGTGTATATATATATATATATTCAATTTATAAATTAAATATGGTTGGATTATATTATACACAAGAACAAATGATTCTTTCACTACACGTAACCCCGACTTGGCTTTCATTACACGCAACCGTGACCTTCCACGATAGCGTGTGTTATACGCAATACCAAGTTTCACTAAACAAGATATTATTATAATATTATTATGAACTAGACGTTATGAATAGTAATACCCACTTTTTCATATTTTTTTTTTCAAAATGGACTTCATTTTGGGATTCGGAATATCAAAATTATCCTAGGGTGAATTTTTGGTATTTTTCTGTAAATTTTCAATTTTTGATGAATAGTGAAAACACTAGGTTACTTTTTATAAAAACCGACTTTTTATTTAAATAATTATTTATTTTATTTAAATTTATTTTAGATAAAAATTGATACAAAATACCTAAATAAGTTCAATGTAATTCATTGGAGTCATTTTATAATAATTTTAGATATATGAAAATTTTATTGAACTTTTCACCGTCTTTTACCCACCTCCTTGGAGAATTTGAAAATTTACATAAAACTTTATTTTACCACTTCTGTGAGTAGAATTTCGAATATCTGAGAGAAAAAGTTATTATCAAGGAGTAAAATGTGGTTCAATAAGATAAAAATTATTTTTGGTGAATAGTAACTTTTTGCTTTTATTTACCACGGTTAAAAGTAAAAAGTGTAATTAAGAGTAAAAATGATATTATTATTACCCTAACACAAGTCCTAATTCTATTGGATAAGTGTAATTCGACCAAAAAACTTTAGGAATAAAATATTACCCTTTAGGTCGACTTGGATTAGATTAGGACATTTATTATTATTTTATTTATAGAAGAGTTAAAATAGTTAAAATCAAAGTTTAATAACTAAAATATTTTTAATATAGGGTTATACATAAGATAAATTCGACTATAAATATTCATTAGAAAGATAAAAAGATTTCATAACTAATTTTATTTTATTTATAATTTTTAGACATTAAATAATATAATTTATTTATGACACAATGGTGATGCAGTAATTACCTAAATAATGAAATATTGAAATAAATGATATCATAATTACCAAAATAAATGTAATTTGAGACTTTTTATGAATTAAAAAAATTTTATAGGTTAATATGACACGTTATTATTGATTTAATTAACTTTTTTTGAACTAATAATTATGTTATAATTTTAACAAAAATCAATTACCAAATAGTGTCAAAATTGACATAAAATAGTTTTTAAAATAAATATTATATTATTAATTGTTATTTTATTCCTAAAAATATAATGTTCTGTCAAATCACTTAGATAAGGATATATATATTAATAATGAACCACTAGGGGTTATTTTGGATTTTAATAGTAAGTTTATTAACCATATAGTGTAAGAAAACAAAAATACACGGTAAAAGTTAAATTATTTAACTTAGAGTTAAATCTAAATGATAAGGATAAAATAGTAACCTAAACTTGTCTAAAACCTATTGGTTGAAAGTATTTAGACCCATCCCCAATTTATCTTATAAATAAATCAATTTGTAACTATTATAAACCGAATATGACTTTATTATAAAATAATATTTTATGTTTTTCCAAAGGTGCCCCTCTCCTCCCTTATAAAAAGGGCACCCATTATTTCTTCTCTTCACACCCTTTTGAGCCTTGAAGCTCGGCCAAACCCTGCCCATTTCTCTTCTCCACTTCCCTAGAAACATTCTGGAGGTTTTGGTCTTCTCAAAAGACCAACTCTACTTCCATAAGAAGAAGCTTAAAGGAGGTGCGTCGAAGAAGAGGTAATCTCTTCTTCCGATTCTCTCGAGTTTTTTTCTTCTTCTAATTATTCTTCTTTAGTTTTCGTATTATAAAGTAATAAAATAAATATTAATTATATATTGATATGTTTTTATAAATATGAAACAACTCTATTTCACCTTTTATCCATCTTACGGAAAATGAAATCACCATGCGTATGTACGTATGTAATACCGTCTCCACGCCGTGGTGTAATCTGTTTTCAACCACCACATTACTTGGATGGTTATAATGGTGTAAATAAATAACTATATATGATTATTGTAAAGTGATATTGATTCTAAAATATTATACATACACTTCAATACAATTCCATGATCATGGTAATGATATCATCGCTCGTGCGTACGTACGAACTACCGTCTCCACGACGCGATGAGATTCATTCTCCATGTTAACCATTCATGAATGTTTATAAAGTATATATAATGAATAATAATGAAATATATGACATAATAATGATACTGGATTTAGGTATATGTATGTCATCTACTTAATTCCATTCAATTCAATAAGGAAACAAAAACAGCGTTCATGCGTATGTACAGCCTACCGTCACCAGGAACGGTGTATTTAATTCCATTTATCGATCTATCATATATATATATATGTATATTCTGAATATATATAATATATAAATCATGTTTTGCATTCTATAATTAAGTAAATCAGGATATATGTAATAATATCAAGAACAAGTCAAAACACGTACAATAAATGAAACAATTTTACCCAAATCGCTGCTTTTACCACGAATTTACAAATGAACGGGTAATATAAAGTCATAATTAAACTATATATGATATCATAAAAAAGAATATTATTATGTAATAAGTCAATGAAATTATTTAAATCATTATACAGGAGATTTATATCCATACAAATCATATCAGACATAAGGTAAGGGATAACTATTCCAATATCGCTCTTATCCGAGATTGTTTATTCGTAAGTATTTACTGGGGTTTTTATTATCATCCATGTACCTGTTTTCTAAAATTTGTTTCATGTATTTTTAATGGTTTTTTACCCATTTTTTAATTTTAACACAAGTTATTAAAGGAATCATATATTTTTTTACCACATGAGGAACTTCTTGACTTTTCCGACAAAAGTACGAGGAGAATGTTATTTTTAACTTATACGATGTGAACGGATTTTTACGGTTTCATAATGCCTCATTTTCTTGAATATTCCTCTACTATATTGCATGATTATTTTCAAAAAATCCATTTTCTTTTAAAATTTCATGTCATTTTGTGAAAAGAAAATGATTTTGAATAAGAAAGGATATTTTCCTCAAGATTTTATTTCAAGTGTTTTATCAAAACCATTTTCCATCTAAGATGACATTATTTCATATGTGTATGTTTCAAGTATAATATCTCTATGATTTACATGGTTTAAATTTTCTTATGATGAAATGATATCCTTTTTTTTGTATGGATAATGTTATTATGTGATGATGTTTATGAAACAAATTTTATACTTTGCGTAATGATGAATGGTTTATGTTCATGTTGTGGCACAAGTACGAATGATTTCTTTATGAGAAGGATGTGACCTATATCTCCCTCCAATGCATTGGGTAAAGATTTATATCTCATGAGATAGACATGGTTGGAATGGTAAGTTAATCCGGTTTAGTGTTACCAGACTGAAACGAGGAGTGAAATCGATTCAGAAAGGGGCTTTGTCCACTAAGATGGTCATGGCAGTAATGCCTTGGCTACTATGGAAATAATATCATGTCCTTATTGGTTTTCCACAATTACATGCTTTATTCCCATGTATATTATCATGACTGGTGTTCCTTTATGATATATGCCTTACGTACTTCCAAGATTTATGTCTTTGCTCAAAATTTTGATGTTTAGATTTTATGTTCAAGTATTTGCATTCAAATGTTTATGGATTGATTTATGTTCTCTATGCTTTCCCTTACTGAGCATTTGAGCTCACCCTTTTTTATGTTTTCTTTTCCCCGGGATATAAAGAAAGGGTTTAGGTAAGAAAACCAAAAGGGGAAGATCTTTGTGGGAGATGTTGAAGATCTTTCACCATGATTAGAAGATTACGTTCTGAGTTTACAAAGACACTAAACTAATACAGTATTTGGGCATCTGTTATTTTCATGTATTAAGTATTCTGAAAAATTAATGTAATGTCCATGTACGTCAAGCTTTGGGTCTCTACACTTTTACTACAGCAGTTTATTTAACAGTTGCTTCTTGTTGTGTTCTCAGACCATTTGTTTGTATAGGTTTAAAAGAAAATACCTTCCTGTTTTAGGTAATATGCCTTTCGATGCTAGTCACCAGCCCTTGGTCTATGGAAGGCGGGCTTGGGGTTGTCACAGCACGGGCCCCAGGGGACGAGTCATGACAAAGTGGTATTATAGGAGTTCAGCTCTATAGAAGAACTAGTACTTTGATCTTTACTATGTGGAAATAGTGCTAAGTGTTATGAGTGTGGTTTTCAGTTTGGGGAGTCCAGTGTTAGTGTGGAGGCTGACATTACCATACACAAAGACCCTGGGTTCATATTTTTGACTCAGCACACAAAAACATTGATTACGTGTGTTTTAAAAAGTTTTTCTTTTGAATTCTTTGGAGAAACTCGCCCGGTATAACTTAATGAGTGTGGCACACCTGTTTCCTTTCAGGATGCCTCTACAAAATAGCCCCCTAGGTTTCCTGAGAGAGTACGCAATGACGGCCCACCGAGCATTGAAACCTCAGTGAAGGGCCCCCTTACGGCATTGGTACCTTAGAGTGGTCTACCAGCAGCACCACTGCCCATTGTACAACCATTTCCACCAGCCCCACCAGTAGAGGGTGTACACAGACTGAGCACGTTGCACGAGTTCTAGCAGTAGAGGCGTCTAAGGTTCTACAGAGAGATGGACTAGCAGGTGGCTGAGGACTAGATGGAGGCTGTGGCTAGGGTTTTTCTCCTAGTTGAGACCCCAGTAGAGTAGATGGTGAACTTATATTCTAGTATTTTCTAGTGAGTAACCATGGGGATGGTCCGCATAGTGATGAGGATTCAGTATGTGGAATGTTTCCTAAGATAGTACCTTCGGGTAGTGTGTCCGCTATAGCATTTCCCATTGGTCATCAATTACAACCTGAGGTACCGATAGAGGACACATATAGGCTTTGTGCCTTACACATGTTTCAGCATCAGATACCCCTCAGGTTTCAAGGTGAACCCGACTCACAGATGGCTAAGGACTGGCTTGAGGAGGTGGATGAGAGTTCCCTAAAGCTTCTATAGCTTCAGCAAGATGACATGTCGGTATCTGAGTATTCATCGAGGCATACTGACCATCCTAGTTACTTGATGAATGCAGTATGATCAGTGCTTCAGGGCTTGGACCTCCGAGTGAGGTGTGTTTAGGGACATCAAATCCATTACTAATCTTCTATGCATTCCTACTTATGTTAGCGTTCTAGATAGAACCTTTATAGTGGAATGTTCTTTGGCTGAGCGAATACAGCTAGTGAATGTTAGAAGTATGAATGAAGGAATCTGACACCAGTCTCAGAGACTTGGGTGTGTAAAATTTTTCAAGATGAGGAAGTGATAGGGATAGATTAATGTGCAGGGTAGCAGACGTGGAAGTGGATCTAGGAGAGTAGCATGAGGTGGTATACATTTCGAAATGTTACAAGCAACACCTCAATGTGGTCCCCACCAGGCTCAGGGAGCTGGAGGACAGAGGAAGGGAGTAGCTTCATGCGGTCAAGGAGTGTAACCCATGGACTCCAATAATGATTAAAGGTACGTTCTGTGTCTACTACTAGCTACCGTATCAATAGACATATGTACCAATCATTCCTTCCTTCCATGAATCTTGTACAAGTCCTAGAGTTTCCAGTTAAACTATTGACTTAACTCTCACATCTGGAAATACCTGGGAAGAGACTCGATAATCACACATATGCCGACGATGAGATCTGACCCTTGAGGTGAGAGTTTTGGTTGGAACCTCTTGGTGGTAGCGTCGAGGCCTTACGACATTAGTTTGGGTATGGATTGGGAATCCACAGTTCATACTCAGATTGATTGTATTAGGAAAAAAGGTTGTGGTTTATCTACAACATGGGAATGAGGTTTTACTTGTTCATCGAAAAAGTAATCTCGGACAGAACAAGATAAAATCATGCATATGAGGGTGCATCTGATCACTCTTGATTCGGCCAAACATAACCTTGTGGTAGTAGAAGTTTGAGTGTTCTATTCCAAATAGGAGTGGCAGAGCATAGATACATCTTTTAAAAATATGTTTCTAGGATTACCTCCCCAAAGGGAGAGGTACTTCTACTTTGGATAGGTACTACCGAAGATTCGTACCCGACTTCTCTAGGGTAGCGTCACACTTCTCAACTTTGAAAAAAAGGGATCCTTTCCTATGGATAGAGAAGTGTCATTAGTGCTTTCAGTTGCTGATACATTGACTGACAAGTAGAACTACACTACCCATGACCTGGAGTTAGCAGCAGTGGTCTATGTGCAGACGATGTGGTGGCACTACTTGATGGGTGAACGATTTACTTTTTACTTTGATCACAAGAGCCTCAGGTATATCTTCTCACAGAAGGACCTGAACCTAAGACAGTGATGATGGCTAGAGTTACTCAAGGACTATGACTTTGAGATAGTCTAAACTCCTTGGACGGGGAACATTGAAGCAGTTGCACTCAGTAGGAGGTATGGTGTACAACTGCTGAGTGAGGCGTCAGAGTAGCTAGTATCACTATAGATATCCTTCGTGGCTAAAGATGGAGCATCTATCTCTAGTTTATGACTGTCACTCCCCCAATTCTTCAGAAAATTCATGGGGGGCACAGCTTGAGACATTGACTATGAGGCCCTACATGCTCATATATCCTCAGGACGGTCTCCAGAATGATTTTCTAAAGGTGGGGAGAAGCTCATCCACTTCAGAGGGTGCACCATGGTACTAGTGATGCTTCAAAAAGAGGTGTTGAGGAAGATCCATACATCCCCTTTAATGGTACATCCTAGAGTGGTGAAGATTTGCAAGGACCTCCAGCATTAGTACTGATGGATTAGGACGAAGAAAACAGTGGCAGAGTTTGTATCACGATGACTCACTTGTTATCAAGTGAAAACTACTCAAAGCTGGAAGAAGTCTTCTGCCGATGGGAGGAGGGAGACCTTTTATTCCTACAGGTTGCACCTTGATGAGGTTTGTGGTGATTTTATTAAGGCGACAAGATATCTCTGAGTTTCATCAGACCTTTCTAGATTCTCAATAGAGTGGGCGAGGTGGTGTACTATTTATCTCTTTCCCCACAGATGCAACAAGTGCATAATGTTTTCCATGTGTCATAGATCAGGAGATGCGTGCATGATCCATCATACATTATCAACTAGATATAGTTGTACTTTGAAAATGGGGTGAATTTTATGGAGTTTCCGATGGAGTTAGAGGATTGACAGGATCAGGTCCTTCATGGGCAGTTGATACCTCTGGTGTACATTCGTTGGTAGCATGAGAACCTCTAGGAGAGAACATGGGAGAGGGAGTCTCAGATTCATGCTCAATACCCCCATTTGTTTCCATAGTTTTTGTTTCTGGATTTTGGGGATGAAAAACCCTAAAGTAGAGAGAATTTAATGTCCCAGAATTCCCATATTTTTTTTAATTATATGGAATTATTTCAAGACTGTAAAATCTGACGGCGTGTGATTCCGAGGCCCAGAGTGCCTGGAATGATTCGTCAAAGTTTGGTTAAACATTAAATTGCACGTGTAAGCAGTTTTCCTAAAAAAGTGGAATAACTCTTAAAAAGTTGCTCGAATAAAAAATCTGAGGTCACTGTTGTTCTCAGAATGGCACTTTTACCCTAGGTGTGACATAATTTTAGTCAGCGTGAGCCTCCTGTGAGAAAACCTGAAATGGAATAATAGTAAATAAAATAAATAAATAAAGTTATTTTATTTTTCAAATGCTTATAACTCATGAACGGTGACTCAAATTAAATATATGAGACCACTGCTGAACTCATGAAGGTGTGCTCTCATTAGGCATTAACAAACATTGGCCGGCGTGGGCCACCAGTAAAAGTTATTTTTTGGCCGTAAATAATATAATTTAGTGAAAATTATTTTATTCTAAAATCCATAACTTTTAAATGGCAACTTGGATTGGGAATCCAAGAGTACAGCTGGATTCGTTGGGGCATGTTTCACTTAGGTAGATACTAATATCGACCTGCGTGGGTTGAAGGTGACTTTTAATAATTTACTAATCATTTTTTTGAGTATGTTCAGTGAACCCGCTAGCGGTGTTTTCTAACATTTGAACCATTTCTTGGATTAAAAATCTGAGGGCACTATTAAATCCACAATGTCGAGATTTTCTTAAGGGAGGATTCACTTCGACCGTAGTAGGTCTAATGAAAAAAGTTGGTTTTTGGAACTTTTTAATAGAATAAATAAAATAACTTTATTATTTTATTTTTGTTATATTCCTCCAATGGACAAGTGGTAAGGTGGGAACAATGATGTTTCAAGAAAATAAATGGCTTGACCCTCCAATCTAGTTAACACCAATGTTGGGGGAAATTAGGAAGCTTCATAATTAAAGTGACACCATGAAATTTCAACGTTGTTACTTACCGTCCCCCTCTCATATATATATGGAGCTTGGGGGGGGGTGCACTGACATGACATAACCAAGAAATGAAGTGCTGATGGAGCGACATGACGCCCGACCCTTAGAAGACGGAGTCGGCCCAATGGGAGATGATGGACGACACTGAACCACGAAATAGAAGGCAACTTACGAGGGGCACCATTGGGAACCAGTTGCAGGGACGAAGAATGTCAACCCACCTTCAAGAGTAGATTCTCTCCAAGAGGCATTTGAGGTAGGGGTTATTTTTGTTTGTGCGTTATTTATTCCCTCTTCCCCATTCTTGATATTATACAAAGAACGTGGGTCAATTGACTAATGTGATAACATGCGATTAATTCGTCTTTGTGGGAGGATTGTTGAGAGGAATATTTTTGGGGTTTATCTTTTTGTTTAATTCAATAGATTATTCAACCCATTAATATCATCCATAATACGAGATAACACGAGGGGTGCAGGCCTAACGAACCCGGCCCAAACCCTCTACTATCATGCTTTCCTTATTCCACCTCGGAAGATAGTGAGCATGTAGATGCACGCCGCAAGAGGAATGTTGTGGCTCATCAACTGCGGAAAACGGAGGAGGAAACCAACATGACAACTGGAAAGGGGAAAGGAGGCGGCGCAACCACATCGCTGTTGGTGGATCGAAGCCTCGGACAAAGATGCAGCAGAGGCTAAACCCGCCTTCGCTAGGTTCCATGGCGACTGAGTTGCACTTACACGATGCCACCACCTTGCCAACCGAACGGTCTTCATGTGGGACAAGAATCCAGGAGACTGGGGGGTTACACACCCCCACGTCGGACCGAACCCGGCCGCCACCCTCACATCGGGCCATCACCCTCAGAGCTAGCCGCCACACTCGGAGCTGGGTCACCGTTCTCACATTGGATACCGCCCTCAGAGCAGGTCCCCGCCCTCAAAGTCGGGTCGCCACCCTCACGCCAGGCCGCCTCCCTCAAAGTAGGCCACCTCCCTCAAATCGGGCCATTGCCCCAGCGGGCTGTCGCCCCCAGACCAGACTGTCGCCCCACTTGGGTTGGGCCACCCCTTTGCTGCCACCCTCTTGGGGTCGGGCTGCCCTTTCGGGATGGACCGAACATAGGCTCAGTGGGCCAATTCCACCGCAGCCTAGAAACACCCAAAGGACCGTTTCCTCACGGAGGAGGTAGTACAACAAATGAACGAATGGCCTTTTCATTTATCTTAATTGGAAAGAGAAAAGTTTTTTACTGATTGTTGACATAGAATAAAAAAATTAAGTACAAGTAATACTAATTTAATTATATTAAGGTGTCTATAAAACACTTTCAACTGAATGATTACGTTGAATCTACTATGGATTAAGAAATACGCACACTGAAAACTTGGGATTTCACTTGTAAATAACATTGGAAATAGAATTCATATGCTAACATATTAGGACCAGGGGATTATTAAATAGAGAATATATTTCATTTTAAAAAACATATCATTGTTTAAATATCCAAATTTAAGGAATCACGTATCATTTATTAGTGTAAGTCTTCCCTTATTACAACTGAAGAGAAGGGTAATTTTGGAAGTACACATTATATTTCAATAATGGTACATCACTATTCAAGGGTCAGAGGCTCCAAAAGTGAGAAATAATGGAATTTGTTGTGACATAAGGTCAAAAAATATTCTAATATTAATTTTTACACTTTGTTTATAGATTTTTTTATCCTTTTACAACTAGATTTTTACACATTACCATTTTGGTTTTTACCTTGGTAACTAGATTTTACCAAAGTAATTCATATTTTATTAAATATATAAGTTAAAAAAATATTATCAAATACTAATATTATATCCCTAAATTTAATCTCTATATAATCTAATTTGACTTAAAATTAAGATAAAATTTACTTTTAAATTAAAACAATTAATACATAGGAAACAATTTTTCTAGAAAAAATGTTATTTTCACCATTAGTTTTGTCAATATTATTTAGTATTGATTATCAATTGAATGAGTGATAAAATATTTATATATATGTTTTTACTAATTATATTTTAATATATTAACTTATTTTATTGGATAAAATATAAATTATTTTAATAATAAAATTATTTAAAAATAACAGTTTTACAACAATCATAGTCATTAACATTAATCCAAGTAATAATATTTTTGTGTTTAAAAATAAAATTAACCTTTTACATAATACTAAACAAATATATAAAATATGAAATAAATTTTATAATATTTAATTTTTATAAGAGATGTAAACTAATTTTTTTGAATCTATGTAATTAAAAATAAATTGGTAGTAAATTATTACATAAGTTTCCAAAATGATAATCATTGGTATTTTAAATTCAACAAGGTATTCCAAATGATTTAATTAGCTCATTTAGTATATTTATTATCTAATAAAAGTTTTATGCATTTTTAAGAAATGCATTATCCATGATAAAGTTATAATCCTGAAAATATTAGTAAAAATGGTATTTTTTTACTATTCACCTAAAAAAACTATTTCATAAAAGACCCAAAAATTCGTCCAACTATATTTTTGATGTTTTTAATGAAAAGAAGAATTTAATTTTTTTAAATTTAAATTTTAATATTTTGGAATTTAGTTCTTAAATTTAAAAATAAAAATATATTGAAAGATTTTTAATTGGAAAATATCTTTTTAAAATACTAATTGTTCATATTCTTATTCCATATTAATTATTGATAAATTTTGGGTCAACATATTATTCATTTAAATATTATATTTTATCCATAATATATTTATTTTTATAAAATTAATAGAATAAATTTTATTTTAAAAATGGTTATATGTTAAATCATAAATTAGTATTATTAGTTTTTTAGCTACACTAAATGAATTTTATCTATGTATCACTATTAATAATGATTATTATTTTAATTGCTATATGTATTATATAATTCGGTTACCTATATTTTTACCCACTAATTATAAGACTAAATTTTAATGTTTATATATTTTTATGTGGTTCCTTGTGGTTTGATGGTGTGTCCAAAGAAAGATATCAAATACATTATGTTTTAAAGTAAAATATAATTTAAAATCATGGGTTGTTATAGAAGCCCTTGTGTAACACCCTGAGGTTTCATGAATTTTTTTCAAATTAATTTAAATTATTTAATATCTTATATTAATTTTATCACCATGTTAATCTTTCTTTATGCACAACACTGGGTAAGCATGGATTACACACAATAATGTGTTTTAACAAAACCATTATATATTATTGATAATATTATTTAAATGTGATTGTAATAATCTAGTCAATAAACACAATAACATGAATAATAATAACCCATTTTTAAATATTATATATAACATTTTTTATAAAAAACATTTTATTAATAAAATACATATTTTTTGGTAAAGTATTTATTGATTTCAAAAATTCTATTTTCTTAAAAAAATTCCTTTTTGTGAATAATAATAAAATTAATTTTGGAAAATTATATAAAATTAGTCTTATAAATAAAATTCAATTTTTAACTCGTAATGTCAAAATTACCTTGTAATTAATTTTTTTTATTTTCTGAAAAGATTCATTTTTTCATGAAGAGTAAAAAATACTAAATTTTTATTAAAATATTTCCTTTCATTTAATTTATTTATAAAATTAATTTATATTTTTATTTGGTTTTAAAGTATAATTTTTAAAAAATTTCATCTATTAAAAACAATTTTGGTCATTAGAATCAACTTCATATTGTAATTTTGTATAAATACTTTGTAATGTTTTTAATAATTTTGCTTTAAAACCCCTCTTTCACGTCACTTCTACAAGAATGATATTAAATTATCTTATACCACTTCTGTGAATGTAATTTGGACAAATAGATTCCATATTTGGAATGATAAATATTTATAATGTCTAATAAGTACAAAATATTTTTATAAGTAAATTAATAGTAAAAATATTAAAGATTAATTATCACACCTAAGGTAAATATTGATTTACCATGGGGTTAAACTATAAAGATAAGGGTTGAAATGAATTAAAAACATCTCTAAACCCCATTTTTTAGTAATATATAGACCCTATTGACCATATTATAAATTTTAATTAGTTCTGGGAAACTTTTTTATGAAAGTGTCATATATAATATTTTAAGTAAAGAAAAAGATAAAAAGGGAACCTTACTTGTCTTTATTATCTATAACGCTTCAGGAGGGGGAAAACATATTATAGGTTATAAATATCCATTTGAAATAAAAATTACTCTTCTTATCCTTATAATTTATTTTTTAATTTTTTTATATGAAATACTTAATTTAAATTCTTTATAAAATCCAATTAAATTATTATTTAGTTAACTATGAAATAAAATAAATGATAGAAAAAATATTTAATGTGATGTAAATTGAATGAGTTATTATGTTACATTATTTTTTAGATGAAATTTTTATGTAACATAAGAGTGAACAAATAGTTTATAATTCAATCATTGTCTTAATATTTTCAAAATCAAATTTAAATTAATAATTCCAAAATTGACATTAATGTTATTTTACGATAATTTATATTGTCTAAATGATTAAAAATTACAAAAAACCATATATTTTTATATGTGATTTTTAAATGATAATAAATATAAAATATTTTTCATTCATGTTCCAATCAATATTTTATAATGATTATATTTATTGATAAATAGTAATAAAAATATTTTAGTTTGGTTGAGTTTAAAATGATATTTTCCAATGTTACATGCACTTGTGTTAAATTAAGATTTCCAAACACATAAATTTTTTATTTTTTTTATTTTGATTTCCTATTTATAATCCGCGTAAAAAAATGATCTGGTAAGGATAATTATATTTTAGTATTAAAAGATAAATTACCAAGGTTAGAAAGACAAGTTAGCATAGAAAAAAAAATCAAAACTGTAAAAATAACCAAAATTACAAGTTAAAGAACAAAATGATCAAAACATGTGTTTTATTATATTGTGGAGGTGTATATAGACTATATCATCCCTCTACACTATTAATTATTAATTTTGGATCCAAATTAGGTAATATTTACCTCAAGATAGAGAATAATTTTGGGTATTTACAAATATTTCACTCTTCCTAGGCTATAAAAGAACACACATTCTCCTCACTTATTAAAACCACTCAAGTCATTTTTCTTGATCAAACACTTTCTAAATAACTTTTAAACTCCCCCAACCACATATTATAAGTCTTATTTTTGGCCTAATGAAACACTAGAAATTCCTTTTGTCATATCCTAAGTAAGATACCTAAATAATATTAGGTTTGAACGTGTATAATGGAATGAAGGACTTAAGGTACTAGATTTCCTCCTCACCTTTATTTTTCCATTAGAAATGTTCCATTTTTACCTCAAGATTATTTTATATGGTATATATACTACCCATGAATTTATTTTATGATTCATATAAATAAAATTATTGGTATATAAATATCCATTTAGGATCTCTCTTTCCTAAGGATTACAATTAAAAAGTTACCAACTTCATAAGTAATTTTTGTCTTAATTTTCCTTATTTGAGACTCATGTCATGTTATAAACCTATATTATTTTATGAAGTGTATATATATCCCCATTTACATGTAATATCCTGGATTTATTTTTTTTGTAATTTTTATGTTTAATTTCATGTTATTTTTTATGTGGATTGAAAATAAATGTTACCAAAGTGGAAATAGTTTATGTTACAATGTCATCATTTGTAAGGATAGTTTATAATTATTCTTCTGATGGTAAAATATTATGATACATATCTTAGGAAACTCACTAATTTTTTTCTCTTCTAGTTATTCCATGATAATACATTTTTTCCCATCATTTTCCCCTATTCATGTACATAGAAGTTAAAATATAATGATTTTACGAAAAATCATGTTTTTAGCCAAAACTCTATTTTTTCAAAAACCTTTTTTTTCTATAAATTGTCTCGAACATTATTTTAAGAAGTGTTTTTATTATGTATTAAATGTTATTTTCCAAAATTACTATTTTAAATTATTTTTAAAACATCATTTATATATTTTCAAGTTTATTTTCAGAGAAAAGGATTTCCAAAAATGTTTTTTGCTTCCAAATGTGATTTTAAAATAAAAGTTAATTTTCATAAAAAAATGTTCCAAGTGATATATCAAAATTATTTTCCACAAATTTTAACATCCATTAATGTTAACTATGACTTATTAGGCATATAAACCAAGGATACCATTATTTTTATTTCTAGTAAAATTTTATAATGAAAGGTTTCTTATGAAACCAGTTTATCTTCCATGGGTTATAACATGATAGAATTATTATTAAAATAGATTCATTTTCATGGTTTATGCTATTTTGATGTGATTAAAAGATTGAAAAACCAATATATTTTCTTTAGGTTTAGATATATTGAAATATTTATGAAACCCATTTCATTTCATGGGTTATGATATGATGAATTTTTTATGAATGTTTTTGATATATATGATTTTAAATATGTGATGGGTGTGACATATATCTACCTCAAATTAATTGGGTGATGAAAACTATTCTACTAGCTCAAAGGGTACATGAGTGGTTATCCCACACCCAAAAAAGGGGTAGATGGGTGTTTATACCAAGCCTTAAAAGGAGGGTACATTGGTGGTTATCCCAATACCATTAATGAGGGTACACATGTGGTTAAAACAAGCATAATAAGTAGGGTACATTGGTGGTTAAGCAATTCCCAAAAAAAGGTTACAGAGTTGGTTAGCACAACCCCAAAAATGGGGCTATGGGGGTGATTATCCCAAGAGAAAAAATAACGTAAATGGGAGTTCATCTGAATCCTAAAGTAGGTATAGATTTGGTTATTCCAAGCCTAACATTTTATAAATGGCTTGGTGGTTATCCTTGATATAATATTTTCTATTCTTATGGGTGTTTCAAAAAAAGCATTGTCTTATGAGAATGTTATGCTCTCTTGAATCATGTTCTTATATTCTTTTTTGATTCATGTTTTATTAACAACTAATATTTATTCCATGACTCATGTTTATTATCTCTTAAAAGTTTGGTATGAACTTCATAAGTTAATTTCATTATCATGTACCTGTATTCTTATCTTATGTTTTAATAAGATCTTAGATTGATATCTCTTATTTTCAACCTTACTGAGCATCTTAGCTCACCCTTTCATATGTTTCATTTCACATATTTTGGATAATGGTTTTATTTAGGGTATGTTTATAGAGAATATTAAATGGGAATATCTTTTTTGTAAACCATAAATATCCTTCACCAGATTTGAATATTATGTTCCACGTTTCCAAATTCACTGAACAATTACAGTCCTTAGGCATGTTTTTGTGTAACATAATGAATATTCATCTAAAAAGCCATAATACATATATAAGAGAATCATGGGTCGTCATATTAGGTATCAAGAGAATGGTTTAGTTGAACATTGGAAACTAGGATTATAAAACCGTAATGATATCCCTATGGAAATATTTAGGGATGAGACATTTTATATGAAAATATCCTGAAATTTTGGTAAATGATAGATTAAGTCATTTCCATGAAATTACATCCTTTTCTGGATACTACAAGTTTAGGTGGCTCTAGCACATATGTACCTAGGATTAAACACATTAAAAAGACTAAATTGAGGTAGACAATATTGGGAACTGGTAAATGACAATGGGCCTTTCTTCACACCTGGTTTGACACTCCTAGGGGATATGCTTTGGAAATCCCTAAACACTTTACGAACCATTATTAAGGATTAAAATAGACTATGACTATGAATGACCTATAATAAATATATAGTGTAATAAATTAAAAAAAATGTGTCATGAATTTGACTTATAACAGGTTCTGTTTCATTATTATGTGGTTTTCCACTATAAATATCATTGCTCCCACTATTCCTTTTTTGTTTTAGTTAATGGAGGGGACCAGAAGGAACTGGGTTAACAATGAATGTGACAGAATTTTTTTGATGTGTATCCAAATGCGATGATGACTAGGGTAAAAGGTATTTTGATTATTCCTAATCAGTTATCATGTAACATGATTAACTATTTCCACCTTAACTAAATCTTGTACTCACCAAAGAAGAGAATGATAGAGTTAGTTGAGATTTCAAGTAATGGGGACCATAGAAAAAAAATGAAATTTCTTATATGTCTAGAATGGGGGAAGAAACACTCAAGGGAATGTCTTAGTGGGATTAGAATTTGTTTTAGATGTATAAAATAAAGACACAAAATAAGTAACAAAAATGAAAAATGAATTTTTTTAACACACTGGATTTGAATAATGGTATCCCTAAGGTTCCATTTATGGTTGAATGTTTAAAATGTGAAAAGTATTGAAATTTAAGAATTTGATGTCATAAATGGAAATATCGTGAAGAAAATTAGTAAGGTTTGAGGACTAATGTTTATATTGCTAGGGATGAAGAGACTAAAAATGAAATATGAAAGGAGGAAGTATTAAAGAATAAGATTATGTAGAATTGTTAATCATGTATGAATAATGATGAATGATTAATGTATTTATGGATTTGGATTAAAATAATTATATTTTTATCAATGGTATTTTGGTTATTATCATCATGAAACATCAATGTAATGTTCCACAATAGTTTTTCATGAAGGGGTTTCAATAATATGTTAAATGGTACTGATGGTCTAGAAAATTGATTCTATGTTAAGGTGATATTTTTAGGGTAAGATAACACGTAATATGTTCTTAATGTTGAGAAAATTGTGTTTAGTTTGGAGAATAATATTGTTGAGATAGATAAAGTAAATTGGATTATATTTATGTCCTCATAACGAGTAAAGGATTTGTTAAAAAAGTGGTTTATGTTATCAATGATGGAGTTCAGAAAATTATTTGAAATTATTAATATGTTTAAAAATAAATTGTTTTATTCAAGGTAATTGTAATATTTCATGAATTCATTAGGATTTTATATTAATTCTTGTTATTACCAAGAATCAGGAGAATATAAGGTGAATTTATTCATTTTTTATGTGACAATAAGTATCCACATTATGATATATGGGGGATTAATGTTAAGTTTATTTTGATAAATTTAGTGATGTTATTTTAATATTCCTGGATTTTAATCTTTCGTAAGGATCATAAGGAAAATAATTTATGAAATGGTTTAAGTTGAACTTTGAATAAGGCATTATATATTAATTAATTACTTCACCATATAAAGATTTATCTATATTGGATAACCTATTATTACCATTTTTCAAGATAATAACTAAAGATAGATGGAATCACTTGTCATTATATTTATGGCTCTCAAGACCCATTATTGCATTTGGAACAAAAATCGCCATTATTTTTTAGCGTAAGATATAAAATTGAAATTGATAAAGGAACCACCAGTGGATAACATGGTGTTTATGAAATGGAATGAAATGAAGTATGTATATATTTTTATGGAAATTATTAAACTTTAGGAAAAGGATCTTAAAATAAAATTTTCCCTGTTGTCATTATTTTTTATGATATAAATGACTATCTTCACAGTTGTTTGAGTTATGTATTTCTATTTGTTAACATTATCTAGACCATGTTTTCTATAACTATTCTTTGGTATTTGGGTGTTATTTTTATCACATATGTCCATGTTTCCACTTCCCATATATGTTCTCTATTTTTGAAACCGCATATGTGTGATTCTAGATGAATTTTTTTACAACCCTTTCTCTTTATTGAGAGTATATTTTATTATACCTTTTAATGATTGGGTTTCTAAGAAATAATTTTCAATTGTTAATCCTTTGATGACCAAGACAAATTCTAAGGGAAAATTCATTTTAAGGGGGTGGTAGAATGTTACACCCTGAGATTTTGTGATTTTTTTTTTCAAATAAATTTAACTTATTTTATATATTACATTACATGGAACACCAAGTTAATATTGTGTTACCCAAACCACTTGGTTAGCTTGTATTACACATAATAATGAATTTTAACAAAATCGACATATACAATTAAAATGATTATTTAAACACGATCTTTATAACCATTCCATTAAAATTAGTAATATTTATAGAGATGAATACTTTCTAAATATTATGTATAATGGTTTTATATAATTAAATCATAATGATAATAAAATAAATAATTTGTTATAAAGTCATCATAGGATTCTAAAACAATATTTCTTCAAAAATGTATTTTTTGTCTTTATGTGAACAATAAATTTTTTTTTGAAACTTTTAGAAAATGAATTTTATAAAATAAAAATAATTTGAAAAATTATCATGTGAAAATTATCTTCAGGTAAAGTTTTGGGATTTTTTTGAAAATATTCATTTTATGAAGAAAAATAGAAAATATAAATTTTAACTGAAATCTACCCTTTAATTTTATTTATTTATAAAATTAAATTATATTTTAATTTTTTTAATAATAATTAGTTCAATTTTATATATATTAATCTTATTTAGGTCATAGGAATCAATTTTATATAGAATTTTGATATAAACAATTTGTAAACTTTTGATTGTTTTATTTTTAAAATTCTACGTTCTTATCACGTCTTCAGGGTTATTTTTAATTAATTCTTCCACATATGTGAATGGAATTTAGAAAAATGGATTCCATGTTTGGAATGAGAAAAAAAATAATGTATAATATGGTGAAATTATATTTTTACCTAAATTAATATTATAAACTGTACTAATTAATTTCATGATTAAGGTAAAAATTGATCTACTATGGGGTTAAACAAAGAAGATAAGGGTTACGATGACATACCAAATTATCCAATACCCATTTTATGGACATATTTGGACCATATTTACCTTATTATATATTTTTATGATTTTTTGTGACACTTTTACATGAGATTTACCAATATAATATGTCAGGTAAATAGAAATACAAAAATTGAACATTCCCTTCCGTTAATATATATAAAGCTTTGGGATAGAGACAAAAACAACATATGTTCAGATATAAATATAATTATAAAATAAATATTATTTTTTTAATCCTAATAATATATTTTAATATTATTTAGATGAAATAATTCTTTTTAAATTCTTAAGAAACAAAAATTCAATAATATTCTAGTTAACAATTAAATAAAAATATGATACTAAAAATATTAAAAGTGAAGTAAAACTAAATGAATTATTATGTTAAATTATTTTTTATATGAATATATAATATTATATAAGTTTTAAAAAATATATTTTAACTAAATTATTTTATTGATATTTTTTATATTTCAATTTAAAAAAATAATGTCAAAATTGATATTCATGTTATTTTAAGATAAATTAAATTTTTTTAAATGATTTAAAATTACTAAAAAAAATTTCTATTAATTTATTTATAAATGATAATAAATATCATCTTTTTTCTATTCATGGACCAATTATGATTTTATAATGACTATATTGACCGATAAATAATAAAAAACCTCTTAGTGTAATTAGATGGGGTTTTCATGTTACATGTGCTTATGTTAAAATTAATTTTCAACACACATTGTATTTTTTTTAAAAGGAAATTATATTTATAATAATTTGGAAAAATTATAGTATGTGTCATTTTATTTTAGTCTTAAATGATAAATTACCTAGGTTAAAAATACAAGTTAACAGAGTGAAACCCCAAATCTTAAAAAATAAAGATATAAAGATATTAATGGAAAAAATGTTTAAAACATGTGTTTTATTTTATAGTAGAGGTCTATATTAGAAATATCATCCCTCCACTCCATTAATTATCATTTTGAGATCCACTTTAGGCATAAATGACCTCCCGAAAGTGAATAGATTTTGGTATTTGCAAAAATTACACTCCTCCTTAATAATAAAATGGCACTATCTCTCCTCACATGTTCACAACTCTTAATAAAGTTGGCTTGACCAAACCCTACCTAAAAAACTTCCCAACATATTTATCCTCATATTATAAGCCTTAATGTTTGAAAACAAATCCAACCAAGTAAGTCATTTGGTGAATACCTGGGGAGGATACCCAGTGAAGAGGAGGTTTGAATGTGTTTGATGGAATTCATGACATAAGGTAAGGAATTTCCATGTATTGTTTATTTTTCAACGAGACACATTCTGTGTTCACCACATGTTTATTCCATTTGGTTTATATAATACCCATGAATGTATTTTATGATTATTATACTTAAAAATTCATGGTATTTAAATATCAATTTGAGGATCTCTCCATCAAGGGGATTACAGCTCCTAAGTTACCAAATCAACAATGGGGTTTTCCATCAATGTTCATTCTTTAAGACTTATGTGATTTTATATACCTATATTATTTAACGAAATGTATCGGAATACCCTTTAACATGTAATTTCATGGATTTTTTATCATGATTTTCTATTTTTCATTAAATATTATTCCTTCACCTGGCATACAATTCAATTTTTCCAAATTGGTAACGATTTTATGTTATAATCTCATCATTTATCTATTTGGTTTATGTCTATCATTTTGATGGTTAAGTATTATGATCCATTTCTCAAGAAACTCATGAATTTTCTTCTCCTTTGGTAATTTCATTATAATATATATTTTCCCATCATTTTCATCTCTCCATGTACTCAAGAGTACAAAATGAATTTTATAAAAAAATCGTATGTTCCGTCTAAAACCCTTTTTCTTCCAAAAAAATTTGAAATGTTTTAAAATATTTTTCATATTTTAAAAAGTGTGTTTTCAATAATAAAAGAATATTTTCTTGAAAAAAATTAAATTATTTTTAAAACATCCTTTATACATTTATATTATTATTTTAAAAGAAAAGAATTTTTAAATTTTTTTATGTTTCAAAAAGAAATCTTCAAAGAAAATTTTTTATTAAATAAATGTTCAAAGATATCCTTAAAAATAATTTTGAATCTATGATGGCATCATTTTATGTTACATATTCATTAATTTGGATATGAACCAAGGATAGAAATATTTTTCTTTCTTGGAATGATTTATTATTATAAGATTTTTATGAAACCCATTTCTTTTCAATTAGTTACACTATGATCGAATGTTTATGAAACCCATTTATTTTTCACAGGTTATTCAATGATGAAGTTATTAAATGATTATGAACCATTTATGTTTTTCATAGGTTATTATATGATGAAATGTTTATGAACCCCATTTCATTTCATGGGATAATATATGATGATTGATTAATAATCTTGTGGCACCCAATATTTAATTTTCAATATGTGATGGGTGGGATATGTATCTCCCTCTAATGCATTGGATAATGATAAATGTTCTATGAGCTCAAGGGGTACATTTTTGTTTATCCCTATCCCCATAATGTGGGTACACTGGTGGTTATCTCAAGCCCAAAAAGGAAGTTACACTTGTGGTTATCCTAATCCTGAAAAAGAGGGTACACTATTGGTTATCCCAAGCCCTGAAAATAGGGTACATTGGTGGTTATCCCAATATTAAAAAACATGGTACACGTGTGGTTATCCAGACATAAAGCAAGGTTTCATGGGTGGTTAAACGAAGACAAAAAATGAGGGTACATCATTGGTTAACCAAATCCCAAAAAGTAGAGTACACTAGTGGTTCTCCCAAGACCAAAAGAGTGTACATGAGAGGTCATCCAAAGCCTAATTAATGCACACTGGTGGTTATCCCAATCCCAACATTTTATGAAAGTATTGGTGGGTAACCTTGAAATAATATTTTTTAATGGTTATGTTTATTCCATAAAACTATGTGTTATGCTAGTGTTATGCTCTCATGGATCATGTTTTTTGATTCCCTTATGATCCATATCTTATGAACTTCCACACATTATGCCATGACTCATGTTTATGATCTATGATAGGTAAGTAATGAACATTTTATATTATGTTCACTATCTTATACCCTTATTCTTATCTTATGATTTCATAGGATCATAGATTGATATCTCTTATGTTTAAACTTATTTACCATATGAGTTCAAACCTATTATGATGTTTCCATTTACCATGTTGTGGATAAAGGTTTTATTTAGGGTATATTTATAATGTGTACTATATGGGAATATATATGTTGGAAACAACTGACATCCATCAGTAGAATATATTATTGTGTTCCATGTTTCTTAAGGTACTATACTATTATTTTCCTTAGTCATGTGTTTGTGTATTGTAATGAATATTCATCTAAAAAGATTCCATATCCATGTATGAGAATCCTTGGTCACATTAAATTGGATGTAAAAAAATCCCTAAATTCACCAATTAAAAGAATATATTCTTTATAAGAATCAAATATTCAATGATGTAAAAGAAGATCCATGTAAGGTGATAGTAAATGTAATGATTTTTTTCATCTTAATTTTCTTTATTTGAGACATATGTCATATTCACAAATTAAATTCTATTTATGGTTTATATAATAACCATGTAAATATTTATATCATACTTATTATGAAGTTAAACTAATTTTAAGATAAAAATGGATTTTTCATTCAAATTTTTATGATTCAAAATTTATCAAATTTTAAGCATTTTTGTTAACTCAATGTCAATTCTTTGAGTTAGAGCTTTCTTCTTGAACTTAATTCTTCTAAATTTGTTATAGTCTCTATTAAGGTTAAATTATATTTCACATCGTCTCATGTCTATATGTATTTTAACTTCATTCTCATGAACACCTTTTCTAGTTGTTTTTACCTCGATTATTACTTATTGATAAACTCTTTTTTTTATAAAAATACATCACTATTAAAAATAATCCTCATCCTCTTTTATAGTTTATTATACTCCATTTCTATATTCATTATTTTTACAAATGATTTAATTTCATATTTTAAAAAAAAATATGGATTATCTCATTTTTTATTCTTATTTATCATTACATATTTTCATAATAAAACCTTATTATACTGTTTATGATGAGGGTTTAAATAAAGGCATTATAAAATATTATAAAATGATTACATTTTATCTGAATTTATTTTACCCTCCCCTCCATATTTCCACTAGAAAAAATTTATATAGTTTTCAATAATACATAATTGGTATTCCCTTATTTTAAAATTGTTTCCAAGTAAAATTTTGGAAAACAAATTCATGGTGACTCAGAACATAATATTTTTACAAAGAAATGAGAAGTCCACTTTGGGATATACTCAACACTGAGAGTGAGTAAATCAATATAGGGAGATTTATACACCAATTATATATTTATCCCATTTACCTCTTAAAACTATTTATATCTTAATTGTCCTATTCTACTTTCCTTATGATATGAATGTATATAAAAGTATGTATACCATGGTATGTGATATTTTTTCATTTTTTTTTACTCAATTACAGTAGCTTTTTTTTAATATGTATTGTGATGACCAATACACATATTCACCAAAATAATAAGATACCAAATTTAGTAGTATAGAAATTAAAAAATCATTATCTAAAGTTTGGTTCCATAAAGTTTAGGAGGGGGTGAAAATAATCTTGAATTCCGTAACTAGTGATGACCTTGTCCAACTACAACTCCTCACTTGTTCTTTATAATTCCTCTATAGGCTATCTCTAACTTCTCCAGGACATACCTTTTATCAAATAGAAATTATTCCACCAATTGATATTTTTTATAGATCTCACATATATTCTATTATATTCTCTTCCCTCTTTTCATACTTTATAAAAAATATACAAGTAACTAATCTTCTTCATCATAGAAACGAACTAAAAGATTCAATTCTTGTTTCATCTAGTGATTTTCCATCTGATTATTTCATTCGATTAATTATGTCTAATCATATCCATCTAATGAGTTTAGTCTGTTGGTTATGAACCATGCTTTAGTTCATCTTATCTCTCTTGTTTATCTAATCCATCTGATGCCAAATGAAAACAAAATCTATATCCAGTATTTGGCCAGTCTTTTATTCATCTCCATGATTGTCTGATACCTATTCATCAAATTATACTACTATATATGATACATTCTATTCATTCTAGTTCTTGTATATCTTATCCTTCGGTTTCTTCCTCTTCCAATCACCAACTAATAAGGAAAATCTATCTAGTATATGGTTTATCCCTTCTTCTTTCCTTTGATTGATACAAAGTTTCTTCTTCTGGTTCTTCCACTCTATCAAGTACCCCTTGATTCATCGGATACATCATGTTACAAAAAATATATCCAAATGATAATTGTTTACACACTTCAAGTTTTATACATTATTATGGATCTTTACTTCTTCAACAAAATATCAACCAAAATTCATTACATTTCAAGAAACCTTAACTCAATTACACCAAACCATATGACATGAAAATATTATTTATATATTTTAATATGCCTTCTCAAAATAATTATTTTATGTAATATATATTTCAATGTGTTTCACATGTTATCATGTGTATGAGATCATGTATGTTTTCTTCATAAAATTTATATGGTCATACACAATTATCACTACGCATTTTTTTCTCATTATGTAAATCAATTATATAAAAATTGGATCACATTGGTTATAGTTTTTTAAACCAGACAATACTTATTTAATACATGATTTTTTTTACATACTCTAATGCCCCAATCCATTAAAAATTCATATCATTCATGGATCCTTACTAATCCTATCAACCTCTTCAGGTACTACAGAATAGGTATGTGGAACTTTCTCTATACGCAACAATAAATAGTTCTGTGAACCTTCTTCTTCACAAAAGTGATGATCTTAACTATATGGGTTCTTCTTCTTCAAGAAATATTGTGTGCTTCATGGAATATATAAACATATTTCTTGTAATACTAGATGTTAAGATCACATGTAATGTGTACAGGGTTTTATTCTTCGTGAAAATAGAATAATATGATCTCCTCTCTTTCCCATAACCAACTATGGCTCGTGAAAGGTTCTTCTTCATTAAAGGGTTTTGTATGGAACTATCATCTTCACATATCAACATGTCTGGGGGAACTCCCTAATTCCTCACAAAAATAAAAAATGAAGATACTCTTTTTCCAAAAATGAGATCTCTAGTCTAAATATGAATGGAAGTAGTGCTTCTCAAGCTCAAGGAATTGGTATTTAGATTCAATGTTCACCACTTTTTCCTCATGTATTCACCAACATAAATTCCTAAGAAAATATTTCATTTCAATACATATTTGATTACCCAAATATATATTAATTTTAAAATATTCATGTTTCTTTAGTTTCTTATAAAAAATATGGAACCTCTTCTTATGTGATGAGGTTATCCCATACATTTGATGATGATCATTTGTAACACTTTAACCCAGTATCATATATTCACTCAGATACTCGAATGGACTTCTAATATTATCTCATATAATCATCTATATCCAATTCTTTGATTTATGTCATACATAAAAGATAGATATTGGATACATGTATTTGGGTGGTCAACCATGTCTACACCCATTCAGTTATATTTATGGAGATGGATAAGATCGTGAATATCAATGATGGATAAACACGGGATATCTTAGACAATGTTGTAGATTTCATGTTATGGAAAACCTAGTTAATGTTGAATAGGAAGGAATGTATATTATTAGACTTCCCAGACTGAATTGATCAAGATTTCCTACTTATTTTCCTATGTTTAAAAATGGGTGAACAATATCCCACTTTCTTCTTCCCATAACAAACTTTTGTTCAGTTTTATGATTCATAACAAGTAAATATATGGATTCCGATATTCGAGTTGAAACAAAGGTTAATTCCCAAAACACTTTCACACACTTTATGATCATGAACCATTCCATTCCATTGTGTGATCCCCCAAGCACAATCATTCACACTATGCATGCACCATGAACATACTAGTGTGAACTCACCATATGGGATCTATGAAAACAAACTCATACACCTTTCCACCTTAATACCTGGTCTTGATGGCTCTCTAATGTGGGTGAAATTTCTTCCAAATGTGTGGGATTAATCATTCTAGTTAGATATTTTGGTCGACCATTTGTTACGGTTATTCCCCACATATATAAATTTTAATTACTAAGTATAACATTTCTAAGAAAACACTTTTTTTAAAGGATTAATCCTAAAAAATATAAATTATTTTCTATTTTTTTAATGAATTTCAAAATTATTCATTAACATAAATATTTTTTGTGATCTTCCACCTTTTTATGTTGATGTAAAAACAGTGAAACTTAACACATATTATCTAAACAATAAATACTTATTTATCAGTCTTCATACCTTTAAATGAAAATTATTTATAGAGTATTCTTAATAGAATAAGACTTGAGAAATTCTTTTCTTATTTCCTATTTTATCCATGATATATCATTTTTTTCACCAGCATGGTATACTTATACCAATCATTCCAGCAGCTCTTTCTTTATAACATCTTTGACATATTAATATCGATGAAATATTTCTATTTCATTTATAACCATTGAAATTTAATACAATTTTCAAAAAAAGTTTGTACAACAATATTTCCCTTTTATTTATTTAAAACACCTTCAAGGTAAATTCCAAATGAAAATGTCAATATGGGATTATTTCTCCCCCTTTTCCTAAAAACATTTATATCCCTAATTATTATGTCATCCATCCTTTAATTTCACTTCATCTCCCACTTAATGACTAGAAATACAAATTTTATGGTAAAAGGGTATGAAATAATTCTAAAGAAATGTTTTATTCTTCATTTCACTCTATGTATACATGAGCCATGCTTCGTGAAGAAAACAAGGGGATTTTATTTAGTCAACAAAGATACCCCTTACCAACTGATCATGATACTTTCTAGAATTATAACTCCTAAACATGTATTGAACGTTTGTCCACTCTTATTCCAATATGAATATAATAATTGAAATATAATAATTTTATTATAATAATCAAACTGAAACCCTTAAACTCATTACAAAAAATATAATAAAAACATTCTGGTGATGTATACAGGATAAGTGGCCATGTATCACTTTCTACTTCCACTTTTCATTTTTCATTGATTAATTAAATTTCTCCCCATTTTGGATGTGATAGTTATTTTTAAAAACCATGGATGATAGATTAATAAATTTTTACATTTTCCTATGATATTACTTTGAGGTACAATATAAAATAATTATATTCTCATGGGATAATGATTCATGTAGCTTCTTCAAAATTCCACTAGTTTCACCACCTCAATGATAATTTATGAATGATATTATTAATGATGAAAATATAAAAAATATATTTCTCAGGTACTCATGTTGATACATCCCAAAAATGGATCTTTTCTTATGTGGATGGCCATACCTAAATATTTCCAAAACATTATCTTGGATGATACTTTTATAAAATATTTCACTGAACTAACCTAGGAACTATTCAAGAATTGAAACTTACATAGCATGGGTAACCAAAGATAACAGTAATTCCACCTACTTAGGTTCTTACCCTCTGTTGATATCTAACATTCAATTAATTGTTTTTGAAAAATATGTAAATAACATAAGTTTTGGTAATAAGGTGATTCTTTCATTTACTTTTTATTTGATAAATAAGTTTTAGATGATTTACTCAACCAAGATTCTCAATTTCTTCCACTCTTAATGATTAAAAATCTAAAATTCAATATTTATTTAGGCTATGTGAATCTTATCACATATTGAATTTCTTTGTGTGTGAGCACTCTTTCATAAAAAGATTTTAAAGAACTTATATCACAAAGTGAAACTTTAATCTTCTTAAAGAATTATTATTGTTGTGAAATTATTATAAAAAAAATTTAGGAGTGTGTCTAACCATGTTACACCTCACACATAGAATATTCTCTTCCTTTGGAATCCTTTCATTTCCTTTTTCAATATCCTATTCAAATTCTTCATCCATTTTCGTCATTATTTTCAAATATTCTAGCCAGATTATTAAAATATAATTAGTAACAATGGAATCATGTTTTTATTTTCAAATTGACTTCTTGTGAGTGCCATCATTTTTATTATTTATTTTGGATGATGTAAAAACCATCACCATTTTGAGTTTAGAATTGAATTTCTTCTCACCTTTCCTACTTGAAATATTTTTGGGATAATTTTTGTTTAAATTTTCATTCTTATTTCTTCCCAAGGATGCTTCTTATTTATTAACCAATTCTTGTGGTTTTATTTTTTGAATAACTTTATATACATGTTTATATGATCATGAAAAATTCTTAAAAAAGCATCCTTTTCAAAATCATAGGTATTTTTAAATGTTCTAAACCATATAGAAGTTTTAATATATTTCATACAATATTTATTTTCTACATCATTTTTGGATTTTTTTCACCATAGAATGCGAATCCTTTTTACTTTTTTAGAGGATTGTTCCAACAATATAATGGACAATTATTGAATCTGTTGTATCACTAACATTGACCCAAAAACCATGATCTTATTATTTATTTTTAATGATGGTTTTATATATTCTTCAAAGACTAATGGACTTTTTTTGTAGAACAATATTCCACAGATTTTTTCCAATCCTCCCTAGTAAAGGTGGTGGGATTATTTTTTCTTTTACCCATTTATAATAGTATATATATATTTTTTAAACATTCAATATTTGTTAAAACATATTTATAAACATAATTACAAGATGTTATGGATTGTACCTATTTCTTAGTAGATTCTTGATATATATCATTGAATTAATTCATGATATTCTTTTTAAATTATAGAGGTATTTTAACCTTAGAATACTGCAATGATCATTGAGTAGTATAGTCAACTTTCACATACTTATATGAAATCATATTATGTGTTTTCACAAAATTGTTCAAATGAACATTCAATTCTAGACATTTCATATTAACGGTGTATTTATAATCTTAAATAATAATCACATTCTATTAAAAAATAATATATATTCATTCAATTTCCTCTTCATGATTATTATCTTTATTTTGTAACAAAGAGTCATGTTACTTGATATTCATGGATTATACTTCCAATTGAAAATAATTTACATAAATATTATTTGTAAACATTCTTAAAGTGATTTGATATTTTTTTAAAGAGTCTTCTTAACTAAATATTTATCTTCAACATCTTTTATATAATTTTTCAAACATTTGGGAACTCTTTTGTAGATCCATATATCTTACAATAAAGGGTACAACCTACCGGGAGAGCTTTATATATGCTAGAACGTTTTCTTGTAAATACTTCTCCATATTATCATCTTATTAATCAAGTTGGATGCTTTCTTCCTGAATACTTTTGAAAATTCCACTTAAAAAATATATTTCAATATTGGGAGAACAATGCATAATATCTCTTAATATATTAATTAATATATCTTGAGAAGTTATAGATTTATCATTATCACCACTTATGTGTAGATCTCCTTCTTGAGGAAAATTGGTAAAGTGTATTTCACATACCAAATAATCAATTTTGGTAGTAAGTTTTTTTATCCTTGTTAGAAACATGATCCACATTTTCTACACATTCTAAGTGTGATAAATATTATTTTTTACCATGGAATTAATAAACTGATACTTCCACTTCTTTAGAGAAGAGGGATAACTTCTTCATCAATTTTTTCTATTTCTTTCTCCTATTAAACATGGTCTGGGTAGATAGATAATTATTTATAGATATAATTGAATATTCACTAAAAATGAAATACAATTTTAACAATGGAAAGAAACTCAAATCACTACATGATAATTAATTGAACATGGATAATTCAATATAGGTGAACCTTGGATCTGAAACCACTATATAGGACCACTTTGGGATTTACTCAATAATGAAAGGGGGGAGGAATAAATGTTTATAAGTTTTTACACAATTATAAATTTTACCCCTTTTACCTCATAGACTAGTTAGAATCTTGGATCTATTACTCACCTTTCTTTATTGCATTCAAGAATATGAATGTTGGTAAAATATGGAACAATAAATTGTTACTAGGTTAACTACTCAATAAGAGTAGGTAGTCATTATCATGTATAGTGATACCCAGTAAAAGGATACTCTAATAATATAATATACCAAATGTAACATCTCACCCTTCCACATTGTCTTAAGAAAGTGGAAGGACATTAATTGACCTTAAGAATTATCAAAAAGACCCCAGAGGCCGAAAACAAAGTCCAAGGTTTTCATTAATAGATAGGGGATTATTTTTCCTTCGAAAATAAAACAACCTAACCAAAAAATCCATAACAAGTTACCACAAAATGATTCATGATAACAACATAAAATAACTCAAGGTAAAACCATTAATATAAAATCCAAACTATAATAAAGTATGATAGTAGAAGATAACATACATCAAAGTAAATAGTAGAAGACATAATAAATAAAACCTAAATACTCCAAAAAAAACTCTATGCTCTAACCATGATCCATTCTCTACTCCACAATACATCACAAGTATCACTATGAATGACTAGAGAAGTGTGATACTTTAACTTTTACTATGTATTAAAAAATTATATATTCAAAAGCACCAAAGTTCCAAAGCAGGGATGAGTAATGAAACTCAGAAATCATTCCCCAAATGACTGCCCTACTCACACCACTATGATAAAACATGTGGGCATATTTCTATGAACCATTTTTTATAAAACAATTGGAAACAGTTTATATTCAAATATAAAACAAGTTCCAAGGTAAAAAAGGCTTTTCAAAGAAACACTAAGTTACAAGGAAAGAATCCAAACAATTCATTTAAACCATTTCATTTATCTAATTGGAATTACCCATTCCATATCACATAAAAACACACACACCCATACAACCCATCTTTGAGTTACTATTGATGGTGGAACTTCGTGTCCATAACTCATCCCCTTTGATAGTGAAACTTTCATGACCATTATCCAACCCATTCCATCCATGAATAACCATTAAATCTAACCACATTCTAATATAATCTCTTTCCAAACCAATTCAATAATTTCAATTAAAACACACTTTTATTGAAATCCATAATAACAAACCATTTCAATAAAACCCACTCTTTATTGAAGACCCTTTTTTCAAAAAAAAAACCATTCCAATATCAACAACCTTTAATTAAAAAACATTTTCCATTAATCAAAGTTAAATAAAAATATTAAAATCATCATATTAAAATCATTGTTTTAAAATCATCATTTTCAAAATCATGTTTCCAAATTCAACATTGTCCAAAACACCAAATTTCACACAGTACTATAAAATATCAACAAATAATATTTCCATAAATCATTGAAAAACAAATTCATAATAAATTGAACACAAAAAAACCAATTTTAAATCAATAATTCATGATATAAATAGATGATTTGAGAGTGAATTGACATATCTTGAGATTTATGTAGAAAATGATGAATGAAAATAAAATACTGACAACACCGGGATGAATCTTCAAAAACACCTCATAGATCTCTTCTCCTATTGTCATTAAGTAAACATCTATCCATAATGGGAATAAAAAACCTTATATAAATCCATAGTGGATTATATCTAAGAAAATACAAGAGAGAGAAATAAAGAAGTAGATCAAAAAAACCAATAAAAACTACCATAAAAAATAATTTCCAAGGGAATATAGCTTCAATGCACCAATAAATACTTCCAGATCACTTCCAAATTGATGGGGTAGGGTTACAAAGCCTTTGGGATAAAGAGTTTTTAAGTTAGGTCTAAAATGGAGAAAAAAGGGTTTAAAGTCCAATCACAATCTAAATCCACTTTTTAAGATCTTGTTTTTAAACCATTCATGATTAGTCACAAGGTAAGGAAAATCATGCACCAACCTCTACCTTAAGGATGGCCTCGTATGGTTGGATCCCATGATTAAAAAAACCATGCACAAACCATGAAAAATCACATTTACCACTTTTCAAAGTCTCTTATAGGCGACCACATGGTTTGGAAAAACCGTGTGTCTACCTGTGCGCCTTCCCCTTAGCCTCTGTCTCATTATATAAGGTTTCCTATAAGAGTTTAAAGGTTTCCCCAGAAAATTCTCCAACTATGTACCTTTAGAATATACTCAAAAAAATTCAAAATGTTTTCCAAACCCTACCAAAATTATCCCAAACAATTTAAATATATAGAAAAATTACAATGAAATGGTTAGTTACTTGAAACTGAGGGGTGCTACATTCTCCCCACCATTATCCTTTATGTCCATGTAATATTGATTACAATCATTGCTCAAAACAAATTATCTCCATTTCTATTTCATTTCCATCTTCCATTCCCAAGTCTCTTACAAAATATTACTTTGTTTCCACAACAACCTCACTAGACCAATTCTATTCACATGAAATACTTTTTTTTCTTATCCATAATTTACACTGTCACATGGACCAATGATCCTTTCAAAACTAAGTCAATGTGATCTCATTGAATCACATGGTTAGTATCAATATGATACTTTTTCAACTGAGATACATGAAAAAAATTACCAACTATATTAAACTATAGTGGAAATGCCAACTGATATTCCACCTCTCCAACCTTTTCATGTTTCTTAATGGGACCTATGTATCGAGATGATAACATTCCCTATATCCAAAAATGATGATGTCAAAACCTTTTAGAGTTACAAAAAACATATGATCAGTCACCTTAAATGAAAATGGTTATCGAAGATGATCCACATATGATTTTTGAGGACTCTATGTTGTCTCCATCCATTTTATGATCAACTGGATCTTCTAAATTGTCTCTTGGACAAGACTTGGCCCAACCAGTGAAGTCTCATCTATTTCCACAAAACAAAGTGAAGAACAAAAAGGATCCTTATACAATTAGTTAAAAGATCCCATATGTATTGAGGCCTAATAACTATTTTTATATGATCGATCCATTAATTGTACATTCTCATCCCATGAACCACCAAAATCCATTATGAAAACCTACAACATTTATTTCAAAGTTTATATTTTCCTTTCCTATTTCCCATCCTTCTAAGGATGTTATTTCACACTCATACTTGATTCTATCCCTAGAGATTTCTATATGGATTTCTAGAAACGAGCCATAACCCTCATATATCTATTTGAAACAATAAAACTTGGTACCCCATGCCTCTTTAACTCTTCTCAGATATAGATTTTTGAAAAGTTCAACACCATATAATATTCATTAATATAAATGAAATTGCCAACTTTGTGATCTATTCCACTATCACAGATATAGCATGGCGTTTTCAAACCATCATTGGGAGAACTGCTACAAAATCTATAGATATCTATTCCTATTTCCGAATGGGAATAGGTAAAGGCCGCAACATACCTTCTGTTCGTTGATTCTCTAGTTTAACATGCTAATAAGTTAAGAATCTTGAAACAAATTCATCCACTTTTCCTTTTATATCGACCCACCAAAACTTTTGGTTCAACTCCTTATACATATTTTATATTCCCATAAGAATAACCCATTTCGAATGGTGGTAATCCTGAAGAAATTTTTCTTGAAAATCCATAGGTATGACCATACAATTTCTGAACCACAACACTGAACTCTCATCCATCCTTCATCCCTCAATGGTCTCCCAACCATTGAATTTTTACCTCATATAAATTTTTTCTTAATCAGATGTGTATACCTCTTTAACAATATTTATCAAATCAGAAACAAATGAAACATGAATGAAAACGACAAATTCACCTCAGTATTCACAATCCATGTGCATGTCATCTAGAACAAACATCAACTACCACTCATCTGAAGCCTCTTTTTCCAATTGAGCATTTGATTGTCTTCTTAATGAATATTCCACTATATTTCCTTTACCCAGTGTATACGTGAATTCAATGTCAAACATTTATAGATACTTAAACCACCCTATTGGTCTCAGGATCAAATACCAATGTGAGAAAATATGTTTTAAGCTCTTATGGTCTGTAAAATGGTAAATTTATCACCAAATAGGTAAGGAGGCCACGTCTTCAAATCATGGACTAAAAAAACTAACAAAAAATTGTGTGTTGGATAGTTCTTATCCTGAAACTATTTCTGTCTCAAAAAATAAGTAACAATATGATCTCCCTATATGAGAAAACATCCCAACCCAGATCCTAAATCATCATAATACACCATGTACCATTGTCCAAATTTTGTTAATATCATGATAGGTGCTGATGTAAGGAATGGATTAAGCCCTTGAAAGGACTTTGTACATTTCTCACACCATTGGAATGGAAAATTCTTCCTTTTAAAAGATTTCATAGGTGAGGTGACTCATGAAAAATCATGAACAAAGCATTGGTAATAATCATCTAGGCCAATTAAAATTGTATCTCTAAACCACATTATTTGGATGTTTCCAAGAGAAACCCACTACTAAATTTTATGGATCCACAAAAACACCACTTTCAGAGATTATATGACCAAGAAAGCATACCTATTGTGTCAAAAAATAACACCATTATAGTTTTTTATATAACTCATATCCCTCAAAATTCCCAACATTTTCACACAATATTTCTCATGATCAACCCTTCTCCTTGAATAAACCAATATGTCATCCACAAAGACCACAAAAAATAATACAGATACCTAAAAAATGTCTAATTCATCAATTCCATAAAGAATGCAGTTTAATTCATAAGACCGAAAGGCACTACCACATATTCATACTGTTCATATCAACTCTTGAAATTTGTCTTTTGAATATCCTCTTTTCAAACCTGAAATTTGTGATATCCTAATCAAAAGTCAATCTTAGTGAAATACTTATGTCCCCTAAATTGATCAAAAATATAATCAACACATGGAAGTGGATACTTATTCTTTATCATAACATAGTTTATCTTACAATAACTTACACACAACCACATATTTCAATTTTCCTTTTTGACAAACAAGACTAGTGTTGTCCACAAAGACATTCTAGGATGAATTGGCCATTTTCTACCCAGTTCTTCCAACATCAATCTCATTTCCCTTAATTTTTTTTGGATCTATCCTAAAATATTGGATAGAAATTGGACTATCCCTAAGATAAGATCAATCATAAACTACACTTCTCTTGTGGGTGGAAATCATGAGAAATGTTTTGGAAAACATCAGGAAACTGATTACTAACCCCTTGAAAACTCTCATTTCTGATCTCTTTAATAGATGCCAAATTAAATATTGATAACTGGTATGAGATAAACTCAACTACTAATTCCAAGAATCCCATTACACCTTCCATTACAATACTTTATCCTCTAAAGAGATGCTTGACACTATAATCATTCATAAAACTAATCGTTCTGGTACTATAGTCGATGTGGGCCTTGAATTTTTCATTCTAATCCAGACACATGATTATATCATAAAAATCCATCTCATCCACCATGAAGTCAATTGTAAACTCAACTACATTTACATTTATAGAACATGTTCTACACACAAAGGCTCTACATTCACTTTGACCAAGAGGAGTTTGAAGTTTAAACATCGAATGAATCATCACAACACTCAAATATAGAAAATCAATAGCATGAGAAGAAATAAACAAAAAAGATACACCTTTATCAAAAAAATATTTCATTAGTGTAGAATTCAAAATAACCATACCTCTCGCCATCTATGGTCCAGATTGATCATACAAAATCACCTAATTGGATCTATATAATTTCTTTCCCACTACATTTTTTTCCTTGTAGACTTGCGGTGACTTTACTTATGAATTATTCATGGTATTTCTAAAATAGACATGGCTTGCTCTGTTGAAATTAAGAGATGTGTTATTCTACCCTTTTCCCATCAAAGCATATGATGCCTACAACACATGAAAAGTGTCATGGACACCCAGCCTCAAAGCACTACTACAATAGCACTGAAGATTCCCCATCTGGTTGTAATATTGGCATGATCTAAGTCATTCCATACACTCTTTCTTCATGTGACTAAGAGAACCGCATTGGAAACATCCAATCTTTCTCTTAGGTCATTGTGGAAGATTCACCGATCCAACTATCTCATTCTGAGTCATGATCCTAACATGATAAAAGGTTTCCCTCTTCTTTGAGTTCCCAATATTATAGTTCCCACGATTTTACATAAGAATCAATGTACTTCCTCCACCCATAGCTCTTGAGATGTATTTTTCTACCACAGTCACTCAATTAACTCCTTGTATAATTTGTTATACAGATCATGAAAATTGTTGACAAAATTTCCAACATAAACCCCAATTCAATGATGTGTTCAATCAAGGATGAACTAGTAGAAACCTTGAGTGAAAAGTTGACTAAATTCATAAATTTATCCATGTTCTATATGATAGAATGATTTTTTAACTTCCAGATTAAAAAGTACTTCACTCTTTTTATTTTTAACGTTTGAAGATAGAATTTTTTTAACATAGTTATTCAAGATCCTCCCAAGCCAAGTCTTGGTCTAATTCTTTCTGAACTACAAAATCCCTCTATTTTGTTGCAAGACCCTCTAGAATATATATCACCAACTTGAATTTTAGATCCAATGGTGTGCCAAGGAAATAAAAGGTATGATTCATCTTGTTTATCCATATATCCACATTATTTATTTAGAAATCACCTCAAAATATCGGTGTATTCTGCTTCTAAAACTGAATCAAATGATCCAGTTTATTTTTTCATCCTTCAGGTTCCATTTTATCACATATTGAAATGATTGTACAATACTCTAAAATGGATATTGGTTCACCTTTGGGTCAGGTGCAACCAAATTTTTTGTAGATTCCTCTGGTAGGTTCATATGACACCTATCAAGTTCCATTTTACTTACAGACAACAAACTCTGTAAGTCTCACTCTCTATAAATTAGTGTCTTAACAATTTAAAATTATACCAGATCATAATATCACAACATTTCTTTCCAAAATTAAACATTTTTATATTCATCCATTATTGAAAATTTCACCATACTTTTAAAAATCAATCCATTTTCAAAATAATTATTTCAGGCATTTTCAAAATTTCATTTTTCAAAACAACTATAAAAATTAAAAAAAAATTAAATTCTTTTACCAAATCATATATCATTTGTAAAAAAAATGTGCACTCTTAGTGGGAATTCATTTTTACAGTGCATGTCATGTGAATTTTATAGGATAAACCAATGACAATGAGATTTCAAATCCTATTAATGACTCCAAAACACTTGTGCACCCAACTCCTTGGTCACTTGATGTTCAGTATAAAATGGTTAGATATGTATTTTTATGTTCTAAATTTCAAGCCTCGACAATCTTAACCTTTTATACAATCCCAACTCAAGGAATACACTAGAATGAATTTTCAACTCCAAGATCGAGAGAACTGAAGAAAACTTATTAGTAAAATAACGAAAAAGCTGATACCGTTTTTTCTTGAAAGATATTTTGAAGGATGAAGGTTGATACAACTTTTTTTATAATGATATTTTGAAGGACCAAGACTGATACCATTTATAACATCCTACCCTTACTCATTGGTTTGAGAGTGTGGATAGAAAATACTTGGCCTTAAATGATATCCCCAAGATGCTAAAGACCTAAAATAAATTTCAAGTTCATCATTAGAATATAGGGGAGGCTTTTACCATTGGAAATAAAATAACCTATCCAAACATTCCACAATAAAATAACCAGTACCTGATGCATGATATTAACATAAAACAACTCAATTTAAAAACAGTGAAATAAAAACTAAACTACAATAAAGTACCCCCACGGAAGACAATTAGACACAATGTAAATAGCAGAAGACATAACCAACAAACCCCAAAGACACCAAAACAAAACTACAATATCCAACCATGCCCCATAATCCTTTCCACAATACATACCAAGTATCACTACGCTCCACTAGATAAGTGTGATACATTACCTTTTCATGTGACCTAATAAGCGATATCTTCAAAAGAACAAAAGTTCCAAAGTAGGGGGTAATCAAACATAGTAGGCTTTCCCAAAATTACATCCCTACTAATTCCAATAGGATAGAAAATGTCATAAAATTTATAAAAACTAATTTATATAAAGAAATTCAAAATAGTTTACAACCGAATAAAAAAAAGTTTCACAGTAAAAAAAATTTCTAAAAGAAACAAAAACTTATGAAGAATGAAACCATACAATTCATTTCAACAATTTCATTAATCAAATTGGAATTACCAATTCCATATCACAAAGCCACACACACCCATACATGAAATCTTTTTGTTACCATTGATGGTGAAACATCGCTTCCATAACTCACCCCCTTTGATGTTTGTACTTTGATTACCATTATCTATCCCATTCATCCATGCTTAACCACTTATTCTATCCACATTCCAATACAACCAATTTTCAAAACAATTCAATCATTTCAATAAAACGGCACTTTTATTAGAAACTATAATAGAAAACCATTTTAATAAAACCAACTCTTTATTAAAACATTTTTTTCCAAAAAAAACCCATTCCAATAAACCAAACCTTTTATTGAAATCCATTTTACATGCATCAAAACCTAATAAATATTTTAAAATAATCATTTTAAAATATTTCTACCAAATCTACCTTTCACCAAAACACCCAATTTTACACAATATAATCACATATCACCCAAAAAAGGTTTTCATCAATCATTTCACAACAAATTAACTATCAATTTAACACAGAAAAACCAATTTAAAATCAATCCTTTGTGTTTTAAAAAGTGGAGTCATGAGTGAAGTCACCTACCCCATGATTTATAGAGAAAATTAAGAATGGCATTAACTGCAAATGAAACCAAGTCGAATCTCAAAAAACCCACCTTATATCTCCTCGCCTATAATAAAAAAGGCCAAATATAACCATGATCAGAATAAAGCACCTCAGATTAATCTGCATCAGACTAGATATAGGAAACCAAGAGGGAGAGGGGTGGATCTATGAAATCCCACAAAATAATACCATAAACAAAGACTTACCAAGGTAATCCAGCATCAACGCACAAAAAAACCTCTTGATTACTTCTAAATTGATGTAGAAGGGTTCCACAGGCTTTGGGAGGAATAATTTTTGAATTAGGGCCGAGATGGAGAAAAAATAGGGGTAAAAGGCTATTCCCATCCTAGATCCACTTTTATGGTTCTTTTCTAACCATTAATTATTAGTCAAATGGTTAGGAAAATTGTGTGCTAGTTGTGTACTAACCTCTGCCTTAGTCAGGACCTTTCACGGTTGGTTCGCACGGTCAAGAAAACCATGCTTCAACCATGAAAAGACATAATATCCCACTTTTTATAGATTCTCCTAGGTGGCCTCATGATTTTGAGAAACCATGTGCATGTCTTTGTGCCTTCCCCTTATCCCCTTTTCTCATTGTTCATGGTTTCTTATAGTATTTTTATGGTTTACACTAACCATGAAACAACTATGAACCTTTATAAAATCCCAAAAAACATTCCAGAAGTCTTTCAGACCCTCCCAAACATCACCCAAAAATTGTACATACTTAAAAACAATAATAAAATGGTTAATTTAAAATGGGGGTGCTACACCAAATACATTGATGTGTCTAGAAGGAAATACATAACAAAGGTGAGATTACCTAGAATTTAGGATGGGGATGAAATAATCTTAAATTACTATACTGGTGATGACCATCTATAACTATACCTCTTCAAAGGTTTTTTATACTACCTTTGTAGAAAGCCTCCATCTTTTTAAAGAGATAATTTTTAATGATAAGAAATTATTACACTTTTTTAGAGTTATGATAGATGTTACAGTGATGATTTTATCTTATATTCCCACTTTTCTTACATTCATGGAAATGTATAAGTGACTCTTATTCTTCTTCATAGTAAATACTAAAAGCTACCCTTCTTACTTCTTCTAGATATTATAGATATAATTATTCTATATGATTTTCTCCATCCAATTTGGTCTTTCTGAAGATGTTATACTAGTGATGATATGCCTAGTGATATATCACTTTTTACCTCTTCTTCACCTTGTTTGTCTCATTCCAAATGATAGGAAAAGATATATTCAATATATAGCTAATCAATTCTGATTCTACTTAAACATTTGGTACTTGTTCATCTAGTTATAATAATTCATCTGATACTATCAATTACATCGGGAAATTGTGAATCTACTCCTCCATATATTCTTCTAATCACCACCTGATAAAAAAACTATACCCAATATATGCCTGATTTATTCTTATTTCCTTCAAATGATGCACTGTATCTTTTTCTAATGCTTCCACTATATCTAACACCCCATGCTTTATCTAGTACCTCTTATTATGAAACTTCATCCCAAATAATAATTTATCTCACAATTCATGGTGAGTACATTATTATGAATCTTGAATTATTTTGTATAATTCTCAACCACAATTCATTAGGTTTCTATAAATATTAACCCACTTATACCAAACCCTAGAAAATGAAAATGTTATTCTTATAATTTTATGTACACAATCAATTTATTTATTCTTTTAATATTTTTTAAAATGATTCATATATTTTCATGTGCATGATATCATACATGTGTTCTTCACATTTATGTGATCATGCACAACTAGTACTATCCATTGGGTTCTCTTTGCATGAATCGTGAATATGCACACAAGGTCTCACATGTTATATTTTCTTTGAACAAATAATATTTTTTTCATTCATGAATTTCCTCTTATGCATTATAATATCTAAATCCTTCACAAATCCAGTTGATTCAAGGATCCTCACTGATCTGGTCTTCATCTTCATGTACAACAGAACTTATATGTGGGACTTCTTCATTGTGATATAACAACCAATTTTGTGAAGCTTCTACTTAACTCAAGTGATTATCTTATGTGAACCTGTTATTATTCTTCATGAATGATAGGGTTATTCAAGTAATATCTCAACCTCCTTCATGTGAGACTATATATGAAGATCACATGTATCGTATGTGGGGTTTTATTCTTTTCATAAATGGAAGAGAGGGACCTCCTCTCCTTCACATAGAAAACTAAAGTTCAAGGGAGGTTCAATTTCACAAAATGATAGTTCCTAGGGATCTCTTATTCAGGTAACTAAGTGGATCATTGAGTTCCTTATTTATTCACAAAAAATAAATCATATTCATAATAAATTTTGTGAAAGCGATAGCTCTAAAAGAAAAATGTGAATGTTTTTAGTGTCTCTATGCCTTGAGGATTCAATATTTATAGGCGAGGTTTTCCAACTCTACCTTTTTTATTCAATAACTTAAATTCCCCAAAAAATAGTTTTCCAATACATATTTTATATATTGAAGATATCCCTTTTTCTAAAAAATTACATGACATTACTTTTAGTGAAAAAAATGACACCACTTCTTAGGAAATAAAATTATCACATGCATTTGATTATGATCACATGGAACACCTTAACCTGATCTAATCTATGATCTTAGATACTTGATTTTCCTTCTCTAATTATATCAAGCTTTTCTTTAAAGATCATTCATGAAAGTATCGCATGAATACAAGATAGATATTTCATGCATGGATTAGGGTGACCAATCATTTCAAATTCCCTTTGGTTTGATCTGTGGGGAGGGCATGATCATGAATATCATTGATTATCAGTCATCAGTTATCTCAAAATAAGGGTGTTAATGTTGTGTGTAGGGAAATCAATTCATGGTGGAAGATGAAAGTGTGGATATGATCAGACTCCCTAGATTGAATTTATCATGTAGTCCTCCTTATTTTCAAAAAAATTTCAATCACAACTAGAAAATTCACCTATGGACACGGTTTCGAACCGTGGCCATATGCCCGAAATATGTGGCAATAGGTTATGGCCACAGTTTGGAAAAATGTGGCCGCTATCACCATGATATTGGGGGCCTAGTTCCACAGTTTAACTGTGCTAGTAAGGGGTCTACTTCCATGGTTAAATAGTCAAACTAAGTCCCCACAACCATGGTTAAACCCATGGATATATCATTTATAAGGTATAAAAATTTAATTTAGTTCCCCCTAGTTCTGCACCCCCAACAGCCCCATGCCCCCCTGGACAGCCCCCTACACCCCCATGCCCCCCCTGTACAGCCCCCTTCCACCCCCTGGATAACCCCCTTGCACTTCCTAGATAGCCCTATGCACCCTCTGGATAGCCCCCTTGCACCCCCTAGACAACCCCCTTCACCTTGTACCCCCCCTGGACAACCCTCACACACCCCCTGGACAGCCCCTGCACCCCCATACCCCCCTGGATAGCACCTTCCACCCCCTAGATAGCCCCACTGCACCCCCATACCCCTCAGGTAGCCCCTAGCACCCCCTTGAACGCCCCTATTCTCCCCAGCACAACCCCCTTTCACCCCCTTGAACAGCCCCTATACCCATGTGCCCCCTGGACAGCCCCACAACCCCCTTGAACACCCCCCTAAACCCCATTCCCCCCGGGACAGCCAACTTTCACCCCTAGGATAGCCCCCTTATACACCCCTTGAACACCCCCATGCCCCATGGACATCCTTATAGCCCCCTCAAACACCCCTCCCCCCTAGAACCCCCCCCCCCAAACAACCCCCTTGAACACCCCCCCAAAACCCCTATGCCCCCCTGGACAGCCACCTTTTACCCCATAGACATCCCCCTTTCACCCCTTTAAACACCCCCATGCACCCCCATGCCCCTAACCCCCACCCTCCTAGACACCCCCTTCCATTGGGATGACCCCACCCTCTGATACACCCCATTGCACCCCCTTGGATAGCCCCATTACCTCCCCTGGAACACCCCTATCACCCCCTGTGGACAACCCCCTTGCCCCCACCCTTGAACACCCCCCTTGTAGTAGCCCACCCCCCTAGACAGTCCCCTTTCACCCCCTTGAACACCCCATCCCCCCCATTGTATCCCCCCTCCCCTGGACATCCCCCTTTCACCCCCTTGAACACCCCCTGTAGTAGCCCCCCCACCCCTGAAGTAGCCCACCCCACCTGCGAAGACCCCCCGTAACCCCCCCCCCCCCCCGAAAACCCCCCTGTAGTAGCCCACCCACCTGCAGTAGCACCCCCCCCCCCCGTAGTATCCCACCCCACTTCAAAGCCCCCTCGATATCCCCCTAACCCCCTGTAGTATCCCCCCCATGGACAGCCCCCTTTCACCCCCTTGAACACCCCCTACAGTATCCCCCCACCCCTACAGAAGCCCACCCCCTACAAAGCCCACATGGACACCCCCCATAATAGCCCTCCCACCTGGACGCCCCCTCCCTCCTGGACACCCCCACCCCCTTCCTCCTTGACACCCTCCCAGAGACCCCCACTCTCGAATACCCCCCCTCCTGGACGTCCCCTCCCACCTAGACACTCCCTCCCTCTTGGAAACCCCAAGACACCCCCCTTCTTCCAGGACACCCTCCCAGACACCCCCCCCCAACACCCAGACACCCCCCACTCTCGGATACCCCACTGGACACCCCCCCATCCACCGCCCTAGACATCCCCCTTGAACACCCCCAGGCACACCAATTCCCCTTTGCACCACCGGACAACCCCCTTGCACACCCATCCCCCCCTCCGGGACCCCCCCCCCCCCTCTAGGGCACCCCACCCTCTCCTAGAAATCCCCTTGCATGACCCTGCACACCCATTCCCGCCTCCTGGACCCCACCCTCCCACTTGGACACCCCCACCCCCCTCCAGGACACCTATACCCCCTTGTACCCCCCTCTTGGACAGACCCTCCCACCTAGACACCCCCACCTCCCACATGCACACCCATTCCCCCTTTCTCTCCCCCTCCTAGATACCCCCGTTGCACACCACTAGATAGCCCCCTTGCACCCCCCTTGAACACCCCCCTTGCACCACCCTGCACACCCATGCCCCCCTCTTATACACCCCCCCTTTCACCCCCCTACTCACCCATGCAGGGGACGTTTGATAGGAAAAATCCATCCCGGGCATGCATGTGTTACCAATAAGCATTCTTGACAACTAAAAACACCCAGGTATGGGTTTGGTGATTTGTAGATATGTGAATAAAGTTTATAATTGCATCTAAGGGAATGGTAGCAGGATATGTAGGGTTTCATCTTGGTATATGTCAAGGGTTACATAGCATGGTGTGAGAGACTAGGTTTTCAAAGTAAGGGCATGGGAGTTTGGGCATGTTAGGTTATGCTTCTCAATGAGATCCAAAACACACTATAAAAATATAAGAAACCCAAAAATCACAAAATCCCTAATTAAAATTGGACCAAATAATAAAAACAGAATAAAACATACCCAAATATGATATTGAACTCACTATCTTGGATAGTGGTGGATAGAACCAGCCACATCATAAGAAACCACCTATAAGGAAATAGTGGGAAAACAAATGAGATATGACGACTTCTTAAATATATATATATATATATATATATATGATCATTGTGTCAACTATTCATGATAAATGATACATGAATCCATAACCAAAAATGAAAAAATAATATTCATATTGATATGTGCATCCCAATACTAAATAACATTAACATTAATAAAGAGGAAAATTTCAAAAACACCCATTCATCAAAGAAAAACACATTCCAAAACATTTACTTTACATAAGAACACTTTCTCATTAAAAACACTATATCAAATAAGTAATAAAAACTCTTTTTTTAGAAACACATGTTAGAAAAACATTGCTTGGTGAACCTGGCTTGTCCGCCCTACACACACAATACACACCCATCACAACCATTGCACACCCCTCCCCTTCCACTGCACACTTCATTCCCCCTACACACACTCCCTCCACCCCCCTGCACTCTCTCCCACATAGCCCCTACCCCTATACCCTGCACACACCCTGCACACCCCCTGCACACACCCCATGCACACCAAAATACAACCCCAGCATACCCACTCCCCCCCAATGCACACTTCCATACCCTTGCACACACTCCCTCCACCCCATACACCAAGAACACACTCCCTCCACCCACTTCACACACCCCTTACCAATGTACCCTACACACCCCCTACCCCTATACCCTGCACACCCCCTACCCCCATCCCATGCACACCCCCTGCACACACCCACTACACACACACACCCTACACACCCCCTGCAACCCTGTCACCCCTGTACACCCTCACACACCCTTACACAACCCCATTACAACCCCAAAACAACCCCTACACACCCCTCCAAAGTCTAAAATAAACCACAGACAAAAAAATAAATTCATGGTTAAATAGAGCCTAAGAATTTCATTTGTCTAAAATTCAAATAAAGAAGATCAAGAAGAGGGGAACCAAGAAATTGGATACAATTATCTACCTAAAAATGATTCATTATGCATATTTGTTTCTAATCACATATAATATAATTCATGAAAAAATAAACATTCAGATTCTATATAATGTCAATATGTTAAAGATGAACTAGGCCAACCAAATTCGGATTCTAGTAGGGTCTAGACAACCAGAATATGCATTGTTGGAAACACTACAAGAAATCCATCCCATTTCATAGAGCTAGATAATTCATCCCTACTGAAGAACCAGGCTACCCAAATCCGAATGAAGGGAAAATCCATAGTGAAGACTTCCACAATAAAAAAACCCATCTCTATCCCTCCCACCATGATAGAGTTAGGTTGGATGGAATGAGATCAACACACTTCTAACAGCTAACACCATCATAAGAAAAAACCTAATATCACCACCATATTCTAACTATAAAACAACATTACAAATATTTTACCAACAAAACAACATAATAAATTGGATAAAAACCAAACTAAACCTAAAGCTCATCACCACCACCAACAAGAAGAAACTTTACAAAGACTAATAAAACACACAAAAGAATACAACTCCCCACCCACCCCACCCCATCACCCCCATTTCCCCTTGCACCCCTAATCCCCTACACCCACACTTCCCTCTACCCCTGCCCCATTCACCACCCCACCCACCCTTCACCCCTTGCCACTGCACCCCCCCCCCACCTACACCCTGACTACCCCAGCCCCCCCAACCTACACCCCCACCCCCACCGCCTTCCCCCTCCCCCCAACTGCATCCCCCCGCTACTGCACTAGCCCTTCCCCTCCCCCTACCCTGCACAGCCCCTTCCCCTCCCCCTACTACACCAACCACTCCCCCTCCCCTTGCTTCTTCTATATTTACATGGCAGGTTTTGACGGTGTTCTACTAATTAAAATTGTACACTCACTCATATTGTGTATGTTTTTATTTCCAACTCTACGGGAGGGATTAAATAGATGGTCCATGATTTTCTAACTCATATATGATAAAATAGAAAGTATCTAGATCAAAAATAAAAGATAAATACTTTAAGATGATATACATGAGGAAAACGTTTAGAAGGAAATAAGAGAACTGGAGTAGATATAATAAGGTTTGAAAATGATCCTAGGAGTTGTTTCCATGCTTATAGGAGTTGAATGAAATCAGGAACTTTTTCTGTTGTTTCTAGTAGAAAAATTTAAACTTTAATGAAAATTGTGGCATTATTTTGGGCTATGTGGGATGGAATTGGAATGGATTTTGTTTCAGGAAGAATACAAATAACAAGAAACACTTGAACCTATTTGGAAATCTACAGTGAAAATTTCATTATATGCTTGGGTTGCTACTAAATTACCATACATGCATCAAGAATAGATGAAAGGAATATTATTTGGCTGGAAAGTATCCGAGAAAGAATCCAGACAACGTGAAATGAGAAATTGATTATTAAACAAGCCTAATAAGGAGGGGTTTGTTTTATCATTTAAAGACAATGGAATGTGGGTTGCATTTTAGTTACTTCATATGGTACATGGGAATGAGGTTTGTATGGATCACTCTTATAATTGGAAAAGATAGTTCTAAATTTAGATGTTTCAACTCTTGCAAATAGTGTTGTGGTTGTCGATCACTCTAAATCTACCCTACCAAATTTCATTCAGTTCTTCTAGGAGAGTATTATTAAGGAAGGATTTGGTGAATTAACTCCAAATACTGAACTTCCACACCTCCTTCACCCACCCTTCCCCTTGCACCACTCTTTCACCCCCACAACCCCCCCCCCATTACCCCTACTATCCCTGCCCCACTGCACCCCCACCCCACTAAACCCACCTCATCCCCTACCCCCTCATTCAACCCCACTACTATCCCTACTCCATTGATGTGAATAGAACCGATATAAAATAACTAATGGGTCCCTAACCAAAATAAACTAAACAATAAAAAAATCATTTAATGATATCTCTAGCTCTTCTTCATTTTGTATTTTTTAGAAAACACCTTTTTTGGGTTATGTGTGATTGAACATAGTAGATTACCAAAATACCCACAAATAAATTATAGACAGGCGCCAAAATTAAAATTCTAAAATTAATTTTAGCAAGTAGTTCATCCACATACAATAGGATTTGGGAGGAGATAAGGCACATCTCAAGATCTACGTGAGAGCTGAAATCATGTGACACCTAAAGCTCTATTTCATTGGTCACTATCACCATTATTATAGCCCCATTTATATCAATAAAATCACTATTTCTTATATGCATAGCCTCATTGAAAATTCCATACCAATGATACTGAACACCACTGCTCCTAACCCAGTTTCACCTGAAATTCCATTTTCATCATTGAATCAAGAAAATCATGAACCAACAATAGACAAACCATCATCAAATTTTACATGATTATAACACCCAAAATGAACTTCATCAATGATAAAATCAACCATGAATACAAACCATTTTGATCTAAATACTCTAACTTAATAAAACTAATCAAACCAATTTGATTCACTAAACTAATAAGAACAAACATATAAGGACTTAAACTAAACCAAATAGATATGACCTGATCCAAATCAAATAGAACATATAACTAATACTACTAAAAATGAGAAAACCAACCTAGTTTAAATAAAACCTAATATAATCTACAAGGCTCTAACTAAATCAATGTAATCCAAACAAATTGATTCACTAAAATAAGAACCAAAAGTGATAGACCTAAACTAAACCAAATAGACTTGGACTAATACAAAATTTATGTAATTAAACTAAAACAACTCGAATCGATACAACCCAAAATTAAATTAAAAAAATTAAAATTAAAATTATATGAATTTACATAAACTAAATATTAAAGAAAGACAAAAAATTATCAAAAAGAAGAAGTATCCCTCCAGATTACATAATCCTTAGAATCAAAAACCAAACCAGTAAAATGTATTTCATAATAAAAATTCCTATTTTTTTAATAAAGATAATAAAAAATAGAAAAATTTGTTCCTTAAAATATATATTTATAATTTATAAAATGATGATTTCACCCCCACTTCCCCCTACACCCACTGCCCCCACTACACCCCCTGACCTTATTCATTCTATTTTTTGAACAACATTATATTATTATTCAATGTTCTTGTTTCTTACTCTGATTTAACTCATGTAGGCTTAAAATTATTATATAATTATGTTTTACAATGTGTGATGAGTTTGATAATGATTTTCACTCTTTGGTTGACAAAAAATTTACTAATGAGGAGATTATTGAGACCAATATATGTTTTTATCAATATTTTTGACACATGGAGTTGTTATTGAAATATAAGGGGTGTTTTAGTAATTTTTTAGGAAATTAGATTTATATAACTAAAAGAGTGAATATGTTAACTACATAAGATTTAGTTTTCAAGATGTAAGTCATATTAAAAATCACAAATAAAATGTTTATTCTATTTTGCGAAGGTTGTTAAGAGTTTTAGAGTTGATTGGAATATGATCAATGGTGTTTTTGAATTATTCCTGGGATTTTTAGAATTAATTAGATCTGGATTGAAAAATTTAGTAACTAAAATTCATAAGCATCATTGTACTTCAATCCTAGGGGACAGTTTTAGAATAAGTCTAAAAATTCATCTAAGATAAGAGAACCTCTCAATGTGCATATAGATAATTTTGAACTAGCTTAGTGGGTATTTAGGAAAGTGTTTTATACATAAGAGTGATCGTACTAAAACAAATTGGTAAGAGGCATAATGTTCTTCCTATAAGTAAATATGAGCATACCGGTGAAAATATGTGAATGTTTAGATTTAGTAACAGTAACTCTGAGATTTCATAACAGACATTCATAATTTATTAGATTCATCTTTATTGATTTGTCATATTGTAGAAGAAACTATGAAATTTCCTGATTTTTTTCACTAAAGAAAAAAAATTGTAAGATTGACATTGATATTTTATAAGAGTCGTTCTAGAATTTAGAAAAATCACTTCAAAGGTAAAGGGAAGATGTAACAGCCATTCCATGATATTTTCGGAGTAATTCTAGTTTCTAAAAATTAATATCCTTTGTATTGAACGAGATCAAGACTAAAACAATATTTGTGAATGATAGATATAAAAAGTAACATAAAAATAACTATTTTAAATTGTGGTTGTGTGGTCTATATGACTTAGATCAGAAATTGGATCATCATATTTACACTTAAATTAAATATAAGGTGGTTTAAAATGTTGGTATGATTAAAGGGATCATTTTTTAATCAAGAAAATTTTAAAAGATATTGGAAGTATTTAACTATCTAAAATTTATATTTTAATTCTGATTTACCACTATTATACAGGGGTATTTGATGCTATTATAGAGAGGAAGTTAATTTCTATTTAAGGAAGTTAACAGTTTAAATTTGAATTTAAATTTCAAATTTTAACACAAAGATTGTTTTTACTATTAGAATTAAATGGATACTCACCACTACTATATGAATATCGGAGAGTTACTAAAGATGAAAATTTTCAAAGAAAAAAATAGGAGTATAGAGTACATGTTCTTCTACAGGTAGAAAAAGTAGAAAATAAAGGACATGGATATCCTTTAAAGTTTTACTAATTTTTTGTTAAAAAATAAATATTTTATAAATCATTTTTCTTAAAAATACTAGGATTTTAAATAAAAATACTTTGAAGAATAATTAAAACATAGAAAGGAAGAAAACTAAAGAAAACCATAGAATGTGGTTGCATAAAGTGAACACGAATATATTAATAAAAAATGATCCATTTCCCACATTTCAATGTAATTAAATGGAAATATAAAATGAACCTTAAAAATAAAACAATTTGGGATAAATGGATCCATGTATAAAATAATCATATTAGAAAATTATTCCTAACAAAAAATAAGAGATATGATTAGTTCCCCTTAAAAGTGTCAATTTTTGTGTATTATAGAACAATAAGAGGGAAAATGGTAAGAAGGCATGTAAACCACAGAAATAAATTTTTGAGAAGAAAATAGATTTTGTTTTACATAAAATTAACATAATATTACAAAAAAGGTAATTTAGGCATAGATATTATCGATTTTGATGTGATATTAGAAAATGAATCCATATGTTTACTTCCAACGTTAATAAAACCAGTTTAACCTTATATATAACAAACAAAACCGTATTAATAAAATATTTCATAACATTATTCATCACTATTACCATTTATACATTCAAAAAAATCCAATTTTTATATACATTAGTTGGTAATAACTTATTATCATCCTCAAATTTTAGTATTTTTCATTGATCCATAAAAATTTCATATTAATAAAATATGTGCAAAATTCATATAAAACGCATGAAAAATTCATATAAAACATATTAGATTAGTATATATGAGTATAAAAAAATTTTAAAAACCCAAATATATATAATAAATTAGAAATAAGAATATAATTTTTTATGAAATGAAAAATGAAATAGTGGTAAAGGGTAATAAAAAAGGGAACTCACCTACAACAAGCAGAGTCTGTTGAAGAAAGTTTTGGAATGAAGACCAAATTAGCCTCAATTTTTCATAGTTGGCGAAGCTAGTATCTATGAAGAAGGGGAATGTAACCAGAGGTGAAATACATTGAGTGGGTGAATCACAATAGAAGGGAAAGAAGAATTGGGTATGTCTTCCATTGAGAGGCAAATTTAGCCTATGTCCCGAGAGGTGAAATACATATTTTTTCAGTTTATTCAAAGGTAAAGAAAAATTTTCATACCTACGGGAATGGTAGAATCGTGATAGAAGGGCGATCAGAATGTCTATAGGTTTCAATTAATATCTCTAGAGCAAGGTGCGGGTAGGGTTCTTTTACGTGAGATGATTTCACGAGATCGGGGACTCGATTGGGTTCTTCATGAGAGCAGGCAGGCAGGGAAAGAAAGTTTGATCATCCTGATAGAAGGTAGGTAAGGGATTTTGATCGGGGCCCAATTGATTTCATCACGAGTGTTGTTAGGGAATGGGATTGATCGTCCGAGAGAGGAGGGGAAGGGAGTTTAGGTGCGAAGGGGTTTAATCACATGAGAGAGGTAGGGAAGGTAGTTCTGGGGGTGTTTGAGTATCCGAGAAAGGGAGGGAAGGATTTTTGGTGGGGGGGTCGAGCATCCGAGAGTAGGAGGGTGGGATGAGAGTTAGGGTTATGGGGGGCGGGGGGATATGCAGATAGAATATTTCCATAATTTAGTTATAAATTGTGGAAATAAATTTCCCTACGGCCATTCTTTAAAAAAATGTGGCACAATATGTGTGGGAATATTCTTATTTTCTAGTTGTGAATGGGTGAACAGTATCCCACATTCTATATTCTACAACAAACTTTATCTCAGCTTCCTTCTATTAATAAGTAACTTTGTGGCTTACACTCTTTTTGTCAGCACTAAGGTTATCACTTGGAACACTGAAACACACATTCCTATCCGGGTCTATACCACACACTTTTATAGCCCCTCGAGAACCCACATGGGTTCTTTACACACATCATCAACATGTCCATGCATGCTCCCCTTGTGAGTGCTCTGTAATCCCACTCATACACCTTTCATTCAAGCTGACTAGCCTGGTTGGATCTCCCATGTGGTCGAGTTTCTCCCACTTTTGTGTGATTACTCTAGACATATTAAATATATTGGTTTGAAAACTTCTTTGAGTAATAATTATTTATGTAATTAGAAATTACTAATAATAACATTATAAACAAACTCTTCATCAAGAATATTCATCATGAAAAAAAAATATTTTCTCTTTTATGCATGGAATTAAAATTTCATCATGTAAATAAATATTCACATGATATTCTAACTTCTTATGTTATTATAAACAATATAAAATTAGCACATGTTATTTAACCAATGATGAAAAGTTCATCCATCTTCATAATTTTAAACTCAACATCTTCAAAGAATATTCTTAACAGAATAATAATGGATCCCTTCTTTTTTCATTCATCATCCATCCAAGAAATATAAATTTTATTGCCAGGATTTGATACTTAAACCAAACATTACAAAAGATTATTATTTGTAACTCCTTCACTATATTAACATTAATACAATATTTTTATTTCATTTACAACAATTAAAACCTAATAAAACTCACTCATGAAGTGGGATCAAACCAATGTTAAAAAATTATGAAATTTATTTTCATTATTTTTCTCATTTTCCTTTTTATCTGAAAAATGTTGATCTACTTTTGAGTAACTTTTTATGAATAGATCTCTAATCACTTGGTGAAATAATCCCTCTAGGTGATTTAATTTTGGGTATCAAATGATATAATAGTTTTTCTAATTTCATGATATACGATTTTTAAACATTATGAAACAAATTTTCATTCCCTATATTATAAATGATATGATGTATGACTGATTGTTTTGACACACATTTGTATGATTTATCATTATGATATGTAAAGATTCCTTTATATCCCTCTGATTCTTTGGTTGATTTTTTATATCTCACAAGATCAAAGTGCGTATAATGGTTTATAGACTTATCCCAAAGGGTGCATGGCGAGTATCCCAATCCCAATATGGTAATCAGATTATTAGACAAATTCTGGTATAGTAAACATATAGTATCCCTTTTACAATAGGGTACATGGTTAATATCCTAATCCCAAGAGGGTAAATGTGTTGTTATCCAAAACCCAAAATATCGTACAGGTTATTATTCCAATCCCAAGGGGGTACACTGGTTGTTATGACAATCCCACTATGTTATAATAATCATGTAGTGATTCATAGTCCATAAGGTTATGATATCCTCTTCAGATAATTATTCCACATTTCTATATATTATTCTTATATTATTCCCCACATCTGATGTTTTTTGTCTCATATTTTTACACTCTTATTTCATGGTATATTTTAATCCCTAAAGATTATGTATCTATCTATCATGCCTTGTGAGAAACTATTACTATTATTTATTGCATTATTACTAGATATTTCTACCATGATCATGTTTTCCCATATAGTTATACATAAACCATGTATGACTGGTTTATGTGATTTTCCATTATTGTGAATTTTAATTCATCACACTCTTATTTTTTCCATTACCCATGTTACGAATATGAGTATAACCTCGAATATTTCTAGAGGTAGATCCACTATAGTGAGATTATAGAGAAATTTTCATAATATGACTTTTAAGTAGCTAATATCCAATGATAATAAACCTTTATATTCTAGGATTATGTGATCATTTTGAGATGTAATGTACAAATTTAGAGAAATATACAAATGATTAGTTTGGGTCAACTCACTTGGTATAAAATCTAGTGTTAAATTATTTATTTTTATCATTGGATTTAGAAGTGTGGGTCTCTAGAATTTCATTTTGTATCAAAGTATGATTTGGTTATGTTTTGGATTCTTTTAGTTATTTTTTAGGATTTATACTAGGGAACATTAGTGGAAAACATATGGATGAATCTAAATGAAAGAAAACATCCTAAAATTATTATAATGTATAGAGTGTTATTACTAAGAAATAAGAGACCTTTTTCCATGAAAAAATAGGATTAAGGAATTTCCATAGATTCACCTAGGGGTAGTAAACCTAAAAATACCAATTAGGTGTTAACATAATCTTTACAAAGTGATTGATAAAGAGGCCTAACTACACAACATGTTTAAAACTCTTAGTTGATGTAATTTTCCTAATTCATAAACACTTTAGAAACCATTAAAAGAATTTAAATGTAATTTGAGGAGGTAAAATACAAAATAGTTGGATTAGAGAACCTAATGAGAAAATGACAATGGAAACCCAAGGTTAAACTGAAGGAGATATAGTTTGATCTAATCATATCATAGTTAAACTGAATGTATAATAGATTAAAATGAACGTTTCATAATATAAGATATCTTAGGTTTGATTTTTTGTATTCATATGGTCATATAATCATATTTTTTATATATTATCATATGAATTTTGGTTTTAATTTCTAAAATGAAACAAGAAGATGAAAATGAATGTGTGAAATGTATTTATCTAGAACATCATGAGACATAAATTCTTCACTGGAGGATTATTTAGAAAAAATTGATAAGAATAAAAATATTTTCCTTATAAATTAATACATGAGTTTATTAGTGTCACCCATAATAGTGATCTAGATATTAAATCTTGATTCATACCCTTATTTATTTTTTATTAGTGAGTAATAAATAAAATTATGAGGATGAAATTTCATTAAGGGAACAGAATGTAACACTGCAATTTTTTAGTAACTATTATTCTTTAATTAAATACTATGTTTAATATCTTTCTTCTAATACAATATCAAAGAAAATAAACAAATATAACATTTTGAAAATAATATAACAAAAAAATAAAACAATTATACCTTATGGGAATGAAATGAGAAAAAAAAAGATCATATTCAATTAAAACAATTATATGTGTGTGTGTGTGTTATGTATTAATATTTTTATTATTTTATTAAATAATTCATTGATGTTTTTATAAAATTTCAATAAATAATTTTAAAGACAATGTATTGATAACACTTATCTAATTACTACATAATAATTAATCATTCATAAATGATTTTGAATAAAATTATTTTATGATGAAAAGAGTTTTTCTTAATTAATTATAGTTTTCCTATACATTTTTTATTTTTAAAATCAATAGTCCACAATTAAAAATGTACAATATATAAAAAAATATATAAAAAATAATTTCAAGTTCATGTAAATATTTTCACATTTCATTAAATATGAATAAATTATTTTCAAGCTAAAAAATTTATTTTAAAAATTATATTTTTATGCATTATGCACAATTATATTAATATTAATTTTGTTCAAACTCTATAAATTTATTCTAATAATTTTTTTTCCTAGTTTTAATCTTTATATCCGAATTTAGTATTTATTTTAATTCCATTTATAACATAAAAATAAATTTCCAAAGTATGTATTATTTACTATGGTAAAATAGTTATTTTTCAAATAATTGTTTTTCTAAACATTCTATAATTTTATATTAATTAATTAGATTATTATATTTTCAATGATGATATTAGTATGGTTTCTAAACACATAAATAAACATATTTACACTCATTTAATTTTAAATTAATATGAAATTATACTAAAAACACTTATTCATTTAAAAAATTATTAAAAGAGTTTATCTATATATTATATGTTTTAATTTAAAATATAATCATCTCATATTTAAATATTGAATTAGATTAAATGGATTAAAAATTTTGAATAATTGTGTCAAAATATTCCAAGGTGAGTTATATTATATTTTTATTAACAAAAACATTACCATGGATAATTGTTAATCAATGTTAATAGGGGTAAAATTAACTAACATAAAGTGGATCAACTTTTAATAAATGATCTTCAAAGAAAAAAAAATAAATTTGTTAATATAAGAATTCATACCTACATTTCACACAAAATTTCATTTATTAACTCATCCAAATCCTATGTCATTTCATATTTAACCCTAACATATCATTCAATTATTTCGAAAAGTATTTCTATTTAACCTATAAAAGCATATCACTTCCAACCAACTCAATCAATGCTTTGAATTATGCATTCCATTTCACCTATTCATATTTTAAATATCTTTGAATCCATCTCTATGACTTGTATCCCATGGTTTTAATAAATCTCCCCAATTCCTCTATTTTTAATAAGTCCTTCAAGAGAGGACCCAGATCCTCAATGATTTTAAAGAACTTCCATGGAAATTAATAGTTAAAGAGTTTTATAATCTCAATTATACTTTATTGAGACATATGGCATATTCCCCATTTATTTTATTTTATTTTTGGTATATAAACTTCCCATGTATGTCTTAATATCGTACTTATGAAATCATAGGTATTTATATGCAATAATGATTCACATATTAGTATGATTTTTTGCCCATAGTGTTCAATGATATAAGTATTTTTAACACAATTTACATTCAATAAGTTGTGAGCATTCTTCTATAACATTATTATTATATGTTGGGTATTAAATACCATATAATTAAGTTTTATTGAAATTTATCCCATGTTTAAATTGATTTACATTTCTATCTCATGAACTCTTATTCAAGGTGTTATTACCAAAATTTTTCTGTATTGATGGACTTCTTTCTTCATAAAAATAAAACATTTTTAAGAATAATCTAAATCCTATTTGATTTTTTTCTCCATCGTGTACATATTATTTCATTCCCCAATTAATTTATTTTCCAATTTTGAAATCTAAATATGTATCATCTCAGAAGTTAACCTTATATTTATGTACCTATTTTCAAATTAAAATTTTATTATCCCTTTTATGATATGGGTTTCAATAAACATGTTAAAATATTATAAAAGGTTTTTCCTTTCATGATTATATATTTTAACATCCAATTCAAATTTGTTATTTAAAACTATTATATCATTCGTAAGGATTCATAATTGGAATTTATTGAAAAATTGTATTTTAAAATAGTGTTTATTTTAATCTTTCTAAAATCATTTATTGTATGTGAATTTAAACATATCCTTTTTACAACAAGGTAAAAATTTATTTTGAAATCTATTTTAAGGATTTCTCTTTGATCTACCTATTTATATAAAAAATGTATATCGTCTATGGAGTAATGTTTCATGAATTTCCCTAAAATGTTAAGTGAAATACACTTTTTGGGTGATTGAATTTAGGGTATTATAAGGCCACAGCCTTAAACTTTACTTAATATTGAATTAAATGAATAATTCACATTGAGGATCTTTTCAGGTTTAGAGTTTTAGAGAATTAGGAAATAACTATTACATCTCAAAAGATTTCAAAGTAGAAACTTCTACTAAGTTTCCATAAAAACTCATAAAAAAGAAACATGTCTAGTTCCATGTTTTAGGTAGCATGAATTTCCCTTGATCCCATCCTTGACACTATTCCACATTAAGTCCTATGAAAAACATTTCAAAAAAACTTGGGATGAGCATAAAAATCATAGTAAGGGATACAAAAAGAATGAAAACTATTAGTTTTTCAAAACAACAAGTAAACCATGTATACTTTATCAAAGTAATACTTTTCACCTTTTTGAAGTAGTAAAAACTCTTCACTGAATAAAAGTTCATTACTTACCCTTCTGTAACCAAAAGATTACTATAAAACCCATATAAAGATCACATAACATATAAAGGTATCTTGGGACATAAACATACTTAAGTAAAATAACCATAAGGTCGACTTCCACACATATCACTTAATGGAATAGCCATTCGGCCGACTTCCATACATACTTAATGGAATAGCCATAAGGCCGACTTCCATACCCAATTCATTGGAGGTTATAATGTAACCACCCATCCTGGAATTCACGGCACCACCCGTCATATGGTTTATCATGTAACCACCCGTCAAATGTCCAAGTACCATTATAAAATTATAACACATAAAACCAAGATAAAGGAATGATAACATTTGCACATTTCAATCACAATATATCATTTAAATATATTGACATAATATAATCTTTTATCAAAACCATTTTCAATACCAAAATACATAAAAGAGTTCATGGAATTTATTTTATTTTAAAAACATTATGTCTTGTTGAGGAAGCCAAAGATCAAACAATACTCGCAGCAGCGGAAAAGGTCGTTGTCACCGTGTACGTTAAAAGAAACATTCCTTTTTGTCGTTTAGTAAAACGCTTCGTAGAAAAAGTATCCTTATGTATAAAAGTAAAAGTCAAAGGGGTTTATACACCGTATAAAATAAAGTTGTGTATAAAACGAAATATGCCTCAATGAAAGGAGATTGAGACGAATTTCCTTACAAAGACGGTATCCTTAGATTAAGGATAAATCAATTATATAATTATGTGTGACAAAAAAATACACCAAATATAAGTGGATATTAAGTGTAATAAAATCAGATGTTATTCACACATATTCATAGAACGACATATTCAAGGAGTACAAGCTTATCCCAAAGAATCAAAATTGGGTTAAGAAGTTCCCTTGCAAAAATTTGAAGGCCTAACGGCGTCACTACAAAATTCAGAAAATGAGTTGATGAGAGATAAAAAGGGTATCTCATCACTTGGACATAAAATTTAAATCAATAAGGATATAGAATAACATATCCCAAAATAATATTATGTGAATTAAAAGACATAACAAAAGAATTATTTTACAAAAAGAAGAGGGTGAAAGGTTCCCTTACCGACATGGGTATCTTTCGAGACATGCACCCCATGAAAGAAGGGCAACACAACATTGATGTAAATACTCATAAATGAAATTATATTACACAATGAGTAAAATAATGGTCAGTACATACACCACTCAAAGGAAATTGTGGCAAATGTAGCATAAATCTCACGGGAATAAAAGTGATATGAAAAATCCCTTACGAAAACTCGGCAGCCTAACGGCGCCACATAAAACTTACAAAAATGGATTGATGAGATAAAATAGGGTCTCTCATCATATTAACATAAAGTTTAAAGAAAAAATAATATAAACGAACATCCCCCAACATAACAAAGAGGAGGTTAAAAGAAGTGTCATAAAGGAGAGTACTTAAAAAGAAAGAGAGAGGTTAGATCTCTTACGAAAATTCGGCAGCCTAACGGCGCCACTCAAAACTTCCAAAATGGATTGATGAGAGAGAATAGATTCTCTCATCATATGAACATAAAAATTACAGTAATAGTAATATAAAATAACATCCCAATCACAAGAAAGATGAGCTTAAAAGGAATGACATAAAAGAGTGTACTTAAAAAGAAAGAGAGGAGTAGGATCCCTTACCTCGGGTCCGACATGACTCGATCTTTCTTTAATCTCCTGAATAATAAACTTTAGTTAATTTCTACTTCCTTAAGAACATTTTTCAAGTTCAGTATTCCTTTTACATTACTTATTACTATGTCATAAAAATTATTTAATCATTTAAGTTAATAATGTTTGTTTTGTCGATATTTGGTTCTTAAGTCGAAAGTGGACTTCTTACAATTACATGTTGTTCGTGTGGTCAAAGGTTCATTATATCCAGAATTGTATTCATGATGTATATATCATATATATCATATATATCCAGTATATTCATGCATTTATAATATTACATAACATTTAGAGTTAAGAAATGAAATGCACTGTTCATGGAGACGGTAAGCCGTACGTACGCATGAACGCTACTTCCATTTCTATTTCATATTTAATGGAATTAAAACATAATGATACAGAATAGTATTTTAATTATAGTATGGTATCATATATAATATCATTAAATATATCCTTTATAGGTACCACATATGGTGTTAAAGAATCAAATCACTTTGAGGGGGCGGTAGTCCGCACTTCCTTAAATGAAGATATCGCGTTTACCCATAATGGAAACCATAAAGGTATGACATAAATGAAAAATACAGAAGCTTAAGTAAAACATAAACATATTATATATCATATATAAATATAGTGTCATCTTAATGGCCACCTTTGAAGGTGTTAGAAGAATGTTGAAAAATCATCATTTCGGTAGGCAGAAATTCACCATCCACGGAAACAGTATGTTCTTTAACCATTAGATGTAGGTGTGTGTAAGTGTAGATCGAATAATTATTATAAAAACATCCTAGTATATTGAATATACTGTATCTGTTACAAAATTAATGAATAAAAAGATCTTAGTGGGTTGGAGAAGCAAAATAAAACAAAAGGACACAAGTGAATATATTACCTTTAAATCGGGAAACTCCCTTTGGTTTGAGCTCCAAGGCTTCCTTGGGAAGACTTCTGCCCAAATTGAGGCTTCAAGGAGTTAGAGAGTGATTTGTAGAGACAAAATGGGCAGAGGATGGCCGAGCCAAAGGCTTTGGAATTGTGGGTAAGGAGGTAGAGGTGGGGGCCTTTTATAAGTGGAGAGGAGGGGCACTCTTGGAAAGGTATAAAATGTAACTTTATTTCCAAATGAGTTTCGGATTTTAATGGTCCCACATTGATTTTTTTAGAGGATAAGGTGATAAGGGTTCAAAATCTACCCATCCAATAGGTTTTGGACATGTGTAGGTCTTAGAGTTTACATTATCTTTCCATTTTATTTCAATCCTTTATTAATGAGGTAATCACTGCATCATCATGATGTCATAAATAATTTAATTTATTTAATGTCTAAAAATTATAAAAAAAATACTATGATGTAGGAAATATTTTTATCTTTCCAATTACTATTTATAGTCTAAAATATCAATTATGTAGACAAAATTAAAAATATTTTACTCAGGTGATACATTCTTTGTTACATTTAACATTCTTTAAAAATAAAAAGATAAAAAGTCACTTTCTCACAAAAGGGTTCCATGGGGCCCCCAAGCTTGGAACAAGGCATCCCATGGTCGAAAATGAGACAACCAGTAGCCTTAGGACAAATTTTGTGTTCATTATTTATTATTATGATATTATCTTATTATCATTAACTACCCGATTACTCATTAATCAAGATAATTAAAGATAATTACGGTCGTTACTATTCATAATGTCCAAAAACAAAAGAGTCTTAATTAAATAATTTGGACCTTATGATTCCAAATATGTAATCCATTTTACCAAATTCCAAACACATAAATTGAAATAATTAATTTAAAAAAACTTCTCGTTGTCAAAACAAATAGCGGGTTTTTTAGAAACAATATTTATGAAAAGTTTGGCACTTGTTTATGCCTAATTCCAAAGTGAAATTAATCCCAATGACCATCATTGGATTACATGGTAAAAATATATTATAATTACACTTTAAAACAAATTATGAATATAGTATAACCATATAATTAAATTATATGAAAAAACAGTTTTGATGTAAAATGCAGTATTTTTCACTATTCATTGAAAAATGAACATTGTCAGAAAAATACCAAAAATTAACCCAAGGTAAATTTCAATGTCCTAATCATAAAAAATATGTTTATTTTAAAAAATAGAGCATATAAAATTTTCAAAAAGTGGATTTAATAGGGGTTCTCCATCAAAAGGTGGTTAATCGACCTTTTAAAGAATGTTAGAATGTTTACACTTAAAAACTGGATTCATTTGCATTTTTAATCCTCTAACATTTATTGTAAAGAGTAAAAATATTTGACAAACATATATAATCATTTTGTAGTTAGTTCTGTTCACTCCCACCATTACAACGGCTTGGCGTTAACTACCAATTAAAATAATATTATTTTATTATTAGAGTGCAACGTAAGATTCCCAAGAAACTCGTTGTTGCGTATTGGGTACGCCATCAATCATGGAATCCCCTTTAAAGTAATATTAATATTGTATTCGCAAATATGGATAAATATAAAGATTTCATATTCTTTATTTACCTGGGGTGTTACATCCTTCGCCCCTTTTGAAAATTGTGTCCTCGCAATTTTAAAATTGAGCTTGGAAACATCCTTGAAAGTCCCACATCGGAACAAGAGTCGGTAATACAATCACTTTAAAATAAAGAAAGATAAGTACAAAGGTCACCCGATTTAACCCATACTAGGATTCCAAGTATGAAAATATGGACATGGAGGAAAAAACAAAGGGTCATGTTCTAATGGAGAGTGATAGAAAACATGTTTAGGAGAAAGTTAACCACAAGAAAATCACAAACTTGTGAAGGGTTAAACGGTATTCGATTCCCCGGTAGGAAAAGTTAATAGACAAAATTTTTGTTTTAAGTTACTTTTTATTGAGGAATTTATTCATAAGGAAACATAATCACTTATCATGTTGACTTTCAACTTTTATTAGATTTCTTACACAAACTCATATTTTCTCCAAAAGACGAGTACTTAGGAAGACTTGTTCACATTAAGAGTACTATAATCAACTTCTAGAGAATCACCTAATCCACAAAAGAGAACTATATAATTCCCATGTCTTTAGACTTTAACCAAAACCAAAACCAAAAAGGTTAGTACAAGATCAGATAATCCAGAAAAGGATAACCCTTCATAAAAAGAAAATCTATTCTTAATCTCCAAATTTTGTCCAATAAAACCCAAAGTTCAACGAGGACCATTTGATAATCAATTTGTCCATAAAATTCTTCAAAGTGAACCAAACTAAGATTGAAACCCAAATATTTGGAGGATTTAGTCACATAGTCTTCCAAGTTAAATTGTAACATTTATCTCCAAACAACATCAGTTGCTCTTAATGTCTCGTATTGAAAAGTAATTAACCTAATCACATATCCTGCATGATAGGTTAATAAATATACATAGATAACCCAAAATCAACTTACTCTTAATTCCTAAAATCATCTAACTAAAAAGAATCAGTCAAACTAACCAGGGACTTCACGTAGTCCAGTGGTAGGCGATAAATACCAGTCACACTTTGGTTGTGGGTTCGATTCCCGCAGCTTTGTCCGACGCGACGGGTTGTCACACGGTCTGTGTGTTGTCCTTTTTCCAAAACTATATAATTTTAAAACATTCCCCAAAACGAGATAAAATCTTCAAAAATGATCATAACATAATTTAACCTCAAGTTTATCTCATGCCTTTCATTTTCTAGCATATCATATAATAACCCATAATTACCTCAAATGTAAGGATCATATAAACTCTAATGGTTAGCTTTATAATTATTACCTGAACTTCCACATCGATTGGTCATCTCGTACATGATGAATTACAGAACATACCAAGGTTCTAGTGGTTGATCATGACTCCTTGATAGTTGGTTTAGAACAACCACGAGTTTCCTCATTGAATCCCCCATTTTATCTAGTATCTTAAACAGAGAACCACCACAGTTTCCTTCAAACCTGTTGTCTCTTTGGTGCCTGCTAGATCCATCCATTCACTAAAAACAGAAAGGTCAATGTGAGTATATCAACAAAACCATCATGTACTAATGAGGAAGATAAACACTATTATATACTTACTCATTCACTTTATCTAAAACTAGGACTCTTTCTGAAATCCTAACCATTACAGTAATGTCACTTATGCTTAGAGGATAACCTAACCTCTAAAGTTATCTAAACCGACCTCTGATACCAACTATATGGCCCTAGCCTTAAACCTTACTTAATATTGAATTAAATGAATAATTCACATTGAGGATCTTTTCAGGTTTAGAGTTTTAGAGAATTAGGAAATAACTATTACATCTCAAAAGATTACAAAGTAGAAACTTCTACTAAGTTTCCATAAAAACTCATAAAAAGAAACATGTCTAGTTCCATGTTTTTGGTAGCATGACTTTCCCTTGATCCCATCCTTGACACTATTCCACGTTATGTCATTTGAAAAACATTTCAAAAAAACTTGGGATGAGCATAAAAATCACAGTAAGGGATACACAAAGAATGAAAACTGTTAGTTTTTCAAAACAACAAGTAAACCATGTATACTTTATCAAAGTAATACTTTTCACCTTTTCGAAGTAGTAAAAACTCTTCACTAAATTAAAGTTCATTACATACCCTTCTGTAACAAAAATATTACCATAAAACCCATATAAATATCACATAACATATATAGGTAACTTGGGACATAAACATACTTAAGTGGAATAACCATAAGGTCGACTTCCACACATATCACTTAATGAAATAGCCATTCGGCCGACTTCCATACGTACTTAATGGAATAGCCATACGGCCGACTTCCATACCCAATGCATTGGAGGTTATAACGTAACCACCCGTCCTGGTATTCACGGCACCACCAGTCATATGGTTTATCACGTAACCACCCGTCAAATGTCCAAGTACCATTATAAAATTATAACACATAAAACCAATATAAAGGAATGATAACATTTCCACATTTCAATCACAATATATCATTTAAATATATTGACATAATAGAATCCTTTATCAAAACCATTTTCAATACCAAAATACATAAAAGAGTACATGACATTTATTTTATTTTAAAAACATTACGGCTTGTTGAGGAAGCCAAAGATCAACCAATACTTGCAGTGGCGGAAATGGTCGTTGTCACCGCGTACGTTAAAAGAAACATTCCTTTTTTTCGTTTAGTGAAACGCTTCTTAGAAAAAGATTCCTTTTGTATAAAAGTAAAAGTCAAAGGGGTTTATACACCATATAAAATAAATTTGTGTATAAAACTAAATATGCCTCAATGAAAGGAGAATGAGACGAATTCCCTTACAAAGATGGTATCCTTGGATTAAGGATAAATCAATTATATAATTATGTGTGACAAACGAATACACCAAATATAAGTGGATATTAAGTGTAAGACAATCAGATGTTATTCACGCATATTCATATAATGACATATTCAAGGAGTACAAGCTTATCCCAAAGAATCAAAATTGGGTTAAGAAGTTCCCTTGCAAAAATTTGACGGCCTAACGGCGTCACTACAAAATTTGGAAAATGAGTTGATGAGAGATAAAAAGGGTATCTCATTAATTGGACATTAAATTTAAATCAATAAGGATATAGAAGAACATTTCACAATATAATATTATGTGAATTAAAAGAAATAACAAAAGAAGTCTTTTACAAAAAGAGGAGGGTGAAAGGTTCCCTTACTGACATGGGTATCTTTCGAGACATGCACCCCGTGAAAGAAGGAAAATACAACATTAATATAAATACTCATAAATGAAAGTATATTGCACAATGAGTAAAATAATGGGCAGTACATACACCACTCAAAGGAAATTGTGGCAAATGTAGCATAAATCTCATGGGAATAAAAGTGAGATGAAAAATCCCTTACGAAAACTCGGCAGCCTAACGACGCCACATAAAACTTACAAAAATGGATTGATGAGATAAAATAGGGTCTCTAATCATATTAACATAAAGTTTACAGAAAGAGGAATACAAAAGAACATCCCCCAACATAACAAAAGGATCTTAAAAGAAGTGACATAAAGGAGAGTACTTAAAAAGAAAGAGAGAGGTTAGATCTCTTACGAAAATCCGGCAGCCTAACGGCGCCACTCAAAACATCCAAAATAGATTGATGAGAGAGAATAGGGTCTCTCATCATATGAACATAAAAATTACAGTAAGAGTAATATAAAAGAACATCCCAATCACAAGAAAAATGAGCTTAAAAGTAATGACATAAAAGAGAGTACTTAAAAAGAAAGAGTGGAGTAGGATCCCTTACCTCGGGTCCGACTTGACTCGATCATTTTTTAATCTCCTGAATAATAAACTTGAGTTAATTTATAATTCTTTAAGAAACCTTTTCAAGTTCATTATTAATTTTACATTACTTATTACCATGTCATAAACATTATGTAATCATTTAAGTTAATAATGTATGTTTTGTCGATATTTGGTTCTTAAGTCGAAAGTGGACTTCTTACAATTACATGTTGTTTGTGTGGTCAAAGGTTCATTATATCCAGAATTGTATTGATGATGTATATATAATATATATCATATATATCCAGTATATTCATGCATTTATAATATTACATAACATTTAGAGTAATGAAATGAAATGCACCATTCATGGAGACGGTAAGCCGTACGTACGCATGAACGCTACTTCCATTTCTATTTCATATTTAATGGAATTAAAACATAATGATACATAATAGTATTTTAATTCAAGTATGGTATCATATATAATATCATTAAATATATACTTTATACGTATCACATATGGTATTAACGAATCAAATCACTTTGAGGGGGTGGTAGTCCACACTTCCTTAAATGAAGATATCGCGTTTACCCATAACGGAAACCATAAAGGTATTCCATAAATGAAAAATACAGAAGCTTAAGTAAAACATAAAAATATTATATATCATATATAAATATAGTGTTATCTTAATTTCCACCTTTTAAGGTGTTAGAAGAATGTTGAACAATCATCGTTTCGGGAGGCAGAAATTCGCCATCCATGGAAACAGTATGTTCTTTAACCATTAGATGTAGGTGTGTGTAAGTGTAGCTCAAATCCTTATTATAAAAACATTCTAGTATATTGAAGATACTGTATTTGTTACAAAATAAATGAATAAAAAGAGATTAGGTGGTTGGAGAAGCAAAATAAAACAAAAGGACACAAGTGAAGACGTTACCTTTAAATCGGGTAACTCCCTTTGGTTTGAGCTCAAAGGATTCCTAGGGAAGACTTCTGCCCAAAGTGAGGCTTCAAGGAGTTAGAGAGAGATGTGTAGAGACAAAACGGGCAGGGTTTGGCCGATCCAAAGGCTTTGGAATTGTGGGTAAGGAGGTAGAGTTGGGGGCCTTTTATAAGAGGAGAGGAGGGGCACTCTTGGAAAGGTATAAAATGTAACTTTATTTCCAAATGAGTTTCGGATTTTAATGGTCCCACATTTCTGTGTTTTGAGGATAAGGAGATAAGGGTTCGAAATCCACCCATAAAATAGGTTTTGGACATGTGTAGGTCTTAGATTTTACATTATATTTCCATTTTATTTCAATACTTTATTAATGAGGTAATCGCTGCATCATCATGATGTCATAAATAATTTAATTTATTTAATGTCTAAAAATTATAAAAAAAATACTATGACGTAGGAAATATTTTTAGCTTTCCAATTACTATTTATAGTCTAAAAGATAAATTATGTAAACAAAATTAAAAATAATTTACTCAGGTGATACATTCTTTATTACATTTAACATTCTTTAAAAATAAAAAGATAAAAAGTCACTTTCTCATAAAAGTGATTCCATGGGGCCCCCAAGTTTGGCACAAGGAATCCCATGGTCGGCAATGAGACAACCAGTAGCCTTAGGACACATTTTGTGTCCATTTCTTATTATTATGATATTATCTTATTATCTTTAACTAACCGATTACTCATTAATCAAGATAATTAAAGATAATTACCGTCGTTACTATTCATAATGTCCAAAAACAAAAGAGTCTTAATTACATAATTTGGACCTTATGATTCCAAATATGTAATCCATTTTACCAAATTCCAAACACATATACTGCAATAATTAATTTAAAAAAACTTCCCGTTGTCAAAACAAATAGCGGGTTTTTAGAAACAATATTTTTGAAAAGTTTGGCCCTTGTTTATGCCTAATTCCAAAGTGAAATTAATCCCAATGACCATCATTGAATTACATGGTAAAAATATATTCTAATTACTCTTTAAAACAAATTAAAAAGATAATATTACCATATAATTAAATTATATGAAAAAGCAGTTTTGATGTAAAATGCAGTATTTTTCACTATTCATTGAAAAATGAACATTGTCAGAAAAATACCAAAAATTAACCCAAGGTAATTGTCAATGTCCCAATCATAAATAATAAGTTTATTTTGAAAAATAGAGCTTATAAAATTTTCAAAAAGTGGATTTAAAAGGGGTTCTCCATCAAAAGGCGGTTAATCGACCTTTTAAAGAATATTAGAATGTTTACGCTTAAAAACTGGATTCATTTGCATTTTTAATCCTCTAACATTTTTTGTAAAGAGTAAAAATCTTTGACAAAAATATATAATCATTTTGTAGTAAGTTATGTTCATTCCCACCATTACAACGGCTAGGCGTTAACTACCATTTAAAATAATATTATTTTATTATTAGAGTGCAACGTAAGATTCCAATGAAACTCGTTGTTGCGTATTGGGTACGCCATCGAGCATAACACCCCCTTTAAAATAATATTAATATTTTATTCACAAATATGGATAAATATAAAGATGTCATATTATTTATTTACCTGGGGTGTTACATCTTTCCCCCCTTTGGGGAATTGCGTCCTCGCAATTTTAAAATTGAGCTTGGAAACATCCTTGAAAGTCCCACATCGGAACAAGAGTCGGTAAAACAATCACTTTAAAATAAACAAAGATAAGTACAAAGGTCACCCGAGTTAACCCATACTAGGATTCCAAGTATTAAAATATGGACATGGAGGAAAAAACAAAGGGTCATGTTCTGATGGGAGTGATAGAAAACATGTTTAGGAGAAAGTTAACCACAAGATAATCACAAACTTGTGATGGGTTAAATGGTATTCGATTCCCCAGTAGGAAAAGTTAATATACAACATTTTTGTTTTAAGTTACTTTTTATTGAGGAATTTATTCATAAGGAAACATAATCACTTATCATGTTGACTTTCAACTTTTATTAGATTTCTTACACAAACTCATATTTTCTCCAAAAGAGGAGTATTTAGGAAGACTTGTTCACATTAAGAGTACTATAATGAACTTATAGAGAATCACCTAATCCACAAAAGAGAACTATATACTTCCCATGTCTTTATACTTTAACCAAAATCAAAACCAAAAATGTTAGTACAAGATCAGATAATCCAGAAAAGGATAACCCTTTATAAAATGAAAATCTATTCTTAATCTCCAAAATCTTTCCAACAAAACCCAAAGTTCAACGAGGACCATTTGATAATCAATTTGTACATAAAATTCTTCAAAGTAAACCAACCTAATATTGAAACCCAAATATTTGAAGGATTTAGTCACATAGTCTTCCAAGTTAAATCGTAACATTTATCTCCAAACAACATCAGTTGCTCTTAATGTCTCGTATTGAAAAGTAATTAACCTAATCACATATCCTCCATTATAGGTTAATAAATATCCATAGATAACCCAAAATCAACTTACTATTAATTCCTAAAATAATCTAACTAAAAAGAATCAGTCAAACTAACCAAGGACTTCATGTAGTCCAGTGGTAAGCGATAAATACCAATCGCACTTTGGTTGTGGGTTTGATTCCCGCAGTTTTGTCCGACGCGACGGGTTGTCACCCGGTCTGCGTGTTGTCCTTTTTCCAAAACTATATAATTTTAAAAAATTCCCCAAAACGAGATAAAATCTTCAAAAATGATCATAACATATTTTAACCTCAAGTTTATCTCATGCCGTTCATTTTCCAGCATATCGAATAATAACCCATAATTACCTCAAAAGTAAGGATCATATAAACTCTAATGGTTACCTTTATAATTATTACCTGAACTTCAACATCGATTGGTCATCTCGTACATGATGCATTACAGAACATACCAAGGTTCAAGTGGTTGATCATGACTCCTTGATAGTTGGTTTATAACAACCACGAGTTTCCTCATTGAATCCCCAATTTTATCTAGTATCTTAAATAGAGAACCACCACAGTTTCCTTCAAACCTGTTGTCTCTTTGGTGCCTGCTAGATCCATCCATTCACTAAAAACAGAAAGGTCAATGTGAGTATATCAACAAAACCATCATGTACTAATGAGTAAGATAAACACTATTATATACTTACTCATTCACTTTATCTAAAACTAGGACTCTTTCTGAAATCCTAACCATTACGGTAATGTCACTTATGCTTAGAGGATAACCTAACCTCTAAAGTTATCTAAACCGACCTCTGCTACCAACTATAAGGCCCCAGCCTTAAACCTTACTTAATATTGAATTAAATTAATAATTCACATTGAGGATCTTTTCAGGTTTAGAGTTTTATAGAATTAGTAAATAACTATTACATCTCGAAAGATTACGAAGTAGAAACTTCTACTAAGTTTCCATAAAAACTCATAAGAAAGAAACATGTCTAGTTCCTTGTTTTAGGTAGCATGACTTTCCCTTGATCCCATCCTTGACACTATTCCACGTTAAGTCCTATGAAAAACATTTCAAAAAAACATGGGATGAGCATAAAAAGCTCAGTAAGGGATACACAAAGAATGAAAACTGTTAGTTTTTCAAAACAACAAGTAAACCATGTATACTTTATCAAAGTAATACTTTTCACCTTTTCGAAGTAGTAAAAACTCTTCACTGAATAAAATTTCATTACTTACCCTTCTGTAACCAAAAGATTACCATAAAACCCAAATAAATATAACATAACATATAAAGGTAACTTGGGACATAAACATAATTAAGTGGAATAACCATAAGGTCGATTTCCACACATATCACTTAATGGAATAGCCATTCGGCCGACTTCCATACATACTTAATGGAATAGCCATACAGTAGACTTCCATACCCAATGCATTAGAGGTTATAACGAAACCACCCATCCTGGTATTCACGGCACCACCCATCAAATTATTTATCACGTAACCACCCGTCAAATGTCCAAGTACCATTATAAAATTATAACACATAAAACCAATATAAAGGAATGATAACATTTCCACATTTCAATCACAATATATCATTTAAATATATTGACATAATAGAATACTTTATCAAAACCATTTTCAATACCAAAATACATAAAAGAGTACATGGCATTTATTTTATTTTAAAAACATTACGGCTTGTTGAGGAAGCCAAAGATCAAACAATACTCGCAGCGGCGGAAAATGTCGTTGTCACCGCGTACGTTAAAAGAAATATTCCTTTTTTTCGTTTAGTAAAACGCTTCGTAGAAAAATATTCCTTTTGTATAAAAGTAAAAGTCAAAGGGGTTTATACACCGTTTAAAAGAAAGTTGTGTATAAAACGAAATATGCCTCAATGAAAGGAGATTGAGACGAATTCCCTTACAAAGACGGTATCCTTGGATTAAGGATAAATCAGTTATATAATTATGTGTGACAAATGAATACACCAAATAGAAGTGGATATTAAGTGTAAGACAATCAGATGTTATTCACACATATTCATAGAACGACATATTCAAGGAGTAAAATCTTATCCCAAAGAATCAAAATTGGGTTAAGAAGTTCCCTTGAAAAAATTTGACGGCCTAACAGCATCACTACAAAATTCAAAAAATTAGTTGATGAGAGATAAAAAGGGTATATCATCACTTGGACATAAAATTTACTTCAATATGGATATAGAATAACATATCCCAACATAATATTATGTGAATTAAAAGACATAACAAAAAAAGTCTTTTACAAAAAGAAGAGGGTGAAAGGTTCCCTTACCGACATGGGTATCTTTCGATACATGGACCCCGTGAAAGAAGGACAATACAACATTGATGTAAATACTCATAAATGAAATTATATTGCACAATGAGTAAAATAATGGTCAGTACATACACCAACAAAAGGAAATTGTGGCAAATGTAGCATAAGTCTCACGGGAATAAAAGTGAGATGAGAAATCCCTTACGAAAACTCGGCACCCTAACGACGCCACATAAAACTTACAGAAATGAATTGATGAGATAAAATAGGGTCTCTAATAATATTAACACAAAGATTAAAGAAATATGAATATAAAAGAACATCCCCCAACATAACAAAGAGGAGCTTAAAATAAGTGACATAAAGGAGAGTACTTAAAAAGAAAGAGAGAGGTTAGATCTCTTATGAAAATTCGGCAGCCTAACGGCGCCACTCAAAACTTCCAAAAAGGATTTATGAGAGAGAATAGGGTCCCTCATCATATGAACATAAAAATTAATGTAAGAGTAATATAAAAGAACATCCCAATCACAAGAAAGATGAGCTTAAAATGAATGACATAAAAGAGTGAACCTAAAAAGAAAGAGAGGAGTATGATCCCTTACCTCGGGTCCGACTTGACTCGACCGTTCTTTAATCTCCTGAATATTAAACATGAGTTAATTTATACTTCCTTAAGAACCTTTTTCAAGTTAATTATTCCTTTTACATTACTTATTACCATGTCATAAACATTATGTAATCATTTAAGTTAATAATGTTTGTTTTGTCGATATTTGGTTCTTAAGTCAAAAGTGGACTTCTTACAATTACATGTTGTTCGTGTGGTCAAAGGTTAATTATTTCCAGAATTGTATTCATTATGTATATATCATATATATCATATATATCCAGTATATTAATGCATTTATAATATTACATAACATTTAGAGTTAAGAAATGAAATGCACCATTCATGGAGAAGGTAAGTCGTACATATGCATGAACGCTACTTCCATTTCTATTTCATATTTAATGGAATTAAAACATAATGATACATAATAGTATTTTAATTCAAGTATGGTATCATATATAATATCATTAAATATATCCTTTATACGTACCACATATGGTATTAACGAATCAAATCACTTTGAGGGGCGGTAGTCCACACTTCCTTAAATGAAGATATCGCGTTTACCCATAATGGAAACCATAAAGGTATTCCATAAATTAAAAATAAAGAAGCTTAAGTAAAACATAAACATATTATATATCATATATAAATATAGTGTCATATTAATGGCCACCTTTTAAGGTGTTAGAAGAATGTTGAACAATCATCGTTTCGGGAGGCAGAAATTCGCCATCCACGGAAACAGTATGTTCTTTAACCATTAGATGTAGGTGTGTGTAAGTGTAGCTAGAATAATTCTTATAAAAGCATCCTAGTATATTTAAGATACTGTATTTGTTACAAAATAAATTAATAAAAAGAGCTTAGGGGGTTGGAGAAGCAAAATAAAATAAAAGGACACAAGTGAAGACATTACCTTTAAATCGGGTAACTCCCTTTGGATTGAGCTCAAAGGCTTGCTTGGTAAGACTTCTGCCCAAAGTGAGGCTTCAAGGAGTTATAGAGGGATGTGGAGAGACAAAATGGGCAGGGTTTTGCCGAGCCAAAGTCTTTGGAATTGTGGGTAAGGAGGTAGAGGTGGGGTCCTTTTATAAGAGGAGAGGAGGGGCACTCTTGGAAAGGTATAAAATGTAACTTTATTTCCAAATGAGTTTCAGATTTTAATGGACCCACATTGATTTGTTTCGCGGATAAGGTGATAAGGGTTCTAAATACACCCATCCAATAGGTTTTGGACATTTTTAGGTTATAGATTTTACATTATCTTTCCATTTTATTTCAATCCTTTATTAATGAGGTAATCACTCCATCATCATGATGTCATAAATAATTTAATTTATTTAATGTCTAAAATTATAAAAAAAATACTATGATGTATGAAATATTTTTAGCTTTCCAATGACTATTTATAGTCTAAAATATCAATTATGTAGGCAAAATTAAAAATATTTTACTTAGGTGATACATTCTTTGTTACATTTAACATTCTTTAAAAATAAAAAGATAAAAAGTCACTTTCTCACAAAAGTGATTCCATGGGGCCCCCATGTTTGGAACAAGGAATCCCATAATCGGAAATGAGGCAACCAGTAGCCTTAGGAAAAATTTTGTGTTCATTTTTTATTATTATGATATTATCTTATTATCTTTAACTACCCGATTACTCATTAATCAAGATAATTAAAGATAATTACCGTCGTTACTATTCATAATGTCCAAAAACAAAAGAGTATTAATTACATAATTTGGACCTTATGATTCCAAATATGTAATCCATTTTACCAAATTACAAACTCATAAATTGCAATAATTAATTTAAAAAAACTTCCCGTTGTCAAAACAAATGGCGGGTTTTTTAGAAACAATATTTATGAAACGTTTGGCACTTGTTTATGCCTAATTCCAAAGTGAAATTAATCTCAATGACCATCATTGAATTAAATGGTAAAAATATATTCTAATTACACTTTAAAACAAATTAAGAAGATAATATAACCATATAATTAAATTATATGAAAAAGTAGTTTTGATGTAAAATGCAGTATTTTTCACTATTCATTGAAAAATGAACAGTGTCAGAAAAATTCCAAAAATTAACCCAAGGTAAATGTCAATGTCCCAATCATAAATAACATGTTTATTTTGAAAAATAGAGCTTAAAAAATTTTCAAAAAGTGGATTTAAAAGGGGTTCGCCATCAAAAGGCGGTTAATCGACCTTTTAAAGAATATTAGAATGTTTACTCTTAAAAACTGGATTCATTTGCATTTTTAATCCTCTAACATTTTTTTTAAAGATTAAAAATCTTTGACAAACATATATAATCATTTTTTAGTTAGTTATGTTCATTCCAACCATTACAACGGCTAGGCGTTAACTACCATTTAAAATAATATTATTTTATTATTAAAGTGCAACGTAAGATTCCAAAGAAACTCGTTGTTGCGTATTGGGTACGTCATCGAGCATAACACCCCCATTAAAGTAATATTAATATTTTATTCAAAAATATGGATAAATATAAAGATGTAATATTCTTTATTTACTTGGGGTGTTACATCTTTCCCCCCTTTGGGGAATTGCATCCTCGAAATTTTAAAATTTAGCTTGGAAACATCCTTGAAGGTCCCACATCGGAACAAGAGTCGGTAAAACAATCACTTTAAAATAAAGAAAGATAAGTACAAAGGTCACCCGAGTTAACCTATACTAGGATTACATGTATTAAAATATGGACATGGAGGAAAAAACAAATGGTCTTGTTCTGATGGAGAGTGATAGAAAACATGTTTAGGAGAAAGTTAACCACAAGATAATCACAAACTTGTGATGGGTTAAATGGTATTCGATTCCCCAGTAGGAAAAGTTAATAGACAACATTTTTGTTTTAAGTTACTTTTTATTAAGTAATTTATTCATAAGGAAACATAATCACTTATCATGTTGACTTTCAACTTTTATTAGATTTCTTACACAAACTCATATTTTCTCCAAAAGACGAGTATTTAGGAAGACTTGTTCACATTAAGAGTACTATAATGAACTTATAGAGAATCACCTAATCCACAAAAGAGAACTATATACTTCCCATGTCTTTATACTTTAACCAAAACCAAAACCAAAAAGTTTAGTATAAGATCAGATAATCCAGAAAAGGATAACCCTTTATAAAAAGAAAATCTATTCTTAATCTCCAAAATTTGTCCAACAAAACCCAAAGTTCAATGAGGACCATTTGATAATCAATTTGTACATAAAATTCTTCAAAGTAAACCAAACTAATATTGAAACCCAAATATTTGAAGGATTTAGTCACATAGTCTTCCAAGTTAAATCGTAACATTTATCTCCAAACAACATCAGTTGCTCTTAATGTCTCGTATTGAAAAGTAATTAACCTAATCACATATCCTCCATTATAGGTTAATAAATATCCATAGATAACCCAAAATCAACTTACTCTTAATTCCTAAAATCTTCTAACTAAAAAGAATCAGTCAAACTAACCAAGGACTTCACGTAGTCCAGTGGTAGGCGATAAATACCAGTCGCACTTTGGTTGTGGGTTCAATTCCTGCAACTTTGTCCGACGCGACGGGTTGTCACACGGTCTGCGTGTTGTCCTTTTTCCAAAACTATATAATTTTAAAACATTCCCCAAAATGAGATAAAATCTTCAAAAATGATCATAACATATTTTAACGTCAAGTTTATCTCATGCCTTTCATTTTCCATCATATCATATAATAACCCATAATTACCTCAAAAGTAATGATCATATAAACTCTAATGGTTACCTTTATAATTATTACTTGAACTTCCACATCGATTGGTCATCTCGTACATGATGCATTATAGAACATACCAAAGTTCAAGTGGTTGATCATGACTCCTTGATAGTTGGTTTAGAACAACCACGAGTTTCCTCATTGAATCCCCCATTTTATCTAGTATCTTAAACAGAGAACCACCACAGTTTCCTTCAAACCTGTTGTCTCTTCGGTGCCTGCTAGATCCATCCATTCACTAAAAATATAAAGGTTAGTGTGAGTATATCAACAAAACCATCATGTACTTATGAGTAAGATAAACACTATTATATACTTACTCATTCACTTTATCTAAAACTAGGACTCTTTCTGAAATCCTAACCATTACGGTAATGTCACTTATGCTTAGAGGATAACCTAACCTCTAAAGTTAACTAAACCGACCTCTGATACCAACTATAAGGCCCCAGCCTTAAACCTTACTTAATATTGAATTAAATTAATAATTCACATTGAGGATCTTTTCAGGTTTAGAGTTTTATAGAATTAGGAAGTAACTATTACATCACAAAAGATTACAAAGTAGAAACTTCTACTAAGTTTCCATAAAAACTCATAAGAAAGAAACATGTCTAGTTCCATGTTTTAGGTAGCATGACTTTCCCTTGATCCCATCCTTGACACTATTCCGTGTTAAGTCCTATGAAAAACATTTCAAAAAAACTTGGGATGAGCATAAAAAGCTCAGTAAGGGATACACAAAGAATGAAAACTGTTAGTTTTTCAAAACAACAAGTAAACCATGTATACTTTATCAAAGTAATACTTTTCACCTTTTCGAAGTAGTAAAAACTCTTCACTGAATAAAAGTTCATTACTTACCCCTCTGTAACCAAAAGATTACCATAAAACCCATATAAAGATAACATAACATATAAAGGTAACTTGCGACATAAACATACTTAAGTATAATAACCATAAGGTCGACTTCCACACATATCACTTCATGGAATAGCCATTCGATCGACTTCCATACAAACTTAATGGAATAGCCATACGGTCGACTTCCATACCCAATGCATTGGAGGTTATAACGAAACCACCCATCCTGGTATTCACGGCACCACCCATCATATGGTTTATCACATAACCACCCGTCAAATATCCAAGTACCATTATAAAATTATAACACATAAAACCAATAAAAAGGAATGATAACATTTCCACATTTCAATCATAATATATCATTTAAATATATTGACATAATAGAATACTTTATCAAAACTATTTTCAATACCAAAATACATAAAAGAGTACATGGCATTTATTTTATTTTAAAAACATTACGGCTTCTTGAGGAAGCCAAAGATCAAACAATACTCGCAGCGGTGGAAAAGGTCGTTGTCACCGCGTACGTTAAAAGAAACATTCCTTTTTGTCGTTTAGTAAAACGATTCATAGAAAAATATTCCTTTTGTATAAAAGTAAAAGTCAAAGGGGTTTATACTCCGTTTAAAATAATGTTGTGTATAAAACAAAATATGCCTCAATGAAAGGATGTTGAGACGAATTCCCTTACAAAGACGGTATCCTTGGATTAAGGATAAATCAGTTATATAATTATGTGTGACAAATGAATACACCAAATATAAGCGGATATTAAGTGTAAGACAATCAGATGTTATTCACACATATTCATAGAATGACATATTCAAGGAGTACAATCTTATCCCAAAGAATCAAAATTGGTTTAAGAAGTTCCCTTGCAAAAATTTGACGGCCTAACGGCGTCACTACAAAATTCAAAAAATTAGTTGATGAGAGATAAAAAGGGTATATCATCACTTGGACATAAAATTTACTTCAATAAGGATATATAAGAACATATACCAACATAATATTATGTGAATTAAAAGACATAAAAAAATAATTCTTTTACAAAAAGAGGAGGGTGAAAGGTTCCCTTACCGACATGGGTATCTTTCGAGACATGGAACCCGTGGAAGAAGGACAATACAACATTGATGTAAACACTCATAAATGAAATTATATTGCACAATGAGTAAAATAATGGTCATTACATACACCACTCAAAGTAAATTGTGGCAAATGTAGCATAAATCTCACGGGAATAAAAGTGAGATGAGAAATCCCTTACGAAAACTCGGTAGCCTAACGACGCCACATAAAACATACAAAAATGAATTGATGAGATAAAATAGGGTCTCCCATCATATTAACACAAAGTTTATAGAAATATTAATATAAAATAACATCCCCCAACATAACAAAGAGGATCTTAAAATAAGTGACATAAAGGAGAGTACTTAAAAAGAAAGAGAGAGGTTAGATCTCTTACGAAAATTCAGCAGCCTAACGGCGCCACTCAAAACATCCAAAATGGGTTGATGAGAGAGAATAGGGTCCCTCATCATATGAAAATAAAAATTAAAGTAAGAATAATATAAAATAACATCCCAATCACAAGAAAGATGAGCTTAAAAGGAATGACATAAAAGAGTGTACTTAAAAAGAAAGAGAGGAGTAGGATCCCTTACCTCGGATCCGACTTGACTCGATCGTTCTTTAATCTCCTGAATAATAAACTTGAGTTAATTTATACTTCCTTAAGAACCTTTTTCAAGTTCATTATTACTTTTACATTACTTATTACCATGTCATAAACATTATGTAATCATTTAAGTTAATAATGTTTGTTTTGTCGATATTTGGTTCTTAAGTCGAAAGTGGACTTCTAACAATTACATGTTGTTTGTGTGGTCAAAGGTTCATTATATCCATAATTGTATTCATGATGTATATATCATATATATCATATATATCCAGTATATTAATGCATTTATAATATTACATAACATTTAGAGTTAAGAAATGAAATGCACCATTCATGGAGAAGGTAAGCCGTACGTACGCATGAACGCAACTTCCGTTTCTATTTCATATTTAATGGAATTAAAACATAATGATACATAATAGTGTTTTAATTTAAGTATGGTATCATATATAATATCATTAAATATATCCTTTATACGTACCACATATGGTATTAACGAATCAAATCACTTTGAGGGGGCGGTAGTCCGCACTTCCTTAAATGAAGATATCGCGTTTACCCATAATGGAAACCATAGAGGTATTCCATAAATGAAAAATATAGAAGCTTAAGTAAAACATAAACATATTATATATCATATATAAATATATTGTCATATTAATGGCCACCTTTTAAGGTGTTAGAACAATGTTGAACAATCATCGTTTCGGGAGGCAGAAATTCGCCATCCACGGAAACAGTATGTTCTTTAACCATTATATGTAGGTGTGTGTAAGTGTAGCTAGAATAATTCTTATAAAAAAATCCTAGTATATTTAAGATACTGGATTTGTCACAAAATAAATGAATAAAAGGAGCTTAGGGGGTTGGAGAAGCAAAATAATACAAAAGGACACAAGTGAAGACATTACCTTTAAATCGGGGAACTCCCTTTGGTTTGAGCTCAAAGGATTCTTTGGGAAGACTTGTGCCCAAAGTGAGGATTCAAGGAGTTAGAGAGGGATGTGGAGAGACAAAATGGGCAGGGGTTGTCCGATCCAAAGGCTTTGGAATTGTGGGTAAGGAGGTAGAGGTGGGGGCCTTTTATAAGAGGAGAGGAGGGGCACTCTTGGAAAGGTATAAAATGTAACTTTATTTCCAAATGAGTTTCATATTTTAATGGACCCACATTGATTTGTTTCGAGGATAAGGTGATAAGGGTTCGAAATACACCCATCCAATAGGTTTTGGACATTTGTAGGTCTTATATTTTACATTATCTTTCCATTTTATTTCAATCCTTTATTAATGAGGTAATCACTGCATCATCATGATGTCATAAATAATTTAATTTATTTAATGTCTCAAAATTATAAAAAAATACTATGATGTATGAAATATTTTTAGCCTTAAAATGACTATTTATAGTCTAAAAGATCAATTATGTAGACAAAATTAAAAATATTTTACTCAGGTGATACATTCTTTGTTACATTTAACATTCTTTAAAAATAAAAAGATAAAAAGTCACTTTCTCACAAAAGTGATTCCATGGGGCCCCCAAGTTTGGAACAAGGCATCCCATGGTCGGAAATGAGACAACCAGTAGCCTTAGGACAAATTTTGTGTTAATTTTGTATTATTATCATATTATCTTATTATCTTTAACTACCCGATTACTCATTAATCAAGATAATTAAAGATAATTACCTTTGTTACTATTCATAATGTCCAAAAAAAGAGAGTATTAATTACATAATTTGGACCTTATGATTCCAAATATGTAATCCATTTTACCAAATTCCAAACACATCAATTTCAATAATTAATTTAAAAAAACTTCCTGTTGTCAAAACAAATAGCGGGTTTTTTAGAAACAATATTTATGAAAAGTTTGGCACTTGTTTCTGCCTAATTCCAAAGTGAAATTAATCTCAATGACCATCATTGAATTAAATGGTAAAAATATATTCTAATTACACTTTAAAAAAAATTATGAAGATAATATAACCATATAATTAAATTATATGAAAAAGAAGTTTTGATGTAAAATGCAGTATTTTTCACTATTCATTGAAAAATGATCATTGTCAGAAAAATACCAAAAATTAACCCAAGGTAAATTTCAATGTCCCAATCATAAATAATATGTTTATTTTGAAAAATAGAGTTTATAAAATTTTCAAAAAGTAGATTTAAAAGGGGTTCGCCATCAAAAGGTGGTTAATTGACCTTTTAAAGAATATTAGAATGTTTACGCTTAAAAACTGGATTCATTTGCATTTTTAATCCTCTAACATATATTGTAAAGAGTAAAAATATTTGACAAACATATATAATCATTTTTTAGTCAGTTCTATTCATTCCTGCCATTACAACGGCTAGGCATTAACTACCATTTAAAATATTATTATTTTATTATTAGAGTGCAACGTAAGATTCCCAAGAAACTCGTTGTCGCGTATTGGGTACGCCATCGAGCATAGAATCCCCTTTAAAGTAATATTAATATTTTATTCGCAAATATGGATAAATATAAAGATGTCATATTCTTTATTTACCTGGGGTGTTACAGGTATCATCTAATCTACCTCTTGAAGTCATTTCATTAGATATAATTTGTAGATGTTATGAGATTCATTTTCTTCACATGGGTGCTTAATATTATGAAAAATGAGGGATTTTTTTTGAAATGTGTTCACATGGTTTGTCCTTGTGATGTGGTTGGGATCCAATGTATCCATGTAATTCATTGGTTGATGTTTTTTATCTCATGATATCAAATATGGTACATGGGTTGTTATCATATACTCAAAAAAGGAAAAATGGTTGTTGCCTAATCCCAATAGGGTACAAGAATTGTTATCCCAATCCCAATAGGGTATGCAGGTTATATCCTAATCCCAAAAGGGTACACAGGTAGCATCCTAAGACCAAGAGGGTACGTGGGTTGTAATCCCATTCCCAAGAAGGTAAGTGAGTTTTTATCCCAAGCCCTCTATATTATAAGAATAATTTGTATATTAACAGTCTACTAGGTTATGATATACTATACATATATTTTCCCAAATTTTTATGTTATATTCTTATATTATTATCTACCACTCATGTTTCTGGTATAATGTTCCTCTACACTTATTCCATGGTATATACTCATGAAACATATTCCACTTATTTTAAAAAATAATTTTTGGGAAAACATTTATGTTAAATTTTATTCTTGAGACATTATTCTTTACTCCAATGATTATTTTCAGTCTAACATTCATGTTTTACATGAAATTTTTTGTTAAATATCATTTAATATGATATTTTTATTATCATTAACCTAGAATAAGTATATAAACTCAAAAAATACCATATCAAATGAATAACTTTTTTGGACTTCAGATCAAAATTTTCACGTGAATAAGAATCAATATGTAATTATTTAAAATCACTCAAGACTCATAAATGATAAATTTTTTTCTATTTTCTTAATGAGATCTTTTCATGTAGAGATTATTTATTTCATTTTTCTATAATGTGAATTATATTGTTTTATTAAAGTATTTATGTTTCGTGTAAAAAATATGATATTTTTTAAGCATGTTAATTGAGTAAAATAATTAAAAAATACAATAATGACATTCTTCATATCTCATGCTTAATCTCAATGTTGAGGACTATGAACCTTTCTAATGGAAATTTATTTATTTACACCACGCCATACCCCATTAATGGTTTTTGTAGATATAATTTGTTAGAATATATTACTATTAGCTTATGATTATGAATGAGAGTTAATATATTTTCCATATTTATAATGTTTCTTGGTGGTTATTTGTTAGATAATACTGACTAGGATTTTTTGGACTAATGTGATTGGTCCCTATGTAAAATTGCTTATGTTTACTATAAAATAAAATTGGATTTATTTATTTCACTTTAAAAATATTTAATTAAATAATGTATATTTAATTAAAGAGTCCATTTAAGAACTTTATTTAATAATTATAACCCATTTAGAGGCTCATTAAGAAACCTTCTAGGTAACATAGGACTTAAGGAATTTTTTTAATATTCCCAACATTGTTTACCTCAACTATGACCAAACCAGATTGTTATGTACCTTATATACACCTTCTAGTATAGAAGAGGTTTACAACAAGTGGAAAGGGTCGATATATTATACATGGGGAGACTATTCCCTTGGTTATTAATATACAAAAACATAATGGAAGCAATATCATAAACTAGTTATAAAATTAAGTAGTATAATAAAAGTAGACATCAATGTTAATTCATAAAAAATGTAAATATTAACACATGCTATATAAAAATACGAAGTTTTTCATGTCATAGAAGTCTCATGAGAATAAAAAGATAACCCATTGGTAAATCATGTACAAGTGGTCCAAAATAAACACACATAAAATGTTTCATCCATATCTAGTCCTAAGTCCCAACCTAGACCATGATTATAAATACCACCATGTTTCATCAGCTCATCCTTCCAAAACTACAGGTCTCATACACTTACATAGGTAATGAAACAAAAAAGTCTACTTGGGTATGATGGAACTCAACCAAAGTGTGTTTAGAACTCAATAGTCTACCAACAATGGTGTCCCTTGAAAATTTAATATATATAGGTGCATTATTGACATGAAAATATAGTATAGTAAAAAATATAACAATTAAATTTCACCCCATGAAGTGCCATTTCCTGACCATGGAAGACCATAATTACTTCAAATAATTTTAGAATGGGATGAAATATCCATACTCTAGTCACACACCTAAAAGATCAATGATATTTCACTCCTTATATAATAAAAAAGGTGACTAATATATCACCATAATCATCACTATGTAAAAAACACATCACCATCATAGGCTATCTAGGGGAATGATCCATCAACAAACCAATATCAAATGTGAATGAGTAAATTCCAATGAATGATTCATCACCAATATCTAATAAAACATATAATACCTCAAGTAAAAATATTTACTCTGCCTATAGTTTTTAACATTTGTATTAAATAAGTGGTGTTAAAAAAATCTATGTCAGGTCTTTCACAACCAATGTAAAACAAAAAAATCTTCTATTTTTCATTGATATAATTAAAATTTCTACATTAATAATATTTAAATGAATATTTTTAAATTAATTTATTTAAAAAATACATGTAAAATCTATTATAAATTTATTTTTTATGTAAGAAATTTAAAAAACCAATGTGAAAAGTAAAATTTCTAATCGAATATTAGTGAATTTTAATTTTCTTTAAAATTCACCAATTTGAATTTTTATTTTCCCACAAAAAATATAACATTGACATTATTTATGAAATTTATATCATAAATACTAATTTAATCCACTTTATAAAAATTTTATTATATTATATTACTACCAAATGATATTTCCTTATTATACAGTTTTTTAATTTCAATTGATAAAAATTAATATCTATTGCTTCTAGTAATTTTCATCTAATATTTATAAACATTTTCCCCATTTCACTGAGGAATTTATAATAAGTATGTCATTAATTTAGTTTTTTTGTTTTTTTAATAATTTACGTTTTGGAAATAATTTTTTTTAGAAAAGACAATTTCTTAAAATAGAGTAAATAAATTCATTATTTCATAAGATATGTACCAACTAATGTATAAAAGGAATCATGTATTTCCCTTATAAAAAAATGTATATATAAATAAAAAATCAATATTTTCAAAGGATAAAAGAAAAATTTAGGAGAAGAGGAGAAACTTGATGTCCGATTTTTATATTCATATGGTTCTTGTCATCTACAAGTTATTTTATCTTAATTTTTATTTTATGGTTTCTATAAGTATTTAAATATATTTTATAAAAATTATTCAATATTATTTGTTTTTTATATTAATAATTGATGTTAAAAGGTTCTTATAACATAGTTATATAACTAAAAAAATTTTAAATATGTTTTCACATATATTATTATAATAAAATATGTGGAAATAATATTTATTTTATAAATAAAATATTTTGAAAACGGTTTATATAGACTATGTTAAAGAAAAATAAATGATGGATACATTAACATCAGTTTTAAAAATAGTGTCAAATGATCAAAAAAACACATGTAAAAAATGTTATATCTCAATTGTTATACCATTCTTACAATTGAGTGGATTTCATATTATCATTTTACATCTTAGAAGGATGGTAATCCACCCAAGAAACTCATCAAGATGGATGATCAACCAAAAATACAATTATCGAGATGCATGACATGCCAAGGTATCAAGTACCCTACTGAATAATGAAACTATAATACTATATTAATAGGTAGATGATTCACTACTCGTATAATTATAAGGACTCAAACATAATCATTATATATTCAAGTTCCTTTAGACTATAATTCACTTTATTTTTCCAAATATATATTAATTTTAGTGTTTTATATAACTAGGAAAAAATAATTACAAAACAATTTCATATATTAAAAAGTGGACACATTTGATCACTAACCATTTTTTCCCTAATATAAGACTTTAAAAATAAAAATATTCATTTTTATAAAAAATCTTTATTACAATCGACTTGTCTTCTTCATTTCCATTACCTATCTTTAAACGATGTAATTTTTATTTAAAATGTTGTATGGGAACAAAAACCTAAAAAGGTGCATAAAAAAGAAAACTATTAATCCAAATAAAAACATGAAAACCCGTGAAAACAATTTCTTAAACACATTACTTTTACCTGAAAATGGAATCATATTTCCTTCATAAATATTTTTTATCCTACCATTGGAAAACAAATGGTTTCCATTAAAACTCAGTAGTAATCATAGAAAATTATTGTTTTATCCTTGGGACATCATGCTCATAAAACCATTAAAAATTATAATATCCATATGTCTTACTTCCAATATAATTCTTCAGAAAACATAATCATTACACAATGCATTTGAGAGGAATAATTAGGATCACCCATTGTATCATAATCTGTAATGTGGCTTAACATGTTATACCATCAGCTATAATAGTTCTCAATCCATCATATCATGAGATATAACAGGGGTCGCCTCAACGTATATGTGTATAGGGATCACCGATTATCATAAACAATGTCCAAGGACAATATCTTGAATAATACATTTTCATCATGTACCTTTTCATCAGAAAACACTTGAAAAACTCTTTTTGAATCATATGAAAAACTCTTTCATACATCAAAATACCATTTTTGTAAACCTCATTTTCAATACTGAAATAATCAAAAATGGGAATATTTTTTTTATTTGAATAAAACATGAATGCATGAAAAGGAATATAGACATAAACTAGTGCTTAGGGAAGTGGGAAAATTCATCATTATCGTATATATTAAAAGAGAATATGTCATTTTTCCTTTGAAAATAATATCAAACATTCCATAAAAATATTTATTTTTGGAAAACCTTCGAAAGAAAGTAAAAAGAGGCATAAAAACTTCCTTTATAATTCATTTATTTCTGAAAAAAAATTCATAATTTTTTTTTAAAAATACTGAAATTGAAAATAAATATTTTGAAAACAAATCTTTAAAATATTTAAAACAATGTTTTATGTTAAAGTTTCCCTTCCAATGAGCCCAAATCATATCATAAATTATTTGTATTAATGAATAATAAACTTATATTAAATACTTAATTTTTTAAGAAATTTTTTTCAAATTTTATTATTCCTTTTATTATATCTATTTCCATGATATACACAATTAGGTAATCATTTAAGTTCACTTCATAAGTTTTTTGGTATTTGGATTATATGTAAAAAGGACTTTGGTAGGTTAAATATGGTCAAATAATTCATTATTAAATCATATCCGTTGTAATAATAATTACAAATTTTTCATATTTATATATCCATTATACTTTTAAAAATAATAATTAAATATAGTAATGAAAAATTAACTATGTTACAATCATACAGATGGTTGGTCGTACATACACATGATTAACATTTTCATTTTTCAATTATTATTAAGAAAAGTATATAAGTATTTTTTTATGAATAAATATTTATAATAAGAATATAAATAAAATATTATTTCTTTAAATACACTTATATATATCATCCATGTGATTTTGTGATGAAAAAATAATCACATCTCTTTAAGAAGGTAGTAGTCTACATGTATGCATGAATGATGTTATAAATTTTTAGTGAATACAATGGTAAATATTAATTAATAAAGTATATTTTTATAATTATAAATATCAAATAATTATTATATATAAAAATTAATTCCATCATTATAACCATATGTGATAGGAGATGATGGAAAATGAATTAAATCGGTTCACGAGGTGGTCGTCTTCCATACACACAAATGATGGTTTTGTTTACCATTTGAGAGAAGAATAGATAGATATAGGTTATGAAATTAATATAAAAACATATAATAATTTGTTATATAATGATTTTATTATATCATTATAGTTAAATAATATTTTAATTAGGTGGAGGAATAAATAAAACTAATTGCTCGGTTGAGAGTGATACCTCTTCTTCGGAAGACCTCTTATGGTTTTCACCAAAATACTTCATATTTGCGGTTTATAAATAAATGGATTCTAGTACAAGGGTATGTAAATTAGGAAGTTATTTTTTTAGTTATTTTAAAAAGTAAAATGGCTTTTATGTGCCGTGTATAAGGGTGTGTGTGGCCATTTCTAAGTGGGGGAGAGAACACACTTGGGATTTTTTTGAAATAAAAAATATATACCCTTGTTCTAAATAAGAAAAAAGAACCTATAATTGATAATAATAGAGCTATATATAGGAAATTATTTACCTTTTTCTATAAAAAATTAAAATGATTTTTCTTATTTAAACCCTTATCTTTTTAGTTTAACCCCACGTAAACATGCTTGGACCCTAACTGTAGTAAAATATTTTTACTATTTTCACTATTAATTATGAAAACAATTAAATTGGTCATATTAAATAATATAAATTATAATGAATATAAATATTTAATCCATTATATCAAATTAAGTTCATAAAATGGGAATAATTAATATCAAACAAAACCTACAAATACAGTGAAAACGAGATTTTTCAAGAAATTTATATTTCAAGAATAAGATGATTTTATATAATATATATGGATAAATATTTCAATTAAATGAATTTTAATTAATATTTATAGATATATAATAAAGAAATTTATTTTAAATCATTCCAAATTATGGTTTCTTTAGTTAATTTTAATGGAGAAACATTATGCACTTTAAAACATTTTTTTCAAAAAATATATATTTCTAAGCATAAAATAAACATCTACTAAATTCCAAATTAAAGATGATTAAAATATAATTAGTTTTATTAAATATAAAGAAATAATATTTATTTTAAAATAAAATTTAAATCATATTTATAATTCTAAAATACTAAATTCATTGAAAACAGTTGGCGGTATTTTGAAATCTTTATTTTACCTTACTCACTGAAAAATAAACATTTCCCAAAAAATCCCATAATTACACCCTAAGTTAATTTTGAAATTATGATTTAAAAAATTAATTTTATTTTTTAAATTGAATTTTATAAAATTTTTATAAATTTACTTATAATATTTTATCATATAAAGAAATAAAAATTTGAATAAAAAATATTTTTAGAAGAACAAAGTTATTTTACTAAATTTTGATTGATTATTTACTAATAATTTATCAATAAATTTATATTTAGTAGTAAAATAAAATTTCTATTCTATAAATTATTTAATACTATTCATATGCACTATTTTACAGACTTTGTTATAATGGTAATATTCAAATAATAATATTTTGTGGTATATTTAAGTTCAGTGTTGTGTAACTTATATGTTATCTAATATTGTTTAATTTTATCAAATATCATAGTGTTATAATAATACTCTATGTGCATGACATACCACTAGTATTATATCTATTGTGTTCAACACACCACTGGTGTCATGGTGTAAGTGAAAAATTCCACTAGAATGGGTCCTCGATTTGATGGATTACCACTAGGACATCTCGCATGGGTGAATGATGCTCTCCTAGTATAGTACCCAAGTGGATGATATATCATAAATTCAAGAAACACATCATGAATAAACCCTTACCTCCTCATGTGGCCTAAGTGGATGATATATGACTATCTAATATGGGTGGACAATGTACCACCTAACTCTAAGTTTTCATAGTCAATATACAACCTATTACAAATTCTTAATAAAGAAAGCATCCATAGAAAACTAATTTTTATGAATGATTTGTGATACATTAAAAATATCAAGTGATCAACATATAACATTTCATCGTTACAGTAAAATTATGCATCACAATTTATGAAAATAATATAAATGAAATAATTTTCATAATTTAAATAAACAAGGTGAATGATATATTGTAGTTCAATTAACCAAATTGAATGATATAACTTTTAAATTAATACACTAGAATTCATAAACTTTTACAATATCAAGTTTTATGCTCTTTTTTCATTAAATCATTTCAAAGTCTCATTCTATTGTCATCCCACTATTATCCTAGCATGTAATAATGAAATTTATATTTAAAGAGTACTATGGGACCCTGCTCTTAGATCTTATGATCAATTCCTGATCAAATAGACTTGTTTTATTTCTAAAAACACTGTTCTCTAAAATGTTTCTTAATGGAAATAGTTAGTCATGCACATTGGTGTCAACTCACACCTCATATAGACCACTCTTAGGTTAATGGGTTCCAAACATGAAATTGGTAGTTAATAAAAACAAAATATATTTATTTTATGGAATATTCAATAAAGTAACATTTCCCACATCTCGTAAGATGCATACTAGAATTGTAAATATTTTCCAGAAATAAAGGTACCACCTACCTAGAGCTTATATGGTCCTTCTTTTTGAATCATATCCACTAATTTTCCCTTAAATAATTGGAATCAATAAAAAAATAAAATAAATACAATTAGTCAAAACCATCTATACGTAATGAAATATATATTTAAATAAATAATTTAATGATGAGTAGCTACAGTTCTATCAGTACCAAACTCCCATAATGATTTTTTAAACAATGGTAAAAATACAATAATAAAAGGTGGAGAATAACAATAATAATAGTAAGAATAAGAATAAGAATAATAAGAGGAGTGACAATATGGGATATGCACAACAAATATTGAAAGAGAAATGAGTAACAATAATCATTTTAAAAAATTTAAAATAATTAATTTATTAATTAAAAAATTAGAAACTATATAATACCTGTTGGCCAACCACCAGGTACATATTAGATATTGGGTACTCACCTTGCGGTCACTATCCACCTAGTGACGCACTTAGAGGATCTACCTCCACACCCACACTCATTGGGTAACCAGTACCAGTGTAATGGATACTGAGCGATGTCTTTTAAGGTAAAAATGTGTTGACACCTATCAAGTTTCCCCAAAATAATCTCCAGATCTCCCATCATCCCCAAAAAGACATATAATTATTCCAAATACCTGATTTTTGGTGATATTTAAATCAGGATCATACATTCTATGGTTGAAGGGTGTTATACCTCCCGTATAATATGTCATCTCTATTCATAGATATATTAGGTCATCTATGATCACTACAAATACTTGTCAAAAAAACTCTAGCCATTATGCCTATATATCATGATCATACTCCCATGTATATACCTAGGTTTTTTCATGTCACCACTAAATACAATATTCCCATTAGCGACTACTCACTATAATCCAATATTAAAACTAGCTACTTTTGAATGATACACCTGACTCTAGCATAACAATGTCAGTACCTATTATGTGAGAAGGTTTCATACTGTTTCATCAAAGTTGATATACTTGTAATACATTATATATATAACTATATGTCTTAGGAATATATAATGGATATACCATGATACTAATCTATTCAAAAATCTAAAATGGATCCACAAACATGGGGAACAACTTCCCCTACCTTGGAATACACCAATGTCCCATCTGATGTGACACACATAGAAAGACCTAGTCTCACAATAAAACAATATAGGATGGAATCACCAGTTATAATAAAATATCTACCTACACTAAGTGGTCACCAATCACTTCTCTATATTCTTGATAATATCTAACATCCCCATTATGAGACTCATCTAAATAACTGCTAAATCCCCCACCTCAAGCTAACCTAATGGTTATTAGAAAGGCATACCATATAATGTCTTCAAAAGTACAATATAAATTAATTATTGAAAATTTTTGTTCTCATTAAACTGTTCATGTTCTAGATGAATCTCCCATGAACCCGTAAAATCATGGATTCTTGACCATATCATATCCTCGAACACCCAAATGGTTCTCTCAGGCTACTCATTGGTTTGATAATGGTAAGATGTTTTTAGATGCACCTCTGTATCAAGTGATTACTACAACCCATTCAAAAAGTATGATGTAAAGTATGCATATTTTTCATAAATGGTGCTCATAATTTCACCTTTTAAATTAAATATATCTAATACATTTATCCTCACAACCTCATCAATTAAATATATCTCCGAGGTTAGTCAAAAATTCATGACCTTTACTAACTAATCTATGATAAACCATAAAACATCACCACTATGAGATAGCCTAAATATCCCATCATAAATACCATTTTCATATCATATATTTCTTATTAGGAATAGTAAATTTATAAATAATACCTATGATACATGGATGCTCAGTCCTTACATTTTAATGGGTAACGCATCATGAAACAAAAGCTACTATATCCTTCTTTATATTGTACCACCAGTACTAACTATAAATGTCATGATACGTCTTAGTAATCCCTATCTGAACATCCCATCTTCATGTATGTGAATTTGGAATCATCTTATAATGTATTCTCATGTGGACTTCCACATGACCACAGACATCTAGAACATTATTACCATCCATTGACCAAATAGGTGGAAACTCCCAACCATATACATTTCACCTCTTCACAATGTTTTATAATTAAAATAACTTAATTTCTTTCACCATCTTAAGTAGAAAATATGAGAATGAAAAAGTATTTAAGGTTTTCACTTCCCATATACAAATAAATATATTGGTTTATTTGGAAAAGAGTTTCATCACCTAGAATTCATTGTAATCCACCTACACTACATAATCCTGAGTTTTCCTACTCAATACATCAGTATTATAATTTTTTGGTACCACTTTGGGTATAAGGTTGTATTTGTTTTCAACAATTGTAAATGAAGATAAAAATGAAGAAGGTGATGAATAAGAACTCCTAATTTATTGAGAGTGATAAATTCAGATGATTTTTGAACTTATATTAAGTTCCAAGTACATGTATCAAAGGTGATACATTGTCTACAACAATGAAACCATCTTAGAGATTGTTGAAGGGATTCAAGTTATAAAGTGATCATGAAACATCTCATTGTTCAAAGAGACCATGCAAAGAGCCAACCAGAAGAGACATGAATCATTTCATTTTGGATCATCTGGAGATTTTATGATTTATGAATGATCATACAATTCATTGAAGATGATACCAGTCATATTCAGTGTTGACTGGAAAGACAGATGACGCTAGAAGATAAAGAAGTTGCAGTACTTTCCCGTCAAAAATATGACAATGCTAAAGGTGATTGATCAAAGAGTATATATCATGGAAGATAAGGTTCATGATGAAATAATATTACTATTTAAGAAGAAATATGAAAATGAATTAGCATGGGTGTTCTTGCTGAAGCAGATATTTAAGGATTTCTATATATGAGTAAATGAGATGCAGAATGGAAAAGTAAATCTGAAAAGTAAGAAAACTACATACCATGTAGTGGGAAAGGTATGTGGAACAGTATGTGGAGTGGTGCATAAAACCAAAAACGGTTTACAACATCGGTATGAAGAACGGTTCGTAGAACAGGCCGCGACACCGAAAAGGGTTCACCACGAAAGGAGTTTTGGTACGCGGAATGGATCGTCATTGGCAGAAGAGATGCGGTACATGGACCTACAGATACACAGTTCATGATGAAGGTTCACAGTTCAAATGAGGGTTTCAGATCTTTATGTAGGATCATAGTACGTGAATAGAGTCTAGTATTTGGTAAAGCTTGTCCCACATCAAGAATTTGGGTAAAAAGAATTAGAAAAATTTGCAGAGTTATTTACCTATATAAGGTGTTCAAATCCCATAATTAAGTTAGATTGAATTTGATAAGAAAATATCATCGTTGTGGAAGAACATGTCTAAGTCATAAAGTGGTTCTAAGGAGAGATTATATTTCTGACAAAGTGGTATGTGAAAGATGAAACCGTTCATGAAATTGGATGGATCATCTAGGGGAATAAATTTTGTGTTAGCAAAACTGGTATGCGGGAGAGAAATAATTCACAAAATTTGAAGAAGAAGTCATGGGAAGGATGAAATAGTATGTCAAGGTGATATGAAAAGGCGGTACGCAGAGACAGTATGTGAAGGTGGTATGGAGAGGTGGTATGTGAAGGTGGTACATTGAGGAAGTATGCAGAGGCGGTACCTGAAGGTAGTATATAGAGGTAGTACATAGAGGTGGTACGTAGAGGTGGTACATAGAGGTAGTACACAGAGCAGGTGCGGTGCGTCGAACTGGAGCGATGCACAAATCATGTGTGTTGTGCATTACAGGTGTGATGCACGAAGCAGGAAGGTTACGTGGAGCAAGCGCGGTACGCAGAGTATTGGTGGTACAAAGAAAAGTGGCAGTATGCAGAGCAGTTGGAGTACGTGGATTAGAAGCGATACACAGACTAGGAAAGCTATGCAGAGCAGGTGTGGTATGCCGATTAGATAAAGTCCGTAGAATCACAGACATTTTGCAGAAATGACAACATCATAAAGGGAGTTTGTGATTCTATAAAATAAAAATGGAGTTCTAGTGAATTTAGTAATTTAACTAATAAGTATTTGACATCTAAAATTCAAATTAATTTTGGTAATCAAACCACCTTATCTACTAATGGATTATGTCCCATGGAAAAAAATAACTAAGGTTCTCATGGTCGGTGTAATTCAAAATACTCTCATCCAAAATATAGTGATACCAATATCTCAGTGTGTTCTCTACCAATACCATCTCAAATTCATATGTAATTTTTTTTACACTCATGTAGCCTTAAATTCCTAGACCCCTAACTGATCACTCTACCATTTTTCTTTAGAACCACTCCATGACTAACTCTATATGCATTAAATTATGATGCATACTCAATACCTAACTCAAATAAGGTTAGGATTTTCAAAAAAATTAATGCCCATTTCAACTCCAGAAAGGCACTATTATAGGATTTTGACCAAATGAACTATGGGCATTTCTTGGTTAGTTACATCATTAGTGATTCATATATATATATATATATATATATATATATATATATCTAAAAAAATAATTTACATAAAAATACCATAAAAATAATTATTTTGAAAACATTCTTATCTGACACCCAAGAAACAACAAACACTACCTTATTTGGGTCCATTGATATCTCTACCTCAAATAACATTTTCCCTGATAAGTTCACCTCACTGATCTAGAAAAAACATTTCAAGAAATCATAATTTGTTAATTGGTCAATTAATATACTTAGATTGATCCTATATTGAGAGTGTTCTCCACCCTAAACAGGGGTTACACAATTGATTTATTGAAAAATAAAACGTCAAAAAAGTAAAATAAGGAAGCAAGACCTTATTCATTAGGGATATAAACACTATTAATAATTTCATCATCCTAAACATCATTATAAGATACTCATATAGGTAATAAATTTTTCTAAAATCAATACATGGAATATCAAAAGGCCTCGCCCATATTAAAAGTTAATTTTTTTCGAGAACACATTTAATGAAAAAATTGAGAAACTACAATGTTCGAACACCAAAATAAATTATAGAACCATTGAAAAAAACCTTATCCACCAATAATAATTATTTCAAAATAATTTCTTGGAGATATAGGATACCTAAATGTCTGGAAAATCTTTCAAAAGGTATTCAAAATGAAATGCCATCTTGTCCCATGTTTGTATGTTCTCTTCTTGATTGATCTTCCTTTTGTTGATTCCCCTAATTTGTATAAGATATTATTTTCAATCCATGAACACTACTCATCATTGATAATCACTTTTAAGAGCCTTAACATCATATTATTCGCTTCCTCGTTAGTGGAATTAATCACTAAAAACTTTTCCACCATCTCTTCATCTGAATGAAAAATTAGCTCCAAAGGTTTCTCATGGGACACACCTGACTCCCACAACTTGATTGGAGCATCCAAGAGGGGTGCATCCCCAGGACCTGTAGGCTCAACCCGGATAATTGTGGCCTTGGGATCACCTTCAATAATCTTGTATTTTTACTTTTTGGAGGATCTTTTTTCTATTGGTAGTGGTAAATATGAGTTGTCCTTTCAACCTTTCCCACCACCATTCATAATTTTCCCCCTCCATGGACTGGTTGGACCTATATCTTTAAAATCATCAGTAGTATCACCATTAGAAAGATCAGTAGATTTATCACTAGACACAAACATAGGGATCCTCAGATCATATTTCGATGATACAAGAAGCTCCTAAACTGGATCTTTATTCTCTACTTATTCAAAGTGGATTCAAAGTTTAATAGATGGAAACACCCATTATGGGATTGATCTGATCAAAGGTCCACCCCTTATGTCCTGCTCTAGACCCTTTCCACTGAATAAGTTTGATTCCCTTTCCATTATCTATTTTCCACCTTATATCACTCATAGGGAACTACATAGCCCCTCCCAACTTATTGAATTGGTTATCAATAGAAAGAAGGCAACGTTAGTTCACTACCATCACCAGGTTCAACCTATAGTAAACCAAACATAATCACATAGATTAGTACACATTGTTTGTGAATAAAATAGGTTTATACCAAGGGTTCATGATCATAAAAAATTCCTTCACTTCTAAATAATCATTCTAAAACATTATTTCTAAAATAATTTTGTGATCCATCTTTTATAGAGGAGGGTATATTTTCTCTATTATGCGAATAATCATAATCTTAATCTTAATATCATTCTTAACTGGTCAGCTTGAGTAATCATTTAAAAACACATCCTTGAACTAATTGATGATAGTAAAAATAATGAGTTATGTGTCTCTTCATCTCTCACAAAAACACTATACAAGTAGGCTATAATCTCCCCCAAATACTAATTTCCAATTCCCCCATGACATGCATGCATACCCCACATACTGACATAAGTATAACAGTCACTGTCTAAAAACATTAAAATACTTTCTAGTGATAGAATTTTATGTGTTATCGATAATGATTCAATCAATCCATCATAAGGACCAAATTGAAACTGTGCATCTCTAACATGAAGAAATCCTAGAGTAACCTAAATCTAGTTATCAGTATAGTGCACTCTTCTCAATGGTATGAAGATATATGGAACCCCAAACCTAAGATCCCATCATCATACTCCCCTAAGATACATCACTCTACTATCACTACTACCCTTAGGAGCTATGATCACCTCAGTGACCCAAATATTCATAGGAAAACAAACTATTAGACTATTGCAAGACCCATGGCCTTACCCCCAACCCCAATGTTTGATGAGATCCATTCTATCTATCTAAGTAGTCTATAATTCCATAAAATGTCTATAGGTTCCCTAACTCCCTACAAGATTATGAATCCTTTTGTTGCATATCACAGTATGGTCGAACATTCCCATGATGATTAAATTGATAACACCCAACCAAATAATTCCTTCGTTGGGGTAGAGACAAATCTGCAACCTTACTAATCTAACTATAAATGACCTAGTGAGATTTACTAAACTTCTTCTTCATTATACCCGACCACCCATTACCATCCCCATAAGAGGAATATTAATACCTGGATGATATACTCTCCAAAAAGTTCTATATAATAATCAAGTCTTTATTCAAGAACACTGAAAATTATTTCAACTTTAATATATTCACCTTGGACAAAAAAGAGTTCCTTAAGTATTACCAAAAATTCTGAACTCCGACAGCTTCATCACCCACTAGAAGATGTTATAAATGAATCTCATCAGTAAATAAATTATAATAATCCATTACTAACATTCCATTTGTACAATTTCCAAACACAGATTGGATATTTTTTCCCGTAGAGTCTATAGGAATAAGTTCTCAGAGAAACAATATTGCAATTCCTTCCCAGTTATCCCCACATGTTTGTCTCCTAAGATAAGAAACTCTCACTAGTACATCACTGGTCCCCAATGATTATAATAATCAAGCTAATAAAACCTCTCATGGGGAGAAAAAATACAATTAAATTTCAATTACTTTATATTGAAATATAACTTTATAACCTACATTCCACCCATACACACAAAAGAGTAGAAGATTCTATATCTGGAACACATGAGTAGGATCTAACATGGATAGACAAGACCGTAACACCCAATGTTCCATGGAATGTGACACATGATGTAGTCGCACTCTATATTGATGATTGATCGGAATAAAGGGTGAAACATATAGCTTCAGTTCCTCAACTGATGGGGTATGCTCATCCTCTCCCTCGATTATCTCAATAGGAGGTCATTGTGATAGCATATCTCTATAATTCCATGAACATGACTTGGGAAAAAAATTATAGGTATAATATCATAGTTTACTGAAATATATGTCAAATACAAGCCACTAAACACTAAACACGCTCACTATAATAGGCAAGTCACATAAAAAATGCTTAATTCTAGCCTAACCTACCATTGCTAAGGTCAGTTTTAATCTCATAGGGTTTACACAATAGTCATAGCATAAAATTTATTGAAAATTATAATCTGGGATTAGTCAAATAGAGTAATTATAATAATTTATATAGGAAAGTGATATAGGAGTTAATTATTCAACTCTAAATGACCCAACCGTGTATCAAAACAAGAATATCAATCATAATAAAAAATATAAATATTACATGATCTCTAGATATCAATAATAATGCCTTAATCAATGCTCTATTACTCCCATAGTTCAAGAGTAAAAACCATCCATTTTAGTAATTTTTAGAAAACACATTTAGGTTAAGTGAAAACTCCACATGAAACCCATTACAAAAAATTGAAAAATCCATTAGAAAAACAGCCCACAAATTCCAAATTAAAAATTCCAAATTTAAAATAGTGGATGATATCGGGATTGAGTTGCATGGAAATTCCCATGAGTCTTTATCCACTTATATAACACATTTATCCTAAGATCTTGATTTATGAGTTTTCCCCATCCTATTATGTGACCTCTAAGCACATTTCATTATAAAGGTTGGTACACCAAAAGAATGAAAAATAATTATTCAAAAAAACATTGAAATTTTTAATATAAAATATATAATGAAATTGCATGAAAAGAGGTGGCAGTTGAATTATTCTCAAATCAAAAAATCATAAAACCTCCATCATAATGTGATATAGACGACAAATAATAACCAACACCATAGATTACTAGGACTCCTCCATCATAATCCCAATCTGTAACGACCCAAAGTTTCATTAATGGAAATCCCTCTTGATCTAATTAAATGTCTCTTTATGTTTTTATAAAATGTAAACTTCATTGGTTTTATGTTAAGAATTTTTACCGTTTCTAATATATCCATTGAATAGTAATCACATGATTAGTATAAATATAGGTCTTTAACAAATCCAATTTACTCAGACAAAAGAAACGATGGTCTCATCCTGTAGAATTTCTCCATACGAAGCCCATTTTTTAGAGCTCAGAAAAGAGGTGGCTTCCTTGGGCTTCGCTCTTGACCAAGCCCAAGATGAGCTTCACCATGTCAAGATCAAAAGGGACCGTCTACGGGAAAAATGGAAGTTGATAGAGATTACCACTCGAGCGATGTTAGCTGAGCCACCCCAAGAGTCTGTCACCATCGCACACCTTACCCTTAGGTCTTATGCGGCTACTTTAAGGGGTTATGTAACAAATAAATAGTACTATGTTCATGTAAATTATTTTTGTATATAATAATGAATATAATTTCTAGTCCTTATTGATACATTGTAAATAGTTTTAAAGTACAAATAGTGATTTTAGTTATTATTTAATTAAGAATTCTATTTTATTAAAATAAGGGATTTTTTATTTAAATAATATTTTAATAAAATATTAATATTATTATTAAATTAAATTTTATTAAATATAAATTATCTTATAATTTTTTGAATGCAATTATAATTTTTATTAAGGTTTGAAATCCTTTTTTGTCAAAACCCGTGAATTTTTGATAAATAACAGTTTTTATTTTAAAAGTGAAAATTAACATAATTAGAAAATTAATTAGATAAAATAAATGTTTTTTTATAGAATCAGGATGTCGAAATTATCCAATGGTGAATTTTTCATAATTTTATGAGACAGTCAAATTTTTGGGTAAAAATTAAATACCGTTTAAATATATAATGTGTTTTATAAGATAATAATGACCCAATAGTGATGTAATAAAATAATATAAGTTTTATGTTCGTCCAATATATGTTTTAACATTAAAATAATTTGATTTTGGGTTTGTTTGACATACTTTTCAAAGCATTAATGGACCCCTCAAGACTTATTAAACACCTTGTCTATTTAAATTAATTTCAATGGGAGTGTGACTCACCTCCACATAAGCAACCCTAATATTTTAAGAAGTTCGGACTTCGGCCTTATAAAATATTTTTTTCCTATTCCCTTTTCCAAAAACCATGGGTAAAAACCATGTGATGGTTTGTGGTTTGGTTTAATTTAATGTAAGGGATCCCAAACCTAAATAATAAAGAATTCCCTCACCTTTTCTATATAAACCCACCCAAGCTCTCACTTCCTCCCCACTCAAAGCCTTTGGAGTTCGTCTAAAATCTGTATTACTCTCTCTAGAATCCTCTCAAGGTGCCCCAATCTCCCAATAATCCTCTCACAAGCCTCTCTCTAGCCTTTGGAAGCACACTTCCAAATAAGGGTTCTTCTTCCTTTCTCATTTTTGTCAATTTTCTTTAAGTTGTATTGCCCTTTCAATTTCAATTATGAATGTTGGGGTATGGTTTCTCACCTTCCCCATACTGACCTCTTATTTTTTGAATGATGGTAGACCCCTTTCTCTCTAATTAAATACCTCCCTTATACACCCGTTACTATGTCGAAATTCCGAAAGGAACTTCTCTCTCTTCTTTTACATTCAAGCAATAATTTTGTATCATGAATCTAAATTCCATTAAAATTGTTAGGACATGTCTCTATATGACCTTTTTAATTTCCATTACATGTAAATATGATGAGGAATCACTTTCTCTCTCATCAACCATTTTTATGAATTCTTATGTCACGCCGTTACACTGCCGAAATCGCACCGATTTTCTAAGCCAATGTCATTGTGTAGTGAATACCATGCCCATTTCTCCATCAAGGGTATTCAAATTTATGCACATTTAATTATTGATTATAAAGTTTAATGTATGAATTCCATATTCCTTTATCGTGGAATAAATGATTATGTTTTATGAATCCATGTTTTATGATCCATGTGGCACACTTATGCATGAAATGAAATGTTTAAGAAGGGTGCTCCCTAATAGCGCTCCAATGCATTGGGTAAAGTATAGTATCATGATACGTCATGTGAAATGAGTTTTGACTCATTCTAATTCAATTGCAATGAGGTTTTACTCGTGATTTATGTGCAATGAGTATTTACTCATGCTCCATGTGCAATGAGCCTTGGATCATGCTAATTCCATGATAAGTGTTGTTTCCACATTTCCATGTTATGATTATCATTCTTTATCATGCATTTATGTTCATGTTTCTTTTATGATCTATTGATATGCCTATTGTGTAACATGTATTATACTCCTCATGTTATTCCATGTGTACTCCCTTACTGGTCTTTATAGCTCACCCTTTTCTTATGCATGTCCTCAGGTTATCCCATGCAATGCTATGTATGAGGGAATGCAGTGGTCATGTAAAGGAAGTTTTTACTAAAGATGTTGTATTTCATGTTTCAAGTTTTTATGTAATTATCCTAAGACCCAAAGACACTAAACCTCTTGATATTCTTTGTTGTATCAAGTGAAGTTTTATGTAATAAATCATGTTTAAGTTTTTAATAAAATTTGGGTTGTCATAGTTGGTATCAGAGGATAGGTTTAGTTAATTTTGGGATTAGGAAACCCTAGTAAAAACATAGACACAATACTAAGTATAATAAAAACATCCCTAAGTTTTGGTAAGTATTGAGTAAGTGGTTTTTCAAGAAAATACATCCCTGTCTGGATACGAGCAAGTAGAGGCGGCTCTGACACAGATGTATCCTAGGGGTAAACCCCGAAAACACCGCTTTGAGCTAGACTCGAACAGGAACTGGTGCACGACAACAGGCCTTGCTGCACTCTAGGTTACGACACTCCTGGGGGATATGCTTTGGTTAATTCACAAGCTTAGTATGAACCCTTATTAAGGGAATTAAAAAAAATGCCCCTAATAATATATGTTAGAAAGTAGATCATGAAAAGCCTAGATTTAAGCCTATAGACTCGTGAGATAAGGAAATAAAAGTTTATTTATAAGTCATAAACTTTTTTCTTTGGATTAACCTTTATGTGTTACCCCTAACTATCCCTTTATTCCAGCCAATGGCCGGTAACAGGAGGACTCAGGCTAACAACCGTTGTGAAGATCAATGTGATGACTGTACTAATGAGATTCCCAATCCAATGGGAGCGGGAATCGCGAAGTTTGTCACGCTTTTCTCTCAGCTAACTCAAGTTTTGAATAGAAACACAAGTCAAGAGGAACATTCAACCCCCTAAGAAAGAACAATTCGCTATCTAGAGCTTCATGAGACAAAGGTATCCTACTTTTAGCGGATCATCTGATCCCATGATCACTGAACAATGGATCAAATCCATTGAAAAGATCTTCTCCATCCTTTAATATTCTGAACAAGAGAAGGTTGTCCTGACGGTTTATCATATGGAGGGTGAAGCAGATCAATGGTGAACATTGATCAAAAATACCAAGCCTGAGGAGGAGATCGAGGCGTTGGAATGGAAGGATTTCTGGAAGATGTTTTTCGATAAATATTTTCCATGCACCCACCAGCTTAAGATGGATAGGGACTTCCTTTCCCTCAAGAAAAAAGACGAATAATCCGTTGGAGAGAACGAGTCAAACTTCACAAGTATTGCACGATACGCTTCCGGCTTTGTCGTTACCCCCCGAATGCAAGGTTGACAACTTTTTTGGTGGGCTGAAGCCTAGCTTGCGGATAGCATTAGCAATCCACGACTTCAAGAGCTATGAGGAAATTATCCGATGTGCCCTCAAGGTAGAAATGGAGATCGTGGAATCACAGGGGTATCATGGGGACAAGAATCGTAAGGTGGACTTCAATGCTGGTGATCTGATAGATAAATCCAACGGTGCTAAGAAGATCCAGCACCCATGTAACGACCCGAAATTTTGAATAAATCTTGTTTCCTAATTTTGTGTGTTATTTTATTTTTTTATACTCAACAAAACCGTTTCATTTGATAACATGAGTATAATTAAAATGAGACCGTTGGGTTTTGACTGTTATATGACCATTGGTCAATAGGACTGCTAGAAACTAAACATTTCGATATTTGTCTCTAAATATAAGTGATCTTGGTTAATTAATATAGAAAGAAGATTTGATGGCCTCACCCAATAGTCGTGGACCGATCAAAGCCCATCTAACAGAACTTGGGAAAGAGGTAGCACCAATAGGCTTTGCTCTTGACCAAACCCAAGCTGAACTTCATCGGGTGAAGCTAGAATGGAATCGCCTTTGCGAGAAGTTCAAACTGGTAGAAATTACTACTCGTGCGATGTTGGCCGAGCCTCCCTTGGATTCTCTCACCTTAGTACACCTTACACTTACATCCTATGCTGGTGTGATAAGGGGCTATGTAAGGAGACTGTAATTGTCTTGTGTAATCCTTTATTTTAAATAAAAAAAATTATTTCTTCTTATGATGAAGTTTATGAATTTTCAAATGTCCGGATAAATATAGTATGCATATTTTTGGTGAATTTTAGAGAAAGGATATTTATAAAAAAATGTTTATGTAAACCTTAAATAATTAAAAATGTGTAATGATTTTCAAAAAATGGTCGTCTACAATTATGTTCAGTACAAAATTTAGAGTCTAATAAGATCATCTTAATTTTTGATGAATAGTAAATTATGAATAGTGATTTTATGCTTAGTATTAGTAATGTGAGCAAATGGATTAGTAATCTCACTTAAATAAATCATTAATATAATCTAGGCACCTTGATTAAGTAATGTGATTCAATAAAATGGTTAAATAACGGTTTCATAAATTATTAGTCAAGTATTAGTTTTTTTTTTGGTGAATAGTGTTTTTAATTAAAAATTTAATTAAAAATATTTAGAAAATTATTTTTATAAAATGGATTTCATTTTTGAACTTAGAGCATCGATATTATGTTAAGGTAATTTTTGGGGATTTTTTTGAAAAAAATGAATTTTCGGTGAATAGTGTATTTATTTAAAAATTAAATTAAACACATTTATAAAATTATTTATATAAAATGGAGTTCATTTTTGAAATCAGAGTATTGATATTTGGTTAAGGTGAAATTTTGGGAATTTTCTGAGAAAGTTGAATTTTTGATGAATAGTGAAAATACAGTTTTTAAGTTACGGGTGTTTAATGACATCATTAAATGATGTATTAAGTATGTAATCAATATGGTTGACTTATGAATAGTAATATAAGGTATGAGGTGTCCCAAGTGTCCAATACCACGGGCCTTGCTGCACTCTTGGTTACGACACTCCCAGGGGATATGCCTTTGTAAATTCATAAGCTTAGTATGAACCATTATTAAAGGAACAAAGATAAAATAAAATAAAGATTAACATAAGAATATATTACCATGGTTAACCAAGATTGAGACATAGGGGATCACAAGTTAGTGTATAATTTTCTTCTACAAGTTTATCCTTCTATGGATTAAGTTTCCTTTTAATGATTATTGGCTATGTATTTAAGCCCCTAATTATACTTTCATTCCTCAGTTAATGGAGGTAAATGGAAGAACATGTCCCAAAAACCAATGTGATAGGAAATGTGATGATTGCCGTATTAATATGACAGAGATGATTAGGAGATTAAAAGATGATTATTATTTTGGAAGACGTTCACTATTTTGGGAACCCTATTTGATCGAGGTAAATAGATTACAATGGTATTTTCTTTGAGGAATAAAGGTTGACTTATATTTTGAAGAATTGATGAATTTAAGGTGAACTTATGGTAATATAGGTTACTTATGGAAATGATTAACCTATCTTGGGGAAAATATGTTTAGGTTAGCTACTTTTGCTATAAGATGTTAGGAGTGGTTGATGTTTTTTGGAGATGAATGATGAATTTTATTGTGGAAGACAATGTTATCAAATCCTTCTTGTATTTGGGTTTTAATCTTAGTTTGGTTTATTTTGAGGAATTTTAAGGACGGTTATTTACATAATGCTCTATGATGAACTCTGGGTAGTACCGTGGAACTTTGATGATTTAAAAGTGGTTTCCCTTCCTATGGGATTCTCTCTTTCTGAAGAGTTGTTTTATCTTACCCCTTGTGTTTTTGGGATAATGTTTAAAGATAGAAGAAATTTATAGTTAATCTTTTTTGGATTATGTGATTCTCTAGAAGATTATTATTGTGTTTCGATGTGACCAAGTAGTTTTGAATGCTCATCGTTTGGAGAAAAGATTAGTTTTGGTAGAAACATGTTAAATGATGAAACTCTACTTGAAGGTAAATATATTTCCTTGTGTTTTTATTCTATGTAGTCATTGAATTCCTCAAAACTATGAAAAGGAATGTAAAACAAAAACGTTGTTTGTTACTGCTTCCTACTGGGAAATAAAATACCGTTTAACCCATCATAAGTTTGTGATTTTCTTGTTGTTAAATTTATCCTAATCATGTTTTCTATCACTCTCCCTTAAAACGTGACCCTTTGTTTTTTCCTCCATGTCCATGTTTTCCTACATGGAAACCTAGTACGGGTTAACTCGGGTGACCTTTTTAAAGTAATAGTTTTTCGGAATCCTTTTCCAGTGTGGGACTTTCAATGAAATTTTAAAACCCAATTTTAAAAATTGAGAGGATGCAATTTCTTAAGGGGGGAAGATTGTAACGACCCGAAATTTTGAATAAATCTTATTTCCTAATTTTGTGTGTTATTTTATTTTTTTATACTCAACAAAACTGTTTCATTTGATAACATGAGTATAATTAAAATGGGACCGTTGGGTTTTGACTATTATATGACCATTGGTCAATATGACCACTAGAAACTAAACATTTTGATATTTGTCTCTAAATACAGGCGATCTTGGTTAACTAATATAGAAAGAAGATTTGATGGCCTCACCCAGAAGTCTTGGACCGATCGAGGCCCTTCTAATAGAACTTGGGAAGGAGGTAGCACCAATGGGATTTTCTATAGACCAAACCCAAACCGAACTTCATCATGTGAAGCTAGAATGGAATCACCTTTGCGAGAAGTTCAAACTGATAGAAATTACTACTCGTGTGATGTTGGCTGAGCCTCCCTCAGATTCTCTCACCTTAGCACACCTTAAACTTAGGTCCTATGATGGTGTGATAAGGGGCTATGTAAGGAGACCGCAACTTCCTTGTGTAATCCTTTGTTTTAAATAAAAAATTTGATTTATTTTTATGATGATGTTTATGAATTTTCAAATGTCCTAATAAATATAGTATGCATATTTTTGGTGATTTTTAGAGAAAGGATATTTAAAAAAATGTTTATATAAACCTTAAATAATTAAAAAATGTGTAATGATTTTCAAAAAATGGTCTTCTACAATTATGTTCAGTACGAAATTTAGAGTCTAATAAGATCAACTTAATTTTTTATGAATAGTAAATTATGAATAGTGATTTTATGCTTAGGATTAGTAATGTGACCAAATGGATTAGTAATCTCACTTAAATAAAGAATTAATATAATCTAAGCACCTTGATTAAGTAATGTGATTCAATAAAATGGTTAAAAAACGGTTTCATAAATTACTAGTCAAGTATTAGTTATTTCGGGTGAATAGTGTTTTTCAATTAAAAATTTAATTAAAATTATTTAGAAAAATATTTTTATAAAATGGATTTCATTTTTGAACTCAGAGCATCGATATTATGTTAAGGTAATTTTTGGAGATTTTTCTGAAAAAAATGAATTTTCGGTGAATAGTGTATTTATTTAAAAATTAAATTAAAAATATTTAGAGAATTATTTTTATAAAATAGAGTTCATTTTTAAAATCAAATCATCGATATTTGGTTAAGGTGAAATTTTGGGATTTTTCTGAGAAAGTTGAATTTTCGATGATTAGTGAAAATACATTTTTTAAGTTACGGGTGTTTAATGACATCATTAAATGATATATTAAGTATGTAATCAATATGGTTGACTTATGAATAGTAAGATAAGGTATGAGGTGTCTCTAGTGGCCAATAACATGGGAAAATACCATGGGAAAGCCCATGGTTTTTCCAAAACCACTAATGAGGTGTCCCTTGGCCATTAATGCCTTGTCCCCTCACATTCCCTATAAATACCAAGCCATCCTCTCATCCATTCGACTCCCAACTCTCCCCCAACAAAGAACTGGTCTCATTACCTCTCGTGGAGTCCTCCCAAGGTGCCCCCAAGCCCTCAGGGTCCAAACCTTTTAGTTTTAAGAGTTACGTTTTAAGGTAAGGGATCCTACCTCCCTCTTTCTTTTCAAGTAATCTCTTTTATGTCATTGCTTTTATGATCCATGATCTTATGTTAGAGGATTTTCTTTTATATTCATCCTACTATCTTTTTCATGTTCATATGTTGAGAGACCTCCTCTTTCTCTCATCATTTCATTTTTAGAATGTTAAAGTGGCGTTGTTAGGCTGCCGAATTTTTAAGGGATTATTTCACCCTTCTCAAGTTCTACTTTCATGTCAAGTATTTCAAGTTCTTTTTTATTTTGTTGGGATATGATCTCTAAATCTATCGTACTGATCTTTTATGTTCATATGATGAGAGACCCTATTTTATCTCTTCAATTAAGTATTGTTATGTTTTATGTGGCGTCGTTAGGCTGCCGAATGTTTAAGGGATTTGTTCACCTTTCTCATTTTTCAAAGTTCTACTTTCATGTCAAGTCTTTCAAGTTATTATTTTTATTATGTTGGTGTATGATATCTATATCTATCATACTGGTCTTTTATTTTCATATTATGAGATACCCTATTTGATCCCTTAAATTCAGTATTTTGAAGTTTTAAGTGGCGCCATTTGGCTGCCGAATTTTTAAGGGATTCGTTCACCTTTCTCATTTTTCAAAGATCTACTTTCATATCAAGTCTTTAAAGTTCCTTTTTATTATATTGGGTTATGATCTGTATATCTATCATACTGATCTTTTATGTTCATATGATGAGAGACCCTTTTTGATCTCTTCAATTCAGTATTTTTATATTTTAAGTGGCGCCGTTAGGCTGCCGGATTTTTAAGGGATCTGTTCACCTTTCTCATTGTTCAAAGTTCTACTTTCATGTCAAGTCTTTCAAGTTTCTTTTTATTATGTTGGGGTATGATATCTATATCTATCATACTTATCTTTTATGTTCATATGATGAGAGACCCTATTTGATCTCATAAATTCATTTTTTGAAGTTTAAGTGACGTCGTTAGGCTGCCGAATTTTCATAAGAGAAATCTTATTTTTGTCTTCCTTTCATGTTCTTCATTTCATATGGTATATCTTTAAAATTTCATTACCATGTTCATATATAATTAATATTCTTTCCCTCTACTGTTTTATGGGTCATTTATGAATGTTTGACCCATGTCCCCTCTCTTTTCAATGTTTTCTAAAACCCCGAAACATAGTCGTTATGCTGCAGAATTTCTGTCCCAAAATGTATCTCTATCTTGTTCTAAAGTTATTTTATTTTATTAAGTGAATAATAAAATATCTCTCTTCTATAGGGGTATTCACATATATACCAAAATTTTCTATTTTTAAATTCTGGGATTTACATACATGAGAGCCACCTTCCTTTTCAGTGGGTTTTAAAGTGACACAAAGATCATGTCTTTAAAGAAGTTTTTTAAACGTTATGATTATGAAATGAAACCCATTACTTTTATGCTATATGGGTTTTTTATGAAATTATTGATGATGATATGTGTGGCTCACATTATAATAAAGACATGTCAAGGGTGCGCCCTGATAGTGCTCCAATTCATTGGGTAAAGACTTAATCTCTAGAGATGACTATTTTTAATGATGCTTTGGTGAATAACCTTGGTAATTTTTAATGACACCTTGGGGATGGACCTTGGTGAAACAGAAATGATTTTCAATGTTAAATGTTTTATCCACATCTTCAAGTTATGAAAAATGTTATTTTTATTATGATATGCCTCATGATTTCTTTCTCATGCCTTAAAGTTCTTTTTCATGACATTGTTGATGTATCTCAAGTTCACATGTTATAGTTTTCCCCTTGTTTCCCTTACTAGGCCTTCTGATCACCCTTTATTTTGATGTATGTCCCCAGGTTATGAGATGTAGTAATGAACCTAGGATGAACTTAAGGAGAAGCCTTTCAAGTGTTTATGAAGAATGTTTTATGTTTTCATGCTTTAAGTTCCTGGTTTCCAAGACACTAAACCTTAAAGATCCTCGGTTTTGTAAAATGTAATGAAAGTTTATGTGATAAAAAGGTGGGATGCTATAGTTGGTATAAAAGGATAGTTTAGTTATTTGTGGAAATTAGGATATGAAAACTTTAGGAAGAACCCTATAGAAAAGTTTAAATATAGGAAACCTTCCTGTATTTTGGCGAGTATTGAGTAAGGGGTTGCCAAGAAAATACTTCCTTGTCTGGATACGAGCAGGTAGAGGTGGCTCTGGCATAGATGTACATAGGGGTAAAACCCAAAACCCCCGCTTTGAGCTAGACTCGAATGGGAACTGGTACACGACAACAGGCCTTGCTGCACTCTTGGTTACGACACTCCTAGGGGATATGCTTTGGTAAATTCATAAGCTTAGTATGAACCATTATTAAAGGAACAAAGATAAAATAAAATAAACATTCACATAAGAATATATTATCATGGATAACCTAGATTGGGACCGAGGAGATCACAAGTTAGGGTATACTTTTCTTCTACAAGTTTATCCTTCTATGCTTTAAGTTTCCTTTTAATGATTATTGGATAAGTATTTACGACCCTAATTGTACTTTCTTACCTTAGTTAATGGCGGGAAATGGAAGAACTTGTCCCAACAACCAATGTGATAGGAAATGTGACGATTGCCATATTAATATGACAAAGATGATTAGGGGATTAAAAGATGATTATTATTTTGGAATATGTTCACTATTTTGGGAACCCTATATGATCGAGGTAAATAGATTACTATGGTATTTTCTTTGAGAAATAAAGGTTGACTTATATTTTGAAGAATCGATGAATTTAAGTTGAACTTATGGTGATATAGGTTACTTAGGTAAATGATTAACCTATCTTGGGGAAAATATGTTTAGGTTAGCTACTTTTGTTATAAGATGTTAGGAGTGGTTGATGTTTTTTGGAGATGAATGATGAATTTTATTTTGGAAGATAATGTTATCAAATCCTTCTTGTATTTGGGTTTCAATCTTAGTTTGGTTTATTTTGCAGAATTTTATGGATGGTTATTTATGGAATGGTCTATGATGAACTCTGGGTAGTACCGTGGAACTTTGATGATTTAAAAGTAGTTTCCCTTCCTATGGGATTCTTTCTTTTTGAAGAGTTGTTTTATCTTACCCCTTGTGTTTTTGAGATAATGTTTAAAGATAGAAGAAATAGATAGTTAATCTTTTGTGGATTATGTGATTCTCTAGAATATGATTCATGTGTTTCAATGAGACCAAATAGTTTTGAATGCTCATCGTTTGGGGAAAAGATTGGTTTTGGTAGAAACTTGTTAAAGGATGAAACTCTACATGAAGGTAAATATATTTCCTTGTGTTTTTATTCTATGTAGTAAATGAATTCCTCAAAACTATGAAAAGGAACGTAAAAAAAATGTTGTCTGTTAACGCTTCCTACTGGGAAATCAAATACCGTTTAACCCATCATAAGTTTGTGATTTTCTTGTTGTTAACTTTCTCCTAATCATGTTTTCTATCACTCTCCCTTAGAACGTGACCCTTTGTTTTTTCCTCCATGTCCGTGTTTTCCTACATAGAAACCTAGTAAGGGTTAACTCGGGTGACCTTTTTAAAGTAATAGTTTTTCGGACTCCTTTTCCAGTGTGGGACTTTCAATGAAATTTCAAAACCCAATTTTAAAAATTGAGAGGACACAATTTCATAAGGGGGGAAGATTGTAACGACCCGAAATTTTGAATAAATCTTGTTTTCTAATTTTTTGTGTTATTTTATTTTTTTATACTCAACAAAACTATTTCATTAGATAACATGAGTATAATTAAAATGAGACCATTGGGTTTTGACTGTTATATGACCATTGGTCAATATGACCGCTAAAAACTAAACATTTTAATATTTGTCTCTAAATACAAGTGATCTTGGTTAATTAATATAGAAAGAAGATTCGATGGCCTCACCCAGTAGTCTTAGACCGATCAAAGCCCATCTAAATGAACTTGGGAAGGAGGTAGCACCAATGGGCTTTGCTCTGGACCAAACCCAGGCCGAACTTCATCATGTGAAGCTAGAATGGAATCTCCTTGGCAAGAAGTTCAAACTGATAGAAATTACTACTCGTGCAATTTTGGTCGAGCCTCCCTCAGATTCTCTCACCTTAGCACACCTTACACTTAGGTCCTATGCTGGTGTGATAAGGGGCTATGTAAGGAGACCGTAACTGCCTTATATAATCCTTTTTTTAAATAAAAAATTTGATTTCTTCTTATGATGAAGTTTATAAATTTTCGAATGTTCGGATAAATATAGTATTCATATTTTTGGTGAATTTTAGAGAAAGGATATTTAAAAAAATGTTTATGTAAACCTTAAATAATTAAAAATGTGTAATGATTTTCAAAAAATGGTCTTCTACAATTATGTTCAGTACGGAATTTAGATTCTAATAAGATCAACATAATTTTTGATGAATAGTAAATTATGAATAGTGATTTTATGCTTAGGATTAGTAATGTGACCAAATGGATTAGTAATCTCACTTAAATAAAGAATTAAAATAATCAAGGCACCTTGATTAAGTAATTTGATTCAATAAAATGGTTAAATAACGGTTTCATAAATTATTAGTCAAGTATTAGTTTTTTTGGGGGAATAGAGTTTTTTAATTAAAAATTTAATTAAAAATATTTAGAAAATTATTTTTATAAAATGGATTTCATTTTTGAACTCAGAGCATCGATATTATGTTAAGGTAATTTTTGGGGATTTTTCTGAAAAAAATGAATTTTCAGTGAATAGTGTATTTATTTAAAAAATAAATTAAAAATATTTAGAAAATTATTTGTATAAAATGGAGTTCATTTTTGAAATCAGAGCATTGATATTTTCTAAAGGTGAAATTTTGGGATTTTTCTAAGAAAGATGAATTTTCGATGAATAGTGAAAATACAGTTTTTAAGTTACGGGTGTTTAATGACATCATTAAATGATGTATTAAGTATGTAATCAGTATGGTCAACTTATGAATAGTAAGATATGGTATGAGGTGTCCCAAGTGGCCAATACCATGGGAAAATACCATGGTAAAACCCATGGTTTTGCCAAAACCACTAATGAGGTGTCCCTTGGCCATTAATGCCTTGTCCCCTCACTTTCCCTATATATACCAAGCCATCTTCTCATCCATTCGACTCCCAACTCTCCCCCAACTAATATCTGGTATAATTACCTCTCATGGAGTCCTCCCAAGGTTCCCCAAGCCCTCAAGGTCCCAACCATTGAGTTTTAAGAGTTACGTTTTAAGGTAAGGGATCCTACCTCCCTCTTTCTTTTCAAGTAATCTCTTTTATGTCATTTCTTTTATGCTCCATGATCTTATGTTGGAGGATGTTCTTATATATTCATCCTACTGTCTTTTTCATGTTCATATGATGAGATAGCCCCTCTTTCTCTCATCATTTCATTTTAATAATGTTAAAGTGGTGCCGTTAGGCTACTGAATTTTTAAGGGATTCTTTCACCCTTCTCAAGTTATACTTTCATGTCAAGTATTTCAAGTTCCTTTTTATTTTGTTGGGGTATGATCTCTAAATATATCATACTGATATTTTATGTTCATATGAAGAGAGACCATATTTTATCTCTTCAATTCAGTTTTTTATGTTTTATGTGGCGCCGTTAGGCTGCCGAATTTTTAAGGGATTCGTTCACCTTTCTCATTTTTCAAAGTTCTACTTTCATGTCAAGTCTTTCAAGTTCTTTTTTTATTTTGTTGGGGTACAATATCTATATCTATCATACTATTATTTTATGTTTATATTATGAGAGACACTATTTTATATCTTCAATTCAGTATTTTTAAGTTTTAAGAGGCGTCGTTAGGCTGCCGAATTTTTAAGGGATTCGTTCACCTTTCTCATTTTTCAAAGTTCTGCTTACATATCAAGTCTTTAAAATCCTTTTTATTATATTGGGGTATGATCTCTATATCTATCATACTGATCTTTTATGTTCATATGATGAGAGACCCTATTTTATCTCTTCAATTAAGTATTTTTTATGTTTTAAGTGGCGCCGTTAGGCTGCCGAATTTTTAAGGGATTTGTTCACCTTTCTCATTTTTCAAAGTTCTACTTTCATGTCAAGTCTTTCAAGTTACTTTTTATTATATTGGGGTATGATCACTATATCTATCATACTTATCTTTTATGTTCATATGATGAGATACCCTATTTTATCTCGTCAATTCATTTTTTGAAGTTTAAGTGACGTAGTTAGGCTACTGAATTTTCATAAGAGAAATCTTATTTTTTTCTTCCTTTCATGTTCTTCATTTCATATGTTATATCTTTAAAATATCATTACAATTTTCATATATCCATCATATTCTGTCCCTCTACTGTCTTATGGGTCATTTATGAATGTTTGACCCATGTCCCCTCTCTTTTCAATGTTTTCTAAAACCCCGAAACATAGTCATTGTGCTGCAGAATTTCCGTCTCAAAATGTCTCTCTCTCTTGTTCTAAAGTTATTTTATTTTATTAAGGGAATACTCAAAGCTATATCTTCTATATGGATATTCACATATATTCAAAAATGTTCTATTTTAAATTCTGTGATTTACATACATGAGACCCACCTTCATTTTCTTTGGGTTTTAAAGTGACACAAAGATCATGTCTTTAAAGTAGTTTTTAAAACGTTATGATTATGAAATGAAACCCATTCCTTTTATGCTATATGGGTTGTTTATGAAGTTATTGATGATGATATATGTGTCTCACATTATAAGAAATACATTTCATGGGTGCGCCCTGATAGCGCTCCAATGCATTGGGTAAGGACGTAATCTCTAGAGATGACTATTTTTAACGACGCCTTGGTGAATAAATTTGGTAATTTTTAATGACACCTTGAGGATGGAACTTAGTGAAACAGAAATTATTGTCAATATTAAATGTTGTAGCCACATCTTAAAGTTATAAAAAACGTTATTTTCATTATGATATGCCTCATGATTTCTTTCTCATGCCTTAGAGTTCTTTTTCATGACATTGTTGATGTATCTCAAGTTCACATGTTAATTGTTTCCCCTTGTTTCCCTTACTGGGCCTTCTGCTCACCCTTTCTTTTGATGTATGTCCCTAGGTTATGAGATGTAGTAATGTCCCTAGGATGAACTTAAGGAGAAGACTTTCAAGTGTTTAAGAAGAATGTTTTATGTTTTCTTGTTTTATGTTCTTGGTTTCCAAGACACTAAACCTTAAAGATCCTCGGTTTTGTAAAATGTAATGAAAGTTTATGTGATTAAAAGGCGAGATGATGAAGTTGGTATCAAAGGATGGTTTAGTTATTTTTGGAAATTAGGATATGAACACTTTAGGAAAAAACCTATAGAAAAGTTTAAATATAGGAAACCTTCCTAGTATTTTGGTGAGTATTGAGTAAGGGGTTGCCAAGAAAATACATCCTTGTCTGGATACGAGCAGGTAGAGGTGGCTCTGGCACAGATGTACATAGGGGTAAAACCCGAAAACACCACTTTGAGCTAGACTCGAATGGGAAATGGTACACGAAAATAGGCCTTGCTGTACTCTTGGTAAGACACTCCCGAGGTATATGCTTTGGTAAATTAATAAGATTAGTATGAACCATTATTAAAGGAACAAAGATAAAATAAAATAGAGATTCACATAAGAATATATTATCATGGATAACCTAGATTGGGACCTAGGGGGTCACAAGTTAGGGTATACTTTTCTTCTACAAGTTTATCCTTTTATCCTTTAAGTTTCCTTTTAATGATTATTGGCTAAGTATTTAAGCCCCTAATTGTACTTTATTTCCTTAGTTAATGGCAGGAAATGGAAGAACATGTCCCAACAACCAATGTTCTAGGAAATGTGATGATTGATGTATTAATATGACAGAGATGATTAGGGTATTAAAAGATGATTATTATTTTGGAAGACGTTCACTATTTTGGGAACCCTATTTGATCGAGTTAAATAGATTACTATGGTATTTTCTTTGAGGAATAAAGGTTGAATTATATTTTGAAGAATCAATGAATTTAAGGTGAACTTATGGTAATATAGGTTACTTATGGAAATGATTAACCTATCTTGGGGAAAATATGTTTAGGTTAGCTACTTTTGTTATAAAATGTTACGAGTGTTTGATGTTGTTTGGAGATGAATGATGAAGTTTATTTTGGAAGACAATGTTATCAAATCCTTATTTTATTTGGGTTTCAATCTTAGTTTGGTTTATTTTGAGGAATTTTAAGGACGGTTATTTACGGAATGGTCTATGATGTACTCTGGGTGGTATCGTGGAACTTTGAAGATTTAAAAGTAGTTTCCCTTACTATCGGATTCTTTCTTTTTGAAGAGTTGTTTTATCTTACCCCTTGTGATTTTGGGATAATGTTTAAAGATATAAGAAATAGATAGTTAATATTTTGTGGATTATGTGATTCTCTAGAAGATGATTCTTGTGTTTCGATGAGACCAAGTAGTTTTGAATGCTCATCATTTGGAGAAAATATTATTTTTGGTAGAAACTTGTTAAAGGATGAAACTCTACTTAAAGGTAAATATATTTCCTTATGTTTTGATTCTATGTAGTAAATGAATTTCTCAAAACTATAAAAAGGAACGTAAAACAAAAATGTTGTCTGTTAACGCTTCCTACTGGGAAATGAAATACCGTTTAACCCATCATAAGTTTGTGATTTTCTTGTTGCGAAATTTCTCCTAATCATGTTTTCTATCACTCTCCCTTAGAATGTGACCCTTTGTTTTTTCCTCCATGTCCATGTTTTCCTACATGGAAACCTAGTATGGGTTAACTCGGTTGACCTTTTTAAAGTAATAGTTTTTTGGACTCCTTTTCCGGTGTGGGACTTTCAATGAAATTTCAAAACCCAATTTTAAAAATTGCGAGGATGAAATTTCTTAAGGGGGGAAGATTGTAATGACCCGAAATTTTGAATAAATCATGTTTCCTAATTTTGTGTGTTATTTTATTTTTTTATACTCAATAAAACCATTTCATTTGATAACATGAGTATAATTAAAATGAGACCGTTGGGTTTTGACTGTTATTTGACCATTGGTCAATATGACCGCTAGAAACTAAACATTTAGATATTTGTCTCTAAATATAAGTGATCTTGGTTAATTAATATAGAAAGAAGATTCGATGGCCTCACCCAGTAGTCTTGGACCGATCGAAGCCCATCTAACAGAACATGGGAAGGAGGTAGCACCAATGGGCTTTGCTCTTGAACAATCCCAAGCCGAACTTCATCGGGTGAAGCTGGAATGGAATCACCATTGTGAGAAGTTCAAACTGGTAGAAATTACTACTCATGCGATGTTGGCCGAGCCTCCCTTGGATTCTCTCACCTTAGGACACATTACACTTAGGTTCTATGCTGGTGTGATAAGGGGCTTTGTAAGGAGACCGTAACTATCTTGTGTAATCCTTTGTTTGAAATAAAATTTTGTATTTCTTATTATGATGAAGTTTATGAATTTTCAAATATCCGGATAAATATAGTATGCATATTTTTGGTGAATTTTAGAGAAATGATATTTATAAAAAATGTTTATGTAAACCTTAAATAATTAAAAATGTGTAATGATTTTCAAAAAATGGTCGGCTACAATTATGTTCAGTACGAAATTTAGAGTCTAATAAGATCAACTTAATTTTTGATGAATAGTAAATTATGAATAGTGATTTTATGCTTAGGATTAGTAATGTGAGCAAATGGATTAGTAATCTCACTTAAATAAATCATTAATATAATCTAGGCACCTTGATAAAGTAATGTGATTCAATAAATTGGTTAAATAACGGTTTCATAAATTATTAGTCAAGTATTAGTTTTTTTGGGTGAATAGACTTTTTTAATTTAAAATTTAATTAAAAATATTTAGAAAATTATTTTTATAAAATGGATTTCATTTTTGAACTTAGAGCATCGATATTATGTTAAGGTAATTTTTGGGGATTTTTCTGAAAAAAATGAATTTTCGGTGAATAGTGTATTTATTTAAAAATTAAATTAAAAATATTTATAAAATTATTTTTATAAAATGGAGTTCATTTTTGAAATCAGAGCATTGATATTTTGTTAAGGAGAAATTTTGGGAATTTTCTGAGAAAGTTGAATTTTCAATGAATAGTGAAAATACAGTTTTTATGTTACGGGTGTTTAATGACATCATTAAATGATGTATTAAGTATGTAATAAATATGGTAGACTTATGAATAGTAAGATAAGGTATGAGGTGTCCCAAGTGGCCAATACCAAGGGCAAATACCACGGGCAAGCCCATGGTTTTCCCAAAACCACTAATGAGGTGTCCCTTGGCCATTAATGCCTTGTCCCCTCACTTTCCTTATAAATACCAAGCCATCCTCTCATCCATTCGACTCCCAACTCTCCCCCAACAAATATCTGGTCTCATTACCTCTCATGGAGTCCTCCCAAGGTGACCCCAAGCCCTCAAGGTCCCAACCATTGAGTTTTAAGAGTTAAGTTTTAAGGTACGGGATCCTACCTCCATCTTTCTTTTCAAGGAATCTCTTTTATGTCATTTCTTTTATGCTTCATGATCTTATGTTATAGGATGTTCTTTTATATTCATCCTACTGTCTTTTTCATGTTCATATTATGAGAGACCCCTTATTTCTCTCATAATTTCATTTTAATAATGTTAAAGTGGCGTCGTTAGGCTGCCGGATTTTTAAGGGATTCTTTCACCCTTCTCAAGTTCTACTTTCATGTCAAGTATTTCAAGTTCCTTTTTATTTTGTTGGGGTATGATCTCTAAATATATCATACTGATATTTTATGTTCATATGATTAGAGACCCTATTTGATATCTTCAATTTAGTATTTTTATGTTTAATGTGGTGTCGTTAGGCTGCCGAATTTTTAAGGGATTTGTTCACCTTTCACATTTTTCAAAGTTCTACTTTCATGTCAAGTCTTTCAAGTTCTTTTTTTTATCATGTTGGGGTATGATCTCAATATCTATCATATTGGTCATTTATGTTAATATGATGAGAGACCCAATTTTATCTCTTCAATTCAGTATTTTTAAGTTTTAAGTGGCGCCGATAGGCTGCCGAATTTTTAAGGGGTTCGTTCACCTTTCTCATTTTTCAAAGTTCTACTTTCATATCAATTCTTTAAAGTTCCTTTTTATTATGTTGGGGTATTATATCTATATCTATCATACTGATATTTTATGTTCATATTATGAGAGACCCTATTTGATATCTTCAATTCAGTATTTTTAAGTTTTATGTGGCGCCGTCAGGCTACCGCATTTTTAAGGGATTTGTTCACCTTTCTCATTTTTCAAAGTTATACTTTCATGTCAAGTCTTTCAAGATCCTTTTTATTATGTTGTGGTATGATCTATATATTTATCATACTGATATTTTTTTGTTCATATGATATGCACCCCTATTTGATCTCATCAATTCATTTTTTAAAGTTTATGTGACGCCGTTAGGCTGCCGAATTTTCATAAGAGAAATCTTATTTTTGTCTTCATTTCATGTTCTTAATTTCTTATGTTATATCTTTCAAATTTCATTACCATGTTCAAATATCCTTCATATTTTGTTCCTCTACTGTTTTATGGGTCATTTATGAATGTTTGACCCATGTCCCCTCTCTTTTCAATGTTTTCTAAAGCCCAGAAACATAGTCGTTATGCTGTAGAATTTCCGTCTAAAAATGTCTCTCTCTCTTGTTCTAAAGTTCTTTTATTTTATTAAGTGAATACTCAAAGATCTCTCTTCTATAGGGTTATTCACATATATACCAAAATTTTCTATTTTAAATTCTTGTATTTACATACATGAGACCCACCTTCCTTTTCTATGGGTTTTAAAGTGACACAAAGATCATGTCTTTAAAGCAGTTTTTAAAACGCTATGATTATGAAATGAAACCCATTACTTTTATGCTATATGGGTTGTTTATGAAATGATTGATGATAATATATGCGGCTCACATGATAATAAATATATATAAAGGGTGCGTCCTGATAGCGCTCTAATGCATTGGGTAAAGACTTAATCTCTAGAGATGACTATTTTTAACGACGCCTTGGTGAATAACCTTGTTAATTTTTAATGACACCTATGGGATGGACCTTGGTGAAACAGAAATGATTGTCAATATTAAATGTTGTAGCCACATCATCAAGTTATGAAAAATGTAATTTTTATTATTATATGCCTCATGATTTCTTTCTCATGCCTTAATGTTCTTTTTCATGACATCGTTGATGTATCTCAAGTTCACATGTAAAATGTTTCCTGTTGTTTCCCTTACTAGGCCTTCTGCTCACCCTTTCTTTTGATGTATGTACCCAGGTTATGAGATGCCGTAATGAACCTAGGATGAACCTAAGGAGAAGCCTTTCAAGTGTTTAAGAAGAATGTTTTATGTTTTCATGTTTTATGTTCCTGGTTTCCAAGACACTAAACCTTAAAGATCCTCAGTTTTGTAAAATGTATTGAAAGTTTATGTGATAAAAAGTCGGGATAATATATTTGGTATCAAAGGATTGTTTAGTTATTTGTGGAAATTAGGATATGAAAACTTTAGGAATAACCCTATAAAAAGGTTTAAATATAAGAAACCTTCCTGGTATTTTGGTGAGTATTGAGTAAGGGGTTGCCAAGAAAATAAATCCTTGTCTCGATACGAGCAGGTAGAGGTGGCTCTGGCACAGATGTACATAGGGGTAAAACCCAAAAACACTGCTTTGAGCTAGACTCAAACGGGAACTGGTACACGACAACGGGCCTTGCTGCACTCTTGGTTACGACATTCCCAGGGGATATGCTTTGGTAAATTCATAAGCTTAGTATGAACCATTATTAAAGGAACAAAGATAAAATAAAATAAAGATTCACATAAGAATATATTATCATGGTTAACCAAGATTGAGACCTAGGGGATCACAAGTTAGGGTATAATTTTCTTCTACAAGTTAATCCTTATATGCATTAAGATTCCTTTTAATGATTATTGGTTATGTATTTAAGCCCCTAATTATACTTTCATTCCTTAGTTAATGGCGGGAAATGGAAGAAAATGTCCCAAAAACCAATGTGATAGGAAATGTGACGATTGCCGTATTAATATGACAGAGATGATTAGGAGATTACAAGATGATTATTATTTTGGAAGACGTTCACTATTTTGGGAACCCTATTTGATCGAGGTAAATAGATTACAATGGTATTTTCTTTGAGGAATAAAGGTTGACTAATATTTTAAAGAATCGATGAATTTAAGGTGAACATATGGTAATATAGGTTACTTATGGAAATGATTAACCTATCTTGGGGAAAATATGTTTAGGTTATCTACTTTTGTTATAAGATGTTAGGAGTGGTTGATGTTGTTTGGAGATGAATGATGAATTTTATTTTGGATGAAAATGTTATCAAATCCTTCTTGTATTTGGGTTTCAATCATAGTTTGGTTGATTTTGAGGAATTTTAATTATGGTTATTTACAGAATGCTCTATGATGAACTCTGGGTAGTACCGTGGAACTTTGAAGATTTAAAAGTGGTTTCCCTTCCTATGGGATTATTTCTTTTTGAAGTGTTGTTTTATCTTACCCCTTGTGTTTTTGGGATAATGTTTAAAGATAGAAGAAATTGATAGTTAATCTTTTGTGGATTATGTGATTCTCTAGAAGATGACTCTTGTGTTTCGATGCGACCAAGTAGTTTTGAATGCTCATCGTTTGGAGAAAAAATTAGTTTTGGTAGAAACTTGTTAAAGGATGAAACTCTACTTGAAGGTAAATATATTTCCTTGTGTTTTTATTCTATGTAGTAAATGAATTCCTCAAAACTATGAAAAGGAGCGTAAAACAAAAACGTTGTTTGTTAGTGCTTCCTACTGGGAAATAAAATACCGTTTAACCCATCATAAGTGTTTGATTTTCTTGTTGTTAAATTTCTCCTAATAATGTTTTCTATCACTCTCCCTTAGAACGTGACCCTTTGCTTTTTCCTTCATGTCCATGTTTTCCTACATGGAAACCTAGTACGGGTTAACTCAGGTGACCTTTTTAAACTAATAGTTTTTCGGACTCCTTTTCCAGTGTGGGAATTTCAATGAAATTTTAAAACCCAATTTTAAAAATTGCGAGGATGCAATTTCTTAAGGGGGGAAGATTGTAACGACCCGAAATTTTTATTAAATCTTGTTTCCTAATTTTGTGTGTTATTTTATTTTTTTATACTCAACAAAACTGTTTCATTTGATAACATGAGTATAATTAAAATGAGACCATTGGGTTTTGACTATTATACGACCATTGGTCACTATGACTGCTAGAAACTAAAGATTTCGATATTTATCTCTAAATACAAGCGAACTTGGTTAATTAATATAGAAAGAAGATTTGATGGCCTCACCCAGAAGTCTTGGACCGATCGAAGCCCATCTAATAGAACTTGGGAAGGAGGTAGCACCAATGGGATTTTCTCTGGACCAAACCCAAGCCTAACTTCATCATGTGAAGCTAGAATGGAATCGCCTTTGAGAGAAGTTCAAACTGATAGAAATTACTACTCGTGCGATGTTGGCCGAGCCTCCCTCAGATTCTCTCACCTTAGCACACCTTACACTTAGGTCCTATGATGGTGTGATAAGGGGCTATGTAAGGAGACCGTAACTGCCTTGTGTAATCCTTTGTTTTAAATAAAAAATTTGATGTATTCTTATGATGATGTTTATGAATTTTCAATTGTCTGGATAAATATAGTATGCATATTTTTGGTGATTTTTAGAGAAAGGATATTTTAAAAAAATGTTTATATAAACCTTAAATAATTAAAAATGTGTAATGATTTTCAAAAAATGGTCTTCTACAATTATGTTCAGTACGAAATTTAGAGTCTAATAAGATCAACTTCATTTTTGATGAATAGTAAATTATAAAGAGTGATTTTATGCTTAGGATTAGTAATGTGACCAAATGGATTAGTAATCTCACTTAAATAAATAATTAATATAATCTAGGCACCTTGATTAAGTAATGTGATTCAATAAAATGGTTAAATAACGGTTTCATAAATTATTAGTCAAGTATTAGTTTTTTTTGGGTGAATAGTTTTTTTCAATTAAGTATTTAATTAAAAATATTTAGAAAAATATTTTTATAAAATGGATTTCATTTTTGAACTCAGAGCATCGATATTATGTTAAGGTAATTTTTGGAGATTTTTCTGAAAAAAAATGAATATTCGGTGAATAGTGTATTTATTTAAAAATTAAATTAAAAATATTTAGAGAATTATTTTTTTAAAATGGAGTACATTTTTGAAATCAGAGCATCGATATTTGGTTACGGTGAAATTTTGGGATTTTTCTGAGAATGTTGAATTTTCGATGATTAGTGAAAATACCGTTTTTAAGTTACGGGTGTTTAATGTCATCATTAAATGATGTATTAAGTATGTAATCAATATGGTTGACTTATGAATATCAAGATAAGGTATGAGGTGTCCCAAGTGGCCAATACCATGGGAAAATACTATGGGCAAACCCATGGTTTTTCCAAAACCACTAATGAGGTGTCCCTTGGCCATTAATGCCTTGTCCCCTCACTTTCCCTATAAATACCAAGTCATCCTCTCATCCATTCGACTCCCAACCCTACCCCAACGAAGATCTGGTCTCATTACCTCTCATGGAGTCCTCCCAAGGTGCCCCCAAGCCCTCAGGGTCCCAACCTTTGAGTTTTAATAGTGACGTTTTAAGGTAAGGGATCCTACCTCCCTCTTTCTTTTCAAGTAATCTCTTTTATGTCATTTATTTTATGCTAAATGATATTATGTTGGAGGATGTTCTTTTATATTCATCCTACTTTCTTTTCATGTTCATATGATGAGATACCCCCTCTTTCTCTCATCATTTCATTTTCATAATGTTAAAGTGGCGCCGTTAGGCTGCCGAATTTTTAAGCGATTCTTTCACCCTTCTCAAGTTCTACTTTCATGTCAAGTATTTCAAGTTCCTTTTTATTTTTTTGGGGTATGATCTCTATATCTGTCATACTGATATTTTATTTTCATATGATGAGAGACCTTATTTGATCTCTTCAATTCTGTATTTTTATGTTTTATGTGGCGCCGTTAGGCTACCGAATTTGTAAGGGATTCGTTCACCTTTCTCATTTTTCAAAGTTCTACTTTCATGTCAAGTCGTTAAAGTTATTTTTTTATTATGTTGGGGTATGATCTCTATATCTATCATACTTTTCTTTTATGTTCATATGATGATAGAACTTATTTTATCTCTTCAATTCAGTATTTTGATGTTTTAAGTGGCGTCATTAGGCTGCCGAATGTTTATGGGATTCCCTCACCTTTCTCATTTTTCAAAGTTCTACTTTCATATCAAGTTTTAAAAGATTATTTTTATTATTTTGGGGTATGATCTCTATATCTATCATACTTATCTTTTATGTTCATATGATGAGATACCCTATTTGATCTCTTCAATTCAATATTTTTAATTTTTAAGTGGCGTCGTTAGGCTGCTGAATTTTTAAGGTATTCATTCACCTTTCTCATTTTTCAAAGTTATACTTTCATGTCAAGTCTTTCAAGTTCCATTTTATTATTATGGGGTATTATCTCTATATCTATCATACTGATCTTTAATTTTCATATGATGGGAGACCCTATTTGATCTCTTCAATTCATTTTTTGATGTTTAAGTGACGTCGTTAGGCTGTCAAATTTTCATAAGAGAAATCTTATTTTTGTCTTCCTTTCATGTTCTTCATTTCATATGGTATATCTTTAAAATTTCATTACCATGTTCATATATCCTTCATATTCTTTCCCTCTACTGTTTTATGGGTCATTTATGAATGTTTGACCTATGTCCCCTCTCTTTTCAATGTTTTCTAAAACCCCGAAACATAGTCGTTATGCTGCAGAATTTCCGTTTCAAAATGTCTCTCTCTCTTTTTCTAAAGTTCTTTTATTTTATTAAGTGAATACTCAAAGATCTCTCTTATATAGGTATTCACATATATACCAAAATTTTATATTTTAGATTCTAGGATTTACATACATGAGACCTACCTTCCTTTTCTGTGGGTTTTAAAGTGACACAAAGATCATGTCTTTAAAGAAGTTTTTAAAACGTTATGATTATGAAATGAAACGCATTCCTTTTATGCTATATGGGTTGTTTATTAAATAATTGATGATGATATATGTGTCTCACATGATAATAAATACATGATAAGGTTGCGCCCTGATCGCACTCCAATGCATTGGGTGAAGACTTAATCTCTAGAGATGACTATTTTTAACGACACCTTGGTGAATAACCTTGGTAATTTTTAATGACACCTTGGGGATGGACATTGTTGAAACATAAATGATTGTCAATATTAAATGTTTTAGCCACATCTTCTAGTTATGAAAATGCTATTTTTATTATTATATGCCTCATTATTTCTTTCTCATGCCTTAAAGTTCTTTTTTCATGACATTGTTGATGTATCTCAAGCTCACATGTTAAATGTTTCCACTTGTTTCCCTTACTGGGCATTCTGCTCACCCTTTCTTTTGATGTATGTCCCCAGGTTATGAGATGCAGTAATGAACCTAGGATGAACTTAAGGAGAAGCCTTTCAAGTGTTTAAGAAGAATGTTTTATTTTTTTAATGTTTTAAGTTCCTGGTTTCGAAGACACTAAACCTTAAAGATCCTCGGTTTTGTAAAATGTAATGAAAGATTATGTGATTAAAAGGTGGGATTCTATAACCCCTCTTTCCAAAAGTGCGGGAAGAGGAACCCTGAAAATTTCCTTAAGGGGACGAGAAAACTCTTCAGGTGTGGAAGAGAGGGGCACCTAGCTGTTAACTGTCGGCAAGAAAGACCCACGGCTGTGACAGAGGAGAGGAACGCTCTGTTCGAACCTCAACGTGTTGTTCAATTCTACAAATTCAATGAACCGGGTCATTTTACAAATTAGTGCCATAATCCAAGGGTTTTCGGAGGCAACCAACAACCTCCAAGACAGCAAGGAAGATCTTTTTCCATCACTTCTTCCGAAGTGAACCCCGACAATGAAGTGGTGACCGGTACGCTAGTTATTAATTCATGAATAGCGAATGTACTTTTTGATTCAGGTTCTACGCATTCTTTTATATCTCGAAAGTTTAGTAGAACAATCCCAACAGCACCAAAAATCATGGAAGTGAATATGTCGGTGAGTACGACAGATGGGGAAATCATTGCATCCCGTGAGTATAAGTCCTCCCCTGTTATAATCTGTGGATTGAATTTCCCGGTGAACCTCGTCATACTCCCTCTGGTGGAATTTGATGCAATTCTTGGCGTGAATTGGATTTCCTTATATTGAGCTGTTGGGCAAAAATCCCTCAAGGTAACATTGCAGTATTTTTGGGTTGATTGTGTTTGTTGACAAAGCAGGTTTCTATGGAGAATTGTCGAGTTCCCGAGAAGTTGTTGACATTCCATGTTGACAAAGAACTTTGACAAAGGAAAGGACGATCTGGAGGCGGTACAAAAGAGCAGTATAAGGTGGCGCCGTTTTCCAGTGTTTGCCAAATTTTTGGGCCTGAAAATCGCCAATGGAAAATGGAGTGATATGTTGTTGGCGAAGGTTGAGGAGAGAGAAATGAAGGAGGTGTGCGGAAAAATCAAGTGTGGCGCGCAAAACTAGAGGGTTGCGTGAAATATTGAAGTGTGGCGCGCAAAACAGCGGGTTGCGCGGAATTGTATTTCGCGCAAAAGATGTTTCAAGGCCGAAAGCTTGAAAATCGGTAAAGGCATGAGGCGCGCGAAATTTTGGAGGTGTGCACGGAAAATTGAAGTGGCGCGCGAAATAGCAGATGAAGTATTTCGCGCAAGAGGTGTTTCGAGCTCCGAAGCTCGGAAAATGGAAAAGGCATGAGGTGCGCGAAATTATGGAGCAGTGCGCGGAAAATGGTTGTGCGCGGAAGATTTGTATTTCGCGATCAAAGCGGATTACGCGCTCAAAGAGGGTTTTTCGCGCGGGGTCGATTTTGCCTATAAATATGAAGTGACCCTCCTCCATTTAGAAGAGTTCAAGACATAGAAAATACCCGAGCTCTGGTGCGCGAAATTGAAGTTAGAAAGGGTGTTGCGCGTAAACTTAAAGTTTGCGCGTAAAGTCAGCTGTTGCGCGAAAAGCTAAGGCTGCGCAGAAAATTTGTGTTGGCGCGTAAAAGGAAGATTGTGCGAAAAGTGGATTTCGCGCAAAATCAGTGAATTGCGCGCAAGGCAGTTTCGAGGCTGCGCGTAAAATTTGGAGGTTGCGCGAAAAAGGAATTTCGCGCAAATCATAGAAATTGCGCGCAAGGCACCGTAAGGGTTGCGCGTAAAAATTGAGGTTGCCCGGTACATCCGGTGCAAAGTGAGATTCATCTGCGGGTGAAAGTTGGACTTCAACAGAGCATCTACATACAGAGAAAGATGCATTCCTTAATGGAAATGAAGAGACCTACAGGTCTATAAACTGTGAGTGAATCCCTTCCAAGAGCAGTGAGCTTAGGAAGAGGAAGAAGGTGATCCTCTCCACCGGCAGTGAGCCAGAGAGAGAGAAACAGGGAGTGACCCTTGGGAAAGCAGTGAACTGACCCTAAACATTGTATAGGCAGTGAGCCTGGGCATAGAAGTGATCTAGCCCAAACATTGTAATCCGCAGCTAGTGAAGTTTAGTGGACTTGGTACGACCGGCAACCTGTCGGCGTATGCTCCTTGGACGTAGCCCTTAGCGGTGAACCAAGTAAAATTGTTGTGTCCTGTGCTTGCTTTACTTTCTGTTTATATTGTGCAGCAGGAAAGAGAGAGAAGAGTGTTTTGCTTAACAGCGAAACAAGATCAGAAAGGGCTTTAATTTTTAATTAGTCATACCCTGATTCACCCCCCCTCTCAGGGTATTCAGCCTAGTGGACCTAACAAGTGGTATCGGAGGGAAGGTTAACAGTTGGTCTTCTCTCAATGGAGGTCACTAATCATAGAGGGATTCCGATCTTCGACGGATGTAATTTCCAGATATGGAAGAATCGAATGCAACACTATTTCCGATCTCTGGGAATGGATGTGTTTTCAGCAGCTATGCATGGTATCACAGCTGATATTACTAGTGGTGCATTATCAGAAGCTGAGCACAAAGAGTTGGATGCTGATTCCAAAGCAATAAACGCCTTAGGTGGAGCCCTCTCTAATCCCATTTATACAAAGGTGATGTCATGAAAAACGTCACATGCCATGTGGGAAAAACTTTTGAATATTTATGAAGGGGATACAAAAGTCAGAGAGGCAAAGCTGCAAGTGTTGTGGAACAAGTATGAAGATCTCAAAATGAACCCGAATGAGTCCGTTGATGCATTCTTTGACAGGGTAAATGCTGTGGTAGAAGACATGCAGGGTCTTGGAGAAATTATCGAAGACATTAAAATCGTAAAGCGCATCTTGAGAAAGCTTCCACCTCGGTTCAATCCGAAAGTTTCTGTGTTGGAAGATAAAGATCCGAAGGAGCTAACATTGGATAACCTACACAGCACTCTTGTTGCATATGAAATGAGAAATGATGACAACGATGCTGTGGAAAAGGGGAAATCCCAAGAGGTGGCATTTAGGGCCATGAAGAGGCTCACTATTGAAGATTCTCAGGAGGAAGAAGAGTCAGATGAGGTGATGTCGTTCCTTTCTTCAAATCTGCAAAGAGGAAAAGGAAAGTTTAAAGGGAAACTTCCACTAGCATGCTTCCGATGCGGAAAGGTTGGTCATCTTGCTGCAAGATGCCCCAAAAAGTTTCAAGAAGAAAGCGATGAAGATGAAGTTAAGACTCCCATAAAAAATCTTCATCCTATGTGAAAGGGAAGAAGCAGTTCAAGAGAAATTTCTTTAAGAAGAAGAATCTTCTTTCCCAAGAAATTGACAGTTCAGCTGAGTCTGAGGGTGAAGAAGTTGAAGAGATAGAAAACTGCAAAGATCATGGTCAAAATGCGATGGTGGCTGTTTCTAGTAGTGCTCTAGAAAAGAAAGAAACCGAAACTGATGAAGAAGAAGAACAAATTGAAGGGAGAGTTGACATGGAAGCTGAATTAGAAGCAGCTCTTGAAGAGATAGATGTTTGGCGAGCAAAAACAAAGAAAGCCAACAAGATAGTACGTGATGCCAAACACTACATGCAACAACAAGAAGAAGAGAAGTCTGAGCTTGAGAAAGAAATTGAGAATCTTAAGTCTTCCAGGCCAGAGCGCACAGAAAAGGTTGATGAGCATAAGCTCAAGATTGAAGAGCAGAAAAGGGAGATCGATTGCTTGAGTCGAAAAGTGAAGGATCACGTCAAGCGTATTGAAGAGCTTGAAGAGGAAGTTGTCGGTCTGCGGAAAAAAGTTAAAGACCAGGAAAAACCTTTGAATCCCAACACATTCTTGGGAAATCAGGTCGTTACGAAGACAGAAAAGAAGAAAGAAGAGCCTAGTAGTTCAGCAGGAAAGAAGCAGCAATTGAACTCATATGTTAAGGCTGATTCACGGCTTAATCAGAAACAAAAATCTGCGGCAGTTGAAGTTAGACCGCAAGCACCTGTCCCGAGATTGAAAGTGGATTTGAGCACAAAGAAGGATCAAAATACTCAGAGATCCAAAGGGGAAACTCATAGTGCTGAAGTAACACGAAGGAATGCACCTTATATTAGGTGTTATTGTTGTGGAAAGTTGGGACATTCACAGTATGTGTGTTCCATAGCCAAAAGATATCGAAGGGAACAAGAACAGAGATGGCAGCCAAACAGAGAACGGTTTTCCAGAACATTTTTTGAAGGACACTGTTTTTGGTGCGGAGGATTTGGACACATGGCTAGGTACTGCACTCCGACCATTCAGAAAAATGTGCCAAAACAGAATCAAAATGTTCGCAAGCAGCAGATCAGTAAACCGACAAATGAGTTAAAAGTTCAGAACAGATTTGCAGTTTTGCAAGATGAAGCTGGTCCATCATACTCTGAGAAAGAACAGAAGCCTCAATCCATGCCGAGTATGAAAGAAAAAGTATGGACTAGGAAGAAGAAAACTGAGAAGGCCGTAGTTGCTGAAATTGCCCTTAAAGCATTAGATCGTTCTGGTGTTTGGATCCTTGATAGTGGTTGCACATCCCACATGACGGGTAATAAGGATCTGGTTACAGGCATAAAATATGACAAAGAAGGAGTTGTCAAGTTTGGAAATGATGAAGGCCTGAAGATTGTTGGCTCAGGAAAAGCCAAGTTTGGGGGCAAAGAAATGAGACATGCTGATGTCTTGGTGGTAGAGGGTCTCAGTCATAATTTGCTTAGCGTCAGTCAACTATGTGACTCTGGGCACTCTATACTTTTTACCAAGAAGATGGGTATTGTTAAAGGAAAAGATGGAATAGTCATTCTTCAGGGAAAACGAACAAAGGGGAATCTTTACCTGGTAGGTGGGGAAGAAGATTCATGCCTTTTATCCAGAGAAGAAGAAAATCAGCTGTGGCATAAGCGACTTGGTCATCTATGTCAACCATCTATGGAAGATCTGGTAAAGTGTGATGCTGCTAGAGACCTTCCCAAACTATCACGTGATCGCACTCATACGTGTGATGCTTGTCAACAAGGGAAGATCATCAGGAAGACATACAGGCCAAAGGAACAAAAAGCAACTCGAGTTCTCGAATTGGTGCATGCTGATGTATGTGGACCTATCTCACCACGAGCTATAGATGGGCAAAGGTACTATGTTCTTTTCATTGATGACTACAGCAGAATGGCCTGGGTATTCATCATTACCCATAAGACAGAGGTGTTCAGTTGCATAAAGCAGTACAGGAGGGAATCAGAAAAGATGCTTGGGCAGAAAATTCTGAGGGTTCGTACTGATAACGGTACAGAATTTACAAACAGTCAGGTTGAAAACTATCTCGAGAAACATGGGATAAGGCATCAAGTTTCATCAGTAAGAACTCCCCAACAGAATGGAGTGGTAGAAAGGAGGAATCAGATCATTAACAACATGGCCAGAACAATGCTTATTGATAAGGACCTACCAGAGAAATTTTGGAAGGAAGCAGTTTTGACATCGGTCTATGTTTCAAACAGGTCCCTGTTATGTCCGAAGCAAGGGAAGACTCCGTATGAACTGTGGTACGGAAAGAAGCCAACGTTGAAATACTTTCGAATCTTTGGAAGTAAGTGTTTCATTCTCAACAAAGAACATCATAGGAAGTTTGAGGCATGAGGAGATGAAGGGATATTCCTTGGCTATTCAGGGAAAAGCAAAGCATATAAATGCTTCAACAAGAGGCTGGGAAAAATTGTTGAGAGTAATGATGTCACTATAGTCGAAAATGAACAGACTGCTCAACGACCCAGTGAACAGTTCCTGGATGAAAGTGATGATGAGGTAAGCAACCCAGGGGGAGCAGAAGTGGCAGAAGCTGACTCAGAAGAAGATACTGATGATGAAGAGGAAAGTGTCAAGTCGGTGTCTGCGAGGAAGACAAAGAGTCGAGCTGAGATTGATAGGCAGAATATCATTGGTGATCAAACAGCTCCAGTTCAGACTCGAAGAATGAAATCATCACAGCAAGCATCGTTTTTGTCTCAAGTGGAGCCGAAATGTTTTTCTGATGCAGCTGAAGATGAAAACTGGGTTCAGGCCATGAACGAAGAGCTTGATCAGATTGAGAAGAACCAGACATGGGAGATTGTTTCGAGGCCAGCGGACAAGAATGTCATTGGGACCAAATGGGTCTATCGCAACAAGATGAATGAAGATGGCACAGTGATTCGGAACAAAGCACGACTAGTGTGCAAGGGGTACTCCCAAATCGAGGGAATTGATGTTGATGAGACATTTGCACCGGTTGCAAGGCTGGAGACAATAAGATTATTCCTAGCCATCGCAGTGCAAAGGAAGTTCAAAGTGTTCCAGATGGATGTCAAATCCGCATTCTTGAATGGGGTTCTGGAAGAGGAGGTGTATATTGAGCAGCCAGATGGTTTTCTCATTCATGAGGATGAGAACAAAGTTTGCAGGCTGAAGAAGGCATTGTATAGGCTGAAACAAGCACCAAGGGCATGGTACTCAAGGCTTGATCAGTACTTGAAGAAGCATGGTTTTCAGCGTGGAGGAGTTGATTACAATCTCTATTTCAGTAATGACAGTAATCAAAGGATGATGGTGTTGGTTTATGTCGATGACATAATATTTGGTGGATCAGATGAAGCTCAGTGCAGACAGTTTTCCGAATTCATGAAAAATGAGTTTGAAATGTCAATGATTGGAGAACTAAAGTTTTTCCTTGGTCTACAGGTCACACAAGGAAGGAATGGAACATTCATTTCTCAATCGAAATATGCCAAGGAGGTCCTGAGAAGGTTTGGAATGGAAAATTCCAAGGAGATGGAGACTCCGGTGGCTACCCGGATGAAATTATCAAAAGATGAGGATGGCAAGGCAGTTAATATCACAGAATACAGGTAAATCATTGGAAGTCTGTTGTACTTAACCGCAACAAGGCCTGATATTGTTTTCGCCACATGCCAAGCAGCGAGATATCAAAGTAATCCCAAGGAAAGTCACATGCTCGCAGTAAAAAGAATACTTCTGTATATTGAGGGCACGGTGGACTTCGGTTTGACATACAATGACAAATCTCAGACAGAGTTATTAGGGTACACTGATGCAGACTGGGCCGGTTCAGCCGATGATAGAAAATCAACGTCAGGTGGTGCATTCTATCTTGGTGGATTGTGTATTTCTTGGCTAAGCAAGAAATAAGATTGCATTTCATTGAGCACCGCAGAAGCTGAGTATATTGCGGCCACTCAAGCATGCACACAGTTATTGTGGATGAAGCAGCAGCTTGAAGATATGGGAGTTGAAGTGAAGTCTCCGATCGGAATACAGTGTGACAACTCAAGTGCTATAAATCTTAGCAAAAATCCCGTCCATCATTCAAGGACAAAGCACATTGAGATTAAGTATCATTTCATCAAGGAGAAGGTTGAGCAGGGAATTGTAAAGTTGGAGTACGTGCCTACAGAACTACAGGTTGCAGACATTCTGACAAAGGCCTTACCCAAGGAAGCTTTTGAGAGGCATCGACTGGCTCTGGGAGTTCAGTCGATTCCCCGCACTTGAAATAGTGTGGATGTGGGTCCCCCACCCCCCTCTCCCCGAGGTATGGTGTGTTTTTCCCTAATGCGCTGATATGTGTTCTCTACTATGTTACAGACTACAAAGGCGTGACCTTTGGGTTCGTTGACAAAGGGGGAGAAAAGTGCTTGACAAGTGCTTGACAAAGGGGGAGAAAAGTGTTAGTTCAAGAGAGAAAATAGTGCGGAGATTTGATAAATCATAATTGATACGGGGAGAAGCTGACAGGTGGAGCAGCCAGAAAGGGGGAGCAATGAGAAAGGGGGAGAGATTTTTAAATCTGACGATGCTAGAAGTGATCGATCAAATCATAGAAATCACGACAGCTGAGGATCGTGATAAAAGCAGAACAGTGGTGTTGGAATGGTGTGAGACGGTGTCCAGCTATCAACAATTGGTATCAACTTAAGAATTCACCAATTGGTATCAGTGTGGTTCAACAACTGGTTTTATTTTAAGAATTGGTATCAGGGTGGAATCGACAATTGGGGTCTGACATGAAGTGATTCATTGATGAACTTTTCATACTACTCTTGTTTCTCACGCCGAGCATTGCTCATGTGGGCTTAGAGTACATGTTAAGTGAATCCTTGAACGCTGTCATAATCGCAAGAGGCGAATGGTGGTAGCAGCTGGAAGAACACTCAGTGAGGTATCAAAGTGCAGAAAATATTTCTGAGCAGAGTTGTGAAGAGTTGTCAACAAACCCAAAGGGGGAGATTGTTGGGCAAAAATCCCTCAAGGTAACATTGCAGTATTTTTGGGTTGATTGTGTTTGTTGACAAAGCAGGTTTCTATGGAGAATTGTCGAGTTCCCGAGAAGTTGTTGACATTCCATGTTGACAAAGAACTTTGACAAAGGAAAGGACGATCTGGAGGCGGTACAAAAGAGCAGTACAAGGTGGCGCCGTTTTCCAGTGTTTGCCAAATTTTTGGGCCTGAAAATCGCCAATGGAAAATGGAGTGATATGTTGTTGGCGAAGGTTGAGGAGAGAGAAATGAAGGAGGTGTGCGGAAAAATCAAGCGTGGCGCGCAAAACTAGAGGGTTGCGCGAAATATTGAAGTGTGGCGCGCAAAACAGCGGGTTGCGCGGAATTGTATTTCGCGCAAAAGATGTTTCAAGGCCGAAAGCTTGAAAATCGGTAAAGGCATGAGGCGCGCGAAATTTTGGAGGTGTGCGCGGAAAATTGAAGTGGCGCGCGAAATAGCAGATGAAGTATTTCGCGCAAGAGGTGTTTCGAGCTCCGAAGCTCGGAAAATGGCAAAGGCATGAGGTGCGCGAAATTATGGAGCAGTGCGCGGAAAATGGTTGTGCGCGGAAGATTTGTATTTCGCGATCAAAGCGGATTACGCGCTCAAAGAGGGTTTTTCGCGCGGGGTCGATTTTGCCTATAAATATGAAGTGACCCTCCTCCATTTAGAAGAGTTCAAGACATAGAAAATACCCGAGCTCTGGTGCGCGAAATTGAAGTTAGAAAGGGTGTTGCGCGTAAACTTAAAGTTTGCGCGTAAAGTCAGCTGTTGCGCGAAAAGCTAAGGCTGCGCAGAAAATTTGTGTTGGCGCGTAAAAGGAAGATTGCGCGAAAAGTGGATTTCGCGCAAAATCAGTGAATTGCGCGCAAGGCAGTTTCGAGGCTGCGCGTAAAATTTGGAGGTTGCGCGAAAAAGGAATTTCGCGCAAATCATAGAAATTGCGCGCAAGGCACCGTAAGGGTTGCGCGTAAAAATTGAGGTTGCCCGGTACATCCGGTGCAAAGTGAGATTCATCTGCGGGTGAAAGTTGGACTTCAACAGAGCATCTACATACAGAGAAAGATGCATTCCTTAATGGAAATGAAGAGACCTACAGGTCTATAAACTGTGAGTGAATCCCTTCCAAGAGCAGTGAGCTTAGGAAGAGGAAGAAGGTGATCCTCTCCACCGGCAGTGAGCTAGAGAGAGAGAAACAGGGAGTGACCCTTGGGAAAGCAGTGAGCTGACCCTAAACATTGTATAGGCAGTGAGCCTGGGCATAGAAGTGATCTAGCCTGAACATTGTAATCCGCAGCTAGTGAAGTTTAGTGGACTTGGTACGACCGGCAACCTGTCGGCGTATGCTCCTTGGACGTAGCCCTTAGCGGTGAACCAAGTAAAATTGTTGTGTCCTGTGCTTGCTTTACTTTCTGTTTATATTGTGCAGCAGGAAAGAGAGAGAAGAGTGTTTTGCTTAACAGCGAAACAAGATCAGAAAGGGCTTTAATTTTTAATTAGTCATACCCTGATTCACCCCCCCTCTCAGGGTATTCAGCCTAGTGGACCTAACATGAGCCAAAATAAATTGTCGGGAGAGGGAAATCACACTTCATATGGAGAATCGACCCCCGATTCATTACAAGTGTCAGGAGTAAGATGAATCTCCTTTAGCTCCGTCATCTCAAGAATGGATATTACTGCCATATGAGCATGTGTATCTTCCTCAGATGATTGAGTCCAATGAAGAAACCATCCTTGAAGAAATGCCTATTGTGAGGGAATTCGCGGAAGTGTTTCCCGAGGAACTGCCTGGTCTTCCTCCTAGAAGAGATGTTGAGTTCCCAATTGAACTTATACCTGGGGCGCTACTAATATCCAAGACTCCATATAGAATGGTTTTTGTTGAGCTTGAAGAGATAAAGAAACAACTACAGGAGAATCTGGATAAAGGGTTTATACGCCCAAGTGCTTCACCACGGGGTGCTCCAGTCCTCTTTGTCAAGAAGAAGGATCGGTCAATGCGGCTTTGCATCGATTATCGTGAACTTAACAAAATCATGATAAATAACAAGTATCCTCTCCCATGAATTTATGAATTGTTCGATCAGCTATGTGGAGCACAATACTTCTCCAAGGTAGATTTGTGGTCGGGATATTATCAATTAAGGGTAAAGAAGGAATATATCCCCAAGATTACTTTTCACACAAGATACGGGAACTATGAATTCATAGTAATGACTTTTGGACTCACCAATGCTTCAACAATATTCATGGACTTGATGAATATAGTCTTTAGAGATTACCTAGAAAAATTTGTGGTAGTCTTTATAGATGACATTCTAATATACTCCAAAACCAAAGAGGATCATGAGGAGCATTTAAGAACTGTACTAGAGACTTTGCGCAAGGAGAAGCTCTATGAAAAGTACATCAAGTGTGAGTTATGGTTGAAAGAGGTCTCATTCTTGGGCTATATCATCACAAGAAATGGGATATCTGTGGACCCCTCGAAAACAGATGCAATTGAGGGATGTCTGAGGCCAACATCGGTAACGGATATCCGTAGCTTCTTGGGGTTAGCCGGATATTATCAACGATTTGTGAGGAATTTCTCACGATTTTACAACTCTCATACCAAGATAACTCAGAAGTGAGTAAAGTTTTCTTGGAGTGATGAATGCGAAGAAAGATTCAACGAGTTGAAAAGGACGCTTATCACTGTGCTCATGCTCACTTTACCCACATGTGGGGACCTTTTTGTGGTATTCAGTGATGCTTAGAAGAAGGGATTAGGCTGTGTGCTGATGCAGAATGATAAAGTGATTTCATATGCCTCAAGGCAGTTTAAAATTCAGGAGCGAAACTATCCCACGCATGATCTGGAGTTGGCAGTTGTGATCTTTTCCTTGAAAATCTGGCAGCATTATCTCTATGGAGAGAAATGTGAGATATATACTGACCATAAGAGTCTTAAATATATATTCACACAAAAAGAGCTTAATATGCGCCAAAGAATATGGATAGAACTCATCAAGGATTATGACTGTTCAATACATTACCACCCTGGGAAAGTGAACAAGGTGGAAGATGCCCTAAGTATAAAGGAGACAATGATTCTATCAATGATGAGAAATGATAAGGATCCAACCTTCTTAGAATTGATGAAGATGGACATGGGAATCATAGAGAAGGTAACATCATCAATCCTTTCACAAATTATTGATCAACTGTCTCTTTTGGAAAGGTTAAAGGATGCTCAAAAGGATGATGTGGGAATTCAACAAAAAGTGGAAGATATCGAAAAAGGGAAAGCCTTGGAGTTTAATGTTAAGGAATAAGGAATTGTGCGGTTTGGGAAACGACTATGTGTTTCATCAAGTCTGGAGCTGAATAAGGAAATTTTGGATGATGCACACAGTTCAAATTTATATATTCACCCAGGAAGCCCAAAGATGTATCAAGATCTCCGAGAAATATTTTGGTGGGATAATATGAAGAAGGAGATCTCTGAATATACATCAAAGTGCCTGGTGTGTCAGAAAGTGAAGGCAGAGAGGCAGAAGTCTAAAGGGATGATGCAACCATTGCCCATACCAGAATGGAAATGGGAGAACATCACCATGGACTTTGTCACCAAACTTCCGAGGACATCCAAAGGCAACAATGCAATCTGGGTTGTTGTGGATCGTCTTACAAAGACTGCACACTTCATTGCTATTCGGGAAGATTTCTCTTTGGATCAATTGGCACGAATATATATCAGGGAAGTGCTAAGGTTTCATGAAGTACCACTATCTATTGTGTCTGACTGAGATCCAAGATTCACCTCTAAGTTTTGGAAGAGTCTTCAACATGCTATGAATACTGAACTGAACTTTAGTATGGCCTATCATCCTCAAACTGATGGCCAATCCGAGCGGACTATTCAAACACTTGAGGACATATTGAGAGCATGCCCAATGGACTTTAAAGGAGGATGGGATCAACATATTCCTCTGGTTGAGTTCTCTTATAATAAAAGTTGCTGCTCAAGCATCCAAATGGCACTATATGAAGCCTTATATGGGAAAAGGTGACAAACACCGACATGTTGGGATGAGGTTGGTGAATGTAAGATGCTTGGACCAGAAATGGTTGAGGAAACGATGGAGAATGTGAAAACCATTCAGCAGCATATCAAGGCATCCCAGAGTCGACAGAAGAGTTATGCAGATAATCGTCGATGAGACCTTGAGTTTAAAGTTGGATACATGGTTTTTCTACGCATATCTCCGTGGAAGAAGGTCATGAGGTTTGTAAAGAAAGGGAATTTAAGTCCAAGGTACATCGGCCCCTTCGAGATTCTTGATCGTGTCAGGGATGTGGCCTATCGACTATCAGTTCTACCTACTATGGGAAAAGTACATGATGTCTATCATGTATCCCTCTTAAGAAAGTACATACCGGTCCCTTCACATGTACTCTCTTCTAAGGTGGTACAATTGGAAGAAGATCTTTCTTATGATGAGCAACCAGAAAAGATCTTAGATCGTAGAGAAAAATTTCTACGAAATAAGACAATGCCCCTCATCAAGGTGTTGTGGAGAAACCACTAGTTTGAAGAAGCGACTTGGGAATCGGAGGAAATGAAGGAGCTGAGTTACCCACATTTTTTTAGTGTGGGAAAAGGAAAATTTGGAGGGAGAAATATCTTAAGGGGGGAATATTGTAACGACCCAAAGTTTCATTAATGGAAATACCTCTTGATCTAATTAAATTTCTCTTTATGTTTATATAAAATGTCAACTTCATTGGGGTTATATTAAGAATTTTGACCGTTGCTAATATAGATGTTGAACAGTGATCACATGATTAGTATAAATATAGTGCTTTAACAAATCCAATTTACTGAGACAAAAGAAGCGATGGTCTCATCCAGTAGAATTTCTCCATACGAAGCCCATTTGTCAGAGCTCAGAAAAGAGGTGGTGTCCTTGGGCTTCTCTCTTGACCAAGCCCAAGTTGAGCTTCACCATGTCAAGCTCGAATGGGACCGTCTACGGAAAAAATGGAAGTTTATAGAGATTACCACTCGAGCGATGTTAGCTGAGCCACCCCAAGAGTCTGTCACCATCACACACCTTACCCTTATGTCTTATGTGGCTGTTTTAAGGGGTTATGTAACAAATAAATAGTACTATGTTCATGTACATTATTTTTTGTATATAATAATGAATATAATTTCTAGTCATTGTTGATACATTATAAATAGTTTTTAAAGTAAAAATAGTGTTTTTAGTTATTATTTAATTAAGAATTCTATTTTATTAAATTAAGGGATTTTTGAATTAAATAATATTTTAATAAATTATTATTATTATTATTAAATTAATTTTTATTAAATATAAATGATCTTATAATTTTATGAATGCAATTATAATTTTTATTAAGGTTTGAAAGCCATTTTTGTCAAACCCGTGAATTTTCGAAAAATAGTGGTTTTTATTTTAAAAGTGAAAATTAACATATTTAGAAAATTATTTAGATAAAATAAATGATATTTCTAGAATCAGGACGTCTAAATTATCCAACGGTGAATTTTTCATAATTTTATGAGACAGTCAAATTTTTGGGTAAAAATTAAATACCGTTTAAATGTATAATGTGTTTTATGACATCATGATGACCCAATAGTGATGTAATAAAATACTATATGTTATATGTTCGGCCAATATATGTTTTACCATTAAAAAATGTGATTTTGGGTTTGTTTGACTTACTTTTCAAAGCATTAATGGACCCCTCAAGACTTATTAAACACCTTTTCTTTTAAAATTAATTTCCATGGGAGTGTGATTCACCTCCACATAAGCAACTCTAATATTTTAAGAAGTTCAGACTTTGTCCTTATAAAATAATGTTTTCATCTTCCCTTTTCCAAAAACCATGGGCAAAAACCATGGGATGGTTTGTGGTTTGGATTAATTTAATGTAAGGGGTCCCAAACCTAAATAATAAAGAATTCCCTCACCTTTCCTATATAAACCCACCCAATCTCACACTTCCTCCCCACTCAAAGCCTTTTTAGTTCGTCAAACTTCTTCCCTACTCTCTCTATAATCCTCCCAAGGTGCCCCAATCTCCCAATAAGCCTCTCACAAGCCTCTCTCTAGCCTTTGGAAGCACACTTCCAAGTAAGGGTTCTTCTTCCTTTCTCATTTTTGTCAACTTTTTTAAGTTGTATTGCCCTTTTAATTTCAATTATAAATGTTGGGGTATGATTTAAAACATCCCCCATAGTGCCCTCTTATTTTTTTAATGATGGGAGACCCATTTCTCTCTCATTAAATGCCTCCCATATACACCCGTTACTATGTCGAAATTCTGAAAGGAACTTCTCTCTCTTCTTTTACATTCAAGCAATAATTTTGTATCACGAATCTAAATTCCATTAAAATTGTTGGTACATGTATCTATATGACCTCCTTACTGTCAATTACATGTAAATATGATGAGGAACCACTTTCTTTCTCATCAACCATTTTTATGAATTCTTATGTCACGCAGTTATGCTGCTGAAATCCCACCGATTTTCTAAGCCAATGTCATTGTGTAGTGAATACCATGCCCATTTCTCCATAAAGGGTATTCACCTTTATGCACATTTACTTATTGATTATAAAGTTTCATGTATGAATTCCACATTCCTTTATCGTGGAATAAATGATTATGTTTTATGAATCCATTTTTTATGATCCATGTGGCACACTTATGCCTGAAATGAAATGTTTAAGAAGGGTGCACCCTTATAGCGCTCCAATGCATTGGGTAAAGTATAATATCATGATACGTCATGTGCAATGAGTTTTGAATCATGCTAATTCAAGTACAAATAGGTTTTGCTCGTGCTTTATGTGCAATGAGGATTTACTCATGATCCATGTGCAATGAGGCTTGGCTCATGCTAATTCCATGATAAGTGTTGTTTCCACATTTCCATGTTATGATTATCATGATTTATCATGCCTTTATGTTAATCTTTCTTTTATGCTCTATTGATATACCTATTGTCTAACATGTATTGTACTCCTCTTGTTATTCCATGTGTACTCCCTTACTGGGCTTTATAGCTCACCCTTTTCTTATGCATGTCCTCAGGTTATCCAATGCAATGCTAAGTACGAGGGGATGTAGTGGTCATGTAAAGGAAGTTTTCAATAAAGATGTTGTATTTCATGTTTCAAGGTTTTATGTAATTATGTTACGCCCCAAAGACACTAAACCTCTCTATCTTATTTGTTGTATCAAGTGAAGTTTTATGTAATAAATCATGTTTAAGTTTGTAATAAAATCAGGGTTATCATACAATCCATCTCGAAAACCATCATGTCATACAAAAATTGGCTCTAACTCGATGAGTCAGATAATACGATCATAGAAAGATGTTTCCAGAAACTAAATTGAAGTTTACATCTCTAAACCCCAAAAAAGTTGAAAAAAATTAATAAACCAAAAGAAAGAAATCAATTCTTAATGATCCTATCAAAACCAACCCATGACACCACTAACACTATAATGTTTAACAAATGATGGGGTCAAGTATGATGAGGTAAGAAAAATGGTGAGGAAAAAATTTAATGTGGTTAAAAATATAGGAGAATTTTAAATAAAATTACAATTGATATAGGAGAAGAAAAATAGTTCAAACAGAACCATGAGGACTCGCGAACCATGGCATGGGAATACCAAGCATGAAAGGAAGGGAGAGTGAAGGATCGATGGAGAACAGAACCAATATCATCAAATAGAGTTATAGGGGAAACTCTAAAGCATCGAGAGAAAAGAGAGAGCACAAATGGGTGAATACATAAATCGGTATGGTAATACAACCCTAAAAGAGAGAAATAGGAATTAAATTTCCACCCTTAGTAACTTATAATTCTCACATACATGAGTTATCGACTCTTAGAAACATGATCCAAAACAATCCCAGAAAACAACCTATCTCATTTCTGTCATATCCCAAATTGTATGAATAAAGAAAATTAATAAATCTTTGATTTTAGTTATTAACATCTATATCCTAGTTTACATTCAAAATGACAAAATAAGAGTTCTAGATACCACATAAATTCCTCCCTGTATTCACGAGTCTACCAATATGTTGTGAGGGTTATTATTCAACTTATGGGGAGACTATTCCATCATATATAGATAACTATAAACATATTATAAGTAATATCATAAACTATTTATCATAGTATAAGGTAGAATGAATGTAGAAATTATGAATAAAGTCCCTCATATATCATTTCCCAAAACATTCTATACTAAAACATGTAGTTGTACATGTAATAAAAGTTATAAGACTATAGTAAGATCCCATGAGGGTGGATCATGTACAAGCAGTACAAAAATAAAAAAATAGAGATATTTATATCTTGTTCCAAGTGTTAACCTGATATTGTCTCCTAACTCCCATCAATTTCCATAAGCTCAAATATCCAACGTTTCAAGGCCATTTCCCTTACTAAGGCCCCACAACTAAAACTTCTCTCAAGTACCAGGGCTCCCGGGCAAGGTGTGAGTACAACTCAATAGGCCACCAGTAATAGTTTCCATAGAAAATCTAGTAAATATAGGTTCATGATTGATATTGAAATGTAGTAAAGTAAAATAATATTAATATTAATTATAACAAAAACATTATACCTCTTGGACTAAACCCACAAAACCATTAGTTACCATACCAACATTAGATCATGATAGAATGGGATGAAATACCCATAATCTAATAACACACCTCAAGGATGAATGGTGTATATATCCTCATCTAATAATAAAGGTGATTTTACAATAACTGTAATCATTACATGGTGAATGATATGTCATTATCATAATCCATCTAGGTAATAAATATATCACTAAACCAATATTAGAGGAGAACATGTCAACATAAATAAACTAGGAATAATTAATATCAGGTATATGATATACTACCATTCCCACTCACACATGGAAAACATACCACCATATCATAGTTTGATTTTATTAGGATCCAACAAATCCTATACTCTATCTCTATGATCAACCAATAATAGAATTATCATGGTGGATGACATACCACTATCTCAAATACTTAAGTGGATGAAACACGAATAAGACTACATCTAGAGGAGGAGGATGTACCACCCATATAATAACCTAGTTTGATGATGTATCACCGGTATTATATATTTAGTGGTTTATATGACATTGGTTCCATGGTTTAGGTTGATTAAATGACACTAGAATGGGTCCCCATGTGGATAGAGAACCACTTCCACATCTCACATGATTCGACCATATTGCAGTAGTATAGAACACAAGTGGATGATATATGAAAAATCCCAAAAATACATAGTGAATGAAGAATAGCCTCATTATGTGGCATAAATGAACATTATATCACTAGTCTAGTATTAGGGGACAATGAACCACCTATCAATAAATGTCCATGGATGATATACAACAAAACATTAATTCTAATAAAGGAAGCATCCATTTCCAACTCATTTGAGTGAATTAAATGTCACATTTTGAATAGCTCAAACGAATCATATATCCCTATTAAAAGTCTTCCATCATAAAAAAGTTTTAGTTTAAGTAGTCTTATAGAATCACATATCTATAATGATTAGGGAATGAATAATACCTCTTTCTTCCTCCATGATTAATACATGAAAATTAAAAGGGAAAAATGTCCTTTCACTTTGATAAGAATATCTTATAGATCTATAACACCAAATACCTGAATTATTTCGTTGTTTTATTATGTATTTTAAGGTAACATAATTTGTGGGTTGATTTTTAGAAGATTATAGACAATTTTTTGATTTTTTGGAAGACTTTATGTGGTACAATATTATTGAAAACCATGTAGTATTCTCAAGTTAATTGTGTGATAGGATGAGGTGTCTTCCAAGAAGAAAAATTTTTAGTGTATGGTTTGGAAAAACCATGGGGGAACCATGTGACTTGGTATTTTTTCAGGATATGGGTGATCAGTGTTATTGGCATATAGTTTTAATAATAATGAAATCTATCCATGTATTGGGATTAATAAAATACAAAAAATAATAATTTTTCAATATAATTGATAGTTGAAACCCTCATTCATTCTAAACTTATATATAATATCAGCCATCATCCCTTCCCAAGTTGAATTTTTAAATCTTATTTCATATGGTGTGAAATTTCAATGGATCGGAGTGCATTGGATATTAGAGGTTGAATGTAAGAGACACATCCTTATTCTCTATCCTTTATTCTTCTATTTTATATGAAGAGGAACCATAGAATAATTTATTCATACCTGGATCAAATTTTTAGGAAAATATTTGTTAAATATTCTTTATAATCCATTAAAGGATCATAATAGAGATCATAGTTATTCAGTGAAGTGAGTCAGTTATTTTTGTCCAACACATCAAAGGAAGTTGGATTCACATCATTTTAGGTCACACATAGAAGGTGTTTTATTAAATTATTTAAGGGATATTGTTTTTAAAATGAAGGGTTTGGATGTGGGAAATTTTCATGAAATTGGTGGTTGTACATTCATATGCATAAAAAAATAGATATATGGGTTAGTCATGGTCAATTTTCTAAATTCAATAGTATATTAGATTATTCTGTTGAGTGATGACATGGGACTAGAGGGATAGATACAACTTGTGAGTTAAATTATTCTTGGGAATTTCTATAGTGGTCACTTTGGAGGGTTTTTACATGTGTGTGTGGGTTCATTCCATGGGTGTGTTTTGGGTTTTATTTTTCTCTCTTATTTATAGTTATGTTTCTATATTGATCATAAGTGTTCAATTTTTTTATCTATCATATATTAAATGATAAACTAACTTATTCTTTTTCTATAACATCTAGAAGAAGTCTTTGAGTTTTTCAACTGTGTTGTATACTTAATCCTTGAATTTAAATCATGGTGTGTTTTTATATGTTTTTATCATGATATATGTAATGTGATGGTTTAATATCATACTCAAAAATCATCATAATTTTATATTCCTCGATATCAATAGTTGGATTTTGGGGCGGCAGTCGAGTATTAGACTCTGTACTAAATCCACCTTGGTACCATGAGTCTTATTTTCCTTGAGTATTATTTTCTTTGAATTTTATATGTCTTTAGTTTAAAGAATTAATTTTTTTTATATTATATAATATATTTTACGATCATTGGGTTATAATATTATTTTGTATTTTATTTTTGAATCATATATCAAATTGTGTATCATTATTATGATCTTCTTGTAGGTTATTTGTTTAAGTAAAAAATCAAACCCAATTATTTAGTAAATCCAATGACATTTATTTTCATCCATTTTTTATTTATGGATTTCACCTAAATTAAATGGAATTATAATCCTTCCCAAATAAATGGGATAGGTCATGACATTACAATGGGTATCAGTTGGTTATGGATCATCTTCTTGGATGGTAGAAAGGAGATAGGATGAGTCGAGACCTTAAATGTATAGAATAAGAACATATTTAACTTATTTATGATGAATTTCAAGTTACATGGATGTTTTATGTAAATTTTTTTTATTAAACACTTTTATATATGGATCTACCTCATTATCATTGATTTAGTCATTGAGCGTTTAGTACCATGTACTAGTTAAGAGACTTCCCACAATGATTTCATTCTATTTATATTATTTCAAATTATTGAATTTTGAATTATATTGTTATGAACATCCTTATTTTTCTTTAATATACTATATAATCGATGATGAAATAAAAATATGATAAATTACTGGAGATTATTACTATGACTATAGAATGATGGAAATGGTTAAAAGACCTTTAAACTGGAATAAAGAGATTTTTACATGTGAAAATTATGAATGAAAGATTGTTGCACCTTCATTTCATGGAAAAAAGATCTGAAATTGAAGATCTACCCTTGGGATTCTCTAACATTGGTGCAGCGGCGATGGTGACATGATGAATCAGAGTTAATATGAATAAACATTTCTCTGCTCAGTTGGCATCAGAATTGATTTAAACGGATTTACAATCCAATTAAAGGCTTGAAACACATTGATTTTTTGTTAGGGTGATACAAAGACCAAATATCTAGAGTTTTTAGATAAAGAGAACATCAGAATAATATTTGGATCTTCAGCTGAGGCGCATGGATGAGGAACATGAGTTTCTAGAATATCTCGATGAACACGACATGTAACGTGGGATTACATGGCATGTAACCCTCACAAAGTGGCAGATAGGTTTTCAAGAGATAGTTTAATGTCACATGGAATGTGACCCTTGTTAAATGGAGTGTAGGAACTTCCTATAGACTCATTATGTTTCTCAATAGATTCATAGACACTGGGTGTGGTACACAGGTTTCCTACACGGTGTGTACCCCACCACATAACTTAGCATGGACCAAGTACATAGACTACCCCATGTATTGGTACACAGGAAGACACACACGGGTTAACACCCTATACTGGAACACAGTCGGAGTACAAGGGAGGACCCAATATGGAAGGACATGTCATGTGACTTCTTCTACACATCATGTACCCATCTTCTACATGACACAGTTTGCAATGACATGGGTTGTTGTACACGAGTCGTACCCAGGGATAAGGAACACATCATGTGACCCTAAATCACATTGTATATCCCTTTCAACATAGGTTGATTTACTTTCCCAACATATATTTGAAATTTTTCATTAGGGTTCATACCCTTGATTAGTTCCCTAATGGTTGGTTCATATAGTTTCTTAATCATAAGAGTATGATCACTTCAACAGGACTACCTGGATAGAGTTTTTGGAATCCCCTGAGAGGTCCAAAGTTAATCCTTTATTCATTATTCCTTCCCTAGTGAGATTCTTTGGTATTTATATGAACAACTTCACCGGGTGTTGATCCTCTACTTAGCGGGTTAATCAAGATGATTTTTTTGGTGTCACCCCATGAACCAAGATATGATAATAATCTGTGAATTGTATCTCTCTCTTTAGATCTATCACCATATCTCACTCATAAGTGTTCCTAATGAACAATACTTCTTAGATGGACATCACCAGTGCTATCGGACCGAGGAGGGTGTTTTCTTGGATGAGTACTTCATGGAATATTCGAGTTGAATCCCTAGTTTTGGTATCTAATAGTTGTGAGTTACCTCTAGACTGCATGTCTTAGACTAGGAATATATAGAATTTCTTGTTATATATGTTGTAGACATATACTATGTATAGCTGCATGTACTTTTCTTTTGTGTATTTCTTAGTGTTTTCAGGGTTTCCTATTGAGTATTGTTATACTCACTCATGCACGTGATTTTTGTACATGTTTCTTGTCTTGTGTATATGAGAGAATATTTGAAGGAGTCCTAGGTAGACCAGGACCAGATTGTGCCTTGTGAGATTAGACAAGATGAGGTGTATTCCAATGACAACTAATAGTAGTCTCATTACTTCTTCTTATATGGGGGACATGTGGTTACATACTTCTCTTTTGGTGGGATTTATTATATACCAGTTTACTTTATTTTACTTTACATTCATGTAGTACTCTAGATGGGATATAGTGGTATGCATGCCTTTGGTTCTTAGTGGTTTTTACATTTCATAATTTTTTGGGCATAGAGATGTGTGTGTTCATATAGTTATATAGGTAATACATTCAATGTTAGTGATGTGCCTACTCAGTGCTAGTCACCAGCATTTGGCCTACTAGAGGCGGGCTTTGGGAGTCTCTGAATGGGCCCCACTAGGACAGGTTGTGACAGAGTGGTATTAAAGTTGGTCGGTTATACTTTAGTCGTGAGAGTCTGTAAGTTTGGTTTGGGGAAATAGTGTTAAGTGTTTCAAGCTTGGATTTTAGGCCAGGACTCTAGTGTTGGTATGGGGGTTTTCGTATCCATACACTGAGACTCTGATAACCATCTTTTCAAATCAGTACATGAGAACATTGGTTGTAGGGAAAATAATGGTACATGCCTCAAATAGAAATTATTTTTGATTCCATTTCCTTCTTGAGTCAGATCTCCAAATATACTCATTGATCGTGTTATATCTTATTTTCTGCAGTATTTGTTGTAACACCCCAAGCTTCTACGGTACGTTTCCCTTCGAATAATGCGATAGCGTGTGTTGTACGCAACCTCGAGTTCTAACACACACCACAACTAATTAAACTAGCCGTTGTGAATAGTAATACCTACTTTTTGAAATCATATATATTCTATATTTCAAAATTGACTTCATTTTTGGATTCGGAATATCAAAATTAGCCTAGGGTGAAATTTTGGTACATTTCGGATAACTTTCATATTTTGATGAATAGTGAAAATTTCTAAATTTTAATTAAAAACAACTTTTTTAATCAAAATAATTAATAGTGATAAATTATGAATTTGAGTGGTTTTAAAGTATATTTAGAATATATTTTTACCATTCAATTTAATGTTTATCATTGGACATAATTTTACAATTAAACCGAACATAAATAAGTGTCAATCTTTTGATAGTTATTATCTCTTAAAAACACGCTTTTTGTTTTGACAGCGGGAATTAATTTTAAATTAATTTCTGCCACTTCTATGTTTTGAATTTAGGAAAATGGATTCCATATTTGGAATCAGGATGTTCAAATTGTGTAAATAGGTAACTTTTATTTTTACACATTTTGAATAATTACTGCGGTAAATATTTTATTTACCATGGTTAAAGGGTAAATCCGGTAAATAAGGGTTAAAAAAATAATATTATAATAATACTAAATTACCCTAAAACATGTCTTAACCCTATTGGTTGATACATGGTCGACCATGGGCATCTTTGTGTAAATTTTGGGACCCCATGGATCCACTTGTAAGTGATAATGACACTTTATTTTAATTAAGTTAAAATGAATACAAAAATGACACAAGCATATATCTTTTAGAACAACAATTGTTACATAGGGTTATATATGTTGGATTTTAGATTATAAATATTCATTAGAAAGATAAACCGATTTCCTACATAATGATATTTTATTTATAATTTTTATACATTAAATAATTTATTTTATATATGACACAATGATGATGCAGTAATTACTATAATAATGAAAAATTAAAATAATTGATATTATAAATACCCAAATAAATATAATATGAAACTTTTAATGAATTAAACTAATTTTCTAGGATAATATGATATATTAGGATTGATATAATTGACTTTGTTCGAAGTAATCAATCTGTTATGAGTTTCAAAAAAATCAACTATTGAATAGTGTCAAAATTGACATAAAAGAGTTCTTAAAACAAATATTATATTATTAATTGATATTAAATTCCTAAAAATCTAAGGTTCGGCCAAGAGACTTATATTATGATAGGTTAATCATTAATGGACCACTTGGGGGTCGCTTGGATGTATATAGTAAGTTTATTAACCATATTATATAAAAATACAAAGAGACATTGTAAAAGTGAAACTAATTAACTTAGAGTTAATACTTAAAGATAAGGTTAATATAAGTACCCAAACCTGTCTAAATTCTATTGGTTGAGTGTTTTTCGACCTATCCCCACCTTAACCTTTGAATAGTCAACTTTGGAGCCATTAGAAACCTAATATGAATTTATTATAAATTAATATTTCTAGCTTTTCCAAAGGTGCCCCTCACCCCTCTTATAAAAGGGAACTCCTCCTTCTCATTTCTTCACACCTTCAAAGCCTTTTGGTTCGGCCAAACTCTGCCCAAATACTCTCCCAACATCCCTCACTACAACCTAGATGCCTTAGTTTCATCAGAAAGCCAACCTAAGGAGCCCTTTTGATCAAATCAAAAGGAAGAACCCGAAGAAGAGGTAATGATTTCACCACCCTTTTCTAAGTTCATTTCTTCTTCCACTTCTTCTTCCTTTGTTGTTACCATTCTAAAATAATGACTCCAGTATCATTTATATACTGTGATGTTATTATAAATATGGTACAACCATATTCAGTATTCTATCCACCCTTTGAATAACATGTCACCATACATGCATACGTACGGCTTACCGTCTCCACGTCGTGGTGTAATTGTTATTCAATATATTATTATTTGGATGGGTATAATAATGATGTGTAACTCATGTAAATAATAAATATAACATGTTAATGATTCTGTATATATGATATACCATCCATTTATATATTATTTTAATATCAAAAGAATGATATTGTCGCTCGTGCGTACGTACGGACTACCGTCTCCACGAACGCGATGAGATTCATTCTCCATCGTATCCATTCAAGTATAATTATCATTTGATGATTTAAAAATGATGTTTAAGAACTAGATATAATTATGGATATGAATAACATACAACAACCATGGCTTATGTAACAAAACATATAAAAGAAAATGAGTAAGTTAACACCCGAAACGACGATAATTCTAAGATATTATTAACAAATCAATGTTAAAAGATCATATATGATATCATATTAATATATATGATTCTTGTATAATTTAATAACAATTATTTCACCATTATACAGGAGGTTAACCTACCACAACCAAGGAAAAGTACAAGGTAAGGGTTATTTCACAATCTCTTCATTATCCGAGGTTGTATTATACGTAATAATCTACTGGGATCTCTTTATCATCCACATCCATGTTTCTTTGAAATGTATTTCAAAACATTTTTACTATTTACAAGAAAATGGGTTAAAGTCATTTATACCCTTTTTTGACTTTTTATAAGAGGTTTATAAAGGAATCTTTCCGTCGTTTTCAAAACAAGGTCCTTTTTAACCTTTTCGACTGAATTGAGGTAAGAATGTTTTTTTTAACTTATACGGCGGGTGCGGTTATTTTCCGCCGTTATAAAATCGTCGAAGATTTCCATACAAGCTTATAAGAATATTTTCAAAGAAAATGTTTTATTTTATATGGATCTTAAATGATTTCAAAATAAAAGGAGATAATTCTTTAAAAAGAATTTTGATTTCATCTATGTCAACATCCTTTGATGGATTTTAAGATTATTTGAAGTTGATTTATTATGATACAAAACTTCTATATTGTATTGAAGGTTTTGTGATATGTTTGACTGTGGATGTGCTATTTTTATACCATTCATAGTTTATGGTGAAATTATTGACATTTCGTATGCTAGTTTTAATACGAATGTTTATGTTATGTTTAAACCTTTTCATATGGGAATGCATTGGACTTAATAAGTGACGGGTGGAGCCCGCTATAGCTCCTCGATGCATCGGTAGGTCTCATGAGACAAACTAGTGTCTTGGCACAAGGCCTTGACAAAATCTTATTTGTAGTCTTGGCACGAGGCCTTGGCTATGTGGTTATGATAGTCTGGCATTATGCATTCCAACATTATGAAAGTGGTTATTGATATTGCATGTGATTATTCGATTAGTAGAATATCTATGTGAACAAGTAAATGGCATTATTTTATTTTACTTTTTCCATATTATGTTGAAGTTCAATTTTAAAAGGCTTTTGTTTTAGTAATTCATTGCCTTAAATGTTTATGCTTATTTTGAATGTTCCGCTATATTGTTATCCTTACTGGGCATTTGAGCTCACCCATTTTCTATGTTTTATTTTTCCCAGGTAGTGAAGAAGTAATTTATGAATGACTTGCAGGGATATTATGAGGGGTTAATAGTGTGGATATGAAGACTTTGTTGTTGTAGTAGTTTTTTACTTTGAAATGTAATGTAAAACTTTATGATTATATCTAGTGTTTCCAAGGCTACTAAACCAATCGGTCTTTCAGGATTTGATCTTTCTTGTGATCATGCCAATGTTATGTAATTAATGCACCGACTCTGGGTAGCTGGGGTCGGGGCGTTACAGTTGGTATCAGAGGAAGTTTAGTACAAACCTTGGAAGCTAGATTTAGATAAACTCTGATTAGAGCACGTAGACCTAAGATGAACTTTGAGGATTAGTATAGAAGAACTTCCTAGAATTTTGGTATTGTAGAGATTTTGTGAGTTTTCCGAGCAATACATCCCTGTCTGGATACGAGCAGGTAGAGGCGGCTCTGGCACAAATGTACCTAGGGGTAAAACCCGAAAACACCGCTTTGAGCTAGACTCGAACGGGAACTGGTGCACGACAACGGGCCTTGCTGCACTCTTGGTTACGACACTCCCGGGGGATATGCTTAGGATAACTCTCACTATCTTTACAAATCATTATGAAGGGTTTATGAGTATATACTTCCTCAAAGAAAACATTTTTATGATTATGGATTATATCCATAAATAGTTCAATTTATGTTAAGTGTTTTATAAGTATGGGATTATGTATTTTGATGCATAAACTGATCTAGTTTATGCCATTTTTTTAGAAATGGCGCCTAGTGGAAGAAATGGAAACCGTATCAATGCACGCACTCCATGTAGGGATTGCCCTCCTGCTCAAGATAATTATAGTGGGGCTGGTGATGCAACTGGTGCTGATCAGCTAATCACCGTACTGGGACAACTTACTCAGGTTTTGAATAATAACCTTACCCGTATGGAGCACCCTGATCCGCAGCGTGGAGGATCAATGTTAGATCGATTCATGAGACAACAACCACCAACGTTCAACGGGAGTACAAATCCCTTAGTAGCTGAGCAATGGATATTTTCCCTAGAGAAAATATTTCAGGCTTTGGGGAGTAGTGAAAGGGAAAAAGTTACCATGGCAGTTTACCGCCTCACTGGAGATGCTGATCAATGGTGGTCATTGATTCAAAACATTAAGGAAGATGATGAAGTATCAAACATGGAATGGAGGGAATTCAAATATCTGTTTTTAGAAAAATACTTCCCTCGCGACCATCGAGCGGATATGGAAAGACAATTTCTGAGTCTGAGATAAAAGGAGGATGAGAATGTCACAAAGTATGAGGCTAACTTTACAAGGTTAGCGAGGTATGCTGGAGATTATATTCGCAACCCAAGAAGTAAGATTGATCGTTTCTTTGATGGGTTAAAACCATTTCTCCATCGAGCATTAGTCTCACAATCCTTTTCATCGTACGAAGACATTGTCTCATGTGCTATAAAGACCGAAAAGGAATTCTCTAAGTCTTATGACTTTAAAGCAAATCAAGAGAAGAAGAGACCTACTGATCAATCTGGGAATGGAAATAAGGGGAAGAAGGGAAAGGTTGAATATCCATCTTGTGGTAAATGCAGGAAGAAGCATCCTGGTACTTGCTTGAAGGGAATGGGAGTCTGTTACAAGTGTGGTGAAAAAGGCCACCAAGCTCATGATTGCAAGGGGAAGAAGGAAGCTACCAACGTTCAGTGCTACAATTGCAGGGAGATGGGGCATTATGCAAATTCATGTCCTAAGCGTCAGGAGAACTTACCTCAGAAAAGGCCAAGGGATCAAGGCCATGCTTATGCTATCACTACTGCTGAGGTAGAAGCTCCGAAAGACGTGGTGGCAGGTAATTTAATGGTTTCCTCAAGTTTAGCAAATGCATTATTTGATTCTGGATCATCGCATTGTTTCATATCTTCCCAGTTTGCTAAGAAAATTAGATATTTCCAATTTGATTTAATAAGGGAGTTGTCAGTTAAAACTCCTAAGGGAAGTATCGTTGCAACAAAGTTTTGTGAATCAGTCCCCATTAGAGCACATAAATTTTCTTTATCTGCTGATCTCATCGTCATACCTATGATTGAGTTTGATATAATCCTCGGTATGGACTGGCTTTCGGACTATGATGCGAAGATTTATTGTAAGAAGAAAGAGGTTACGATTCTTGATGATAATGATAAGGAACACCTTATTTTTAGAGCAGAATCGTCACCACCTAATTCTTATTTAGATCCACCCTCAATAGCTCAACTAAATTCAATTATTGGGGAGGAAGAGAATGAAATAACTGCGGGTGAGGAAAGGAATGTTCAAATAGAGGATGTACCTGTTGTGAAAGAATTTGTAGATGTATTTCCAGAAGATTTACCTGGACATCCTCCAGAACGAGAAGTTGAGTTTTCTATTGATTTGATTCCTGGATCAAGGCCTATATCGAAGACCCCTTATAGAATGGCCACTGTAGAGCTAGTCGAACTAAAGAAACAACTAGAGGAATTGAGTAATAAGGGATTTATTCGCCCTAGTGTTTCTCCATGGGGAGCCCCTGTTCTTTTTGTTAAAAAGAAAGATGGATCTATGAGGTTATGTATCGATTACAGGGAGATCAATGCTATAACGATAAAGAACAAGTATCCCCTACCTCGTATTGATGATTTATTTGACCAACTGCATGGAGCTCAATACTTTTCAAAGATTGACCTTCGATCTGGATACCATCAGTTGTGTGTAAAGAAGGAAGACATTCCGAAAACAGCATTTCGAACCAGGTACGGGCATTACGAGTTTACTGTAATGCCGTTTGGATTGACTAATGCACCCTCTGTATTCATGGATCTGATGAATAGAGTTTTCAAGGAGTATCTCGATGAATTTGTGGTGGTATTTATTGATGATATCTTGGTATACTCCAAAACCTACAAAGATCATGAAAATCACTTGCGCATTATCTTGAAGACTCTGAGGAGGCATGAATTATATGGGAAGTTTAGCAAGTGTGAATTCTGGCTTCAGAAGATTTCTTTTCTTGGCCATATTGTCTCTAAAGATGGAATCCCTGTTGATCCTTCTAAGACCAAGGCAATCCAAGAATGGCCAGCACCTACGAGTATAACTGAGGTACGTAGTTTTATTGGTTTGGCAGGTTATTATCGACGTTTCGTCCAGAATTTTGCCCGATTGGCTAACCCATTAACGAAGCTCACACGTAAAGGGGTTAAATTTGTTTGGACAAAAGAGTGTGAAGAATGTTTCGAAGAACTGAAGAGAAGATTAGTCAATGCTCCTATATTGACTCTACCATCGGGGAATGATGGGTTCGTTATTTATAGTGATGCATCGAAGAAAGGACTTGGCTGTGTCCTTATGCAGAATGATAGAGTTATTGCCTATGCATCACGACAGTTAAAAATTCATGAACAAAACTATCCTACTCATGATCTTGAGTTAGCAGCTGTGATCTTTGCTTTGAAGATATGGAGGCACTACCTCTATGGTGAAAAATGTGAGATTTATACTGATCACAAGAGTTTGAAGTATATTTTCTCACAAAAAGAACTCAACATGAGGCAAAGGAGATGGCTTGAATTACTCAAGGATTATGATTGCACGATACACTACCACCCAGGGAAGGCAAACAAGGTGGCAGATGCTTTGAGTAGAAAAGACCATGGAGTTTTGAACAATATGAGAATTGAAAGGGATCCAATTTTCATGGAGCTAGTGAAGATGGACATGGGAATAACCAGGGAAGGTGAAACATCAATGCTTTTTCAAATGGTTGCCAAACCATCTTTACTAGAAAGGATTAAGAGTTCTCAGACTGATGATGAAGAATTCCAAAAGAAGATTAAAGCTGTGAATGATGGGAGATTGATAGACTTTGCGTATGAAGGTGGAATTTTGAAATTCGGGAAGAGACTTTGTGTTCCCAATATACCTGATCTAAAAAGGGAATTGCTGGATGATGCTCATAGTTCCAATTTCTCTATACACCCTGGGAGCACCAAAATGTATAGAGATTTGAAGGAACATTTTTGGTGGGACAACATGAAGAGGGAGATTGCTGATTTTGTGTCAAGATGTATGGTTTTTCAACAAGTGAAAGCTGTAAGGCAACAGCCTGGAGGAGTCATGCAACCTCTTCCCATACCAGAGTGGAAATGGGACAATATTACAATGGACTTTGTCATGGGGCTACCAAAGACTCCTAGAAGGAACGATGCAATATGGGTTATTGTTGATCGTCTTACCAAGTCAGCACATTTTCTTGCTATAAGAGAAGATCTACCCCTGGAACGTCTAGCAAGACTATACATTAATGAAGTTGTGAGACTTCATGGAGTACCCCTATCGATTGTTTCTGATCGTGATCCCCGTTTTACTTCAAGATTTTGGAAAAGTCTTCAGAAATCCCTGGATACTGAACTTCATTTGAGCACTGCTTACCACCCTCAGACAAACGGACAATCAGAACGGACTATTCAGACCTTAGAAGACATGTTGAGATCTTGCTCACTTGATTTTCAGGGTATGTGGGATCAATATTTACCACTGGTAGAATTTTCCTATAACAATAGCTTCCATTCGAGTATACAGATGGCACCATATGAAGCGTTATACGGAAAGAGATGTCGTACACCAACCTGTTGGGATGACGTTGGTGAAAGAAAACTTGTAGGCCCAGAGCTGGTGGAGGAAACGGTGGAAAAGGTGAAAGTAATCCAAAATCACATCAAAGCAGCTCAAAGTAGGCAGAAGAGCTATGCCGATAATCGAAGGAAGGATTTGGAATTTCAAGTCGGTGATCATGTTTTTCTGAAGGTATCTCCGTGGAAGGGAGTCATACGTTTTGGTAAGAAAGGTAAATTGAGTCCCAGGTACATCGGACCTTTCGAAATTCTAGAACGAATTGGGGTTGTAGCTTACCGATTGGCAATGCCGCCAAGTCTCTCCAAAGTTCACGATGTGTTCCACGTATCTCTATTGAGGAAATACATGCCTGATCCGACGCATGTACTCACCTATGAGGAATTAGAACTGGAACCCGATCTGTCTTATTGCGAAGAGCCCGTCAGGATTCTTGATACAAGAGAACAAGTACTGAGAAACCGGACGACGCGTCTGGTAAAAGTTTTGTGGAGAAATCATAAGATGGAAGAGGCAACGTGGGAACCCGAGGAACTTATGATGAAGAACCACCCGAGTCTTTTTATGCAGTAATACCTTAGAAATTGCGAGGACGCAATTATTTGAAGGAGGGGAGAATGTAACACCCCAAGCTTCTACGGTACGTTTCCCTTCGAATAATGCGATAGTGTGTGTTGTACGCAACCTCGAGTTCTAACACACACCACAACTAATTAAACTAGCCGTTGTGAATAGTAATACCTACTTTTTGAAATCATATATATTCTATATTTCAAAATGGACTTCATTTTTGGATTCGGAATATCAAAATTAGCCTAGGGTGAAATTTTGGTACATTTCGGATAACTTTCATATTTTGATGAATAGTGAAAATTTCTAAATTTTAATTAAAAACAACTTTTTTAATCAAAATAATTAATAGTGATAAATTATGAATTTGAGTGGTTTTAAAGTATATTTAGAATATATTTTTACCATTCAATTTAATGTTTATCATTGGACATAATTTTACAATTAAACCGAACATAAACAAGTGTCAATCTTTTGATAGTTATTATCTCTTAAAAACACGCTTTTTGTTTTGACAGCGGGAATTAATTTTAAATTAATTTCTGCCACTTCTGTGTTTTGAATTTAGGAAAATGGATTCCATATTTGGAATCAGGATGTTCAAATTGTGTAAATAGGTAACTTTTATTTTTACACATTTTGAATAATTACTGCGGTAAATATTTTATTTACCATGGTTAAAGGGTAAAATCGGTAAATAAGGGTTAAAAAATAATATTATAATAATACTAAATTACCCTAAAACGTGTCTTAACCCTATTGGTTGATACATGGTCGACCATGGGCATCTTTGTGTCAATTTTGGGACCCCATGGATCCACTTGTAAGTGATAATGACACTTTATTTTAATTAAGTTAAAATGAATACAAAAATGACACAAGCATATATCTTTTAGAACAACAATTGTTACATAGGGTTATATATGTTGGATTTTAGATTATAAATATTCATTAGAAAGATAAAAAGATTTCCTACATAATGATATTTTATTTATAATTTTTATACATTAAATAATTTATTTTATATATGACGCAATGATGATGCAGTAATTACTATAATAATGAACAATTAAAATAATTGATATTATAAATACCCAAATAAATATAATATGAAACTTTTAATGAATTAAAATAATTTTCTAGGATAATATGATATATTAGGATTGATATAATTGACTTTGTTCGAAGTAATCAATCTGTTATGAGTTTCAAAAAAATCAACTATTGAATAGTGTCAAAATTGACATAAAAGAGTTCTTAAAACAAATATTATATTATTAATTGATATTAAATTCCTAAAAATCTAAGGTTCGGCCAAGAGACTTATATTATGATAGGTTAATCATTAATGGACCACTTGGGGGTCTCTTGGATGTATATAGTAAGTTTATTAACCATATTATATAAAAATACGAAGAGACATTGTAAAAGTGAAACTAATTAACTTAGAGTTAATACTTAAAGATAAGGTTAATATAAGTACCCAAACCTGTCTAAATTCTATTGGTTGAGTGGTTTTAGACCTATCCCCACCTTAACCTTTGAATAGTAAACTTTGGAGCCATTAGAAACCGAATATGAATTTATTATAAATTAATATTTCTAGCTTTTCCAAAGGTGCCCCTCACCCCTCTTATAAAAGGGCACTCCTCCTTCTCATTTCTTCACACCTTCAAAGCCTTTTGGTTCAGCCAAACTCTGCCCAAACACTCTCCCAACATCCCTCACTACAACCTAGAGGCCTTAGTTTGATCAGAAAGCCAACCTAAGGATCCCTTTTGATCAAATCAAAAGGAAGAACCCGAAGAAGAGGTAATGATTTCACCACCCTTTTCTAAGTTCATTTCTTCTTCCACTTCTTTTTCCTTTGTTGTTACCATTCTAAAATAATGACTCCAGTATCATTTATATACTGTGATGTTATTATAAATATGGTACAACCATATTCAGTATTCTATCCACCCTTTGAATAACATGTCACCATACGTGCGTACGTACGGCTTACCGTCTCCACGTCGTGGTGTAATTGTTATTCAATATATTATTGTTTGGATGGGTATAATAATGATGTGTAACTCATGTAAATAATAAATATAACATGTTAATGATTCTTTATATATGATATACCATCCATTTATATATTATTTTAATATCAAAAGAATGATATTGTCGCTCGTGCGTACGTACGGACTACCGTCTCCACGAACGCGATGAGATTCATTCTCCATCGTATCCATTCAAGTATAATTATCATTTGATGATTTAAAAATGATGTTTAAGGACTAGATATAATTCTGGATATGAATAAGATACAACAACCATGGCTTATGTAACAAAACATATAAAAGAAAATGAGTAAGTTAACACCCGAAACGACGATAATTCTAAGATATTATTAACAAATCAATGTTAAAAGATCATATATGATATCATATTAATATATATGATTCTTGTATAATTTAATAACAATTATTTCACCATTATACAGGATGTTAACCTACCACAACCAAGGAAAAGTACAAGGTAAGGGTTATTTCACAATCTCTTCATTATCCGAGGTTGTATTATACGTAATAATCTACTGGGATCTCTTTATCATCCACATCCATGTTTCTTTGAAATGTATTTAAAAACATTTTTACTATTTACAAGAAAATGGGTTAAAGTCATTTATACCCTTGTTTGACTTTTTATAAGAGGTTTATAAAGGAATCTTTCCGTCGTTTTCAAAACAAGGTCCTTTTTAACCTTTTCGACTGAATTGAGGTAAGAATGTTTTTTTTAACTTATACGGCGGGTGCGGTTATTTTCCGCCGTTATAAAATCGTCGAAGATTTCCATACAAGCTTATAAGAATATTTTCAAAGAAAATGTTTTATTTTATATGGATCTTAAATGATTTCAAAATAAAAGGAGATAATTCTTTAAAAAGAATTTTGATTTCATCTATGTCAACATCCTTTGATGGATTTTAAGATTATTTGAAGTTGATTTATTATGATACAAAACTTCTATATTGTATTGAAGGTTTTGTGATATGTTTGACTGTGGATGTGCTATTTTTATACCATTCATAGTTTATGGTGAAATTATTGACATTTCGTATGCTAGATTTAATACGAATGTTTATGTTATGTTTAAACCTTTTCATATGGGAATGCATTGGACTTAATAAGTGACGGGTGGAGCCCGCTATAGCTCCTCGATGCATCGGTAGGTCTCATGAGACAAACTAGTGTCGTGGCACAAGGCCTTGACAAAATCTTATTTGTAGTCTTGGCACGAGGCCTTGGCTATGTGGTTATGATAGTCTGGCATTATGCATTCCAACATTATGAAAGTGGTTATTGATATTGCATGTGATTATTCGATTAGTAGAATATCCATGTGAACAAGTAAATGGCATTATTTCATTTTACTTTTGCCATATTATGTTGAAGTTCAATTTTAAAAGGCTTTTGTTTTAGTAATTCATTGCCTTAAATGTTTATGCTTATTTTGAATGTTCCGCTATATTGTTATCCTTACTGGGCATTTGAGCTCACCCCTTTTCTATGTTTTATTTTTCCCAGGTAGTGAAGAAGTAATTTATGAATGACTTGCAGGGATATTATGAGGGGTTAATAGTGTGGATATGAAGACTTTGTTGTTGTAGTAGTTTTTTACTTTGAAATGTAATGTAAAACTTTATGATTATATCTAGTGTTTCCAAGGCTACTAAACCAATCGGTCTTTCGGGATTTGATCTTTCTTGTGATCATGCCAATGTTATGTAATTAATGCACCGACTCTGGGTAGCTGGGGTCGGGGCGTTACATTTGTTGAGAGACATACCAGCTTTTATTTAAAAAATTTATCATGAGGATGACCCCCTATTTGATGGATGTTTGATACAAGGACTAGTTCCCCAGATGTTACCTCCAGGTGGTGCACCATCCATACCACCACCTGTGGAGCAGCAAGTGGTACCCATAGTACCAGCTGATAAGGAGCGCAGGATGAGCACACTTCATGGGTTCTAGAGACAAAGACTCATCATTTTTCTTGGAGATCCTAACCCTCAGGTGGCTGAAGATTGGCATGAGGTGATAAACAATGTTTTCCCTCTAGTCAGGACACTAGTGGATCAAATGGTGGTGCTGGCGACGATCCTTCTATAGGATTAGGTAGGGAAATGATGGAGTTTCCCTATCTAGACTCATAAAGAGGAGACTCTTTCATGGACAGAGTTCAATCACCTCTTTATATGAGATTTACCTACAGTTATGTTGAGAGCTATGCATATATAGTAGCTTCTTCAGCTCTAGTAGGTTATCATGACCATGGTTGATTATTCATTGAGGTTCACCAACCATTCCAGGTACTCGACGGATATGGTTAGAGATCAGAACATTAGGGCTCGGACCTTTGAGAGAGGTCTCTATAGATACATCAAAGCCATCGTTATCCCTTTATGAATTATTACTTATTTTTGGGTGCTTTAGAAAGCTTCATCGGTTGAAATCTTCTTGATTGAGAAGGTTCAGCCGGTGATAGTCAATAGTGGATGAGGAGGTGTCGTGTGCTCACCCAAAAATTCAATAAAGAAAATTCCTCTTAGTCTATTTAAATGTCTTCACATGGTTATTTAAAACATATGCACTTCTTTGGTTTTATGTTTTGGATTTTAAAATAACATTTTGAATTGTGACAATTACTAATATAGTTGTTGAACAGTGATCACATGATTAGTATAATTATATGGCTTTAACAAATCCAATTTACTCAGACAATGGAAACGATGGCCTCATCCAGTAGACTTGACCTGTATGAAGCCCATTTTTTGGAGTTCAGAAAGGTGGTGGCACCATTGGACTTCTCTCTTGTCCAAGCCCAATCCGAGCTTCAACACATGAATCTTGAACAAAACTGCCTACGGGAGAAGTGGAAGTTTATAGAGATTATCACCCGAGCAATGTTATTCTAGCCACCACAAGAGTCTGTCATCATTGCACATCTTACCCTTCGGTCTTATGCGGGTGTTATAAGAGGTTATTTAAAAATACCCTATCACTATGATTATGTGTATTATTTTTTTATATAATAATTAATATACATTCATTTTTTATTTTTACTCTGTAAATAGTTTTTAAAGAGAAAATAGTATTTTTAGTTAATATTCATCAAAGAAATCTATTTTGATGAATTAATAGATTTTTGAATTAAATAATATTTTAATAAAATATTATTATTATTATGAAATTCCTTTTTATCAAATATAAATGATCATATAATTTTATTAATGCAATTCTAATTTTTATGAAGGTTTGAAAGCTATTTTTGTCAAAACCAATGAATTTTTTATAAATGTTGGTTTTTATTTTAAAGGTAAAAATTCACATATTTAGAAAATTATTGGGATAAAATGAATATTATTTTTAGAATCAGGACATCAAAATTATCAAACAGTATATTTTTCAAAATTTTATGAGACAGTTGAATTTTCGGGTAAAAATTAATTACTGTTTAAATTAATTATGTGTTTTATGACATCATAATGACCAAATAGTGATGTAATAAAATACTATAAACTTTTTGTTCAGAAAATATATGTTTTACCATTAAAATAATTTAATTTTAGGTTTATTTTATTTATTTTAAAAAGCCTTAGTGGACCCTCTAATACTTATAAAACATTTCATATTTTAAATTATTTTCCTTAAGAGTGTGACTCACCTCCCCATAAGAAACCCTATTATTTTTTGAATTTCGGACATTGGACTTATAAAATATTGTTTCCCACTCTCCTTTGGCAAAATCCATGGGCAAAAACCATGGTCTGGTTTGTGGTTTTGATTTTTTAATGTGTGGTGTTCCATACCTAAATAGTAATGAATTCTTTCTCCTTTCCTACATAAACCCACCCAAGCTCCAAATTACTTTTCACTAAAAGCCTTTTTATTTCGTCCAAACTCTACCCTCCTCTCTCTATAATCATCCCAAGGTGTCCCAAGCTCCCAATAATTCCCTCTCATGCCCCTCCCAAGCTTTTGGGATCATACTTCCAAGTAAGTGATTCATTCCTTTCTCATTTTAACCAAGTTTCTTAATACTGTTATGTCCTTTTATATTCCATTATAAATTTTGGGTTATGATTTATCACCTCCCCATACTTCCCTATTTATTTTTAATAATGGTAGACCCCTTTCCCTCTAACTAATTCCTTCTATATACACCCGTTACTATGCTAAAATTTTATAAGGAATTTTCCTCTCCTCATTTGCATTCAAGAAATTATTTTGTATTATGAATCTAAATTCAATTAAATATTTTTGGGACATGTATCTATATGACCACATTGCATTACATTTCATGTAAATATGATGATACACCCCTTTCTCTCTCATCAACCATTTTTATTAATTCTTACGTCATGTCGTTACACTGCAAAAAATGCATCAATATTCCAAGCCAATGTCATAGTGTAGTGAATACCATGCCCATTTCTCTATCAAAGGTATTCACCTTTATGCTGATTTACTTATTTTTTTTCAATATTCATGTATGTATTCTACATCTCTTTATTGTGGAATGAATTATGATGATTTATTCCATGTGGTATGATCCATGTAGCACACTTATGCATGAAATGAAATGTTTAAGGAGGATGCGCCTTGATAGCGCTCCAATGCATTGGGTGAAGTATAGTATCATGATACGTCATGTGAAATGAATGTTGACTCATGATAATTCAAGTTCAATGAGGTTTTACACGTGCTTCATGTTCAATGAGGTTTTACTCATTCTCCATGTGCAACGAGCCTTGGCTCATTCTAATATCATGTTAAATATTGTTGCCACATCTCCTTGTTATGATTATCATGATTTATCATGCCTTTATGTTCTTGTTTATTTTCTGCACCATTAATATGCCTATTTTTTAACATGTATTGTTTTCCTCATTTTATTCCATGTTTATTCCCTTACTGGTCTTTATAGCTCATGCTTTTATAATGTGTGTCCCCAGATTATCCTATGCAATGCTAAGTTTGAGGGAATATAGTGGTCTTCTAAAGGAAGCTTTCAATAAGATGTTTCATTTTATGCTTTAAGTTATTATGTAATTTTCCAAATCCCCAAAAACACTAGACCTCTATATCATCTATTTTTTATCAAGTGAATGTTTTATGTAATAAATCATGTTTAAGTATGTAATAAAAAAAATGGTTGTCATAGTTAGTATCAGAGGATAGGTTTAGTTATTTTTGGGATTAGGATTAGAAAACCCTAGGGATGTACTTATAGATAAGACTAAGTATAATAAAAACATCCCTAAATTTTGGTGAGTATTGAGTAAGTGGTTTATCCAGAAAATACATCCCAGTCTGAATACGAGCAGGTAGAGGTGGCTCTAGCACAGATGTTCCTTGGAGTTAAAACTCCGACAAGGAGTTTCAGGCCTGACCCGAGGTATCCAAGTAAAGGAAAATGGGATTTGATACACTCTTGGTTATGACACTCTAAAGGGATATGATTTGGTAAATTCACAAGTTTAGTATGAACCCTTATTAAATGAAAAAATTCCCCTAAGAATATATGTTATGAAATAGATCATGGATAACCTAGATTGAAACTTAGAGCATCATAAGTTAGGATAAGATATTCATATACAAGTTTATCCTTTTTTGTCCAATGTTTTTTTACATTCATTTAGAAAATTATTCAAATCCCCTATTTTTTTTAGTTAAAACATGGAAGGAGGAAGATCACGAACAACTGTTCTCTCTCTCCCTAAAGAACATATTGGAATGATTATCTAGAACTCATGCGTAGCTGACTTTGAAACTTTTTCAAATATCCAAGTTACATGAAAATAACTTTATGAGGCATCCAATACCTCTATAATTGGATGATTCTTTCAAGGATCAAGTACCATCTATTGGATAATTTGGCACTCTCAACTTTCTTACCATGCCAAGCGTGGGATGTACCATCAGGGTATTTTAAAATTCTTCACATTATTTTAATATTATTACACACTAAATGATTTTATAGATGTTTTAGAAGAGAGAGACCTCTGATCATTCTATATGTATCAAATTATAGATTTCTGTATTTTGGTATATACAAAAACTAATTTACCAAAACCCTATTTTCAAATATTTGAAGATGAATCATTAATAATTTTTTATAAAAAACATGTTCAAGAAGATTTCTCAAAATTAAATATAGGAAATACCTTTTTATGACACATCGATGCCTCAATCGATAAAATCTTAGATGGATGATGTGTTTTTGGGAAAAGGAAGTAGATGATTTTGAATAAACTCTAAGGTACAATTATAACTCATGGACATTTCCTACTTAAAAGAAATGCTAATTGGAAAGAATGAAGACCTCATTGAAGATATTAATGAGAAGTACCCTCACCTATTTTCATCTTTTCGTTGTAAATGGATATTTCAAGGGTGAAAATTTTTAAGGGGGAATATTGATACGACCCAAAAATTCATTAATGAAAATTCCTCTTGGTCTATTTAAATGTCTTATTTTTGTTATGTAAAATGTATACGCTTATTTGGTTTTATGTTTTGGATTTTAAAATACTATTAAGAATTTTTATCATTGATAATATAGCCATTGAACAATGATCACATGATTAGTATTAATATGGGGCTTTAACAAATACAATTTACAGAGATAAAGGAAGTGATGGCCTCATCCAGTATACTTTCCCCGTACGAAGCCCATTTTTTGGAGCTCGGGAAGGAGGTGGAATTATTGAGCTTCTCTCTTGACCAAGCCCAAGTCGAGCTTCAACATGTGCATCTTTAATGGAACCACCTACGGGAGAAGTGGAAGTTGACAGAAATTACCACTCATGCAATGTTATGCAAGCCACCCCAAGAGTCTGTCACCATCGCACACATTACCCTTCGGTCTTATGTGGGTGTTATAAGGGGTTATGTAACAAGACCCTAGAACTATTATTATGTACATTACCTAATTATATAATAATGGATATACATTCATTTTATTATTTTTACTTTGTAAATAGTTTTTAAAGCGCCAATAGTGTTTTTAGTTCATATTCAACTAAGAAATCTATTTTGATGAATTAATGGATTTTTGAATTAAATAATATTTTAATAAAATAATATTATTATTATTAATTTTCTTTTTATTAAATATAAATTATCGTACAATTTTATAAATGAAATTGTAATTTTTATTAAGGTTTGAAAGCTGCTTTTGTCAAAACCCTTGAATTTTTGATAAATACCGGTTTTTATTTTAAAAGTAAAAATTCACATATTTAGAATATTATTTGGATAAAATGAATATTATTTTTGAAATCAGGATGTCAAAATTATCCAATGGTAAATTTTTCATAAAGTTATGAGACAGTCAAATTTTTGGGTAAAAATTAAATATTGTTTGAATATATAATGTGTTTTATGACATAATAATGACCCAATAGTGATGTAATAAAATACTATAAACTTTATTCTCAGACAATATATATTTTACCATTAAAATAATGTAATTTTAGGTTAATTGTTTTTATTTTACAATTCCTTAGTGGACCCTATAAGACTTATAAAACATTTTATCTTTTTAAATTATTTTCCATAAGAGTGTGACTCACCTCCACATAAGAAACCCTATTATTTTAAGAAGTTAGTCCATTGGAATTATAAATTATTTTTTTCCACTCCCCTTTGGAAAAAATCATGGGCAAAAACCATGGTCTGGCTTGTGGTTTTGATTTGTTTAATGTGGGGTGTCCCAAACCTAAATAATAAAGAATTCCCTCTCCTTTCCTATATAAACCCACCCAAGCTCCCAATTCCTCTTCACTCAAAGAATTTTGAGATCATCCAAACTCTGACATAATCTCTCTAGAATCCTCCCAAGGCACCACAATCTCCCAAGAAGTCTCTCTCAAGCCCCTCTCAAGCCTTTGGGATCATACTTCCAAGTAAGTGATTCCTTCCTTTCTCATTTTAACCAATTCTCTTAATGTTGTTATGTCCTTTTATTTTCATTTATAAATGTTGGGGTATGATTTATCACCTCCAACATACTGCCTTATTTATGTTTGAATTATGGGAGACCCCTTTCTCTCTCACTAAGGCTTTCCATGTACACCTGTTACTATGCTAAAATTCCATAAGGAATTTCCCTCTCTTCATTTACATTCAGGCAATTTTTTTGTATTATGAATATAAATTCCATTAAATATGTCGGTGCATGTATCTATATGACCCCCCATTAATATAAATTTTTTTAAATATTATGAGACACCCCATTCCCTCTCATCAACCATTTTTATGAATTCTTACATCAAGTCATTACGTTGCTGAAATGCACTGCTTTTCCAAGCCAATGTCATTGTGTAGTGAATACCATGCCCATTTCTCTATCAAAGGTATTCAACTTTTTGAAAATTTACTTGTTTATTATAAATCATCATGTATGTATTCCACATCCCATTATTGTGGAATAAATTATGATGATTGATTCCATGTTGTATGATCCATGTGGCACACTTATGAATGAAATGAAATGTTTAATAAGGGTGTGCCCAGATAGCGCTCCAATGCATTGGGTAAAGTATTGTATAATGATACATCATTTGCAATGAGTGATGACTCATTATAATTCAAGTGCAGTGAGGGTTTACTCATGTTTCATGTTCAATGAGGGTTTACTAATGCTTCATGTGCAATGAGTCTTGGCTCATGCTAATATCATGTTAAATGTTGTTGCCACATCTCCATGTTATGATTATCACGCCTTTATGTTCATGTTTCTCTTATTCTCTTTTGATATTCCTATTGTCTTAAATTTATTGTGTTCCTCATGTTATTCCATGTTTATTCCCTTATTGGGCTTTATAGTTCACCCTTTTCTTATGCATGTCCTCTGGTTATCATATGCAATGCTAAGTACGAGGAAATGTAGTGGTCATTTAAATGATGTTTTCCATAAGATGTTTCATTTTATGTCTTAAGCTCTTATGTAATGTTCCTAATCCCCAATAACACTATACCTATCAATCTTCTTTGTTGAATCAAGTCAAGGTTTTATGTAATAAATCAGGTTTAAGTATGTAATAAAAAAGAAGGGTTGTTGTATGTTGAGACCTCAGAAGCAGGGAGTCTACGTCAGTCACTGGGATCCAGACATTGGATACATTTTAGGAGGAGGTCCCCTGATATAGGATCTATAGTTCAAGGCTCACAGTATGGGTTTAGTCATCCTAGGGAGAGTTGGTTGTATTCTTTTCAAGGAGGGGACATCTTGCTCGAGATTTTCCAACCCACAATAGTGTTGAAATATAGATAGAGGATGGACAATCGAGGCATAGACAATGATAGGAGAAGGAAGATCCATAGGCTGGAGGATGTGGAAGAGAAGTTGGGAGAGTTGCAGGAGGTGGTTGACGTTTATACTTGTTACCACCACCACCCCCAAGGTGGTCCATGCCAGGCTTAGTGAGCTAGAGGACAAGGGAAAGGAAAGCTGTATACGGTAAACGTATATGACCCATGGGGTCTGAAAATGATTTATTGTATGATCTATGAAATTTCTACATGAGTTATAGTACTAATAGACATAGGTTCCTATAATTCCTTTCTTGTAACATATCCTATTTAAGACCTTGAGATTATGGTTGAACCGTTGACTCAACTTTATACATGGATACACCTACTGAAGAAGACTCTGTGATTACACATCTATGCTGAAAGTGTCAACTTACCTTTGGATGTGAAATTTTTTGTTGAAACCTCCTAGTGGTATCATTGAGGCCTTACGATTTCATTCTTGGTATGGATTGTTTATCTACAGTCCATGACCATATTTTCTATTTTAGGCAAAGGGTGAAGTGTTTCTATAGTGAGGAATGAGGTTTTCCTTTTTTAATGAAAAGGAAACCTATACAGTACAAGATAGACTCATACATAGGATGGTGCAGATGATTACTCACCGGTTGAATTGCTTGACCCTTGGTAAGGTGGATGTTTTTAGTTACTAGTTTCTTGTCGTGGGGGTGGAGTACAAGGAAATATTCCCTAAAGATATTCTAAGATTACCACCCCACTGAGAGATAGACTTATGAATTTATTTACACCTATATATGGCACTGATATCTGCACAAGCATATCAGATGGCTCCCATAATTCTTTTTGAAATGCGGGTACAATTAGAGGACTTGTAGAAAAAGGGATTCATGAGACCCAATGTTTCACCTTGGGTGGCCCCAATTTTGTTTTCCAAAAAGGCAGACATGATCTTGAGGTTGTTTGTGGACTACCATCACCTAATCTAGGTGACAATGAAGAAATATTATCCACTACTAAGAATCGATGACCTTTTTGACTTGTTGATAAGGGTACGATGGTTCTCTAAGGTTGACCTTCAATCAAGATATCACCAGTTTCTATTAAATGATGAATATATACTGAAGATACCCTTATTATATTCTTATAGTCACTATGATTACTCAGTGATTCCCTTTGGAATGAAGAACTTCCCAACAATGTTCCTAGGATTCATGAACCATATATTATAAACTTACTTAGGCTAGTTCATTGTAGTCTTCATCGATAATATCGTTGTGTACTGGGTTTCTGAGGTGGAGCATATGAGACACTTAAGTATGGTTCTAAATATACTCTGAGAGCACCAAGTTTATGGGAAAATATCTATGTAAAATTTCTAGATTCAAGCATTCCACTTTCTAGGACACGTTATATCAGCGGATGGAGTGGTTGTGGACCCGGCCAAGATTGAGGCTGTGTCATCATGGGAGCCACCTAGGATTGTGATTGAGGTGCAGAGATTCCTTAGGCTAGAATTATATTATTATATATTCATACATGATTTATCTAGAATATCAGCACCTATAATAGGATTGACATGAAAGGGGTATCCTCTTATATGAACAGAGAAGCAGCAGCAGACTTTTCAATAGTTGAGTTAGTGTCTAATGAGTGCTTCGATATTGAGATTACTAGAGGAGGGTGTCAAGTATGTAGTGTTCTATGATGCATTATGAATCAGGCTTGGTTATTTCCTAATGAAGAGGAAATTGGTTATTTTCTATGGTTCATGCTAGTTGATACCACATGAGCCTAACTACATGACACATGATCTTGAGTAAGTAGCAGTAGTCTTCACAATGAAGGTGTGGTGACACTACCCAATGGGTGAGTAGTTTATTGTCTGCTCTAATCAAAAGAGTATCTAGTATATCTTCTACCATAATAATCTAAAATTGAGACATAGGTGATTTCTATAGTTCCTCTAGGACTATGACTTTAAGATTTTCTATAGTCTTGGGAAGATGATCGCGGTGGCAGATGCTCTCAATAGTAGATTTAGTTCATAGTTTCTAAACGATTAATCTGAGTATTTAGCCTCATTACACTTATCCTTAGTGGATGGATGTGGAGGATCATACCTTCATTCAATGGTTGTTACCCCTCAACTCTTATAGTGAGTTAATGAGGCATATCTTGGGGATACCTATTTTGAGACTCTACGTGCTCAAATATCCATATGAAATGATTATGATGAATATTAAAAAGGTGGGAAGCCTGTCACCCTTTTTAGAGGATTCATATTAGTACCAATGGTGTTGTGGGAGTAGGTTCTCACAAATTTTAATATTTTCCCATTAGATGTACATCCATTTGAGGATAAATTGTACTAGGACAACCGAAATCAGTTCTGGTGGCCAATAATGAAGAATGGAATGTCCAAGTTTGTTTCTCAGTGTCTTATATTTTAGAAAGTGAAGGTTGAGCACCAATTTGCAATGGGTTTAGCTCAACACCTTGAGCTTCCAAAATAAAAGTGGTATGGGATGTCGATGGACTTCATTATGGGTTTACCATGTATGTTCAGGGGACATGATGTCGTCTGGTTAATCTTTGACCGACTCACCAAGTCATCCCACATACTATCTATCCTAGATTCGATTCTAGTATAGAGCTTAAGATGCCTCTATGTTTAGAAGATAGTTTGACCCCATGGAGTTCCATCAATGATTGTTTTAGATCATGATGTTCATTTTACATCCCAGTTGTAGAAGGGTTTTTTGAAGAATTTGGAACCCAATTACACATGAGTATATAATTTCACCCACAAATGGATGGCCAGAAAGAGCAGAATATTCTTGTTTTAGAGGACATTATGTGATCTTGCTTGTTAGACATCGTTCGTAGTTAGGAGGATCACCTACCACTGGTGGAGTTTTCATACAAGAATAGCTACAATTTCACCATTGGTATGGCACCATTATAGGCCTTGTATGGGAGACCCTATAGGTCACCAATTTTCTAGACTGACCAAGGAGAGTCCACACATATGGGACCATAGTTTGTGTGATATAATATAGAGAAGGTTCATATCATTCAGGAGTAGATGAAGACTACCCAGAGCTATCGGTATTCTTATACTGATAGGTGGTGGAGGTCATTGGAGTTCTTGGAAGGAGACTATGTAATCCTATGGGTTTCACCTCGAAGAGGATTACATAGTATTTTCTGGGGCATAAAGATATCTATGAGGTTTATTAGCCCTTTACAGATATTTCCTAGAGTTGGCAAGGTGGTGTACCACTTAGCTCTACCTCCACTATGGGATTTGGTACACGACGTCTTCAATGTCTTGTAGGTGAGGAGGTATGTGCATGACCCATTTCACATCATTGGCATGGGAGAGATGGACATCAAAGAAGGAGTGAGTTTTGCAGAGTACCCAGAGGAGATCAACAATCAATATGAGGGGATACTTCATGGGCGAGTGATTTATTTATTGTGTGTTTGGTGGAAGCACGATAATCCCAGGGAGAGAACTTGGGAGCGGGAGGCTCAGATATGTGCTTAGTACCCAAAACTTTTTTAGTATCCTTTTTTATGGATTTTTGGGGATGTAAATCCCCAAGGTGGGGAGAATTTAATGTCTTGGAGTTTCCATGTATTATTTTTAACTACTATATGGATTAAATTCAAGATATGGCACTGATACGGTATGTGATTCCAAGGATCAGTGGGCCCAGAACAATTATTTGAATAATATTAAAATATTAGTAAGAATGCATGGAGAGTTTTCCAAAAAAAAGTAGAATAACACATAAATGGGTGACGGGATAAAAACTCTAAGCATAATTTTTCATTCAGTGTAGTGTATTTACCCTAGGTGAGGCCAAACATCGGTCGGCACAGGTCGACTGTGAAAAGTAGTTTTGCACATTTTTAATGAATAAAATAAATTTTGAATTTATTTTATTTTACTATTTCATCGATTTCACGATGAAGCAATGATATTTCTTTTAAATAATTATTTACAAAGGGATCCTGGGTTAGGCTCATAACCCTAGAAATTACCTAGAGACTCTGGAGAGAAACCTAATAGAATTATCTCAGTGGTGACGATATAGATTTAATTGAGGATCATTCGTTATGAGATTTACCAATTGAAATCCATATTCAATAGTGAAATATCTAATTCCAAGGTAGGATGAATCATTTGGGATTTCTTTCCCCATTCATATATTCAATGACAAACACGGACCAACCAATGAATAGGTTGATCAGTGGCTCAATCATTCCTTGCTGGTTGGGTATAATTGTAGGATTATCAGGGGTTGATTATATCAAAATTGATTTGATTTGTGGATAATTATTACAGGAATAAATTGAGGATTGAACAAACAACTCTCCAGGTTCGTTCCTCAAAAAAATTTCCATGTCTTTTCTCTCCCCCATTTTCTACGCGTGTTCTTTGTTCTTCGGCCTATTTTTGAACGAACAATCATTGTGCCTTCATTTCTTGGTAGAATGATCTGAAATTGAATATCCAACCTTAGGATGACTGAACAGAGGTGTGTTGGTGATGGAGATAGATGAATTAGAGTGAATTGGAAGAAACTTTTCTTCGATCAATTTTTGAAGAAATCAATTTCAATGGATTTCTATGCCGATTGAATGCCTGAAATACATTGATTTGGTGTTAGGGTGATGAAACAACCATGATTCTAGTGTTTTGAGGTGAAAGGATCACCATAATGAGATCTAGATCATCGGTTGAGGCTCGTGAAGGAAGAATGTTAGTTTCTAGAAAATATTTATGAACACAACATATAACCCAAGGTTACATGGAGTGTAACCCATGTCACATGGCATGTAGACGCTTCCCAGAGACTCATCATGTATCTTGGGAGATACATGGACACGAGGTGGAGTACATTGGTTTCCTACATGGCATGTCCCCCACCACATACCTTGGCATGTACTAAGTACATAGACTACCTCGGGTACTGGTACATGGGCAAAGACACATGGGTTGACACCATGTACTGGAACACTTCTCGAGTACATGGGTAGACCCTAGATGGAAGGATACGGTATGTGAATTCTTCAACACATTGTGTACCCATCTTCTACATGAAATTGTTTGGAATGACACGGGCCTTTGTACACAGGTAGTACCCTTGGTCAATGAACACAACATGTGACCCTACTACACATTGTATATCCATTTCTACATGGCTTGATTCACTTTTCCACCATATCATGGACAATTTTCATTAGGGTTTTTAACCTTGATCATTTCTCTAAATATGGTTCTATATCGTTTCCTACTCAAAGAAGTATGATCCTTTCAGCAGGACTTCCTAGATAGAGTCATTGGAATCCCCCGAGAGGCCCGAAGCAGATCCTCTATTCATTTTTAATACCCTAGGTAGAGTCTTCTGTATTGACATGACAAACTTCACAGTGAATTGATCCTCTACTTAGAGTGTTAATCCAAATGCACTTGTTGGTATCACCCCATGGACCTAGCTATGATCCTCATCTATCTATCGTATCTATATTGTTAGATCTATTATTGTGACTCTATTATTACAAAAACCAATGAATAATACATCAAAAATGGATGTCATCAGTGCTATCGGACTCAAGAGAGTGTTCTTATAGATGAGTGATTTGTTGAATATTCAAGCTGAATAACCGGTGTTGGTATGGGGTAGTTGTGACTTACCTCTATAATGTATGTCTTGGACTGATTATATCTAGAGATTCTTGTAATGTGTGTTGTAGACATATACTGTGTAGAGTTTACTGTACTTTCCTTTGTATATTTATTTGTGTTTTTGAGATGTAATACTAAGTATTTTAATATTCACCCATGCATGGTATTTTCCCACACATGTCGTGTCTTGTGAAGATGAAAGACCTTTTGAAAGATTCCTATGTGGACTAGGACCAGAAGGTTCCTCATAAAATATTATATGCCTTGGTGTATTCCTACAGCTACAAACAGTAGTCCTAGTAACTCATTTTATAGGTTAGACTTCTGGTTACATACTTCTCTTTCAGTGGGATTTTATTCTATCCTAGTTTACTTTAATTCACTTTACATTAATGCCATACTCTGGTTGGGATATAGTGGTATGCATGCTTTTTGTTCTTAGGGGTTTTTACATTTTAGCATTTTGTAGGCTTGGAGATGTGTTCATGTGTACATGTGCATAGTCAATGTCTACCGTGTTAGTGATATTCCTACTTAGTGCTAGTCACCAGCCCCTAGCCTTTTGGAGGTGGGATTGGGGAGTCACAGCACGAGACTCACTAGGACGGTTTGTGATAGGTCCATATCTAGAAATGTCAGTGGATTGAACCCCTTTTTCTACATAGACATAAAAGGTAACTTCAAAGGACCCTAAAACACCCTGAGAGGGGATGGATGAATCATGCTGTAAACTTTTTCTTTTAAACAGATTAATCTTATTCTCATGTTGGTAGGAACCAGTTAAACCTATCTTAAGAGGAAGTGTAGAAAACAAACAATCACATGAAAAGAAAATGCACAACAATTTTACATGGTTCACCACTAAGGACTACATCCAAGGAGCATATGCCACCAGTGTGTTGGGCATACCAAAAACCACTAATATTCCCAAGTTTTGGATTACATGAGTTTATAACATTCACTCTATTCTAGGAGCACTGCCTTTACAAGTTTTTAGGGATAACACACCATGTCCCTTAGATCACTTCCAATGACTCCCCTAGCTCACTCCATTTGAAGAATCTTCACTCAGTTTTTTGACTTGCTGTTCACTTTAATGGTTTATCATTAAATAATGCATCCTAAAATATAAATGGATGCTCTGTTAAAGTCATTTTATCACCTAAATATGTATTTTACTCTCCCTCACACTTATAGGTTATGGTAATTAATTTCACAAACTAATTTGGTCAATTTTCAGGCTTCCATGGTTGTTTCTTGTACCACTTTAACTCATCTGCATAGTGACTAGTGGGTATGGTGCATAGATCACCTCTTCCGCGTACCAATGATATTTCCACGTACCAATCATATCCTCCACGAATAGCCCTGATCCGTGTACAGCCTTACTCTTCATACTGCTCAACTCCTCTATATACGGTCCTACTTTGCATACAATATTTCTTTATCGCATACTATGAGAGCTTCTTCTGCAAACCACAACCTCTTCCATGGACTATTTTCCTTATGCAGATGGTTCTCTCAACATACCATCTTCTCCTCCACAAACCACTTCAAACTTCACCAGATTTCTTTTTGAAATTTTAATCTCCAATCTTACATCTTAACAATTGGGATTACTTCCCCTTATATAGGCACTAATGGATCCAAAAAAATATACTAAACCAATACTTACCAAATATTTGATTTTGGTATAACCTCCACCATGTACCGTTCCTATTTAGTAAACCACAGCAACCCCACAAAACTTTATCACTTCACATACCACTCACCTTTATCGTGAACTATCCCCTCAAACCATTTTTGGTTCAACAAACCACTTCGTGTACCATTCCCATTTCCAAGTACGTGACCACAAACCATTCCTATAAAATGGTATGTGATCCATGTTATGAGGTATGAAGTTCCCTTATTTTTTTATTTTCTTTGTTGTTTTCTATAACATTCACTTCTATGTGAAAACCCATCATTTTTCAACATCAAACTCTTGATTTTGAGGGCACAAAATATGGAAAAAACTGGGAAACTATGACACCTTCAATACTTCTTATGGATTAAACTCTACGATATATTTCCTTGCAATCTCCCGATCATACATTAGCGGATTGACAAAAAATACAAACCATACTCTATTTCTAGTAAATAACAGCCTTGGTTCCAACAATATCCCCCATTGGGTTTGTTTTCAATATTCAGATAAATTCAATATATCACCAACCTCTATAAAAACATGAGATGCAAGAATCAACTCATCTAACACTCTAAGTCTACGTGAGCAATTACTATTGTAGAAAACAAGAGAAAAGACATTAACTATGTTCTCATGTGTTTGTAACTCATAATTATCTCCCATTGTAACATTTTTGAAATTATCCATTCTCAATCTCTACTCTCTTTCTTGAATTTAGCCATTATTCCACACTAGAAATAAACCCAAAGAACTAAATCTTGACTTGTTGAACTCAAAAATTACTCCCCTAGATCATATATTCCCCATAAACATGTATCAATTATACAAAGAGATTCAAATAGATAAAAAAATTAGGGAGAGAAGAATTTCCTAATTTCTTTATGCACTAGGAGGTGGCTGCAAATTGAAGTTCATGTGATGTTTCTCAAATAGAACTGCTAATAGTGGCATGGTCATAATGTCAGCAACTTTCTCATTGGTTCCCACATGATCCATTTTGATCACACCTTGTTCAAATTTTTCCTTGATGAAATGATATCTGATTTCAATATATTTTGTACGAGAATGATGAATAGGATTCTCTATAAGATCAATTACACTCTTTTTATTATAGTAAATCATCATTGTTTTTTTCACCTTATCACCTATGTTACATAGTTGTTTCTTCATTCAAAGTAACTGAGTGCATGATTTTTTTGTGGAAATATATTCAGCTTCAGCAGAAATAAGATAAGTAATTTCCTATTTCTCGTTCAGCCAGACCACACATTTCTTCCCAATATAAAATGCTCCACCAATGGGGACTTTTTTTCCACTACATCTCCAGCCCAATCAGCATAAAAAAATTCTAATAGTTCACTCTCTCTTCCTACAGTAAAGTATAACCCATAATTATGAGTACCTTGAATGTACTTCCTGATTCATTTCACTATCACCGAATGTTCTTACATTGAATTACTCTCAAAATGGGCCGCCAAGCATGTTGCAAATACAATATCAGGTCGTGTTGCTATCAGGTATAGTAAACATCTAATGATTCTTCAATACATTGTGGGATCCAATGATGTCCCTTCCTCATACTTCTTGAGTTTTTTTCTAACCACAATTAGAGTCGCCATTGATTTGGAATCTTTTATATAAATTTATTCAGTAGCCCTTTTTCTTACATTTCGAGGGAATCAAAAGTGTACCCCTTCTTATGGATCATCTTTAGTAGAAATAAGTATGTCAGTTCGTGAATCATCTATATTTTAATTTCTGAATTCACATGATTGAAAAATTCGTCCATTGATCTCTCCCTACTTCCACCAAAAATAATATCATCCACGTATACCAATACCATGAATTCATCCTTTTGAAAATACTTCACATATATATTGTGATCCACTACACCTATTTAAAACTCATGTTTTCTCATATAGGATTCAAATCGAGAGTACTATGCATGCGGTTTATATTTTAGTCCATAGAGAGCTTTCTTTAATTTGAAAACATTCAGTACATCATTACCAAGACGAAACCCCATGGGTTGTTCAATGTAGACTTCCCCTTCCAGGAATCCATTTAAGAATGTTGTCTTGACGTCCATTTAAAACACATTATAACCTCTTTAAATTTTAATGGTAAGAAACAACCTGATTGACACCAGTATCTTTACTAAAAAAATTTCTTCTCAACATCAACACCTTCAATTTGTTAATTTTTTTTATAGACCATGTGCACCTTATTTCTAATCACATTTCCATGCTCGTCAAATTTGTTCTTGAAAATCCACTCTGTATCAATCACATTGTGACCTTTGGGTCATTTAACAAGATCCCAAGTCTGGTTTTTTTCAATCTGATCTAACTCTTCATTCATTTATTTCACCCATGACTTATCCTTTGTAGCCTCTTAAAATAAGGATGGTTCCACAACTAATAGAAATGTATATTGTCAATTATTCCTCATTATCATTGTCTGTATAGGTGCATTTGAATCCCAAATGACCTTAAAATGATCAATCTCTACTCTTCAACTTCTCTTTTGGGGTTTGACCAAAATTTCCCTAGATATTGCTACCTCTTCTAAAACTTCTTTTGAGTCAACATCATGATGTGACTGCTGAGAGTTTTGTACACCTTCATCTACCTCTGTATTAGAATTTGTTTCATTTTCACATTATTCCTCATGTTCTATCACATGATCATAAGAATTACTTGAAGCATTCGTGCTTTTCTCTTCAATGATCTTGACATCAATAATTTCCTTATTTCTTCCCAATCTCTTATTGAAACACTTGTAGTATTTTCTATTCATGGAGTATCTAAAAAATATTACATCATTTGCATTGTCTCTATACTTTCCTTGATTTCTTTCTTTGTTTCGGATGAATCATTTTCTTCTGAAAACATGAAAATATTTCAAAGAGAGCTTCCTTCCATGCCAAAATTCATATGGTGTCTTTTTCTCACCCATATATAGCCATTTTTGATTTTGAATATACACTGCATCTTGTACTACCTCTTTCTAGTAAATTTCATGGAATACGACTCTCGATCAGCATAGTTCTGGCCATGTTGTTTACCTGTTGATTCATGCGCTCAACAACTCCATTTTGTTGGGGTGTTCTCATAGTATCCACCTCATGTTGCATCCCATGCTTCTCTAGGTAATTATCAAATTCAATGTATTTGTATTCCCATCTATTGTCATATCATAGGTATTTGATCTTCTATCCAGTATTGTTATCGGTGATTCGTTGATTAGTTTTCATACAATCAAGAACTTGTTTCTTCCTCTGTATAATGATCACACATTCCATTTGACTGTAATCATATATAAAAAGAAAAATGTACCTTTCTCTATGTTTTCTGGAAAAATTTATTGGGCCACATACATCTGTATAGATGAGGTCAAGGTGATAAAATTCTCTTTTTTCTTTGGTCTAAAGGAACTGAAGACCAGTTTCCCTTGCATGAAAGCATCATAGGTATATTTTCATTCACACTTCAATTTAGGGATATTCATGACTATCTTCACCTTAGATATTTTGTCAATGTCTTTCTGATTGATGTGCCCCAATCTCAAATTCAATAAGTTGTTTCATCTTCAATTTTTAGGTATAAAATGATCTCTTCACTATCAAAATGATATAAGTTGTCATCTATTATACATTATTTTCTGAGATAATTATCAAACATTCTGATTATAGTACATCTATTCTGATTGAATTTCACAATAAGACTTGATTCATAGAGTTGACTAACAGTAAGAATATTATGACGCAAACCATCCACTTGAAGGACTTCAGTTTTCTTATTCTCTCCATTAGCTAGCTCAGTACTTCCACTTCCTTGGATTTTTAAAGAACCTTCACTACCAAACCTCATTGTTACATAGACCTTTTTCTTGAAATTCGTCAATAGGTCTGTATTACCCATCATGTGGGATGAACATCCTCTATTAAGAATCTAGGTTATGTTGTTCTTTATAGCTTTGGGGGATACTTATGCAAGATTGGATTTTTCAATTCTATTTTTTCCTTTAATGAGATATTGGGTTGAGTTTAGGACACTAATGGCCTTTAAATTCTTTCTTCCGTGTACATGGGTTCTTTATATTCAAATGTTTCTTATATAGGAGAAAACATGTTTGAAATACCAACAGTATCTTCTTGAAAAACATTAACTTGTCTCTAACTTCGGTATGAGGTGTCCATGTCATTCCACTACCTGCAATAAATAGCTTTATGGGAAAAGTTAGAATAGAAAAAAACAATATCCATAAAAATGGTTTCTTCAAAAGAAAAGAGGATAAGGATTTATCCTCCTTTGTTAAATTCATATCCCTCCCCCATTCAGATAGCTCCTTGCCTCTTCGCAAAATGACATGGTATGACCTAGATATCCACAGAACTGACACTTCATGAGAGGAAATGTCTTCTCACTTCTATTTTTCCTCATGCCTTCTTCCTTGGGATGAAATTTCGTCTTCCTATCAATCCTTTATGCTTGAAGATAGTCTTTTCTTCTCATTTTAGTTTGATTTTTGGGCCTCCTTTCAGCACATCTAGTGACCTTTCAACATGATCAAAATTCAACTTTCCTTTATTCTGGTCCACTTTATTTGTTGTATTTGATGTTTCGGCATCGCAACTGATTCCATTGTTTCCCATACATGCAAGTTTTTTACCACCCATAATCTTTTCAACTCCATCAGAACAAAAAATTTCTCTCTCCATCATCTCATCATCCAAGAACCTTCCAAATGGAATTTTATTCTTTGATTATTTTGAAATTTATTCACTACCAAGTTTACTCCATTGAGTAACAACTTCCTCTTCAAGACCCTCAACAGTCTTGGAATTTTCTTCCACTTTTAAGGTGAGTTCATTGATGAACTTTGACTGATCTGCAATTCATAGCTTATGTTCCACGACATCATCTGTGATTTAAACTATTTTAAACTGTACTTTCACAAATTCTTACATTCATTGAATTTTTACTTCAACATGATCAACATATTCAGATGATACTTCCATGATTTCTTTTCACTTATTGCAACTCTTACATTTAATCTTATTCTTTCCAACATCATCCTTAAGTTGAAACTCATGATCAGTATTATTTGTCAACTGATTATCTCTAGTATTATCTCTTGATGGTTCTGATTTTTCAACAATATCCATCATGGAAGCATGTTTTCAAGATTTAAATGTTGGTTCCTCTTCCTCATAGAAATAATTATACTCTTCTTCTTCTTCACACAAAAAAATATTTTTTTTGTAGTTTATTTGAAAATTTAAAGATTCCATTTTTGTAAAATATTTTCTAAGGTTTCTCCATATTTTCAACATTACTCTCTTCATCATCAAATTTTCTTGAGCACTAAGAAGCTATGTTCCCAACATTACCACAATGAAAGAAATCCAGAAGTAGCTTTCCTTAAAATTTTCCTTTTCCCTTCTTGAGATTCTTGGAAATTATAGATATCATTTCTTTTTCATCTTCATATTCATCACCACTATCTCTTGAGACATTCCATTTTTCCATGGCTTTGAATTCAATTTTATTTCTCACACAATTCTTAGATTCTTTTAGTTTGAGTCCCATTTCATATTCTAATATATTACTCAACAAATCATCCACCGGGAGTGTGAAGAGATCTCTTTCCCCAAGGGATGAGACCTTTTCATTGTAATGGGGTGGATGTTTTCTCAATATTTTCTTTATTTTGTCAATTTCTTTGATTCCTTCGCACATACCTTTAATTTCTCCCATAACTTTAGTAATTCGATTGAAAAATGGGTCTGAATTCTCATTAGGGTGCATCTTCAAATCATAAAACCTATTTTGTGGTACTAGAAGTTTGACCTCCTTCACATTGAACTCTCCTTTATCAATATTCTTCAGTTTATCCCACATTGACTTGGAAGATGTGCAACTCTTTACCTTTAGATAAATCTAATTAGAAAGAGTTTCTGTGAGAGCATTGTATACTTTTGCATTAGCATCAAGAAACTTCCTATCTACATCATTCATTGACAGTCCTATTGAATTAGTGATTTGTATTTCCTACGCATTATCAAATAATACATCCATTCCCAAAGATCTTAGGTGAGATCTCATATTGTTTTTCTATATCTGAAAATTACTTCTATTGAAGAGGGGAACTCCCCTAACATTGAATAGTTTCTCTATGAGAGCGAAATATAGATTCCTCACCAGTATCATTTTCCCTTTGATGAAACTTAAAGGACCCTAGAACACCCTAAGAGAGGAGGGGTGAATTAGGGTGTTATATTTTTCTTTTAAATGGTTGAATATTGTTCCCACATTGGTAGGAACTTGTTAAAACTACCGGAAGAGGAAGTGTAGAAAAAAAACCAATCACATGCAATAAAATGACGCATCAATTTTACTTGATTCATCACAAAGGGCTTGGTCCAAGGAAAATACACCGATAGTCTTTCAGTCATACCAATAACAACTAATCTTTAAAAGTTGTGGATTACAAGAGTTTTTTATAGTCACTATATTCCTGGTGTATTTCCTTTATAAGGTTTTTGGGATAAAAAACGTCATCCCTCAGATCACTACCACTGGCTCCCCCTTGCTCACTATGTTAGCAGAATCTTCACTCAGTTTATTGACTTGATGGTCACTTAAATGGTTTATAATTAAACCATGCATCCTCAACTCTGAATAGATGTTATGTTGAAGTCCCATTATCAACCAAAGATGTAATTTACTTTCATGCACACTGATAGGTTATGATAATTAATTTCACAAACTAATTTGATCAATTTTCAAGATTCCTTGGGTGTTCTCTATACCACTTTACCTCCTACACATACAGAGTAGAGGGTACAATTCATAGATCACCGCATCCGTGTACCACTGTTGTTTCCATGTACAAAATAGCTCCTCCATGAACTACCCTACTCCACGTACTGCCTTACTCTATGTACTTATCAACTCCTCTGCATATCATCATACTCTGTGTACTACCTTACTCTATCACGTACTGCAAGAGCTTCCTATATGAACAACACTTTCTTCTATGGACTATTTTCCTTACGTGAATGGTTCTCACACAATACCGTCTTTTCCCCTGCAAACCACTTCAGACTTCAACATATTTTTTTTGAAAATTTAATCTCCAATCCTGATGCATAACGAAGGGTATTACTTCTCCTTATATAGGAACTAATGGGTCCAAAAAATCCATCAAACCAAGATTTACCAAATATTTGATTTTGGTACAGCCTCCACTGTATACTACTCCAACTTCATGAACCGTAGAAATCTTGTGAACATATAGCATTATGTGTACTGCATGCCTTCATCGTGAACCATCCCCAGAAACCATTTTCAGTTCTGCAAACCGCTCCACATACCATTCCGGCTTCCAAGTACACATCCACAAACCATTCATGGAACATTGTATTAGATCCATATACTAAGGTATGTGATTCCATTATTTTTTGATTTTCTTTTTTGTTTCTCATACCATTAAATCCTATGGGAAAACCCATTGTTTTTAAACAACAAATGTTTGATTTTGGGGCCTAAAAATTTGGAAAACATTGGGAAACTATGACACCTTCAATACTGTAAATGGATTGAACTATATTATCCCTTCCCTTGAAATCTCTCTAATTATCCATTAATGGATTGACAACAAACACAAACCATACTCCATTTACTGCAATGAATAGACTTGGTTCCAACAAACTCCAATGTTGTAAATAAGTTGATGAGATAAACTTACTCCAAAAAAATAATTTCACGAGAGAACCAGAACCTTATATATGACAATTTTTCACCATGTAGCAGAAAAAATAGGTTGTTATCAATATTTCTCAATTGTGAAAAAGTAAATGGAATGTACAACCTCACCTTGACCGTGTAATAACTATGGTGAATTACGACACCTAGAACATTATCGTATGAGACATGTGATGAAAACATGTGTATATTGATCCAACCAATCTCACATACCTATTGATCAAATAGGGAAGTCTCATCAAAACTGGTCTCACCCTAAATTTTGAGTATCTCAAGCTAATTTTAGGAAAACTTCTGTTTTCTATTTGACACTACCATTAAAAAGAAGTAAGTATAACTCTGTTGGAATTTACCATAAATATTATGGACTTAAAAAAATCATAGCTAATAAAATGAGTCCCTAGGCTATTTGAGGTATAACCCTTATCAAATCCACTTTAATATTAGTATTTTTTGATACTAGGGAATCTTATCCATACTTTACTTCTCATTTGGTAAACCAAATGGGGTTTCATGTGGAAGTAATGTCTTAGGTATATATTATCAAAACATCTATTGATAAGTGGGATGGTGGAGAATTTAAGTGTTAAATCTATCCCATTACCATAGATTCAATCAACTTTTTTGGGAGGTTACAGTCTTGTAAATGGACATCTTCAATTTGATATTTGGAAAGGAATGGTTGTGGCATACCCATTCATACCATAGGGGAGGTCTATCATTTAAATTTATAATGAAAAACTTATTTATAAAATTAGTGAATATAAAGAGGAATTTAGTGTTTTAATAAAATTTAAATAACCTCTAAAAGACCCTATATTTCAATGAAATGTTATTTTTCTTATTGGTGAATCTGATGATGAGGATGAAAAAGAGTTATTATTGATTTTTTTAAGAAACCAATGTTACATATGAGTTACCAGTAGATAATTTATTAGATATTAGTTCATCAAAGGGTGATAGTATTTTAGAAAAAAATTAAGAACAATTCCTAGGACACCGATATGAATATACTATAGAACATATTTTAACCACATTTAAAAAAGATGAAAATCAGAAGTTTTTTTGAAAGATAATTGTGGTAATGAAAAATATTTTTATACTATATTCTTAAGGAGGAAACATGAGGACCTTGAACCACCTAAACCCAAGTTACTTTCCTCAATCTAAGTTCATTCCACTGTGGATATCAAACCACTTACAGTTCATTTGAAATAATCTTTTTTAAGATACTACTCAATTTAACCAGTCATGATTTAATCTAAGTTTGAGATAAGTAAATAGGATGACCTTATTGGTGTGTTGATAAATTTAAATCTTTTATCGGATGGTAAATTAAAGATATTAAATGTATTAGTTCATCATTATTCATGTATGAAATCCTTATGGAATCTAATTATACACCAATTCAAGAATCCCAAAGAAGACTCTATCCAAACAAGAAATAAATTTGAGAGAAGAATTGATTAAGATTTTTGATGCTAGAATAATATTTCTTATTTTTGATATCCCATTGTCAAGTCATGTTTAGGTAGTCCCCAATATTATTTTAGTGACTATTATTACTATTTAAAAGATAGAAAAAATTAAAACCATAACTATGAAAAAATAGAGTCTGTATACACTATTTAAATCCTAAGTCTTCCACTAGAAAGGATCATTTTTCATTGTATTTTTTAGATCAAATGATATAAATGGGGTCTCAAAGTCAACTTTTTGGGTTTCTAAATGGGTTTTGGGGATAAGATTAGAATCACATCACCCATGAGGACCAATTGAAAATTATTTTTACCTATACATTTGGGAAATTTTATTACATATGAATTTCATTTAGTCTATGTGGATAACTTGTTAACTTTAAAAGGTGTACGAGGGAAATTTCTTTTAATATGATTGAGAAATTTTTTTAAGTGTTTCTTGATGAATTTATATAGTACATTATTATTTTTATTATTGCTTGAAACATCTGGAAATCACTTTACAAAGGTTTGAGGAAACAAACCAGGACCTAAATTGGGTAAAATATAATTTCATGTTTACAAAATGAATTGTGTTGGGAAACATTATTTATAAGGATCGTTTAGAGGTTGATATCTCTAAGATTGAAGTAATAAAAAAGATACATCCACATGAAAATTTTATGGGAATTAAAATCATTCTAGGAGATGCTGAATTTTATAAGAGATTCATCAAGTATTTTTTCAGATAACTAAGACAGTATGTTCTCTAAAATTTAAGGAAACCTATTTTGTTATTTATCAAAAAAAATTGCCTCCTTTAAATTCCATTATAAATTGATCATTTCTTGATGAATTACTAATGCCCTAGGGTGGAAACAACCATTTGAAATTATATGTGATTCTAGTGACATGGAAATGGGAGTTCTTCATAACCAAAGGAAATATAATAAGTTGTATATAGTATATTATTCTAGAATACTTCTTAGTGAGGCTCAATTAAGATACCCCACAATGAATAAGGAACTTTCAACTGAAGTTTTTTCTTTAAAAAAATTAAAAATTGTTTGATTGGATCAATAACCATTATCTTTAAGGATCATTAATCCACTAAATATCTATTATCTGATAAAGAAACTAGGATAATAGTGGTGATATGGTATCTACTTATACCAGAATTTGAAATATTCATCAAGGATAATCATGTGGCATGAAATGTTGTGGTTGCTCATTTTTTCAAGACTCCCTATAACAAAAAATGATGTCCCGACGGAGATAAAATCTTTTTTTCTAGATTAAAATATTTTTTCTATTTTCACCAAGATCATTCCATTGACTTTTAAAATTAATAAATTTATTTTTGGCCTCCATTAATTTTCATAATAACATTATTTGTAATTAAAAATATACACACTTGGGCGGGATTATTCTCTTCCATTCCCAATTTAATTTATTTCCTAGAAAACATAGATCCAAGTGGTTAGGTCCATTTAAAATTTTTTGGGTACTTTTCAATGGGGTAATGGAATTTGTTGTACATGATAACATTGAATTTAATTTCAAATACGAAGAGATTGAAACATTACTTTAATGGGATGCTGAAGGTTTTGGCTTCCATCTTATTTCGTAATTATAAAACCATTTATAGTCAAACTAAAGATTATAAACTAAGTTCTTCAAGGGTGGAAACCCACACTCTTTCCTTTTTCTTTCTTCATTCCTTTTTTCATACCACTCTATTTCTCATTTATTCTATATTTAATTTTTATAGGAACTAACAATCCTATTATGATGATTATTTTTGTAGTACAATATGGGCCATTAATTGCTTGAATTCTATCTATGACGCTTTTACAACATGGGATTATTGGTTCTTCTTCTTTCCATCCTTTTTATTTTTACTGCTTTGTTATAATTGTGAGAAAATACCACTTGTTTTAATTTTTAAAAATGCATGTATTAATTCTTTCTAGAGTTTATTTCTTGTTAAATTCTACTTAGTTGAAAACTAGTTTAAGCATATATTAGAAATCCTACTTTGATACTTAAGATAACTTGTTACAATTGTGTTGTTTTGAACTTTATTCTAAACCCCTCAAAAATAATTTAGTTATTGAAATAAATATATTTTTTGAATGAAATTTATCTCTTACATTAGGATTCATCATTAGGGAAAATTTTGAGTTTTAAGTGTGATGAAGAGAGAATTTTTCTATGTGTTAGCTATGATACAATTCCTCTACATAAAATGCCTCTATTTTTGTTAATTTAATCATATTTTTTTCTATAAATAAAATTTTTATAGGTCTTTATATTTAGAAACTGAAAAACAAATTGTGTTTTGGCTATGGGAAAATGTCATGGCTCATTTTAGTGATATCACTATGTCTAAAGTTGTGAGGGTTGAGTGATTTTTGAGTGACGTTTCATAATATCTTTATAGAGATGATGCTTAAAAACTAGAAAATAGATGTCTGGAAGGTCAGGATCTTATGGGATTGGAACTATATATTGTGGAAGCTTGATATTGTACTTAAACATAGCTACTCACATGAGGTAACATGGAACACATTATGGATTCAAAAAAATAGAATGTATTTTAAAACATTTTGAATTTATATTGAAATGGGAAATTGGGATCCCATACTAAGTATCTAATACAAGGTCATTAGGTGGATTTCCTGACATAAATCATGAATCAATAAGTGATTTTAACAATTCTATGAACACATTTATGGATGGAAAAAATTAAAATAATGTTACCTTATAAAAAATGAACTCATAAAAGTTAAGGTAATGTTGAACCCAAATGAACAAGGAGAAAATATTTATAATAAAATCTTTTAAGTTGTATCAATGATGTGGGATGTGGGGATTTTTTTTGTGGAACCTAGGGGAGAGTGGTTTTTTTGTTCCTATTTTTATAGAATCAATTACAATTGTGACTCTCTGGTCTGTACTATCTATATTGTAGCTTAAGATTGTATTGAAAAGGGTTAGTTCGGAGAATTCACATAGTAGGAATCACACTTTTGGTAATGGATTATTTGATTATTTCCATTAATTTTGGGAGAAAGAAGCTTAACCAAAGTAGTATGATCAACAATAATTTGTATAATTTATAAATAAATAATTTCAGTGAATTTTATGCAAAGAGTTGAAAAGAATTATGTGTGGTGGTGTATGATGTGGAACTATTCTATCATAATTTTTCACATGAACTTTTCATGAACTAAATGTTATTATTATTTTATATTGAGAATATAATAAATTATTTTTTTCTGAATAAATATGGAATAATTTTTTATTCATTTAATACTATGATCAAAATTTTCAATTTTAGGTGTTTAGATGATCAAATATTTCAGCTTCCCTACTATATTGAAATTATTGACATAAGTATTTGTGTTAACAAATTAACTATCCGAGAAAAATAATAGAAGGTAAGAATGTTTTCATAAGAAATAAAAATAAATATGATACAAATGTGTTTAGTACTAGTTAAACTCCAATTATCTCGATCAAACGCAAGACTACAATGGCCCAGAAATATCTGGAAGTCGAGTTCTCTCATGTTGAGTTTTCAGCTGATGGTTTCCTCTGCCACCCATTGAATGTTTATATTTGAATATTCTTTTTTCATTACCTACCATGAAAGGCCCACCAGTTCTAAATAGGTAGAACCTATTACAACCTTTTTCTATGTGGTAGTCCTCATTTAATGTGGGCTATATAATTGGTGGTACCAGAGTCTGCACTCAAGCCTACTAAAACCCAAGTTGAGCCACGGCTAATGAATCTATATCTTTATTTCATTCTGAAGCTTAGCATTAATCCTCCCAGGATCCTCAAGAACTATTTTTTAGAGGTTGGTAGATTATGTTGATATAAATGACATGTATGTGTTCATTTGACAGACCTGAGATAATAAAATTAATTTATTAAGACATATTTCTCAGTTCTATAGTGAATCTAGAAATCAATGGGTTTAATTCATCTGTAGGGTGGGGTGGGAATTGTAGAGATGGAACCAATCAGATATGTCATACAAAATGGATTGATGGTTCCATTAAAATATATGACATATTGGTTGCATAGTATGAATTCTCTACATGATGGGAATCGACTACATGGATCATTGTATATGTAAGCTAATCAGCTATGTGGTACCATTCTTATGCATAGGCCAATCAGCTACATTGAACTAATGGATACATGAAAAAATATCACGTATGAATAAAAATGGTTACATATTTTTTAGGTGGAGTTTCAGTATTCTATACAGAGGGAATTATAACTTTATTAATTTTCATATGGAGGCCATCCAATAATTTCTACTAGGATCAAAATTCCACAACTGGAGTTGGGGTATATAGTAGGTCCATTTCTGTTAGGAAGTTTGTTTTTTAAGAAGCACGTTTGGAATTTATAAAGTTGATATATATGGTGATGAGGATTGAAAAAATTGGAGATGATGATTTTATAAAGAGATTTAAGAAGATCAAATTTTCCAAACTAGACCAATTAGGAAGCACACCGGGCCACATGATTTTAGAGTTTTGGAATGATTTTTTGAATCCCATGTGGGGAATTTCTTTTTTTTATCCTTTTCCTGGTTTGTTAAAAATTTATTGGATTTATTAATTACTTTTATTATAGTGGTTGGATAAACTAATACCAGGTAATTATATTGATCTTTTGAGGAAATTTGTTTTATTCAAGTGTCAAGGGTGGGTGGAATCAACTATTTTCACATTGAGTGAGTTATTTATGTCCCTTAACTACTCAAACTTAGTGAAATTCATTCTAGTTTTATTGCTCCATATTTAATTTTCATCAGGAAGTCCATCTGAGAAACAGACATTCCATGCATCAGTAGCTCATTAGGTTACTTCGGTGGGTAGATCAATTGATTCTAAAGTTTAGAAACAAGAGAATTGATTTATTTTCATGTATTACACTCAAAAGAATTGGCCAACATCTTTTCACTAGATTCATCCAAAGTTTCCTATGAATGAATGTAGAAAAAGAAGGAAAAATAATATAAAATTAGAATAAAAAACAATCCAATCAAATTCACTTATTCTTCTCTTGGTCTCATCCCATTCAACTCTAATTTCCACACTTCAAGCTCAAAATTTTACTATCCTCTATTCAACACCAACTATTCCAATAATTTCATCAGCACCATTTCACTCACCATTCAACCCTTTATTACTTGATTTGGTTTTTTTTTCTCTTTTACTTAGTCCCACTCAATGCACCTTCCAAAAAATTCCTTCCATGTGTACTGGGATGTTTCACCATTACACTAGTCTTAATTAGGGGTTTATAAATAATTAATTTTTCTATGTCAGAGTGATGGGCTAGGATTAGTGGCCACGGGTCATCCTTGTAAGGAAGGTAAATATTTCACTTTGATTATTTATTTACTATAAAAAACTAAATCATGGTATGTTCAAGAATCAGTACCTAATTCCTTGAATAAATGACCATATAGATCAACTGAGTGGAGTCGAATGGTTCTTAAAAATTGATGTATGATATGGGTTTCACCAACTCCGAGTTAGTAGAATTTGTTTTACAAAGACATAATTTTGAAATTGCTAGGGTTAATATGAATATAGAGGCATTCTCATTGGAATTAAAAATTCACTAATAGATTTCATGGACTTAATGAAAAGTATCTTTTAGAAGTACATATACTTGTTTTTTGTCATATTTTTAATGATATTTTTGTATACTAGATAACTAAAAATGATCATGATAAGTACTTAGATATTTTATTCAGTATATTGTGTCAGTGCAAACTTAATGCTAAATTATCTAAGTTCCACTTCTAGATATAAGTGATTCATTTCCTTGGTTATGTAATTTTAGAAATAATTATATCAGTTTATCCTATAATAATCAAAGAAAAACAACTAATAAAATATTTGAGATATATAGATTTCTAGAATTATAAGGCTATAAACATCACTGTTTCTAGGGACTCTTAAGGATAATTTATCTAATGAATTATTTATATAGAAATGGAATTCCATTAAGGCAACATGATGATAATTTAAAAATCCTTCCAAGAGATTATGGTTAAGTGCTCATTGTAACCTATAATCATCTTTCTAGAAAGTGGAAAATGTTATGTGGTATATTGTGATCTGTTTGGATCTAGACTAGGATGTGTTATAATACAAAGAGACCATGTTCTAACATATGGCTCAGGACAGTTCGAAATTCCTGAAATTAATTACCTAATGCATGACATAGGATTAGTTTTGAAGTTATACATATTAAAAAAATACATTTACTACCTCTTTATTGAAATTTCCTATGTTCTTATAGATCATAAATTCTTGAAATACATCTTTTTACAAATGGATATGAACATAAAACAATGATGGTGGATGGAATATATCTGGATGTTCATAATTAACTTGGTTTATACACAAGGAAGTAAATTAAGGGGTTGATTTCTTGAATCAGAAATCATATAATGATGTGGTCATAGAAGCTCAAAAATAGTAGAATCTTATGGAAGTAATTTTCTATATGAATTCGGATTGAAGGGAATTGAATTAGGATGTAGTTTTCTTTCTTGATACTCTAATACTTAATTTAGTGAGTCTAATCAATGTGGCTTGGAAATCAGACCCAGAATGTCTTTCCTTGAGTTCAAAATTCAATTGTTAAGAGAACATTGAGGTTTGGACAGTGGATGAAAACACTTTGTCACTTATTTCGAATAAATTTTTAGTTTATTCATCATAAACAATGTAGATTATATCGACTTATCACCACTCTAAATGGGTTGTTAACATCTCTAAAATTCATAGGTCAATGAAGACCAATTTTGCTGGTAAAGTATGAAATAGAAATTGGATGATTACGTTACAAGATGACTAACATACCAATATGTAAAGTCTGAAAACCAATGACTAGAACACATTTTTTTTACTATTCCTATACCTATGTGGAAGTGGAAACTTATTTACCTGTAAATTTTTATTGTTTCACTTTAAACACTTTAAAAGCATAATGTTATTTGGATTATTGTGGACCGACTCACCAATTCATCACATATCATTTCAGTTCAAGATTCAGAAGTAGTAAAAGTTTTTTAAAATATAAATATCAAGGAAGTTGTAAAATTTTAGGAAGTAATGATATCGATTTTATCTGACTGATACCCTATCCCACTTCATGGTTTTGGAGATCAATAAAATAATCCCTTATAATTCAATTTTTCATTATTAGGAATATCATCCAAAAATTGATATCCAGTTAGAATGTATGATCCAAGAATTGTGAGATCTACTCTAAATAAGTATTATAGATTTGAGCAGTTCATGGGAAGATCATATGAATTTGGTGGAGTTTTTATATAATAAAATTTATTAGTTTGAGATAATCATGGCTCCATTAAAGGAATTTTATGGTCATCTAGATCGATCTCTTCTTTGTTGGTTAGAGACTAGAGAATCATTATTGATCAAACCAAGTCTTCTCTATGAAAAAACTATGAAAATTTATATAATTATGAAATATATTAAAAATAAAAGGTCCATTTGGAATCATATAATGATCATCATCAATAGACTTTATCTTATAATTTCAATGACCATGTAATAATGGAAGTAAACCTGAGACCGATTCACCACTGTTTGTCAAAGAAAAGAAAATTATATCCTTGGTACGTCAAGCCAATTGATATTTTATAAAATATTATAGATGTTTCATATCAATTAGCCTTAATTGTGAGACTCTATGTTTTTAATAACATTTTTTCTGTATCCTATTTAAATAATTACCTGACTAACCCAAGGCATGTGATATATTGAGACCATATCACCATTGAACTACATGCTACATTTATTCATGCACGTATTCATGTACTGGATACACAAAAAAAATAATTTTCATGGATGAAAAATCTCTTCGGTATGGATATTCTGGTATCATGGTCTAATTTAGAAGGAATCTTAGGAGTGGGAAATGTTTATGCTTGAACAGTTCCCTAAACAATTTAATGGTATAGACAATATCCAACATACATAGGATAGAAATATCCATGGTGGGAAGAGTTTAGAAACCTTAGATTGACTTATTTTCCTATTTTATTAAATATTTTCAAGTTATATGTTGTTTGGGTTGAGTTTAAAAAGGTTAAGTTGTTTTGGGGATGTTTTTTATTGTTATAGGAGGTTCAGGTTTTGTGCCCAATTAGAAAAAAATGTGTGGTGTTGTCCAGGTAACCATGTCAGAGTTAAGGGGGTATTTTGGGTAGGATCATGATTTTCACATGATTTGGAAAACCAATTTTTGGTACCATGTGACTAGGAATTTTTTCAGGACAGTGAAAATCTTCTTGGTTGGTGTACTATTTTCCAAACCATGTAGCCTAACCATGTGAAGAGATAAATAATATTTTAAAATTATATTTTAATCCTGAAAAATCTGCTGAAACATTCATTAGTGATCTCTGGATAGAGGATATAATCCCTTATTCACTCCATAAAATATTTTTAATCTCATTTTCTATCTGGTGCTTGAGTTTAATGGATTAGATATCATTGGATCTTGGATATTGAAGGTAATATCTTTGTTCTCCCTTTAACTCCTTCATTATCTCGTATTTTATAAAGAGGAACCTTACAACGGGGCTACTATTCCTTGACCTATGGTTTTGGGAAGGATATTATATATCATTTTTGAACATCATTAAAGGAGTGGGAAGGATATATTTTATTAGTAAGGTTTTGATTCAATTATTTATATCAAACACATCTGGGGTATGTTGCTTCTCTATCTTTTCCACTATCTCTTAGAACTTGAAGGATCATTATTTTCTAAATAATTTTATTTTAACTTTTGTTTGAGAACTATTTTTAAATATTTATTGAAAGTATCATTTTTCTTGGTTGGTATTAAAAATCTAAAATTATGGGTGACTCCATAAAGGTGTTTGGTAAAATTATTTAATTTATTTTGTTTTAAAAATAATGGTTTTTGGTGTGAGAACATGGAATTGACTAAGTGGGTGTGCATTCCTATTAATAAATAAAGGTCCATGTGGGTTAGATATGGTCGTGGTGCCAAATATTTTAACACATTATATCATGTCATTGAGTGAAGACTTGGGAATAGAAGGATGGATACCACTCATTATTTGGACTATTCAAGTGGATTTTTTATAATGGTTGTATTAGTATGTGTTCTACATGTATGGTTTGGTTTATGCTATGGATTTATTTTGGGTGCAAGTTATTTTATAGCCTTATGGTTATGTTCTTATATTGATCACTGGTTTTTATGTTTTCCTCATATCATATATTTAATATAAAATGTAATTTAACTTTTTCTTATTTTAAAAATATTTGGGGAAAGTCACGGGGCATTTCTATATCCTTATCTAGTCACTCTATGAATATGCACCTTAGTTTATATAAAGATATTGTTTATCTAGATGTATGTTTGGGGAAGGTTTCATATTATACAAATAGAGCTTAGTGATGATGTGGTTATGGGTATCTATGGTTAGCTCTGGGGTTGGTAATCAAGTCTCTGAGTCTATAGTGGTGTCTCCATAGTGCCTTAAGTTTTATTTTCCTTGAGTTTTATTTTTCTTGGGTTTCTTTAATTATATATTGTTTTCAATTTTTTTTGTTACTCTACTGATCATTTATTTATACTATTGGAGTTTAATCTAGATTTTTATCATACATAATATTGGTTCCCTTTATATATTTTACTTTTAGTTTATTTTTTTAAGAGGAAACCATCTTCAATGATTTAGTAAAGACCTTTTAATTTATTGGAACCTTTGGTTTCTATCAGATTTCACCTATATTTACTGGAATTTCAGTCCTTCCCAAGCCAATGGGTCATGTCAAGTTGTTATAAAAACTCTTATTCTGTAGGAAGTGGTTTTATTGGAAAGCTAAAACACATCTTAGTTTTACTTGAGTTCTCATATCTACATGGAAGTGTAAACATAGAAAGATATAAAATTAATTGATTCTCCCAAGTCACATAGAGTATAAATGAAAGTTATCACTCCAATGGTTCATGGGATATTAGATATACCTAGCTATTGGAATTTTAATGGAATTTTATGGGTTATTATAGATGAAACATTTCTACCTAAACTCAGTTTTTCATATTCTCATAGTTTCCTTTTCATGGTACAAATATCCTATATAATACTTGCATACCATGATATTTAGTAAATGGAAACCAATCAAGGGATAATAACTTACACATTCTTAAATGTTTCTAGAATTTATTATTATAGGGACTCAACCATGTTCATATTAGGTGGGTTTATTATTAATGGTAAGGGGGTTAGGGTTCATGTAGGTCATCAATATTAGATATTACCATGTCATAATTCCCTAGTTTAACCTTTATAGAAGGATCCTGTTCCATAAGAGGTGGTTCTTTCTATTCTCTAGGATATCCTATTACACATTCATCTTCCATGGGTGGTTTCTCACTACTTTTCACCTAATTATTATTTCTTAATGAAATATAACTAACATTTACTTTGAGGGATAGAATTGAATAGTAAATGGGTTAACGTAATACTAGATTCACAATGTTGTTTAGGGTAGGAAAAATATATTTTAGGTGACCTTTCAGTTCCTTCATCTCTTATTTTTGAGTTTATATGGAATATTTTTTGTTGTTTTGATTTATTACAATATATCTCAATAGCTCCTTCATGGAGGGTTCTTAGTTATTTTCTTCTTAGTAACTTATCGAGGGTTGAGTATTGTCTATTTAAAATTGTTGTGGTTTTAAAGGTTATAGAAATGGTTTCTTTGATGGATAAATATTTCCAGTCCCATATTGATTATTTTAGTACTTCTTAAATCCTTTGATAGTGGTTGGTTATTTCTAGTACATCCATTTGTACATTTCTTTAGAATATTTAGTTTTTGTGAAATTGAGTGAAGACATCAGTTAAAAGCTCTAAATAATGAAAAATATAGCTCACTTAAGAGGGAATTAATGGAGATTCTATAATATATTTAAATTTTAACTATCTCATAAGAGATTATAGTTATTTGGTTTTAGTTTCAAGTAAATTGGACTTATAATTTTTACCTTGTGTACTCCTTCAGTTGTGGATGTTATACTAAATTTTAAGGATTTATATAAGATATTTTTATCAAATATTTTTCTTCAGAAGGTGGATTTTCAATTAGTTCACCCCTAAAAAATGAATCCAATAGATTTCTATCATTGTCTAATAGTTCCTGCTAAAATAATACCAAGAAATTGTGATCTTAAAAAGGTTTTATGTGGGTCAGATGACTTTAGTTTCGTGAATCTCTCCCAAAACTCAAATAGGGATTCTCCATTAGATTGCATATCCCAATATATTTTTTTTCTCAGAAGATCTATCTACAATATAAGGAATAATTCTTGGAGGAAATTCCTTTATATTACACACCATGGGGAAACTTTTCCAGGTCATAGGTTGTACATACAATCTTTAGTTGATCCTTCAAGGGATAATAGAATGATTTTATAGCCAATATGATCCTCTTGGACTCCCCAAATTTGATTTTATTAATAAAATTCCCAAACTCTGTAAAATATCAGTTAGTGTCCTCTATTTCCATGCCATGGAACCTAGTAGGTAGTCAGATCACTATTTCTTAAGTTTAATGTTTTTTGGGTTATTTAGTTATTGAATATGATTATTATTATATAAATGATGTTCTTATAACTCTTTAATTTTTATATTAAATTAAAAAATATTTTCATCCATATTTTCATTCCCTAAGGTGACTACAATAGAAGATATATAATTTATTGGAGAGTATGTCAATGGGATTATGAAAAAATCTCTCCTCGCTTACTTAGTGATTATTAGATTCTAATATTATTCGAGAAAAGTTCTTAAAATATCTATATCAAAAACTAATAGGTAATATAAACTATAATTGATCATGTATAGAAGATATGTTAAATGAAAATAAAAAAAATAAAATGAAAACAATATTTTCCTACCACCCTAAAAACTATGGAGAATTGAGGAAGAGATTTTGGTAATGATTTCCCCAAAACAAATTGGAGGTTATATTAAATATAGTATAGTGAGACTCAATATATCTCTAAATAAGAGGGTGTGTCTTGTGTGTCTCTATTTAATTTTATGGTTTCAATGTGGTTTTGGATAGTCAATGTGTTGTGTGATTAAAGGTAAGAATAATAGTCTTTTAAATAGGATTTTTAAAAGATGGTGGTCTGATATTGGAGATCCCACTACATGATAATTAAATAACTATTCAATATCACTCTTATTATTTCTCTATATAATTATTTTAAATATAAATTTATCCCCTGAACATAGTAATTCCATATTAGAGATATAAACATAATAATAATCACATCCCCTATTATTTCTTAGACTAGTAATCAAATATCTTTGATAACTCTATAATTATGCCACTTCCCCTTATCATGTCGACAATATATATGATTTAGGATTATTTTTTCACAGTATGAGAATGAGAGAAGATGTATTTAAGTTCATGAAATGAATAAATTCTCTTATAATATATAAAAATCAAACACTCCAAAAGAAATAAAAAATATATATAATTACTAATGATATTAAAAATTCATAAATAGGGGTAAGGGAATTCTCCTTTTATCAAAAACTAAGGGAATAATGTGTCATTATTGGGGAGGAATTATAGAAATTGAATGAAATTAAAATAATTTGTAGAAGTTGTATTATTACTCAGTGAACTATCATCTTCTAAATGGAATCCCCAAATAATTAAGACATCTTACACACTTCAGTTTCTTCTCCCCCCATGTGTACAGTATAGACCTCTTCTTCCTCCCTAGGAGATCCTCATTCTATTAAAATCCTCAAGGTTTCCTATGACTACATCACTTTTATTCAAAATATACCACATATATAGCTTTAGATTCTAGATTCTTCAGTTGGATTTCTAATAAATTCTCTTCATAGATTACATCAATGATATTTTCATTTTATATGATGGATTTTATATGGGACCTCAAGGGGAGTTATTTCTAAATTTGAAAAGTCAAGGGGAAAAATTAGAATTTAGGTTAAATCCAATTTATTCTTATAATTTTTATTTTTAGTTGCTTTATTTGAATTATAAAAGTGAAAGGATCACTCATAAATAGGTGTAGTTGGACTTTTATGTCTCATACACAAGTTTCCATGGTTCATACACATACTTCCATGTTTATGACTCGAACACTAGTTTAAAATGACTTGTATTATTGTTATATATGACTCATACACTACCTTTTCGACTCATACTTAGAACACTGAATAAATTGTATATTGGAAAACATAACCCATATTTTTCCTCTAGATGACCCACATAAAATGAAAATGATACATACATTGGCATCAAAATGAATAAAACACTAGTATGAATTTTCTATTTTTTACCTCAACATGCTATCAGGAAAACAATAGTCCCGGTGCAAGATTTGTCAACCCAATATAGAATTGATTTAAACAACAAAAAATTGTAAGAAAAATACCATAAAAAATAAATAACATATAACCGAAAAAACAATTTACAACTCCAATTAAATCATAAAATTGTTAAACCACTAAAAAATTTTAAATCAATTTAACAAATGCATTCCATAATACCCAAAAATATCAAAATTCTTATTATTCCTAAGGTTTAATACAAATTTTATGGCCAATTATGAATTAAAAAAATTAATAATTATGAATATAATGGATTTCATCAATAAGGAATTATTATGTTTATAATATATTGTACTTATGAATATTTTTAGTATGCATCATATATAATATATTATTAAGTCATCTTTAGTAAGCATAATATTTATGACATAGTATAATATATAATTTTGATCGTATATAATATATTTTTTACTATCTTTCAAGTATACATAACAAAAAATATAGATTCTCCCCAAAGTAATATTATAGACTTAACAATATCTAACTTTTAGATTATGGAACTTATAGAATACAATAATTAAATAATGATTTTTTTATTCCTTATCAATTAAAAATAATTCTTCTATTAATTTTTTCTCAAAAATAAAATATTATAACTTCTTGAATTATAATAAATAATATAATAATAGAGGAAAAAATATAAACTTTAAATAATAAATAGAGAATTTAATAAAGTATCATACCATCCATATGTATATAGTATATTTCAATAGTAAGAGCAATTTATAAAGATATAATAGTGAAGAATAAATAATAATACATTGTTAATTATATAAAAAATAAAGTGTTATAGAATAAAGTAATTATAAAACCAAATATAATGTGGAATGGAAAATATCCACCCAACATTCTCCCATTTAGATAATTAAAAAACCAAAACACATAAATGCTTAAGAATAATAAAACATCAAACACACTCTCTGACTTTTTTGTAAGGATCAAAGTGTTAAGACATTAATGTGTAGATAAAGTGAAAATAAATAACATACTATAAAAAATATACTCTCCCCAAATATAATAAAACATAAGAACTAGGGACATCTAATTACATTCTCCTTAATTTTAATATATAATAAAGAATATATAATATAATAGTATTAAATGAATAATCATGAAATGAACTATAATTCTTCAAAACATAAAAAATAAATAGATCAAACCTTATTAGTAAAGAACAAACTATATACACAACATTCACAAGATTAAATAAATGAAATATACAACATGTTCATTAGATATAAAAAATAATAACTCCTCCTTAAACTCATTCATATTGAAAATATATATAAACTGTAACTTAATAATAAAATGATACTATATTAAAAACTCCACCTTAAGAGAAGCTTCTTCCACTTGAAAGGATAGGACAGTGAATATCCATCCAAGTGAACACTTCTTTGTTAAGATAATATAACTAAAAGGGACCACCAAACGAGTTATAAATATTTAAATACTTAAGTACAGAAATAATTCCAACTCATAATAATAGACAATAACGCATAATACCTTACCAAAATAGAAGAGAATAATTCAAATAATTATTTAAATGCATGAAATAATAATGTTTTGATAGAATATGTTAGTAAATCAAATAATTAGGTAGTAAAATTGTTCTTACTATCAACATATAAATAAAGAAATCATCACATTCTAATATATAAAAAAAATAAAAGTATGACAAACATACATTTTGGACATAAGATAATAGACTAATCCAAGTAAACACTTCAGTACATAAGACATTAGAGCATCCAATGAATAAAATAAACTGTTAATCACATGAATGAGATATATGAAAATACATTATAAAAAAGATATCAATTGATGATATTTGGTCCGAAATAACTACAATGTTAACATATAATTTAAATGGGGAAAAGATAAATATAAATATAAAAGTATATCATCATATATAAAATATTTAATGCAAATCAAGCCATCATTACAACTATAATATAACTGAAGGAAACACCTATTGTACAAAATTAAATAAATGCTTTGTGAACTCCATCATACACTGATTTATTAAAGAGAATTGATTCATGAACACAAATAGACTCAATTTTAATAATATTTACTCTATCATTACATTCATGAAATTCATCAAACATTGAAAATAAATAGATGTTCAAGAAGTCATCATTCATTTTTAGAAGGCATTAAACATTTCAAATTAAATTTTTGTGGGTCTCAATTACAAAAAAATATAAAAAATGTATTTCTTTCATATCAATATTTTTTGGTCCAGTAGTGTTAGTAATAAGATATTTAGGAAACTAAAACTATTTAATTTTAACTAAAATTCCAAATTTTACATTAGATAAATAACTATAAATGTTGATGTTCTTATCACGAAAAAAATTTAGGAATTAAAAATATTCAATAATTATCAAAATGTTTATTAATACCAGTATGAAAAAATAGTATAAATATTCTTGATATTTAAAAAATTTATAAAATAAATACTACCAAGAATTGGTTATTCAAAACTTCTTATAATTCTAAGTATGCCTTTATTACCTTTGACATTACTTACGATTTAATTCGGAAAATATTTTAATTTAATAATAATAATTTTAACCCATTTCAAAGAATCTACTTTAACATATAAATCATTAATTATAGTATCTTGCATCGAACAAACTAATTCAGATTTATCATGTTTAAACTTTAATACTAAAACATATTTAAACAAATAATTTTTAGGATGAAAATTAATATAATATTTTACTAATTATTTAAGATATTTATATAAAGTCTCATAATTATCATCAAATATATAAAAATACTCATTGTAATGACCGGAACATTTATAGATGAAATCACACTTGATTTTTAACCTAATATCCTATTATATATTATGGATACAGAAAACACATGAATTTATTTGATTTTATTATATCCTATAAGAATTAAAATATCATTTATCATCATTACCTTTGATACTGTTTCCTTTGAATAGTGATAATATAATTCTTATAAATATAGGGATTTAAAAAATCCAATTGACATGGATGAAGGAAGTGATAGCCTCAAACAGAAGGATCGTACCCTATGAAGACCATTTATCTAATTTTATGATGGATATATCATCCCCTGTATTTTACTTTAACCAAGAAAATTTTGAGATCCCACAACTTAAGCATGAGTGAAACCTTTTATGATTGAACTTCAATCTCAATAAGATCACAGCCCAAACAATGTACACTGAACCACCTCATTAAAGTCCCACCAACATGAACCTTAGCCTTATGGATTTTTCTATTGTATTAAATGTATATGTATCAATAAGATAATAATATTTATATTTTTATTTCATTTTCAATATAATATTGTTAATATTTCGTTGTTATAATTTTATTATAAATGTATTTTATTTTGATTCAATAAAACACAAAGTGTATTATTGTGTACTATTAAAATTAAATTAAGGAATTTATTATAATGAATTAATGAAATTTTAAAATAAATAATATGTTAGTAAAATTTTATTGTTAAATAATTTTTGAAAATATAAAAGATCATATAATTTTTATAAAGTCAAATTTAATTTCTAAAACGGTTAGAAAACTGGTATTGTCAATAAAACACTTAACTTCTCTATAAATGTAAATTTTATTTTAAAAGTGAAAAGTCGTATATTTATAAAATTATCATGTTAAAATAAATATTATTTTTTTAATAAAAAAATTGAAAGCATCCAACTGTGAATTTTTTATAATTTTCTAAGAGACATAAATTTTTGGGGAAAAAATAAATACCCTATAAATATACAGCGTATATTATAACATCATAATGACACATAACAGATGTAATAAATAATATAAAGGGTATCAAAATCCAAATATATATTTTACATTAAAAATACTATGATATTATTTTTATTTTATATATTTTATAAATCCATTAGGAATTCTATAAAACTTATAATATATTTTATGGTTTCAAAATCATTTTTTAAACTATATAACTCACTTCCACATCATCAAGGGTATTATTTTATTAATATAGGCTCTTATACTTATAAAATAATTAAAACTGCTTCTCTTTGGAATAATTCATGATAGAAACCATGATAATTTTTGTATTGTAGGTTATTTTATTATATAGAGTCCAAAACCAATGTTTGAGAAATAATAAGGAATTTCCCACTCACTTATGATATAAACCCACCCAAGATCCCATTTGTTTTAACCAAAAATCCTGGTAGCGCATCCTTAATATTCCCTTACCTACTAATATTTTTTCCAAGCTTCCCAAAAACTCTCAAGAAGACCCTCCTAAGATTTTTGAGTCACACACTAAAGGTAATGGATCCCCACCTTCTCTTCTTTATTCTTGTTTCTTTATTATCATATGCCTTTTATTTTAGATTCCTAATGTTGGTACATATCTTTATATTTAACTATTACTTCCCATTTTATTTAAAAATGTTGATAGAACCATTTCCCTCTAATCAACCCATTTTATGAATTTTTAATTGATGTCGTTATGCTGTTGAAATACCACCATGATTTTCCATGCCAAAAAATTGTGTAGTAAATACCCAAACCCATAACCTATAAAGGGTGTTCACCTTTATAAACATATAATTTTTATTGGGGACTTACATGTATGTATTCCACACTACACGATCGTGGAATATTTTTGATGATAAAATGATTCCATTTTTTATAATATATGTTCCACTCTTAATCATGGTTATGAAATAAATGTGATGGGTGTTCCCTGAATTATATAAGGCCACAATGAATTGGGTATTGTTTAGTCACATAAGATTTCAAGTTGGGATATGGAGTAAGCCTGATTCTCTTATAAGACTTTTCCATCATGAGTTATCCTTGATCTATGTTTATAATTTAGTGTTTTAATATGTTTCCACATTTCCCATGTTTCCTTTATGTTATCACGTTATATCATATATTATTTTTCACATTTATGATTATCACCTATTTTATTTCCCATTGATATTCATATTGTCTAACATGTATTACCTACTTCTTGGTATCCCATGTTTATTCCATTAGTAGGCTTTATATCTCCCCGTTTCTTATGTATGTCCCTAGGTTATCCCATGCAGTTTTTAGTATGATGTAATATTATGTACATGTTAAAGCGGTTTTCAATAAATTAGATTCATTTGATGTTTTATGTTGTTAAATAATGTACATATTTCCCAAATACACTAGAATTCTCAATATTCTGTGTTGTATTATGTGTAATTTTATGTAATGAATCGATAATTAATGGGAAATAAAAAATCAAGGTTGTTATAGTTTGTATCAAAGGAAAATTTTATTTAGTTTTGGGATTAGAATTAGAAAAACACTAGTGAAAGGCTTAGGTATAAGACTAAAAATAAAAAACATCCCTAAATTTTGTTAAGTATAAATTAAGTGGTTTATCAAGAAAATAAATCTGTGTATGGATACTACAAGTGGATGTGGATACGGAATAGATGTACATAGGGGTAAAACCCAAAAACACCTTTTGGATTTTAGAATCGACTGGGTACTAGTGCATGATAATGGGTCTTCCGGTACACAAGGTTTTACCCTCCTAGGGGATATTCTTGGGTAAATTCATAATCTCATTATGAACCATTATTAAAGGAACAAAAAATAACCATAAGAATATATATTATGAAATAGATTATGGATAACATTGATTAAATCCTATAAATTCATAAGTTAAGGGAATACATGTAATTTATAAGTAATATATTTATTGTTATTGGATTCTCATTTAAGTTTTTAGTAGTTTAAAAATGCTCATATCTAATTTTCCCTTTATTCTTTCCAATAGCCAGAAATATGACGAATCAGTTAAAACATCAATGTGACTGGAAATGTGATGACTTCCCCAATGAGATGTGTATCCAAATGGGAGTAGGAATAATAAAATATGTAAATATACTCTTTTAGCTGGCTTAAGTTCTAAATAGAAACCAAGATCCTGAGGAGCATCCAAATCCCCCTAAGAAATAATAATCATTAATTGAGAGATTTTTGTGAAAAGGGCCTATGAACTTCAATGGATCATCTGATTACTTAATTATAAAACAATAGATCAACTCTATTGAAAATATATTCTACATCTTTAAATGTTTTGATAAATAGAAGGTTCTGTATTATTTTTATCATTTTGAGGGATAATATGATCTTTGGTTTACAATGATCAAGAATACGAAGCCTGAGGAAGAGATAAAAGAGATTTGGTGGACATAATTCCTTAAAATGTTTTTTAATAAATATTTTACCAATACTGTATGACCTAAAATTGAATGGTATTTCTATTCCCTTGGGAACAAAGATGATTAATATATCAGTTTTTAAGAGGAAAACATCACAATACTTGCATAATACACCTCCGAATTTGTTGTTACCCATGAATGGAAGGTCGACCTCTTATTTAGTTATATAAAACCATATCAATGAAAATCTCTATAAATTCAATACACTAATAGAAATGAAGAAATTGTATGATGCCCCATCAAATATGAAACAGAAATAAAAAAATCTCAAGGGTATCTTAGGGATAATAACAATAAAGTGGAGTTTAATTTTAGATTTCTGATGAAGAAATCTAATAGTGCCAAAAAAAACTAAACATGCCACTTTTCAAATGTGTGTAATGATGCAACCCAAAAATTTTCTTAGGGGGTGATGAAATGATTTAGCTAAAATAGGGAAGGGAACCAAGATAACGATTTCTTACAAGAGAATCCCACCAATGAAATGGATGAAATAAATTGTATGGTAAAACCACAGCACATTGTTCATTTCTTAAACTATAAAAAATTAGGGCACCTATTAAACCAGTTCTATAAGAATAGGGTTTTGGGAGACAACCAATGACCTCCAAGATAATAGAGGTGATCTGTTTTTATCACAATTGCTAAGGTGGATCCTAACAATGATGTAGTGTTTGGTACGCTAGTTATTCATCCAAGAATAACGAACTTGAATTTCAATTTTGGTCCTATGTATTCCTTCATATCATGAAAGATTATTAGAAATATTCAAACTCCAATAAAAATCATTATAGTATAGATGTCGGTGAAAATAGAAAATAGGGAAATTATTGCATCCCGAGTATATAACTCCTCCCCTATAAATTTTTTTTTGTTGAACATCTAAGTGAACCATGGCATACTCCCTCTGGTGAAATTTGATGTGATTCTGGGTATGGATTGGATTTACATGTATAGATCTAAAAAAATATGCAAATTAAATCACTCTCTGTATCATGAATCAACCCTCGATTTTGTACAAGTGTAAGAAAGAAGAAGAAAATTATTTAGCACTAACATCTAAAGCATGTATATTTTTTCCCTATGACAAAGCATATCTAGAACAAACGATTTATTCTATGGAAAAATATCATCCTTTAATACATTCCTATTGTTAGGGAATATGATGTTGAGTTTCATGAGGAATATTATTGTATTCCTCTGAGATGATAGGTTGAAATTTCTGTTGATCTTATGTCTGGGGCATTACTATTTTCCAAGACTCTATATAGAATGGTTGTTGGGTAACTTGAGGAGTTAAAGAAAAAACTATAAGAAAATCTTGATAAAGGGTTTATATGCCCAAGTGATTCACCATGGGGTGTACCATTCTTCATAGTAAATAATAAGGATGGGTAAATGTGCCTTTACATTGATTATTATGAGCTCAAAACGATCATGAAAAATAAAAAGAATCCTCATCACAAATTGATGAGTATTTTGATTATCTATGTGGAGAATAATACTTATAAAAGGTGGATATGTGGTCCAAATATTACGAAGTTATGGTGAAGGAGGATATCCTTAATACTTTTTTTCATATAAGGTATGAGCACTATGAGTTCATAATAATTCTATTCGGACACACTAATACTCTGGAAATATTCATGGACATGATTAATATAGTCTTTAGGGATTATTGAAATAAATTTTTCATAGTATTTATAGATGATATTCTAATATACATTAAAAGTAAGGAGGAGTTAGGTGATTATCTAAGCACTATCTTATTGACCTTAAGAAAGAAGAATATTTATTCCAAGTATTGTAAATTTGAGTTCTGGTTTAAGGAACTCTCATTATTTGGGAATATCATTATAAGAAATAAAAAACCTATGCACCCTTCAAAAACAAAATCATTTAATGGATGTATGAGGCCAATATCTATGATATATATTCGTAGTTTCCTTGGATTATCTAGGTATTATAATCAATTTTTGAGAAATTTATCTCAATTTTCAAACCCTCTAAAAAATATAACTCAGAAGGGAGTCATGTTTTATTGGAATGATAAATGTAAAGAGAGCTTAAAGGAGTTGAAAAGGAGTTTTATCACTAAACATGTACTCGTACTACCCACAAGTTGAGAACTTTTCGTCATATTATTTAATGCTTCAAATAAGGGCTTGCATTGTAAGTTAATTAAAAACAACAAAGTGATAGCCTATGATTCAAGGTAGTTGAAAGTTTATGAACATAACAACCCAATGCATGATCTGTATTTTGGTACAATGATCATATCTTTGAAAATATAGTGACATTATATATTTTTGGAGATGTGTGAAATATATACGAATCACAAAAGCCTTAATTATATATTCACATATAAATTGTTGAGTATGTGCCAATGAAGTGGTTAGAGCTTATCAAGGACAATTAATGCTTAATTCACTCCCATCTTATGAAAGTGAATAAAGTGATAGACACTCTAAGTAAAAATGATATGGCAATTCTATCATTGATGATAATTGAGAGGGATCTGATCTTTTGAGATTTGTAAATGATGGACATGAGAATCATAAAGGATGTAATATCATCAATCCTTTCAGAAATGATTACTCAGTTATCCCTTCTACAGAAGATAAAGGATTACCAAAGAGATTGTGTGGGAATTTAGAAGAAATTGGAAACTATAAAAAGGGGAAAGACTCAAAGTTAAATGTTATTAGTGAAGGATTTGTATGATTTGGGACAAAGCTATGTGTAATGTCAAATTGTGAGTTAAAGAAGGTTTTTTGGATGATGCACATAGTTCAAACTTCTCTGTCCATCATAGAGGAAACAAATGTATTGAGATCTTCGATAGAACATTTGGGGGACAATATGAAGAATGAAATCATGGATTATACATCAAGATGTCTTAAATTTAAGATAGATAAGTCAGAAAGGAACATATCCATAGGGATGATTCAACCATTACCCATACCTATATATAAATATAAAAACATCACTATGGACTTTATGACTGGTCCATGAATACATAAAGAGGAAATAATGTTATCTTTGTTGTGGTGTATTTTCTTCTTCATTGCAATTAGAAATTATTTCTCACTTGATCAACTTTCAAGGATTTACATTAGAGAGGTGGTGGGGCTACACAGAACACTAGTATTGATTGTATCTGATCAAGATCCAAGATTTGCCTCTAATTTATAAAAGAGTCTCCAACACACACTAAATAATAAGTTGAACCTTAAATGGATTATCACCATCAAACCGATGTCCAATCATAGTTGACTGTCCAGAAACATGGGGACACATTGAGATAACTCTCAATTGACTTCAAAGGAGAATAGGATCAACATCTTCATCTGGTTGAGTTCTCATACAATAACAGTTTCCACTCTAGCATCAAAATGGATCCCTATAAATCTCTTTATGGGAAGAGGTGAAAAATACACGCATGTTTGGATAAAATTGGGGAATGTAAACTACTAGGTTCTAAAATGGTTAAGGAAATGGTGGAAAGGGTTAAGATCATACAGGAACAAGTCAAGGATATTCAATGGAAAAAAATACCTCTGCTGATAATCGTCTATGATACCTAGGGTTTTATGTTGGAAAAAAAATATTTATCAAAGTATCTCTATGGAAAAAAGTCATAATAATTATGAATAAGGGAAAGCTCGGTCCAATATACATCGTTCCCTTTGATATCCATGATCACATTATAGAGGTTCTTTATCGATTAGCACTCCCACAAAACATATCACATGTACTCAATCCAGAGGTGGTACTATTGTAGAATGATCTCTCATGTGAGGAGCAGTCAGTGAAGATATTTGATCATAGAGAAAATGTTCTACGAAATAAGACAATGCACCTGGTTAAAGTTTTATGGAGAAACCACCAGTTTGAAGAAGAAACATGGGAATTAGAATAAGTTATGAATTAGAATTATCTTCATCTATTTTAGTATGGGGAAATAATGTTTTGAGGGTGATATTTTTGAAGGGGGTGATTCTAACCATCGATACATTTACAAATAAAATTCCCATGATTTTTAACGAAATGTCTTATTACATATTTTGGATATATAAAAAACATTCATTTATTTGGTTTTATTATATACTATGAGATTTAAAATCTCTTTAATCAATAATATTGTTGATAATATATCCAATAGACAATGATCATATGATTAGTATAAATATAGAGTTTAAACTAATCCAATTGACATAGAAAAATGAATTTATTGCCTCAACCAGCAGGATTGTACCCTATAAAGCCCATTTATCAAAGCTTCTGAGGGAGATATCATCTCTTGGGTTTTACCTTGTCCAATCCCAAGCTAGGATCCAACAACATGAGCATGAGTAAAAACATTTATGGGATAAGTTTAAGCTCATCAAGATCACCGATCAAACAATGTATGTTGAACCACTCCATGAAAGTATCACCATCGTGCACCTTGTCCTTAAGGAGTTTTCTGCTTTATTAAAGGGATATATATCAAGAATATAATAATTTAATTTTTTATGTTATATTTTCAAGATAATAATTTTCATATTTTCTTCTTATCATCACATTATCAATGATTTTAATTTTGATTTAATAACACATAAACTATATTTTTGGGTAATATTTAAATTCAATGAGGGAGTTTTTTTATCAATTAATTGATTTTTGAAATAAATAATATTTTCATAAAATATTAGTTTTAAATAATTTTTATTAAATATAAAGGATCACATAATTATTATGAATTCAAGTGGATTTTTTATTGTGGTTCAAAAAATGTCTGTCAAAAACCCCATCATTTCAAAATAAAAGTGAATTTTTTAAAAGTACAAATTCACATACATATCAAATTATTTGGTTAAAATAAATATAATATTTTGAATCATAACATCAAAAATTTCCAAAGGTGAATTTTTCCTAATTTTCTGAATCAATCGACTTTTCATGTAAAAATTAAATACCTCATAAATATATTTTTTGAATATGACATCATAATGACCCAAAAGTGATGTAATAAATACTATAAAGTATATCCACGACCATATCTATGTCTCCCTTTCAAATAATTTTATTTTATTTTTATTTTCTTAATTTTATAAATCCATTATTAAGCCTCCAAAACTTATAATTTATTTTAAAGTTATAAAATAATTTCTTTAAGATCATGACTAAATTCCACATCAACAAGGGTATTATTCTATTATGTTTGACCCTTGTCTTGAAAAAATAATTAATACCAATTCTCTTTGGTAGAAAACATGGGAAAACATTGTAATGTTTTTGTTTTTGGTTATTTTATTATATATAGTTCAAAATTTATGTTTGAGAAATAATTAAAATTTCCCACTCATTCACTAAATAAACCCACCCAAGATCCCATTTCTCTCCACTTAAAATCCTGTTATCATAACTTTAATCTTCACTAACCTCCATATATTCCTCTCAATGTTCCCCCAAAATCTCAATATACCCCTCCCAAGCATTTGGATTCACACTTTAAATATAAGGGATCATCAACTTCTCTTCTTTATTCAGGTTTATTTATTATTTTACGCATTCTATTTTTAATTCCTACTATTGGGATATGTATTTACATTTACCTGTTACTTATAATGTTATTTTTAAATGATGAGAGATCCATTTGTCTCTCATCAATCCATTTTATGAATTAAGTGATGTTGTTTTTCTGCCGAAATTCAACTATGAGTTTCCATTCCAAACAGTTGTGTAATGAATAACTATATGAACCTACAATCAAGGTTGTTTTCTATTATGTACATAAAATTTTTTAATAGGGATTTACATTTATTTATTACACACTCCATGGTCGTGGAATAAAATGGGATGGTAAATGATTCCATGTTTTATGATCTATGTGGAATACTTAAGCATTAGAATGAAATGAATGTGATGAGTGTGAACAAAATTATATAGAACTCCAATTCATTGGGAAATTTTTAGTCTCCTAATACATCATGTTGGGACAAAAATTCTGCGTGATTCTCTTATGTTACTTTTTCCATCAATATTTCTTAATAGTTATCCTTGATCATTGTTTATGATGCAATGTTTTAATATTATGTCACATTTCTCATGGTGCCTTTATGTTATCTGGTAATATCATGTATTATTGTAAAATATTATGATTGTCACCTATTTTATTCCCCATTGAGAATCATGTTGTATAAAATGTATTAACTGATTAATTTTATGCCATGTTTATTCTCTTACTGGACTTTATATCTCACTCATTTTTTATGTATGTCCACTGGTTATCCCATGCAGTTTTATGTTTAAAGGAAAATTATAAACATGTAAAGGGGGTTTTCAATAAATCTGATGTATTCCTTGTTTTAATTTGTTTTTTCATGTACCTAATACCCAAATACACTATAGTTTTATATCTTTTAGGTTGTATTACGTGTACTTTTATGTAATAAATAATGAATTAATGTGTAATAAAGACCAGGATTATTGTACTCATTAACACTCTTCAAATGAATAATTTTTAGAGTCATGAATAGTATAGAAAAATGATTATACCTATTCAGTATGATCTATAAGATATAGATTAAATTATTTTCTTCTAATGATTATACATATATCTAGAATGTGATTCACCACTTAAATCCTTATAAGTACTCGATGTATCATATCTCTCTTTCATTTCATCTTGTAATAAGTTATTTTAAGAAACTTCCTTTTATATTTTACTTGAGTGTATCCAGATCTAAAATATCCCTTTTTATTTAATTCAAAGAATTTTTCCTTCTTTTCATCATCCTTGCTGATTTTCTCTCTTCTCCACTTATATAACTTACTAAATAATCTGTAATTATTTAAGTTTTCATCACTACAATTAGATATTCTTGAGCATTTATTTGATATATCATAACATATTCCTCCTTCAAATTTCTCTCATACCATGAAGTACAAACCTTAATAATATAATTTTATTTCATCACTAACTTATGATCAACAGCTTCTTTTTTCATATCAACTTTCTAAATCCTAATTATTCCAATAAAACTATTCATTTTAATATAATTAATAGGTTTATCAGTTATAATTATAAGAAAATTTAAATATTGATCTAATTATGGAATACTAGTTCCTAAATAAATAATATCATTCCCTGTATTAGTGATACTTCCATTAATTTGAGTAAAACTTCCTTAAAAACATCCAAAAAGTATCAAACATCATCTTTATAGTTTTTCATCTTAATATTATTATATTATCGATTCCTTGATAGGTAAAAACTATAGTCTCCCACATATCACAACTAATATCACATTAGGAAACACAATTGAATTTATTTGTCCCTAATTCAAAATTAATATCATTCATGGACTTTAAATTCAAATGATATTCTTCTTCTTGAGTATCATTCTTTATATCAATCTCACTTATAGAAATTTTATAGTTTATAATAACCCTTATATGAACTTTCAATCCATTTTCTTCAAATATATATAACCAATATATATTTACAAAAACCCATAATTATCACTATAGAAATAAATATATCTAATAATAAAAATAACTTATCAAGGATCATTAATCAGTCTTTATCCTATAAGATCATTCTCCCAATATTTTTAGGGGTAAAAATATTATATCAATTAAAATAAGTTTCTGTACAGTGTATAAAATACAATATTCTTAATTTGATATCACTTTTTGGTATCAAAAAATATATTAACAAATCCCATCCCTAATACCAATCTTTTTCCCAATTAAATATAAGAGAAATTGAAAAAAACTGAATTATTTCCTTTATATAATTTCTCTAAATTTCAATATTCTCTCCAAAATTGAGTAAGATATTTCATTCTCTTTTAATCAGTTTATGTGGAGGAGAAAAAATAAATTAATCAGTTGGAAATGTTTTTTTATTTATTTTGAGATAAAAGAGAACCCAATAATCTACTCCACCAATACCAAATACAGGCTTAGAGATTTTATTCAGATAATTTTTCGATGGATCTCACAACTAAGTGCATGAAGTTAACACTTAGTAAAACAAGGATTTTACCAAGCCCTCAAATTATTTTATAGATGAACTCATATCAAAATTAAAGTACCTAACACTTTATATATGGCTATGTATAAGAAGATAACACTTAATACACAACCCAGTATAAGTAGTTGAAACATTGAAAAAATAAATGATATATTGAACTGAATGAGGTTGAATGGACATACTTTCTTCTAGCCACCAATAACTAATAGTAAATATTTCTTCATCTAATAAATGAATAAATATTCAAGGTGTAATTATGGATAAAAATCATTATGATATTCTATACAGAATAATAGTAGAAAGTAATCTTCAAGTTGGTGTAGGAGATCCTCTTCCTCCATACTTCTTTTCCTTAAATCTGGAGTGTAAGTTGTAAATTTAATATAATTTTTTTATTTATATTATCTTATATCATGAGTAATAGTAGCTTCAAGAGAGTTAATTTAATTTGCATTGTATTTCAATTCCCTCTTTTCATTGTTTGTATCAAAAATTATTTTTCTTTTGTGTTATAATAATTCTCAATCCTACCATATATATATATAATATAGAAATATCTAGTCATTTTAGTATTATTCTTCGTCTGATAAATCAGAATAAATTCAGAATGATAATTCAATAAATATCACCTTGAATATAGAATATTCATTATAACCTTCCTTCTTGAACTCATATTTTAAATATTCTTAGTAAAAATAATCATCAATATTACCTAAAATTTTAGTAGTCATAAACTTCATTTAAATTTTAAATTTTCTTTGAAATCATACCATAAAATCTTTCTAAAATAGAAATATTTTAATTTTCAACATACAATATTTAAATTATATTTTATTATTAATAATATATCTTAGGCGGTGACAGATAATCTTACAAATATTTGGAATCCATCAGTTATTAATAGCATATAAATTATCATTAGGTATGTAAATACTATATTTTTTTATAATAGGGTTTCATTATCATGGTGTGGTAATTTTTAAGCATGCACCAGTCTTTCTTCAAAATTATTATTTTTAGTCCCTCAATTTTTCATGGGTTACAAATAATCTGAACATTGTCTCTTTCAGGTCATACCACAAAACATCGCTCCATTTCAAACATACCACGGTCACTATCGCATCTAGTGAAATTTCAAGCATCATATTTCATGGTCATAGTATATACTATGATGTTTTTTTGTAAATCGCTTCACAACATGGACTTTAATCACATGGAATTTTTGATTCATCGTTTCAAATGATAACGGAAACAAACTTCTAAATAAGGAATCATAAATTTCAGTATCTTTATTTGATGTCCCCCTAAAATCTATTTTATAAAACCAATAACTCCCAAAACATATTCATTGTAGTATATATAACAAAATTATTTAAAAGAGTGAATGTAATCACTGAAATTTGTATCATATTAAATTATTATTTTAACTTCTATTCAATACATAAAAGTATTTTATGATTATATAAAATTATATCTTCATAATCCACTAAAATACAAGGTGATTAATTTTAAAAATTTCCAAATATCATTAATATATAAAATTAATCCTTTAATATTTTATATAATCAGAAATTCTCCACTTCATATTTTAATGTGTAATGTAATTTCCATACTCTACTGACGATGTATAAAATAAAGTGTGAAGAAATAACAAAATTATCAAATCCTAAATGATGACAAATGAGAAGTAGACACTCAATAATATTTAATCTAGGCCTCATAAAGTATAAATTTTGAATTGGAAATGTTTTTGAAATATTTTCTCCCAAAAATAATGTTGATATATTGAATATAGGTAGTATAGTCCTTATCATCTAAATAATCCATTTATTCTTTCCCTCTAGAATGTTATTTTTTTGTGGTGTGTTTGGAATGATATTTTCATATTTAATTCCATCCTCAAAGAGATATTATTAAAGTTAGTTTCTAGTATACTATCTCCCATTATCTATTTTCAAATTATAAATAAAATTTCCCAAATCCTTATCAACATATTTTCTAATCATTTTAATATTTTATAGGAACTTAGAATTGTGTTTCAAAAGAAACACATTATTTATCCGGGTGAAATTATCAAGGAATATGATGAAATAAATAAAACCTTTAATCAAATAACTTCTTATTGGACTGTAATGAATTGTACCCTTACAGGTTAGAAAACTCAATGGAAATTTTAATTTTTGAAATTTAGTCCTAGAGATGGATATGTTTTGAGAATTGGGACTCAGATCACAATTTTAATAGTTAAAACACCATGAGGTGATGTTTTTGGATATGTTATGTGGCATAAGAGACACCTTCGGGGCTCATGTGAATGTAGGGATAGGGAAAGTGCATTGGACCATGTATGTGGAAATGAAAATTTAGAACTCTTTGGGTCATAGAAGTGTTAGAATTTTATAGGAATTGAATCAAAGGAAGATGGTTGGTATTGGATATATTCTTACATATATTTTTTTATAAAATAATTTGCTTAAAGATCTCCCTAGTTGATCAGAATAATTGGTATATTTTTTAGATGATTTAATATTTTTTTTTGAAAATTTTCCTATTTATAAAATCATATGCACCTCAAGGGAAGGAAATTTTTTTTATGTATGAGGAAACATATGTTATGCAGAAAAAAAATGTTATGTATGGTTTTCCATCTTAATGAAAAACATTATGTATGAAAAATATACCATAATGGGAAATAATATATTACTTATGAAATTTTGGAAAGGTAAATATATTGCATATCAAGGAGAGGAAAAGTGATCTTATGAATAAAAATATATTACTCCTGGAATAAAATCTCATATGTAAATAATTTGTACTAAGTAAAATATTTTACATATTAGAAAAATATTATTTCTTGGTTAAAATATTCTATTTGTAGATATTTAGCTAAGGGAAATAACATATATATGAAAAACTATGTTCCCTATTGATAAGGGAAGTATATTATATAGGAGAAACTACCCTATGTACTGAATAATATATTTGGTAAGAATATTTTACCTAATCAAAATATTATTCATGTGAGAATATATTAAATATCATATTTTCTAAAGGGATATATGTTATGTAAGAATAATTATATTTTATATGGATAAAAAATATATTACATATTAAAATTACATATGGAAAATATCATATGTAAGAAAAATATATTACATATGAAACAAATATGCCACATATGGATTTCTTTTTAAGTAAAATATAATAATTATCTGGGTAAAAGACATTATGTATAATGTAACATAATATATATTGAATTTTATCCAAGTAAAATATGTTATGTATGAGTAATATGTTATGCATTGAAAAAAATATGTTATTAAAAAATATTTTTCCTAAGTAAAATTTCATATTTATTGAAATAAGTTATGTATCACATATTTCTTATGAAAAATATTTTACATATAAAATATTTTATATGGAGACTATGTTACGTAGGAAATATATTATACATCAAGAATCAATTAAGGAAAATATGATACGTATTAATTCAAAATATATTACGCATTAATGGAATCTATTATGGATGAGTTAAAATGTTACATATTGGTTTTCTCATAATGGGAAAACCCATGCATATTGGAAATATGTTATTTAGGTATTTTTACCTAAGGGAAAACATTTCACAAATAATAAAAATGTAACATATAATATAAATATATTACCTGAGAGGTTTTTACTAAGTGGAAAAGAATATGTATTTTATTTATATTAAATTGATTTTACATCAAGTAAAATAACTTACATGAGTATAAAATTTTATGCATGGACAAAGTATTTTTTTAATATGTTTTGGCACAAGTCCCCTTTATTGAACAGAAAATATGAAAACTGTTTTGAGAACAGGTATAGTGGGAACACATACAAGACACAAAGGAAAATATTCCTTAAATAAACATGCAATAAATTTCCTAAAATGGTATTGAATTTTATAAGGGAAGAAAAATAAATTACAGCTTTATAAAAAGTCTCGTCACCCCCCCCCCCCAAACAAAAAATGGAACAGATGAATTAGATATTGATGATATGTTTACCCCTAACCAAGAATTTGTGTCATTATTGCTAAAAAAATGTGATATATCACCCCCCCAACCCACACTAATATATGGAGGAGAAATGGATGATAGGTTTCAATACATCGATCTCTATTTCAAGCACCCCACTAGAAAAATTAGCAAGGAACTCACTGAACTGTCAACCTAATAAAATAAAAACCAACAGTGAAAACCATATGTAAGAATTAAATAGTAAGTTACCCATCTATTTATCATAGAGACAAAATATACTTGATATTGGGTGTTAATACACTGAACCCTTAATAGAGGTCCCCCACCCAATGGAATCTGAAAAATAAAATTCTACCAAGAAAATGCAACAATACATAAACCAATGCTCCAAAAGACATTAGAAACCCAGCTAACTAACAGTCCCAATAATTAGTGTAGATTTCAAATGAATGCCTAAAATAAAACCAACCATATAAAAAAATAATATAGAAGGATTATTAGCCTCTAGTAAGACACCAACAATTCCCTTTATTAAATCATCAATTATCTCCATCGGTTCTAGGAAAATGTGTCGAAGATAGTCGACACCATATTATCCCCACACAAAGACATCTATGGGAACCCCCCTCCATAATCCTTTCATCTCACTATATCACTCCAAAAATGGGCCAACACCACACCCTAGAACCCATATAATTTAATTCTATCACTGGTCACCCAATATCTTCCACACCGAATGGTGGGGTACACCCAATTTTTTCGATATTTAAACTGTTAAAGATTTTCAATTGTTAATTTTTAAGCAATTTTATGAATATAAATTTTGGATTTAATATTCAATAATTTTTAGAAAAATTATTAATTTATTATAATTCATTTTGATAGTTTATTGATGGTTTTAGGGCCTATTTTGGATGGATGGCAGTTAAATAAGCTTAAATGAGTTTTGGTGATGGAATCAAAGCTTAATTTGGGGGAATAACTCTATAAATGAGGTCAGAGGTTCCATATACATGTCCCTTAGTATTTTTACTTTTTTATTTAACATGGGAAATTTGAAATAACATCTTTTATGTGATTGACATATAATTTAAAAATGAAATGTTTCCTTTAACTTTTATTAAATAAACAAATTTTCAAGGGCTAAGATGGCCCCTCAGACACTAGTTAATTCCTCATCCATTGATGGATAAGTGATTGATCATGTTATTCAAAGACTCGAGATGGGTGGAAATAAAATAAGTGGAATATAGTGGCCCTATAATGGGTTAACTCCAACTCCTCCTTATAGGGGTGAGTTTTGGACTAAGATAGATTATCATGACTAGTTCATGATGGAATCATGAGATACTTTATAACTCTTAAGTCTAGTTGATTAGTTAGTGGGGTAAATATTCCCCCTCCACTATTATGTGAGTACTATGGTAGGAATACCTCAGGTCTAGACTTATCTATATGTTTGGAATGAGAGGAAAAGACTAGGGTGACATGGGAAGTGAGGTAGGCATTCTGTTTTCTATCTAGTATAATACTAGTATGGAATTTCCTATGAGTCCTATGAGTCTAAAATATAATATTGCTAATAGTGTGGGATGTTATTAATTTTGAGTATTAGACTTTGGGACTTAGAGATGGTTAATAGAAAGAGGACCCTAGGTTGTGTTGTCGAGCTATGATGTGACTTAGGGGAAGAATGGTGGGTTCCTAGGTCTTGAGTTAACCCTGAATACGGGAAGCGTGGTTATAATGTCATGGTAGTTTCCTTGTATGGATGTGGTGGTAGTGATTGGTTGTGCACATGATAGATCATTTTTGGTTATATTTGATGGGTTTAAGAAGATGTAAAACTAATGTAATCATTATTATGATATATAAGGGTGGGTCACCTTCCCCTCAATGTGATATGAGATTTACATGTGGGGTTCCTTTTCCCACTTTGTGATATGATATATTAGGTGGGGAGTCTTTATCCTTAATTTTATAGGATATATAATGGTGGGGATCCTTTTCTAACAATGTGATGTGATATATATGGGTGGGACACATTTTTTCCTAATGATAAATGAAAAATGTAGATATAATACCTTTACCCCCATTGATAAATGGTATATACGAGTAGAAAATCATTCCCCTAGAGTATAGTATATGATATTTATGGGCGGTACAACATCCCTTCGATGTGTGTTATGATTCTAGGTGAGGGATCCCTCCCCCTGGTGTTATATGAGATTAATAATGTGGGTTCCATTCCCCCTGAGCATTTTATATATGACATAATTCATGTGATCTATCCCCCCCCCCCCCACAGAGTGATTTTATATACCAAAATATTCATGAAATTATGATGAATGACATATATCAACCTGATGTTTATGTGACATACTTAGAGATATATGACACTAGCTAATATAAGTATGGTCTATATCGGGAGTCCCCTTATAACCTAAGGATAGCTGGAATTTTCTATTTCATTAATATTTTTAATTATTCTCTGATCATATCACTTATGAATACACTATACTTTTGGTTATGATAGGGGTAATGTTAGTGGTGGACTTTTTAATTGTAATGACACTCATATTAGGAATCTGTGGCACTTGGGTACTCAAGTATACCCTAATATTTACTGTTTTATGTGGGACAGAGGCCAAGTATTCAATGATCAAGATAATGTATCTTAGAATAGAATGGGGAATAATGATGGCATGAGGATGGGAGATAGTATTATATCCCATTTTAATTTTATTAGCTTTGATTGTTATTTATATCTGAATATCCCAATGTGTGACCATTTTGGGATCTATGACTATATGCATATGCATTAAATTAATTATAGAAAGATTGTTTTTTATTTATTTTGATTAATCTAAATTTTTATATTTATTGTATGGTATTTTTCATATTTTGTAATATAATATGATTTTATAGTCTCCCTCGGTAATAGATTAGACCCTCATTGCTAGTCAATAGCCTTTATAATACTAAGAGATGCACTTGGGGTTATGTAACACAACTGTTGGGACACTGATGACTGGTCTTAAGAAAAGGATGTTACAAAATGGTATTATATCGTTGTTTTATTTGTATTAAAATATAGGATATATTTGAGAAATGATATTACTGGATTTAAATTGGGATGGATGTAATCCCATGCACCTATATAACTACTTCATGAGCATAAATCTAGGTAATGAAGGAGTTGGGCTTGATATTCAAACATTTATGTATAATAATTGAGTTTATTATTTTTTAAAATGATTTTTTGTCAAAATTTTATATTGGATTTATTATATTTCTCTAGAGGGTAGAAATTAATGTGTTCATGCATCAAATCTGACATATAGGTTCATATAACATGTTCGTTCTTATGTGTGATCATGAGAAAATAATAATTATTGGGAGATAAATAACATAAGATATAAATAGGTTATTTCAAATAAGGTTTTAACAAAAACATATATGGTTTTTCCCCATATTACTTCTTAGAGTAATTATAATTAACTAGCCTAAGTCATTTTTTATCATTATCAGTTCATCTTTTTTATTATTCAATATTGGTTAAATGAGAGGCCAATGATAACTTATAAAGTATCTCCCTCTATAACTTGTGAATGGAATTTCATTTAACTGGACCATAGTTATAATCTACCTAATACAAATCATTATAGGTTGATTTCATTATATATATGCACATATAAGGGATATTGATCCCCAAGGGGCAGTCTTGAATATAGATACCCAATGGGAAATAAAACCCACGAGTAGGTAATTATGTTGAATATGATATGATTGATATATATATATATATACTTATGTATATATGTATGTATGTATGTATGTATGTATGTATGTATGCATGTATGTATGAGAAGTTACCAGAGAGGGGTTAGACTAGGCTTGTGAGTGTCTTATAGATAGGAAGCATTGTTAGATTCTTCAATTTATGATATTGATACAAGGAATGGGATACTGAGTATGGGATATAAGCTTGATTATATCTTTGATATAACGAGTGTAAAACCATAATTAGTTCTTCTGTTGTGATGCGTATAACAAGAATGAGAGGTATGTTCAAATATGATATTGTGATAGTGGTCCTAGAAATGATATGGTATGAATCCAAATGGTATATAAAGTTGGAAATAAATTATGGACATTCTAGTGTATGGATTATTTTAACAGTGGGGGATATTAAGCACTATTATAAAGGACAACTTGTGTGGTGGTATGAGGTGAGTTTAAATGGTATTATAAGTCATTTTCACTTGAAATAGCTTGTGGATTTGGCCTATTGAGTTGGGCATATGTGAGAATGTTTTCCTATGTTTTTAGTGAGAACAATTGATGTTCTCAATGTTGTGAGAGGAATCCTTCATTATGGTTTAGATTATCATGATGTGGGCAATCCAACCCTACATCGTTAAAAGGGTTGATAGTATGGGTGATCATGGATTTAGAAGAGAAACATATGTGTAATATCAAAAATATTACATTGTTATCAATGATAACATTAAGGAAATCTTGATTGTGAGGAGAAAATCATAGTCGATCTAATAAAATAGCACTTGTTTTTAGTGGTTTATAGTAGATGTCAAAAGTGACGCCCTTAAGGACCCAATAGTGAAGAAGTTATGGTTTTAATGAATAAAAATATAATCAAAGGGGTAGGTTATGTATATTAAATGAAAAATACCTAGATTTTGTATCATTATATCCAAATTATTAGAGCTCAGTATGTCTGGTAAACTAAATATGTAAGACATAAGATAACGGTCAGGTTGCATTACCTGATATATATTTCAGTGAAACATGCTGGTAAACTAACCGTGGTTATGAATATTAGTGCCCATGTGTACCACATTAACATGTGGAATAAGAATTTACATTATGTTATGGATGTGGTCACTAGTGTGAGACCCTAAATTATGATGATAATGGATGAGTGATAACCGGTTTTTACACCGTGAAAGTGATAAACTGATGTAGGGAAAAAAATTAACTAGTGGTTTTAATGCTATGGAATTTAGATTTCCTGAATTCCACTCAAGGGGGGGGGGTATAATTTTTAAATTTGTGTTAACAATTGGAACCACAATGCATAGGTTGATAAGATTTTTTATAGAGTGGTCAGTTTGGATGCATTATGGGCATGACCATAACTAGTGGGATATATAATATTTATTTTGTGCATTAGGTAACTATGAACTAGATGATTCCTAATGTATGCCTGAGTATCCTTATTTATAATTAGAATTGTTATGGTGGGGGGTTGTAATGACTCAATCCATTACAAGTTAGTAAAATTAGGTAAAATTTGAATTTTTGAAATTTTGGAATCGAATAAGAGGATTTTTGGAGAATTAAGAGTCAAATCGAAATTATGAGCTTCAAAACACCTTTGAATAATGTTCTTTTTTTGATATTTTCTATGGCCTAACAGATTTCTTAGGTGCACGAGAGAATGTTGGGAGAGGGTTTGGTTTAATGACCAAGTATGTTGAAAGAAGACGTTGGACTCAGTAAGGGTGGGGAACTGTTAGAATTAGTTGGGAATCGACTCTCAGAAATTTATCAGAGCTTTATGGACATTATTTAATCTAAATTTTATTTATTAATGTGTTTTAAGGACCTACCTAGGTACTAAGAACAATTTGTTGAGTTTTTAAATATTTTGGATATTTTTTATTTTTTCAGTATATTGAAATTTTGCATATTTATAAAAGCATACACTTATCAACAGAACATAAAATTGTGTTAATTATAAGTAAAAATATGTTACACATGAAATAATATATTTTATGTAAATTTTTTCATCTCAGTGAAAAAATCATACGTATAAAAAATATACACATGAGGAAGTAATATATTATGTGTGAAATTTCAGCTAACATAAATATATTATATATCAAAAAGAGGAATATAAATGATCTAACATACAAAAAAATATCATGTACGGATGAAAATATCACATGTATGAAATTTTTCCTTAGTAATATATGTTATGTATTGAAAATACATTACGCATGGGTCAAAATATTTTATGTATTGTTATTTACCTAATGTAAATATCATACATATAAGAAAATATGTTACATATTGAGTTTATTATAAGGAAAATATATTACATATAGAAAAATATAATATATATTAAAAAAATATATAATGTATTAATATTTTACCAATGGAAAATATCATATGTATGAGACCATATTACATATAATATTTTTCTAAGGAATATATGTTATGTTTGATGTATTATGTTACTCATAGATTCAAAATATGTCACAAAATGAAATTTCATAAGGTTAACATCATACATAAATAAAATATTTTATGTATAAATCAAATATGTTACATATGAATTTTTACCCAAGTAAAATATATTATGTATAAAGAAGAAATATATTATTTATAAAGTAATTATTAAAAATTGATTTATGTCTATATAAAATATGTATATTATACATAGAATAAAACATGTTATGTAAAGATATTTTTCCTAAAGAAAATATCGAATGTACGAAAACAATTTAGGTACACATATTACCTCGGGGAAATGTGTTATGAATAAAATTTTGACTAAGGATAATATGTTTGTATGAAATATATTATACATCATGAATTTTTTAAATTAAATATGTTATGTATGAGTTCAAAATACATTAATTACTGAAACAATAAGTTATAAATGATTAAAATTGTATGTATTGATTGTTCAATAAAGGTAAAATCCATAAGTATTATAATTATCTTATGTGTAGATTTTTTCCAAAATGAAAAAAACCTTATATGGAGATTGAAAAATGTCACAAGTTATATAAAAATATTATATATGAAATTTTTACAAATAGATAAACCTTAAGTATATTATTTATATTACGTATCAATTTTACACCAAGGGAAAAACTTATGTGAGATTAAAAAAATTACACATGTCTTATATATATTATGTATAGAGTTTTTAATGGAAAACCCCTATGTGCGGTTTTTGAACTCTAATATATGGAGGGTTTTGAATAAATATTAACTTTAATAAAAATTAATTTTAGTGGTTTTGAAATCATGAGTCTAGTTCCTTGTTCAATAAACTAGTTTCACCTCTCCTCTCACACCCCTCATAATCACCTCAATTTAAATAGTGGGTACTTCTTTGTTTCTTAATAGATTCAATTATCATTTGATCTGGGACATTTCTTGAGGTAAACTTAACACTCCATATAAACTCTTTCCTAGTTTTTTGTTCTCTTTCTCTCTATTAATTTATTATTACACAACTGATAATTGGGTAAAAATTCAACCAGAGAATGATGGAATCATCTAGATATCAATATTGGTAAAGGAGATATTGAGAGGATTGTCACAAAAAGTTTTTTTTCAATTCATTGAGGTATATCACTAACCAAAATAATTTTGGGTTTTCATCATTTTTGATGAAATTGATGGATTTATTGAAATAAAAAAATTATTCTTTTGTGTGCTAAAGATATGGATGAATACTAAGGGTGGTGTGTACCCCTTTTCTTAGAGATTCAAATGAGGATAGATTGTTGGTGATCAATTTATTTTTTATTAACTAAATATAAATTTTGGTGTTAATATTGTAATAATGTATAGATTAATTATAGTTGTTTTATAATTCATTTGGGTGGTGGATTGTGGTATTTAGATCCTATGGGGATGGACTATAGCCTGATATTCATGGAGGAGATTTAGTGAGGGTGATCAGTCCTCTATTCGGGGGAATAACTCTTGGAATGAGGTGGGTGGTCCCTCAAACATATCCCAAATATAGTGTCACTTTTTTATCTATATTATGATAATTAGATCACTATTTTGTGTAATTGAAATAGTATTTAAAAAATAATGATTTTCATTAAGTTCAATAAAATAAAAAAAATATCAATATCCTAAATGGACACTTGTAAACTACATAGTCCCTCATTAACCAATGTTTGAGGGATCATAATAAATGTGTGAGATGACAAAAAAAGGCTATATTACAGTAAAAAATGAAATAAGTGGAACATAGTGTCCCTGGTTTGGGTTCCCTTAGACACATACTTATATAGAAGAGTTTTTTCCATAGGAATTATTATCCCGAGTAAGAAATAATGAAACTATAAGATAACTTATAGCCCATAGGATCATATATTGGGGAGTGGGGTGAGTGTTACTACCTTAATATTATGTGAGTAATATGGTGGGAATAACCTATGTAGGATTTTTTATAGGTTGGTCCTGAGAGACCGACCTAATACAGCTTCGGAAGCGATATTGGAAATATTTAATCACCCTACAATGATGTCGATACAGATTTTCCAATGAGTATTATGATTCAATAATGTTATCATGGTACTATTTATTAATTATATTGAAATTTCTATAATAGGGTGTTAAAAAAGAAAATTTATTTTACAAGGGCAACATAGTGGCTGACCAAGGTTGTCTCACTTTATAAGGCTTATAGTCACCAAAATTCTATTCTTAATCCACCTATCCTAATTATTAATTTTTTATAATTTTTTTAATGATAATAATGGTTTTTGGTTTTAGTAAAAACAATACAATTCTCAACTAAAACTAAAACATAAATATGCAAAACAGAATGAATTGGAAAGAAATTTCATGGGAATTATGGTTTGGTTATGTGGGTTACTTCATTATTCATTTATTATTATTTAATTTTAATTTGATACTTCAATTTTGAAACCTAATTAATGAATTAAAATTCATTAATTTATTGATTGGGACATTTTTTCATGCCATGAAAACCTATTCAGAACACCAAATCATACCTCCTTTAATATCCAAATAAGATAATACACCTCTATTGAAAATGTAATACCCAAAAAGACTCGACTCCACTATATGTCAATTTATCCATTTGATAAAACTCAACTCCATCGTATGAAGTGTTTACCAATGTAATGGGATGGAAATAATGTAAATTAAATAATAGAGGTAAATTATAGATACCTGTTGTGGTGGAAAAAATCCTCACACATGCACTTCTCTCTCATTCCCCACGTCAATTATTAAAATGTTTTGATATTAAAATAAAAATATTTTATGAATTATATGAATATTACCCTATGTACAAGCCTTAGGTCAGTCACTTATCATCACAAGAATATTATTCCACATTATAAAGGGAAAATACATAAATTGAAAGTGTGGTTGTATGCAGGGTATATTCTTGAATATAAAATATGATTTTTCTATTACATTGAAAAAGAAGTCTAAAGAGAAAGAAAACAAAATTGTAAAAGTGGCATAACCTCATGGCGGAATAAAAACCGTAGATTGTCTAATTACTTTATAAATCCCATGGGTATTCTATTTATAGGCATACTTTCTTCCTAGTGGATAAATTACCAATAATATGACAATAAAATTGTTATGGGTCAATCTGTCAGTTGCTCAGGGCTTCAGGGTCAAAAGGGACTATGCAACATCACATTTAATATTGATTTATAACCAAATATGGGTCTAGATAGAAACTTCTTAGGGTGTGATGTATGTTTCAAAGTGTTATGTGTGTGGGATCTCCTCTAATTTTTATTTTCAAATCTTGAACTTGAACCCATTAATTCTCTTCATTTTTAGGTCATTATTTCACTATTTATGATGTGAACTAGTCCTCTCAAGTAGGCTCACCAATGTTTTCATCTAATTTGTCAATTATAAGCTTTGGTGTTTGTTATTTATTTATTTAAAATCACATGATGTTGTTTGAATCACGAATCCACTACTATTAAACTAATTTTCATCCATTCATTATTTCATACCATAAATCATAAAAATAAGGAAATATTAGAATGATTAATCAATTAAAGGGTCAAAAAATGTATTTAAAATAATCATTCAAAATATTATTCAATTAATCCCACACTATAATAAAATTATTTTCCACAAACATGTAATCTTAATAACATCACATAGGAATTTCACTTTACTAATATTTTAATTTCAAGAGACACAAAATAAAATGCATGTCAATGGAAAATAAACATTCAAATTTTATAGAAATGAATTCCTCCAACTCCTCACACATTAAAGAAATAAATCCAATATTGAATTTTATGATTCTATTTTTGAAATTAAAATTCTTTTCCTTCAATTTTTTTTCTTAATTCATTATTGTTGTGCATTCCACTTGAAATTTACCTCACATTATATTCTTTTTACTCAACTCTCAAGGTAAAAAATGGAATAAATTTATGCTAAAACCAGAAGTTAATGCCCCTTAACATAATCTTGGAAGGAATATAACATCTATAACATATAAATAAGAATGTAAAAAAATAATAATACAGGATTTTCATTTAGGCTTGAATTTAATTAAGGCTTAAGGTAGGTCAGTAATGAATATAATAAAGCTCAAAAAATAGGTCTGACTTAGTATACTAAATGATTTTAAAATATAATATAAATGTAAATAATCCTGGAAAAATTTTATTTCTAACCCACAAAGATCAATTTACGCACATCATATGAGTAATCATAATGAATGAATCATACTCTCTAGTTTTTTTTCATTTTTCCATTTTTTCTTTTTTTCTTTTTTGAAAGTTGTGCTTAAAGAAACCCTTGCATCCACCATCTATCAACATATGATCAAAATATAATTAATATAATAATGTTGATTCCCCCACCCACAAGACATAACCCATTTTTTTTATATTTATCATCTTTTTTATCATTGTTTAGTGGGATAGGTGAATAATAAGGTACAAAAAATGTTAATGTTTCCTCTCCCAAAATTGCATGAAAACACTCATGAAAATATAGTCAATATAGCACATCCTCATAAACCATGTAAAATTTATCCCCCACAATTAGTATTTTAAATATCTTGAAATATACTACAGGTAGGGTAGGAATGGATATAATGGGCATGAAATGTGGATCTTTTCATATCATGGTAATTTATGGATTCTTTTAGAAAAAAGGATTGATATCAAGGTCGGTCCAAGGATAAATGGATAAATAATAAAATGAATCAATCATATTAAAATTGATTATATTTAGTCATACCTTTGAAAAAATATCAGGTAAGTTCAAGCATAAAAACATGAAAGAGTATCTCAAGTAATACACTATTAATAGAATGGGAAATATTTGTTTACAATTTTTCCCAAGAATCTGAACATATGGTTTGGGAATATTAATCAAGGAAAGACACAAAAAATAACCTAGTTAATATCCATTTCAAAAATTCAAAACATGACAAATATAATAATGATTTCATTTTTTTAATTTAACGCATTACCAAAAGTCATTATTTTTCAAATTTAACCCATAATTCTTTACTCTATTCATTTATTTTACCATTACACTCATCTAACCATGTAAAAATTAAAAATTAAATCATTGAATAATGATTATCCTAGTAAATTTATGTCTCCTAGATCAATACTAGAGTTCAAGAGTTCAATGTGGGGCAAGAAATTTTCCTTTTTAAACCTCATCAAAAAATTAAAATTTTTAGAGTAAAATAAAATGATGATATAAAAATCATACACCCCTTAAAATTTTGATTCGGGATGGTTTAAATAGGTTCTTTTCATACTTTTTGGTTCTACAACATTTTCACATCATGAATACTTTTTTAAATAACATGATTTCCATTTTTACAACATGAATTCCCATTTCAGGATGTTAATTTTTCACATTTTCTTCAATTTAACTTATGTCATATTGTTCCATGTTTGATGGAATTATAAAAGAAAATTACTTATTAATTTACAAGGATCATGTAAAATATAAATTCAAAAATATAGAGTAAAATAGTGATGTATTCTAATTTATTCCTCAAACCACTAATTGAAATATAATATCCTAGAAAAAAAATTAAATAATATAAGCATAAGTCTTGTTTTTATCACATAAGTAGGCCCTGGGATTTCACTTCCTTCAAATGGTCAGTACAAGATGTCATCCTTAGTATGTTAGTGGTTGGATTTTCTTGGTTTTAAACTATCTCACTTTTTTTTCTCATCAAATACTACTTCTTTATTATAGAGAACTCCATGTATAGATTACACTTGATCTATCTTCATTGAAATGTGGTAAAACATGCATGGTGGGAAAATAATGAAGTATGATTCATCTTATTTTTTATTTTCGACTTGTGAAACCTCTTATTCACTATCTAGTGGTTGTTTCAGTTTTTTTGCATCTGTGTAATAGTAAAAGGAAGTTTTATGAAGAAATTTTATTTGAGGAAAATTTAAACTTGAAAATTAAATATCAAAATATTAACTTTTAGTGTAAGGAACTCGGGTATTTATTTCTTCAGGATGATCTACTTCAATCTCTTCATGATCTTCCTTCAATAAGTGTTAATATATTTAATTATCTCTATATTTGTTTTTCAACATGTGTGTCTTTATATTCTTTTTATTCCTCCAAGGAAAATTAAGGGTTAGATTATTATAAAAAATTTAAAGTGGTGGAGAGTGATTCTCTATTATGTTTCGAAAAAATTAGAAGATATAGAGTTGAAGAAATTATAAAATCCCTAAAACGGATTGGATTCAATTGATTCTTCATTTCAAAGTTCCATGTGGAGTTTAATTTCATTGGATAGATGTAGGTAGTCAGACTCCTCCATCCTTTCATTGAATTCAACAAATTTTTTGTTTTCATTTTATACCCATGTTTGGGATAGGTATAAAAATAATGGTGTAAAAAAAATTCAGGGATGGTGTGATAATGTTTCAATTCGATTCCTACGAGTTTACTCTAAATTTTATACAAATTTACTTGATCTCTCTTTCAAAAATCGGCAGACAATTCTCCAACAACTTTCACACCCAAAAAAGGTTGAGAAAGGTGGAATCAATCTTCTATTACCTCTATCAGGTTATTAAATTTCCAAGATATACGCATAGGTCTCATATACACCTATCTTGGGTTCTACCTCTGGTTCAGTTTTTGTTTTCTCCAACAATGAAAATATATATTTATTCACCCTACCAATTTTTAACTGCTATTAAGGTATTTTTTCCTTATATTCTTTCACATGGCCTCTTTTATAATATTATTCCTATTTTTTCTACACTTATGTGTAATATATCCATTCATAACAATAATAGTTTTAATAAATCATGAAGAAGTTATTTTAGATTTTTTAATGAAAACATTGAAAATAATTACAGCATGTGAATTGCAAAAGTGAAAGAAAAACTGCTTATCTCCTTGTAAATGGTTGCATGTTTGGAAACCCCTATCATAGTGTGATACAAAAGGAAATTTATTTTCCTAGGTAAACATAGTGTATTTCTAATGATTTCTCAATTAAGGATCATTGAAATCAATCAAATGGTATTCAAAATCCATATATTCTACTTTTCAGATTTTTTATTTATTAAATGAAAATGATGGTTTTTGGTTCTTGTAAAAACAATTACATGAAGAAAAAAAATGAAGATAAAAAATTGAATAAATTATAAAGAATGTTCTTGGACCTTAGGGTTCTGTTATGTGGCTTCCTTCATTATTAATTTTCTTTTTTTTACTTTATATTTAATAAAAAAAAATTGAATCCTCATTCATGAATTATTATTCTTTAATTTATGGAGTGTAAAATTGTATCGTTCCTAGGAAACAACTTTTCCACACCAAATCACACCTCCGCTAATATCTAAATAAGATAAAACACCTCGATCAAGAATGTAATACCCTATAATACTCAGCTCCACCATATGTTGTTTTATCACTTTGAACAACCTCAACTCCACATTATGAAGAGTTTACCTAAGTAATTGGATGAAAAGAATATAAATAATATAATATGTATAAATTTTATATTCTTATTGTAGAAAATCGTCCTATTTCGACCTAACACATCCCCCAATATTGCTCTACATAGGGCCTCAAGCATGTCTCCAATGATACTAGAGGCTATCAACAAGTGGTGGGGGTGTAGAAAGTAAAATGAGATAATACTATACCAACTAGTCATAGAAAAATAATAGGAGAAATAATAAAAATCAAACATAGGGATGAACAAAAAATTTCACACAATAAAAAAATAATGAAGCATGCTATAATGAATGGAATGCAATATACAGACATACAGACTCATAAGCATGTGTAACATACAAAAATTGGTCTCCCACTAGGCCAACCAGATATAAAACATAAAAAAAACATAAAATATAATACAATAAGATCTATTTACAACATCAACCTGAACTATATTCTTAGTATCCACAATGCTTGAGACACACCCAGTCAATACTAAGTCTCTATGCAAGTGTCTTTACTTGATCAAGAAACATTGGGCCTTTGGCCTAGATATAGTGCGACCTATGATCCAATATAAAAGTATAAATCAAGACTATACATGCACTGAATTTCACATTCATAAGATGAAAGATAAATCTCATTATTCCACTCATAATGGTGAACCTATAATCTATTATCATAACAAGTGTATGAACACATGATATGCCAACCCAAGAAGTAACTAATAATAGCTGGAATAAGAGAAACAACAACATAAAACAAAGTGGAGAAGCAAACAACTAAAACATCCAATTGAAGGTTATAGTCTAACACATGAGGTAACTCTACCCTTACTAGAGGATTTACCAAGCATGGTTAACCCAGCCACATGACAACCAGTGTGTCTTCCAGATCTATACAGGTTATCTAAGAAATATAAACACAACTGGCATGAATTTTATACTCTATTATATCTCTATAGTCATCCACTAAACAAATAACATCTAATGGAATCTAGGAATATAATGGAATGATGAAACTAGACACAGACCTGTACACCACACGTCTAAGAATCCATCATGTCCAAAAAATCCTATAGAACAAATAAAGTAATGAATGCGGTATTGAGATTATACATTGTCCTATGGGAACAACTCATTATTCTCCCAACATGTGTATTCTCCTAGGGGATCTCTTCTACCCAAAATCATGATTGATACACTCTCTTATGTAACCCACTCAAGCAACCAAAAGTCTATTGTATCAACATCATAAACCTCTTGGTTAGGAGAATACTCAACTAGTAGGGTGAACTCATCTATATCACCCATTGACTCCCTAATATTGTCTAACCACAACCATATAATTGAAGATAGAACCATATGAAAACATGTGGCCAAAACACAATCCACTGTATCCTATGGGCCTCATCTGCAAACCAATGCCCTGAGTAGAAACATCCATAAACATCACAGAAAAAGGCCATCTGAACATGGTTTGATAAAAATATAAAACCCACTTCCAAAAAATATGAATAAGAAGTATTGATAAACTCCCATCCAATAATCATGGGGCTTCTCTTAACACCATGGACCTCAAAATCCAACAAATATATGCCACATTATCTCAAAGAAAAACCTTTTTTCCAACCAAAAATAAGGCCTTCCATGGTCCGCAGGGTCATATAATAAAGTGATGTCAACCTAGGGACTCCCCTAATACACCCAAGCTTCGGCTCAACTCCCATATAAGTATCCTAAAATGAAAAAAGGCCACAATAAGAACTAAACACACTAGATTGGGTTCCTCTAGATCATCCAAAATAATGGGATATTCCTAGTTCATAATGAACCTAATCATCCCTCGGTGGCCTCAAGCTAGTCCTCAATCAACAAAAAACCCATATAGAAAACCAAAATCAAATTACACCAACTAGGGTTTTCACAATGGTCCTAATTACAACCTTGGAGATGGAGCCTTCTATGGATACTCTACACAAGAAAACCCTAAGGGAAAATCCCATAAAAGAAAACCTCAGTCGGCCTTCCCCTCTAACAACCCATCCATGGGTACCAGTTTTCCCATAAGGGCATCCAAACAACACCATGACACATAATAATCCTCAAAATTAGACTATGATTGGAACTAATTACACAATAAATATCTATACCACTTAAGAATTCTTTAGAGTCTCTCATAATCATCTCATTGTCTCAATTGCATTGATCCATAACTTCCATATCATGGTGTCAACATGGATCAAAGGCTTTTAGAGGTATAGTCGTCAAAACCAAGAGATGAATCTAAACATCTCTAACCTCAAGAAACTAGTCAAAATATATATAAAAAAATATCCTATAATATACCACTCTATCCTTCCTTCTAGAATCTATGAAAATAACCTCAAACATATCATCATACCACATTCAAGCCCGGGTTTTCAGTGAGTTCACAACCCTCACCCATGCCTCATAGCTCACAACCCAACGCATAGGAGGATTTTAAAACCAAACCTTAAGAAAATCCTAAAACAAAACTATCACCATTCAAAACACCCTCTAGATATATTCTAAATGTAAAATGTATTCTATCATAATAATCTACATGGAAAATATCATAGAATGGACTACTCACAAGTCTCATTCTGACACCAGAGATAAAAACTTATAGAAAGGACAAAATTAAGAAATACATATGGTGTGTAATTGGGGTACATGGTGTGAAACCACAAAGGTCATCCATGACCATGTGCCTCAATTCACTCAGTGTGGACAATTCCAAAGTACATGGTGTGTGACTCTCGATACACTACATGTATCCCCACATGGGTACCATCCCTTGTACCTCACCCCCACTATATTTGTACACCAGCAGATTACATGAAATCTACCACCCGTACACGGTGTGTAACCCTAATAGGGTCCTCATACATGTAACAAGACATGTACCTCCACATGGGGTCATACTAATAAAATTACACGACCACTAGTAATGAACCCCAAAATGTTTTTGGTTGTGCACCCTACTTGGCCATGTGCCCCTAGAACACCCTGAATTAGCACTACATGGATTGTACTTCCAGTTTACATTGTATAGTCCAATAAACATCATCATCCCAAAATATGAACTCTCATCATGTATTCTTTGAACCAAATGTCATGTACATGAGTTTTCCCGAACAAAAAATCCTCAAAATAGCCGTAAACCCCTATTTCTCACTGATTAAACTTAAATCAAACCATTAGGGGTCCCATAATAACAAAAAAAACTAAGATATAGGGATTTAAGGTGAAAAACTAAAATATTTCCTACCTCTAGATGAAAACTATTGATGCTTCACACTAAATCCTCTACCTGTAGCCATCACACTTTGATTCAAGCCTTAGAAAACCCCTCAATGGTGCTTCTACCCTTCCCATCTTCCTCTTCTCTCCCTCCACCTTTCTCGGCCATGTGACACAATATTCAAAATACGTTCACACAGGAATCTAAAGGATAGAAAGGATAAATAAAAAGGAAAAATGTGAAGAAAAAATAAAAAAATAAAAAAGGGGATCGGGCTAAGCCCTAGTTCCTGATGCAAGGTTATGTCATGCATTGTAAAACCCACATTCCAAAATCAACCATAAAAACGGAATCTCAATATAAAGATCTGTACAAATGATAAAATTGAACAAAAAATCATGAGAAAATTTATATAACATTAATTAAATATTAAATATTCCCCAAAAATTTGAACAACTCATAGTTCCACAAAACTTATATCCTAGGGTGAACACACTATTTTTGGACCAATGGAGTGGTCAAAAAAATTATCTTATATCATATTACAAGGGAATTTATAATTTTCCATCCAAAAACTCCCATTAATAAAAAGGTTCAAATTTCTTATAATTTTTACAACCTATAATGACACATATCATTAGTAAATCCCCACAAAGAAATATTCTCAGCCTCAAGATGCTTCAGTGGACAACCAGTTGCTAAGTTGTCCCCTAATAACTAGCACAGACAATGTTATGTTAATCATCAAATGATCGATGTTATATTGTCCAAAACTATCTTTAAACACAAACCGAAACTGATATGATAACCCCCACCATATGAGTATCCCTATAATAACCTCTCTTCGCAAATTGAAAACCACAAATCACGTACTATTTCCATCACTGAGCATAATAGATATATGTGGCCAAACCGATCGCACCTAAGTGACAGAACAAAAACTCAAAACAACCCATGTTCAAAAATCCACTTAAATGAGGAAAAAGACCTATAATAACATATGTTGAACTCCCTATCAGAATTAAATACTTAAATCACTCCTGAAAATCACCAGGACCCATACTCTCATAAACCATTTCCTAACGAATCTAGGCTAATGTTCCTAAAAGAGCTAACCATACTCCACAAGCAGGTTAGTTCCAACAAAATAGAGCACCCTCAAAAGTAATATTCTTAAAATAGGGAATATACATCACTAAATCATCAATCCATACACTTAAGAATCAAACCAAATACACAATCATCCGAACACACTCTCACCACACAACCCAATCCAAAAAATAAGATGATCATGTTCAGGGTTCCAACCAGACCTACCCTTTCAAACTATCCATGATGTAGGGAACAGCCATGGTGATCCACTTCTAAAACACCTATAATCCTCTTTCCTAAGCACATCTAGTTGATAGTAGACCTCAATGAACCCACCAAGGAAGAACAACCATTCCCACCCAAGCTATCAGTGATAGCTTTCACATATGCCCCACAGCATGAACCAATATATAGTACACGGAAATAACATGACCGTCCCAAGAAACACAAAACTGGTACTTCATAGGAAACACCCCATCAAGGAAACTTGATCTGAAACCAAGGATCTCTTAGGAATCCTTTCCCTCATAAATCCAACAACAAGGAACTTAGATCTCATTACCAACCCACAGGGGTGTTTATGAATCTCTCAACAAAGGGAATGAAACTCCAACACCAGAAAGTATCTAACCCCAACATCCACATAAGATATCTTATGAAGAATATATACACATAAGGTTTAGTTGAATAGAATTTATCCATGTACTTATATGATAAAACAATGTATGAGAAATTTTTGACACTTTAAACAACTAAACATCTATCTTCAGAAAACAACACTGACAAGAATATATCACGTGAATCCAACATGCCTAGAATGATGGGTGAAAATTGGACTACATTCCACAAACCAAGTGCCACAACTAGAATAAAACATAAATCCCCAAACCCACATGGATCATTCTGGGTGAAATAATGAAACTGTAAATTCAAAATTCAAGAACAAAATCTCATTCTATAAAAAGTTGGACACCCTATCAGCAAAGGTGTTTATGGAACCCCAGTATGATATCCACCACATGTTCTGAAACCTCCCTAAACCACATATCTACCAACTCCCTAAATCACAAAACCAACATACCACTAATATGATTTTGTAACAAACCATCTTGGTTAGACTAGGCACGTCACCTTATTTGGCTCGCTATAGGGCCTCAAGCATGCCTCCCCGAATTCCAGAGGCTGATGAATTGTGGTTAGTGTATAACAGTTATAGTGGGGACACTATAAACTCTTTTCAGTGTGAAATGATATTAAACACAACCAAATTCATACAAAAAGAGAAATACCATAATAAAAATAAAAAATAACTAAGATAGAAACATGTTATAATAAATAGAATAATGTATACACTCAAATATACTCACAAGAATGAAAAACATACAAAAAAACTTGTTCTCCACTAAGCGAACCACATATAAAAATAAACAAACTAAAAATAAAATATGATAGGCTCAACACCCAAAACTGATTTGAATAACATATCTGGTCTCCACAATACTCAAGAAACATTATCCCAATCCTGATACTACACAAAATAAACTACTCTCAATCAAGAAACAATGGTCATTGACCCCATCCATAGTGTAACATATGCACTAACCTGAAAATAAACATCGGGTATGCATGCATAATGAGGATCATGAACAGGGGTGAGAAATAAATATTAGTAGGCCACCCCCATGGTGAACTTATCATTTTATTTCATAAAATATGTATACAAGCATGACATCCTCGACATAGATACAACTAATAACAACCAACATAATTGAAACAATTGAATAAAAATGGATTAAACAGAAAGGAAAAAATCCAATCATGGGTTCTAGTCTAACACTTGTAGTAAATCTACCCCAAATCTAGCCACTTATAGAGGATTTCTAGTATGTTGATAACCCTACCATATGACAACTAGTGTGTCAAACAGATCTAGAAAGATCTCGAAGATATATAAATGAAACTTCTAGTAATTTCATACCTCGAGGCATAATTATTAGCATCTACCCAATAAAGCCTATATACTGGGATGGGGACTTCAAATCATGATCAAACGTGCAACATATATCTACTCCAAAAATCATAGAAATCTACTTGTTCTAAAAGTCCTACAAAAAAATCGAGTTGTAAACAATGACTGTCGGTATATACTATCTTATGGGAACACCTCACAATGGATATGACATGTGTATTATCCTAGGGGATCTTGTCTACCCATGGGCCCTACGGATTCACTACCCTGGGGAACTCACTCCAGAAACCCATCACTCACTACATCCCTAGAATATAACTTCTATCTAGGGTGAATACTCAACTACTTGGGTGAACTCATCTAAATCTCTTATTATCTCCCTAATCTTGTCTAACCATAGACATATAAGGGAGGAGAGAACAATATCCAAACCCAGGACCAATGCCTAATACATGATATCCCAATAGTCTCCCCTCAAACTATATTCTTGAGAAGAAATTTCCGCAATCATCAAGTCCAAAGTCTAACTGAACATGGGACGATCCTACTCTTGAACCCAGCATCCAAATAGCTGAACTACTGGTGCTGATTAACTCTCTTCCTATAAGAACATGGACTCTCTCATCACATTGGACATCAATATGAAACAAACAGCCACTATGGTCTCTCAAAGATCCACCTCATGTCTAATCAAAAATTAGGTCACCCATGATCCTTGGGGTCACATCATTAAGTGATTTTCTATTAGGGACTCCGCTTCTACACCCAAGATCTCATGACATGCCCATCCAAATATCCTCAAATAGCCAAAATGTCACAACAAGATTAGGAGACACTATGATCAGTTCCTCTAGATCATCCAAAATTATGGGACATTCATGGTGCATAATCTACATAGACAAAAATTAGAGGCATCCAACTGAACCTTGATCAACAATTCACCCATAGTGGCATCTAAAAACAAAGCACAACAACCCGACCATTTGAACCCTTACTCATGAAAACCTCAATGAAGGACCCTTCTAGAGAACCTTAGTACAAGAAAAACATCAAGTAAAATTGCACACAATAAAACCTCTACAGGCCTTATTGACTAATAACCCTTTCATTGATACTAACTCTCCCAAAATGGAATCCATACAACACCATGCCACATGGGAATCCCCAATATTCAACTACTGAAATTACTAATCACTCAATTAGTAAATATATCACAATGAAATCATCAAGACTCCCTCTTACGCATCTCAATATCTCAAAATAAATAAACTATAACTACCATCCCATAGCATGAACACAACCAGAAGTCTTCAACAACATTGGTCTTTAAACCCAGGAGATAAACCTCAATAGTTATAACCTTGAGAAATGGGTCTCCAAAAGTAGGAGAAAACAATATCTCCTTAGAGATAACACTCAATAAAAACTTATGAAATCTATCCAGATATTCTAAAGTAGATTGCATAGGAAAATTTGATCTAGGCCGATCAACAATCTCACAACCCTCACTCGGCCCTTACAACTCTGAACCCAACCCCTAGGAGGATTTTAAAATCAAACACCAAGGAAATCCTCCTACTGAACTTTAAAATTCATAAAAACCATCCATAAGGCCTCAAAACTCCAAAAGAACCCCCTCATCGTGATCTATATGAAAAACTTCTCAGAATGGAATACTCACAAGTCTCATTCTATCACCTATGATACAAACAGGAATAATGGAACAAGGTAGGAAAAGTAAGCTAGGTATACTTGGGGTAAACGAAATGTAATCACAAAGTTCTTCCCTATACATCTGACTCAAGACTCTCGTTGTGTACTGTTAGAATATACATGATGTGTTCCTCTTAGTACTTTTAATGTAACCCCACATGGTTGTTTTCCCATGTACTTCAGCCCCACTTGATGTGTATACCATTGGTGATCATGACATGTACCACATGTATATTGTGAGTACCCCACATGGGGTACCCAGCCATGTATCTGGCCATGTACCCCCCCCCCAAAGAATTAGGACAAGCATAGTACATGACCACTTTTCATATACTCTACATAGCTTATGGTCTTGTACCCTATATAAACATATTCCCCCGACACACCCTGAATGGCCACTAAATGTCATGTACCCCCAATACATGGTGTGTAGTCTGAGAATATTATTCTTCCCCAAATAAGAAGAACACATAGGGTGTGTTCTCTAACCAAAAGTCATGAACACGGGTTTTCCCGAATGTAAGTCCTTCAAAATAGCCAAAAACACATGTTTCACCCCGATTAAGCCTAAATTGACCAACTAAGGGTCCCAAGAAACATAAAAAATGATTTAAAAACTAAAAAAACTAATCTATGGTGATTTATAGTGAAATCATAAAAATGGCCCTACCTCCAGGAAAAAATTGCTTGTAATTCATGTTGAATCCTCTACATAAAGCCACAAAACTCTAATCTGAGCCTCAAGAAAATCCCTGGTGGTACCTCCACACTTTACCTCTCCCTATTCGCTCTCTTTCCCTCTCCCAATCACATGAAACAGGATCCCCATGAGTTTTTTATGAAAATACAATGGGGATAATAGAAATAGTGAAAATTAAAAACATAAAAGGATCGAAAAAAAGAAAAACAAAAATAAAACAAAGGGGGATCGATCCTGTACCCATTGCTCGATGTTGTTTTGTGCCTCACCTAGTAAAAATTGCTCATTCAGAACAAAACCATAGATGTGGAACCACATCCTGATTCTCTATTTAAAAAATATGATACGACGAACATGAATGAATTAAGTAATATTTGATTAATTAAATATTAAATATTTTGAGAAAATTCAAAAATATTGAATTTATCCCAAACTCCTATCCAAGGTTGAAATCCATATAATGTGGAAAAAGAGTGCTCAAAAATATTATCCAAGATCATATTATAAAATAATTTACCATTGTTTTGTGAACACTCCCAATAATAAAAAGGTTAAAATTTCCCATAATTTGCACAACCCATGAAAATTCATATCATCACACTTTTCCTGGTGTAAAACCATTGCACCCATACACTTCAGTGTCATTCACCAATAAATAATAATTAAAAACAATTTGAAAAAAATCAATAATTTTGGAAGATCGTGTGACCTCTCCCGAGTCTAAGCCTCAGGTCTGTTGATAATCATCACGAGTTTAAGAGATCATATAAAAAATAGAGAAGAGATAAATAAAAATAGGGATTAGAATAATGAGAGACATGTGAATAAAAAATATGATTATTATATTACATAGATAAATAAACTAAAATAAAAAATAAACAAAAACCAAAGAGCAGCCTAATTTTAGAACATCAGAAGAACCCTTGAATGGATGGTTCTATTTTCAATCGCCCTAAGTATTCTATTTATATTCATAGTTAATTCTCAATTAGGATTAATTTTATATAAATTTTATAATAAAATCACACTAGGTCAATCTGTGTAATACTTATGACATGCTAAACTGAGGCAAAACAGGACATAAAATATTATTATTTAAATATGATTGTTATATCCTAGACATTAAATTGGAAGGTATGAATAGTATTAACTATTTTATAAAATATATAAAAATTTAATATTCAAAAAAATTGAATTGATAAATTCTTAGTAAATAATCACTCAATATTTAGTAAATTCATTTTATTATTCAAAAATAAATTTTCAATAAAAATTATTCTTATTACTTTTTATGAGAGGATAATATAATGAATTTATGAAATTTTTAGAAACTATATTTGTTAAAAAAAATATCATTTTTTCAATATTCAATTCAAAATTATCTTATAGTAAATTTTTGAAAATTTTCACAAAAGCCTGACTTTCCAATGAACAGTTAAAATACATATTGTTATTGAAAATTGTGTTTTTTAGGTTATTTACAATGTAAATTTTTATATTATATTATTTTTAAAAATCTAATTATTTTTTTTAATTTAAAATAATCCCATTATGGTTTTTAATGAATTTTATGCATGAATTTAGTATAAAAATATTTCATACTTAAAAGTGGCATTTTTCTGGAAAATGTTTTTATCAAATTTTTTCAATTCAATTTTAAATCCAATTCTTCATCTTTTGTATCTAGAATCTTAAAAAAATTAATCTATATTCGGAATAATGATGTATAAATTTTTTTAATGATTCAATTTTATTTTTGGTCAATATGAATAATAATATTATTAAATTTTTTACTATGGTAAAGGATAAATCGAGTGATTAATGTTAAGAATAAAATGATAAGGGAAAAAATAACCCTAACACTTAACTTAATTTTAATCATCTAAAAATAAAATATAAGTCTTACTGTTTCTACTTGGACATGATTTTGACCTTTATGTTGTTTATGTGAATATAGACCCAAAAATTCCATACTCTTACTTTGAATAAATATAATATTTTAAAAATAGGGATAAATAGAGTACACGTGAAATTATAAAAACTCATTAGAAATTAAAATTATATTCATATAATGGTAAATTATTTTAAATTTTTTATTAGATATTTAATTGTGTAAAATGATTATGAAACACTATCACAATGCTTGTCAAAGAAATACAAAAACCAATAAAATGATTTATAAATTCTAAAAATAATATTATTTGAGTGATATTTTTTGTTCCAAATTTTTTTCAATAAAATTTAAAAATTAGAGAGGTTTGGATTCATGGGATTAAAATTCCTTTTTTTAATCCAAATTAAATGAATAGTTTAAAATTGACATTAAAGTTACTTTATATTAAAAAATATTTTTTTATATTATATTATATTCAAAACATTTATCTTAATCGAAGTGATTAGAATAAGTTTCATAACAACAACCATGGTCTATTTGTGGTTAGTTTTTTCTTTTTTATTAATTATATTAAGCCCTTAAAATTTTAAAACATGGATATCACCATAATTGTAAAAATGGTAAACAAAGAGTTAAAACAAAAATATAATTTTAAAAATATAATCCCAACATACCCAAATTTTATTGAATGATAGTAATTAAACTCATTATCATCCTATAATTTAATATAATAAATTTTGATAAATTTGGGCCTCGAAATTACTTTATGATAATTTAATATTTTAATAAATTCCAAGATCACCTCTCCCCTCTCTTATAAAAGGGAGTCTCTTCTTCTCATTTCATTATAATCAAAAATATTTTGGTTTAAAAAAACTATCCAAATACCACCCCTTTATCCCTAAAAACATACTAGAGTAATTTTTTATCATAAAACCAACTTATTTAAGATTTAGGGGTAAACCATAATAGGTTTTTCAAAGAATTTGTAACCTTATTCACTGAGAGTTTGTCATTAATTTATTATTACACCTCTTTAAATTATAATTCTACCATGTTTATACAATATAACCAGTATCCTTCATATAATTATGTGTTTTTAGGTTAATTTCATAACATATATCCATCTCATGTTCCATCAAATTTGAAATGAAACCATCATTCATGTGTCTGACATACTATTGCCTTACAAACCAATGTCATTCATTTTTTTTCACCACATCTCATAGATATTTATAATGATGTAATTAATATTTATATATGATATTAATGACATATTTATCATTATTAAATTATGACGTATCATTTAATTTCATGCCTTTTCATTAACTAAAAAATGACAACATCGTTCATGTGTACGTGTGGATTACGACCTCCATCAAGAGATGTGATTATTTTTTCATCATCACATTACATTGATTATAAAAATAAGCATATTTAAATAAATAATATTTTATTTTTGAAATTTTGGTCATTATGGAAATATAACACAATACATATCTTATTTTCATAATGATATTTGAAAAAATGGATATGTTACACTTGCATACGTATGGCCTACCATATCTATTACTGTAATGTAGTTCATTTTTCATAACCATCATTCAAGATTTGTTTTAAAATTTTAATTTATAAATCAAAATGATTAATATTTCATGATAATTACCCTTGATATGATTGAATAATTACCCCTTTTACTATAGTAAACCTATAGAAATAATTGTTGATACATGATGGGAATATCATCAAAACATTTTATGGGAACATAAATGATTAAGTAATTGTATATAACATGATAATAATTGAAAAAGAAGAGTAACAAAATTCAAAAAAAATCCCAATAAAGTAAATAATTAAACATAATTCGATTATTCATGAATATAAGAAAAACTTATGATGAGTTAGTCTCAAGGTAAGGCACATTATTTTAAAAAACCTCTTATTAGGTTTCCCTTCAAACTCTTTTTAATCCAAGTCCATATTGTTAATATATTTTATTAATATATTTATATTTAAATAAAATAATTATATTTTATATTTTATATCTCTTTGTAATTTATTTCAAATATTTTTAAAAGTGGATATTTTTATTGAATGTTTTGAATTTATTTACAATAGACAAAAGGAATGTTCTATTGTGACTTATATTGAAATAATGAATTTTCACGACAAAATAAAAGTTCTTTATTTTTTGGATTAATTTATATACATTCATGATTTATTCAAAGAAAAAACCCTATTTCACTTCCTTATAGATATTTTATTTTTGAAAATCGATTTTGAAAAGAAAGGTTATTTCAATATTAGAAATTATTTTACAAATGGGTTTAAGGGAGTTTTTCAATGATTTATTGATAAAAGGTGAAATAATAAAATGATTTATTCACAAAATAGTACTTGATAATTATATATGAAAAATGGGAAATCCTGGTATATCTTAATGGAAGGGTTAATACCAATTATAGTTCATGAAAAATGAGTGATCTTGGTATAGATTTTACTAACAGTGATCCACATTATACCCTCTCAATGCATTCGGTATGTTCTATGTCATCAAAGGAAATAATAAGGGAGTGACTGATGAATTTTATTCTATGTATTTAATGGGGATTCATTTATTTCTAACAAGGATTTAAAATGGGTAATGAATATGTTTCTTTGTGTTTCCTAAAAGAGTTTTTAATTTATTGTTATGGGGTTTAATAGTTTTCCTTGAACAAAAGGTGTGTGTTTTTTATGTGCAAAATGATTTATTTAATATGCTAAAATAATAATTGGATAATGGTAAGTATGTCATGGGTTTTTTAGGCTTTTCACTTAACTTAGATATTTTTTCTTTTTTAAGTCTCTTTATAAACTTTTTGTACTCATCCCATGTTTCAAAATGTTTTCACAGGGTTTTAAGGGTGATTGAGGAAAATCATGAATTCACGATAAATATTGTTAAGATATAAAGTGAAAAGAAAAAAATTTCATTCCAAAGATTCTATTTTTCAAAAAATTGATACCTAATAAGAGTTTCCATTTATCATATATGGGTATGTTAAAGCATACTGAATAGGGGTGTCTACTTTAACCCCATAATGGTATAAATAAAATTGGTTTTAGATTAGGGTTTAAAAAATATTGGAGATTATGGTTTTTTCTTGTGAGGTTAACTTAAGTGGTATGTATAACATCATGGGTTTAATATTTTAAGGCTGATGAAAAATTCAAAGGATTTGGAACCCCTTTTGAGGTGTTAAGTGATGGGATTTTACCATGATTAAAGAGACATTAGGAGAAATTTTATTGCATTAATATATACAACTTTTAGGTTTAATGTGATGTATTTTTTTGGAATAATATTGTAGAATTTTTTTGGTTTAAGTGGAATGGTATGAGATAACCTTTGAAATTTAAAAATTCTTTAATTTTGATGTTATTAATGTTATTTTTGACGATTTCAAGGTTAAAGTGTTATATAATTTTTATGGGTATTTATTTTTAATGAATAAATTCATTTTAACATGATATAATTAATTTCATGTTTTAATTATGTTATTCTCTACATATTAAATATTTTTTGTCAATAAAAAAAGTAAAATAATCTCACACAAGCTTTTTATCCCTTCTAGATGATTTAATCTTCTCTATCCTGATGAATGTTTGCTGAAATGAATTTGAAATATTTTTTAAAATGTAAATAAACTTTTGTAAACTATTTGATATATCAAATACCTTTTCATTTCTACAAAATTTATATAGATCATATAATCCCTTTTACTAGATTTAAAAATCTCAACTCATCCATCTCATTCGATAAGGGAAGTACCACCAATGATTTTACAATTTCCTTTATAAAGATATGGACTGCACACTAGAAGGTAAAAGAGATATTAACATGATTAAGGAATAATTTGATGTCAAGATTAAGGTATGAATTATTTTATTATGATCTAATTTTGAATTGTAATTATGTTTATATTGAAAAATCATAAGGACATATTTCATAACATTGAATAAGACAAAAAAGCACAGTTAAAGGTTTATGAATGAAGTTGAATGAAGGATGTTTTTATCCATAATATTCTTATATATTCTATATATTATTAGAATTATGAAATATTTTATAGTATATTATTTTCAAAATTGGTAAAAATAACTTATATGAAATGGATACCTTTTAAAAGTGGTGTAGTGAAAAAGTGATAATTTTTTCAGACACTCATTTCAAGACACATGATAAAGTAATAAATAATCCAATGGGATAAAATTTGGTTGATGTTAATGAAATGATAGTCAATTATGATTATTTTATTTTGTAGAAAAATGAACTATATAGAAAACCTTAGAGGCTAAAATGTAATTTTATGATTAATTATTTTTTTTATGATGTTTATAATATTTTTTAATATTTTATACCAATTGTGTTAATATTGTTTTAGTACAAGGAAACCCTATAGGTTGGGAGAAAACCCACCACATTGGGTAATGTTTTTAGGCTTGAACTATTGATATATTAAGACTGATTGATGTTATTTCAAGATAAATGTAGGAAGAGTAAGTGTAAAAATAATTCTAATCATTTAGTTTCAATCTCAATCGTGAATATTTTAATGAATTTTAAGGATATTTATTTACAAAATTATTAGATTTAATTTTGGTATTAAAATTTTATTTTTGAGATTAATGAATTATTTAATTGCATAAAATTTTATTCATTATTTGAATTATTACACCTCGAAACCACACTTCCAGGTTCAACACATATAAATGCTATGAATTATTTCATAAAATAAAATGAAAAAATATACAAAATTAAATAAATTCCAACAAATTTTCTAGTCAAGGTTTTGGAGAATTAGATACATTCCTTTCAACTTAAAAAACTAAAAAAATGAAATTAGATAAAAACATACTTCGTGTCTGCGGCCTTCTCCAAGAAATTCTACTAAACCTATGAAAATAAATTTTAAACATAAGGTGAGCATTAATTTTCACACTAAGGGGTTTTAAAAATACGCAATCATAAATATTTACTATAAAAATTATTTAAATATTTTTATATCAAATATATTTTATATATAAATAAAAATAATTTTCTAAATAATTCAATAAAGTACTTATCATTTATTTCAAACTATTCATTGAAAATTATATTGGGCATATCCTTGAATGTTTTTTGAAAATATTAATACATTTATGTATTATAAGAATACACAAAAGATATTGTAAATCCCCTAATTCCAAATAGAAATGTCACTTGTAGGACAGAGCCCCCTTGAGGTAGTGGGTTCACTCCCCACTTCATTATGTTTCCTTGACATGCAATTGCCAAATTCATTTTTTATGAAAAAAAATTCTGAAGATATGTATTTCTCATAAATAACCCATTGAAACCTTTCAAAACTCTATACTTTAACGATGTTTAGATATGAAACTAATTTTATACATGAAACACTTTATCATAACAAATATTTTCATAAAACATTTTAAAGCTTTGTGAAATACATGTACTTAATTATATCGGAAGCATGCCTTAAAATATAAATTGAGATCAAGAGTTTATTGAAAATTCATTGAATGTTGATGTTATGCATAACGCAAGGCCATGAGTATATCAATATGTGACATCCAATAAGTTTAATTAACATAATAATATATTTAGTATTTTATATGCACTCTTTTAGAGATAAAACTTGTACATATAGTAATGTTTAAAAGATATCATAATAGTTATCATTATTATTTTATTTATTTTGAATAGAAGATTAATTTATAAATTGAAAACACAATTACTTCAGTAATAATAATATTTCATGAACATAAAATAATTATCATCCAGAAATAAGAATATAAATCCTTGGCCTCAAAAAAATTTGTAAGTCTTAAAATCATAAGATGATTTTATATATAAAAAAATGACATCATTTCAAATTAAATAATAAAAAAATCAAACACATATTATAAAAAATATATATATTTGATACATATATAGCATATACTAGAATAGTAAATTTTTATTTAAACAAAACATTGATAAAAAATATAGTTCCTTACATAATTAGAAACATGAAATTTGAAAGAACTCAAAATCGATAATAATAGGAATATATTTATATAAAAAAACATGAAATTTGAAATCAATAAATGGATATATATATATATATATATATATATTGTAAGAACCCGGATCTTCGTTTTTAGTTATGTCTTTCTTTTTCCTGAAGTTTTTGAGAAAAGAGGAGTTTCTGGAAATTTTTGAAGTACACGCCGTGTACTCCCTTGCCGCGCCAGGCCATGTGCTGGCCATGTACGGGCCACACACATGGTGTGTAGGGGTAAAGTGGAGGCTACCTAAAGCAGAGTAAGGAAAAGTAGAGTACACGCTGTGTACTCAATAAGTACACACCATGTATTTTCTTTTATTTCATTTAACGGATCGGGGTCGCGCCTAAGCAACAGAATTGACTTCTTCTCCAGCGCCTTCGACCGAGAGCGACCCGTATGGGTGCGGATATTATCCGAGCCCCCGAGCCTCCATCCGTTCTCTAAATCGATCGTCGTCGATTGCGTTGGAACCGCAGCAGTGACTTCTTCCTTCTGCTAGAGCTTTGTTTTCCAATTCCTCCTCTTTATTAAGTTATCATGGGTAAAAAAATTTGCAAGTTTTTGTTGATCTATGTCATTCTAAGGAGAATCAAGCCTCGTGGTTCAAGTATATTGATCTCCTAGGATCGAGGTAGGTGGTTTGTTCCTTACCTTTCGATGTCTTTGAGTTTTATGTGAAAATTCCACCAATACCCGTGAACGGGGTATTGCGTGTTTACCTTTTTTTCCCTTGTGGTTATTCCTTCCTTGCTTTCATGCTTGTATAGAGATAAATTGATCATGATTGTGGATAATTTTCTTGCTTGGATGATTTTCCCATGCTTTGTTCTTGTTACGACCGTTGGGTCTTGTTAGCCTTTGGTCATTGTACCTGTTTTCATTCCTTGTGATCGTAGGATGGAATGATGTTGTTAAAATACTTGTTGCTCTATAGACTATTTAGCCAAGTAACTCTATGGGTGTACTTTGGTTATCCAAGTAGCTCTATAAGTGTACTCTGGCCTTATATCATTAATATGCACTAACTGGAACAGGATCGTGAGAACCCGATGCTATAGACTATAAGGGATAGACCGAGTGAGCTTCCCAGAGAGTCTTAGATATTATAAACTATACGGGGATAGACTGAGTGAGCTTCCTCAGAGAGTCTTGGACATTATATACTATAGGGGATAGACCGAGTGAGCTTCCCAGAGAGTCTTAGTTACTATACAATATAGGAGGGTAGACCGAGTGAGCTTCCTCCGAGAGTCTTTACCTTGTTTGAATGTCTTTAGAACCTTCCCAGGCTAGAGGAGGAATTGATCGAGTGAGCTTTCTCAGAGAGTATGTGGTATACCTGAGTCTATAAGAGAATTGACCAAGTGAGCTTCCTCAGAGAGTCTCTAGACCTTGGTGCCAAAAGGGTTAGACCGCATTATCTCCCCCAAAGAGTCCCTGACTACCCTAGAATATAAGGGGAATTGACTGAGTGAGCTTCCCCAAAGAGTCTTATAAATCCATACGACCAAACCAGAGGGGTTAGGCTGAGTGAACTACCTAGAGAGTTGTAGTACTTCTTGGATAGGACCAGAGGGGATGGCTGTGAGTACTTCCTAGAGGGTTTCCTGTTTGTGTTAGCTATTTATTCATTGTTGCTTGTTGTTCCATGGATTGATCACTATTGTATGTCATCCTGTTTACTGCTTACTGATTACTGCATGTTGTTGCTGCTACTGTTTACTGCTTATTGTACTATTACCTACCATATACTCACTGACTATTAGGCACAGATCGTCGGGTGGTTGCCTACTCGAATTTAGTCTCACACCCTTTTTGGGTCATGCTTTTAGGCCCAAACAGACAATGTTGTTACAGGTATAGACAAGGGCAAGTGCCCTTCGACTTCTGGTACTTGATTGCTTGGAGAAGGAGAGCATGGGACCAAGCTTGGGCTTGCGATGCTAAGGAGATGTTTAATTTATTTTTTACTTGTTTTGGTACTATTGTATTTTTCAGCATTGTGACTTGTTTGGATGCTTTCCTAGATATGTATCATGAATCATTTCATATATATACATATGTGCTCCATTTGTTTGCTGATTTAGTCTTCTGCTGTTTATTATTGTTCATTATTTACTGCTTCTGCTATTGCATGTTTATTGACTTTCGATGTGTACTCTTCCAATGAGGGTATAGTTTCCCCACTATCACACCCATGGCCCTCGCTGCTAGTCGGCAGCCTCTGGCGTTTGGGGAAATGTACTTCATACCCTTATATCTTTCTCTATGGAATGAAAAATGATTTTATCTTTTTTATTTACACATAGTTATAAGGATTTTATAGCCATAACATATATTATACAATGAGATAATATTTATTTAAACATTTAAATACTTATCTGTGGACCTAAGTAGATAATCTGGGATCTCAAAAGAGTGATAGAAATAAGCTTATAGTGCAGGCCAAGTAAACAGATTTTTAATATAGAAAATTAACATAGAATATATAATATATATAGTCATTCATTTACTAAAATAGATTCAACTGAAGAAATAAAAATAGAAATTTTGATAAATTAAATATAGAATAATAATAACATGGACATTTGAACATACAACTATGGACAAAAACAAAATTATGATGTTCTTAATCCCAAAGTAAAGAAATATATTGAATGGACCACGACTAACTGGTCACATTGATCGAAGAAAATGATAAACATCTAAATTAAACTTAAAGGGGTTTCAGACACCTCAAAATAGAAACAAACAACACCTGTCTCTCATAAGATTATAAGAAGAACAATATCAAGACATCCACGTTGACAACTAAAACCCTAACCGTTATTGAAACTGATCAACATCACTCGGATCTCACTCACTGGTGGTTAGTCTCCATTCCCAATGAAGACATAATAGAGAACATACCTAGTTCCACACTTGGCTTCAACCCATCTGGCAGTTGAACCCCTCTGTGCGAAGACCTCTATCACTCTCGGATGATCTATTCTAAACTAAATTCCTTCTTGGGCTCCTATAAACCCTGAAACCCCTTTCTCTTTTGGGTCTATTGACACCCTAATTTCCCTTATCTCGATTTCTTTATTATCAATTTCTCTTTTTATTTTTTAATCGATTTATAATTTTATATATTCATTTTTATTTTATTCTATTATTATTTCATTTCATTTTTTTACAAATATGAATTTTGATTTAAAAAAATTACTTGCATAATTTCAACATTAAATCTGTTATAATTTAATATTTTTATAAAATCCTAATTCGTATATTTGTAAAAAAAAATTATAATAGTTATTTATTTTAATAAAAACTTATAATTAAAAATTAATAATTATAATTACATATAAATATATATATATATATATATATATCATATTTTAAAAAGTCAAAATTTATAAAAAAAAATTAATTATATTCTATATATGAATGTAATTATTCATTATTTCATATTTTAAAACATTAATAATTAATATCACCGTTAGTATATTAATTAGATTCATTTATTAAATTTAATATTAAAATATGAATATTTATATTGAATATACTCATAATTTAGAACTAGCACAATTTAGTATTTTAATATATTTATAAATCAAGATAAATATATTATTCATTGTATTTATGATAAATATTATCTTTAAAATTTTGAAATATATTTGTTTAAAATATTTTACTCAATAAACTTTCGATAAAAATAAATTTTATTATTAAAATTATTTTTATTATTATTATTATTTTATATAAGAAATCAAAATATATATAATAATATAAAACAATCTTTATTCTTAGAATATTAATTTTAAATTAAAATAAAAACATTACATTTGAAATACTATTAAGTATTATATAATTTAAAATATTAAAATTAACTTATAATTTAATTATTTAAAATATATAATTTCAATTATTATTTTCCATAATTTATTATATGTAAAATAATAAAACAAGTCACTCTGATGTTACATTTTTCTCTCCTTAAAATAATTGAATCCTCACAATTCATTCATCGGGCTTAAGAAAATTTTGAATTTCTATTTTCAGAATTACCAAAAACTAAAAATACTAAACTTATATACTCTACACTAAGATAAAAAAAATATAATCTTCAGAGCTCTCTATACTATTTCTCTAATACCAATTATAACACCCAAAACTTGAGCTTCAGGGTTCAATACATATAAATGTTTTGTTTTTTTTTCATAAAAGAAACAGAACAAACACAAAAAAAATTAATACATTACATTAACTTTTTAGCTCTAGTTTATTTATAATTAGATACATTCCTTTCTTATTAAAAAAACTGTACAAAATAAAATTAAATAAACAAAAAAGACATCGCGCGCACTGCCTTCTCAAAGAAATTCTTCTCAACCTGTAAAAATAAATTTTAAATATTCGGTGAACATTAATTTTTTGAGTAAGCGGTTTTCAAAAAGGTAAGCATAAATATTTATTTTAAAATTTCTTTAAATTATTTTATATAAAACATATTTGATATATATATATATAAATTATTTTTGAAATAATTCAATAAAATACTTATCATTTATTTAAAAATTATTCTTTCATAACTCTTTGGACTTCTCCTTCAATATATTTTGAAAATATTAATACATTTATGGATTATAAAAATTCTCATATGATCTTATAAAACCCCTGAGGCCACTTAGTAATGTCACATGTATGATGGATTCCCCTTGAGGTAGTGGGTTCAATCCCCACTCTTTTATGTTTCCTTAACATACAAGTGAATGTTTTAATTTTTATAAAAACATTTTTCTAAAGATCCTTTTTCACATAAATATCCCATTAAAATCAGTCAAAACTTTTTACGTGAACTATTTTAAGGGATGAAAATAATTTTATACAAACAACACTTTATCACAAATAATTTTTTCATAAATCATATTAATTAAAAATAAGTCCATGTAATTAATTATTTCTGAAGCATGACTTAAAATATAAATTGAGATCAATAGTTTATTACCAATGAATGGAATTTCAATGTCATTAATAATTCATTTCCATGACTATATGTAGATATGACAACCAATAATTTCAATTAACAATAGAATATGCTTATTTTTCGATCATTACTCTTTTAGAGATGAAACTTGATCATATAGTAATGCTTAAAATATATTATTATAATTATTGTTATTATTTTATTGATTTTTCATACAGAATTAATTTTTAAATTCAAAATTTAATTTCTTTAGTAATAAAAATATTTCAAGAACATGAAATTATTCTTATCGAGAAATAAGAATATAAATCCTTGTTCATTAAATAAAATTTCATCATCCTTAAAATCATAAGATGATTTTATATATATATATATAAAATTCCTTCCTTTCAAATTATAGCATACAATAATCCAACCCATATAATTAAAAAGTAAATATATAATAAATATATAACACATTCAAGTAGAATAAATTCTTATTTAAACCAATCTTTGATAAAAATAAATATAGTTCCTTACTTGGTTATAAGCTTGAAATTATAAAGAAATTAAAATTAATAATAATAGTTATAGATGTATCTAATATAAAATGGAAATTTTAATTCAATAAATGCATATATATATATATATATATGTGTGTGTGTGTGTGTGTGTGTAACTCCGAATTTTATAAAATAGAAACTTTTCCCTTCAATGATTTGCAGACAAGAAAAAAACAATATGTTGATTTGGACCCTCGTCTCTTTCTCTCCGGGATGCAAAATGATATTACAGTTTTCATTTTAACAAAGGTATAAGGATTTTATAACCATAAATACTATTGTAAAATGATATGATATTAATTCAAAAAACTAAATCCTTATCAGCATACCTATGTAGATTTTCAGGGATATCAAAACACTAACTGAAATAATTTTTTAGAGAAACCTGGGTAATGAAATGTTTGAGAAAAAAAATTAACAAAGAATTTATAATTTATATAATCATTCATTCGCTAAAATATATTCATCAGGAGAAAGAAAAACATAATGTTGACAGATTCAATATAAAATAATTATAATAGTAATATTCAAACCGACAACTTCAAAACAAAAAAAAATCATGTTGTTTATAATCTAAAAGCAAAGAAAAATATTAATAGGATCACGATTAACTGGTAACATTGATTGAAGAAAAAAAGTAACATCCATGTTAAACCAAAATGGGGTTTTAAACACCTTAAAATAGAAATAGACAACACTAACCACTCTATATCAGAAGAAGAATATTATCATGCGAATCTTGTTGACAACTGAGACCCAAACAATGACTAAACCCACATGAAGTAGTTCAGATCTCGCTCACCAGTAGCCGGTCTCCATTCTAGATGAAGGTATACTGAGGTATGAACCTAGTTCCATGCTCGGTTTCAACCCATACCAATGGAAAACCCTTTGTGGGAATACCTCCATCGCTCTTGGATTAGCTCATTCGAATTGAAGCCCTAATCGGGCTCTAATTAAACCCAGACCCCCATTCTCTCTATGGGTTGATGCACACCCTGATTTCTCATACTGAGTTTCTTTATTGTCATTTTCTCTTCTTTTTTAAATCCCTTTACCGTTTTTTAAGCCATTTTAATTTTATTCTATTACTACTTCATTTCGTTTCTTTTAACTCATATAAAATTTGAATTAACTAATAATATTATATACATAATTTTAACCTTAAAACAGTTATAATTTCATATGTCTATATAATAATAATTTATAGTTTTATAAAAAAACTATAATAGTCTTATAATATAATCATTATTTATAATTAAGAACTAATAGTTATAATTTCATATATATATATATATATCATATTTTCCAAAATAAAAATTTATAAAAACAATTTATTTATATTTTTAAATGAATATAATTATTTATAATTTCAGATTTTAAAACTTTAATAATTAATATCATAGTTATTATATTTATTATATTCATTAATTAAATCTAATTTTAAAAAATGAATATTTATATTGAATATACTCATTATTCATAACTAGCATAATTAAATATTTTAATATATTTATAAATAAAAATAAATACAATACTTATTATTTATATGAAATATATTATATTTAAAATTTACAAATTTATTTATTTAAAATATTTTATTAAATAACCTTTTGATAAAAATAAATTTTATTAATCAAAATTTTTATTTATTATTTTTTCAATATAAAAAATCAAATAAATATTTTACTATAAAACAATATTTTTTCATATAATATTAATTTTAAATTAAAATAAAATATAAAAATTTGAATTATAATTTAAGTATTATATAATTTTAAATATATAAATATACTTATAATCAAGTTAATTAAAACACTTAATTCCAATTATTGTTTTTCATAATTTAGTTTATATAAAATTATAAAACAATTCATTGGGATGTTACAATAATTATCTTAACTCGTATTAACAATTTAATTTTTGGTTAATATCTAAATAAAGGAGAAATTTATTGTTATCCTTTTTTGGATTATGTGATCTATTAGAAGTTTATTTTCATTCTTCATGAATAAAAAAATTTATCTTGAAAAGTCATCATTTCGAGAAAATTGTGGATTTGATGTGGAAATTGATTAAAGGGTGAAATCATACATATCAGGGAAGTATATTTCCTTATGTTCTTAGTAAAGATGGAAAAGAAATTAATAAACTCAAGGAAAAGGATCTTAAAACAAAAAATTTAACTTATTGACTTTATTCCCGATGAATAGTTGGTATTTTTAAATCATCTTTGGTTTATGGCTTTCTAATCATTAACTTTCTCATGGTCATTTACTTTTTGTAATCAATTATCTCTATCAAATATAAATAATTTATTAGATGTGATTTTCCCCTCCATGTCCATATTTAATCCTCCTACTAAATTTTTTCTATATGGAGACCCAGTTATATATTATTGCATATATCCATAATCTTTACTTTCCCTCCTTTTAAGAGGATGTTTTATTAACCCTATTTATGATGTCTGATTTTGAAAAATGAATTTTCAATTGCAATAAAATTGATTCTAGATACCTAGTTAAAGTTTTGATGATTCTATTTTTAAAATGGAAAAAAAATAACACCCTGATATTTTAAACAAAGAAAACTATGTTTTCTAGTGTTTATGACATGCAACACCGAGCTAAAACAAACTGTGGAATTATATTATTATAATATGACCATTATAACTAATCAATTAAAATGGAAGGTATGAATAATATTAACTATTTTATTAAAAGTTTATAATTCTTCTACTCCGTAAAAAATTAATGATCAATTCTTAGTAAAAATCACTCAATATTTAGTAAATTCATTTTATTCTTCAAGAATATATTTTCAAAAAAAATTATTTTATTGGTTTTTGTAAGTGGATAATATATTTAATTTATGATACTTTTAGATATCTTATTTGGTAAAATAATATCATTTTTTAAATAATAAATTGAAAATTATCTTAGAGTGAATTTATATGAATTTTCTAGAAATAATGATTTTTAATGAATATTGACAAATACTAATTTTTATTCGAAATTGTATTTTATTTTTGAGTATTTACTGAGATAAATTTTATTTTGATTTTATTTTAAAATTTTATTAATTCATCCTGATTTAAAATAATCCAATTATTGTTTTTTAAATTAATTTTATACTTAAATTTAGCATAAAAACATTTAATACATATAATGGGCAATTTTCTAAAACAATGTTTTTCATCATGTTTTTTCAGTTTGATTTCAAATTAAATTCTATTATTTTATGTTATGGATCATAAAAAATAGATTCCATATTTGGAATCAAGAGATTAAAAATTGGGTAAATATGTCCCTTTTATTTTTGTTCAACATGAATAGTAACTTTAGTAATTTTTGCCACGATAAGGGGTAAATTCGGTAATTAAATATAAAAAAATTATAAGGACTAAATAAGGACCCTAATACTCGCCTTAATTTTATTGGATGATTATAACTCATCCATAATCATAAAAATTTTAATATTTGGATTTTTTTCCTTTTGAATATTATTTTGACCGCTATAATATTTAAGTAAAAGTAAAGACAAAAATATCACACTCCTTCTTTTAATAACTATATTATTTTTAATATAGGGATAAATAGAAAATATATTTGATTATAAATATTCAATTGAAAGATAAAATATTCTTTATTACGATAAATTAGTTTTAATTTTTAGTTAGAAATATATTCCTTAAATGATTATACAACACTGGCAGAGTGCTTGTGCAAGTGGTAAAAAAAAAGAAATAAAATGATTTTGAAAACTATACAAAATATTATTTGATTTATATATGTTATAAAAATTTGCCGATTCAAATAAAATATTAGATATGTTCTGATTCAATAGATTCAAATTCCATTTTTGTATTATAGTTTTAAAAGTAAAATAAAATGAATACTTCCTAAATCAAAATTTGTGTTATATTATAATAAATAATTAGTTATTAAAAGATATTAAATAACAAAAAACTTATCCTAAGACAAATGAATTGTATAAGGTTAAAAATAGAAACCATGGTCCATTTTTTGGGCCTTTTTTTATTCTATAGTAATTATATCAAACCCATAAAAGTATAAAATGTTGATATCACCATATTTTTCAAAAGGGTTAATGAAGGGGTAAAACAAAAAGATAGGGTTAAATATGTGATTCATATGTAAGAACCTATGTTACGAACTGGGTAGGTTTTATGGGGGGTGTTAAATTTTTAGCAATTACTAGATAAAACAAATTTAAAACATAGTTTCTAAATGAAGTTATAAAAAATGACGCTTTAAAAGTGATGTTATCAGTCTTGGGTAAAGGCTCAATGAGTTTTCTAGGTGGTTCGAAGGGTTTCAAGGGAATCGGACTAGGAAGGGTAGGTTTTTAAGAATCTGTTGAGGGTGCATATTTTAGCACGGTCTGCCAAACTATGTGTTCTGTAGCAAGTAACAATGTATTCTATTTCTAGGGGATAGATTCTTCTACACAACATGTACATATTTAAGCTAATCGTGCAGGACAAGCTGTGCAAATGGGGTTTCTTAAACAGAGGGGTGTTGCATGGTTGGCACACGTTTTTCCAAGCCGTATGGATTAACCGTGCCTGACACCTAGTTTTTAGAAATTTCATTATATTAAATTAAATTAAAATATAATTTAAACACTCTAACCCTCATTTCTCTCCCCCATATGTGACACGATCCCCCCTTGAGATCTCCCTCTCACGCACGACAGACCCCTTCCAACTCCCTCTCCATCGGCCAGATCATGGTGTTTCCTTCATGATCTGTCATCAGATCCTTGAGGTAAAGTATTATCCCTTGTTCTCCTCCATCTCTTCAGCTCTTTTTGGTTCTTTTTTCGTCGAATTTCATTTCGATAAACCCCTAGAATTTGGCTAATGTCAATTTTTTGTTTTTATTCTGGTTCTTGGTTGTGTAAAGGGTGTATCAGGACCAATTGGTTTGTGTTTCGACAACCACCACTAAAGGTGAGGTAGTTTGGGATATTATGGTCCACTAGTATCATTTGGGGTATGTTTCTAAACCCCTAATTTTGTTTCTCACCTGTTGTTTAAGTTTTAGTGGTGTTTATGAGACCCAAGGGTTTTGTTGTAGATATTTTCTCTCAATTTCTATGTGTGTGCATGCTTTCTTCCCCTTGTATGAATATGTATAGATATATATATCTTCCATGTGTGTGTTACCTCATGGAAGAGGGAACATGTGAATCAGTTTAACTATATATATGTAGAAGTGCGTGCATGCGAGCAGGTTTTCTCTTGAGTTATAAAGCTTGGATGAGCTATCTTTTGCGGTAGGGTCCTTAACCTAGCCCTTTAATTTAAAATTACTGTATTTTCTTATTTAATAACTTTTATAAATTAGATTTAAATTTTTGAATGAACGTCTTATGTGAAATAAAAAAAATTTAAGAACTAAGCCTGTGTTATATAATAAAACATATCAATTGAGGTACGATGACTTCAACATAAAAGCGTAATAAGTAAATTTTCATGTTTCCTTTTCCTGATGTTATGTGACTTTCTTATTATTTCTTTGTTAGAGGAATCTGTTTAAATTAAAGGATTATGGGTGTCTTATCTAGAAGATGTCCTGCCTTTTTTACAAGATGAAGCACTTGGGTTAAGTGGTTCTAATGAGCTAGAGTGTGATGAATGTGTGGGAAAGCCTATGTGGTTTGCTTGTGGGTGATTGATTAATTGAGTGGGAATACTCAACAGGTTGTCTTGTATTGTTTAAAAGGTAAGTTAAACAGCAAGGGGTAATGAGGGGGTATACACATTACATGCCTAGAATGGTAAGGGGATAAAAGAGTGGGTAGACTCATAAGATATATTTGAATATGAAATGTCAACATGAGAGAGTATGATCATTGGTTTACATGTGACATTTTCAATTATGAAATGGCGTTATATGGGTAGGTATACCCATATGGATTATTTAAATGGAATGGAACACATGAGTGGTGTACTAATGATGTCTGTGATGTATGTGAGTGGGTGTACTCACTATGTGATTTTTGATGGTTATAAGGGTGGGTATACGCTTATGGTTGTTTTTAAAGCCTTTTTTGGAATTATGATGGATGGGTGGGTAAATTGATGAAATATATGAAATGGTAAATTGTTGAATGGTTTATATTAGTGGGTATACTCATATATAATTAATGGAATGGTTTATATGATTTGGTATACTCAAATGTTTTTTTATAAATGGTTTGAAATGAATGATAAATGACATGGACTTCTCTCAATGGCTCTGAAACACGGCAGTTAACGCCTTGGGTTTATTATTCCCTTTTGTCCTTGATTATATGGGATCTCTTAGGCTTTTCTATCCTGTGGATACCGCTTTCTTAGGCTAACATAAGACATGTGCTGATGATATTCTTTTAGAACCCCAATTAGTGCCGAGACCTAGTTTCCACTAGGATTCCCATGGGACTCAATGTTGATTCCTTGTACAAGTTCCTTGGATCTGGACCTTCATGGTATAGAATTCTTATATGGATTCCATGGAAAATTTCCATTGATATGGCACTTTGAGGTCTACATTTCTTTATATGACATGCATGTGAGGTTTGTGATATGCTCAAATATACGTCTTGGTCATGGTAAATTGTGATATGTGGTTATATGGAAAGGTCATGATGGTATGACATTTTTGGATGAATGCTAAGGTCGTGTTATTTATTTATGCATTTCTTATAACTGCCTTGTTGTAGGAGCTTGATTATCTTGTGTAAGAAGCCTTGAGGATCTATTTTATTATTAATTCGTGTAGTTTACATGCCATGTGAATTGTTATTCATATTTATGGCTTTAGTGTTTATCTGTACAGTACCTATTTGCATATTGCACATATTGTTTTGGGTGTGACAACTTGGGTGTCGGACTACTGAGATGTTATCTCAAACCCTGCTCAGGTACCATTGGAGCCCTAGTAGATTCTTCTTTTTTGAAGGGATATGGATCTATTATTGAGATGTTTTCACTTGTACCTGGGAGTTTTTAGAAAAGGACCGAGCTGAAGCTCAGGATTCTCATTGTGATTTCCTTTGGGATTTTTTTGTCTTCTATTCATTCTGGTACTGAAATGTGAATCATTATCTATTTTTTACTTCTTTCGAATATTGTATCATCATTGGTATGCATGCATTGTATAAACCAACATTGAATATTTCCTATATTCCATTAATATTAAAAAAATTCTACTGCATTAATTATTTATTTATATTGCTTCGGTTTTTTGTTGGATTTTTGCTATCCATTACTACTGTGCACTCTGAATATGAAGGTATAGTCTCCCCACTGACTACCTTTAAACCCTCACTACTAGTCAGCAGCCTTTTTCATATGGGGATACTTGCTTGAGGTCATGTGGTGACAAGTCTGGCTACTGGTTTAGTGGTCCATCGGGCTGGGACATTACAAAGTGGTATGAGAGGTTCTTTTTCTTTTGTCTTTCTATTTTCAGCTGGTAGAAAAGAGGCTAATAATTTTTTTTCACTTGGTAGATAGTCATTCTTGGTAATGATCACCCTGAGTACAGGAAATAACCAAGTGGCCATGGCTGGGTATTTTTGTTATAATATTTTTCCTTGTCTTATGGATTTATGGAATTTTGGTAAATTTTAAAATTTTCAGAATGGCATGGAAGTGACATGATATGCATTATATTATTCACTGATAAATTCAAAAACCATTCATATAGCATTCCATGTAGTTGTATTAGTGTGATGACTAATAATTTTAGTCGTGTGCCTTAGGTGTAATGTCATATTTTTAATTTTCATTAGAATACCTTCTTGTATTACATTCTTAGATATTATATTACATGTTGAAAATTTTTTATCATTATTTTCTATTATTTCATGCTTCCATGTTATGGAATGGTCTGTGTTACTTATTTGTATAACATCATAAGGGTGTTTTAATATGTAAATGGTCGCATGTGATGAATTTTTTGGTTGTGGTTACAATGGGTTCTAGTTTCAGTAATAAGGTGTATTGAGGCCTTATAACTGAGAAGAGGGTAACCCGTGTATTTCAACCATTGAAAAGGGTCCACTAAAGTTAAAATGTTAAATGTAATTGGATGTGATTAATGGGATCCAAATGTCAGCGTTTAGTTTTATGGTCACCATATCAATTATTATATGTAAACTCAAGTGATTGGGCCTCATATGATCATGGTGTGTTTGGGAATGGTTATAAATGTAAAACTTTTGAGTAGTGTTTTTGAAATGGTGAAATTTGAATCTAGTTAATTCTATAGCTTAATTGAATTGATTTGATTAAATGATATCCAAATTCCACCTATAAAGTTTATGGGTTCTTCATGGATTGAGATATATCCACTCATATCACTAGATCGTTTTACATGGGAGCTGTTATGTTGCAAAATGGTTTATTAATTTTAAAAAAATGCTTAACAGGACCCAAGTAGGACATTGGGGGAATATTTTTATGAAATGAACAGTTATGGGGTTGCATTTTTAAGAACTCAAGTTGAATAAATGGGACCCTCAGAGGTTACCTTTTGATTAGAAAGGAACTTTGATGCTAAATTTACTCTTTATGATGGAATCCCTATCAATGTTAAATGTTTAAAGAGGTAGTTGTTGTAACTTTCATGTTTTTATCGTGGGGCGTTGTTTTAGAATGAGTGCCTTGATTGTGAAATGTTACTTTGGGGTTTGTTAAAATTATTTCAAAGTTTTCAGATTGAATTAATTCAATGAATGGATTTAAATTTAAACTTGAAGTGGTGTCCTTTGTTTGAACCCTCTTGGAGGGGTAGTTTTAAATGTTTCATGTGGTATTCCTTGAAAAAAAATGTGAGTGTTATCTGTAGATTGTTTCTTTTAGAATTGCCTTAAATGAAAATGGGGATTTTGAGCCTAGTGAAACTTTTTTACGTGACCGAGGGATAGGGTCTATGCATATGCTTCGTAAAGGGATAGTCGGTGGTTGGTAGCACCCTTAGAGCTGGATATTCCTTTCTTCCTATTTGATATTTGTGTTGTTGTTTCTATTTGGGTGTTGTTGTCCCAAGTAGGATTTTTGGGTTTTAAAATACACCCTTGTTCAGAGGGGTGGTCATTGTAACTTGAATCTTTTTATGGGAAAAACCATCGAGAAATGCTTGGTTTAGTAGGTTAGACATGCCTCAAACGTGGTCAGCTTCATAGGAGGTCATGTGAACCTCTCTTTTCTTTAATCATTAACGACTCGTTACATCATCATTGGATTTAATGGTTGTGAAAGAATATGTTTCTTTGGATTTTTTGAACTCGAGGTTGTATGTGTTGACATATATGGTCACCATCAAGTGTTGAATGATGTAAATATCTGGTTGAGTTTAGTGTGGTCATGGTTCCTTTGATTTTGAGTACTTTCTCAGGTTATCTTCGGAGTAGAGTGACTGGGGAATTAAGGAAACAAGATTGTCCCACTAGTTGGGAAGTCATTTTGGGACTCATTCATTTTGACATGCTACTCAGATTGATTTTTGATTTCATTCCAAATGTTTTGACATGGACATAATGGTTCGTGGAACATCACATGTGCATTTAATGTGTTCTGATCTAGTGTGCTTGTGAGTTTCTAGTCTTTTCTTTTGATGATATGGACCATCATAAGGTGGGTAGTGTTACATCAGTTTTGGTGTATGAGTCATTGCATTCATGGTAGCACAACTTCGATGAGGTTGGTGGTATGCACAATCCTTTATAAACTTCATTGGTTTTGGAAGAGTTTCAGTGAAAAGGATTAAAATAATGAAAATTCCTTAGGTGGTAAAGTAAATGGGGTTCGTTTGATGGTGTGTCAGAAGTTGAAGATGGGATATTAAATAAAGTTAACCAACAGTGGTTTGACTGATCTTCTTAGTTTCCTCTTAGTGTACTCTCTTGAATGAGATGACTATGTCCCTTATTTTGTAGTTGTCCTAGACACACTAGGAGAGCATCAGTTATAAGCCATGCTGAATTTTAAAAGTTGTGGGGTTATTTCAGGATCTCTATCTAGGTTGTACAAGGGATGTCTGGTTCATTGGGTTACTCTATTATTCATGTGGAGGCACAATGGTTGTAAAATAGACTATTTATGGATTGATATGGGAGATTCACCCGAATTTGGTTGAGGACTTCAGTGTACCTGCTTGTATTAACTGATGAATGCCTTTGGGAGGAAGGCATTATGGTTCAGTTGGTATGTGTTGGTCATCTAAGCAAGTAATCTTCAATGATAGTTAGCCTGAAATGGCTTGGTTTGTTTCCTTTCTTTCATGTTTTATATGGTTGGTGATGAAATCATTTTTAAAGAGAATTTCGCCAAATTAAGGGTGATTGTAGTTGTGCCTCTGTGATGTCTTTTGAGGAAAGCTTGTGTGGCCAATTAAATGCTAACACCCTTAGTGGAAATAACTGATGGGTAGTTGGGTAATGAGATGATTATGGGATCATATCTCTATTTTTTTGGCTTGGTCAAACACTTTTTTGATGTTTTGGGTTGGATTTTGAGCTTTAGCTTAGGTTTAAAAGGCTTAAGTGCCATGGGCTTGTGAAATGATTAAAGGTGCTTTTGGCACTTGAAATTCAACAAGACCATTGAACAAAATCTCAAAAACTCTATGGTTTGGGTGATGTTTTCATATTTCTCATAGTATTTTCAAGGATACAAAGTTTTAAGGTTGTTAGATTTTAAGAAGTTGTGCTTTCGATCGGGTGGGTTTTAAAAGTGTTTGTGAATTTTTGGAAATTACTAAATAAGTTGAATTTAAAACCAATTTTCGGAATGAATTTCCATAAGTTGGACTCTTTAAAAGTTATTTTATTGGGATTTGGTAAAGGCTCAATGAGTTTCTAGGGAGGTTCAAAGGGTTTCTAGAGCATCAGACTAAGAAATATAGGTTTTTTAAAACCTGCATAGGATGCACAGTTTGTTCTCGGTCTTCCAAATATTGTGCCCCATAACAGGTAACCATATGGTTTATTTCTAGGGGATAGAATCTTCCACAAAACATGTTCATTGTCAGGATAACTATGTGGGATAAGCCTTGGGAATTGGGATTCTTAAATAGATGGATGTCACAGAGTTGGCGCATGGTTTTCCCAACTGTGAGGCTTAACCATGCGTGACACCCATTTTAAGGAAATTTAATAATTTTAAATTAAATTAAAATATAATTAAAAAAATTTAACCCTCACTTCTCTGCCCCATATGTGACATGAGACCCCGCCCCCCCTTGGGATCTCCCTCTCGTGTGCGAAAATCCCCTTCTTGCTCCCTCTCTGCCAACTGAATCATGGTGGTTCCTTCACGATTTGACGTTGGATCTTAGAGGTAAAGTCTTATCCCTTGTTATCCTCCCTCACTTTGGCTATTCATGGGTCTTTAATCATTTTATTTCACTCAGGAAAAACCCTAGAGTTGGTATAATGTTGGATTTCTATTTTTCTTCTGGTTCTAGGTTGTGAAAAGGGTGTATCGGGACCCGTTGGTTTGTGTTCTGATAACCATCGCCAAAGGAGAGGTGGTTCGGGTGATTTCAATATTTTTTCATCATTTAGGGTAAGTTTATAAACCCCTAATTTTGTTCCATACCATTTTTTTAAGGTTTAGTGGTGTTTATGAGACTCAGGGGTTTGGTTGTAGAGTGTTGCTGTCGATTTCAAAGTGCATGTAAACTTTTTTTCCAGGTATGAATATATATAGATATATATATTCTTTTTCTGTGTTCCTACATGGAGTGAGGAACATGTGTATCAGTTTAAGGGTGTATATATATGTGTGTGTGTGTGTGTGTGGAATTTTGTGTGTGCGGGCAGGATTTTTCTTGAGTTACAACGATTGCTTGGTCCATCTTTTGAGGTAGAGTCCTTATCCTATCCCTCTAATTTAAAATTTTAGTAGTTTCTTATTTACTACCATTGATAAATTGGATGTAAATTTTGGAATTAACTGCTTATGTGGAATAAAATATTTATTTAAGAGAAAAATCGTGTTTTTATAATAAAACCATCTTAATTGAGGTGTGTTGCCGTGAAGCTAAAAATATAGTAAGTAGACCGTCATATTTTCTTTTCTTGACGTTATGTGGTTTTCCTATGCTTGCCTAGTTAGAGGAATATATTTAAATTAAAGGATTATGGGTTTCTTAGATAGAATATTTCATGCCTCCTTTTCATGATGAGGCACTTGGGTTAAGTGGTTCTAATGAGCTTGAATGTGATAAATGGGTGGGAAATCCTATATGGTATTCTTGAGGGTAATTGATTAATTGAGTTGGAATACTCAATAGGTTGGCTTAGATTGTTTAAAGGGTTTTTTTTAAAAATGAGGGGTAATGAGGGGGTATACTCTTTACATACCTTGAATGGTAAGTGGATAAATGAGTTGGTAGACTCGTAGTATGTATGTAAATATGAAATTTCAACATGAGAGAGTATGCTCATTGGTTTACTTGTAGCATATTCAATTATCAAATGATGGTATATGGGTGGGTATACCCATATGGCTAGTTTATATGGAATAAAACACATGAGTGGTGTAATCATGTTGTGTGTGATATATGTGAGTGGGTATACTAACTAAGTGATTTTTTAGGGTTATATGGGTGGGTATACCACTATTCTTGTTTTTAAAGCCTTATTTGGAATTATGATGGATGAGTGGGTAAACCCATGGATTATATGAAATGGTAAATTATAGAATGATTTATATGAGTGGGTATACTCATATGTAATTAATGAAATGGTTTATATGAGTGGGTATACTCATATGTTTTGATTTGATAAATGGTTCTAAATTAATGAATTAATGAATGATAGATGCAATGGGATACTCTCTATGGGTCTAGAATGTGGTAGTGGAAGTATTGGGTTTATTATTCCCCAAGGGTCTTGATTCTGTGTGATGCCTTAGTCCTTACAACCCTATGGATCCGGATTTTTTGAGATTACATAGGACATTTGTTGATGACATGCTCACAGGTCCCCAACCAATGCCTAGTCCTATTTTACACTTAGACACCCATGGGACTCGATGTACATGGCTTGGAAAAGTTCTTTGGATTTGGCCCTTCATGGTCAACATTTCTTTATACAGCACGGACGTGAGGTATGTGATACGCTCAAATATATGACCTGGCCCTGGTAAATTGTGATATGTGGTTATACAGCAAGGCCAAAATGGTATGACATTTTTTGATGAACCACAGGGACGTGTTATTTATTTGTGCATTTCTTATAGCTTCCTTGTTGTAGGATCTTGACTATCTTATATCTAAAGCCTGTAGGGGATATTTTAGTATTACTACTAGTATTTTTAATTCCATGGTCATTTGTTATTCATACTTACTAATTTAATGTTTACTTGCACATTGCATGTTTACATATTGCACATATTTTTTTGGGTGGGCTACCTTGGGTTCTGGCCTACTAAGATGTTATCTCACACCCTGCTTGGGTACCATAGGTTCTCGAGTAGATTCTTCTTGTTTGAAGGGCTATGGATCTATGCTTGTGTTGTTTTCAATTATACCTGGGGTTAGGAGAAAAGGAACGAGCAGGATCTTGGGATGCTCAGGGTGATTTCCTTTGAACTTTGTTGTCTTTTATTCATTCTGGTACTGAAATGTGAAGCATGTTGTATTGTTTACTACATTCAAATATTGTATCATCATTGGAATGCATGAATTGTATAAACTGGCATTGGAAATTTTCTATATTTAGTTGATATTGCAATTGTCTTCCTCTGATTTAATTATTTCTTTATACTGCTCCCATTTTTGTTTGAGTTTTTCTATCCATTATAGTTTCACACTCAAAATATGAGGGTATAGTCTCCCCACTGACTACATTTACACCTTTTCTACTAGTTGGTAGCCTCTAGAGGTTGGGGAGATGTGCTTGAGGTCATGTGGTGACTGATCTGGCTACTGGTTTAATGGTCAGTCAGGTCGGGAAATTACACCATACATATCCAAATTTTATTGTATGATATTGTTTTGAATAATGATCATATTGGGTTATAATATTATCAATTACCGAAAAATTTTGAAATCAAAATTAATTTATATTAATTCAATATTTTATGAAAATCCAAGAGTTCCACTCCCCTCTCTTATAAAAGGTCGCTTCTTTTTAATTATTCACACTTAAAAAACCATTTGTTTCAGAAAATAACAAACCAAATTCATTCATTACATTCGTCCCAATGCCTTATATTCCTTGGTTTGATGATAAAGAAAACATAAGAATTCTTTTGTTGTAAACCTTAAGAAGTTGTTCAAAGACGTGGTATCATTCTTAACAGAATGTTTTGGTTTGATTTCTACTTCCACCTCCTTCAAATATTATTAATCCATGATGAAATAATAAAACCATTATATACCATATTTTTGGGGGGGTTTATGTTAATGTAACAACCTATATCCATCTAATCTTCCATCAAATTGGAATCAAAATCATTGTTCATCTGTACAGGGGACTACAACCTCGCAAACTGATGTCATTTGTTTTCCATCAACGCCTCTCATAGCTATCTGTAATGATAGAAAAAAAATTTATATATGATATTCAGGAAATATTTAAAATATTTAAGTGTTAATATATGATGTACTTTCTAACATTTCAATTCACTAAAAAATGATAACAACATTCTTACGTATGTGTGGACTGCCACCTCCATGAAGTTATGCGATTTTCATTTCATGGACACATAAAATGGATTATAAATATAATTACATTTAAACAAAATGTATTCTATTTTTGATTTTATGATCATTATGGAAATATAAAACAATACTCACCTTCTTTCCATAAAGATAGCTGAAAAAATAGAAATGTTACACAAACGTATGTACAGCCTACCGTCTCCATGATTATATTGTGGTTCATTTTTCATAAGAATATTTCATTTTTGGTTTTAAAATTATAATGTATATATATAAATGATAATTATTTCATTATTATTATTATTTATAATAATTAATAATGTCAAATTTGGCCATAGTCAACCTACAGATTTTATTTTGGACATATGAGCTGAATATCATAAAAACGTTCAATGTGATCATAAATGATTAAGTAATTGTAAATAACATGGAAATAAGTGAAATAAAAGGAATAATAAAATTGAAAAAGTTTATCAATAAATTGAATAATTAATATAATTTTATTTTTTAAGAAGATAATAAATGCACATTATGAGTCAGGCTTGAGGTTAGGAACTTTATGGTAAAGATACCATTTTAAGGTTTCACATAAAACTCTTTTTCTTCCATTTACATTTTTAAAAAAATATATTATTAATATATTTTTATAAACATAAAATAATTATAAATTTAATTTAATTTATCTTATGACTTTAATTCATATATTTTAAAAATGAATCTTTTTATGGAATGTTTTGACTTTTTTTCAAGAGACAAAAGGAATGTTCAATTTCAACATATACCTATAAAAAAATCTCACACCACCATAACCATTATTTTTTTTTGACTTCCATTAAAATATTTCATGATTTCTATAAATAAAAACCTTCTTTACCTAACATTTTGTTATTTTAGGTTTTAAAATTGGTTTTGAAAAGAAACGGTATTTCAATTTCCACAACTATTTTTTAAATGGATTTAAAAGATTTTTTCTAAGTTTTTATAATAAAATATCTGAGAATAAAAAATTTTACTCCTTATATGGTAATGGGTAATTATATATGAGAAATGGGTGATCCAAATATAGCTTATATGATGGTTTGATCCCCATTATATCTCATGAAAATGTGTGATCCATACTGAGCTTATACAAAGGGTGGGTACAATTATTGTTCCTTAAATGCATTGGGTATGTTCGTGGTTATCAATGGAAAGAAGTATATACTTACTAATGAGGTTTCTTTATTTGAGTTAATAGGTATCTAGTTATTTCTGACACGGGTTTAAAACGGGTTATGAATATGATGATCTAGGTTTCTAGAAATGGATTTTCAATTTCTTGTTGTGGGTATTAAAGATTTTTTGTAACAAAAAGGTGTGTGTTTTATTGTGAAAATGACTTATTTCGTATGATCAAATAATAATGTGATAAAGGTATGTATTTCATGGGTTTTCATTTCTTTATTACATTAACTATTTTCTTCCTTTTATGTCCCTTACTAACATTTTTGTGCTTACCCCATGTTTTAAAATGTTTTTCATAGAATTTTAAGGATGATTAGGTCAATGATAAGGCTAGGATCAAAACTATGAAGACATGTCTTCAAAACAAAACATGTTTCTTTTTAATGTTTTTTTCAATGAAAAAAAAATGATACTAAATAAGAGTTTCTTATTTATAATATATGAAATTTTTGTGTAAATGTTTTGACCTGACACTATAAAACTCTAAACCAAAAATATATTTGGCAACGCATGAAATTGAAATATAATTTAATGTCACTATAATATGTAAATTTAAAGACAGGATCCATATAATTTGGGTGCCACTTAGGGGGTTTTGGGTCAAAAATGGTAGCACAAAAGCACATTTAATGTTGATTTCTGGCCAAATCTAGGTTTGGTCGGACACTTTTCATGGTGTGTCATATGTGTCACATCAATAAATGTACTGGATCTCCTTTTATTTATCTTATATCACATCTTATAATTGAACCCATGGATTATATTCATTTTCACATCTTGAATTCATTATTCATGATATGAATTAGTGTTTTCAAGTATGTTTGACTTATTTTTCATCTTATTCATTATTTTAATGATTTATGGTTAGTCTTTCACCAATGATACATCCTAGGAAATATTTTGAATCATGAATCATCTACCCTTAATCTCATTTTCATATATTTTTTCATACTTCCGTAAGTCCTAGTAATAATTAAATATTGGAATGATTAATCAATTAAAGTATAAAATAATGTATTTAATATTAAAACAATAATCAAATATATTATTCAATCAGATATTCCCCTTAATTAATAGGCTTGGTCCCCATATTTTATAATGTGATTGTAGGGAGATGAATTGAATTCCTAATTCATGTACATTAGAAATTACCTAGTGAATACAAATCAAATGACACTAACTTTAAATATTTGTTGATTATGAAAAGAACTCAGGAAATAAGTGATTGAGGAATATCTCTCTGAAATTTTTGACTCCTCATAATCACCAAGGAATAAAACCCACCACCGATGATCAGATCCTCACAACATACTAACATCTATCAGAATCCATTGCTCTTTACTAGTACAGATCAAACTAAAATCAACCTCCACCTCCTCTAACCATGCCTCAGTCTCCTCATAATAAATAAATCCTTCATACTTATACTAAAATTGATAATCAAAGTGATGTGTAATATTCCTTTAGCTTTCATGATCATAAAAAACAACTATATATTAATATACTATAATATTCTATTATACATCACTAACATAAGCCTGATAGGGACATCAACTATGATCTACCTCTATAAATTAGTAAAATGGTAGGGACTTCCTAAACACCGCATAAAAAATCCTTAAGATTATTAAATTAAGACTCACCTTAATTCTCATCATATTTTCAATTTAATCGTAGTTGAAAACAATTATGTTGTATGTTATTAACTAGGTCCCTACCCTAAAATCAAAAACACTATAGCTATCATGCTTAGTTATCTTCATGACCTTACATCGGATCATAGGGGGGGCCTATTTCTTATGTTCTAACTTTCCACATTTTCTTACATTACTTACTATATTGAACTAATATTGTATCCCTACTAACTTAAGAAATCCCCACCAATATCTATTCCCAAACTCTATATTATCCCTCAATTAATTTTTTTCAATATCACTTTATCATGAACATTATCCACTAGTACCCATACAAGGCTATAAGTGAAGATAGTCTTGACCCCTAAAGCCCATCTTAAATATGACAAGGGTTGGTGACTAGTAATTAGAGTATATATTACCCAAATGTGGGAGGTATTACCATCAAAATTCCTAGGAAAGATAAATAATTCACCAAAAACTATATAATAAAAAAACAATCCCAATACACGTATTATCATATAAAAATAAAATAAATGAAGAATTAATAGAAACAATAGTTAAGTGAGTGGCCCATGAACATCATAAAATGATGAACAACCTCTATGAGCTAATACGGCATAGCTAAATCTTTAACTCCCTCCGATGGACCTAAAAATCAAATATATGGGGTGAGCATATAGGTATACTCAGTAATATCCTCCCAAGAAGCATACTAAATACCTATAAATAATTGTAAAAGAAACTTGTTACCTAAATTAGATTATCTAGTTTATCAACCTCACCAAGGATTACTCACTAAATATCACACAAAAGCGAGTAATAGATTTTTGAAAAATATATATATGGAAGGGTACCTCATTCTAACTTTCTCACCAAACTAATCATCTTAAACTCAACATCATACATCCTATCACTTCCATAACCTTAATAATTCATACCACACATCCATGTTATAAAATTATAGAAACATCTACATAATCACATCCATATCTACACATCACATCCACATCACCATCATGTGACCATTTTTACATAGTAAAATTGTTATCCATTACAGTCTATGTGAATAGAAACTTCTCCTTGAGATGTTACAACCCGTGATTATATACATATGTAATAACCATAATCCATTACAACCTAAAAATATGTATACACTATAACCTTAAGCTAACATAGCTTGTATATACTATTATGTCATAATTTTGAGCCACTACAATTCATACAGTTAAACATACTATAAACATAATCTATCACATCCTTGATATTAAAGCATACCATGGTAGGTCTTGAAGGTAGAAAAAAATATGTTATGGTCATCCATTCATATCCTAGACAACCTAGATATTAAGAAGACCCCTATAACCCAATGCTAAATATGGGTGTCAGTGTCATTATCCAACACAAGTGCAAGTTTTAATAAATAATAAATTCATAGTATATATAAATAACATATAACCATTATAAGGGAAATTATCTATCCTAATAAATAAACTAAAACAAATACCCCACATGAAAACCCAATTTCCAAAACTAACCACTCAGAAGTTGTTACTCTCCTAAGTACACAACAATCATCATGATTAATCAATATTACTTCTCATTTACTAATAATCATATAAAACACTATTAATAATATCCCATAATAAATATTGTATTTATGTTAATGACTTGTAGTTTTTTCCTTTTGGGTGAAACTAGTTGTATATGAGCAAGATGTTCGTCGACATCCTCTTTTTTTCTTACTATACTTTTTTCTTTGTTTAATAAATGGTCAGCGGGCTTTGCCTCTGATTGAACTTGTTTGGTAGTATTTATATTCATGTTAATAATCTACATCCAATGTTCTTTAAATCAATATCTTAATCTCCAATTACCATAACCAATCTCAATAATTCCATAATAATTTACTTATTTCACATTATCATTTAATAGTTCATCATAAAATCATCATATCCTTTCCACATTAATTATTTAATTGGTTATTTTACCTTCCCATAACACCATGTTACTAAGACACAACTATATTATTATAAATAAAAGTAACACCATGGATTATCCAAGAAAACAACATCCTGAAAATAATCAAGTAATATCCAACTACCACCTATATTTTAATAAAAACAAAAAAACATTATACCCAACACATTTCAATGATAAAAATACCATATCACCATCAACGAAAATAGCCTTCCACTAAAAAAGCATAAAACAACTCAAACCTTACCTTTTAAAAAAGCCTGAATTAGGTTTTGATTTAAAACATATAAAGAGATCTAAAATTCAAAAATATATGAAAGAGAAATCATAACACAATTAGTAAAAAATAACAATAAATGATCAAAACTTCATAAACTAATTCATACAAAAAAATTAAAATTAGAACCGAATATAATTTAGAAACTACTAGAATCAATAAAAATATAATAATTTAGAAACTACTAGAATCATTCAATAAAAAATATATTTACTTAAATCAATTCTCTAACATATTAATAAATTCAAAGATATTATGATGGAAATTATTAATCACATTATAAATATCCTTTTTTTATCATACCATTTTATGTTTCTTAAAAAATTAATATATGATAATGAAATAATAAATTAAAAAAATAACTAGTATGAAATTTGAGAAATAACATACACCAATAACATGAAAATAATAATAACCACATAAAAAACACAATTCCCCTTTCAATATTATGGTTTCATTATTAATTATCATAATTAAGTCGATTCTTCCACTTAAACATTTAAAACTTAAATCATTTTAATCCCACACTTACACATAATAAAATAATACAAGTCAAGAACCACCAACCTTGAAACAAAGATTAAATGATCATCAAACAAGATGGGATTAAGGGCATTGAACACCAACATTAAATATCATAAATAACCCATGAACCCTAAGGATTTTATCCACTAAGAAAACTCCATAAATCATTAATGAAGAATAAATAAATTAAAATTATAAGACTTCTATAACTTGTAAATAAGAAGAAAAGGAGAATAACAATGAGTGAAAGAAACAAAAAAGTGATACCATGGATCAATGGTTGTTATTGCACAAAGAAAAGGCCTCAGGATTGACCCAAAAAAAATAGTTCATAAAAAATTCTACCATGACTTCCTATGGTTTGAGATATGGGGTTAATAAAATGATTTTGATAGGAACCTTGAATTTATAGAATAATCTGAAAAACATTAGGCCATCACATGAAAAGGATTCATCATGCATTAATAATCCTAGATCCAAATATTATGGTACAATATTTCTATGGAGTTCCCCATTTCCTTATGAATAATGAACATTTATTTAATTAGAATAAATAGGTTTATTCCATATATAAGGGTATCATTCCACGATAATAAAACTACTCAAAAATGTAGAATAATTCCCAGTCTTCTCCCACAAACTGATCTACCCCACACTATGCTGAAGGTGAAACCTATACACTAAAGAACAACAAATACTAGAGATACAGACCCAAGGAAATATAATAACAAAAAATTCTAGGTTAAACACTTACTTTTATGGCACAATTGATCCCTATTTGATATTAAACTAATCTTAATTTCAAATTAAACCAAAACCAACCAAACCATGACACTATGATAATACTCTCCAAACTAAAATGGATCACATATAGGATTAACTTAGAGTAATTATTGTAATATTAACCTAAGGGAATCTCATTACATAAAAATAACACAATATCTCCAGAAACCCTTCATGTCACTGCCCAACACATTACACTAAAACAAAAAACTCCCCACTGAATAGAGACACTCCAAACTCTCACAGCCAAAACCCCACTCCAAAAAGACGAACCACATATAGATATTAGTAATTTATATGTGTGTGTAAGAACTTACGTATATATATAGGTTTTTCTATATTTTTAATTAGATTATAGATGATAAATAAGATACTTTGTTATCATTTTTCAGTTTTACATGTTTTTTGTAGTAATATGTTTTTATGGAATTTAGGATAGAGAAAAAATAGAAGAGAAAAAGGATTGAAAATATGACAGATTCCAATTGAGTATAAAACTTTTTGTGGTAGTAGTAGAGCTCAAAATTATCATACAGAGAGGGAAGTGTTGTGATGGGTCAAAAGATCTACCATAATATGGTAGAGTTGGATGGGCGGTTATACCAATGTTGGGAAGAACAAAAGAAGGTTGTGGTCATGGTTCATGGTGGTACCATAGTGATCATTGAGATTTAATCTTTCACCCTATGTAATAAAAAAGATCCAACTCCATTGGGAAATTTATTTGGCATGGGTGAAACATGAGTATTATGAACTTAAACAAAATTCACCTAGAGACGTGAAATAATGTGAACCCAATCGGTTGTTCTGCCTGAAGATAAGGTTGTAGGTTCATGTCTTGTTTCACATTTTCATTCCATGATTCACCATGATCTTTAGAGATAGCTGAAGCTTAACTAATATTTCATTAATAAAACACTTATTGTGGACCTAAACCTTTTTGATGTAGTTTACAAAAGAAACTGATATGAAGAATGGACTTTACCTTTCCACTATGTTCATGGTGTGGAAACCTAGACAAAGGATAAAGGGATGGTATTATTGAATTTTCATTCATTTCTTCCATGTTATTTCACAACCATGATGATGAAAATAAAATGAGGTAGTGGTGAGATAGGTTTTTAGAGTTCATTTCAAGCCACATGGATGAAGATCATAGCTACATCATTGTGCATGGGTGTCCCAAGTTCCATGGTGACTTGTGTACCTAACCACTATCATAATGGAGGATTGATATAGAACTAAAATAAATCTTTTGGATTTAGTTTCACACAATGTTATAAGTTTCAACATGGTGATAATATTATGAGGAAGATAATATGTTGTGTGTATGGCACTGTTGTGGGATGATTATTATGATACTAAATTTTTAATGATATGCAAGAGATGGTTAAATATGATTATATTGTCACATATCTTGTTTGTTTGTTCCCATGTAAAGGATATCGAGGGATATTTCACCTCACACTATGAATATTACTTTGGTATGTAATGGTTTCAAAATCATATTTTAAAATATAATTTCCACTTAGGTTTTTGAAGTGAATTAAGCATGTTTGGATAAGGAAATTGATACACGATTAGGAAGGATTTAAAATGGGAGTTTGATCACTTAGGTAAGATCTCTCAAACATGGTATAATATAGGGTTTTGAATCGAGTATAGTGATATTACAAGGTTTTATTATCTATTTTATTTTCATTTTATTTTTTTCACTTTGTGTATCCATGAATGATTTTTTTTTAATTCTTACTTATTTGACCCTACTCAATTCTCCCATGATTTATAGTTCCCCAACTATTAAAGGCCACTTGAAATTGAGTTTATGAACTCGATAGAGGGAGAGGAATTGGTTGAATTTGGGTCCCAACAAATAGATTTGATTCATTTTCACTCATAGGATAATATTATTTAATAATATTTCACTATAAGATATATTTTAATTTTTTTATCAAATCATTGAAAAATTCATTTATTTGTGAATGAAATCTAGTACAATATGATTTATTAATATTTAAATATAATATTTTATTATTCACCTTCATTTTTAAACTATAATTAATTTTATTTAATTATTATAATTAATTTAATTTTGAGGAATTGATATTATATATAGTTTTGATAGGAATTGAACAAATTAATATTGATTAAAATTAATTTTCTTGAAGCAAATAAGTCAATTAATTTTGTGACTAAATTTCAATTATCTTCATAGAGAAACTATCATTGGAAAATATTTTCCCTCTTCTAATCTTTTTGTCTATTTTTTATTAATTTTGATTTGAGTATTTAGTTTAGTTTTTCAATTTAATTTAGTTTTTGTGTCATGATCCTAAAAATATCATGATTATCTAAAAATTATTTTAGATACATCACTGGTATTTACTCATCTTTGTGGTATTGACCCCATATTTTCACTGTTAAATAACATTAAAGTTTGTACAGATCTATAAAACTATAAATTGATAAACTTTTCATCATCTATGGGGAAGTATCGAAGGCCTAAGTCTAGCCAATGTTTGTCATAATTTCTGGGGATTAGTAAAAATATATTTAGGTACACAAGATATATTTATTAGGTCAATCCGTTTATATTCCCATTTTTCCTTGGTTTTCAATCATTATTTTTTTATTTTATATTTTTAGTGTTTTTACTACTGTACAAGATGGATTCCGCAATAAAGAAATACTATGATACACCATTATAATATATATATATATTATTATTATTAAGAGTATCTATACTCATGGAAAATATATAATTATAAATGGTGGCCTAAAAAATTAAAAATATAGAATGATTTATATTATTATGGATATAATGAGTTTTAGAATAAAAAGTCATGTAATTCCAATTATCAGTCTTATATTGAAGCTCTTGAGTTTTCAAACTACCATGGTATATCATAGGTTGTTTAGTACTAACAAGATGACCTTGATTTTAAAATACCTCAAAAGTAGTATTCAAAAGATAGATTATGGAAAATTATCATAAGTTCCATTAAAAATAATGATAGGGTGATTAATGAATAATTGGAATAACTCAATGAATATGAATATATGAAAAAACACATAGCCAAAAATGTTGATATTTCAGATTTCATTTTGAGTAACTTGTTGTTACATCTTATTAAAAATAATCTAGAATGGAAGACGTAGGGGAGGTGAAATAAGTTAAATTTGGTAAATAAAATAATTAGGATTAAAAGAAAGAGGAGTTCTTTGAAAATTTTGAATCTTTTTAAACGAATAAACTTTGAGCCCTAGGGTAGGATAAGAATAAAAAAACCCCCTTATACACTTACAAGGAGAGGAAGAGAAATGAAAAATGGATCTCATCGATGAAATAATAGAGGATAAAAACAATTAGTCCATTGTCAATAATAATACTAAAAAATGATAGTATAAATAATTAAAAGTGAAGGATGAATATATAGAACTTTTTGAACATTTTGATAAAAAAATAAACTCTAATTATTAAAGAAAAGTAAGTGGGAAAATCTATAAAAATTCAAAGATCTATCACGAAGCATAAATATGAGAAGGAGAAATATGTGGTGGAGGAAGGGTGACTGGATATGTTTTTCATTCATTATGAATGAAGAACATCCAATTCTCTAATTAGGGAGTAAAGATTCTAGAAATAGTAGGCACATCATAGAACTCAAATGGGAGAAGAAATAATATGGTGTATGAAAGGAGCTATAAAATATGGTTTGATTTATACTTCCTGATTATTCAATGAACATTTTCAACAATATAGATTTTTACATAAGAAAGTTTCATGAAAATTCAATGGAAAAGGAGGATAAATTTTAGACCAAATGAAATGAATTTAAATTTAGTTTCAATTATGAATGAATTAATTTTTATTATTCACCAATTACATGACACTAAAGTAATGGTAAATCTAAAAGACATTAAATAAATATATTTTAATAGGAAACCTAATTTTATTACTTTTAAGTAACTAATTTTTAAAAATTAGTATACCTTAGGAACCCTCTTAGTGGATGATTTAGTATTCCCTTATCTTTTTTAGCTGGAACAGTTGGAACCTTGAATTAGAAAATTGTTTTTAATTTTATAGTTTCAAAAGAAGAGGGATAATCTTTCTATAATAAGAGAAATAAATTATTAAATCCATGGGTAGGGTATTATCTTTATTTCTTTACCATATTTTTTATTCCATTTTAAATATTAAATTTTCATTCTCAAAAATACAAGAAAATTTAATTTTCTCATAAACTAAAATTAATTGAATTAAACCATGATATGATTGAATTTATTTTCTTAATATCCCTAATCTAGGAGAAATAAACATTTAGGATAATTATTTTGACTTATTATGAAATTTTATTCATCATGGCCATAAATGTTGGAGATGTAAGTGGGGATTTTTAGAAATTGAATTTTTATTTCAATTTAGATTTCTTTAGATTTATTATTCATATTGTTTAAATTCTTAATTTTTATAATTTTTACATTTAATTTAGTATAATTTTTTTACTATCAATTATATGGCCTAATTGACCAATATTTTATTATTCCTATTTAATATAGGGTTATAAGACATTGAAATATTATTTCTTATACCATTTTAGCTGAGAGAACTCAAGATATTCATATATTTTAGAACTTGATTATTTAATGTTATCAAAGAATAATGATTATGAAATATATTTAAATTATTTAAGTCTTTTAATGATAGATATTTAACCAATTTTATCTTGAGACCTTCCCTACTAATGATCCTTTTTAAACATTTAGAGACCATATGATACTTAGATAAGAATCCACAATAAATTCATTTGTATCTTCCTAGCCCTTATTATTGATTATGAATGTTTACTTATTCTTTTTTTACGTTAAATAGGTACTTGAGTGTTACAAAATAATATTAGGTGATATTTCCTTGAATAAATGTGGGGTTAATATCACCTAACTATTTTGTAAAGCTTCAAAATTGTTGATTCATTTTGAATAATTTAATCCTCTCCATTTTAAAAAAAATAGAATTAAGAACATCAAAAAATATATAGAGAAGTGACAAAGTGGGATACCATTGATTGATAGTATACTAGTCAAACCTTGCTTTGTATTTTACTAACTATTACAATTAGTTTCAATGGGATATTTATGGTGGGGATTAAGGTAATTGTGTGTATGACATCCAAGGGTGTTTTAATATTTATTGCATACATTATATTTCTTAATAATACAGAAATAAAATTTTGAGGTAGAAAAAAGTGGTTTTCATCATAATTTGGAGTCTATACATTGTGTACCCAAGAGAAATTAGAGGAAAGTTGAGGTGGTGTCATTTACAGGGAATATAAATGAGGGGTTTTTAATTATTTGATATTTATATTTAATATCTTGGATTATGATTTAATAATCATTACCTCATTTTCAATATTTTTCATTTAATTTTTCATAACATAACCCACTTACCCTTATCCTAAAACACACTTGATCTTATATAATGTACTCATGATTGTTTTGGTTTAATTTTGAAGTGGAGATATAGATTACTTGTAATATTTTGAATATAGTTCATATTACTTGAGATTAAAAATAATTCCAATTAAATGTTCTTTAGTGACTCGGGAAATGAAATTCTTGTGTAGTAAATCATAAATAAAATGAATATTGATGGTAGGTTTAATTGGGTTACAGGAAGAGGATAAATGTATTAATTTGTGTATTATACATTAATTATGATTTTACATTCATTTTTGGGTATGTTTTGTTATTAAAAAAAATTTAATCATAAATCTATTTTTTTAGAATGGTGAATTGAATGATTCCCATTCTGAAGTATAGATATCATATATGAAGATATTGATATTTTTCTTGAGGAAAAGAGACGTTTTAACTGTGTGGTGGGGGGGGGGTTTGATATCTCTATAATATATATATATATATATATTCATTACCTTTTATATATGTTTGAATTATATTTTAACTTTTAAATAAGAAATTCTACCCTAATATTTTTTTACATGTTTTATGGAAGGACTGTGTTTTTATGTAATTTTGGATAAAAATAAGAAAGGTAAAACAAATTGGAAAATAATATAACCATCCCTTATATGGCTACTAAAGAAACATGCTTTTTAAGAAAGTAGATAACCTCATAGGTAGCATATGATGAGGATGGTAGTTTAAATGGTCATAATATTTTCTAGTATATAGTGGCGTAGGATAAGAGGTTGAGATGGTGTGTTGCAGAACTAGTGGATGTTGTGACTATGGTATAGATCAACATCATTATGCTTATTAATATCCATTTTTCATGTATGTATTAATAAGTAATCTCTCTCTCTATAAAAACTTTGATGTGGGATGTGTGAAACTTAGTTATTTTGAACATAAATGAAATGAACATGGAGATGTTAAATTATGTCATCATAGTCATCTTTCTTATATAAGTATAGTGTTATAGGATCATGTTGTGTCTCACCATGTCCAAATGTGATCCTCTATCATTAGTGGGGGGATCTCGAGATTCATTTCTCTATGATGAAGAATATAACACACAAATATTTTATATAATATTTATATTAAATCAATTTAATCTTTTTGATATCTTTTAGTTTATGTAACCTTGGGATTTTAAAAGAATATCATTTTGTTCGATATCATATATGGAACGAAACATTGATCCCAAACAAACTATAATGACCCAACCCACCAGGGTCCACTTGGCCAGCAAAAGGTCAGGCCACCATAACCCAAGATTTAGAACCATAGTCCAATGGGTGAATACAAGTACCAAAAAGACATTACTAAAATGGGAGTCCTTTTATTGAATTACATTTATGCACTCACTCAACCATATCCATGTCGAATTTCATAGGAAAAATAATAAAAGATAGTAATCTATATAGTAAAAACCCTGCCTGTAATAACCTATAGGGAATACAAAATAGCGTGATAGTGAATTCTGAAATGTAAAGGGAAAAATACATTCCCACCTAGAAAACATGTCCCAACAAGACAATATCTAGAATAAAGCAAAGCTGATTGAGCTTGAATCCATATTTCTAAGACCCAACCACCATATGCAGTAAAATACACACAAGTATCCCAAATATCCTCCAATTACACTATTGACTTATGTGTCTTATGTATAAATACACAAAATGTGTGAGAAAAGACCATGAAAGGGTGAGTATGTACATACCCAAGAGGATGCCTTAAAACCTAAAGAGGTAGAAATATAAGACACAATATAAATAGTCAGATTAACCCAAATTGAGAGGGAAATTAAACCCAACTACATGTGTGTGTGTGTGTATTTTTGTGTGTTCTAATAAAATAACCCTATATGAGAGAGAAAGTAGATCACCATCTCACACCCCATACTAGGAAGATGATTTTGTATGTAGATCCAAAGGTCCATCATCATTTCTTGGAAACTCCCATTCCAGTTTGAATAAGTCATGATAAAGGATCTCACCTTTTCACTACTCTATAGAAATAGTGGGAATAATATACCAAATATAAAGGGCCCACACCCTACCACAACTAGGAGATTCCACTCAGTAGATAGAGGACATGTGTCCATACAGGGGAGTACCATATCAATATCTATATATAAAATATGGTGGACCCATTCCCTAGTGTTCTAGGGGAGTATCATACCTAAAGATAGAGGACATGCACCCATTTTGGGGAGTACCACCATTATACCTAGAATAACATATATGGAGTACCCATGCCCGTATAGGGGAGTACCATCTCTGTGGATAGAGAAATCGCACCCTAGTGTGGCTTGCGAGCATCGCCTCTGCCTATATAAAGAGTATGGGGGACTCGTTACCTATTTTGATAGGGGAGTAACATCCCCATGGATATAGGACCCGCTCCATGGTACAATAGGAGAGTAACAAGTATTCCTGGAATAATGAGTACAAAGGTCCCTTGCCCTGGAACAATAGGGGAGTACCATCTTTGTGGATAGAAGACTTACACCCTAATGTGACAATGGAGTACCATCTTTATCTGAACAACTAGTATGGATGATATATTCCCTTATGTGATAGGGGAGTACCATATACAAGGATAGAATACTTTCACCCCAGTACAATAGGGGTGTACCATCTCCTCATAGAATCTCTATGATGCTTATTTATGATAACTTTCATCATTGAGTGTCTCCTAAATAAGTATCACACCAAGAACATATCACATTGTATCTAAAAAATATTATGAAGGAAAAAATCGTATTCTATAAGGAAAAAACTAGGGATAGGATGCTCGCATAACAGAATCGGAGTAAAAAATAAGTATATAATAGATATAGAAGTTGTAAATGGAAGTACATTGTGTGTATGGGGGTACACATGGCATGTGACCATGACTCGTCGCCTAGACATGTCTCCTATAAACACATCTAGGAATCCATTCCTTCGAACATGGAAGGTATAGGGTCTACATGGTTTTTCTCAACCACCTAAAGCCTACTTGTTTCCATTATCTCATGCTTGTGTACACTGGCCATGTTCCAGTGCACGGAGTGTCCCTAGAAACACATGGAATATCAGGTCTAGGTTGACACTCAACATGTTTCTTCTTCCTAAGCATATGTACTCTCATAATTATATGAACTATTCCCTAACATGAATGGTGTATGGGGCCACATGGGATCCGGGGAGTGAACCCTATGTACACACTGAATAATATGGCTAGTTTTCACTAGGCATGTGGTCCCTCCATGTAGCGTGTGATATTTAACTCAAACCTGAAACCCTAGCCACAACAGAATTCTTGATAACACGACATGTGTTCATCGAAGTACAAGCGGCGTATATTGTGATTTTCCAAAAAAATGAATAAGGCTTGATGAGAAATATTTAACATCCTTAGTTATAACTTTTAAATCCTATTGAACACTTTAAATTAGTGGGGCGGGCCTCTACTCATATAATTGGCCCTATAGTTTCTATAAATCAAAATGTGGTAGTATGCTCGAAGACTGAAATGACTCTATCACACAGAGTGCCTCATGTAACTTATTAGGGATTCTTTGGATCCAATAGCCATGAAATAACATCCAAAATTCATCCTGATCTACCCACAAATCACTGATCTAGCCATTTTGTGCACACCCACCATGAATCAAAGGGTCCGATCACACTCAGATTCTACTGAAAAATGTCAACCCATATCGATATAGCACAATTGTGTAGAACACAAGGAACAGAGGGGGCAAGGAAAAAAAATTATTAATAATTGGATGGTAATTATTGGGAAATAGTCCTAGATCAATAAAATATTTTTGGTGAGAATCATGGAATAATCAATAAAAAATAAATCTATTTATTTATTGTGATAAATGGTCTCAAGCGACGGATCAAAAAATAAAAAATCAACTAATTGCTGATAAGAACATGCCTAATATTTTAATAAGAGAGGAAACTACAATTTATGAACACTTCCTTGATTATGGATCTATCATTGGTGAAAAATAATTTTTCTAGTGATGGGGATGATCTGTTGCATCTGTTGTCCGTTGATCCAACTCGATCTGATCATTGGTCATCATTTGATCTCAATATACTAATTAAAAATGATGAAACCTACTATAAAATATCATAATTTTATGTGGATAAAACTATATTATTTCCATAATATTCTATTTAAATAGGTTTAAAATTATATTAAATTAATGAATTAATAAATCCACTTGATTTACCCACCAATAGCTAACTCATATAAAGGTTCGGTGCGGACCGGATATCGGTGATTCTTAGGGTAAACTCTATAATATGGATTCAATTTTGGTCTTGTATTTTATATTTGAGACTCATTTTAGAATATATTCCATTATTTATGAAAGACCTCACATGCGTTATATAAAATATTTTTAATAGTTTTTACAAAATTAATTCTGGTCTCACTGGACCTTGGAATCTCAGGTTGTCTCAGCTCCTAAATCTAAAAATATTTCTTAATATATTTCAAAGTATTATAGGGAAAATATATTTTATATATTATTCCTTAATTTAAATATTTTTATCCCATAAAATCACAAACAAATAAAAAATATGGGGACACTAAAATAACATCTGGTGCTCCCACTCCCAGGATCTATCATACGTGATCCCAAATCTCCACAACACTCAAATTAGAATAATATTATGTCCCCATAGGATCATCTCTACTTGATAATTGACCACCAACGGGTACTCAGTGAAGGTGGATCCATCATCAGTGTCTATCTAATCCCATTCAATAACATTCATAGAATAATTCATGTAACTTCTCAACTATGACACATGGAATACGCCATGCACTGCCCCAAATGATGGGGTAATGAGAGGTGGTAATTTACCTCACCAACCCTCTACAGGATCGTGAAAGGCCTAATAAACCACGAGGATAGATTTCCTCCCCATAGAAATCTCCACAATCATTGTCATGAATATTCCCTCAGGAAAACATGGTCTTACTATTCGATATACAAGGTCCTACAACATCAATTTCCCTAAGATTTATATGGGTTATAGGATATCCTCGTCCACTCATGGATCACCCATACCTACTTCATCATCCCTTATACAATATTTATCTCAACATGAGATAACTCACCAATCACAGTTGAGAATAAGGGTGACCAGTATGGTTCCCTATACATAGATTTGAAGGGTTCTATGCTGATAGTAGAGTGAAAAATATTATTATAAGAATAATCTATCAAAGGTAAGTTATCCGCTCATATCTATACAAAGTTTAACCAGAAATCCCTCATCATATCCTCCAACACCTAAATAGTGTGTTTGGTCTTCCCATATGTATGGGGTGAAAATTCATACCCATCCTCAACTAGTTCTTGAATGAATCTTCTAGGCCCCTACACAACCATGAAGTGAAACACACATACTGTTCTGATAAAATCATTGATGGAACCCCATGGATGTATATGATATCATTCATGTAAAACAAACCCAAAATATCCACCAAACTCTTCTCTCTGATAGAAATAAATTTCCTCAAAATGGTAAGTCATTAAACTATCACCCAGATAGAACCATAGCCTCTTGATATCCACAGAATCCCTATCACAAATTCCATGGTTATGAAATCCCATTTCTACTCTGGTATCTCAATATTCTATAAAACATTTTATGAAGCCTGGTTATCAGGATTCACCTATTGATATGTGAGACATTGAGAAATAAAATCGTCCAGGCTCCAACCCATTCCATCCCACCAAATCTACCGTTGAAGGTATCTATATATATTCCATACACCATAATGTATATAAAAAGTATAATCTTTAAACTCCATAATCACCTCCTCTTGTAACATAACCAGAACCACTATCTATCCATGAAAAAGGATAGTGTGATTTCCTCTTTCAGATAATCTATCTTGAGAATCTCTAAAGGATATCTATTAACATAGTACTCACAATAGATGTCTAATAATTGATCCTCCCTAAAAAGTTAAATAATCATAGGATTCAACAGAATTATATAAATATAAGAAACACCCCTCTCCTCTATCAAGTTCAGTTGTAAAAAATACAACTACTCAGATGCCTCCATCACCAGATGAGAACGGAACTTCCTTCCAAGGGAATCTACCACCATGTTTCCCTTCCCAAGAATATAGACTATCTCAAAGTCATAGTCCTATAAAAAAAACATAACCATTTTTTTGTCTTAGTTCGATGTCACTCTTTTTGAAGGCACGCCTGAGACTCTAATGGTCTGAGTAAACATCAAAGTACTCACACATATGATATTGCCTCCACATCCTCAGAGATAAGACAACTGTTGTTAAATATAGGTAATGAGTCAAATAGTTCTATTCATGAGGGTCCAAATGCCTCAACCTATATGTGATCAATAACAAAATATGGATTAAAAAACAACTGATATTGGTTCCAGAGGAATCTCAATATATTATGTACTTCGTGACCTTCTCTGGTAGACTCAAAATAGGATCACCAATCATCCTTATCCTCAACTCCTCAAAGGATCTCTAACAATTTTCATTCCATTAAGATAGTTTTCCTTTCTATGTTAGGGTATCCAAAGGGAATATAATCCTAGAGAATTACTCCATGAAACTCTTTTAGTTCCCCCCCAATCGAAGAAAACTTCTAACCTCTGACACACACTTGGGTGGATCTAAAGAAAGCAATGCATAAATATTCTCTGGGTCCACTAATAATACATTCTATGAAGTAACATTCCCTCAAAATTAAAACATTGGGATATATAACGAGAACATTTAGAGCGTACCATAAAGATGGTGCTCCCAAAGTAAGTCTAGGACCATCTTGAAGTACTCTTTATGAATAATCTCTCACATATATTAGATGACTATGTTATCAATGAAGGCAACAATAAATCAGTCCAAGTATCTTTGTAAGATCCATTTCATCATATCTATAAACGTATTGGATTAACTATTCACATTGAAAGGCATCACCAAGAAATCATTATGTCCATAGTGAAATCATAATTCTGGCTTTAGAATATCTACCTCACTAACCCTCAATTGGTGGTAGATTTACATTAGATTGATCTTCAAGAATTATATCTTTCATCCCAACTAATCAAAGATATCATAAATCCTCTACACGGGGTACTTGTTCTTTATCATGGACTAGTTTAAGTGATGATATTCAACACAAAGCCAAAAGATCCCATCTACTTATTTCAAAAATAAAACTAGAGATACCTAGGGTGAAACATTGGGTCTAATAAAACCCTTATTTAAAATGTCTTCCACCTACACCCTTGTCTCTAAAATATCGATTTGGGCCATTTGATATGCAACAAAAGATATCAGAGTGGTTTTGGGATTCTATTCGATGAAAAACTCCATCTACCTCCTATGAGGTAGTCCTAGAACTTCCTTTGGAAGATATCCATATTATCCTCTATAATTTGATGAACCCAAATCCTTGAAGAGCTTTCTGAACAAAGTGATAAACTCTCCAACTGATGGGTGATGGGTTACAACTTCTTACTCGCAAGACCTACTCACTCCATTGAGAGATCTCTCTCTCCCATAAAGTAGAATTTCATCCCTTTCATATGAAGGAATATGAATCATCTTTCTTTATAATCAATATGGTCTTGGATGATGGACAACCAATCTATACCTCAGATTATAGCAAAATGTATAATTATGGTTACTATGTGGTCCCATGATAAACTCTCTTCACCTAGTGAGAACTTTAATTTCACTAGATAAGTGATAACAATAAAGCATTCCCTATAGGAACATCAAGCCAAATCTTCTAGGATAAAGTCTCAACAAGTAGATCCTGATCTCACACCATAAAGAGATAATGGAGTTACTCACACCTATGTCTACTATTACTAAATCATGAGTATAATAAACATTTATCATACCTCTAATAATCTCGTGAGTTACTTTTTCATAAGTCTCTATATCATGCAATTGCCCACAACCCTGACCTATAGCTCCCTCATCCTAAATGGGCTTCATGGTGGTTATGTTTTAATTTGATCATATTGTCTTCCACCACCACTAGATCCTCCTCATAGTTCCCCCATACTCTCCTACTAGCCCCACCTCCATAGGGGCTAGCCTGACCACACTTGGGAGAACCATGATCATAGTTCTAAATATTTTGTGGTAGTACATTCACTACCTGCCTTCCCATCTCATCACATTGGTCAAGCAGTTATATTCCATGTGACCTTGTTCATCACATTCATAGAATTTTCCCTCTCATGGATACCCTGGTCCTATGCGCACTCCTGGAACCATGTGACCATGTGCCTAATTCTGATCATGGTTACGCCTCTTATGGTGGTTTATGATCATTTTGACTAGAAAATATATTATAATTCTATTTCTTGATTAATTTTTAAAATCATTAACTTTCCCCTAAAATATTCACTTCCTTAGGATCATTGTACCTAGATTTTTCCTAAATATACAAATTATTTATCATGTATATTCTTAATAATTGAATCATATATTATTTATATATACAATTTTTTACTTTTAATTTTATTGTATTTACTATGTAAATATTGATATTCTTTATTCTTTCTTCTATACAGACATGTATTTATAAGTCATATTTTTTATGAATTAAACTAACCATTCAATATATAATAAATTTTTTGGGTATAAAATTAGTAGTGGGGCTCAAAATTATATATCCCCATGATGAAATGATATTATCATGTGGTGAACTATTAATCTAGAAATAAATGCACTTTTATAGACAGTTTTAAAATATATTTTAAAAGGACTTGACGGAAGAAATATCAGGATGTCTAAGATCATGAGGTATAATATTAATCATTTCCTTCATTAATAATCCATTTATTATTATTCGTGATATTTTTTCATTAATTTTATCCATGGATAAATGTTCTCAAGTAATTTTTTAATTGGAATGTGTGTTTAGTTATTTACCTTTCCATATCTATTTTTCCTTATCTAATAATGATTGTCGATTTATTGATTAAATGTAATGTGTGTTCAGATATTTACCTTTACATATTAATTATGCATTATCTAATCAATATATTCAAGTTATTGATTAATTGGAATGTGTATTTAGATATTTAGATTTCCATATTGATTATTTCTTATTGATTATTCTTTATTTGTTTATGTTGGATTTTTATTTACTTAAATCTGAATAAGAATCTAATATCACCTTTATTTTTTTCCATTACCTATGCTATGAAGAAATAATATTTCAATTTGTTCAGGGATTTCCAATTTTTACTTTCACTAGGTTTTATTTTATGTTTTCAAATTTAATGAATGAGTCAAGTGTGTATCTAGTTTAACAAGAATAATAAACTATTAAGTCCTTTGGGATATTATCACTTTTATTTAGCACCAATTTAATAAATAATCCATCAAATATGGGATACTATATCAGATTCTTTATATTTTGTATCATAGAAAGTATAGTATAAACATTGGGAATTAAATTTAGAAAAACTTGGTTTCAGTAACATTATACTGTGAAATAGTTTGAGGATAAATATAAAATAGCATCCTAAAAGTTCATATGAGGAAGATATTGTGTTTTTTCCTAGAAATATATCCTTATATGGATACTAAAAGTTGAATTGGTTCTAGCACAATTGTACCTAGGAGTAATAACTCAAAAATGGTATAATTGGGCTTTTACTCAATCATCACCTAGTAAACAAAAACAAGCCTTATTGCACATATAGTTTCACACAACATGGGGATATGATTAAGATAATTCCTAGTTTTTAAAAACCATCATGAAATACTTTAATAAATGATTACAATTAATGTTTTAGGTTAAACCAAAAGTGTTTTGGGATAGTATGTATGAGGTTTATCATATTTTTGAAGGCATATATACCCCTTTTGAAAAATTGTGTAATAAGAATATAAAATGATTAAAGATATTTTGGTAATTTATTTATGGGAATAAAACCCTTTGGTTTATTATATGTTTTAGGTAAAAGGTTATGTGATAAATTATCCTTTAATATATTTGAGACATAAGTTTAAATTTATTTATAACCTTTAGGGTTAATATGAACATTGATATTAAATAAATAATATTAAATAAAGATTAATTAATTTGGGGAAAAATAAATCATATAGAAAACCCTTGAGTCTAAAAAATTGATTTGATGACTAATCTAATTTTTTGTAATATTAGTCATATTTTTGAAATATTATAGAAATTTTATTGGAATTTTATTAATATAGTTTTGTAAAAAATAATCCTTGCAGGTCTGGTGAAAACCCATCGCATTCTGAAAGGACATGGGGCTTGAACCCACCATAGAATAGTGATAAGGATGTTATTCCTACCACTGGCCTAAATGATGTAGGGGTTAGTATGAAATTGTTTTTACTTAAATATTTTGATGGTTAAATATTAATTTGATTTTGTGAAAAATATTATAGCATCAAATATTTATGATTTTAAGTAATTAATGACATGTTTATATACATTGTATTAGGTTTAGGTATATAAAACCATTATGTTTAAAATAAAGGGGCTTTTAGTATGAATTAATTTAAATTTTTAGGGTTGTAAGCTAAAAGGTCTGAGGCCACCTTTGTGCTGAAAACATTCTCTAATATTGAGAATATTGAGGTTAATTGGGATTTAGGTTAATTTATTTTTACAATAATTTAAGATGAATCTTTGGTTGAAATTTTGAAGTAAAATATAGTATTTCTCCATATTAAGGTTTATGCATTTTTTTATTATCTAACATTATGGTAACCATTTCAGTTTTGGTTAATATTTAATGACATTAGGAATATATTATTTTTCTTTTATAGATCTTATTATCCATTAAAATTAATTTTAGTGCTTCAAAAATAAAAAAAATAGTTCAGGATACTCATTTCCTAGAGTAAGAGGTGAAGTGGAAATTGATCAAATCATGACTAAATAATTAAATTGTGCTTAATAAAATAGAAATATATCATATAATTATATTTTATGTTGTTATTTATCTTAACAAAAAAAGATACCTCAACTCTAGGAAAAGGATCTTGAAATAAAAAATTTATCATATTACATTCATATATAATGAATCATTGGTCTTTTAAATCATCACAGATTTGTAATTTTTTGATTTTTAACTTTATCTTGATTTTTAACTTTTATTTGATAAATTATCCATATCATTCTATATAATTACTTATGCTTTTATTTTATATCCATATTTTCACTTTCTCGCCAATTTTATCCTATATGGAATCCTATTTATGTGTTATTCAAGATAAACTTCATATTACCCGTTCCCTTTTTTAAAAAGAAGGTTTATTAACACTTTTTATAATTTGGGTTTTTCATAAAGTAATTTTCAAATATTAGAACCTTATTTTTCAAGTGCAAGTTAAAATAGTGAGAAAGAAATTTATTAAAGGTGGGAGCATGTAAAACCATGACATTTTAAATTATATTCATTTTAAATAAATTTAATCTCATTTATATCTTTCATAACCTGCATATTTTAGAATCATAAAGAAGAACATTATACTTTATAGCATATATAATATGCAACACTGAGCGTAAACGAAACAGGAGATATAATTTAAATATAACCATTATAAATTAGTCATTGAATTGGTGGGTATGAATAAGATTAACTAAATTAGGTAATATATAGATAATTATGTTTCTTAATAGACAAAAATTTAGTGATAAATTCTTTGTGAATAATGACCAAAATTTTTATTAATTCATATTCTATTTCAAAATACATACTTATCAAAAAAAAGTTTTAATTTTTCATTTTATTTTTGGAATTATAATAAACATATACCATCTTTTGGAAAAAAAATTAAATAATATAATTTCTGAAATCATCATATCAAAATTTTCTTTTGGTGGAATTTTATAAATTTTCTGAAAAGGTTGATTTTTAGATGAATTGGGAAAATACCGATTTTTCAAATATGGCTATTTATTTTCATCAAATTAAATAATTTTAAATTTACATTATAATTTAACTTTAAAATAAATATTAAATATGTATTATACAGTTATATTAAATCAAATTAATTACATTTTTATATCACACTTCGATATAAGTTTATTTTTAGGCTTGAAATGAATTTTTATGAAAACCATTTTAAATGAAAAATGTTCATCAAATTTGATTATTTAAAATAAACACTAGTAAAGAAATATTTAGGTACAATTTATAGTTTATATATATGAATATATTAATTTAAATCCATATAATTATGATCATTATTCATATATTTAATATAATATCATCATATGTTTGAATAATTAATTTCTGGAAAAAACTATTTTTCAACACGATTTGTGGGTTTATTTTTAAATAAAATTATGAAAATTATGTGAATTTAATTTCATGAAATTGATTCCATATATTAAATAAAAATAATTAATATATATAATATAGTCAATTTAATTTTTTGATCATTGTTATTTGTAAAGATATTAGAATTTATTTACCATAATTAAGGTTGATGCATTGTTTTTCATGTTACATGCGCTTGTGGGAAAATTAATTTTCCATGCATATTTAATTTTTATTTGATAAATTAGATTTCATATTAATAATCAGTGGGTTAAAATTATATAATAAGTGTAAAATTATTTTATACCTAAAGAATTAATTACCTAAGATAAAAAAACTAGTAACCACGGTGAAAACTAAAGTGGTAAAAGTATATAAACTTAAGAGATAAGGGAATGAAATTTTCAAAATATGCTTATTTTTACGTTTTAAAGGTGTGTATCAAACTTAAATTCTCTCCATTCCATTATTTTCCAATTTTTTGGCACTTTGGGAGAGAGTGACTTCCCATTATTTAACAATGTTGGGTATTAAAAAAATACTGATCCTAATCAATTATAAAAGGGACCCCCCTCACTTATTCACACCTATAAAGATATTTTTCTTGATGAAACCCTAAAAATATCTCCCCAAAATCCTTATCTACATTATAGATGTTTTTTCCTTACCGAAAGACCAACCCTAGTGTCCTTAATAAGGGATCTAAAGGAGGTTCTTCTAAATGAAAGTAATTACCTTCACTAAGATCTTTCTTTTTAATTATTATTTTTACACCATAAATTATGTATTATTAGTTACAATAAAAAAACCAATATATAAAATTTACTAATATGGTATTATGTTGATTTCATAATATTTATTCATCTTTTATTCCATAAAATGAGAAATAAATCCATCGCTCCTGTGTACGTGCATCGGACTACCACCTCACGAGCAATTGTAATTTTTTTCCATCACAAAATCACATGGGAAATTATAATGATATAAATAATGAATAAATACAATACATTTTATGTGATATAAATTTTTTATAATTAATATAACATACACTTATTTACCCTTCCACACATTAAATGGATGATATCGTCACTCGTGCATGTGTACGTCATACCTTTCCATGTAAAACATTAAAAAGTGTTTTTAAAAATGGATCCAAAATGTAAAAATGATATTTACACAATTAATACAAGTTTTTATATGATATAAATATATCATATACACAAGAATTGTATCTTTCATGAAAAAACATGCATGATAAAACTAGGTAATTGACACATGAAATAATAATGGTAATTAAAAATATTGTAAATGAATGAGGGGAAAGATGTTATAAGTGTAATATATATGATATTATAAACATTAATAGGGTTATATTATAAATAAATAACACTATTAAAACCATTATACAAGAGGCTAAATCATGTTCAACCGAAGTGAATCATGAGGTAAGATATTTTGTCTCAATTTCCTTTCATTAATGAATATAGTAATGTTATGCACCTGATTTTTTATACATTGTATATGCATCCCATTTTACATGTAATAACCTCAATCTTTTATAGTTCATTGTATTTTTAGTATTAATTTTTATTATTTCATCCATGGATATTTGACTTAAAAATTACCAAGTCGCAATGAATTTCATCACCCAATTTATTTTCATTGGGTTATATTACTCCCCCATTGTCTTTGGTATTATAAGATTAAGTGTTTAATGAATTTTGATTATATTATGACTTAATTGAACTTTCTATGTGTATTTAAATTTTATACACATAATCAATTCATTTATTAATTCTCACTTCAATGTTATGATCATTGTAAGGGTTGCTCATCTCAAATTGTCTACTTTAGGGCATATGTAATGTTACAAACCAATATTCTTTTATGAGGTGTATCTAATTCACCTTTGATATGATATATTATGAATCAATTTATATTAATCATATTATATTTTTATTTTATTTTATTCCTTTTATGGGGTTTGAGATTCAAAAGTTACCAACTGGTAAGACATTTATGTTTCAACCACATTTTAATAACGATTTTTTATGCCTAAATACCCATTTGAAGATATTATTTGATAATTTTATAATAAAACACTTTTATTTTATTCTACTCAAGTAATTCATGAAATTTTCAAGTAATATTACCATTTTCCTCTCATTGTTACTTAAAATTATTGAGAATTGTTTTTAATAAAATCTTAATTCATTTCTCTCTTCAGTCAAAAATCATTTTCTTCCAAAACAATGTTCTCTAAAAATGTTTTCAAAACTATTTTAAAAAATGTTTTAATAGGATTATTTAAAGTCATTTTTAACCATAATTGGATTTCAAAACATATTTATTCTTATAATTTTATAGAAAATGTACTTTTGACTTTTCTTATAAAAATGTGAAATAAATGTGTATTTTAACGTACATGGTATGAAAAAAAACATTTCTTCTATCATGACCACTCATTTTTTTGAACATTCCATGACAATTTTTAATTTTTTCAAAAAAAATGATATTCCTAATATTCTGGATACTTGTAATTTTTTTTAAATAGGTTTAAAAGTTAAAATGTTATTTTTCTCAAAACTATTTTTAAATATCCTTTTATGTAATTTATATTCATCAAAACCATTTATTTTATATATAATATATTGGGTATATAATGTATTGATACCATGCTTATTATATCTCTGGATAGTTTATGATCAGTTTCTGCAAAAAAAAATTGGCATTCTCTTTATTGATTAATTTTTATAATCATTAACATTCCCTTGAAATATTCACTTTCTTATGATCATTGGAAATATATTTACCCCAAAATATCCATATTATTTGTAATGAATATTCTTATTACTTAAACTATATATCAGTTTTATATATGGTGTTTTACTTTGAAATTTATTTGATTGACTTAGTAAAAATTTAAATTCCCTTTTTTATTCAGTACATACATTTATATATAATGCATATTTTTCAGGAATTAAATCAATCATTCGATATAAAATGAATATGTTGGAAATGTAGTGAATTTTGGGGCCCATAATTATATATCCACATGGTTCATTGATAGTCTCATGAGCTGAATCGATAGGATATCATTAAATGGGTTTTTAACCATAGTTTTGAACCCTCTAGTGAAAGGTCTTTATGGTATAAATATCATGATGTATAATATTAAGAATTTCCTCTATTAAGAATCTAGTTATTAGTATCCATGAGATTACTGCATCGATATTATACATAGATGCATTTTTTTCAATTTATTGATTAAATGGAATGTGTATTAATTTATTCACCTTTTCATATTCATTATTCCTTATTTAATCATGATATTAATGATATTGATTAAATAGAATGTGTATTCAGATATTTATGATTCCAAATTGATCGAATGGCCTGAAGGCCTTCTTTTTTACTTTATTATGGATAATCCTCCTTTTAAGGGTTGAAGGGGAACTCATACATGACCCGTAGGCCCAAGCCACAAGGCCTGACGGACCCGCAATACATGACCCAAAGGCCTAGAGGCATACCATGCCCAATACATGACCCGTAGTCCCAGCCCACTTGAAATAGCCCTCCTCATCTTATGTGTCATTTATCACCTAGCTCACCACCTTGCACTGCTAATCAGCTAGCATTTCCTCGTACAAAGCTTCAGGGTGCCTGGTCCCGATGGTGGCCGCCATACCCTCTCATTCTTCTAATTTGGTTAGCTCTTCTTCTAGTGGCTGCTACTATTGTTGCTCTGGTCCTCTTCTGGGGCATGTTCTTGTGAACTAGGCTACTCCATGGTCTATGAGGCCTGAAGGCCCTGTGGCCCAAAAGCCTTTGATGACCTGAAGGCCCTTGAGACCCGTACGCCCAAACTGGTGGCCCAAAGACCCAAATCGGGTGAATAGTTATTGCTGCAATAGTATAGAAAAGTAGCTGCTATAGTAACTACTATAACACTGCTAAAGTAACCTAGAAAAACGCCTCCACCCAGTTTTGAGCCTAGGTCTCTTGGATGCCAAGCAGGAGCCCTTACCACTCAGGTACGGGCTCGTTGGCAACCATGCCAAATTGATTATGCATTATCTAATCATGATAGTCAAGTTATTGATTAAATGTAATTTGTGTTTTGATATTTACCTTTTCATATTTATTATCCCTTATTGATTATTCTTTATTTATTTATGATATATTATTCTTTATGTAACTCTTACTGAGAATCTGATCTCACCCTTATTTTTTTCCTTTCCGCATGACATGTATAAAGAATTATTGAATGAGTTCAAGGATGTTGAATTTTTTACTTTCAATATTTTCTATTTTTTAATGTCAAATGTAATTCAAGACTCAAGTATGCATCTAGTTTGACAAGTCTACTAAACTATTCATTTTTTGGGATGTTATCACTTATATCTAGAACTAATGTAATAAAGCTACCATCAAATCACGATTGTTGGGGTTGGGGTCTTTACAAATAAAATATATTCCATAACCCGAAAGATTCACACCACTATAAGGAACTAATACAAATAATGGAATCTTCCTGGAAATTTTTTTCATGTGGCAGCCACCTAGAAAATGAAAGAAAAGTTGAATAAATTTTGTTTCTTACACTACATGCCTATGAGGTTACAACCAATATGATGAAAATGAAATGATTTGGTGACAATTTTGTTTTTTATAGTTCATGTCACATCATGTGGATAAAGGTAATGACTCTTTAATTATGTATGGGATTTTTTAGTTTTATAGTGAATTGTGATCATAGAAACATCTCTGATTGGAAAACGAGACATGGATGAATGATTCTGAAAGAGTTAGTTTCAAGTTGTGATAGAATTCACGGCTTGAAAAGAAGATAATGAGGAAGTTACCACATTGTGTCCATGGACTGGTTGTTCTGTTATTTTTTTTATAAAAAACATTTAACTATATGGATGAAATGGTGTTCCAGGAGATGGATTTCATTCCATATTTTCATGCATTCCCATGCAGAGGAGAGTTTTGTAGATAGGTTTTATTCTATGTTTTATTTTTTTTGTTTCATATTTATCATTGTGCATTCTGGAAATATTTTTGTTGTTAATAATTACTTTTTAGTTTTATCTTGTCTATTCACTCTTCAATGGTTCACAGTAACCTCATTATTGAATACTACTCTATAATGAGTGGGTAAAATTATTGGAGATAGTGGAATCTCTTAAAGATGGGGTGTACCAAATTGTTTCAATTAGTTTCACCCAAAGAAATATTTTATATAATCGTATTATGATTTGACTCAATTTTTTTATAGAATAATTGAACATCAATATTTAATAGTGAATGAATCCCAGTTTATTAGATATAATTAATTCATGAATGGATGATTTGATTATTCTCTTGCATTTGTGATCTAAACTTAATTCTCATAAGTTATTTTAATTCATCTAAAAATAATGAATTAATATTCTATGAATTTTTTGATAAGAATTATAAAAATTAATATTTATTACAATTAAAGGTCTTGTAGATACCAAGTCTAGTCATTTTTTGAGTGAATTAAAGTTATATTCTTAGATAAACCACCTTTCGAAACTATTTCTCATAACTTCATCTTTTCTATCTACTATTAGTTTTCTCAGTTTGAGTATTTAGTTTAATTGTTCAATTTAATTTTGACTATGTGTCATGATCATGAAAGGATTGGGATTATCTAATAATTATTTTAGACTCAATATTGGGCTTCACAATTCTTATAAGAATTGATATCAGATTTTAACTATTCTACACCTTTGTAGTTAGTGAAGATTATGAGAGCCATAATTTTCTAAACAGATGACCCCTTATAAATTAATGGCAATAAATGGGGTGAGAATACAATACAACACAACACATCACACCACAACCCATAAAACCTCACTAAATAAATAAACTTCTAACTCCCTAGGCTATAACCACACACCCCAAGAAAACCCTCAGGCCATAATTTAATCTTCATGGAATGATACATAATTAAAACCATCACAAATCTATCACATGACCTAAATACTGCCACCAAGCATCTCCAGACTCCCTCAAAACTTGGGAAATGAAAAGGAAAGGGTTCTAAGATATCTATTCCCTCAATGAATAATTACACTTAGTTACATAGAATTTATCCAAGAAACATTTTGATTGAAAATTTTTAAGCAGGATGACGAGGCTGATGATGATAGACATTGAAAGGGTTTTAAATAGACTACATCAGTCATTAACATCATAATATTGGATGTTGTGATGTAAAAGAGTTTTGAAACTAAGTTACAAGATTTAAAAATTCATAATATAATTCTTACATTCTCACCACTATTACAAAGGAACTTGTTTTTATAGATGTTACTCAATAAAAGAGTTTTATAGGAGTTTTTTTATCATATGGTCTCATAGAGATGTGTTAGGAATTATGTAGAGGTGTAATAAGTTAACATAACTCTATAAGAGTATAAAACATGAGACTTCTCTTGTGTTCTATCATGTGGGATATGATTAAATATTATTTTATATAAAGTTTTCTTATTATTTCAAGATGAGTTTAATAATATAAAATGTATCAGGTTATACTAAATGTAGTCTCTAATTTATCATACATTCATATAGTATAAATATATTTCATGAAGTAAAATGATAATTAACCTCTCAAAAATGGCTTCGAGTTATCCTAAATAGATGTTCATAATGGTGTGTTATAGTTTGTAATTAAATTATTACGATAGAGTGGGTGATATTTTTTATTGATATACGAAATATGATCATGTGGCACAAAAGTAGTTTTGTGTAAAATGTGACATGCTAGGTATAGCATCTTGAGTGTCATACATTTTCTTATTAGTATGAAATGGGTTCATGTTTCATATTGAATTCTTCAACCTAAGGTTAGAAAGATACATTTAATGAGAATATTTCTACTTTTATAAATTTCTTAGGAAACCCTTAAGGCTTAGATAATCAATGGTACTAGGGTGTGTTTCTAAACATGTTAATAGTTGAGGTTTAACCAATATGGTATTTTTTTTCCTCTCATTTAATGAGTATGAAATATGGAAACTCTATTGAGATAAACTAAAGATGTGTATGTCCATAACAATATAAGGAACATGTGATGTGATTTTTTGGATGGGGAGAATGTAATATTATATTCTTATTAATTGAATAGAATGTGATGTATTCTTCCACTTTTCTATTCTATACTCAGATAATCGAGAACATATGATGATTCTATATGGGATTGATAGAATCTGTATCCCATGGTCACCCAATATCTTGGATAGTGGGATTATATGAATTTTAATACTTTTATATGATACTACTAGAAGACATTGGTATAAAGATACATGTGTTTTATAAAGATTGTGCGAAGTCCCTTTGTATCTTGAGCAATACTTATTATTCATTAGAGGATACTCTTTACTTAATTTTTTAAATTCAAGATATCATATTTGTTTTCAATTCTAAAAATACCCATGAAGATACACTTTATGGTTAAATAAATTAAGATTTAGATTTATAAAACTTATAGAGTTTCACTAAAATTGTTTTAGGATTTATCCAAAAAAGAGTTTTGGATAGATATTCACATTGTATTGAATATGATATAATACACTATGAATTTTATAATAAATTTCTAAAAGTATTCTAAAAAATATCCAAATGGATTTTTGGATGTGGTTTCATGTGTTATTATATATGATACAATATAATGTTAACTGGAAAAAAGTGTATGAGGATTAAATGAAAGTGTGATATTAAAGGTGATGTGCCCTAAAACCTCATATATATATATATATTTGTGTGTGTGTGTGTGTGATATATATCATCCTATATCATTATATATGATATATGGAATATAGTATGGTACGATATCTATATTTCTCAAGAAAGTGATATACCTTCGACAAGAATATTATAAGGTGTGATATAGTGACATTGTATTGACCTTTCCTAATCCAGTTGTTGTATATGCTATAGGATATATTGTAAGTATTAGTTAATTATGTTGAATTATTCGTATTACACTCTAATATTAAATATGAAATTATAATATTAAGATTTATCATCCAAGACTCTTCAACAAATGGATATTACTAAAATGAAATGTTTCATAAGGTGAAATGTTGAGAGAATAAATGGTTTGGGTTATAAGGAGTTGTATCAAGCATGTGACTTACACATGTTTTATGAATGCACAACTAATGAATAAATACTCAAAAATATTTTATGTCCTATATAACTAGGGAAGTTTTTGTTGATATATTTTTTTAAGCTTTCCCAATCCTTCTTCTAAGTCACCTAAAACTTTCTTCTACCTTCTCTCAATTCCAAAAAGGGGGTACATATATACTATCAGAGTTATGGAGAATCCCTCCTAAGGGTTGGGTTACTCAAATTGATCTATGGATACACCTCACAGGGAAGATTCATTTGGATGTTCATTACTTATTTTCAACAACCATTGTGACTAATGATTATTTTTATACCAAAATTTAGGTATGGTAAATTCCCTTAATTCTATGTATACATCTTTTTGGTTTTTCATAACATAGTGATTAGGGGTTTAAAGTTTCTATTATCTTATTCGATATTGAATAGTCTATTTAAATCCTTATAAATCCATCACTTTTTTCCAATGAGCCCGTACCCGAGTGGTAAGGGCACCTGCTTGGAATCCAAGAGATCAGGGTTCAAAACTAGGTGGAGGTGAATTTTTGGGGTTATTGTAGAAGTACTGTAGCAGTTACTGTAGAAGTTAATATTCGGTACTATAGAAGCAGGAACTATTTACCCGATTTGGGCCTTCAGGCCACCGGTTTGGGCCTATGGGTCTCCAGGGCCTTCGGGTCATCAAAGGCCTTTGGGCCACAGGGCCTTCGGGTCACATAGACCATGGAGTAGCCCAGTTCACACAGAACAGGCCCCAGAAGAGGTTCAAAGCAACAGGAGTAGCAGCCACCAGATGTAGAGCTAACCGGATTGGAAGAAGGAAAGGGTATGGCAGCCGCCATCGGGACCAGGCAACATGCAGCTTTGTACGAGGCAATGCTAGCCGATCAACAATGCAAGGCGGGGTGCTAGGAGATCAATGACGCAGAAAGCTGGGGAAGGGCAGTTCAAGTGGGTTGGGCCTACGGGTCATGTATTGGGCATGGTTTGCCTCTAGGCCTTCGGGTCATGTATTATGGGTTTGTCGGGCCTTGTGCCTTAGGCCTACGGGTCATGTACGGGTTCCCCTTCAACCCTTAAAAGGAGGATTATCCATAATAAATTAAAAAAGAAGGTCTTCGGGCCATTTAGGCATCACTTTTGGGGTATAAAGTGACTCTCTCTATTAATTATATTGTTATGACATTTTATTTGCTGCAATTTAAACTTATCTAACTAAAAATACAATCCAACATGAATCCAAGAAACTATATTTTCCCACAAAATATTTTTTAAAATAAAATAAAAAACTATTTATGTTAATTCACAAAATGTACTTCCATTATCATAATATATGACAAATAAACTATAAAACCCATACTTTACATGTTATTTTATGCGTTTGGAGCACTATTATTGAAGATAATGTTGTATTTCCCTAAAATTATTCCAATTTTTAGTAGTGGGAACTCTTTCCATCGTATTATAAAAAATATCTTTGATAAAAACTTTTATCTAGGATAAAACAATTTTATCTCTATATCCTTTTCAAATAATGTAATATAATTGTCAACATCTTGACTATGTGTATCAAAAACCATCATCTAATTTATTCACCGTGACCATTATCTATAAATAATTTCTCTTATCACATAAGATAAAAATAATATAAAAATACAAAATATTTATTTTGATCTACTAGCTCTTTAAATTAATTCACCACATCTGACGCCTTGGTGTATCACCCATTTGATTCATTATATAAATGTACAACTTAAGATATATCTATTGACACTTTATCAATTCTTATACATATCCTTAATAATTTTTTTATTTATATTAGGTATTTTATATCATTCAAAATTTAATTATTGAATTATATAACATTAATACAAACATAGAATATCTAGATATTTTCTTACACTCCATCATGTATTCAAGAAAAAATTTCCTCCAATTTCTAATTTTCTCATCATGAAAACAATATCATTCCTTATAATCTCATTTATTTAGTTTACAAATTTTTATAGACTCTACAAGACATATATTATCTTCTTTAAAACCAAAAACTTCACCCATTTCATTTAATATTGTCATTGTGGAACCTAAGATTGGACCTCTCATTCCCTACTCAACTATCCTCAATATATTTAAGATATTGCATATAAATATTTTAACTCAATCATGTTATAACTGATAATGAACTGTCAAAATATTTCTAGTAATGATTCTATAAATAATTTCACGTTAATATCAAGCATGAGTGGTGACCATGGTTTATCCAAATTATTCAAATACCCCGTCATATTGAGTACATGATTTGATAATATAATACACTTTCATATATTACATTTAAATGGTGATTATTAAACTTAATATCTATCATTTATAACTTCCACTTGATATATCCCTTTCAGATAGTCAATCATCCCAAAAGAAAATATATTCTCATGTCGGTTATAGAGCATTATGTTTTTATAACCAAGCATAAACAAAGAAACATTGAGGGAATATTTATTATTATAATAATAAAAATATTATTCTCTTTTAATAGCTTCAGTAGTAAGATATTTCTTGGGAGTTTTTTATTCCAATACATTGAATTTTTTATCTTGTTTAAGAAAAATTAATTCATTATTATATCAATATTGAAATTTCTTTAGTTAATATTTTTATCTAAATCATATCTCAAAGAAAAATTGGATTATTTGGTTTCCATTTCATCTATAATGGAAGTTTCTAAGCAATTGAGTTTCATGATTTACAATCATTTAATAATGAATTTCATTAAATTTTCTCTTGCTTAAATATTAACCCACTCTAAATTACATCATTCCCATAAGTGGGATAATATACATAATTCTATAAGTAATGAGCCTTCTTTTTTATCCATATACTTACTTAATAATTTAGATATGCCATAATGTTTACTATAACACATATGAATCTTAGATAATTGAGTGGAAAACTCCTTTCTAAAATCCATCATATAGATTATCCCAACACCTATCCTTTTGTATCATAGCCATTACTATTTCCCAACTAAGTGTAACCAAAATTTCATACTATGATTTGGTTACCAAACTATTTGTTTTATCCATTTCCACCATTTCTTACACAAGATAACCCATGGGAACCCTACTTAGGTAGGACCTACCCAATTAGATGATCAAAGTCTTTTCATTTTTTTCTTTAAAATATTAATTTCCAATATCACATTTTCCATTTATATACATTATGATAATGATTCATCTTTAGTATCCTATACCTTAAAAAAAATTAATATGTTCAAAACACATTAATTAATAAATAATTATACAACTCATGATTTATGATACTCAAAAAAATGATGATTAGATTTAACAACATCAAAATGAAAACCATAAATAAAGTGTATGAAACCCTTTCATGTAAATTATAACAATCATAAAAAACCGAAATCACAATAATATAAACCATGGGTGATAGGTAGCTAAATCCCACATTTCTAGATAGAACCTAATACTTTAGGCTAGTGAGTTGTTTGACTCAAACTCACAATATCTAAGGATTTAAAATTCAGTGAGAAATCAGTTCAAATTTAATATTAATACCCAATAGTTTTATATTATAATAATAATTTACATTAAAGTCTATAACCCTTAAACAAATCATATTTATGGTTTAATGTAACAAAATCTTATCTTGCACCTAGCATGAAACCACTTACATACATGGTATGGTATTTATAAGAATTTTTGTATCACTTTAAACTAAATAATACTTTCATTTATAACATAAAATTTATATAAATGAAAAATAAAGTGGATAATAAACTAAATAAATTAATAGTTAAAAATTTTAAACATGTTATATATATTTATAGATAATTTCTAAATAAATAAATTATTAAGTGTTTAAAGTTTATGCAAATTTTTGGACTTTATATTAAAAAATTGACATAAAAATTTCATTTTTACTTATATATAAAATCATTAATATTTATAATTTGTAATCAATTTAATATTAACTTATTTATATTTAAAAATATGTGATATTTTATGAACGATTTTATAATAACATAATGATTTCATTTATTTTGTAAACACATTACATAAAAAAAATATCACATGTTTTATTTTATTTAAACCATAATCAAATCCACCAAAACTACTTTTGACATGGTTTAAAAATTTATAAAAAGAATTTTAAATCTAAATATTTTATATTCTCATTTATAAACAATTCATAAATAATAATAAAAAATTATTCATGTTTTTATAATTTAAAAAACTCTTTAAATTGTTTAACCATGTAAATTCAATTTAAACCTAGATCTCATTCACTAAAACACTTTCATTATGGTATTAAAACCACCTCAGATTAAGGTCCACACCATTCATGTTTTCTTATATTTTTTAGAAAAATAATTTTTAAACAATATATTGACAATAACCATTTTACATATAAAACATGGCATGGTTCATCTTTAGTGCCAAATATTTATAAGGGTAAAACTATGAACATTTTAACTTAAGTGAATTCATTTTGAATATATTATTTGAAATTAAAAATTATATAACCATAAAGTGGATTAACATGGATATATTGTGGTTCTCTTAAGGAAATCATATTTAGATACTAACCATGAAAGTTTTTTCAATAAACTATGGTATAATATTATTATACTTGGGATGATATATCTTTTATAAAACTTTCTCACATCCATTTTCCTCAAACCATGATGTGGTTTCTTGAAATTTATGTAACCATGAATATTTTCATCTTTAAAGGCGTCATTTTTTTAATATAATAATAAATTATGACCATTTTAGAAAAAAAAACTTCTATTCATGGAGAAACCCATTTTTTAGTTTCTTTATCTATTAGAAATTAAATCCAAATGATATAGAAGTGACTCTGATACCACTGATGGGTTTTAAAGGGGAAAAACCTATACAATCATAAATGTAATGATAAACAAAATCCATTTTATACAACGAGATCCTTCCATTCATTTATACTAAATAAAATAAATGAAGAACATATAGTTTTTTCAATTTACCATTTCTATCTAAACTCTTACACTTGAGTTTAATAAAAAACATTGAGAAGTAAAAAATATACTCCTTCCTTGTGGGTTATATGTGTATTATAATATTTTTAAAGGAATTTCTTCTATCCATGGTCTATTAGAATCTTTAAATTAAGGGATGAATTGAAATGAAAGCTAAAAATAATTTCAGATCAAGGAATTTTTTACAATTCAGATACCAATCAAATCACAAACTATAATACTATTTATATATTCATTCTAAGGGACATCCTTATAATCTTAATATTTCTAAAGTGCTTCATTATAAATGAAATTTTTCATAAATTTTTAATAAAATATCATTATTGTGATCAATTTGTTTAATATTTAAATAATAAAATTAGTTATTCAATTTCCTCAAATCATTATTACATGGTGATCAAACCTACCATGATAGATTCTAATGAGAGAAATAATGACTACCAGGAATTATCTAATAACTCATACATCCCCATAAACATAACCATGATGTGGTTACATTCAACTTGACATGGTTTAAACTTGTACTAACCATCAAAATGTTAAGACCACTATAGTGTTGTTTTATCTTTTTTTTATATTTCAAACTGCTTGGTCATGTCATGGGATTTTAACTTAAATATAAAATGCTTAAATAATATTGATGAAGAAAAGTGTATCACCAAAAATATTATCTTTAATTAAATTTAAAGTTATAAGGATACATTTTTTTCATACAAGGGTTAAGAAAAATTCCTTGTAAGGTGTTATAAATACATAAGATTTAAAACTGATAGTGATGATTTTTTGTCACAATATTGGTTTCTAGTTAGCCTAAATTAGGAAAATATTACCGATTATATCTTCATGAAAATGAAAAAATTTAATTCTATAAAAAAAATTAATATATCACTAAATTGGATTCAATAAAGAAGATATTGTTTATTAATAAGTTTCTCACTAATATGTATGTTTTTATAAGAATTATGGATCTCATTTAAGTATTTTATAATATTTGAGTGGTCACAAAAGTTAAGAACCTCGATCTAATCATAAATCTTAAAATATAATTTTACAATATCATATTATTAAAGATATTTTAGATCATAAAAATGTATAAATATAAAATATTTCTATAAATTTAAATGTATAAATTCCATTAACAAAACAATAATAACAAGAATATGATCATCATATATGACCAATAGGTATTTTATATATAGAATATTATATCTAATAAAAGCTAAAATGTTGAAAAAATTCCTATAGACCAATAAGAAAATGGTTCTTTCAAATAATGATTACATCATGCATCACTTTATTAATAATAAATAAATATTTTGTATGTACGTTTCTTATTCCATTATTTTAACAAATTATATAGTGATAGTAATAAACCAAGTGTTTAAAGCACTTAAATTTCTACCCCTAAATGAAAAAAATCAAAAAATAATAATAATGTTTAATTGAGTTTAACATGGGAAAAAAATTTATATGGATTTAGTTATATAAATTTATCTCACTAATCAAATGTGGGACTTATTGAACCAAATGTGACCCAAATTGAGAAACACCATATAGATAGTCCCATAATTTTCTATGGTGTATCTCTAGTGGGATGTTACTCATGTTGTCTTTGATTGAAGTTTTATAAGTACACTCTATAGAATCCTTCCCTAATATAACTATGTTGCTGATACAAAATGAAACATGCCCTGAAATGTACTCCTTGGGAACGAAAGGTTGGGGATTAGAACCAATGTTCTGTTAATATTACTTAGGGATAGGATTACCCTCATTGGATCATCATATAAGAAAACAAATATAACAAACTCAAATAATTATAAACAATAAAATATAGTGATAAAATCACCATTTAACTCTAAAATAGTCTCCTAATAGTGCTAAATGTTATTTTTCACCCATAAAAAGTAAAACATGTATCTAAAATATATAAGTAAAGGATATTAAAATTGAAATAAATAATAAATTTAAAAAAATAACCCCTCTTCTTGTTTCCTAACTCACTTTTAAATTATCTTCAAGATATCACCAAATATTTTATCTTATATATAATGATAATTTTACTTCTCTTGTATCACCATGCATATAATCTACATGAAAATAAGGTTTTTAGGTACATGGTGTGATAAATAATATCTATAGAATCCACCATGGCCCATAGCATCACCGAGAGTTTAATGTGTTATTATATGAGTAGTTTAAATCCGTTAAAGGATTTTAACATGCCATTAATACCATGAATAAATACGATTGGTTTCTAATGAATATGCCTAGAATGTATATATACCTACTTGTCTGATGTAAGTATATGCATTGAATATTTGTCATAGTATGTAAAAGAAAAAATAATGGATCAATTCCAATACCTAGTAGATTTTACAAACACCTGAGGGGGTGAAAGTACATTAGGATTTACAATGTTCGTCCTAGAATGAACACACTTTTCCAGGTTCAGGTTAAGATAAAAGACCTAGTTTCTCCACTATAAATCACTTGAGTACAATTTATAATTTATCTCTCAAAAATATTGATGACTAATCTCTTGAAATACCCAGTAAATAATCACCTATAATATTTTTCCTTCAAGTGAACATAATAGTGGCCTTCTGATTGGTTCTTTATACTAGCATCCCACCAGTTGAAGCTATCTACCAAAAATATTTTGGATATCTATATATGGGGACTTTAAACTACCACCCAATAGTTCTTCAAGGATCCTCCCAAACATATCCTTGAACAATTATTCATTATAAACAATCTCTTGATATAGTATGTGAGTTGTCCTTGTTCTCCATTAAGTCCATGCATCCAGATCCTCACCTCATAATATATGGATTATAGGTCTTGCCCAAAGGATATTGTGATGATATTGTGATATCTCAGATTGAAGGAAGTGTTACATGCCTCTATTATTAAAAAGTTAGCCTTTATTTGAAATAATGTCTCTCATGGATGATTTAAATTCTATCCTTTAATGTGGATTTGATCTTATTCACTAGCTCAATAGTATTAGGGTCACTCATCATTCTCATCATCATATCCTACCATTTTTATATTCAAAATATAATCCTAACTAATGTATTATATATTCAAAGTATGGAAACATAATGATCTTAGGTAGTGAGAAATTATTTTATTCAAATCCATTTTAACTCATTCATGTTCTTCCATATAAATATCCCTGAGAATATAAAAATCATTCTTTTATAGAATATTAAAATATCTTGGTAAAAGCTTCCACAAAATAAACACATTTAAATTAATTTTAATTCTATCAATGTATGCATGAGGAACATAGAACCATGGTGTATTATATGGAATAATTTTCCTCATTCTTGGTCTCAAAAAACTTTCACCATTAATGGAATCTCAAAACTTTTACTCAAAACTAACCATGGCATGGTTTACTAAATTATTTTTCACAAGTGTTTTTCTTATCTAGAACATCCACCTCTATGACATGGTTTTCATTCTATCTATGTTATTCTACAGTGTAGAACTCATCTTAGAAAATCATAAGAGATGCTCATTTTCATGGCATGGAGAATTTTAAAGTCACACAATTCTAAAAATTATATAAAGACATAAACACAATAACAGCATGATGCATATGCAGCATCAAATAAAACATACATGGATCTTTGTATGAGTTAATGACTTGGGGATAAACATTAATTACTCATACATAGATTGAGTTTCACTCGTATTTATATCATTACTTTTCAACTTTTCAAAAAAAATGTTAGAATGAATCATACAAAAAGTATAAAATGACTCATAATTCAGGTCATATAACTCATATATAGATCTTTAATCACTTATATATATATATGCTCAAAATCTCATACATAGTATGATACTTTTCAATTTTTTGTTAAATTTTACTCAAATCGTATCATAACACCTGTATATCATCTCTAGGGCTACTAAACCACCAAGAAACTTCTTTTAAAATGTTTTCTATAGTTTTTCTATATCCATTGAAAATTTCTCTTAATTTCTTTGAAGATAATCACTCCAACAATCAGAATTCAATGTTTCTTACTTGAATCTTTCTAAGACATATTCTTCAAGGCCAGAAACTTATCTTCCCACTTAATTTTCCAGGTAAAATGGTAATATCTTACTTATCATTAACAAATATTGAAACCTTCTCATAATCAAGTAATCTTTCTTTATTGAAAAAAATATAATCCTTATATGGGAACAACAATATTTCCATTTGGATTTATTTTTAATGCCAAAAATCTTCTTCGTTTCTAATATGTTTGATTTATTTTCTCTCCCTTATTGAAAATAAATTAATAGATACATATAAGGGTTGGTTTCTTACTCATTTTCTCGTTATTCTTCTTAAAAATGATATAATCAGGTAAAATTACTTTTCCTCTTTAGTTATTAATTATAGAAAAATTCACTTATGAGATAGGAAGGTATTCACATGTTTCATTATAAATTAGACTTTATTTGATATACTCTAAGTATATGTGGGATATGTTGATGTAGAAAATAAGAGAGAATTCACCAAGACATAAGTGTTGTCCATAAATAATATGCATGTGATACCAATCAAAAAAACATCTTTAGGGGGTGTAATAATAGAATTATCCATTTCTAAAGGACTCTCTAGAATTATAGATTTATTTTAGAATGATATTTTAATAGGCTTTATCATGTGTTATCCCCTAAAAGAGTTACAATTCTTACTTTTCTTTATAGAATCATTTATTCTGTGATTTATTTTCATTTTTTCACTAATAACAACCTCATTCCACTCCCCATTATCTTATGCTTCATTTAATTCACTACATTTTAGAACACAAAAATAATTTAGAGAATAATTATTTCTCTATCACATACTTTAATAAAATTAACAAGGATGAGTCTTCAATCAAAAAGATAGACTTTTCTTTAAATCTGTAAAGTTTTGAGAGATCTATATGCTTCTATCCCCACTGATTTTCCACTTCTGAGCTTTTATGTCATCATAAACGTTTTTTATTATAGCTTATATTTTTTTTTTTGGAATGGACTCATTTACTTCATAATGAAATGTATATTCCTCTAATGGTGCATTTCCATTACATTTCATTTTCATTAGTATTTCTTCTTGTGATGGTAATATGGTCATACATCTTGTTTCATCATGTCCAACTAGATTTTGACTTCCTCGTATATTCTCTTTATTCTTAGGGACATCCCAGTTGGAAAGTCTATTGAATTGTTCATGTGGAATAACATGTTTCCCTTTATTCATTACACTTTCTTTATCTCCCAAACCTTTTTTATTGTACAAGGATTATTTTCAACCACTTCTTCATAACATAATTTGATTTATTGAATCTTCCACATGATTTCATCTCAAATTATTTGTTAACATTTTTATTTAACTTTTACACATATTATTAATGGATGTCAACTTTCAAACCAATCCTTTTATCCTTCTCTCAGATTGATTCCCTTCATGAATCCAGATTTCTTCTTTTGGTTTTTATTTTCGTTGACTATTTTTAGTGGTCTATAGTGTTTCTTTTCCTTACTTAATAGCAAAATATTACCTTCATTAGTTTTACATCCTTGGCATCATTATATTTAGTCTTATTGATGGTTATCTTATTATTCCATTATATATATTTACCTTTAAATATATAATCAAAATTATCCATTAAATTTATCTACATCTATTATACTCCTCTCATTGAAAAATAATTTTATTTACAATGTACTGATACATACCAACACTAATCAGGACGGTGAAAATATATTTTACTAAAATCATGGAAGTTTTCAAGATATTTATATCTATTTTCAGTGGACATATTTTTTTGTGTATTATAATTTTGAATAGTAAGAATTCTTTTTATATCTACTTTGATCTCCATGGATTATAGACTTATATAATCTTCTATTATTAACTTTTTGTTCCAATATTCAATTTCTTTGTTTATAAATCTATAGAAGCACTAAATATAACATAAAAATCATATTCTTTTGCCTTCAGTTGTAATATGGACATATTTGGACACTAACTATTTTTGAGTATAATTGCCCATATTTTGATCATTTATAGGGAGGAAATATTCTTGGATATGCTATAATATACTATTGATGTGTTGGTGGACTTCATAGAATTTTTATTCACCCAAATATGTCCAAATTTCAACATTGATCCTACACTAGCATGTATAATAGTATTATTAAAACCAGATTTACTAGGATAGTGGGTTACCTTTTTCGATGGCATTGAATTATATACTTACCCAAATGATCATAGATTTATTTTTATACCGATATAAGTCAATTTTAGAATAGGAATATCACTAATAGTTTTTATGGTGGTATATTTACTTTCAGTCATTTTGAATTTTCTAGCATTTTTGGATTCCTCATTTATCCATTTCACTTCAAGCTTGAGAAACATCATGCTGAGAGAATATTTTTCAATATCAATAAATATCAACCTATATTCCCCATATTTATTCAACATTTTTTTTTGATCTTCAGGATTTTTTCTTTATTATTATAGAGAGTGTTCATGATCTTTTATTTTACCTTTAACTGCATTATGTGAATCCTTGAAATTCATGGAGGGTTTATACAATTTTTTAAATACATGGATTAATTATTCAAGAAAACAATTATTATTTATTCATAACAAATATTATATTACAATCTTTCTTGTATTATGAAAATATTTTCATTTAAAAGATATAAAAATTCTCCCTTGTATTCAAATCAATATATGAGTCATTATACCTTTTGGATTTGTTACTTTGTTCATCTTCCATTTGATTAACTCCATTTTATATCTATGATTATTCATCAAGAATTTCCTTGAATAAAAATGTATATATGAAACCACTTAATTTGTAAAATTTTATACATAACTCTTAAATTGATAGTAGAGGTCTTCAACAATCTTAATAGGCTCATTTTACTTATACACCTCATATCTTGATCTAGTTTCTTAAAAAGGATCATTTTGAATAGATTTGAAAAAATAACACTTATTAACATGTTCTATTTTAAATTTTTATTGAACCTTTCCTATTTTTAAAATCTATATCTACTTTTTTTCTCTCTTTATTCAGTTTTTAAGAGTTCTGTTTGAAACATTTATCTTCACAATAATATGGATGGAGATTGATTCTTCATTAAAAGTAACTTCTATATTTTATTCAAATATTCACTTCATGTAAATATTGATAAAAAATAAATTAAATAAAAAAAATTTAGATCCAATCATAGGAAAACATGGATATGATACAACTTGTAGTATCCAGTTGATAATATTGACACCACATAGGAGGGATGAGTCAAATTTCACCTTTATTTATTTTTTATTTACTTTTAAATCATTCCCTTTTTAACTCAAAAATTTTACCATTCAAGAGATGTGGATATATGAATGAACTATAAACCATCACATTAGTATAATTTGTAAAATAATCAAAGCGGTGGAATCAAAGTATTTACAATTTTCAACCTTAAAATATTACTCTATTCTAAGATTAGGTTGAGTTTTAAGACCTAATTTATCCACTAAGAATCACTTCATTACTGTGTAAAAGCTATATCATGAAATAATTGATGAGAAATGTAACAACCTAGGTATTTATAGAACATTTTTTTCATTATTGAATTAAATATTTAAATTCATAACAGTAAGTAATTCATAAAATAAATAATGTTATTAATTCGATTTATTGTATGGATATTTATTTAAAACATTAATTTCCGATTTATATAATTTTAATTTAAAAATAATAATTTCATTTTTGAATTCACCATGTTAAAATTAAGTTAGTGTGACTTTTTTTTAGAATTTTTTTAAAAGATTACTTTTAGGTGAACAGTAAAAATATACAGTTTTTATAAAATACAGTATTCTTTATGGAGTCATAAATAAATTGTTATAACATAAAAAATTATATAAACTATAGAATAATTAAATAATTATATTATAATAGGAATATTTTACATAATTAATTTATAACATGAAATTAATATTTTTCCTGATAAGAATAAAACTCATTGTTCGTGATGATGCAGTGTCTACACAGCACTGGGAAAGTCAAAATTTATAAATAATATATAATAATTGAGTTCTAAAAATTATTTTCATTATTTATTTATTTATTATTATGTATTATTCATATAATTTTGTTAATTTATAATTTTAGTGTTATATAAAATGATCCTTAACTAAATGCATGTGCAATGCTTGTGTAAAGTAAGAAAAGACAAATTTAAAAATTAAGGAAGTTGTTTACATATAGATATGTTTAAATAAACATTATGACCAAATATAAATGATTATTTAGAACCTAAATATTTTATTGTTATGATAGTAATTCATTTTAATTTTTTATATATATTAAATAATTGTCTCTACTGCTTATGTAATGTTGATGCAGTACTTGTGTAAGAAAAAGAAAAATAAATATAATGTTTTTAATTAAAATAATAAGTACTATTAAATGGCCCATTCATAACTAAATATTTTCCAAGAGAAATTTGAGACCATTATCACTTTTTCAATCTAATTTTTCACATTTTAACCCACAATAATCACATTAAGTTCGTTAGATTATTTTATTTAAAAGTAATTTAAGGTGTTCACACTATGAACATTAGTTTGTATAACATTTTAATTTATGGTTTTCTAGAATATTTTTTTATAAATAAATAGTTTTTTTAAAATATAATAAAACTATAATTTTCTTGTAAATTTATTTTTATATTTTATGGAAGAAATAACAGCCCTAATGTCTTGCACAATAATGATGTAGTAATTATTCAATTAATGAATAGATAAGATTTATGATATTAAAAATAATAAAATAAATATAATATTATACTTTTTAGAAAATTCATTAATTCCATATATTAATATGATAATTATAATATATATATATAATTTATTCTAATTTGAAACCTTGGTTTGATGTTTTTATAGTCAAAAAGTTTTAAATAGTGTCTAATTTGACAAAATCATTTTTTCAGGAATATAATATTTAATTAAAATATTTTTAAAACCACAAAATTATTTCACAAGGACAAAAATGAAAATATTTCTTCTATAATGTGATGTATTATTATTTTTATCCCTCTTTAAGTTCTTTAATCCTATATTAGACTTAATATAATTTAAAATTTTATGTAATTCCTTAATTACCCCTCACCTCAATTATAAAAGAAGGCTCATTCCTTCACAAATATTCATCACATTGAGAATTATTGCTATATTATACTCTAAATAATTTCTTTATCCACATTACACTCCATATTCTAGTGATTCTGGTCTCACAAAAAGATTACTTCCAATATCCTTAAGGAGGTTCTCAAGGAGAAATTTTCAACAGGTAAAATTCTTTCATCCCCTATTTAAAAAATTTCATCTCTTCTACCTTTGTCTTCCTCATATGAAATGTTTAATCATAAATATAATACAATATATATAATTTTTTGTTATTATGTTGAACTTTATATTCATATTTCAATCTCTCATTTTATTCTTTTATTCCTAAAAACAAAATCATAGTCTGTGGTGTGTCAATTCACCGCCTTCATGGATGATGACTTATCATTTCATAATACCACAATAATTGGAATTTTAAATTCATTGATAATTTATTAAAATTGAATAATATATATATATTATCACTTATGGAGTGTTATTTTGTTTTTTAAAGAATAATCCATAACGAACCAACCATTGAAACTATGAAAATAATGCACTGAAATAGTGGAAATAACTAAATATTGTTAATAAATGGATGGAAAATGTTATAAGGGGATAATATAAGGTATTATAAACATGAGTAAAGTTATATAATATATAAAGAACATTATTCATCCCATTATATAGTAGTTTTTAACATGTTTTAGGTATGATGTACCTGAGGTAAGGGTATTGTTAACCCAATTTCCATTCTTTAGGTTAAAATTTTAATTCGTTGATTCTTTTTGCTAAGATTGTTTTTGAAGTGACTCTTGAATATATTGTGTTTTATTATAGGTATTTATAATGAATATATATATATTAATTTTATTTGAATGATTCTCACTTCAATGATATGGTATTTGTAATGGATTTCCTTTTAAAATCCTCTTTTATATTTTCCTTTTACAAAATTCAAAAGAATGATTTTTATGATGAAACTATCCTAGTTTTATGATTATATTATGGTTATTGTTCGTTTTTTATGATGAAGGTTGGGACTTATAACTCCATCCAATTCATTGGTTATTTTTAAGTTGGAGGTCAATCGTTTGGCTACTCCAAGAGTAATTGTGATGGTTACACCATAAGGTAGTTGTGAAGGTTATATTGTAATGTAGCCATGAGGGTTACAAATCATAAGGTTTCCATGAGGGTTAAAATATTAAATAAGTAATTACCTAAGTTACCTATAAGGTTTATTTATGTTTTTCTATGTTTTATTCAAAACTCATGTTTTTCACAAGTATGTATATGATACTTTATCGGTGAGAAGTCTGTCATTGTGGGAATGATTTCATATACTTATATGTATTTATGTACTAATGGTATCTTTCTTTATTTTTATATCCCTTACTAAGATTCTATTCTTATGCCAGGTTTTAAAATGGTTTTCACAGGGTTTAATAATGGGTAAGAGAAAATACAAATCCATGCTGAATGTTGTGAAGATTATTTATGAAAAGATTTCATGCTTTATTAAAAACTAATGCATTATAAAAGAAATATATACTATTTTACTAATACTAATTTTTATTCTTTTAGGTTGATATGTATTAATTATATACTAATTATCTAAAACTCTAAACTTAAAATATCGTTGGGAATGTAAGAAAGGGAATTCTAAATGAATTAAATAGATTATGTAATTTTTAAGGTTGAGTCCTTATAGTTGGTATCAGAGAACAACATAGATATATTTAATGGTTACGATGATGTTAATAGAATACCATAAATTATTATTACCATGTATTTATATTGAGATGATATAGAATTTGATTATTACCATTTTGATTCATCTATGATATGTATTCTTAGAATCGTTTTCCACATAAAAAATAGGGATGTTGAAGTTGGAAGGAATTGAGATGCTGATATCATTCTGAATCTGTAACTCGTAATGGTAGGGATTGGAACCAAGAATTTTGTAATAGTAATGTCTCAGATAACATAGGAAATAAATGATGGAGTAGTCCATGCAAGGGAACAAACATAACTACCATAAAGGGACATGGCGATAGTGAAACTTTTTATGAGGCAACACCCTCCTACTTTCAGTGGACCTTATAACCAGTGGTTGCTAAAGGGTGGATTAAATCCATTGAAAATATATTTTATTTCATAGGGTGTTCATAGAATGAACAAATTTCTCTTTCTATTTATCATTTTGATGATGAAGCTGACCAGTAGTGGTCAATGGTCAAGAATATGAGAGATATAAAGGATATTGACACCTTGGAATGGGATGAATTTAAAGAATATTTTCCTTGAAACATAATTTCCTAAGGTGGTTAGACTTAGGATGTAAAATAAATTCCATGAATTCAATCAAAAGTATGAACATTCAGAGTATATTTTTGAAGAAAACTTCATCTGATTACCAAGGTAATCTCCAAATCTTATTCGGGATTTCGATAATAAAATCAATCGTTTTTACTCGGGATTGAATCCAAGATACCACTACTCTTGGGAATTCAAATGTTTTGATAAACTTTTTTGATGTGTTGAGAGTATATAAATAAGTTTTTTTGGAAATAACGTGTACCTTGAAAAAAATAAGAAGAAAATGTTCATATGGTAAGTAATGGGTAATAATCAACCCAATAAATATGAAGGGAAGAAATTCTAGTTTTTGGTTTGTGGGTAGGGTAGTAAAAAACACCCAAGGAAATACCTTAACCAATTTGAGAAATGTTTTTCATGTGGTAAGTTTATACATATGGCCTAATATTGTAATGAAAATAATCTTAAAATTAATTCTGATAATCAAACTGTAAAGTGTTTCAAATATGGTGAGATGTGTCATTATGAAAATAACTACCCAAAGAAAGATCCAATAGATAGGAAGAAGCCAGATTATAAGTAGAAAAGTGCAGTGAGTTTCACTATGGATACTTCATTAGATTTTGGGCCATCCAATGAAGTGGTTTTAGGTACTTTGTTTGTTTACTCATATTTTTCTAATTTTTTATTTGATACATGGTCTACACCTTCCTTTATTTCTGAGAAAGTTTTATTTGGTAAATTAGAAATTTTACCACAAGAAATGAAACAAGATATTATGGTTAAAACACTAGGTAAAATATTAAGGCAAAAGGACATGTTAATAATATACCTATTTTAGTATTTGGAAAAGACATTACCTGGAAACGTTTTTTCCCTTAGTATAGTTTGATGTTATTCTTGGTATGGATTTAATTTATATTTATCATGATAAGATTGATAATAGAGATAAAGAAGTTTTTTTTAGATATATTTTTAGATTATATAAAAGAATGAACCCATACCATTGATAACATATCAAGATGTTGGGAAATTTGTAAAAGATATAAATGAAATTTCTCTTTCACATATTTTTGAAAAAAAAAAGAAACAGTTCAGATTAATGATATCTCATTGATAAATGAATATGTTGATGTTTTTTCAAATGAGTTACTGAGTGTTATACCTGATTGGGAAGTTGTATTTACAATTGACTTAGTTCTTGATACTATTCCAATTTCAAAAGCACCTTATCAAATGGATCATGTGGAACTTCTTCAATTGAAAAATAAGTTGCTGGAGTTTCTTGAAAAAGGTTTTATTCAAACTAACACTACACCATGGGGTACTCCTATTTTTTGTTTAAAATAATGATGGTTTTATGATACTTTTCATTGATTATAAATATTTGAATAAAATTATTGTTAATAATAAGTATCCATTGCTTCATATCGATGACTTGTTTGATCATCTCTAGGTAGCTCAGTATTTTTTAAAGATTGACTTGAGATTAGGGTACCATAATCTAAAGGTGAAATAGGATGACATTCCAAAAACATCTTTCTGAACTAGATATGGGCATTATGAATTATTTTTTATTCCCTTTGGTTTAAAAAATTCCCCTATTATATTCATGGATCTTATGAATATAATCTTCTATGATTACTTGGATAAGTTTTTTATTTTTCTTTATTGTTGATATTTTGGTTTTTTCAAAAAGTTATTAAGATCATGAAAAATATTTAATGATTATCATACAAACTCTAAATAAAGAGAAGTTGTACTAGAAATTTAGAAAATGTAATTTTTGTTTGAAAAATAATTCCTTTCTTATGAACATTTTAAATAAGGATGGAATAATAGTTAATCCCACCAAAAAAAGTAATTGATGAATGTTTAAGACCTAAAAATGTAACAGATATTCGTACTTTTCTTGTATTAACTAGTTATTACCGGTGGTTTGTTAAAAACATTTCATGGTTATCTAGAATGTTAACTATGTTAACACAAAAAGGGTTAAATTTATTTGGATATAAGAATGTGATGTTTTTTTAGGAATTGAAAGGTATATTGGTGAATGCTCCAGTTTTGGCCCTAACTTCCAGAAATGGTGATTTTTTCATCTATAGTAATGCTTCTATGTAGGTACCTGGTTGTGTTCTGAATGATTATGTAATTTTTTATGCTTCCATACAACTGAAACCTCATGAGTTAAATTATCCCACTAATGATCTAGAATTATCATTTATGGTTTTGATTTAAAAATTTTGAGGCATCATTTATACGAAGCCAAATATGAAATATATACTTAGCAAAAAAGTTTTATGTATATATTTACTCAAAATTAATTAAACATGAAACAGATAAGATGGTTTGAACTGAGAAATGATTATGATTGCATGATCAATTAACATCCTAGAAAATCAAACAAAGTGGTGGATTCCTTGACTTGAAAACATCATGCTACATTAACCATGTTATGTTTTTATGATGTCATCTAGATTAATTATCTAATGAATTTTGGATTGGAAGTTGTTTGTGTAGAAAATTCCACTGTTTTGTTTCAAGTTTCAGTGCAGTCATCTCTGTAAAATATAATTATGCAAGTGAAAAATCAATAATATGAGTTATATAATAGGGTATAATTGGTTAAAAGGGTTAATTTTCCCTAATTTAACATTCATAAAGATTCTGTTTTAAGATATGGGAAGAGATTATGTGTTCTTTATGATTCTCTACTGAATAAATAATTTTTGTTTAAAGCGCATAGTTCTCCATTTTCAGTTCATCCTGGTAGTACTGAAATGCGCAGAGACCATCAGGAGTATTTTTGGAGGAAAGGAATGAAAAGAGATATCTCTGATTTTATAATTAAATGTTTCACTTTTCAACAGTTTAAAGTAGAGAGACAACTACCAAAGGGGATGCTCCATCTATTGCCTGTTCCAAAGTGAAAATAGGAAAATATATCCATGGACTTCATGGAGGGACTACCAAAGACTTCTTGAGGTAACAAAGTAATTTGGGTTATTATTGATCGACTAACTAAATATACACATTTTCTTCCTATTCGAGATACTCTTTCTCTAGATCATCTTTCTCAACTATACCTCAAAGAGATTGGAATGTTTTATGGAGTTCCTCTATCCATTATATCTGATTTTGATCTTAGGTTCATTTCTAACTTTTGGAAAGGCCTTCATAAGTCATTGTTCATAGAATTAAATTTTAGTACATCCTTTCATCCTCAAACCGTTGATATTCAGAGAATACAATTCATACCTTGGAAGAAATTTTATGTGCTAGTTCAATGGATTACCATTGAAGTTGGGATCATCAACATTATTTGGTTGAGTTTCTTTATAATAACAGTTTTCATTACAGTATACAAATGGAACCTTTTCAGGAATTATATGGAAAGCAGTGTCAAACGCCATCACTTTGGGATGAAGTTAGGGAAAGAAAGTTTATGGGACTATAATTAGTAGAGTAAGTGGCTGAGAAAGTGAAGATGATCTAGCAGCAGATGAGGATAACTCAGAGTAGGCAGAAAATCTATGTAGATAATAGGAGGAAAGATTTTTATTTTGAGATAGGTGGTTATATTTTCCTTAAAATATCTCCTTGAAAAAGTTTTATAGGTTTTGGTAATAAAGGAAAGTTAAATCCATGGTTCATCGAACCTTTTGAAATCCTGGATAAAGATAGAATAGTTCCCTACTGAGTAGCTTTGCCTTTGAGTATATCTCATGTACACAATGTTTTTCATGTTTCGGTGTTGAGAAATTTTGGCTAGATTCATCTCTAATTTAAAACCCAAAAGTAGTTCAGCTAGAAGAGAACCTATCATGTGAAGATAAACCTATTCAGATTCATTATCATAGAGATAAATTATTGAGAAATAATGTAATTCACCAAGTTAAGGTTTTTGTAAAGAAACCACACTGTTAAATAAGTAACATGGAAATCTGAAAATGCTTTGTGGGAAACGTATCCTCACTTATTTAATATGTGATTTAAAATTACAAGGATGCAATTTCTAGAATGTGAGAATGTAACAACCCAAATATCTATAGAATAATTTTTTATCATTCTTGAATTAAATAGTTAAATTCATAATGGTAAGTAATTCATAAAATAAATAATATCATTAACCCAATTTATTATATGTTAAATTATTTTAAAACATAATTTTAAATTTATAAAATTATGACTAGAAAAAATAATTTCATTTTTGAATTCACCATATTGAAATTATCGTAGGGTTATTTTTTTTAGAATTTTTATAAAAAGATTATTTTTTGGTAAATAGGAAAAAAATACTTTTTTATATAAAATATGGTATTTTTGATGACATCATCATGAAATTATCATGACATAAAAAAATTATATAAATTATGGAATAACTAAATAGGGATATTAAAGAAGGAATATTTTATAGAATTAATTTAAAACATGAAAATTAAAGTTTTTTCTGATAAGTATAAAATCATTATCATTGTTAATATAGTGCATGCGCAGTGCTGACAAAGTCAAAATTGGTAACTTGTATATAATAATTGAGTGATAAGAATTATTTTCATGAATTATTTATTAATTACTAAGTATTATTTACTTTTTTGGTCAGTATTTTCTAATTTTAGTATTATATAACATGATCCTTATCTAAATGCTTGTGTAAGGAAAGAGAAGACAACTTAACAAATTAAGGAAGTTGTTTTGATATAGATATATATAATTAAACATAATGGATAAATATAAATGTTTATTTTGAACGTAATAACTTATTTTTATGACAGTGATTCAGTTTTAATTTTTTATAAATCAAATAAATGTCTAATGGTTATACAATGTCGATGCAGTACTTGTGCATACAAAAAAATGTTTTTAATTAAAATTATAAGTAACATTAAATTGATTCGAACTTGACTAAATATTTTTCCAAGATAAATTTTCAACCATTAACACTTTTTTATTTGAATTTTGAAAATTTGGGACCCACAAGAATCACATTAATACCTATAGAATATTTTATTTAAAAGTCATGGTGTTCAAACTATAAATTTTGTTTTTATTACATTTTAATTTATGGTTTTCTATAAGTGTTTTTCATAAATAATTAGTTTTTCGAAATCTAATAAAATTATATTTTTTATAGAATTTTATTTTTATTCTTTAGGGAATAAATAACAACCCTAATGGCTTTCAAAGTAATGATACTATAATTATTTAATTAATTAATGAATCAAATTAATGATACTAAAAATAATAAAATAAATAAAATATTATATTTTTAAGCTAATTCAATAATTCTATAGATTAATATGACAATTATAAAATATAATTATAAAATTGTATTTGATTATGAAACCTTTTTTATGTTTTTAAAGTCAAACATTGTGAATAATGTTTAATTTCAAAAAATCATTTTTCAATTAATATAATATTTAATTAAAATATTTAAAAATCACAAAATTATTGAACATGGAAAAAAATAAAATATTTGGTCAAAAATGTGATATCTTATTCTTTTTATCCCTTTTTTAATTATTTAATCCTATATTATACTTTATATAATTTAATATTTTAAGTAATTTTTAAATTACCTCACACCTCAATTATAAAAGGAGTCTCATTCCCTCACAAATAATTATCAAATTGAGCCTTATTACTTTAAAATACTATAAAAATTCCCTTTATTATCATTCTTTTACTCATTTTATTGCTTCTGGTCTCGTAAAAATACCTCTGCCAAGAGCCTTTAGGAGGTTCTCAAGGAAAAAATTTCCAGAGGTAAAATTCCTTCTTCTCCTCTTTCAAATTATTCTTCTCTTATACCTTTGTCTTCCTCATATACAATGTATCAGGATAAATCTAGTATCATATATATATATATATACTGTAATTTTATTATATTAAATTCTATATTAATCATTAGATCTCTAATTTTATTCTATTATTCTTAAAAATGAATTCTCCATCTATGGTGTGTCAATTCACCACCTTCGTGGATGATGAGTTATCATTTCCAAATACAAGAATAATGGAAAGTTTAAATTCATTTATAATTGTTTAAAATGGCCTAATATATATATATATTCTCACTTATGGATTTTTATTTCCATTTATAAAGAAAAATCCATAACGAACCAACCATGGTTACCAAGAAAAGAACACACTGAAACAATAGAAATAATTAAATATTGTTAATAAATGGCTGTAAAATGTTATAAGAAGATCGTGTAAGGTATTATAATAAAGATTATAGTTATTTAATATATATATATATATATATAATACTCTTAAAACCATTATACATGGGTTCTGAACATGTTTTAAGTAAGAGGAACCAAATGTAAGGAAATTCTTAACCTAATTTCCATTCTTTGGGTTAACCTTTTACTTCATTGATTTTGTTTTGATAAGATTATTTATGAAGTGAATCTTGATTATATGGTGTTTTATTATGTGGATTTACAGTGAATATCTATATTCTTTTCATTTTAATTATTCTCTCTTCAATGATATGATATTATTATGTTATTTTTCATTAAAAATCCTTTTTTAAATTTCTATTTTTACAAAATTCAAAAGAATGATTTTTATGATGCTATTATTATGGTTTTATTATTATGTTCTAGTTTTTGGGAATTGTTTATGATGAATTTTGGGACCTATATATCACCCCAATTCATTAGGTATTTTTTAAGTTATAGGTCGGCCATATGGTTACTCCAAGTGTAACTACGATGGTTACACCATTAGGTAACCATGAGGATGACATTTTAAGGTATAAGTGAGGGATAAAAATAATAAGGTAGCCATGAGGGTTACAATATTAAGTAATTTATCAAGTTACTGGTATGTTTTATTTATGTTTAACTATGTTTTATGGAAATGTCATGTTTTTCATAAGTATATATATGATGCTTTATGGGTGAGAAGTCTGTCTTTGTGGAAATGATTTTATATACTTATAAGTATTTATGGACTAGCAATTTATTTTCTTCTTCTTATATCCCTTAGATTTTTTTTTCTTATCCAAAGTTTTAAAAAAAATCATAGGTTTTATGGATGGTTAAGAGAAAAGAGGAAGCCAAGATGAATATTGTGAATATTATTCCTGAAAAGGTTTCATGTTTTATTAAAAACTTTTGTATTATGAAAGAAATGGACACTTTTTTAGTAGTACCCACATTATATGCTTATGGGTTGATATGTATGAATTATATTCTAATTATCTAAAACTCTAAACTAAAAAGATCTTTGGGAATGTAATAAAGTGAATAATAAAAAATTTTACTAGATTGAGTAATGTTTAAAGTTGAATCCTTATAAGTAATCTCCGAAAATTACCTGAATATAAAATTTAAAAATATTATTTCTTCAAATGAATAGATTAAATTACTACCAAATGGTTATTTATAAAAGAATATCCTCAATTTAATTTATCCTTTAAAAATATTCTTCTCATCTCACAATGGAGTCTTTATACATCCTATAGAAAGTTCTTCAAGGGTCCTCTAAAACTCCTCAATGGAAAATTCTTCAACCATTTATTTATTTTAATTTAGTTTTCAAGTTAGAATTATTCTCCATCAAGTCCATGCATTCATATCCTCACCAGATACTATATAGATCATTTTCTTTCCTCATACAATCGCCTAATGATACTGTGATATCATAATTAGCAAGAAGTGTATCATCCATATCTTCTCACTTATTTCATCTTCCTTTGACACATAGGCTCTCCTATATACATTAGATTCTCTCCTTTGATATACAATTCATCTTATTCACTAATTCAATAGTATCAGGGCCTCTCAATTTTCTCATCTTCATTTCCTACCATATTTATATTTAAAAATTATCGTCAATAGTATCTAAAATGTTTGAAAGATATAAACTTCATAATCTTCGGAAGTGAGATAATATCTTATTCAATTCATTTTAATAGAGTAAAGGTGTTATATATAAATAAATTTAATACTCTTATATATTATTTAATTTTATATTCCAATGTCAAAATATTTTTTTCCATAATATTGATACATTTAAATTTTTTGAATTTCATCCATGTATATATGAGACACATAGCACCACGGTGTTTCTTATGATGAAAATTTAATCATGATGGGTATTACACAACTTCCAACATTAATGGAATCCCAAAATGGCCATCAAAAACTAACTACACCATTGTATACCTCATCATTTCTCAAAATTTGGAATTAGTATCAAAAACTCCCACTACTAAAATGTGATTTTCATTATGTCCATGTTTTTTGTATCATGGAAATCATCTTAATAACTAACCTGAAATGATCATAATCATGGAATATAGCATATAAAACACACAAAATTTTTAATATTATATAATAAAACATACGTAGTAGCGTGATGACACATATGTAGCATTGAATTACACTTATGGAGATCTCATTATGAGTTAATGCCCCATACTAAAACTTAAATGTCTTATATGAATATTAATTTTTACTCAAACGCATCTCATTATTTTTCATTTTTTCATTTCTATTGAGAATAACACATATGAGGAGTATCAAATAACTTATACACTAGGTCAGATAATTCATTGGTAAATAAAAAATCACCTACACATAGATTCATAAACACTCATACATATTCAAAGGCTTTTCTATTTTTCATCGTCTTTTACTCAACTCAAAGTAGAACACCTGCAACTCATCTCCAGAGCTACTTAATAACTATGAATATTCTTATAAAATATATTAGATAGTGATTCTATATCCACCAACACATTCCCATGAATTTCTTTGAATATCATCAAACCAATCATCATAATTAATGTTTTCTTCCTCGAATCTATCATGTGTAAGTTCTTTAAGGGAAGCATATTATCTTCTCACTTTCTCTTCCATGTATAATGAAAATAGTCTCCTTGTTTCCAACACATATTAACACCATCCCATAATACTAGAATTTTTTTATTGACAAAAAATAAAATCCATGCATGGGACTAACATCAAAAAAATACCTTCCAAACAAACGGCATGTGTAGTCTCTCCAAATAACCCATGGTATATATTTTATTTCTATCAAATTGTTACATATAATGACCAAACACAAGGAATATCCAAATTCATTAATCTCATAATATTGTATATTAACCCAAGTATTTCTTGAATGTTATCCAAATTTATCTAATTTTCCAATAAAAAAATTGTAACACAATTAGATAATTATGATATGAATTTTAAAATTTCATTGAATAGGGGTGCCTTATCCAAAGTGTAAAATTCTTATTCATCAAAAAAGGGGATTTACTCAGTTTAAAAGAAGGTATTTTACAAAAATAAATTTCATAAATGTATTTTAAATCCAATGTTAGGTCATCCAACCAAGTGATATCATTATTAATTCCTCTGTTGTAAATCCAATCAACCAAATAATTCACCTCCTAGTAGATAGAGTTAAAATGTGTATATTGGAGAGAGAGACCATGCACTCTATCTATTAAGATTTGAAAATTCAATAAAGTTTTATCATTCCATTTCAAATTTCTTAAACAATGATTTTGGAATTAGTTTCTAGACACAAGTTATCCTAGCCATTAAGCTTAGAAAAGGAAACTACATTGATAATTCCAAGAATTTCATACTCAAGAGAATACATAAGTGCACAATACCTAAGGAATCATCAAATTACATTCCCATTATAATATTTAAGGACAACACCACATCACAAGAGACTTTTGTTCCCCTTTTAGGGCACCATCCATGTTTATTTATCTAATTTTGGAAGGTGGATTCCAAAGGTCCTCAATATTATATCTAGTGGTTTAAATTTATTAGTAATACCAAATGTCCCCAATAGAGTGAAGTAATAGTTTTTGACTTGATAGTATTCAATTTTAATTGAATTAATATCCTTCACCTAAAAAATGATCCTCATTTGATAATATTGAATACTAATCAGAGTATGTTTATGAAACATGTCATTATAGTAATACTGAATTAAGTGCGGTGGTTCAGCCACTTCCACATTGAATGTGTAACATGGTTGGGGAGATAAATAAATTCTTCTATATGATTAGATCATTAGAATGAGTAATTGACATTAAACAAAGGTATTATAAAGATATTTAATTCTAACTTTCACAAGGAAACATTCATATCACATATAAGGAATAATCTATCGGTATCCACCCTATATTGGCTATAGATATACCACCTAGAATGAATATAGACACCAAAATATTTTAAATGATTATAAATCGTAATTATTATATAGGGTAGCCACTATATGAGATTAATTCACAAGGTCCATACAAAAGGCTTTTTTAATCCTCAAAATCCAAGAATAATTATGATTCATATCAGTAGTGACAAACAGTTATTATATATGGTAGTTCAAAATACCAATCTTGTTAGGTTCCCAGAAAATTATATCCATATGAGGGGAAAAATAATAATTGTTTATGAAATTTATAACCTACCCATTCAATTTAAGTTGAGGCACGGAAATAAATTCCTTAATGGATAACTGGAGGTTTGATTAGGATTCTGGGGGATGCAATGCATCAATAAGAGTATTTGTGATCCATTTTTTCATTCTAAAATTGAGGGTGCATGCTTTTTTGTAAATCCACATTGAGTGAGACATGATATAATGGAATGAATATTTAATTATTTTCTTGATAGATGAATCCATATATATAGTGTTTTCTAGATTTAGTTTTCCAATAAATTTATCCCTGAGAAATTCTAGTTCCATCAAGCTACAATTGCTGAGATTATAAGTGACCCAAGACTGGTGAGAGTTATTGGTTCTCTTGATATTATTGATTCTTAAACCACTATTGAAGAGAGGATTGAAATAACTTTACAATAGAATAGTGATAATTTTCTATTCAAAAAATAAACTAATATATAAAGAATATAAACATTGATGTTTTTAATTATCTCAGTTTTCTATTTATAGATCATAAAGTAGTTATCTAGTTTAGATATAATAGTGGACTTGACTTGGAAAATCCGACCATCTATTGAGATTACCATTCTTTTCCAAGATGAAGGTTTATTTTTTACTAGTTCAATAATACCAGAGAAGAATAGAACCATATGATTACTCTAAAATAAAAGAATAAAAATGTTGTTAAAGGGAAATCCCCCCTCTCAGATTCTTATCTCCATAAAAATGATAACTCTCCTAGTATGGGGAATCCTCCACCCAATAATAGAAAAATAAATTTTCCCAAATAGTAGTGTTTCCCAATATTTCTTCATAAATGTGAGAGTTATTCCTTGATTTTATGAATATTTCTCTTGCTTCCTTGAACAAAGATTATTATATCATCACTATAGAGAATATGAGTTGGGGTAGAAAGTCCCCTAGAAGCTTGGATGGGTTTATATTTTTCAGTTTCCACCATGTGAGTGAGGAGCAGACCAATATAATATTCATTAATAGAAAATAAGATAGTATAGAGTGGGTCATCATTCTTGACCCCCTATAGTATTTAAAGTATTAATTTTGAGACCCAATGATGATAACTAAGATATGGGTATACCCAAATAGGGATTTCATCTAATTGATGAAGGGATATAGAAACCAAAACTGTGTAAAACCTTGAAGATAGAGCTCTAATACATGGTGAAAAATTCTTTTATAGTATCAAGTTTAATAGAAACTTTATACCCTATATTAAACTTTTTAACAATTTTGACACATTTTAAAGTTATTCCTATACAATCTGGAATTTTTCTTCCCTTAAAAAACAAACTTGTTCCAATAGATGATTTTTTTTGAGATATTAGAAATCTCATTAGTAAAAATATTGATGATAATTTTATATATCATATTGATAAAGGATATCAGCCTAAAGTTATGAATTTTAAAATAATTATAAATATTGATAATGATGGGGAGAAATTTAGCATTAAGGCCTAGGAAGACAATTCCGTTAGTGAAGAAATAAGTGACCAGCCTGCAGACATCAGAATGTATCAAATACAAAAAAAAGAAGAAATTAGTGAGTCAATATGGTCCTAGAGAACTATTGGGATTAATACTAAAGACAACATATTTAATCTTAGTATCAAGGTGGATGTTAGTAATCAAAGTGTTACCCACAAGAATAATAATAGTTGGAATGATTTTTTCTATCATTTCATCATTGATTTCAAGACCATTGAAGTGGTTGGAGTACTAAGACACAATATGGTCAGTAAGGTTCTCTTTATTATTAATGACACAGTTACCCACATTTGGGAATGATATAGGTCTAAAATGTTTCCAAAATAATTGAATATAGTTATTAACTTTTTATTTTCTATCTCCATTCTTAATATATTTAATCCTAATTGATTACATCTATTCATTTTCTCTCATATAAAGGAGGGAGTAAATATTAGAGTTGATTTAAATCTCTTGAGGGAGATCAAGATTCAAGTAAGTATTGGTGGATTATTATTATAATTGTAGAAGTGTTTCCTCAAAAGTGGAAATATAATAGTATATCCTACAAAATGTTTCCCTATACTAGATCTTGAGTTTTATCTTGATTAGTTTTTAACTTCATGATATAAGAAAAAGCATCATTTCCAGAATACAAAAAATTCCCAAACACATGGAAGGGATTATCACAACAACAATGGGAAGATCAAGAATTTTTAAATATGAAGGGGAGATGTAGCCTCTGGTATCTTATAACAAGGATAAAAATAATGGGGTGACTGTTATAATTAATCCTATAAAGGGAGAAACTAGAGAAAGATCCCTATTTATCAAGTGCCAAATCATTGAAGAACTCTCAACCCAAATTTTTGGATATTGTTTTTTTTTGAAGTGTTTCATATACCAAGTATATTTGAAAATAACTAAGTTGATCTAAAAAATATCATTACCATAATGGTAGATCTTAAAATAACTATTGGATATAAATTAGTGAACAATTCCAATTTTTTCACTGGAGAATATGATTGTGTTAAAGTCCCCAAGTATAATCTAGGAATCACTGATTCTTATACTGGCATTACCAATGTCCTTCTATATCCAACATTTATCCAAATATTTATTTTCTTAGTATAGATTAATCAAAAGAACATAAAAATAATTGGAGAGTAAGAATCATATAAAATCATTTATTCTCCAATCCTATAGGTCGATACATTTCCTAAAATAGAATGAGTATGGACACAGTGGTTTTCCATAGGGGTTGTGTTGTTATTGATACCAAACAGGTAATATCCTATTTTATCCAAGCCAGAAATACCAAGAGATAAGATCCTATTAAGTTCAAAAATTGCCATTGTTTTTCATTTGTGACTCTAAATATACCTATGTAAGGAGTTGGTAGATTCAGGATTGTAAACACCTTGAAAATTCTATAATAATATATTAATTTTGAACCATAATTTGGTTTAGAGATTCCCTTATTTTTCCATCCTTGAGAATTATTTATATTACTATATTTGTTTTATTACCCTTATTTCTTAGTCACACTTTTAGTCTACAATTGTTTCATTGTATAAGTTCCAGAATTCTTAATATAGGTTGGTGGAGTTCCCACAGATTGTTTGTTTATTCTATATAAATTCGCAAATTAGACTGCTAAAGGAAATCAAATCTAATAAACTAGTCATCATCAACTCAAGTTATCGTAGTATATTTCTTCATAAATATTCCCCTTCACATTTGATAGCATAAAATGTATTCACCCACTATCATATATTGAAGTTTTTTATCAAACACTTTATTAATTTTAGGCACTTTCTCAAAAATATCATCTCTATTCTAGTAATCCTCAACTACCTTCCTCAGTCTTACTATTGATTCTTTAAATTTTGGTTTAAATTTGGAGTGATAGTGTCTATAAAATCTAGGATTTCTATTTTATATGATTATTTTTATACATACCAACCAAAGGATATTGAATTTATATCCTCTAATAATCCCAATCTATAGGACTAGTTTCCTCTATACATAGATTTGATTGAAAGGAGAAGGTGGTTTCCTCATATTTAATGAGTAACATGATCAATTCTACTCAAAATTCCATCAAATCAATCTCTTTATCAATAGATTCAGAATAGAACATTTTTCAACCACCTCAAGTGTGGTTCCTACCAACTTCTTTACCAATTTATAATTCAATTTTCACTCAATAAATTAGCCCTTTTATAAATTAAATTAAAAATAAATAAATAACCTCAATATAAAGAGTTATTTTTAAAAATATATATATATTAAAGCTATGAATTATACAATTCTCACACATATTAATGTGTTACAAAATGTAATTTTTTCACTTAATTTTCCATAGATCATATCAGTTCATATAATGTCATTTTAAATTGACATCATCATAATCTATGATTCATAGCATTATTTAAGTAACCAAAACACAATTTTATAGAAGAAAATGTTCACTATTATTATAAAAGATTATATTAATATTGTCTTCACATTCTTTATCACTTAATTGATCAAGAATTCATCTTTTTCAATTATTCCAATAAAATTCAAGCTAATAAACTTAATAAAAAATACTTATATATTTTTAATTTACTAAATTATATAAAAAATAAATCGTGTTTAATTTTAAAAATCACTAAACCTTCACATTACTAAAAATTGATATCACTTCACAAATAAGGTGAAAAAACATAATGAAACACAAAAATAAATGAGATATTCCACTTACATCTTGTTTAATAAATAAAACAAACTAGGATAAAATATATAATTCTGACTCAAGCACTAGAAATTTTTACACATATCATACTAAAATAATACAGATATATTTTGATATAATATTAAGGAAACCTTAATTCCTTCTAAAAAAACTGATATAGTAGTCAGAGATCATACTTTAATGATCACAACACCATCAACAGATCAAAATTTCGTCATGAATAAAATAAAAAATAACCATGATAAGTAAGAGAGAGATAGAGAGTGTTTGGAGTGAAATATTATTATATAAATTATCTTATAGAAATTTAAAACATTAATTTTTACCGAAATATACATGGACATTAAATGATGAATCCCCATTAATAAAAGAGGGGTGGACTTGCCTGTCGAAGTGTAAGTGCACTCCACTCAACTTTGAGTGGATCATTGGGTTCTTGGTGGATACTCAGGGACCTATTTATGGATATTCATCATCCTCCCATTAGTTATCCTTTAGTCACTATAATGGTCATTAGATAATTGGTTCCCATCATTGGAGTTTTGGTGGTCAACTTCAATGAAAACATTATTCAATTGGCCAAATTTCCCCATAAAAATATATTCCACTTCCTCCATAATTTCAATGTGTATTTCAAAATAAATAAAATTCAATTTTAATCATTCATATATAAATTCAAAACGTACCTGATATGAGTATAATCTTTACAATCTCCACTTCGTGAAGAGTTTCATCCTCAATAAGTGTTAGTGAGCATCTCAAGTAAACAACTCCAACCATTGTGACCTTATTTTTTACTTATCACTAAAAATTCTCATCTGACACTCAACCATTCCACCATTGTACATATATAGGTGGAATAATTATCCCTAAAAGGTTATTATCACTATGAATAATCATGTGCACCTCTTGATTAGTCAAAGAATCATTTACCTCCAATTACACAAAATCATATGGGGTTATATGAGAGGATCTTGTTCATACTTCTTCAATTGAGACACATGAAATCATTATTCAATATGATATTCTTTTGGGATAACTCTAATTAATAATAAAAATACCTAATCCACTCATGGTTCATGAATGGTCTTATAAAATAGAAAATAAATTTCTCTTTCTTACACAAATATCAATGACCCAACCAATGTGATACATGAAAAAAAACATAATATATAATAAGAAATAAATTAGTCAGTGTCTTCTATTAGTATATGATTTCTAATTACTCTAATTTGTATTTATATTCCTCTTGATCAACTGAACCTAATTATATGTTTCTTTAACCACACTAGTCCTAAATAAATATTCCACACAATCCGTTATCCAATATAAAATTGTTTAACACAGATTTCTATATAATGACTTAAATAGATCCATCTAAATACATGAATAGTATTATTTTTTTCTTATATTGAAATTATATTACAGCTACATGATCCTCTCATGCACAAAAAAAATTAAGGATGCATGCTTGAATCATATCCTTTAGAAATTATATAGCACGGTCAGGTTATTATTTCATCTACACATGATAAGATATACTCAAGTTCACCCATGTACAAAAATCTTTTAAAAATCCCTATCAAAATTGAGATGTTAATCACACATAATAATCAAACTTAATATTTCAAGATACCCCATAAAAATCCAAACCATATTTTTTATATACTTTAAATAATGATTTATTATATAAAGAAATACATAATACAATCCAAAATATTTGAGAGGCCTGGTGTCTTTGGTATATAGATGCATGGAACAATAACATAGAATAGGGATATAACAAAATTATTTAAAAACACCATAAAATTCCTTTAAATTCCATTTATCTTAAAAAATGCATGGGATAACCTAGGGACATACATAAGAAAGAGGTTGTATATAAAGAACACTAAGGGGAATAATAAATTTATAACATAATAAATTTAATATGAATGATCCAAGAGGCATGTTAGGATGATATTAAAGGGGGGATTATAAACGAAATCATAAAATCATGATATAAGATGATAACATTAAGCCAACATAGGAATGTGGAAGAAATATAAAACATGAAATCATAAGCATAAGTTAAGGATAACCATCAAGAAATTATAACATTGTATACTTAAGATAACCAACCATACACCATATATAGTATCTCATGAGATAAAAACATTACCCAATTTATTGATGGCTACATAATTTTTTGCCCACTCATCATGTTTTTATTATTTATATTCATTTGTGTACCACATAGATCTTACAACATAAGAACATATTTTATCACTTTTAATCCCATGATTAAAGAGTGTGGGTTACCTGAATAGATTTCCATAATCAAATAAGGATGTTTAAATCTGGGTGAATACACATTAGTGGAAATGGGGATAGTTTTTTGCAACAAAAATGTTGGACAAATAAAATTATGGGATAATTTCATCATTATAACAGGTGTAAAAAAGGCTCATATAAGTTATTAATGAGAGTGAAAGGTGTTATATCATTACTTTTTAATAATAATTATAGTAAAGGTAAGTTTAAAAACGTATTACAACATCAAAATTTTGAAATAAAAAGGCTTAATGAAAATTAAGTGCTTGAATAAAGAGGAGGAAGAAGAGAACCTCTTTCCTTGAGGGGGTTCTTTTAAAAATTAGGAAGATCTTCTTAAGATCTTGGGAACACCTTGGGAGGGATTCAGAGAGTTACAGGGAGAGTAAATTCACACTCAATTGGTTTTTTAGTGAAGATGAATGGTAAGTTTGTTATGTATTTTTATAAAAACATTGATTAATTGTTTATTAATTTCTAAACATTGCTTCTAGACACTAAGTTATAAAATAATAAAAATAACAAACATTATCATGGTTTTTTTTCAATGGTTTCTTCCAAAGAGAATTGGTTTTAAATATTTTATTTGGATAATAATTGAACTCATTAAAATAAAATAATTGATGTTGTGGAAGTGATCATGTTCATAAAGAATAATTTTCAAAACCTTAAAATATAATATAGGTTTGGGTAGATTTGTAAACGATTTCTAAAATTAAAAACATTAATAGAAAAATAAATTATTTTAAAGGGTAAATATTTTTTTAGTAATGGATTAATTCTATAGTATTTATTACCACACTTTTGGGAAATTATGAATTCATAGTATATAGCATATATTTAAATTATGCTTAACTTTAACATAAAATTTTGATTGGCTCATAAATTTATGAAAAATTCACTATTGAATAAGTTTTATATGAAGATTTCAAAAATAATATTTTTTTTACCAAATTTTTTTTTCAAGATATAATAATTTATACATTAAAATAAAAAACCATATTTATAAGAAAATATGTTTTTTTATAACACTAACCACTTTCTGACCCTTATAGAAATTACATTCTACATCGTTAAAATATATTATCATTTATATTTAAATAAATATAATTAAATTATAATATTTCATGAAAATAAAATTTATTCCATAAAATCATGGAATTTTCAAAGAGATTGTATTAATTGAAATTATATATTTCAAAAAAATACACTTTTGATTTATTCAAATCAAAATCTAATTTTTTTTTAAAATAAATATATAATCATGTATATATATATAAATGGAATAATGAAAATGGATAAACATAATATGTGTTTTTTAAAAAAAATATACAAATTCATACTAGTGGGTTCTAGATACATGACCCTTTATCACACCAGTATACACTCTCAGGTTAAGGTTTGGGATGGGGGTACTTTCTTAGGGTGGTTTATCCAACATGGTTTGGGTAGTGATATTTATAAGCTATAAATTCTCCAATAAAAATTTCACTTGAGTGTTAATTACTAAATCTCATCTTCAACTTAGTCAAGGGAAAATACTAGTTCTTACAACTCCCTCTGAAGCTTAGAAAAATGGACTTTATGGGGTAAGATCGTACTGGTCAAGACCATCACTTCTTCCTTCTATGTCATTTAAAAATTATTATAACCCTTAAAATATAATCATATCCATGGTCACTACAGAATGGATATATTATTTACGATTATGATGATTAATGATCTTTTAATCCAAATAAAAAAGTTATATATATATTTTATAATGTTCTAAATTAACAAATGAAATATTGTGAATATGTTTTATATAACTAAATTACTTAATAAGGAATTTATTCATTAAAAAGGTAATTTAATTTATAATTTTTAAGTCATTACATTCTTTGACCTTCAAAAATTTCACCCTCAAAATTTCATTCTGTATACTAAAATGGATGTGGGTACTTCGGTTTTATCACCTCTTCTAGTTCCCATTCTGCCAACTCAAACATGTGGTTCCACCATGGTACTTGGACCTAGTGAGTTGTCTTATTTCATAGAAACCCTTCCAAAATGAACTAATATCTATACCATATTCTACTCATATTAAATATCATTTTCCCAGGGTATCACCTCAAGATTCGGTACATGTGAGGTATCTGGTATATACTTCCTTAAGAGGGATACATGGAACACATCTTGAACATGAGATAGGTTAGGTGGGAGTGATAGTTGATAGGGAACATCTTAATGTGATCAATGATCTCAAATGGTTCAATGTATCTAGGACCAAGCATTCCCTTCTTCAAAAACCTCAATACTTACATTCCTGGTGATATACAAATGAAGTCCTTATCTTAAACCTTTAATTAGAAGTTTTATTTATGATTGTTTGTGTAGATGTTTGGTTTAATTTATTCAAAATTTATATAAATCTGAATGGTTAAAAAATTCTCTATCATCTCTTGTATTGGATTTTTTCTATTTACCTTCCTCTCTCTCTAACTTTATCCCATCATGTTATATTCTAACACCTCATCCCATATAGAGACTTATTAGTTGACATTTTAATTCTAGAATAAAAATTATTACAATATGAGAAACCCTCTAGGGGAATTTGTTGATCCCAATATCCTTGGAAATATATTAAACCTGATATCAGTATATCCTATAGAGTTTGAATGGTTCTTTCAGATTTACCATCCTTCTAAGAGTGATAGGTATTACTAAAACATAGAAATGTAACCAACACTTGTGGAAGTCTTCTATAACACCTTGAGATAAACCAATAATCATGCTTAAATAAAATATTTATTGGTTCTCTATGTAGTCTGGCCACTTCTCTTATGTATATATTTGTGATTTGGTCAAGTGACAAATATTTCTTGATATTAATTGAATACACTGGATTTGTAAGGAAATCGGAAACCATCCAAATTTTATTATTGCCTTTATATGTCCTAGACTTCCTATGACTAAATAAATGATTATGTTTTCTAATTTCCATAATTTTATGGGAAATGAAAGAATCATAGCTATAGACTTATATCATTTGGAATTTAATTTTTGTTATAATAATTATTGAGATACAAATTCTACAGTCTTCCTCTTCATGTTATCCAAATAGAATTTTTTCTTCAGATCTATGTATATCTTAGTTATTATTAGATAAATAGAGAAGGATGAGTTATTCTCATCATATAGAACTTCCATATTTAGTTATATATTTAATGGGATACATAACAAAGTTTCAAAACTTATAACTTCATATTTATAAAATATGAACTCTAGAATATTCATTACCTTTATCTATAGTTCCTCATTATCCTTTTAGAACTAATTAAATATCTAAATAAGGGTTTTTTGATAATTTATTTGACCAAGGTCAGATAAAGTTTCTTTTATGATTCCCATATACATACTTTTCATTTCTAACAAAATTAGATCCCTTTCAATCCTCATCATGTATAGGGTTGTAGGATCCTTTATAATTAGAGAATCTACCCCATTATTTTTTCAAACCAAGATGGTAATGGATTAAATATTAATAATCATTGATCATATATAACCACCTTTGTTCAATAATATTGATATCATTTTGTGTGAATGCATACGTTAGGCTTCTATGATCCATTTATATACCACACCTATCCCTGTAGAGATAATGTCTCTAAATCTTCAATGTGAATATCATAGTAGAAACTTCTAGATCATGTTTTGGGTAGTTCATCTCATGTATCTTTAATTCATAAGACGAATAGGCTATCACTTTATTATTTTTCATGAGTTCACAACCCAACAACCTTTTGGATGCATCGATTTAGATCAAAAATCTATCTCCACTTGTGGGTTACGTATTCATGGGTACAGTAGTTAGCCTCTTATTTAACTCTTTAAATATCTCCTTATATTCAGCAGTATAGATAAACTTCACTCCATTATTAGTTATCATGGTTAGTGGGATTGAAAATCATGGTAAGTTTCTCACAAATCAATGATATTTCCCAACATATTTAAGGAAACTACAGATCTCTATCATAGAATTTGGTCTGGGGAATCATTTAGATTTCTCTATCTTCAAAGGGCCCATAAATATCACTTTTCCAGTGATAAAATTCCTCGTAAATGTTACATACTCCATACAAAACATGAATATAAAGTACATTTCATATGAATTTTTCATTTCTATGGTTGTTACTACAGTATTCAAATGATCCCCATGTTCCTCCTTGATTTTGGAGTATAAAATAATATCATCTATAATAACTATCATACATTTATTGAGGTAATCCCTAAAGACTCTATTCATTAATTCTATATAGATATCTAGAGAATTGGTGAGTCTAAATGACATCAATATGAAATCATGGTGCCTATAATTTGTATGAAACGTAGTCTATGTGATATCTTCCTCCTTTACCTTTACATGATAATATCCCAATCGAATATCCACCGTAAAGAAATATTAGGCTTCACATAGATGATCAAACAATTCATCCATCCATGGTTGAGTATAGTTTTTCTTTATCCTAAACTTGGTGAGCTCACAATAATCAATGTATATTCATATTAACCCATTATTATTATTAAAGAAAATGACTATGGAACCTAATAGGGAATCACTTGGGTATATAAACCCATTATCAAAATCCTCATATAGTTTTTTCTTCAACACTTTATGTTAATTAGTAGCTATTTTATATAAAACCTTGGATATTGGAAAATAAATGGGTATAATTTGGATTGATAACTTAACCTCCCATCAAATAGGAATACTAGTAAATTCTTCAAGGAATATATCTATAAATTGTTTTATAATGGCTATGTCATAAAGGATGATATCTTCTTAAGTATCAATCATTTTAGCTAGATACACTTTCTCATAAGTAAATAATATCCTTTATTGAAATGATTTTTCAAAATAAGATCCACCCTTCTCCTTACACATTCATAGAATCAAAGAGAATTTTTCTGTACAAAGGTTGATTTCCTTCCTTCAATAATTTTTTTGTCTCTTTACAAGGAAATTCAATCCATACCAATAATAACATTGAGTTCTTCTAAAGATATTATCACAAGGTTTTCTATAAAATGTAAATCACAAGTATTTATAGGTGAGAAGTTATGTACTTAGGATACAAAAAATTCCATATAAAGTTTTTTCACTAATATCCTAACTAATATGTTTTGAGGTGGTGTTTAAAATTTTCTAATAAACTTTTGTGATATGAAAGAATGTGTAGAACTAGAATCGAATATTACATTATCTGTACTTGAATGAATAACTAGTGTAAATATTACCACTGATTTGTTATGATCCCCCTCATTAGATGTGATGGAATATTCTTACCCTTTCTTTCTAGGTCTTGGAGGTCATTTTCATTGGTTATCTTTGATGATAGTTGTCTTAGTTAACTAGTTTTCATAGTATCCATTTTTCATGTAGGTGAAACATTGGAAAATTGGGTGAGGATTGACTGGACCTTTCCTTTATTCCATCACATAGGTGGTTTTCTACCATTATCATTCACTATTTATATTCCTCCCATTACCACACCTAAATAGTTTCATTTTCCCCTTCAGAAAATTTTCAAAATGCTTCTTTCCAAACTTTTGACAAGTGGGATGTTGGAATTTCATGCCACCATGTGATTGCTCCATCACACTACCTAGATTAAAATCCATTCAATGATTACTATATCCAAACTCATGAGACTTTTTAATCTCTATATTGAGTTTGAGGGTAGAATAGAAATTTTTTTATAATTATCAATGTCTTAAAGAACCAAATATTTTTTGTAGATTTAGATTAATTGAACTAAATAAGCGGTCAAATTTAGTTTCAATGTCTACTAAAAAGTCAAATGTGTATTTATGAAGTCTTTGCTTGTTTACATCATACTCCATTATGTATTATCCATCCTTTTTCTTTACACCAAGGAACTCTATATTCATTTTATGTTTGAGAGTGTGAGGAAAAAATTTATCGAAAATCATGTTCCTAAATTATTTCCACTCCATTGATTCATTCTATTCCTTGGGATTTATATTCCTGATCAATGTACACCGTTGATCATTTTTTCCTCTATATGATAAATACACAGTATGACCTTATCTTTCTTAGAGTATTGAAGGATAGAGAATATGTTTTCAATAGATTTGATCCATTTTTCTATGATTAAGGGATTTGAAGAACCACTAAATGTCGAAGGCCTTTATTATATAAATGTATCAATTGCAACATTCTCTTTCTTAAGGGGGTTTGTGTTTTCCCCTGATTCAAGTAACTATTAAAAACATGATTTAATTGAGTGAGTATTATAATGCATTATTTGACTATTTATCCCATTGGAAAGGGCATCTCATTTGGGAATTCATCAAATTTCCCATCACATTAGTTGTGGAATCAGTTCCTCCTATATCAATCTAATCACTAAAATAAACAAAAAAATTAGGGATGATATTTTTAAAACTGTTAATCATATAATTTGGAAACTATGAACATTGAAGGTATCTCTCAAAAATTACATATATTCCTTAATATATAAATTTCTTGGTTTTAATATATTCTATACATAGTATATTTCCTAGTATAAAATTTCATCAGATTTTTTTTCTTCATAATGGTTCATAGAGAGCTTTTCAATTTACCAGAGAATATGCCCTATAAGTTTCAAAATAGTTGTGTAAAAAGAAATCATTGTCATGCATCATGTGATGATTTGGTTAATACCAAATCCACCCTTATGTGGTTTATTACCCCTAGGGACAATTACACCAAATTCACATCCACTTATAGTATCAAGATAGGGATTTAATTTCATGGAAACCACTCACTCTAAAATTTACCAAAATTTAGGGATTTTTCCCATGTTTAGTCTTATAAAAATGGTTTTTACTATGTTTTTTTGATCTTAAGACCCCAAAATAAATATACCTCTTTCTGATACCAACTACGACAACCCATATTATTTATATACATTAATTCATGATTTATTACATAAAGATAAACATAATAAAATCCAAAATTATTTAGAGGCCTAGTGTATTTGGGTAATTAAATACATGGAATAATTACCTACAATAGGGATACAATAAAAATTTTCAAAAACACTATAACAATCCCTTCAATTACATTGATCTTATAAAACTACACAAGATAACCTAGGGAGGAACATAAAAAATGGGTGAGACATAAAGCCCAGTAAAAGATTAAAAAAAGCATAACATTATGAAATTAAAATGTGTAAGTCAATAGGAATACCATGGTGACATAAAAATAGAATATTAATAAACATGAATATCGAATCATGATATAATATGATAACAACAATTCAATATTGGAATGTGGAAACAACATAAAACATGACATCATAAGCATAAGTTAAGGATAACTGCTGAGACGACATAACATAGTGTGATTAGTCTAACTGGTTATTCACCATACATGGTAACTCATGAGATAAAAATATTACCCAACGCATTTTATGGATATATAAATTTGTTCCCACCCTTCACATACATATCATGTACATGTATTTGTGTTCCACGTAGATTATGCAACATAAGAACAGATTGTATCAATTTTAATCCCACAATAAAAGATTGTAGGTTATATATATGAAATTACCCAATCAATTTAGGATAGATACAACTACTTGAATATACTTTAGAGGAATTTGTGATAAGTATTCAAGAAAAAAATATTGGGTATAGAGAATCTGGGGATAATTTTGGATGAATAACGGGTGCACACAAAGGTTCAGGGAAGGGATAAATGAGAGTAAAAGGTTGTCTATCATTACTTGGGAAGAATAAGAATAGTAAATAGATATGTAAAAACATTTTCTAACAAGAAAAATTATAAATAATATGGTTTAATACAAAGTGATTGAATAATTAATAGGATGGATAGAGACCCCTGCCATGAGAGAGTGATTCTAAAAGTTTAAGAGGATCATTTTAAGAGCTTGGGAACAACTTGGGAGGGATTTAGAGAGGGAAATGTAAAGTAACTTCATGGTTAATGGGTTTTAAATAAAGAGTAATGGGATAATGGGTGGGTATTTAAATCAAAATAAAGGATAATTCTTTATTAATTTCTAAACATAAATTTCAACTCTAAGAGATATAATAATCAAAAGTAAAAACCTTCCCATAGTTTGTGCCCATAGTTTCTTCTCAAGAGGACTGGTTTTTAATATTTTATTTGGATAAAAATAATATCATGAAAATAATACCATTGATGTTGTTCAAGTGAGTTATGTTCATAAAGTATTATTTTTAAAACATTAAAATATAATACAGGTTTTGGATGATTTATTAAAGGTTTGAAAAATTCATCAAATAACTAGAAAAAAAATACATTATTTTAAATGTAAAATCTATTTTTGTTCATGTTTTAATTTTATATTTTTTATTACTTCAATTTTTGGACTATTATGAAGCTATAATACATATCATATATTTATAACATATTTAATTTTTACCCAAAGAAATAAAATATCTCAAAAAAATTATGAAAATTTCACAATTTTCTAATTTCAATATGCTTATTTCAACAATAAAAGTTATTTTACAATAAAAATTATAAATAAAATAATTGATACTTTTAAATAAAAATCCTATTTTACCAAAAAATACTTGTTTTTTTACACTAATAACTTTCTAACCCTTAAAAATTTACTTGGACTTCATTGAATTTAATTATCATTTATATTTAAATAAATATTTTTTAACAATAATATTTCATGAAAAATAAATTTATTTTAAAAAATTCTTGAATTTATCAAAAAAGAGTGTATTGGTTGAAATTATATATTTTCCCAAAACACAATTTTTATTTCGTCATATCAAAATATAAATTTTAACAAACTCGTTATATAGTTATTCATATATATATATATATATATATATAAATTAATAATTAAAAGGGATAAATATAATCAATATTTTAGTAAAAAGAAGTATAAAAATTCATACTACTAGGGTTCAAAAACATAACCACTTATTACACCAGCATAGTGAAATTATGGAAATATTTTATAATAGTCTAAAGTAACAAATGAAATATAGTGCATGTTTTTTCAATTACTACATCACTTAATATCGGATTTATTCTTTCAAAATTTAATTTAATTTTTAAATTTTTGGGTTCTTACACATAAAGTATCATAATCTATCAAGAATAGGAATTTCTGATATAATCAATAATATGAGTTTCCCTATTTAGTATAATGTTTAACATTTTAGTAAACCTATCAAAAACCACCCAGCTTACATATTTAACCTTTGGTGATCTTACAAATTCAATAAGAATTTGATAGAAACATCACAAATTTTTTATTTTGTGATGGGTAATGATTGTATTATACTAACTTGTCTCTGATGTTATGGGTTTACTTATCAAGGAGTAAAAAATGTAAAAAATGGTTCCAAACACATCTCACTTTATCTTATTCCACCAAAAGTGTCATGGAACACTATGGTACATCTTGTTTAATCTATAATAAATAGCCCGTCGAGAAATATATTATTATTTAATCACTTATTCCCAAGAACTCAATGGAACTTAAATTTATAAATGAAAATATTGAAGAGCATTAGTGTCGTGAGACTATCCATGTAGTTTATCTTCATCATTCTATCATGAAAAATCCTAATATTTGTAAAATTAACACATTCCCACTTTCTCTCACTCTATTAAGGATAATATGAAAGTCAAGGTTGTAAGGACTACTTGTCCCTACTCCTCGTATGAATCAAAATTGTGGGGGTTAGTTCCCTAAAACTAACTCTAATTAGATACATTTAATTACTAAACCATATATATTTAATTCTATATACATATTTTTTATTCTTATTACATATCATTTACTCTAGTTTATTTCATATCTAATAATATCCTTAACATATTTTTCACTCCAAAAGGTTAGAGAAGTTCCTTCTATAATGAGAACCTAGAAATGACATAAAAATATTCTTAAAGTTATTTATTATGGAATGGATACATATTTTTAATATTATAAAAATGATTTATAAATATTAAGTGTTGGGGGTCCATGAGCATTGGGACTTCTTCTCAGGATTTTTACACTTGGTGATCTCTAAGAGAGGTATAATAGTACATGAAATTGAAATTAGTATTAATTTATATCATGAATCATGAACTTATATGTATAATGGAAACCATAAAATATATAATCTTAGAAAAGTATCATCAGGTGTGTCGGGAGTGGTGTAACATTAATTAAATTATCAAGAAAGTATTTATCCCTTATAATGCAAAGAAAAAATATCTCTAGTAATTTTATTGATATGAAAATATTGAGAAAAATCTATGTCCATTGTGATCAAAGGAAAGTTCATCTCATTATGTAAAAGGAATATATATTAAGAATAAATGGTAGATGTCACATATATTCATCCTTCTTGATGAGATATTGGTTGGAAAATGAATTATGTAACACAAATAATATTCATAGGAATAATTTTATTACTATGACTTCTCTCTTCCTCTATGGAGGACATGATTTGTTGCTTGATACTATTCATGGTCCATGAGTTAGACTTATTTCCACAATAAAATAGACCTAGAAGGTTACACATTAATTTCATCCAATAGCTCATCAAATTCATCAATATTTTTTAAAAATGGAATCGATATTAATTTTAGTATCAAGGTATATTTAAGTAATTCTAATCATAGTTTAATCCAAAGATAATCTTTATTGGGAATTTTGGGAATTTTGGGAATTGAATTTTTATTTATTATATAAACATTCACTTGTTTTTTGACATAAGAATCTAGTGAATATTTATTAGAGAGAGAACATTGTGATTTAATGGTCCAAGGCCATGTAATTATTTAATTTCATAAATTATTACATTTGATTTATTTAATTATATCACATAAATTATAATTTATTTTAAAATGATAAATTCAATAAATACTATTTCACATAAGAGTTTATTTATCAGTTAAATGATAATTCATTTTATTAAATCACAAATTAATTATTTTCTATTGATATGGGGTTTAGTTTAGGAATTAAAAAAGGGGGGACGGATTTTTTTTAGTTTTTTAATTCTAAAACAGTATATAGATAATGTCATTGATATTGATCAATTAAGTTTATTTTTCATAGAACTCATTTAGTTAATGACGTATAATTGAGATCTCTCTCTCATCAATCCTTTCACAATCATCATATAATTCTATAAATTCTTTTTTGATTAGCATCGGGATATTATAGTGATCTTGGTAATTAATTTTATCAATTGAAGGATTGATATAGGCATTATGAGATTCAGAGAGTGGTTGTGGATATCACTAAAGGAATTTATGTTTAGATACTTGAGGGGTGATGACAATAACATCAAGTAGAAATTTAATCACCTCATAATTACTTGAGTTAATTGTTATATTTTTCAATATTTAACCAAAAACTGATGTGAATACCATATTCTTAATATCTGGGAATACGTATTTAGATTAATTTTTATAATTGATGCATACCACTCCTTATTTATATTATTACTGAATCCTACAACTTGTATCATAGCAGTCATGTTTAATTTTTTATTAATATTTATGATTCTATTAGTTAAAAAAATTACTTATTCCTTATTATAAATATTATGGTTCGGCTTGTACCCAAGTTTGTTTTTGATTTTCTAAGAATAAGAAAATTGAATCTATTGAATAATAAAATCTATAGATCCACATCTATTTATCTTAGATCTATAAAATATAAATTCATATGGATCTATATGGATCCATATATATTTCACTCAAATATGTGAAATATATATAGGAAAGAACACAAAACTCTATAAATACATATTTATTTCTCCTAAATAATTAAAATATATATAAAATAATATAGCCCAATTTAGATCCATATTAATTTCACTCAAATTTGTGATATATATATAGGAAATATTCTCAATCTAAATAGATTTATATTTATTTTACTTATATAAATAATATATATATATATATATATAATTCCACATATATGTGTAGATTCATATTACTTTTACTTAGTTCTATGAAATTGATTTAAGAAATCACAAAAATATGCATAGATATATATCTATATTTCTCATATCTTAATTATATATATATATATATATATATCAATCAAATATGTGATATAGATATAATAAAACATATAGATCTATGTAGGCCCATATATATTTCAATCATATTTATAAAATTGAAATAATAAAATATACAGATCTATTTACATTCATATCTATTTCACATAAATATATGAAATAGATATATGAAATTGTATCAAATATTGATTTACCAAGAACTGGTTAATAAAAACCCAAAACTCAAACCTGATGGAAAAATCTACCATCATAATAGAGCTACACTAAAGGCTGGTTAGATCTAATTATGTGTGTGATCAAGGCATCACCTAATCAATGACTAGCCACCTAACTAGTACTCAACATACCAGGTATCCTCAGTATCCCACATCCATGTCGGCATGTGTCCACACCCTCCCCATTTTTTAAATTGAATTTTAATTATGTATTTGTGTGTGTGTGTATAATTTAATATTTTTATATATATGTGTGGGTTATTTAAAATATGAAGTAAAAAAAATTATTTAAGTTATGTAAAATAATAAAATTTCAATTTTATTTGAAAATTTAATAAAAAATTGATGAAATTATAATTTATTTTTAAAAAATAAGTGCATTTTAATTGTCTATATGTTGATTTATAAAAATTATTTAAATTAACAAATTTAATTTTAAAATTAGAATGAGGTGGGTGAGATAATATTTTTAATAGTTATTTTATCCATTACATATGTATGATGGTCATAAGCATTAGGCGAACCTTGTATGTTTGAATTTGTTTACTAAATTAATTTTAAATTATTTCAAGGTTTTTTTTATAATTATAAAATTAAATTATAATAAAAAAATGAGCCTATAGTTGAGTGGTTCAGGTTCCAAATTGGGATTCATGAGTTCGGGGGGTTTAACCCCAATGTCCCCCCATTTGGAGGGGTTTAACGTAGTTACTATAGTTGTGTGGTAGAAACGGTACTATATTGGTGCTTTAGGAGATCTGATCACATTCAAAGGTGGTATTTCGGACCATTTATTGGGCCTTCATGGCCATTGGGAGAAGTATGAAAGGCATATAGTCTATCAAAAGCAAGTATATGGGTGAAATTGTGTATAGCACCACCATTTTGAGGTATATAGCTTTCTTTATGAATTTTTATCGTTTTAAAGTGCTTGGGATGGGTTGGAAAGAGGTTGGGAGAGTTTGGATTGGTTTTGAATATGTTTTGGGGCTTTTCTAAGGGTGCATAGTTTGAGCACAGTTAGGGGAAATCGTGCAGGTTCTCCAGGAAACCGTATAGGGGGAGACAGTAGCCTTAATATGTCCTACTCACGGTTTTCCAAACCATGTGAGGAAACCGTGTGGACCCCCTCTCTTGAGGCAGTGGCTGGTGCATGGATAGCGCACGGTTTTCCAAACTGTGCGGGCTAACCGTGCGGCCACTTAAAAGAAGGGTTTCTAAATCCGAGCTCCCTCAGGGGTGCCCCTTTTCACTCCAATTCTTCTCCCACTCAAGCCTCACTCAGTTTTTTGGGTTCTTAGAGGTTGAATGTGTTGAGTCAATAAGGTTTTCCTTATGACTTTTCCATTCCTTCTTGTTTTGAAAATCACAAACACCTTACCTTTAGGAAAATTGTTTTCTTAATGAAAATTGCTTTTATAAGGAAAATTGTTTTCTTAAGGAAAATTGCTTTTATAAGGAAAATTGCTTTTATAAGCAAAATCGCTTTTATAAGAAAAATTATCCTTATCATTTTTTCATCCATATTTTTTCTTAAGTATGAGATTCAGATTCATTTCAATTTTCTCGGAATCGTTGAAACTTTGATATGAAGCATTCTGTTTTAGGATCCGAATTCTGGATAAGAACTGTAAGGAAGTTTCATTCCAAATTATGGAAACGAACTCTGACTAAGTTCTACTCCAGACTCAGGATATGAATCCTTATGATGTTCGACAACGAATTCTCATTCCGAATTCTGATGAGGAATTCTCATTCCGAATTCTGATGAAGAATTCTCATTACGAATTCTGATGATGAATTCTCATTACGAACTATAATGAGGAATTATCATTATGAATTCTGATGAAGAATTCTCATTACGAATTCTGTTGAAGAAATCTCATTACGAATTATGATAAAGAATTCTCATTACGAATTCTGATGACGAATTCTCATTCTGAATTCTCATTCCGAATTCACCTAGTAAATAGAATCTAATTATCTTTGTTTTATACACTCTGAATTAATTCAGACTCCAAAAAATATTTTGGTTAGACTCCGAACTTTTATTTTGCTTACACTTCTATAATTTTTCTACTCTTTATTATTTTCATTACACTCCAAACCTTCACTCCGAAGCGTTCATTCCGAACTTTTGAGTTAGATTTTAAAACGATGTCGTACATTCTGTTACACTTGTTTTGTTATAAAACGATGTCATCTATTTTGTTATAAACTAACCGTTGTCTAAGTGACACGTGTATAGGTCCCTCTGATCTTTAAGGAAAATATGACTGTTGGAGAAGGAGCCGACCTTACCTATAAATAGGAGCTCATTTGAAAGAGCCCAGTGCTGAAAAGCTACTGAAAGGCTGACTGATCTTCGACTCATGTGATTACATGCTTGAAGTGATTTCTATAGAGAGAGGCTCTTATTAACTCTCAAAGCTTCGTGCGACTCCGAATGTTGGTGATTACATTCGAGGTCTTCCGGGGATAGGAAGATAGAGGTGCCGACTACCTTGAAGTTCGAGGGCTTCCTTGCTGAGGAAGACAGAGGTTGCCAACTACCTTGAAGTTGAGGGCTTGCAGGGATAGCAAGACAGAGACTCTGATCTTCGTATCGAGGGCTTACCCTGGTGTGGGTAAGACAGACTTTCTTGAAAGTATAAATCAAGGGACCTTTATCCAAGGTTGTTGGATACCCTTCTCTTTGGGTTAAAAGACTTATATCTTGTTACTAGTAGTTCTACTACTTGTTTATATTCTGCTGCATTTTGTATTATAAGGAATGTATAACTTTTTTATACTTCCTTACTTTTATTCTGTTTCATTTATATTCTATACGCTTTAAGGTAGAATCACATATTGTAATCTTTTGTTAATTTTCAATTTCCGGAACCATATTTCCAGAACCTACTGTTGGAATCTCTTTCCAAGGTTGCATTCAGTGTTAGAGGCATTGTGAATTTGCTTAGTTTAACTTTGTTAAACTTAGACTTTTCCTTTTCTTAAGGAAAACATAGTTATTCTTAACTAACTTTAAAGGTTCCAAAGTAATTTTTAAAGTGTACAATTCACCCCCCCCCCTCTTGTAAATTGAGCATCTACATCACTATTTCGATCCTACAGAATGTGCAATACCACTTGTTTTATAATTGATTCAAAGGAGTTTCTTGGTGGTTTGAATGTGGTTTCTCCCAGGTAAGTCTCTCCTCTAGGCTTCTTTGTGGTTTTCTCTAGTTCTTCATCTCCCTCTCTCTTGGTTTTCTAGATCTACATCTTTTTCATGTAGATCTTGGGTTGGGGTTTCCTTGGGTATTGATTTTAAGGCTTTTAGATGTTATGTAAGGAGATCTAGAGAGGTTTATGTGGTGTGTTCACCGGATTTGAGGTGTGGTTGCATGTGGGCCAAATTCGTTGGACCCCTAAAGGTAGGTGGCTTCTCTCTCGACTCCACTTTGCTATAACTAAAAGTTGGGTTACAATTAATTTGTTTTTTTTCAGAATTAATTGTGTTTGTAAGGTGTGAAATTAGTTGGAAATCCCTTTGGTCTTTCTTATCTTTGGTAAAAATTGGTTTGGTGGTGAAATGATCTTGTTTTGGATTTTAAAATGGAAGTTTTAAAATAGGTTTCTGGGATTGATTTGTGAAAATGGTTGATGTAAAAGGGTTTTCATAAAGATGTTGTTTTATTGAAATGTCATTTTTTATGGAAAATGATTAAATGATGGTTTCAATAAATGGGTGAATTATTGAAGTGGTGGCATATGATGGAAATGATTATTTGCATGTTGTGTGGACTTGGTGGGTTATATGTTTGAAAATGGATTATTGGAATGTTTTGTGGAAGTGGAAGGGAAGCACCACTATAATATGAGGATGGATATTGGATGGAAGGGTTACCATCAAAGGATAAGTGGGAAGGAGTACCACTAGTGGAAATGGGTGAACGGGTTGGATGGAAGCTCCGCAGTTTTGGTTTCCCTGTTGTGTATTGATTTTCAAGATGGAAATTGTTGTGATAATGTGTAAATGATGAAATGGAATGTGGAATGTTTGTTTGGATTTCCCTTTGTTTCTTGGTTTGGGTGAGGTTTCTTGGTAAGGGTGTGTTTGGATTATGGTAATGGTTTCACATGTGATTATTTTATATAAACTGCTTTATATAAATGTGCTTATGGTTTTATCCTAGTGGTGTGTGTAGGGAAGTAATTTGGGGAAAACCTACTGAGTATTAGTATTCACCCCCTGCTTTGGTACTTTGGGATTTTTTCAGATGTCGTATTCCGGTATATAGTTAAAGGTAAAGTGTCTCATTACTAGTGGTTCATGGTGGTTTTTAGGAGATGTGGTGGTGCTTGGAGCATGGAGCTCTGGGTGGAGATGGGGAGTGTTTCTTGGTTTTTTTGGGGACTCTTGTTTATTCTTCTACATAATACTCTGTTATTCTATTTGGTGGTATTGGTTTTTGGTTTGTATTGTTGAATAGTGTGTTTCCTTTTTGGTAATGTATGATTTGGTTTTTTTAATGACATGCATCATATAGTCCTTGTGAGTGGACGGTTCGGTTGGTTTTTTCATAAGGGAAACTCATCCCCAATTTGTTATTGAAGCCCTCGGCATTCATTTCCAGCCTTTGGCACCTTGGGAACGTCACTTAAGGCCAAGTAGCATCCCCCCTCCCTCTCAAGACAATGATATGAGGCGGGATGTTTCAACTGGTATCAGTTTGTTCGATCCTTGGCTTTCAAGTGAGAGCAGTTGTACGATACTTGGTATCGATCATTGGTCTTAGTGTTGACATTTGGTCTTGTCCTATTCCTTGAGTCAGGACGGTAGCAAGGTGTAGGGTTGTCGGAACTTGGAATGTATAGCATAAAAGGATATAGCTAACCCTTTTATTCTAAACATCATGTTACCAAGGGGTTGGGTACATAAGTGGTTAGAGACACTTATATGCATTGGGTATCTCATTGTCGTGGGTGTAGCCAATAAGATGACCATGGAATGCATGGTAGAAATGAATTCCCACTATGATGCATATTTCATTGGGGTATAATGATCTATGGTGTGGTATATATGTGGTGATTTTGAAAAAATTTATTTGGTTTCAAAATGGATGGATTTGAAACATGGAAACTTGGGGTATTTTGAAAATGGGTTGATTTTCAAAACATTGTGAATTTTTCAGAATAGTTCATCATGCGAATTGTGAACTTGTGGAAACCATGGTTGTGATAGTTGTTATGTAATTAAATTTGAAAATTTTATACCCTTCTTGTTAAGGGAGTGTGACTTATGGTTGTTTTCTGTGGATATAAATGGCATCAGGTAGGCGTCGTAGAGACCAAACGGAGGAAGCTGCTGAAAATGTGGTTTCACCTGAGCCCCAGGTGAACTAGCAGCTAGTGTAGAGTATAGTGAAAGCTTTTCAAGTAGTATGAAGTGCAAATAAAGTGGATGAACCAAGGAATGTGGTTCAGTTTCAAAGGTAGAATCCACCCATCTTTAGGGGTGATTCCAAGAAAGAGAGTGTAGAAGCATGGTTGAATATAATAATAAAGATCTTATAATTCTTGGGAACACTAGAAAAGTTGAAAGTGAAGTTGTCCATGTAAATATTGGAATAACTTTACCTTCATTTGTGGGAGTTAGCGGTCCAAGCTAGAACGAACCAAGGTATGATAGGGGATGGATTTGAGGAATTTTTTAACAAATAGTTCTACCCTCATACATTCAAAATTCAGTGCACAACAGATTTATTTTATTTGAAATAAGAGAACCTTTTAGTAATGGAGTATTCAGCTATGTTTATGAACATAGTGAGGTTTCTACCTGAGGTGGTGGGTAGTACATCATTGAAATCCCATATCTTCGAAGCTGGTTTGAGGTAGGACATTCGGTCCAAGATAGTAGTGCTGTGTTTAGATGATTACATGGGGATGGTTAATAGATCCTCGAAGGCTGAAATGGATCTCTTGGGGGCTACGAGAAGAGGAAGTTTATTATTACCCATGGGGAATAATAGGAAATTGAACGTTGGGTTCAAGCGGAAGAGGGACACTTACTTCTAGGGTGGGAGTATGACTCAGAATCCAACTACAGGATCGATGAATCTTCCTCCAAATCCTCAGAGTAAGTTGGGATGTTTTCAGTGTGGTTCTATGAGCCACATCAAGCAGGATTGTATAAAACAACCTTGAGCATGTCATAATTGTAAGAAGATGGGGCATCTGCAGTGTTATTGTCGAAATGTTTCAAGGTCGTGTGATTGTGACACTCCTTAGGAGTCCCAGTGGTATTATACCTTGACGGGATGGGGTCAGCATCATACCCCTCGGCAGAAGAGTAAAGTGGGTTATGGTGATTCTCAGAATACCACGATGCCTCAGTAGGGAAATAAAGAGTAGAGCATGGCAAGGAAATAGTTGTTTGGAGCTAAGAAGGTTGTGGTGGATGATCAGTCAGTACCATCCATGGTGTGAGGTATGGTTCTTTTAAATTCCACATTGATGCAATATTTGTTTGATACAGTTTATTCGCTTTCTTTTATTTCTTCTTGCATCATCGATTTTATAGGTTTACATGTGGAAATTATACCTTCTGTATTGAAACTACAAACTTCTCTAAGTCAAAGAGAGTGTCGAGCCTTTCTATGTCATGGATCTTGTTTAGTTGTGGAGGGAATTGAATTGAAGTGGGACTTCTAGTGCTTGAGATGGATCTGTATGATAATATCCTTAAAATGGATTGGTTGACAATGTTTAAGGCCCACATTGACTATTATAGACAAACGGTTAGTTTTGTGATGGAGGATGGCATGAGACATCTCTTTAAGGGGGGAAGAATGAGAAGAAGGGTACAATAGGCATTTTGGCACAAGTGGTTGGCGTGATATCATACTGGTTAGCGGATTTTTCATTGGTAGTGGTGGAAGCAATTGAGCAGAGTGTTATTTCAGTAGTCATGGATCAATTTATGGATGTATTTCCTAAAGAATTCTCAAGGTTGCCACCCGTGAGAGAAGTAGAGTTAATGATTGATATCTTTTTGGGGACCAGTCATATCTCACTTCTATATTAATGAATGGAACCATAAGTATTGCGATAGTTAAAGGTGTAGTTGTAAGAGTTATAAAACAAAGGGTTCAACTGGCCTAGCACATCTTTGTGGGCAGAACCGGTTTTGTTTGTTAAAAAGGTGGATGGAACTTTGTAGTTCTATGTTGATTATCATAGACTTAATTAGGTTATAATAAAGAACTGATATCCAATTCCACGCATTGATGATTTTTTTGACCAATTGAGGGGAGCTCAGTGGTTCTCCCAGATTGATATACAATCAGGTTATCATTAGTTGTAGGTGTAGAAGGATGATATTCCCAAAACAACTTTCAGAAGTAGATATGGCCATTACGAGTATGTGGTTTTGCCCTTTGGTCTAACGAATGCACCAGCAGTGTTCATGGCATTGATGAATCAGATATTGCATAGATATCTGGATGCTTTTTTGGTGGTATTTGTTGATGATATACCGGTGTATTCGAGGATAAAGGTAGAGCATGAGAAGCACTTGGCAATCGTATTGGGGATCATGAGGGATAATCAGTTGTATTCTAAATCGTCCAAGTGTGAATTTTGGATACAGGAGGTTTGTTTCCTTGGCCATGTAGATTCTGAGAGGGGTATTTCCGTTGATCTAGAAAAGATAGAGGCTCTTCTCTCCTAGAAACCTCCAAAGAACATTTTCAAGATACAGAGCTTCCTTGGTCTATCAAGGTATTATAGATATTTTGTTCGTGATATATCAGGATTGGATTCACCGATGAAAACTTTGACAAAGAATAATGTCCCTTTTCAATGGGATGAGCAGTTTTAGAAATGTTTTGAAGAGCTAATGGGTTGCCTTACATCAGTACCAGTATTGGTTTTTCTAGAACCAGGGAAAGGGTACGTGGTGTATTGTGACGCATCGGGATCAGATTTGGGGTGTGTTCTCATACAAGGGGATCATGTGGTTTCATATGGCTCATGTCAGTTGAGGTTTCATGGGAGAACTACCCAACACATTATTTGGAGTTGGTATTAGTGGTTCATGCTTTATAAATGTGGCATCAATATCTCTTTGGTGAGAAATTTATAGTGTTTACTGACCATAAGAGCTTAAAGTATATCTTCTCACAAATATATTTGAACATGAGGTAAGGGAGATGGATGGAATATCTCTATATGTTTGGTTTTGACTTAATGTACACCCCGGGTAAGGGGAATTTAGTGGCGGATGAATTAAGTAGGAAATCATATGCTCAAGTGTTGAAGTTGATATCAAATCAGTGGAAGTTCATGTCTGTAAGAGCCGGAATGTGGTTGGAATGTGAGGATCGGGGTGATAGAGTGGTCTTATTTCTGATTTTGTTCATTCCTAACATGGATGGTTTGGTTAAAGACGCATAGGCATCAAATTTTGATTGTATGGGGATGAGGTTGAAACTCAATGGTGGGGATACCATTGAGTACTAGAAATTGGATGGGAATTTAGTCTTGTGTTTTTAGAATCGGATGGTGGTACCGGTGGCTTGTCGGGAGGAACTTCTAAGGGCTTATCATAATTCTAGGTGGGTTTTCCATCCGAGAATTCAAAAAATGTATATGTTGTTGAAGGTGCAGTTTTGGTGGTTTGGTATGAAAAGGGATGTGGTCGAGTTTGTTTCGAGATGCTTGAATTGTCAGCAAGTCAAGGTAGAGCATCAGCATCTAGTAGTCATCTTTCACTCTTTACCTATCCTAGTGTGGAAATTATAGAAGATAGCAATGGATTTTGTTACGGGTCTCCCAAGAACGGTCAGGAAGCACAATGCCATATGGGTGATAGTGGATCATCTCGCAAAGTTGGCCCATTTCATCCTGATTCATAAATCTCATACAGTGGAGGATCTGTCCAAAATCAATATCTTTCAGGTGGTAAAGAGGCATGGTGTTCCAGTTTTGATCGTATCAAATAGATATTTGAGGTTCACATCTCATTTTTGGAAATTTTTACAGCAAACCCTTGTGACACAGTTGACTTTGAGCATGGCGTATCATCCACATATAGATGGCCAATCTGAGAGAACGATACAATCCTTGTAGGATATGATAATGGATTGTGTGATCGACTTTTCTGGTTCATGGGAGGAGCACTTATCATTGGTGTAGTTCTCCTATAATAAAAGTTATTAGGCTTCCACACATATGGCTCTGTTTGAGGATTTATATGGGCGTATGATTCATTCTCCACTGTGTTGGGTGGAAACACATGAGACTTAGATGACCGAACTAAGAATTTTCCAAGCGACTAAGGAGGAAAAAAAAGTTGATCATAAAGAGGATAGAGATGGCTCAAAGTCATTAGAAATCGTATGTGCACCATCGTCGATGACCATTCTCAGTCAAGGTGGGTGATCATTTATTTTTGAGAATCTCTCCTAGGTTGGCACAACGTCGGTTTGTGAAGAAGGTTAAATTATCTCCAAGGTATATTGGGACTTTTGAGATACTTGATAGGATTGTAGAGGTCTCTTATCATTTGGATTTGCCACCACAGTTTAGTGCATTTCACAATGAGTTTCATCTGTCACAATTGAGAAATTATCAGTCGGATCGTGACCATGTGATTCGTTGGGATCATGTTGAGCTAGAACCAGATGCTTCCTTGGTGCACGTGCTAGAGAGGATTGTAGACAATAAAGATAAAGTATTGTGTGGTAAAAGAATCAGTTTAGTTCATGTTTTGTGGCAGCATGGTCAGATTCAAGAGGAGTCTTGGGAGCGGGAGAAATAGATGGTTGAGTAATGGCCTGAGCTCTTTTAGCAAAGCAATGGTTCCCTACTTTTTTAGGATAAAAATTCCAATGGTGGGGAGAATGTAGCACCCCCTATTTGAAATATGTAGCCTTTGTTTATTCCTTTTTAGGTGTTTAATTTTCTTGGGATGATTTGGGAAGAGTTTGGGAAATTTTGGAATGGTTTTGAATAAGTTTGGAGGCTTTTCTAAGGGCGCAAAGTTTGAACACAGTTAGTGGAAACCATGCGGGTCCTCTAGGAAACCGTGCATGGGGAGACAGTAGCCTTCATACATCCTACACATGGTTTTCTAAACCATGCGAGGAAATAGTTCGGACCCCCTCTCTTGAGGTAGTGTCTTGTGCACAGTTAGCGCACGTTTTGACAAACCGTGTGGGTTAACTCTACGGCCACTTAAAAGAAGAGTTTTTAAATATGGGCTCCCTCGGTAGTTCCCATTTTCACTCTAATTCTTCTCCAAATCAAGCCTCACTCGGGATTTTGGGTTCTCAGAGGTTGAAGGTTATCTATCGCTTATTTTGGAATCAATTTAAAGGGTTTTCTTGCTGGTTTGAAGATGTTTTCTCCCAGGTAAGTCTCTCCTCTTGGTTTCTTTGTGGTTTCATCTAGATCTTAATATCCTTCTCTCTCGGTTTTCTATATCAAAATCCATTTCATGTAGATCTAGGGTTGGGGTTTCCTTGGGTATTGATTTTAAGGATTTTGGATGTTAGGGAAGAGATCTAGAGCGGTTTTAGTGGTGCATTCGCTGGATTTGAGGTGTGGTTTCTTGTGGGTCGAATTCACCGGAACCCTAACGGTAGGTGGCTTCTCTCTTGACTCCACTTTCCTAGAACTTGAATATTTTTTACAATTAATTTGTTTTTTCAGTATTAATTTTGATTGTGAGGTGTGAAATTGGCTAGAAATCTCTTTGTTTTTGCTTTGGGGATTTTGGGGGGAAATGGGTTTTATGGTGAAATGATCTTGTAGTGGATTTTAAAATGAAAATTTTAAAATGGGTTTCTGGGATTGATTTTTGAAAATGGTTGATAGAAAAGGGTTTTCAATAAATATTTTGTTTTATTGAAATGTCGTTTGTCATGGAAAGTGTTGAAACAGTGGTTTCAATAAATGGGTGATTTGTTGAAGTGGTGGCATGTGATGGAAACAAATATTTCAATGTTGGGTGGTCTTGGTGGGTTATATGCTTGGTTATGGATTTTTGGAATGTTGTGTAGAAGTGGATGGGAAGCACCACTATAATAAGGGTATGGATAATGGACAGAAGGGACACCATCAATGGATAAGTGGGCGGGAGTACCACTAGTGGGAATGGGTGAATAGGTTGGACAGAAGCTCCACCGTTTTGATTGCCTTTTTGTGCATTACTTTTCAAGATGTAAATTGTTGTGCTAATGTGTAAATGATGAAATGTATTGTGTCATGTTTGTTTGGATTTCCCTTGGTTGCTTGGTTTGGGCGAGGTGGCTTGGTAACGGTGTGTTTGGATTATGGTTATAGTTTCACTTGTGATTGTTTTATATAAACTACTTTATATAAATGTTCTAACGGTTTTATCCTAGTGGTGTGTGTAGGAAAGTAATTTGGGGAAAACCTACTGAGTATTAGTACTCACCCCCTACTTTGTCACTTTGGTTCGTTTTCAGTTTTCGTATTCGAGGACATAGGTAAAAGTAAAGCATCTCATTTCTAGTGGTTCATGGTGATTCTTGGGAGATGTGGTGGTGCTAGAATCATAGAGCTCGGTGTGGAGCTATGGAGTGTGTCTAGGTTTTTTTTTGGGTCTCTTGTTTAGTCTTACATATAGTACTCTGATAGTTTGTTTGGTCATCTTGGTTTTTGGGGTGTATTGTGGAATATTTTGGTTCCTTTTTGGTAATGTATGAGTTGGTTATTTTATTTTCATGCATCATATAGTACTTGTGAGTAGATGGTTTGGTTGGTTTTGTCTTAAAAGAAAATAGTTCCATAATTTGTTCTTGAAGCCCTCAGCATTCATTACAATCCTTTGGTGCCTTGGGAATGTCGCTTAAGGCCAAGTAGTATTCCCCTGCCCTATCAAGATAATGGTATGGGGTAGGATGTTACGTGGTGGGACTAGGAAAAGAGTTTCACAAATTAGGTAGGAAGAAAAAGAATGTAGACAAGTAAGTTATACTGGGTAGATAGCCTCTAAAGAGGTATGGGTGTGCTAAAACCAATCAATCAACCATTTTTCCTCATGGTTTTCTGATTTGGGTGGTATGTGTACCCTTCCATGTGACTCTTTATAAAATGAGTCCATTCAGATAATGTTGAGCATTTTTTTGGTGGTGCATCATGGCACCACACAGTCATCATCGAGTGTGTGGCTATAAAGAAAGATTGGTGTGTTGGAACCTATTATCCAGCCATCCTTCCTCACATTGATGTGGAATATAGGGGTTCCTTTTCTGGTAACATCAGGGTAGTATAACATAGTGACATGGAAGGGGGTGACGTAGCATCCATGATTGGTAATACTTGTGAAATGACTCTAGTAGGGGGTGATATATCTTGAGACTGATTTCTTGACATGATGCAGGATACTCATATGGTGTAACACCCCAATATTCCTTGGTACATTTCTCTTTGAATAATACAATAGCATGCGATGTACACAATATTGAGTTCAAGCGCACCGCAACCTATCGAACTAGCCATTTTAAAAGTAGTTATGAATAGTAATATCCACTTTCTAAAAATTTTTAAATTTTATTTTTCAAATTGTATTTCATTCATGGATTAGGAATATCAAAATTATCTTTGGGAGAATTTTTGTTACTTTTCTGAAAACTTTCATATTTTTATGAATAGTGAAAAATACAAAATTTTAATTAAAAACACAATTTTTAATCAAAATAATTTATAGTGTTAAATTATACATTTGATTGGTTTTAATGTATAATTAGACTATATTTTTATCATTTAATATAATTTATGTCATTGGATGTAATTTCACATCTAAATTGTACATAAACATATGTCAATCTTTTGAAAGTTTTTACTTCTTAAAAACCCGCTTACTGGTTTTGACAACGAGAATTAATTTTAAATTAATTTATTCAGCTTCTATGTACTGAATTTGGAAAAATAGATTCCATATTTTTAATCAGAATGTCCAAATTGTATAAATAGGTAATTTTTATTTTTAGACATTATGAATAGTTACTTCAGTAAATATTTTATTTACCATGGTTAGAGGGTTAATCTGGTAAATAAGGGTAAAAATAATATTATAATAATATTAAATTACCCTAACACATGACCTAAACCTATTTTTAGATACATGTATGACCATGGAAATCCTTGGGTCGATTTGGGGATTCCATTGAGCCACTTGGGTGTGAAAATGACATTTTATATTAATTAATGTAAAGTAAAGATAAAAATAACATAAACATGTATCTTTTAGTAAAATAATTTTCATATGGGGTGATAAAATTGATCTATTAAACTAAAAATAGTCATTAGAAATATAAAATGATTTCCTACATTGTGATATTTTATTTATAATTTTTAGACATAAAATAAATATATTTATTTAGGACAAAATAATGATGCTGTATTTTCCTTATTAATGAACGAATCAAATAAATGATATTATAAATATTAAAATAAATTTAGTTTGAATGTTTTGATTCCATACATGAATATATATGAGAATATTACATTATATAGATGATTCGGTGTATTTTTTTTGAAGTAATCAAGTTGTTATGACATTCACAGAAACCAAATACAAAATAGTGTCAAAATTGACATAAATGAGTTTTTAAAACAAATACTATTTTATTAGATAATATAGTATTACTTAAAATATAAGGTTAGGATAAAGGACTTATATAAGGTTATATATGTCATTAATGAACCACTTTTTTATCTTTTTTCATTTTATAGTAAGTATATTAACCATGTAATATAAAAATACAAGAAGACATGATAAATGTTAAACTATTTAACTAAGAGTTAAATCTGAAAGATAAGGTTAATATGTTGACCTAAACTTTTATAAAACCTATTGGTTGAGAGGATTTAAATACATACCCACCTTATCCTAGAAATAAATCCAATTGGATCCATTATAAACCGAAACTAATTTTATAATAAAATTATATTTCAATCTTTTCCTAAAGTGACCCTCACCTCTCTTATAAAAGGGTACTTCCCCTTATCTTAATTTCACACCTCCAAATCCATTTGTCTCAAACAAACCCTGCTCAAATATCTTCCCAAATACCCTCACGTCAACCTATAATTCTTAATTTGATCATAAAGCGGATCTAAGGATCCCTTTTGATCAAATCAAAAGGAATCTCTCAAAGAAGAGGTAATAATTTCATTACCACTTTCAAAGTTCTATTCTTCTTCCACTTTCTCTTTCTTTGTTGTTTCCATACAAAAATTATTCCTCCAGTACCGTCTGCATACTATGATGTTATTATAAATATGGAACAACCATATTCATTATTCTATCCATCTTATGAATGTCAAATTCATCATACGTGCGTATGTACGGCTTACCGTCTCCAGATCGTGGTGTATTTTGTTATTCAACACTTCATTATTTAGATGGGTATAATAATGAGTATAATTTATTTAAATAATAAATATAGCATGTTAATGATTATGTATATATTATATACCATCCAATTACATACAATTTCACCATCAATATAATGATATTATCGCTCGTGTGTACATACGTATTACCGTCTCCACGAATGTGATAAAATTCATTTACCCATCGTAACCATTCAAGAATAATTATCATTTTATGATTAAAAATAATTTTTAATAACTTAATATAATTCTGGATATGAATAAAATACATCTTATCCATAAAAATCATGACTTACGTAATAAAATATATGAAGGAAAACGAATCAGTTAACACCCAAAACAATGATACTACTGAAATATTATTAACAAAGCAATATTAGAAGATCATATATGATTTCATATTTATGTATATGGTTCTTGTATAATTTAATAACAATTATTTAACTATTATACATGAGGTTAACATACCCTCAACTGAGGAAAATTACATGGTAAGGGTAAATTTTACAATCTCTTTACTTATATGAGGTTGTTTGTACGTATCTACTGGGACTTCTTTATCATCCACAACTATGTTTCTTAAAAATTTATTTCAAAAAAAATTAATATTTATTAGATTATGGTTTGAATTCATTTATACCCTTTTTTGACTTTATATAATTTTTATTCAAAGGAATCTTTTTGTCATTTTCCAAACAAGGTACTTTATGACCTTTTTGACAAATTAAGGTAAGAATGTTTTTTAACTTATATGGAGGGTGCTGCTATTTTCTGTCATTATAACACCTTATAAGCTTCCCTTACAATATTATAAGATTATTTTCAAAATAAATGTTTTCTTTTATAATTATGTGACTTTTAAATGATTTCAAAATATAAAGATATATTTCTCTCAAATAGTTTTGATTTCATCTATGCCAACATCCTTTGATGGATTTTAACCTTGTTTGAAGTTGATTTATTATGATACAATCTTACTTATTATATTGATGGTTTTGTGATATATTTGAATGTGGATGTGTTATTTTTATACCATTCATGACTTATGGTTAACGTATTATCATTTAGTATGCAGGTTTTAATACGAATGTTTATGTTATGTTTCAACATTTTCATATGAAGAATGAATTGGACTTAGTAAGTGATGGGTGGAGCCCGCTATAGATCCTCAATGCATTGGTAGGCCTCATGAGATAAACTAGTGTCTTGGAATAAGGCCTTGACAAAATCTTATTTGTATTCTTAGCATGAGGCCTTGACTATGTGGTTATAATGTCTAGAATTATGTTTTCCATCATTATGAAATTAGCTATTGATATTACATGTGATTATTCGACTATTAGAATATCCATGTGAAGAAGTAAATGGAATTATTTTACTTATCTTTTCCATATTATTCTGAAGTTTAATTTTAAAAGTCTTGTGTTTTTGTCTTATACATTGCCTTTAATGTTTATGCTCATTTATGAAAGTTTCCTCTATATTGTTATCCTTACAGAGAATCTGAGCTCACCCCTTTATTATGTTTTATTTTTTCCAGGATGTGAAGAAGTATATTATGATTGACCTATAGGGATCCTCTATGGGATATGAGTGTGTTTAAAGGAGACACAATGTTGTTTTTTTATTTCATAATGTAATGTAAAAATTATGTATGTATCTAGTAATTCCAAGGCTACTAAACTAATTTGTCTTTCAAGACTTGATCTCTTGTGATCATTCCAATGTTATGTAATAATGCACTGACTCTAGGTAAAAAGGGTAGGGGCGTTACAGTTGGTATCATATGAAGTTTAGTATAAACCTTGGAAACTAGATTTAGAAAAAACTCTAATTAGAGAACATTACCCTAGGATAAACATTGAGGATTAGTATAGAATAACTTCCTAGAATTTTGTAATTTATAGATTTAGTGATTTTTAAAATAAATACACCTATCTTTGGAAATGAGTAGGTAGAGGCAGTTTTGGCACAGATGCACCTAGGAGTCAAAACTCTGACAAGGAGTTTCGGGCTTGAATCGGGGTATCCTGGTACATGACAACGGGTCTTGCTGTACTCTTTGTTACAAAACTCCCAAGGGATATGATTAGAATAATTCACATTTTCTTTACAAATAATTATGAAGGATTTATTAGTAAATAATTCCTCAAAGAGAACATTTTTTATGATTATGGATTATATGCATAAACTGTTCAATTTATGTTAGGTATTCTACTAGTTTGAAATTATGTATTGTGATTCATAAACTAATATAGTGTATTCCATTATTTAGAAATGGCACCTAGTGGAAGGAATGAAAACCATATAAACTCAAGTAATCCATGTCGGGATCTCCCCCTACTCAATATAATTATGGTGTAGCTAGTGATGAAACCGGTGCTGAACAACTTATAACCATACTAGGACAACTCACTCAGGTTATGAAATATAACATTACTCATATGGAGCACCCCGATCCACAATGAGGAGGATCAATGTTAGACCACTTAATGAGGCAACAGACACCAACATTCAATGGGACTACAAATCCATTTTTATTTTACCAACGGATAAGTTCCTTAGTGAAAATATTTCATGCTTTGGGGAGCAGCGAAAGGGAAAAGGTTTTCATGGCGCTTTATCGCCTCACAGGAGATGCAAATCAATGGTGGTCATTAATTATAAACCCAAAGAAGGATGAAGAAGTTTCAAATATGTAATGGAGGGATTTTAAAGATCTTTTATTAGAAAAATACTTTCCTCATGACCATCAAGCGGATATGGAAAGACAATTTCTAAGTCTGTGGAAAAAGGAGGATGAGGATGTCGCAATGTATGAGGATAACTTTAAAAGGTTATCAAGGCATTTAGAAGATTATATACATAACCCAAGGAGTAATATTGATCGATTATTTGATGGGTTAAAACCATTTCTTCGCCGAGCATTAGTCTCACTATCCTTCTCAACGTATGAAGATATTTTCTCATATATTATCAAGACAGAAAAGTAATTCTCTAAGTCTTATGACTTTAAAGCAAAGTAAGTGAATAAAAGATCTACTAAACACTCTGGAAATGGAAATAAGGTGAAAAAGGGAAAAGATGAATTTCCATCCTATAGTAAATGTGGGAAGAAACACCCTGGTACTTGCCTGAAGGGAATGGGAGTCTCTTACGAGTGTGGTGAAAAATGCCACCAAGCTCGTGATTACAAGGGAAAGAAAGAGGTTTTCAAAGTTGAATGATAAAATTTTAGAGAAATGGGGCATTATGAAAATGAATGTACTAGGTACCAAGGAAACTTACCTCAGAAAATGCCAAGATAGAAGTTCCAAGTTTATAAGATCACTACTGCTGAAGTTGAAGCTTCGAATGACGTGGTGGTAGGTAATTTAATGGTTTAATCGAATTTATCCAATGCTTTATTTGATTTTGGATAATTGAATTGTTTAATATCTTCCCAGTTTGATAAGAATATTAGATATTTACAAGTTTATTTAACAAGGGAGTTATCAGTATAAACTCCTAAGGTAAGTTTCATTGCAACAATGTTTTGTGAATTAGTTCCCATTTGGGCATATAAACATTCTTTATCTGTTGATCTCATCATCATACCCATGATTGAATTAGATATAATCCATAGTATGGATTGGCTTTCAGAACATGATGCAAAATTTTTTTGTAAGAAGAAGAAGGTTACAATTTTTGATGATGATAAGGAGTAACTTATCTTTAGAGTAGAAATGTCGCCATATAATTCTTATCTAGATCCACCCCCAGTAGCTCTACAAAATTCAATTATTAGGGATAAAGAGAGTGAAATAATTATGGGTGAGGAAAGGAATGTTAAAATATAGGACATACCTAATGTATAAAAATATTTTGATGTGTTTCCAGAGGATTTACCTAGACATCCTCTAGAATGAGAAATTGATTTAATTCCTGGTTCAAGGCCCATATCGAAGACCCCTTAGAGAATGGCCACTATGGAATTAGTGTAACTAAATAAACAACTAGAGTAATTCAGTAATAAAGTATTTATTTTCCCTAGTGTTTCTCCTTGGGGAGTCCCTGTTCTTTTTGTTAAGAAGAAAGATGGATCTATGAGGTTGTGTATTGACTACAGGGAGATCAATTCTATAACAATAAAGAACAAGTATCCCCTACCTCACATTGATGATTTATTCAATAAACTTCATGGAGCTCAATATTTTTCAAGTATTTAACAATGATCTAGATATCATCAGTTGTTTGTGAAGAAGAAATACATTCTGAAGATAGCATTTTGTACCAGGTATGGGAATTACGAGTTTATAGTAATGCTTTTTGTACTGACTAATTCACCCTTTGTCTTCATGGATCTAATGAATAAAGTTTTCAAGGAATATCTTGATGAATTTTTAGTGGTATTTATTGATCATATATTGGTTTACTCTAAAAGATAGGAAGATGATGAAAATCACTTGCGCACTATTCTAAAGACTCTTAGAAGAAATGAATTATATGGGAAGTTTAGCAAGTGGTAATTATGGCTTCAAGAGATTTCTTTTCATGGCCATATTGAATCTAAGGATGGAATCTCTGTTGATCCTTCTAAGACAAGAGAAATAAAAGAATGTCCAGCACCGATGAGTATGACTGAGGTATGTAGTTTTATTGATTTATCAGGTTATTATTAGTGTTTTGTCCATAATTTTTCCCTATTGGATAACCCATTAACAAAGATCACAAGTAAAGGGGTTAAATTTTTTGTACAAAAGTGTGTGGAGAATTCTTTGAAGAACTGAAGAGAATATTATTCAATAATCCTATCTTGAATCTACCATTAAGTAATGATGGGTTTGTTATTTATAGTGATTCTTCAAAGAAAGGACTTGGTTGTGTCCTTATGTAGAATGATCAAGTTATTTCCTATGCATCACGACAACTAAAAATTCATGAACAAAGTTATCCCACTCATGAGTTTTAGTTAGCAGCTGTAATCTTTGCTCTAAAGATATAGAGACACTATCTATATAGTGAAAATGTGAGATATATACTGATCACAAGAGTCTAAAGTATATATTTTTTCACAGAAAGAACTCACGATGAGGTAAAGATGATGGTTTTAACTACTCAAGGATTGTGATTACATTATACACTACCACCCAGGGAAGGAAAATAAGGTAGAATACGCTTTGAGTAGAAAGGATCGTGGAGTTTTGAACAAGATGAGAGTTTAAAGGGATCCTATGTCTATAGGTCTAGTAAAGATATATATGGGAATAATCAGGAAAGGTGCAACATCAATACTTTTTCAAATGGTTTCCAAACTATCTTTTCTAGAAATGAGAAAAAGTTCTCATACTGATAATGAGGAGTTTCAAAAGAAAATTAATATTGTGAATGATGGGAGATTGATTAACTTCATATATTAAGATGAAATTTTTAAATTTGGGAAGATACTTTGTGTTCCGGATATACCTAATCTAAAAAGGTAATTGTTGGATGATGCTCATAGCTCCAATTTCACTATACACCCTAGTAGCACTAAGATGTATAGATATTTGAAGGAACATTTTTGGTGGGACAACATGAAGAGGGAGATTGCTGATTATGTGTCAAGATGTATGGTTCATCAATAGGTGAAGGATGAAAGAAAACATCCTAGATGAGTCATGCAACCTCTTCCCATACCAAAGTGGAATTAGGATGATATTATGATGGACTTTTTCATGGGGATACCAAAGACTCCTAGAAGGAATGATGCAATATGGGTCATTATTGATCATCTTACCAAGTCAGCACATTTTCTTGTTGTAAGATAAGATTTACCACTTGATCATTTAGCAAGACTATATACTAATGAAGTTGTAAGACTTCATGGTGTACCCACATCGATTGTTTGATCGTGATCCTCATTTTACATCATGATTCCAGAAATGTCTTTAGAAATCCCTAGATATTGAACTTCATTTAAACAATGCCTACCACCCTCAAACTGATGGACAATCAAAACAGACTATTAAAACCTTGGAAGACATGTTGATATCTTTCTCACTTGAATTTCAAGGTATGTGGGATCATTATTTACCTCTGGTAGAATTTTTCTATAAAAATAGCTTCAATTCATGTATTCATATGGCACTATATGAAGCGTTAAATGAAAAGAGATGTTGCACACCAACCTGTTGGGATGATGTTGATGAAAGAAAACTCGTAGGCCCAGAATTTGTTGAGGAAACAATGGAAAAGGTGAAGATTATTCAAACCAACATCAAAGCAGCTCAAAGTAAGAAAAAGAGTTATGCTGATAACTGGAGAAAGGATTTGGAATTTCAAGTTGGAGATCACGTTTTCTTGAAGGTATCTCCATGGAAGGGTGTTATAAGATTTGTTAAGTAGGTTAAATTATGTCTCAGGTACATTAGCCCTTTCGAAATTATATAATGAATTGGATTTGTAGCTTCCCGTTTGTCAATACCTCAAAGGCTCTGCAAATTTCATGATGTGTTCCACGTATCACAGTTGAGAAAATACATACCTGACACAACGCATGTAATCACCGATGAAGAAATAGAATTGGAACCTAATTTGTCTTATTGTGAATAGCCTTTCAAGATTCTTTATACTATAAAACAAGTGTTGAGAAATTGTATGGATTTCCTGGTAAAAGTTCTATGGAGAAACCATAAGATGGAAGAGGCAACGTGGGAACCTGAAGAACTTATGATGAAGAACCACCTAAATATTTTTATGCAGTAGTATTCTAGAAATTTTGAGGAAAAAATTATTTGAAGGAGGGAAGAATGTAACACCCCAAGCTTCCACGGTATGTTTCTCTTTGAATAATACAATAGTGTGTGATGTACGCAACATCTATTTCAAGCGCACCGCAACCTATCAAACTAGCCGTTTTAAAAAGCAGTTATGAATAGTAATACCCACTTTTTGAAATTTTACAAATTTTATTTTTAAAATTGGACTTAATTTTTGTATTTTGAATATCAAAATTATCTTAGGGTTAATTTTTGGTACTTTTCTGATAACTTTCATATTTTGATGAATAGTGAAAAATACTAAATTTTAATTAAAAACAACTTTTTTAATCGAAATAATTTATAGTGTTAAATTATACATTTGAGTGGTTTTAAAGTATCATTAGGTTATATTTTTATAATTTAATATAATTTAGGTCATTTTATGTAATTTCACATTTAAATTGTACATATACATATGTCAATCTTTTGATAGTTTTTACTTCTTAAAAACCAGCTTATTAGTTTTGACAACATGAATTAATTTTAAATTAATTTTTGAAACTTCTTTGTTATGAATTTGGAAAAATGGATTCTATATTTAGAATTAGGAGGTCCAAATGGTTTAAATAGGTAATTTTTATTTTTATACATTATGAATAGTAACTTTAGTAAATATATTATTTACCACGGTTAAAGGGTAAATCCGATAAATAAGAGTAAAAAATAATATTATTATAATATTAAATTACACTAACACTACTCCTAACCCTATTTTTAGATACATTACCAACCATTGGCATCCTTGGGTCGATTTTGGGACCTCATAGATCCACTTGGGTGTGATAATGGCATTTTATATTAATTAATGTAAAGTAAAGACAAAAATAGCATAAACATTTATCTTTTAGTAAAACAATTTTTATATGGGGTTATATAATTTATTTCTTTGACTATAAATATTCATTATAAATAAAAAAGTTTCCTAAATTATGATATTTTATTTATAATTTTTATACATAAAATATATATATTTATTTATAACACAATAATGATGCCATATTTTCCTTATTAATGAACAAATCAAATAAATGATATTATAAATACCAAAATAAATATAATTTAAAAGTTTTGATTCCATACATTAATTTTCTAGGTGAATATGACATGTTAGGGTTGATTCAATCTTTTTTTGATGTAATCAAGTTGTGATGACATTCACAGAAAACAAATACTAAAGAGTGTCAAAATTGACATAAATGAGTTTTTAAAACAAATACTATTTTATTAAATGATATAATATTCATAAAAATATAAGGTTCATCCAAAAGACTTATATATGGTTAGATATGTCATTATTTAACCACTTGAGGTTCCTTTGGAATTTTATAGTAAGTATATACATCATCTAATATAAAAATACAATAAGACATGATAAATGTTAAAATATTTGTCTAAGAGTTAAATCTAAAAGATAAGGTTAATATGGTGACCTAAACTTGTCTAAAACTTATTAGTTGGGATTATTTATACCCATACCTACCGTAATCTCTAAATAAATCCATTTGGATCCATTATAAACCGAAAATTATTTTATAATAAAATAATATTTCAAGCTTTTTCTAAAGTGACCCTCGCCTCTCTTATAAAAGGGTTGTTCCCCTTCTCTTAATTTCACACCTCCAAATCCATTTGGATAGGCCAAACCCTACTCAAATATCTTACCAACTACCCTGAATTCAACCTAGAGGCCTTAATTTGATCATAAATCCTACCTAAGGATCCCTTTTGATCAAATCAAAAGGAAGCACCCGAAGAAGAGGTAATAATTTCATCACCTATTTCAAAGTTTTTTCTTCTTTCACTTCCTCTTTATTTGTTTTTTACATACCAAAATAATATATCTAGTTCCTTATACATACTATGATTTTATTATAATTATTTTACAGCCATATTCATTATTATATCCATCCTATGAATGTCAAAGTCACCATACATGTGTATGTAAGGCTTATCGTCTCCACATCATGGTGTAGTTTGTTATTCAACACTTCATTATTTGGATGGGTATAATAATGAGTATAATTTATGTAAATAATAAATATAACATGTTAATTATTATTTATATATTATATACCATCCAATTACATACTATTTCACCATCAATAGAATGATATTTTCGCTCGTGCGTACGTACGGATTACCGTCTCCATGAACACGATAAGATTCATTTCCCCATCGTAACCATTAAAGAATAATTTTAATTTTATGATTAAAAATAATTTTTAATTACTTAATATCATTATTAATATGAATCAAATACATATTATCTATAATAAATATGAATTACATAACAAAACATATAAAATAAAACGAATCTGTTAACACCCGAAACAATGATACTACTGAAATATTATTAACAAAGAAATATTAGAAGATTATATATGATATCATATATATGTATATGGTTATTTTATAATTTAATAAAAATTATTTTACTATTATACAGGAGGTTAACTTACACTTGACCAAGGAAAAGTACAAGGTAAGGGTTAATTTTATAATCTCTTTACTTATTTGAGGTAGTTTAGACATAAGTATCTACTAGGACTTATTTATCATCCATGTCTGTGTTTCTTAAAAATGTATTTCAAAACATTTTTAATATTTCCTAGAATGTGGGTTAAATTCATTTATACACTTGTTTTACATTATATAAATTTCTTTCAAAGGAATATTTCTGTCATTTTCCAAACAAGGGACTTTATGACCTCTTAGAAAAATTAAGGTAAGAATGTTTTTTTAACTTATACGGCAGGTGCGGCTATTTTCCATCATTATAAAACCTTTGAAGAATCCCTTACATGATTATAATAGTATTTTCAAAATAATTATTTTCATTTATAATTATGTGACTTTTAAACGATTTTGATATAGAAAGAGGTATTTCGATCAAATAGTTTTGATTTCATTTATGTCAACATCCTTTGATGGATTTTACACTTATTTGAAGTTGAATTATTATGATACAATCTTCCATATTTTATTAATGTTTTTTTATATGTTTTACTATGGATATGTTATTTTTATACCATTCATGGTTTATGGTTAAAGTATTAACATTTCATATTGTAGTTTTAATATGAATTTTTATGTTATGTTTCAATCTTTTCATATGAGGAATGCATTGGACTTAGTAAGTGATAGGGGGATCCCACTATAGCTCCTCGATGCATCGGTAGGTCTCATGAAGAAAACTAGTGTCTTGGCACATGGCCTTAAAAAATCTTATTTTTAATCCTGGCACGTGTCTTTGACTATGTGTTTATGATGTCCAACATTATGCTTTATATCATTATGAAATTATCTATTGATATTACATGTGATTATTCGACTAGTAGAATATCCATATGAATAAGTAAATGGAATTATTTGATTCATATTTTCCATGTTATGATGAATTTTAATATTAGAAGGCTTGTGTTTTAGTCTTATACATTTCCATCAATGTTTATGCATATTTATGAAATTTTCTGCTATATTGTTATCCTTACTGAGCAACTGAGCTAACCCCTTTCTTATGTATTATTTTTTCTAGGATGTGAAGAAGTATATTATGATTGACCTACATGGATAGTATATGGGATATGAGTGTGTTTAAAGGATATAAAATTTTTTTTTTCTTATTTTATAATGTTATGTAAAACTTATGTATGTGTCTAGTACTTCCAAGGCTACTAAACTAATCCGTCTTTTGAGACTTTTTCTCTTGTAATCATGCCAATTTATGTAATAATACACCAACTATGGGTAAATAAGGTCAAGGCGTTACATATGTGGCCTTCGAGTTATCTTCTTTGGGGACCTAAGGGCCACATTCAACTAGCCCTTTTGGAGATGGCCCTTTGGGCTAATAAAAGGATCATTTAAATTCATAAAGCCTTCAGGCCATTGAAAACGTAATAAAATAGGTCTAGTGGGTGATTTTCATTCCTTATGGATAGGGATGAGTCTTATCCTATTGGTTTTATTAGGTGTGTTAGTTTCTTGTATTTTTTAGTCCATTATACCAAGTATAAATAAAATAATTTCCGTCCATTAATGATCCCTCCCTCCTTTATTATGAAAAATTTTATGTGTCCATGGTTATTTTATGTTACCCCTTTCCCATATTCCCCCTTTCTTGTAAGTGATTATAATACAATAGGATAATTTATAATAGGGATGAGATTCATGACTTGATAAAAAGGATGATCAAATAAAGGATGATCGTAGAAAAAAGAAAGGAATTTATAACTCAAGTTAAGATGGAAGCACATAGTTACTCCCATAAGGGTCTAGGTTGTTTTATCATCACTTCATAAACCAACCACTACTTTAGATTCCCATAGTCATTTTTTTATTTGTTTTCAATGAAATTTTAATTTTATGTGATCTCAAATATAAGCAATTAACAAGCATGAATATATAAAATAGAGTACATATAATATTTTTTATTATAAATGGGTAATTATTTATGTAAGTTGTAATAGAGGTTAATTCAAAAGAATTCTTAAATAAAACAAAATTTCATACTTAAATGTTAAAAGTACCTCAAATATAATATTATTTAACCACAAAACATCTATAGTTTAATTTATAAAAAACCATAGATCGAGATTCTTTTCAAGAAAAATTAAAGGAATATTTTATTTATCAAGAAGTTTTAATGATAGTTAAGGGTTGAATTAAAAAACTTGGAATTAAGAGAAGTGGTCAAATCCTACTTGGGAAAATTTAGAGGAAATTATTTATCTAATATGGGTATAGTATTTAAGAACTAAGAATCTACTCAACAGATCACGGAGCTACTTGTTTATGTAGTTGGAAATAGTAAAGCCTACCTAAGCACCTTTGAGTAGTTTCCAATAGCCAAATTCTATTCAATAATAAGGTAAATATGGATCCATTCCCACTAAAATTTCCAAGATATATGATATTTAAAATCCAATAGTGAGTGACATTAGAATTAGATAAAAATATTGAGTGACATAAGTGATTGATAAATCAATAATTTATTTAAATGGTAATCAACATAAATTAGTAATCACTTGTTTATTTTTATTATATAAACTGGATATTGACACCACAATTTCATTATTATTTTTATCAATTATAGACATAGATTATTTCTTTATCAATAGATTTTTCAAATATTAATACTATTTCTTCTCTAGAAACCTATGAAAAGATAGTAAATTTTATGTGATAGAATCATATCTATCTGATGATACTCCTATGAAAGTTAGTAAGGGTTACAAGGAATCCTAAAGGATGAACATGGATGATTAATAGGATGTGAATCACATTATTTATTCTTCAATGTTAAATTTAATGTTTCCAATGTGCACTGTGGGATGTTTTGGGAATGTGATGCTTAATTCCAGATATCACTCAATCATTTGTGGTTAAAGGAATTCATATTAGTTTCGTCATTATATTTCTAATTAATTATTGTACTAATGATGTTTTTAGCCCATGTGGATCTTCTTTCCAATGGAATAAGGTTATTGTAACTTTACCATCAATGCTTTGGGTTGTGTATTTATTGATATGATTGGATTTTGGGCTCATATCTCCCTTTTGGCGGGAATTATTTCCTACTTCAAGACTCTCTAAAGGATTTAAGATATATTTAGGAATAATTCATAAATAATGTTATTGAACTATTTACCTCCATGTAAATGATTAATTTAATCCATTAATTGATCTATATATATGTATATATCATAGGTTTTCCATTATGTTTTTATATGGTGATTAAATTATGGATTATAGACATAATTCTATGATCAATTTAATTTATCACCATATAAGGTGGTGTAAAATCATATAGAGTTGGGATTAGTCCCATGAGGGGGGATTTAAATATATATATATATATATATATATAATCATAAACCATGTAGTTTGGTGCATCTTAATCGGATATTTCATACCTTTTAAGGTAATGTGACTAAGACCAATGTAGTTCCATTTAAGGTCGTATTTCCATGACCAAGTGAAGTACCTTTAAAGGACATGAATCCATAAACTATAGGATATTGGGATTGAACATCAAGGATATATACTACATATCATTGTTAACATAAAAAAATCCCATGTAGTTTGGGATGCATAATTTAAGGTCATGTGTTTGGACCAATACATGCAGTTTAATATCATGTGGTATGGACACTATGTTGTGTAGTTTGAGGTAATATATCTATGACTACTATGAAGAAGCTTCCTAAAAATGGTTTGTGTGAGACTTAATCATGAGTGTCCATTTTTAGTTCATCCTATTTTTTAGTAACAAAGAGGAGAGTTTATGGTTGGAATCATAGGAAATATACCCCATTGATATAAGGTGGATCATAGATAATATGTACTATTTATTTAAGGTGTCTTATAGGTAATATATCTCATTGATACATGAGTTCGGGATTACAAATGAGTATACCATATATGGATTATTTGGGGATTACAATTTATAGGAGTCTTTATCCATATATTAGGAATATAAAAAATAAATGTGGGGCTTATGGATATGTTTCATGGAAATGCTTGACTTGGTAGGTAACTCATACTAAGGCATATTTATAGGGCTTACACTTATTAGTACGAGGAACCAGGTAGGGTTATATATCATTTATTGGAATAAATAGGTCCACTAGGTGCTTTATTGGACTGGATTTTGGATATATATCATCACATATGGGTAGAATGATCTAGGGGAGGCGTCATGGAAATACTCATTATAGAAACTCTCGTTATCAAGGGAATACATGATCATTGTTACCCTAAATGCCCTATAAATTAAGGTGTATTTCATATAAAATCCTTATTATCAATTTAAAACATGATTTATGGGGTGCAAATTGATGTGAATATCCCACTCATTCGTTTCAGGATGTTTTGGAGGGGGTCTTAGTGGGTGAGCACCCTAGAAAGAGACATGGGTGAGAGTGAAACCTATATAGGATACTAGGGTAAAGGCACACTCATCTGTGAATATAAAAAGATATTAATTCCCTATTATTGTGGCAAAGTAAAATTCATTATTTAGTTAAGGGAATGGGTAAATTATATCCCTTGTATATAGTAGAGATAAGTGTCTCATAACTTATAGAGTAGGGATAAGGCTAACCCTAGTGTAAGATTGGAAAACTATAGAATCCTGGTGTCATGTAGGGAGAATTATATCTCAAGTTATAGTATTATGAAAAAAATATCCTAGTTTAAGGGTATGGTGATGAATCACCCTTGTATAAACCTCCTGGAGTGACTTGAACACAAAGCGCTGAGGTATTTCTCTCCTAGGGTGAGATGGGTAAGTGACACCCTATTTTAATTCTTCTATGATCATATCCATTACACCAATCCTTAAGGATGATAATAGAAGTTTAATTTCATGAATATTTAATGCATTGATCTCTATAGATGTCACAATTACCCTTAATTATCATTAATTTCTTTTGGTTTTAACTTTATTTGTCATTGAAAGACAACTAGAAAATCAAGGTGTGTGGAGCTGGTAGACCTTGGCATGCATAGATAATTTTTTATCTCCTCCGTATAAATGTTTCATTCATATTTTGGAAGATTTTCCATAGGGTTCTATTAATAGACAAAGGGATACTAAGTCATGGTGTTAGACACACTTATAATTTATGCACACTAGTCCATAAGCATTCTTTGCATGAAATAAATTAATTGTATGAAACATGAGTGCATAGAAATCTGGTAAAAGTTGATTTACCATGCCAATAGCCACTATGTGTCACATAATCAACCTAAAATCCACTAAATTATTGCCTCGGGCTAGGATGCTACATGACTGCAGGCATGCCTCCCCATATGCTCGAGGTTGTGGACTAGCAGTGAGGGCCTAAAAGAACATAAGAGGAGACTATAACCTCTTTATCAGATTAATCCACAATAGATAAAATGAGAAATAAAAGAATTAATAGTAAATAACTAACAAATAATCATTAAAAACCATTTCCCAAAACAAGTAACAACCCACACCCAAACATTAAATATTCCATGTCATACAAAAAAATGTCAAAAGTGAAGAAACTCCAAAACCATGAACCATGGAAGAATCCCTAAAATGGTTCTCGATTTTAATTCTGGATCCTTATTTCATGCACATCCCTAACCCAACTCAACTCCCAATCATAAGGTTTTTTCCCTTTTCCTGACCTGAAATCATGAAATCTACTCAATTTCCCAATGGAAGTCTAAGTAGTGTGTGATTACAACTCGGTAGGCCACCACCAATAGTGTCTAAAAATATTTAGTCTAAATAGATATTTAAATCTAGTACTACATGAATAATAACTTAAACAAAATACAACATGGGTTCCATTATTTAACTATATTCACTTTAATGATCTTAATCACTTAATCCATTTTCATCACTTGTTCCATGGGTTAAACATTTACATCATTTACACAATGGCCTAAGCTAGTAAATTAATATGCATAAGGGAGTATGTCAAGTTCCCTATCTCACTAGGGATGTACATTTCCCAAAAAAGAATACAATACAATTACATTGAAGCCTCGGTCCAGGTATTTTCATTGAATGCAACTGTCAGGGGCATAGAGCCTTAGTCCCCTTCCCTAACCCCTGAATTATGGTGTGGGGTTTAGAGCCTTAGTTGAACCTGAACTATGGGAATATATCCTAATGTACAATACCCCGCAAAAAACAATCCATGTTCACAAGAATATTTATCCATTTAAAACATAAACCATATCACAAACCAAACAAAATCAACACACATAACATTCACATTTCATAATTATTCATCATGTAAATCAGTATAAAGAATTAACCCATTAGAACATTTACAATTTACATGTCATAACATATTTAACCCATTTCCCTTTCTCATGACTTATCTCATTAGCATAATTAAACATTCCCATACCTTGTCTCATTTAACATATTCATCAATTCCCATAATTTTGACCATTTAAAACATTTATCAATTAATAAGAATTTACCCATTCTACAAGTCCATCATTTCACATGAATTTAATAATTTAACATGTTCATAATTTCTCATGTATTAAACCACTTATGCATTTCAAGTATAATTCTTAATTCATTGAGCATGATCATTTTATTTCACCCAACCCATTTATTATTAAGCTAAACAATTTGTTGTTCCATTATCAATGTCTAGAAAAAAATATCAATATTTTCTTTTCAACTCAACTAGAATATCAACATGTTAATCATGGGATATAATTTATCACAAATCAATTATATTCTTAACATTCCAATTTTCCATGTTCGGGAACATTGTCACACTCCATGCGTGGCACTAAATTGGTCTAGTCAACCTCAATCCAACCCATGGGGATCATGATGGGTTCAATTCATCATTTATCCTACCATTTTACCAAATACATTTAGAGGCATCAAATGAACAACAATAGATAACAATTAACACAACCAAAACATGCACAAATCCACTTCAAGACTATGAGATATAACGTGTTGGCCACCAACCTTGAATCTGTAGATGAATTCTTCCTTAACATTAGACTTAGATCTGGATTCAATCACCTTATGATACCCCAAACTAATATCTATTACAAGAAAGAGGGTTTTAGGGATTTTGAAGAAGAATAACAAAACCACAAACTATAATATGGAAAAGATAAGAAAGAGGAGGTTTAGACTTACCCGAATCTTTGATCCTCACCCAATGTTACTCTAATCAGGCTAGAAATGAAGGGAATCAACCCTTTAGAGTATTTGGGTTCTTAGATTCATTACAAGGACTGTTGGGATGAGAATGGGGAAGAAAATTTAGTGAACACATAAAATCCTAAGAGTGAGAATGTTAATTTATCACTTTTTAATTGGGAGCACGGTTTCACTACACAGTTTTCGAAACCATGTTTCATTCTCTGTACAAGAGGGTTCCAAGTCACATGGTTACCTGGGGATCCCACACAGGTTGACAAACCATGTAGAATTCCTCTATCCAAGACCACACAGTTTTGCCTTCCCCTTGCATGGTTTACTTAATTATGCACCTTTTTCCCCTAGCTATAACAGTTTGGGTGCATGGTTACCCCCAATCATATGTCAACCATGCAACATGTCATGAACCAAACCAGGGCGACCCTAAACCGGTCACCCGAGATGATTTGTGGCAAGCCCCGAGAGGCGTTACCAATCCTCCTAAGCTAGCCAAAATCACTAAGGGAAACACACAGTACATAAGGGAATTATTTCTCCCAATAAACAAAATATAACTAAACAGCAGCAAGAAGTTCATGCAGTGAAAAAAATTAAATAAAACTGAACTGAATATCATTTGAATAAGAAACTAAAAATACATCAAAAAATACACAACTAGACTAACGAAACTGAATAACCACTATCCTTATGTGACCCCTCTGATCACTACCTAACTCAATGATCAACCACCTCCCAAGGCGAACAAACACAAGGTGAATCTTGTGGAAGAAACTAAAAACAAAGAAACTATAGGAGTGTGTATTAAAATTTAGTAGGATAGCCCAAAAATATATTCCCAATGTACTTCCTTTAAAATAAAATAAATATCCATTTTCATGTTTAAACTACAATATATAAAAGTAAGGTTTTATACGTGTAACTAAAAAACAAAGTATGAGTCATTCCCCTTATTCATTTACCAAAACCCAAGTCATTATATTACCGAGAAGTTAGAATTTCAAATGGAAAAGTGATGATAACATTTTTAATTTGCAGAAAAAGGATAAAAAACTTTTCTTTGAAAATAGTTTTCATCAGCCTCATTAAAACCATGCATCGTGTTCCAATAAAAAAACACTACACATGAAAGCGCTACAGTTGTTACACAACAAGGGAAATGAAAGGAAAATATACATATAAGTGTCAAATTAAACATTTCAAGCCCTAAGAACAAGTAGACATAGGTGAACCAAAGATATCAAGAACAATACAAAATGAACTAATACATGAGACTCTATCCCCACTGGCATGCCACACACAATGAAAATCAAAACACCCAAATGCCCGACCACCATAACTCAAGAAATACCAAGGGGACCAAACACAAAGTAATAAACCCAACTATATATCCACCTACTATGAGCCACTGGTCGGTATGTGAACTACCGGTGAAACAATTGTTCTCAGAAGGTTCTCTCAATATACCAGGTCCCCATGTCTCATGTGTATAAAAAAATGGGGTGGGCTAATTGATTCTAGTTGAGCATCCAATCACAACATATATATATATACTAATAATTAACAACAGGTATCACCCCGAGTCTCCCCAGGGACTAATATCAAGCCTTAAAATGAATAGAACACAAAGGGTTCCAACTGAGGAACCCTAGTAATGGATCCTGAGGATTCAACAGCTAGGAAATCCCACCCACTATTCAAGACGAGGCACGAGAACATCCAAGGGGGGTTTTTATAATAAACATTTTTCATTATTTTCACAAAGTGTCCAAGGAGACCTTGAATAATTCACAACACCAACCTTTACCAAAAGAGTAGTCCATATTTTTAAGAAGAGACATAAAACATATAATTACCATATAAAAATATTTACACAACTCCCTCAAAATATTTTCATCTCACTTTCAAACCAAATCCATTTTTTTAGAAAATTTCAAACCAAGCTGAAATTCATCATCACATGTCAAACTGATTTTCAAAATTTTAATACACACTTCTTTTAACTAAAATCAATTGGAAAAAATCTTCCAAAAAACCCCAAATCATCACTTCACCAAAACCTACTTATATGAAACACACACATGCACCTCTTATAAAGGGGTGTAAACAAACCATTTTCTACACGAAAATATTCACACAACCTACGTAATACATTCAATTCCACACTCAAGGCTCAATCCATTTTTTTATAAAAATTCCAAATGGGATACCCGTTATCAACATAAGCCAAAACACCTTAAAAACACACACCCACTTATTTATAAATCCAAAAACACTTTGTAAATACATAAAATACCCACCCCCCCCCCAAACATCTCACATGCTTCCAATATATTAAAAAAACTAAACAAATCATTTCAAACCACCCGCAACACATAGAGGCCAACCTATCATTTTACCAAAACAAAGACATGAAATATTTAACAAAACAAATATCATTTAACACTTTTAAGGTTCAAAATATCCATTTTAATGCAATAAATTCATTTAAGCTATTGAACCATGTTCTAATTATCATATAACAAGTTCGAAACTAACATATCATTTTACAAACCAAGCAGGATGCACATATTTAACACAATAACACCATTAATCCTAAAACAAGGCATAATTCATCACTTTTCACACCCAAAAACTAAACTAAATGTTGAAAAACAACTCTTAATATGAATATAAGGTGCATACTATAAGAAAAAACTAAAAATAAAATTATAAAGGTAGGTGAAATGGTATTCCTACCTTGAAACCATGGAAGAAAGAAAACACAAACCCAAAACTTGTGAGAGATCTCATTCGCACCTCAACTGCATGCTCTAAAAGCAGAAACCAGCCCCACGCTACCAAAACTAACCCAAATTGAGGGATTAACTCATGAAATTAAACCCCGAAAACAATGGTTTAAGTAAAACTCAACTCTCCTCAAAGAACACTCAAACTATAAACCCTTATCAAAGGGGGAAGGTCATCACCAGAGGGAGAGGACCCCGGCAAGGGGCGACTTCGGTGAGAGGAGGCGACGACAGTGAGGCTGCTCGCATGAGGTCGTGGGTCCAAGGGGGTGTGCGATGCTAGTTCGAGCAGGAGGAGCGGGTCCTAACTAGGGGTTGCGCCACTGAGTAGGAGGGATGATGTCACAGGCAGGGGCACTGGTCGAGAGCAGCACGTGGAGGATAGGCCGCCGGAATAAGGGTCACTCACCAAAGGGTGCTAGCCGGTCGCGCATCACATACACAGGGGAGAAATGGGAGGCTTGCATGGGGAGAATAATTAGAGGAGAGAGGGTATGCGAAGACCCAAAAAATGTTAAAAAAACTAAAACAAATTTAATAATACCAATAAAAATTTAACAACCATAACTTAATAATAACAATAATTGATACACACAATCAGTTAAATTCTATAATTAAAATAATAATAATAATAATAATAATATTTAATAATGATAAAAATAATAATAATACTCTTGATAATTTCAATATTTGTAATCACAATAATAATAATATTCATATTGAAAATATGAATATTATTATTATTTCCAATTATTCTTTTATTTTTTCAATTAAATTGATTTTATTTATTTATTTATTTATTTATTTTAAGTGTCAGGAAACCATAGGGTCACTCTTCATGGCTAAAATGGAAATTCACGAACTGTACGATAGCTTTTTTCTGCTTCAGAAGCTATCGCACGGTTCCCGCCAACCACGTGGTGCCCACGCACCAGCCAGAAACCCTCCAAACCTCTGAATGATAATATTTAATTTGTAGTAGTAGTAATAGTAGTAAGATAATGATAATAATGTTTATTTAATACTTAATAATAATCCTATAACCAACAATTTTTATTAATATTATCTTTAACAATTAATAAATATTACAATAATAATTTTCTCATTTCATTACTCATTAAATTTTCATTTTATTTTTCGAAGATAGGCAGGACGCATGGTTTCTAGACCATGCTCTACCTATGCGTCAGATGATTTCAGACCCAAAATGTGCTTTTTTCAATAAAAACTAAAAATTTTAAACTAGGACTCAACCCGAACCCCAACAATATTACTCAAAGTAAAGAAATAATAAAATAAAGGTAATTACCAGGGTCGAGGTGTGACACTACATGCACTGGATGACCATTTTTCTCTTTTGCCAATGTCTCAAACCCCCAGGACACCCTCACAACTCCTTAGGTTCCTTTTAAACATTATTTAACCAAATTTATGAGATTTAAACCAAAACTTAAATAGGTACATACCTTTATGATGTCTGGGATATTACAACCTCCCCACCTTATAACACTCATCCTCGAGCAGCACTCCCCAGCATCACTTAGCTTCCAAAGAAAAAATATCAAGCTACTAGGCTCGCATATCTGACTCTCTCTCCCAAGTTTCTTCCTAAACATTACCATGATTCCATAAAACTAAATGAAAGGGAATGGTATTTCCCCTAATACTTTCTCAATACGATCCATAACACGAACCAGATGCTCCTCAAAGGACGCATCAACCTCAAGCTCAACATCCTCAACATATATCATCTGAGATGGGTCAGGGTGATACTTCCAAAGATATAACACATGAAAAACATCATGTATACCACTATACCCCTATGTAATATCCAATTGTTATTCCACCAGTCTTATCCTCTCTATGATCTAAAACGGCCCCACATATCTGGGCACCAACATACCCTGTTTGTGAATTCAACAGTGACCTAGCCTTAGCGACAACCAAAGAAACATGTGATCACCCCCAAAAAACTCAATAGGTCTATAATTCCAACCCTTATATGACTTATTCCTACTATAATCCATTGATATAAGTTTCCTAATTCATTGAACCTAAAATGACATTTCTTACATGAGACTCGGTCCCAACAACTCTGATTCCCCAGATTCCATCCAACATAACAGTGACCTAAATGGCCTCCGGTAGAGAACATCATATGTTTACATCCGAATCGTCACCTGGTAACTATTTTTATAGGTTAACAAAACAAGCTCCAAGTGTTTCTCCCCAAATCCACCAAAGTATAGGACATGTCACAACCGGTTTTTAATGTCTTTGTTTTGATCTGGTACGTTAGAAATACCGATCCTTTTCTTGGATTTTGGGTGAGATGAATGATGATTTTTACGTTCCATATATTTCTAATCATCCTAATTTATCTTTCCCCTTTCTTGTATTTATGTTTTTGGAAAAAGGGTGGTTACTTCATGATCTGGGCCAAACCGTGAGCCCATATATAGATTAAAAAAAATTGTTTCTATTATAAATCCTTTGTTATTCAACATTTTTCACCCATTAAACTTACCACTTGGCCTCCATTAACATATTCAAACCATAATATTCTTTTTTACCCATTATACATTCATAAGCATGGTGATTTTGGGTTATTGATTCAGGTATTGAACCAGCCCGTTTAACCATTTCCAGTTTTTTTTTTAAAATAATTTTTTTCTTTTATATCGTATTCAGTTTTTAAAAAAAATTGGTGATTCCACCACCCAAATGAGCCCAAGAAAACTAGGAGAACCTCCTTGTTACATTGTTCCTCTTTGGAGCTCATATTAGCCACGGATTTGGGAAATAGTTCTCAATGTTTCTCAAATCATCCAGATTTTCCAATGGTAATTTGTCTGCTTAATAAATCATTAAATTAGTACTCTTTGTTCCCCATATCTTCTTTACATGGTTCTTCCAGACATTAGGAACCCCTCCATAAAGTTTCAAGCCATTACATTTCTTCTATCGGTGTAGATCTAATTGAATACGAAGAGTTTTCTAGTTTCCTAGGTGAGATTTATTCTCCTTTCTCCTCCCTCTTCCTCCTCCTTCCATTATTTCATTGTTATTTACTCTCCCCTGGTAATTAAAGACCTTGTTTTATGTTTTTAATGATTTTAGATTGGTTTTATATTCATTTATTGATGTCATTTCTAGTTTTAGGGTTTATAAACCCGCAGCGGGTGATTTCAGTTGTGTGTTTCCATTCCTCCAAGGATTTGTGGTAGGTTTCCCATTGCACCTAACCTTTTTATTTAAGATCCATCTATTTAATGATTTTTTCATCTTCCTAATACTCTGGAAATTGTAATTTATTCTTTGGATAATTTTTTTGGTGTGCCAAGTAGCGGTTGAAACCGTGTTTTGGGTAAAGTGTAGTTTTGTTAAAATGGTGCACACTGTAAGTTTTTTCAAATGAATACTGAAATTCCACACCTGGCTTGTGGTATTTTGAACATGGTTAAATATATTGAATAAATTTATGGCATTCCATTGATGTTTTATTCCTTTTCAAGTTCTTAAAATGAATTGTTTTGGGGGGAAATTGTATGTCATGTGTTCGGTAAGTTTCTTAATTGACTTTTATGTGTTGAGTGTGGTTTAAAATGATTTGTTTGGCTTTATAATAATATTGGAAGAGTGTAAAGAAATTTTTTGGGTTCCTTATGTGGATTCAAATTAGTTTTTGGTTTTTATAAAGAAGTTGTATTGGTTTTAAGGTATTTTGACATGTGTTGCTAATGGAAGGCCCGTTTGGCACTTTTATAAAACGAGTTGTGTAATGGTTAAGAAATCTGAATATTTTCAAGGTATTTACCAATGTTTTCAATCTCAAAATAATTTTTTCTCCCATCCTTAATAAATTTGGTATTTGTGGCTTTGAAAATTTTTGTTTTGAAAAAAATGTTTAAAGGCATGTTTGGCCTTTTCTAAAAATAAAGTATCAGTGTTTTACATGTATATACCATGTTGCATCAATTGGAATTATTTTATGGTCAATGAAATGATTTTTTTTAAATGTTTTTAGGGATTAAAAATATTGTTGGGTATGGTTTTGTTGAGAGTTTATCCTTAAAAGTGTTTTTTTGAATGAGTTTTATGTGCAAATCCTCATTACACTCTTTGAAATTGTTTTATGAAAATTTTAAGTGGTTTATTGATCTCTGAAAGAAATGTGAAGCATGTTTGTGGTATTTTTGTATGTTTATGGTTTTTGAATTGAATTTTCAGGTGGAAAGTGTATTTGATAATATGTGTAACTTGATTTATCACTAAAGTAACTCCCGAGTATCTATGTGGGCGGGTGTGTACTAGTATGCTAGTGATCCCGTGGGGTTTGGCCCCTGTTTCACATAGCATGTTTGACGATGACAACACTAACTAAAATAAGATGGTGATGTTGTTACAGGACCATTAGGTTATGTTTATGCTTTCTACTAGTGGATCGTGTGCATGAGAATGGGTATTTATTATGGTTACCTTCACCGAGATATGTGGTACATGGGGCTCACAACTAAATAGTGTCTAGGGGTGTTCCTATGACTTGTGCTCATTGGATATTTTGTACTCACTTTCAGTATATGTTGTGTTTGGTTGTTAAATTCAGAAGCGTGTGTGATTTATTTAAATTTGTACATTCTTTAAAGCAGAACTCTTGAAAACTTTTTTCATTTTGAAGTTCCGCCTCTTTGAAAATTGTTACTAGCATTCTTGTTTGTAAAACATGCAAGTTTTTGTCTGATAATTACTATAGCATGGAACCTCATTTGAAAAAGATAATTTTATATCTTGTATTTAAAACTTCAAATTGATGTTTCATTTATTATAAAGGAAGTGCATTGGGAATAGAATATTGGGTTAACCTAATGAGTTTTAATACTTACGCCTATAGTATTATTCTGTTTTTAGCCCTTGTGTAGGTTTAAGCTTGAGTTCGATCGCCTTGGGATATGTGTGATCATTGTGTTGGAGAGTGACCAGCAGGGTCACATGAAGTTATTTGGTTATCAGGTTTGGTTAGTTGAGTTGTTGGTTTAGTTGTAATTTTAGTTTCTTGTACAAATAATGTTTAGTTAATTTTTTATGTAAATGTATTTTGGGTTGTCCATTTATTTCTTATGTTTGTTTGATTGTTTATATTTGGTCAAAATTGTTCCCTTGTGTACTCTATTGATTCCCTCGGTTCTTGTCTCTATCTCTAGAGGATCGTGAATGCCTCTCGGTACTTGTCGCGGGCTGGCCTGGGTGACTGATTCAGGGTCCAATGAGAGCGGTTCATGAAAAAATGGTATCAAAGGAGGTTGGCTCTTAGCAGACCTTTATTTTTAGAGTGCCCTTGTTATTTTGTGGATTTCAAGTTAGATGGAGTAGGATTGTTGGGACTTGAGGATTACGTGCGGGAAGAGCATCATAAACTCTTTCTCATTCTGATCCCCAGGTTTCCACAGGAAGTCTGGTTTTATTAGTGTCCTTTATTCTTATTGATTGTTTGGTGTTGGGATATGGCAAGCGGATTCTGACTAATAGCCTTTGTGAGCTCACATGGCCTGGCAAGCCATGTGGATCTAGGGAATAGTCCTATTATGTTCCTTCTTGTTGGTGTTGTGTTTTACATATAGCTGCCAACCATATGGTCAAGTCACCCACTGAAACTAGTTCCCTATTGTGGGTCTCTTGGTCCTTTCTTAAATTCTGAATTTTTGTTTTGAAAATCCTTATGTGAGAATTGTGGAAATGGGTTTAAAAGGAAGGATTGGATTTTTAAAAGTGGAAAAGGGGGTTTTTAAAAACTAAATATAATAATGGTTTCAGAAGGTTGTGTTTTTGTGAAACAAATTTTTTTAGGAGGAAGTGGAAATGATTTAACAGGATTAGATTATCCCTAATATAAACTTGTGGTTTGTTGGAATAAAATGTTTTAAAAGTGTGAATCATTTTAAGTTGATTCTGAATTTTTTTTTAAATGGGGTTTTCTGGGATATTGAAAAGTGTTTTAATCTAACGAATTGGTTTTAGAAATTGTTTTTGAGCAGTTGGTGTTTTCCTAGAAAGGGTATTGGTCTCAATGGCTATCAGATTATGAAAAGATACCTTGCTGATTTTAGAAATTGGGAAGGGGTAGTTTGGAGTATCTTGGTTGTTTTGAAAGTTTTAAAACTTAAAGGGGTAGTTTTTTAAGAAAATGGTTCTTTATAAAGTGTGGTTTGTTTTGTGAAATATTTAAAGGTTTTTGACTTGGTCATTAGTGTTCCTTTGGAAGTTACTTGATTTTTTTTGGAATGATGTTATTTTGTTTTATCCTTTGGTGTTTTCATGGGTGCTCACATGCATGGTTTTATTAATATAAGGAAGTATGGCCTATATGGAATGGTGTTTGGGTGCCTGGGGTGGCATGTAAATGTGCATGTGAGTGATAATTGATGAAACACCATTGGTGAATGTGGAAAATCCACCAAGTTAGATTGTTTTTTAAGTGCTTTGAACTGAAACATTATGGAATTTGTTTATAAAAGGATTGTTATGTGGCTAGTTTTTTCTATGTATTAGAAGAGTTGTTTATTCAGTGTGCTTCCTTGTGATATAGAAGTTATACTCTTGTTATACCGTGAGATAGGATCTTATTGGTGTCTCGCTTTTGGAGTAATTTTCAGGGAGTTTCAAAAGATGTGTTGGATGTTGTGATGTGGCCACATATAGTTCTACATTGGAAAAACTTCCTATTAATAAACCTAAGGATTCATTTCAAATGTTAAATACACATCTTAGGATAATTTCTCATCCCATTTATTGGAATAGGAAGCTTTTGGGATTGATTTAAAGTGAATCCAGGTCGTGATAATTCTTTTGGACATAGCAATTTTGTTTGGTGATGTTGATGTGTTTCACCGTATTCCTTGTCCATTATGCTCCTTGTTCGGAGTGAGAGAGAATAGTGCTATGTATCTATGAGTTCCTATTTAGATGAAACTATGTTGTTAATCGAGTGAGTTTTGTGGGGTGTTGTGATCCTTAGCACCTGACTGTGGTGCAGCAGATTCTTCAAGCATCAGGGCTCCTGCCATAGGCCTCGAAGTGAAGCTTTTCACATAGTCAAGAAATCGACAGAGGTGTGCGGAGTTTGACTAGGCTCCTACCTCCATCATTGTGGTAAGGTAGTTTCTACGTCTCTATTTTGGTTCCTCATCACTGTAAATTTCCTCTTTTCACAACTAGCGTGGTGTACTTACCCCTCACGTAGTGTCTATGGTTATGCCTTCTCATATGCTGGTTTTTGATAAATGTCCTTGTGTGTACCGCTAATGTGAATCAGGTGTGGTCTTGGTATTAACTATTAGTAGATGGAGGGTGTTGGGTAGTTCTGCTATTTTTTTTTTTGTTTCAGTTTCCCAATGATTGGGTCCCCTTCCCTCCCCGCCCCGAGTGGTGGGGGTTTTGATCTGTCCCAAAAGTGTTGGCCCAGTTCTTGTACCCTCCATTCGGGAGTTGGTGGTTTAAATTTTCATGTTACCACCATCTTAAAATTGGTTGGTATGTTGTTTTGGGAGAGTTTTTGTGGAATTGTTTAAGTGAGTCCCAATTCTAGTTAATGTTGAATTGTTGTTTGTTTGTTGCTAGTTGGGTTCTAATGGTGGGGAGACCCACCAAAGGTCTCGTTGATTTTTCCAACTAAGAACTTGTCTAGTGCTATTTGTTTCTTAATGGTGGGTATTCCATTCCATACTACCCTATAATCTTTGTTTTTGTTGAGTTCTATTTGGTTTGGGTGATTTTTGGGTTCATTGGGAGAAGGCCCAACAATCGGGTTCTTGGCTTGGTTGTGGAGGTGGTGGCTTGATCTTTCCATTGATTTTCAAGAAGTGGTTGTGAGTTGGTGTTTGTTTGAGCTAGAGGATTAACTTCCATTTATGGTGGATGATATTTTCTTGGCTTGAGATTCTCTTCCCTATTGCTAGGGAATCCCTAGGTGTTGATCTTTCAACTGGAAAGTGTTATGGCTTTCTGTGGGCAGAAAGCTTTAATGGTGGGGAGATTTGTCCCACTTAGTTTTTCATGTCTTTGTTTTTATCTGGTTCATTGGAAATATCAATCCTTTTCTTGGGTTTTGGGTGATATTAAATATGATTTTTTAAGTTCTATATATTTCTAATCATCCTACTTTGGGTTCCCCCTTGCTTGTTTTTATGTTTTTGGAGAGAAAGGGTGATTACTTCATGATTTTGGCCAAACCATGAGCCCATATACAGATTTAAAAACAAATTTTGTTTCTATTAATAATCCTTTTTTATTTAACATTTTTCACCTATTAAAATTCTAACTTGTCCTCCATTAACATATTCAAACCATAATATCTTTTTAGACCCCTTAAGAATTCATAAGCATGGTGATTTTGGGCTATTGATTCAGGTATTGGGCCAGCCCGAGGACCAATTTCTAGTTTTAAAAAAATAATTTGTTACCTATATATATTATTCAATTTCATATACTTTTTAGTTATACCAAATTAAAAATGAGCCCAAGAAACCTAGGCGCATCCCCATGTTCCATTTTCCCTTTTTGGAGCTAATATTAGTCGCGGATTAGGGCAACACTTCTCAATGTTTCTCAAATCATCCAAATTTTCCAAAGGTAAATTATCTCATTCATAAATCATTTAATTCGTACTATTTTTTCCAAAATCTTCTTTACATGGTTTTTCCAGACCTTAGGAGCATCTCCGTGAAGTTTCAAGCCATTACCTTTCCTCTATGGGTGTAGATCTAAGGGAATATGAAGAGTTTTCTAGTTTCCAAGGTGTGATTTATTCTGCTTTCTCCTCCCTTTTCTTCCTCTTTCCATTATTTTAGGGTTATTTATTCCCCCTCATCATTCAAGACCTAGGGTTATGTTTTTTAATGATTTTATATTGGTTTTATATTCCTTTAGGTATGTTCTTCCTAGTTTTAGGGTTTATAAACCCGTGGCGGGTGATTTCGGTTGTGCATTTCTATTCCACCAAGGATTTGAGGTAGGTTTCCCATTGAACTTGAACTTTCTAGTTAAGATCCATCTATTTCATGATTTTTTCATCTTCCTCATTCTCTAAAAATGTTAATTTATTCTTTGGATAATTTTTTGGGTGTGCCAAGTAGCGGTTAAAACCATGTTTTTGGTAAAGTGGTGTAGTTTTGTTAAAATAGTGCACACCGTGTGATTGTTCAAATGATTTCTTAGCTTTAAAAACTAGTTTATGGTATTTTGAACATGTTTCATTAGATTGAATAAATTTATGGCATTCCATTGATATTTTATTTCTTTTCTAGTGCTTAAAATGAATTGTTTTGGTAAAAATATGCATGTCATGTGTTCGGTAAGTTTCCTAATTGACTTTTATTTGTTGAGTGTGGTTTAAAATGATTGGTTTGGATTTATAATAATATTGGAAGAAAAGAAAGAATTTTTTTGGGTTCATAATGTGGATTTAGAGAAGTTTTTGGTTTTTATAAAGAATGTGTGTTGGTTTTAAGGTATTTTGACATGTGTTTCTAATGGAAGGCTCATTTGGCACTTTTATAAAACAGGTTGTGTAATGGTTAAGAAATCTGAATATTTTCAAGGTGGTTACCAATGTTTTGAATATTAAAATGGTTGGTTCTCACATAATTATTAAATGTGATATTTGTGTCTTTGAAAAAAAAATCTGGTAAAAATGTTTAAAGGCGTGTTTGGCCTTTCATAAAAAGGAAGAATGAGTGTTTTACAGGTATATACCATGTTACGTCAATTAGGATTGTTTTATAGTCCATGAAATTATTTTATTAAATGTTTTTTGGGCATTGAAATATGTTTGGGTGTGGTTTTTTTGTGATTTTATCCTTAAAAGAGTGTTTTTAAATGAGTTTTATTTGCAAAGCCTCATTACACTCTTTGAAATTGTTTTATGAAAATTTTATGTGGTTTATTGATCCGTGAAAAAAATGTGAAGCATGTTTGTGGGATGCTTGTATTTTTATGTTTTTGGAATTTAATTTTCATGTTTAAAGTTATTTTATAATTTGTGTAACTTTATTTAGCACTAAAGGGAATCTCAGATATCTAGGTGGGCAAACATGTACTAGTATGCCAGTTATCCTGTGGTGTTTGGCCCCTGTTTTACATAGAAAGTTTAACGATAACAACACTAACTAAAATATGATGGTGAATTTGTTGGAGGTCCACTAGGTTATGGGTATACTCCCTACTAGTGTCTTGTGTTCATGATAATGGATTTTTATTATGGTCACCTTCACCAAGATCTGAGGTACCTAGGGATCTAAACTAACTAGTTCCTAGGGGTGTTCTCGTGACTTGTGCTCATGGGTATTTTGTACTCACTGTCATAATATGGTGTGTTTGGTTGGAAAATTCATATGTGTGTGTGATTTATTTAAAAGTTTACATTCTTTAAAGCAGCCCTCTTGAAAACTATTTTCATTTTAAATCTTCACCGATTTGAAAATTGATACTGGCATTCTTGTTTATAAAACATGAAAGTTTTTGCCTGATAATTATTATAGCATGGAAGCTCGATTGAAAAAAATACTTTTATATCTTTTATTTAAAACTTGAAATTTATTTTTCTTTTATTTTAAAGGAAGTGCATTGGGGATAGAATATTGGGAAAACATATTGATTTTTAATACTCATGCCTATAGTCTTATTCTATTTTTATCCCTTGTGTAGGTTTCAGCTTGAGTTTGGTCACCTTAGGAGATGTGTGATAAATGTGTTGGAGAGTGACCAATAGGGTCACATGGAGTTATTTGGTTATCAGGTTTGGTTAGTTGAGTAGTTAGTTTAGTTGTACTTTCAGTTTCTTATACAAATAATGTTCAGTTCATTTTTTATGTAAATGTATTCTGGGTTGTCCATTTCTTTCTGTTGTTTGTTTGATTGATTATATTTTGGTGAAATCGTTCCCTTGTGTACTCTATTTATGCCCTCAGTTCTTGTCACCATCCTAAGATGATCGGGAACTCTTATCAAGGCTTGTCGCAGGCTGAGCTGGGTGACCGGTTCAAGGTCCACTCGGGCCGATTCATGATAGGACATAAGCTCTCAATATGTCCTCTAGTACCTGAATAGTAAACTCTGACTTTCTGTCCATCAGTATGTGGAAATTCAAGCTCAAAAACACCCCAGTACCAAGTTTATTCTAGAACCCCTTCTATAAGTGTAAATAAAAACATGGATCACGATCTAAAACTATTGTTTTCGACACCCCATGAAACCACACTATCTCTCAAACATAAAAAACACATAGCTGATCGATAGTGAAGGTCTCTAGAATTGGGAGGAAATGTGCTGCCTTGGTCAACTGATCTATAACTAACCAGATCGCTTCATTCTTCTGTTTCATCCTTGGAATTATTATAACAAAATACATCATCACGTCATCCCATTTCCATTTAATAATGGGAAAAGGATGTAACAAACCATCCATCCATTGATGCTCCACCTTTATTTGCTGAAAGGTATGATATATTTCCATGAAACTTGCGTCTTCCTTCTTCATCCCTAGACACCAATACTACCGAAGAAGATCGTGATAAATTTTGGTCAAACCAAGATGCACTTCCTAATTCAAATTATGGAACTCACACATCAACTCTTCTCGCATACAAGTAGGTACAACAACATGGACATAAACATAAACAATCTCATCATCACTAACAGTCCAACCGGAAGGTATCTACCCACCTTTAAGACTTTCCCTCAGGTCCAAGAACTCTGGATCCTCATAATACCTCTTCATGATTCATCTCAAAAGGGTGGACTCAACTTACTAGGATGCAAGGGTCATCTGGCCCTTCCCATCTTGAATATCTACATGAATTTCCACAAATAATGTCATCATCCTACACTTTGAACTAGATTCCTAAGCTTCTTGGTTTTGAGTCTTCCAGATCAAAGCATCAGCAACATTGTTCCCCTTTCCTAGCACGTAAACTAGATCAATGTCAAAGTATTTCATGTACTCAACCCATCATCACATATGAAGATTCAAATCACACTGATAGAAGATATACTTAACACTTTTATGATCATTATACACAGTAAACCATTCTCTCAGCAAGTAAGGTCGCTAACAATGTAAGGTATAAACCACTGCAACCAACTCAAGGTCATGTATAGGGTAATTTCATTCATGAGGACTAAACTACTAATACCCATATACCAAAACCTGATTCTTCTACATCAACACTTCCCCAATCCCAACAGCGAATGCATCACAAAACATGGTATACTCTATACCTGAATAGAGTAGAATCAAAATCGGTGCAGTAGTCAGTCGCTTCTTTAACTCCTATAAGGCATTATCGCATACCATAGACCATTCAAGCTTTATTACCTTTTTGGTTAATCCCAAAATCGGTGCATCCAATTTAGAGAAATATTTGATGAAACTTCATTAATATCCTACTAAGAAAAGAGAACTTCAAATATTAGAAACATTCTTGTGCTTCTCCCAAGACACTATAGCTTTCACTTTCTCGAGGTCCACAGACACACCTTCCACTAAGATTATGTGACCCAAGAAATGTACCCTGTTGATATAGAAATGGAATTTGGATAGTTTGGATTATATCATGTTATCTATTAGTGTACTTCGGATGATGTCAAGATGTTTAGAATGATAGTCATGAGGCTTAGATTACACCAATATGTCATCAAAAAACACAACTATGAACTAATCCAAATAAAGATGAAATATTCATTTCATTAGGGCCATAAACACTACTGGTACATTGGCCAACCCAAACAGCATCACAACAAACTCATAAAACCCATACCTGCTCTAGAAGGTAGTCCATAGTATATCATAAGGACTCACCCTTAGCTGATAATACCTCAATATCAGATCAATATTTTATAACACTAAATAACCTATCATATGGTCAAAATATCATCAATTTGAATAATATGGTATTGGTTCTTAACCATCATCTGATTTAGCTTCATATAATTAACACACAAACATAAGGAACCATAAGAATTCTTGGCGAACAACACTGGAGATCCTCAAGGTGATGTACTCAGGAGAATAAACCCCTTGTTCTCTAGTTTCTACAACTGGGTTTTAGGTTAGTGGAGTTCTTCCGGTGTCATTCTATATGGCATAATAGAAACTAGTTCTATCCCTAATAGAAACCCTATCAGGATATCAACCTCTCCCTTGGGTGTAAACCCTAAGAATTACTTAGGAAAAACATCCTAAAACTGATCCACCATAGGAGGAAATCCATGATGCTTTATCTCCCCATCAATAAGAATAAGATAAACCAGTTGGGATGTGATTTCACCCACCTATTGACGAACTGGCCCTGTATGGCATGCTCGGATATCCCAATCCCCATTGTGTACTCTTCTAGGGATTTTAATGTCACCCTATAGTGGTAAAATTCAATATGGGTCTAGTAAAACACTAACTAATCCATCCCAAAAATAAGATTAAATCTGAAAATCTAAAGCGCAAAGAAGTCCCAAATAAAATAGTAGCCATCAACCTCTAGGGAACACCACTTACATTGCTGAATATTTTCTCCTTCAACCCATAAAAGTGTTTCAATCGACATAACCCAACATATATGCTCCACCACTAGGATCAACACACTCAAAAAATGATAAGATATATAAGAATATTAAACAAGTATATAAAAAATCACTAGAAAGAATAAAAGAAAAAATAATCATACCTCGAACTCTTGGTGGTCTGGCCTCGCCACCTCTAGGTGGTAGCTGAACTGCGTGAATATAACCTACCCTTATCCCCTAGGCCCTATTCTAAGTTATTCCATTGTACTACCCTACTGAAATGGGCACTCTCACCTAGAAGTACCACAACTGTCACCCCGACCGGTATGACCAGTCAGGATCCAACTGCTTACCTGATAAGGGGTAACTGACCCCTTACCTACATTCAGCATCTGCCTTGATCCTATATTAACCCCTGACTATCAAGGCTTCATACAGAACCTCTGCACATTCACCATACTACCACACACTCAAAACTCAACCATTAGTCATGGAACTGGCTGCGCATGTGCCCCGGACTTCCATACTGATATAAAAACACCTAGTCACCACCTTGAGAGGATTATCTTCTCTTCTGACTACTCTGCATACTTCCACTATGAGGAATATTCTCAAAGTGAGACTTTCTAAACTCAGAATTCACACCACTGGACCATCCAACTAGAACCGCATGGACACCACTAGAGGCCTCCCTTAGGTTCCCCTCTAAAATAAGGGCCAGATCCACCACCATATAAAATCTCTTTAGAAGAAAGATATTCTCCTAAAACATGATCTCATGTACAAGTTCATCCTATAAGCATCTCATTGTGGTGGCCTCATCCCCTTACAAAAATGAGATAAATAATTCTAAGTCTATAAAGAGGCCAATATAATCCAACACTGACATAGTCTCTTAGGTCAAACTCATAAACTTCATAGCCTTCTCCTATCTAAAGGACTCAAGATAGAAGTGTTCAAGAAACTTATCCTAAAATTCATTCAATACCATACCATCAGCCAGCTATTTCAAAACCAGAGTATTCCACCAATGCTTTTCAAGTCCTTGGAAAATATAGGCTTCCAACTTGACTCTCTTCTTAGGAGGAGTCTCTAAATGATACAAAATTTTCTAGAAGGAATTTATCCATAACACTATTGCCTTGGGTCCACCATCCTTGAAAAATGTTAGAGGGTGATGCAACTAAAACTCACTAGTCCAATCAAACATACTTGGCACCACCAGCCCTAGGTCCCATTCCATCATCTATATAAAATGAGAAAATTTCCCATAAAATTGTTGATCTCCTCTATTACCAAGAACCACTAGGATTTATTTCCCCACCTCTGTAGGATCATTCTCAGTGATATCTAGTTGTCTCCAAACTGGAACCCATCATCATTGTGGAATTTATCTACATTTACATACACAAATATTAGAACACATAACCTAAATCATCCACAGGTTTCATAAATTAAGGATTTCCACTAGACACAAACAACCCATTTTTTATACACTATCCTATTATACATCATCACATCTAGAACACCACCCTCGACCATCCCTACCATAGGTTGTGGCTAACATGGGGTAAACCAACATAAATAGTCACAAGTATTTCAGTAAAAAAAATTAAAACCATTTACACACTCACAACATAAATCTTTCCTATTAGGCACATTTTTCATTTCACAACTTGTTATACCAACATTTTCACTCATTTTCAGCCCTTCATTAAGTAGAATTATTTAACCAATATTTAACATTATTTTCCTTTTTATCCATTTTCATCATTTTTATTTCATACTATTTTCTTCAAATTTCTCAAGAAAGTAAAATTCATCCAACCCTTCATGTCCCACACCCCCATCCCTTGTATTCCTATCATGATGCAAGACACTTAGAACCCTAGTTTCCTATAATGATGTATGAATGCCCAATATCAATCTATTCAAAACATGAAAGAAATATTATAAAATATCCACATCACACAACAATTGTATCACCTAATGGTGAAATAGCATTCAACTATAACAACACACCAAGAACTACAATCCCACCATGGGTACTTGGGTTTTCCTCGATGCATGGGTTAGATAATCCTAATCACAATCACATTACCAAGATCTCACCCCTATTAATCACTCTTATACCATCCCAAAATAATAATACCATAGAAAATAATTTCCTTAATACCACTTTGTAACATCCCAAACCCAAAATACTCTAAATTGGTGACCCGTTCTAGGTCACTACATGACCTCAGGTGCACCTCCCCATATGCCACCTGTAACGACCCAAAGTTTCATTAATGGAAAATCCCTCTTGATCTAATTAAATTTCTCTTTATGTTTATATAAAATGTAAACTTCTTTGGTTTTATGTTAAGAATTTTGACCGTTGCTAATATAGCGGTCGAACAGTGATCACGTGATTAGTATAAATATAGGACTTTAACAAATCCAATTTACTCAGACAAAGGAAGCAATGGCATCATACTGTAGAATTTCCCCATACGAAGACCATTTTTTGGATCTCGAAAAAGAGGTGGAATCTTTGGGCTTCGCCCTTGACCAAGCCCAATCTAAGATTCATCATGTCAAGCTCGAATGTGACCGTCTACGGGAAAAGTGGAAGTTGATTGAAATTACCACTCGAACGATGTTATCCAAGCCACCCCAAGAGTCTATCACCATCGCACACCTTACCCTTAGGTATTATGCAGCTGTTTTAATGGGTTATGTAAAAAATAAGTAGTACTATGTTCATGTACATTATTTTTTGTATATAATAACAAATATAATTTCTAGTCATTTTTGATACATTGTAAATAGTTTTTAAAGTACAAATGGTGTTTTTAGTTATTATTTAATTAAGAAATATATTTTATTAAATTAAGGGATTTTTGAATTAAATAATATTTTAATAAAATAATATTATTATTAATAAATTAATTTTTATTAAATATAAATGATCTTATAATTTTATGAATACAATTAAAATTTTATTAAGGTTTGAAATCCATTTCTGTCAAAACCCGTGAATTTTCGATAAATGTCGGTTTTTATTTTAAAAGTGAAAATTAAGATATTTAGAAAATTATTTAGATAAAATAAATGTTATTTCTAGAATCAGGATGTCGAAATTATCCAACAGTTAATTTTTCATAATTTTCTGAGACATTCAAATTTTTGGGTAAAAATTAAATACTGTTTAAATATATAATGTGTTTTTTGACATCATAATGATCCAATAGTGATGTAATAAAATACCATAATCATTATGTTATGCCAATATATATTTTACCATTAAAATAATGTGATTTTGGGTTTGTTTGACTTACTTTTCAAAGCATTAATGGACCCCTCAAGACTTATTCAACACCTTGCCTTTTAAAATTAATTTCCATGGGAGTGTGACTCACCTCCACATAAGAAACCCTGATATTTTAAGAATTTAGGACTTTGGACTTATAAAATATTGTTTTCCTCTTCCATTTTCCAAAAACCATGTGAAAAAACCATGGGATGGTTTGTGGTTTGGATTAATTTAATGTAAGGGGATCCAAACCTAAATAATAAAGAATTCCCTCACCTTTCCTATATAAACCCACCCAAGATCCCACTTCCTCCTCACTCAAAGCCCTTGGAGTTCGTCCAACATCTTCCCCACTCTCTCTTGAATCCTCCCAAGGTTCCCCAAGCTCCCAAGAAGCCTCTCACAAGCCTCTCTCTAGCCTTTGGAAGCACACTTCCAAGTAAGGGTTTTTTCTTCCTTTCTCATTTTTGTTAATTTTCTTTAAGTTGTATTGCCCTTTTAATTTCAATTATGAATGTTGGGTTATGGTTTAACACCTCACCATACTGACCTATTATTGTTTGAATAATGGGAGACCCCTTTCTCTCTCATTAAATGTCTCCCATGTACACCAGTTACTATGCCGAAATTCCGAAAGGAACTTCTCTCTCTTCTTTTACATTCAAGCAATAATTTTGTATCATGAATCTAAATTCCATTACAATTGTTGGGACATGTATCTATATTACCTCCTTACTTTCCATTACATGTAAATATGATGATTAACCCCTTTATCTCTCATCAACCATTTTTATGAATTCTTATGTCACGCCGTTATGCTGCCGAAATCACACCGATTTTCTAAGCCAATGCCATTGTGTAGTGGATACCATGCCCATTTCTCCATCAAGGGTATTCACCCTTATGCACATTTACTTATTGATTAAAATGATTTATGTATGAATTCCACATTCTTTTATCGTGAAATAAATGATTATATTTTATGAATCCATGTTTTATGATCCATGTGGCACACTTATGCATGAAATGAAATGTTTAAGAAGGGCGCTCCAATGCATTGGGTAAAGAATAGTATCATGATAAGTCATGTGCAATGAGTTTTGACTCATGATGATTCAATTGCAATGAGGGTTTACTCGTGCTTTATGTGCAATGAGTATTTATTCATGCTCTATGTGCAATGAGCCTTATCTCATGCTAATTCCATGTTAAGTGTTGTTGCCACATTTCCATGTTATGATTTTCATGCTTTATCATGCCTTTATGTTCATTTTTCTCTTATGCTCTATTGATATGCCTATTGTCTAACATGTATTGTACTCCTCATGTTATTCCATTGTACTCTCTTACTGGGATTTATAGCTCACCCTTTTCTTATTTATGTCCTCAGGTTATCCCATGCAATGCTAAGTACGAGGGAATGTAGTGGTCATGTAAAGGAAGTTTTCAATAAAGATGTTGTATTTCATGTTTTAAGTTTTTATGTAATGATCCTAATCCCCAAAGACACTAAACCTCTTGATCTTTTTTGTTGTATAAAGTGATGTTTTATGTAATAAATCAAGTTTAAGTTTGTAATAAAAGAGGGGTTGTCATACCGCCGACTAGAAATGAGGGACTAAAGGAACATGTGGGGAGACTATAACCTCTTTATCAGAGTATTCCACAGTAAATAAAAATGGGAAATAAAGGAAACAATATACAATAACCAATAAAAAATCATTTGAACCCATTTCCCAAAACTGAGTACAAACCACAACCAAACTCTAAATATGCCATGTCATGCCAAAAATTTTGAAAGTGAAGAAAACCAAAAATAATTACCAAAAAAGCATCCCCAAAATGGGTCCTGGTTTCTATTCTAGATCCCACTTCCATGCACATCCCAATACCAACTCAACTATCGAGCATAGTGCCTTTTCCCTTGTCATGACCTGCAGACACGAAAGTTTCTTGGGTTCCCAATGGGTCCCGAGCAGGGTGTGAGTACAACTTAGTAGGCCCCCACCAATGGTGAATACAAAATATCTACTATAAAATGATAGTTAATAAAAGTACTGAATTAATGATAATGTAAACAAAAGACAACGTGGGTGCCATTGGTTAACCATATTCACTTTAACCATTTTAATCAATTAATCAATTTTCAACACTTGTTCCATGGTTTATGAATTAACATCATTTACACAATGGACTAAGCTAGTCAATTACAGTGCCTATGGGAGTAAGTCAAGTTCCTTATCTCACTAGATATTAACATTTCACAAACAAATACAATACACGTACCTTGGAGCCTCAGTCTAGGTAGTCTCATTGAATGAAACCTTAAGGGGAATAGATCATCATTCCTATTCCCTAAACCATGCATTATGGGGTGGGTTTCAGAGCCTCATTATGACTTAAACCATGGTCATAGATCATTTAGTCCAATACCCCACAACTACCAACCCATGTACACATGATTATTTTTCTATTTATCACATATAGCATATCAAAAACCATACTTAATCAATACACATAACATTCTCATTTCATAATTATTCATAATATTAATCAACATCAAGACTTAACCCATTATATAATTTAACATTTTCATGGAATGTCCCCTTTAACCCATTTTCTTTTCTCATGCCTTATCCCATTAGCATAATAAACAATTATCATACCTTGGCTCATTTAACATATTCATCTTTTCTCATATGTTAACCAATTAAACACATTACTCAATTCACCAACATTTACCCATTCAAAATTTCCATAATTTCACAAGAATTTTCCTATTTAAAATGTTCATCATTTCATATGAATTAACCCACATATTCATTTCAAGTACAATTCATAAGTCATTGAGCACAATCATTTTAGTTCACCCAACCCGTTTAATATTAATCAAAACAACCCCTTATGCCATTTCCAAATTCTATACATAAATATAAATATTCCATTTTAAACTCAATTGATATATCAACATGTTCATCAAGAGATCAACTTTATCATAGGTCAATTCTACACTAAAAAATTACAATTTCCCCTATTCAGGAACATTGGAACACCCCATGGGTGGTCCTAAATCTGCCTAGTCTACATAAATGAATCTCAAAAAGATCATGAGGGGTTCAATTAATAATTTAGCCAACTATTTTACCACATCCATTTAAAGGAATCAAATTTACAACAAGAGAGAACCATTAACACAACCATGGATTCACAAATCCACTTCAATAATATGGCATATAACTTATATTCCATCTACCTTAAATATATATAAGAATGATCTTTTATCCTTAGCCTTATATCTAGATTCATGAACACTTTGATTCCCCAACCCAATATCCACTTGAAAAATAGTATTTTAGGGCTTCATAAGAAGAAGAATGAAACATCAAGCCCTAATATGGAAAATAGAAGAAAGGGGAATGTTAGACTTACCTGGAGCTTCGACTACACCCAACGGCACTCCAATTTTCCTATAAATGAAGAAGATCAATCCTTTTGAATATTTGGGTGCATAGGTTGATCACTAGGGTAGTTGGGAGGATAATGGGGTAGAAAATTGGGTGAACACTTATAATCCTGAGGGGGGAATGATAATTTCTCAGCTTTTAATGGGGTGCATGGTTTTCTTGAAAGATTTCTAAATGGTGCGCCTACCATGCGCCAACCTCTATCCAAGAGAGTTCCAAGTTGCACGGTTACTTGGGGAGACCATACAGTTTGAAAACCATTATAAAACTGTATAGAATTCGTCTGTCCATGACGGAATGGTTTTACTTCCCCCCTTTCATGGTTTACATAATCCTGCACCCTTTTCCCCTACCTAGAATGGCTTGGGAACATGGTTACCCCTTGATAATCACCAACCATGAAACATGTATTGGATGGCCATTTTTCTCTGTCTTCCATGTCCAAAACCACCATAACACCTCTGAGAATCCTCATAAACCAGATAAACATTCCATTAACTAAATTTAAGAGATTTAAACCAAAACATAAATAGGTACATTCCTCCATGAAGTTTGAGAACTTACACTACATAATTAATGAGGACTAGAGACCTAAATTAAGTGACCTAGGTGCACACATGAATACTATGGAGAAGTAAATTGGATGTCTTCATGAATCTGGGAACCATTTATTTCTTATTTTCACTAACAATTTTCCCATCTAATCAAAGTATCAACTATTCATAAAATAGAGAACCAACAAACCCCACTCCATAATTGAAACTGATTAACATGAAGAGGAACATATTATGAGTTAAATTTAAATCTTTCATGAATTTTTCATTGAAGTAAGTCTCATTCACTAAGATTAATAGAAAAATGCATCATGTGTGCTAGTATCTGGGAACATGACATACTTGATCAAACATGGGTTCAATACATGGATTCCATAATAAATAGTGTAGGAAAACCTCACCTATGTTCACCTTCATTAACTAAGTTAATCCTAAATCATTTTATACTCTATTTTATCATGTTTATCTTTCTACAAATGTAAGTTCTTGAATACTCTCTTCACTCTGGCCTAGGTGCACAAAGATGTGTATGCTCAAGTTTCATGCACACCCTCTACCTCTGAAAAATAAACAAAAAAATGGCATAAGTGAAGGAACATAAGTTATTCTAGTTATGTGAATACACCTGAGTGACCTAGATATGCAAAGTCTCCTAAGTGTGGTTGGCTACAAAAAGGCACCTAGGTGAATATATGTCATTATTTTAAATTTTTTCCATATTTTCTACCCTTTATTCATTCAACTAATATTTTTGAAATCAATTTCTTATAATAAAAAAAATTCATTCACTTCTATCATTATTGCATATGTTGAGGCCATCACCCATATTAATTTTCTAAACTAGTATCACAAGCCTGGATGCACCAACCATTTTAAGACATACATGTTATCTCTAGCTCAAGTTATATGGAAGTATCACCAGGAGTGTATAGAATCAGGAATATTTTCATTATATGATCATGGACTTCTTATATATTTGATCATCCCAAGTCCATATTCCAATATCCTAGGCTCATGTTTTGAAAAGTACACTCACCTCTGAAGTCCCAAAATATCATCCAAAGGAACATATATTAATAAGGGTGGTGTCACCCATGAATATATATTAAGCCACACCAAGGTCACCCTATATTATTATGATTACATATCTAAGCCTCAAATGGACTGATACTCTTCAATCTTCCACTATTTCTCCATGTAACAACTCAAAGTCTATGTAGAAGAATGTGACATGTATTCTTGAGGTGTTTCCATGCCCTAATAAATGTTGGTATACTAGTTCTACCAAATATGTGGTGACTTTGAAAAATAGTTGAGGTTAGTGGTGAACTATTAAGTCATATGGATTTCATAGACTTGTGTATACAAGATTTTTGACTTTCTTCCTAAGCCTCTCGACTATTAGACCTACACAAAAAATATGTTCCACCTTGTCTATAGAGAGGTGGGGATAAAATTATGTGAGGTTTAATATGTCCTTGCGGAACCCATACTTGGATCTATATATGATGATTTTGTCCCCCTGAATACTATATGAGGATATTTCAAGAGAACACCCTCACTAATCTAAGTGATTCTGAGGGAATTCACCAAATTTAAGGGGAAGAAGCCTTGCCCACAAATATATATTATCTTCAAGGCTTGGATTAAGATCTTCTTTTTTCATCCTAGATACTAATCAACCTATGAATTTCAAATTGGGTTACCTTTGGTGTAAAAAAGTGAAACTCGAAACACATACAATATAGATTTGGAGAGGGGAAAATATGAGGATTGAGGATATGAAATCAACCCCGATATCCCTCCTTAAACTTTGATGGTCGGATTCCTTACATTATAGTTGAGTGAATATATTCTCACAATTTTTAACTCACATAATAGAGTATATCCAGTCACATTCATGGTAGTATCCCAACTAACATAGTGAAATTTCATGGGACTATAAGTACTAGTGTTTCAAAGGACTTGCTAATTATATTTCATAGCTATATGAAGAATAATCCTTTTCACAACTTAGGGTCATTAAAAATCTTATGGAATTTTATAATGGCATGATTTAATGGATAAAATCTACATGGTGAAATGAAAATCCAATGGTGTTGGTTCAAACTACTTATTCAAGTCATATCTGGTATTAATCCATTACAACTAAATAGTGTGAAGGATTTGAAACTCCTTATTTTCACACTCAGAATTAAAATTCATTTTGTATAGTGATCCTCCTTATAACACAATTTCTAATTAAAAAGTTGATGAATAAAAATAAATGTCAAACAAGATAGATTTCTGAGCCTATTCTCAAGTATCCCAGATTGACTATAATAGAATTTTTTATTCTTACTCTCCATTCTAATTTAGGTATTGATTTTTTTGCATTTGGAATCAGGTAGTAGCACCAATTATGGATATTTTGATTGAGAAGTACCTGATGGTTTCAAGAAAATTGTGGGTAATGATGGAATAAGAAAATATTTGAGTCAAAATTAGTTTTTCTTCATTATGCTGACACTAGGGTATGCCTGATCTTGGATATCATCATATTCTAATGGGATATTGGTGACTGTCATTCCTAGAGTCATGGATTCTTTAGACCTAGATAGAGGGAGATATTCCCCCATGAAATATCATAAAAAGAAATAGTTTGTGAAGTGTCTATTCATTCTAAATAACGTTTTCCAAAAAATTCTCAATATATTTAGATCAACTAGCTAGCACATAATGATTTGGAACTGAGGTGGTTAATCTGGTGACAGTGAAGTAGTACCCCAATTAAGGATAAAAGAATGGATGAGAATCTTCAGTTGAAGTATCCTAAATAATATTTTGGGCCTAGAGGGAGGTTTTCTAATTCTTATTTAGAATATTTATTTCTCAAGGATGTCTACCTTTGGATTCATTGGCCTTAGATTTTCAACATTGTTTGTTTATGGATTGCCTTTCCTGGTGGAATCCATATTTCATAACTCAATAACCTCAAGGAACTTAGGGATTTTGACCTCAAGACTATTCCTAAAGAGAAAAACAAGGGATTCTAAGAGATATGAATGAGGGTAAATTCTCTAGACAAATGGGACCCCATCACAGGAGGTGTATAGGACATAATAGACTGATTTATTATCAAGAGGGTTTTTAATTAGTCTATTGACATAGAATGGGATGATATCATTAGCCCTGAATATATTTCTTAATGGTTTCACTTTAAGTTGATTATCTTTAACTTGAAAACAACTCATGAGAATATCCACCTCACCTTTTTTTATATAGAATAGGGATTTTTCATGCATATTTAGAGTCCCGAGAGTACACTTTAGTTTTCTCCCAAATAGGTGGTGTGAGATTTAACTAAACCATAGTATGAGTTATTGTATAGATTAAGGGTAATGTAGTAAATAGAGGGTTATAATATACTTTCCACCATTTTACCTCTAGGTAATTTCCCTAAGAATAGGTCAGATATCCATCCACATGAGTTAAAATACTTGAAAAAAAATTAGATATTGGAAAATAATATCTTCAATAGTGATAGTGGTTATTCATCAAGATCATTCTATACTTTATCTTTGTACATATATTTACATCTGAATTCTGAAATTGTAATTCATTAATCCTAATATTACTTCTCTAAGAGTTATACCTTTGAGATGAATCCATAATATATTAGAGGGAAAGCTCAGGATGAACCCCCACCTCTTTTTATAGAATTAGATACACCAAATAGTATAGGGTTCATTAAAAGTACCTTCCCACACTGTCCCAAAAAATAGAGAATCATTTATCATAAGTTTGACCACTGAGTGTGATGGTTGGATTCAGCATTACCATAGTCACATTTTATTTCATGAAAAGGCTTGATTTTATTTAAAAATGGGATCTCATTGTGTAATAACAACTATTAGTAAAAGATTTCCATGCCTCTATGGATGAATTTATACATTTCAACAAGGATCCTGATGGGCATAAGTTTTTCTTTCTCATGATGGTCTAATTATTTCCCTAAATGGAATGTTGATTCAAACCCATAGATTATGTACATATATCCTTATAAAACATTACCAAGTTAATTCATATGCGGTAGACAAATACTATCTCACCTACTCATTTGAAGATATCTCAAACCTGGGAGTCAATAGGGGTGGACATGCTCATCCTTCTTAAAGTGAGTCAGTAGTGTATCATTGAGGGATCAGCTCAACATGACATTTTTCTCATCGTAAATTGATTAGGCAGTTTTCATGGGAGACATTCAGAACCTAATTAATAATTAGTCAATGAAATTAGGTTATGATATTATCATCGTGATGAATGATAAAATGGTGATGATGGGTGGATTTTTTACCATAGCGACCAAAGAAGTAACCAATGGAGAAAAAACCCGGTTACACCACTAATGGGAATAGAACCTATTAAAGAGAATGATTTTATACCTATAATAGATGAACATAATAAAACACCTTCATAATATCTTGAAATAAATAGGCTAACATGTCTTTATTTATATATTCTAACAGTAGTGCCTTCACCATCAAAAGGGTGAGTTAAGGAGACTACTACCCTAACACTCTAGATACATGAACGCACAAATTGTGGGGCTAATTTGTTACTAATTTTCATAGAGTGTGATGAATATATGATATCCCTATGTGAAATGGTTTAAAATTATATCTTAGTTTATGGGAGTAACTCTGAGGTATATTAGGAGTCTCTAGACATCCGACGCACCTCACAATAGTGTGTATGGAAGGATATGTGGAATCTAATTCACAAGACCCATATGGTGTATTAACATGAGAAATTTGATCAAATTCACTATCTATTAAATATCATGGGATATGTTGGTTTTATTACTAAACCTTACATACTATCATGGAGAATAACATTCTTGAATGAGAATGAGAACAACCATCAAAACTAAACCCTTCTATGGAGGAATTAGTAATGAAAACTACGAGTCTTATGATTTCTATGCTTTAAGAATATTATCAACATTAGACAACATCAACAAAAGGAAAATAGGAAATTAAATAAGGATGCGATTTGGAGGACCAACTTCACTAATATCTAGACTGACATTTTTAGGAGTTTTCCATCACCAAGAAAGTTATATAGGGTTATCAGGAACTAATAAAAGAAGTAGTTTAAAATGGTCGTCTTTGGAAGAGAAAAAATGTTTCTTCTTGATTAAGAGGCCAAAACTGCAATTTTTTATGAACTATGTAAAGATATTAATGATTGGGGGTAGGTAATTAACTAACTTTGAGAGTCTATTGAGCATACCTTATAACCATGTTCTAATCCACGCTTCCTTTATATGTAAATAGAGAGACTATATAATTTGGATACTCCTATCTTTTTTTTATCAATGAATGAACATATTTCTTTTTTCCTTGAACTATTTTCAATATTTTGTTTCATTTAGATCATTGATCCATAAAAATAAATGAAATTTAAAAATATTAATATTAAGAATAACCTAATTCAAATTAACATTTCATTAAAACTGAATAGATAAATCATAATCTTAAAATTCTAGAGTCAAACATGAAATATAGATCAACTCATTATCTCTTAAACATATCCATTAAAGAGGATATAGGCAGGTTAGGTATGAAAGTATATATACCATCACTGTAAGGTATGATTAGTCTTTGATATTAAAAGGATGTGGGATTTAGTCTCCTAATGAGTGTATATTCTTTGACATATATAATTAGTCTGAATATAGAAACATATACACTACCACAATAATCCAATTTTAGATCACTTGGATATAAGATATGGTTTCCTACCTGATGTTTTCTTATAGATGGGAATAGGTATTCCAAATATAGAAGAATATATTCCATCATCATTCAAAAAATTTAGTCTATTTAGATATGGGAGGTGAGTGATTAAACATGATGAAAATCGTAAACAGAATTCTAGAATTATGATTACAATGTCCAAGAGGGATTTATTACCCTAAAATTACACCTTCATGCATTTTTTATGGATCATCTGGACCAATATGTTGGAGACAAATAAAGGTTTTCTGATTTTCTCTGAGTTAAAGGTGCGTAGATAGTGTGTCTAGGCCTTTTCTAGGGTCATATGGTGGATCCCACATGATTTTTTCCTCTTTATTTTCACCCTAGCTTTGTCCTATGCCTCGTGTTGGGGAGGCTTAGTGGGAAGGAACTCAGATTTATATTATTCTTTCCTTTAAAGCTTTCTAAAATAAAATGTTTTATGTCTTTATATTTTTTAAAATAAGTTTTTCTTGGGATATATGATGTTGTTACCTAGTGAGAAGAGGCTTGGTTTTTTTCTAGGTTTCCCTTTACTGTTTTTCAACCTGGTGAGTTCAATGTATCAATCCCTATACTTTTAAAGGTCACACAATTCAAACTAATAATTACAATTGTTTAAAGTCACAAAGTTTTAACTCACGGATGAGGAAGTTTTCCCAAAATCATGGATGTGATACACAAAATATGAATCAACACCCAATTTTATTATAAATCATCTCATGTGTATATAAAAATAGTTTAAGTTCATGGTTATCAGACCATTGTGTCATGTAATTTAAGTCCATGCATTGAGGATCAGGGAGTTTCAAGTATAAGATGTCATATTATTACTTTAAAAATGAGTACGATGCACATGTGTATAACATTAAGTGTAAAATAATTGACTTGAAAATCTATGTTATAGAAGGTTTAAATAATAACTCGATACATTAGAATCGAAAAATGAAGGAATGTGTAACGACCCAAAGTTTCATTAATGGAAATACCTCTTGATCTAATTAAATGTCCTTTTATGTTTATATAAAATTTCAACTTCATTGGTTTTATGTTAAGAATTTTGACCGTTGCTAATATAGTTGTGGAATAGTGATCACATGATTAGTATAAATATAAGACTTTAACAAATCTAATTTACTCAGACAAAAGAAGTGATGTCCTCATCCAGTAGAATTTCCCCATAGGAAGCCCATTTGTAGGAGCTCGGAAAAGAGGTGGCATCCTTGGGCTTCTCACTTGACCAAGCCCAAGCTGAGCTTCACCATGTCAAGCTCAAACGGGACCGTTTACGGGAAAAGTGTAAGTTGATAGAGATTACCACTCGAGCGATGTTATCCGAGCCAGCCAGAGAGTCTGTCACCATCGTACACCTTACCCTTAGGTCTTATGCAGCTGATTTAAGGTGTTATGTAACAAATAAATAGTACTATTTTCATGTACATTATTTTTGTATATAATAATGAATATAATTTCTAGTCATTATTGATACATTCTAAATAATTTTTAAAGTGAAAATAGTGTTTTTAGTTATTATTTAATTAAGAATTCTATTTTATTAAATTAAGGGATTTTTGTATTAAAAAATATTTTAATAAAATATTATTATTATTATTAAATTAATTTTTATTAAATATAAATGATCTTATAATTTTATGAATGCAATTATAATTTTTATTAAGGTTTGAAATCCATTTTTGTCAAAACCCATGAATTTTCGATAAATAGAGGTTTTTATATTAAAAGTGAAAATTAACATAATTAGAAAATTATTTAGATAAAATAAATGTTATTTCTGGAATCAGGACGTCGAAATTATCCAACGGTGAATTTTTCATAATTTTCTGAGATAGTCAAATTTTTGGGTAAAAATTAAATATCGTTTAAATATATAATGTGTTTTATGACATCATAATGACCCAATAGTGATTTAATAAAAAACTATAAGTTTTATGTTCGGCAAATATATGTTTTACCATTAAAATAATGTGATTTTGGGTTTGTTTGGCTTACTTTTCAAAGCATTAATGGACCCCTCAAGACTTATTAAACACCTTGTCTTTTTAAATTAATTTCCATGGGAGTGTGACTCACCTCAACATAAGAAACCCTAATATTTTAAGAAGTTCGTACATTGGCCTTATAAAATATTTTTTTACTCTTCCCTTTTCCAAAAACCATGGGCAGAAACCATGGGATGGTTTGTGTTTTGGATTAATTTAATGTAAGGGGTCCCAAACCTAAATAATAAATAATTCCCTCACCTTTCCTATATAAACCCACCCAAGCTCCCACTTCCTCCACACTCAAAGCCTTTTTAGTTCTTCCAACCTCTTCCCTACTCTCTCTATAATCCTACCAAGGTTCCCCAAGCTCCCAAGAAGCCTCTCACAAGCCGCTCTTTAGCCATTAGAAGCACACTTCCAAGTAAGGGTCTTTTCTTCCTTTCTCATTTTTGTCCAATTTTCTTTAACTTGTTTTGCCTTTTAATTTCAATTATTAATGTTGGTGTATGTTTTTGCCCCTCCCTCATACTTCTCTATTTATTTTTGAATAATGGGGGACCCCTTTATATCTCATTAAATTCCTCCCATGTACACTCGTTACTATGCCGAAATTCCGAAAGGAACTTTTCTCTCCTCTTTTACAATCAAGCAATACTTTTGTATCATGAATCTAAATTCCATTAAAATTTTTGGGAAATGTATCTATATGACCTCTTTACTTTCCATTACATGTAAATATGATGAGGAAGCCCTTTCTCTTTCATCAACCATTTTTATGAATTCTTATGTCACGCTGTTACGTTGCTGAAATCGCACCGATTTTCTAAGCCAATGTCATTGTGTAGTGAATACCATGCCCATTTCTCCATCAAGGGTATTCACCTTTATGCACATTTACTTATTGATTATAAAGTTTCATGTATGAATTACACATTCCTTTATCGTGGAATAAATTATTATGTTTTATGAATCCATGTTTTATGATCCATGTGGCACACTTATGCATGAAATGAAATGTTTAAGAAGGGTGTGCCCTTATAGCGCTCCAATGCATTGGGTAAAGTATAGTATCATGATACGTCATGTGCAATGAGTGTTGACTCATGCTAATTCAAGTGCAAAGAGGGTTTACTCGTGCTTCATGTACAATGAGGATTTACTCATGCTCTATGTGCAATGAGCCTTGGCTCATGCTAATTCCATGTTAAGTGTTGTTGCCACATTCCCATGTTATGATTATCATGCTTTATCATGCATTTATGTTCATGTTTCTCTTGTTCTCTATTGATATTATTATTGTCTAAAATGTATTGTACTCCTCATGTTATTCCATGTGTATTCCCTTACTGGGATTTATATCTCACCCTTTTCTTATGCATGTCCTCAGGTTATCCCATGCAATGCTAAGTACGAGGAAATGTAGTGTTCATGTAAAGGAAGTTTTCAATAAAGATGTTGTCTTTCATGTTTCAAGTTTTTATGTAATGATCGTAATCCCCAGAGACACTAAACCTTTCAATATTCTTGTTGTATCAAGTGAAGTTTTATGTAATAAATCTTGTTTAAGTTTGTAAAAAAATCAGGGTTGTCATAGTTGGTATCAGAGGATAGGTTTAGTTATTTTTTGGGATTAGGATTAGGAAACCCTAGTAAAGCCTTAGAGACAAGACTAAGTATAATAAAAACATCCATAAGTTTTGGTGAGTATTTAGTAAGTGGGTTATCAAACAAATACATTCCTGTCTGGATACGAGTAGGTAGAGGCGGCTCTAGCACAAATGTATCCTAGGGGTAAAACCCGAAAACACCGCTTTGAGGTAGACTCGAATGGGAACTGGTGCACGACAACGGGCCTTGCTGCACTCTTGGTTACAACACTCCCGGGGGATATGCTTTGGTAAATTCACAAGCTTAGTATGAACCCTTATTAAGGGAATAAAAAAACCCCTAAGAATATATGTTAGAAAGTAGATCATGAAAAGCCAAGATTAAAGCCTATAGACTCATTAGTTAAGGAAATAAATGTTTATTTATAAGTAATAAACTTTTGTCTTTGGATTACCCTTTATGTGTTTCCCCTAACTTTCCTTTTATTCCAGCCAATGGCTGGTAATAGGAGGACTCAGGCTAACAACCGTTGTGAAGATCAGTGTGATGACTGTACTAACGAGATGCCCAATCCAATGGGAGCGGGAATCGCAAACTTTTTCATGCTTCTCTCTCAGCTAACTCAAGTTTTGAATAGAAACACACGTCAAGAGGAACGTTCAACCCCCCCTAAGAAAGAACAAGTCGCTATTGAGAGCTTCATGATACAAAGTCCTCCTACTTTTAGTGGATCATCTGATCCCACGATCGCTGAACAATGGATCAACTCCATTGAAAAGATCTTCTCCATCCTTCAGTGTTCTAAACAAGAGAAGGTTCTCCTGGAGGCTTATCGTATGGAGGGTGAAGCTGATCAATGGTGGAAGTTGATCAAAAATACGAAGCCTGAGGAGGAGATCGAGGCGTTGGAATGGAAGGATTTCCAAAATATGTTTTTCGATAAATATTTTCCGCGCACCCTCCAGCTTAAGATGGAAAAGGACTTCCTTTCCCTCAAGAAAAATGATGATGAATCTGTTGGAGCATATGAGGAAAACTTCACAAGGCTTGCACAATATGCTTCCGGCTTTGTCGTTACCCCCAAAAGCAAGGTTGAACACTTTTTTGGTGGGCTGAAGCCTAGCTTGTGGAAAGCATTAGCGATCCGTGACTTCGAGAGCTATGAGGAAATTGGCTGATGTGTCCCCAAGGTTGAAATGGAGATCAACGAATCACAGGGGTATCATGGGGACAAGAAGTGTAAGGTGAACTTCAATGCTGGTGGTCCGATGGATAAATCAATTGGTTCTAAGAAGATCCATCACCCCACTTTCCAAAAGTGTGGAAAGAATCACCCATGAAATTGCCTTAAGGGGACGAGAAAATGCTTCAGGTGTGGAAGAGAAGGGCACCTAGCTATTAACTATTGGAAAGAAAGACCCAATGCTACGATATAGGAGAGTAACACTCTATCTAAACCTCAACACATTGTTCAATGCTACAAATGTAAAGAACCGGGTCATTTTGCAAATCAGTTCCCTAATCCAATGGTTTTCGGAGGCAACCAACAACCTCCAAGGCAGCAAGGAAGATCTTTTTTCATCACTTCTGCTGAAGTGAACCCCAACAACAAAGTGGTGACAGGTACGCTAGTTATTCATTCAAGAATAGTGAAGGTCCTTTTTTATTCAGGTTCTACACATTCTTTTATATCTCGAAATTTTATTAGAACAATACCAGCACCACCACAAATCATGGAAGTGAAGATGTCGGTGAGTATGGAAAGTGGGGAAATAATTGCATCCCATGAATATAATTCCTCCCCTATTATAATCTCTGGATTGAATTTCTCGTCGAACTTCATCATACCCCCTCTGGTGGAATTTGATGCAATTCATGGCATGGATTGGCTTTCCTTATATAGAGCCAACATAAATTGTCGGGAGAGGGAAATCACACTCCATATGGAGAATCGACCCCCGATTCTTTACAAGTTTCAGGGGGAAGATGAATCTCCTTTAGCTCCATCATCTCAAGCATGGATATTACTTCCCTATGAGAATGCATATCTGGCTCAGATGATTGAGTCCAAAGAAGAAACCATCCTTGAAGAAATGCCTATTGTGAGGGAATTCGCGGAAGTGTTTCCCGAGGAACTGCATGGTCTTCCTCCTATAAGAGATGTTGAGTTCTCAGTTGAACTTATACCCAGGGCATTACCAATATCCAAGAGTCCATATAGAATGGTTGTTTTAGAGCTTGAAGAGATGAAGAAAGAACTACAAAAGAATTTGGATGAAGGGTTTATACGCCCAAGTGCTTCACCATGGGGTGCACCAGTCCTCTTCATCAAGAAGAAGGATGGGTCAATGTGGCTTTGCATCGATTATCATGAACTTAACAAAATCATGATAAAGAACAAGTATCCTCTCCCATGAATTGATGACTTGTTCGATCCACTACGTGGAGCACAATACTTCTCCAAGGTGGACTTGCGGTCGGGATATTATCAAGTAAGGGTGAAGAAGGAAGATATCCCCAAGACTGCTTTTCACACAAGATACGGGCACTATGAATTCATAGTAATGCCTTTTGGACTCACTAATGCTCTATAAATCTTCATGGACTTGATTAATAGAGTCTTTATAGATCACCTAGACAAATTTGTGGTAGTCTTTATAGATGACATTCTAATATACTCCAAAACCAAGGAGGATCATGAGGAGAATTTAAGAACTGTACTAGAGACTTTGCGCAAGGAGAAGCTCTATGCAAAGTACAGAAAGTGTGAGTGATGGTTGAATGAGGTCTCATTATTGGGCCATATCATCACAAGAAATGGGATATCTGTGGACCCCTCTAAAATAGATGCAATTGAGGGATGGCCGAGGCCATCATTGGTAACGTATATCCATATCTTCTTGGGGTTAGCCGGATATTATCGAAGATTTGTGAGGAATTTCTCACGATTTTTCAACCCTATTACCAAGCTAACTCGGAAGGGAGTAAAGTTTTATTAGAGTGATGAATGCGAAGAAAGCTTCAAGGAGTTGAAAAAGAGGCTTATCACTGCGCCCGTGCTCACTTTACCCACAAGTGGGGGACTTTTTGTGGTATTCAGTGATGCTTCGAAGAAGGGATTAGGTTGTGTGATAATGCAGAATGATAAAGTGATATCCTATGCCTCAAGGTAGTTGAAAATCCATGAGCGAAACTATCCAACGCATGATCTGGAGTTGGCGGCGGTGATCTTTTCCTTGAAAATCTGGCGGCATTATCTCTATGGAGAGAAATGTGAGATATATACGGACCACAAGAGTCTTAAATATATATTCACACAAAAAGAGATTAATATGCGCTAGAGAAGATGGATATAGCTCATCAAGGATTATGACTGTTCAATACATTACCACCCTGGAAAAGAGAACAAGGTGGAAAATTCCCTAAGTAGAAAGGATCCAGTGATTCTATCAATGATGAGAATTGAGAAGGATCCAATCTTCTTAGACTTGATGAAGATGGACATGGGAATCATTAAGAAGGGAACATCATCAATCATTTCACAAATGATTGATCAACCGTATCTTTTGGAAAGGTTAAAGGATGCTCAAAAGGATGATGTGGGAATTCAGGAAAAAGTGGAAGCTATTGAAAAAGGGAAATCCTCGGTGTTTAATTTTAATGAAGAAGGAATTGTGCTATTTGGGAAAAGACTTTATGTTCCATCGAGTCCAGAGCTGAAGAGGGAACTTTTGGATGATGCACATAGTTCAAATTTCTCTATTCACCCAGGGAGCACAAAGATGTATTGAGATCTCTGAGAAAACTTTTGGTGGGATAATATGAAGAAGGAGATCACTGAATATACATCAAATTGCTTGGTGTGTCAGCAAGTGAAGGTAGAGAGGCAGAAGTCTAAGGGGATGATGCAACCATTGCCTATACCAAAATGGAAATGGGATAACATCACCTCGTACTTTGTCACAGACTTCTGAGGACATCCAAAGGCAACAATGCAATCTGGGTTGTTGTGGATCATCTTACAAAGACTGCACACTTCATTGCTATTTGGGAGGATTTCTCTTTGGATCAACTAGAACAGATATATATCAGGGAGTGGTAAGGATTCATGGAGTACCACTATCTATTGTGTCTGACTGAGATCCAAGATTCACCTCTATGTTTTGGAAGAGTCTTCAACATGCTCTGAATACTGAACTGAACATCATAACGGCCTACCATCCTCAAACTGATGGCCAATCCAAGAGGACTATCCAAACACTTGAGGACATGTTGAGTCCATGCTCAATGGACTTTAAAGGAGGATGGGATCAACATCTTCCTCTGGTTGGGTTCTCTTATAACAATAGTTTCCACTCAAGCATCCAAATGACACCATATGAATCCCTATATGGGAAAAGGTGCCGAACACCGGCATGTTGGGATGAGGTCGGTGAACGTAAGCTGCTTGGACCAGAAATGGTCGAGGAAATGGTGGAGAATGTGAAAACCATTCAGCAGCATATCAAGGCATCCCAGAGTCGATAGAAGATTTATGCAGATAACCATCGACGAGACCTTGAGTTTAAAGTTGGAGACATGGTTTTTCAAAGAATATCTCTGTGGAATAAGGTTATGAGGTATGGAAATAAAGGGAAGTTAAGTCCAAGGTACATCGGCCCCTTCGAGATTCTTGATCGTGTCGGGGCTGTGTTTTATCGACTAGCACTTCCACCTACCATGGAAAAGTGCATAATGTCTTTCATGTATCCCTCTTAAGGAAGTACATACCGGACCCTTCACATGTACTCTCTTCTGAGGTGGTACAATTATAATATGATCTTTCTTATAAGGAGCAACCAGTGAAGATCATAGATCTTAGAGAAAAAGTTCTACGAAATAATACAATGCCCCTCGTCAAGGTGTTGTGGAGAAACCACAAGTTTGAAGAAGCAACTTGGGAATCAGAGGAAATGATGAAGCTAAGTTACCCACATCTGTTTTAGTGTGGTAAAAGGAAGATTTCGAGGGTGAAATTTCTTAAGGGGGGAATATTGTAACGAACCAAAGTTTCATTAATGGAAATCCCTCTTGATCTAATTAAATGTATCTTTATGTTTATATAAAATGTCAACTTCATTGGTTTTATGTTAATAATTTTGACCGTTGCTAATATATCCATTGAACAGTGATCACATGATTAGTATAAATATAAGACTTTAACAAATCCAATTTACTCATAAAAAAGAAGTGATGGCCTCATCCAGTAGAATTTCCCCATACGAAGCCCATTTTTTGGATCTTGGAAAAGAGGTGGCATCCTTGGGCTTCGCTCTTGACCAAGACCAAGTTGAGATTCACCATGTCAAGCTCGAACGGGACCGTCTATGGGAAAAGTTGAAGTTGATAGAGATTACCACTCAAGCGATGTTATCCGAGCCACCCCAAGAGTCTCTCACCATCACACACCTTACCCTTAGGTCTTATGCGACTATTTTAAGGGGTTATGTAACAAATAAATAGTAATATGTTCATGTACATTATTTTTGTATATAATAATGAATATAATTTCTAGTCATTATTGATACATTGTAAATAGTTTTCAAAGTACAAATAGTGTTTTTAGTTATTATTTAATTAAGAACTATATTTTACTAAATTAAGGGATTTTTGAATTAAATAATATTTTAATAAAATATTATTATTATTATTAAATTAATTTTTATTAAATATATATAATCTTATAATTTTATGAATGCAATTATAATTTTTATTAAGGTTTGAAATCCATTTTTGTCAAAACCCGTGAATTTTCGATAAATAGCGGTTTTTATTTTTAAAGTGAAAATTAACATATTTATAAAATTATTTAGATAAAATAAATGTTATTTCTGGAATCAGGACATCAAAATTATCCAATTGTGAATTTTTCATAATTTTCTGAGACAGTCAAATTTTTGGGTAAAAATTAAATACCGTTTAAATATATAATGTGTTTTATGACATCATAATGACCCAATAGTGATGTAATAAAATACTATAAGTTTTATGTTCTGAAAATATATGTTTTACCATTAAAATAATGTGATTTTGGTTTTGTTTGAATTACTTTTCAAAGTATTAATGGACCCCTCAACACTTATTAAACACCTAGTCTTTTTAAATTAATTTCCATGGGAGTGTGACTCACCTCCACATAGGCAACCCTAATATTTTAAGAAGTTAGTAATTTGGCCTTATAAAATATTTTTTTCCTATTCCTTTTCCAAAAACCATCGGCAAAAACCATGGGATGGTTTGTGCTTTGGATTAATTTAATGTAAGAGGTCCCAAACCTAAATAATAAAGAATCCACTCACCTTTCCTATATAAACCCACCCAAGCTCTCACTTCCTCCCCACTCAAAGCCTTTGGAGTTAGTCCAACCACTACCCTACTCTCTCTAGAATCCTATAAAGGTTCCCCAAGCTCCCAAGAATCCTCTCACAATCCTCTCTCTAGCCTTTGGAAGCACACTTCCAAGTAAGGGTTTTTCCTTCCTTTCTCATTTTTGTCCAAATTTCTTTAACTTGTTTTGCCGTTTAATTTAAATTATGAATGTTGGGGTATGGTTTCACACCTCCATAATACTACCCTCTTTATGTTTGAATGATGGGAGACCCTTTCTCTCTCATTAAATGCCTCCCATGTACACCCGTTACTATGCCGAAATTCCAAAAGGAACTTCTCTCTCCTCTTTTACAATCAAGCAATAATTTTGTATCATGAATCTAAATTCCATTAAAATTGTTGGCACATGTATCTATATGACCTCCTTACTGTCCATTACATGTAAATATGATGAGAAACCCCTTTCTCTCTCATCAACCATTTTTATGAATTCTTATGTCACGCCGTTATGTTGCTGAAATCGCACCGATTTTCTAAGCCAATGCCATTGTGTAGTGAATACCATGCCCATTTCTCCATCAAGGGTATTCACCTTTATGCACATTTACTTATTGATTATAAAGTTTCATGTATGAATTCCACATTCCTATATCGTGTAATAAATGATTATGTTTTATGAATCCATGTTTTATGATCCATGTGGCACACTTATGCATGAAATGAAATGTTTAAGAAGGGTGCGCCCTTATAGCGCTTCAATGCAATAGGTAAAGTATAGTATCATGATATGTCATGTGGAATTAGTGTTGAATCATTCTAATTCAATTGCAACGAGGCTTTACTCGTGCTTCATGTACAATGAGGATTTACTCATGCTCTATGTGCAATGAGCCTTGGCTCATGCTAATTCCATGTTAAGTGCTGTTGCCACATTCCCATGTTATGATTATCATGCTTTATCACGACTTTATATTCATGTTTCTCTTGTTCTCTATTTATATGCATATTTTCTAACATTTATTGTAATCCTCATGTTATTCCATGTGTATTACCTTACTGGGCTTTATAGCTCACCCTTTTCTTATGCATGTCCTCAGGTTATCCCATGCAATGCTAAGTACGAGGGAATGTAGTGGTCATGTAAAGGATGTTTTTAATAAAGATGTTGTATTTCATGTTTCAAGTTTTTATGTAATTATTCTAAGCCCCAAATACACTAAACCTCTTGATCTTCTTGTTGTATCAAGTGAAGTTTTATGTAATAAATCATGTTTAATTTTGTAATAAAAGTAGGGTTGTCATAGAATGGATAAGTTATGTTAGGGGTGATTGTTGACCAATATTTGACTGGTGGGTTCCACTGTGATACTTTCAAGTAATAGCCATGAATTTTTTGGTCCCGAACTAAGCATGGTAAGGTTTTTATGTGTTTAAATGAAATGGAGTTGGATAACAATATATATTTGGGTCTGGAATATATAGCCCTGATGTCACTATATATCCCAAGGTAATAGGAATAAAGCCACACATAGTTCTTATGAGGTATCTACATATATCTAACCAATTTCTATGAGAAGATTAAGTGGCCTCATTCAAGTGTTAAGGGATTGTAATAAACCTGATGTTAATGAGTAATAGCTAGAACATTGGGAGTAAAAATGATAAATTTTGTGGTTGGGCCTGAAATATGGAGTTTGGGAATCACTTAATATACTAAGATAACAAGAATCAAGCCATGTATAGTTCTCAATAAATAGTCCTTGTGAGGCCTCAGACCCACACTCCAAGGTCTGGTTCCAAAACAGGTACTTTACATACTCACGTAGATACAAATTGTAAAATCCTGAATATAACCATCATTAATGATAAAATAAATAAATATTATTGATCTCTTATATCCCAATGATATCTTCATGTTTATAAATTTAGATAATTAGGAAAAAAAGAATAACAAGAAAATCCTATGTTATTTGTATCAACCGTACACTTTCCCAGTATATATAAAACTACATAATGATTAATGATTAATTAACAACTCCCACAAATTCTTATGCATGTTTTATCCTTATAAGCATGTCACATGTTCTACTTTACTTCATAACCATGGGAATAGAATCATAAGAATGTGATGATCTCAAATGATTAATAAGGGAAACATATAACTTAAGTATTCAAAAATATAAGCATTGTATACATAACATGGAAGGAATAAATAATAAGAATAATTCCATAATTAACTAAAAATAAGAACATTATATATCCATGAAAATAAATGAAGATAAAGATAATAATAATTATAACTATCATAATTAGGAAATTCATAGTGTAGGATATTATAAAATGTTTTCAAGTCCTTATTCCATGAAATAATATTGATATGGGAAGAGGTATAAACCAGAATAGAAACTTTTTTTCCTCTTGAAGCCTATCAGTACATCATGGGGATATATAATATTGGTGCCCACCTGTTACATGTTTAATACTAATGAATTCACCAAAATATAAAAAAATACATTCCACATTATTCCCTAAGAAAACTATAGTTGAATAAAAATATGATTATCCATATAAAAAAATGGAATTTCAAAACATAATCCACCTGTATTAGTAGTAAATAATAACCAAGAATATCAATACTTTTCCCCATGTTAATAAAAGGGATAATATAGACATGAACCATCTAGATAAGTAATATGGATGTTCAAACAATACATAATAAACTTTAAAGTAATAATTCGTATTGGAATAACAACCTAAAAAATTCTAATACATTTCCCTATGCTAATAGAATAATGTTCTTTTAGGTGAACATAATCCAATCCAAATTATGTAAAATGTGACATTCAAACCATATATATTAATGAGTATATGGATAATTCAGTACTATAATAATAACATCATAATATTTACAAAGTAATAATGAGTATGGTTTACAAATAACATATCCCCAATATAATAAAGAAAACATAGAAGGGTGTTAATATGAATGAAAACAACCACACAAAAAGAATTCTTTGAATGGTATAAAAAAATTATGGATAAAAAATCAAATAGTTTGAGTCCAAGAGTCCAATAACCTAAATTATATACATATATATATATATACATACATACATACATACATATATATTATAGGATAAATCATGAAAAATAAACCCCATTTGGGTTAATTCTTTGAAAAATACTAAGGTAAATGAAAGAAAAAACATTAAAATAGATTTTAGAAAATGTGTTTAGCATTAACGTAATATATAAATTTACATATCACTTTCAAATAAAAAATTTTAAAATGTGATATGAAAGCATTTGAAAATATTTAATTTTAAAAATAACCTTTTATAATAGAGCCTTTAAAAGACATAAATTTTATCCTGTAGAAAATAGTAGAGGAAGAAAAAACATATAAAAGTGAAGGTAAAAATTCTATTTCATATTTTTAAAATAACTTTGATCAAAAATCACTTAGTAATTTGAATAATAAAACATTATTTTCTATCAAAATACATTTTTACCTATATATGCAGAGAAATTACCATACAATAAAATATTAGGTTGGGAGAACCTGAGCATATAATAAATAAGTTCGTGATAAAACAATATAACTCAAAGGATATTTGTACTATCAATATCTCTTATAGCACTACTAGAAAAACAGGTATTTGCGACGGGGCATTTGCGACGGGATCCCGTCGCAATTGGATTTTTGCGACGGGGGCCCGTCGCAAATAGCCCATTGCTGAAAACGGCATCGCAACAACACTTATTTGCGACGGGCCCATCGCTAAAGCCTTTTTTTGCGACGGTCATTCTCCCCGTCGCAAATAGTATTCCGTATTTTTGTAAAAAACTTTTAAAATAGTATTTGCGACGGGACCCGTCGCAAAAACTATTTTTTAAAAAAAATAAAAAACTATTAATAATACTAGTATTTGCGACGGGTATAGTATCCCGTCGCAAATACTATAAATAGTTTTTTGCGACGGGTCCCGTCGCAAAAACTATTTTTTAAAAAAAACTAAAAACTATTAATAATACTAGTATTTGAGACGGGCATCGTATCCCGTCGCAAATACTATAAAAAAATAAAAAAAATAAATTATTAATAAATTATTTTAATTAATATAATAATAGAATTATAATTCACAAATAAAAATAATTAATCATTTTAATTAATATAATAATAATAGAATTATAATTCAAAAATAAAAAATAATAGAATATTAATAAATTATTTAATTAATATAATAATATTATAATTATAATTAATAAACACAAAAAATATTAATAAGTTATTTTAATTAATATAAAAATAATAGAATTATTTTACATTCAAATATTTTAATTAATATAATAATATTAGAATTATAATTCATAAATAAAAAAATATTAATAAGTTATTTTAATTAATATAAAAATAATAGAATTATTTTACATTCAAATATTAAAATAATTCAAGTATTACAAAAAATATAATTAAATTATAATATTATAAAATTTTAATATATATATATATATATATATTAATATTATAAAATATAAATAATATTATTATTCATATTAATATTGTTATTTAAAAATATAATATTATTAATATTTTATAATGAGACAAAAACTAAGAATAGAAAAAAAAATATTTTGATTTCCCAAATTTTATAACATAAATACAAACTCTAATCTGAAGGAGGGGGGGAGGTGGGGGATCTATAGATGGTGGTGGAGGAAACTCCATCCCTAAAGCATGAGTGAGTCGGCGCATGTATGTCATGACATCATTGTCGCTGTATTCTTAGACATGAATAAACGCTGAAGTCTGGATATAAGCGGAAAATATCTCAACTGTTTTACAGGAATCAAACCAGACTTCCCGTGTTGTCCATCTTTATATCTCAGTTGCCCACATGTAGGACAACTATCCAACGACTCATTTTCCCCAGAATATAAAATGCAGTCATTTAAACATGCATGAATCTTCTGACAAGTAAGTCCCAAATTTCGAACCAGCCTCTTACTCTCATAGTAATTTGTAGGTAAAACATTTCCTTCGGGTAACAGTGTTTTCAGCAAAGAAAATATCTGGTCAAAACAGGTGTTTGACATTCCGTTATCTGATTTGATAGCCATAAATTTTGCAACTGCTTCTAATTTTCTCATCTTGCAGCCAGGATATAATGCATCCTCAGCAGATTTCAACAACTCATAAAATTCAGACGGTGCCAACTCAGGATTTGAAGCTATATCAGCCGGAGTTTCTGTATGTTGAACAGATGAACCTGCAACATCATGTACTAAATCTTGAAACCGGGATGGATCCGGAATCAAGTTGGTATCACCAGCTCTGGAACTGCGTTCACCGTGTTGATACCAAAAAACATAATCTGGTTGAAAACCAAAACGCAAGAGATGTTCTCCCACTTTGTCAAACGTGTTAAACGTTCTCAATGCACATTTTCTGCAAGGGCATTTTATTTTGCCTTCTGAAACAAATTCTGAATTTGATGCCGCAAATGATAAAAAAGTCTCCACACCCTCAACATATACTAGATTTAAACCAGAACCGTTTGGATTTCTACGTTGATTTATCCATATGCGGTCACCTAATAATGATTGTTGACGACCTCGTTGTTCCATATTTCTCTATAAAATATAAAAGCATTACTGGTTTTGAATAATTTGTTAGAAAAAACACTCAAGTAAAGATTGAATATATTGAGAATAAAGCAAAACATGTTACAAATATTGATAATTTTAATATTATATTGATTTTTTATTATTTTAATAATACTAATATAATTTTTTCATAAACATTAATATTTGTAATTAATACCAATTATTGGTAATTAATACCAATTATTGGTAATTATTGGTAATTATTACTAATTATTGGTAATTATTGGTAATTATTTGTAATTGTTGGTAATTATTGGTAAATATTGTTAATTATTACGAATTATTGGTAATTATTACTAATTATTGATAATTAATACTAATTATTGGTAATTAATACTAATTATTGATAATTAATACTAATTATTGGTAATTAATAATAATTATTACTAATTATTGGTAATTATTACTAATTATTGGTAATTAATACTAATTATTTTTAATTAATAATAATTATTGGTAATTAATACTAATTATTCCTAATTATTACTAATTATTACTAATTATTACTATTCATTAGTAATTATTGTTAATTATTGTTAATTATTACTAATTATTACTAATTATTAGTAATTATTACTAATTATTAGTAATTATTACTAATTATTAGTAATTATTACTAATTATTAGTAATTATTACTAATTATTAGTAATTATTACTAATTATTAGTAATTATTACTAATTATTAGTAATTATTACTAATTATTAGTAATTATTACAAATTATGAGTAATTATTACTAATTATTAATAATTATTACTAATTATTGGTAATTATTAGTATTTATTATTAATTATTACTAATTATTGGTAATTATTGGTAATTATTGGTAATTATTGGTAATTATTGGTAAATATTGTTAATTATTACGAATTATTGGTAATTATTACTAATTATTGGTAATTAATACTAATTATTGGTAATTAATAAAAATTATTACTAATTATTGGTAATTATTACTAATTATTGGTAATTATTACTAATTATTGTTAATTAATACTAATTATTGGAAATTAATACTAATTATTCCTAATTATTACTAATTATTACTAATTATTACTAATTATTAGTAATTATTGTTAATTATTACTAATTATTAGTAATTATTACTAATTATTACTAATTATTACTAATTATTAGTAATTATTACTAATTATTAGTAATTATTACTAATTATTAGTAATTAATACTAATTATTAATAATTATTACTAATTATTAATAATTATTGGTAATTATTGGTAATTATTAATATTTATTATTAATTATTACTAATTATTGGTAATTATTGGTAATTATTGGTAATTATTTGTAAATATTGTTAATTATTACGAATTATTGGTAATTATTACTAATTATTGGTAATTAATACTAATTATTGGTAATTAATACTAATTATTGGTAATTAATACTAATTATTGGTAATTAATAATAATTATTACTAATTATTGTTAATTAATACTAATTATTGGTAATTAATACTAATTATTCCTAATTATTACTAATTATAACTAATTATTACTAATTATTAGTAATTATTTTTAATTATTGCTAATTATTACTAATTATTAGTAATTATTACTAATTATTAGTAATTATTACTAATTATTAGTAATTATTACTAATTATGAGTAATTATTACTAATTATTAATAATTGTTACTAATTATTGGTAATTAGTAATATTTATTATTAATTATTACTAATTATTGGAAATTATTAGTAATTATTACCAATTATTGGTAATTATTGGCAATTATTACTAATTATTGGCAATTATTACTAATTATTGGCAATTATTGGTAATTATTGGCAATTATTGTTAATTATTACTAATTATTGGTAATTATTGGCAATTATTGGTAATTATTGGCAATTATTGTTAATTATTGGTAAGTATTGTTTATTATTACTAATTATTGGTAATTATTGGTAATTATTACTAATTATTGTTAATTATTACTAATTATTACTAATTATTGGTAATTATTACTAATTATTGTTAATTATTACTAATTATTGGTAATTATTACTAATTGTTACTAATTATTGTTAATTATTACAAATTATTGGTAATTATTCCTAATTCTTACTAATTATTGGTAATTATTACTACTTATTGGTAATTAATACTAATTATTGGTAATTAATACTAATTATAGGTAATTATTACTAATTATTGGTAATTAATACTAATTATTGGTAATTATTACTAATTATTACTAATTATTACTAATTATTGATAATTATTCCTAATTTTTCCTAATTTTTCCTAATTTTTCCGAATTATTGGTAATTATTGGTAATTATTGGTAATTATTGGTAATTATTGGTAATTATTAATTATTACTAATTATTACTAATTATTACTAATTATTACTAATTATTACCAATTATTACCAATTATTACCAATTATTACCAATTATTACTAATTATTCCTAATTATTCCTAATTATTCCTAATTATTACTAATTATTACTAATTGTTACTAATTATTCCTAATTATTACTAATTATTACTAATTATTCCTAATTATTACTAATTATTGGTAATTATTGGTAATTATTGGTAATTATTACTAATTATTACTAATTATTACTAATTATTACTAATTATTACTAATTATTGTTAATTATTGGTAATTATTCCAAATTATTGTTAAGTATTACTAATTATTGGTAATTATTACTACTTATTGGTAATTATTACTAATTATTGGTAATTATTACTAATTATTGATAATTATTACTAATTATTACTAATTATTGGTAATTATTACTAATTATTACTAATTATTCTTAATTATTGATAATTATTGATAATTGTTCCTAATTATTAGTAATTAAATGAATAATTATCAATAATTAGGAATAATTATCAATAATTACAAATAATAACATTATTAATATATTTTATTATTAATATTAAAATAATATAATTTTCTAATTTATATACAGTTCTCCTTTCATCTGTGCGTTTTCTATCTCCACATACAAATAATACATGTGAAGACAGCAAACACACAGATGAAAAGAGAACTGTATATATATAAAAAATTATATTATTTTAATATTAATAATAAAATAGACTATTAATGTAATAATGTTATTATTCCTAATTATTGGTATTTATTACTAATTATTAATATTTATTCTTAATTATTAAAAATTATTACTAATTATTCCTAATTACCCTTAACTATGAACAATACTAATAATTTAAATTTATTAAGTAATAAAACAATGTAAACATAATTAAATTACAACTAATTAAGAATAATTGAAACTAATAAAAAATTAAAAATAAATATTAAATTAAAATGAACATAAATACCTTGAAAATTGATCTGCTCTGATCGTTCTTCAAAACTTTAATATCAGCTCCAGAGAAAAAAATTAAACTGGAGAAAAACTGAACTCTAGAAATATAATTTTGAGAGAAGGAGAAGATAGAGAATGAGAATGAAATGAAAAAAATGGATGGGGGTATTTATAGGTTAGATTATTTGCGACGGGCCCATTTGCGACGGGATACCCGTCGCAAATAGTATTTTTTTGCGACGGTACCCGTCGCAAATACCTTAGCCAACATTTATTACGGTCAACGGGTAAATAGTTATTTGCGACGGGTCCCGTCGCAAATAACCACCTGCCGACATACTATTTGCGACGGGGGAATATTCCCGTCGCAAATACCTTTTACCGCCGCCGGTTATTTGCGACGGGAATATTCCCCCGTCGCAAATAAGTTTCCCGCGAATTGGCGCGCAAACCGCGCCAGTCCTTTTGCGACGGGGAAAGTTGTCCCGTCGCAAAAGGCTACTTATTTGCGACGGGAAAATAACCTCATCGCAAATAAGTTTTTAACAGGACTATTTGCGACGAGATTTATTCCCGTCGCAATTAACCCGTCGCAAATGCCCTTTTTTCCCGTAGTGTAGGAAACATACTTTTTGAAGTAAAAAATATTTAAAAAAGGTGTATTCTATGGTAGAAATGTAAATTTATAGAAAATAAATACAATTAAACTTAAAATAATCATTTTCTAGAATACACCAAACTTTTAAGCCCAAGTGGACAATCATAACTCAATGAATGAAAATTGAGTTACCAAAAAAACCTTACAGTTGGGGTAACAACTGAGTCAAAAACCGTTAGATGAAAATTAATTGATTTGGATTAGTATATCCCATGAATAAAAAAATATGTGATAAATATATATCCATGGGTGTTGAATGCACCATTCAAATTAAAATGTGGTAAATCTCAATGAATTAAAGTTTCTGACAAAAAACCCTTGCGGCTTGAGTAACATTTTAATAAAAACCATTTAAAATAGGGATCTTGTAATTAAACCTAAAATACCATGATTAAAATATAATTCATGTTATGATATCTCATCTTTTAATAATATTCACTACAAATTAAATTAGTTTCATCATACCAAACATGTCTTAAGGAGTGTAATTTAAGGTGAAAACACATACCTGAATCCTAATTCATTCTGTAATTGCACAAAGAATCCTGAATAATTAAATTAATTTCCTTAAATAAATACCAATGAAATTTATTCATAACTATACCCATTTATACTCCCCATTTACAATCATTCTATAAATATAAATATTAGTCAGTTTTTACCTATGTTTAACACTATGTGTAATCAATCTTTGTCGATTTGAACTAATTTCATAAAAGTGGTGTTGGTACCTATTATTTTTCCAAATTTAATAAATATTATATCATATAAGATAATAAAATAAATTTTACAATATATATTACTAATCTAAAATATTATTTCATGGTAGTTTTTGAAACATCCATGAGGTTGAAATCAATGATGATCATGTTTTGGTGTTTATTAATGAATAAAGGGTGATTTCTTAATTAATGAATTATATATTAATATAAAAATGACAAAAAAACAAAAAATTATTTGAATATTTTTATCATATTATAATTTTAAATAAGTTCACATACTCATCCATGATGTAAAATCATATAATTGTTTAAGTAAGTGGTTAAACTAACAATAACATGAACCTTCTCTGATTAATGGGGGATTATGAGGTGGTTTAGTTGTATTTTCATTATACGAGAATAATAATGACCTTATTTAGTGTTTATTATTTTTATATATCATAATTTTAAATAATTATAAAAGGATATAATTTATATAAAGTCAATACAAAGAAAGAGAAGATCATTTTTCTAATAATTCACTCATTCTAAACTACTGAAATAATGATAGTCTTTTTTATCATATAATAAATAGGTTGCAAACTTTTTAATACTATAAAATTAACAAAATCATAAAAATAATGTTTACCATTTAATCTCATCCTCATGACCATCCATATAAGGTGTTGATCAAAAGAAAAATGATAATAAATCATTCCATGGTGGTGATAGTCCACATGTATGGATAGTTGATCATTTGATTTTCCATAAAAACATTAATATGGAACATAATATAAGAATGATAAACATGATATAAATATCATAATTATTTATTAAAATTTACTTTTATACAATCCTAGTAAGGTGATTATGGAAAATTAAACATGTTGCTCCATAGAGTTTGTTTTCTTCGTAACACACAAATTATGGATTTATTTTTGTTAATAGAAAAGGGAAAAGGTGATTAATGGTTATTAATATATAATAATTAAAATAAGTATATAAAAAATACTTATTTCATTACATAGTGTTTGAAAATTATTATTTTAAAATAAAAATAAAAAATAAAAAAATTTAGTAAAAATAATTACTCATGTTGAGCACTTTTAGATTTACTTGAAATACCCATGCCTTCTAAAAATAAGATAAATAGAGTGAAATAGTATTATAGGGGAAACTTTATGGGCTTTCATGAAAAAAAACTAATTCTTAGTAGTGCATTAAAGTGTGGGTGAGATTCCACTTTTATAAGTAGAGATAATTGCATTTTTTTACATATTTCAACTTAATATATAGGGATCACATGTTAAACAGGTCGAGTGAATCCAGAATTGAGAAATAATGGAGTGGTGAAGTTATGAGGTCAAACCAAATCCCATCCACTTAGATATAGACATGTTATTATCATGTTTCAATCTATTTACACCTTCTATTATTACATTTATAATTTTAGTATTTACTAAGGTAAATGGTTTTTACCTAAGGTAACTTAATTTTTGTGCCTAAAAATAATGTGGTCCTCATTAAAAAATTTGGACCCACAGTTTTAAATTTAAAATGAATTTCATTTCATTCAATTAATAAAATTTATAAAAATTAATTTTATAGTAAAAATGTATAATATATTAAAAAAAGCTTTGAGAAAATATTAATTATGTTCAAAAATATCAAATATGGGTTTCTAAATTAAAAAAAATTAAAATATAAATTCACTTAAAATATATATATTTAATATTATAAATTTGTTTCATGAATTTTTTATTTACACATATATACTAATAATTTCATAAAATTCATGTTATTTTTAAGAATGATATTTTTCACTGTTCACAAATAAAACCATTCTTTTTAGAAAAAATCTAAAAAAAATCATCATAAGAATATATTACTATGATGAATACAAAAATAATTTTCATTTTTTCAAATTAAAATTATAAATTTTATAAATTTTACTTTAAAATAAAAATGTGTGATAAAATGAAAAACTATTTTTATAGGAAAATATTTTTTTTAATATTAACCATTCTCATTCATATTTCTTATTATTTACCAATAAAAATAGTATTAAAAAATTACCTATATTAAATATTTTTTTCATAATTAATCATAAGTTTCTTAAAATATAAATTCATATTGTGTAGAAAATAAAAACTTAAAAAACATATATTATTATGCGTCAAATGATCATATCAGTCACTTTAGTTATACTAATTGAATTTCATTCATATTAAAAGTGGCCTTTATTTTATTTATATAAATATTTCATAAAGAGGATAATCATCTTCACTCCAACTTATTTAACATTTTGGTTTCAATAATCCAATCATATCATAATTTGGTTTTAGTTCTATATTATGTGTAGAGAAAGTTATTAACTTATTTAAAGGTAATCATATATTAAAATATTGGGGTGTTACACTATACACCCTTAAATAAATTACTTCCTTGAAATTTTAATTATCACTTAATTAAAAAATCTAAAGGTGTCCATAATATAGAAATAGATAGGTAATAACAGTATTAACATAGGGATGGCTAGGAAACTCACTTATAGGAATATTTTCATATTTATTTTCTTCAAAAACATTTGAAAAAAATATCTCTCATAGTTTGATATTAAGACCTATTTTATTTCTCATTGAGTTCATAGTCAGGCTTGTATTTGTATATTATTAAAAGTTGGTAGGAAATATAATTCCTTATTTTGGAAATTAGTATGCATACAAATGGTTGTAAATGTGTATACCATACACATCCATCTCTTGTACCCCATTAATATTCAACTTGATAGTTCTAGTGGGAGGTTAAAGTAGAAAAATGACATCAATGAATAATGTTCCTCCTCCTCATAAGGCTCATTTAGATCCACATTTTTTCCACTTCTGACCCTTTTTAGAGTAGCCACCTCAATTTCACTAACTTGCACACTTTCCAAAATATCCATTTCATGTGTCATCGACCTCAATAAAAAACCACCCATCACTTTAACTACCTATTTAACCAATCTCAATGCTACCCGCTCATAGATACCTCCTAGATAAATTTTGGTGGGGGGTAGATTCTTCCCCACATCCTCTTTGGAAGGCACTTCATATGTCTAATCAAGTCCTTCTAAGACCCAAACTATTTCCTAGACACTTAGCATGGGATTTCATGTTCTGGGGAATCAAAACAGATTTATGAACTCCTCCTAACCTTGGGGTCATAGGGAGACATCCCCCTTTTTAACCTCATTAGAATGTCCTGTTACTCTAGTGGTGGTGATGGGGGTTTGTATTATACCTCCACCATTGGCATGGTTCTTTTAACTTTTATGAATACATCGGGGCTTATACATGGAAATGGTGTATTGATGGATGATAATGAAGATGATCTGTTGTTATCTTCTATCATTTCAGGGATGTTAAGATATCTCTACAGTGTATATTATTCATTATCTCTTCCCTCATTCATTTTTCAATATTCAAGTTGTTATAGTTAGTTTTTCTATGATTCAATGAATATGGAGTCTATAATAAAATATTTAATTTATTACTAGAATCACATCAATTCCATCTAATAGAAGAATAACAAGATTCATACTTCCCTAAACATCATCTTGGGATACAATAATATTACCAATAGAATTTTCCTTTGATGATAGAATCATTTGGGTAGTGAATTAATAATCATTGAAAACTTTCTTAATACACTAGGGTGGATAAAATAAAAATCCAACATGGCATCCATAACTCTTGAGTGGAGGATAAATTTACCTTCTTCCCTTTTTTTCATGACCAAATCACAATAGTATGAGTAGTATCAGATTTCCCTTGTTTCCATTATCTTAGAGGATATTCATGTTTATCATACTTATTAGCATACAATTATTCTATTTCAATATAAATCACTTATAAATAGGCATATATCATCTACTGCTCAGCCTATATTATTCTGGGTTCATCTAAGGTTACTTTGAGTTGGTTTCTCTCATACTTAATAACTTAAATCCTTAATTTAACTAGGAAATACAAATTTCATAATGGATTTTAAATATAAGGTGATTAATTAAATAATATCTCTCGATAGTGTCAAACCAAGTGTATAGTTATGCCTATTTTTAATACACCAGGTGATTTTCAAGTTGATACCCAATCCACCCTATTTAGGGTTATTAACCCTAGGTGCATATATTCTAGACCCTTAATATGCTTTTAGTATCTATACAGATATGTAATTTATATAAGAATCACAAAATCTCTACTTTACCGAAACATCATGATGTTGTCTTGTACTTAGAATTCTCACTCAAACTTATCCCTCAAGTTTTCATTAAAGTTCATGTATCCTAATCCATAAATAAAAATAGAATTATTTTCTTAGTGTTAAATCGCATACTATCCAAAAGGGTTACTTATACATTTTAAATTATGATAAAACATAAATTTTATACCCATAAATTGTTCTCAGCAAACATCCTAATCTCAAAAGTTATATAAACACTCCTCTAATACCAATTGTGATTTCTTAGAACCTCACTCCTAGATCTGGTTCCATAAACACATACTTTACATACTCACTTTAATACCAGCTATAAAATCTTGGATATAACCATCCTTAATTAAAAAATACATAATTATTATTTATCTCTTACATCCTAAAGATCTTTTCGGGTTTAGATCATTGAAGAATTACAAAAAACAATAACCAGATAATCCCATGTTATTTGTATTAAATAAACATTTTTCCAATAACATATGAAACTACTTACTCAATAATGAGCCTTCAATATCTCAAAAAAATTATTCCACACGTATTATCCTTTTAAACATGTCATGTGTACTATATTACTTCATAACCTAGGAAATGGAATCATAAGAATGGTTGAGTTGAAACACTTAGTAAAGTAAACATATAACCAATGCTTTCAAAAACATAAGTAAGGTATACATAATATTGTTGGAATAAATAATCTGAATAATTATATAATCATCTAAGACTGAGATCATGTCATATCTATGTTAATAAATGAAAACATGGATAATAATAATTATTGATATAGTATTGATGGAATTTATAATCTCATACTTCAAAAACATGTCCCCAAAGAATTATTCCAAGAAATTATACTGATATGGGTAAGTTATAAATAAAAAACAAAATAGTTTTGTCTCATGAGACCTTTCGATGCGTCAAGGGGATATATAATGTCAGGCTTCGCCTATGATATGTTTTTGTAAAATGAATTCACCATAAGTCTCAACAAGACATTTCATATTATTCCATAAAAACCCTCTAGCTAAATAAAAACTTTCTTATCCATATAATGAAAAATATGGAATATCAATATATAATAAAACTGTGTTACCAGTCAATATTAATCAAGAATTTCAATACTTTTACCCATGTCAATAAAAAGGATAACATAATCTTAACGCATCCAGAGAAATATGGTGGATGGTCAAAAGATACCTATTCAAATTTTTAATAATAATTTGTCTGGGAAAAAACATATGTCATGCCAATAATTTTCAACATGCTAATAGAATAGAATTCTTTATAGGTTGACATTATCTAATCTAAATTATGTAAAATGTTATTTTTAAATAATATAGAGAAATGAGTATATAGATAATTCAATAATACAATACCATGATCACAAGCTATATAGGGTTATAAGTTGGATGGATTCAAAATAAAAAATCTCCATTGAAAAAAAAAGTAAATATAGAAGGGTGTTTACATGTATGAAAATACTCAAAGAAAAATAATTCTTTGAATGGTATATTGTAAGAATGGGTCAAAATTAAATTATTTAACACCATGAGTTCAATCCATAAAATTATAAATATATAAGTATATATATATATATATATATTAGAGGATAAATCATGAAACATAAACCTAATTAGGGTATATCCTTTTTAAAATAATAAGGAAAATGGAAATAAAAACATAAAATAGCCTTTATAAAACAATTTTTCATTTATGTAAATTAAAAATTTACATGTCACTTTCAAAGGAATTTTTTGAAAATGTTACATGAATGAATTTTAAAACATTTAATTCTAAAAATAATCTTTAATAATTTATCCTTTAAATGGAATTATTTTTTTCATGTATAAAAGAGGAGAGTATGAAACAACATAGTAATGTCCAAGTAAAACCCATTTCCCTTATTTTTAAAATTCTATTATTTTAAAATCACTTTGTAAAAGGGGTAAAAACATTATTTTTTATAAAAATATAGTTTTAATCATAGAGGTATAGAAATTAACACATAAAAAATATTATGGTTGGATAACCTAATCATGTAATAAATAAGTTTATGATGAAATAATATAACACAAAAAAAAGATATATGATCTATCAAAATCCCCTATTATAAACACGCTCTATGGAGTAAAAAATAATTCAAATTTTTTTATTATGTGGTATAAATTTAAATTCATATGAAAAATAGGATCCCACAGAACATAATAAATTGGTAGAATATACCCAACTTTTAATCCCAAGAGGACAATAATACCTCTATGAAGGAAAATTGAGTTACTAAAAAATCTTACAACTCGGGTAACAACTAAGCCAATAGAAATTTTATCAAAAGTAAATATTTTTTATTAGTATTTTCTATGAATAAAATAATATTTGATAAATATACAACCATGGGTATTGAATAAACTATTAAAAGGAAAACATGTTACATAACATAAACATGTCACAAGGAATTGAAGTTTGAGTTAAAGAATCTTTGCATGTTGAATAATATATTAATAAAAAACTATTGAAATTGAGGTATTGTAGTTGTACCTAAAATACCATGATTAAAATATAATTCATGATATAATATATCAAATTTTTGGTATATACCCCACATAAATTAAATTAGGTGTATAATACCACACAACTCTTAAAGGGTGGAATTTAAGATGGAAACGTGTACTATGATCCTGATTTGTTTGGAACTTTACCCAAAGGTCCTGAATAAAAAAATTATGTTCATTAAATAGATACCAAATAACCTTATTCATAACAATAACCACTTATACTCCCCATTTAAAATCATTTTATATGTATAAATATTAGTTAGTTTTTACCTATTTTCAACACTGGGTGTAAGTAATCAATATCGATTTGAACTAGTTTCATTAAATTGTTGTTGGTATCTATTATTTTTATAAATTAAATCACTATTATATAACCTCATATACTTTAATAGATGTTAAAATATAGTTTATAAATCTATAATCTTGTTTCATCTTAGTTTTGGTTATGATCTGTGAGGTTAAAAACGGCGATGAGCATGTTTCAGTGTTTCTTAATAAATGAAGAGAGATTTCTTAAATGTTGAGTTAAATATTAATATAACCTTAAAATAAAAAAATAATATATATATATATATATATCATATTATAATAGTAAAGAATTTCTCATAGTCATCCATGATATAAATTTATATTATTGATCAAGTGGAAGGTTAAACCGACCCAAACATGAGCCTCCTATGATTAATGTGTGATTATGAGGTGTTTTAGTTGTAAAATATTATAACAGAAGAATACTAATCTTATTTAGTGTCAATTATTATGATATATTTTAATTTTAAACAACTAAAAAATTTATATAATTTATATAAATTCATTACTTAGAAATATGAGATCATTTTCCTCATAGTATGCTCATTTTAAATGATTGAATTAACAATGAACGTTTGTTGATCATATCATAAATAGGTCCTCCAATTTTTAAAATTGAATACATAATGACATCATAAAAATAATATTTATACTTAAATATAATCTTCATGATTATCCATGAAAGGAGTTAATAAAAATAAAAATAAAATTCAATAATTCCATAGATGTGGTAGTCAATGCATATGGATGGTTGACGGTTTCATTTTCAAAAGAACGGGAGAAAGGAGAAATATTGTTTATTTTTTAAAAACTATAAACATGATATAAATATAATAATTATTTATTAAATTACTATTTTATACCAGTATTTTTAGGTGTTTAATGAAAATAAAATATGTTGTGTCGTAGAGGTAGTTGTCAACACAACACACGAATTACGATTTTTTTCTTAATAAAAAATGGAAATGGTAATTAATGATTACTCCCATATTATAATAAAATTAATTACATAAAAAATAAATATTTAATTAAATATGGATTTTAAAATTTTAATTATAAAATAATGAAGTTAAGTAAAAATGATTACTCACATTGAGTACTTCTGGATTTTATTGGAAGATCCCTTGAAAATGGATGGCATAGGCTCATATCTTTTGATGAGAAGCTCAATATAGTGAAATATTATTATATTTTAAGTAAAAAGGGTAAGTTTTAGGATTAAAAGAATCTTGGAAGTGCCTTGAAGGGTTTTTGAGAGGATCCTTTTAAAATTAGTGAGAATATCATTTTTGTAAATATTTCAACTTAATATAAAGGGAGAACATGTTAAACATATAAAGTGGCTCCAAAATATGGGTTTTTGAATTAAGACAATCTTTTTTAAAATTATAAATTCAATTATAAATTACATATTTGGTATTAGAAAAATGTTCCATAAATTTACAATTTATACTTATATACTGATAATGTCATAAAATTCAATATATTTATAACAACGATATTTTTTACTATTCAACTAAAAATATTTCTTTTTAGAGAAATCCAAAAAATGTTTCTTAATAAAATATTACTATGATAAATCCAAAAATAATGTTCCTTTTTTTTAATTCAAAATTATAAATTTTAAAAATTTAACTTTTAAATAAAAAGGTGACATATTATTAAAAACTATTTTTATAATAAATTTGTTTCTTAGAATATTAATAATTCATTTTATGAACATTAATCACAAAATTATTTAAATTTCAATGCATATCACATAGAAAAGAGATATTTATAAGAAAAAATATTCTTAAGAATAAAATGATCGTATTAATCACATTAACTATACCAATTAAATTTTATTCATACCAAAAGATTAATTTATTTAATTTCTATAAATATTCCATAAAGGGGTTTATAATATTCATTTATTTTAATTTAATAGATAGGATTCAACATTATAATCATATTATGGTTTTATTTTAATTTTTTGTTGTGTGTGGAGAAAGTTATTGACTTATTTAAAGGTAATAAAATATTAAAAACTCTAAGTGTTATAGTCCATGAATGTATCTAACACATATTAAAGGTAGGGGTTTTCATTCTATTATTAGAAAAGAAGTATAATAATTTTTATGCTTTTTCCCATTATAAGAGATCTAGGTTGACTTATGTAATGCCCTAAGTTTCTGGAGCCATTAATTTTTTTACTTATAGTTATAAAGAATGTTTCTCTATTATTTCAAACAAAATAATACTTGATTAGATATTGGGATACAAAATATATAAACTAAGATTAAGACACTATCTAATTATAATGGAACATTACAATGAAGGTACATGAAACCATGTATATCATACAACGAATTATTACACATCATGAATGATTAAATCTATTAAAACTACAAAAATTAAAAGTTGAAAATCAATTGAAAAGAAAAATATCTATAGAGCTAGAAACTCCCCCATACCATCATTGCATTTAATAAACACCATTAGTATAAAAACTAACAAAGAGAGAGAATACCATGACTGGAGAAACCATATTGTGAGATCTAAAATGATAACTATGAAAATTAGAAGTTTGAATAGAATAAGTTTAGTAAAAATGTATATTGGAATGAAATATTTTCATTTAAAATATGGAAATTATGAATACGTTCATTTAAAATATGGTCATTGCAGACATAGTTGTTGGATATACAACTAATAGGTATACTAAGGTTGTGTATTGTTAAAAATACATCTCAAAATAAAATAAAATAATGATATTAAAATATTATATATATATATATATATTTTATATTACATATAATAATTATTATTATTATTAAAATATGATATAAGGTATATGTAAAATTAAAATAAATATTTCAATGTCAATATAATAGTAAATAAATTATATTATTAATAATTAATTAACAACATTTCTTAAATTGTATTTAGTATAAAAGTAATATTTAATTTCAAAGAAATGTTTTATTAAGTATTTTGTATTTTTCCTAATAAATTAAATTGAAAATTTAAAAATATTATTATATATGAACTAATATAGTAACATCACTTAAATTAGTAATCAATATGAAATGATATTAAGAATATGTAATCTTTCCAAATAACATTTTTTAACAAAATAATTTTTATTTATACATTATCTATTTCATTTAAAAGATAAATAAATATTTTTTATTCATTATATCAAAATTATCTTATCATGAATTTTTGACATTTTTTTGAAATAATTGATTTTTATGAGAATAGTAAAAACCTCATTTGAAAAAAATATATAAATTTTGTAATAAAATAATGACTTAAAAGTTTAAGGAACCATTTTTATATATAGAATTTAAATTTAATAAGTAATTTAAATAATTTAAAAAAATAATATTTTTAATTTATAGAACACATGTTTAACATTTTTTAAACACAAGTAATATTTCACACTAAAAATTATTTTTATGAGTTTATATTAAAAATTAGAATTTATCAATTTTAGACATTAAATATAAAAATTTATTTATTATTTTATTTTAACGTGTAAATATTATATAACAAGTTAAATTTTGTTTTTAGGCATAAAGATAATATTATTAGGATTAAATTTAATTACCTCGATAATGGTAAAAAAAAATTAAATAAGTTATTTTAATAATATCTTGTAATTTGTATAAATTGAATCAAATTGATTTAATTTAAATTATTACACTAATATTATTATAATTCATGTATATAATTATATTAACAGTCATTCAATTGGTATCAATATTAAATAATATTAAGAATATATAATGGTCCAAAGTCATTTTTCTACAAAATTATTTTTATATATTAAATATTTTAATTTAGAAATTGATTTAACATATTTATAAATATAATTATACTAAATGGAGATTAAATTTAGGTTTAAAAAATTAAAATTTAGTAATAGGGGTTTCCATATAACTTTTAAAAAAATAATTAACTTAGTAAAAAACAAGTTACCTAAGGGAAAAATTAAAATGTAAAAATGTAAAAATCTATGGTAAAAGACTTGAAACATGTTTAAAACTTGTGTGGAAAGTATTTATTGATGATTTATCTACCTTATATCATCTTAAACTCCATTATTATGAAAATTTTGATTCATTGATCAAGTAATAGTGTAATGATATCACGGAAGAATAAGGGGTATTCTCAAAAGTTCCCTTTTCTTCACTTATAAAATGGGGTCAATTCCACCCCTATAAGGTTAGACTTATAATTAGATTTTCTATTAAAAATATTATAAAATTACATATCTTTGATTTCCTTTTTATTAATAATCTCCAAATATGTATAAGTTAGCTTAATTTCTTCTTTTCCAATATGATCTCTAAGAGAAGATCAAGTCTCCAATGTAAGTATTACCTTCTTCTTAATATTTTATCCTTAATATTATTCTTACAATTACCATATATAAATAACAATATAATGACATAAGTATCATTTTTATACTTATATGTTATTATATGAATGGAATAAACATTTTTTATTCCTCTCCAACCGCTAATAAAAAAATGATGTTAGGGCGCTGCGCGGACTACTGCCTCCAAAAAGTGATGTCTTCCATTTTATGAACCCCCTATAATGGTTGATTTTAATGATTTTATTGATGAATAAATATTACATCTAAAATATAAATAGTATTATGAATTTTTAAATTAACATCTACATTTATTCCCTCTCATTCATTGAGAAATGGAAACATTAATCATGTGTACGTGTGGACTGCCGCCTCTATGAACAATGAGTTTTATGTATCAATTGTACTCATCATGTATGGATTTAAAAATATATTTAATATATATATATATATATAATATTTCCATGATACTAAATATTATGGATATTATCAAACTATTTTACAATGCATTAGACCATGGTCAATATACATAAGGAGTTATGGAAAAATTGACCAAACAACCTCAAATAATCAACGTATGTAAGAAAAATATATTACAAATAAATAAATAATGATAATTAAATGAACTTTTTATATGAAATATAATTGAATAATTTTATTAATTATTTAATAAACATAATTTTTCTATGTAGGAAGTTAATCATGTGTGTAGAACAAATCAGGAACCAGGTGTAAGGGATATTTTGTACCTCCTTGATGACTTATTAGTTAAACATTCTCCTTATTTTTATCCATTTTATAAAATATTATTCTTAATAAATTCTCAATTTTTTTTATATTTACCTTAAATATATGCTAAGTAAAATATGTTTTAAATTTTTGGGGTTATACATGTTTTTAATTCCAATCTAAATTCCCACTTTTATTTAAACCCAATTTAAGGGAACTAGCCTACTTCTTGTCTCGTGTCAAGAATCAAAATATAAAATGTGTTTAAACTATGAATAGATTCTAAAAACCAAAATTATTCTATATAGAACCCTATTGGTTCAATTCTGGTTTTATGGAAAACAATATGCTCTTCCCTTCATTAAAAATACCCTTTAGTTATTTAATAAAGATTCACCTAAGTGGTTCATTTTTATTCATTCATATCTAGATCCTTCTCATGAATTTTCTACATTTGAACTCCATGTTAAAGATACATGTCCATTTTTTAATTATTAAAGTTCAAAATAACTTAATTCTTTATTTTATTGGGAATCCTTATTATTTAACTTTCAGTTATAACTTGAATCGGATTTATGAAACCCACTTCCTTCTCATGGGTTTGATCATGATTATGATTTTTATGTGGATTATTTTACTCATTCAAAATTCATATGTATGATTTTCATTTTAGTTATGGGTTGGAATATAATTATATTATCCTATAATGTATTGGGTAATGCTTTATATCATCTGAGATGTTATACAATGGATTAGGGTGTAACCTTAATCCACCGTGGGACATCTCCCTCTATATTTATAGGAATGGTATGTAAACTCAATCCACCATTGGACCTAGCTAACATTATGATGATGGTCTTGGTAGTGACCCCTGAATTGTTTTTTGATGTCATGTCAAATTTTTTTTCCACATATTACTAGATTCCATGATATTATGACATCATTGACTTATTACAGGTTTTTATGCTTATGATCATCCAAATTATGATATGATGTTATACCACTTACTATCATGTTATCCTTTATTTCTATGTTTATTCCATTACTATAATATCTATATATATTAGTTTCTTATGGGTACAATTATAATTTAACATACACACACCTCACACACAGGCCAGAATGGTAGGCCATATCCCCCCTAGGGGATAACCCACCCATCAAGCCTTATTTATTTAGTACATGGCTTGTAGGCCCATTCGGAATGAAGCCCATTTCATGGTCCATAGTCCTAGTGGGCATGAAATCCCAATACATGGCCCATAGTCCAATATCTTTTACCCAATGGACAACTGGTGAAAAGTTTCATTACTATACTATAGGCTATTATATGTAGGTTTAGAACATTTATGGGAGTTAGGAGAACAATGTGATGTTTTAAATAATTTGATGTTTTTCTATTTATGATTATGTATTTCTAAGTGTAATATTTCAAATACACTTTACCTCTCAATCCATATCATTTATTTGTTATAAAACTATGTGAAAAATTGTAAAATAAAGTGTGTTTAAGGATTGGGTCACTATATATAGTAATAGAGGAAGGTCTAGTTATTTTTAGATATTAGGATGAGATAACATTAGCAAAAACCATAGGGATATTCATAATCATAAAAGAACTTTCTTAAATTTATTTAAAATATATATTATGTGGTTTTCTTAGAAATAAATTAGTTTCAGGATACTAGAAACTGGGTGTGGATATGGAATAGATGCACCTAGGTGTAATCACCCTAAAAAGTAATGGTTGAGAATTGACTCAGTCATCACTCTGATGAATGATCAGTGGGCCTAAGACCAGACACCTAGCTAGATACTTCCAGTAGATATACGTTGATTTATCATATACTCCTTATGAACAATTAGGAATGATTTATTTTATAGTTACTTTTATGGACTAGGTTAAGAAGTATAATATAACCTGACTTATAGTAACCTATGTTATGCTAAGATTGATAAAGGCTTAAATAAAGGAATTATGGGATAATATAATGATGTTAAAGGGTAAAGGGGTTTAAGGTTGAATCCCTTTTATGGTATTGATTATTATAATCCCCTTATGATGTTAAGTATTCATCACTCATGTTAAACATTTTGATTTTAATGATGGATGGAACCAGAAGGAACCAAGTTAAACCAAGGTGCAAGGGACAATCCAATGATTTCCTAAATAATCATCCCATTAAAATGGGAGATGGACTAAGATATTTTCTGATTATTCAAAACCAAATTTCAAAAAATACGATTAAAAATGTAACCATAGTTGAAATATTGAGTGCAACAAAGAAGAAAATCATAAAGTCTTATGATAATTCAAGTAATGAAAATGATGAATAAAGGAATATTCAACCACCTATATGTAAAAAATGTGGAAATAATAACCAAGGGAATTTACTCAATAATACTATAAGATACATTAATTATGGAAAAGGGGTTCATAGAGTATCAAATTGTTGTAATAAAATGAATAGGCTGGTTATCATTATGGGAGTGGGAAACATGGATCAAAATGCACTCCAGATGTTCAAACGCCTTAAGAGTGGAAAACTATGGCTGTATTCAAGTAAATGACCTAATATAATTATAATAAGGATTATAGGCATCAACAACTTCCAATTATAATGAAACAAGATAAATCTTATGCAATCGCAACTACTGAATTGAGTTCTAAAAATGATGTGGAGTGAGGAACATCAGTCTTTCACTCAAGAATTGTGAGTATTATATTTCTATCTTATTCATTCCAATACGTTATACCTAGAATGTTTTCTAAGAACAAAAAATCTTTACCTCTATGTATATATGTTGAATTATAAATAAAAACTTTTAGTGTTATGATTATTATATCCAAAGTTTAAGTTTACGGGAAAGTGTCTTATGAAAATATTAGTATCCTTCCTTGATAAATCTAATGTGATTTTATAAATGGATTTGTTTTCTACACTTAGAGGAAAAATTATTTGGAATAAGAAGATCACTTTTTATATCAACCTATGATATTCTATGAAAATATTATTATCAACACCCTCTATAAAGAAATTATACAATGTGAGTCTAAATACCGAATAGCGATTGACTCGTGGCTCGAATAGTTTAAAAAAACTCAATATTATGGATAATCATATTATAAGGAAAAAATATAAGTTTCATAAGTTTATAATGTTGATATAACTCTAGAAGTTATATATTGATTAGTATCCATATACAAAAAACCCTTAGATGTTTTCATTAGTAAAGAAAAAATAAAATTGTGAGGACCCAATTTATTTATGGAAAGTATAATGTAACGCCTAAAGATTTATGAGACATTAATTTTTTCCCTTTATTATAGAGAATGTTTCTCTATTATTTAAAAATAATTAATACTTGATTAGAGATTGGTCTATAAAAGATATGAACAAATTTGATGACAGATTATTCAGTTTCAATGGGATATTACAATGAATGTACATGAAACCATGCGTTGCATACAATGCATGATTACATCCATTAAAACTGAAAAAATTAAAAGGGTAAAATAAATTGAAAAGAATTATATCTTTAGATCTAGAAAATACCTTGGGTTGCCTCACATTTAAAAATTACCATTAGTATAACAAAACCAAAAATGAGAAAGAATACCAAAAATGAATAAATCATATTATGAGATTTAAAATGGAAACTATGGAAATGAGATGTGTGAATTGAATAAGTTTAATAAAACTATATATAAGAATGAAATATGGACATTTCAAAAATGGTCATTGGGAATATGGTTATTTCAAATATGGTTTTTGCAGATATGGTCGATGGATATACATCCAATAGGTATACTAAATTTGTTTGTTGTTAAAAAAATATAACTCATAATAACATTAAAATATGATATTAAAATATTGTGTATATATATATATATATTTATTTATGTGTATTATTACTATTAAAATATGATATGAGGTATATATAAAATTAAAATAAATATTTCAATATCAAATTAGTAGTAAAAAATAAATTTTTAGAATATAAATAATAAATTCATGATATTTGTTAACGTGTACTTAGTTTAGAAGTAATATTTATTTACAAAGAATTTTTTTATTAAGTATTGTATATTTTTCATAATAAATTAATTTGAAACATTCAAAATATTATTATATATGAAATAATATATTAACATAAAATTAGAAATAAATATGAAATAATATTAAGAACATATAATGTTTAAAATCCCCGTTTTAAAAAAAATAAAGTTTTATTTATAATTTATATTTTCCATTTAAAATATAAATAAATAAATTTTATAATTTGAATTTATTAAAATAATAAAAACATTTTTTAATTCATCATATCAAAATTATGAATTTTTGATATTTTTCTAAAATATTCAATTTTTAGGTGAATAGTAAAAATATTGATTTTGCGAAAAAAAAACAATCACTTTTATAATACAACAATGACTTAGAAGTTTAAGAAAACATTTTTACATAAAAAAAATATATTTAATAATTAATATAAATCATTTAAAAATACTATATTGAATTTATAAAACACATGTTTAACAGTTTTGAAACGCGCCTAATATTCCGCACTAAAAACTATTTTGACATGCTTATATTAAAAAATAGACTTTATCAATTTTATAAATTAATTATAAATTTATTTATTTCCTATTTTAATTAAAATTTTAAATATTATTTAACAATTTCAATTTAATTTTTTGTTATAAATATAATATTAGTAATATTAATGTTTATTATAATCATATTGGTAAAATAATATTTTTTAAATAAATTATTTTATTAATATTGTTTAATTTTTATCTAATCAATAACATTGATCTAATTTAAATTATAAATCTAACATTATTTTTGAAAATATATTAAATTATATTAACACACATCCAATTGGTATTCAATACTAAATAATATTAAGAACGCATAATGGTTAAAGTTTATTTTACTTCAAAATTTGTTTTTTTTGTATATTAAATATTTTAATTTAAATTTTGATTTTATAATATTTATAAATTGAAATATAATTATGGAGATTAAATTTAGTTTTATAAAATTATAATTTTAAAACATGATTTACCATATATTTTATAATAAAATATAAATTACTTAGTTAAAAACCAGTTACCCAGGGTAAAAAAAATTGTTAAATTGTAAAAACCTATGGTAAAAGACTTGAAGCAAGTTTAAAAAATGTGTGTAAAATATTTTGTGAGGATTTATTAAAAAAATTCAACTAAAAATATATTATTATTAAAAAAATTATTCATTTAACAAAGAATAGTTTAATGATATCATGGAAGAGTAAAGGGTATTCCCAAAATTAAAATTTTCTTCACTTATAAAAGGAGATAACTTCCACCCATAAAACGTAAGACATTCTATTATAATTTTAATTAAAACTATAACAAAATTACAACTATTATAATTAATTTTTTCATCTATAATCCTCTTGTCTGTATATGTTATCTTAAGGCCTTCTTTTCTAATATGATCTCTAAGAGAAGTTCAAAGTCTTCAACATAAGTGTTAAAATATTTGTAATAATTATCCTTAATATTCCTCTTCTAAATAACTAATATACATAACATTATAATTAAATTAGTATAATTACTATACTTATATGTTATTATATTAATTTTATAACCATTAATTTTTCTTCTCCGTCCACTAAGAATAATAAATCTTCCATTACTGCGTTGTATAGATTACCACCTCCACAAAGTGACATCTTTAATTTTTTGTACTACCTCTAATGGTTGTTTTTGAAAATGTAATTTATGAATAAATATGTTATATAAAAATATTATTCTTAAATTTAAATTTTTCATTTAAATTCATTCCCTCTCAATCTTTGATAAACGGAAACATGAATTGTGCATATGTGTGGACTACCGCCACAATGAGAAATCAGTTTCATTCATCGTCACCACCCATCATGGATGGATTTGAAAATTCTTTTAATATATATAAATTATTTCAATAAAACTATAAATATTATTGGTATTATTAAACTATTTTATAATACTTTTCACCATGATCAACATGCATAAGGAGTTATGTAAAAATTGACCGAACAACCTCAAGTAACTTATGTATGTAAGAAAAATATATTATAAATAAATAAAATTTTATATTTAAAGGAACTTTGAATATATAATATAGTTTAAAAATTTTATTAAGTATTAATCATACTTAATTTTGTTATTCATGAAGTTAATCATGTGATCAGAACAAATTAGGAACCTGATGCAATGGATCTTCTATACCTCCTTCGTGACCTTTAAATTACAAATTATTCTTATTTTTCTATATTTTATTCAATATAATTCTCATTAAATTCATATATTTTTTAGTATCTCCATTAAATATATAACTAGTTAAATATTATTTTCATTTCTATGGTTATACATGTTTTTAGTTCCCTTCTAAATTTCCACTTTTATGTAAACTTAGTTTTAAAGGAACATTCATATTTCTTGTCTCATGTTAAAAATCACCCCCATAAAAATTTTTCAAATAGTTAATTTCTTCTAAAAATAAACATTATTTAATGTGTAACCCTCTTATTTCAATTATAGTTTTATTGGAAACAATTTTTTATTTTCTTCTTTTAAAATACTATTTAGTTATAATATAAAGTTTCACCCAAGTTGTTTATTTTTATTCATTCTTATCCAGATCCTTGTCATGAATTTTTGAAATTGAAACTCCATATTAAAGTCTTATGTCCCTATTTCAATTTTTAAATTCAAAAAAAAAACTTAATAACTTATTATATTGGGAATCCTTTTTATTTATCCTTCGGTTATTCCTAGATTCGAAATTATGAAACCAACTTCCTTCCTACGGGTTTGATCATGTTTATTATTTATGTATAGTTTATTCTCCTCATGTATAATGAATATGTATGATTTTAATTTATGGGATTAGTGATCCCATAATTATATAGCCCTCCAATGCATTTGTCACGACCCGTCCTCGGGGCTCGTGCCGTGACTACCCCAAGCCCGCCTTCCATAGCCCAGGGGCTGGCGACTAGCACCAAGGCGTAATTCCCGATAAAAAGGGAAGGCATTTCCTTTGTAAAGTAAACAAACACCACAGAGCAAGCAAGCAGAAGTAATCACTATGTAAAAACTGGGTACAACAGTAAGTGAGGAAAAGTAAGTGGGCTAGAATACAAACCCAAACTGAAAGTAAAGTACAACTGGAAAGGGAAAACATCAACTGAAAGTAAAGCCGCAACGTCGAGCCATCCACTGGAAGTCCCACCTGAAGGGTGGGTATAGATAGCCTCCACATCTCCTCAGGTCGAGTCGTCCACTCCGAGTATGTCCCGCCTAGTGGACCACCTCCAGGTACCGTCCTGCTCCGCAAGCCTCAACCACGATCAGTGTTGTCCATCGTCTGCAACCAACACAATGTAGTGCGGGCATGGCCCGTGAAGGGGTGAGTATAGCTACTCAGTAGGGACCCCGAGACCCCCGAAGGTCTCCCAGAATCCACAAAGGATAATCCACAAAATAAAGATACAATCACGAAGTAACATCCGACACTACTTAGTTATATGCCCATACATATACCTAAGTCATCAATTTCCAGTTCAGCTCCAACATCCGAGCCCAAATTCGATCACGTCCACATAGGATAGCACAACACAATCCACATAAGAAAGCAAGTCAAGATTCAGCTCACACAGGTATACTTCTTCATATGACGATAGAGAAGATCATATATATCCACTGATTCATCTAAGTCATCGGACCCACAAAGGATCGATAGGCACTAACCCCCACAATAACCCACAAAGGGTCTGACCCACACAGGATCGATAGGTAACTAACCCCCGCAATGACCCACACAGGATCAGACCCACACCGGATCTGTAGGTGCTGGCCCACAGAGGACCGCAGAGTGCTGACCCACACAGGATCTGACCCACACAGGATCGGTAGCACTGATCCACATAGGATCACTAAGTGTTATAGTCATCGCTGTCGAATCCACAGAGGTTTTCTGCACAGTCGTCATCATCGTCGCAGTCACAACCAGCTCTAGGGTTCCCGCACACAGCAAGCTCGTTCGGGAGGGTCCGCTCCACGAGATAAGGGGCTGATACATCAAATGACACGTAGTCTGAAGTTGATGTATCCAAAAGTCTCATATCATCAAAAGGAACTCAACGTCACAGACGGCGCGTCAATCGGACGCCCGGTCTGAGAGTTATTGACTTTTTCATCCCAGCGGCCCGATTGGTTTTTAAGTCAAAAAAATTCTGACCGTACTCCAACTGCATCCAAACCTCGAGCGGAGTAAGCCAAAAGTTTCATCTCACTAAGAGGAATCCATCAAATTTGACGGCCCTTCAATTGGACGTCCGGAGCTCAAGTTATGAGCGTTTTTTATCCAAGGGCCTGGTTGGTTTCGTGTACGAACCAACCCGGCCGAACCCAAATTACTCTGAAACCTTGAGTGTAATATACCAAAACGACCGCCTCGATCCAAGGATCACATCACCACTGACGGTGCGTCGATCGGAGTTCCATATCCTAAGTTATGGGCAAAAGACCGAAAGGGGTCCGGAAGTGGGGGTTTCGGGCCCTGGCCAACCTGGCCCGAGACCCCCCTGGGTCAGCCCAAACCGGGTCGACCCGACCCGGGTCCAGGTCGACCCAACCCGAGTCCGGGTCTCGCTCACTTGGGTGCGGCCCGGCCCGGCTGGCCCGGCCCGGTCTCCAGGCGGCTCGGCCGTAATGGCTGAGCGGGTACGCAAGGGGGGCGCCGCACCCTTGAATGAACCGCGGCCCCGTGTGGGGGCCGCTTCCTTCCAATGGACGCGGCAGAGCGCCGCGTCCCGCCTTCCTTGGTCCCGCGCGGTCGCGGGACCTGCGGCCTGCCGCCGTGGCTTCAACCGCGGCGGCCCTTCCCGGCGGCGCATCGGGCACCGCCACCTCCTAGCGGCCGGCGGAGTGCTCCGCGGACCACCGGACGAGCTCTGGTGGTCGGATTTGCCTGTCGTCTTCACCAACGGCCCTCTTGGGACCCGTCCTTCACTGCGAGGACCTCACAACGCCCGTGCAGCCTGCTTCATTGTCGCCCGCCAATCCCCACACCAAGAACGAAGAGACGGTGGGTTCGGAATTGTTTGTTGGTCCGCACCCAACGTGTTAGCGGTTTAAAAAGGCTTCCGACGAATTTAAACACATGTCATCGATATAAATCACATAGATTTTATTGAACCAAAACCCCTACCTCAAGCGTCTTCGAGCGAGGGTTCGTCGCGGAATTGCACATCGTGGAAGAAGGCATCGCGGAAGGGGGATCGTCGCATCGCGGAGAAAGGATTCGCCGGCGTCACGTCGCCGATCTCTGAGGATCCAGCATTCTTGTCGACCTTCGTCGGAGGTCGGCGTTCTTCGCATTCGTCGTGTTCTCCGTGTTCTTCGCGTTCTTCGCGTTCTTCGTCGAGGATGAAGAAGTTCAAGAACCTGGGTGAATTCTCCCTAGCCTCTTAACACAACAAGACTAACTAAATAAAATAAGTGGTGTCTTATTTTATTTACACAAAAACCAACGCTTGAAATTCAAAAAGAAAAGAAATGATCAATTAACTGAGGAGTTTAAAACCGCCCAATTAATGAGGTGTTTAATATCTAGTTTAAACGCAAGAGTTGACTTCCAATTAGTAGGGGGTGCAGGTGCGTTACTTAAGAAGAAAAGAAACGGTGGGGATCGTGTGGGCCCCACCTCACAAATATCCTACCAAGTGGGTAGGATATTTTGGGTCCCACATTAACCCCCTTAACTTAGGTTAAACAACTTAAAATAAAATAAATGTTGCGAGCAATTTATTTTATTCATTTACATAACCTGAAAATTTACAAACCACACCCGAGCAAACGCAACTCCGGAAAAGGTGTTTCTAAGAAATTACCGGTGTTGTGATTCCATCGGGGCCCTCGTAATTCGATTCCTAGAACCAGTTCAAAAGTTAGAAAAACTCGCTCGTCTGTTCATTGAACGTACCCGAGCCAAACTTCAGAAAATGATTTCGGGCACACCAGGCCTCGAAATCAGGTGCCATCAGAAACTGCGCTCTTGTAAAATTCCAAATAAAATTAAGAAAAAAAATTCCTTGAATTTTTACGGGTCTTTACATTACTCCCACCTTAGGGATTTACATCCCCGTAAAGATACATCATAAACTAGGGAAACAAATGTGGGTACTGAGCACGCATCTGAGCCTCCCACTCCCAAGTGCTCTCCTAGAGGTTCTCGTGCTGCCATATGATGCGCACTAGAGGAATCGATCGTCCACATAGGACCCGCTCTTGTTGATCCTTGATCTCCACCGGGACCTCTGCAAAAGTCACCACATCATCAATGTCCAGCTCCCCATGGTCAATGATATGCATCGGGTCGTGCACGTATCTCCTCAGCTAAGATTCGTGGAAGACGTCGTGAACCTGGTGCAACTGAGGTGGTGGAGCTAGGAGATAAGCCACCTCGCCAATCCTGCTGAGGACCTGGAATGGTCCGATGAAGTGTGGAGACAACTTGTCGTCTCAGCCAAATATCCACAATCCACGTCGAGGTGAGACCCGTAAGAAGACGTGGTCACCATCCTCGAACTCTAGAGGCCTCCGCCTCCTGTCAGCATAAGACTTCTGCCGGCTCTGAGCTATCCTCATCCGCTCCTGGATGACCTGGACCTTCTCGGTCGTGGCCTGGACCATCTATGATCCCACAAGTACTGACTCCCCAGGGTCTGTCCAGCACAGTGGTGATCTGTAAGGTCGGCCGTACAACACCTCGTAAGGTGTCATCCCGATGGTGGAGTGGTAGTTGTTGTTGTACACGAACTCCACCAAGGGTAAGTGGTCCTCCCAACTGCGACCAAAGTCGAGGACACATGCACGGAGCATATCCTCGAGAGTCTGAATGGTCTTCTCCATCTGACCATCTGTCTGAGGGTGAAAGGCTCTATTCAGACGTAGCTGCATCCCGAATGCCTCCTGCAACCCCTTCCAAAGCCGGGAAGAAAAGAGAGCATCTCGATCGGAGATGATAGATGATGGCACACCGTGAAGCCGTACAATCTCCTGAACGTAGAGGTGTCCCAAGCTCTCCACTGAGCCATGCTCTCTGATGGGTAATAAGTTAGCCGACTTGGTGAGTCGGTCAACAATCACCCATATGGAGTCGTGACCTCTGAAGTGTGTGGAAGTCCAGTCACGAAGTCCATAGATATCCCATCCCACTTCCACTTCGAGACCTCCAAGGGTTGTACCATGACTGCTGGTACCTGGTGCTCTGCCTTCACCTGCTGGCAGGTGAGGCATCGAGAAATGAACTATGCCACAACCCTCTTCATACCCGGTCACCAGTGCTGTCGTCTGAGATCCTGGTATTTCTTCGCCACTCCAGGATGTACCGCCAAAGGGGAAGTGTGAAACTCTCTCAGCACCTCCTCCCGTAAAGCAACTGGTACCAAGGTACGTCCTCTGAAAAGGAAATTGTGCTCTCCTCCCACGGAGAATCCATCAGGTGCCTGTCCTGAGGATACCTGCGCATGCCACATCTCACAGTCAGCTTCCGCATGTTGTGCCTCTCTGACCCACTACAGTAGTGGAGGAGTGATTGTGAGTGACTGAAGGAAGGCTGCTCCATCTCTATCCACGAAGGATATCTGCAAAGTGGCTAGCTGCTCTGTCGCCTCCCCAAGTAGCTGAATGCCCGTCCTCCTGCTGAGAGCATCGGCTACCACATTCCCCTTTCCAGGAGTATAGACTATCTCAAAGTCATAGTCCTAGACGAACTCGAGTCATCGCCATTCTCTCAGGTTCAGGTCCTTCTGAGAGAAGATGTACCCGAGACTCTGATGGTCAGAATAGACTGTAAAGCGCTCGCCCATCAGATAGTGTCACCACATCTTCAAGGCAAAGACCACTGATACTAACTCTAGGTCATGGTTAGCGTAGTTCTGCCCATGCTGCCTCAACTAACATGATCCATAAGCGATCACAGCCCGCTCCTGCATCAGGACACATCCGAGTCTGATCCCTGATGCATCGTAGTAAACTACATACCCAAATCCCTCTTCTGATAGCCTCAAGATAGGCGTGCTGGTCAATCTCTGTCTCAGCTCTTGGAAGCTCTGCTGACATCTGTCTGACCACACAAAGGGTTTCCCCTTCTTCATCAAAGCTAAGAGTGGTGCCGCAACTCTGGAGAAGTCTGGCACAAATCTTCGATAGTACCCAGCTAGTCCCAAGAAACTTTTCACCTACGTCACGCTCCTGGGTGGCTCCCAAGCTAGCACTGCCTCGATCTTCACAGGATCCACTGCAACTCCCACCTCAGAGATGACATGTCCCAAGAAGTGGACCTCACGTATCCAAAACTGACACTTTGAGAGCTTACCATAAAGCTGGTGCTCTCGGAGTGTGTCCAGTACAACCCGCAAGTGGTAGGCATGCTCTTCTTCAGTGGTCAAGTATATAAAAATGTCCTCGATGAAGACCACGACAAATCGATCGAGGTATGGCTGAAAGATCATGTTCATGAGTCCCATAAACACTCCTGGAGCATTGGTCACACCGAAGGGCATAAACAATAACTCATAGTGGCCATACCGACATCTGAAGGCCGTCTTCTACACGTCCTCGTCCCGAACTCTGAGCTGATGATAGCCTGACCTGAGGTCTATCTTCGAGAACCACCATTCTCCCATGAGCTGATCGAAGAGGTAATCAATCCTCAGTAGCGGATACTTGTTCCTCACTGTCACCTGGTTCAGGCGATGATAGTTGACACAAAGTTGCAAGCTCCCATCCGCCTTCTTGGCGAACAATATCGGGGAAGCCCAGGGTGAAACACTGGGTCAGATGAAACCCTTGCCCTACAAGTCCTCCAACTGTACCGGTAGCTCTCAAAGCTCAGCGGGGGCCATCCGATATGCTAGAGTGTATATTGGGGCTGTCCCGGGGTATAGGTAAATATAAAAGTCTACCTCTATGTGAGGAGGTAGTCCTAGAACATCATTGGGGAAAACGTCCGCATACTGATCCACCACTGCAGGAAAACCAGGACTCCGCACATCAACTGCTCCTAGGATGAGGCTAGCCAACTGATGAGTGATGGGATGTCCTCTCCTCTGCGTGAGTCCATCATGTGCTGCGAAGGCTCCCTTCTAGCCGGTGAAGGTGAACCTGCTCCCGTCGGTGCGTACACATCGCACCTTGCGCCTAATATAGTCAATCTGAGCATGGACTGTAGATAAACAATCCATGCCCAAGATGATGTCATAAGGCCTCGACGCCGCTACAAGAAGATCCCAGCCGAAGCTCTTGCCTCCTAGAGTAAGCTCACACTGCCGACACTAGTGCGTAATCGTCAATTTTGCTCCCGTAGGAGTCTCTAGCTGTAAGGATCGAGCCAACGGCTCCGTTGGAATCTCCAAGCTCCGAACAAGGGCAGAGGATATGAAATAATGACTCGCTCCTATGTCTATAAGAACTGCAGAAAGGGTGGAATAGACACAGATAGTACCTCAAATAATCTCGGGCACGCCGTGGTCGTAGGCCTCCGCTGCCTGGAGTTGTGCCTGTCTATGCCCGCCAGCTCCCTGTAGTCGGGGTGGACCTCCTGGTGGTGGTGGTGGTAGAGCCTCAAAGCGTCTCCCACCACCTGCTACTTGTCCAGCTCCTCTGCCTCGTCCGCCTGCTCCCTGCGGACCGCCACGGTCGACCCTCTGCCTGGGTGGCCCCTCAACCGTCTGCTGCTCCTCGGAATGGCGGTTCGGGCAGTCAGGAGCCAAGTGGCCCTGCCCGCCGCAAGTGTAGCACTGTTTGCCTCTCGAAAGAATGGATCCACGCTGTGTGCCCCACACTACTGAGACAGTGTCCTGAGATCATCCGCCTGAGGGTCTGGTCTTCCTGGACCCATGAGTCATCCGTCGACTGTCTGCTGTAGAAGACTCTGCTACGTGCCGCCCTGCGGTAGGTCTCACTGCTGAAGTAGGCTCGGCAAGGAAGCTCTAGATCAGAAGGGCTCGCTCCAGTACCCCTACCTGTTTCAGAAAGCTGAGGGAGATCAGTGATTCCCTGATCTCATGCCTCAATCCATTCTTGAAGGTCCAGGCCCGAAAGAATGGGTCTCGTACCATGTCCGTCAAATAGCGCGAGAGGTTGGTAAATCTCGCCGAGTACTGGGCGAAGGTCAAGCTGCCCTGCCACAGTTGTAGAAGCTCCTGGATGCACACCACATGGAGGGTGGCTGGGACAAACTCCGAGCGGAAGAGGCTCTCAAAGTCCGTCCATAGAAGAGATGTCTCATCGTGCACCTGGAGAATCAAGATCCACCATCTTCCTGCTGCCGCGTGCAGGAGGCTCGCTGCGAGGATCAACATGAGGTCTGCTGGTGTCCTCACTAACCTGAAAACTCATACCACTGCCTCCAGTCAATCCTCTGCTTCCTGGGGGTCCATCTCCCCGCAGGACCTGGGCGGTCGCTGACGCTAGAACTCATGTAGTTCACTAAGGCGATGTGCATCGTCAGCGGCTGGGGCTGGTAGCATCGGTGGCTTGGCGGGTAGAGGTACCATCGGTGCCTCTACTGTCAAAGGGCCCTTTACCGAGGTATCATCGCTCGTTGGGCTGTCGTCACACACAACTCTCAGAACCCTAGCTGGCTGCCATCATGGGGCCATCCTGAAAAGGAAACAGGTGCGCCACAGTCAAACAGTATACCTGGTGAGCTGACACAAAGTAATCACAAAGAAAACTTGAAACACACATGCAATCAATGTTTTCGTGCCTTAAGTCGGAAATCAGAAGTCAGAGTCCTGGTGTATGGATACGTCGGCCACCGCACCAACACTGGACTCCATGGACTGATAACCACACTCAATAACCTTAACACTATTGCTTCACATAGAAAAAGATCAGAGTCCTGAGTTATGCGGCAGAACCGAACTCCTCTGATACCAATTTGTCACGACCTGTCCTCGAGGCCCGTGTCGTGACTACCCCAAGCCCGCCTTAAATAGGCCAGGGGCTGGCGACTAGCACCAAGGTGTAATTCCTGATAAAAAGTGAAGGCATTGCTTTTTTAAAGTAAACAAACACCACAGAGCAAGCAAGTAGAAGTAATCACTAAGTAAAAACTGGGTATAACAGTATGTGAGGAAAAGTAAGTGGGCTAGAATACAAACCCAAACTGAAAGTAAAGTACAACTGGAAAGGGAAAGCAGCAACTGAAAGTAAAGTCGCAGCGTCGAGCTGTCCACTGGAAGTCCCACCTGAAGGGTGGGTACAGATAGCCTCCACAGCTCCTCGGGTCCAGCTGTCCACTCCGAGTACGCCCCGCCTAGTGGACCACCTCCAGGTACCGTCCTGCTCTGCAAGCCTCAACCACGATCAGCGCTATCCGTCATCTGCAACCAACACAACGTAGTGCGGGCATGGCCCGTGCAGGGGTGAGTATAAGCTACTCAGTAGGGACCCCGAGACCCCCGAAGATCTCCCAGAATCCACAAAGAATAATCCACAAAGGAAAGATATAATCACGAAGTAACATCTGAAACTACTTAGGTATATGACCATACATATACCTAAGTCATCAATTTCTAGTTCAGCTCCAAAATCCGATCCCAAATTCGATCACGTCCACACAGGATAGCACAACACAATCCACATAGGAAAGCAATCCAAGATTCAGCTCACACAGGTATACTTTTTCATATAACGATAGAGATGATCAGATATAGCCACTAATTCATCTAATCCATCAGACCCACAAAGGATCGATAGGTACTGACCCCCACAATGACCCACAAAGGGTCTGACCCACACAGGATCGATAGGTAACTAACCCCCGCAATGACCCACACAGGATCAGACCCACACAGGATCTGTAGGCGCTGGCCCACACAGGACCGTTGAGCGCTGACCCACACAGGATTTGACCCACACAGGATCGGTAGCACTGATCCACGCAGGATCGCTGAGTGTTGAAGTCGTTGTCGTCGAATCCACGGAGGTTTTCTGCACAGTTGTCGTCATCGTCGCAGTCGCAGCCAGCTCTAGGGTTCCCGCACATAGCAAGCTCGTTCGGGAGGGTCCTCTCCAGGAGCCGAGGGTCTGATACATCAACTGACACGTAGTCCAAAGTTGATGTATCCAAAAGTTTCGTATCATCAACAGGAACTCAACGTCACAGACGACGCATCAATCGAACGCCCGGTCTGAGAGTTATTGACTTTTTTGTCCCAGGGGCCCAGTTGGTTTTTAAGTCAAAACCAACCTAACCATACTCCAACTGCATCCAAACCTCGAGCGGAGTAAGCCAAAAGGTCTGTCTCACTAAGAGGAATCCATCAAAGTCGGCGGCCCGTCAATCGGACGTCCGGAGCTCAAGTTATGAGCATTTACGCTCCGAGGGCCCGGTTGGTTTCGTGTACGAACTAACCCGGCCGAACCCAAAGTACTCTGAAACCTTGATTGTATTATTTCGAAACGAACGCCTCGATCCAAGGATCGCATCTCCACTGACGGTACGTCGATCGGAGTTCTGCAGCCTAAGTTATAGGCAAAAGACAAAAAGGGGTCCGGAAGTGGGGGTTTCGGGCCCGGGCCGACCCAGCCCGAGACCCCCCTGGGTCGGCCCGAACCGGGTCAACTTGACCCGGTTCTGGGTCCGGCCCACTTGGACGTGGCCTGGCCCAGCTGGCGCAGCCCAGTCGCCAGGCGGGTCGACTGTAACGGCCGAGCGGGTGCACGAGGGGGGGGGGGGCGCCCCCTTGAATGAACAACGGCCCCACGTGGGGGCCGTTCCTACCAACGGACGCAGCTGAGCACCGCGTCCCACCTTCCTCGGTCCCGCATGGTCACAGGGCATGCGGCCTGCCACCACGGCTGAAGTTGTGGCGGCCCTTCCCGGCGGCGCGCTGGGCGCCGCCGCCTCCTGGCGGCCGGTCAGTGTCGGCGCGCCGGTGGAGTGCTCCGCGGACCACCGGACGAGCTCCGGTGGTCGGATTTCCCTGCCATCTTCACCAATGGCCCTCCCGAGACCCATCCATCATTTTGAGGACCTCACAATGCCCGTGCGGCTTGCTTCATCGTCGCCCGCCAATCCGCACACCAAGAACGAAGAGACGGTGGGTTCGAACTTGTTCGTTGGTCCGCACCCACCGCGTTAGCAGTTTAAAAAGGATTTTGAAGAATTTAAACACATGTCATCGATATAAATCACACAGATTTTATTTAACCAAAACCCCTACCACAGTCTTCGTCGAGCGAGGGTTCGTCGCGGAATTTCACATTGCGGAAGAAGGCGTCGCGGAAGGGGGATTGTCGCGTCGCGGAGAAATGATTCTTCGGCGTCGCGTCTCCGATCTCCGAGGATCCGACGTTCTTGTCGACCTTCGTCGGAGGCCGGCGTTCTTCGTGTTCTTCACGTTCTCCGCGTTCTTCATCGAGTATGAAGAACTTCAAGAACCTGGGAGAATTCTTTCTAGCCTCTTAACACAACAAGACCAACTAAATAAAATAAGTGGTGTCTTATTTTATTTACACACAAACCAACGCTTGAAATTCAAAAAGAAAATAAATGAACAATTAATTGAGGAGTTTCAAACCGCCGAATTAATGAGGCATTTAATATCCATATTAAACTCAAGAGTTGACTTCCAATTAGTAGGGGGTGCGGGTGCGTTACTTAAGAAGAAAAGAAACGGTGGGGCTCGTGTGGGCCCCACCTCACAAATATCCTACCAAGTGGGAAGGATATTGTGGGTCCCACATTAACCCCCTTAACTTCGGTTAAACAACTTAAAATAAAATAAATGGTGCGAGCAATTTATTTTATTCATTTACATAACCCGAAAATTTAAAAACCACACCCGAGCAAACACAACTCCGGAAAAGGTGTTTCTAAGCAATTACCGGCACTACGATTTCATCGGTGCCCTCGGAATTTGATTTTGAGCACCGGTTCAAATGTTAGAAAAACCCGCTCGTTCATTCACTGAACGTACCCGATCCAAACTTCGAAAAATGATTCTGGGCACACCGGGCCTCAGACTCAGGTGCCATCAGAAACTGCGCTCTTGTAAAATTCAAAGAAAATTAAGAAAAAAATATTTCCTTGAATTTTTACGGGTCTTTACAACATTGGGTAAATCCTTATATCTCATGATATTTTTTAAGGGATTAAGGATTCAACCTAATCCACCATGGGACTTTTTCCATTATATTTATGGTAATGGAGAGTAAGCACAATACATGATGGGAATTTTTATACTTTATGATCATGGTCTTGGGATTGACCTTTGACTTATGTTTATGATATCATGTCTTATGTTATTTCCACATATTCTATTATTCTATGATCTTATGGTGTCTTTTAATTATTCTATGTTTCTATGCTTACGATCGTATTTTTTATGATATCATGTTGTGCCACTTGACTCTCATGTTATGATTAATTTCCATGTTTATTCCTTTAGTGGTCTTTCTAGATCACATTTTCCTTATGTACCTTCCTTAGTATTTCTTATGAAGTTTTAGAAAATTCAGAGAATTTAGGAACACTATGTGTATTTTTAAATAAGTATGATGTTTTTATGTTTAATATTTTTTATTTGTATGTGTAAACTTCTTAATAAAAAAGGACTCTCAATCATAAGATTGTATTTTTTATAGATATATTAAAAAAATTATGAAATAAAGTGTTTCTAAGGCTTGATTCACTACAACTTAAGAATGGAAAACTTTTACCCTGGTAAATGTTTATGGGTTGGTTCCATACACCAGATACTCTCCCATGGATTTGTCTCTCATGTAGGTCAATTAGGCTATATAGAATTTGTTGCACTAAGAAGTTTAAGGTTGTGCAGTGTGGACCATTTATCATGAAGTTTAATGTCATGTGATAAAAAATTGGGTGGAGTGTAGTTTATATTAATATGATTATGACTTTTATATAAGGTTATTTATATAGATTTTGGATCATGTAAAAAATAAAATGGATTATCCTTAGTGATGGACCAGTGAATGAAAATTTGATAATAATGAGTGGTCCTAAACATCAGGATGAAGCTGGGGTTTATTGGAATCTATGTTTGGGTCCAAAATATATTATTTTAATTTCATTATATATTCTATAATAACATGAATCAATCCACATATAGTTATTATAAATTCATAGTATAGGGGGACATTGTAGGAAACCATACATGAATGGAAATCCACATACTAGGTTGAAGAAGGGTTGAAATTTTTGAGACTTTCAGCTGGGCCTACGATAAGATATGTAGGCATCAATGTATGTCCTATGTTAATAATACTAAATCCATCCATAATTCATAGATATGGAATCATTTTTTACATATATAAATCATTTATAAGATATTAAGGGTGAGATTTATAGGTTCCCTAGTGAGAAAAATATGAAAAACTGATGTAAATTAGGGAAGGCCTCATCACTAGAGTAGAAAGTGGTATGGAAATAGAATTTATTATTGGTCCAAGGATAGGAGTCTCTAGCATCACTGTGTTTCATGTGATGCAAGGAATCAATCCATGGATTTTTTTGATAAAGATATGTTATCCTAGTATAGAGTTTGTTATGAAAAGAATTAGTATGAATAGAGAGACCATACACTGCAAGGTGATTAGATATTGATTTAATTTGTGGTCAAATATATGATAGTAGATATTGGTGTCACTACATATCCTGGGTTAGTATGAATCAAGCTATATATAATTTTAATATCTATGAAAACATTATTCTGGTCATAATCTAAGTGAATCCTGAGACAAACATAGGTAATGTGACATCATAACATCTTTGAAGGAAAATATCTCTAAAATTGGGTGAAATCTTGCACAAGGGGTAATTTTATATAATGTAGATCAAGATCTTATTAATGGTATGATTTCTCAACTTAGGGTTAAATAAGGTAGACTTCTCTAAGTAGTTTACTGTATTATATGATTTACTATACCAAATAGTTTAAATCCATGGGGGTGGACTATATATTATGCGGTTTAACTTCAAGTGATGAGTACTTTGTATTATATACCCTATTTTTTCAATGAAGTGTTTTATCATATAGTTTTATATCATGAGACATGGATTTTTCTTAGTAGTTAAGTGACATGCATAATGCACTTGATGTGAAATATAGTTTAGCATTATATATCTTGGAAAAAATTCTCCATGAATTAAAGTCTTGAATCTATGACTACTAACCAAATGTGAAGTTATGTAAAATACTTCTGGATAAACCATGCATTTTTATTAGGTTTGATATGCTCTCCATACATTGTAACTAATAAATAAGAACATTTAAAGTATAACTTGTGTCTATAATAAGGCATTTTTCCATTTTGGTTTTGATTTTGGAGGATTCTAACTAGTTATCATGGGATTTCTCAGAGTCAACACTAATTCTCCTAGGATAAATGTGAAAAGGAAAAAATTATTATTGAATTCTTGTGTGACTCAATTATGATGGATCTCAAGGTTATATAGTGTGTGTAAGCTTTTCTCAATGAGTAAATCCAACTCAACAAGTCGGATCTTAGACTGTTCATCTTTAGATAACTAATTACAAATGAAAATGGGAAGTGATATCAGTTAAACCTCAATGGGAAGGACTACCTATATCTTGTACATAATAAAATATGGGGTTTCTTCAGTGTAAGTGTAGGTCATGGTGCAATAATCCCATAGAGCATAGAGGAACTTGTTCATCTAATATTTATTATCTTTATCCATCCTCTTCTAAATGATATTATAAATATTTTGTTTTGACTACTCTATCTATTTATTTTCTATTTCATGGTAATAGGATCAGTGTATAGACTGGATATTATATACTTGATACAACCTTTTTAACTCATAATTACAAAAAATGGTGTTGTTATCCTTCGTTATTATATAAGGGAGACCAAATATGGTGATGATATTCATCTTCTTGATGTTTTTGAAATTCATTTTTCTAACTTCCTTAAGAGATATATCCTTAGACCACTTTGATAATAAACTGGTGACAACAAGAATACATTTAAACTTCTAGTATGTGGATGGAGTATGTGGCCTCATGACATCTATTCATCGTATATAAAATATACAAGATAATTTGGTTATATGTGGAAATTCTGAGGCTTGATGAATTAATTTATCAGGTATCTAGAAAGTGTGGTATTTCTCTGTAAACCCCATATAGTAACGCATCATCAATGGAATTCAGTATCAAAGTATCTTGATTTAATGGGGGGGCTTGGCTCCTGAATGATTATTACCATAGGCACTAACATGAGATTCTTTTATAATATGGAGATTTTATCCTCCCGAAATGAACCTGAGTAGGATTCCATCAAATACTATCCTATAGAGAACATTTTGTGAATCCATACCATCATAAAGGATAAAATTTTCCACCTACCATCTAATTTATTACTTCATATCTTGATATGGTCAGATAATTACTCTTGTGAGATAATCTTTTGTAAGGGACATCCATCCATCTATGGTACCAATGGGTGAGGATAATGGTTCTCCTTGATTAGGTGTGTTATAAACTTTATTGATCTCTTTCTTTTCATTATTCAAAAATGGTGATACCACCCTGTAATGTGCGATGTGAATGACCATCTCATCCTAATCTAGATTGACCAGGGTTATAGAGAAATCAGAAAATGTATCTTTTTCATCAATATTTGAACATGTAATTTGAGACAATGTTCGATAATAGGGTATTTCATCAATCACACACATGAAAAATCAAGAAAGGGGATGAATTCTTCCCTCCTAATGGAATAATATCCATTGATATACATGATTACCAACCTTAAGTCATCACTGATGTTTAGTCTATATAATGTTTATTATAGGTCCAATCTCAAGCCTATGATGAGGTCTTGGTATATTTCCTTATTTATAAATCCTTCTAGTTTTAAAAATAAATATCAAAGAATTTATTTTTCTAGAGAAATGAGTACAGTCCCTAAGCATCCTGATTCTTCTTCAGGTTTTTCATCCTTATATCTATTTAGATCCTACAAACACCATCAAAGGATGTCTCCCACGCTCAATGAATTTCATATATAGAGAACACTTCTTCATCAAGGAGTTCTATGTTCAATAGTGACTTATCTAGGATAGGTTGATTTGATATGAAATATGTTAATTCCTTCCATTTGACTATTTTTAAGACATGAAATCAATTTCAAAATACTATATAATATCCTCCTACCATTATAGATTCCCAAATAATATCTGCTGAGTAATGATATATTTTAGTGGGTTTATATGAGAGACCAAGCAGACCTCATGGTGCTAAAAATAGTTTCTCAACAGATGCACTCTAAATAATAGTACAAGAAACCAACATTTTAATTGATTATTATTATTTCCTAAATACATATTCATAAAGGTGAGGAATTAGAAACCAACATTTTAATTTGTTATTTTCTCCATGATCATGAATATACAAACATCCTTCAAGAAATACCTATTGATATCCTTATAGTTAATCCAAACGATAATATACCAACTATTTTTTTGATGGGGATGGTATTAAAAACTCATTTTAGTTATTGTAATTCTTGAATGAATGTATATTTGATGGTCTATTCAAGTTAAGATTCCACCTTGGAAACATGGGTTGGATAAATTATGCTTGTTATATTTTTTAATAATTATGGGCATATGGAAGACTCAAGTGATGGGTATCCACATTGAGATACAATCCAAGAATCTTGGTGGGGTTACATTCAAATATAACCCAATTCTATTTCAAGAAATAGATTTATTTATCCTACTCTACTTGGTTTTTGGCATCACATATCAATATGGGCCATGGATATTCCTCGAAATCTAGATTCACTTGTCAGATTTCAGCAATGAAGGTGGAGAAACTATCCACAGATGATAAAGGGAAACCTCTAAGATATTATCCTTCCTCTATTACTACCTCATCGTTATTGGGGTAAAATATGGATGGTAATACTAATATATGGGAGATGATGTGATGTAATTTTTATCTCTATTGGAATGAAATTCATCCTCCAAATGTTCATTATCATCTAGTGAAACTGATACCATCAGAATGAGAGAAAGGTTCCTAACCCCCATGATTTTATTCTTCTTCATGGATTAATATCAAGTTGATAAATGTTTCTCAATAGTGTTGGATAAAAATCTGTTAAACGTATATAGCCTAAAATATGTTCAGGTGCTAAGTTGATATGCATGGGTCATACATTAGTCTTTTCATTACTTGATGGTTGTTTCTCCATGAGGACTTCCACCTGATCAGAATATGATATGAAAGTTTTTAGATTCTTTGGTTTATTTTTTATTAGAACCCATATGATCCAAAGACTATCCATATTTGGAGTTTCTTAATTGATTTAATTACTGGTAAACATAAATTATTTTTTAAGTTATCTTAATAGGTTGATATGATCAATTTAGAATCCATTTGGGTAACAATTTAAATCAAATTATCTACCATTGATTGTTTCCCATACCTTTTTTAGAACCTTAAATTTATATACTAACATTTTATAGCCTCGGAAGAGAAATTATCACCATACAGTACCATTAATTGTCCATTAATTGAATATTTGAGGCACTAATGGTATTATGAAGGCATTTTTACACACATTTTATTCCACAGCCATCTTAGTAAGATGTTGAAGGTTTTATCTTAATGAAATACCATGAATTCAAAATTAGAAATGATCTCTCTAACTTAGGCTCTGATTTTGATTTTCTCAAGTGGGTTCTTCTCACTTTTTTCATACACCTAGATGTTTAATTTGGGAAGGGGACAAGTTGGTTTTTCTATATCCTAAGTGGTGAATTATTCAAATTAGTATGATTTTAATCCCATAACAATTATTAATTAAATAATGAAAATTTTCCATATCATTTATCTTTTTAGATTTATAAAATGGTCTAATGTTCCCATGTATGGTAGCTTCTTGTCTTGTTCTATAAAATAAAATTGCCAAATGAAACTCAATAGAATCAGCCTCTTCAAGATATGTATTAGCTACAATACTTTACTATTAATATCTTGAGGGAATAATAGGGCTTCAATGAGGGATCCCCTAAGTTTTATAGAGAGATAAAGGGTAACTAAGATGGAAATACTATCCTTAATGATAGTAAAATACTTTAATATTTCAAAATTCAATACCAAGGGAATATACTTCTTATCTTGAGGCTATTCCTCGGCTTAGGGTTTTAATATTTATGTTGAATATATCAATTGTTCCTTATCTTAACTAGAATTAGGGGGAATCTTTATAGTTCTTGGGTTGAGCTGACCTAGCCTTTCCACATATTGATGTTGAATTGAAAACTTTGTATCTACAAATGATTCTTTTCATATGATAGGACTCTAATGAGACTTAGATGATTTAGAATCATATTGTTTTTCCTATTAATCTTATTTTAGTTCTTGTCTTCAAGTTTTTATGGAAAATGTGGCCTTAAAATAAACAGTTCGTAAGCATCGAGGTCTATTTTTACCTTAACTTCCATGAACACTTCAGCCTCTATAACCCCTTTCTCTATTATGGAAGTAAAACTGAATTTCATATGTGTTATCTTCATTGGTGAATGGGTCATTCAAGTGGATGAAATTAAATAATTTGTATTGTGATTATTCATCTTATCAAGATGAAGTTTGATGGGTTGGTTCCCATAGTATCATTTGGCGGGATGGGGTACATATTCTTGTAGATTGATTTTGGAATTAACAAAGTATCTTCCACATGTACCTTTTTTAAATGATGATTTTTTCATCTTTTGGAGGGTTGTGATTATGAGTATGAAATATATAAATTCACTAAGGGAGATAGGGTCACAATAGATTGAATCAATTTTACATTGATTATAGTATGCACTCTTCAGCCCAATTTTCTAATCAATCAATCATTTAATTTCTACAAATAGTTCTCTAGAACTTCTTGTTATTATCCATCTTCTTCTGGTGGAGTGGTAGAAATGTTATCCACCTTTTTTAAGGGTTTTCCCAAATTTACTTGTCCTTATTCAATAATCTTTACCAATAAATCCTTGAATAGAAAGAATCCTTGGATATTTTTTTCTATCATCTGATGGAAGGTTTAGTAAATAATAAATTCCATTACTCAGAATTTATTAGGTTTCCTAATCTGTATAAATCTTATTAGGTTTTTTTCATGGTAGCAACAAAATATCGAATAACTTTCTCTCTTTATAATGAATATGTATTATTATTCTAACCCTTATACTTTTGATGATTTTTCTCTTCCTTTCCCACTTGATGAGTACATTGTTACTATTATAGTCATTCAAGGGGAGGAACCATGTGATATTATGTGATTGGGAACTTGATCTAGTGTTGATACTTTCTTGAGTGTGATAGTTATAAATTCCACTCTACCAAATTTATACCCTCGAGTTATCATTATCGGCTGATATTTTTCTTCTGAGCATCATATTTCACTCTCCAACCATTGTGAAACCACTTCAAAATCTATAAAACCCCTGGTATATTTCAACTAAATTTGAAATTTTTTCATGTCATCTTAGTGATTCTATTTAAAAATATCAATTAGCTACTCTTGTGTGGGTTTCATGTAAAGGGGATAGGTCAATCCTTTCCACCTAAAGATGAAGTCAGATACCCTATAATATTCATATTGTCTTCCGTTTGAGAGGTTAAGGATAGTTATATTATCTAGTGTTGAATAATACAATAAAGGAACTACCATAAAAAATATTCAAATTTGGTAATGGATCTTATTGGTATAATTTTATAACATAAGAATGTTATTCCTTCTAAGGTATGGATAAAGAAACAAATTTTGACTAGCTCTTTTTGTTTAGATATTCCCATCATGGGACCACATCAAGAAAATAATTGCATGAGATGCTACTATAGTTCCCCAATGCTATTTAAGATAACAAAGGTTAGATTCCAAAAGTTGTGAAGAGGAGTAATTTCAACTAAATATGGATATTTCATTCTCTCTGGCTGCACTAGCATGCATCTCCCCTCTATAGATTCCATTTGAGAAAAAAAGGACTCGATGGAGCTAAATAGTTCTAGTGGTAATGTCTCATGGACCGATACCCTAGTGGAAGTAGCAGGAAGATCCATATATAGTTGACTCACTGATGTTAGCTTCCAATATCATGTTTGAGAAAAAATGTGGTATATTTATTAGAATGGTTCATCTATTTCCCTAGTTCAGGAAAGTGATGATAATATTCATCCTTTGGGTTTAAAAAAATTTCTAGACCCAAATATAGATGGGTTGCTATAAAATTCTCTTATTATTTGAGTGAATTCTTATTGAGTATGCACTAAAAGAGAAATATAGACCTCTGTCTAGGAGTTTTACTATTCTATAATAATTTCTCTGAGTAATTCAATGTTGATCCATCTCAATTTATCCAACTAGAATTCAAATTGAACCAAAATCTCATTGAAATAGATATTTTCAACCTGTTTGGGTGCTAAGTGGAATATATACATGTCTTTCCCTTTATCTTTTGTGGAAGATCACTGAGTAGGTAGTAGAGGGATATTCAGAATGGCTCCTGAATCATGATCCTCCCTTTTATATTAGTAGTGTACAACATATTCATTGAATATAGTGTTAAAAACATTTAGAATGAAAATCTACTCATCACATTTATCTATATAATCTTTAAACTTAATATTATCTGTGGGTTCGATGCTAACCATGATTACAATTATAAAGTTTCTAGAGGTATTCATCTATTCATTGGAGTTATAGTGGGATTCATCAACTCTTGGATATCCATCATTGGAAAAGTCATAATCCACCTTGATGTTTTTCTTTTCAAAAGGATTCTCTAGTTCATAATTCCTTTGAGTATTCATTATACCTCCTTTATAGATAGTGATTCTAAATAAGTATATACTATTTTTTATCGAATGTGCATCTAATGAAGGAGGTGGATCATGTGGTATAAGAAATTATGGGGATAGTTCTAGTGAATTGGATCCCAACCTAGAGATCTCCAGCTTCCTAGGAGGTATAGGAAGAGGTAATAATTCCCTCATCCCTATGAATTATGGTTGACTTGGATCTTTCACCATTAAATTTTTTCTATGATGTGGGTTTGATTATACCAGGGGTATTGGTGGTGGTAAAAATACCCACATCCCTATAGGCTAGGGTTAATCACATGATGATTCTAAGGAAGATACTACCATGGTATTTTTGACTTTTTAAACCTCTATTTGAGAAATATCTAGATACAGGACCATTATAGGGTGAGATATTCTTTATGTTTATGGATTCTCTTTAGTTTTAGGCTTCATTCACCCCAAATAGCATGCTTTTTTCACTTCTTGTAAGCTTGATGTAGGAATATTTTAATATATTTCTCAATTTGGGTATGCCTTTTATGGTCCTTTCAGGATGATGAGATTATATTGGATAGACCAACTATTATGTTCATAAATAGGTATTGATATTTAACATAAGTGATGAAATTATAGTTCATCCTTCTTAACAAACTAGGTTTCCCGGGGAGTAGAATGAAATGAAAAGCTCCATATCCACCCTATCATTAGTTGTGCACATTAGGTAGGGTATCCTCAGTAATCTATTAATTAAATATCATATTTTTATATAAAAATTTCTGATTAAATTATGTTTCTTCACCCACGTAGAGTTCTAGGCCACTGAAACAACATCCAAGTCAACTCAATAGCATAATTCACTCAATGTCTCAAGGTAAATGTGTGTACTTTCTATTATTACAGTTAATATAATATATAGACATAAATATTTTATCATATAGAGAAGGTATTCATTCTAATTTTACTAATTCTAAATATTCATTTCGAATAGATTCCATGGGCCATACCAAGATAGGTATATTTCCCTCTGCCAATCCCTTCCACATGACCACGGAGTTCCTCTCATCCCCTATGAGAGAATCCTCCATCTCATATGACCTTAGTGTCCATTTACTCATTAATTTTTCATGGTAAATAATTTAATTTTGGATCTACTCATTTTCATTAAAAGTCTAGTGATCTTATGGAGACAAAAATGGTGATCATCGCCTTAGACTATCCTTTATCTTGGATGAGATATCACCAGTCTATGATGTGGAACTTGGTGTATTTGGAATCTAACTCTCATGTACCTCTAAATATAAGGGAAACCTCATAATATTTTCAATATGAGGAGGACCATTAGTATAAGATGATATTTTATTATGGGGATGTTCTTCACAATGAGCACCATGAGAAGCACCTTCAGCATCGTCATCTTGCCTTCCACAGGGAGGACCTATATGGTTACCAACTAATAGGTTGGTAGGGTAAGGACCTACCTACTATTTTATCCTTATTATGTGGGAAATACATTTTCAAATTAAACCACGTGGATGACCTCCATGTTTTATATCATTTTTCATGAGTGGGACCTTTGTTAAAAATAATCTAGGGAGGAACTCTAGAGTTAATGAGTATTATACCGCAAGGAGGACCTTTGAATATATAATATATTTATCCTATTAATGAAGAGACATAAAATTTCTAGGAAAATTTTAAATATATTTAATGGCTACGGAAACATCAATATTGATTAGGGATGGGATATATTCTTGGACCTAGGATGTATGTTTCCTTTTGAGATACTTCCTTTTAGATTAACTCTATCAGGCGATCAGGGCCAGAACCTCAATCATGATTGGAATTGTTTAGTTTTGGAAATAAAATTTATGTGAAGAACCCTCCTAGAGACAACCTTATTATTTTCAAGATATGTCAATGAATCCCTTGGATGATTCCATGACCCATCCTCGGGGCCCGTGCCGTGACTACCCCAAGCCCGCCTCCCATAGGCCAGGGGCTGGAGACTATCACCAAGGTGTAAAACCCGACAAAAAGGGGAAGGAATTGCCTTTATAAAGTAAACAAACACCATAGAGTAAGCCAGCAGAAGTAAACACTAAGTAAAACTGGTTACAAAAGTGAGTGCGGAAAGTAAATGGGCCAAAATACAAACCCAACTGAAAGTAAAGTACAACTATAAAGAAAGTACAGCAACTGAAAGTAAAGTAGCAACGTCGAGCCATCCACTGGAAGTCCCACCTAAAGGGTGGGTACAGATAGCCACCTCATCTCCTCGGGTCTAGTCGTCCGCTCCGTGTACGTCCCGCCCAGTGGTCCACCTCCAGGTACCGACTACTCCACTAGCCTCTACCACGATCAGCGATGTCCGTCGTCTGCATCCAACACAACGTAGTGCAGGCATAGCCCGTGCAGGGGTGAGTATACGCTACTCAGTAGGGACCCCGAGACCCCTGAAGGTATCCTAGAATCCACAAAGGGTAATCCAAAAAGGAAAGATACAATCAAAAAGTAACATCCAACACTACTTAGGTATATGCCCATACATATACCTAAGTCATCAATCCTAGTTCGTCTCTAACATTCGGGCCCAAGTTCGATCACGTCCACATAGGATAGTACAACTCAATCCACACAGGAAATCACAACATAAACCACATAGGAAAGTAAGTCAATCATATCGAATTTAATGATTGAAAGTCAAGACTCATCTCACACAGGTATACTTCTTTGTAAGGTGATAGATATGATCAGATATAGCCACTAATTCATCTATGTTGGGACCCACGTAGGATACTAAACTAGCCAAGCTGCTGAACCCACAAAGGATTTCAGTGAAGTCTTCATTGCCGTCGAACCCACATAGGATTTTAGTATGGTCTTCATTGTTGCCGAACCCAAATAGGATTTCAGTGCAGTCTTCATCGCCATCGAACCCACATAGGATTTCAGTACGGTCGTCACAGTCGTAGCAAGCTCTAGGGTTCCCGCACACAGCATGCTCATTCCGGGAGGGTCTTCTCCACGAGCCAAGGGGTCGATACATCAACTGACACATAGTCCGGAGTTTATGTATCTCAAAGTTCCGTCTCGACAAGAGGAACTCAACGTTACAGAGGGCGCGTCAATCGGACGCCTCGTCTGAGAGTTATTGGCCTTTTCGTTCCAAGGGACCGATTGGTTTTTAAGTCAAAACCAACCCGACTACACTCCAACTATGTCTAAACATCAAGAGGAGTAAGCCAAAATGTCTGTCTCACTAAGAGGAATCCAACAAAGTCGACGACACGTCAATCGGACGTCCGGAGCTCAAGTTATAAGTGTTTCCGCTCTGAGGGCCCGATTGATTTCGTGTTAGAACCAACACGGCCATACACAATGTTTTCCGAAACCTTGAGTGTAATATACCCAAATGACCACCTCGATCCAAGGATCACATCGCAACTGATGGTGCGTCGATCGGAGGTCTGTAGCCCAAGATACGGGCGTTTGAACGAAACTGTCCGGAAATAGGGGGTTTTGGGCCCGAACCGACCCGGTCCGAGAGCCCCTGGGTCGGCCCGAACCGGGTCCGGGTCTGGCCCATTAGGGAACAGCCTGGCCCAGTGGGCGTGGCCCGACCCGAACCGGCCTGGCACGCGCACGCGGCCCGCGTGGCCAGCTCGGCCACGCCGAGCTGAGCGGAAGGGGGGCGCGTTCCCCCCCCTGTTTGAGTAACCGCGGCCCCCCACGTGGGTGGGGGGTGCTCCTTCTGCCAGCTAGGGGTTACGACCCCCGGCATCTTGGAAGTCAGTCGTCCTGGTCCAACCGGCTGGTGCTGCTACCGCGGGACCGCCAGGGTCCCACCCCTCCGAGTTGCTAGCGGTCGGCGGTTCCGGCCGCCTCGCCTTGCACCACCGCAGCCTTGTCCGACCGGCGCAGCGTGACGGCGCCGCGCCCCTCCGCCATGGCCCCGCTCCGGCCGCGGTGTCTTCTAGGTTCTCCAGCGCGGCGCGACGGCGCTGCTCCCCCTTCGCTGCGGCCCGACTCCGATCGTGGGTTCGTTCGGCCTCAACAACACCGCGCATCTTTTCCGCATTTCTCCAGGATTCCACATGGTGTTATTGCACCGTGCTGCCTTCTTTTGGACCGCAAAAACACAACAACAAAAGGGAAAGGAGAGTCGGCCGTGTTCGTGCGGTCCGACCTCCTCCCGATAAGTTGATATCAAGTGGCCCAAAAATAAAGACGAAGAACGGCAAAGGATATTTCACGAACAAAAATTAATTAACCCCTACCTCAAGCGTGTCGTCGATGAAGGTTTGTCACGGGAAAGAACGTCGCAGAAGAAGGCGTCGCGGAAAAAGGCGCCGCGGAGAAGAGAATCATCAGCGTCATGGTACACGGCGTCACGTCCTCGATCTCCGAGGGTTCAGCGTCCTTCATCACCCTTCATCGGAGGTCGGCGTTCTTCATCGGCGACAGTGCGTTCTTCGCGTTCTTCAAGGAGGAAGATGAGGATTCCAAGACTTGGGCTCTCCTCTTCAAATCCTTCTCGCACAACGCAACCACCTAATAAAATAAGGCTTTTCCTTATTTTATTTCTCATGACAACTGTTTTTTTTTTTTGAAATTCAAAATCAGATCACGATTTAATTATCGAGCCTTGACCAATTAATGAGGCATTTAATAATTAATTAAACGCGAGAGTTGACTTGGAATTTAAGAGGGGGTGCGGGTGAGTTACATAATTAAATGCACGTGGGAGGTAAAGGAAATAAAGGGGGTGGGGCTCATGTGGGCCCCACCTCACTAATATCCTACCTAGGAGTTAGGATATCAGTGGGTCCCACTCCAACCACCATGGTTAGGTTAACACTACTTAGAATAAAAATAAAATCTTTTGCACAATATTTTATTTTATTCTTTAGTTAACCCAATTAATTAATAACCTCACCTGAGCAAACGCAACTCCAGAAAAGGCGTTCTTAAGAAATTACCGGCGTTGTGATTCCATCGGTGCCCTCGGAATTCGATTCCGAGCACCGGTTCAAAAGTTAGGAAAACCCACTTGTTCGTTCACTAAACATACCTGATCCAAACTTTGGAAATTGATTCCGGGCACACCGGGTCTCGGAATCAGGTGCCTTTAGAAACTGCGTTCTTGTAAAATTCCAAAGAAAATTAAGAAAAAAATTTACTTGAATTTTACGGGTCTTTACAGATGAATTCCAAAATATACCATCTTACTCGCATGTGTTTTTAGGAATGGAGATATGGGATTGATTATAGTCTTTAATCACTATCAGAATATACCAACAGGCTTCCTAGGTGAGGAAATGAATGTGGTATTACTCTTCAAATGGTTCCACCCAGATTTTCTGAATATATTTATATGTGTGGGAAAGTATATAATCTTGAACATATATTGTTCATAGTACATGTTGTTAATATTTTCTAGTGTGTACTAGGATATAATCATATTTTCTATGTGAATATCCAAATATAGAATAAAATACTCTAGTGGAAGTAGGAATATGATTCTAATTCTGAGTGACTAATAGGATATTCAAGTGAAATTCAATAGTAGGAGAAGTGGTATGAGCCTATCCCTAAGACACTTTTGGGAGATGCTGGTGAAATTTGGTGGTGGGGGAAAGGGTATGAGCCTATCCCAAGGTGAATTGCGGGAGATTTTGGTGAAATTGGGTATGAATGGGGATATAATCCCACATTTATTTATAATTATTCTCAAGGATATATCAAACATACTCCTAAATAGAAGTGAGAATATCATCCCACTCCTAAGTAGCCTCCGGGATATACTAATGATCACCCGTTGATGGTTACTGAAATATTCCATCATTATTTATAAGAGTTAGTAGGAATAGGGATATAATCCAACTTATATTCTTAAATCACTTTATAAATATTCCTAAAGAATTCAAAATTAAGTATAGAAATATGGTCCTTCTTGAATGGATTCCACTGAGATACACTGATGAGTTTCAAGTGCATGGGTAGGGAAATAAGTCTAACCCTATACTGGCACAAGTATATGTTTCCAATCTTCTATGATAGATTTAGAGATATAGTTATATATGTGATTGACTTATAGGATAAGTAGGTGAACTCATGTAGTATAGGTGGGGATATTACCCTTCCCTTGAGTGACTATCGAGATATGTTGGTGAACTCTTATAGTGGGGTCGGGGTATGAGCCAATCCTTAAGTGAATTCCATGAGATGATGATGAAATATAAAAAGGAATGAGGATATAATCTCATATTTGGTCTTATTTATTCACTAGGATACATTCAAAATCCTCTTAAAATGGAGAGGGAATGTAGTTATTCTCTCAAGTATTTTTTAGGATATTCTGTAAATCTCCCTTTATATTGGAAGTAATGGGAACGACTGTCTAACCCCAAGTGGACATTGTAATATGTCAACGGGAGTCTTCTATCACCACTAGAATATTCTGGAATCTTTATAATGAATAATAAGGGATATTGGTCTTCTCTTTAGTTTTCACCAAAATAAGTTGATTGGATTATTCAGTAGGAATGGGGATATGATCCCACCTATATTCTTTATCAATAGTCAAGATATGTTGATGGGCTTCATATGTGGTAGAAAGAAAATTGTCTTACTCCCTAGATACCATCGACATACATTAGTGGGCTTCATTGGTGGAATGGGAATATAGGTTGTTTCCCTGGTTTTATTTGGCTGACACTCTCATTGATACCTCCTTATAGGTTCTCTAGTCTATGTGACCAGGGTTGAGATCTTTAGGGTAAACACCATAGCCTTATCCTATAGTTATGAATCCATATAACATTAGTGGTGGTAGTGGCTGGTGGGATTCCTCCTTAGTATTTCCCTTGCAGTTATAAAGATGTATTTGAAATCCTCCTCCAATTCTATAAGATTAGGTCAATGATCATTATTACATTTAGAGGAGAAGCTCCTAAAGTAGTTAGACATGGAAGTGGTGGCTAGGTGCTTCACAATGGTCTTTCATTAATAGGATAGATAATTGGGATTTAGCTCATGGATAATTTCATGAGATGGCACCAATGTTGGTATGTATCCATTAAGATGTTACTCTTGGATTAGTACATTCTTCATTTTCCATTGGATTCACTAATTCAGTGACAACATCCTCTTAGGCTTCAGGGCCACATCCTTTGTTGTATTGAGGCATATGTCAGGTACCTCAAATGGTAACTACTTGTAGCCCAAGGATCTATGTGGTGGATATCATTTTGTAATGGAATCCTGATGTGAGGTGATATACATATTGAAGTTTCTATTTGGATTAAAGTGAGATATAATTGATTCTTAAAAGTCTTAAACAGATTAATAACCACACACTAGAAAATTCATCAGTATAGTATCTCAAGTAAGATCGTGGTCAAATGATTTATTTCATGGGTAAAGGATTCACATCGTATTCACTATTCTAGTTATTTCATGTAATGTGGGATGTATTTGGATTGTTATGCTTGATTCAAGATGTCACTCAACCCTTTATACTTAAAGTAATTCATATTAGGTTCACCATTCAGTCTCTGACATGCCATCACACCTCTAATGTTTTGATCCAATGTGGACCTACCTTCCAAAGTTAGGTAGTCACTAGGACTTTACCAATGCTGCTTTGGGTTGTGCATTGGTTGAGATACATACCTATATTGGGACAATCTTAATGATTTATGATATCTTCATGAATCCTTCCCAAATACTAATATGAGACTAGTTACCTCTATTAAAATTATTGATCAAATCCATGAATTGATGTAAATATATATATATATATATATTATAGGTTCTCAATTTTCCCTTTACTTGATAATTACACTATGGTTTAAAGACACATAGTTTGGAACATTGAAATTTATCTCCATCTGGGGAATGGGTAGATATAGTGGAGTAAGGATCAAGACCATGAGAGGGGATTCCCATATATCCCTAAAAAGTGAATTAGAACCCACATAGTTTGATTTCACTTGACAGAACCTATTATACCTTTCAACCTCACGAGACAAAGTCCAATGTGGTGCCTTTTAAGGTTTTATATCCATGACCAAGTGAAATATCATTTAAGTTTGTGAATCCTATACCTATGGAGTATTGGGATTGGACCTTGAGAAGTAATCCTATATATCCTAGTTATTGGGAATCAAATACTATATAGTTTGGGTCATAGAGTTTAATGTCATTTTTTCAGGAATTATCCATTAATTTTAATATTATGTGGTAAAGATTTTATGCTATGTAGTTTATGTTCATGTGGATATGATTGCTATCTAAAAGGTTCTAAGAAATGGTTGGTGTTGTATAATTTGAGAGATGATTAAAGATGACCAATCTAAGCTGCTCATATTGATTGTTATTGAATGGAAGCATGGTGTGAATTTCATCTAATAGTTTCTATCCAAACTTCATACCAAACACATTCTACAAAATAATCTGATCAATTTCTACATTTGGATCTTCTAAAAGGAAAACATGATGGTGGATATTATCAACTATTCTCCACAACATCTAACAATCAATGTATATTTCCTCTCTTAATCATTTTTTATCACTTTAATTTATACTAATTGTGATGTGAGGGAAAGAGGTATCTCTAGAATACATTATCATACCTAAAACCAAGGCCACATGATTGATTCATTAGAGGATACTTCAACACTATTCTTGAACAATTAGAGAATAAAGGTGGGTGTGGATAATCTAGGAAAGACATGTATGGATTCAAATATTTTATATATACCAATACTTTCATGGTTTAGGGTTTCTAGGGTGACCCATTATCATAGTGAAACCAAAAGTAGGGTATTAATAGGATTTATAGATGACAAGACTAATTCTTCTCCAATATCAAAGGGAATTATTACTACTTTATTTCATTAGAAACTCACCTACCACATTATTTATTGGACCACTCTACTCTCCTACTCAATTTAATTAGTTCTATTAGTGCCTCGCATTATTTTTAATTCTCAAATCAGTAAATTAAATATGAATACTTCATGAAAATGGTTTATACTTTCTAATTTTCTCTTATTCACATTCTATTATGGGATATCCTCTAAATAAAACTCAAATTGATGAGGGATAACCTTTCAAAATTGGATAGTCTAACGATTAACTTACATCCTGTCATTGGGGATTTTGAGAATGAAATCAACCATCTTGTAAACGTACATCGAGAATATTGGTTTGAATAAATATGTGTTTCTCTCACAACTAAATATAGGGAATTATTAGAGAGTTTGGTCATAGAGGAACTAATAGCCAGATATTAGCCCAAGAATCGGGGGATCAAATAGGGAGACAAGAACATGGCTTGTTAAAATCTTGAATTAATGAAGGTAAGTTCATTCAAAATCTTAACTTCTTTAAAAGATATATTTTTTACTAGAAACATCAATGTTATTGGTTTCTTGGTTGTGGATAATTTATCAAATATCTTTATGATCCTCAACATGATACAAGGGGCGGTGTTGTATAAATGTAGGAAAGGATGAAAAAATAAGTGTTATTCCCTGGCCTATTGAATTATTGTATAAATTCTAAAATTAAACCCAAAAACAATAAGGATGAGGACCTTAGAGCATCTCAAACCTAAACATAGATAGTTCTCCAAGTTTGGATAGTTTTGCAAGTGATTTCTATGTCACAAACTATTATATATTTATATTAGATCACATAATGTTTATCCAATATTACTTAAAAGGAATAATCTTCTTAGAAACCCTAACATGACCATACCAATTCTTATTCCTAAATAAAACATCCAAATTCCTCTAATCAATACCAAACTATTAGAATGTGAAACTTCACCGAAAAATATCTAGCTAATATCATTAATGATGGACTCTTCTCACTTTTTCCCCAGTTAGATCATAAGAAAAACAAGGATTTATCAAAAATAGAAGTATCTAGGGTGAAATCATGCATTCTTTAGAGATGATCCATGGACAAAATAAGAAATGTTTTGGTTCAAATATTATAGTGATGACTGAATAGAGAAAGTGTATGATAGTTTAGAATGGAGCTTTATAATCAAAATTCTATGACACCTAGGTTTCTCTGATTTGTTTTATATACTTTTATTAAATTATTTATCCTACCCATGATTCTTAACTACCATGATGGGGAGGAATTATAGACTATTTAAGTCGCCATAGGCCTTTTCAAGGATATGTAGTATCTCCCACTTTATTTTTCTCACCCAAAATATTCTTAGTAGGATACTCTACAAAGTTATTTCTCCTAGTTTGATTGTCCAATTTAATATAGGTATAGTTATCTAGGTTTCTTATAGTTATTATAATAAAAATAAATTATTTCTTTTTTGAAACATATCCATAAGTCGATATAAGTATTCAAAGAAATACTCAAAAATTATGGAAAATGGAGTGGTAAGTGTGTACTCCTTAACAAAATCAATATCTATATATATATACTTGGTAATATGGGAAGTATATCCATATCTTGGGGTGGTTTGGATTATCTTGAGGTAGGTTCCACATGTAATACCACTTATCTAATTTTCTAAAGGAATGATTTAGATTTGATAGTTTTATGGACTGGTAACTGGACCAGGGGGTCATAAATAATTGGAAAGTTTTTCTTATCTCTTTTGTAGGTAGTATTACCCTCACTAATAGTATCCTCTCCTTAATACACATGCATGTTCTTTTAGTGATCATTCTTCCCAGAGTTTTCATCCATCTTATTGAAATCATTCTTAACACTTTCTTTTGGGACTATTGGCATGATAAAAATTTTCACTATGTTAGCTATGTACAATTGGTGAATCTAATTGAAGAATGTGGTACTGTTTTAAAGAACATAGAAGAATCCATGAAAAACCATGCAACTGAAGCTATCTTGGGACATTATCAAGGGTGAAATTTTTTGGTGAAGTATACCTATAAAAAATATGACAAATATTATGATTCTATGGGAACATAACATCTTACTACTTCAGAATTGTAGTAGAGCTTCCAAATCCCCTAGTGATCTATTCTTGATCATTCTCAGTGGATTATTGGATGAGTGGAGTCTCTTTCAAGAAATATAATTACTTGGGAGTTTTTTTATTTCTCTCCCACCCAACCCTTCTCAGAGTTTAATAGAGTTGAAATATCACCTGAATATCAACAATTTCATTATAAACAATGATTAAAATTTAATTTTTAATGACATATGACTGATGGAAGAACCATACTATTGTTTCTTCACTTATAAGAGCTCTGGTATTTTTAACATGAAATATTACAGGAAATACAGACACACCCAACTCAAGTATAATTTTTAGGGTAAGGCATGTTTAGGTACATCTATTACATCCAAATATAGATTCCTAGTGTGTCATGCTCATCACCTTTACCTCTCCACATATAATTTTTATTCTACGTAGGGTATATAAATGTTTTCCAAGGGACCTTGGTGTCACAACCCATCCTTGTGGGGCTCGTTTCATGACTCCCCAAGCCTGCCTCCAATAGACAAGGGCTGGTGACAAGAACCAAATAGGCATATCAATAACATAGGAGGAACTGCATTAATACCTATGCACACACACACACACACACATCTCCTAGCCTATAATGTTGTAAAGTAAAAACCACTTAGAAAAAATGTATTCATACCACTATAACCCAACCATAGTATATAGTAAAGTAGAGTATAGTAAGGTAAACCAGGCCAGAATACAAGCCCACCAAAAAAGAAAGTCTGTAAACAAGTTCCTGAAACTCAGCTATAGAAAACCCAACCCGATCAACCTGAGGAAAGGTTCTTGAACTACTATCTAAATCCATAGGAACACCTCAGCCAGCCAGATCTCACAAGGATCCATCTGGTTTTGGTTTTCCTTAGACTCTATCAAAAGGCCACTCATCTGCACAATACACGATATGTTCGGGAAAATTCCGTGCATGGGTGAGTATAAAAATACTCAGTAGGAAACCCCAAAACAACAAATAAATACACAAAGAGAGAGATACAATCATCTCTATACAATTATATTTCTACAGAACATATAATAAGAATTTCCAGATATACCCAAACCAGGACACACAGTTGAGAGATAATCCACAAATACCACATACCACAACTAGGGATTCAGTCTGAAAATTCCACAAAGCACTAATCTAGAAGAACACACTCTGAGTCTGATATCCCTGATGACGTTCGTCTAAGAAGTACTATTCAATAAGAAATTCCATGAGAGTGATACATTGATAGATATGAAGAGACAGATATGATATAGCAGATGAGGATCACAACCAGGTCCATGGGGTGATACCAACAACTCCATCTGGATTAACCTGCTAAGTAGAGGATCGATGCCTAGTTGAAGTTGGTCAGGTCAATACTGAAGACTGTACCTGGGGATTGAATATGGAATATAGGATCCACTCCGAGCCTCTTAGAGGATTCCAACAACTCTATCCTATAAGTCTATGTGAAGGTATCATACTCATGTGATTAGGAAACGATACCAAAAACCTTTAGGGAAACGATAAAGGTAATGAACTATAACTAAAATTTTCCAATATATGGTGGATGAGAGAGTCAATACACATAGTAAAAATGGGTATGTGGTGAGTATTAGTCACACCCATCATGTCCGTTGACCCTAGGCACTGCCCGTGTAAATGGCCAGAGTCATTAGAACATGTCCAAGCTCAAACACACCACTAGTCTTATAAAGAACTTCTGAATTTAGGGTCCAACACTATATAGGGCTCATCAATCAGGCATATGGTTTGAATTATATGGTCATTAAAGAGAAAAGGTATGACCCAGGTCCGGTCCAGATCTGACCTGACCCACTGCCTGACCCGACCTGGTTGGTCGACCCAACCCGGCACGGCCCAACCGGCTGGGCTAGTTGCCCATTGGTCCACCTAGACCAGCTCTCTTGGTCCAACCCGCAATCACATGCACTGGCTAGTCCGCCGCATACTTCCCATCCTGACCACGTGCCCCCAAGTCCCTAAAGTACCGCACTGTGTCCCACATGGATGGAATGTCGCCTCCATGCAAGCCCTACGTGCTTCACCTTCCCATGGCCTTTCTTCCACCGTAGGCTCCCTTTCCATGGATGAGTTGTGTTCTGCCTCACTGGTGGCTAGCCATCTGCCTCACCCATCGACCTGGACTGCCCTCCTAGACCCACGCAGCTACTCGCCTGAATCGACCAGAGATTCATTGTGTGTCGTCGGCTATGCTGTTGTGTGCCATCTTCCAGGCCAAATCACATCATGCATTCACCATCACACCTCTGATGTGTTATCATGAGTTCGGATCTTCAATTTTGGATCGTTTCACGAAGAATTGATGTTTCAATGATCATTATTTCATATCCCATGAAGAACTAAGAACACGCAAGAAAATGGGGAGAAAACACATGGAGAAAACTTGAGGAACAACCTCAATCGTAGTTCATTTTGGTCTCAATCTATTCCCATAAGAACAATCCATCAAAAAATAGTATACTAATAAAAATCCCCAAATAATTCCCACAATCAAACCTATGCCGCAAGAATGATCAAACTGCAGGTCAACATGTCATGGTTGATCCACATTCATCATTGATTCTATAAATAGGGGAAAAAACTGAAATCATAATGCCCTACCTGGAGAAGGATCATTCACTGTCGAGGAATTGTTGCAGAAGGTGATCAGTCTGGAATGTTCTCGATCCACCGTCTCATCGTTGTCTACCGAGAGAGGGTTCTTTCTCCATGCTTCAAAGGAATTATAGGGTAATGGTGATAAACCTGAATACTCTAACAAAGGATTATTAAAAACCAAATAGTGTTTCATCATCGTGTAACATCAAATTAAATAAAACTTTTATTTTATTCTTTAAAAATTCTAAAAACTATCTTTCACACATAACTCGTGTTGGACATTATTAGGCCTTTCCTAAGGTAAAATCACTTCTCTGAATGAAACAGTGCCCTTAGATTTCTGATTCGGGCACCTTTTTAGATTTTATTTCACTTTTTCCAAAAAAAATCTCCTACGTGCTATTTAAAGTTTAATATTTTTCAAACATTTATTCCAAAAACATCAGGCCTCAGAATCGTACGTCGTCTCAGCACCTAGTCTCTAAATAATTCTATATAAAATTTAAAATAGTACATGAAAAAATATGGGATATTACATTCTTCCCATCTTAGGGATTTATGTCCCCAAAAATCCAAAACAAAAGGCTACTCAAAAATATGTGGTTATTATGAAGGAATCAGAGCCTCTCACTCCCACATGCTCTCCTGGAGATTCCTATGCTACCACCAGACATGCACTAAGAGAATTTCTCACCCATGAAGGATACTCTCATGTCGATCCTTGATCTCCACTAGCTACTCTACAAATAGTCTCCACATCCTCAACGTCCGTATCAACCTAGTCGATGACATGCGACGGGTCATGCACGTACCTCCTCAACTGTGACATGTGGAATATCATGTACCCAATGCAACTGTGCCGATATATCTAGAAGGTAATCCACCTTTCCAACACTACGAAGGATCAAAAATGGGTCGATTAACCTCAGAGATAACTTTCCACCCTTTCCAAATCTCCATAACCTGTGTCGAGGTGAGACCCGAAAGAACACGTGGTTCCTTCCTCAAACTCCAAAAGGCCTCTATCTCCTGTTGGTATAAGACTTCTTCCGACTCTTTATAGTCTTCATCCTCTCCTAGATGATCTGCACCTTCTCATTATTAGCTCGCACCAACTCTGGGCCCATGAGTGCTGAATCTCCTAGGCCAGTCCAACAAAGTGGTGACCTGTATTATTGCCCATACAAATATTCAAATGGTTCCATACCAATGGTGGAGTGGTATATTTTTTTTACACAATATCCACTAGTGGTAGGTGATCCTCCCAAATACTACCGAAGTCCAAGATGCAGGCCCCCAGCATATCCTCCAGAACCTGAATGGTCATCCCTATCTGGCCATCCATCTGGGGATGAAACGTCATGATTAAGCATAAATGAGTCCCATACACCTCCTATAATCCCTTCCATAACTAATATTTGAAATGAGAATCATGATATCAAACAATCTTTGATGGACCTCAATGAATCCAAACTAACTCCTACATTTAGAGGCACTCCAAAATATACACTAAACTCTGCTTCCAAATAGGTAGGAAGTGTGCCGACTTGGTGAGTCATTCAATGATCACCTAGATGGTATTGTGTCCCCTATACATGTGTGTTAAACCCATCACGAATTACATTGATATCCAAACCCACTTCCACTCTATCACCTCAAGGGGTTGATCCAAACCTACTAGAACCTAGTGCTCATCCTTCACTTTCTGACAAGTGAGGCACTAAGAAATGAACTCTGCAACTCCCTTCTTTATTCCAGGCCACCAAAATTGACATCGGAGGTCCTAGTATATCTTCATCACAACTAGATTCACCTCTAAAGGGGATGTATGAAACTCTCTCAAAATATCCTCCAAAAAAACCATGGGTACAACTGTGCATCCTTTGAAAATAATGATGTGCTTCCCACCTTTGGAATATCCATTAGAAGCATGTCCTGTGGATAACTGAGCATATAGAGTCTCACAGTTTGTATCCCCAATCTGCACCTTCCAGACACGTTGTAAGAGTGTAGGGGTAACAGCCATCGACTGGAGGTAAGCTCCCCTATATCAATCCACAAAGGATAACTACAATGAGTCCAATTGCTCTGATGCCTCATCCAGAAACTACAAACTCGATCTCCTACTGAGATCATCTAGTACTGCGTCCCCCTTACTAGGAGTATAGAAAATCTCAAAGTCATAATCCTGGAGTTACTCTAGCCACTTCCTCTGTCTCAAGTTCAGATCCTTCTAATAGAATATATACTTGAGACTCTTATGATCAGAGTATATGATAAAACTCTCTCCCATTAGGTAGTGTCACCACGTCTTCAACGTGAAGACTACCACTGACAAAATAGGATCATTGGGCACATAGTTCTTCTCAAGTGGTCTCAACTGGTGTGAACCATATGTAATCATCACTTACCACTACATTAGGATGCATACAAGCTTGGTTCCTGGTGCATCAAATAACACTATGTACTCGACACCCTCCTATAATAATCCAAATATCATATTTCTCATTAAACCTTACCTCAACTAATAGAAATCATATTTCCACATATCTTTCCATAGGAAAGGTTACCCCTTTCAAGTAAAATATTTCATAGGTGCTGATATCCTAGAGAAATTAGGTATGAATCTCTGGTAATAGCCAGCTATCCCAAGGCAGTTCTGAACCTCTCTTACACTCCTAAGTGTCTCTCATGATAACACTACATCGACCTTATCTGGGTCCACTTCCACTCCATCTATTGAGATAACAAGTCCCATAAAGTGGACCACCTGAATCCAAAACTAGAACATCAAGAGTTTCCCATAAAGATGGTTCTCTCAGAGCATGTCCAGAACCATTTTTAAGTGTCACTCATGCTCCTCCTTGGACGTCGAGTACACAAGGATATAATCAATGAAGACTACCACGAACTAGTCTAAGGGTGGATAGAAGATCAGATTCATGAGTCCCATGAAAACTACTAGGGTGTTCTTCATGCCAAAGTGAATCACTAAGTACTCATAATAATTGTACCAGCATCTAAAATTCCTCTTCAGTATATCCTCATATTATACTCATAGCTAATGATAGCCTGATCAAAGGTTAACCATCAAGAACCATCATTCCCCTCTCAACTAGTCAAAGAGTTCATTGATCTTCAGTAGTGGATACTTGTTCTTCATGGTCACCTAGTTTAAGTTCTGGTAATCCATACACAACCTCAATTTCCCATATGCCTTTTTGGAAAACAAAATTGGGTCCTCCCAAGGTGAAACATTGGGTCTCGTGAAGCACTTCCTCTTCAAATCCTTCAACTGCACCCTCAGCTCATGAAGCTCTATGGGAGCCATCCGATATGACGGTGAGGATATCGATGTAATAATGAGGTGTAAACTGATGCAGAAGTTGATCTCTCGAAGGGGAGGTAATCCTATAACATCATCTAGGAAGACATCCATGTACTCCACCACTACTACTGGGAACTAGAAACTCATAACATCTACTGCACTGGGGGTCAAGATATCCAAGTGATGAGTGATCAGTTAAACCCTCCTATGTATGAGTCCATCCTGTGCTACCTGGGTTTCCTTTTCACTGAAAATGGAAAACCTCATTCCATCGTTGCAGACACACCACACCCTTTGCATAAAATAGTCAATCTGGGCATGGACTTTAGATAACAAATCTATACCAAGAATGACTTCATAAGGACTCGACTCTACTAAAAATAGGTTCCAACTGAAACTCTCACCTCCAAGGGTCAGGTCACACTATTGGAATAGATGTGTGATCATCAAGTCTCCACTAGTAGGTGCCTCCAAGTGTAAGGGTCGAGTCAATGATTCAATAATAATGTCAAGGTCTCGTAAAATATATGTGGTGAGGAAGGAATGACTAGAAATTGTGTCTATTAGTTGTCCCCACCTCAGCCCTCCAGCTCCCTCAGCCTAGCATGGATCTCCTGGGGGTGGTGGTGGTAACATGTTAAAAAGTCAACCACCTCCAGCAGCTCTCCTAACACATCTGCCACATCCGTCGCCCTACAGATCTACCTTCTTCTACTTCTACCACTTACTAGGTTGTCCATCCACTGTCTCCATTTCAGCATCACAATGGGTTGGACAATCTCGAGCAAGATGTCCAATACCATTACATAATTAGCATTGTCTCTCTCTAGGCTGAATGGATATACCTTATAAACCCTAAAAAATAGATCCTATACCATAGGAAGTCCTTCTAAATTTTCCCCCACATTTGAATCCTGGAGACTGAGGTCACCTCCATACTGTTGAGGTCTCTACACCTTCCCATCCTCTACTGACTGTCACTGGCTGCATCTTCTCAGCCAAGAAGCTCTCCACCACCAAGGTCAGCTCAAGAACCCCTACATAAGTAAGAATAATCATAGGGATAATGCTATCTTGTATTTCTCTACATAGACCTCATTCGAAGTCTTGAGCCCAAAAGTATTGATCCCTAACCATATCCATCGAGTACTAGGAAAGTCTGGTAAACCTTGATAAATAATCAACTATTGTGACACTACCCTGCTGGAGATGAAGAAGCTCTTGTATACACACATATCTCAGTGTAACTAGTGAGAAATCCTCTCTAAAGAGGCACTTGAACTTTGTCCATGAGATCTTTACCTCATTATGATTATGGATATACAAACTCTACCATCATCCTACTGAGCCCTGAATAATGCTCTATGTCAGGACCACCATCTGATCGGCCGGTTTTTGGACTAGATAGAAAACTCACGTCCCCACCTCAAGCTATTCCTCAGCCGCCTGAGGTTCAGGATCACCTCAGAACCTGAGGGGTATCTATCTATAAAACTAATATAGCACACTTAGCCTATGCTTCTTATCTACTGGTATTGTAGGTACCACAACATGCTCCACAGGCGGTGGTATTGTTAATGCACCACCTAGAGGTAACCTCTGGGAAAATGGTCCATGTATCAAAGCCTTGTCACTAAGGGGGTCATCCTCATGGTTGAGCTGCTGAATCTTATCTATTCCACATCACGGAGGCATCCTGTAATGTTCCATGTTTTGAACCAGAAAAAAAATGGTGGAATTTAAATTTTCCTATTAGATGGGTAGACCAGTTTTAAAATCTAGCATCAGAATCTTTTTTATCTCCGAGATTTGATGTTATGATGTTTTTTTTCTAAATAAATTAAATTCAATTAAATTAGAGTAAAATTAAAATTTGAAAGTAAATTTAATGGCAATTAAATGAGAAAAATGGAAAAAAAATAACATAAACTATTTTTTTAATGAAAATAATAATAATATTAATTATTAGTAGTAGTAGTTATTATCATTATTTTGGTTTACTATTATTATTATTTTTATAATTATAATAATTATTATTATTTTTATAATTATATTAATCATTATTAAGTTATTTTTTTAGGTTTATTAAAACCCTGAGGGATTTCCTCCTCCACCTTTGAAGCCCGCACGACACCCCCCCCCTTCCCCTTACTAGTGTGTAGCCACCCTCAAAGGGGTTCTCCCCTTCGACGCACGCCACACATCCCTACGGCCTCCTCTCTACCTAAAATCCGCCCGGATTTCTCTAAGGTTTCTCCTTGAATATCCATGGTAAGTCCTCTTCTCTCATTTTCTCCCTTCCATGCATGATTTTCAACCTCCATTTTCCCCCATTAAGGTTTTTCCAAACACTAAGACTTTGTGGTGATCTGATTTTTGGTTTTCTCTTGTTTTAGGTGGGTGTGTATGGTCTCTTGTGGACCTTCAAGGCATTTCCCAAAAACTTTTGTCGAAGTAATGGTGGTATGGTGCGTTTCAGTCCATCATCTTGGTTTTGGAGTAAGGTTTTCACCTCCTTTTTTTAAAACTTGTTAATTTATGGGATTTTGGTATTTATGAGTCTCTGGCATGTTCTGTGTAGTGTGTTGAACTCCATCATGTGGTTTTGGGGTGATTTGGTTTGTCGTCGCCATCTGATGTAAGGTTTTTTAACCGCTATTTAGTTTCACCCTTGGTTTATGGTGTTCTTTTGGTTTTTAAGAGTTCCTAGTGATTATGTTGTTGAGATTTGGTCCCTGTTTATTGGTTTCAAGTCTCCAAGTCAAGGGAGAATTTCCTATGTGTGGATAGGTAAGTAAGTATATGTATTTTGGTTCCCCCATTTCATGTGTAGTCACTGATGGTAGTGATTATGCACGTATGGGACTAGGTGTTCCCATGTAAATATATATAAATGAATGAAAATGTGAGTAGAGATGGGAATATTCATATAAACATGTGTATACAGATACACAGGTGCATTCCCATGGCCATGTGTGTGTGTTCATAGGGGTTAGGTGTCCTTGCATATGTGTGAAGTTTCATATGCCCAGTGGGGGGGTAGAAACTTTTAGTTAGAAAGCATGAAGGGCCAGATTGTATGGATTATTTCCACTTGAGGTAGGATCCCATTCCTTTTCCTCTTAATTTAAATAATGCATCAATTAATATTTTTAATAAATTTCTTACTGCACTTTTATTAGTTTTTACTTAATGTAGTAAAGTATAGATTAACTGAATTTTTAATGAGAATTGAGTGTGATTCCTGATAGAAGTGTTAAATGTGATAAATGATTTCTTGATAATAAATTCATGGTTTTATAATAAAACCCCTCCAACGTAGGTGTGATGTCTATGAAAACTCATAGTGATGACTTATGATTCTTTTTTTTCTTGTCTTATTGCATTTGTATAGTGCTGAACAAGTTTTAAAATAAATGTAAAATCTCTAAATGAGTTGTTTGATAAATTAAAGACATGTTTTCTAATAAAACTCCTCCAATGGAAGTGAGATGTCTTCAAGATAAAAATGTAGTGGTATAATTTTATGTTTTCTTGCCTTAATGTCTTATGTCTCTTTATGCTTGACATTATAATTATTAAATGACATGCTTATACATGAATCTTCTTGGTTATTTATAAATTACTTTTCTCCTTTAAAAAATGATAGAATACCTAAGACACCTACCAATTGTGTGTCTCAACCATTAATTAGAATGACCAGTATAGGGTGTCTACCCTCTCGTCTTTACTTAGTCGGTTATGTCATGTCACATCTTATTTGCAGATCCCTGCAACCTTCTAATGATGCCTTGTCATCACTTATTAAATTTTCTTGTTTTTTCAACAGTGTCGTTGTGGCCTTCACTTATAGAGAAACTCGTTCAGGGTGTTCGCCTTTCCTCTTGGACACCCCTTTTTGGGTGTGCCCCGCCTAAATGCCCTCTTTCCTTGTTCTCTAATTTATACATGTAGTGGGATAGTTTGAGTTGAATTCCCTTCTTAAACAAGTTGGTTATCTTGTACTATTAAATTTCATTAATAAACAATCCTTGACGCATGTAGATTCCATATGATTTTGTTTACATTCTATTTCTCATGCAATTTTAAAATTGTGATTCCCTGTTCTAGTGGTTTGACATGAATTTTAAACTTGTTAGCTTAAGACATTAAAGTTCTAATACTATTATGTAATTTTTATGTGCTTACTTTGTGCTAAATTCTTTATTCCATGTTGATGGATTGAATTGTTTTACATGAAATCCTAAAAGACTTATGGTGAACAATTCCTATTTGATAGCATAATTTATGTATATGTTTTCCATATGATATTTATATTGGTGTTTTCCTTACAATGTACTTTGGTCACTATGGTTTTCTTGATATGGGCCGAGTGAGAACATGAGTTCCGTATTAAGGACTCGTGGATGGACTCTCTTGCTTGGGTGGTTATCCCACAATGTGTTGGGGAAACAATGTCTTAGGCTATACCAAACAAGGGTTTCCCTAAGTTTTCTAAATACTTATGAGTGATATCAGTTCCCAAAGGGATTATTGAGGATGAACTCATTGGAAAAGTGGTTACGCCAAGCCTCGTGTGATACTAGACCCCTTCTGTGCGATACCAAGATGGCCTCATAGTAAAACCATGCCTAGAGTGATACTTGGTCTTTCAAAAGATTTCCTTGGATGGGCTCGGTGGTATTAGGTAATTTGAAGGATGTACCATAGCGATACCTTTTGGGATGGTCACAGACTCTGACTCTACAACTTGTACATAATAATAAAAAAGATGTTTTTTGGTTTGCCTAGTTTATTGTGATACCTTTATTATGTCCTATGACATTTTATATGTATATATATATATATTAGACCCGAAGTCTAATAATTGGCTTTGGGGTATGTTTCCTTTTTGTTTGTCTTCTATCTTTTAGACTATTTTATATATAAATATACATCATGCTTCTTACAAGTACTCATTTAGATTTCCAACTTAGGCCAAAGCAGGTGATATGGGAAGGGTGTCTATTTAGGAACCCAGACCAAGTTTCAAGTTTCAATTTCTATCACACACAATTATTTTATATGAAAAAAATTTTAAATTAAAATTCATTATATGGATTGGGATAGACACTAGTGGTGATAGCTTACTGAGATTTATATCTCATACCCTACTCAGGCTACTATTGCACTAGGGTACCTGAGTGAATTTTCGTGTTCACAAGACTACGGATGATGATTGATTGCTTATGCGGTGTTGTTTGTATCTGGGAGTTAGGAGAAAAAAACTGAGATAGATCTCGGGATCCTTAAGGAGATCGCTCATGGGGCTTTGTTGTCTTTTCTTTATTATTGTACTGGGTTGTCAAGCATGTTGTATTGTTTACTGCTTCTAGTATAATCATCACCATGACATGCATTCATCTATTTTATAATTTAGCATCACCCACTTTTATTAAATTGTTAAATATTTGCTTTCACTACTTTTTCAAGTATTTATTTTATCTTTCACTGATGTCTTATTTTCATTTACTAATTTTGTTGTTGTCTTTTACCTATACTTGATTATAACACTATGCAACTATGATAATAGGGTATAGTCTCCACACTATCACCTCCTAAGACCCTCACTATAAGTGGGAATCCTCTATCGTATGGGGAGATGCGCTTGAGGTCATATGACCCACCGATCTGGCCCCCATCTTAGAGGTGAGTTGGGTTCATATGTTACAAAGTGGTATAAAATGTATTTTCCTTCATCTTACTATTTTGGGTTGTTAGACAGGAGACTAGGAATGTGTTGTCGCTGGTTAATAATTGTGTCTGGGACTGATCACCCCACGTATGGTTAATGACCAAGTGGCTAGGGATGAGAATTTATGTTCATGATTTTCAACATTATAGTTGATATTATTTCACCTCGAGTGATTGGTGTGATTTCCACTACTTATGGATTTATGAATTTTATGGTATTTTACCCCTAGTTAGGAAAGTATGAAACATAACATGTGTCATATTAGGCACATATAAATTACCATGCCATGCATAGTGTCATGTAATGTAGTTGTATGTTAGTTTGCCTGTTGATATGGTTGAGTTCGTTAAATGTATGCCATGTTTTGTATTTATTTACCATGCCTATTTATATACCATGTTTCAGTGATATATTTATCATGCTAATCTATTTTCATGCTACCTGTTTACTAGCATGTTTTCTTTGTATCATGCTTATGTGCTTATTAGCATGTCTTTGTGATTAAAATTACATGTTTCTGTGTTATAATTTGCTTTTTAGTGTTAGCTTCTTGTAGTGACATGCTTTTACCTTGGGAGTATTAGCTAAATAAATTACCTGTTGTTTGTTTAAAAATGGGTACTTAATGTTTATTTTAAACCTTGTAAAAGATTAAACAAAATTATAAATGTAAATAAATGTAAAAGTATTGGGAAGGGAACTTAGGTGACCTCTTTTAAAACCATGTGTAAGGATAGTTTAAGTTTCTCCTTTAGTTTCCCTAGGATGGAAGTGTGGTTTGTGTCGACCAGGGATTTTCATAAAAAGATGGCTCGACATGGGATTTATGGTCAATTACGAGTTTTCCTCTTTCTAATGTTAAAGACTAAGGTGGGAAGTAACTTTGACCATATGTTTAATGAGATGATGGGATGTTCGTGTCTTTAGCTAAACGAGCTTGGATAAGTACCATCTCAACGTTTCAGTTGGAAGTGAGTGTTGGATCATATTTTAAGGGTTTAGGTGTCTTTTTCCTAACCAATGTTTGAACGTGCATTGGACATTTGGAGATATAATGTGACATTTTGTATGAGGCTTCATAACCTTGTAGATTGGGTGAGAGTTATGTTGTTCCTAAAGTATTCTTATCGATGAGAAGTTCTAAGGTGGGAAGATTGTAACATTTTTCATTTTGAACCAAACAAAAAATGACGAAATTTAAATTTTTCCATTAGCTGCGCAGACCAGTTTTAAAATCGAGTGTCAGGACCTTTTTTCTCTACGAAAGTTGACACTGCGATGTTTGTTTTTTCAAAATAAATTAAATTAAATTAAATTTGATTAAAATTTAAATTTGAAAATAAATTTAATGAAAATTAAATGATAAAAATGGAAAAAATTAAAATAAAATAAAATAATGTTTTAATGAAAATAATATTAATATTAATTATTAGTAGTATTAGTTATTATCATTATTGTGGTTTACTATTATTATTACTTTTATAATTATAATAATTATTATTAAGTTATTTTTTTAAATTTTTTTAGGTTTAGTAAAACCCTAAGGAGGGATTTCCTCCTCCCCTTGGAGACCTAGGCAATGCACCCCCACCCCCACCCTTGTCCCCTTACCAACTCACAACCACCCTCAAAGAGGTTCTACCGTTTGACGCACGCCTCACCTCCCTACGGCCTCCTCCCTACCTCAAATCCATTTAGATTTCTCCACAATTTCTCCTCGAATATCCATGGTAAGTCATTTCCTATCCTTTCCTCCATTCCTTGCATGATTTTTTCCTCCCATTTTCCCCATTTAGGTTCCTCTGAACCCTAAGGCTTTGGGGGTGATCTTATTTTTAGTTTTCTCTTGTTCTAGGTGGGTGCGGAGGGTATCTTGAGGCCCTTCAGTGAATGTCTCGAAAACCACCATCTAAGGGGAGGCGGTTCGATGAATTTTGGTCCATCATCTTGGTTTAGGTGTAAGGTTTCAACCTCCTAAATTGTTTCACACTTGTTAGTTTTAGGGATTTTGATATTAATGAGTCTAAAGAATGTTTCTTGTAGTGAGTTGAACTCCTTTGTGTGGTTTTGAGGTGATTTGGTTTGTCACCATCGTCCGATGTAAGGTTTTTGACCCGCTGTTTAGTTTCTCCCTTGTTATATAGTGTTCTATGGGTGTTTTAGAGTTCCTAGTGTTTATCTTGTGTATCGTTGGTCCCTTCCAATTGGTTTCAAGTCTCCAAGTCAAGGGCGACTCTCCTGCATGTGCATAGGTAAGTAAGCATATGTATGTGGGTTCCCCCTTTACATGTGTAGTCACCCATGGAAGTGATTATGCACGTATGGGGCTAGGTGTTCCCATGTAGATATATAAATGCATGTAAATGTGAGTGGAGATGAGCATATACATATAAGATCATGTGTAAGGATACCCTTGTGCATGCCCATTGCCATGTGGGTGTGTGTATAGGGGCTAGGTATCCTTGCATATGTGTGAAGTTGCATACGCTCAGTGGGGGAGTAGTAACTTTGAGTTACAAAGCATGAAGGGGCGGAGTGGATGGATTAGTTCCACTTGAGGAAGGATTTCATTCCTTTTCCTTTTAATTTAATTAATGCATCAATTAATATTTTTAATAAATTTCTTACTTCAATTTTATTAGTTTTTAATTAATGTAGTAAAGTATAGATTAACTTCCTTTTTAATGATAATTTAGTGTGATTCCTAATATAAGTGTTAAATGTGATAAATTATTTCTTGATAGGAAATTCATGGTTTTATAATAAAACCCCTCTGATGGAGGTGTGCTGTCTTTGAAAACTCACAATCATGATTTATGATTCTTTTTAGTTTTCATGGATTATTGCATTTGTTTAGTATTGAACGACTTTTAAAGTAAATGTTAAATATCACTAAATTAATTTTTTGATAAATTAATGACATTGTTTCTAATAAAACTCTTCTAATGGAGGTGAGCTGTCTTCAGAATAAAAATGTAGTGGTAGAATTTTATGCTTTCCTGCCTTAATGTCTTATGTATCTTTATGCTCAACATTATAATTGTTAAATGACATGCTTGTACATGAATCTTCTTGGTTATTTCTAAATGATTCTACTCTATTTAAAAATAATAGAAGACCCATGATACCTCCCAAGTGTGTGGATCAACCTTTAATTAACACGATCAGTATACGGTGTCTACCCTCTCATCTTTACTTTGTCACTTATATTGTGTCGCATCTTTTTGTAGCTCACTGTAACCTTCTAGCGATGCATTTCCATTACTTATTAAATTGTCTGGTTTGTTCAATGGTTCCATTGTGGCCTTCTCTTATGGAAAAACTTGTTTGGGGTGTTCACCTTGCCTCTTGGCCACCCCTTTTTGGGTGTGCCCAGCCTAAATTCCCTCTTACCTTATTCTTTAAGTTATACATGTAATGGGATAGTTTGAGTTGAATGCCCTACTTGAAAAATTTTGTTAGCTTAAAATATTTAATGTCATTGATAACCTATCATTGAGGCATGTTGATGCCATATGATTCTTTTACATTCTATTGCACATGAAACTACCAAATTGTGATGCCCTGTTCTTCTGGTTTCACAAGAATTCTAAACTTGTTCGCTTGAGACAATAAAGTTATAATACTATTATGTAATTTTTATGTTCTTACTTTGTGCTAAATTCTTTATTCCATGTTGATATCTTGAATATTTTTACTTGATATCATGAATGACTTGTAGTTCGTGATACCTATTTGATTCCATGATTTATGTAAATTCTTTCCTTGTGATATTTATATTGTTGTTTGCCTTGAAATGTGCTTTGGTTACTATGGTTTGCTTCATATGGTCCAGGTGAGAACATGAGTTTCGTATTATGGACTCATGGATGGAATCTCGTTCTTAGGTGGTTATACCATGACACGTCGAGGAAAATATGTCTTAGGATTTTCTAGATGAGGGTTTCTCTGAGCTTTCTAAATACTAATGAGTGATACCGGTTACCAAAGTGATTATCGAGGATGGACTCATTGGAAAAGTGGCTATTCCAAGACTCAAGTGATACTAGACCCCTTCTGTGGGATACCAGTATGGGCTCATGGTAAAGCCATGCCTCAAGCGATACTTGGTATTTTGAAAGATCGCCTTGGACGGGCTTGGTGGTATTAGGTAATTTTAAGGATGTACTATAGTGATATATTTTCGGATGGGCATGGACTCCAACTCTATAACATGAACATAATAATAATAAATATGTTTTTTGGTTTTCCTTATGGATCATGATTCCTTTATGATATCCTATGACATTTTTTTATACATATATGAAATCTGAAGTCATATTTCATGCTTTGGGGTATGTTTTTTTATCCACCTTATATTTTCTAGCCTATTTTATATATAAATATAAATCCAAATTCTTACAGGTACTCGTTTTGATTTCCAGCTTAGGCTGAAGTAGGTGATATGGGAAGGGTGTCCGTTTAGGAACCCGGACCAAGTTTCTAGCTTCAATTTCCATCACATCCCATTATTTTATATGGAACACTTTTTAATTTACAATTCATTGTCTGGATTGGGTTAGACACCCGTGGTTCTAGCCTACTAATATTTATATCTCATACCCTACTCGGGCCACCATTGCACTTGGGTACCCAAGTAAAATATTCTTATTCACAAGACTATGGATGATTATTGATTGCTTTTGTGGTGTTGTTTGTATATGGGAGTTAGGAGAAAAGGACTAAGCTGGAGCTCAGGATCCTCAAGGAGATTGCCTATGGGGCTTTGCTGTCTTTTCTTTATTACTGTACTGGGTTGTCAAGCATGTTGTATTTTTTATTAATTTCATTATATATCATCACCATGACATTCATTCATTTTTTGTATAATTTCGCATTTACCACATCTATTAAATTGATAAATCTTGTCTTTCACTGCTTTTGTATTTATTTTGTCTTCCACTGCTGGCTTATATTTATTTACTACTTCCATTTTTGTCTTTTACCTATACTATGTTATACTATTGTGAAACTATGATAAGAGGGTATAGTCTCCCCACTATCACCTCTTGAGACCCTCGTTGCTAGTCGGCAGCCTCTGGCGTATGGGGAGATGCACTTGAGGTCATGTGACCCATCGGTCCAGCCACTATCTTAGAGGTGAGATGGGTCGGTATGTTACAAATTGGTATTAGATGTCTTTTCCTTCATCTTACTATTTGGGGTTGGTATATAGAAGAATATGAATTTTTCAACGCTTGGTTAATAACTGTGCCTGGGACTGATCACCCCACGTATGAGAAATGACCATGTGGTCAGGGATGAGAATTGATGTTCATACTTTTTGATATTATAGTTGATATGATTTTACCTCGAGTGATTGGTTTGATTTCTATTGCTTACGAATTTATGAAGTTTATGGTATTTTACCCCAGGTCAGGAAAGGATGAAGCATAACATGCTCCATATTAGGCACATATAAATTCACATGCCATGCATAGTTCCATGCCATGTATTTTCATTTTAGTTTTCCTATTGATATGATTGGGTGCCTAAAATGAATTCCATGTTTTGTATTTATTTATCATTCTTGTTCATATACCATGTTTCAGTTATATATTTAGCACGCTAGCCTATTTTCATGCTTCCTGTTTACTAGAATGTTTGCCTTGTATCATGATTCTTGATTATTAGCATGTCTCTATGATAAAAATTCCATTATTTTGTGTTATAACTTGCTTCTTAGTGTTAATTTCTTATAGTTACATGCTTTTCCCTTGGGATAATTAGCTAAACCAAGTACCTAGTTTTTGTTTTAAAATGGGTACTTGATGTTTCTTTTAAACCATGTCAATGTTTAAAAAAATTATAAATGTGAATAAATTTAATAGGCTTGGTAAGGGAACTTGTAGTGGTGTCCTCATTTAAACCCTCCTATAAGGATAGTTTAAGGTTCTCCTTGATTTTCCCTAGGAAGAAAGTGTGGTTTTTTTCGACCATGTATTTTCATAAAAAGCTAGCTCGACATGGGCTTTATGGTTGAGGGGGAGTATTCCTCTTTCTAAAGTTAAATCAAAAGGTGGGAAGTTACTTTGACTAGATGTTTAATGATACAATGGAATGGTCATGTGTCTATCTAAATGGGCTTGGATATGTATTGTCTTAGTGTTTCAATTGGAAATGAGTGTTGGCTCATATTTTAAGGGCTTAGGTGCTTCTTTCAAAACCAATATTCGAACGTATGTTGGGAGTTTGGAGATGAAATGTGACCTTTTTTATGAGGATATAAGACTTTTTAGATTGAGTGAGAGTTATGTTCTTCCCAAAGGCTTCTCAGGGATGATAAGTTCTAAGGTGGGAATATTGTAACATTCCACATTTTGAACCAGATAAAAAATGATGGAATTTAAATTTTTCTGTTAGTTGGGTAGACCAGTTTTAAAATCGAGCATCAGAACATTTTTTTCTTCGATAGTTGACGCTGTGAAGTTTTTTCTCTAAAGAAATTAAATTAAATTAAATTAAATTAAAATTTAAATTGGAAAATAAATTTAATGGCAATTGAATTATAAAAATGGAAAAAAAATTAAAATAAAATAAACTAATTTTTTAATGACAATAATTATAATATTAATTATTAGTAGTAGTAGTTATTATCATTATTATGGTTTAGTAATATTATTATTTTTATAATTATAATAATTATTATTAAGTTATATTTTTTTAGTTTTGTTTAGGTCTAGTAAAACCCTAAGGAGGTATTTCATCCTCCCCCTTGGAGACCCGCGTGGTGCACGCCACACCTCCCTACAGCCTCCTCTTTGCCTCATATTTGTCTATATTTCTCTGCGTTTTCTCCTCAAATATCCATGGTAAGTATTATCCTCTCCTTTTCTACCTTCCTTTCATGATTTTCAGCCACCCCTTTTCCCCATTTAGGTTCAAATAAACCCTAAGTCTTTGGGGGTGATCCAATTTTTGGTTTTCTCTTGTTCTAGGTGGGTGTGGATGGTCTCTTGAGGCCTTTCAATGTGTTTCCTAACAACCATTGTCGAAGGAAAGGTGGTTTGGTGTGTTTTGGTCCATCATCTTGGTTTAGGGGTAAGGTTTTCACCTCTTACTTTGTTTCACAATTGTTAATTTTATGGTTTTGGGTATTTATGAGTCTCTAGCATGATTCTTGTAGTGCGTTGAACTATGTCGTGTGGTTTCAGGGAAATTTGGTTTGTCTCTATCATCTGAGATAAGGTCTTTGACCCACTTTTTAGTTTCACCCTTTTTATATGGTGTTTTAGAGTTCCTAGTGTCTATCTTGTAGAGTGTTGGTCCGTTTATATTGGTTTTGAGTCTCCAAATCAAGGGTTATTCACCTGTGTGTGCATAGGTAAGTAAGTATATGTATATGGGTTCTCTCGTTATTTGTGTAGTCACCCATGGCAGGGATTATGCACCTATGGGGATAAGTGTGCCCATGTTCATATATATAAATTTATGCGTAGGTGAGTATATATGGTAATATGCATATAAGCACATGTGTAAGGATCCCCTTGCGCATGCCCATGGCCATGTAGGTGTTTGCATAGGGGCTAGGTGTCCTTGCATATTTGTGAAGTTGCATACGCCCAGTGGGGTAGTAGCAACTTTTAGTTAGAAAGCATGAAGTTCCAGAGTGGACGACTTAGTTTCAATTGGGGTAGGATCCCATTTTGTTGCCTTTTAGTTTAAAGAATGTATCAATTACTAATTTTAATAAATTTCTTACTGCACTTTTATTAGTTTTTACTTAATGAATTTAAGTATATATTAACTACCTTGTTAATGAGAATTTAGTGTGATTCTTGATAGAAGTGTTAATGTGATAAATTATTGCTTGATAATAAATTCATAGTTTTATAATAAAACCTCTCCAACAGAGGTGCATTGTTTGTGAAAACTCACAGTGATGATTTATGATTATTTTTAGTTTTCATGCCATATTAGATTTCTGTAGTGTTGAATGAGTTTTAAAATAAATGTCAAATATCACTAAATGAGTTGTTTGATAAATTAATAACATGTTTTCTAATAAAACTTCTCCAATGGAGGTGAGATATCTTCAAGATAAAAATTAAGTGGTAGACTTTTATGATTTCCCACCTTAATGTCTTATGTCTCCTTATTCTTAGCATTATAATTGTTAAATGACATGCTTGTACATGACTCTTCTTGGTTATTTCTAAACGATGTTACTCCTTTGAAAAATGATAGATGACCCAAGAAACCTCCCAAGTGTGTGGCTCAACATTAAATTAGGATGACCAGTATAGGGTATCTACGCTCTCATATTTACTTTGTCTCTTATGTTGTGTTGAATATTTGTACAGCTCTCTACAACCTTCAGGTGATTCCTTATAATTGATTATTAAATTATCTAGTTTGTTCAAAAGTGTTTTTATGGTCTTTTCTTATGGGGAAACCCGTTAGGGGTGTTCGACTTGCGTCTTGGACACCCCTTTTTGGGTGTTCCCTACCTAAATGCCACCTTTCATTCTTCTTTAAGTTATACATGTAATGGGATAGTTTGAGTTGAATGCCTTGATTGAACAATTTGGTTAGCTTGTATTATTTAATGTCATTAATAACCTATAATTGAGGCATGTTAATGCCATATGATTTTGTTTACATTCTATTGCTGCTTAAAGTTCCAAATTATGATATCATGTTCTAGTGGTTTGACCTATATTCTAAACTTGTTTTCTTGAGACATTATAGTGCTAATATTGTTGTGTAATTGTTATGTGCATACGTACTGATAAATGATTTATGCCATGTTGATGGCATGAATTGTTTTTAGTTAATATCCTAAATGACTTGGGGTTCACAATACCTATTTGATAGCATAATTTATTTATATGATTTCCATGTAATATTTATAAATGTTTTTTCCTTAAAATGTGCTTTGTTAACTATGGTTCACTTGATACAGGCCGAGTGAGAACATGAGTTTGATATTAAGGACTCATGGATGGACTCCCATGCTTGGGTGGTTATACCATGATGCGTTATGGAAACGATGTCTTAGGGTCTTTAAGACAAGGGTTTCCCTAAGCTTTCTATATACCTATGAGTGATACCAGTTCCCAAAGAGATTATTGAGGACATACTCATTGGAAAATTATCTATTCCAAGCCTTAGGTGATACTCGAACCCTTCTGTGTGATACCAGGATGGGATCATGGTAAATCCATGCCTCGAGCAATACTTGGTCTTTCGAAAGATAGCCTTGGATGGGCTCGGTGGTGTAGGGTAGTTTGAAGGATGTACCGTAGCGATACCTTTTCGGATGGGCACAGACTTTGAATCTAAAACCTGAACATAATAATACTAAAGATGCTATTTGGTTTCACTTCTGGATTGTGATACTTTTCTGATGTCCTATGAAATTTTTTTATAAATATATTAGACTTGAAGTAAAAGAACAGGATTTGAGGTATGTTTCCTTTTTGTCTACCTTCTGTTTTCTAGCCTCTTTTATATATAAATATACATCATTATTCTTATAGGTATGAGTTCAGATTTCTGGATTAGGCTGAAGTAGGTGATATGTGAAGCGTGTCCGATTAGGAACCCAAACCAAGTTGCTAGTTTCAACTATTATCACATACCATTATTATATATGGTACACTTTTTAAATAATATTTCATTGTTTGGATTGGGTTGGACATCGGTGGTGTCGGCCTACTGAGATTTATATCTCACACACTACTCAAGCCGCCACTGCACTGGGGTACCCAATTAGACTTTTCTTGTTCGCAGGACTATGGACAATGATTGATTGCTTATGTAGTTCTGTTTGTATCTGGGAGTTAGGAGAAAAGGACCAAGCTGGAGCTTGGGATGCTTAAAGAGATCTCCCATGGGGATTTGCTGTATTTTCTTTATTATTGTATTTGGTTGTCAAGAATGTTGTATTGTTTATTTCTTTTAGTATGTATCATCACCATGAAATGAATTAATATATTGTATAATTTTGCATATCCTGCTTTTATTAAATTGTTAAATATTGTCTTTCACTATTTTTTCAAGTTTTTATTTTGTCTTCCACCGCTGTCTTATATTTATTTAATCCTTCCACTGTTGTCTTTTACCTATAGTATGTTATACCATTTTGAAGCTCTGATAAGAGGGTATAGTCTCCTCACTATCACCTCTGAGACCCTCACTTCTAGTCAGCATCCTCTGGCTTATAGGTACATGTTCCTGAGTTCATGTGAACCACTAGTCTGACCACCGTCTTAGAGGTGAGCCAGGTCGGTATTCCACACATTCTGTAAGGAAACAAGATATACTATAGTCAATGAGTATATTTGGATAGTAGACTCAAGAAGTAAATGGAAACCTCAACCCATTCCTATATGATGCATGAACCATTATTATCCATGAAACCAGTGTTTTCATATACCTAGTCGAAAACAGGTTATCAGAGTTCGGGTGTTTGGATATGCCGGTCATTGCACCAACATTAGAGTCCTTAACCTGAAATCCGAACTCGAAACACTTAATACTATTATCTAAAAACAATCTCAAAGACTATCTATCCTAAAGTATAACCGACCAAATCTGATATCACTCTGTCATGACCCGTCCTAGTGGGGCCCATTCCGCGACTCCCCAAGCCTGCCTTTAATAGGCTAGGGTCTCGTGACTAGCACCGAGTAGGCATGTCACTAACATTGGAGGTATTTCCTTAGTACCTATACACATAAACATATCTCCAAACCCACAATGCTGAAAAGAAAAAAACACTAAAAAAATGCATGCATATCACTATAACCCAACAAGAGTACGATGGGAAAGTAAAGTCCAGTAAGGTAAATCGGACCAGAATACAAGCCCACCAAAAACAACATCTATAAACAAGTTCCTAAAACTCATCTGCAAAAAAACCATACCTAATAAAACCTGAAGGAAAGTTGTGGGAACTATTGTCTAAATTCATAGGAACACCTCATCCTGCCTGATCTCATAAGGCTTTGTCCAGTCCTGGTCCACCCTGGACTCTGTCAAAAGGTCGCTCATATTCGCAAGACACGACATGTGCGGGAAAACCCCGTGTAGGGGTGAGTATAACAATACTCAGTAGGACACCCCAAAACAACAAAGTAATGCCCAAAGAGATAGATACAGTCACCTCTACACAAGTATATGTCTATAGAACATATAACAAGAATATCCAGATATACCCAAACCAAGACACACAGTCGAGAGATAAGCCAAAATTACTGCATACCACCACTAGGGATTCAGTCCAAATATTCCATGAAGCACTCATCTAGGAGAATGTAATATAGAGTCTAATAGCCTTGATGATGTTCTTTCGATAATTACTATTCCTCAGGAAATTCCATGAGAAAGATATATTGATAGATCTAAAGAGAGAGATATGATACATCATATGAGGATCACAGCTAGGGCCATGGGGTGATACCAATAACTCCATCTGTATTAACCTGCAAATTATAGTATCGACACCTAGTGAATTTGGTCAAGTCAATACCGAAGACTCTACCTAGGGCATGAAGAAGGAATAGAGGGTCTGCTCCAAGCCTCCCAAGGGATTCTAAGAACTCTATCATAGAAGTCCTGCTGAAGGGATCATACTCCTGTGAGTAGGAAATGACTGTAGAGACCCGAAACTTGACGTACATTGACATTACATTACATTTGCGGAATACTTAGTACATAACAAAAACACACACACAAGGATCGTAATAGTTTAGTGTCTTTGGAAACTCGGAATATAATCTTCTAATCCTGGTGAAAGATCTTCAACATCTCCTATAAAGATCTTCCTCTTTTTTTTATACCTAAAACCTTTCTTTATATCCTGGGGAAAAGTAAACATAAAAGGGTGAGCTCAAATGCTCAGTAAGGGTAAACAAAAGAAATATCAATCACATCGTATACACAAGCACATAACTTTTGGAAATCTTAACCTGCAAAAGAGATCATAATTTCATAACATGGGGTAAATCATGGCAGTGAAATGTAATCACAATAATCATAACATAAAACATGAAACTTTGTGTCATTCACACATAATCATAGAGAATCATTTCTTGTTAGTCAAGACTCATTGCCAAGACTATCTTAGTGGACAAAGTCCCTTTCTGAATCGAGTAACCCTCGTTTCAGTCCTGTTTCACTGAACCGGTATAACCTACCATTCCAGCCATGTCCATCTCATGAGATATAAAATCTTTACCCAATGCATTGGAGGGAGATATAGGTCCCACCCATCTCATAATGATACCATTCTTATGTGTGCCACAAAATCATAAATCATACATCATTTCATAACCCATGTAATAAAAATGGGATTCTTAAACAACATGACATCATAAAACCATTCATATAAGATAAAGGAATTCATAAACATAATTCCATCACAACATATTCAAATCAATGTAAAAATATCGATAGAAACAAAAACCTTTATTATCTTAGATGGAAAATAATTTTGATAAAACACTTGAAATGAATTCTTGAGGAAAATATCCTTTCTTCTTCAAAATCAATTTCTTTTCACAAAACATCATGAAATTTTAAAAGAAAGATATTTTATTAAAAATAGTCATGAAATATTTTGGAGGAAGCTTCATGAAAATAAGGCTTTATAAAACCGTAAAAATCCGTTCATGCTGTTTAAGTTAAAAAAACATTCTTTGTACTTTTGTCGGAAAAGTCAAAAAGTACCTCGTACGAAAAACGAAAAAAAGATTCCTTTCATATCCTTTACTAAAAACTCATCGAAGGGTAAAATTGGATTTAAACAATTGTATGTGGATGTAAATAATATTACATATTTTGGAAACATGGATGTGGATAATAAAATACACCCCAGTAAATTTCAAAGTATAAACAATCTCGGATAAAAATGAGATTGTGATATTTTCCCTTACTTTAGGTCCGACTTGCTTTGTAAGTGTCCGAAACTCCTGTATAATGATTTAAATAATGTTATTGACTTATTCCAGAATCATATTAATTGTTATTATATCATATATGGTCCACTTATGACTTTATATTACCTGTTCTTTTGTAAATTCATGTTAAAGTAGCGTTTTGGGTAAAATCGTCTCATTTGTCGTTCGTGTTTTTAACTTGTAATTATTAATATGATTACTTGGATCATGATTACTTATATCCAGAATGTAAAACATGATTTATATATAATATATATTCAGAATATATATATATATATATATAATATCGATAAATGGAATGAAATACACCGTTCATGGAGACGGTAGTCCGTACGTACGCATGAACGCTGTTTTCGTTTCCTTATTGAAGTGAATGGAATTAAGTAGATGACATACATATAGATTTACATAAATCCAGTATCATTATTATGTCATATATTTCATTAGTACTTATTATATATACTTTATAATCATTCATGAATGGTTAATCATTGAGAATGAATCTCATCGCGTCGTGGAGACGGTAGTCCGTACGTACGCACGAGCGATGATATCGTTCCCATGGTCGTGGAATTGTGTTGAAGTGTATGTAGACTATTTCAGTATCAATATCACTTTATAATAATAATATATAGTTACTCATTACACCATTATACCCATCCTATTAAGGTGGTGGTGGAAAATAGATTACACCACGGCGTGGAGACGGTATTCCGTACGTACGCACGCGCGGTGATTTCATTTTTCCGTAGGATGGATAGAAGGTGAATTAGGTTTTTTTCATATTTATAATAACATATCAGTATGTAAGTAATACTGATGTTATTACTTTATCATGAAACAACTAAAGAAGAAGAAGTTGAAGAAGAAAGAAATTGAAAAGATCGGTAATGGATATTACCTCTTCTTTGAAACGCCTCTTTGAATCCTCCACTTAGGGAACTAAGATTGGTCTTTGAAGAAGACAAGGACCTATAGTATTATTCTAGGGAAGTGGAGAAGGGATTTTGTCAGGGTTTGTCCGAGCTTGAGTGCTCAAATTGGTGTGAGGAGGAGGGGGAGGAGGTGTCCTTTTATAAGGGAGGAGAGGGGCACCTTAGGAATATCTCAAAATATTATTTTATATTAAAGTCAAAATCGGTTTATAATGGTTCCAAAGGGTCTTATTTCGAAGCTACAGTGGTTATGGGTAGAAATCCTATCAACCAATAGTATTTAGACAAGTTTAGGTTATTATTTTAACCTTATCAATTAGATTTAACTCTAAGTTAAATAATTTAACTTTTACCATGTCTTTTTGTTTTCTTACACTATATGGTTAATACACTTACTATAACATGACAAACGAACCCCAAATTGTTTATTATTAATATATATATCCTTATCTAAGTCATTTGGCCGAACCTTATATTTTTAGGAATAAAATAACAATTAATAATATAATATTTTATTTAAAAAATATTTTGTGTCAATTTTGACACTATTTGATGTATGATTTTTTTGAAAGTCATAACAGAATTATATGTTCGAACCAAGTTGATTAAATCAACACTAATATATAATAGTAACCTAGAAAATTAGTGTAATTCATAAAAAGTCTCAAATTACATTTATTTTGGAGTTTATAACATCAATTATGTCAATATTTCATTAATAAGATAATTAATTCATCATCATTGTGTCATAAATAAATTAAATTATTTAATGTCTAAAAATTACAAATAAAATACCATTATGTAGGAAATCCTTTTATCTTTCTAATGAATATTTATAGTGAAATTTATCTTATGTATAACCCCATATTAAAAATGTTTTAGTAAATAAACTTTGATTTTAACTCTTTTAACCCTTCTTTAAATAAATTAATAATAAATGTCCTAATCTAATCCAAGTGGGCCTAAATGGTCATATTGTATTCCTAAGTTTGTTTTTGGTCGAATTATACTTTTCCAATAGATTTATGACATGTGTTAGGGTAATAATAATATCATTTCTACCCTTAATTACCCTATTTACTTTTAACCGTGGTAAATAAAACTAAAAAGTTACTATTCATCAAAAATTATTTTCATCTCATTGAACCACATTTTAGTCCTTGATATTAACCGTGTCTCTCGGATTTTCAAAATTCCACTCGCAGAAGCGGTAAAATTAAGTTTTATGAACAATTCAGTTTTTTTTAACTACCACTTAGTGGTTTCACTATTCATCGAAAATTGAAAGTTTTCAGAAAAATACCAAAAATTAGGCCTAAGCTATATTTTATATTATGAACTCAAAAATGATGTCTATTTTACCAAATTCAAAACATATCAGTTGCATTAACTAATTTAAAAAATAATTCTCGTCGTCAAAACAAATAGCGTGTTTTTAAGAGATAATAACTATCAAAAGATTGACACTAGTTTATAACTGGTTTAAATGTGAAATTACATCCAATGACCAACATTGTATTAAATTGTAAAAATATATTCTAAATATACTTTAAAACCACTCAAATTAATAATTTATCACTATTAATTATTTCTATTAAAAAAGTTGTTTTTAATTAAAATTTAGTAATTTTCACTATTCATCAGAATATGAAAGTTATCCGAAAAGTACCAAAATTTCACCCTAAGCTAATTTCGATATTTCGAATCCAAAAATGATATCCATTTTGAAAAATAGAATTTACAAAATTTAAAAAATTGGTTATTACTATTCATAACGGCTAGTTTTAATAATATTTTAATAGCATATTGTTGTTTAGTGAAACTCGTTATTGCGTATTACACACGCTATCGAGGAAGGTCGCGATTGCGTGTAATGCAAGGCAAATCAAGGATGCGTGTTGTGAAAGATTCTTTTGGTGTAGCGTACAACATAAGACATTAGTGAAATTAAAAAGAATATTTTTCATAAAATCTCGGGGTGTTACATTCTACCCCCCTTAAAATGAATTTCGCCCTCGAAATTCGTCGGGGTTATAAATGGTTTACTATTCGAAAGTTTCTTTAATAGAAACCCACATCGTAAAAAGGAATACCAAAACCAATCTTTAAAAACGAAAGTATGAAACGTAATGGTTACCCAAATAAACTAATCACTGGGTTTCCACATAGGTGAAAATATGGATATGGAAGAAAAATCTAACCATCATGTTTTGATGGAGAGTGGTAGAGAACATGGCTATGGAAAAGCCAAAAATCACAAATCCATAAATTTGTGACGATATAAGGTACCATCTGATTAATCAGATATAAGAGCACTAGGACGACATTTTTGGTTTTCAAGATCGTTTCCCTAAAGTTGATGAAATTGGAATTAGAAGAAATACTTTCGTGATTTCGGTATAGTCTCACTGTTGGTCATTCTTTGGACAATTTCCACTTCATCTCTTAAAGAAATGAAGTTGAATTTGTCATTCGTGATGTGTTAGCAGATCATGTAATAGAATGATGGGTCATTCCATCTATCTCAAACAAAAGGTTTGAAAAGTTATAAGTTCATCTTATGGTTAGATTAATCGTATATGGTTCCAAAAATGAACTTATACTTCATATATCATACCGCTTAATAAAATAAAACTAGTTTATACTAAAAAGGGACTTCATGTAGGCCAGTGGTAGGCGATAAAGGCCAGTCGCATTTCGGTTGTGGGTTCGATTTCCACAGCCTTGTCCGACGCGATGGGCTGTCGCCCGTCCCGCAGGTTGTCCTTTTTCTAAAACTATATTACTATAACATCCCATCAATAATATCGAAAAAAAACTTCTATCCTTAAACAATACTAACTTATGTCCAACATAATCCATTCCAATCTTTAGGCTTACCCATAATACTGTAGTCCACTCTCATAGTATAGTGAAAACAATAACCAGAGATTTAATACCATCGTTGATCCCCATATATCATAAGATATGTCTTGTTGGTCACATTCTAAACATTCAAAGTCCTTAATCATGTATTCTCTTGAATACCCATTGAACCTTAGTGAAAACATGAATGCAGTTAAACACTTTCCACATACCAAAATCCTCAAAATTCTTTATAATCAAACCATGATATCACTTAGTCCTTATATCAATCATGAGCTCATGAATACTGTTAAACATTTCATTTTCTCATTTTCCCTTCATTATGCGCATATCGTCTTATTTCCAAAAATATCTCAATCACTTTGAATACCACATTAGACCAATACATAAATATTCCAATACTCTATGATACAACATTATTTTGGAATCCCATTACATAAACACTTAATCATTCCACCACATCGTTGTCATATTCAACATCACCAATAGTGATCGCATGTGACTTCCCTATATCCTTTGCCTTAAGCGGTTGCTCATGTCGATCATCACTAACCCGTGGATTAGGAAATTTATTAGCATAATGACCCATTTACTTGCACTTGAAGTATTGAAGTGTTGGTGGTGCGTTCTCTGTAGTGTTTTCTTTATTCACATAATTAGAAACCCTTTTTCCATTACTTCGACACTCTGCTTCTCGATGACCTTCTTTTCCACACTTAAAACATTTTCTAGTCCCTTTAAGACAATCTCCACCATGCTTCTTTCCACACTTTGTGCATAAGGAAACATTCATCTTCTTTTCACCATTATTCTGAGATTTCTCCTTGAACTCCATCTTTCATTTCTTGTCAAAACCATGAGATGGATATGTAACACCAACTTCCATTTCTACCTTGATAGCACAACGCAAAATTTCTTCATAGCTACTGAAGTCTCTTATAGCTAATGCCCTTCGAAGACTTGGTTTTAAGCCACTGAAAAATCGATCAACTTTACTTTCAGGTTTGATGATAATGCCAGATGCATACCTTGAAAGTCTTGTAAAATTCGCTTCATAAATACCAAAAGATTCATCATCCTTTTGCTTTAGTTCAAGAAACTCCTTCTCCATCTTTGTTCGAAGAATACGAGGTAAGTACTTATTGAAAAATAAGTTCTTGAACTCGTCCCATTCCATGGACTCAATTTCATCTCTTGGCCTCGTATTCTTGATAAGATTCCACCATTGATCAGCTTCACCTTCCAAACGATATGCTGCTAAGATGACTTTATCATGTTCAGAACATTGAAGAACTGAAAAAATCTTTTCAGTGGTACTGATCCATTGTTCAGCAACAAGTGGATCAGAATACCCACTAAAAGAAGGTGGACGTTGCCTCATGAAGGACTCAATAGAATATTGTTCCCTTCCCTACCCATTTGGAAGTCCAAAATGATTCATAGCTTGTGTAAGTATAACAATAAGATTTTGCACTCCATCTCCCATAACATTTGTTTGTTCAGGAGGACAATCATTGCATTGTCCATTGCATTGATCAACACGGTTCCTTCGGGTTCCAGCCATCGTCTAAAACCCAAAAATAATAGTGTGAGAGGAAAAAATCATGCTAGGGAAAACAACATAAAAAAGGGGGAGTACCTTCAATATCTAACATCTTAGGTTTAATTATATGATCGTTAGCGTAATTATAGTACTATAACCTATACGTATACTTAACCTTAGAGACATCCCTAGACATACCTTAGAAATATCTATAGGGATCTCACTAAAGTTCTCGCATCCTAGTTTCCAAAGGTTGAATAAACCTTTCCTCTAATACCAACTGTAGAGACCTGAAACTTGACGTACATTGACATTACATTACATTTTCGGAATACTTAGTACATAACAAAAACACACACACAAGGATCGTAATAGTTTAGTGTCTTTGGAAACTCGGAATATAATCTTCTAATCCTGGTGAAAGATCTTCAACATCTCCCATAAAGATCTTCCTCTTTTTTTTTATACCTAAAACCTTTCTTTATATCCTGGGGAAAAGTAAACATAAAAGGGTGAGCTCAAATGCTCAGTAAGGGTAAACAAAAGAAATATCAATCACATCGTATACACAAGAACATAACTTTTGGAAATCTTAACCTGCAAAAGAGATCATAATTTCATAACATGGGGTAAATCATGGCAGTGAAATGTAATCACAATAATCATAACATAAAACATGAAACTTTGTGGAATTCACACATAATCATAGAGAACCACTTCTTGTTAGTCAAGACTCATTGCCAAGACTATCTTAGTGGATAAAGTCCCTTTCTGAATCGAGTAACCCTCGTTTCAGTCCTGTTTCACTGAACCGGTATAACCTACCATTCCAGCCATGTCTATCTCATGAGATATAAAATATTTACCCAATGCATTGGAGGGAGATATAGGTCCCACCCATCTCATAATGATACCATTCTTATGTGTGCCACAAAATCATAAATCATACATCATTTCATAACCCATGTAATAAAAATGGGATTCTTAAACAACATGACATCATAAAACCATTCATATAAGATAAAGGAATTCATAAACATAATTCCATCACAACATAGTCAAATCAATGTAAAAATATGGATAGAAACAAAACCCTTTATTATCTTAGATGGAAAATAATTTTGATAAAACACTTGAAATGAATTCTTGAGGAAAATATCCTTTCTTCTTCAAAATCAATTTCATTTCACAAAACATCATGCAATTTTAAAAGAAAGAGATTTTATTAAAAATAGTCATGAAATATTTTGGAGGAAGCTTCATGAAAATAAGGCTTTATAAAACCGTAAAAATCCGTTCGTGCCGTTTATGTTAAAAAAAACATTCTTCGTACTTTTGTCGGAAAAGTCAAAAAGTACCACGTACGAAAAATGAAAAAAAGATTCCTTTCATATCCTTTACTAAAAACTCATCGAAGGGTAAAATTGGATTTAAAAAATTGTAGGTGGATGGAAATAATATTACATATTGAGGAAACATGGATGTGGATAATAAAATACACCCCAGTAAATTTCAAAGTATAAACAATCTCGGATAAAAATGATATTGTGATATTTTCCCTTACCTTAGGTCCGACTTGCTTTGTAAGTGTCCGAACCTCCTGTATAATGATTTAAATAATGTTATTGACTTATTACAGAATCATATTCATTGTTATTATATCATATATGGTCCACTTATGACTTTATATTACCTGTTCTTTTGTAAATTCATGTTAAAGTAGCGTTTTGGGTAAAATCGTCTCATTTGTCGTTCGTGTCTTTAACTTGTAATTATTAATATGATTACTTGGATCATGATTACTTATATCAAGAATGTAAAACATGATTTATATATAATATATATTCAGAATATATATATATATATATATATAATATCGATAAATGGAATGAAATACACCGTTCATGGAGACGGTAGTCCGTACGTACGCATGAACGTTGTTTTCATTTCCTTACTGAAGTGAATGGAATTAAGTAGATGACATACATATAAATTTACATAAATCCAGTATCATTATTATTTCATATATTTCATTAGTACTTATTATATATACTTTATAATCATTCATGAATGGTTATTCATTGAGAATGAGTCTCATCACGTCGTGGAGACGGTAGTCCGTACGTACGCACGAGAAATGATATTGTTCCCATGGTCGTGGAATTGTGTTGAAGTGTATGTAGACTATTTCAGTATCAATATCACTTTATAATAATCATATATAGTTACTTATTACACCATTATACCCATCCTATTAAGGTGGTGGTGGAAAATAGATTACACCACGGCGTGGAGACGGTATTCCGTACGTACGCACGCGCGGTGATTTCATTTTTCCGTAGGATAGATAGAAGGTGAATTAGGGTTGTTTCATATTTATAATAACATATCAGTATGTAAGTAATACTGATGTTATTACTTTATCATGAAACAACTAAATAAGAAGAAGTTGAAGAAGAAAGAAATTGAAAAGATCGGTAATGGATATTACCTCTTCTTTGAAACGCCTCTTTGAATCCTCCACTTAGGGAACTAAGATTGGTCTTTGAAGAAGACCAGGACCTCTAGGATTATTATAGGGAAGTGGAGAAGGGATTTTGGCAGGGGTTTTCCGAGCTTGAGTGCTCAAATTGGTGTGAGGAGGAGGGGGAGGAGGTGTCCTTTTATAAGGGAGGAGAGGGGCACCTTAGGAATATCTCAGAATATTATTTTATATTAAAGTCAAAATCAGTTTATAATGGTTCCAAAGGGTCTTATTTTGAAGCTAAAGTGGGGATGGGTCGAAATCCTATCAACCAATAGAATTTAGACAAGTTTAGGTTATTATTTTAACCTTATCAATTAGATTTAACTCTAAGTTAAATAATTTAACTTTTACCGTGTCTTTTTTTTTTCTTACACTATATGGTTAATACACTTACTATAACATGCCAAAAGAACCCCAAATTGTTTATTATTAATATATATATCCTTATCTAAGTCATTTGGTCGAACCTTAGATTTTTAGGAATAAAATAACAATTAATAATATAATATTTTATTTAAAAACTATTTTGTGTCAATTTTGACACTATTTGATGTATGATTTTTTTTAAAGTCATAACAGAATTATATGTTCTAAAAAAGTTTATTAAATCAACACTAATATATCATAGTAACCTATAAAATTATTTTAATTCATAAAAAGTCTCAAATTACATTTATTTTGGAGTTTATAACATCAATTATGTCAATATTTCATTAATAAGATAATTACTGCATCATCATTGTGTCATAAATAAATAAAATTATTTAATGTCTAAAAATTACAAATAAAATACCATTATGTAGGAAATATTTTTATCTTTCTAATGAATATTTATAGTCGAATTTATCTTATGTATAACCCCATATTAAAAATGTTTTAGTAAATAAACTTTGATTTTAATTCTTTTAACCCTTCTTTAAATAAATTAATAATAAATGTCCTAGTCTAATCCAAGTGGGTCTAAATGGTCATATTTTATTCCTAAGTTTGTTTTTGGTCGAATTACACTTGTCCAATAGAATTAGGACATGTGTTAGGGTAATAATAATATCATTTCTACCCTTAATTATCCTATTTACTTTTAACCGTGGTAAATAAAACTAAAAAGTTACTATTCACCAAAAATTATTTTCATCTCATTGAACCACATTTTAGTCCTTGATATTAACCGTGTCTCTCAGATTTTCGAAATTCCACTCACAGAAGCGGTAAAATTAAGTTGTATGAACAATTCAGTTTTTTTTAACTACCACTTAGTGGTTTCACTATTCATCGAAAATTGAAAGTTTTCAGAAAAATACCAAAAATTAGGCCTAAGCTATATTTGATATTATGAACTCAAAAATGATGTCTATTTTACCAAATTCAAAACATATCAGTTGCATTAACTAATTTAAAAATTAATTCTCGTCGTCAAAACAAATAGCGTGTTTTTAAGAGATAATAACTTTCAAAAGATTAACACTAGTTTATAACTGGTTTAAATGTGAAATTACATCCAATGACCAACATTGTATTAAATTGTAAAAATATATTCTAAATATACTTTAAAACCACTCAAATTAATAATTTATCACTATTAATTATTTCTATTAAAAAAGTTGTTTTTAATTAAAATTTAGTAATTTTCACTATTCATCAGAATATGAAAGTTATCCGAAAAGTACCAAAATTTCACCCTAAGCTAATTTCGATATTCCGAATCCAAAAATGAAGTCCATTTTGAAAAATAGAATTTACAAAATTTCAAAAAGTGGTTATTACTATTCATAACGGCTAGTTTTAATAATATTTTAATAGCATATTGTTGTTTAGTGAAACTCGTTATTGCGTACTACACACGCTATCGAGGAAGGTCGCGATTACGTGTAATTCAAGGCAAATCAAGGATGCGTGTTGTGAAAGCTGCTTTTGGTGTAGCGTACAACACAAGACATTAGTGAAATTAAAAAGAATATTTTTCATAAAATCTCGGGGTGTTACAATGACAATAACAAACCTTTAGGGAAATGATAAATGGAATGAAACCTAACAAAACTCATACAAGATACGGTGGATGAGATAATCAATCCACATAGGAAAAGAGGGTGCACAATTATTAGTAGTCACACCTTTCGTTCCCCTTGACCCCGAGTACTACTCATGTAAACAAAAAAAGTCATCAGAAACATGTCTGAGATAAAAACCATTATTTGTCTCATAAGGATCATATCAACATTAAGGTCCCAATTTCATAGACGGATCATCAATTGGACATACGGATTGAAATATATGGTCGTTTTAGCGAAAAGGTCTAACCTAGGTCCTGTCAGGATCTGACCCAACCTACTGGTCGACCCGACATAGTCTGATCAACCTGTCCCAACACAGTCTGACCTACTGGACCTAGTCCATCTCATCCCATTGGGCTCATTCTGGCCCCCACGCACACGGGCTGGTTGATCTACCGCACGTGGGTTTCCCTATCCCTTGCCCGCTGGTCTCAATGGCGTCGTACCGTGTCCCATGCAGTCGGCCAGCCGCATCTGCATGTGCCCCACACACTCTACCTGGCCACGGCCTTGTCACCGTCGCGAGCTCCCTTTCCATGTTCGAGCCACATTCCAACTCCTCTCGCCACCTCATTAGAGACCAAGACTGGCCTTGTGGACCCGCACCACCGCTCGTTGTGAATGAGAAGAGCTAGCGCCCCAACCGTTGTCATGCGCCGCCGCTTATGCCACCGTCCCATCCAAATCACACCATTCCTTCATCACCGCACCTCTACTACATTGTCCTAAGGTAGGATCTTCAATTTTTGATTATTACGCCAAGAATCGAAGCTGCAATGATCATTCGTTCATATCCCGTGAAGAACAAAGAACACGCAGAAAATAGGGGGAGAAATTGTGTGGAACAAACTTGAGGAATGAACCTATAATGTTTTTTTTTCGGTCTCAATCCATTCTCATAATAATTATCAATAAAAACTAAATAGTATAATAATAATCATCCCCAAGTAATTCTGACAATCAAACCCATCCTACAAGAATGATCGAACCATAGGTCGACCTGTTTATGGGATGATCCATTTTCATCATTGATTCTATAAATAGGGAAAGAAAAAACTAAAATCACAACTCCCGACCTGGGGAAGGATAGTTCAATGTTGAGGATTTTTTTCCAAAGGTGATCTGTCAATAATGATCTCAATCCACCATCTCATCGTCATCCATCGAGAGAGGGTTCTTTCTCCACACTTCAAAGGAATTATAGGGTTATGGAAATAACCCTAAATTCTATGAAAAAGGATTATTAAAAAGGAAACATCATTGCTTCATCGTGTAATATCAAATAAAATAAAACTTAATTTATTTTATTCTTTAAAACATCAAAAAAATATCTTTCAAAACCGTCCCTCATCGTCCAATATTAGGCCTCGCCTAGGGTAAACTCACTACTCTGAATGTAGCGGTGACTTAGTTTAACTGATTTGGGTAACGATTTAGAAGTTATTCCACTTTTTAAGGAAAACTTCTCATGTGTGCTATTTAAAGTTTAATATTTTTCGAACATTTATTCCAGGCACACCAGGCCTTAGAATAGCACACCATCTCATCACCTGGTCTCAAAATAATTCCATATAAGATTTAAAATAATGAATAGAAAAATCCAAGACATTACACTTTGTTTCTATCATCCTCAAAAAAAAGTTATAATGGTACCTCTTCTTGGGAGGATACTGGTGTTCCTTTATCTGGAACCACCTTAGGGATTTCATGAACATCGATTATAACCTAGGTTCTTTCATCCAGTTCATGGTTTCATGGTTTCACATTGTGGATATTTTCTCAAAAAAATGTAAAGCCTCTAAGGGGGGATTTTTTTTGGGATTCAAGTTCATCTGGTAATGTCATAACCACTTGATAAACTATTTTTCTCACACAATCTTCTAGTCCTGGAAGAAAAATATTCTCTCCTTAATTCATGACATGACACAACTCACAAGGGGTTTGTAACATCCTAAAACTTTAATATATGTTTTATTTAAATAAATAGTATGACCTAATATACTAAAAAATTTTAAACAATAATGATACCTTTTAAGAGAACATAACAACCTAGATTTATGAATAAAACATCTCAATTTTTCAATTTTCAGGGTATGGGAATACAATGGCAAGAATAATTACTAAAAAAATTCTAGGATATTAAATAAAGTTAAAAAAACATCTAAATTGAAGAACACCTCATCATGATCATCCATGAAACTAAATTCTCTAAATATGATGATAGAGAGAATGCATAAAATAGGAAATATGGGAACCATTTTGCAAGTTAATTGAGAGATAGGATGCATAAGTATTTAAAGAAAGAAGTTGTGATTGTTGATTTTGGTTGTGGTGATATTAAAGAGATATCCATTATATGAGATAATATAGAATATTTCTAGATAAGGGATAATATATGGGATAAATTGATTTAAAATGTTCATATTATAAAGATATTAATTTAAATCTATTTGAACTGAGAAATAATATATAGATAGATGTTCATTTATATATCACATTACAAAACTTATAGTTTAACTAAATTTTTATTTATAGGATAATATTTCATTGAATATTTATATGTGGGTAATATAAATTATTAATCATTTGAAATTATTTGATAGAAGTTGGTAATTAAAACTAAATATTAAATATAAATTTAAATGGTAACATATTATTTATATTGTATTACATAACATATTAGTTTGAAATTAATATATATTATAATATAATTATAAGATTATATTAATTTTTATATATTTATTGATAATTGTTAATGGGAATATAATATTTATTATGGTATACTTACTTGAAATGAATATAATAATAATTATAATAAATTAAAAATTATATGAGAAGTGTAATGTATTTAATATCAATATATGTGTAAAAAAATTTATGATATAGGAAAAATGTTAATAAAGGATAGTATTAATTAGAAATTTATTCATAATGGAAAGAAATAAATGGATTATAAGAAGTATAAAAATGAATTATTTTATAGAATAAGAATGAATTATTAAACTAATAACTAAATAAAATATTTTAAGGGTCTAACTTTTTAGAAAAGGGTTATATATATATATGATTAGATATAAAAAATTGGCCCACCTCGCACTAACTAATGAAGGAAAACTATCCATCATGAGGTTGTGGAAAACCTCAAACTTGGCCAGTGGGTTGGTTTAGTTGATGATTGTGTGCGCAAGTCAATGGAGTTTGGTTAATCTATTGAATGTGGATGTTAAACACCATCATGTGGGTCGACATAATGGATCATTAGGGAGCACCAGCCCCAATCTCAGATTTTTTTTGGTACTGGATTGTGACCTCTAAATTAATATGGAAATGTTGTTTGAACTTAAAAATAAATGTGGGATAGTTTAAATTTGGTAATATTGATCACCTTTAAAATATCACATGTGTATTGATTTAAACAATTTCATCTTCATCTCCATCGACATGTAGTATAAAATTCCAAAAGTTCCTCAACATGTAACTTAAGAACTCTTGGATAAAATTTTCCATTGAATTTACTTCAGTGGTTTCATCGACAAGATGATCAGTGTGTATTATAATATTTTGGGATATCTTATAACATAGTAAATTTTTTTGGTAGAGCTGGATCTTCATAAAGGCAGTTAGATTTACCTTTACATATAAAATTAGGCATGTGTTAATGTCATATTTAATTCCTTTATATAGAAGATTTCTCATAAGGTTCACTTGTTAAATGATGTTTCTCACAGCACAAAAATAACTTGAGATTTGTTCATATTGATGTCCTAGTTTCGGTCTAATCACACCACTAAAAATCTATTTTACTGTGGTGGTTGTTATTATAGAAGGATTAGCAAATATTATATATTAAAGGATCTTCATAGATATCATATTCCAAAATTATGGATAAAAAACAACTGACCATTACTTGATGAGAATAGATTTTGTGTGTGTGTGTGTTTGTGTAATTGCGACCATCGAATTAAATGACTTCATGCAGTGGACACATGTGATTGTTGACCAATATAAAAGTAGATGTGAAACTAATTATTCATTAATAAAATGGATTTCATGTTAGATTTTTTTATGGGGTGAGTGGAATGGTATGTACTCGTCTATCTATGATTGATATATATAATATTTCTTCACTGCAAATTAATGAACTTCTTGTTAAATATTAAAAGTCATCAATAATTATAATGAGATTATATTATAAATGGGTAATAAAAATAGATAATATATATATACATACTCAAACACACAAACAAACCTCACATGAAACCTAGTTATATTAAAAAAATATAGTTTTCTAACTTCAGTTTAATCTCGTAAGTCTTCCTATAAAAGTAAGGCCTTTTTGCACTCATTACATGAAATGTTTTAGTTTTTTATTAACTATTAACATATTTATGACACTCCCTCATATTTAACTTTTTATTCAAGTCACAAGATGGAATCCTTGGGATTTTTCACCAAAATAGCTTCAAAAGAGGATATCAATATGAATCTATTGGGAAGTTGTTGAAGGAAAGAGTGAAGGTTTTTAATAGTTTATCTTTGAGAAAGGTTTCTCCGAAGGAGGGTTTCATAGGGTTTTGGTCAGAAACTGATTTGAGATGTGAGGTAAGGGCGGTTGTCTTAAATCAAAATTCATTATTTTATGTTTTAATAATTTCATTTCAATGAGTTCTCCTAACCTATACTTTTATAAAAAAAATGTATTTTCTTTAAAAAATATCATTTCTATTTATAGTTTAAAGTTAGGTTTAACGGAGGTTTTTGTAGATCGTGGATTTATTTTATTTAAAACATTTATTTCCTATCTTAATGTATTTATTTATCAGATTTTTCTTTGCTAGATTTTTCATGACATAAACTATAAATTTATTGAAATAATTCCCCTTTAGAGATATTTCTTTTAAATATTAGTATTTTAGGATTATAAAGAAATGTTTTTATAGAATTTATTATGTTAAATATAAGAAACTAAGTGTTTTTCTAATCGACGACAATTTGAAATTATAAGATGGCTGACGGGGATGGGGAATAAACCTCATCACCTATAGGACTTTATCCATAAAGTGATGGGTTAGACCAAAATTATATACCACACCAACACATTGGGTAATGTTTTGTATATCATGAGATGTTAAGTACGGGACTACGGAGTAAACACAATCCACCAAGGGACTTTTTCAACTATGTTATGGTTTCTTGGAAGTTAAACTTGATATAATTTTAGGTAATGTTCTAAATTTCCTTCAAGGATTTTATTGGATTTCTTATGAGTTTTTACAAAGGAAATGTTGGATTTCATGAAATCAAGAAATGGTTTTATAAGGAAATTATAGTGAAATTTGAATGGAAATTTTTTCTATTTGAAGAATACTTCTTAATTTAATATAGATTTAATGTTTTTTTATTTTAAGGAATAATTTCTCAAAAATATCATGTTTCCCCAAGAAATTTTAAAATAAATTTTTATTCTTTGTGCTGGATTGAGAAAATTATTTAATAAAAACACTTCTTGAATTTCAAAGATAATTTTATACCAAAATTAATGTTTTGATAATCTCAAAGTATTTTATATTTAAAGAAACACATTTAAATTGTTTCTCAATCATTTAAAAATCCTAAGAGGTTTTATTATCCTTTAAAACCCCTTACTGAGCTAGTTGTGCTCACCTTATGATTTTGAAATGTTTTTTATAGGGCTTGTGGATGCTTCGGAATGAATATATTGGGTGAAAGTTTTAGGATTGTAGGGTGTAGGTGTAGTTGTTGAAAATTTTATATATTAAAATCTCCCATATAAAATGAAATATGGGCTTTAATATGTAATATTACTCATAATTATCTAAATATCTAGACCTAAAAGAATTCAATGGTATATAAAATGCTACATTTTTTGTTTATATACCTAGAATTATAAAAGGATTTGTTTTGGTTCATCTTAGTTGGTATTAGATTTGTGTTTAGATAACTTTATGGATTAGGATTTCATTGATTAAGAATGATCTAATGAGTTAAAAACTTTCTTTTTTAGGTTTCTATAATTATATTTTTAAAGAAATTATTAGGAAAATGGTTATATAGATTTTAGAGAGGCCTTCTGATTTAAGGAAGAATCTGTAGACTTCTTAGGTTTTTATTTTTTTTTATTTAGGAATCAGTAGAATGATCTTTTAAAGGGAATATTTTTTATATAGTAATTTCCTATAATTTTTTACAACAAAATCTAAATAATCATAATTAATAAAATGATTATTTATTCTTTGATTAATTATGAAGTGAAAATTTATCATTTTATAGATATTCAAATTATATGATGTGAAATGGATAAATTGATAGCTAGTTTTATGATCAAAGGTGGGAGATCATAAATAAATCTTATTTACCTTCCAAATGACGTACTTGCAATCATTCTTGAAAATTCAAGCTCACACGATTTTGAAAAATTATCCAATATACAATTGTCCTTCACATAATAATGTAATATATCTAACACATCCTCTATAACTTAAAATCACTATAAGTAATGGATCATCTATGATCAAATTATGATATCCCAACTCTATCATCTCTCTATATAGAGGAGTTACCATCAAGGAATTTTTAAATTTGTCACCTAATCATGAGAGTATGAAGCACGTATTAATATTAGAATAGATATGGAAAAGGTACACCTTTATGAATCTTATATATATATTTAATTTTAACTGTTTTATAGAAATAAATATAGTTAATATTTTTGAAGACCTCAATTTTAACATTTCAAAACTAACTATGTCAGATTATTTTATAAAAATCAAGATCATTCGAATGTTTTGAAACACTATATCGGAAATAATTTTTTTTATAGGTATATCATTTTTTCATATATTTAATCCAAATTGTATATGTTTATATATATTAATAAAGTGTAATATTTTAAAAATTCCTTGAAACATTATTACACTGCGTGGACCCATTCTCATAATGAATAATGCAACAATCATGATTGTGGGATACCCTAGTACAGGTATGTTTATTTTACAGTAATTTTTATATTCTAAACTATAACTGAATTAATTTTGATGTAATTGTATTATTCCTTTCAATGGATGAAAATAATAAAAATTAGCCACAAATCCTGCCATAATGTTCATATATTTGAAAGTTTTCAGGATTTCCTTCTACAATATAAGTGAAAATTTAAATTATGAGGATGAAATGTATTTAAGAGGGGTGGAATGTAACATCATGAAACTTTAATATATATATATATATATCTAAATATTCATTAAATAAATTTTGTTATTGAATATATTACTGAATTAAAACCAATTAGGATACATTTTAAGAGAACATAACAACCCAAATTTAAGCATAAAATATCTAAATCATTCATTAGTATGTCTATGGGGATAAAATGGTGTGAGTAATAGAAACAAGAAAAATTGGAAAGGAAATGAAAATAATATATATATATATATATATATATTGAAGAAATAATTATCTTGATCATCCATATAAATAACTCCTCAAAAGATGATGATAGAGAGAATGCATTACAAAGGAAATAGAGGAACCATTTTGTGAGTGAATCGAGAGATGGGGTGTGTGGTTATTTAAAGAAAGAATATGTGACTCTCACATGTGGTCGTAGTTCTATTAAGGAGATAGCCATTGGGGGAGATAATATAGAATATTTTCGGATAAGAGATAAGATATGGGATAAATCAATATAAAATGTTCATATTATAGTGATATGACTTTAAATTTATTTTAATAGATAAATAATACATAAATAATTGTTTATTTATATAATCACATTAAATAATTTATATTTTAACGCAATTTATATTTATAAGACATTATATAAAAAAATATTTATATATGAATACTATATATTATTAATGATTTGGAGTCATTTGATAGATTTTAGTAAATAAAAGTGAATGATAAGCATAAATTTTAATGGTAATCTATTATTTATATTATAATATATAAAAACAATAGTTTGAAATAAATATATACAATAAGAACATTATATTAATTTGTAGATTTTTTATAATAATTTCTAATGGTTATATAATATTTATTATGCTATGTTAACTTGAAATGAATATAATAAAAATTATAATTAATTAAAAATATATGAGAAGTGGAATGTATATAATATCAATATATATGTAAGAAGATTTAAGATAAATAAAAAATGTAATTAAATGATCTTACTAATTAAGAAATTCTTGATAATGGAAAGAAATAAATTGATTTTAAGATGTATAAAAATGAAATTTTTTATAGAATTAGATTGAAGTATTAAATAGATAAATAGATAAAATATTTTTACAATCCATTTTTTTGAAATGGAGTTTGTGTTTTTGTGTGTGTATATATATATATATATATCTGTGTGTCCTTATTTATAAAAATAAGTCTAGTCTTATGCCAAAAAAATGGATGAATTAAAGCCTTTGTGGGGTTATGTACAACCACAAACTTGTCCAGCCTTAAGTGGGTTGGGTCAGTTGGTGATGGAGTGGGAAAATAAGTGTGGGTCAGCAAGTCTGTTGAAGGTAAGTATTAAATGCCATCATTTAGATTAGCACAGCTAACCTTTAGGGAGTTCCATACCTAGTTTTAGATATCGTATAGTGTTTCATTTCCATATTTAGGTTAATAAGGAAGTTTGGTTCCAAATTAAAAACCAATGTAGGATAGTTTCAAGGGGGTATTGTTCATGGAATTTAAAATAACATGCATGTATTGATTTAAACAATATTTCCTTTTTCTTCCTCAAATACCTTTATGTAGAATAATTTTTATAAGGTTTTCTTGTTAAATGATGCTTCTCATAGTGAAAAATAACCAGACCATTGTTCATCTCGATCTCACAATCTCATCACAGCATTTACAATATCTTTTGCTTTTATGGTTGAGATGATAGAAGGATCAAGGAGTATTATATTCAAAAGGATCTTCATGAAGATCCTATATCATAGTAATGGTTGAAAAATGTGTTATTACAGATAAGAATGTATTATATTAAAAATGATCCATGATTTTAATATATAAATATTACATCATTTTAGATGAATATTCAATACATTTCATAATAATTCTCATTTGAGTAATGTAAAGGTTTAGTGTCATTGGAAACTTGGATATATAAACAAAAATTACATAAAATATGTACATAATATTCATCTAAGTTCTTCATAACTCACACCCTTATTAGACGTGTCATAATTAAACCCTTACTTTATAACCTAGGGAAGGGAAACATAGGAAAGGGTGAACTTAGATTCTCAATAAGGAAAAAATATATATATCATTGATCATTTATATATAAAATGAGTATAATGGTATGAGAATATAGTCTTAACATTTAGAAACCATACCCAAAAATCATGGATCATAGACATGATACATGGCATAAAGCTGGGTAAATCATAAGATGTGAATCATAAAAGAATAAAAAATGAGTCATGAGAAAATATATCAAGCATAAGACATAAGTTTTTTTCATACAAATAAGACTATAAAGTTATGTCCTTTGTCAAGTATCACATCCAATTATAACATAATGTATTGGGTTCACTCCCCATTCCATCGTTTCCTTACTCAAGGTTCACTCCCATGGATTTTATAGTGGACATAGTCCCTTGTTTAACTGGGTTCACTCCCCATTCTAGACATTATTATCTCATGAGATATATATCTTTAACTAGTACATTGTAGGGCTATGTAATTTCAATACCATCCATCACATAATGAAAACCATACATATCTATTTCATAATATCATAGAAAAATTATAATATCATCATATAATTATATTATAACCGGTGGAAAGAAAACATATTTCATAAAAAATTTATCATTTCATCATAGCATAACCCATGGAAAATAAATGGATTTCATAAACATCTCATCAACATAATCATAAACTTTATAGATAAATAAAAAGGACAGTTCCATTGGATCAATTCCCCAGTAAATCATAAGTAACATCAAAGGATGTTATCAAATATGAAAAATGCCTTTAAAAGGTCACTTATGTATTATTGAAGAAAATTCCATTTCATTTTAAAAAATATATTTAATATATAAAATTTACAAAATATTATGGAAATTTTTTTATTTGAAAGGAACTAAGGAAAATTATAAAGTAAGATTAAAAGTATTGAGCGGTTATGATTGTGGGAAATTCCATTCATACCCAATAAATTGTAAAAAAAGATTTATTTCCCATTTTTTGTAAAAATTAAAAAGTACCTTATCTAAAAAAATAAAAATAATTTTCCTTTTAAACATTTTTATATAAATTAAAACATGAGTAAAAATGATTTAAAACATTCTTGACAATTTTTAAAGAAAACATGGACTTTAAAGAAAAATATTCCCAACCAAAGAGGAAATAAATTCTATTTTTCTTAAAAACATTTTTTTGATCATTTTAAGTGCCAAATAGAAGAAAATACATGAAAATTACATGAATAAGTTGAGGATAATAAAATAAAACGGTTTTTTAGATAATTATCTTATAATTTCTCTCAATGTAAATTCTAGCATAAACAATCCTGATTAAAATGATATTGAAACATAAATCCCCTACCACTATGATAACTTTTGAATTATGAAACCAAAGAAAGAATAAATTTAAATATCATGTATTTAAAGAGATTAATTATATAATATATCAAAAGATAAGTATATACACCTAATTAAGATTAATTGGTGCATAACATCAAACATGTATCAATAAAACAATATTGAGATAAAGAACCCTTACCAATTTGGAAATCTCTAAATCAAAACCTCATGAAAGAGAGAGCCTCAGATGAATTTTTAAATCAAAATAATTTTATTGAAAATAATCATAAAATATATTCATGGTCATTATATACACCACATAAAGGAAAAAATTGGTGAAAATGGAATATGTCTCATAAAAATTAAAGTGAGACGAGAAACTTTTACCTCAAGTTCTATTTTGATTAATACATGATCAAATATAATATATAATAAATATATATTTATTATATATATTTTATAAAACCATATTCTTGAATAACTTACTATGTATCATTCCTTTATAATTTCAAATTATCCTTTTATAATCTATTTCATCAATCAAATAAGTATTTGGGTGAAAACTATTCTATTTTTCATGCATGTTTCGGTTTGATGGTTTCGGTAGTTACACCTTGATAATTGTTTCATAATATAAATAATAATAATCATGAAATAATTTTCATATTTATTTATCATATACACTTTTATAATTATTTATATAAATCAATGATGAAAAATGAATTGTATCACTTTATATATATGGTAATCCATACTTACACGCCAGTGATGTTTCCACTTTTCGATGATTAAAATAAAAGAAAGGTTAATAATAATTAATATTTAAAAAAATAATTATTATATCAAAAATATCATATTTATTTATTTTATTTATCCTTATTACCATCCATGTAAATTGAAAATGAAAAATGATTCACATCACTTCGTGGAGTTGGTAGTCCAAACATACACATGATCTGTGTTATAATTATCCAATGGATAGAAAGATAAGAATGTAGGTAATATATTATAATTATAGAATAATAATTATGACATAAATATAATATATAAATATTAAATCCACCATAAAAATCAACTATGAATTATGGTGATGTAAAATAAATCATATATCACTACGTGGAGGTGGTAGTCCACACTTACACATGAGTAATGCATTCATTTCCCATTTGTTAGAAATGAGGGTGGATAAGGGTTGTGACATAACCAAAATAACATTTAATTATGTTTAGGATACTGAATATATTATTTTTGGATAAAAACCAATGATTTATATAAGGTTTAATAAGAAACAAACTGAAAGGGTTTGGGTAAGATGATTATCTTTTTTTTGGTATACCTCCTTTAGATCTCTTCATAAGGACACTTGGAATGGACTTTTAAGAAGGAAAAAACCTCTAATTCATTGATAGGGAAGTATATAATAGTATTTTTTGGGGTTTTTTTGAGCTAGGTGGCTCATGTTGGTGTAAATAAGTGAGATTATAGGTGTCCTTTTATAAGGGTGGGTAGTGACCCTCTTGTAAGTTTTCAAAAAATCATAAAATTATAAAGTCACATTCATGGATGATTGGTTACAAATTGGATTAATTTTTAATTATATATGATATAGTATTGAAAACAAAACTTATATAATAGGATTTAGACATGTTTATATTCCAATTTAACCCTTATTTCTTTAGTTTAACCTCATTTTAACCCTTTTTATCCTTAATCATGATAACACATTTTTCAATCATTAAGGATTAAAAATTTACTTATAAGGTAAAAAATGGCACAAAAATGGTAAAGAAATGACACTACAGGAAAACTGAATATTTGCGACAGCCGATTTGCGACGGGATCCCATCACAAAAGGTCTTTTGCGACGGGGCTCCGTCGCAAATTGACCATTACCGAAAACGGCGTCGCAAATAGGTGTTTTTGCAGCGGTCCCATCGCAAAAAGAGTATTTTAGATGGTATTTTTTCCCCTTCGCAAATGAGTATTCGTTTATATATAAAAAAGGTATTTGTGACGGGCCGTCGCAGATTTATTAGTTGTGACGGGTCAGAAACCCATCGCAAATGCGAAATTTAAAAAATACTTGCGACGAAGGTATTTGCGACGGCCATAGCAGAAATGTTTTCCTGGCGGGTATTCGTCCCGTCAAAAATGTTACAGTAAAAAAATATTTATGATGGGAAATCCCGTCGTAAATGTTCTCATCGCAAATATTAAAAAAAACAATTAATACAAATCGTATAATATTATATAAAAATAATAATATTATTAATAATATAAAAAATTATATTATTATAATATAAATAAAAAACTATATAAAATATAATTATGAAATATTAATATAAAATAATAATAATATGAATATAAATAATATAATATAATATAATAATACTAATATTAATAATATAAAAAATTAGTATAATATTATTATTATTAAACTATGTATATAATAATAATATTAATATTAATAATATAAATAAATTATATTATTATAATATTAATAATAAAAAATATATATAATATAATTATGAAATATTAATATCAAAAAATAATAATAATATGAATATAAATAATATTATATTATATATTATGAACTATTAATAACAAAAAATAATAATAATAATACTAATATTATTTATATAAAAAATTAATATAATATTATTATTATTAAAATAAACATACATATTTATGAAAAAATAATATTAATATTATTAATATTAATAAAATTATAAAATTATAAACTTCTCAATATTAACAATAAATATAAAATATTTAAAGTAATATTACTAAAATAAGCAAAAATTAAAAATAATACTAATAAGTAATAAAATATTAAAAAAAATAAAAACAAATTAAATCACGTAATATTCGTACCAATATGAAAGAGGAATTGTAAATATTTAATATGACAATAAACTACGAACTCAAATTTTTATTAAATCTAAAAAAATCACTGGGGGGTGGACAATCTGGAGGACCTGGAGGAGGTGGTGGAGGAAACTTCATCCCTAAACTATGAGTCAAACGACGCATATACTCCATATACTCCTGATGTTGCTCCTCATATCGACGTCTCTCCTCATCCTGCTGCTGATGCATCTGCTCCTCCCATCGATGCATCTCCTCATCGTGCTGCTGACGCATCTGCTCCTGACCCTGACGCAAATCCTCTATAAGCTGACTCTGAGCACGTAGCTGGTCTTGATAGTGTGAGGCAGAAGATGATGTCTCTCCACGAGCTCCTCTCGAGCTAGACGCTGACATCGCAACAGTACCATAATAAGCTGCAGGAGTCAAATGAGAGCCGATACCAACTACTCGGCCCTTTTCGAAGCCATACTGGGTCGCCTGCATCCATGTCGTCTCATCAAAATGGTGGGCACTAGTTTGATCACCCGTCTCGTCTTGACTCTCAGCCTATGTCTGAGAGGTCGTGGCCTCATATGACTACTTAAGTTTCAATTAGAAATTAAAATAATGAAAATATTATATGCATTTAATTTTAAAACTGAAAAGAAAATAATACTGACCACAATCTGACGCTGGCGGTCACCTCTAATCTCTCTAGTAGCCGGGTCAGTGTACATCCTCCGATAAACGCCGTACGCCGAAATACCGGGCTGTTCGGCTTCCTATATGAATATAAAATAAACTATTTATATTTAAAGTTGAATAAAATATTAAAAAAAGTACTTACCAGACACTCTCTATGCGCACTGAATATACTACTACCGGCTTGATGCGTCACCTCTTGTCTCCCCCGATTTTGTCGACCCAATGTAGATCTCCTCTGAAACCCACCACCCAACCAGTGTGTACATAATCCATCCCAAACTTGATATGAAATGTACTCTGGTTGGTGGGCTCTACAGGACTCATCAAATTCTGTCACTCCGTCTTTCTTCAGAGCCGTCTTTCTCAAATTATGAAAAAACTGACGGAAACGGTCACGCATAGACACCACCCATGCCGCGTGGATAGTGGCACACATGCTCTCATCGATGGGATACCATAAACCCTAATATAAAGTTATTAATGAATTAAATTTCAAAATAAATAATATTTAATTACGTACCATCCAATGATCAAACATGGAAGCCTGCACATCAGTGGGAATCTGATCCCATGTGAGCCAGGGCTGAGAAAAATAATTGCGCATGATAGTGCTCCCCTGCCCAATAGCTATATGCGTAAAACTGTGGAAAAAGAACAAATAATCAAACAATTAGAATATTAATAAATTATAATGAAAGATAACTAAAATACACAGGTTACCATACCACCGCGTGTGCGCATCGAATCCAAGAGGTGGACGTCGCTCTGGGATAGGATCTGGAATCATCAGTCGGGAAAGACCACGCCCCCTCCGAGTGCTCCCTATAGTGCCAACAGCCTAAGGGTTAGATGACTCAAAAACCTCATCATCCATAGGTAGATCAGCCTCTAGCAATTGACGATACGTTTCCGAGTCAATCTGAAACATGAAATGATTGTTATTAGCAAACAGTTGAAAAATAACTATTATGTATAGTTATATATTTGTTATGATTCTAACCATCATTTTACTATGTCAATGTTCATCTTCATCATCATCTTCATAGTTTTCAATGTCAATGTCTCCATATTTCTCATCAACATCATCAATTTCCATATTAGTTTCACTTTCATCATCTCTTGTCATTTCAAATTCAGTTGTAACATCATTGACAACATCGTCACCATAGACCCTTAACTATGGGGTGTCATCCTTGATATTCATGTCTCTTTGTGAGAAAGATGTGTTTTGAGGAGTGTCCTGAAAAATTTCATTTCCTTGCACTTCAGTGGAACCACATTCAGTTTGAGTAAACAAATTTTCTCGAAATTTAAATTTTATTATACTCCACCAATCATCCAACTCTTTTGCAGTAGCATAGTATTTTGCATAATAAATTTTATGTGCTTGATGAGCCAATAAAAATGGTTCATTTAATGCAAGAATAATTTTATGTTTAATATCAAAAATTCCATGAGTTGGATGAATACGCAAGCCTCTCTCAGTATCCAGCCATCGACATTTAAACATTGTTACATAATTCTGTCCCAAATAACACAGTTCAATAATTTCTTCAAGCATGCCATAAAAGTCAACTTCAATATCTCTATGATGTGATCCCTTCAAAAAAACACCACTATTCATTGTTTTCTTTGATTCCCCATATGCACGTGTATGAAATTGATAACCATTCACAACATATGCATTATAAGATTTAACCATTTTGGATGGTGGGCTACTCAATATACGCAATCGACTATCAATCTTATCAGCATGTACAGATACCTGAAAATTTGTAAAACATTTATCACTATTACAAGTAATAAATTGATTATATATGTAAAACCAAAAAAGAATGTATGTTACCAGTTTTTGAAACCAGTAGGCAAAAAAAATTTGCCGACGTTATTCTAAGACAGCTGCTGTAATTTGTGGAAATTGTTTCTTGATATGATCATCATATAACCTACAAATACAATATGATCAATTTACTATAACAGAATATATATAATAAGGGATAAGAGCACTCACTGTAAAATTGGTGACTTTTCTTCACAGTTGAGTAGAACATATGTATGAGCTCTATGATGTTCATCATCTGAAAGCCATCTATCATGAACTCCACCAAAGCCAAGTTCAGGCTGATTGACAACTGATAATTGATTGTTCATATCATCGTCAACATTCCCCTCATTCCGTCCCATGCAGTTAAATTTTTAGGGATATTCAGATTCAAAATAATGAGAGCAGAATAAAGCAATTTCTTCTTGCAAATAAGCTTCAGCAATTGAGCCTTCAACTGATGCTTTGTTACGGACTTTTTTCTTCAATTTCTTCATGAATCTCTCAAATGGGTACATCCAACGAAACTGAACCAGACCTCCACATTTTTCTTCATGTGTCAAATGTAATATCAAATGTTCTATCGAGTCAAAGAAAGCCGGCGGAAAGATTTTTTCCAGTTTTCATATAATTACAACAACAGCTTCTTCTAGTTTGCTTAGTGTATCGTAGTCTGTTGTCGCTGCACACATGCCTCAGAAAAAATATGATATATCTACTATCGAATCCCAAATCTTAGAATTCAACAATCCTATTAATCCAATAGGCATAAGTCTTTCCATTATAACATGACAGTCATGACTTTTTAATCCGGTAATATGGCCATTTTTAACACATCTACCCAAGTTGGAAGCATAGCCATCTGAAAGTCTCAAATCTTCAATCCACTGACAAAATAATAAGTGACTCTCTTTGGTCAGTGTATAAGCTGCTTTTGGCTTCATTAATCTCTGTGATCTGACATTTTCAAACAATTCAAGTTTTGGTCGCCTGTAAATTTGGGCAAGATTTAATCGTGCCTTTACATTATCTTTGGTTTTACCTGGTGTATCCAAAACTGTATGAAATAAATTATCAAAATAGTTCTTCTCAATATGCATGACATCCAACATGTGTCGGACCAACAAATCAGACCAATATGGCAGATTCCAAAAAATGCTTCATTTTGTCCAATTGTGTTCTTTCTCAAAACCATGAATTTTCTGTTGGTTTATTGTCGGTCCAAAAGTGATGGAAGGTAATGAAAATACAACTGATTGTAACTATGTACCTGAGATCATTTTTGGAGGTTCATCTCTTTCAATTTTGTCTTTTCTGAAATGAGATTTATTCCTCCGAAAAGGATGATTGATTGGAAGAAATCTGCGATGACAGTCAAAATAGCAAGGTTTTTTTCCATTCACGAGCATAAATGCTTCGTTGTCTCCCATACAGTAAGGACATGATTTTGGACCATGTGTACTCCAGCCAGATAACGTACCATATGTCGGGAAGTCACTAATTTTCCATATCAAAGCAGCTTTCATTACAAAACTCTGTTTCGCAGCAGCATCATATATACCAACACCATGACTCCACAATAAATTTAACTCATCAATCAATGGTTTCAAATAAACATCAATATTCTTTTTCGGATGTCTTGAGATTAATAATGTCAAAAAGATATAAGGCTCTTTCATCAACATCCATGGAGGCAAATTGTATGGAGTTATAAAGACAAGACAACAAGAATACTGACTACCAAAAGATCAAAATGGAAAAAAACCGTCAGTAGAATGACCCAATCGCACGTTCCGGGATTCTAAAGCAAAATATGGATGCACTTGATCAAAATGTTTCCATGAATCACCATTAGATGGATGAATCAAGCTTTTACCATTTGAAATATTGGTTTTGTGTCATGACATCATTGTCACTGTGTTCTGAGACATAAATAAACACTGCAACCTGGGTGTAAGCGAGAAATATATCAACTGTTTTACAGGAATCAATCCAGACCTACCTGATTGAGCTTCTTTATACCTCGATTGTCCACATGTGGGACAACTATCCAATGACACATTTTCACCAGAATATAAGATGCAATCGTTTGAACATGCATGGATCTTCTGATAACTAAGGCCCAGATTACGAACGAGTCTCTTGCTCTCATAATAATTAGCAGGCAACACATTTCCTTCAGGTAACAGTGCTTTAACCAAAGAAAATATCTGATCAAAACAGTTATTTGACATTCCATTATCTGATTCAATAGCCATAAATTTTACAACTACTTCTAATTTTCTTATCTTGCAACCAGGATATAATGAATCCTCAGCAGACCTGAACAACTCAGAAAATTCAGATGGTGCCAACTCGGGACGTAAATCAACATCATCCTTGATTTCTGTTTGTTGAACGGATGACCCTGCAACATCATGTACTAAATTCTGAAACCGTGATGGATCCGAAATCAAATTATTAGTATCTTCTCTGGAACTATGTTCACCATGTTGATACCAAAAAATATAATCTGATTAAAACCCAAAATGTAAGAGATGTTTCCCAACGATGTCAAATGTCTCAAACGTTCTCAGAGCACATTTTTTACAAGGACACTTTATTTTCCCTTCTGAAACAAATTCCGGGTTTGATGATGCAAATGATAAGAAAGCTTCAACACCATCAACATATACAGGATTTAAACTAGAACCGTTTGGATTTCTGCACTGATTTATCCAAGCATGATCATCTAATAATGATTGATGTCGATTTTCTTTGTTCTATATTCATATATATGTTTTTACAAAATTTAAAACCATTACTGTTGTTAAATAATTTGATATAAGAAAAACAATATCCTAAAAAAAAGATACATAATTACAGTTATTTATTAGTAATTACCAATAATTATAGGCAACACAGTTAGTTTGTAATCATCCCCACTAATTATTATTAATTTAGAAATACTTAGAAATACTTGGAAAAATGAAATATGCTTGAATAATGAAATAAATTTTTTTAATCGTCATTGTGGAGATTATATTACTAATTATTCTAATTTGTCTGATGACTCATCTCTTTTTAACTTTCTCCCTACTGAGATCAGTATGAAAAACTTGCACTGACATATGTTAGAGCACATTTTTCATACTGATTTCAGTGGGAGAAAGTAACAAAGATATGAGACGTTGAACTAAAGGTAGCTACCAATCCGCTGGAAATTGTGCCAATTTATAACCATGTACTTGAATTTATTTGATTTTTGATTAATTATTAGTAATTATTACTAATTATTACAAATCTCAATATTTCCAACAGATTTTTCCCTATTCTTAACATGTTCAAATCTTAAAGAGTCGTCAATTTTCAGGTCATGCCCAATAAAAAGTTTGCGTCAACCTTGTCCAATTTAAACTCTAAAATTGTCCTTACATGGTTGATCATCTCACAAGTGGTGCTGTAATAGGATGACACAAGTAATGAGAAAGACATGACTTGGGTTGTCCTATTGCAATGCTACTTGCGAGGTGATCAACCAAGCAAGAACAATTATAGAGTTTACATTAGTCACGGTTGACGCAAACTTTTTATTGGGCATGACCTGAAAATTGGGGACCCTTAAAGATTTGAACTATTAAGAATAAATCAAAACTTGTTGAAAATATTGATAATTGTAATATTTTATAAATTTTTTATAATTTTAATAATATTAATATTTTTTTATAATTATGAAAAATATAATAATAAAATAATTATATTATTAGTATTATTTAATTTTTAATATTAGAGTAATATAATATTTTATATTATGTTACTATTTATGTTACTATTTATATTACTAATTATGTTACTAATTAGAAATGCGAAGATATGCATATAGGTCGGGTAGTTAATCTATCATTGAATAGAAAAACAAACGTAATTGACCGCTCATCTACCTCAATTTTCTTTTCATTTGTGTGTTGAGGTTGACAGGAAACTTCTACCTCCACATGTAATATGTGCTTTTACTGTCAAAATTATAAACCTCCTCACCTCTATATTGGCGAGGAGGTTGATAATTTTGACAGTAAAACCAGATATTACATGTGGAGGTAGAAGTTTCCTGTCAAGCCTCAACACACAAATGTAAAGAAAATTGAGGTAGATGAGCGGTCAATCGCGCTTGATAATTTTCCTAATTTTTTTTAATTCTTTCCTAATTGTTTCCTAATAATTTTAATTGTTTCCTAATTATATAATTGTTTCCTAATTATAGAATTGTTTCCTAATTATATAATTGTTTCCTAATTATATAATTGTTTCCTAATTATTTAATTGTTTCCTAATTATATAATTTTTTCCTAATTATATAATTGTTTCCTAATTATAATAATTTTTTCCTAATTATAATAATTTTTTCCTAATTATAATAATTGTTTCCTAATTATAATAATTGTTTCTTAATTATAATAATTGTTTCCTAATTATTATAATTTTTTCCTAATTATTATAATTGTTTCCTAATTATTATAATTGTTTCCTAATTATTATAATTGTTTCCTAATTATTATAATTGTTTCCTAATTATTATAATTGTTTCCTAATTATTAAAATTGTTTCCTAATTATTATAATTGTTTCCTGATTATTATAATTGTTTCCTAATTATTATAATTGTTTCCTTATTATTATAATTATTTCTTAACTATTATAATTGTTTCCCCGAGTCAAGCTCGAAACACCTTGTCAGAGTTTTCACTCCTAGGTACATCTGTGCTAGAGCCGTCTCTACATGTTCGTATCCAGACAAGGATTATTTGGTACAACCACATAATCTAATTATACTATATAGATAAACATTCTATTAAAAAATAAAATTAACAATTTAAAATAAAATTAATAATTAATAATTAATAATAATTTAACAATTAAAAAATAAAAAATATATATAAATACCTTTGAAGTAATCAGCACCTTCTAACTCCTTCATTCCTCTTCTCGAAAGAAAAAATTAAAACAAAAAAAAAATTCTACTCAGAACTGAAAATTAGAGAGAGAGAAGAATAGAGATCTGAATGTTATGGAAAAAAACGGGTGGGATGTATATATAGGTTAGATTATTTGCGACGGTATCCCATTGAAAATATTAGGTATTGCGATGGGATACTGTCGCAAATACCTTCGCTCACATTAATACGGGCAGCGGGTAAAAGGGATTTTGCGACGGGCCCGTCGCAAATAGCCACCATTAGCAACGGGCGGATATCCCCGTCGAAAATTTCTATTTACCGCTGCCGGTATTGGCGACGGGGCCCGTCGCAAATACCTTCACCCACATTAATTACGGGTGGCGGGTAAAATGGTTTTTGCGACGGGCCCGTCGCAAATGACACACCATTAGCGACGGGCGAATATCCCCGTCGCAAATTCCTATTTACCGCCGCCGGTATTTGCGACGGGACAATTTACCCATCGCAAATAGTATTTACCACCGTCGGGTAGTTGCGACGGGTTGAAGGCGACCGTCGCAAAATAGGCTTTACAGCGGCCGGTATTGGCGACAGGACCCATCGCAAATAACACCTGGTGAATAATATTTTGTGACGGGGCAATTATCCTATCGCAAATACTATTTACCACCATCGGGTACTTGCAACGGGTAGCCTTCTACCCGTCGCAAATAGGCTTCCCGCGTTTTGGCACGCAAACTGTGCCATTGAAATTGCGACGGGTCCTGTATTTCGGTTGCAAATAACTGACCATTTGCGACGGGAATATATTCCCGTCGCAAATACGCTTTTCATCGGAGTTTTTGTGATAGGAATAAAGCCTGTCGCAAATACCCCGTCCCAATAAGCGTTTTTTCCTATAGTGTGATATTTTTAACCATATCTCATCCTCTTTTCTTATTTAAATATTTATATGATTTTTAAATTGTTTAATAAAATATTATATAATAAAAATAACATTAATGTCATTTTTAAGACTATTCATTTAATTTGACTTAAAAGTTAGAAATACAGTAATTGATTTCAAATATAGAGAATTTCACCAACACTTATACATTATAATTACCAATAAGATTTTTTTCACACTAAAATTCATCAGAAACTTATTTATTTAAATGTTTCTAAAATTATTTAGAAAATTCGTCATCTTCTTGCATAAGCACAATGTTAGAGTTGTGTAACCATTTAAGGTATTTATACCATCATTAAAAAATGAAAAAATAAATAACTATGTTTAAAATAATTTCTAAATATTAAAAAAAACCATTTATAACTGACAATAACATACTTTTATCCATATGAAAAAATATTAGATTTTTTAAAAGAAAAGAGAGTGACATTTCATATCTTTCTTTACCAAAAATAATATATAATTCATTATCAAAGAAAAATGTAAAAAAACAATAACATTGAATATTTTATGACTATAGTAAAACATCACACATATAATAGATTAAAGGAAAGTTTTATGGTTATTTTAAAGTCTTATCCCATAGTTTTCACCCTATTTTTCCGGTTATACCCTTACTGAGGTGACAATTGTCTACCATGGTTACTATTCATAATGACTAAAAATAAAATGACCCTATTTATCAAATTTTAACCTCATAATTCCAAATATGTATTCTTTTTTCCAATTTCCAATTATATAAGTATAAAAAACTAATTTTAATATAAATTCGTAAAATGTAACAGAAAATATTTTTTTTAAAGAATTTTAAGCCAAAATATTAACTTATATCAAAATCATGAATACTACTAATTGAAATTTAATTAATTATAATATTATAAAAAAATAAAGTATATTTAAATTTATGGAAAAATTAAAAAATATAATTTCAAATTACTTCATTTAATGAAAATAAATGACAGTTTTTGAAAATTTTGTATTTTTCATTATTCACTGAAAAATAAATAATTTAAAAAAAATCCCAAAACTTCACCCAAAGTTAATTTTAACATGGTGATTTCCAAAATTATTTTAATTTTATAAAATAAAATTTATAAAAAATTATGAATTAATAATAATTTCCTCACGAAAAATGAAAATAAAACATTTTTAGGGAAGGAGTATTTTTTAAAGCTCTGTGTTGCATGTTAAGAAAGCTATTAAGCTTATTATTATTTTAAACTAAATTTTTATAGTGTAATATTATCTCCCTATTAAATTAATTTTTTCCTCATGACTTTTTTTATATCATCGCTAGTTCAATATTTAAAAATAACTTTGTTGAAAACCCATATCATAAAAGTTGATAATAAAACATCCTTTGAAAAAAATGGAGTGGGGAACATAAAGGTTACCTGAAATAACACATAATATGGTTCCTAGATAAGAATATAATTGGTATGATGCTAAATTATATACATGTATGGGAAAATAGTTCCCATGGACTAATAGAGGGTGATAGAGAATATGGTCCTGAGAAATTTAATTACCATAAAACTATAAATTTTGATAGGTTTAAAAGACTATAAATTCATCAGAAATGAAGGTAAAATAATAAAATTTTAATATCAAGATCCATTTCCTAAATTTTAGGAATTATTGTAATATAAATATAGATAACATGAGAAAAAATAATTACTTGATATCTTTCTATTTCATAAGAATAATTTCATCTTTTAGTTGTGCTTCGAACAATTTGCACTTCATATAATACTCCCAGAAATGAATATTCAAGATAAATTTTAAATTCTTGAAGAACTAAAATTAAATTTTAATGGGTTATAATATCTATAAAATAATAACTAACCATTCTTTATATCTCTATATATTTACCAAAACCAAAAAATTTAGCAAATGTTATGAAATATGGATAAATATTCATATGATGAAATAAGAAATTGATCTATAAAACCTAAAAATTAATACCCATTGCTCAAATTAAACCATTAAATAAATAATAAACCTTAATACTCCTCTAAAATATGTCTTTACAAATTCAAAACACAAAAGTCCAAAATATTTAATCACATATTTTTCCCAATATCCACCTAACTATTACCTCCAAATAATATCAGTTGATCAAAAGGTCATATACTACAAATGTATATACCCTAATCATTTGCTCCCCAAAATATGATAATCATTTACATAAATATATTGAATCTCCATAATTCTGTAAATTAACTCAATATCCATTCCTCAAATTATTTTTACCTTAATCATATAATATCCCCAATATAGTGTACTTAACATTAATCACTTAGACACCAAATAACTTTTCAATCCCATGGTTATCTATATGATATATTCCCAAAATATATTATCTTTTTTATACTAATAAACCATAATTACCACAACATAAATGATTATATTAACCCTAAATTTTATCAATTACTTTAAAATTATGTCCTCAAAATATAAGAGAATTATTTCTTAAATATTCTTTTTACTAAAATATATACTAAACCAAAGGGTTGTATTACTATTAATTTCTCCTAAAACATCCTTAATAATCTTAAACTCCCGTCATATAAAACCTCATAAGGGGTATATATTCCTTTAAAATTATGATAAAATTTAGTATTATCATCCAAATACCCTTTAGGTTTATCCCATATCGCTATGGAATATCATAGGTTTCTATAGGTTATATTTTCTCATTCATCATAATATTTCTTAATGAAAATGTGAATTAATAGAAGCATAGGCCTCAAGAGTTCCTAGACATGTGCGTAGTCTTAGGTCCACTCATTGTGAACTAATAAAGATATAGTTAATACCAAATCCACCCCATTTAGAGTTGTTACCTCTATAATCATTTGTTCCAGAGTTGTATCCACTTTCTAGTATCTAAATAGGGATGTATTTTCTTGGAAAACAACATAATCTCTACTTTAATATGAATTAGGATGTCCTAATATATTTAGTCTTATCCTAAGGTTTCTCATGAAATTTTTCTCATCCTAGTTTCTAAAAATAACTAAATCATCCTCTAATACCAACTATAGAGACCTAGGTTTTTCATACGTAAATATTTCATCATTTTAGATAAATATTCAATACATTTCACAATAATACCCATTCGAGGACTGTAAAGTTATAGTGTCCTTGGAAAATTAGATTCATAAAAAATGGTAAATAAAATATCTACATCATCTCCCTTTAAGTACTTTATAACTAGAAATATTCTAATACATATCATACTTATATCCTTCCTTCATAACTTAGGGAAGGGAAACATAAGAAAAGGTGAGCTCTATGATCGGTAAGGGTAAAAAATGAGATATCATTGGTCACTTAAGCATAACATGATAATAATGGTATGAAAACATTGGATTAACATTTGAAAACCATACCTAGAAAATCATAGATCATAAATATTATACATGGCATAAATCTTGGTAGATCATAAGACATTAATGATAAAGGAATCAAAGAATATGATCCATAAGAACATATCAAAATTATAAGACATAATTATTAGCATATAAATAAGTATATAATATATTATCCTTAGTCAAAGGTCACTACCAAAGCTATTATAGTGGATTAGCTTCACTCGTCATTCCATAATTTCCTTAGTCAAGGTTCACTCCCAATACTATCTTAATGGATAGATTCCCTTATTGAATTTTGTACACTCCCCATTCTTGTTCTTATTATCTCATGATATATTCATCTTTACTCAATGTATTAGAGGTATATATAATTCTGTTCCTTCACATCAAAAATTTTAAACTATACATATGTGTTCCATAAGATCATAAAACATTCATCATATCATTATATCATAACCCATTTAAATGAAATCGGTTTCATAAATATTTAACATTTTCATCATAGCATAACCCATAGAAGATAAACGGGTTTCATAAAAATATAATCATCATAATAATAAACCATATAGAGAAAGAAAAATAATGGTATTATTGGATTATATCTGAAGTAAATAATAAGTAACCTCAAATTTTGTTATCATAGATGAAAGATGTATTTAAAATATCATAGGAATATTTCTTGAGAAAAATACCCTTTAATTTTGAAAAATATTATTTAAAATATAAAGAAATATAAAATATTATATAAAAATAATTATTAGATAATAAATAAGGAAAATTTTAAAGTAATCTTTAAATCATTGAGCAGTCATGATGGATTAAAACTTTTTTCATGTCATGTACATTGAAACAAAGATTCCTTTCACATTTTCGGTAAAAAGTCCAAATTTCCTTGTTTAGAAAACAAAAAGAATATTCATTTTAAATATTTTTATAGAAATTAAAACTTGGATAAAACTTACATTAAAAATCATAGGATAATAGTAAAAACATTATTTAAATCATATCAAAAAAACATCAACATGGAAAAAATATTCCTAAATGAAGAGGAAATAAAGTCTATTTTTCTTAAACACATTTTCCCAACCATTTTATGTACCAAAGAGAGTAAAATGGTATTATTACTTGAAAATTACATTAATAAATAGAGTAAAATAAAATAAAATTGGTTTTTATATAAGTATCATATAATTTTTCTCAATGAAAATTTAAGCATAAACAATCCCAATTAAAATGATATTGAAACATAAATATCTTACCACTTTGATAACTTTTGAATCATAATCCTCATGAAATAATGAATTAAAATGAAACATTAAATATAATTAAAATAAATATATTCATAATATAACATATCAAAGTTTTAGTATATTCACCTAATAAACTTAAATTGGTGCATAATATCAAGCATGTCTCAATGAAACAATACTGAGATGAAGAACACATAACGCTTGGGTAATATCTAAATCAAAACCTCATGAAAGAGAGAGCCTTATATAGATTTTTAAATTCATATAATTTTAATTATAATAATTATAAAATAAAATCATGGTAATTATATACACTTAAGGAAACAAGTGGTGAATATGGCATATGTCTCACAGAAATAAAAGTGACACAAGAAACTCTTACCTCAAGTTCTATCTTTCTTCATACGCATTAAAATATCTTATAAAATAAATATTGATTTAATATAAATATATTATATAACCATATTCATACATAAATTACTATTTATCATGACTTTATAATATTAAATTCTCCTTTTATTAAAAATTTATTCATTAAAATAAACATTCGGGTGAAAACTAGTTTGTTTTCCATGCATGTTTCGGTTTGATGGTATTGGAATTTTAACATTGGGAATGGTTTCATTATATCCATTATATTAATAATTAAATAATTATCATATTTATTAATTATATAAACTTTTATAATTATTCATATAAATAAGTGATGAAAAATGAATTAGATAACTTCACAAAGATGGTAATCTGTACTTACGCACAAGTGATGTCTCCACTTTTTGATGGTTGTAATAAAAGAAATTTAAATAAAAATTATAATTTAAAGAATAATTATTATATAATAAATATAATATATATTAAATAAACCTATCTTTATTACCATCCATGTAAAGATAAAATGAAAAACAGATCGCATCGCTTCGTGGAGGTGGTAGTCCACACTTACACTTGAGCAGCGTTATCATTTTCTAACATATAGAAAGGTAAGAAATTTGACAAGGTATTATCATTAAAGAAGATTAATTATGTCATAAATATAATATATAAATATTAAATCTATCATAAAAATCAACCATGAGTTATGATTTTGTAAAATGAATCATATCGATGTGTGGAGGCGGTAGTCCACACATACACACGAGTGATACATTCATTTTACATTTGATAGAAAAGAGGGTGGATAATGGTGGTTTAGTAAAAATATATTATATATATGATAATTAACTTATTATTTTATTATTAAAACTACATATTTATAGGATTTATAAGAATAAATAAATTGAAAGGGGTTGGGTAGGATGATTACCACTTCTTTGGGTACACCTCCAATTTTTCCCTTCTTAACAACCATTGGAATTGTATTTTAAGAATACAAGAACCTATAATTAATGTATAGGGAAGTTTTTAATATAATTTGGTATGTTTTGGTCAAATAGGTGGCTCAAATTGGTGTAAAGAAGTGAGAGGAGGAGTGTCCTTTTCTAAGGGAGGTAAGTTTCACTCTTGTAATTTTTCAAAACATTAAAAAATTATATAGTCATGTTCAGGGAAAATAGGTTCCTAATTGGATTAATTTAAAATTAAATATGATATAGGATCAAAATAAACTCATCCAATAGTATTTATACAAGTTTTGAGGTCATTTTAATCCTTATCTCTTTAGTTTAACCCTATATTAACACTTTTTATCCTTAACCACCGCAACACATTTTTCAATCATTGAGGGTTTGAAATTTAATTATAAGGTAAAAAATTAGGGGAAATTGGTCAAGGAATGAAATTTTATACCATATCCCATCAACATTTTCCAATTTAAATATTTTTATTATTTTTAAATTATTTATTATTATATTATATTACATTAAATATCATTAATTTCATTTATGAGACTATTCATCTAATTTGAATTTAAAGATAGGAAGATAGAAATTTATTTGCAAATAGAACTTTTAAAAATAACTTATGAATTATAATTACTTATAAAATTAATTTCACACCACAATTTACCCAAAAATTATTTATGTTAATGTTTTTAAAATTATTTATTAAATTTTTCTATTACATACACAAGTACTATGTTGATATTGCATAAGAATTTAAGGTAATTATACCATTATTAAAAATTTAAAATAAATTAATATAATAAAAATAATTTATAAATATTAAAAATAACTATTTATTACCAATTATAACCTAGTTTCAAACCTATGAAAAATATTATATTATTAAAAATAAAACAGAGTGACATTTTTTATTTTTCTTTACTTAAAATAATATATAAGTCATTATCAATTAAAAATGTAAAAAATCATAAAATATAATATTTAATGGAGATAGTAAAACATCACAAATAAAATATATTAAATTCATGTTTTAGGGTTATTTTAAAGTCTTATCCAATAGTTTTAACCATTCTTTACCTATTTTACCCTTACCGATGTGATAATTATTTTCCATGGTTTGTATTCATAATGACTAAAAATAAAAGGGTGATATTTACCAAATATTAACCTCATTATTTCAAATATATAATAAATTTTTAAATATTACATTTCTATAAGTTTTATAAATTAATTTTAATATAAATTTTTAAAATTCAATGAAACAAATTTAGAAAAATTCAATTTTAAGACTAAAAGTTAACTTATATATTAAATCATGAATACTGCTGATTAAAATTGAATTAATTATATTATTATAAAAAATTACACCATATGTAGCTCTAATACCAAATAAAAAATATAATGTGAATTTTAAATTACTTTATTTAATGAAAATAAATTATATTTTTTGAAAAATTGATATTTTCTCTATTCACTGAAAAATCAATCATTGCAAAAAAATATAAAAAATCAACCTAAGTTAATTTTTATATTTTGGTTTTAAAAAAATAATTTTAAAAAATATAATTTCTAAAATTTTCATAATTTTATTATATTTCCCATAAACAAAATTCAATAAAAATAATTTTTAAAGAAAAAGTATTTTTGAAGCATAAAATGACTTCACTAAAAAATGATTGTTTATTTCCTAAGTATTAATAGATATATTTTTATTTAATAATGAAATTATATATATATTTCATACTTTTATTACTCATATTCATACCCACTAATTCAATAGCTACCTTATAATGCTCACATTTAAATAAAAATATTTTTGTTTTATATCACAATTCGCTTAAAGCTCGATGTTTCATGTTAAGAAATATATTGAGATTATTAATATTTTAAACTAAAGTTTTGGGTTGTTTCAATATTAATGTGTGTGTGTGTATTTTTATCATAAAATTAAATGCATGTATGTTTTGTCCACATTTGGTTGTCGAGTGATATCAAAGTAGATATGAAACTAATCCTTCATTAATAAAACTAGTTTCAAGTTGGATTGTTTTATAAGGTGAGTGGGGAGATTATAATAAAATGTATAAGCCTATTTATTCTTGATATATATATATATATATAATTTTTCTTTAATACAGATTAATGCATCACCTGTTAAGTATGAAAATTTATGGATAACTGTAATGAGAGTTTATTTTAAAATGGGTAATAAACATAGATAATATATATATATATATAACTATAAACCTCACATGCAACCTTGTTATATTAAAAAAACATATAGTTTTCCTAATTCAGTATAATCTCCTAGTCTTGCCTATAAAATTAAGGTCTTACTACACTAAGTACATGAATTGTTATAAACTTTGATTAAATCTTATCATAGTTACCACCCTCCCTTATACTGGCCTTTCAATTATAGGAAAAATATAGGGACCTTGGGGTTTTTATCCTAGAATATATTAAAATAAGAGAGCATTCTTTATGTTTGGGAATACATTGAAGGAAAAAGTGTAGGTTTTTAAGAGTTTATCTTCGAGAATAGGTTCTGAAAATGAGGGTTCTATAGATTTTTCGTTAGATTTTACTTCTATACATGAGGTAAAAGAGATTATGTACATTCAAAAATCATAATTTTATATTTTAATAATCTCATTTCAAAGTGTTCTCCTCCCCTGTAGTTTCAACATGAAACTGTATTTTATTTAAAAAGGAATTTATCTTAATGGTTTAAAGTTTTTTTTAAACAAGGTTTATATGGAACTTCAATTAATTTTCTTCAAATCCACTATTTCTTTTCTCAGTGTATTTATTTTCTAAAAGTTTTAATTTTTTGTGTTTTCATAAAGAAAACTTTGAATTTATTGAAATAATTTCTAATTTGATATTTGATTCCTAAATACTTATGTTTAAGGATATAGAAAAAAAATTCGTGGATTTTATAATGTCAAATTCAAGAAACTAAATATTTTTTTAATAGATGTAAAATTATCATTATAATATAATGGCAGGGGTTGGAGAGTAAACTCAAACCCCTTATGATACTTTATCCAATACAAAATTGGGGGATATAATTATATATTCCTTAAATGAATTGGGTAATGATTAGTATCTTATGAGATGATAAGTAAGGGAATATAGTTTAAACTCAATCCCACATGGTACTTTTTCCACTATGTTATGTTTTCTTAGTAATTAACCTTGACATAATGCTATGTAATGTCCCAAAGTTCCACTAATAATTTCTTATGATTTCTTTAAAAGTTTTTAAAAATTCAATCTTGTATTTCATGAAACAAATATATGTATTTATAAGTAAATTACTTTGAAATATATTTGATGGAAAAAATAAGTATTTAAATAAGAATTCATGATTTTATATGGAATTAAAATTTTGTGATTTTAAGGAAGTTGTTTTAAAAATTATCATGTTTTTTTAGAAAGTGTCAAGAGAATTGTTCTCCTTTGTACTAGATTTAGAAAATTGTTTTATAAAAAATCCTTATCAGATTTCAAATATAATCCTATTCCTAAATGAATGTTTTCATAATATCGGGGTATTTTATATTAAAGGAAACACATTTTAATAGTTTCTCAAGTGTTTCAAAATCCCAACAGGTTTTATCATCCTTTAAACCCCATTAGTGAAATATTTGTTCTCACTTTATGACTTTGAAATGTTTTTCATGGGGATTTTGGATGTGTGTGAATGAAAGTGTTATATAAAAAAAATAGCTCTAAGGGGTGTAGGTGTAGCTTTTGAGAATTTTTTATATAAAAAAATCCTATTTGAAAGGAATAATAGGATTTGATGTGTAATAGTACTCCTAATTATCTAAAACTCTAGACCTCAAAAAAGATTATTGGGTATGTAAAATTTTACATTTTTTGTTTATATACTTGTAAATATAAAAGGATGGGTTTGGATCATCTCAAGGTTCCTTTTAGTGGGATCTGTATCTAAATATTCTACTCTCTCGACTTCATATGCGTGATAGAGGTTAAGGGAACTAGGTCCAGTGGATCCCTCCTTCTTCGGGTTTCACGATCAATAAAAATGGTGATTATTCTAATGGAATCATGATTGGTTGGTCTACAATTAGGAATTATCATAGATTGGTGATTCTAGAAATCAGTGCCAACTATAGTGAAGGGATTTTGCTGAAAGTGGAAACTTCGTACCTGCTCATTCGCCAATCCCTTTTCGAGGATATGAATCTCCCCTAAACTATGGTATAAGTATAATTATCTTTGATCATAAACATCATAAAATTTCTTTATCCTTCCCACGGGTATGTTGTTTATCACATTTGATAATATAAGTGGTTGATCAACTAGGAAGTAATGATCCTTAAAATTTGGAAGGAGGGGAACAAGGCAACAGACATATCATCTTCAAAAGGAGTTGAGTACCCATCCCTCGTCAAATATTTATATTTAGGTTCCCTAATCCTTTATTATAAAGACATTGTAATGGGTTATTCTCTTTGGTTCCATCATTTTACACCCTCATAACTCCTTTACTTTATTTTCCCTTTATTATAATAAAATTTTATCTTTCAATCAGTTTCTTATTTCCTGAGGTATAAATCTTTCAAGAGGATTTTTTTCAAATACTAAAATATAAAGATATAATGAATAGAATACTTCATGCTTTTTTTATCAGGTTTATCATGTATCATGATATATACTAATATTGTTTGTATTAAGATGATTCCTAGATAACTATAATGGTAAGTAGTTAAAATTATTATTAAGAGTAAAAAGAATATTTTCTTATAATATAGTGAGGATTTGAAACTAGAAATTAGGGTATTGTCTTGTATCCAAATAAATCAATTGGATTTAATATTTTGGTTATTTTCCATGTGAAATAGGATCACAACGTATTAAGAGGTTTCTAATTATAAAAAAATTACGTATATTGTATCTTCCAATGTTTCTAAAGAAGAAATGTGAATTTGAAATTTTTTATAAAATCTTGTTGAAGTACTTGAAAATATTGATCATATCACATTATTATGTGATAAAACAGAAAGGTTTCAGGAATCTAGAACACACCAACATAAAAATCATAGACCTATCAAGAAGATTTACTCAAATAGATAAATTCTCAATAAACAAGGTATCCATAGAGCTAATTATGGAAGACCCAACATCTAAAGTCATAACTTGACAAAATCATGAATATCATTTGAGATATGGCTAGTTGGATAGTTAGTAGTTTTATTTAGTTTATGTGGGAGACTGTTGGTAAAGTCACATAGTACCAATTTTATTTATATACTTTTTATTATTGAACTACATGTACTAAATTTGATATATAAATGTTTTATTTTTATTTTATTACTCTTAAACATGTCATCTGTAATAATTTCCTAAGAATATTTATTGCATAAATTGGTTATAATAATTCTTGTTATAATAAGAACTTGTGTATTCCATGAAAATATTCATAACGTTATGTCTTATGGTCAAGATAAATCTACAAGATAATACACAACCAAGTATGATAATTATGTTTTAGGGGACTATAAGCATCAATACTTTTTTCTATAAAATTCACAATTTGGGATCTCTAAGATGGTAGATCATGAGGGAAGACTTGCCAATAGGAATTATGTGTACTATGTATAATTGTAAATTTATATCAGTGAGCATGTATAATGATATCAAGACCTGAGATCATTATTAATTTATATCATGTAGCTATTACTGATATGCATTATGAAAACCTTTATTTATATTATATTAAAGAATTATTTTGTGTCAAGTGTGTATTGAGTGGCGTGGAATTATTTAAATAATCAGTAAATATTTTTTCCCTTCCAAATTATGGAAGAATATTTCTTTGGATCATTAATAGAAATAAAAGTAATAGGCTAAAATGCATGACCATGTTGATCATAAGAAATTTTGTCTCAGTAGACCAAATAAAGATAAATCAAGAATTAAGGGATGATGATACCTATGTACATACTCCTTAATGATATTTCAATTGGAAAATATATTATATGACATAGTCATAATTCATTGGAAGTTCTTATTGCTAAAAAAATTGTTTCTTTATAGGGGTCATGGTGTGTTGTTAGATACCACACTTCATTTATGAGTTATATATGATACCACTAAGAAAGATACTTATAAGTTTTTATAATAACAATATTTATAACCTCATCAAATTCAGTCTAATTTTATTTTTTAAAATATAAAAATATTAGTTTATTAATTGATGTCTATTAAGTTATGTTAATCATAATTCAATATCAAGTTATTTTTTATCAATGATTAGGGGAGTTGTATATGTATTTATCATATAAATATTGACAAGTTTTTTGAGTTAATAAACTAGTGAATATTTATTACAGGTATCTTGAACCAATTTTATGGTCTAAGTCCTTGAAGTTATTTAATTTTAATAAATTATTACATGTAAATTATTTAATTACACCACTTAAATAATTATTTATTTAAGATTTAATAAATTAAATAAATATTAATTGACATCAAAGTTACCGATTTATTTTTTAAATATTAGTTATTATTATTTAATAATAAATTAAGTATCTTTCATTAACATGGGTTTCAGTTTAAGAATATGAAAAGGGGTAGGGATATTTTTACAGTTTCTTAATTATATAACCCTAGATATATTGTCATTGATAGGGGTCAATTAGTTTTAACTTCGATAGTCCTCATTTAGTTCTTGAAATATAATTGAGAGATCTCGCTCCACAATCCTCGCAATCCCTAGATAGAATTGAAGAACTTTTTCTTCGATTGGCATAGGTATTTTGGAGTGATCTAGGTTCTTCATGCTAACACCTAAAGAATTGAGACATAAATCCAAAGATTCATGGAGCATGTGTGGATATCACTAGAGGTATTCAAGTTTAGATCCATTAGAAACAATGATAATGGCATCAATTGGGAATCATATCACATGACAATTATAGCAACACAATGTCTACACATTTTATTCCATGATTTTTAAAATAAATATCCATAAAACACAAACCAATTATCTAGAGGTATAGTTTCATTGGGTGATTATAAATATAATAAAACTCCTTAAATATAAGATTATTTTTATCTTTATAACATTATTCTAAGCCCCTTTGATCATATATTACTATATAGGGTACCTTGGGGAAATTTTTAAATGAAAAGTGTCAGATATAAATCTGTGTAAGGGAATAATCAGAGTAAAGCATGATAGTGAAATAATATATATGATTGAAGAGAGATATCATGATATTATAAAGTGAAGGATCATAATTAAAGAATCCTAGAATAATCAAAATAATATCCAAAGTTCATGGAATCATATATAAGTGTAATACAACATCTGTAAAAGCACCAAAGTGCCAAATCAGGGGTGAGTATAAAACTCAATAGGTTTCCCCAATGACTTCCCTACTCACACCACTAGGATAGAAGAGTTAGCCAAATTTATAAAAAAAATTATATAAAACATTTTCTCAAAAGCAATTTTTATCTAAATATAAACAAGTTTCCAAAACATTCATAACCAAAGGCATTCCAAGAGCAACTGAAACCAATTTTCCAGCAAGTTATTTTTCCAGAAAAATAACCGAATAAGTTTAAGAACCATTTCACAAACATTTATTTTTGGCACACCCAAACCATTCCACAAACCCACGCAACCAACAATGCATGATACCTGGAAGAGGGTAGAATCTCTAACCCTTATCCATACCAACCATGATGGGGGAGACTTCTTACCCTTATCCATCCCAAATGCACATGAATGCTTGACGGGGGAGATCCCTAACCCTTATCCATCCCAACATTGATGGGGGAGACCCCTAACCCTTATCTATATCAAATGCAATATGAATGTTTGACAAGGGAGATCCTTAACCCTTATCCATCCCAACACTGATGGGGGAGACTCCTAACCCTTGTCCGTCCCGAATGTAATTTGAACACACACCACATTTGCCCATCAATCATGCCAAAACACCCTTTCAATAAAAAAACCTTTTTATTGAAAACCATTTCCATAAAAACCATTTCAATCTCAAACCATTTCAATAAAATAACGTTTTTATTGAAACCCCATTTTTCATCAAACCATTTACAATTTTAGAAAATTCATAATTTAAAATCAACATTTCAAATTCAAGAACCCAAATCACTTTTCCCAACAATTCACCAAGATTTCACAATTTCACTAAAACCATAAATCATCAATAAAAAAGATTTATTATATGATTTTCACAATAAAATCCACACCACACACTCAACTTGAAATCATTCCAATCATTTCTACTAAGTGGAGTTGAGAAAGAATCCCCTTACCTCAAAGGTTTTGATGCAAACCACAATGGTAGAAGAATGATCAAGAAAACTTGGTTGATTCTTCAAAAACCCGCCTTAGATCTCTTCTCCTGGAAAGATCAAGACCAAATCTCATCATATTTGGTATCCACAAACTTAAATCTACATATAATAGGCGTAAATATAAGAAACCGAGAAAAGAGGAGAAGTAGATCTAAGTAGATCTAAGAAACCGATCAAGAACGAATAATAACGATCACATACCTCAAGAATCTGGCTTTGATTCACCAAGAGAAACCTCTGAATCACCTTCGGAATGATGGGAGAGCCCTCTTTGACCTTAGGAGAAGCTAAATCCAGAGTTATGGCCACTTAAGATCTTAAACAAGGCATTTAGAGGCAAAAACGAGTGAGATCCACTTTTATAGGATCTCATTTAAGTGGTCGCACAGTTTGCTCGCATGGTTAGACACACCGTGCGCTAACCGTGTGTTAGCCACGGCCTCGACAGACCCTCCACACACATTTTGGCCACACGTTTAGACAAACCATGCACCACCCATGTGGAAGCTACTACCTCAAGGGCCAACTACGCACGGTTTGGCCGCACGGTTTAGACAACCTGTGCGCCACCCGTGCGACTTCCCCTTTGCCTCAAAACATCATTTAAAGTTCTCCTGACTCTCCCATTCATTAGCCTTAACTTTAAAACCATTAAAAACATCGAGAAAGGGTTATATACCAGAAACTGGGGGTACTACATTCTCCCCACCATTGGTCTTTCCGCCCTCGAAAAGTATAAAACCTTCACCCAACTGAAAGAGTTTCGGCCACTGCTCTTTCATTTCTTTCTCACGTTCCCAAGTCTCTTCCTGAATCTGAACATGCTACCATAAAACCTGCACTAGATCGATTCTTTTTCCTCACAAGACTTTCTCTTTACTATCCACAATCTGTAGCAGGATATTTATCAATGAAGCATATGGCTCTTGTTCAACGTGATCCAATCTGATCACATGGTCAGGATCAAGCTGATACTTTTTCAACTGAGATACATGGAACACATTATGCACCAAACTGAACCATGGTGGTAATTCCAACCGATATGCCACCTCTCCAACCTGTTCTGGTATCTCAAAAGGGCCAATGTATCAAGGAGATAACTTTCCCTGCTTCCTGAAATGACGATGTCCAAGCCATGGAGAGATCTTCAAGAAGACATGATCACACACAACGAATGACAATGGTCTTCGACGGTGATCTGCATAAGATTTCTGAAGACTCTGAGCTGTCTCAATTCTCTTTCTAATCAACTGGATCTTCTTTATTGTCTCTTGGAGAAGGCTTGGTCTGACTAGTGAAGTTTCACCCATTTCCAGCCAGCATAGTGGAGAACGACAAGGACGCCTATACAATGCTTCAAACGGAGCCATGCATATCAAGGCTTGATAGATGTTATTGTGTGAGAACTACACTAAGGCTATATGATCATCCCATGAGCCACCAAAATCCATTACATAAGCCTGCAACGTGTCTTCCAATATTTGTATCGTCCGCTCGAATTTCCCATCCATCTGGGGATGATACGCCGTGCTCATAGTCAACTGAGTTCCAAGGGCTTGCTGTAATGATTTCGAGAAATGAGATGTGAACCTCGGATCTCTATCTGAGACTATAGACATTGGTACACCATGCCCTTTTACCACTTCTCATATATATATTTTTGAAAGATGTTCCACCGTATGGGTTTCACGAATAGGGATGAAATGAGCTGACTTGGTTAGACGATCCACTATCACCCGAATGGCATTGTGTTTCCAAAACCGTTCTTGGAAGACCTGTAACAAAATCCATTGTTAGCTAATCCCATTTCGATACTGGTATAAGTAAATATTATAACATACCAGATAGTCTCTGATGCTCTACTTTAACCTGCTGACAAGTAAAGCACCGTGAGACAAACTAGGCCACCTTCTTTTTTATACCGCTCTACCAAAACTATGCCTTCAACACCTTATACATATTCTATGTACCTGGGTGTACATCCCATCTTGAATGGTTTTAAGTAAGAAGGAGTTGTTCTTGAAAAACCATAGGTATAATCATCTGATCTCTGAAACACAAAACTGAACCCCCATCAAGTTTCCATCCATCAATTGTCTCCCCACCATTGAGTTTTGAACATACAACCAGCCATTCTGCATCATATGTTTGTGCTTCTTTGATCATCATTACTAAATCAGGAATAAGTATAGCTAAAAAGAAAACAAAAACATCACCTCGGTCTTCAAATTCCACATGCATGTCGTCTAAGACCGACATCAACTTCCATTCATCTAAATCTTCTTTTTTCAACTGAGCATATGACTTTCTACTCAATGCATCCACCACCAAATTTCATTTCCTGAGTGTGTACATCAATTAAAAGTCAAACATTTGGAGATACTTCATCCACCTCCTTTTCCTCAGGTTCAAATCTCACTGTGAGAAAATTTGTTTTAAGCTTTTTTGATCCGTAAACACAGTAAATTTCTCACCAAAGAGATAATGTCTCCATGTTTTCAAAGCATGGATGACTGCAGCTAACTCCAAATAATGTTTTGGGTAATTTTTATCATGCACCCTCAATTTCCTTGAACCATAAGCAACCAAATGATCTCTTTTCATGAGAACAGAACCCAACCCTGATCTTGAAGCATCACAATATACCACATACCCCTGTCCTAATTCTGGCAAGATCAAGATAGGTGTTGATGTAAGCCGAACTTTCAGTTCCTGGAAAGACTTTTAAAATTCTTCTGTCCATTAGAATGGAGCATTCTTATTTTTCAGAGTTTTCATTGGTGAAGCTAGTCATGTGAAATAATGCACAAAGAATTGGTAGTAACCAGCTAGACTAAGAAAAATGTGTATCTCGAACACATTATTCCGTTGTTACCAAGAGATAACAGCTTATATCTTTTAAGGATCAACAAAAACACCTTTCTCAGAAATTAAATGGTCAAGGAAGTGTACTTCCTGTATCCAAAAATCACACTTTGATAATTTGGAATACAAACGATGATCTCTAAAGATTTGTAACATTGTTTCCAGTTTAAAATCATGATTATCCCTTGTCTTTGAATAGACCAAAATATCATCCACAAACACCACAACAAAAGAATCCAGATATCGCTGAAATATTTGATTCATAAAATCCATGAAGACCACTAGTTCATTTGTTAGACCGAAATGCATTACTACATATTCATAGTGGCCATATCTACTTCTGAAAGATGTCTTTGTAATATCCTCCTTCCAAACTTGAAATTGGTAATATCCTGATCGCAAGTAAATCTTGGAGAACCACTGAGCTCCCCTTAATTTATCGAATAGATCATCAATGTGTGGAAGTGTATATTTATTATTTATCGTAACTTGGTTAAGATAACGATAATCAACACACAGTCGAAGAGATCCATCTGCCTTCTTCACAAACAACACCGATGCTGCCCATGGAGAAGTACTTGGTCGAATGAAACCCTTGCTTTCCAGCTCCTCTAACTGTACTTTCAATTCCCATAACTCTATTTTTTATATCCTATAAGATGGAAGGGAAATAGGACTGGTCCCCAGAATGAGATAAATTGTAAACTCCACTTCCCTTAGATGTGGTAACCCTGAGAAGTTGTTGGGGAAGACATCTAAAAATTGACCCACAACAGCTGGAAAACTATTTTATCAATCCCATCCATTGATGCCAACGTCAAAGCTACCAGTTGATAAGAGATTGTTCCCACCATTGGTGCCAATAAGCTATTTTTACCTTTCTTTACCATCCTCTCTCCTCTGAAGAGATGGTTGATGTCATCCTCAGTCGTGAAACAAACCATTCTCCTATAATAGTCGATGTGATCCTTAAACATTGTCAACCAATCCATACCCAGGATTACATCATAGACATCTATTTCTAACATCGATAAGTCCCATTTTAACTAAGATCCATCAACAGTTATAGTGCATGATCTACACACAAAGGCTTGACGTTCTCTTTCACCAAGAGGAGTTTTCAGTTTCAAAATAGAAGGCATCATTTCCAGTTTTAAACATAGAAAGTCAATAGCATGAGAAGCAATGAAGGAATGAAATGCACCTGTATCGAAGAGCACTTGCACAAGGGTAGAATTCAAAAGAATCATACCTCTCACCATAGATGGTCTAGCCTGATCATCAACCATCATCTGCTAATCTCCATACAATTTCTTTGTCGCTACACAGTTCTCCTTATTGCCTTGCTGAGATTGCCCTAGTTGAGGATTCATGGTATTTCAAGAATCACCATGGCTAGCTTTGTTATGTTGACGAGACTGATTTTGTTTTCCATGTTCTGTAAAAGCATATGATGCTTGTGACACCTGAGGGGTGTCACGTGTACCCGACCTTGGTGCATTCCTACAACAACATTGTAGATGCCCCATCTACTTGCAATTGTGACATGCTCCAGGTTGCGTCAAACAATCTCTCCTTTTGTGGTGAAGCAAACCACATTGAAAACAACTTTCTTTGCTCTGGGGTCATGGAGGAAGGTTTACTGATCCCGCTGTCTGATAGTGATTTCCACTTACACCATGGAAATATGTGTCCCTTTTCCTCTTGTTCCCAGAGGTTGAGTTCCCACCGTTTCTTGTAGGTATCATCCTCCCTCCTCCTATCGATCCCGAGATATCACGTTCAGCAACAGTTGCTCTGTTTTCCATCTCTATATAATCCGTAATATAGATCACCGCAATCTTAGATCTAATCTCTTACCTTAGCCCCAATTCGAAGATGCATGCCTTCAACGACACACTTGCCGCAACCTCTGGTGCAAAATGGACTAAATTCATGAATTTAGCCACATACTCTGTGACAGAGAGAGTCTCTTGTTTTACACTGAAGAAGTCTGTTGTTTTTTGGATATTGAACGTGTGAGGATAGAATTGTTTGTTGAACAATTCTTCAAAATCCTCCCATATAAGGCCTTCATCCAATTTAGCATGCACTGCTAAATCCCACCACAGATGTGCAATATCCTCGAGCATATATGTTTCCAACTTGACCTAGAGCTCTGATGGTGTGCCGATGAAATCGAAGATACAATTCATCTTACTTAGCCACACCTCCACCTTTTTGGGTTCAGCATCACCCCTAAAGTTCAGTGGATTATTCTTCATGAACTGGATGGTATGATCCACATTCCTTGGTTCATTCCTATGGTTCCCCATATCCACAGCTTGAAAAGCTTGGACAATACTCTGAACTAGCTCTTAGTTCACTTGTGGTTCAGGTGCAACCACATACTCCACAGCTTCTTCGGGTTGGTTTTGACGATGCCTACCGGGTGCCATTTTCTAAACTAACAATAACCTCTATCAATCTCACTCTCTAGCTACTGATGGATTATCATTTCAAATTATATCACATCATATATCACAACATTGTTTTCAAAATGACCTTTTCCCCATGTTCAAACATTTTTGAAAACATTTCTCATGCCTTTTGAAAATCAACCCATTTTCAAAATACACCAAATATCTTGTTTTCAAAATCTTTTACTTGAAAACAATTTCTGAATTTTTCAAAAATTTACACCTTGCACAAAATCCTTACTCATTCCTCACAATGAAATATGCAATACTAGTGGGAATTCATTCCTCTACAATTCATGTCATGATCATCTCATTGGCTAAACCCATGACAATGATATTTCCAACATTCCAAAAGTGTATCCAAAAAACTTATATACCCAACACCCTGGTAACTTGATGTTCAGCATAAACGGGTTAGCTACATCCTTTTATGCTATACATTTCAAGTTCCAACAATCCTACTCATGTCTAAGATTTCGACCCAAGGAATAGACAAGAACGAATTTCAACTCCAAGACCAAGAACATCGATGACTGCTTGTTAGGCAAGGACTGAACAAGCTGATACCATTTGTAATGACCCGCTAATTCTCATTGGATTGAGAGTACAGAAAGTCAATACTAGGCCTTAAGCGACATCCACAAGATTCCAAAGGCTGGAAATAAATGCCTAAGGGTTTAAAATACAAGTTGGGGATGATTTAACCTTTAATAAATAATCCATAAACCAACCAAGCATAACCAAACATTCACTATATGATGCATGAACAAAAAAATGACCACTAAACAACTTCATTATGTCAAACCACATCAATTACACAATAGCAGAAGACCAAACTAAGCATCAAGGTACATAGCAGATGAACAACTCAAGACTCTGAAAAGACACTGCGACTTAGTGCTCCACAAGATCCAATCTCCACAACATCTCCCAAGCATCACCATGAGCCACTAGAAATAAGATGCTTTAACTTTACCTGTGTCCCGAAATACAACATCTGCAAAATCACCAAAGTGCCAAAGCAGGGGTGAGTATAAAACTTAGTAGGTTTACCTAATCAAATCCTTACTCATTCCACTAGGATAGAAGAGTTAGCCACATTTATATATAAAAAGTTTATATAAAATATTTTCTCAAAATCAGTTTATAACTAAATATAAACAAGTTTCCAAACCATTCATAACAAAAGGCATTCCAAGATCAATTGAAACCAATTTTCCAGAAAGTTATTTTTCAAGAAAAATAACCGAACAGGCTTAAGAACCATTTCACAAACATTCTTTTTTGGCACACCCAAACCATTCCACAATCCCATGAAACCAACCATGCATGCTACCTGGAATAGGGGAGAAGCCCTAACCCTTATCAATCCCAACCATGGTGGGGGAGACTTCCTACCCTTATCCAACCCAAGTGCACATGAATTCTTGTCGGGGGAGAGCCCTAACCCTTATCCATCCCAACACTGATGGGGGAGACCCCTAACCCTTATCCATCTCGAATGTAATATGAATGTTTGACGGGGGAGATCCCTAACCCTTATCCAACCCAACACTGATGGGGAATACTCTTAACCCTTGTCTATCCCGAATGCAATATGAACACACACCACATCTTCCCATCAATCATGCCAAAACACCCTTTCAATAAAAACAGCTTATAATTGAAAACAATTTCCATCAAAACCATTTCAATCTCAAACCATTTCAATAAAACACCCTTTTTATTGAAAACCCATTTTTCATCAAACCATTTACAATTTCATCAAATCCATAATTTAAAATCAACATTTTAAATTCAAGAAGCCAAATTACTCTGCACAACAATTCACCTTGATTTCATAATTTCACTAAAACCATAAATCGTCACTAAAGAAGATTTATTCTATGATTTTCACAATCAAATCCACACGAAACACTCAATTTTAAATCATTCCAATCAGTTCTACTAAGTTGAGTCGAGAAAGAAGCCCCCTACCTCAAAAGTTTTGATGAAAACCACAACGGTCGAAGAGCGCTCAAGAAAACCGGGTTGATTATTCAAAAACCTACCTTAGATATCTTCTCCTAGAAAGATCAAGACCAAATCTCATCATATTTGGCATCCACACACTTAGATCTACCCATAACGGGCATAGATCTAAGAAACCGAGAAAAGAGGAGAAGTATATCTAAGTAGATCTAAGAAACCGATCAAGAACGAAGAAGAACAATCACATACCTCAAGAATCTGGCTTCGATTCTCTAATAGAAGCCTTCGGATCACCTCCAAAATGATGGGAGAACCCTCTTTGACCTTAGGAGAAGAAAAATCTCAAGTTATGGCCGCTTAGGATCTTAAAAGAGGCACTTAGAGGAAAAAATGAGTGAGATCCACTTTTATAGGATCTCATTTGTGTGGCTGCACAGTTTTCTTGCATGGTTAGACACATCGTGCGCTAACTGTGCATTAGCCATTGCCTTGACAGACCCTCCATGTACAGTTTGGCCACACGGTTAGACAAACCGTGCACCGCCCATACGGAAGCTATTACCTCAAGGGTCAACTATTCATGGTTTGGACGCACGGTTTAGACAACCCGTGCGCCACCCATGTGACTTACCCTTTGCCTCAAAACATCATTTAAAGTTCTCCCAACTCTCCCATTCATCACCCTTAACTTTAAAACCATTAAAAACATCAATAAAGGGTTACATACCAGAAACTGGGGGTACTACAAAAAAACTTGACCAAATATTATTGTTAAAGTATATATCGACCATAACCATCCAAGAGTCTATTTAGTTACAATTTAAAGCCTTATATAAAATATTTTGACACTTCTATGATTTTATTTAAAGTGATGTTAAAGTTATCACATCCATAATTTAATAAGTATAACATTTTAAATATTGGATTTTTCAGAAGATAAATTAGACTAAAAATATTATTCTGAAATCTGTTATATTTATCTTCATAATATTTTTTTTAATAAATAATTATATTAAATAATTACACAAAATTGATGTAGAATTTATTTAATTAATAGAGATAACAAATAAATGTTATTAAAAATATTAAAATAAATATAATTTGGGATACTTAATATGTATAATGAATTTTATAGATGACCTTGACCTCTTAGGAATATAATAAAATATTTGGTTTGAATTTAACTTATTGTCTTAATATTTTTAAAAATCAATGAATTGAATAGTGTCAAAATTGACACTATTGATTGTTTATCAAAATAATGTTTTATTAAATTCTTTAAAAATCATACAAAAATTAAAATATATACTAATTATTTTGTGGTTTAAAATGTTATAGGTTATTTATTTATTGTCTAATTGACATCAAATAAGTAAATATTTCACCCTTTTAATATTGAAATATTTCTTACCCTAGTTAAAAATTAAATAGAATAACTAAGTGTTAATTAAAAAGATATGGTTTAAATTGATAGAAAAAACTTGTCTAAAATATATTGGTTGATGATATTACAACCTTATCCCATATCATCTTCTAAATTGTGACATTTTTGAGTTTTTTGGATAGGGTTTTATTTTATTATAAATTAATATTTTTAGAGATCCCAAAAGTGTCCCTCACCTAAATTATAAAAGGGAACCTCCTCCCTCACCTATTTACTTAACTTTGAGCCTTCAATATCGGCCATACCCTACCATTTTTCCTTATCAACTTCCCTAGTTACATTATATGGGTTCTGGTCTTCTTAAAAGACCAACTCTAGTGCTCTAAGAGGAGATTTAGAGGAAGCACGTCGAAGAAGAGGCAATCTCCTCTACCAATTCATTCGAAATTCTTTCTTCTTTCACTTACTCTTCATGATTTTTTTCATTATAAATTAATAAATCTATTATCACTGATATATTTAGATGTTATTATTATTATGTAATAATAATATTACACTTTCTATCCATCCTATGAAAAATGAAATCACCACGCAAGCATACGTATGGCTTACCGTCTCCATGTCATGGTGTAATAAATTTTTCACCACCACATTACTTGGATGGATATAGTGGTGAAAATAATAAATATATATTATTATTATAACATTATATATATTATTAAATATTATAAACCATTTAATTAAATACCATTCAATAATTATGGGAATGATATCGCCGCTTGTGAGTACGTACGGTCTACCGTCTCAACAATGTGATGTGATTCATTCTACATGATATTCATTAGAGAATGATTATATAAATTTATATAATGAATAAATATGATATATATAATGTTAATATAAATTTTTAAGGATATAACTATGACCTGTGAAGGATAACTAGACTTATTCGACAAAACATGCATAAGAAAATGATGTAGTTAATACCTGAATAACAAGAAATAATGAAATGTTATTAACAAACAGATGATAATATGATCATATATGATATCATAAAAATTAATATTATTATGAAATTATTCAATGAAATTATTTAAATCACTATACAGGAGTTTTGGATACATACAAAGGAAATCAGACCTAAGGTAAGGGATAATTTCACAATCCCATTATTTTCTGATATTGTTTATACGTAAGTATTTAATGGGGTATATTTATCATCAAAATCCATTTTTCCTAAACATGTAATATTATTTCTATTATTATATAATTTTTTAAATTCAATTTTCCCCATTTGTGAATTTTTATTAAATAGTATGAAAGAAATCTTTTGTAGTTATTCGATATGAGGTACTTTTTTACTTTTCCAGCAAAAGTATGAGGAGAATGTTTTTTTAACTTATATGGTATGAATGGGTTTTTATGTTTTCAAAACACCTTATTTCTATGAATATTAATCTACACTATTTCAATTTTTTTTCAAATAAATACTCTTCTTTTAAAATTGAGTGGTGAGAAAAAAAATTTGAAGAAGAAATGATATTTTCCTCAAGAATTAATTTCAAGTGTTATATCAAAATTATTTTCCATATAAGATGGAATTATTTAATAGGGTTATGATTCAAGTATAATATCCTTATTGTTCCTATGATTTTATTGTGTTTATGATGGAATGTTATTTATGAAATCCATTTATTTTACATGGATTATGTTATGGTGGAATGATGTTTAAAGAAACCCATTTTATTCCTTGGGTTATGATGAATGATTTATGTTATTTTGTCACACATAAGAATGATTTAATTATGAGATGGGTGGGACCTATATCTCCCTCTAATGAATTCGGTAAATATTTATATCTCATGAGATATACATGGCTGGAATGGTAAATGATCTTGGTTCAATAATGCAAGGATGGAATGAGAAGTAAACTCAATTTAGCAATGTACTTTGTCCGCGATGATGGTGTTGGCAATGAGCCTTGACTAATATGAAATGATTTTATATTTTTATTTGTATTCCAGAAAACTTCATGTATTATGTTATGACTTTTAGGATTACGTTCATTGATTCTTGTGAACTTTTATTATTTATCCCATGGAATGATGTCATGATCTTTCATATGTAGGATAAGATTTTCAAATGTTATGTTATTATATCTTATGATTATGATATGATTGATATATCCCTTGTTTACCCTTATTAAGAATCTTAGTTTACCCTTTCATATGTTTCTTTTCCCCAGGTCACAAAGAAGGGTATTAAGTAAGATATGTCAAAATGGAGTCTAGTTATGATGAAATAAGTGGGAGATAATGAAGTTTTCTTATAAACAAGTTGTTTATGTTTTCTAGTTTCTAAAGAAACTATACCTATATAGTCTTGTCATGTATTTTTTATATTTTTTAATGAATATTCTTTAACTTTGAATTAATATCAGTGTATGAAAAGTATGGGTTGTTATAGTTGGTACTAGAGGAAAGGTATAGTTAACATTTGAAAACTAGGATGATAAAACCTTAGTAACAACCTAAAGGATATGTCAAAGTATAGGTTACAATCCTAGTGTTCTAGAAATGATCATTAATAACCAAGGATAAAACCTAAAAAGTCCTAAGTTGAAATTTTATTCTTGATTGCATGGCTTTCCCAATATGATTATTGTTTCTCACACTATGCATCTTGGTTTTAGTCAACGGTTGGAACCCAAAGGAACCAAGTTTATGCTAAATACAATGGGAAATGAAATGATTGTCCTCCTGAGAAACCAAATGTTATGGTAGATTGAATAAAAAATCTTTTATTTATGCTCACACAACTTTCTCGAGCTATGAATCATGAAAGACTTATAATTGAGTAAAGGAGGGAACCACATTCTGTTGAGTATTTCATGAGGTAGCCTCCACCTTCTTTCAGTGGGTCTTATGATCCATTAGTGTCTAAAAAAATGGATCACTACCACTAAAAAGATATTTTTAGTTCACCAATTTCCATAACATGATAAAATCATCTTAGTTGTCTATCGTTTCGAAGGTGAATCTGATAAATGTTATAACCTTATCAATAATATGAGGAAAATAGATGAAATTGAATCCATGGAATGGGACGAGTTCAAGAAATTATTTTTCAATAATTAATTTTGTCGTATTCTTTGAATGAAGATAGAGAAGGAGTTCCTTGAACATAAGAAAAAGGATGATGAATCTCTTGGTACCTACAAATCAAATTTTACAAGACTAGAAAGTTACATTTCTAGAATTATTATCCAACTTGAGAGTAAAATTGATCAATTCTTTAGTGGATTAAAACCAAATCTCTGAATGGAATTATCCATAAGGGACTTAAATAGCTATGAATAAATCGTTTGATGTGCCCTCAAGGTTGATATGGAGATTGGAGTAACCCATAAGTCCTATGGGTTTGATAAGAAGCGAAAAATTAAATTCAAGGGAAAATATAAAGACCACACATAAAATAATATGATTTTTCCCTTATACTCAAAGTGTGGAAATAAACCTGGTGGAAATTTTCTTAAAGGGACTAGTAAATGTTTTAAGTGTGGAAAAGAAGGTCATCGGGCAGTTGAATGTGAAAGTGATGGGAAAAATATGTCTAATGATGAGAATAGAGAAAAGGATACACATAATGCACCTCTTACACTTCAATGTTAAAATTTTGAGGAAATGGGGAATTATTCTAATAAAATCCCTAATCCAAGGGTTATTGATGATTATCGACGTCAACAAACTATTAAGGCCAAAGAAAAAAGGAAAGTCACATGCGATCACTATCAGTGATGTGGAGTATGATAATGAAGTGGTGAAAGGTAAACTTACCATCCACTCTAAAGTAGAAAATGTTTTATTTGATTTTCGATCCACCCATTCTTTTATTTATTAATAATTTTCTAAGGGTATATTCAAATTACCTCAAAACATAGATGTTGAGTTAGCTATGGAAACTCCTAGTGGCATAATGGCCACATCAGAATTTTATAATTCTTCTCTAGTTGAAGTTTGTGGGAGATTTCTTATTTAAAATCATCTGATCCTTTATATAGTGGAGTTTAATGTGATTCTTGGTATGTATTGGATTTCTCTATATGGAGATCATATCAATTTTCTATAAAGGGAAGTCACATTTCATATTCCAAATAAATCTATGATCATCTATCAATGTAAGGATGAATATAACCTTCTAGTAGAAATTTCTTCCATCTTATGGGTCTTGATCCCTATAAATGAAGGTTATATATCTCAAATGGTTGGGGAGAAAATCAAAATTAAAAATAAACCCATTGTCTAGGAGTTTTATGATCTCTTTCTAGAATAATTACTAGGTATTTCACCAAATCATGAAGTTGAGTTTTCAATAGAACTCATACTGGGTGCTATTCCTATTTCGAAGACACCTTATAGAATGGCCCCAATTGAGTTTCAAGAATTGAAGAAGCAACTCCAAGAGAATATTGACAAGGGATCCATATGCCTTAGTTTTTCACCATATGGATCACCTATTCTATTTTTTAATAATAAATATGGATCAATGAAACTCTACATTGATTATTGAGAACTTAACAAGATCGCTATCAAAAAAATATCCTCTTCCCCACATTGATGACTTATTCGACCAACTACATGGAGATTAATACTTTTCCAATATTTATCTTCATTCAGGATATCATCAATTATGGAAAAAGAAAGAGGATATACCAAATATGGAATTCTATACAAGGTATAGACACTATGAATTTATAGTGGTGCATTTTGGACTTACTAATTCTCTTGCTATCTTCACAGATCTAATGAATAGAGTCTTTAGAGACTATCTTGATCATTTTGTAGTAGTATTTATAGATTTTATTCTTTTGTATTCAAAAAACAAGGAAGAGAATCAATATCACTTGAGAATTGTACTAAAGACCCTGAGAAAAAAATAATCTTTATGAAAAATTTACCAAGTGTGAATTTTGGCTTTAGAAAGTTTCATTTTGGGGTCACACGATCTCAAGAGAGGGGATATCTATGGATCCAGCCAAAAAAGTTATTATAAGTTGGCCAATACCAACAATGATAACTAAGATCCGAATTTTTCTTGGTTTGGTTGGACATTATTGATGTTTTGTGAAAGAATTTTCACGATTATCTAATCCACTCACCAAGTTGACTTAGAAAGTAGTTAATTTTGTGTGGAGGGAGGAATGTGAAGATAATTTCAAAGAGATAGAAAGAAGGCTAGCCAGTGCACCTGTTCTCACACTACCTTGTAGTGGATAAAACTTTGTGATCTATAGTGATGCATCCAAGAAGGGGTTGGGTTTTGTTCTCATTTAAAACAATATAGTGATAGCTTATGCCTCACAATAATTGAAAATCCAAGATAAAAATTAAAAAACTCATTATTTGGAGTCATCTGCAATAATATTTGCACTATATATATGGAGGCATTATATTTATGGTGAAAGGTGTCATATTTATACTGATCCTCAAAGTTTAAAGTATATTTTCACAAAAAAATTATCTGAATATGCATCAAAGAAGATGGTTGGAGTTAATTAATGATTACAGTTGTTCAATACATTACCACCCAAGGAAATCAAACAAGGTGGAAGATTCTTTGAGTTAAAAGTACCAAGCTAGAATATCCATGATGAGGATAACAAAAGATCTAATATTTATGGATTTATAAAGGATGGATCTTGAAATTTTAAAGGAAGAGGTGAAATCTTATTTTCTCAATTTAATTTTCAACCATCTATACAAGTGAAGATTAAGAAGGTGCATAAGAAAGATGTAGAGCTACAATAGAAGGTGATAAATGTTACTGAATTCAACCTTGATTGTGATGGAATAATAAGGTTTGGGTACTGGTTTTGTATTCCTCCCATACCAGAAGTAAATGAGTTATTGGATGAGGCTCATAGTTCTTCATTATCAATTCATCCTGAAATCACAAATATGTATAGGGACCTGAAAGAGTATTTATAGTGGGATGGAATGAAAAATTATGTTTTTGAATATGTCTCTCAGTTCTTGGTTTGTCAGCAAGTTAAGGCTTAGAGACAAGTAGTTTAAGGGGATGTTACAACCATTATGCATACTATAATGGAAATGGGAAAACATCACTATGGACTTTGTCATTAAACTTCCCAAAAAATCTAAAGGCCAAAATTTTATATTCTTTATATTTTATTGACTTACATAGTTGTCAAACTTCATTAATATTATAGAGGATTTATATCTTGATCATCTTTCCAGGATATATATAAAGAAAGTGGTAAGATTTCATGGAGTACCACTTTCCATTATATCTAATCGAAATTATAGGTTTACCTTGAAGTTCTAGAGAAGTATTTAGAAGGCTCTATATACATAGCTAAGTTTAATAACTTCTTATCATCCTCAAACATATGGTCAGTCTGAGAGGAAAATTCAAACTCTAGAAGACATGTTGAGAGCTTTATCTATGGATTTAAAAGGTTTTTGGGATAAACACCTACCTTTGGTAGAATTTTATTACAATAATAGCTTTCACACCAGCATTCAGATGTCTTATTATGAATCCCTCTATATAAAGAAGTGTATAAGTCCAACTTTCTGGGATGAAGTTAGAGAAGGAAAGCTATTAGGGCATGATATTATTTATGAAATGGCAGAAAAGGTTAGATCTATTCAATAACACATTAGAGCATATCAGAGTTCACAAAAAATTTATGCTGACAAGCGAAGAAAATACCTAGAGTTTTTAGTGGGTGAAAATGTGTTTCTATGAATATCTCCTTCGAATATAGTTGTGATATTTGGAAATAAGGGAAAATTGGGCCCTAGGTATATCGGTCCTTTTGAAATTTTGGATTGTGAGGGAAAGGTATCTTATCGATTGGTGCTTCCATTGAATCTCTCTCAAGTTCATGTTGTGTCCAATGTATCTCTCCTAAGAAAGTATATACGTTATCCTTCACATGTATTAAACTTAGGATTCATACCGGTAGAGCAAGATTTTTCTTATGAAGAACAACCAATAGATATTCTAGATCATAATGAAAAAGTTCTGTGAAACAAGACCACTCGCTTGGTTAAAGTTTTGTGGAGGAACCACCAATTTGAGGAAGCTATGTGGTAACTTCAGGATAGGATGAGGGAGATAAATCATCATCCTTTTGTATCCATGTGATGAATTTTGAGGGTAAATTTCAGTTTAAGGGGGGTAGAATGTAACACTTGAATGTTTTAATGAAATATTTTCTTTAAAAATTTGTAATTATTCAATAGCTTGCATTGCATGAAATTGTGAGAATAAATGAACCATGAGATTCCCTTAGTATAAAATGACCATTTTAACTTATTCATTAGGTTATTGGGAATAAATAAAACTAACTTATAAAATGTATGGTGAAGTCATTCTCTACTAATTATTTATCAAAAATGTAAATCAATTATATATTTGTACTTTTGTATTAATAAATTGTGTGAATTGCTATTAGTAAACAAAATTAATGAAATATATATGTTATATACTTAATAAAATATTTTTTATATTCATCCAATAGATATTTTTATCATAGGGTATGAATAAACCCTATTTGATGTATAAAAACCTATATTTTTCAAAAGGGTAATTTTCCGCCTTTTAATGAAGAACCCCTTTTAAATTAATATTTTTACACATTAATAATTTTTATATGAAAACACAAACACGTTTCTTAGAATTGAGATATATAAATTTACTTTGGAGGAAATTTTAATATTTTTCTGATAACTTTCAAATTTTGATGAATAGTAAAAAAAATATGATAAATTTTAATTGAAAATAAATTTTTCCACTGAAATACTTTATATGGTTAAATTATAATATTGAATAGTTTTAAATTATAAATAGAATATATTTTTATCAATAAATATAATTTATTATATTAGCATTAGTTTTACATGAATTCATATGTAAAAATATTTCAATCCTTTGCAATGTTTTAACTTATAAAACTCGTTCTCTCTTTCTGACAATGATATTGATTTTAAATTAATTACTACAACTTCTGTGTTTTAAATTATCAAAAATGGATTCCATATTTGGATTTATTAGTTCCAAATTATGTAAATAGATTTATTTTATTTTGGATCTTTATGAATTGTAACTTCAGTAATTTTCAATAATACGTTAAAAGGGTAAATCGAGTAATTAAGGGTAATAATACTATTATAAATTTACACTAACACTTTTCTTAATATCATTGGATGAGTTTTTTTACCTAAAAAATCCTTGGGTCTGAATGGTGTCCATTTGAAGTCACTTGGATGAGATTAGGACATTTAATTTATTTTTATTTACAGAAAATTTAAATATGTCTCACTCAAATTTTAATAACTAAATCATTTTTTGTATAAGGTTATAAAGAATATAAATTTTCTTATAAATACTCATTTTAAATCTAAAATTTTTTTATTTATCATTGTAATTTATTTTTAATTTTTAGGAAATAAATAATTACTTTAAGGACTTATAATTTGATGATGTAAAAATTAATTAATTTATTATAACTTAATAAAACATTTTTTATTAAAATTCTAATAACCATCAAAACACTCAAACACTTGACCAAATATTTTTTTTCAAGTATATATTAACCATAACCATCCATGGGTTGAGTTAGTGACCATTTAGATTTTTATATAAGATTTTGTGACACTTATATTATTTTATTTAAAGTGATGTTAAAGCTGTCACATTCATAAATTAATAAGTATAATATTTTAGTTTTTGGATTTTAGAGAACATAAATTAGACTAAAAATATTCTTATAAAATATAGTAGATTTATCTTCATCATATTATTTTTATTTTTATTTTTAATTTTAAAGATGATTATATTAAATAATTACACAAAATTGATGTAGTAATTATTTTATTAATAGAGATAATAAATAAATGTTAGAAAAAATATGAACATAAATATAATTTGAGATAATTAATATGTCTAATTAATTTTATAGAATACCTTGGCCTATTATTAATATAATAAGATCTTTTTCTGTAATTTAACTTGTTATTTTAATATTTTTAAAAATCAATTAATTGAATAGTGTTAAAATTGACACTATTGATTTTTTATCAAAGTAATGTTTTATTAAATTATTTAAAAATCATAAAACATTTAAAAAATATATATATATAATAACTATTATATGGTTGAAAATATTATTAGGTGTTTATTTATGGTCTAATTGACATCAAATAAGTAAATATTTTACCCTTTTAATATTGAAATATTTGTTACCCTAGTTAAAAATTAAATTGAATAACTATGTGTTAATTAAAATGATGAGGTTTAAATCGATATAAAAACTTGTCTAAAATCTATTTTTTGAGGATATTAAAATCCTATATCATCTCATCTTCTAAATTGGGATATTTTACAGGATTTTTTATAAGGTTAGATTTTATTATAAATTAATATTTTTGGAGATCCCAAAAGTGCACCTCACCTCAATTATGAAAGGGAACATCCTCCATCACCTCTTTACTTCAATTTGAGCCTTCAAGATCAGACATACCATACCCTTTTCCCTTCTAAAATTATTTATTTACATTATATAGGTTCTAGTCTTCTTTAAATTCCAACTCTAGTGCCCTAAGAGGATATTTAGGGGAATCATGTCGAAGAAGAGATAATCTCCTCTATCGATTCTTTCAAAATTGTTTCTTCTTCTAATTCCTCTTCATGAGTTGTTTTATTATAAATTAATAACTCTATTATCACTTATATACTAAGATTTTATTATTATTATGGAACAAAAATATTCCACTTTCTATCCATCCTACTAAAAATGAAATCACCACACATGCGTACGTACGGCTTACCGTACCCACGTCCTGGTGTAAAATGTTTTTCACCACCACCTTACTTGAATGGATATAATGATATAAATAATAACTATATATGATTATTATAACATTATATTTATTATGAAATATTATATTCCATTCACTTCAATATAATTCAAAAATTATGGGAATGATCTCATCGCTTGTGTGTACGTACGGCCTACCGTCTCCACAATACAATGTGATTCATTCTACACGATCTTAATTAAATAATTTTTATATAAATGTATATAATGAATAAATATGATATATGTAATGTTAATGTCATTTTTTAATGATATAACTATGACCTATGAAAGAGAACCAGAACTTATTCTACAAAACATGCATAAGTAAATGAAGCAGTTAATACCTGAATAACAAGTGCTTATGAAATTTTATTAATAAAAGGATGATAGTATGATCATATATGATATCATAAAAATTAATATGATTTTTATATAATTAAATGGAATTATTTAAATTATTTTACAGTAGTTTTTGATACATAGAAATGAAATCAGACCTAAGATAAGGGATAATTTCACAATCTCATTATTATCTAATATTGTTTATACATAAGTATTTACTGGGGTATATTTGTCATTAACGTACATGTTTCATAAATATTTAATATTATTTATATTATTCTAAAAAATTAAATTCAATTTTACCCATTGGTGAATTTTTATTAAATAGTATGAAAGGAATCTTTTATCATTATTCGACATGAAGTACTTTTCACTTTTCCAGCAAAAGTATAAGGAGAATGTTTTTCTAATTTATACTGTATGAATGGATTTTTTATGTTTTCATAACACCTTATTTCAATTAATCTTCCTCTAAATGATTTCAATTTTATTTTTAAATAAATTCTTTTCTTTTAAAATTTTGTGGCAGGAAAATGTTTTTGAAGAAGAAAGTATATTTTCCTCAAAAGTTGATTTCAAGTGTTATATTAAAATTATTTTCCATCTAAGATGGAATTATTTAATAGGGTTATGTTTCAAGTATAATATCCTTATTTTTCATATGATTTTATTATGTTTGATGTAATTATATTTATGAAACCCATTTGTTTTACATGGATTATGTTATGGTGGAATTATGTTTAAAGAAACCCATTTTATTCTTTGGGTTATGATGAATGATTTATGTTATTGTGGAACACGTAAGAATGATTTAATTATAATATGGGTGGGACCTATATCTCCATAAAATAAATTGGGTAAAGATTTATATCTCATGAGACAAACATGGTTGGAACAGGAAATGATCTAGGTTCAGTAATATAGGGCTGGATCGAGGAGTGAACTCAGTTCAGTAATGGAATTTACCCGCTATGATGGTCTTAGCAATGATCCTTGACTAATATGAAATGATTTTCTATACTTATGAATATGCCACAAAACTTTGTGTGATATGTTACAACTTTTGGGATTACGTTCATTGATTCTTATGAACTTTTATGATTTATCCCATGGAATGATATCATGAACTTTCATATGCAGGATAAGATTTTCAAATGTTTTTTTCTTATGTCTTATGATTATGATATGATTGATATCTCCCATGTTTACCCTTACTGATCATATAAGATCAACCTTTCAAATGTTTATTTTCTTCTGGTCATGAATAAGGGTATTAAGTAAGATATGTCAAAAAGGGGTCTAGTTATTATGAAATAAATGAGAGATAATAAAGATGTCTTATAAACCAGTTGTTTGTGTTTCCCAGTTTCTAAAGACACTACAAATATATGGTCTTATCATGGTTTTTTATATTTTGAAGTTAATATTATTCAACTTTGAATTAATATCAATGTATGTAAATTATGGGTCGTTATAGTTCTCAGGGATACACACACACCCATCTGTAATCATAATCTAGCACGATCATCAAATATGTCTACGCATAAATCATATTGAGGAAACATGTGTAAAAAAATCACATAAAAGGTAAGTAAATTCCAAACTAAATTTTATTGATGTCAACGACAAAAGTTTTCAAATTTACCATCACCCAAACCATGCTTTCACATCAACAAGAATAAAATTATACTCTAAGGAATCAAATAATCAAAACCATCTATTCCATTACTAAATGAAATAAAATATCACATGCGATGATACTTTCTCTCTCCTATATAATTTCTGAATTTATCATTTTAGGTCAACACACGCACTCTAAAAACTCCCCTCAAGAATAATTATAAACCAAATAAATATTCTTGGATAATATAAATAATTATCCATTGATAAATTAAATAAATTATCCTTTTAAAATTATTTGGTGATAATTTGTTACAAATTTTCCTTTAATAAATGGCAAGATTATCTTTTGATAATTTTTTTATAAATTATCCTCCGATAATTTTTTCAATTACCTATTGATAATTTTTTATAATTATCATTTGATAATATTCATAATTTTCCTTTGATAATTTCAGTAATCATTATCACGTGACAATTGCATTATAATTACCCTCTTATAATTTTTATAATTATCTTTTGATAATTTCAAATAATTATCCTTTGATGATTCATTATAATTATCACTTGATAATTCTTTAAAATTATCTCTAATATTTAAAACATTGAAAAAGAAGGATTAAATTAAATCTGAAAAACATACCTCGGTGCCTTTAGAAAAAAAAATTAGATTAAATTTCTTCTCATCAAGACAAACTCAACAGCACCAACAATGCATCATTACGATCAGTATTGGAGAATTTATCGAATAGGTAAGTTTGAAGAAATAATAAAATAAAATAAAATAAAATAAGAGAGGAGGATGGTGATAGGCATGATGGAGAAGAGAGGTATGAGGGAAGAATTTTCTTCCATAATACTCTTGAGGTGCCTTTCCATTCCCTATTTAATATTAATTTTTCCTTTTTATTCTCATTAAATGATTCACCAATTTATTTCTCTATTTAATTTATTTCTTTTCTTTTCTCATAAAGAATGTGCCACCCATATCTTTATGGGTTTCTTTATTTTTAAAACAACTCTAAAATATATTTTCTCACTCATTAAATATATTTTAAAAGTAATCTATATATATAAATATACGCATTATATATATTTACACACTCGTAGATACATACATACATACATACATGCATACATACATACATACATACATACATACATACATACATACATATATACACACACCCATGCATGTATAAATATATATGTGCATATTTACTTAACCCACATATGTACACATTATATATATATATATACACACATCTGTATATACATATATACACCTGTATCTGTGTGTGTGTCTATATATATATGCATATATATTTTTCCCATATATATACACATTATATATATACTTACACCAATATTATTTTCCCAATTTAATAATAACAAAAAATATTATTATTATTATTACTATTATTAAATATATTTCATCATTATCACCATTAACGTTTCACCAACAACCTTCATTAAATTCCGATAATTTTGTTAGCCACACAATTTAATTTATGTCGTACAATTAATAATATCTCTATTATTACCTAACCTCTCCATAAATATTCACTCATGGTGAAAAGTAACTCATCAATTATGTAACAGCCCGATTCCAGAATACCTGGAGTCAGTGCCATGAAACATGACGTGTAAATTTTTACAAAAAACGTACACTGATATTTTACACATCATGTTCTATACAGAGGATTGTTACAGTTCAGGTTCTGGGAAACCAGCCTCTGCTAACATGCTTCTTCGGCTAAAAACTGATACCTGAAAATTTTATTTCAAAAATGTATGGTGAGCATACGAATGCTTAATAAGGGGTTTTAAAATAATATACCAATTATAACCTTTTGAAAACATTCATTTAAAATTTTCCATAAAACATTTTCTTAAGAAATGTTGTAACACATGTATCATAACATAACAATTGTCTAAGAATTAAAAGAGAACAATTCAATGCATACTAACAGAATTACTAGGAAACATGATTCAATTATAGGTATTCTCATTTAGAATAATAAGAAAAAGACATTCCAACTTCAATAGGTAAGATATGTTAATATGCATATATAAAATTTATAAAAGAGAATAATATATGACCCGAGTTTCACATAAAAAATAATAACTTCAATTTCTTTCACTACTAACTGTATGTCGTAACTGGCTAATAAAATCTCTGAGTGCTTAATATATGTCATGCCATAAGTATTTACTTGTTCTGATACTCATAATTACAGGATCTTGACCATGGATATTCTACTAGTCAAATATCCACTTGGTTAATAAATTATCATAAACATAATGAGGGAATGTATAATGCCAGACTCTGTCAAGACCTTGTGTCAATACCTGAAATTTCAATGGCCTCATGCCATGACCTGAAATGTCAATGGCCTCGTGCCATGACCTGATTTTCTCATGATAACTATCGATGCACTGAGGGGATTTCATTAACCGGTCCCCAACCCGTTATACCAATTCTATTACATTCCTCATATACCAAATAGCGTTGTATATTCAAAATGTCCAATACCACACTGAATATTTAATTTCTCATTTCATATTATTCAAAGTGTCTCATACCACTTTGAATAATTTAATACTTAATCCATAAAAGGTCATAAGAATTTAATTTCATTCTTTATCATTTACATGTATTTATTGAATCAGGCATATAAGTGTTAATTACAATGCTATCAACTGCATGGCTATGTCATTAAATGGAAAGTATGTTAAGAATATTATAGCATATGTGATGACAACTAATGCACAAAAGCAATACAAGACTTGTTACATAAAATGATAACCTTACATTCTAAAACCTTATTAATCAAATATATATTGGAATTTCATCATGGTTTGGATGCATAATTAATTAAAATATAAACCAAATACTTCATGTGGGGTATTAATCTCATTGATGCTCAAACAGTTATTACTGATATGTTTTTGTATAACACATCATAAGGGTATACATAATGTTAAAAATGGAATGAATGAAATTCAATCATAACTAATACCATTTAATATATATGAAAATAAGTGATTCATACATATGAATATAAGAGTTGAAAACCCTAAATATTATACTCATGAACTCTTCACAATAACTAAACACATCAAAAGTATAATATTTGGAATATCCAAAATTAGGGTTTAGCGTTGTGTAATTATGTTTATACATAAGGGTGTATATAAAGAGTATTATTTCCAAATAGAACATTCATATTTCAAAAAAACCATTTTTTACTCTTTCTTTACAATCCTTGAAAAATTATAAATAGAATTAAGGATCAAAGTTTATAAGTATACACATATATTCACATAACTAAATATACAATGTGTATTAAAGGGTTTAAACCAAAAAAACTAATGCCACTAATATGACTTTAATATATTAGTCACATTAATTAAAAAAAGTCCCTAAATCTTAAATCATAATATAAATTTTAAAAGGTTTATTTATTAAACAAACTTACATATATATTTTTATGTAAACATATAAAACTTATATGCATAACCGAGAATACATAAGGGTCTTACACCAAAATTAATTTACACTTACAAGTTTATCAAAAACATAAATTAACCATTGGAGTTCAATGTTAAAAGACTTATATCTGGTCCATAAGGTGAGTATACAAACTATATAATTATATATGACCATGTATACTATATATAAATATATACATAAAAGTTTTATACGGCACATAATTCCTTACATTTTAAAACTCTATTTAAGCTTGAAACTCAATGTTTAAAAAAATAATAAAATCAGCTATAAAATAGGTTTTCCCAAAACCGTATGCTCATACATATATAAATATATATTTACATAAACCGAATATAAAAAGTATACAAACAGGTTCTTGTGCAAAGAAGACAAGATGTAATGAACCCTTACCTATTTTGTGGAGGAGGAGAGGTCCAAAGAGACTCGCTGGAGGCTTGAAGAGGAATAATAACTGAGAGATTAGGGGTGAAAACGGGTGGTTTATATAAGCTATATTATATATAAACTAAAAAGAATATTTTAATGTCACTTTCATAGAATCCAAGACCTATTTGGTTTAAAATAAGACTGAGGTGTCAGTTTAGTGCAAAATGCATGAAAGGAGGGGGCCATCGGGGTCACAGTTTTGGAAGAGAAATGAAAGAAAGTAGGAGGAGGATACCGGTACAACACACGCAGAGAAGAAGAAGATTTTGTGGGAAGGGGAAACCGGAAAAAGAATGGATGACCAAGATTATATCTGGCCTTGATCTGACAGTCAGGGATGAGTCCGCAGTTTTGAAAGTGAAAAACGGCTGGGATAAGTTCATGAATGTGATTGAACGGCTACGGTGAGACATGGTGTTTTAAAAAGGAGTAAAGGTCGTGATTATATCCATGAAGAATCAGAAGGCATAAAAATACAAAGGATACTCGTGACTGTTGAGTATCGCATGTCAATCTAATCCAACGGATCATATCGTGTGCGGTGTGATCCAACATCCTGGATTTGATCTTGGATGATTTTCTTTATCCCACATTGAAACGAAGGTATTTCCTTGCCTCCCTTATAAGCCTAGATCTTTGAGCAATGGCTCAGGTTACTCTTTACCCCCTCCCAGTACCACCCCATACCGGGTTATGCGAGCACGCTCCTTCACCCACCAACGCCATCGTGTCACCCCATATAGTGGCGATGTAAGAACCCGGTTCTTATTTTTGAGGTACGGGTTTCTTCCTTTCTCTTTTCCTTAAGTGTTTTTGAGAAATATGGAAAATGGGGAAAATACCATATTTTGGAAAGTACACGCCGTGTACTTTTGGCCGTGTGTGATGAGTACACGGGGCATGTGGCCATGCTGGAGATGAAGGGTATAGGAACCAAATACATGCCATGTAGTGGTCCCTTACACGTCGTGTAGTCAGTCGGTAGGAAAATAGTAAGGCGATGGCCAGTAGTGTGACAGAACACACCGTGTACTCAAGGAGACATGCTGTGTAGTCATGTCGACAGGTGAACAGTGTTGCACTGGCGGGAATCTGTCAGAGGAACAGTTTAAAAATGGGAAGTACATGACGTGTACTTGGAAGTACACACTGTGTACTTTGTTTTTTTCACTTAAAATGGGTATTAGCCTCCCCTGTTCACAGGGAAGGCTTAGAATTGGAATGGGTCTTGGGAGAGGATGGCAGAACCTTCAGAGATCCACTGAGCGCACTTTCGGAATCCGTTTCCACCTCGAACGATCTTGTTGGAACCGCACGGGTAAAGACTCCACCCTTCTTAATCAGTTCTTTTCAGTTCTTCCCTTAACGGGAGTTATTTTCGATTAAGTGAGAATTGTTTTACGTCAGATATTCGTCGTTCTTGGGCATTTCTAGAATTGATGTTTGCGTATATCGTTCGTTGGTATTTAAGGTAGGTGGCTTGGTGTTTATTTTTCCAACTGTTGTGCGTTTTGTGTATTTTTGTGCTACGAACCCATGTTGGGGTATTGTGTGGTTGAGGCCTTGGCTATTTAAATACCTATAATTGAATAGGTAATTAAATGCAATATTAAAATGTTGTTTGGGATCGCTTCTTGGATCCAGGACCACCCCGGGGGTGTGTGTAACGACCCGAAATTTTGAATAAATCTTGTTTCCTAATTTTATGTGTTATTTTATTTTATTTTTATACTCAAAGAAATGTTTCATTTAATAACATGAGTATAATTAAAATGATACCATTGGTTTTTGACTGTTATATGACCATTGGTCTATATGACCGCTGGAAACTAAATGTTTTGATTATTGTCTCTAAATACAAGTAATCTTGGTTAATTAATATAGAAAGAAGATTCGATGGCCTCACCCAGTAGTCTTGGACCGATTGAAGCCCATCTAATAGAACTTGGGAAGGAGGTAGCACCACTGGGCTTTGCTCTGGACCAAACCCAAGATGAACTTCATCGTGTGAAGCTAGAACGGGATCGCCTTCACGAGAAGTTCAAACTGATAGAAATTACTACTCGTGCGATGTTGGCCGAGCCTCCCTCGGATTCTCTAACCTTAGCACACCTTACACTTAGGTCCTATGCTGGTGTGATAAGGGGCTATGTAAGAAGACCGTAATTGCCTTGTGTAATCCTTTGTTTTAAATAAAAATTGGGATTTCTTCTTATGATGAAGTTTATGAATTTTCAAATGACCGGATAAATATAGTATGCATATTTTTGATGAATTTTAGAGAAAAGATATTTTAAAAATGTTTATGAAAACCTTAAATAAATAAAAATGTGTAATGATTTTCAAAAAATGGTCTTCTACAAATATGTTCAGTACAGAATTTAGAGTCTAATAAGATCAACTTAATTTTTGATGAATAGTAAATTATGAATAGTGATTTTATGCTTAGGATTAGTAATGTGACCAAATGGATTAGTAAACTCACTTAAATAAAGTATTAATATAATCTAGGAACCTTGATTAAGTAATTTGATTCAATAAAATGGTTAAAAACAGTTTCATAAATTATTATTCAAGTATTAGTTTTTCAGGTGAATAGTGTTTTTTAATTAAAAATTAAATTAAAAATATTTAGAAAATTATTTTTATAAAATGGATTTCATTTTTGAACTCAAAGCATCGATATTATGTTAAGGTAATTTTTGGGGATTTTTCTAAAAAAAATGAATTTTCGGTGAATAGTGTATTTATTTAAAAAATAAATTAAAAATATTTAAAAAATTATTTTTATAAAATGGAGTTCATTTTTGAAATCAGAGCATTGATATTTGGTTAAGGTGAAATTTTGGGATTTTTTTGAGAAAGTTGAATTTTCAGTGAATAGTAAAAATACAGTTTTAGGGTTTCAGTATGTTTAATGACATCATAACTGTGTCATGATGATGTCATGAGATATTTTAAAGGATGTTCGACTAAAGAGGATGAATTATTTTGTGGGGGTCCCCATGTGGCCTAACTTTATGGGAAGTACCATGGGAGGGCCCATGCTTTTGAGAAAACCACTTTTGAGGTGTCCCTTGGCCATTAATGCCTTGTCCCCTCACTTTCCCTATAAATACCAAGCCCTCCTCTCATCTTTTCGACTCTAAAACCATCCTAAACGAATTTCTGGTCTCCTTACCTCCCAAGTAGTCCTCCCAAGGTGCCCCCAAGCCCTCAAGGTCCCAACCTTTGAGTTTTAAGAGTTACATTTTAAGGTAAGGGATCCAACCCCTCTCTTTCTTTTCAAGTGATCCCTTTTATGTCATTCCTTTTATGCTCCATGTTCTTATGTTGGATGATGTTATTTTATACTCCTATTACTGCCCTTTTTATGTTCATATAATTAAAGATCCCCTCTTACTCTCATTATTTCGTTTTATGAAGTTTTAAGTGGCATCGTTAGGCTGCCGAAATTTTTGTAACGAATTCTTTCTCCCTTCTCATTTTTCAAGATCTATTATCATGTAGAGTATTTCAAGTTCCTTTTTATTATGTTGTGTTATGATCTCTAAATTTATCATACTGGTCTTTTATGATCATATGATGAGATACCCCATTGGATCTCTTCAATTCAGTTTTTTGAAGTTTTAAGTGGCGTCGTTAGGCTGCCGAATTTTTAAGTGGTTCTTCACCCTTCTCGTTTTGAAGTTCTACTTTCATATCAATTATTTCAAGTTCCTTTTTGTTATGTTGGGGTATGATCTCTATATCTATCATACTGTACTCTTATGTTCATATGATGAGAGACCCTATTTGATCTCATCAATTCATTTTTGTTGAAGTTTAAGTGACACCGTTAGGCTGCTGAATTTTTAAGGGATTCTTTCACCCTTCTCCTTTTCAAAGTTCTAATTCCATGTCAAGTCTTGCAAGTTCCTTTTTATTATGTTGGGTTATGATCTCTATATCTATCATACTGATCTTTTATGTTCATATGATGAGAGACCCTATTTTACATCATCAATTCATTTTTGGTTGAAGTTTATGTAACGCTGTTAGGCTGCCGAATTTTCATAAGAGAAATCTTATTTTCCTTTCATGTTCTTCATTTCATATGGTATATTTTCAAATTTCATTACCATGTTCTTAAATCTCTTATATTTTGTCCCTCTTCTGTTTTATGGGTCATTTATCATTGTTTGACCCATGTCCCCTCTCTTTTCAATGTTTTCTAAAACCTTGTAACGTAGTCGTTGTGCAGTAGAATTTTTGTCTCAAAATGCCTCTCTCTTTTTCTCAAAATTACTTCATGTTATTAAGTGAATACTCAAAGCTCTTATTTCTACAGGGTTATTCACATATATACAAAAATGATCTATTTTAAATTCTGGTATTTACATACATGATACCTGCTTTCCCTTTTCGTGGGTTTAAAGTAACGTAAAGATCATGTCTTTAAAGTAGTTTTTAAAATGTTATGATTATGAAATGAAACCCATTTATTTTATGATATATGGGTTATTTATGAAATGTTTGATGATGATATATGTGGATCACATGATAATAAAGGCAAATTTAAAGGTGCGCCCTGATAGCGCTCCAATGCATTGGGTAATGATGTAACCACTAGAGATTACAATTTTCCCGATACCTTAGTGAATAACCTTGGTAATTTTCAAATGACACCTTGGGGATGGACCTTGGTGATATGTTCATGATTGTCTATGTTAAATGTTGCAGCCACATCTTCAAGTTATGAAAAATTTTACTTTTATTATGATATATCTCATGATTTCTTTCTCATGCCTTAAAGTTCTTTTCATGACCTTATTGAAGTATCTCAAGTTCACATGTAAAATGTTTCTCTTGTTTTCCTTACTGGGCCTTCTGCTCACCCATTTCTTTTGATGTATATTCCCAGGTTATGAGATGCAGTAATGAACCTAGGATGAACATGAGGAGAAGCCTTTCAAGTGTTTAAGAATAATGTTTTATGTTTTCATGTTTTAAGTTCCTGGTTTCCAAGACACTAAACCTTAAAGATCCTCGGTTTTGTAAAAATGTAATGAAAGTTTATGTGATAAAAAGGAGGGATGCTATAGTTGGTATCAAAGGATGGTTTAGTTATTTGTGGAAATTAGGATATGAAAACTCTAGGAAGAACCCTATAGAAAAGTTAAAAAATAGGAAATCTTCCTGGTATTTTGGTGAGTATTGAGTAAGGGGTTTCCAAGCAAATACATCCCTGTCTGGATACGAGCAGGTAGAGGTGGCTCTGGCACATATGTACATAGGGGTAAAACCCGAAAACACCACTTTGAGCTAGACTCGAACAGAAATTGGTACACGACAACGGGCCTTGCTGCACTCTTGGTTACGACACTCCCGGGGGATATGCTTTGGTAAATTCATAAGCTTAGTATGAACCATTGTTAAAGGAACAAAGATAAAATAAAATAAAGGTTCACATAAGAATATATGATCATGGATAACCTAGATGGGAACCTAGGGGATCACAATTTAGGGTATAATTTTCAACTACAAGTTATCCTTATATGCTTTAAGTTTCTTTTCATTATTATTGGCTAAGTATTTAAGCCCCTAATTATAGTTTCTTTTCTTAGTTAATGGCGGGAAATGGAAGAACATGTCCCAACAACCAATGTGATAGGAAATGCTACGATTGCCGTATTAATACGACAGAGATGATTAGGGGATTAAAAGATGATTATTATTTTGGAAGACGTTCACTATTTTGAGGACCCTATATGATCGAGGTAAATAGATTACTATGGTATTTTCATTGAGGAGTAAGGTTGACTTATATTTTGAAGAATCAATGAATTTAAGGTGGACTTATAGTAATTTAGGTTACTTATGGGAATTATTAACCTATCTTGGGTAAAATATTTTTAGGTTAGCTACTTTTGTTATAAGATGTTAGGTGTGGTTGATGTTGTTTGGAGATGAACAATGAAGTTTATTTTGGAAGACTATGTTATCAAATCCCTCTTGTATATGGGTTTCAATCTTAGTTTGGTTTATTTTGAGGAATTTTAAGGACCGTTATTTATGGGATGGTCTATGATGAACTTTGGGTAGTACCATGGAACTTTGAAGATTTAAAAATAGTTTCCCTTCCTATGGGATTCTTTATTTTTCAAGAGTTGTTTTACCTTACCCTTTCTGTTTTTGGGATAATGTTTAAAGATAGAAGAAATAGATAGTTAATCTTTTGTGGATTATGTGATTCTCTAGAAGATTATTCTTGTGTTTTGATGAGACCAAGTAGTTTTGAATGCTCATCATTTGGAGAAAAGATTAGTTTTAGTAGAAACTTATTAAAGGATGAAACTCTACATGAAGGTAGGTATATTTTCTTATGTTTTTGTTCTATGTAGTAAATGAATTCCTCAAAATTATGAAAAGGAACGTAAAACATAAATGTTGTTGGTTTACGTTTCCTACTAGGTAATCAATGACCGTTTACACACATCATAAGTTTGGGATTTTCTTATGGTTAACTTTCTCCTAATCATGTTCTCTATCACTCTCCCTCAGAACTTGACCCTTTGTTTTTCTTCCATGTCCATATTTTCCTACATGGAATCCTAGTGTGGGATAACTCGGGTGACCTTCGTACTTCCCTTTTGTTCTTTTAAAGTAATAGTTTTGCTGAATCCTTTTCCGATGTGGGACTTTCAATGAAATTTCAAAACCTATTTTTTAAAAAATTGCGAGGATGCAATTTCTTAAGGGGGGAAGATTGTAACGACCCGAAATTTTGAATAAATCTTGTTTCCTAATTTTATGTGTTATTTTATTTTATTTTTATACTCAAAAAATGTTTCATTTGATAACATGAGTATAATTAAAATGATACCATTGGTTTTTTACTGTTATATGACCATTGGTCTATATGACCGCTGGAAACTAAACGTTTTGATTATTGTCTCTAAATACAAGTAATCTTGGTTAATTAATATAGAAATAAGATTTGATGGCCTCACCCAGTAGTCTTGGACCGATCGAAGCCCATCTAACAGAACTTGGGAAGGAGGTAGCACCACTGGGCTTTGCTCTGGACCAAACCCAAGCTAAACTTCATTGTGTGAAGCTAGAACGGGATCGCCTTCGCGAGAAGTTCAAACTGATAGAAATTACTACTCGTGCGATGTTGGTCGAGCCTCCCTTGGATTCTCTAACCTAATCACACCTTACACTTAGGTCCTATGCTGGTGTGATAAGGGGCTATGTAAGAAGACCGTAACTGCCTTGTGTAATCCTTTGTTTTAAATAAAAATTGGGATTTCTTCTTATGATGAAGTTTATGAATTTTCAAATGACCGGATAAATATAGTATGCATATTTTTGATGAATTTTAGAGAAAGGATATTTTAAAAATGTTTATGTAAACCTTAAATAAATAAAAATGTGTAATGATTTTCAAAAAATGGTCTTCTACAAATATAGTAATGTGACCAAATGGATTAGTAATCTCACTTAAAGAAAGTATTAATATAATCTAGGCACCTTGATTAAGTAATTTGATTCAATAAAATGGTTAAAAAACGGTTTCATAAATTATTATTCAAGTATTAGTTTTTCGGGTGAATAGTGTTTTTTAATTAAAAATTATATTAAAAATATTTAGAAAATTATTTTTATAAAATGGATTTCATTTTTGAACTCAGAGCATCGATATTATGTTAAGGTAATTTTTGGGGATTTTTCTAAAAAAAATGAATTTTCGGTGAATAGTGTATTTATTTAAAAAATAAATTAAAAATATTTAAAAAATTATTTTTATAAAATGGAGTTCATTTTTGAAATCAGAGCATTGATATTTGGTTAAGGTGAAATTTTGGGATTTTTCTGAGAAAGTTGAATTTTCAGTGAATAGTAAAAATATAGTTTTAGGGTTTCGGTATGTTTAATGACATCATAACTGTGTCATGATGATGTCATGAGATATTTTAAAGGATGTTCGACTAAAGAGGATGAATTATTGTGTGGGGGTCCCCATGTGGCCTAACTTTATGGGAAGTACCATGGGAGGGCCCATGCTTTTGAGAAAACCACTTTTGAGGTGTCCCTTGGCCATTAATGCCTTGTCCCCTCACTTTCCCTATAAATATCAAGCCCTCCTCTCATATTTTCGACTCCAAAACCATCCTCAACGAAGTTCTGGTCTCTTTACCTCCCAAGGAGTCCTCCCAAGGTTCCCCCAAGCCCTCAAGGTCCCAACCTTTGAGTTTTAAGAGTTACGTTTTAAGGTAAGGGATCCGACCCCTCTCTTTCTTTTCAAGTGATCTCTTTTATGTTCATTCCTTTTATGCTCCATGTTCTTATGTTGGAGGATGTTCTTTTATACTCCTATTACTGACCTTTTTATGTTCATATAATGAGAGATCCCCTCTTACTCTCATTATTTCGTTTTATGAAGTTTTATGTGGCGTCGTTAGGCTGCCGAAATTTTTGTAACGAATTCTTTCTCCCTTCTCATTTTTCAAGATCTATTATCATGTAGAGTATTTCAAGTTCCTTTTTATTATGTTGGGGTATGATCTCTAAATTTATCATACTGGTATTTTATGATCATATGATGAGAGACCCCATTGGATCTCTTCAATTCAGTTTTTTGAAGTTTTAAGTGGCGTCGTTAGGCTGCCGAATTTTTAAGTGGATCTTCACCCTTCTCGTTTTGAAGTTCTACTTTCATGTCAATTCTTTCAAGTTCCTTTTTGCTATGTTGGGGTATGATCTCTATATCTATCATACTGGACTCTTATGTTCATATGATGAGAGACCCTATTTGATCTCATCAATTCATTTTTGTTGAAGTTTAAGTGACACCGTTAGGCTACCGAATTTTTAAGGGATTCTTTCACCCTTATCCTTTTCAAAGTTCTAATTCCATGTCAAGTCTTGCAAGTTCCTTTTTATTATGTTGGGGTATGATCACTATATCTATCATACTGATCTTTTATGTTCATATGATGAGAGACCCTATTTGACATCATCAATTCATTTTTGGTTGAAGTTTATGTAACGCTGTTAGGCTGCCAAATTTTCATAAGAGAAATCTTATTTTCCTTTCATGTTCTTCATTTCATATATTATATTTTCAAATTTCATTACCATGTTCTTAAATCTCTTATATTATGTCCCTCTACTGTTTTATGGGTCATTTATCATTGTTTTACCCATGTCCCCTCTATTTTCAATGTTTTCTAAAACCTTGTAACGTAGTCGTTGTGCTGTAGAATTTTCGTCTCAAAATGCCTCTCTCTTTTTCTCAAAATTACTTCATGTTATTAAGTGAATACTCAAAGCTCTTATTTATACAGGTTTATTCACATATATTCAAAAATGATCTATTTTAAATTCTGTGATTTACATACATTATACCCGCTTTCCCTTTCCGTGGGTTTGAAGTAACGTAAAGATCATGTCTTTAAAGCAGTTTTTAAAACGTTGTGATTATGAAATGAAACCCATTTATTTTATGATATATGGGTTATTTATGAAATGTTTGATGATGATATATGTGGCTCACATGATAATAAAGGCAAATTTAAGGGTGCGCCCTGATAGCGCTCCAATGCATTGGGTAATGATGTAACCACTAGAGATTACAATTTTCACGATACCTTGGTGAATAACCTTGGTAATTTTCAAATGACACCTTGGGGATGGACCTTGGTGATATGGTCATGATTGTCTATGTTAAATGTTGCAGCCACATCTTCAAGTTATGAAAAATTTTATTTTTATTATGATATATCTCATGATTTCTTTCTCATACCTTAAAGTTCTTTTCATGACCTTATTAAAGTATCTCAAGTTCACATGTAAAATGTTTCTCTTGTTTTCCTTACTGGGCCTTCTGCTCACCCTTTTCTTTTGATGTATATTCCTAGGTTATGAGATGCAGTAATGAACCTAGGATGAACATGAGGAGAATCCTTTCAAGTGTTTAAGAAGAATGTTTTATGTTTTCATGTATTAAGTTCTTGGTTTCCAAGACACTAAACCTTAAGGATCCTCGGTTTTGTAAAAATGTAATGAAAGTTTATGTGATAAAAAGGAGGGATGCTATAGTGTGTTCCTCTATTTAGCCGTTTGGCCAGGATATTTGAGGGTATGCCTTTAAATTAATGATTTTAGATTTTCCTTGAGAGGAATTACTTGTGAATGTTTATTTACATGCTGAGAATGGCCCAGTTACTTGCGCTTGAGGGCAGTGTTTTACTTAGCCCGTGGGCGTTGTTTTGCTTAGCCCGAGGGCAGTTGTTATCCTAGCCTGTGGGCAACTTCTCCCGTGCCTATGGGAAATTGATTCTGTGCCTGTGGGCGATAGTTCTTACGCCTGTGGGCAATATCCATATTCATGTGTGCAGATTCTTATGTTGGATACTCTTTACCTGAGGGTAGGGGTTTCAATGTCTGAGGACATTAGCTGTTTGCTTAGAATATTCACTATGGTGATATTTTAAATTAAATGATTAAAAGATATTAAAATGTAAATATAACTGGTTAAGTTAGTTACTTTTCAATACTTCTTAATTTATTGCATTTTATTACTGCACACTGTTGTTGCATGCTTTCACACAGTTGGGCACGGGCCTTTGGTGGGTGCCTACTGGGATTCATTTCTCACACCCTGTTTGGGTCATGCTTTTCTGCCCAAACAGATTACGTTTTTGCAGATGTAGATAAGGGAAAGGGTCCGTATACAGGTACCTAATTGTTGTTGAGGAGTAGGAGGGCATGAGACCGAGCCTAGGCTTGCGATGCCGCTGGCTATTCTGTTTTTCTTTTCTGTACTTGTACTTTAGTTTTATTGTACTATATTATAGTGTAAAATGTTCTGGCTGTTTTATAGAATAGTGACATGCTGCATCATCACATATATATATGACTGCTATTTTTCCTTTTTTCTATTAGTTATCCATTTCAGTTATATATACTTTTGCTTCTTCCACTGTTATTGTATGTTTTATTTCATTCCGCTGCGCTACACTTTGAAAAATGAGGGCATAGTTTCCCCACTATCAGTCTTGGGCCCTTGCTGCTAGTCGGCAGCCTCTGGCATTTGGGGAAATTTTCTTGAGGTCACATGGTGAACTGGGTTCGGGGCACCCATTGTGTGGCACCCGGATCTGGGACGTTACAAAGTGGTATCAGAGGGTGTTTCTTTTCTTTGACTTACTATTTAGAGCCATAGTCAGCGATAGGACGGAAATGGTAGTTGGTAATAAGTTGTGCCTAGGCGTAGCTAACCCGTGTATAGGGAAAATCCAGTATACCTCATATTTTTTCAATTTTACAGATTTTTCAATTTACAGTTGATTTAATTTCACTGTTGGGTGATGCACTTGTGATTGCACTGTTGATATTTTATCTATGGGTTCTATTTAGTTGCAACCCTATGAGATGAGGGTATTCCATCTCATGCATCATATAGGCACATGCTAGAAATCACATTACATGCATAGTTTTCATGCCATATAGGTGCATTAGGAATTTTCATGTTGTTGTGATAGTTGTTGTGCTAGTAAAGCCTGCTATTGTGATAGTTGCTTTGATAAGATACCTGCTATGTGATAGGGTATTTTCTTGTGTGAGCCGGTTGATAGAATGGACACCAAACTTTGGTTTTTTGGGAGTATGGTCCTCCACTAACCGGAATTTGGTGGATCATTAGCTGTTTATTAGTTATAACACAGTTAATATGTCAAACTTTGATTCGTGGGGAGTATGGGACCTCACGGGTCGTAATTTGACACTTAGGTGTTGTTTTTTGGTATTTTCTGGGTTTTGGGGAAGTTTTTGAGGCATACTGTCTAGAAACCCAGTATACACGCCATGTAGTATCTTAAACATGCCGTTTATGGTCTTTTGTTCGGGAAGAAAAATAAACTTTTTTAGTACACGCCGTGTACCCAGAGTACACGTCGTGTAGTCTCTTCCCGTGTCAAAAACCGTGTGGGTGGTGACATGGGGAAGGGAAGAGTTGGGGTGAACATGCTGTGTAGCTTATGTACATGCCGTGTAGTGTTGACCCGGTGTCCGTCATGTAACGAACAACACGGGCGGAGGAAACCTTGAGACATACCCGTTGTGTCCATCATAGAACACACCGTGTAGTCTGACCTAGGGACCCGGCCGTGTAACTAACAACACAGGTTAGTGTAATCCCTTCGAGTACACGCCGTGTGTATATCGAACATGCCATGTAGTGTGAGCTGTGTGTTCAGCCATGTAACTAACAACATGGGTCGGCGTAGCTCATCTAGTACACGTTGTGTACCTGTGGGACACGCCGTGTAGTCTTGTCCAAGGACAGACTATGTGGAGTTAGCCATGTGGCTGGGAAACGGGGTGGTGTACACTCCGTGTGCGGGTGTAACATGTCGTGTAGTGTCAAACTGAGTAGTCGATCGTGTCACAAATGACAGGGGAAGTTTTAAAATTACACCATACACGCCTTGTAGATGTTATACACGCTGTGTAGTTTTTGTTTAATGGGAGTCGTGTGGCTCAGCCGTGTAGAAGGACCCGAGAAGGGAAAGGGAAGTCAAGTACATGCCATGTAGTCGGTATACATTCCGTGTAGTCTTGTTTAGAAAATTTTGAATTTCTTCTTCCTCCTGTTCCCTTTTTGGTTTCTTCGTTTTCGATCATTGTTAATCTTGAATCTAAGGTGTGTTTTTGACCTTGTAGTGTCATACCGCTTAGATGACCACGCATTGTTTTCCAGGAGAGCGGAAACGAGTACACTCCAGAGATGGTGGGCCATGGGCTACCAGTAGATCCTCTAGTAGATCCAGATGTGGCTCCAGCTGTTATACCAGACACAGGCACAGAGGTGCAGTTCCATGAAGGCTTTATGCGGTTCATGCAGACCTTTCAGGGAGCACCGCAGGCTACTACATCTATGGTCGAGCTGACACGTATATTCCAGCAGCAGCATCCACCAACGTTTCTAAGGGATGGCAGACCACAAGCTACAGAGTCTTGGCTAGGGTCGATGCAGACTATTTTCGAGCACCTAGAGACACCACCATGGCGGAGGGTCAAGGTCGCAACTTATATGCTGCGTGATTTCGCCAAGAGGTGTTGGGATGTTACCACCCAGTCATAGCATCACAGGGACATGGCGTGGGAAGATTTTCAGGCAGTCTTCTATGACTTCTTTTTCCCAGAGACGCTGAGGGAAGATAGGGCTCAAGAGTTCATGAATCTGCAGCAGGGCACTATGTTGGTGATGGATTGTTTTGCTCGGTTTACTGAGCTTCAGCGTTTTGCACCCGTTCTGGTGGGCGATGAGACGTTGAGATCCAGACGCTTCGAGGATGGTCTTCAGTATGACATCCGAGCACTGGTGAATGTTTTTAGGTTGCCTACTGAACATGCTATTGTGAACTAGACACTAATTACAGAGAGAAACCTACGGGAATCTAGTGGTGTGGGCCAGGGCGGTTCGACACCAGTTACTGGTACTATTTCTGCTAGCAAGAGGAAGAGATAAATGGACTTCTCTCAGGGTGGAAATACCAGCCATAAGAATGATTCGGGTGGCCAGTTTATGTGCTACCAGTGTGTTAGAGAGGGGCACAAGAGGCCACAGTGTCCACGAGACCCAATGGAGTGCTGAACTTGCGGCAGGATGTGTCATCTGCAGTGATTTGGCAGGGAGTTTCCACTGATGGCTAGTGAGAGGGGTTCTATATAGACTCCACATGCAGGAGCAGGACCAGTGGCTTCTTACTGGTCGGGGAACTGGAATACGTCAGGGCGTGCAGGCAGAGATGGTGGTCGTGGTCGTGGTAGCCAGACACCAGGATCTCAGAGGCAGCAGGGCGGGACAGCTCAGGGTAGCCAGGCTGTGTCATAGGGCCGCGACACTGGGAAGGCATATGCAGTGCAATAGACCCAGTAGGAGCAGGATCCCAGACCTTCTACAGTCAGAGGTACTATTCTAGTAGCTTCTGTTTTATCTTATGTACTTTTCGATACGGGTGTTACACATAGTTTCATATATGTGTCCGTTGTGGAGAGCCTTGGGCTCTGTGTTTCTACTTCTTCTGATATCATGACGTTATACACTCTATTGGGGACTAGGACGGCTGGTGTGCGTCAGTGCAAGGAGTTACCCCTTGAGGTTGGTGGGTGTCACTTTATTTGGGACCTCTATGTCTTAGAGATGATAGCTTATGATGTCATTCTTAGGATGGACTGGTTGGTTCCCTTTCGAGCCTTTTTAGACTGCTACTGTTGCAGGGTGAGCTTCATGTCACCAGAGGGTAGAGAGTTTCTATACAAGGGTGAGTGGGATGTTCAGGCGAGTTGAGCTGGACCAGAGTATCGTGGGTGAGGTGGAGTCACAGCCCAGATTTTGAGCCTATATTTGGATGATCAGGGGACTTGTCAGACGGATTTCCCTCCAGTGGTTGATCGTTTTAAGGATGTCTTCCCGGATGACTTTTCAGGTCTTCCTCCGGAGCGCGAGGTGGACTTCTCTATTGATCTAGTGCCAAGAGTAGCACCAGTGTTCATTCCTCCTTACAGGATGGCCACTTCTGAGTTGCAAGAGCTCAAGAGGCAGTTATAGGAGTTACAGGAGAAGGGTTTCATCTGACCCAGTACTTCTTCGTGGGGTTCTATGGTCCTTTTTGTGAAGAAGGCGGATGGTACCCTCAGACTCTGTGTGGATTATCGGAAGTTGAACCAGTTGACGGTCAAGAACTGATATCCCTTGCCGAGAATTGATGATCTTTTTGATCAAATTCGTGGAGAACGAGTGTTCTCGAAGATTGACTTGAGATCAGGATATCATCAGCTACGCGTTAGACCATCTGATATACCTATCACAGCTTTTAGAAGAAGGTACGATCTATACGAGTATAAGGTTATGTCGTTCGGACTCACGAATGCGCCAGCAGTTTTCATGGATCTGATGAATCGTGTGGTCCATCCTTATCTGGACTCTTTTGTGGTAGTATTCTTGGATGACATCTTGGTGTACTCTCACACTTGAGACGACCATGCCACCCATCTTGAGATCGTATTGAGTACACTGAGTGAGTATCGACTATATGTTAAGCTCTCAAAGTGTCACTTTTGGATGGACCATATTCACTTCATGGGTCATATCATCTCAGAGGCAAGAGTTTCAGTAGACCCAGAGAAGGTGAGAGCAGTAGTTTCCTGGGAGCATCCTAATAACGTGTTTGAGATACGAAGTTTCTTAGGGTTGGATGGTTTCAACAGATGCTTCATACAGGAATTCTCCCTCTTAGCAGCACCGTTGACGGGTCTGACTAAGAAGCGTATGAAGTTCGTTTGGTCGGAAGCTTGTGAGGCAGCCTTTCAGGACCTAAAAGTATGGTTGACATCAGCACCAGTCCTGATACTCCCAGAGCAGGGGAAGAGATATACAGTTTACTGTGACACATCAGGTATTGGGCTGGGAGCAGTGTTGATGCAGGGCGATCGAGTCATTGCGTACGGGTCTCGGCAGTTCAGGCCACATGAGAGGAATTACCCGACTCATGATATTGAGTTAGCTGCAATTGGTCATGTGTTGCGCTGTTGGAGACATTATCTATTGGGATACCATTTTTGGGTTTTCACCGACCACAAAAGCCTCAAGTATATCTTTACTCAACGTGACTTGAATCTGAGGCAGAGGAGGTGGGTCTAATACCTAAAGTCCTTCAATTTTGAGCTTGCCAATACACCTGGTAATGGTAATGCAATAGCTGATGCACTGAGCAGAAATACTCAGATACAGGCTGTGCGGGAGGCCAGTGGTGAGTGGAAGCTTATGGCTTTGTTCTATGAAATGTATTTGGATGTGCATGAAAGTCAGGGGTAGACCTATCTTTCTTCATTAGCTGTGTCTTATACCCTCCTGGATAGAGTGAGGATGAGACAACTATCTGTTTCAGAATGCCTAGTTCTACAGGATTCGGTGGCAAGTGAGGACCCTCCTCCTGGTTGGACGATAGGCGATGATGAAATTATACATTTTCATGGATGAGTGTGGGTTCCAGGGGATATACGCGAGGAGATGATGTGGGATTTTCATGCTTTATCTTGGGCAGTTCATCCCAGGGTTACCAAGATGTACAAAGACTTGAGACGTCAGTACTAGTGGCCGGGTATGAAGAGTGATGTAGCTGGTTTTGTTATGAGGTGTTACAGCTGTCAGCAGGTGAAGGCAGAGCATCAGAGACCAACAGGACTGTTACAGCACTTACCCATTCCGGAGTGGAAATGGGATGATGTCGCGATGGATTTCATGACGGGGTTGTCGAGGTCACCTAGAGTCAATGATGTCGTGTGGGTTGTTGTGGATAGACTCACGAAGGTAGCTCACTTTTTTCTGATCAAGGAGACCTTCGGTGTTGATGAGCTCGGAAGGCTGTATATCTGAGAGATCGTGTGTCTTCATGGGGTCCCTTGTTCTGTCATTTTAGATAGGGACGCCCGATTTACGTCTCATTTCTGGTAGAGTTTTCAGAGGGCACTGGGTACACAGGTGCTTCTGAGCACAGCATACCACCCTCAGACCGATGGCCAGTCAGAGCGTACGATTCAGGTGCTTGAGAACATGTTGCGTGCATGCATCCTAGACTTTGGGGGCTCTTGGGAGAATCATATACCCCTAGTCGAGTTTTCCTATAACAATAGTTTTCAGGAGACTATTGAGATGGCACCATATGAGGATTTATATGGTTGGCCATGTCGGTCACCTTTGTGCTGGTTAGAGGCAGGTGAGGCAACTTTACTGGGACCACGTCTCGTGCAGGAGACTTCTGAGCAGGTCTAGTTGATTCGGAAGCGGATGGATACCATGCAATCTCGTCAGAAGTCTTATGCTGATCATCACAGACGACCTTTGGAGTTCATGGTCGGGGATCAGGTTTTCTTGCATGTTTCACCAAGGCTGGGACACAGGCGGATCAGGAGATAGGGTAGACTTTCACCAAGGTATGTGGGTCCATTTGAGATTCTGAAGAGAGTTAGGCCGGTTTCTTGTCGGTTTCAGTTACCACAGAGGTACCGGACCATGCATGACATATTCCATGTGTCTTAGTTGCGCCATTATCATTCAGACACATCTCATGTCTTTCAGCCCGAGGAGGTTGAGCTTCAGTTTGATACGGCCTTTGAAGAGCATCTGATTCATATCGTTGACAGGAGCACGAAGGTTCTCTTAGGCCAGTCAGTTTCTCTCGTACGGGTGTTATGGTAGCATGGCCGAGTGTAGGACGAAACTTGGGAGTGGTAGACCGATGTACGTGCTCATTGGTCGGAGTTGTTCATGGATATATCTTTATCACCCTTAGAAGGGAAATTCGGGGATGAATTGCTTTAAGGGGGGAAGTTTGTAAGAACCCGATTCTTATTTTTTAGGTATGGGTTTCTTCCCTTGTCTTTTCCTTAAGTGTTTTTTTGAAATTTGGAAAATGGGGAAAAATCCCAAATTTTGGAAAGTACACGCCATGTACTTTTCAACACGTCGTGTACTTTTGTCCTTGTGGGATGAGTACACGGGGTGTGTGTCCATGCCAGAGATGAAGGGTGTAGGAACCAAATACACACCGTGTAGTGGTCCCTTACACACTGTGTAGTCAGTCGGAAGGAAAATAGAAAGGCAGTGGCCAGCTATGTGACAGAACATGCCGTGTACTCAAGGAGACACGTCGTGTAGTCATGTCGGTAGGTGAACAGTGCCGCGCTGGTGGGAAGTCTTCAGAGGAACGGTTTAAAAATGGGAAGTACACGCCATGTACATGGAAGTACACGCCGTGTACTTTGTTTTTTTCACTTAAAATGGGCAGTAGCCTCCCCTGTTCACAGGGAAGGCTTAGAACGGGAAGAGGGATCGGGAGAGGACAGCTGAACCTTCAGATATCCTTCGAGCGCACGTCCAGAATCCCTTTCTGCCGCGGACGATCTCGTTGGAACCGCACAGGTAAGCCCTCCACCCTTCTTAATCAGTTCTTGCCAGTTTTTCCCCTAAAGGGGGTTATTTTCGATTAAGAAATAATTGTTTTATGTTCGATCTACGTCGTTCTTGGGCATTTCTAGAATCGACGTTCGCATATATCATTCGTTGGTATTTAAGGTAGGTGTCTTGGTGTTTATTTTTCCAACTGCTATGCGTTTTGTGTATTTTTTTTGCTATGAACCCATGTTGGGGTATCGTGTGGCTGAGTCCTTGGCTGTTTAAATACATATAATTGAATAGGTAATTAAATTCAATATTAAAATGCTGTTTGGGATCACTGCTTGGATCCAGGACCACCCCGGGGGTGTGTTTCTCTATTTAGCCGTTTGGACAGGATAACCGAGGGTATGCCTTTAAAGTAATGATTGTAGAATTTCCTTGAGAGGAATTTCTTATGAGTGTTTATTTACATGTTGGGCATGGCCCGGTTACTTGCGCCTGAGGGAAGTGTTTTACTTAGCCCGCGGGCGTTGTTTTGCTTATCCTGAGGGCAGTTGTTATCCTAGCATGTGGGCAACTTCTTTCGTGCCTGTGGGAAGTTGATTCTGTGTCTATAGGCGACACTTCTTATGCCTATGGGAAATATCTGTATGCCTGTGGGCAGATTCTTGTGTTGGATACTCATTACCTGAGGGTAGGGGTTTGCGTGTATGAGGACATTATCTATTTGCTTAGAATATTAATTGTGGTGATATTTTAAATTAAATGATTAAAAGATATTAAAATGGAAATATAACTGGTTAAGTTAGTTACTTTTCAATACTACTTACTTTATTGCATTTTATTACTACACACTGTTGTTGCATGCTTTCACACAGTTGGGCATGGGCCTTTGGTGGGTGCCTACTGGGATTTATTTCTCACACCCTGTTTGGGTCATGATTTTCGGCCCAAACAGATTACGTTTCTGCAGGTGTAGATAAGGGAAAGGGTCCCTATATAGGTAACTGATTTCTACTGAGGAGTAGGAGGGCATGGGACCGAGCCTAGGCTTGTGATGCCACTGGCTGTTCGGTTTTTTTTCTGTACTTGTACTTCAGTTGTATTATACTGTATTACAGTGTAACATGTTCTGGTTGTTTTATAGAATAGTGACATGCTGCATCTTCACATATATATATGACTGTTGTTTTCTCTTTTTTCTATCAATTATCCATTTCAGTTATATATATTGTTGCTGCTTCCGCTGTTGTTGTATGTTTTATTTCATTCTACTGCGCTACACTTTGACAAATGAGGGCATAGTTTCCCCACTATCAGACTTGGGCCCTTGCTGCTAGTCGGCAGCCTCTGGCTTTTGAGGAAATGTGCTTGAGGTCACGTGGAGAACCGGGTTCGGGGCACCCATTGTGTGGCACCCGGATCCGGGACGTTACAGGCGCACTCTGATCCCCTTGTGTGTGCTCATGTTCACCCTTAGGGGTAGCTATGCCCCCTACTCGCTAGACCTAGCACGCACCATGCGTGCGCACTTCCCATGAGTTATTCCCAGAGGGTAGAGGGTGAGAATCCCATCAAGGATTTGAGGGCCTTCCACAAGGTGGCCCTCATCTAGGTGGGTACTCCCTTAAATTTTAACAAAGTAAACATTTATTTTTTGTTATAAAAATATGTTTTACATCTATATGTATATCGGTATCTTCAAGGTTTGATTTCTCTATTATAACCCAAATATTTTCCTTAGTTGTATAAATGATAACGTTTTAAAAACAATAAGTAATAAATTAATTTTTAGTACATCATTAAGAAAATCTTGTATTATTATGATAAAAATCAAAGACATAGTTTTAATTAAAACTTCTGTTTAAACTTTAAGAAAGAAAACATTTACAAGACATTTGAAATATTTTAAAGATGTTTGAAATCTTCCCCTCATTTTAAAATCACACTAAGTGTAGCTCAAAATATTGAACCATTATCCTTTTAAATTTCATAATAAGAGGTTTTATTGTAATTTCAATTTATAACTTAAATATTTTAGAAAACTAAATTATACTTAGATATTTTTAATTAATCCACCAAAATTACCAACGGCTATAATTATAGCTGTTATAATTTCAACGGTCACCCAAGGGGAAATGGTCGAGTTAATTCCTTATAAAACCATACATTAGGGTGTCCCAAATTCAAAAAAATCGAAGAAGATAGTGTTTATCATCCCACTAATGCTCAGTACAGTTGTCATGATTCTGGCTATAATGTTTTTTGTTATAACCAACCCAAAGGATCTTCACTACCTACTGGGTCAAGTTTTTGTGATAGGTGGCCTCCCAATGGCTCTGATGGGCCTTTTAGTAGGTATTTTTGGTTAATTTGAGCAATGTAACCATTTCAGTGTTCATTGAATAAAGGAATTATTGTGTTCATTTTCAAGTGTTGTTCAGACAGAATAATATTATTATTACAGAATAAATAAGTTTTGGTGCGTCACAAATTAGGTGAATTAAAAATATTTAATTACACATGTAATTCCAATTATTTTTCTTCGACCCAAATATTAAAAATAATATAACTATTATTTCTCTTGTGTGTAATATATCCAAACACCCAATGAACACAAAGACTATATCACGTCTTGGGTAAAACTTGTATTCTTGACCTAATGGTGGTCTTAGATTTCTCATTTCATACACCATTTAGGATATATTCCATTATTTTCAGAAAATATATATAATAAAAAAATTAAATAAATTATCCTTACATGAAATTTGACCAAATGTCCAACATACACAAATGTTATGTTGCACCTAGGTTAAAACCTGCATTCCGGAGATTCGTATTTCCCATATGAGACACTATTTGAGAGATATTTCATTATTTTTGAAATATAGTACGCATGCATAATATAATATTTTTAATATTTTTATTAAATAAATATCAAGACTCTACAGGCCTCATAATTCCTCACTAACTCAGCACCTAACTCCAAAAATATTGAATAAACTATTCCAAAATTTAACAAAGCTTTTACCCATACCTAAATCTATTAAAACATTTATTAAGTTATTCTTATTAAAAATTTTCATTTTCCCCATAAAAATACTCATTTATTATTTTCAAATAGGGTTTTTTAATCCTTAAAATTTTTAGAATGTTACAATTATCCCCCCCCCCCATAAACTTCCTATCCCTGAGAAGTATTTATAGTAGTCTTGTTCGAACAAATCAGGATAATAAGATCAAATATCAGACCCTCACTCTCACATCTCCATAAGAGGATAAATATTAAGAACATATCCAGGTTATATCCAATCTAAGGGGTCACACAAGGTTCTCATAGGATTATGCTCTTAACGCAAGGTATATCCCTCCTAGAACAAACTATGGTCTATGTCCCTGCACATTAGTCATAGCCATCATATATGCACTAAAAAAATATCATGCTTAGTTCAATTAATTAATTCCAACAAAGATATATCACAATAACATAGAAACACAGATATATCATACAAATTTTAACTATCCTAAACTGATAGAAAAAATCAAGGTATTCAATTAAAGAACTATTATGTAGCATAATAACATGTATATATATGGTAGGTGAAACAACCTTCCTAGTTATGATGGTTGAACGTATAAAAAATCTCAAAAATCACATATCGACATCATGGGCATCACCCAAGGTTGTTTTAATCAACTATAATAGAAAAAAAATTCCCCCACTTTATGGGAACTCCGAAGTCAGCTATAAAGTGGTGTCCAGACACTATTATAATTCCCCTACCCGAGTCCCAACTATTATCTCTCCTTTATACCCTATCCCAAATCAATTCAATATAAGAAAAAAAAATTTGAATCATGATTCTTTGATTCCATTTTGTAACATACCAACTCGAACCACAGAGTCCAAGATGAATTGCAACATGACCTCATGTGTGCCTCTACGTACCCAATAGGTTCTTGACTAGTAGCGAGGGTCTGAGACTGGAAGTGGTAAGACTATACCCTTATTATCATGGAATAGGATCAAAAATAATCATTAACTAACATACTAAATCATCAAATTAAACCTACCAAATAACTGAATAAATGACATACATGAAAAATAAATAAAATCAGATCCCAAAAGTGGAAAACCTATCCAAGGTGAATAAAATAGATAAAAAATAAATGATAAAGTTTAGGTCTTGTTGGTGTTCATATTAACCCACCACTAGGTCCACACTTCTTAACTCAGTAGTCTGCCACAGGGCCCTTTCCCTTCATTGGATCCCTAATGAAATCTAAAAGCTCATTGGCTCAAGTAGGGTATCAGAACAATACTCGGTAGGACACCACCAATTCATCCTTAACCTAATGTGATCAATTATACAAGTTTATTCCATAAAAATAATAAATTTTTAACAATAATAGTAACACACAATCCAAAACTAATAAGTTGTGCACTAACCACTAGTTGAAAAAATACATTTAGTGACTGCAAAAATTCTTCACTAAAGTCCTATAGTGAACACCGAATGATCACCAAATGGAATATTCTTTTGGCTTATCAATATTTCCTATATTTTACACCATTTTGTGGTGGCTATATACTAGGTTGGGGTTAACTATAACTACCACCATTAGGTGGTCTCTATAGACCAGATTAAGGTCACCTTTAGTGACCTCCAAATAGTAGTCGTTGCAGTCCAACCAGATGGGCCTATAGAATTCGTCATATAGTGGTCACTATAGGTTCCCTTATTCTTGCCTATAGTTATTATAATATGGTGGACACTAATTTTTAAAAAAAATAATTTAATAATTACAAAAAAACATCATATTTCAAAAATAAAATAAATATTTCCAAAATATATAAAACCATAGACCCATAAATCTCTTTGCCTAATCATCTTCCAAGATCTACACCCATCATCAAAAAAACTGTATATGACAAAATTTAATAAAATAATTATTGCAGTAAAAAATATCACAACAAACAAATAATTTAAATTCAAAAAAAAATTAATTACAACTTAGTATAATAGACTGAAGTTATTTGATTTTGAAAATATATTAAAAATTTATAATCTATCTTTTTTAATTTAAAAATCGTTTATTCGGTTGTTCCAAGAATACCATCTATTTTATTGATATTCCATCTTATCATACACATTAAAAAGAATAATAATATGGTTTTCCTATGATTTCAATTCATTATGAGGTCTTTTTCTATTGATATGACCATTAAACATACATTTTGGTGTTTTATGACACTAAAAGTGCATTTTTCATCATCCTAGGAAAACCATACCTCCGATTAATGTATTTTATTCTCAAACATTTCAAATTTTACTCTATGGGTTTTTGTATTATTTCAAGTCATTCAAAGGTTGTTCTGTTGGTTTTGACCCCCCGCGTGTTTTTAATGGGCAGCAAGCCTTTAAAAACTGTATATTCAATCGTTCTAGGAAGACAACTTATTTGATTGACATTTCCACTCCTCATACATATCAAAAATAATAAATATATGATTTTCTTATGATTTATTTTCATTATTATGTCGTTTTCTGTGGATATATTCATTAAATGTGTGTTTTGGTGTTTTATGATACTAAAAGTGTGTTTTTGGTCCTCTCAGGAAAACACCACCTTATATTGACATTTTGTCTACTAAAACATTTCAAAATTCACTATATGGTTTTTTTCAGTTCATTTCACAAAAAAATTATGTCATTCAGTTGCTTTTGACCCCCAAACACACCATTTTAAAGAGCGTCGAACCTTTAAAAAATGCATATTCGGTCATTTTAGGGAGACCGAATATCTGATTAATGTTTTGTCTATTCATACACATTAAGAATAATAATAAGACATATTTATTCTAATTTAAACTCTTTATGAGGTAATTTGATATCTATTTGGTTGTAAAATGCAGGTTTTAGTGTTTTGTGACACTAAAAGTATGTTTTCCGTCATCCCAAGAAAACAGGACCTTTGATTCACATACTGTTTGTTCGTCTATTTAATAATTCAATCTATGGGTTTTTTCATCTGAATTCATGGTATTTAGAGATTTTTTAGTTGGATTTGACACCCCCCCCCCCTATGTGTTTTTAAATGGTGGAAAACCTTTAAAAACCAAATATTCATTTGTTCTAAGAACACCATGCATCTGATTGACATGTCATCTCCTCGTACAAATCACAAATAATAATGAGATTGTTTTACTATGATTTCAAGTCATTATCTAGTCGTTTTATATGGATCTAACTATTAAACATACATTTTGGTGTTTTATGACACTAAAAGTGCATTTTTGGTCCTCCTAAGAAAAATCCACCTCAAATTGACATTCTGTCTACACGGCCATTTCACAATCCACTCTACAGTTGTTATCATCTCATTTTATATAATTTGGATTCCATTAATTTTTTTTACCCCTGAACTTGCCTATTTAAAGGGTTTCAAACCTTTAAAAACCACATATTTGGTCATTTCATGTAGAACACACATTCAATTGATGTTCCATATACTCATACACATCACAAATAATAATAAAACAGTTTTCCTATTATTTTAAGCCATTACGATGTGGTTTTATATATATCTGACTGTTAAACACATGTTTTGGTGTATTTCACACTAAAAGATCATTTTCCATCATCTTAGAAAAAAGGAACATCCTATTGATGTACCTTATACTTAAAAATTTTATAATTCACTCTACCGTTTTTTTCATATGATTTCAAAATATTCAGAGGTTGTTCAGTTGGTTTTGACCCCGACATGTTTTCAAATGGTATCGGGCCTTTAAAAACCACATATTCAGTCATTCCAAGAATACCACAAGTCTAATTGATTTTTATTATCCTTTTACACATAAAAAATAATTATAATATATTTTTACTATGATTTCATGTCACTCTATGGTCATTTTCTATAGATCTATCTGTTGAATGTGATTATTGATGTTTTGTGACACTAAAAGTGTGTTTTTAGTCCTCCAAAGAAAACTTCACCTTGGATTGAAATTCTGTCTGATTGAACATTTCAAAATTAACTCTATTATTTTTTTCTCATTTCAAGGTATTTGAATGGCGTTGGGTTGGTTTTAACCCCCAAACACACCTTTTTAAAGGACATCAAAACTTTAAAAATGTATATTTGGTCATTCTGGGGAAACTGCACATCTAATTGATGTTAATTCAACTTTTACATGTAAATAATAATAATAATATGGTTGTCTTATTATTTTAAGTCATTCTGAGTTCATTATCTATATATCATAATGTTAAACGCATGTTTTGGTGTTTTATGACACTAAAAGTTTGTTTTCTGTCATACCAAACAAACGATATCTTTGATTGATGTACCATATGCTTTATCATTTCAAAATTCATTGTATGGTTGTTTTATTCTGATTTAATATCATTTTTAGGACATGCATTTGGTTTTGACCCCCCCCCCCCCTATGTGTTTTTTAAAGGATGTCAAACCTTGAAAAACTACATATTCAGTTATTCTGGGAAATCCACACATTCGATTAATGTTTAATATCCTCGTAAACATCAAAAATAATAATTAAATATTTTTATAATGATTTCACACCATTATGGGGTCATTTTTTATGGATATGACCGTTAAACATGCATTTTGGTGTTTTATGACACTAAAAGTGTATTTTCGGTCCTCCTAGGAAAATGGAACCTAATATTGATGTCCCTTCTTCTTTTGATTTTTAAAATTCACTCTATAGTTGTTCTCATCTAATTACATGATATTTAAATGAAGTTCAGTTGGTTTTGACCCCTGGATGCACCTTTTTAACGGCCGTCAAACCATTAAAAAACACATATTTGGTTGCTCTGGGCAGACCACATGTTCAATTGAAATTTCATCTACTCATACACATCATGAATAAAAATAACATGTTTTTCTATGATTTCAAGTCATTATGATATTTTTTCTATATATATGACCATTGAACGTGTGTTTTGGTGTTTTATGACACTAAAAGTGTGTTTTCCATCATCTCGGGAAAACAGAACCTATGATCGACATACTATATACTTGCCTATTTCATAATTCACTCTACGGTTGTTCACAAGTGATTTCATGGAATCTGTGTGGTTTTGACATAACCCCCCCCCCCTCGTGCATGTTTTTAAACGGCGTCAAACCTTTACAAATCACATATGCATTCATTAAAATTAGATGACATGAATGATTGACATGTTTTATCCTTTTACACATCAAAAATAATAATTATATGGTTTTCCAAATATTTTGCATCATTATGAAGTCATTTTCTATGGATTTGTCCATTAAACAAATGTTTTGGTGTTTTAAGACACTAAAAGTGTTTATTTTTCTCCTAAGAAAATGTTTCCACATATTGATGTTCCATATACTCAACCATTTCACAATTCACTCCATAGTTATTCTCATCTAATTTAATGGAATTTTAATGTTGTTCAGTTGGTTCTGACCCTTAGATGCATGTTTTTAAGGGCTTCAAAATTTTAAAAACCACATATTTGGTCATTCTTGGAATACCACATGACTAATTGATGTTTCGTTTACTTTTACACCTCACGAATAATAATAATAATATGGTTTTTCTATGATTTCAAGTCATTATAAAGTCGTTTTCTATAGATCTTACTATGAAATGCACGTTTTGGTATTTTATGACTCTAAAAAATCATTTCCCATCATCTCAATAAAGTAGAACCTCCGATAAACATACCATCTACTTTACCATTTCATAATTTACTCTACGGTTCTTTTCATCTGATTCCATGGCATTCAAAGGTCGTTTGGTTGGTTTTGACCCACCGTGTGTTTTTAAAGGATTTCAAACATTTAAAAACCACATATTCGGTTTTTCTAGGTAGACCGCATGTCTGATTGATGTGTTTTATCCTTTTACATGTCATAAATAATAAAAATACAACTTTACTGCCATTTCATATCATTTAGGGGTCGTTTTCTATGAATTTTACAATTAAACATGCGTTTAAGTGTTTTATAAAACCAAAAATGTTGTTTTCGGTCCTCCTAGGAAAACACTACCTCGGATTGGCGTTCCATATTCTTGAACATTTCACATTTTACTCCATAGTTTTTATTATCTAATTTTATGGAATTCAGATGTCATTTGGTTGGTTTTGGCCCCAAGACGCACCTTTTTAAAGGGTGTCAAACCTTTAAAATATGTATATCTAGTTGTTATAGGTATACCGCCAATTTGATTAATGTTTCTTCTACTCATACACATCAAAAATAATACTAAGACTATTCTATAATGATTTCAAGTCATTTTGAGGTTGTTTTCTATAGATACGATTATTAAATGCAAATTTTGGTTTTTTATAATACTAAAAGTTCATTTTTTGTCATCTCGGGAAAACAAAACCTCCAATTGACATACCGTCTACTCGACCATTTCAAAATTCACTCTATGGTTTTTTTGTCTGATTTCCTATTATTTGTAGGTTTTTTAGTTGGTTTTCACCCTCTCAAGTTTTTAAAGGGCTTTAAACCTTTAAAAACCATATATCCAGTTGTTCCAGGAAAATCACATATCTGATTGAACTTTTTCTCCTCATACAAGTCACAAATAATATTAAGTCTATTTTTCCTATTATTTAATATCATTTTAGAGTCATTTTCTATGGATATGATAGTTAAACACATGTTTTGGTGTTTTATGACACAAAATGTGTGTTCACAGTCCTCCTAGGAAAATGCCACTTAGAATTGATGTTTCATCTTCTCAACCAATTAAAAATTCAATCTATTTTTATTATCATCTAATTTCATGGCATTTGATATTGTTTGTTAGGTTTTGACCCCTCGGTGCACCTTTTTAAAGGGTGCCAAACCTTTAAAAATAGCATACGCATCTGATTGATGTGTTGTCTTCTTGTAAATATTAAAAATAATAATAATATGGTTTTGTTAGGTTTTAAATTCATTATGTGGTTTTTTATAGATATGACTGTTAAACACATGTTTTGGTTTTTTATGACACTAAAAGTGTGTTTTCCATCATCCTATGAAAAAGGAACCTCTGATTGATGTATTGTCTGCTAAAACCTTTCAAAATTAACTCTATGGTTTTTTGGTCTAATTTCACAAAATTCAGAGGCCATATGGTTGGTTTTGACCCCCCCCCCCATGAGTTTTTAAAGGGATTCAAACCTTTAAAAATCACATATTTGGTTTTTATAGGCATACCACACATCCAATTGATGTGTCGTATCCTCATACACATCCCAAATAGTAATAAGATAGTTTTTCTATGATTTCATGTCATTATGGGATCATTTTTTATTGATCTGATAGTTGAACAAGCGTTCTGGTGTTTTATAACACTAAAAGTGTGTTTTCAGTCCTCCCTATAAAATTCCAACTTTTATTGATGTTTCTTCTACTCAAAAAATTCACACTTAACTCTACAGTTGTTATCGTCTGATTTTATGACATTCTAATGCCCTTCAGTTGGTTTTTTCCCTGAACACACCTTTTTAAAGGGCGTCAAACCTTTAAAAACCACATATTTGGTCATTATGGGTAGACCTCACATCCGATTAAAATGTCATATACTTTTACACATTAAAAAAAATAATATGGTTTTACTATTATTTTAGTTCATTATGATATCATTTGTTATATATCTAACTATTAAACACATTTTTTGGCATTTTATTACACTAAAAGTGTGTTTTCCATTATCTTGGGAAAATGGAACTTATGATTGATGTATCATCAACTACAACATTTCATAATTTACTCTATGGTTGTTTTCATATGATTTTACAGCATTTTAAGGTTGTTCGGTTGGTTTTGACCCCCCGGACTAAGGGTGTTCGTGGGTTGGGTCAGGTTGAGGGTGGTTTTAGACTCGATCCGACCAAAAGTGAATGGGTCGGGTCACACACTTCTTGAGCCAAAAACCCGACCCAACCCAATATGTGGGGGTATCCATAAATTAAGCATAGCCAAATGACCTAACCCAACCCGACCTATTGTAGTTCACTTAAGGTTAATTGGGTTATTGATGTGTTACTGATCTACAGACCACCTGGAAGGATTGAGACAGTCCGCCATTAGTGTGATTTAACAACCCTAAAATTTTCCATCTAGTATATTCATAACTATCAAAAACAATAATAACCACTTGGAACTTATATTCTAGAATAATTTTATTTATTTAAGTGATAGAAAATCACTTCTGCACTAAGAAATTTGGAAGAGATTACACAGAATCCCTAATCCAAACATCTTTTTCAAAAATAAAACAAACAATATTTAATAAAATGGCTTATCAATATACCCTATGTAGATCCTAAAAGTAGATTTTAATAGTTAAAAATAGTATAATGGAAATATTTGACAATATAAACAGACCTTATTCAAACAACTTACTATAAGTGAGTGATAAGTTCTATAAGATACTTCTAAAAAGTGTAATCGAATAGATAGATCCTTCTAAAGGTGGCCACTGGTAATTGAAAAAAAACCTATCTATATATGGCCACCTGTATCAAAAAATCCACAATACCTAGAATCAGGACATGATTGGGTTTCAAATATCATTTTTAATTAGTGATGAATATTGATCATCATGTATATTCCAATAAAATAAAGTTATGGAAAACAAAAATATTTAAGCTATATTCATATCACTTAATAGTAGCATGAATTAATATAAGAAATCAACAATACAAGGTATAAGAAAAAATAAGTAAAATCATTTCAAAATGGGATTATATTCATTGATAAAGCAGCAACACAACTTAGGGTAATTTTTGAGGATCTTAATAATGCTGAAATAGATGAAATTTTTAGGAATCATTCTACCTATATTTGAGAAATAAATTTTACACACCATTAAGGGATCCAGAGTTCTTAGGTGATGCTCGAATTTCTGGAAGAAATTGAAAATATTAGTTGATGCAGTAAGATTTTATTCAATCAGTCTTGAAGAACAAGTACAACTATCCAATACACCTTTGATAAGTGAAGAGAACTTATACCAACCTGAAAATTCTTAATATCATAAGCACTTTAGTGAGATAAAAAATGGTTTATATAGGAAGGCCTCCTAGTAAATGAAGATTGAATGGTCTTATTTAACAGACCTTACCCTAGGACCATTCTCTAACTTGGAACTTTGTCTAACGCGCCTATAAACACCTAAAGTGTGCTCCCAAAAAACTTATAGTGATTTATACACCAAACATGAAACTTACAGTTAGCGGAAAATAATTTATTTTCTCAAGAACATCTATGTGAAGTGTATAATTAAAATCAAAGACAAATACAAGGTGATGAATAGATAGCTAAATGTCAGAAATAATTAAATGAGAAATATGATTAAATATATTAAATAGTAAGTGATGACATTAATGATTAAATTTAAAAGTGAACCAAAGATAAAAATATGATGATTGGATTCATAAAAAAAGTGTGATGGTTAAAAAAAATCCTAAAGTAAACATAAAAAAATATACTATAAGGATAAGGATATATTTAATGGTAATGAATCTTCTTAGTGATAATGGAGAAACATTTAAAAAATGAAATATAATGGAAATTATAGAATGAATCATTATTAAAGGAATGTAAAAGGATAAATTCACTTAAACAACTTCAGTGAGAGTATTTCAAAAATCCTGGATCATTGCAAATAAAAGTTAAAAAAAATGAATGAGATTTTCTTATTGTTGATTTCCTAATTTTATAGTTATTTGGGTCATATGATGGTATGTTTCAAGTGTTATATAAATTACTTGATATATAATGTGGTTGTAAAAAAACAAATATGGTAAATAATTCACTTAACATGGACTTTTTAGCTTTCATTTGAAGTTATGAGAGTCTAGGAGGGATGAATAAAGAGTAAATAATTAATTTGGCATGTTCTTTTTGTCTTAATAACTTTCATTGTGTTTAAATTAAATAAAAATAGGAACATTTTAGTGGTATTGACACTATGAATCAAAAAAATAAAGAAATTTTTGTATACCCAATGACTAAAGAAATATATTATCTAAAGAATTTATAAAATTATCAGAAATTTATACCTTTATGAAGAGTTATACTTTCTTCTATTTTAGATAGTGACACTTTGATCATGAGTTCTTGATGATATCATATGTTAAAAACAAAATATACTTCATTGATGTTTATGCTCAGAAATCTATTTAAATATTAATTTCATGTGGAAAAGTTAATATAAAACATGATTAAAAATTACATGGTAGAACCAAGTGAAGGCAATTAATTTTTCTATTAATCCTTGTCCCAAGTTGAGAAATAATTCCTAGATAGTGGAAAAACTAAGAAAAAAATTAGAAATATATAACCTTACCATTTTATTCAATTTCCGATGTGGATTCTAAGTTGATGATAATGTAAGATATCAAAGGAGATACAATTGGTCCATGAGAGTCAATGGATGATGTTAGTCCATGGATGAGATAGGTTAAAACTAATGAAAAGGTGGAATAACTTGTAGTCAAAGATATAAATTAGAAAATAATTCAGCATTTATACCTAGTGGGAAAAAACATCAACAATAATATTTTCTAGTGCAATAATCTGCACTCATCTTGACTCTAAATTAGAGAGCATAATACTTGATTTTATACAGATCAATGTTTAATAACCTTCCATTTATAAAAATTTATAATATTATTAACTAACTGACCATTCATTTAATTAGTAAAAATCATGAATTTAAAAAATACAAAAAATATAATTACATGAAACTTCAAGATGATGCTCTTATATTCTTAGTGCCACCACATTCAACCTACCATCTTCCATCGAGACCATAATAGGTAAATAAAATTAATAGAAATAAAATGAATATAGAAAAATTTTGGATGAATAAATTTAAAATCAAATAGATTAATCCAAATGAAAAATGGAACGTTTAATATTTAATTTAAAGACTCATACCGAAATATAACAAGACATGCCTTGATTAAAGTTAGAGTAACTAAGTTTAATGACCTTCCATGGATTTAGAATGAATCTAATAAGAAATAAAAATATTGAGAACTTTTATACAAGTCATACATATTAATAAATTCTATAAAACAATTAATATTGATAAATTTAAGGGAAAGAGAATGGTGATAAAAAAATGTCTAAAAGATGAGTTAGATGTGTTATGATAAAGGTGGAAATGAATGAACAAACAAAAATATGTTAACCAATCAGTTTGAGATGGTAAATATAGTAAATAATAGTAGTTTTAAGTAAATAAAATATCAAAGAAGATATATATAACATAAGTAATTAGATTACAAAATACATTAACAAAGAATCTAAAAATATTTATAAAACGTAGAAAATATCTATGATAATTATTTTTTTTATCATTTTTATATAAATAGAAAAAAAAATTACAAAGTAAACTACTCTCTAACCATTTAAAAAATCATATTTCCATGCATATGAACTTTAAAAGATAGAAATGACATGTGTAATGACAAATATTAGTGTCCCAAATGTATATAAGTACACCATAATTCAAAGTATTATCTTATATTTGGAAGTTTGGGAGTCAACAGAAGATTAATGTGATTAGGACATCATGTAATGAGAAATGACATGAAAAGAGAAAATTGAGATAAGTTTAAAGATACCACACCATCTTAGAAAAGTTTTCATTGTCAGGATATTAGGATTTAATATTAGCATCACGTCATTGAAACTTGAACAATGAAATAGGCAAGAAATGTAGAGATAAATTAAATCAAAACTCTAGATTTCATTAAAAAATAAATAAATAAAGTCATGCAACAAAAACATTATAAAAATAGTTATGAAATCTAACAATTTAAACAAATAATATATTATAAAATTATAAAATAATAAATAAATTGAAATCTTAATCTTAATTGTTAAAGTTAGCTTCAATTATAGCTATGTTTTTTCAAAAAAAACTCATGGTAAATGACTAAAAAGGATTCAATATAGTTTTTAATGAAATAAACAAAACATTGTTAGTGAATGTGAAATTAGTTTAATCATTGATCTATACCCCTAATTTTTAATCATTGATCTATACCCCTAATCTTTATCCAGATGGTTTAACTGTATATAATTTTTTAGGAATATTTATTCAATTAACTTACTCAATAACCTATACCCCTAATCATTATTCAATGAATTAGGTCAAGTATTTTAGAAATTAGTGAAGTTTGATAAATTACTTTAAATTATGTGAACGTTTGAAGATTGAAAAAAATGTATCGAATACATAATGAGTACAATATAGAGCACATAGATATCATTTACCACATATAAAATATGTATACAGATCTTACCTAAATTGATATTTGGTCCATGTAAATGAAAAAAAATGAGGGATTATATCTGACATGTAAATATGGTATTATAGTGTACATTTTAAATTGTACACTAGAAACATATATCTAAATATATATTGACTTCACTATTTTTAAATATTAAAGAATGTATTAATATATTAGAACATCAATATGTCAGGAGTGAATCATTTATACAATGACCTAAAATTTATAAATATTTTTAGGAATTTGTATTCAAGTAATTTAATCCCTAAACTACACCCCTAATCTTTATTCAATTAGTTACTCCAATGGTTTAAAAATTAATGAATTTTGACATTTCATGGTAAATAATATAAAGTGTAATTTCAATTTAATGTAATGAATACATAATGGGTACAATATACTACACATAGATTATGTCAACTATTTATAATAAGAGAGATTATATAAGAGATGTCAATATGGTAAGGCGGTGTATATTTTTAATTTGATATCTAAAACATATATCTAAAAACATTATAACATGACTAGTTTCAAATATAACAGAAAGTAAAAAATATATCAGAACAAAAATATGTCAGAAAGGTGGAATTGTAAATTGTATTTAACTGCATAAATTTTTTTCTATAATATTTATGCAATCTGTGTACTTGCTAAACTATACTTTTGATATTTATTCAATGAATTAGAACCTATATTTTTTAAATTACTGAAGATGGATATGTCACAATTAATTATATGGAGCATATAAAGATTCAATAATATATAATGAAATCACTGTGAATAATATATATATATATAACATACAAAAATAATTAACTCCATTCAATATATGTATATAGCTTTTAACTGGTTGTATATTTGGACCATAGCAGTGAAAAAATGAGATATTCTATCTGAAACATCAATATGATAATGTTGTGTACATGTAAAATTTAACTTCAAAAATATTTTTTAAAACACATAATGAATGTATAAATATATTAGTACTATAATATCACATCAATGAAATATTATTAGTTTATTAAACTACATAAATCATGATATTTCACATTTTTTTATTCCATGAATTAAAATCGGTATTTTAGAAATTAGCGAAACATGATTTTTCATGATAAATTATATCAAATGTGTGTATATTCAATAAATTCTAATGAATGAAAAATTAATAAAAAAATAGAACATAAATATAAAATTTACTTCATATAATATACATATATAGTTCTTACCTAACTTTATAGCCATGAATAGATCCAAATGATTATATCTGAGACATCAATATAGTCATGCAGGGTATATTTTAAATTTAACATCGAAAAATTTTATTTAAATAGATATTGAGATGACTGAAATTAAAATTAATAGAAATTAAAATTTTAACATAATTGAAATATGTCATGAAGCATTTAAATAGTGTTTGCATACATTTTTTTAACAATCTATATGCAGTTGGTGTAATTACTAAACTATCCAATTCAAAAAAATCAATAGTATAACATAATATAGAAATAAGAATGTACCTTAGAATTTTTAAAAATAAATCCAAATTTTGGGGGCTCAACGGTGGTGGGATAGGGGGGAGAAGGCAGTGGGGGATCCACGGTAGAGGGAGAGTGGGGAGGGTGCACGATGGTGGGGGAGGGGGGAGAATGTGTGGGTATCTACAATGGTGAGGACTCTACAGTGATAGGAGAGGGGGAGGGGTGGTTGGGGTTGACGTCGTGGGAGAGGGGGAGCAGGTGGCTGGGGTTGACATCACATGAGAGGGAGGAGTAAGCAGTGGGTCTCTAAGTTGGTGTGAGGGGGAGAAGGTAGTGGGAGCTCAAGAGGGGGATCCAGAGGTGGGATAGGGGGAGGGGTATCTAGGGATCAGTGGTGGTGGGGGTTGACGATGCGAGAGAGTGGGGAGCTGACGGTGGGGTTCGATGATGGTGGGAGAGGGGGAGTGATCAGCTAGGGCTCAATGATACAGGAGAGGGGAGTGGTAGGAGGGTGGGGGAATACATGTGTGGGAGGGTTTTGATGAAAAATGGAAGAAATTTAGGAAAAATAGTTCAGATCTCATTTGGATATCGCAAATATACTCAATAGTGACCTCCAAATGGTGCTCTCCCAAACCTTCCCCACACAAAAATCCAAAATTATAAGGACCCAGCCTTAAACATTACATAATCTTTATTTAAGTCGACAATTAAACAATATTACACATTTAGGATCTTATCAAGTTTATATATTTAGATAATTAGGCCATAAATCATACATAACAAAACCATAGAAATACAAAGTGGACACTTCCTATAGTATCCATTTCTTTCATAAAACCAAAACTGTTAAAATAAAACATGGTTTCTTTTCATTTTTAATCATAATAAATTTTACTTGATCACATACTTGACTTTATTATCCCTTACATCCTCTGAAAAACATTTTAAAACATGGAATGAGCATAAAATTCTTAATAAGGGATACAAAAAGAAGGAAAACTATTAGTCTTGAAAAAACATGTAAACCATGAATACTTTATCATAAAGTAATACTTTTCACCTTAAAGAAGTAGTAAATAGTTTCTTGTGATTATAATCTCATTTCTTGCCTTTTTTAATAAAAATATTACCATAAAACCCAAATAAATTACATGTAACATATAAATATAACTTGGGACATAATCATACTTAAATAGAATAACTATATAGTCAACTTTCATACATATAACTCTTACAAATAGAAAATTCATATGGTCGACTTCCATACCCATTTCATTGGAGGTTATAATTTAACCACTCATCCTTGATTTATCATGGAACCACCCATATTTGGTTTATCATTGAACCACCTGTACTCGGTTTATCAAGTAACCATCCATCAAATGTCCAAGTACCATTGTATAATCATAACATATAAAATATTTCAATTATTAACATTTTACTCATAAAATTTAATTTGAAATCATAGGAAATCATTTCAAGATATTAAAATATTTAATCCATTTTCAAAACAATTTTTAATACCAAAAAACCCAAAAAATATAATAAGGTATTTCTTTTCTATTTTAAAAACATTAAGGCTTATAGAGGAATTCAAATATCAAATAACGGTTACAACGGTGGAGAATTTGTTATCGTCGCATAGGTAAAAAACATTCATTTTGTCATTTTTTAAAGAAAGTAAAATGATGAATATAAAAATATTCCTTTTGAAAACCTTTTAATGAAATTAAAAGTAAAAGGGTTTTATTATACACCTTATAAAATTAGGTGTTGTATAATATCAAACTTTGCCTCAATGAAAGGATATTGAGACAAAGTCCCTTCCCTCAAGTCCAAATGGTCTCTTAAGTTATTTATATTCCTAAATAAAAAAATTTGGTTAATTTATAATTTCTTGAGAACAAATTTCAAGTTTATTATCCCCTTTATATAACTTATTTCTATGTTATACTAATTATATAATTATTTAAGTTCATATCTTACGTTTTGTCGATATTTAGAACTTGAGTCAAAAAATAAACTTCGTATGATGTCAATAGTTCAAGTGGTAATAATTCCATCAACTCCAAAATAATATTCATGAAATAATGATCACATTTATAAATTAATTATACTTTTAAATCAAACCATTAATTATGGTTATGAAAAATGAATAATGTTATAATCAAGGAGACGGTAGGTCGTACATACGTATGAGCAACATTTTCCATTTTTCACTGATCATTATGGAAATAAGATAAATATTATTTTAAATTTATAGAATGATAATAAAATCATTAATATCATATTAATCATTTAAATATATATATATATATCAAAAAATTGATGTAGTGAATAAAAATTAATCGCATCGCTTCATAGAGGTGATAGTTCACATGTACGCATGAATGAAGTTATCATTTTTATTTGAATGGAATGTAAGAACATAATTGTTACATTATTGTATTATAATGATTAATATGTCACTAATATCACATATTAAAATTAATTACATCATTATAACCTGTCATTAGAGATGGTTATGGAAATCGAATTATATCGGTTCGTGGAGGTGATATTTCACACATATGCACGAACGATTAATTATTTTCCCATTAGATGGAATTGAAGATGAATTTAGGTGATGATATTAACATAATAACATCTATGTATATTGAGTATACTAGAGTTATTATTATATTATGGAGGAATAATATTTCAATGAAGATGAAGAAGAAACAAAATAGAAATACTTAATAAAAAATGTTACATTCTCTTCGGATGATCACCATTATTAACACCTTAACACCTATAAGGAGGATGTTCTGTCTAAAATAAGGCTTCAAGAATGTTAATTGGGATTATAGTAAGGTTTTCGGTAGATATTGACCAAACCAATTGATTTTTTAAGTGTGATTAATAGAGAGTAATGGGTGACTTTTTATAGGAGAGGAGAGGGGTACCCTTGGAAACCCTTAAAATATTAAATTAATATAAATTAATTTTTAACTCCAAATGACTCCAAATTCTATTTGTTCTAAGATAAGATGAGGGTGGTTCTAAATCATCTCAACCAATAATTTTTATACATGTATTGATTTTATTTTAAACCTTGTATTTTTGTTTTAATCCTTATTTAACCTTTTTAATTCTTACTATTTTATCAAGTAATTTACACTTTGAATTTTAAAATAATCACCATAACATGTCAAAACACCCATAAATGAGTAATTTATGATATTTTATTTCTTATCCCAACTATTTGGTTGAATATTTGTTTTTAAAAAAATTATATCATTTAATAAAATATAAATTATTTTAAAATATCATAAGTGTCAATTTTGACACTATTCACTAATTGAATTTTAAAAAAAATCCTAAAAACACAATTCCTTATAAAAAATACATTAAATCATCCATAATATTATTTTATGGCATAAAATATTTCAAATTATATTTATTTTAATATTATTAATATCATTTATTTTATTCTTCCTTTAATAAATCTATTACTGCATCACCATTATGTCATAATTTAATTTAATTATTTATTTCCTGAAAATTCCAAATAAATCACCATGATATGGGTAATATTTTTATCTTTATAAATACTATTTATAGTACAATATATCACTTATATAACCCCATATTAAAATTTTTATAGTTATGAGAGACATGATTATGACATCTTGGTCTTTACTTTAAATAAAATGTTTATAAATGTCATAATCAACCCCAACTGGATTCCAAAGGCCACAATTTCAGCCCAAGGATTGAACTTTTCAACAATAACTCATCTAAAAATATTATTAAAGGTGTTATGAGATTTTCATAATATTATAATATTATTTTTATCTTTAATTACCTGATTTACCCTTAACCATGGTGAATAAAATATTAAAGTTACTATTCACTAAAAATTAAATTGATCCTATTAGATCCCATTTTCATACTAATTACAACCATGTATGTACATTTTTGAAAATTCAATCCATATAAGTGGCTATAATTAATTTAAAATTAATCCAGTTGACGGATCGAGAAAACGGGTTTTTAAAGTAAAATGTTCAAAAGTTCACATAGTTTTTGCATCCAATTTCAATGTCAAATTGATTCCAATGATCTGAATTAAATTAAGTAATAAAAACTTAATCTAATTAAACTTTAAAACCAATTAAAATTATAATTTAACTATATAAATAAATTATATAAATAGTATTTTTGAACTAAAATGCAATATTTTCGCAACAAATTAGTGGCTCGTATGAGGATGTAGGGAGGATGGGTGAGACGGAAAGCACCAGATAATGGGGATAAACTCAATGTGGGCGGTTTGGGTATGAATGGGCTGATGCGGGGGGGGGAGGGCTGGTGTGGGACAGAAGCAGTTCGATGTTAGTGGCCTTTAGAAGCTTTCACGGTCCGAGAAATTCATTGGGCGTAGAGGTACGGGTGTTACACACAGGTGTTATGTTGTGAAAAAGTTATCGTTGGCAGTTTCGGAAGTGGAAGAGGACTCTGAGGTACTGATTCAGGCCCTACAAGGGAAATTTGAGGTGCCTTGGTGTTTTACTTACCCCATTTTTGGGTTTGCCTTGGAGATTTCTAATAGATGTGTGCTTCGACATATTCCTAGGGTGGTTAACTTTGTTATGGATGCTCTTTCTTGGGGGAGTAGACATAAATACCACTTGCTAGTTTTCTTGAGAGTGGGGTCACTACCTCAGGAATGTATTGGTTGTGTCCTTGGGGATTCCTTAGGGCTTCATCATTTTAGACCGCCTTGAATTTTGTCTTGGTTGTTTCTTCATAGTTGAATAAAAAATAAAAGTTCGATCAATCAGTATTTTCACTATTCATTAAAATATGAAATTTATCAGAAAAATATCAAAAAATTATATAAAGTAAATTTTTATGTCCTTCTTAAAAATAAAATGTTTATTTTGTCAAATATAACTTATAAAAGTGTCAAAAACTAGATTTAAAATAGGTGTTCCATCAAAAGGTGGGAAAGCTGCATTTTTTTTAAAAATACTTCGTCTGTCCATAAAATTGAATTTGTTCTTATATAATGTATATAAATCACATAAGATGAGTTTTAAAACTTAAATTTTATTTATATTTCATTAATTTAATCCACTAAGAGTTATTTTATAATTTTATAAATGGAATTATTCATAATTAAATGGTTTTTCCTAGAAATACATCTTTTATTTTCAATTGATTTTTAGTTTCATTTCTAGTTAATTTGGTAACTAGTTAATCATTATATAGACTTGTATAAAGAATATTTTAATAATTCAGTTAACATATGTCATTCCCTCTATTTTAAAGGCTAGGAGATAACTACCACTTAAAATAATAATATTACAATATATTATTTTTTGGTATAACTCAGTATTTCATGCAACGTAATATTTTAGAGAAACTTATTATTGCGTGTCGGGTATGCTATCAGAAATATTGTCCCATTAAGGAAAAATATAATTCATAAATATTAATTAATAAGAAAAATCATTATTCTATAATTACTTGGGATGTTACATCCTTCCCCATTTTATAAATTTCATCCTTCTAATTTGAAATTTGGGCTTGGTAACAAAGATTTCACTTTTCAAAATTACTTAATTGAAATCCCACATCAGAAAAAATAAGTAAATAAAACCTCTAATTTAAAATAAATAAATTGAAGTACAAAGGTCACTCGAGATAAAAAAATACTAGGGTTCCATATAGTAAAACATGGATATGGAATAGAAAATTAACCATCAAGTTCTGGTGGAGAGTGATAGAAAATATTGTCAGGAGAAAGTTAACAGTGAAAAAAACCATAAATTTGTGATGTGTTGAAAGGTATTTGATTTTGTAGTAGGAAAAGTAAACAAAAAACGTTTTTGTTTTAATATCCTTTTCATAAAGTCAAGTAATTATTTCACTACTTATAATAAGAACATAAATAAATATACTTACCTGAAAATTATAGTTTCATCCATTAATAAATTTCCACCACAAACTCATCTTCTTCTCCAAACAATGAGTATTCAAGATGAATTTTTCACACCTGAAGAACTATAATCAACTTCTATATAATTTCATATAACAAAATATTAACTATATATTTCTCCTATCATGAAACATTAACCCAAACCAATATGGTTAGGATAAGATTAAACAATTATCCAAAAGGATAAACCATTCGATGATGAAAAACTACTTTTAATCTCCAAAATTCAACAATAGTACTAAAAGTTCAACATAGACTATTCAATAAATTATTGTCCTCAAAATTCCTCAAAATAATCCAAACTAAGTTTGAAACCCAAAACTCAGAAGAATTTTATTACTTAGTCTTCTAAGTTAAATTTTAACATTTATCTCCAAAAAACATCGATCACTCTTAATTTATCAAGTAAAAAATGTAACTACCAAAATCACATATTCTCTTAGATAGGTTAATCATTTCCATAAATAACCCAAATCACTATAAGTAAACAATAAAATCATAGATTCTTCCAAAATAAAATTCAACCATTACTCTTAAAATAAAATCCCATATTATTCTATTTACCTTAATCATATAAAGTTCCCAAAATAGTGAACATCTTCCAAAATAACATTTATCACTTAATCCTCAAATCATTTTTTGATACCTAGAATGTCAATTTGAAAAAAAAATAAGTTCCAAAAATCAAATTATTATTATTACATCAACTCGTTTAACTAAAAAAATCATACTAACCAGGGACTTCACATAGGTAAGTGGTAAGCGATAAAGACTTTTCACCCTTTGTTTGTGGGTTTTATTCCTGCAGCCTTGTTCGACGTGGTGTATTTTTCACCCTTCCTGCAGGTTGTCCTTTTTCTAAAAATATATAATTATTATAACATTCTCAAAATATGATAATTTCCTCAAAAATAACCATAACATGTTTTATCTTCAAAGGTTATCTTGTACCTTTCATTTTGTATCTCAAAATTTAATAACCCTTAATTACCTTGAAAATAAAAAATCATATTAAGGTTATCCATTACTTTATAATTATGTCCACAAAGAAAATTCTTCTTAAAATAAAATTTTCAAATAAAAACATTAGGGTTACATTTTACACAACTAAAAAAGTCTTCAAAAGTACCCCCATAATTAAAATAGTATTAATACTTTTAAACATTTCCAAATCCTTAAGTATAACATAACTATTAAATCCTTTATATGTAGACATCTTAATATTTCAAAATTCTTCATAATCCATTAACTATGAATTATCACCTAATATCTTAATACCTAATTCCTAAAAATAAAAGATATCGATTATATCCTCATGATTCATAAATATCAATCAGATCATGTTTCATACTTTATGGATAAGAAGATAATTCATACCTTGAATCCAAATTTTAGGATCTTCTTGATTTTCCTTTTTTCTTTCGGCATGTTGTCCTACTTTAAAAAAGTAAAATTTCACACCACTTATATTATTTCACATTTTGAAACAGTTGGATAAGTTGAGATATTTAAATCATATGAAAAATATACCATGACCCATAAAATTGTTTTAGAAAAGATTAGGTGTTGAATAACTCAAAAAATTTCTTACAGGTGATTTGAATATCCAAGAAGCTGTCAAAATAATTAGAACAATATTTTGTGATAATAGTGATGATCAAATCATCAGGTAGGGATAAGAAGGTTTTGAAAGAACTTTTTTCTTATATCTTGACAAATGATCCTTAATCTTCTAAAAATTATCATCACTTAAACATGAAATGAATTATTAAAATAAGAATCCTCTATAGGGTAAAGATAACATAAATTTTTTTATAATACTCTAATCCATCAACCTTCTTATATATCATTTGTTTAGGTTTTTATCCAATCCATCTAATTTACTATAATCCTCCAAAATTTTCCATATGATAATAACCCTATTTTTTATATGGGATCTTTAACCTACACCTAGATAACATCCTAACCCCTAAAGTTATCTAAACTATCCTCAGATACCAACTATAAGGACTCGGCATTAAATATTACAAAATATTGAGTTAATTCAAGAATTCTACACTATTTCACATTGAGTATCCTTTAAAATTTATATCTTTAGATAATTAGGACATAACTCATACAAAAAAATCATATAAATGAAAAGTGCACACTTCCAACAGTATTTATTTCTTTCATAAAACAAAAACTTCTAAAATGAAACATGGTTTCTTTTCATGTTTAATCATAATAATTTTTCCTTGATCCCATTATTGACTATATTTTCCCTTAAATCCTATGAAAAATATTTTAAAACTTTGTATGAGCATAAAAATCTCAGTAAGGGATACACAAAGAAGGAAAACTATTAGTCATGAAAAAACATTTAAACAATGAATACTTTATCATAAAGTAATAATTTTCACCTTAAAGAAGTAGTAAATACTTTCCTTCTATTATAATATCATTTATTACCTTTTTTGTAATAAAAATATTACCATAAACCCCATAGAAATCACATATAACATATAAAGGTAACTTGGGACATAATCTTACTTAAATGGAATAACTATACGGTCGACTTCCATACATATCACTCTTACAAATAGAATATCCATGCGGCCGACTTCCATACCCAATGAATTGGAGGTTATAGCATAACAACTCATACATGGTTTATCATATAACCACCCATCTTTGATTTATCATGGAACCACCCATATTTTCTTTATCATGTAACTACCCATCAAATATCCAATTACCATTGTATAATCATAACACATAAAAGATTGAAATTATCAACATTTCACTCACAAAATTTCATTTGAAATCATAGGAAATAATTTCAACATATTAAAATAGTCAATCCATTTTAAATACCATTTTAAATACCAAAATACCCAAAAAAAAGGGAATAAGGGATTTATTTTCCCTTTTAAAAACATTAATGATTATATAAAAAACCAAATATCAAATAATAGGTACAGCGGCGGAGAATTCGTTGTCGCTGCATATGTAAAAAACATTCCTTTTTTTATTTTGTAAAGAAAGTAAAATTATGAACATAACAATATTTCTCTTGAAAACATTTTAATTAAATTAAAATTCAAAGGGGGTGATTATACACCTTATAAAAGAAGGTGGTGTATAAAATCAAAATATGTCCCAATGAAAGGAGATTAAGACAAAGTTCCTTACCTCGAGTATGAATCATCTCGTATGTTATTTATCTTCCTAAATAATAATATTAGGTTAATTTATGATTTCTTTAGAACCCTTTTAAATTTTATTATCCCCTTTATATCACTTATATTTATGTTATAATAATTACATGATTATTTAAGTTCATATCGGATGTTTTGTCGATATTCAGTACTTGATTCGAAAATGAACTTAGTATGATGTCAATAGTTCATGTGGTCATAAGTACATCATATCCAAAATATTATTCATAAAATAATGATCAATTTTTTACATGAATTATACTTTTAAATAAAACCATTAATTACGGTTATGAAAAATGAACAACATTATAATCAAGGAGACGGTAGGTCGTACATATGCATTAGTAACGTTTTTCATTTTTTATTGTTCATTATGGAAAGAAGTTAAGTATTAGTTTATCTTTACATAATGATATTAACATCATTAATATCATATTAATCATATAAATATACTTATATATATCATAAAAGTGATGTAGTGAATAAAAATGCATCACATCGCTTCGCGAAGGTGATAGTTCACACATACGCATGAACGATGTTATCATTTTTATGTACATGGAATGTAAGAACATAATTGTTATATTATTATATTATAACAATTAATATTTTATTATTATCACATATTAACATTAATTCAATCATTATAACCTGTCATGATAGACGGTTATGGAAAATGAATTATATCAGTTCGGGGAGGTGATAGTTCACACATACACACGTACGATTAATTATTTTCCCATTTGACGGAATTGGAGATGGATTTAAGTGATGATATTAACATAATAACATATTATCATTTTGAGGATAATTTAGTTATTATTTTATCATGGTGTAATAATATTTAAAAGAATATGAAGAAGAAACAAAATAGAAATACTTAATAAAAAACGTTACCATCCCTTTGGATGATCACCTTTCTTAACACCATAACACCTATAAAGAGGGTGTTCTACCTAAAATAATGCTTAAATAATGTTTATATGGATTCTATGAAGTGGTTTGGTCAGATATTGTCCAAACCAAATTATTTTTGAGGTGTGAGTAATATAGAGGATTGGGTGCCCAATTGGAGAGGGGGGGGGGAACCCTTGGAAATCCTTAAAATATTAAATTAATATAAATTAATTCTTAACTCAAAATGACTCCGAATAATGTTAGTTAAAATATAATATGATTATGGTTCTAAATCCTATAAATAAATAGTTTTTATACATGTAATTATTTTATTTTAAACCATATCTTTTTGTTTTAATCCTTATTTAACCTTTTTAATTCTTTCAATTTTATCAAGTAATTTACATTTTGAAGGTTACAGAAATTACCATAACATTCCAAAAGACCCATGAATGAGTCATTGATTATATTCTATTAATAATCTAAACTAATTGGTTGGAACTTTTATTTTTAAGAACTTAATATCATTTAATAAAATATAAATTATTTAAAAATCTCATAAGTGTCAATTTTGACACTATTCACTAATTGTCTTTTAAAAAAACATAACTTGATTCCTTAAAAAAACTACATTAACTAATCCCTAACATGTCAGATTCATCCAAAAAAATTATTTTTGGCATCAAATATTTCAAATTATATTTATTTTAATATTATTAATATCATTTATTTGATTCTTCCTTGAATAAATATATTACTACATCACCATTATGTCACAATTTAATTTAATTATTTATTTACTAAAAATTAAAAATAAATTACCATGATGTACATAATATTTTTATATTTCTAATAGCTACTTATAGTCAAATATATCACTTATCTAACCTCATATTAAAAATTTTATAGTTATGAGAGACATGATTAGGACATCTTGGTCTTTAATTTAAGTAAAATGTTTATAAATGTCATAATCACACCCAAGTGGATTCCTATAATGGTCCATACTTTAAATGTATATATTAATTCAAAATTTAGGTATATTTATTACGCAACATAACAAAAACTACGCTAGGACCGTATAGGTTTTGTGTTTTTAGAAATTGGGAAACATAAATAACTTGTTCATAAAACATCTACATTGTCTCCCACTTATTTCTTCAAAACTAGAATCCTTTTTGACATATATTACTTAATATTCTTCTTCAAGACATGGAAAAAAGAAACATATGAAATATTGAGCTCAAATGATCAGTAAGGGTAAATAAGGGAAATATCAATAATATCATAATCATAAGAACATAACATTTGAAAATATTATCCTTCGTATAAAAGATCATAATATCATGTCATGGAATAAATCATAAAAGTTAAATGTAATACCAATATTCATAACATAAGACATGAAATTTCATTTCATAAATACATAATCATAGAAAATAATTTCATATTAGTCAAGTTTCATTTCCAAGACCATCATAGCGGACAAAGTCCATTACTTAATCAAGTTCACACCTCGTTCCATCCCGGTATTACTAAACCAGATTTACATGTATTTCCAGTCATGTCTATCACATGAGATATAAATCTTTACCCAATGAATTGGAGGGAGATATAGGTCTCACCCATCTTATAATGAAACCATTCTTACATGTTCCACAAAAACATAAATCATTTATCATAGCATAACCCATGAAATGAAATGGGTTTCTTAAACATCATTCCATCATAACATAATCCATATAAAATATCATTCCATCATTAACATAATAAAATCATATTAATAATAGGGATATAAAAATTACCCTATTTAAATTGTTTCATCTTATATGGAGAATAATTTTGATAAAACACATGAAATTAATTCTTGAGGAAAATATCATTTCTTCTTCAAAAACATTTCCTTTTCTTAAAATGCCGTGCAATTTTAAAAGATAAGAATTTAGTTGAAAATAATCTTGAAATAATTTATAGGAATATTCATATAAATAGGGTGTCCTGAAACCATAAAAATATATTCATGCTATATAAGTTAAGAAAACATTCTCCTCATACTTTTGCTGGAAAAGTCAAAAAGTGCCTCAAATTGAATAATGAAAAAATATTCATTTCATAATATTTAATAAAATTTACCAAAAGGTAAAATTAAATTTAAAAAAATTTATAAGAATATAAATAATATTACATAATTATAAAACATGTATGTGGATGATAAATATACCCTAGTAAATACTTATGTATAAACAATCTCGTATAAAAATGAGATTGTAAAATTATCCCTTACCATAAGTATGACATCCTTCGTATGTATCCAAACCTCCTGTATAATGATTTAAATAATTTTATTGACTTGTTACAAAACCAAAATCATTTTTATAATGTCATATATTATAATATTATCATCCGTTTCGTAGTAACATTTCATTGTCACTCGTTATTCAGATATTAATTACTTTATGTCCATATGCAAGATTTGTGAGATAAGTTCATGTTACAATTCTTATGTTATTGTTAAATAATTTATAGAATGATATTATTATAATATATATCATATTTATTCATTAAATTCATGTATATAATCATGGTTTAATGAAGATCATGTAGAATGAATCGCATCGCATTGTGGAGACGGTAGGTCATACGTACGCACGAGCAATGATATCATTCCCAAAATTGTTGAATGGTATTGAATTGGATGGTGCATAATATTTTAGAATTAGTAAAATGTTATAATAATAATATATATTTATTATTTCCATCATTATACCCATCCAAGTAAGGTGGTGGTGAAAAACATATTACACCACGATGTGGAGACGATAAGCCTTACGTACGCACGCACGGTGATTTCATTTTTCATAGGATGGATAGAAGGTGAAATATGGTTGTTTAATATTTATAATAACATATCAAAATATGATTTATACTGATGTTATTACTTTATAATGAAACAACTAATTAATATGAAGTATAATAATAAAGAAGTTTGAAAGAATCAGTAGAAGAGATTACCTCTTCCTCGACATGCTTCCTCTAAATCTCTTCTTAGAGAACTAGAGTTAGTATTTGAAGATGACCAGAACCTCTAGAATGAAAATATGGAAGTTGATAAGGAAAAATGGTAGGTTATGGATATATCTAACCAAGCCTTTTACATATAACATTACATGATTTTAAGCGTAGTTAATCATCAGAGTACAAGCCAAGGATCGTTAAGTCTAGTGTCTTAGAAGACTGGGTTCATAAAACATAAAACATGGGGCTAAAAAAATACTTCTTTATTTAATCTCTATAATGATCTCATAACTTCCTTTGAGCCCTTACATCTGCATAGGGTACCCTGGGGAACACATGAACAAAGTGATGAGCTGAAAAGCCCAGTAAGGGAATGAACATAAGGATACATTATAAGCACATGAGTTAGGAGGCATGACATAATGATATCCAAAGCATGAAACATATGAAATAATATCATAAAATCATGGGAAAAATAAACATGGAATCATATATATGTGACAGAATCATAAAACATTTTTTTAGTACGAGTCAAGGCTAACTGCCAATCCCATTTCCCATTTCAGTACGGGTCAAGGCTAATCGCCAATCTCGTTTCACATCGCATCTCATGAGACTTAACCTTATCCAATGAATTGGATCACTATTTGGGCACACCCATCTCAACATTTTCATGAATATTCTTTCAAAATAAATATTCTTTCCACAAAAATAATCATACATAATCAATTGTTCATAAACATAAGGATACCCATTGAGAGAATTGGGTACCACAATCATGACATAAAGCATAACCAATGAGTGTATCATAAAAGTGTCCAGGAAAGAAAGGGATTAGAACATACATGGACATTAATAAGGTAATATAGGAATATAACATGGTATGTGGTGACAAATATAAGTGTCAACATATAAGAAATGTATTTGAGAAATATTAGCATTAAAATGTTTTTGTTCGGTTTTAAGGAAAATACTATAGAGCTTTTAAAATGGTAAAGAGGACATTCTTTTATATAAAACCAGAATTGAACCAAGAAGGTTTTCATAATAAAATTACTGATTTTATAAATACAATGGTTTCTTAAAAAGAGGATATAGTGCACTCGAAATTGGGTAAAGAATTCGGGAAGTTCCTTTAAAATGAGTGTGCTTATTGGGAAGTATCGAGGAGGGATTCATTAAAAATCATGTATATCCCTGAAAGAGAATGAGATATGGATCTTGGAACATGATTTTGGAGCATATAAACAGAATTTATAAGTTTTAAATAAAAATAAAATACAAATACATTTTGGTAAAAAGAAAGATAGAGCAACCTAGAGGAATAAAGGAAGTTCGGGTAGAATCCATTACGTTTTATCGGCATGGTATCGGGTGTAACTAAGAGGGCTTGATGAGAGAGATAAGGGGTTTATCATCACTTATAAAAGATTAGGGGGTATGGGGGAGATTATAAAACATACCCCATCACTTGGTATTACACAAAAAAGGCATATCATAGAGAACAATCTTGATTAAGAGTGAAAAGGAGAGGATCCCTTACCTTAAATCTGTTGGTGTTCTCCACTTGTTATTAAAGACCAAAATAAAAAAAAAATAGGCATATTAATTAATACTTCCAGAACCTATTATATATGTAATTTATTTATTATAACCCTTTTTAGTTCATTCAAGTCCTTCTTGATTAGTTATAAGGATCAATTTCTTTGTTCGGGCTTGTTTGTTTACTTGGTTTTAAAAGATCAGTCCACTTATATTCAAGTTCAAATAAAATGAAAGATGGAAGTGGTTGTACAAAAATTAAGTTATATGATATTAGTGAAAATACATAATATTAAATGGTTTTATATTTAATTTGGTTACTTGGAGTGAAGTCGAATTATTATATAAAACCAAAATGACAACTGCTTTTGTTAATTGGTTGGTTTGATTACAAAGAACATATTTTGATTTATAACTTAATACCATTTGTACAAAAAGATTACAGAATAAAATAGGATATATTACATATATATATTATTATTAAACCATAACAAAAATGGTTTCATGACCATATTTGATGATGATAATAGAAATTGAAAAATCGTTGTCCTCGAATGTGCTAAATTAGCACATCTCAAACGGTGCTTTCATTTATTTCAAACAAAAGGTGAGGAAAGGAGAGAAGATAATGAAGTATCCCATTAGAATAAAATAATTCTAGTAAATTTATTCTACTCAAGTTATCATACCATTTGTGTAAAGGGAGGTGAGGAAAGAAACAAAAAGAAAAGAACTTAAAAGAAAAGAAGGAATTGGAAAGAGGAATTTACCTCTTGAGACTTCCTCCTTTTAGAATCTCTTAAGGGGGGAGGTTTTGGTATTTGGAAGAGGCTAGGAGATTTTGGACGTGGGGGAGGATCTTGGGGAGATATTTGGGCAGAATATTAGCAATTCACAAGGCTTTAGAGGAGTGAAGAGAAGAGGGAGTGAGGGGGGTTTATAGTGGAGGAGAGGAGGGTTTTCATAATTTTTTAATCATCAGTTTATTATTTCCTCACAAGACAGGTAATAGTAAGTATTCCATGACCAAGAATAGTAATAAATGCATGTGAATTCAAACCAAATGGTCTTACATCAGCAGATCATCATCAATGACTCAATTAATCAATTATTTAGCATTTATTGTGAATTATCGGATTCTATTATTCATCAAAAATTCAAGTATTTCAGAAAAATCCCAAAAAATTCACCCGAACCATTTTTCAATGTGTAGAATCCAAAAATGAATTCAATTTTTCAAAAATAATTTTCTAAATATGATTAATTAAATATTTAATTAAAATCATAATTTATTATTAAAAACCAGTTTTAAAACATTCATTTACTTATTCTAAAATATAGGTACATCATAATTTCACTTGAATATTATTTTATAACTATCATAGGTAAGGTTACTATTCATTAGGGTATTTAACTATTCATAAGGGTATGTTACTATTCATAAGGGTAGGTTATTATTCACCAAAAAATATTTTTTTCTTATCGGACTCCAAATAACTTACTAATTGCAACCATGTATATCAGATTTTCGAAATTCCAAACATAGAAGTGACAAAATTATGTTTAAAGACCACTTAGCACTTAGTAGTTCATTATTTTGTATTTTCATGTTATTTTATGACATATTTATATGAAGGTAAATTTCCATTGAAAACTTTGGGTCGTTAAATTCTTCTCCCCTTATGAAAATTCACCCTTGAAATTTCATTTTACATTCTAGGTCGTAAACAGGTGAGGTTACTTCTCCTTCATCGCCTCCTCCGATTCCCAAGTAGCTTCTTCAAACTTTTGGTTCCTCCACAACACTTTGACAAGGTGGGTTGTCTTGTTGCGTAGAACCTTATCTCTTCGGTCCAAAATCTTCATTAGCCGCTCCTCATAAGAGATATCGTCTTCCTGCTGCACCACCTCTGAGTTCAGTACATGTAAGGGATCGGGTATGTACTTCCTCAGGAGTGATACGTGAAGCACATCATGAACTCGAGTCATATTCGGATGAAGTGAAAGCTGATAGGCCACAGATCCTATGCGGTCAAGGATCTCAAAGGGTCCAATGTACCTTGGTCTTAGCTTCCCTTTCTTTCCAAACTGCATGACTCTCTTCCATGGTGATATTTAAAAGAAGTCTTTATCCCCAATGTTGAACTACAATTCCCTTCGACGGTTGTCAGCATAGCTCTTTTGCCGAATCTGAGCAGATTTGATGTTTTTCTGGATGACTTGGACCTTCTTCGTCATCTCTTGCACAAGATCGGGTCCAAGTAGCTTTTGTTCTCCAACTTCATCCCAACAAGTTGGAGTTCTACATCGCTTTCCATACAGAGCTTCATATAGAGACATCTGAATACTCTAGTGGAAGCTATTGTTGTATGAGAACTCAACCAATGGGAGATGTTGACCCCATCCACCTTTGAATTCTAGAGAGTAGGCTCTTAGCATATCTTCAAGTGTCTGAATAGTCCTTTCGGATTGGCCATCAGTTTGGGGGTGATAGGTCATGCTAAAATTTAATTCAGTACTCAAAGAATGTTGAAGACTCCTCCAGAATTTAGATGCGAACCTTGGATCACGATCAGAGAGAATTGAGAGTGGAACACCATTCCATCTCACCACATCCTTCACATATATTTTTACAAGTTATTCAAGTGATAGGTCTTCTCAAATAGCGATAAAATGGGCAGTCTTAGTGAGTCGGTCAACCACAACCCATATCGCATTATTTCTCGTCGATTTCTTCGGGACACCTGTGACAAATTCCATTGTGACATTATCCCATTTCCACATGGGTATAGGCAATGGTTGCATCAACCATTTGGAATTTTTTCTCTCTACTTTAACTTGCTGACATACCAAGCACCTTGATATATATTCTGTAATCTCCTTCTTCATGTTATCCCTCCAAAAGTGTTCTCGAAGATCACGATACATCTTGGTACTCCTAGGATCGATAGATAATATTGAGCTATGTTCATTATCCAATAGCTCTTTCTTTATCCTAGGTGATGAAGGCACACAAAGTTTCATTCCAAACCAAATCACAGCATCATCGTTGATATGGAACTCTTTCATCTTCCCATACTTTACAGCATTGACCCTCTTTTGTAACTCCACATCATACCTTTGTGCTTCCTTAATCTTATATTGAATGGATGGTTGCACAATAATTTGGTCAAGGTAGGATGTATCCCCTGCACTTATGATTTCTAAATCCATCCTTTACATATCCAAGAAAATAGGGTTTTTCTCAATCCATAACATGGATAGAGTAGTAGGTTCTTTTCTGCTTAGAGAATCAGCTACCTTGTTTGCCTTTCCAGGATGATAGTGAATCGAGCAATTGTAATCCTTGATTAGCTCTAACCATCTCCTTTGATGCATGTTGAGATACTTTTGTGTGAATATATACTTTAGGCTCTTCTGTTCGGTGTATACGTCACACTTCTCACCATAAAGGTAGTGCCACTGGATTTTCAAGGCAAAAAGCACGGCTGCCAGCTCTAGATCATGCGTCGGGTAGTTGTTCTCATGGATCTTCAACTGTCATGAGGCATAGGCTATCACATTATCGTTTTACATGAGTACACAACCCAATCCTTTCTTTGAAGCATTGTTGTATATCACAAAACTATCTCCACTTTTTGGTAATGTGAGTATAGGTGCAGTGATCAGCCTTCTCTTTAGCTCCTTGAATCTTACTGCACATTCTTCGGTCTAGACAAACATTACCTCCTTCTATGTCAGCTTGGTCATTGGGTTTGAAAATTGTGAAAATTTCTTCACGAATCGTCGATAATACCTAGCTAGACCCAAAAAGCTACGGATCTCCGTTACAGAAGTTTTCCTGGGCCACTCTTTAATTGCCTTCATCTTGGAAGGTTTCACAGATATCCCATTGTTGGTGATAACATGCCCTAGGAATGATACTTCCTCCATCCAGAACTCACATTTATTGTACTTTCATACAACTTCTCCCTTCTCAAAGAATTTAACACAATCTTTAAATGCTCCTCATGTTCCACCTTTCTCTTGGAGTATATCAGAATATCATCAATAAAGACTACCACAAATTTTTCAAGGTAATATCTAAAGACGCTATTCATTAAATCCATGAAAATATCTAGAGAATTAGTGAGTTTGAAGGGCATCACTATGAACTCGTAGTGTTCATACCTTGTTCGAAAGGTATTCTTGAGTATATCTTCCTTCCTCACCTTTAGTTGGTGATATCCTGACCAAAGGTCCACCTTAGAGAAATAACTAGCCCCACGAAGTTGATTGAACAAGTCATCTATCTATGGAAGGGGATACTTTTTATTTATTGTGAATTTATTGATCTCATAATAATCAATGCAGATGTGCATTAATCCATCCTTTTTCTTGATGAAGAGGACTAGCGCACCCCATAGTGAAGCACTCGGTCGTATAAAACCCTTCTTCATATTCTCCTGTAACTGCTTCTTCAACTCTTCTAGCTCTACGGTGTCCATTATATAAGGTGTCTTTGATATAGGCAGAGATCCAAGGATATTTTAAATTGATAAATCAACCTCTCAGTCAGGAGGAAGACCAGGAAACTCTTTAGGGAATACATCAGTGTAATCCCACATGATGGGAATGTATTCAAGCATGATTCTCTCCTTTGTCTCAATCATTTGAGCTAGATATGATTACTCATAAGGCAAAAATATCCACAATTGATATGATGATTCTAAAGGATTTTCATGTTCCTCCTTACACTTGTAAATAATTGGAGGATGCTTTCGGATGTGAAAAGTGATCTCCCTTTCCCAACAGTTGATGTTGGATTTGTACAAAGATAGCCAATCCATACCCAAGATTGTGTCAAACTCCACTAAAGGAAGTATGACGATGTTTTCTAGTAGGATTAGTCCACAAAAATTAACCGAAGAGGAGTTATAAACCATGGATGCAGCAATTTCCCCATTTGTTGTTCTCACAAATAACTTTTCCTCCAAATTTTGAGGTATTGTTTGAATAGTTCTACTAAACTTTCAAGATATGAATGAATGCGTAGAACCAGAATCAAATAGTATTTTTGTTATTCTTGAATGAATAACCAGCATACCTATCACCACATCATTGTCCGGCTCCACCTTAGCAGTGGTGATAGAATAAGCCCTTCCTTGTTTCCTTGGAGGTTTTGTTGATTTCCTACGACAACCCTCACCTTAGGGAAATTGTTTGCATAATTCCCATGATCCTTGCAGTTGTAACACTACACTGCAGGTCGAGTGTTGTTCTGAACCTTCCTTTCTTCTTCAACATTAGCAGGATTTTTCATATCCCTTCAACAGTTCTTGGCAAGATGACCAAATTTTCTTCATTTGAAGCAATTCTTGGTTACCTTAAGACAGTTACCAAGATGCTTCTTCACACAATCTTTTTAAAGGGGAAAGTGAGGATTCTTTATATCATGGTATTTGTTTTATGAACCACCCATGTTGTTCTCCATTTTCCGCTTCTTGTCACCGGGCCCATGAGACCACTGAGAGTCTCCAATCTCCATTTCAACCTTGAGGGCACAATAGAAAATCTCCTCATAACTTTCGAAGTCTTGAATTTCCAACACTTTTCATAGACTCGACTTTAGTCTGCTAAAGAATCAATTCACCTTTCTTTAGGTGTTCATGACAAGGCCATAGGTGTACCTTGCAAGCCTTGTAAATTTTGCTTCATACACCCTGATGGACTCATCTTCCTTCTTCTTGAGTCTGATGAACTCTCTTTTCATCTTGAGATGGAGGGTTCGAGGAAAATATTTGTTGAAAAACATCCTCTTAAATTCCTCCCAATCCATGGAATAAATTTCCTCTTGGGACTTTGTATTCTTGATCAGTTTCCACCACTGATCATCTTCCCCATCAAAACGATAGACTTATAGTACAACCATCTCTTCTTCCAAGCACTAGAGAACGGAGAATATCTTTTCATTGGAGTTAATCCATTATTCCACGAGGAGGGGATCAGAAGATCCCCTAAACATGGGAGGACTTTTCCACATGAAGTATTCTATGGAAATTGGATCTTTCTTTGGAGGAGGAGGGAATTCTACATGATTCAAGTTATTATTCATAACTCGAGCCAACTGATCAAGTACTGTCATGAAGTTTTGAGCACCCACTCCCATCATATCAGGCATATCGTTAGGGAAATCTTCATATTGCCTATCACATTGGTTGTTGGAATGTGTTCTTCTATTTCCCGCCATTAACTAAGAAAAAGAACGTATAATTAGAGGTCTTGAATACTTATTTATTGAGCATAAAAAGAAAACTTTCAATATTAAAGGATAAACTTCTAAAGAAGAAGTACATCCAAACTTGTGATTCCTTAGGTTAAAACCTAGGTTATCCTAGATCTATTTCTTGACTTATATTCTTATGGGATTTTTTCCCTTTAATAATGGTTTGTACTAAGCTCATGAATCTACGAAAGCATATCCATCTGGATTTTCGTAACCAATAGTGTAGCAAGGCCCATTGTCACGTACCAGGATACCTTGGGTCAAGTCCAAAACTCCTTGTCGGAGTTTTCACTCCTAAATACATCTGTACCAGAGCCGCCTCTACCAGATCGTATCCAGATAGGGATAAATTTTCTTGATAAACTACTTACTCTATACTTACCAAAAATTTAGGGTTGTTTTATTATACTTCATCTCATCCTTACGGTTCACACTAAGGTGATTTATTCCTAATCTCCAAAACTAACTAGATCATCCTCTAATACCAACTATAGAGACCCGAGCCTTTTACATATAACATTACATGATTTTAAGCGTATTTAATCATCAGAGTACAAGCCAAGTATCATTAAGTCTAGTGTCTTGGAAGACAAGGTTCATAAAACATAAAACATGGGGCTAAAAAAACTTATTTATTTAATCTCTATAATAAGATACTAACTATGTTTGAGCCCTTACATCTGCATAGGCTACCCTGGGAAACACATGAATAAAGGGATGAGCCGAAAATCCTAGTAAGGTAATGAACATAAGGATGCATCTTAAGCACATGAGTTAGGAGGCATGACATAATGATATCCAAATCATTAAACATATGAAATAATATTATACAAGAATGGGAAAAAATAAACATGGAATCATATAGATGTGGAAGAATCATAAAACATTTCTTTAGTATGGGTCAAGGCTAACTGCTAATCCCATTTCCCATTTCAGTACGGGTCAAGGCTAACTATCAATCCCATTTCACATCACATCTCATGAGACTTAACCTTACCCAATGCATTGGAGCGCTATCTGGGCGCAGCCATATCAAAATTTTCATGAATATTCTTGACACATAAATATTATTTCCACATAAATATTCTTTCCACATAAATAATTAAACATAATCAATCATTCATAAACATAAGGATACCCATTGAGAGAATTGGGTACCACAATCATGACATAAAGCATAACCAATGAGTGTATCATGAAAGTGTCCATGAAAGAAACGGATTATAACATACATGTACATTAATAAGGTAATATAGGCATATAACATGGTATGTGGTGACAAATAGAAGTTTCAACATATAATAAACATATTTGAGAAACATTAGCATTAAAACATTTTTGTGCGGTTTTAAGGAAAATACTATAGATCTTTTAAAATAGTAAAAAGTAAATTCTTTTATATAAAAAAAGAATTGAACCAATAAGGTTTTCATAATAAAATTACTAATTTTATAAATACAATGGTGTCTTAAAACACAGGATATATTGCACTTGAAATTAGGTAAAGAATTCGGGAAGTTCCTTTAAAACGAGTGTGCTTATTTGGAAGTATCGGGGAGGGATTCACTTAAAAGCGTGTATATCACTAAAATAGAATGAGAGATGGATCTTGAAACATGATTTTGGAGCATATAAACAGAATTTATAAGTTTTTCATAAAAATAAAATATGACTACATTTTGGTTAAAAGAAAGATAGAGCAACTCGGTGGAATAAAGGAAGTCCGTGTAGAATCCATTACGGTTTATCAGCATGGTATCGGGTGTAACTAAGAGGTATTGATGAGAGAGATAAGGGGTTTCTCATAACTTATAAAACATTAGGTCGGTAGGAGGGAGGTGAGAAAACATACCCCATCACTTGGTATTACACAAAAAAGGCATATCATAGATAACAATCTTGATTAAGAGTGAAAAGGAGAGGATCCCTTACCTTAAATCCGTTGGTGTTCTCCACTTGTTATTAAAGACATGAATGAACAAATTAGGCTTATTAATTAATAATTCCAGAACCTATTCTATATGTAATTGATTTATTATAACCATTTTTAGTTTATTAAAGGCATTCTTTATTAGTTATAAGGATCAATTTCTTTGTTCAAGCTCGTTTGTTTACTTGGTTTTAAAAGATCGGTCCACTTATATTCAAGTTCGGATAAACATGAAAGATGGAAGTGGTTGTCTAGAAATTAAGTTATATGATATTAGTGAACATACATTAGATTACAGGGTTTTATATTTAATTTTTTTACTTAGAGTGAAGTCTAATTATTATATAAAACCAAAGTGAAAATCGTTTTTGTTAATTGGTTGGTTTGATTACAAAGAACATATTTTGCTTTATAACTTAATACCATTTGTAAAAAAAGATTACAGAATAAAAATAGGATATTATATATATATATATATATATATATATATATATATTCTGGTTCAACCATAATAAAAATGGTTTCATGACCGGATTTGATGATGATAATAGAAATTTATAAATTGTTGTCCTTGAATGTGCTAAATTAGCACATCTCAAACAGTGCTTTCATTTATTTCAAACAAAAGGTGAGGAAAGGAGATAAGATAATGAATTATCATATTAGCATAATATAATTCTATTACATGTATTCTAATCGATTTATCATACCATTTGGGTGAAGTAAGGTGAGGAAAGAAACAAAAAGAAAAGAACTTAAATGAAAAGAAGGAATTGGAAAGTGGAATTTACCTATTGAGACTTCCTCCTTTGAGAACCTCTTAAGGGGAGAGGTTTTGGTATTTTGAAGAGACTATGAGATTTTGGACGTGGGGGAGGATCTTGGGGAGAGATTTTGGAAGAATATTGGCAAGTAAAAAGTCTTTAGAGGAGTGAAGAGAATAGGGAGTGAGGGGGTTTTATAGTGGAGGAGAAGAGGGTTTTCATAATTTTTTAATCATTAGTTTATTATTTCCTCACAATACAAGGAATAATAAGTATTCCATGACCAAGAATAGTAATAAATTCATGTGAATTCAATATAAATGGTCTTACATAATCATACCATCATCAATGACTCAATTAATCCATTATTTAGCATTTATTGTGAATTATCAGATTCTACTATTCATCAAAAATTCAAGTATTTCAGAAAAATACCAAAAATTCACCCGAACCATTTTTTGACGTGTAGAATCCAAAAATGAAGTCAATTTTTCAAAAATAATTTTCTAAATATGATTAATTTAATATTTAATTAAAATCATAATTTATTATTAAAAACCAGTTTTAAAACATTTATTTACTTATCCTAAAATATTGGTACATCATAATTTCACTTGAATATTATTTTATGAAAACCATAGGTAAGGTTACTATTCATTAGGGTATTTCACTATTCATAAGGGTGTGTTATTATTCCTAAGGGTAGGTTACTATTCACCAAAAAATAATTTTTTCTTATCAGACTCCAAATAACTTACTGATTGCAACCATGTATATCAGATTTTTGAAATTCCAAACACAGAAGTGACAAACTTATGTTTAAAGGCCACTTAGCACTTAGTAGTTAATTATATTGTGTTTTTAGGTTATTTTATGACATATTTATAAGAAGGGAAATTTCCATTGAAAACTTTGGGTCCTTAAAATGGCTGAGATTGAAGGCTCAAAATTAAGTGAAGAGGTGAGGGAGGTGGTGCCCTTTTATAATTGAGGTGAGAGACACTTTTGGAAACTCCATAAATAATAATTTATAATAAAATCAAACCATACAAAAAAACCTCCAAAATGTCCCAATTTTAAATATGAGATGATATAGGGTTTTAATATCATCAAAAAATAAATTTTGGAAAAGTTATTTTGTTAATTTAACCCATATCTTTTTAATTGGCACTTCGCTATTATATTTAATTTTAATTGTGGCAATAACATTCTAAATATTTAATGGTTATAAATATTTACTTATACGGTGTTCATTTACCATAAATAGAAATTTTATAAATTTTTAGTTCCTATAATTATCAATTTTTAATTTCTAAATGTTTTTATGATTTTTAAATAATTTAATAAAATTTTATTTGCATAAAATATCAATTGTGTAAATTTTGACACTTCATTTATTTAACTTTAAAGAGAATCTAAATAGAAATTAAATTTAAAAAATATGTATTTAATACACTCCTAAAATGTCATAATCATATATAAAATTTTTGGATCACATTAATTAGTTCATATGATATATCTTTTAATATTTTTAAAACCATTTTTTTGATATTTCTATTAATAAAATAATTTCTACATCACTATTGTCTCATCGTTAATGGTAATTATTTAATAACTAAAAATTATAAATAAGTTTCTATGATGTAGGTAATTTTTTTATCTTTCCATAAACTATATATATTTTATATTATCTTTTTGTTATCCATATATTAAAATTAATATACTTATCTAAAATGAGATTGTGACAATTTGTCACTTTCATTAGTTTTTATTTTATTCATGTCATGTTCATAGGTAAGTGGCCATTAATTTATTACATATCAAAAAATAGATTATAAAGGTTGAATTTAGTTATCTAATAGGATTTTTATAGGTTTTAAGGTAATTTTATAATATTATGTTTTCCTTTAATTACCTGATTTACCTTTAACCATGGTAATAAAAATAATTACCAAAGTTACTATTCATAATGCCCAAAAATAAAAGTAGTATATTAACATAATTTGGACCTAATGATTCAAAATATAGAATATATTTTTAAAAATTCAAAACACAGAAGTTTCAGTAATTAATTTAAAATTAATCATGTTGTTGAAATGAGAAAACGGGTTTTAAAAGTTAAAATATTGCAAAAGAATGAAATGTTTTTACATCTGAATTTAATGTAAAATTAATTCCAATGACCAAAATTATATTAAATGGAAAAAATATATTCTATTTATACTTTTAAACTATTCAATTATATAATTTAACCATATAAATTATTTAAATGAAAAAATTTATTATCAACTAAAATTTAGTGTATTTTTAATATTCATCAAAACATGAAAGTTATCAGAATAATATCAGAAATTCATTCAAAGTAAATTTTTATATCCCAATTCAAAATAACATGTTTATTTTGTCATATAAAACTTATTAATGTATCAAAATATTAATTTAAAAGGGGTTCTCCATTCAAAGGTGTAAAATTAAACTTTTAAAAAAATAGGTTTTTATACATCAAATAGGTTTTTATTCATAGCCTATAACTAAAATATCCATTGGATGAATATAAAAAAAATATTTTATTAAGTATATAACACATATATATCACATTAATTTCATTACCAAAACTAATCCACTCAAAAATACAAATATCTAATTGATTTATAGTTTTCATAAATAATTGATATCCAAAGAATTCTCAATGCATTTTCATAAGTTAGTTATAATTATACCTGATAACCTAACGGCTAGGATATAATAGAAATTTTATAATAAGGAAATATCGTGGTTTTTTTAAACTCATGATTGTGTGAAACATAATCTACTAAAGAATAAAAATTATTTAAATAAAATATTTCATAAAAACATCTAGGTGTTAGATTCTACCCCCCTTAAACTGAATTTTTTCCTCGAAATTCATCACTTGGAAACAAACAGATGAGGATTCCTATCTCTTTTCATATCCTCAAGTTATCATGTAGCTTCTTCAAATTGGGGGTTCCTCTATAAAACTTTAACCAAGCGAGTGGTATTGTTTCATAGAACTTTTTCGCTACGATCCAAAATCTCTATTGGTTGTTCTTCATAAAAAATATCTTACTCTACGGTATGAATACTGAGATTAATACATGTTAAGGATTGGGTATTTACTTTCTTAGGATAGATACATGGAACACATCATGAACTTGAGAGAGATTTGGTGGGAGTGCCAATCATTAAGCTACCTTCCCAACACAATCCAAAATTTCAAAAGGACCAATATACCTAGGGCTCAGTTTTCCCTTCTTTCCAAATATCATTACTATATTCTAGGGAGATATTCATAAGAATACCTTATCACCCACTTAAAACTCCTAGTCTTTTATTCAGTTTTCAGCATAACTTTTTTGTCGACTCTGAACCGCTATTATGTGTTGTTGAATAGATCTGAACTTTTCTTCCATTTAATCAATAAGATAAAGTCTTAGTATCTTTCTTTCTCCAACTTCATCCCAACAAGTTGGAGTTTTGTACTTCTTTACATAGAGGGATTCATAAGGATCCATCTAAATACTTGATTAAAAGCTATTATTGTAAGAAAATTCCACCAATGGTAGGTGTTGATCCCAACCACCTTTGAGATCCATAGAGCATGCTCTAAACATGTCTTCTAGAGTTTGAATTATCCTCTAAGACTAACCATCTATCTTAGGATGATAAGAAGTGCTGAAACTTAACTCTGTATCCAAATAATACTGAAGACTTTGCTAGAATTTCAAGGTAAACCTCAGATCCTGATCAGATATAATGGAAAGTGGTACTCCATCCAATCTTACCACTTCTTTTACATATATACTGGAAAGTTGATCAATATATAAATCCTCTCTAATAGTAATAAAGTTTGTTGACTTCATAAGGAGATCAACTATCACCCATATAGAATTATGGCCTTTAGATGTTTTGGGAAGTTTGACAAAAAGTCCACAGTGATATTTTCCCATTTCCATTATGGTATGGGTAATGGTTGTAACATACCCTTATAATTATGTCTCTTATCCTTAACTTGCTGACAAACCAAGAACCGAGAGACATATTCAGCAACATCTCTTTTCATGCCATCCCACCAGAAGTACTCATTCAAGTCCCTGTACATCTTTGTGCTTCTAGGGTGAATAGAGAATGAAGAACTATGAGCCTCATCCAATAGATCCTTCTTTAATTCTTATATGGGAGGAATAAAAACACGGTACCTAAACAATATTATTATATCACAATCAAGGTTGAATTTAGGAACATTTCTCACCTTCTTTTGTAGCTCTACAACTTTTTTATGTGCCTCCTTAATCTTTACTTATATTTATGGTTGAACATTCATTTGACAAAGATAACATTTCTCCCCTTCCATTAAAATTTCCAGATCCATCCTTTGAAAATCCATAAATATTGGATCTTTCCTGATCCTCTTCATGGATAAGCTAGCATGGTATTTTCGAATCAAAGCATCTGATACCTTGTTCTCTTTTCCAGGGTGGTAATGTATTGAACAGTAGTAATATTCAATCGACTCTAACCATCTTATTTGGCGCATATTAATCCACTTTCGTGTGAAAATATATTTTAAATTTTTATGATTAGTATAAATATCACACCTTTCACCATAAAGATAATGCCTTCGTATATATAATGCAAATATTACAGAAGCTAACTCCAAATCAAGAGTTGGGTATTTTTTATCATGAATTTTTAACTTCCATGAGGAATAATCAATCACTATATCATTTTTTATGAGAACACATCCCATCCCCTTCTTGGATTCATGACTATAGATCACAAACCTTTCTCCACTATAAGGTAGTGTGAGCACAGGTTCACTGACTAAACTTCTTTTTAGCTCTTTGAAATTATCTTCACATTCCTCTATCCAAACAAAATTAACTCCTTTTCGAGTCAAGTTGGTGATTGGATTTTATAATCATGAAAAGACTTTCACAAAACGTCAATAATATCCAGAAAAAACAATAAAACATCGGATCTCAGTTACCATTGTTGGTCTTAGACATCTTTCAATAACCTATGTTTTTGTTGGATCCACAGATATCCCCTCTCTTGATATTACGTAACCCAAAAATGAAACTTTATGAATCCAAAATTCACACTTGGTAAATTTGGCATAAAGCTTATCCTTTCTTAGGGTCTTCAATAAAATTCTCAGGTGATCTTGATGTTCTTACTTTCTCTTTGAATTGACAAGAATATCATCTATAAATACAACCACAAATTGATCAAGATAGTCTCTAAAGACTCTATTCATTAGATCCATGAAGATAACAGGGGAATTAGTAAGACCAAAAGGCATCACAATAAATTCATAGTGTCCATACCTTGTAAAGAATGTTGTCTTTGGTATATCATCCTTTTTTACCCTTAAATGATGATATCCTGAATGAAGATCAATCTTGGAAAATTATTGAACTCTAATTAGTTGTTCAAATAAGTCATCAATGGGTGTAAGAGGATATTTGTTCTTGATAGTGATCTTGTTAAGTTATAGATAATAAATGTAGAGCCTCATTGATCCATATTTCTTCTCAACAAATAGAACAGGTGCTTCCCAAGGTGATACACTAAGGCATATAAATCCCTTATCAAGATTCTCTTGGAGTTGCTTCTTCAATTCCTGAAACTCAATTGGGGCCATTCTATAAGGTGTCTTTGAAATTGGCATAACTCCTGGTATGAGTTCTATTGAAAACTCAACTTCACGATTTGGTGGAAGACCTGGAAATTCTTTCGAAGAGACATCATCAAACTCACATACAATAGGAATATTCTTAATTGTGAGTTTCTCCCCAATCATTTTAGATAAATAATCTTCATTTATAGGAATCAAGACCCATTAGATGGAAGAAAATTCTACTAGAAGGTTATATTCATCCTTTCATCGATAGATGATCATAGATTGATCTAGAATATGAAATGTGACTTCCCTTACTTGGAAATTGCTATAATATCCCTATAGAAAAAATCCAATACATTCCAAGAATCACATCAAATTCCACTATATGAATGATCACAAGATTTGTAGGAATCACTTTCCCAAAAACTTCAACTGGAGTAGAATTATAAACTTTTGATACGACCATTGTTCCATTAAAAGGTTTCACAGCTAACTCGACATCTAATTGTTGAGGTAATAAGGTGATACCCTTAGAAAATTCTTTATAAATAAAATAGTGTGTGGATCCAGAATCAAATAAAACATTTTCAACTTTACAGTGGATGGTAAGTGTACCTTTCACCACTTCATTATCATACTCCACATCATTGATAGTGATTTCATGTGACTTTCATTTGACTTTCTCCTTAAGATTTGTTGATTTCTATCATCATAAATAAACCTTGGATTAGGGAATTTATTGACATAATTCCCCATTTCCTTTCACTTGTAACATTGAAGTGTAGAAGGTGCATTCTATGTAGCCTTTTCTTTGTTCTCATCATTAGACATCTTTTTCCCATCACTTTGGTATTCAACTACCTGATGGCCTTCTTTTCCACACTTAAAACATTTACTAGTACCTTTAAGAAAATCCCCTCCATGTTTCTTTCCACACTTTGAGCATAAGGTAAAACTCATCTTCTTTTTAGTGTGGTCTTTAGATTTTCCTTTGAATTCCATTTTTGTCTTCTTATCAAACCCATATAAATGATGGGTTACTTCAATCTCCATCTCAACATTGATAGAACATAAAAAAATTTCCTCATATTTATTGAATTCCCTTATGGATAATTCCCTTTGGAGACTTGGTTTTAAGCCACTAAAGAATAAATCAATTTTACTCTCATGTTGGATAATAATTCCATAATCATATCTTTAAAGTCTTGTAAAATTTTCTTCATAGTTACTAACGAATTCATCATCCTTTTACTTAAGTCCAAGGAACTCCTTATCCATCTTTGTTTGAAGAATACGAGGAAATTACTTGTTGAAAAATAATTTCTTGAACTCATCCCATTCCATGGAATCAATTTCATCTCTTTTCCTTGTATTCTTGATAAGATTCCACAGTTGATCATCTTAACCATCAAAATGATATAATGACAAGATGAATTTATAATTTTCAGAACATTATATAACTGAAAATATCTTTTTAGTGATACTGATCTACTGTTCAACCATTAATGGATCAAAAGACCCACTGAATGAAGGTGGTTGCTGCCTCATGAAGGATTCAACAGAATGTTCCTCTCTCATTTTCTTGTTTGTAAGACTTGTATTATTCATAGCTTGAGAAAGTTTTGTTATCATGGATACAAGATTTTTCATTCTAGATCCCATAATATTTGTTTTCTCAGGGGGGCAATAATTACATTGCATGTCGCATTCAGCATTAACGCAGTTCCTTCGGGTTCCATCCATTGACTAAAACCAAGAATCATAGTGTGAGAAACACTAATCATAATGTTAAAACCACATAATTTGAGAATAAAATTTCAATTTATGACACTTTAGTTTTTATCCTAGGTTGCTATGATAGGATTGTAACTTATACTTAGACATATCCCCATAGTTCTTACTAAGGTTATCTCATCCTAGTTTCCAAAGTTTAACTATAGATTTGCTATGATACCAACTATAATAGACAATACTTTACATGTAGATATTACTTAAACATTTATGGATATTTATTACACAACATAAAAAACCACACTAGGACTGTATAGGTTTAGTGTCTTTAGAAACTGGGAAACATAAACAACTAGTTCATAAAACATCTACAATGTATTCCGCTTATTTCTTTTAAAAATAGACTCATTTTTCACATATCTTACTTAATACCCTTCTTCAAGACCTGGGAAAAAGAAACATATTAAATGGTGAGCTCAAATTCTCAGTAAGGGTAAACAAGGGAAATATAAATCATATCATAATCATAGGAACATAACATTTGAAAATATTATCCTTTATATAAAAGATCATAATATCATGTCATGGGATAAATCATAAAAGTGAAATTTAATCCCAATAGTCATAACATAAGACATGAAATTTCATGTCATACACACATAAGCATAGAAAATAATTTCATATTAGTCAAGTCTCATTGCCAATTTAAGAACCCAGTTCTTATTCTTGAGGTACGGGTTTCTTCCTCTCTCTTTTCCTTAAGTGTTTTTGAGAAAATAAGGAAAATGGGGAAAAATCACAAATTTTGTGACTACACGCCATGTAATTTTCCACACGTCGTGTACTTTATCCATGTGGGATGAGTACATAGGGTGTGTAGCCATGTCGACGAGGAAGGGTGTAAAAACCGACTACACGCCGTGTAATTTGTATTTACACGTCGTGTAGTTAGTCGGTAGGAAAATAGTAAGGCGGTGAAGGCAACCACTAGCTGAGCGTCAGTTTACGCCGTGTACTCATCGATTACACATCGTGTACTCACATCGACTGATGAACAGTGCCATTGTGGAGATAAGTCGCTACAGGAATATTTAAAAAATGGAAAGTACACACCGTGTACTCAAAAGTACACGTCGTGTAGTCTATTTTTTCATTTAAAATGGGAAGTAGCCTCCCTTGTTCACAGGGAAGGCTTAGAACCAGAGGAGGGCTTGGGAGAGATGGTCGTAACTTTGGAGATCACCCGAGCGAGCACCGGGAATCCGATTCCGCCTCCATCAATCTCGTTGGAACCGTATGGGTAATCCCTTCTGTCTCCTTAAGCCGTCCTTACCAATTCTTTCCCAAGGGGAAGTTATTTGTGTTTGAACAAGAATTCCTCTACCCCATATCTACATCATTCTTGGATGATCCGAGGAGTGTCGTTCACGTATAATGATCAGGGGTGATCGAGGTAGGTGGCTTAGTGTTTTAATTCCAACTGTTGTGCGTTTCTATCTACCATTGTGCTACGCACCCATATTGGGGTGTCGTGTGGATGAGGCCTTGTCTTTTTTGAATACCTAGAATTGTATAGGTGATTAAATGTGATAATAAACTGTTGTTTGGGATCACTTCTTGGATCCAGGACCACCCCGGGGTGCGTTCCTCTGTTTAGCTATTTGGCCAGGATACCCAAGGGTATGCCATTGTAATAATAATTATTAAATTGCCTTGAGAGGAATTGTATGTTAATTTCTTGTTTATATGTTGGACATGGCCCAGTTACTTGCTTAGCCTGAGGGCAGTGTTTCCTTTATCCTGAGGGTAGTGGTTATTTTAGCCTGAGGGTAATATTAGTTATGTCTATGGGCAATAGACTCAGTGCCTGAGGGCGACACTTTGTACACCTGAGGGCAATATCTGTTATGTCTGAGGACAGTTACCTGAGGGTTTTGTTTCTGGTTACCTGAGGGTAAGGGTTTACATGTCTGATGACACTGACTATCTACTTAGAACATTCACCGAGGTTATGTCTTATATTAAAAGGATAAAATGAATATTAAAATGGTAATATAACTAGTAAATTTAGTTACTTTTGAGTACTTATTAGTTTATTGCATTTACTACTACACACTGTTGTTGCATATTTTCACACAATTGGGAACGGGTCTTTGGTGGGTGCCTACTGGGATTTATTTATCACACCTTGTTTGGGTCATGTCTTCAGCCCAAACAGATTATGTTTTTGTAGGTGTTGACAGGAGAAAGGGTCCCTATACAGGTACATGATTGTAGCAGAAGAGTAGGAGAGCATGGAACCGATCTTAAGCTTGTGATGCTGCTGTATTCTGTCTACTTTGATTTTTTTTTTTTGCTTTATTGTACCTTGTTCTTGGAGCTGTATTGTATTGAATTGTATTGTTGTGTAATATGTTCTGGCTGTTTTCTTAGAACTTGAGACATGTTGCATCATTATCTACATGATTGTTGGTTATCTTTTTCTGAAGTTGTTAATTTTAAATGTGTATGGTTTATTGAATCCACTGTTGTTGTATGTTTGTATATTTTATTCCGTTATGCTACACTTTGACAAATGAGGGCATAGTTTCCCCACAATCAGACTTCAGACCTCGCTCCTAGCCGGTAGCCTCTGGCATTTGGGGAAATGCGCTTGAGGTCATGTGACCAACCGGGTTTGGGGCACCCGTTGAGTGGTACCCGGATCCGGGACGTTAAAAATTGGTATTAGAGGGGTTATTTTCTTTGACTTACTATTTGGAGCCTTATTCAGGGATAGGACGAAAATAGTAGTTAGTAATAAGTTGTTCCCGAGATTAGTTAACCCGTGTACAGGGAAAAGCTAGTCTACCTCATATTTTATCTATTCTTCTGATTTTGCAAATTTTATAGTTGATTTGATTTCACCGTTGGGTGACACACTTGTTATTATGTTGTTTATATTTTATCCATGGGTTATATTTATTTGAAACTAGATGAAATTAACGTATTCCATGTCATGCATCATTTAGGCACATGCTAGAAATCACATGCCACACATAGTTCCATGGTATGTAGGCGCATTAAAACTTGCATGTTGTTGTTATAGTTGTTGTGCTAGAAAAGTATGTTGTTGTGATATTTGCTTTGATAAATATCTGCTATGTGATAGGGTATTTTTTGTGAGCCTGTTTATAGAATGAATGCCAAACTTTGGTTTTTGGGGAGTATGGGCCCTCAATCATCGGAATTTGGTGGATCATTGACTGTTTATCTTATTATAACACATATAAGATTCCAAACTTTGATTAGCGGGGAGTATGAGCCCTCACGGATCGGAATTTGGCACTTAGGTGTTATTTTTCAGTATTTTCTGGGTTCCAGAGTAGTTTTAGAGGACTACTGTCCAGAAAACCCAGGATACACGTCGTGTAGTTCCTTAGACACACGTCGTGTGTTCTTCTGTTTGGGAAGAAAAGAAAACTTTTTGAGTACATGCCGTGTACCCTTAGTACACGCCGTGTAGTCTCTTCCCATGTCATAGACCGTGTGGGCCGGGACACAGGGTAGGGAAAGGCTTGGGTAAAACGCATCGTGTACCAAATGTACACACTATGTAGTATTGACCCAGAGTCTGCCTGTGTAACTAACAACACGGACAGAGGAGACCTTGAGACATACACTTCGTGTCCACCTTGGAACATGCCGTGTAGTCTGACCTGGGGACCCGACCATGTAGCTAACAAACACGGGTTGGTGTTACCTCTTCTTGAACATGCCATGTACCTAGGGGACACGTCGTGTAGTCCTTTCCGGTGGGAACCCATGTGGACTTAGCCATGTGGCTGGGTAAATGGGGTGGTGTACACGCCGTGTGCGGTTGTAACACACCGTGTAGTCTTAGTCGAGTAGTCGTTCGTGTCACGAATGACACGGGAAGTTGGAAATTAAACCATACATGTCATGTAGAGGACATACACACCGTGTAGTCTTGTTTAATGGGATCTGTGTGGCTTATCCGTGTAGAAGGACCCGGGCAGGGGAAGAAAAGTCAGATACACAGCGTTTAGTTAATATACATGCCATGTAGTCATGTTTTGAAAATATTGAATGCTTTCTTTATCATGTTCTCTTTTTAGTCCCTTCATTTTCAGTCATTGATAATCTGGATCTAAGGTGTTCGTTTGACCTTGTAGATTCATGCCACCGAGACGACCATGTGTTGTTCGCCAGGAGAGGGGAAACGATTATACTCCAGAGATGGTGGGCCATGGGCTACCATTGGATCCTTCAGCAGAACCCGATGATGCAGTGCCAACCGTTATACCAGACGCAATCACGGATGCACAGTTCCGTGAAGGATTCATGCGGTTCATGCAGACCTTTTAGGGAGCACCACCGGCTGCCACATCTATGGCTGAGCTAACTCGTATCTTCCAACAATAGCATCCGCCTATGTTTTCAGAGGATGGAAGACCACAGGCTGTGGAGTCTTGGCTGGATTGTATGCAGACTATTTTTGATCATCTTGATATGCATCCAGGGCAGAGGGTCAAGCTCGCGACTTATATGTTGCATGATTCTGCCAAGAGGTGGTGGGATGTTAACACTAAGATAGAGCATCATAGAGACATGGCGTGGGAATATTTTCAGACATATTTTTATGACTTCTTCTTCCCAGAGATGTTGAGGGTAGATCGAGCTCGAGAGTTCATGAACCTACAGCAGGGTGCTATGTCGGTGATGGATTATTCTGCTCGCTTCACCAAACTTCAGCATTTTTCACCCGTTCTGGTGGGTGATGAGACGTTGAGGGCCAGACGCTTTGAGGATGGTCTTCAATATGACATTCGAGCACTGGTTAATGTTTTCAGGTTGCCTACAGTACATGCGATTGTGAACTAGGCACTGATTATAGAGATGAACCTTTGAGAGGCTAGTGGTGTGGGCTAGGGCAGTTCGACACTAGTTTCTGGTACTATTTCTACAAGGAAGAGGAAGAGATAGATGGATTTCTCTCACGGTGGCAGTACCAGCCAAAAGAATGTTTTAGGTGGTCAAGTCATGTGCTACTAGTGTGGTAAAGAGGGGCACAAGAGACCGCAGTGTCCATGTGACCCAGTGGAGTGTCGAGCTTGTGGAAAGATGGGTCATCTGCAGCGCTTTTGTAGGGAGTTTCCACCAGTGGCTAGTGAGAGGGGTTCTGTGTAGACTCCACAAGCGGGAGCAGGACCAGCAGCTTCTTACTAGTCAGGAAACTGGAATACATCAGGGTGTACAGGCCGAGATGGTGGTCATGGTCGTGGTAGCCAGACACCAGGATCTCAGAGGCAGCAGGGAGGGACAGCTCAGGGTAGCCAGGCTGTGTCACAGGGTCGTGGCACTAGGTAGGCATATGCAGTGCAATAGACCCAACAGGAGCAGGATCCTGGAACTTCTACTGTCAGAGGTACTATTCTAATAGCTTCTGTTTTATCTTCAGTACTTTTTGATACGGGTGTTACATATAGATTTGTATTTGTGCCTGTTGTGGGGAGCCTTGGGCTCTGTGTTTCTTCTTCTTCTATTCTTATGATGCTAGACACTCCATTGGGAATGATAACGACATGTGTGCATCAGTGCAAGGAGTTCCCCCTTGAGGTTGGTGGGTTTCACTTTCTATGGGACCTTTATGTCTTAGAGATGAGATTTTATGATGTCATTCTCAGGATCGGTTGGTTCCCTTTCGAGCCTTTTTGGATTTCTATCATTGGAGGGTGAGTTTCATGTCACCAGAGGGTGGAGAGTTTCTATACAAGGGTGAGTGGGATGTTCAGGCAAGTCAAGCTGGGCCAGAGCATCGTGGGCGAGGTGGAGTCACATCCTAGATTGCGAGTTTATATCTAGATGATAAGGGGACTTGTCAGAAGGATTTCCCTCCAGTGGTTGATCGTTTCAGGTATGTCTTTCTGAACGACTTTTCAGGTCTACGTCCAGAGCGAGAGGTAGATTTCTCTATTGATCTTGTTCTAGGGGCAGCACTGGTGTCCATTCCTCCTTATAAGATGGCTACACCTGAGTTTCAGGAGCTCAAGAGGCATTTATAGGAGTTATAGGCAAAGGGTTTTATTCAACCCAGTACTTCTCCTTGGGGTTCACCTGTCCTCTTTGCGAAGAAGGCAGACGGTACCCTCAGACTTTGTGTAGATTATCGGAAGTTGAACCAGCTGACGGTCAAGAACCAATATCCCTTTCCAAGGATTGATGATCTTTTTGATCATCTTCGTGGAGCATGAGTGTTCTCAAAGATTGACTTGAGATCAAGATATCATCAGTTTCACGTGAGACCATCAGACATACCACTTACAGCCTTTCGGAGCAGATATGGTCTGTATGAGTACTTGGTTATGCCTTTTGGACTCACGAACGCGCAAACAGTTTTCATGGCTCTGATGAATCGTGTGTTCCATCCTTATTTGGATTCTTTTGTGGTAGTATTTGTGGATGACATCTTGGTGTACTCTCACACTCGACACGACCATGCCACCCATCTTGAGATCGTACTCATTACACTGAGTGAGTATAAGCTATATGCTAAGCTCTCAAAGTGCCACTTTTGGATGGACCAGATTCACTTCTTGGGTCATATCATCTCAGAGGCAGGAGTTGCAGTAGACCTAGAGAAGGTGAGAGCAGTAGTTTTTTGGGAGCATCCTAAAAACGTGTTTGAGATACGGAGTTTCTTAGGGTTTTCTGGTTACTACAGATGCTTCGTACAAGACTTATCCCGCTTAGCAACGTCGTTGACGGGTTTGAATAAGATGGGTGTGAAGTTTGTTTGGTCAGAAGTTTGTGAGACATCCTTTCAGGATCTGAAAGTAAGGTTAACATCAGCACCAGTATTGATACTTCCAGAGCAAGGGAAGATCTATACAGTTTACTGTGATGCATCAGATATTAGGCTAGGAGATATGTTGATGCAGGGCAATCGAGTTGTTGCATATGGTTCTCGGCAGTTCAGGCCACATGAGAGGAATTACCCGATGCATGATCTTGAGTTGGCTGCGGTTGTTCATGTGTTACGTTGTTGGAGACATTATCTCTTGGGAGAGAATTTTTTGGTTTTCACTGACCACAAAAGTCTCAAATATATATTTACTCAGCATGAATTGAATTTGAGGCAGCGAAGGTGGGTCGAATACCTTAAGTCCTTAAATTTTGAGCTTGCCTATATACCTGGTAAAGGTAATTTAGTTGTTGATGCACTGAGCAGGAAGACTCGGATACAGGCAGTTCATGAGGCCAGTGATGAATGGAATCTTATGGCTTTGTTCTCTGAGATGCATTTGGAGGTGCATGAAAGTCAGGGGCAAACCTATATTTCATCTTTAGCTGTGACTTCTACCCTCCTGGATAGAGTGAGGATGATACAGCTATATGATTCAGAAGACCTAGTTCTACGGGAGTCGGTGGCCAGTGAGGATCCTCTTCCTAATTGGAGGATAGTTGATGATGAAGTATTGCATTTCCATGGACAAGTATACATTCCAGGGGATATACACTAGGAACTGGTGTGGGAGTTTCATGCTTCATCTTGGGAAGTTCATCCCGGAGTTACCAAAATGTACCATGACTTGAGACGTCAGTATTGGTGGCCGGGTATGAAGAGGGAGATAGTTGGTTTTGTTACGAGATGTTCCACCTATCAGCAGGTGAAGGCGGAGCATCAGAGGCCAGCCGGACTGTTACAGTAGCTACCTATTCTAGAGTGGAAATGGGATGATGTCGTGATGGACTTCGTGATAGGGTTGTCGAGGTCACCTTGAGGCAATGATGTCGTGTGGGTTGTTGTGGATAGACTCGCAAAGGAAGCCCACTTTTTACTGATCAAGGAGACCTTCGGAGTTGACGAGCTTGGGAAGTTGTACATCCGAGAGGTCATACAACTTCATGGGGTTCCTCATTCTATCATTTCAGATAGGGATGCCCATTTTACATCTCATTTCGGGCAAAGTTTTCAGAGGGCACTGGGTACACAGGTGCTTCTGAGCACAGCTTACCACCCTCATACCGATGGTCAGTCAAAGCGTACGATACAGGTGCTTAAAGAAATGTTGCGTGCAAGTATCATATACTTTGGGGGCTCTTAGGAGAAGAATATACCCTTGGTCGAGTTTGCCTATAATAAATAGTTTTCAGGAAACTATTGAGATGGCACCTTATGAGGCTTTATATAGTAGGTGATGTCGATCACCCTTTTTCTAGTTAGAGGTAGGTAAGGCAGCTTTACTGGGACCACATCTCATGCAGGGGACTTCTGAGAAGGTCCAGTTGATTCAGAAGCGGATGGCTACCACACAGTCTCATCAGAAATCTTATGTTGATCACCGCAGATGACCCTTGGAGTTCGCAGTTAGGGATCAGGTTTTATTGCGTGTTTCGCCGAGGTTGGGACACAGGTAGATCATGAGACAGGGTAAACTTTCACCAAGGTATGTGGGGCCATTTGAGATTCTGGAGAGATTCGGTCTGGTTGCCTATCGGTTGCAGTTACCATAGAGGTACCGGGCCATGCACGACGTCTTCCATGTATCTCAGTTGCGCCTCTATCATTCAGACCTGTCTCACATCTTTCATCCATAGGAGGATGAGCTTCAGACAGATGCGTCCTTTGAGGAGAATCTAATTCGTATCATGGAAAAGAGCACGAAGGTTCTTTGAGGCTGGTCAGTTCCTCTAGTACGGGTGTTATGGCAGCATGGTCGAGTGCAGGATGAAACCTGGGAGCGGGAGACCGACGTACGTGCTCAGTGGCCAGAGTTGTTCTGAGCTTTATCTTCACCACCCTTGGAAGGGAAATTTAGGGACAAATTTCTTTAAGGGGGGAAGTTTGTAAGAACTTGGTTCTTATTCTTGAGGTATGGGTTTCTTCCTCTCTCTTTTCCTTAAGTTTTTTTGAGAAAATAAGGAAAATGGGAAAAAATCACAAATTTTGTGACTACACGCCGTGTACTTTTCCACACGTCGTGTACTTTAGCTGTGTGGGATGAGTACATAGGGTGTATAGCTATGTCAATGAGGAATGGTGTAAAAACCAACTACGCACCATGTAGTTTGTATTTACACACCGTGTAGTCAGTCGGCAGGAAAATCGTAAGGCAGTGAAGGTAGCCGTCAGCTGAGTGTCAGTACAGGTCGTGTACTCATGGATTACATGCCTTATACTCACATCGACTAATGAACAGTGCCACGGTGGAAAGAAACCGCCATAGGGACAGTTAAAAAATGGAAAGTACACACCGTGTACTCAATAGTGCATGTTGTGTAGTCTTTTTTTTCGCTTAAAATGGGTAGTAGTATCCCTTGTTCATAGGGAAGGCTTAGAACCAGAGGAAGGCTTGGGAGAGACAGACGGAGATTTGGAGATCACCCGAGCGAGCACCGGGAATCCGATTCTGCCTCCATCAATCTCGTTGGAACCGTACGTGTAAGCCCTTATTTCTCCTTAAACCGTTCTTACCAATTCTTTTCCGAGGTTAAGTTATTTTTGTTTGAATGAGAATTCCTCTACCCCAGATCTACATCATTCTTGGATGATCCTAGGAGCGTCGTTCACGTATACCGATTATGGGAGATCGAGGTAGGTGGATTAGTGTTTAAATTTCAAATGTTGTACATTTGTGTCTACCATTGTGCTATGAACCCATATTGGGGTGTTGTGTGGCTGAGGCCTTGGCTATTTTGAATACCTAGAATTGTATAAGTAATTAAATGTGATACTAAAATGTTGTTTGGGATCACTGCTTGGATCCAGGACCACCCCGGGGGTGTGTTCCTCTGTTTAGCCATTTGGCCAGGATACCTGAGGGTATGCCATTGTAATAATGATTATTGAATTTCCTTGAGAGGAATTGTATGTGAATTGCTTCTTTATATGTTGGGCATGGCCCGGTTACTTGCATAGCCTGAGGGCAGTGTTTCCTTTAACCTGAGGGCAGTGGTTATTTTAGCCTGAGGGAAATATTCGTTATGCATGTGGTCAATAAACTCAGTGCCTAAGGGAGACACTTCATATACCTGAGAGAAATATCTGTTATGTCTAAGGATAGTTACCTGAGGGTTTTTTCCGATTACCTGAGGGTAAGGGTTTACATGTCTGATGACACTGACTATCTACTAAGAACATTCACTGAGGTGATGTCTTATATTAAAAGGATAAAATGAATATTAAAATGGAAATATAACTGGTAAAGTTAGTTACTTTTGAGTACTGCTTATTTTATTGCATTTACTACTACACACTGTTGTTGCATATTTTCACATAGTTGGGCACTGGCCTTTGGTGGCTGCCTACTGAGATTTATTTCTCACACCCTGTTTGGGTCATGTCTTCGGCCCAAACAGATTACGTTTCTACAGGTGTTGACAGGGGAAATGGTCCCTATATAGGTACATGATTTTATCAGAGGAGTAGGAGAGCATGGGATCGAGCTTAGTCTTGTGATGATGTTGTGTTCTGTCTACTTTGCTTTGTTTTTCTTTACTGTACCTTGTTCCTGGAGCTGTATTGTATTGTACGGTATTGTTGTGTAACATGTTCTAGATGTTTTCTTAAAACATAAGACATGTTGCATCATTATCTATATGAATGTTGGTTATCTTTTACTGCAGTTGTTCATTTTAAATGTGTATGGTTTATTTCTTCTTCTATTGTTGTATGTTTGTATATTTTATTCCGTTGTGCTACACTTTAACAAATGAGGGAATAGTTTTCCCACTATCAGACTTGGGCCCTCACTGCTATTTGGCAGCCTCTGGCGTTTGGGGAAATTCACTTGAGGTCATGTGACCAACCGGGTTTGGGGCACCCGTTGAGTGGCACCCGGATCTGGGACATTACATCCAAGACCATCATAGCGGACAAAGTCCATTACTGAACCAAGTTCACTCCTCGTTCTAGCCATGTATTACTAAAACAGATTTACATGTTGTTTCAGTAATTTCTATATCATGAGATATAAATCTTTACCCAATGAATTAGAGGGAGATATAGGTCTCACCCACCTCATAATGAAATCATTCTTACGTGTTACACAAAAATATAAATCATTTATCATAGCATAACCCATGAAATGAAATGGTTTTCTTTAACACCATTACATTATAACATAATCCATATAAAATATCCTTCTATCATTAACACAATAAAATAATAGTAATAATAGGGATATAAACATAACTCTATTTAGATAGTGTCATCTTAGATGGAAAATAATTTTGATAAAACACTTGAAATTAATTCTTGAGGAAAATATCCTTTCTTCATCAAAAACATTTTCTATTCTTAAAATGCCAGGAAATTTTAAATGATAATAATTTATTTGAAAATAATATGGAAATATTTTAGAGTAAGATTCATAGAAATAGGGTGTCATGAAACCATAAAAATTCATTCATTCTGTATAAGTTAAAAAATATTATCCTCGTACATTTGCCGAAAAAGTCAAAAAGTACCTCAAATCGAATAATGACAAAATATTCCTTTAATACCATTTAATAAAAATTTACCAAAGGGTAAAATTAACTTTAAAAAATTGTATAAGAATAGAAAAAATACTACATAATTAGGAAACATGGATGTGGATGATAAATATACCCCAGTAAATACTTACATATAAACAATCTTGGATAAAAATGAGATTATAAAAGTATCCCTTACCTTAGGTCCGATATCCTTATTATGTATCCAAACCTACTTTATAATGATTTAAATAATTTTATTGACTTATTATAGAATAATAATCATTTTTATGATTTCATATATTAATATATTATCATCCGTTTGTTAGTAACATTTCATTGTCACTTGTTATTCGGATATTAATTGCTTTATGATCTTATGCAAGATTTGTCAGATAAGTTCATGTTCCACTTCTTAGGTTATAGTTAAATAATTTATATAGTGTTATCAGTATAATATATATCATATTTATTCACTAAATTCATGTACATAATCATGATTTAATAAATATCATGTATAATGAATCACATCGCATCGTAGAGATGGTAGGTCGAACGTACGCACGAGCAATGATATCATTCTCAAAATTGTTGAATGGTATTGAAGTGGATGGTGTATAATATTTAAGAATTAGTATCATGTTATAATAATAATATATAGTTATTATTTCTACCAGTATACCCATCTAAGTAAGGTGGTGGTGAAAAACAGATTACACCGTGGCATGGAGACGGTAAGTCGTACGTATGCACGCGTGGTGATTTCATTTTCCATATGATGGATAAAAGGTGAAATATATTTGATTCATATTTATAATAACATATTAGTATATTAGTGATACTGATTTTATTACTTTATAATGAAACATCTAATTAAGAGGAATTAGAAGAAGAAATAAGCTTGAAAGAATTGGTAGAAGAGATTACCTCTTCCTCGACGTGCTTCCTCTAAATCTATTCTTAGAGCACTAGAGTGGGTCTTTGAAGATGACAAGAACCTATAGAATAAAAATGGGAAAGTTGATAAGGAAAAATTTCAGGGTATGGCCGAGCTTGAAGTCTCAAAATGAAGTGAAGAGGTGAGGGAGGAGGTTCCCTTTTATAATTGAGGTAAGGGGCACTTTTAGAAACTCCATAAATAATAAATTATAATAAAATAAAAACCTACCCAAAAACCTCCAAAATGTTCCAATTTATAAGATTATATTAGATAGTGTTTTAATATCATCAACCAATAATTTTTTTACAAGTTATTTTGTAAATTTAAACCATATCTTTTTAATTGTTACTTAGTTATTCTATTTAATTTTAATTGGGGTAACAACATTATAAATATTTAATGGTTATAAATATTTACTTATATGGTGTTAATTGACCATAAATGGATATTTTATGAAATTTTATATCTTATAATTATCACTTTGTAATTTTTAAATATTTTTATGATTTTTAAATAATTTAATAAAATGTTATTTTTATAAAATATCAATAGTGTCAATTTTGACACTATTCATTTATTTGACTTTAAATAAAATCCACATAAAATATAAATTCAAAAAAATATTTAATACACTCCTAACATGTTATAGTAACCTATAAAATTCATGGAGAACATTAATTAGTTAATATGATATTTCTTTTAATATTTTTTAAAACCATTTTTTTGATATTTCTATGAATAAAATAATTTCTACATCACTATTGTGTCATCATTAATGGTAATTATTTAATCAATAAAATTTATAAATAAATTTATATGATATAGTTAGTTATTATATCTTTCTAGAGACTATGTATAGTCAATATTATCTCCTATTTATCCATATATTAAAATCAATATACTTATATAAAATTAGATTGTGATATTTTGTCACATTCATTAGTTTTTATTATATTCATATCATATTCATAGGTAAGTGGTCATTAAGTTATTCCATTTTGAAAAATAAATTATAAGGATCGGATTTAGTCATACAATAGGATTTTTATAGGTGTTAAGGTAATTTTATAATATTATTTTAATTTTTAATTACCCAATTTACGTTTAACCATCGTAATAAAAAAATTACTAAAGTTACTATTCATAATGCCCAAAAATAAAAGTAGCCTATTAACATAATTTGGAACTACTAATTAAAAATATGGAATCTGTTTTTCAAAATTCAAAACACAAAAGTTTTAGTTTTTAATTTAAAATTAATCCCGTTGTTGAAATGAGAAAACGGATTTTAAAAGTTAAAATATTACAAAAGATTGAAATGTTTTTACATCTGAATTTATTTTAAAATTAATTCCAATGAACTAAATTATATTAAAGGATAAAAATATATTCCATTTATACTCTTAAAACATTCAATAATTTAACATAACCATATAAATTATTTCAATGAAAGAATTTATTTTCAACTAAAATTTAGCGTATTTTTACTATACATCAAAACATGAAAGTGATTAAAAAAATATCATAAATTCTTAAAAAGTAAATTTTTATATCCAAATTCAATATAATATGTTTTTTTCATATAAAACTTATTAATCTGTCAAAATTTTAATTTAAAATGGGTTCTCCATTTAAAGCGGTAAAATTAAACTTTTTTTTAAAAAAAAATAGGTTTTTATACATCAAATAGGGTTTTATTCGTATCCTATGACAAAAATATCCTTTGGATGAATATAAAAAAAATTAATTAAGTGTATAAGACATATATATCACATTAATTTCATTACCAAAAGTAATTCACTCAAAAATAAAAATATCTAATTGATTTATATTTTTCATAAATAATTGGTAGCCAAAGAATTCTCAATGCATTTTCATAAGTTAGTTATAATTATTCTCGCTAACCTAATGGATAGGCTATAGTGGTAATTTTATATTAAGGGAATCTCGTGGTTCTATTAAACTCAAGATTTTGTGCAACACAGGCTACTGAAGAATAAAAATTATTTAAAGAAAATATTTCATAAAAACATTTTGGTGTTACACTTACAAATGACAAAATTTCAGCCCAAGGATTTTATTGGTAAATAATAACTCATAAAATAATATTAGAATAATTTTTGGTGTATTTTCTTAATATTATAATGTTATTTTTTTTTCTTTAATTATCTGATTTACCCTTAATCACGGTAAATAAAATACTAAAGTTATTATTCACCAAAAATTAAGTTGATCCTATTAGATCATATTTTTCATACTGATTACAACCATGTATGTATGTTTTTTAAAATTAAATTCATATAAATGTCTATAATTAATTTGAAATTAATCTCGTTGACGGATCGAGAAAATGGATTTTTAAAGTAAAACGTTCAAAAGTTCATACAGTATTTATATCCAATTTCAATGTAAAATTGATTCTAGTGAGCTCCATTGGATTAACTAATAAAAACATAATATAATTACACTTTAAAACCAATTTAAATTATAATCTAACTATATAAATAAATTAGACAAAAAAATAGTTTTGAACAAAAATGCAGTATTTTCACTGTTCGTTAAAATATGAAATTTATCAGAAAAATACCAAAAAGCCATCCAAAGTGAATTTTGATGTCCTTATTCCAAATAAGAAGTTTATTTTGTCAAATAGAACTTATAAAAGTGTCAAAAATAGATTTAAAATAGGTGTTCCATCAAAAGGAGGCAAAATTACATTTTTAGAAAAATACTTCTTTTATCTATAAAACTGAATTTTTTCTTATATGATGTCTAGAAAACACATAAGATGAATTTTAAAAATTAGATTAAATTTATATTTCATTGATTTAATCCACCAAGAGTGATTTGATTATTTTATAAACGGAATTATTCACAATTAAATATATTTTCATAGAAATACATCCTTTATATTGAATTGGTTTTTAGTATCATTTTTAATTAATTTAGTAACCAATGAATCATTATATAAATATGTATAAACAATATTTTAATAATTTAGTTAAAATTTTTCATTCTATCAATTATAATGGTTAGGAGATAACTATCACTTAAAATAATAATATTACAATATATTATTTTTCTGTATAACTCAATCTTTCATGAAACATAAGATTTCAGAGAAACCTATTATTGTGTTTCGGGTACGTTATCAGACATAGCGTCTATTTAAGGTAAAATATAATTCATAAATATTAATAAATATAGAAAAATTCTTATTCTATAATTACCTGGGATGTTACAAAAAATTCTAGTAGTGAACCAAGCCACCACAAACCTCTAGAAGTACATGCTTCATCTCTATACTGAAAGGATAATCAAGGTTCCAGAAGAATAAAGGACTAGTCATGAGGCTTATGAATCATGCTACTCAGCATCGTGTGATCATGCAACTCGACATGCACTAGGAATCAAGAAATTCATGTTCTCATAATTCTCTGGGTACCAAGATCTACTTGGAATTTAGTATGAATCTATATCATGAACCTTTACATCCTCTAGGCATAGAGTGCATCTTATTGTATCCACAAGGAATCTTCATATCCCTATCCTAATTATAGGTCCCTCTTTTCCATCATCGTTAGACTTGCATACTCCCCCTCTAAGTGATAAACATGTCATGATGATCCACCTACTTCGGGATCCAAGATCAATACCAAAAAAGCACACAAAGTATTATAGGATATACGAGAAATAATATCACATAATCATAAGTAAGGTAACACAAAAATACACGTGATCAACATCAAACATGAATAATAAGCTACTGAGTACCCATTACAGCAAGTGTCATATATGGTTATCAGGTCTACACACACACCCATATGTGATCATAATCTAAAATATTTCTATGCATAAATATTATTAAGGAAACATGTATAAAAACCCCTAAAATGGTTAGGAACTTCTTACCTCAATGTCATTGTCGTTAACGGTAAAGTCTGTCGAAGGTGTCGTCACCTGAACCATGTTCACACACCAACCAGAATACATTTTCACACCAAGGACTCTTAGAATCAAAACCAGTTATTTTATTCCTAAAAGAAATAAAATATCACATGTGATGATACTTTATATCTCTTGGAAAACTTTCGAATATATCATTTTAGGTCAATGCATGTGCTCACAAAATTTCCCTAAAGAATAATTATAAACCAAATAATTATTATTTGATTACATAAATTATCCTTTTATAATTATCATATGATAATTTTATACAAATTATCCTTTGATAAATGGTATGATTATATTTTGATTAGTTCTCTGTAAATTTTCCTTTGATAGTTTAGTTCAATTACCTATTGATAATTTTTAATAATTATCATTTGATAATACACAAAATTATCTTTTGATAATTTTAATAATATTTATCACATGATAATTCCATTATAATTATCCTTTTATAATTTTTATAATTGTCTTTTGATAATCTCACACAATTATCCTTTGATAATTCATTATAATTATCACTTGATAAATATTTTTAATTATCTTTGATATTTAAAACGATGAAAAAGAAGGATTAAATTAAATCTAAAAAACACATTCTATGCCTTCAAAAAAACCTTTCGATTAAATTTTTTCCCGTAAAAATAACTCAATGGCACTGATGGTGCGTCAATCCGATTAGTATTGGAGAAGTTATCAAATAGAGAAGTTTGAAAAAATAATAAAATAAAATAAAATAATAAAGGGGGTGATGAGAGGAATGAGGGGGGGAGATGCATGAAGGAATAATTTTCTCCCATAATCCTCTTGAGGCGCCACCCCTTTCCCTCTTTAATATTATTTTTTTCCTTTTTATTATCATTAAATGATTCACTAATTTATTTTTTAATTTAATTAATTTCTTCTCTTTCCTTATAAACCATGAACAATCCTTATCTTTATAGGTTTATTTATTTTTAAAGCATCTCTAAAATATATTTTATCAATCGTTAAATATATTTTAAAAGTCATCTATATAAATATATACATATATATATATGCATTATATATATATACACACCCATATATACATATATACATACATATATATATATATATATCAACCCACGTATGTATAAATATATTTGTATATATATATTTAACCCATATATGTACACATTATATATATATATATATACATCTATATATACATATATACACCCACATATGTATATATATACATAAATATTATTTCCATATATATATATACAAATTATATATATATATTTATATATTTACTCACACCAATGTTATTTTCTCAATTTAATAATAATAATAATAATAACAAAAATAATTATTATTATTATTATTATTATTATTATCATTAAATATCTCTCACCATTATCACCATTATCATTTAACCAACAACCTTCATTAAATGTTGATAATTATATAAGTCACACAATTACATTTATGTGGTACAAGTAATAATATCACTATTATTACCTAACCTCTCCATAAATATTTACCCATAGTGAAATGTTTCTCATCAATTAGGCGAATTAAAAATATTTAATTGCATATGTATTTTTATTCTATTACTTCAGCACAAATAATAACAATAACATAATCATTATTACTCGTGTGTGTGATGTATCCAAACACCCAACGCACACAATGCTTATATCATACCTAGGGTAAAACTCATATTCCAAACCTAATAGTGATCTCATATTTCTCATAAAATACACCGTTTACAACATATTCCATTATTTTCAGAAAAATATATAATGAAATGTTAAATAAATCATTCTAGCATAAGATTTGACCAAACGTATGATATGAAAAAAAAATGTTATATCACGCCTAGGGAAAACCTCACAGCCTGTACCTAACGGAGGTCTTAGATTTTTCATATGAGACACAATTTGGGATATATTTTGTTATTTTGGAAAAATAGAACTCATTTATAATATAATATATTTAATATTTTTATTAAATCAATATCAAGGCTCTATGGGCCTCAAAATTCTTCTCTAACTCAGAAAATCACTCTGAAAATATTTCATCAAATATTCTAAAGTGGTAACAACATTTTCTCCCTTATATAAATCCTTTAAAACATTTATTAAGTGTTTTTTATTTAAAATTTACATTTTTCACATAAAAATATTCATAAATTATTAAAAAATTGGGTTTTATTATCCTTAAAACTTTTAGGATATTATAAGAAATATATAAAAACATATAATTAGTACATTATAATATTATATAGATAAAGTGAGGTAGAGAGAGAGATAGAATAACCTAAAAAAAAGTGGGTGCTCCTTACCTTAGGTCCCGAATTTCTTGGTACGTGCATCTAACTTCCTAAATAATCATGCTATGTTTATTAAATACTTGATTTGAAACCTTTTTCATTTATATTCCATTTATTATTACTCTTTTATATTATTGTATAATCATTTTATTGAGATATCATATCTATATTTATTGTCTCGAGGTCATTTGTGTCATGGCTCCAAGGTTGAAATATTTTATAGATAATTATGAAATTTCTTATGAAATTCTTCCATACCTATAGAAGTGTAATTATTTAATTTCAATTTCATTATAGGATTTTAAATGGTTCCAAATATCAATAGTTGTTCCTATATAGGTATGGTCTATTGAGTATAAATGTTATCGTTATACGATTAGTTCATTTATGTGGTTTTTCCAAACATGACATGATTATTTGGTTCTATTTTAATTTATAACCATTTATCTAGTCCAGAATATAAAGACAAATAAAATATAAAAATTTAAATCATTTTTAACCATAATATGTTTATTTAAATTAGCTATGAAGGCAGTGGTGAAAAATAAAATATGTTGTTTATGGAGGGGGTGAACTAACAATAATATAAACAACATTTTAATTTTAGAATAATATAAGGGGAGTTTAGATAATGTATATTAAATTAACATAATAAATTTTTTTGTATATTTATGATACTGATGCCAATATTTCAAATTTTATGGAATATATTTATAGGAGATAAAAGAAGAAAATAGAAAAAGATCGTGGTTAAGAATAATACAACTTCTTTGGATGACCTCTCTTATACTACATCATAAGAAACCTTTGATTAGTCTTTTGGTGAGACCGAAACCTTTACCATGTGGGATAGAGTATTAATGAGTGATTTGGGAAGATTTTGGGTGATAAAAGAGGTTTAGAATTTGTGCATAAATGAGGTGGTGGAGGGTGGTATTTATAGGGGAGGAGAGGGGTGTCTTAGAATAAAATATTATATCATCAAATAGTAACTCCAAAAGTGATTCAGTGGTAAGTGAATCTATATTAATTATGCTAATATAATATTCATTTTACTTCTAAAAACATAAAAAATTAATTAATATGTACTATTACAAAATACGGTACTTATGCGGTATTTTTAATATTCACTAAAAAATCAATTTTTTTAGAATAATACCAAAAAATCACCCTATGTTAATATTAAAATGATAATTCCAAATATTAAATTCATTTATTAAAAATAATTTTATAAATTTGAGAAATTTAATTTTTAAATAAAATCCTTATGAATTGAAAAATACTAATTTTTACAACATTACTGATTTATCAATCCTTGAAAAATTACTTATGGATTCATAAAGTTATATTATTATTTATATAAAAATATATATGGTTTCTTGAAAAAAATTATGAAATTAAATTTAAATTCATCATAAAAGTGTATTTTAATAAAATTTATATATTTTACCAAAAATATAATTTTAATTTTTTTGTGTTGAAAATTTATTTTTCCTTGTTTAAAAATTTTATTTAATATAAGTTTTCATTATTTTTATTTATTAAGATTCCCAAATATGATTTTACTATTTATACCTAAAAATAACATATTTTATCATTATCTAATGTCAACCTCTTGACTATAAATATAGAATCAATCCATTTACGCATAAAAATGTGGTATTAGAGTAAACACCATTTCATTTTTAAAAGATTTAAATTGTAATACTTCATTATTGTAGATACATAAACCCTTATAAACCATCATAATTATTTAGATTAAGGTGTTCAATGGTGGAACTTTCATGGGATGGTCCATCCAATATTGATCTAGTGGTGATTTCCACTAACTTGAACTTATTCCATAGAGGATTCCAGTCAAGCCTCACTTATTGAAGTTATGTATGGGATTGCTCAAGTGAAAACCTTGAAGATGTTAAATCTCTCACAAGCTCAGATAAATGATCTTTATAAGGAATTATCCTACTAGTTGAGGTCATCATTTCTCCCTTTTTCATCAATTTCCTCTTATCATTACCCTTAATGTACATATTTCTAGTTATCATTTTATAATGGTTATATTAATGATGATTATAATTCCCAACATTAATAATTACTAATGGTCATATTATGGATATATTTTTTCTATAATGTTCCAATAAAATGTTTTTGGTATTTTATTGTGTTTTTATATCACTAAGATAACATATATATATTCAAAATGAAAATTCCATTTATAAAAGCCTGATTTATTACATTCCTCCCCCATTAGGAAATTTTGTCCTCAAAATTTAAACCTATTTACTTTGTTAAGAAGAGATGAGGGTGATTCTCCTCCATTACATCCTTAGATTACCATGTTCCATCTTCATACTTATGGTTCTTCCAAAGTACTTTAACTAGGTGAGATTCCTTTTTGCGTATAACTTTGTCTCTATAGTCAAAGATCTTAACTAGTTTCTCCTCATTAGAGAGGTCGTGTTTGAGTTGTACCACCTCTAGATTTATTACATGTGAGGGATTAGGTGTGTATTTACTTAGGAGAGATACATGGAACGCATCATAAACTTAATCCAAGTTTGGTGGATGTTCTAGATGATAATCCACATCTCCTATGAGATTAAGGGTCTTAAAGGGGCTAATATACCCAAAGTTGAGCTTTCCCTTCTTTCCAAACCTCATAACTCTCTTTCTAGGAGATATTTGAAGGAAAACCTTATCTCTAAATTCAAACTCTAGATCTCATCAATTATTTTCAATATATAACTTTTATCAACTTTGAGTAGCTTAAATGTATATATATTAGGTTTTTGGGGGTACAATTACATTTAAACACACACACACACCTCACACACAGGCTGGAAAGGTAGGTCATAGTCCCTCAAAGGGATATCCCACCCATCAAGCCTTATTTATTCAGCACATAGACCATAGGCCTAGTGGGCATGAAGCCCATTACATGGCCCGTAGGCCTAGTGGACATGAAATCTCATTACATGGCCCTAAAGGCCCAAATTTTTTACCCAAAGGCCCTTCGATGAATAGTGAGGCAACAGTATCCGAGCTGCTATAGTGTCTGTTACAGTGTTTCCATCACTACATTGCCTGCTACAGTACCTGCCACTACTGCAGTACTACTGGTCTACAGTTCCACCTCCACTATAGTACACTATAGTGCTTCAACAATAACCTATTTCCAATGGGTTTTGAACCCCCATTTTTGATGTAGTATTACAGCATGCTTACCACTAAGACAAGCCTCAACTACAAAAGTAGCTTTAATCTATTTTTTAATGGCTTAAAACTTATCTGTTATCTCTTATACAAGTTCGGCTCTAAGTAGATTTAGTTCAACAACTTCATCCCTATATTTAGGAGTTCTATATCTCCACCCATATATATATTCATATGGGGACATCTAAATACTTGATTGAAAATTATTATTATATGATAACTCAACCAATGGAATATGTTGATCACATCCCCTTTAAAGTACATTAATCAATATCTGAAAATTTATTTCAATTTTTTAATTATCCTTTATTATTTTCCAAAAATTTGGGGATGATATTCTATATTGAAGTTCAACTTAGTATTCATGGAATATTGAGGAATCATCAAAAATATATAGGTGAACCTTAGATCTTGATTGGATATAATTGAAAGTGGTGCACAATGTAGCCTCACCACTTCTTTGTGTATATCTTAGCAAGTTAATCGAGTGATTAATCTTCCTAAATAGTTATAAAGTAGGATGTATTGGTGAGTTAATCAACTATAACCCATATTGAATTATTTATTTTACATTTCATTATGAGATTAATAAAAAGTCCATGGTAATTTTCTCCCATTTAAATGTCAGTATAGGTAATGGATGTATCATCCCTTTGGAATTTGTATTCTGCTAATATACCAAACACTAAAAGGTGTACTTGACAATCTCATTCTTCATGTTGTCTATCTAGAAGTGTTCTTGAAGATCTTGGTACATCTTGGTAATTCCAGGATGGATGGGAAAAGATGAGCTATGTGCATCATCTAATGTGTCTTTCTTTACCTTAAGTGATAATGGAACACGTATTATAATTCCAAAATAAACGAATCTATCTTTATCAATGTTAAATTTAGAATTTATCCTTTCCTTAGTTACTCTAACCATATTTTAAAGATTCAAATCATTACTTTATATCTCCTTGATCTTCTCATAGATGGATGGTTAGTCCATAATTTGAGAAAGATAGGATTTCTTCCTAAACATTATGATTTATTGATATATCCTTTGCATATCCATAAAGATTATTTCTTATTCCTCATCATGGATAGAGTATCATTTTCATTTTTACAAAGTGCATCGGCTACCTTGTTTTCTTTTCTCATATTATAGTGAGTCAAGCAATCATAGTCCTTGATTAACTCTTACCATCTTTATTAATGTATATTTATGTCCTTATTTGTGAATATATACTTTAAACTTATATTATTAGTGTATATGTTACACTTATCTCCATAGAGGTAGTTCCTCTAAATATTCAATGCAAGGATCAAAGTTGCTAAATCTAGATCACACATCAGGTATTTCCGATCATGGATCATCAATTATCATGATAAATAGGAAATAAATTTTTTATTTTTCATAAGTATGAAACTCAAGCCTTTATTTAAATCATTGTTTTATATCATAGATCATTCTCCACTTAAGGGGGGAATGAGTAAATGTGCAATGAGTAGCCTCTTATTGAGCTCCTTAAATCTCTCCACACAATTTTCTAACTAGACAAATTTTACCCCTTTCCATGATAAAAAATTATCAGGAAGGAAAATCATGAGAAGTTTCAGAAAAACCATCGGTAGCACCCAACTGATCCAAAAAAATACAGATCTTCATGAAACTTGTGGGTATCTTCCATTTCACAATCACCTTTGAATTTGAAGGATACACAAAGATTATATAGCATTTGATCACATGTCCCAATAATGTGACTTTCTGCATACAAAAAGTCACACTTTCTAAATATAGCATACAACTTATCCTTAATATTTTTAGCAGAATCCTCATATTCTCTTCATGTTACACCTTAATCTTGTATTAAATGAAAATTTCACCAATAATGACCACTAAAAATTTATCGAAGTAGGCTCTAAACACCATATTCTAAAGTACATGAAGATTACATGGTAAATTGTAAGTATAAATGGCATCACTATGAACTCATAGTGTCCATATCTCATATGAAAGGTTTTTTTTTAGATATATTTTCTCTTCACCTTTAGTTGATGATATCCAGAAATAAGATCCACTTTTTATGAGTATTGAGATCCTCAAATTTTATTGAATGGGTCATCAATCATTGCAAATGGATACTTATTATTTATAGTGATCTTGTTGAGTTATTGGTAATTAATGCACAAACACATGGATTTGTCCTTCTTCTTGAAAAAGAGAACTATTTTCATCCTTAGTTGATGTGCTATGGCATATAAACTATTTATATAAATTCTATTTCATTCACTTATCTAACTCCTCTAGTTTTATCCTTAAGTGCATCCACAAGACCCAGGTTCAAAACCAGATGGAGGCATATTTATGGTACTGTAGTGGTACTATAGCAAGGACTGTAGCAGTATTGTACATTGTGTGGTACTATAGCAGGTATTGTAGCAGTACTGTAGCAGGTACTGTTCGGTACTGTAGTAGTTGGAACTATTCATCTTAGGCCATCGGTTTGGGATTTGAGTCCTTAAGGCCTTCGGGCCACCCAAGCCTTTGGGCCACCCAGGACTTCGGGCTACCCAGGCCTTCGGGCCACCTAGACCTTCGAGTATGTTGGGATTTCGGGCCACCTTTAAGGCCTTCAAGCCACCTCAAGGCCTTCAGGCCACATACAGTTTCCCCATACAAACTCTATAAAAAAGGAGCATCCCCAGAGGAGGATTCAGAGTAGGCACACTCACCAGAGCAGAACCAATGGATTTAGAAGAATGAGAGGGTATGGCTACACCGTCAGGACCATCCTATGCTTGCACGAGAAGCTTAGTCAGACGGCCATGCGAAGGTGGAGAGATACTATCACGATATAGATGCTAGGGAGGAGAAGTTCCTTATATTTATAGTCTAGTTGAATTCCCTAAGACCTTAGGGTCATGTAATGTCTCTTAAGCCTATGTTCCATGTAATCACTAAGCCTACGGGCCTTATAAGGGTTCCCCATCATCCCTTGAAAGGGGGTTATCAAAAATCAATAAAAATGAAGGCCTTCAGGCCATTCGGGCTAACTCCTCTAGTTTTATCAAGGCCAGCCTATAGGGTTTCTTAAATATAAGAGTGCCTCTATATATGAGTTATATTGATAACTCTACCTCATGTTCTGGAGGAAGGATATGCAATTTATTAGAAAATCCATCATTATATTCCCTCAAAATGGTAATATCAACTTGGTTAATGCTTTCTTTTGACTCAACCATTTGATCAAGATATTATTATTTATTTGGTATCAAAACCAACACCATTTAGGTAATTTCATAAGGAGATTATTGATCTTACTTTCTTTTAATAGGATAATGTGATGGTTCAGGATGTGGAAAGAGATTTATTTTTCCCACAAGATGATGTGAGGTCTATATAATGATAGTAAATCTAAGACTATTATAGTATCAAATTCCCCTAAAGTAAGGACTATGTGATTCATTGGAAGAATATTCTCACAAATACTCACTAGGTAAGAGTCCAACACGTATGCTACAATGAGTATACCTTTGTGAGTTTTTATAGATACTCTACTTCAAGGTATTAGGGAGGGGATTAAATAGTTTAGAAAACATACAGGATATAAAATAATGCATAGAAACTAAATCAAATAAAACACCTTAAATTCTTGAGTGAATAGTAAGTGTACCTTGTATGACTTCATTTTCTTACTCCACCTCATCGATGGTGATAGTGTAAGTTTTCCCTTACTCCATTAGCTTATGTAGTTACTGACATTGATTCCCCTCAAAGACCCTTGGTTTGGAACACTAGCTTTTATGGTTCCTTTTCTATTTGAAATTGAATAATTAAATAATGTGTGGTGCATTGGGTTGTTATTTCCTTTCCTCCATCATATTGAACATATTTTTCATGAATTTACGACATTTATGATCTTGATTTCTTTAATGTTAGTTGTTCACTAAAATATGCATGCATATAATGCATTTACATTGAATACATGTGTATGATACTTGTAATATATATTTATATATTTCATATATTACACATGAATATGATTCATTTGTGTATATGATTCTGGAAGAGTACATGCATTTGATGCTTGTACTCATGTAGAGAGTAGCATATAATATACATGTATATAGGAAATGAAAACTAAAAATGAAGGATTACTGCATGTGCATTTCCCACATGAGGACATACCCACCTCATATTATTTTGATCCATATTAAAATATTTTTATGATTATTATTGAACAATTTTAATACACTCATCATGAGGGATAAATCATATGTATTATTTGATAATACCTGATGGTAGAATATTTGTTCTTCATTCATGAAGGATGACTCATGAATTTCCTATAAAATATAAGTATTTATATTTAATGAGGTGGTGTATTATCATTTTCATACTATTAAAAATATGATCACTAGTTTCAAGAAAAATTCTTGAAACCATTTTTCTTTCCAAGCTTCATTCATCTCTCCAATGAAGGCATTAGCACCCCTTTGAGAGCATCGAGTGTCCTCCAATTGAGATAAATATCTAGTGTCCAGTGTATCCCCCTTGGAGGTTGTAAGCCTTGATCCAATTCTCCTTATGATCTTCTTCAATCCAACTCCCTGTATATAGAAATAAGGATTTTTCACCACCACATAATCAGATATGCACTATTTTTTGTGTTTTTTATTTCTTTTAAACATTACTTATATTAGAGATAGATCAACATGTATTTGGTTTTACTTACACTATAAAAGGATCATATTATTATATAACACCCATAACCTATCTCCCATAATTTAATAATTTCCTCAATCCTTTGAGTCAATTCTTATGGTTCTTCTTTCCACAACTTTAACATGTGTGTGGTTGGATCTTCTTACCTCTATAAGATTTATCCACTAATCCTAAAAAATTAAATTAAATTATATACTTCTTATATATTTCCCCTTATGACCAATTAGAATCATTAATCTCCATATCAACTTTAATAGAACATCATATTATTTCTTCATATTTTTTAAAATCACCACTAGTAGAAAAATATGATTCGACATCAAAATTTTAACTTCAGTTTTTCTAAAACTGATGTCACAATGAACCTAGAGGTACTTTTAACATAGGCTTATATAAAACTTGCATTAAACCTCTTATGTATATATCTTTGATTTAATTGTTTACTAAAAATTGACATTATTTTTTTTAATTAACATATGATATTAGTTTTTTAGTAAAACCGGTATCAAAAGTTTTTTTACTTTTAGCGTCATATTTTATGAAAAATGATGTTCAAACTTTATTTTTATTTTACACATTATTATAAATGAAAAACAACATAAAAATAATTTAAAAATACATATATTCATGAGTTTACCCACATTAATTCATCAATATTTTTTAGAAACCCTAATAGGTACGACGTGCGACTCTTGACACCACTTTATCAGCCTCAATATTCTTATTTTGATCTATTTTTTTACTTCATTTTCATCATTCTTCTTCTCTATTGCATCCTCCCACATCATCCTTTTCTTGGTTCATCCTACCAATCTCTGTTTAATTTATCTTGTTGGAGTTTCATCATAGTTGGATTTTATCTCTATGTTAAGTCATATTATTTCATTGCATGCAATCTGAAAATTGATCATCATTTTGGATCTATTTATTGAAATTTTGTATCCTCAATATCTATATTTTGTAAGTAGAATTTTTTATTTTTTATTTTAGAATATTTATTTACTCTTTTTTAGTTTTAAATTGTATTTCTTTATATATTTATTTTACATATACAAATTTTTTAATTATATATTATTGTGGTTATAATAAATTGAAGATTATAAATGTCTTTATGATTATAAATTATTTTTTATTGTGATATAATTTCTTTATAATTGTAATTTTTTATATTTATAATTTTTTATATTTAGAAATTTTATTTATTTTTTATTTTTTTAGATTTATCCTTATTGATAATTATATAATGAAGGATAGATATTTTAATATTGAGTTGGATGTTTTTATATTAGGGATTGGTAAATCATCTTTATAATAGATATTTAGATAATGATTAATATATATTTTAAGATTAAGTTAGATGTTTTGATATTAGAGATTGGAATATCATCTTTATAACTAAGATAATTTTTTTATCTTTCATTTTAATTTCATAAAATCATCTAAGTTAGGTGTATCTAAACATTTATTATTATTTTGTATATATATTTTTTTGATTAAATAGTTATCAATAAAAGGTTAATTGATTGTTTTGTTTATATGTTTTCATTTTTTAAATTTATCTATTTATATATATTTTTAAATTTTTATATTTTTTAATATATTCACATTTTATATTGTGATCTTAGGTAATTAATGGATAGTAATTGGGTAAATGTAAGAAGAACCACCTATGAGTATAAAAAAGTATTTGATGATTTCATGGAAATTTTTAAATAAAATCTTGAAAATAATGATCTAATTTTTTACCCATGCTTGAAGTGTTTGAATATGAGAAGGATAAATTCTAGAGAAATCAAAGACCATTTCATTAGCTATAATTTTAATCATAATGATACACATTGTATTTTTCATGGTGAAATAAAAAAATCAACATCTAATGTTGATGAAGATATTCAATATGAGACATAGAATCATATTGAATAATTAATTCATGATATAGGCATTGAAACCATTGAAAAAATAGTAATTATTGAATGATTGTATATAGATACTAAGAAACCACTATTATCAGGTTACAATAAATTTAAAGTGTTATCATCAGTGATAATGTTAGTTAACTTGAAAGAAAGAAATGTGTGTAGTGATAAAATTTTCACTAAATTTATTGAACTTTTAAAAGAGCTAATTCCAAAAACCAATGGGATTCCAGATTCCAATTATGATGAAAAGAAGATATTTTTTCCAATGGTATTGGGATATAAAATTATACATAATCCCCCCCCCCCAAATTAATGTGTTTTTTATATAAAAGAATATGAATATTTATTATAATGTCCTAAATATGTGACATCATGTAATAATATGGATGGAAAATTCAACTCTGATTCATTCTCAAGTACAGGAATCAAAACTCCCACTAAATAAATTTGGTATCTTCAAATAATTACTTATTTAAATTATCTATTTTCAAATTCATATGATGTAAATAGGTTAAGATGACATACAGATGAGTGCATATCTGATGATAACTTACATCACCCTTCTGATTCACCACAGTGGAATAGATTTGATAAAAAAGTTCCATATTTTGGAAGTAAAGATAAAAATATCATATAGCACTATGAACAGATAGAATGAATCCATATCAGAACCTCAGTGTCCAACATAGTACATGGCCTGTTATGTTGGTAATTTATAACTTATCCCCATAGATATGTATAAACAAAAAATATTGTATAATTAACTTGATGATTTATAGACCAAAACAGCTAGGAAATGATATCGATTTAAAATTTATATAGGAGACAGCTGTTACAATTTTGTATATATAAAAGAAAGAATATTTCATTTCTCATGTTATGACAATTTTCACTATAAACGACTTTCCTTCTTATAGAAACTTATCTGGATATAGTATTAAGGGATATAAATCTTCTCTAATTTGTGAATAAGAGACTTCATATTATCAATTGCAGATAATAAAAATGATAGTGTGAATAGGACATCGAATATTTTTTGTAAATAGGTCATTATTATTGAATATTTAAAAAGAAAATTAATGGTTTGCAAGAATATAATCCCCCCCCCCATAACCATTGTCAGCTAAAGAATATTAAAAAATGTAAAAAAATATTGATTTCACATTTGGAATGAAAGGAAGTTACCATCATCAAAAAAATACCTATAAGAAATTGTCTATCTTTTTTGTGCTACCTTATTAGAGATTTTTAGAGATAAAACATAACATTGAAATTTTTAATGTTGAGATGTGATAATTTGATTGGAAATTTTTTAGGCATAAAGGAAAAAAATATGGATTGCATGAAATATTGGATTTAATATCTATGGGAATACATTTGGAGTAAGATCCCACTATGAAAGGAAACAAAACATATTTACCTTTATCTTTTCTCGCATTATGAAAAAGTGATAAGATATATTTCTATCAATTTATGCATCGTATTAAAGTACCTAGTGAATATTATTCAGATGTGAATAATTTAGTGACATTTATAGATTTGAAATTAATAGGCATGAAATATCATGACTATCATTTATTGATGAAAAAACTACAACAAGTCACACTAAATGGTATATTTTTTATACTTATCTAAAATTATATCATCAGGTTATATAACTTTTTCAAATCCATTTTTAGTAAATTCATTAATCTAAATTTTCTAGATATGTTGTAGAATGAATCTACCCTCATACATTTTCAATTATAAATGTATTTCCCACCAATGTTTTTTGCTATAATGGTTCATCAAGTGATTCATTTGGTGTGATATATAAGAATATAAAATCCAACTTATTTACGATTGATGTATCCTTTTGAAATATTTATGAAAATTTTGATGGGATGTATTAAAAATATTCATCAACTTGGGGCCTCTATTGTTAGAAAATATATGTTGGAAAAGGTTATTGAGTTTTTTACTAATTATTTATATGAAGTGGAGCACATTGGTCTCCCTAAATCTTGACATTTTATAGTTTATAGTGAAGATAGAGGAATTCATGGATTAAAGGTAATGTTAATTCCATGTGATAAAGTGATGAAGGAAAATTTATACATTTTGAACAACACATATGAGGTTAAATAATATATATCATCTCATATTATTGGATTGAAGGTTTGATATCTGTAAAAAATGAAAAGTGGTTAATAATTGAGCATAAAAACAAATTTTTTTATGGTTTAAATAGAAATTCAACACTAATTTATCTGTATGAGAAACATTGAAATGATTAGCAAAGAGATAAAATATTAATATGATCACATTGTATATTTTTGATATTAATGGTTACACATTTTACAGATCAAATCAAGATGATAAGAGTATCGTTAAAAATAATGGGGTATTGTTCATCACTGAAGAAATTCATTTTTTGAGTGAAAAAGATAAATGAAATTTTTTTGCATCAATGAAAAATTTTAGAGTCGTTGAGGATATATAGAAAATTGATTATACTAAATTTTAAGTAATAGTGTTTAACTTTAACTGGTTTGATAGTAATAGTGGTGAAAAACATGATGATTATGGGTTTACACTTGTTGATTTGAAAAGATTTAGTTACAAAGAGGAACTATTTATCATGGTGACACATGCAAAGTAGATATTTTATGTTACTGACTCATCGAATGATCATTGTTATATTGTTTTTCAAGGGAAAAATAATTAATTTGGGTGATTATTATGATTATTATGTTATATATTTATATTAGTTTTTTCATCTGTTATGTGATTTTTTTCATGATAATAATGACTATAATATGGACATAGTCTATTTTATACGAAACGATCATGTTGATGGGATATATAAAAACACTAAGTTTCTCTCCTAATTATTCTGGTAAATATTTATATATATTTTTGAAATTTACACATATAAAACTCTATTTTTAAAATATAGATGTTTAAATCTATATATATTGATCATTTATATGGTTTTTGTGTTAAATTTTATATTCAACAATTCCAGTAAAATATTTTTTGATTGAAAAACATAACAGCATTATGTTTTGGTTAAATTTATACATATAAAAACACTTTTTTAACTATGATATTTAAATTTATAAATTTTGATAATTTATATCATTTTTTAATTAATTTTTATATTTAATAGTTTAGGTTACATATTTTTTTTGTTATCAATCATGACATCATTATTTTTTCATGAAACTTTCATGTGTCTTGACACTATTTTTGTACTTGGATATTTTTGTATTTATTTTTTTTAGATATTAAATTTTCTAATAATATAAAGGTACACATAATATCATTATATTTGTCTATTTAAATGATAGACACATAGGTATAAGAACATTTACCAAGATATGTGTATGTTTTTTTCATATTAATAAATATTTAATTATTTAATTATTTAATTAAAGTAAACTTTTATTTTGTTAAAATTATTTTCAAGATTATTAATGATCCTCCTATGATATATTCTTCTTCTTCTTCTACATAGAACATGATTTTTAGAGTTGGGAGAAATGGGATTTCACATTTACTGAAACATTCACTTGCTCATGGAGAGAAGAGGATACATATTAAATTTGATGATGATGATAACATGATTGGACCAAGTGCAACAAAAATTAGAAGTTATATCATCATACACAGCTATTGGAGGATTAACATTTAATATCCTGATTAGAAGTTCATTGATAAAATGATAAAATAGTGGTTGTGGGAGTCTTTAACGACAAAATATCACAATCGATTTATTTTTATCCCATTATTTAAATATTATATATTTTATATGACTGATATTTAATGTATTCAATTATAAAGGACATTAAACTTTAAATAAATGAAAGAAATTAAGAAAAGGTGTATCTCTTTAGTAGTATTTTGATAGAGATATTTTAAAATAAAATTTAAAAAAATTATGTTTTTTAGAATTTTTAAAATGAAAACTTGTGCCTCAAGTATTGATTTTTAGATGCATAAACATGGAACAAATATGTTTCCAACTTCCATGATGAAGGATTAATGGTATGATAATTATTCAATATTGTAAAAAAATTGTATATTACCTTATTACTTATTTGTTTATTTTTATATAACAGGCCTCTAGGAGATCTCACCAAAATATCCAGTTGTAGAATGTATTCCCCTATAATTTATCACTTAGTGGGTATCATTTAATAGGGAAAATGATTGAAAAAAAGTTTGATGAATTAAAAGATAAATATAGTTATAGCTCAGATGGATGAAGTCCATTTCAATCTATCATATCCCACCAAACCCCCTTACCTTGAATAATGGAAAAGGGTGATAATGATAAAAAATGAAAGGTTTCTTAGAGATCAATTTAAATAAGTTTCTAAAAAAATTATATGAAATTAGTTTTTTATTTTTCTTGAATGTTAGTATTTTTTTAAATTAATAACACTAATATACCATTTTAATATATCATTTCAAAATAAACTTTAGAAGAAGGAGAAATAGGGTACTTTTATCCCTAAGTGAAGGGTGGATATTTTAGATAATTCTTTAGGAAATCTAGAACACCCCGATCGTGTAAGAGGATGTGACCCGGGTGTCAGTATCAATCGATTTTTTGGTTGTCTAAGTACAAAATCGAGGGATGCATAAATGGATTTCTTAAAATATGAGATAGAATTCCTAAAGTAGTTTATGAGTGATCAAAATAAATCAGTTATGTGGGATATGTTTAAACAAATGATGTGATAATCCTATCATATGCAACTTGCCTACTCAAATACTTCACCTCCTCATTCGAAACCATCCTTATACTTTGAGTTTTATATTGGGGATCCCCTTGCACATATTATAGAATATGGAGTAGTACATATTTTGGGGGATTATGTATATCACTATCCTATATAGATGGGTCAAGTAAGAATAATTATAGATGATATTATTGATCCAAATACTCTAGTGTCATTGCCTATAGAGGAGGTTACCTGAGTCAGAGATTGTATAGGTTATTTTTTACATTGGCCAGATAGCCTTCTTCATCACCTAATATACAAGGTATGTATTTATTTTTAAATATTATTTACTTTTGATTGAAAATAACTTATAATTTTTCTTTATATTAAATTTATATAAGAGTATCTAAAATCAAAATAATTAGTACAAAAGAAACACAAGGTTCAATAAGTAACACCTTTGGATACTTCAAAGATTTATAATGGGCTAAAAATAATTTCCTATATTTCTTCTTTCTTAGAGGATTTTTATGAGTTATTGATGATTTATAATATATATGTAAATGTATATATATTAAAAATATTAAGAAAATTGCAAGTATATTTTTAATTTTGATCAGATCACCGTACCTATGTTGCAGTTTTTTCCATGAAATTAAATTTTATTTTTATTTTATCTTTCTTTAAATAAATATAACTTGAAGTGACTTAATTTACTATTTATTTCATTATGAAACTCAATGTTCTTTGCATTCAAAATGAGAGAATAGATGTTTTTATCTTTCTGGATCCAAAACACTTTTCAATGGATTTTCTATATCTGAATGATGATTCATGAGTTACAAATATGTAAAATATTAGAAAATATGGATATTATGTGTTTATTTTTTCCATTCCTTGATGGTTAATAAGACTAATATAATTTTGAACAAATATACATAATAATTTCATTAATTTTTAATTTTTTATATTATATTGGTCATTAGATGTTAGGTATATTCTTCTCACATGAATGAATGATATATTAACTTTTCTATTTATTAGGTGAAGTTCAGGAAACATTCAGAAAATTGTTAAGTTTTATTATTTTTTATACTTTCATTAATATTAAATTCTTATTATATATGTTTTTTTAATTAATATATGAAAATAAAATTAATGAGAAAATTTTAATGATGATCACTTTTTGATAGATAAGAAAAATAAAATTAAATGTATAAAAATATTGGAAAAATTATATTAAATTATATTTTTTTGTATTATATATATATTGGTTTTTATTTTCAAGTTAATATTTCATAACTGTAGCATCTTCATGAAAAATAAAATATGAAATTTAGTTTTTATATTCTAAGACTCATGTTTGAGACCATCACAATGATAATGATGACTAAATTTAATATGGTTAGTTCTATTATGAATTTTAGGTTTTATATAAAAATATTATATTTTTTTAATCTTATAACATTCATTGTAATTATAGGTTTTCGATGATGATGTGTCGTATATGGATGAAAACCTTACCCACCTTAAAAATTTATTTTCAAACTATTTTTTAGGTATGGTTAATTTGTAGATTGAGAATTATCTATATATCTGTTTTAATTATAGTTTAAATAATGAGTATTTGGAAAAATATTGACGGTTTATTCTTTTCTTTGTACTTGAAAAAAAATTTCAAACTATTGATCCATTTATTTATTATTATTTAAAAAAACAGAACTTTCCATGTTAGTTTATATCAAAACTGACATAGAATGTGAAAAACATTAGCTTTTAACATCAGTTTTTATCCAAAACCAACATTGAAAACATTATTACACATCAATTTTTCTATAAAAACTACATGGAAATTTTTTTTCATACCATTCCATGTTATTTTTGAGGTAAAACTGATGTGAAAAATGAAAAAAAAACAATTTTTTAAGGCTTTCCACATCAGTTTTTTGATATAAACCTCCATGAAAAGCCTCTTTAGATGTTTTTTTAAATCACATGGAAAGTTCACTTGAATTCACTTTTTTTAAGATTCAACGTTGGTTTTCAAAAAACCAATGTTGGAACTATTATTCTTAACATCACCTGTATCAACATCGATTAAAACCTGGTGTTAAATTTTTTTAAAAATGATGTGAAAATATTTTTTCTCACTATTGCATGAATCGCCAATTATTTTTAAAGAAAAAAAATTAGACCACTAAATAAGTGGTCATCTATACTTTTGGATTCAATAAAAAGATGGAGGTGTATCATGAAATCCTGGTATAGTTTTCCTGATATGACCCAATTGATTCACCCTCCTTTTGTTTCTCTCTATACATTTTAATTTGGAGTGTGTGAGGAAAATATTTATTAAAAAAATATTTTTCTTGAATCCCTCTTACACAATTGATTTTTTTTCCTCCTTAATCTTTTTATTATTGATATGTTCCCAATACCAATTGGATTCTCCCCCTAAGATATAGATGAACAATATGAATTTATCTTGCTCAAATCATTAGAGGAAAAAGAATATCATCTCAATGGAATTAATCAATTGTTTCATGATTAGGGGATAAGAAGATCCAATAAAAGTGGGAGGAATTTGTTACATAAAGGACTCAACTATAACTTGATCTCTCGTAAGATAAGGAGGGTGATCTACACAATTCAAGTTGTTATTCATAATATGAGTCAGTTGAGAAATTACCTCTATGAAGTTATTGACTCCCACTCCCATCATATTATGAATTTCATTAGTGAAAACATTATATTTCCCATTGCATATACATGATTATTCCTATTTCCATCAATTTTCTAAAATAAAGTAAATTTATGGATGAGAATACTTAAATTAATAAAAGTATAAAAGGTAAACTTTGAACATAGAAGAAAGAACTCATAATTAACATGTATACTCAAACTTATAAATTTATAGGTTTAAATATTATTTATCCATAGTCATTTTCTTATTAGGATATCTCACCTAACTAGTTATATATTATATTATTAAACATATTCAATTCTTCATAATAGATCATAAATATCATGTGAATTAGCCAAAGCATATCCCTTGAGAGTGTCTAACCAGGGGTTCGGTTAGGCCAACTTTGTGTGCACTTAGTGAAGATTGATTTAATACCCAACCAACCTTTTTTAGGGTTATTACGACTAGGTGAATTTATATAAGATCCTATATCCACTTATTAGTATCCAGAAATGGATTTCATTTCTAGGAAACCACACACTCTATATTTTACCAAAATTTTAGCATGTTTTCATATATTTAGACTTATCCCTAGGGTTATCACTATTTTTTCTCATCTTAATCCAAAAAAATATCTATAAATTTCTCTGATACCAACTATACTGACCCAAAGTCTCAAACACATTTTATTCCATTTTTTTTAATATAAAGTTCCATAAAACACAAACCAAGGATCTAGAGGTCTAGTTTCATTGGGATATTATAAATATATTAAAACTACTTAAACATAAGATACATCATCTTTTATTTTATATTCATAACATTATTCTAAGTCCTTTTGACCATATAATACTAAATTGGGTACCTTAGGGAAATACATAAATGAAAAGGGTGAGTTATAAATCCTGGTAAGGGAATAATTATATTAAAACATGATGGTGAGGTAATACATGTAATTCAAGTGACATATCATGATATCATAAAGAGAAGTATAAAAATAATGAAATAAAGTAATAGTTTAAAATATATAATAATATCATGTAATTAAATATATATGGGAACAATATAAAACATGACATCATAACATAAGTCAGGGATCACTACTAAGACAACATAACATAGTGTGTTAGGCTAACTATCCATGCACCATATGTGATATCTCATGAGATAAAAAATTTCCCAATGTATTAGGGGATATATAATTATATTCCTTCCCATCAAATTCATCACATGTACATGAATATGTGTACTAGATAAGAAAATTATATACAAGGCATAGTCATAATAAAGCCCATGATAATGAAATGGGTAACATAATCATGTCTCAAAGTATATTCAAAAGATATATCTTAAATATTATCAAGATAATAAGGAATTATATCCTTTTGAATATTTATATTTGATTAAGGAATCATAAATATGAAATATGGTTTTAATGTTATGAATGGTCATAAGAAAATATTGAATAAGTAGGTATAAAAAGGAACCTCATAAGCAATGTTTTAAGAAAAGAAAAAGGGATATTTTTCAAGAAGGTAAGAACATTATGTTATAATTAAAAATATAATTAAACTAGAATGAAATTAAAAAAAATTATTCTTATTTTTAAATCATGAATGTGAAATTAATTTTAAAGGGTGATACACGGAAAATATTAAGGGATAAAAGAGTTCATTTTAATCAGGTTTGATTTAATGAAGAAATTGAAAAGGGAAATTAAAACACGTATAAACCTAGCAAAAAAAGCAATAATAATATAGGTATATATTTAAGGAACATATATAAAAAATTAAAATTATTAAATGTTGATATTAGAGAGATAATAATAGGTAGTGAGAGAAATGGCATAACCTAAAAGAAAAGTTGGTGGTTCAAAAATTCCCTTACATTAGGTCCCAAATTTCTTGGTACTTGTGTATAAATTCATGAATATTTAAATAAAGTATATTAAATACTACTTAGGAACCATTTTCATATATATTCCATAAATTATTATTCTTTTATGTTAGTTTATAAACATTTTATCAAGATATCGTGTCTATATTCACTTTTTGAAGGTCATTCGTATCGCGGTTCTAGGGTTATATCAGCTTGTAGATAATTATGGATGTTATTATGAAATGGTTCCACAAATATATAAGTTTTATGAAATTATGTTTATGTAATTATAGGAATTTAAATGTTTTAAAATATCCATTTTTTTTCTGTATTGGTATGGTTTTTCCATAATAATGTTATCGGTCTATGGTTAATTAATTTAGATGGTTTTTATGACCATGGTTATATTATTATGTATATTTTAAATTTATGAACATTTATCTATTAAATAATATGAAAAAATATTAATATACTAATTTAAATAATTATTTACCATAATATTTTAATTTTAATTAGTCATAAAGGCATAGGTGAAAAATGAAATACATTGTTCTTGGTAATGATGAACTAACCATAATATGAACAGTTTTTTCATTTTAAAATAAGATAAGGGGGTTAAATAATAGATATTCAATTAATATAATAAAATTTTAGTATAATTATGATATTTATCTCATTATTAAAAGTTTTATGTAATATATTTTGATGAGGTAGAAGAAGGAAATATTAAAAAAAATTGGTTAAGAACATTACATCTTTCTTTAGATGTCCTCTCTTAGACTGCCCCTTAAGGACCATTGGATTGGTATTTTGTTCAGAATGGATCATTTAGGTTGTGGGAAATATGGTTAAATAGTGATTTGGGAATATTTTGGGTGATCTAATGGGTTTAGAATGTGTGTAGAAATGAGATGGTGAATGGTGGTATTTATAGGGGAGGAGACGGATGCTTTAGAATAAAATATTATATCTTCAAAAAGTGACTCCACATATAATTAAATAGTAAGTGGAATATGAATATACAGTAATATGGTAAATATAATATTCATATAACTTCTATAAACCATAAAATTCCTTTATATTTAATATTAAAAATATGGTACTTATATAGTATTTGTAGTATTCACTAAAAATTCAGTTTTTTTAGAAAAATACATAAATTACACCCTAGGTTAATTTTTACATGCTGATTCCAAAAATGAAATCAATTTTTTCAAATTAATATTATAAATATAATAAATTTAATTTTAAAATAAATTCCTTATTAACTAAAAAATGTTAATTTTTAGGACATGGTCAATTTTCTAACCCTTTGAAAATTTACTTATGGTTTCATAAAATTATATTATCATTTTTATAAAATAATATTTTATTTATTGAAACTATTTTATGAAATTTTATTTAAATTCATCATAAAAATTTATTTTAATAAAATTTATATATTTTACTAAAAATATAATTTTTTTTCTTTGTGTCAAACAATTATTTTTTCTTATTTAACACTTTTATTAAATATAAGTTCCTTTTATTTCTATTTATTAAGATACCAAAATATTATTTTATTATTTCTACCCAATAATACCAAATTCCACCCTTACCTAATATCAACCACTTGATTCTAAATTTGGAATCAAATACATCTACACATAAAAAATTTGGAGTAAATGTCGTCTAATTTCTAAAAGATTTATGTTTTAATACTTCATTTTCCCTATATACATAACCTCTTACCACACTAGTTTAATCTCTTGGGGTAATGTGTGTAATTGTGGTAATTTAATGGGGCGGTTCATCCAACATTGTTTTGGTGGTGATTTCTACTAACTTGAAGTTGTCCTATAGACAATTCAGCACGAGCCTCACTTATTGAAGTTCTTCTAGGATTTAACAGAGGGAAAACCCCAGCGATGCTACCTCCCACCCAAGTTAAGATACATGAGATTCAAAAGGCCTAATACTACTAGTTGAGGAAATCATTCCTACCTTTTTCATCAATTACATCTTATCATCACCCATAATATAAATTAATTCTAACTGTTATTTTATAATAGCTATATTACCAATGGTCATATTACCTAACAGTCATAATGCCCAATGTTCATATTATGGCCTTATTTATTTTTTAATGTTCCAATAAAAAAATTGTCTTTTATTATGTGTTTTATATCACTAAATATAACACACTCATTTATTTATAATGGAAATTTATTTTATAAACTTTGGGATCATTCCAATAATTACTTATGGTAATTATTTTATTTTTAAATATTTTGTGAAAAATTAATGTTCAGATTCTATTATATGGATTCAAGCATCCAGATTTAAATTTAATTTAAATCTAAATCCACCACACCCCTATTACACTATACTCATATCCTTTAAAAATGTAACTCTATGAAAAGATCAGTAACTTTTCAATCATCCTTCGATTCACAGATAACATCAACCTATGAATTCCTACTTAATGCATCAGCAATGTTGTTCCCTTTTCATGAAGTATATATAATTTAAAAATAAAATAATTGAAGATGTTTTTCTAATATTCCATGTTGAAAATTTTAATCCCACTGATAAAATATATATTTCAGGATTTTAGGATTGGTGTAAACAATAAAATTCTCATTGAACAAATAACATCACCAATTTTTAAGATCATGGATCAAAAAATGTTAGCTCAAAGACATGGGTAGAATACTTTTTCTCATATAATAAAATTTATTAAGAATTTTATTCCACAATATGACACTATTTCATAAACACGAAACCTATTCCCATGCCAAATTCATCATAATAAATCTCACAATGATATCCTTGTTCATCTAAGATAAGAATGGGTGCTAAGGTCAAGCTCTTATTCAACTCTTGAATTGTAGCCTCATGTCTATCATCCCAATAGAACTTCACCCCCTATTTATTCAATTTCATGATTAGTGTAGCTATGTGGGATAATTTTTGAATAAATTGATGATAATAGACATAATGACCCAATAAACATTGAATTTTAAAAGCATTATAGAGTATCTCAAAAGTCATAAGCACCACTACCTTTTTAGGATCCAAAGATATACCAGACTTGAAAGTAGCTTTCCCGTGAAATTTTAATTAATAGAGTCTCTATGACTAGATAAATACTCTTAATTCTTCTCATAAGAACATGAATATATCAATATATCATCAATAAATGTGATCACATAAGAGCCGAGATAAAAGTGAAACATTTGGAACACTGTGAAAATGGATGGAGAATTAGTTACTCTGAATGATATAACTAAAAACTCAAAATTACCATATATGGTTTGGAGATTTGTCTTTGACACATATTTATCTCATGCTATAAAATGGTGATATATTGACTAAAGATCAATTTTAGAAAACCACCAAACCCCCTTTATCCAGTCAAAAAAATCACCAATCCTTGGTAATGGATATAGATTTTTGATAATAGATATAACATCCTATCCCAAACCACTAGATCCAATCCAAAGTGCCACATAACCTCATGCACACCTCCCCTTTCCCCATTTTAATATTTTTTTTAATTCATCATTTATTATTTTTCATCTATCTTATTTATTATTTCATCACTTTATTTATTCATCTCTCCTCTTAAAGCCATGTGCCACCCCATATGACCGCTTACACATTTTCTTTATAAATTCCTCTTTAAAACACATTAAATCATTCATTAAGTATAGCTTAAAATTTATATATATATATATATACACACACACACACACATTATATATATATACACACACACCCGTATATACAAATATACACCTACGCATATATATATATAACCCATATATATACACATTTTATATATATACACACCCACATATACATATATACACTCGCACATACACATATATATACATATATATTTAATCCATATTTATATACACACACATTATATATATATGCACCCACACACACCCATACACACATATATATAACCCATATATATATACATATACGTATTTTAATTTATCACACACAAATATTATTTTCCCAATTTAATAATAAAAATAATAAAAATAAAATTTTATTATTATTAAATATCTTCTATCAATACCATAAAAATATCTATACAAAAAATTTCCATTAAATACTGATAATAATAAAAAAGTTTTTTTGACAACACACAATTGCATTTGTTGAGCACAAGTAATAATATCACCTTTATTATTTTGACCACCCAATATTTTCAGCATAACACAATTATTAATTAAAAATTTATTTTTTTATTTTTTTATTCAAAACAAATAATAATAATACAATTATTATTATTATTTTAGTTGACCAACCAAAAATTCAGATACCGATTAATTTTATCGGTTCAAAAAATCAAAATAATTTGGTAATTTTTTTCACAATCATATATTATTAATTTTAATAAATATCTTAAACCAAAAATTATAACTAACAACATGAGTCACTATAATCTCCCCACTATAATTCTTCTTGTCCTCGAGAAGCACTTCAGATCGTGGAGCCACATTCCCCATTATAAGATTTTCTATTTAAAAATTATTATTTTTCAATATAAAAGAAATCAGTAAATTATAATTTCATTTGAACTCATTGAAACCACCACTTATAAAAATTTATAACAAGATCCAAATTATTTATTAAATCCAACTGACTTTTAGGTATATTCATAATTTAGAAAATAAACTCATAGAGAGATCAAAAAAATGACATGCAAAGAAAGGATCATACAAAACACTTACCGCATATTCAAGTATTAAATCCATATTAGAAACATTTTCACAAGAGTTATAGCTACATATATACACTCAATCATAGAATATAATTAGATCAAATAAATGAATGCAATAATATTTCACCAAAGCACATATGATAATTTCAACAAGCATTTAATTATTTGGGCTCTATCTAATGCAAGAAACATGTATATATTTAATTTGAATTTGTGTACATGTCTATCATGATGCATGAACTCACACAAAAACCTATAAATCATGTTCTTAACCAAAGGTGAATTTAATCAATGGTAACATCAAACAAAAAAACATAAATTTTCACTTTATGGAAACTCAAAGTCCTTATGCAGTACTAATCAGACACTGCCATAGTTCCCTTGCCCAAGTCCAAAACATCTTAACCCATATCTATTCCTATCACAAATATAGAAAAATAAAAAGACAAGTTAGTGAATCATGGTCATATGATACCATTTTGTAACATCCCAGCCCGAACCACAGGGTCCGAGCTGAAGTGCCACATGACCTCATGCACACCTCACCTTTCCCCCTTTTAATATTTTTTTTCAATTAATTGTTTATTATTTTCCATATATATTATGTATTATTTCATCACTTTATTAATTCCCCTCTCCTCTTAAATCCATGTTCCACCCCATAGGACCTCTTGCGTGTTTTCTTTCTAAATTCCCATTTTAAACACATTAAATCATTCATTAAGTATATCTTAAAAGTCAACCATATATATATATATGAATTATATATACATATACACTCTCATCACATATACATATATACACCCACACACACACATATATATATAAATATATATTTAACCCATATATACACACACACACATTATATGTATACACCATTGTGCACGCACACACGCACACACACATATTTAACCCATATATATACATATTTTAATTTATCACACACTAATATTATTTTTCCAATTTAATAATGATAATAATAAGAGTAAAATTATATTATTATTAAATTTCCCTTAATTATACCACCAAAAAAATCTCAATAAAAACTTCCATTAAATACTGATAAATAAATTTTATTAACCACATACAATTTCATTTATTTAGTATAAGTAATAATATCACTATTATTAATTTAACCACCCAATATTTCTACCGTAACACAATTATTAATTACACATGTATATTTCCATTTTTTTCTTTAATATAAAATAATAATAATTCAATTATTATTATTATTTCTAACTGTTGAATTGAAAATTTAGATATTGATTAATATTATCAGTTATAACAAGTAAAATTAATTTGATAAAATTTTTTTGTAATCATATATTATTCCTTTTAATAAATATCTTAAACTTAAAATTAAAACTAATGACATGGGTAATTATAGTAAACTTGTTTATACGTATATAATCAATGCATAACTGCAAACTTTCATCTACCTTCTTAGCAAAAAAAAATAGGATCACCCCAAGGTGACACACTTTTCCTAATAAATTTCTTGGATTCAATATCCTCTAAATTAATATTTAATTATATAATATTAACAATATCCATATGGTGAGGAGACATAGATATTGGATTGGTACCTAGTACCAAGTTTATAAAAAAAATCTACTTCCCTTTCTAAAGGAAATCTAAAAAACATTATGAAACACATCCAGATATTGATTCAAAATGGGTGAAAAAAATAAACTAAAAACCCTTTAACAAGCCCAGGAAACATCCCTAGAATCTAAGAGGTTATTTTCATTAACTGAATCAAGCCCAGGTTTCCTCTAATAGAATGATAATCTCACTCTTTTAAAAAAAACATTACTCATAATAATAGGGAAATAAAGTTCCCTATTTTTTATAGCACTCGATGTGAGTTTGGAAACATTCCAACAAACCCATCCCTATAATCATATAAAACCCATTTATCTCTAGAATAATGAAATCCCAAATATATCCAAATCTAATAATAATAATAACATGATGTGGTAATCCTCTAATGGGATCATATCTTCTTCCCAATATAGTATTCATAGCCAATACTCTAGATAATAGTTCAATATCCAATCCCAAATCAAACACAAAACATGAAAAAATAAATAAACAAATGAGATATTCCTATATAAAATAATACACTAATTAAATTTTTATTGAATATAATTATATTCATGGTAGTCAATGATCCCTCACTAAGATTAGTTGTCACTTTCTCTATAGTAAATAACTAAACTAGTACTTGTCCTAAGATGCTAACCCTAAGTTATCTCACTCCCTTGAGCTATATATCCATGTTGTGTCTATAACTAAGAAACCCACCACTTTTAAGATCAGACCTTCCAAACAACATATGAATATCACTTAACTAAGGTTCAATAACCCATAAATTATATGATAGAGAGGAAACAAAATCTTGAAATATACTATTATTGATCCCCTTATAACAAAACCTTTTAATATATCTCATCGTGCCATAAGAATGACATTCCTTGGGAACACTAAGACATATAGCCTGGGTTTGACCCTTTAAACCACACTATGTCTAGAAGAAAAAGAAAATAATGTCCTCCCTTAGATCACTGATCATTCACTACCTTGATGAAAATCATTAACTTTTCTCTTATAATTCTCTCTCGCTTCACTATCACCCACTAAAGTTATCCTTTCATATTTTAAATTTTTCTCATATATAAGATATTTTTTTACAACTTTTTTAAATGTGAGTAGGAAAAAGAGTCTCACTAATGAATAAATATTTTATTTAAAAGTATACTAAAAACCAAAAGCCTTGAAGAACTCATAATTTCTTAACATTGGAAATAAATGGAGTAGATTTGTAAACTTATCTACAAAATCAAGAATAAAAAAGTAACCATACTTTAACCCCATAAAATCTTAGCCTATATCCAACCTAGAATTCTATATATATATTTTATCCAAGAATAGATCTTGAAATGCATACCAAATCAACCCATTGGTCCTCTTTACCTGTAACGAACCAACCCGAGTCAACCAGACAAGCCACCCAAAATGGTCTACCACATGGTGAGATATATAAAAGAACCACAAGTATCATGTATAACTGAAGAAAAATTAAAGTGCAATTTGAAAGAAAGGAATACATATCCATGAGATATACAAGTCAATCCAAATAGTTCCAAACTAGAAAGATAAAGCAGTATAGACTAAACAAGTCTTCATGTGACCATCTGTCACCGCCAAACCATTCCACTATGAAGAAGACGAATGAAAAGAGAACTCAACATGCTACATGATGTCATTTCCTTTACTTGAGTCTTAAAAAATAAGTCCTACAACTTCCTAAATGAAAAAAGTGGGTTTTGATCATACATGTCAGTTGGATACCACTAAAGAATCAATACAAATTCTAATATCAAGAATTCACAAGTTCTAGCTGTAAAACAAAATCTAGTTTATAAATTATTTTCATAAATGAAATTATTTTTTAAACATTCATTCATATTCCATAAATTCATACCATATTTAAAAAAATACAATAATATTTCAAATATAAAATAAAAGTGGATAAGAATAGGAAAAACTAACTATGGATACACCATAAGATAAACATGTGAGAAAATATCCATGAAATAATCCCTCATATGATAAACCAGGTATAAATGATAAATCACACCATTTGGGATCTAGCCTATGGGAATACGTACTAGAAATAAAAGAAGCCTAAACCAAAAATATATTGGTTCCAACCGATATTGAGTCCTTCTATAGTCTATTAATATCACAAAACCTCTAGTGTAATTATATACACTAAAGTGACATGTCCATTTCCTAATGCACCTAAGGTTCCCAATGTGCTAAGTTTGTCAAAACCATTTCAAAATCCATGATCACATTTAATAAAACCTTTTCTTGTCAATAAAAATCTATTTCTAAATCCAAATCCCTTTAAGAATTTTAATCCTTTCCAAAAAATCTTTCCAAATATCAAAACATGAATTTTCATTCAATAACCCAAAGGAATTGACAAAAACCTATAGAAATTCAAGAATTATAACCACTTACATAAATACACCTACCTCGAGAAAGATGGAAACCAAGACTCCTTCGACAATAGAGATTATAAAATAGAAAATTGGCCTTCAAAATACAAGGAATGAAATAAAACTAAAAATGATTGATAGAAAACACCAACCAAACATAATATGAATCAAAAATTCATCTAATACCCTTATCACAACCATTGGTAGCAATGAAGTAGGAAAACCAGTTACCAAGGATCTGTGATGCAACCACCACCAAATCCAAATGTCAAATAGAGTGATTTATAAGGATGAAGATCACCTAAAATCACCCAAAATATCCCTAAAAAACTAGAGGGAGGTATTTATACTATATAACAAAAGTTTTATGTATGAAATGTGATTAAAACCACTGAACTATAAGAATTAATGTCATGAACCCCTTTCATGATGTGAATTCCATGAATTTCAAGAATGTCAAAAAAGGTTCCAACTTGGATTAAATTAAATCTTGATAGATCCATTCACAATGTGTAATGGTTTCATGGATTGTAAATTTTCATGCTCTGAATAAGACTCAAGGCCTCTACCTTGCAAGAAGTTCATGTCTTGTAACCCATTCATAGTGTGAATATTTCCAGAAAATAATGTATAGTCTAGTTTCTTATAAAAAATCCCTAATCTAATTCTTGAGAATATCTAAACCTAAGAAGAACCCTCTAAATCCATTTACACGTTTATACTCGGACTCCATTAGTTCAAAAAAAAACATACATCTCCATCATTTATGTCATTTTCTCTAGAAAACACTCTCTATCCCTGAAAATCTTGTAATTCACCCAACCAGAAATAGAAAACCAAAACAAGAGTCAAAGAATACCTGAAGGAAGGTAACAGGGTGTTGCAATCTCCCCACCATAAATTCTTTTTGTCCTTAAAAATTCATCAAGATCCTAGTATCACAAAAAGTGGATTCTGTTACTACCTCATCAACAACTCTCACTCCCATGTCTCATGGATATCCCATCTACATAACCACAATACATAGACTAAAGGAATAATTTTACCAAACAACACCTTCTCTTGGTGATCCATAATCTGAACTAGTTTCTCAACCACAGTGGTTTCAGGATCTATATCAATTTTCTCTCATTCAATCACATGGGAAGGATCTAATCGATACATCCTCCACTAGGAAACATGAAACATGTCATGTATGGAAGTCAAATGAGATGGTAATTACAACTAATATACCACCTTTCCAAGTCATCTAAAAATATCAAAGGGGGTCACAAACCTCGGTGCCAAACTACCCTGATTACCCAACTGACAATAGACTAAGAGAGGCTAAACTCTAAGAAAGATATGATCACTAACCTCAAACTCCAACGGCCAATGATGATGGTCTGGCTAAGATTTTTGATGAATCTGTATCATGATCAATATCTTATGGATCAACTACACCCTTTCCGTTATTTCTTGATCAAGACTCATCCCAACCAAGGACCACTCTTCCAACTCTTCCCATCACAAGGGAGATCTAAATGGATTCCCATACAAAGCCTCAAAGGGCGCCATTTTGATTGAGTTCTAATAACTATTATTATAGTAAAACTCTACCAAAGGAAAAAAATCCCATAAAACACCAAAATCAAGCACACAATCCCAAATAATATAATCAATAATCTAGATAGACCTCTCTGTATATCCATCCATCTATGGATGATATGTTGTGATAAAATTCAACTAGGAACCCATAAACTATTTCAAACCCTTCCAAAACCTAGATGTGAACCTCAAGACCTTGTTAGAAACAACCATATAGGTAAACTCATTAAGTCTCACAATCTCTCAGATATACAAGCCCCCAAAATGTTCCACTTTCATCATCTCCTTAATAGATATAAAATGTGTCGATTTCATTATTAATTCAATGATCACCTACATTGTATCCTAAATAATAAGATTTTTTGGTAAACCAATGAAAAAGTCCATAGAAATATCAACCCATTTCCATACCAGAATGGGTAAGAGTGACAACAAACCAACATGAATCTGGTGTTCAAACTTAATTCTATGACAAGTATGACACCATGATAAAAAATACACAATCGATAATCTTATCCACAGCCACCAATATTAACATCTCAAATCATGATACATATTGGCATTACCTAGGTGTATGGACCAACAAGAATGATGTCCAATTTTAATCAACTCCTGCCTCATAGAAAAAGGAACAACCAACCTATTTCAAAAACACAAATCACCACTGGGATATCAAGACCACCCAATCGAAGTCTCCCCATCATAAATTATTTTAATAAAGCTTTGGAACTCAGGGTCAGATATCTACATAGGATGAACCCTCTCATCAAATGATGAGTCGCCCCTCATCAAATCTAAACATACCCATCCACCCACTTCTTTCATTCCCAATATCATATCAGTAAATAAAATCATTAGAGACCACTCTTCCAATGATTCCTTCACTACTTGTATTAGTAATTTCCTACTCAACACATTGGAATCCATATTTTCTTTCTCAGAAGTATAAGAAATATAAAAATAAAAAATTTGGAGATACTCCACCCTGCATATTTGTTACATGTTTAGATCCCTCTAAGTGGAAATATACCTTAGGATTTTATGATCAAAATATACAGTAAACCACTCCTCAAAGAGGTAGTGATTCCAAATATCAAGTGAATTCATAACCACTGCCAAATTAATATCATGGGTAGGGTAGTTCTACTCATGAGGGAATAACTGGTGATAGTCATTGGCTACTACCTATCTCCCTTACATCAAAACGCACTCCAAACCAATTCTAGAAACATCGCAGAAAACATCATAACCCAAACCTGGTTCTAAAAGAATAAAAATTGGGTATGAAGTCATTCAAACCTTCAGTTCCTCAAAATATCTCTGATATTTTTCATTACACACAAACTTTACACCCTTAAGTTTTAAACCAGTCATCATAGAATAAATCTTTGAGAAGTCCTAAATAAACTACCTCTAATAACCAGCCAACCCCAATAAGCCTCGGATCTCAAACATATTTTTGGGCCTCTTTGAGGATTTAACTGCATGAACAATTTTAGGATCCACTAAGATTCCTCTCTTAGATATAACATGCCCCAAAATCTTTACTTATTGAATCCAAAACTCACATTTTGAAAGATTTCCATACAAGTGATGTTACCTCAATGATATAGGAATGATATCTAAATAGTCCATGTTTTCATCCTTTGATATATAGTAAACCAAAATATCATCCATGAACACAATAACAGAAGATTCCAAGAACTGATGAAAGATCTAGTTCATTAATTACATAAACATTGTAGAAGCATTAGTGAGACTGAATAGCATAACTAGAAACTCAAAATTCTCATACCATATATTAAACATTGTCTAAGGTATATCCTCTTCTTGGACTCTCAACTGGTGATACCTAGACTGAAGGTCAATCTTTAAAAACCAATGATCCCCTTTAATCTGATCAAAGAGATCATAAATCCTGTGCAAGGGATATTTGTTCTTGACAGTCACCTAATTTAACATTTGATAATTAATACAAAGTCTGAGGCTCCTATCTGACTTATTAAAAAAGAGGAAAGGAAAAACCCATTGTGACACATTGGGATGAATAAATACCTTAGCCTTTAGACCCTCAAGTTGGACCTTAAGTTCTACCAACTCAGCTAACACCATATGATAAGATGGAATAAAATGGGCATCATGCTAAGAAGTACTTTTATGGTAAAGTTGATCTCTCTCTATGGTGGTAAACTAAAATAATTCTCTATAAAGACCTCAAAATACACACACACCACCGCAAGAAGTGGACTACTCAAACAAGGATCAATGATATCTAGGAAAAATTTTGACAACTAACATGAGATCACCCTAGTATAAAGAACAACAGGCCCCTCTCTCCTAGATCTGGAATCCCACTCACCCTGAAAGAAGTGAGTGATTCCATCTGATGATAGAAAATAAACTTTCTATTAATAACAATAAATATAGTCCTTAAATCTGATAATCTAATTCATTCCAATAATTAGTTTGAAGATATCAAGGTCAAGCACCAATAAAACTGACTCCACCTCATGGTCTACTTTCATCATTCAATATACTAGACACTTGAAAACTTGTTCGGACCTCTTTCCCAAAGACATGGAAAGATCCAAAAATAATGGAATAAGTTTAGAATGTAATCCCAACACGTATATTAACTTTGAAGATATAAAATAATGATTATCAGTTGTCTTAAACAAATATAGCACCATAGAAGATGAAGTAAACATTGTACCTCTAATTGTAGTCATCCCTACTTTAGATTCCTCTCATGAATAATACACTATATAAAGAAATCTGATCTCATTTACTCCCTAAGATTTCTTATCCACATGAACATCCCCTTTAGCCTGAGGATAATACCCACCACCTTTGGAAGAATTGGTAAGAACCTAAAAACCCTTGGTGAGAGTGGATCAATCCTTACTTCCTTGGAACATTATTTCACAAAAATACTTTAGATGAATATATCATTCACAATGATGACAAGTTTTGGGATCCTCAATACAATTAGTCTTGGTATGACTAGCTCTTCCACACTAATATAAAAAAAACCTTATGTTGTCTTGATGAATCCCCTAAAACTGGTCCGGAAGAAAATGGGTTACCTTTATGCTTCATTTTCTAGCCAGATAATACACCCTGGCTAATGACAGTACAAACTAAAACTCCTCACAAACCTATTTTTACAACTATGTCAGCCTATAATAAATATAAATTATTAAATACCTCCAGAAAGTTTGGAAGGTGCATTATAATCATCATCAACTGAATATCATCCCTTAACCCTAACTCAAACCTCCAAGCCTTTAGGTAATCATTGGTGACTAGATCTAATGCCAAGTGAACCAACTCAGCAAAATGGGTGGAATACTTCAGAATGGTATGATATCCTTTCTCTAAGTTCAAAAACTCTTGGGTCTTTTCCCCTCATAATTTCTTAGGATAAAATTGTGGGTTGAGTATTTTCTTGAAAGATGCTCAGATGATATCCTCATGCAACTTAGCTTGCAAAATATAGTCCCATAATCTCTTTCCCAGTCCCTCAAGAATATATGTGAAAAACCCACCTTAGAGTCATCAGGAGTCGTTAGAAAGTTGAATATCCTCTCAATATGATCAAGTCATTCTTCATATTCTTGCAGTCCTTTTTCACCACGGAATACATGTGCATGTTGCTTAGTAAATTATAAGTCGTGATCCATTGATTGTCTTGGGTTTCCAACACCTTCTTAACCCATATTTTGAATAGTTTAGATTAAAGATTCTACTAAAGAAGGGTCCACCATAAGATTCACCTATGGAATCTATCTCATAGCCTCCTCACTCAAATTTGGAAGATCTCTTCTAGAAGTCATTTTCCAATAATTAAAAGACAAAAACCAATCAGTCACAATAAGATTCCAAAATCATAGGGACAACTTTAGGTATCCATATAAATGATTTAAAATAATATGAATTTAAAGAAATTATGAATTTATAAAACAAGGAATGAACCAAAGGAAGGAACATGCCCATTTAAATAAACCTTATATCTGGTTCATTCAAACAACTTCAACCACCATGTCTCAAGGTTCAAAAAAATCCCTGACTGCCCATGGTAAATTAGATTTAGATGCATAAGTGATCTGGTCAGGCCCTTTTCCACACTTACTACCCAAATTCTAATGGTTTTAACTCTAGTATACCAAAACACTGAACCACACCCAGGAAAATTCAACAACACTTTAGGTTGTGTATTCCCTTTGATACCAATTTTTAATGACCCAACCTAGGTTAACTACAAAAGACACCTTGAATGGTCCACCACATGGTGAGATACATAAAATAACCAAAAGTCTCATGTATAACTGAAGAAACATCAAATTACAATGTGAAGGGAAGGGATGCATATCCATGAGATATAAAAGTCGATCCAAATAAGGACAAACCAGAAAGATAAAGTATACCAAACTAAACAAGTCTCTATGTGACCATATTTCACCACTAAAACATCCCATTATAAAGGTAAAGAATAATAAGAGAACCCAGAATAATATATGATTCCCTTCCATTTACTCGAGTCTTAAAAAATAAGGTCTAAAACTGCTCAAAGTAAAAAAGTAGGTCTCGAGAACAGAGCCCAGTAGGATACCACCAAAGAATCTATATGAGTTTTAATATCAATAATGCACAAGTTTTAGCTTTCAAAGAACCCAATTTATAAAGAATTTTCATACATGAAAACATTTTTTAAATATTCCTTTGTTTTCCATAAATGCATACCATATTCACCAAATATAGGAATATGTAAAATATAAAAGTGGGTAAGAATAGAAAAACTTAACCATGGATACACTATAACACTATTGTAAAATAATCCTGTACCAATGGTTTGGAACCATTGGTATAGGTCTTGAAACCATTGGTATAGGCTATAACAACAGTTTGGGTGGTTTTTGGCTTGTCTGGTGTCGGTATAGACCTATACCAATGATTTTGTGAAACTGTAATGACCCAAAAAAATTTGATGGAAATTCATTTCTTATAAATATTTCATAATCACATTAAATCACAATATAATTAACTACTAAGTGCTATGGGACCCCTAAAACATAATTCTGTCACATCTGTGATGTAAATTTCGAAAATCTGACATACACGGTTGTGATCAGTAAGTTATTTGGAGTCTAATAAAAAAAACATAATTTTTGGTGAATAGTAACCTACCCTTATGAATATTAACATACCCTTATGAATAGTAATATACCCTAATGAATAGTAACCTTACATGTGATAGTATATAAATAATATTCAAGTGAAAGTACGATATACCTATGCTTTGGAATAAGTAAACTGTTGTTTTTTGAATAAATTATGATTTTAATTAAATATTAAATTAATCATATTTAGAAAATTATTTTTAAAAAATGGATTTCATTTTTGGATTCTACACATTGAAAAATTCTTGGGGTGAATTTTTGGGATTTTTCTGAAATACTTGAATTTTTAATGAATAGTGAAATACGGTAAAATACCGTATATCAGTTAAATACACTATTCATGACATCACAAGTGATGAAACCCCACTTGTTTCTAAATAAAATGATAAAATTACTATTCTTGTTCAAGGAAGACTTGCTATTTCTTGTCTTGTGGGGAAATAATAAATTAATGAATTTTAATTTAAGAAATTCCCTCTCTCCTCCACTATAAAAACCCCCTCTCACTCCCCCTTATCTTCACTCCTCTCAAGCCTTGTTCCTTCTCAAAATTCTGTCCAAATATCCTCCCAACCTCCTCTCCCACTTCCATCAAGACTTGGTCTCATAAAAAGACCAAAACCTCTCCCTTAAAGGGCTCTCAAGGAAGTTTGGTTCAAGAGGTAATTTCTTCTTTTCAATTCTTTGTCTTTCCTTTCAAGTTCATTTGTTTTATTTTTTCTATTACCTATCCTTATCAAAATTTTATGATGACTCCATTACCTTATATATACTATAATTTTTTCATGATATTGTAATAATTTATCATCATCTCTCCCTTTTACCTTCTTTTATACTAGTAGCAAGAACACCATCCGAGATGTGTCAATTTACCACATTCAAGGACGATGGGTATCCAATTTCTATTATCATTCTCAATTCTGGTCATGAAACCATTCTTGTTATGTTTGAACCAGATTATAATATATTTAATATAACCTATTTAATATTCTGTAATCCCTTTGTACAAATGGTATTAAGTTATAAATAAATATGAGTTCGTTGTAATCAAAACCCACAAATTAACCGAAACAGTTATCATTAAAGTTCTATATAATAATTCATCCTCATACCATGTAACCAAGTTATATAAATGACCAATAAAACCTATGTATGATCATAAATAATATTTTAATTCAATTCTAGAGATTTACATGAACTCCATTACTTAAGAACAAGTGAACCGATTATGAAAATAAAGGAAACGAACGCTACAGAACGAAGAAATTCAATATAATAACTTATCAATAAGGGCATAAATGAAATAAAAAGAATTATAAAAAAATAAATACATATATATTAGGTTATAAAATAAGTTATTAATAAGAATAATTTCATCTTCTAGGAGCTTAATTTCGAGAGCAGAACACATTCAGAGTTAAGGTAAGGGTTTTTCCACCCGAACTTCCATTTCCATTCGAGTTATTTTAATTGTCTAATTACCTCAATAAAATTCTTATTTATTATTATATATTAATCATAAATTATGTTTTAGTGTTCTATATATGTACACCAACCAGAATCCTTCTTTATTTTATGTATAGTTACATGTTTTAAAAGGAGCTTTAAAATTGTTTCTGAAATACAAGCACGATTCAAGGGAATATCTCAACTTATTACCTATTTTCAAGGGCAATATCTAATCTTTTTTTGGAAACCTTTATATTTATAAAATAACTCATTTTATTATGAAAATAATATCTTACTTTACTTCTAATTTTATACAAATATTTTTTCAAAAGAACTCTTCTTTTCAAAGTAAAAGAGTATTTATTTCAAGAATTTCTCAAAGATTTTATAAGAGTATCTTTCTCTATTTCAACACTCTTGATGATTATTATATATTATTGGGATTAATAATTCATGGTATCATCTACCATATTCAATTTAATGGTTTATGATTATTTTGTTTGTGGATGTCCTATCTTTAAACCATTCACCAATTTACCCCAAATGGTTACTGTTTATGCTTAATGTTCGCGGAAAGTTATTTGCATTTAATATATTAATTTCAATATGAATGTACATGTTATTTATGTTTATCCCCATTCATATGAGGAATTAATTGTACATAGTAAGTTCCGGGTGGGTCCCGTTATATCCCCTAGGTGCATCGGTAGGTCTCATGAGACAAACTATGCTCTTGGCACAAGGCCTTGACAAAATGATTATTTATGGTCTTGGAACGATACCTTGATGGTATGGATATGTTGTACCGCATTATAAATTCCCTCATTATGAATATAGTTTTGATGGTTCATGTGGTTATTTGACTAGTAGAATACTCATGATTATGTTATGTTATGGAAATATTTACTAAGCTCATATTTCTTCCATATTATGTTCAAGTTTATTTTTAAAGGCATATGTTTTCAATTATTCACCATGTCTAATGTTTATTTTATCCTCCACTGTATTTATTACCCTTAATGAGCATTTTAGTTCACCCCATTCTTATGTTTCATTTCTATAGGGAAAGAATAATTTTATTATGAATGACATGCTGAAATAAACTATGAGTTATGGAAGTTGTCTAAGGAGTTTCTATGTTGTTTTTCATGTCAAGTTGTAATGATGAACTTATGTATGTATCTTGTTTCAATAATACTAAACTAATTGGTCCTTCGGGATGCTTATTCCTTGTTTGTATGCTAATGTAATCAATAAGGCACTAGCTCCGAGCAACTGGGGTTGGGTCCTTACATTTGGTATCAGAGGAAGTTTAGTAGAAAACTTGGAAACTAGATTTAGAAAATGTAGACTAGGGAAGAGTCCCTAAGATAGTCTTTGAGGATAAACATACAATAATGTCTTGGTATTTTGGTAAGAAATAGATTATGTTGATCTTTCAAGAAATATATCCCTATCTGGATACGAGCAGGTAGAGGCAGCTCTGGCACAGATGTACCTAGGAGTGAAAGATCTGACAAGGAGTTTTGGGCTTGACCCGGGGTATCTTGGTACACGACAACAGGCCTTGCTGCACTCTTGGTTATGACACTCCTGAGGGATATTCTTAGGATAATTCACATTTTATTTACAAGCCATTGTGAAGGATTTAAATGTAAAAATTTTCTCAAAGAAACCATTTTTGTGATATTGGGATTATCCATGCGTAAGATTTCAATTTGTGATAAGTATTTTGTTAAGTTAATATTATACATTATGATTCATAACATAATATAGTGTATGCCATTATCTAGAGATGGCGCCTAGTGGAAGGAATGGAAATCGCACGAACACACATGTCCCCTATAGGGATTTCCCTCCGATGCAAGATAATGATGTTGGTTATGGTGCTGTTATTGGTGGTGAGAAACTCATAACTATACTGGGACAACTTACTCAGGTTATGAATAAAAACCTTACTCGTATGGAGCATCCAGATTCACCATGTGGAGGACATTGTTAGATCACTTTATGCGAAAACAACCTCTACCATTCAATGGGACTACAAACCCGTTTATAGCAGAGTAGTGGATATGTTCCCTTGAGAATATATTTCTCTCTTTGGGATGTAATGAAAGAGAGAAGGTTGTCATGGAAATTTATCGTCTAACAGGAGATGCGGATCAGTGGTGTTCATTAATCCAAAACACAAAGGAGGAGGAAGAAATAGAAGAGATGTAATGGAGGGATTTTAAGGAAATCTTCTTAGAAAAATATTTCCCTCGTGAACAGTGAGTAGATATGGAGAGGAAATTCTTGAATCTAAAGCAGAAGGAGGATGAAAATGTTTCCAAGTATGTAGCCAACTTTACAAGGCTAGCAAGGCATTATACAGACCACATACATAATCCAAGGAGTAAAATTGATCGATTCTTTGATGGTTTAAAACCATTCCTCTGAAGGGCTCTAGTCTCCCAAAGTTTCTCATCATATGAAGATATAGTCTCAAGTGCTATCAAGATAGAAAATGAATTCTATAAGTCTTATGAATTTAAGGGAAATAAAGGGAAGAATAGGGCTACTGAAAACTCTGGGAAAGGAAATAAGAAATGGGGAAGAAGGGAAGAGTTGAATTTCCATCATGCAGTAATTGTAGGAAGAAACACCATGGCACTTGCCTGAAGGGAATGGGAGTCTGTTACAAGCACATAGAAAAAGGCCACCTATCTCAGGATTGTAAGGGGAAGAAAGAAGCTACCAATGTTCTATGCTAAAATTTCAGGGAGATGGGACATTATGCACATGAATTTCCTAAACTTCAGAGAAATATTCCCCAAAGAAGGCCAAGGGAGAAAGGCCAAGCTTATGTGGTCACAACTGTAGAGGTTGAAGTTCCTAAAAAAGTGGTGGCAGGTACATTGATTGTTTCATCTAACTTAGCCAATACTTTATTTGATTCTGGATCATCGAATTCATTTATATCTTCCCATTTTTACAAGAAAATTAGATATGTCCAATTTGATTTAATAAAGGATTTATCAGTCAAAGCCTCTGGTGGATGTATCATTGCAACAAAGGTGTGTTGATTAGTCCCCCTCATGACACATAAACATTCTTTAGTTTCTAACCTTATCATCATAACAATGGTTGACTATGATATAATTCTCGATATGAATTGTCTATCAAATTATGATGTGAATATCTATTGCAAGAAGAGGGAAGTTACAATTTTTGAGAATGGTGTAGAATCCCTTATTTTTAGAGCTGAAACCTCACCATTTGATTCTCATCTAGATCCACCCCTAGTCACTCTACTGAATTCAATTATTGGGGAGTAAGGTAATGAAATAAATAGGGGTGAGGAGAAGAATGTACGGATAGAGGACGTACCTATTTTGTAAGAATATGTTGATGTCTTTCCAAATGATTTACCAGGACATCCTCCAGAGTGGGAAATTGAGTTTCTCATTGACTTAATTCCTGGTTCAAGGCCCATATCAAAGACCCCTTATAGAATGACCACTATGGAGTTAGTTGATATAAAGACACAACTAGAGGAATTGGGTGATAAAGGATTTATTTGACCTTTTGTTTCTCTATGGGGATCCCCTGTTCTTTTCATTAAGAAGAAAGATGGGTATATGAGGTTGTGCATTGACTACAGGGAGATCAATGCTATTACAATAAAGAATAAGTATCCTTTGCCATGAATTGATGATTTATTTGATCAAATTCATGGAGACCAATATTTTTTTAAGATTGATCTTCGATCTGGATATCATCAGTTGCTTGTGAGGAAGGAAGACATTCCAAAAACAGAATTTCGAACCAGGTACGGGCATTATGATTTCACAGTAATGCCTTTTGGACTAAATAATGCACCATCTGTCTTCATAGATCTAATGAAAAGAGTTTTCAAGGATTATCTTGATGAATTTTTAGTAGTGTTTATTGATGATATCCTGGTATACTCTAAAATCCATGAAGATCATGAAAATCACTTGCGCACTATTTTGAAGACACTTAGAAGAAATAAATTATATGGGAAGTTTAGAAAATGTGACTTTTGGATCCAATCAGTTTCCTTTCTAGGCCACATTGTCTCTGAGGATGGAATATTTGTAGATCCTGCAAAGACAAAGGCTATGAAAGAATGGCCTACTCCAACGTAGTTTTATTGGTTTAGCAGGTTATTATCGGCATTTCGTTCAGAACTTCACCCGTTTATCCAACCCAATGACCAAGCTCACACAAAAAGGGGCTAAGTTCATATGGATAAAGGAATGTGAAGAATGTTTTGAAGAATTGAAGAAGAGGTTAGTGAATTCTCTGATTTTAACCCTACCATCGGGGAATGATGGGTTTGTTATCTATATTGATGCATCAAAGAAAGTACTTGGTTGTGTCCTTATGTAGAATGATCAATTGATTGCCTATGCATCCAGACAGATAAAAATTCATGAACAAAACTATCCAACTCATGATCTTGAGTTAGCAGTGGTAATCTTTTCTTTGATGATTTGGAGACATTACCTATATGGTGAAAAATGTGAGATATATAGAGATCATAAGAGTTTGAAATATATATTATCACAGAAAGAACTCAACATGAGACAAAGGAGATGGATTGAGCTACTCAAAGACTATGATTTCACAATACACTACCACCCAGGGAAAGAAAATAAGGTAGAAGATGCTTTGAGTAGAAAGGACCATGTAATTATGAACAAGATGAGAGTTGAAAGGGATCCTATGTTCATGGATCTAGTAAAAATGGATGTGGTAATTATCAAGGAATGTAACACATCACTACTTTTTCAAATGGTTGTCGAACCTTATTTACTAGAAAGGATAAAAATTTCTCAGGCTGATGATGAGGAGTTTCAAAAGAAAATTAAAGCTATAAATGATGGGAAGTTGACTGACATCACATATGAATGTGGCATTTTGAAATTCGGGAAGAGGCTTTGTGTTCCCACTATTCCTGAGCTAAAGAGGGAACTATTGGATGATACTCATAGCTCTAATTTCTCTATACACCCTGGTAGCACAAAGATGTATCAAGATCTCTGAGAAAACTTTTGGTGGGACAATATGAAAAGGGAGATTGCTAAATATACATCAAAGTGCCTGGTATGTCAACAAGTGAAGGCTGAGGGGAAAAAGTCTAAGGGGATGATGCAACCACTACCCATACCAACAAGAAAGTGATAGAATATTACCATGGACTTTGTCACTAGACTTCCAAAGACATCCATAGGAAACAATGCTATATAGGTTGTTGTGGGTTGTCTTATAAAGACAGCTCACTTTATTGCAATTCGAGAGGACTTCCCATTGGATCAACTTGCAAGGATTTACATCAAAGAAGTGGTAAGGCTGCATGGAGTACCACTATCTATTATATATGACCGTGATCCTAGATTCACCTTGAAGTTTTGGAAAAGTCTCCAATATGATCTAAGCACTGAACTGAACTTCAATACGGCGTATCATCCTCAAATTGATGGCCAATCTGAGCAGACTATTCAGACACTAGAAGACATGTTGAGAGCATGTTCTATGAAATTCAAAGGAGTATGGGACCAACATCTTCCACTAGTTGAATTCTCCTACAACAACAGTTTCCACTTGAGCATCTGAATGGAACCATATAAATCCCTTTATGGGAAAAGGTGCAGAACACTGGTGTGTTGGGATGAAGTCGGTGAGCGTAAGCTACTAGGACCTGAAATGGTCGAAGAAATGGTGGAGAAGGTGAAAATCATTCAGCAGCATATCAAGGTATCCCAAAGTCGGCAGAAGAGTTATGCAGATAACCGTCGATGAGACCTTGAATTCAAAGTTGGAGACCTGTTATTTTTATGAATATCTCCATGGAAGAAGTTCATGAGGTTAGGGAAGAAAGGAAATTTAAGTCCTAGGTATATCGGCCCCTTTGAGAATCTTGGTCGAGTCAGAGCTGTGGCCTATTGATTGGAACTTCCACCTACCATGTTGAAAGTACATGATGTATTTCATGTATCCCTCTTAAGGAAGTACATACCAGACCCTTCACATGTACTCTCTTTAGAGGTGGTATAGTTGGAGGATGATCTTTTTTATGAGGAGAAGCCAGTGAAAATATTGGATCATAGAGACAAAGTTCTACGCAACAAGATTACTCATTTGGTCAAGGTATTATAGTGAAACCATAAGTACGAAGAGACGACATGGGAAATGGAGGAAGTAATGAAGGAAAAGTACCCAAACCTACTTTTGGCCTAGTTTGTAAAATAAAATTTCCAGGGTAAAATTTATGAAGGGGGGAAGAATGTAACGACCCAATATTTTTCAATGGAAATTCCTTTCTTATAAATATTTCATAATCACATGAAATCACAACATAATTAACTACTAAGTTCTATGAGACCCATAAAACATAAATTTGTCACTTATGTGATGTAAATTTCAAAAATATGACATACATGGTTGCGATCAGTAATTTATTTGGAGTCCAATAAAAAAATTAATTTTTGTGAATAGTAACCTACCCTAATGAATAGTAACATACACTTATGAATAGTAATATACCCTAATGAATAGTAACCTTACCTGTGATAGTATATAAATAATATTCAAGTGAAAGTATGATATACCTATGCTTTTGAATAAGTAAATTGTTGTTTTTAGAATAAAATATGATTTTAATTAAATATTAAATTAATCATATTTAGAAAATTATTTTTGAAAAATAGACTTCATTTTGGGATTATACACATCAAAAAATGTTTGGGGTGAATTTTTGGGATTTTTCTGAAATACTTGAATTTTTATAAATAGTGAAATACAGTAAAATATTGTATGTCAGTTAAATACATAATTCATGACATCACAAGTGATGCAAGCCCACTTGGTTCGAAATCACATGATAAAATTACTATTATTGGTCAAGGAAGACTCAATATTCCTTGTCTTGTGGGGAAATAATAAATTAATGGATTTTATATTAAGAAATCCCCTCTCTCCTCCACTATAAAAACCCCCTCTCACTCCCCCTTCTCTTCACTCCTCTCAAGCCTTGTTCCTTATCCAAATTCTGTCCAAATATACTCCCAACCTCCTCTCCCATGTCCAACAAGCCTTGGTCTCATAAAAAGACCAAAACCTCTCCCTTAAATAGGCTCTCATGGAAGTTTGGTTCAAGAGGTAAATTCCTCTTTTTAATTATTTGTCTTTCCTTTCAGGGTCATTTGTTTTCTTTTTCTATTACCTCTCCTTATCCAAATTTTGTGATGAATCCAATACCTTATATGTACTGGAATTTTTTCATGATAATGGAATAATTTATCATCATCTCCTTTTTACCTTCTTTTATACTAGTAGCAAGAACACCATCCGAGATGTTTCAATTTACCACATTCAAGGATGATGGGCTTCCGATTTCTATTATCATTTTCAATTCTGGTCATGAAACCATTCTTGTAATGGTTTAACCAGATTATTTTATATATAATATAACCTATGTAATATTTTGTAATCCCTTTGTACAAATGGTATTAAGTTATAAAGAAAAATGAGTTCGTTGTAATCAAAACCCACAAATTAACCAAAACAGTTATCATTAAAGTTATATATAATAATTCATCATCATGACATGTAACCAAGTTATATAAATGACCAATAACACCTATGTATGATAATAAATAATATTTGAATTCAATTCTAGAGATTTACATGAACTCCATTACTTAAGAACAAGTGAACTGATTATGAAAATAAAGGAAATGAATGCTATAGAATGACGAAATTCAATATAATAACTTATCAATAAGGGAATAAATGAACTAAATAGAATTATTAAAAACTAAATAAATTTATAATAGGTTATGAAATAAGTTATTAATAAGTATAATTTCATCTTCCAGGAGCTTAAGTTCAAGAGAGGAACACGTTCGGAGTTAAGGTAAGGGTTTTTCCACCCAAACTTCCATTTCCATTCGGGTTATTTTCATTGTCTAATTACCTCAATGAAATTATTATGTATTATTATATACTCATCATAAATTCTGTGTGAGTTTTAAATATATTTACACCAACCAGAATCATTCTTTATTTTATTTATAGTTACATGTTTTAAAAGGAGCTTTCAAAATTGTTTCCAAAATACAAGCCTTATTCAAGGGAATGTCTCAACTTATTACATATTTTCAAGGGAAATATATAGTATATTTTTGGAAACCATTATATTTATAAAATCAATAATTTTATTATTAAAATAATAATTTACTTCACTTATGGTTTTATACAAATATTTTTCCAAAAGAACTCTTCTTTTCAAAGTAAAAGAGTATTTATTTCAAGAATTACTTGAAGATTTTATAAAAGTATCTTACTCTATTTCAATACTCTTGCTGATTCTTATGTATTATTGGGATTAATACTTCATGTTATCATCTACCATATTCAATTTAAGGGTTTATGATTATTTTGTTTGTGGATGTGCTATCCTTAAACCATTCACCAATTTACCCCGAATGGTTAGTTTTTATGCTTAATGTTCGGGGAAAGTTATTTTCATTTCATATATTAATTTCAATATGAATGTACATGTTGTTTATGTTTATCCCCATTAATATTAGGAATGCATTGTACATAGTAAGTGTTGTGTGGGTCCCACTATAGTCTCTCGGTGCATCAGTAGGTCTCATGAGACAAACTACGCTCTTGGCACAAGGCCTTGACTAAATGATTATTTATGGTCTTGGCACGAGTCCTTGATGGTATGGATATGTTGTCCCACATTATGCATTCCCTCATTATGAATATATTATTGATGGTTCATGTGGTTATTTGACTAGTAGAATACCCATGGTTATGTTATGTTATGGAAATATTTACTAAGCTCATATTTCTTCTATATTATGTTCAAGTTTATTTTTAAAGGCATGTGTTTTCAATTATTCACCATTTCTAATGTTTATGTTATCTTCCGCTGTATTTCTTACCCTTACTGATCATTTGATCTCACCCCTTTCTTATGTTTCATTTACACAGGGCAAGAAGAATTTTATTATGAATGAAATCTTGAAATAACCTAGGAGTTATGGAAGTTGTCTAAGGAGTTTCTATGTTTTTTTCGTATCAAGTTGTAATGATGAACTTATGTATGTATCTTGTTTCCAATAATACTAAACTACTCGGTCCTTTGGGATGCTTATTCCTTGTTTGTATTCCAATGTAATCAATAAGGCACCGGCTTCGGGCAACTGGGTTTGGGTCTTTATAGAAACTGTTGGTATATGTGGGTTATACCAATGGTTTCTAAACCCTTAGTATAGGTAATTCAAAAAAAATCTCAGCTGGTTTTGATCCTTGAAATTCTAATTTATATCACAATTACCTAACCACTAAGCTATAATGTTTTTTTGAAACATAATATGATAAATATGTATATTTATATTTATAGGTAAATTAATTTTTTATGTATTCAATGTTATTTGATCAAATAATTCATACAAAATCAAAATACCTATACTAATGATTTGGAAAACCATTGGTATAGGTATTTTGAATTTTTGGACCTATACAAATAGTTTTGGAAAAACCATTGGTATAGGGTCATTAAATAGAGTCTATACCAATGATTTTAGCCAAAACATTAGCATAACCATCATCTATATTAATGGTTTTGGAAAAACATTGGTATATGGTCATTTTATTGAAGCTATACAAATGGTTTTTTCAAACTGTTGTTATAGGTTCATTTATGGTACCAATACTAGTTTGGCCAAAACCATTGGTATAGGTTTAGTTTTTAGTAGTGCAAGACGAACATGTGAGAAAATATCCATGAAATAATTCATCATGAAATAAACCATGTATAAATGAAAAATCACACCATTTTAGCTCTAGCCTATGGGAATACGTACTAGACATAAAAGAAGCCTAAACTAGGCATATGTTGGTTCCAACTGATATAGAGTCCTATCACGGTCTGTTGATATCAAAAAACCTCTAGTGGTTTTATGCACACGAAAGTGACATGACTATTTCCTGATGCACCCAAGGTTCCAAATCTACTAATTTTTTCAAAACCATTTCAAAATCCATGCTCACAATTAATAAAACCTTTTCATATCAACAAAATTTAGTTTTTAAACCCAAAACCACTTAAAAATTTGAATCCTTTCCAATAAAGCCTTTCAAGTGTCAAATAATGAATTTTCATTCAACAATCCAAATGAATTGATAACAATATATAAAAATTCAAGAATTATAACCAATTATATTGATACACCATCCTCAAGAATGATAGAAACCTATTTGCCTTTGAAAATGGAGATTGAAACCAACAGATCGGCCTTTGAAAGACAATGCATGAAAGAAAACTACAAAGGGTCGATAGAAAAAATAAACTGATCACAATATGAATCACAAATTCATCCAATTCTTCTTCCATGACTAGAGGCGATAAAGAAGCAGGAAGACTTTGTATGAGGGATATGTGACACAAACACCACAAGAGTCAAACTCATGAACCAAACGATCCAGAAGGAAGGATATCACCCAAAAATTTCCCTAAATCTCAAGAGGGATGTCTGAACACAGGATAATAAAAGTTTTATGCATGAAGCATGGTTAAAATCTATGAAACCAAATAATTCACTTTATAAACCCCTTTCACAGCATTAATTCTATGAATTTTATGTACACCAAAAAAGTTGTAACCTCAGGTTAAATTAAATCCCAATAGACCCATTCACGATATGTAATGGTTTCATAGCTTATAAATTTTAATTCTCTGAACAAGACTCATAACATATACCCTATAACCAGTTCACATATTGTAACCAATTTATGATGTGAATATGTCCATCTGGCAATGTGTAGTTCAGTTTTTTGTAGAAAATCCCTGAGATAATTATTGAGGCCCTCTAAACCCAAGATACACCCTCTAAATCCATTTACACATTTATACCTGGACTCCATTAGTTAAAAAACATAAATCCTATAGATACCCTAGCCTTTTACACATATAATTACATGATTTTAATTATAATAAAACATTATATTACAATACAAGGACCGTAAAGTCTAGTTTCTTGGAAGACTAGGTACATAAAATTGAAAACACGGGACTAAATAAAACATTTATTGATTTAATATTCATAAAGAGATAACAACTTTAATTGTGTAAATACATCTACATATGATAAACTGGGGATAACATGAACAAAGGGATGGGATAAAAATCCTAGTAAGGTAATAAACATAAGAATAAATCTTTAGCACATGGGTTATAAGGCATAAAATAATGATATAAAAAGGTGTGGAACATATGGAATAATAAAATATAAACATGGGATAATATAAACATGTATTCATAGTAATGTGGAATCAATATAAAACATTAATTTAAAAAAATCAATGCTCGTTTCATATATAAGAGCACAAGTCAAGGTTAACCACCAAGACTATTGCACATGGTTGCATGAGTCAAGGCTAACTACCAAGACTGTTGCACATAATGAATCATGAGACTCAACTTTACCCAATTAATTGGAGTGATATTTGGTAGAAACCATAATAACATGTTCATGAATATGCTTTTCACATAATGAAACATATATAATCATTCATACATAAACATACGGGTGACCATAGAAAGAAATGGGTATCATAATCATATCATAAAAAATGATGAATGGGCGTATCATATAATTGTCCATGAAAGAAAGGAATTAAAACATACATGGACAGTCATAAGTTAAAATAATCATATATCATGGTAAGTGATTTCAAATATAAGTGAAAACATGTAATAATAGTTTTTAATAAATTTTAGCATTAAAACATTTTAGTGCGGTTTTAAGGAAAATACTAAAGAGCATTTAAAATAGAAAAGGTAATAAAATTTTATATAAAACCAGTAGTGAACCAAGAATGTTTTCATAATAAAAATAGAGGTTTTATAAAAATAATGGTGGCTTAAAATATATTATAGAATGCTCTTTAAATTGGGTAAGAATTTGAGAAGTTCCCTTAAATGGGTTTGCTTATCGGGAAGTGTTGAGGAGGGAATCATTTAAAAACATGTATATCCCTGAAAGAGAGTGATGAATGGATATTGATACGTGATTTTGGATAATATACATAGAATTTATAATATGTTCATAAAAATAATAGTTAACTTAATTTGGGTAAAAAAAAGATAAAACAACCCGAATGAATAATGGAGGTTCGGGTAGAATCTCTTACCTTAAGTCTGATAGTGTCCGTCACTTGATCTTAATGTTTTGTATAACCAAATTACATTCATTAATTAATATTTACAGAACCTATTATTCATGTAATTTATTTATTATAACCTTATTAAGTTCATTCATGACCTTTTTTATGGGTTAAGAGGTTCAATTTCATTGTTTGGGAGTATTCATTTCCTTGGTTTTCATGATTGGTTTACTTATATACATGTAAGGATAAACATGTAAGATGAGAATGGTTGTCCAGAATTGAAGTTTTATGTTGTTAGTTAATATCCATAATATTACATGGTAATAAAATTCATTTGGTTATTTTTAATGAAGATGAATCACTATATAATACTTTAATGATAACCATTTTGGTTAATTGGCTGTTTTTGATCACATCAAACACATTTTACTTTATAAATTAATATCATGTGTAAAAAAGATTACAGAACCATAAATTATACATAATAAATATATTATAATATGGTTCAACCATCAAAATGGTTTCATGACCAGAATTGAAGATGGTAATAGAAATTGAAAACCCGTCATCCTTGAATGTGATAAATTAACACATCTCGTATGGTGTTTTCATGTATAGTATAAAAAAGGGGAAAAGAGAGATGATGATGAATTATTAAATTATCATTAGAAAATTACAGTACATTTAAGGTACTAGATTTATCATAAAATTTGTATTAAAGGAGGTAAGTAAAGAAAAATAAAGAAAGGAACATGAAAGAAAATAAAATAAATGAAAAGAGGAATTTACCTCTTGAATATATCTTTCTTGAGAACATTTTTGGGGGAGAGGATTCAGTCTTTTGAAGAGAACAAAGGCTTATGGATTTGGTATTGGTGATTAGGGATATATTTGAGCAGAATTTTTACTAGAAACAAGTATTTATAGGTGTGAGGAGAGGAGGTAAAGAGGGGTGATATTTATAGTGGAGGAGAGGAGGGGTTTCCCATTATTTTAGTCATTAGTTTATATTTTTGCTCAAGACTATGAATAGTATTTATTATTATGATAAAAAACAATAAATATAGCATTTGAGTTCCAACCAATTTCCATTTACATCATTCATGACTTAATCATGATGCATAAATTCATTTATTTAGCATTTATCGCAAATTATTGTATCCTACTATTCACCAAAAAACCAAGTATTTTAGAAAAATCCCAAAAATTAACCCCAACCATTTTTCAATGTGTAGAATTAAAAAATGAAATCCATTTTATAAAAATAATTTTATAAATATGAGAGATTTAAATTTTAATTAAAATCATAATTTACTTGAAAAATACAAATTTTAAAATTAAAACTGCTTTTCTAACACTTTGAAAAATTAATTAAGTTCTCATAAAATTTTCTTATGATCATAAGACATAAAAATAATAATTTATGAATTCATTTTATGAAATTAAATTTTCTTTTAATTTATTAAATTAATTAGAAAATTGTAATTAAATATAAAATACTTACAAAAATACAAACACTTTGTTAATGATTTTTTAAAAAAATATTTACTTATACTATGATATAATTATATCATATTTTCACTTATAAGATGGATAAATTTTATTTATACTTTTATTAGTGAGGTTTCGATTCAATTGGTTGGTTATTATTCATAAGGGCTACATTACTATTCCAAAAGTCAAGCTACTATTTCATCAGTATATGTTTTTTAACTTCTAGAGATACCTTTTATTTCCCTCATTATTCATTTATAAGGTTTTTATTGTGTTCTATATGTAATATTATATTATTATACTATAATACATAATTATAAGAAGAGAATTCTATTGATAAAACATTGGGTCGTTACATTCTTCCCCCTTTATAACATTTCACCCTCGAAATTTTGTTTTATATTTTAAGTTGTAAACAGGTGTGGGTACTTTTCTATAATTTCCTCCTCTAGTTACCATGTTTCCTCTTTGTACTTATGGTTCCACCATAGTACTTTTATCATGTGAGTAGTCTTGTTGCGTAGAAATTTATCTCTATGATCCAAGATCTTCACTGTATGCTCCTCGTAAAAAAGTTCATTGTCCAACTATACCACCTCTAAAGAGAGTACATGTGAAGGGTTTAGTATGTACTTCCTTAAGAGGGATACGTGGAATACATCAAGTACTTTAGACATGGTAGGTGGAAGTTTTAGTCGATAGGCCATAGCTCCAACATGATTAAGAATCTCAAAAGGTTTGATGTACCTATGAATTAGCTTTCCTTTATTCCCAAACTTCATGATCTTATTCTATAGAGATATGTGGAGGAATACTATGTCTCTAACTTTAAACTCAAGGTCTCGTCGATGATTGTAAGCATAACTCTTTTGTCGACTTTGGGCTACCTTGATGTGTTGTTGACTGTTTTTCACCTTCTTTGCCATTTCTTTGACCATTTTAGGTCCTAGTAGCTTACGCTCACTAACTTCATCCAAACATACTGGTGTTATTCACCTTTTCCCATAAAGGGCTTCATATGGTTCCATTAGGGTGCTGAAGTGGAAACTATTGTTGTAAGAGAATTCAACCAGTGGAAGATATTGGTCCCACCCTCCTTTGAAGTCCATAGAACATGATCTCAACATATATTACAATGTTTGAATAGTTTTTTCATATTTTCCATCAGTTTGAGGATTATAGGCCATCTAAAGTTCAGTTCAATTCTTAGAGAATGCTAAAGACTTTTCCAAAAATTTGAGGTGAATCTTGGATCTCTATCAGACACAATAGATAGTGGTACTCCATACATCTTTATCAGCTCTTTGATATATATCCATGCAAGTTGATCCAATGATAATTCCTTTCAAATTTAGATAAAGTGAGGTGCCTTTTTAAGATGATGCACAATGACTCATATAGAATTGTTTCCTCTGTATATCCTTAGATGTCCAGTGACAAAGTACATGGTGATTTTCATCCACTTCTATGTTGGTATGGGTAGTGGTTGCATCATCCCCTTATACTTTTTTATTTCATCCTTCACTTGATGACATACCAGGCACATTGATGTATACTCAGCAATCTCCTTCTTCATATTGTCCCACCAAAAGTTCTCTTAGAGATCTCGATGCATCTTTATGCTCCCAGGGTGAATAGATAAGGTTGAACTATGTGCGTCATTCAAAATATCATTCTTTATCTCTAGATTAGACGGTACACATAATCATGACCCAAATCTTACAACTCCTTCCTTATCAATCTTGAACTCAAAGGATTTTCCATTTCCAATAGCTTCCCCCCTTTTCATAATTTCCACATCATTTCTTTGATCATCCTTTATTTTCTCTATGAGGGTTGGTTAATCAATCGTTTGATAAATGATTGATTATGTTCTTCCCTTAATGATTTCCATGTCCATACTCTACAAATGTAAGAATATTGGATCCTTATAAACTCTCATCATTGATAAATATGGAGGATCCTTTCTAATTAGAGCATCTTCCACCTTATTTGACTTACCAGGATGGTAGTGGATTGAGTAGTCATAATCCTTAATGAGCTCTAACCATCTTAATTGGCTCATATTGATCTATTTCTATGTGAATATATATTTTAGACTCTTGTGATAAGTATATATCTCACACTTCTCCCCATAGAGATAATGTCGCCATATTTTCAACACAAAGATCACATCCTCCAACTCCAGATCATGTGTGGGATAGTTTTCATCATGGATTTTTAGATGTCTTGAGGCGTAGGCTATCACTTTATCATTTTTCATTACCACACAGCCTAATCCATTATTTGAAGCATCACTATACACCACAAATAGTTCTCCACTTGTTGAGAGTGTTAGTACCGGTGCAATGATAAGCCTCTTTTAGAGATCCATAAAGCTTTCCTCACATTCTTGAGTCTAGAAGAACTTTACTCCCTTCTGTGTCAGTTTGTTCATTGGGTTTGAAAATCATGAGAAGTTCCTCACAAATCATTGATAATACCTAGCTAGACCCGGAAAGTTATGGATCTCTATTACAAATATTGGCATGATCCACTCTTCAATTTCCTTTTTCTTGGAAGGGTCCACAGATATTTATTTTCTAGTGATAACATGCCCCAAGAATGATACTTCCTCCATCCAAAACTCACATTTACTATAATTTTCATATAGTTTCTCTCTTCACAAATTCTTTATCACAATATTAAAATTCTCATTGTGTTCCTCCTTACTATTGGAGTATATCGGAATATCATCTATAAAGACTACCACAAATTTGTCAAGGTAATCTCTAAAGACTCTATTCATTAAATCCATGAAAATTTATGGAGAATTAGTGAGTCTCAAGAGAATCACTATGAAATCATAGTGTCCATACCTTTTTCAAAAGGAGGACTTGGGAATATCTTCCTTCCTTGCCTTTAATTGGTGATATCCTGATCAAAGTTCCACTTTAGAGAAATAAATGGCCCCACGAAGCTGATCGAACAAGTAATATATCCATGGTAGGGGATAATTTTTCTTTATCATTATTTTATTGAGCTTGAGATAATCAATTCATAATCATATTGATCCATCCTTCTTAACAAAGAGGATTGGTGTACCCCATGGTAAAGCACTTGGGCATATAAAACCCTTATCTAGATTCTCCTGTAACTACTTCTTAAACTCGTACAGCTCTATGGAGGCCATTTTATAAGGTTTCTTTGATATAGGCAAAGTTCCAAGAATAAGTTCAATTGAGAACTCAACCTCTCGATTAGGAGGAATACTAGGAAATTATTCAATAAATACATTAGTTTAATCCCTCACTATGGGAATATCTTTGAGCATGATTCTCTCCTTTGTCTCAATCATTTGATCTTGATATGCTTTCTCATAAGGAAGAAATATCCACACTTGAGACAATTATTTTGAAGGATATTCATATTCCTCCTTACACTTGTAAAGAATTGGAGGATGCTTTGTAATGTCAAGAGTGATCTCCCTTTCCCATCTGTTGATGTTGGATTTGTATAGAGATATCCAATCCATGCCCAATATAACATCAAACTTCACTAAATTAAGTATAACGAGATTTTCTTGGAGGTTCAATCCATAATCTTTAATCAGGGAGGAGTTATAAAAATTGGACACAATAATTTCCCCATTCGTTGTTCCCGTAGATAGCTCAACCTCCAAATTTTGAGTTGGTGTTTGAATAGTTCTACTAAACTTACAAGATATGAAAGAATACGTAGAACCAAAATAAAATAATACGTTCTCTATTATTGAATGAATAACTAGCATACCAATCCCCACATCATTATCTGGATCCACCTCAGTAGTAGTGATAGCATAATCCCTTCCTTGTTGCCTTGGAGGTTGTTGTTGATTTCCTCCAACAACCTTTGGTTTAGGGTAATTGTTCACATAGTTCCCATGTTCCTTATAGTTAAAACACTACACTATTATTTGAGAGTTTATATGAACCTTCCTTTCCTCTTCCAAATTAGTGGGATTATTCATATCCCTTTGGTATTTTTTAGCCAGGTGTCCCATTCTTCCATATTTGAAGTAATTATTGGTTCCCTTTAGACAGTTCTTAGGATGCTTCTTCCCACAATTTTGACATATGGGATGTTCAATATTCTTTCCATCAGGGGATTTATTTTCCGAACCACCCATATTAGACTCAATTTTCTAATTTTTGTCACCGGGACCATGAGACCATTGAGAGTCTCCGATCTCCATTTCAACCTTGAGGGAACAATAGATAATCTTCTCATAACTGTTGAAGTCTCGAATTGCCAACACTTTCTATAGGCTTATCTTTAGTATGCTAAAGAAGTGATCCACCTTGATTTCGATGTTCATGAAAAAGCTAGTGGAATATATTTCTAGCCTTGTAAAGTTTTCTTCATACACCCAGATGGATTCATCTTCCTTCTGCTTGAGTTTGAGGAAATCTCTTTCTATCTTGAGGTGGAGGTTTCAAAGAAAATATATATTGAAAAACATTTTCTTGAATTCCTCCCAATCCATAGAATCAATTTACTCCTAGGACTTTGTATTCTTGATCATTATCCACCACTGATCAGCTTCCCCATCAAAATAATAGACCCCCATCATGAATTTATCTTCTTCTGAGCACTAGAGGATAGAGAATATATTTTCAATAGAGTTAATCCACTCTTCCACGAGGATGGGATCATAAGATCCACTAAACATGGCAGGCCTTTGCTGCATGAAGGATTCTATAGAAAATTTATCTTTCCTTGAAATAGTAGGGTGTTCCACATGATTTAATTTATTATTCATAACTTGAGCCAGCTGATCAAGTACTATCATAAAGTTTTGAGAACCCGTTCCCATCATATCAGGCATATCATTAGGGAAATCATCACATTTCCTATCACATTTATTTGTGGCATGTGTTCTTATATTTCCCACCATTAACTAAGAAAAATAATTTACAATTAGGGGGCTTGAATACTTAGCTATTAATCATAAAAAAGAAACTTTAAACATAAAAAGATAAACTCTTAAAGAAAAAGTATATCCTGACTTGTGATTCCCTAGGTTTTAATCTAGGTTATCCATGATTTGTTTCCTAACATATATTCTTATGGGATTTTTTTTTTTGTTCCCTTAATAATGTTTCATACTAAGATTATGAATTTACCAAATCATATCCCCTAGGAGTGTCAAACCAAGAGTGCATCAAGACTCATTGTTCTACACCAGCACCCATTCGAGTCTAGCTCAAAGCAGTGTTTTTAGGTTTTTCCCCTAGATAAATTTGTACCAGATCCACATCCACTTTTTTGTATCCATACAGGGATTTATTTTCTTGATAAACCACTTACTCTATACTTACCAACATTTAGGTATGTTTTCTTATACTTAGTCGCATCCCTAAGGTTCTTATGAAAGTCCTCTATTCTTAATCTCCAAAAATAACTAGACCATCCTATGATACCAACTATAGCAACTCCTGCCTTTTACACATATCATTACAAGATTTTAATCATAATAAAACATCATATTACAAGCCAAGGATCATAAAGTCTAGTGTATTGGAAGACTAGGTACAGAAAATTGAAAACATGAGACTAAATAAAACATTTATTTATTTAATATTCATAAAAAGATCTTAACTTCCATTGTGCTCATACATATTTATATGATAACCTGAGGATGACATGAACAAAAGGATGAGATAAAAATCCCAGTAAGGGAATAAACATAAGAATAAAGCTTTAGCACATGAGTTAGAAGGCATGACATAATGATATAAAAAGGCATGGAACATATGGAACCATAACATATAAACATGGGATCATATAAACATGGAGTCATAGTAATGTGGAATAAACATAAAACATGAATTTAGCATGATTCAAGGCTCATTTAACATAGAGGAGCACAAGTAAAGTTTAACCACCAGGATCGTTGCACATGGTAGCATGAGGCAAGGCTGATTAACTGCCAAGACCTTTACACATAACGTCTCATGAGACTCAACTTTACCCAATACATTGGAGTGATATCTAGGTGCACCTATCATAACATGTTCATGAATATTATTACCACATAATGAATCATACATAATCAATCATACATAAACATATGGGTACCCATGGAAAGAAATGGGTATCATAATCATGTCATAAATCATAATGAATAGGTGTATCATACAATTGTCCATGAAAGAAAGGAATTAAAAAATACATGTAAATTCATGAGGTAAAATAAGAATATATCATGGTAAGTGATGTCAAACAGAAGTGACAACATGTAAGAATAGTATTTAATAAATTTCAGCATTAAAAAATTTTAGTGCGGTTTTAAGGAAAATACTAAAGAGAATTTAAAATATAAAAGGGAGTAATATTTTATATAAAACCAAAGTGAACCAAGAAGGTTTTAATAATAAAAATATTGGTTTTAAAAAAATAATTGTAGCTTAAAATAAATTATAGATTGCTCTTGAAATTGGGTAAGAATTCAGGAAGTTCCCTTAAACGGGTTTGCTTATTGGGAAGTGTTGAGGAGAGAATCATTTAAAAACATGTATATCCCTAAAAGAGAGTGATGAATGGATATTTATATTTAATATCTCAGAAATTACATGTACTTTTTTTTATTATATGGAATTATTTTGAGACCACGATATTCGACGGCACGTGATTCTGAGGCCCAGAGAGCCCAGAATGGAATTTTGAACTTTTTTTAAGGTATGTTTAGTAAACGTGCGAGTGGGATTTTCTATCTTTTGAACCGGTTCTCGGATTGAAAATATGAGGGCACCATTGAACTCATAACATCGGTATTCACCTATAAATGACTTAACTTCGGCCAGCAATGGCTGAGTGAAAAAGTTATTTTCTGTACTTTTTGAGAAAAATAATAAAATAATTTAAAGGAGTTGTTTCTTTTATTTTCTCACTATAGGGTGGTGAATGATGATAATGTGATACAGCGATGAGGTGATGACAAGGCACATTAATGGAGGGGCAATAATGTCTCATTTGAAACCATAACGGTTTTACCTTAATGACTCATTAAATGTTGCTCATTAAGTGTGGCTCATTTAATGAGCATCATTAATGGACGCAGAATCACTGTGATTTTATTTTTCTTTTATTTAATCCAATGTGTTGAAGTTTGGGGATAATCAAACGTGTGGAAATCTCTGATGAATTGTCAGCAGAATCCCTCTCCAATGAAGAACGAGGAACAACGCATCAGCGAATCATCATCATCTTCAACGTGCCTCGGAGAACGGAGCCGGAAGCGACTCCAGCGTCTTGAAACCTCAAGGACAAACGCTTTGGCATAAAATTTCAATAAGGTAGTTGATTGTGTTATATCAAGTTTCTTCCTCTTTATTGAAAATTAATGATGAACACGGACCAACCGACTAACGGGTTGTTCTACGAATCACTCGTTCTTGCGAGTGGATAATTGTGTGGGGTTTTTAATTGGGGTTTCACTTTTGTCGTGTGATCAATACTCTCCCCCATTCTTAAACTCTAATGTGGATGGCATGGGTTGACATGAACAAGGCCCAGACCATCTACCATGGTTGATTGTTGTGTGTTCTTTGTGGATGATTTCTCAAAATGGCAGCGGAGAGAGTTTGAGGTCGTCGTAGTAAAGGTGACGGCCTAGAAAATCCATAGACGTATGCGATGCAAAGAACGGACCACCTCAGTGCGTCCGGTGGTCCGCTGAAGGTTCCCCTACCACACCGGTAGTGATGGTGGTGGCATGAAGTGGCACCAGCCATGTGTCGGATGGGGATCGAGGGTCGTCGGTCGGCCAGTAGTCGGGTGGAGCAGTGCGCCCATCGGCGTGCCAAGGTGGTAGGAGGCCGCGGTAGACCTGCTGCGGCGGCAAGGTGGTGTGGCGTCCATCGGCACCGTGTGGAGGAGCAGCCTTCTTGGGCCACTCGGGTGCATATGAAATGGTCGGCCAGCCTATCCAGTCACGTGGAGATTTTTCGGTCGATTGACCGCGCCAAGGAGGCTGCCCTGCGTCGACTGCGAGGTAAGACTGAGGCCGGACGCAACTGTTTGCCACATCCCGGCTGGGCAGACAGGGTCGGCCAGTGGGCTAGACCCGCGACTAACCAGGCCAAACCCATGTCAGACCCACTCCAGACCCCCGGGCTGGGTCTGGTTGGGTCGATTCGACTGGGTCAGCCCAGACTCAGACTCGACCGACCCCCTTTTCACTAAAATGCTCATATCTCACAAATTGGGCATTTGATTGATGCATTGTTAGGGGATTTGGGACCCTCGCAACGGGGTAGTACTTTTGAGATACTCTGCTTGAGTTTTGGTGGAAGTTGGCATACATTCATTTTGGGTTGGACTCGAATCCAGTCGATCCCATTTTACAAAAAGGATTATAACTTACAAACTGGGCATCCGATCGACGTGTCGTCTATTGCGTTGGAACCCTTATGAAAATACGGTCATTTGGGTTACCTCTATGTGGGACTTCGTGGTTGTTGAGGTACGACTGATGGCTTGAGGAATGGATCCTCTAGAAATCAAGTGTGCTTAGTGCAGGAATCCAGTGGCTGGTTGTGACGTGAAGAAAGAATAGTGATCCTTTGTGGGTCATCACATAGCGATCCTATGTGGGTCAGCACCTAGCGATCCTATGTGGTTCAACACCTAGCGATCCTATGTGGGTCAACACCTAGCGATCTAGTGTGGGTCATCACCTAACGATCCTCAGTGGGTCAATAACTAGATATCCTCTATGGGTCAGCACCTAGCGACCCTGTGTGGGTTAGAAACAGAGCCTATCAACAGAATAAGATGATCTAGCTTTATGACTAATCATCTTTATTTCTGTACTTAGGTTATACTTGTTGTGAGTTGTGTCTTTTACATTGTGCTATGTGGTTGAGGTCTTGCTTGGTGTTTTTACCTCCTGGGTATTTTTCTTTGTGGTGTTTTCCTTCATGGATTACCGAGAGACATTTAGGGGTCTTGGGGTCCCTACTGAGTATTGTTATACTCACCCCTGCATGGACTTCGCCCATACATGTTGTGTCTGGTGAAAACGATTGACGCTTCGCTAGAGGTGCCCAGGGGGACAGGACTGACGAAAAGCCTTGGTGGGGACATTAGGGAGCCAGGACTAGATGGTGCTTGGTGGTGGATCGATAGACATGGTGTGCTGTAGTGACATCCGACAGAGAGATGTAACTACCCTTCAGGTAGGATCCTTGGCGGACGACCTCCAGAGCTTGAGTTTCTTTTTTTGTACTTTCCTTTCAGTTGGGCTTGTATTCTGGCCCCTTCACTCTCAGTTTACACACTTTACTCTTAGTAGTGTTACTTTGTGGTGGTTATACTACTTTATTTCCTTTGTGGTTTTCTTTGTGTGGTATGCCCTGTCTATGTGTGTACAGGTTTAAAGGAAATGCCTTCCCTTTGGGGGTTACACCTTTTTTGTGCTAGTCACCAGCCCCTGACCTATGGATGGTGAGCTTGGGGTAGTCATGGCATGTGTCCCAGGGGGATGGGTCATGACAAAGTGGTATCAGAGGACGGTCGTTTCTACCATAATAACTAAGAGTCTATATTTTCAATGGGGGAAATAGTGTTAAGTGTCTTGAGTTCAGATTTTATTCCAGGGAGTTCAGTGTTGGTGCAGCGGTCGACGTATCCATACACCAGGACCCTGAATTCTTTTTTCTGACTCGGTATATGAAAACACTAGTTGCATGTGTTTGGAAAATGTTTTTCTTAAATCTCTTTTGAGTCAGATCACAAGGTATAACTTATTGAACGTGGATCATATGGTTCTCTATAGGATGTCTCCACAAAGACAGCCAGCCAGGATTCCAATTAGAGATCACGATGATGGTCCACCAATCAATGAGGCGTCAGTGTAGGGACCACTTACAGTAGTAGCACCTTAGAGTGGTGTACCAGCAATACCACCACCTGGAGAGTAGCAGTTGCTACCAACCCCACCAGCGGACAGTGCACGCCGTTTGAGCGCACTACATGAGTTCCAAAGACATAGGCCTTTGAGGTTTCAAGGAGAGACAGAACCTCAGGCAGATGAGGATTGGCTGGAGGTGGTTACTCTAGTTTTTCTCCTAGTAGAGATACTAGCTAACCAGATGGTAGTTCTAGCCACTAGCCTTTTTCAGGGCATGACAGGGAGGTGGTGGATCTTGATGCTTCAGACACACGAGGAGGCGACCATTGTCTGGATGGACTTCAAGAGCCTATTCAGGGAGGAGTTCATACCAATGACACTAGGCTCAGTGCATATTCAGGAGTTACTACACCTACAGCAGGGCATCCTGACTGTGGCCTAATACTTAGTGAGGTTTACTGACCTCTCCTGCTACTCCACTGACATGGTATGATACCCTTTCTTCAAAGCCCAGACCTTTGAGTAGGGACTTCGATAGGAGATAAGGGCATCGATAATTTCACTCAACATCTCGAAGCAGGCTGGAGTACTAAATTGAACACTACTGGTGGAGAGCTTCCTAACCGAGAAGGCACCGACGATGAGAGCCACCACTGGACGAAAGGTGGTTGATTCATCTACAACAGACAGTAGGCAAATGATACAAAGGACCAAACAGGCCAGACCTTCCGGAGGACGACCCCAGGATGCAAGGTCAGAGTTGCGGAGCTCACAAGGAAGAGGAGTTCATCTGAGGACTATAGTTTATTACACTTCCAGTGGACAGGATAACTTGGCTCAGGACTGTCTGACTCCCCATGCAGATGACCAGCAGGCAGTTGAGGGACTGTTGAGATAGCGACAGAGGTTCGAGCGAGGTGGTCTACAGGGCAGCAGACATGGCAGGGAAGCAGGCCAAGCAGCAAGTGGTGGACAACGGTTCGAGGTACTACCACCACCACCTCCAGGAGGTCCACCCCGAGATCGAGGAGCAGGTGGACAGGGGAAGGGGCAACTTCAGGTGATGGAGGCCTACGACCACGATGATCTAGAGATGATTAGAGGTTCAATTAGTTTCTACTCCACCTTAGTTTCAGTTCTTATAGACACAGGTTCTAGTCACTCCTTCCTTTCCACAGCTCTCGTTTGGAGCTCGGAGATTTCAGTGGAGTCATTAACTCAATCCTTATGATTAGAGACTCCTACGGGAGAGGATTCAATTATTACACACTGGTGTCGGCAATGTTATCTTACTCTAGGAGGTGAGAGATTCGGTTGGGATCCAAGTAGCTGCGTCGAGACCTTACGAAGTCATCTTGGGTATATACTGGTTATCCATAGTCCATGCTCAGATCAACTATTTTAGGCATAGAGTGTGGTGTATCCGCAAATATGGGACCGGGTTTTCCTTCACCGATGAGAAGGGAACCTTTGCAGCACAGGATGGAATCTCTCAGAGGAGGGTGCATCCGATCACTCACCAATTGGATAGCCTCACCCTCGGTATGATAGATGACGGGAGTCCAATCTTTCCTATAGTGGTGGATGAATATGGGGATGTCTTTCCAGAAGATTTCCTAGGACTACCTCCTCGCAGAGAGGTAGAATTTTTCATTGACTTATACCCAGGGATTTCACGGATATCTACACCTGCATATCAGATGGCTCCCGTGGAGCTTAGTGAGTTGAGGGTACAGTTGGAGGACTTACAGAGGAAGGGGTTTGTAAGGCCCGGTGTTTCTCCATGGGCATCCCTGGTGTTGTTTTCCAAGAAGTAAGATAGGATCTTGAGGATATGCATGGACTTTTGGTGCCTGAACCAGGTGAGCGTGAAGAAAAAGTATCCACTACCAAGGATTGATCACCTCTTCGATCAGCCGAAGGGAGTGAGGTGTTTCTCGAAGATCGATCTCAGAGCAAGCTATCATTAGCTTCGGGTACGGGATGAGGATGTACTAAATACATCCTTGAGGTGTCATTATGGCCACTATGAGTTCATGGTAATGCCTTTCAGTGTAACCAACTCCCTAGCAGTGTTCATGGGACTTATGAACAGGATCTTCCAGCATTACCGCGGTCGTTTCATGGTGGTCTTCAATGATGACATCTTAGTGTACTCATCATCAGAGGAAGAGCATGTGACACACCTGTAGATAGTCCTAGAAGCACTCCAATAGCACCATCTTTATGGTAAGATCTCAAAGTGTCAGTTCTAGATTCGGGAGGTCCACCTTCTGAGACACGTCATCTTAGAGGATGGAGTTGCAGTGGATCCGAAAAAGATAGAGGCAGTGCTTGCTTGGGAGCTACCCTGGAGCATGACCGAGGTGTGGAGCTTCCTGGGGTTTCCTAGGTACTATCATAAGATTGTACCCAACTTTTCTAGAGTATCAGTACCCTTGTAGACTTTGACAAATAAGGGACAACCCTTCGTATGGACAGAGAGATACCAGCATAGTTTCCATGAGCTGAGGTGGAGACTGACAAGTGCCCCCATCTTAAGGATACCAGAAGTGGGTTTTGGGTATGTAGTCTACTGTTATGCATCAGGGACCGGACTGGGTTGTGTCCTGATGTAAGAGCGATCAGTGATCACTTATGGATCATGGCAGTTGAGGCAGCATGAGCTGAACTACACGGCCCATGACCTAGAGTTAGCAGCAGTGGCCTTTTCCTTGAAGATGTGGCAACACTACTTTATGGGTGAATGGTTTAATGTCTACTCCAATCACAAGAGTCTTAGGTAAATCTTCTCCTAGAAGGACCTGAACCTGAGGCAGTGTCGATGACTAGAGTTCCTCTAGGACTATGACTTTGAGATAGTTTATACTCCTAGAAAGGGTAACGTGGTGGCAGATGAACTCAGTAGGAGGTCTAGTTTCCAACTGTTGATTGAGGTGATGGAACAGCTAGCTACGATTCATATATCCTTCGTGGATGATGGTAAAGCCACTTACCTTCGGTCGGTGACTGTTACTCCCCCACTCTTAAGCGATTCAGGGAGGCACAGCTGGTGGATGATGACTGCAAGGCCTGATGTTCTTAGTTATTATCAGGACAAACTATTGATGGATTTTTGATAGGTGGAGAGCATGTTATCCTTTTTAGAGTGTGTATTGTAATACCAGTGATGTTGTGGGAGGATTTGTTAAGGTATTTCCATACGTCCCCTTTGGCAGTACACCTTGGAGTGGTGAAGATGTACCAGTACCTCCGACGTCAGTACTGGTGGCCAGGGATGAAGAAACTGGTGGCTGAGTTCATTTTGTGATGCCTCACTTTTCAGAAAGTGAAGGACGAGCATCAGGTTCCAGTAGGCTTGGACCAACCGCTTGAGGTACTGAAGTGGAAGTGGGATGGTATCTCCATGGACTTTTTGACGGGGTTACCACATAAATCCAAGGGCCATTATTCCATCTGGTTAATTGTTGACCGACTCACCAAGTCGGATCACTTTCTACCCATTAGGGAGTAGGGACCGATAAAGGGCTAGGGATGCCTCTATGTCCAGGAGATATTGCAATTCCAGGGGGTGCCTTTGACAATCATCTCAGATCGTGACGCTCGATTTACATCCTAACTATGGAGGGGATTACAGGAGGCATTTGGGATGCAGCTGCGCTTGAGCACATCTTTTCACCCACAGATGGATGGTCAGACAGAGCGAACCATACAGACCTTGGAGGAAATGTTTTGTGCTTGTGTCCTGGATTTTGGTCACAGTTGGGAGGACTACCTACCACTAGTGGATTTTTCATACAACAATAGATATCACACCACTATTAGCATGGCACCGTTTGAGGACTTGTATGGGTGGCTAGGCAGATCACCCCTATGCTGGACAGACCCAGGGAAGTTAGTACTCAGGGGTCCAAAGTTGGTACGGGATACCACCGAGAAGGTTTAGATCATCCAGGAGCGAATGAGGATTGCAAAAATTAGGAAGAATTCATATGCTGACAGGAGATAGAGACCCTTGGAGTTTTAGGAGGGCGATCACATTTTACTTTGGGTCTCACCCCAATGAGGATTACAGATATTTGGCCAGGGTGACAAGCTATATCCAAGGTTCATCGAACCTTTTCAGATCCTGAGTAGGGTTGGAGAGGGGGCATACTGCCTAACTCTTCCCCCATAGATGCACTGGGTGCATAACTTTTTTCAAGTGTCGTAGCTGAGGAGGTACGTGCATGATCCATCGCACATCATCAACTGGGGAGAGATGGACATTGAAAATGGGGAAACATTTGAAAAGTTCTCGGTGGAGATAGAGGACCGACAGGAGTGGGTCCTGTACAGGTGGTCGATTCCTCTGGTTCTCTTTCGATGGCAGCACGAGAATCTCTAGGAGAGCACATGAGAGCGGGAGGCTCATATTCATGCTCAGTTCCCCCATCTATTTGATTAGTTTTGTTTTGGATTTTGGTGACGTAAATCCCTAAGGTGGGGAGAATGTAATGTCTCAGAAATTCCATGTAATTTTTTTTATTATATGAAATTATTTCAAGACTGTAAAATTTTTCAGCACATGATTCTAAGGCCTAGAGATCCCAAAATAGAATTTTGTACTTTTTTAAGGTACGTTCAGCAAACATGTGAGTAAGATTTTCTATATTTTGAACCAGTACTTGGATAAAAAAATATGAGGGCACTGTTGAACTTGGAACGCTGAGATTCACCTAGAAATGACTTAACTTCATCCGGAAAGGGCCGAGGGGAAAATTTATTTTCTAGAATTTTTGAGAAAAAATAATAAAAGAATTTAAAAGAATTATTTTATTTCTTTTCTCACCATTGGGTGGCGGATGGAGACACTGCGATACAACGACGATGCGATGATAAGGCGCATTAATTTAGGGCCAATAATGGCTCATTTGAAACCGTTACAGTTTTACCTTAATGACTCATTAAATGTTTCTCATTAAGTGTGGCTCATTTAATGAGCATCATTAATGGACGCAACATTGTTGTGATTTTATTTTTCTTTTATTTAATCCAACGTGATGGATTTTGGGGATAATCAAATGTGGGGAAGTCTCTGACGAACCGTCGATGGAATACCTCCCCAACAAAGAAGGAGGAACGATGCATCGGCGGATCATCATCGTCTTTGACGTGCCTCGAAGAATGGAGCCAGAAGCGACACCGAAATCTTGAAACCTCAAAGACTAACGCTTCGTCACTGAATGTCAACGAGGTAGGGGGTTGTTTTATTTCAAGTTTCTTTCTCATTCTTGAAAATTAACAACAAATGTGGACCAACTGACTAACGGGTTGATTCTCGAATCACTCATTCTTGAGAGTGGATAATTGTGTGGGGTTTTTAATTAGGGTTTCACTTTTTCTGTGTGATCGATACTTTCCCACATGATTAAACTCTAACACGGAGGGCGTGGGCCAACACGAACAAGGAACGGACCCTCTTCCATGGTTTATTGTTGTGTGTTCTTCATGGATGATTTCTCAAAATGGAGGCGGAGCAAGTTTGAGGTCGTCACAGCGAAGGTGACGGCCTAGAAAATCCATAGATGCAGGCGATGCAAAGAACGGACCACTGGAGCGTGTCTGGTGGTCCGCCGAAGGTTCTACCACCATGCCGGCGGTGGTGGTAACGATGGTGGTGGTACACAGTGGCACTGGCTGCGTGTCGGATGGGGACTGAGGGATGTTGGCCGGCTGGGTGGAGTGATGTGCCCGTCGGTGTGCCGAGGTGGAAGGAGGCCATAAAGGCGAGGTGGCGCAGCACCCGTCGGCGCTGCGTGGAGGAACGACCCACTTGGGCCGCTCTGGTGTGTGCAAAATGGCCAACCAGACTAGCCAACTGCGTGGAGCTTCCGAGGTCGCTTGACCGTGGTGAGGAGGTTTCCCCATGTCAATCCTAGGGTGAGATGGAGTCTAAAAGCGGCTATCTTCTATGTCCCGACCAGGGGGACCGGTCCACCTATGGCGGATCGAGTCGGCCAGTGGGCCAAACCCACACCACTGGGCTGGACCGGTGGGCCCAATGGGTAGGCTAGGCCAGACCCCCAGACCGAGTCGGGTTGGGTCGGTCTAACCAGGTCAGCCCGGACTCGGACTCAACCGGCCCTCTTTTCACTAAAACGCATGTATCTCACAAACAGGGTGTTTGATTAACACGTCGTTAGTGGAGTTGGGACCCTCACAAGGGGTGTTCCTTTTGAGATAATTATCTCAAGTTTTGGAGGAGGTTGGCATACAACCGGGTTGGGTCGGACTCGAATCCAACCAGACCCTTTTTACAAAAAGGCTTATAACTTACAGACAGAGCGTCTGATCGACATGTTGTCTATTGCGTTGGAACCCTGACAACAAGATATTCCTTTGGGTTACCTCTATGTGGGACTTCATGGCAGTTGAGGTATGTCCGATGGCTTGAGGAGCGGATCCTCCGAAAATAAAGCGTGCTTAGTGTAGGAATCCATTGGTTTCCTGTGACGTGAATAAAGAATAGCAATCCTCCATGGGTCAGCACATAGCAATCCTCTATAGGTCAGCACCTAGAGATCCTCTGTGGGTTAGCACCAAGCGATCCTCTGTGGATTAGCACCTAGCGAACCTTTGTGGGTCAGTACCTAACAATCCTCAGTGGGTCATTACCTAGCGATCCTATGTGGGTCAGCACCTAGCCACCCTGTGTGGGTCATCAGTAGATCCTCTCGATAGAATAAGATGATCTAGCTTTATAACTAATCATCTTTATTTATGTACTTAAGTTATACCTAGTGTATGCTGCATCTTTTACATTGTGCTATGTGGTTGAGGTCTTGCTTGGTGGTTTTACCTCTGGGGTATTTTTTCTTTGTGGTGTTTTCCTTCGTGGATTACCGAGAGACCTTTGATGGTCTTGGGGTCCCTACTGAGTATTATTATACTCACCCCTAAATGGGATTCTCCCACATGTGTTGTGTCTGGTGCAAATGATTGACACTTCGACAGAGGTGCCTAGGGGGCAAGATTGATGGACAGCCTTGACGGGGAAATTAGGGAGCTAGGACTAGACATTTCTCGATGGTGGATCGATATATATGGTGTGTTGAAGTGACATCTGAAAGAGAGTTTCACCTACCCTTTAGGTAGGATCCTTGGTGGACGACCTCTGGAGCTTGCATTTCTTTTGTTGTACTTTCCTTTCAGTTGGACTTGTATTCTAGCCCCTTTACTCTCAGTTTACATAATTTACTCTTAATAGTGTTACTTTGTGGTGGTTTTACTACTTTATTTCTTTTTTGGTTTTATTTATGTGGTATTCCCTGTCTGTGTGTGTACAGGTTTAAAGGAAATGTCTTCCCTTTTGGGGGTTACGCCTTTCCGGTGCTAGTCACCAACCCCTGGCCTATGGAAGGCGGGCTTGGGATAGTCACAGCACGGGCCCCAGAGGATGTGTTGTGACATGATATATGATTTTGAAGCATATAAATAGTATTTATAAAATTTTAATAAAAATAATAAATAACTTTATTTGGGTAAAAGGAAAGATAGAACAACCTGAAGGAATAATGGAGGTTCTGGTAGAATCTCTTACCTTAAGTCTGACGGTGTCCTTCACTTGATCTTAATGTCCTGGATAACCAAATTACATTCATTAATTAATATTTCTATAACATATTATTCATGTAATTGATGTATTATAACCTTATTAAGTCCATTCGTGACCTTTTTTATGGGTTAAGAGGTTTAATTTAATTGTTTGGGAGCATTCGTTTCCTTGGTTTTCATGATTAGTTTACTTATATACATGTAAGGATAAAAATTTAAGATGAGAATGGTTGTCCAGAATTGAAGTTTTATGTTATTAGTGAACATACATAAGATTACATGGTTATAAAATTCATTTGATTATTTGGAGTGAAGATGAATCATTATATAAAACTTTAATGGTAACTGTTTTGGTTAATTGGCAATTTTTTATCACATCAAAAACATTTTGCTTTATAAATTAATATCATGTGTAAAAAAGATTATATAACATTATATTAGATATAATACATATATTATAGTCTGGTTCAACCATAAAACTGGTTTCATGACCAGAATTGAAGACAATAATAGAAATTGAAAACTCGTCGTCCATTAATGTGATAAATTAACACATCTCGGCTGGTGTTTGAATTTCTAGTATAAAAGGTGGAAAAATGAGAGATGATGATGAATTATTACATTATCATAAAAAAATTATATTACATGTAAGGTATTGGAGTTATCGTAACATTTTTATGAATGGAGGTGAGGAAATAAAAAGAAAGAAAGGAACATGAAAGAAAATAAAAGAAATGAAAGAGGAATTTACCTCTTGAATATATCTTCCTTGAGAACCTCTTTTGGGGAGATTATTTTGTCTTTTGAAGATAAAAAAGGCTTATGGACATGGTATAGGGTATTAGGAAGATATTTGATCAGAATTTTGACTATGAACAGGGCTTGAGAGGTGTGAGGAGATGAGGTAAAGAGGGGTGGTATTTATAGTGGAGGAGAGGAGGGGTTTCCCATTATTTTCATCATTAGTTTAATATTTTTGCTCAAGAATATGAATAGTCTTGATTCTTGTCACCCAAAATATTATATAAAACATGTGAGTTCAAAAAAAATGTCTATTTACATCATCCATGACTCAAGCATGATGTAGAAATTTATTTTATTTAACATTTGTCGTAAATTATTGTATCTTACTATTCACAAAAAATTCAAGTATTTTAGAAAAAACTCAAAAATTCACCCCAAACATTTTTCAATGTGTAGAATTAAAATATTAACTCTATATTAGAAAAATAATTTTCTAAATATGATAGATTTAATTTTTAATTAAAATCATAATTTACTTGAAAATAGAAATTTTAAAATTAAAACTGCTTTTCTAACACTTTGAAAAATTAATTAAGGTCTCATAAAATTTTATTATGATCATAATACATAAAAATAATAATTTATGAATTCATTTTATGAGAATAAATTTTCTTTTAATTTATTAACTTAATCATAAAATTATAATTAAATGTACAAGACTTACAAAAAATACCAATACTTTATTAATAATTTTTAAAAAAATTATTTACTTATAATATGATATAATTATATCATATTATCACTTAAAATATGGATAAATTTTATTTATACTTTCATTGGTGAGGTTACTATTTAATTGGATGGTTTACTATTCATAAGGGTCACATTACTATTCCAAAGGTCAAGCTATTACTTTATTGGTATACATTCCTTAACTTCTAGAGATACCTTTTATTTAACTCGTTATTAATTTATAAGGTTTTTATTGTGTTATATATGTAACCTTATATGATTATACTACAAGAGATAATTATAAGAAGGGAGTTTCATTGATAAAACATTGGGTCGTTACACATCCCTGGACCTTAGGTCATTTTCTCCAGCAAAGACTCTCCATCCTCGAGAAGCCCACAATGTGCCCAACCAAAAAGGGAAAACCAAAATAAGAGTTAAAGCATAGATAAAGGAAGTTAACTGAATGTTACATTACCTAAAAAAATTTCATTCATGTGTCGCATTGGTTCCTCAATCAAAAATAACAAGATTTTCTTTCTTAATTTCTAGTGCATTAATTAGCTCAAATTTTCTTTTTATTTCATCCAACAATCCTTTCATGCCTCATAGTCTAACATTTCCACTAAAGATAGGATAATGTTGAAGCTAGAAGCCTCGAACTACATCATTTTTTGACACCACCATCTGAGAAGGTCATCCCATAAGTAGATTTTCCATAATATTCACCTCAACTAGAGTATCGTGTGATCCTATTAGAGAAGCATGCTCAGCAACTCCTTACATATGTCCTCATAAGATCACTCCTACTCCACCTTCTTCCCATTAGTCTCATCAATATCTTTTTATGGTTCCATGAATCTATAAAAATCAAAACACGAATCATTAATCAAACATCATAATTTCACATCAAATAAACACATAATTCATCATTCCCTATACATGTTCACAAATTAATCGATCTAATAAAATGAATCACATTACATTATTGAATTCATCCCACTAATTTTAGTGAATTAATTCATTATTAATACCTTATTCATGAAACCCAATTAGGTTATTAATAATTTAATCATTTAACTAAAACCAGATTCTCAAATCAAACCAAAGATCAAATTCATTCACATTAATGCACACTCATGTCATGTCCCTATGCGCCAAAATGGTGCATGAAATCCACCCTCAATCCATGTGAATATTTGTATCCTAAAATATCATTTAAAATTAATCAAATCCAATTAATACTTCCCTAAAAACCTAGAATTAACTATGGTTGTGTTATCCAGACTCACACATATAACTTTCATACTTTATCTCGACTCCCAGTATCCTTTCTACCATTTCAAAACTATTGAAATCATATAAATAAAAACCACTCAAATATCAATTTTTAAAATCCCATCCTTGAATGATTATGTTGCTGAGGCAAAATTCCACATGCCCTTGAGTGAATTCACCTGATTACTAGAGGCTAACAATTATCACTATCACAACCTGTCCCAAAGGGGCCCCTGTCGTGACTACCTAGGACAGGGGTTGGCGACTAGCACCAAGTAGGAATATCCCAAAAATGGGAGGAATTTTCTTAATTACCTATAAACACGCACACATCTCCAAGCCTCAAAATGCTGAAATGTAAAAAAACTAAGTAAACAAGCATGCACACTGCTAAGATACCAACAACAGAGTATGATAGTAGGAAAACTAGAAAGTAAACAGGGCCAGAATACAAGTCCACCAAAATTAAAGTCTGACAAAGTGAATTCACAAGTTCCTAAAACTCATCCGCAGAAAACCCTACTTGAAGGGTATGTGTGGGAAAGTTTTTTGTAGCTGTAGGAGCACAACTCTCCTGTATTATCACTCTAAGCACCACCTGGTCCTGGTCCACCTAGGACTCCGTCAAAGTATAGATCATCTTCATAAGACATGACATGTGTGGGTAAAGCCTGTGTAGGGGTGAGTAAAATAATACTCAGTAGGACACCCTGAAACCACAAAATTAATACCACAAAGAAATACACAAAGTATACCCAAAGGAAACACACTAAGTACACTACAAAAGAAACACATGAAGTACACCACAAAGGAAACACATGAAGTACAGTCAATACAGTCAACTCACATATATATAATTCTAAAGAACAAAGAAAAGTATTTCCAGTTGTAGTCCACGTATCTATATGTCTCCATGACACTATAAGTGTCGATGGCACATGGAGTATTGATGGCGCATGGGGTGTCGGTGGCGCACAGAGCATCGGTGGCGCCCAGAGTGGCGATGGCGCCTGTGGTGTCGATGGTGCACAGAGCGTCAATGGTGCACAGAACATCGATGTCGCATGAAGAATCGATGTTGCATGAAGCATTAAAGGTTCATTCATCCCAAAAGTCACATAGTCACCAAGATCACATAGTCACAACGAGCCACAGGATTCTGCTCGTAGCGCACTTGTTCTGAGATAACCTACTCCTCAAGCCATTAGGTCATAAACCAAATTCCACAAAAACTCACTTATATTATCTCCAAAGGACTATCTCATCGCAAGGGTCTCAACGCCGCAAATGGATCATCAAATAGACACATGGTTTGAAATATATGGCCAATTTAGTAAAAAGGGTCTAGTTCGGTCTGAGTCTGACCCGACCCGACCCAGTCCAATCGACCCGACCCGGCCCAGTTTGGCCGACTCGACCCAACCTGGTTGGTCTGGGCTGGCCTGTTGGGCCATTGGAGTGCACAGTCCAATCCGCTGTGCTACCGGAGCAGCCCGGTTCTCTAGCACGGCCCATGTCATGCGGGTCGGTTCTACTCCACCAGACGCAGCCCGCCTTTTCTATATCCCTTTGGTACACATGGTCACCCGACCGCATGTCCAGCTAGCTCCCCCAGTCAACGCGGCGCTGGATCGCGTTTCACATGGCTATCCTACCTCGCTCGTCCAGTCTTGCGGTCGTGTCACTGTGGGGTCCTTCGTACAATGTGACTTCGAGCCACGTCCCAGCTACCACCACCACCGGCCCTTTCCTGCCAACCCCGCCTAGCTCGGCCACCCTTGTCGAGCTGATGCCACCTCCACTGGTAGCCTTTCCCTACCGTACTCCACCTGATCCATTCGGAGTCGTTTCCTTGCACCACCACGGGATCGAATCCTCAGTCTCGGATCGTTGCACCATGGATCGAAGGTGCAACAATTCCTTTGATCATAAATCGTGAGGAACGAAGAACATGAATATTGGGGGGGAAGAGACAAAGCACATGAATGACCCAATGGTAGGATCTTTCCCATATTCATGTCGGCCTTGATCTTTTAATGTTAGAAGATTTAACAAAGAACAATCAACCGATGATCACAAAGAATTTATCATCCCTTTTATCCCTGCAAATTTTATCCATCATGCAAGAATAATCAAATCGTGGATCAACCTGTTCCTGGGTTGGTCCACGTTTATCATCTGAATCTAAGAAGGGGAAATAAATAAAAAAATATCAACACTCTACCTTGAGGTTGGATCAATCATTGACGAAGAACGGAAGTCTATGTCGTCATCAATCCTTGATCTTTCGATGTTCGTCGATCCATCGTGCTCTGATCAGATTCACCAAAACGTTGGGAGAGCCTTCTTCATTCTCCACCTTAGAGAAACTCCAGGGTTATGGTGATAACCCTGGATTTCTAACAAGTGCTTGATTAAAAATAGAATCTCCACTACATCAAAAAAAAATATTTTTTAAAATATTTTAATGTCGTTTACGTCCAAAATCTAACTTTCACACTTGACCTATGCTGGTCTAGCTTAGGCCCCGCATAAGGTAAAGTCACTATTCTGAGCGCAATGGTGCCCTCAGATTTCTGGTTTGGGTACCTGTTTATAATTTATTCCCAATTTAAGGAAAAATTTCATGGACACTTTATTAAAAACATAACATATTTCGATGAATCGTTCCGGGCATACCGAGCCTCAAAATCTCACGTTGTCCTAGTGATTGGTCTCAGAATTTTCTCAATTAATTTATAAAAATAAAATTAGAGAAAATATAAGTCATTACATTCTCCCCCACCTTATGGATTTACGTCCCTGAAAGAAAAAACAAGGGATACTCAACAAAAGATGAGGGTACTGAGCACAAATATGAGCCTCCTACTCCCAAGTTCTCTCCTAGAGATTCTCGTGCTACTACAAAATGCACACTAGAGGAATCAACCATCCACGAAGGATCTTCTCATGTAAATCCTCGATCTCCATCGAGTACTCCCCAATGGCCACCCCATCATCAAAGTCCAGCTCTCCCCAGTTGATGAAGTGTGATGGATCATGCACGTACCTCCTCAGCTGCGACATGTGGAAGACATCATGCACCCAGTGCAACTATGGGGGTAGAGCTATATGGTATTCCACCTCACCAACTCTTCCTGGAATCTGAAAAGGGTCGATGTATCTCAGATATAACTTTTCGCCCCTTCCAAATCTCTGCAATCCTCATTGAGGTGAGACCCGAAGGACCACATGGTATCCCTCCTAGAACTCTAGAGGCCTTCACCTCCTATCATCATATGACTTCTTCTGGCTCTATGCAATCCTCATCTGCTCCTGGATGATCTGCACCTTCTTGGTGGTAGCCCATACCAACTCTGGACCCATGAATGCTGACTCTCCTAGGTTTGTCCAGCATAGTGGTGACCTGCATGGTCACCTATACAAGGCCCTGAATGGTGTCATACCAATGGTGGAGTGATAACTATTATTGTAAGAAAACCTAACCAGTGGTAAATGATCCTACCAACTGCGACCAAAGTCTAGGATGTAATCTCGTAGCATCTCCTTAAGAACTTGGATGGTCCTCTCTATCTAGTCATCCGTTTGGGGATGAAACATTATGCTCAAGCACAGTTGAGTCCCAAACACCTCCTACAATCCCTTCCACGATCAGGATGTAAAGCAAGTATCACGATCCAAGACTATTGTCAATGGGACTCCATGGAGTCGAACTATCCCCTGCACGTAGAGGCATCACAATCCCTCTATTGAGCTCTGCTTATGGATTAATAGGAAGTGGGTTGACTTAGTGAGTTGGTCAACAATCATCCAAATGGTATTTTGTCCCATGGAAGTGCATGGTAAAACCATCATGAAGTCCATCAATATCTCATCCCACTTCTAATATGGCACCTCAAGTGGTTGGATCAGGCCCGCTGGAACCTGGTGCTCAACCTTCACTTGCTGGCAAGTGAGGCATTGAGAGACGAACTATGTCACCACCTTCTTCATCCCCAGCCACCAAAACTGACGTTGGAGGTCCAGATACATCTTTTTCATTCTTGGATGTACCACCAAAGGGGAAGTATATAAGTACCTTAAGAAATCCTCCCGCAACTTCATTGATACTACGGTGCGTCCTCTAAAGAGAACGATGTGCTCCTCACCTTTCGAATATCCATCAGGGGCATGCCCCGTGGACATTTGAGCATGTAAAGTCTCATAGTCAGTGTCTCCAAGTTGTGCCTCCCCGACTCACTGTAAGAGTGTAGGGGTGATAACAATAGATTGTAGGTAAGTTTCTCCATCTCCATCTATAAAGGATATCTGTAATTTGGCCAACTGCTCTAACACCTCACTCAGCAACTACAAGCTGGATCTCCTACTGAGAGCGTCTGCCACCACATTCCCCTTCCCATGAGTATAGAAAATCTCAAATTAATAGTCATATATGAACTCTAGCCATCATCTTTGTCTCAAGTCCAAATCCTTCTAAAAGAAGATATACTTGAGACTCTTGTGGTCAGAGTAGACAGTAAATCGCTCACCCATCAGTTAGTTTCACCACATCTTCAATGCGAAAACTACCACTGCAAGCTCAAGATCATGGGCCATATAGTTATGTTCATGTTGCCTCAACTGGCATGAATCATATGCAATCGCCGCTTTCCCCTACATCAGGACACAACCAAGCCTAGTCCCTGATGAATTGCAAAACACCACGTACTCAACACCCTCCTCTAGTAATCTCAAGATGGGGGTGCTCGTCAATCTCTGCCTCAGCTCCTGAAAGCATTGTTAAAACTTCCCTGTCCACGCAAAAGGTTTCCCCTTCCGTGTCAAGGCCATCAAGGGTGATACTACTCTAGAAAAGTTGGGTACAAAACTCCAATAGTACCCAACCAAACCCAAGAAACTATGCACCTCGACAACACTCTTGGGTGGCTCCCAAGCAAGCACCGCTTCAATCTTTGTTGGATCTACTGCAACTCTAGCCTCTAAAATGACATGTCCCGGAAATTGGACCTCCTGAGTCTAGAATTGACACTTAGAGATATTCCCATAAAGTTGGTGCTCTCAAAGTGTGTCTATGACCATCTTCAAGTGTATCGTGTACTCCTCCTTAGATGACGAGTACACCAGGATGTCATCAATGGATACAACGACGAACCGGTCTAAGTAAGTCTGGAAGATCCTGTTCATGAGTCCCATGAACACTATCGTGGTGTTATTCATGCCAAAAGGAATCACTAAGTACTCACAGTGGTCGTACCAACATATGAAGGCTGTCTTCAGGATGTCCTCATCCCGTACACAAAGCTGGTGATAGCCAGATCTGAAGTCTACCTTTGAGAACCACCTTGCTCCCTTCTACCGATCGAAGAGGTTGTCAATCCTCATTAGTGGATACATATTCTTAACAGTCACCTGGTTCAACTTCCGTAAGTCCACACATAACATCAAACACCTGTCTTCCTTCTTGGGAAACAACACTAGGGTTGCCTAGGGTGAAACATTGGACCTTGCAAATCCCTTCCTCTGCAAGTCTTCCAATTATACCCTCAGTTCACGAAGGTCTGTGGGAGCCATCCGATATGAAGGTGTAGATATCGGTGTCGTCCCGGGGTAAAGATCAATGCAGAAATACACCTACCTGCAAGGAGGTAATCCCAGAACATCCTCAGGAAATATTCCCTCATACTTCACCACTACTACAGGAAACTGAGGACTCATCTCATCTACTATGCTGAGGGTCAGGCTAGCCAACAGATGTGTGTTTGGCTTCACCCTCCTATGAGTGAGTCGGTCTTGCACTTCATGTGTTTCCTTTTCACTGACAAAATAAAACTTGGTCTCATCTCTGCGGACACACCTCACTCTGCACCTAAAATAGTCAATCTGGACATAAACTGTGGATAACTAGTCCATTTCGAGAATGATGTCGTAAGGCATCGACGCTGCCACCAAGAGATCCCAACCGAAACTCCCTCACCCCCTAGAGTAAGGGCACATTGTCGGCACTGGTGTGTGATCGTTGAATATCCCTCGTAGAAGTTTCTAAGCTTAGGGATCGAGTTAATGGTTCCACTGGAATCTCTGTGTCTCGAACAAGGGTCATGGTGAGAGAAGAGTGATTGACACTAGTGTCTATAAAAACTACAGCTAGGGTGTAAAAGACACAGATCGTACCTCTAATAATATATGGAGCACCAGGGTCATAATCCTCCATTGCCTGAAGCTGGCCTCGTCCCTGTCCGCCAGCTCCCTGAGCCCGTGGTGGACCACTTGGGGGTGATGGTGGTGGTAGCACCTCGAACCTCCACCCACCTCTTACTGCATGTCCAGCTCCTCTGTCACGTATGCCGCCTAGAAGACCACCCTATTCATACCTTCACCACTGCCTCGGTGGTCCCTCAATCGTCTCTTGATTGGTCATACGATGGGTCAGACAATCTCTAGCCATATGTCTTCGACCGCCGCATGAGTAACACAGCATGTCCTTCAACTAACTCGCTCTACCCTAGGAGACTCACACTGCTGACCCCATGTCCTGGGCTCATCCCTTGAACTGTCTAATCTACTTGGATCCCTGTGTTAGCTGTCAGCTACCTGCTACCGAAGATTCAGCTACCTGACGCCCGGTGGTAGCTCCCACTGTCGGTGTCTACTCTGCCAGAAAGCTCTCTACATGTACAACTCTCTACAGTACCTCAACATATGTGGGGATGATAAGTGATATCATCGATGCCCTGATCTCCCAGCGTAGTCCCTTATCAAAGGTATGAGCCCTGAAGAATATGTCTCACACCATATCTATGGAGTAGTGAGAAAGATCAGTAAATCTCGCTGAGTACTCTGCTACTGTCTGGTTGCCCTGTTGTAGTTGCAGGAGCTCCTGTATATGCACGGAGCGTAACATTGCTAGAAAGAACTCCTCCCTAAAGAGACGCTCAAAGTCTTTCCAGGTGAGGGTTGTCTATTCATGCATCTGGATCACTAATCTCCACCATCTCCACGTTGAGCCCTGTAGAAGACTTGCAACTAGGGTTGTCATCTGGTTGAGATGTGTCCTCACTAGGCGGAAGACACGTGTAACTGCCTCCAGTCAATCCTCATCTGCCTGGGGGTCTGGCTCACCCTTGAACCTAGGAGGTCACTGCCTTTGGAACTCATGCAATGCACTCAGCATGCGTGCATCCTCTTCTAGTAGCGCCGGTAGTAACTGCTTCTCTCCGAGTGGTGGTATCACTGGTACACCACCCGGGAGTGCTATCTCTAGTACTGGTCCCTATACCAATGCCTCATTGCTAGGAAGATCATCATCGTGATCACGTATCAGAATCCTGGATGGGTGTCTGCGTGGAGGCATCCTGAAATAGATCAAGACATACCATAGTCAATAGAGTATACCTGGTGAGCTGACACTGACTCAAGAAGGATATGAGAACACACTCAAAATCCAATATGATGCATGTACCATTTATTCCCTATAACCAGTGTTTTCATGTACTGAGTTGAAAAGGCAAAATTCAGAGTCTTGGTGTATGGATACGTCAGTCGCTACACCAATATTGAATTCCCTGACCTGAAAGCCGAACTTGAACACTTAACACTGTTTCCCCCAAACCAATCTCACAGACTCTTGGTTCGTTAGGTAGAACTGACCCCTCTGATACTACTCTGTCACGTCCCGTCCCAAAGGGACCCATGCCATGACTACCTCAAACTCACATCCGATAGGCCAGAGGCTAGCGACTAACACCGAGTAGGCATATCCCGCAAATGTGAGACATTTGTCTAAGTACTTGTACACATGCACACATCTCCAAGCCTCAAAATGCTGAAATGTAAAAACACAAAGTAAACAAGCATGCATACCACTAAGATACCAACAACAGAGTACGACAGTAGGGAAACTGAAATGTAAATAGGGTCAGAATACAAGCCCACCAAAAGTAAAGTCTACCAAAGTGAATGTACAAGTTCCTGAAACTCCTCCGTAGAAAACCCTACCTGAAGGGTAGGTGTATGACAGCTGTCTGAAGTCGTAGGAGCACACATCGCCTGTCTGATCACTCTAAGCATCACCTGGTCCTGATCCACCTAGGACTCCATCAAAGCGTCAATCGTCTGCACAAGACATGAAATGTGCGAGCAAAACCCGTGCAAGGGTGAGTAAAACAATACTCAGTAGAACACCCTGAAACCACAAAGGTAATACCACTAAGAAATACACGAAGTATACCATTAAGAAAACACACGAAGTACACCACAAATGAAACACACGAAGTACATCACAAAGGAAACACACGAAGTACAGTCAATACGGTTAGCTCACACAAATATAAGTCTAAAGAACAAAGAGAAGGATTTCCAGTTGTAGTCCACAGATCTCTCAGTCTCCATGACACTAGAAGTGTCAACGGCGCACGATGCATCGACCACACATACAATTTGTATACACTCGAGATGTGTATATAAAGGGTGTGATAAATAATCTCAGTAGAAACTGTTGTGACCCTAAGCATCACCTGGAATTCAACATGCTCTTATGTGAGTGGTGTAAACTCAATAAATGATTTTAACAGACCATCAACAACATGCATATATAAGATTGGGTGTTAATCATGCCACTCAGAGAGTACATATACATGCTTTGACCAATGTCAACGTATGTTATGAATGTATGTCATAGTATGTCGAAGCCAAACTCATGCCTCAATAAAATCTCTATCAAACAATTGCATGTGTAGTCACTCTTCTAAACCCATGGCATACATAGTCTTCCTACCAAACCCATTGAATGGTATGTATCATGGTCTAATACAAAACCTAGCCAAACCCATGGTTGTCATTATGTTGTAGCCTAGCCCAAGTCTTTCTTGCATGTTAGCAAAACTCCTGGCATTTTGCATAACAAAAATAATCATAACACAATTACATAATTGAAATCTCAATTACATCGAGTGTTTCCTCATTCAAAATGTGCATTTCACTCAATGAATCATATCTTATTTCATTAACATCCAAACTCTAATTTATTAATCTCAATCTCATGTGTTTCATTTCAAATACATGTACTTTTAAGCAGAAAATACATTTTTCCAAATGTGCCATACAATGTAGTTTTCCATCACTTCATTTCTAATAAATCACATTAATTCATATAACCTCATTGCAAATTAATATCATCAAAAAATACAATTTATAACATCATGTAATCACCAAAAACACATTTTTCATCAAGAAAATATTCATTTTTATTACTAGTAATAATAATAAGATTTTCTTCTTATTTTCTATCACTGTTTTTTCCAAGGATTCAACATTATTCTATCATTAAAATAAAATTCCAACAATAAACTCAAGGAAAAGACATTTAAGTTATATGAGATTGACATGTGGGTGATTGGATCAAGATATTTCACAATTTTAAGTTATATTCATAATTAATTCCAGTAACATGAAAGGTTAAATGTCAGACGATTTTCTATTTTACAGTATTTGAATGGTTATAATATTATTTATTGTTTTAATATCAGTCTCTTTATTTAATAACGACAAAACACATATTTTAAAATATTTAAATATAATTATTTAGCAATATTGTATTAAAACAATTGAGTTAATTATCGTTATTTTGGATAATTATTTGTGGGTCTGCGTCTCCGCCCCGCCTGGCGATCCGCGGAGTGGCTTTGCGTAGCGTTTGGTTCACGTAGGATGTTTGGATCTTTCCGTCCATCATATTCCTTCCAAAGTGCTTTCCACCACTCCATTAAAAGAATCAATTCCTGCGATAAAGAAGCTGGAGTTTCGGCTCAATTTTTTTTTTAAATGAAATTTATTTAATTTGATATTTAATCATTTTACATTTATAAAAGAATTTTTAAATTTTTAAACTATAAACAGGCATTTAAGTTATGATAGATAAACGGGTATTTCAAAATAGAATAGGATAAAGTTATGATAATGGATTTTATGGGGTCGGGTGCTTGGTATGATATAACATATCAATATGCATATAGATATATATAAACAAATATATGTGTTTTTTAAACACAAAACATATATATAAACTGAATATTTATTCAAGGATAAGAAATCAACAAATAATGCATACACAAACACGCATACATATATGTTAAATATAACATGTATATACATAAATAATGCACACATAGATAACATGTGTGTTTGTACATACCAACACACACGTGTATATAACATAAATATAACATGTATATACATATATAACTTATATAACACACACACGCTGTCATGGTCCGACCTCACCAAGACTCCTCTTAAGTCGGCCACGATATCGAGATTAACCCCTGAAGTCCGCTTCCAATAAGCTACGAGGTCGCCAAGGTTATAAAACACAAAATATGGAATACATTACTTTTTTTAAAACAACCCAACAAACCAAATAATGACCATAATCGAAAATACGACATTCAAATCCCACATAATTAAGTAGCTACATGCATGAGTATGACATCAAACAAAGCAAGACTCGAAATATTGTCAAACAACCACAAGAAAGACACCAACATGTAACTCCACTTATTCCCAGCTAGATGAACTCATGCTTGAAACAATATTGCTCGACACGATCTTGTAAATTTTTAAACAACAAAGCATAATAGGGTGAACATACAAATATACTTTGTAAGATCATCATCCAATTTCTCCTATGGCAAGTGAAAAGGAATAGTAAAGTTAATGTAAGTGACATATACAAGTATTAATCAATTAAGAAAATAATTCACAACACAAGGAACCATTCTCCACATGCCATCCACACCCTCCAGCGCACCAGGGTAACCATCATCGTGCGCTATCCACACCTCTAACTATAGTATCTCCAACAACAAGTACCCGTTGTCATGCCGAAGACTATCACTGCAATAGATTTGCAAGAAAACAATGTTATCCTTTATTGACACTAAAAAATGATAATAAAGGGTTCACTATTATTAGCGCTAAACAAAAACTTTAATAAATGTTACTCTTTGCCAATCCAGGCCACCCCTAATCCGAGCACCCGAGCTGGCCCGCGACAAAGCCTAAAACGCATTCCTGGTCGCCGTGGGCTAGAAACTAGTGTTTGGACATCAAGAATACATACATGGGAATGATTTCACCTAATAAAACAATAATAAAGAAAGGATTTCCACCCAAAAGTCCAACATGATCATTCAGTGTGTTGGAGGATCACACGGATGAAATAGGTAGTTACAAATTACAATCATACCCAAACAAGGCATATAAACATTTAAATATATATTGTAACCAATAGATGAAATTAAATAAACACATCTAACAAATCCCAACATCAGTAAATATAACGACCCTAGCCCTTTACACATATTTTTACAAGATTTTAATCATAATGAACCATGAAATACAAACCAAAGATCGTAATGTCTAGTGTCTTTAGAAGATTAGGTACATAATTAGAAAACATGAAACCAAAATAAAAACATCTTTTATTTAATCTCCATGATGAGCTCCTAACTTCCTTTGAACTCTTACATCTACATATGATAATCTGTGGAATACATGAACAAAGGGATGAGCTAAAAAGCCTAGTAAGGGAATAAAAATAGAAATAAAGCGTAGAATATCGGTTAGAAGGCACATCATGATGACATAAAAAGGCATAAAATATGAATAAACATAAGGAAGCATAACATGTAGATCATGGGATCATGTAAACATAGCATCATAGGAACGTGACAACAACATACGACATGACATAAGCATGAGTCAAGGCTAACTACCAATACCATTGCACATGGAGGAGCATGAGTCAAGTGTCACGACCAGACCCATCGAGGTCTTACCCGTGACTACCCCAAGCCCGCCTCCAATAGGCCAGACGCCGGTGACTAGCACCGAGTAGGCATATCCCGCAAATAAGAGGCATTAGCTTAAAGTAACTATACACACGCACATATCACCAAGACACACAATGATGAAATATAAAACAACTGAAAGAATACATGCATACAACTAAGATCCCACAACCATAGTACGATAGGAAGTAAAGGAAAAGTAAACAGGGACAAATAAAAGCCCACCACAAAGAGTTTGTAACACAAGTCTTACTGAAACTGTAGAAAATTCAACCTGCTCTAAGGGTGAGGACTAGGTCAAAGGTACAATCCTGGTAAACACCTCAGTCTGCCCAGCTCCAACTATGCTCCACCCACTCCCTGTCCTCCTAAGACATCATCAAAAGGTTCGCTGTCTGCACAAGGCACAACACATGCGAGCAAAGTCCGTGTAAAGGTGAGTATAACAATACTCCGTAGGACACACTGAAAACACTAAACACAAAGCACCAAGTATAGTCATCTCAATACAAGATGCAACACTGTACAACAGATACAAGAGGAAAAAACCTAGATATACTCAAGAGAGACACCACACCATCAGGTGGTCATAACCAACTGCCAGCCATATGATTCAGCTCAAAGCGCACTCGTTCCAGGAGAACTCACTCCTCAAGCCATGATATCATCAGAGACACTCAACGAAGAGGTCTAGCTTATTTGGGACCCACCCAAAGAGAATGTGTTGATTAAATAAGACTAGGATAGGCAGAGAGGGGGTCATGCCCAGAACCACTGGGGGACACCACAAACCCAAATCTGGATCAACCTGCCACGTAGGGGATCATATGCCAACGATTCCACAAACCCTACTGATGCATCATCCTAAATGTAGGATCAACACCTTACTCAGGGAGATCATGTTGATTCCACAAACTCCAACTAGGGATGATAAAGGATCGTACTCCAGTCTCGTAGAGGAATACCACAACTCTATCTGAGACTCGACCTTTAGAGGGGATTACTATCTAGTGATGTGGATGTAATTTCGCACTGTACCCTCAAGGAAAATGACCAAGGGAACACACTCAACCTATACTGGTCCAAACTAGGAAAACTAAGAGCCTCAAGCACTCTTAATGGGAGTACACAACGTGTCCTAGGGGGTACATGGTGTGTCCAGCTATCCTAAGTCTTGCCCATGTGGAAATACTCATATGACATGTAGTCTCTATATACACAATGTGTAGGATGAGTACACAGTGTGCAAAGACACATGGTTCCCTACCTGTGTCACCTGGTCATGTTTGTGTACCAAAGTTGTGTCTGTGTACCGGTCTATTCATGCCAAGTCATGTCTGTGTCTAAGTACACGATGCGTCATCTGGCTGTGTACTGTTACCTGTGTTTGTGTGTAAGTACACGACAATTCATCTGGGGAGGGTCACATGCCGTGTGACTGGGGTCATACGCCATGTGATCCTTAACTCCCGTCAAACCCTAGCACCACAGCTATGGGGCCCCACATGTTTTGTAATCCTAGATTACACATTGTGTTCAATGGGATTTTCTAGAATCCCATATTCTTCCTCCTGTGCTTCGATTGATGTTCTGGACCTTGATCCGGCGGTCACCTTTTCCATGAAACTGAAAATCCAAGGTTGGCTTGTTATGCCATCATTGAATCAACACGTTTCATCATCAGATCTACTCATAAAATGGATCAAAATCAACGCTCTTGGTTCAGTGCCGAAGAACGTTGAAGAATGCGAAATTGAGAATCATCTGTCATCCGATTCGTCACCGCAACCACCATCACACCTCCATCACGTCGTGCCGATCTCAGATCTGTGATATTGGATTGTTTCACTAAGAAATAGGTGTGCAACAATTGATTGATCGGGAGGTGTTGAACCCTGGACCAATGAAGAAGGCCCATGGTGAAATACAGAATTGGTGGATAAAATCACAATCAATTAAGAGGAACGAACCTTGATTAATGTTCATGTCAATATTAGTTCATTGATGTTAAAATGAAAATCAAATCCATCAACAATTTAATCAAAGGAACTTCTCCTATTAAATCCCCACAAAATAAATCCCATCATGCAAGGTGATCGATCTACAAATCAATCCATTCATTGATAGATTTGCGTTCATCACAGAAATGAAGAACGGGGAATAATCCACATAAAATAAACACCCTACCTTAATTCAGTTCAATTGTTGATAAAGAACGGTTGTTTTGTCATGTTTGTTGGTGAGATCCGTTAAATCTGAAGTTGCGCTGATTGATTGATCCTCGATCTGTTGTCGTTCGCTTGAGAGGATTCTCCAAGGATCTCTCTTATGATCTTTTAGAGGTTCTAGGGTTATGTGGATAACCCTAGAATTTTAACATAGGGAGAAATTTAAAGAAAAGAAAGTCACTGAATCAACATAACAAATTAAGCTATTTTTTATCAAATTATTTTATTCATTTTACGCTCGTGACAAATTTTTCACAAACGACCTGCACTGACCAATGTTAAGTCTCACCTAGGAAAAAACCACTATTATGAACTCAACGACGCCCTCAGATATCTAATCCAAGCACCCTTTTAGGAGTTATTCTACTTTTTTAAGAAAACTGCTTGCATGTGCTATTAAATATTTTAATGTTTTTCAAACATTTATTTCAGGAACACTGGGCCTTGGAATTTCACATCGTCTTAGAGACTGGTCTTGAAATAATACATATAATATCTAAAAATAATACATGAAAAATCTGAGATTTTACATTCTCCTCACCTTGGGGCTTTACATCCCCAAAAATCCAAAACAAAGGTTACTCAAACAGATGTGGGTGTTAAGAATAAATCTAAGCCTCCCGCTCCCTTGTTCTCTCTTGGAGATTCTCATGCAACTACCAGACACACACTAAAGGAATCGATAATCCATGAAGGATCCTCTCTTGCTGATCCTCGATCTCCACTGGGTACTCAACAAAAGTCACTCCATCCTTGATGTCCAACTTTCCCTAGTCGATGTTGTGTGCTGAGTCATGCACATACCTCCTCAGCTACGACATGTGGAAGACGTCATGTACCTAATTTAACTGTAGAGGTAGAGCCAAGCTGTAAGCCACCTCACTAACTCTACATAGTATCTGGAAATGCCCAATGAAACTTAGGGATAGCTTGTCACCCTAGCCAAATCTCCATAATCCCCATTGAGGTGAAACCTGAAGGAACACATGGTCTCCTTCCTTAAACTTCAAAGGCCTTTGTTTCCTATCAGCATAAGATTTCTGATGGCTCTATGCAGTCTTTATTTTTTCCTGGATGATCTGAACCTTCTCTGTAGTAGGTCGCACTAACTCCGGGCCCATGAGTGTTGACTCTCTTGGTCCAGTCCAACAAAGTAGTGGCATGCAGGGTTGCCCGTACAAATCCTAGAATGGTCTCATACTAATGGTGGAATGGTATCTATTATTGTACACAAACTCCCTCAGTGGTAGGTGATCCTCCCAACTATGGCCAAAGTCTAACATGAAAGCTTGAAGCATTCCCTCCATAACCTAGATGGTTCGCTCAGTCTGGCCATCCGTTTGTGGGTGAAACACTATGCTCAAGTGTAACTAGATCCCAAACACCTCATGTAATCCCTTACACAATCAGGATGTAAATAGAGCATCACGATAAGAAACAATCGTCTATATAACTTTATGGAGTCAAACTATCTTCTGAACGTAGAGGAGTCCTAAACTCTCTATTGAACTCTACTCTTGGATAGCTATGAAGTGGGATGACTTGGTGAGTTGGTCAATGATCACCCAGATGTCATCTTGTCCCATGGATGTACACAATAAATCCATCCCGAAGTCCATTGATATGCCATCCCACTTCCATTCTGGCACCTCAAGGGGTTGAGCTAAACCCGCTAAAACCTGGTGCTTAGTCTTCACTTACTGACAAGTAATGTATCAAGAAACAAACTTTGCAACTCCTTTTTGTCATACTTGGCCACCAAAAATGACATAAAAGGTTCTGGTACATCTTCATCACACCTAGATATACCACCAAAGGGGATATATGAAACTCCCTTAGAACCTCCTCCTGCAACACCACTTGTAATACTGTGCATCCTCTGAAAATAATGACGTGCTCCCCACCTTTTGAAAATCCATCAGGAGTATGCCCTATGGATATCTAAGCATGTAGGGTCTCACAGTTGATATCCCCAAGTTGTGCCTCCCTAACTCACTATAAGAGTGGAGGGGTGAAAACAATCAACTGGAGGTAAGCTACCATATTTCCATCCATAAAGGATAACTTTAATGAGGCCAATTGCGCTGACACCTCGTTCAACAACTCTAAACTAGATCTCTTACTAAGAGAATCTACCACCATGTTTCCCTTATTATGAGTATAGATAATCTCAAATTCATAGTCTTGGAGGAACTATAGCCATCAATTATGTCTCAAGTTCATATCCTTACGAGAGAAGATATAATTGAGACTCTTGTGGTTTGAGTAGATGAAAAATTGCTCACCCATCAGGTAGTGTTTCCACATCTTCAATGAGAAGACTACCACTTCTAACTCAATGTCATGGGTCACATAGTTCTGCTCATGTGGTCTCAAATGGTGTGAAACATAAGCAATCACCTTTTGCCTCTACATCAGGACACAACCAAGCCTAGTTCCTGATGCATTACAGAATATCACATACTCGACACCTTCTTCTGGTAACCTCAAGATGGGAGTGCTCATAAACCTCTTCCTCAGCTCCTGAAAGCACTACTAGAACTTTTCTGTCCACACAAAAGGTTTTCCCTTTCATGTAAAAGTTGTCAAGGGTGTTTCCACTCTGGAGAAGTCATGTATAAACATCCTATAGTACCTGTCCAATCTAAGGAAACTCTGCACCTCGATAACACTCTTGAGTGGCTACCAAGCAATAAATACCTAAAACTTCATTGGATCCACTACAACTATTGCCTCTAAGATGACATGTCCCAAAAAATGTACCTCTTAAATCCAAAACTGGAACTTTGAGATCTTCTCGTAAAGTTGGTGCTCTCAGAGTGTGTCCAGGACCATCCTCAAGTGTCTTGTGTTCTCCTCCTCAGACCCTGAATACACTAGGATATCATCGATAAATACTACCACAAACCGGTCTAAGAAAGGTTAAAATATATGGTTCATGAGTCCCATGAACACTACTAGGGAATTCATTACACCAAATGACACCACCAAGTACTCATAGTGACCATAACAACAACTGAAGTCTGTCTTCAGTATATCCTCATCCCGTACTCGCAGATGCTAATAGCCTGATCTGAGGTTAATCTTTGAGAACCATTGTTCCCCTTTCAACTAATCAAATAGGTCACTAATCCTTGGTAGTGGATAATTTTTCTTCATGGTTACCTAGTTCAATTATCAGAAATCGACACATAAACTCAATCTCTCATCTGCCTTCTTGGGAAACAACGCTGAGGCTACCCGAGATGAAACAATGGGTCTCACAAAACCCTTCCTCTGTAAGTCCTCCAACTGTACCCTCAACTCACAAAGATCTATGGGAGCCATCCGATATGTAGGTGTAGATATCAGTGTTTTACCAATGTGTATATAAATGCATAATTCTATCTCCCTATGGGGCGTTAAACCTATAAGATATTTAAGAAAGACATCCTCATATTCCTCCACCACTGTAGGAAATTGAGGAATCATAACATCCACTACACCGAGGGGCAGGCTAGCCAACTAATGAGTAATTGGATGCACCCTCCTACGAGTGAGTTTTTCCTGTGATGCATGAGTTTCCTTTTCTCTAAAAAAGGAAAACTTGGATCCATCACTACGGACACACCGCACTCTTCTCCTAAAACAGTCAATCTAAGCATGAACTGTGGATAACCATTCCACACCAAGAATGACATCATAAGGCCTCAACATCGCTACCAAGAGATCCCAACCAACACTATCACCTCTAAGAGTCAGGTCACATTGTCAGCACCCATGTGTGGTCATTGAGTCTACTCCAGTAGGATTCTACAAGTGTAAGGGTCAAGTAAATGGTTTGACTGAAATCTCAGAGTCTAACAAGTTTTGTGGAAAGAAAAGAATGAAAAACACCAATGTTTATAAAAACTGCAACTAAGGTGGAAAATACATATATTATACCTCATTTCATCCCTAGAGACTTAGGTCATAGGCCTCCATAGCCTATAGTTGGCCTCATACCTACCCACAATCTCCCTGAGCTTGGTGTGGACCACCTAGGGGTAGTGGTGGTAATAGGTTGAACCTTCAACCACCTCATGTTTCCCTACCGGCCCCTCTTCCACATCCATTGACTTGAGGACCACCCTGTTTTTGTCTTTGTCTCTACTTTAGTGGTCCCTTGATCATCTCCCAATCATCTGTGTGATGAGTCATGAAATATTGTGTTAGATGTCCCGGACCATCGTAAGAGAAACACTGCCCATCCCTTGGCTGATTTGCACTGCCCTAAGAGCCCTACACCACTGACCTCGACTCCTAGAATCGCCTCCTGAAGTGCCTGGCCCAATTGGATCCCTGTGAATATTGTCACCTACCTACTATCAAGGTCTTATTTACTGGGTTCCCACTACTAGCTACCACAATTGGTGTCTACTCTACTAGAAAACTTTCTGACAATAGGGATCGCTCAAGTACCCCATCATAGGTAGAAATTCTAAGGGATACCACCGATGCCCTGATGTCTCGGTGCAAGCCCTGCTCAAAGGTCTGAGCCTTAAAGAACTAGTCATGTACCATATATAAAGAGTAGCATGAGAGATCTATAAACTTCATTGAATACCCCTCCATTGTTATACTGCCCTGCTGTAGATGCAGAAGCTCCTATATACGTACTAATCACAACATGGCTGGATAAAACTTCTACCTGAAGAGACGATCGAAGACTATCTAGAAGAGAGATGTATCGTCATGTGACTGATTCACCAAGCTCCACCATCTCCCCACCATCTCCCTGAATAAGACTCACAACAAGGACTGCCATCCGGCTGGCATGTGTCCTTATAAGGTGGAAAATATGAGTGACCGCCTCTAGCCAATTCTCAGCCATCTGGGGGTCTGAATCACCCTGAAACCTGGGAGGTCACTACCTTTGAAACTCTTGCAACACACTCAACCTGTGTGTATCTTCAACTTGTAGTGTTGGTACTAGATGATACTCAATGGGTGGTGGTATAGCTAGTAAACCACCTGGAGGTGCTATCTCTAGTACATGCCCCTGTACTGATGCCTCTTCACTAGGAGGATCATCCTCGTGATCACACGATGGAATCCTAGCTGGCTGCCTATGTAGAGGTATCCTGAAATAAAACAAGATATACCATGGTTAATAGAGTATATCTAGGGAGCTAACTCAATAAGGACATTAAAAACACAACCATTCCTATATTATTCATGTAATATTTTTTTCCTTGAAACCAACATTTTCATGTACCGAGTCAAAAAGCAGGTGTTCAGAGTCTTTGTGTATGGATACATTGGCCACCGCACCAACACTAGAGTCTCTAGCCTGAAAGTTGAAATGGAAACACTTAACACTATTTCCCCAAACCAACTTCATAGACTCTCAGACCTAAAGTAGAAATGACCTCCTCTGATACCACTCTGTCATGACTCGACCCACTGGGGTCCGACCCGTTACTACCCCAAGCCGGCCTCTAATAGGCTAGGGGCTGGCAACCTACACTGAGTAAGCATATCCCACAAATGGGAGGTATTAGCCTAAAGTACCTGTATACATGCACACATCTCTAAGACACACAATGATGAAATGTAAAAAAGTTGAAACAATTAATGTATACAACTAATATTCCACAACCAGAGTATGGTAGGAAGTAAAGAAAAAGTAAATAGAGCCAAATACAATCCCACCACAAAGAGCCTGTAACAAAAGTATAACTAAAATTGTCGAAAGTACAACCTGATCTAAGGGAGAGGACTAGTCCAAAGTTATGCTCCCAGTAAACACCTCGGTCTACCCAACTCCAGATATACTCCATCTACTCCCTGTACTCTTAGTACATCATCAAAAGGGCCTCTGTCTGCACAAGACATGACACGTGCAGAAAAATATTATGCATGTGTGAGTATAACAATACTCAGTATGACACCTCGAAAACACTAAACACAAAGCACCGAGTATAGTCATCTCAACACAATATGTAACACTATAAAAAAGATACAAGAATAAAAAACCTAGATATACTCAAGAGAGACACCACACCATGAGGCAGTCATAACCAACTTCTAACCACATGATTCTACACAAAGAATGCTCATTCTAGGAGAACTCACTCCTCGAGACTTGATATAATTAGAGACACTCAATGAAGAGGTATAGAAAATTTGGGCCCTACCTAAAGATAGCATATTGGTCAAATAATACTAGGATACATAGAGAGGGGTTCATGCCCAGAACCACTGGGGGACACCACAAACCCAAATCTAGATCAACCTACTATGTGAGGGATTTTATGCCAATAATTACAAAAACCATATCAATGTGACCTTATAAATAGAGGATCAATGCCCTGCTTAGGGAGGTCACATTGATTCTACAAACCCCAACTAGGTATAACAGATGATCACACTCCATCCTTGTAGAGGGACACCACAACTCTATCTAAGGCTTGGTCTCTAGAGAGGATTACAATACAGTGATGTGGATGTAATTCTACACTGTACCCTCAAGGAAAAGGACCAAGGGAAAACACTCAACCTATAATGGTACAAACTAGGAAAATGAAGATCCTCAATCACTCTTGATGGGAGTACATAGTGTGTCCTAGGGGGTACACAATGTGTCCAGCTATCCCAAGTTTTTCTCATGTGGAAATCCTTACACGAAATGTAGTCTCCATATACATGGCATATAGGATGAGTACATGATGTGTAGAGATACACATATCCCTACCTATGTCACATGTTCATGTCTGTGTACTGAATCCGTGTCCATGTACCGATCCATGTATGCCAATCCATGTATGTGTTTAAGTACACAACTTGTCATATGGCCATGTACTGTTACTCATGTCTGTGTGTAAGTACACACTGAGTCATTCGGGGAGGGTCACACACTGTGTGATAGGGGTCACATGCCGTGTGATCCTTAAATCCAGCCAAACCCTAGCATCATATATAGGGGGGCCCACACACCATGTAGTCTCGGATTACACACTGTGTTATATGGGATTTTACAGAATCCCATATTCATCCTCCTGTACTTTAGCCAATGCTCCGAACCTCAATATAACAGTCACCTTTCCATGAAACTGAATATCCAAGGTAATCTTACCATTACATCACTGAATCAACATGTTTCGTCACTAGATATTCTCATAAAACAAATCAAAATCAAAGTTCATGGTTCTATTCCAAAGAATGCCGAAGAACACGAAATCAGGAGTCATCCATTATCTGATTAATTTCCACAACCACCATCACACCTCCATCACATCATTTCAATCTCATATATGCAATATCGGATCGTTTCTCTAAGAAACAGATGCACAACAATTTACTGATCGGTAGGTGTTGAACCCCAGGCCAACGAAAAATGCCTGTGGTGAAATGCAGAACTAAGGGATAAAACCAAAATCAATCAAGAGGAAAGAACCTTGATCTATGTTTGTGTTGATCTTGGTTCATTACCATTAGAACAAAAATCGAATCCATTAACAATTTAATCAAAGAAACTTCCCTCGTTAAATCCCTGCAAAATAAATCCCATCCCACAAAGCGATCGATCTGAAAATGAATCCGTTCATTGATTTATTTTCATTCAACATAGAAACAAATAATGGGGAATAATATGTATAAAATAAACATCCTAACTTGATTTAGTTTAATTGTTGACGAATAATGACTATCACATCATGTTTGTTGGTGAGATCCATTGAATCCGAGGTTGCACCGATCGATCGATCCTTGTTCTGTCATCGTTCACCTAAAAGGATTCTCTAAGGCTCTCTCCTATGATCCTAAAGAGGTTCTAGGGTTATGTATATAACCCTTTAATTCTAACATAGGGATACATTTAAAGAAAATAAAGTCGCTGCATCAACACAATGAATTAAAATATTTTTTATCAAATAATTTTATCCATTTTATGCTTGAATTTTTTTTCACAAACAACCCACACCGATCAATAATTACTAGGGAATAACTGCCATTCTAAACTCAATTTTTCCCTCAAATTTCTGATCCAAGCATCCGTTTAGGAGATATTCCACTTTTTAGGAAAACTTTGTGTGCGTGCTATTAAATATTTTAATATTTTTTAAAAAATTTATTCCAGGAACACTGGGCCTTAGAATTGCACTTCATATAAGAACTTAGTCTAAAAAATAATCCATATAATATCTAAAAATTATACATAGAAAATCTGATATGTTACATTAAGCCTTACTTCCAATACCATTGCATATGGCGGACCAAGTCCCATAAATGAATCATGTTTACTCCCTGTCCCAACATGAAATCTCAGGAGACTAAACATTACCCAATGAATTGGAAAGATATCTAGGAACACCCATCATAACATTTTCATGCATATTTTTTCCACATTAAGAATCATATATAAGAAATAAACATAAGGGTTACCCATAGAAAAAAATGAGTATCATAATCATGTCATAAGGCATAAATAATGGGTGTATCATAAAGGTGTCCATGAAAGAAAAGATTTAAATAATAAATGGGAATTGATAAGATAAAATAGGCATAGATAATGATAAATGGTGTTCAAATTAATTAAAAACATGTAAAAGAGTGTTTAAGAAACTTTATAAATATGCTACTTCAGTGCGGATTAAGGGAAAATATAAGAGTCTTTAAAGAGGAAATGGAATAATTGTTCTCGTAAAACCAGAAATGAACATAGATAGTTTTTCATGATAAAAATAGTGTTTTTAAAAAACTATTGGTAGATTGAAGAAAATTATGGAATGTACTTGAAAATGGCTAAGAAATCGAGAAGTTCCCTTTAATCGGGCTTGCTTTTCTGGAGGAATTAAGATGAGAACCTTATAAAACATGTATTTACCCATCAAATAAAGAATCATTAAGATAAGAAAATATTCATGGAAAATAAAAATATAATTTTGGATGAGTACATAATAAGAATTAATAATTACATTGGGGTAAAAAGAGAGAAATTGTAACTCGAAGGAAAATAGAGGTTTAGTGAGAATCCCTTAACTTATGTCTGAAAGTATTCTGAACTTGAAAATAATGTCTTAGATAATAAAATTAGATCCATTAATTAATTAATTAAAAATATCTTATATATGTATTTGATTTAGTATATTTTTATTAAGTTAATTTATAAATTTTTTGATGAGTTATGAGATTCAATTTCATCATTTGGGAGTGTTTATTTCCTTGGTTTTCATGATCAGTTTACGTGTATGGAAAATCATGTAAAATGAGAATAGTGGTATATAATTGAAATTATATGTTATTAATTAACTTCAAGAATATAAAATGGTCTTAAATATAATTTTTTTCCATATGTGAGGATAATTCATTAGATAAAACATTAATGATAACCGTTTATATTATTTTGGTATTTTTTCAATCATCACAATTTTGTTTTATTAATTAATATTATGTATATATAATGGTTATAGAGCATTAAATAAGATGTAATACATATATTATAATCTTTTTTAACCATCAAAATGGTTTTATGACCAACCTTTAAGACGATAATAGAAATTGAAAACTTGTCATCCTTGAATGTGATAAATCAACACATCACAGAGGATGTTTTCATTTTTAGAACAAAAGGAGAGGGGAAGAGAATTAATGATTAGTTATTCCATTAACACAAAAAAATTATATTATAAAAAGGATACTAGAGTTATCATTCCACTTAAATAAGGGTAGGTGAGGAGAAAAAAAGAAAATAAAATGAAAAGAGAATAAATGAAAATGAAAGAGGGGTTTGCCTCTTGAATTCCTTATCCTTGAGAACCTCCTTGAGACACTTGAGTTTGGTATTTTATTGTGACCAGAGGATCATGTTTTAGAGTTGGTGTCCTAGAACCAAATATTTTTACTTTTATTACATGAATATTTGATGTATTAAATATTAAATTAAACATATTATTCATTTTTCTGCAAGACTTTAATGTAATAATGTCCTAGAGTATTTATCGCATTAATATGGTCATAGTAGTTGCCTGCTATGATGAGAACCTTGAAGTAATATGAAAATATTTTTAATATAGTTCTATGGTTGGATAAAACACTATGATGAGACACATAGTATATAGAACTCTATACGTGAGTACTCATAATTAGATGAGACTTCTTATCATGAAGTTCTCACTTGGTAATCTCTAAGATGAGAGATTATGAGAACATAACCGCTAATAGGAATTCCGCATGTTTTGGTGTCATCAGATATTCCTATCTGTGAGCATGTGTAATGGTCCTTAGACTTTAATATTATCATTAATTCATGTCACAACTCACACACTTAGATTTTCTGACAAAAAACATCACACTATATGTTGGCAAGAAGTAGGGTACAATGGGCACATCACAAATGACATGTTATTAATGGATAATTCAAGGAAGTATTTGTCCCTTCCATATTTATGGAAGTTGATATCTTGTCCCTTTGATTGAAATAGAACCTTCAACTTAAATTTCATGACCATGGTGTAATGATGAGTTTGTTTCAGATAATCAAAGAATGGTGTATCAAGCATATAGGTTGATGACATAGTAATGCAACCTTATTTATGAGATATTATGAAAAAGAGATTATATTACACAGTGAAAATTCATATGTGGTCATCATCGTTGCGACTGTAAGTTCTTTCTCTTGGATGCCTTGACCCATTACTAGACATTATTCTTGGACTTTAGGCAAGCCCGCCTAATACCAATGAGAAAGAATCCTAAAGGGTCATACACTAAGTGTTTATGTAAGTCTCGATTAAATTTTATTTGAATTTAATAAATGGAATAAATAATATTCTAAAAAACTAGGAATAATTTTATTTAAGTTATATTGATCGCATAAATTAAATAAATATTTATTCACCAGATTGTGAATAAAATATATTTATTGATTTTATTAAATATTTAATAAATATTTATTTACTAGTTTGTGAATAAAATATTTATTTAAGAGAATAAAATATTTATTTGAGTGTTCAATCAATTCTAGAGGAATTCGAATGGACCAAGACCATGTCCAGTGATAACATAATTATTTATGAGGTGGTAAATATTATTTATCCATTTTGCGCAAGTCGGCATACCAAAAAATAATAATAATAATAATATTATTATTATGTGTCATGTGATTTCATTAATGGTTATAATTATATTTAATGGATGTTATGAAATTAAATTTTTTAACCAAAATATCAGATCTATAAATAGATGGTTATGTCTATTGTGTAAAGTATTCGAAACCAATTCCAAGTTTGGGAATTGAGAATTGTTGCACACAATGAATTCTATCTTGAATACTAATCCTATATCCCTATTAATAATGAGAAACCTAAGATATAATTTATTCAAGACCAAATAATGAGAGATCAAGAACCAATAATGCAAGATATTTGATTCACTACACAAGCACCGAGAGAATGAGTGACGTTTCTCAGAGACCTTTGGAGGACATGTGGATCGCCGATATAGGGATTATACCATTGGATCCTCATGAGTGCAATGAATGAAATCTGAAATGGCTATTTTAGATGATCAACAATAATCAATGAAGAGCATTCCTAATCCCATGTATTTATTTCTTCAGATATTAAATAAATTAATTATAAATTTGACGTTCAAGATCCTCACGCTTGGTTTTGAGAAATGATTATTAAAAGAAAATTTAATATATTTCCTTCCACTACAATGCTTATGCTGCTCCTAGAACCAACATCATAGACATGGGGGAGAGACTTGGGAAGAGGATTGGGCAAAATTTGGACAAGCTTCAAGGCTTTTGAGGTGTGAGGAGAAGAGGTGGCGAGGGGTGGTATTTAATGTATTGGATAATCAAATTAGATCCATTAATTAATTAATTCATAATATATTCTATATGTATTTTATTTAGTATAATTTTATTAAGTTCATTTGTGGAATTTTTGATGAATTATGAGATTCAGATTTATCATTTGGGAGTGTTCATTTCCTTGGTTTTCAAGATCAGTTTACTTGTATACATGTATGGGAAATCATGTAAAATGAGTATAGTTATCCAGAATTAAAATTATGTGTTATTAATGAACTTATAGAATATTAAATGGTATTTTATATTTTTTTAGATGTGAGGATGATTTATTATATGAAACGTTAATAATAACTGTTTAGATTATTTTTGCATTTTTTTGATTATCCCAAACTAGTTTTGTTTTATTAATTAATATTATGCATATATACTGATTCTAGAACATTAAATAAGCTATAATAAATATATTATAATCTATTTTTACCATTAAAATGGTTTTATAACCATCCTTGAAGGATGTAATGGAAATTGAAAACTCATCATCATTGAATGTGATAAATCAACACATCACGGACGATGTTTTCATTTTTAGAATAAAAGGAGAGTGGAAGAGAATTGATGTTGGGTTCTTCCATTAACATAATAAAATTTTAGTATATAAAATATAATATAATTATCATGTCACTTGGATAAGGTTAGGTGAGAATAGTAAAATAAAATAAAATGAAAATAGAATAAATGAAAATGAAAGAGGTTTTTACCTCTTTAATTACTTCTCCTTGAGAACCTCCTTGAGACACTTGAGTTTGGTATTTTATTGATAAAAAAGGCTCCTGGATGTAGGGTAGATACTTAGGAAGAGAAATATGAATAATTTGGACAATATTCAAGGCTTTTGAGGTGTGAGGAGAGGAGGTGGTGAAGAGTTACATTTATAGTGGAGGAAAGTGGTGTTTTTTGATTATTTTATTCATTTGTATATTATTTTGGCTCAAGACTATCAATTGTGTTGATTATTATGATTAATTACAGTAACTAGTGAATTTGGGTTTGAACCAATGATTCTTACATCATCCACACATCATCCATAACTAAATAATTCATGTATTTATTTTATATTATAAATTATCATATTTCATTATTCACCAAAAATCTAACTATTTTAGAAAAATCTCAAAAAATCAACCTAACCATTTTTCAATGTTTAGAATTAAAAAATGGACTCCATTTTATGAAAATAATTTTCTAAATATGAGAAATTTAAATTTTAATCAAAAATATTATTTATTTGAAAAATATTGATTTTAAAATTATAAATAATTTTATGACACTTTGAAAAATTAATTAAGGTCTCAAAAAAATTATCTTATAATAATAATAAAACAAAATATAAATTTATGAACCTATTTTAGAAAAATTATTTCTCTTTTAAAACATTATATTAATTATAAAATTATAAATAAATATTTTACGCTTTGCAAAAATGCCAACACTTAATTTATCATTTTTAAAACATTTATTTACTTATATCAAGTTATAAATATATCATATTTTCATTTATAAGATACACATATTTTATTTACACTTTCATAGGTGAGGTTACTATTCTATTAATCAAATTTACTATTCATAATGGTTATATTACCATTACAATGGTCAAGTTACTATTCTATTGGTATAGGTTCCTTAATTTCTAAAAATACCTCTTATTTCATTAATTCTTCATTTATAAAGTTTTTATTATGTTCTATATATGATTTTATGAGATTTATAATATAATAAATAATTATAATAAGGGAAATTTCATTGATAGAATTTTGGGTCGTTATAGTAAAACTAAACTTTAATTACAACTCCAAAATAAACCAGAAAAATAAGCCTAGAGAAGAAGTGATGAAATGACATGATACATTAGAGGAATAAAATATCAAAATAAAACAACACCAAAACAATCCATCTCTTCATTTCCAGCAAAATATCCTATTTCTTGGCACCATCACCATACCTGAACTAGAATACAAAATATCTTCTACTACCACCATGTGGAACATGTTAACCCTGTAATATGAAAGGCATATGAGAAAAAATGCCCAAAGGGTATCATCCCCACACCTCACACATAACCATTAAAAATAAATTCATTTTATACTTGTTTGAAATATAACTATAAATGTAAGCCTTTTTCTTTTTTTGAAAACCAATAAAATGCTGTCATCATTTGAAACCACTTTATTCAAAACATGGATTTACACTTTTAAAAATAAAATGATCCTTTAAAACATTAAATAAAAGGCAGTCATTTGATATAATAAAACATTTTAAATCCTTAATTTTAAATAACCACGTATAAGAAAAACCAAGGGAAAGTTCAAGCCATTGTAAACAATTTTATCTAAAATAAATAAGGCTAAAGAGATGCATTTTTTATTAGGTGATTGGGGTATAATTACATTAAAATACACACACACACCACACACATAGGTCGGAAAGGTATGCCATAGTCCCCCCTAAAGGGATAGCCCACCAATCAAGCCTTATTTTATTTTTAAGTACATGGCCAGTAGACCTAAAGAACATGAAGCCCATAATGTCCACAAGCCCACCTAGCTCAAATAATAGACATCACCTCCTCTACAACAATCACCTTGACTCACAGCCTTATGCCTGACCCCTCCTCACTACCCTATAATTTCACAAACACCACTGATTTTTATCGTCACAACCCACCATGCTATCATCGATCGAAACAGACCTCTTCTAACCAGAAAACTTCATCGTCGGCCCCGCCTTGTTACCCTAAAAGTACGTTTCCACTTTCACACCATTGTTGATCAAGATCTTACTTCACTAACTAGATGGAGAACATTGTTTTCGACCCTGCCTCATCACCCAAACACCACTACATCGTCATCGATCATCGACTTTTCCAACCGGATGACAACACCGTCTCCATCCACCATTACTATCAAGACAATAAACACATACTCCCTTTTCACTATCACTAATGTTGATGGCCACAACCCTCCCTTCTAAAAATCCTAATTTTTAACTATTACCCCCAATTTTAGTATTGGGGGAAACTACGGTCTTTCAGGGATCAAACCTATGATTGGATGAAAAAATGGAACCCCATATTCCACTTGAATAGAGGGTCATGTGAAGATAAATTTATTCTTTTAAAATATTTTTTTTAAATAAACAACAGTTATAATAACTAAAACAATAATAATAAGGATAAATATAGAATATATGAAAACCCATGACTTTATTACACATTAATTCATGATTTATTACATAGAATAACACTTATTACAACCCAAAAGATCGAGAAACCTAGTGTATTTGGTAATTAGGTACATATCATATCAACTTGTTACATGGATAAAACAAGATAATTGAAAACTTTCTTAACACGATTCTAATATTCCACAACTCATTTAAAACTACAAGGGATAACCTAGAGACATACATAACTAGGGGTTCCCATGGGTTGGGTTAGGTTGGGTTTATGGATTTTTTAGACCTCACCCAACAAAAATAGGGTGGGTCAGGTCGGGTTGGGTCACAAGAGTTTTTTCTTCATACCCAACCCAACCCAACCCACTGCACATCTGGTTGGGTCAATCAGGTCAATCAGTTTATGTAAAAAAAGGTCACCCCAAGATTAATTTCCCACAGGCCACCTGTAAAGCTATACAATGATCTCTCCTTCATAGTCTCCTTCGTATTATACTCATGGATATGGAAGCTTGATTTTTGGGATTCATCTCCCTCAGATAGAAATGATCTTCCTCAAAAGCAACAAGTGACTGTAGTGGGTTTGATTTGGGTGATACAGTGATCGATTCCTCCATGGATAACAGTGGCATGGCTCAAATGTAGTAAGGAAACACTAGATTTTATCCACTGGTGTTCTTGGGAAGATGTCGATGTTCTATTTGGGATTTAAATTGGTAGCATAGGGAAACTATTCTCAGTTCACAGGCTTCAACGCTTTGTCATCCACACCATGCTAGAAGGACCTCGATGAAAAATCGACCCCAAAAGGTGGTGGTCTCTGGAATGATCAATGTTGGGATACCCATTAATATTTCTTATAAGTATTCTATGATGGATCTAGGGTCATAGCGGTCTTAGTGGAGATAGAGGTGGAAGATAAGGTTATTGGGTAGAATCCACAGGTTATAGGGTCACATTAGTAGGTGTGGTGGAGATAGAGGCAACATCGAAGGTGGAGGGGGAAGTCTTTGGAAGATATGGTGGGGTCGCGGTGGATATGAGTCGATGATGGTGGAGGGGGAATGTGGGTCCACAGGAGGCTTAGGGGTAGTGTCGGGTTGGATCACTTTTTCCCAACCTGTGACCCAACCCAATCCGACCACAGGTCAACATGAAATGAACCGACCCGTGTATATGAAATCCTGAACCCAACCCAACTCGATCAGGTCGAGTTGGGTTTGGAAACCCCTATACATAAGAAAGAGGTGATATATAAAGATCAGTAAGGTAATAAAAATCAAAACATGAATAAAGTATTATATGGTAGACAATAATAATTTTAATGAGACATAAAAGGGGTGAGAATAATAAACACGAACAATGAGTTAAGATAGAGCATTATAACATAAAGGCTATATGAGAATGAGGAAATGACTTTAAACTCGACATTATAAACATAGGTCAAGGCTAACCAACAATACATCATAACATAGTGGAAAAAGTCCCATAATAGATTAGGTTTACTCCATAATCCCATACATGACATCTCATGAGACTAAAACATTACCCAATTCATTTGAGCTTTATATAATTCTGGTAGCACTCATCACTTTCATATCATGTACATGTATAAGTGTGCCACATAGATCATTAAACATAGGATCATTTTTCATCACATTTAATCAAAATATTAAGGAATAAGGGTTAAATACATGAAAGTCACAAATTAATGAAGTATAGGTACAACTAGGTGAATACCCTTGAGTAAAAATGGGTGTGATTATACACTTCACAAATGTTTGGTGTGGAAAATTACAGTGACATTTTGATAACATAACAACAGTACTTAAAGATTAATAAAATGGTTTGATGAGAGAGAAATGGGACTATCATCACTAGTAAGTAAAAAAAGGAAATTATTAGGGATATGTAAGAACATAATAAAACATGAACATTTTGGAATTAAAAGTCATAAGACAAGAGGGTGGTTGAATAAAAAATTGGCAGGAAAATCGTAGGGTAATTTCAGAATCATAAAAGGGGTACATAATGAATCATGGTAGGGATTAATGAGAGAAAAAGAGTTCTATAATCACTTGTAAATCATAATGTAAGCAATAGATATGTGTGAGAACATACCCCAAAATGAACAATTGAAAAAAAAATCATAACACAAAGGAGGTTCTTGAATAAAGAGGAGGAGATGATCCCTTACTAAATTTTATCATTGTAACTGTTTAGGTAAAGGTTATAATGAGAAGGGATAAATTATCTATCATTATAATAAAATAAACTAAATATTAAAGGGTAATTTATAAAGGCATAAAAAATAACAAATTGAGATTCAAAAGGTTAAATACAAAGAAGGTGCTTGAATGGAAAGAGAGAGAGAGAGAGAGGTCCCTTACCTTGAAGATTTGCTTCCTAAAACTTGAGGGTGGAACCTTAACAGCTTGATGGAACTTTGGAGGGAATATTTTATTGGATAGTAATGGATAATGGGTGGTATTTATACTTTAGGATGGGTGAGTTTTAAAGCATTAAATATTGATTATTTTATCATATAAGCCAAACACTTGTGGATAAGTTGAATTAAAACCAATTTTATGGATAGTTAATGAATGGGAGAGTGTATTTGGATGTTCAAGGCCTTTCAAAATCAAAACAAACCTTATATACAACCTAATAAATTTTCATAATATAAAAATGAATTTTATTTCAAAAATATATTTTTTGGTTTAAAAAAAATAAAGTATAAATTTCAATATTAAAATTGATATTTAAAAATTCATTTTTATTCTTATTAAATTCAATTTTTATTGAAAAATTTTTTTTTTAATCATGATAACATAATAATGATTTCATAAAATTACAATACCTGTAAAGCATCAATTTTCACTTTTTTTCCAAAAAAATCAACTTTATAAGAAAAGTACCAAAAAATCACCTTAAGATAAATTTTAAACGATGTATAAAAAAACGAAATTTATTACATCAAAATAATTATATAAGAATGATAATTTTAACTTATAAATAAATCATTATTTTAATGAAAATTAATAATTTAATAGAATAATCAACAGTCTAACCATTATAAAAAATTTATTTGGGCTTTAATAAAATATATTATCATTTAAAAGAATTTTATACTATTATTTCATGGATGATTTTTTTTAAAACATCCCCATAAATCATATTTTAATAGATAATGTTTATAGTCTCTAAAAATAATACAATTTTTATTATTAAATAATCATGATGATCATTTAAATGCGTCGGTATAACCAAAAACAATAATGAATAATTTTTTTATTGAATAATAGTCATATTGTTGATCAGCTATATTAGTTGACAAACATAAATGCCGATGATCATATTTCCCTATAAATACACCATCATTCTTACTCTTCACCATTAACTCTGATTCAAAATAAGCTTCAATATCATTTCCAAAATGAATATTGTATTACTAACTCCCTATTTCTCTATTATAGTGATGTTTGTGGGCGTAATGATTCTAGGGGATCGAAGTGGCCCAGTTTTTTATATTTTACTTTATTTATCCTCCATTTTCTTCCTATTTTAATATTTTTAATGATATTAGGTGTTGTTTTAGATTGAATGTAACATTCTTAAATAATGAGGTAAAGTATTGATGGTTTCTACTATGCATTTTTTTACTATTCCTCATTGTATTAATTCATATCAACACATGATGTTCAAAGTTCTTATGGAAATTAAAATTATTTCTATGTTCTTATGATTAAAAAATTCATTATAAAATAATATTACTATTAATAACAAAAAGGAATTTTTAGGGCATTACATTGTTCCCCACTAAAATAAATTTCACCCTCAAAATTATTATTTTTTATACATGAGAAAACCATAAATATCACTTTCCAAACTTCATCCTTTAGGTTATTCATCACTTCATTAAGGTATTCAATTTTTCTTGGCATTTCCTTCAAGGGGTGAGGGTTCATGCATCATAATGTTACCTCAGGATATATTAAAAATAATCTACTTTTTTATCTAAATACAACTCATGCATATTAGATTACATCGATGGAAGCATCAATAAATAATTGAAAAATTATTTCTAATATATAATTTCAAAAAATCTTCTTGAAATTGTTTTTTATAAAACAATCTCACTAATTCATCATCAAATATTTCAAAATATTATTTTCCTAAATTTATTTTGATATTTCCCCAAAGAAATAAATCTATAATTAGATACATACAAGATTCTCAGAGGTCTTACTCTTCTATAACATCTAGAAAATCATTTAGTGCTTCATGTTTTTGAAATAAAGAGAATAATTTGAAAACCCCTTATGTTACTTTCCATGCTTATCATGATAAGAAATTTTCAAGTTCAAGATTTTCTAATATAAGATACATGATCCTAAAAATAATTAAGGGATGGTAGAGGTATAAGATTAATTATATTTTTTTCATGTAACTTGGATATTGGAAAATATTCTGAAGTCATGTGAGCATGAATTTAATACAATCCTTGCAAGTAGATCTTCTAGGAGAGAGAGAAGAGTTGTTCATGATCTTCCCCATTCCATCTTGGAAAAAGATATTTAATCTATTTTGAAATAATATAATTAATAAATGAAATTAATTACCAACTACATTCTAATGAAATAAGATACATTTTATTTTTAGTATTCAAATAAAACCAATATAGATAATCACGAGTGATAAAAAATATCTTAATATAATAAATTATACAAATATGAAATAATTCATCTTATAAATTTCTAAGGTTCCCAAATTTTTGACTAGCATACTTTCAGGTCAACCTATATCACTCTTGGATCAATCTATCTTTCTTTAGGTTGAGTTTTCTCATACTCTTAACCTAATTCCTTAAATTACTATCCCAAAATTATGATGAAATTTACAAAAAATCATGGAAATCTATGCTCTTAAAATCTAGAATATTCTTTATCTATAAAAGTGAATATCATTTAATACATTCCTTAAATTAAGAATCTATAAGTTTTAATCTAAGTTATCCATGATATATTTCCCAATATAAACTCTTATGTGTATTTTTGTTCCCTTAATAATGGTTTGTAATGAGCTTATGAATTTACAAAATTATATCCCTTGGGAGTGTCAAACCAGATGTGCAACAAGATCCATTTTTGTGCACCAGTTCTTGATTGACTATAGATCAATACAGTGTTTTCAGGGTTGTTACCCTTAGGTACATCTATGCTAGATCCACATCCACTTGTAATATCCAGACATGGATGTATTTTCTTGGAAAAAAATTAATCCTTAATTTACCAAAATTTAGGGACGTATTATTATGTTTAGTATTATACCAAAATATTTCTCTAATGTTTTCTAATCCTAATCCCAAAAATAACTAGAATTTCCTCTGATACCAACTATGACAACTCTTGAATTTATTATACATCAATTCATGGTTTATTACATACAATAACAATTAGTATAACATAGAAGATCAATGATACTAGTGTCTTTGGAAATTAGGTATATAGAATATCAACTTGTTATATGGATAAAACAACATTACTTAAAACATCCTTAACATGCTTCTAATATTCCACATCCCATTTAAAACTGCATGAGATAACCTGGAGACATACATAAGAAAGGGGTGAGCTATAACACTCAATAAGGGAATAAACAAATCACAACATGAATAAAGTATTAAATATTATATAATATTAATTTAAATGAGACATAAAAGGGGTTATAATCATAAACATGAATAATGTGGAATGATATAGCATGATAACATAAAGGCAACATGGGAATGTGGTAAAAAATTTAAACATGAAATCATAAATATAGGTTAAGGATAACCTCTAAGACATCATAAAATGGTGGAAAATGTCCCATAATGGATTAGGTTCACTACCTAATCCCATACATGACATTTCATGAGACCAAAAAATTACCCAATGAATTGGAGTACTATATAATTATGGGCGCACTTGTCACTTTTATATCATGTACATGCATATGTGTGCCACATAGATCATTCAAAAAAGGATCATTTTTCATCAAATTTAATCCCATGATTAAGGAATGTGGGTTATATATATTTAATTACCAAATATATTAAGTATAGGTACAAATAGGTGAATACCCTTGAGTGAAAATGGGTATGGGCATACACTTCACATATGTTTAGCGTGGAAAATTGCAGTGACATTTCAGCAGCATAACGATAGTACCTACATATCCATAAAATGGTTTAATGAGAGAGAAAGGGGTATAAAAATCACTTGGAATTAAAAATTAAATTATTAGGTAAATTTAATAACTTAATATAACATGATTATTTTGGAATTAAAAGGCATAATACAAGAAGGGTGGTTGAATAAAAATTTTGCATGAAAAAATTGTAGGGTAATTTCAGAAGCATAATAGGGGCACATAATGAATCATGGGAGGGATTAATGAGAGTGAAAGGGGTTTATAATAACTTAAAAATTATAAGGTAATCAATAGGAATGCGTGAGAACATACCCCAATATTAACAAATGGAAAAAATTTATAAAAAAGTGAGGTGCTTGAATAAAGCGGAGGAGATAAACCCTTACTAAATTTTGGCATAGTAATGGCTTAGGTAAAGCATACAAAAAGAAGGGATAAATGATATATCATTATAAGAACATAAATTTTATATCAAAGGTACATTTATAAATTCATGACAACATAACCAATTCATATTCAAAAGTTTAAATACAAATAAAGTGGTTGAATGGAAAAGAAGAGAGAGAGAGTGGTCCCTTACCTTGAAAATTTGCTTCATAAAACTTGAGGGTAGAGCCTTAACACCTTTAGGGAGCTTTATAGGGACTATTTAGGATTTAAAATATCCATAACTTCATGTATTATTAATTTTTAGTTTAGAGGAGTGGATAATGGGTGGTCTTTATACTTGAGGAGGTGTGGGTTTTAAAGGATTAAATATTGATTATTTTATCATATAAGCCAACCACTTGTGGGAAAATTAAATTACAACAAATTTTATGGACAATTAATTAGAGGGAGTTTTTTTGGATTTTAAAGGCCTTAAAAAACAAACCCAAACCTTCTATGCAACCTAATAAATGCACAAAAACCAAAAAATTAATTACATTTTAAAAATCCATTTTTTGGTTCTTAAAAAATAAAGTATAAATTTATATATTAAAATTGATATTTAAAAATTTATTTTAATACTTATTAATTTATATCTTTATTTATAAAAATGTTTCATATAATTTTTAGTCATGATAACATAATACTGATGTCATAAAATTGCAGTGCTCGTAAAGCGACAATTTTCACTTTTTCACCAAAAATTTATCTTTATCAAAAAAATATCCAAAAAACCACCCTAAGATAAATTTGACATTATGAGTACAAAAATGAAATTTATTTATTCAAAAAAATCACTAAGTTTTGGAATTTTAACTTTTAAATAAGTTATTATTTTAATGAAAATTAATAATTTAATAGAAAAATCAATATTTTGACAATTATAAAAAATTACTTTGGGCTTCATTAAAATATATTATAATTTAAAAATTATTTTATAAGATTATTTCATGGAATAAATTTTTAGTTAAAACACCCACATAAATCATATTTTAATAGAATATTTTTATTGTCTGGGAAAATAATACAATTTTTCTTATTAAATAAACCTGATGATTATTTAAATGCATCAACATAACCAACAACAATAATGAAAAATTGGTTTATTGAATAATGGACATAATGTTGATCAAATATAATAGTTGAAAAACATAAAGTATTATGGTCATATTTACCTATAAATACACCATTATTCTTACTCTTCACCATTCACTTTGATTCGAAACAAGGTTATATATCATTTCAAAAATGAATATTGTATTACTAACTCTCTATTCTCCTATTATAGTGATGTTCATGGGTATAGTGATTCGAGGGGATAAAATCAGTTCAGATTTTTATATTTCAATTTATTTATCCTCCATTTTTTTTCCCATTGTAAAATTTGGTATGATATTGGGTGTTGTTTTAGACTAATTGTAACATTCTTCAATAATGAGATAATGTTTTTATTGTTTCTAGTATGTATTTTTTTATTGTTCCAAGTTGTAATAGTTCATATAAACACATGATGTTCAAAGTTCTTACAAAAATTAAAAGTATTTATATGTGATTATATTAAAAAAATTCATTATAAAATAATATTTCTATTAATAACATAATGAATTTTTTTGGGCATTATAAAATAATCATAGGTCAAACATCATCGAATTAGCAGAATCATAATCATCATAATGTAATCAGAACTAAAAACCATGGGAGCACCTAGAGTATATTGGGATGATCTAGGAAAAAAATAAAATGGAATCTATATTATCGGTGCCTAATGAAATTAAATAGTCATAACACTCATTCTTTTTTATGAAAAAAACTAGGAGATATAATGATAATAGCTTATAGAAATAAAAAGGAACCTGATTTTTCTGAATACGAAGGAACCTGAGGTATGGAGGAAGCATAAAAATGAAAAATTTAAATTTTTTGGTTTGGATTCATGTTAAAAACATTGAATACAAAAAATTCATTTCCTTTATTTCTAAAAGGATCGTGTGCAATTCAATTTAAGAATGAAGAAAAAAAACAAATGAAACCGTAAATAGTACCTTATTCATTTGAAATCTCTGATTTGATTCACTCACTGTTAGTATTTCTTAGCACAAATATGAAAATATAGTCATCCTATAGATCATAAACACATGCACCACATATAACATATCATTAATCTTCAATTATTGGGTACTAGAGTGGGAAATTTAAGAGATTTACGATGTTCCTTTGATCGTTTGAAGAATGAAAACTTGATCAAGAAGTCGGGATCGATCTGAACTTGTTCTTCCTTCGATATCTCACTCCAAAACTTAATACAGAATGACAGAGTAGTCAAAATTAATCCAAATGATTGAGATCACTATTCAAGAGTCTAAAATGATCTTTTATACTTAGGTTATACTTTCTAAAATTTCACTTTGGTCCCTGGAAAGTAATAATCTTCATTTTAGATCCTTATGAACACTTATAACTTAATTAAACATGTCATAACTATGAATACCTCCTATGAATATATTTCATGTAATATAATCTATTCGCCTCATGATATATAAAAAAGAAGGATGCACACTTATATCATCATCATTTTGATGCTTTATATATTTCATGAACTTACTGGATGGACTTACCTTCTTATACCATGAACATGGATTCAATGATGGAATTATTATCCTAATTAACCAGGGCCCACAAAATATCTCTACCTAAAATTAGAAGTGATAAATTCTATCTTGATCATTTAACCAATGTTATACCACTAATGATGCACCCAACACAAGCTACCTATCTACGATTCAATGTCATGGTTTTTTCCTTGCATCAAAGTATTAAATAAAATAGTACACATTGATAATGATATCAATTAATGAGACTAATATACATGTTTGTGGATAATAAAAACTGATGAAACCTGAAACATGTGGTGTTCCTATTGGCGGGTCAGTCCTCATGATCTCATCTACATGAGATCTCTAAGTTCAAACTTCATGACAAGAAGTCTCAAAGCTTATGATTCCCAACACCTGATAGTTAAACAAAAATTTTGTCCCTTTAGTGTGATGTATCTAGACCATATGGAATATATTAAATATCACTATCATAGTATCTCATTATAGTTGGGAAATGATATAAAATTTTGATATGACATGTAATATATAGACATTACCATGTAAACAATGAATATATAAGTATCAAAAAACTTATAGTAATAATAAAAACATGTATATATCAAACTATATACATGAAATGGTAATAAAAGTACATAAATAATTTGGTTCTAGGCCAGCCACTCACAACACTACCACTTTCACTTGATCCAACTGCTAATAATTTTCAACTTGTTAGCTCTCACATGATTATCATGCTTCTACTAAGATAAAATTTATTTAGGGGGTCTACCACATTATCCTATATAAACAATCTTCCAATTGAAACTTCACCTATTTGAGAAAAATACCTCAAGAGATAAAACTTCAAAATTATATGATTTTTCCTTTGGTGTGACCTAGGATCCTTGGCAAGTACCACTTCCACAATACCATCACAGTATATTGTAAAAGGGTATGTACTACCAGGTACAATGCTAATCTTAAAAACAAATCTATGTATCCAAAATGTTTCCTTATATATATATTTATTAGAAGCTATTATATACTCAAATTATGTTGTATATTTGGATAACATGATCTCCTTTGAGTTTCTCCAGCTCATTGCACCACCATTCAGGCAAAAGAAATAGCCTAAATAGGATTTTAAATAACCTTGATCTTTTTGGAAGCTAGAATCAGTGTATCCCCTAAGGAATAACTCATAATATTTTCTATACACCAAGAACATATCCTTAGTATGTCTCAAGTACTTTAGGATAGTTTTTATAGATTCCCAAAATAGTTCTATTGAATTGTCTTGGTATCTTCCCACTATGCTTAAAGAAAAGGAAACATCAAACCTAGTACATAACACAACATACATGGTAGATCCCACTGCTGAATCATAAGGGATTCTAATCATTCTTTCAATCTCCTCATGTATATATAGATACATTTTCTTGTATATATTAATACCATGTGAATCCATCAACAATCCCATCTTATATTATTCCATATTGTACCTTTTGAGTACCTTGTAAATGTATGTACTTTTACTTAGCCCAAGTAACGTCTAAGATATACCTTGATAGATCTTGACCCTTAGAATGTAGGCTGGTTCACCTAATTATTTTATAGAGAAGAATTCACTTAACAATGTATTCACTGACTACAAGACTTGCAATTCATCTCCCATTAACAATATTTCCTAAACATATTATAATGGTAAAATAATGCACTTCAACTAACCTTCTTGTAGACACATGGACCACACTCATTCTTAATGAAACCAAATTCTCTTAAAGACTCATTAAAATGAATATTCAATGATTATTATGCCTACTTCAATCCATAAATGGATATCTAAATCTTGCATACTTTATTAGAAATATTTGATATAATAAACCTTTCTGGAAGTGTCATATAGACATATTAAACCAAATTACCATTTAGAAAAGTAATTTTGACATCCATTTTCCAAATTTCATAATCATGGAAGGATATTATTGCAAGAAATATTTTGATGGATCTTAACATTAAAACTAGTGAGAATATTTTTTCATAGATGATACCTTGACATTTCCTAAAACACTTCACTTATAGTCATTCCTTATAGGTTCTCACTTGACCATCCATGTCAATATTTTTCTTGAATACCCATTTACACCCAATAAGTTTTACACTAGATGGTGTGTATACAAAAATACAAACTTGATTTTGGTACATGGAATCCATTTTATAATGCATGTATTCTTTCCATTTAGCATCATCCGTGCTATATACCACTTCTTTATAGGTTATAGGTTCACCATTCTCTAGGAGTAATGTATCACCAAACTCGGTGATAATAAAAAAATATAGATCTAGTTATCTAAACTATCTCATAGGTTTATTTAGTAATTTTGTCTTATAAACTTCATCCTCTCACACTATCTCTTACGGAGTCTATTCCCATACCAACTCTTGTGCATATAGAGAAACAAATCCATCAAAGTAAATATTTCTATCATTACTTATATCAGAAATCTGTTCTCTTTCTATAAATATAACACGTATTTCCTCAATTAGCTTCATATATGAAGGGTTATATAGGTAACATCCTTTAGTCTCCTTAGGATAATCAATAATGATGCACTTAATTCTTTATAATGATAGTTTGTCATTAGGTATAGTCTTTAAAATTGCATCACATCCCCATAAACATATATATAGTATGGAGGGTGTCGTTCCATTCAACAACTTATATAGAATATTATTTTCCACTTTAGTTGGTACTCAGTTTAATGTATATGATGTAGTTTATAGTTAATATCCCCAAAAGTAAAATGGTAGAGTTTCATGACTCATCATCGATCTATCCATATCAAGAAGTGTATAATTCCTCATTTCACTAACAACATTCTACTGTGTTGGGTATACAGATGTTGATCCATAAATTTATCATTAAGTTTTCACTGATTTTGATGCTAAAAAATAACCTCATTTGTTTTAATGATAAAATTAATTTGAGTTGATGTTAGGTTTATATTTATTTGAATTATTATTTTAACTTTCCAAAAATTATGAAAGTTTGAGTTTCATAATAATCTTTTATTTAGGGGAATGATTATTCTGCAAATTATTTTGGATATTTTGAAGAATTATGGAATCATTGTTCCAAAGGTGATGTTGTAACCCAACATTAGTATCAAACCCCACATTTGAAACCCCACCTTTAAGATAAACGTTATGTTTGAGAAACTAACTTTTGTTAAGTAACGTTACGTTTGAGTACCCAATGTCACATTTGGATCCCCACATTTAAGCTGAACGTTATGATCTAGAACCTAATGTTTGTTAAATAACCTCACATTTGTGTAAGTAATGTATGGTATGTACTTAACATAATTAAAATAGCATTGGTATAATACTCCACATCATGGAATTATATGTTTGGAATAAACCAAAAATTGGAAACCATACTTTTGGAGTTATCCTTATGCAGAGAAACCCCATATTGAATCTGTCATCTGCAAATTTTTGATTTTGAATTATTTATGAGATTTATTCCACAGTTTAATAGGAGTAAATACATTGATAAATAAATTAAAGGCCATTTCATAAAGAAATAAAAAATGGATTAATTAATTCCTATTTTTAAAGGAATTTATGATTTTCAATGGCATATTAAATTCAAATTTTAAATATGCTGATTGTTTTGTAATCACAATTTATCTGTAGAACTTTTCAGATCTATTTGATTAGGTTTAAATCAGGGTGTTTATTTATTCTCAACATATTCCTTTTATAAAAGAAGATAATGATGATCTGATAGAATATTATTCTATCTTTCTGAAGCTTTATAAAAAATAAATATCTATTTATTTGAAATTTCATTGGAATTCTCTGTTTATAGAGGAATTTGTTTTATATTCTACAACCACTATTGTTCTTATAAATTACTTACACTACTGGAATTAGAGGTATTTGCGATGGGATCTCGTTGCAAATAGGATTTAGCGATGGAACCCCATCGCAAATAGCCCGTTGCAGAAAACGGCGTCGCAAATATTATTTTTTACGAAGGGCCCGTCGCAAAAAAATAAAAATTATGACGGGAAAGGGCCCCGTCAGAAACAATTCTCTGATTATTTAAGTTATATATATATATAAATAAACCTTTCACGACAGACTGTCGCAGATACTATTTGCGACGGGATAGTTCCACATCACAACTAATCCTTCTATTATATACAATATATATATAATAACCTTTTGTGATGGGCCCGTCACAAATACTATTTGTGACGGAACGATCGGCCCATCGCAAATACTATTAATAAAAAATTATATTTAGATTATTTGTGACATGAACCCATTGCAAAAGGTCCCGTCGCAAATACTAAACATAATAAAAAAAATATTTAATAAAATTATGATTAATGAAAAATTATATTAATATTATTAAAATAATAAAAAAATAATAAAAATTATTATTAGTAAAATAAATAGAAATTAAAAAATATAATACTAAAAAAATATATTTAATAAAATTATGATTAATACAAAATTAATATTAATTTTATTAAAATAATAAAAAAATAAAAAATTATTACAATTCTCAATATTTAAAAAAAAATATAAAAAAATCATAAAATGTTATTATTATTAGTAAAATAAACAAATATTAAAAAATATAATACTAATAATAAATAATAAAATATTAAAAAAATATATGCAATATTTGTATCAATATAAAAGACAGAACTATAAATAGTTCATATTATAATAAATCTTAAATTCAAATGTTTTTTAACATAAAAAACAAATCACTGGGGGGGGGTCGTCTTCTGGAGGAGGTGGAGGAGCTATAGGAGATGGTAGAGGAAACTCCATCCCTAAAATATGAGTCAGATGGTGCATGTACTCCATCTGCTCGTGATGATGATGCTGCTGCTACCATCGACGCATCTTCTCCTCATGCTGCTGCTGCTACTGCTGTCACTGAAACATCTCTTCATGCTGCTTCTGTAAACTCTCTATAAGCTCAGACTGAGTTCGCAACTACTCCTGATATTGTGAGGTAGAAGATGATGCCTCTCTACGAGCTCCTCTCGAGCTGGATGCCGACATTGCAATAGTACCATAATAAGTACTAGGAGTCAAATGAGAGTCGATACCAACTACCTGACCCTTCTCAAAGCCATACTGCGTCGCCTGCATCCATGCCACCTCATCGAAATGGTGGGCATTGGTCTGCTCAATTGTCTCGTCCTGACTCTCAGCCTGTGTCTGAGAGGTTTCAACCTCATATGACTCATTCAATTCCAATTTGAAATTAAAATGGTGAAAATATTATATGCAGTAAATTGTCAAACTGAAAAAAATAATACTAACCACAATCTGATGATGGTGATGACCTCAAATCTCTCTAGTGGCTAGATCATTGTACATCCTCCGATAAACATTGAACTCCATAATATCAGGATTCTCTACTACCTAAAGAAATATAAAATAAACTATTTATATTTAAAGTTATATAAAATATTTAAAAAATATACTTACCAGATTCTCTCTATGTGTACTGAATGTATGGCTACCAGCTCAATGTGTTGCCTCCTGTCTCCCCCGGTTCTGCCATCCCACTAAAGATCTCCTCTGAAATCCACCACCCAACCAGTGTAAACATAATCCATCCCAAATTTGATATGAAATGTACTCTGGTCGGTGGGCTCTATATGACTCATCAAATTCTATCACTTCTTCTTTATTAATGGCTGTTCTTCTCAAATTGTGCAAAAACTGATAGAAACGGTCAATCATAGACACCTGCCATGCCGTGTGGATAGAATCATGCATGCTATCATCAACGGGATACCATAAATCCCACAAATAATTTATAATATCAAGTTATTAATAAAATAAATTTCAAAATAAATATTCTTTATTTACATACCAGCCAATGATCGAACATGTCGCGCCATACATAAACGGGAATCTATTCCCATATGATCCATGACTGAGAAAAATAATTGCGCAAGATAGAACTCCCCTATCCAATAGATACATGCAAAAAAACTATGAAAAATAAATAAATAATCAAACAATTAGAATATATATAAATAAATTAATGAAAGATAACAAAAATATAAAGGTTACCATACCTTCATGTGCATGGATTGAAACCAAGATGTGGACATAGCTTAGGGATAAGGTCAGTAATCATCAATCGCACAAGACTGCACCCCCTCCGCGTACCCCCTGAACCGTCAGTAGGCTAAGGGTCAGATGGTCTACAATCCACCTCATCCAAAGGTAGATCAGCCTCCTGCAACTCATGAAATAGATCATGATCTATCTAAAACACAAAATGATTGTTGTTAGTAGATAGTTAAAAATAACTATTATATATAGATATATATTAGTTATGATTATATAACCAGCATTTAACTGTGTCAATGTCCATATTCATCCTCATCTCCATAGCTGTCCATGTCAATGTATTCATCTTCCTCCCTAGCATCATCAATATCCATATAAGTTTCAGTTTCATCATCTCTTGTTATTTCAAATTCATTTGTAACATCATTAACATCTCCATCATCATCAATCCTTAATTGTGGAGTGTCATCATCGATATTCATGTCTCTTTGTGAAAAATATGGATTTTGAGAAGTCTCTTAAAAAATTGTAATTCCTCTCACTTCAGCGGAACCACATTCAGTTTGAGTAAACTGATTTTCCCGAGATTTCATTTTTATTATGCTCCACCAATAACTCAAGTCTCTTGAAGTAGCACAATACTTTGCATAATAAATTTTATGTGCCTGTTGATCCAGTAAAAATGGTTCATTTACTGCAAGAAGAATTTTATATTTAATATCGATGATTCCATGAGTTGGATGAATAGACAAGACTCTCTCAGTATCCAACCACCGACATTTAAACATCATTATGTAATTCTGTCCTAGATAACACAACTCAATAATTTCATCTAGAATGCCATAAAAGTCAACTTCAGTTTCTCTGTGATGTGATCCTCTCAAGAAAACTCCACTTTTCATTGTTTTTTTGATTCCCCATATGCACGTGTATGAAATCAAAAACCATTCAGCACATATGCATTATAAGATTTAACCATTTTGGATGGTGGGTTACTCAATATACACAGTCACTTATCAATTTTTTCACCATGTCGAGACAATTGAAAATTTGTAAAACAATTATTAATATGATAAATAATAAACTGAATTGATATTAAACCATCAATAATTTATGTTACCAGTTTTTGAAACCATTGAGAATTTTTTTTGTCTGCGTTCTTCAAGAGCAGCTGCTGTAATTCGTAGAAGTTGTTTCTTGATATGATTATCATATAACCTAAAAATAAAATAAGTTTACATACTGTAACATAAATTATAGAATAAGTGATAGAATAACTCACAGTACAAATAATGTCATTTCTTCACTTTTGAGCGAAACATATGTATGAGCTTTGTGATGTTCATCATCTAAAATCCATCATTCATGAACTCCACCAAAACCAGGATTTGGCTGATTAAAAACTGATAATTGATTGTCCATTTCTTCATTAACATTCCCCTCATTTCGTCCCATCTGATTGTGTTTTTAGGTATATTGAGATTTAAAATAACGAGAGTAGAAAAAAGCAATTTCCTCTTGCAAATAAGCTTCAGCAATTGAGCCTTCAATTGATGCTTTGTTACATAATTTTTTCTTCAATTTCTATATGCATATCTCAAATGGGTACATGCATTGAAACAGTACTGGACCTCCATATTTAGCGTCATGTGGAAAATGTAATATCAGAGGTTCCATTGAGTCAAAGAATGCTAGCGGAAAGATTTTTTCCAGTTTACATATAATTACAACATCTTCTTCCAGTTTTCTTAGCACATCTTAGTCTGTTGTCGCTGCACAAATTTCTTGAAAAAAATATGATATATCTATTATCGAATCCCAAATCATATAATTCAACAAACCTTTGAATCTAATTAGAATAAGTCTTTCTATTATAACATGATAATCATGACTTTTTAATCCGGTAATATAATCATTCTTAACACATCTTCCCAAATTGGAAGCATAGACATATGGAAGTCTCAAATCTGCAATCCACTAAAAAAAATAGTAAGTGACTCTCTTTGGATAGTGTATAAACTGCTTTTGGCTTCACTAATATCTATGATCTGACATTTTCAAATAGTTCTAGTTCTGGTCGCCTGCAAATTTGGGCAAGATCTAATCGTGCCTTTACAGTATCTTTGGTCTTACCTAGCGTATCCAAAATTGTATGAAATAAATTATCAAAATAGTTCTTCTCAATATAAATTACATCCAACAAGTGAAGGACCAACAAATCAGACCAATATGGAAGATCCAATTTTTTTTTTGTTTTATCCAATTATGTTCTTTCCCAAAACCATGAATTTTCTGTTGGTTTACTGTTGGCCCAAATGTGATGGGAGGTAATTAAAATACAAATGATTTTAACTCTGTACCTAAGATCATTTGTGTAGGTTCATCCATTTCAATTGTACCTTTTCTAAAATGAGATTTGTTCCTCCGAAAAGGATGATCGGTTGGAAGAGATCTGAGGTGATAGCCAAAATAGCAAGGTTTTTTTTCCATTGATGAGCATAAAGGCTTTGTTGTCTTTCATACAGTAAGGACATGATTTTGGACCATGTATACTCCAGCCAGATAACATGCCATATGCCGGAAATTCACTAATTGTTCACATCAATATAGCTTTTAATATGAAATTTTGTTTCACAGCAACATCATATGTACTAACACCATCACTCTACAACACATTTAACTCATCAATCAATGGTTTCAAATAAACATCAATATTCTTTTTCAGATGTCCTGAGATTAATAAGGTCAAAAAGATATAGGGCTCCTTCATCAACATCCATGGAGGTAAATTGTACGGAGTTATAAAGACAGAACAACATGAATACTGACTACCATAAGAACCAAACGGACAGAAACTTTCAGTAAAAATATCCAATCACATGTTTCGGGCTTCTAAAGAAAAAGATGGATGCAGACGGTCAAAATGTTTCCATGAATCACCATCAAATGGATGATTCAAGCTTTTATCAGTTGAAATATTGGTTTTGTGACATGACATCATTGATACTGTGTTCTAAGACATAAATAAATGCTGCAACCTGGGTGTAAGGGGGAAATATCTCAACTGTTTTACTGGAATTGATCCAGAATTTCCTGGTTGAGCTTCTTTATACCTTGATTTTCCACATGTGGGACAACTATCCAATGAATCATTTTCACCAAAATATAAGATGCAATCATTTGGACATGCATGAATCTTCCTATAACTAAGTCCCAAATTACGAACCAGCCTCTTACCCTTATAGTAATTTACAGGAAACACATTTCCTTTAGGTAAAAGTGTTTTAACCAAATAAAATATCTGATAAAAATATTTGTTTGACATTGCATCATCTGATTTAATAGACATAAATTTTTCAACCGCTTCTAATTTGATTATCTTGCAACCATGATATAATGTATCCTCGCAGACCTCAACAACTCATAAAATTTGGATGGTGCCAACTCAGGAGTTAAATCAATATCATCTTGAGTTTCAGTTTGCTAAACAGATGGACCTACAACATCATGTACTAAATTTTGAAACTGTTATGGATCCAAAATCAAGTTATTAGTTTCTTCTCTGGAACTACGTTCTCCGTTTTGATACCAAAAAACACAATCTGGTTGAAAACCAAACCGCAAGAGATGTCCCCCAACCTTGTCAAATGTGTCAAATGTTCACATAGCACATTTTTTACAAGGACACTTTATTGTGACTTCTAAAATATATTCTGATTTTGATGATGTAAATGATAAGAAAGCTTCAACACTCTCAATATATACATGATTTAAATCAGAACCATTCAGATTTCTATGCTGATTTATCCAAGCGCGATTATCTAATAATGATTGTTGTCGACTTCCTTGTTCTATATTTTTCTATAAAATATAAAATCATTACTATTTTTGAATAATTTTAAATTATAAAAATGCTATCTAAAAAAAGATAAATAATTACAACTACTTCTTAATAATTACCATTACTTATGGGTGACACAATTTCCAGTGGATTGATGACTACTCTTTTGTCTGACCGCTCATTTACTTGCAACTTTATCACACAGAAATCACAATGAAGAATATCATTAGAGGTATGCATATTCATTCTCATATGCACGATAATGAATATACTTACCTCTGATGATATTATTCATTGTGATTTCTGTGTGAGAAAGTTGCAAGTAAATGAGCCGTTAGATAAAAGAGCCCGCTTTTCATCGATGAATCATCTTTTTACAACTGTCATCGCCTGAACACATTATGAAAAATGTGGTCCTACGAATGCATATTGAAGCTCCTGCATACGAGATTGGATATGCATATATAGAAGGATACTTTTCATAATGTTTTGATTCAATGAAAGTTGATAGGAGAAGAGTCATCGAGCAAAAGGACGACTTTCAATCCACTAGAAATTGTGCCAAGTTATTACAAGTTATTACAATTTATTACAATTGATTCTTTTCCTAATTGTTACTAATTATTACTAATTGTTACTAATTGTTACTAATTGTTACTAATTATTATTATTTCTTACTATTTCTTACTATTTCTTACTATTTATTACTAATTATTACTAATTATTGCTAATTATTACTAATTATTACTAATTATTACTAATTATTACTAATTATTACTAATTATTACTAATTATTCCTATTTATTACTATTTATTCCTATTTATTACTATTCCTTACTATTTATTCCTACTTATTACTATTTGTTATAAATTATTACTATTTGTTACAAATTATTACAAATTATTACTAATTATTACTATTTATTACTATTTATTCCTATTTATTCATATTTATTACTATTTATTACCATTTATTCCTATTTATTGCTAATTATTACTATTTATTCCTATTTATTGCTAATTATTACTATTTATTCCTATTTATTCCTATTTATTCCTATTTATTTCTATTTATTACTATTTATTACTAATTACTACTATTTATTACTAATTAGTACAATTTATTACTAATTATTACTAATTACTATAATTTATTACTAATTATTACTAATTATTCCTATTTATTACTAATTATTCCTATTTATTCCTATTTATTACTAATTATTACTAATTATTAATATTTATTCCTAATTATTACTATTTATCCCTAATTATTACTATTTATTCCTAATTATTCCTAATTATTACTATTTATTACTAATTACTGCTAATTATTACTAATTACTGCTAATTATTACTAATTATTACTAATTATTACTATTTATTACTAAAATACAGATAACAAAACAATTTAAATCTAATTTAATTACAACTATTCAACAATAATTAAAATTAATATAAAAATATTAAATAAATACTAAATTAAATAAAATATAAATACCTTTAAACTTGATCTCCGATTAATGTAAGCGCCTTCATAATTTCTCCGTAAAAAAAATTAACTGAGAGAAATTTTCACTCTAAAATTCAAGTTTAGAGAGAGAGAGAAAGTGAGAAATGAGAGGAAGAGAAAGAAAAATGGAGGGGGGTATATATAGGTTAGATTAGTTGCGATGAGAATAGTTGCGACGGGCTTACCGTCGCAAAAGGTACTTTTTGCAATGGGCCCTTCGCAAATAACTTTTCCCGCATTAATTGTTGTCGGTGGTTATAAGGGAAAAATTATTTGCGACGGGAAATAACTCTGCCCGCATCCTATGCCGAAGCGCGCATTACCTTTTGCGACGGGACGAACCCCCCGTCAAAAATAACCCCTGGGATAGACTATTTGTGATGGGATTATTTCCCATCGCAAATACCCCATTGCAAAAGGTTGTTTTTCCCATAGTGTTATCTACTATAGTTCATTAAAGTTTTTTAGGACTACACTTCTAAGACATAGATGTTATAATCTACTGATTTTTGTGTTCATCCTATTGTTAATAAGTTGGTTCACCACTATCGTGTTATTTGGACTTTCTCTATAAAGACTATAAGATTCTTCCTAAATACAATTCTTTGAGGTTATTCATCTATTCATATAATGATATCTTCATTTTCCAGTTGCATCATTTGTATATGAATACTTTCAATGACAATTTCTACAACCAAATACAATTTCTTTTGTTTTTAAACACTCAGGTGATAGATTGTTTTGAGGGATGTTGATTTTCCTATTTTAAATCATTCTAAAATCTTTTGTAATAAGTTGTATTTTCTTATACTCAATTATTGAGATCCCTTGAAAAAATGCATGATAGTGAAAATCACCAATCTCACAAATAGAGTGTTTGTGGAGTGGAATAGGGTATCTTTTTTACCCCAAACTATTATAAAAATTATTTTTTCACTTTCTCTTAATTTTTGTTGAATAATATATTTAAATAAAAAGGGAATAACATCAATTTCAAATTTGTAAAGGGGGATCAATTTTAAATTATTCTACTGTTTTTAAAAGGAGAAAATTCACCCCCTTTTGTTTCTTTATCATCATTCCAACCTAATAATTAGTTTTAAAGGAGTGATCCATTACATATTTCTTTTTAAATATAGAAATATTTAGTTTAAGATTCTAATAAAAAATAATGTCAATGTTTGATCTAAAATAAGGAATGTCTATGATCAGAGATCCATATTTTAATGGTGAAAATTATGGATGATGGAAATACTGAATATTTATTCATTTTAAGAATCTTGGTGTAAAGTTTTATTTTAAGGCTATCAAGACAAATAAAATTCCCAAGGATGAACCATAAAATTGGAATCCTAAAAAATAAATTGAATATGATCTAAATTCAAGATCCATTAATGCAATAATTTATGGACTTGGACATGATGAATTCAACTATGTCTCTCAGTGTGCTACTTCTTATGAAATGTGGTAGAAAATTACTATTACCTATGAAGGAACTGATAAAGTCTGGCCGTTGAGATACAACAATGCTAAATTGAAGTTTGATAATTTTATAATGTATGAAGGTGAATGTATTACTCAAATTAATGGAATATTTATAGAAATATTGAACGGTGTTTCTACTATTTGAACACTTGTTCCTGAAGTAGATTTGGCTTTAAAAGTACTTAGAGTTTCATTGTCTAAGTGTAATAGAATATCAGCTTCTATTAGAAAATCAAACCATGTAAAAAAATTAACTATGAAGGAATTTATTTGTACTATCATGATGTATGAAGCTAAGTTGCAACTCGAGAATGAGGATCACTAAATGATAAAATAGGAAAATATAGCTCTTAAATTTTCTATTCCCAAAAGTGAAAATAAGTTAAAAGTGGATTTTATATTCTTTGATGATTCAAGTTTTTCAAATTCTATAGAGGATCTTGATCCCCTAGATAGAATATTCATCAAGTTTTATAAAAGGAATAAAGGCTTCAAGAATTTATTCAATGATTACATAAAGAACCATCATGTTCTGCAAAATTCAGATGTTATGAATGCAAAAATTTGGGGCACATCAAACCTTATTTCCCACAGATAAAGGAATGAAGAAAAATAGAGAAGGAAAAGAAACTATATATGAAGGTATATTATGAATGAAAAAATAAATATATCCATGAAGGCTATATGGATTATTTTTTAAGACTCAATCATATATTCAAGTTCTGAATTAGAATAGGAGAAATCAAATCAAAAAATGAATATGTGATTTATGGATAAAGAATATGGGGCACAATATTACTACTCTTTTATTTATGATTCTGATTCTAAAAGATACTAAAATAATAAACTAGTTGAATATTATTCTATTCTAGAAGAAAAATATGAATATATGTAGAAAAATAATAAATATCTAAATAATATTCACAATGTTGTCTTAAGTGAGAAATATACCATGTTAAAAAACACATATAATTAAAAGAGATATTAAGAAAACATGATTAAAGTTATACGATTAATGAAAATAAAATTAAAGAGTTAATTGTTGAAGTATAATCTTTTAAAATTTATTCTAGTGTGTTTTCTAAGAGATAATATTCCTTAAATATAATTTTTGGAAAGAATGTTCATCAGAAAGAAAGATATGGAATTAATAATAATGGTGGAAATCCCAATCTATATATAAATTATTTTGTTCCTAGTTCAAAGAATCACAACAAGTCAAGAGTTACCTATTTTTATTATGTCATTTGAGGAAATTATGTTAATAATTGTTTCTTAAATAGTCCTTATATTAGTAGTTTTAATAAAGATTATGTTTCTAGAGATTTATCTAAAGTCAGTTCTCACAATGTTAAATATGTATGGTTGCCCAGATCTTTGCTTGCTGACACTGCAAGACTCAAGTGCATTTGAGTACCAAAATAAGTTTTTATTTGTTATTTTTTCTATGTAAAAAGGCATAGGAAAACAAATAAAATATGATATATAGATAGTGGATATTTGAGACACACGAGTGGAGACTTATCCAATTTCTATGCAATATCAAAAGTTGATAGAGGTTTGGTTACCTTTGGTGAAAATGCTCAAGGAATGATAATTGAAGTTAGATTGGTTGGAGATCCAAAATCTATCCTGATCAATAAGGTTATCAATGTTCAAGGGTTGAAACATAATCTGATAAGTATCTGTCAACTATGTGATGATGGATTTACTATTTATTTTTCTAATAATTCATATTCTGTCTTTAATGATAAACTGCTTAAGTTTAGAGAACTTAGAACTAAAAATGTTTACACTTTGGATCATGGTTCCTTATGTGAATATAAAGAAAAATGTTTAAGTTCTAAAATAAGTGAATCAAAGATATGGAATAGTTGTATCATCCCACCCTAGAATGCATTTAACGGTGCCTGAAGATGGTCAACCACATGACCTTAAGTGTGCCTTGTAGGTTCTGGGCACAGCGAAAGCGCGTTGGTGGGGTGGATCAACTTTGATTTTAGCATTAAACAACATTCAAAACGTGATCCGTCATGATATAAAACACCAGATATTTGGAATAGAATGAAGAAAAAAAAGAGGGAGTCCTAGAACCATAGAGATAGGATCATCATATGTTGGTTATAATTAATTTAATTAATTCACAAGAATTACCTTGGTGGAATTATTTATTCGTTGATGTCTCCAGTCACGATCTTGTGATCCGTCGCTGCATCGTAGAATCCAATTATAGGATTCCTCTAGTGGTGATCTACACGTGTACCACGTATATCTAGACGTCGCCAAAGGGATCTTCAGGTGTTAGCATGGAAGAACCTTATTTTGCGATATCTGCCTTCGATCTGATGGAGGATGATCTCTCTCGGTCTTGAGAGAGTTCTTGGAGGAAGTAGTTATTTCATCCTTGAAAGAATTCTCAAGAATTGTTGTGCATAATGATTGGGAAAAAGTGTTGGGGTTATGAGGATATTTATAATCGGGTTTGAGGTTATAGAGTTATGATAATAAATAAACACGTTACACGTTTTATTTATTTCATTAAATCTTATTAAAAACCTCCATGTCGAATTATTAATTCCTTGACATGCGCCCACAATGATTATAATAAATATCATTTAGTAAAACAATATTATATACTCAAAATCCCAACTAGAAAACTACACGGCATGTAATCATTAATACACGGTGTGTACTTGTTTTCCATAAAACTACACGGCGTGTATATTTAATATACATGATGTGTACTTTTATATTCTATTTTTCTTTATTTCCTCCACAAAATTTATTAAACCTTGAGTAATGTATATTTATTTCTTAAATAAATGTAACTACATTACTCACTAATAAATATATTATTTCTCCCACAATATATTCTCTCGAATAACTAGTGTCGAAATAAATGCGACTAGGCATCCTTAAATAATTATTAAACCATAGTCGAGAATAATCTTTATTTAACTTGTTAAATTAATATTTAACTGAGATACATGGACACACTTAGTGTGTGAACCTCTAGGTATTTTTCTCATTGGCATTAGGCAGGCTTGCCTAAAGTCCAAGATTACTGTCTAGCAATGGGTCAAGGCACCCCAGAGAAAGAAGTTGACTCTGCATTGATGCATCACCTCATATGAATGCTTACCGTGTAATATAATCCCTTTGTCTCGATATCTCTAATCAAGCGGGTTGCATTCTAGTGCTATCAACCCATGTGATCGATTATTCTTTCTTTGACTTTCCAGAATTGAACTTTCCCATTCCTTACCATGGTTATGGATTTACTTAGGCTATATCAATTCCATCAAAGGGCCTGAGATATCTACTTCCATTATGGAACGTAAGGGATAAATCCTTTCTCGCATTATCTATTAATGCGGTATTACTCATGATGCACCCAACGTATCCTACCTCACCGCGAACAGTGTGTCGTCATAGTTTTCATCAATACATCTAAGTGCATGAGTTGTATTACCCATTAATAATAATCTTAAAGTCTAAGGACCAATACACACGTCCACAGATAGGAACATCCAATGACACTATGAAATGTGGATTTCCTACTGGCGGGTCTCGTTCTCATAATATCCTCCTGGATATTACTAAGGGCGTACACCATGAGAGGGTTCCTCAAAGTTTTATGAGTCCTCACCCCTAATGGCCTGTATTATTTGTGTCCCTCAAATAACATCATCCATCCATAGAACATATATTAAAGAACAATATTATGGCACTTCCGGGTTCTCATCATAGCAGGGATCCGCTATGACCCTTTAATGAAACAACTATCCTTGGGATATTATCACATGCATTGTCACACAGAAGAACAATCAAGATGTGATAATATGTTTATTTAATGAATAAAGTACAAAGTAGTTGGTTCTAGGCCACAAACTCTAACAAACTCCCACTTGGACTAGAGCCAACTGCTAACAACTTTTAACCCTATAGCTCTCACATGATATTCATGCTTCTAATGAGATAAACCTTTAGTCATGGGGTCTGCCACGTTATCTTCTATGGACACTCTTCTCACTGCAACTTCACCCCTTTGATAGAAATCCCTCAAGATGTGATACTTCCGAAGTATGTACTTTATCCTTTGATGTGACCTTGGTTCTTTTTCAAGATCCACTACTGGAAGTATTATCACAATACAATGTACTGAGATCTTTACTATTAGGCACCACATCAAGCTCCTGGACAAAGTTATGAATCCAGACGGATTCCTTTCCTGCATCAGAATCCGCTATATATTTGGACTCCACTGTATAATCGGCGACAACTGGCTTCTTTGAACTCTTCCAGCTCACAACTCCACCATTGAGACAGAAAAACATATCCAGATTGCGACTTCAGATCATTCATATCTGTCTGAAAACCAGCATCATCATACCCTCTGATGCCAAGCTCCTCGCCTCCTCCATACACCAAGAACATATCCTTAGTTCTTCTCAGATAATTAAGGATAGTCTTAACAACAGTCCAATGTTGTTCTCCTGGATCTGCTTGATATCTTCCTACCATGCTTAGTGTATAGGCAACATCAAGCCTGGTACATAACATGGAATACATGATGGATCCTATAGCCGAAGCGTATGGGATCTTACACATTCTATCTTTCTCTTGTTGTGTCTAAGGACACATTTTCTTAGAAATATGTAGGCCATGTGACACTGGAACCAATCCCCTCTTGGATTGTTCCATACTAAATCTCTTTAGTATCTGGTCAATGTATGTACTCTGACTTAGTCCAAGCAACCTCTCAGATCTATCATGAATGATCTTGATCCCTAGAATGTAGGTTGCTTCACCCAAGTCCTTTATGGAGAAACACTTGTTCAACAAGTCCTTAACTGACTGTAAGACTGGTACGTCATTTCCAATAAGCAATATGTCATCAACATATACTACTAGGATAACGATTACATTCCCATTAAACCGCTTGTAAACACATGGCTCACATTCATTCTTAATGAAACCAAATTCCTTTATGGCTTCATCAACTCGAATGTTCCATGATTTGGATGCTTGCTTTAATCCATAAATGGATTTCTGCAACTTTCAAACCCATTTGGCTTTACCTGGTGTCACAAACCCTTCTGGTTGTGTCATAGAGACATCTTCCTAAAGGTTCCAGTTAAGGAATGCTATTTTGATATCCATCTGCCAAATCTCATAGTCATGGTAAGCTGCTATGGCAGGTATGATTCTTATGAATTTAAACATGGAAACTGGCGAGAAGGTTTCATCATAGTCAATTCCTTGACGTTGTCTGAATCCTTTAACCACCAGCCTTTCTTTATAGGTGCTAACTTGACCTTCCATGTCTAGTTTTCTCTTGAATACCCATTTTCATCCAACATGCTTTAGATCAACTGGATCATCGACCAGAACCTAGACTTGGTTATGATACATGGAATACGTCTCAGAATTCATTGCTTCTATCCATCTGGTAGCTTTTGAGATTTTTACTGCTTTCTTATAGGATAGAGGTTCATCATTGTCCAACAATAATGATTCACTATCCTCGGTGACTAGGAAACTAAATCTCTCTGGTTCCCTTACCTCTCTTGAACTCCTACGCAGTACTTGTGTTTCTGGAACCTCTTCCACGGGGACCTGTGGAACTTATTCCAGTACCAACTCCTATTTATCTTAAGCATAAACTTCATCAAAGTCAATCTTGCTCCCACTATCCTTATTGAGGATGTGCTCCCTCTCAAGAAATATGTCTTGTCTGGTGACAGTCACTTTTTTTCTGAAGGGTTATATAGGTAATATCCTTTCGTTTCCATGGGATATCCTATAAAGATACACCTCATTCCCCGGGGTGCTAGTTTTTTACCTGAGAAGGCCTTAACAAACACCTCTCATCCCCATACATGTGTGTGCGACAAAGTGGGTTTCCTTCCATTCCATAACTCAGATGGAATTCCATTTTCCGCCTTAGTTGGTACTTGATTTAATGTGTATACTGCAGTTTGTAATGCATATCACCAAAAGGATAATGGAAGATCTACATGAATCATCATCGACCTCACCATGTCTAACAAAGTGCGGTTCCTACTTTCACTAACACCATTCCACTGTGGTGTATAAGGATAAGTGAGTTGAGATATAATCCCAGACTTCCGTAGAAGATCAATGAACTCTTGGTTTAGATATTCTCTACCTCGATCCGATCAAAGTTTCTTTATCTTCTTATCAAGCTGATTATCTACTTCATTCTTGAATTCCTTAAATTTTTCTAAGGCCTCTGACTTATACCTCATTAAGTAGATATATCCATATCTACTCAAATCATCAGTAAAAGTAATGAAGTAAGAATATCCACCTCTAGCTTCTACTGGAAATGGTCCACACACATCCGTGTGTACCAATCCTAGAAGCTCTGTGGCCCTTTCACCCTTTCCACCAAAAGGCGGCTTGGTCATTTTTTCCTTGTAAACAAGAATGACATATATCAAGTGGTTTTAGCTCAGTAGAGTATAAATAGCCATCTTGGCAGAGCTTTTTCAAGCGCTTCTCGTTTACATGACCGAGACGGTGATGCCACAACTAGGTGATGTATGAGTCATGTGAGTTTGTTTTGTTATCGATTTCCAACACTTGGTTTTCACAATTTAATACATAAAAACCATTATTTACATGTTCCATACCATAACATACGTTGTTCTTATAAAATAGACAACCCTTATTTCCAAACTTGAAAATAAATCCATACATATCCAAAAAAGATACAGAAATTATGTTCTTGGTAACACTAGGCACATAATAACAGTTTTGTAAAACCAAAATCATTCCAGTTGGCATTGAGAGGTGGTAATAGCCAATAGTCAATGCAGCCAGCCTTATGCCATTGGCAGCTTGATGATCCACCTCTCCTCTGGAAATATTTCTAAATCTACTTGGTTCCTAAATTTTAATACATATGTGAGCCCCACAAGTTGTATCTAATACCCAATGTCTAGAAATAGAAATATTACACTCGATAACGAACACACCTTTAGCGTCCCCACGCTTATGGGTGCAGTTCCTTTTCCAGTGGCCTTGCTTGCCACATGAAAAACACACCACCTCCCATTCCTTTCCCTGCCTCTGGATCTTCCCCTTCTTGGAGGGATGAAGCTTGGGGGCTTCAGACCATTTATAAGTATTTGGACCCTTTTCCTTGTCCTTCCTTTTCCTATTCACCATAAGGACTGCGGGTTTGTCACGCCCCATGTCCTTATCTTCCTGGAGAATCAAGGTTAGAAGTTATGATAGACTCTTCTCATTGTTTCTCATGTTTTAGTTGAAAATAAAGATAGAGAAGGTCTTGGGTAGTGATGATAGGATGAGATCTGTACGCAAATCATCCGGAAATTTAATCCCTAAGATGTAAAGGCGTTCAATGTAGCCAATATGCTTGACTACATGAGGCACAACTAGCACAGACTCTCCAAGATTAGTTGTAAACAAATCATTAGAGATCTCATACCTCTCCTATCTCTCCTTCTCCTGGTAGAGATCTTTAATGTGAGACATAATGTTGTACGCGTCCATGTTTTCATGTTGCTTCAAGATCTCATTGGACATGTCCGATAGCATGAAACACTGGACATATGTGGCATCATCCATGTGTTTCATATAGAGAGATAGTTCCTCATCACTAGCTTCCTTTCCAGGCACAACTGGAATAGACTCTTCCAGCACATACAATTTTCTTTCATGGCGAAGGATGATGCATAAACGCCTCTTCCACTCTTGGAAATTGGTGCTGGTGAGAAGGTTTTCCTTCTCGATTATGGTTTGAAATGATATGTTTGAAGTCATTTTCTTTCCATTTCTAAAAATTAATATGAGCAAAGGTTTAGTACTTTATTACAAAATTGAGACAAATAAATAAATTAATACTTATTAGTCTCCCACTATTTTATCAAAATCCAATAGCCCTCACTATTGACTTCAGAATATTCTGTTTCCTGAATATTCTAGTGGAAAGGATCCATATTTCCCTTTGCATTACCCCAAATAGGGTTGGTCAAGAAACTTGAAGGGTTTTAGTTAGGCATTCCAAATACCAACTGCATTAATTCGAAGCTCCTTGATCCACTGAGTGGACTCCCCAATCCTGAAATCCTTTTATTTTGGATTTCCTTAACCTTTGACTCTTGGTCAAACCAAGTCCTGCTGTGTCAATTGTAAAGACCCGTAAATTTCAAGGAATTTTTTTTCTTAAATTCTTTGGTATTTTACGAGTACGCAGTTTCTAACAGCACCTGATTCCGAGGCCCGGTGTGCCCGGAATCAATTTCTGAAGATTAGCTCGGGTACATTCAGTGAATAAACGAGATGGTTTTTCTATCTTTTGAACCAGTGCTCGGAATTGAAATCCGAGGGCACCGATGGGACCGCAACGCCAATAATTGATTAATAGGACCTTTACAGAAGATGCGTCTTCTCGGGAGGAGTTTTTTTAAAAAATATGTCTTAAATGAAAAGTAAAAATAAAATTGTGTTACAATTTTATTTCTTTTTCTAAGTGGTTATATCCTAAGTGTGGGACTTGGGGTGGGACCCACTAGTTACTGACTACCCTTGAGAGGATAAAGGTTATGTGGGGCCCACAAGATCCCCAACTCTTCACATTACCTAACTCCCTAACTCCCCCCTTTATTTGAGTAACTCCCCTCTCTCCCTCTTTAAGGCTTGCCAACTTAACACATAATTAATTAGACAACTCATGTTTAATTAATTAAGTGAATTTGTTTTGAATTTTTTAATTTGAAATTAATTCCATGTTTTAAAATAAGAGGAGTCTTATTTTATTTAGGGTTGGCTCATTGTGTTGAGGATTGGAGGAGAGAGCTCTAGTTCCTTTGGAAGAACTTCATCCTCCTGTGAAGAATGTCACCCTTTGACGAAGAACGCTGTCACCACAAGGAGAGACGACGTGCCATCCTTCATATCTTTGTAGCTAGTGTGAGATGTCACTTCCCTCCTTGTACGCACACCAACACCGTCTTCTAAACCTCACCTCGCGACACCATCTTCCGCATCGCCGGCAAACGACATCGTTTATCGAGGTAGGGGTGTGTTTTGAATTGAGAAATATTGGTTTTCCTTCCATGTTGAAGTTCCTCTTAAAACCAATTGTTATCAGACTAATGCGGAAGGGACCAGACCAAACTAACACAGACCGATTCCTCCGCCGTTCTTGTGAATTTATGGCGTTCTTCAAGCATTCTTGAGCGATGAATCAAGTTATGTTTTCAGAGCCGATCGGAGGCCCTAAAACATCGTAATCATCCTCAGAGCATCGGGGTGACCTAGAAGAGGAAGTTTAGTAGAAATAGGATCATCGGAATGAAGAACGGATTCCTCGAGAGGCGTGCTGGCCAGAGGCATCATTTCTGGAAAATTCCAGAATACACGATGTGTATTCCAGAAGCACACGCCATGTAGTAGAAGCATACTGTGGCTTCCATTTTGGACGTTAGAAAAGTAACACATGGCGTGTGACTCTAGACACATGGCATGTACTTCCTTCACTAATGTAGAAGTGGCTTTGCAAGGCTTGGCTTGTAATTTGGGAGATACATGGACACAGGAAGAACCACACGTCCAAGAGGCACGACATGTACTACCTTCACCATGGAAGAAGCGGCTTTGTGATGACTCGGTGTGTATTCCAAGAATACACAGACACGGGGTGGAGTACACGGGCAGGTACTCCACCACACAACCAGGCATGGCCAGCGTACATGGAGCCGACCCTAGAAGTTTGGACACGATGTGTAACCATACCACACACCGTGTACTTACTTTCTACATGAACAACCCTTCGATACGGGCTGTGGTACACGGACAGTACCCGTGGACTGAAGACACAACGTGTAACTATACCACACACCGTGTACTTACTTTTTACATGACCATCCCCATGACACGGGCCGTTTCACACAGGCAGTACCCGGTGACTGATGACACGGTGTGTAACGCTAACCTACACTCCGTGTACCTTAGGAAAATGGCTTGGTTGTCTTGTTCTCCATGACTCAGGAATGTTTTGCTTGGTTTTCCCCTATGAAGTGGGATGGAATGTTGGGATACAACATCTCCGGTCTTCGTGATGATTAATGTATCCACCCCTTTAACTCGAGGAGCGGACCCTCACGAAACCGAGCAAGCTATGTGCGGGAACCCTAGAGCTAGCTACGACTGCGATGATGATGACGAATGTACTTGGATCCTATATGGGTTCGGTATCGAGGATGACTGTACTTGGATCCTACATGGGTTCGACAGCAAGGACGACTGTACTTGGATCCTACGTGGGTTCGACAGTGATGGTTACTGTACTAGGATCTTACGTGGGTTCGACAGAGACGACTTCTGTACTTGGATCCTATGTGGGTTCGACAGGTGAGATGATTCAGAGACTACATATATCATCTCCACCCCTCTTCATGAGTAGTATACCAGTGTGAAATGAGTCTTGATTTTCAGTCATTATCATTGATATGATTGACTTACTTTCTTGTGTAGATTGGGTTGTGATTTCCTGTGTGGATTGGGTTGTGCTTTCCTGTGTGGACTGGGTTGTACTTGGGCTTGTGAGTTGGAGTCGAACTAGAATTGATGACTTAGGTATATGTATGGGCATATACCTAAGTAGAGTTGGTTGATACCTCATGTTTGTATCTTTCATTTGTGGTTTATCCTTTGTGGATTCTAGGAGACCTTCTGGGGTCTCGGGGTCCCTACTGAGTATCTTATACTCACCCCTGTACGAGCTATGTCCGCACTACATTGTGTTGGTTGCAAATGATGGAAAACGCTGATCGTGGTTGAGGCTTGTGGAGCGGGACAGTACCCAGATGTGGACTATCAGGCATGACATACTTAGAGCCGACGAGGCTATCTGTACCCACCCTTTAGGTGGGAATTCCAGAGGACGACTTGGTGGTTGCTGCTTTACTTTTTAGCTGTTGTACTTTCTTTTCTCTGTTGTACTGTACTTTCAATTGGGTTTGTATACTGGCCCATTTTCTTTCCAGCACTTAATTTTGTACTTAGTTTACTTAGTGTTTACTTCAGCTTGCGTACTCTGTTGTGTTTCTTTACTTATATAAAGGCAATGCCTTCCCTTTTTTTTGGGATTTACACCTTTGGTTCTAGTCGCCAGCCCCTGGCCTATGGAAGGAGGGCTTGGGGTAGTCAAGGAACAAGCCCTGAGGACGGGTCCTGACAAATTGGTATCAGAGGAGTCTGTTCTACCGCAGAACTTAGGACTCTGATAATTTCTTTTTTGTGAAGCAATAGTGTTTAGGGTATTGAGTGTGGTTATCAGTCCAGAGAGTCCAGTGTTGGTGCGGCGGCCGATGTATCCATACACCAGGACCCTGAATTCTGATTTCCGACTCAGTGCACAAAAACATTGATTGCATGTGTGATTCAAAAGTTTTCTTTGTGATTAATTTGTGTCAGCTCACCAGGTATAATGTATTAACCGTGGTGCACCTATTTCTTTTCAGGATGGCCCCACAACGACAGCCAGTTAGGGTTCCAAGCTTTGTGCGAGATGGCAACCCACCAAGCGACGAGGCCTCGATGCAGGGCCCCATTACAGCGGAGGAACCGACGGTACCTCTACCCGACGAGCCACTGATGCCACCAACCCCAGCAGCTGAGATTGCATGTCACCTGAGTGCAATGCACGAGTTTTAGAATCAGAGACCGCCCAGGTTCCACGTGGAGACGGACCCTCAGGTAGCCTAGGATTGGTTGGAGGCTGTTTTTTGAGTCTTCAGATTAGTAGGGACACCAACTGACCTCATGGTGATCCTTGCAGCGAGTCTCCTGCATGCAGCAATAGGTAGATGGTGGAGCCTGATGCTCTAGGTGCACGACGAGGAATCACTGATTTGGATGGACTTCGAGAGCCTCTTCCGCTCGGATTTTTTTTATCCACCCTCCGTGCAGTGAGAATCCAAGAGTTAATACAGCTGTGGCAGGGCAGCATGACAATAGCCCAGTACTCAGCGAGATTTACCAACCTCTCGCGCTACTCCATAGACATGGTACGAGACCCATTCTTCCGGGCTCGGACCTTCGAGTAGGGACTGAGGCATGAGATCAGGGCTTCTATTATCTCCCTCAACATTCCGACGTAGGCTGGAGTACTAGAGTGAGCCCTTCTAGTGGAGAGATTTCTTGCTGAGCCTACACCAGTAGCGAGACCTACCGCAGGGCAGCACGTAGTGGCGTCTTCTACAGCCGGTAGTAGATAGATGTCGCAGAGGTCCAAGCGGACCAGACCATCAGGTGGGCGACCTCAGGATACTGGTTTGGAGGTGCGGGGCACACGCAGTAGATCCAGTCATTCGAGAGGCAGGTGGTGCTATGCATGTGGTGGGCAGGGCCACATGGCTCGTGACTACCCGACCCGCCATGCAGAGGAGCAACAGACGGTTGAGGGACCACCTAGGTAGAGGCATAGGTTCGACCGTGGCGGTCTGCAGGGAGCAGGCGGATGAGGTAGAGGAGCTGGCCGAGCAGCAGGTGGTGGACAATACTTCGGGGCTCTACCACCACCACCACCAAGAGGTCCACCCCGACCACAGGGAGCTGGCGGATAAGGGCAGGCTCAGCTTTAGGCAGTCGATGCCTACGACCACGGTGCACCTGAGAAGATTCGAGGTACTATATGTGTCTACTCCACCCTTACTAAAGTTCCTATAGACATAGGAGCGAGTCATTCTTTTATTGCCACTGCCCTTGTTTGGAGCTCGGAGATTCCGACGGAGCCGTTGGATCGATCTTTACGGCTAGAGACTCCTACGGGAGTAGACTCGATGATTACGAACTGGTTCTGGCAGTGTGAGCTTACTCTAGAAGGCAAGATATTCAGCTGGGATCTTCTTGTAGTGGTTTCGAGGCCTTAAGACGTCATCTTGGGCATGGATTGGTTATCAACGGTCCAGGCTCAGATCGACTGTATTAGGTGCAAGGTGCGGTGTGTCCGCACAGATGGGAGCATGTTCACCTTCACCGATGAGAAGGGAGCCTTTGCAGCACAGGATGGACTCACACAGAGGAGAGGACATCTAATCACTCATCAGTTGGCTAGTCTCATCCTAGGAGCAGTTGATGTGCGGAGTTTGAGTTTTCCTGTTGTGTTGGATCAGTATGCGAAGGTTTTTCCTAACGACATTCCAGGACTACCTCCTCGCAGAGAGGTAGACTTCTACATTGACCTATACCCCGGGACAACCCCGATATCTATCCCAGCATATTGGATGGCTCCCACTGAGCTTCATGAGCTACGGGTATAGCTGGAGGACTTGCAGGGCAAGGGATTCATTCAACCCAGTGTTTCACCCTGGCCTTCCCCGATTTTTTTTGCCAAGAAGGTGGAAAAGAGTTTACGACTGTGTGTCAACTACCGTCGCCTGAATCAGTTGACCTTGAAGAACAAGTATCCACTTCCAAGGATAGATTATATCTTCTATCATCTCAAGGGATCACGATGGTTCTCGAATATAAACCTCAGCTCAGGCTATCATCAGCTCAGAGTTCGAGATGAGGATGTGAAGATTACGGCCTTCAGGTGTCGGTATGGCTACTATGAGTTCTTGGTTATGCCTTTCGGCATAAACAACGCTCTTGTAGTGTTCATGAGTCTCATGAACAGGATATTCCAGACTTACCTTGATCAATTTGTCGTAGTCTTCATCGACGACATATTGATTTACTCGACCACTAAGGAGGAGCACGCCTACCACTTGCGGGTTGTACTGGACACACTCTGAGAGAACCAGCTTTATGGTAAGCTATCGAAGTTTCAGTTCTAGATTTGAGAGGTCCACTTCTTGGGGCACGTCATCTCTGGGGCGGGAGTTGCGGTGGATCCTACAAGATCAAGGCAGTACTAGCTTGGGAGCCACCCAGGAGCGTGACGGAGGTGCGGAGTTTCCTAGGTCTGGCTGGGTACTATTGGAGATTTGTGTTAGACTTCTCTAGAGTTGCAGCACCACTTTTATCTTTGACCAAGAAGGGGAAACCCTTTGTGTGGTTAGATAAATGTCATCAGAGCTTCCAGGAGCTAAGATAGAGTTTGACCAGTACACCCATCTTGAGGCTACCGGAGGAGGGAGTAGGGTACGTAGTTTACTGCGATGCATCAGGGATCAGACTCAGGTGTGTCCTGATGCAGAAGTGGGTAGTGATTACCTACAGTTCATGACAATTGAGGTAGCACGAGCAGAACTAAACTACCCAGGACCTGGAGTTAGCAGCAGTGGTCTTCGCCTTGAAGATGTGGCGACACTATTTGATGGGTGAGCACTTTACAGTCTACTCTGACCACCAGAGTCTCAGGTACATCTTCTCGTAGAAGGACCTAAACCTGAAACAATGGTGATGGCTCGAGTTCCTCCAGGACTATGGATTTGAGATAGTCTATACTCTTGGGAAGGGGAACGTAGTAGCTGATGCTATCAGTAAGAGGTCGGACATTCAGCTACTTAGAGAGGCGACAGAGCAGCTAGCCGCATTGCAGATATCCTTCATGGATAGAGATGGGGCAGCCTTTATATAGTCACTCACAGTCACTCATCCACTACTTCAGTGGGTCAGGGAGGCACAACGTGGGGGAGTTGACTGTGAGGCGCGACGTACTCGGATATCCTCAGTGCTGACACTCGATGGATTTTCTGAAGGCGAGGAGCACGTCATCCTCTTCATGGGACATAACATGGTACTAGTTGCATTACAGGAGGAGGTGCTGAGGGAGTTTCACACTTCCCCTTTGGTGGTACATCCAGGAGTAGCGAAGATGTACCGGGATCTCAAACGATAGCACCAGTGGCCAGGTATAAAGAAGGCTATGGCAGAGTTTGTTTCAGGATGCCTCACCTTCCAGCAAGTGAAGGAGGAGCACCAGGTACCAGCAGGATTGGTACAACCCTTAGAGGTCCTAGAGTGGAAGTGGGATGAGATATCTATGGATTTCGTGATGGGAATTCCACGTACTTCTAGAGGACGCGACTCCATCTGGGTGATCGTGGACCGACTCACTAAGTTGGCCCACTTCTTACCTATCAGAGAGTAGGACTCAGTGGAGAGCTTGGGGCGCCTCTACGTTCAGGAGATCGTACGGATTCATGGTGTGACATCGTCTATCGTCTCTGATCGAGATGCTCTCTTTACTTCCCGGCTTTGGAAGGGGTTTCAGGTGGAATTTGGGACGCAGCTACGCCTGAGCACCGCCTTTCACCCTCAGACAGATGGTCAGATGGAGAGGACCATTCAGACACTCGAGGACATGCTCCGTGCATGTGTCCTCGACTTTGGTCGCAGTTGGGAGGATCACCTACCCTTGGTGGAGTTTGCGTACAACAACAGCTGCCACTCCACCATCAGGATGGCACCATACGAGGCATTGTACGACCGACCTTGCAGATCACCTCTGTGTTGGACAGACCCTGGGGAGTCAGCACTCGTAGGACCAGAGATGGTCCAGGCTATGATAAAGAAGGTGCAGATCACACAAGAGCGGATGAGGACTGCCTAGATCCGATAGAAGTCCTATGCTGATAGGAGGCAGAGACCACTAGATTTAGAAGATGGAGACCACATTTTCTTACGGGTCTCAACTTGATGTGGATTACAGAGATTTGGTCAGGGTGGAAAGTTATCTCCGTAATTCATCGGACCATTCCAGGTTCTCAATAGGATAAAAGATGTAGCTTATCGCCTGAATCTTCTACCTCAATTGCACCGGGTGCATGACGTCTTCCACGTATCTTAGCTGAGGAGATACGTGCACGACCTGACACATATCATCGACCATGGGGAGTTGGACATCGATGATGGGGAGACTTTTGCGGAGGTCCCGGTGGAGATCGAGGATTGACAGGAGCGGGTCCTATGTGGATGGTTAATTCCTCTGGTGCGCATCTGGTGGTAGCACGGGAACCTCCAGGAGAGCACATGGGAGCGGGAGGCTCAGATGCATGCACAGTACCCTCATCTGTTTCCCTAGTTTATGATGTAGTTTTACGGGGATGTAAATCCCTGAGGTGGGAGTAATGTAAAGACCCATAAATTTGAAGGAATTTTTTTTCTTAAATTCTTTGTGATTTTATGAGTACACAGTTTCTAACGGAACCTGATTCCGAGGCCCTATGTTCCCAGAATCAATTTTTGAAGATTAGCTCGGGTATGTTTAGTGAACGAACGAGCGAGTTTTTCTATCTTTTGAACCGATGCTCGGAATTGAAATCTGAGGGCACTGATGGGACCGCAGTGCTGGTAATTTCTTAAGAGGACCTTTACTGAAGATGTGTATTCTTGGGAGGAGTTGTTTAAAAAAATGCGGCTTAAATGAAAAGTAAAAATATAATTGTGTTACAATTTTATTTCTTTTTCTAAGTGGTTATATCCTAGGTGTGGGAGTTGGGGTGGGACCCACTAGTTACTAACTACCCTTGAGAGGATAAAGGTGAGGTGGGGCCCACACGATCCCCAACTCTTGACATTCTATAACTCCCTAACTCCCCACTTTATTTGAGTAACTCCCCTCTCTCCCTCTTTAAGGCTTTCCAACTTAACACATAATTAATTAGAAAACTCATGTTTAATTAATTAAGTGAATTGGTTTTGAATTTTGTAATTTAAAATGCATGCCATGTTTTAAAATAAGAGGAGTCTTATTTTATTTGGGGTTGGCTCGTTGTGTTGAGGATTGGAGGAGAGAGCTCTAGTTCCTTTGGAAGAACTTCATCCTCCTGTGAAGAACGTCACCCTTTAAAGAAGAACGCTATCACCACAAGGATAGACGACGTGCCATCATTATTCTCTTCACAGCTAGTGTGAGACACTGTTTCCCTCATTGGATGCACGCCAACACCATCTTTGAAACCTCACCCTGCGACACCATCTTCCACGTCGCCGGCAAACGACATCGTTTATCGAGGTATGGGTGTGTTTTGAATTGAGAAATATTAGTTTTCCTTCCATGTTGAAGTTCCTCTTAAGACCAATTGTTATCGGACTAATGCAGAAGGGACCGGACCAAACTAACACGGACCGATTCCTCCGCCGTTCTTGTGAATTTGTGGCCCTCTTCAAGCGTTCTTGAGCGATGAATCAAGTTATGTTTTCGGAGTCGATCGGAGGCCCAAAAACATCATAATCGGCCTCAGAGAATCAGGGCGACCTAGAAGCGGAAGTTTCATAGAAATCAGATCATCAGAATGAAGAACGGACGCCTTAGGAGGCATGCTGGTGAGAGGCGTCGTTTCTAGAAAATTATAGAATACACGGCGTGTCCTCCAGAAGCACACGCCTTGTAGTAAAAGCATACAATGGCTTTCGTTTTGGGAATTAGAAAAGCAACACATGACATGTGACTCTAGAAACATGGCGTGTACTTCTTTCACTAAGGTAGAAGTGGCTTCGTGAGGCTCAGCGTGTAATTTGGGAGATACACAGACACAGGCATAACCACATGGCAAAGAGGCACGACGTGTACTACCTTCTACCTTCACTAAGGTAGAAGTGGCTTCGTGATGACTCGGTGTGTATTCTGGGAATACACGGACATGGGGTGGAGTACATGGGTAGGTACTCCACTACATGGCCAGGCATGGCCACTATACACGGAGCCGACCCTGGAAGTTTGGACTCGGCGTGTAACCATACCACACGCCGTGTTCTTATTTTCTACATGAACAAACCTTCAACACAGGCTGTGGTACACGGATAGTACCCGTGGACTGAAGACACAACGTGTAACCATACCACATTTCATGTACTTACGTTTTACACGACCAGACCCATGACATGGGCCATTTCACACGGGCAGTACCCGGTGATAGATGACATGGCATGTAACGCTTACCTACACGCCGTGTACCTTAGGAAAATGGCTTGGTTGTCTTGTTCTCCGTGAATCTGGCACATTTTGCTTGGTTTTTCCCTATGATGTGGGATAGAACGTTGGGATACATCATCTCTGGTCTTCGTGACAGTTGATGTATCCACCCCTTTGACTCGAGGAGTGGACCCTCCCAGAATCGAGTAAGCTGTGTGCGGGAACCCTAGAGCTGGCTGTGACTGTGAAGACGATGACGACTGTACTTGGATCCTACATGGGTTCGACAGCGAGGACGAATGTACTTGGATCCTACGTGGGTTCAGCAGTGAGGAAGAATGTACTTGAATCCTATGTGGGTTTGACAGTGATGGTTACTGTACTAGGATCCTATGTGGGTTCGGCAGCGACAACTTCTGTACTTGGATCCTATGTGGGTTCGGCAGGGGAGATGATTTAGAGGATACATCTATCATCTACACCCTCTTCATGACTAGTTTACCTGTGTGAGATGAGTCTTTATTTTCAGTCATTATCTTCGATATGATTGACTTTCTTTCCTGTGTGGATTGGTTTGTGCTTTTCTGTGTGGATTGGGTTGTGCTTTCCTGTGTGGACTGGGTTGTACTTGGGCTTGTGAGTTGGAGCCGAACTGGAATTGATGACTTAGGTATATGTATGGGAATATACCTAAGTAGAGTTGGTTTATACCTCGTTTTTGTATCTTTCCTTTGTGGTTTATCCTTTGTGGATTCTGGGAGACCTTCGAGGGTCTTGGGGTACCTAATGAGTATAATATACTCACCCCTGCACGGGCTATGCCCGCACTACGTTGTGTTGGTTACAAACAACGGACAACACTGATTGTGGTTGAGGCTTGTGGAGCGGGATGGTACCCGTAGGTGGACCATCAGGCAGGACATACTCGGAGCGGACGGATGGACCCGAGGAGCCGACGAGGCTATATGTACCCACCCTTCGGGTGGGAATTCCGGAGGACGACTTGGTGGTTGTTGCTTTACTTTTCAGCTGTTGTACTTTCTTTTCTCAGTTGTACTGTACTTTCAGTTGGGTTTGTATACTGGCCCATTTTCTTTCCAGCACTTACTTTTGTACTTAGTTTACTTAGTGTTTACTTTATCTTGCGTACTCTGTTGTGTTTCTTTACTTATATAAAGGCAATGCCTTCTTTTTTTTCTTCGGGATTTACGCCTTTGGTGCTAGTCGCTAGCCCCTGGCCTATGGAAGGCGGGCTTGGGGTAGTCACGGCACGGGCCCCGAGGACGGGTCGTGACATCAATCAACCCTTGATGTGAACCAAGTTAAGTCAACCCAAAATCTTGAATTATAATTCCCCGATAATTGAAAGAACCCCAACTAGGGTCGGTCAAGCACTTTGAACTATGGTTTGATTCTAACCAAGATTATAGAAGGATATACTGACTTAATATTTATTTTGAGGGATTTTATCCTTATACGCAAATTTCCATTTAATTATCTTTGATTAAATGCTTGTTAATATTAAGTGGGATATACTTAAGTGATTAACCATGACTAAGATAATATTTATGCATAATCCGGTCTTATTTTAGTTCCATCTTGCATGATTGTTTAATTCATTAATTGTGTGATCATGACAACACACCCACAATAAATAAACCATGCAACTGACATAAATAAAATAAATGGTATGATCATGAGATTGTTCTATTGGTTAGTTTATCTAGCGGTTGATAAACTAACCCAAGATCTAGGGGTGAAACACCTTGAACCTTTCAGGTTTGTGTTTACAGCTTTCCACCTATCCACCTTTGTATCTCCTTGGATTGGTTTCGCCTTGGCTCCTGACTTGAGCCGCCTCCACCAGATTGGGAGTTCCATCCATTACATATGCATTTGTCTCACACGCAGGTGAGGGGTAAAAAAGGGTTTTTACATAAAATAATCCTTGGACGCACATGCCCTACATATTAATGAGGAGAAGGCTCGCAGGACAACAAATTTAATTTAAATAAATTAAAATAAACCATTCAAATACAAAGTTCTTGGTCTAGCTCATGATCATCCATAAATGCAATGATATTTATGCATAAATAAAACTATCATTCAATTATTTAATCATTCTTGTTTAAGATAAATCATGCTTGAATCAATTAATTATCTTTAATTAATCAATCTTTTTATCTTAAATCATTTTCTGAATTTCCTTGAGATTCTCATCCATCATAATTTTAAATAAATTAAAATTATCCTTGTACATAACTTGTACCTTGGAGTCAACCTGGTGAATTTCTATTCATTACACAGATGTTAAATTAAACACATATATATAAAACACCTATCACATGTTGTGCCTCAGCTTTACGCCTGCACTATAGTACACGTCTCAAGGGTTTGTATAATATAATAATAAATTTTAATAAATCTGCGTAATTTGTATCTGTACATGGCGTGTAGTTCTGACTACATGACTGTTGACGCTCCTTTCGTCACAGAATCTAAAAATCGGAAAAGGGGAATATCTGAGCTCAAAGTGATTCAACCTTTGAAGAAAATATCAAAAATCGACAAAGGCATGAACAAAGGATCAAAAGCAACCTCACAGCGCAAGTTACATCATTGTCGCGCAAGTACACTTGCGCGACGCCCTCGGTCGCGCAAGTGACTTGCGCTACCTAAGTGGTAACCGCCCGGTAACCGCCCGGGGTCTTCTCCTGCCTATAAATAGACCCTGTGGGCCCCCCATTCGAGAGGATTTTTTTTCCAGAAACTCGTATTGAAGCTCCCGACGCCCAAGTCTCTTCTTAAAGCTTCCGGAAAACTTCTAAGGTAATTTCTTACCTAGAACGGAAGATCTAAAGAGAGGGAGGAAGGCCTAAGTGTTGAAACTCATCAACACTTGCGCACCTGAGTGGCCAGCCCTTAAGGGAAGTGGTCCCACTTGCGCGCCGCCTTATTCCTTTGATATAACTTGCGCGTCCCTTTTCTGGAAGAACCTCAAGAGGATTCTAAAGGGATTAATAAAGAGTCGCTCAAGTATTCTAATGCTGGTTGAAAATCGCGCAAGTACCCCACATGTCGCGCAGGTATACCTGCGTGACCAATACTTGCGCGCCCACGTAAGACTTGCACGCCTTTCAAGACTTGCGCGCCCCTTCCTTTTTTGGGTGCCCATCTTTCCCATTTTACCCCTCTTAAGCCATTTCACCTTTCCTATTCAAAATTTAGTCTTCAAGATATTCTTCAAAGCCATTTATGGCATGATTTCTTGATTTAACTTCCTTATTTGAAAGGAATTCTGTGGAATATCTCTCAAAACATAGTGATTTATACATTTTTATGTCACCAAAGATTGAGAGTTCATTCATTCAACCTCATCCTTTAAGATGAGAGAATCCTTAACCTGGGCCTCCTTTTCAGGAATAAGTCCCAGTCATAAATTTTGGGCATCCTTCTTAGGAGTAAGCCCCAAGTCCTCTAATTTTGGGCATCCTTCTTAGAAGTAAGCCCCAAGTCCCTTAATTTGGGAATCCTTCTTAGAAATAAGCCCCAATCTCAAATATGGGCATCCTCCTCAGGAGTAAGCCCCAAACCTTAATCCTTAACCTGGGATTCCTTTTCAGGAATAAGTCCTAGTCCTAATCTTGGGCTTCCTTCTCAGGAGTAAGCCCCAAGTCCCTTAAATTCTCTTTAACCAGTCCTAATTTACGTTTGATCTGGGATTCCTTCTCAGGAGTAAAACCCAGTTATCAATCCTCTCCTAATTTGGGATTCCTTTTCAGGAATAAGTCCCAAGTTAGAGTATTCAAATCTCCATGAAGCACATATACCTTTATGGACCCTGTTCCTAGATTTTCTCCCTAAAGTAAATCCTATGGGCAGTCATACATATATAAGCCCCAAACCATTTCTTATGATTGCATCTTTCATGGAACAATTGTCTAATTTTTTACCAATACCTCTTGTTTCTCACACCGAGCATGACTCACGTGAGCTTAGAGTGTAAAAGTAATTGTGACATCCTGCTTTGAGCCATCAATCATAAACATCATACCCTTTACTCGAACTACGTGGGTTCTGATTCCTTTTCCAAAACAAAGGATACGTAGGTAGCCCATCTATGGGTTTGATCCCAACTCTGAAAAAATTCATGTCCTTCTGAATGACAATAAACTTCAAGTGCCCCACTGAGTGGCTTTAAAACCAGCCTGGTCATCATAATGACCAAGAGATTTTTATATGAATGTTTTGAAGGTTACCATTGACCAAGAATCTCTAAATAGATATAGATGATTCTCTATTGATGAAGAACCTCGAATACATATAAAAGATTCTCTAAATTTCTTACATATTTAATCATTGATTGTCAAAACTAAAGGAAAAGCTCATTTTATACTTGGTAATGTAATAAGGATTCACGAACATAACTTAAATCTATAAAGAGAGTCACGGAATAGACAATAATTCACCTCAAAAAGGTGTGATGAGTCCGACCCCCCATCCTCTCGACCAATGAAAATTCCTAAGCCTCATCAGTCCACAAGCTAATGAGCGCCTACCTTTGGAAAGTAGGTCCAAATGGATGTGGAATCATTGGATGTTTCCGGTTCTACGAACAAACCCTCTAGAAACCGATCGGAACGTTTGAATCTCCCATCCAGGAGGTCATCCCCGAATTTCGAGGGAAACAAAAAATGGTGAACCCGACGTGAATCCTTAACCAAGTTAAAGTGATGTTCTTATTATTTGTTAGGCCCCTTGGGCCAACAAAGAAATCATTGACATCTGCTCATCCAAAATATGCAGTGGCCGAATTCATCTTGATTATGTCCGTTATATGGAACATGCACTCTTTTCTCAAGATCTTCTGCAAAATGGCTTTCCTTAAATTCACCCCTGTGAATACTGCTGCTGTGAACACCTCTACTGTGAGGTCCGCTGCTGTGAAAATCAATGCTGCTACTCCTGTTGGAACGTCGTCCGCTTTGAGGATGACATCACCAACTCAGCGTCTTCAATGCTGGGTTTCTAATGCACTGGTTAAGGAGTATCGTCGCAACGGTACTATCCCAACTCTGGAGGCCGCTCGTCAAGCCCTCCAAGTTAACAACTCTACCTGGTCATCCGGACAACGGCGTCCAGCGATCAAGAAGCAGGCGGTGCTGACTACCGTCTCCAACTGTTTCGGGTCGTTATCCCCGGAACGCAATTTCCATTCACTCCCTTACTCTGAGGAAGTGAATGAGAAGGTCCCGCAGGGCCTTAATTCAAAAATATAGGATTCCTTCCCGAGGGCTCCCATCAACAATCGCCGCCAGACTCGTGCGGTAGTGCGCCCTCAACATGATGAGGGTACCGACTCCAGGCATTCAGCTCAGGTTCCTCGAACCCGAGCGGGAAAGATGAACCGCCAGAGACGGAATCTAGTTAACAATGGGCAGGTTATCATCCCTGCCATCTCCGGTGAAGTCCACCAACCTAACTTGGTGGAGAACAATGAGCAGGCACACACACCGGTCCGTTTTAATTCCGCTGTCCAGCAGACTCGTCTGGCAGCATCAAGCCAATCCCGCCAGGCAATTCCGGCGGAGTACTATAGGCAGGAACATACACCTGCTTATGCATCATCAGTTAGTCAGCAGGCTCTCCTGACTACATATGATGAAGTCCACCAACCTAACTTGGTGGCAAACAATGAGCAGGCACACACACCTATCCGTTTTAATTCCGCTGTCCAGCAGACTCGTCTGGAAGCATCACGCCAATCCCGCCAGGCAATTCCGGCGGAGTACTATAGGCAGGAACATACACCTGCTTATGCATCATCAGTTAGTCAGCAGGATCGTATGACTACATATGATGGATATCGTCAACCGCGTTTGACGAAGTGTAATCAGCAGGCACATACACCTGCTAATACTAATCAAGCCTACCAACAGTCTCGCTTGGTAGCACACGGAGAAGTCAGTCAGAAAGCTCCGACGACAAACATGAGGCAGACTCAACTCTCTGCCTCCACACTTGAGTACTGTCAGGATTCACTAACAGGAAGAGGAGGACAGGAGCAGGCACATACACCTACTCTAAACCCGGAATGGACGTATATCCCCATTCCGACGGCTGAAGTCACCAAGCATATTTTGTCAATGGTTAAAGAGCAGAAGCAAATTCCTGCTCATATTCTGGATGCTTGCCAGGATATCATAACAGCTTCAGCATCATCTCAGGGACAGACACATGAATCTATCCCTAGCAGTGGAGTGACACATCAACAATTCACTCCAGAACAGACACACACATCTGTTCCAGTTCAAGAGGGTCATGGGGCATACTCCCCCATATCATACGGACAACCAAGTCAGGCACTTACACCTGATTTGAGTGGAGATCGTCAGCCTAACCTGACCATCTTTCTGGATCAGGCACATACACCTGCTCAGAGTAACCACTTTCGTCAACAAGTGGTTTCCAAAGCGAGTAAGAAGGCATCTAAGAAAAAGATCCGCCCAGCACAGTCAGGAGATCAAAGGCCAATCTGCAACAAGGCTTGGCTCGATGCTGGAGTTCTTGAAGCCCTCAGACATTTATCTGTTGGAATTCAAGATTCTACTCCCTCAGTTCCCAATAATAGGAACATTAATTCTGAAGGTCTTCAACAGACACTTCCTCATGAAGGCTTGCTTCATGAAAATTCGGTCAATCTTGAAGTTTCTTCTTCAGATGAGAGCCACAGGAACCCTCTATGTGGTCAGAAGACCAAGGAGCAAGAGATCTCATCTTTTGTTGTAACCCATTATGGTGGTCCTCCCCATGATAATGAACTTCGCTGCGAAAGTCCTCTCCGCAGTAGTGATTCACATTGCCTGGAAAATACTCCAGTGGACAATGTAGTGCCGAGAAAGCCCTCTTATCTTGAGGCACTTGCAAATGCGAAACCAGTCATGTCTGATGCTTTATCGCTAGTAAGTGAAATACTTTCTCAATCAGAAGATAGCCCAGGGTGTAGGTCATTCTCCGAACCACCCCTAAGTCATGCATCTTCTAGTTTGATCAATTATGTCTCTACCAATCTTGTTGAATCCGATGAAGCAACAAGGAAACACCAACTCTGGTCAAAACAGGTAGAAGAATCTTCATTTAATGATAAAGAGGAAATTCTGAACATGAGGAAGAAACTGGAAAAAGGTGAGGTACCAGTCATGTTTTGGCCTTTGGCTGACTCCCAGTACGACATTCCAAAGATGTTGACGGATGATGGAATCCATGATATTCCTCTCAACATATGGAAAACTCTTTTTCAATTAAAGAAGAAGGTATTATCTTATGATGAATATGAACATCATCTTAAGATAATAGAAGGGCTACAATGTCAGATTGATTTGGCATCTCTATCAGTCTCTCGATATCTGAAGGCTGAAAAGAAACAAAGAACCCTTCAACGTTCATGCCTTGGCGCACTAAGAAAATTGCATCAATTAATTGCAATGCTCCATCTGATGTTCATATCAGAGGATGGGGTGTTCACGGAGCACTACATTTCATAGTGCATTCCGGTCAGCAAAGCCCGCCGAAAATGGTCTCATGCAATGTTATTGCCCATGGCCGGCCACAGTCAATGGGCTTTGTTCATAATCAAAAGCTTGTTCAAGAACATGCTTCAACTAGTTCCTCTCAAAATCAAGCATATAGAGAACAAGTTGTTTAATTTCTCCTACATCAAGCAGGCGAGAATATTGCACAAGCCTCTCGTATGGAGCAAACAAACCATCAAATGACAGAAGTCTCGGAAATCATCCAACGGTCTGTTGAACCAGGTGATAAAAGTGGATACAGGATAATGCATCCAGCTAATTTCCGAACTAAGATTCGCAAGATCAAGAGATCTTTTAAGAATATCTCAGACGTAGCATGTCAAGAGCCACCCCAGCTTGTCAGACTAGTGACTCCTTTAACCCAACCCTCAGAGTCAACAAATGGGATTCGAGGAGTTGAGCGGAATCAGCAGGAACATCCCCAGTTCACGAGACTGGGGACTCTTTCAAATCATCAATCCCCTTCTCAGAGAATATCGGTCTTTTCTCGATTGGGGAAGAAGCCCCAAGAGGAACGAAGAGCCAAATTATCAGGAGATTCACTCCAAGTTATAGCTCGTCAAGAAGTTCCTAAAAGATTGAATCAACAAAAGCCAATGTCTCATCAAAGACATGAAAGAAGACAATATCACAGAAATGTTGATAGAAGAGATGCGATGCATTATGCATCAATCAATGTCATCAATGCCGTTGTTGCTAATCCACCAGAGGAGACTCACTCAGGGGACTCAGATGAAGAGCGTCCTGCTCAAGAAAATGTACGCACCAATACAAATGAAGATGGTGTGCGTACACGAAGTAAAAGGATTACTCAGAACTTAGGTAATCCACTTCCTTCTCTCCAAAAAGTATCCAACAAAGGGAGGGGAAAGAATCATGTTACATATCCTTCCTCTGGAGAAGGTCAATCGCTCTCATTAGAGAAAAGGTTTGCACAAAAGGAGGAAGAAATGAAAGAATTAAGAAGAATGAATGCAGAACTACTTCAGAGTAGTCTTCTTCTTAAGAATGCTGAAGTTCGACAGCCGAAGGAATTTGTTGCAGTTACTGAGATGGATCAAGAATATCCTCCTTTATCAGTACACCCTCAGAGGTCTAATCCCGTGGGTCAAGCGCAACAACGGTTGGCAGTGCTACCATCAGTTGCAGCACCAACCACCATGTCTGTCCAAGCTCCATTCATTGCACCTACTCAAGACCAGGTTCAACCGGATGTTTCTCAAAAGTTAATTACTACTATTGAGTCATTAACAGCTCGGTTAGAAACTATGGAAGAGAAACGGGCGCAAGTTCAACCAGAAAAGAAAGTTTACCCTGAATGGGTAGATTCAATTTCTCCTCCATCTAGTTTTGGAAACCCTGTTTTCCCCACTTTTAATGGATCAGGTGACCCTGAACAACATTTGACGCATTACGTGTCTTGTTGTGATCCTATGATGGGAACTCCAGAGCAGCAAGAAGCGGTGAAACTCAGATGCTTCATGCGAACCTTGCAAGGACCAGCTTTTGTCTGGTATACAAGCTTGCAATCCCGGTCAATCATCAGATGGGAGGATCTTCGTCAAAAATTCCTTCTTCAGTTCAGCTCAACTTTTCCAAAAATGACAGTTTTCGATCTTACAAACTGCAAGCAAAGGGAGAATGAAAGAGTCTCTGATTTCATTGCTCGCTGGAATGGATTAACGTATTCCCTGAGTTTAGCACTCCCTCAGGAAGAGCTGTTGCCAATCTATGTGGCAAATTTGCGTGACGAATTACGCACGCCATTGATCCCTTTGAAATACATAGGAGGGTTTCGAGACCTTACTTCAATCACTCAGCAGATTGAAGATTCCCTTATACAGGCTAAGGTTAAATCTCGTGTAATTCCATCAGCTCCAGGAAGGAGAATGGGTAAAGCAGAAACTGTTATAGTTATGCTTAAACAAGCACTTGTACCTATTTCTACTTCAAAACCTTCATCTTCTCGAAGGGCTCCACCTCCTGAATGCCAACAACAAAGGACGTTTCGTCTAAATGATCAAAGAGATCAATGACGAAAACAATTTGAGGATTTGAAGAGTAAAACATACTCTTTCCGAAGTGAGCAAGTTCCTGGTTACTTCATTTCAGCTCTGGAAAATAATTTAGTTCAATTACCAGTGCCCAAGAGGCCAAACAAGGAAGGAGATGAAGACCGTCCCAATTATTGTCCCTTTTATCAAATGTTGGGGCATCCCATCCAGGAGTGTTTTGTCTTTAAAGACCTCCTACAAAAGATGGTCGACTTGGTACAAGTCAAATTGAAGGGTTCTTCAGCTCATGTAGCATGTGTTACCGCTACAGATCCAGAGGAAGGAGGCGAGTGGCAGGAAGTCAAAAGTAAAACTGCGCAAAAATATGATGATTGGATGGTCATAAAGACAATCAATCAGACCCATGCCATTTTGCGAACACAATTGAAGAAGCCAATTGTGTCTCCTACAAAAGCTGCAGTGAAGCCTCCATCAAAAGACAAATCCTCAAAAGGGCAGCACAATTCAAAGAAGAAAGAGAAATCAGAAGAAGATGAGTATGTATCGAGGCCTAAGTTGTCTTTGACTCTGGAAGATTTCATGCCATCTACTTTAAAACAACGGGCACCGCCCCATCAAATGGCACAGCCTAAATAGGCTAGTCAGGCAGGGTCTTTATCAGACGAAGAGTTAATCTTCAGTTCTGTTAATATGATTCAATTAACAGATCCATATTCCAGTCTTGATGAGCCTGAATTCCCTGTATCAAATAAGGGAATCCGAGGAAGTTCTAGAGGTTCAGGATACAGGGGAAGACGTGGATCATTCTGAAGCCACTACTCCAATTCTACCCCTTCTAGCACTGTGTATGCAGCAGAAACTCGTGGTAGAGCCCTTCAGCGAGCTCAAAAAGAACAAGCAAGTTCTTCTGCCAATGACCGACTCAGTTTTGGAACAATTATTTTGGAAGACCAATTAAAGGTTCCATCTTCTTTATCTCAGAAAGTAAATGGATCTAATCAGTCTAATCTTCCAAAATCAAGGATGTTGCCAACTTCTATGCCAATACAAGATGCATCAGCGGATAGAGCATCTGCTTCCAAGGTACCTGCTAAACCACATATTCCTATTGGGAAACGCAGAACTCTAGATCAAAAGTATGACATATTGAAACACTTGGACCAAGTACCAGCCAAGTTATCAATTTTGGATTCTTTGAATCTGTCAAAAGATCTTCGGGAATCACTCATCGAAGCTTTGTCAAGTCCTCAGGAGTTTGAATCTGAAATTGCTGCAGCTGAAGTCTATCACATAGAGAATAATCCTACAGAATGCCATGCAGTGATATATTTTACTGATAAAGATGAATATGATGTTGTGCATGGGAACATAAAACCTTTGTACTTATCTGGAAAAGTCAATGGTATAGATATCCGAAGAGTTTTCATTGACAATGGTTCAGGAGTCAACCTCATGCCCATTCGTACACTTCGTCGATTGGGCCTCACGGAATCTGATTTATCTCCTTCTACCATGATGTTACAAGGATATGATAAAAATGAACAAGAACCACTGGGCAAAGTTACACTCAGAACCCAGTTTGGAGATCTTGTATCCAATTCGGATTTCATGATTGTTGATCAAGACTCAGCTTTCAACGTCTTGCTTGGAAGACCCTGGCTACATCAGCATGCAGCTATTCCTTCATCATACCATCAATGTCTCAAATACTGTTTCAATGGTCAAGTTGGAACATTGTATGGTGATAAGGCCCCGTTCAAGACATGTGAGTCTCAATACATTGAGGCAGAATTTTATCACATGAAGGGAAGAGAAAAATCTACAATGAAGGAAATTACCAAAATTAATGCTCCATATGGTTTGGAGAAAATTCCAATAAATCCATTTACACATGTGAGTACAGATTATGTGTTACCTATCAGTAAAATTGACAAAATAGGCCCAAATCAAAATACTCTTATGGAAAGATCCATAATGTCAATTACGGCAATTGAGCCAGACAACATGGGAGAAATTGGTAACCTACCAAACAGTGATGAAAGCATAAGTGGTGACGTTTTCATTTCATCTGCTGAAGTCCAACAAGTCTATACTTCTCCAATCAGGACAGAAGAAGTTATAGCAACACCAGAGGTGAATAATGATGTCGATTCTCAATCCATCATCTCCCCTTTATTTCCCAAAGAAGGCCCTTTATCATCAATAGGGTCGGAAATGGAAGCTTCTTCTTCAAAATGTGAAAATTTTGACATCTCTTATGATCATGAGAATTTCGTTTTGTCATCTACTATGCAAGTAGAAATGGAAGAAATAGCACATAATGAAGAGGAAGAGGAAGGTCTTAGAGATGCTCCTCCAGCATTTGAAGAGGGTATCTCTACCACTGTGGATGAACTCAGAGAAATAAATCTGGGTACAAAGAAAGATCCACGCCCCACTTTAATTAGTGCGGCCATGACCCTTGAATAGCAACAAATGTATATTTCTTTTCTAAACAAAAATAAAGATATTTTTGCTTGTAACTATACAGAAATGCCTGGGCTTCATCCTGATGTTGCTACTCATCATTTGGGTTTACCAAAAGAACATCGAGGATTTAAGCAAGCCGTGAGAAGAACACACCCAACTTATGCTTCCAAAATTGAAGCTGAAGTGGATAAACTGATCAAAGCTAACTTCATCAGAGAAGTTCAGTATCCCAAGTGGTTGGCTAATATTGTCCCTGTAAAGAAAAAGAACGGACAAATTAGAGTTTGCATCGATTTCAGATATCTTAATCGGTATTGTCCTAAAGATGATTTCCCAGTTCCGATTACAGAACTCTTAATTGATGCGACCGCTGGCTATGAAGTACTTTCCTTCATGGATGGATATTTCGGATATAATCAGATCCGAATGGCCCTAGAAGATGAGGAATCTACAGCTTTCAGAGCTCCTCAAGGTGTGTTTTGTTACCGAGTGATGCCCTTTGGTTTAAAGAATGCAGGTGCAACATATCAATGCGCCATGCATCGTATCTTCAAACCTTTCTTAGGGAAATTTGTTGAATGCTATGTGGATGATTTGGTGGTTAAATCTAAACAAAGTTCTAATCACTTGACTAATTTGGAAGTCATATTCCACAAACTTCGACAACATAATTTGAAGATGAACCCCTTAAAATGTGCTTTTGGGGTAACCTCAGGAAAATTCCTCGGCTTTGTTGTATGCCATCGTGGTATTGAAGTCGATCCTGAGAAGACCAAATCAATCCTTGGTATGTCACCTCCTTAGAATTTGAAAGAATTAAGAGGACTTCAAGGACACTTAGCCTATATTCGGCGTTTCATCGCCAATTTTCCAGGCAAACGTTTACCCTTTACCAAATTATTGAAAAAAAGGAGTCACTTACCAGTGGACTGAAGAATGTCAAGAAGCATTTTATGTTCTCAAGAAATACCTCTTGAGTCCACCAGTACTCATGCCACCTGTTGAAGGTAGACCACTTATCCTCTATGTGACATCTCTAGAGCGATCATTGGGTGCCTTTCTCGCTCAAAAGAATGATGCTGGGAATGAAAATAGCCTCTACTATCTCAGTAGAACTATGCTTGAAGCAGAAACCCGGTATTCAAGTATTGAGAAGTGCTTCCTAGCATTAATCTTTGCAGTCCAGAAACTGAGACACTACTTGCAACATCACGAGGTCCAATTGGTATCTCACAATAATCCTCTCAAATTCATCCTTAGTCGTCCAATGCTTACAGGACGTCTAGCAAGGTGGGCAGTTATTTTGCAGCAGTTCGACATTCAGTATGTATCTCAAAAGGAAATTAAGGGCCAAGCTCTGGCTGATTTCTTGGCTGAACATCCTTCAGTGGAAGACACGTCTTCAGATATTGAACTCCCTGATGAGGAAGTTTTCTCTATTCAAGAGAGTCCTCAAACATGGGAAATGTATTTTGATGGTGCTTCCAGAAGTCCAACAGGGAAGAAAATGGAAAATCCTAAATTCAACAAAGTGGGTTTAGGAATTGTGCTCATTTCTCCAGATAGAGCAGTGTTACCTTATTCCTTTTTATTGTGGGAAGGTGGTACCAATAATGAAGCCGAATACCAAGCTCTTATTACAGGCTTGGAGTTAGCGCTCCAAGCACAAGTGAATCACTTAAAGGTGAAAGGTGATTCAGACCTGGTAATCAAACAAGTCAATGGGGATTATGCCATCAGAAAAGAAAAATTAATCCCTTTGTATGATTACGTCAGAGAGTTAATGGCGGAATTCCCTTAAGAACCGACATTTTCTTATGTCCCAAGATCACAAAATGCTCAAGCTGATGCACTGGCTAATATATCCACAGCTCTAGAAGATCCAAATCGGGACGAGACAACCATCAGTATTTCCCACCGTCGTGCAATTTCACCTTATGTTCAAACCAGAACAGAGGAAATTAATGAAATTAGTCCCATTCCTGAACCATATGGTCATACTACAGGATGGATGTCACCTATCAGGGAATACCTTCAAAATTGAACACTTCCACCTGATAAAGCCGAGAAAGAACAAATCCGGTGACGTGTGGTCAATTTTACTCTTTATGATAGCCCAAACCACCTAGAGAAAATTCTCTACAAACGTGGTTTTGATGGAGTTCTCTTTAGATGCATTGATGGTGAAGAGACAATGGTTGTCATGAAAGAAGTGCATGTAGGAGTCTGTGGTGCCCACCAGTCTAGACATAGATTGTCTGATCCAATTCGAAGGCTTGGATACTTTTGGCCTTCAATGATAAAAGATTGTGTTGATTTAACAAAGAAGTGTCATTCATGTCAAGTACATGCCAACTTCATTCATCAACCTCTAGAGTTGCTTCATACAGCTAAATACTCATGGCCATTTTCCACATGGGGAATGGATGTGGTGGGACCTTACCCTTCAGCTACGGCCAAGCAGTTTAAGTACATTCTTACTACTACTGATTTCTTTTCCAAATGGGCAGAGGTAGTACCTCTCAAAGAAGTCAGTTCTAAATGCATTGTTAGCTTCATCAAGTCTAACATCATTACTAGATTTGGTGTCCCTCATACCATATTGACGGACAACGGCACCAACTTCTGTTCTTCTGAGGTGAAGAAATTGTATCAAGAATACAACATTAAATCCAACCATTCATCTCGGTATCATGCGGCGGCCAATGGCCAAATAGAAGCCTTTAACAAGAGTCTTTCAAATATACTGCAAAAGATGGTGGATAAAGATAAGAGGTCATGGCCTAATAAACTCTTTCATTCTTTATGGGCTTATCGGACTACCACCCGCAATGCAACGCGGTCAACTCCATATTCGTTGGTATATGGAACAGAAGCAGTCTTGCCAATTGAAGTTCAATTGACCTCACTCAGAGTAGCCATTTTTGATCAGTTATCTACAGATGAGCAATCCCAAAGGCGATTGAATGAATTGGAACAATTATATGAGAAAATATTTTTCACTTTGCACCACTTGGAAATCTATCAAAATCGAATAGCACGAGCTTTTAACAAAAAAGTTCGTCTTCGTTCATTCATTCAGGGAGAATTGGTATTGGTTCTCAGAACACCAATGATACCAAGAAAGAAGCCTCCCAAGCTTGAACCAAAATGGGAATGACCTTATTCAATACATAAGGTCTACTCCAATGGAGCTTATTCATTAATCTCAATGGATGGAGAACTCATCACGACTCCAACCAATGCCAGATTTCTGAAGAAATATTTTGTATAAACACAAAATATGGTCCCCAGAACCAAGATTCTTACAATTGGTTCATACAACCTTAGTCCAGTATGACTTTAAACTGCATCATCCACGGTCTATGCATATGACCTTAAACTATTTGCACTTTCATCCAACATGACGTTAAACTGTAGAAAAGAACTTGTCCCCGCAACATGACACTAAACTGTGCAGCACCAGTTCGTCCTTGCTATATGACGTTAAACTATACTGCAATGGTCCTGTATGACTTTAAACTGCAACTTCATCCCACACGACGTTAAACTGTGAAAAAGTTCCCTAAATAGTCCAGTATGACTTTAAACTGCATCATCCACGATCTATGCATATGACCTTAAACTATTTGCACTTTCGTCCAACATGACGTTAAACTGTAGAAAAGAACTTATCCCCGCAACATGACACTAAACTATGCAGCACCAGTTCGTCCTTGCTATATGACGTTAAACTATACTGCAATGGTCCTGTATGACTTTAAACTGCAACTTTGTCCCACACGACGTTAAACTGTGAAAAAGTTCCCTAAATGGTCCAGTATGACCTTAAAATGCATCATCCATGGTCCATGCATATGACCCTAAACTATTTAAAAGTCCCTTACGTTCAGCAATACATTAAACTGTGACGTCCTAACTACATGACGCTAAACTATATAAAAATACCTTACGTCCAGAAAGACGTTAAACTACAAAATCATCAAAGGTCCTGTATGGCCTTAATACAACACCACCGTCCAGCAAGACATTAAACTGCACCATCCACGGTCCATGCATATGACCTTAAACTATTCGCACTTTCGTCCAACATGACGTTAAACTGTGGAAAAAAATCCCCAATGCATCCAACATGACGTAAATGGTGTGTTATTTTTTCCTTACTGCATGACATTAAACTGCACAGTCCCCCTTTCGTGCAACATGACATTAAACTCTATTGTCCTCATCGTCCTAACTACATGACGCTAAACTGTACAGAAAATTCATGATACGTCCTACATGACATTAAACTGTATTTTGTCCCTGCTACATGACACTAAACTGTGCAGCACCAATAGTCCTAACTGCAAGACTTTAAACTGCATAGTCCCTTGATATGTCCTACATGACATTAAACTGTGCATCGTTAAGGTTGTTGTTACCTCTTGTTTCTCACACCGAGTATGACTCACGTGATCTTAGAGAAAACCTCAACCATAACACTCTCTTTGGGCCCCTAACCATGTGTAAGTCCCAACAACATTTTTTTAAATCATTGTCCCCAAGAAAAACTTGATCATTAATTCATTCTTTAATTGAACTACACGGACTTTGATCCTTGCCCTCCAGGCTGGGTATGTAGGCAACCTCCCAGGGTTCAAGCCCAAAGACAATCTCTTCACATCGTTTCACCACCATCTCATATGATGTTGATTCGTGAAACCGCCCCTAGAATCAATATCTTTACATTGATTCACTTTCGTCCTTGTTATATGACGTTAAACTATGCAACACTTTTGTCTGGTATGACAATAAACTAAAATACTCTTTGATTTCCTCATTTGAGAGAGAACTATTATTGACATTGATTCTTCAATCATGTTTCATTTCAAAAGACTACGTGCATAGATGGTAATGCCTAAACTTTTTATCTTAGGTTAAACCATCATTGCACTAAATTCCCCTTTCACCCTTCACATGTATGAACCAAATTTGTACAAAGGGTAGTTCTAGAACTACGTGGACTTGATTACCATCCTTATGGGATACGTAGGAACATTCGAGTGTCCCTCGAATCCAGTCCCAAGCCTTTTGGGCCTAACCCCAAATTTCACTTTCAGTCCCTTGGCTGAAAAGTCCTCATGAAAACACACACTGTGTATTCATTATTATGGTCCGAATTCTATGACCCTAAACTAAGATCTCTAATACTTTCGTCCTGCACGACGTTAAACTGCATTTCAAGAACTACGTATGGCTTGATTCTTATTCTTATGAGATACGTAGTGAAGTCCAAAATTTCAATTCAGGACCCAACCACAACATGATTATGGTTATCATTGACCTATGTACCTCTATATACATTGGAAAATACCCATATTTATGTGTTATAATCCTAACCTTAAATATTGTCAGATCTTCATAACCCTTTTCATGACTTTTAGTCACAAAAATGTCAAACTTCTGAGAATTCTTTTTCCTGACTATGCAGCACGTGCCCATAGGTGGCCTTGCATAAACAGTCCACATAACAGACTTGTCAGCCAAAAGATGCTATTTATTTGACCATGCAGCCAATGCCCTTAGGTGGCCCTGCATATTTCAACCCCCTAACAGGTTTGTTAAATAATGGTAACTTCATTCTTGGGAAGAATGCCTCTTTTGTACTTATTTTTCTTAAACGACAGTATGTAGGGATCCTCAAAAAATATCCATCCTTAACATATTTGTCCCATATCCTTTTTCATGATCTGAAAGTATTCAAGTCTAGGGTTTATTCTTCTTCCCTATGTTTGGGTCAGACCTTCGTAGGAGTGATATTCATCCAGTTCTTCAATAATCTTGTTTGAAAATATCTTCTCCATATTCAAGTACCTCTTTCCATACAACAAACTCTATACTTTAGAAAATTTGAATCTCCATAAACTTTCACTGGCTTTTAGCACTAGGAAAGTAAATTTCTGAGAGTTCTTTTGCCTAATTATGCAGCACGTGCCCATAGGTGGCCTTGCATAAACAGTCCACATAACAGACTTGTCAGCCAAAAGATGCTATTTATTTGACCATGCAGCCAATGCCCTTAGGTGGCCCTGCATATTTCAACCCCCTAACGGGTTTTGTTAAATAATAGTAACTTCATTCTTGGAAACTACTTCTTCTAATTCCTTTTAGCTCTTTTTCATATCATTCCTCAGATTCAAATATTCTTAAGCCATAGTTTACATATTTTCTCTCATACTTGAGTATGGTAATATGTTTTCAGATAAATTGTCAAGGAATTGAATCAATTTTAATCCATTTTGGTCAAATCTATTTCGACCTTAAACATTATCCCCTTTATGTCTGGCATGCATGACTTTAAACTACCCACAAAAGACAAAGGAACTCTGAATAAAAGTCAAGTTCCAGCTCACTAAATATACATTTTTTGTATGATTTAGGTAATATTGAGAAATTAAAAGGTTCAATGTTTGTAGGGTTATTTGTAATAATCCTAGTAAAAATCAAACTATGCTTACTAAGCCCATTGGCTTAAGTAAATTTGAAGCAGGTAGTGAAAGAATGCAGGTACAAATGATTGAAGATGAAAGTGTTTTTCATTGATACACAAGAGTTAGAAGGACATCCATAGACTGGAGTCTCTTCTCTTTTTCAAGAATTACAAGAGGCTTTCAACATAACACTTCATTTGATTTACGGCATCCCGAGCTTCATCAGCAACCACTTGGAATTCATTCATTCAACTGGATACAATAAGAGATGCAGTGATACTAGCTCTTCTTGGAACAATTTTAAAAGGATGTTCTTGAGTGCGGTTTGAGAAAATTTTCTACTGATCAAACAGTGACTCTGTTTCTGTCCAAGAGACTTGGAAGATGGATACATGGATTTGAGAATGGAGCATTGGAAGTAAAGAGCCATTTGGAGAGAGTACTATTTTCAGATATTTCTCTAATGCCATGTTTGTATTCTCTCCACCAACCGATAGTGGAAAACATTTCAGCCCATGGGTTTTCCATTTTCATATCTGCAAGGAAATGACATAGAGGAAGAACTTGAAAGTTCACACCATTTTTGTAGCTCTTAATGCACGACATAACCGAAATAGAGGAGTAGCAGTGCAGCTGCATCTCAGGTGTATAATTGTTTGCATTTGGAACATTGACTCTTTGCAGATGACCATGACCACACAGAGGCAGATAGATGCTATGTGGAAAATTAGGATGATATTTCTTCAAGTACTTAGCCAAATCTGGGAGAGTGCTGTCGCAGATATCATAGTAATCTTGGCCAATGATGTTCATCATGTCATCAATCCGCTTGCTAGCCAGTTCATTAGATATTTTAATTCCCTTGGGAACCACTGAATCTTCACAAAAGATGAATATACTAACTCTTAAATGGGTTTATTTTTCATAAAATTTGTGAAGAAATTTAAAAAAATGGCTAAGGCATTAAGTCGCGCAAGTCTAAACATGGTGCGCAAGTTTTCATGTGCCGCGCTAGTTTTTGACGCGCAAGTGTAAACCGCGCAAGTACAAATACCTTTACAATAGCGCGACATCAAGGAAAACATTGGAAAACAGAGCAACTTGCACGGTTAAGGTGACCTGCGCGGCGAGAGCTCGAAGGTATGAAGTCCGGAAATCCTAATGCTTGTACGGAGGTGAGGCCATGTATTTATAGGCCAGGAAGCCTATCTGCGCGTCGTCCCCAGTACACTTAAGGCCTGCGCGACGAAAACTTGCGCACCGCCCTCTATGCCATGAGGAATTGCGTGCCCCCTTTTCCTTTGGATGGATTCTATTTCCTCAGAGTCAAATCCTCATTTCTCTCCGGATCCAACTCTGAGGGGGGACTTTTGTTGACGCTCCTTTCGTCACAGAATCTAAAAATCGGAAAAGGGGAATATCTGAGCTCAAAGTGATTCAACCTTTGAAGAAAATATCAAAAATCGATAAAGGCATGAACAAATGATCAAAAGTAACCTCACCACGCAAGTTACATCACTGTCGCGCAAGTACACTTGCGCGACGCCCTCGTTCGCGCAAGTGACTTGCGCAACCTAAGTGGTAACCGCCCGGGGTCTTCTCCTGCCTATAAATAGACCCTGTGGGCCCCCCATTCGAGAGGATTTTTTTCCAGAAACTCGGATTGAAGCTCCCGATGCCCAAGTCTCTTCTTAAAGCTTCCGGAACACTTCTAAGGTAATTTCTTATCTAGAACGGAAGATCTAAAGAGAGGGAGGAAGGCCTAAGTGTTGAAACTCATCAACACTTGCGTGCCTGAGTGGCCAGCCCTTAAGGGAAGTGGTCCCACTTGCACGCCGCCTTATTCCTTTGATATAACTTGCGCATCCCTTTTCTGGAAGAACCTCAAGAGGATTCTATAGGGATTAATAAAGAGTCGCTCAAGTATTCTAATGCTGGTTGAAAATCGCGCAAGTACCCCACATGTCGCGCAGGTATACCTGCGTGACCAATACTTGCGCGCCCACGTAAGACTTGCGCGCCTTTCAAGACTTGCGCGCCCCTTCCTTTTTTGGGTTCCCATCTTGCCCATTTTACCCCTCTTAAGCCATTTCACCTTTCCTATTCAAAATTTAGTCTTCAAGATATTCTTTAAAGCCATTTATGGCATGATTTCTTGATTTAACTTCCTTATTTGAAAGGAATTCTGTGGAATATCTCTCAAAACATAGTGATTTATACATTTTTATGTCACCAAAGATTGAGAGTTCATTCATTCAACCTCATCCTTTAAGATGAGAGAATCCTTAACTTGGGCCTCCTTTTCAGGAATAAGTCCCAGTCATAAATTTTGGGCATCCTTCTTAGGAGTAAGCCCCAAGTCCTCTAATTTTGGGCATCCTTCTTAGGAGTAAGCCCCAAGTCCCTTAATTTGGGAATCCTTCTTAGAAATAAGCCCCAATCTCAAATATGGGCATCCTCCTCAGGAGTAAGCCCCAAACCTTAATCCTTAACCTGGGCTTCCTTTTCAGGAATAAGTCCCAGTCCTAATCTTGGGCTTCCTTCTTAGGAGTAAGCCCCAAGTCCCTTAAATTCTCTTTAACCAGTCCTAATTTACTTTTGATCTGGGATTCCTTCTCAGGAGTAAAACCCAGTTATCAATCCTCTCCTAATTTGGGATTCCTTTTCAGGAATAAGTCCCAAGTTAGAGTATTCAAATCTCCATGAAGCACATATACCTTTATGGACCCTGTTCCTGGATTTTCTCCCTAAATTAAATCCTATGGGTAGTCATACATACATAAGCCCCAAACCATTTCTTATGATTTCATCTTTCATGGCACAATTGTCTAATTTTTTTACCAATACCTCTTGTTTCTCACACCGAGCATGACTCACGTGAGCTCAGAGTGTAAAAGTAATTGTGACATCCTGCTTTGAGCCATCAATCATAAACATCATACCCTTTACTCGAACTACGTGGGTTCTGATTCCTTTTCCAAAACAAAGGATACGTAGGTAGCCCATCTATGGGTTCGATCCCAACTCTGAAAAAATTCATGTCCTTCTGAATGACAATAAACTTCAAGTGCCCCACTGAGTGGATTTAAAACCAGCCTGGTCATCGTAATGACCAAGAGACTTTTATATGAATGTTTTGAAGGTTACCATTGACCAAGAATCTCTAAATAGATATAGATGATTCTATATTGATGAAGAACCTCGAATACATATAAAAGATTCTCTAAATTTCTTACATATTTAATCATTGATTGTCAAAACTAAAGGAAAAGCTCATTTTATACTTGGTAATGTAATAAGGATTCACGAACATAACTTAAATCTATAAAGAGAGTCCCGGAATAGACAATAATTCCCCTCAAAAAGGTGTGATGAGTCTGACCTCCCATCCTCTCGACCAATGCAAATTCCTAAGCCTCATCAGTCCACAAGCTAATGAGCGCCTACCTTTGGAAAGTAGGTCCAAATGGATGTGGAATCATTGGATGTTTCCGGTTCTACGAACAAACCAGCTAGAAACCGATCAGAACGTTTGAATCTGCCATCCAGGAGGTCATCCCCGAATTCTGAGGGAAACAATGACGTGTACTTTTTTTTCATCGTCTATCTAAAGTACACGCCTGTGACATGGCGTGTTTATGTACTTCAGAAATTTTTGGAGTACACGGCGTGTTTAGTGGGACACACGCTGTGTAGTTTCCACATTGCACGGTTTCCAGCTGGGAAATACATGTATGGGGTACACAGTCCAACCCTAACCTGAAGGGACTACATGCCGTATTTAGTTGGACCACATGGCGTGTAATTCAGAAACTGTGTGCCACCTGTTCCTGGTCAACACACGGTGTCATAAATGACTCAGATAGGATCCAATACATGGCCTGATTTGGCAGACCAGTCAATGCATTGAACCTAGACCACATGGCGTGTACTTCTGAATACACGCCGTGTATTCTGGTGTTGTTCTACCAGGAGATTTTGGCACCTTCATATGAGTTCCTATATTTTATTTTAATAAAAATTAAAAGAAAAATTTGTTTCTGTAAGGTGAACGAGAAATGAGAGGGGAAGAATAGATCTCGAGATTCCTATTTTTAAGAACAATTAACTTGAATTGAAACAACTAAATTATTAAATGCGTAAAACACCAACAAAAAACTATATAATTACAATCAATGATATGACCCCTCTGATACCACTTTTAGGTTCTAGGCGCAGCGGAAGCGTGTTGGTGGGGTGGCCCAACTTTTATTTTAGCATTAAACAATGTTCAAACCGAGATCCATCACGATATAAAAGGATGGATCTTCAGAATATAATGAAGAACGAAAAACAAAAGGAGGGAGTCCCATAACCATAAATATAGGATCATTATATATTGGTTATAATTAATTTAATTAATTCACAAGAATTACCTGGGTGGAATTATTTCTTCGTTGATGTCTTCGGTCATGATCTTGTGATCCGTCGTTGTGTCATAGAATCCAAGTGTACGATTTTTCTAGCGGTGATCCACACATGTGCCACGTATCTCTGGACGTCGTTGAAGGGATCTCCGGGTGCTAGCATGGAAGAACCTTCACTTGTGATATCCGCCTTCGATCCAATGGAGAAGGATCTATCTTGGTCTTGAGAGCATTCTTAGAGGAATTAGTTATTTAGACATTGAAATAATTCTCCATAATTGTTGTGCACAACGATTGGGGAAAAGTGTTGAGGTTGTGAGGATATTTATAATCAGGTTTGAGGTTATAGAGTTATGATAATAAATAAACATGTTACACGTTTTATTTATTTCATTAAATCTTATTGAAAACCCTCATGTTGAATTATTAATTCCTTAACATTCACCCACGCTGATTATAATAAATATCATTTACTAAAACAATATTATATCCTCAAAATCCCGACTGGAAAACTACACGGCGTGTAATAATTAATACACGGTGTGTACTTGTTTTCCATAAAACTACATGGCGTGTATATTTAATATACACAATGTGTACTTTTATTTTCCATTTTTCTTTATTTCCTCCACCACATGTATTAGACCTTAAGTAGTGGCTATTTATTTCTTAAATAAATGTAACTACATTACTCGATAATAAATATATTATTTCTCCCACAATATATTATCTCGAATAACTAGTGTCGAAATAAATACGATCAGGCATCCTTAAATAATTATTAAACCACAATCGGGAATAATCTTTATTTAACTTTTTAAATTAATATTTAACTGAGATACATGGACACACTTAGTGTGTGACCCTCTAGGTCTCTTTCTCATTGGAATTAGGTGAGTTTTCCTAAATTCAAAGATTACGGTCTAACAATGAGTGAAGGCACCCAAGAGAAATAAGTTGACGCCGCATTGACGTGTCACCTCATACGAATTCTTACCATGTAATATAATCCATTTTTCTCGATATCTCTAATCAAGAAGGTTGAATGCTAGTGCCATCAACCCATGTGCTCGATTATTCTTTCTTTGACTTTCCAGAATTGAACTTTCCCATTCCTTACCATGGCCATGGATTTACTTAGGATATATCAATTCCATCAAAGGGCCTGAGATATCTACTTCCTTTATGGAATAGAAGGGAAAAATCCTTTCTCGCATTATCTATTAATGCGGTATTACTCATGACACACTCATCGTATCCTACCTCAGTGCGAACAGTGTGTCATCACAGTTTTCCTCAATAAATTTAAGTGCACAAGTTTTAATACCTATTAATAATAATCTTAAAGTCTAAGGACCAATACACACGTCGGCAGATAGGAACATCCAATGACACTATGAAATGTGGATTTCCTAATGGCGGGTCTCGTTCTTATAATATCCTCTTGGATATTACCAAGGGCGCACACCATGAGAAGTCCTCACCCCTAATGACCTGTATTATTTGTGTCTCTCAAATAACATCATCTGGCCATAGAACATATATTCAAGAACAGTGTTATGACACTTTTGGGTTCTCATCATAACAGGGATCCACTATGACCCTTTAATGCAACAACTATACTTGGGACATTATCACATGCATTTTCACGCAGAAGAACAATCAAGATGTGATAAGATGTTTATTTAATGAATAAAGTAGAAAGTAGTTGGTTCTAGGCCACCAACTCCAACATACCTCCCTATATGCCTAAGGCTGTTGACTACCAATGAGGGACAAGTATTTGTCCATGAGGAGACTATTCTCTCATGAGTTAGAATGTATCATAGAGTTAAATATATAAATATAAACAGAAAAACAAAAAAAATATGCAAGAAAAAGAGAAAATAATAATCATAAATCATCAAATAGAAATGAACAAGCATAAGATGAATAAAATGCAGATACAAAATGATGATGATGATCATGTTGCTATAAAAAATGAGTACATGGGATAAAGGGGATACAAGTATATACCAAATTCTAACAAAATACAAAAATACCAAAAGCTTCTACTACTGGAATCATGAGTATAGGATCGATCCTCTTCTCTCGTACACTATCCTAGAACTAAAAATAAAGCATCAAAAGTTGGACACTTCCCTTTATCTATATTTTCAATCATGAGGTATTCTTGGGTACCATAGGTGGCCCAATTAGGGTGTGAGATTAACTTAGTATTCCACCACCAATGGTGTCTATATCAATATAGTTTGTGTATATAAAATGAATATTGTACTAATCATAATAAATGAAGGAAATAAATAAACAAATAAATACATCAGACTGGGTTCCACTTAGGACACTCATCTGACTCTACCTACTTTGGACTAAGATGAATATCTTTTCACCAAGTTAACCTACACATGTATGAAATATGATGTAATGGGATCTTCATAAATAAAAAATAAAATGGTGGACCATTCCCAAGCATGTGATTTGGATTGGTAGATACATCCCAGGAAATTCAGATACACATTCTTATTCTTAAATTTAAATGACATATTTAGAGTTTAATAAGTGGTAACCTAAGTCCATCCAAGGAAATACATAAGGAATCCCAATTATCACTCTAGGGGTACTATAAAATCCCAATACCATAATAATTCATCCTATGTGATCCATAAATGTAATCTCAAGCATTTATTTTGACATGGCATGAAATCAACCCTCCAATCTTGTCCCTAGTATCTCATATAGGGGGCTAAGTATCACTTGTGACCCATTGTAACCATATTTCCACCAAGCCCATCCATGGTGTCTCCCCTAGGGAATATTTTTTGCTCACATAAAGGTAATGAAAATGTACAGTGAGCCCGTCCAAGGCATACCAAGTATCATTCCTAGCATATATAAAATCCATAAGAAGAAAATAATTATAAAGATTAATAAGCCCATATAATACATACCATAAGTATATAAGTATCACTCTATGCTTGGATATAAGGTATGTCTTAGTTATCTGATTCATACATCTATTAAGGCATGAAAATAATGATAATTTAGTTAAGTTATCCAAATCACTTAATCAAGAAATTCAATTTTGGAATGAAGTATAGGAGCCTAACTCATGTCCAACTATCAAGGATTAGAACACCCATAGGGGTGGATCATGATAATTAAAACAACCTAGGATGTGATTTTCCATTATCTAGGGTCATATTGAGTATGGTTAGGCATTAAATTAAATTCATTAAACATTTTTGAGGCATCATAAAAAAGTTCCAACACGCGAAATAATGGTGCATGATATAAAAGCAATGAAACTTGATGGAAAGAAGATAAACCACCCACCTTAAGTTTATAACTCTCTCATCATCTAGTGTCATCCCTTGAATTGAGCTACAATGAGAGATATCAGAAGAATAATAAAATTCCCTAAAAATGGGGAAAATTTGGTCACACAAAAATAGTGAAAGACATAGAAATATAAATTAGGAAGGTATAAAATAAGAGTGTAGAGCTTACCAAGATGTATCCAATGCACTTGATGGTGAAGGAATTAGAAATTGTATGAGGGAGATATCAAAATCCCTAAGAGGATGAGGTAGTAGAACTTCAGGTGTGAGGGATGTTCACTAGTGGAGGAAGAAAATGAAAACAGGGTTTTAAAAAATTCCAAGGAAAAAATTTATAATCAACCTAAAAAAATGGGTCACATGGTTTGGCCACACGGTTGGCCAAACCGTGCGTTGAACGACCTCCCAACACTGCCAAAGTACCCCACTCATACGGGCTAGGTGCATGATTTTTCTAACCATATTCAAGCCATAAAAAATGTCTATATCAAGGATGTATGCAATATCTCATGGGTTTGCATCTTGGATCGAATGGTTGTAGGAGAACTGTGTGACGTATTATTGTAAATTGGGTTCCCACATAGTTCAGTCTCATGATTAGCACTTACCATGCGATAACCATGCGGCTTAGTATGACTCCTTAAATTTTGGATATCTAGGATCTGAATGATCTCTATAATCAATAAAACTTCTCCTTATACTTTAGGGTACATTATTAGCATAATATGAGTGGTTTTTATTAGTAACTTAAAATTATGTACCTATCTAAGAAATCAGGGCGTTACAACCTACCCTCCTTAGAACAACTCTTCCCAAAGTTTCCCTTTAGAGGGTGGTAAGGCATCGTCTAAGAAAAGTTCCAGCCACTATGCATGTACATCATCTTCCCCTCCTATGTCTCATCCTATACATAGTTGTGTTTCCATAGCACCTATAACGGTGGAATTTACTTGCCTCAGAGAGACTTTGTGCTCTGATCAATGATACATATTAGATGCTCCTCAAAAGACACATCCACCTCCAGCTCAATGTCCTCAAGGTCAAATGAATGAGATGTGTCAGCATGATATTGGAAAAGCTGTGACACAAGGAAGATTCCATGCATGAAATGGTACCTCTGAGGTAGCTGAAACCGATAGGCCACCATCCCAACTCTCTCCATGATCTCAAAAGAACCAACATAACGAGGTGATTAATTTCCCTATATTTTTATCCATATATGACCTAATTTGGGAGGGACACAAAGAAATACTAGATATACCACCTAGAACTCCATAGGATAATGAAGATGATCTGTATAAAACTTCTATCTAGAATGAGATGTCGTAATACGTTTTTTGAATTAGCTAAACTTTCTATGAAGTCTCTTAAATGAGACGAGGACCCAGTAGTGCTACCTCACCTACCACTAACCAGAATAGTGGGGATCAACAAAACCTACTATAAAGGTCATTATAGGGTTCCATATGAATCATTTACTAAAAACTATTATGGTAGAAAAAATCAACAAGAGGTATGCGTTTTTCCCATAAACCCTATAAATCAAAGACACATTCCTAGAGCATGTCCTCTATCACTTGAATTATCTATTCTGACTACCTATCAGTCTGAGGGTGATACGTTGTACTCAAGAGAAACTTTGAACCCAGTAACTTTTTTAGACCCTATGATAACCATGATGTAAAGCATGCACCTTGATTCGATATGATGGAATGGGAAACAACATGGAGGTGAAAAATTTCTTGGATATAAATCCTTCCAAGACCATGATCTGAGAAGGTATCTCAGATTGGTAGGAAGTGTGTGACCTTGTTCAACATATTAAAGATCACCCATACTTAATCAATTCATTGAGAATATCTTGGTAAGACCTTAAATAAATCTATAGTAACATCATTAAATTTCTACTTAGGAATGAATAGAGGCTATAGAATTCTAGCAGGTTTCTGGTGCTCTACCTTCAATTTCTGACAGTTGGAATACCTCATGATGAAACCTACAATCTACCTCTTCATAATTGGAAACCAATACTAAAAATGTATGTCTCGGTACATCTTGGTAATACTTTGGTAAACTTCTCAAATAGAGTCATGATATTCCCACATCAACTCCACTCGTATGTTTGAAGGAACCTAGATACATCCTTGGAAGAGAAGGATATTATTATTGTTAAAAAACAAACCAGGTGGTGGGTTCTAACCTGAATACTCTCTATTTGGATGAGGACCTTGAGATATGATACCTGTAACATCTACACCTACTCTAGTAGGTATGACGTCACTGCAAGAGCTGTAAAAATAGACTTCCCATTATATTACTAAACCTCCAAGTGCATCTCACAAAATAAGGCCACCAACTTCCACTCACCATTGGCCTCCCAATGGGTCTGTGACTGATTATTTTAGTTCAAGGAATCAACTATGAAATTACCCTTTCTGAGTGTATAAGCAAGATGAAAGTTGAATGACTATAGGTAATCTTCCCACCTGCACTACCTCAGATTTAAATTTCATTTTGTGGATATTTATTTGAGAGTTTTTTGATCTGTGTAAACAACAAACCACTCCCCCAATAGATAATTCATATAATTGCATAAGTACTGAACCATGAGTTCTAGATCAAGGTCATGCATTGGATAATTACACTCATTAAGTCTTAGATAGTGGGAACTGTATACTACAACTTGATTTCCTCTCATCAGACATGATCCCATCCTAATTCCTGGATCATTATAATAAATTGTATAACTTATGCCAATATTTTAAAGAATTAGGATCGGTGATGAAATAAGTATTCCTTTAAACTTGTGAAAGGTTTTTGCATAAGATTCATACCATATGAATTGCACACCATTATTAGTTAAGCCTGTAATAGGTACTACTAATCATGATAAATCCTGAATGAATCACTGATAATAGACAACCATCCCTAAGAAACTATGTCTGTCAAACACATTCTTGGGCTGCTCCCAGGAATCCACGATGCTCACCTTATCCGGGTCAATAGATATGCATGACTCTAAAATGATATAACCCAAGAATTGAACCCTAATAATCCAAAAGTGTCATTTTCAAGCTTCTCATAAAGATGGTACTCTCTCAGTATATTCATCACAATCTCAAGATGGTTGGCATGCTCGTGTTTGGTGTGATAATACACTATTTTTTTTACGAATAATTAGATATTGGTTCTTCACTATAATCTAGTTCAACCATTGGTAATCCATGAAAAACATGAGGGTACCATATTCCTTCTCTCTAAAAAGGAAAGTTGAACCCCATGGTGAGGTATTGAATCATATGAAACCTTTTGCCTCTAAGTCTTCCAACTACTTCTTGTGTTCCTAGAGCTTAGTAGGTTCCATACTCTAGGGGTAATGGATACTAGTTCTTCACATAACACAAAATATATGGTGAAATACACCCCTCTATGAAGAGTTAATCTAGAGAAATCATTAGAGAATATATCCCTAAAATAATCCAGCACAGGAGGAAATTCTACAATTGCATTCCCTGATCACTCATGAAAATACTTTCCATATGGTTTTTATCCTTGACTAAACCATGAATCTTAGGTCTAGAATAACTTTATTGAATATCCTATTCACCCTTATGAATATATATTCTTCCCTCAAGTGATGTAAAATAAACCTTCTAGTGATAAAAATCAATATGGGAACAATAAGGTACTAGCTAGTCCATACTAAAAGTGACGTTGTAGCCGACCATATCAAGGAAAAAGAAATTCTATAAGGAATAGTACCCACCTATCTTAAGTGTGTAATCTTTTCACTAGCATATATTCTCTAATATAACCCCTAACAGTGTGTCAAGAGTCATCACAACGCTAAAGTACTCAATTTCTAGGACCAGAATTTCCATAATCATAGAAGATATGAAGTAGTGTGAAAAATCTATATAAAATAGTGAAGAAACAAAATTAGAGGCTACTAGAATAATACCTAGTATTGTATAAGGACCTGGACCCTTCTCCTCAGGTGTAGGATGTACTGCATAGATATGGCCTGAACTGTGGCCTTGAGATGCAACCTGACTAACCCGGGTAGGTCTACTCTACTGGTGATGATCCTATGAGGTCTAACTACCTTATCCACAACCATCTACTTGGCCTAATTGATCAATAGTAGACCAATTTCTATCCTGTCATGGATATAATTATCCTGTACCAAAAATTGGTGTCGGTATAGATCCCTTCTCACTAGATACATGATGGAAAGTTTAGAAGAAGCGTTGTAGGTGACCCATCCTACCACAAGGTTGAAACTCTATTGTATTATTCATACACTATGGATTTTTATGCCCCATCCTTATACACTAGTGACATGCCACATAGTTTTTAGTACATGTCATCTGGCTAGGACTACCCCCACTGCACCCTCAAAACTTCACTTACTTCTACTAGGCATACCATCTCCTTGCCTAGAAGATGAACCACCTTGGATCACATTTCCACCTTCCCTTTGGTTTCACTCTATGAAGAGGGACTTTTTCACTATCTTTGAGATGGTGTTCAACCAAAAAACATTCTCCTATGATTGGATGTTGTACACAATTCCATCCAAAAAACATCTTGTAATGGTCAACTTGTCACCAGTAAGAGTCGATGAGAAACACTGAATCTTGGTGAAGCAAGATGAATATTCCATTAATAACATGGAACCTTACAGGAGGTACATAAAATCTTGATCACAATCTGATCAAAACATATGGGGGAATAAGTAACCGTTAAAGGCTATTTGGAAGATCTCCTAGACCATACCCTAATAACGTTTAGACTAGGTAATGACATCCTACAAATGTTTTCTGGAATCCTGAAGAATATATGCAATGATCTTGACCCACCTCTCTGTTGGAATATCTATATTCTCAAAGATAGATAAAATAGCCTCTATACGAGATTCAGAAGCCCGAGGACCACCATCCCCCAAAATAGTGGGAGGATGATGCCACTGAAATTCCCATGTCAGCTCTTCTATAGTAGGGGTAGGTCACAGATCTCCATGTATGGACAAAATGAAGTGATAGAAACTATCTTGGAATTTTGACTTGATGCATAGTTGAAGATAAATTGGAGGTGCCTCAAATGTTACTATAGGAGGAACTATTGGTGGATTAGGTCCCACCACCTCTAAAGCATGGTTATCACCACCTTCCTGGCGTATGAATCAAGTACATCATGGTGTCATATGTCTATAATTTCCTATTTCATTATTTAGATAGTATTTAACAACATAAGATAAGAAATATAAAAATAAGGAAAGGATAGGTACACAACCTTCCTATAAATGAGTCACTCCTTTGTTCTAGCTCATAAATCTAGGTCTAGGTGATAGTAAGTGTCACAAAAGGATCATAGGATACATATAATAATTCCCATTACTAAGGTTGGGTCAAGGTCAATGTATCAAATAACATAGTAGAGGTTCTGGTATATAGAGTGTCAATTGCAAAGTACCCTTTACATTGCAATTTTCATACCCATCTAGCGGTAACCTTTTAATTTTAAATATTTAATTTATTTAAGTTAATTATTATTTATATGAGTATATATATCTCAATTCAATTAATTTCATCCCTAAATCCAAATTTATAAAGGTTTATACTCTTTATAAATTTCAATCGACACGTCAAGTAACTGCAACCTGACATGTATGTCTGGTATCAAGATGTAACAGGTCATGTATAATTATTGGATTGAATGAATACCATTATAAATTTATAGAAGTAATTGATTATTAAATTTTCAATATAATTCATCAACGAAATCAAATAATATTTCATCCCATAGAACCAGTGGTTCATGGATCAAATGTGTCATAATTGGTTAATTAAGGTGTCATCATCAATCAATGTGGGAAAATGCCATTTAGATTGATAGTCACTTTAATTAATCCAAATATGTTATTCCTATATAAATATTATCACATTTGAATATATAACAAATGATTCACACACAAAAAACACATGCACTATAGGAAATGCACACAGGAATACAAATATGGAATAACATAATGCATTTCATTCAAGTCTTATGGTTCCTAGTAAGATTCATGAATTGATATGCCCACATATCATCAGGATAGGATAGAATAAGTCCCATACTGATAACATCAACAATAACAATGACACAAAACAAGTGCATCACCCAATGGTGAAATTTGTAAAATTGTAATAAAAGCAACCAATAACAATAGTAACCCATCCCAGGTAATTTGGGTTTCCCTTTTACATGGGTTATATACTCCCAAGCATAGGCTCATTACCAAATTCCATTATATCATAGTCTCTTTTCTAATACCCAAAAAAATTGAAAAAGGAAAAATACATCTGATACCACTTTGTAGAATCTTGCTCCAGAAGACACTTAATGGTTCCCTGAGATAATCAGCCACATGACCTCAAGCATGCCTCCCTATACACCAGAGGATTATAACTAGTAGAAAGGGACTAGGTTGTGTCTATGGTAATACTGTGTCCTCATGAGTTAGAGTGTATAAAAATAGTAAATATATAAATATAAGTAGTGGAACATAATAATAGACAATCATAAGCAAAAATAATAATGATAAATCATCCAAGATAAATGAAAAGGTAGAATCTGAATAAACAGTAGATAAAAAATGATGATGATCATCATGTATCTATAAAAAATGAGTACACATGATATAAGAGATACATTAATATAAAACACGCTAACAAAATACAGAATGACCAAAAGCTATTACTACCAGAATCACGAGCATAGGCTCCATCATTTACTCCTTCACTCCACCATAGAACTGAAAACCAATCACCTGAAGCTGGATGCTTCCCTTTATCTATAACTGTAATCATAAAGTCTATATAGGTACCTTGGACAGCCCAAGTAGGGTGTGAGATATACTCAGTATTCCACCACCAACTATGTCTAGATCATTTCAATTTATGTATATAAAATGAGCATTGTGTTAATCATAATAAATGAAAGTAAATAAATAAATACATCAGGCTGGGTTCCACTTAGGACACCCATCTGACTATATCCGCTTCAGACTAATATAGATATCTTTGAACTACTTTAACCTACACATGAATGAAATATGGTGTAATGTGATAGTTATAAATGAATTATCAAACTATAGACTGTTCCCAAGCATGTGATTTTTCTTGGATGACGTGTCTTAGGAAATTCAGTCACACATTCTTATTCTTAAATTTAAATATCATCCTTGGAATTTAATAAGAGTCATCATAATATCATCCAAGGTGATCCAAATGGAATCCCAAGTATTTCTCCAAGGGAAGTGTAAAATACAAATACCATAAGAGTCCATACAAGGTAATCCAAAAATTGAATCCCAAGTATCACTCTCAGTATAGTGTGAAATTAACCCTCTGAACCCATCTCTGGTATCACACATAGGGGAATGAGTATCACTCATGACCTGATGTAACCATCTAGCCACCAATCCCATCCACAGTGTCTCCCCTAGGGGACCCACTTCTCTCACATGGAGGTAAGGAAAACATATGGTGATCCCATCCAAAAACCAAGTATCGACCCTAGATTATATACAATCTATAAGAAAAAATAATTATAAATCTCAAAGAGCCCAACCAAGGAATCCCATAAGGATCCAAGTATTTGATCTCAACTTGGATATGAGGTATGGATTAGTTATCTCAATTCATCCATTTATCAAAGAATAACAATAATGATACTTTATTTAAGTTTTCCAAATCACTTAATCACGCAATTCTATTTTGGCATGAAGTGTAGGGGCCTAACTCATGGGATGCCATCTTACATAATTCAATTCATACTTCAAAAACATTTATTACATGACAACACACCCCTCAAGTATAGTTTATCAATTTAATGTACAGGTTAGTTAGGCTATTAAGGATGGGAACACCCATAGATGTGGACCATGACAAGGAGAACAACCTAGGATGTGATTTTCCATTAGCTAGGGTAATTTTGAGAATGGTGAGGCATTAAATTAAATTCATTAAACATTTTTGAGTAATTTATAGAAAGTTTCAACATGTGGCATGTAAGAAACCACTTCTTCTTCTTGAGGTAAGAGTTTCTTATTTTCCTTTTTGCTTAAGTGTTTTTGAAAAAATAAGGAAAATGGGGAAAATCCCAATTTTTGGAAGTACACGCCATGTACTTTTCCACAAACTGTGTACTTTGGCCGTGTAGGATGGGTACACAGAGCGTGTAGGCCTGTCGACAATGAAGGGTGTAAAAACTAACTACATGTCATTTATAGGGTATTTACACTCCATGTATTCAGTTAGAAGGTGAACAGTAAGGCAGTGGAGACAGCCGCCAGTGGAGCAACAGTACACACCGTGTAATCAGGAATACATGTCATGTACTCATGTCGATAAATGAATAGTGCAGCGTTGGCGAGAAGCCGCCAAAGGAACAATAAAAAAAATGGAAATTACACGCCGTGTACTTGAGAGTACATGCCGTTTTTTTGTGTTTAAAACGGGCATTAGCCTCCTCTATTCACATAGGAAGCGTAGAATGCCGGAGAAGCTCTGGAGGACAACCGAAGCTTTGAAGATCTCCCGATCTCACGTCAGGAATCCGTTTCCGCCTCTGTCGATCTCGTTGGGACCGCAAGGGTAAGCCCTTCCTTCCCCTTAATTTGTTCTTACCAATTCTTCCTCTAAGGGAAGTTGTTTAGGTTTGAACACGTTGTTGTTTTTCCCAGATCTACATCGTTCTTGGGCATTTCTGGAAGTGTCGTTCACGTATACCAATCAGAGGAGATCGAGGTAGGTGGTCTAGTGTTTATTTCCCTCACCTGGCAAGGATGATAGGCAGATCTCTCCTCATGAGCATGTGAGAAATTCCAATTTTCCATGTAGTGCTGCAGGTCAGTTAGAGGCTGTAATTGTTGATCCTCCTCGGAAAGAGGTGGAAACCACGACTTTGCACCCACAAAAACTGCTGGAAATTCAGCAGACACCTTCTGACTTGAGTGGGTGTTTTAAAAACTGTGAAGCTACTGCTTCACCTGGATTTTCTGAAAAGGCTGTTTCTGCTTCTCTTTCTCTGGATCCATCAATCTATGAACCTGTTGTAGTGGCTGTTGAAGACTCAATCACTCCGGCTAATAAAGTGGTGGAAAACACCTCGGCCACTCCAGCGGGGAAGGTGAGTAACACCTTGAAAGAATCATCTCTTATCTATACACTGGATGTGCAGGAGACAGAACAAAAAACAGATAAACCAAGGAAAAGTCACCAAAAAGATGGAGATGATGAAGGTACTTGGCAACAAGTCAGAACTAGAAGTCAAAAAAGGGTAGGAAAGGAGGCCTTGAAGATGAAGGAGGAGGTGCAAGCTGACAGCTCGGATGAAGATGTAGAATCATTGCTACAGCAAGCCAAGGAGCTTGAAAGCCACTATACGAGAGGAAGAGGTTGAAGGCATATCAGTGCCAAAACATGGAACGAATGGAGAGAGAAAGAAAGATTAATTGCTGACAAGGTAAGGAAAAAGATTGGTTCACCGGGACAGGGAACTTGATGTATTATCCTACATGTTGACTTCGGTGTTCTCCTTTGATCTTCTTTTAATATAATATTTTGGGGCCTAGCCCCACCTTTGAAAAAAAAAGTGATATACGCCCATGAATGGGGTGATGTATGGCTGAGGCCTTGACGAATTATATACCTAGAATTTTATAGGTATTTGAATGTAATTATAACCTGATGTTTGGGATCATTGATAGGATCTAGGACCACCCCGGGGGTGCGATCCTCTGTTTATCCATTTGGCTAGGTTACCCAAGGGTATACCATAAATATAGCATACTTTAAATTTCCTTAAGAGGAATTGTATATAATTTATTGCTTATATGTTGGGCTTGGCCCTGTTACTTGTGCCTAAGGGCAGTGTTATATTTAGCCTGAGGGCAGTGTTTGTTTAGCCTGAGGGCAAGGTACTACTTAGCCTGAGGGTAATGTTCCGTTTCGCCCGTGGGCTTCATTTCTTATGTCTGAGGACAATACTTCCATGCTTGAGGGAAATCGCCTAAGGGAAAGGCCTGAGGGAAAGATACTATATCGCCTGAGGGTAAGATACTATTTTTCCTGAGGGAAAGGCCTGAGGGCAAGATTCTTTTTCACCTGAGGGCAAGGCCTGAGGGAAAGGTTCTAAATGGCCTGAGGGAAAGTTTCTGTTTAGCCTGAGGGCAAGGTACATTTTAAATATAATTAAATTATATTGAATTGATAAGTAATAATTTAAAAGGCAATAAAACTGGTAGTAATAGTTACTTTTGAGTACTTACTAGTTTACTACATTTACTTTTGCACACTATTGTTGCACATTTTCACTGACAGTTAGGTACGGGCCTTTGGTGGTGGCCTAATGTGATTTATTTCTCAAACCCTGTCTGGGTCATGTCTTCAGCCCAAAAAGATTGTATTGCTGTAGGTGTTGATAGGGGAAAGAGTCCCTATACAGGTACTTGATTGTTTCTGAGGAGTAGGAGAGCATGGGACTGAGCTTAGGCTTGCGATGCTACTGACTGTTTTGTGTTGTTCCACTGTACTTGTACTTTTGTTGTCTTGTATTGTATTTCTGTGCAACTTTTTTTGGATGCTTTCATAGAATATTGACATGCTGCATCATTATATATATAACTGCTGGTTCTCTTTTACTTCAGTTGTCCATTTCAGTTAAATATTCATTACCTATTTTGTTTTTGTATGTTATTTAGCTTTTCCACTGTGCTACACTTTAAAAAATGAGGGAATAATTTCCACACTATCAGACCTGGTCCCTCAATACTAGTCGGCATCCTCTGGAATTTGGGGAAATGTTCTTGAGGTCATGTGACCAACCGGGTTCAGGGCACCCGTGGTGTGGCGCCTGGATCCAGGACATTACAAAGTGGTATCAGAGGAGGTTCTTTTCTATGAATTACTATTTGGATCCTTAGTCAGGGATAGGATGAATATGGTAGTTGGTAATAAGCTGTGCCCGGGAGTATCTAAACCGTGTATAGGGAAAATCCAGTCTACCTCGTGTATTGAAATCTTACGGATTTTGTACTTTTATAGTTGATTTGATTTTCACCGTTGGGTGATGCACTTGTGATTATGTTGTTTATATGTTATATATGAGTTCTATGTAGTTGCAACCTGATGAGATGAGGGTATTACATCTCATGAATCATTTAGAAACATGCTATAAATCACTTACCAAGCATAGTTTCCATGCCATGTAGGTGCATTAGAAATTTCATGTTGTTGTGATAGATGTTGTATTAGAAAAGCATGCTGTTGTGGTAGCTGTTTTGATAAACTGCCTGCTATTAATAGGGCATTGTTATGTAAGGTTAGTAGAATGAATGCCAAACTTTGGATCTTGAGGAGTATGGGACCTCAATGACCAGAATTTGGTAGATCATTGACTGTTTACTTTATTTATAACACATAAAGATTCCAAACTTTGATTCGCAGGGAGTATGGGCCCTCACGGATCAGAATTTGGAACTTAGGTGTTTGTTTTAGTGTGTTCTGGGATCCAGAGTAGTTTCGGAGGCTTACTGTCCGGAAAACCCAGGATACACGCCATGTAGGTCTATGATTACACATTGTTTAATATTCTGTTCAGGAAGAAAAAGAGTTTTTTTGTACACGCCGTGTACCATAAGTACACGCCGTGTAGGTCTATGATTACATGCCATTTAATCTTATGTTCGGGAAGAAAAAGAGTTTTTTTGTACACTCCGTGTACCCTAAGTACACGCCGTGTAGTCTCTTCTCGTGTCATAGGCCATGTGGGCAGGGACACAAGGTAGGGATTGGCTTGGGGAAACACGCCGTGTACCGGTTGTACACGCCGTGTAGTGTTGACCCAGAGATTGCCCATGTAACTAACAACATGGATAGGGGAAATTTTTGTTTGAACACGCTGTGTCAATGTTTTACACGCCGTTTAGTCTGACCTAGGTACCCATCCATGTCACAAACAACACGGGTTGGTGTTACCCTACCTAGTACACGCCGTGTTCCCAAGGGACACGCCGTGTAGTCTTGACCGATATGAGACCGTGTGGACTTGGCCGTGTGGCTTGGGAAATGGGGTGGTGTACCCACCATGTTCGGGTGTAACATGCAGTGTAGTGTCAGACGAGTAGTCATCCATGTCACAAATGACATGAGAAGTTGGAAATTAAACCATACACGCCGTGTAGATGTTATACACACTGTGTAGTCTTGTTCAGAAGAGAGACACGTGCCTTAGCCGTGTAGAAGGACCCGGGTAGGGAAAGAGGATTAAAGTACATTCCGTATAGTCTAAGGAAATGTTGTGTGTTCGGGGTGCTACACAACCAGTTTTAACTGGAGTACATGCCCATGTGAATGTATTGTGAGAACATGCCGTGTAGTTTATATACACGCCCTATAGTCAAGTTTTGAAAATCTTGAATGCTTTCTTTCTCCTGTTCCCATCTTGGTCTCCTTTTTTTTAGTATTTTATAAACTTAAATATGAGGCGTGTTTTGACCTTGTAGAGTCATGCCGCCGAGACAACCACCGGTTGTTCTCCAAGAGAGCAACAACGATTATACTCCAGAAACAGTAGGCCATGGGCTACCGATGGATCCTCCAACAGAGCCAGATGCGGCGCCAGCTGTTATACTAGGCACAGGCGCTGAAGCGCAGTTCTGTGAAGGCTTCATGCGGTTCATGCAGACCTTCCAGGGAGCACCTCCGGCTACCACATCTATGGAAGATCTGACATGTATCTTCCACCAGCAGCATCTGCCTACGTTTTCAGGGGATGACAAACCAAAGGTTGCAGAGTCGTGGTTGGGGTCTATGCAGACTATTTTCGAGCATCTTGAGATGCCTTCTGAGCAGAGGGTCAATCTCATGACTTATATGCTGCGTGATTTTGACAAGAGGTGGTGGGATGTTACCACCCAATCTGTGCATCACTGCGACATGGCGTGGGAGTATTTTCAGGCATCTTTTTATGACTTCTTTTTCCCATAGATGCTGAGGGCTGATCAAGCTCGATAGTTCATGAATCTGCAGCAGAGCGCTATGTCAGTGATGGATTATTCTGCTCTCTTCACCGAGCTTCAGTATTTTTCACCCATTCTGGTGGGTGATGAGACGTTGAGGGCCAGATGCTTTGAGGATGGTCTTTGATATGACATCCGAGCACTGGTGAATGTTTTCAGGTTGGCTACAGTGCATGCTATTGTGTACCAAACACTGATTACTGAGTGGAACCTATGGGAAGCTAGGGGTGTGGGCTAGGGTGGTTTAGCACCATTTTCTGGTACTATTTCTACTGATAAGAGGAAGAGACAGATGGACTTCTCTCACGGTGGTAGTACTATCCAGAAGAATACTTCAGGTGACCCGGTTATTTGATACCAGTGCGGTAGAGAGGGGCACAAGCGACCTCAGTGTCCCTGAGACCTAGTGGAGTGCCGAGCTTGCGGCAAGATGGGTCATCTACAGTGCTTTTGCAGGGTGTTTCTTCTAGTGGCTAGTGAGAAGGGTTTTGTGCAGACTCCACGTGTGGGAGCCGGACCAGCAGCTTCTTACCAGTTGGGAAACTGGAATACGTCAGGGCGTGTAGGAAGAGATGGTGGACGTGGTCATGGTAGCCAAACACCAGGATCTTAGAGGCATAAGGGAGGGAAAACTTAGGGTATCCAGGCTTTGTCGCAGGGCCGCAACCCTGGGCAGGCATATGTGGTGCAACAGACCCAACAGGAGAAGGATCCCGAGCCTTCTACTATCAGAGGTACTATTTTAGTAGCTTCTATTTTATCTTCAGTGCTTTTTGATATGGGTGCTACACATATATTTATATCTATGCCCATTGTGGAGAGCCTTGGGCTCTCTACTTCTTCTTATTCTGATGTTATGGAACTAGACACTTCGTTGGGGACTATAACGACTAGTGTGCGTTAGTGCAGGGAGTTCCCTCTAGAGGTTGGTGAGTGTCACTTTCTATGGTACCTATATGTCTTAGAGATGAAAACCTATGATTTCATTCTCGGGATGGACTGGTTGGTACCTTTTCAAGCCTTTGTCAATTTCTACCATCACAGGGTAAGTTTCACGTCACCAAAGGGAGGAGAGTTTCTATACAAGGCTGAATGGGATGTCCAGGAAAGTTGGGCTGGACCCAAGCATCATGGGCGAGGTGGAGTGACATCCCAAATTGTGAGCTTATATCTGGATGATAAGGGAACTTTTCAGAAGGATTTCCCTCTGGTAGTTGATCATTTCAGGGATGTCTTCCCGGATGACTTTTCAGGTCTACCTTCAGAGCGAGAGGTGGATTTCTCTATTGAGCTTGTACCAGGAGCAGAACCAGTGTTCATTCCTCCTTATAGTATGGCTACACCAAAGTTGAAGGAGCTCAAGAAGTAGTTGGAGGAGTTGAAGGAAAAGTGTTTCATCCGACCTAGTACTTCTCCTTGGGGTTTTCCTGTTCTGTTCGCTGAGAAGGTGGACGATACCCTCATACTCTGTGTGGACTATCGTAAACTGAACCAGCTGACGGTTAAGAACCGATATCCCTTACCAAGTATTGATGACCTTTTTGATCAAATTCGAGGAGCACGAGTGTTCTCGAAGATTTACTTGTGATCCAGATATCATAAGTTACACGTTAGACCATCAGACATACCGCTTATAGCTTTTCAGAGAAGATATGGTCTATATGAGTACTTGGTTATGCCGTTCGGACTCATGAACACGCTAGAAGTTTTCATGGCTCTGATGAATCATTTGTTCTACTCCTATCTAGATTCTTTTGTGGTAGTCTTCATGGAATATATCTTGGTGTAATCTCACACTCAACACGACCATGCTACCCATATTGAGATCGTATTGAGTACACTGAGAGAGCATCGTCTATATGCTAAGCTCTCAAAGTTCCACTTTTGGATGGACTAGATACACTTCTGGGGTCATATTATCTTAGAGGTAGGAGTTGCAGTAGACCCAGAGAAAGTAAGATCAATAATTTACTTGGATTATCCTAAGAACGTGTTTGAGATACGAAGTTTCTTAGGGATGGATGGTTACTACAGGCACTTTATACAGGACTTCTTATGCTTAGTAGCACCATTGATGGGTTTGACTGAGAAGGGTGTGAAGTTCATTTAGATAGAAGCTTGTGAGATAGCCTTTTAGGAGATGAAGGGAAGGTTGACATCAACACCAATCCTGATACTTCCAGAGAAAGGGAAGAGCTATACAGTCTACTGTGATGCATCAGGTATTGGTCTGGGAGCAGTGTTGATGCAGGGCGATCGAGTTGTTTTGTACGGGTCTCGGCAGTTGAGGCCACATGAGAGGAATTACCCGACGCATGATCTCGAGTTGGTTGCAGTTGTTCATGCATTGTTCTATTGGAGACATTATCTCTTGGGAGAGAATTTTGTGGTTTTCACTGACCACAAAAGTCTCAAGTACATCTTTACCCAGCATGACCTGAATTTTAGAAAGTGAAGGTGGGTTGAATACCTTCAGTCCTTCGACTTTGAGCTTTCCTATACACCTAGTAAGGGTAACGCAGTTGCTGATGCACTGAGCAGGAAAACTCAGATACAGGCAGTGCAAGAGGCCAGTGGTGAGTGACAACTTATGGATTTGTTCTCTGAGATGAATTTAGAGATGCACGATAGTCAGAAGAAAACCTATCTTTATTCCTTAGCTGTGACTTATACCCTCTTGGATAGAGTGAGAATGAGACAACTATCTGATTCAGAAGGCCTAGTTCTACGAGATTCAATGGCAAGTGAGGACCCTCCTCCTAGTTGGGAGATAGGTGATGATGATGTACTGTGTTTCCATGGATGAGTGTGGGTTCCAGGGGACATCTGCAAGGATTTGATATGGGATGTTCATGCTTCATCTTGGGCATTTAATCCTGGGGTTATCAAAATGTACCATTACTTGAGACGTCAGTATTAGTGGCTGGGTATGAAAAGAGAAGTAGCTGGTTTTGTTACAAGATGTTCTACCTTCCAGCAGGTGAAGGTGGATCATCAGAGGCCAGCTGGACTGTTACAATAGTTACCCATTCAATAATGGAAATGGGATGATGTCGCGATGGATTTCGTGATCGGTTTACCGAGGTCACCTCGAGGCAATGATGCTGTGTGGGTTGTTGTGGACAGACTCACAAAGGTAGCTCACTTTTTTCCGATCAAGGATACCTTCAGTGTTGACAATCTCAAAATTTTGTATATCCGAGAGGTCATACGTCTTTATGGGGTCCCTCATTCTATCGTTTCAGATCAGGACACACATTTTATGTCTCGTTTCTTGAAGAGTTTTCAGAGGGTACTGGGTACACAGGTGCTTCTGAGCACAACTTACCACCCTCAGACCGATGGGTAGTCAGAGCGTACGATACAGGTGCTTGAGGACAAGCTACGTGCATGCGTCCTAGACTTTGGGGGATCTTGGGAGAAGCATATACCCCTGGTCAAGTTTTCCTATAATAATAGTTTTCAGGAAACTATTGAGATGACACCATACGAGGTTTTATATGGTAGGACATGCTGATCACCCCTGTGATGGTTGGAGATAGGTGAGGCAGCTTTACTGGGACCACATCTCGTGCAGGAGACATCAGAGCAGGTCCAGTTGATACAGAAGATGATGGATACTACACAATCTCATCATAAATCTTATGCTGATCGCCACAGATGACCCTTGGAGTTCGTGGTCGGGGATCCGGTTTTCTTACGTGTGTTGCCAAGGTTGGGACATAGGTGGATCAGAAGACAGGGTAAACTTTCACCAAGGTATGTGGGGACTTTTGAGATTCTGGAGAGAGTCGTACCAGTTGCCTATCGGTTTCTATTACCACAGAGGTACTGAGACATGCCCGACATCTTCCATGTATCTCAGCTGCACCGTTATCATTCAGACCTGTCTCACATATTTCAGCTCGAGGAGGTTGAGCTACAGGTCGATGCGTCCTTTGAGGAGAATCCAATTCGTATCATTGATAAGAGCACGAAAGTTCTCCAAGGCTGGTTAGTTCCTCTCGTACGGGTGCTATGGCAGCATGGCTGGGTGCAAGACGAAACCTAGGAGTGGGAGACCGTCGTACGTGCTCAGTGGCTAGAGTTGTTCAGATCTTTATCTTCGCCACCCTTAGAAGGGAAATTAAGGGATGAATTTCTTTAAGGGGGAAGTTTGTAAGAACCTGGTTCTTCTTATTGAGTTACGAGTTTCTTCTTTTCCTTTTTAATTAAGTGTTTTTGAGAAAATAAGGAAAATGGGGGAAAATCCCAATTTTTGGAAGTAAACGTCATGTACTTTGGCCGTTTGGGATGGGTACACAGGGCGTGTAGGCCTTCCGGCAATGAAGGGTGTAAAAACTGACTACACGCTGTGTATAGGGTATTTACACACTGTGTATTCCGTCGGCAGGTGAACAGTAAGGTGGTGGAGACGGCCGCCAGTGGAGCGATAGTACATGCTGTGTAATCAGAAATACACACCGTGTACTCATGTCAAAGGATGAATAGTGCCGCGCTGGGGAGAAGCTGCTAGAGGAACAATTTAAAAAATGGAAATTACACACTGTTTACTTGAGAGTACATGCCGTGTATTTTGTTTTTTTCGCTTAAAATGGGCAGTATCCTCCTCTGTTCACATAGGAAGCTTAGAACGCTAGAGGAGCTCCAGAGGATGGCTGAAGCTTTGAAGATCTCCCGCTCGCACGTTGGGAATCCGTTTCTGACTCTGTCGATCTTGTTGGGACCACACGGGTAAGCCCTTCCTTCCCCTTACGCTGTTATTACCAATTCTTCCTCTAGGGGAAGTTATTTATATTTGAATGGGTTGTTGTTTTTCCCAGATCTACATTGTTCTTGGGTGTTTCTAGAAGCGTCGTTCACGTATACCGATCAGAGGCGATCAAGGTAGGTGGTCTAGTGTTTATTTCTAACTACTGTGGTGATTTTGTGTACCGTTGTGATATGCGCCCATGAATGGGGTGATGTATGACTGAGGCCTTGAAGAATTGTATACCTAGAATTGTATATGTATTTGAATGTAATTATAACCCGATGTTTGGGATCATTGCTTGGATCCAGGACCACCCTGGGGGTGCGATCCTCTGTTTAGCCATTTGGCCAGGTTACCCGAGGGTATACCATAAATATAGCATGATTTAAATTTCCTTGAGAGGAATTTTATATAATTTCTTGATTATATGTTGGGCTCGGCCTTGTTACTTGCGCCTGAGGGCAGTGTTCTATTTAGCCTAAGGGCAGTGTTTGTTTAGCCTGAGGGCAAGGTACTGCTTAGCCTGGGGAAATGTTTTGTTTCACCTGAGGGCTTTGTTTCTTATGTCTGAGGACAATACTTCCGTGCCTGAGGGAAATCTCCTGAGGGAAAGGCCTGAGGGAAAGATACTATATTTATTGAGGGTAGGGATTGAGGGCAAGATACTATTTCTCCTGAGGGGAAGGCCTGAGGGAAAGATTCTTTTTCACCTGAGGGCAAGGTTCTAAATGGACCAAGGGAAAGTTTCTGTTTAACCTGAGGGAAAGGTACATTTTAAATTTAATTCAATTATATGAAATTGATAAGTAATAATTCAAAAGGTAATGAAACTGGTAGTATTAGTTAATTTTGAGTACTTAATAGTTTACTGCATTTACTTTTGCACACTATTGTTGAACATTTTCACTGACAGTTGGGCATGGGCCTTTGGTGGTTGCATACTGGGATTTATTTCTCACACCCTGTTTGGGTCATTTCTTTGGCCCAAAAAAATTGTATTACTGTAGGTGTCGATAGGGGAAAGAGTCCCTATATAGGTACTTGATTTTTACTAAGGAGTAGGAGAGCATGGAACTGAGCTTAGGCTTGCGATGCTGCTGAATGTTCTGTGTTGTTCTGCTGTACTTGTACTTTTGTTGTATTGTATTGTATTTCAGTGTAACTTGTTTTAGCTTATTTCATAGAATAGTGACATGATGCATCATTATATATATAACTGCTGGTTCTCTTTTACTTTAGTAGTCCATTTCAGTTAAATATTGTTTACCGCTTTCGTTTTTGTATGTTATTTAGCTTTTCCGCTGCGCTACACTTTGACAAATGAGGGCATAGTTTCCCCACTATCAAACCTGCGCCCTTGCTGCTAGTCAGTAGCCTCTGGCATTTGGGGAAATGCGCTTGAGGTCATATGACCAACCGAGTTCGGGGCACCCATGGTGTGGTGCTCGGATCCAGGACGTTACATGGAATAATGGATCATGATATAAATACAATGAAACTTGAGATAAAAAATCTATACCACCAACCTTAGGTTCGTAATGATCTCCTCATCTAGTGTTGGACCTTGAATTGATATAGAACTGGAGATATTAAAATAATTGTCAAATGACTTGAAAATGGTTCAAATGTGGTTGCAAAAAAAATAGTGCAAGAGGTAGGAAGTAAAAATAAAAATAGATAGAAGAGGATTTTAGAGATTACCAAGATGGATCCAACACACTTGATAATAAAAGAATAAATATTGTATGAGGGAGATATCAAAATCCCTAAGAGGAGGAGGAAGAAGAGCTTTGAGCATGAGGGATGAACACTGGAGGATGAAGAAAAGGAAAAGAGGGTTTAAAATAATTCTAGGGGAAAAAGTGTAAAATAACCCTTAAAAATTGGCTCATACGGTTTGCTTCATGGTTGGATAAATCTTCTACCAACCGTGCACCCAACACTTCCCAAGTAACCCACTCACAAGGGCTAGGCTCATAGTTTGACTAACTATGCACAAGCCACATGAAATGTATCTATCAAGTATGTCTAAAATTTTTCATGGGTGTGTGTCCTATATTTCATGTTTGTATACAAACCATGAAGCCTCTTACTGTATATTGGGTTCCCACACGGTTTAGTCACACATTTAGCACTAATCATGCTCTAACCATTCTTATTAGTCTGGGTCCTCAAATTAGGGATCTCTGAGCTCCAAACAAGACTTAGACTATCATGAAATACTCCTTATCCTTTAGATAAAATTTTTAACATAATACCATTGGTTTTTAATAGAAACATAAAATTCCATACCTCTATGAAAAACTAGGATGTTACAATAGGATACTTGGTCATTGTAATATATTTACTTTATCAAAATTATCTAAGAAGAAATTAATTTATGGTTTTCTAGTCTTATATATGATGAGAAAGGAATTTGTGATGAATTCCAAATATGCAATCAACATAAGTAATATTTCAAATCAATTTACAAGGTTTTTACAACTAAACCATTAGAACTTATCCACATGGATTTGTTTGGAACCTCAAGAGTAGCAAGCTTGGATGGAATATTCTTTATCTTTGTGTTAGTTGATTATTTTTCCAAGATTTACTTGGGTTTACTTTTTGAAGCTTAAAAATGAATCCTTTTCAGGTTTTATGTGTTTTTGTAAGTGTGTTCAAAATGAAAAATATTTAAAAATTATTTTATTGAGAAGTGATCATGGAGGATAATTTGATAATTAAGAATTTAATTATCTTTGCTCAAATATGGGTATTAAACAAACTTTATTTGTTCTAAGAACACCTCAAAATAATGGAATTATAGAAATAAGAAATTAAACTATTCAATGAATAACTAGAACTGTATTGAATAAATATAGTTTACTTACCTATTATTGGGTATAATATGATAATAAAACTTTACAAATTATGAATAGAGTTTTAATAAGATCTATTCTTGAAAAGAAACTGTATGAGTTATGGAATAATAGAAAACCTAAAGTTAGATACTTTTAGGTCTTTGAATGTAAGGTGTTTATCTTGAATACTAAGGAAACCCTTGATAACTTTGATCCAAAGGCTGATAAAGGAATATTTCTTGGGTATTCTTCTACATCTAATGTTTATAGAGTGTTTAATAAAAAATAAATGATAGTTGAAGAATTTATCCATGTGATGTTTGATGAAAGTGATCCATTTGATCACAACCGAATTTAAATAGATAAATATATCCATTCTCTAGATAAATTTAGGCCTTTATCTTCGAATTATGAGTTTTAAAGTTAATTAGAACATGATCATGAATAGTCTAGTAATGAATAATGTGAAATTGAGGAACCAAAAATTGTTTTACCTAGAAAAACTATAAATTTAAAGGAATATTCTTTAGATATTGTTATAGGAGATTTATAATAAATAGTTTGGACTAGGAGTAATGTTTGAAACCTAGTCAAGTTATCTACATTTATATCCTAGTTTGAATTTAATTCTATATAAGAATACTTATATGATGAGTGTTGGATATTGGCTATGTGGCAAGAGATAAATCAATTTAAGAGAAAAAAAGTTTGGGAATTACTTAATAAACCATAGTACTATCATATAATTGTAACTAAATGAGTTTTTAGGAATAAGAAATATGATTAAGGTGTAATTACTATAAATGAGACTAGGCTAGTTTCTAAGGGTTACAATCAGGAGGAATGAATATACTATGTGGAAACCTTTGACCCTATTTCTAGGAATAAAGCATTAAGATCATTTTAGTCCATGAAACCTATATGAATTTTAAATTATACCAGATGAATGTAAAATCAACCTTTCAAATTTTTTGTTTAATATAGAAATTTTATGTTTAACAACCCCTGGTATTGAAAGTGCTCAAATTCTAAATTATATTTTCAAACTCAATAAAGATCTATATGGTCTTAAACAAGAACTAAGGGATTAGTATGAGAGGTTGAGTTATTTTATTTTAGAAAATAGTTTTTCTATATGTTTGATAGATCCTACTATATTTAATAAATTTAATCTTATAATATTATATTATTTTAAATTTTTATAGATGATGTTATTTTTGGTTCAACTATTCAAAATATTTGTAATGATTTTTCAAAAATTATAAAAAAAGAGTTTAAAATGATTATAATGAGAGAATTAAATTTCTTTCTTAGATTTCAAATATATTAAAAGACTTTTGGAAATGTTTTAAATAAAAGTAAATAAATTGTTGATTTATTGAAAAAGTTTGGTATAAAAGTAATTATACATATACAACTATCATGTGTATTAATGTAAAACTTGATTTGGATGAATATAGAAGACTAGTTGACAAGAAGTTTTATACAAGTATGATTGGTGATGTATTATATCTTACTTATAGAATACCAAATATAATGTTCTCAGTTTTCCTTTATGCAATATTTCAATCAAATACAAAAGAGTCTCATTTAATTATTATTAAATGGATTTAGATATATTTAAAAGGAATTTTTTATCTATCTTTACATTATCCAAAAACCTATGGTTTATATTTAATTTCATATTATAATGCTAATTTTAGAGGCTACATATTAGATAGAAAAATCATATTAGGAACTTTCCACTTTTTAGGGAAATCCCTAGTTTCATGGTCTAGTAAGAAGAAACATTTAGTTTCATTTTCAACTAATAAAGTAGAATATATATCTACTGGTAGTTGTTGTGCACAAGCGTTGTAGATGAAAAAAAAATTCTAGAATTTGAACATAATTTTGATCATGTTTATATTTAATGTAATAAAACTAATGCTATAAATATTTCAAAAAACCTAGTGAGTCATTTTATGACTAAGAATTATGATATCTAGCATCAATTTCTAAGTGATCATGTTTAAAAAAGGGATGTTTATTTATAATTCACTGAAATTTAATACCAGCTTGCTATTATTTTTTCAAAACCACATCACACTATTACTTTTTTATTTTTTAAGGGGGTGTTAGAATTATTTTATTTTAAGTAAATTTATTATAATTTGTTAATATATATTTAATTTAGTGGTTTGTTTTTATTCTAATGAATTTTTTTATAAAATTTTATTTACTCTATTTTTAATTTGTTTTATCATATTAGTTTTATATTTTATTTTATTTTCCAAAACAAAATTTTTATTTTAAAATATCTTAATGATCATAATGAATTATTGGATTGTGAAACCAAATCATCATAAAAAACTAGAAAATTTAATCATACTATCTCTCCTACATTCAAAAATTTTCCCTTTTGATATCTCTAACATTCAATCTCTTGAACCCTAGTTATTTACAATCCATAAACCTTTTATTGATTCTTATAATGGTGAAAATGAAGTGAATGCATAAGGCTAGTCCTAGTGGTGTGAAGAGGAAAATATCTTAAATTTCTAATTAGAAAGTGATACAAGGAATGACCATGGAATTCAAATAGATATTTGAAACAAATTTGATGATGAAGAAAACATTAAGCTTTCAAAGATTTTAATTCATCTTTAATGGAGTTAATTTTGAGTACATCTTCAATAGTAGGGTAAATTAATTTTATGAAAACACCCAGTATAGATTTTGTGAAAGATAAGACATCATATATTAAAAAGTAAATGAATTTTTTTTAATCTCACCAGTGGCAATAGATCAACTCTTTTAGTGTCCTCATGAAGGGAATTTCCATTTCAACCTTAGATCAGTTGGATATGGAGTTCATAAGTCTTAGGACATTACATCCTATAATTTTGGGAAATATCAATTCAAGATGATATCAGTAAAGGATCTTTAAGCTGAAAAAAATGCATTGGCCAAGTTTATTCTAAGAGCGGTAGTTTCAAGGATTATTGAATTTGAGAAAATACTTTTTTCAAACACGTATGTCATATTCCTCATACTGAGGGACATCAAGTGCTTTAGTTTACTATAGCTTTTCAAGAACCTTTTATTGACGAAGATAGTGGTGTTGTTCTTTATTCAAAGAACTCATAGAAGAGAGGTATTGTAACACCTTGAGTTTTTATGAATTATTATTATTTTCAATAAAATAAATTTTCTTGATAGCATTCATTATGCACAAAATAGAATTTAGCTTGCATTACATGTGACACTGATTTTTAACACACAAAAATATATTATTAATATTATTATTTAAATATGAACATTATAACCTAGTTGTTAAACTTAGAAATATGAATAGTAATAAATTTTTTAAAATATTAAGTATATTTTTTATATAAAGAAAACATTTTGATAAAAAATCCTAAAATTTTAGAGAATTGTTTATATGTTTTGAAAATAATATTTTTTAAAAAAATTATTTTTTATTAATTTATTAAACAAATAATATAAGTATTTTTTGAAAATTTTGGAAAATTTATTTGAAAAAATAAATTTAATTTTTTAAATCTATATGTCAAAATTATCTTATGTTTAACTTTTTATAATTTCCTAAAAAGATAAATATTTTGATGAATAATAAAAAATACCAGGTTTTATTAAGAATTTCCATTTATATTATAGCATTTAAAGACATAATTTTTTTTAATATGGTTTTAAAAGTAAAAATATTTCAATTATATATCTCTCAATGTAATTTATGTAATTTATGTCATTGGAATCAATTTCATTTTGAATTCTGATATTAAAACTTTCTCTACCTATGAAAAATTTCTCTTTGAAAACCCACTTTCTCATCGCATCTGTGGGTTTAATTTTAAATTAAATTATGCCACTTCTATGAATTGAATTTGAAAAAATAGATTAAACATTTAGAATAAGAATAATTTTTATTATATAATAATTTAAAATTAATTTTTTACCTTAATAAATAGTAAAAATAATAAAAATTATTTACTGTGGTTAAGGTAAAAATGTGTTTACCAGGGGTTAAACTAAAAATATAAGAGCTAAAAATGACTTAAAACCTATAAAAATCAATTTTATGGGCATATTTAGACATTACCTCTTCTATGTTATTAAATTGACCATTTTATAGACTTTTGGAATGTGAAATATGTGGGCACACCTTTATCTTTTTAAAAATTACAAGTGTGCCACTCACCTCACTTATAAAATCCCAACCCTCTTATATCCTCTTCATAATTAAAAGAATAATTGTATCATCCAATACTTACCCAAATAAATTCATTAATTCCATACACACATATTATAAGCCTTATTTTCATCATAAATACAACTGATGAATTCTTTTGGTGAAAACCAAAAGAAGTTTTCCGAATAATTGGTAATGTCAGTAACTGAGCATTTTATTTTATTTCATCATAAAACACCTTTAATTATTATTTATCCATGATTATATAATAAAATAATTACATTCCATATACTTATATTTTATTATGTTAATTTTAAAACCTAAATCCTTATCCACTTTCATGAAAATAGTGTATGAAATCATCATTCGTGTGTACGACAGACTACCGCCCCACAAACTGATGTTATTAGTTTTCAATCACCACCTCCCATGGATAGATATGACGATAGAATAAATGTTTATATATGATATTTATAATATTATAATACTTATTAAATTATCATATCTCATATATATTCTTACTTTAAATTTTGTGGGAATACGATAACGTCGCTCACGTGTATGGCGGTCTGCCGCCTCGTGAAGTGATGTGATTAGTTTATGTTTTAAATGGATGGTAATAAGGATGGATTTATTGAAAATATGTGATATATATGATATAAAAGAAATTTTTTAATGTAAATATATTATTTATACTTCTTTTATTTCATCCATTGAGAAAATGTAAACAACGTTCATTCATACGTACTACCTACTGTCTCCATGAATGATGTATTTAATTTTCTATCTATAATTTTAATGTCTTACTATAAATACATATATAAAATATATATATTAAATTTATATCATGTTTATCATTGTATATATGAAAAATCCATGATCAAAGTAATAGTATCAAAAATAAAATATTAAAACCTATATGAAAAACAAAGCGGTTATTACCTGAAATGTGATTTTTAATAAGTAATTGTTAATAAAAGGGTAATAAAAAGTCATAATTAAATAATATATGGAATGATATATATAAATATTAATATAAAATAATAAACTTATTTTATTATATAGGAGGTTTGAACATGTATAAAGGAAGTTCAGAATTAAGGTAAGGTATTTTCATCTCACTTTAATTTTTTGTGAGACACATGCCATATTCACCATGTGTTTCCTTTATTTAGTGTATATAATAACCATGAATTTATTTTATTATTATTATCATGAAAATTATTAGGATTTTCATATCCATTTAAGGATATTTCTTTCATGGGGATTACGATTCAATGTTACTAGAGTGGTTATGGTTTTATGATACAATCTCATCATTTATCATGATTGTTTATGAATATATTTCCAATGATGAAATATTATGATTCATCTATCAAGAAACACAAGAATTTTATTATCCTATTTTTATTTCATGAGAATACATTTTCCCTTTATTTTCCTCTCTTTATGAACTCAATAGGTCAAAATAATGGTTTTAAGAAAAATCATCTTTATTTCTCTTTTTTGGTCGAAATTCCCTTGTTCTTCAAAACCCATGTTTTCCAAAAATATTTTTAAAAAATGTTTTTAAAATTATATAAATGATTTATAAAAAAAAATTTTACCCATTTTTTAATTTTTAATTTTTTTAAAGGAATATTCACATAGTTTTCCAAAAAAATGTTTGTTTTCCTTTTACTGAAGATGTGAAAGGAATATTTGTTTTAACATATACGACATGAATGAAATTTCCCAATGTCAAAAACGTTATTTTATTTGAAGTTTAATTTATATTTTTTCATTTTTTTAAAATAAAAATATTTATTTAATATTTTATGTATTTATAGTTTTAAAAAGGTTATTTTCAAAGAAATTATATTTTCTTCAAGAAATGTTTCAAGTGATTTTTCTATCAAAAAAATTTTACATATAAGATGGAATCCTTTGATGTTACATAATCTTTATTATGGATATGATAAAATGATACCATATTTATTCTTTCTTTGGATGGTTTATGATTATGATGAAGATATGTTTATTAAACCCATTTCTTTTCCATAGGTTATATTATGATGAAATGTATATGAAACCCATTTCTTTTCCATGGGTCATGATATGATATAATGCTTATAAAAACCATTTATTTTCATGGGTTATGATATGATGAATGTTTTATGATCTTTTAGTACACAAATGTATAGATTATGTGATGGGTGGGACCTATATTTATCTCCAGTGCATTAGGTAAATATATATTAATCATTAGTAAATATGATATGCTTGAACCTAATTACATGTTCACAATGTTATAAATGAACTCGATTACATGATCATAGTGTTATATAAAGACTGGTATTTTATGTCCATTAGGTTATGTGTGGACCTAGATATATGTCCATAAGTTTATGTAAGGGACTGATTTTATGTCCTTAACTTAATGAGTGAACTTTTTTCTAATTATACATGTTTATAATGTTATAATCTTATGTTAATTCCACAAATATATGCCTTATAAAAATGTTATTTTCTCATGGTTCATGTTATTTTATTCCATTATGATTCATATATTATTAATTACCATGATTTATTCCATGACTCAATTTTATGATCTATGATATGAAAATTATTATTTTCAAATGTTATTATCATGTTTTCATACCCTTATGCCCATGATATGTTGATATATACCTTTTTTACCCTTACTAAGAATCTGATTTCACCATTTATTATGTTTCCTTTACTCAGGTTATGATGAAAGGTATTATGTATAATATTTATAATAAGGGTTCTAGTTGTGAATAACATAGTGGGAGATGATATGGCACACTAATGGACTAGTTATTTACATCTCCAAAATTCAAAAAGCACTAGATATAAAAGATTCTAGTATGGATCATTATATAATGTAGTGAATATTAATTTATTAAGATGTAATATCTCTGTATGATAATTTTGGGTCTCTACAGTTGGTATCAGAGACAAGTTTAGTTAACATTTAGAAACCATGATAAAAAAACATTAGTGATTTCCCTAGTTATATTTATAAGGATATTTCAAGGGATATGTCAAAGGATAAGTCTAAGGATGAGTCATAATCTAGGAAAATGTCTTGGAATTTTGGTAAAGGATAGATTGAGTGGTTTATATAAAATTACATCCTTGTATAAATACTAAAAGTGGTAGTGGATCTAGTATATAGGTATATAGGGGTAATAAATCCTAAAAGGGTGTATTAATTTGGACTCGATCATCACATGGTGCACAACAATGGGCCTTGCTAGACACCTGGTTTGACACTCTTATAGGATATTATTTGGATATTCACAAACTCTTTATAAACCTTATTGGAGGATTAAATAGATGATGACTATGAATGACCTAGGATAAACCTAAGGTTTCATAGATTAAAAATAATTTGGCATGATGTATACATCTTATAAGTGATTTTTCATGATTATGTGGTTTCCCACTATGATTATTATCCCTTACACTATGTTTTTTTTATTTTAGTCAATAGATGGAACTCAAAGGAACTATTTTAATGTTGATTATGATGGAAAATGAAAGGATTGTACTCAAGAGTATCCAAATGTAATGAGATATAAAATTAAAAACTAATTTATATGATCACACAACCTTCCCAATACATGAATCATGTTGAACTTCTAAATGAGAAAAGTCTAGAATAACATTATATGGAGTCCTTGAAGAAATTTCTACTTTCTTTCAGTGGTTATGCTGACCCTATACCTTTTGAGAAATGGATTATCACTAATAAAAATTATATATTATGTTATTTAGTGTTTGAAACATGAAAAATTCATTTTGGATGTTAATCATTTAAAATAATAATAGAATCAATGGTGGAACCTCATCAACAATACAAAGGAACGTGATGAAATTGACTCCATAGAGTGGGATGGGTTTGAGAGATTATTATTCAATAAGCACTTTACTCATATTTTTTACATGAAAATGGATAAGTTATTTATTGATTTAAATAATAATTATGATAAATTTGTCTATACCTATGAGGAAAATTTTACAAGACATGCGAGTTACACTTATGGTATTATCATCCAACATAAAAGTAATGTTTATCAATTCTTCAGTAGCTTGAAACCAAGTTTACAAAGGTTTTTGGACTTAAGGGACTTTAATAGTTATGAGAAATTTTTTATTTTTTATATCATGGTGGAAATGGATATTGGAGTTACCCATTAATATCATGGTTTTGAAAAGAAAAGGAAGATGATGTTCCATGGAATTTCCAATGAAATGTCACATGGAAGGAAGAAAAAGTTTCAAACTCTCATTAGAAAAAAATGTGGGAAGGATAATTAAGGTGAGTACTTGAAAGGAAAAATAATGTGTTTCAAGTGTGGTAATACTATCCATTTATAAAAAGAATATAGAAGTGGTGTCATGAATCCAGTCAATGAAATGAATGGAGAGAGAGATCAACAAAATTCACCACTCACACTCCATTGTTTTAAATGCAAGGAGTATGGGAATTATTATATCCAATTATCAAATATGAAGGTTATTTATGGTGACAAATTCTAGTAACCTTTTAAGTCAAGAGAAAAATGGAAATATCATATGATAATTATTTTTTATGAGGGGTGAGATAACGATGTAGTGAAATGTACACTTACCATCCACTATATAACTACTAATGTCTTATTTGAATCTGGATCTGCCCATTATTTCACATCTAAAGAGTTTTATAAGGGTATAAAGATTCCACACAAACAATTAGATGTACAATTAGTAGTGAAAACTACTGTGGTGCGTTGATCACATCCCAAGTATATGACTCCTCTCTGGTTGAAGCTTGTGAGAATGTGATTCCTAAAAATCTTATTATTCTCCATCTGGTTGAATTTGATGCTATATTAGGAATATATTTCCTTTATCTACATAAATCCCACATTAATTTATGTTTAAGGGAAGTCACATTTGATATTCCAGACCACCCTATGATAGTCTATCATCATGATGATAAATAATAACTTTCAATAGAAATCACATTCATTGTACGAGCTTTGATTCCTATTCAAAAGGAGAGTTTATCTTAGATGGTTGGGGAGAAACTCAACATCGATGATATGCCTATTTTGTAGAGATTTTTTGATGTATTTATGAAAGATATTCCTAGTCTTCCACCAAATCATGAATTTTTGTTTTCAATAGAACTCATACCAGGTACCATAACAATTTCAAAGACTCCATATAAAATGATTCCAATTGAGTTACAAGAATTGAATAAAAAGTTTTAAGTGAACCTTGAAATGGGATTTGTTTTAAAAAGTGTATCACCTTGGGGTGAACCAATTATTTAAAAAAAAAATATAGATCGATGTGACATTGAATTGATTTTTAGGATCTAAAAAAGATCATGATCTAGAACAAGTATCTGCAACCATGTATTGATGAACTATTTGATCAACTGTGTGGGGATCAATACTTTTCAAATATTAAAATTCATTATGGATATCATAAATTGAGGTTAAAGAAGAAGTATATACCCAATATATCATTCTATACAAGGTATGTACACTATGAATATATATTGATGCCATTCGGTCTTACTAATTCTCCTACTATATTTATGGATATAATGAATAGAGTCTTTAGAGAATACCTTGATCATATTGTGTTAGTATTTTTAGTTGATATTATTATCTATTAAAAGACAAATTAATATCATTAATATCACTTGATAATTGTATTAAAGACCCCAAGGTAGGATAAAATATATTAAAAATTTACAAAGTGTGAATTTTAGCTGAAAAAAGGTTTCATTTTTGGGTAATATAATCTCAAGAGAGGGTATATATGTAGATTCATCAAAGATGGAGGATATTGAATGTTGAAATAGACTAACCATGGTGACTATTATTCATTTTTTTCTTGGTTTAACTAGATATTATATATAGTTTGTGGATAATTTTGTAAAACTATCTAATACACTCACCAAATTAACTTGAATGGGATCCAAGTTTCTATAGACAAATGAATGTGAGGAAAATTTCAAGGAACTTAAGAGAAGATTAGTCAATGCACCTATGCATACCTTAACTTGTGGTGTAAAAGTTTTTGTAATCTATAACGATGAATAAAAGAAGGGATTGTGATACATTCTTAAGAAAAATGACCTGGTTATATCTTATACCTTACAAAAATTAAAGGTTAATAAGAAAAATTACCTAAGTCATGATTTGGAGTTAGCTGTGGTAAAATTTTCACTAAATATATGGAGGAATTATATTTATAGAGAAAATTTTGATATATATATACTAATAAAATGGTAAAAAGTATATATTCACATAGAAGGATTTGAATATGTTCTAGAGAATATGTTTAGAGATGATTAAAGATTATGATTGCTCAATACATTACTACCCTGGGAAAGCAAACATGGTGGCTGATGCTTAGAGTTAAAAGTATTAGGCTAGATTATCTATGATGAGGATAAATAAGATCAAATATTTATAGATTTACAATGGATGGATTTGGAAATCCTAGAGGAAGGGGAGAAATATTATCTTTCTAAATTGAATATTAAACCATATATCTAAGTAAAGATTAAAGAGGTATAGAAGGAAGATGTAGAATAAAAAAAGAAGGTAAGAAATTTTCCTGAGTTTAACCTTGATCATGATGTAATAATAAGGTTTAGTAATAGTGTATGTGTTCCATCCATACCATATTTGAAGAAGGAGTTTTTAGAGGAATCTCATAGCTCTTCATTCTCTATCTATCTTAGAATTATAAAGATGTATAGAGATTTGAAAGAGTATTTACAGTAGGATGACATGAATAGGGATATTAAAAAGTTTGTTTCTCAGAAATTGGTATTTTAGTAAGTTAAGGATAAAAGACAAAATTCTAAGGGAATGTTACATCCATTTCCCATACCAGAATGCAAATAGAAAAAATCACTATGAATTTTTTCTTTAGACTCCCCAAAATATCTAAAGGGAATAATTCTATATGGGTTGTAGTCGATCGATTTAAAAAGTCATCACACTTCATCACTTTTAGAGAATATTTTTTTGGACTATATTTCTATGAAATACATTAAGGAATTGAAAAAGATATATGGAGTAACACATTCCATTGTGTTTGATCAGGATCTAAGAATTACCACAAAATTCTAGTGAAGCCTTCAACAAGATCTTGATAAAGATTTGAGTTTCAACATTTTGTATTGATAGAGATAATAGTTTCATCATTTTATATATGAATTTAAATTATTTATACCCTCCAAATTTATCAATTTGATCTTATTTGCAACAATTTTGGATTAATGGTATGTTTTGAGCTAAAATGAAAAAGTTAGTTAATTCTAGAATTTTAGCACATTTTAATTACTTTGTTACTTTGAGCCTAAATTTTAAAATATTATTCCAATTTGAGTGATTATTTTTTTAGGATTAATAAATTTATTTTCTTCAAATTTTTATTCTATACCAAGAGATTATTTGAACAACTTGAGTCCCTAAAAATCAATCAAGTTAACATATTGTTCGGGAGGACATGGTGGACCCCACATCTAGAACTGAGGCATAAATTAGGCTACATAACTCCAATTTAGGTGATTAAAAATGTATTTGAAAGAGGAAACATATATGCATTTATAAAATTAATTTTATTGAGTTTTTAATTCATTAATGGGGTTATTGGACGTTATAAATTGAAAGAAGATTTATAGAATTCTCATCCAGAAAAGGTCATGATTAGTATTTATTCCATAACTTCCTCTAAAAATGGAAAATAAATGTGAAATTTTTTAGGACCAATTAAAAAAATATTTTTGAAAAATGTTTGTGAAGACACCTATCCCCAATTAGGCCATTTGTTATGGGTCACACATGAATACTTTGAAATGAATATTTTGTAGATGAAATTTCAACCGTTGAAGACCCATTATGACCCCTATTCCATTAATGGCCTGTTATGACACACAAAAATGACTTCTATACCAATAAATAAGAGCCCAAGGGTGAATTTAAAATAATATATATTGGAAAATGAAGTTGTGGATGTTGGTTACTACTTTAGGATTTTATTTCTTTTCTTTTTCTTTTTGTTTTCTTTTCCCATGTAACGCAAGATTTTTTTATTAAAGCATTTCCTTTTATTATTCTATACCTTTTTTATCTTTCAACCCTAATATCATTTTATTTATCTTCCATATTACTCCCTGATATCTTTTCACTTTTCAATGATAAGTGACTAATCCAAGGGTTGTCCCTATGGGAGGTTTCATTGCATTCTTTGTTATTGCACTTCAATTCAACATGTTTTAAATCTATTTATGGTGAATGTGGGAGTATTGCATGGTTAAAATATCATCCACCACAAAAGCATTACCAATTTCATTTCTTTAATTTTATTAATTATTTTTCCCTTATCTTGGGAAAACCCTTCATACGGTGGAGTTTGGGTATCCCGAAGAGATGAAACGACATATGACAAAGCTGAGTCTTTTAGAAAATGCATTCTCGATTGAGGTGTTATCCTATTTGACTATTAGAGGATGTGGGGTTTGGTATGATGAAAGAATTATAAAATATCACATTTAATCAATCAAAGGAAATCAATCCATTAATGCAGTTGTATCAAATTATTTATCAAATTGAATTTAAACAAAAAATAAATAATGAATAAACCCATGCTATTAAGAACTAGACCAAGACCTTTCTTCCCTTATTTCAATATGTTCTAATCTGCATTTATATTTAATTTTTACATTAAATTATTTTAAGTTCATGATTTTCCAACCCCCTCTCTTCCCCAAACTGATATTTTCATAAATAATATAAATAAATAATTAGAATCAGTGAATTAGAAATTAGTGATTGAACCCACTATGATACTTCTCAAGTGAGAAAACCTTGACCAGCCTCTATGCTATATTATAAATATAAATTTTCATTTACCAAACTCTACAAAAAGTGTGATCCAAAACTAGAACAATTATTAGGGATATAAATGGTTATTTCTAACACTTTTTATAAATTCACAATTTTTTAAATATTTTATTTACAAAAAATTCTAAAAACCCATCTTTCTATGATGTATTAAAATTAAAATAATTATGCATGGGGATATTACTCATAGGTTAAATAAAAATAAATAGATTATATTGAGTAGGAAATTTAATGCAGGGGTGGTTCTCTTATGATAATGTTCAAACAGTTGCAAAGAGGCCAAGATATATGGATCTCACCACATGGTTTGATGAGAATGATTGATGAACTCCGAAGTAACTTGCAAATATTTGAGGCCAAGAAATAAGTGCCAGTGGTTTTCCCTAATTTTACTAAGTATATTTAATAAGTTGAGGCCAAGAAATAAGTTTCAGTGGTTTTACTATTTAGTTGAGTACTTGTATTGCTGGTATGAATACATTTATTGAGAATTAGTTAGTTTATTTGTTTGAAAAGTCCTTGTATTTGACTATAGATTAAATTAATAAGGTCATATAAGTTTTAGAGATATATCCTCTCGAGTTGGTGAAGATTTGGAAGTTCAATCACTTCAATTAATTAAAGTTGGAAATCCTTCTCCAAGGGTTTCATAAGTACCCTTAGAATAAGATCATGCTTAAAATTTTACTAAAATACTTTTCTAAATGTTTTATCAGTTAAAATATGAGATCATAAAGATTAATATAGAACTTAAGAGTTTGAGGAAGACTATTGAATATTTGGGAAGTGAATCTATATCCAAAACTAAATATAAATCTCTATAGATTAATTATCAAAGTTTGAAGAAAAATTAAATCTATAAGGATGATTTTGATGCTTTTAGAATTTATGTAGCTAATAAGTTTGTAAAAATTAAAGAAGAAATGATTTCAAAATCATATTTCAGTGATCTGATGAATTTTTTTTCATCAAGTTTGAAATTTTAAAGGGAGTATGTTTCTATTGGGGGAAAGCATCCACAACTTATGGAACATGTTTTTTAGATGTTTTGAGAATGTTAGGGATTATATTTGTTAATATTTTATCTATGGATGAAATTATTTAGAGTATATAGTGTGATAATGTACACCTAAAAACACTTCTAGAAATTTAGAATAAATTTGATGAAAAGTTTACTTCTACAGAACTAGGAGTAATATTCTTGGTTAAAGAGTTAGGATAAATTATAGACAGATATGTTTAGTCTTATTATACTATTCATAATTTTCTAAAGGTGTATCTACTATAAGTATTAAAGATGAGTCAATAATGAATTTATTTTATGAAGGATTGGTCAGGACTGATGAATCATAATTTCAAGTATTTTATGGTAGAGCCTAATTCTATGAAAAAAAATCTTAGAGATTCATTAACCTATGAATCCTATTCCTCTAAAGAACCAAAAACTTATCCTTTCTCTATGTACCTTAATCTATTTACCCTTGAGCCAATGTTTATAGTAATATAGGATTATTTATAAAAATATTTTCTTTTGTTATTTTATATTGTATTTATTTTATGTGTGTTGTTGTATTATTTTTCTAAGCCTATCCATTTTCATTATAACATTAACTTTGATTTATATAACATTCAATTATAGTCTTTTTCTAAATTAAATGTGTTTTGATCAATTTTTATACTTTATTTTTTATTTTAAAAAAGTGGATAAATCTTAATAAACCAAATATTCTAAATCTTCTGATATCTGATCAATAATTTTTTAATATTTTGTTTGTTTTTTTGTTTAATAACTAAAACCTATATTTTTTTGTGTTTATGTTTATATGAGATTTGTGATCACTAAAAAATGGTAGATTATTAGGTATATGAATGTCAATATAATAATTTCTTATTAAGTTCTCATTGATTTTGATGTTAAAAAATACCCTTATCTATTCTACTGATAAAGTTACTTTGAGTGTATTTTAGGTTTATATTTATTTGAATTCTTATTTTAATTTTCTTAGAATTTTGGAATTTTGAGTTACGTAATAATCTTTTATTTGGGTGAAATATTATTCATGAAAGTATTCCAAAAGATTTGTAGAAGTCTGGAATAACTATTCAAAAATTTATTTTTCAACTTAATGTTGGTATCCAACCCCACATTTATAAACCCACATTTAAGTTAATCATTATGTTTGGGAACCTGACTTTTTTTAAGGAACTTCATGTTTGAGTACCTAACATCACATTTAAAACTCCATGTTTAAGTTGAACATTATAATAAGGAACCAAAAATTTGTTAATGAACCTCACATTTTAGTAAGTAACATTTGGTAAGTACTTAATATGGCATCCCTGCTTTTTATTACATAAATTTTCATTACATTGTACAAACTGGGGATATTTTAAAGTTTAGTTTCTTGGAAATAAGGTACATAATACATGAAAAAATAAAACATTCTTATAATACACTTGAAATTCTCCATCATAGATTTATCCTAATTAAATTTACTGAATCTCATAACCTAGGGACATACATCAAAGGAAAGGGTGATCATAAGGCCCAGTAAGGAAAATCAAGAGAAATAGTTTACAAGTGATCATGAGAATTATCGATAAGAACTTAAAGTATATTATAAAGGAATGATAAAATGAAAAAGATAAATATCATAGTAAAAATAAAATGAATCATAACATGTAAATGTGGGTACAAAATTTAATTGATTCATTCATAATCATTTCACCAAGGTTTATCACTTAGGTGTTATAAAAATTACCAAGGGCATTCACCAAGGTATCGTAAAACATGTCATCTCTAGAGATTAAATTATTTACCCAATGCATTGGATTAATATCAAATCACACACTTAATATGTATTAATTAATGTGATACACATGTATCATAATAAATCATTTCAAAAATAACCCATGGATAATAAAATAAATTGATTTCTTATCAAAATCATGATGTTTTAAAAAAGTGCATAAAAAAAGATCTTTATGTCATTATTAACCCATGAAAAGGAAGGAGAGTTTAATGAATGGTTATACCAAAATAAAATAGATAATTTTAAAATCTAGGTGAATAAACTTGAAAAATAAAGAGTTTTGGGCATTCATAAAATAAAATAAGATAATTTATTGAGAAAAAGAGATAATTTTTGGAAGAAAATATGACAGTATAATGGGTATGAAACATGGTTTTAGAAAACATTAAAAAGAGGGGAGAAAAGGGTCTACCATTAATAAAATACTATTAATATAGTAAAGGGGTAGAATAAAATGGATATAAGAACATAGTATAGAAATTTGAAATACTTACCACACATAAAGGGATCTTGAAAGGAAAAGAGAAGTTGAGATTTCCCTTACCTTGAAGAGTGTTCATAAAACTTGAAGATCAGGACCTTGGGGGCTTGAGAACACATTAGTAGGACTCCTTGGGAGGTAAAAATATCATAGATTCATAGAGGATGAATTTTAAGTTAAAGGAAATGGATAAATTGGTGGGAATTTATATCAAAAGAGGAGGATTTGTTTATTAATTTTCTTAGACACCTAGGTAGTGGTAAATTCAAAACCATGAGCTTGACTACGGCATTTTCCCATGTTATTGGACATTGGGAAAACATATTATATTATTTTAATCTAAAATAGTCAACCATAATTTTATATTACATATTACATTATTATGATGTCATCAAATATACTGAAAACTCAAATGTATTTTTACTATTCATGAAAAACTAAAGTATTTTAGAAAATTCTCATAAATTCACCACAACCTAATTTCAATGTGATTATTTCAAAAATGATATTTATTTTATCATAATAATTATCTAAATATTATAATTTTAATTTTTAAATATAAAAATCCCTATTTATTAAAAAATAATAGTGGATAGAAAATGCATAGTGAAATTTCTAACACTTAAAAAAATAAAATTATTTTATCATTTCTATTTAAATAGAATTGTTTTAATCATAATGTTTCATTGAAATAATTACAATTACTAATATATTAGTTTATTATAATATTTATATCTTTTCTAAATAGTATAATTTCTCTTTGAAAAATTAATTTATCAAATTCTAACTCAATTTTATTAAACAAAACTATTATTAAAATGGAATTGATAGAACAACAATTTTAATTATACAATTTCACTAAAATTTAAGTAACTATGGATTTGAGACATATCCCATTATATAACCCATATATAACCTAAGAGAAAGGTGCACGATGGTGATAGATTCTTGGGGTGACTCAAATAACATCGCGCGAGTTGTAATTTCCACTAACTTGAACTTATCATGTAGGGGATTTCATTCAAGATTAAAATATTGAAGCTCAAATTGGGATTTGTCAAGATTGAAGCCTAGTGATTCTACCTCCCTCTCAATATCCAAAACTTGGTCTTCCTACAGAAAAAATCTACTGGCTGAGTCCATCGTTTCTCCTTTCTGTATTAATTAATCATTACCATTTCTATTTATAACACTAATTATAATGTTAAAATTATTATTAAGAGTTTCAAATGGTCATATTTACCAACAGTCATATAATGGTCGAAAAACAAAGGACATGTTATAATTTATACTTATATCATTATTAAAGAGATATCCTTTTTTTATGTATAATATAACACACATTTTCAAGAATCAATTAGCATTTAAAAAGTTCAGGTCGTTACACTTAATGTAAGTAACCTAACTTTGGTATCATACTACATGTTATATAATTATATGTTTAGAATCAACTAAACCCTAGAAATAATACTTTTGGTGTTATTCTCATGTAGATAAACCCCACATTGACTTAGTTATATATGGTTTTTAAATTTCGAATTATTTTTTAGATTTATTCTATGATTTCACTGGAGTAAATATCTCGATAAATAGATTCAAAGAACATTTTAGAAATTCTTCAAAAAATGGATTAATTTATTTCTATTTATAATGGAATTTTTTATTTTCAATGGTTAATTAAATTCAAATTTAAAATACATTAATCATTTTGAATTCATGATTTATCTGGAGATTTTTTCAATTATGTTTGACTAGGTTTAAATCAGGGTATTTACTTATTCTCAATGCATTCCTTTCAAAAAACAAGATATCGATAATCTAATAGAGTGTTCTACTATCCTTTTGAATCTTTATGAAAATGGGATATCTTTTTCTATGAATTTAATTTGGTATTTTCGTTTTTACATGGGAAGTTTTTTTTGTCTACTAGAAATGTTGTTGTTCCTATATGTGACATTTCTAATAAATTTTTTTAAAGTTTTTTGGGATTACACTTTGGATTCATACATGTTATAATATACTATTGTGTGTTTTCATTATACTTAAGAGATTTTTTTTTTATTTTTGCGATGTTATTTGGACAGTATCTATTCTAACTTGAAAATTATTCTTGAGGATAGTGCTTTAAAGTTATTCATCAATTCCACTGGATATCTCTTTATTTTTCAGTTTCATAATTTTCATTTGAATTCTTTCAAAGATAATTTTTCCAATCAAAGAAAATCTCTTTTATTTTAAATTTCTTTTAGTGATTTAGTGTTTTGAAGGATGTTTATTGTATTATTTTAAATACTTATAAAAACTTTTTTAACAAGTTTAAATTGCTTTAACTCATTTGTTAATATCCCTTGGAAAAGGATCTACTAGTTAAAATCACCAAGATCATAGAGAGAGTGTTATTGGAGTATACTAGGGGATCTTTGTGCCCTGAACCACTATAAAAATTGCTGTCTTTTTCTCTTATTTTTTGATTCAAAATATTTTTAAATAAAATGGAATATAATCACTTTGAAAGTTTTGAAGGGGGATTAGTTTTAAATTATTCACACGTTTTTAAAAGGAAATAATTCACCCCCTCTTATGTCTTCATCATTAATATGACCTGACACACTAAAGTGTATAAGGAGAAGTGAGCTAAGATACTATCTCACACTCCTTTAATTGATCTATAAAATTTTGGTTTAGATATTCCCCTTCATAGTTTAATTGTAGATTCTTATTCTTTTTACCAAGATGTCTATCTTATTTATTCTGATATTTCTTAAAAATGGTAAAGAAATATGACTTATAACTCATTCATTAGATATATCCATATATACTATAGTCATTGGTAAAAGTAAGGATGAAATAAAAACCACCCCCTTCCTCTACTAGAAAAGGACCACATACACTAGTATGAACCAACTCTAGTAGTTCTTTATCTCTTTCTACCTTCCCATTAAAAGGTAATTTGGTAATTTTACCTTATAAACAAGAATGAAATAAATCCATGGGTTTTAACTCAATAAATTCTAAATACCTTGTTTGATATAGTTTTCTTAAATGCTTCTTGTTTACATGACCTATCCTGAAGTTCCATAGGTAGTTAAAATATGAGTCATTCTCATTGGTTATTTCATTGATTTCCAAAACTGAATTTTTTAGTTCAAGTATATATAATTAATTGTTAATATGTTCCATACCATAACATATGTAGTCCTTATACATAAGGAAAAATTTATTTCCAAACATGAAATAAAATCCTATAGTCTCTAGAACCAACATTGAGATTATGTTTCTGGTAATATATGTTACACAATAAAAATTATTCAGTACAAGAACCATTTCACTGGGCAAAGTAAGATGAAAATCTTCCACTACTAATACTGATAATCTCACAACATTTTATACTTAGAGGTCCACCTCATATTTTTTTAATAATCTTTAATCTACTTTATTCCTGTATTTCAATAAAAATTTGTGAAACAAATGCAATATCCAATACCTAACTTATAAAAATAGACATATTGAACTCAATGAAAAATATACCTGAAATAGAAGTGTCACCATGATTCTTCTTTCCAGCTATGCAATTATTATTCCAATGGATTTTTTCCACATTAAAAGCATACTAACTTCTTATCATTAATCTCCCTATGTATAGTTATCTTATTAAAAGGGTGGTATATCAATGTCTTTTTCTTAGAATTATCCTTTAACACTTTAGCCTTGCCTTTATTATTTTTCTCATTATAAGGACCGAGTAGTTGGAATTATTCATATCCTTATCAGCATGGAGAAATAAATACATCAATTCTATGAGTGACTTATTAATGTTATTCATATTATAATTAATAATTAATATTGATATGATTTGTGGAAAATAGGTAAAAATGTGATTGGTTATTAGTTCTTGGTTTAGTTTAAACCCAAGGGGCACAAGCCTCCCAATGTACCAGATCATCTCGAGTACATGAGGTCCTTCTTGATTCCTTTATGTGAGATTAAATCTATAAATAGAACTTCATATCACATAATTTTATTTTCAATATCTCTCTTGATATAACTCTTAGATATAAGACAACATTTGGAAATCATATTTATCCTCATGCATTTTATACAGCTCACTGGACATATATGAAAACATAAAGTAATGATCATCTAGAAAATCATCAATATTATTATTGTATTTATATTTATCAATATTTATAATTCCATGAGGGGGATAAATATAAATTAGGGATTCTATAACATTAATCTTCCACACTTAGCATAATACTATGCATAAGCGCCTGTACCACTCCTGGAAGTTATAGATGGCCAGAATATTCCCTTTATCCAATATAGGTCATAGAGAAATTAAATTAGTATTTATCACCATTTTATTTATACAAAAACTTAACATATTATAAATTTACCTGGATTACTAGTAGATATTTGAAAAAATTTTATTTTAAATTTCTCCCACTATTTTATAAAATCCGTGTTTCCCTCGACTACTAGATTCAAAATAATCAGTCTCTAGAGTATTCTAGTAGAAAGGATCCTTAAAAATATATTTATAGCCTAATATATGACATAACCACCACTCTAAGAGTCCAAGGAATTCCTTTAACTAAAAAACCACATTAAATCATAGATCATTGATATGTTGAGTAGAGTCCCACTTCTTATTAATAATTAATTTTCATTGCTCAATTGTTTTCTTCTAATGTTACAACCAGTTAGCTATGACCACTCCTTTATTTCTAAAATTTGTTAATTCAACCCACAACTCTCATAATAAATCTTTAGTAGTAATATAAACCCTTGAATAGGGATTACGAATACCTCTAATAATTGTTTGTGTCCAAGTTGAAGTGATGAAAGACATTTAATGACTAAATATTTACTTCAATGGATATGTTAATTTATCTTGATGAGTGAAATACTTTTCCTATTTAACATGTTTGTTCTATGTAATCTAACTCAAAACTTAACCATGCTTACCACACATATTCATTTTATCTATGCATGATTTTTTTATTATTATACTATGTGATCCCATGTAATAAATACACATTCAAAAAATAATAAACCATGTATAAAATAAAATAAATAAATAATAATATAATCATGAACTATTAACTATTGGCTAATCCATCGAGTGAATAATGGATTAACCAAGAACCTAGGGTAATTCCTTAATTCAATATGTAACTTGAATTACATTACCCACAATTCTCATGCACTTCACTTGTTTGGTTTTTTTCATCTCTCAATTCGAACCGCTTCACCATGAACTCCTAAGATCTTTAAAATGTACACTCACACACAATTGAGAGTAACTTAGGGTGTGAAATTAAATAATATTACTGAAATGTGGACACATAGACCCTTATATAAATTAAATATGTAGAGATGATCCATAAATCATGAAAATAAAATAATTAGCACATTTTAAAACTTAAATGAAATAATTAAATTAAATAAATAATGAACTAAACATGAATGGGTTGGTATCAACTCATGATTAATGAAAATGAAATTATATTGCATAAAAAAAATTAATTTTGATAAAATTAAAATTAGAGATATTTTAATGTCTTAAATTGAATTAAAATAATTTTAATTAATTGTCAATACGACCCACGATATCTAAAACAATTTTATTAAATTTTAGATGATTAAATTTAATTACAGTTTTTTTTTTCAAAAAAATTTCAAGTTAATATGGACCTAAAGAAGATCTACAAATATAAATTTAGGGTTGGTGATGGGGTTGATGGGTCAGGCAGGTCAAATCTAGACTAACCGAGTCTGGCCCGCGTCAAGTTGGATCATCTGATTAAAGGGTTATATATATACACACATAATATACATACATACATACATATATTTAATATATTATAATATAAAATTTATATAATATATTATAATTTATAATATATTATAATATATAATATATAATTATATATATATATAAGTAATATGAAACCACCCCAAATAATGGGGTGGAGAAACCACACCCCTCCCCTTAAATGAGGAGGGGAAATATGTCCACACCTATGCCTATTGAAAAACCATTTTTTTTAAAATAAAAACTTATCCTTCCACTTGGTAGGATAAATTTAACAATTTTATTTTTATTAAATTTTGGAGTTTCAATTAAGATTGAATAACAAGACTTACCACCAATAAACTGACCCAGTTGGATTTTGGTCTCTCTAACTAACAAGAAATGTGTTGTCATCAAACTCTAACTAAATATTCTTTACACTGGTGGCCATTAAATTGCATAAAAAAATAAACCTTTAATTTCCATCACAAATTATATAAAAAACCCATCGATCTTTGATTGACCATATCTTAGCGTACCTACTCAGATCGATGCACAGATAGTTACATAGTCACTATATCAAAACTCTCTTTCCAAATTATAGAAAATTTCATCAAAATTTTAAATTTTCTAACTTAAATAATTACATGTTCTCTCTGATACAAATTGAAGAAACTTGGGGTGAAAAAGAAGTGATAAAAATGTGCAATTTAAATTTTTGGATTTATATTCATGCTTAAACAATGAATCCACAAAATCTCTTACTTGAATTTCTTAATGAACCATGTTCAATAAAATTTAAGTATTAAAAAAAATGGAAAAGAAATGGAAATGGTACCTTGTTTGTTTGAAATATATGATTTTATTCACTCACTATTAGAGTGTTTTGGATCAAATGTGCCGATATATTAATCTTGTAGATCATCTATACATTCACCACATCTCTTGTATCATCTATCTTCAATTATTGAGTGCTAGAATGGGAAATAGAAGAGCTTTACAATGTTCCCTCGATCGCATAAAGAATACAAACTCAATCAATAATTTGGTATTGATACAATCTTGTTCTTCCTTATATATCTCACTCTATATCATGAGAGAGAATGGTTGAGTATGGAAAATGTTTCCAAATAGTTGAGAACACTATTCAAGTAGATAATATGAGCTTTTATACTTAGGTTATACTTTCTAAAATTTCACTTTTGTCCATGTAATGTAATAACCTTTATTTTAGACCCTTTTTCACCCTTATGACTTAATTAAACTTTTTATAAATTTAAATAAAATTTTATCACTGAATTGTAACACTTTAATAAGATACGTGATAAAATAAAAACCATTAACTTATCGTGTAAACCCCCTAAGAAATTTAATGAATCTTGAACGTGTTATGTTCATTTGAAAAGTTATATTTTATCATACTCACATTTATGATCAGACAACATGTGAATACCTTGAGAAATAAAGTAAATCACCATTATTATATACTTGTATAATATAATTGAATTATTTTACTTGCGATCGTTTACCTGAGGTTCATTGACAACTGTATGTGGGGCCCACTTCATTATAAATTCTTATTTATCTGAATATGTAGAACTTGAGGATGCACTTATTATATAACCCTCTAGGTCATATATCGATAGCAGTGAGTCCAAATCACAGACCAAGAGTGGAGTCTAGAATCTCATAATAGCCCCTAAATATATAAGGAATATCATATCTATGACTAACTCTTATTAACACATTCTGTGTAATATAATCTCTTTGTATCATGATATATCATAAAGTAGGATGCACATGTATTTCATCATCATTTGATGCTTTATATATTTCATGACCTCATTGGATGGAATTTATTTCTTGTACCATGACCATGTATTTAATGAAGGTAATACCATCCTGATCAACCTAAACCCATGATATTTCTCTTCATTAACTCATAAGTGGAAAATTTTATCATAATCATTCAACCAATGTCATACCACTAATGATTCAACCAACAAAAGATACCTCACCACAATTTCAATGTCATGGTTTTTGGAAAGTATGTGATCAAATGGTACACGTTGATAATGATCTCAAGTTCAGAGACCGATACATATGTTCATATATTGAAACAACCAATGATGGTGGGTCAGTACTCATGATCTCATCTATTTGTGATCATCAAGAGTGAACTTTATGAGAATAAGTATCAAGGATTATAAACCCTCAACACCTGATAGTCAAACATCTTCCACATACCATCAGTATGATATATCTAGAACATATGATATATGTTAAGGATTACTATCAGAGTATCTGAGATCCTCATTATAATTGGGAACTACTATAACCTTTTGATACAACATGTAATTTAAATACATTTCCATGTAAATAGTAGATACATAAGTTTCAACACAATTATGGTAAGAATAAACACATGTATATGTATCCAATTGTATACATGTAATGTTAATCAAAGTACATAAAAGAGTTGGGTATTAGGAACCCACTCACAACACAATGACCCATATGTTCACAAAGAGGCATAATCGTTCACTATTTCTATGAGATAAATTATATGCCACATAATCAGCTTACATAAAGCATATCATGAAATGAGATCATAAAGTAACATGATGTTATAGTAACCTGTGTTCCTAGAGTTCCAAATAAGAAAAAATTTTCCACTGTACAATAGTAATGGTTGTAGTAAGTTTGTGGAGCTATAGTACCCTATCCTGTCACTAGTCAATTCTGTTATAGTACCATGAAAAAGTCCACATATCTATAGTACTATTTTTGGTGTCATCGATCAACTCTGTCAGAGTTGATCCACATTTTTATAGTATATACCGATTCTATTTGGATCAACATCGTCTGATGTATGGGAATCCCCCATTATAATAGTCTTAATTTACATGTCCTTGAATGTGGTTAAAATCCCCTAAGTGGACCATAGTCCCAATTTGGGGCCACTAGCTAAAGCAAGGTCATAAACTAGTGCAACATGTGAACCCGAACATCCCAAAAAGCTACTCTTGGTTCCTAATGACATATAAAATGGAGGTGAGTAATAAAAATATAACATATTTCAATGTATATAAAATAATAACCATGACTAACTCTCACCTATGAACACCCTTCATAAAATTCACCCATTTCTCAATAATAACACATATAAAACACATAACAACTATGTCTCCCAACTGGGATAATTACATCATGTTAAATTTTACACAAAATAACCAAGGGAACACTTCAAGGGTATATTTATATTATGAAAACTTTTTTATAAAGTATCAATTGGGACTTTGAAGCATCTTTGAATAAATCAAGTTATAAAATTCTCTTTGGAATCCAAATCACATAATATCATCAAAACATCTCATGTGATCAAGGATAAGAATAAAAATATCTTCATTAAATCCAAGAACACCATTAATTTTAATATAAAACCTTTAAATTAGTATAAAAAACTAAACCACACATTAAAATTGAGTATTCCTTTAAAAATGGATTGATAGATATTGAATCAGACACTAGTTATGTATTATTACATGAAAATAGATTTTAGAATTTAAACCAAATAAAAATAATTTTTTATACAATAAAAACCAAGGAGGAAATAAAATTCTTATGGAATAATTAAATAGGTACATCAAATAAAACCTTTTGAACATCGAAAATGTGGTATGGAATGAGAAATAAATCATTGTTTTAAGTTTAAAAGTTCTTGAATGGAGTAACCTAGAAGGCTATTTCAATACCTTTGATAAGAAAATCCCCTAGTTAAATTCAATAAAAACAAAAATCCTTAGGTTTCCATGACCATTATAGGTAAATAAAAGTTAAATAATGAAAAGGATATAAGATTATGTGGTCTGGAACACTTTATCTTTAAGAATCACCATAAAAATTGAATAAATCATAGGAAGAATCCCTAAAGTAAGGAAAAACCAAGAGGGAGTGGCACCTGGAGTGTGGAAGTATGAATGTGAGGATAGTATAGGGCCAAGGGATCTTAATTAAAAGAGGTAAAAAGGGTAAAACCCCATTTTTAATGAATCTGCTCAGACCATATGGTTTACCAAACCTTTCACCAATCATGCAACCCCCACAAGACATGATAAGGGAAGCCACATTGTTTACCAAAGTATGTGTAAACCATGCATAAGAGTAAAAAATTTTAGGGTAACCTACATGGACTAGAAACACATTTTAGGAAACCATGAACCAATCATACGCAGCCCTTTGGATGACCCTCCCCCCAATCACACCACTACAAAAATAATGATTTTTTGTGACTGATTCTCAATTCAAAAAGATAATTATAAAGAGAAGCTAGTGAAAAGGGTATATTATAAAAAAACAAGTCAAAATTATTATTATTTGTGATGTACTATCATAAATAACATTAAAGTGACAATTTTTGTGAAATAAATTTAGTTTCGTCACAAAAAATAATTTGCGATGAAATTATAAACCAATTGAAAATAACTGTAAATAAAAATAAATAATTATTTAAAAACAAATATTAAAGACAATTTTATGGCATACTATTTTTTAAATTTTTTATACATAAAATGATATTTAAAAATAATAATAACATGACATGAAAACATAATTAATAATTCCCTATTAAAAGATAATAAAAATTTAATTAAAAAATTAAATATAGAAAAACTAATAAAATTTTAAAAATAAACTTAAAAAATAAAGATATTTGTGAGAGTTTTTTGATTTTTTGGGATGTAATAAAGGAGTGATGTAATGGGGTGGGTTTGGGGGTGTGATTTTATTTAAATTTTTCTTTATTGTGATGTAATTTTTGCAACAAATTATTATGTGGTAAAAATTTCTTTTTTTGAATGATTTTTGAAGATATTTGGGATGTAAATAGTATTTTATGATGGATATTTTCAATATAATGGATATCTATAAAAAAATAACCATTATAAATTCTTTTACCACTTATTTGGAAAATATTTTTGATAGATAAATCCCATAATAAATAATCATCTGCTACCCATTTGTGATGATATATCATTTTCATTAAAAATAATCTTGGCTAAATGATTATTGGTGACAAAATGTCACAAATAATTCTTTCCTGATTAGGTTATTTACAATATTATCTTAATTCTTTCACAAATAATCCCTTAAGATATGGTTATTTTTGATATAATACATATACCATCACAAATAACCTTTTTATTTATAAATAAATGGTTATTCTATTGCAAATAACCTTGGAAAAAATATTTTTTATGACAGGATCACAATTCTATTACAAATAACCTTTTAAAAAATCTTATTTGCAACATAATCACTATTTAATCACAAATAACCTTACCATGAAATGATTATTTGTGAAATAATAAAGATTCTACCATAAATAACCTTATTCGGGAATGCTCGTTTATGACTGAATAAAGAGTCCATCATAAAAATAGTCTCCCACTATAGTGCCTAGATTTCCTCTAAATCCATTGGTGATGGATTTAATTTTCATCACAAATGTTTTCCTCTAAAAATATTATTTGTGATGTTATAAAAATTCCATCCATAAAAATACATTCCAAACTACTATTTGTGATGAAACTAGAGTCTGTCACAAATAATCCATCTCCAAAGGTTAAATTTCCTATAGTGCATGACCTATGTGCATGGTTATAACTAATTGTTTGATAAATATTCACCCTAAACATAAATCCCAATTCCCTATAATTTCTAAAAAAATTGATTTGGAAATGAAGAATAAGGATTAATATCAATTAAAAAATAAAGAAACAAGGAAAAATTGGGTTGGGGAGTGATAATTCTCCCCACCATAGCACTTTATGGCCAAATAAATTTTTAATATAAATTATTAATTAAAGACGTTAAAATTTTTAACTTCATTATGAAAATTTTAATTTCTAAAAATAAAGGAACACTATGATGTTCACTAAGACAAAATCCACTACACTAACAAACCCAATTATGTTTCTCAAGGAATCTCAGAGGTTGCAACCCAAAAAATAGGTACCCCATCATCCAAATGGATGTTGAGTGTATAAGATTCACCCAACTCCTCCAAATATGGGTATTTATAAGATACTCTAAATTGGGTTAGTAAATAATATTCTAGACTGATGAACCTATAACCCATTATAGGGTTTGGTTGGGTTAGGGAAGCTATACACCACACCTAAAAGTCTTACCCCACTGACTCTATAAAGAAATTTATAAGGATTTGATAAAATGAATAACATTAATGTTGGTATCGCCCCCATATTATAATTTGTCAAATTCACTAATTCTCCCAAAACAACCAATTAATCCCAAAAACTAGAAAAAGATGAAGTTCCTACACATGAAAGGTCTCAATAGAAGATAAGAGGGTTAAAAGTGATTTCAAAAAGGAATTAAAACCCAAAATAATATGTGAATTAACATATGATATGGTCAAAAAACATAGTAATATCCCATATCATATAAATGGGAGTGATACATCAATAAAAACATTCATAAAAAATAAAAACTTGGGTTATAGACTTGGGTTAAAGGAAAATAGATGGTAACATGAGACCTCACTCTCAAGACACCGAACCATGGTATAATTGACATAATAAAGAGGACACCAAGTATAAAACAATATAATCTAGGTTAATAATAATCCTAGTTACCCAAGAACACACCTAAATATTTCAATGGGTAGCTCATGAAATCTAAATCTCATCACAAGGATAGAATTATAGAATTAAAAAAAGTTATAACAAGTCAATGGGGAATGATAAAAACACAAAAAACCAAAGTATCATAAATATCACTCAATGAGATACCCATAAAATAAACCAACAATAATTAGATCAAAATATCAATACACTATAAAATCAATGAGCATTAATCCCAAAATAAGTTATCACCATCCCAAATACTAATCTAAATCATCACTTAAGATTTATTTTGATATTTTAACTAATAAAATTTATAAATATAGACAGGTGATCATGAGGAAGACAAGTCCTCAAAATATAAAAGATATCTCTTCACTCCTTGAGTGTTAAAAAGGATTTGTGAAGATCAATCCCCACTTACTAGACTTCCAATATTTAGCTCATATGGACACACCAAATTAAATTTCACTAAAATATTCCTTCTATCCATTTACTTACATTATGTTAGGATAGATTAAAATACAAAAAATCCATAGTCTCTATGAATATCTCTTCCCAAGAAGTGATATTTTAAAATTCATTAATGAATTTCTAGAGATAAAATAGGATTAACTCTAAAAAATGAGCCCATAATAGCTTTCGCTACTATTTTTACACATTTTCCAAATAATAGAAGTTTCCATCAATTCTATTTAATCACTCCATCAACTTAATTGACCTAAATTAACATATAAAGTAAATGGGTGATTTCTAGGCCTAATTTGTGTGTGTGTTGTTTGTTTTCAATGGATATCAATGAATAAGATATATTTTATTGATGCCAATATATTGAATAGGTTATAAATAAGAATTTTATTAGAAGTTTTTTTATTGTATCCAAGCCTATTATTAATGGAAATATATTAGAAAAGTAGAAAATAATAAGTTTCTTGGAAATTTTGTTGAAGCATATAAACATGTAAATGAAGAAGATGAATCATGGATATTAAATAGAGATGGTGATAATGAATTATTGACAACGAATGAAAAATTATCCAATCTTTATGAAGAAGATAATAATTTCCCAAGTCTTGTTATCTTAGAATAAGATAAATGGTGTTATTTTATTTTTAAGATTTAGAATATATTCATTACATGAAGGGGAAATATTATTTGAATATTTTGAATTACTTATGATGATTGGTGAGATTATTTTAATATCTCGAACATGTTCTTTTATGTTCATAAAATCACATTTTTTTAACAACATAATGAAGTTAAACCCACCATATAAATTTTCTAGATGGAGTATTCTGATTAGAAGAAAACTTGCTTACATGTTTAATGATAAAAAATGAATTTATCCAACTGATATTTTTAAACTACGATTTTTGGAAAAAAAAAGATAGATGATACTTAATTTGATCAACCAAGGTAGAAATATCACTTTGAAAGAGGATCAATAGTGATTCCACCCAAGTTGTTTAATGATGAGTTGACCTAAAGAAGTAGGAGAAATTTCATGAGCCTGCCATATATAGTGACTTTTTAGGTTTACTAGATGGAGGATTTCCATGAATTTACCATATGATGTATCTTTTTGAAATTAAAAAATAAATTAAAAATTTCATTTCTACTAGATGAAAAACATTTGTGATTTCATCAGATAGAGAAATCTAGATAAATTTTTTTGAGTTCATTGGATGAATTGATTCTAGAAAAAGGAATAATATGGACCTTTCAGATAGATAAATTTATATAGAATATGGAAATCACTAAATCAATTGAAAGATTAAAAGTTGAGTTTTTTAAGATGAAAAAATATAAATCATAACTAAATGAATATTTTCGAGTAATTTAGATATATATTCTTAGTTTTATGAGTTCATAAGATAATGAAACCATATATGTTCAATATAGAGTAACTTGAAAATATTAAGATAGAGAAAACGTGTAAAAATTACCAGATGAAAAAATATATAGATATTACAAATAAGAATAGAATATTGGGAATCTGAAAAAAGAAGTATTAAATAAAGAATACCCTTATGATGAAATACCTTATAGAGCATTATCAGAGGAAGTATCTCTTATAAAGAAGAACTAGATAGAGGTTTGAGGATATTTATATACTTTTTAAAGTTATACATTTAGACGATGATGATATGGACATTCAATGCCTTAATAATCATGAAGGTAAATCATGATTCTGGTAGAGATTATAGAAATCTTTGAAGATCATTTACATTGATATTTGAGGAAAGTTCTTATGAAATTTGTGGAGTTTGAAATTTTTGGAAGCTTAAAATAAAGTTAGTTGAATAATGACTAGAGAAGGAAAATAAATTTTATAGTTCACACTTCTATCTTATTTTTTTGGAGAAACCATGTGTATATAAAGGGACTAGGTTCATTGTGTTGAGTTATTGCATAAGTGAGGTGCTAAATGAGAATATTAAGAGATACTTTTATTGAAGGAATAAAAATATGGTTGCAGATAAATAAGTACTAAACATAAGGTATTGAGTGAATAGGTTTTAAGATAGAGAAAAACCATACACATGTTTTTGGGTGGAGAAGAAATAGACACAGGGTTTCAGATGGAGGAGAATTAGACATAGGGATTTGGATGGAGAAGAACTGGACAAAAAAGTTTGAAGAAAAAATTATAAGAGAGGTTCAACATTATTATACAAAAGAGAATATTTTTGTTTCAAGAAGAAGGAGACTCAAATCAATGATTATCATTCATACACACATGTTATCTATTAAATCTATGGAGAAGAGAACCAACACTGAACATATTCACTAAAGAGGAAGAAGAAAATAAGGGGATGAAGAATAAGAGAAGAAGAAGTCTTACACCTTTGAATGAAAATAAGCATTAAAATTTTCTAATATGAAGAAGATAAAGGTTGTGTGCATAAAATTTCATACAAAAAAAACAATAATAGTTTTTTACACACTACTATTAAAGTAATAGAAGAGGAAGAAGTTAAGTCAGCACTATGGCATTTAACATAGGTATCAACTAGTGGAGGAATTTCTTTGAGTTTAAAAGTAATTAAAGAATATAAGGCTTATCTATATAGGTAGTATAAATATCTATATGGAGAGAAAAACAAACTAGGTAATCACCAGTCTAGGGAATGGAGATTATTTTATATCCCTCTCCTAAAGTATAAGCAACTAAACTTGATTTTAGTAATAGTTTTTTTAACTAAACCAATTTAATTGATAATTCATTATAATAGAGATTCTATGTACTAGTCACCACCATAAACAATAGGGAATGATTACTAATATTGGGTAGTGTACCTTATAATAAAATCAGGTACCATCATTTAATCACTTTCAACTACATGCATACAAAAATAAAGAGAGAATAGGAGAACTAATATCCTAACTTTTCAAAGTGGTAAAGGGATATAAATTATTAATTAGTTTAAAATTACCCCAACAATGATTCACCCCACTCTCATTATTGAGTATATCCTGAAGTTGTCCTAATAATTGGTATCATAGGGAGGTTCACCTCAATTGGATTCTATTTATTATAATATTTTCTCTTTTAATGATTTTAGATTCATTATTATATTTAAATTGAAGTTCATTTTTGGTGAAAATTTATTTATCTCAGAATATAATTATTTTTCTAACAATATTGTGATGAACAATAAAATAAATGAGAAAATAAATTAAAATAAGATTCCCCTCTAAAGCCAAGAGGAATAAATATTAGTATCTTCAACATATGATAATACAGAAGGAAGATCTATCTTGGAAGAATAATATAGGTGGTTCAAACCATAACCAATAATATGGAAAACAATCCTACCTAAAGTGAATCAAGAAAGTCAAGTGATTATGAGGTTTTTAAAAATTCTAGAAAAAATGATCCATAAGAAGAAGAATCAAGTTGAAGTGGTCATACATTTTCAAATTCACAAGATATATCATTTGAAAAATTAAAATATATTCTACACTCTTTTCCAAAGAAATAATCATTTTTTTGATATTTTTGTAATTTATAAATAATTGATCACTCACTTTAAAGTGAAATAGATAACATGGGGAAGTATTTTTCAAGAAAAGGTTATAGAATGCATGATGCTCTCCTAACAGGTTGGAGTAATATGAACAAGGAACATATGACTTGAAATAATTTATTTTATATTTGAAAATAAATGTCGCAAATAATTTTAATATAAGTAAGAGATCAATAATAATTATGAATATAGGACCCAACCACTTGAAGAGAAAATAAAAAGTAACATAGATGTCATGGATGGTCATATGGAGGTAAAATCAATGAGAATCAATGAAAATTCCTTCTTTATTTAATAAATAAACAAGTTTTATGATGGATAAGTTGATAGAATGAAAAATAATTGTGAAGATAAGGTTATTATGATTAAATATCATAAGAATACCCTTAATATGAGGTTTCTTGAATTGAAATCTAAGTTAGTAAATTCTGAAAATTCATATACGAGTCTTCACAAATGAAATAAAAATTTACCTTTTTCACCTGAGGTTATATAATTTATTATAATAATTAAAAAAATTAATAATATGAACATAAGATAATTAAATCATATAATGATCTCTCACAATCCATTGTGAAGAAATATGTACAATCTGTACCTTCTTATAATAATTTATCTAAATATTTTTCATGAATAGTTTCAGTTGTAAAACAAAATCTATAAAAATATGGATGGAGAAAAATGAAAATAATCCTACCACCATATCCATTATTGATAGAAGAATTATTTTGGAAGTTATTTCCCCATAAAGAGCCTAAAAAGTTGTAAGGAAAACCCAAAATTATGATGCCCATTTTGTTGGAAATTTAGGATGATGTGTAGTAGATATAAGAAGGACATGGTTTGTGGGTCAATGTTGGTGTTGAAATAGGTTTAGGTAGCATGTATTTAATTATTGTTACAATAATTATAATTTTAAATAATCCTATTTCAAGTGGGAGAAATCCATTGATAAAGATGCAATATCCAAATATAAAGAAAAATATTTATACTACAAATAGATTTGGAATGATTAAAAATATATATGATATATGTAATAAAAGTGGTCACAAGATTGGTTCATGATCTAATCAACATTAATCAAAATCTAATGGGATGTTAAGTCCATAGAAGTTGGTAAAGAAAGAAGAAGCATCCTTGGGAAAAGGTAAAAGATTATTGCAACTCATAAACCTCTTAAGAACAAATCAAAGAAGATAAATGAAAGGTACTTGGATACCAAATCCAATAAGTTTAAGAGGTGGGATATATACAAAAGAATTTATGTGAATAAATACACTCAGAAGAAGCTATGTTGAAACTTCAAAAATATATATATTAGTAATTTGTCCTATATATTTTTTAAAAGTAAGAAAGATTGAAGAGGCATAAGAAAAATCTAGTTTCAAAGGATAAGAATTAATTCCACATGAATATGTCAAATTTCATGAGATATTTCCAATAAATGATAACCCTTATACTAAATAAGTACTATGTGTGAGGTGAAACATGTATGGAAAAAATCTTTGAGATTTTGTCACAATAATTACAGCATAAGTAGAGTTTTTAGAGAAAATAAATGTTCCACCAGGTGATAAAAGTTCCCTAAAGTCTATTGGGAATATAAACTTCAGAAAAAATAAATTAAATTAAAAATAAAATCCATGATCCCCTAAGATAAATCAACATTTAAGTTGATATGTGCAAGTATAAAGAGTAGATGAAATAGAGAAACATGGTTTAAAAAATCCTCTCAACACTTATATTCACATTACGAAACATATAGTGAAACCTTATTCCCTTAAACTTCCTATATTGTATCTGTAATTTCAATATAAGGAATTTAAGGTGAAGAATAATCTTAGTGGGAGAACTTGAGAAGGAGAGTTGGTTGTCAATTATGAATAGTACAATAAGTGGGTATACTATCAATACTAGAAAAATATAAAGAAATAACCATATTAAAATTATTTCTCAATTTCTATTTAAAATTAAATATAATGGATGATCATCTTTGATAAAGTAGAAGCATGTTTTATCGCATCTTGGATATTAAAGTGAATATGATATTAAATCTTTCAAATTTGAAAAAACTCAAGCAGAAGATCCATTTTGGTGTAATATTATCTTGAAATATCATGTGATTCATCTTTAAAATATATCAAACATTATGAAAATCATGATAAGTATCTTCTTGAGGGATATAAAAGTGAATAATTATGAAAAAACTACCATAATTATTCATCTCATACATATTTTATTATTCCATATTTTACTTAAAGAATTTTCATTGAAAATAAATGTATTTCATAATTTATCATCATTGGTAACTAAAAATAAAAAAAAATTAACACAAAGGGGGAAAATTAAATTAATCATGGAAATAAGAAAATTTGAAGAATGAAATTATACCAGGGCTATTTATCCTATAAATTTGTACTTAAATTATTTTATCTTATTTGTTGAAGTAAGTGTAGGAGTATTAAGATGATTTATTCTATAATAGTTTTATATAATAATTGGTATCTTCATCATGGAATATAATTGGATAGTCCTTGAAGACAGTTTTGTGAGTTATTATTTCATTTATTATCAAGTTCAATTGGAAATAGAATTTTTTTTCTTCTAAATCAAATCCTATTATTTTCTACAAAAAGCATTGTTCACATAGATTTAAAGTGAGATGATTGATGAAAAATTATTTCATAAACAATTGATACTATTTTTCTCAAATAATTTTTATTCATTTTTAATAAGTGAGAGAGAAAGTGAAATGAATGTTTTAGAATATATAAGAAGAGAAATAAAAAAAGATTCATATATTAACATATTTATTTTGAAGGTATTTCCAAAAAATAAAAATGGGGAGGTTATTGATCCCAATTCATGTGTGTTTTATTTGTTGTAAACAGATATCAATAAATTAGATGAATTTAATTGATGTTAATATATTGAAGAGGTTTTAAATAATAATTTTCTTAGAAGATTGGATGATGTATCCAAACTTACTATTGATGAAAATATTTTGGATAAGTAGTAAATAAGAAGTTTCTTGGAAGTTTGGTGGAAGTACCCAAGTTTGTTAATAAAAAAGGTAAAGCTTGGATATTGAATGGAGATTATTATAATTAAGTATTAATCATGAATGATAAATAATCGAAACATGTTTAAGAATATAATAATTTCCCAAGTATTTTAATTTTATAAGAAGATAAATGGTATTATTTCCTTTGTAAGATTTGGAATATATTCATTACTTGAAGGAGAAAGATTATTTGAATATTTTTAATTTTTTATGATGACTAGTGAGTTGATATTAATGTCTCAAACATGTTTTTTGATGTTTGGAGAAAGAAATTTGTTGAAAACATAATGAATTTGAATCTATCATATGAAGTTTTCACATGGAGTGTTCTAGGTAGAAAAAAACTTTCTCACATAATCAATAAAGAATAATGAATTTATCGGTCTGAAATTTTTAGACTTTGATGTTCAGATAGTGAAATATAGATGATTCTTTATCAGATCATTTGATGTAGAAATATCACTTTTATGGAATATCAAAAATGAATCTATCTTAGTGGTTGAATGATGAGTCAAACTGAAAAAGTATGATAAGTTTCATGAGCCCACATGATAGAGAGACTTTGTAAGTTTACTGAATGGAGGAATTATATGAATCCACCAGATGAAGTATCTTTGTCAAATTATCATATAGGGAAAGGTTTTTTAACTTAATAGATGATTTTTTTTGTTAGTTTATTGGATAGATAAATGTGAATGAACATTAGTGAGTTCATCAGATGAAGTGATTCCATACAGAAGAATGTTGTGAAACTATTGGATGAAGAAATTTAAGTAGAAAAAGGAGAAAGATACATTGATTAAAAGATTGAACGTTGAGTTTTTTCAAAGAAGAAAAATTTTAAAATAGAACCAAGTGAATATTTTTGAGTACTTCATATATATTCATTCAAATAATTTCGATGAGTTCAAAAAATAGGGAAACTGTGTATGTCATAGATACATTAACTCAGAAAGCTCTAGATAGAGAAAATGTGTAAATATTACCGAGAAGAAAAATATAGAGCTCTTATGAAGAAGAACTAGATAGAGTGAATCCATACAAATAAGTACAAAATGAAAATGATCCTTATAAATTAATATTAGAGAGAGCATCACTTACAAATAAGAACTATACATAGGTTTGAGGATCTTTAGAAATACTTTGTAAAGTCATACATTGTTATGATAATGAGCTCGTCATTCAACACCTAAATAATTATGAAGGAAAAATCTTGATTCTATCTATGATTTTAGAAATATTTTAAGATCATCGAAATTGATATTTGAGGAATGTTATTATGAATTTTTTTGACTCTGAATTATTCAAATTCTTTAAAGGCAGTCAAATGAAGAATCAATCGAGTGGGAAATTCAAATTTGGAGTTCATGCTCCTCCATTGTTTTTTGGAGAAACCTTGAATATATAAAGGGGTGTAAGTGAACTGTGTTGAGTTATTGAAGAAGTGGGTCACTCATTGAGAAGATTGATAGATCCATTTGTCTAAGGATCAGACATTGGGTTTTAGATAGGGAAGTACTAAACACAAGGTACTGAGTGAAGATGGTTTTGTATAGAGAAGAACAAAACAAATATTTCTTGGTGGAGAAGAACTAGAAATAGGGTTACAGATGGAGGAGAATCAGACATAGGGTTCCCTAAATATAAGAACAAAATAAACAAGTTTGTAGAATAAGTTGTAAGAGAGGTTCAAAAAATATATTTAAAATGAATTATTTTATTTTCTAAAGGAAGAATACCCAACTCATGGATTATCATTCATATACATATGATGATATTTGATTCCAAGGAGAAGAGAACTAGTGCATAACATATTCATTGAAAAAGATGAAGAAATTAAATAGAATAAGAACATGAGAATATGAATTCTTGAACCTGTGTAAGAAAAGAAACGTTCTAGTTTGCTGTTGTGAAGATGAATAAGATTGTGTGCACTAATTTGGATACAAGAGAATAATAAGAAGAGTTTCTTTCATTCTAGTGTGAAATTAAGAGAAGAATATGAAGTCAAGGTAGTACTGTGAAATTAAATAGATTTCTCAACTAGTATATTTCATTATTAGTTTTTCAAAACAATTAAATAATCTAATGACTATCTACACATGCAGTATAGAAATACTAAAGGAGATGCATTTGGACCATGCTATCACAATTAAAGAGAACCATGATTGTTTTCTATCCCCTCCTAAAGTTTATAGAACTACACTTGGGTTCAAGATTTTTTTGAATCAGACCACTATAATTGATACCTCATTATAGTGGAGATTAATTATACTAGTCATCACTATACATAATAAGGACTAGCTTTTCTTATAGGGTATTGAACCTTATATAACATTGTGTCCCATCCTTCAACCACTTTCATATACTTAAATATGAAAATGAATATAAATCAAGAGAACCAATATCCTAATAGACCTAATAGTTAAATAGATAAAAGGAATTAAGTGGTTTAAAAAGGAACCAATACTAGTTTACCACCTCTAAGTGTTGATCATATCCAGAAGATGTAATATTTTAAAATTCATTGATTAATTTCTAAAGAAAAAAGAACACTAACTCTAAGAAGTGATCCCATGATAAATTTAAAAATTAAAGTTACAAGATTTTCCAAATAATTGAAGTTTCCATCAATAAATTTTTACCACTCCATCACCTAAATGGAACTAGATTACTATATAAATTAAATGGGCGATATCTCAAGTACTATTGGATGGGGATCAAGACCGAAGAAGTTTCCAACTTTAAAAATCTATTAAAAGTCTAGGTGGGGACGAAAACTTTAAGAGTTACACCAATGGGATGAGAAGAATCAACTAGAGGATTTTCCCCTAGAAATAGACTTTCCATTTTTCATTGATACCCTTCTAAGAGGAAAAATCTAAATAAAATTAAGCATGAAAAAAATCAATCCATGCCTCACCACTCAAATAAAAAATCCCTATATAACGAAGGTATATAACCCAAAATCACAATTAAATAAAGAAAAAAAAATTAGAAAACATATTTTTTAAACCAAAGGAACTCAACAGAGTTTAATTCTTTTTATAAACACACACGCACACACAATTAAAATAAACCATCATTTCAAAACAATTCACTTTATTTAGAAATATATATTGAATCATTTTATAACACTATAAGTTAAAACTCACACATCTATTTAAGTAAGATAAAAAATTTACAAAAATACATTCTTATTTCAAAACACTAGCTAAGTTCCATTATGAAATCAACCCCTTCTGAAAAAACTTCATTAGGATCAAAATAATTTCTAAAAAATCATAAAATCTAGTTTTAAAAATAAAAACATCTCATGAAGTTACCTATTTACAAAAAATAACTTTTAAAAAATCATGGATTTTTTTGAAAATATAAATTAAATTAATCCAAATAACATCGATACCCCCTAGAAAACCCCATAATTATTTCTAAGTCAATAATGTAAATGAAAAAAAATAATTATAAACCATAAGGAATCAAAATAAAAAAATATATAAATAAAAAACTATGAAAAAATTAGACACATGGTCTAGAAAACTATACTTCAACCATGATAATTTCACTAGAAACTACTTAGATAATTATTCATGGTCTATGAGAGATTTTATATACTGTATATAGTAAAAAAAAGGTTTACCCTAGTTTTCTTCTCATTTTCAATACAAAACATGGAGTTTCCTAAAATAATTCATAAAAATTCAACATAAAATAAAAATAAACAATTAAAATTAAAAAAATACAAAAAATAGTAATGAAAAAAGATTTAAGGTGAGACTCATGCATCTATAACACCCATGGTAACTCTAGTTTCATCACCAAAGTTAGTGATTAGGAACCTACTCATGTCCTACCTCCTGAGTTCTGATAATCATATCCATATTCTACCCGACTCCCAAAATAATAATTAGGAACTATGATACATTTTATCACAAATAAATATAGTAAAACACTAATTTGAGAACCTGAACCAACCCATTACATGTGTCAAAAAACATTCTTGATCAATATAGGATGGAAAATAGTGTTTTGGCATCAATAATATGTGCATGGGAATGATTTTTATTAATAAAATTATAACGAGGAGAGGAATTCCACCTGGAAATCTTGTATAACTATTTTGTATATCAAAGGACCACACATATAAAATAGGTAGTATTAAAATATAATCATAATCAAACAAGGCATAAGCCTCTAAATATAACTCATAACCAATAGATGAAATCCCATAAACACATCCAAAAAACCACAATATCAGTAAAAGTAAACTTTTATTAAAACTATAACATAAACCAGAAAAATAAAGATAGAGTATAATTGCCAACATGGAATTATAAATTAAAAGAAAAAAATTCCAAAACTTAATAATAAAAAATCTACCATCTCCTCATGTTAAGAAAAATATCCCTTTACTTGGCACCATCACTATACTCAAACTGAAATCAAAAAATCATCCGTTGACACCAAGAAGAATATGATAAACCTATAATATGATAGGCATGAGTAAAAATTACCAGTAAGTATCCTCCACACACCCCATGCATAATCTTTAAAAATAAATCTCTTTCAAAATAGTTTTAAATATAACTATAAATGTATGAATTTTTCTTTTATTTAAAACCAATAACATGATATAATCATTTAGAACCACTTTATTGAAAACATGGTAGTTAAAACCATGTATAATAATAACCAATGGAATATTTAATCCTTTGTAAATAATTTTATTTAAAATAAATAAGGTGTAGGAGACACATTTATTTTTTAAAACAAAACACCAATAGTAATAAAATAAATCACTATAACCACATAAAAACTGTATGGATCTAAATAGAATAATCATGGTCTAACTATCATGGAAGTGGAAGAATCACATTCATAATAATATAATTAAGAACCAATAATCATGGGAACATATAAGATTATAATCTAGGAAAAAACTAAAATGGAATTCATTCTATTAGTAACTAATATGAAATTTTCTAAAAAATTATTCTTACCATACCTTTCCTTTTTTAAGGGGTAAATACCCTAAGTTGACCATAGTCCTAACTTAGGGCCACTTGAAAGAGTGTGATCATAAACTAGTGCAACATATGAACCCATACATCCCACTTATCTACACTTATTCCCCCATGATATATAAAATGAACGTGAGAGATCAAAATATAAAAAATATCAATGTATAAAAAATAAGAATCATAACTCACTCTCACCTCCAAACACCCTTCATAGAAGCATCCCATTTCATAATAAAAATACATATAAAATACATAAAAACCACATACCCCAAATAAGATAATTCTATTACTTTACTTTTACATAACAACACTAGGGTCACACATTAAGGGTATATTTACATCAAGACAAATTTTTTATAAATTGCCAATTGGGCCTTTGAAACATCTTTGAAGAAATAAAGTTATAAAATCCTATTTGAAAATAAAATCACATAAAAGTATCAAAGTTTATAAATTAGTTAAGGAAAATAATAAAAATAAATTTCATAAATCCAATTATGCCTTTAATTTAAAATAAAAACTATTAAATTAGTTTGAAAAACAAAACTACACCTTAAAATGGATAATTCCTTTGAAAATTACCATAAACATTTAAGTGAACACAAATAATGCATCTTCACATGAAAATAAATTTAATACTTTAAACCTAAGAAAAATACTTTTTTATATAATAAAAACCAAGGAATAAATAAACATCCTTTGGCATAGTTAAATTAATGTATTTAATACCACATTTAAAACATTGAAAAAATGGAATGTAATGAGTAAGAAACAATGGTTTTAAGTTTAAATATTTACACATAATGTTACCTAACTCAATTTATTTATTCTACTAGTAATGGTTTTAATCCATCCCAAAAAGTTATTATAAAACCTTAATAGGCCATTTTAATCCCTAAGATAACATAATCCTCAAGTTAAATTTGTGAAAAACTAAAACCTAGTTTTCCATGACCATTTTAGAGTAAGAAAAGTTAAATAATATAAAGAGAGAGAGGGTATAGGGAGGTCTAAAAATATTTACCTCAAATAATCTCTATAAAAATGAAATAAAAATTATGGAGAATCCCAGATGAAGTGAGAACCGAGAGGGAGAGGCACATGAAGTTCAAGAGTTTTAATGGGAAGAAAAGAGTGGTCCATGTGCAAGGAATGTGAAGTTTCATCAACTCACAATAATTTTTATTTATCAGAAGGAGTAACTCCAGTAAATCAATTAAACCTTTTAAGTCCAGTGAAAATAGAGTGTTTATCACTCAAGATTTGTTTTTTTTGGACGTTAGTGATCTTCTGATGATGTTCACAAGCTAGTCACTTTGATGTATAGTGGTTGTGAACATTCTATAGGTTGTAGCAGTTGATTTAATATAAGACTCTGATTAATGGTGAAGTAAAAGGATTGTTGACCATAACTATAGGATTTTGGTGCAACCTATTTGACTAAAAAATCACCTCTATAAAGTAGAGGGGCATCGGTTACCAAAAAAGTAATAATACAAAAAATCAAAGTGTTACACTATCTTCTTATCTAAATAGTTAATAATCATTTATAATTAAATCAATATAAAATTTTGGAGTGTTATCTCATGAAAATAAGAAGAAATTATGAACTATATAAATATTTTTGCATCTTATTTACCCTTTATACTATTTATTTGAATGTTTGTTTGTGAGTTTTATAAGATCCATGAGTAGTGATTGTTAGAAGTGGTGATTAGGGTGAAAACAATTCTTTTTTAGGTTCTCTATGATTTAAGGGAAGATTAAATGGTTTTGATTCCACTGCATATAACCATAAACATTTTTTAATATTTTTAAAAATTGGTATAAAATATTGGCTGGTAAAACTCATAAATTTAGGAAATATTCACAATTTCCTAAGGAGTTATATATATTTTTAGTTGGGTATACTGTCATTGGATGGCATGACAATGAAATAAGTAAAGGTTTGGATTCACTAGTTTTATTGAACTAACTATGGATTATAGTGTATAAAATAGAAGAATATTTCATCTAAAAGTATCTTGAACTTTCATTGGGTGGAGAGAAACATTAAAAAATAGAGAAAGTTTAATGGGAAAGGATGGATAGAAAATCATTATACTTTGTGATGATGTCATTGGCACCAAATAAAACATTCAACATATGGGAGAATAATACTATTGTTGAGATGATGGAATCCCTGACAGACATATATAAAAACAAACAACATTGAACAAGGTTTATTTTAATGATAAGGGTACTTAGGATGAGGATATAAGAAGGAAAGTTAGTGTAATATAATGAAAATTACTTCACCATGTTCTGAAGCCAGCTTGAAGTAGTAAAAGTAACTTGCACTATTAATATGTTGTTGATTCTTCTAATATCATCACTACTAGAATTATGATTTGACATGTTTAATATAGTAATTTAATACTATGAAAGAACTAATATGGTGTTTTAATATGTATATAACATGATCCTAAAAGAGTAAATTTGGATAAGATAGGTCCAAATACCTTTCGGTAATATACTGAATGCTGATGGAAGTGACACTGACCTTAGAGAAGAAATCACTAACAACCAAAAGATAAGTATAAAGAGAAGAGTCAATAAAATTTTACTGGTCTTGGAATTACATGCTATCATTGTAATAAGCATAGACATATTAATTGAAATTTCAATTGTCACAAATAAGGTATTAGAAGAATAAATTTAAGAAGTTTAAAATATATTAACACAATTAAGGGAGGTAGTGACCTACTACTCAATGACAGTTTTCTAGTGGATTCATGGGTAGTTGACTCTAAATCATCCCTCCAATCAATGAATGATCATATATGCATGAAAATTTATTTATATAAAAGTTTTTTGTAAAGTTTATCTAGAAGATGATGAATCTTTTGGAGTTATTGAAAAGGGATATATAAATATTTATATGAATAATGGGTTCAACCTAGGTCATAAGGAATTAAGACACATTCCATGTATCTAAAAATATATCACATATTTGGGGTAATTGTACGATGAAAGATGTGGAACAACCTTTGAAATTGGATCCTTGAAAGTGAATTGAGGGTCAATGGTTGTGGTTCCTAGTTTTGAATTATGAGACTATTTATTTTAATAAAAGATCATATGGTAGTGTAATGACCAGAAGTAAAACCTTAGAATATCTAAAGGTGTGGAAATTTAGGTTGGTTCAACTTAGTGAGAAGAAAGTGAAGGTTCTATTAGGAAAGGGAATTCTAAATATCGATCACATAATAATTTTTTTTTTCAGATCTATGCACTGGGAAAGAAAAAGCGGGTGTCATTCAACTTGGTTATTCAAAATCCAAGAGCCTGGAAGTTGGAGTTAGTTCACACAAATGTATGGGGACCTTCCCTATTATGATCTCATGGAGGATCCATTTTGTTTTTCACATTAATATATTATGATATAAGGAATTTATTAGTGTATTTAATTAACCATAAATATGATATTTTTAGTGATTTTGTATAGTGGAAGGCAATGGATGAATTTGAAAGTGGTTAGAAGTTATAGTGACACCGGTCTAATAATGGCAGAGAGTACGATGAAAATAACTTCTAAAAATTATATCATAAAAAAGGGATCAATATTGAAATGATAGTTCTTGTAACTTCATAACATTATGGAGTAATAAAGATAATTAATTGGACTTTGACTAACAAGGCAAGATGTATGAGGACGTAATCAACATGATAGTATACTTGGATAATAGAAGTACTTTTATTTTTATGGGATGTAGTCTATCATAAGAACTATAGTAAAAAAAATAATTGGATGTTGGACACCTAAAAATGTCCATATTTTTACCTTATAACTTGATCGATGAAAATGACAATGAAAACTTGGATGCTAAGTCCAAAGCCTATCTTCTCATGGGATATAGAAACAAAGATTTTGGTTTCAAACTATGGGATTATGACAAGCACCCAATCATTATAAGTCAAAAAATTATCTTTAATTAGAAGATCCTATAGAAGATTCATAAATTTGATAAATCATAATTTAAGGAAAATAATCCAACTACTGAAGTTTAAGTGGATTTTGATGAAGGAACTGGAAGTTCACAAGATCTAGTGGCACCAGATGCCAAAACAAGATCACTAGAAGTAAGACCAATAGAATATTCACTATAATGATCAAGGTCTAAGGACTCCTAAGATAAATTTAACACCATAAAAATTTAGTTTAAAAAAATATTATTATTGATATATTTCTTAACACACAATGCTAACTTTCAAGTGAACTTCATTATACTATAAGAATAATATTATTTAAATTAGATTGTTATGGCCTAACTATTAATTTGGAAGGTATATATTGAAATAAAAAAATTAGGAAAAATATTTTTAAATGTTTTAAATAGTTATTTTTTATTAATGTATAATAAATTAGTACTCAATTTTTAGTGAATTCATTTTATTCTTAAAAAATGATTTTATTGCATTTTGTGCGTGGAAATTATAATTATTTATGACTATTTTAGAAATTTTAGTTTATAAAATGATAATAATTTTTGAAATCTACATATCAAAATTAACATAGTATTTAATTTTTGTATTAACATGAAGTGATCAAATTTTCATTGTATAGTGAAAAGTACCAATTTTTTTAGATACTGTCATTTATTTTAATTAAATCAAGTAATTTAAAAGCCCCATTATATTTTTGGATTTTATATTAAAGTTTCATATAATAAATTTAATTTTTTAAAATATAATAAATTCCATTATAATCCAAAATATTCATTATTTTGATATAAGTTAGTTTTTATTCTTAAAAACACATTTTCCTAAAAATTGTATTTTTGTTGCATTTTAGAAATTTATATGAAAATTAAATTTGAAACTTATAAAAATTGTATCTTAAAAAATGGAATCCATATTTTGAATCATGATGTTAAAATTTTGTAAATTGGATCATTTTTTGTTCATAATTAGTAGTAGCCATGGTAAATATTTTTCACCTTGGTAAGGGTAAAATAGGTAAAATATGATTAAAATTATGGGATATGACTTTAAAATAACCCAAAAAATTAGAGATAATATATTTAATGAGTGGATTTAGAAAATATTGATTAAATATTCAAATTTATGGAAATATATTTTTATATGATAGTGACATATATTATTTTAAGAAAAAAATACAAAATGTGAATCGTTTTCTTTTAAAAACTATAATATTTTTTTCATGGGATTAAAAAAGGATATAGTTAATTATAAATGGATAATTTTAATATTAATAAATTATTTATATGATATTAATTAATTTTAAATTTTTAGTGATGGTATAATTACCAAAAATTCTTAGGCAATGTCGACATAGTGTTTGTGTAAGTAATAGAAAAATTTACTAAATAATTTTAAAAAGATTAAGTTAAATATATTGTGAATTTATTACGATTTTACATAAATTTTATGGGTAATTATTATGTATATGTATTGGTTAATGGTTCTATATTCTAAATAAATTGTTGTCTTCCTAAATTTAAAGTAAAATTAAATGAACAATCCAAAAAATGGAATTAATTATATTTTATATTAAGTGATATTTTATTAAATTATTTAAAAATCATAAAAATATTAAAATAGGACACGTATAACTATAAATAGTAAAAAAATATCCTTTAACTATTTATTGACCAATTTTTAGCTTATAAGTGTATTTATAACCTTTAATGATTGAAAAATTTGTTTCATGATTAAAGATAGAGAGGTTTAACAGGGGTTAAACTAAAGACAAAATTGTTAAAATGAAAAAAAGTCACATAAATCCTATTTTATGTGTTTATTTCCACCATATATAATATATAATTATAAATTAATACAGTTTTTAAATATTATTCTATGAATTTTACTTTTTGATAATTCGAATTTTTGAAAATTTATGAGAGTTCCCCCTCCTTCACTTAAAAGAAAACGATTCACATTTTGAAAATTAACGAGAGTTCCCCCTCCTTTAGTGGTTGAATGATGAGTCAAACTGAAAAAGTATGATAAGTTTCATAAGCCCACATGATAGAGAGACTTTGTAAGTTTACTGAATGGAGGAATTATATGAATCCACCAGATGAAGTATCTTTGTCAAATTATCATATAGGGAAAGGTTTTTTAACTTAATAGATGAATTTTTTTGTTAGTTTATTGGATAGATAAATGTGAATGAACATTAGTGAGTTCATTAGATGAAGTGATTCCAGACAGAAGAATGTTGTGAAACTATTGGATGAATAAATTTAAGTAGAAAAAGTAGAAAGATACATTGATTAAAAGATTAAACGTTGAGTTTTTTCAAAGAAGAAATTTTTTAAAATAGAACCAAGTGAATATTTTTGAGTACTTCATATATATTCATTCAAAGAAGTTCGATGAGTTCAAAAAATAGGGAAACTGTGTATGTCATAGATATATTAACTCAGAAAGCTCTAGATATAGAAAATGTGTAAATATTACCGAGAAGAAAAATATAGAGCTCTTATGAAGAAGAACTAGATAGAGTGAATCCATACAAATAAGTACTAAATGAAAATGATCCTTATAAAGTAATATTAGAGAGAGTATCTCTTAAAAATAAGAACTATACATAGGTTTGAGGATCTTTAGAAATACTTTGTAAAGTCATACATTTTTATGATAATGAGCTGGTCATTCAACACCTAAATAATTATGAAGGAAAAATCTTGATTCTATCTATGATTTTAGAAATATTTTAAGATCATCGAAATTGATATTTGAGGAATGTTATTATGAATTTTTTTGACTCTGACTTATTCAAATTCTTTAAAGGCAGTCAACTGAAGAATGAATCGAGTGGGAAATTCAAATTTAGAGTTCATGCTCCTCCATTGTTTTTTGGAGAAACCTTGAATATATAAAGGGGTGTAAGTGAAATGTGTTGAGTTATTGAAGAAGTGGGTCACTCACCGAGAAGATTGATAGATCCATTTGTCTAAGGATCAGACATTGGGTTTTAGATAGGGAAGTACTAAACACAAGGTACTGAGTAAAGATGGTTCTGTATAGAGAAGAACAAAACAAATATTTCTTGGTGGAGGAGAACTAGACATAGGGTTACAGATGGAGGAGAATCAGACATAGGGTTCCCTAAATATAAGAACAAAATAAACAAGTTTGAAGAATAAGTTGTAAGAGAGGTTCAAAAAATATATTTAAACTGAATTATTTTAGTTTCTAAAGGAAGAATACCCAACTCATGGATTATCATTCATATACGCATGATGATATTTGATTCCAAGGAGAAGAGAACTAGTGCATAAAATATTCATTGAAAAAATGAAGAAATTAAATAGAATAAGAACATGAGAATATGAATTCTTGAACCTGTATAAGAAAATAAACAATCTAGTTTGCTGTTGTGAAGAGGAATAAGATTGTGTGCACTAATTTGGATACAAGAGGAGAATAAGAAGAGTTTCTTTCATTCTAGTGTGAAATTAAGAGAAGAATATGAAGTCAAGGTAGTACTGTGAAATTAAATAGATTTCTCAACTGGCAGATTTCATTCTTAGTTTTTCAAAACAATTAAATAATCTAAGGACTATCTACACATGCAGTATAAAATTACTAAAGGAGATGCATTTGGACCATACTATCACAATTAAAGAGAACTGGGATTGTTTTCTATCCCCTTATAAAGTTTATAGAACTACACTTGGGTTCAAGGTTTTTTTGAATCAGGCCACTATAATTGATACCTCATTATAGTGGAGATTAATTATACTAGTCATCACTATACATAATAAGGACTAGCTTTTCGTATAGGGTATTGAACCTTGTATAACATTGTGTCCCATCCTTCAACCACTTTCTTATACTTAAATATGAAAATGAATATAAATCAAGAGAACCAATATCCTAATAGACCTAATAGTTAAATAGATGAAAGGAATTAATTAGTTTAAAAAGGAACCAATACTAATTTACCCCCTCTAAGTGTTGAGCATATCCAGAAGAAGTAATATTTTAAAATTCATTGATTAATTTATAAATAGAAAAGAACACTAACTCTAAGAAGTGATCCCAAGATAAATTTAAAAATTAAAGTTGCAAGATTTTCCAAATAATTGAAGTTTCCATCAATAAATTTTTACCACTCCATCACCTAAATGGAACTAGATTACTATATAAATTAAATGGGTGATATCTCAAGTACTATTGGATGGGGATCAAGACCGAAGAAGTTTCCAACTTTAAAAATCTATTAAAAGTCTAGGTGGGGACAAAAACTATAAGAGTTACACCAATGGGATGAGAAGAATCAACTAGAGGATTTTCCACTAGAAATAGACTTTCCACTTTTCATTGATACCCTTCTAAGAGGAAAAATCTAAATAAAATTAAGCATGAAAAAAATCAATCCATGCCTCACCACTCAAATAAAAAATCCCTATATAACGAAGGTATATAACCCAAAATCACAATTAAATAAAGAAAAAAAATTAGAAAACATATTTTTTAAACCAAAGGAACTCAACAGAGTTTAATTCTTTTTATAAACACACACACACACACACACTATAAAAATAAACCATCATTTAAAAACAATTCACTTTATTTAGAAATATATATTGAATCATTTTATAACACTATAAGTTAAAAATCACACATCTATTTAAGTAAGATAAAAAATTTACAAAAATACACTCTTATTTCAAAACACTAGCTAAGTTACATTATGAAATCAACCCCTTCTGAAAAAACTTCATTAGGATCAAAATAATTTCTAACAAAATCATAAAATCTAGTTTTAAAAATAAAAACATCTCATGAAGTTACCTATTTACAAAAAATAACTTTTAAAAAATCATGGATTTTTTTGAAAATATAAATTAAATTAATCCAAATAACATCGATACCCCCTAGAAAACCCCATAATTATTTCTAATTCAATAATGTAAATGAATAAAAATAATTATAAACCATAAGGAATCAAAATAAAAAAATATATAAATAAAAAACTATGAAAAAATTGGACACATGGTCTAGAAAACTATACTTCAACCATGATAAGTTCACTAGAAACTACTTAGATAATTATTCATGGTCTATGAAAGATTTTATGGACTATATATAGTAAAAAAAGGTTTACCCTAGTTTTCTTCTCATTTTCAATACAAAACATGGAGTTTCCTAAAATAATTCATAAAAATTCAACATAAAACAAAAATACACAATTAAAATTAAAAAAATACAAAAAATAGTAATGAGAAAAGATTTAAGGTGAGACTCATGCATCTAGAACACCCATGGTAACTCAAGTTTCATCACCAAAGTTAGTGATTAGGAACCTACTCATGTCCTACCTCCTGAGTTCTGATAATCATATCTATATACTACCCGACTCCCCAAATAATAATTAGGAACTATGATAAATTTTATCACAAATAAATATAGTAAAACACTAATTTCAGAACCTGAACCAACCCATGACATGTGTCAAAAAACATTATTGATCAATATAGGATTGAAACTAGTGTTTTGGCATCAATAATATGTGCATAGGAATGATTTTTTTTAATAAAATTATAATGAGCAGAGGAATTCCACCTGGAAATCTTGTATAACTATTTTATATATCAAAGGACCACACATATAAAATAGGCAGTATTAAAATATAATCATAATCAAACAAGGCATAATCTTCTAAATATAGCTCATAACCAATAGAAGAAATCCCATAAACACATCCAAAAAACCACAATATCAGTAAAAGTAAACTTTTATTAAAACTATAACATAAACCAGAAAAATAAAGATAGAGTATAATTTCCAACATGGAATTATAAATTAAAAGAAAACAATTCCAAAACTTAATAATAAAAAATCTACCATCTTCTCATGTTAAGAAAAATATCCCTTTACTTGTCACCATCACTATACTCAAACTGAAATCAAAAAATCATCCGTTGACACCAAGAAGAATATGATAAACCTATAATATGATAGGCATGAGTAAAAATTACCAGTAAGTATCCTCCACACACCCCATGCATAATCTTTAGAAATAAATCTCTTTCAAAATAGTTTTAAATATAACTATAAATGTATTAATTTTTCTTTTATTTAAAACCAATAACATGCTATAATCATTTAGAACCACTTTATTGAAAACATGGGAGTTAAAACCATGTATAATAATAACCAATGGAATATTTAATCCTTTGTAAATAATTTTATTTAAAATAAATAAGGTGTAGGAGACACATTTATTTTTTTAAACAAAACACCAATAGTAATAAAATAAATCACTATAACCACATAAAAACTGTATGGATCTAAATAGAATAATCATGGGCTGACTATCATGGAAGTGGAAGAATCACATTCATCATAATATAATCAAGAACCAGTAATCATGGGAACATATAAGATTATAATCCAGGAAAAAACGAAAATGGAATTCATTCTATTAGTAACTAATATGAAATTTTCTTAAAAATTATTCTTACCATACCTTTCCTTTTCTGAGGGGAAAATACCCTAAGTTGACCATAGTCCTAACTTGGGGCCACTTGAAAGAGTGTGATCATAAACTAGTGCAACATATGAACCCATACATCCCACTTATCTACACTTATTCCCCCATGATATATAAAATGAATGTGAGAGATCAAAATATAATAAATATCAATTTATAAAAAATAAGAATCATAACTCACTCTCACCTCCAAACACCCTTCATAGAAGCATTCCATTTCATAATAATAATACATATTAAATACATAAAAACCATATACCCCAAATAAGATAATTCTATCACTTTACTTTTACATAACAACACTAGGGTCACACATTAAGGGTATATTTACATCAAGACAAATTTTTTATAAATTGCCAATTGGGCCTTTGAAACATCTTTGAAGAAATAAAGTTATAAAATCCTATTTGAAAATAAAATCACATAAAAGTATCAAAGTTTATAAATTAGTTAAGGAAAATAATAAAAATAAATTTCATAAATCCAATTATGCCTTTAATTTTAAATAAAAACTATTAAATTAGTTTGAAAAACAAAACTACACCTTAAAATGGATAATTCCTTTGAAAATTACCATAGACATTTAAGTGAACACAAATAATGCATCTTCACATGAAAATAAATTTAATACTTTAAACCTAAGAAAAATACTTTTGTTTATAATAAAAACTGAGGAATAAATAAACATCCTTTGGCATAGTTAAATTAATGTATTTAATACCACATTTAAAACCTTGAAAAAATGGAATGTAATGAGTAAGAAATAATGGTTTTAAGTTTAAATGTTTATAAATAATGCTACCTAACTCAATTTATTTATTCTATTAGTAATGGTTTTAATCCATCCCAAAAAGTTATTATAAAACCTTAATAGGCCATTTTAATCCCTAAGATAACATAATCCTCAAGTTAAATTTGTGAAAAACTAAAACCTAGTTTTCCATGACCATTTTAGAGTAAGAAAAGTTAAATAATATAAAGAGAGAGAGGGTATATGGAGGTCTAAAAAAATTTACCTCAAATAATCTCTATAAAAATGAAATAAAAATTATGGAGAATCCCAGATGAAGTGAGAACCGAGAGGGAGAGGCACATGAAGTTCAAGAGTTTTAATGGGAAGAAAAGAGTGGTCCATGTGCAAGGAATGTGAAGTTTCATCAACTCACAATAATTTTTATTTATCAGAAGGAGTAACTCGAGTAAATCAATTAAACCTTTTAAGTCCAGTGAAAATAGAGTGTTTATCACTCAAGATTTGTTTTTTTGGAAGTTAGTGATCTTCTGATGATGTTCACAAGATAGTCACTTTGATGTATAGTGGTTGTGAACATTCCATAGGTTGTAGCAGTTGATTTAATATAAGACTCTGATGAATGGTGAAGTAAAAGGATGGTTGACCATAACTATAGGATGTTGGTGCAACCTATTTGACTAAAAAATCACCTCTATAAAGTAGAGGGGCATCAGTTACCAAAAAAGTAACAATACAAAAAATCAAAGTGTTACACTATCTTCTTATCTAAATAGTTAATAATACTTTATAATTAAATCAATATAAAATTTTGGAGTGTTATCTCATGAAAATAAGAAGAAATTATGAACTATATAAATATTTTTTCTTCTTATTTACCCTTTATACTATTTATTTGAATGTTTGTTTGTGAGTTTTATAAGATCCATGAGTAGTGATTGTTAGAATTGGTGATTAGGGTGAAAAAAAATTCTTTTTTAGGTTCTCTATGATTGAAGGGAAGATTGAATGGTTTTAATTCCACTACATATAACCATCAACATTTTTCAATATTTTTAAAAATTGTTATAAAATATTGGCTGGTAAAACTCATAAATTTAGGAAATATTCACAATTTCCTAAGGAGTTATATATATTTTTAGTTGGGTATACTGTCATTGGATGGCATGATAATGAAATAAGTAAAGGTTTGGATTCACTAGTTTTATTGAACTAACTATGGATTATAGTGTATAAAAATAGAAGAATATTTCATCTAAAAGTATCTTGAACTTTCATTGGGTGGAGAGAAACATAAAAAAATGGAGAAAGTTTAATGGGAAAGGATGGATAGAAAATCATTATACTTTGTGATGATGTCATTGGCACAAAATAAAACATTCAACATATGGGAGAATAATACTATAGTTGAGATGATGGAATCCCTGACAGACATATATAAAAACAAACAACATTGAACAAGGTTTATTTTGATGAGAAGGGTGCTTAGGATGTGGATATAAGAAGGAAAGTTAGTGTAATAAAATTCAAATTACTTCACCATGTTTTGAAGCCTGCTCGAAGTAGTAAAAGTAACTTGCACTATTAATATATGGGTGATTCTTCTAATATCGTCACTAATAGAATTATGATTTGACATGTTTAATATAGTAATTTTATCCTATGAAAAAACTGATATGGTGTTTTAATATGTATATAACATGATCCTAAAAGAGAAAATTTGGATAAGATAGGTCCAATTACCTTTCGGCAATATACTGAATGCTGATGGAAGTGACACTGACCTTAGAGAAGAAATCACTAACAACCAAAAGATAAGTATAAAGAGAAGAGTCAATAAAATTTTAATGGTCTTAGAATTACATGCTATCATTGTAAGAAGCATAGACATATTAATTGAAATTTCAATTGTCACAAATAAGGTATTAGAAGAATAAATTTAAGAAGTTCAAAATATATTAACACAATTAAGGGAGGTAGTGACCTACTACTCAATGACAGTTTTCTAATGGATTCATGGGTAGTTGACTCTAAATCATCCCTCCAATCAAAGGATGATCATATATGCATGAAAATTTATTTATATAAAAGTTTTTTGTAATGTTTGTCTAGAAGATGATGAATCTTTTGGAGTTATTGAAATGAGATATATAAATATTTATATGAATAATGGGTTCTACCTAGGTCATAAGAAATTAAGACACATTCCATGTATCTAAAAAAATATCACATATTTGGTGTAATTGTACGATGCAAGATGTGGAACAACCTTTGAAATTGGATCCTGGAAAGTGAATTGAGGGTCAATGGTTGTGGTTCCTGGTTTTGAAATATGAGACTATTTATTTTAATAAAAGATCATATGGTAGTGTAATGGCCAAAAGTAAAACCTTAGAATATCTAAAGGTGTGGAAATTTAGGTTGGTTCAACTTAGTGATAAGAAAGTGAAGGTTCTAGTTGGAAAGGGAATTCTAAATATCGATCACATAATAATTTTTTTTTCAGATCTATGCACTGGGAAAGAAAAAACGGGTGTCATTCAACTTGGTTATTTAGAATCCAAGAGCCTGGAAGTTGGAGTTAGTTCACACAAATGTATGGGGACCTTCCCTAGTATGATCTCATGGAGGATCCATTTAGTTTTTCACATTAATCTATTATGATATAAGGAATTTGTGAGTGTATTTACTTAACCATAAATATGATATTTTTAGTGATTTTGTATAGTGGAAGGCAATGGATGAATTTGAAAGTGGTTAGAAGTTATAGTGACACCGGTCTAATAATGACTGAGAGTACGATGAAAATAACTTCTAAAAATTATATCATAATAAAGGGATCAATATTGAAATGATAGTTCTTGTAACTTCATAACATTATGGAGTAATAAAGAGAATTAATTGGACTTTGACTAATAAGGCAAGATGTATGCGGAAGTAATCAACATGATAGTATACTTGGACAATAGAAGTCCTTTGATTTCTATGGGATATAGTCTATCATAAGAACTATAGTACAAAAAATAATTGGAAGTTGGACACCTAAAAATATCCATATTTTTACTTTATAACTTGATCGATGAAAATGACAATGAAAACTTGGATGCTAAGTCCAAAGCCTATCTTCTCATGGGATATAGAAACAAAGATTTTGGTTTCAAAATACAGGATTTTGACAAGCACCCAATCATTATAAGTCAAAAAATTATCTTTAATTAGAATATCCTATAGAAGATTCATAAATTTGATAAATCATAATTTAAGGAAAATAATCCAACTTCTGAAGTTTAAGTAGATTTGGATGAAGGAACTGGAAGTTCACATGATCTAGTGGCACTAGATGCCAACACAAGATCACTAGAAGTGAGACCAATAGAATATGAACTATAATGATCAAGGTCTAATGACTCCTAAGATAAATTTAACACCATAACAATTTAGTTTAAAAAAATATTATTATTGATATATTTCTTAACACACAATGCTAACTTTCAAGTGAACTTCAATATATTATAAGAATAATATTATTTAAATCAGATTGTTATGGCCTAACTATTAATTTGGAAGGTATAGATAGAAATAAAAAAATTAGGAAAAATATTTTTAAATGTTTTAAATAGTTATTTTTTTATTTATGTATAATAAATTAGTACTCAATTTTTAGTGAATTCATTTTATTCTTCAAAAATGATTTTATTGCATTTTGTGCATGGAAATTATAATTATTTATGACTATTTTAGAAATTTTAGTTTATAAAATGATAATAATTTTTGAAATCTACATATCAAAATTAACATAGGATTTAATTTTTGTATTAATATGAAGTGATCAAATTTTCATTGTATAATGAAAAGTACCAATTTTTTTAGATACTGTCATTTATTTTAATTAAATCAAGTAATTTAAAAGCCCCATTATATTTTGGATTTTATATTAAAGTTTCATATAATAAATTTAATTTTTTAAAATATAATAAATTCCATTATAATCCAAAATATTCATTATTTTGATATAAGTTAGTTTTTATTCTTAAAAACACATTTTTCTAAAAATTGTATTTTTGTTTCATTTTAGAAATTTATATGAAAATTAAATTTGAAACTTATAAAAATTGTATCTTAAAAAATGGAATCCATATTTTGAATCATGATGTTAAAATTTTGTAAATAGGATCATTTTTTGTTCATAATTAGTAGTAGCCATGGTAAATATTTTTCACCTTGGTAAGGGTAAAATAGGTAAAATATGGTTAAAACTATGGGATATGACTTTAAAATAACCCAAAAAATTTGAGATAATATATTTAATGAGTGGATTTAGAAAATATTGATTAAATATTCAAAGTTATGGAAATATATTTTTATATGATAATGACATATATTATTTTAAGAAAAAAATACAAAATGTGAATCGTTTTCTTTTAAAAACTATAATATTTTTTTCATGAGATTAAAAAAGGATATAGTTAATTATAAATGGATAATTTTAATATTAATGAATTATTTATATGATATTAATTAATTTTAAATTTTTAGTGATGGTATAATTACCAAAAATTATTAGGCAATGTCGACATAGTGTTTGTGTAAGTAATAGAAAAATTTACTAAATAATTTTAAAAAGATTAAATTAAATATATTGTGAATTAATTACGATGTTACATAAATTTTATGGGTAATTATTATGTATATGTATTAGTTAATGGTTCTATATTCTAAATAAACTGTTGTCTTCTTAACTTTAAAGTAAAATTAAATGAACAATCCAAAAAATGGAATTAATTACATTTTATATTAAGTGATATTTTATTAAATTATTTGAAAATCATAAAAATATTAAAATAGGACACGTATAACTATAAATAGTAAAAAAATATCTTTTAACTATTTATTGACCAATTTTTAGCTTATAAGTGTATTTATAACCTTTAATGATTGAAAAATTTGTTTCATGATTAAAGATAGAGAGGTTTAACAGGTGTTAAACTAAAGACAAAAGTGTTAAAATGAAAAAAAGTCACATAAATCCTATTTTATGTGTTTATTTCCACCATATATAATATATAATTATAAATTAATATAGTTTTTAAATATTATTCTATGAATTTTACTTTTTGATAATTCAAATTTTTGAAAATTTACGAGAGTTCCCCCTCCTTCACTTATAAAAGGAGACCTATCTTATCTCTTCTTTACACCAATATAAGCCACCTAGATTAACTAAAATCTACCCATGTGTACATACAGTTTACCATCACCACGTAGTGGTGTAATTATTTTTTCATCACAATTTTATATGGATGGTTATAAAGATGGAAATAATGAATATATATATATATATGAAATTTATTAAATAATTATGGTACTATAAATATAATATATCATTTAACATATTAACCTTACACTCGTTAAAAAATGATGATGTTGCTCATTCGTACATGTAGAGTCCCACCTATATGAAGCGATGCCATTAATTTTCATGTAATAATTTAATGGATGATTATAAATATGCATATAGTGAATATATATGATATTTATATCATTATTAACATTCTATTTTTAATGTAACCATGATCAAGACTCAATAACCAAAACTACTGAACCAAACTTACATGAAAAGTGAGATAATTAACATTCAGAAATGAATATTTTAATAAAGAATTATTAATAAATGGTATTGAGAAGTTATAAGTGGATAATTTATGATATTATAAGTATTTATATAACTATTTAATATAAATATAACAAATTTAAATTTATTATACAGGAGGTTAAAAGTACTTACAAAGCAAGTTGGACCTGAGGCAATGGATCTTCATCTCAATATTTTTTCATTTAGATATGTTTGATATTATTCATGAATTTATGTTTAATTAGTATATATGATACCCATTTGACATATTATATGTTATTAAAATTTACAACTCAAATTATTTCATCCAAGGGGTTTTGATTCGAAATTTTCCAAAGTGGAAAAGGTTTATTTCACAATCTCATTCTTATTCAGGATTATTTATGTTTAAGATTATGTTAGGGAAATTATATGATATTTTTTATCTTAAGAATCATATAATATATTAAAATATAGTTATTTATATAAATTATAAGGTTTCCTTACATTTTTCTCTTTTTAAGAACTCCAGATACTGTAATAGTTTATAAGGAAAGATGACTTTGTTTTTTTATTTGGTCATGAATATTTTTATTCTATATCTATATTTTCTTACACTCTCAAAAATGGACCAAGATACTACCTATACCATATACTTAGGTCACTAGGCTCTTAACTAGGACACTAAATTGGGCCAGGTATCATGTATATCACCCCTAGATAGCTTGGGATTTATTTCGCCTCCCTAGTGAATCAAACTTGGGGATGATTAGCATATAACCAACCGAGGAGATTCTCTGGTAAGTACCAATACTAAATTCTCCTGAAAATAGACCAAGATACTCCACATACCCTATACTCAGGAAATTGGGATATTTATTGGGCCACTGAATTGGGACGAGTATCTTGGATATGTCCCCTAGCCAACTAGGGACTTATTTCGCCCCTAGAGATTTGAACCCGAGGTTGACTGGCATTTAACCAACTAGGGATAATCTCTTGTACCACTGTGCCATATGGGGTAGTGGTACTCAAGATGCTCCTTAATTTCTTAAATTCTAATCAACCCCAGGTTTGAATCTTTGGGGAGGCAAAATAAATCCCCAACTGGCTAGGGGAGATATCTATAATACTTGGTCCAATTTAGTAGACCAATAAAGAGCCTAGTGACCTGAGTGTAGGGATGGGGAGTATCTTGGTCATTTTTCTGGAGTGTCATAGTTCCAACAAAAAGAAACTTTTTAAAATACCTACTCCACTAATTGGGCTATATTCTAGCCACACCCCACGCCCACTAACTTACGAACCAGGCCACTGGGGATTTGTTCTTACATGTGGAAGATATTTTCCTCAGGACTTACTACGATTTAATATGACTCCCCCACAATTAAAATCTAGGACCTCAAGTATAACATCCACTAGGAAGTGTCATGAGTAACACTATGAAACAAACCAAGATACTCCACAACCCCTACACTCGAGTTACTGGGCTCTTAACTGGGCCACTGAACTGGGTAGAGTATCATGGATATCTATCCTAGCCAGCTGGGGATTTATTTCGCCTCCATAGAGAATCAATCCCAGGGATGGCGGACATTTAACCAACTAGAGAGCTTCTATGGTACCAGTACGTTGTATGTAGTGGTACTAGAGAAGCTCCCTGGTTGGTTAAATGTTAGTCAGCCCCAAGTTCAATTCTCAGGGGAGGTGAAATAAATCCCCAGCCGGCTAGGGGATATATCCACGATACTCAGTCCAATTTAGTGGCCCAGTTAAGATCCCAGTAAACCGAGTGTAGGGGCTAGTGAGTATCTTAGTCTATTGTTTGGAGCATCATGGGTACAAAAAAGGCACCTTTTTTAACAGGCCCATGCCATTATCAGGTCATATTCTAGCCACGCCCCAACCTCTATAACTTAGGAATATCCCCAACTGGAGTTATCCCTTGTGGCAGATATTGTCCCCAAGCCCTTATGGGATTTAATAAACCTCCCCCATGTGGCAGGTATTGTCCCCATATGGCATATTGCTACTCGTGATGCTCTCTGGTGGATGTTAAGCCTGAGGTCACTGGTTCCAATCATGGGGGAGGCGTATTAAATCCCAAAATGTCCTGGGGACAATACCTTCCACATGGCCCAGTCCGGAGTTATAGGGGCTGGGGAGTGGCCAGAATTTGACCTGGTTGTGGTGTAGGCCTATGAAAAAGGATCCTTTTTGTTGGACCTATGAAGATCCTAACAATAGACCAAGATACTTTCTATACCCTAAACTTGGGTTACTGGACTCTTAACTAAGCCACTAAACTAGTTCGAGTATCGTGGATATCTCCCCTAGCCAGTCGGGGACTTATTTAGCCTCCCTAGAGAATTGAACCTGGGGCTGACTGGTATTTAACCAACCAAGGAGCTTCTCTGTTACCATTATGACATATGGTGTAGTTGTCCCAGAGAAGATCCCCAGTTGGTTAAATACCAATCAGCCCCAGGTTTGATTCTATGGGGAGGTGAAATAAATCCCCAGCTGGCTCAAGGAGATATCCATGATACTTGACCCAGTTCAGTGGTCCACTTAAGAGCCCAGTAACCCGAGTGTAGGGGCCGACGAGTATCTTGGTCCATTGTCAGGAGCGTCACATGTCCAATATTTATCACATTTTTTAAACTTATGGTATTACATTCCATTTTTATATAAAAATTAAATTTTATCAGATGATAACTTTTATCTCAATTACTGGTTTATACATTTTGATTAATTAATTAAATCATTAAAATTTCTCCCACTATTTTATCTAATTCTAGGAACCCTCTGTGTTAGAATTTAAATACTCCATAACTTGAGTATTATAGTGTAAAGGATCCCTAGACTACCCCTCATAGTCTACAATATTTAGCTATTACACTAATTGGAGGGTTCAAGGTAGGATCTTGACTGACCAGCTACTTGATCTGGCAATTCCTTGATCTGTTGAGTGAAGTCCCATCTTCTTAAATCGTTACTTCATTTAATAAATACATGCCTATAAAATTAAAATAAGCTATCTTTGTATATTTATTTTCTACAATTTTAGTTAAGTAAACCCTCCACTCTAATAATAATGCCTCACTAGTAAGAGAAACCCTCAACTTTGGCATAATCGGCATCCTAAACAACTGGTTTTTTCCAAATTCGAATGACAGAAGGTAGCTTAAACTTAGTATTTCTTTGAGGATTTTTTCCATGTGATGATCGAAATCATTTTCTATTTTCTAAGCATGTACTATGTGATCACACTCACAACAAACCATGAAATAAATAGATAAATACATTGTTCCACATGTTTATTTTATCTTTTATGTTTGTTTATTATTACTCTATTTGTTCATAAGTTAACTACACATACAAAAATATAATAAACCATTAAAAAATAAAATGACGACCTGATCATGAGCCAGTACTGATGGTTGATCCATTGAGTGAATAAAAGACCAAACTAGACCCTAGGGGTAATACCTTGAGTCACATCGCTTGTAACTCAAAATGAAGCACTTTCCCATCCAATGCATCTAACTCATGTCCAGTGTATCTCCATCATTCAGAGTGAAGTGTGTCACTGGTCATATCATCATTATAAAAAAATACGGGCATGTAGGTGAGGTAAAATGAGGAGTAAAATAACAACTCTGTATTGGATGTGCATGACCTTATACATATAATGATTTAAAGGCAACAAACAGATCACCTTTTATTTAACTACTTATTTCAAAACAAATGCAATAATAAATTAAATAAATTAAACATGCACTAAACATATAGAGGATATGATTAGGCTCATGATTAGTCATATACACATTAAACTCACATATATTAAAAAATGTATAATTAAACTAAACTTTCATTAAAATAAACTCAAGTGCATTTAATTGAATTAAAAAAGTCACTCAGATTTTTAATTCAATATTTATGTCATTCGGTCCCAATTAATTAATTTAATTTAAAAACTAAAAAAATCAAGAATGTTTTTAATATTATAAAATGACTAAAGAAAGTAATTTTTACCTATTTTCTACTTTCTATAAAAAATTATAAAAATAATCTTCATTTCATTTTCTAAATAAGTCATTTTTTAGTGAAGGTGTGAATGACATATTTTTTAACACTTACCGCACAAATGAATTTTCCTATTGTTATAAATATTCCTTTACTTGAAGCATACATTATAATTTTTTATGGTTATTTTAAAAAAAATTGTTTTTCCTAATATTCTATAAATTTTAACATTAAAAAAATAATTTTTAAATGAAAAGGGTATTTTCCTTAAGAAATGTTCCCATGATCTTTTACAAATATTTTTTTATCTGTGTAAAATTCCTTGGATAAATATTATATTTTATTGTGGATATATTATAAGGATACCATCCACCATATATCTCTAGATAGATTTTGATATGTTTTACTGAGGAAAGTATTGACATTATGTATGATAGTTCTTCCAATATAGATAATTATCTATTATTAAGACATATTGATTATATTATATTGTTTATTTTTATAATTAATGCATTATAATTATTAAGTTATGGGTTGGGAATAAATTCCATAGACCCTTGATCCATTAGTAGGTAAAATGAGATATATTTTTTGGGAATTTGGCCAAGGCCTTTCCCATTTATGTAAGATGTCTTGGAATGAGGCCTTGATAGAAAAATTAATATTTCAGACATTATAAATTCTATAATTATAAAATCAATTACTAATATCCATGTGATTATATTAATAGTTATATATCTATTGATAAGTTTCAAGATCATGTGATTATATATATAGAATTATTCGATCATCATTTATTCATGCCATATTATTCATGCCTTATTTATTCCATGATAGATTCCAAAGTATGCATCCCCTTACTGAGCATCTGAGCTCACACTTTTATTTTTTTTCCTTCCCTAGGATTCCAGGAAGTGTATTATGATTGATATTAAAGGATATTATAGAGGGAATAATAATTTTCTCAAAGATAATTCATTATTGTATTTTATGTTTTTAAATGAAATATATTATTCACTAAAGTATTTATTTTTTCAAGACTGCTAAACTGATCACTCTTGGGTGGTGTGATCCATTGTATCTAGTGATAATGTAATAAAGTGAAAACCAACTTTGGGTTATAGAATTTAGTGTCTTTACAGTCAGTATTAGAGAAATTTTAGTATAAAACTTGGGAACTATATTTAGGAAAAGATAGATTAGAGAACATAATCTTATGACAAACTAGTAGTATAAGTTTAAGTATAGGATAATATCATAATGTTTTGGTAATGTAGAGATTTTGTGGCTTTATAAGAAAATACATCTTTTTTTGGATACTAAAAATGGGCATAGTTTTGGTATAGATGTATCTAGGGGCAATAACCATAAAAATAATTGGTTAAGTATATCTCAACCTTCATTGTGGGGCTTGATGAATGGTTACCTATTGCATACCTGGTTTGAAACTCCTGAGGGATATGCTTGGGTTAATTCAAATTTTCTTTATGAACCATTATGATGAATTAGAGGATATAACCTATGGAAACCTATGATATTCAATATTGATATGGGATAAACCTAAAGTGTCATGGTTTGATAAGTCTATGGTTGATCAAAAGTTTAAAGGCATAGATATCCCTTTTGAGGTTTTATGCGATGAGAGTTTAAGATAATTAAATACATTTTTGATGATAATTATGGGACTACAACCCTTTAGTTTAGTGTATTTTTTAGTGAAAAAATAATTTTAGGAAGACTGACTATATATTTTGTGGATATAAGTTTAAAGTTTTTGATAACCAATAGGTTTAATATGATATTTATGTTAATATGGTTAGTTAGGATAAAAGGGTAATTAAATTTTGGGAATATATTTTTTATCATATAGATACATATGGGATTAAAAATTGATTTAGTGAATAAGTGATTAATGTTATTTTTGAAGAAGTGTACTATATTGTGAACATTATACGATTAATGTAAATGGAAATATTTTTAGCTAAGATTGGATTTTATTTGAACAATAAAGTTTGAGTTATATTTTTGAATCATATATGATTTTATTATGATTTTTTATTATTTACGTTATTTAAGGAAAATATTAGCATATTTTGGTAAATATATGATTAAGGCATATAAATTTTTATTTATTATTTTTAATTTGGTTATGGAAGAATATGTGATCAAATCATTCTGATTTTGATTTTATGCATTGATTAAGATTTTTTTGAAGATTTTTAAATTCAGTTATTTATAGAATGATTTGGGTTGAACTTTTTGTGCTATTGTTGAGGCCTTGGAGATTAATATAATATTTATAAATATAAATATTTATTTATATTTTATATTATCTCAACTAGTGATAAGAATTTTGTTTATATATAGGAGGAATAACTTTTTACCTTGTAATGGATATTATAAATCAATAAAAGTTAATTTTAGTTCTTCAGACATGAAAAATTCATCTTAAATATTAATTTCTTGGAGTGAAAGATGAAATAGAAGTTAAAATTGATTAAAACACAAACGAAGGCATAAATTGTTCTTATGAAATAAAAAGAAATCAATTAAGTATATTATCTTGTTTTATCATCTTAATGGTAAATTAATCCCTCAAATCTAGGAAAATGACCTTAAAATAAAAATATCATCCTATTACCTTCATTTATAATGAATTTATGGTGCTCTTTATCCCTTAATTATTTGTGATTTTTTTGTCATTAAATTTCTCATAACCATGTACAATATAACTATGTATTATTATTTGTACATTATATTTCTCCTCTATGTCTATATTTTTACTTACAACTAATGTTATAATTATCTAGGTACCCAATTATGTAATGCCCTGACCCCAGTTACACAGATTCGGTACATTATTACATATCATTGGCATGATCACAAAAGATCAAGTCTCAAAATACCGATTAGTTTAGTAGCCTTGGAAGTACGAGATACATTCATAAGTTTTACATTACATCATAAAATGGAAAACTATAACAACATTGTTTCCATAGAGAAAACTTAGATCCCATAGAATATCCCTGTAGATCAGTCATAATATACTTCTTCACATCCTGGGAATGATAAAACATAAAAGGGGTGATCTCAGATGTTTAGTAAGGATAACAATACATCAGAAACTTTCATAAATAAGCATAAACATTCAAGGAAATGTATAGAACTAAAATAAAAGCCTTTTAAACACAAAATTAATCATAATATGAAAAATATAAATGAAAATAATTTCATTTACTTGCTCACATGGATATTCTACTAGTCGAATAATCACATGCAATATCAATAACGACTTTCATAATGATGGAATGAATAATGCCAGACATTCATAACCACATAGTCAAGGCCTTGTGCCAAGAATACAAATAAGATTTCATCAAGGCCTTGTTATAATACAATAGTTTGTCTCATGAGACCTACCGATGAATTGAGGAGCTATAGCAGGCTCCACCTGTCACTTACTAAGTCCAATGCATTCCTCATATGAAAAGGTTTAAACATAACATAAACATTCGTATTAAGGCTAGCATAAGAAATGTAAATACTTTATCCATAAAACATGAATGGTATAAAAATAGCACATCCATAGTCAAACATATCAAAAAACCTTCAATACAATAGGGAATTTTTGTATCATAATAAATCAACTTCAAATAAACTTAAAATTAATCAAAGGATGTTGACATAGATGAAATCAAAACCTTTTTTAGAGAAATATCTCTTTCTATTTTGAAATCATTTAAGAGTCGCATAATTATAAAGAAAACATTTATTTTGAAAATATTATTATAATATTGTAGGGGAAGATTCAACGATATTATAATGGCAGAAAATAGTCGCACACTCCGTATAAGTTAAAAAACATTTTTACCTTAATTTTGTCTAAAATGTCATAAAGTACCCTATTTGGAAAACGACAGAAATATTACTTTCAAACCATTTTATAAAAAGTCAAAAAGGGTATAAATTAATTTAACCCATAGTATAGTAAATATTAAAAATGTTTTGGAATACATTTTTAAGAAACATGGATGTGGATGATAAAGAGGTCCCAGTAGATACTTACGTAAAAACAACCTCGGATAATAAAGAGATTGTGAAATTAACCCTTACCTTATAATTTTCCTTGGTCGAGGGTAGAATAACCTCATGTATAATGGTGAAATAATTTTTATTAAATTATCAAAGAATCATATATATTAATATGATATCATATATGATATTTTAACAATGCTTTTTTAATAATATCTTAGTATTATCATCATTTCGGGTGTTAACTAATTCATTTTCCTTTATATGCTTTATTATATAAGTAATGTTTGTTATGGATAGGATGAATCTCATTAATATTCATAATGATATTAAGTCTTTAAACATTATTTTTAATCATCTAATGAAAATTAGTCTTGAATGGATACGATGAGGAATGAATCTCATCGCGTTCGTGGAAACGGTAATCCATACGTACGCACGAGCGACAATATCATTATTTTGATTTTAAAATAATATATAATTGGATGGTATATAATATATAAATAATAATTATCATGTTATATTTATTATTTATATCAATTACACATCATTATTATACCCATCCAAATAATAATGTATTGAATAACAATTACACCACGACGTGGAGACGATAAGCCGTACGTACGCATGTATGGTGACATGTCATTCAAAGGATGGATAGAATAATGAATATGGCTGTAACATATTTATAATAACATCAAATTATATATAATATACTGAATTTATTATTTTATAATGGAAACAACAAAGAAAGAGGAGGTGGAAGAAGAAAGGAACTTGAAAGAGGTGATGAAATATTTACATCTTCTTCACGTTCTTCCTTTTGATTTGATAAAAAGGGCTCCTTAGGTTGAATTTATGACTAAATAAAGGCCTATACTATTAAGGGAGGACAATTTAGACTGTATTTGGGCAGGGGTTGGCCGAGACAAATGGATTTGAAGGTGTTAATTAGAGATAAGGGGAAGTGCCCTTTTATAAGAGGAGTGAGGGGCACCTTAGGAAAAGCTAGAAATATTATTTTATAATAAAATAATTTTCGGTTTCTAATGGCTAAAAAGTGGATTATTTAAAGGTAAAGATGGGTATGGGTCTAAAACCACTCAAACAATAGGTTTTAGATAGATTTGGGTCACTATATTAACCTTATCTTTTAGATTTAACTCTTAGTTAAATAGTTTTCCATTTACCATGTCTTTTTGTATTTTTATATTATATGGTTAATAAACTTACTATATACTTCCAAAAGAACCCAATGTAGTTCATTAATGATACACCTATCATTATATAAGTCTTTTGGACAAACCTTATATTTTTAAGAATTGAATATCAATTAATAATATAATATTTTTTTTAAAAACCTTTTTATGTCAATTTTGACATTATTTGGTATTTTGTTTTTTCTAAATTCATAACTGCATTATTACTTCAAAATAAACTCATCTAACCAACCCTAATATGTAATATTAACCTCTAAAATTATTTTAATTCATAAAAAGTCTCAAATTACATTTATTTTGATATTTATAATATCAATTATTTTAATAATTCATTAATTAGGTAATTACTACATCATCATTGTGTCATAAATAAATTAAATTAATTAATGTATAAAAAATATAAAAAAAATACCATTATATAGGAATTCTTATTAGATTTATAATGAATATTTATAGTCTAATTTATCCTATGTGTAACCCTATATTAAAAATGGTTTAGTTATTAAACATTGAATTTAATACTTTTAACTCTTCTTTGAATTAAATAATAATAAATGTCCTAATCTAATCCAAGTGAACCAAAAAGGTTCATATTTTATTCCTAAGGTTTTTTTGGTCGAATTATACTTATCCAATAGAATTAGGATATTTTTTAGGGTAATAATAATATCATTTTTACCCTTAATTACCCTATTTACTTTTAACCGTGGTAAATAAAAGGAAAAAGTTACTATTCAACAAAAATTATTTTTATCTTATTGAACCAAATTTTAATTATTTATATTAAACAAGTTTCTCATATTTTCAAAATTCAACTCATAGAAGTGTTAAAATTATGTTTTATGTAAATTTGTAAATACTCATTGGAGGTAGGTAAAAGACCATAAAAAGTTCAATAAAATTTTTATATATATAAAATTATTATAAACTGACTCCAATTAATTACATTGAATATATATAGGTATAATGTATATATTTTGACCTAAAATAAATTTAAATAAAATAAATAATTATTTAAATAAAAAGTCAGTTTTAAACAGTGACTCAGTGTTTTTCACTATTCATCAAAAATTGAAAGTTTTCAGAAAAATACCAAAAATTTACCCTAAGCTAATTTCAATATTCTGAATCCAAAAATGAAGTCCATTTTGAAAGAAAAAATTTATAAAATTTCAAAACGTGGGTATTACTATTCATAACAGTTACTTTGATTGGCTGTAGTGTGTTAGAACTCAAAGTTGCGTACAACACATGCTACTGTATTATCCAAAGAGAAACGTACCGTGGAAGCTTGAGGTGTTACATTCTCCCCTACAAATAATTTCATCCTCAAAATTTCTAGATTATTACTGCATAAAAAGACTCTGGTGGTTCTTCATTATAAGTTCCTCGGGTTCCCACGTTTCCTCTTCCATCTTATGGTTTCTCCATAGAACTTTTACCAGACAAGTCGTTCGGTTTCTCAACACTTGTTCTCTTATATAAAGAACCTTTAAAATCACTTCAAAATAAGTCAAATTGGGTTCCAGTTCTAATTCCTCATAGGTGAGTACATGTGTTGGGTCAGGCATGTATTTTCTCAACAATGATACGTGGAATACATCGTGAACTTTGGAAAGACTTGGTAGCATTTCCAAATGGTAAGAAACAACCCCAATTCATTCTAGAATTTTGAAAGGTCCGATGTACCTAGGACTCGATTTTCCCTTCTTACCAAAACGTATAACACACTCCATGGAGATACCTTCAAGAAAACATGATATCCTACCTGAAATTCCAAATCCTTCCTTCGATTATCAGCATAGCTCTTCTGCCTACTTTGATCAGCTTTGATGTGGTTTTGGATTACCTTTACCTTTTCCATCATTTCCTCCACAAGTTTTATTTCACCAACATCATCCCAATAGGTTGGTGTGCGATATCTCTTTCCATATAACGCTTCATATGGTTCCATCTGAATACTTGAATGGAAACTATTGTTATATGAAAATACTACCAGAGGTAAATATTGATCCCACATACTTTGAAAGTTAAGTGAGAATGATCTCAACATGTTTTATAATGTTTGAATAGTCCGTTCTGATTGTCCATCAGTTTGGGGGTGGTAGGCAGTGCTCAAACGAAGTTCAGTATCCAGGTATTTATAAAGACTTTTCTAGAATCTTGATGTAAAATGTGGATCATGATAAAAAACAATTGATAGTGGTACTCCATGATGTCTTAAAACTTCATTAATATATAGTATTGCTAAAAGTTCAAGTGTTAAATCTTCCCTTATAACAAGAAAATGTGCTGAATTGGTAAGAAAATCAACAATGACCCATATTGCATCATTCCTTCTCAGAGTATTTGGTAGTCCCATCAAAAAGTATTTCATAATATTATCCCATTTCCACTCACTTATGGGAAGAGGTTACATGACTCCTCCAAGCTGTTTCCTTCCATCTTTCACTTGTAGACAAACCATACATCTTGACACAAAATCAACAATCTCCCTCTTCATGTTGTCCCACCAAAAATGTTCCTTCAAATCTATATACATTTTTGTGCTCCCAGGATGTATAGAGAAATTGGAGCTATGAACATCATCCAACAATTATCTTTTTAGATCAGGTATATCGGGAACACAAAGTGTCTTCCCAAATTTCAAAATTCCATCTTCATATACGAAGTCACTCAATCTCCCATTATTCACAGCTTTAATCTTATTTTGAAACTCCTCATCATTAGTATGAGAACTTTTTATCATTTCTAGTAAATTTGGTTAGGAAACCATTTGAAAAATCATTGATGTTTCACCTTCCATGGTTATTTCCATATCCATCTTTACTAGATCCATGTATATAGGATCTTTTTCAACTCTCATCTTGTTCAAAACTCCATGATCTTTTCTGTTCCAAGATTCTTCCACCTTATTTTCCTTCCTCGGGAGGTAGTGTATCATGCAATCATAATCCTTGAGTAGTTCAAGCCATCTCCTTTGCCTCATGTTGAGTTATTTTTGTGAGAAAATATACTTCAAACTTTTTTATTAGTATAAATATCACATTTTTCACTATAGAGATAGTGTCTCTAAATATTCAAATCAAAGATCATAGCTGCTCACTCAAGATCATGAGTAGGATAGTTTTTCTCTTGAATTTTCAGCTGTCAAGATGTATAGGCAATAACTCTATCATTCTACATAAGGACACAACCAAGTCCTTTCTTTGATGCATCACTATAAATAACAAACCCATCATTCACCGATGATAGATTCAATATAGAATAATTGACTAATATTCTCTTAAATTCTTCAAAACATTCTTCACACTCTTTTTTCCAAACAAATTTAACCCCTTTTAGTGTGATATTTTTTAATGGGTTAGCCAACCGGGCAAAATTCTGGACGAAACATCGATAATAACCTGCTAAACCAATAAAACTGTGTACCTCAGTTATACTCGTCGGTGCTGGCCATTCTTGGATTGCCTTGGTCTTAGAAGGATCAACAGAGATTCCATCCTTAGAGACAATATGTCCAAGAAAAAAAATCTCCTAAAGCTAGATTTCACACTTTCTAAACTTCTCATATAATTCATGTCTTTTAAGAGTCTTTATAATAATGCACAAGTGATTTTCATGATCTTAATAGATTTTGGAGTATACCAAGATATCATCAATAAATACCACTAAAAATTCATCAAGATATTCCTTGAAAACTCTATTCATTAGATCCATGAAGACAGAGGGTGCATTAGTCAATCCAAAAATAATTACTGTAAACTCATAATTCCTGTACCTAGTTCGAAATGTTGTTTTCAAAATGTCTTCCTTATTCACACATAACTGATGATATTCAGATTGAAGGCCAATCTTTGAAAATTATTGAACTCCATGAAGTTGGTTGAATAAATCATCAATGAGAGGTAGGGGATACTTGTTCTTTATTTTTATATCATTGATCTCCCTGTAGTCAATGCACAACCTCATAGATCCATATTTCTTCTTAAAAAAGGACATGGGCTCCCCATGGATAAAAACTAAGGCGAATAAATCCCTTATTACTCAATTCCTCTATTTGTTTCTTTAGTTACACTAATTCAACAGTGGACATTCTATAAGGGGTCTTCAATATGGTCCTTGATCCAGGAATTAAATCAATGGAAAAATCAATTTCTCATTTTGGAGGATGTCTAGGTAAATCTTCGTGAAACACATCAACATATTCTTTCACAATAAGTACATCCTCTATTTGAACATTATTTTCCTCATCCAAAGTTATTTCATTCTATTCCTCCCCAATAATTGAATTTAGTTGAGCTACTAGGGGTGGATCTAGATAAAAATTTGGTATTGATGATTCTTCTCTAAAGATAAGGTGTTCTTTATCATCGTCATCAAAAATATTAACCTCCTCCTTCTTATAATAATTTTTTGAATCATGGTTTGAAATCCAATCCATACTGAAGATTATATCAAATTCAATTATGGGTATGATGATGAGATCAACAGATAAAGAGCATTTATATGACCTAATGGGTACTGATTCATAAAACATTATTGCAATGATACTTCCCTTTGGAGTTTTGGTTGAAAACTCCCTTATTAAATCAAATTTGAAATATCTAATTTTCTTAGCAAACTGGGAAGATATGAAATAATGCGATGATCCAGAATCAAATAAAGCATTGGCTAAACTTGATGAAACCATTAAATTACCTTCCACTACGTCTTTCAGAGCTTCAACCTCAGTAGTAGTGATAGCATAAGCTTAACTTTGATCCCTTGGCCTATTTTTAGGTAAGTTCCCCTGATGCTTAGGACATTCATTTTCGTAATGCCCCATTTCTCTACAATTGTAGCATTCAACATTGACAGCCTCTTTCTTCCCCTTGTAGTCACGAGCTTGGTGGCCTTTTTCACCACACTTGTAACAGACTCCCCTTACCTTCAGGCAAGTACCAGGGTGTTTCTTCCCACATTTACTATAGGACAGATATTCAACTTTTCCCTTATTCCCCTTATTTCCATTTCTAGAGTGTTCAGAAGACCTCTTCTTCTCTTGCTTTTCTTTAAAGTCATAAGACTTAGAGAATTCTTTTTCTGTCTTGATATCACATGAGACAATATCTTCTTACGATGAGAAATATTGTGAGACTAATGCTCGATGGAGAAATGGTTTTAACCCATCAAAGAAACGATCAATCTTACTTCTTGGGTTACATATATAATCTACAACATGTCTCGCTAACCTTGTAAAGTTAGCTACATACTTTGCAACATTCTCATCCTCCTTTTGCCTCAAACTCATAAATTGTATTTCCATATTCGCTCAATGGTCATGAGGAAAGTATTATTCTAATAAAATCTCTTTAAACTCCCTCCATTCCATATTTGATACTTCATCATCTTCCTTTGTGTTGTGAATCAATGACCACCATTGATCAACATATCTAGTGAGGTGGTAAACTGCCATGATAACGTTTTCCCTTTCTCTAATCCCCAAGGAATGAAATATTTTCTCTAAGGAATTTATCCATTGCTCAGCTACTAGTGTATTTTTACCCCCATTGAATGTTGGTGTTTTTTTCCTCATGAAGTGATCTAACATTAATCCTCCACACTATATATAATGGTTCTCCATACGGGTAAGGTTATTATTCATAACCTGAGTGAGTTGTCCCAGTATGGTGATTAGATGATCAACACCATTTGCATCACTAGATGCACTATAATTATCTTGACTAGGAGGTAAATCCCTACATGGATCACATGAATTTATATGGTTTCCATTCCTTCCACTAGGCGCCATTTCTAAACAATGAAATAAACTAGATTAGTTTATGAATCGAAATATATAATTCCAAACTTGTAAAACACTTAACATAAATTAAACAGTTCATGGTTATAATCCATAATTATAAAAATGTTTTCTTTTAGGAATTATATACTCATAAACCCTTTATAATGGTTTGTAAAGAAAATGAGAATTATCCTAAGCATATCCCCCAGGAGTGTCGTGACTAAGAGTGCAGCAAGGCCTGTTGTCGTGCACCAATTCCCGTTCGAGTCTAGCTCAAAGTGGTGTTTTTGGGTTTTACCCCTAGGTACATCTGTGCCAAAGCCGCCTCTACCTGCTCATATCCAGACAGGAATGTATTGCTTGGAAAACTCATAAAATCTCTAAAATACCAAAATTCTAGGAAGTTCTTCTATACTAATCCTCAAAGTCTATCTTAGGGTAATGTGCTCTAATTAAAGTTTATCTAAATATAGATTCCAAGGTTTGTACTAAACTTTCTCTGATACCAACTATAATGCCCCGACTCCAGTTACCGAGAGTCGGTGCATTATTATGTATCATTGGCATGATCACAAAAGATCAAGTCTTGAAATACCGATTAGTTTAGTAGCCTTGGAAGTACTAGATACATTCATAAGGTTTACACTACATCATAAAATAGAAAACTACAAAAAAATTGTTTCCATAGACAACACTGAGATCCCATAGACTATCCCTATAGGTGAGTCATAATATACTTCTTCACATCCTGGTAAAGATAAAACATAAAAGGGGTGAGCTCAGATGCTCAATAAGGATAACAATATAGCAAAAACTTTCATAAATAAGCATAAACATTTAAGGAAATGTATAGAACTAAAACAAAATCCTTTTCAACATAAACTTCATCATAATATGAAAAATATAAATCAAAATAATGTCATTTACTTACTTACATGGATATTCTACTAGTCTAATAATCACATGAAATATCAAAATCCATTTTCATAATGATGGAATGCATAATGCCAGACTTTCATAACCACATAGTCAAGGACTTGTGCCAAAACTACAAATAGGATTTTGTCAAGGCCTTATTCCAAGACACCAGTTTGCCTCTTGAGATCTTCTAATGCATAAAGAAGATATAGCAGGCTCCACCCTTCACTTAATAAGTCCAATGTATTCCTCATATGAAAAGGTTTAAACATAACATAAACATTCGTATTAAGACTAGCATATGAAATTTCAATACTTTAGCCATAAACCATGAATGGTATAAAAATAGAACATCCATAGTCAAATATATCACAAAACTTTCAATACAATATGGAAGTTTTGTATCATAATAAATCATCTTCAAATAAACTTAAAATCCATCAAAGGATGTTGACATAGATGAAATAAAAACCTTTTTTAGAGAAATATCTCTTTCTATTTTGAAATCATTTAAGAATCACATAATTATAAATAAAATATTTTTTTGAAAATATTCTTATAATCTTGTAAGGGAAGCTTCGACGATGTAATAATGACGGAAAATAGTTGCACCCACCATATAAGTTAAAAAAACATTCTTACCTTAATCTTGTGGAAAATGTCATAAAGTACCCTATTTTGAAAACAATAGAAAGATTCCTTTAAAACCATTTTATAAAAATTAAAAAAAGGGTATAAATTACTTTAACCCATAGTCTAGTAAATATTAAAAATGTTTTTGAATACATTTTTACAAAACATGGATGTGGATGATAAAGAGGTCCTAGTAGATACTTATGTAAAAACAACCTCGGATAATAAAGAGATTGTGAAATTAACCCTTACCTTGTACTTTTCCTTGGTTTAGGGTAGGATAAACTCATGTATAATGGTGAAATAATTGTTATTAAATTATAAAATAATCATATATATTAATATGATATCATATATAATCTTTTAACATTGCTCTGTTAATAATATCTTAGAATTATCGCTGATTCGTTTTCCTTTATATGCTTCGTTATGTAAGTAATTTTTGTTATGGATAGGATGTATATTATTAATATTCAGAATGATATTAAGTCTTTAAACATTATTTTTAATCATCTAATGAAAATTAGTCTTGAATGGATACGATGGGGAATAAATCTCATCGCGTTTGTGGAGACGGTAATCCGTACGTACGCACGAGAGACAATATCATTCTTTTGATATAAAAATAATATATAATTGGATGGTATATCATATATAAAGAATAATTATCATATTATATTTATTATTTTCATCAATTACACATCATTATTATACCCATACAAATAATAATATATTGAATAACAATTACACCACGACGTGGAGATGGTAAGCCGTACGTACGCACGTATGGTGACATGTCATTAAAAGGATGGATAGAATAATGAATATAGTTATAACATATTTAAAATAACATCACAATATATAGAAGATACTGGAGTTATTATTTTATAATTTAAAAAACAAAGAAAGAGGAAGTGGAAGAAGAAGGGAACTTGAAAGAGGTGATGATATATTTACCTCTTCTTCAGGTTCTTCCTTTTGATTTTACCAAAAGGGCTCCTTAAGTTGGATTTCTAACTAAAGTAATGACTCTATGATTAAGGTAGTATAGTTTACAGAGTATTTTGACAGGGTTTATCCGATCCAAAATGGCTTTGAATTTGTGAATTAGAGATAAGGGGGAGTGCCCTTTTATAAGAGGAGTGAGGGGCTCCTTAGGAAAAGTTAGAAATATTATTTTATAATAAAATCATTTTCGGTTTATAATGGCTCAGAAGTGGATTATTTAAAGTCTAAGATGGGGATAGGTCTAAAACCACTCAAAAAATAGGTTTTAGATAGGTTTGGGTCACTATATTAACCTTATCTTTTATATTTAACTCTTAGTTAAATATTTTGACATTTACCATGTCTTTTGGTATTTTTATATTATATGGTTAATAAACATACTATATACTTACAAGAAAACCCCAAGTGGTTCTTTAATGAAACACCTATCATTATATAAGTATTTTGGCCAAACCTTAGATTTTTAGGAATATAATATAAATTAATAATATAATATTTGTTTTAAAAACTCTTTTATGTCAATTTTGACACTATTTGGTATTTTGTTTTCGCTAAATTTATAGAAGCATTATTAATTCGAAAATAATTCATCTAACTAACTATAAAATGTCATATTAACCTATAAAATTAGTTTAATTCTTAAAAAGTCTAAAATTACATTTATTTGGATATATAAAATATCAATTATTTTAATATTTCATTAATTAGGTAATTACTACATCATCATTGTGTCATAAATAAATTAAATTATTTAATGTCTAAAAAATAAAAATAAAATACCATTATGTAGGAAATATTTGTAGCTTTATAATTAAAATTTATAGTCTAATTTATCTTATTTGTAACCCTATATTAAAAATGGTTTAGTTATTAAACATTGAATTTAACACTTTTAACTCTTCTTTGAATTAAATAATAATAAACATCCTAATCAAATCCAAGTGGACCAAATAGGTTAATATTTTATTCCTAATGTTGTTTTTGGTCGAATTATACTTATCCAATATAATTAGGACATGTTTTAGGGTAATAATAATATCATTTTTACCCTTAATTACCCTATTTACTTTTAACCGTGGTAAATAAAAGTAAAAAGTTGCTATTCAACAAAAATTATTTTTATCTTATTGAACAACATTTTACTTCTTTATATTAACCATGTCTCTCAAATTTTTTAAATTCAACTCACAGAAGTGGTAAAATTAAGTTTTTTTTGTAAATTTGCAAATACTACTAGGGGGTAGGTAAAAGATGGTAAAAAGTTCAATAAAATTTTTATATATCTAAAATTATTATAAACTGACTCCAATGAATTAAATTGAACATATATAAGTATTATTTATCTATTTTGACCAAAAATAAATTTAAATAAAATAAATAATTATTTAAATAAAAAGTAAGTTTTAAACAATGACTCAGTGTTTTTCACTATTCATCAAAAATTGAAAGTTTTCATAAAAATATCAAAAATTAACCCTAAGATAATTTCAATATTCCAAATCCAAAAATGAAGTCCATTTTGAAAGATAAAATTTATAAAATTTTAAAAATTGGGTATTCCTATTCATAACGGCAAGTTTGATTGGTTGTGGTGTGTTAGAACTCGAAGTTGCGTATAACACATGCTACTGTATTATTCAAAGAGAAGCATACCATGGAATCTTGGGGTGTTACAAATTATGTGTTATTTTAGGTAAAATTTATGTTTCCCCCTTTCCCCTTTTGAAGGTTATTTTATTATCCCTTTGTATAATGTGGGTTCCATCAAAGGTATTTTCAAATATTGAACCTTTAATGACCAATATAAAATTTCAAGGATTCAATTTATTTAATGAGGGGATAATGAAATATCCTAAAAAGTTAGTTTAAATGAATACTATTCTTGATATATTTCTTAACACACAACATCGGCCTTTAAGAAAACTTCAATATACTATAAAAATATTATTTAAATGTGATTGTTATAACCTTGCCATTAATTTCTAAGTTACATATAGTAATAAAAAATATGGAAAATGTTTTTATTGGTTTTTAAAAAATAAAATTTATTTATTATTATATAATAATCAACTATTAAATTTTTAATTAAGTCATTTTATGATACAAAAATACATTTTCTTCAAAAATTATTTTATTACATTTTTTGTGTGGAAATTATAATTAATTTTTAAAATTTTGAGAAATTTTATTTTCTAAAATGAAAATAAATATTTAAATAATAATATCAAAATTAAATTAGGGTGAAATTTTGATAATTTTTTGGAATTATTGATCTTTTAGTGAATAACAAAAAATAACAATTTTTCAAATATTGTCATTTATTTTCAATAAGTAATGTAATTTAAAAGTACCATTATATTTTTTTATTTTATCTTAGAGTTACATATGATCCAATTGAGTTATAATAATATAATCAATTACATTTTAATCCTCAATAATCATTATTTTTATGTAAGTTAGTTTTTAGGATTAGAAACACATTTTCCTAAAAATTGGGTTTTTGTTGCATTTTATGAACTTATACTAAAATTAATTCTTCTAATTATATAAATTCAATCTTGAAGAATTAAATCCATATTTTAAATTATTAGATTCAAATTTGGTAAATATTTCCCTTCTATTTTTTTCATTATAAATCGTAACAATGGATTGTCACATTGGTAAGGGTAAAATGGGTAAAATAAGGTGAAAACTATGGGATAAGGATTTAAAATAAACCTAATTGTTTTATTTAATGTATTTTATTAGTTTTTATTGACTAAAATCATTCAATATTATAATTTATGTAAAAAAATTCCTTTTATCTCTGATAATGATTTATATATTATTTTAAGTAAATAAAAATAAAAAATGTCACTCTCTTTTATTTTAAAAACACCAATATATTTTCATAGAGATAAAAATATGATTTAGTATATTATAAATATTTAATTTTAATTTTAATAAATATTTTTTATGATATTAATTCATTTTTAATTTTTAGTGATGGTATAATTACCTTAAATGCTCACGTATTGCCAACACAATGTTTGCACGAGCAGTAGAAAAATTTACTGAATAATTTTTAAAAAATAAAAAATATGTTTTGTATAAATTGTGGTGTTATACGAATTTAATATATAATTATAATTTATAAGTGATGGTTAAATGTTATATATTCTAAATAAATTGTTATCTTATTGAATTTAAAATTAAATTAAATGAATAGTTTCTAAAATGAAAATAATGATATTTTATGTTAAATAATATTTTATTAAATTATTTAAAAGTCATAAAATATTAAAATAGGACAAATGAGATGATTAATTGTAAAAAAATTCATCTATTTACCATTTATAATCCAATTTTTATTTTATAAGTTAATTTATAACCCTTAATGATTGAAAAATGTGTTATTGTACTTAAGGATAAAAAGGGTTAACAAGGGGGGTCAAACTAAAGATACAAGGGTTAAAATGACCTGAAAACTTACCTAAATCCTATTGTATGAGTTTATTTTGAACCTCTATCATATTTAATTCAAAATTAATCCAATTTGTAACTAGTTTTCCATGAATGCAACTTTATAATAATTTAATGTTTTGAAAAATTACAAGTGTTCCCCTTCCCTCCCTTATAAAAGGATAACCCTGATCTCTCTTCTTTACACCACATTGAGCCACCTATCTAAACCAAAATCTACCCAATTCACTTATAAACATACCTATACATGAATTATAGTTTCTTCATTAAATACCATTACAAAGGTCCTTAAGAAAGGATCTAAAGAAGATATATCAAAGAAGAGGTAATCATTTTTACCGACTCTTTCAAATTTATTTCTTATTATAATTCCTCTAAATATATCATAACCATCATAAAATAGTTAATATAGTGTCATAAATATTCTTATATGTTATTAAGATTATGTAAAAACCATTTTCCAACTCTTTTCCATCCCACTAAAAGTGAAAACATTGCTCATGTGTATGTACGACTTACCATCTCAATATAGTAGTGTAATTTATTTTTCATCACCATTTTACATGGATGGTTATAAAGATAAATATAATGAATATATTGGATATATATGATATAATTATGGTCCTGGAAATATAATATATCACTTTTATTATTAACCTTCCACTTTTTAAAATAATAACGTCTCTTGTGCGTACGTGCATATTACCACCTCAATGAAGCAATACGATTCATTTTTCATGTATGAATTTTATGGATGATTATAAATATTTATATAATGAATATATATTATATTTATATCATGATTAAAATTATGGATATTATGGAACCATGAACAATATGAAAGGAGTGAAACTACTGAACCAAAACTTACATGAAAAACGAGGCAGTTAACACCTAAAAATGACAATTTTAATAAATAATTATTAATAAAAAGGTATTTAATTTTTATATTTGGATGATATATGATATTATAAGTATGTATATTATTATTTTATATGATTATAATAAATTTATATTTATTATATAGGAGTTTAAAATAATTCACGAAGCTAGACATACTTTAGGAAAGGGTTCTTCATCTCAATATTATTTCATTGAGACATGTTTGATGTTATGCACCTGTTTATGTTTATGAGGTGTAGATATTTTACGTTTTAAATGTTATATAATGGAAAAATATTAATTCTTGTTATTTAAGGTTACAAATAAAATTATCTGATCCAGTGGGCTTCGATTAGAAATTTACCAAAGTGGTAAGGGTTTATTTTACAATCTCATTCTTATTCAGGATTGTTTAAATTTATGTTTAGATTGGATGAATTATTCAAAACTTATATATTAAACCCCATATATTTTCCTATACTATGGTTATTTTTATAAATTACAATTTTTTGTTTCATTTTCCTCTTTTTAAGTACTCAAGAGACTGAAATTTTTTTTTAATGAAAACCAACTTTGTTTTCTATTCAGTCGAGAATATTTTTCTTCCATGTATATATTTTATTTATATTGTTTTCAATAATGTTTTTCTTATTATATAATTATTTATTAAAGTTATTTTCCTCATGTTTTACTTTATATTAAATGGTTTAAAAAAATCCTCTTATCATTTTCCAAACAATGCTCTTTTTATCCAATGTGTGAATGTAATATTTTTTTAACTTTTACTACACAAATGGATTTTCTTTACATAATAATTATTATTTTACTTGAATAATCAATTAAATGTTTTAATTTATCTTTTAAAATAAAATGTTTTTCCAAATATTTTATAAATTCTTACATTTTAAATAAGATATTTCTAAATGAAAATGGTATTTTACTCAAGAAATGTTTCAGTGATATTTTTAAAATATGATAATCTATTTAAACATTCATTAATAAATATTATGTTTTATTAATGATATATTATAATGATACCATCCATAAAATATCTCATAATTTCATATGATCAGTTTTATTAGGGAAAGTTTTGACATTCTATATTCTATTTATTCTAATAAATAAAATTATTTAATATTAATGTATATTGATTATGTTATATTGTTTATTTACATGATGAATTAATTGGGATAGTTAAGTGATTTTTGGGGCCTATAATTAAATATCCACTCAATGTATTGGTAGGTCTAATGAGAAAAAATAGTTCAGGTATCTGGACAAGGCCTTTCCTATTTATGTAAGATGTCTTGGCATGAGGTCTTGATGGTAAGATTAAGATATCTGAAATTACGCATTCCATTATTAGGAAATAATTTATTGATGACCGTGTGATTATTTGAATTTTTAATTATTCATGTAAAAGTTTTAAGATCATGTTATTGTTTATATGGAATTATTTTAACATCATTTATTAATGACATATTATTCATGTCATATTTATTCTATGATATCTTCCGCTATATATATTCGATTAATGAGAATTTGAACTCATCATTTTATTTTTGTTCTATTCCCAGAATGCTATAAAGTGTACTATGATTTATATACAAGGATATTATAGTGGGAAAAATAATATTCATAAAGAAAATACTCTGTTGAATTTTATGTTTTCCAATGTAATCTAAGATTCAAGCATGAATCTAGTTTTCCAAGACCACTAAACTAATCAATAATGGGTGGGGAAATCGGTTATACATAGTGATAAGGTAATAAATTAACCACCAGATATGGGTTACTGAAGTTAGGGTATTTATAAGAAATCTCTGAAAGTTGAGAAGTCAATATTTAGGGAACCAAAAATAGTAGCACTGGAAAGATCTAATTCTCAAGAATAAATGAGCAGATCTTTCATAGTTGGATGATTATTCTATAGGTATGGGGTTGATTTGAACTTTTTACATATAACAGATGTTTGGGATCCTGAATTCATAAATGAGGTAGAAATTCTTAGTGAAACAAAATAGTGGTATTTATCAATGAAAGAAGAAATGAACTCTTTAAAGTTTAATGAAACATAGGTGATGGATGAACTGCCAGAAGGAAAGAGAGATTCAGATAATAAATGGTTCTCTCATTTTAATAAGGAATATGATAGATGTAGAATATACATGGAATACTTGGTAGTTAATGGATTCTAAGAAAAATTAAGGAATCAATTTTATAGAAATATTTTCACCCGTATCTAAGCATACTACCATCCAAACAGTGCTGAGAATTTTTGCCTATGATGATTAATACATAGAGAAGATCGATGTGATGGTTTATATGTCTTACTTATTACTTTTTGATTCCTTTAGTTTTGGAAATAACAAACACCTTCTTAAAAACTATGCTTACTAAATTTTATATTTCACAAGTGTTTTTGTATGTTTTTTGTAGAAAAAAATACTTTATACAATACATATAAATGTTTCCAAATTTTATAATCATAGTATATAGATTTATTTATATTGTAAGGAATATAAAATATAAATTTAATGGTTATAAATAAAAGGACTTAAAACATTCATTTATTTCTAGGATTTCAATTACAAGTTGTCCGAGGCCATTGAAACTAATTTAGAAATATGACTATTGGTAGATTTATTTTAAATAGCTTTCCATTTGAAGAGTTACAAGCTCATTGATTTGTAACTCAATTTCTCTAAAGTTTTCTCTATGTGAACATATCATTCCAGAGTATTTGTAATACTATAAAGAGTTGAATTTGTATGTAATACCTATGTGGATTATAATTTATTTAGAACTATTTGATTTTGTAATCACTAAATAGAATCGTGGTACATATCAAGGGAACTAGGGATAGAAATACATAAGTGAATATGACCCATCTGATCATTGGATCCTGAGTCTAGGAATACAGGCATCGATAAAAATATTAAGTGATTCTAAGGATAGAAAGACAGATCTTATTCTAATCATCATAATGAGGAATTTGTTTTACAAATAATGAAAGAACTTATAGTAGGTATAAAACTATGGATACCTTTAGTTAGGGTTTAGGATTACCATAACTCTTAAGGTTAAATAGTGAAATATTTTAATATAGTTTGTAAATCACTCGTAATTTTATAATCTATAGTATTTCTTCTTTGTTCAAGTTTTACATTCCATTGTGTATTATCTTATAAAGTTAGTTGTTATACATATATTTCTAACAAACCTTTTTATCGGTGTGTCTGTGATACTAATAAAATATAATCAAATATCATCAGACAATATTTGATTCTGATTTTAACACTCTAATCATCATATGATTTGTTATTTCAATCATTTTACTTAAAAAGGAATTGTGTTTTGTGTTTAGTTTAATTTTTTTAACTACAATTCACCCCCCTCTTGTATGCCATTATAAACTCTTTTTATCCAAAAACTGGTATCAAAGTAGGTTCTATTTCTTTTACTTGATGATTTTTTACTTCTTATATTAACTTAAAGTTTTATTAAGTTTTTATATAAACTTATTGTTTATAAATTTTTATAAACTTACATGTTTATAGAAAAAGATTTTATATTGTTTTTAAGATGGAATGTCTTGATGTTAGAACATTGTAAAATATAAATCCCATTTGGCCACCAATTGTTTATGGTAATTATTTTAAGTACTTGAGAGATAGGACAAAAGCTTTTATTATCAATACTGGAGTTGATAAATTTGTAATTCTTACTAGATATTACAAGATTCCTAAAAAATAAGTTACTAATTTCACTCATCATGAGAAACAAGAATATAAACAGAATTATAGAGTAAGGAATACTTTATTTTGTTCCATGACTAGGAATATATACATCCATATATGTTCTTATGAAGCTTCTAATGGAATATTGAAAAATTTATAAGTCACTCAATTTGTTAATTCTAAATTTTTTGATACCAAAAGATCTATGATGAGAGAAGATTATAAATATTTTAATTTTATACTAGGATAATTAGTAGAAAAAATGCATTAAAGATTTATGAATTTTGTTAATATTTTACATTCTCTTAGATAAATGGATATTACATATAGTATTTTGGTTGAAAATATTATAGAGATAATTCCAAATGAACTTGAATCTAAAAGGAAAACTTTGTATGATACAATAAATATTATAAATCTAAAACTTGATGATCTTATTGGAACTCTCAAGTAATATGAAGGAAAACTTAAGCGAGATGTTGAGAAACTTGAAAATAATAATCATGGTGTAGGTTTTTATAAAACTTATACTATTCCAACTAAAGTTTAGTCATATGACAAATTTTAAAGTCTTAAAAGAAAAATAAAGTGATTATTGAGTAAGATTATAGTTCTTTAAAAATGATAGTAAATAAGTCAATAATTTTTTCTAGTATAATGAATAAAATCACGGAAAAGAAAGATTTTTAGTATAGATACAATAAAACTCATAAAGAAAATATTTAAAAGAAAGATATTGAAGTTATTTCTATTAATATAAGAAGGTAGGACACATTCGACCTGATTTTCCTAATATAAATAGGAAAGATAAGAAAGAAAGAAATTCAGGCATAAATTCCAAGAAGTATTATACATATAAGAAAAAATTGTTTGAAATTATATGAAACTTGAAGTTCTAGTGGTGGAGATAGCTCATCAGAGGATTATTTCGATAATAAAAGTTCTAGTTAAAGGAATATTAGTCTTTTGCTGAAATACCTTTGGTAATCAATTATCTCATGGAAATAGTACAAATTACTGAGTCCCTTACCAATTTATCTTTAAATGAAAATTATCCTAATAATCATGAAAATAAAAATTTTGAATCTTTGAATGAATAATATTCCTTAGATGATTAAGATAATACTTTACCTAGTTATTAATATGTATCTAGGATTTCAAAAACTCCTTGAAAATGGAAATTTTAATTTTTTTGTAAAAAACGTGATAATGCCAAAACAAAACTTGTTAAGGTTGATTTAAGAATTTAAACTTTAACTTAAGAAATATCATATCTTTCAAAAGATCTTGATAAAACTAATTTTGAAAAATATTATCTTTATAAATAATTTGAAAAGTCTATTTCTGAGAAAAATGATTTAAAAAATGATTTTGTAAAACTTAGTTATAATACTATTTCTCATGAGTATAAGAATTTAGTTTTAAAAATAAATTATAAAATTTATACCTTAAATAAAATTTTATCTAAGTCTATCACTAGTAAGGAAAACTTAAATAAAATTTATAATAAAATATGACCTCATAGTGATAATACTGGAATGGGTTTTACTTACCGAAAACCTACTTTCAGAAATAATTATTTTATTCCAAAAAATGTTCTATTTTAACAAAGTGTAAAAGTGGCGGACATTGGAAAATTAAATATTCTTTAAATAGAGTTTAGTATCTTGGTTTTTAATAAAGATCATTTTTTAAAGGAAATGAAATTTTATCAAAATAATTTTGGACAAATGAGGTTACCTAAAATCTTATTTTCTAATAATACAAGACCCAAGAAGGTTTGGGTTCAAAAAAAATTAATTTATTTGTTTTTTAGGAAAATATAAATAATACCAACAACAAAAACGTTTGGTACATGGATAGTGGTTTATCTGTAAATATGATTGGAAAAAAAGATTTATTTAAAAATATTATCAAGATAAATGGTGGAAAAGTAACTTTTAGAGATAATTCTCAAGGAGAAATCATTAGTATAGGGAACATTGTTATTATTGGAATACCTTTAATTTCAAATGTTTTATTTATTTTAGGGCTTAAGAAAAACCTTATAAGAATAATTCAATTATACGATGAAGTTTATCTTGTGAACATTAGGAATGATAAATGTATTATACATAGATCAAAATTTGAATTTATTCTTTATTCAAATAAGCATGAGAATGTTTACATTATGAACTTAGAAGACCTTATAATACAGGACTTGAATTGTATTCTTACAATGTAAGAAACATATTGGCTATGGAATAGGTGTTTAGGACATTGTAACCGTATAAACTTATCTAAGTTGACTAGGAAAGGACTTGTTAAGGATCTACTAGAACATTGGTTTGATTCTTCAAAAGTTTATGATCCTTTTCAATTTGGTAAGTAAAAAAAGTCAAGTTTTAAATCTATTAGTGAAGTCTCAAATTTTGGTGCCTTACATTTATTACACATGGATTTATTTGTTCCTACAAAAATTGGAATTATTGGTGGAAAATACTATGTATATGTTTTAGTTGATGATTACACTTGATTCACGTGTGTATATTTTATAATAAGAAAGTATGAAGCCTTTAGTTATTTTAAAACTTTTGTATCCATAGTTAAAAATAATAAAAATCTATCCTTGATAAATATTCATAGTGATCATGGTATAAAATTTTTAGATTCATATTTTGAAACTTTTTTTAGTAAGAAATACATTTTACATAACTTTTTATCAACTAGAATACCACAAAAAAATGGTGTATTTGAAATAGGAAATAAAATTCTTTAGGATATTACTAGAACAATGGTGAGTGAATACTCAGTTTCTAGAAATTTTTGGGATAAAGAGATTTGTAATTTTTTTATACTATAAATCAAATTTTAATTAGGCATTTTATTAATAAAACATCTTATGAGTTGTGGACAGGAATAAAACCAAAAGTTTCTTACTTCAAATTATTTGGGTGAAAAAGTATTCATCTTGAATAAAAAACACACCTTACATAAATTTTATCCAAAAGCAGATAAAAGAACTTTTAAATGTTATTACACTAATCGTAAGGATTATAGAGTTTTTAATAAAAATAAACTATTGTTGAGGTAACAGTACAAGTTAAGTTTGATGAAATTGATCCCTTTTTTTAAACAACCCCAACATATATCCTCACATGTTATTTCTAAAATTTATTTTCATGTTATAGTATAAAGTTCTTCTCAAATTAAAATAACCCTTGAATATGTTTATGAAATTATTACCTAAGAATATTTTCAACTTATTTTTGAGGAACAAACTTTTGAAAATCCAAAAAATTGGTGGTTTATTTGGAATCATACTAGTGATAATATCATTGGTGGTGTAGATCAACCAGTTAGTATTAGAAGTTATTTGATAAATAAAAGTGAACATCTAGAATTTTAATCACCTAAAAATAATGAAAAAGACTTAGGTGTTGAGGATTGGATAAAATACATGAAAGATAAACTCAATGAGTTTGAAAGTAACCAAGTCTATAATTTAGTTGAATAACGAAATAAAACATCTGTAATTAGAGTAAAATGGTTTTTTAGAATAAATGTGCTGAAAATGGAATAATAGTTATAAATAAATCTATACTTTTTGCTAAGGGTTATAATCAATAAGAGGGAATATATTATGAAGAAACATACACTCCAGTAGGAAAACTTGAAGCTATTTAAAAAAGTGCCTTTTTCAATATTCTTAAATTTTAAACTATTTCAAATAGATGTGAAGTGTTATTTTCTTAATGGATATGTTTATGAGGAAGTTTATATAGAACAAACCCCAATTTTTGAAAATAAAAAAAACATCCAAAACATGTTTATTATAGTGACTCTGGTTTTAACCTATAACACTTTGGAATATTTCTAAGAATATTTATAAAGCAAGGCGCTGAGTCTACCTAAGATTCTAGGGATTGAAAATCCTCAGTATAGGGATATTTAAAATATGAAAAAAATCACATGTGTGTAGTTTCTCTTGAAATTTGCATTAACTCCTGGTTTGAGTTTCATATTGGAATTATGAGACCACAGTTGAATTCAGAACATCATGTTTACCCAAAAAATTCTATAAAATTTATCAGCATCAACCATTTGGTTGGAGGCATGTTGGAAAGACATTGAATAAAGGTTTATTCATTTAATAAAAATTAAATGAATAAACTCTCATTTACCTATGTGTTCCACGCATAGCCAAAGGGATAGGAGGTTTTCCACCCACGATGATGGACAACCCAGAGGTGAACTGAGGCAAACAGGTGTTGCTGATCTTCTTTTTTGGAACTGATCATCATCATATCGAGGAACTATATGATCCAAGCTTCATTTCATACCCAAATATTCATCATTTAACCATGAGGTTTGAATATTTGAGTTTTAAGTCTCGATCCCCTTTTTGATACTTTTTTAAGGTTTTAGAGCCCTTAGACAACTTCTAGGGACCCTGTAGGCGTTGATCAGTGCGTTTCGGGAGAAATAGGGGTGATTTGGGTGGCTCGTATGTAAATTCCCATCATAATTCTCAATCACATGACATGTAGTGAAATTTCAAATGCCATTTTTTCTTTCTATTTAGGAAAGATGAATTATGGGGACAACACACTATGTAACTAGGTTACGCGTCGTGTAGTGACTCTTTATCATGTGACCACGGGACACATCCAGGGAACTATGTCAAGATACATGGCCATTCAAAACTTCATGATCGAAGTACACTAATATGAGGTGAAAAACACAAGCATGGGAAAGAGACACAACCAGGTGGGATGGTTTTTTAGGACTCTCTATGTACCATGAGTATACGCCATGTGTGAGACATGATTGGTTGATCGTGTGAGTCAAGACATGGTTGAAGAGCCTAGGGGAGGCAAGACACATTATGCACCACCAATAAATTCTATGTATGCCCATATTCACAACCAATATATGTATTCAAAGGAAATTATCGGGTGATTAGGTGCGGCCATATGTTGTGTAGACCCCCTTATATGTCATGTAACTCTTTTTGGGAGAAAATTCCACCTTTTGTATCTCCTTCTTTGGGGATTATATTCAGGAATGTGAGTAGCCTATCCTAATAATTTTTTTCATATAAAATGTGATGATAGCCTCTATAGTATATTTGGAGTAACAATGTGGTGTGAATCGATCACGATGCTACATAAGTGATAATAAACCTTCTGGTAGTGATCGGGGTGGATCACTGGGTTGACATCGGGGTTGGTAACCTTCCTTATCATCTTAGGATCTAGGTCCCCTAGACTCTTTAGGCCGGTAGAGAAGTATTCCCCAATCATAATAGGGTTTGAGCCCCTACCTATGGTTATGTTGCAATTTGAGGGATGACGTGTGTGGTTCTCCTTCAAGCGATGCTCGATTGATGTAGAAGATTAGTCTGGATTGATTAGATATATAATGGGACTGGTACTCCCTTGTCATATAAGGGTATGATTTTACCTTACCTCTCAAATTAGAAGAGACAAAATTCCCCCCTCAGTGGGCGTGGGTCCTCTACTTGCGAATTAGTTCTCCTGAGGTTGGTACTCCCCTATTGGACCAGGGCACAGGTCTCCTGGATCATTTGTAAAGTTAGAGACAGATCCCCATATTATATTATTCTGCGGTATCTCCATACTCGTTGGCCAGATAGAGTAGGAAATTTCCTATCGGACTTGGGAGTGGGTCCTATATATGTGGAGTCAGTACTCCCCTTCTGTGTGAGGGCGCTAGTCCTCCATGTGAGATGTTAGATAGAGTTGTTACTCCCCTTTCATGCTAGGGTGTAGGTCTAATATTCTCAAATTTGAAACTACCCTATTGTTTTAAGGTGTGGTTCCTCCTCACATGATGTTCTGGAAGATTTGGTACTCCCTTGTCGCACCAGGGTGTGGGTCCTCTAGCCTTGGGTCGGTACTCCCCTATTGTGGTTAGGGTTTGGGTCCCCCATAGTGATCATACTAGTAGAGTGGTACCCCCTTGTTGTACCAGGGTGTGGGTCCTCTAGCCATATATTGGTACTCCCTTTCTATTTCAGGGTGTGGTTCCTCTATCTGTTGAGTGGTACTCCTTTGTCTTATTGGGTTGTGGGTCCTCACATGTGGAGTTGTACTCCCCTTCTATGTTGGGGTGTGGTTCCTCTACCTATAGAGTAGTACTCCCCCATCTTTAAGTAGCAACAGGGAGTGGGTCCTCCACTGGAGTAGTATCTCCCTCGTTCGTAGAGAACAGTTATGAGGAGAGGGCCCCTCCACTTGTTTATGTGAAATACCTGGTTTGGAGTTAGAGATACCTCAATAGAGTGATATGTAGGACACTCCATATAAGAGTGAAATAGGTTTTTTGGGATGATTAGTAGTTATTACTCCCTTGGTATTGGGGTAGCGGTGAGGTGCGGGTTCCTCCACTCTCTTTTTAGAGAGGATATATAGGGTTCATGGTCTAGAGGAGAGATCCATCAACTTTTCATAGTGGTGAGGATCAGGCCTATCCACTATGGTTCTTACAACCTTGCATGGTGTAAAATATGGTGTTGAAAATACATTTGGTGTTGGGAGATATATTTAGTCTTAGCAAGTCGTTTCCGATGGAGCACATTCTCTCAAATGAGTTCCATGTAGAATGGCAGATCTTGTGGAATGTGTTCTCCTAGACGTGAGTTGCCTTTAGAACCTTGAGTAGAATCCTATAGCTAGTTATGAGTTCCGAACATCATGAGACTTAGAGTTCAATATGAGTATACCTAGGTGTTCCCTAGAGTCTTTTCGGTGTTGTCACATCTTGGTTCACACCTTTTTTAGACTAAGTTGACTAGTTATGTATAACCAAGGATGGGTTTGAGATGGAGTTTATCTCTCGTTTGGGTTCCCTCTAGCTTGGTCGAGTGGGATGTTTCCTTTCAGTTTATCCATTTTATTTTGGGTTTTCAGGCACCTATTTAGTATTTTTATACTCACCCCTACATGTTATTTTTCTACACATGTTGTGTTCTATGTAGGCCACATTCCTTTTGATAGGTTCCCAGGAGGACCTAAGGTAGGAAGAGCTTAGTGGACTACACTGATCAAGGTGTTTACTGGAGATTGAATGAGGAGATTTCTGAAAGTTTATTTTGATAGAAACACCCAATATATGAACCAGTTGGATTCTTTTATAGTTTTCTTTGAGGCGGGTGTGTATTTTTTCCTTTTTAAACTTTCAATTCTCTTTCTTTACTATAGTTTTCTGTTATATGTATGCATGAATTTATTTTTTTTGTTTATATTATGTCTACACTATTTCATGAAGGTGTTTATGGGTGAGCATGTACAAGTACCTTATAAAAGGCCTCCCTTTTGTGTGATATTCCTACTCAACACTAGACCTCATCCACTAACCTATTGGAGGAGAACTTGTAATGGTTCCGTCTTGAGACTGTTTGGTTAGGTTGTAATAGAGTGGTATTAGAGGCAAGTTCCACTTTGGTATCGTATTGTGGTGAGATTGGTTTTAGTTTCATAGAAACATTGTTAAAGCATTTAAAGATCATATTTTAGTCAAGGACTCTATTATTGGGGCAATGACTATTGTATCCATTCACCAGGACTTTGATAACCTACTTTTTGACTTGATACATTAGAACACTACTCCCAGGAAAATTTTGGTACATGCATCATATAGGATTGTTTTTTTTTTCATTCCCTTCTTGAGTTAGATCCCTAGATATACCCTTTTACCATGAAAGATATTGATTCTATTTTAGGATACCACTGCAATGACAACTAGATAAGGTCCCAAAATGATATTGTGGTGATGATCCACCTAGCGATGAGGCTTCAGTGCAGGACATGGGTCCTGAGGCAGTACCTTCGAGTGTTATGCCAGTTGATCCACCACCCGTTGAGTAGTAGGTTATACCAAAAGTTTAGGATAAGGATGAATATAGGATGAGTTCACTACATGAGTTACATAGGAAATGAACTCTAAGGTATCGAGGTGATTCAAACCCCTAGGCATCTGATGAAAGTCATGATGTAGTCACACATGTTTTCTGTCTTGTGAGGAAAACTATTAATCCAATAGTGGTCCTAGTTGCGAGCCTTATGCAAGGTTCGGCTGGGCAAGGGTGGATTCTAGCAACACATACCCATTATGAGGCAACACTCACTAGGATAGAGTTTGAGAAAAAAATTCGAGTACAATTTTACCTTGAAACATTGAGATTAGTGCGTATCCATGAGATTTTATAGCTTTAGTAGGGTAGCATGACCATGGAAGAGTATTCGACGAGATTCATAGATTTGTCATAATAATCCTTGAATATGGTTCAAGATCCATTATTTAGAGATCATAACTTTGATCAGGGACTCCATAGAGATATATGAGTAGGTGTGGTATCTTTATGCCTTCCCTCTTATGCAGGGGTACTAGAGTGAGCTCTGGTAGTAGCGAGCTTCTTAGAGGAGGGATAAGTGGATATGGATGATAGTGGTGGTCATGAGGTTAAGTTATATGTAGAAAATGGTAAATGTCGATCTACAAGATCATGGTGTAGGAGGCATACCCAGTCCTAGACTTATGCACATAGTCTTGTAATGTTGGAGACATACAAGAAATCTGGTTATCCATAGGAGAGGAGTTGTTATGCTTGCAATAATCAGGGACATATTTCTATAGATTGTCCAACCCTCCATGCTACTGAGAGGGAGGTGTTCTATGAACCTCTCTAGTATATGTAGCATTTGGATTAGGGATTTCCATTTAATAACAGACATGGAAAAGGTGTAGGGAGAGAAGTCGGAGGTGGAAGGAGGTTTGAGGTGTTTCTACCACCACCCTCAGGTGGTCCGCACTAGGATAAGATAACTATAGGATGGGGAAGAGGATATATACAGGATGCATAGACCATTAAACTAGAGGCTATGAGAATGATTATAGGTATGCACTATGTCCTTTCTCCTTTCTACTGTTGTATTGATAGACACTATTTTGAGGTACTCTTTTCTTTCCGCTTATTACTCAAGGTTTAACTCACTAATGTAGAAAATGTTTTTTAAAGCAGTTATTTTTTAGTTTTTATGTCAGTTTTTTGTCGAAATTATTACAGAAGATGTTATAAATATTGTTTTTTTACATTGGTTATTTTAAAACTGATGTAAAAAACTGAAGTGTTTTTCACGTCGGTTACTCAAAAAACGACGTGGAAAATGATTTAGAGTCGTGATTTATTACATCAGTTATTTAAAAACCAACTTTGTATATACTTTATCACATTATTTATTATATAATAGATGTCCTAAATCATGCCTCCGAAGAATTTATCACATCGATTATGAAAATAATCGATGTGATAAAGTAGTCTGCCAAGCGGTTTTCGACGTTGGTTAAAAAATAACCGATGTGAGAACATATCTACTATATCAATTATAAAATAACCATTGTAAAACACTGAATTTATTACCTAGGTTATGAAATAACTGACATTAAAATTAATCCCGGTGCATTTTTTATGTCCGTTATTTTATAACCAACGTAAAAACTAATTTTTTTAATTAAAAAATTCAACCGAAATTATGCCCAACCAAAAAAAAATACCTGAAACAGAATTAAAATAGACTCCCCCCACCCCACTAGACCCCCACACCCTTGGACTGCCCCCACCCTCCTAGACAGCCCCCGGCACCCCTGGACACACCTGGACACCCCCCCCCCACACCCCTAAAAACCCCCCACCCCACTGGACACCCCCCACACCCCTAAACTGCCCCCACCCTTCTAGACAACCCCCACACCCTTGGACACACCTGCACAGCCCCCCTCCCCCCCCAAACCCCTAGAACCCCCACCCCACTGGACACCCCACACCCCTGGACTACCCCCACCCTCCTAGACAGCACCCCACACCCCTGGACACACTTGGACACCCCCCCCCAACCTTGGAAACCCCCACCCCACTGGACACCCCCACACCCCTAGACTGCCCTCCCACCCTCCTAGACAACCCCCACACCCCTAGACCCCCCCCCCCATAACTATTCCTAGGCAAAAGAATACATGGAACATAACAAAAACAAACCAAAACTCCCCCAACCCACCTAGAAATCCCCCACCCCTAGAAACCCCCCCACCCCACTGGACACCCCCCACACCCCTAGATTGCCCCCACCCTCCTAAACAACCCCCACACCCCTAAAAACCCCCAAAATTATGCCCAACCAAAAGAATACCTTAAATAGAACAAAAATAGACCAAAACCCCCACCCCACCTGAACAGCCCCCCCCCCCCCCCACACCCCTAGAACCCCCCCCCCCACCCAACTAGACAACCCCCACACCCTTGGACTTCCCCCACCCTCCTAGATAACCCCCACACCCCTGGACACCCCCACAACTATGCCCAGCCAAAAGATTACCTGAAACATAACAAAAACATACCACACCCTCCCCCCAATGGACAGCCCTCCCCCACCCCCTCGACAACCCTCCCACACCCCTGAACCCCCCCCCCCCACTAAATAGCCTGCCCACAACCCTGGACACCCCCACCCTCCTCGATAGCCCCCACCCCCAGGACAACCCTCCCACCCTCCTGGATACCCCCACCCCCATGGAAACCCCCACACCCCTGGACACCCCTCCCACACCCCTAGAAACCCCCACACCCATGGACACCACCTGGACTACCCCCACCATCATGGACACCCTAGACACCCCCACCCCATTGGACAGCCCGCCCACACCCATGGAAAGCCCCCCACCCCACTGGACAGCCTTCCCCACACCCCTGGATAGCCCTCCCACACCCCTAGAACCCCCACACCCCTGGACACCCCCTGGAAAACCCCCCCACCCTCCTAGACACCCCCACCCCACAAGACAACCCTCCCCACCCCCTGGATAGCACTCCCACACCCCTGGAACCTCCCCCCCCCCCACCCCACTAAATAGCCTCCCCAAAACCCTATACACCCACCACCCTCCTGGACAGCCCCCACCCCTGGATATCCCTCCCACCATCTTGGACACCCCCCACCCCCATGGACACCTTGGACACCCTCCAACCTCTGGACACCCCTCCCACACCCCTAGAAACCCACACACACCCTTGGAAACCCCCTGGATTCCCCCCCCCCACCCTCATGGACACCCTGGACAACCCACCCCACTAAACAGCCCTCCTACACCCCTAGAAAGCCCCCACCTCACTAGACAGCCCTCCCCACACCCCTGGACAACCCTCCCACACCTCTAGAAACCCCCACACCCCTAGACGCACCCTGGAAAACCCTACCACCCTCCTAGACACCCCCACCCCACTAGACAGCCCTCCCCCACCCCTCCTGGACACCCCCCTAGACACCCCTACCCCCTTGGATTGCCCACTAACCTCCCTAGACACCACCCCCACCCCATGGACACCCCTGCCCCCTTGGACATCCCCTCACCCCCTTTGACACCCCCTGGACACCCCCACCCCTCTGGACAACCCCCCACACCCTAGACACCCCCACCCCTTGGACACCCCCTACCCCCTTGGACAGCTTACTCACCCCCAGGACACCACCACCACCCCCTAGACACCCCTACCCCCTTGGACAGCCCTCTCACCCCCTGAACACCCCCACCCCCGTGGACACCCCAACCCCCTTGGACAGCCCCCCAACACCCCTAGACACCACCCCCACCACCTTTGACACCCCCTAAACACCCCCACCCCCTGGATAGCCCCCTCATCCCATAGACACCCCCCTTTGATACCCCCTGTATGCGCACACAAACATTATGGAACACAAAAAAATCATAAAGTTGCATTATATCACTTCCATGGTTTCTTTTACCATAAAATAATTTAGCACAATATAAATGAACACTATGAAACTTACCATTATAGTAAGAATAAAGATAGAAAAATAACATCTCAAAAAATTAGTTTAGGGCATCACAACAAATAAAAACTGAAACCGAGCCGTGTGAAGCTTACTTGAGTTTTGCGAGTTGACCTGATAGATCTGGTGAAAATAAAGATGATGAATGATGTTGGAAAAATGAGGCTGGAGGTCATGACTTTGAATAATCCTTTCTAGGTTTTCTGTGTGGGAGAGACGAGTCACAGGTCTCCAGATCGAAGAAAATAGAATGATTGAATACAAGGTGCGATAAATCATTTAAAAGGTTTATCACATTGTTTATTTTATAACCGACGTGATAAACTATTTTTTTATGTTTATAATGTCGGTTATTTAATAACCAATGTATAAAAGAATTGATCACATCAGTGATTTTATAATCGACGTGATAAATGTCACTTTATCACATTGATTATTTTGATAACCGACATGATAAATTGCTGAAATTTCCTTTATCATGTCAGTTATTTTATAACCAATGTTATAAAGTTCCCATATTGGATTTTCACAGTGTTTATAAAATAATCAACGTGATATAGCTAATCTTGGTATTTTTTACATCAGTTATAAAATAACCGACGTAAAAAATGGGTTCCTATCGATTTATCACATCAGTTATTTTATAACCGATGTGATAAATCAATTTTTACAGCTTTGCATGTCATTTATATAGAACTGACATGAAAAATGAGGATGTGTTAAATGATTTTCCACCAGTAACTAGGGTGATGTAGACCATCGTTAGTGCCCTATGATGGGGTTGTTTGACAACTTTAGACACATGAGGAAGTGGGATACCCCCACCCAATCGAGAAGAATTTTTTTGATGTGAGTAAAATTGTTAGGGCAAGTTAGTGCCACCCAAAGTGGATAGTATCAAGGCATTTTGGATGATTACCTTTGATAAGTATGTCTGTGGTGGGGTTACATGTTGGTGGTTTGTGCAAAGGGAATGGTAAGACCCAGTGGTTACACTTGGGTAGCCCTATTTTATTCATGGTTACCCTTATGTCCTCAACATCATCTTTGTGCGCATGTCACTTGAGAATATCATGATTAATTTCATCCATGGGTAGATGTAAACCATTGGGTTACATCGGTATCTATGTCAGGTTAGCGAGGTGGCATTCCTATATACCCTATGACTGCAGATGAACCATGGTTCTTGGTGTTTTTCCACCTATCACATCTAAGGAGACATGTGATTATTTTTTTATGATTTTTGACCAGGTTGGAATTGGTCATGGGTGTGGTTTAGACTTGGTGGTTCCCCTGAGTCCATGCTTGTAAGTAGTGTGCGAACCCTTGGCGAGATCTCTAGAGCCGAGTTCTATTAAAGAACTCTGTTTATTTACCTTGTGTCTAGGATTTTTCTTTTTAAGGGAAAAAATCCTTAAGGTGGTGAAAATTTAGTGACCTGGTTTTTGACCTATAATACTTTTTAATACTTATAAGAATATTTTTTGAATCTAGGTGTTGAGTCAGCATATAATTCCTGGGTACAGAGAGCCTCTATGTGGTGATATTTAAAATATTAAATATTTTTTTCATGATCACAAATTTTCTCTTGAAACATGGAGTAACTCTCTTTCAGATTTTCATATAATAATTCTGAGACTGTGGTTGAGTTTATAATTTTGTTTTTACCCTAGGCGTGATATAAAATTTTCCAGCGTTGGGTGTCTAATCAAAGGCATGTTCACATGGCATTGAATGGAGGTTTTTTCATTTGATAGAAAATAAATTAATAAACCCTCCTCCCCCTATGTGTTCCATGGATAAAAAATGGAGAGTAGGTTTTCCTCCCACGGTGATGGATGACCTACAGGAAAACAATGGCAAGGAGATGCTGCTGATATCCTTTTTTTGGCACTTATCATCATTATATCAAAAAGCGGTACAATCCAGGCATCATTTTGGACTTGAATCTTCTAAGTTTATCCACGAGGTAGGAGGATTTTAGTTTATGTCTCAATCCCCTTATTTATACATTTTTTATGGTTTTAGAACTCTTTGACAACTTCTAGGGACCCTGTGGGGGTCGATTTGTGTGTTTTTGGAGATACATGGGTGACTCGAGCGGCTCATAGGGAAATTCCCCTAAAAATTCCCAATCACATGGTGTGTAGTGAAATGTCACATGTCATGTGTTCTTCCCATTTAGGGAAGATGGCTTTTGAGGACTACACATCATGTACTGTAGTTACATTCCATGTAGTGACCCCATGTCGTGTGGCCAAGGGACATGGACATGGAGACATGTCAAAAGTAATGGATATATAGAACCACAAAGGCAAAGTACACGAACATGGGGTTAAAGACACAAGCATGGGAAATATACATGGACATGGGGGACAATTTTCCAGAACACATCATGTACCATGAGTACATACCATGTGTGAGACATGGTTGGCCAACCGTATGAGGGAAGACATGCCCGACGGGCCTGGGTGAGACAAGACACACCGTGTACCACCTATAAATTCCACATATACCCATATTCCCAGCTAATTTTTACATTCATAGGACACAACTGCATGATTAGTTGGGGTCACACACTATGTGGACCCCCTTACATGCCATGTAACCCTTTTTGGGAGAAACTTACACCTCTTTTTTCTCCTTCTCTAGGCTTAGATTCAGGCTTGTGAGTAGCCTATCCTAAAAAAAATTCCATACAGAACATGATGGTATCATACTTTGGGTATTTGGAGTTAAAATTTGGTGTTAATCGAGCATGATGTTGTAGAATAAATGTTATACTTTTGAGTAGTGATCAGGGTGGATAACTGGGTTGAATTCAGGGTCAGTACCCTTCCCTATCGTCTTAGGATGTGGTTCCCCTAGACTATTTAGGCTAGTAGAGAAATGATCCCTTATTGTAATAGGATGCAGGTCCCCTACCTATGGATATTTTGTGATGTGAGGCATGACCTGTGTGGCACTCCTTTAAGGGGTTCTCGAATGACGTAGAAGATCATCCTAGATTGATTAGAGAGACATTGGTACTGGTACTCCCCTATTGTATCAGGGCATGGTATTCCCTTACCTCTTGAATTAGTAGAGACAAAATTACCCCCTCAATGGGTGTGGGTCCTCTATCCATGCAGTAGTTCTCCTGAGGTTGGTACTCCCCAGTTGGACTAGGGTGCGAGTCTCCCGTATCATTCGTACCGTTAAAGAGAGAGTTTACTTGTTGTATTAGGGTGTGGGCCTTCCATACTCATTGTCCAGTTAGAGTAGGTACTCCCCAGTTGGAGCAAGGAGTGGGTCCTCTATCAGTGGAGTTGGTACTCCCCTATAGTGTCAAGGCATGAGTCCTCTATCAGTGGAGTTGGTACTCCTCTACAGTGTCAAGGCATGAGTCCTCTATACGAGACACTAGATAGAGTGGGTACTCCCCTATCATGCCAGAGAATGGGTCCTCTATCCTTGGAGTTAGAACTACCCTATTTTTATAGGGTGTGGGTCCTCTATACATGATGTTCTATAAGAGTTGGTACTCCCCTATCATACCAGGGTGTGGGTTCTATAGCATGGGGTCAGTACTCCCCTGTCATGCTCAGTGTATAGGTCCCCCATAGTGATCATACTTGTAGAGTGGTACTCCCCTATCATTCTAGGGTGCGGGTCCTCGAGCAAAAAATTAGTACTCCCATACCATTCCAAGGTTTGGTTCCTCTATGAATTTAGTGGTAATCCCATATCATACTAAGGTGTGGGTCCTCACACGTAGAGTTTTACTCCATTGTCATTCTAGGGTGTGGGTCCTATATCTATGCAGTAATAATCCCCCATCTTCAAGTAGAAATGGGGAGTAGGTCCTCCAATGGATTTGGGCCTCCCTTGGTTGTAGAGAATAGTTGTGAAGAGCAGTCCCCACCAATTTTTTACACGTGATACCCAGTTTGGAGTTAGAGATCCCTTGATGGAGTGAGGTAAAATCCATTCTATATAGGAGTAACATAGGTTTTTCTGGATGATTAGAAGTTAGCACTCCCTTGGATTGAGGGGAAATGATGAGGTGCGAGTTCCTACACTCTTTTTTTAGAAAAGATTCGTGAGTTTAATGGATTGGGGTATTTCTCGCTCAACTATTTGTAGTGGTGAGGGGTGGGCCACTCCATTAGAGTTCTTAAAACCATAAATAGGGTGAAAGAAAACATTGACAGGACCTCTGGTGCTGGGAACTAGAGTTAGACCTAGTGAGTTGTTTCTAATGAAGCGTATTCTCTCATACAAGAACTATCTAGGATGGTAAATCTTGTAGAGTGTGTTCTCCTAGATGGGTGTTACCTTTAGTTCCTCAATTATAATCTTGTTGCTGGTTATGTGGCCAGAACCTAATGAGACTTAGAGTCCGATATGAGTATATCTAGATTTTACTCCGAGTCCTAGCAGTGTTGTCACGTCTAGGTTGACAACCCTTGTAGACTGAGATGACTAGTCATGTATAGTCGAGGATGGGTTTGAGATGGTTTTTCTCTCTCATTTGTGTTCCCTCTAGCTAGGTCGAGCAGACTATTGACTTTCAATTACTCTATTCTCTTTTGGATTTTGGGGAGCCTACTGAGTATTGTTATACTCACCCATACATGTTATTTTCCTACACATGTTGTGTTCTATGAAAACCAAAAGCTTTTCAACAGAGTCCAATGAGGACTTGAGATAGGCATAGATTAGTGAACTAGACTGACTGAGGTGTTTACTAGAGAATGGGTGAGGATATTTCCAACAGTTTCTTTTGACAGTGATCCCCTCAATCTAAGCAGTTTAGAAACTTTTACAGTTTTCTTTATGGTGGGTGTGTATTTTTCCATTTTTACACTTTTAGTACTAATTTTGTACTCTATTTGTGGGTTATATGTATACACGAATTTATTTTCAGTTTATATTATCTCTGCACTGTTTCATGGAGATTTTTGTGGGTGCGTGTGTACAGGTACCTTAGTCAAAGGCCTCCCTTTTGTGTGATATGCCTACTCATCTCAAGACGCCAGCCCTAGTACTATTGGAGGAAAGCTTGGGGTTCTCATGGATCAAGTCCCATTAGGTTGGTTCTTGACATTTATAAACTCACCAAATAACTTTATGGATTTAAACAAGAGCCTAGATTTTTTTATGGTAGGTTAAAAAAAATTTGTTACAAAAAAATGTTAAGGGAGTTACAGATCCAAATATTTTTATTAAATAAGTTAAGAAAAAAATTATGATTATATAGATATATGTTTATAACATTATATTTGGTTTAAATAAATTTTTTTTAACATATTACTTTTTGGATCTTATAATTTCTAAGTTTTAAATGAGTATGATGGGTGAGTTAATATACTTTCTAGGTTTTCAATTTTCCCAAAATGACAGAAGTAAATTTTATATCTCAACATAAATATATAAAATATATTCTTAATAAATTCAGTTATGATAATAGTAAACGTAATAGTACTCCCATAAGAACCTTTAATACTTTATATCTTGATGAAGCTGGGAAACCAATAGATCAAAATACTTTTAGTGGTATGATTGGAAGTTTACTATACATAACAACTAGTTATACAGATTTAATGTTTTGAATATGATTATGTGCTAGATATTAATACAATCTAAAAAAATATCATATTAAGGATATTAAATTAACATTTTGCTACATTAAGGGAACTATGGATTTAGGCTTATTATGTTATTCAGTTAATGATTTCAAACTATTTTTTTCAATGATGACTTTGGTGGATGTATAATCAATAGAAAAAGTACATTCGAAGCTTTTCATTTCTTAGGAGAGGATTTAGTTTCTTAGTCATGTAAGAAAAAAAACTCATTATCACTTTCTTATACCAAATCAAAATATGTTGATGTAGAAATTTTTTATAATCAAGTGTTGTGGATGCAACCTACACTCATCGACTATGGCATGTTTTTTACTAAAAATAAAATATTGTGTGACAACACAAGTTCCATTTTTCTAAGTAAAAACCTAGAACATCACTCACATGATAAAAAATACATATCAGACATCAATTCCTTATTGATCACTCACAAAAAGGATATATAATTTTAAAATTAATTAGAATGCAAGAATAACTTGCTGATATTTTTAAAAACACCCCTTAATTAAAATAGATTTTAATATATTAAACAGAAGCTTTGAATGGTCAATATCAAGCGATTATACATATCTAATTCTAGTATACCAATCTCTTTACATTAATATACACATTTTTATAGGGTGTACTTATGGTTTTTTTCAAAAACTTTTATTTTTCTTAAAAATTTTAGTTTTCTATAAACTTTTAGATTTCATACTGACTTTTCTGAACTCAAAAACTTTAACAAAAATTTTTAGAGTCGTATTATATTATAAAATATCTAGACTCAAATTTTTTAAGAGAAATTTCTGGATAATTTTTTTGTTATATAAAATTATTTATGAACTATAATTTTCCCATACTAAAAATTTGTTACAAACTTTCCAGACAATATTTTTGTTAAAAACTATCATAATATGTTTTTTATTAAACTGTTATAGTCAGTTTTTATTAAAAAAATTATAATTAGTATTTTTCATAAAACTATCATAATATTTTTATGTTATAAAAACAAAGAATAATAGGTTACTCATATCGATTAAACTTTCTACTCTAAAAGGTACTCTTATTTTAGTTTTCTCACTTATACTTTACTTTAGTTTAAACATGTTGTTGATTAATTATTCTTTTAATTTCAATAATTTTTTATATTTTTAAACTTAAAAGGTTTCTAATCATAATATTACATATTTTGATAAAAAAAATTCTTAAAACATTGAGAGTTTAAATATACTTTTAAAACTTCATTCGATTAAATCGCAACCATCAAGTCAATTAAGGTTTCAATATCAACTGTTGAATGTTTTGGAATAAGAAGTCTCACATATTTGGGCCTATATAGAGGTGCGTCACCCTGTTGTCCCACATTGGTCTCAGCCAATGTGCATTGACTCTATTAACCCCTTAAAGCAAGCATTCTGATTGTTTTGTAATATTTATTATAATTGAAATGAGTCTCAATATAATGGAAATTAAGGATTATTATGTGAATAGAAAAGTTTTTCATAAACATATTATATAGAGATCATGGTTTAACAAGTAATATTCAATTCTCATAAAATCTATATCTTTACAAGGATAGGAAAGTGTATATGTAGAGATACCTGATAAATATTTTTATTTGTATTATCCTGAAATCACCAGAGAACTTTATGAATTTTTTGAGTTTATTTCAGAATATGGAAAGGATAAAGTCTCTTTCACTTCATTTGTGAAGAAATATAAGATTTATTACAAAATATTTTCAGATTTAGTAGGTTTTCCTTAAGTTAAATAAGCTTATCTACCATCACAAAAATTATTGAATAAGCTTGTATCTTATGAGATTACTAAGTTAGAAGCTTCTTTGTTCCCAAGTTATGATAAATTCAGAAAGGTTTCTCATTTATCACTAGACTCTAGAGTGGTATCATTATGGATGCAAGGGTATGTAATACCTAATAATGGTGATAGGGATACCCTTAAGGTATCAAACATATTTTTTTGATTTCTTGATGAATATGAGGAAAGTTAACCCTGTAAATTTTGTCTTTATTATGGTGGAACCTATCAAGAGTGCCTCAATAAAGCTGAATATTGTCATGTTTCCTTTTTTCATCAATAAGTTTCTTGTGAAAGTTATGGAACTTTTTAAAGTTGAAAACACAACTTATCCAATGTGAGGAAAGATTTATTTTATTGGGGAAGTTACTATCTGAATAATGAATGTGGTATTTGATTCCAAGTAAAAGAATTTTGTTGATAATGTTGTTAGACATGTTCCTGAGGATCAACCATCCAAGGAATTATAATATGTTAAAAAGAAAATAAAGGATGATTCTTCCCCATCAAAGAAACAAAACAAAGAAAAGAAAATTCCATATGATGAGTTTAAAAAACTCAGGGCACATAAAGCACAAAAGAAACCAAGGGACTTGATTTTGGTCTTGATGTACCTGAGGATCATGATTTAAAGATTCGTGCCGAATATAAATTGAAATAAGTAGAAAAGAAAAAGAAATAGAATAATATGTTTGATTAATAAAAAGTTGTTGAAATTTGTTAAAGGGTGTAGATACATACTTAGAAAATCTAAATCTACTAAGTTATCATACCAATAAGATCTTTATTGATGTTGGAATTCATTTTCAAGAAACTTCATTCCATCAGTGGTCCCTTTAATCATATATAATGTAAAAAGGAAATAAATTCCTAAAGAACTGGTGCCATAAGAATTTTAGAAGAAATATAAGAAGGAAAAACAATCAGCCTCTAAAAATGTTTTTAAGGAAGTTCTTAAAACAAAAATACAATTAGAGAGAGAACTTGAGGAAGTTGCATAAGAAGGATATGGGGAATAAGAAGATAGAGAAGAATAAAAAGAAGAAGTTGATAATAAAGAAATAAAATCTAATAAATAGATAAAGAAAAATAAATCATCAGAATCATATTCATCATCATCAGATATACTTTGTAGTTTGATTAGGATGAAAACTTAAGAGGTTCTCAAAAAAACATCATCATCATCATTGTAAAGAAGTCATCAAAAAAATGAATAAAATTATCCTCAAATAAAGTTTAAGTGAAAGGTCAATAATCACATTTGAAAGTTTCTAAAAATATTGAATGAGATAAGAACGTGTATGTTGTAGAAATTTCATATGACAACAATCTTTCAAATAAAGGTAAAAAAGGTAAGGAAGTATCAAAGACCAATGTTGAATCTTCCAAACTAAAACCTTTAAAATCATCATTAGGATCATTGGACTTAGAGGAAACCATTGATTTTAAAGGTTTTTTATTTACATTCCAAACTTTGAAAAGGCTTAGTGATTCTATTTTGTATTTTCCAAATCTTGAGGTAAGGTGTAAACTTATTCAAAGTAGTATTAATGAGAAATCAAAGTCCTTGAATGTTCTCAATGAATCAGTTATTTGTGTTGAGGCAGAATTGAATTTTTTTTAAGAATAGTACAAAACTCAAAAAATATCATAAAATCAAATAGTCAAGTGGTTAGATTAAGTGAATAGTGATATAAGGGATCATTATGAATAACTACTTGAATTAAAGAAACATTGATTAGAAATATAATATTTATTTGAAAATTTATCTATAGATGTATCAGATCAGGTCAACTTTGTGGAAGAGTTCAGAGATACAACTGATGATCAGATTGAGGGAGTACAAGCTTTGAAATAAAAGGTTCATAGTTTTGGGGTTGGAAATAGATGGCTTGGATCATGTGAAGATGAATTAATCCTTATAAAGTAATAGGATTAAAATATTAATAAGGATGTTAAAATCATGAAGATTGAAGTCTATAAGTAAGAAGTTATGGAAGAAAAAATCATGAATCTTGAGAAAAATTGTTATTTTTTAAAGACTGGGGCTAAATCCTCACTTATTATTAAAGAAAATAAAATACCTCTTTTAACTGGGTAAGGGTAGACCCATTACATAGCCTGAAGGCCCAGTGGGTATTTATCCCATTATATGGCTTGTAGGCCTAAATATTTGGCCCAAGGCCCATTCTGTTAATAGTACTACTACAGTACTCACCTGTTATAGTAATGCACAGTTCCTACCGCTACTACAGTGCCCCTGCTACTGCTACAGTGACCTTCCACCGCTACAGTGCCCACCGTTGCTACAGTCCCACTGGTTCTACAGTACTCTATAGTACTACAATAGTACCTTCACCCAATGGGTTTTGAACCCCGATTTTTCATGTAGGATAATGGGGTGCTTACCACTAAGCCAAAAATTTAATAAAGAATGAACACTTTTTCATTTTGAACTATTGATGTATATTTTCAAAAAAAATAATGATTTAATGTGAATGATATTTTATCCAAATAATTATTTTTGAATATCTTCCCAAAATTTTGGATGTATGTTATTTATATTATTTCTTGTATGATTAGTTAGTTCATAAATAATTATTTTGTAAATTATTAAACCTTTAACATTTCTAAAACAATGGTCACTTTCTCATTCTTTTTGAAAAAAATAAGGGGATTTGGGAAAAAATATATGGAGATTTGTTTAAGGGGTATTATTCTAAAAAGGGTTAAAAGTTTTGGGGGAGAAGTATCAATAAGTTTTTAGAGGAATTTTGTTTTATAAAAAGGGAAGATTCTATCTTAAGGAGGAGAATCATTAATTCTTTCCATCATATCATAAAGGAGTTATAAACTTAGGTGGAGTTATAGATTAGATCGTCAAAGTTATTAAGAGAACAAAGATTTGTATGTATTTAATAGTTATTATTTACATTTAAGTATTGTGTTTTGTGCTTTCTAAAAATGGGAATACTGTTGAGTCAGAAGTATTACTTTTTTACTTTTCCATTTCTTTAGTTTTGGAAATCACAAACACTTTATATTAAAAACTATATTTACTAACTTCAATTTTCACAAGTTTTTAGTATGTTTTTGTAGAAAAAATTACATTATACCATATATAGAAATGTTTCTAATGTATTATGAATATATATTTTCATTATTCAATCTATTTCATCGGACTTAAAGTGCGTATGATCAATCGTAATGACCTATGGTCTAAATAATGGTTAGATTTATGTCTTTTCTATCATACTGAAAAAATTTGTGACCATCAGACTAACTTTGGAACTGATACATCAGACTGGTACTCATTCATATCATCGAATTTACTATGAATAAGGATGTTCATCGAACTATACAAAGTTTATAATTAGAGTATATAAATTTTTTACTAGAATAAGGAATACAAAATATTATTATAATGGTTCTAAAAAAATGACGTATGACATTCAGTTATTTTCAGACTATCAAGTGAAATATATTTGAGGTTGTTGCAACTAACATATAAATATGACCATTGGAAGATCACCTATAAATAATTGATCATTTTAAGAGTTAGGATATGATCTATTTACAACTCAATTTTTAAAGTGTTTTATCTATGTGAAAATTTCATTCCCAAACCTTTGTAATAATTTAGTGATTTGAATTTATAATGAATCCATGTGTGGATTATAATTCCTTTAAAACAATTTGATTTTGTAATTATTAAATCTGATCATGATACCGATCAAAGGCTTATGGGGATAGGAAGACAAAAGTGAATATGATCCATCATATCAAAGGATTTTAGGGTAAGGAAGACATATTTCAATTATCATATCAAGGGATTCTAAGGATTGGAAAACATAGCTTATTTTGATCATTATATCAAGTCCTTTATTCATAAGGAAAGACTGAACTTATAGTAGGTATAAAACTGTGAATACCTTTAGTTAGGGTTTCTTACTACCTTAACTCTTAAAGTTAAAGAGTGAAATCATTTAATATAGCTTGTAAGTAATTATTACTTTTATAATATATAGTATTTTTTTTGTAAAAGTTCTACATTCCTCTATACATTGTTTTAGAAACATAGTTGTTATAATTATATTTATAACAGACCATTTCATTAGTGTATCTGTGATACAAATAAAACATAATCTGAAATAATCGTAAAATTTGTGATTCTGATTCTGAAACTCTGATCATTGGAAGATCTACGATTCTAATCATTTTACTTAAATATGAATTGTGTTTTGTATTTAGTTTAAAATTTTAAACTGCAATTCACCCCACTCTTTTATTCCATTATAAAGTATTTCAATCCAACATGATGTTAATATTTTTTCTTTATTGTGATTTAAAGACAGATATTTATATTAAGTATCATAAGTGTTTTAAATACCATCAGAAGGAGGGCCTTGTTTTTAATTTAAACCGAAGCCTCGATGGTTTAAAATAGGCACCTCATCAATGGAACCCAAATCTTGACACTTTCATGAATGAGGAATGTTTCGTATGATCTGAATTTGATCAGTTTTGTTATTAGAATTCATGGAATGATGGAACTTACATCATTCTCCAACTTTATGTGGATAACATGTTTCTTTTTGGTCTAAATATTTCAAGGATTCATGGGATAAATCATATGTTTTCTAGAATATTTGAAATTAAAGATCTTCTCCATGGAAAGAAAATCTTGGGGATTTGGATAGATAGGGATTGAAAATCTAATACTCTAGTATTATTCCCAAAATAGAACATCAAGAATATCATTAAAAGGTTTCAAATAACTAGATTTAAGTCTATCTCAAATCCTCTGACTAGACACATCAAGTTATCCAAGGCAAAAGCACCACCATCAGAAGATGAGTTCTAATACATAAAGAAGGTTTTTTATGCATTATATGTTCTAAGATTAATGTATGTAATGATATATAAATGACCACACATTGGTTTTGAGGTGGGATTGGTAAGTCACTTCATGTCAAACCCCATGTGTGAACATTGGGAAGTCATGAAGTGGGTTATTTGATACTAGAAGGGATTAGAAGAGACATCCATATGTTTTTTTAAGATGATCCTTTATAAGGATTTTTTGATGTGAATTTTTCTAGGGATTTAGGAATATAGAATAGAATTATAGTATTTGTCTTTATGTTTGGTAGAATATTGATTAGTTGAATTTCATGACTGCAGCTTGTGGTAACTTTTTATACAATGGAAGCAGAATATGTTGCAGCTATTGAAGTTATAAAGGAGTTAGTCTAGTTAATAAACTTACTAAAGGGTCTTGTAAAGTTATGGGAAGGATAAATTTTATTATTAAACAGTTAGAGTGTTATATACCTTGTTTAAAATCCATTATTTCATGAAATAACATAAAATATTTACCTAAAATTTCATTTTATCCTAAATTTTCTAGAATAAAAGGTATTAGAGATGTAAAAAACAACATAGAATAAAAATACAGTTGACATGTTAATAATATTTTAGTCATTGATATTATGAGGGAATATTGTGCCTCTATAGGACTTGGATGAATGTATAAAGCTGGATAACACTGCATGCATATAGGAGGAGGATTTGTTTTTTTCCTAAGTGTGTATCATGCTGTGACATCCAAGAAAATTTGAGACTTAATAGATTAAATGTTACTACCTATTTCTATAATATGTACCTTTCTTTTTTGGATCTAACCAGATTAGATCTCCATAGTTAAGAATTCTTTTCTAGAGTAGTTTTAGGATGAGTGACCTCATGGTAATTTTTTTACGGTGTGTGTGAGTGAGGGAAAACACCCTAAATGAACATGTGTTGGACTATAGGGAAATTCATTAGTCTGATTAATGATCTCATTGGTCAATAACATATGGTGTTTTGGGAAGATAACCAAGGTATTACAGAAGACCAATGGGGTTAGATGACTAAATACATATCTTAATAAGGTCAGGTCATGAAAAATGGTATTAGAGCTAATACTATACTTTAAGTGGAGAGGTATTGGCTTGGTTAAGGTGTTGGGTCTACAATGAGGTAATTGTACTTTAAAGGAGTTGAGATTTTAACACCTATGAAAATGTGAGACTTAATAGTCTAAATGTTACTACCCATTTCAATAAGGCACACCTCTCTTTTCAGAATCCTACTTGATTTGAATCCATAGTTAAGTGTGCTTTACCTAGAGTAGTGTGAGGTTAGGTGACCTTCTGGGATGTTTCCTAGGGTGTGTGTCAGTGAGGATAAATCAAAATGAAAGAAAATGTATTGGATTATGTGTATAGTAATTAGTATAATTAGTGATGTTGAGGGGTAATAGCCTATAGTGTACTAGGAAGGCAACTAAGTTATTATAGGAGACCTATGGGGTCGGATGACCAGATTCATGGTTTAAGGAGGTTGGGTTGTGAAACATTTCAAGAATACATATTGAAGAAATATTCAAGTGGCATATTTTTAGGAATTTGAAGTTTCTTCAATTCATCATAAGTTTCATTTACTGGAAGGAAGAATCCAAAAAATCACTTTGACCATGACAAGGCAGTGATAATTGATTATTCATCACTTGAGATTTATTCTTCTAGAAGTTAATTAACTTCTATTAATGTTTCAAAAATTGGTCACTTTGATGGATGGTGGTTATGAATTTTCTATTAGATATGATGGTTGATTCAATATAAGATTATGGATAAAGGTTAATTCAATGGATTTTTGAACACAAATATAAGATATTAGTGTGATCTATTTTACTAAAAAATCACCTAGACTTCAGACTTCTAGAAGTTACAAAAATTCTGATAATGTATCACAAGTTGGTCACTTTGATGTATGGTGGCTGTGAACAGTCCACCAGATGTGGTGGTTGGGTTTGCGAAAACCTCTCAAGAATAGTGAAGCCAAAAAATGGATGAACACAAATATAGGATAATTGTGCAACCTAGTTTTTGGTTCCAGTGGATATCTCAAGAGGGGGGTGGATTGATCTTTCAATAAAAAAATTTGTTTAAAAAAATTTAAAAATAAAATACCTTAATTTATAAAACAACCCAAATAACTAAAATAGTAGTAATATATAATTTGATAATTTCTGAAGGTTTTTGAAAGGATCAATAACAACCCAGTTAAAATAATTTTTAAAATTACTTTTATTTTTGAAAAAATTCTAATAAAATCAAACATAATATATATAAATTTTTTTGAAGAAAACTATTGAAATACAGTTTTGCTAAGGAGTTTTTGAAAAAATTAACTAATTTTAAAGCAAATTAGGAAAAGTTAAATAACACACATATCGAAATAAATATGATAGGTTTAGTCTCAATATGAAAACTAATCCAATACACATTATAGTCACTTGTTTTCAAACATATTTATTTAATAATAATTATATCCAAAACATGGATCAGGTTTTACAGAAACAACCACAAAAAAGGAATTCTGGGATACAACCAGCCTCTTCCACTGTTATCTATGGGATGAAAAACGTAAAATAAATGAGTAGAGAGTATTTGGGTAATCTATAATATAATTAATTATATTTTTCTCAAAATATAAACAAGTAATGTAAGCAAAACTTGAAATAAAATAAAACATAGAAGGAGTTAGAAATAATGTGAAAGTGTTTGTAATTCTCTTATTCTCTTATAAAGTAGAAATGATCAACATTTATCTTATTCTTCCATCACATTGTCACTAAATCTATCCTTGAAGTAAATTTTAATTAACTATACAAGGTTTCTATTTTTCATGAAAAATAGAGTGTCATATACAAAAAATATAATCCACTCTCTTTTTGTAGTCACACTTAAGATAACACATTTCCTTATCACACCAACCACCAATAAGTTAGTAAGCCAATCAGTAAACACTTGTGCATGAGGGGATCCTTGTATTTATAGATTTTAAAAATCTAATTATTTATTATAGGATAATATTAAAATAAAAACTCATACCAAGAAATAAATAAGGAAATACTAACTTTTTTATTCAATACTACTGAGTAAGCATTTTAAGAATAGTCATTCTTAAATCCTCATACTAAACAAATATATAACTCTAATTAAATTCTATAAACTATCCATTATAATTTAATATAAATTTTAATTCCAAATAGACAAGTAAGTAAAAAAACTCAATATATGTAGATTTCAATGGAAGCACATATCTCTTCATGTTATAAAAAACATACTTTAGGTTATAAAGCTCATCGGAAGGTAGAAAATATCAGCTGGTGGTAGCAGATCTATCTTGAAGATAGTCAATTTCAACTAGTAATAGTGGAATTTCTCTATTGGTAGCAGATTTAGACTAGAAGTAGTAGAATTTCTTTATTGGATTCAGATTTAGATTAGAGGTAGTATAATTACTTTGGTAGTAATAGATTTTGATTGGCATATAATACTTTTCTGGGTGGAACCAAATCCTTCTAACGTTATTAGAATTATCCTAAAAGTAGAAGAGGTCTATTGGAAGTAGAAAATATATTCTAGAAGAATAAACCTTCAAGTTAATGTACAAATAATCCTTCTAAAAGAAATAAGATATCTTCTATTGGAAACATACTTCTTCTAGTAGTTTCAAGCGTATACTAATGCTAACAACTTTTACTTAGATAAATTCATGTAAATTACATAAATATGAAGTTCTATGATTTGAACCATAAATAAATAGAAATAAAGTAAGTAGAATTTGTGAAAACTAAAACAAGTAATTTCTAGACTAAGATAATAATCTCCCCCTTTTTGATTATCATAACTCATGATTGAAAAGAAACTCAAAATATTATATTGCAAATAATTTTCTGAGTAAAATGAGAGAATAAACAAACATAAGAATAAAGTTCCAAAAAGTATCCATTTTTTATAAAAGAATAAGGATACCACTTGTGATTCCAAAAAGTTCCATAAAATATAAGATAACATACATGTTCTCCATCTTTTTTATTTATCAAAAAAGAATAATGTAATGCAATAACATAGAATAGAAAAGTGTATCATATTAAATAAAAAAGAAAAAAGAGTAAAATATTTCCATTAAGACAAAGATAAATGATTACATCCACACACACAAAAATAGTGTTATCATATCATAATCTGATTTTGAATCTGATTCCCTAACAAGTGGGGATTTTTTACTTTGGTATATAAGGAGTAGGATCTATAGTAGGAGGAGGTGTAGAAGGTTTAAAGACAATACTATAAGCCACTAGTTTGAGATGCCTCATTTATTATACTTGTGAAAGTACAAACGAGCTAACTACAATGGAAGTAGTCTAAACTAGATATGAAATAGGAGAATATAATTAATTAGACATATGAATTTCAAGAGAAACAATGATATTTGTCCATGTAGTGTAGAGGAAAGGTTCCATTAGCTCAATAAACTAGATGATCACTATACCACCATACCCAATTTCTTGAAAGAAGTCCTTATTTTCCTCAATAAATAAATTCAATAATGGAGATAGAACTTTCAACTAACTCACTTTTTCCATGACATCCCTGTTTAGAGGAGGTATCCTAAGACTCTCAACTTAAAACATAAAGTGGGAATTGAGTTAATTTTTGGTGTTGATCTTAGAAAAATATTGATTAATAGACATTGTAATCATTTCCCTTTCATTACAAGCCTCATTAATACATTATCTAACAATCTAATAGATTCTTTCACCATGGGACTTGATCTTACAAATTTTTCCTAATGTGAAGTAGAGGAATCTCTCAAAACATTCTACAATTATTACCAAATAATGATTCTTACCAAGTCATCTTCATCATAGAGGAATATGAGGAGGAGTTATAGAGGAGGAAGCATCGGCTAAAGAAGATAAGGACTCAAGATTCCCAAGAATAGATATAATACTACGTGTCAGGTATATCCTCAGACTCTCCAAGCTAGAGTGAATACCACTGAACTACTCAATGTGATTTTGATTAACCACCTCCAAATTCATAATCCTCATAAACAATTTGATCTGAGGTTTTCTAAAACCAAAGATACAAAAAAATGTCAAATTAGATAAGATACATATCCCAAGAGGTATATGGTATGAGAAGATCAATAATATAAGTCATAATATCTTTCTTAAAGGTATCTAAATATTCTCAAGTCAAAGAACTAGAATGGGGATGAGGATACCTCACCTATGAATGTGAAGGTGTGACATGGATAGAAGGATATCTCTATCTAGTATCCTCGTGACATAATTCCTCAACATGAACTGAATCTATAACCACCTCCTCTTATCTAGCTATCATAACTAATGGAAATGGATAAAGAAGATTATCTAGATCTATACTCTCATCAAAAGATCCCCTAGGATACCTATGAAGAACAGGGATGGAAGGTTCACCATGCTGAGGTGGACATCCTCTATCATCACCATCATCATTTGATTCTGAATTAGGATAATCTAAACTAAGAATAGCTAAACCTAGGGAATTCTCCCCCTTAGTTTCTACATCCTTTACATATGATCTCACTGAGATCTCAGCAACTTGACCTAAAGAATAACATTGAGAATTACTACCTCAATCACCACTTATAGTCTTTACAATCTAAGAAATAATAATGTATGGATTTTTCTCTTTATCCTTATCTTCACCATAAACATCATATAAAGATTCATCAGATATCATAATAACATCTTAAAGACATTTAGAAGTAGATCCATCAAATTAAGCATCATTATAAATCTAAGTGTCAGACAACTCATTATATTATAAATATATTTCTTTAGAAGGTAAGGGAAAAAGGTGAATCGGGAGTTCAAAAGGATACATTCTAATATCTAACTATATTAGAGTCACTCCCTACTTCAACAGATTCAAAAATAAACCCATATTCCTCAACCATGATAACTAATTATTTATCCACTTCAGTATTGTCTATAAAAAGTTCTTCATCAGAAGAATAAGTCACAACTTAATTTTTCTCTACCCTAAGATCAACTAAATCCCTAGGTCTGGTGGGGTTCTTCACTGTATTTAAGTTTTTATATTTTTTTTCACTATCCACAACCCATTTCTTTATTCAGGGGTTCTAATTTACTTTCATAATTCTATATGTATCTTGTCATAGACAGAAGTCACCATATTGAATAAACTTTTCTTATTCTTGAGTAACAATCCCTATTTCTTCTAGAATATCATATATCATCATCATATGTAATTTTTTTGTTAGAAGAAAAAGGAAGACAATAGAAGCAAACAGGCCAGCCCCAACCAGCCCTCATCAAATAGCCAGGGAGGCCTTAAATAATGTAGACTGAGGGAATTACCTCTAGTCAAGTTAACCCCCTCTGGCTTCATAGTGACTGCATTATTTAAAAAGACGTCCTTAAGACTAGAGATATCAAGTGAGGCTAGGCGATCCACAAATTTGTTTGCCTCTTACCATGTGTGTAACATATCGATTTTTCTACTGACGATACACTAACAATTTATAAGAAAATAGTTTATCGACCAAGGAAAAGAACCATATCCATGTAGTGATTTTTGTAACACCAACAAATCATCTTTAGCTTCAATAATATCAAAGTCACACTAGCTGCATAATTTGATCCCCATGAGCACCACCACAGCCTCCACCTGTAGAGAAGAGACTTATCCCAGCCTGACAGTGAATGCCAAGTAGACCGAACCACTTTCATCTCTCACCCCCCACTACACATGAAACCCAGTGCACACGATCCATCTGTATTAAGTTTAAAACCTCTCAAATGGGTCCGCTACCTGAACTAGTTTCCTCCATCTATAATGTTGTTGGGGATAACATCACAATTTCTAGCTTTGAACCGAGTAAGAGAGGGAGCATCCCTCCAGTTTCTCACTACCCTGGATAAGTCGATTAATAGGTTTTTTGTCTAGAAAATGATATTATGGGACAAGGTGGTCGCATCTTCATGTTGTGCCATGTTCCTTTCCTTCCAAAGACACTAACAACCTACATGAAACACCATTGTGTGAGCCAATATTTCTAGACCACCACCTCCCGATCCATGGTACCACCTATCCAAAAAGAGGTGACCATCCATAAATGTGTTGGAGACTATATTGAACTCCCAAAAAACATTCCACACCTCGCACTCCCACTCACTCTCAAATAAAAATGGTCCGTACTTTACTCTCTATGGGACTTATAGCACACACACCTTGAAATCATATTAATACCACGACACTTGATATTCTTATCCATTAGGACTGCCTCGTTTCTAATCCTCCAGGTGAGGAAGTTTAATTTGGTGGGGATACTCTTAACCCATAGAACCTCATCCCATGTAACTACCTGAAACAACACATTAGAAAAATGAAAAAAATATTTTAATGTAAAGAACCCCAAAGGGAATGGAGTGAACACACATCGATCAAGATATGTGCTCAGTTCAATGAGATTCAACTGGTCATATTGTTCCTTGTCTAAAACAACATTGATAAAGAATGGGAAACATTTGGATTCCTAAAAGGAGATGTTTGTGGAAAGGCACCCCAAAAATACAATAACATCCTCGCATCAGTTTTTTTAGAAGAAAAGGTTCCTTATCCCAATAATCTAGCAGGATTGCGGGTGAAGGGCTATGACCATAGGACAAACCACAGACCATAGAGGCGAGTCATTGTCCTCCACTGAAGTCTGGACCCCTGATTCATGGTTGTGAATATTTATCCCCCATATAGTATGCTACTACAGGATACTCCAAGCTAGCTTTTCATGCATGCAGTAGAGGATATCCTCCAAAATACGCACATTAATACCTCCTTCACAAACCGGCCTGTCCATGTTGTTCCAGGAGACCTATTGTCTCTTTACTTTTAAAAGAGAATCCCAAATAAAATTATTTAGGATCCTATAAATGTTTTTCATGACACATTTCAGGACCCTGATTGGTAAGAGGGCATAGACAGGAGTATCGAACAACATGTTGTTAACCAGCAAAATCTGACCCCTGAAGGAAAAATACTTTTTCTTCTATTTAAGAACCTAATTTGTAATCATGATAAGAGGGGGTCAAAGTCACATATGTGAATTCTACCTGATGTAATAGGGACACGTAGGTAGTAGATAGAAAAAGACCCTCTCGGCATACCCAACTTGTTGTCACTATTGAAATCCACATGGAGAGGAACCCACTGGAAATATAGAAGTTTCTATTATTATTATTAATTACCTAACCAACCCAAAATCAAAACTCCTCTAATATTCTGAAAAATACTTGGATGGATTGGCTCATAGAATTCAATAATAAGATGGTATAATCAAGAAACATGAGGTGGGACACCTCTATTGCTTTCATCCTCCATCAATACAGCAGGATAACACCATTCATAATTCCTCTATGGATTAGACAGATCAGAACATCCTAAACAAGGATGAATAGACTTTGAGGGATCATATCCCCCTACCTTATACTAAAGGTAGAGTTAAAGAATCCTTAGGATTTTCCAATTAAATTAACTGATATCCATAAAGAACTAAAGAAATGAAACATTATATCAATGCTCTAAGAGTTGAACCCCATACCTTCCAACACCTTATTGATAGATCTCTATTCAACATGGTCATAGGCCTTATTCATGTTGAGTTTGATGGCCATATTAGACCCTATGGTTTTGAAATTAATGTCTCTAAGCATTTCATGCACCAAATAAATGGCCTCTTGGATCGAAGGAACCTTGAAAAAACCATGTTGTTCTAGAGAAACCAACCGAGTAAGATGAGTAGCCAGCCTAATATTGATTAAGATATCCATTATTTTATAGTGGATATTTCACATTCTCATAGGTCAGTAGTAAGAGATAGCGGTGGGGTTCTTATTTTTTGGAATCATCACAATAGTGGTGGCGCATGCAACATGAGGCAAGCTACCCCCCCTGAAATAATTATTTTATGGCCACAATCATCTCCTTTTTCATAGTTCAATCATAAACCCCATGATATATCTACATAAATTTACCTTGGACCCTCCTTTCATAAGTTATAAGAAGAAGACATATTGGAACCTTAAAATATTGAAGTCTCCCTTCCTAGGACATAACATACACTAGATGAACTTGAAGAGAAGTTGAAACTCTCTATTGAGTTATACTATTGTTGATATTCTTAGCTTGAAATCCCCAGTAACCACCTGAAGAGTATCCTAAAAGGAGAACCTAGTATGACCAATATGATAAAAACCTTTATAGTCCTCATAAAATACTTTGTGAGGAACTCCTAAATATTTTTCCCACTATTTCAAAGTGAAAAAATATATCTTTAAAATAACCAAAGACATAATAAATCCTTATTTTCTTCAAACTCAATTTCTTCATTCAGATAGAAATAATGAACTAATCTGTTGTGGAATGGTTTATCATTCCTAGAGAACCAAGCTGAACAAACCTTCTATCAAACCACTCTCTAAACTAGTAACTTTCTAGATGTCATATAACATCCTGTTACTTTTTTTCAGGCACTCCTATACCATTATTTTTATCATTCCTTGTTTGGGGTTTGTCTCTAGTTTTTTGGGAATAAATAGTAATTTTTGAAGGTTTTCTTGGTTTTTCATGGTTGGGGCACAATTTTATCAAACTATGAACCCCTCTAGTGAAAATAATGTAACCTTAGATAGTGGGGGTTTTCATTGCTAACATAGGATTTGAAAAATCATGTTACCACCTAGTAGAAACTGTGATCCTTAGATAGTGGGTCCAGATGGGGTGCACGGTTTGGGCGCATAGTTTTTCTAACTATGTGGCGTTGCCAAGATAAATGTGTATGTGAGAATTTTTTATTTTGAAAAAATATTTAAAAATTTCTAAATCCAAATTTAAGTTCCTATTCAACCATAATTAAACCTAACTTGAATTCATTATCTATGAAATATCTCTAGGGGTGATTTTGGTTCCTCTAAACCCATTCCTTTGTGGATAAAATCATGGAGGACATCATTTGATCTCCTCTAAGTAAGTGAATATCCTCTCCTGTGTATTCTACTAATCTCTCTTTCTCTATTCCTTAGAGTTTATTATATCATCATGTTTTTGATAGATCTAAACTATATTTAAATTTATATTGATTTTATTTTTGGTTTCTTGATCTCTATTTTTATCATTCATCATTTCCATTTCTCATTGTGGGTGTTGGTATTTGATTATATGATTAAATATAGGTAGTTCCATTTTAGATTGAGACATATAATTAAACCTTGATTTTAATGAATATTTGAAATGGATTTCTATTGATTTATGAAAACCTATATTGATATGATTTGGAGTTTTAATTTTAAATGGAATGGATTTTGACAAAAACCCAAATTCCAATGGAATTAGAATTTGGGGTGCATTTTGAAATTGATGTAATTAATGAAATTATTTGAGATCTTATTTGAGAAAAATTGATTATTTTGAAATGATAAAAACTTATGATTGGTTTTGGTAATGAAAAGGATTAAAATAATGAAAAACCAAGGTTTTGGTTTTGAAATTGAATTGGAATATTGAAACTAAAAATTATAAAATTGATTATATTCTTATTATTGATTGATTAATTGAGAACATGTAAACTTAGGTAGTTCGTGGGTTATTTGGGATAAGATCACTAGGATGATAATTACTTGGTAGGGTATTAATGATGAAAACTCTAAAAAACCTACCTAGATAGATCTTATCCCAAATGGATGTTGATGAGTCCTATTTGTCCTAAGCCTGAAGGACATGTGTACACAGACTTTCCATGATCATTGATATGTGATGTGTGATGATCCTATAATCAGGAACTATCATACCACAGGTTAGATGACCATGGTTATTTTTTGTGATTATATATATATATTCCATTAGTTATAGAATTATTTTATTCATTCAAGCAAATTTATATAAAATATTTTATATAAAAAATATTTAATACATTAATTGAAATGTTTTCTATCTTATGAAATGAAAGAACATTTTTTTAATTATAAAAATATACTACCATGACCTATTTTATTTAAATTGAAAGCATGATTCAATTTATTATTATGGAATATTTTTATGGTACACTTAGTGAGACCCTACTGGTCTTTATATCTCATAACCTACCTTTTTCTTCAAGCATTTATAGATTTCCTTCTTCCAGGTCCGAGCAAAGTGAAAGTGCCACTTAGTTGTGGAGGATCTTCTTAATCCTTTGGTCCTAGAGAGATGTTTCCTTTGGGATGTTTGTATTTCTACTGAGTACTTTGGTGATTTTCTATTTTGGGTTTTTATATACCTATTTTGTTTCTAGAACTTTCTACCAATGGATTTTTGAGCATACTGACTGCTATCTTTTATCTTCCATTGTTATGTGGAAAATTCATTCACTCTGTTATATTGTATGATGCTAGATTCTAGTCACCAACCCATGGGAATACTGAAATACCTTTGGTCCATGTCATTTTCTACTCAGGTATCTAGGTACTTGAGTATTTGGGTTGGTTCATAAAAAATTTTAATCAAGAGTTCATTTTAAGTATATTTATTTGATGTCAGTATGCATTTTGGAATATCTTATTGGGACTTAGGAGGTAGTTATGGGAGAGTTCTTGGATATTTCTCATCATAAAAAGACTTAAGTCACCATGGGTGGTTTGGGAAAGACTTATTGATGAATAATATTACCTAATTATAGTAATTTTTTTTAATTTGTATTTGGATAGATTGATATCCAGCTATTAATATATTATCTAATGGGATTATTCTTTCCATTACTCTTGCTTGAGTTGTTTATATGAGTGATATTTTTATATCTTCAATGTTTTTTGCTGGTGTTTTGTAGCATCATGCCTCTTAGAAGACATGTGAATAATCTCCAAAAGGAAGCAACAGATGAACCACAGTGAGAAAATCCTCCCATTGACTAGAATCACATTGAGATTATTATGCATGTTATCCAAGATCAGGGATTGGTACTTGCACCTGTACCCACTCAATATCCAGTTGTGGAACCTCATAGGGACTCAGGAGTTCCTTCACCAAAATCTACCAGTGTTCCAAGGATTAAATTATCTTTAAGAGATTGATTATTGGTTGCGGAAGATAGATATTTTGTTTGATTTCTTTGAAACACCTAATTTAATTAAGAAGAAATGTGCCACCTTTAATCTAGGGGGACCTAACAGGAGATTGTGGGACTCGATGGTGACAGTGAAGAAGCATGAGGGTTTATATTGGAAGGATTTTAATTTTATTTTCATAAAGAAATTATATAAAGGGATAATGAGACTGAAATTTCTGCTGATGAAGATCGTATTGGGCACATGGATCTGTTTAGTCTCTGTGCGAAACGTAAAGATGAGAAATAGGACTCTAAGGATGCCTCTATTGATGGGAGGAGCTTTGCGGATGTGGCTAAAAAGGCTGGAGGTTTTTCATTCATGGATTGTGATTCGGGTAGCTCTGGAAGAATTATACAAAAGGGTCGGATTGCCCATGTATCATCCAATCAAGCCACTGTTGAAGAAAGGGTTAAATTGTGTAAGTTCTCTATCATCGCTTGTGTGGTGATTCCAAAAGGTGTGAGGCCATGGAAATTTTAGGAGCTTACCGTGAGATTGGCGGAAATCTGGGGCTTTAGTTATTGGAAGGTGACAGCAATGGGGCATGGCTTTTATCATATCGTCTTCCCATATGATTAATGCAAGAGATGCGCATGGAGTCTGGGCTCGGTCCCTTTGCATCCTGGTTTCCTCAGAATACATTAATGGGACCGTAATTTTGATCCAAACACGGTCAAGAACATATTTGTGCAGGTTTGGATTCACATTCACAAAATAAGTTGGTTGTATTGGCATCCCCAAATTTTTTGGGATATTGCATATGTTGTAGGGAATCCTATTAGACTTAATAAGAAAACTGATAACCCTAATTTTGGACATTATGCTCGAATTTTAGTGGAGTTGGATATGTCAAGTACACTTGTGGAAGAGGTTGTCTTCACCACGAGAGATGATAGCATTAATCTGTAGATAGGATATGAAAGGAAACCAAAGTTCTATCTTAATTGTCATATATTTGGCCATAATCTTTCATAATGTAACAAGAATAAGGTGTGTTCTGCTTGTCATGTCCATGGGCATGTTTTGGATACTTGCATAAAGAATATGACTGGACAGGGAGGTCTCAATTTAGATGATGGGAACAAGGTGTAGGATGAGAAAAATGATGAGGGGGTTCAGGGTAAAACTATGGCTATTGCTGTTGATACTATGCTTGTTGATGTTTGTGGGGTAATTACAGAGAAAACCCCTCAGGATCCTCTTGTTGTGACGAATGATGAAAATGAAGTAGGTGGTAAGGATGCAATGAGACTGCTAGATAACACAGACTCTCAGGCAAAGCAGGATACTAATAATGGGGAAAATGTTGTTGAAACTCAGTTTGTTGATTGTCATGCTGTTACAGGTGAGGTGTCACATGAACAGGGGACCCTTGAGATTGTGGATCCTGCTGCTCAACAGTTGCTTGACTCTTTATCTCATGAGACCTCTTTGGAACAGGATCAACTAGGACTCAATATTGAGGGAAATTTACATCAGTTTTCCTAGATATCGAATTCGAAGTTAGCTAAAAGGAATCTGTCTACTACATTATGTATGCCTATCAGTTCTGAGAATAGGTTTACCCCTCTTTCTGATGATGATAGTGAGTCCTCAATGCATGAAGATGCTCCTGGTAAATCAATGTATATTATGGAATCTGTTTCTAATGAATGTCTAGCTGAAAGTTATGTTGGACCCTACACAAGGAAGTGGTCTTTAAATCAATGAAGATACTTTTCGGGAATTTCCAGGGGCTTGGGAACTCTCCCACGGTCAGATCCCTGAAGCACTTGATCATGACCAACAAGCCCATGTTATTGGGGATTGCTGAGCCTAGAATGAACTTCTCACGATGGATAGCATTTAATTGTAACGCTATTGGGTATTCACTGGTTTCTTGCAATCAGGTCCAAGAAGGGAATGAATCCTTATGGGTCCTCGAACACAACAGCATAATCCTTGACTCTTATCAGATTGATCAGCAAGTTGTTACTTTATCTTGTTGTCATCTGTCTAATGACCTCTGTGTTAATTTTGTTTATGCTTTAAACCAATATATTACAAGGAGAGCTCTTTGGAATCACTTACTCTCAATTTCTGGGAATATGTCCAAGAGATGGATTCTGCTTGGTGATTTCAACACAATTTTAAGGCCAGAGGAAAAGACTGGAAGCAATTTTTTTCGGGACTCAGTCAAGGACTTTATTTACTATATTGATCAATGCCATCTGAGTGAGCTTCCTATTTTAGGTGATGACTTCACCTGGAGTAGATATACTATCAATGGGAGGCAGGCTAGCAAGCTGGACTGTTGCCTAGTACAGATGAATGATAGAAGTGATACAATGGAGGCGTTTGGTCTAACTCTTCCAAGGCTGTATTCAGATCATAATCATATCCTGGTTGAGTTATGTTTTAGTACTGTAAGGTCAGCTCTTCTGCCCTTTAAATTTAATAATGCATGGTTAGTTGCTCAAGGATGTAGGGAAATTATTTTGGAATCATGGGGATCTGATGTCACTGGGTGCTCTTCACACATTTTGATTTCGAAACTGAAAATTGTCAAGGCCAGACTCAAATTTTGGAGCAAAGAATCTTTTTCCAGTATTTTCAATGACATCAAAGGGGCTGAAGCTATTCTATTAGACTGCCAGCAAAGGAATGTACAGCAGGATTCCCCATCTCAGGAGGAGATACAAGCTGCCTCCAAGCTTGATAGTCTCTTGTCCCTTAAGGAAAATCTGGATCGGAATCAGTTGAGTATAAAATGGATGAGGAATGGGGATAGAAACACAAGATTTTTCCATTACTTGCATAAGGAGAAAAGGATTAAGAAAAATCTTAAGGTTCTTATGATTGATGGTAAGTTACTCACTTCTGAAAATGAGATTGTTAATGCTGTGATTGGTCACTTTGAGAAGCTCTACTCTGATTCTGGTGTGAACAGCTCAAGTAGGATTGTCACATGTATTAAATCAACTCTCTATGAAACTCAAAACAAAAGACTTATTGATATCCCATCCTATAAAAAGATTCATCATGCTTTATTATCCTTGAATATGGATAGTGCTGCTGGCCCGGATGGCTTCACTAATAAATTCTTTATGTTCTACTGGGATATCATCCATGTTGAGGTTATTAATGCTGTCAGGGAATTCTTTCAACATTCTTTTATGCCTCTTGGTATGAACTCCAATTTTATTGCCTTGATTCCAAATAAGGAGAATGATTTAGACGTCAAGGATTTTAGGCCTATTTCTATTGGTAGTTCTATTCCGAAAGTTATTAGCCAGATTGTTGCTCTTCGCTTAGGTGAAGTTTCTAGGGATCTCATCTCTGCTAAACAGTTTGGTTTCGTACCTGGTAGAAATATTCAGAACTGTCTATTTACTGTATCTGAATGCATTAACATCATGAAGGGTAAGACTCAGAATGGGAATATGGCCTTGAAAGTTGACATTTCTAAAGCTTTTGACACTATACGATGTGACTTCATTTTCACCATTCTTAGAATGCATGGATTCTAAAATAGTTTTATTGAGATGATCTCTTCTATTCTACAAAGTGCTCATCTCTCTATTCTTGTTAATGGTTCCCCCAGGGGTTTCTTTCAGTGCTCAAGGGGGGTAAGGCAAGGTGATCCCTTATCTGGGATTCTGTTTTCTCTGGCTGAATACTACCTCGGTATATGTCTTAATGATCTTGTCAATACTTGTCTTTATCAAAGAATGAAATTTGGTAGGAACCTCTTTGCGCCCTCACACTTTCTGTATGATGATGAAATCCTTCTATTTTGTAAGGCTAATAGGGGAACTATATCCTGCAACAAGAGAATTTTCTCACATTATGAAGAGGTTGCAGGGCAGGCAATCAGCTGGAGTAAATCCTTTGTTGTGTTTGGGGAAGGAGTCTCTATTGTGAAATAAAACAGGATCACAAATAAGCTACATGTTAAGAGAGGGGATTTTCCCTTTGATTACCTGGGGATACCTCTATTTTGGGGAAGAGTGAAATGGGTTCATTTTGAAGGAATTGCCTTAAAAATCAGTAATCAGTTGGCTAGTTGGAAGCGAAAAAATATGTCTCAGGCTGGTAGAATATGTCTTGTCAATTTAGTTATCACTTCTATGTTTGTTTATTCTTTATCTATCTATAGATGGCCAAGAGCCCTTCTCAAGGAGCTGAGTAGTTTGGTTCAGAATTTCATTTGGACTGGTTCAACACAGCAAAGGAAATTGGTTACTGTCTCCTGGAAAGAATGTATTAGACCTGTTAAAATGGGGGTAATGGGAGTTAAGGATATTAAATTATTCAATGAATCCTTCCTGCAAAAATTCACATGGAGGATTATTTCCAGGCCTTATTTTTCTATGGAATTCCTTGTTGGTAGGTTTGTTGACAGATTACAGAACAAGAAGTGTTTGTACCTTAAGTCCTCAGTTTGTTCTTCGATTAGAATCACATTCTCCAAGATCATGACCCAATCTATATGGCTGGTCTGCCCTACTTCACATCTGAATTTCTGGTCCACTTCATGGTTTTCCTCCCCTATCAGGGATTCTGTCACAATTCCATCATCAATGAAGAATCTGTCCAAATATGATCTTCATGGGAATTCTGATGTTTCTGCATTTATTCCAGCTGCTCTTTATAATGAGATTCGAAATTATGATTATGTTGAATCTGATGTTTTTATGTGGAATAAATCTTTGAATGAATACTTCTCTAGCAGGGAATGTTATAAGATCTTGTGTGGTCGTGATTCTGGCTTTCCTTTATGGGTGGCGGCTGTCCACAAGCCCTATATCTTGCCTACTGATGCCTTACTCATCTGGAAGATTTGGAAAAACAGGTTACCCATTCAATCTGATCTGTAGTGAGCAGGTATCATCACTGTTCCTGTTTGCTTCCTCTATTTGAAGGTAGATGAATCCCTCATGCACTTGTTTATTCACTTTGATTTTATCATGAGGTTATGGAGTTATCTGCAATATGTTTTTCATTGCTGCCTTGACTTTTCATCTATTCCTTCCCTGTTCTGCTCGGTCCTGCAATATTCCTTTAGTGAGCAGCTTAAATCCTTGCTACTTGTTGCTACTGTTTCAATTATTTCATACATATGGAAGTCTCATAATAGACTGATCTTCAATAGTGTCAAATCCAGCCATCGCGAAGGGATCATGATGATTCATATAGGCATTAAACTGGCCTCGGTGAATCAAACATGCTCCATGCATAATGAAATTTATGAGTTTCTAATTCTAAGATCTCTTGGTGTTAGTGACAGGGAAAGGAAACCATGTATGCTGAAATATATTCAATGGATTCCCCCAATTTTTAGCTGGTTAAAGGTGAATGTTGATGGGGCAGCCTTGGGTGCACCGGGCCCTGCTGGGTGTGGTGGGGTGTTCAGAACCCATCGGGGTTTTTTGAAGGTTTTCTTTTTCCATTATGTTGGATATGCACATTCAATTGAGGATGAACTATGGGCCATGATTAAGGCTATCAGGTACGTTGTTCGTTATAGATGGCACATGTTATGGCTGGAGTCAGATTCTTTAGTTGCTGTCCAGATTTTGAAGGACCGGTCCCAGAATGTACCATGGAGGATGATATCTGCCTGGATATCTTGTCTAAAGCTGGCTCAAAGATTGCTCCTTGATGTCTCTCATGTCTACCGTAAAGCAAACCAGGTTGTCGGTGCCCTCTCCAAAAGGGCTGTTATGGAGGTTTGTTCCAGTTGGTCTTTTGTTCTTCCCAACTATTGTGATAGTTTGGTTAGAGATGATTGTAATGGTGTGATGTGCACAAGGGTTTGTAAGGCACCCCTCCTTTGAGCTTTTTGTACTGTTTACTTTTTATATTTAATTTTTTTGGGAGCAGGTTCCTGCCTGGATATCGGACCTTCTTGCTATGTTTCTAGATAAGGATATGGAGTTTTTCAAACCATAGCAGGCTGATAGGACTGTGAAGGAATACACAAACTGCATTGCCAATATTATGAATTTTTCACCTGAAATTATGTTGAATGAGAAAATGAATACTCAATGGTTCATGAAAGGTGTTCAATCAAATATCCATTATTAGGTTTTATTGTTGAAGCTCGCTTCTTATGATGATGTGTTGGATAGGGCTTTGATGGTTGAGCTTAAACTAAATATAAATTCAGGATTATTGAGAGTCCCTTTTTCTCCTAGTGAAAGTTATATGAGTTTATTTAAGGTAAAGATAAATAATGATGAGCCTCATGGTGGTTATTTATATCAGGGTTCATCTAAACCTCTAGTAGTTCCTAGAAGAGGATCTTTGACTTGCTTCTAGTGTGGTGAGCCTAAGAATTCAAAACATGTTTCCATTGAGGTGCCCAAGTTCTATAGTTCCTATAGAAGCTTATGTCACCTGTAGAAATTATGTTATATATTTTATTCCCCATGTAGTGGAATGGGATCATCTAAACCAAAAAGTACTATGGTAAATTTATATTATTCATGAACAAAGGGGTTCTATCCATAAGCATACATAATGAAGCTTCTTCGCATAGTGGAAGAGTCTCCAGAAGAAGCTGATATACATCCTGTGACTATGAGATGTACCGTCATTATATCTTCATCTTTAGTGACTTATTTATTTGATATTGGTTCATATAATTCATTTATATCAACTTGTATTATGAACCTAGTAAATATTCCTATAGATATTTAGTGTTATATTATTGGTATTACCATGCCCTTCAGAATGAAGGGAGAGTAGGGTCTCTATTGTCCTACCTGTGCCTTCTCTTTATCAATGATTGATCTTACTTAGGATTTTTTGTTTGTCGAAATGAAACATCTGGATGTAATTTTAAGTATGTATTGGATTATTTCTAATAAGGCCGAAATTGACTAATATCTTTGATGGGTATTCTTTACCACGCCCAATGGGGTGTGTCATATCTTTAATGGATAATGGGACCTAAGGTCAAGTAGAGATGGACTTTATTATCAAGATTTTTGGAAATTAATATCAGTTTTCTCTTTTGACATGGAGTGGGAGTCATTGAGAAATGATCTCCCTCTAGTTTTTATCGAGTTTCCTGATGTGTTTCCTTTTGATTTCTCTGGTTTTCCACTAGTAAGATAGGTAGAGTTCTCTATTGATTTAGTGTCTTTTACTCAGTTAGTACCTATTAATTCTTACCCCATAGAACCAACTAGAATGAAATAGTTGAAAACTTAGTTGGATGATCTATTAAAGAAAGTATTTATATTCCATAGTGTGTCACCTTGGGTGGTTCCTATTATCTTTACTAAGAAAGATGATGGAACAATTCGCCTATGTGTTTATTATCAGAAAATCAAAAAAGTTATAGTAAAAAAAATTGTCCATTACCATGGATTTATGATCTATTTGAATTTTTTATAGGGTATAAGTGGTTCTATAAGATTTATCTTTGATCTAGTTATCACCAGTTGGGAATAAAAGAATCTTGAATTCAAAAAACAACCTTATAGAGCAGGTATGTCCATTATGAGTATCTTTTCATGCCATTTGATATGAACAGTTCTCTTACAATCTTTATGTATTTTATTAATAATGTTTTACATGAGTATCTTGATACATTAATGGTGGTATTTTTTGATGACATCATTGTTTACTGTCAATCCAAGGAGGATCATGTGAGTCATCTGAGAGTAGTTCTAGAATTATTGAGAAATCACAAACTTTATGCTAAGCTATTAAAATGTGATTTTTTGATTTGGGATGTGAATTTCATGGGAAATAGGGTCTCATAACATGGTTTATTAGTTAATCTAGAGAAGGTGAAAGTTGTTATGACATGGGAGTAACCACATAATGTTTTTGATATTTAGAGATTCTTGAGTTTAGCGGGGTATTATCACTAATTTGTAAAATATTTCTCAAAGGTGGATTCTCTGAGGACCACTATCACTCATAAGGGAGTGAAGTTTTCTTGGGATGATAAATGTAAGAGTTATTTTGTTGATTTGAAATGCATTTTCTCTTCTATGCTAGTGTTGACTCTTCTAGAGTCTTGGTAGGGCTATGTGGTCTTCTTTGATGCATCATGTTCAGTTTTGGGCTATGTTATTATGTAGGGTAATCATATCATTACCTATATCTCTTGGTAGCTTAGGCCACATGAGAATAAATAATTGACCCATGACCTTGAGCTTATAGCCATGATGCATGCACTTAAGAGTTGGAAACATTACATTTTTAGGGAAAGTAATACCGTGTATTCTGACCACAAGAGACTGAGTTACATATACTCTCAAAAAATATTTGAATCTCTAACAAAGGAATTAGGTAGAGTACCTGTAGTCATTTTATTTCAATATTTTCTATACCTTGGGGAAATGGAATGTCGTTGTTGATGCCTTGAGTAGGAAACTTTCTACCTAGGCCATCAAAGAATCATCAGATGGGTGGAACTTGATTGATCTTTTTTCACAATTTCATATACGAGTTAGGAAAATTGGGGATGAGGTTATCTTAGTTAGTTCTTAGTTAACCTCCTCTCTTCATTAGATGATTGTTTAAGAGTAGCAGCTTGATGATGAATCACATAGCATTATAGTATCTTTTTAAGGTGGGGATACTGTTATTGAGTGGTCGTTCTTCCTGGAGGGTATTTTATGTTTTCATATGTGCTATGTTGTTCCATTATCCATGAGGAAATAAATTATGGGGTATTTACATAATTCTCAATGGGTTGTACACCCAAGAACCACAATTATGTTCTATGACATGAGACGTAAAATCTAGTGTCTAGGTATGAGATGTGACATCTATGACTTTTTTTCAAATTGTTATACTTTCCAACAGGTCAAGGACAAGCACCACAGACCTTTGGGTTTTCTTCATCCACTTCCAGTGCCGACTTGGAAGTGGGATGATATTTCTATGTATTTTTTGGTTGTGTTTTTGTGTACCCCTTGGAAGAACAATGAAATATGGGTTGTGATCGATTCGCTGACCAAATTATCACACTTTATACCCATTAATGTTACAACAAAAGTTTAAGAGTTTGGAAATATTTATGTGAAAGGTATTGTTCATTTTCACGGAGTTCCATCTGCTATAGTCTCTGATAGAGATCCTTGTTTTACTTCTCTATTTTGTAGATTTTTCTAAGAGAAATTTGGAAGTTAGGTCTATTTGAGTATTTCATAATATTTATAGATGAATGGATAGATAGAGAGGGCTGTATAGATTCTTTAAGATATGCTTTATTCCTACTCCCTTGATTTTGGTGGAGCTAGGAATAACGATTTAGGACTTGTTGAGTTCACTTATAACAAAATTTACTAGAATTATATCAGAATGGATCATTTTGAGGCCTTATATGGTCAGCTTATTAAATCTATATTGAATTGTTTGTAGATTGGTGAACGTTATTTGGTTTGACCGAGTTTGGTTCTATAGACGTCGGAAAAGATTCAGTTGATTCATCAAAGAATGTTGAAAGAATAGATCTAATATAAATCCTATTTTGATCATTAACATAGACTACTGGAGTTTAAAGTTAGTTATTAGGTGTTCCTAAAAGGTTCACTTCATTTAGGTCATCAATAGATTAGGAGGCAAGGGAAGATTTCCCCTTATTTTATGGGACCTTTTGAGGTTGGGTAGCAGGTTTGGAAAGTGGATTAGTGTTTATCACTTCCACCATAGTTGAAATCGATACATAATGTGTTCCATGTAACTTAGATACTGAAGTATCTTTTTGACCCATCTCATGTCTTGATTTAAGAGGATCTTGAATTTGATCCCGATCTATCTATAACTGAGCATCCAATTAGGATTGTTGATTCTGATATAAAGGTACACCATGGGAGGATGATACCTTTGGTGTAACACCCAGAAATTTTATGAGAAATATTCTTTTTAATTTCTTTGATATTTTTTGTTTTATGCTACACCAATATTATCTTTCTCTATACGCAACACCGTATTAGCTTGTATAATACGCAAACACTATTCTTGGCTTGGGTTGCACGTAAGAGCAGTCTTCCTCAATAGCTTATGTTGTACGCAATACCGAGTTTCACTAAACAACGATATATTGTTATAATATTATTATGAACTAGATGTTATGAATTTTATTGACCAAATTTTGAATTTTATAACTATATCATTCATCTTACACATATTCTAGAACATGGTATGAGAAAAAAATAATTTTTTTGTGTAAAATAAGTATTTTTCAAAAAATGCAGTTTTGCCGCCTTTTGATGGCGTACCCACTTTAAATCTAGTTTTTGACATGTTTATGAGTTCAATTTGACAAAATAAACTTATTCATTGCAATAAGTATATAAAAATTTAATTTGGATAAATTTTTAATATTTTTCTATTAACTATCATATTTTGATGAATAGTAAAAATACGCTAAATTTTAATTAAAAACAACTTTTTATCAAGATAATTTATATTATTAAATTATAATATTGATGGTTTTAAAGTATAAATAGAATATATTTTTACCATTTAATATAATTTAAGTCATTATCATTAATTTTACATTGAATTCATAGGTAAAAAATTTTCAATCTTTTGCAATGTTTTAACTTTTAAAACTCATTTTCTCAACAGCGGGATTAATTTTAAATTAAATACTATAACTTCTGGGTTTTGAATTTGGAAAAATTGATTCCATATTTAGAATCAGTAGGTACAAATTATTTTAATAGGATAATTTTTATTTTAAGGCATTATGAATAGTAACTACGGTAAATTTTATTTACTACAGTTAAAGGTAAATAAGGTAATTAAGGGTAAAAATAATATTATAAAATTAACCTAACACTTTTTGTAATATAATTGGATTATTATATTTATCCTTAAAACATAATTGGGTCTAAATGGTATCTTTTAGAACCCACTTGGATGTAATTAAGACCTTTAATTTATTTTATTTAAAGAAAGTGAAATATGTCTCACTCAAACTTTAATAATTAAAGTATTATTAATATAAGGTTATACAGAATATAAATTCAATTATAAATAAAAAATTTAAATATAATTTTTTTTCTTAATCATGGTAATTTATTTTTAATTTTTAAGAAATATATAATTACCTTATTATCTTATACATTAATGATGCAGAAATTATTTATTTAGTGATAAATCAATAATATAGTTTTTATTAAAATAATAATATCCATCAAAAGGACCAGAAACTTGACCAAACTTTATTGGTCGAGTATATCTATACTCTAATCATCCAAGGGTATACTTTCAGACCATTTGGAGCCTTATAAAATAAATTATGACATTTATATTATTTTATTTTAAATGATTTTAAAGTTGTCACCTTCATACTTTAATAAAGATAAAATTTTAAAAGTTGGTTTTTTAGAAGATAAATTCGACTAAAAGTATTATTATAAAATTTATTAGATTTATATTTTTATTATTGGTTTTTTTAATTTTTATGAAACAAATAAGTATATTAAATAATTATACAAAAATGTTGTAGTAATTATTTTATTAAGAGAAATATCAAATAAATGGTTTTAAAAATATTAAAATAAATTTTATATGAACTAATTAGTGTGCTCCAAGAATTTTATAGATTAATATGACATGTTATGAATATATTTAATATTTTTTTTCGAACATATATTCTGTCTGGATTTTATTTAAATTCAAATAAACGAATAGTGTCAAAATTGACACTATTGATATTTTATAAAAATAACATATTATTAAATTGTTTAAAAATCACAAAAATATTTAAAAATTATAGATTTTACTTTATATGGTCTAAAAATTCATAAGTTATCTAATTATGTACAATTTACAACACATAATTAAGTATTTATAACAATTTAAAATTTAGAAAATTATTACCACAAATAAGATTAAATAGATTAAATAAGGATAAATCAAATTGATAAGGTTTAAAATAATTTCCCAACATGTCTAAAGTTTATTGGATGATGATATTAAAACCCTATCTCATCTCATCTTCGAATATTAGTTATTTTGGAGGTTTTTATGTGGGCTTTTAGTTTATTATAAATTAATATTTTGAGGTTTCCAAAAGTGCCCCTCTCCTCTCTTATAAAAGGGAACTTCCTCCCTCATCTCTTCACTCTATTTTAAGCCTTAAATATTGTAAAAACAATGAAAATACCTCTTCTAAACCTCTCTATTTATATTATAGAGGTTCTGGTCTTCTCAAAATGCCAACTCTAGTGCCCTAAGAAGAAGTTTAAAAGAGGCACGTCGAGGAAGAGGTAATCTCTTCTACCGATTCTTTCAAGTTTCTTTCTTCTTATAATTCCTCTTCTTTAGTTGTTTCATTATAAATTAATAACATCAGTATAAATAATATAATTATATGTTATTATAAATATTAATCAACTCTATTTCATGTTCTATCCATCCTACAGAAAACAAAATCACCGCGCGTGCGTACGTATGGATTACCGTCTCCACGGTGTGGTGTAATCTGTTTTTCCACCACCACCTTACTAGGATGGGTATAATGGTGGAGATAATAACTATATATGATTATTATAACATAATAATAATTCTTAGATATTATATCATCCACTCTAATTCCATTCAATAATTATGGAAATGATATCATCGCTCGTGCGTACGTACGGATTACCGTCTCCACGATGCAATGAGATTCATTCTCCATGTTAACCATTAAAGAATGATTATAAAGTATATATAATAAGTAATAATGAAATATATGAAATAATAATTCTACTGGATTTATGTATATATATATATATATGTCATTTACTTCCATTCAATTAAATAAGGAAACGAAAACAACGTTCATGCGTATGTACAGCCTACCATCTCCATGAACGGTGTATTTCATTCCATTTATAGATCTATTATATATATTTATATGATGAATATATATATTATATATATCATGTTTTACATTCTAGAAATATGTAATCATGATCTAAGTAATCATATGAATAATTACAAGTCAAAACATGTATGATAAATGAAACGATTTTAACCAAAACGCTGCTTTAACATGGAATTGACAATTGAATGGGTAATATAAAGTCGTAAGTGAATCATATATGATATCATAAATATTATTATGGTTCTGTTATAAGTTAATAATATGTTTAAACCCACTTTACAGTAGTCTTGAACACATACTAAAGAAATTGGATATAAGGTAAGGGATAATTATTTCAATCTCATTCTTATCCGAGATTGTTTATTCGTAAGTATTTACTGTGGTTATGTTTATCATGAATGTCCATGTTTTCTAAAAAAAATTCATAAAATTTTTAATTTTCTTGAATGTATGTTTAAAGTAATTTCTACCCTTTTTTTACTTTTACCATATGGTATGGGAGGAATCTTTCTTTTGTTTACCCTACGAAGTACTTTTTTACTTTTCCAGCAAAAGTACAAAAAGAATGTTTTTTTAACTTTTACGACATGAACGGATTTTATGGTTTCATGACGCCTTATTTTTATGAATATTCCTAAAAAATATTTCATGATTATTTTCAAAAAAATCCCTTTCTTTTAAAATTGCATGGCATTTTTAGAAAAGAAAATTATTTTGAAGAAGAAATGATATTTTCTTCAAGAATTAATTTCAAGTGTTTTATCAAAACTATTTTCCATATAAGATGATATTATTTATCATTTTTATGTTTCAAGTATAATGACTATATTATTTACATGGTTTGATTTTTCTTATGATGAAATGATATCCATTTGTTTTATATGGAATATGTTATGATGGGATGATGTTTATGAAACCCATTTTATTCTTTGGGTTATGATGAATGATTTATGTTTATTTTGTGGCACACATTAGAATGATTTCATTATGAGATTGGTAGGTACTATATCTCCCTCCAATGCATTGGGTAAAGATTTATATCTCATGAAATAAACATGGCTAGAATGGAAAGTAAATCTGGTTCAGTAATATAGGGCTGAAATGATAAGTAAACTCGGTTCAGTAATGGACTTTGTCCACTATGATGGTCTTGGTAGCAATGCCTTGGATACTATGGAAATCATATCATGTTATTAATGGTTTTTCACAATTACATGTTTTATTACCATGCTATTTTATCATGATTAATGTTTCTTTATGATCTATTCCTTATGTACTGCCAAGATTTATGTCATTACTCATGATTTTGATGTTTTATGTTCATGTTTTTTACGTTCAAATGTTTATGGATTGTTTTATGTTCTCTATGATTACCCTTACTGAGCATTTGATCTCACCCTTTTTATGTTTTCTTTTCCCCAGGATATAAATACAGGTTTTAGGTAAGAAAAAATGGGGAATATCTTTATGGGAAACGTTGAAGATCTTTCCCCATGATTAGAAGATTATGTTCTGAGTTTCCAAAGACACTAAAATAATACGGTATTTGGGTGTCTGTTTTTTTATATGTATTAAGTATTATGAAAAAGTAATTTAATTTCCATGTATGTCAATATTTGGGTCATTATAGATGGTATCAGATCTAAGGTTTAGTTAACCTTTGGAAACTATGATGCGAAAACTTTAGTGAGATACCTAGAGATATTTCTAAGGTATATTTAGGGATGTCCCTAAGGTTAAGTATAAGTATAGTTTATAGTCCTAGAATTATGAAAACGATCATGAATATCCTGGGATTAAACCTAAGATGTGATATATTGAAATTAATCATCTTGATTATGATGTTTTCCTAGTATGATTTTTCCTCTCACACTATTCTTTTTGGGTTTTATATAATGGCTGGAACCTGAAGGAATCGTGTTAATGATAAATGAACTAGGAAATGCAATGATTGTCCTCCTGAACAACCAAATTTTACGGTAAATGGAGTGAAAAATCTTATTACTATACTTAAACAAGCTATGAATCATTCTGGACTTCAAAATGAGTAGAGAAGGGAACAATATTCTATTGATTCCTTCATGAGGAAACATCCACCATCTTTCAGTGGGTCTTATGATCCACTTGTTGATAAAAAATGGATCAGTACCATTGAAAAGATCTTTTACATACTTCGCTGTTTGGAACATGAAAAATTCAATTTGGTTGTTTACCGTTTAGAAGGTGAAGTAAACCAGTGGTGTACTCTAATTATGAATACAAGGCCCCAAGATGAAATTGAATCCATGGAATGGGACGAGTTCAAGAACTTGTTTTTCAATAAGTACTTCCCTTGTATTCTTCAAACAAAAATATAAAATGAGTTCCTTGAGCTTACGCAAAAGTATGATGAATCTGTTGGAATATATGAGGTGAATTTTACAAGGCTTGCAAGGTATGCATCTGTCTTTATCATCCAACTTGGAAGTAAAGTTGATCGATTCTTCAGTGTCTTAAAACCAATTCTTCGAAGGGCATTAGCTATAAGAGACTTCAGTAGATATGAAGAAACTGTGCATTGTTCTATCAAGGTAGAACTAGAAATTGGTGTTACATATCAATCTCATGGTTTTGACAAGAAACAAAAGATGGAGTTCAAGGAAAAATCTAAAAACTATGGTGAAAAGAAGAAAAATGTTTCTTTGTGCTCAAAGTGTGGAAAGAAGCATGGAGGATATTGTCTTAAAGGGACTAGAAAATGTTTTAAGTGTGGAAAACAAGGTCATCAAGTAGCTGGGTGCCAAAGTAATGGGAAAAAGGTAACTAATGGTGTGAATAGAGAAAAGACTACAGAGAACACACCACCAACACTTCAATGCTACAAGTGCAAGGAAATGGGTCATTATGCTAACCAATGCCCTAATCCAAGGGTTAATGATGATCAATATCAACAACCTCTTATGGAAAAGGACAAAGGGAAGTCACATGCGATCACTATTGGTGATTTTGAATATGACAACGAAGTGATGGAATGATTAAGTGTAGATGTAACGGGATTCCAAAGTAGTGTTGTGGAATCTCATTTATAGTATTATAGAGTATAGGAATATCTATGTATTGGTTTTCAATAATTGTATGGTATCGGTAACCATGAAAAGTGATTGAAATATTTTTGGAAATAATATGACATGCACATAATGAAGGGATAAGGAGAAAATAATATGTTTGATATTATTAATGAGATCATGACTAATATAAGGACAAAGTGACATCATGGTTTGAGTATATAGAAATTTTGGGATTTTGGTATGTGGAAATAATTAACTTTTGACCGAATTCATGTTTCAAGAGAATACATGATTAAGGTATTCACATGTTTGGAATGTGACCAACAATATATATCTTATAATATATGGGGGATAAATGATAGTATTCACATGCATGGTAGATGACCTCTCTAGTAATCTTTTTATTTATACTATGAGATTAGACAGAAGTATTTTGGATAAGCCTAAATATTGGAATGGATTGAGCTAGAAATCAGATATTATTGTTTAAGGCTAGAAATTTTTTATATTATTTCTGAAATGTTATAATATTATAGTTTTATAAAAAGGACAACCTGTAGGATGGGTGACAATTCATCGCGTCAGGCAAGGATACGGGAATCAAACCCACAACCGAAGTGTGAGGGGCCTTTATCTCCTACCACTGGCCTATAGGAAGTCATTGGTTTGTATAAATTACTTTTATTTTATTAAGTGGTATGATATATGAAGTATTAGTTCATTTTTGGAGCCATATACGATTAATATCACTATATATGGAATTATGTATATTTAATAACTTTTGCTAAACTTTTGTTTAAGACAGATGAAATGACCCATCATTCTATCACATGATCTGCTAACACTTCATGAATGACAAATTCAACTTCATTTCTTTAAGATATGAAGTGGAAATTGTTCAAGGAATGACCAATGATGAGATTTTACCAAAATCAAGTAAGTATTTCTTCTAATTTAAAATTCTCAAATTTATGGAAAGGATCTTGAAAACCAAAATTTTTGTCCTAGTACCCTTATATCCGATGAATCAGATGGTACCTTAAATCATCACAAATTTATGGCTTTGTGATTGTTGGCTTTTTCATAACCATGTTCTCTAACAATCTCTATCAGAACTTGACGGTTGGATTTCTCTTCCATATCCATGTTTTCACCTATGTCCTCCTATGTGGAAACCCAGTGATGAGTTAATTTGGGTAACTATTACATTTCTTACTTTACTTTTTAAAATTAAGTTTTAGTATTCCTTTTTACGATGTGGGTTTCTATGAAAGAAACTTTCAATTAGTAAACAATTTATAACCAAGACGAATTTCGAGGGCGAAATTCATTTTATGGGGGGAAGAATGTAACACCCTGAAATTTTATGAGAAATATTCCTTTTAATTTATTTGATGTCTTGTGTTGTACGCTACATCAAGATTAGATTGCGCTATACACAACATCGTATTAGTTTGTAGTATACACAAACAATATTCTTGTCTTGTGTTGCATGCAAGAGAGACCTTCCTCAATAGCTTGTGTTGTATGCAATACGGAGTTTCACTAAACAATAACTTTAAACACATTTTAAATTTTATAACTTTATCATTCATTTTACACATATTCTATAACATGGTATGAGAACAAAATAAAATTTTCGGGTAAAATAAGTATTTTCCAAAAAATGCAGTTTTGACACCTTTAGATGGCACACCCACATTAAATATAGTTTTTGACACGTTTATGTGTTCAATTTGAAAAAATAAACTTATTCATCATAAAACTTATATAAAAATTTACTTTGGATAATTTTTTAATATTTTTCTAGTTAACTTTCATATTTTTATGAATAGTAAAAATACGCTAAATTTTAATTAAAAACAACTTTTTTCATCAAGATAATTTATGTGGTTAAATTATAATATTGAATAGTTTTAAAGTATAAATATAATATATTTTTATCATTTAATATAATGTAAGTCATTATCATTAATTTTACATTTAATTCATAGGTAAAAACATTTCAATCTTTTGCAATGTTTTAACTTTTAAAAACCATTTTCTAAACAACGGGATTAATTTTAAATTAAATACCGCAACTTTTGTGTTTTGAATTTGGAAAAATGGATTCCATATTTGGAATCAGTTGGTCCAAACTATGTTAATATGCTACTTTTTATTTTAAAACATTATTAATAGTAACTACGGTAAATTTTATTTACTACAGTTAAAGGTAAATCAGGTAATTAAGGGTAAAAATAATATTATAAAATTACCCTAACACTTGTTTTAATATAATTTGATGATTATCTTTATCAGTAAAACATACTTGGGTATAAATGGTATCTTTTAGAACCCACTTGGATGTGATTAAGACCTTTAATTTATTTTATTTATAGAAAGTGAAATATGTCTCACTCAAACTTTAATAATTAAATTATTTTTAATATAAGGTTATACATAATATAAATTCAATTATAAATACTCATTTAAAATATAATATGTTTTTATTCATCATGGTAATTTATTTGTGATTTTTGAATAAATATATAATTACCTTATTAGCTTATACATTAATGATGCAGAAATTATTTATTTAGTGAAAAATCAATAATATAGTTTTTATTAAAATAATAATACCCATAAAAAGAAACAGAAACTTGACCAAAACTTATTGGTAGAGTATATATATGCCATAATCATATAAGGGTCAACTTTTGGACCCTTTTTATTCTTATAAAATAGATTATGACATTTATATTATTTTATTTTAAATGATGTCAAAGTTGTCACCTTCATACTTTAATAAAGATAAAATTTTAAAAGTTGGTTGTTTTAGAAGATATATTCGACTTAATGTATTATTATGAAATATATTATATTTATATTTATCTTTTTATTTTATTTTTTTATGAAACAAATAAGGATATTAAATAATTATACAAAAATGTTGTAGTAATTATTTTATTAAGAGAAATATCAAATTAATGGTTTTAAAAATATTAATATATATATTATATGAACTAATTATTGTGCTCAACTAATTTTCTTCCTAAATATGACATGTTGGTAATATATTAAATATTTTGGTTTGAACATATCTTTTGTGTGTATTTTATTTAAATTCAAATAAATGAATAGTGTCAAAATTGACACTATTGATATTTTATAAAAATAACATATTATTAAATTGTTTAAAAAACACAAAAATATTTAAAAATTATAAATTTAAATTTATATGGTCTATAATCTCATAAATAATCCAATTATGGATAATTCACAACACATAAGTAATTATTTATAACAATTTAAAATTTAGAAAATTAGCACTACAAATAAGATTAAATAGATTAAATAATGATAAATAAAATTGATATGGTTTAAAATAATTTCCCAAAATGTCTAAATTTTATTAGATGATGATATTACAACCCTATCTCATCTCATCTTCTAATTTGATTTGTTTTTAAGGTTTTTAGGTGGGATTTGAGTTTATTATAAATGAATATTTTAGAGGTTTCCAAAAGTGCCCCTCTTTTATCTTATAAAAGGGCACCTACTCCCTCTTCTATTCACTCTATTTTAAGAATTAAAGCTCAGAAAAACCCTAAAACTTTCTCTTCTAAACCTCAATATTTATATTATAGAGGTTTTGGTCTTCCCAAAAGGCCAACTCTAGTGCCCTAAGAGGAAGTTTAAAAGAGGCACGTCGAGGAAGAGGTAATATCCTCTACTGATTATTTCAAGTTTATTTCTTCTACTACTTACTCTTCTTTAGTTGTTTTATTATAAATTAATAACATCAGTATAAATGATATACTTATATGTAATTATAAATACAAAACAACCATATTTCACCTTCTATCCATCCTACTAAAAACGAAATCACCGCGCATGCGTATGTATGGGTTACCATCTTCACATCGTGGTGTGATCTGTTTTTCCACCACCATCTTAATTGGATGGGTATAATGGTGTAAATAAAAACTATATATGATTGTGATAACATAATAATAATTCTAAGATAGTATACCATCCATTCCAATTCCATTCAATAATTATGGGAATGATATCATCGCTCGTGCGTACGTACGGATTACCGTCTCCACGATGCGATGAGATTCATTCTCCATGTTAACCATTAAAGAATGATTATAAAGTATATATAATAAGTAATCATGAAATATATGACATAATAATGCTACTGTATTTATGTATATATATATATATGTCATTTACTTCCATTTAATTTAATAAGGAAACGAAAACAACATTCATGCGTACGTACGGCCTACCATCTCCATGAATGGTGTATTTAATTCCATTTATCGATCTATTATATATATTTATATGATGAATATATATTATATATAAACCATGTTTTACATTCTAGAAATATTTAATCATTATCTAAGTAATCATATAAATAATTACAAGTCAAAACATGTACGATAAATGAAATGATTTAACCAAAATGCTGCTTTAACATGGAATTGACAAATGAACGAGTAATATAAAGTCATAAGTGAATCATATATGGTATCATAAATATTATAATGGTTATTTTACAAGTTAATAATATGTTTAAACCCACTATACAAGATTCTTGGACACATATGGAAGAAATTGGATATAAGGTAAGGGATAATTATTCCAATCTCATTCTTATCCGAGATTGTTTATTTGTAAGTATTTACTGGGGTTATGTTTATCATCCATGTCCATGTTTTCTAAATTTTTTTTCATAAAATCTTTACTATTCTTTCATGTATTTTTTTTTAGTCATTTCTACCATTTTTTTACTTTTACCACATGGTATGGAAGGAATCTTTCTTTTGTTTACCATATGTGGTACATTTTGACTTTTCGAGAAAAAGTATGAGAAGAATATTTTTTTAACTTATACAGCATGAATGGATTTTTACAGTTTTATAATGCCTTATTTTAATGAATCCTCCTGTACAATATTTCATGATTATTTTCAACAAAATCATTTTATTTTAAAATTGCATGGCATTTTGAGAAAAGAAAATGATTTTGAAGAAGAAAGGGTATTTTCCTCAATAATTCATTTCAAGTATTTTATCAAAACTATTTTCCATATAAGATGACATTATTTAGTATGTTTATGTTTCAATTATAATGTCTCTATTATTTACATGGTTTTATTTTTCTTATGATGAAATGATATTCATTTTTTTATATGGATTATGTTTTGATGGGATGATGTTTATGAAACCCATTTTATTCTTTCGGTTATGATGAATGATTTATGTCTATTTTGTTGCACACGTAAGAATGATTTAATTATGAGATGGGTAGGAACTATATCTCCCTCCAATGCATTAGGTAAAGATTTATATCTCATGAGATAAACATGGTTGTATTGATAAGTAAATATGGTTCAGTAATACAGGGCTCGAACGACAAGTAAACCTGGTTCAGTAATGGACTTTGTCCACTATGATGGTCTTGACAGCAATACCTTGGCTACTATGGAAATCATATCAGGTGCTTAATGGTTTTTCACAATTACATGTTTTATTCTCATGTTATTTTATCATGTTTAATGTTCCTTTTTGATCTATTCCTTATGTACTGCCAAGATTTATGTCATTACTCGTGATTTTGTTGTTTTATGTTCAGATTTTTTACATTCAAATGTTTATGGATTATTTTATATTCTCCATGCTTACCCTTACTTAGCATTTTAGCTCATCATTTTTATGTTTTATTTTCCCCAGGATATAAATAAAGTTTTTAGGTAAGAAAACAAAAGGGGAAGATCTTTATGGGAGATATTGAAGATCTTTCACCATCATTAGAAGATTATGTTCCGAGTTTCCAAAGACACTAAACTAATACGGTCTTTGGGCGTATATTTTTTGTTATGTATTAATTATTTCGAAAAATTAATTTAATTTTCTTATACATCAAGCTTTGGGTCGTTATATTTTGTCTATGTTCTATGAGTGTATGGTTTTGATATGCATGAGACATGGTAGAGGGATGAACTGATGAGAGAGTAGTGGAATCAATTTTTGATGTAGAAATTTCTTGAAAGGATTTATGGGGTTAGAAAGTTTCTATTGTGGGGATATTGTAACAACATAGTATAAGTTTTCAGGTAATCCTCAACCCTTATTTTGATCATGCTTTGGTTGTGATTTATCTCAAGTTTTTTGAGTTGAAATTGGAAATTTTTTATCTTTTTATGGGTTTTTATGAAAACCCCCATTATCCAAGGTTTCATGGTTGGAACATGATTTTCAAAAAAGGTGTGCTTCTCTAGTGAAAACCATAAAACCCTAGATTATTGGGGTTTTCATAGTTAGTTCCTGGTTTGAAAAACTTTGTGCCCACCTTGTAGAAACCGTGCACCTAAGATAGTGAGTCTAAAGGGGGTGCATAGTTTGGGTTCACTTTTTGTCTAACTATGTGGACCTACCCGGCTAACCATGCACACGGTATATTTTTATCCTAAGAAATTATTAAAAATTTCTTGAACCCCCATTTAAGTTTCTTCTTGAACCTAGTTCAACATGACTTAGATTAATTGGCTATTAAAGCTCTATAAGGGTGATTTTTTTTATCTAAAAAAATTCCTTGGTAGATCAAAGCGTGGAAGATCTGGTTTGATCTCCTCCAGGTAAGTTAATATCCTCTCACATGTCTTCTCTCATTCTCTCTTTCTCTCCTCCGTAGAGAGTTTTATATCTTCATGTTATTGATAGATATAAAATCCATTTAAATGGATATCTTTTCCCGGATTGGTTTATTTATCTTTGTTTCTATCGTTCTTCTTTGGTGTTTCTCATTACGGGTGTTGTTATTTGATTTTGTGATTAAAGGTAGATGGTTCCATTTTATATTACACCATATAATTAAACCTTGATTTTCATGATTTTTTTGAGATATATTTCAATAGATATATGAAAACCCAAATTGATATTATTTGGAATTAGAATTTTAAATGTCATGGATTTGGGGAAAAAATTCCAATTCCAATAGGATTGGAATATGGTCATATTTTGAAATTTATAGACTTGAAGAAGTGATTTTAGAATTAATTTGAGAAAAATGGATTGATTTTAAATGATAAAAACCTATGTATAATTTTTTAATTAAAGAGGAATAAAATTATGAAAAACCCATGTTTTGTTTTTCAAATTGAATTGAATATCAAAATTGAAAATTAGTCAGTTAATTATTTACCCATTACTGATTTATTGATTGAGAACGCGTAAGCCTGGGTAGTTAGTTGGTTATTTAGGATAATCATGATATGATGATAATTCATTGGTAGTGGATTGAGGATTAAAAATCTAAAAAAACTAGTTAGGATGATCTTATCCCAAATGAGATGTTGATGATTCCTATTTTCCATGATCACACTGATATGTGATGTGTTAGGATACTAAAACCAGGAACTATAATACCACATGGCAGATGAGCATGGTGCTTATTGTAATTATTTTGATATATATATATATATTCCATTAATTATAGAACTATTTTATTCATTTCATATGATTTATATAAATGGTTTTATATAAAATTTTCATTTAATCCATTATTTGAAATGTTTTAAATCTTGTGAAATGAAAGCATGTTTTGTTTTAAATATAAAAATGTACTACCATACCCAGTTTTGTTTAAATCGAAAGCTTTATTCAGTTTATTATTATGGAATATTTTTATGGAATACTTATTGAGATCCTAATATGATTTATATCTCACACCCTACCTTTGACTTCAGTCGTTTGTATATTTTCTTCTACCAGGTACGAGCAAAGGGAAGGCGCCACTTGGAGGTGGGAGATGCTATTGATCCTTTGGGATTGGAGTTATGTTTCCTTTGGTATGTTTTTATTTATGATGATTAATTTTATGATGTTTAGTTTTGGGATTTCATATACCTATTTGGTTTTTTGTACTTTCTCCCTATAGAGTTTTGAGCATACTAACTTGTATCTTTTATCTTCCACTATTATGTGGAAAAATCATTTCCTCTATTATCTTATATGATGCCAGGTGCTAGTCACCAACACATTTCTATTGGGAATTCCCTTTTAACCATATCATTTCTGGCTCAGGTATCAGGGTACTAGGGTATCCAAGCTTGTTCGTGACATGTCAACTACACAACATCTATTTATTTACAAATAGTAACTACTTGAGATGATTAAAGGTGATTCCTTAACTTGAATAATTGACTGAATCCATATTTATCCTTCTCTCAAAACCATGAATCATCTATAAAAAAATTAAATAACACACCTTTTCATATTCACTATTGCATCATAAACTCTGATTTTCAAGGATCAAGGTCAGGTTTGTGATAGAAAGGGGGATGAAGTTCGAAAGACATAAAGAGGAAAGGATTTGACTAGGACTCTAAATAGAGATTTAAATCATTTAGCTAAGAAATAAATTTTCTTATATATAAGGATTTTAATTTGAGTAAAAATATTTATTTTAAGAGTTAAAGTAATAAAAATAACAATGGTAGTGAAAGGTCATGGAAGTATGTTCACGGTAGAATCCAATGATACTAACTAATAGTAGAAACCACTGGTGGAACCTAACAGTGTCATCTCATGATATCACCTGATGGTAGAACTAGAATGGTAGTACCTAGATGTTTCAACTAATAGTATTATAGGAATGGTAGCACTAACTAGTATCACGTGAATGGTAGTACCCACCAGTATCATCCGAACAATAGTACACAATGGTAGCATACAATGGTAACACATTCACTGATAGAAAATATGAATTGTAGAAAGTCAATGGTATTACATAACTTATGGATTAATTATACAATATTAAAAATAATTTAGGGAATAAAATATTAATAAAAATTGATCATACTAAGATCACATCTCATATAACTTAATATCAAAATATTTGATGGATTTTTAAAGATGTAAGAAAGTTTTTGTTTTGTGCCATATAATTCAAGTGTTATATTTTCATTTTGAAAATGATCTATCAAAAAGTGATGTATTATATCCATGTTCTTTTTCATCTATCGAGATATAGTATTCTTAGAATTATTAATATCACTTTTATATTCATAATTTATAGGGATATTTATAAATTAATATCCATAGTCTAGTAATGTGTATTTCATCCATAAAATTTGTGCATAACAATTTCATGTAGCTTTGTACTCAGCTTCTATAGTAGATAATGCAACCAAATTCTACTTTTAACTATATTGTGACACAATATACTTTCCCAAAAAGTGACATTTTCTAGAGGATCTTATCTATCCAACATAAATCCACTTAATTCATTTTCAAAATATCTAATTAAATAAAAATAATTTCCTCTATAATAGAGTATTCCTAATTCAAATTTACTTTTGGGGTATTTAATTTTTTTAACAACATTAAAATGATATTCCCAATTTTTTCTGGAAAATGAGCATAGATACACAGAATAAACATAATTTCAAGTCGACTCATTGTTAACTAAAGTAAACTCCCAATCATACCTCTATAAATGGTTTGATCAACTGTTTTCCAGTTTAATCAAGATCAAATTTAAAGGTGATTCTCATTAAATAATCACATCATTTTTATTTATCAATTCCAAAACTCTTTAAAATATCTTCAGTGTACTTAAATTAGTTTAAAATAATTCCTTCTTTATTTTGAAAGATTTGAAAACCATGAATGAATTTTAGTTCACCCATCAAACTCATTTCAAATTCATTTTGAATTAGTATTAAAAATTTAGCATATAAATAATTTATTGAAGAACCAATTATGGTATCATAAAAAATTATTTGTACAACCAATTTTAAATTTTTTGATAAATAAGGTTGGCTCAACAACAACTTTTGTAGAACCATTTGATATAATAAAAGTTTTAATCTTATCATACCATGATCTAGGAGCCTATTTTAAACCTTAAAGAATATTTTTCAATTAAAAAACATGATTTTGAAAATGATGATTTGAAAAGCTATGAGGTTTTTCAATAAAAACATCCTCAATAATATAAAAATTTATAAATCACTCTTGAAATCCATTTGATATAATTTGAAATTTATATGTGCTACATAAGCCAACAATATCTTGATGGATTCAAGTTTAGTTGTAGGGGAAAAGGTTTCCTCAAATTCAATATATTCTTATTAACTATATCCTTATTCCACTAATCTATCTTTATTTCTAATAATATTTCCTAATTAATATTCTATAAGTAGATTTGATGGAAACTGGGTGCCTCTGAGTGGCTTCTCTCTCTCGCTTGCAGTGGCGGATACGGTTTCCATAGATTATGTTTCCCCTTCCCCCTTAGGTCAGGTTTGATCTCGATTTGGTCTCTTTTGGGTTGGATCTGACTCGGTGTGGCTTGGCGTCGATGAGAAGTGGCGGAGCTATGGCGAGGTTCAACGATGTTTGTTTTTAGGTGTGGATCGGCGATGCACTGGCTTCTGCTCGGTTCAGCGTGGCTTGACCTTTTTGGCGTCATTGTGGGCTATTATGGCTCTGTCCTACTTAGATTTTTGTGGCCCGATCGTGTCAACATGCATCCGGTAAGGCCCAGTGTTGATCTGCCTTCTTGGTCACTTCATCTTTTTCTGGTGTGTGGTCTGATGCGGCTGGCCTCTCAGTTCAGTATAGCATGGTCAGGCAACACCTTTGTTGTGCTTTTGATGGCTCAAATATGGATCTAGACTAACTCTAATGGGGAGGGTCCATGTTTTGGTGTTGCTCTATGGTTTTTTGCAGTTTTTTTCTTTGGAGTTGTTCGTGTAAACTGTCTTGTCATGCAATTGGTGATTTTTTAGTTGATATGGTATGATTATATCTAAGTTGTATGCATTAAATTGGTGGAATGATCCCTTGCAGTCCTAGTTTGAAGGCCCAGCATGGTGGTTCTATTTGCTTGAATGGTTTGTTGTTTGAAGTTGGGAAGTTTGTGATCCAGATGAATTTATGAATAGACTTAAGGGGAGGTTCCAGAGCTGACACTTCATCTTTGCAGAGTTTTTTGGATTTGGTTTTTTGAGAGGGTATGGCGCCAGCCATCAGATCAGGCATGTGATTTGACACAAGACACTTTCTTTACGATTAGACTTGCAACAGTGGAGATCTTCTTCATGTTCAAATGCTGAGGAGGAGAATTTCAATGTTGTCCTTTTGGTTTTACTCTTTCTTCCTTCGAGTGTGATTGTCCTATGTCAATGCTGTCTTCGGTTTTCCACCCGCTTCATCCCTTAAAATGGGGCTCTATCATATAATAAAAAAAATTAAGGTCTTTGGGCCATTATAGGAATAATATTTCCTAATTCATCAGTCTAGTTTCTATATACCCATTTAGTGTCAATGGATAAATAGTATTTGGGACTATTAGCTAGTTCAAAGACTCTGTTACATTCAAACTAATTTAATTATTAATATATATAAATCCCCTAATTTTCATAATTGATTTCCTCATTAATTTTCTTAGGATAAAAATATGAAACTAAGGATTGAGGTTCAAACTTGTTTCTAAGTGACACTCCTATTTTTATTTTCTTTTCCTAAATCACAAATAACAACATATAAAGGATGGTATCCATGGGTTCTAATGGTTTTGGATATACTATATTACTATAGGTTTTCCTCGGGTTCTAGTTCCTCTAAATGGTCTTTACTGGGAGATTTTTCTAAATCAGTGGTATAGTCATTAGACTTGGAGGTGTTATTGATATTTAAATTGGATGTATAGTCCTCCAAATTTTATAAGTAATATGCCTCATAAAATGTGACATGGCCAGATTATTCCACCATTTTTTTCTTTTATTAAAGACTTTATTGGATTTACTAGATGTATAACAACCAATAAAAATTCCCTCATCACTCTTGGATGCAAACTTATCCATATTATCCTTTGTATTGAGAATGTAAACTTTAAAACCAATTTTTTTGAAATAATTTACCATAATATTCTTCCCATTCCATAATTCACATGGATTTTTCTTTAAAATAGGTCTTATTAAGACTCTGTTAATTACATTACAAACTGTATTTATAGCTTTTCACTAAAAATATTTTAGTAAATCATATTTACTGAGTATGGAATGATATATTTATTGAAGGGTCCTTTATATTCTTTCAACCAACCCATTATGTTAAGGTGTTATAGGAGAAGAGAAGTTAATATTATATCCATGTTGTGAGTATACTAATTTAAAATCTTGATTTTCAAACTCAAGCTCGTGATCACTTATCACAATCTTAATGGTAATTCAACTAAGGTTCCCTATATATTTTTTATACTTTTCAAAGCATTTACAAAGAATAATTTTATGAGTTTGGAAATATACCCATGTAAACCTTGAATAATCATCAAAAAATATATAATTATAGTTTTTTCTAGCTAACCTAAAAATTCTATATGGCCAGAAAAGGTCCATGTGAACTAGTTCTAGTGGTTGAGAGGTAAAACCCTCTTTCTTTGGTTTGAAAGAAAATATATATTTCTTTACCCTTTGATAGGGATTTCACACATTGTCTTTTGAGAGATCTAGTTTAGGTAGATCCTTTACTAAACCCATTTTGACTGGTTTTCCAAGAGAGTATATATTGTAGTGGACTAATATTTTATGCCACAACCAATGTTCACAATAAAAAGAATTTAAAAAATAAAAATTATCAAAAAATAAAGAATTTAAATCAACTAAAGAAACATTGTAATTCCATGAATCACTAAATACTAAATTAAAATTAGAATCGTAAATTTTACATGAGTTATTATCAAGAATGACATGAAAATCATTATCACATAATTGAAATATTCTAAGAATATTATATTTTAATCCATTAATAAATAAAACATTGGATATTAAATAGGTTTTAGAATTACTGACTTGAACTAGGCTAATAATTTTTTCTTTTTCATTATCACCAAAGGTGACATGTCCATCATCCACTCTAACCAAATTTTAGAAACTTAAAAAGTACCCTATCATATATTTGGAACACCCACTATCCAAATACCATATCTTCTTATAGGATCTTTTCAAGCAGGTTTCCTATGAAAAATATAATATAAAAGGATTTTGTTACCCAAATATATTTGGGTCTAAAGAGGTTATAAATTAAGGATATAGGTATTCACATATTTTTAACAATTTTATTTCCATATTTATGAGAAGTTTGAAATAATTAAAAATAATGATCCATGTTTGGTCTAAATTGGATTCCTCCATATTTAGATGTTCCAGCAGTATAGTTTACAATAGATTTATTGACAACATTTTTACTAGGAATTAAATAGTTTTTATAGAGCTTTATTTTCTTTGTTGGATGATAACTAAAACCAGATATCATTTTAGGTACAACATGACTACCTACATTTTTTTAGAGTTTCAATTCTTACAGAAAAACCTTCAATATCATTATTTATCTCATTTACTAATTCTAAGATATTTTTTCATTGAGAAGAATTATGTTTTTATCCTTTTTAAAAACAAGATCAATTTTAATACAATTAGATAAACCATGTTGTTTCTTTAAATTATCATATTTATCTATTATATAATTAAATGTTACTTCCAACAAATTAAACTATTCAAATATGTATTTACTAAAAATTTCAATTTCATCAGGATTTTCACTTTCATAAGTAATAGGAATATCAATTGTTACCTTAAGAGTTATTCCTGTAAAGCATAGATTTTATTTCCCATTATCATCTTCTTGGATTATATCTGAGTCATTAGATATATCCTTAGAATCACTTCAAATGACTTTAATTTATTTATTATATTTATTTACTTTATCCACATACTTCTTCAAATATTTAATTTTGGATAACCATCTTTTATGTGTCCTTTTCTGTTACACTCATATCAGGTAACTTCTCTAAAGTTGTCATCTTTCTTCAAATTTATTTTGTGTAATATTTTACCTTACAATTTTATTTCCAGAAGAAATTATTTTTCTTGTAAAAATTATTGAATATCCTTGCCAAATGGGTCATTTTATCATCATAATTAGAGTCACCATCAATTTCACTGGTGGTATCCTCTTTGATTCCTTCTTTTGATTTTTACTATGATGATTTAAATGCAATGTACTTTTTGGGTTCAATATATTTATCATTCACATTATGTTCTTCCTTATGCATCACTAATTTTCCTATCATCTCCTTCATAAGTTTTTTTCCTCACATAACATAATTCTTAAATGGATATGGTAGTTCCTCTCCATCTATCAGGTATGTAGTTTATAATCATTAGTACTTGAGAATTTTCATCAATAGTTTTCCCTAATGCATGCATCATGTTTATAATATCATTGAACCTAAGATAAATATCAAAAATAAACTCATTAAGATTCATCTTAAATCTATCATACATAATAGTATAGGTGTTTAAATGAATTTCTTTAACATTATATACGAATTCATGAGATACAAATAAGGTATCCCAAATTTCATAAGCTGTAGCACATATAGATATTCTTTTAAATTCATATTTTCTTAGTTAATAGAATAAATAATTCATTACATTAAAATTACAATCATAAGAAAACTTAGTGGAATTACTCTAATAAACTCTAGTATCTTTTGGTTTTTCATATTTATCCTCTATTATAGACCATATATCAAATCCCACTCTTTCAATATGTATTTTCATTTTAATCTTCCATTTATAATAGTTAGCTCCATTAAAATATAGAAGTCTCTTAACAGTAGATCCCTCAAGTCTGAAATTATCCATAAATATATAAACTTAGAATAAATATAAATTTATATATTTTGGTTAAAACACGATCATTGTTAAATCAAGATAAACAAAAAAATAAGAAAGAAATAAATTAGTCCGATACCAAATGTTGATCCCAGGGGAAAGCTCAAGAGGTAGGTGAATTGTTATCTTAATAAAAATTATACTTAAAATAAATCTAAATACAAAATCCTCAAATTTAGAAATTAGTGCAGTTAACTAAAATAGTAGAAAAATATAATTTGAAATTTTCAAAAGGTTTATCAATGGCTCAATCACATCCCAGTTAAAATCTTATTAAAATATCTTTAACTTTTTAAACAATTCTAATCACATTAAAAATAATATATATAACACTGAATGAAGAAAACTATTAGAGTGTAGATTTGATAAAGAGTTTTTGAAAAGGTAAACTAATTTTAAAAAGTAAGAAAAAATAAATAACACACAGAACAGAAATAAATATAAGAGTTTCAGTAACAAGATGATACTTAATACTATCTAATTTATATTCATCCACCACAAAACATGGTTATTAAAAAAATATCCAATATCTAGATAAATTTTTATAGAAACAACTGCACTTAGGGCAGTCCAATCTATAGCCAACCTCTTCCAATGTTATATGTGGGGTTGAAAATGTGAAATAAATGAGAAGAGATTATTTGAGTAATTTCTAATATATCAAATTATATTGTTCTCAAAATATTAGTGATCAATGTACGAAAAAATCAAAAGTAAATAAATTTGAGAAGAAGAGAGAAAGAATTTGAAGGTGTTTGTGAAGATATATTTCTATAGTCAAGAAGAAATGATAAAAAATGGTCTTATTTTTCCATCATATTTTCATTAAATCTTTCCTCAAAGTCACTTCAAATGAACTAAGTAACATTTCTATTTTTTATGAAAAACTTTGTGTCATATAAAATATAAAAATCAACTTTTATTCTATATGTGCACTTATGTGGGAATGTTCACTTATCACACCAACCAAAATAAGTAAATAATTAAATTAGTTATCACTTATAAATTTTACGATCTAAATATTTATAGGTTCTATAAACTCTAATTATATATTGTAGTATAATAATAAAATAAATCATCACACTACGTAGTAAATAAGGAAATGATGAATTTTGTCTTCAATTATACTAAGTATTCATTTTAAGAATAATCATTAAACTATATCAATTTCATTAAATTACATAAACTGAATTTTGAATTTAATTTAAATTTTATTTCTAAATAGGCATGGAAGTTGAAACCTCAATAGATGCAAATATCAACTGAAGAAAAAATCTCTTCACGACAGAAAAAATGCTTCCAATCATAGAGCTTTACTGGTATCAGAAGATATAAAATGAAAGTAGTAGATATAGATTGATGGTAGTGAATTTCAACTAATGATAGTGGAATTTCTTTGGTGGTAGTAGATTTAGATATGAGCTAGTGGAATTTCTCTAAATAAATAATATTTGGACTGGTTGTAGCGGAATTGATTTGGCAGTATTATATTTAGACCGGTAGTAATAGACTTATCCTAATAGTAGTGGATCATTCTGGTGGTATCATACTAGCCCTGGTGGTTGTATAAGTGCACTGGTAGTAGAAAATCTCTTTTAGTAGAATAAAACTTAAACTTATGGTAGTAATAAGTTTTCTAATGAAATAAAGATAAATTTTGGATATAGTTGGCTTTTTTAGTGGTTTCAAGTGTAGAATACCAGTACCATCTTGTACTTAGAGAATTTCATGTAAATAAAATAATTATAAAGTTCTATTATTCAACACATAAATTGATATAAATAAAGTAATCATGATTTTTTAGCATTAAAATAAGTAATTGTTGGGCTAGGCCAAAAATATTTTACTAGTAAATTACCTTTATAAACTAGAGGTGGGACCAGTTTCTAAAAAAAGAGATAACACAACATATAAAAGTGTAACACTAGCTCCCTATCTACAAAGTCTGTAATCCTTTATTCTTCCAATAATACAAAAGTTGACCAGATAATCCCCTGTACATAGGATGAGAGTCTAAAACATTTAAATATTTTCACATCCTCTTGATCCTTTACACTATATCTTTGAATATTTTTTTGTGAGTTGTCAAAGATCTATGAACGATGATTCTTAGAAGTCATGATTAGGGTACTATAGACTTCCTAGTTTTAGTGTTCTAAGACTAAAGGTATATTCCAATGGTTTGATACCATCAATTTTTTTCAATGTTCCTAACTTCAATGGGTCTTTGTTTGGAGAGGTAAAAAGGATAAAATCCCATTTTTAATCAATCAACCTAGTATGTATGGTTTGGTTAAAAAATTTAACTCACTATGCATGAACCATGCCACCCCTTCTATACAACATAGAGAAATCCACATATTTTGGATACATTATTTACCAAACTATGTGTCAAGCATGTATAAGAGTCCCATATATTTGGGTAAACCACATTTTCTGGCCATATGGTTTAGGAAATTAGGCACCAACTGTGTGCACCCCACTGGAATTCAATTACCTCCCTCACACTTAAGTGAATAATTAACACTAACTATGTACTAACTGTGAACTATGATCTGAAATTACAATTTCCTCAAATTTAAAAAATAATAATAGAGTTGTGAATAAAAATAAGGATAAAAATCAATAAACAAATAAAGAAATAAGGAAAAGGAGTTTAGGACATGAAAATTACCTTTATCATATCTAGAAAAACACTGATGTAAGGGAATCTTTATTCAGTGTTTTTTTATAACACTCCAATATTTATGGTATGTATCTTCTTAAATAAATTAAATTTATTTGATAGCTTATGTTTCATGTAACACTGAGCTTAAACAAAATGTGATATAATATTAAATATTAACATGAGCTTTGAATTAATACTGTGACAACTTGGAATAGTAATATGGCCATTAGAATAATAACCTCACCTATAAAATTATAAATAAAATTTATGTATCTCATAAATGAAAATATGATAGATTGATATTATATACTAAGTAAATAAATATTTTAAAAATTATAAATTAAGTGTTGGTATTTTTGTAAAGCGTAAATGTTTATTTAAAATTTTTAATTAATGTAATTTTTTAAAAGAAAATTTATTTTCAAAAAATATATTCATAAATTAATATTTTTTTTCTTGTGATTATAAGATAATTTTATGAGACCTTAATTAATTTTTCAAAGTGTAATAAAATTAGTTATAATTTTAAAATCAGTATTTTTTTAATAAATGATGATTTTAATTAAAAAATAAATTTATCATATTTAGAAATTTATTTTCATAAAATTTTGTCTATTTTTTAATTATGAAGGTTCAAAAAAAGTTAGGGTGAATTTTTGGGATTTTTCTAAAATAGATGAATTTTTTATGAATAGTGAAATACGGTAATTTAAGGTATTTAAAATTTTTCCACATACATGAATTTTTGAGTCATGGTTGAGTCATAGATGATGTAAATCGACACTATAAAAAACTCACATGGTCAAGTAACTATATATAGTCTCAATAATCATCACTATTGATAATTTTGATCCAAAAATAATAAATAAATGAATAAAATAATAATAAAACACCTCTCCTATCAATTATAAATACCACCCCTCACACCACCTCTCCTCCTAACACTTTATAAGCCTTGGATATTGCTACTATTCTACCCAATTCCTCTCACAATCCTATTCCCCACATTCTGGTCTTATTGTTCTCACTAAAAGATCATTCCCAAGTCCCTTAAGGAGGTTCTCAAGGAGATGATACTCGAGAGGTAAAACCTCCCCTCTATCTCTTTCAATTTCTTTTCATTTTGTATCCTTATCTCACCTCCCCTATCCAAAAGTAACATGATAACTCCAGTATCATATATATTTTAATGGTATATCCATCATCAATTCTCTCCTCTCCCCCTTTGGTTCTAAATATGAAAATATCGTCCAAGTGCTGTCGATTCACCACCTTCGTGGATGATGATTTTTCATTTTCTAATAGAGTCTTCAAGACTGGTAATAAACCCATAATAATGGCTAAACCATATTTTAAAATTTATATTATAACTCATTTAGTATTATAAAATTAGTATATATATATATATATATGGTCTGGACCTTAAACATTACATAATCTAGTAAATTATTTTAGAATTCACTTTCTTACATTCCCAAAGATCCTTCTAGTTTAGAGTTTTAGATAATTAGTACATAATTCATACATATCAAATCACAAGAATAAAATTTGGGTACTATAAAAATAGTATCCATTTCTTCCATAATACAATTTTTTTAATAAAACATGAAATATTTTCATGAAAAATATTTACAACATTCAGCTTGGTTTCTTCTTTTCTCGTACATATCCTTAAACCCTATGAAAAATATTTTAAAACATGGGATGATCACAAAAAGATAATTAAGGGACACAAAAAATAAGTAAAGAAAACTTTAGTTCACGAATACTTATAAACATATGAAATCATTTTCACAAAGACATACTTATCACCCATAAATTATCATATACTTACTTTGTGAAAACAAGAGATTTCCATAAAACATAGAAAACATAAATAAAACATTAAAGGTGACTTGGGGAATTACTTAAATAATATTTTAACCCTCGATGATACCTTATGATTTCTAGACCTCAAGGCTACCTGATTATGTAACTCTCATAGATGCCCTATGATGTAACCCTCATGACTACCCTATGGTGTAGCCATCACAATTATACTTGGAATAACCATCTTGGTAAACTTCCAACATAAACATACCCATTATATTGGAGGGAGATATAGGTCCAAAAATTCATAATAAAAAATTCCCAATAACTATAACATAATCATAAAACATGAATACTTTCATTATAAAATCATTCCTTTTGAATTTCTTAAAAATAGAAATTAAACGAGGGTTTTTAATGAAAAGTCACATACTTTAGGTTTGACTTCCTTCAAATATGTTCAAGACTACTGTATAATGGTATAAATAGTGTCATTATTTTATTAAAGAACTATATTAATATTTATAATACATTATATGATCTTTTTATAACATATTTCTACCCATTTATTGATAATATTTTGTTATTTTCTTATTTTGGGTGTGTTTGTTTCATGGTTTCCATGATTGGTTCATTATGGGTTTTCTTTTCGAATGGAAGAAAAACTAAAGAAGTAGAAAGAAATATAATTAATATGTTTCCATAATTTTAAATGATACCATATATAATTTTTTTCTGATATGAGGAAGATTCATTAGATAAAACATTAATGAAAATGATTTAATTTATTTTGGCAGTTTTTATGACCAACATGAACTTATATCATATTATTTAATATCATTTTTATATATTGGTTTCAGAACATTATATTACTTATAATATGTATAATTAAATATTATGTAACCATAATAATGGTTTTATGACCATCCTTCAAGGTGGTAAAATAAAATGAAAACACATCGTCCATGATGGTAGTAAATCGACACATCACGGAAAATGTTTTTATTTTTAAGAATAAGAGGAGAAGAGGAGAGGTTTGATGATGGATATTACATTAACATAATAAAATTAAATTATATGTAAGATAATGGAGTTATCATTTCACTTGGATTATGGTATTTTAGGAGAAAATAAGAAAAGAATATATATTTAAAAGAAATTTAAAAGAAAACAAAAGAGGATTTTACCTTTTGAACTTTTTATCCTTGCGAACCTCCTTAAGGAACTTGGTTTTGGACTTTTGGTGAGACCAAAAGGTCTTGGACATTATAAAGAGGATTTAAAAGGTAAATGAGTATAAATTAAATAATATACAAGGATTTTTAGGTGTGTGGAGAAGATGTGGTGAGCGGTGGTATTTATAGTGGAGGAGAGGGATGTTTTTTTATTATTTTATTCATTAGTCTTTATTTTGTCTTAAGACTATGAATAGTTTGAAAATTATCACTAAATATATTAAAATAATTCATTATAGTTCAATATTTTTTTCTTACATCAGCCATACATCATCTATGACTCAATTATTCATGAATTTTTTAAATATCATAAATTACCGTACTTCACTATTCACCAAAAATTCAACTATTTTAGAAAAATCCAAAAAAATCCCTATAACCATTTTTTGATGTGTAAAATTAAAATTTTAACTCTATTTTATGAAAATTATTTTATAAATATGAGAAATTAAATTTATAATTAAAATAATCATTTATTCAAAAAATACTGATTTTAAAATTATAACTAATTTTATGGCACTTTGAAAAATTAATTACAGTCTCATAAAATTATCTTATAATCATAAGACCAAAAATATTAATTTATGAATCTATTTTAGGAAGATAAATTTTCTTTTAAATCATTATATTAATTATAAAATTGTAAATAAAAAGTTATGTGTCAAAAAAATACCAAGGCTTAATTTATCATTTTTAAAACATTTATTTACTTATCCTATGATATAAATATATAATATTTTTATTAATAATATATATATATAATTTATTTATAATTTTATATCCAATTTTACTATTCTATTTGTATAGATTCATTAATTTTTGTAAATACCACTTATTTCATTATAAATTTATAATGAATTTAAATATTTAATTCCCGAATGAAAAACAAATTATTTTATAAGTACCTGGGTTGTTTCAATAAATACATAATATTAATTAAAAAAATAAAACTAGTTTTTGCTGATAAAAAAAATGCCAGAATAATATAAATGGTTATCATTAACATTTTATCTAATTAATTATCCTCATATCTCAAAAAAATGATATACAAGACCATTTAATATTTTGTAAGTTCATTAATAACATATATTTTCAATTCTAGATAATTGTTCCCATTTTACATGATCTTTTATACATGTATAAAAGTGAACCAATCATGAAACCCAAGGAAACGAATACTCCCAAATGAAGAAATTGAATCTTATAACTCATCAAAAAGGCCACAAATGAACTTGATAAAATTATAATAAGTCAAATACATGTTTAAGAGGTTCTGAATTAAATAATTAATGAATCTAATTTCATTATCTAGGACATTAAGAGCAAGTGTAGAAAACTTTCATACATAAGGTAAGGGATTCTCTTTAAACCCCCATTTTTTCTTTAGGTTATGCTTTATCTCTCTTTACCCTAATGTAATTATAATTTCTTCTTATATACTCCTCTAAAATTCTTTTTGTGTGTCCCAAACATATGTACCTAACTCAATTCTTCTTTCTTTGACGGGTAAATAAAAGTATTATAAGGTTTTCTTTTTAATTCCTCCTAATAACCAATCCTCGTTTAAGGGAACTTCCCAGTTTCTTACCCATTTTCAAGTGCACTCCATAATCTATTTTAGGCCACAATATTTTTCTAGAATCACTCTTTTCATCATGAAAAACTATATTTGTTCATTTCTTTTTTTATGAAAACAATTATGATTTTGTTCACTTTAAAGACTCTTTAATATTTTCCCTTAAACTACACTAAAATGGATCATTTCTAAAGTTAATTAAACACTCTTTTTATATGTTTTTTACTTTGTTTGGACATAATTTATCATGATCTATGCCTATTTTCCCTTATGAATGTTCAAGCATGAATTAATTTCATTCTTTCAGGGACACCATTATGATATCCCATTAGTTATTCCTTACTCACCACTTATTCTTTATGTGTGGTGTATGTATACTTTATATTTATTTATGATCATAATTCATTGAATATTTCATTAAATAACCATATTTTTCATATCATGGATATTATTACTTTCTTAGTTATATAACATTTTTACATACAGTGTTTTCTTTGAATGTTGTTTTAACTGAGAAAATATTGATAAATCTATATTTTCTACTCAATAAGGATATTTTGATAACTCATATTGTTCATGAATTAAATTAATGTATGAATAATGATTTGGAATTGCATAGATGGTTGGGGCCCGATTATAGATATCCCCCAATGCATCGATAGGTATTATGAGACAAAACAGTTGGTGAAAAACTCACCGTGTTTGTTTCTAAGAAGAATCAGACAAGTTTATACCCATAGACTTAAAACACCTTATATTGGTGGTAGTGGTTCATGTGGTAGAAATATTATTTCCAAAAATTAATCATTTTCTTTATTTAGTATTCAATTATTACTTTCCATGAGATTTTCACTATGAAAAAAATCTATGGATGCATTTTCATTCACAATTTATTTGATGACATGTGTTTTTTAGTTATTTACATTACTATAATGACTATGAATTATTTACTTTTCTTCACTTATTATTTATTCATATAACCCTTTCTTTGGGTTTGATCTCACCCTTTAATTTTTTCCCTTCTCTAGGTTATAGAGACGAAATCCATTAATAACTGTCAAGGAAGTAGTTTATTTTCATTTGTTATGTTCTGTGTTTAATTTTCAGTGTAATAATGGAACCATGCATCTATCTATTTCTTCAATACTACTAAAATGATTTATCATTAGTGATTTTATCTCTTGTATCTATGCCATTGTAATAAAATAACTATAGAATTTGGGTTACTGGGGTCGGGGTTGTTACATTTTTAGTAGAGATAAAGTTAACCCTTTATTAGTGCTTTATTTGGCACCAATAAAAGTGTTCCCTTAATTAGCACTATTTTAGTTTAGATAAAGTGTATCATGTATAAAATATTACATATATATATTCTTTAATATGATTTATATAACCATAAATATATATATACAATTTTTATATATTTTTAATCGTTTATATTTTTTTATAATCTTAAACTTATTTATGATTATATATATTATTATAATTATATATATTATATAATATAGTGATATGATTTATATAAATAAATATATATAAACATCAAATATAGTTATTTGAAATATATAAATACAATAAATATAGTTTATATTTAAATTTATTTATTAATATTCCTATTATATAATCTATAATATACATATATAGTTATAATTTTATGTATGTGTGTTTATATATATTATATATGATTATATATTATAAAATATATAATTTAAAATTTATTTATATTAGGTAGAGAGAATTAAAAACCATATGTACATACACACTAAAGTTGCCTAAGCAGTTTAAGCATCATCCACCCCCATAAGGATTGATAATCACCCACTATGACTATTCTTTTTCACACACACACACACATGTTAAATAGTCTTGTAAGGCCCACTTATTATATATAATTAAATATATAAATATATGAAAATGTTTTTACCTATAGAATTTATATTTAAAAAATTGAATCATATCAATATAAAAAATTTATTTTTATTCTTTTTTTTTGTAATTTATATAACAACAAATTTGTAAATTTATAGTAATGGATAAATATATTTAATAATTTATTTAAATATATTGAAAATTTTATATTCAAATATAATATATTAAAATCTTATTTTAATTATTAAATTATTATAAAAAAGAATATAAATTGAATTCTCATCAAAACACTAATAATTATATTAAGTATATTTATAATAATATATGAAATTGAATTCTCATCAAGACACTAATAATTATATTAAGTATATTTTTAATAATATATGTAAATAAATATAAATAGAAATTAATATATATATATATATATATATATTAATATAATTATTAGTATTTTGATGAGAATTCAATTTCATATGTCCTGAAAAGCTCAGGTGTGACAAAAGAAAAAAAATTGGAGGGGGTTTGTGATCCAAGTAGAGGGATCGATCCACAAAGTCAAGACTACATCCCATAAGTGATCCCAATTAGGGGTGTAACACCCTGTGTTACTGTTGCATATTATTTTATATTATTTTAAGTTATGATGGGGTGTGTTAACTTTTGAGAGTTTTTGAGCCTTTATTTTTAAAATTTGGTAGATTTTTTTCTATCATACAGTTTTCACATAGTTAATAGTAATAGTGAGATCACCATGATATAATGATGTAAATATTGTCAGTATAATTTTTCACAGTTGATTCATAGTTAAGGGTAACCATACCACCAAACTGTATATGTACTTAGTGGTTGTGTACAGAAAGATGCGCAATTGGTGCACAATTTACCAAATAATGTGGATAAACCATACGAGTTGCCCAGTTTTTAATTAAAAGTGAAACTACCCATATAATAGTGAAAAACATGTTTTTGTTGAATATTTTGTTGATGATTTTGATATAATTTCCCCACATGGTGATTTATTTGAAGGTTTAAATGAAATTTATGTTTTGATCTTGAATTTTAATATTACATGAATATTTTATTTTCCCCTTCTAATTTCACCCTTGTAATTTTTTCATAACATTCTCTATGCTCCGATTTTGAATTGAAAATTTATGTATGTTTCTCACATTTGAAGGGAAGAAAATGGAAATTAATATAGTGATGGATTGGATTTGATATATTGGAACATTTCTTACTATATGGGCCATAAATTTTATCTCCAAAATTTTATTTAGATAACATTTTGAAATATGTTAGAGAACCAATTTTTTGTCATTTTATTCAACTATATGTGTAGTCGGTTTGTGTTGAAACTATGTAGAAAAGGAAGTTAAAGAGAGAGTAAATTTTGTAGATATACCAATGAATATACCCTTATTGGAATTTCAAACCCTAAGCCTCCCACACTCTATTTAAATGTTTAGTTCACTCTTTGGGGGGTTGTTTGAGGCTTTAGGAAGGTGTGGGAAAATGGGGTGATTCTATTAAACCACTCTATATATTTTAAAAAAGGGAGTCTTTATCTAAGGATCTATTCTAATAAGTCTCTCCTTTGCTGCTTCTAATTTTTTTTCTTTGTGTCTATTATTTTAATCTATTTTAATATTTATAGATATTATGTTTTCACCTCTTTTTATATTTTTATTTTTCTTCTTGGTGATGGAATCTAAAATTGTATATGAAATTTTATTATACCCTTTCAAACTTTTTCTTATGAAAATTATCTCTACGATGATAATTTCACCCATGAGAGTGTAATTCATTTTGTGGTTGATCTAATCATTACCACCTAAATTTATTTTTTTTAATTCATGCAATCAATTTAATTCATACAAATATGGTTAATTAAATGAGTTTAAAAAGTCTTGATCATTTTAATTATTTTAATTTTGACCCCAAGGTTGGTATTGTGTGACTCATGAAAGAGAAAAGTTAATCATAAAATCAAATCAACTTGGGATTGATTCATAGGATTCTGATCTAATACCCAAACTCACTATATTGTAATTTATTTAGTGTAGGTTTTTCTCTAATGTTACACTAATAATAGGTTGTATTTGGGATTATAATCAAAGTAGAGTTCCATGATTTAAATTCATTATGTTAGCTGGGGTTTATTTTGTTCTAATATTTGTGGTCTTATATTCTTCCATAGGTTTTTGGGGTTAAAAAATTATGGAACAATAATTTAATTAATTTGGTAATAATTTATCATAATTAATCACAAGGAAGGGGGTAAATTTGATCAATAATAATCATTCATATTGGTTTTTTTCAAAGAACTTGTTTTATTGATTGTTTTATTTTATTCTAAAATAACTCAACAAACCCCACATATCTCATTACCTTTTATTAATTCTTTTAATATTATATTAAAACCGATTAGGGAATGTTTAATTCACTTTATATTCAGTATATATGACCTAATTCAAAACATTTTCAACACTTAGTAAAAGTCACAAATATTTTAAGAGCACATGTGATAATTCACTTAGAGCTTCTTTAAATTAGAGTCTTTTCTCCCCTCATCCTATACCAATTGGTTTGGATGATTCTTAGGGATATCAAAGAAAGAGTTACTCCCTCTTCCTTATTATTCTTAGATTCTTATTCATGCTTATAAGTGATTCCTCCATGGTAAGTTTGTTCTCCCTTTTTATCCTCTCCAATACACTCTTTGTGTCCTCTATTCTCCAAGGTTCCTCTCTCTCCAAGAACCATAAATCATTTTTTAAGAAATTTTTTGGGTGTTTGTTGGTTCTAACCTAGGTTTTTAATTTTCTAAGACCCATATAGGTACTTTACTTACTATTTTATGTGTTCTCCATGGAAAGAAACACATTTCAACCTTTCTCAGATATTTTGAGGTGGGTGTTTCTTTGATCTTGTTTTTATTATGCAATTCATAAATGCTTGAGTGTTATAAAATTATTTTAAATTTAAGTGTAGCTATATATGATGCATGAAATAAAATTTAAAATGTTTTGATAGAAATTTTAGTTTGGAATATTTTTTTTTCTTTTTATGTTATGTATTTTTTTTTAATTAAATTTTTCTATATGCCATTTTTTTTAAAGTATATGTGGGTTACTTTAAATAGATTTGAAATAAATGTGGTCCTTTTTTATTTTCAATATAAAAAAAATCTAATTCTACAGAATTAATTTGGATTTTAAGATGGATTTGTATCTAAGTGTTTTCAAAATGGTTTTAAATGATGATGTTTCAAGGAAAATGGAAAGGAATCGGCGCCTTGAGTTAGATTTATTTTAAAGGCCCCTATGACACATTCCAAGGATAAATTATTGTTTTCTTATGGGACTCTCATTGATTACCCTTGTTCTTATTTACCCCCTGAGTGGTTATGTTTGATGATGTGATTCTTGTATGATATAAAAAGGGGGTGTTATGTGAAAGGGTAAAGGAGTTTAGGAAGAGTTATTACTCATGACTTGTTTATTGATTATGGATTGATTAATTGCTCACCTACACTTTTATTGGCCATGGGAACCCAGAGAGATATAAAAAATACCTTGATTTATTCTAAATAGTTTAGAGCACACATGGGATAGTGTCCCCTCTAGAATGAAATAGGACTGGGCAGAGAGTTCCCCTAAAGATGCTATTTTGGGACAGTATGGAGGCTTTTGTATTAGTTTAGGGTGAAATGCATGTTGATTGTTGGTCCTGTGTATTTTGAAAAGTCTTGGATTGTCTCACATTATTACCTATGGTGTGGCCCATGACACTTGTTTCTTGATCAATGGTTCTATATAGGATATTTTCATTTCATTATTGCTTATACCCCCTCATTATTGAATACATATAGGTTCAATTTTTTTTATTTATTGTTTCTATAATACTCCTATATCTTGTGCTGACCTTATGTATTGTGTTTATTTCCTTTGTGGTTGGGTTTTTTCCCAAAAATATTTTTCAAGGTGGGTTTTAAAAGTTTATTTTTAGAATAAAAAAATAAATTTGGTTGAAGGTTGATTTTTTATGTAAGTTTTTGACATGTTTTAAAAGGTGGTTTTTTGGGTTTTCATAAAATCAAATTTTTTTGTTTTAGGTTTCAAAAGTGGTTTCATTTGGTTTTTCTTGAGGAGATTAGTTTTATTCTTTATAGTACAGAATACATGGTTTTTTCCACTATTGTTTAATTAAAATGGGAAAACTTAATTTATATTGCATTTTAAACTAGAATTCATGACATGTTTATCTAAAGGAATTGTATCAGAATACATGGTAATATCCTACTAGTATTCTTATCTCACACCCTACATACACACAATTATTCATGTATACATATCTTACATTTTATATAGGATACAATCTCCAAGTTCTCTTTATATTGGATATTGTTTTATTATGACAAGGATGTTTAGTTGGGCTTTGGTGGGAATCTATAGTTTTCATGTATAAATCCTTGAAGTTTGGTAGAATTTTGGATTAGTTTTTATTTTTGGAGAATGATGTATTAGCCAAGAAGTCATTTCTTTACCTACATTTAGTTTCTACTTAGTGTAATTTCTTATGTATTTTTTTAGAGGATATATATATATATATATATATATTGATTTGAATGAGTTAGATAAAAAAATTTATTAAGGTTTGTCTTTTTCATATCATTATTATTATTTTTTATGTGTGGATGTCCAAGATATAGATGACCCATGTTGCAATTTAAGTAAAAGGCCTTCGATGTGTTAAATTTTATTTGATAGTAAAATCAATCCCAAAATGATTCTTGATTCCTAGGAATTATTTTCCTATTCATGGGGATCAGGAATGCCCTTCTAGCCTAGTGGTAATCTAGGTTAGGTGATGTTTCTAGTTATCCCGAGCTAGTTTCTTATATGGGGTTTGAAGGTAGAGTCCCCATGGTATGAAAAAACCAAAATTTGAGTTATACACACACACACATTTTGAAACAAATATATATTAAAATATACATGCATACATACATGCATACATATATAAAATTATAAAAATAAATCATTATAGAAAATATGTATTTAATTATATTTAGATAAATATATCTAAATAAATATAAATATATAAAAATATAAATAGTTGTTAAAATAAAAAAATACATGCATAGAGATACACACACATATATGAATATATCATTGTATAACAGGAAAATTAATTTGGGTGAGTGGTAAGGGTGTTGATCATAAATTAGTGGGAAAGTGGGTGGAAAAAGGTTTAAATATCACCTATTTTAAAATTATTGAGAATTTTAAGGTGTCTGGTGGCACTTTGTGATTTGTTTCAATTATACAAGACATTTTGGGGTGTTGATTGGTTGAATCTTTGGTTTCTCAATAATAAATTATTTAAAAATATTTTTCGCACCTTTATTAGTGATATAAATTATAATTGATAAGGGATAACTTTTATCATCACAAAAGAATGATGAAATAATAGCTCTTTTATTAGCACTCAAAACATCAAGTCTTTTTTAGCATTGATAAAAGTAATTTATAAGAATTTTAAAACCTCGGTATGTAGTGGTTAATACAATAATAATAATAAAAACAACATAATGATGCAACTACAGTAGGGAAAACTCTATCCATGGCGGGAATACAACATCCCTCACATAACCATAACCTATGGTAATACCACATCCTTCCAATAACCAAATAATCATAAACCTTCCAGGAAAGGTTATAACCCACAATATATTTTCAACATTGTATAAGCTATCAAGAATATCAAATCACCCAAAAATATGAGACCATAATAATATCCTCAATTATTAACTCACACCTTACATTACTATTATTAAAAAGATGATTATCAGTATGAAAAAATAGATTTATCAATTCTAATAAAGCATTTATGTTTCCAATGCTTATAAAAGTTTGGATCTTTTATCGTTGTTATTTCTAACACTAATAAAAGGAATCAGTTACACCAGTGTGATACTACATGAATAACACACTATAATATTCAAATAAATATATTATAAATAAATTTACATTATAGTAAATTACAATTAAAAATAAATTTACATTACATACATTTCAGTATATTACAATTATATTGATGTGTACAATTTATTCCAAACATTTAGAATTTCCAACCTACTCAAAAACAATTTAACTCATAGGAGACCAAGTGCACTTGTACTCTATTTTCCTTGGGACCCCTATCCAATAGGACCCAATTGTGCTACCAATTTTTGAACACACCACCCCCAGTTCGATGAAAATAAGTGTGTGCATATAATAAAGAAAGAATTCCTATTTTAGTAATACTATAAAGAAATAAATAAAACATAAAAATGAAACAATAATGAATAAATTAAAAAATAAAAAGGTCAAAATTAATGAAAAAATAATAATACATAAATAAAAAGGATAACATAATACATTAATAAAACATATTATAAAGTAATACTCCACTCACAATGTGTTTGGTCTGTTTTGAGTATGTAACACACTTTCAATCATATCAGTCATACCATGTGTCAGATTAATGTGAGGCCAGTTCCTAAATGCCACAAATGATGTATTGATCATTTTCCAAAACTATCAAGACAATCCAATGTTTTTTCTTAGTTTTGATTACGTTATGTGCATTCTAAAGTAAAATATCATATTTAAATGAATATATATACTTTCATTCATGTAACAACCCAAAATTTTTCAATTGAATTTATGCATTATTATAGTAATGTCATATAGTATAAATCTCATAAAATAACTTAGAGACCATAATAAAATTTTTATAAATGAATCATAATTAAATAATAAGTATTTCTATAAGTTAAGAAACCAATACCAATGAAATGGTAACTTGACCTTAAAAATAGTAATATGACCCTTATGAATAGTCAACTAGACAAATGAATAGTAGCCCTACCCGTGAAAGTATAAATAAAATTTATTCATATTATAATTGAAAATATGATATAATTATATGATATTATAATTAAATAGATATTTTAAAAATTAGTAATTAAGTGTTGGTATTTTTATAAGTCATAAATATTTAATTAGAATTTTATGATTAATTTAATAATTTAAAATAAAATTTATTTTCATAAAATGTATTCATAAATTAATATTTTTATGTCTTATAATTTTAAGATAATTTTATGAGACCTCATGTAATTTTTTAAAGTGTTATAAAACTAGTTATAATTTAAAAATCTGTATTTTCCAAGTAAATGATCATTTTAATTAAAAATTAAATTACTCATATTTTAAAAAATTATTTTCATAAAATTTAGTTCATTTTTTAATTTTTGCACATCAAAAAATGGTTAGGGTTAATTTTTTGTGGTTTTATGAAATACATGAATTTTTGTGAATAGTGAAATACGCTAATTTACAATATATATACTTTATAAGTTAAATACATTATTTATTGAGTCGTTGATTATGTAATCACCATTGTTTCGAACTCACATGATATAATTACTATATTTATCCTCAATAATAAACAAAATTTCGTTTATTAAGAAAAATAATAAACTAATGAATTAAATAATGATAAAGCACCCTTCTCCTCCACTATAAAAACCACCCCTCACACCCTCTTCTCCTCACACCTCTCAAGACTTATGACCTATCAAAATTCTTCCCAAACCTCTACCAAAGCCTATATTAAAATTCCAAGATATCTTGGTCTCATCAAAAGATCAAAACCTTCCCCTAAGGAGGTCATCAAAGATGATAAATTCAAGAGGTAAATCCTCTCTCTCTTTGTTTTAAATATATTTCATTTTTTCTCTTATACTCACCTTATCTTATATAAATAGTATGATAAATCTATTATTTTTGATATACTGGTATCATTTCATGTTATTGGAATATCCATCAATAAACACCTCCCACTCTCTCTTTTATTTTAAAAATGAAATCACCGCCCGTGATGTGTCAATTTACCGACATCATGGGCAATGCACTTTCATTTTCATTTAACACCTTCAAGGATGGTAATAGAACAACTAAATGGTTGAAAAAAGATTTTAAAGTGTATTTTATAACCATATTTATGTTTTATAACTAAAATTTATACATAATACTAAATGATAAAACAAAACGAGTTCATTGTGATCGAAAAACCGCCAAAATTAACCTAAAACAATCATTATTAAATTTTATCTGAAGATTCATCCTCATACCATATAACCAAATTATTTACAAGATAATTCATAATTATTGAATAAAATTAATAATATATAATAAAAATTCTGGATATTTATCCATATTTTACACGAACTTCCATTCATGAACACAAGAAAACCAATCATGAAAACTATGAAAATGAATGCTCCCAAACGATGAAATTAAACTATATAACTCATCTAAAAGAAAATAAATGAACAAAATAAAACCATAATGAATAAAATTTATGCATAAAAGGTTATTTATTTTTTAATTAATTAATATAATGTGATTATATAGGATTTTATCGTGAAGGAATCTTTCATACACATGTTAAGGGGAATTCTCGAACTCAACTCACTTTCATTGGGTTTTCCATATTTCACCCCATTTTCAAAATGGATATTACTTAAATATAATTTATTAATAATTATATTAACTTTTCTGGGATATACATTTTTTTACTTGTTTTTATGATAAAAACTATGTTTTTTTAAAGAACTCTTATTTCAAAAAAAACATACATTTTACTTCTTGATATTTTTTAGTCTTTACTCAAGGTTGATGATTCTTATATCAAGTATATTTCTCCATCTTTCATTTGGGAACCAAAATTTTATGAATGTATTCTTATGAAATGAAAACTATTAATTTCCATGGGTTATTATATATTAAATATTGATATATGTTCTATGTGGAATGCATGATAATGTAAATGTTGTAATGTAATGGGTGAATCCAAAATTATATAGCGCAATGTAAATGTTATGATGTGATGGGTGCACCCTGAATTATATAGCCCTTAAATTCATTGGGTAATGAGAACAACCTCATGAGATAAAGTGAAATATGTGTTAACATGATGCCAGATTTGTTCAAAACTATGTGTGGTAGTTGACCACTAAGACATGATGTTTCATTTTTATGTATTGCCACATTCCATGCCTTTATCTAATGCTTCTTCTCATGATTATGATTCTGTTCCTATGTTATGATGATAATTTTTATTCACACTCATGTTATATTGTTTCATTATTTTATCTATACTCTTAATGGGATTTTAACTCACCTATTTTTTATGTATATCCTCAGGTGATTACATGTACTAATGTGAATTCAAGGGCCAATAAAAAGCTAGAGAAAAGGGAATTAAATAAATTTTTCTGTTTTATTTTGTAAATGTTATGTATATTCCTAATTTTCCCAAGACACAAAACCTTTTTATCCTCATTGTGTAATGATTTTATGTTGTCTTCCTTTAAAATTATATAGTAAGATATGAAAGAAAAATAAGGGTTTCTATAATTCATATCAGCCACATCATGTTTCAGATTGATGTGAGGTTAATTCCTATATGTCAAAAATGAATTATAAATATTTATCATAAATTATCAATATAATATGATCATGTTATATTAGTTTTGAGTATGCAACACACATTTTTAATTAAAATGTCACTTTAAAATGAATTATAGGCACACTGTGTGTCAAATTGATATGAAGTTAATTCTGATAAATCAAAAATGAATTACCAATATTTGTAATAAATAATTAATAAAATATGAATGAATTTTCTTATTTTTGAGTATGTGATGTGTGTTTTGAACAAAAAGTCATCTTTAAACTAAAAATGAACACTTTCAATAATACCATCCACACCATGTGTCAGATTGATGTGAGTTTAATTCCTATATGTAACAAATGAATTATTTATTTTTTTCTTAGATTATCAAGAAAATCCAAGTAAACTTTCTTAATTTTGAGTATGTGATGTTCATTTTGAACTAAAATTTCACCTTTAAATAAAAATATTCACTTTCAATTATAATGACTAAACCATGCATTATATTTATATATGATCAATTCCTGAATTTAAAAAATAAATTATTAATATTTATTATAAATTATCAAGAAAATAAAAGTGTGTTTTTATGATTTTGAGTGTGATGTGAGTTTCAAACCAAATTTTCTTTTTAAATAGAAAACATGCACTTTCATTCATACTGACCACACCGTGTGTCAAATTGACATGAAGTTAATTCCTATATTTCAAAAATTAATTATGATATTCATACTAATGTATAAAAATTATTTGATAATTTTTGGTTAATTTTGAGTATGTGACACATGTTTTGAACTACAATATCACTTTTAAATAAAAACAAAAACTTTTAGTCACACCAGCCATAATATATATCATATTAATGTGAGATAAATTCCTACACATCAAAAAATGAGTTATTGAGATATTTTATGATGTATCATGAAAATCCAAGAATTTTTTTTTATCTTTGAGTATGTGACTGATGTTTTTAACTGAACGGTCACTTTTAAATGAAAACACACACTTTCAGCCATACCAGCCACATCATGTGTTGGATTGATATGAGGTTAATTACTATACAAAAAAATTAATTGTAGATATATTTTATATAGTATAAAGATAATAAAAGAATTTTTTATTATTTTTGAGTATTAAATTCTTATTTTGAATTAAAATGTATCTTCTAAACTAAAAATATTCACTTTCAGTCATATCAGCCACATCATGTGCTAGATTGACATGAGGTTAATTATTACTCATTATAAGTAAATTATTGGTATTTTTCTTAAATTATTAAGAAAATTTTATAATTTTTTCTTAGTTTGGAGTATGTGACATGAATTTTTAACAAAAATGTCACTTTTAAATGAAAACACACACATTCAGTCATACCAACCACACCATGTATTGGATTGATATGAGGTTAATTTATAAATATAAAAAACAAATTAATGTTTTTTCTATAGTATCAAAAAATCTAATTAAATTGTATTGGTTTTGAGTATATAGCATTCTCTTTAAATTAAATTTCATTTATAATGAAAATGCACACTTTCAGTCATACTAGCCACACCAAGTGTCATATTGATGTGAGGTTAATTCCAACATATCAAAAATAAATTATCAGTTTTTATCCAAAATTATTAAGAAAATATGAAAGTGTTTTCTCAACTTTGAGTATGTGACACTTGTTTTAATCTAAAATGACACTTTGAAAATGAAAATATGTACTTTCATCCATACTATTCACACCATGCATCAAATTGATATGTTGTTAATTCATACACATTAAAAATTAATTATTGATATTTTCCCTAGATTTTTAATAAAATTTGATCATGTTTTCCCAATTCTTATTATGTTATACAAATTTTGAAGTAAAATGTCATGTTTAAATGAAAACATGCACTTTCCCTACTAAAACAAAAACTTTTTACCTCTAAATTCTATCTCCATATCTAAAACAAAAATAATGATATAATTAACTAAATAATTAGTAGGTAAACCAACTCTTCTTGATAACCTTGAATTAAAATAAATTACAAAAATGATCTCAAATCACTTTGTTATTTTTTGTAAACATTCTAACACCGCGTAAGTTTCCCACTCATTATGAAATAAATATATTTTATCATATAAATATTTCAATTGTCAAAATTTCTAGTGGTAACTAAAATATATATATATAAATAGTTAAAAATATTTTAAATGAAATTGTAATTACATTTTAAAATACCTCTTAAAGGATACTAGTTTATGTATGGAATATGATATCTTTCAGAAATTTACAAAAGAAATAACCACAATTAATGTCATTACTTTGTTTTAGTCACTTCAAAAACATTGACCAAAATAAATATTTTTTTTGAAATATGTATTGATGGAGAAATGTTATTATATATTCCATAATACTTATTAATTTTTAAAAATCCAAAGGTTTCTTAAAAGCAATGAAAATTCTCATATCATGGTTTTGATGATAAATAATAACCACCATATAATACAAAAAAATTAAAACATAATATAAAACATATAATTTGATGTTTATTTATAAAATATTGAATATAGAATATTATTAATTCATAAAGGACATAATTTAGGGTTTATTTATTGGATATTTATAAATTAATTCTAAAAAATATATGATTGGAGTATCCAAATTGATCATAATATGAATTTAGTGATTTCTAGAAAATAAAAAGGAATACATCATGGAAAAAAATAATATATTTTATATGACTAGGATGCAGAGTTTTACCCCTATGTTATAGGTTTTTAGAATATCTTGTCATGTGTTACTTTATTTTCAAATTTTGTGTCTACTTGATATTCTATTACTAAAATTTCATCTTCAATCATTGTTTTTTTGTAAATAAGTGACATAAGTAATAATGAATCTAAATTTTTATTCACTAGGTCTTCCCTTTATAATTTTGTTATATAAAATTATTTAGAAAATATTAATAGTATTAAACTATAGTTTAAATTATATATCAATTATTAAACAAAAATATTATGAAAATGTATCTCATTTATACATTTAAAATCATGGCTCCCAATCATTCATTATTAATAATTTAATTTACATTATCAAGATCAATCATTATAGTAATGTCCTCTCCATACATTTATTCTTAAAATTCAATATAGGACATATCTTTATCTTATAAAATTATATCTCCATAAAATGTAATATTAATAAATGTGGTAGTGAAATTTATAGAGGTAAAGTTTCTATAGTAGGGTACTTTTAATCTATTAGTTTATCCATTAGATTTTGTTTAATCAACCATATATTTACCCTTTTGTTTCCCATTTTATTTGTCCTTTTGTAATAAAGTGCCTTAGTTCTAAATTTTTTCATTAATTGTTAAAGTTTTTATATACAAAATAAATAGGAAATTATAGACCTCATTATTATTATATATCGTTATAAGATTAAATTACCATTATATAAAGGATCCAAGAAAATGTTTGACCTTATTAATATCAAGATCATCATGGGGAGTAGGTTGCTCGATAATAACCTCGTAATCTATATAAATCCCTACTCTCAAGTGATATTTTGGAAGTTTTTTATTTTTTATAATATATACTTAGATATTTTACACTATACCTATCATAATAATTATTTGAGTGGGTGTTTATATATATGAATCATAACAAATCTAACACTGTAGAATTTTAGTATAGTAAAAGTATCAGTAGTTGTTTAATTCCCATTTAGAACAAACTATTATGAAAAACTCAATTATCTTAGGTAAGGATTACCTTTGAAGGGAATTTCTAGCCTCAAATATGGGGGGCCTTCATGTCATGATTTAGGTTGTGTTTATTATTATCAAGGATATTTTAGAAGAAATTATTTTATCACATCATCCTAACAACTAATTTTTTCTAAATAATCTTTCTATGCATGAATATTTTTCATTTTTTTCTATACCCCATTTTTCTTTTCTTTATCAAAGTATTGTTGAGTTGAAACTCCAAAACCATCACCTCTAACACACCCATACTATTCTGGTTTCTTTAAATCAATTGGAATTAGTTGTTCATAGGGTAAAATAGATGAAAATTCATATTTCTAAACAAAATAAAAATTTAAGAAAATAAGTATTCAATTTTATGTAATATTATTTTAAAGATAAAATAATTTATATTATCCCATACATACACATGATTCAAATATTTGTTTGTGTTCATCTACTATTTGTTCCTTTTATTTACATGAGAATCTTTTATATAACATATCATGGGATGGGTGTATCTTTAAATTTTGATTCATCAATATGTATATAAACAAAGGTTGATAATTATTTCATCATTTCATATCACATAAAAAATTTATTATATATTTAAAATAAATAAATTGTTTTGTTTAAGTGAAGTGTACCACATCCTTGATTTTTGGTAGGGGTATGGTGGATTTATTGTACATTGTATATTTTTTTCACTCCTTTACTATTTCATAAATTAACAATTTTTAATTAAAGTGATTTATACACATTATTTAAAATAAAATATTTCCAATTACAATATACCTTAAATGATCTCTCCTCCTTATGAGCAGTGAAAGCATCCTAAGTTTCTTGGCTTATGATGTGTGTGTGTGTGTTTCTTGTGGGTGTGGTTTTATTTTCCCCTCAGCTTACCTAAGATATTGTTTTTATAAGAAGTGTTTGAAATTATCTATGAGGATTTTTAGTGAGAATTAATATGAATTTTATCTGATAATCATCAAATATAAATATAACCTTCAAGGGATAATAAATAGTAAATCAATATTTTATTTTTGGATAAAATAGAGAATTATATCATAATGTTACACAAATTTCATCCAAAATTATTACCTTTAATATAGGAACAATAATGTGACACAAATATATATCAATAATCATGTAAATTCAAGTATTTACCATAAAATAACTAATAAAAATGGACTTCTTGGGGTTAATAGGTTGGCCAAATTTATTCAACCAACATTTATTTTTAGACCTTTACTTTTCACCTTAATATTTTTTATAAAAAAATATCGAACTACACCACTCCTATCATTTCTCAACCATATGTTGTTAACCTTCAAACATTTCCTCAATTTCAAAATCATCAATATCTTTTTCTATGACATTGGTAAAATCTGTAGCAGGATAATCCATTATCTTAATAAGTAGAAAACCATTTAACTTAGACTATCTGAATATAGTAGTTAACAAAAAATGTTATGATGAAACACATTGTATATATAAAAACTAATCAAATACATTTTCCATGTTCATTGAACTTATTTTTTTCTTTAAAGGTTTAAGGGATTTGGAAACCCTATTGAGTATCCAAATCCCCTCCTTATGGTTCCATATGATATAAAATATACCATCTATATTAGGACCACCATGAAATTATTATGACATCCCAATGAAAGTGTCATCATCAATGGAATTTTCATTTTACCCTAAAGTTGTTTTAATCCATAATAAAAAAAATTGACCAATTTTTTATTTTCAAGATCTAAGGCATAAAATACTTGTACTATTTATGATTCCATTTTGAATGGTTCATCCTTATACCCTTCCTTACTAAAATTCAATTTCATAAATCCTAATTCATTGATTTGAACTTCAATCCTATTATCAACCATTTTAATAAAAAAAATTACACTTAGAATGTTGTATAATCTATATCCTATATTTTTTCAATGATGAAAAAGTATGAAATATTAATAAAAAAATGTATTTCAATCCTTGGAATGAGATACATGAATCACATTACCCATAAAATTATCTCTACAATTTCTCATAATATTATGTGTATCCTATTCCTTTATATATAATTAAAAATTGTTAATGACAATACCATTTTAAGATAACACATATAAACTTTTCCTCAAACTAATCATCAAAATTCATTGTGAAATTGAATTCATATTTTAAGATAACTTCTTAAAAATATGGTCTAAAAATCATCATATACACTATTTATTATGTGCATTTAATATCCAACTTTATACCCTTGATATATTAAAATACCTAATAATTACATTGTGAGTTTCAATATATGGTGAAAACTATATAATGTTATATAAAATGTAAAGGTGATATTAATTATATTCTATAATTATAATCATGAAAACATCTCTTCTAAAATTTATTTCACCCAGAAGGCACCTGTTGTGATGAGATTTTGGGAGAACAATGTTATCCATATTAAAAGAGTAGTATGTAGAACCCCACATAATTGAATGTATCAATTACATGTCATAAAGAAAATATTTCATTGCATACATTACTAATACATTTTAAGTTTAGAGTTTTAGAGAGTTATAAAAAATCATAAACCAACAAAACCCAATTCTTTTTCAACTAACAAATATTTTTTACACTGTATATGCAATAGATTAATCTATAAAAAGCCTTCAATTTCTCCCACTAATTATCTACATAATATAATCTTTTATACATTTCATAATTTTATTATCTTTATAACATAGGAGAATATAAACATAAGAAAGGTTTGTTCATAAATGCTCAGCAAGGTAAAACATAAGCGATAATAATCAAAGATCATAAGTGAGCATAGGATGAGAATATGGGAATAATCAGGATATATAAGAAAATTGTACCCAATAAAACATATATCATAAATCATGATTTATAATACATGGAACAAAATTTATTATAGGTAACATTACTTTCATGTGACTCAACATCAGTGACCACACATATGAGAAGCTAAAACATACTCAAAAATACTTAACTCATGGGATATATAACCTTAACCAATGAATTAGAGGGTGATATAGGACCCCACCTATCATCATCTATACATATGTGTACCACATAAAATAAATCATTATCATATCATAAATAACCCATGGAATGAAAATGGTTTTCATATCATTTTCAAATGAAATCACATAAGTAAAAAATCCATAATTCCTTTAATAATCTTCACATGATTACTCATGGAAAATAAATGTTTATCCAGAGATATTCAGTAAATTTATAAGTAAATACTCTTTAATCATGATTATATATCATATGGTATTTAGACTATATAGATATAGGGTATATGTTTTAGTAAATAATTTCTCTAATTATTGATGAATGATATCTAGGTGAACACCCTTAAATCAAAGGAATCAAAAAATAGGGTGTTCATAGAGGAAAGGAATTGGAATAAATATTATGCTTATACACTAAATATGATTAGTAAAGACAAAGTAATTGATGGATAATTTATCTTATTGATATTTAACATTTATTATTTTTGAAAACATAGGTAAATAATCAATAGGTATATGAAGAATACTTTTAGTAGAATAATAGACTGCTATATTAATTAGTCCTTTGGGATTTGACCCCCTTGCATTTATTCAAATGTAATAAAGTATGCACCAGCTTTGGGTTACTAGTTTTGGGGTTTTTACATTTGGTATCATAGGATGTTTATTAGAAACCTTGGGAACTATATTTAGGAAAACAAAGATTATATTACATAACCTTATGATAGAATTTGAGGATAAGTATAGAATAACATCCTAATGTTTTGTTAAGATATAGATTATATGGTTTTCCCTGGAAATACATACTTGTATGGATACCACAAGTATATTTGGTTCTAGAAAAGATATACCTAAGGGTAATAACTCTGAAAAAGGAGCATCGATTTTGACTTGATTATTTCCTGGTACATGACAATGGGACTTACTACACACCTGGTTTGACACTCTTGGGGGATATGATTTAGATAATTCTCATTTTTTTTAAAAACCATTATGAATTATTTGAATATATTATTATAATGAATGGAATAGGTTAAACCAAAGTTATCTTATATTAAAAATTAGGTGTCATTATTTAGACATTTTATAAATGATTATATGATTTTCCCACTATGATTATTGTTTCTCACACTATGATTTTTTATTTTAGTCAATGGTTGGAACCTGAAGGAATTATGTTAATATTGAATATTAAGGTAAATGTGGGGACTATGAGAAACTAAATTGGATGATTAATGAAGTGAAAGATATAATTATTAGGCTTAATCAGTTATCCCAAAATATGATTAACAACTTGTACCTTAACTGACTCTTCAACTCACCAAAGAATAGAAGGATGGAACTCGCTAAGAGATCAAGTGATGGAGACCATAGAGGAAATAAGGATCGATTTCCTTCATGTCCGAAATGTGGAAATGAAAACCTAGGAAAGTTACTCAAAGGAATGGTAAAATATTATATGTGTGTAAAATAAGTACATAATGAAATGAATTTTTTAGGAAAAATGAATAGTATGATGGAAGGAAATAAATATTATCCTAAGGATCCATTTATAGTGAATTGTATTAAGTATGGGGAACTTGATCATTATACTAGTAAATTTCCTATTATAATTGTTAAATCCTAGACCAAGGAAGTATTTATGTTGAAATAAAATAGATTAAGTATTTATGTATTGGTATTCAATAATTAAATTTTAGAAGTGTTTTTACCAATGGTGTTTTCTTTATATAACTCATGAAACATCTAAGTATTGTCTTAAATTTTAGAATAATATATGTATTCATTAACTTAATACTTATGGATACCATAATGGGTTTAGTAGTTTAAGATTGATCATATGGTAAAAGTATTAAGCACACTTTTTAGGTTTTATGTGATGGGAGTCTACTAAGATTAAGGATATTTTGGGATACATTTATAGTAATACAACCCAATGGTTTAGTATATGTTTTGTGAAAATCTTATTTAAGTAAGAATACCCTTAATATTTTGGGAATAAGTTTAAAGGTATTGGTAACCTTTAGGGTTTATATTATATTTTATGTTGAGGTAATAATGGGTTATTACACTTTGGTAATGTTATAGTAATTATATTAATATGGTTTTAGAAAAAGGATAACCTACATATCAGGTGACAACTCACATACCGGGTGACAACTCGTTACATCTAGCAAGTATGTGAGGCTTGAACCCATAAATGAAGGGTGACAAGGGTGATGTGACTACAATTGGCCTACATGATGTTCTAGTTAATATGTCATTGTTTTTACTTAAATGATTTTATGAATAAATATTAATGATGAACCATTGGTGTTACTATTGAGGTTTGTACAACCCATATTAGTTTTGGAAATAGTTAAAGATAGCTAGAAATACTTGGCACTCTTTTATGGATCTTATGATCCATTAAAATTTAATTTTATTTCATTAATCATAAAAAATTAATTTTTTGATATTTATTTATTGGAGTAAGATATGAATTGGATATTGATCAAAGCACAACCAAAGGATGAAATTGTGCTAATTAAATAGAAATTTATCAAGTATGTATATTTCCTTATATTCTTAGATAATAAAAGAATTCCTTAACTTTAGGAAAAGTATCTTGAAAAAAATATCCTATTAAATTCATATCAAATGAATAAAATGGTATTTTTAATCATCACATATTAATGGTTTTTAGGTCATTAACTTTCTATTGATCATTCAATTTCTTGTTATCAATGATCTTTATCACTCTATATAATTATTTATGTTTTTCTTTCATGTCTATATCTTCACTTCCCACATATGTTATCATACTTAGAAACCTATCTATGTTTTATTCCAAATGAACTTTGTATTTAACTTTCTCTCTTATCAATAGGAAGTATTCTTAACCCTTTTACGATGTGGTTTTTTTAACAATGGTATTTACAAATGTCAAACCCTTGATTACTAAGATAAAGTTTGAATTTTGAAGAAGAATTTTATTAAAAGTTGGGAGAATTTAACACCCCTATATTTTAAAATAATAAAATTTAATTGGATAAGAATATGTGTCATGCAACACCTATCTTAAAAAACTATGAAAATGTTTATTTAAATTTAATCTCATTGATAGCTTACGAAACACACAACCCCGAGCCTGAATGAACTGTAATATAGTATACCATTATAACCTAGCTATTAAATTGTATTATATGAATAGTTTTAAATAAATTATAAAAACTATGGTTATCTATTGATTATAAATAATATAATAATCATTTAAAATAAAAATAAATGCTTTCTGAAAAACTGTATTTTTCTAAAAATGGTTTAGTCACGCTTTGTGCACGTAATTTTAAATTAATCTTTAGAAAATGAAGATTTTTTTTAAATTAATTTAATTTTTTAAATAATAATATCAAAATTTTCTTAGGGTGAATTATTTTATTTTTTTGAAAAGTTTCATTTCTCGACGACTAGTGAAAAATACAGATTTTCTATAGAGAACAACCTTTTTGTTTAAATTATTTACAAAGTTAAACTATATTTTAAATCAGATTTAAATTAAAATTAATTCAATTATATTTCAATTTAAATAATTTATATGATTTAAATAAATTTTATATTGAATTTTTATAATTAAAACATTATATACTTATGATAATTTTCTCTTTAGAAAACCACTTTTTCATCGTGTCTGAGGGTATAATTTTAAATTGTATTCTACCACTTCTGTGATTTGAATTTTGAAAAATGGATTAAATATTATTAATCAGTATATTTTTTATTATCTAAGAAGTTCAAATTAATTTTCTAGAATTATGAATATTAAAATTAGTAAAACATAATTATAGCGGTTAAGGTAAAAATTGATTTATCAGGGGGTTAAATTAAGAAGATAAGGGTTAAAAATGACCATAAAACTTATAAAAAACCAAATTTATGGAAATATTTTGACCTTAAAACATATAAGGTTTGATAATGATCCATGTTTTAGGCTTTTCCATGATAAAAATGTTTTTTTAATTGATTCATTTCAAAAATTCCATGTGTGCCCTCTCCCCCACTTATAAAAGACCACCCCCTCTCCTCCCCTATTCACACTTAAAAATATATTTAGTTTGGGAAATAACACCAAAAATTAATTACTTAATCCCCTCACAATATCATATAGCCTTTTTTATCATAAATACAACCTTGGAAGGATTTTGGTTCAAATCTAAAGAATTTTTCTGAAGAAGAGGTAACATTCTAAAATAAGCATTTTTATTTTGTTTCTTCTTCATCCTCATTAAAATATTTTTAAATAATGTTTATATAATAACCTATATATATGAAATATACATAGATGTTATTATGTTAATGTAATGAGCTATATTTGTCTCCCCTTCCATGAAATGGGAAACAAAATTGTTTATCGTTTGTATGGCATCCTACCACCTTGCAAACATATTTAATTTGTTTCCCATCACCACCTTTCAATAATGGATATAAGGATGTATTTAAAAAATTTATATGATATTTTTTATATTATTATACTTATTAAATTTTAATATTAGATATTCCTTTTTATATTCCATTTTTTTTAAAATACGATAATGTTACTCGGGTGTATGGTTGACTACCACCTTGCAAAGTGATGTGATTCGTTTTTTCATTACGATTTACATGGAATGTAATAAGGATAAATTTAATAAATATATGAGATGTATATTAAATTATATTTATTATATAAAATTAATATATCATACATCTCCTTACCCATTCACTCGTTAATGGAATGATAACGTCACTCGTGCGTACATACGGCCTACCGTGTTCAAGAAGTGATGTGATCCATTCTCCATGTTCAAATTTAAATAATGTTTATAAAAATGTATCTAATGAAAAAATGATATTTAAAACATTAATATAATTATTTAGATTATATATCTATATCCTATACCCAAGAACTATAACTTTCATGTCAAAATAAGCATAAGAAAATAAGGTAATTAACACCCAAAAACAATGAAAATAATGAAATATTAATAACTAACGGGTGATAAGATGTTATAATATGATTATATATAATATTATAAATATGAATATGGTTTTTATATAAATTAATATCATTATTAAAACATTTATACAAGATATTAAATCATGTTCAACCAAAATTAAGCATGGGGTAAGGGATTATGTCTCAATTTCCTTTTATTGAGTCATATTTGTATGTTGTGCACCAATTTATTTAATATGGTGCATACACTACCCCTTTTTACATGTAATATAATTAATAATTTATAATTAGTGGTATTTTAATTTTCAATTTTAATTATTTCATCCACATGGATTTGACTTGAAAAATACCAAGTGGTAAGGGATTTTGCCTCAATTTCCTTTCATTGAGGTGTATTTGTATGTTATGTACCAATTTATTTTATATGGTGATATATTATCCATTTTAAATTTGATATAATTAATAATTAATAATTCATGGTACTTTAAATTTTTATTTTAATTATTTCATTCAAGTGAATTTGACTTGAAAATTACCCAGTGGTAAGGGACAGCATCTCAATTTCCCTTCATTGAGGAAAATTCAATTATTGAGCACCTAATTTATTTTATATGGTATACTTATTTCCAATTTTACATGTAATATCATGAATAATTCATATTTAATTGTATTTTAAGTTTTAATTTAAATTATTTCATCTAAGTGGATTTGACCTGAAAGTTACCAAGTGGTAAAGAATTTCAAAACTTGATTTATTTTCATTGGGTTATATTACTTCTTAATTTACCTTTGATATTCAAATATTTTGTGCATAATTACTTTTTTTTTAATTATTTTTTATTTAAAATTTTTATATATGTATTTACATTTGATACATATAATTTATTCATTGATTAATTCTCACTTCAATGTTGTGGTTATTGTAAGATATTTTGTCTCAACTTCCATTTCATTGAGACATATTTGTTAATATGCACCTATTCACTTACATGTGGTGTATATACTACCCATTGATGTATTTAACATGAATTAATATTTATTAATTATGGTTAATGTTTTAATTCAATTTTATCCATATTATTTTTATCATGGATATGAATATTTCCTAAACTATATACCATTATTACATAAAGTGTTTACCTTGAAAGTTATTTAATTAACTGGGGAAATATTGATAAATCCATGTCCTTTACTCACTGTGGATATTTATTGATAAGGAATATTATTCATGAATTAAATCAATTATTTGATATATGAGGAAAGATTTGGACATGCAGTGATAGGTGGGGCCCAAAATTATATATCCCCCTAATGCATCGATAGGTCTCATGAGAAAAATTATTTGGACAACTTAAATAGGTTTTTACCTATAGTTTTAAATAGTCTTTTGAAAGGTATTAATGGTACAGGTATCATAATTCCTAAGATCATGAAATCCAATAATTAATAATCTATTTCATTGAGAATTTAGTTATTTTTATTATCCATGAGATTTCCACAATGATATTATCTCTAGATGCATTTAATTGTCAGATTATTAATTAAATGGAATGTGTGTTTAGTTATTTAGGTTTCCAAATTGATTATTCCTTATCAATTCATGATATTCAAGTTATTGATTAAATTTCATGTGTGTCTGGTTATTTACCTTTCCATATTTATTATGCCTTATTGATTATCCTTCATTTACTCATGATAGTTTTCACTATACGTAACCCTTACTGTGCATTTGAGTTCACCCTTAATTTGTTTATTTTTTCCAGGATATGAAGAAGAAATATTTTAATGAGTTTTCAAGTATTTAGTTCATTTTCTTTTGTTATGTATTATGTTTTATTTTCTATTCCCAATGTAAAATGGGTATCATGTATGTATCTGGTTCTCCAAAACTGTTAAAATGATCAGTCCTTCATGATTTGACCCTATTGTATCTATGACAATTCAATAAACTAAGCACTATCTTTGGGTTTCTATATTCAATATTATTATAAAATTATTCAAAATTTTATTTAATTATAAAAAAGAAGATGATAAATCATTATTTTTTGAATGAACGCCACATCATTCAAGGTTCGTTAAATAGTTATAGGAGGAATGAGATGAGTTAAGGGATACAGTACATCATGTGATGTTTATTATTGTCAGCAGTGAGTGGTGAACTTTTAGTAGTAGGTATGATACATTTATGAGTCTATTCATGTTTTTTTGGGATATTTTAAGAGGTTTAACATAATGGGTCTTAAGTAAATTTATAGAAAGTTAAACCCAACTATTTAATATTGTTTTTATATCTGAATAGTAGGTTGAATAATTTTCATGAATTTGAGAAAGTTTCTCTCCAATATTACCTTCTCTCAAGTTTTTAAAGAGAAAAAATGGATAATGGATTGATCCAAGATCAGGGATTGATCATAATATTCTTATCAATCATACGAACATTGTAAGGATGATGGCACAAAGTATGTATCCTAATTTACGAGAAATCATGATATATAGAGATTATATTACACAAAATTTGTTTGTATGAGGTTTCTTGTAGTTATGACTTGTATTTATCTCCTTAGGGTCGATGATGTGTTGCTATATACCACTATTTATATGTGACTATGACTCACTACTATCAGGATAAGGTCCTATTGGGTCACACATAAAGTGTATCTACAAGTTCCTCTAGTTCAGATGAATTTAACTTTAGTATGAAGTGGAACCCACATCTGAGGTTCGATGAAGGTCTGATTATGGACGATCATAAGTAAAATAATTCAATTATATTATTTATTTTTATAATAATGATAATTAAATTTTTTTCTCATGGTATTGATGAATTATTTATGTTAAAATAATTGAATACAAGAAAATTGTTTCTTTAACGAATATTATTTAGTCAAGGTTCATTAAAGAAATATGGGAGGGATGAGTAGTGTTAATGACTCATGCTTAATCACATAACATTTTTTTTATGTTACAAAAATGTGATTAAAATTCATGGTGGTAATGAAAAGTTTAAGAAATTCATTTAATTCATTTTTTTGGTTAAATATTAAATATTTTGTTTCCTAAAGGGATTAAGTGAAAATTTAGAAAATAATACCTAATATATAAATGGCTTTAAACCATTTTGAGATGTAGACTATTCATAGATAAAATTTTCAACCCCCTTAATCCTATAGATCTCTATCAAAGTTTAGAGGGAGAAATCAAAGGAATAATAATCTTCATACAATTCTGTATCAAAAATCAATCACTCGTTCTTTGTGTGATTTAAGGGGCATTATTAAGTGCTTGAATTTCCCATGCTAGCACCTAATAATTAAAGAAATATGTTCTAGGGGTTGTGGTGAATATATGGAAGATCTATAGGGAATATTTTTTGGTTACTTCAAGTAAGGAAACACTAAAAATGATCATATTACATCAACATTTGATAAATGAATGAGATATGGTTTTTATTGTTTTATTCATACTTAAATTTAGTTCCATGTGATCTATGGGAGAATTTGGGAACAAGTATATCACATTTTATCATTTAACTCAAATATTGGGGAATTTTTTTTAAATTACCTATCATTCATACTTCCTTTATGCCCAAGTTCTTATAAATTAGAAAGAGTGGAGATGATAAGGTAATTGAAAAATATGATGAAGAACAAATATAATTTTATTAATTCACTCCTTCTCAAAATGGGATCCTTTGGAATAAAGGATTTAGGATTTCTTCTTGGGAACAGAAGTAACCCAATATATGGTAAGAATTTAGGATATTAAAAATGGATAGGCATTCAAGATATAAACAAATAGTTTGAGTGGTTTGGAAGTGATGGTGGTAAGGTCCTTTTATATATGTCTTTGGGTGGTATTTTTAGAATTTTCCATTAATTAATTACAAATAAAGGTCATTTTAAGTGTAAATTGTCCCCATAAGTCTAAAAACCCAAGGAGGATTGATATTACCTCCTTTATCCACTTTTATTTTTATTTTTATAAGTTTAATACATCAATTTAAACATATACAATATTTTATAGCTTTACGATTTATCGATGTCATGATAAATTCAAAATGATAACTTATTTTTATGCCTAAAAATGAAATTGAATCTATTACTTAATTTTAAATTTTTTATTACAAATTTGGACTCCATTTAATCTAATTAAATTTCTAAATATAATAAATTTATCTTTAAAAAGAAAATATAAAATATATAAGAAAGTTTTTTATATTGAAAAGTGAATTTTTAAATGTTAAGTGTTCTTAATATTATTACATATCAATTAATAATTTAATAATTTTTAATCTATTTTTTAAACATTTAAACATTATATTATATTCATAATTTAAAAGTGATCAATTCAATTTATTAAGGTAAAAAAACACAACACTTAAAAAATAGTTCTTTGAAATATATCACTTTTTAACATTAAATGATTTCATTGATATTTATAACCAATTAATAATCATTGCATGAATTTTAATTAATTATTTTATATATAAATAATACATTTTATTAAATTTATTACTCCAAATAAGATAAATTTAAATTTTAAATGAAAATGTATAATATATAATAAAATTATATTTTAAAATGAATCCTATTTCATTGGTCGTGAATAATTAAATTAGTATTCCTTTATTATTTCATGGGTTTTATTTATTTAATTTACTAATCATTCATTTTTATAAAACCATTTTATTGAAATAATTCTATAAAAGTAAAAAGTTTGAAAAAATGAATATTTTATAAAAACAATTTCTTTGGAATAAATGTAATTTCAAAAATAGATTAGTATATTTTTATTATATTCCAAAATCATAAATTATTTATAATGATAATTTATATTTTTTAAAATATTAATAATATTTATGTATATTGACTACATACCAGTAATTCCAAATTGGTAACATATTTACCGATATTGCATCTAGTGACTATATTCCCTTTAATAACGGTCATATAATGAAAATATTACCCAAATTACATCCTATAAATTAATTAAATCATAAATTCTAAAATATCAATTCTCATTCTTATAGTTTTCATCTTTTGATTTTATAATATTATTTATCCTTTCATGTTTTTTCAACATTATAGGTTTTATTATACTAATGATGATCCTCAAGGTTGAAGATAGTCCATGGGATATCCTATTTGTAGAAATATTTTTTCTTTCTTTTTTATTATTTTTTTAATTTATGCACTTTTAAGAGATGTAATCATCCATGGTATGTAATACTTATTTTCATCTACCTTTTTTGTAATGTTTCATTATGAATGAATAAAATTTTGTTATCTTGATTCATATCTTGTATTACTTATTTTTACTCTATAAAAAACATATTTAAAAATGATATAAATATAGTTTAAGAATATAAAATGTGTCCTCAAACCTAGGGTGTTACAGGTGTGTTACTCCTCATGTAAATTTGACTACCATTGAAACTTTATACTCTTCCCTGGCATAGATCAGACTTCGTAAATCTTTAAATCATATATTCTACACTAATAATTCATCAATCCATAATTCCATAAATCACATAGAATCATTTTACAAGACTCTTCTTCCTCAGTTGGGTCAATCATTCGGCGGTCAACCGAATCATTATTCTACACCTCTGAAATTTAAACCACACATGAACAACGACTAGCAGATAACTCTATAAATAAGATGAAAAATTATTATATTTGGCAGCATGGAATTCATCTAATATTAATTTAACAATATTCATTTTAATTTCCCCAAAATTTCCCCAATTCAATCAAACAGGTATGATGTAACTACCTTTCCTAGATCTCTACCTTACAGTCAATATTATCTCACATAGGGTGTTTAGTGATCTTAATATCCTTGCATCAGATCATATGGGGCCCTATTATTCTATTTCCTATCCATTTTCACTTACTACATTACATGATAAGTTTTATTAATACTACATCCTTATGAAAACCAAGCAATTTCTAACAAATTACTAACTCCAGTCTTTATCCAAACTCTCGTCCATAGCTTTGATACCACATTTTCAAGAGTAGTATCCACTAGGAATACCTCCTAGGTATAGAGTAAAGAAAAGAGTGACCCATGAGGCCTACCTATAATAAGCCCCGTGTTTTAGACCCTCATTTCTAGTTGAAAACATTAATACTATTGAAGTTGGGCCTTGGAGGCCACTGCCATCTCTTAGAGTTGGTGTCCTGAGAACCAACTGCATGTACTTTGATTACATGAATATACACTTATTATATATTGTTTACTGTTCTGCATGACTATAGTATAATAATGTCTTGGAATATTTATTGCATTAATGAGGTCATGGCAGATCCCCTCTATGATGAGAACCTTGAAATGCTATAACAATATTCTTAAATAAAGTTATATGGTTGTATGAAATACTATGATAGGACACGTAGTATACAAACCGTCATGTGTGAGTACTCATAAGATGACGAGACTCTCTCTCATGGAGTACACACTTGGTAATCTCCAAGATGGGAGATTATGAGAACAAACCCACCAGTAGTAATTCTGCATGTCTTGGTGTCATCAGACATTACTATCTACGAGCGTTTGTAATGGTCCTTTGAATGGAAGATTATCATTAACTCATGTCATGACTCGCGCACTTAAATTTGCTGACAAAAACCATCACAAAGATAGTTGGCGGGAAGTAGGGTATGTTGGGTGTGTCAGGAATGACATATTGTTAATGGATAAGTCGAGGAAGGATTTTTCACTTCCATTTATGGAAGTTTATATCTCGTCCCTTTGATTGAAATAGAACTATCACATGAAATTCCATGGACATGGTGAAACGATGAGTTTATTTCATGTAGTCAAAGAATGACAGATCAAGCATATAGGTTTATGACACTTCCATGAAACCTTCTTGATGATATATTGAGACAAAGGTATTAAATTACATGGTAAGAGTTCGTATGAGCTGACACATCAATGTGGCATCAACTTCCTTCTCTTGGGTGCCTTGACCCGTTACTAGACAGTAATCTTGGACTTTCTACAAGCCCGCCTAATGCCAAAAAGAAAGAGGCCTAGAGGGTCACACACTAAGTGTATTCAAGTATCTCAAGTAGAATAAATATTATTCCCATATGTGGTTTAATAATTATTCAAGGAATCCTAAATCAATTTAATGTTGGAGGAAGAATAAAATGAAAACAAGTACACATCGTGTATTAATTATTATACGCCATGTAGTTTTTATTTTGAAAACAAGTACACTCCATGTATTATTGAATGTACACGCTGTGTAGTTTTCATTTTAGAAAGGAAATGAATAAATGAAAACAAGATATACACGCCGTGTACATTTAATGTACACATCGTGTAGTTTTCAATGAAAAACAAGTACATGTCGTGTAATTATGATTACACGCCGTGTAGTTTTTCCGGTTGGGATTTTAAGGAAATAATGTCATTTTATTAAATGATATTTATTATAATCATTGTGGGCGCATGTCAAGGAATTAATTACTCGACATGGGGTTTTTCAAAAGATTTAATGAAATAAATAAAATTCATAACGCGTTTATTTATTGTCATAACTTCACAACCTCAAATCCGATTATAAATATCCTCACAACCCCAACTCCTTTCCTAAGAGAATTATTGCGCACAAAAATTCTGGAGAATTATCTCAAGACTGAAAGAACTTCATCCTCTAAGAACACTCTCAAGACCGAGAGAGATCCACCTCCATCGGATCAAGGCGATATAAGGCAGACAATGCAAGCAAAGGCTTCTCCACTCTATCACCCAGAGATTCCTTTGGTGACATCTAGAGATACGTGGTGCACGTGTGGATCACCGCTAGAGGAATTATACACTTGGATTCTGCGATGCAATGATGAATCACATTAGAATGTGATCAAGAATATCAATGAAGAAAGAACTGACAAAAAGGTACTTCTTTTCAATTAATTAAATTAATTATAATCAACCTGTAACAATCCACTTTTGTGGTTCTAGGATATTTCTTCTTCTTTGTTTATTTCTGTGAATTGATCCGTGGAGAATGGCATTTATCGTCGTATTGATCCCGGATTGGTCATTGTTAATGACAAATGGCCAAGTGGGAACATCCACCCATGCACTTCTGCTGCGCCCAGAACCTTCAATTGGTATCAGAGGGAGGTTACAATGTTGATTATAGTTATTTGATTTTCTTTGATAATTTAAACATTTATATTTGATTCAATTCAAGATAAATCATTATATAAAACTGAATGAACAAGATCTATTCTTCCTCCTTCATTTCTCGATTCACATCATAGAAATGAACTTTTAATTTTAATTTTGATTAAATTAAAAATGAGGAACTCGTCTGGAGGAGCTGCTCTTTCTATCCGTAAAACACAAGAATACACATCATGTAGTGAAAACTACATGTCGTGAACTTAGGTTCAATGAACCGGTACCGGTCCGCCAAAACACATTGTGTGAATTGAGTATGCCTGAGAATTTATTACACCGTGTTGACCAGAACTAAACGGCGCGTGGAAACTATAATACACAGCGTGTATGTTGGATCTACACATCGTGTAGTCCGATCCGGCTTAGGTGAAACCATGTACAAGTAGAATCTGTGTACCACGTACCCAAGATTGCTAGGATGGTAACCACGTAACAAGGAAGTACATGCTGTGTTAGATTAATCTACACACTGCGTACTCCAAAATTTTCAAAGTATATAAAATATTCCAAAGCCCTCAGCGTGTACTTTGGATAAAGGGTGAAAATAAATACACACCTTGTAAATATAAACTACATGACGTGTACTTTCTAGAAATATAATTTCATTGGGTTTCCTCCAAAGTACAAAGACCTGTACAAGGAATATAGATGAGAAGAATATCAAGGACATTCAGAAAGAAATTTAAGATAAAGAATTGATTAATTATAAGATCATAGTTAATTAATTTCAAGCACGACTTATCTTAAATAATATAACAATTAAAATAATTTGAATTCTAAATTTGCGTAAATTTCATTGCATGCTATGGATGATCATGAGATAGACCAAAGACCCTTTGTATGTGTGTATGTTTTCATTTAAATTTGTTTAATTAAAATTCGTTGGCATGCGAGCCTTCTTCCAATAAAATGTAGGGCCTACGTGCCCATAGTTTCTTTAATGTAAACCCTATGTAATGGAGGATCTCTCAAGCCAGAGGAGACGATTCAAAATCTGAAGCTGAGGTGAAACCAACACAAGAATATAAAAAGGTGGACAGGTGGGAGCTGCAAATCACAAACCATTGGGTTCAAGGTGTTTTTCCCTGGGTCAGGGTTAGCTTATCAAACCATTAGATACGCTAACCAATAGAATATCATGATCATGTCATCTTATTTTATTTCTGTCTGATTGAATGGTTTATTTATTATGCATGTATTGTCACGATGACATAATTAGTTAAATAAACAAGCATGCAAAGATGGAATAAAATAAAAACCAGACTATGCATAAACATTATCGAAACATGATTAATCACTTAATCAAGTATCACTTAATATTAACAAGCATGTGATAATGTGAAAATATGCATAAAGGATTAAAATCCCTCAATACCATATTAAGTCAGACCAAGCCTTTCGTTACTTGATTAAGGGAAAGACTCAATAAAACTATGTGTTTGACCAACCCTTGTTGGGACACTTACTTTTATAAAGGAAGCCCTTATGAAAGGTTTCAGGTTGACTTAACCGTATTACATCAAGATGAGTATACATTTCTATACTTGGTGTAATATTGGAGGCAAGTGTTGAGGAAATCCAAGTCAGGATTTCAGGATTGGGGAATCCACTCAACAAATCAAGGAACTTTAAGCTCATAGTTGGCAAAGACCTGCCAACCTAAATACCTTCAAATAGCTTGACCAACCCTTTTGGGGGTTATGCGAAGGGGAATATGGATCCTTGACACTAGAATGTCAAAGCAACTAGACATTCTGAGTTCAATGGTGAGGGTCCTTGGGACTTGATAAAATAGTGAGAGACTTAATAAAAATTTATTATTTCTCATAAAATCGAATCGAGAAAGTACTGATAAATCTACTCTTTTAATTTGTAGAATCAAAATGAAAAACTCATCAACCAACTTTTCTCTATGATAAATTCTTGATAAAGACAATATCCTCACTGATAGTAACTTTCAGGAATGGTTTAGGCACCTTCAGGTTATCCTATGCCATGAAGGAAAGTTTTACATGTTGGAGTCCTCACTTCCTAATTCTCCTTCCCAAGGGGCAAGTAATGAAGATTTCCTAGTCTATGATCAAAATTTTAATAACACACTTGATTTTCAATGTTTGATGCTGTCATCAATGTCTAGTGAGCTCATGAAGTCTCATGAAGACATGGATGCCTATAGCATGCTCAAGCACCTCTTTGGTATATACCAGGAGAGAGAAAGACAGGAAAGGTTTGAGATCTCCAAGGCTCTATTCTAGAGCAAGCTTGGAGAGGGTGCCCCATCTGGGCCTCATGTAGTCAACCTCATTGTCTACATTGAGATCTTGGAGGTTCTAGGGTTTAAACTCCCCTAAGAATTGGGTACCGATCTCATTCTTGCATCACTTCCCCAGATCTTCTCTAACTTTGTTGTAAATTTCAACATGAACAACATTAGGAAGTCTCTATCTAATCTTCTTATCCTCATTCTCCAAGTGGAAAATGATATGAAGAGTGAAAAGCCTTCTGTAATTATGGTGAATAAAAGGAAAGGTAAGGCAAAGATCTTTAAGACCAAAGCTTCTTCAAGGCCTTCTAAGAAAAGGAAGATCAAAGGGGAGGTAGAAGAACATGAGGCTATTTGTTTCGCATGTGGTAAGAAGGGCCACTGGAAGAAAAACTACACCCAGCCAAGGAAGCAAGGGGAAGCTTCATGTACGTTTGTTATCGAATACAATCTATCTGTTTCTACTAATTGGGTATTAGATACTACTTGTGGTGCTCACATCTGTATCCAAATACAGGAACCAAGTAAATTCAGAAAGATTGACCAAGGTGAGGTGGATCTGTGAGTAGCCAATGGAGCTAGACTCACGGCTGTAGCTGTCAGAGACTACCACCTCAAATTGCCTACTGGGATGGTCTTGGTGTTAAAGGGTTGTTATTATGTGCCTTCAGTTACTAAAAAAATTATTTCATTATCCCGATTAGATACTGATGGATTCATCTTCAGGTTTGGAAATTAATGTTTCTACTTTTATAAAGATAGCATTTGTTTTGGTAGGGCACATTTATATAACAGCCTTTATGTGTTAGAATACCCAAACAAAGTAATGGAAATCGATGGCAATGTAAATTCACATGACTCATACCACACCCAACTTTGGCATCACCGGCTAGGTCATGTCAATGAGAAACATTTGACAAAATTACATCAAGATGGGTATTTAGATTCTTTCAAACTAAAACCACTTGGTGTATGTCATGCATGTCTATAAGGTAAAATGACCAAAGCCCCATTTACTGGGGAAATTGAAAGAGATAAAGAGCTTATATAATTAGTTTACATAGATTTGTGTGGACCATTTCCAGTTGAAGAAAGGGATGGGTTCTTGTACTTCATAACTTTTACTGGTGATATTAGTAGATATGGATATATTTACTTAATGAGGTATAAGTCAGATTCTTTTGATTGGTTCAAAGAATACAAGAATGAAGTTGAGAACCATCTTGGTAAGAAGATTAAGATACTTCACTCAGATAGAGGAGGAGAATATCTTAATCAGGACTTCATTGATTTCTTACAGAAGTTTGGGATTCTATCTCAACTCACTCCTCCTTACACGCCTTAGTGGAATGGTGTAAGTGAAAGGAGGAACCAAACCCTGTTGAACATGGTGAGATCAATGATGAGTCATGTGAGTCTTCCTTTATCCTTTTGGGGATATTCATTACAAACAACAGCACACATACTAAACCAAGTACCAACTAAATCGATAAATGGTATTCCATATGAGTTATGGAGTGGAATCAAATCCATGTTATCAAATTTACATGTGTGGGGTTGCGAAGCATTTGTTAAGGCCTCTTCAGGTAACAAACTTGCACCCCGAGGCACAAAGTGTACCTTTATAGGATATCCCAAGGAAACAAGGGGATATTACCTATACAACCCCTCAGATAAATAAGTTACAATGGAAATACATGCCATATTCCTTGAGAGGGAGCACATCTCCAAAAGAGATAGTGGGAGCAAGATAGACTTCGATGAAGTCGAGGCTAAAGATACACAGGAGTTAGTACAAGAACAGATTCCACAAAGCCCTGTGGAAGAACAATCTATTCGAGTGACACAAGAACTACATAGGAGCAAGAGAGAGGTGAGAGAACTAGAACGATATTATTTTCTTGTCTCCGAGGATGGTGACTCATTATTGGTTGAAAATGATGATCCTCTTACCAACAAGGAAGCAGTTGAAGGCACAGATGCTGCCAAGTGGAAAGAAACCATGAATTCTGAAATAGATTCCATGTACCAAAACCAAGTCTAGATTTTGGTAGATCCTCCAGTTGATGTAAATATTGTTGGTAATAAATGGTTATTCAAGAAGAAACTGGACATGGAGGGGAAAGTTAGAACCTATAAGGAATGACTGGTTGCAAAAGGTTTTAAACAGCGTCAAGGAATTGTCTATGATGAAACCTTTTCACCAGTGGCGATGCTGAAATCCATCAGAATCCTATTGGCCATTTCCACTTACCATGACTATGAAATTTGGAAAATGGATGTCAAAACAGCATTCCTTAACGGGAAACTCTAGGAATATTTCTACATGACACAACCTGAAGGGTTTGTGACTCCAAAGGATGCCAACAAGGTATGCAAGTTTTAGAAATCCATTTATGGATTAAAGAAAGCATCAAGTTCATGGAACATTAATTTTGATGAAGCTGTAACAGAATTTGGCTTTATTAAGAATTAATGTGAGCCTTGTGTCTATAAAAGATTTAGTGGAAGTGCAGTCGTTTTCCTAATAGTATATGTTGATGACATATTACTAATTGGAAATGAAGTACATGTCTTACAGTCAGTTAAGACGTGGTTGGATAAATACTTCTTTATGAAAGACTTGGGTGAGGCAGCATATATTCTTGGGATCGAGATCCATCATGATATATCCAAGATAATGTTGGGCCTAAGTCAAAGTACATATATTGACAAGATACTGAAAATATTCAGTATGGAATAGTCCAAGCGGGGATTGTTGCCAGTGTCACATGGCATTCAACTTTCCAAGAAAATGTGTCCACAGACACATGAGGAAAGAAAGAAAATGGAAAGGATCCCTTACGCATCCATGATTGGGTTAGTCATGTATGTCATGCTATGTACAAGGCTAGATGTTGCTTACGCATTAAGTGTGGTAGGCAGATATCAAGTTGATCCAGGGGACCACCATTGGATGGCAGTCAAGACTATCCTTAAGTATCTGAGGCGTACTAAGGATATGTTCTTGGTTTATAGAGGAGATGAGGAACTAGTCATCAGAGGACATGTAGATGCTATATTACATACTGATCAAGATGACATGAAGTCATAGAATGGATACGTCTTCAGTTTGAATGGAGGTGTAGTGAGCTGCAAGATCTCAAAGCAAGGTGTGGTCGTAGATTATACAGTAGATTTTGAGTATATCATAGCTTCTGAGGTAGCTAAAGAAATTGTATGTATGAGAAGCTTCGTCCAAGAGTTGGATGTAGTACCTAGCAGTAAAGATCCTATCACACTCTATTGTGATAATACTACAGCGGTGGCACTTGCAAAAGATCCATGGTCACATCAGCAGACAAAGCACATACTTTGGAAGTATCATCTCTTGAGGGATTTTTCTCAGAGAGTTGAAGTCGTAGTGAGTAGTATTTCCATGAAAGACAATATAGTGGACCCTTTGACTAAAGCCTTGACTCAGTAGAAACATGACATCATGTGAGGTCTAGTGGACTAAAAGTCGTAGGCAGTTGGATCTAGTCCAAGTGGGAGTTTTTTAGAGTTGGTGTCCTGAGAACCAACTGCTTTTACTTTGATTACATGAATATACACTTATTATATATTGTTCATTGTTATGCATGACTATAGTATAATAATGTCTTGGAATATTTATTGCATTAATGAGGTCATGGAATATCCCCTCTATGATGAGAACCTTGAAATGCTATAACAAAATTCTTAAATAAAGTTCTAAGGTTGTATGACATACTGTGATAGGATACATAGTATACATACCATCATGTGCTAGTACTCGTAAGAAGACGAGACTCTCTATCATAGAGTATGCACTTGGTAATCTCCAAGATGGGAGATTATGATAACAAACCCGCCAGTAGTAATTCCACATGTATTGGTTTCATCGGACATTACTATTTATGAGCGTGTGTAATGGTCCTTAGACTGGAATATTATCATTAAATCATGTCATGACTCGTGCACTTAGATTTGCTGATGAAAACCGTCATGAAGATAGTTGGCGGGAAGTAGGGTATGTTGGGTGTGTCATGAATGACATGTTATTAATGGATAATTCAGGGAAGGATTTGTCCCTTACATTTATGAAAGTTGATATCTCAGCCCTTTGATTGAAATAGAACTGTCACATGAAATTCCATGGACATGGTGAAATGACTAGTTTATTTCAGGTAGTCAAAGAACGACAGATCAAGCATATAGGTTTATGACACTTCCATAAAACATGCTTGATGAGATATTGAGACAAAGGGATTAAATTACATGTTAAGTGTTTATAGTAGGTGACACTTCAATGTGGAATCAACTTCTTTCTCTTGGGTGCCTTGACCCGTTGCTAGACAATAATCTTGGACTTTAGGCAAGCTCTCCTAATGCCAATGAGAAAGACGCCTAGAGGGTCACAAACTGAGTTTATTCAGGTATCTCAAGTAGAATAAATATTATTCCCATATGTGGTTTAATAATTATTCAACGAAGCCTAAATCATTTTAATGTTGGAGGAAGAATAAAATTAAAACAAGTACAAACTGTGTATTAATGATTACACGCTGTGTAGTTTTTATTTTGAAAACAAGTACACGCGGTGTATTATTGATTGTACATGCCATATGGTTTTCATTTTGGAAAGGAAATGAATAGATGAAAACAAGATATACACACTGTGAACATTGAATATACACGCCATGTATTTTTCAATGAAAAACAAGTACACGCCGTGTAATTATGATTACACGCTGTGTAGTTTTTCCAGTCAGGATTTTGAGGAAATAAGGTCATTTTATTAAAATATATTTATTATAATAATTATGGGAACATGTCACAGAATTAATGACTCAACATGGGGTTTTCTAAAAGAGTTAATGAAATAACTAAAATGTGTAACGCGTTTATTTATTGCCATAACTTCACAACCTCAACCCCAATTATAAATATCCTCACAACCCCAACTCCTTTCCTAAGAGAATCGTTGTGCACAACCATTCTGGAGAATTCTCTCAAGACCAAAAGAACTCCATCCTCCAAGAACACTCTCAAGACCAAGAGAGATCCACCTCCATTGGATCAAGGCAATCTAAGGTGGAAAACACAAGCAAAGGCTTCTCCACACTAGCACCTGGAGATTCATTTGGCGATGTCCAGATATACGTGGTGCATGTGTGGATCACCACTAGAGGAAGTCTACACTTGGATTCTGCGACGCAATGACGAATCACATCAAAAAATGATCAAGAATATCAACGAAGAAACAATTGACAAAAAGGTACTTCTTGTCAATTAATTGAAATAATTATAATCAACCTGTAACGATCCACTTTGTGGTTCCAGGACCTTTATTCTTCTTTGTCTATTTCTATGAATTGATTCATGGAGACTGGCATTTATTGTCGTATTGATCCCGAGTTGTTCATTTCTAATGACAAAAAGCCAAGTGGGCACATCCACCCACACGCTTCCGCTGTGCTTGGAACCTTCACCATCTTTACTGTAGGCCTAGGAGGGTTTCCTTGTGGGGATATGTCATGATAGTCTCTGATAAAAATATATATTCTAGAAAAAGTCCAAACCAAAGGGTTCCATCAAATGAAAACAAAATCCTATTTTTTGTATCAATAGATGGACCTAATAGAAATCATAATTCTATAAAATCATATAGCAACAAAAAACAATAAAAATAACTCTCAATCAACACACACTTCCTTTGTTAGCCTCCCCAAACTTAGTCAAATCAATTGGAAAATTGGAGGTCCAAAACCAAAACTCAAAAAATTAAACTATCATATAACCAAAGATATCAACAACATTAATATATCAAGGAATAATCAAAAAATAATAACTTTGAAAAGCCTTTAATAAACTATGTGCCCCCTGTAATAGAGGAAAACAATATAGAAAACTTGTTGATGATGAAATTCATAAATAACAAAAACTAAATTTTTCATGAGTACCTCCCACCAAAGGTACCCCTCCTAGGATAATAATAAAGGAAGATAGATAATGACCCCCAAGTCTCACCTCCAGTAGGGACTAGGTTGGAAACTAGTACTGATGGTATAAAGAATGTCACATATATAGGAGGAATTGCCCTTAATAGGAAAGAAGGATCATGAGATAGGACATCAACCACCAAACAAATCAATGACATAAAAAAATCAAAACCCTTAAATACCCCAAAATTCATGTAATGTCACATGAATACAAATATAAGTCTCCAAGTAAATTACCCAAAAGACAATCCAATAGTAGAAAATCAGTAGATCTAAGTTTCATGCTATAAATTTCCAACTTGGTCTGAAAATCCCTCTTAATAACTAGAAAATATATATATCGGGGTGAGTATATCATGTATACTTAGTAATATCATTCCAAAGGACTCTTTAAAAAATATGATTAGAGCATACTAATGCCCTAGTGAACAAATAGAAGAATCAATAAGAACCTACCAGGTCATCTAGTTTCCAACCTCTCTATATCTCACTCACCAAATAACACATCCAAGTACAATAATATAAGTAGAATCATATCGAAAAAAGGTACCATGCACCACTTCCCAACTGATTTTCCACTCTCATTCCCCAAAATTTCACGTCCTGGTACTCCCATCACTCCCATATCCACTAACTTCATATCACCACATGACTTATCATAATGGAAAATCCCTGGCACTCAACCCAAGTCAAACATTGCATCACAACATCATTTTAATCATACAAAATGCCACAACCATCAAATCCTTATCATTACATAACCACTTCCATAAATAATGATATTGGGATACCATGAAAATGAAGTACATAAACCTTTTACCCTCCTCCTACTATGCACAGACCCCACTATAAACCATATCATCCTCTTACAAATCATTACCTCTGGTGCACTATATTCTCAATCCATCATATCCTATGTGTAATAAACTCACCTAAAAGATAGATCACAGAAGAGGGGGTATACAACCATCAATCATTACTAACTTTAATGTTTGGGTAAAACACCTAGAACCCATAAACTTTGGGTGGAGGTTTAACATATGACTTATGTGGGGTTTCTGAGAAAATCACAAGGAAAATACAATTTATAATAGTTATATATAATCCCAACCTATGGGTAAACACAGAAAAAACCACCTAGCTACCAAAACTTATATATCAGTACTATTTCACATTAATATTATTGTTGTAACAATAATCACACATCCAGACCCACTCACTAAGCACACTACCATACATCGGTTTCATAGTTACCATTTACCCACATTATTTACCAACTAGATTAATTTACTGACTTTCCATATTTAATGAAAAATAATTTTATAGTTAAGTACTAAATTTATTTCCATTCATTCCAATTGAAATTAATCATCATTATCCTATTTACTATTCATTATTCATTTATTTCCATCCCTTGACCATTTAATACAACCCAAGTTCATTTACCAAAATTTACCATTTTGAGCATTCCATGACTTCTAGTAAACTACCAAGCCAAAACACAATGTCATAAACTCCCCATGATTCAACCCCATGTTTTTGTACCACATATCATTACCACATCCCAAAAAGTTTAAAATTAATAAGAAACCACATATCACGACCACTTCACATCATCCCACATCATTTCTCAATCCAAAAAAACATGGATTTACCACCCAACACATTTCATGTTGAACCTAGTCACCATCATCACTATAAAAGTCCCAAAAGATCGACACACATAGCACAAAATAATTCAGTAAGCACATCAACACATATCATCATATTATAACTTTTATATCTACCATGATGTTAGTTCCATGGAATTCATAACATTACATATTCTTTATCATGGGTGTTTTCACATAATTTTGTATTACCACAAAAAATTGGTTCATTAGCCACATGTAAGTTATTTAGCCTCTTATGTGTAACGTCCCAGTTTTAGAAGCCGCTCAGAGATGCCCCATACCCGGTTGGTCACAAGTCCTCAAGCACATTTCCCCAAATTCCAGAGGCTGCCGACTAGCAGTGAGGGCCATGGGTGTGATAGTGGGGAAATTATGCCCTCATTGGCAGAGTAACACATCGGAAGTAAAACACAAAGCAATAGTGGAACTAGTAATATTACCATACAAAAAGGAACAACGGAAGACTGAAAAAATAAATATCTAGAGCACATATATAATGATGCATGATACATATGTCTAAGAAAATAGCCAAACAATACACAATACTGAAATACATTACTAAACCAAAGTACAAGAAAAATAGTAACAACTCCATAACATCGCAAGCCAAAGCTTGGTCCCATGCTCTCCTGCTCCAAAGTAGTCAAGTTCCTGAAGTAGAAGGGTGCTTTCCCTTATCTATAACTGCAAAAATATAACCTGTTTGGGCCCAAAAGCATGACCCAAATAGGGAGTGAGACTAAATCCCAGTAGGCAACCACCAAGAGATATGTTCTTAACAGTCGGTTAATATATATGGCAGGTAATAAACAAAAGAAGCAGTAAACAAGGAAGTACTCAACAGTAACCAAATCCATAGTTTCAAAGCATTCAGTTCCACGTAGCAAGTAAACAGATAATCACAAATAGGTAACCCTCTAAGATGTACTCATGGCCTAATCCTCTATGGTCCTACCTAACAAACACAAACAACCCTCTGGGAAGTACACATAGTCTAACCCCTCTGGTTCATCTTTAGTATAGAATCTCTGGGGAAGCACCCACCGTCAATTCCCCCAATAGTCTCGTATTGGTAACTAAAAGGTGCTTTGGGGAATCACTTACATCACATTCCCCATGTGGCCCATATAGAGGAACTACAGACACTCTAAGGAAGAACTTATGTCAATTCCTCCTATGGTCTCACATCGTAAAAGTAAAAACAGACACTCTGGAGAAGCCCTTACATCCATTCTCCCTATGGTCTACTACAACAGGTTCTCATGGCCCTGTGTAAGTCAAATGATCACAACAATGAAATACGTCCAAAGTAAACCTCAATAACTACTTGGATAACAGTCTACAGCATAACAGCATGTTAGATAAAAAAACACTCCATCCTACAGTACTAGGCATGGTGAAAAACAAGGCGGCCTAACAGGCTAAGCAGAACCAAACGGTCATAAACAAACATGCATGGGAAAACACTTCCAAAGCAAATAAATTTACCATATTCTCATTAAATTGACCTCTACTCAAGCATAAAATCATATCAGGAAATTAACAAGTCTAAAACCGTAAACACGCAATACCCCAATCAAGGGTATTCGGAAATTTTGCACATATAACTCAAAGAATTTCAACAGAAAGGAACAAACCACTTACCTCAGCATTATAGGATCATTATACATGAACCTCAAGCCTTTAATATCCCAAGAACACTATATATCCAAAAAAATGCTAAAAATTCTCAACTGAAGATAACTTGAGAAAGAAGAGAAATCAAGAAGAAGCTCTAAGAGAAGAAAGAGCTTACCGAGGTGATCCCAACGCAATCAATGATAGTTGAATTATAGAATGGATGCTTGGTCAGGGGCTTAGAGAAGTTATGTGGTCGTACGATATCTCTTGGTCGAACCAGACCTAGAAGGAGAAGGTTTTGTCCATCAAACATGACCTAGGTATATTTAATGAAAAAGAAAGAAAGTACATGGTGTGTACTTTTGAAGTAAACAGTGTGTACTTTCCTTTATCATACCCCGCATTAGGTGGTCTTTAGGACATCACACATTTCTGTGTGCATGGCCGTGACATTGCCAGCACCGGGCTACCTGTGGTAACCGAGTACACGGCGTGTAATTTTAAAGTAAATGGCGTGTACTTAAGAAATTTCCAGAAAAAAATCTCTTTTTCTCAAAAAATACCAGAAAATAAAAACATACCTAAAAAGAGGATCTTGGTTCTTACAAACTTCCCCCCTTAAAGAAATGTTTTCCTGAATTTCCCTAGAAAGGCGAAGTAGAAGAAGAATCCTCAAACAACTCTGACCACTACGATCATACATCGGTCTCCCTCTCCAAAGTCTCATCATGTACTCGCCTGTGTTGTCATATCACTCATACCAGAGGAACAGACCATCCACAGAGAACCTTCACACTTCAATCAACAATCCAAATAGGATTCTCCTCAAATGAGGAATCCACCTCTAAATTAACCTCTTTAGGTTAAAGAACATGAGACGGGTCTGAGAAGTATCGTCGAAGTTGAGAAACGTTGAAGACTTCGTGCATATCCTAGTACCTCTAAGGTAACTGCAACCGATAGGCAACCAGCCTGACTCTCTCCAAAACCTCAAACAGCCTGACGTACCTCAGATAAATCTTACCTTGTATTCTAATTATCTTATGCCCCAACCTTGGTGTGACATACAGAAAAACCTAATCCCTGACCTCGAACTCTAGAGGTCATCTCCACTAATCAGCATAAGACTTCTGTCGAGACTGGCCAGTAGTCGTCCTCTTCCGAATCAACTCTATATGCTCTGTGGTCTCCTGGACAAGACGAGGTCCCAACATAGCTACCTCTCCTGCCTCCAGCCAAAATAAGGGTGATCGGTATGGCCTACCATACAAAACCTCATAAGGTTCCATCTAAATAGTTGATTGAAAACTGTTATTGTAGGAAAAATCCACAAGAGTTATGTGTTTCCCCCAAGAACCTCCAAAATCAAGTATGAATGCTCACAGCATATCCTCAAGCACCTAAATCATATGCTCAGATTGGCCGTCTGTCTGAGGGTGGTAAGTTGTACTCCAAATTACATGTGTACCCAAAGCTTTCTGAAGTCCCTTCCAGACCCAAGAAGTAAAACATGCATCCCTATCTAAAACAATGGAGTGTATAACTCCATGTAAAGGTACAATCTCATGGATGTACAACCATCCCAGCTCAACAACATTGAAGGTCTCATTGATTTTCAAGAAGTGATAAACCTTCGTGAGTCTATAAATGATAACCCATACAGCATCATTCCCTCTAGGCGACCTCGGTAAACCTATCACGAAATCCATCGCGACATCATTCCACTTCCACTTGGGAATGGGTAACTACTGCAAAAGCCCTACTAGTCGCTAATGCTCCGCCTTCACCTACTAACAGGTGTAACACCTCATGACGAACCCAACAACATCTTTCTTCACACATGGCCACCAATACTAACGATGTAGATCACGATATATCTTGGTGACACCAGGATGAACTACCCAAACTGAGGAATGAAATTATTACATCAACTCCACGCATATGTCTGCTGACACCCATACGCACCCCGATAAATGCAAGATATCATCCTCGCCTATAGTCCATCCAAGAATAGGGTCCCCTCCTAACACTCTCTCCCATAAGACTAGTCCTTTAGAATCTTATAGTCACCTCATTCGCACTCAGTCAATAAGAGCAGAGGTAACAGCTACAGAAGAAAGAAATGTATGCCCCTGTATGTTGTGAACCTCCACATGCATCTCAGATAATAGATCCATAAGCTACCACTCACTGTTGGCCTCCTGAACTACCTATATATAAGTCCTCCTTCTCAACACATCATCCATAGCATTGTCTTTCCTTGGAATATAGGCAAGCTCAAAGTCAAAGGACTGAAGGTACTTCTGTCTCAAATTCAGATCACGCTAAGTGAAGATATACTTGAGACTCTTGTGGTCAGTGAAAAAAAAAATGCTCTCCCAATAGGTAGTGTCTCCAACAGCGTAAAGAATGAACAACTACAGCTATCTCAAGATCGTGCGTTAGGTAGTTCCTCTCATGTGGCCTCAACTGCCGAGACCCGTACGCAATGACTCCTTCTCCTTGCATAAGAACTACTCCCAGACCAATACCAAAAGCATCATAATAAATAATGTATTTCTTTCCCGGCTCTAGAAATACTAGTATCGGTACTGATTTCAACCTCCCTTTCAGCTGCTAAAAGGCTGACTCGCAAGAATCTGACCACAAGTACTTTGCACCCTTCTTAGTCAGGCCTGTCAGTGGTGCTACTAAGCATGAAAAGTCTTGTATGAGATGTCTATAGTATCAATATAGCCTTATAAAACTCTGCACCTTAAAGACGTTCTTCATTTTCTCCTAGGAAACTACAGCTCTCACTTTTTCTGGGTCTACTGATACACCTATCTCTAATATAACATAACCCAAGAAGTGAATCTGGTCTATCCAAAAGTAGCATTTTGAGATCTTTTTATATAACTGATGCTCTCTTAGTGTACTCAAAATGATCTCGATATGGGTGTCATGGTTGTGTTGAGTGTGAGAGTACACCAATATATCATCCACAAAGACCACCATGAATGAATCCAAGTATGGATGGAAAACTCATTTCATCAGTGCCATGAAAACTGCAAGTGCGTTCATGAGACCAAACGGCATAACCATATACTCATATAGACCATACCTTCTCCAAAAGGATGTAAGTGGTATATCATATGGTCTAACATTCAATTGATGATAACCAGATCTCAAGTTAGTATTTGAGAGCACCTTGGCTCCTCGAAGCTAATCAAAGAGATCGTCAATCCTTGACAAAGGATATCGGTTCTTGACCATCAACTGTTTCAGCTTCTGATAATCCACACAAAGTCTAAGGGTACCATCTGCCTTCTTCACAAATAGGATAGGAGAACCCCAAGGAGATGTAATGGGTCAAATGAAACCCTTTTCTTGCAACTCCTCCAACTGCTTCTTGAGCTCCTATAACTCTGGTGTAGCCATCCTATAAGGAGTAATGGACACTGGTGCCACTCCTGACATGAGCTCAATAGAAAAGTCTACCTATCTCTCTGGAGGTAAACCTGAAAATTCCTTTGGAAATATGTCCCTGAAATGATCCACCACTAGAGGAAAGTCTAACTATGAAGTCCCTTGGTCATCCAGATATAGACTAGAAATCTGGGCTATAACTCCTCCCAACCCTTGATACTTGGGTCCCGCTCTACTCGCCTGGACATCTCATTATCCCTTATTAAGAAACGATCTTCCCTCTGGTGATGTGAAACTCACCCTATGATGATAACAGTTGAAAATAGTCTGGAAGGGAACTAACCAATCCATTCTGAGAATGAAATCATAGCCAGTTATCTCTAGGACATAGAGATCCTAAAAGAAGTGACACCCACCAATCTCAAGAGGGAACTCCTCACACTGACATACATTAGCCATTCTTGTCCCTAACAGTGTGCTTAGCATCACGATATTAGTATAAGAAAAAATATATATCCCAAGGCTCTCCACAACATAAATAGATATAAAGTTATGGGAATCCCCTGTATCGAAAAGAGCAGAAGCTAAAATTGAGGCAACTAGGATCGTACCTCTAATTGTAGAGGGTCTAGGATCCTACTTCTATTAGATCTGCTCCACCACAAAATTCTGACCTGCACTACATCCCCGTGACCCTACCTAACCACTCTGAGCTGATCCACCTTGTTGTTGTTGAAAGCCTAGCGACTGTCTACCATGGCCATGACCTCCACCTCGGCCTGAAGAGCCAAAAGAACTCTAGTTCCCAGACTGGTGAGAAATTGGTGGTGCAGCTCCTGAATGAGGAGTCATAGAAGAACCCCTATCACCAACTTTTGATGAGAAAAACTGGCAGAAACACTGAAGATAACCCATTTTTCTGTAAGATCGGCACTCCACTGGGTCTCTTGGGCAATGTGGCACTACTGGAAATACAGGCTTTCCCAACGGTTCTGAACCATTGGGAAAGCCTGCAGAATCGTTGGTATATCTTATACCAAAGGTTCTAGAAACCGTATGGAAGTAAGCCGTTGGGAAAGGTTTTCCCAATGGTTTACACTGAACCTTTGGGATAGGTTAGAAAAAATGAACCTATCCCAAAAGTTGTGCCAAACCGTTGGGATAGTTTTTTCCAATGGTTTGGCTTGAACCGTTGAGAAAACCATCCAGATGACTTCTTTCCCAACGGTTTCTAAACCGTTGGAAAATGATTTTTACCAACAGTTCATAGATAACCATTGGAAAAAAAACTCTGAACTCTATGCCAACAGTTTGAAACTATTGTCATAGACTATGCTGTGCAAATTGCACAGCAGCCTGCAATTTGCACAGCATCCAATCCATTCCCTCTCCTTCCAAATTCACTCTCATTTCCAACCATTTACAATTATTGTACCTACAATAAACTAACACATACATATACAATTATTGTACCGACAATAACCAACTAACACATACATATAGAGAACAAATTCATACACATTTAACTTATAATGCATCTTGGAACTATACACATCCAGAATTAAATCATAATTCATAACATAATTATAAACATACATAATTCATTTATAATTTAATTTAAAATATAGATGACAATTATATGTGGAATCCGGAATTCAATTCATAATTTGATCGGTTTTTCGTATACCATATGTTTTTACTAGAAATGATGTCCATTTTAAAAAAAATACATACACCTGGAGTGATACAGGCCACACTGTACCTCGTATTGAGGTGAGGTTAACTCTTACACGTTACAAATGACCCATGGATCGTTTTTCTAAAGTATAAACATATTCCAAAAGCGTTTGGTCATTTTTCCGTATGATAGTTGTTGTTTTTACTTAAAATGAAGTGCTTTTTAAATAAAAGAGAGACACTTTGAGTGGTTCTGGCTACACCGCGCCTCGAATTGAGGTAGGGTTAACTCATACACATCACAAATGACCCATGTATCGTTGTGCTAAAATATCAACACAATCAGAATCTGTTTGGTCAGTTTTCCATATGTACTTAAAATGTTGTCTATTTTAAACATAAGAGAGACACTTTGGGTAGTTCCGGCCACACTGCGACTTGGATTGAGTAGCGGTTGATTTTTACACATCACATATGACCCATGTATCGTTGTCCTAAAGTTTCAACAGATTCCGAATGCGTTTGGTCGGTTTTTCATATGCCAGTTGTTCTTTTCACTTATAATCCGGTCCATTTTAAACAAAAGAGACAGAGTTAGAGTGGTACCGACCACAACGCACCTTGGATTCAGATGGGGTTGACTTTTACATGTCTCAAATTACCCATGAATCATTTTCCTAAAGTATTAACACAATTCGAATGTGTTTGGTCAGTTTTCCATATGCCAGTTGATGTTTTCACTTAAAATGATGTCCTTTTGAAAAAAAAGAGACACTTTGAGTGGTGTCGGCCACACCACACCTCATATTGAGGCGGGGTTGATTCTTAAATGTCACATATGACCCATGTATAATTGTGATAAATTATCAATAGAATCTGAATGCGTTTGGTCAGTTTTTCGTATGTCATTTGTTCTTTTCACTTATAATCCTGTCCATTTTAAACAAAAGAGACACAGTTAGAGTGGTATCGGCCACACTGCACCTCGAATTTAGACGGGGTTGACTTTTACACATCTCAAATGACCCATGGATCATTGTCCTAAAGTATCAACACAATCTGAATGCATTTGGTCGGTTTTCCGTATGCTAGTTGATGTTTTCACTTAAAATGACATCCTTTTGAAATAAAAGAGAGACACTTTGAGTGGTTCCGGCCACACAACGCCTTGGATTGAGGCGAGGTTGACTTGTACACATCACAAATGACCCATGGATCATTGTGCTAAAATATCAACACAATCAGAATCCGTTCGGTCGGTTTTCCGTATGTACTTAAAATGTTGTTCATTTTAAACATAAGAGAGACACTTTGGGTGGTTCTGACCACACCGTGACTTGTATTGAGATGCGGTTGACTGATACATGTCACATATGACCCATGGATCATTTTCCTAATGTTTCAACAGATTCTGAATGCTTTTGTTCAGTTTTTCGTATGCCAGTTATTCTTTTCACTTATAATTCTGTCCATTTTAAACAAAAGAGACACAGTTAGAATGGTATCAGCCACACCGCGCCTCAGATTTAGACGAGGTTGACATGTACACATCCCAAATGACCCATGGATCATTTTACTAAAGTATCAACACAATCCGAATGCATTTGGTCAGTTTTCTGTATGCCAGTTGATGTTTTCACTTAAAATGATGTCCTTTTGAAACAAAAGAGGGACACTTTGAGTGGTGTCGGCCACACCGCACCTCAGATTGAGGTGGGGTTGATTATTACACGTCACATATGACCTATGTATCATTGTGCTAAAGTATAAACACAATCAGAATCTATTTGGTCAGTTTTCCGTATGTACTTAAAATGTTGTCCATTTTAAACAAAAGAGAGAGACTTAGAGTGATCCCAGCCACACCGTGCCTCGGATTGAGGTGGGATTGACTCGTACACATCACATATGACCCATGGATCATTTTTCTAATGCATCAACACATTTCGAATGTGTTTGGTCAGTTTTTCGTATGTCAGTTTTGGTTTTCACTTAAAATGATGTCCATTTTAAACAAAAGAGAGACACTATGAATGGTGTCGGCCACACCGTGTAGCGACTCGGGTTTTTGGCCCTGTAAGACTTTGGAATATTTCTACGAATAATTCCAGAGCTAGGCACGAAGACGGTGTGCGATTCCAAGGTTTGGTGTGCCCAGAATTAATTTTATAAAAATATTAAGTATTTTTATACTATACTCGTGGCGGGGGTGTGATATCTCCTAAACGGTAGCTCAGAACGGGAATCTGATGGCACGTTTGCGTCCGGAATGTGCTGTTTACCCTAGGAGGGGTGTAAAATTTGCGGGCGCAGGCCTGCGGTGAGAAACGCCACCAGGGGCATTTCCGTAAATAAGTGGCGAAGTTAGTGTGCGAGCGTCGGCTCGAATAACTTCTGATCGGAGTCTCGGATGGAAAATCTGAGTTCGTCGTTGCATTCAGAACGGCGCGTTTACCCTAGCGGTGACCTTACTTTTGTTCGAATCAGGCGTCGGGTCCGAGGTGGGTTTGGCGCCGGCGGGCGGCTGATATAAATATCAGCACCCCCCCCCCCCTTATTGTTCCTCTCGACGTTCTTTTCCGTTCTTCGCCACCGCTCTGCTGAATTGAGCCAACGAACCGCCCATGAGCTCGGAATTCAACAGCGAACGTTCCAGGAGCATGCAGCGGAAGCTCTGGAGCGCGGATCTAAGGCAGAACGTCGGTGTTTTTCCCGCAAGGTAGGCATTTTACGTTTTGAAAATCCCAGATCCCAAATTTCTACGGTTTTCTCTGTTTTGAACCTGCAGATGGGTAGATCGGGTCCCGGGGTCGCGCAGATGCTTCCGGATCTGCGTTTGGACCCTCGAGGTGCCTCCGGATGACCTCGGAAGGTTCGGCGGCGCGACACCGGCGCGCCGGCCCAACCGCCGGAGCGCGGCGGCGCTAGGCGCCGCGCGGCGGAGAGCCGCCGGCCAGGGCGGGCCGGCGGCGGCGGCCGGTCCGGCCTCTTTTTGTTATACGGGGGTCTTTAAACCCCCGTATCTCGCAATCCGGGAGCCGGATTCGCGCGCCGTTTGCGGCGACGCGACCCTGACGACGAGGCAAACCCTCCGGTGTGGGTTCGAGGGTTTAAAGATTTGGGATCGTGGTCCGGGAGCAAGAAATGTCGAATAAAATAATATTATTTTATTATTTTACGACTTCGGGCCATTGTAACTTCTACCCGGAGCGTCCGATTGACGTGTCGTCAGTGGCGTTTAGACCATGATGGTACGACGGACTTTTTGAGTTGGTTTCCGGGTGTTGACTGAGAACGGGGTGCGGGCCCCACGAGGCTGGGTTGTGGCGTTTGCGGAGAAACGCAGCTTTTGCACCAGGAGTCCGATTTTGGCGGATGATTAGTCGATCCTGTGTGTTTTTCCGAGAGGATCGCAATGGTGTGATCTGTTCAATGTGTTTCGGGATCCAGGCGTGGGCCCTACCTGAGCTGGCTTCGGTGAATAGTACCTTTTTCACCGGGTGTCCGTTTCAGACGAGCGAGTAGTCGATTCCACTTGTTTTTCCGAGGGGATTGCCGTGGTGTGGTCCGATCGATGGGTTTTTGGATCGTTGTGTGGGCCCCACACGAGCTAGCTATAGTGAATAGTGTCTTTTTCACCGGTGCTCCGTTTCGGGTGAGTAAACAGCCTATCCTGCGTGTTTTTCCGCGTGGAACGCGATGGTTGCCTCGGTTTTGGCCTAGGAGGTGCGTAGTGTGGCGTTGTGATGGGTTGCTCGGGTTAGCGATGTTTGGACCAGTAGTGGTTGAGGGTTCTCCCTTGGTTCGTTCCTACGAGGGTTCGTGTGGCATCACAGCCTTCGTATGGGTTTGTGATCCTCTCGATGGGATGTTTTAACTGTTAGAGTTGTGGCATCCCTCTGGTGGGCCCGGAGTGGATCCTCTAGCATCTTTACCCTAGATTGGGTTCTTGGTATCGCTGTGACTACTTATTCATGGGCGGCGATCCCTTATCTAGCAGGTTAACCCCGTAGGGTTTGTGGCATCATCGGTAATATGATCCCCTACGCGGTGGGTCTTGCCCAGTAGGGTTGTGGCATCGTCGGGTATACGATCCCCTAATCAGCATGAAGTTTATAATAGGGTTGCGGTATCGTTGGTTATACGATCCCCTACTCAGCGCTTGGTGTCGGTAGGGTTGTGGTATCGTTGGTTATGCGATCCCCTACTCAGCGCGTGGTTTCGGTAGGGTTGCGGCATCATCGGTTCGATCCCCTACATCGCGATTTATACCAGATAGGGTTCCGGTATCGTCGTGACCATCTTTATATGGACGATGATCCTCTATTTGAGTGTGGATCTTCTTTCGAGCACCAGATCGGGTTGTGGTATCCCCCAGCGGATCCTGGGTGTGGTCCCCTATCTATGAGAACTATGTATGCCAGATCGGGTCATGGTATCCCCCAGTGGACCCTGGGAGTGATCCCCTATCTATGAGCTACGTATACCGGAGTGGGTCTTGGTATCCCCTAGCGGACCCTAGCGGTGAACCCCTATCCATGGAGTTTGGTGGTTCGGTTGTTTCAGGGACGTTTCCTCAGTGATGCTATCCGACGAGCATGATCTCTCGGGTGAGCATCTGAGAGGTTTGTGAGAAACCTGATGGAGTGTATCTCTCAGATGAGTGTCATCTATGATGATAGTGATCGTGTGGTGTACTCTCCTGGTTGTGGACATTTGCTGGTGATGAGGACGGTACCTCTTGTGGCTTTGTGGCGTCAGCTGAGTATATCTGGATTGTTCAAGGTGTATGTATGGGCATACACCTGAGCTGGTCTGACTAGTTGTGTTTAGCCGAGGATGGTCATGAGATGGAGTTTCTCTCTCGTCTGGGTTCCCTCTGGCTGGGATGAGCGGACTGTTTATTTTCAGTTGCTCTATTTGGTTTTGGGTTTTTGGGGTGCCTACTGAGTATGTTTATACTCACCCCTGCATGGGCTTTGCCCGCACATGTTTGTGTCTTGTGCAGACCACAGGCCTTTTGACGGAGTCCCAGGAGGACCTGGAACAGGCAGAGCTGAGTGAGCGAGACTGACCGGGGTGTTTGTCGGTGCGGTGCCAAGGGAGCTTTCCGGCAGTGTTTGTGGCAGCGTTCCCCTTCTTCAGAGCAGGTTAGACGTGCTTTTGTAGTTTACTTTTGGTGGGCCTTGTTTTTCCCTTTGTACTTCTGTTGTACTCTGGTTGTGGGATAGTGTATGCATGCATTTTATTTTCAGTTTTACATATCTCTGCACTGTTTCATGGAGGTGTGTGTGGGTGTGTGTATACAGGTACCTTAGGCTAATGCCTCCCATGTGTGTGATAGCCTACTCGGCGCTGGTCGCCAGCCCCTGGCCTATTGGAGGTGAGCTTGGGGAGTCGTGGCTCGAGCCCCGTTAGGTCGGGTCGTGACAGAGTGGTATCAGAGGAGGTTCCACCTTTGGGATCTCAGAGCGTAGCTGGTCTAGCTGTGTGCTTGGTTCGGGTTGCATAACGGCAGTGTTAGGATGTTTTGAGTTCGGCTTTCAGGCCAGGGACTCCAGTGTTGGTGCGGCGGCCGACGTATCCATACACCAAGACTCTGATAACCTGCCTTTCGAATCGGGACATTCATACATTGGTCGTAGGAACATAACGGTACATGCATCATATAGGACTGGGTTTTTGGGTTTTCCTTTTCCTTCTTGAGTCAGCTCTCCAGATATACTCTTTGACTGTGGTGTGTCTTGAATGTATTTCAGGATGCCTACAAGACGATAGCCAGCGAGGGTTCCGCAGTAGGATTGTGCTGACGACCCGCCCCGTGTAGAGGCTGTGAAGCAGGGCGCAGGTTCTGAGGTTGCACCTCCAGGTGGTCTGCCAGTAGAGCCACCACCTGTCGAGTAGCTGATTGTGCTGGTGGTGCAGGACGAGGTTGCACGCAGGCTGAGTGCGCTGTACGAGTTCCAGAGGCAGTGACCTCTGAGGTTCCGGGGTGATCCAGACCCCCAGGCAGTTGATGACTGGCTTGAGGTAGTCACCCGGCTATTCCGCCTAGTGAGGACACCTCCAGATCAGATGGTGGTCCTATCGGTGAGCCTTCTGCATGTTTCTGTCGGGCGATGGTGGAGTTTGGTGACGCAGTCCCATGACGAGGAGACGCTCACGTGGGCAGAGTTTGAGCGGCTCTTCAGGGAAGAGTTCTATTCGGTGACGCTGAGGTCAGTGCGGATCCAGGAGCTTCTGCAGCTTCGATAGGAGAGCATGATTGTGTCGGAGTACTCAACGAGGTTTACAGACCTGTCGCGCTACTCCCTAGATATGGTTCGAGATCCGTTCTTTAGGGCTCGGACCTCTGAGCAGGGCTTACGCAGGGACATCCAAGCAGGTGTGGTTTCCTTGTGCCTGCCCACCTATGTTGGAGTGTTGGAGCGAGCTTTGGTGGTGGAGAGTTTTCTGGCTGACCAGTTTCCCCCTATTAGTGTTGGGCACGTTAGGGCTGAGACGTCGGCATCTGGTAGCCGATGACAGACTCAGGGGTCAGGACGTGGTCGACGTTACAGGAGGCGACCCCAGGATGGAGGATCTGAGGCTCATGGCTCACAGGGCTCGCAGGCCAGTTTTGGTCAGCCGCAAGAGAGGCAGTGTTATGCTTGAGACGGTCGGGGACATCTTGCTAGAGATTGTCTGACCCGGCGTGCTATTGAGAGGGAGCCGGTCGATGGACCACCTTGGCAGAGGCAGCGTCTCGAGAAAGGAGGTCCGCAGGGCGGCGGACATGGCGGCGGAGCTGGTGCACTAGGAGGCGGTGGTAGGCAGTAGCAGTTGACACCACCCCTACCCCTAGGTGGTCCACGCCAAGCTCAGGGAGCTGGTGGCCGAGGGCGAGGACAGCTGCATTCCCTGGAGGCAGTCGACCCAGAGGCACCGTGGATGGATAGAGGTACGCCTTGTGTCTTTTCTACTTTTTGTAGTAGTTTGATAGACACTATTTAGTGGTACCCTCCCTTTTGTTGCTTGCTCGAGTTTTGTTCAGGGCATTGGTAAGACCCTATGTGGGTATTGTTTGGTGTGCTTCGAATGCGTGAGGAAGAGGGATCCTTCCCCCACCGAGACACGTTCTTGTGATGCGATTAAAACCGTGCGGGCGATTCAGTGCCGCTCAAAGCGGATAGTATTGAGGTGTGGTGGATGATTCCCTCTGACTTATGCATTCAGGCATGGGTGTTTGTTGGTGAGCTCACTGGTGTGTGAGACCCAGTTGAGAGTCCAATCGCTTTCCTTGTGCTTAGGGCTTTTCGGGGATGAAAAGTTCTAAGGTGTGAGGATGTAGCGACTCAGATTTTTGGCCCTATCAGACTTTGGAATATTTCTACGAATAATTCCAGAGCTAGGCGTGAAGACGGCGTGCGATTCCGAGGTCCGTTGTGACCGGAATTAATTTTATAAAAATATAAAGTATTTTTATACTATGCTCGTTGCGGGGGTATGATATCTCCTAAAAGGTAGCTCAGAATGGGAATCTGATGGCACGGTTGTGTCCGAAACGTGTCGTTTACCCTAGGCAGGGTGTAAACTTTGCGGGCATGGGCCTGCGGTGAGAAACGCCACCAGGGGCGTTTCTGTAAATAAGTGGGGAAGTTAGTGTGCGAGCGTCGGCTCGAATAACTTCTGATCAGAGTCTCGGATGGAAAATCTAAGTCCGACGTTGCATTAAGAATGGTGCGTTTACCCTAGGGGTGACCTTACTTTTGTTCGCATCAGGCGTCGGGTCCGAGCCGGGTTTGGCGCCGGCGGGCGGCTGATATAAATATCAGCACCCCCCCCCCCCCCCTTTATCGTTCCTCTCGACGTTCTTCGCCGTTCTTTACCGCTGCTCCGCCGAATCGAGCCAACGAAGCACCCACGAGCTCAGAATTCGACGGCGAACGTTCCAGGAGTGTGGATCTAAGGCAAAACGTCGGCGTTTCGCCCATGAGGTAGGCGTTTTACGTTTTGAAAATCGTGGATCCCAAATTTCTGCGTTTTGCTCTGTTTTGAACCTGTAGATAGGTAGATCGGGTCCCGGGGGGCGCGCAGATGCTTCCGGATCTGTGTTTGGACCCCCTAGGTGCCTCTGGCGGACCTCGGAAGGTTCGCTGGCGCGGCACCGGCGCGGTGGCGCCCGCAGAGGCGGCCGGCTGGCGGCGGCGGCAGGTCCAGGCCGGTCGGACCGGCCGGTCGAGGCCGGTCCGGCCTCTTTTTGTTATACGAGGGTCTTTAAACCCTCGTATCTTGCAATCCGGGAGCCGGATTCGCGCGTCGTTTGCGGCGACATGACCCTAACGACGAGGCGAACCCTCCGGTGTGGGTTTGAGGGTTTAAAGATTCGGGATCGTGGCCTGGGAGCTAGAAATGTCGAATAAAATAATATTATTTTATTATTTTACGACTTCGGGTCGTTGTAACTTCTACCTGGAGCGTCCGATTGACGTGCCGTCAGTGGCGTTGAGACCCTGATGGTACGACGGACTTTTTAGTTGGTTTCCGGGTGTTGGGACTGAGAACGGGGTGCGGGCCCCATGAGGCCGGGTTTTGGCGTTTGCGAAGAAACGCAGCTTTTGCACCAGGAGTCCGATTTTGGCGGATGATTAGTCGATCCTGTGTGTTTTTCCGAGAGGATCACAATGGTGCAATCCGTTCGATGTGTTTCAGGATCCAGACGTGGGCCCCACCCGAGCTTGCTTCAGTGAATAGTACCTTTTCACCGGGTGTCGGTTTCGGACGAGCGAGTAGTCGATTCCGCTTGTTTTTCTGAGGGGATCGTCGTGGTGTGGTCCGCTCGATGGGTTTCAGGATCGTTGTGTGGGTCCCGCTCGAGCTAGCTATAGTGAATAGTGCCTTTTTTACCGGTGCTCCGTTTCGGGTGAGTAAACAGCCTATCCTGCGTGTTTTTTCGCATGGAACGCGATGGTGGCCTTGGTTTTGGCCAAGGAGGTGCGTAGTGTGGCGTTGTGACGGGTTTCTCGGGTTAGCGATGTTTGGACCAGCAGTGGTTGAGGTTTCTCCCTTGATTCGTTCCTACGAAGGTTCATGTGGCATTACAACCTTCGTATGGGTTTGTGATCCTCTCGATGGTATGTTTTAACTGTTAGAGTTGTGGCATCCCTCTGGTGGGCCCGGAGTGGATCCTCTAGCATCTTTACCCTAGATTGGGTTCTTGGTATCGTTGTGACTGCTTATTCATGGGCGGCGATCCCCTATCTAGCAGGTTAACCCCGTAGGGTTTGTGGCATCATCGGGAATATGATCCCCTACGCGGTGGGTCTTGCCCAGTAGGGTTGTGGGATCGTCGGGTATACGATCCCCTACTCAGCATGAAGTTTATAGTAGGGTTGCGGTATCATTGGTTATATGATCCCCTACTCAGCGCTTGGTGTCGGTAGGGTTGCGGTATCGTTGGTTATGCGATCCCCTACTCAGCGCGTGGTTTCGGTAGGGTTGCGGCATCGTCGGTTTGATCCCCTACATCGCGAGTTATACCAGATAGGGTTCCGGTATCGTCGTGACCATCTTTATATGGACGATAATCCTCTATTTGAGTGTGGATCTTCTGTTGAGTGCCAGATCGGGTTGTGGTATCCCCTAGCAGATCCTGGGTGTGATCCCCTATCTGTGAGAACTACGTATGCCAGATCGGGTCATGGTATCGCCCAGCGGACCCTGGGAGTGATCCCCTATCTGTGAGATACATATACCGAAGTGGGTCTTGGTATCCCCTAGAGGACCCTAGCGTCGAACCCCTATCCGTGGAGTTTGGTGGTTCTGTTGTTTCAGGGAGGTTTCCTCAGTGATGTTATCTGACGAGCATGATCTCTCGGGTGAGCATCTGAGAGGTTTGTTAGAAACCTGATGGAGTGTATCTCTCAGATGAGTGTCATCTGCGATGATAGTGATCATGTGGTGTACTCTCCTGGTTGTGGACAGTTGCTGGTGATGAGGACGGTACCTCTTGTGGCTTTGTGGCGTCAGCTGAGTATGTCTGGATTGTTCAAGGTGTATGTATGGGCATACACCTGAGCTGGGCTGACTAGTTGTGTTTAGCCGAGGATGGTCACGAGATGGAGTTTCTCTCTCGTCCGGGTTCCCTCTGGCTAGGATGAGCGGACTGTTTATTTTCAGTTTCTCTCTTTGGTTTTGGGTTTTTGGGGTGCCTACTGAGTATGTTTATACTCACCCCTGCATGGGCTTTGCCCGCACATGTATGTGTCTTGTGCAGACCACTGGCCTTTTGACGGAGTCCCAGGAGGACCTGGAACAGGCGGAGCTGAGTGAGCGAGACTGACCGGGGAGTTTTCCAGTGCGGTGCCGAGGGAGCTTTCTGGCAGTGTTTTTGGCAGCTTTCCCCTTCTTCAGAGCAGGTTAGACGTGATTTTTTAGTTTAATTTTGGTGGGCCTTGTTTTTCTCTTTGTACTTCTTCTATACTCTGGTTGTAGGATAGTGTATGCATGCATTTTATTTTCAGTTTTACATATCTCTGCACTGTTTCATGGAGGTGTGTGTGGGTGTGTGTATACAGGTACCTTAGGCTAATGTCACCCATGTGTGTCATAGCCTACTCGGCACTGGTCGCCAGCCCCTGGCCTATTGGAGGTGAGCTTGGGGAGTCGTGGCTCGAGCCCTGTTGGGTCGGGTCGTGACAGAGTGGTATCAGAGGAGGTTCCACCTTTGGGATCTCAGAGCGTAGCTGGTATAGCTGTGAGCTTGGTTCGGGTTGCATAACGGAAGTGTTAGGATGTTTTGAGTTCGGCTTTCAGGCCAGGGACTCTAGTGTAGGTGCGGCGGCCGATATATCCATACACCAAGACTCTGATAACCTGCCTTTCGACTCGGGACATTCATACACTGGTCGCAGGGACATAACGGTACATGCATCATATAGGACTGGGTTTTTGGGTTTTCCTTGTCCTTCTTGAGTCAGCTCTCCAGATATACTCTTTGACTATGGTGTGTCTTGAATGTATTTCAGGATGCCTCCACGACAACAGCCAGCGAGGGTTCTGCAGCAGGATTGTGCTGATGACCCGCCCTGTGTAGAGGCTGTGGAGCAGGGCGCAGGTTCTGAGGTTGCACCTCCAGGTGGTCTGCCAGTAGAGCCACCACCTGTCGAGCAGCTGATTGTGTCGGCGGTGTAGGACGAGGTTGCGCGTAGGCTGAGTGCGCTGCACGAGTTCCAGAGGCAATGACCTCTGAGGTTCCGGGGTGATCCAGACCCCCAGGCAGGTGATGACTGGCTTGAGGCAGTCACCCGGGTATTCCGCCTAGTGAGGACACCTCCAGATCAGATGGTGGTCCTAGCGGCGAGCCTTCTGCATGGTTCTGTCGGGCGATGGTGGAGTTTGGTGACGTAGTCCCATGACGAGGAGACGCTCACGTGGTCATAGTTTGAGCGGCTCTTCAGGGAAGAGTTTTATTCGGTGACGCTGAGGTCAGTGTGGATCCAGGAGCTTCTGCAGCTTCGACAGGAGAGCATGACTGTGTTGGAGTACTCAACGAGGTTTACAGACCTGTCGCGCTACTCCCTGGATATGGTTCGAGACCCGTTCTTTAGGGCTCGAACCTTTGAGCAGGGCTTACGCAGGGACATCTGAGCAGGTGTGGTTTCCTTGTGCCTGCCCACCTATGTTGGAGTGTTGGAGCGAGCTTTTGTGGTGGAGAGTTTTCTGGTTGAGTAGTTTCCCCCTGTTAGTGCTGGGCACGTCAGGGCTGAGACTTCGGCTTCTGGTAGCCGACAACAGACTCAGGGTTCAGGATGTGGTCGACGTTATAGGAGGCGACCCCAGGATGGAGGATCTAAGGCTCATGGCTCATAGGGCTCGCAGGCCAGTTTTGGTCAGCCGCAAGAGAGGCGGTGTTATTCTTGCGACGGTCAGGGTCATCTTGTTAGAGATTTTCCGACCCGGCGTGCTGTTGAGAGGGAGTCGGTCGATGGACCGCCTTGGCAGAGGCAGCGTCTCGAGCAAGGAGGTCCGCAGGATGGCAGACGTGGCGGCGGAGCTGGTGCAGGAGGAGGCGGTGGTAGGCAGTACCAGTTGCCACCACCCCCACCCCTAGGTGGTCCACGCCAAGCTCAGGGAGCTGGTGGCCAAGGGCGAGGACAGCTGCATGCCCTGGACGCAGTCGACCCAGAGGCACCACGGATGGATAGAGGTACGCCTTGTGTCTTTTCTACTTTCTGTAGTAGTTTGATAGACACTATTTAGTGGTACCCTCCTTTTTTTTGCTTGCTCGAGTTTTGTTCAGGGCGTTGGTAAGACCCTGTGTGGGTGTTGTTCGGTGTGTTTCAAATGCGTGAGGAAGAGGGATCCTTCCCCCACTGAGACGCGTTTTTGTGACGTGATTAAAACCATGCAGACGATTCAGTGCCGCTCAAAGTGGATAGTATTGAGGTGTGGTGGATGAGTCCCCCTGACTTATGCGTTCAGGCATGGGTGTTTGTTGGTGAGCTCACTGGTGTGTGAGACCCAGTTGAGAGTCCAATCGCTTTCCTTGTGCTTAGGGATTTTCGGGGACGAAAAGTTCTAAGGGAGGAGGATGTAGAAACTTGTATTTTTGGCCCTGTCAGACTTTAGAATATTTCTACGAATAATTCCAGAGCTAGGCGTGAAGACGGCGTGCGATTCCGAGGTCCGTTGTGACCGGAATTCATTTTATAAAAATATAAAGTATTTTTATACTATGCTCGTGGTGGGGGTATGATATCTCCTAAACGGTAGCTCATAATGGGAATTTGATGGCACGGTTGCGTCCGAAACGTGCCGTTTACCCTAGGTGGGGTGTAAACTTTGAGGGCGCGGGCCTGCGGTGAGAAATGCCACCAGGGGCGTTTCCGTAAATAAGTGGGGTAGTTAGTGTGCAAGCGTCGGCTCGAATAACTTCTGATCGGAGTCTCGGATGGAAAATCTGTGTCCTCCGTTGCGTTCAGAACGGTGCGTTTACCCTAGGGGTGACCTTACTTTTGTTCGCATCAGGCGTCGGGTCCGAGGCGGGTTTGGCGCCGGCAGGCGGCTGATATAAATATCAGCACCCCCCCCCCCCCCCTTTATCGTTCCTCTCGACGTTCTTCGTCGTTCTTCACCGCCACTCCGCCGAATCAAGCCAACGAAGCGCCCACGAGCTTGTAATTCGACGGAGAATGTTCCAAGAGCGTGGATCTAAGGCAGAACGTCGGTGTTTCGCCCGCGAGGTAGGCGTTTTAAGTTTTGAAAATCCCGGATCCCAAATTTCTGCGTTTTTCTCTGTTTTGAACCTGCAGATGGGTAGATCGGGTCCCAGGGGGCGCGCAGATGCTTCCGGATCTGCGTTTGGACCCCCGGGGTGCCTCCGGCGGACCTTGGAAGGTTCGCCGACGCGGCACCGGCGCGGCGGCGGCGGCAGAGGCCGGCGGCGGCGGCAGGTCCAGGCCGGCCGGACCGGCCGGTCGAGGCCGGCCGGCCTCTTTTTGTTATACGGGGGTCTTTAAACCCCCGTATCTTGCAATCCGGGAGCCGGATTCGTGCGCCGTTTGCGGCAACGCGACCCTAACGACGAGGCGAATCCTTCGATGTGGGTTTGAGGGTTTAAAGATTCGGGATCGTGGCCTGGGAGCTAGAAATGTCGAATAAAATAATATTATTTTATTATTTTACGACTTCGGGCCGTTGTAACTTCTACCTGGAGCGTCTGATTGACATGCCGTCAGTGGCGTTGAGACCCTGATGGTATGACAGACTTTTGAGTTGGTTTCCGGGTGTTGGGACTAAGAACGGGGTGCGGGCTCCAGAGGCCGGGTTTTGGCGTTTGTGGAGAAACGCAGCTTTTGCACCAGGAGTCTGATTTTGGCGGATTATTAGTCGATCCTGTGTGTTTTTTCGAGGGGATCGCAATGGTGTGATCCGTTTGATGTGTTTCATGATCCAGGCATGGGCCCCACTCGAGCTGGCTTCAGTGAATAGTACCTTTTTCACCGGGTGTCTGTTTCGGACGAGCGAGTAGTCGATTCCGCTTGTTTTTTCAAGGGGATCGCTGTGGTGTGGTCCGCTCGATGGGTTTCAGGATCGTTGTGTGGGCCCCGCACGAGCTAGCTATAGTGAATAGTTCCTTTTTCACCGGTGCTCTGTTTCGGGTGAGTAAACAGCCTATCCTACGTGTTTTTCCGCATGGAACGCGATGGTGGCCACGGTTTTGGCCTAGGAGGTGTGTAGTGTGGCGTTGTGACGGGTTGCTCGGGTTAGCGATGTTTGGACCAGCAGTGGTTGAGGGTTCTCCCTTGGTTCGTTCCTACGAGGGTTCGTGTGGCATCACAACCTTCGTATGGGTTTGTGATCCTCTCGATGGGATGTTTTAACTGTTAGAGTTGTGGCATCCCTCCGGTGGGCCTAGAGTGGATCCTCTATCATCTCTACCCTAGATCGGGTTCTTGGTATCGTTGTGACTGCTTATTCATGGGCGGCGATCCCCTATCTAGGAAATTAACCCCGTAGGGTTTGTGGCATCATCGGGAATATGATCCCCTACGCGGTGGGTCTTGCCCAGTAGGGTTGTGGCATCTTCAGGTATACGATCCCCTACTCAGCATGAAGTTTATAGTTGGGTGGTGGTATCATTGGTTATACGATCCTCTACTCAGTGCTTGGTGTCGGTAGGGTTGCGGTATCGTTGGTTATACGATCCCCTACTCAGCGCGTGGTTTCGGTAGGGTTGCGGCATCGTCGGTTCGATCCCCTACATCGCGAGTTATACCAGATAGGGTTCCGGTATCGTCGTGACCATCTTTATATGGATGATGATCCTCTATCTGAGTGTGGAGCTTCTGTTGAGCGCCAGATTGGGTTATGGTATCCCCCAGTGGATCCTGGGTGTGATCCCCTATCTGTGAGAACTACGTATGCCAGATCGGGTCGTGGTATCCCCTAGCAGACCCTGGGAGTGATCCCCTATCTGTGAGCTATGTATACCGGAGTGGGTCTTGGTATCCCCTAGCAGACCCTAGTGGCGAACCCCTATCTGTGGAGTTTGGTGGTTCTTTTGTTTCAGGGAGGTTTCCTCAGTGATGCTATCCGACGAGCGTGATCTCTCGGGTGAGCGTCTAAGAGGTTTGTGAGAAACCTGATGGAGTGTATCTCTCAGATGAGTGTCATCTGCGATGACAGTGATCGTGTGGTGTACTCTCCTGGTTGTGGACAGTTGCTGGTGACGAGGACGGTACCTCTTGTGTCTTTATGGCATGAGCTGAGTATATCTGGATTGTTCAAGGTGTATGTATGGGCATACACCTGAGCTGGGCTGACTAGTTGTGTTTAGCCGAGGATGGTCACAAGATGGAGTTTCTCTCTCGTCTAGGTTCCCTCTGGTTGGGATGAACGGACTGTTGCTTTTTAGTTACTCTCTTTGGTTTTGGGTTTTTGGGGTGCCTACTGAGTATGTTTATACTCACCCCTACACGGGCTTTGCCCACACATGTTTGTGTCTTGTGCAGACCACAGGCCTTTTGACGGAGTCCCAGGAGGACCCGGAACAGGCGGAGCTGAGTGAGAGAGACTGACCGGGGTGTTTGCCGGTGCGGTGCCGAGGGAGCTTTCCGGCGGTGTTTGTGGCAGCGTTCCCCTTCTTCAGAGCAGGTTGGATGCGCTTTTGTAGTTTACTTTTGGTGGGCCTTGTTTTGCCCTTTGTACTTCTGTTGTACTCTGGTTGTGGGATAGTGTATGCATGCATTTTATTTTCAGTTTTACATATCTCTGCACTATTTTATGGAGGTGTGTGTGGGTGCGTGTGTACAGGTACCTTAGGCTAATGCCTCCCATGTGTGTGATAGCCTACTCGGCGCTAGTCGCCAGCCCCTGGCCTATTGGAGGCGGGCTTGGGGAGTTGCGGCTCGAGCCCCGTTGGGTCGGGTCGTGACACACCGCACCTCAGATTGAGGTGGGGTTGGCTCCTACATGTCACATATGACCCATGGATCTTTGTACTAAAGCATCAACACAATCAGAATCCATTTGGTCATTTTTTAGTATGCTAGTTGTTGTTTTCACTTAAAATAAAGTCCATTTTAAACAAAAGAGAGACACTTTGAGTGGTGTCGGCCACACTGCACCTTAGATTGAGGCGATGTTGACTCTTACACGTCACATATGAACCATATATTGTTCTCCTAAAGTTTCAACAGAAACCGAATGTGTTTGGTCAGTTTTCTGTATGTACTAGAAATTTTGTCCATTTTAAACAAAAGAGAGACACTTAGAGTGATCCTGGCCACACTGCAACTTGGATTGAGCCCGGGTTGGCTCGTACACGTCACATATGACCCATGGATCGTTTTCATAAAGTTTCAATGGAAATCGAATGTGTTTGGTCGGTTTTCTATATGTACTTAAAATGTTGTCCATTTTAAACAAAAGAGAGACACTTAGAGTGATCCCAGCCACACCGTAACTCGAATTGAGACCGGGTTTCCTCTTACACGTCACATATGACCCATGTATTGTTGTGATAAATTATCAACAGAATCCGAATGTGTTTGGTCAGTTTTCTGTATGCCAGTTGTTCTTTTCACTTATAATACTGTCCATTTTAAACAAAAGCGACACAGTTAGAGTGGTACTGGCCACACCGCGCCTCAGATTTAGACAGGGTTGACTCGTACATGTCTCAAATGACCCATGGACCGTTTTCCTAAAGTATCAACACAGTCCGAATGTTTTTGGTCGGTTTTTCGTATGCCAGTTGATGTTTTCACTTAAAATGATGTCCTTTTGAAACAAAAGAGAGACACTTTGAGTGGTGTCAGCCACACCGCGCCTCAAATTGAGGTCGGGTTGATTCTTACACATCACATGTGACCCATGGATCGTTTTTCTAAAGTATTAACACAATCAGAATCTGTTTGGTCAGTTTTTCGTATGTACTTAAAATGTTGTCAATTTTAAACAAAAGAGAGAAACTTATAGTGATCCTGGCCACACCGTGCCTCGGATTGAGCTGGTATTGACTCATACAAGTCACATATGACCCATGGATCAATTTCCTAAACCATCAACACATTTCAAATGCGTTTGGTCAGTTTTTCGTATGTCAGTTGTTGTTTTCACTTAAAATGATGTCCATTTTAAACAAAAGAGAGACACTATGAATGGTGTCACCCACACCGCACCTCTGATTGAGGAAGGGTTGACTCGTACACGTCACATATTACCCATGGATTGTTTTTCTAAAGTATCAACACAATCAAAATCCGTTTGGTCAGTTTTTCGTATGCTAGTTGTTGTTTCCACTTAAAATGAAGTCCATTTTAAATAAAAGAGAGACCCTTTGAGTGGTGTAGGTCACACTGCACCTCAGATTGAGGCGAGGTTGACTTGTACACGTCACATATGACCCATGGATCATTCTCCCAATGTTTCTAAAAAAACTGAATGCATTTGGTCATTTTTCTGTATGTACTTAGAATGTTGTCCATTTTAAACAAAAGAGAGACACTTAGAGTGATATCGACCACACCGTAACTCAGATTAAACCCGGGCTGGCTCATACACGTCACATATGACCCATGAATCATTGTGATAAATTATCAATAGAATCTGAATGCGTTTGGTCTATTTTCCGTATTTCAGTTGTTCTTTTCACTTATAATCCTGTCCATTTTAAACAAAAGAGACACAATTAGAGTGGTACCGGCCACACCGTGCCTTAGATTTAGATGTAGTTGACTCATACATGTCTCAAATGACCCATAGATCATTTTCCTAAAGTATCAACACAATCTGAATGCGTTTGGTCGGTTTTTTGTATGTCAATTGATGTTTTCACTTAAAATGATGTCCTTTTGAAACAAAAGAGAGACACTTTGAGTGGTTCCAGACACACCATACCTCAGATTGAGGCAGGGTTGATTCATACACGTCACATATGACCCATGGATAGTTGTGCTAAAGTATCAACCCAATCAGAATCCGTTTGGTCAGTTTTCTATATATACTTAAAATGTTGTCCATTTTAAACAAAAGAGAGACACTTAGAGTGATCCCAGCCACACTGCAACTTGGATTGAGGCGTGGTTGACTCATACACGTCACATATGACCCATGTATTGATTTCCTAAATCATCAACACATTTAGAATGCATTTGGTCAATTTTTCGTATGTCAGTTGTTGTTTTCACTTAAAATTATGTCCATTTTAAACAAAAGAGAGACACTATGAATAGTGTCAGCCACACTGTGCCTCGGATTGAGGTGGTGTTGACTCGTACACATCCCATATGACCCATTGATCGTTTTTCTAAAGTATCAACACAATCAGAATCTGTTTGGTTGGTTTTTCGTATGCTAGTTGTTGTTTTCACTTAAAATGAAGTCCATTTTAAAGAAAAAGAGAGACACTTTGAGTGGTGTCGGTCACACCGCGCCACGGATTGAGGTGAGGTTGACTCGTACACTTCACATATGACCCATGGATTGTTATCCTAAAGTTTCAATGGAAACTGAATGCATTTGTTCAGTTTTCCGTATGTACTTAAAATATTGTCCATTTTAAACAAAAGAAAGACACTTAGAGTGATCCCGGCCACACCAAAACTCAGATTGAGCCCGGGTTGGCTCGTACACATAACGTATGACCCATGGATCATTTTGATAAATTATCAATAGAATTTGAATGCGTTTGGTCAATTTTCCGTATGCCAGTTGTTCTTTTCACTTATAATCCTATCCATTTTAAACAAAAGAGACACAGTTAGAGTCGTACTAGCCACACTGTGCCTCGGATTTAGATGGGGTTGACTCGTACATGTCTCAAATGACCCATGGATCATTTTCCTAAAGTATCAACACAATTTGAATGTGTTTGGTCAGTTTTCCGTATGCCAGTTGATGTTTTCACTTAAAATGATGTCCTTTTGAAACAAAAGAGAGACACTTTGAGTGGTGCCGGCCACATCGCGCCTCAGATTGAGGTGGGGTTGATTCGTACACGTCACATATGACCCATGTATCATTGTGATAAAGTATCAACACAATCAGAAAAAGATGGACCAGAATATGGGTAGTGGGAATCATCATGAGATATGAAAAAGATGGGACATAAGATGCAAAAGGTGGCGAAAACATGGGAGGCCTAAATATCCCGTGTGTCCCTAACGACACACCGGGATTAGAATGTGGGAAGTATGACATATCAGTGGGAGGGGTAGGGTCTAGTTGGGTATGCAAAGCTGGTCGTCCACCTCTAGTACAAACCCTCCTCGTACCACCGGCCTGAGTACTAGGACCAGTACTAGGCTCCTCGTCAAATAACTATCGACGTATAAGTGGATCCTACAAAAATGTTTGCAAAAAAATTAATCACATGACATTATATATTATTTAAATATATATATTTGAAATAACATACTCACTGTAGGCACTAATGGTGGAACACCCATCTCCACCATTTGACGATTGTTCTAAATCATTTTTTTCCTTCGTCTCTCTTCAATTGGCTTCATTTCTTTCTTTTGAAAACAAATATGTAATTGATTAGAAAAAGGAAACTAATGTGTGACCCAAAAAACTAAATATATGAGGGAATAAGGGGATTCATTGGTAATTTAGCTATCAATTGTTTTAGAAGAGCTTGAATGGATTTAATAAATCATACAAGTTGTAATGTTCACCAAGTTAGAAATATTGTTTGACTAGGTTTGAATACAGTTCAATTCCAAATTAGAAAATGCAATCCAAATAAAATTGCAACCAATAAACATTGAAAATTCACATAATGGTCAAGTCAGATAACACATATTTGTGATAAATACTAAATCAATTTGAATATTACCAACCTTAACAACCCAACTCGAGGTAAACCAAAAGAATTGAGAACATGGATAAATGATTCTATATATTTTCAACCACAACTTCAGGTTCACAATTAACTCTAACAATTGAGCTATTGGAGTCATCAAAAGAAATAAATGGATTGGTTTCAATGGAACTAGGGATAGTTTCAATTCCATCATCACCATCATCAAAAATATTTCATGGAATTACTTCAACTATGACACCAAATTAAGGTTAAAGATGGTCTTTGACATAAAAAACTTGTTTAGCCATTGATGCCAACACATATGGTTCTTCGGTAGCAAGAGTGTGAGTCATATTAATTACTCGAAATCCAAAATCATCAATAAATTTCCCATGTCTCTTCATCGAATCAAACCAATGGCATTTCATCATTGTGACTCGTCCATGAGAGTAATAATCCAATATTATTATTTTCTCAACGACTCCATAGTAACCCACATTTTCAAATCACGGTCTACTATCTGATGCACTGGCATAATAATCTATTGTGGCAGTAACCATAACACCATCATGTTGTGTTCTCATGTTCTTTGCTCCTTCAGTGACAATAAATTTGTACCCATTGATAACAATTGATTTACAGTCACGAACCACGGTATTAAGACCAAAAGTCAAAGCTCTTATTTCCTCAAAGATAGATTCAACAGACAAACTCAATACCTGAAATATAAATGACTATTAAACTTAATTAAATATTAATATAATTATTTTAAAAATTAATATTTTTACCTTCAATTTTAACCAAGCAGAAAACTCTTTGCTATGTGAAGTCTCTCTCCTTCTCAAAGATAAAGAATGATGCTTCCTATTTATCATTGTTTTATGTTCCCTGTAGATAAAAAATATGAATAGTTTAACAGATATATATATAAGATATACATATTCAATTTAGTTACCTAATATAGTCATCGAACAAATCACAGTTGAACAAAATTGTGCGATGTGCCATCTCCCGTTCTTCATGGCTTAATGTCTTCAATGTATATGATCCAGGAATTCCTTCTATTTGAGGAAGTGATAGAAAACTGGGTTCAATTTTCTCATACTATTTTTCTTCATTTCTCATTGGTATGTTCATTCTTGTAGTAAGATCAGACAAATACATTGAGCAGAAATCCATACATTCTTGAGCCAAGTAACCTTTCACGATAGAACCTTCAGGATGATTCCTATTTTAGACATAAGACTGTAATGTGTACATATTTCTTTCAGTTGGATACATCCAACGAAAAGAAACAGGTCCTCCAAGAAGTATTTCAGTGGGAATATGGATATTCAGATGCAGCATGCATGTGAAAAATGATGGAGGAAATATTTTCTCCAACTCACACAAAATTAATGGGGCATCTGTCAACATTTTTTACAATAAATACTTGGAAAACTTCTTAGCACAGAGATCTCTAAACAAGTGGAACAACTGAATAACAGTCACCCTTACATTATTAGACAAAAGATGACGTATTACTATTGGAAGAAACTCATGCAGTAGAACGTGATAATCATGAGTCTTAAAAGATTTTAGCTTCAACTCTCTTATGTTGACCCATTTAGATATGTTTCTTGAATAGCCATCAGGAACTCTAATAGTATCTAATACTTTCAGAAATTGTTTTTTTTCATAGGTGTCATCACATAAGAAGCACATGGAATTTTCCATTTATTTTCACTGATACGCATAGGATGCAATTCTGGTCTGATGCCCCAATCCACCAAGTCACGCCAAGATCGTAAATCATATTTTGCCTTCCCCTTGACATTTATAAGAACCTAAAGCAACATTTCGCATATATTCTTTTAAATATGCATTACGTCTAAGAAATGACATAACAAATTGGTTGACCAATAAGGCAAATCAAAAAAGATACTCCTCTTCCTCCAATTGTAACAGGTTTTAGTGGAAGCATTCTTTCTCTTTCCAGATTTCATTTGACCCTTCCCGAATGAAAAACTGAAATCTTTCAATTCATTAAACACATCAGTTCCAGACATACGCTGAGGTGAATCATCGGTCTCTATGGTATTATCAAATCTTCGACGATTCATTCTATATGGATGATCATTTGGAAAGAATCACCGATGTCCCATAAAACTAAAACTACAATGATGTTTCAGTCTTCTGGATTGTGTATTCTTCATACAAATTGGGCATGATAGTTTTCCCTTCGTGATCCATCCAGACATCATTGCATAAGCCGGAAAATCATTGATCGTCCACATAATCACAGCGTGCATCTGAAATATGTCTTTCGAACATGCATCGTATGTGCGCACACCCACATCCCAAAGAATTTTCAAATCTTTTATTAAAGTTTGCATGTATACATCAATATCAATGTCAGGATCAGAAGGACCAGATATGAGTATACTCATGAAACTGAAAGGTTTTTTCATACACAACCATGGGGGAAGATTATAAATGTGTATAAAAATTGGCCATGTGCTGTGTGAAGTAAGTATATTCCCAAACGGATTAAAACCATCGCATAAAAGACCCAGCCTCACATTACACACGTCAGCTACAAAATCAGGATGTCGAGCATCAAATCTCTTCCATGAAAATCCATCTGTAGGATGAACCAACTCATCATTAGTCTTCTTTCTCTCGGTATCATGCCATCTCATTTTTATTGATACGTCATCAGACATAAAAAGATTCTGGAGACTAGGGATTAATGGAAAGTGCCACATTACTTTCTGTGTAATGCGGGATAGTGTTCCATCATATTTTGATTTCCATCAGGATGTGCCACATTTTATACAATAATTTCATTCAAAGGTTTCCTTCCAGAATGAACTGCAATATTTCGGGCAAGCATGAATTTTGTTTCTTGAAAATCCAAGTTCCTCAACTAACTTCCATGCCATATAGTGTTTTTAGGGAATATCTTCATCATCTGGAAGTAAATCCTTCAATAGGGTAAGAATGTAATTGATTGTTGTATTAGAAATCCCATACATAGTTTTCCCATGAAACAATCAGATTAAAAATTCCAGATTTTTCATTTTATTGCAATATCGATATACTGGATTCATGGAAACATCATTCAATTTTTTCACCCTATCAATATCATCATTTTCACCAGATGCATCAGCTGTCCTGATATCCAAGTCTTCTTGAGTCGAAATCCTTTCTTTTTTATGATGAAGAATAAACGGAAACCGATCATCTAACAAATTATCCATTCCACTCATTTCATTTCGATCATCACCAATTTGATATTTCATTTTCTCCCCATTATGATACCACACAAATTAGTTTTCTTGAAAACCATTTTTGGTTATGTGGTAGCTGACTTCTTCACGGCTCAACCAAGGTCTACTAACACAATTGGAACATGGGTAGTGTATGTGACCACTATCTGAATCATTGTGAAATGAAAAATCTATAAAGATCTCTAAATTATTTTTAAAATTGCTTGAGATCCGATCGGTTTCATACATCCAACTTCTGTCCATTCTGTAAAAATAATTTATATAAGTCATTTTGTCATAAAAAATTCAATAGGATTGAACTTTAATAGAAAATACATTTAAGTAAACGATAAAGGAATAAGTTTCTAATCGATGTAGTGAACTATTAAAATAATGTAAAGAACAAGTACTCATAAATTAAATTAAAATTTATTTATATTCATTTTCATTAGGTCTATAAGAGGAACATGCCTCAGGTCCCATTATGTGTTATCGGCATCCCAAATCATTTACTCATGTTCAATAACTCGTTATTGGAACCTCTATGGCCATACCTTTCATTACCCAATTACTTCCACAAGTCAAGCGCACCCCATGGGTGGATAAATTTTAGGCTTCTACACTAATAGTTTGTTCATGGCTTGTAAAAAGATTTAATTTCATTAAGTATAGACAAAAAAAATTATTTTTAAATTTGAGATTAATAATGAATTATGTCAATGATAACAACATAACTAAATTAAACTTGTGACTTATCTAACATTTTTATGGATGTCTACACATGCCAGCATGGCTAGTAAAAAGCACCCCACCCTCATAAAAGTGAGTATTGGCCAAGAAGGACACATAATATACAACGTACAATGAGAACCATATTTAATTGAACCTAAAGTTATATTAGTACAGTCATCTTAGGGGAAATGGAATATATGATCCTGGTTAATTGATGAATTCAAAAGCTCGTATTCCATATGTTGGACACTATCTAAGGTAAGAAATCATGTGAGGATGGGTTTACATCATTCAATTTCTTATATGCTAGTGAGAATGAATGCTTGAATTAATGACTTGAGTTCACTAATTAAATGAGGGTAGAGGTTGCACACACTGTGCATGGTGGGGGAGTCTCAGCTGATTTAGAAAATAAAATAAATTCCCATCATATGTATCAATAAGAAACATCATCATCAAAAGAAACTCCAAATAAAAAGGACTAAAAATATCAAACACTTTTTATGTTATCCCACCAAAAAATGATCACGAATGTCCCTATACATTTTCATACTTCCAGAATTTATAGAGAGTTTATAGTTATGCGCTTCATCCACTTGCACACCCTCCCCACCCCACTTGGACAACCCATCCCCCCCCCCACCCCACTTGGACAGCCCTACCCCCACCCCACTTTGAAAACCCATCCCCCCCCCCACCCAACCTGGACACCCCTACCCCCCATACCCCACTTGGAAAACCCAGCCCCCCCACCCCACCTGAATAGCCCTACCGTCACCCCACTTAGACACCATGTCAACCGTTATACACACCATGTGAACCCTTATACACACCATGTGAACACTTATACCATATTGTCATTATTAAAACCATTAATAACAACTTATTAAACAACATCACTTGTCAAAGATAATCAAATTGAACATAAATCAATAATAATATTGGATATATCAATTAAAATTAATTCATACTATCTTACATCCTAAATGACCACCCACAACCATGATTAATGACCACAAAGGTCTCCTTTCGGCCAAATCAAAAGTGAAAACAAAAACACATAGTTGTAGAAAACAACTTCATTTGTGTGAAGAATAATAATCCCATGGTCCTCATGATATTTGAACCACACAGTCATGATTTTCAAGATGAACTTGTATCCATGAAACCATATGAGAAACACAATTCAATACATGTGTTTTTATGATTTTCCCAAGCATTTTGAGGAACCCCAAATCAGTGAAAAAGGTCATTGTGTTTTAAAAGGGTGATTGAATAACTCATGTATGATGTTGAAGGCAGAATGATTAATAGTTATATTAGGAAAACTAATATTCACTAATATTGCAAATTTTACATTCTGTGAATTAGTTTCATGAAGAAGGAAGAAGTATTACATGGGAAAATGAGAGGTCCCATCGATAGTTCCCTTTGTAGATATTTTATTCATAAAGAACATTGGATTGTATGGTTAAGTATTTCTTATTTCTTCTATGAAGAATAATTAGGGACCACATACTATTTTTCAAAGTTCAAGAAGATACTCCATATGTTCTATTATGAAAAGGATAAGTGAAAAATGTGTCATTTTATATATATATATAGATTTTGATATAAACATGATACATAATTGTTATGTAATACACATAGTGTACAAAAATTAAGATGAACAAGATCTTCATGTTTGACATGATCTTAATGAAAGGAGTGATTTTCATGAAATACTATGAATAAATATTACAAAAAATTTCTTATGAGTTCATATACATGAAGCTGTAATATTTGAAACATTGAGATTAAAAAAACTATGAATATTTAAAATTAGAGCACAATAAAGAGAAACCATGCCTTTATAAATGTATATGTGTAATGAAAACATTAATTGGACAATGTGTACACTGATGTAGTGATTTGAGTACACAATTCGTGGAGTAGTGAATCATAAAATTTTCCAAAAAACCTATAAATTGGGAATAACAATATCCTTGAGAATATAAGGATATCCTTGAGAAGAGGTGGAAGGATATCCTTGAGAAAAGGTGGAAGGAGTTTAAACTGGCAGTTGATCCGATGGAAGAGGTTCACCTCTGCTTGGGCTTCTTAAGGGATTTTGCGAGTCGGAATATCTTCTGGGAGAGACACACAATGCTTCTAGAATCGTGGGGATGGGGCTTCCTGGATTAAGAAAATTTGGGGCATATTTTTCCCAATGGTTTTTAAAAACCGTTGGTAAAACTCCATCTTTCCCAACAGTTTGATGAAACCGTTGGGAAAACTCATTTTTTCCCATCTTTCCCAACGGTTTCAACAAACCATTGGGAAAACTCATTTTTACCCATATTTTCCAACGGTTTCATCAAACTGTTGGGGAAACTCAATTTTTATATATCTTTACCAAAAGTTTTCATAAATCATTGGTAAAGATCACATATACCAATGGTTCAAAAGAACTGTTGGTATACAAGTGTTAGGAAAAGCATGATTTCCCATAGTGTGGCCTCGTATGCCTGCTCCTCCCGCACTGGTAGCACACCACCTGGCTACCAGAGGAAGTGTCTTTCCTCCTTGGATCACTGCGTGAAGACCCCCTACAGTGTTTCCTACTATCAGTAGGAGGGATACAAACTCCAGATGTCGAACCTCCCTAGCTCACAACTCCAAAATCCCTTAGATTATGCTCTGTGATCAGTGCTTGGTTGACTATTGAAGTGATAGATGAAAACCTGAAGATATTCACCTGAGATTGGATGTCGTGCCTCAGACCATCCTCAAACTTCCTTGCCAGGAATAACTCATCACCTTCTGGAATAGGCATGAAGCATTACAGCTCTGTGAAGTGAGAGGAATACTCCATAACAAAAAAAGTACCCTGCTCAAGACTCATGAACTCTCGGGCTCGATTGGCCCTCAATGTTTCCAGATAGAAGTAGTCATAGAAGGCACAATGGAACTCTTCCCATGCCATAACCTACTGGCGTCCCACCTGTGAGATCACATCCCAACATCTCTTGGCAGAGTCCTGAATCATGTATGTAGAAAACTTGACCCTCCTATTTGGAGGCGTCTCCAGATGCTTGAAGATAGAAATCATGGCTTCAAACCATGACTCTTCAACCTGAGATCTTCCTTCCCCTATGAAGGTGGGAGGATGATGCTACTGGAAAACCCGTGTTAACTCTACCATAGATGGGGTAGAATGAAGTACTCTGCAGAAGGTCTTCATGAACCTCATGAAGCCCTCTTGGAACTGTGCATCAGCACATGTGTCCGGAATGATAGCTGGTGCTAATACTGGCACAACTAGAGGATCTATTGGAAGTCCCTGATCAGCCATGTCTGGTGTTTAATCACTGCCTTGAAACTAGCATATAACCGGAGGACGTCTCAGTGGCATGACTCTGTAAGGTCAAACGCACACCTTTGATCAAGATTATCAAGGACTGGAAACTGGAAGGGTAAGAAGGGAATAGGAGAAATAAAGCATTCAAGTTTTACAAAACATGGATACATAGCGTGTATACTTAACTACACGGCATGTTCCCTTAAGCCTTCACATGGGTGTGTACTTCTTCCAAAACTGGTCGTGTAACAAACCAAACACACGGCGTGTTGTCCTAACACACGGTGTGTACATGAATCCTCTTCCCCAGCCTGAGTCCTTATACATGAATAAGCTACACGATTCTCCTAGAAAAATACTACATGGAATGTTTGTGATTGACACAGTGTGTACTAGATGAGCTTCACCGACCCGTGTTGTTAGTGACACAGCCAGATACACGACTCACCCTACACAACGTGTTCCAGATGGACACGACGTGCACTAAAGGATTTCCACAGACCTGTTTTGTTAGTTACACAGCTATATTCGAGGGATTACACTACATGGCATGTTCAAGACTGACATGGCATGTATTGCTTAAGTTTTTATCCATTCGTGTCATTAGTCACACGGGTAGACACATGGTCTAAACACATGGCATGTACGTTCAGTACACGGCGTGTCCTGCCAAAAATTCTCCCAACCCTGTGTCTCTGCCCACATGTCTAGTGACATAGTTAGAGACTACACGACGTGTACATAGAGTACTGGCATGTACTTAAGAAAATAAGTTTCTTCCCAAATAGAAGAACCATGGCGTGTATTCAAAACTACACGGCGCGTATTCTTGGTTTTCCAGATAGTAAGCCTCAGAAACTACTTTGAAAGCCCAGAAAACACTGAAATGAACATTAAAGTGCCAAATTCCGATCTGTGAGGACCCATACTACCCGCGAATAAAATCTTGGAATCTCTTACATGTCATATACAAGAAAAACAAGGAAATGATCCACCAAATTCCGATCCATGAGGTCCCATAACACCTCAAGAACCAAAGTTTGGCATTCATTCAAACAAAACCTTACACAAATCAATACCCTATCAAACAGCAGGTACTTTATCAAGGCATCTATCACAACAGAATGTACATATATCACAATATCTATCACAACAACATTCAATTGCTAATGCACCCTAAATGGCATGGAAAGAGTGCATGACATGTGGTTCCTAGAAAGTGCATATATGATGCATGAGATGGAATACCCTCATCTCATCGGATTTCAACAGAAATAGAAGCTCAAAAATATCAACAATAACAGTACAAAGCAGGTGAATCACCCAATAGCGAAATCAAATCAATCATAAAATTGAAAAACTAGAAAATTTAAATAAATGAGGTAAATTGGCTTTTCCCGATACACGGGTTAGCTACTCTCAGGAACAGCTTATTACCAAGTACCTATTTTTTTCTTACCCCTGACTATGGGCTCCAAACAGTAAGTCAAGAAGAAAAGAATTCCTCAAATACCACTTTGTAACATCCTGGTTTCAGAAGCCACCCAGAGACGCCCCGTACCTGGTTGGTTACATGGCCTCAAGAACATTTTCCCAAACACCAGAGGTTGTCAACTAGAAGCGAGGGCCTTGGGTGTGATAGTGGGGAAAATATGCCCTCATTGGTATAGTAACACAGTAGAAGTAAAACACAAAGCAATATCAAAAGCAGTAATATTACCATATAAAAAGAAACAACGGAAGACTGAAGAAATAAACAGCTGGAGCGTATATATAATGATGTATGATACATATGTCTAGGAAAACAGCCAAACAAGTCACAATGATGAAATACAGTACTAAACCAAAGTACAAGAAAAACATTAAACAGCTCCACAGTATCACAAACCAAATCTTGGTCCCATGCTCTCCATCTCCAAAGCAGTCAAGTGCCTGAAGTAGAAGGGTGATTTCCCTTATCTATACCTGCAACAATATAATCTGTTTGGGCCCAAAATCATGGCCTAAACAGGGTGTGAGAATAAATACCAGTAGGAAACCACCAAGAGATATGTTCCTAACAGTCGGTGAATATATATGGCTGGAAATAAACAAAAGAAGCATTAAACAAGGAAGTACTCAACAATAACCAATTCCACAGTTTCAAAGCATTCAGTTCCATATAACAAGTAAACAGATAATCACAAATAGGTAACCCTCTAGGATGTACTCACAGACTAATCCCCTCTGGTCCTACCTTGAAAACACAAGAAACCCTCTGGGAAGTACACACAGTCTAACCCCTATGGTTCAGCTTTAGTATAGACTCTCTCGAGAAGAACTTGTCATCAATTCCCCCTATAGTATCATATCAGTAACTAAAAGGTGCTCTTGAGAAGCACTTATGTCAAATTCCCCCTACAACCCACATCGAGGAACTACAAACACTCTGAGGAAGCACTTACAGTAATTCCCCCTATGGTCTCTCATCGTAAAAGTAAAAAACAGACACTCTGGAGAAGCTCTTACGTCCATTCTCCCTATGGTCTACTAAACCAGGTTCTCACAGCCCTATGTAAGTCAAATGAGCACAGAAATGCAATAAAACCAAAGTAAACCTCAAGAACTACTTGGTTAAAAATCTAAAGCATTACAGCATGTCAGATAAAGAAACACTCCATCCTACAGTACTAGGCATGGTGAAAAACAAGCCAACCTAATAGGCTAAGTAGAACCAAACAGTCATAAATAAACATTCATGGGAAAACACTTCCAAATCATAGAAATTTACCCAATTATAATTCAATTAACCTCTACTCAAGCATAAAATCAAAGAAGGCAATTAACAGGGCTAAAACCATAAACATGCAATACCCCGATCAAGGGTATTGGGCAATTTTACACATAAAACTCAATGACTTTCAACGGAAAGGCACAAACCACCTACATCAGTGTTGTAGGATCGTTATACATGAACCTCAATGCTTGAATCACCCAATAACACTGTAGATATATAAAAACTCTAAAAACTCTCAACCAAAGATAACTTGATAAGGAGGATGAATCAGGAAACGAAGCTCTAGGAGAAGGAATAGCTTACTGATGTGATCACAATGCAATCGACGGTGGTTGAATTGGAGAACGGATGCTTGGTCGGGGGCTTGGAGAAGTTCCACAACCATACGGTCTCTCCTGGTTAAACCAGACCTAGAAGGAGATGGTTCGGTCCGTCAGACGCAACCCCGATACATTTAATGAAAAAAAGGCAGTGCACGTCATGTACTTTAGAAGTACAAGATGTGTACTTTCCTTACCAGCCCCCGCATTAGGTGGTCTCCAGGTCACCACACATGACCATGTGCATGGCTATGACACGGCCAGCACCTTGCTACTGTGGTAACCGAGTACACAGCGTGTACTTATAAAGTACATGGCATGTACTTAAGAAATTTCCAAAAAAATATATTTTTCTCAAAAATATCCCGAAAAGAAAAACATACCTAAAAAGAAGATCTGGGTTCTTACATATGCATGGTGATTTCAATAAATAAAAACAAAAAGGGTTCCAAAAATCACACCAATCGCAATAAAAATAAGACTCCAATTAACCATGAGTTTTAGAAAGCTAAAATATGGATATTCCTTCAATAAATATCACAAAATAATTAAAATCATTATGAGAACTGGCATCCCCTTAATATTATGATTAACCCAATTATTTATCTGATTATGAAAACAAATACAATCCATCTAAAGGAAGATAAAGTCATGTAATTCCCAAATGTTCATATAAAATAAGGAGAGAATGAGGATCCCCTATATTGATTTTCACTTCAAATAGAACCACACTTGCAATGGAATAACCAAGGTATCAAAATTCACCAAGCATGAATGGAAACCCATTGGAACTTAATCACAACATCCCATCACCAAACCATTCTCAAAACTAAGCTCAAAATAGATGGGTTTTCCATAATGAATATAATTATCCATTGGGTTATTTTTTAATGATTTTTTTTCAACATATTTTTTTTGAATTTTTTTATATTTCAAGTGAAAGAAAGATTATAATCATCATAATAAAGTTTGAGATATGATCATACCAACTCAAAAGATGAATTTATGATCTTTAAGTTCCTAACATCATGAAGATACTCATGATTCTATCTAAGTTTGTATGATTTTTTTATAAAGGGTGAGAAGTTGATTTCTAGTCAAATTTTGAGTTGTGGATATACAAAGTTCAAGCAACAAAGTGTTGAAGTTACAACTAATGATCATATAGGATAGTGTAAAGTCCAACAGAATGATTCTACTAGATTGATATATATGAATTTTCTAGATAGATAATTTTTATGAAGTTTCAGTTATAAATTCATGAAGTTGTGAGATTAATAAAGTTATAAGATATAAATTCATGAAGTTACTTCTAAAAAATGTTGAATAAATATTTAATGAAGGTTGATATATGAATTTTTCATTGAGAAAAGGTTGATTAAATAGAGACATTATAACTCCAGAAGAAGAAGAATTCTTTCATGTTGACTAGATGAAAAGGTAATGTGTTTCATCAAAGAGTGATGTATAAAGTTTAACATATAGAGTAAAGTTTTGAATATTTTCATACTAAGTTCCAAAAGATAGAAATTTTCAAAGTACATTGGATTAATAATTCTAAGGAAGAAAGTCGAAGGTGATCAGATAGAGAAATATGTGGATCTTTACCAAATAGTATGATCCATTTCTATCAGATGAAATTTTATATAAGTTTCACTGGATAGGTTTCTGAGGGATCATTAGGTGGATGGGCATTAGACAAATAAATATTATTTCATTATATAGATGTTTCTATGAAGTGGTATAAGGCTAAGTTTTTAAATCCAAGACTTGTATGATGTTTGAGTGAATTAGAATGGTTTGATAGAGACATGTAAACTCATCAGATAGATCATGATGGACAAACATATGTAAAAAACATCAGATATAGGGGGAATGTGAATAGAATTAGATAGAGAAAATTTGAGTATACCAGAACAATTCAATCAGATGATGTAGATCAGATAGATTACAGTTGGATAGAATAGTACTAGATAAATGAGTTCTTGTAAAGGAACCAAATAGAAATTTTTCAAACAGACTTTTTAGGATATTTATATAAACTTAAAGTCCTTAACCATGATAATTTTGAACTATTCTTTAAATGTTCATTAAACTTGTCATGTTTTGAGTAAGTTTGAAGAAATTTTTTATCTCTAAGTTTTTATGAAACTTCAAGAATGTTATTGAACGTTTAAAGGTGGTACAATGAAGTAGAGTTGGGTGGGAAAATTAAAATTTGAATTTTTGGGATCCCATGATTTATTTTATATTTTCAAAATAAGTGTTCTTATATAAATGTTTTAAGTAACTATATGAATAAACATTATTCATGCATGAGATATATCTGAAGTGATAAATTTTTTGTTTGAAGTACAACATGATTTTTAAACCAAGGAATCAATTCATTGAAGAAGAATAAGCACACTAGATAGAGGTGTAGTGGGAAGAAGTATACTGGATATAGGTACCAAATAAAAGTGTATTAGATAGATTTTTTTCATATATAATTTTAGGTGCACTAAACAAAGTCATATTGGATTAAAATAGAGGTGTAACGGATGAAGTCACATCGAATAAAGACTATACTAGAAGGAGAATTTTTAGAAAATGTTTTGTGTGATATTTTGAAAAAAAAAATATATCTTATTTTGTATCTAAAGTATAATTAAAACTTTTAAATAATGGGATTAAAAATAATTAACTATTAGGAGACAAAAGGATCCTAACAAGATTTGGCTCAATTTTATTCATTTCATATCATATTGAATTTTCATAGACCAATGAGAGCTACCATGGTAAGGATGTATTCACCCAAAATGGGGGGATAACCTTGTAAATATTATGTTCCTTGATTTATTTTTCTATCTTTTCATATGAGTGAGGTTGATATAAAATTTTGAAAATGATGGAAACTCTAAAAAGCTTTAGGTTTTAATTTATAGAGAAAATAAATTTTAAAATATCATCAATAATTCAACCCCCCTAGTTGTCCTCGCATTCTTGAGAACTTCAAGTCGTATTAGAGCATACAAGTTCCCTCTTTATGATACTTTATTTTCTTATCATGGATAATCTATAACTCATATAATAGTAGAGGTATTACTACCTTTGATAGAAAAAATCATGGATAGAAAAATAGAATGATACCTTATCTTCAGACTCTTGTCCTAGAGTTTATCGATGCAGTTACAGTTGGGTTTCCACTCATTGAGAAATATTCTCATATTAAATTTGATGATAGAATTAATCTTGTGTTTTATGGGAAATATTTAAATGTTATTCTTGTATCTTTATTAAAAAAGGTTTATATGAAGGTAAGGAGTCTCAAGATAGTAATTAAAACTTGGTAAAAACTCAAAATAATCTTTGAGGGAAATATGATAAAACACTATTTTGTTTAATATTTTATTGATAATAAATGACAAAATTTTCTCACATTGTGCTAAATATGTTCAATTATGAAATATTTGGGATTAGATCATTCATTTGCAAATTTGATGAAAAATCCAGTTTTACCCTTTTAAAATTCACTGTATTATTTCGAGCATAAATATTGTTATGTAAAATATATTGACCTAGAATTTTGTAAATGTGTTCCTGAATTAATGGGATACAAATTATATTCAGGACATGGTAGTTGTATCGTGCATTTGAGGGGAGTAAATGGGCCATGAAGACAAAGTTGTACAGAACCATCTAGATTGGACATTACTTAACCATTTAGGCCATATCTTCTTCATACAGGCTTGGATTGAGCCCAAATTTTTAGGGATGCTCGGGGACAAAATTAGGAACAAATCATACTTCTATAAGGTCATTCAATTCACGCGTTTTGGAGGTAAACTGTGTGGTGAAACCTGTAATAAAATATTTTTCCAAGTTTTCATTTCACACTTAAAAAAGTTATGTAACCCTAACCCTCACAAACTCTATTTAAAGGGAGTTTTCACTCTTTGGGAAGTCTGGTAGAGGATTTTTTAAGGTATGTCCAAAATGGTGTCTCTTGGGAGCCCCTCACAACTCTTATAAGAAGTAAGTCTTTGGGAAATCCTCTCTTCCAAAAAAGGCTCTCATCTCCCACCTCCTCTTTGTATTTATTTTCTTTCATGTTTGTATCATAAATTTTTCTTCAATTAATCTTTTGTGTTATTCCCTTTTCTTCTTCTATTAATCTTCTTAATTGGGTTGGAATCAATACTGGAGATTATATTGGGTTCTACCCTTTCAATCCTTTGCTCATGCAAAACGTCTCAACAATGACCACACCGCCCATGGAAGAGTAATTTTCTTAGTGATTGATCTATCTTATACCCTCTTCATTTAATTATTTTGAATCATAGTGCTACTGTAATTCACTTAATATGATCCATGAATTGTGTTTTTAAATTATAAGAAACTAATAAATCATTTTAACAATTAACACAAAAACAAGCGAAGTCGATATTTTGCGTAAATTGTGAGAGCGTGATCTTAATCGGTAATACAAGACCACACGGGATAAATTTGTATAGTTAAAATATAATCCCTAAACATAATTAATCCTCATTTCTAGAATGGATATTTTCTCTAATTAACCACTGGCCATAAGATAACCTTAGAACAACAATCAAAGCAGGGTCCTGCGATTGCGTGTTCCAAAACTAGCCTAGGGTTTAAGTAATTTCATCTTTGTGGTTAAGTTAACTCTTATAGGGTTAGAGGGTTAACAAATTAGGGGATCATAATTAAGAGGATATTGATTTAAATGATAATTATTAATAATTAAATTAAGATGTATAGTTAGATCAATTATTCCTTTCAAATATTTTCTAAAAAAACATCTTCTTATTGTGTCATTTTAATCGAACTTCATTTCAAAACTAAAAAAACAAAAAAAAATACAATATTCTTCCAGTAAACTTCTTCTAGATTTATAAACTATAAAAAACCCACATCCTTTAAAGTAGTGTTTTAATTTTATTCTATTTTATTTTTATAATATCATTAAGAAGTTGTTTTAATTTACTTCCTCCTTTGAGAAACGACCTTGGTTAGCCACTCTACTGAACTTAAGTACCCAAAAAATCACTAATCATTTGAGGGTACCCATGACAGAGCCTTTAAAAATAATAAATTGAAGGAAAAAAATCTTCAAATCTAGAGAAGAAAGTTTTAAGACATGAAAATGGAATAAGATGAATCTATTGGTGATTACTTTACTAGAGTTAATGAAATTTTTAGTAGTATCATAGGATTAATGGATGTTTAGAAATATGTAACTATTGTTAAATAATCGATGAGTAACTTTCAAAACAAATTTGATCCTAAAATCTATACTTTAGAAGATAAAGATGATTCATCACTTGATGAATGGAATAACTTCTTTTTCATATTAAATAAGGAAAGCTCCAGCATTCAAAAAGAATATTAAGGAATAGATCACATTTTAAGATATAAGAAAGATGAAAATTCAATAATATTAACATGAGGTAGTGTCCCTCAGTGAATTGGAAGATAAGGAATATTATACTGAAATGAATGATAGGATTGTGTTCCTCATCTCTAAAAATTATCGAAAAGGTATAGGTAAGTACAAAGGAAAACTCCCACTTGAATTTTTAGAGTGTGGGGGAATTGGATGTTTTTTATGAACTATATGGAGAAGAAAAATGGATAATATGATCATGATTATAAAGAAAAGTATCAATGGAATAAGTGGAGAAAAACTTTCAAGAAAGATAAGAAATCCACTATAAGTAATAAAAATTTCACCCGAAAGAAATAACACAGAAGTATGTTTAGTAAGAAGGTAAAGTATAAATCTACTAACAATAGTTCATCAGAAGATGAAGATTCATAGAAGTTTAGAACCTTATTTTTTTAATGTTGAAATAAAGGAAGAAACTTTAAATAGTAAAGAAGAATAAGGTAAAGAAACTTATAGGAAATACTATCTCAGTTTAGAACTTGTGTAATGTCTTTATAAAAAACTCAAAAAATAATTCAGAATATCAAAGAAGGAATGTTTTAAGAAGAATGATGGAAAAGAATAATTTATTAAAAGGGAAGATGGGTAAGAATATCAAGTTGAAAGTTGAAGAAAAAGGAAATATGGTGTAAACTCTTAATGAGAAACTTATTTCTAAGGAATAATAGATATGTATGATTCAATAAATATGTCTCAAAACTAAAACTAACTTAAAGAAACTTAATGAGAATTTCAACAATGGTTCATAGGTAAGAGTTGAAACAACTCAAGATTCTGTAAGAAATCATCCTAAGAATCATGTGAAATCTACACCCACTAAAACATAAAAGTTCATCTAATTATACTAACCATGTATGTGTTAGAAATAATTTTAGGAAATATTAGTTTGAGAAAGGATATAAGAAACACATCACATTAATAGAAGTTAAAAATAAACTAAATAGGAATGTTTCCCCATTGCAATGCAAATAAAATGTAGAGAGATGTGTTGAACCTCAACAAACTCATCATTGGGAAAAATAATTTTTCTACAAAATATTTATATTCAATAGATACTATTGGTATTGTGTTATATATGGGAACAAATCATATAATTATTGTCATAAATGGTCTCTCCTTGGGAGTAGTCATAAATTTAAGGGGGATATAATGGAAGAAAATAAAGTAACTTTATAAATCTTTAAAATGAAAGAAAAGTAAAGTCATCAGAAATTAAAAATATATCAAGGAAATATATATTTTACTATCTAGAATAATTTTGTGGAAGGTGTGACTAATCAGGTCACTATGCTGAAGAATGTATGACAACACTTCAGGGACACATTTATTTTACCAAAAAAAAATAGTAAAGTTATAAATAATAAATTTGATGAAAAATATTTTATTGTTTGTAATACTCTAAAAAAATCAATAAAAATAATTCATGGATTCTTAATAACAGTTTTTCCCATGTATTATAGGTTATATGGTGTCACGAACCAACCCGGGTCGACCCTGAACCGATCACCCGAGCCGGTCCGCGGCAAGTCCCGAGAGGCGTTCCTGATCCTCCCAGGATGGCGACAAGCGCCAGGGCATCATAGAGAACACATGGGAACTATTTCAGCCCAAACTAAAAACAGGATCAAAAGAAAGAATATAAACTAAACAAACATACAAACACTAAAGACATAAACAAACTATGCCACGACATACCTCCATGTGACCTCGCGGGTCACCACACAACTACAACCAACGTCGCTCTCTCACTGAGCGACTCAAGCCAGGAAAACCTGAACACAAGGAACCTACAACTGAAATGGTAAAAGATAGGCGTGAGCACAAAAGTACTCAGTAGGTGAGCCCAACAAAAAATCCCAAAGCACTGCCAGTAAATAAAGAATCTACAAATTCCAGGTTTGAACTACAATGTATAAAAGTAAGCTTTTATACTGTTTCACTTGAAAATCTAAACTCGAGCCATTACCCTTATTCCTTTTCAAAAGTTGAATTTCTTTTCATTGATTCTAAATTTTTTCTAAAAGATAAAGAAGTGTTACATTTTCAATTTTACTACACAATAGAAAAACAAATTTTTCATTTGAAAACCATTTCCACAAAGTAACCAGTACAAGCTGTAAAGAAGAACTGAAAGTAAACAAGCAGGGAAAAACAAGTGCAAGTGAAAGTAACCCAGAAGTCGTAAGAAATAACCATGGGCGATCCTAAACATCCCTAGAAAACTCCTGGATGTACTCGGGTTCAGACTACCTGCCGGCATGGTACTCTATAGTCAATAACCAACTGGCCACCCTAACAGCCAACCAGTGGCACGCCCCACAAGGCCTTACCTACCAAGGGGGGACTAACCCGTCTAATTGGGGTTAGCCAGCAATCGTCACTCGATTCTCTAAAAGACGCCCAAGAACCCACAGTAGTTTTAATGATACTGTGTAAGTGGGAGTCCCTCGCACGTGTGACTCATCTCACCGCACTTGCCAACCCCTTACACAGACACCGCTACACGACAACCCTCAAAGGGAAGTCCCTCTGTAGAGATGCCCCATAAGTGCGTATATATATAAGTAGTCAGTTCACAATTAACAAAGTGCCAACCGGGCCGCCACATCATTTACATTTAAACCAATTAATACCAAAGCATTTCAAAAGGGATACGACACACGCCATTTCATTGAAAACCAAAAACACACTTGCTTTACAAGTAGAATCATTTTCCAATATCCAAACGCACCCCACTTTTATCAAGAGCCAATTGGGCCTTTAATCACTTTTTGAAGGAATAATATTTCTCAAATTAAAACCAAACTTTTAATCACACGTCAAAGGAAAACATTTTTCAACAACCAAGAACCATACTTAAAGTTTTCAAAATCGAGTTTAAAGGTCATACGGCATTTCCCCAAATCAAGGTTCTAAGAAACACCTTTTTTCCACAAACGATACACCTACTAATTTACACACACCAAAAACATTTCAAAACACAATTTCACATTTCATAAAGAACCATTTAGCAATATTACCATGGAAGCACATAATTGAAACCAAGAAAACACTTTCAATGAAACGCTAGAATTAAACAGCTTTCATTTATCAGCAGATCACCATACTATAAATATCTACTTAATAATACCTTTAAATTTACTAAAACTCAATAAAAAGACACGGAATAAATAAATTCTAAATTTAAAGGCAAGTGCAATGGGAGACCTACCTCAAATCGGAACGAAGAATGACACGGCGCAAATCTCCCGTTGCGAAGAAGGGCGCATCGTATTGCGCCGTCAAACAGGTCCTAAAGTAGTAGACCGTTAAACAGGTTCAACGATATTAATAACATAATAGAAATAACCATAATAAAATGTTAATATCAGTAATAATATAATAATAACATAGTCATAATAATAATTACAATAACATAATGAGAATAATAATAACAACTTAATAAAAATAATGATAATGATATAATAATAATAACAATAATAATATGACATAATTATAATATTATCATAATCATAATAACAATATTAATATAATATAATAATAATATTATTATTATTATTATTATTAATATATTATTAATATTAATAATAATAGTATAATAACATAATATAATAATAATAATAAGAATAACATAATATAATAATAATAATAATAATAATGTAGTAATAATAATACAACATCATAATAATAATAATAAAAATGTCATAATAATAATAATATAATAATAATAATAATAATAATAATAATAATATGATAATTAAATAATAATAATATATCAATAATAACAATATTAATATTAATATTAATCATAAAAATAATAAAATAATATTATTATTATTAATATGATAAAAATAATAAACGTTTTATAAAAATAACATTAACATAAAAATAAAAAATAAAAAAAAGCTTACAGCGCGGAGGGGGGGTTGCGGAGCAGTGGGGCGAGGCCGGACGGGGGTGGAGTCGCCGGAGGCGGCGGGAGCAGGGCCGGGATGGGAGGAGGTCGGCGTGCGCCGGAGCGGGATGGCGGAGTCGCCGGACGGAGGTCGGCGAGCCGGCGGATGGAGGGGAGGCCGGATGCAGGCTGCGGGGAGAGCCAGAACAGGGAGGGGCAGGCGGCCGGTCTGGCCGGAGGTGAAGCCGGGATGGAGGTGGTGCGGCGGTTCGGCAGGAGGAGGGTCATTGGACGGAGAAGAGGAGGCCGGTGGTCGGTTGGGTTGGAGGGGCCGGAGCCGGCTACAGGGGTCGCGCGCAGAGGGCGGAGGCCGGACGAGGTCGGTGGAGCTGCTGTGGGGAAGCCGGTGGTGCCGGAGGAGAGGACGGGAGCCGGCAGGGGAGTGATGCGCGAGGGAGGATGAGTGAGGGAACGCGCAGGAAGGGGGAGAAGAGAGGAAGGAGAGAGAGGAGAGAGAGAAGAGAGAAAGAAGGGGGGGGATGAGTAGTTATTAGGGTTAGGGTTAGTATACATATATATATATATATGATAAAAATAATAATAATAATAATAATATTTATAATAATAATAGTTTAAATAAAGCTTTATGATAATAATAATAATAAAATGTATAAGGTAAATAATAAAACGTTATAATAATAATAATATAAAAACTTTATAATAATAATAATGAAACTCTATAATAATAATGATAATAATTATAGAATAAAAATTTGTTAATTATAATAATAATTATTTTGATCAAACATTTAAAATAATAAAATAATTTAATGATACTACACATATATATATTTATACATATATAGATATATACATAAACATATATAGACCTATATGTATATATACATTATTATACATATATATATAAAACATACATAAACATATATAAAATAAAATTAACTATCATATTAATAACATAACTTAAATAGCGTTAATAATAAAATATCAACATAAAAATTATAATATTTAAACATGCCGGGTGAACACACAGTCACCCGGGCTGAACGCACGGTCACCGCTAACGATGCAGTGACCGCGCACCGGTGCGAAACCACCAACGCAATTAATCTTCGAAAAATTTAAACCGGGACTAAGAAAGGAGAAAAAAATTTCGGACATCCGCGGTCGGGGTGTGACATATGGAAATCTTGAAAAATATTTAAGAATGTGAAGGAGTATAGGTAACTTTCAAAAATGATACTTCCTTAAAAATTAAAGGAATTGACACAGCTAAGATTGAAAATTAGAAACTGAATTCAAATGAGGTTTTTTTATGGGTCTATGAATTGATTACTAAGGTTAGCCAACTTTTTTGTAATGGTAAAGAAGTTATCATTATAAAATACTTTTTCATCATCTAATGTTTAAAATATGGAAAACTTGTTATAAAGGGAGTAAAAACCAGTGGAAATATTTTATATATTGATGATCCTTGTAATTATTCTTAATTAAGTGTTAATGATGAAAAAACTTGTGGCACCAAAGACTTGGGAAACTTAACCAAAAAATTATGAGCATAATTTTTGACAAAGAAATTATAAGAGAATTGCCATAACTAATATGATGTTATTTTTAAAACATTCCTAAAATGAAATATGGTTAGTAATAGACATGAGAAATTTTAAATTCAATTAACAATACTTATAGAACTCATACACTTTGATATTTTTTAGCCTATGAGACATCAATCAACAAAAGATGATTTTTAACTTTATTACTTTCATTTATGATTTCACTCGATTAACCAGAATAATGTTCATTAAACATAAATACGAGGCTACAGATCTATTCAAAAATTTCATAAGGGATGTTGAAAAAGAACTGAGTGTATATATATTTAATTTGATGATAGAAAATGGAAATGAGTACACAAGTAACTCTTTCGAGTCATATCTGAAGAAACATGGAATCAAACACTAGTATAGTTCTCCCTATACTCCTAAAAAATGGATTTGTAGAATATAAAATCATAAGTTTAGTTAAAATGTGAATAATCATTCTCACTGAATATAATCTTTTGAAGTTATTCTAGAGATAATTTGTAAGTACAACTTTCCATTTTTTAAATAGATGCTTTTTACAATCAAAATAAAAAAATGACTCCCTATAAGATGTGGGAGAAGAAAAAGTAAATATTGAATTACTTTAATTTATTTTGGAGTGCTTCTTAATAAATATCAAAAATATGAATTTAGGAAATTTTGATGAAAAATCATAATAAGGAATTTTCATGAATTATTTAGTTATTGGAAAAGTTTTGGAATAAATAACTATAGAAGTTTGTTGATTCCTTTGATGTGAAAGTTATTAAAAACTAGTCCACCTTAATAAAAGTTATCAAATATGTTAAGGAATATATTATAAAAGATATAATGTTGACTTCCAAATAAGAAAATGAGAATAAAGATAACCACAAGCCCAATATTATTCAAATCAACTTAGGTTAATCTTGTGAGGAGGAAAGTAAAATTAGAAGAAATTCACTAAAGTTTTAAACTTAAAAGAAATATAATGAATTATATAACATCATTGAAAAATCAAGAATATCCAATTAAAATAATATAAAAATTGATATTTGAGAATTAGATATCACTTACCTCAATGGTGGAACCAGAAAATATTTCAGAGGCAGTTGAACATTAATAGTGGTTAAATTTAATTAATGAAGAATTAGATAAAATTGAGAAAAATGATGCTAAGGGTCTTGTTGCATGATTATAAGGAAATAAATTTATTGGAACAAAATGTATGTTCATAAAAGTTCTCAATAAACATTAATAAACTTCAAGAAATAAATCATTACTTGTTTATAAAGGATATCAATAGGTGTAAGGTGTTGATTTTGAAGAAAATTTTACTCTCATTTTGAGACTTGAAAATATGATAATATTCTTGGAATGTGTTTCTCATAAAAATTATAAATACTATAAGATGGATGTGAAGTAATATTAATTAAATAGAGAAATTGATGATGAATTTTATATTAAGAAATATAGTGGGTTAATACTTAATAAATATGGAGTTGTAGTCTTTAAAATGAAGAAATATTTTTATGGGTTAAAATATTCCTTTTTGCCTGATATTAAAAAAAATTAGTTGTCTTAGGAAGTTGTACTTTTCTAAAGGAAAAGTTAATAGAAACTTTTATGTAAAAGAGATAAGAACAAGTACCCTTATTATCATTATTTATGTTGATTAAATATTTTTTATAGGATATGGGGTTAAAAACATGTGAATAATTTACTAATAAAATGAAGAATAACTTTGAGATTTCAATGATTGGAGATTTAAATTTATTTCTGATATTACAAGTTCAACAAAAATAAAGATACATATTTCTATCATAATAAAAGTATGTCAAGGAGTTTTTATAAAAGTTTTTCATGATAAATTCAAAAAAAGTTTCTCCACCTATTTTTTTGGTATGAAGATGAGTAAATATAAATCTGATAAAAGTGTGAATCAGAAAGACATAAAAAAATGATTGGGGGTTTCCTCTATCTTATCGATTCAATTATAGACATTGTATATGTCGTAACTTTTTGTGAAATATTTCATAGTGATCTAAAGTGATCACACATGATATCATCCAAAATAATACTTAGTCATTTTAAAGTAACATAAAATTATGGATGGATGTATAGAAGTAATGAGATGACCTTTCTTGGGTTAAGTGATGATGATTAGCATAGATATTTCAATGTTAAAAAAATATACGTCAAGAGTAACTTTCTCCTTAGGGTAAAGTTTTGAGAGTTGGCATTGTAATAAAAAAATTCATTTTACTTTTAGTATAGTGGAAGTAAAACATATTTTCACCACCCAAGCTTGTATAAAAATGATGTAGATGAAAGTGTAATTTGAATATTTGAGGGTAAATGTTGATGAACCATTGAAGATTCTTTATGATAATCAAAGTTACATTTATTTTTCAAAAAATCCTATATAATATTCCATATCAAAGAACATTGATATTAAATATCATTTTATTGTAAAGAAATTTTCTAGTAGATATGTTATTCTTGAGTATATTTCAACAAAATATTAAATTATTTATGTTTTCACCAAATTTATACAAAGGTAAATATTTTATTAATTGAGGCTATAACTACACATTCAGACTACACCAATGAATTAAGGAAGTTCTAAAGAAATTATCCTCATAATCCTTTAAATTCTATTGTCAAAGGGGAGAAGTATTACATATTAAATAAAAAAATTACAAAATATGTTCTATATATTATTTGAATCTGAAGTTATTATCATTATAAAAAATGGGGAGTTTATCAATATTATGGTCATAAAATTTCTCATCATAAAGGAATGTAATTACTTTAAAAACATTTCATAATTTGGTAGTGTAATTTATAATAAATGTAGTAAATTTTAGTGGTTTTTAGTGGTGGTTTTATAGATCATCTCTAGATAAAATGACTATATTCTGCCATCCTATTTTAATATTGATTTTGTAAAGAATCTTTATTTAGTGGTTTTTTTGTTTAAAATCACCACTAAATAATATTAATAAGTATTTAGTGGCGGTTTTCCTTAAAATTTACAGAATATTTTTTAAGAAAAATAACCAAATCCATAATCCCCTCCCCCAACTTCAAACCCTCTCAACCTCGACCTCTTAGTCACTACCACTCAATTCCAGATTAAGCCTCTTAGCCTTAGCCTCCCACTCACCCCAACTCAATGCCAGTCCAAGCCTTTCAGGACAAGCTCGGACTCCCCCTTTCCACTGCTCAAGCCATACCCCTCTTAGCCTCCCCTCTCATCGTTGCTCAATGTTGGACCCCCTCTCGACCTCCCCCTCAATATCGCTCAACACTGAACCAGCTACCCTCTCAACCTCAACATCGGATCCCCAACCATAGTTCTCTCTCTACCTCTATGCCTCTGGACCCTTCCCATAATTTGGGATGATCTCTCTTGGATTAATTTTTCCCTAATCACAAGTAGTTGATTTTGTGCTCTATTTTAGGGAATAATTGTGCAATAGAGTTAGGTTTAGTAATTTACCTATTTTAATTCTCCTTTAATGCTTGTAGTTTAGTATATTTATGAATTATTTTTGTTTAAGTGATAGTTCAAGATCCATTTTTTGTGTTGATTTTGTGTGTAGTTTGCGATAGGAAACCTCTTGCACACTGTGATATTTATTTCAATGATTTTATAAAAAATGTGAACTACTCTTATGTTTGAATTTTTAATGTGAAATTAATGATTTTAGAATTGTGTTAAATTTATTGAGAATTATTTTACTTGAATTTATTAGAAATAAACATTATATGTGAAATTAATTTAAGGAAAAGAAATTGAAATTACGTGTAAAAAATAAGTTTAATTGGGAAAATTATGAAATATTTCAATAAATTAATGTTTAAATTATTAAAATAATTAATAATAAATTTATGTGTTCTTAAAATATTATTTTTTAGTGCTATTTGGTTATGTTATATTGTAGTTTATTGTTATAAATGGTGAAATAAATCATGAAATGTTTGTTTGGGTATAAATTAAGTGTATTAATTCTAATAATAAATTTATTTCATGTTTTATTAGTTATATAATATTTTAATATAATTTTATAAATAAAGTTTCATGCGAATGACTAAATTATGTTTCTTAATATGTTTATCTTAATTTAAAAAAATTAATCATCTTCATTTTATATTTTAAATGTATTTTATGTGTATATATAATAATATAGTCATATTTTATAATTGACAACGTAGGAAGTCGAGTATTTATCGATAAAAGTTAGATTAACTTACTTTGGAACACATCTTTGTATGTTATAGGTTTGAACTGGTTTTTGGATTTTTCATTTGAAAATAAATTTGTGGATAAAATAATCAAATTTCCATGTTCAAATTACAAATCCACACAATGGTTAAATAGAGATGAATTTTTTGAACACTTGATATTGAAACAATTTTCTTCTCATTATGTGTGTTTTATTTGGCATAGAGAATCGAATGTTATGGAAAATTCAAGAAATTATATATACTATCAAAAATGAAAAATTGAATTACTTGATAGTTAATAATGAAATTCAAAACTTGATAAATGATACTTTTGGAACAATAGGGCACCACCATCAACAATGTAACACATTAGTTGATTCAGTTGTTGATATTACAGATATTAATGATATTTTTAGAACTGTAGGAAAACCTAATAAATATGATAACATATTAATGAATGGTGATGAGAATACTAATAAAAAGGAAAAATAAACCTAGAAAACAATTGAGTTTTATAAATTATTTGCAGATATAAATCAATAATTGTATGAATAATGTGTCAAACATTCAAAATTTTCTTTTTTGCTGAAGTTGTACCACATAAAATGTTTATGTGGAATTATAAAAAAAGAAATGTCCATGATATTTGAATTATTGTATGATAAATTTTTGTAATATAAGATCCCTATATCATTTTATGAGATGAAGAATATTATTATCAATATTAGACTCAATTATATGAAGATACACGCATGTCATAATTATTGTTTTCTCTATTGGAAGAAATATTCTAATAGAGGAAAGTGAAAAATATGTTTTACTTCTAGATTAAAATCCAAAAATGATAATGTTTATTTGAATCTACATACTATCACAAATAAATGAAAAAAAGAAATTTATTGTAAAGGTTTTATGATACTTTCCATTAAACCATGGTTGAAAATATTGTTTATGTCAACAAAAAATATTGAACCTGTGAAGTGGCATTATTTGAATAAAGATAGCGGTGATTTCATATGAAATATAATAGATTCAAATGTGTGTAAGACCTTTGATTCAGTACATCCATATTTCTCTTCTGATTTTATAAATATATTCTTGAGATTATCATCTAATGGATTCAATCCTTTTGGGACTTTAAGTGGATGTTATAGTATTTGGGAAATTTTTTTGATCCCTTATAATCTACCTCCCTATATGTGCATACAATATAATTCATTCATCATATAAATTATTATTCCTATAAATAAAATGCCTAGAAATGGAATTGATTTATTCCTTCATCCTCTTATTCAATTATTTCAATATTTATGGAATGATAGAGTATAAGAATGTGATGTATCTACCGTGAAAATGTTTAAAATGTGTGTTTCCATTATGTGGAACATTAGTGAGTTTAATGGACAAAACAAATTCTGGTTATAATATACACACTATTTTGGCTTGTCCAATTTGTAACTTTGATTTTGAGTCTCAATGGATACCTTATAGTATAAAATATTGTTTCACCATCACTTCTTTGATACTTATCCTTGATTTTGATTTAACAATTCATGTTTCAATGGAAAAAATGATTTGAGGGTTCCAAAAAAATTATTAGTAGTATCAAGGATCTTGGCATAATTATCAAATGTTGGTACAGAGTTTGAAAAATACTTTCAGCTAAATGAAAGGGGAAAATTAGTTAGAACACCATAAATTATAATTAGATCACAACAATGGAAGAAAAAGAGAATATTTTTTTAACATTCATATTGGTAATTTAATTAGTTATTTCATAATCTTGAAATTATTCACATTGAAAATAATGTGTGTGGTAATGTAATATTTACATTTATTAATAACCAAGGAAAATCAAAGGATCATTTAAATGCTCATAAGAACTTAGAAGAAATCAATATCAAACATGACCTATAGACAAATGAGAATGGGAAGTACTTAACAGCTATTTTCACAATGAAAAATCATCATAAATATATTTTCCTTTGAAGATTCAAAAAATTGAAAGTGATTTATGTATATTCTAGTAATATTTAAATATTATTTTATTTTAATCACTATAAGATACATGGATTGAAAATACATGAATCACATGTATTGATGGATCAGTTTCTACCTTTTCCAATGCATAATTTCTTACTTAAAAAAATAACTACCATTCTAATTGACTTTTACATGTTCTTTAGATACCTTTGTGAGAAGATAGTAACCCCAATAAATTGGATAAACATTATGAAATAATTTTATGGAATCTATATCATTTTAATATTTTATTTACCCCATCATTTTTCACTGTGATGATTCATCTGAAAGTGAATTTTTTTGAAGAAGCTAATATTAAAGGGCCCTTATATAATTGATAGATGTATCCCATGGAGATATATTTTAATAAAATATTATTTTCATTAAAAAATAAAATTTTCTTAGTAAATATTTAAAAACTTTATTTTATTACCTTTTATCATTAGGTATCTAGGTCATTTGAAGTCTTATGTGAAAAATAAAGCTCATCCAAAAGGTTCTATTGTGGAAGGATACCTTGTCGAAGAGTGTCTAAAATTCTATTCAAGGTATTTGGATTTGATAGAAATAATATTAAATTTAGTGGAATGTGTTGATGATAATACAAGTCAATTATGGGTTAATAATACGTTATCAATGTTTCTAATTTTAGGTCAATAAGTTAGAAAAGTATCTTCATTTTCATTGATAGATATGCAGTTAAGAAAATAACCCCAATATGTGCTACTGAATACTGATATTGTTGATCCCTAGGTTAAATAATTAAGGTCACAAATAAAAAACTCCTTAGGATCCAAACTCAAAATGAGACAAAGATTAAAAAAATTCATTAATAAAGATATTTTTGAATGGTTCAAGCATCATTTATGTTCTTAATCTAATACATAGTTTGAATATATTAGAAATTATCTAAATTATGTACTAATTTTAAATATCAACTTGTATAGGTAATTAATGTTAATAATTGTGTTAAAATATATAAATATATGAATTTTTCAGCTTGAGGTACTCTCACTACTATAAAATATGCCTTTAAGAGTGCTAGAATAAGCCTTTATTAGTACCTTAAAAATGATGACTACCGCAACACGGTTAAAAGACCTATGATTTTATCAGTTCTAGAAAATCACTGATAAATGGGTCCTTTATTAGTGCTTTTATTTAGAGATGATAAAGGTCCCCTTTATCAGTGCTACTTCATGTTCTCATAAAGACATATTTTATCAATTCTTCTATAAGCGATCATAAAGGGTCCCTTTATCAGCTCATTAAGTAGCGCAAATAAACGGGCATATAGTGCGATGTTATTGCACACTGCAGCACTATAAATAGGGAATAGTGCAATGTGTTGTAATAGAACATTGTATCATAAAGAATAGTACCAAAAATTACAAAAATGAGATATAAATACAAAATTTAAATGAAATAAAATTTACAACACAAATAAAAGAAAAAACACTATTATAGAGAAAAAGAACGCACCTGTATAAAAGAAAAAACCACCCCTACTCAAGCAAAATAATGCACCTATATAAGAAAACAATTATTATGTCAGTAATAATATAAATAAATAAATTGAATATAAAGTGCTAATTTTGAAATAAACTTTGAGTCATATACCAGGAATATTGTTTATCGGATTTATTTGTGGTTGATTCTTGCACATTACACCATTTATTTTCCATATTCAAGAATTATATCTATGAAAATTAATTAAATAATTATAATTTAAAAATTATAAGAAAATTAATTAAGTAATATCATATAGAATAATGAGAAAACAAACTAGGCTCGTTTTCTCAATTTTGGTGATGTGATGTGTGTTTTAGACTAAAATGAAACTTTTATATTGGAAAGACGCACTTAGATTTATACCGATCACACAGTGCATCATATTGTAGTGTGGATGATTCTTATATGTCCTAAATGACTTATGGATAATTTTCCTAAAGTATCAAAACAATATGAATGTGTTTTATCAATTTTGAGTATGCCACTTTCATTTTTTTACTAAAATGTCATTTTAAACTAAAAACACATAGTTTGAGTCATATCAGTCACATAATGTGTGGGTTTGATGTAATCATGATTCCTACACATAACAAATAAATTATGATTCGTTTTTATAAATTATCAAGACAATATAAGCATGTTTTCTTGGTTTTTAGTGAGTGACATTTTTCAACTAAAATATCAATTTTAAATTAATAACAGATACTTTGAGTCATACCGGGTACATTGTGTATAGGATTGAGGTGAAGATAATTCCTACAAGTCAAAAATTAATTATAGATGATTTTATTGAAGTATAAAAATAATCTGAATGTGTCTACTCAATTCTGATTATGTCAGTTATCTTTTTTATTAAAACTGATGTCAATATTAAATAAAAAGATGCAATTTGAGTCATACAGGTCACACTGTATGTAGTATTGAGATGAGGTTAATTTATATGTGTTCAAAATTAATTAGGGATAATTTTCTTAAAGTATAAAAACAATCCAAATACATTTTCTCAGTTTTGAGTACACCATTTTTGTTTTTTACTAAAATGTCATTTTAAATTGGAAACACAGACTTTGAGTCATGCTAATCAAATCACATGTGGTATTGATGTGAGACTAATTCTTACACATCACAAATGAATTATGAATCATTTTCATAAATTATCAACACAATCTAATAATTTTTTCTCAGTTTTTAGTGAGTGATGCTTTTTGAACTAAAATGTTAATTTTAAATTGATAACATGGAATTTGATTCATACTGGGAACATCGTGTATTAGATTTAGATTTTGTTGATTATTACACATCAAAAATGACTTATGGGTCATTATTATAAAGTAACAAAACAATATGAATGTGTTTTCTTAGTTTTGAGTATGCTATTTGTCTTTTTACTAATTTTGATGTCAATTTTAAATAAAAATATGCACTTGGAGTCATACTGGTCACACCATGCATCATATTGAGGTAAGAATGATTCATAAACATCTCAAATGAATTATGTATTGTTTTAAAAAAATTAAAAACAATATGAATGTGTTTTCTTGGTTTTGAGTATGCCGTTTGTGTTTTTTACTAATATGTAATTTTAAACTCGAAACATGTACTTTGAGTCATATTAGTCACATCGTGTGTAGTTTTAACAAGATATTAATTCCTACACCTAAAAATTAATTATGAACCATTTTAATAAATTATCAAGATAATCCAAGTGAGTTTTCTTGGTTTTAATTGAGTGACACTTTTTGAACTAAAATGTCAATTTTAAATTGATAATAGAGACTTTGAGTCACACCGGGAACATCATGTATCTAATTGAGGTGTGGCTAATTCATACATGTCACAAATAAAATATGGATCATTTTACTAAAATATCAAAACAATCCGAATGATTTTTCTTGGTTTTGAGTATATCATTTGTCTTTTTTAGTAAAATTGATGTCAATTTTAAATAAAAAGATGTACTTTGTGTTATACCAATCACACAATGTGTCGTATTGAGGTACGGTTAATTCATAAAAATCCCAAATGACTTATGGATTTTTTTCATAAAGTATAAAAATAATATGAATGTGTTTTCTCTACTTTGAGTATGTGATGTTTATTTTGAACTAATATGTGAATTATAAACAAAAAACATATCATTTGAGTCAAACTAGTCACACCATGTATCGGATTCAGGTGAGGCTAATTGAGTGTGTGAGGTGTGTTTTTCCATAAACCATCTTAACCAAGATAGAAAATAAATAAATGTTCCATTTTTATGGAAAAAGAAACCTCATGCTGCCTATAATGCCTCATCTAAAAGCAACATGTTCTCTATTTTCTAGCTTATTTCAGATGATTGAAGGAAAAATATGACTTCCCAAAATATCTATGAAAAACAATATTAGATAAAAATGATACGTAAATTTACTTATAAATATTAGATAAAATGGTGATAAAATTAACTAAATAAGTATTAAAAATTCACCTTTTCATGATGATTATAAATATTATTGACCTATTTTCTTATTATTTTTATCTCGGTTTCATCCTCGAATTCTAATCTCCCATGAGCATGTGAAACTTTCAAAAAACTACCCCAAATAGAGAAAAAAACATCTTTATAATAAAATAATTCTTATTTTATTAATACTATAAAGAAATAAATTAAACACAAATATGAAACAATACATTAATAAAATGTAAATTTTAAAATGAAAACACACAATTTAAGTCATACCAGGTACACCATGTATTGATTTGAGGTATGGTTGATTACCCCCATGTCTTTTTATCCTAAAATTCATTCAACACTCTAGGTCATCTAACAATATTACAGTTTGAAAGCCTAGAATGTTTAATTCATTAGAGAATATAAAGAAAATAGTATCATCGTGAGTGAATCATCCTCATTTAGTGCATGATCATAATACAGGAGTGAATCATCCTTATTGATGAAGTAATTTATTTATTGAAAGCATTAACCATTGGTATAAACCAATTATCATTCATTTATTTAACTAAAATAAATATTTACATATTATTTTTTATGGAACATAATAAAATATATCTTACCCTTTCACCACCATAGAGATTATAAACTCCATGATAAACCATTTACCTTATTTGATGGAGAAAATTTCAATGTGACCCATTATATATTTTCAGGAGATACTAAAATCCATTATAAATTTTTTACCCCTTTTTAAAAGTATTAAACATAAGTATATCCCTTTATATCATCCAAATGGAACTGAAATATAGTGAATTCATTAAGTCTTCTTGGATTGTGCTATAAATTAGTATTCCTTTTCAATATTTTGGGTGATGATAAAATCTAACATAACATCATAATTATTTTTTCATCAAAATAATAATATTAATATTCTCATTTTTTTTATTGAGAATGATGAAGTGTTTTTTATTAATGAGATTGTGAACATGGATCATTTTACCTAATGAATGTGCACATGTATAATGAATGTTACTTATTTGGATTTCATAAGCATTTTTATATTATATCATGCATCTAATTGATGATTTAATTTCCTAAATAATTCCACCACCCCCCATAGTAAAACCACTATATTTTTATTTTCTGAAAATTCATGATTTAGTTGATGAAATTTTTTATTTATTTATATTTTTAGAGGTTTTGGATCAAGCTACTAGCTTCTTTTTCAAAATGGTATTCATTTTTATTTTCAGTGATTTATGATTTCATTTGAAGTGGGTTTTCTATTTTCAGGAATTTATTCATATATAGAGTTCTTATCATTTAATTTCATGTTTACTTTGACACTAAAACTTCTCAATAACCATGTTATCTCAATTCTGGTTGTCCTCTAATAGTTTTATCACACACATATTGGCTTTGGTGGTTGATTACACATATATTAATTAAAACATTTGATTTGGATTATATACTTGTTTGATGATTGGATTGGTGTTTTATGACTCTCAAGTGACCATTTTCTCCACTAACAAGACCCTTTACTTGTATTTTATAGAATTCATGGGCAAGAAGTTGTATCCTTTTTTGTTCAGTTTCTTCTTGGTGAGGGGTTTCTTTCACTTAAAAAAGTGGTGAAAAACATTTTTTCAGTAATCCACCTAAAACACTTGAAAATTGATCTTATCTTAAGTGAAAAGTTTTGTACACACTTTTCAAAAAAAAATCTCAAAAAAACCTTTATATGATCCTCACTCTATTCCATTTCGAAACAATTTTATTATTTGCAAGCCAACACTTAATCTCCTCCTCTGCCTCAATCTCCGCCTTGGTATCCGCCTATGCATCCTCCTCCACCTTGGAATACAACTCTAACTCTGCCTTCAGCTCCACCTCCTCCTCTGCCTCTGCTTATTCCTTCACATCTGCCTTTACCCAAAACTTTTATTGTTTGTAGGTCAGAACTTATAAACAAATTGATTTCCTCTATTATACTTATCCTTGAAAAACAGATCAAAAATAATATATAAACATTCTAAAACAAATTCTTTACACCCCAAATATATTTCTAAGGTCATATCTTGTACTATATCACAAAAATACTAGGTAATCATCTAAATTTGTTATTGTAAAATATTATGACAACAAGTACTTTTCCCATTTATCTCTAAACAAATTTACTTTCTTTTGAGTATGGAGGTTGTCCGCAATATTGAGAGTAATGAGAAAATATAGACAAATAAATTATTAATAAATATATTTGATGAAATTTTAATTAACTTTAGAAATTTCCTATTAGGGGATGCTATTCTTTTCATGCTTTATGATCTCTCTCGTAAATTTTAAAACACAACATCCATAATCGATGTCATTATATTACTTCATACAATGTAGAAACATTGACCAAAAAAATTATTTTAAAATATGTTTTTATAGTTAAATATTTCTATATATACCTCAATCTATTTCCATTTTTAGTAATCCACAGTCTGTATATATTCAAACACTGACTTCATGACATGATTTAGCCTGTATTTGGTGACTACCCTATCATAACAAAATTCTTGTTAAAACACAAAATGAAAAATATAATTCAAAGTTTATCTACAAAATGTTGATTTCAGTGTATTAAAGATTCATAATACACATCATGTGTGATCGGTTTTTTGGATATCCATGCATTGGATCCAAAAAAATAAATATTTTGGGTATCCAGATTGACTGTGATCGGCATCTAGTGCTACCTAAAAAAATAAGTAATACAAAAAATAAAAATATATTTTATATGATGAGATTATAGAATTTTACTTCTATATTTTAGGAATAAAAAATATTCTATTATCTGATATTTTTTCTCAAACGCTTTGAGTCACTCATCTTTTTTATTCTTAATTTATTCATTATCCAAAGTAAGTTTTTTCGTAGAAATGATATGGGGATTAATGAATCCAAATCATGCTTTGCATGGTTATACATTTATATAGTAGTAATATAAACTCTTATATAAAATATAATTAGTTATTAAATTTAATAAACATGTTTTATCACTATCTGCGTAGTTTTATTATGAAAATGTACCTTATGTATGTATTCACAAATGAAAATACCATCCATTAATGCTTGAGAATATCATTTATAGTCTCAATACCAATTACATATGTCATGAAATTTCCATATATTTGTTTTTCATATGTAATTTAAGACATATTTGAATCTTTAAATCTAGTATCTAGATGAATTTTTAATGATAATAAATGTTTCTCTCAAACTGGAAGGGAGAATGTACTCCTAGAAGGTAATTTTTATTTCTTGGTTGATTCACTAGACTGTCTTGATATGACCTTCTGTTTCCCCATCACTTTATCCATCTCAAATATCATACCTCACTTTATACCTTTTTTTATTAACTATTATAGGTTTTTATATGAAAAAAATGTTCTAAATACATACCTTGTGTATCTTTATAAAATTAGACGACCATGCTATGAAAGTTCCAATAGCACCATTGATCGTTTTAATATCCATATCATCAAGTGGAATAGGGAACTCAGTAGTCATCTCATGACCTACATCAATCCCCACTCTCATGTGATCTTTTGGAATTTATTTATGGTGTGTATTATCTTATATGTTATTATACACCATACCCCTTGCAACAAGGCGGTACGTGGGTATTGACATATACAAATCACATACAACTGTACCTTGTATAATTTTAGTAATATAAAGTTATCAGAAGTTGTTTGATTCACATTTAGGACAATGAGAAATGAAAAAATCGATTACCTCGGGTAAGGTATGTGGTTAGGGGAATGAATATCCTCAAAGATAGTAGGGTCATTTTGTTCATGTGAGGATCTTTGTTCCACCACCGGTTCACTTTGATCCTTTCTCAAACATTGGTCCACCAAACCAGACCAGACAATAATATCTTATAGTGAGTCTATTTGTGTCTGAAATCATTTCACCATATTATATGTATCTTCATGTTATTTTATCTTCTCTAAATATGTTCTAGGAGACAATCCAAAACCTAATCATCTAACGCGGCCATATTGTTCTGACAGTTTCAATGCTACTAAAAGTAGTTTTTCTTCTAATATGGTCCCTACTGATTCTTATGTCTAAACCATAAAAAAAATTATGAACATAAATAGATATTTTTATATAATATTGTTATAAATAATAATGAATTAATATTATTTCATACTTACACATGTTTCCCATACTATTTTTTTGTTTTCATAAACTAGTTTACCCTCCTTATTTTTACGAGCCTCCTTCCATATCACATGATGTGGGATGAAAGTGGATTTAGATTTTGATTTATCATTATACTTATAAACAAAGGAATATATGTTGTTTCATATCACATAAAACATTTGTTGTTGATTTAAAATACATACCAATTTCTTCTCTAGTGAAGTGTACCCCATCCTTACTTTGTGATAGGAGTACATTGATTTTGATGCACATTATTTATTTTCATTACTCTTTATTTGTTTCATAAATTAATAATTATGAATCATATTGGATAAACTAAATACTTTAAAATAATATATTATCAAATGTAATGCACCTAAAATTATTTATCATTGTGACAATTGATGAAATCAGTCCATGTTTCCTGCTTTATAATGGGTGCATAACTAACTGGTACTTTACCCTCAACACCCCTAAGATGTAACTTCATAAGAAGAGTCCAAAAGCCTATATGGGATTTTCCAGTAGCAATTAAGACAAATTTCTTACAAAAATATTCTAAAATAAAAAAACTATGGAAGGATTAATGAAAATTAAATCAAATTTTATAATATAATTTTTTAGTAAAATAGATAAAGTATATTATAAAATTACCATTGTATATTTCCAAAGGATTTCCTTTATAATAGGTTGGATGTGGTGCTATGAATCAATACCAATTGGAATATTCATCCTCATTGTGAACCCAAAATAACTAATGAACATTGACTTATTGGGGTCAATATGTTGGTCACGTTGATTCCAACCAACCTCAAATTTTATACCATGGATTCTTACCTTGATAACTTTATTTAGTAATGTGATGTTGTGTCGTTGTTATTATTTTTCATCAACATGTAGTTGACCCCTAATTATTATGTAGTTTTATCATCAATAGTCTATTTTTCCTCGGTATTGGTAACATCATCATGCGTAGAAAACATTGTTTGCATGAGTAGTCAAACATTTAATTTTTCTTTAATAACAATGACATAAACATAGATAAAGGATTTGAGAAGGGGTCATATGTATGATCTATTAAAAACTTGATGAACTATTTAACTCCATCTTTATTCTCTTTTTTCAAACAATTAGAGTGAATCCATTTTTTAGAGTGTGAGTATAAACATAAACATGTAAATACTAACAGGACCCCTAAAATATACAATAATGCATATATTTGAGTATATTTTAAAATTAGTAACACTCTAAATACACATGTAAATCAAGTCATTGTATACTAACCAAGACACCATAATAATCAAATATACTAACTTCATTTCATACCAGTGAATTATACTAAATATACCAGAATTTTATACCATAATTGTTCCTTGAAATTCAAATAATTTCACTAATAATATATTAACATTTTAATTATAGGAGGATAAAAGATTATTTATCTCCCTCTAGAAATAACCACATCATAGTTACCATGAGATTCGACCTGAAACCCCTAGTATCTAAGATTATCCCTCAGGGATAACCACCACATGTACTTATTGCATTCAAATCATGAAATAGGTATAACATAACCATTTTTCTTAGGAAGTGAATCTGAATTATGGGGAAGTATTAACATAATTGGTTCCATTAAGAAAGAAACACACAATGGGTTCCACAATACATTAGTTAAACCTAAGTTCTAAAAAACTATAAAGAATAACAGACAACAACACTAATGTCACATCACCCTCACCCTAGCCCTCGATGAATCGCTAACATCTATATAGTAACTCACATTATAACGTATCAAGAATATCATCATATTCCATATTCTATAAATATTTACAAAAATACACTATTATAATATAAATGTCCACTATAATTAAATTAACATAATATTAATAAATAATATTTTTATAATTTAAATTAATTTTTAGAATAGTTTTGAACCATTTCAACATCCTCTAAAACAATCAACCATGTATAAATTCTTATTGATCCCATTATTTCAATTAGAATATATTAATCATCAATATCAAATTCATAATAACTTATATATGATCTAACTTTATAATAATTGTCTTGAATTCTCATTAATTATTCACCCACTCTAGAATAACATATATTGATAAAAAATTAAAATATTATACAAAATATGAGAATCAAAATTAACTACCATAATTTCATGATTATTTCTAATCCTCAATCACCAAAAATTATTCATCAATTCCACTTCTCAGTTAATGCTTAATATATCCCATATTATAAACAATAACCTAAATCATGTGGAACATAAAAACTCACCCAATAATGAAAAAATTTACATTGAAATCATCATGGAAAAACAATTAATTTTATTTAGTAGATACTTATATAAATTTATTATGGATTAGTGTATTAACTCAATGGATATGATAATTTTCATGATTTATTGATTAGATGAAGATAAATTTATTATAATTGTATATCATTTATTTAAATAATAATAAAAATTATTTTTACTTATTAAGAGTATAATGCTAATGAAGTAGAATTGATAGACATGAAGTAATTTAATAAAACTTCTCATAATAAATATTTTCCCTCTACTCATTAGACCAAGATAAAGAGATAATTTTCAATGATCGTGAACAAGGAGAATAAATATATTTTAATATAAGAGGAAAAATTCATTAAAAATTCATGTTACACATATGACATTTTCATCTACCATGTTAGAAAAATATATAGTTTCATTTTTTTTAAACCATATTTCTATGAATCTCTAGTTATCCAAGACATTGGATATTATGATGATGTATTATGTAATTATATTAATGTACATATGGAATTTAGAGAATGGTCACATGTGTGTTGGGATATGAAATGAATTACAGAGTCACACTAGATATCAAATAATACAGGACATGGTGGAAAAAATATACCACTACCCATATGTCAAATATGTTGTTCGATGGACCCGATTAGCATTCCTAAGGAAACTAAGAATTGGTTAAAGTGTGATATAGTAGGGAATATAGTACATGAATATTTAAGGGACATCAAAAGACCACTCTATATAGTATATAAAATTAAAAAATTACTCATAACACCACACACAATTCAATGGTTATACTAAAAGGAACATGGGAATAGTGTAAGCCAATAAAACAAACTAATTTCCTTTGAGGATAATCATTATCAAAATAAACCTAAGCTAAGTAAATAAGAATGGGGTTGTGTAAAGGTAAATCAAACTACGTAAAGGTCATATGAAGTCAAAATGGGTAGTGATAATGGATCATGTTGTATTTTTCATTATGTTGGACTTCCAATTCAACTATGAGAAATAGGAAGACCTCTATGGGAAGGTTTGGAACCCATTTAAGAACATACCAAATTTAAGAAGCATAAGGAATCATTATTGTCCAGTGAAGAAGTAGGGTTCATCATGGTTGAGAACAGTGTAAAAATGCAAATCGTGGAACCCAAACAAGAAAATAGTGAGAGAGGAAAAGGAGAAAATAACATACCTTGGATTTTAGCCTTGATTCGAGAACGTAGAGGAGGAGCATTAACTACAAAGAAGGTCTCCAAAAGTTTGATAATTGTGATTGAATCAGTCATAATTATGGTTTTTTTAAATAGATTAGGGAAACTTTTATTAGTGCTTACAAAAAATCACTGATAAAGATCAAGATTTATCAGTGTTATTTTAGTGGTGATAAACCTTTATCTTTATCAGTACTAAAGAAGGGTTAATAAAAGAAACCTTTACCAGTGCTAAAACTTTAGTGCTGATAAAATATTTATAATTATAATTATAAATAAAAAATTTGTAAATATATTTAAATAATTATATATTTGTTTATTATAATTTTGTAATTATTTAATTATATAGCTATTTATTTATAATTACATAAATAATTTTAAAAAACAATATTTTTTTATTTATACATTTATAAATATATTTATAATTATTTATTTATAATTATAAATATATTTATATCATTATATAATTTTATATAATTTTTTATATATTTAATAAATATATAAAAATATAAATATAGTAAATATATTCATTATTTAAATGTATTTATTATAATTTTATAATTATAAATATATTTATATCATTATATATATTTATATACTTATATATATATAATAAATATATATAAATATAAATATAGTAAATATATTCAATATTTAAAAATATTTATTATAATTTTATAATTATTTAAATGTATAATTATTTATTTATAAATATATGAATACTTTAAAAAAATAATATTTATATATTTATATAATTATATATTTATTTAATTATATTTATATAGCCCCCATGGTGCAGCTCTGTGGTAGCTGCCTCTGTGGGTCTCGAGTTAGAGTCTCGTTGAGTACATCCTTGGATTGTATGTTGTCTTCTTTTCTCTATAATGTAGCCCATTTCCCCAAATAAACTGAGGCTTTGACCTCAACTTATATATATATATATAGTATATTAATATAGTATATGGTATATTCATTATTTAAACATATTTACTATAATTTTATAATTATTTAAATATATATAATTATTTTTTTATAATTATATAAATACTTTTTTTAAAATAATATTTATTTATTTATAATAATTATAAATATAAAAAATTATAAATATAGTAAATATACATTTATAAATATATTTATTTATAATTATCTATTTATAAATATATTATTAACATTATTAATGAATATATGATCTTAAATACATGCATTTTAAAAATGAGTGAAATTGAATAATTAAAAATGAGTACGCTTTAAAAATATTGAAAATGGATAAGTTTTATTAATTGAATATAAATTATTAAAAAATAAAGATATATATTGAAGTAAACATGAATACATATTGAGAATACTAAAATATAGTAGATAAATATAAATAAATAAATAATATAAAATAATTAAATTCAAAAAAATAAAAAAAATGAATAAAGAATACCTAACTATAATAATATTTAAAAAAATTAAATAAAATTGACTAATTAAAAACATAATATATTAAATTTATCATGTTATAATGAAATTCTAAAATATACTAAAATTTGAATAAATTACATAAATATTAGGTGTATGTGATTCTATATATGATTTCATTAATTGCATAAATATTTGTGTGTGTGCGTTGTATATAAAAATTCATTAATTATGTATATATATGTGAAATCAATGTAACACATGTTTAACATATGCTAAACTGAAAAATCAAACAACATTAAAAATGAATAAGACATTAATATTTTTTAATTATTACATTTTATTCATTTTCTATATATTTATATTTAATATATATTATTTATTACTATTTATAATTTATATATATATATATATATTAAACGTATTCATTTTTATTAATAATTATTTCATTAATAAATTTTTATTTTATTCATTTTAAATTTTTTAGTTTAATTATTAAAATTTATTTATTTTTAATTTTTTTATTTTAATTATTAAAATTTATTCATTTTATATATCTATATTTAATATATACTATTTATTAATATTTATAATCTATATATATTTAATATTAGGGGTTTCAGTGACTATCTTGTTCTATTTCAATAGTTAACACAGAGTTAGTCTGATATTTTCATATTCTTGATTTAGACCTATTTGACATCATTATTAGAATGAATTGTCTTATCACTCATCATGACGATGTTAATTGTTATCATCATAGTGTCATGTTTATTACTTCTGATGATATCCCTCCGGTTTTTTAGGGAGAGTGGGATTTGTGGTCTAGTCATGTAGAACCTTCTCGCCCAGATCTTAGGGGTTTGTTGTCTAGTGTTATGCTTGATCCTAATGTGGTTTCTTATCTTGTTGATCTTTCCATAGTTTTTTGTGACTTTTATAACATTTTCTTATATGAATTCATCAGAATTTATAAAGATAGGTAGGTAGAGTTTACGATTGACCTAGTGTTGTTTATAAAGCTGATATCGATACCCTCCTATTTTATGGCATCGGAGGAGCTAAAAAAGCTCAATATCTAGTTGGAAGATCAAATAGAGAGAGGTTTTGCTTTCCCCAGACATTCATAATTTGAATCCCATGTTCTCTTTTCCAAGAAGGTTAATGTTTCACTTCAACTGTGCATGGACGATCAAATTTTAATCTAGTTAATGGTTAATAATAAGTATATTTTGTCCCATGTTAATGATTTTTCTGACCAGTTAAAGGGGGAAAAGTATTTTTTGAAGATCGGTCTTCAGTCAGGTTTTCATCAGCTCAGAGTTCCATAGTTTGATATACCAAAGAAGGCTTTTAGGATCAAGTATTTCCATTATGAATATCTTATGATGGCTTTTTGTTTGATTAATGATCCTACGGTTTTTATGTCTCTAATTAATCAAATATTATATTAATACCTCGATACCTTTTTGGTTGTGTTAATAGGTGATATTTTGGTTTATTTGAGATCTGAGTGTGAGAATGAGCACCATCTGAGTTTGGTTTTGTAGATATCTGGGAGTCGCCATTTATACGTAAAGTTTTCTAAATGTAGTTTCTAGATCCAAGAAATGAATTTATTAGAGCACGTGATTTCTAAACATGGAATATTAGTCAATCCTAAGAAGGTGAAGGTTGTATTTTCATGGGAGGTTCTATGAAACATCTTTGAGATATAGAAATTCCTAGATCTTATTGGATATTATCGATGATTTTTCAAGGACTTATAAAAGTTAGTGTCACCCTTGATTTCTCTTACTAAGAAAGGGTTGAAATTAATATAGGATGCAAATTGTTAGACTTCTTTTGATGAGTTGAGATGACTTCTAACATCGACACCTATCTTGATCTTACCTAATCATGATAAGGGGTACATGGTGTTTTGTAATGCTTCTGGTGCTGGTTTAGTTTGTGTGTTTTTATAGGATGATCATGTTATAGCCTATGTCTCTCATCATCTTTGGTCTCATGAGAAGAATTACCCCACTCATGATTTAGAGCTTGATGTAGTTAAGCATGCACTTAAATAATGGTGGAACTATCATTTTAGGGAGATATTCATGGTCTTTTATGATCATAGATTCCTGAGTTACATATTTTATCAGAAGTAATTGAATCTCAGATAGATATAGTGGGTGGAATACATTTATATGTTCAATTTTAAAATCTATTACACCCTATGGAATGGAAATTTTATCTCGGATGCTCTCAGTAGGAAAGTACCATCATAATCTATATTAAAATTTAAGTAAGAGTAAAACTTGATGGAACTATTCACTCAATTGATTATGGATTATCAAGAGTATGTTTTAAGTATGGTTATGACTAGTTTTAAACTATCATCATCTCTTCTTGAGTATATTTTGTAGATTCAACAACAAGATAATGAGTTCAGAGTAATCAGAGAAACCCTTTATGGTGGGGAGACTATTTCTAGTTGGTCTCTCCCTTTTGATTTTATTCTCCGGTTCAGGAATTGGGTTATTATCCTAGAAATTTTTAGAAGTTTGGTTTTTTTAACTCACACAATTCTTCATGGATTGTTTATTTAGGCACAATGAAGATATATTATGATATGAGATGATGTTTCTTTTGGTCTATTATATAGAGTGACATTGAAGATTATGTGTCCCGTTATTACACCTTCTAGTAGATAAATGTAGAGCCCATGAAACCTTCTAGTTTTATCCAGCCTCTTCTAGTTCTATTTTGGAAATGATAAGAGGTGTCCATGGAATTTTTTTTGTATTACCACAAACTCCCCAAGGGAATAATGCTATTTGGGTGGTAATTGTTTGTTTAATGAAATCTTTCCATTTTATGTTGATTAGGGACACCACTAAGGTTGTATATTTAGGTAAGTTGTATATGAAGGTGATTGTGAGGTTACATGGGTTTCTCTATACTATTGTTTTGGATATGGATCTGAGGTTTACCTATGGGTTCTGTAAGAGTCTTCAAGAGCTGATGGGGAATTATGTTTGGTTGAGTACAGATTACCATACACATATGGATGGTCATATGGATAATGAAATTCAGATCTTAGAGGATATTCTTTGTACCTATATCTTGGATTTTGGTGGATCATGGGATATCCATCTAATACTGGCTGAGTTTATGTATAACAATTGTTATCAGTTTTTGATCAATGGATCTCATCGAGGCTTTTTGTGGTCACCCATGAAAATCAACTCTTTTTTGGGTAGAGGTGGGTGAGGCCCCTATTATGGGACTGAGACTCATTCAGGATACATTGATGAGGATTCAAGACATGTGTTATCATCTGGTTACAAAAAAAGTTGTAAAAAGTCATATGTAGATCATCAACATGATCCTTTGTAGTTTTCTATTAGTGACTAATTTTTATCAAGAATTTCTCCTCAATTGGGTCATTGTTGTCTTAGGAAACTATAAAAATTGGCTTTGTGATATTTTGGATGGATTGGGGTTATTGAGCAGCTTGGATAGGTTTCATATCGATTAATTTTACAGATTCTTTTGATAAGTATCCATGGTGTTTTCTACATATCTAAGCTCATTAAATACCATACTAATCTCCCTCATGTTCTGAGTTTGGAAGAGATTGAGTTGGAGCTTGATGTTTGAGTAGTAGAGAATCCAGTGGAGATTATTGATTCTCAAGTTAAAGTATTGCATGGGAAGTATATCTCATTGGACAAAGTGTTATGGTGAAACTGATCAGATTACCCTGAGACGTGGGAGCATGAATCATCATTGAGGGAGTAGTGGCCTCACCTATTTCCATAGCACCCTTCTTCCACATGAATTCTCAAGGATGGAAATTATTATAGTAGAGATGTTGTAAAATCTTGGATTTTAAGGTACACTCTTTCAATGTTTAAGAGTGTGTTTTTAGGTTCAAAGGGCATGCAAATTTTTTTTGGTAGTTTCTGCAGAACCCGTGGTGCAGACTGCTTGTTAGAAACTTTTACATCATAATTTCTAACTTATGGAATAATTCCTTTATTGGGAACTGGCTATAATATGGTTTATAACATAAGAATATTTCAAGATGTAAAAACCTTTTTTATTCCATAAACTCCTTTTATTCCATAAGATTCACTTTCACACCATAAAATCATTAATTGAAATTAATTTTAACTCTAGGTGATGTTTTTTTCATCATATATTAGTTATGGTACATTTCCACTATAAATAAGGTGTTTACACAATAAAAACTTCAGCCTAGTAGGTTTTATCATGCTGCACACCAGATGTTTTTCTTATTCATCATCAAACCCTCATCTCTCAAACCCTAGGTGATTCTAAGTGTGATTTGGGTGGTATACTCTAATTTTGAGTTCCATTGTTCAATATTTGATCTCTGTGGCAGTTACATCACTTCTCCCTAGTAACCATCCTTTCTTCTTCTTCATTTTTAATGGTCGCAGTAACAACATTATGTTGTGTTTTGGATTCATTGACACTATGGTGACGTTTTTTTTATTTTTCTAGATCTTTTGTGTGATATTCTTCTGGGGGTTGGTCCTTTGCTGGTTGTGGTGCGCTAGGTGCATATTCTTTGAGGTCCTTTATTGTTTTCTTCATATTCCTTCCTGTGTTGGTGGGTCCCATTGCAAGATTGTGCGACTCGATTTTAAGGTAGATGGTTCCATCTATATCCTTTTTTGAATTAATCGTGATTTTACTTATTTTTTAAATTTATTTATAAATAAATTGGCGTGATATTTTTGTGCATGCAAAAGGATTTTTTATAAAATATGGTTTTTCCCTTGGTTTTGGGTAAAAAATGGTATTTTCAAAGCATTGTGAAATGGGTTTTTAAAGTAGATTTGATAAAAGAAAAGGGATGTTTGAAATTGATTTTGAAAATACCTTTTGAAATTATTTGGAAAAATGTAGCACATGGAAATCCTTGGGTACTTAGGTGGAAGGTGTGTCATAGGTTCATCATCCATTTTATTATTAGGGGGTTCACTCATGGGGCGTTCCTCTACTCTCTAGACTTGTTGTTCTAGGGACTTGGCTTGAAATTGTTGGGGGTTCACTCATGGGATGTTCTTCTTCTCCTTAGTTCTATGTTCTAGGGACTTGATTTCTCATTAGTCATTGTTTTTGGTATAATTAGTCTTCTAGACTAGCCTGATGTGATCCTTAGCATGTTTTTCCTATTCTTGTGAAATATCCTCAAATTAAAATGATTATAAAAATCATATTTGATAATAATTTATGATTATTTTTATGTGGAAATTTAATTTTTTAATAAAAATAGCTTAATAAATGATTTAAAGGCTTTTTGTAAGGATAAAATCCTAGTTATTACCTTGGAATATTCTATGTAATATTTTCAAAGTTTAGTGCTAAGTTGGTGTGTGATTTTGAGGCTCATAGAGGCTCAATATTGATAGAATAAAAATATTAAATATATTATATTATTCACATGAAATTTTTCCAAAAATAATAGAATATATTCCTAATAGTGTCTCATATAGTAAATATAAGATTTATATAAAATCTAGAACATGATATTTTCCTTAGGCACAACATTAAATTTGGGTGCATCGAGTGTTTGGTAACAACGCACATGAGGGTAATTTTTTTTTATTTTTATTATAATTTTTTTACTAAAAAAATTATTTATCTCATTAATGGTGTCTTGTATGAGAAATATGAGACCTCAATTAGGTTTTTAATGTGGGTTTTAAACTAGGAAGGACATAACCTTAGTGTGTGTCGAGTGTTTGGTAACATCGCACATGTGGGTAATGTATTCTACCACTTTTTATTATAATATTATTAACTTATATAATAAATTCATTTTTTTATTAAATCGTATTATTCTTCAACATAAAACCTCCATTATATCATTCCAATAAATCTAAAAAACATGAGTTCTAACCTGTTTTGACCCGTTATAATTTGAAAATCCTTAATGGGGTGAAATTAAACCCTCTATAATTAATTTTCAGATGAATTGTGCATTAAAACTGAATTTTTATTTGAGGGTTTTGAACTAATGAACATGTACACAGCTTGGGGTTTTGAAATAACTAAATTGATATATTCTTTTATTGTTATTGATCCTGATGAGTTTGAGATACCCCATAACTACTCTATGCACGATAAGCGAAGCCTAGTTAAATTGATTCATATTTTCTCTACATGTGGTCTCCTTGTTTTCCCTGTGTGCTACACATAACATGAAATAAGATCTTTTTATTTTATTTATTTTATTTTATTTCTTCCATTTTTTTATTTTATTCTCCAATTCTAAAGGAAACAGTGGTAGACTTTAAATAAAATTATAAAACATAAATTATCAAGGAAATTTTCTAAATTATCAAAGGATAAATCTTAAACAGATTACCAAATGGTATTTTCACAAATTATGATAAAAGGATAATTTATAAATGAATTATATAATGATAATTATTTCAAATTATCCAATTATAATCATAAAAAGTGATAATCACATCGATTTAAAAATTATAATTTATAAAATTATCAAAATGTACTTACATAAGATTATCATAGAATAATAGTATGAATAATTATAAAAATATAAATGCTTGAAATTAGGAAAGATAATTGTAAATGATCATCAAATGATAATTATAATGAATTATCAAAGGATAATTTCATGAGTTCCTTAAATATAATATTATAGAATTATCAAATGATAATTTATAAGAAATTAATATAAGATAATTATCAATGGGTAATTTGCAGAATTGATCAAAGGATAATTTATTATTAAATGATAATTATGTGAAATTATCAAAGATTATTATAAAAATTATCAAGTAGTAATTATATCAGATTATCATTGGAAATATTATTATAAAATGATAATTTATAATAAATTATAAAAATATATTTATAAGAGGATAATTTATATTAAATTATCAAGAGATAATTATATAAGGATAATTTTTAATAAATTATCAAGAGATCATTATAAACGGGTAATTTATAATAAATTATTAATAGATAATTATAAAAGGATAATTTATAATAAATTATCAAAAGATAATTATTCTTAAGCAGAATATTTTAATTGCATTCGTTGTCTAGAAATGATAATTTGGAAATTATCCATGAGAGAAAAAGTATTATCGCATATGATATTTTATTTATTTTTTAAATAAAATAACTGGTTTTGGTTCTAGGAACACTTGATGTATTTTGATTGTTGGCATGTCGATGAATACGGTAATAAGTTCATGAGGAGATTTTCTAAACTATTTAGGTTTCCACTCCAAATTTCAAACCACACGGGATGGTTTATTCTTATCGATTGACATCAATGACTTGAGGTATAAAGTTTCTTACCTTCTTGGGATTGTGTTTACAGTTGTTTCCATTATATGATTATATTTGTTGGCATTTTATTTTGTACTTGATTATGTTTTCATGTGGGTGTGTGTGCAACTCGTGAGACCCTTTTTATATTGATTCCATGAGTGATATTAAAGTATATTATTTCTATGTTTGATTGTGATCACATGTTGTTATGTATACTGATATATACTCATGATAATATGTTATATATTCTTGTGTTCTCACCATGTATGTGTGTTACCATTTCCTTGGAGGTTGTGATTGGTACTTGAGATAGGTGGACCATCATGATAGATTATCCCTTAGTGGGGGAGTTTGCTTGATTGCAATGATGTAAATGAGGGACCTAAGCACAGGGTGGTGGTATGAGGTAGCCATGGTGTCATGTCGATGGTGTGCTTGAGGTAACCTTGATTTTCCATGTTCCATTCACCATGTGATATCATAGTCGATGTGAGTACTAGATATTCCCATCCAAAGGACCCATGTGATATTGTCCTCTTGAGGGATAGATGACACTGGGTATCATATCCATGAAACTCTGAGGACGTCATATTGGGTTTGGTTTGGTTATTTCCAACATATTCCATTATCTTTCTGGTATGGATCCAAAGCAGGTATGGACAGGGGGTTTTGGAGACTTAGTCAGTTCATGAAAACTCAATTTTGTATTGTGTGTTTAGTAATATTACACATTTATTATCATTATTATTATACACTTGTTATACTTGAGCACATCAGGTAAGGACTCATTGGTGGTTTCCTACCAAGTCTTGTACTCACACCCTACTAGGAATTTTTGTGGGCTTATAGATTTCATGATAGATCCGATGAAGGGTAAGGTCCATGAGGTGGATAGCTGAATAGAGGGGGATAGAGTTGGAAGTGGGTGAGAGTGGAATCTAGTGGCTTGTAGTTTATTTATTGGTTTATTTATCTACTTTATTACTATGTACAATCTTTCCACATTGGAAATTGTTTTATTTGTATGAAATATATAGCATTTATTTTCTTCTATATGATTACTCTGGTGTTTTATTACATTATTTATTATTTTTATTGATCCTATGACATGATATAGAGGTTATAGCCTCCCCATTGGAAGACTTAGACCCTTTATACTAGTCGGTAGCCTCTTGTGTACAGGGAGATGTAGATGAGATCATGTGGCCTTCCAACTTGGACCCAATGGTTCGAGTCAAGATGTTACATAATGGTATCAGTGAATCAGGACTCACTAACTTTTATCTTCTATTTTCTATGATTTGGGATATGTTAGATAGGAGATAGGATGGTTGGGACTTAGGTAGGGTAACTGTGATGGTGTCTGGCCAGTATTGTATAGTGGACCTTCGAGTTACTGTAAAGTGGGGTAAATTATGCTTTGTTGTAACCATTGATTAAATTCACCTTGGGTGATGCACATGATGTTGATATGTAATTTATGATATTTTGGGTGTGTTCATTCATCATGACTAGGCACATAGGTTCACATTCCATATATATATATATATATATATATACCTATTGTTGTGATGCATAATAGTTATTTAATAAAAATCCTTGATTTGTGCTATTTGTTTGGGATAGTTTCTATTTGTGTGGTATATCTATATTTCCATGGTGTTACGATATATCTTTACTAGAATTTTTTAGTTTTTTATATTATTATATATATGATGAGTGTGACTAATGTGTATAGATGAGGCCTAGGGTTAGTTCTAGGAGGTTTATACCTTGGTTGAGGGTAAAATCCTAGGATAAACCTTGTGTGATCCCATAGACTGATTAGGATTTATCCTAGTGGATCTATTTTTATAAAGTGTTTTATTTTCATTATAGAAGATGATGCCTCAGTGCAGCCTTATAGGACTACTTTATAAGTAGGATAAAATACTTCTACATGGGGGAATGTTTCTGCTTTACCACTATATGTGTAGGATAATTTTTTGAGTATGATATTGTACCTTCTCTATGGTTTAGGTAGTATTTATGCTCTAACTAGAAGTCTTTCACTTAGTCTTTTTCCTAGGAATGGGATTTTAGAACTATGTTAAAATATACCCTAACTTCAACTCCATAATTCTTCATCCTTCCAGGGAACTGAAGGCCCTCAAGATGCTGAATAATGGATTGAAATATTTGTGGGAATCATATACCTAATAGATACTCTGAAATATCAGAAAGTTAAGATGTTATAGAGCATATGTCGGGTGCACAACCCATTTTGATACCCCTATATTGTATGGTTTCAATCGAGCTAAAGGATATCAAGGCTTGATGAGATAATTTTGAGAGGAAGGGATTTATTAGACCTAGTACTTCACCATGGGGTGCACATGTTTTGTTCACTAAGAAGGTGGATGGTAGTTTTTGGATCTATATTGATTACTAGAAGATGAACCAGGTGATGGTTAAGAACATATATATGTTTCCTAGGATCAATAATATTTTCAATCAGCTACGAGGATAATTTTTCTTCTCCAAGAATTATCTTCAATCCGTCTATCACTAGTTGCGAGTTAGATATGAGGACATTTTGAAGATAACATTTCATATCAGGTATAGAATATATGAGTACTTGGTGATGTCATTCGATCTTACTAACATACCATAAGTGTTCATGGATCTCATGAAAAATATCTTCCACCCCTACCTAGACTCATTTTTTATAGTGTACGTTGATGAAATCCTTGCCTACTTATCAAAACCTAAGCAGAATTATAGGCACCTAGAGATAGTCCTGAGTACACTTCGATCACATTGAATTTATTTCAAGTTTTCAAAGTGTGACTTATAGATTCAATATGTGAGTTTCCAAGGATATTTGGTGTATGAGATGGTTATATCCATGGACCCTGATAAAGTTGAGTTAGTCATGTCCTGGACATGTCCTAGGAATGTGTTTGAGATCAAGATATTTCTGGGTTTAGCAGGGTATTACTGATGGTTTATCTAATATTATCCTAACTATCAACACCCATGATAGTGATGATAAAAAAGGGAGTGAAATTATAATTTTAGGATTACTATGAAGATTAATTCCTTGAGTTAAAGATAAGGTTGATGAAATATCTACTACTGACACTCCCTAATCCTGGGATTGGTTATGAAGTGTACTATAATGCATCATATATTACTCTGGGATTATTTTTGATACAGTGAGAGTTAGTAATAGCTTATGGGTCACATTATCTATGACCCCATTAGTTTAACTACCCTACTAATTACTTGGAGTTTGCATATGTGGATCATGCTCTAATGTGTTGGAGACACTATCTCTTCGGTGAGGGATTTTTTGTTTACACAAACCATAAGCTCCTTCTCTATATCTTTACATAGAGAGACTTGAACCTAAGTCAAAGGTGTTGGTTTGAGTATCTATATATGTTTGACTTTGATATGGTTCACACACCTAGGAATGTTAACTTCGTTATAGATTCTCTTATCCATAAGACATGGGATTAAAAGGATCTTGGTGAGAAGCCTTCAGAGGATAAATGGTGCTTAATGATCCTGTTGGTTGATTGGAGGATGGATGATTTTGAGGATCAAGGATCGGTGACTTGTTCCCCTTTAGTGATTAAATATTATCTTGTAGATTAGGTGAAGACTGGTTATAAGTCAAACCAATATTGTGTTGTAATGAGGGAATAGCTGGTTGGGGGTGACCTGATACCCAGGTGGGCCTTACGCGACGATAATGTGATCGTGGTGAATGGGAGACTAATAGTCCCTACTTTCATCAGAGATGAGATGATAAGAGATTAAAATAACTATATATGGGTTGTAAATATGAGTGCGGACAATATGTATCATGACTTTAGATGTCAGTTTTGGTGGCTGGGGATAAATAGGGACATTACTGGTTTGTATCTTGATGCCTTACCTACCAGAGGGTAAAGGTCAAGTACCATCATCCTGGTGGGTTGCTTTATCCACTTCCAGTTCCCATATGAAATTCATAATACATCAGGATGATCTTTTTAATTGGGTTACCTAGTACCCCAAGGATTCGTAACACTGTCTAGGTGATTGTTGATCGGTTAAAAAAATTCCCAATTTTTACCGATATAAGAGACTCACTTAGTGGATGAGATGGGAAATATTTATATCTGTGATATAATAATCTTAATAAGAGTTCCCTTGAAAAAAAATTGGATAGATACTCATGATATATGTTTTTTTTTTTTGGTAGGGCTTATATAAAGCCCTAGGATCTTTGCTAAGATTGAGCATAATGTATCATCCTTAGACATGAAAACATTATGAACAAATGATAATAATACTGGATGATATGTTTCCATATTGAATTTTATACTTATTTTGAACTTTGTATGATCACATGGACTTGGTTGGGTTCATGAAAAACAATATTTATTGGGCTTCAGTTCAGATGGAACTTTGGGAGGCTCTTTACAGGAGGTCATGTCATTCACTGCTCTGTTGGCATGAGATGGGTGAGGTAGTATTTTTGGGGCCTAGTTTGGTTTAGGATACCTATGAGAGAGTGCATTTAATTCATAAGAGGTTGATCACCACTCATATCAGGCATAAATAATATTCTGACTGTAGTAGTATACCTTTGGAGTTTTCTATGGGAGATCAGGTTTTCTTGAGTGTGACTCCTCGGTTAGGTCACTGGCGTATGAGGAAGAAAAGAAATTCAACACCATAGTTTTTTGGACCTTTCATGATCACTAAATTAATGGGGATAGTGTTGTTCTATTTGGACCTACCTCTACATCATCGAGGTATGCATGATGTGTTTCATGTGTCTTGGTTTCGAAGGTACATAACCAATCCTATGCATGTTATCAACTAAAAATATGTTGATCTAGAGCCTACGTATCTTATGAGGAGTGTCTGGTGCATATTATAGATTGGAGTAATAAGGTTCTATGAGGGAATAGAGTAGCACTTTTTTGGATTCAATGGTATCATAAATGGGTCTAGGAAGAGATATGGGAGCATGATTTTGATGTTTAATCTAAGTGGCCTGAGTCATTTGAGAAAGACCATTATATTTACTTCTTAGGGATGGGAAGTTGATAGAGAGGGATAATTGTAATATCCTAAAATTACAATGATAATAAAAATCCTCTTTGTTAATAATTTATGATAATTTTTATGTGTAAATTTATTTTTTCAATAAAAACTCTTAATAAATGATTTAAAGGTCATGTGTAAGGGTAAAATCCATGTTAGCACCTTGGAATATTCTATGGAATATTTTTGGAGTCAAGAACCAAGTCGACATGATATTCCAAGGCTCGTAGAACCTCAGTATTGATAAGATAAAAAATTAAGTGTATTATATAATACACATGTGATTTTTCCAAAATAATGGAACATCTTATGAATAGTGTATCAGATGGGAAATATGATCAAGTCATTAAATTTTTAATGTGGTATTTACCTTATGCATGACATAAACATTGTGCTTGATGGGTATTTGATAACATCACATGCAATGAAAGTTCATTTAATATTTTTATCACAATTTTTTTATGAAAAAATTAAGTATCTCCTGAACGGTTTCTTGTATAAGAAATTTGAGACCTCCATTAGGTCCAGAAGGTGGGTTTTACCCTAGGTGCAACATATCCTTTGTGCGTATCAAGTGTTTGGTAACATTGCACATGTGGGTAATGTATCTTATCACTTATTATTATATTATTATTAATTTATATGATAAATTCATTTTTTATCAACCCATCTTCTTCTTCAATGTCAAACCTCCATTATATCACACAACTCAATCCAAAAACATGAATTCTAAATATTTTTGACCTATTATAATTTGAAAATCCTTAATGGGGTGAAATTAAACCCTTCGAAATTAATTTTTGGGTGAATTATGCATTAAAATGGGATTTTCATTTGAGGGTTTCAAACTAAAAAATGTGTACTTAGCTTGGGGTTTTGAAATAGTTGAATCAATTAATTCTTTCGATGTTGATAATCCTGATGAGTCGAATATACCCAAGAAATACTATATGCATGATAGGAAAAGCCCAGTTGAATTGATTAATATTTTCTCTACGTGTGATCTCCTTTTTCCCTTTTATGTTATGCATAACATGAAATAGGTTAGATTTATTTTATTTATTTTATTTTATTTATTCCATTTTTTTATTTTTCCCTCCAATTCTAAAATAATCAAGGTATAATTTAAATAAAATTATAAAACCTAAATTGTCAAGGATAATTCCTAAATTTTCAAAGGATAATTCTTAAATAGATTACCAAATGTTATTTATGCAAATTATGATAAAATGATAATTTATAAATGAATTATAAGATGATAATTATTTCCAATTATCCAATGATAATCATAAAAAGGGATAATCACATCAATTTATCAAATTATAATTTATAAAATTATCAAGGAGTACTTACACAAGATTATCAGAGAATAATAATGCAAAGAATTATCAAAAGATAAATGCATGAAATTATCAAAGATAATTGAAAAGAGTTATCAAATGATAATTGCACTAAATTGTCAAAGATAATTATAAAAATTTATCAAGTAGTAATTACATCAAATTACCTATAGAAATATAATTATAAAAGGATAATTTATAATAAATTAAAAAAATATAATTATAAGATGATAATTTATATTAAATTATCAATAAATAATTATAGAATGATAATTTATAATAAATTATTAAGTTATAATCATAAAAGGGTAATTTATAGTAAATTGTAAAGAAATAATTATAACAGGATAATTTATAATAAATTATAAAAAGATAATTATTCTCAAGGAGAATATTTTGAGTGCATGTGTTTTCCTAAAACAATAATTTGGAAATTATCTAGGAGAGAGAAAATATTTTCACATGCAATATTTTATTTCTTTTTGAAATAAAATATCTAGTTTTGGTTCTAGGAACTCTTAACATACTTAGATTGTTGAAGTATCAAAAACTATGATAATAAGGTCATGAGGAGGTGTTCTCGACTGTTGAGGTTTCTACTCGAACTTTCAAACCATATAAGGTGGTTTATTCACATAGATTGACATTGAAGACTTGATCTATGAAGTTCTTTACCTTCTTGGGCTTGTGTTTACACTTTTTTCCATTATATGATTATATTTGTTGACATTTGATACTATGATTTATTATGATTTCATGTGTATGTGTGTGTAGAACATGATACCCTTTTTGATATTGATTCCATGAGTGATATTAGAGTATCTTGTTTATATGTTTGATTGTGATCACATTCCATTATATATGCTATTATATACTCATGATAATATGATAGGATTTTGTTGTATGTACACCATTTATATATGTTACCATTGCCTTGGAGGTTGTGATTAGTTCTTGAGATGGGTGGACTGTCTTGAAAGATTATCCCTTAGTGGGAAATTGTGCTTGATTGCAATGATGGAAATGAGGGACATGAGCATGGTGTGGAGGCATGAGGTAGCCATGGTGTTGTGTAGAGGGTGTTCTCATGGTAGCCTTGATTTTCTAAGTTCCATCCACCATGTGATAGTTTGGTCAATGTAAGTACTAGATATTATCATCTTGGGGACTTGGGTGACATGGTCTTCTTGAGGCATAGATGATGCTAGTTATCATCTCTATGACACCATGAGAACTCCATGTAGGGATTGGTTTAGATACTACCAGCATCTTCTATTATCTTTCTAACATGGAGTTGAAGTAGTTAAGCTCGGGGGTTTGTGGTGTCTTGCTCAGGGAATGATCACTCAGTTTTGTATTGTGTGTTTATGTTTATTATATATTTATTATCATTATTGGTTACACTTGTTATAATTGAATGCATCAGGTAAGGACACATTTGTAGTGTCCTACTGATTCTTGTACTCACATACAACTTGATCATTTTGGTTCACTTGTATATTTTATGAGAGATCTGACGAAGGATAAGGCCCTGAGGTAGATAATTGAGAAGAGAAGGATGGAGTTGGAAGTGGGTGAGGGTGGAATCTAGTGGCTCAAAATTTATTTATTGCTTTATTTATCTTTTGTATTACTCTGGAGGTGTTTGTCACATTGGGTGTTGTTTTATTTGTATGACATGTATTCCATTTATTTACTTCTACATGAGTACTTTAATGTTTTATTACATTATTTTTTTGTTTTTATCAATCCTATGACATGATACAAAGGGTATAGTATCTCCATTGGTGGACTTATATCCCCACTTCTAGTCATCATCCTCTTGCATATGGGACTATGCACATGAAGTCATGTGACCTTATGGATTATACCTGATGGTTTGATTCGGGATGTTATATCTTTTATTTGTACTGTTTTGACTCTGATAAAATTTTATGGAAATTATTATTTTAAACTATTTTTATTGAATTATTTTGGAACTATGGAAAAAGGGAAATATTTACCATTCTTTTGATATAAACCGCTTTACTATTTATCATGCCATGTTTTCTTAAAAATGAGCATATTTGGATTGTTTGTATAAAGACTTGATATAGAACACTTGGGTGTGATCCTGCCAAGCCTATTAGGTCACACCTTATACACCCCTTCGGTGGTTTGTAGATCTGGTTATATCATTTGATGTAAGTAAAAGAAATGTGCCACAATGAGGTGGCAAGGTGTCTATCAATTGGGTTTGGGTAGCTGGTGGTGAGATGGTGGCAGTTTTCCCACATTATCACAAGGAGTATTTGTCTTTGTTTCAGTTTTCCTTTGTTGTTAAAATTTTACTTTGGGTTTGTTCTGACTGGTTTGAGTTGTATCGCTTCTTTTATTTTCTTTCAATTATAGCATATATTTCTTATAGTTTTTATTCTGTTATTTCTTTCTACTATATATATATATATCATTTCATCATGTTTAATTTGGGTGAAATCGTTTCCTTTGGGGGGTTTTTTATTTCTGGGTGCTAGTTTCCATCCCATGGGGATCAGGAACACCCTTTGAGTTATGCTACATTTCAGTTTGGAGCCTAGGTATATGGGTTATCCAGGTTATAATGTGGTAGTTTGTTCATTGATCAAATTATTATCATGAAAATAATTATTGGCTAGTATGGTTACCATAATTTGAAACTATTTAGGAAAGGTTGACTTAGTGTTTGAGGATATTCAAGATCTAATCCTAAATAAAGAGATTGTAATTACTGAATTATAGATTTTTACAATATATAGTACGAAAGTTAGAGGATGTCCAACTCAATTGAGGATATCTTATGTTTTGATAATATAATACTGGTTTTTCATACCATAGTATTTCATGTATCTTTCAACTCAACTAAGGCTATCATATGTTATGATAATTTTGGTCATGCCCATGGCTACCAATTATTCATTAATGTCCAATTACTTATGAATTTAGATCAATTCATATATAATTTAAATTTTATTTACATTATTATTTATTGAATACTCCCATCACTGAAGTGTTGTTAACTACTTTAAATGTAGGCACCGTAAGTAGGAAGTAGGGAAGAAGGTTATGGGAAGCGTCATGACCAAGTAATGGAGGGTGAGGAGCATTCAACTAAGTAGAGTATCCAAAACTCATGTTTGTGTTGAAATTTTTTGAAACATTAAATTTTGAAAATTATTATATAATTTAATTTTGTTGTATTATATGTAATGTAATGTTTATTGATGTATGGAATTTACTTTTTTTGTTATGTTGTATTAGTTTCCAATTTTTTATTTATATTTTTTGTGTTTTTTTTGTGGATCAAACAATAATAAATTATATTATTTTTTAAACTACATAACTAGTAGTGGTTTTAACAACCACTATTGAATTGGTGGTAGTTATAACCACCATAAATAAAATAGAGGTGATTTAAACCACCGCTAAATTTTTTTCACCAAAAAAACCTCTTATGATCAGAAAAACCTCCACAAAATATTTCACCATCAAAAATTATGATAATTAAAATCAAACCATCAATAAAAAAAAATTATTAGTAAAAAATGAACTCACCATGGAAGGAAAATAAAGTTGCATTTATATATTTAATAAATGACCATTTCATAATGGTTTTAAAAAACCACCATTAAAATAATTTTTTTTCATTTTCTTATTTTTTCCTATAGTGGTAGTGTCAGGACATTCTATATGAGAAAGGTTATGGTTTGATAAATTTTTAAGAAAAAAGTTTTTTTATGAATTTTTGAGAGAAGAGTTGTTTATACTGTTTCCAACAAATCCAAATGGTAATATTGAATATCCTTTGGGTTGTTTTGTAATGAGTTTTATATTTTTTTTTTATCAGTATCTTGTTAGTGAATGTTATTGTATTTCAGATAAAATAAATTTTCTAATAATTTGATATAATTTATTACTAAAATATATGATTATTTGATGATCATCAAGTTCCAAACATCATGAATATACTCATGATTCTAGCTAATTTTGTGAGAGAATGTACAAAGGGAGAGAATTTATTTCCTGGTCAAAGTTCAAGTTGTGGATATACAAAGTTCAAGAAACAAACTATTGAAGTTTCAGCTGATAAGTATATAAGTAAGTATGAAGTCCAATGGAATGAGTATACCAGATAGAGACATATGAAGTTTCTGGACAGATATTTTGTATGAAGTTTCAATTTTTAAGTGGTGAAGTTAAAATTTATACAAAGTTCCAAGATATGAAGTCATAAAGTTCTTGATTAAAGAATGTTTAATGAATACTGAATGAAGGTTGGTATCTAAAGTTTTATTTGATAAATTTTGATCATATAGAGATTTTGTAACTTTAGTAGAAGAATAATTTGTTGATTTTTACTAGATTAATAGGTATAATGTTTCATCAGACATATATCTATGAAGTTTTCCAAACATAGTGAAGTTTTGAATATTTATAGATTGAGTTCCAATAGATATACATTTTTAAATTCCATTGAACTAAGAATTTTGAGTAAGGAAGCCCAATATGGTCTGATAGAGAAAGATGAGGAGTTGTATCGAAGAGTGTGATCAATTTCTATCAGATGAACTTTTGAAAAAGTTCGAATGGATAGGTTTCTAAGAGATAATTAGATGAATAATAATTGGAAAAATAAATATAATGCCATTAGATGGAAATTTATATGAAGTTGTAAAAGACTAATTTTTTTCAATACAATCCCTATATGAAGTTTTATTAGGTGAAAAATGGTCGAATGGAGGTATTCCAACTCACCGAAAAAATCTTGATGGATGAACTTATGTAAAGTCCATAAAATAGAGGAGGTGTGTGAAAAGAAATGGATAGATAAATCATGAGTCTACTGGACCAATTTAATTAGACTATGTATATCAGACAGAGGAGATTCAATCATAATAATACCAAATAGAGAAGTTCTTGTAAAGGCACCAGACATACATTTATTAGATGGATTTTTGAGGATATTTACATAAAATTTGTAAATTCCTTAACCATGATGATGTTGAGTTGTTCTTTAAATTTTTATTAATTGTTCCAAGTTTTTAATAAGTTTTAATAAAGTCACTGATACTAATTTTTAATGAAATTTCAAGAAATTTATAGAATGTTTAGAGGAAGTCTAACGAATTCGATTTGAGAGGGAAAATTTGAGTTTTAATTTTTGGGATCTTGTTCTTTTGTCTAGATTTTAGGGGGAAGTGTTTCTATATGAAGGGGTGAAGGAACTATAAAAATAAACATAGTTCATGTGTGTGAGATATTTAAAGTTCTAAAGTTTTCATTATAAGAGTAGTGTGAGTTTCCAACTAAATAATCTTTTGGTTGAAGAAGAAAAAGCACATCGGATAGAGGTGTAGCGAACATAAGTATACCAAACATAGGAACCAGATAGAATTGTACTGAACAGAGTTTTACCAGACTAAATTTGATACTCACCAGAAGGATTCTTAATATATGAAGACATAGGTGAACCAAATGGATTCATAACGAATGGAGACTATACTGGATGAATAATTTTTTGACAATGTTTTGTGAGATATTTTGAAAATTTTCTTATCTTGTTTTGGCTATAAAGTATAAGAAAACTTTATAACTAGTTGGAGTAATTATAATTACTTATTGAGATATAGAATGATCCTAATGTGATTTTAATAAATTTTATTTAATTCATATCATAGTGAATTTTTATAGACCAAAAGGAATCTCCATAACAAGGACATAATTACCCACATTGGGGGTGAACCTTGTAAATATTATGTGTCTTGATTTAATTTCATAAATTTTCATACAAGTGATGTTGAGATATAATATTAAAAAGGATAGAAAAGATAAAAAATTATAGAGGTTAATTTATAAAGAAAAAATTATAAATATCATCATTGATTCATCCCCCCCAATGGTCCTCATATTCCTGGTAACTTCAAAACATCTAGACAAAAAGGTAGAATGAAAGAGAAAAAGGGGAGAGGAAGGTACCTTGTATCAAGGGAGCTCAATTATCTACAATCCAAGAGGTTTGAACCTTTAAAAGGAATGATTAAAGGGTACCAAGGGGGTTTGGAGTTGTCCAAATCTATAAGGATAAGAAGGGAGATTGAAACAAGGGAGTTTAGGCCCTCTATTTATAGAGGAATCCCTGGTGGTCTCACCATGGTGTGGATATATCCCATTACATCATGGTCTCCCTCAGTCAAAGGATATCCAAAACTCCCAAAAAAGTTTCCCCCTTTTTAATGTGTTTTAAAAACTAATTTTTTCATCTCCACAATCTTAGCCACAACATGGTCAAATCCATGTTGTCTCTTCCAATACTCGCCATGGAAAACCACTATGGTGTAGTACAAAAATCCTGGTTTTTTTCTCCTCACCTTAACCAAGACCATAGTGTTGTGAGATTCAACTCCCTAATATACACAAATGGTCCCCCAAAATTTCACACATATCACCATTCCCCTCACTAGGTATTTCCAACTTCCTGTGTTATATAGGGAGACCACCCAAGTTCTATGCCAAACAGCACATCCAACTAGGGAATTTTTTTATCATGACACATCCTAGAACCACACAGCTAGCCCCACTGCTAACCCTTAAGCTCCCAAGGAAAAAACAATTAGATTCATTCCCACCACCATGGTGTGGTGACCTCCTAAATGGAAAAAACACTTCCCTAGCCTCTAGAACACCCCCAAACTCTTTCTTAACACTACTGAACCCTATAAAATTATAAAGGGAGGTTATTTAGGAAGACCAAGCCCTCACATCAAATACCACTCAAATAATTCTCATCCTAGAGAATAAAATCAAAACCCTAAAATAAAAATGGAGGAGAAGATTTGAACAACCATACCATGAGATACCTCTCAATGTTCTTATTAAAACACAAATGAAACCATCAACTAAGCATGATTAGTAAGATGGAAAATAATATTTCATAAACCAGCCACATAAAAACCATTACATCACCTAAGGAAAATAAGGAAAATAAAAACTTAAAACAACTTAGGATACTAAGAATGAATATGTGTCTCACATTTCTAGGTAATCTTATTCAATCCACCATGCCACCACAATACACAAACCAAAAGGATAACTCACCCACACAACAACTTCTCCCATTGGTTTGGGATCTCAATCGGTCACTCCAAGAATTTTGTTTCATCCTTGATATCCAAATATCCTCAGTCGATGAAAAAAGATTCATCATCAAAATATTTATGAATTTGAGATATGTGGAAGACTTAATGGATCTTATCCATATGTGGGGGAGAAAAAACCAATAAGATACCACACCAATGTGCTCTATAACCTTGAAAGGTCCAAAAAACTGAAGTGACAACTTGCTTCCCCGACCAAACCTCTGTTTTCCACAATGAGGGAAAACATTTAGGAACACATAGCCACCAACCTCAAACTCCAAGGGAATCCTTCTTTGATTGGGGTAAGAATTATGATGGTCTTTCACCATATTCATCTACTCTCTAACCATATATACCTACACAGTCACACTTTATACCGCATCAAGGTTGAGGATAGATGACTCTCTAACTTTAGTAAAACATGGTGGGGATCAACACAGACTCCTATACAATGCCTCAAATAGAGACATGTTAATGGATGAGTGGTACTTTTTGTTATAGGAAAACTGAACCGAAGTCAATTACTTCACCTAGGATTATATAAAATCTAATATTCATGCCTATAATATGTACTCTAGTGTCTAGATTTTATTCTTCATTTATTTATCTATCTGAGGGTAGAAAGAAGTGTTAAGGCATAACTAAGTTCCAAAAGTGTGTTTCAATACCCTCCAGAATTGTGAAGTAAAAAAGTGTCTAATCTCGAGATGATGTGCCTTGGAACTTCATGTATTCACACAACCTTATCCACATACCTCCTCACCAAAACATCCATGACCCTCAACTCCCTAATTGCTAAGTAGTGAGCTGAATTTTTCATTCGATTCATGATTACCTAAATAGAATAATATCCTCCATGAGTCTGGGGTAATACTATGATGAAGTATATCAATATGTATTCCCAATTCTATTCAAAGACATCCAAATAATTCAATAAACCACAAGGAACATGATTTTTTTTTAAATCAAGCAACAAGGATAAATATTAAGAAAAATGTAGATTTACATCAGTCGAAAATAAGGAAGTTTACATTTATCACGTTGAAGTATGGTCATAACCTCACATGGTGTTTCCTGGTAGTGTTTGTAGTTCCCTTCATAAGCCCCTTTGTTAGTAATCCATTCAGCAAGTTGATTTGCCTCATGATAGATATGTGTTTTGATGAATTTCATTGAAGCTAGAATACTTAGACAGTTATTCCATTTGCTTGTGAGCTTCCAGGAAAGATTTATTTATCCCATCCAAACTGCTTGTACGATTGCAATTGAATCGCTTTCAAACCAGACCGACCTCCAGTTTCTTTGTCATGAAATTTCAACAACCTTAATAAGGCCCATCATCTCTACCTCGAGAGCTATGGTACATCTGTATGTACCATTCTCCCCTTCAATAAAGTCACCATTATGATCATGGAAGACAATTTTGTAACCAGCAGGTCCTAGATTTCCCTGTGAAGAGCCATCTATGTTGCATTTAATCCAACCTACGAATGGAGGAAACTAGAAAACATCCATGGTTCATAAGGGTTTTGTAAAGTTACTAGTGATTTTGAGCCTTTTGAAGACTACAAGATCATGAGCCGAGTTGTTGCAATATTCTTCATGCAGGTCATTAGCCTTTTGAACCACACACAAAATAGAATATATATAGAAGAATTTCAGTTGGGGACAGCTTCATCATGTATAATTTTATTTCTTCATGTCCAAATGGTATGAATTACCTATGCACAGGCAACCAAAAAGAGAATACTTACCTACTTCGAGAGCTGCACAGTAGCTATGGCCAGCAGAAAATTAGGAATATCATATGTATTCGGAGTATTCACTTCAACAAGTTCAAAGTCATATATATAGAGTATAGAAGATTTTTTGTAGGAGAGGAAAATATGGTTCACGTATTCACAGTGCTGGTGGAATAAATTACATATGGAACACAGTTTGATTCCAACTCACTGTAGGTTCTCATCCACTGGTAGTTTTTTGAGATAAAGGCGCAAAAGTAAGGTAAATCAAGAAGGAATCAGCCATTTTTTATTGTAAGTTTCAATCTTGTTACTATTACCATGAATAAGGTGATTGTAGTAGCCTTTAGAATCAATGATCCCATTTGTACTAGGTTCCCACAGAAGCAAGTCATTTCACTCCAGAAAGTCATAGTCTTCAACCATGTTAGCAATATTGGAAGGAATATCATCAATATTCTCAAGCTGATTCTTGATGGAGGAATCAAAATCAGTGTCATTATTAGTTATTTCAACACTATCAATAAGAGGAGATCATGTCCAGTTGTGTTTCCAGAATTTGAGAGAGGATTGAGCACTCACTATCCATCAAGATTGGGAGTTGAAATTCTGAAAGATCTTTTTCAGCCCAAGCCAGATTGAGGAGTGAACATAGGACATGTTTCCATAAATAATTCTTTTAAGGATCTTGGATCTGAGGAATTCTAGGGGCTGCGACTTATCGTTAATAATCTTAACCACAAGGAACATGATATTTTGACATCACCTGCTAGCAAACCAAAAACTACACCACAAACTCTACCACTTCCCATTTCATCTCAGGACTCCAAAACTATGTACTCAAACCATGGTACATTTTGGATAACTCTAGGTGAACTATTAAAGGTGATTCAATAAACTCATTAAGTACTCCCTCACACATTTCCATTGGTACAAAAATCCTCCTCTAAAGCATCAAATGGCGTTGTTCATCCTATGACTATACTTCAGGGGCATCGCCCTGAACAACCCAATACAGGATCACTTCCACCTCTGGGTTCTCCCATTGAGACTCCTCCAACTACTATATCAAATAAGACTACATTTTCATCTAAAACAATTAACCTCCACCATCAAACTTGCATGCATCAAGGTGCATGGCTGTCAACTCCCCTATCTCCTAATAAGAATCCTCATGCTCCTAAACAAAATCCTTTCGCAACTTAATGATCAGTGTGCCAATCATGAAATTCCCTTTCCTTAAGGTGTATGAGACCTCAAATTCATATTCCTTGAGAAACTTTTTCCGCCTATATTATCATAGATTCAAGTCACTCTAAAATCAAATATACCTCAAACTTGTGTGATCATTGAAGACAATAAAGAGTTCTGTGATGAGGTAATGTCGACAAAACTTCAGGGAAAATACCACTACTTCAAATTCAAGATCATGAGTTGAATATTTATGCTCATGTAGGTGTGAATTTATATATCCATAGGAAATTAGAAACCACTGTTGTATCAAGACACAACCCAGATCTGAATGGGAAGCATCACAAAAGACCTCGAACATCACTCCCTCCTCTGGCAGCTAGAGAACTGGTGTGTTGACCAACTACCATTTTAGATAGTAAAAAGTTTTATGACATTTATTAGTCTAAAATAAAGTATGTTTCTTCCTATTAAAATCTATAAATAGGGCCAAATATGAGAAAATTTGGACCCAAACCTCCGATAATATCTTGTGAGACCAAGAAATATGTAAAAATCCATTGCATTCTTGGGTGCAACCCAAGAAACAATTGCCTCAACCTTTAAGGGATAAAATAATACCTACTTATAATACACCACATATCCTAGTAAACACACCTTTAAGATCTAGAACTTGCACTTAGAAAACTTCCCATAGAGTTAGTGGTGTTATAGAGTCTATAAAACGATCTTCAAATGACCGACATGCTCCTCGTTAGACCTCAATTATATAAAGATTTTTTCAATGAAAGAAACTACAAAATATTCTAATCACTCATGAAATATATATTTCATGAGTCCCATGAGAATTTCCATTGTGTTTGTAACACCGAATGACATAACTAAAAATCAAAGTGTCCATATCTACATTGGAAGGTGGTCATTGAAATATATTTCTCCTTAACACTCAATTGATGATATCCAGACTACTGATTGATCTTAAAAACCAACTAGATCCTCTCAACTGGTTCAAAAGATCATAAATCCTCATAAAATGGTAATGATTATTGATAATCACATGATTCAATGTTTTTTAGTCTATACACAACCTCGAACTACCATCCTCTTTATTGGTGAATAACATTGGAGTAACCCACGTTGACACACTGGGTTAGATGAAACCTGTTTGAATCAAATCATCTATCTAAACTCTTAGATCCCATAACATAGAAGGTGTCATATGATAAGGATCCATTAAAATCATAGGGACACTCGATTATAATTCTATCCCAAATATGATGTCTAATGAAGGGGGTGGTGTAACAACCTCCTTGGGAAAAACATACATAAACTCCTTGAAAACATTGGGAGCCTCCACCATCTTATAACCCACTAACTTCACTAAAAATTATTTCATTAAGGAAAGACGTTTATCCACAAAATTAACACCCATACGCTAAACCTTATTACTGATGAAAATCACACATTGTCCATCCACATCAAAGAACATGACTCTCCTCTAAAATCAATTGATAATCACACATATAGAATAAAAACAATTCATGTCAAGGATAAAAGTGCATGACTATATTTTTAATAAGAATAAATCCTCACATGGTTGATTTTTATCCATCATCATCCTGCACCCTCGACACACATCAAACAAGTAGTTTTATCCTCTAGGTATAATAGTCAACATTAGGGGCACAAAAAACCTCTCTACATCTATTTTCAATGGACACACTAAGGTAGGTGAAATAAGGATTGTGAGGCTCCCAAATCAAACAAATGTTACATTAGAGTATATGATAATCTAATTGTACCTCTAACGATCTTTGTACCCTATGGTTCTTGTATTTCCATGTCATGAAACTATCCATGCCTAGTTCCTCTACATTATTGTTATTGACCACCTCCATGGACATGTTCAATTTGGGGTCCCTAAATATGGGGAACATCCTGAGGCTAGACCCTACCTATCCCATCTTCTCTTAGTAGATTATAAGCTTTATACCCCTATTTCTGATATATGCTCCCTGGAAAATACTATTAGGGATGATGATAAACCTGACCTTCACCACCACATTAATCCTTAAGGAACAATGAGAACTGATAGTGGTGATAACCATGGCCCTTGAAAATATAGAACACTAGTCCAGAGTCCTCAGTAAGAGAATAGTAACTATTGGCCCTAGAAATCTAGAAAGAAAATTATTGAGGTTGACTCCCAGCTAGTCAAAACCTCAAAGTCCTTGGAATATAAGATCATTCACCAAAAACTATTCTTCTTAAGGAACCCCACTATATCCCATCTCATAATATCCCTCCTTATGAGTGTATACACTTGATCACTTCTTCCTTATTCTATACCTCCAAATACATCAACAATGTAAATGGAGTAACTAAATATTGGATTTAAAGGGGGCTCACTTCCTCAAGATGTTGTGTATGGGACTTCTCATCATGAAAAAGATTGAGGCAAAATGCAAAAAGTTATTAAAATTGATTCTAATCTATCACACAGTTTTAATCCCCTACTGAAGGGAAAGAAACCCATTCATTTTTCTACCTTCATTGATGAAATAGGAATTCCTCCCATAATACCTTCTAGAAATCTACCCATGAAACATTTGCCTCTTTATACTCCCTAAGATTGAATGTACACCTTTGACACGTTACACCTATCATCTGACTGACTATTAGTGGAACTCAATAGTCCACATGGGCCTGAATCAAAATTAAGTTTGTCTAGAGATCCTCCATCTAGCACTCTATTTACAGATCATAGACATTTACCTCATACTTCACTAGATATTTCTATTTAAAGGCACACAATGTCCTCTACCACCACTCATCCTCCTCAGCTAGGTCGACCCTTAAGACAATTAACCAGGTCAATCTTCTAAACTTCACCTACCTAAAAAATATGTGGATGAAATCTAGGAGCCACAAATAAAAGGGGAAACAATGATTCCCTAAGTTCAATAGTATGGAATATTAATTTCATGTAATTAAATTAATTTTAATTCTTGAATCCCCCCATTCAATCATAAACACAACAAGCATGATACATTTACCTCACCTGTGTATCTACCCTAAAAGTGACACCACTTCACTTGGTTGTTTAATGAGATTAGATTCCTTGCATCAGATCATAAGGGCCCTAAAATCACATGTCCAAGTTGGTCTCTTTGATCTATATCATGTACCATCTCTTTTGATATTGTTTCCATACCAACCCATGTATTCCTTACAAATGTCTGCCCCCAAGATCTATCTTATCTCTCAACCTAACTATAACATCTTTTTTCTTTAAATGTAAATATTTGGAATATATTTATTAATACTTTCAGAGACAGGTGCTGAGATAGTGTGAGATTCTAAGGCCCTATGATCCTGGAATTGATATTATAAAAATATTAAATATATTAATATCACACACATTTAGTTTCCCTATAAAAGTAGTATAATTCCTAAACAAAGTCTCATATTGGAAATATGAGGCCATTGTTGAGTTCAGATCATGGTTTTTATCCTAGGTGTGACATATCCTTTTTTAGAGTTGGGTGTATGTGGAAAGGTTATTGCAGACACAAATAATAAATATGTTTATTTATTTATTTATTTTATTTCATTGATGTAGTGACTTAATTAAAACCCTATATAAACCCAGTTTAACCAAATTTCAAGTTTTGACTCATAACCTTAGAATTTGAGAGAGGAGTTGGTGTAGGATATTTTATGGATGATCATCAATGGATCGTACTTTAGTGATTGGTGCACCAACAGAACCAATGGATCTTGTCAATTACAATAGCCTAAAACCATTATTCATCAATGATTGATCCAATATTGAGGTAGGATATTTATTTTATGTGAATTTATCCATTTTTTATTATCCTATGAAAAATTTGAATCAATTAACTAATGGATAGATTCTTGGATCAATCATATTGTGAGTATGGGATTATTTTCTATGAATTTGGGGATTTCTCGTGCTGTTTAATTTATATATATTCATTTTATATTCTAAAGGAAATGAACTAAGGCCAACGAAAATATTGATTGAGGTACATTCTTCATGTTTTTTTGTGAAAGTATTCCCCTAGTCATTGTCCATTCATCACTAGCATTCATTTTGGCTGGTGGTTCAACAAATACCTAGTAATCAATAATTATGCACCAGTTTCTTAGCACAGTGGATTTATACCAAAAATATGGATTCATGGTGATGATGGGATTGAGTTGTGATTTTTTTTATGATGTATCGGGAGTGGATCAAAGTTTTTCATGAGGTATTTGGCATGTGGCGACGGGATAGAATAACTGAGTGGTTTCCTGTGTGAACCAAGTGGCTGGATTCAGGTGATCGGTAAAATAAAGGCTTGGCTGGTCCATATCCATGATTTCCAATGAGGATCATGGGTAGATCAGAGACTAGAGGTCCTGGTGAATATTCATGAAGAAGATCCATGGATTCTAAAAAATATTGATATATATGGCATGTAATCTGGAGATACATGTCGAGTGGGTCCCTGACTATGGCACTAGGGTTTCTATAGAAAAGAAAGTATCACATGTTATGTTAAACATGTCACACACCATGTGACATGACCTATAGGATCGAATTGTACTTAGGAAGGTACACAGGCATGGAAAAGGTGAGGTACATGGCATGGCCAAGTACACAGAATGATCCATATACTAGGATACGACATGGTACACAGACAAGGCCTAGTACATAGGCCCGACCATGTGTACATGTGAATAGGAATGGGTATATGATCATGGACATGGGAAGGTCTAGGGTTATAGATACACATTTTGTTCCCTACTTACACATTTTGTACTTTTTCATAAAAGAATTGGAGGCCTTCAACTCTTTAGAGTGGATCAGTTTCCTAAGGGTATATTCCCTCAGTCCTCTACCATGAGAGTATAGTATGGTATTACATCCTAGTAATAGGATTTTAATCCCATCTATGGGACTCATTTTGGATAGAGTTTTGGTATCCACATGTGAGGCCCAGATTGGGATCCTCTATCATCTTGTACCCCTAGTGGGGTTACTAGTATCAGTGTTACTAACACTACATGGGTGTCGATCCCCTACTTAGTGGGTTGATCCAAATTGGGTTATTTGATATTACCTCATGGCCCTAAGTATGGTCCCCATATTTGTATCAATATCATTAGAATTATAGCATGTTATTTCTCATGGAAAGACCCAATGAGAACAAAATCTAGAATGTACACCATCAGTGCTATCAGATTTGCAAAGAGAGTTCTCTCAGGTGAGTTTTTCTAGGGACTCTAGAGTAGAATCCTAGGCTGGTAATGTATTTGTGACCTTACCTAGAGACTAAGTGTCAACTATGAGTATATCTGAATATTATCATTGTATGTATCATATTTTTTTGACATAACCTTGTGATGAGCTGAATTTTATATTGATTCTTATGTTTGGTTATTTTGGGATGTCCTACTGGGTATTGTTATACTCATCCCTGCATGGGTTCTTCTCATACATGTCATGTCTTATGTAGATTAATGGGTGTTCAATAGGGTTCTTTATGGACTGGGAGTAGATGAATATTAGTTTGGGGTAGATAAACCATGGTCTATACTAGGAGTCACATTTGACTGCAGTCCCCTCTTTCTAGTAGGTTGGACTTTTTATAGTTTTGGTGAGATTTTATTTGACCCTTTTTCTTTATAGCTTTATTATCATGCTATATTGTGGTATTTATATGTATTCATACATTGGTATTAGTAGTTTTACTTTTCATCATTTTATGGTCTTGGAGATGTGTGTGTGTGTGTAAGTACCTTAGGCTAAGGCCTCCCATGTGTGTAATATGCCTACTCAATGCTAATCGTCAACCCCTAGCCTATTAGATATGGGATTGGGGTAGTCACACGTAGCTTATTGCCGGCCAATTGGGCCCCAGTAGGTTGGTTCATGATAGAGTGGTATCATAGAAGGTCATCTTAGGACTATAGTTTTGAGTTTATTTTTTCTATCGGTGAGATTAGTTTGGTTATTGTAGAAATAGTGTTAAGTGTTTTGAGTTTGGTTCTCAGTCATGAGTGTCTAGTATTGGTGCGACGACTGACATATATATTCACCAGGACTCCGATAAACTATTTGTTGAATCGGTACATGTAGGCACTGGTTTCAGGGAAATATTTGGTACATTCATCATATAGGAATAGTTTGTAGTTTCATTTCCTTATGTCAGACTTCCAAATATACTTATTGAACATGGTATATCTTACTATTTTATTATTCCTCTATGATAATTGTAAACTATGATTTTGCAACAGGATCATGAGGATGATCCACTCAATGATGAAGCTTTGATAGAGGGATATATTCAAGAGGTGTTACCTATAGGTGGTGCACTAGTCATACCACTTTATATTGAGCATTAAATGGTACCATAAATACTAGTGAATAAGGTTCATAGGTTGAGTACACTTCATGAGTTTCAATGGTAGTGACCCCTAAAGTTTTTGGTTGAGGCAGACCCCTAGGTAGCTAATGACTATCCTGAGGTAGTGACAAGGGTTTTTGATCTCATTATGAAACTTTTAGACCAGATGGTGGTCTTGATAGTGAGTCTTCTCTGTGGATTTATTAGATAATGGTGGGGATTAGAGACTTAGTCATATGATGAGACAACTCTTTCATGGACATAGTTTTAACTCCTTTTCAGAGAGGAGTTTTCACTAGCTATGTTATGTGTTGTAAGGATTCAAGAGCTTCTATATTTTTAATAGGGAAACACGATAGTGGATAAGTATTCATCTAGGTTCACCAACCTCTCACGATACTCAATGGATATGGTGAGTGATCAGTTCTTCTATGATTGGAAATTTGAGTGAGGTCTATGAAGAGATATATGATCAATTGTGATGAAACTATGAATTCCTACCTATGATGGAGTGCTTGAGGAGTCCTTGGTGATAGAAAGATTCTTGGATGAGCAGGCATAGATAGTTGGTGTTAGTAGTAGGTACACAAGGTTTGACTTCTCAATAGTAGTTAGCTGATGAAAGATGTAGGGATATGGACGTTTGAGATGTTTCATGTGGTCATCCTATGATATAGGGTATATGATTTAGGTATCGTGGGGATGGATCTAGTCAGTCTAGAGAGAGGAAATGTTACTCATGTGATGATTGGGGACATCTCACACAATATTGTTCGGCCCGCTATATAGCTAATAGGGAGAAAAGGGATGGGACACCAAGGTTGAGGTAGAGGAAAGATCGAGTAAGTACTCAAGGTGGATGATGTGGTGGAGGAGAAGGGAAAGAAGATGGAGGTGGCAGATGGTTTGACTTGTTACCACCACCACCCCCAGGTGGTCCACTCCAGGTTCAGGGAGATGGTGGTATTGGAACGGGGACAGCTGAAGGTGGTCAAGGCTTATAACCCAGAGGCTCCAGGAATGATTAGAGGTATGATTTATATCTTTTATAAATTATATGAATTACTGATAAACATATTTTTGATTCATTCCTTTCTTTCCACTTCTTTGGTTTGAGACTTAGAGATTCCAGTTGAGCTCTTGGCTCGACCCTTATGCTTGTAGACTCCTACCGGAGATGACTCTTGGTCACAAACTTCTTCTAGATATGTGGTTTGACTCTTGGAGGATATATTTTCTTATGGTATCTCTACATATAAATTATGAGTCATTATTATTTCATTTTATTCATGGATTATTTATCCATAATTCATTCCCAAATTGACTGTTTTAGGTGAAGTATGTAGTGTGTATGCGGTGATGGGATAAGGTTTTCCTTTTTGGGTGAAAATTAAACCCAAGAAGAGTGGGATGGGATCATTCATAGGATAATACATCTGATTACTCACTATTTAGATAGAATAAATCTTGGATTAGTGGATTTTATGGACTAATAGTTTCCTCTAGTGGTGGTGAAGTATGAGAATGTCTTTTTGGAGGATGTGCCAATTTTATCTCCCCATTAAGAGATAGAATTATGCATTTAATTACACCCTAAGACAAACCCTATATTTGTATCATCATATTGGATGGATAATATAGAGCTTTGTGAGATAAGGGGGTAGTTATAGGACTTATAGAAGAAGGACTTTGTTAGACTTAGGGTTTCCCCCTAGGAAGCCCCAGTTTTGTTTTCCAAGAAGGTGGATGAGAGTTTGAGGTTGTGTGTGGATTATTCTTTCTTGAACTAGGTTATCATAAATAATAAGTATCCACTACCAAGGATCAATGACCTCTTAGATTAGTTGGGAGGGGTGTGATGGTTCTCAAAGATTGACCTAAGATCATGTTATCACCAGGTTCGAGTATAAGATGGGGATATACTGAAGATGGTATCTCGATGTCAATATGGTCACTATGAGTACTTGATGATTCCCTTAGGTATTATGAACTCCATATAAGTGTTCATGGGACTCATGAACCAGATATTTCATCCTTTCTTAGATCAATTAATTGTGGACTTCATTAACGATATCCTAGTGTACTCAGTGTTTGAGGAGGAGCACACAAGACACTTGAGGATGGTCCTGGACACACTTCGAGAGCACCATATGTATGGAAAGATTTTGAAGTGTTAGTTCTAGATTCAGGAGGTCAAATTTTTGGGACATTTTATCTCTGCATATGTTGTAGTGGTGGACCCAAAAAAGGTTTAGGTAGTGTTATATTGGGAGCCACCCAAGAGCATGATGGTGGTTTGAAGCTTCTTTAGGATAGCAATATATTATTAGAGATTCATGTCCAATTTATCCAGAATATCATCTCCTATGACAGATTTTACCTAAAAGGATCATCATTTTTTGTGGATAGAGAAGTTCCATCATGCTTTTCAGGAGCTAAGATAGAGGTTGATGAGCACCCCCATCTTGAGATTTCCATATGAGGGTGTCCAGTATGTAGTGGTATGCGTTGCTTCAAGAATAGGACTTGGTTGTGTTCTAATGCATAGGAAGGTAGTGATTATCTATATTTTATTTCAATTGATACCACATGAGTAGAACTACACAATAGATGGTCTTGAGTTGACAACAGCAGTCTTCGCATTAGATATATAGTGACACTACCTTATGGGTGAGTGTTTTATCATTTATTCTAACCATAATAATCTCAAGTATATATTATCTCAGAATGATATTAACTTGATATGGTGAATATGGATAGCGTTTCTTTAGGATTATAACTTTAATATAGTTTATACCCCTAGGAAGGGGAATGTGGTGGCATATGTTCCTAGTAGGAGATCATGTTCACAGTTGTTGGATGAGGATTTGAAGTATTTATCCTGGTTGTATTTGTCCCTAGTAGATGAGGGTGGTGTATAATACCTCCAGTTTATGGTTTTTACCCCTATGCTTATGCAACAGGTTAGGGAGTTAAATATTGGGATGTTGACTATGAGATCCTACATGCTCATATTTCCACCAGGCATGCTTCAGATGGATTTTCTAGAGGTGTGGGGTGTATCATTATTTTTAGAGGATAGAAAATGGTTCGAGAGATGTTTCATGAGGATTTTGTGAGGGATTCTCATACATACCCTTTGGTAGTACAACTAGGTGTGTAAAATATGTATTAAGACCTCTGACATTAGTTCTGGAGGCCAGACATGAAGAAGGGTGTATCGAAGTTTGCCTCTTGATGCCTCACTTGACAATAAGTGAAGGTGGAGCACCAGGTTCTATTAGGTTTATCTCAACCACTTGATTTTATAGATTTTAAATGGGATGGGATATCTATGTACTTCATTATGGGTCTTCTATATATGTCTAGAGGACATAATACCATCTAGTTGATCATAGACTGACTCACCATGTCGGCTCACTTCTGAGTTATTCAAGAGTGGAGTTTAGTATAGATCTTGGGATGCCTTTATATTCAAGATATATTTTGACTCCACAGTGTCCCCTTGATAATAATTTCATACTGTTATGATCTATTCACATCATAACTATGGATAGGATTTTTGGAGGCCTTTGGGACTCAATTGTGTTTGAGCATGACATTTCACCCCCAAACTAATGACCAGATAGAGTGGAACATTCAAGTTCTAGAGGACATGTTGTGGGCTTTCATGTTGAAATTTGGTCATATTTGGGAGGATCATCTACCCTTGATGGAGTTTTTATACAATAATATTTTTCATTCCACCATCAGTATGGAACTATTTGAGTATTTTTACAGGAAACCATATAGGTCACCACTATTTTGGAATGACCTAGGAGAGTCAGCACTCATGGGCCCGTAGTTAGTGTGAGATACTGTGGATGAGGTTTATATTATTCAAAAGTGGATGAGGAATACACAGAGCCATCATAATCTCTATTTAAACTGAGTATGGAGACCTTTGGAGTTCAAGGAGGGATACCGTGCATTCCTAAAAGTCTCACCTCAACATGGATTAAGGATATTTTGTAGGGGAAACAATCTATATTCAAGATTCATTGGCCCTTTCTAGTTACTTCTTAGGGATATTGAGGTGGAATACCACTTAGCCCTACCATCGTAATTATATCGGGTACACGAAGCCTTCCACATGTTGAAGCTGAGGAGGTATGTACATGAACCATTTCATGTTGTTGATTGGGATGAGCTGGAAATCAAGGATGGTGTTATCTTTATAGAGTACCTATTGGGGATCGAGGATAAATGGGAGAAGATCCTCCATGGGTGAGTGATTCACCTAGTGTGTGTCTGGTGGTAGCATGAGAATCTTTAAGAGGAAACCTGGGAGCAGGAGACCCACATATGAGCTCAGTACCCATATATTTCTTGTAGTATTTTTTTAACTTTTTGGGAAAAAATATTTATGGTGGGGATAATTCAATGTATCTTTTATTTCCGTGTAAATATTTTGAATATATCTAATAATATTTCTAGAGCCAAGTGCTGAGACGGCATGATATTCTAAGGCCCAGTGATCCCAAAATTGATATTCTAAAAATATTAAATATATTAATATCATCTGTGTGCAATTTTCATAGAAAAATTTAATAAATCCTAAAAGTATTTTTGGATTTTAAATATAAGGCCTCCATTGAGTTCAAAGTATGGGTTTTATCCTATCTGTGATGTAATTTTTGTTGGTGTCAGACATTTATGGAAATGTTTCCACAAGCGCAAATAATAAATAAATTTATTTATTTATTTATTTTATTTCATTGATGCATAAACCTAATTAAAACCCTATATAAACTTGGTTATAACCAAATTTCAGTTTTGGCCTAATAACCTTGTAATTTGAGGGAGAAGATTCTATGGATGATCATCGATGGCTCGTGATTTGGCGATCGGTGTGACAATGGAACTTTTATATTTCATTAACGACAACATCCCAAAACCTTTCTTTGTAAATTATCAAACCAATCTTGAGGTGGGATTTTTATTTTATGTGGATTTATCCCCATTTTCTTATCCTACGATTAATTTCAAACAATAAACTAATCAATTGATTCACAGATTGATCGTATTGCGATTATGGGATTATTTTTTGGGAATTTGGGGATTTCTCTTATTGTTTAATTTATATCTCTTCATTCATCATTATAACAGAAAAAAATAAAGGCCAAATAAAAAATTAGTCTAGGTGCATTACTCATGTTTTTTGTGCATTTATTTTCCCATTATCAGTTCATTCATCACCGGTGTTTTTTTATCCAGTGGTTTGAAAAATACCTGGTAAAAAATAATTATGAACCCATTTCTTGGTAAAACAGATTGATACTGTAAATCTGGGTTTGTGATTATGATGGGATAAAACTACGATGGTGGTGATGATGGATCGGGACCAGATTGGTGTTATTCATGTGTGATTTTATGTGTGGTAATGGGATGGCATGAACAAGTGGTTTCCCATGCGAATCGGTTCCTTGAATTCTGGAGAGTGACGATGACAAGTCTTGGCTGGATTAGATCCACAATGTTTTGTGAGGAACATGGTTGGATCATAGGTCAAAGGTGTAGGTGAATATGTGTGAAGAAGATTTGTGGATTATGTAAAATCCTGATATACACGATGTATAATTTAGAGATACACATTGTGTGGGGACCAATCTACAATGCTAAGGTTTCCATGGAGAAGAGAGTATAAAAAGTTGTTTCACATGACCTAGTGTATCAACGTGTACCCAGGAGGTACATGGTCATGGACATGTCCAGGTACACAACACAACCATAGTACATATTTTGGTACGTGTACTCATACACGGCATGGTACACGGACACATCTTGCTACACAAGGATGACCAGGTTCACATGGGAATGAGAAGTGGTACATAGACACAGAAAAGGGCAGGTCTAGGGTTAGTGGTACATGACATGACATTTTTAGATATGGATTGAATCCCTTAGAATCTTTACCATAGAAAATTTTACTTAGGGCATGTTTCCTCAGTCCTCTACCATACTGTTATAGTGTTGTATTACATCCTAATCACAGGATTGTGATCCCTTCTATGGGACTCATTTCAGATAGAGTTTCAGTATCCCCACATGATTCCTATAGTGGTATCCTCTATCATATTCTTCCCTAGATAGGGTTCCTAGTATTGGTGTGACCAATACTAGGCATCAATCTCTTACTTAGAAGGTTTGTCCAGATTGAGTTATTTGGTATTTCCCTATAGATCTGGGTGTGATCCCAATCTATGTATAAATCTCTTCATATTTCCATTGTATATCTTCTTCGTAGTGAGACTTGATGAGCATAAAATCTTAGATGGATTCCATCAGTGTTATCAAACTCACATACTGAGTTCTCCTGAGCAAGTTTTTCTATGGACTCTTGAGCTGAATCCTAGGTTGGTAATGTGGTTATGAACTTACCTTGATATTGAGAGTCTACTATGAGTATATATGGATGTTATCATTGTATGTCTTATATTCTATTGAAATTTCCTTGTGATGATTTTATTTCTATCTTGGTATTTATGTTTGGTTATTTTAGAGTGTCCTACTAGGTATTATTATACTCACCCCTATATGGGATCTGATCGTACATGTCATGTATTATACATATGAATGGAAATTCAATGGGTTTCTCGGTGGACTAGAAGTAAATAGAGTTTAGTTTGGGATATATATATATTTTGGTGTGTACTAGGAGTCAAATTTGACTATAGTACCCTCTTTCTAGTAGGTTGTACTTTTTTACAATTTTGTGGGATTTTATTTGGCCCTTTTTTCTTTCCAACTTTATTTTCATACTCTATTATGAGATTTAGATGTATGCATGAATTGGTATTATTTGTTTTAATTTTCAAAATTACATGGTCTTAGAGATGTGTACATGTATACAAGTACCATAGGCTAAGGGATCCCATGTCTGTGATATGTCTACTTGATGCTAGTCATAATACCCTAGCCTATTAGAGGCAGGATTGGGGTAGTCACACTCAGATTATCATCGTCCAGGTGGGACCTAGTAGGTCAAGTCATGGCACTAACCTTTGATAACACTCTATCATGACCCCCTCCCTCCAAAGGTACCTATAACGACACAAAATTTTCATACATAAATATCACATCTTAGTAGATAAATATTCATTACATATTATAATAATCCATTCTATAATTGTATAATTCTGTTGCCTTTAGAACATGGACACATAAACAACTATTTCATAAAAGATATACATCATCTCCCACTAATTTCTTCATAACTAGAACCCTTATTAGACATATCACACTTAGTACCTTTCTTCATAACATGGGGAAAGGAAACATAATAAAGGGTTAGATTAGATGCTCAATAAGGGTAAAAACTTGAGATATCAATAATTACTTGAGCATAGCATGAACATAAAGGTATGAGAACATGATAATAACATTTTAGAATCATACCCTGAATATCATAAATCAAAAAAATTAGCCATGTAATAAATCTTAATAGTTTATAAGACATTAATCATAAAGGAATCAAAAAACATAAGCCATGGAAGCATAACATTGGCCTAATACATGAAACTTTTCCATACACATAAGTATAGAAAATCATTTCCTTAGTAGTAAAGGTTTATTTCTAAGACTATCATGGTGTATTGGGTTCACTTACTAAACCATCTTAGTATTCAAGGTTCACTCTCAAGACTATCATAGTGTATTGGGTCCACTCCCCAAACCATCATGGTAGTCATGGTTCACTTTCATGACTATCATAGTGGAAAAAATCCCTTATTGAATTGAGTTCACTCCCAATTTCAGTCATATTTATCTCATGAGATATAAAATTTTACTCAATTTATTGAAGGGAGATATATGTCCCACCCATCCTTGGTTATAACATGACCACCATCCTTGGCTATAATAAAAATACCATCCTTGGTTATAATGTAACCACTATCCTTGGTCATAAAGTAATCACCATCATATAATAAAAACCATACATATGTGTGCCACAATGTTATAAAGTAATAATCATATAAGAACCCATGAAAATAAATGGTTTTCATAAAAAAATCATCATAGCATAACCCGTGGAAAAGGAATGGGTTTCATAATCATTTCACCATTTCATAATAGTATAAACTATGGAAAAGGAATGGGTTTCATAAACATCTTGTCAACATAAACATAAACTATCCAAATAAATAATAAGTATGGTATCATTGGATCATATCCCCAGTAAATCATAATTGAAATCAAATTTTTTTGTATTTAATGAATATAATACCATTAATAGATCATTAATGTATTCTTGAGGAAATAACTTTCCATTTTAAAATCACTTCTTTAAAATATAAAAAATTACAAAATATTATGGGAAAAAATATTTAAAATATCCATGGAAACTTTTAAATTAAGCTTAAAATAATTTATCGGTCATGATGGTTTGAAATTACATTAATTCCATATAAGTTAAAAGAAAACATTACTTTTACACTTTTGTAAAAGAAATCAAAAAGTGCCTCATTCAGAAAATGATAAGAAGATTTATTTTTAAAAATATTTTGTAAAAATTAAAACATGGATAAAAATGGATTTAAAAAACATATTAGGATAATAAAAAACTTCTTTAAAACATTTTAAAAAACATGGATATATAATAAAAAGGTTTTTTGACCAAATAGAGAAATAAAGTCAATTTTCCTTAAAACATATTTTTGGTCTCTTGAGTACTTAAGGTGATGAAAATAAAACAAAAGCATGTATTTTTATAAAATAACCATATTATAATAAAATTAATGATTTTATTGAGAGTTATATCATAGTATTTCATCATCGGTAACATAATCATAAACAAACTCGATAAATAATGATATTGTTACATAAAACCCTTACTTCTTTGCTAAAATTTGAATAGTAATCCCTATGAAAGAAATAAATTTAATTGGTTATGTTTATACCCTAATTTTTATTATTATAATCATAAAATAAATTCATGGGTAGTATATATACACCAAAAAAATAAAAAGTGGTGTATAAGGCATGTGTCCCATGGAAATAAAAGTGAGATGGAAATATCTTATCTTAGGTCTGAATTCCTTCATATGCATTGGAACCCCATGTTTAATAAATATAGATTTATTATAAATATATTAAAAACCATACTCATATATATAATACCATATATTATTTACTTATAACCTTTTATCACCCATTTGTTAACACTTATTTATTAAAATCACTATTTTGGGTGATATTCACTTTGTTTTTCATGTATATTTTGGTTCGGTAGTTTTGGTTCTTATGTTTTGATCATGGTTAAATCATATCAAGAATTTTAATAATGATATAGATATTATATATATATATTCATTATATACATTTTTATATTCATTCATAAAAGATAGATATAGAAAAATGAATCACACCATTCATGGAGATAGTAAGTCTTATATACGCATGAAAGTTGTTTCCATTTTTCGAATAATGGAATGAAAGAAATTTAAATAATAAATAAACTTATCAGAACCATTATTATACCATATATATAACATATATTCACTGAATCTATCCATATTACCATCCAAATAAAATAGAAATGAAAAACAAATTACATCACTTCATGGAGGTGATAGTTTACATGATCGATGTTATCATTTTCCAATGGTTTAAAAGGTGAGAATATAGATATTATATTATCATTACATAATTATAATATATAAATATTAAACTCATAATAATACCCATTCATAAAATATAGTGATAAAAAATGAATGGTATCGCTACGTGGAGATGGTAAGTCGTACGTACGCACGAGTGATATTTTCACTTATCATTTGATGGAAAGAGGGTGAATTAATGTGGTTTAATAATCATAATAAAATTTAATTATATTTATTATACTTAATTTTTTATTTTATTAAGAATATAAAAGATTTACAGGAGTTAAAATAATAATTAAAAAGAAATTGATCGATTAAGGTGATTACCTCTTCTTTGAAATAACTCTTTCAGATCTCCTCTTAAGGGCTCTATGGTTTGTCTTTTGGAAATACCATAACCTATAAAATGTATATTGGGAAGTTTATAAAGGATGATTTTAGATTTTTATTGAGATATAAGTCTCAAAGTGGTGTGAATAATAGAAAGGAGGGGTGCCCTTTTATAATTGTGGGGTGGGGCACTCTTGGAATTTTTTAAAATATCAAATTAATATAAATTAATTTTGAAGTAAATATGAATCAAAAATGATAATATTATAATATAAGAGTTTAAATTATCTTATCCAATAAAATCTAGTTAAGTTTGTATCACATTATTACCCTTATTTTTTTGTTTTAACCCTTTGTTAACCCTTTTGACAATTTCCATAATATTAAAGTTTTCTACCCTTTAAGGGTTAATAATTTTACTATAAAATAGAAAAATACTAATAAATGGACCGTGTATTATTTTTAAAACCATATACCATTCATTTTAATAAATATTTTTTATTATAAACTATCATTAATATCATTTTTAACACTATTCATTTAATTTGAATTTAAATACATTAAGACAAAGGGGGGATTAGAATATAATGCTTACACACCTCCCTAGCATGTCATATAGATTTCAAAAATTCATAGGACGCGTTAACTCATTCAATTTATATTACTTTTAATATTTTAAAAATCATTTATTTTAATTTTCTTTTGATTGAATAAATATTGTATTAGCATTGCATAAGAATTTAAGGTCATTATATAATTTATAAAAATAATAAATAAATTTATATCATGAAAATAATTTAATTAATATAAAAATATACACTTATATCCATTCATAACATGCTTTTTTCCCTCTGTGGACACATAAGAGATATTTAAAACTCAGCGAGAGGTATTTTGTAACTTTTTTAATTTAAATATTATATAGGTCATTTTCATGGATAAGTGTTCATTAAACAACTCAATTTATATACTAAATTGATTATGGTAGAATTCAATTCATCCAATAAGAATTGGTATGAGAACTTATGTTCTTATTTCTTAGATTTAACCTAGATGAACCTGATTTACTCATTACCATGGTTAAAAATTTTACCGCGGTTACTATTCATATTAGCCAAAAATAAAAAAGACCTATTTAAAAAATTTGAATATCATGATTTCAAATATGGAAAAAAAATATCAAATTAAATTCATATAAGTGTCAAAATTTAATTTTAAAATAACCGAACAATAGGCGACGAAAACCACTTTTTAGAAAAATATATTTTTAAGCATAAAACATGGTTTATTCTTATCCCACGCCTAGAAAAAATATTAAATGAATGTGAAAACATTTGATTTAATATAAAATATATAAATTTTATTAAAATAATTCACTAATAGTGATTAATTTAATTTATTAAGATAAAAATACATTGTGCGTATATAAATAGTTTTTCAAAAAAATACCTTTTTTACCGATAAAAATATTTTTACACTAAATTCAAACATAAATTGATTCCAATTGACTTAATTATATTATTTAAAATATAATAAAACTAATTTTATTTTTAATCTATTTTAAAACAAAATTTAACTTTGTACATACTAATTTCAATAAAATAATTATTTTTTTACTATTCATTAGAAAATCAATCTTTTCAGAAAATTCTAATAAAACAATATTAAGATAGTTTTAATATGATGATTTAAAAAAATGAATTTTATAAAATAAAATTTCTAGAAATTTCAAAAATTAATCATAATATTTTCTCACAAAAAGCAAAAAAAAATCTTTCTTTTTTTTTTGAAAAAAACGTATTTTTAAAGAATATTATGACTTTACTAAAAATTGAGTGATTATTTTCTAAGAATTTATCAATAAATTTATATTGAGTAGGAAATTTTTAAATTTTTTATAAATTAGTTAATCCTATTTATACTTATCAATTTAACAGTTATGTTATAATTGTCAAAAATAATAATATTTTAATAGTATATCATGGTTCGTTTAAACATGGTGTTTCATGTAACACAAAATATCAAAGAAATTAAATTTAATTGAAAAAATATTTCATAAAATCTTAAGGTGTTACATTCTATCCCCCCCCCCTTAATAAATTGTTTCCTCTCAATTTGAACTTATTCTCGATAATCAAGGGTTTGGTATTTGAAAATTCATTTTGTTAAAAACTCACATCATAAAAAGGGTTATTAAAACTTCATATTTATAATAGAAAATTATAAGTATGATAGTCATATAGAATAACACAAAACTATGTCTCTAAATTAGAAAACATTAGTGAGAATTGAAAACATGGATATGGAAGATAAAACTAATGCCCAAAAACTGATATAGGGTAATAGAGAACATGGTTAGGGGAAAGTTAACAACCACAAAACCATGAATTGGTGAGGGTAAAAAGACTATCAATTCATCAGAATTAAAGGTTATAGGACAACACTTTTTTAAGAAAATTCTCCTAGATTTGAGGCATTACTTGACCATCTAGACTAAGATCATAAGGAAATATACTTACTTGGCAAGTAGAATTTCATCCTTTAATAAATTTCTACCATGATCTATTTTTTTCAAACAATGAGTATTTGAGATGAATTTTTCATTCCTGAGTCACTAAAATTAACTTCTAATAGATTGAACAAGTATATAAAGATGTTTCTACTAACTTTAGGAATTAATCAAATAAAAAATGGTCTAAACAAGATAATTCTTAAAATTAATAAACCACCATATGAAGAAATAAAACATTAATCTCTAAAACTTTAATTACCTCAATGAACTCAACATTAAATAATATTTTAATATCAAATTATATATCATACCCTTTATCTTCAAAATTTAATTGCATTCTTCCCAAATAATCTTTCATGTTAAGTCACTTGTTAAACCTAAGGGTTAAATACACTTCAACCCAATGAAACATCTCCCAAATATCATTAATCACCATTATAAATTACTATATAATCTTGTAATGTAGTGAACTTCACCAAAATATCATGAATAAAATTTAGATATTTAACTAAAAGGTAATCCTTAACATGACCATAAATATATCTAAAAACACCGCCTTTTCAATGAATAACTTTTCAACCATCAAGATTATCTATAACTCATTATCCAATAGTCCATAATTAACTTATCATCAAATCATATACCAAAACCAAAGGGTTATTTAAACCTTGATAGATTATTCTTCTTAATAACCAGTAAAAGTTTCAAATCACTTTAAAATCCCATAACTTAAAACATTAATTAAAGGGGGTTGTTGCTGACTTTGGACTTATGATCAACCTTAAACTTATAAACCCATGATGGTATCCCTAACATTTAAGTTAACCTCATATAAAAACATATATGATTCCAAAATTAGTATAATTATTATTCCTTAAATAAGTTTACAAATATTGAATATATTCCATAAATCCAAAAAATGAAATAAACTTCATTAAAGATGACTTAAATCACTTTTTATCAAATCACAAACCAATTTCAAGGTTACTAATACTATCAATTTAAATCATCTATTTATCTCAACTAGACATTATTAACTCAACATCAAATACATATTAAGGTTTATCTTTCCCTTAATCATGTGTCACTATAAAAAAAATACAGTCATTATAAGGGATTGTTTTTTGTGATTAGAGGGGGTTATAACCCCCTCTAAATGATTTAGTAGTGATTATGGAAAACCGCTTCTAAAGTGACTGCCCTATGTTGTTAGAGGTAGTTTTTGGGATTCGATGGTATATTAGGATGGGAGTTAGTGGTGATTATTTTAGAGGGGGTTTAAACCCCCCTCTAATCTTTCACTAATTTTCCAAAATCTGCTAGTTTATAGTGGGTTTAAACCCCCTCTAATTAATTTACTAATTTAAGAGTGATTGAAACTGGCCCTGATTGATCTTGAGATAAAAATTTAGGGACGGTTTTCCAATCACCCTTATTTCATGAACAATTTAGGGGTGGTTTCAACCACCCCTAAATCTATATTTTTTTAAAAAAAATATCGCCCCACCTATTGGCCACCTACCCTCCCCGCCCATCCAGTTCCCTTGAGGCCCCCACCCTCCCATCCCCCCTAACTTGCACCTACCCTCCCCATCCCATCCAATTCCGCCTGTTCCCCCCACTCACTCACGCCTACTCCATCCCATCCCATCTAGTTCCACAGGTCCCACCCCCTTTGAACCCTGACATATGAGTATATTTAAATATATTTGGTTATTTATTCAAATAAATATTATTTACTATATTTATATTTATATATAATTATATATATACTATATAATTATATATTATAAATATATATATATATATATTACATATTTATATGAATACAAATATATATTATATATTTTATAAAAACATTTATATGTATACAAATATATATGTTATATATTTATATATGTATACAATTTAATATATTTATATTATATTATTCTAATATACATGAAATTTATATAATATGTGTTTAGTTTAATTATTATATATATAATATTATATTATATATACATATAATATATTTATATATGTTATTTTCTATATTTATATGTAGATACAATTATATATATTTTATGTTATATATTTATATATTACCCAAATATATTATACAAATATATATATATATATATTACATATTTATATGAATACAAATATATATTATATATTTTATCAATACATTTATATGTATTAAATATATACATTATATATTTATATATGTATACTATTTAATATATTTATATTATATTATATTATATTTAATATACATATAATTAATATAATATATGTTTAATTTAATTATTATATATACATAATATTATATTATATATATAAATATAATATAATATAATATAATATAATATTTCTATATAGATGAAATTTGATGTATATTTATATGTAAATATATCTATATTTATATATATGTAGTTATATTATGTATACAAATATATATTTAATATATTAATTTAAATACTTATCTATATATTAATATAAATTTATTTATTTATTTGTAAATATTTATTTATATATATTTATATATATATAATGTATTTATATATTTATTTGTATATATATGTATTCAATATATTACATATTTATGTATATAATTAAATGAATTTATATTATATATTATGTATACAAATATATAAAATATATAGACAATCAAATACATTATTTGTATAATACATACATGTTTATTTATATGCATGTGTGTGTGAGTGTTTGTATAATCTACTACTACTACTACTATTATTATTATATAAATTATAAAAACTACAAGGTTTTTATATAATACATTTTCTAAATAAATAATATTTATCTATATATTTATATAATGTATTTATGATTTTATATTATAATTAATATTATATGAAATACAATTTTATACAAATAAATATATATTAATTCACACATTATACAATTATATTTATATATACATATAAATAAGATTAAAAGCAATCATATGAATTATTTATATAAATATATTTATATAATATGTGCATATAATGTATATAAATAGATTTATATATTATGTTTTAATTATATATATATATATTTATTTATTTATATTAAGGAATTTTTTTTAAGAAAATAGTGGGGGTTCACAACCCCCTCTAATATCTTAAATTAGAGGGTGTTTTGAACCCCATCTAATTTAAAAGATTAGAGAGGATTATGAACCACAACAAATATCAATGATTAGTGGCGGTTATGAACCCCCTCTAATCTCTTGAATTAGAGGGGTGTCAAAAACCTCTCAAATTTAAGAGATTAGTGGTGGGTTTTGAACCCCCACTATTTTATTAGAAAAAACAAATTTCATATTATATATATATAACACCTTTAAAATATAACTGAATATATATATATAACACCGCTAATTATTAAATTAGTGGCGATTTTGGCATAACCTCCTCAAAAATCCAACTGAATATTAAAAAAATAATGATTATAATTTATATGGGTTTCAAAACCCCCTTTAAATTCAATTATTAGTAGGGGTTGTGCATAACCCCCTATAATTTATACAAAAAATGAATTTAGAGGGGGTTGTGCATAACCCCCTCTAAAAAACTACCCTTAATATGCTGTTTTTTTTTGTGGTGTGTTCTCTAAAAATATCACCTTACCACTAAATCAGTTGTCTTGGTTATTAGTGCCATTAAAAATATGTTTTCAAGTCCTTAAATAAAAACTATTTTTGCAAAAATCCTTTGATGTTTCATGATTTTTATAACTAGCATATCATTAGTACAACACTTATATAATATAATGCTTGAATCCAAATACATAAACACTCCAATCATCCCACTTCTTTCTTAAACCATTTACTAGGATTCATCATCTTATTCCCCAATACTTCTTTCCAACAATATGATATATGAATCATGTATTATGATTCATCAACATCAATTTAACCATGCTTCTTACTTTTAACATAAGTAATATTGTTAAAATAACTCATACCTTTCATATATCATTCATGGTCTCTTCATCATCATTGGTAAAACCATTACTCGTACAACCTTGTTGATTCTCTTCTTGAGCCTTCCCCCTAGGTAATTGATTTTCATAATTCCCATACTTTACACATTTAAAACACTCAACCATCAAGGATACCTTAGGGATACCATTATTAGCATCAATTTTGTTAACCGGCCTTTTCAATTTTCCTCAAAAAATTCTTTCTTTTTGTCTTTTTCTATACTCAAAACATCACCCTTTCCTCTAAGACATTCTTTTGATTGCTTCTTCCCACATTCTCATCATGTAAGAAGTTGAATCTTATTCCCTCCATAATCTTCATGGAACTCTATATTTATCTTATTAGGTGTGTTAGGAATCTCATACAAGTTGAGTTTGTTAATCATATAACAGGATAGCTGATTAGGTATAATCACAAGGTGTCACATTCCAAATCCCATTTCATTCGGTTGCACATGAGGAAAATTACTCCATTGTCTATCGCATCTAGCATTAACATGAATCCTCTTGGTTCCTGCCACTGGATAAAACCAAAAATCATAGTGTGAGAAACAATAATAATATTGTAAAATCATATAATCATGAAAAATAATTTATAAGATATCTAAATAAAGTCACTTTCTTTTCAATACATGACACCTTAGGTTTAACTTAGGCCATCCATGATCATTACCAAAACTTTATGATTTCATCCTATAAATAGATGTATCCCTAGGTTTCTCGCTAAATTTATCTTATCCTAGTTTACAAAGGTTAACTAAACCATGCTATGATACCAACTATAATGACCTAGACTTTTTATACATCAATATCACATCTTAATATATGAATATTCATTACATAACATAATGATCCATGTTAAAATCATATAGGTCTAGTGCCTTTGGAACATGGACACATAAACAACTAGTTTATAAAATATCTACATATTCTACCACTAAATTATGCATAACTATCACCCCTTTAGACATATAATACTTAGTACATTTCTTCATAACCTTAGGAAAGGAAACATAATAAAGTTTTAGCTCAGATGATCAATAAGGGTAACCAAGGGGGGTATCAATGATCACTTGAGCATAACATGAACATAAGGGTATGAGAACATGAGTATAACATTTTAAAATTATACCCTACATACCATAACTTGAAATATTGAGTCATGGAATAAATCTTGGTAGTTTATAATACATGAATCATAAAGGAATAAAAGAACATAATCCATGGAAGCATAACATTGGTATAAGACATGGAATTTTGGAAAACACATAAGTATAGAAAATCATTTCCTTAGTAGTAAAGGATCATTTTCAAGACTATCATAGTGGACTATGTTCACTTCCCAAACCATCTTAGTAATCAAGGTTTACTCCAAGACTATCATAGTGGATTGAGTTCACTCCCCAAACCATCATAGTAGTCATGGTTCAGTCCCATGGAATCATAGTGGACAATGTTCCTCACTGAATTGGGTTCACTCACCATTCTAGTCATGTTTATAATGTGACCATCATCCTTGGTTATAATGTAACCACAATCCTTGGTTATAATGTAACCATTGTCCTTGGTTATAATGTGACCACCGTCCTTGGTTATAACGTGACCACCATCCTTAGTTATAACATAACCACCATTATATAATGATAACCATACATATGTGTGCCACAAGATCATAAAAAATTCATCATATAAGTACCCATGAAAATAAATTAGTTTCATAAAAAATTCATCATTTAATAACATGTGTAAAAGGAAAGGGTTTCAAAAACATTTCATTATTTCATTATAGTATAACCTATAGAAAATAAATGAGTTTTATAAACATCTTATCATCATAAACATAAAACATCTAGAAAAAGAATAAAGATGGTATCCTTGGATTATATCTCTATTAAATAATAAGTGAAATCAAGGTTTTTTGTATTTGATGAATATAATACCATTAATAATTCATTAAAACATTCTTGAGGAAAATAACCTTTCCATTTTGAAATCAATTCTTTAAAATATAAAAAATTACAAAATATTATGGAAAAATTTTATTTTAAAATAACCATGGAAACTTTTAGAGTAATATTAAAATAATTAATTGGTTATGATGATAGGAAATTCTATTCATGTTGTATAAGTTAAAAGAAAACATTTCTTTTACACTTTTGTAAAAAAATTAAAATGTTTCTTGTTTGAAAAACAACAAGAAGATTCGTTTTTAAAACCATTTTGTAAAAATTAAAATATGGATAAAAATGAAATTAAAAATAATAATATAATAGTAAAAACCTTCATTAAAATATTTTTAGAAAACATGTATATGGGAAAAATAGGTTTTTCGACCGAAGATAGAAATAAAGTCGATTTTCCTTAAAAAAATATTTTTAGTATCTTGGGTACTTAAGGTGAGGAAAGTGAAATGAAAACAATTATTTTCATGAAATAACCATATTATAAGAAAATTCAAGATTTTCTTGAGATTAATATCATAATATTTTATCATTGGAAATATAATGATAAATAATCCGAATAAACAATGAGATTGTAAAATAAAATTCTTACCACTTTGGTAACATTTGAATCGTAAGCCTCATGAAAGAAATTAAATTAGTTAGATATGTACATACCATAATTTTTATAAGAATAATTTTAAAATTAATTCATGGTTATTATATATACACCACACAAAATAAACAAGTGGTTTTTAAGGCATGTGTCCCGCAGAAATAAAAGTGAGATGAAAATCTCTTACCTTAGGTCCAACTTCATTCATACACATTAGAACCTCCTATATAATAAATATAGATTTATTATAAATATATTAAATAACCATAATCATATATATCATACCATATATTATTTAATTATAACCTTTTATCGCCTGTTTTTTAATAGCTCTTTATTAAAATCATTGTTTCGGGTGATATCTACTTTATTTTTCACGTATATTTCGGTTCAGTAGTTTTGGTCCTTGTATTTTGATCATGGTTACATAATATAAAAAATTTAAATAATTATATAAATATAATATATATTCATTATATACATGTTTATATTCATTCATAAAATATAGATATAGAAAAAATAAATTACATCGTTCATGGAGACGGTAGATTGTACGTACTCATAAACGTTGTTTCCATTTTTCGACAGATGGAACAAAATAAAGGTAAATAATATAAAAAATCTATAATAAGTATTATATCATGAATATTTATTAAATATATCATTATTACCATCCAAATAAAACAAAAATTAAAAAAAATCACATCACTTCATGGAGGTAGTAGTCAACACAATCAACATTATCGTTTTCCAACGGTTTGGAAGATAATAAGGTAGATATGATATTATTATTAAAGAATTATAATTATGACATAATTATCATATATAAAAATTAAAACAAACATAATACTCATCCATAAAATATAGTGAAAATAACTGAATTGTATCACTACGTGGAGACAATAAGTCGTACATATGCACGAGTGATATTTTCACTTCCCATTTGATGGAAAAAATGGTGAATAAAGTTAGTTTTAAAATAATAATAACATTTAAATATATTTTGGATACTTAATTTATTATTTTATGAATAATATAATAAATTTATATGAGGTAAAATAATAATTAAATAGAAAGTGATCGATTAAGGTGATTACTTCTTTGAAATAACTCCTTTAGATCTCCTTTTAAGGGATCCAGGGTTGATCTTTTTGGAAGACAAACACATCTATAATGTGGATAGGATAGTATAAAAGATAAATTTATGGATTTTGGTCTATCTATAAGTCTCAAAGTGGTGTGAATAAGATAAAGGAGGGGTTCCCTTTTATAATTGAGGGGAGGGGCACTCTTGGAATTTCATAAAATAATAAATTAATATAAATTAATTTTGAAGTAAAAATGGCTCCAAATTGATAATATTTCAATCTAAGATAAGGATAAGTTGATATCAGCTTATAAAATAAAATTTATATAAGTTTTAATCAAATTTTAACCCTTATCTTTTTGTTTTAACTCTATATTAATCCTTTTGACAATTACCGTAATATTAAAGTTTTATATCCTTAAAGGGTTAATAATGTTACTAAAAATAAAAAATGACCCATAAATGGACCATGTATGATGTTTAATACCATTTCCAATTAATGTTTCTAAATATAATAATTTTATGAATATTATATCATTTAATAAAATATTTTTTATTATAAAATACCATTAATATCATTTTTTACACTATTCATTTAATTTGATTTTAAAGACATCAATAAAAAGAGGGAATTAAAATATAATGATTAAAACCCTTAATAAAATATCATATATATTTTTAAAATTTATTTTACATATTAAATCATTCAAATTATATCAATTTTAATATTTTTAAAATCATTTATTTTAATTTTATATTGATTTAATAAATATTTTATTAGTGTTGCATGAGCATTTAAGATCATTATATAATTTATAAAAATAAGAAAAAAATTTATATCATGAAAATAACTTTATTAATCTCAAAATGGATACTTATATTCATTTATAACATGTTTTTTACCTATGTGGACATATAAGATATATTTAGAACTAAGAGGGTGACATTTTGTAACTTTCTTTGATTTAAATATTATATATGTCATTTTCATGGACAATTGTACATTAAACAACTCTATTTAGAGCCTAAGGTTATGAGGGAAGAATTAATTTAATCCAATAATAATTAGGATAAAAAATTATGGCCTTATTGCTTAGTTTTATCCTAGATTAACCTGATTTTCCCTTTACTGAGGTAATAAATTTTACTATGGTTACTCTTCACATTGAACAAAAATAAAAAGGACCTATTTACTAAATTTGAACCTCATAATTACAAATATGGAATCCATTTTATCAAATTCAATTTTTATAAGTGGTAGAAAATAATTTAAAAATAAGTGTGTAATACGCGACAAAAACCGCTTTTTAGAAAAATACATTTTTAAGCATAAAACTTGGTTTATTATTATCCCATTCCTAGAAAAAAAATATTGAATGAATGTAAAAAAATTTGATTTGATATATAATATATAAATTTAATTAAAATCATTCACCAATAGTGATTAATTTAATCTCTCTTTTTTTAAAGGTAATCCCCGCGTGTGGCCATTTCGAACCCTCCACATAATGGAGCCCCCATCCCCAAGAAAACTAATTTTACTTTGAAACTATTTTAAAACAAAATTGAACTTTTTACATACAGTTTTCAATAAAATAATAATTTTTCACTATTCACTAGAAAATCAATATTTTTATAAAATTATGAAAAATAATCTTAAGATAATTTTAATAAGCTAGTTTCAAAAATGATGTTTATTTTATAAAATAAAATTTTTAAAAGTTAAAAAAATTAATTGTAATATTTTCTAACAAAAATCAATAAAAATATTTTTTTGAATAAAATGTATTTTTGAGGAATAAGATTACTCTACTAAAAATTTAGTGATTATTTACTAAACATTTATGAATACATTTATATTGAGTGGGAAATTTTTAAATATCTATTTCATAAAGTAGTTAATCTTATTCATATCTTCCAATTTAATAGCTAGGTTATAACTATCGCAAATAATAATATTTTAATAATATATCATGGTTCGTTTAAACATAGTGTTGCGTGTAACACAAACTATTGAAGAAATTAAATTTAATTGAAAAATATTATTTCCTAAATTCATAGGGTTTTACAATGCCCCTCCTAGACCAAAAATGAAGGAAGATGGAAAATGACCCCCCAAGTTCTACCTTCAGTGGGCCTCGAGTTGGGGATTAGCACTGAGGGTATAAAGAAGGTCACACATATGGGAGGAAATTTCCTTAATAAGAAAATAGGATCAGGAGATAACACATCAATCACCAAACAGATCCATAATATAAAAATAAATAAAACCCACAAATGTTATAAAATGCATGTAATTTTACATGAATACAAACAAAATCCTCAAAGTAAAGTATCCAAAATAAAATCTTACGGTAGAAACTCAGAAACTCTAGGCTCCAAGCCAGAAATTTCCAACACACTCTCCAACTCCCTCCTTATAACCTGAAAATAGTTTATATATATATATATATTAGGGTGGGTATAACATGTATACTCGGTAGTATCATTCCCAATGACTCCCATGAAAATTTGAGAAGAGCATACTAATTCCCTAGTGAACAAATAGTATAATCAACAAGTACCTACTAGGTCAACTACTTCTTGGCCTCACTAAAGCTCACTCACTAAATAATGCATCTAGGTACAATGATATAAAAAGGATCATATCGAAAAAATGGTACCCCTCACCACTTCCAAATATATTTTTCACTCTCACACCACAATTTCATACGTCCTGGTGCTCTCATACCTTTTGTATCTACCAGCCTCATATTACCATAATCCTCATCATAACAATAAATCTACAGCTCTTAACATGTTCCAAACACCGCATCATGACCTCGTTGTAATCATAATATGTGCCAAAACCATAAAATCTTAATCATTCCATAACCACTCCCCTAATCCACAATAGTAGGGTATCATTAATATGAAAGACATAAACTTTGTACCCTCCTCCTACTATGCATGGCCCCCACTATGAACCACATCATCCTCTCATAAATTATCACCTTTGGTGTACTATATCTTAAATCCATCGCAGCTTGTGTGTAATAACCTCACCAGGAAGAGAGAGAATGGAAGAGTGGGTATCCATCCATCCATCCTCATCAACTTGGATGTTTATGGAAAATACCCAAAACCCCTGGGTGTTGGTGTAAACACAGGACTTGGGTGGGTGTGTATAGAAAATCACAATGAAAATACAATGTATAATAGTTACACACAAGCCCAATTGATGGGAACACACAACCAAAAAACCACCCAACTACCACAACTTCTATATCACCACTATCGCACATCAATTCACAGGCATAACACTATACAACCATCTAGTCCCACTTACCAAGAACACTGCCACACATCAGTTTTATAGTTCTCATTTACCTGCATCAGTTACTAACCATATTAATTTACCACCTTTCCATATTTAATTACAATCCATTATTTATCCAATGCCTGTATTTATTCACATTCATTCCCATTCAAATTAAGCATAATTATCCCATTTACTGTCCATTATTCATTTATTTCTATCCCTTGACCATTTAATCCGACCTAATTTTATTTACCAGAGTTTACCATTTCAAGCATTCCATAACTACCATAAAACTATCAAGATAACACACAATTCCATAAACTCCCCATGCTTTAGCCCCGTGTTTCCATATCGCACATCATCACCACAACCCCAAAATTAAAACTCAATAAGCAACCACACACAACTAGAAAATCAATCTATTACCACAATTTTAAACTGTGAAAATAAGACCAAAGATTGTGGTCATAGATTAAGGACACGGTTTACATGAACCGTGGACCCTATTTCTATTGAAATAGGGTCTTGGTTACAACCATGGTTTCAAAATGTTACCTTAGGTGGTCTACATCCATGGTTCACATGGACCATGTCCATAGGCTAAACACCATATTACAATAGTACCTATTATCAAGGTTTACTAAACTATGTATTTAGGTAGCCTATGGACATGGTCCACATGGACAGTATCCATAGTCTACGCATCATATTCCAATGACACCTATTTTCATTGTTTACTAAATTGTGGCCATAGACTTTGAAAATTTAAATGAAACCCTGAAGTTTTGATCCTATGACCTCTTTCTGAATACTACCAAGACTTTAACACTACATTATCCCCACCTATAGGTATTTATATATATTTATATATATACATATATATATATATATAATTATATATAATTATAATCTTTAATCATTTAAAAAATAAAAAATTATATTTGAATGGAAGGCCTATTACCACAGTTTTGTAAAACTATGGTTGTAAGATATTCTAGGGAGGCCTATTGCCATAGTTTATAAAAACCATGGTTGTAGGGAAGACTATAGAAATGGTTTTTTAAAATCTTGGTCATAGGTGGTTCTTTAAAAGCCTATTTTTATAGTTTTTTTAAATCATGGCCCTAAGTGATTCCAAGGAGGATTATTTCCATGGTTTTCCAAAACTATGGTTGTAAATAGATCCACCTCCATGTTTTTTCAAAACTATGGCAATAGGACGTTCCTATTAATTTCCCATGTAATTTTTGTGTTTACCATATAATTTTTGTGGTTCTAACATCCCATTTCCATCACTATTTTATATAATTGTGGTTGTAGGTGGTCCTATAGCCATGGTTTATGTAAATTTTGTCTATAGGATAACCCAAGGAGACCTACGACCATAGTTTAACTCTAACCATGATAGTAGATTGCCTTATGGCCACGGTTTTCAAAATCATGGCCATAGGCTAACCTATAGAGACCTACGACCATGGTTTAACACTAACTATGGAAGTAGGTTTCCCTATGGACATGATTTTGAAAACCATGGATATAAAACTATGGTCATATTCCAATTTTCTAGTTTGGACACATCACAACCACCACAATCAGTCCATATCACTTCACATTCCAAACAACCATGGCTTCACTTACCAACACATTCTACCTTGAACTCAGTCACCATCATCACCAATAAAAGTCCCACAAGGTCCAAACACATCACAAAAAACAACACAACAAGCACATCAACACATAGAATCACATTTCAGCTTCTGTATCTACCATAATTTTAGTTCAAGGGATTTCATAACATTGCATCTTCTCTATCATAAGTATTATCACACAATTATATATTTCCATGGGCAACCAATTTATTAGTTATATAAAATTTCTTTATCCATCTATGTGTGGTGATTTCAAGAAATAAACACATCAAGGGTTTCAAAAATCACACCAATCAAAAAAGTCACTAGAGAACCATGATTTTTAGTAGGCTAAAAACATGGATAATCCTTTAAGAAATATCACAAAACAAGTAAAAGTATTATGATAACTCCCATCCCCTTAAAATTATAATTAATTAAATTATTTATCTGATTATGCTAATATATAATATCCTCCCGATGGAATAAAAAATCATGAAATTCTCATAGATACACATAAAAGGATATAACCGGTATCCCCTATGTTGATTTTCACTTCAAAGAGAATCACAGTCACAATAGAAGAACTAAGGGATCAAACTTCACTGGGATTAAAGGGAAAACCATCAGAACCTAACCACAACATCGCATCACTAAACCACACTCATAACTAAGCCCAAAACATGGTGGGTCCAAAATTAACATTTGAAAAAAAAGAGGATAAATAGGAAAAGAGGGAGAGTAAGGTACCTTGTATCAATGGCATTCGATTCTCTATAATCTAAGAAGTTGAAACCTTCAAAAGTAAAAATCAAAGGGATCCAATGGGATCTAGATTCGGTCAAATCTTGGAGAATAATAAAGGGTATAAAAATAAGGGATATTAGACCCTTTATTTATAGAGGAATCCTGAGTGGCCTCATTGCAATGTGGAGGTATCCTACTACACCGTGGTATCCCTCAGTTAAATAAGACTTGAATCTTCCATGACAGGTTCCTGATTTTTCATGTGTTTCAAAAACTAATTTGACCATCACCACAACCTTATCCATGACATAGTTCAAGTCACATTGCCTCCTCTGATGGCCTCCACATCTAGCCACTATGGCATATCACAAAAAAATCCTAGTTGTTTTCTCCTCACCACACCCAGGTCCACGATGTGGTGAGCTCTAACTCTCTACTTTTCACAGGTAGTCCCCTAAAACACCCCGCCTAGATATATGATATTTATTTATTTCTCATGAATGATTTTATTATCAATTGAAAACCATTACCTTTTAATTTTTTATTTCAATGTGTTGGGAATGCACTAAAATATATATATATAAAATATATGATATTATATATATATAAGTGTATATTTAACACATGTTTGTGATGCGATAAAATTTATTTATTTATTTATTTATTCCAAAATGATTTTATTATCAATTAAAAACGATTATGAATATTTTAATGGATTTATATTAATTCATTGAAAACATTCAATGAATTAACCCAACAGTATGAAATGCATATGATGTGAGGTGTAACGACCAGAACATTTATAAATGGAATTTCTTCCTTTATATAGTAATTTTATATAGTATAAATCACATATAATCACTTATAGACCATAATAAAAACTTTATAAATGAAGAATTAATGAAATAAGAAGTATTTCTAGAAGTTAAGGAACCAATACAGATGAAAGAATAAATTGACCTTAGGAATAGTAATATGACCCTTATGAATAGTAAACCAACCAAATGAATAGTATCATCACCCATGAAAGTATAAATAAAATTTTGGCATATTATAAGTGAAAATATGATATAATTATATTATAGTATAAGTAATTAAATATTTTTAAAAATTATTAATTAAGTGTTGGTATTTTTATAAGACATAAATATTTAATTAAAATTTTATGATTAATTTTATAATTTCAAAGAAAATTTATTTTCAAAAAATGTATCCATAAATTAATATTTTTATGTATTATTATTTTAAGATAATTTCATGGGACCTTAAGTAATTTTTCAAAGTGTTACAAAATCAGTTATAATTTTAAAATCTATATTTTCTAAGTAAATGATGATTTTAATTAAAAATTAAATTAATTATATTTATAAAATTATTTTCATAAAATGGAGTTCATTTTTGAATTCTATATGTTGAAAAAATGGTTATGGTGATTTTTTGGTATTTTTATGAAATACTTAAATTTTTAATGAATAGTAAAATATGATAATTTTTTATAAATGCTAAATACATGAAATTTTGAGCCATTGTTGATGTAAGGATTATGTAAGACCATTAATATTGAAAAATAATTCATTATTTTAGATAATTCTCAAACTATTTATAGTCTTGATCCAAAATAACTAACTAATGAATATAATATTGAGAAAACACTCATCTCTTCCACTATAAATACCACCCCTCACCCCCTCTTCTCCTCACACTTATCAAGCTTTTATACTTGACTATATTGTTCCCAATACTCTTCCCTAGGTCCTCACTCATGTATAGGAGCTTTTGGTCTCATCAAAAGACCAAAAACTTTTCCCTAAGGAGGTTCTCAAGGAGGATAACTTCAAGAGGTAAATCCTCTCACTCTTTCTTTTAATTTCCTTTCAATTTATTTATTTTCTTATTATTTCCTCACTTACCTTCATCCAAATGGCATGATAAATCCAGTATGTTTGATATAATATAATTATATCATTTTAATGTAAGATTCATCATTAAAATCCACCCTCTCTCTCTTTTATTTTAAAAATGAAATCATCGTCCATGATGTATCAATTTACCGACATCGTGGGTGATACACTTTCATTTTCATTTAACACCTTCAAGGATGTTAATAAAAAAATAAATGGTTTAAAAAACTATTTTAAATTTTATTTTATAACCATATTTATGTTATTTAACTAACTTATACACACAATACTAAATGATAAAACAAAACGAATTCATTGTGATCGAAATACTGCCAAAATTAACCTAAAACGATCATCATTGACTTGTATCTAATGATTCATCCTCATGCCATATAACCAAATTATTTATTAGATAATTAAAACTTCTATAATATCATTAATAAAATATAACAACAATTTTGGATATTTATCATCATTTTACATGAACTTCCATTCATGAATACAAGTGAACTGATCGTGAAAACCATGAAAATGAATGCTTCTGAACGATAAAATTAAACTCTATTGCTCATTGTAAATACCATAAATAAAGTCAATAAAATCATAATGAATCAAATTAATGTATAAAAGGTTACTTATTTGTTAATTAATGAGTCTAATCTGATTATATACTATATTAAATTGAAGAAAGCATTTGGACTCAAGGTAAGGGGAATTCTCGAACTCGACTCTCTATGTTTGGGTTTTCTCTATTTCACCCCATTTCCAGTATTCTTATTCCTTAAAAATAATATATTCATAATTATATTACCTTTTATGGGATATAATTGTTTTCTAATTTATTTTATGACAAATTCAATGTTTTCCAAAAGAACTCTTCTTTTAAAAAACACACCTTTTACTTCTCAAGATTGTTTCTTCTTCACTCAATATTGATGATTCTTATATCAAGTATGTTATTCCCTGTATCATTTATAAACCCAAATTTTATGAATTAATTCTTATGAAATGAAACTCATTCCTTCTATGTGTTATTTTATGTTCAAGATTGATATATTTTCTATGTGGCATGCATGATAATGTAAATTTTATGATGTGATGGGTGCACCCAGAATTATACAGCACAATGTAAATGTTATGATGTGATGGGTGTTCCTAAAATTATATAAAACTCAAATGTATTGGGTAATGTGATTTATCTCATAATAAAAGTTAAATATTAATGAACATTATGCTAGCTTTGTTCATAACTATGTGTGGTAGTTTACCACTAAGACATGATGTTTCATTTTTATACATTACCACATTCCATGCCTTTTCTTAATGATTACTCTCATGATTGTGATCCTATGTATATGTTAGTATGATAATGATTATGCTCAACCCATTTTATATTATTTGTGTTCTTATCTATCCTCTTATTTTTATTTTAGCTCATCCCTTTTTTGTGTATATCCTTAGGTTATTACTTGTACTAGGGAGAATGCAAAGACCTATAAGAAGCTAGAGAAGAAGGAATTAAATAAATGTTCATGTTTTATTTTGTAAAATTTATGTATGGTTCTAATTTTACCAAGACAATAAACCTTTTGAGCCTTGTTGTATAATTATTTTATGTTATTTATCTTTAAAATGATGAAATAGTAATGTAAGAAAAATTAGGGTCGCTATAGTTGGTATCAGATGATAGTTTAGTTAATTTGGGAATTAAGATTAGAGAACCTTAGTGAAAACCCTTAGTATGTGAATAAGTATAAGTAAGCACCCAAGAAGCTTTGTTTTATAAAATTCTAAACATAGGGATCCCATAATATATTCCTTTAGACTTAATTGCACAAAGTAATAAATTGTTTATTTATGACTTATTGAAATATGTTTGTTCTAACCTTTTCTATTTTAGAAAATGGTGGGAAACAAGAGAAACTAGGCCAAAAAATCATGTGAGGGATAATGCAATGATTGCCTGAACGACATCCCTAATTCCTTGGGAGGTGGAGTTCAAAATTTCATGGTGATTCTTACCCATATGTCTCAAGTTATGAACAATAACCTGTATAATGTGGGATGTCATCCATCACCTAAGAGGTAGAAACTGGATATCAAGTATTTTATGTAGAAATGACCATCGATGTTTAGTGGTTCTTATGATCCACTAGTTGCGGAATAGTGGTTCAACTCGATGGAGAATATATTTTATATTTTTCACTATTCTGAGATGGAGAAGGTGAATATAATTATTTATCATCTAGATGGAGAGGTTGATCAATGGTGGGATTTGATTAATAACACCAATCCAAGGGATGAAATTTAAGAGATGGAGTGGGAATACTTTAAGATAATGTTTCTTAACAAGTATTTCCCTAAAAATATTTGAACAAATATGGAGAGATAATTCATAGAGCTGAAGAAAAAGGAAGGTGAATCTGTCATGGCCTATAAAGAAAATTTCACAAGGCTTGTAAGGTATGATTTAGGTTTTGTTATCAAAAATGATAGAAAACTTGATAGATTATTTAGTGGTTTAAAAGCACACCTTCTAAAGACTCCTACAATTCAAAACTTTTGGTGTTATGAAGAAGTTGTTTGATGTGCTCTCAAACTGTAGATGGAGTTTGGAAAATGGTCCCACGGATATGGTGATAAGAAACAAAAGATGGAGTTTCAAGTCATGAGATATAATTAAAAAGGTGTAAATAAAAATCAACCACCCACATGTCAAAAATTTGGGAAGAAGAATAATGGGAACTTCCTCAAAGGGATGGGGAAATGCTTCAAGTGTGGGAGAGAAGTCCACAAAACTCATGAATATCGAAAAGACATGAGTAAGTAGGATAATGTGGTGGAGGAAAGGAGATCACCACCCATGGTCCAATGCTACAACTATAGGTAGTAAGGGCACTATGAAAGCTAGTGCACTAAACCTCTAGTCTTTGAGGGTAATCAGCATCATCAGCCACCAAAGCCAAAGGATCAAGGAAAGGATTATGCCATCACTACTATGGAAGTGGAGAAATAAAATGAAGTCATACATGGTACACTTCATATTCACTTAATAATGGAAAGTATTATTTGATTCTAGTTCTATGCATTCCTTTATATCTTTAAAGTTTTCTAGAACTATTAAATCGAAGCCCCAAAACCTTGAAGTTTAGATATCTTTAAAAACACCAAGTGGTGCGATCATTGAAACCCAAGTATTGGACTCTTATCCTATTGACATATGTGGGAAGATTCTTACAGAAAACCTCATGATACTTCTCTTGGTTTAATTCAATGATATATTAGGAATGGATTGAATCTCATTATATAGAGAACATATAAACTATCGGGAAAAGTAGATATATTTTTATATTCCAACCCATCTCATTCTCCTCTAAAAATTCAAGGAATATCATGAATCTTCTTTTGAAAATACTTCAATGGTGTGAGTGTTGATTCCCTATAAAGAATCATACCTCTCCCAAATGGTTGAGTCAAAGGAAGTTATTATCCTAAGGTAAATTCCCATAATGAGGGAATATAGTGATGTATTTCCTAAAGAGTTACCTGGACTCCCCCTGGATCGTGAGGTAGAGTTATCAATAGAACTCATACCTGGATCTACTCCTATATCAAAGTGTCCCTATAGGATGGCTCCTATCGAACTGTAGGAATTAAATAGGCAGTTATAAGAGCATTTGTAAAATGGGTTCATATTCCCTAGTGCATCACCTTGGGGTGAGCCGGTGATCTTTATATCCTTCCAAGGATTGATGACTTGTTCGATCAGTTTCAAGGAGATCAGTGCTTCTCAAAGGTGGATCTTCATTCTGGATATCATCAGCTAAAGGTGAAGAAGAAATATATTCATAAGACTGCCTTATATACAAGGTATGGGCACTATGAGTTTTTTTGATACCCTTTAGACTTATTAATTCCCCTGCAATCTTCATGGATCTGATGAATATATTCTTTAGACATTACCTCAAAAAATTGGTAGTGTTTATCGATGATATTCTCATCTACTCCAAGAGAAAGGAGGAACATGAAGAACACCTAAGTCTTGTGTTGGCAACATTAAGGAAGGAGAATTTGTACACCGAGTTCAGAAAGTGTGAATTTTGGATGCAGCAAGTCACATTCTTAGGACATGGGATCACAAGTGGGGAATTTTTGTGGACCCTTCAAAAAAAGGTGATTGAGTAATGTCTGAAACCCTCTAGTGTCACATAAATCCATAGTTTTATTGGCTTATCATGATACTATTGATGCTTTGTGAGAAATTTCTCGTAATTTTCAAGACCACTAAATAAGTTAACAAGGAAATGGGTAAAGTATGTCTGGATGGAAGAATGTGAGGAAAATTTTAAGGAGCTAAAGAGAAGGCTTATCACTACACCTATACTCACATTACTAAAAAGTGGAGAAATTTTTGTGATATACATTGATGCTTCCAAGAAAGTATTAGGTTGTGTACTCATGAAAAATGATAATGTGATAGCCTATGCCTCACGGCAGTTGAAGATCCATGAGTAGAACTACCCGATACATGATCTGAAGCTAGAAACTATGATTTTCTTCCTTGAAAATAAGGCGCCACTACCTCTATGGTGAGAAGTGTGACATATATACTGATCACAAGATCCTAAAGTATATATTCACACAAAAGGAGATCAATATGCGTCAAAGTAGATTGTTAAATCTAATCAAAGACTACAATTTCTCTATTCACTATCATCCTGGCAAGGAAAAAAAGGTAGCTGATGATCTTAGCATAAAAGAACCTACTACTCTATCCATGTTACTGATTGAGAAAGAACCTATCTTCTTGGATATTCAAAGGATGGATTTGGAAATCATAATGGCATGGAATAAATCCTACCTTTCCCGGATGATTTTCCAACCATCTATCCAAGATAATATTAAGGAGGCACAAATGGATGATCTAGAGTTACAAAATAAGGTAAATACAGTAAAGGAAGGTAGTCTGTAGGAGTTCCATATCAATTATTATAGTGTAATTCAGTTTGGAATGAGGTTCGGTGTGCCTTCATCACCTGGGATAAAGAATGAGCTATTGGATAATGAAAATGGATCAACTTTCTCTATCCATCCCATGAGTACCAAGATGTATCATGATCTCTGAGAACACTTTTGGTGGGACAACATGAATAAGGAGATTTCAGAATATATCTCAAGGTGCTTGATATGTTATCAAGTTAAAGTAGAGAGATAAAAGTCCAAAGGGATTATTCAACCATTGTCTATACCCATGTGGGAATGGGAGAATGTCACTATGGAATTTTTCACAGGTCTCCCAAATACATCCAAAGGAAATAATGCAATGTGGGTTATGGTGGACTGACTCTCAAAGACTGCCCACTTTATTGTTATTTGGGAATATCTCTCACTTGATCAACTTTCTAAAATATAATTGAAGGAAGTAGTGATACTTCATGGGGTTCCACTCTCGATTGTCTCTGATCGTGATCTCAGGTTCACATCTAAATTCTGGAGGAGTCTTCAATATTCTTTGAGTATTGAATTAAATTTTGGCATGACATATCACCCCCAAACTGATGGCCAATCTGAAAGGACTATTTAGATGCTCAAAGATATTCTAAGATCATGCTCTTTGGAATTAAAAGGTGGATGGGATCATTATCTTCCATTGGTTGATTTCTCATAAAATAATTTCTTCCACATGAGTATTCATATGGCTCCATATGAAGCTTTGTATAGAAATCAATGTAGAACTCTAACCTATTGGGATGAAGTTAGAGAAAGAAAGATACTTGGACCTAATCTTATGCAAGAGATGATAGAGAAGTTTAAAACCATCCAACAATATATCAAAGCTGATCAGAGTCATCAAAATATATATGTTGAAAATCATCGAAGGGACTTAGAGTTCAACATTGGAGATAAATTCTTCCTTCAAATATCACTATGGAGGAGAGTTATGTGGTTTGAAAAGAAAGAGAAGCTAAGATCAAGGTACATTGGCCCCTTTGATATCCTTGATTGCATAGAAGATATGGCCTATCAGCTTGCACTTCCACCGAGTATGGATAATGTTCATGATGTGTTCCACATATCACTCCTGAGGAAGTGCATACTAGATCCCTCACATGTACTGAACTTAGAGGTCGTACAACTGGAAGATGATCTCTCTTATAAGGAGTAGCCAAAACAAATTCCGGATCAGAGAGATAAGTTTCTAAGCAATAATAAAAACCACATTTTCAAAGTGTTTTGTAGGAACCATAATTATGAATAAACAACTTTGGAACTAAAGGAGGTGATGAACGAGAAGCACCCTCACCTATTTATGTAAAATAAAATTTTGAGGGTGAAATTTCAAAAGGGGGGAAGAATGTAATGACCCAAACATTTATCAATGAAATTTCTCCCTTCATATAGTAATTTCATATTGAAAAATCACATATAATCATTTATAGTTCATAATAAAAGCTTTATAAATAAATAATTAATGAAATAATAAATATTTCTAGAAGTTAAGGAACAAATACTGATGAAATAGTAACTTGACCTTAGGAATAGTAATATGACTCATATGAATAGTAAACCAGCCAAATGAATAATAGTCTCACCCATGAAATTATAAATAAAATTTTGGCATCTTATAAGTGAAAATATGGTATAATTATATCATAGAATAAGTAAGTAAATGTTTTTTAAAATTATTAATTAAATGTTGGTATTTTTATAAGCCATAAATATTTAATTACAATTTTGTGATTAATTTAATAATTTAAAAAGAAACTATATTTTCACAAAAATTATCCATAAATTAATATTTTGATTTCTTTTTATTTTAAGATAATTTTATGAGACCTTAAGTAATTTTTCAAAGTGTAACAAAATCTGTTAAAATTTTAAAATCTGTGTTTTCCAAGTAAATGATGATTTTAACTAAAAATTAAATTAATTATATTTAGAAAAAAATCATAAAATTAAATTCATTTTTGAATTATACACATCAAAAAATGGTTAGGGTGAATTTTTGATATTTTTCTGAAATACTTGAATTTTTAATGAATAGTAAAATATAATAATTTTTAATAAATGCTAAATACATGAATGTTTTAGTCATTGTTGATATCAGGATAATATAAGCACCTTAATATCAAACCATCCTTCATTATTTTAATATATTTATATATAATTCTCAAACTATTCATAGTCTTGCGCCAAAATAACGAACTAATGAATATAATATTGAGAAAACACCCCTCTCCTCCACTATAAATACCACCCCTCACCCCCTCTTCTCCTCACACTTATCAAGATTTGATACTTGCCTATATTCTACCCAATACTCTTCCCTATCCTCTCCTCCACATACATGATCTCTTAGTCTCTTCAAAAGACCAAAACCTTTTCCCTAAGGAGTTCTCAAGGAGGATAACTTTAAGAGGTAAATCCTCTCACTTTTTCTTTTAATTTCCTTTCAATTTCATTTATTTTATTATTCTTCCCTCACCTAAATCTATCCAAATGTAATTATAACTCTATTATTTTTGATATAATGGAATTATATCATGTTAATTGAAGATTCATCATTAAACTTGACCCTCTCTCTCTTTTATTTTAAAAATTAAATCATCGCCTGTGATGTATCAATTTACCGACATCGTGGGCGATACACTTTCATTTTCCTTTAACACCTTAAAGGATGTTAATAAAACCATTAAATGTTTTAAAAAGATTTAAAATTTTATGTTTTAACCATATTTATGTTTTGGAACTAACTTATACACATAATACTAAATGATAAAACAAAACAAAATTATTGTGATCGAAAAACCGCCAAAATTAACCTAAAATGATCATCATTAACTTGTATCAAATGATTCATCCTCATGCCATATAAAAAAATTCTTTATTATATCATTAAAAATTCTGTAATATCATTAATAACATATAACAAAAATTTTGTATATTTATCATCATTTTACATGAACTTTCATTCATGAATACAAGTGAACCGATCGTGAAAACCATGAAAATGAATGCTTCCGAACAATGAAATTGAACTCTATAACTCATTGTAAATCCCATAAATGAACTCAATAAAACAATAATGAATAAAATTAATGTATAAAAGGTTCTATATTTTTTAATTAACGAATCTAATCTGATTATATAGTATATTAAAGTGAAGAAAGTGTTTTGACTCAAGGTAAGGGGAATTCTCGAACCCAACTCTATCTCTTTGTGTTTTCTCTTTTTAACCCCATTTTTAGTATGGTTATTCCTTAAAAATAATTTATTTATCATTATATTACCTTTTATGGGATATAAATGTTTTCTACTTGATTTTATGACAAACACAATGTTTTCCAAAAGAACTCTTCTTTCAAAAAAAACACCTTTTACTTCTCGAGATTATTTATTCTTCATTAAAGGTTGATGATTCTTATATCAAGTATGTTATTCCCTATTTCAATTGGGAATAAAAAGTTTATGAATGAATGATTATGAAATTAAACCCATTCCTTCCATGGATTATTTTATGTTCAATATTGATATATGTTCTATGTGGCATAGATGATAATGTAAATGTTATGATGTGACAGGTGAACCCGGAATTATATAGCAATCCAATGCATTGGGTAATGTGATTTATCTCATGATAAAATTGAAATATGTGTGAACATGATGCTAGATTTGTTCAAAACTATGTGTGGTAATTAACCACTAAGACATGATGTTTCATTTTTATGCATTTCCACATTCAATGCATTTTCTTAATGCTTCCTCTCGTGATTATGATCCTATGTATATGTTAGGATGATAATGATTATGCTCACCCCATGTTATATTGTTCATGTTCTTATCTATACTCTTAATATTATTTTATCTTACCCCTTTTTGATGTATATCCTTAGGTGATTACTTGTACTAAGGAGAATGTGAATACCTCTAAGAAGCTAGAGAAGAATGAATTAAATAAATATTTATGTTTTATTTTGTAAAAGTTATGTATGGTTCTAATTTTTCCAAGAAACTAAGACTTTGGATCCTTATTGTGTAATGATTTTATGTTGTTTATCTTTAAAATGATGAAATAGTAATGTAAGAAAAAGCAGGATCGTTATACGATGAGCCTTGGGATCTGCCTATATAAGAGGATGATGTCCTCTTTTATTGGGTATGGTTAATTATCTCTTCCTCCAATATTGTTTTTCATCATCTGAGATGAAGGTGCTAGCACCCCTTCAGCATCCAGGTATCCTCGCGATATAATTGTTAATCCATTGGTCAGTGTCCCCCCTCGAAGGTAGGGTGCTTTTGTTCACTGCTTTTCTATCTTTATCTAGCATTCTCCTTCATCAAGGAAGAAGAATACTGGTGTTGTTTTCATTTTCCAAGTACTCTTTTATAGTTTTATTTATATGTTGATTCTTTAAAATAGATCTGCTTGTGTTTGGATTTTCTTCCACTACATATTGTCATATAATGATCATATGAAACCCATCAGTGGTATCAGAGGGTACACTTCTTTGATTAATTAGTGTATTTATTATTTTATAAAAAATGCATTTTACAAATTGTAAAATGATATTTTTCAAGACTAGAAATAAATATGAAAAGTTTATATTTATTATTCTTATTTATGAAAAAAAATTAAAGTATTTATTTTAATCAAGAAAATATAATTATGAATTAAATTATATTATCTATAAATTGTTTATAAATCATGAAAATATATTTTGAAGTACTTATAAAATTTTATAAAAGTTATTTATAAATTAATTAACTATAAAATGTTTATAATTAATCATATTAATGATTATTAATCATTTATTAAATAAATATTCAAAATATTAAATGTTGATATTTAAAATACCTTTTGAAAAATAAAATTTCATGATTTATGATATAGAAAGGCATGATTTATTTAGAAATCATAAAAGGTTATTAATAAATTGTTTATAAATCACAACATATATGATATTTAGATTATATAAAAATGTTTATATAATAGATATTGAATTATAAAATGTTTATAATTCATGGAATATCTTATAAATTCTATTTAATAAAAAATATGAAGGGATTCATATTGATATGAATATAAATTTTTTATATTATTTCTAATTTATAAAATGTTTATAATTAGAATTTATTTATGAATAGTTCATAAATGTCTCGTGTTTTAGAAAATAAATAAATAATTTATTTATTTATTATATTTTCTTGATATTCATGTTTATTTTCCCATTCTAATTTTTTTACAAATAAAAATAAGGGGGTCTATAGAAGTGGAGACCAAGGGCATCCCCAATAACCACGTCCACTCCACCCGAGGGGAGGGATCTGAGAGTACAAAAAATTGAAAGAGGGGGTTCCTGGGTAACCTTGGAGGCCAAGAAGTCAGTTGCGTGGTTACCTTCATGCCACGTATGTAGGATCTCGGTATTGCTGGAGAGAAGAGCCCTACTTTTAAGGATCAGGTATGTGATGGTCCATGGTGGGAGCTGTGTTCGGATGAGGGAACTCCATAAAATTTTGGAGTCAGTTTCCACATAGGAAAGGATGGTATTCTTGGAGTTGCAGAGCTCAAGACCAATGAGGATGGCCATTGCCTCCACTGTCAACGAGTCACCCGCACCATAAAATGTGCAGAATGCAAGGCTTGCAGAACCAGACGGGTCACGAACCAGTCCGCCCCTGCGCATACTCCCTTGGTTGTAGGCCTTGGGGAGGAGGGGACCATCTCACCCAGCGTCCCACTGAGCGGGAACTGGGAGGGAGGGGGCATCCTCCAGGTGCTTGAGAAGCCCGAAGAGGTCCAAAGCAAGGCATTTGGCCCGGATGGAAACAGCCTGCTTTGAAGGATGGGGGTCAGAGTGCCTAGCTTGATTACGTGCCTGCCATAGGGTCCAGAAACCCATATCCAGAAGAAACAGTTGAGCCTCTTCCTCACACTTGTTACATGCACTGGCAAACCATTTCACGAGGAACTCATCAACGAAGGTCAGCCCACATGCACTGCCACTGAACTCCCCCAGCTCGCTCCATAAGGTTTGCACCCACTCAATTTGGAAGAACATATGGAGCGAGGAATCCTCCTTGGGTTCAATACAATAGGCGCACCTAGAGGATAGTTGGACACCCTTGCCCTTGATAGCCACCTCTGAAGGGATTGTATGGTAACGAATTCTCCAAATGAGAATAGTGTACTTTGGAGGGATAGTTTTGATCGAGAGGCGTCGCCCCCAAGGGTCAGATTCTGGCTTCCGAAGAGTAGAAAGTCTGTAGGAACTGGCCGAGAATCTGCCCGAGGGAGAGTATATTAAGATACACTAGTCAGGCCATTAATAAAGAAGACCTAATCATCAACAAATAAGAGGTGGGAAATCCCAGAGAAGCGAGACCCACAGTGATTGGGTTGAATACGGCCACGCTGCATCATCGAGGAAAAGTATCTTCTGAGCGAGTCTTGTGTCAAGATGAAGAGGCTCAGGGATAGGGGGTCCCCTTTCCTCAGCCCTCTAACCGACTTAAGGAACCTGTAGTGCTTCCCCATAAAAATAATGTTGAACCACGGCAATCTATAATAGCGAAAAAGAAGATCAATGCTTCATTCTGAGAACCCCATGCCTCTCATAACATGGATGATGAAACTTCATTCCAGACGGTCATAAGCCTTATCCATGTCAAACTTAATGACGACATTAGACCCCATCACTTTCCTATTAACATCTCCAACCATCTCTTGTGCAATACCCATAGCCCCTTGCATGGACCTGCCCAGAATGAACGCATGTTGCTCGTCAGATACCCAGTTGTGAATATAACGGTTTATCCTCCTGTTGATGATATTGGCAAGCACTTTATATGCAAATTTGCACATACTTATGGGATGAAAGTTGGAGATGGAAGAGGGTTCCTTGACCTTGGGGATAAGAATAAGAGTAGTGGAACCTGCTACCTGAGGAAGAACACCCCCGCAGAAGAAATCCTGGATCACTGTAATGAGATCGGCTTTGATAATAGTCCATGAGATGACAAAGAAAGATCCTAGAAAGCCGTCAGGGCCTAGCACGCTATCTAGGTTCAGAGCCGTGACAGCATCCCAAACCTCCTTCTCCTCCAGCCCTGCCCCTAGTGAAGCATTGACGCGGGAAGGGATCACATTACGGATGGAATCAAAGAGTTCTGACTGACCATCGGGGTAGCCCTATTGCATGCATGGGTTGGGGTTACGAAGTAAGGACTCAAAATGGGATTTCACCTTACCACAGATCAGATTCAGGTCACTGTTGAAGGATCCATCCTCAAGTCGGATATTAGGGACCTAGCCCCGCTGCTTTTATTTCAAGAATGTATGAAATTATGCTAAATTATGGTCCCCTTCTTTGAGACAGATATCCCTAGAGTGCTCGCTAGAAAAGTGAATGGGGTTAGCAATGTGTCACTTCGAGCTTACTCATGCAGAGTTTTTCAATCTCATATAACTCTATGTCTTTACATGAAGTGTCCATATACCTTATTCATATTATGAATTTGGATATGTGTGAGTATACTTGACCTCTTTTTTAGGTGATTAATACATACTTGTGGGTTGTGTAAAGAGTTATAGATTAATGTGGTATGAACACATTTTTGGTGATTGGAATAAGGATTTACAAAACTAAATTAAAAGTATGCATGAAAAAAAGGAAATAAAACATGAGAAAATGATGAGACCTTAAAAGCAAATACCACAAATACTAAGTGTGATATTCCTTCCAAAGAAACACTTATTGAGACCTTGATCATCCAACCAGGTATTATCAAGCTTAGCATAAGTAACCTTGGATTATCTTGTGTAAGGAAATCAAGCTATAACTAACTCAAGGTTTTCATGTTGGGTATTTTCAATATTGACTCGATTATCCATTGATTGTCCTTAGTTGGCTTATTCTTGGTGTTTAATTTGGGTTACACTAGGTGAGAATCCCTAACAGTTAGGATACCAGAGGAATAAATTTTACTGAATCCATGTGATAGATTTAGATAAGTGGTTATCCACTCAACTATACTGGAATAATAATCATTGTGATTGGGATAATCCCTACCTAAATAATCATAGATTTCTAATGTGATAATAAGTTTAAGTTATGATGAAATATGGATTCTGGATCACTAAATAGATAAGATGTCTGGGGTTATCATTTTTAGTGGGAGCACCTTCATTTAAATGCCTTAATGAAAATATATAATACATGATACTCACCTACAGATATATCTTTGTTCTAGATTATTCCATACTTCACACTAATTACATTGAGATCATTAATGCGTATGAAGTATAAAATAATTAAAGATTTTTATCTAGGATTGAGAAGTGTTCTCAAGGATAAACATTTAGAGTAACTAAATGTGAATGTTATAGAAATTAATTTCTCCAACTCTGACTCTTGGGTATTAGATATCAAGTGTATGTCACACATTTGTAATGAAAAACACAAACTCAGAGATAAGATGGATTTTATGATAGGTGAAAAGGTTGTTTCATTAGAGGTGAACACTTATGATTTTCTTTTACCAAGTGGATTGATCCTAGAATTAAAAAATTGTTATTATGTCCCTACCCTAAATGGAAATTTTATTTATGTATCTTGATTAGAAAAGATGTATTATTCATTCATTATTAAGAATAAGAGTTATTCCATATATAAGATGGAATTTTTTGTGGCATTGGGAATATAATGAATGCTTTATATATTCTTCATATGGATAATCATGTTTATAAAATTTAGAATAAGATGGTCAGGGTTGATTCTAATCCCACCCACCTTTGGCATTGTCGCCTTAGGCCCATAAACAAGAAACACCTTCAAAGACTCCACAAACTTGGAGTGGTTCCTATAATCGATGGAGAAATTGAGCTATATTGTGAAAATAATGGTGTTGGTTCAGGATAGGAAACCTTGGTCTCATCAAAGGACCAAACACATCCTTCACAAATACCTTCCCATGTAGGAGATCATTGAGAGGGGTGATGTAAAGATCAGTTGGATGGCTACATAAGATAATGTAGCAAATTCATTAACAAAACCATTACTTCATCAACAACATGAGGTTCATATAGAATCTATGGGTGTTAAACACATGATAGATTGGTTTTATTGTAAATGTATCATGTTATTATAATAAAGGAAATATTCATTTATCATTCATTCATGTGTGTTGTAATTTATTTTATATGAATGTTCGAATGATAAATGTACCCTCAAAGTAAAAACTTTGAGTTGTCCCTAACTAATGATCATCATGGAGTATAATGGGTTGTGATGATATATAAATGTTAGCTTGAATAGATTCTTATATCCATTGCAAAGGGTTTTATATGAGATATTTAAGAATAGATTCTTGAGGTAATAAGTATAAAATTATTACTTGGACTAATCTGCTAAAGTATATTTCATGGAATCTCATATGGTCATGGATATAATTAAGGTTATATACTTATTATCAATCTTTCTTACCTGAGGTTGGCAAGATGCCTATCATGATAACCTTCATACTTTGATACCCTTCTTACCCATGTCTTCATATGAACTTAGTTAATCATGGGTTGGTTGAGTATTTTGTTAATCATGTCATCAGTTGGAGTGAAACCAATATGGTATTTGTCCACTTATATGATAAGAAAAGACATATGGACCTTGATTGAATTAGACTGAGGAAATGCATGGACATGCTTAGTTGTTTCACATATGATGCATTCAACTACTTGAATAAGATACATGTGATGTGATTATGAGATAGATAAATGGTATGTGATGTATTCATCCACTTAGTCAGAGATTTTCTGAGAATAAATAAAATGATTAGAGACCTATACTAGATTTACATGCTCCATGTCTAATGGTTTCTTGATGTCACAAACAAAAAGAGTATATAAGATACATATGATATATATGATACATATTTTAGTGGAAATGTTCATATATAGATATGAGTATATTTTATGGAGATCACACTAGACCCCTTGGTAGCTTGAGTAGCATTGATGTTGTTCTAGAGTTCTTTCATTTTTTACATCTATAAAATAGAGATTTCACAGTTGTTATCAATGTTGTTAAGGCCTTAGGGTCACACAGTTAAACCCTTAGACAAGGGTAAAATTTTAGACAAAGTTTTGGTTTAAAATGAAGATAATTTGATGAAAAAATGTATCTAGAAGAGTTCTGATGGATTCATAAAAATTTGAGAAGTTATGCATAAAATCCTTATGGGATTTTAGTGAAAGTGAGATATTGTTGGATCTGCACTAAATTATATATAATATATGATATTATAGATATATAAGTGTATATTTAACACATACATGTGATTTTATAATATATTTATTTATTTATTTATTTATTTATTTATTTATTTATTTATTTCTCATGGATGGTTTTATTACCAGTTAAAACCCATTATGAATGTTTTAATGGATTTATACTAATTAATTGAAACATTTCAATGAATTTTCCCATAAGTATGAATCACATATGATGTGAGGAGCCTTGATTTTTTCCTATATAAGAGGGTGGTGTCCACTTCTGTTGGGTGTGGCAAATTCAATCTCCCTCCCATACTCTTGTTCATCATTTGAGACAAAGGTGGTATCACCCCTTCAGCATTCGGGTATCCTCACAATAAAATCATAGATCCATTGGCCAATGTTCCACCCTCTGAGGAAAGTTGATTTTGTTCACTACTTTTTGATCTTTATCAAACATTCTCCTTCACCAAGGAAGAAGAAGACTATTGTTATCGGCGTTTTCCTGGTACTATGTTTTACAGTTTTATTTACACATTAATTCTTGAAAATAGATCTGTCTATTCTTGGGTTGTCTTCTGTTGTATATGGTCATATGATGATCATACGAAACCTTTCATGGCCTAACCCAAGCCGAGGTTCAATTCGTAACTACCCCAAACCCGAATCCATAGGCCAGGGGGTGGTGATAAGCGCCGAAGACATAACTAAATTGGGGAGCCCTTTTCCTAAAAATATGTACGCACACGCACACATCCAATTCAATGAAAAAGTGAAAAGGGAAAATAAAAAAATATGAAACACTGATATAAAATATACTAATCATGCATGGACCTCTAGACAATACAAAAGTACAGTAGTGTATACTAAAAATAATGGAAAAAATACACACCCAACCAGAAATGCATCCCAACCTAGCAGAAAACTAGAAAGAGTAAACAACTGAGAGAACCCAACTCTTGAATCCTAAGTTACTACCACCATACACGATCCAAGAACCAAGTATCTCTAATTTAACATCTTTTATTTTCAATGTATTATTTTTAGATATTATATATATTGATTTCAAGACCAGGTGCTGAGACAGCATGTGATTCTAAGGCCCGATGTTCCCAAAATAATTGTTTGAAAAATATTAAACTTTTGATAGCATGATTGCACAGTTTTCTTAAAAAAGTTGAATAACTCTTAAATGGGTGACCGAATCAGAAATATGAGGGCATCGTTGAGCTCAAAATTGAAACTTTACTCTAGGTGCGACCTAACTTCGGTCGGTGCAGGTCATCTATAGAAAAAGTCACCAAGGACGTAGCCATAAATAAAATTATTAAATAAAATTATTTTATTTTTAAAATACTAATAAATCATGAAGAGTGACTCAAATTGGAAATTTGAGACTATCCTTGACTTTGTAATGTCATGTTTTCCCTAGGCCCGACTTAACCCTAGTTAGCGCAGGTCTTTTGTGGAAAAACTCAAAAAGAACATAATCATCATTAAATAATTTAAATAAAAATTATTTCTATTCATGCAGTGAATTTCCCCTTAAAGGTATCCTTATTCAGAAATCCCAGGGTTAGCCACATAACCCTAGGAATGTTGTAGAATTGCTAGGGAGAGATTTGGAAGAACTCTCTCTAATAAAGGGTGATGGATCATGGATTGACAATAAATGCGTAGCTGATTTGAAGTAATCTCACCAATGATGACAACACAATGATCGTACTTCCTGAGAGACTAATACGAATCTAGGTAGGGTAGTTATTTCTTTGTAATCTTGTTCTTGATTTTCATAATGAACGTGGGTCAATCCACAAACATATTGATCTGTGGTTCGATTGTCACAGGATGGTTATGATTTTGGGGTTTATTTCAGGGAGTTTTCTTAATTGGTTCTTTGTTCTTTATTCTTTGCCTAATGAGAATGGATTGAATTCAACATGAACAAGGTATAGGTTCATTCCTCAGGGTGTTCTTGTGCTTTTATCTCCCCCATTCTTCGTGTTCTTTATCATTAGACCTCTATGGCCATGATTTGACTTGTTTGGTGGCTCTAAATGCAATCAGACCCCTAGATTAGAGGCAAACCGATAGAAGAGGCTAGATTTGTGTGGTTCAGGACCCGAGGAACCCAAATCTATGACCGTTTCGAGATTTGGGCATTGGAGGTGGATCGGTGGTCCGTGGAAGGGACCACCGACACAGGTCCAGAGCGGCGGTCCTGTGAGGCAAGGCGATGGTGTTGGAAGCCCAGGGTGGTGGCGATCAGAGGTGACAACACTGGAAGTGGCAGCATCAAAGGCAGTGGTTAAGGCTGTGTGGAACACAGTGAGCAACTACGTGGGAGTTAGTGGGGCTGGTGGAAGTGGACCATAGTGGCGTCCACATAGTTCGAAGGTCGTGGGATACGGAGGGCCAGTGGGACAAGCGGTGTGGGCCAGGCCGAAGTGGGATAGGTGGATCGACCCAGGTGGAGTGGCCCAGGAGAAGTGGCACAGGGACCCAGTGAATCAGGTCAGACCCATTAGGATGGTTCAGGTCAGTCCACAGGCCCAGTGACCCCCTTCTAAAACATCTGTCTGTTTGATGATTTGTCTACAGTGTTGGGACCCTAACGATGAGACAGTCCTTTTAGAATATTATAGTGAGTTTTTAGTTTATACCAGTATAGGATGATATTGTTTCCCTTGGTCCATTCCTTAAGGGTTTAGTATGGTAGTATGTTCACATCACTAGATTATAATCCCCTCTAGAGGTTGATTCCTAGATTGAGTCAGGCATCCCTCCCTAAGACTGGAGTGAGATCCTCTATCACCCCTAATGGAGTATGTGGAATCATGTAACCTCTATACGTAGAGAAATGATCCTCCACCTAGTGGTCTGCATCAATAGGGTATGTAGTATCCCCCAGAGTGTCTAGGAATGATCTATGGTATCCCCCAAGGTGTTGGGCAGGATTCCCTATGTTGAGAATTGATCCAGATTGGGTACGTGGTATCCCCCAGTGTATCTGGGCACGATATGTGGTATCCACCAGTGTATCTAGGTGAAATCCCCTCTATGTATCATAATATTCCTTGAAAAATATGTTCTCATTTGGGTTGGGGAAATGAGTTAGACCTCTTCGTGAGTGTCGTTGATGATATAATGGCTTGAGGAGTGATTTTTACTGGAACAAGCATGCTTCAAGTAGAATCGTGTGGCTGAAAATTGGTTGTGTATTACCTCTAGACTATGAGTCTTGGATTGAGTATATCTGAATGTTTTTGCTACATGTATGGTAGAAATACACCTGTGTGGATCTGAATATGCTTTTTCCTTTGTGGTATTTCCTTTGTGATTTTGGGGTGTCCTATAGAGTGTTGTTTTATTCACCCCTACATGGGATTTTTCTGCACGTTTCGTGTCTTGTAAAAATGATCAAACCTTTGATGGATTCCTAGGTGGACCAGGACCAGGAAGTTCTTAGAGATTCCATACAAATGAGGTGTTCGTGTGGCCCATACAACAGTCGTAGTATCTCTTTTCTTGCAGGTTGGACTTGTGGTTACAGACTCTTGTTGGTGGACTTGTTTTGGCCCTATTTACTTTCTAGTTCTTTCACTGTTGTACTCTGGTTGTGGGATATAATGGTTTGCATGCATTTTTTACTTAGTGTTTTTACATTTCAGCATTTGTTTCTTGGAGATGTGTGTGTTCATATAGGTACATAAGTATAATGCCTCCCATTTATGGGATATTCCTACTTAGTGCTAGTCACCAGCCCCTAACCTATTGGAGGCAGGCTTGAGGTAGTCATGGCACGAGCCTCTCTAGGACAGGTCATGATAGAGTGGTATCAAAATGGGTTAGTTCTAATTTAGTACCATGAGTTTGTGAGGTTGGTTTGTGGAAACAGTGTTAAGTGTTTTGAGTTCAGATTCTAGGCCAGAGACTCCAGTGTTGGTGTGGTGGCCGACGTATCCATACACCAGGACTCTGATTACCTGCTTTTTGACTTAGTACATGAAAACACTAGTTGAGGAGAAAAACATAGGTACATGTATCGTATAGGAATGATTGTTTTTTCCATGTCCTTCTTGAGACATATCTCTAGATATACTCTATTGATTGTGGTGCATATTTTTTTTATTTCAGGATGCCTCTACGAAGACAGCTATCCAAGATTCCACTACGAGATCATGAGGATGATCCTCCTAGTGATGAGGCGTCGGTACAGAGGCATGTACCAGATATAGCACCTCCAGGTGGTTTACCAGCTATACCACCACTCATCGAGCAGCAGTTATTACCAGCACTAGCGGCTGACAATACACACAAGCTAAGTGTGTTGCACAAGTTTTAGAGGCAGCGAACACCCAAGTTTTGGGGTGATCCAGACACCCAATTAGCTGAGGATTGGATAGAGGTAGTCACCCTTGTTTTTTACCTTGTGAGGATGTTTGTTGACCATATGGAAGTCCTCACCATGATTCTTCTTCAGGGCTCCATGGGATGGTGGTGGAGCTTGGTGAAACAATCTCACAACAAGATAGATCTATCTTAGATAGACTTCGAGCATCTCTTTAGGGAGTATTTCTATCTGACTGCATTGTGATCAGTGCATATACAAGATCTTAAATATCTTTAGCATGGTTTTATGATCATGGAAAAGTATTAGGAAAATTTTACTGACTTTTCATGCTACTCCATAGACATGGTACGAGATGAGTTCTTTAGGGTTCAGACCTTTAATAAGGTCTTACACTAGGATATCAGGGCATCAGGGGTATCCCTTATCATTCCTAATTATGCTGGGGTGCTTGAAAGAGCCCTTCTAATGGAGAGTTTTTTGGCAGAGTGGACATCGGCAGTGTGAGATAACAGTGGGCATCGGGTAGCTGAGACATCAGTAGCTGGCAGTTGACAGTAGTCACAGGGAATCAAGCGGGTCAGGTGCTTTAGGGGATGATCCTTTGATGCAGGGTCAATAGTGAAGGGATCCTAGGGTGGTTTGAGTCATCCTAGAGATAAGAGGTGTTACACGTGAGGTGGTCAGGGAAATCTGGCACAAGATTGTCTGACCCTTCATACAGCTGATCAGGAGACGGTTGAGGGACCGCTGAGGTAGAGGCAAAGGAAGGAGCAAGGCGTCAAATGTGGTAGAGGAGTAGGCAGGGTAGGAGGAGGTGTTCGGAGGTTTGACTCATTACCACCACCACCCCTATGTGGTCCACACCAGGCTTAGGGAGCTGGTGGGCACGGACGTGGCCAGTTGCAGGTGATGGAGGCTTATGACCCCAGCACTCTAGGGATGATTTGAGGTACGATCTGTGTCTTTTACACCTTATCTATAGCTTTTATAGACACGAGTGCTAGTCATTACTTTCTTATCATGAACCTTATTTGGGACTCGAAGATTATGGTTGAACCGTTGACTCGACCCTTACGCTTAGAGACTTCTATAGGAGAAGATTTGATGATCACACACTGGTTCTGATAGTGTGACCTGACTCTCGGAGGTGAGAGTTTTAGTTGGGATATCTTGGTAGCGGCATTGAATCCTTATGACTTCATTCTTGGTATGGACTGGTTATCCACATTTCATGCACAGATTGACTATTTTACACACAAAGTGCGGTGTGTACTGTAAAGACCCATAAATTTCAAGGAAATTTTTTTTTCTTAAATTTTTTGGAATTTTACGAGTACGCAGTTTCTGACGGCACCTAATTCTGAGGCCCGGTGTGCCCGGAATAATTTTCTGAAGTTTTGTTAAGCTTAAATTAACACGCGTAAGTAGTTTTCCTGAAAAAGTGGAATAACTCTTAAACGATTACTCGGATCAGAAATCTGAGGACATCGTTGTGCTCAAGATGGTGGGTTTACCCTAGGCGTGACTTAAGTTTAGTTGGCACAGGCCTCCTGTGAGAAAACCCAAAAATGGCATAACCATAAATAAAATAATTAAATTAAGTTATTTTATTTTTCAAATGCTTATAACTCACAAACGGTAACACGGATTAAAAATATGAGACCACTGCTGAACTCGTGAGGGTATGCTTCCTTTAAGTAGATACTAACTTTAGCCGGCGCGAGCCACCTGAGAAAGTTAGTTTTTGGCCGTAAATAAAATAATTAAGTGACAATTATTTTATTGTAAAATTTGTAACTTCTAAATGGTAACTCGAATTGAAAATTCGAGAGTACCGTTGAGTTCATTGGGGCGTGTTTCTCCTAGGCAGATCCTAACCTTGACCGCAGTGGGTCGAGGGTGACTAATAATAATTTTCTGAACTTTTTTTCGGGTACGTTCAGTAAACGTACGAGCGGCGTTTTATAACTTTTGAACCGGTGCTTGGAATAGAATTATGAGGGCACCGTTGAACTCGCAGTTCCGATATTTTCTTAATAAGACTTTCAACTCAACGGCATATGAACAGGTATGAAAGTTAGTTTTTGAGGTTTTACGTGGGTTAATAAAATAAAATAAGTGAATAATTTATTTTATTTTGTTAAACACATGTAGTGCGGATAAATTGTTTAGAAGCTCCACTTGGGAGTTGGTGGTGGAACCGCCACACCCTGACCTCCCATTTAATGGGGAGGGAGAGGAAACCTCTCAAACCCCCCATCAATTAATTTTATATGTCGATGTAAAATTAATTGCACTCAATTAATTTTATGGGTCGACGTAAAATTAATTGGTGTCAGTTAATTTTATATGTCGACGTAAAATTAATTTCTCTCAATTAATTTTATGAGTTGACATAAAATTAATTGTTTCCAGTTAATTTTATGGGTCGACATAAAATTAATTGCTGTGATTTAATTTTATGTGTCGACGTGAAATTAATTACTGTAAATTAATTTTATGTGTCAACATAAAATTAATTCGTGTCATATGTTTTGACGCAGGCTATGTGGGGGAAACTTCTTGGCATCCTCTACTCTTAAGTTATGCCAACGCACCTCTTAAATTGTGCCAATGCAATTTAATTCGCCCGACCCCCTTTTTAAATTAAGTAACCGCATCGTTGGAATTTAGAAAGGTTCCAAATAAAAGAACCGTCATAAATTCCATGATGGTTACATACCTTTCCACCTCTCTTATATATAGGGAGCTTGGGAGAAGGTTTTGGGACGGCTTCACCAAGCGACGAAGCGCTGGTAAAGTATTGCGACGTCCAACACTTGGGGAAATCATATCCTCTCCAACGAAGAACGTGAAGAACGCCAACGACGATCTTCCACGCGATTCTTCTTTGACCTTCCTTCCCCAGAAACCTATCCTCTGCAACATCATCAACGAACCGACGCAGCTTGCAATTGGGGACGTGTGGCGGATGCGACGAATGACGGTCTTCATCATCTTCCTTCCGCGACTCCGCCAACGAGCGACGAGCAAGAGGCAGCGGTTTTATTTTTATTTAAAGTATAAACCTTTCCCATGTTCTTCCTTTCTCTCAAAATGAAGAATGGTGGTTGTTGTGCTTCATAATTGTGAGAACCTATTGCTACCACCCTAAACGCGGAGGGTCCGGTCCGAACCAACATGGCCCGAACCCTTCGTTGTTCTTTTTGTAATGACTCCACGATGGCATGGTAATGAGGCGACGACGACGAAGGCGGTGAACAAAGGTCGCGCTACCTGCGACCTTCGTGAACTATACCTCCACCGCAGCCCCCTGGCACGCACCCAGCACCCCGCGCACCTGTTGGCGCGCTGCCGGCGCACCCGCGGCGCCCTGCTGGCGCACCCCCGGCGCCCTGCTGGCGCACCCCCAACGCCCTGCTGGCGCAGCCCGGCGCCCCCTGGCGTGCTGCACTGCCATCCCGGCGCCCCACGCCCTTGTCGGTGTCCTGCCCGACGCACCCCGGTGCCCCCGCGGCGCCTTGCCGCACTCCCAGCGCGCCCCCGCGCGCTGCCCGGTGTTTGGCGCCCTGCCTGGCACACCCACACCCTGCCTGGTGCGCCCGCGACGCCCCCGCGGTGTCGCTGGTCGAACCGGACCGGTCTTCCGGGCCGAGTTACCGAGCTGCCTACGTGGCGACTATCGGGCCGAACCGCCCTCGCGGTCCGCTGGGCCGGGCCCAGCGGACCGGGTCAAAACTTAGCGGGCTGACTCGACCAATGGGCCGGGTTAGACCCAGCGAGTCTGACCGGGTTGACCCAGACTAGGTCGGCCCAGTTTGGGTTAGGCCGAGTTGGTCGGACCGGGTCGGACCGGACCCGGGCTCATTACTGGCTCATTACCTTCTTGGGCCATATCTTTGGCACCGGACGTCCGTTTGACGAACCGTCAGTGGCGCCGGTACTCTTGGAGCATAGTCATCCCTTTGAGTATACCCCATGTGAGTTCAGGGTATAGTTGAGATACGGCCGAGTTGATTCGTATACGAAACTAACCGGGCCCCCGGAACAAAGAGGCTAATAACTCACGAACCGGGCATCCGATTGACGCGCCTTCTGTTGCGTTAAGACCCTTGTGACAAGGCGGTCCTTTATTATACTTCTTTGTGGGACTTTGTGATACTTGGAGTATCAACCAGTGGCTCATGGAGTGGATCCTCCCAAAGGCGAGCATACAGAGTACGGTGACCTTGTAGCTGGATGAGACCTGATGACTGCTTGTCCGATTTGATTCGGAGTGACTTGCATAGCCCAGTGGGGAGCACTACTTTGTGTGGTGGCAGACCCATGGTGGAGGAGCACTACTTTGTGAGGTGGTAGACCCGCGGTACTCGACAGGAGGAGTACCTCTGTAGGCTATGAGGGGGAGCACTACTGTGTGAGGTGGCAGACCCATGGCGAAGGAGCACTACTTTGTGAGGTTGCAGACCCGCGATTCTCGATAGGAGGAGTACCTCAGCAGTCTAAGGTTAGTGAGTGACACCTCGGAGTCGTGATAGGACTACTGCACTCGACAGAGGAGGATTTCTCTAGCAACCGTTTTTTTCGTCATCGTGAATAAAAATCCTGGTTTGAGCTGAGTCAATGGCCTTTGTGTTTTCCTCATGATTAAGATGGGTTACTTGATAACTTAGGTATACGTATGGGCATATACCTAAGTAAAGATTATCTGTTGAGATCTTTCTTTGTGTTTTATCCTTGTTGGATTTAGTGAGACCTTGAGGGTCTCGGGGTCCCTATTGAGTATCATTATACTCACCCATGCATGGGCTATACCCGCACCTTATTGTGTTGTATGCAGATGATGGACAGAACTGATCGTGGTTGAGGCCTGTAGAACTGGACGATACCTGGAGGTGGACTTCAGGATGAGACGGTACCCGGAGGTGGACTTCATGATGAGACGGTACCCAGAGGTGGACTTCATGAAGAGATGGTACCCGGAGGTGACAGACGGACGTGGAGAGCTAAGGTGGCCATTTATACCTACCCTTCAGGTAGGAACTCTGGAGGATGATCCAGGAGCAACTTGACACCTTCCTGCTATTTTGTCTTTTCCTTTCACTTTACTGTTGGGCTTGTATTTCCGGCCCCCTTTGTACTTTCAACACACTTGTCTTATTGCTTTACTTAGTGTTTGCTTCCGCTTGTACTCTGGTTGTGTGTTTGTTTGCGATTCATAAAGGCAATGCCTTCCCTTTTTATCGGGATTTATGTCTTTGGTGCTAGTCGCCAGCCCCTAGCCTATAGAAGGTGGTCTTGGGGTAGTCATGGCACGATCCCTGAGGACGGGTCGTGACAAATTGGTATCAGAGGGCGTCGGTTCTACCGCAGAACTTATGACTCTGATATTTTCTTTCTACGAAGCAATAGTGTTAAGCATACCGAGTGTGGTTTTCAGTTCAGGGAGTCCAGTGTTGGTGCGGCGGCCAATGTATCCATACACTAGGACCCTAACTTATGATTTCCAAGTCAGTGCACGAAAACACTGATTACGTGTGTGTTTTCAAAAGTTTTCCTTTAAATCAGCTCAAATCAGGTCATCTCACCAGGTAAAGTCTTTTGACCATGTCACATCTATTTCTTTCAGGATTCCTCCCCGAGGACGACCAGTTGGAGCCCCGAGAGTTGTACGTACTGACAGTCTGTCGAGCGACGAGGCCTCAGTACAGGGCCCTCTTCCAGTTGAGGCACCAGCGGAGGCACCAGCGGTACTACCACTCGTTGGGCCACCGATGCCACCAGCCCTAGTAGCAGGCGATGCATGCCGCTTGAGCGTGTTGCACGAGTTCCAGCGCCAGAGGCCACCTAGGTTCCGGAGAGAGACGGACCCACAGGCGGTTGAGGATTGGCTGGAGGCTGTGGTGAGAGTTTTCAGGCTAGTAGGGACGCCAATAGACTTTATGGTGATCCTTGCTACTAGCCTCCTTCGGGCAGCAGCAGGCAGATGGTGGAGCCTGATGCTCCAGATGCATGACGAGGTGACACTTCTATGGGCAGACTTCGAGAGCTTGTTCCGTGCAGAGTTTGTATCAGTCACCCTTCGAGCGGTGCGTATACAGGAGCTACTGCATCTTCAGCAGGGTAGCATGATAGTGGCGCAGTATTCAGCGAGGTTCAGCAACCTCTCACGTAACTCCACTGATATGGTACGGGACCCATTCTTCAGGGCTCGGACCTTTGAGCAGGGGCTCAGGCGAGAGATTAGAGCTTCAGTTGTTTCTCACAGCATCCCGACGCAGACGAGGGTGTTATAGTGAGCCCTCTTAGTGGAGATTTTCCTTGCTAAGCAGTCTCCAGCAGTAGGATCCACTACTAGACAGTATGCAGCGGAGTCTTCTGCAGCTGGCAGTAGACAGATGACCCAGAGTTCCAAGAGGGCCAGACCTACAGATGGTCGGACGCACGACTTAGGGTCGGTAGTGCGAGGCACCAAGGGGAGTAACAGATCCAGACCTGCCATGTTGTGTTACACGTGCAGCGGACAGGGTCACATGGCTCATGACTTTCCGACCCACCGCTCGGATGATCAGTAGATAGATGAAGGACCTCTCAGGCAGAGGCGAAGGTTCGATCGAGGCGGACCGCAAGGAGCCAGAGACCGAGGTAGGGGAGTTGGTCGTGCAGCTGGAGGTGGACGATGCTTCGAGGTGTTGTCACCACCACCACCAGGAGGTCCACCCTGACCACAAAGAACAGGTGGACATGGAAGATCACAACTTCAGGCAGCTGAAGCATATGACTATGGAGCTCCGGAAGCAGGGGGACAGGAGCGGGACTACTCCAGGCATGGAGGCCTTTGTTCTTGGTGCTTCTAGTTTCCATGATGTTGTTGTTTGTGGTTGTTGTGTGTATTTGTACTTGAGATGCAGTAATAATACACTTGTCCTTATGACGTTTTCTTTTCTTCCCTTTTGTGTGGTTGATACTGAGAGGTTCTGGTGAAAACTGTTGACTTGACCCTCACTTTCGAGATTCCTACTGGAGGAGACCCAGTGACCACACACTGATGCTGACGGTGTGACTTAACCCTTGGAGATGAGAGTGACGGTTGGATCTCTAGGTATTAGCGTCTAGGCCTTACGACGTCATCCAAGACATGAAATGTACCGTTCATGTCAGGATTGACTGTATTAGGCAAAGAACGTGGTTCATCCAGAGGATGAGACAAGATTTCTCTTTTTCGGAAAAGGGGAAATCTAAGCAGCTCTTGTAAGACCAGAGATGGTGCAGGCTACGATGGAGAAGGTGCAGATCATCCATGAGTGGATGAAGATTGCACAGTGCAGACAAAAGTCCTATGCTGATTGGAGACGGAGACCACTGGAGTTCGAGGATGGTGACCACGTTTTCTTACGGGTCTCACCTCGACGTGGACTATGAAGATTTTTCTGGGGCGGAAAGTTATCTTCGCGCTTCATCTATCCCTTCCACCTCAGTTTCACTGGGTGCATGATGTCTTTCCACGTATCTCAGCTAAGGAGGTACGTGCATGACCCGACCCACGTCATCGATCACGGGGAGCTGGACATCGATGACGGGACAACCTTCCCGGAGGTTCCGGTGGAGATCGAGGATCGACAGGAGTGGGTCCTTCGTGGATGGTCGGTTCCTTTAGTGCGCGTTCGTTGGTAGCATGAGAACCTCCAGGAGAGCACTTGGGAGAAGGTGGCTCAGATGCGTGCTCGGTACCTCCTTTAGTTTCCCTAGTTTGTGTTGTAGCTTTATGGGAACGTAAATCCCTCAGGTGGGAGTAATTTAAAGACCCATAAATTTCTAGGAAATTTTTTTTTCTTAAATTATTTGGAATTTTACGAGTACGTAGTTTCTGACGGCACCTGATTCTGAGTCCTGGTGTGCCCGGAATAATTTTATAAAGTTTTGTTAAGCTTAAATTAACACGCGTAAGCAGTTTTCCTGAAAAAGTGGAATAACTCTTAAACGGTTACTCGGATCAGAAATACAAGGACACTGTTGTGCTCAGGATGGCGGTTTTACCCTAGGCGTGACTTAAGTTTAGTCGGCGCAGGCCTCCTGTGAGAAAACCCGAAAATGGAATAACCGTAAATAAAATAATTAAATAAAGTTATTTTATTTTTCAAATGCATATAACTCAAAAACGGTAACTCGGATTAAAAATCCAAGACCACCGCTGAACTCGTGAGGGTATGCTTCCTTTAAGCAGATACTAACTTTGGCCGGTGCGAGCCACCTGAGAAAGTTAGTTTTTGGCCGTAAATAAAATAATTAAGTGACAATTATTTTATTGTAAAATTCATAACTTCTCAATGGTAACTCGAATTGAAAATTCGAGAGTACTGTTGAGTTCGTTGGGGCATGTTTCTTCTAGGCAGAGCCTAACCTTGACCGCAGTGGGTCGAGGGTGACTAATAATAATTTTCCGAACTTTTTTTTTGGGTGCGTTCAGTAAACGTACGAGCGGCGTTTTATAACTTTTGAACCGGTGCTCAGAATCGAATTCTAAGGGAACCGTTGAACTCGTAGTGCCGATATTCGCTTAATAAGACTTTCACCTAAACAACGGATGATTGGGTATGAAAGTTAGTTTTTGGGGTTTTACATGGGTTAATAAAATAAAATAAGTGAATGATTTATTTTATTTTGTTAAACACATGCAGTACGGATAAAGTGGTTAGAAGCTCCACTCGGGAGTTAGTGGTGGAACCGTCACACCCTAACCTCCCATTTAATGGGGAGGGAGAGGAAATCTCTCAAACCCCCCATCAATTAATTTTATATGTCGACATAAAATTAATTGCACTCAATTAATTTTATGGGTCGACGTAAAATTAATTGATGTCAGTTAATTTTATGTGTCGATGTAAAATTAATTGCTCTCAATTAATTTTATGAGTTGACATAAAATTAATTGTTGTCAGTTAATTTTATGGGTCGACGTAAAAATTAATTGATGTGATTTAATTTTATGTGTTGACGTGAAATTAATTGTTGTCGATTAATTTTATGTGTCAACATAAAATTAATTCGTGTCATATGTTTTGATGCAGGCTATGTGGGGGAAACTTCTTGGCGTCCTCCACTCTTAAGTCGTGCCAACGCACCTCTTAAATTGAACCAACGCAATTTAATTCGCCTGACCCCCTTTTTAAATTAAGTAACCGCATCGTTGGAATTTAGGAAGGTTCCAAATAAATGAACCGTCATAAATTCCATGATGGTTACATACCTCTCCCCCTCTCCTATATATAGGGAGCTTGGGAGAAGGTTTTGGGACGGCTTCACCAAGCGACGAAGCGCTGGTAAAGTATTGCGACGTCCAACACTTGGGGAAATCATATCCTCTCCAACGAAGAACGTGAAGAACGCCAATGACGATCTTCCACGCGATTCTTCTTCGACCTTCCTTCCCCAGAAACCTATCCTCTTCAATATCGTCAACGAACCGACGCAGCTCAGAATTGGGGACGTGTGGCGGACGCGACGAACGACAGTCTTCATCGTCTTCCTTCCGCGATTCCGCCAACGAGCGACGAGCAAGAGGTAGGGGTTTTATTTTTATTTAAAGTATGAACCTTTCCCATGTTCTTCCTTTCTCTCAAAATGAAGAACGGTGGTTGTTGTGCTTCATACTTGCGAGAACCTATTGCTACCACCCTAAACGCGGAGGGTCTGATCCAAACCAACATGGCCCGACCCCTTCGTTGTTCTTTTTGTAATGACTCCACGACGGCAGGGCAATGAGGTGACGACGACGAAGGCGGCGAACAAAGGTCGCGCTACCCGCAACCTCCATGAACTACGCCTCCCCCGCGGCCCCCTGGCGCGCACCCGGCGCCCCGCGCCCCTGTTGGCGCGCTACCGGTGCACCCGCGGCACCCTGCCGGCGTACCCCTGTTGCCCTGCCGGCGCACCCCCGGCCCCCTGCCGGCGCACCCCCGACGCCCTGCCGGCACACCCGGTGCCCTGCCGGCGCAGCCCGGTGCCCCCCGGCGTGCTGCACTGCCAGCCCGGCGCCCCACACCCTTGCCGGTGTCCTGCCCGGCGCACCCCGGTGCCCCCGCGGCGCCCTGCCGCGCTACCCGGTGCGCCCCCGCGCACTGCCCGGCATTCGGCGCCCTGCCTGGCACACCCGCACCCTACCCGGTGCGCCCGCGGCCAGCATGGAGCCCAGTCGGCCCGCCCGTGCCCCGCGCGGTCTGCCCGCTGGCCTCCCGGTCACCGACCTGCTGAAATGGCCCGCGACGCCCCCGCGGTGTCGCTGGGCAAACCGGCCCGGTCTTTCGGGCCGAGTTACCGAGCCGCCTACGTGGCGACTATCGGGCTGAACCGCCCTCACGGTCCGCTGGGCCGGGCCCAGTGTACCGGGTCAAAACTTAGCGGGCTGACTCACCCAATGGGCCGGGTTAGACCCAGCGAGTCTGACCGGGTCGACCCAGACCAGGTCGGCCCAGTTTGGGTTAGGCTGAGTTGGTCTGACCGGGTCGGACCGGACCCGAGCTCATTACTGGCCCATTACCTTCTTGGGCCATATCTTTAGCACCGGACGTCCGTTTGACGAACCATCAGTGGCGCCAGTACTCTTGGATAATAGTCGTCCCTTTGAGTATACTCCATGGGAGTTCGAGGTATAGTTGAGATACAGCCGGGTTGGTTCGTATACGAAACCAACCGGGCCCCCGGAACAAAGAGGCTAATAACTCACGAACCGGGCGTCCGATTGACGCGCCGTCTGTTGCGTTAAGACCCCTGTGACGAGGCGGTCCTTTGTGATACTTCTTTGTGGGACTTTGTGATACTTCTTCGTGGGACTTTGTGATACTTGGAGTATCGACTAGTGGCTCATGGAGCGGATCCTCCCGGAGGCGAGCATACGGAGTACGGTGACCTTGTAGCTGGCTGAGACCTGATCACTGCTTGTCTGATTTGATTTGGAGTGACCTACATAGCCCAGTGGGGAGCACTAATTTTTGAGGTGGCAGACCCATGGCGGAGGAGCACTACTTTGTGAGGTGGTAGACCCGTGATACTCGACAGGAGAGGTACCTCTATAGGCTATGAGGGGGAGCACTACTATGTGAGGTGGCAGACCCATGGAGGAGGAGCACTACTTTGTGAGGTTGCAGACCCGTGGTACTCGACGGGAGGAGTACCTCATCAGTCTAAGGTTAGTGAGTGACACCTCAGAGTCGTGACAGGACTACTGCACTCGATAGAGGAGGAGTTCTCCAGCAACCGTGTTTTTTGTCATCATGAATAAAAATCCTGGTTTGAGCTGAGTAAATGACCTTTGTGTTTTCCTCATGATTGAGATGGGTTACTTGATAACTTAGGTATATGTATGGGCATATACCTAAGTAAAGGTTATCTATTGAGATCTTTCTTTTTGGTTTATCCTTGTTGGATTTAGTGAGACCTTGAGGGTCTCGGGGTCCCTACTGAGTATCATTATACTCACCCCTGCATGGGCTATACCCGCACCTTGTTGTGTTGGATGTAGATGATGGACAACACTAATCGTGGTTGAGGCTTGTAGAACTGGACGGTACCCGGAGGTGTACTTCATAATGAGACGGTACTCGGAGGTGGACTTCACGATGAGACGGTACCCGGAGTTGGACTTCATGAAGAGACGATACCCGGAGGTGACAGACGGACGTGGAGAGCTGAGGTGGCCATCTGTACCTACCTTTCAGGTAGGAACTCCGAAGGACAATCCAGGAGCAGCTTGACACCTTCCTGTTATTTTGTCTTTTCCTTGTACTTTACTGTTGGGCTTGTATTTCCGGCCCCCTTTGTACTTTCAGCACACTTGTCTTGTTGCTTTACTTAGTGTTTTCTTCCGCTTGTACTCTGGTTGTGTGTTTGTTTGCGATTCATAAAGTCAATGTCTTCCCTTTTTATCAGGATTTATGCCTTTGGTGCTAGTCACCAGCCCCTGACCTATGGAAGGTGGGCTTGGGGTAGTCACGACACGAGCCCCGAGGACGGGTCGTGACATGTACACAGTATAAAACCTGGTTTTCCTTGTTGGTGAAAATGAAATGTTGGCAACACAGGATAGACTCACGCATAGGAGGGTACAACCAATTACTCATCATTTGGTTAGCATGAACCTTGGTGAAATGGATGATATGAGTCCTCAGTTTCTTGTAGTGGTGGTAGAGTATGAGGATGTCTTTCTTAAAGATGTTCCCAGTTTACCTCCCTATAGGGAGATGGGTTTCTACATTGATCTACACCCCAAGATGACTTTGATATATACACCTTCATATTATATTTCTCCCACAGAGATTTGTGATATGAGGGTGCGGTTGGAGAACTTGTACGGGAAGGGCTTCGTGAGACCCAGTGTTTCACCTTGGGCATTCCCAATTTTTTTTCCAAGAAGGAAAATGGGAGATTGAGGTTATGTGTGGATTACTGGTGCATGAACCAAGTGACCGTGAAGAACAAGTATTCACCACTAAGGATCGATGACCTCTTTGATTAGTTGAAAGGGGGACAATGGTTCTTAAAGATTGACCTATGATCAGGCTATCACTAGTTATGAGTACGGTGTGAGAATATACCAAAGGTGGCCTTTAGGTGTTTTTATGGTCACTATGAGTACTTGGTGATGTTGTTTGGCATGATGAACACCCTATTAGTGCTCATGGGACTCATGAACCATGTCTTTTAGCCTTACTTAGACCAGATCATGGTGGTCTTAATTGATGAAATCATAGTGCACTCAGTGTCCAAGGAGGAACACACGAGACACTTGAGGATGGTCCTAAACATGCTCTAAGAGAACCAACTCTATGGTAATCTCTTGAAGTGTCAATTCTGGATTTGAAAGGTCCATTTTCTAGGACATGTCATCTCGAAGGCTGGAATTGTAGTGGATTCAGTGAAGTTTGAGGCAATGCTTGCTTGGGAACCACCCAAGAGTGTTACCAAGGTATAAAATTTACTTGGATTGACAGGGTACTCTCGGAGGTTTGTGTCTGACTTCTCTAGAGTGGAAGCACCCATGATGGATTTAACATGAAATTGGTATCCTTTTGTGTGGACATATAAGTGTTAGTAGTTATTTTAAGAGTTGAGGTAGAGGTTGACAAGTGCTCTCATCTTCAGATTTCCAGAAGAGGGCGTCGATTATGTGGTGTTTTGCGATGCATTAGGGACCGAGCTTGGTAGTGTCCTGATGTAGGAGAAAGTGGTGATTGCCTATGGTTCTCACCTATTGAGACCACATGAGCAGAATTATGTAACACGTGATCTTGAGTTAGTAGTGGTAGTCTTTGCACTGAAGATTTGGCAACACTACCTGATGAGCAAGTGGTTTATCATCTACTCTAATCAAAAGAGTATCATGTATATCTTCTCTCATAAGGATATGAACTTGAGATAGAGGTGATGACTAGAGTTCCTCCAGGACTATGAATTTGAGATTATCTATACTCCTAGGAAGGGGAACATGGTGGAAAATGATCTTAGCAGGAGATTTAGTTTTCAGTTGTTGAATGAGGCGTTAGAGTAGTTGGACTTGTTGTATATATCCTTTGTGGATGGATATGGAGCATCATACCTCTAGTTGATGTTTTTTACCCCTCCACTCTTATAGTGATTCATGGAGGCACAACTTGGGGATACCAACTGTGAGACCCTATGTGCTCAGTTGTCCATAGTGTGTGCTCCTGATGGATATTTGAAAGGTGGGGAGCACATCGTTCATTTTAGAGGGATCACAGTTGTACCAATGGTGTTGTAGGAGGAGGTTTTTAGGGATTTCCATACATCCCATTTGGTGATACATCTAGGTGTGGTGAAGATGTACCAGCACCTCCATCATTAGTTTTGATGGCCTGGTAAGAAGAAGGGAGTTGCAGAGTTTGTCTCTCGGTGTCTCACTTGTCCGCAAGTGAAGGTTGAGCACTAGGTTACAGCAGGTTTAGCTCAACCCATTAAGGTGTCCGAATGGAAGTGGGATGAGATATAAATGGACTTTGTAATGGGTTTACCACATATTTCTAGGATACATGATTACATATGGGTGATCGTTGACCGACTCACCAAGTCATCCCACTTCCTATCTGAGAGCAGAGTTTAGTAGAGAGCTTGAGATGCCTCTATGTATAGGAGATAGTTTAAATCCATGGAGTTATATTGATAATAGTTTCAAATCATGATTCTCACTTTATATACCAGTTGTATAAGAGATTTCAGGAGGTTTTTGGGACTTAGTTACGCTTGAGAACAACATTTCACCCATAGACGAATGGCCAAACTGAGCAGACCATTCAGGTTCTGGAGGACATGCTACGGGCATGCATGTTAGATTTTGGCCAGAGTTGTAAGGATCCTTCATGGGTGAAATATTCCTTTAGTTCATGTCTAGTGGCTGTATGAGAATCTCTAGGAGAGCACATGGGAGTGGGAGGCTCAGATCCGTGCTCAGTACCCTCATCTTTTTGGGTAGCCCTTGTCTTAAATTTTAAGGACATAAAGCCCCAAGGTGGGGAGAATGAAACATCTTGGATTTTCCATGTATTATTTTTAGATATTATATGGATTTATTTTGAGACCAGGCACTGATACAACATGTGATTTTGAGACCCATTGTGCCCAGAATAATTTTTTGAAAAATATTAAACTTTTAACAGCACGCATGCATGGTTTTACTAAAAAAGTGGAATAACTCTTAAATGGGTTCTTGGATCAGAAATGTGAGGGCATCCTTGAGCTCAGAATGGTGACTTTACCCTAGGTGTGACCTAACTTTGGTCAGTGTGGGTCATCTGTAGAAAAAGTCACCGAGGACGTAACCGTAAATAAAATTATTAAATAAAATTATTTTATTTTTAAAATCATAATAACTCATGAATGGTGACTCATATTGGAAATATGAGACCACTTTTGAGTTCATAATGTCATTTTTCCCTACGCATGACTTAACCTTAGTCGGTGCAGGTCTTATGTGGAAAAACTCAAAATGGACATAATCGTCATTAAATAATTTAAATAAAAATTATTTTGTTTGACGCGGTGAATTTACCCTTAAATGTATCCTTATACAAAAATACCAGGGTTATCCACATAACCCTAGGAATGTTGTAGAATCACTAGGGAGAGATTTGAAATAACTCTCTCAAACAAACAATGGTGGATCATGGTTCGATGATTAACACACAGCTGATTCGAAGGAACATCACCAACGACGATGACACAATGATCATCCTTTTTCAACAACTAATCTAAATCAAGGTAGGGAAATTATTTCTTTGTGATCTTTCCCCATTCTTGATTTTCATGATGAACGTGGGTCAATCCACAAACAGATTGATCCATTGTTCGATTGTTGCGATATGGTTATGATTTTGAGGTTTATTTTGGGGAGTTTTCTTAATTGATTATTTGTTCTTCATTATTCATATAATGATAACAGATTGAGGCTGACAAGAATAAGGCCTAGGTCCATTCCTCAGGGTATTATTGTTCTTTTCTCTCCTTCATTCTTCGTGTTCTTTGTCATTGGACCCCCATGGCCACAGTTCGACTTGCTGGATAGCTCTGAACACAATCAGACCCCCGGATTAAAGGAAAACTAATGGTAGAGGCTGGATCTGTGTATTTTAGGACCCTAGGAACCCATATCTATGTCCATTTTGATATTAGAGCATTGGAGGTGGCTTGTTGGTCCATAGAATGGTCCACCGATATGGGTCTATCACAACGGTCCGGTGAGGTGAGGTGGAAATGTTGGCAGCTCAGGGCGGCAGCGATCGGAGGTGGCAGCACTAGAGGTGGTGGAGGCTGCATGGAATACAGAGGGTGGATACGTGAGAGCTGGTGGGGCTGGAATAAGTAGACCGCGATGGCAGCTGCATGGTTCAGAGGTCGTAGGATGTGGCGGGTCCAAGGGATGTGGCAGGTCCGTGGGACGCGACGGGTCTGTAGGGCATGGCGGATGTGGAGGGCCAGCGGGCCAGGCGGCACAAACCAGGTCGGATCAGGCCAGGCTGATCGAGCCAGGAGGAGTGGTCTAGGAGGAGTGGCCCAAGTGGAATAGCCCAAGCGGAGTGGTTCAGGCAGAGCAACCCAAGAAAACTAGGTCTGTAATGGCTCGGACCTCTCCGGCCCATTCCTTTTTCAAAAAGAAGGTCAAGAAGTGTTCTGAAGGGTAAAATGGACTTTTCCCACACTTTCCAGAATTTTGAAACTACACACCGTGTAGTTTGAGTACACGTCGTGTACCCCCTTTCTGGGTATACCCCGTGTTGCAAGTCGTATCCTTGCCGTGTGCAATAAATGGGTGCATGCCGTGTGACCAGTTCTACACGCCGTGTAGTCCTTCCCCGCGTACGCGTTACCAGTCAACGGCCGTGTACCGTGTTGGAGCCATGTCCTTTCCGTGTGCAATAAATGAGTATACGCCGTGTGTCTAAACTACACACCGTGTAGTCCCTCCCCGCGTATGCGTTACCCTCAAACCGTGTGTTGACCAGTCAACGGCCGCAGATCCATGTTGGAAGCCGTGTGGAGACCGTGTGAAAGAACCGAGTACATGTCGTGTACCATAAAGTACATGTCGTGTACTTTTTCTTTTCACACCTATAAAAGGAGGGGTCCCCTCCTTCTTTCAACTCACCCCTCTCCTCTCCTCTCCTATGAGCAGAGCTCTCTCAAGAGACTCAAAGGCTCTTCCTTCCATAACTTCTTCGTCCGAGCTCCGATTTACGATCCGTCAGCGGCCACGGGATCATAACAATGAGGCGGAGCTTCTGATCTTGGATCCTTTGTCTTTCCTTTGGCCATTCCTTTCCGAATTCCACCCAAGGAGGTTTTTCCGGGACCCGACAGAAGTGACGGACGCCGACGGACGTCTTCTAAAGTTGATCCGAGGGAGCGCTGTGATCAGGAACCTGTTGAGGTAGGGATCTTACCTTCATCTCTCTAATTTGTGAATCATGTGGGGTGGGTGTTCTATTGTTTACGTGAAATACTTTTGAACCAGTTTAATCAAGATAATAACTGGCTTATATAATGGGGATGGGGAGTTGTGATTACTGTTACTTTATATCATGTGATATTATGTTGTGATTTGAATGAGCTTCTACCTACTAAAAATCACGGTCGTTGGGGGCATTTTCTTATGCAATTAAATGTTGCCCTCTCTTTCTGGATTTTCTTATGGGTGGAAACCTTGTGGAATGTGGAAATTGGTAAATCATGTAAAGTTGGTTGTTTAAAATCTGGAACCCTTGTGTGATCACCCCGGTTAAACAAAATGGAATAATGAACATGTGGGTGTTGGCTAGGTTTTGTGGCATGTGATGGGGGTGTTTTTGTGGGTTGTTGTGGATCGGCTGAGCAGCGGGGCTGTGGTTGACTTGGTTGTGGGTTGGTGTGAATGCTATGAAGGTGATGGGCAGCGGGGCTACGATAATTGGTATTAAAGGGATAATGACGTATGGGCTTCGGTGTTGTTGTGGTTATGGTGGTTGGAAGTGGGGCTGCAAGGATGGGTTGAATGTGAACAGGTTTTGGGGTTGTGTTTATTAAATAAAAGTGGAAGAGTTAATGGTGGGGCGTGGAAATGAAACGGAAATAATAATCAATGTGGTTGGTTGGTTGATAAGAAGAGCTTTGTAGTGTTGCTCGTGTTTTTCCTAACTTGATTTGTGGATGGTAGGGTTATGTTTTACGAACGATCAATGTGGTTGGTTGTGGATAGTTTCCCAGTAGTTAAGGAACTAAATAAACTAATTCTGCTGAAACGTGAAACCCTAAATGGGGTTGGGGTTGTTGTTGTATGCATGCTTCGTAGTAGCAGTGCTGAGGCACATGCTCAGTTTCTCTATTTAGAAGCCATAGGTTGGGTTGTGTGGTTGGTAAATATATATATATATATTTGTATCTTTTGTGTTTTATCTCACCCCACCCATGTTGAGCACTTAGTGTCGAACACTCCCATTTTATGGGAGAGGGTGTTTTTTCCGTAGTTACTAGCTCCTTCCTGCTCCTTATCCCCTAGGTTGTGATGGCTTGATGCAACCTTACACCCAAGACTCTTAGGGTAGGTTTCAATTTGGGGTGGATTGGCCCAAGACTCTTCAGGCAGGCTTACTTTTTCCCAAGAATCTTCGGGATGAGGCCCAGGTGTGTTCGGGCGGGATACGTGGTTGTGAGGCCCAGGTGTGTGCGGGCGGGATACGTGGTTGTGAGGCCCAGGTGTGTGCGGGCGGGATACGTGGTTGTGAGGCACAGGTGTGTGCAGGCGGGATACATAGTTGTGAGGCCCAGGTGTGTGCGGTCGGGATACGTGGGTATGAGGCCCAGGTGTGTGCGGGCGGGATACGTGGTTGTGAGGCTCAGGTGTGTGCGGGCGGGGAGAGTGTGGCAGCGTTAGGACGTTCGTCGTTAGGAAGAGAATCTAACTAAATAGAAATGGTGCGGGGTACCCAATACTCTTGTTCTTATATACTACTACCTATTGTGATTCTGTTTTTGGTGAGTGTGGCTGGTGAGGTTGGGTGGATAGAATTCCTTGCTAGGTTTCTTCTATTGTTCTCACAAGACATTAGGATGTATCCCCACTAGTTCACGAGAGCTTTAGGTTTCCCTACTAAGTATACTTGTATGCTCACCCTACGTTTACTTTCAGGTTTCTAGGAGGACTACCAGGGCCGTGCGGGACCCTACTAGTCGGACAGTTGGAGTTGTTGTTGTTGTTGTACCTTTGTTTTCTTTTGGTATTGTACTTTGAGCTTTCTAGTACTTGTACCTTGTTATAAAATTGTTTAAACATGCATGTGGGCTTGGTTTGGGTTTATTTCTATACACTTGCTCTTTTTCTTTTTGGTGGTTGACTTGTCCTATTTCCCGATCTTTAAAAATAAAAAGGGTAATGCCTCCCATATTTGTGAAAAACTCATACCCTTAGTGCTAGTCTCCACCCCGGGGCCTACTGGAGGCGGGACTCAGGGGTCATTATCTCCCTTTCGCCATTGCCAGCTCAGGAGGGGCATCTTTGGTGGGAGGGGGTCGTGACAGAATGGTATCAGAGGTGATGGTTGAGAGATAGGATGAAGTCTGAAGTTAGGCACAGTGAGGATTGCATGGGATGGTAGGAATACAATGTTAGTTAATCTTGGTGTGTGACATAGACCAGGGAAGACCGGCTAGGACACGAGATTTTAGGGCCCCCCGTGATCCGATGCAAGGACTCTGAGCCTACCAAACGACCAAGTGAGACTACATTGATTGCAGGGTAGAGACCCTAGGGAAGGTAAATGCATCATCATGATTTTGTTTTACTTGATTTGGGTGTTCTGGGAAAGAAATTTAAATAAAATGATAAAATGAAACCTTGAGTTTTTCCTTACTACTTGGGCTTAGGCGATACTTGTTTACCGTACAGCTATGGCACTTGGACGTCGTCCCCGGGTGGCTCAGACGGCCGAGGCCCAGAAAATTTAGGCGGTCGATAAGTTGAGGATTGACTGATAGGAGGAAGATAGCCAGTGACAGAAGACTCTCTGTTCTTTCCAGCGGCAGACCCTCAAGAAGTACAAGGGTAGTACTTCAGATACGGAGACGGAGGGGTGGATTGAGGAGTTAGGGATCACTTTTACCTTGATCCATGCTCCGAGGGAGTACTGGGTTCCCCTAGAAGTCAGTCAACTAAGAGGTGTGGCGCGACAGTGGTGGACACTCTACCTCGGAGAGAGGATAGAGGCAGAGGTTCCATGGGCTGACTTTGAGAAGGAATTTTGAGAGGAATTCCTTTCTTCCATGATCAAGGTGGAGAAGCGGCAGGAGTTACTCTCCCTTCAGCAGGGGAGTATGACGGTACGAGAGCTAGGGATCAAGTTCAAAGATCTCCTGTGCTTTTCTCCAGATCTCTTTCCGGATGAGGAGTCTTGGGCGAGACGTTTGGAGGAGGCGCTCTGTCCTTCGCTCCAGTATGCTATCACCCCCTTCACCCTTCCGACGTACTTGGTAGTACAGAAGAACGCAGAGGTTGTAGAGAGGATGCACTCGCTGGGAGGTGCAACCCGAGAGGGGATCTAGCCAGGTTCGTCGAAGGGGAAGGCGGGCAGCAGCAGGTCTCTTGCGACGGGACCTTCCAGGTTCAGGCCAGTGGGGAGCAGGCCCCAGCAGTTTCAGTTCAGATCTTCGGGTCCTCGTCCCTTTTTCACGAGCCCAGGACTGAGGTGTTTTTCTTATAGAGGTTTCGGGCACGTTCAGAGTCGGTGACCGACCCAAGCTCAGTACGGTGGAGGTGGGCAGGTTCAGTGCCCACCTCAACAACACCAGTTTCCGGTGAGGCCCTTTCAGCAGCAGCAGGACCATGCTCCTCCGAGGGAAAACTTTGCAGGAGGAGGCTGACCTCAGGGTGCTCCTCAGGGACCTCGACCAGGGCATGGTCGGGGAAGTGGACGACATCAGAGAGGCAGAGGAGCTGGGCGTGGACAGTTACGCGTGGCAGAGTTGACAGATCCAGCAGGACCAGAGGTGGTGCGAGGTACGATTTGTTTGTTCAGCACTCTTGTTTCTGCTTTGTTCGATTCGGGAGCTTCGCACTCCTTTGTTTCACCTGGTCTAGCCCATGCTTTGGGACTAGACATAGAGAGAATTTTCGTACCACTGGTACTGAGTACACTAGTTGGAGGCCAAACTAGCGTATCTTGTGTTTTTCGGGGATGTGGGATGACATTGGGACCACATCGATCTAGTGGGGACCTTCTTCTGTTGCAGATGCATCCATACGATGTCATCCTAGGCATCGACTGTTTGTTTTCTGTTAGTGTTGTTATCGACTGCTTCTGGAGAAGAGTCATGTTCTTTGACGTGGATGGGCAGCGCGTAGCTTTTGTTGGTGAGAGGAGCTATCAGGTGGGAAGACGGCGTTTGGAGCCTCTCCTTTCCTTGTTAGGCGGGTTATCAGTGGTTCCAGCTGATACAGAGATGATGGATGTCCCAGAAGTTGTTGGGGAGTTCCTTGATGTTTTTCCTGAGGAGGTTGTGACTCTACCCCCCCCCCCCCCGACGTGACGTTGAGTTTGGGATATACTTACAGCCTGGTGCCCGTCCGATTTCGATGGCCCCTTATCGGATGGCACCTTCAGAGTTGCGGGAGTTGTGGATTCAGATTGACGATCTGATGGAGAAAGGTTTTGTTCGACCTAGCGTGTCGCCATGGGGTGCTCCAGTTTTGTTCTTGAAGAAGGAAGATGGTGGTCTCAGGCTATGCATAGACTACCGAAGGTTGAACCAGGTAACGGTCAAGAACCACTACCCCCTTCCAAGGATAGATGATCTCTTCAACCAGCTGAGGGGAGCAAGTTAGTTCTCTAAGATTGATCGGCGATCGGGGTATCATCAGCTGAGGGTAAAGGATAGTGACATCTCAAAGACGGCTTTCAGGTGCAGGTATGGGCACTTCGAGTTTGTAGTGATGCCGTTTGGAGTTACGAATACACCAGTTGTGTTCATGGGACTTATGAACTTTGTCTTCTGGGAGTTTCTAGATCGGTTCGTCATTGTGTTTATCGACGACATCCTGATCTACTCAAGATCAGAGGAGGATCACTTTGAGCATATCAGGGCAGTCTTGGACGTCCTTTGACACCACCATCTTTATGGGAAATTGTCAAAGTGTAAGTTCTTGACATAAGAAGTACGCTTCCTTGGGCACGTGGTGTCTCAGCATGGAGTATCGGTAGACCCGTCGAAGGTGGAGGCAGTTGTTTCTTAGGCAGCACCTAAGAGCGTGGCAGAAGTTCGTAGTTTCCTGGGGTTAGCAGGTTACTATCGGAGGTTCGTTTCGGACTTCTCTCGAGTTTCTTCTCCATTGACAGCTTTGACGAGGAAGAACTAGGTATTCCTATGGAGCGAGCAGTGCCAGAAAGCTTTTGACTACCTGAAGTAGAAGTTGGTCAGTGCTCCCATACTCAGGTTACCAGAGGAAGGGTTTTTGTATGAGGTGTTTTGTGATGCTTCTGGTCTTGTTTTGGGGTGCGTGCTGATGCAGAAGAAGGGTGTGATCTGTTATGGGTCTAGGCAGTTACGCCCTCACGATCGTAACTATGCCACCCATTACCTAGAGCTTGCAGCAGTAGTGTTCTCACTGAAGTTGTGGCGACATTACCTCTTTGGGGAGCACTTTGTGGTCTTCTCATATCACAAGAGCCTGCGTTATATCTTCTCCCAGCGTGACCTGAACCTATGACAGCGGAGATGGGTCGAGTTTCTCCAAGACTATGACTTTGAGATCTATTACACTGAAGGTAAGGGCAACGTTGTGGCTGATGCCCTGAGTAGGAAGTCGCATCAGGAAGTGGTTCGGGAATCTACTGATGTTTGGAAAGCGATGGGAGAGTTGGCTACCTTACACTTGGATGCAAGGGAAGAAGGTGTTAGAGGTTGTTTGTCTCAGATGACGATGCAGTCCTCCTTGTTGCAGCAGGTGGAAGAGTCTCAGTGGGGGGACTCCGAGGTGGAAGTGATGCGGGATCGTGTCGATCAGGGGAATGCTCTAGAAGGATGGTCAGAGGACAGCCGACATCGGATGCTTTTCCATGGAAGTTTGTTTGTTCCGGAGGCAATGCGTGAGGGAGTTCTCTATGAGTTCCATAGCTCGGCCTTAACCGTACATCCAGGAGTTTCAAAAATGTACTGAGGCCTGAGGGAACAGTTTTGGTGGCCTGGGGTGAAACGGACAGTGGAGGAGTTTGTGGCTAGATGCCTAGTGTGTCAGCAAGTGAAGGCTGAACACTGTGTTCCCAGTGGTTTGTTGCATCCTTTAGATTTCCCCGAGTGGAAGTGGGATGACATCTCGATGGACTTCATCACAAGACTACCCAGAGCTCAAGGAGGTTATGATGCTATCTGGGTGGTGGTGGATCGTCTGACGAAATCAGCTCACTTCTTAGCGATCAAGGAGTCGGGCCCGGTGAGTACCTTAGCACAGAGGTACGTAGACGAGGTGGTGCGTTTGCATGGGGTCCCAAAGACTATCATCTCAGATCGGGATACTCGGTTTACCTCACGAGTCTGGAGGGGGTTACAGCATGCTTTTGGCACCCAGCTACGCCTTAGCACTGCCTTCCACCCCCAGAATGATGGGCAGACAGAGCGTACTATCCAGACGTTGGAGGACATGCTGCAAGCATGCGTTCTGGATTTCGGAGGGTCATGGGTATGACACTTGCCTTTAGTAGAGTTTGCCTACAATAACATCTTCCACTCTACTATTGGCATGGCACTGTTTGAGGATTTGTATGGAAGGCCATGTCGCTCACCCATTTATTGGGAAGAGGTTGGTGAGACAGGTGATCTTGGTCCAGAGGTAGTGCAGAGCACCATATAGAAAGTCCAGCTTGTACGTGAGAGGATGAAAGTGGCTCAGGACCGATAGAAGTCTTATACTGATCGTCGGAGGAGGCCCTTGGAGTTCGAGGTGGGAGATCATGTGTTCTTGAAGGTTTCCCCTCGACGGGGGCAGTGGAGGTTTGGGAAAGGGAGAAAGCTCTCACCTAGGTTCATCAGACCTTTTGAGGTGTTGAGGCAAGTTGGCGAGGTGGCATATCAGCTAGCCCTACCACCTCAGTTGGAGAAAGTTCATGACGTCTTCCACATCTCCCAGCTTCGTTGGTACTTACACGACGACTCCCACGTTATCAACTGGGGAGAGTTAGACATGGGAGACGATGCGACCTTCGAGGAACAACCAGTCAGAATTGAAGATCGTAAAGAGAAGGTTCTCTGTGGACGAAACATTCCCTTGGTTCGTGTGTTGTAGAGGCATGGCGGCCTCAAGGAGAGCACTTGGGAGCGGGAGACCCAGATGCACGCTCAGTACCCGGAGTTGTTTTGACTTGTGTTTTCCTTTGTTTTTCTAAGCTTTGTGTTGATGTTGTACTTTGTACCCTTGTTATATGGAATGATTGGCTTGTCAGTTGTGAGACATTTTGTTTCCTTGTTCCCTATTAATGTATAACATGTCCAGATGTGTGGTAAAGGGGAAAACCTGACCCTTAATCGAGACGCATTAATGCGGATGCGATTGAACCCGTGCGGGCGAGTCAGTGCCGCCTAAAGCGGACAATATCTCGACATAGGAGAAGGAATTTCCCAAAACCATGTGTTCGGGTAGTGTTTTGGTTGTGTGGTGTTGGGGGTAGTTTGAGTTGAAAAATCCTAATTTATGGAAGTGGGAAGACCCAATTCTTAATCGAGACGCATTAATGAGGATGTGATTAAACCTGTGTAGGCGAGTCAGTGCCGCCTAAAGCGGATAATATCTCGACATAGGAGAAGGAATTCCTAACACATATGATTAGGGTTGTTGGTTGGGTTCCTGTTATAACGAGAACCCTAAGAGGTATCTTGTTGGGTTTCCTCTGGGTTGGTTTTGAATTCTCAGGGATAAGAATATTTTAAGAGGTATCTGATGTAATGGACCGAACCTCTATGGCCCATTCCTTTGTCAAAAAGAAGGTCAAGAAGTGTTCTGGAGGGTAAAATGGACTTTTCCCACACTTTCCAGAATTTTGAAACTACACGCCGTGTAGTTTGAGTACACACCGTGTACCCCCTTTCTGGGTATACCCCGTGTTGCAAGTCGTATCCTTGCCGTGTGCAATAAATGGGTGCACGCCGTGTGACCAGTTCTACATGTCGTGTAGTCCTTCCCCACGTATGTGTTACCAGTCAACGGTCGTGTACCGTGTTGGAGCTATGTCTTTGCCGTGTGCAATAAATGAGTACACGCTGTGTGTCTAAACTACACGTCGTGTAGTCCCTCCTCGCGTATGCGTTACCCTCAAACCGTGTGTTGACCAGTCAACGGCTGCGGAGCCGTGTTGGAAGCCGCATGGAGACCGTGTGAAAGAACCGAGTACATGCCATGTACCATAAAGTACATGTCGTATACTTTTTCTTTTCACGCCTATAAAAGGAGGGTCCCCTCCTCCTTTCAACTCACCCCTCTCCTCTCCTCTGAGCAGAGCTCTCTCGAGAGACTCGAAGGCTCTTCCTTCCATAACCTCTTCGTTCGAGCTCCGATTTACGATCCGTCAGCGGCCACGGGATCGTAACGAAGAGGCGAAGCTTCCAAGCTTAGATTCGTTGTCTTTCCTTCGGACCTTCCTTTTTGACTTCCACCCGAGGAGGTTTTTTCGGGACCCGACAGAAGTGACGGACGCCGACGGACATCTTCTAAAGTTGATCCGGGGGAGCGCTGTGATTAGGAACCTGTTGAGGTAGGGATCTTACCTTCATCTCTCTAATTTGTGCATCATACGGGGTGGGTGTTCTATTGTTTATGTGAAACACTTTTGAACCGGTTTAATCAAGATAATAACTGGCTTATATAACAGGGATGGGGAGTTGTGATTGATGTTACTTTATATCATGTGATATTATGTTGTGATTTGAATGAGCTTCTACCTACTAAAAATCACGGTCGTTGGGGACCTTTTCTTACACAATTAAATGTTTCCCTCTCCTTCTGGATTTTCTTATGGGTGGAAACCTTGTGGAATGTGGAAATTGGTTAATCATGTAAAGTTGGCTGTTTAAAATCTGGAACCCTTGTGTGATCACCCCGGTTAAACAAAATGGAATAATGAACATGTGGGTGTTATCTTGGTTTCGTGGCATGTGATGGGGGTGTTTTTGTGGGTTGTTGTGGATCGGGTGAGCAGCGGGGATACGGTTGACTTGGTTGTGGGTTGGTGTGAATGCTATGAAGGTGATGGGCAGCGGGGCTGCGATAATTGGTATTAAAGGGATAATGATGTACAGGCTTCGGTGTGGTTGTGGTTATGGTGGTTGGTAGCAGGGCTGCAGGGATGGGTTGAATGTGAACGGGCTTTGGGGTTGTGTTTATTAAATAAAAGTGGAAGAGTTAATGGTGGGGCATGGAAATGAAACGGAAATAATAATCAATGGGGTTGGTTGGTTGATAAGAAGGGCTTTGTTGTGTTGCTCATGTTTTTCCTAACTTGATTTGTGGATGGCAGAGTTATGTTTTATGAATGATCGATGTGGTTGGTTGTGGATAGTTACCCAGTAGTTAAGGAACTAAATAAACTAATTCTGCTGAAATGTAAAACCCTAAATGGGTTTGGGGTTGTTGTTGTATGCATGCTTCGTAGTAGCAGTGTCGAGGCACGTGCTCAGTTTCTCTATTTAGAAGCCATAGGTTGGGTTGTGTGGTTGGTAAATATATATATATATATATCTGTATATTTTGTGTTTTATCGTACCCCACCCATGTTGAGCACTTAGTGCCGAACACTCCCATTTTATGGGAAAGGGTGTTTTTTCCTTAGTTACTAGCTCCTTCCTGCTCCTTCTCCCCTAGGATGTGATGGATTGAGGAAACCTTACACCCAAGACTCTTCGGGTAGGTTTCGATTTGGGGTGGATTGGCCCAAGACTCTTCGGGAAGGCTTACTTTTTCCCAAGAATCTTCGGGATGAGGCCCAGGTTTGTTCGGGCGGGATACGTGGTTGTGAGGCCCATGTGTGTGCAGGCGGGATACGTGGTTGTGAGGCCCAGGTGTGTGCGGGCGGGATACGTGGTTGTGAGGCCCAGGTGTGTGTGGGCGGGATACGTAGTTGTGAGGCCCAGGTGTGTGCGGGCGGGATACGTGGTTGTGAGGCCCAGGTGTGTGCGGGCGGGGAGAGTGTGGCAGCGTCGGGACGTTCATCATTAGGAAGAGCAGCTAACTAAAGGGAAATGGTGTGGGGTACCCAATACTCTTGTTCTTATATATTACTACCTGTTGTGATTGTGTTTTTGGTGAGTGTGGCTGGTGAGGTTGGGTGGATAGAATTCCTTTCTAGGTTTCTTCTGTTGTTCTCACAAGACATTAGGATGTCTCCCCGTTTGTGCATGAGAGATTTAGGTTTCCCTACTGAGTATACTTGTATTCTCACCCTACGTTTACTTTCAGGTTTCTAGGAGGAATACCAGGGCCATACGATACCCTACTAGTCGGACAGTTGGAGTTGTTGTTGTTGTTGTACCTTTGTTTTCTTTTGGTATTGTACTTTGAGCTTTCTTGTACTTGTACCTTGTTATAAAATTGTTTAAACATGCATGTGGGCTTGGTTTGGGTTTATTTCTATACACTTTCTCTTTTCCTTTTTGGTGGTTTACTTGTTCTATTTCCCGATCTTTAAAAATAAAAAGGGTAATGCCTCCCATATTTGTGAAAAACTCATACCCTTGGTGCTAGTCGCCACCCCGGGGCCTACTGGAGGCGGTAATCGGGGGTCATTATCTCCCTTTCGCCATTTCCAGCTCAGGAGGGGCATCTTTGGTGGGAGAGGTTCGTAACAAGGTCAGACCCAGCAGGCTGGGTCGGGTCAGTCTACGGGCCCAGTGACCCCCTTATAAAACTTCAAACCCTCATAACTTTCTAACAGTGTTTCTGTTTGATGATTTTTCTACAGTGTTAGGACCATGATGATAAGACGGTCCTTTTGAAATTTTGTGGTGAGTTTTTCGTTTGTACTAGTATAGGGTGAGATAGTTTCCCTTGGTCCTTTCCTCAAGGGTTTAGTACGATATCACGTCCACATCACTGGATTGTAATCCCATCTAGGGGATGAGTCCAAGATAGACTTAGGAATCCCTCCCCAAGACTAGAGTTTGATCCTCTATCACCCCTAGTGGAATCTGTGGAATCGCGTAACCTCTGTGAGCAGGGCATTGATCCTCCACCTAGTGGGCTGCATCGATAGGGTATGTATTATTCCCTAGAGTGTATGGGCATGATCCTTGGTATCCCCCAGGGTGTTGGGAAGGATCCCCTACATGAAAAATTGATCCAGATTGGGTATTTGGTATCCCCTAGTGTATCTAGGCATGATCCATGGTATCCCTCAGTGTATTTGGGTGTGATCCCCTCTCTGTGTATCATAATATTCCTTGACCAATATGTTCTCATTTGAGTGGGGCCCAAATTAGATAGATCTCTTCGTGAGTGTCTCCAATTATATAATGGATCGAGGAGTGAGTTCTCCTGGAACGAGCATTCTTTGAGCAGAATTGTGTGGCTGGAAATTGGTTGTGGATTACCTCTAGAATGTGATCCTTGGATTGAGTATATTTGTATGTTTTTACTACATGTGTGGTATACATATACTTGTGTGGAGTTTATTGTGCTTTTTCCTTGGTGTTATTTCCTTTATGGTTTTGGGGTTCCCTAATGAGTATTGTTTTACTCACCACTATATGGTCTTTGCTCACACGTGTCATGTCTTATGCAGACAATTGACCCTTTGATGGAGTCCTAGGTGGACTAGGACTAGTAAATTCTTAGTGAGGCCAGACAAATGAGGTGTTCCTGCAGTCCAGACAGTAGTCTAGTATCTCTTTTCTTACAGGTTGGACTTATGGTTGCGGACTCTTTTTTATGGGCTTATTTTGGCCATGTTTACTTTCCAATTCTTTCACTATTGTACTCTGGTTGGGGGATATAGTGGTTTGAATGCATTTTTTATTTAGTGTTTTTATATTTCAGAATTTATTACTTGGATATGTTTTCATGCGTACAAGTATTTAAGGATAATTCCTCCCATTTGTGGGATATTCCTACTCGGTTCTAGTCGCTGACCCATATCCTATTGGAGGTAGGCTTGGGGTAGTCACGGCACGGGCCCCTCTGGGACGAGTCGTGACATCTAAACTCCTCTAAAGTCATGATCAACCTATTTGTTGTCTTCATAAAACACAAGTCATGCGATAAAATCCTATGCATGGGTGAGTATAAACATACCCAGTAGGACACCCTGAAAGTTGAAGGGGGGGTAGTAAGAGATACAACAGAAGATAAATATAGCAGATAACACAAGGTTCAGTGGAAGAGTATATATTAACCCAACAAAGAGTGAAAATAATCTCTTCCAAGCATAAGGGGATAAACATGGTGAGTATATGAACCACCCATCATGTCTCTTCTACCTATAGTAGGAGAGTAGACTCATCCAACCACGAGAAGCAAAACAAAGAAAGCACGTGGTATACCCTGCACGTCTTCGCCTCTCCTGAAAGGAGAGTAACCAAATACAAGGAGTGGATACAGAAGAAATATATATATATATATCTGTGTGTGTGTGTGTGTGTGTGCTTAGTCAAAATAAGACTAAACAAGAGAGTAAGGGGGTCTCCATCTCACAGCTCTTCTTAAGAATAAGAGCAGTCGGTAGTTCCAAAAGTCTATCAATGATGGCTAATATCTCACACATCTGACCTAAACACACAAGTCTAAGGAACTTATTCACCACACTTTGATACTTTCCGCTTTGGGTGGTACTGAATCTCCCACATAGTTTTGTTCACGTCTCAAAAACACATCTCAGTGGGGAAAGCATTTCTCTTTATCATGAGTCCAAAGCTATGTCAAACCATGTCATGTCACTATGTCGCACAGTCGAGGAGCCATAATTTCTAGGTAGATCACTCATGACCTGATATGATAGGAGAGTTCCACTCTAGTGGTCAAGGACCCATACCTAGCCTGAATGGTGGGTTCCACTCTAGGTCATCGGGGACTCATGCCCTACCCTGTATGAGGGTTCCACTTGGAAGGTCGAGGACTCATGTCTAACCCAGCTGGAGGGTTCACTCTAGGTCATAGAGGAACCATGCCCTACCCCGTAGGAGGGTTCCACTCGAAAGGTTGAGGACCCACGCCCAGCCTAGTTGGAGGGTTCCACTCTAGGTCATCAGGGACCCATGCCCAACCCCACTGGAGGGTTCCACTTGGGAGTCTATAGAGGACCCATTCCTAGCCTGGTTGGAGGGTTCCACTCTAGAAGTCATCGAGGACTGGTACTTAGCCCATTTGGAGGGTTCCACTTAGGAGTAATCATCCGGTGATATTGTCTGGTCATTTCCATCATTAGGGTCACCTTAGAAGGTATCATACCCAGAATATTCCATATCATATCTCTAAAGCTACAAATGAGGGTATTATCGCATTCTATGTGGAAAAACATTCAGGATAAGCTACTCACAGACCAAAATAAAAGTTCAGATGAAAGACATATGGTCGATCAATGTTTGCTTAGAAGATCTAAATGGGTACATGGCGTGTAGTCCCGCTTCACAGTATAGTTGTGTCTCAAGTAGGCACATAGATCCATACCATGTAGTAGTATATATTGTGTAGGTAGACTACATGAAATTTCCTGGATAACCAGGATCGGGGTCGTGTCCTACATGTCGTGTTTGTGTACCAGAGTACACGAGTGTGTACTAGACCTCGTGTACTTATACATGGGTTCTTATCTGTGTAAACCATCACACGGGCTATCCAAATGGGAAGGGGGGTACACAGCATGTGAGAGGGACTACACTCTATGTCATATCCAATATTCATCAAACCCTAGCTTCCACCACAGGAGGGGCTACATGTCATGTGTTTTTCATTGAACATGATGTATAGTTGGGTTTTTTATAGAAATTCAGATCTATGATCCATGTGGTAGATCTGGCCATTTCACCATATATTTCACCTCCAATCTTACTATGAATGTTGGATCTAGTCTGGATTTATCATTTCCAACCCTCTGGTGGCTGAAAACCAATCTTTGATCAAGTTCGTGCAATCCCATATTCCATTGTATATATTAGATTTTCTGTGGTTGATTTCTCATGATCCCTTCATCAAAACAATCTTATGTAACTCACAATCATCTCAAATCTATATTTTCTTCATCTATTTGATATATTCTCATGAAACCATTATGAATCTGATGGTCCGATCAGTCTCGATACCACCTGATAATTGTCGATTTGGGACCACGGGGATCCAACTGGTGAAGAACGTAAAGTAATGAGGGAGAAAAGAAATAAAAACTAAGTTTTGAACATGATTGGCCAAGTGTTCTTGTCCAGTGATCAATAACGATCATACCATGGTTAAAACATTGATTAAACAAACTAAAAACTAGTACATAGGCTCATGAAAAATCCACAACTGGGCACAGATCGATGAACAAAGAACGATCTACACGATCAATTTAATTATAAGGGCATAAAACCACATATAACGAGCCCTGAATCGATTTTGGATTGATCACTGATGAAGAACACATTATTCAATGATTTGGGAGGATCCATTGTGTTTGATGTGTCCTGATCTTCTCGATTCTGAAGTTCTGTCATCATTCGTTGAGATCCGCTAATGGATGGAGGAAGAAGAGCTTCTCCAGTGATTTCAAAATTATGAGACAACCTTGTAAAATTATCCATAACAATATATTTATAATATATCAGTTTAGGTAAAAGGAATTAATTAATTAATTTCATAATTAATTAATCCACTTAAACGCACTGCTAACGAGTGAGAGGTCTGAACATCCCACGCTAACTTATTTTATGTTGCACCTAGGGTAAACATCGTGTTCTAGACTCAATCATGGTCTTATATTTCTGATTCGATAAATTGTTTGAGAGTTATTTCATTTTATTTAAGAGGTCATTCATGTGAAAAATAAAATATACTTAATATTTTTATAAAGTTAATTATGGGCACACTGAGGCTTAGAATCGCATGTTGTCTTAGCGCCTAGCTTTGGAAATATATATATATAAATATTTCAAAGTATTGCAAGGAAAAACATGGGTCTCTACAAAACCAATTAGTTTAAACCTTTAAAATGAATGATCAAATAGATCTAAGTGGGTCTGTATTTGGCCAATGCTCAGAGGAGAAGAAAGGAGATTGAAATAAGGGAGGTCGGACCCTCTATTTAGAGAAGAATCCCGAGTTCCCTCACCATGGCATGGAGACACATTACTACTTCATGGTCTCCCTTGGTCAAAGGATATTTGAATATTTCATAGTAGTACCCCCCTTTTTCATGTGTTGTAAAAACTGATTTGACTATCACCACGTCCTCAGCCACAACATGGTCCAAGCTGTGTTGGCTCCTTTGATGCCCGCCATGGTCATCCACTATGGTGTAGCCCAGAAATCCTATCAATTTTCTCTTCAATGTACCCAGGACCATGACATGGTGAGTTTGGGCTCTCCGTTTTACACATATGGTCCCCCAAAACACCACACCCTTTCATTGGGTGTTTCATACTGCTTGTGTTGCGCAAGGTGACCACCCAAGCACCACACCCAACAACACAGGAAACTAGGGTATTTCACTCATTGTGACACATCCTAGCACCATACGGATAGACCCATGACCAACCTTCAAGATCCTAAGGATAAAAAAGTTGGAACCACACCCACCACCATAGCATGGTGACCCCCTGAATGGATAGAACACTTACCATGCCTCTGGAACACCTCCAAACTTTTTCTCAGCACCATCAAGCCCTAAAAAACATAAAGGAGAGTCTTTAGGAAAACCAAGCCCTCAAAAAATTTGGCTTAAACTCATAACATGAATGATGGAGATTTCTTGCAATCCCAACTCTAAGAAACAAAACCAGAGGTTCTAATAGGAACCTATGATTTGGAGGGAGTTTGGTTAAGGGGTATTATTGGATTTTTATGGGATAGTTTGTTATGGGGGATTTAGGGGAATTTGTTAGAGTTTGTTGGTAGTGGGGGGAGTATCCATCTCCACGTGGAAGAGGGGGATTTTTATAAGTAGCAGCAATGTGGGGTGAGTGATGAAGTAAGAAGAATATTGGAGAATTGATCATAGGCTTGGGAAAATGACATGCGGGCTTGGGCAGAGCTCTTTGAGTCTTTTGATCTTCTTCTTCCTCCTCTTATGCTTGTATTTTTATTGATTATCTTCTATTATACAAAATAGTTGGTGTTGGGTCTTTATCATTTGGTCTGATCTATCAGTGTGCACTATGTGTTTCCAATTTGTCCCAGTGTGCACTCCATCTGTTACTCTCATACATAACGTTCCTGGAAAATACATTTCTATTTGCCTTCATTTGATGGATACAACCACTATCGTCCACTCCTCTGCTCCACCCACATCGTTGTGTACTGCTAGAGGGGTACCCTGCACTCTCATCACCTACTGATACGCTTGGAGAAACTTGGCACCCACACAATGGGATTTCTCCTTTCCACCCACCAAAGTCATGCGGTCATTGCTCGTGCTAGTCTTTCGGTGCACACTCTGCCACCATAGGACCTATTTTCACCCCTGCCCAATCTTAGCGCAGACGACGCATGCCCCCATCAGACTTCATCGACCACTCATTGCCTTCTGACGCATCATGCCTCACCGCACAAAACTGGTACATACACCACTTTAGGTTAGCATTAAAAAATTAGAGGTTGACTCAGGCACGCACCACCTATGGTGCCCTTTCTAGATTCTCAAACTTTCCCAATTTCTCCCATTCCCACAACCACTCACTAACCAGATACCCCCACACCACTATCATATTCACTAAAGGATTTCCTAGTGATGGAGACTCACAAGTACACTCCTCAGGATGAGGTTGAATAGTGGATATGCTGCCTTGAGGCCTTATTAGAAACCTCAGGACAAAAGCAGACTACCTTCCGACAGAAGCATGCTACCTTCTGACGGTCCTAGGCACACGACATTGTCGACTTCACTGAAACTATCTCTGGCTTGGTTCGTCGCTAGGACAAGGCCCCATAGCCAGACAAGGCGTGTCTGTCTCTAGTAACAGAGGTCTCTTACTCACGCTCCCAATAGTCAAACAACCCCCTTACACTCTCTATAGATGATAGTGTAGCTGCACTACCTTTCCACTCCGGCTCTGAGTAGCATTTTCTTGCTCGGTGAGTTGAGCTCCCAGTTTTCACTGGCACGGATCCAAGGGGTTGGATCGTGCACACTAAGATGTTCTTTCGTATTCACCAGAACACCGAAGCTGAAAAAATTTCCCTAGCTCAGTTAAGTATGGAGTGCATTTCCATTCACTAGTTTATAATTTTACATGAGGTATATCCAACTCTAATGTGGACAATGTTCAAAGAGGATCTAATCGAACATTTTAGTGGTTTGGAAATCCAAAACCCCTAAGAAGAGCTTGCGTCCCTCCAACAACATGTCCCAATCCAAGATTATATTGAGAATTTTGAGTATCTGACATCCTTACTACCTAGAAACTTGAGGCCCGGTATGTCAGTTATTTCTTGCATGGCCTGAGCAACGACATTTGCAATTGGGTTTTCATTCATGACCCACCGACTCGATTGTATGCCATGAACTTAGCTTAAAATTTGGAGCTCACTATCACAGCCGGTAAGAGTTCCCAATTCCATAGCGGTGGGTCTAGAGAATTCTACTAGGTCCATGAGTCTAAACCATGGCATCCTTCAATCCGCTCAGGACCTCACCAACCGAATAGTGCTTTTCTCTAACCACCCAACCATGAAGCGGATGTCAGGAATGAAGCTCCCCATAATCCTCCTACTCACGCACCCCTTGACTGACAAGGTGTTCGAGACTTGACCACCCAAGAGTGGGAGGATCGATGCTGCAAGGAACTCTGTTTCCAATGTGGTCAACTCTATTGGTCTATCACCAGTTTCCCAATCACTACTAAAAATATTGGCATTGGCGACCACCAAAAGCAGTTGTTAATAGTAATTAGAGACTGCACTTGGACCGCCTATGGAGATCATAGTTGGCCTGACGCTAAAGGCCATTAGAAACCGCCATAGGCGATCTCTATAGGTCCCATCCAGAATATCAATAGTGACTACTTGGCGGTCATTTATGATCTGACAAAACAGACCAGGGAGTGACCGCCAAAAGCGGTCGTTATAGATAAAAAAAATAAAAAAACAATACAGATTCACTACCCAAAACCAAGAAAACCCAAAAAAACAGATCCAAACAGTAGAAATAGTGCATCCTCAAAAACTAGAAATGAAAAACATACATCCTCACAAATCCTACAATGATCCAAATAGCTCTAAATCCTACAATGATCCAAACAGCACTAAATCCATTCCAATATTTTGTCTTAATAAACCTACAATAAGGTTCAAAAGAATCAACTGAACAAAGAAAATACAAAGTGATCATATTTATTCGGTTAATATTTATATATATATATATAGAATAATCAAAATAGTTTATATATTATTACCAATAGAAGTCATCATAGATATACAAATGAGTCGATGCTAATTTGAAATATCTTCTTACAATAGTTATTAGTTAAAAAATGACTATTAGAAGTAGTAAATCAAGTTTATCATATACTGATCAATCGGAGAAATGTAGATATCTGATCCATGTATCGATGCTTTATGTAGATTATAAATGACTTAAATATCATTATCCTAAGATTTCATGTCAATCAGAGCTCGTTTGGTCAGTTTTGACCCCTACACACATGATTTTATCATTATTACAAAAATGATAATAGATGTGAAAATGAAATTTTAATTGTACCAATCAATCCACGCATCATATTGACTTGCGGTTTATTCCAATAGATCACATATGATTTGAGGATTGTTCTCCTAAATTTTCACATCAATCAGAAATTTTTTGCACGTATTGACCCCCTCATGGGGGATGTGTCGTTTTAATAACACAAAACAAAGTTACTCATTGTTTTTAATCATATCAGGTGACACAAGCATCTGATGGATGCGGTGTTGATACCTACAAATCCAAAGTGCCTTGATGATTTTTCTCCCATGATTTCATTTCAACCCAAGTGCATTAGGTTGGTATTGACATCTTTTATGTGATTTATCACTTAACTCCAAATCTGAGGGGCAATTTCCACTTTTGATCATACCAAGAAATTCAGGTATCCGATCCATGTGTAGATTCTTCCTTCAGATTATTAATGACTTAAATATTGTTTTCCTAAGATTTTGTGTCAATCATAGCTCATTTGGTCAGTTTTGACCCCTACACACATGATTTTCCCATTATTACAAAAATGATAATAGATGTCAAAATGAAATTTTAATTGTACTGATCAATATGCACATCGGATTGACATGTGGTTGATTCCAATAGATCACATATGATTTGAGTATTGTTCTCATAAATTTTCATGTGAATCAGAAATTGTTTGCACGTTTTGACTCCCTCACAGGAGATGTGTCATTTTAATAACACAAAACAAAGTTACTCATTATTTTTAATCACACCAGGAGACGCAATCATTTGATGGATGCAACGTTGATTTCTACAGATCCAAAATTCCTCAATGATTGTTCTCCCATGATTTCATGTCAACCCAACTATATATTCAACGTGGAAGAGATAGTGGCTGCACATTTAGTTGTGCAAAATGGTTGAAAATATGTTTTCAAATTTTCTCTTGATTGCAGAGATGAGGTCACTATGTAATGGAAGTTATATAATTGATAACTTTTTGTATGCACCACATGTGACATGCGGTTGAAATTAAAATCTAAGAGATCACTTACTGATTATTTTCCCAATTTTTCTCATCAGTCTAAATGACTTTACCTAGTTTTGAATCCCTACTTGGTCAAATTTAATTTTAATGAAAATGTAAATATGATTTGTGAATTAACTAAAAATAAAAAAACAAAAATATGATAGTCAATTTGAATGAGAAACTAGAAAAATAAAGCAAACACACCTCTTGAATTTGATGCGTCATGCAGGGCCATGGCTACTACCTCCATCCGATGCAGCAGGGGCCTACAAATAAAAATAAAAATTATAAAGATATTAATAATGAATGTAATAAAAATAAAATAACTCAATATAAACCTGTGCCTTAGGATCCCCTGCACCATCACCCTGATGCACATATTCTTGTAGTACTCTAACATCAGCCATCAGTTGCGCATTTACCTCCTCAGAAGCACGCATTTGTGCCTCTAAATCTATCATCTATTGTGCCATCCCAGCAACAAAAGGAGCCATAACCTTAGCACGTGAAACTATAGAATGAGGAATCCCTACTCCATAGGTCAAACTATAGTCATGTCCATCACGACCAATAATGTGATGGAATATCTCATCATTTCGCATGAAAATTTGTTGTTGGTCCTCTGGAACCTATACTAACTTGGCTTCAAATTGAGTATGTATAATATTTAAATATAAATATATGTTTATATATAGATTTATGTAATTATTGATAATTAGTACAAGAAATTACTATAAGAGTTGTAACCACTGGATCATTTCGATCATGAGTCATCATACACACCGACATTTTATCAATTAGTGCACCTTGCTCTCATAATTGTATACCAATAAGATATAAATATAGAAAATAAAACCATATTAAATAATAAATTAAAAAATTGAATAATAAATATATCATTTCAAATCTGGGACACATGATGAGTCCCAAGCCTGTGAGGTGGTCCCTGCATTGAACAATTCTCAGAATGACATGTTGACACCTCCTACGTTCAATTAATTCAAATTAAAAATATGTAAAATGATACACATTCTTAGAAATATATAAATCAAAATAAATAAACTAATCTTAGCAACCTTAGTAGACCAATATGAAACTAACTCGTGCCATTGAGATAGGAGAACACCTCTCAGGACTCTTTCCAGAATGACTGGGGCACCCACATTTGGTACCTAGTGATATCTCTTGACTCTTCCTTCATAATCATTCCACATTTTATGACATTTGGCCATACACATTTGAAAAAACTCATTGGGGAACACTTTCATATTATTTTATTTAAGAAAAAAATTATCACACATGTTAGTATTTTTTAAACATAGGTAAGAAACTAAAATAGTCCTCTTACTTGAACTTCCCTCCATATTCGATCTAAAGTATCCTGAGTGAATGAAGATCAGTCACGTGTGGTCAATGAAAATCGGTGTGATTTTCATATGATATGACCCAGCTGATGAATAAATGCAGGGGCAGTCACTCCCGCAGGATGATACCTCTCGTCAAATGATGTATCTAGTGTCATGTCAGAATTCTAAGATGAAATTTCACGACCAAGGCCTCTCCTATGAGAGTAAGAAGCGGTCGAGTTTGATACTATTGAAAAAAATTCATACATAATTAGGAATATGTGCATATATATATGTTTAATGGTTAATTAAACAAATAAACACAATTACATTCATACATACCTCGACCCTGAGACGTAGATGGCTCTACTGAATGATGTGGATCTGGTGCCTAACATGCTTGCAGCCATAGAAAGAATTATTAATATAATTTTCTATTGAAAATTATCCAAATAGATTAATTGGTTTTGTAAATTTACTGAAGACATAAAATTTAAGTGATTAAAAAAAGTTAAATAATTCATAAAAAGTTAAACAATTTAAAAAAACTTTAAACTGGAGAGCGGGAAAACAATCATACCTTTTATTAAACATGAAATTTAACTATTTATCCTTCAATGGTATCTCTAACCCAATGAATATATTCTTCATGTTGAACTACGGTGTGTTGATCAAGCTGTTGTGCAATAAAGGCAACAGACCCGGGTTCATATCGTTCAATTAAAAACACTCCTCACTAGGACATTTTCACAACAATTTTCCAATTCAGATTTGATGGAAAGGTAACAAAGAAAACTTGTTCTGTTGTGATGTAAAAATTAAAGGTTCATTACTAACTCATTCATTTATGTATAACATATTGTTAAAATTCACCAATGTAAACCAATATTGATCAACTTTAGTTCCACAAACTGGATCGACCCAATTACACTTTAACAATATGTATTTCAACCCATATCTGTATACAACTTCAATGATGTCTATCAATTGACCATAGTAATAACCAGAATCAATGGTTGGAAAACCGATGCCACTATTTTGTGTTGCTCATTTTTCATCAATATCTTTAAGGTGAAATAGAAATCCATTAGCATTTATAGCTTTATAATAACGAGTCGCTATAGATAGACCATCATCTAGTTGGTTAAATTTTTCAGTTAATGTGGGGTCACCTAACTCATGTAGGTTATGAACCTATATAATTCATAGAATTAAATAATATTTTATATAGAAATAAATTATTATTATACTTCACTCATAATAAAAATCAATTTATACATACAAAATCCTTGAACCAATCATGAAATAACACATAATGAGATTGTTGAATTTGATACACACTCATGCGAGACATCTCTTCTTTTAGCTCGTTAATTTGTTTCCTACAAATAATAATGCGATGTTTAAATGATAAACTTTATATATGAAAACAGAACATGTAAAAGTTAAACAATAAAAGTGATTAGAGACTTACTGCATTAATGATGTAACTGTTGGAGTATTGAACAAGATATTTCGATGAGCATGTACCCATTCGATGTTGTCCATATCAAATATAGTTCCTTCTCAAATTGGACCATCATGAATCTGAGAGGGCTTATCTAATTTAGCTTCGACATCCGTAAAATATTCTGCACAAAAATTAGTAAACTCATCCATCAAATAACCATTGGTTATTGATGCCTCTGAACGAGCTCCGTTGCGTACAAATTGTTTCAATGTATTTAGATAATGCTCAATAGGTTACATCCACCTGAATTGCACTGGACCAACAACCATTACTTCATCAGTTAGGTGCACTGTCAAGTGAACCATAACATCAAAAAATGAGGGGGGAAATAGTTTCTCAAAGTAACAAAGCATAAATACAATTTTGTCCTGCAAATTTTTTAAATCACTCGTTCTTTGATTTCTTAAACAAAGCTGTCTAAAAAAATTACTCATGTCAATCAATGGTTGAACAACATTGGGCGATAAACAATCACAAATTGCGATTGGAATCAACTACTGAAGCAGTATGTGATTGTCATGACTTTTCAACCCTTGCAATGTCATGCTCGTCATGTTCACACACTTTAAAATATTAGAAGAGTAACCATCAGGCACCTTGAGCATCTTCAAAATGGAAAGAAATGTCTCTTTCTCTTTTTTAGTCATCATATACTGTGCAGCAGGCATATATAACTTATTTCCCTCAGTCAACTGTAAATGAAATTGTTTCCTTAAACCCATTTCTTCCAAATCATGTTGTGCATTAATATGGTCATTTGATTTTCCACTGACACCTAAAATAGTCCACAAATATATTATCACAAACATTTTTTCTCAATGTGCATGACATCCATATTATGCCTTAGCATGTTAGTTTTCCAATAAGAGAGATTGAAAAAAAAAATCTTTTCTTTTTCCAATTGTGATTGCATTGTCTACCCACACCTTGAATATTAGGTAATGGATGAGCCACCAAATCCTGAAACTCATATACCATGTGGATGTTTTCTTCCTCAATTTGTGATAATATTTCTACTTCTGTCATGATCTTTGATGCTGGGTTGAACTCTTTAGAACCATCAAATGTCACTCTGTCCTTTCTGAACCCGTGCTGAGGGGGGAGAAAATGTTTGTGACCCATGTATGCCCATTTTTTGAAATGTTTAATCCATACAGAATTTTTACTTTTATTACAACAAGGGAAAGCAATTTTTTTTCATATTCCAATCTGATAAATTTGTATAAGTCGGAAAGTCATTGATTGTCCTACAATTTGAACATTTCATTCATTTTACAATCGTAATTCATCACACCATCACCCCAAAATTCATTCAACTCAGCAATCAATGGTTGAAGGTAAACATCAATCTTATCCCCTGGACTTCTAGGTCTATCAATAAGAGTGAAAAGTAATATAAATTGTTGTTCCATACAAAGTCACAAAGAAAGATTATATGGAACCAACACCACAGACCATGTGTTATGAGTTGCATCAACATTAGACCTAAATGGATTGAAACCGTCTGCTGCCAACCCCAATTGGATATTATGACCATCTTTAGCAAAGTCGGGGTGTCTCTGATCAAAATCCTTCCATGTACAAGAGTTTGTCGGGTGGGCTAGCATATCACTTTTATTATTTCTTTCCACATGTAATCTCATTAAATTAGAAGCTTTAGATGACATAGACAATCTTTTCAATATCGACTTCAGGGGAAAGTAACACATTTATTTTACAATAATCGGTTTTCCCTGTTTCGCAGTCTGACTTTGATGAGTCGGATTTCCCCCGTTATCTTTCCACCTGGAAGTTTCATAGACCATACAATTATCCAAATATATAATTTTCTTTCTAAACAGCGTGCAGTTGTTTGCACATGCATCTATGGTCTCATATGTAAAACCTAAGTTCTCTGTCAGCTTACGAGCATGGTAATACGACTCAGGAATCTTAGCATCACCAAGAAGTGCATTTTTCAATAACACCAATAGCATGTCGAACGATGTGTTTGGCCACTTATTCAAAGTCTTCAAATGCAAAAACTCCACAATAAACGACAGTTTACTATAAGCGGTACACCCAGAATATAATTCAGTTTTGCATCATCAAGTATTTCATAAAACCTCAACAAATCCTGATCTGCACTAGAGTGAAAATTTATCTCACCGGTCTCAACATTCTGGATGTCAATGCCTTCAGGAGCCAACTCACATACCATTTCAGTAAGCATTTCATGCATCAGATCATTCGTCCTCGCATCAATATCCATCTGGACTGTTTCTGTATTTTGACAACGAATATACTTTTCCTCATGCCAAGTCCAACTCTTATATTTTTTTAGAAATCCGTTCAAGAATAGGTGCTTTCTTGAGGTATCTCATGTGGATTTATATCTATTTGCACATTTTCTACATAGACAACTAATATAGTTACTTTGAAATCCTCCATTGAAATCAATAAACTGCATAATTCCCTCAAAATATTCTTTAGACGTTCTATTTGGAAGATCAATCCAACTCTTATCCATATTAATATTTGTTTAACAAGTATAAACATTTACACAAGACTTCGTATTACAGGCATTTTTTGAATTTCATATCACAAAAAATATTTAAAATAAAGACTGACCAATTGCATGTGTACTTCAATTCATACTCATCCAAAATAAGAAAACAATTCACAAGCTACACAATCATCACATTTTAAGGATATTTAATTATTTATACCTATTGTTTTTTTAAATTCTTCTTTTCTACATGATCGAAAAACACATTTTTAAGAAATTTTCAAACACTTATAAATAGAAACAATAATTTGTACATGATTATTCAAGATAAAAAGAACACAAAACATTAGAAGAACACGAAACAGAAATGAATAGCATCATGAAGATGGAAAAATGAAAGCAAGCGTTCAACAATTACAAGGTCGGAATGTTGTGGGTTTGATTGTGAAGGAAAAGGTTAGGTGTATGGATCATAATGTGTCGACACATTTAAATATGCAACAATAGATATTTTTTCATAGATAAACATTAATATAAGTATGTAACTAATAATAATATAAACCATATATAAAAAAATTATAAAAAAATAACTCCATGTGTTAAGAGGATCTAAACACTTGTTGACATTGTTTAAGGCTATCTCAAAATATGAAAATATTGATATAAAAGTTTTAGGGTGAAATGCCAACTCTTGAGAAGGAAGACGGTTATAAGTTTTCAAGGAAAACCTGCAATCCATCCCTTTGAGAAAGGGGGTGTTGTATTAGTATAGTTCGGGTAATAGTATAGTCATTCCCATTTCTAATTAATAATCTATTATAATCAGCATACTTACTCCGGTAGTCTATGACAAAAATATAAAAATTTACACATAACATAAATGGTAATATAGAACATTAAAACATGAATAAAATAATAATGATAATAATACACCTTTTTCGCATGCTCAACATAACTAGGAAACATACATACACATATATTCAACAGTAAGAAAAATACCATCTTGATACAAGTAAATATAATTACCATACATAATTTCATATGTTTGAGGGAGAGAATAACTACTTGTATAATGAACTAAAAAGGGTGTATTCTTTTTTCGGAGGTAGGATCACCCTAATCATGAGTATTCTCACTTCCATTCCAATTCATGTTCTTTTGGTTATTATATCCCCCATAACAGTGCTTAAGAGTATCAAAATATCCTTAATGGATTCCTATGAGATTCTAACTAAGTGGGAATTTTCCGATGTGAAAGCTATTCATGCCAAAAAAAAACTCATCAAACAAGGCTATTGGGTTTAATTTCGTTTCATTAAATCTCAAAATATTAAATAAATATGAAACACATTCATATAGCGGAATTCCAATTGTGTGCAATTAGGGATTACCTGACAAATCCGGAAGAGATGGAGTCTGAGGCCGGGCGAGATGCGAAGGAGAGGCGGCTATGAGGGCAGAAGGGCGGCGCACAACTCCGGATGTGGGCGCGGTGACGATCAAGGCACAATAGAGGAGCATGGGGTGGAACCACCGAAGTGAGAGTGCGACAAGGGAGATGCGGCCGGAGTCGGAGTCGGAGGAGGGTGCGACGAGGGAGATGGCCGACGGGTTTGTCGGCGGGGCTAGGGTTTGCCGAAGCGAGGGGCAGAGAGGGAGAGGAGCGGCGGTCGGTGAATGTGACGAGGGAGACGAGAGAGGTGCGACAGCCGGTGAGGGAAGGGTGGCGAGTGCGTGAGGGGTGGCACCCAATGGGGTTAGGGTTTGCAAGTGGGGGTGCGCGAGGGCGATGGGGAGGGGGACAACTTTTTTTTTTGATAAGCTTGGTGACTGCATTTGGCGGTCGCCCGTTTCAGGGGACGCAAAAAACATAATTTTTAGTAGTGGATCCACACTTGCCGGTCCTATTATTGGGCGAGGATGATGCTGGAAATGAAGATGAGGTAGGTGAGTGGGGCCCTGAGGCTGCCCGTGACAACGTAGATCCCGTTCCTCCCATCCAGTTTGAGGACAAGGCTGTTTTTAAGGGGAGGTAAGTGATAAGAACCTATGAGCTAGAGGGAGTTCGGTTAAGTGGTATTGTTGTCTTTGTATGAGGGAGTTTGTTATGGGGGAGTCGGGGGAATTTGTTAGAGTTTAATGATAATGGGGGGAGTAGCCATCTCCACGTGGCGGGGGGGGGGGGGTGGGTATTATAAGTTGCAGCAAGGGGGAGCGAGCGAAGCAGCAAGGAAGATATTGGAGAATCGACCGTAGGCTTGGGAAAATAGCCTGTGGGCTTAGGAAGAGGTGTATGAGCCTACCAATCTTCTTCCTCCTAGTCTCCTACTTGTATTTCCATTGCTTCTCTTCTATCATACAAAGTAGTCGGTGTTGGATCTTTATCAGGTTCCAAAATATTCACCTCATTCTCATAAAAAAATTAAACATGGCGACAACAAGTTTTCTAGAAGAATCTTGAGCCATTGGTGCAACAATATTAAAACCTATATCAAGAGGTATCAACATCAATTTTCAGAAAATCTGATTACAATGGCTACTATAATTGTGGTGGCAGGAGGGTGCTGAGTCTCCGGATCAGTTTTATTTATTACCTGTGTTGTACATAAAACAAGTTTTAAAACTGACATAAATTAATTTCAAAATGTGATTCAAAAGTTGACATTATTTGATTAAATTAATTCTGATGCCTGTAATTTCGTTGCCAATTTTTTCGGATAAAAACCAAATCAAACCCACGACCACGCAAATACATAATTTCCCATCCAATGTTCGGTCTCTGATCTGTTCATCCTTTTTCGTTTTTCGTTTTTCGTTTCTTTTCGTCGTTCTTTCGTTTTCACCATAATGGGTAGCTCCAGCAACAGACTTTAGTGGCTGCACCGAAAACGGGCGATCCGAATAAACGTCCATTGCCCCTTCCGTCATTCTCTCTCTCCTGGGTCTAAGCATTTCGCTCTCTCCCTTTCTACCCGAGAATCCGTGACTAGCACAAAATTGAAAGGAAACTGTTATACGGTTCATTTCGACGATCGCTACCTCCGCTTCTCTGGCATTTCATTTCGATCGCAGACGTGTGGGTTTGGTGGCTGATCGGTTGCGATGATCTAGACTGGCAAAAGTTGCTGGTTCCGCTGCACTGATCGGATTTTCTCTTCATTTTTCCTGCGACGAATCCTGTATTGTTATTGTTGGTCAACCCGCAAACATAAATTAGCTTAAGTTGGCTAAGAAAATTTCTAGGAGGAGCTAGGATATCTGGAGTTCGGGGATCATGGCTGTCGTTGAGAATGGCGGGATCAACCTGGTGCCATCAGACTCGCTTGTGCCCAAAGATCTAGACCAGCTGAAGCAGAACGGCGGTAGTAAAGTGCGCCCCAGCGATCAGAATGGTTTCCATCCGCATCCAGTGAGTCAGCAGCAAGCCATGGACGATAATGGCTTGCAGAATCATCAGTTGGCCCTGGGGAAGGCTGGTGGGTTTGGGAACCATCAGCGATCCAACGGTGTAGAGTTGAGGATTAATGGAGATGACGGTCGGGAAAGTTTCAAGCGTGAAATTAGGGATTTGGCGGAGCTTTTGTCTAAGCTGAACCCCATGGCTGAAGAATTTGTGCCTCCCTCCCTGTCCAATCATCATAGTCCTGGTGCCATGTCCCGTTACATCAGCAATCCTCCAATGCACACTAACTCTGGCAATGCCAACGGATATACCAACAGGCGGGTATGTGTTGATGGTCCCGTTTTCTGTCACTCTTTGGGTACCGCAAGGCATGCGGCCATTTAGTTTGCTTAATGCATATATAAATCACTGTTTGGATAAGCTTACATTTTGGGCTTAATGTTGCTGATTGCATTTTATAAGCATGCAAGGACAGAACCATGGGAGACTGAATTATCCCGCATTGTTTTATGAGAGTGCTAGTAATTCATGTTTCCCAGCTTTAAAATTATGCTTATTGTATAGAATTGTATCTTCATGTCAATATACAGTGATCGAATGACCCCTTTATTTGATTACTACAGATCCTTTTTTGTTTTGATGTAATGCTTGAATTATGGTTACCTCTACTGATGTTTTAGTCTGTTTTCCTCTGTCAGAAGAAGAGTAACCATGGTCAAGGTAAGCGGAGGATGAATGCTCGCACAAGTATGGCACAGCGAGAAGACGTCATCAGACGTACTGTGTATGTATCTGACATTGATCAACAGGTAAAGGGCTTAATTCCTGCTCACTGTTTCTCATTATGTAATTATGTGTCGTTTGCTTGTTTGATCTTCAGAGATGTGCTTATACCCTGTTCTGCAATCAGGTTACTGAAGAACAACTTGCAGCATTGTTTATTGGTTGTGGACAGGTCATCACCATTTTATTCCCTCACATACTTAATTTTTTATGTTTAAGTTCTTTGAGGTGAAGGTGGGTATAAAAATACTAGCTTTTCATTGTTTTGCAGGTTGTTGATTGTAGAATATGCGGTGATCCAAATTCTGTTCTTCGATTTGCTTTTGTCGAGTTTACCGATGAAGGTATGCCGTTGGTCTTTTCCTTCGTATGCAATGACAATATTTTCCTTTTTATGTACATATTTAATGTTGTTCAATAACGCTTTCCTCGCAGAAGGTGCTAGGTCTGCTTTGAGTCTTGCAGGGACTATGCTTGGATATTACCCAGTAAGGGTGCTGCCGTCTAAAACTGCAATTGCACCTGTTAACCCTACATTTTTACCGAGGGTGAGAAATTTTCATCTATTATGGTTGTTCGCCTGATTGCAATTTGCAAAAGATCATTCATTACTTTCTTGGTATGTGGTAATCATATGTTATGTCATCCAGTCTGAAGATGAACGAGAGATATGTGCGAGAACCATTTACTGCACAAATATAGACAAGAAGGTAATGATGGTTTTTTTATTTTCTAAATATTAAAAGCATTAACTGCTATATCCATTCATAATTTGTTGCTTCATTGAAGCAGGTTACCCAAATGGATTTCAAGTTGTTTTTTGAAACAGTGTGCGGAGAGGTTTGTTGATCATTTATATATTCAGAGTACTGCTTACCGTATTTTGATATTTTGAATTTTAAATAGCATGCTTTACTTCTGCAGGTTAACCGCTTGAGGCTACTAGGAGACTACCATCATTCTGCTCGTATTGCTTTTGTGGAGTTTGTAATGGTAATTTGCTTCAAGTCACTGCCTTTCATTCATGCACAAAAGCTTAGATTTCTGCACAGTTGTGTATATTCATCACAATTTTACTTCACATAAATTATTCACCTATTGAACGTTTTTTATTACTTTATGCATTTTGTAACAACATGCTCTCACTTGTATTGGACTGTTTGGTATTCCAAATGTTCCAGAGCTGTTCAGTTGGTGCCCATTTAACTTTTTTCCTGAGTTCTTTACTCATTCATGTTGTTCACTTGCTTCATATTGAGTTGATTTAAATGGCAATAAAACTTGGCTGATCAAATTTGTTTTTAATTTTACTTGAATCCTGTGCAGTTGATAATAAGTTTTTTTTTCCAAAGAGTGTAAAGCTAATCATCATGGTTTACAGAGATCTCAACTCATTTGGTGAAATGGTTTGATTTTATTTTCATGATTTTTTTTTTCAATAGAATAATAAAATGAAAGGGATTACGAGGCTTTTTAAACCTCTGTGATTGCGGAATGCTGATTTGTGACTTGGGTACAATTCTAATTTGTTTTAGTCTGCTTTGATGCTGGAGGCTATAAAATTTCAGTTGTTTAGCTAGCTTCACTTGGTAGGCATTCCATGTGTTTGGGCTTAAGCACTGTTTCTTGTGATTTATGACTGTTGCTCCAAAAGTGATTTTTCACATGAGAAACTCCTCTAGGTTTGGCATTTTTTTCCCACTTCAGTAAATTTGAGTCGAATTTTTTTATTACTCGCAGATGTTGTTTACCTAGGATGGGATTCTTGTATTTGCATGTAAATTAGTTGGTTATAACATGAATACATTTTGGGTTTGCTTGTTTATTTTATTTATCATGACAGAATTCACAATTAATTACTTTCTTCCATTGATTATGAAAACATTTTCTGTTTTCATTTTCCAAATACGCATTAAAAATTGTTTTAGAAAATATTTTGGATAGCAAGAAAAAAATAAAAAAGGATGTTGTAAACCTTTTATTGCATTTTCATTTTCTAATAAACATGAAGTCTTTTTTTTTAAAGGACCCCTCTTCTTTTTCATTCTTAAAAAATATTTTCTATTCACATAATCTAATGCATTTTCCAATACATTTTTGAAAAATGAAATCAAAAACGTTTTCCATAATGAAATGAAGCCTTATATTTTGCCGTGGTTTTCGCTTGATTTGCAAAAGAATCCCCAATGATGTCAATTAATAGTTAGTTTTTTCTTCTAAGTCTCTTGAATCACCATTAACAACACTTCTGATCACTGAAAACATGAATGGCATGAATGAATAACATGACTGTTGAAAATATATTGTAAACTAAGATACACCGCAATGGCACTATAAGGAAAACAATCAATTTTGTTTTCATTATTTTAGAAATTATTGTAATAATTCAAGAAAGGTAGAGAACTCCATATACAGTGTTCCCTATAAAATGGAATGTGGGTTGAATACATCAGTGCTTATTATGATATGTGTAAGGGAGCAAAATCTCCTATTACATTTAGGGTCCCTTTGACAACTCTTGTTGAAAACTGCTTTAATTTAGTGTTTTTCTGATTGATTATTGAAAAAGTGATTTTCAGCCACTTAAAGTGGTTTTATTCAGGAACTTTTGAGTGTAAATAGTTTTTCAGAAAAAAAAACACCACTTATTTTTTCAAACTGTTTATTACAAGTGATAGTTGCTATAAACAGTTTTATTAAGAAGTTTGATAGAATAAAAATGCATGTGACACATCTCACACTGCATTTTTATTTTCCAGAAAACATGAAAGCTGTTTTTTTGTTGTTGAAATATGTATCTTTTTCATTTTTTAGAAAACACATATTTTTCATATTTTTGACATTTATAACTTATTTTATTACATATTGGAAAAAAAAAAAAATTCTTTGTCACCCATTCAAATCATTTTGGTTATGATTTTTCACCGGAGCTGTTTGTTTTTGTGGTTTTTCGTTCTTTCCTGCAGGCTGAAAGTGCGATCAAAGCTCTGAGCTGCAGCGGGGCGCGCTTAGGATCCTTGCCAATAAGGTTAGTTTTTTTTTTTTTTTTTGCAGTCGAGGTAAATTTTTTTATAATGTTTTTAAAAAAAGTATATATCGCTTTATATTTTAGACATAATTATTTATTGGTATGGTGCTGTTTGGATGCTTCACAAAAGCGTTGCGGCATTTGTGATTTTTTTTTATTAAATCTAATTGTTTAATTATGTATATTAGTATCTATATTATATGGTAGGTAATAGTAATTAATGTAATTATTATTTTTATTTGGAAGGTCGTGGGTCAGACTCTTCCCATATGCATTTGTTTATTATTATTTATAATAATTCTTAGATGTGAAAATAATATCAATAATTCTGCAATATTATCAATAATTATAACCATTATAGTAAGTATTTTTTAATTTTCAATATAACAAAATGAATTATAAATGTGTATTTTTTGGATGGATCTAACAACATGAAATTTTTTATTTTTTCTTAACAATTCATAAAGCTGCAAGTTTGATTCATTTTTGATATTGTTAAAAAAATATTTGTATTGCTATTATAATTATTCATCATACAGTTATTTATTGTGATGGTTGTTACGATCATTGGCATTTGTTATGATGTTTTAAAAACTATTGTTACTATTAAAATATAATAATATAAATAATTAATAAATATATAATTACTATTTTTAAACATTTAATCATCATTTTATATAAATATTAATATACATAAACAATACGAACCGAGAGCGGTATATAACTTCTTTTTTATTTTTTAAATATTACCTAAACTTGTCCTCTGACTTCTCTACGCGATGAATGGCGCGTGCAGGGTAAGCCCGTCGAAGACGCCTGTGCGGCCTCGCAGCCCTCGCCCGGCCTTGCATTGAACCGGCGGGGTTTGGTGGTGGGCAGATATATGATATTTAAGGGCGAATTTACAGGGATGGTTTAAACTGTACTGGTGCATCCTTTATTTAGAGTTGGGGTCCCTCCGGCATGCCTCCCTGCATTCCCTACGTTTTAGGGGATTTTGAAACGTGTTTGCACATCTCGGTGAACTTCTTCCAGGAATTGATTTCCTTAAAATATTGCCTTTCTCCTTGCCCCGTTCTTCATTTCATCTTTTGTTCACTTTTTGAAATATCAGGCTCTGGTTTATTATTAGTTTTCTTTAAAAATAAAAAGGTACAAGAGATTTTTACGGTGGTTCAGATCTAAATGATCATAGTTCATTCTTCACATTTATCATGAACTGAGACAGATGACACCCACTAAAATGGATTCTTTTTTGCACACCTAGAGTCACACCTCAATTACATTGACCCCCCATCCCGAAGGCTTAAACACAAAGCTAACTTGTCTTTTTCTACCTGGATGTAAAACTCGAACAATCATGTCTTTTTCCCAACTGTAGTCACAATTCAATGCTTGACTTGTATTTGAGTCACAACCCACAATCCTACCTTTTAATAAGTACTATAATCTGTTACAATTACGCACACAAAAAAGAATAGAAAGAAGTAAAACTACAAAATCAGATGAACATTTCAAGGTTAGAGTATCAAGACAACAAAGAACTCTACTCAAATGATTGAAGTTCGACTGAGAATAGTAGTTGATCGCCAAACCCTCTTTCATTAGTTCTGTCCAACTCTATATATAGAGTTTCTTTATGCACACCATCTGTAAAATTTGAAGACCGTTGCATCTCCCTTTTCCCCGAAGTAAGAGTTGTGCATGCAACTTCAATGAACTACTTCAGATTTGTTCACGCTTATTTCTTAGATAACATTCCATGTGTAAATGAAAAATAATATTCATGCGAGTCTTCCTCGATATTCTATAAAACGAATTCAAACTAAATAGTGGAATTCATTAGATCAATTAATAACACTAAATAATAAGCATTAATATCATTGAGATACCCCCTGGTAATATTCAAGATCGACCCTTCATATTTCAATCAATTTGAATTTGAATATTTAAAGTTCCAAAATTTCAACGTGAATATTTATAAATGTTTAATCCTATGTAAATCACATTTAATTCATCATAAAACAATTTAAAACGTGTTTACATGACTTCTAAATAATTAATAAGTAATTTTAGAATAAATAAAATATTAAGACACTAGTGCAGAAAACATTTTTTACGTCACCATTTTTTACGTCGGTTATATAAAACCGACGTCATAATATGTAAAACGAGGTTTTTTACGTCGGTTATTTCTTAACCGACGTAAAAACCTGTGTTCGGTACACCTTTAACGTCGGTTATACAAATAACCGACGTTATTAATCGCGCGGCTTCGTTTTTTACGTCGGTTATTTTTATAACCGACGTAACAAACGCGGTTTTTGAAGGCTTTTTTACGTCGGTTATAAAATAACCGACGTAAAAAAAGAATCCGCAGATGTTTTTGACGTCGGTTATTCCATAACCGACGTAAAAAAACGCGGATTTTGAGCCCTTTATAACGTCGGTTATAAAATAACCGACGTAAAAAATGAATCGGAGGAAGGTTTTTACGTCGGTTATTGAAATAACCGACGTTATAAATGTTTTTAAAACAATTATCACGTCGGTTATTGAATAACCGACGTGATAACTCATTTAAAAATTTACCCAGACCCGTGGATTGTCATTCGCGAGTTTACCTTCGACAGTCGCGACTCGTCTCTCTCGCGCGTAAACCCGAATCGGCTCGTCCATTTCGTTGGTTTAGATTCGTTTTGCGATCATCGTTTCTCATATTTAATCTCCTCGGATCAATCATCTAAACTCGCAGCACTCAGGTAATCCTCCCACTCTTTCGTTTTTTTTCGCGGATAGTATATATATATGTGTTGTGATTTTTTTGTTGAAACTAGCTAAGTTCTTCGATTGCGAACCCTTTTAACTCGTTTTGGCACCATAATCTTATTTATCATCCCTAGATCTATTTGTTCGACTTGCAATATTGAGTAATTTTATGATTTCACTAATTTTTCATCGTTTTCTATAAATCCTCGAGAGGGTTGGGGCGTGTCCATTTGGATGGGTTGCCCTTTTACAGTTGTTACTACTTTATTCACACACAACCATGGCATAGGTGCATGGATTTGGGGTCGGGGGGTGTCCAGGGGGGTTTACAAGGGGGTGGGTGGGTGTGGGGGGCTGTCCAAGGGTGTGGGTGGGTGTTGGGGGGTGTCCAGGGGGGTGTCCAAGGGGGTAGGGGGTGGGGGGTGGTGTTTAGGAGGGGTGGGAGGCTGTCCAGAGGGTTGGGGGGTGTCCAAGCAGGTCGGGGGTGGGGGGTTGTGTCCAGGAGGGGTGGGGGTGCTTTCTAGAGGGGTCGGGGGCTGTCCAGAGGGGTCGGGGGGTGTCCAGGGTGGTGTCCAAGGGGATGGGTGGGTGTGGGGGGCTGTCCAAGGGGGTGGCGGCCTGTCCAGAGGGGTCGGTGGGGTGTCCAGGGGGGTGTCCAAGGGGGTGGATGGGTGTGGGGGGCTGTCCAAGTGGGTGGCGGCCTCTCCAGAGGGTATTTGGGGTTGTCCGGGTGGGTGGGGGGGCTGTCCAGAGGGTTGGGGGATGTCCAGGGGGGTGTCCAAGGGGGTAGGGGGTGGGGGGTGGTGTCCAGGAGGGGCGGGGGGCTGTCCAGAGGGGTCGGGGGGTGTCCAGGGGGGTTTACAAGGGGGTGGGTGGGTGTGGGGGGCTGTCCAAGGGTGTGGGTGGGTGTCCAGGGGGGTGTCCAAGGGGGTAGGGGGTGGGTGGTGGTGTTTAGGAGGGGTGGGGGGGCTGTCCAGAGGGTTGGGGGGTGTCCAGGGGGGTGTCCAAGCAGGTCGGGGGTGGGGGGTTGTGTCCAGGAGGGGTGGGGGTGCTTTCTAGAGGGGTCGGGGGCTGTCCAGAGGGGTCGGGGGGTGTCCAGGGTGGTGTCCAAGGGGATGGGTGGGTGTGGGGGGCTGTCCAAGGGGGTGGCGGCCTGTCCAGAGGGGTCGGTGGGGTGTCCAGGGGGGTGTCCAAGGGGGTGGATGGGTGTGGGGGGCTGTCCAAGGGGGTGGATGGGTGTGGGGGGCTGTCCAAGTGGGTGGCGCCCTCTCCAGAGGGTATTTGGGGTTGTCCGGGTGGGTGGGGGGGCTGCCCAGAGGGTTGGGGGATGTCCAGGGGGGTGTCCAAGGGGGTAGGGGGTGGGGGGTGGTGTCCAGGAGGGGTGGGGGGCTGTCCAGAGGGGTCGGGGGCTGTCCAGAGGGTTGGGGGGTGTCCAGGGGGGTGTCCAAGCAGGTCGGGGGTGGGGGGTTGTGTCCAGGAGGGGTGGGGGTGCTTTCTAGAGGGGTCGGGGGCTGTCCAGAGGGGTCGGGGGGTGTCCAGGGTGGTGTCCAAGGGGATGGGTGGGTGTGGGGGGCTGTCCAAGGGGGTGGCGGCCTGTCCAGAGGGGTCGGTGGGGTGTCCAGGGGGGTGTCCAAGGGGGTGGATGGGTGTGGGGGGCTGTCCAAGGGGGTGGATGGGTGTGGGGGGCTGTCCAAGTGGGTGGCGGCCTCTCCAGAGGGTATTTGGGGTTGTCCGGGTGGGTGGGGGGGCTGCCCAAAGGGTTGGGGGATGTCCAGGGGGGTGTCCAAGGGGGTAGGGGGTGGGGGGTGGTGTCCAGGAGGGGTGGGGGGCTGTCCAGAGGGGTCGGGGGGTGTCCAGGGGGGTTTACAAGGGGGTGGGTGGGTGTGGGGGGCTGTCCAAGGGTGTGGGTGGGCGTTGGGGGTGTCCAGGGGGGTGTCCAAGGGGGTATGGGGTGGGGGTGGTGTTTAGGAGGGGTGGGGGGGCTGTCCAGAGGGTTGGGGGGTGTCCAGGGGGGTGTCCAAGCAGGTCGGGGGTGGGGGGTTGTGTCCAGGAGGGGTGAGGGGCTGTCCAGAGGGGTCGGGGGGTGTCCAGGGGGGTTTACACATCGATTTGTTTTATATTTCAAAATTGTTTACATTCAAATTATGATTTTTTTCATATAAACATATATTTGTCTTATCTAAAAAATATATATATTTTTGCTATTTGTTATAGGTAATAATGAGTCGAAGTTGGATTACGGCACATCGAATGAGCAATGAATATGAGGAAGGTGTTGATGCCTTTTTGGAATTTGCTAAACGAAATGTTCCAAGTAGTGACATTCTTTTCTGTCCATGCCTGAAATGTCTGAATATGAAGAAGTTGAAAAGTAGAGAGATAAAAGATCATCTGATTTGTCATGGTTTCAATCCGAGTTACAACCCTTGGATTTGGCATGGCGAAACTGGACAGAATGTCACTGATGATAATGAATCGCAAGATGGTAACTCCGATGGAATTGAAGAAATGATTCGCGATATTGTAGCAGAACAAATTGAGATAGAACCGACAGTTGCACGTCTATATGGTGATGCCGAAAAACCATTATATCCTGGTTGTACAGATTTTACGGTTTTGTCGGCGGTGTTAAGATTGATTAACCTGAAGGCGAAACATGGATGGAGTGACAGAAGTTTTACAGAGCTGCTACAATTGATGAAAGACATTCTTCCAAAAGATAACGATCTTCCAGATTTACATTATAAGGCCAAAAAAATATTATGCCCGATGGGATTGGGATACAGGAAAATACATGCCTGTCCGAATGACTGCATTATATATAGGAAGGAATATGAATTTCTGAAAGAGTGTCCTAAATGTGGGACATCACGGTATAAGGTGAAAGAAAAATCACAAACTGATGTAGAGATTACAAAGCTCCCTTCAAAGGTATTTTGGTATCTTTCTATAATTCCTCGTTTCAAACGTTTATTTGCTAATTCACATGATGCAAAAAGGTTAAGATGGCATGCTGATTAGCGGGTATGTGATGGAAAAATACGTCATCCAGCTGATTGTCCACAATGGAAGAAAATTGATGCCCAGTACCCTACATTTGGAAATGAAATTAGAAATCTGAGACTAGGCTTGTGCACAGATGGAATGAATCCATACCGAACCCTCAGTAGCACACATAGTTCATGGCCTGTTTTATTGGTAATTTACAACCTCTCTCCTGAAGTTTGTATGAAGCGCAAATATGTCATGTTGAGTATCATGATCTCTGGTCCAAAGCAACCCGGCAATGATATTGATGTATACTTGTCACCGCTGATTGATGATTTGAAACTGTTATGGGCTGATGGTATTAGGGTGTATGATTCTTATAAAATGGAATATTTTCAACTGCATGCAATGCTTCTATTCACTATAAATGACTTCCCAACATATGGAAATTTGTCTGGATACAGTGTTAAAGGGCATAAAGCATGTCCAATTTGCGAACAACAGACGTCATATTGTCAATTGCATCATGGGAGGAAAACAGTGTACATGGGTCATCAAAAGTTTTTGCCTATGGATCACCCTTATAGAAGACTAAAAAAGGCATTCAATGGATCACAAGAATTTGATACTGCTCCTCAACCTTTATCCCCAGAATTGTATTTTGAGAGGGTGAAAAACCTTGATGTGACATTGGGAAAGACACAGAAATCTGGTAATGATAGACATATTTGGAAGAAAAGGTCAATATTTTTTGAGCTACCATATTGGAGGTATCATGAAGTCAAACATAATATTGATGTCATGCACGTGGAGAAGAATATCTGTGATTCTTTGATCGGAACATTGCTAGATATTAAAGGAAAGACAAAAGATGAGTTGAATGCAAGGTTAGACCTACTGTCAATGAGAATACGTTTGGAGTTAGCTCCCACTCCTAAAGGAAGACGAACATTTCTTCCCCCGGCTTGTCATACATTATCGAAGAGGGAGAAAAGTAGCTTCTGTCAGTGTCTTCATGATATCAAAGTGCCTCAAGGTTATTCTTCAAATGTAAAAAATTTTGTCTCATTGAAAGACTTGAAGTTGATAGGTATGAAATCACATGATTGTCATGTCATGATGCAACAAATTCTACCAGTTGCACTGCGTGGAATATTGTCCATCCGTGTCAGAAAGATTATAATGAGGTTGTGTTATTTTTTCAATTCAATTTGCAACAAGGCGATTGATGTGAATGCTTTGAACATTTTGGAAAAGGATGCAATTTTTATACTTTGTCATTTGGAAATGTATTTTCCTCCAACTTTTTTTGATATGATGGTGCATTTAATGATTCATCTGGTTCGAGAAATAAGGCTTTGTGGACCTGTATATCTTCGTTGGATGTATCCTTTTGAAAGGTATATGAAAATATTAAAGGGATATGTTAAAAATCCATATCGACCTGAAGCCTCCATTATTGAAAAGTATATTTCTGAGGAGGTAGCAGAGTTTTGTACGAGCTACTTGGCTACGGCGCAACACATAGGTTTGCCTCCATCTCTCCATGAACGGGTTAATAATGAGGGAAAGGGGATTCGTGGCTTGAAAGTCAAATCACTGTCAGCTGAACATATGAAGAAGTTAGAATCATACATCTTGAATAACATAGCTGATGTTCAACCGTATATCACATTGCATATTAATGAGTTGAAACAATGTCATCCAAAGAAGAAAGAAATGTGGATTTTGAATGAGCACAACAAAACTTTTTTTCCATGGTTTAAAAAGACCTTGCTTGGTAGATCAGATGTATCAGAGACATTAAAATGGATAGTGGGTGGTCCATCTTTAAATGTGATAACATGGTCCGCTTATGACATTAATGGCTATACATTTCATACGAAAGCTCAGGACAACAAAAGTGCAGTTCAGAATAGTGGTGTATTGGTGTTTGCAGAAGCAATGCATTTTTCGAGTGCTAAGGACAGAAACCCAATTTCGGCATCAAGTGCATATTATGGAGTGATTGAAGACATATGGGAGGCTGATTACTTTAAAATTAAAGTTCCCGTTTTTAACTGTAAATGGTTTATCGGTAACAACAGTGTTAGACACGATGAATTTGGAATGACACTTGTTAATCTGAATAGATTGGAAGACACAGCTGATTCTTTTATAATGGCAACACATGCCAAACAAATTTTCTATGTATTAGATCAATCAGATATGCAGTGGGCTGTTGTTTTACAAGGGAAAAACCAATATGTTGGTGAGGATGAATTTGATGAAGATGCTGATTTATGTGAGATCCCTACTTCCATGGAAAGATTAACAGAACATAATGATGAGTATGTTGAAGACATGGTTTGTGCCATAAGGAACGATCACGACGAAGGAATTTGGGAAAACAATCCAACTGTACATTCCTAAAATTACAGGTAACACAAGTTTATTTCTTGTTTACATTTAGTTTTTTCATATAATGTTTGATACTGTAAATTTTTTACTTATTAAAACATGTATCAAACCAAAACGATAAAACAATAAAAACCGTAAAGAGGAGAAGTCCTGGGCGCACCGGCTGGCCGGTGGTGGATCACCGGTTGGCCGGTGGTCCAGAACAAAGCTCTGTCTGGTCCACCGGCCGGCCGGTGCTGAGCCAGCGGCCGGCCGGTGGTCCAGACAGAGAGCCTTCCTCTCTGTCTGGACCACCGGCCGGCCGGTGGTGAGCCAGCGGCCGGCCGGTGGCACCAGGCAGTGGGCAAGTCTACTGCCTGGGTCCTCCGGCTGGCCGGTGTGCTCACACCGGCTGACCGGTGGACTCAGTGAGTCCACTTTTCAGCTTTCTTGGGCCAACTCCTTGGCAACCTTTTGCCTGTGTTTACCATGTTTATCATTGTTTAACATGCTTACCATATTACCAATGTTTACTATTATGTAATTTAGTACACTTTTCTATTTGTGAACTAATGTTTGTTTTTTTGATTTGAAGGAAAATGACAGATCAATCAGTTGATCAGCCACATGATTCTGGAGATGAGCATATTGGTCATACATCTGGGGAGGAACATTCACATGCTCCTATTACGAAAAAGAGTTCAAAGGTTGGTAAGCGTGGGTGCACACGTTTACCAAAATTATCACTTGCCCGTACGAAGGAGGAGAGGATAGTCGTGGAGTTTGATGATGATGATCTTCCTAGAGGTCCAAATGCTAAAGATTTTAAGGGTTTTGTAGCAACTCAGGCTAAGAGCAAAGTAAGCATTCTCTATGATGATTGGAGAAGTGTGGATAAGGCGATAATTTCTCAGCTGTGGGAGACCATTTTGGTAAGATCTTTTGCTATTGTTTGACTGTTCTTTAAATGTTTCTAGTATATATAATATTTTTAACCTCTTTTTTATCAGATGACATTTGATATTCCTGACACTGGAGGAGTCAGGAAGAAATGCTTATCGTTGGCTGCTAGGAGATGGAGGGATTTCAAATCAACCCTCTCATCTGATTTCATTTATGGTCATAGGAGTCGTGAGAATCCATGTCGTATATATCCTTTTATAGATGAAGACACATGGAGACAATTTTTTGAAAGTAGAAGAAAAGAATCATTTTTGGTAAGGGCAATGTAAAATTTTATAAGCTTTCTTATATAAATGATCTTATTATTGTTTTGTTAATGATTACTTATTCTTAATTTACAGCAAACAAGGAAAGCTCATCAAGAGATCCAATCTAAAAATGTATACCCTCATAGTTTATCTCGGGGAGGGTATGCATTATTGGAAGAACAAATGATGGCAGAAAAATTTCAACAACTAAGAGCTGAGTCTTCAAGCTCTGGAGAGGTGGCCCCTCCATCCCCTCCATCTAGACATGAGAAATGGAAAAGAGCTCGGAAGGGCAAAAAAGGACAATATCTTTCGGAAGAATCGAGACTCGTAGTTGAGAGGATTGTAAGATATCTATTTTATTTATTTAAGTTTACTATTTTCGTCATATATTTCCAATCATTATAGAAATGTTCAATTAATTATTACAGGACTCTCTTGAGGAGCAGAGTTCACAGGGGACATTTACACCATCTGGGAGGGAAGATATTTTATCTGTGGCATTGGGAAAGCCCGAACATCCTGGCCGTGTAAGAGGATATCCGGCAGGTGTATCGGTAAGAAAAGTGTTGCCACGTTCCTCAACTTCTAACGTTGAGGGAGTTTATAAAAAAAAAATAGAATCCTTGGAGGCTGAAGTCCATAATATTAATGCGACAATGGAGGACAAGATTAGAGCATCGGTGCAGTTAATGTTTGCAGACTTGCAAAGACAATTTCAGGGTGCAGCTCCCACTCCACCTCTCCCAGTAGCTCCCACTCCCCCACCTCAGCCTGCGGACCCCATTTTTGATCCTCCTCCTCCGCCGCAGCTACCTACTTATTGTGAGTTGTATGTTGATGATCCTCAACATCATATAGTTGCATATGGGATGGTATATTGTATAGGAGATACAGTTCATCATCAACAGTTAGAGGTAGAGAATCAGAGGGTCACTGTACAGGATATTATAGATAGATCAGCTCGGATACCATTACCTACAGATGAGGTGACGACAGTTGGACATAGTATCGGCCATTTTTTACTTTGGCCATCCAGACTTCTTCGACTCATTACCATAGAGGTATGAATGTTATATCTTTTATTTTATATTTTTATTAATGTTTTATCATTTGAAAACTAATATATTTTTCAATTTATTTTTACAGGAATACTTCAAAGGTAAAGAAATACTGTATAGACAACAACAAAGACAGATAGCTATGACATCAGATGCAGATACTAGCAGTCTTGACAAATTGTCAAGATATTCAAATTTGTTGGCGGATCATTATGACTTTACAATGGAAGCTCATGTCTGTGGACGTGAACTATGTGTGGGGATTATGAAAACTGATATCATGGAGTTTGTCACTGGAGATAAGTTGGGCATCAACGTGGTGCAAATTTTTATCATGTAAGTCTTAACACCTTTTCCTTGCGTTATATTTATTAAAAATGTATACTTATGTCTGCTTTGTATTAGGTATCTGTATAAAATTTGTGAGAGGAATGAGCTGACAGATGTATATGGATTCGTGGACCCACAATTGATTTCCCCTGAAGCATGTGCATTGGATGAGGAACAAAGAATGCTTTATATTGCTGATAGATTTGAAAAGAATGTAATCACACAGTGTTGGATGATGCCTTTTTGTGAGAGGTATGAAACACATCCCTCTCAAAGAGTTAATTATCTTTTAACATAAAAAACCACTAACGTTAAATTTCCTTTTATCAGGGATCATTGGATGTTAGGGGTTTTTTGCCCTAGGGAGAAAACACTTTATTGGATATGCTCTCTCCATGATGATGTGCGAGAAAGTTTTAAGAATATATTGGAAACGTAAGTTTCAATTTCACAATAGTTTTATATATTATAATGAATTTTAAATTTACCCCATTCGTATTATTTTCTAACAGGGCATGGGTCCACTTTCGAAAAAGCGCAAAGAAAAGGAATTTCAAGATCAAATATGTACATGCGAAGGTAAATATCCATTTATAATTTGTACATTTTGATTTATTACATAAAAATAATATATTGAATTTACACTCATTCAAACAGAAATGTCATGAGCAACAAGGCATCATCGAATGCAGATATTACATGTTAAGATTTATGTATGAAATAATAACAACTGGGACAGTTCTGAGTTTTGACCTGGTAAGATTTCCTCTTTCTCATAATATTTCAATTTGATTTATTCATTATACACGTTGACTACTATCCTTTTCCTTTGTAGCTTTTTGATGACCCTCAACCCTTTACTGCTGAAGATATCAAACACTTACAAGTGGAGTGGTCAAATTATTTTACAGGTTTGATTGACTTTTAGTTGTTTGTAATGTAAAATGTAATTTTGAATATTGTCAATGTAATTGTGTATTTCGTAGTCGTTTAGGTTGGATTTAGTTTTTTTTGAAGTTGACAGTGTAAGTTTTGAATGTTATATAAGTGAATGTTTAATTTTTCTCTACTTCTTGTTTTGGTCTACTGTTGATGGTTTTTCTGGTCTGGATTTAGGTATGGGGGGAGAGGTTCCAAGGGGGTGGGTGGGTGTTTGGGGGGGTGTCCAAGGGATATGGGAGGGGTGTCCAAGGTGTGTTTGGGGCTGTCCTAGGGGTCGTCGGGGGGGGGGGGGGGGTGTAAATGAGGGTGGGGGGGTGTCCAAGGGGTGGGGGGTGTCCAAGGGATATGGGAGGGGTGTCCAAGGTGTGTTTGGGGCTGTCCAAGGAGTCGGTTGGGTGTAAATGAGGGTGGGGGGGGGGCTGTCCAAGGGGTGGGGGGGTGTCCAAGTGGTGGGGGGGTGTCCAAGGGATATAGGAGGGGTGTCCAAGGGGTGTTTGGGGCTGTCCAAGGGGATGGGGGGGTTTCCAAGGGGTAGGGGGGTTTCCAAGGGGTCGGGGGGGTGTCCAGGGGGTGGGGGGCTGTCCAAGGGGTGGGGGGGGGGGGGTGTCCAAGGGGTGGGGGGGTGTCCAAGGGATATGGGAGGGGTGTCCAAGGGGTGTTTGGGGCTGTCCTAGTGTTCGGGGGGTGTAAATGAGGGTGGGGGGGCTGTCGAAGGGGTTGGGGGGTGTCCAAGGGGTGGGGGGTGTCCAAGGGATATGGGAGTGGTGTCCAAGGTGTCTGGGAGTTCTGTCCAAGGGGCCAGTTGGGTGTAAATGAGGGTGGGGGGGCTATCCAAGGGGTGGGGGGGTGTCCAAGGGGTGGGGGGGTGTCCAAGGGATATGGGAGTGGTGTCCAAGGTGTCTGGGAGTTCTGTCCAAGGGGCCGGTTGGGTGTAAATGAGGGTGGGGGGGCTGTCCAAGGGGTGGGGGGGTGTCCAAGGGGTGGGGGGTGTCCAAGGGATATGGGAGTGGTGTCCAAGGTGTCTGGGAGTTCTGTCCAAGGGGCCGGTTGGGTGTAAATGAGGGTGGGGGGGCTGTCCAAGGGGTGGGGGGGTGTCCAAGGGGTGGGGGGGGGGGGGGGTGTCCAAGGGATATGGGAGGGGTGTCCAAGGGGTGTTTGGGGCTGTCCAAGGGCTCGGGGGGGTGTCCAGGGGTCGGGGGGGGGGGGTGTCCAAGGGGTCTGGGAGGGCTGTCATGGTGTGGGGGGGTGTCCAATGGGTGTTTGATGCTGTACTAGGGGTCTTGGGGGTGTAAATGAGGGTGGGGGGGCTGTCCAAGGGGTGGGGGGGTGTCCAAGGGGTGGAGGGTGTCCAAGGGATATGGGAGGGGTGTCCAATGGGTGTTTGAGGCTGTACTAGGGGTCGTGGGGGTGTAAATGAGGGTGGGGGGGCTGTCCAAGGGTTGTGGTGGGGCTCCAATGTGGTGGGGGAGGGCTGGCCAGGTTGTTAGGTGGGTATAGATGAGGGTGGGGTTCAGTTGGGGCTTGGGGGAGGGCTGGCATGGTTATTTTTGTTTGGTTTCTGGTTGCTTTTTGGTGAGAGCAGTGCAATTATTTAAAAAAAAAAAAATTCTTTCACGTCGGTTATTTTATAACCGACATGGTAAATAAATCGGTAGGGGTTTATCACGTCGGGTTTTTCTAGAACCGACGTGATAAACCGTTCCCGGGGCTTTTATCACGTCAGTTCTTAATATAACCGACGTGCTAAAAGGCCTGGGAATCGATTTACCACGTCGGTTATTGGATAACCGACGTGCTAAAACGTTTCCCAGGCCTTTTTATCACGTCTGTTTCTTAAATAACCGACGTGATAATAGGCCAGGGGAAGGTTGTATCACGTCGGTTATGACATAACCGACGTGATAAACGATATCCCAGACGTTTTATCACGTCGGTTTAGGGAATAACCGACGTGATAAAGCCCCCCGCGTATATATATCACGTCGGTTATTATATGAACCGACGTGATAACCACCGTGATGTTAGGGATATTACGTCGGGTTTTAAATAACCGACGTAAAAAACGTTATTTATAACGTCGTCCGTATTAACGTCGCCTAAAAACCGACGTAAATAATAAAAAATAACCGACGTAAAAAATGTTTTCTGCACTAGTGAGAATATTCATATTAAACTTGCAACAAATTAAAATGTGAAATAATATGAAAAATGGAGTATAATTCAAGGTTTTAGAACATCCCGAGAAACTTACAAAAACCACATAGCCAAATCCACATAGAAAAATCTACATAGGCAAATATATTCATGTAGTTGATTTTCACGTAGTTGGTTTTCACTACGTCGATATATTTACATAAGCAAAATATTCACATAACCAATTTTACCATGTAGATGAATTTGCACTACCCTTACGTGAACCATACCCACTGTGTAAGAGTAACACAATTTTACCCTTACACAGTTTTACGACCCTTACGTAAGTATCAAAGATCTCTGCTTACCTTTACAGAAGACTTGAGTTACCCTTACATGGGTATTTAAAATGTGCTGGTACCCTTATGAAAATATTGAAGTACCCTTACGCGAGCCTCAGGTTACCCTTACGTGGGTATTGAAAAAATGCTACTACCCTTACGCAAGGTATAGTTACCTTTACGCAAGTTTTAGAAATACACCAGCACCTTTACGCAAGGTTCAATTACCTTTACACAACTATACAAGTACACCTTTACACAACTATACCTTTACACGCATGTATACCTTTATGCAACTAGTAGAAAATGCATGTTACCTTTATGTAACTAGTAAAATGCACGAGTTACCTTTACGCAACTATGGAGATTCGCTAGTTACCCTTACGTAACTATGGAAAAACTCTAGTTACCCTTACGTAACAATGGAAAGGACACTCTACCCTTATGCAACTAATGGAAAGTTATGAATACCTTTACACAACACATGTAAACTCAATGTTACCTTTACGTAACTACAGAAAAGTCATTCTACCCTTACGTAACCCATATAAACATAGTCTTACCATTACACAACACTATAAAACAACACTTACCCTTATGTAACCTATAAAAACATAGCGTACCTCTTCATGAAACTTGTAGAACATGTTATAAAAAACATTAAATCTCAAAATAAGTTAAGTAAAGAATAATAATATATAATTAAAGTTAAACATATTTTAATTAAAACAATAAACTAAAGATAACAAATTAAAGATAACACTTATTAAAGTTGTGAAAATTATAATTAAACATAATTTGATATTTTGTAATTAGCAAAACACAATTAAATAAATATGATCCAAGGAGCCACTTCAACATTCTTCCAATTTTTGATAATTACAAAACAATTTATAATTTCAAAAAACTCCACCCCTTTATGAAATTATCAAAAAGATAAAGTTTTAATAGAATTTTCTTCTCTGAAATAATAATGTTTCTTTCTCTATTTAACACAGTGTTAAACACATACTATATTTCATAAAAAAATATTAACATTGTGGAAAACTTTCCTAAACATGTATATTTCAAAACACATGCTAATGAGCCATTATAAAGCCTTTCATTTTTCAAAACACGTGTCAATGAGCCACTATACAACGAGCATAATTATAAAAGTTGTTTGTGAAAAATAATGGGAAACCCTTCATAAAATATCCTTTTATGTAAACTAAAAGTTTAAATAGTTAGTAGACATCAAATAACATGTATGAGAAAAATTAAAATAGAAATATAATAAACAAATGTATACATATATTAAACAATGGTAAACTGAAATAAAAAACAGATTCCAGATTTTATAGATTTCATGTGAATATGAAAATTTCTACATATTAACACACTCAAACTCCCCTTAAATTCATGCCAAAAAATGTAAATTTAAATCTCCATCATACCAAGTTCAAACTTGATTTCCTCAAAATCTTAGTTGTTGGGATGAAGTTGACAAGAAGTTGTTTTTGGAAGTTGGAAGAAGTTTGTAATGAAAGTGTTGTATTTTTTTTGTCAAAGAGAAAAGAAATCACCTCACTTTGTAAAAGTTGGTGATCAGATGCAGAAAGCTTAAGAAATTCCAGCGGTTTAAGAAGAAGTTTTCTGAGAGAAAAGGCTCATCGGACTCACCTTAAGTCTGATAAAGAAAGTTGTGATCGCAATGAGGAAATTAATCAGAGACTTCATGGATCCAATGGAAATTTTGATGATACTTTGCTGATCTTAGAGTTCTCATAAATCATAATTTGTCCAAGAAACTTATGATGCAAGCTTTATGAAAGAAAGTGGGAGAACAAATGTTTCCAATCATATTGAGGTTTAGTTGGAAATAAAGAAGATGATTGAAAGAATGAGAAGTCACAATACTTCTAAATGTAATTTAGACGATGTTACTCTAATCTTAAACGTTCTCAAAGTCATGAGGAAGTCATGATATAAGTAAAAGTTTTTAGAAGAAGGAAGTTGCTGAAGTCAAAGCATTCCGGTCTCAGTTTATCAGTGTGAGAACACTGAACACAGAATTGTTTGAAGGCTGTGAAGTTTTGTTCGGAATATGAGAAGATGAAAATGTTGGTTTTCAATCAGACCAACAATCCATAAGATACAAATCTTCATAGAAAGATGTTGGTAAGGAAAGAAGTTGCTGTTGAAACCAGTCCATCGAGAGTAGTGTGCCACTGATAATTAGAATAATTGTGACACTGATCATCAGACACAGTGATGGTTGCAAAATTTAACCGGAGGAAGAATTGTTTTTGTTGGACCCTCTATGCTATAATAGTTTTCATAATCACAAATAATGTCATTCTACAAATTCTATTATTTCATGCCATTTAATATTGCTAAGTAAATCAATTATGTCATATAGTACAATATATTTCAATAAGTCAATAAACTATTTTTCTTATGCTTCAATATGTTTACAAGTGTGTATTTACATGTATTTTTGGATGTCACTTAATCTAGTAATGTTTTGTGTAAGACAGACACTTCATAAGTTTCTCAGAGTCCCTAGCACCGATAGTTCATTCGACACACCGATGTTCGACACACCGATGTTCGACACACCGATGTTCGACACACCGATGTTTGACAGACCGATGATGACAGACCGATGCTGACCGACCGATGCTGACGGACCGATGATGATAGACCGACACTGACAAACCGATGCTGACAGACTGATGATGACAGACTGATGATGACAGACCAATGCTGACAGACCGATACTTATGACTCACCGATAATCATAAATATCTGTTTCAAATTTATTAATTCAAATTTATTTCTAATGGTCATATTTAGAAAAATTAATGTTTCTGACATTATTTAATGTTATCTATAGGACTATCCGTAGACAGTACGAGGTACATGCACATGGGGAGATATTCATGCCTAATGGACCTTGAAGTATAAAAGGATTACAAGCTCAACCTTAAATAATTTCTCTCTGAACCCGCGAGGAAAAGATAGGCAGATTGTGTGAATGTGCAAGATATTGAAAATAGAAGAACTCAAAGCTTGAGTACACAAGAAGTTTAATATTAAAAGCAACAACCTGCTGAAGCTTGCTGAACATCCTGGCATCGAAGAGCTGAACCTTTTCACACCTGGAAGCTAGATTACAGAGATTTTGATACTCTGTTTTAAAGCCAACTTCCAGAAGAGGACTCGAATATCATTTTCTCTACATTTATTGAGTCCAGAGCTTTACTGCACAACACACAAAGATTTATAAACTCTATTCTTCCAGAAGAGGACTCGAATATCATTTTCTCTACATTTATTGAGTCCAGAGCTTTACTGCACAACACACAAAGATTTATAAATTGAACTTTGATAGTTAGTTTAGAAAGTGTTTATATCTATTTTGAATTAGTAGATTAGTTTCAAAAGTTTGACTAATATTTAGATTGGTAAAGATGAGAACAAATCAATCTTCTGAGAAATTAATTCAACATTCAGGACTTTTATAAATTCACTAAAAACTGACTTTGATTGTATTTTAATTTTTTATAGATACTAAATTCACCCCCCTCTTGAGTCATCTACTCCGACCAACATTTAGTATCAGAGGAATTAAATATTATTGTCAGTTTTCAAATCTTGTCAACTGTGATTATAGTTGTTGTTCAACGATCTCAAAATTTCTGTTATTTCTAAATTTTTATCTCTTTGAAATTCTTTTACAATCTGTATCATGGATAATATATTATAAGGGGATGCTACAAATCGACCACCTTTCTTTAATGAAACTAACTATACTCAGTGGAAGCCTAAAATGAAAATACATCTAGAAAGCATGAGATTTGAAATCTAGACTACTATTGAAAGTAAATATGCAATTCCTGAAACTGCTAGAAACACTTGGGATGAACCTACCAAGACTGTCTATAGCAATAACTGTAAAGCAATGAATGCTCTGTACTGTGCACTAGAGCGAAGCTGGATCTCACCCTAATTCCCTGAAGGACATAACTCCAATGTCGGAAAAAGTGGTGATGTTGCATCAAGATTCACCGTCACATTGCTTAGAGACAATACTGATGCACGTTGAACCACCAGATATGGATCCTAACACACAATCAACCACAGAAGGAATCCTAACAATGGAGGACCTTGGAACGTCAGGATCTCCAATACAGGGGCCAACCATCCGTCGCACGTGAAAAAGGGTGCATCGAGGAGAGAGTGATGGGTACGCAGAAGACCAGAAACCCGGGGTTAGGAAGAGACAAAATGAAACATGTCAACCAGGGGGAAACCTCACCAAAAGAGGGAAAATGTCTTATGGAGATGTAAGTTCGGAGGAGCCAAAGGCGGCGGCGGGCGAGACCCAGCCCCGCCTAGAGCAATGATTGCCTTATGTTGGAACTTTCGAGGGCTTGGAAACCCTCGGACGGTTCGCATGCTTCAGCGCAATTGCGCTCAAAGTCACCCCGATATGGTTTTCCTGTCCGAAACCATACTGGAAAACAAAGACACCAATGGTATTGCTCTAAAATGCGGCTTCCAAGGCTGCTTTTCGGTGCCTAGACAAGGCCATTCCGGGGGACTCTGTCTCCTTTGGAAGGACAATTTCGATGTCAAAATTTTGTCCTTCTCCTCGCATCATGTGGCAGCGACTGTTCAAATAGACTTGCACCCACCCTAGAACTTCGTGGGTTTCTATGGCTGGCCATCCCATGTTGACAAGGGGAAGTCATGGGATCTTCTGTGTAAGCTGTGACACGACTTACTGAGCCCTATTTTGTTCGGAGGAGACTTCAACGAGATTATGTTCCATAAGGAAAAGAGGGGCGGAACCATTCGGCCTTCAGCTTTGATCTCTTACTTCAGGGAAGCAGTCTCTAGAGCAGATCTGGTTGACCTGGGGTACTCTGGGAATTCGTTTACTTGGTTCCGCGACAATTCAGAAGGAACCCGTATCGCTGAGCGTCTTGACAGATTTCTGGTCTATAGCGACCCGACCTTTTCTTACATTACTATTACATCATTTCAAAGATAAACAACATAATAGTATTACACATGGAGGATCCAGAGGTTTAGTGTCTTGGAAAAACTAGGACTATACATAACAAATACAACATCAACCATAAACATTTATTTAATTTCTTCTTCTATAGCTTCTTAGTAGCACTTGTCCTCTCCTTAGTACATGTAGCCACCTGAGGATATACATCAAAAGGGGTGAGCTAGAAGCCCAGTAAGATGATAGATAAGAACAATATATCATGGGGTGAGCATAGTCATGACATAGGCAAAGAATCATGAACATGAGAGGAGCATAAATAATAGACTTGAAATGTGGCAATGCATAAAAATGAAACATCATGTCTTAGTGGTTAACTACCACACATACTTGTGAACAAAGCTAGCATCATGTTCACACATCATTTCACATTTACTCATGAGATTAATCACTTTACCCAATGCATTCGAGCGCTATATAATTCCGGGCGCACCCGTCACATTTAAACATTCATATTGCGCTATATAATTCCGGGCGCACCCGTTACATCATAACATTATCATTATCATGATTGCCACATAGAACACATATCAAACATGTACATAAATAACCCATGTAAAGGAATGAGTTTCATCTCATAATAACACATTCATAAGCTTTGGTTTCCCAAAAGAAAGAGGGAACAACATACTTGATACAAGAACCATCAACCTTGAATGAGAGGTAAAAGGTGAGATCTTGAAAGAAGAGTTCTTTTGGAAAACATGTTGATGGACATAAAAACCAGTGAAAAACATGTATATCCCAGAAAAGTAAAGTAAATGATGAAAAAATGATCTTTTAGGAGTAACCATATCAAAAATGGAGTGAAAGAGGGAGAACCCGAAGGAAGAAAATTGGGTTCGAGATTTCCCCTTACCTTGTACTCGAATGCCTCCTTCTCTTTAATGTCCTGTATAATGACATTATATTCATTAATTAGAAATTACAGAACCTTTTATACATTAATAGAGTTCATTCTGGTTTCATTATTTCATATTATGTTCCTTTGGATGACTTATAGAGTTTAAAAACATTGTTCGGGGATGTTCGTTTTTATGGTTTTCTTGAACGGTCCACTTGTATTCTTAAATTGATGTTTGGGTAGATCATGGGTAAACATCCAGAACTGATATTACATGTAATTAATGATATTACAAAAGATTTAATGATTTTATAATGAGTTATATTAGATCCATGTGGACGAATCATTAGATAAGAATTAAATGAAGATTATTTGGGTTAATTTGAGCGGTTTTTGGATCACAACGAACTCATTTTAACTTTTCACTTAGTAATATGGCCATAGGTTATTTCCAGAACTTAAAATAGAACATAATACATATAAAATATTCTGGTTCAACCATAAAAATGGTTTCATGACCAGATTTAAGGTATAAATGGAATAAGAGAACATGTCGTTTTTGAAGGTGATAAATTATCACCACATGAACAATGTTCTCTTTAATAAAATAAAAGGAAGAGGGAAAGGGTGTGGGGTGATATAATATACCATTAGAATCATAATATTACATTATATGTATAATCATGGAGTTACAAAACAATTTTTATGAAGATAGGTAGGGAGAGATCAAGAAAGGAACTTGAACTTGAAAGGAAATTAAAGGGGAAGAGGGAGAGAAATTACCTTTAGAATCCTCCTCTTGAGAACCTCCTTAAGGGCCTAAGCTTGGTCTTTTGATGAGACCAGGAGCTCTTCGACATGGGGGAGAGGCTAGGGAAGGTGTTTGGGCAGAGTTTAGAGAAGGCTTGGATCTTGAGAGGTGTGAGGAAAAGAGGGAGTGAAGGGTGGCTTTTATAGTGGAGGGGAGAGGGGTTTCCTTAATATAAAATTGATTAGTTTATTAATTTCACCAAAGACAAGGAATAGTGAGTCTTGAAAGACCAAGAATAGTAATTTTATAATGTAATCCCGAACCAAGTGGGCTTACATCAGCAGAACATCATCGATGTCTCAATTAATACATTATTTAGCTTTTATTGTGAATTATCGGATTCCACTATTCATCAAAAATTCAAGTATCTCAGAAAAATCCCAAAAATTTACCCCAACCATTTTTCAACGTGTAAAATCCAAAAATGAAGTCCATTTTTCAAAAATAATTTTCTAAATTTTTTTAATTTAATATTTAAATAAAATCATAATTTACTTAAAAAAACAGTTTTTAAGATTAAAACTGATTTTATAGTTCTTTCAAAAATTACGTAGGGTCTTATAAAATTATTTAAAAACTATTAGACATTGATTCAATAATTTATGAATATATTTTAGGAAAATAAATATTCATTTAAATTAATTAATTAATTATAATTAATTATTTATGACTTATAAAATACCAAAAACGTTTACTAAGGTCAAATTATTACTTTCTATGATATCTAAATTTTATTTTATTATTCATAGGTAATGTTACTCTTATTTACTATTCATAAGGGTCATATTACTATTCATAAGGGTAGGTTACTATTCACCTAAAATTGTTTTTGTTTCATTAGACTCCAAAAACTATCTTGAACACAACTGTGTATGTCAGATTTTTAAAATTCCAAACATAGGGGTGACAAAATTATGATTAAAGGTCACTTATCACTTAATAGTTCATTATTTTGTGTTTTTATGACATAAATATAAGAAGGGAATTTTTTATTGAAATACTTTGGGTCGTTACATTCTTCCCCCCTTAAAAAATTGCACCCCCAAAATTTTACTTTACACAAACAGGTGTGGGTACTTCTCCTTCATTGCCTCTTCTGGTTCCCAAGTTGCTTCCTCAAACTTATGGTTCTTCCACAATGCTTTGACAAGTCGGGTTGTCTTGTTGCGTAGAACCTTATCACTTCGGTCCAAAATTTTTACCGGCTACTCCTCATAGGAGAGATCATCTTCCAACCGTACCACCTCTGAGTTTAGTACATGTGAGGGGTCTGGAATGTACTTCCTCAGTAGTGATACGTGATACACATCATGAACTTGAGCCATATTCGGTAAAAGTGCCAGACGATAGGCCACAGCTCATATACGATCAAGGATATCAAAGGGGCCAATGTACCTTGGGCTTAGCTTCCCTTTCTTCCCAAATATCATGACTCTCTTCCATGGAGATATTCGAAGAAAGACTTTCTCTCCAACGTCGAACTCCAAGTCCCTTCGACGGTTGTCAGCATAGCTCTTTTGCTGACTTTGAGCAGCTTTGATGTGTTTCTGGATGACTTGAACCTTCTCTGTCATCTCTTGAACAAGATCGGGACCAAGTAGCTTTCGTTCTCCAACTTCATCCCAAAAGGTTGGAGTTCTACATCGCTTCCCATAAAGAGCTTCATACGGAGCCATCTGAATACTCGAGTGGAAGCTATTGTTGTATGAGGACTCAACCAATGGGAGATGCTGATCCCAAACACCTTTGAATTCAAGAGAGCAGACTCTTAGCATATCTTCAAGTGTCTGAATAGTCCTTTCAGACTGGCCATCAGTTTGGGGGTGATAGGCCGTGCTGAAATTTAATTCAGTACTCAAAGCATGTTGAAGGTTCCTCCAAAATTTAGATGTGAACCTTGGATCACGGTCAGAGACAATCGAGAGTGGAACACCGTGCAGTCTCACCACTTCCTTCACATATATCTTTGCAAGTTGTTCAAGCGATAGGTCTTCCCGAATTGCGATAAAATGGGCAGTCTTGGTGAGTCGATCAACCACAACCCATATCACATTATTTCCCTTTGACGTCTTCGGGAGACCCGTGACAAAGTCCATAGTAACATTTTCCCATTTCCACATGGGTATAGGCAATGACTGCATCATACCTTTGGACTTTTGTCGCTCAGCTTTAACTTGCTGACATACCAAGCACCTTGATATTTATTCCGCAATCTCTTTCTTCATGTTATCCCACCAGAAGTGTTCTCGGAGATCACGATACATCTTGGTACTTCCAGGATGGATAGAGAAAGTTGAGCTATGTGCATTATCCAATAGCTCCTTCTTTATCCCGGGTGATGAAGGCACACAAAGACGCGTTCCAAACCGAATCACACCATCATCGTCGATATGGAACTCTTGTAGCTTCCCTTCCTTTACTGCATTCACCCTCTTTTGTATCTCCACATCATCCCTTTGTGCTTCCTTAATCTTCTATTGGATGGATGGTTGCGCAATCATTTGGGCAAGGTAGGATGTATCCCCTACCCTTATGATTCCCAAATCCATCCTTTGCATATCCAAGAAGATAGGGTCTTTCTCAATCCTCAACATGGATAGAGTAGCAGGTTATTTTCTACTTAGAGCATCAACTACTTTGTTCGCCTTCCCAGGATGATAGTGAATAGAGCAATCGTAATCCATGATTAGCTCTAACCATCTCCTTTGACGCATGTTGAGCTCTTTTTGTGTGAATATATACTTTAGGCTCTTGTGGTCGATGTATATTTCACACTTCTTGCCATAAAGGTAGTGCCACCAGATTTTCAAGGCAAAAATCACAGCTGCCAGCTCTAGATCATGCGTCGGGTAGTTCTTCTCATGGATCTTCAACTGTCGTGAGGCGTAGGCTATCACATTATCATTTTTCATGAGTACACAACCTAAGATTTTCTTTGAAGCATCATTGTATATCACAAAACTTTCTCCACTTTTCGGTAGTGTGAGTACAGGTGCAGTGATTAGCCTTCTCTTTAGCTCCTTGAAGCTTCCCTCACATTCTTCCGTCCATACATACTTTACCCCTTTCCTTGTTAACTTAGTTAGTGGGCTTGACAATCGTGAGAAGTTTCTCACAAAACGTCGATAGTACCCAGCTAATCCAAGAAAACTACGGATTTCTGTGACACTAGAGGGCCTGGGCCATTCCTCAATCTCCTTTGTCTTTGAAGGGTCCACAGAAATTCCCTCGCTTGTGATCACATGTCCCAAGAATGTGACTTGATTCATCCAAAAGTCACACTTTCTGAACTTGGCGTACAACTTCTCCTTTCTCAATGTCGCCAACACAAGTCTTAGATGTTCTTCACGTTCCTCCTTGATCTTGGAGTAGATGAGAATATCATCAATAAAAACTACCACAAATTTGTCGAGGTAATGTCTAAAGTCTCTATTCATCAAATCCATGAAGATTGCAGGGGCATTAGTAAGTCCGAAGGGCATCACCAAAAACTCATAGTGCCCATACCTTGTACGGAAGGCAGTCTTCTGAATATCTTCCTTCTTCACCTTTACTTGATGATATCCAGAACAAAGATCCACCTTTGAGAAGTATTGAGCTCCTCTTAACTGATCAAACAAGTCATCAATCCTTGGGAGAGGATACTTGTTCTTTATGGTGATCTTGTTGAGTTCCTGATAATCGATACACAGCCGCATGGTACCATCCTTCTTCTTTACAAAGAGCACTGGCGCACCCCAAGGTGATGCACTAGGGCATATGAACCCTTTGTCCAGATGTTCTTGCAGCTGCTTCTTTAACTCCTCCAGTTCGATAAGAGCCATTCTATAGGGGCACTTCGAGATAGGAGTAGCTCCGGGTATGAGTTCAATTGAGAACTCTAGCTCACGATCCGGGGGAATTCCGGGTAACTCTTCGGGAAATACATCACCGTATTCCCTTACGATGGGCATTTCCTCAAGGTTGGAACTTTCCTTTGACTCAAACATTTGGGCGAGGTATGCTTCTTCATAGGGAATCAACACCCACACCATTGAAGGATTTTTCAAAGGATAATCATGATCTTCCTTGCATTTTTAGAGGATCATGGGATGGTTCGGAATATGAAAATATATTTCATTTTCCTGACAGTTGATATGTGATCTATATAACGAGAGCCAATCCATTCCCATTATAGCGTCGAATTCCACCAAGGGAAGTATTACGAGATTTGCCGGAAGAATCTTCCCACATACATCAACAGGAGAAGAGTCAAACACTTGGGTTGCAATGATTGCACCACTTGGTGTTTTTACAGATATCTCTACTTCAAGGTTTCGGGGCTTCGATTCTATAGTTCCAGCAAACTTGCAAGATATAAAGGAATGCGTAGAACCAGAATCAAATAAGACTTTTGCCATTCTTGAGTGAATAGGAAGTGTACCTTGTATGACTTCATTATCATGTTCCACCTCTGTAGTAGTGATGGCATAAGCCTTCCCTTGTTCCTTTGGCTTTGGTGGTTGTTGGCGCTGATTACCCTCGAGAGCTCGAGGTTTAGTGCACTGGTTTGAATAGTGCCCTAGCTCCCTACAGTTGTAGCATTGAACCACGAGTGGTTCTCTCCTTTCATCGGCTACATTATCCTTCCTTTTCATGTCTTTTCGACACTTGTGAGCTTGGTGTCCTTCCTTCCCACACTTAAAGCATTTCGCCATACCTTTGAGGCAGTTCCCATGGTGCAACTTCCCACATTTTTGGCATGTGGGTCGTTGTGTTTTCTTCCCAACTTTGTCATTAGATCCACTGGCTTGAAACTCCATATTTCTTTTCTTATCACTATAGCCATGGTACCATTCTCCAAACTCCATCTCCACTTTAAGAGCACACCGAAAAACTTCTTCATAACTCCCAAAGTCTCGAATTGCAAGAGCATTTCAGAGATGTGGTTTTAATCCACTAAAGAATCTATCAATTTTGCTATCATTGTTGATAACAAAACCCGAAGCATACCTTGCGAGCCTTGTGAAATTTGCTTCATAGGTTGTGACAGATTCTACTTCTTTTTGCTTGAGCTCTATGAATTCTCTCTCCATCTTCGTGCGAAGAGTTCGTGGGAAGTACATATTAAGAAACATTATCTTAAAGTCTTCCCATTCCATCTCTTCAATTTCATCCCTTGGCTTGGTGTTCTTAATCAAAGCCCACCATTGATCAGCTTATCCATCTAGACGATAAACGGCTAGAGTCACCTTCTCCATCTTAGAACAGTGAAGAACAGAAAAGATCTTCTCCATGGAGTTGACCCACTGTTCCGCAACTAGTGGATCAGAAGATCCACAAAACGTTGGTGGTTGTTGCTGCATAAAACATTCAATAGCTAGTTGCTCCATCTTTGGTGAAGGAGGAAGTTCCCCATTATTATGGTTATTATTCATAACCCGAGATAATTGGGTAAGCATCTCCATGAAGTTTTGAACTCCACCTCCCAAATCATTGGGGATGTTGTTCGGGCAATCGTTGCATTGGCCCTTGCAAGAGTTGTTGGCCTGATTTCTCCTGGTTCCCACTATTTTCTAAAATTATAAAGGTTAGAACAAAACATAAGTAAACAAGTCATGAATAACTTATCCATTTAAACAATTATACCAAAAACATAACATATGGGATCCCTAGGTAAATATTCTTGTGTACATATTTTCATTTATTCTCATGCTAGAGGTTTTCTCTAGGGTTTACTAATCCTAATTCCCAAATTAACTAAACCATTCCTATGATACCAACTATAGAGACCCAGCCTTTTCTTACATTACTATTACATCATTTCAAAGATAAAAAACATAATAGTATTACACATGGAGGATCCAGAGGTTTAGTGTCTTGGAAAAACTAGGACCATACATAACAAATACAACATCAACCATAAAAATTTATTTAATTTCTTCTTCTATAGCTTCTTAGTAGCACTTGTCCTCTCCTTAGTACATGTAGCCACCTGAGGATATAAATCAAAAGGGGTGAGCTAGAATCCTAGTAAGAGGATAGATAAGAACAATATATCATGGGGTGAGTATAGTCATGACATAGGCAAAGAATCATGAACATGAGAGGAGCATAAATAATAGACTTGAAATGTGGCAATGCATAAAAATGAAACATCATGTATTAGTGGTTAACTACCACACATACTTGTGAACAAATCTAGAATCATGTTCACACATCATTTCACATTTACTCATGAGATTAATCACTTTACCCAATGCATTGGAGCGCTATATAATTCCGGACGCACATGTCACATTTAAACATTCATATTGCGCTATATAATTCCGGGCGCACCCGTCACATCATAACATTATCATTATCATGATTGCTACATAGAACACATATAAAACATGTACATAAATAACCCATGGAAAGGAATGGGTTTCATCTCATAATAACACATTCATAAGCTTTGGGTTCCCAAAATAAAGAGGGAACAACATACTTGATACAAGAACCATCAACCTTGAATGAGAGGTAAAATGTGAGATCTTGAAAGAAGAGTTATTTTGGAAAACATTTTGATGGACATAAAAACCAGTGAAAAACATGTATATCCCAGAAAATTAAAGGAAATGATGAACAAATTATCTTTGAGGACTAAACATATCAAAAATGGAGTGAAATAGGGACAACCCGAAGGAAGAAAATTGGGTTCGAGATTTCCCCTTACCTTGTACTTGAATGCCTCCTTCTCTTTAATGTCCTGTATAATGACATTATATTAATTAATTAGAAATTCCAGAACCTTTTATACATTAATAGGGTTAATTATGGTTTCATTATTTCATATTATGTTCCTTTGGATGACTTATAGAGTTTAAAAACATTGTTCGGGGATGTTCGTTTTTATGGTTTTCTTGAACGGTCCACTTGTATTCTTAAATTGATGTTTGGGTAGATCATGGGTAAACATCCAGAACTGATATTACATGTAATTAATGATATTACATAATCTTGAATGATTTTATAATGATTTATATTAGATCCATGTGGACGAATCATTAGATAATAATTAAATGAAGATTATTTGGGTTAATTTGAGCGGTTTTTGGATCACAACGAACTCATTTTAACTTTTCACTTAGTAATATGGCCATAGGTTATTTCCAGAACATAAAATAGAACATAATACATATAAAATATTCTGGTTCAACCATAAAAATTGTTTCATGACCAGATTGAAGGTATAAATGGAAGAAGAGAACATGTCGTTTTTTGAAGGTGATAAATTACCATCACATGAACAACGTTCTCTTTAATAAAATAAAAGGAAGAGGGAAAGGGTGTGGGGTGATATAATATACCATTAGAATAATAAGATTACAGTATATGTATAATCATGGAGTTACAAAACAATTTTGATGAAGATAGGTAGGGAGAGATCAAGAAAGGAACTTGAACTTGAAAGGAAATTAAAGGGGAAGAGGGAGAGAAATTACCTTTAGAATCCTCCTCTTGAGAACCTCCTTAAGGGCCTAAGCTTGGTCTTTTGATGAGACCAGGAGCTCTTGGACATGGGGGAGAGGCTAGGGAAGGTGTTAAGGCAGATTTTAGAGAAGTCTTGGAGCTTGAGAGGTGTGAGGAAAAGAGGGAGTGAAGGGTGGCTTTTATAGTGGAGGGGAGAGGGGTTTCCTTAATATAAAATTGATTAGTTTATTAATTTCACCAAAGATAAGAAATAGTGAGTCTTGAACGACCAAGAATAGTAATTTTATAATTTAATCCCGAACCAAGTGGGCTTAAATCAGCAGAACATCATCGATGACTCAATTAATACATTATTTAGCTTTTATTGTGAATTATCAGATTCCACTATTCATCAAAAATTCAAGTATCTCAGAAAAATCCCAAAAATTTACCCCAACCATTTTCGACGTGTAGAATCAAAAAATGAAGTCCATTTTTCAAAAATAATTTTCTAAATATTATTAATTTAATATTTAAATAAAATCATAATTTACTTAAAAAAACAGTTTTTAAGATTAAAACTGATTTTATAGTTCTTTCAAAAATTACGTAGGGTCTTATAAAATTATCTAAAAACTATTAGAAATTGATTCAATAATTTATGAATATATTTCAGGAAAATAAATATTCATTTAAATTAATTAATTAATTATAATTAATTATTTATGACTTATAAAATACCAAAAATGTTTACTAAGGTCAAATTATTACTTTCTATGATGTCTAAATTTTATTTTATTATTCATAGGTAATGTTACTCTTATTTACTATTCATAAGGGTCATATTACTATTCATAAGGGTAGGTTAATATTCATAAGGGTTGGTTACTATTCACCTAAAATTGTTTTTGTTTCATTAGACTCCAAAAACTATCTTGAACACAACTGTGTATGTCGGATTTTTAAAATTCCAAACATAGGGGTGACAAAATTATGATTAAAGGTCACTTATCACTTAGTAGTTCATTATTTTGTGTTTTTATGACATAAATATAAGAAGAGAATTTTTTATTGAAATACTTTGGGTCGTTACATGGGCTCCCCCGATTAGATTAATTTATTCAGCATGTATCATATCAACCACATGGCCCTCAACTGCTCGGACCACTGTCCAATTCTCGTTGACTGTACTCAGGGCGAACGAAATAGACAGTTCAACAGACCCTTCAGATTTGAGAGCTTCTGGTCAAAAGATCAGGAATGCGAAGAGGTTGCCCAGTCAAGATGGAAGATTTCTAATGAGGATGTTTGCCTCAACCTCCAACAGGTCGCATCCGATTTGAGGTCTTGGAGCAATAAGAAATTCTGACACCCCGACCGACACTATGGAGTCCTTGAAAAGAGACTGAACAATCTCCTTAAACAACCAACTTCTAATTGCAATCTCTCTAAAATTGGGGCCACACAAAGAGAGATGGATTCAAATCTGCGTGTCAAGGAAAGTTTCTGGGCCATGCGAGCGTGATACAACCATATTAAAGAAGGGGGTGCTAACACCCAATATTTTCACCATAAACCGTCAGCCAGATGTTGGAAAAACTCTATTACTTGCATCGCCCAACCCGACGGAAGCAGAGTTTCTGATACCAATGGTATCCACGAGGCCTTAACAGGATTTTTCCAGAATATCTTCTCTGCAAGAACCCCTTTCATGTCTGCTGAGGTGGAAGATTGTATCAGACCGGTGATCACTGAAGAGATTAATAGGAAGCTCACCAAAGATGTGACAGACGACGAGATTCGCCTGGCTCTTAGACATATTCATCCTACCAAGGTTCCGGGACCGGATGGGTTCACACCCTTTTCTTCAAGAAATACTGGCACATAATCGGTCCGGACATTTGCAACATGATTAAAAATATCTGGGCGGGTAATACCAGCATTGTGTCCATCAATGAAACCATCCCCGTCCTCATTCCCAAAATTAAGAAACCTTTGGCGATCCCAGACTTTCATCCTATCAGCCTCTGCAATGTTTTTTACAAGATATTTTCTAAGATTCTTGTCAATCGGCTGCGACCTTGGCTACCTGATATTGTCTCTGAAAATCAAAGCGCCTTCGTGGCAAAGAGACTGATCACTAATAACGCGATTGTGGCCCATGAAGTGTTTCATTCTATGAAATCTCGCTCTACTGCGAAAAGTGGAACAATGTCCTGTAAATTGGATATGACCAAGGCCTACGATAGAGTGGAATGACACTTCTTAAGAGTCGTTCTGTAGAAAATGGGTTTCTGTGCAAAATGGACGGATATGGTCATGCACTGTGTCTTGATAGTCTCTTTCAAAATCAAGGTCAATGGGGAGCTTACAAGAGAGTTCACCCCATCCCGAGGCCTTCACTAGGGAGACCCCCTCTCCCCTTTTCTCTTCATCCTGGTGGCTGACGTTTTTTCTAATCTTATTTCCAGGGCTGTTTCTTCTAAGTCTATTCATGGGGAAAATGTCTGCCGAGCTAGCCCTCCAGTGTCACATCTCTTCTTCGCTGATTACTGCCTCCTTTTTTCCAGAGCTACAATTAATGAATTCAAGGTGATCTATCAAGCGATTCATCAGTATGAGAGGGCGTCCGTCCAGTCAATCAATCTTGGAAAATTATAAATCTCCTTCAGTGCAGGGGTACCTATTGCTAAGAGGGAAGAACTTTGTGCTTCAGCTGACATCCATATGGTTGATAAACATCAGAAATATCTCAGGCTCCCCACAGTGATTGGCCGATCCAAAAAAAGAAATCTTCGCATCCATTGTGGGCAGGATTGAGGCAAAAATTCATGGCTGGACTCCAAAAAGAATTTCTAAAGCTGGTAAAGAGACTCTTATCAAATCTGTCATCCAATCTGTTCCCAGCTACTTTATGTCCCTTTTTAAAATCCCGGTGGCCGTCGTCACCCATATCCACACACGTACTGCTAATTTCTGGTGGGGGAAGAACAACAGCAGTAATCGACCTCATTAGATGGCCTGGGAGAACCTCTGTAAACCCAAATTAGAGGGCGGGATGGGATTTCAGAATCTTCCTATCTTTAACAACGCGCTTTTGGCTAAGCAAGGATGGATCCTTATCAATTGCCCATCTTCTCTATGTGCGCAAGTTCTACGAGCTAAGTACTTTCCTCACACGGACTTTCATGGCTCCTCTCTCGGTCCTCGCCCTAGCTTCCTCTGGAGAAGTATTTGGGGGGCTAAAAAGCTCCTGGATAAAGGACTGGGCTGGAGGATTGGGAATGGCTCATCTGTCAAAATCTGGTCTGACCCCTGGCTCATTGACAAGGATGGCCTGCGGGCTACATCCCCCGCCCAACCAGGCCTTGAAGACGCCACTGTCAGCTGCCTCTTTTCCGACCAGGGACAGGGGTGGGATGTGGAAAAAATCCTTGACTGGTTCAACGAAAGAGATCAGAGAATTATCCTTATCATTCCCTAGGTACCAGACACAGGCCCTGACCATCTTTTCTGGATCAATGACATCTCGGGAGAATACACAGTCAGATCCAGCTACAAACTTGCCGTGGGAATCCACTCAGTTAGCCAGGACGGGGGACTGTGGAAAGTGATTTGGAAGCTCAACGTTCCCCAAAAAAATCGCCAATTTTGGTGGCAGGCTTGCTTGGGCATTCTCCCAACAATGAGCCTTCTCGCTTATCAGCATATGGCCAGTACCGTTTATTTCCCTTTCTGCCCAAGAACTCCAGAAACTCCTCTGCACACTATTGTTTACTGCCCGGGAGTGAAGGATATTTGGAATCATTGGGGTTCGGGTTCAACTGCTTCACTAGCATTGGCCCCTGACCTTCCCAATCTACTGATGCGTTGGTGCTCCTCTCTCCCTTCGATGGATGTTGGATCACTTTTCACCTTGGCTTGGATTATATGGGTCCGGCGTAACGATACTGTTTTTAATCAAGCTCACAGACCCACCAATTTCTGGATTGACCAGGCCACCTCTTGGATTGAGGGATGGAAAGGCCACAATGGTTTTTCTTTGCCGGGTGTCCCACACTCCCACCCTGCCCACTGGAATCCCCCTATGGAAGGGATCCTTAAGATCAATGTGGACGCGTCTCTTCCAAAGGATGGGCTTGTTGCCCTCGGTCTCCTGGCCCGAAATCATATGGGGCAGATTCTTGCTGCTAAATATGTACCTCATCAGGCATACTGGGAACCGGTAGTTGCTGAGGCCATGACCATCCTTGCTGGTTTGATGCTCGCCCTGGAATGCGGGTGGGGTGATATCATCATTGAGTCTGACTACCTCACCGTGATCAAAGCTATTAATCACAACGACGGTGGCCTCCAGTCTTTTGGCTTCATCATTTGGAGAATTCTCTTGCTTTGCCAATGCTTCTCATGTTGTACCTTCTCCTTCACCAAAAGGGAAGAAAACAACATGGCCCATCAACTTGTGACCTCAGGCCCTTTCGACTCTAACCATCTCTGGTTGGATAATTTCCCTTCATGGCTTAGCATTTGTACTTTGAGTGATCTTTGTCATTAATGTTACATGCCTCCTTCAAAAAAAAAAAATTAAATATGAAAACTTAAGAATGAAGCCTAATGAGTCTATTTCTGACATGTATCTCAAGTTCAATGAAATCGTGAATACCATGATTTCTTTAGGAAGAGAAGTAACAACCAAAGAGCAGATTATGAGGATTCTGCGATGCTTACTAGAAATATGGCGTGGGACATTTGTGTCTATTAGGTAATAATGTGACATTGATAAGATACCAGTGAAAGAGTTTATTGGAAAATTAATGATGTATAAAGAGGAATTGAAGGTAAATCAAGAAGAGGATGAACCAAAACGAAAGTCTGTAGCCTTCCAGACTACTGCATCTAAAAGTAAAGACAAGGAGAAAGTTCAAGCTGCTGTTGAAAGCTCCAGTAGTGAAGAATCAGCTTCAGATAGTGATGAAGAAATGCCCCAGCTGGTTAGAAGATTCAAGAAATTTTATAGGAAAAATATGTTTTTCAAAAATCCAAATTACAAAGCAAAGTATGATAACAAGGGCAATTGGAAAAAGGATTGGAAGAGAAATGATAAATTAGAAGAGATAATTTTCTACTAATGTAAAAGGAAATGACATGTCAAGGCTGACTGTCCAAAGATGAAATACAATAAAAAGTATGAAAATAATGATAGAAAGTATAAGAAAGCAATGAAGTCCACCTGGAGTGCCTCAGAGGACATATCTAGTGAATATTATTCTTCTCAAAATGAGAAAGATGATATGGATAATATGTGTTTTATGAAAAACACAACTGAGGTAACCTTAGACTCTTCAGTACATAATTATTATTATTCTGAAAGTGAGTATGAGAATATAACAAATAATTAATTATTCGAATATTGCAACATGCTAGAAGAAACATGTAATGAGTTGGAAGATAAGTATAAATCTTTAAAGAAACAACATGCTCTTACTGTGACTGTTAAATCTGAACTTACAACTGAAAAAGAGAAAAATGCTCAACCGCTCAAGGAGAATAATGAGTTAAAAATGTCTAATGAGCAATTGAAGAAAGACTTAGAAAAGTTTACCAATGGAAAAAATAATCTTACTAAAATTCTTGGTAAACAAATAGCTCCTAAGTATACTTCTGGGATAGGATATCAACCGGGTCAAAGGAATTTATCCAAATCACATTTTGTAACCAAATCTGGAAAATCTGCTACTTTTTTTAGAAACCATAATTTTGTTGCAAGTTCCAGTTCCAAGAATTCTTTTACTGCATCCAATTATTTAGGACCAAACCAAGTTTATTTTTCAAACACTCTATATTCTGCATATAGGAATACCATAATACAATTTTGGATTCCTAAAGCTTATATCACTAATGTATGTGGACCCAGAAAAATATGGGTACCAAAGTCGTTTCTTGGATGAACTGTTTTGTAGGTAAATTGCTGAAGGAGATCCTGTAAAAAGATGTGGTACTTAGACAGTGGCTATTCAAGACATATGTCAGGGGATTATTCACTCTTTAAAAGTCTTATCAAGATTGATGGAGGAAATGTCACATTTGGTGACAATGGTAAAGGAAAAATCATCAGCCTAGGATAGATTGGTAAACCTAACTCTATTTCAATTTCTAAAGCACTGTATGTTGATGGATTAAAGTATAACCTACTTAGCATATCTCAATTGTGTGATGATGGATTTAATGTGAAATTCAAAAATTATTCATGCCATGTTTTTGATGCCAAGAATAACTTAGTATTTATTGCTTTTAGAAATGATAATGTATATGCTATAAATCTAGACACACTAGCCTCACAGAACATATCTTGTCTAAATTCCTTTCACAAAGAGTCTTGGCTCTGGCATAGAAGATTATGACATTGCAACATACACTCACTTAAGAAGTTAATTAGAAAAGGTTTAGTTAAAGATCTACCCAAATTAGATTTTCCAGACAATAAGGTGTGTAATCCTTGTCAAAAAGGAAAGCAATATAAAATCTCTTTCAAACCAAAGAAAGAAGTAACTACTTATCAACCTCTTGAGTTGGTTCACATGAATTTGTTTGGACCATCTAGAGTTTCGAGTCTCAATGGGAAGCACTATATTTATGTTCTTGTAGATTATTTCTCTAGGTACACCTGAACCTTTTTCCCAGCTCACAAAAGTGAAGCTTGTTCTCACTTTACCAAGTATGCTAGGACTGTAGAAAATATTAGTGGACTTAAGATAAACTCCTTAAGAAGTGATCATGGCCGTGAGTTTGAGAATCAAGATTTTTAATCTTTTTTCTCACAAAATGGCTACAATCACAATTTCTTTGATCCTAGGACACCTCAACAGAATAGTGTGGTAGAAAGAAGAAATAGAACCCTATAGAAAATTACCCAAACTATGCTCAATGAATATGACCTACCCATTTATTTCTGGGTTGAAGCTGTTAATACAGCTTGTTACATAATAAACAGAGTCTTAATCAGACCCATCCTTAAGAAAACTCTTTATGAGTTGTGGAATAATAGGAAACCCAAAGTAAGTTATTTTAAAGTGTTTGGATGTAAAGTTTATATTATGAACACTAAAGATAATTTAGATAAATTTTCCCCCAAAAGAATTGAATGAATATTTCTTAGATATTCTACATCAAGCAAAGCCTATAGAGTTTTAATAAGAAAACAAAGTGTGTAGAGGAATCTGTACATATCAAGTTTGATGAAACAGATCTACATGAGCCCAAGACCTCACTAGAAAATATTAAAGAGTATATGTCCAATCTGAACATTAATGATAAAACCTCAAATCATCATGTGAAGAAATCTGTGAAAACTTCAAGTTCTATAAATTCTCTAGATCCTAACCGTAATGAACCAGATCAACTCGACCAACCTAAAATATCAAGTCCTACATTTTCTATACCAACTAGGACCCTTAAAAATAATCCCCTAGATGATGTTGTTGGAGATTTAGATAGAGGAACACAAACTAGAGATTTCTTGAAAAACCAGGTTGAACATAAAGCCTTCTTGTCACAATTTGAACCTAAAAATATCAATGATGCAATCAATGATGAATTTTGGGTAATGTCCATGCAAGAAGAACTTAATTAGTTTTAAAGAAACAAAGTTTGGAAACTTGTAGATATACCAAAGGATACTTTGACCATATGAACCAAATGGGTGTTTAGAAATAAAGTATATAAAGCTAGAAATATAGTTAGAAACAAAGCTAGATTGGTTGTACAAAGATATAATCAAGAAGAGGGAATTGATTATGAAGAGACCTTTGCACCAGTAACTAGAATTGAAGCAATTAGAATCTTACTTGCCTATCACTAGTGCAGAAATCGTTTTTTACGTCACCATTTTTTACGTCGGTTATATATAACCGACGTAACAATGCGGCGAGTAGATTTTTCACGTCGGTTATTTTAATAACCGACGTTACAAATCACGCCTGTTGGGTTTTTACGTCAGTTATCAAATAACCGACGTAAAAAACCAATGCGCGGGGGGGTTTTTTACGTCGGTTATTTTGTAACCGACGTAAAAAACCCGATATCAACGCGTTTTTTACATCGGTTATCAAATAACCGACATAAAAAACCAAAGCGCGGTGTGTTTTAAGTCGGTTATTTTATAACCGACGTAAAAAACCCCCGGGTGCTTTGGTTTTTTACGTCGGTTATAAAATAACCGACGTAAAAAACCAAAGCGCGGGAGCCTTTTTACGTCGGTTTTAAGATAACCGACGTAAAAAAGCTAAAAAATAGTTTATAACGTCGGTTATTATATAACCGACGTTATAAAGCATTTAAAAAAATTAAAGCCCGTGTTCTGTCATTTACGATTTTTTCGATTGACAGTCACCGGCTCGTCTCTCTCTCGTGCGGTAAACCTTAATCGGCTCGTCGATCGCCTGCATTACACTCATTTTGGCTTCATTGTTTATCTTCTTCACTGCTCTCAGATCTATCATCTCAACTCGCGACATTCAAGTAATCCTTCCACGAATTTATTTCGTTCGTTTTTGTTTCGATTCTTGATGTGCTTTTCGTTCGTTTTTGAATCTCGTGGAATTTTTTTTATTGCAAATGGTTATTATGTTCATTCAACTCGCAACATTCAAATCGCAAATGATTATTAAAACATTGTGGATTAGCTTCAGCAAAATCTGAAAAATAATGGGTGGTACTGTAACGTTCCATTCTTCCAGCAACATTATTATTTCCTACTTAGCTGGAATGTGTCTTTCTGGATGAAGATTGGTAGTACTTATTTTCTTAAAATCATATTTTCAATATGATTGTCCAGAAAATTATTTTCATGAATGAAATTGGACCAGGTACAATCGGTAATACCTATCCTTAAAATTTCATTCAACATTCTTACATCATAATATTTTTTCAAAAAATTATGATTTTTAGAACTCCTAGATCAGAAAACCATCATCTGTTTTCATCTGCATTCATAAAAATATCAATTCATACCTATTACAATCAAATATTTCATTCTGGACTCATGGTGAGTCTGATAATACATTTCTTCTTTCAGTCATCTCCTAAAAATGATGGACCTTTTCATGCAAAGTGTATCTGATTTCTTGAATACGATGGTATGTCCGATTTTCAACAAAACCAAGTGAGGTGATTTCTTTTATTATTAATAATTCATAAAAAAATTATAATACCTAAATATTATTATCATCCTTTTCAGATTTTTCATTATAAAAAAGGTAAAGGGTACTTTCTTTTCATTCTCAAGTTAAATTATATTTTTTATAAAGGTCTTTTCTATCTAGGTAGAAATAATTTAATGATAATTAGATTGAATTAGGTATATTATCTTATCTTACCATCCAAACACATTTTTATGTTTTAATAATTATTATGTTTTGTAAAAACAATTATGACCCCCATTTCATTTTTGTTAGTTAATTGATCTACGAAAGTGTTATAAATGATTTGATGATCACGATTCACCCATATATATGGTTAGTCATTATGTGACATTTGGGTCCATAATATCCTTATAATGCATTCGACAATGCATTATATATCATAGATCAATATGGGATACAGATGGTTATACCATGTCCAATGTGTTATGTGATGTTCCTGGTAAGAAATATTATAATAAATTATAGGAAAGCTGATTAACATATCCCAATATGAGGTGAATGAAACTATGTTTTCCCTTGACATATGTTATGACTTATATGATTATGTTTGTGCCACACTCTTATGTTATTCCACATACCAATGTTGTGATCTTGTGAATAAGGTTTTTTAAATCATGTTCCCACTATCATATAAATCATGTCTTATGTTATGCTAAAATTGTTATACTTGGACTCAGGTTTTATGATCTATGATTATATAGAACTGTTTCACTTATCTTTTTGATCATGTGCTTTGTGTATGCTCTTATACCCCCATGGATATCTTTTTATGAGATTAGATATTATATTTATATATATCATGTTTACCCATAATGAGTATCATAAATCAAAACTTTTATTATTTTCATTCCCTAAGTTATAAAAATAAGTATTATGTAGGATGATTCAAAAATTTAATCTGTGAGATGAGTTGATTTATGTGTGAAACCCAGGCCAAACACATATGTATTTTTTTATTGGTATTACATATATATAGTTCGACATATACTTTTTTTTACATTACCATGATATTAACATTACTTTTTCTAAATAAATATTAATGTCCTTAGATTATATATCGGATCAAAAGGATATAGTAATTCTAATATATAAACAGAATGATCAGATAATATGACAATATTATTAAACATAAAACAAATGGTCTATATTCATATTTTTAACATGACACTTACGATGTATAGCTATTTGGTGTTGGGTACTTATGAAAACTACTACTACTTTCAAGATTTGTTTTATATTTTAAATTGTTTTACATTCAAATTATGATTTTTTTCATATAAACATGTTTTGTCTTATCTTAAAAATATATATTTTTTGTTGATATTTGTTATAGGTAATAATGAGTCGAAGTTGGATTACGGCACATTGAATGAGCAATGAATTTGAGGAAGGTGTTGATGCCTTTTTGGAATTTGCAAAACGAAATGTTCCAAGTAGTGACATTTTTTTCTGTCCATGCCTGAAATGTTTGAATATGAAGAAGTTGAAAATTAGAGAGATAAAAGATCATCTGATATGTCATGGTTTTAATCCGAGTTACAGCCCTTGGATTTGGCATGGTGAAACTGGACGGAATGTCACTGATGATGATGATTCGCAAGATGGTAACTCTGATGGAATTGAAGAAATTATTCGCGATATTGTAGCAGAACAAATTGAGATAGAACCGACAATTGCACGTCTATATGGTGATGCTGAAAAACCATTATATCCCGGTTGTACAGATTTTACGGTTCTGTCGGTAGTGTTAAGATTGATTAACCTAAATGCGAAGCATGGATGGAGTGACAGAAGTTTTACAGAGCTGCTACAATTGATGAAAGACATTCTTCCAAAAGATAACGATCTTCCAGATTCACATTACAAAGCCAAGAAAATATTATGCCCGATGGGATTGGGATACAAGAAAATACATGCCTGTTTGAATGACTGCATTATATATAGGAAGGAATATGAATTTCTGTCAGAGTGTCCAAAATGTGGGACATCACGGTATAAGGTGAAAGAAAAATCACAGGGTGATGTAGAGATTACAAAGCTCCCTTCAAAGGTATTTTGGTATCTTCCTATAATTAATCATTTCAAAAGTTTATTTTCTAATTCACATGATGCAAAAAGGTTAAGATGGCATGATGAAGAGTGGGTATGTGATGGAAAAATACGTCATCCAGCTGATTGTACACAATGGAAGAAAATTGATGCGCAATATTATACATTTGGAAATGAAATAAGAAATCTCAGACTAGGGTTGTGCACAGATGGAATGAATCCATACCGAACACTCAGTAGCACACATAGTTCATGGCCTATTTTATTGGTAATTTACAACCTCTCTCCTGAAGTTTGTATGAAGCGCAAATATGTCATGTTGAGTACAATGATCTCTGGTCCAAAGCAACCCGGTAATGATATTGATGTTTACTTGTCACCGTTGATTGATGATTTGAAACTGTTATGGGCTGATGGTATTAGGGTGTATGATTCTTATAAAATGGAATATTTTCAACTGCATGCAGTGCTTCTGTTCACTATAAATGACTTCCCAGCATATGGAAATTTGTCTGGATACAGTGTTAAAGGGCATAAAGCATGTCCAATTTGCGAACAACAGACGTCCTATTGTCAATTGCATCATGGGAGGAAAACAATGTACATGGGTCATCGAAAGTTTTTGCCTATGGAACACCCTTATAGAAGACTAAAAAAGGCATTTAATGGCTCACAAGAATTTGATACTGCTCCAAAACCTTTATCCCATGATCTGTATTTTGAGAGGGTGAAAAACCTTGACGTGACATTGGGAAAGACACAGAAATCTGGTAATGATAGACATATTTGGAAGAAAAGGTCAATATTTTTTGAGCTACCATATTGGAGGTATCATGAAGTTAAACATAATATTGATGTCATGCACGTGGAGAAGAATATCTGTGATTCTTTGATTGGAACATTGTTAGACATTAAAGGAAAGACTAAAGATGGGTTGAATGCAAGATTAGACTTACTATCAATGGGAATACGTTTGGAGTTAGCTCCCACTCCTAAAGGAAGACGAACATTTCTTCCCCCGGCTTTTCATACATTATCGAAGAGGGAGAAAATTAGCTTCTGTCAGTGTCTTCATGATACCAAAGTGCCTCAAGGTTATTCTTCTAATGTAAAAAATTTTGTCTCAATGAAGGACTTGAAGTTGATAGGTATGAAATCACATGATTGTCACGTCATGATGCAACAAATTCTACCAGTTGCATTGCATGGAATATTTCCCATTCGTGTCAGAAAGACTATAATGAAGTTGTGTTATTTTTTCAATTCAATTTGTAACAAGGATATTGATGTGAATGCTTTGAACATTTTGGAAAAGGATGCAATTTTAATACTTTGTCAATTGGAAATGTATTTTCCTCCAACTTTTTTTGATATAATGGTGTATTTAATGATTCATCTGGTTCGAGAAATAAAGCTTTGTGGACCTGTATATCTTTGTTGGATGTATCCTTTTGAAAGGTATATGAAAATATTAAAGGGGTATGTTAAAAATCTATATCGACCTGAAGCCTCCATTATTGAAAAGTATATTTCTGAGGAGGTAGCAGAGTTTTGTACGAGCTACTTGGCTGCGGCGCAACACATAGGTTTGCCTCTATCTCGCCATGAACGAGTTAATAATGAGGGAAAGGGGATTCGCGGCTTGAAAGTCAAATCATTGTCAGCTGAACAGATGAAGAAGTTAGAATCATACATCTTGAAGAACATAGATGATGCTCAACCATATATCACATTGCAAATTAATGAGTTGAAACAATGTCATCCAAAGAAGAAAGAAATGTGGATTTTGAATGAGCACAACAAAACTTTTTTGTCATGGATTAAAAAGACTTTGCTTGGTAGATCAGATGTATCAGAGACATTAAAATGGATAGTGGGTGGTCCATGTTTAAATGTGATAAAATGGTCTGGTTATGACATTAATGGTTATACATTTCATACAAAAGCTCATGACAACAGAAGTGCAGTTCAGAATAGTGGTGTATTGGTGTTCGCAGAAGCAATGCATTTTTCGAGTGCTAAGGACAAAAACCCAATTTCTGCATCAAATGCATATTATGGAGTGATTGAAGACATATGGGAGGTTGATTACTTTAAAATTAAAGTTCCCGTTTTTAACTGTAAATGGCTTAACGGTAACAACAGTGTCAGACACGATGAATTTGGAATGACACTTGTTAATCTGAATAGATTGGAAGACACAGCTGATTCTTTTATAATGGCAACACATGCAAAACAAATTTTTTATGTAGTAGATCAATCAGATATGCAGTGGGCTGTTGTTTTACAAGGGAAAAACAATATGTTGGTGAGGATGAACTTGATGAATATGCTGATTTATGTGAGATCCCTACTTCAATGGAAATATTAACAGAACATAATGACGATCATGTTGAAGACATAGTTTGTGCCATAAGGAACGATCACGACGAAGGAATTTGGGAAAACAATCCATCTGTACATTCCTAAAATTACAGGTAACATATGTTTATTTCTTGTTTACATTTATTTTTTCCATAAATGTTAGATATTGTAAGTTTTTTATTTATTAAAACATGTTTTAAAATAAAATAAGTATATGTTATTATTTGTTTTAAGTTTGTTTAGTTTACTTTATCATGTTTATTTTTGTACCCCTCTCTCTTGGATTTTAATGATCACAATCACTCTCATCGTGTTCTAACTTGTTTTCAAGTGTTTTGATGCTAGGAAAAAGGTTGCCCAGGAGTTGGCCCAAGAAGGCTGATAGTGGACTCTCTGAGTCTACCGGCCAACCGGTGGATTCCCACTGGCCAGCCGGTGGTCTCTGGAAGAAGCATTGCTTTCTTCCAGAGCCACCGGTCAGCCGGTGTTAGCGCACCGGCCAGCCGGTATGGGCACCGGCCAACCGGTTCTTGCCCACCAGCCAGCCGGAGGACCCAGGCAGTAGGCTTGCCCACTGCCTGGTGACACCGGCCAACCGGTGGATGACCACCGGCCAGCCGGTGGTCTCTGGCAGAAGCATTTCTTTCTGCCAGAGCCACCGGTCAGCCAGTGTTAGCGCACCGGCCAGCCGGTATGGGCACCGGCCAACCGGTTCTTGCCCACCAGCCATCCGGAGGACCCAGGTTTACCATTTTTTTCCATTTTTTACCATCTTGACCATCTTGAACATCTTGACCATCTTTGCCATCTTTACCATTGTTTAACATGCTTACCATATTACCAATGTTTACTATTATGTAACCTAGTACACTTTTCTATTTTCTGATTACAGTAGTATTAAAATATTTGAATTTGTATATTTGTGAACTGACGTTTGTTTTTTTGATTTGAAGGATAATGAAATATCATTCAGATGATCAACCACATGATTCTGGGGAGGAGCATATTGCTGGTCATACCTCTGGGGATGAACATTCACATGCTCCTATTATGACAAAGAGTTCAAAGGTTGGTAAACGTGGTTGCACACGTTTACCAAAATTATCACTTGCCCGTACGCAGGATCAGAGGATAGTAGTTGAGTTTGATGATGATGATATTCCTAGAGGTCCGAATGCCAAAGATTTTAAGAGTTTTGTTGCAACTCAGGCTAAGACCAAAGTAAGCATTCTGTATGATGATTGGAGAGGTGTGGATAAAGCGATTATCTCTCAGTTGTGGGAGACGATTTTGGTAAGATCTTTTGTCATTGTTTGACCATTCTTTTAATGTTTCTGGTATATATAATATGTTTAACCTCTTATTTATTAGATGACATTTGATATTCCTGACACTAGAGGAGTCAGAAAGAAATGCTTATCGTTGGCTGCCAGGAGATGGAGGGATTTCAAATCAACCCTCACATCTAATTTCATTTATGGTCATAGGAGTCATGACAATCCATGTCGTATATATCCTTTTATAGATGAAGACACATGGAGACAGTTTTTTTGAAAGTAGAAAAAAAGAGTCATTTCTGGTAAGGGCAATGTAAACTTTTATATACTTTCTTATATAAATGATTTTATTAATGTTTTGTTAATGATTTCTTATTCTTAAATTACAGAAAACAAGGAAAGCTCATCAGGAGATCCAATCTAAAAATGTATACCCTCATAGTTTATCTCGGGGAGGGTATACATTATTGGAAGAAAAAATGATAGTGGAAAAATTTCAACAACTAAGAGCTGAGTCTTCAAGATCTGGAGAGGTGGCCCCTCCATCCCCTCCATCTAGACATGAAAAATGGAAGAGAGCTCGGAAGGGAAAAAAGGGCAATATCTTTCGGAAGAATCGAGAATCGTAGCTGAGAGGATTGTAAGATATCTATTTAATTTATTTAAGTTAACTTTTTTCTTCATATAAGTTTCAATCATTACAGAAATGTTCAATTAATTAATACAGGACTCTCTTGAGGAGCAAAGTTCAGAGGGGACATTTACAGCTACTGGGAGGGAAGATATTTTATTTGCAGCATTGGGAAGGCCCGAACATCCTGGTCGTGTAAGAGGATATCCGACAGGTGTATCGGTAAGAAAAGTGTTTCCACGTTCTTCAACTTCTAACATTGAGGGGGTTTATAAAAAAAAATAGAATCCTTGGAGGCTGAAGTTCAAAATATTAATGCGACGATGGAAGAAAAGATTAGAGATTCGGTGCAGTCTATGTTTGTAGAAATGCAAAGACAATTTCAGACTGCAGCTCCCACTCCTCCACCTCCCCCTGCAGACCCCATTATTTATCCTCCACCTCCACCAGTAGCTCCCACTCCCCCACCTCAGCCTGCGGACCCCATTTTTTATCCTACTCCTCCGCCGCAGCTTCCTACATATTGCGAGTTGTATGTTGATGATTCTAAACATCATATAGTAGCATACGGGTTGGTATATTGTATAGGAGATATAGTTCATCATCAACAATTAGAGGTAGAGAATCATAGGGTCACTGTACATGATATTATAGATATATCAGCTAGGGTACCAATACCTACAGATGAGGTGGCGACAGTTGGACAGAGTATCGGCCATTTTTTAGTTTGGCCATCCAGACTTCTTCGACTCATTACCATAGAGGTATGAATGTTATATCTTTTATTTTATTTTTTTATTAAAGTTGTTTTATCATTTGAAAACTACTATAATTCTCAATTTTTTTTTCACAGGAATACTTCAAAGGTAAAGAAATACTGTATAGACAACAACAAAGACAACAGGCTATGACATCAGATACAGATTCCATTGGTCTTGACAGATTTTCAAGATATTCACATTTGTTGTTGGGTTTTTATGAGTTTCCAATGGAATCTCATGTTTGTGGACATGAAATAACTGTGGGGATTACAAAATCTGATATCATGGAGCTTGTTACTGGAGATAAGTTGGGCATCAACGTGGTGAATTTTTTTTCCATGTAAGTCTTAACACCTTTTCCCTGCGTTATATTTATTAAAAATGTATACTTATATATGTTTTGTATTAGGTATCTTTATAAAATTTGTGAGAGGAATGAACTGACAGAAGTATATGGATTCATGGACCCGCAATTGATTTCCCTTGAAGCATGTGCATTGACTGAGGAACAAAGAATGGTTTATATTGCTGAAAGATTTGAAAAGAATATAATCCAACAATGTTGGATGATGCCTTTTTGTGAGAGGTATGAAACACATTTCTCTCAAATAGTTAATTATCTTTTAACATAAAAAACCACTAACATTAAATTTCCTTTTATCAGTAATCATTGGATGTTAGGAATTTTTTGCCCAAGGGAGAAAGCTCTTTATTGGATATGCTCTGTTCATGGTGATGTGCGGGCAAGTTTTAAGAATATATTGGAAAAGTAAGTTTCAATTTCTCAATAGTTTTATATATTATAATAAATTTTAAATTTACCCCATTCGTATTATTTTCTAACAGTGCATGGACCTACTTTCGAAAAAACACAAAGAAAAGAAATGCAAAGATCAAATATGTAAAGGCGAAGGTAAATTTCCATTTATAATTTGTACTTTTTGATTTATTACATAAAAATAATATATTGAATTTACACTCATTCAAAACAGAATTGTCATGAACAACAAGGCCTCATCGAATGCAGATATTATATGTTAAGATTTATGTATGAAATAATAACAACTGGGAAAGTTGTGAATTTTGACCTGGTACGATTTCCTCTTAAACTTTGCCATCATATTTCAATTTGATTTATTCATTATACACGTAAACTATCTTCTTTTTCATTTGTAGCTTTTTGATGACCCTCAACCCTATACTGCTGAAGACATCAAACACATACAAGTGGAGTGGTCAAATTATTTTACAGGTTTGATTGAATTTTAGTTGTTTGTAATGTAAAATGTAATTTTGAATATTGTCATTTTAATTGTATATTTGGTAGTTGTTTAGGTTTGATTTAGTTTTTTTTGAAGTTGACAGTGTAAGTTTTGAATGTTATATAAGTGAATGTTTAATTTTGCTCTACTTCTTGTTTTGGTCTACTTTTGATGGTTCTTCTGGTATGGATTTGGGTCTGTGGGGGAGGGGTTCCCAGGGTGTGGGGGTGTGTTCAGTGGGGTTGGGGGTGTCCAACGGTCTGGGAGGGCTGTCCGGTGGGGTGGGGGGACAGTCTTGGGGGGTGGCAGGGATGTCCAGGGGTGTGGGAAGCTGGTCCAGGGGTGTGGGAGTGCTGTCCAGGGGTGGGGGGGGGGGGGTTGTCCAGGGGTGTGGTGGGGGCTGTCAAGTGGGGTGAGGGGGTGAGGAGGTGCTGTTCAGGCGGGTGGGGGGTTGTTGAGGGGTGTTTGGGGGTGTCCGGGGGTCGGGGGGCAGTCCAGGAGTGTGGTGGGGGCTCCAATGGGGTGGGGGAGGGTTGTCCAAGGGGTATACATGAGGGTGGGAGCTCCAATGGGGTGGGGGAGGGCTGTCCAGGGGGTATACATGAGGGTGAGGGCTCCAACGGGGTGGGGGAGGGCTGTCCAGGGGGTATACATGAGGGTGAGGGCTCCAACGGGGTGGGGGAGGGCTGTCCATGGGGTATAAATGAGGGTGGATGCTGTCTAGTGGGTAAGTTTTATATGTTATCTATTTACATGCTTATTTTTGATGTACTTCTGTTTTTGTGGTATGATTTCTTGATTTATTTTCTGGTTGATTCTGGTGGAGAGAAGATCACTGCATTCTATTTAAAAAAAAATTGGGTTCATCACGTCGGTTATTTAATAACCGACGTGATAAAATGCCTGGAAAATAGTTTATCACGTCGGTTATTTAATAACCGACATTATAAAAGGCCTGTAAAATAGTTTATCACGTCGGTTATTAAATAACCGACGTGATAAAAGGCCTGGAAAATGGTTTATCACGTCGTTTATTTAATAACCGACGTGATAAAAGGCCTGGAGAATGGTTTATCACGTCGGTTATTTAATAACCGACGTGATAAATGGCCTGGAGAATGGTTTAGCACGTCGGTTATTGAATAACGGACGTGCTAAATGGCCTGGACAAGGGTTTATCACGTCGATTATTGACTAACCGACGTAATAAACCCCCTACCACCGGTTTATCACGTCGGTTAGTCAATAACCGACGTGATAAACCCCCCTCCCCCGGTTTTTCACGTCGGTTTTATATGAACTGACGTGATAAACCACGCTCAGCCCGGTTTATCACGTCGGTTCTTATAGAACGGACGTGATAAACCACCCTCACCCCAGTTTATCACGTCGGTTCTTCGATAACCGATGTGATAAACCATTCTCCAGGCCTTTTATCACGTCGGTTCTAAAATAACCGACGTGATAAACCATTCTCCAGGCCCTTTATCACGTCGGTTCTAAAATAACCGACGTGATAAACATTGCGATTTTATGATTTTTGATGTCGGTTTTTAAATAACCGACGTCAAAAACCTTATTTATAACGTCGCACGTATTAACGTCGGCTAGAAACCGACGTAAAAAATTAAAAATAACCGACGTAAAAAACGTTTTCTGCACTAGTGTATGCAACACACTTGGATTTTAAATTTTATCAAATGGATGTCAAAAGTGCATTCTTAAATGGTTATATAATTAATGATGTTTTTGTTGAACAACCCACAGGTTTTACAAATCCACATTTTCCAAATCAAGTGTTAAAATTATATAAAGCTTTATACGGTTTGAAACAAGCTCTAAGAGCTTAGTATGAAAGATTGAGTATTTTTCTTATTTCTAAAGGCTTTACAAAAGGACTTATAGATTATAATTTATTTATAAAAATAATTTCAAAAGAAGTTTTAATAGCTCAAATACATATAGATGATATTGTCTTTGGATCTTCTAAAAATTATTTATGTAATGATTTTTCAAAAATAATGAAAAGCGAGTTTGAAATGAGTTTGATGGGTGAAATTAAATATTTTCTTGTATTTCAAATATTTCAAAATACAGAAGGTATTATTTTAAATTAAAGTAAGTATACTAAATATCTTTTTAAAATATATGGTTTTAATAGCATTAAGTGTTGTGAAACCCCTATGAGTTCTACATGTAAGTTAGATCTTGATGAAAATGGAAAATCAGTTGATCAAACTTCTTACAGAGGAATGATTGGGAGTTTTCTGTACTTAACTGCTAGTAGGCTAGATATTATGTTTAGTGTGTGTATGTGTGAAAGATTTCAATCAAACCCAAAAGAGTCACATTTAAATGTTGTTAAAAGAATTTTCAAATACCTAAAGTATAAAACTAATTTAGGATTGTTTTATCTTAAAGGACATCCTTTGGATTTAGTTAGTTATTCAGATGCTGACTTTGGTGGATGTAATTTATATAGAAAGAGTACCTCTGTAACATGTCACTTTTTGGGAAAGTCTCTAATATCATGGTGTAGTAAAAAGAAAAATTCAGTTGCATTATCAATTGTTGAAGCAGAATACATTGCTGCTGGTAGTTGTTGTGCACAAATTTTGTGGATGAAACACACCTTATTAGACTATGGATTTCAATTTAGAAATATCCCCATAAACTATAACAACACAAGTGCTATTAAAATTTCTAATAATCCAATTTATCATTCTATAACAAAGCATATTGATGTAAGACATCACTTTTTGAGATATCATTATCAAAAAGGTGATATAACTCTTGAGTTTATTGGGACTGAGCATTAGCTTGCTGATATATTCACTAAACCCTTAAACTCTAAGAGAATGAACTACATCAGACATGAACTAGGAATGATAAATCTCTAAAGTCCCATGAAACTGATCTCTTGAAACCAATCCATGAAACCGATATCTTGAAACCGATCTCTTGAAACCAATCTCTTAAAACCAATCTCTTGAAATCGATCTCTTGAAATCGATCTCTTGAAACCGATCTCTTGAAACCGATCACTTGAAACTGATCTCTTGAAACCAATCTCTTGAAAATGATCTCTTGAAACCAATCACTTGAAACTGATCGTGTAAAATTGATTCTATGACACTGATGTATTTATGGTCTCTTTTGTAATTCTGTATATTTTAAATAAAACGAAACTATTTTGTGTTCATTTTGATGCATTTAAATTTTATGCTTTACAATTTACAATCCCTAAATGATATAATAAGTTCGATCCATCCCGACCTTTCACCTTCCCACTGTCATAAAACCTTCAACCCTTTGTCACTCCATCTCTCGACCCTCGACCTCTCAACCCCTTTGCAATCTAAATCTTTAGAAATGGAAAGAACTAAGTGCACAATGGAAGAGACGAGAAAATCTCCATCATCCAAGCGTCAGAAGGGTGAGTCCAGTGGGACTGCAAAACCAAGCTTGGAAAGCTGAGTGGTTACAGTTGAGAAAGAAGTGTCTACTGAGTAGCTTCTGTCAAGCAAGTCATTTTTTTTAAGAGTACTGGAATCTCAAGGATGGCTGAGATGGTTCTCAAACAATGAAAGACCTTATTATCCCCAACTAGTACATGTGTTTTATCGACATTTGAAGATATCCCTGGATGTATCTGAGGAAGAAAAGATGAATTCACTGGTTAAGGGAAAGGAGATAAACTTTTCTTCTAAAGAATGGGATGAGTGCTTGGAGATGCCTCATGAAGGTGTCTATGCTGATTATCAGGGTAATATTCCACCTTCCTATGATTTGTTTTCATATGAAGATGCTTTGAAGGAGCTGAATGTAAGTGAAGAATCTAGAAGGACTACTTCCAATGAATTATATGGATATGAAAGTTTAAATTTTAAGTTTATACAACATCAAATCTACCCAAGGAAGGGAGGTTTCTCTATTGTGAAATATTAGGATGTATTCTTGATCTATCTGTTGAAAATGGGATAAAGGTGAACCTGTGTAGGTATCTAATGGTGCATGTTTCTGATATGATAAATCCATCCAAGAAGGCAACATGTTTTCACTATCCCAGGATGATCTTTTCCATGTTAAAGAAGTTGGGCTGTGTGGAAGATGGAGATGAAGTGATAAGTGCATGTAGTGGTTTTTTCCTTCAAAAAGATATTTGCAAGAGAATGAAGATATTCTGAAACCCATGTAAAAAATGATCGGTATGAGATGAGGAAAGGATGTATGAGGATTTCAATCCGATTGACCATCCTACCAGACCAAAGGATCAAGTTGATCTAGGACTTAAACCAGGAGAGGAACCTGTTTATTCTGATGAGGAAGCTGAGGTTGAGTTGCCAAGGGAAAAAGGATCTCCTTTTGATAACAGGAGTGATCCTGATATTGTTGAAAGCCCTAAAGATATTTCTTATAGACCTGCTAGTCCACCTTTGGATTTACCCTCAATAGAACCTTTATTAGGTGATGAGGATGAGGAAGAGACCGAGGTTACTGGAGTTGAAGGATATGTAAGCAAATCAGACAAGGAGTCTGATGATGATTATGAAGAGGGAAATGATGATCATGTAAGTGATTCGTTAAAAGTGGAACAACAAGTAGTTGATAGATCTAGCGAGGAATCTGTACATGGAGATGCTGATGGTGGTGATCCTGTTGAATAGGTGGCTGTTGATCATGGAGATACTGGTCATGAGGACAGATCTCCTCATCCTAATGCTGAAAATCAGGAAATCATTCAGGAGTTGAATGAAATAATGGATGGTGGACATGAGGAAGAGGCTAAGGATCAGGTGGATCAGATTGAGGAAGTGCCTGGAGAAGTTGAAGTGGCTGAAGCACATGTAGAACTGCAAGTTCAATTGGTACCTATTCCCAGAAATGTTATTATGGCTAGAGGACAAGATGAAGAAGGAGATGAAGATGACATTGTACCTGAGCCTCATGGAAGAAGAATTAGTATTGACACTGTTGAGCCAAGAGATTGGACCTATACTCGAGAGTGGAATAATGATCTAGGATACATTCTATTTGGGTTGGAGTATGACTCTGATGAGGAGAGAGTGCCTCCTCCTCCTTCTCCATGGACCCGAGCTGAAGCATAACCTCTTGCACCTGTTCCACCAGTTGAACCTCTAACAGATGAGCCAGTAGCACAAATAGTACCTAGTGCCTATGTCACTAAGGATGACTTCAAGCTTCTAAAAAATGATCTCTGTGAGTCAGTGAGAGCCTCAGTTGGATCCAGAAGTGAAGCCTCCACTTCAATAGGTATTTTATATGTTGATATAGAAAATATTTCAAGGATGGTGATCCAGGAGATTCAACCAAATCTCATTACCACAACTAAAACCATCATTAGACATAATACCTTACTTAGAGAAGAAGTAAGGAAGATAAGCAATGAGTTAAATTCTATAACCTCTGATTTCAAGACCTCCTTTAGTGGTGTACTGGAAGTTCTTAGGAACTTGGTGACTCATCTTCTAAGTGTAGATTTGAAAAATTTGAAAGAAGATCATGTCAAAATGATTACTGGCCCATCCAGTTCTAGGAGTGGGAAAGGTGCTATTGCTGATTTGGAATCTCTCAAGGTTTTGATGAGAGAAGAACTCAAAAATCTTCAGAGTGTTTTATACAAAGAAACTCTTGAAAAGGTATATAGAAATATAGACCTTGTGTACAATATGGTAAGGCAGTGCACAAATGAAACCTCTACTGCTCAGAAAGAGATTAGAGAGAAAGTGGATAAGTACTTTACTAATATCTATACCAAGCATGATCTCATCAATAACTTCAAGTTTTTAGCAGAAAATCTCACAATTCCTCCAGTAACACAAGCCTTAAAGAAGAAAGTGACTAAATTGAAGGAGTTTACCCCTCTACTGCATACGTTCATGGAGAATAAGGATGACTTCGAGAAGGCCATGCAATATGGTGGTGAAATCATCAATGATTTTATCAATCTCCTCAAGCCGTATCTACATGTTCAACCTAAGGAAATTGTGGTTCCTCCTCCTGCTTCCATTGGAACTACCTATCATCCTCCTACTCCAATGACTATCTCTCAGGATCTTTTTTATATTTTATCGGTCATTACAGAGCAATCTCCCAGTCGTGTGTTTTCATAAAGAAGGCCTAGCCTTACAGCAAATGTTCCTACAGGTGTTGCCTTGAATGGTGTTATCTTCAGAACACCTCTTCCCTATGCCACTTCCAAACATTCTCATCCTACTCCAGATCCTTCAAATAAAGGAAAATACCCTCAAAATACAAACCCTTAGTGGTGGATTGTCTATTTGATAGGGATTTGTATTTTTTTTGTTGACTGTACTCTTTTGCTTCTCAATGGAAATCCTTTTTTTTATCTTCTTTCTTTATCCTTTTATTTTTTTTCTAATCCCAAAAGGGGGAGAAAAGTCATACATTATTAATTTCAGGGTGAGAAATTCTGGCATAGGATACATGGCATGTACTCAACATAATCTATATACATATATTTTCTAAGCCAGTAATTGAGGGGGAGATTTGTTTTAAAAACTCAAACAAGGGAAAGCTTTAGTTATATTGAATAATCACATTCAGTGAAGTATGCTAAGTCAAGTTATTATTATTCCTTAACTTTACTTGTATGCTATAATTTGTGATTATCAAAAAGGGGGAGATTGTTAGACCCTCTATGTTATAGTAGTTTTCATAATCACAAATAATGTCATTTTATAAATTCTATTATTTCATTCCATCTAATATCTCTAAGTAAATCAATTATTTCATATAGTACAATATATTTCAATAAGTCAATAAACTATTTTTCTTATGATTTAATATGTTTACAAGTGTATATTTACATGTATTTTTGGATGTCACTTAATCTAGTAATGTTTTGTGTAAGACAGACACTTCATAAGTTTCTCAGAGTCCCTAACACCGATAGTTCATTCGAGACACCGATGTTCGACACACCGATGTTTGACACACCGATGTTTGACACACCGATGCTCGAAACGCCAATGTTTAACAAACCTATGTTTGATACACCGTTGTTTGACACACCGATGTTCGACACACCGATGTTCGACACACCAATGTTCGACACACCGATGTTCGACACAATGATGTTTGACACACCGATGTTTGACTGACCGATGGTGACAGACTGATGATGACAGACTGATGTTGACAGACCGTTGCTCACAGAACAATAATGATAGACTGATGCTGACAGACTGATGCTGATGGACCAATGATGACAGATCGATGCTGACAGACCGATACTTATGAATCACCGATAGTTATAAATAACCATTTCAAATTTATTAATTCAAATTTATTTCTAACGGTCATATTTAGACAAATTAATGTTTATGACATTATTTAATGTTGCCTGTAGGACTATCTGTAGAAAGTACGAGGTACATGCACGTGGGGAGATCTTCATACCTACTGGACCTTGAAGTATAAAAGGATTACAAGCTCAACCTTAAATACTCTCTCTCTAAACCCATGAGGAAAAGATAGGCAGACTGTGCGAAAGTGCAAGATATTGAAAATATAAAAACTCAAAGCTTGAGTACACAAGAAGTTTAATATTACAATAAACAAACTAATGAATCTTGATGAACATCCTGACATCGAAGAGATAAACCTTTTCACACCTGGAAGCTAGATTATAGAGACTACAATACTCTGTTCTGAATCCAACTTCCAGAAGAGGACTCGAATATCATTTTCTATACATTCATTGAGTCGCGAGATTTACTGCACAACACACAAAGATTTCTAAACTCTATTATTATTTTATAACTCTGTTGTGATCTTGTGTTTACTTTTTTAGCAGTGTGTGCATTTGTTTGTTTCACACACACTGTCTCCTGAGCATAACTGAAGGGTACTAAAATATCCTCATACTCAATCTCATTTTACTCTTATATCCCACATAGAACAATGGAAGAGATCTCATGTGGTTTGTTTGTTAGTTTTCCCACGAATAACTATGGTATAAGTCAAGTATGACATGGACATCACTGTGTTCTGTTGTGAACCCCGATCCAGGGCGTGGATCAAAAGTTTATTAATATAAACTGCTTAGTGGCAGGGGATCACCAAGTGGAGAGGACTAAATCTTAGCTTGATACTGAACCTCTTGTTTTTATCCGCTATGTAGTTTGTCTTTTGTTTTAATCTGATCTGTGTTTAATTAATTTCACATTAAGATAAATTTAACTTTGATAGTTAGTTTAGAAAGTATTTATATCTATTTTGAATTAGTAGATTAGTTTCAAAAGTTTGACTAATCTTTAGATTGGTAAAGCTGAGAACTAATCAATCTTCTGATAAATTAATTGAACATTTAGGACTTTTATAAATTCAATAAAAACTGACTTTGATTGTATTTTAATTGGGGGACATTATTTTATAGAACCAATTTTGACATAAATTTTTATAGATACTCAATTCACCCCCTCTTGAGTCATCTACTCCGACCAATATTTTTATTGGGAGTTGTTGGGACCAATGAAAAAGAAAATTAGTGGAGACAGTTGGGACCAATACATGGAAGAAAGTGAGAGACCGATCAAAAATGTATTCAACCATTTTCATTAGGAAGAATTTTTTTTCAATTGGGTCAAGAATGAAAGAACTCTGACATTTTTTCAATTGGGTCAAGAGACATAAAACTAGCATTGACACCGATTATCAGAGTGAACCAGAGACCGATCCATCAAATGCAAGCTGACACCGATAAATTCATTGGACGTAGGATCATCGGTCTGAGGAAAAGAAGAAAATGAGAAATGTTTTGAAGCGGTTGTAAAAATGTTTGTCAAAGAGGGTTGAAGATGATGTTGAAGTGTTGCCGAGTAAGTGTATAAATCTTTAGAAGTTGCGGATATGTTTATGGAAAAATAAAGTCAACTAAAGTATAATGAAGCAATAATGTTTATGGAAAAATGATTTTAACGTTTTATATCTTACACTTGGTATGAAGCATTAGAATGAGAAGTTTGTTTTTAGTTGGTTCTGAGAATCATAATGAAAATACATTTAATTTTTCATATGTTTTAATTGATGTGGAGAAATGTAATAAAGAATCTGCTGTTGTACACAGGTCTTCATCATAATGATGAAATCATAGTGACAATCAAAATCATACTGACGAATGTTTAGAAATTATGAGGTGATATAAAGTTGTGATAAGATTTGAGAAGGTTTGAGAAGAAATGAGAAGATTTGAGAAGCACTGAATAATTCAAAGATGAAACCGATATTTTTAAAGAAATTGAAGATTCAGTAAATTTGGTTAAGTGGGAAAACTTTTCAGAATCCTGCCTAAACCACTTTTGGATCACCTATAAAAGGAGTAGAGTACTTCTTACTTTCCGACACTTGTACTGTTCATGGGTGAAGAGAGAAGGTGGAGCGTTGAATGTTTTTAGAGAGAATAAGTTTTTGGACTGAGCATTCGTGAGGAAGTTTTCCAGGAAGAAGAAGAAAAAGAAGGATGATCGTATTCAGCTGATTATCATATAATATTGGATCATCAGATAGGGAAATTAGACTAAGGTTTCCAGACTGAGACAAAAGCAGTTTGGAATTGTTTCAGTGGTATTCTGGCATAATTATATTTCTAGATTAAACAATCAGACTGGTGGATCGAATTGGGTAAATAAAACTGAATATCATTACAAATTCTAGAGATGTTCTTACCTAATACTCGGTAGGAAAGTGAAGAATTGTTTTGAAGATCATATTTTTGAAAGTTGACAAGGAAGCACAGTAACATGTTTTGAAGAAACTGGTGAAAGTTTCTTAACTTGTTACACAAAATTATATTACATCATTTTGTGATACTTGAAGCACATGTACTTTTGTATTGATCATAGTGCTACACAAATGTAAGGGAACATCCTACTTGTTTTATCCACACAAAAGGATTGTTTTCTAGTGTATTGTGTGATATTAGATTGTTTCCAAACCATGCCAAGGACGCTGCTACTCTTGTTGAGTAGTGAAATGTGTAAATTCTTATGTTCCTCTAGATGTGTGATTTTTTTTGTTTTTAGTGGAGTAATCACTCTTTAACAGGAGGAAAATTTTTTTTCAAAAAAAGGAAAATAAAAATAAAAATATATCACCGATTCACCCCATCTCCATCTTAGTGATACTTGGATCCTGATTGGGCAATCTCAATTAGTATTAGAGTGAAGGTTCCCTTCGTTTACTCTTTGATGAAGTTTTTGAAGAGAATTTGTGATGGAGAATCTTAATTTTGTGAACAATAAGGGGATTCCAGTCTTTGATGGAAAAAAATATCATATCTAGAAAGATAGAATGTTTCCTTATCTTATGTCTCTTAGGTATGATGTTCTTGAAGTTGCAACATATATATTTCCTCTTATTAATGAAAAAGTTCCTCTCATATCTGTTGAAAAGAAGAATCTTGAGAATGATGGAAGAGCTAAGAATTATTTACTCTCATCACTTTTTGAAAGTGAGTTTCTAAGAGTGAAGAGTGTTTCTACTACCAAAGGTATCTGGGATAAACATTTATGAAGGCAATACAAAAGTGAATAAGGAAAAGTTAAAAATATGGAGGCTGAAGTATGAAGATCTCAAAATGGGTGAGTATGAATCTTTCGGTGAATTATTTACCAGGGTGAATGAAATTGTTATCACTATTAGATATCTTGGTGAAAAGTTATAAGATTATATTGTTGTTGAAAATATCTTGATAATTCTTCCTGACAAGTTTGATGCTAAAATTTTGTCGTTAGAAGATAGAGATCCAAACACATTATCTCTGGATGATTTTCATAGTACTCTCATTACTTATGAAATGAGAAGGGTGAAATTTATGAAATAAAAAACAAAATTTGATCGAGAAATATCTTTCAATGCTTCTAAGAAAGAAAAGTTTAAGAATATTCTTGAAGAAGAAGCTAGTGATTCTGATTCCTAAAATGAGGTATTTAAAAATCTTGATGAATTTTTATCCTTATTTTCTAAAAATGTAAAAATAGGTACAAGTAAATATAAATATGGAAACTTTCCTTGAAGTGTTTTGAATGTGGATCCATTGGGCATTTTGCGGCTAATTATCCTCAAAGAAAGAAATAAGAGGATAGCGATGAAGATGAAAGAAGGCCGAGAATATCATAGAAGAAACATGGTGATAAGGATAAATATTATTCCATAGGGAAGGATAGAAAATTCTCCAAATCCAAAAGGAGAAGTTTATTATCTAAAGATAATGAAGAAGAAGACAATGAATCTGAATATGAAAAATCTATTGAGAAGGCTGTAAAGAATACTTTTATTTCAACAATTAACAATGAATAATTCATAAGAAACAGTTCTGAAGAAGAAGGAATTCGATTAGAATTTCATCTTAAATAAGAATTGAAAGAATTCCTGAGAAATATTGGGAGGATTGAGAAAGAAATTTAGAAGTTGAAAAATGAAAACTCTTCAAAAAATAATCAATAATTTTTTCCTGGTGATATGGTTAATATTTTGGAAGACATTGATGATTTGAAGAAATCTCTTGAGAAATAAAATAATTGTAATGAACATCTAAAATTTAAACTGAAAGAAAAAGAAGAAGAGTTATTAAATTTACAAAAAAAACTTTTTAAAGATGAAAAGAGGGTAATAAGTTTTAATAACTCTATTTATGAAGTTGGTGAAAGATCTGGAAAGGGTAAACCTGAGAAGGATCAAAATTTACTTTCAAAGTTTGAGAAGAAAGCGAAATTTTTTTCTGAGAAAAAGAAATATTGGAAAGTTATGTATGTGAAAAAAATCGAAAAAGTGGAGAAGTCAGAAGTCTCTAAAGATTTTGAGGCTATAAAATTTTATCTCACTATTGGTTCTGATAAGGATTAAAATAAAACTGAACTGAAAAGGAAGATTCCAATTGATAATAGAAGGGTTGGTGGTCAAAAAAATTATGATAAGAAAGATAATAAGGTTTTTGAGAAACATGTTCACAACACCATACATTATGAAAGTTAGAGAGGAAAATATTCTTTCTATGGATATTGCTGGTATTGCGGTGGATTCAGAAATACGACAAATACGTGTTGGTTTAATAAAAAACCTTACTACTATTCCATAAATTACAGAAGGAAAATCTTGAGGGGGATTCAATCCTCTTAAAGTAAGAATGATGAGAAGAATGTCTTAAAGAAATCTGAGAAGGTTGGTGTGAAAGTTGAAAATAAATTCAAACCTTTGGAAACTATTTGTTAAAGATGTGAAAAACTTGGAAATATTGCAAAAGGTTATCTTTTTTTGTTACCAATACAAAAAAATATTCTTAACAACTCCCAAAATCTATAAATGAAGAATGATAAAGGGAAAGAAAAAGCTTTTTTTGTAAAAACCTCTCTCAAAGCTATGAAAGGAGAATTAACTTAGATTCTGGATAATGGGTGTTCTTATAATATGACATGAGATTTGAAATTGTTGAAGAATGTGAATGATTTTAAATAAGGAACAATAACATTTGGCAATGATTAATCTCTCAGAATTAAAGGTGTTGGATCAACCATCATTGGGGAAGAAAAGTTGAAAACCAAGAAATCCTTGTTTGTTGATGAGATGAAACACAACTTTCTAAGTGTTTCAAAACTTTGTGATGAAGGTATCAAATTTATTTTTAGAAAAGATGATTTTTTTAATGAAAAGAGAGGAAATGGAAAAATAGTTACAAGAGGCTAACATACAAAAGGAAACTTGTTTCAAGTTGGTGAGGTTAAAAACTCTTGTTACTTAGGCATGGTGAAAGAGAATCAGTTGTGGCATAAAAGGTTGGGAAAAATGTGTCAGAGAAACATGAGAAAGTTATCAAAACAAGAAAGTGTCTATGGTATTCTTGGTATTCCAAGATGAAGATATTGGTGTTGCACAATTTTCTAGAAAGGAAATATTACTAACTCTGTGCATAAGAAATCTGACATTTGTTCAAAACTACCCCTAGAACTTATTCATTCCGATATGTGTAGTCCAATGAGAAAACAATCAACCCATGGAGATAAGTACTTCATTACTTTCATTTATGACTTTACTCGGATTACTTGTGTTATGTATATGAAACATAAGTCAGATGCTCTGAAAATGTTTAAAAGTTTTAGGAGGAAAGCTGGGAAGGAATATGGGTATTCAGTAAAGAAGTTGAGAATAGACAATGGTGGGGAATAAAAGAATAAATAATTTTAAAGTTATCATGAGAATTATGGAATCCAACATGAGTTCAGTACACCATACACTCCTCAATAAAATGGTGTTTCTGAAAGGAAAAATATAAGTTTGGTTGAAATGGGGCAGACTATGTTACTTGAACATGGTCTCTCTCATTACTTTTGGATACAAGCCATGAGCACTACTATTTTTATTCAAAAACAATGTTTCTACATGAAAATTTCTGATACGACTCTATATGAAATGTTTTATGAAAAAACTAAAAGCTTGAAACATTTAAGAGTTTTTGGGAGTCCATGAATCATAAAGAAGAAAGGTGGAAACCTTGGGAAGTTTGAGTAGAGAGGTGAAGATGGTATTTTTCTTGGTTATACTCTGGAAGTAAGAGGATATAGATGTTTCAACAAATAAATATAAATATTTTTTGATTCTATTAATGCGAAAGTTATTGAAAAGGATGAGGAGGATGCTAAACAAACTTGTGATGATAAGGAATTTGAACAAGATTAAATAATTTTTGTTAAAAATTTTGGTAAGGATGCAGATGATTGTAATCCTAATCAAGAAGAAGAATTAGACTCAGTTGTTTCTAGTGATGATGAAGAATCTAGAAAATCTCATAAAAGGCTGAGGGAGAAAGTGGAAGATCAAAACATTATTGGTGATCAACATCAAAAGGTTCAAACAATAATAACATCAAATGATATTACACATACTTTTTTGTATTCAAAGTTTGAGACGGAAGATGTGAATGGAGATTTTGATCATTCAAAATGGGTTTAGGCTATGAATGAAGAACTAGATCAGATGGAAAAGAATGATACTTGGGAACTCATATGTAATATTACGCCCCATCCCATTGGCTTGAGAGGGCAGAGGAATGCTACTTGGCCTTAAGTGACATTACCAGGGTGCCAAAGGCTGGAAATAAATGCCAAGGGCTTCAAGAATCACCGGGGAATGATTTTCCCTTAAGATAAAATCAACTAACCAAACAAGCCATTATCAACAAAACTACATGGTGCATATCAACAAAGCAACTCAACCCATACATTACCAAAATACAACCAAACTATTCCACAACAATTCCCAAAATCCAATACAACCAAACCAAAAATCAGAGTACCAAGAGGAAGACTACACAACAAGACCCCAAGGAACTAGGACACCATCCATAGATCCACACCAAGCTCCATGCTCTAAGAACCACAACATCACCAAATTTTCACATCGAACCGCTAGAAAAATGAGATGCTTTGCCCTTACTTGTGTCCTAGAACACAATATCTACAAAAACACCAAAGTTCCAAAGTAGGGGGTGAGTACTAATACTCAGTAGGATTTTCCCAAATAACTTCCCTACACATTCCACTAGGATAAAAAAGTTAGAACATTTATATAAAGCAATTTATATAAAACATTAAAGTGTGCAACCATTACCATAAGCCAAACATAACCTTACCAAGACCCGTCAAATAAGGGAAATCCACAAGTATTCCATAATTCATAACATAATCACACATTAGTCCAACAAATTCCACCTTTCAAAGAAACACACAATAAGGAACCAAAATAGTGGAGCTTTCATCCAACCTGTTCATTACATTTCCAACTAGTGGTGCTTTCCGACCACTATCCATAATGGTGGCTCTTCCATCCACTATCCATCACCTTTTATAGTGATACTTCCCACCCACTTCCCACAATCAACACAATCCATAAAACTTAATCAAATAACAATCATAAAGCACCAAGTCCACACAATAAGTACACAACCATTTCCAACACATGACAATTCACTTCAATAAATCACCCATTTAATTAAAGACACCCTTCTACCATTTTCCATGCCAAACCACATTTCAATAAAACCAATTTTTTTTTGAATTTTTTTTCAAAAACCATTTTCATAATCCAAACCAAGCCAAAAATTTTAAAATCCACATTTTAAAATCATACAACAAACCCCTATTTCAAGAATATCCCATTTCACCCAAAAATCCCAAAATCTTCACCCAATGGGTTTCCACCAAGATTCGCACATCATATTCACAACTAATTTCAAGAAAAAAAATTAATTTAAACCAAATTCACTAGTTCTAACCAAGTGTAGTCAAGAGAGAATCCACCTACCTTTAGGGTTTTGGTGAAATCAACCCACGAGAAACCACACCACAAATTCGAAAAAACGCTCCACCAAAACCACTCTAGATCTCCTTCCCTATCATAAAAAAGCCCTAAAATCATCACTTTAGGCTACAAAAACCCTAGATCTACATACAAAGAATGTAGATCTAGAAAATAGAGAGGGAGGGAAGAGTAGATCTAGAGAAAACCAAAGAGAAAATAAGAGAGAAGACTTACCCGAGATAAACCACCTTTAAAACACCTTGAAAAACCTTGAAAACCCTTCCAAATCGAGTGGGAGAGCCCCTCATACCCTTGAGAACAGAAAATTTCGAGTGAGGCTCGAGTGGGGGAAGTTTATAGTGATTTAGGTCAAGCCCGAGTGAACCCATATTTAAAAATACCCTTTTTAAAGGGCCGCATGGTTAGCCCACACGGTTTGGCAAACCGTGCGCACGCTACTTCCTCAAGAGAAGGGGTCCCGCATGGTTGTCCCACAGGGTTTGGAAAACCATGTGCAGACTGTGAAAATCCCATTGTCCCCCCCTACATAGTTACCTAGAGAACCTGCACAGTTTTCCCTAACCGTGCTCAAACCGTGCACCCTTAAAAAAGACTCCAAACTTATTAAAAACCATTCTAAACTCTCCTAAAATCTTCCAAACTCATCCCAAGAACTTTAAACACATAAAAAGACATAAAAAAGGCTACATACCTAAAATCAGGGGTGCTATATTCTCCCCACCATTTGACTTTCCATCCTTGAAAAGTAGAGAACCATCTCTTTTCCAAAAGAGCTTGGGCCATTGCTCAACCATCTCTTTCTCCCACTCCCAAGTCTCCTCCTGAATCTGAACATGATTCCATAAAACACAAACTAAACCAATGATTTTACCATGAAATACTTTCTCTTGCCTATCCACAATCTTCACCGGCACGTGCACCAAATAAGCATTCAGTTCTAGCTCAACATGATCCCAACAAATTACATGGTCACAATTCGGCTGATACTTTTTCAACTGCGACACATGAAACACATTATACACCACACTAAACCGTGGTGTCAAATCCAACCAATAAGCCACCTCTCCAATCCTCTCAAGTATCTCAAAAGGACCAGTATACCTTGAAGATAACTTAACTTGCTTTCCAAACTGATGATGTTTGAACCTAGGAGAGATTCTAAAAAACACATGATCTCCCACCTCAAACAACAACGGTCGTCGATGATGGTCCGCATATGATTTCTGATGACTTTGATCTTTCACCATCCTCTTTATGATCAAATTGATTTTCTCTATAGTCTCTTGGACAAGGCTCGGTCCAATCTGAAGTCTCACCCATTTTAACCTAACATAGTGGAAAATGACACGGATTCCCATATGATGCCTCAAACGGATCCATATGTATTGAATCCAGATAACTGTTATTATAGGAGAAATCCACCAATGGTAAGTTCTCCTCCCATGAACCACCAAAATATAACACACAAGCCCATATAATATCCTTCAAAGTTTGTATCGTTCTCTAGGATTGGCCATCCGTCTAAGGATGATACGCTGTGCTCGTCGTCAAATGTGTACCAAGGGCTTGCTACAAGGATTTACAAAAATGAGATGTGAACCTCAGATATTCATCTAATACAATTGAAACTGGAACACCATGCCTCTTAACCACTTCCCGGATATAGATTTTGGACAAATCCTCCACTATATGAGATTCAAAAACCGCGATGAAATGGACTGACTTTGTGATCTGATCAACAATAACCCATATGGAATTTTATTTCATGACCATTCTTGAAAGAACTGTCACAAAATCCATCGCTATCTAATCCCACTTCTACACTAGAATAGGCAAAGATTGCAACATTCCTTCTGGCTACTGATGCTCTACCTTGACTTGCTAACAAGTCAAGCATCTTGAAACAAACTCAGCCACTTTCCTTTTTCATACCAGCCCACCAAAACTACGCTTTCAATGGCTTATACATATTCTGAATTCTAGGATAGAAAATGTAATGACCCAAACATTTGAATAATATTTGTTTCCTAAATTTGTGTGTTATTTCATTTTATACTCCACAAAACTATATCCTTTAATTAATGAAGTGATACTGTTGGGTTTCAACTGTTATATGGCCGTTGGTCAATAAGACCGTTGGAAACTAAACTCTTAACATTACAATTATTGTTTATAAATACAACTGATCTTGTTTAATTAATACAGAAAGAAGTGTTGATGGCCTCATCCAGTAGACTCGGGCCATACAAAGCCCATCTGTCAGAGCTTGGGAAGGAGGTAACATCTATGGGCTTTACTCTGGACCAAGCTTAATCCAAGCTTCAACATGTGAATCTTGAACAAAATCGCCTAAGGTAGAAGTTCAAGTTGATAGAAATCACCACTCGGGCAATGTTGTTCGAGCCGCCCAAAGATTCTATCACCATAACACACCTTACACTTAGGTCCTATACAGGTGTTATAAGGGGCTATGTAATGAGGCCTTAGATAATTTTTGTAATCCCTTGGTATAAATAAATTTTTATTTCTTATTATGGTAACATTTGTGATTTTCAAATGTCTGGATAAATATAGGATGAATATTATTGATGAATTTTGTAAAAAGGGTATTTTAAAATATTCATGTAAACTTTAAATAATTAATAATGTGAAATGATTTTCAAAAAATGGTCTTCTATAGTTGTGATCATTAAGAAATTTAGAGTCTAATAAGATCAACTTGTTTTTAGTGAATAGTAAAGTATGAATAGTAACATACCCTTATGAATACTAATGAATAGTAATGAATAGTAAATCAGCAAAAAAAAAAGAAACTTCACCCATGAATGTATAAATACAATTTAGACATCTTAAAAGTGAAAAAACGACCATGGTATAAGTTTTATTATTTTTGTAGGTCATAAATATTTTATTTAGAATTTTATAATTAATTTTATAATTTAAAATGAAAATTTATTTTCATAAAATTTAATCATAAATTGTTACTTTATTGTCTTATGGTTATGCGATAATTTTATGGGACCTTGATTATTTTTTCAAGCTGTTACAAAATAAGTTATAGTTTTAGAGTTGTTTTTTTTGAATAAATAATGATTTTATTTAAAAATTAAATTAAAAATAATTAGAAAATTATTTTCATAAAATTGAGTTCATTTTTGAATTTAGAGCATCAATATTAGGTTAGGGTAAATTTTTGGGATTTTTCTGAAACAGTTGAATTTTTAGTGAATAGTAAAAATACAGTTTTGAGTTTCAGGTGTTTAATGACATCATTGATGATGTAATCATTATGTAATAAATCTGGTCAACTTGTGAATATTAATATATGTTATGAGGTTTTCCAAGTGGCCAATACCATGGGAAATCCCATGGTTTTACAAATACCACCAATGAGGTGTCCCTTGGAAATTAATTAAATATTCCCTCACTTTTCCTATAAATACCAAGCCATTCACTCATTAATTTCATTCCAAAATCCTCCTCAACAAAGTTTAGTCTTTTTACCTCCCAAGGAGTCCTCCCAAGTTTCCCTCAAGCCCCCTAAGGTCCCAACCTTCAAGCTTTCAAAGTTACTCTTCAAGGTAAGGGAACCTTTTACCCTCTTCTTTTAAGTCATGACTTTCTTTATGTTATGTCTTTTAGTTTCCATTTCATTATGTGGGGGTATGTTATTCTATATATTTATTACTATAAATTTCATTTCCAATTTATGAGATAACCTTTCCGCTCTCATCAAATTATTTTTCTGAATTATAAGCGACACTGTTAGGCTGCCGAATTTTCGTAAAAGAAATCGCATTTTCTCTTTTCTTTCAAGTTTCCTTTTCATGTGGTGTGTCATTCCACACCATGATATTATTTATTTTTATTCTGTACCTCTACTGTAAATTATTCATTTATTGATGGGAGACCCTTGTCCCATATCTTTTTATTGTTTTCTAAAACCATGTTATATATCCGTTATGGTGCATAAATTTTGTCTCAAAATATCTCTCTCTTTTTCTTAAGAAATTCTATTGTTTTATTTATCTGAATACCCAAATATATTTTCATTTCTAGAGGTATTAATAAAGACATAAAATTTATCTATTTGATTCTATAATTGACATACATGAAACCCTCTTTCCTTTTCCATGGGTTATAAAAGACATAATGATCATGTTTCTAAGCACTTTTAAAACGTCACTATTTTGAAGTGAAAACCATTAATTTTATTCTCTATGGGTTATTTATGAAATGTTTGATTATGATCTATGTGGATCACATGAATATAAAGAAATATTAAGGGTGCGCCCTGGTAGCGCTCCAATGTATTGGGTAAATAATTTAATCTATAGAGATGACAAGTTTCACGATACCTTGGTGAATAACCTTGGTAATTTTTATGACACCTTAGGGATGAACCTTGGTGATATGTTCATGAATGTATAAATTAAATGTTTTAGCCACATATTCATGTTATTATTCATGTTCTTTTTATTATTATATTCCATTTTTTTATTGCTCATGTCTTATGTTTTTCATCAAGTTCTTATTGATATCACAAGTAAATTGATTCTCTTGCTTTCCTTACTGGGCCTTAGGCTCACCCTTTCCTTTAATGTATGTCTCCATGTTATGAGATGAAGTAATTTTACATAGGATGAACTTTTCAAGAAGATTTTCAAGGAGATTTAAAAGAGTGTTTTAAGTTTTCATGTATTTTTTTCTTGATTTCCAAGACACTAGACTTTAAAGGTCCTCTGTTTGTAAAATGTAATGAAAAGTTATGTTAAAAAGGAGGGATGTCATAGACAACCCACCTGGAATGATGATAAGACTTGAGAATTTTCTCCTGACAAGACACTGGTACCACCATCCAATTCTGAAAACACAAAACTAAATACCCATTCAGTTCCCAACCCTGAATGGTCTCCCCACCATTGAGTTTCGACCTCATGCCATACACTCAGAATCAGATGCCTCTGCCTTTTTAACCAAACCAACCAAGTCAAGAATCAACGAAATTAGAAAGAAGACTGCTCTTTCACCTTGGTCCTCACATTCCAACCGCATGCCGGCTATGACTGACATTAATTGCCACTGATCTGATGCCTGTTTCACCACCTAAGCATATGATTTTCTACTTAATGCATCTGCCACCGAATTTCCCTTACCCGGTGTGTAAATTAAGTCAAAATCAAACATCCGGAGGTATTCCATCCATCTCCTTTTCCTCAAGTTCAAATATATATGTGATAAAATATGCTTTAAGCTTTTGTGATCAGTAAACACCGTGAATTTCTCACTGAAGAGATAATGACACCACATTTTTAAAGCATGAACCACTACCGCCAACTACAAATCATGTGTTGGGTAGTTCTTCTCATGAAACCTCAAATACTGTGATCCATATGAAACCACATGGCCCCCTTGCATGAGAACACACCCCAAACCTGATCCTGATGCATCACAATACACCATGTACCCTTTCCCCGGTTCAGGAAAAATCATGATTGGTGCTGATGTAAGGTGACCCTTTAGCTCTTCAAAGAATTTTTGACACTTATCATCCCATTGAAATGGGATATTGTTCCTTGTCAAAGCTATCATTTGTGAATCCAATCATGAGAAATCATGAACAAAACGTTGATAATAGCCAGCTAGACCAAGAAATCTCCGTATTTTGAAAACATTCTTTAGCGGTTGTCAAGAGATAACCACCTCTATCTTTTCTGGATTAACTGAAACACCTTTCTCAGAAATAACATGGCCAAGGAAATGAACCTCCTGTATCCAAATGTCACACTTTGACAATTTTTCATGCAACCGATGATCCCTCAATATCCCCAACACTATCGCCAAGTGCTACTCATGCTCTACCCTTATCCTCAAATACACTAGTATATCATCAAAAAATACCACCACAAAAGAATCCAGATATCTCTGAAATATCTGATTCATCAATTCCATGAACATTGCTGGTGCATTCGTTAGACCAAAGGGCATAACCACATACTCGTAATGGCCATATCTACTTTTAAAAGCTATTTTGGGAATATCCTCCTTCCTCACCCTCAATTGATGATATCCTGACATCAATTCAATCTTGGAAAACCACTGAGATCCCCTCAACTAGTCAAAAAAATCATCAATGCATGGAAATAGATATCGGTTCTTTATCCTAAACTGATTAAGTCTAATATAACCAACACAGAGCCGCAGAGTTCCATCCAACTTTTTAACAAACAAAACCGGCACTGCCCATGGAGACATGCTAGTCCAAATGAACCCTTTGTTCTCTAACTATTCCAACTGCACTTTTTAATTCTTGCAATTCTACTGGTGCCATACGATAAGACGAAAGTGAGATAGGACTGGTCCCCGAAAGTAGATCAAGCGTAAACTCCACTTCTCTCATGGGTGGAAACCCTGAGAATTCATCAGGAAAGACATCCATAAATTGATCCACAACTACTGGAAGAACACTCTTCTCAATACCTTCCACTGATTACAATGACAAAATTGCTAATTGATATGAGATCATGTCAAAAACTAGTGCCAACAAATCCATTGCACCCATATTTTCATTCTTCTACCCTCTAAAGAGGTGTTCGACGCCATCCTCCATCGTAAAACTAACCATTCACAAATCACAATCGATGTGGGCCTTAAACATCGCCAAACAATCCATTCCCATGATTATATCATAAGCATCCATCTCAAGCACTGAGAAATACCACATCAATTCAACGCCATCCATAACTAAGCAACATGCTCTTCATAGGAAGGCTCAACACTCTCTTTGACCCAGAGGAGTTTGTAGTTTCAAAATAGAAGGCATCATTTCCACATGTAAACCCAAAAAACTAATGGCATAGGAATAAATAAAATAATGAGAAGCACCCGTATCAAATAAAGCTTGCATCAATGTGGAATTTAAAAGAATCATACCTTGCACCGTGGATGGTCCCGAATGATCATCCACCACAACTTGCTCAGCTCCAAACAACTGCTTACTTTCCACAATCTGCTCCTTATTACCCTGATGAAGTGTCGTTGTATTCTGAGAATCACCATGACCCACTTTTCTCTACTAACGAGGGGTATGGTGCTGCCCCCATCCTGTCGAGGCATAGGATGCCTGCGACCCCTGAGGAGTGTCATGAACACCTGACCTCGGAGCATTATGGTAATACCAATGAAGATGCCCCATCTTTTTACAGTTATGAAATGCTCGAGGTTGTGCCATACAATCTCGCTTGATGTGTCCTGTAGAGCCAGACTGAAAACATCCCGGCTTACTCTGAGCCTTCGGAGGAAGATTCACCGATCCGACCGTCAGATTTTGATCTGTACTCCCTCCTTGGAAATAAGTTTCCCTCTTCCGCTTGAACCCAACATTCGAGTTCCTATTATTTATCATGGGTACCAACATGATTCCCCCGCCTGTAGCCCCCAAAAGATCCCGATCAGCCACCGTAGCTCTATTCACCATTTCTTTGTAATCATCTATACACAACACTACTATCTTGGACAAGATTTCTTGCATCAACCCAACTTCAAAAATTCATTCCTTCAACGATGTGCTACCTTCCACTTCAGGTGAAAACCGCACTAAGTTCATAAACTTAGCTACATATTCTATTACCGACATTTTCCCTTGATTCAAATGGAAGAAATCCGCTGTATGCTGAATTATGAATGTATGAGGGTAGAAGTTTTTATTAAAAAACTCCTAAAAAACCTCCCATGTCACACCTTGGTCCATTCTAGCTTAGACTGCCATCTCCCACCACTGAAGGGAAAGATCTTCCAATATGTCTGTGGCTAACTTCACTTTCATCTCTACCGGTGTTCCCAAGAATTCAGATATCCTATTCATTCTGTTTAGCCATGCTTCATCCCTTTCTAGCTCCGAATCACCCCTAAACATGGGTGGATTCTACCTTTGAAATTGAACAGCATGATCCACATGATTTGGTTTATACCCTTTATTCCCACTTTCCACAACTTGGAAAGATTACACTATACTCTATACAAGCTACTAGTTCACCTGGATCTCAGGTGCAACCACATTTTTAGCAGCTTCCTTCGGTTGGTCTCTACGACGCTTACTTGGTTCCATTTCAATCAATACAAAAACAACCATAAGTCCCACTCCCTTAACAAGGAAAGACATAAAATTTTCAAATTCAATATATTGAAACCATCACAACCAGGCTTTCCACAAGTTCACATTTCCAACATACCCCAAGTTTCTATGTTTCAAATCCTTCCGTTTTGAAACCCAATTCATATTTTTCAAAATCCACACAGTCATATCACACCATAAATCATTATACCCCAATGAAATATGAATCCTAGAGGGAAGTAATTTATATTATGCATGACATTCTCATCTCATTGTCTACACCCATGACAATGAGATATCCAATGCCTATAAGTGTCTCTAAAACACTTATATAGCCAACTCCTTGGTAACTTGACGTTCAACATAAAAGGGTTAACTACGTCCTTTTATGCTATACATTCCAAGTTCCGAAAATCCAACTTCTTGCTACCATCCCGACTCAAGGAATAGACCAAGAACAAATGTCAATACTAAGACCAACAATCAACACCAAAGGACCAAACAACTGCTCTCACTTGAAAGCCAAGGACTGAAAAAACTGATACCACTTGTAATATCCCGCCCCATACCATTGACTTGAGAGGGAGGAGGAATGCTACTTGGCCTTAAGTGACATTATCAAGGTGCAAAAGGCCAAAAATAAATTCCAAGGGCTTCAAGAATCACTAGGGAATGATTTTTCCTTAAGATAAAATCAACAAACCATATAATCCATTATAAAAAAAACTACATGATGCATTTCAACAAAGAAACCCAACCCATACATTACCAAACAACAACCAAACTATTCCATAACAATTCAAAAAATCCAATAAAACCAAACCAAAATTTAGAGTACCAAGCATAAGACTACACAACAAGACCCAAAGTAAATAGGACACCATCCATAGCTCCACACAAAGATCCATGCTCTAAGCACCACAACATCACTAAAGCATCATGTTGAACTGCTAGAAAAATGAGATTCTTTTCCCTTACCTATTTCCCATAACACAACATCTACAAAAGAACCAAAGTGACAAAGTAGGGGGTGTGTACTAATACTCAGTAGGATTTCCCCAAATGACTTCCCTACAAATGCCACTCGGATAAAACCATTAGAACATTTATATAAAGAAGTTTATATAAAACATTAAATTGTGAAACCATTACCACAAGCCAAACATACCATTACTAAGACCTGTAAAATAAGGTAAAGCCACAACTATGCCATAATCCATAGCACCATCACAAAATATCCCAAAAAATTCCACCTTACAAAGCAATACACAACAAGTCAACCAAAATAGTGGAGCTTCCGTCCAACCCATTCACTACATTTCCAACTAGTGGTGCTTCCCGACCACTATCCATAATGGTGGATCTTCCATCCACTATCCATCACATTTTATATTGATACTTCCCACCCACTTCCCACAATCAACATAATCTATAACACTTAATCAACTAACAATCATAAAGCACCAAGGCCACACAATAAACACACAACCATTTCCAAGACATGAAAATTCACTTCAATAAATCACCCATTTAATAAAAGACACCCTTATACCATTTTCCATGCCAAAACACATTTCAATAAAACCAAATTTTTATTGAAAACCATTTTCACAAACCATTTTCACAATAAAAACCAAGCCACAAATTTTAAAACCTACATTTTAAAATCATACAAAAAATCCCTATTTCAACAATATCCCATTTCACCCAAAAATCCCCAAATCTTTACCCAATGGGTTTCCACCAAGATTCACACATCATATTCACAAATAATTTCAAGAAAAAAAATTAATTGCAACCAAATTCACTAGTTCTAACTAAGTGGAGTTGAGAGAGAATCCACCTACCTTTAGGGTTCCGGTGAAATCGACCCACGAGGTACTGCACCGCAAATCCAGAAAAATGCTCCATTAAAACCACTCTAGATATCCTTCCTTATCATCAAAAATCCCTAAAATCATCACTTTAGGATAAAAAAACCCTATATCTATATACAACAGATGTAGATCTAGAAAAATGAGATAGAGGGAAGAGTATATCTAGAGAAAACAAAAGAGAAACCAAGAGAGAAGACTTACCCTGGAGAAACCACCTTTAAACCACCTTGAAACCCCTTCAAAAACCTTATAAATCAAGTGGGAGAGCCCCTAAAACCCTTTAGAACTGAAAATCCTGAGTGAGTCTCGAGTGGGGGGAAGTTTGGAGTGATTTAGGTCAAGCTTGAGTGAACCTGAATTTAAAAGTCCACTTTTTAAAGGGCCGCACGGTTTGGAAAACCATGCACTAAACATGTGCACACCACTACCTCAAGGGAAGGGGTCCCACACATTTGTATCAAATGGTTTGGAAAACCATGCGTAGACCATGTGAATCCCACCATCTCCCCCTACACGGTTACTTGGAGAACCTGCACGATTCTCCCTAACCGTGCTCAAACCGTGCACCCTTAGAAAAGCCTACAAACTTATTCAAAACCATTCCAAACTATCCTACACTCTTAAAAACTCATCCCAAGAAATTTTAACACATAAAAAGGTATAAAAAAGGATAGGTAACTCAAACCAAGGGTGCTACATCATACCTAAATCAAATGATTTTTTTATTGGTACAAAGTGGGTTTTTCGAAATAAGCTGAATGAAGATGGTGAAGTAATAAGAAACAAAGAAATATTAGTGTGTAAAGGTTACTCAAATATTGGATGCATTGATTTTGATGAGAATTTTTATCTAGTGTCAAGGTTAGAAATAGTCCGAATCCTTCTTGATATTGTTGTACAATGGAGTTACAAAAATTTTCATATGGATGTGAAGTCTGCATTTCTGATTGGGGATCTTGATGAAGAAGTGTATATTGAACAACCATGTGGCATTTTTTTTGGGAATGATGAAAGTTATGTGTGAAATTTTAAGAAATACTTGTATGGGATAAAAAAATCTCTGAGGGAATGGTATTCCAAATTGTATACTTTCTTAAGAAAGATAATTTTTAAGAAAATAAGGGTTAATAGTAATCTATACACCAAAGAAAGTCAGGAGTTTTCCCACATTGTAATTTTTTATGTTGATGACATTATCTTTGCTAGGAATGATGAAAGAACTTGCGAAAGATTTGATGAAGAGATTAAAAGGTTGTTTGAAATTACCATACTGGGTAAAATAAAATACTCTATTGGGTTAAAAATCTCACAAAAGAAGAAACATATATTTATTTCTCAAGAATAGTATGCTAAGGAACTTCTTAAGAAGTTTAAAATATAAAATTTTAAACAAGTTTCCACACTGATTTAAGTGGTAACCAAGTTGAGAAAAGATGGAGAAGGTAAGGAAGTTAGATCTAAAGAGTTTCAGAAGCTCGTTGGAAGTTTTTTTTGTATTTGATTACCTCAAGACCCTACATTTTTTATTCTATTACCTTATGTGCAAGATTTCAGAGTGCTCCAAAATAATCACATATGTTGGTTGGAAATATAATTCTCAGATATATCAAAGGCACAACAAATTTTAGAATCAAGTATGACAGTTCTAAAAATATTGACTTGTTTGGGTATCCAGATGCTGATTGGGTAAAAAATGTTAATGATTGAAGTTCCACAGTTGGTGAAGTTTTCTTTTTAGAAAAAAGTTGTGTTAGTTGGCATACAAAGAAACAAAATTTAGTAACTATTAGCATGTATGAAGTTGAGTATGTTTCTTCTATTCAAGCCTATACTCAACTTATGTGGATGAAGACTTAGTTAGAATAATTACTTATTAAAGTAAAGTTACCCTTTCTCTTGGGTTGTGATAATCAAAGTGGCATCAACCTTATAAGAAATATGGTACAACATTCTCATTAAAAACATATTGATATCAAATATCATTTCATCAAATATTATGTGGAGAAGAATGAATTAAAACTGGAGTATGTTCCTACATCGGAACAAGTTGTTGAAATTTTCACAAAACCTTTACCGGAGGAATATTTTAAAAAAATGAGGTTAAACATGGGATTCCAACCTCTTTCTCATCAAGGTTGAGGTATGTGTTTTTGTCCCCTCTCTCATCTAGGATTTGGATAGTGTTTTCAAGGGAGAGAATTATCTCATAAATATATCCATTGATATATGATAAACCTTTTAAGGAAGAATGTATGGTGGGAGAGTTGTGGGTAAGATGTGAATTTAGCATGTAAGTGTGTAAACTATTCTAACAGTTTGTTGGAGTGGTTGTAGTAAAATTTTGTTTGCAGGAAAGTTGAAGAAGTGAAGAAAGATGTGAAAAAAAGCTAAGGAAGTTTCATGAGTCACTACTTTTGGATAATATGGTTTTTCTATCAATGATTCTTGTTTTCTATAATGAGTTAGATCACGTAGGCTTAGAATTGTTGATAAGTAATCCATATCTTAAGGTTACAAAGTTTAGTGATTTATGATCCTTGGTTGACAAACAAATCTAAAGGGGGAGATTTTTGGGACCAAGTTGACAAGAAGTTGTTTTTTAAAGATAGAAAAAGTTTTTAATGAAAGTGTTGTATTTTTTTGTCAAAGAGAAAAGAAATCAACTCACTTTATAAAAGTTGGTGATTGAACTCTTTATCGTAATCAGGTAATCATATGAAGACATATTAAGAAATTACAATGGTTTAAAAAGAATTTTTCTGGGAGAAAAGGCTTATCAGACTCACCTTAAGTCCAAGAAATAAAGTTGTGATCATAATGAGGAAGCTAATAATATTCTACATGGATCACATAAAAATTACGACGATGCTCTGTTGATCTTAGAGTTCTCATAAATCATAAGTTTTCTGAGAAACTTATGATGCAATCTTTATGAAAGAAAGTGGGAGAACAAGTGTTGCCAATCATATTGAGCTTTGGTTAGAAATAAATAAGATTCTATAAAGGATGAGAAGTTATAATAATTCCCAATGTAATTTAGATGATTATAATCTAATATTAAACACTCTTAAAGTCATGAGGAAGTCTTGATATAATAATTTTTTTTAGAAGAATGAATTTGCTGAATTCAAACCTTTTCGGTTTCAGGTTATTGGTGTGAGAACACAAAACACAGAATTGTATGAAGGCTATGAAGTTTTTTTGGAACGTGCGAAGATGAAGATATTTGTTTTTAGTCAGACCAATAATCTACAAGATACAAATCTTCCAAAAATATTTTGGTAAGGAAATAATTTGCTGCTGACACTGGTCCATCGAGCGCAGAGTGCCATTGATAATAGAAATAATCTTGACACTGATCATCAGATGAAACGATGGTTTCAAAAGTTAATCGGAAGCATAATTGTTTTATTGGGAGTTGCTGGGACCAATTAAAAAAAAGAAGATATAGTTGGGACTGATGTGTGGAAGAAAGTCAGAGATCGATCAATAATGTAGTCAACCATTTTCATCAAGATGGATTTTTTTTTCAACTGGGTTAAGAATGAAATAAGAACTCTGATATGTTTTCAATTGGGTCAAGAGTCATTGGATAAGCACTGTCACTAATTATCATAGTGATGCAGAGACCAATCCATCAGATTTAGGCTGATATTGATAACATCATCGAACATAGGATCATCGGTCTGAGGAAAAGAAGAAAAGGAGAAATGTTTTTAAGTATTTACAAAAATGTTTGTCAAAGAGGGTTGAAGTTGATGATAAAGTGTTTCCAATTAAGTGCAAGAATATTTATAATTTGCGAATATTTTTATGGAAAAATAAAAGCGACTAAAGTCTAATGAATAAGAAAAAATGTTATGGAATAATGATTTCAGCATTTTATATCTCACAGTTGGTACAAAGCATCAGAATGAGAAGTTTTTTTTCCAGTTGGTTATGAGAATTGTAATGAGAAGAAATTTATTTTTTATATGTTTAAATTGGTGCAGATAAACTTAATAAAGAATCTACTACTGTACATATAGAGTGACAATTGAAATCAGACTGAAAAATGTTTAGAAAGTCTAATGTGACTTAAAGTTGTGAGAATATTCAAGAAGGTTTGAGAAGAAACAAGAAAAGTTGAGAAGCACTGAATAATTCAAATATGAATCTAAGATTTTAGGAGAAATTGAAGATTTGATAAATTTGGTTAAGCCAAAAAACTTTTAAGAATCCCGCCTAAATCATTTTTGGATCATTTATAAAAGGAGGATAGTAATTTTTACTTTCTGACACTTGTACTATTTATGGGTGAAGAGAGAAGGCCGAGCACTAAATGTTTTTAGAGAGAATAAGTTTCTAGATCAAGAATTCGTGATAAAGTTTCCTAGACAGAAGAAGAATAAGTAATATCATATTCATTTAATTATCATATCAAACTGGATCATCAGATTGGGAAATCAGACTAAGGTTTTTTGGACTGAGATAGAAGCAGTTCAAAATTATTTCAGCAATATTCTAGAAGAATTATATTTCCAGACTGAACAATCAAATTATAGGATCAGACTAGGGAAATTAGACTTAGTATCATTACTAATTCCAGAGAAGTTCTTACCTACTATTGGGTAGGAAATTGAGGAATTTTTTTGAAGATTATATTTTTTAAAGTTGACAAGGTAGTAGAGTAACATGTTTTGAAGCAACTGGTGAAAGTTTCTTTACTTGTTACACAAAATTGTATTACATCATTTCTTGCAACTTGAAGCACATGCACTTTTGTATTGATCATAGTGCTATATAAGTGTAAGGGAATATCCTACTTGTTGTATCCACACAAAGTTATTTTTTTCTAGTGGATTGTATGATATTGGATTGTTTCCAAACCATACCAAGGATGTAGCCACTCTTATTGAGTAGTGAACCTTGTAAATCCTTGTGTTAATGTGGATGTGTGATTTTTTTATTTTCAACAAAGTAATAAATCTTTAACATGAGGCATATATTGTTTCAAATTAAAGGAAACTTAAAAGAAAAAAAGATCACCGATTCACCCCCATCTTAGTGATATTTGGATCCTAACTGGACAATCTCATTAGTAAAGTCTAGGGGTTTAATAGAGATATCAATACGTTTAGTTTTTGTAGAAATAAATTATAAAATTATATTTCATTTTTTAAAATGATCTATAAGAAAATTAAATTTAACATCAATTTTCTTAGTCCTAGAGTGTTGTAAGGGATTTTTGGAAATAAAAATAACAAAATTATTATCATAAAAAATAGGAATCTTATCAAAATCAAAACCAAAATCATAAAGTGTTTGATTAATTCATAATGATTGTCCATAAAAACATACAAAAACTATATATTTATATTCAAAAGTTGAAATAGAAACATAATTTTGATTCTTTGAAGCCTAAGAAATTAAATATTTACTAAGTAAATGACACATACTAGAAGTTCTTTTCCCATCTATCCTACATCCACCAAAATCAGAATCAGATTATCTTGTTAAATAAAAATTAGTTTTAGAAGGATAAAATAATCCAAGATTTTAATATCCTTTAATATATAGAACAATCCTATTAACATATTTAATGTGACTTTCCTTATGGTCACATTGAAATCTATCACACATGAAAACTGAAAACATTAAACAAGGCCTAAAAGTAGTTAAGTATAACAAACTTCTAATCATTTCTCTATAAGTTTTAACATCAATTGATTTTCTAGATTTATCTAAATCTAATTTTTAAGCAGTACTCATGGTATTATTTTCATGTTCATAAAATTCTAAACCAAATATATTAACTAAGTCTTTAACATACTTAGATTGATTTAGAAAAATACAATCATTTCTTTGAAAAATTTGCAGACTAAGGAAGAATCTAAATTCCCCCATCATACTCATATCAAATTCAGAAGTTATTAATTCTACAAATTCATTACAAATAATTTCACATGAAGATCAAAAAATAATGTCATCAATATAAATTTCCATAATCAAAATATCATTACAAATTTTATTAATAAATAAAGTAGGATCAACCTCCCCTTTTTTCATTTTTTTTCAAAATAAAACTAGTTTACCTTTCATAAAAAGATTGAGAAGCTTGTTTTAAACCATATAAATCCTTAGAAATTTTAAAAAAATGATCAAGATAATTTTTATTTTCCAAACTAGAGGGATTTCTAACATATACTTCTTCAGAAATATAACCATTTAGAAAAGTGATTTTGACATCCATTTGAAATAATTTAAATCCATGAAAAGTAGCATAAGATAATAATATTCTAATTGACTATAATCTAGAAACATTTTCAAAAAAATATTTAAAATTAATACCCTCATCTTGAGAATATCCTTGAGAAACTAATCTAGTTTTATTTTTTACTATATTTCTAGATTCATCATGTTTGTTTCTAAATATCCATTTTGTTCTAATAACATGGGAATGATTTGGTGGAATAATTAAAGTCCATATATTATTTATAGTAAACTAATTTAATTCATCTTGTTTAAAAAATATCCAATTATAATAATCTAAAGTTTCATCAATATTTTTAGGAACAAAATCAGAAATTAAAGTATGATAAGAATAGATATTCATAATAGATTTTCTAGTTTGAACATTTAACTCAATATTTCTGATCACATTATCTATAGTATGATCTATATGAGTCATATAAGATCTTTCATGAATAGGTTTATATTGATAAGAAATATTATCCCCCTCAATATGTGTAACTTTATCTTGAGGCTTATCTTATTCTAAATTAAAATCTCTAAATTCATCACCAAGTTGATCAATATCATTATTCCTTTTATTCAAAGATTTTTCATCAAACTCAACATGAATTGATTCTTTAACAACCATGGTTCTTTTATTGTATACTCTATATGCTTTACTATTATCTGAATATCCTAAGAAAATTTATTCATCATATTTTTCATCAAATTTATCAAAGTAATCCTTAGTATTAAAATGAAAACTCTAGATTAAAAGACTCCAAAATAGACAATTTTAGGTTTTCTCCCCTTTCAAAGCTCATAAGGTGTCTTTTTAACAAAGGTATTAGAATAATTATATTAGTAACATAAGAAGATGTGTTCAAATATTTAGCCCAGAAATATTTAGGTAGATTAAACTTATTTAATTTGGTCATACCCATTTCTTAAAGTGTTTTATTTTTCTTTTGTACTACACTATTTTTTATGGTGTTTTAGAGGATGAAAAATTATGAAAATTCTCATTCTCTTAAAAAAACTAGATAAATTCAAGATTTTGGAATTCACCACCAAGATAAATTCTAATTGTTTTAATTAAACTTCCTTTATCATTTTAAACCAATTTACAAAAAAGTGATAATCTTAGATATAGTTCCTGATTTGATTGTAAGAAAATGAACCCATGTGTATCTAATAAAATCATCAAAAATGAAAAAACAAAAACTCTTACCACCCAAACTATCAAGTTTTATAGGACCAAATAAATCCAAATGAATAATATCAAGAGACCTAAAAATTTATACTTATTTAATTTAATTGAAACTACTTCTGTGTTGTTTACCTTTCAAGCATGATCCACATACAAAGGTGCTTCCCACTTTAAGTTCTAGTAACTGTAGAACTGTTTGGTTCTTGGAAAACTTTTTCATCAACAATAAATTATCATGGACCAACCTCCTATGCCACAAAATGTTATTAGATTTTATAACATTCAAACATTTTACATTTTTCTCAGTTAATTCAGTAAAATTAATTGAATAAATATTGTATTTTCTATTTTTATAAAACAAAATAGATTTATCTATAAATTAAATGAATTTATCATTTTGAAACTTAACAAACATTACATCATCACATAGTTGTGAAATTATTATTAAATTACATTTCAATAATTCTACATAAAAATCTTTAGAAATAATAATAGAATCTAAAATTACAACCTTACCAAAACCTTTTACATTTCCTTTAGAATTATCACCAAAAGTAACATTACCCCCATCACATTTATTAAATGACACAAATTTTGATATATCACCAGTCATATGTCTTGATCATCCACTATCCATGTATCAAATATCATTTTTGATGCCTCCAAGTCATATTTCATACAAAAATAGATTTAAGAAAGTTTTGGTACCCATAAAAATTTGGGTCCGATGCGATTAACATATGAATTATTGGGAACCCAAACCGATTTAAAACACTTTTTTATAAGAAATATAGAATATTATTATTTAGAAATGAAAGCATTAGTATGTCCAAGATATTTTTTAAATCTTAAGCAATTATCATTTTTTCATAATGAACTTTCATTTGAAATCTAAAACATGTAGTGGAGGATGTACTTCCATTAGAGTTATTAAAAAACAAATTCTTATACATTTTAGGTGAATTATTATAATAACAAAGACTAGATACATTTTTGTTCATTTTATTGAAAATCACAATTTTATCAAATTTTTCTTAACCTTGAACAAAAGCAGACAGATTGGACTTTAAAATTTCGATTTCATGCTTTATATGTTCATTATATTTGAGAACAAAATAAAAATTCCTTACTTCAAATCCATGAAATTTTGACCTGAAATCAATTTATCTTTAATTTTTCATTTTCATCAAGATCTTTTTTAGATTTTCTTGAGCATATTTCAGATCTGTATGAGTAGAATTTATGTCATCCTAGAAAAATTTATTCAGATTTTAATTTTATTTAAGAACCACTTTATGTTGACTCTTAAGGTTATTATATAAACTAGTGATATTTTCAAATTTATGATCATGTTTATCAACCTATTTAAGTAATTCCTCTGCATAGGTTTTTCAGAATCATATTCAGGAGAAGAATAATAAGTAGAATCACTTACCTAGTTTGATAAATCCATTAATCAAAAATTTTACTCATCCTTTTCTGAACTAGATTCTTCAGTAGTACCCAAATACTTAGTGAAATTCCATCCAACTTCAATTGCTTTCTTTTATTTCTTGTATTGCTTACTATTATTTTCTTCTTCTTTAATCTTGGGAAATTGGGCTTGATGTGACCCGTTTTCCTGTACTCATAAAAAATTACATATTGAGTATCATTGGAAATAAAATCACTTTTCTTCTTCTCCTTGAGATCCTCCTTATGGTAGTATTTCTGAGATCTTCATTATTATCCTTTCTTTCTCTTATATCCTCCCTTTGTGAAATATGATGTATCATTTCTTTCACTACTTTGTAACTCAGAATCAGAAGACTAAGTAGAAACATTTTGACTTAAAATCAATTCCCTTCTTCTTTGGATTATATTATTAAGCAATATTTTTGATCTCTAATTCATATTTTAATAATGACCCAATTATCACATCAAGATTATATTCCTTTAAGTTCTTACTTTCATCTATAAGAGCCTTTTTAGCATGACACTTCTTAAGAAGTGTTATAAGTACTCTTTTAATAAGAACATGATTTTTTATAGTTTCTCCTAAAAAACTCATACCATTTACAATACCAGTAAATCCATGGAACATTTTATTAAAAATTTCTTGTTCACCCATATTAAATTCTTGATATTTAGTTCTTAACATGTCTAACTTAGTTCCAATAATCTTATCTGAACCAATATGTGTTACTTTTTGAATTTTACAAATGTCATGTGCAGTTTTACATGAATATACATAAATATACACAATTATATTTATTAAAAAATATAAAAAATTCATCACCCTATAATTCAAAACATACTTTAACACATCATTCCCAACTAATTATTCTGATTCACCTTTGGGTAGCTTTTATGGTTTTTCTATGATTGTCTAATTATCAATACTAAGTTGTTACAAGAATGCTTCCATCCAAGATTTCTAGTATCTATAATCAGTACCATCAAAATTAGGTGGTCTTTTATGTACCCATACATTATTAGAACTCATTTCTACCATCTTAAATATATCTTTACCCTTCACAGTTAAGTTAGTAAATGGTTAACATAAATAAATATAGATATATCGATCTCAGGGGGTCAATATCTAATACTAATTTTTTATCCCAAGGGAAGCTAACATAATAGTCGGGGGTGAATTTTCATTTTTAAAATGAATTTAAATTTAAGGTTATATTAGAGTTATTAAATTAATACAACTGAAATAAAAATAAAAAGGCACAAGAAATTTTTATAGTGGTTCATATCTAAATTATCCTAGTCTACTCTTCACCCCTCTCACGAACTAAGAGTGATGACCTCTTATACCAACCCTCACTTTTCATACAATAACATTATAACAATTTTGTGGAAAACTTAATAAATTACACAAACATATACCAAAATACCATATTAGTCTAGTTCCTTTGGAAACATGGAAACATAAACACTGGTACATAAGTGATCAACATTATCTCCCACTAGGTTCTTCCTGACTAGAACCCTTATAAACATCATAATTAATACATATCTTCATATACTAGAGAAGGAAAGAATAAAATGGGTGAGATCAGATTCTTAGTAAGAGAAAAAAAGGAGATAAGTAAGTATAAACATGAGCACAAGGGTATGATAATGTGATCATAACATTATAATATTATACCCTACATATCAAAGATCATAAATGTAAATCATGGCATAAAGGTTAGCAGTTCATAATACATGAATCATAAGGGAATCAAGAGAATGATCCGTGAAAGAATAACATAGGAATAAGACATGGAATTATGGAATACACATAAACATGTAATATAATTCCCTATAAGTCAATACGGATTGCTATAACTTATTAGGAAACTTCACAAGGACTGTACCTACTAGAGGGATACATCACCATCCCTATTCGCATTCATTTCCTTATAAGGGACCAGGTTTCCCTATCTTCCCATAGTGTATTGAGTTTCCCCATCTTCCCATAGTGGATTGGGTTTCCCCATCTTCCATCTTCATGGTGATTACACCCATTGGATGAGACATAAAACCATCCCTAGTTGCAGTCCTTTCCTTATAAGGGATTGGGTTTCCCCATCTTCCCATAGTGGATCAAGCCCATTTAATTGATTCCAATAATTATCTCATGAGATATAAATCTTTACCCAATGCATTGGGGGGAGATATAGGTCCCACCCATCACATAATAAAACCATTCATACACGTGCCATAATATAATAAAACTTTTATCAAATCATGACCCATAAAAAGAGATGGGTTTCATAAACACTATATCATAACCCATGAAATAAAATGGTTATCATAAACATATAATCACATCATAACCTATAGAAAATAGATATGTTTGATAATCATTTCATTAAAGCATAACCCGTGAAAATAAGCGGGTTTCAAAAGCATATAACCCGTGGAAGAAAAAAGAGTGCCATAAACATCATGATATTAAGACATAAACCATTAAAAAAAGAATATGGATGGTATTTTGGATCATTTACCCATATAGGAATAAGTAACATCAATAGATGTCATCTTAGATGAAAAATAATCTTGAAATACCTTTTAAAAACATTTCTTGAATAAAATATCCTTTCTTATTTGAAAAATGATTTTTAAAACATAAATATGTTTGAAAACACTTTTTATTGAAAATAAACTTGAAAACTGATAAATAAATCTTTAAAAAGTTTTCAAAACCATTTCTTTGAAAATTATTTAAAAAATTATAAAGAAATATTTAAAATGATTTGAAAACCATTTATTTGAAAACACTTTGAGAAATTATGAAGAAAACTTGAAAATGTTTTGAAAACAATTTATTTTAAAACACTTTGAAAATTTATAAAGGAAGATTGAAAACTATATTTTTTTAAAATAAATTTTCCTTGAAAATGATATTAAAATACAATCTTTGAAAATATTTTTGAAAACATGGTTCTTGAAGTTCATGGCATGTGTCTCAAAGAAGGAAAATTGAGATAAAACTACTTTACTCATTTGGTAACTCTTGAAACATAAACCCCATGAAAGAGAGATCATAAAATGGATATGTAAATACCCATAAAATTAAGTATAAAATAATATAATATATTCATGGGTATTATAATCACACATGCAAAAGAGATGAGTGGTGAATAAGGCGTAAATCTTACATAAATGAAAGTGAGAATAGAAGCCCCCTTACTACATGGTTAACTTTTGAATCACGATCCCTGTGAAATAATAACATCAATTAAAGATTTTAATATCATTAAATAAAGGAAATTAATGATATAAAATGTCATAATATAGTATATACACCACACAAAATAAGTGAGTGGTGAATATGATACGTATCTCACAGAAATAAAAAGTGAAATGAAATTCCCTTACCTTATGTATTTAATATCTTCATATTAATAAAGACATCCTGTATAATAAATATAAGTTTATTATACATATTTTATAGAACTATATTCTTATATCTAATACCTATGGTTTTATTATGACTTTATATTACCCTCTTATTAACAATTCCAAGTTAAGGTTTTTCTTTGGGTAATATCAGCTTTGTTTTTTGTACGCGTCTTAATTTATTATGTTTTTGGTCCTCATAATTGTATCATGATTTATAGAATTTAAAACATGAAATAAATTTCATTTATTCATTATATATTTATTTATAATAATCTATAAAATATATAAATATAAAATATAAGACACCGCTCATGCAGACAGTAGGTCGTAAGTACACATGAATGCTGTTTCTATTTAATTATCATATTGAAAGAAAGTAAGAAAATAACACACACACATATATATATAATAATTACATTATAATTATTATTTCATATATATAATATAAATTTACTTAAACCATCCTTAATACATTCCATGTAGAGTGTGAATGAATCACATCGCTTTAAGGAGGTAGTAGTCCACACCTCCCCAAACAAAATTATTGTAGTTACAAAAAATGGAAAGCATAAAGGTACGTTCTATATAAAAATTAAATAAGTATAAAGAAATTATAAATATAACATATATCATATATAAACTATGTGTCCATCATAATTCACAACCATGAAAGGTGGTAAAGGAAAAACAAACAACATCGTTTCGTGAGGCGGTAGTTTGCCGTACAAAAGAACGGTAAGTTCGTTACCCATTAGATGGAAGTGTGTGTAAGTGTAGGAAGAACCATTATAATAAAAATATCTCAGTATATTTAGGATACTGAGGATATTATGAATTCATTTAATAATAATAATTGAGTTAGTGGAGAAAGAAAATAAAATAAAGGATCTTGAGGAAGGATGTTACCTCTTCTTTGGATAACTCCTTTTGATTTTCACCAAAGGGATTCATTGGTTAGCTTTCTAACCCAAGAGAGGATTCAATGAGGAAGGGAGGGATGTTTGGAAGTGAAATAGGTAGATTTTGGATGAAATTAATTTGATTTATAGGTGTGAATAATGAGGATATGTGGTGTCCTTTTATAGGGGAGGGAGGGGACACACTTGGTATTTTTGAAAACAAGTTAGGTGTACCGATTTTTTTACCTAAAAAAAGTCACAAAAAACAAAAAAAAACTCAATAATAGAAGTTTTATGGAATAAATATGTCCATAAAATTGTTTTTGGACAAGTTTATAGGTCATTTTTCTCTTTAAGTTTAAGGTTTAGTCCTTTATTAAGCTTAATTTTACCTTAATCGCTGTAATTAATTTTCATCACTTTCACTAATATTTTTGGTCAAAAATTAAGTTGATCTCATCAGACTATAAATATTATAATAATAACAATCATGTATTTCTATTTTTCAAAATTCAGTTCACAGAAGTAGAAAAATTATGTTTAATGTTAATCCCACATACATGGCGAGAAGATGGGTTTTGAAAGTGATAATGTTCAAATGTTCATTAAGATTTTATATCTAAATTAAATATTAAAATGATTCCAATGAACTAAATTGGATTAATATATTTTTAATTAATCTATTGTGACTTTTAAACCAATATATAATATAATTTAACTATATAAATAAATCATACGAAAAATTAGTTTTGAATTAAAATTCAGTATTTTTCTCTATTCATCAAAAAATAAAGTTTCTCAAAAAAAGACCAAAAATTCACCCTAAGATAATTTTTACATTATGAATTAAAAAATGAAGTTTATTTTATCAAATTCAATTTCCAAAAGTGTCTAAAATTAATTTTATTATTTTTCACAGAAGGACATAAACAAACATTTCTTTTAAGAAAATAGTATTTTCAAACATATAAAGACTTTAATAAAAATGTATTTATTATTATAAATATATTTTACTTATATAAAACTATTATATATAATATTTAAAAATTAGTTATTACTATTTATATTACTAATTTTAATGACTATGTTATAACTATATTTTTTAAATAATTATAATAATAAAATACTGCTTTGTAGAAACTTGGTGTTGCGTATAACGCAAGCCAAGTCGATGTTTCATGTAACACAAGATTATATTGGTGTAGAAAATACATAAACTTTGAATTAGTGTAGTGTTCAACACACAACATAAAATAAAATTAATTTATTCGAAAAAAAGGTTCACAAAAACTCGGGGTGTTACATTCTACCCCCATTAAAGTGAATTTTCCCCTCAAAATTCATCATTATGATACAATAAAATGAGGATAATTCTGCCTCATCATATCCTCAAGTTCCCACATAGCTTACTATAACTGGTGATTTCTCTACAAAACTTTGACTCGGTGAGTGGTCTTGTTTTGTAGAACTTTCTCTATATGATCCAAAATTTCAGCTGGTTGTTCCTCATAAGAAAGATCCTACTCCAGTGGTATGGCATCTAAGTTCAATATATGTGAAGGTTTAGGTATGTAATTCCTTAGGAGATATCCATGGAACACATCATGGACTTTATAGAGATCTGAAGGAAGTTTTAATTGATAGGCTACCATTCCGATATGATCAATAATCTCAAAGGGGCCGATATACCTAGGGATTAGTTTCCCTTTCTTCCCAAACCCAATAAACTTATTACATGGAGAAATTCATAGAAAAACAATCTTAACAACTTCAAATTCTAGGTCCCGATGATGGTTATCAACATAAATTTTCTACCGACATTGTGCTGCCTTGACATGTTGCTAAATGGATCTAACCTTCCCTACTATTCCTTCAGTTATCTCAGGTCCCAATAGCATTATTTCTCCAACTTAATCCCAAAAATTTGGAGGTATATATTTATTCCCATTGAGGGATTCATAAGGAGACATCTGAATGCTTTATTTAAATCTATTATTGTAAAAATATTCAACTAGAGGAAGGTGTTGATCCCAACCACCATTGAAATCCAACGAATAAGATCTCAACATATCCTCTAGGGTTTTAATTGTTCTTTTAGACTAAACATCCATCTGAGGAAGATAAGCAGTGTTGAAAATCAATTCTATATCAATCACTTACTGAAGGCTTCAACATAACTTTGAGGTAAGCCTCAGATCTCAATCAAATACAATAGAATGTGGTACTCTATGAAACCTTACCACTTTCTTAATGTATATCCTGGAAAGATGATCTAGGGAGAAGTCTTCTATGATAGTGATGAAGTGTTCTGACTTAATAAGGTGATCGAATACCACACATATAACATTAAACCCTTTATAGGTTTTGGGGAGTCCAATGGAAAATACATAGTGATGTTCTCCCATTTCTATTCTAGTATGGGTAATGGATGCAACATCCCCTTATATTTTTGTCTTTCTACCTTTACTTGTAGGCATACCAAGTACTGATATACAAACTCAATGCTATCCCTCTTCATTATATCCCACTAGAAGTATTATTTCAAGTATCTATACATTTTTGTACTTCCAGGATGAATAGAGAATTCAGAACTATGATCTTCCTCCAAAAAATCTTTCAAATCTGGTATAGAAGAAACACATACACGATTCCTAAAACTTATCATTTCATCCTGATCATGGTTAAACTTAGGAACATCATTAACCTTCTTTTTCATCTCTACATCTTCCTTATGTGCCACTTTAATCTTCACTTTTATAGAGGGTTGAACATTCAATTGAGAAAGATAAGATTTTCCCCCTTTATGATTTCCAGACCCATTCTTTACAAATCTAGAAATATTAGATCTTTTGTAATCCTCATCATGGATAAGATAACATGATCCTTTCAATTAAAAGAATTTTCCACCTTGTTCACTTTCTCAAGGTGGTAATGTATTGAGAAATCATAATCCTTTATCAGCTCTAACCATATTCTATGGTGCATGTTCAACTCATTCTATGTGAATATATATTTTATACTTTTATGATCGGTATATATATAAAAATTTTCTCTATAAAGATAATGCCTCCATATATTTAATGTCAAAATTACCACTTCTAACTCTAAATCATGAGTTGGGTAATTTTTTTCATGAATCTTCAACTATCACGAGGCATAAGCAATAACCATGTTATTCTTCATAAGAACACATCCCAATCCCCTCTTGGATGCATCACTATAGATTAAAATCCATTCTATACTATAAAGTAATGTAAGAAAAAGTGTGCTGACTAGACTTATCTTCAGTTCCTTGAAATTTTCCTCACATTCATTCATCTAGAGGAACTTGACACCCTTCTGAGTTAACTTGGTTAGAGGATTATATAGTCATGAGAAATTATCCAAAAATTGTCAATAGTATCCAGCTAATCCAAGAAAACTATGGATCTCGGTTACTGTGGTTGGTCTAGGCCAACATTCAATAGCCTCCATCTTTGATGGATCTACTTTTATGCTATCTCTTGAGATTATGTGACCAAAAAATGAAACATTTTGCAGCCAAAATTTACACTTTGTAAATTTTTCATACATATTATCCTTCCTTAGGGTCTTCAGTACAATTCTCAATTGGTCTTCATGATCTTCGTTTCTCTTTTAATAGATAATAATACCATTTATAAATACTACCAAAATATGATCAAGATAATCTATAAAGACTCTATTCATCACATCCATGAAGATAGTAGGGGAATTACTAAGACCAAAAGGAATCACTATATATTCATAGTGTCTATACCTTGTACAAAATTCTGTCTTGGGTATATCCTCTTTCCCGACCCTCAACTGATGATATCCAAAATGAAGTTCAATCTTGGAAAAGTATTTAGCTTCGCACAGTTGATCAAACAAGTCACCAATACAGGGAAAAGAATACTTTTTCTTGATCATGATCATGTTCAACTCCCGATAATCAATACAGAGTCGCATTGATCCATATTTATTTTTCATGAAGAGAATTAGAGAACCCTAAGGTGACACACTTGGGATAATGAATTCATTATCAAGGTTTTCTTGGAGTTTCTTCTTCAATTCCTGCAACTCCATTTTGGCTATTCTATAGAGAGTTTTTGAAATTGGTGTGGAACAAGATATGGGATCTACCAAGAACTCAACTTCATGTTTTGGTGGAAGGATAGAAAAATATTCCATAAAGACATCCACAAATTCCCGAACAATAGTCATATCATTGATGTCAATTTTTTCCCCAACCATTTGAGATAAACATCCCTTCTGAATAGAAATTAAGACCCATACACTGGATGCAATCTCCATAGGAAGTTCATACTCATCATCACATTTATATACAATCATAGGTTGGTTTGAAATATCAAATATAACTTCTTTTAATCAAAAATTTATGTGGGATTTATGTAGAGAAATCCAATCTATGACTAAGAAGACATTAAATTCAATCAGGGGAATAATGAAAAGATTTTCAGGAAGTACATTCCCACAAACGTCAGCCAGAGAAGAATCATAGACTTGAGATGAAATCATCATACCATTAGGGGATTTTACTAATAATTCCACATATAATTATTTGGGTGGAATCTTAATACCCTTATAAAATTATTTATATAATAAATATTGGGTATATCTAGAATCAAATAAAATATTAGTAATTCTAGAGTGGATGGTGAGTATACCTTTCACCACGTATTTATCACACCCCTCATCAGAAATAGTGATCAAATGAGATTTCCCCTTATCCCTTGTTTTAAGAGGTTGATGAAACTGATCATCATCCCCAACCCTTGGGTTTGGGAACTAGTTATCATAATGCCCATCCTTCTTACACTTGAAGCACTGAAGTGTGGGAGGTTCATTATGTGAAACTTTTCCTCTATTTGCATCATTGACCAACTTCTTCCCATAAGTGTGATAATAAATTGTTCGATGGCCTTCCCTTAAGAACTTAAAACAATTATTAGACCCCATAATACAATTCCATCCATGTTACTTTCCACACTTAGATCATAAAGTAAGGCTCATCTTCTTCTCTTTATGGTTTTTAGATTTTTCTTTGGAATCCATCTTCCTTTTCTTTTTAAAACCATGATATTGATATGTAACTCAAACCTACATCTCAAATTTGATTGAAAAACTCACAATACCTTCATATACACCAAAGTGTCTTATGGACAATGCCTTTCTGAGACTTGGCTTTAAGCTATTGAAGAAACTATCAACTTTACTTTTAGGTTGGATGATAATTCCAAAAACCTATCTCACGAGTCTTGTGAAATTAGCCTCGTATGTAACGACCCAAAGTTTTAAATGGAAATTTCCTTCCTATAATTATGTCATATAATCACATGAAATCACAACACAATGAACTAATATGTTCTATGTGACGTTTAAACATAATTTTTTCACTTATGTGATTTGAATTTCGAAAACCTGACATACATGGTTGCGATCAATAAGTTATTTGGAGTCTAATATGACAAACTTAATTTTTGGTGAATAGTAACACACCCTTATGAATAGTAATGTTACCCTTATGAATAGTGACATACCATAATGAATAGTAACATTACCTATGATAGTATATAAATAATATTCAAGTTGAAGTACGATATACCTATATATGGGAATAAGAAAATAAATGTTTTAAAATTATTGTTTCTCGAGTAAATTGTGTTTTTAATTAAAAATTAAATTAATCATATTTAAAAAATTATTTTTGAAAAATGGATTTCATTTTTGAATTCTACATGCTGAAAAATGGTTAGGGTGAATTTTTTGAAATTTTCTAAAATATTTGAATTTTTGATGAATAGTAAAATACAATAATTTACGATAAATTCAAAATACATGAATTATGATGTCATCAGCTGATGTATGGTCATAATATCGAACTAACATGCAATTATTACTATTCTTGGTCATGGAATCATCACTATTTCTTATCTTATGGAAAAATAATAAACTAATGATTATAATATTATGAAAACCCTCCTCTCCTCCACTATAAATACCACCCCTCCTTACCTCATCTCTTCACTCCTCTAAAGCCTTGTGCCATGCCTATATTCTTCCCAAATATCTCTTAAAGATCATACTCTACGTCCAACATCCCTTGGTCTCCTAAAAAGACCAAATCCCCTCTCCTTAAGAGGCTCTCAAGGAAGATTGAATCAAGAGGTAAATTTCTCTTTTCTTTTATTTCTTTTTATTTTCATGTTCATTTGTTTTATTTTCTATACTTAACTATACTCATCCAAATGTTATGAAAACTCCAGTACCTTAAATTTATTGGAATTTTGTTATTATAAGGGAATAAGTTATTATCATATCTTATTTACCCTTATTTTATTTTAGTAGTAAAGACACCATCTGTGATGTGTTAAATTACCACATTCAAGGACGATGGGTTTTCAATTTCAATTACTGTCTTAAATTATGGCCATGAAACCATTTTTATGGTTGAACCAGAATATAATATTTTTATTATTACCTATATATGGTTCTGGAATAATTTTTTACACATGGTTTTGGTTTATAAAACAAAACGTGTTCTTTGTGGTCAAAAACCACCAATTAACCAAAAAGGTTGTCACTAAAGTTTTATATAATGATTCAACTTTACTCCAAGTAACCAAATTAAATTTTCAGAAATGTAAACTTCTATATGTTAAATAATAAAATATAACTTCAATTCTGGACAACCACCTTCATCATACATGTTTATCCGAACATGAACCGATCATTAAAACCAAGCAAGAAAACAGACCCGAATAATGAAATTAAACCTCATAACCAATCAAAATGGTTAGAAATAAACTTAAAAGGTTATAATAAATATTTTAAATATATAATAGTTTCTTGAATTATTAATTAATTAACCTAATTTTATTATTCATGTCATTAATTTTAAGCAAATATCACCATCAGATTTAAGGTAAGGGATCCTCTCTATTTCACTTTTATTCAAGATTGTTTTCTTTGTTATTACCTTTTATGTGTAATTAATAGCGATGGAGTATCATTACGAACCTCCAACATAATTTCCTTATAATTTTTAAATGATTAGAAATCCCTTTATCTCTCTTTAATCCCTCTTAAGTACACATGATACCATGCCGATATTCTGTAAGGGATTCAACCTAAACCTCCTTTATTCCTTCGGGTTTATTTATATTTATTTTTACCTAAATGAGGTTATCTATTATTATTATGTTCACCCTATAAATGATATTTTAATTTTCCAAACTAATGTAACAAGTTCCATTCATTATTATCTTTTGGGGATATACATGTTTTTGAGGGATTCCCTCCTCAATACTTCCTGATAAGCAAACCTGTTTTGAGGGAAATTCCTGAATTCTTACCCGATTTCAAGTGCACTCTATATTATATTTTAAGCCACCATTTTATTTATAAAATAATTATTTTTATTGTGAAAACCTTCATGGTTGACTTATGATTTTTTATAAAGGATTGTTCCCTTTTTTATTTTAAAGGCTCTATAGCATTTTCCTTTAAACCGCTCAAAAATGTTTTTATGCCAAAGTTTCTTGAATACTTTTCTTACATGTTGTCATGTATACTTTAAATCACTCAAAATGATACATATATATTCTAACTTGTGAATGTACATGTATACTTTAGTTCCCTTCTTTCATGGACACTTTTGTGTTACGCCTATCTGTTATGCTTTGTGTCATGATTATGGTACCCAATTCTTTCCACAGGTAATCCTTATGTTTATGTAAGATTGATTATGTATGATTATTCATGTGGAAAAAATATTCATGAAAAGTTTAGATGGGTGCATACAGATAGTGCTTCAATTAATTGGGTAAAGTTAAGTCTCATGAGATGTTATGTGCGACGGTCTTGGCGGTTATCCTTGGCTTGTGCTACTATGTGAAACAATCTTGGCAGTTATCCTTGACTCATACTAAAGTCATGTTTTATATTGCTACCAAATTATTATGACTCCATGTTTATATGATTACATGTTCATATGTTATGATTCCATATGTTACATTCCTTTTTATATCATCATGTCATGCATTAAAACCTTTGTGCTAAAGCTTTATTCTTATGTTTATTCCCTTACTGGGTTATTTAGCTCATCCCTTTATTCATGTGTTCCCCAGGGTACCCTATGAAGATGTATGATCACAATGGAAGTTAGGGGCTCTTTATGAAGACTGAATAAAGAAATTTTATATTTAGTTCCATGTTTTTAGTTTTATGTACCTAGTCTTCCAAGACACTAGTCTTTATGATCATTGGCTTGTACTTTGAATTATAATTATGCTTAAAATCATGTAATGTTATGTGTAAAAGGCTAGGGTCACTATAGTTGGTATCATAGGATGGTCGGGTTATTTTTGTATATTAGGAATAAAGCACTTTAGTAAGAACCTTAAGGACGGGACAAAGTATAAGAAAACATCCCTAAATTTTGGTAAGTATAGAGAAAGTGGTTTATCAAGAAAATATATCCCTGTCTGGATACAAACAGGTAGAGGCGTCTCTAGCACAGATGTACCTAGGAGTGAAAACTCCGACAAAGTGTTTCAGGCCTAACCTGGGGTATCCTGGTACACAACAACGGGCCTTTATACACTCTTGGTTTGACACTCCCGGGGGATATGCTTTGGTAAATTCATGAGATTATTAAAAACCATTATTAAGGGGGTAAAATCCCATAAGAATAAAAATTAAGAAATAGATCAAGGATAACCTAGATTTAAACCTAAGGAATCACAAGTTAGGATATAATTATCCTTTACAAGTTTATGATTTTATGTTCAAAAGTTTCTTTTTTATGTTAAATAACTAGGTATTAAATCCCTCTAATTGTACATTCTTTTTCTTAGTTAATGGAGGGAAATATAAGAACAAATTCCAAAAACAAATGTGATAAGCAATGTGAATATTTACCTAATGATATACCTGATATGATGAGAATGGGTTCTCAAAGCTTCATGACAGTACTTGCTCAGCTAGATCAAGTTATGAATAATAACTTGAATAATGTGGAACACCATAATCCTACAAGGAAAGAGCAAGTTGCTATAGAATCCTTCATGCAGAAAAGGCCTCCCATGTTTAGCGGATATTCTGATCCCCTCCTCACCGAACTATGGATTAAATCCATTGAAAATATATTCTTTGTCCTCCAGTGCTTATAAGAATACAAAGTTGTATTGACGGTCTATCATTTTGATGGGGGAAGCTGATCAGTGGTGGATATTGATCAAGAATACAAAGTTCCAAGAGGAAATTGATTCCATGGATTGGGAGGAATTCAATAGGATGTTTTTCAATAAATATTTTCCTCAAACCCTCTGTATCAAGATGTAAAGAGAGTTCCTTATACTTAATCAGAAGGAAGATGAGTCCATCATGGCATATGAAGAAAACTTTACAAGTCTTGAAAGGTACGCCTTTGGATTTGTCATGAGCATCGAAAGTAAGGTATATTGCTTCTTTAAAAGACTAAATCTAAGACTACAAAAAGTGTTGGTGATTCGAGACTTCAATAGTTATGAGGAGATTGTCCATTGTGCCCTTAAGGTTGAAATTAAGATTAGAGAATTTCAGTGGTCTCGTGGGCCTAGTGATAAGAAGTGGAAAATAGAGAACAATATGGGTGGTTCAACAAACAAATCCCATGAGGGAAAGAATCCTGAATATCCCACTTGTAAAATTTGTTGGAAGAATCATCCTGGTAACTGTCTAAAGGGAACCAAGTATTTCTTTAAATGTGGAAAGTTGGGATATCTGGATAAAAATTTCTGATGACTTATGAATAATCCTGTTAATGTGGAAGAATAAAGGAAGGTTTAGATCAACACTCAGCCTATAGTGCAGTGTTACAACTGCAAGGATCATGGGCATTATGCAAACAATTTTCCTAAGCCAAGGGTTATTGGAGGAAATAAACAACAACCTCTAAGGAAACATGGAAGAGATTATGCTATCACTACTGCTAAGGTAGATCCAAAAAATGATGTGGTGATAGTTACGCTAGTCATTCATTCAAGAATAATGAATTTACTATTTGATTCTATCATGACCCATCCCCTGGGGCCCGTGCTGTGACTACCCCAAGCCCGCCTTCCATTGGCCAGGGGCTGGCGACTAGTATCGAAAAGGCCTATCCCTAAAATAGGAAGGCATTTCCTTTAAACCTGTACAACACACAATCCAAGAACAAAATAATAAGTAACCAAGAAGTGAAATACTATATTAAAAAGTGTACTAAAAGTAAAGGGGTCGGGATACAAGTCCAACTGAAAAGTACAAGTACAACTGAAAAGGGAAAACAAATCCTAGATCGACCATTGAGGATCCTACCTAAAGGGTAGGTACAATTCATGATTAGTAGTCACTGGAGAACATCACGTCAAATGGTCCACCTTTGAAAACCGCCCAGTCCTGGATCCCTTAGCCTCGATCAACGCTGTCAATCATCTGCACAAGACACAACAAGGTGCAGGCGTAACCCATGTAGGGGTGAGTATATCAACACTCAGTAGGGACCCTGAGACCCCCAAAGGTCTCCCGGAGTTCCAAAAAGAAAAAACCACAAAGCAAGACCTCAATCACAAAGCACAAAGCAGTAGTCATCAACTCTACTTAGGTATATTCCCATACATATATCTAAGTTATCAAAAGATACTCGTCTCATTCATGAGGAAACTTAAGGCTCCAACTTTTAAGCCATTTGAAAAATTAATCCATGAAGGAAGAATAACACAAAGGTAACACCATGAAGGTAATAATACCACAAAGATAACACCATGAAGGTAACACCACAAAGGTAACACCACGAAGGTATGAGTACCACAAAGGTAACACCATAAAGGTAACACCACAAAGGTAAGAGTACCACAAAGGTAACACCATGAAGGTAACAACACGAAGGTAAAAGTACCACAAAGGTAACACCATGAAGGTAAAAGACTCATCTCACACTGGGTATATAACTCAAGTACATAAGTACAGATGATTAGACGTATCACTTGATCATCTTACTATGTTGAGAGGCTCTGATGCAGAACCATACAGGATCAATAGTTACTGACCCACACAAGATAATTAGGCGCTGGACCACATAGGATTGATAGATACTGAACCACAAAAGAACGCTAAGCGCTGAACCACAAAGGATCGATAGATGTTGACCCACACAAGATCTATGTTCTTTCTTCATGTTACAACAAACCACGAGATTCCCACACTAAGTACGCTTGATTCTGGGAGGATCCGCTCCTCAAAACATCGGTCATATTTTATACAGAACAAAGTCCCAAAAAGAAGTAACCTGATGATCTGTCATGTCATAAGGGTTATAACGCTACAGACGATGTGTCTACCAAACGCCCAGTCTATAAGTTATATTCATTTTAGTGCTGAGGGCCCGGTTGGTTTCGGAGTCGATCCAACCCCAACGTACTCCAAATTTCACCAAAAATATCATGGAGTATACCAAAAGGACCATCTTTCTCTAAGGATCCCAGTGTCATAGACTGTTCGTCAAACGGATGCCCGATTCACAAGTTATGGATCTTTTTGCAAAACTGGGCCCAAAAGGGTCTAGGTCAGGTCCAACCCGGCCTGGGCCAACCTGAACCGTTTTGGGCCGGCCCGAACCAGTTTGAACCAACCCAATATGATTCAGAACCAACTCGGTAGGGCTGGGTTGCAGCGGGCTTGGCTCCCTGGGCTGCGAACCTGCCCGACCAGCCTGGGCGGTGTGGCCCGCTGGGCTGGCGCGACCCAACCCACGTAGGGGCGCGGAACGCCCCACAAAGGGAACAACCTACTGGGCTCACATGGCCTGATCCGAGAAGGGGCATGGTCCAATGGAGGCACGGCCCGTTGGGGCTCATGCGGCCCAGCCCATGGAGGGGCGCGACCTGTTGAAGGTGCGGCCCATTGGGGAACATGCGAGCTGGAACGGGGGGAGGGTTACACCCCCCTTTTATTCCCGTATGACTAATATGTTTGGGTAATAGAGCAGCAACACCACGTGGTGCCTCCTGGTCACTATGGGACCCACAGGGGTAGGTCCATTCTCCATCATCGTAGCTTCGTGCCGCGACCATCTCCAGCGGCACGCGACGGCGCGCCGCTCCACCTCCGCCTTCTGTGGCCAGCCCGAGCCAGCTGCCGTCTTCACTCGCCACGACTATGGACATGACCTTCTCCGCCGGCGGTGCATGATGGAGCACCGCCATCCCTTCCACGGCCGGCCGACGCCGTCACCCGCCGGTGCCGGTCTCCGGTGTTGCCATGCGAGTTCCATATCAGCGGTCTTCCGCAGGTCAATGGGTGAGATCTGGTGGCCCATTTTTTCGTTAGTAGTTACCATCGACCTCCTTGGGATGCCATTTTCACTGCTCAACCCTTCATTCTAGGTTCCGTCCAATCCGAATAAAAAGGACCATGAAGAACACATAGATTAACAAAGTAGTGGAGGGTTCATGCCATATTCATTTGGCCCGCATCCTCCGCGTTAGCATCTTAACAAGGGAGAAGGATACATGATTCAATAATATCTTGAAATTAAAACAAGATAAATCCCTACCTCAATATTCATTGAAGAACGTCCGTGCTTGAGGAGGAGTCGGTGTTTGTCGGTTTGTGATTCGGTGGAGCTCGTCACCGCTTGCTGGAACTGGTCCCATCCTTCAAGTGACTGGCATCGCTATACTTTTCCAGAGCTTCGTTGCTTGGTGAAGCCATGCCAATACTCCTCCCCAAGCTCCATATAAATAGGAGAGGGGGAGGGTGAGTAACGCCCATGGAATTAATGAGGTTAAATTAATTAAGGAACCTTCCTAATTCCAACGGTGCTATTACAAAGAATTGAGGAGTCAATCCATTTAATGGATTGACACATCGTTGGTCCCGCCACCATCACTTGTCCATTGGAGGAAAATGAAAAAGAAAAATAAAATAACAAAGTTATTTTATTATTATTTTAAATTTCAAAATCTAAATTTTTCTCCCAAACAACTAAGGTTGTAGTGAAACCTTCCTTAAGAGAATCTCGGTGCTACGGATTCAACGTTTCCCTCAGATTTTTAATCTGAGAACCGGTTCAAAAGACAGAAAATGCCGCCCGCGTGTTTACTGAACATACCTTAAAAAAAGTTCAGAAATTTATTCTGGGCACACCAGGCCTCAGAATCACATGCTGTCAATTTTTGTAGACTCGTAATAATTTTATATAATTAAAAAAAATTATATGAAAAAAAATCCGAGTCTTTACATTCTCTCCACCTTAGGGCTTTTCATCCCTGAAAACCACAACATAGACTAAGGAAACAAATGGGGGTACTGAGCACGAATCTGAGCATCCCACTCCCATGTGCTCTTGTGGAGGTTCCCATGCTACCAGATAATGCGCACCAGAGGGATCGATCATCCATGAAGGAACTACTCCTATCAATCCTTAATCTCTGCTGGAACCCCCGTAAACATCGCCCCATCATCAATTTCTAGCTCTCCATGGTTGATGACATGAGATGGGTCATGCACATATCTTCTCAGCTAGGATATGTGGAAGACGTCGTACACCCTCTCCAACTGTGGTGGTAGTTCCAAGCAGTATGCCACCTCGCTTATCCTCCAAAGTATCAGAAATGGTCTGATAAACCTCGGTGAGAGTTTTCCACCTCATCCAAATCTTTGTAGTCCCTATCGAGGGGAGACTCACAAGAATACGTTGTCTCCCTCCTGGAACTCTAGAGGTCTCCATATCCTATCAGCATTAGACTTCTGTCTCCTATGTGCAGTCATCATCTGCTCCCGGATGATCAACACCTTCTCAGTGGTAGCCCGTACCAACTTTGGACCCATAAGTGCTGACTCCCCTAGGTCTGTCCAGCATAGAGGTGACCTGCATGGTCGACCGTACAAGGCCTAAAATGGTTCCATACCAATGGTTGAGTGATAACTGTTGTTTTATGCGAACTACACCAAGGGAAAGTGATCCTCCCAACTGTGACCAAAATCTAGGATGCAAGCACGAGGCATGTCCTCCAGTGTATATATGGTCCGCTCCATCTGACCATCCATATGAGGATAAAAGGCAGTGCTCAAATTTAGTTGAGTTCTGAATGCCTCAGGTAATCCCTTTCACAAGAGGGAGGTAAAGTGTGCCTCATGATATGATACGTTTGTCGATGGAACCCCGTGAAGTCGCACAATCTCTTGCACGTAGAGGCATCCGAATCCCTCTACTGATCCCTTCTCCCTGATGGGTAGAAAGTGGGCTGAATTTTTGAGTCGGTTAATGATCACCCAGATGGAATCATGTCCCCTAGACGTACGTGATAGACTTGTCACAAAGTCCATAGAGATACCATCCCACTTCCACTTCGGCACCTCTAGTGGCTGCACTAAGCCTGCTGGAACTTGATGCTCGACCTTCACTTGCTGACAAGTGAGGCATCATGAAACAAACTACGCCACTTTATTCTTCATCCCTAGCCACCAATGCTGATGTTGGAGGTCCTAGTACAACTTTTCCACACTAGGATGTAGCGCCATAGGGGACGTATGAAAATCCCTAAACACCTCCTCCCGTAGTGCCACCAGTACCATGGTGTGTCCTCTGAAGAGGATGATGTGCTCCCCACCTTCAGAAAATCTATCAGGTGCCTGTCCTGAGGATATTTGAGCACATCGATCCTCTTAGTCAATGTACCCAAGCTGGGACTCCCAAACTCATTGAAGAAGTGGGGGAGTGACAGTCATAGATTGGAGGTAAGCTGCTCCATATCTATCCACAAAGGATATCTACAACATGGCTAGCTTCTCTGTCACCTCACTCAACAACTGTAGACCAGACCTCCAGCTGAGTGCATCTGATACCACGTTCTCCTTCCTAGAATTATAGACTATCTCAAAGCCATATTCCTATAGAAACTATATCCATCATTGATGTCTTAGGTTCAGGTCCTTCTGTGGGAATATATACCTGAGACTCTTATGATCAGAGTAAACAGTAAATCGTTAACCCATCAAGTAGTGCCACCACATCTTCAGTGCAAAGACCATTATTGCTAACTTCAGGTCATGGGCAACATAGTTTTTCTCATGCTGTCTCAACTTCCGTGAGCCTTAGGTGATCACTTTCCACTCCTGCATCAGGAAACAACCTAGTCTAGTCCTTGATGTGTTGCAGTAGACTACATACCCAACACTATCTTCTGATAGCCTCAATATGGGGGCACTCGTTAGTCTCTGTCTTAGCTTCTGAATGCTCTACTGACACTTCTCCATCCATAGGAAAGGCTCCCCTTCTTCATTAAAGCTGACAGGGGTGCCGCTACCCTGGAGAAGTCAAATACAAATCTCCGGTAGTACCCAGCCAAAGCAGAAGTCCCTATCCCTTTAGAGAGGTAATCCTGGAAACATCTTTTGAAAAGATGTCCCCACACTCTGCCACTACTGTTGGTAATTGAAAACTCAAAACTCCTGCTGCCACAAGGGTAAGGCTGGCCGACTCAAGAGTGATCAGCTGCACCCTCCTGTGCATGAGTTTATCCTATGATTCCTAAGTTTCCTTTTTTTTCCAACAAAGGAAAACCCCATTCCAATGATGTAGATATACTATAACATTTTTACCTAAAATATTCAATATGAGTATGAACTGTGGATGTCCATTCCATCCCCAAAATAATGTCGTAAGGCCTTGATGCTGCCACCAAGAGGTTCCAACCGAAACTCTCACCTCAAGGGTCAGATCACACCATCAACATAAGTGTGATTATTGAGTCTCCTCCCAAAGGTATCTCCATACGTAAGGGTCAAGTCATCGGTTTAACCGGAAACTCTAGGTCTTGAACAAGATTCGTGGTAAGAAGGAATGACTGATACCTATGTCTATTAATACGGAAACAAGTAGTAGAAATAGACCGTACCTCAAATCATTCCTAGAGCCCTTAGGTCACACTTCTTGACCATATGAAGCTACTCCCTTCCCCTTTCCTCCAGCTCCCTGAGCCTGGTGGGGACCATATTGGGGTGGTGGTTGTAACAAGTTGAAATGTATTCCACCTCATGCTGCTCTCCTAGCTCCACTTCCATGTCTGATGCCCTGCAGATTCATCTGTCCCTATCACTTACTCTTCACAAAACATTTTACATGCCCAAGTTTCTAAGACTAGAGTTAGTTTCCTACTTTCCCACTGCGAGCATTCACTGGCTGTATCTTCTCAGCCAAAGAACATTCAACCAAAAAGGTTCTCTCTAGCACCCTAATATAAGTATGAATGCATAGAGGAATAGTGATGGATCAGATTTCCCTAAACACACATCTCTTGGAGGTTCGATCCCTGAATCACTGATCGTACTGTATTCATCGAGTACCTGGGATGATCGGTACGCCTCGATGAATACTCAGCTACTGACATGTCATCTTGCCAAAGCTGTAGAATCTCTAGGGAACACTTACCCCTTATATTTTTATGGCAAGATACCCCATTGTCTGAGGAAGTTTCTCAAGCTTGTCCACAGAAAAGTCACCTCTTCGTAAGATCAGGGTAATCTAAACCCTGTCATCGTCCTGCTGAGCCACGTAGAAGGCTCTCTACCAGGGATGCCATCTGATTGAATGGTGACCTGGCTAGATGGAAACTCATATACCTCCTCAAGCCAATTCTTAGCCACCTGTGAGTCAGGCTCACCTCAGAACCTAAGGGGTATTTGATGCTGAAACATGTGTAAGGCACTAAGCCAACATGTATCCTCTACCGGTACCGCCAGTTGTAACTGCTGACCAACAGGCAGTGATATAGCTAGAACACTACCCGAAGGTACCATATCGGGAAAGATTCCATATACCAAATCCTCATCACCATGCGGACCATCCTCATGGTCACACACTGATAAAGACTAGCAGCTAGGATCACCATTTGATCTGCTGGTGTCCCAACTAGACAGGAAACTCCAGCCACAATCTCCATCCAGTCCTCAGCTTCCTGGGGATCTATCTTGCCTCAAAACCTTAGAGGCCTATGCTGCTGGAACTCATTAAACGTGCTTAGTCGGTGCGCAAAGTCCACTGGTAGCATATGTTTCTGATCCACATAGGATCACTCAGTGTTGATCCACACAGGATTGCTAGAATGCTGATCCACATAGGGTTTCTCAGTGAGCTTTCATCGTGTACTCTCTCGAGAATCCTAGATGGCTGTCTATGCAATGAAATATTGATAAGGAACAGGTGATCCACAATCATTAAGTTATACCTAGTGAGCTGACTCCAAAGAAACCAAGGAAAAATAATTTCCAAAACAAATGCAATCAGTGTTTTCATGCACTGAGTCGGAAATCAGAATTCAGGGTCCTGGTGTATGGATACCTCGGCCGCCGCACCAACACTGGACTCCCTGAACTAAAAACCACACTCAAAACACTTAACACTATTGCTTCATTGAAAATATCAGAGTCCCAGTTCTTCAGTAAAATGGACTCCTCTGATACCACTTTGTCACTACCCGTCCCCCGGGGCCCGTTCCGTGACTACCCCAAGCCCACCTTTTATAGGCCAGGGGCTGGCGACTAGCACTAGAAAGGAATATCCCTAAAATGGGAAGGCATTGACTTTAAACCTATACAACACACAATCCAAGAACACAATAAGAAGAAACCATGAAGTAAACTACTGTAGTAAAAAGTGTACTAAAAGTAAAGGGGCTGGAATACAAGCCCAATTGAAAAGTACAAGTACAACTGAAAAGAGAAAACAACTCTTGGATTGAACACCGAGGATCCTACCTAAAGGGTAGGTACAACTCATGATCAGTAGTCACTACAGCACGTCACATCAAATGGTCCACCTCTGAGCACCGTCCAATCCCAACTCCCTCAGCCTCAATCAATGTTGTCCGTCATCTGTACAAGACACAGCAAGGTGCGGGCGTAACCCATGAAGGGGTGAGTATATCAATACTCATTTGGAACCCCATGACCCCCGAAGGTCTCCCAGAGTTCCATAAAGAAAAAAACACAAAATCAAGACCTGAATCACAAAGCACGAAGTAGTATTCATCAACTCTACTTAGGTATATTCCCATACATATACCTAAGTTATAAAAATATACTCATCTCATTCATGAGGAAACTTAAGGCTCTAAATTTTAAGCCGTTTTCACAACTGATCCATGAAGGAAGAATACCACAAAGGTAACACCACAAAGGTAACACTACAAAGGTGAGAATACCACAAAGATAACACCATTAAGGTAACACCACGAAGGTAACACCACAAAGGTAACACCACGAAGGTAAGAGTACCACAAAGGTAACACCATAAAGGTAACACCATGAAGGTAAAACCACAAAGGTAAAAGTACCACAAAGGTAACACCACAAAGGAAACACCAGAAAGGTAAAATACTTAGCTCACACCAGGTATATAACTCAATTACATAAGTACAGATGATTAGAACGTATCACTAGATCATCTTACTCTATCAAGAGGCTCTGTTGCTAACCCACATAGGATCGATAGATGATGACCCACACAGGATAATTAGGCGCTGGACCACATAGGATCGATAGATACTGAACCACATATGATAGCTAATCATTGACCCACACATGATCGATAGATGATGACCCACACATGATCGATGTTCTTTCTTCACATTACAACCAGCCACGAGATTCCCGCACTAAGCACGCTTGATTCCGGGAGGATCTGCTCCTCAAGACATCAGTTGTATTTCATCTGACACTAACTCCCATGAAGAAGTAACCCTATGACCTATCACTTTATAAGGGTTCCAATGCAATAGATGGCGCGTCAACCGGACGGCCGATCTGTAAGTTATAGTCATTTTAGTGCTGAGGGCCCAGTTGGTTTCAGGGTCGATTTAACCCAGTCATACTACAAATTTCTCCAAAACTCTTGTGGATTATACCAAAAGGACCATATCACTCCAAGGATCCTAGCGCCATAGACGGTTCGTCAAACGGATGCCCGATTCACAAGTTATGGCTCTTTTAGCGAAACTAGGCCAGGTTCGACCCGGCGGGGATGACCCGACCCGGTTTGGGTCAACCCGATCCGATTCGGGTCAGACTCAGCTGGGTTGGGCATAGAAGGCTTGGCTCACTAGGTTAGCGTGGTCCGACCCATGAAGGGGAGTGACCCTGCCCACGAAGGGTGCAACCTGTTGGGCTCACGCGGCCCGACCCATGAAGGGGCGTGACCTGACCCACGGAGGGGTGCAGCCCAGTGGGCTCACGTGGCCCCGCCCGCGAAGGGCACAACCCGCTAGACTCATGCGGCCTGACTCGCGAAGGGGTGCGGCCCGCTGAAGTTGTGGCCCAGCCCGCAGAGGGGCATGGCCTGCTAGAGGCGCAACTTTTTGGGGCTCGCGCTAGCTGGCATGAGGGGAGGGTTACGCTCCCCCCTTTACTTCCGAATGACGGTGCCACGTGGCGACACCTGGTCACCACGGTACCCATAGGGGAAGGTCCCTCCTCCACTGCCATGGCTTCGTGCTGCAAACATCTCCAGCAGTGCACAATGGCGTGCCGCTCCACCTCCACCTTCCGTAGCCGGCCAGAGCCGGCCACCATTTTCACCTACCGCGGCCATGAATACAACCTTCTCTATTGGGAGTGCGCGACGGTGCTCTGCCAGCCCTTCTGCGGCCAGCCATTTTCAGCCGCCGCCATCACCCACCAATGTCGGTCGCCGGTGCTACCATTCCGGTGCCGCGCTGGCGGTCTTCTACGGGTCACCGGGTGAGCTCCAGTGGACCGTTTTTTCCGTTCGTAAGTACCATCGGCCTCCCCAGGACTCCTTTTCACTACTCGACCTTCCATTCTAGGTTTCGTCCAATCTGAATAAAAAGTACTGTGAATAAAGAATAGATTAACAAAGTAGCAGAGGGTCTGGTCCTTGTTCGTTTAGCCCGCTCCCTCCTCGTTAGCGTCTTAACAAGGGGGGAATGATACATGATTCAACAATCTCTTTAAATTAAAACAAGAAAAATCCCTACCTCAAGATTCATTGAAGAACATCCATGCTTGAGGAGGAATCAGTGTTCATTGGTTCGTGATTCGGTGGCACTCATCACTGCTTGCTGGAACCAGTCCCATCCTCCAAATGATTGGTGTCGTGGTACTTTTCTAGAGCTTTGTCGCTTGTTAGAGCTGTTCCAACACTACTCCCCAAGCTCTATATAAATAGGAGAGGGGGAGGGTGAGTAACACCTGTGGAATTAATGGGGTTCAATTAATTAAATAAACTTCCTAATTCCAATGGTGCTGTTACAAATAATTGAGGAGTCAAGCCATTTAATGTCTTGACACGTTGTTGGTCCCGCCACCACCGATTGTCCGTTGGAGGAAAAAGAAAAGTAAAAATAAAATAAAAAAGTTATTTTATTATTCTTTTAAATTTCCAAAATCTAACTTTTTCTCCCGACCTACTGCAGTTGAAATGAAGATTTCCTTAAGTGAATCCCGGTGCTGCAGATTCAACAGTGCCCTTGGATTTTTAATCTAGGCATCGGTTCAAAAGATAGAAAACACTGCCTGTGTGTTTACTGAACGTACCTTAAAAAAAGTTCATAAATTTATTTCAGGCACATCGGGCCTCAGAATCACGTGCCGTCAATTTTTTCAAACTCGTAATAATTCTATATAGTAAAAAAAATTAAATGAAAAAATCCTATTATTTACAGATTCTAGTTCTACGCATTATTTCATATCTTGCGAGTTTAGTAGAACTATTTAAACACCACCTCAAAATTTGGAGGATAAGTTATATATGAGAACACCGAATGGGGAATTTATTGCATCCAAGGTTTATAAATCCTCCCCAGTTAACATTTTTGGACTGAATCTCCTATAAAATCTTGACATACTTCCTTTAGTGTCGTTCAATGCTATATTGGGCATGGATTGACTATCTTTATACAAATCCAACATCAACTGTCAGGAAAGGGAGATCACTACTCACATCCCGAAGCATCCTACGATTCTTTACAAGTGTAAGGAGGAAGATGTATCTCATTTAGAATCATTTTCTCAAGTGTGGATATTAATTCCTTATGAGAAAGCATGTCTAGCTCAAATTATTGAGGCAAAGGAGAGAATCATGCTTGAAGACATTCCCATCATGAGGGATTTCACTGATGTATTCCCTAAAGAGTTGCCTAGTCTTCCTCTTGACCGAGAGGTTGAGTTATCAATTAAAATTATTCCTATACCTCTACCTATATCAAAGAAACCTTATAGAATGACCACCGTAGAGATGGAAGAGTTGAAGAGGAATTTATAGGTGAATCTGGAGAAGGATTTTATACGCCCAAGTGCTTCACCGTGGGGTGCGCCAATCCTCTTAGTCAAGAAGAAGTATGGTTCAATGTGACTCTGCATTGATTATCGTGAGATCAATAAAATCACGATAAAGAAAAAGTATCCCCTGTCTTAGATAGTTGACTTGTTTGATTAGCTTCATGGGGATAATTATTTCTCTAAGGTGGACCTTTGGTCAGAATATCACTAATTAAAGGTGAGGAAGGAAGATATTCCCAACACTACCTTTCAAATGAGGTATGGATACTACGATTTCGTAGTGATTCCTTTCAAACTCACTAATTCTCTAGAAATTTTCATGGATTTAATGAATAGAGTATTTAGATATTACCTCGAAAAATTTGTGGTAGTCTTTATCGATGATATTCTAATATACTACAAGAGGAAGGAGGAGCATGAGGAGCATTTGAATACTGTACTAAAGACTTTGTGAAGGGAGAAGTTGTATGAAAAGTACAATAAATGTGAGTTCTTCATGGATGAAGTATCATTATTGGGGCATGTTATCACCAACAAAGGGATATATGTGGACCCTTTTAAGACAAAGGCAATTGAAGAGTGGCCCATGCCAACATCTGTAACGGATATCCGTAGCTTTTTGGGCATATCCAGGTATTATCGACGATTTGTGAATAAATTTTCAAATTGTCAAACCCAATGACCAAGATGACACAAAAGGGAGTAAAGTTTTTCTGGACTCGGGGATGTGAAGACTATTTCAAGGAGTTGAAAAAGAGGCTTATCACTGCAGCAATACTCACACTCCCAATAAGTAGAGAACTATTTGTGGTGTACAATGATGCTTCAAAGAAGGAATTAGGCTGTGTGCTAATGAAAAGTGATAAAGTGATATCCTATGCCTCAAGGAATCTGAAAATCTATGAGAAAAACTATCCTACACATGATATGAAGTTGGAGACAATGATCTTTTCATTAAAAATCTGGCAGTATTTTATCTATGGGGAGAGGTGTGAGATATATACTAACCACAAGAGTCAAAAATATATATTCACACAAAAAGAGATTAATATGTGCCAGAGAATATGGATAGATCTCATCAAGGATTATGACATCTCAATCCACTACCATCTCGATACGGCAAACAAGGTGGCATATACTCTAAGTAGAAAGGATCCTGCATCTTTATTAATGATGAGAATTGAAAAGGATTCAATCTTATTAGATTTTCTAAGGATGGACATGGTAATAATTAAGGGAGGAATGTCATCAATCCTTTCTCGAATGATTTCTCAAACATCTCTCATGTATAAATCAAAGAATTTTCAAAGAAAAGATGTGAAAATTCAGAAAAGGGTGGAAGTTATAAAAAATGGGAAATCCTACGATTTCAAAATTGACAAGGATGGAGTTGTAATATTTGGGTCATGATTATGTGTACCATATGATCTAGAGATAAATAAAAAGATTTTGAATGATGCACATAGTTCGACCTTCTCTGTTCACCCAGGGAGCACAAAGATGTATCGAGATCTCGAAGAGAACTTTTGGTGGGACAATATGAAGAAGGATATTGCTGAGTATACATAAAAGTGAATTGTTTATTAACAAGTAAAGGCTGAAAGATATAATTCTAAGGGGATGATGCAACCACTAACCATACCAAGAATTTTTGGTGGGACAATATAAAGAAGGATATTGTTGAGTATACATAAAAGTTCCTTGTTTATCAACAAGTGGAGGTTGAAAGATAGAATTCTAAGGGGACAATGCAACCACTACCCATTCCAACATGGAAGTGGGATAAAATTACCATGGAATTTGTCACTGGACTTCCAAGGACATCTAGAGGAAACAATGCTATATAGTTCATTGTGAATCATATTATGAAGACAAATCACTTCATCACAATTTGAGAGGACTTCTCATTGGATCAAATTTCATATATTTACATCAAAGAAGTGGTAAGGATGCATGGAGTACCACTATCTATTATATTTGATCATGATATGAGATTCACCTAATGTTCTGGAAAAGTCTCCAACATGCTCTAAGCACTGAATTGAACTTTAGTACAGCCTATCATCCTCAAACTGATGGCCAATCTGAGTAGACTATTCAGAAACTAGAAGATATGTTGAGAGCACATCCTATTGACTTTAAAGGAGGATGGGACCAAAATATTCCACTGGTTGAATTCTCCTATAAAAATAGTTTCCACTCGAGCATCAGAATGGAACCATACAAATACCTTTATGGGAAAAGGTGTAGAACACTGGCGTGTTGGGATGAAGTCAGTGAGCATAATATTCTAGGACCTAAAATGGTCGAAGAAATGGTAAAGAAGGTGAAAACCATTTAGCATCACATCAAGGCATCCCAAAGTTGATAAAAGAGTTATCCTGACAACTGTCGATGAGACCTTGAGTTCAAAGTTGGAGACATGGTATTTCTACACATATCTCCATAGAAGAAGTTCATGAGGTTTGGGAAGAAAGGGAAGTTAAGTACTAGGTACATCAGCCCCTTTGAGATTATTGATCGTATTGGGGCTGTGACCCATCGACTGGAACTTACACCTACCATGTCCAAAGTACATGATGTATTTTATGTATCCCTCTTAAGGAAGTACATACCAGACCCTTCACATGTACTCTCTTTAGAGGTGGTATAGTTAGAGGACGATCTTTCTTATGAGAAGTAGCCAGTGAAGGTCTTGGATCGTAGATATAAATTTCTACATAACAAGACAAATCACCTGGTCAAGGTGCTATGGATGAACCATAAGTACGAAGAGGAAAAATGGGAACTGGAGGAGGCAATGAAGGAAAAGTACCTACACCTGTTTATGGCTTATAATGTAAAATGAAATTTCAAGGGTGAAATTTCATAAGGGGGGATAATGTAACGACCCAAAGTTTTCAATGGAAATTTCCTTCCTATAATTATGTCATATAAGAACATGAAATCACAACACAATTAACTACTAAGTTCTATGTGACCTTGAAACATACACTACTAGAAATTGGGCCTATACCCACGGTTTTCCACAAAACCGTGGGTATATTTCCCCCCTATTCCCATGGTTTTCTTGAACCATGGGTATAAGATAGTATGGGAACCTATACCCACGGTTTTCCAAAACTATGGGTATAGGTCCCCTATACCCATAGTTTTCGACAAAACCATGGGCATAGGTATTTTTGGAAGACCTATACCCACGGTTTTGCCCAAACCGTGGGCATAGGTTTTTTTGTGAAGACCTATTCCCACGGTTTTTAAAAACCGTGGGTATAGGGGGTATTTTTTTCAAAGACCTATACCCACGATTTTTCAAAACCGTGGGTATAGGTTTCCCACATTATGGCGGGGAAAATGGGAAAAAAATTGTGCGGGACACAATAAATTTTATGTGGGAACAATTCTTTAAATAATATAAATATACGGATGCCAATTTCTATAAATATAAATTCAGTAGCTTGGTTGGTTTAGATCTCCGTTCACTTTTGGGAAGTGCGGTGTTCGAATCTCGGTCATTGCAATTTTCAAATATACCGACATTATTAATATAAGTATAAAATCGTATAACTAAATGATCATAATCTTCGTAGCTTAGTTGGTTTGTCGTTCTACTCATTCCCTCCAGGTCCCATGTTCGAAACCCGCTAGTCCTAGTTTTTTTAGATAACAACATTAGTATTAATATATTACAATAAAATTATTCGTATATACATATAATTTCGTCAGGTCGGTTGGTCCACTATTGGGTTGCAAAGTTGAGTCGCTGCTTGTGGCGCGGGTTTGAAACCTATTACCCTTATCTTTTAAAAAATTTAAATCTCCCACGGTTTGAAAACTATGGGTAAAATTCCTTGCCACGCTGTACATGAGGATATTGGTGTGTGAGACACCTATACCCATGGTTCTACCAAACCGTGGGTATAGGTCAAGACCCCTATCCCGACGTCGTTCCAGCCCACGGTTCCCAAAACAATGGGTATAGCCTATACCCATGGTTTTGGGGGCTATACCCACGGTTTTGAACCATGGGTATAGGTCATTTTTCTAGTAGTGATAAGTTTGTTACTTCTATGATTTGAATTTTAAAAATCTGATATTCATAGTTGCGATCAGTAAGTTATTTTGAGTCTAATATGACCAACTTAATTTTTAGTGAATAATAACATACCCTTATAAATATTAATTTTACCCTTATTAATAGTGACATATCCTAATGAATAGTAATCTTACCTATTATAGTATATAAATAAGATTCAATTGGAAGTACGATATACCTATATCTGGGAATAAGAAAAAAATGTTTTAAAATTGTTGTTTTTCGAGTAAATTGATATTTTAATTAAAAATTAAATTAATCATATATATAAATTTATTTTTGAAAAATGTATTTCATTTTTGGATTCTACACGCCAAAAAATGGTTAGGGTGAAGTTTTGGAATTTTTCTAAAATACTTGAAATTTTGATGAATAGTAAAATAGGATAATTTACGATAAATGCTAAATGCATGAATTATGATGTCATCAGCTGATGTATGGATGATGTAAGACCATAATATAGAACTCACATTCACTTATTACTATTTTTGGTCATGTAATCTTCACTATTTCTTGTCTTATGAAAAAATAATAAACTAATTATTATAATATTACGAAAACCCTTCTCTCCTCCACTATAAATACCACCCCTCCTTACCTCTTCTCTTAACTCCTCTAAATACCGGTTCCTTGCTTATATTCTGCCCAAATATCTCCTTAATCTCATCCCCCACTTCCAACATCCCTTTGTCTCTTCAAAAGACCAAATCCCCTCCCCTTAAGAGGCTCTCAAGGAAGATTGAATCAAGAGGTAAATTCCTCTTTTCTTTTCCTTCTTTTTCTTTTCAAGTTCATTTGTTTTCTTTTTCTACCCTTAACTATTCTCATCAAAATGTTATGAAAATTACATTACCTTAAATTTAATTGATTTTTTTATGATAATGGAATAAGTTATTATCATCTCTCCTTTACCCTTCTTTTATTTTAGTAGTAATGACACCATCTGAGATGTGTTAAATTGCCACATTCAAGGACAATGAGTTTTCAATTTCCATTACCATCTTCAATTATGGTCATGAAACCGTTTTCATGATTGAACCAGACCATAATATATTTATTATTCCCTATCTATGATTCTATAATCCTTTTGTACACATGGTTTTTCTTTATAAAACAAAACGAGTTCTTTGTGGTCAAAAACTGCAAATCAACCAAAAAGGTTATCACTAAAGTTTTATATAATGTTTAAACTTCACTCCAAGTAACCAAATTAAATTTTCATCAATGTAACCTTCTGGATGTTTAATAATAAAATATAAATTCAATTCTATACAACCACCTTCATCATACATGTTTATCCGAACATGAACCGATCATTAAAACCAAGCAAGAAAACAGACTCGAACAATGAAATTGAACCTCATAATCAATAAAAATGGTTATAAATGAACTTAAAAAGGTTATAATAAATATTTTAAATATATAATATGTTCTTTAATTATTAATTAATGAACCTAATTTTATTATTAAGGTCATTAATTTCAGTCAAATATCACCATCATATTTAAGGTAAGGGATCCTCTCTATTTCACTTTTATTCAAGATGGTCCTCTTTGTTATGCCCTTTTATGTGTAATTTATAGTGATGGAGTATCATTAAGCACCTCCCCATACTGTCCTAATGATGTTTAAATTATGATAAATACCTTTTTCTCTCATTAATCCCTCTTAAGTACACATGATACCATGACAATATTTCGTAAGGGATTCAACCTGAACCTCCTTTATTCCTTTGGGTTTATTTATCTTTATTTTTACCTAAATGAGGTTATCTAATATTCTTATTTTAACCCTATAAATTATATTTTAATGTTCCAAACTCTTGTAACAAGTTCCATTCATCTTTATCTTTTGGGGATATACATGTTTTTAAGTGGTTCCCTCCTCAATACTTCCCGATAAGCAAACTTGTTTTAAGGGAACTTCCCAAATTCTTACTCGATTTCAAGTACACTCTATATTCTGTATTAATCCACCATTTTCTTTATAAAATAATACTTTTTATTGTGAAAACCTTCCTGGTTCACTTCTGGTTTTTTATAAAGGATTGTTCCCTTTTTTATTTTAAAGGCTCTATAGTATTTTCCTTAAAACCGCTCAAAAATGTTTTTATGCCAAAATTTCTTGCATTATTTTCTTACATGTTGTCACTTATACTTGAAATAACTCACCATGATACATATATATTATCCCTTGTGAATTTCCATGTATACTTTAGTTCCATTCTTTCATGGACACTTTTGTGTTATGCCCATTTATTATGCTTTGTGTCATGATTATGGTACCCAATTATTTTCATAGGTAATCCTTATGTTTATATAAGATTGATTTTGTATGATTATTTATGTGGAAAAAATATTCATGAAATGTTAAGATGGGTGTGCCCAGATAATGCTCCAATGCATTGGGTAAAGTTAAGTCTCATGAGATCTTGTGTGCGACGGTCTTGGCGGTTAGCCTTGGCTTGTGATACTATATGAAATGATTTTGGTGGTTAGCCTTGACTCATAATAAAGTCATGTTTTATGTTGCTTCCACATTATTATGACTCAATGTTTATACTATTCCATGTTTATATGTTATGATTCCATATGTTACATGCCTTTTTATATCATCATGTCATGCCTTCTAACCCTTATTCTAAAGCTTTATTCTTATGTTTATTACCTTAGTGGGCTATTTAGATCATCCCTTTGTTCATGTGTTCCCTAGGGTACCTTATGAATATTAATTAGAACAATGAAAGTTAGGGGCTCTTTATAAAGACTAAATAAAGAAATGTTATATTTAGTTCCATGTTTTCAGTTTTATGTACCTAGTATTCCAAGACACTAGAATTTATGATACTTGACTTGTAATATAATGTATAATTATGCTTAAAATCATGTAATGTTATGTGTAAAAGTATAGGGTCTCTAAATCGTAGGTACCGACAGATTCATCATCCTTTTGCTTCAACTCAAGGAGCTCATTTTCTATCTTCATATGAAGAACACATGGAAATTAATTATTGAATAATAAGTTCTTAAACTTTTCCCAATCCATGGATTCAATTTCTTATTAACTCCTAATATTCTTGATTAGAGTCCACTAATGGTCTGATTTTCCTTATAACCAACAAATAGTCATAATTAATTTATTATGATCCAAACACTGGAGAATGGAGAATATATTTTTAGTGTTACCAATCCAGTGTTTAAAAACAAGTGGATCAAAAGATCTATTGAAATAAAGTGTGCATTTATTCATGAAGGACTCAATAGAATGTTATTCCTTGATTTTCTCATTTGGAATATCATCATGATTCATAGATTGAGAAATCTATGAGAGTATAAAAATTCAGTTTTTTATTCTAGATCCCATAGAATTCAGATGATCAGAAAAAAAAATCATTGAATTTTCCATCGTAATCACTATTAATATGGTTCCTTCGGGTTCTAGATATCGACTAAAACCAAAAATCATAGTGTAAGATATAGTTTTCATAATGAGAAACTACATAATCATGAAAAACCACTTATAATATGTCTAAATTATAACACCTTCCTTAATACATGACACACTATATTTTCCTAGGTCATTCATAACTAGCTTATTTTTAAATCCTTCATGATGTATTGTGAAGAGTTTGTCAATTACAAAAGTATATCCCCCAGGGGTGTCGAACTAGGTGCATAGTAAGACCTGTTGTTGTGTACTAGGTTATGATTGAGTTAGGCCTAACACACCTTGTCAGAGTTGTTACTCCTAGGTAAATTTTTTCCAGAACAACATCCACTTGTAGTATCCAAAAAAGGGATGTATTTCTAGGAAACCACTCGCTCTATCCTTTACCAAAATTCTAGGAGATTTTACTATACTTCTCCTCATCCCTAGACTTATAATTAGGAATGTACTTAGGGTTATCACTAAGGTTTTCTAATCCTAGTTTTCAAAGGTTAACTAAACATTTCCTATGATACCAACTATAACAACCCTAACTTTTCATACATTACCATTACGACACCTTTTCAAAAAACTTAATACATTACAAAAAAAAACAAAAAAATACTATATTATTCTAGTGCCTTTAGAAATATGGAAACATAAACACTAGTAATTAAGTGAGCTACATTATCTCCCACTTGGTTCTTTATGACTAACACCCTTCTTAGACACATCATAATCAATACATGTCTTCATATCCTGGGGAAGGAAACCTGAAAAGGGGTGACCAAAGATGCTCAGTAAGGGTAAATAATGGATATAATTAAGCATAAACATGAGCATAAGGGAATGAGAACATGATAATAACATTATAAGATCATACCCTACATTTCAAAGATCATAAATGTAAATCATGGAATAAAGGTTAGCAGTTCATAAGACACAAATCATATGGTAATCAAGAGCATGATCCATTAAATCATAACATAGGATTAAGACATTGAATTTTGGAATACACATAAACATGTAATATCATTCCCTATAAGTCAAGATTCATTACTAGAATATATCAGGGAAATTGATGGGGACTACACCTACTGGGTGGGACACACCACCATCCCCATTTGTAGTACTTTACTTATAAGGGATCAGGTTTCCCCATATTCCCATAGTGAATCGGTTTTCCCTAACTTCCCATAATGGATCAAATTTCCCCATCTTCCATCTTCATGGAAACTACACCTACTAGGTAGGACACACTACCATCTCCAACCGTAGTTCTTTCCTTGTAAGGGATCGAGTTTCCTCATCTTCCCATAGTGTATCAAGCTCATCAAATTTATTCCCATCATTATATCATGAGATATAGATATTTACCCAATGCATTAGAGGGAGATATATGTCCCACCCATCACATCATAAAACCATCTATACACGTGCCATAAGATAATAAAACTTTCTTCATATCATGACCCATAAAAAGAGACGAGTTGCAGAAAAATAATATCATAACCCATGAAATGAAATGGGTATCATAAACATATCATCACATCATAACCCATATAAAATATATATGTATCATAATCATTTCATCAAATCATAACCTGTGAAAAGAAGAAGGTTTCAAAAGCATATAACCCATAGAAGAGAAATGAGTGTCATAAACATCATGCTATTAAGATATAATCTATTTAAGAAAGGATATTAATGGTATTATTGAATCATTTCTACATAAAATAATATATAACATCAATATATGTCATCTTATATGGATTTTTTTTAAAATACCATTTTAAAACATTTATTAGGAAAAATATTCTTTCTTCTTTGAAAAATAATCTTTAAAACATAAATCCTTTTATAAACCATTTTCTATGAAAAAAACTTGAAAAATTATAAAGAAATATTGAAAAAGTTTTGAAAAACATTTCTTTGAAAACAATTTTAAAAAAAATAAAGAAATATTGAAAATGTTTTGAAAAACATTTCTTTGAAAACACTTTGAAAACTTATAAATAAATCTTGAAAATGTTTTGAATTTTTTTTCTTTGAAAACACATTGAAAACTTATAAAGGAATCTTGAAAACCATAAAATATTTTTAAAATACCTTTTCCCTTAAAATGATCTTAAAATATAATATTTGAAAACATTTTTGAAAACATGGTTCTTAAAGTTTATGGCATGTGTCTCAAAGAAGGCAAATTGAGACAAAACTGCTTTACCGATTTGGTTGATTTTGAAACATAAACCCTATGAAGGAGAGATCATAAAATAGATATGTAAATACCCATAAAATTAAGGATAAAAATAATATAATATATTCATTGGTAGTATAATCACACACACAAAATAGATGAGTGGTGAATAAGATGTAAATCTCACATAAATGAAAGTGAGAATAAAAATCCCCTTACTACAAGGGTAACTTTTGAATCATGATCCATGTGAAATAATAACATAAAATAAATATTTTAATATAATTAAATAAATTAAATTAATGATATAACATTTTATAATATATTATATACACCACACAAAATAATCGAGTGGTGAATATGGCATGTATCTCACGAAAATAAAAAGTGAGATGAAATTCCCTTACCTTACGTATTGAATCTCTTTATACTCATACAAACTTCCTATATAATAAATATAAGTTTATTATAAATATTTTAAGGAACCATATTCTTATATATAATACCATATATGGTTTTATTATGACTTTACATCACCTGCTTATTAACAATTCCAAGTTAAGGTTTCACTTCTGGTAATATCCGCTTTGTTTTTCGCATGTGTCTTAATTTGTTATGTTTTTATTCCTCATAATTATATCATGATTTCCAAGATGTAAAACATGATATAAATTTCATGTATATTAAGTATACATGTATTTATAATAATCTATAAAATATATAAATATGAAATAAAAGACACCGTTCATGGAGACGGTAGGCTATATGTATGCATGAACTCTGTTTCCGTTTAATTATCGTATTGAAAGAAAAAAAGTAAATGAAATATATATATATATATATATATAATAATTATAGTAGAATTATTATTTCATATATATCATATATGTTTACTGAACCCATACTTAATAAATTCTATGTAGAGTGTGAAAGAATCAGATCGCTTTGAGAATGCGATAGTCCACACTTCCCCAAATGAAATTATCATAGTTACATAAAAATGGAAAGCATAAAGGTATGTTATATATAAAAATTACAGAAGCATAAATACATTATAAATATAATATATATCATATATAAACAGCGTTTCCATCATAATAACCAACCATGAAAGGTGGTAAAGGAAAAACGAATAAAATCATTTTGTGACGTGGTAGTTTGCCATACACAAGGACGGTAAGTTCGTTACCCATTAGATGAAAGTGTGTGTAAGTGTAGGTCGAAACATTATCATAAAAACATATCAGTATATTGAGTATAATGAGGATATTATTTATGCATGTAATAAGAATAATTGAGGTATTTGATAAATAAAAAAAATAAATGAGCTTGAGAAATGATGTTACATCTTCTTTGGGTAACTCCTTTTGGTTTGAACCAAATGGATTCCTTGGTTGGATTTATGTCCAAAGAGATGATTCAAGGAGTAAGGGTTGATTTTTTTGAAGTGAATTTGGCAGATATTTACTTAACTTAAGTGTCTTGATAGGTGTGAATAAGGGGTAGAGGTGGTGGCATTTTATAGGGGAGGGAGGGGACACACTTGACATTTTTGAAAACAAGTTAGGTGTACCCACGTTTTTACCTAAAAAAAGTCATAAAAAAACAATAAAACTAAATAATGTAAGTTTTATGGCCGAAATATGTATATAAAATGGGTTTTTTACAAGTGGATAGGTCATTTTGGCCCTTAAATTTAAGGTTTCGTCCCTTGTTAAGCTTAATTTTACCTTAATCACTGTAATTAATTTTAATCACTTTCACTAATATTTTTGGTAAAAAATTAAGTTGATATTATTAGACTATAAAAAATATACTAATTAAAATAATGTATGTATATTTTTCAAAATTCAGCTCATAGAAGTGGAAAAATTAAGTTTAATGCTAATCCCATAGACGTGGTGAGAAAGCGAGTTTTTAAAGTGAGAATGTTCAAATGTTCATTAAGATTTTATATCTAAATTCAATATAAAAATGATTAAAATGAAATAAATTGGATTAATATATTTATAAATTATATATTTTTTACTTTGAAACCAACATAAAATATAATTTAACTATATAAATAAATTTGACAAAAAAGAAGTTTTGAATTAAAATTCAATATTTTTCACCATTCATCCAAAAATGAAGTTTCTTAGAAAAATCCCAAAAATTCACCATAATATAATTTTAAAATTTTTAATTCAAAAATGATTTCTATTTTATCAAATTTAATTTCCAAATTTTTCTAAAATTAATTTTATTATTTTTCACAGAAGGACATAAAAAGCAATTTTTTAAGAAAATAGTATTTTCAAACATATAGACTTTACTAAAAATGTATGTCTTATTATAAATATGTATTATTTATATAAAAACATTATAAATAATATTTAAAAATTAGTTATTACTATTTATACTACTAATTTTAATGATTATGTTATAACTATCTCATTTAAATAATTATAATAATAAAATGTTGTTTCGTAGAAACTCGGTGTTGCGTGTAACACAATCCATGTCGATGTTTCATGTAACACAATATTATCTTAGTGTAGAGTATAAATAATGTTTGAATTAGTATAGTGTGAAACACACAACATAAAATAAAATTAATTTATTCAAAAAAATGTTTACAAAAACTTGGGGTGTAACACATCCACTAAAATGGAATCCTACACAGAATTTTGCATATATGGAACCAAAAACCAATTAAAAATACCCCCCACTGGAGGCTTAAACCCAAAAATAACCTTTATTTTCTACCTAAAGGCACAACCTAAATAATTTTTACTTTTTCCCACATGGAGGCACACCCCAATGCCTGAATTTTATTTGGGAGTCACAACCCACAATCTTATACTTTAATGGGTGGTATAACCTGATACAAATACACATATAGAAAAGAATAGAAATAAGTAAAACCACAGAACTTAATGAACATTTTAGGGTCAAAGTTTCATGGTAATAAATAACTCTTCAATAATAAAGGATCAAATGATTAAAATTTAGTTGAGAGTAGTTTATGATTTCCAAAGTATGCAACACTTGTATAGTTCAAGAATATCCTCAAACATTTTCCATATTACACTAGTTTTGTAAAATATATATATAGAGTTTATTTATACAAAAAATCTATGAAATTTGAAGACCATTGTATCTCCCTTTTTCCCAAAGAAATATTTACTCATGTAACTTCAACAAACTACTTCAGAGTTGTCTATGCTTATTTACCAGATAATAATCCACTTGTAAATGAAAACTAATATTCCAGTGAGTCTTCCTTGATATTTTTTAAAACAAATTAATACTACATAGTGGAATTAATTATATAAATTAATAAAAATAAATAATAAGCATTAATATCCTTATAATACTCCCTAATAATATTCAAGATTGACCTTTCATATTTCATCTGATTTTAATTTGAATATTTTAAGTTCCAAAATTTCTGCATGAATAAATATACATGATTAATCTTATATAAATCACATTTAATTAATCATAAAATAATTTAAAACATGTACACATGACTTATAAATAATTAATAAGTGATTTTAGAATAAATAAATACAAATAATATTCATATTAAACTTGAAGTAAATTGAAATGTGAAATAATATGAAAAAAAGAGTATAATTCAAGGTTTTAGAACATCTTATAGAAACTTGTAGAACCAAAGAGCCAAATTTAAGTAGACAGATCCATGTAGGAAAATATATTTACATATTTGATTTTCATGTAACCTTTTTTTCACTATATATCCAATTCTATTCATGAAACCAATATATTTACATAGGAAAAATATTCATGTAGATGATTTTACCATGTAGACAAATTTACGTTACTCTTACATGAACCATACCCACTGTATAAATTTTACCCTTATGTGGTTTTACTATTCTTACATAAGTATTAATGATCCCTGATCACCTTTATGTGAGACTTGGGTTACCATTATGTGGGTATTTAAAATGTACCGGTACCCTTATAAAAATATTGAATTACCCTTACGTGAGCCTCAAGTTACCTTTATGTGGGTATTTAAAAAAATGATATCACCCTTACGTAAGGTTCAATTACCTTTACACGAGCTTTATAAATGCATTGGTACCCTACACATGGTTCAGTTATGTTTATAAAACTATATAAGTTACTTTACACAACTATACCTTTACGCAATTATACCTTTACACAATAAGTAAAAAACACATGTTTCCTTTACATAATTAGTAAAATGCACAGGTTACCTTTATTAAACTATGTAAATTCACTAGTTACCCATATTAAACTATGGAAAAAATATTATTTACCCTTAAGTAACTAAGGAAATTCAATAGTTACCCTTATGTAACTATAGAAAAACTCTAGTTAGAATTACATAACTTTGGAAAGGACACTCTACGCTTATGAAACTAATAGAAAGTTATGATTAACTTTATGTAACACATGTAAACTCAGTGTTACCATTACATAAATACATATCACTTATTTTACTTATAAACAACCTATATAAACATAGTATTACCTTTACGCAACACCATAAAAAAACACTCACCCTTACGTAACCTATAAAAACATACAATTAAATTTACATAACACTAAAGAATAATATTTAAAGGTCCTAAAAGACATATTTAACCTATTATCTCTTCATAAAACTTTTAGAACATTAAATTTAAACATACTTTAATTAAAAAAATGAACTAAAGCTAATAAATTAAATATAACTCTTAGTAAAGTTGGGAAAATTATAATTAAACATAATATGATATTTTTAATTAGAAAATAATAATTAAATAAATATGATCCATGGAGCCACTTCATAACCTTAATCACAATTACTGATATACAATCTTGAGATATGAAGGATCCAAACACCCCCCGAGGGTGCTCACTCCTCGAGATCGCCATAGAAGGGAATATCAACAAGAAACCCTAGAGACATTTAAGAATAGAAGAGCTCTTGAGAGCACAAATGGGAGAGTATAGTATGTTTTTCTTTGAAAAAACATTTTCATAAATGTTTCACCATATAAAAATAGGCATGAAAACTACAAGAGTGGGGTGAATTGTATCCAAAAACTCAAGTTACAATTTTTTGAACACCTCAAGAGTAAAATAATTGAAAAAATGAACTTATAATTGACCCAGAAAACATTATAATACAAAATTATAAACATAACATAAATTAAACTATCATAATTTAAAAAACTTATGAAAAAAGTATTTATGCACATTACAAATAAAATAAAACACCTAAAAGTTTAAAAAAAATTCATGGAGTAAGGATTAGAATACTTTAAATCTAAAAGTATATTATTACCAACACTTTCCAATAAAAAAAAGTCTTATCTTTTATCTTATCTTTTATCCCAAGTAGTTGGAGGATCATAAAACTGATCCAAGTATCCTTATTCCAAACATCAGAACATCCCCAACTATAAACCCGCCAGTTGACATCTCTATATTTCTTTCCATAGAATCCTTTGACTTTAAACCTGTCAAAAGGTATCAGTGTCCTAACCTTAGACACTATGTCTTCCACACCCAAAAAACTTGATCTTAAAGGATTGACATGACTCGTTCTTCTTTAATGGAATCCCTCGATCATAACTAATCATTAGTAGCCTGCATCCACACTCAAAATCTCACAATCTCAACAATCATGAGTATATTTGTATTCATTATAGAATCCCTCCACACATGATTTATAAACTCAACAAATAAAATAGGAAAACTTAAATAACTTATAATGATATCCCCATAAATAGATGCCTTAAGTGGAAATTCTCAAAAACAAAAACTACTACAATCAGAAGTGTTCTTAGAAACAAGATGTTTCAAGATTCAAAATAACAATTTTTTTTCATATCCTATAAATCATTAAAAAGATCATAAAAAACATCAAATTAAAGTAATTATATAAACTAGTATCCCCCCCACATTTACACGGGACACAATAGTTACTAACATAAAAAATTGACTATATATTATTATAATAATAATAATATGAAGAAATTAGAAACTAAGTTTTAATTGATATACATTTAATAATTGTAAACATATATATAGATAAAAAATTTAAAGGCACGAATTTATAATAAAAAAGAATTGATTTTGTATTAAAATAAAAAATATTGTTCCCGTATGTAAAAAAATACAATCTTGGAAAGATAATAAAAAATTAAAATTTCATTAACTAATTATTACAAGTCCTCATTTTATTCATAATTAAATTTTAACCAAGTTGATTTACATTTTATTTATAGCTCAAAGTTCCATGTGTAAAATTTATTAAACCTTTACCATATTATAAAAATTTTTTTTCATCAAAATCTTAAATTAAATTTCTCTACAATAATTATATTAATCAGTTTGTTTGAGATAGTCGTTATAGTAGAGAATAGTAGTTTTAAGCTAAATAAATATTAAATAAAATACTTATAAACATGAGTAATTGGATTACAATATGCATTTACATGGAAGCTAATAAAAGTTTAAGAAATGTATAAAATATCAATGATGATTATTTTTTTCACCATATTGATGTAAAGAGCACATATTTTTTAAATGAAAACTACTCTTTGTCCATATAAGAAATCATATTACCATGAAAGATGGAAAAAATGTAATTTTTTTCCATAATAACCAAATAGGTAAACCTATAAGAGGATGGGGAGGGGGTGAATTGTAGTTTATAAATAAACTTACAAATTTTTTTCCACACCCCAAGTTTTCAAAATATTAGAAACATGTAGTTTTGATAACCCAAAAAATTATAAACCCAAAAAATATATCAGATTAGTATTTAATAAACGTAGTGGAAATTAAGTTTTTTGGAATTCTAAGTACTTCTAATAGAATAAAATATGAATTTGAAATAATAAAAACTACTTAATAACGTAGGCACAATGAAATAACAATAAAATATAAAGTACTATTTTAAATATAAAATAACCCTTTAAAGGATATTATATAGAACTATTTTAAACCAAATAATAAGTTCAATCATGTAATGACTTGATCCACTGATCGTGTTGTCAAGCGCGTCAAATTAGATGTTTATTTTTAACTAGAATTTATGCAGTATAACATCAATCCTAGGATGTCTCTCGATGGAGCCTTAGATCATTAATTACAAAATGAGGTTCTATATAGAAACTAAAATGGGAATGGGGTTTTATAAAAATTGAGTTTTTTTTCTTTCAAAATAGAAATTGAAACTATATTTCTACTGAGAGAAACTGGTTGGAGAAATCGTGATCAACCCGGGTAAGTGTCCCTTGATGCTCAATCCATCATCGATCTCAAGGGAAAGGGAAGGATGATTGATTCCTTGATTTTATAAATACTGAAACCAGTAATGGTATGTGAGTTCTTACTAAGTTACCACTTAGGATTTGATCGATCAACGATATTGATTATCGACGACCGCTCAAAATCAACAAACATGAATTGATGTAAAAACAGAACTCAATCAAGGCATCACATCAACAACATGATGAGATGACCAGATTTGTGTCAATTATAAAAATATTACAAAAGAAAATAACTTGAATATTCATGGGTTTAGGATCCTATAATTTATCAACTGACATAATCCATTCGCACACTCATGAAAGGGAAGGGGTGAGAAAAGTGGCAACCACACTCAAATCATCACAAGATCCGAGTTATGCATGGAATCATGAGGATTCTTGTTCCTTTGATTTGTATTTGATCAGACCAGAATAAACAAAAATTAATAAGGTATAAATGAATAACAATTGACAAAAAACCTATAAATTCAATTACCTTATGAAGATTACAAGTGTGGAGCTTGGGATTACAACAAAGGACACCCCCCAAATTGATCACTAAGAGGCTTAGAAGTACATGAGGGAGAAGAGAGATAAAATGGGTGAATAGAGATCTCAAGTTTGACTCACCCATACCCCTATTCATGACACTTTATAGGATTATGGGAGGAGTGATTTTATGGACAATTACATCAAAATTTCCACAAAAAGTTGTCAAGTATCTAAAGGGCTAGGTGACTATTCAAGGAAGAATTTTTACTCCATTTTTATCTGGCTGGTTGACTGACCAAACACATGAAAATGAATTAAAATTATGTGGAGAGTCGTATATTTGAGTTAGATCTCCAATAGAGGTATAATCAAACCAATTGGATCTCTGAGGCCCAAGTTATGGCTCAAATACAGAAGGGTGGTCCAATCTGGCCTGCCCATAATTTCTTCACATTATGAGCCTATTTTGGGCCTTTAAATGGACGAATTGGTCTACACAATATTCTAGGTAAATGTATCCCACATTTTTTTCATTCATAAACCCATTTTTATCCCAATTGTAATCACATATTATCCATAGTATATATAATTTCCCACATTCATGCTTGGGATCTTGCATAGTTTGGCCCATTTTACTTGAATTCTATCACAGGCTCTCAAAATCACCTCCTCCTACAATGTAAACACTGAAACAAGTAAAATTTCCCTATTAAAAAGTGATAAAAATTAATTTATTAAATCAAACATGAAGTAAAATTTATTATTATATTTGGAATATTCATTACAAAACCAGTTTAAAATAGTGGTGTAAGGGTGGAATTGAATAGTGAATCGCTATGCGATCATCCACCAGGGCCTGCCTAGCTAGTGGAAGATTGAGCTTCCACAACCCCAATCCCACCTCCATAGGCTAGGGGCTAGAGACAAGCACCAAGGGGTCATAACTAAAATAGGAGTCATTTTCCTAAAGTACCTTTATGAACATACCCAACCATCTCCATACAGAAGTGTAGAGGTATAATAATAAAATATAGTAACATATAGAGTAAAAACCATACATGTAATAAACTCTTGGGAATAAAAAAGAGTGTGATATTTAAATAAAAAAATTAAAGTAAAAAAAAAACATTCCCACCCATAAAAGATGTCCCAACCTAAAGAAAATTGGAATAAAGTAAAGATGAGAGATCCCGAATCCTGATCTCCACGAACTAAACACCACACATGGTAAAATTCACCCAAGTATCCCTAAGCTTCACCAATGTCACCATCAACCTATCTGTCATATTTATAAGACACGACACATATGAGAAAATCCCATGTAGGGGTGATTATATACTTACCCAGTTTGAAACCTCGAAAACTAAAGAGGTAGAAATAGAGACATGATAGAAGTAGTGATATCAACCCAAAGTAATAGGGAAAAAAAATCTAATGACACACACACACACATGATTATATAAGAAACCTAGAAGAGAGACAAAGGGGATATCCATATCAAAACCCATTATAGGATGATGAGTCTTACTACATCTCCAATGGTCCATCATTGATGCTCAACATCTCATGTTTCTGTCTAAAGAAGTCATGAGGTGGCCCCGCAGCTCACTACTACTCCATAGCCCAAGGGAGCATAATACAAAAAGATAGAGGGCCCACACCCTATCATAACAGGGTGATTTCACTCAGTAGATAGAGGAATTTATCCCATTTAGGGGAGTACCATCTCTATATATGTGTACAGAATATGGGGGATCTGTACCCTGGTGTGACATGGGAGTATCGTCCCCATAGATAGAGGACCCATGCCTTTATAGGGGAGAACCATCTCTATATCTGGAATAATGAGTATATAGGACCCACACCAATGGAGGGGAGTAACATATCTATTAATATAGGAACCACACTCTAGTGTGGTAGAGGAGTACTACCTATACCTTTATAAAGAGTATGGGGGACCCATTCCTTGGTGAGATAGGGGAGTACCATCCACATGGATAGAGGACCGCACCCTGGTATGATAGGGGAGTATCACATCTACCTAGATTAATGAGTATGGTGGACCCACACCCCAGTATGATAGGGGAGTACCATATCCTTGGATAGAGGACCCATGACCTGATACAACAATGGATTACTGTCTCTATATGAACAATAATTAGAGAGGACACACACCTTGGTGTAACATGGGACTTCTGTCTCTATTTAAACAAAGATTATGGAGTACCCATACCCTGGTATGATAGGGGAGTAACATCTCCATGGAAAGAGGACCCATTCCCATGTAGGCGAATATTTCCCCTACCTGTATAAAGAATATAGAGGAACCATACCCTGGTGCAATAGGGAAGTACCTTCTCCATGGATAGAGGACCTACACCCTGGTACAATAGGTGAGAACACCCTACCTAGAATATCTCTGATAATCCCACCCGATCACCTTCATCATCGAACATCGTCTAAAGAATAAACATTCTTGAAACATATCACATAATATCTCAAATCTACTATGAAGGATACCATCATGTTTTACATGAAAAAACACCCAGGACAAGATACTCATGATAAAAAATATGAGTCCAAATGAGGGATTTACGAGAGAAATAAGTTTTAGAGGGAAGTAAACGACATGTATGGGGGTCCACACAATGTGTGAATCTACCTAGTCATCTAGATATGTCTTCTAAGAACATGGATAAGTGAAAATGTCACTATACATGGTGTATACGGGGACCAAATGACGCGCCTCAGTCACCCAGTGCCTGCCCGTGTGCTCCTACTATGCCTAGGTTTTTTAGGCCGTGTTTTGTACCTAGATATGCCTGTGTATTGGAACATACCCATGTACCTAGCCATGTCCATGTATTTGGACATGTCATGTACCTACATGTGTACCTGGTTGTGCATGGGTACCAACACATGCCTGTGTACTCTGAAAGTACATGACATGTCCTCTCGCATGAGGTCTTGGGCATGTGCAACTAGCAAATGACCTAGCCACCTAGGGAGGGTCACATGACATGTTTCCTAGACGCAAAATGTGTGATACATATATTTTTCTCGAAACCCTAGCCGCTGTAGTTGGGTGAATACACGATGTGTGTTCATCCCAGTGCACACTGTGTAGTTAGGATTTTCATATAAAGTTATATATGTCAAAAGGATTCTAGATCCATGTACTTAACTGTGATTTTCACCTATTAACCACCCAAAAATCAGTGGAAATCACCTATGCCAGTTGATTTTGGCCTTTAGATGGTTGGAAATTGGAAACTGACTAAACACATGAAGATTTTCTACGCATTCCACTCTACCTCTCATCGCTCATCATCACTATAGATCCTATATCCATGGATTATCCCCCATGATCCATCTCAATATATACAAAAATCACTAATCCGATCAATTTTGCACACATACACCATGAATATGGGGGGTATTATCATGATTGGACCCACTCGAAAATGTAGAACCATGGCCCCGTATCCCAATGATGAAGAACGTGAAGAACAGGTGGGGAAAAGTTATAAGAAAAAAGTTACATCAAACATTGTCCAAGTGTTCTTTTAAAATGATCATAGATTAGGGATATTCGGCGTAAGAACCATGCCATAATCAAGAGAAAATTGAATAAATAATTTAATTTTATAAACAAGATCATGTGAAGGATCAATTAATTGTAGATCAAAGAATAGAAGATAAGAACATGAAAAATCTTTTAATCAAGGGAGAAAACAACAATTGATGAGACCTACCTTGATTGTGGATCAATTTTTTTTGTGAAGAAAACATTATTCAATTATGGGGATGATCTGCTATGTCCTCTGTCTGTTAATCTACCTCGATCCAATCACTGGTCGTCGTCCGATCTCGATCCTCCAATGAATAATAATGAAACCTCCTATCAATAATCTAAGGACTATGTGGATAACCCTAGATATTTTCCATAATAGGCTATTTAAAAGGGAAAATAGGTTTTGGGTATTAAATGAATTGATTTAATAAATAAATTAATTAATCCACTCAATTTACCTGCCATCAGCTGCCTCATCCAAACATCCAACACTGACCAACTTTAGGTCATTCACAGGGTAAAACCTACACTTCAGATTCAACTATGGTATCAAATGTCTGATTCAAGAATCTATTCAAGATATATTACATTATTTCTGAAAAAATTCACATACGTGATATAAAATATATTTAATATTTTTATAAAATTTATTATGGGATCACAAGACCTTGGAATCTCATTCCATCTCACCACCTGGCTCTGAAAATATTCCTTGATATATTTCAAAGTTTTACATGAAAAAATAGAGTCTCTATATTATATCCTCCTTTAGATATTTTCATCCTTGAAAATAAAAAACTATGAAAAAATGTGGGGATACTAAGCTTGCATGTGGCTCTTCCATTCCGAGGATATATCCTACATATACCATGTTTCCACAACACATGAACCAATGGAATGGTCCATCCTCATAGGATACTCTCCTACCAATCCTCGATCATCATCAGGTACTCCATGAAAGTGGATCCATCCTCGATTTTCAGCTCACCCCAGTCAATAACATGTGTAGGATCATTAATGTATCTCCTCAACTATGAAACATAGAAGACTTCATGAACCCGCTTCAATTGTGGGGGTAAGGTTAGGCGGTAAGAAAACTCATAAACCCTCTATAGGATCTCAAACTACCCAATAAACCTCAAGGATATATTATCTTCTTGGTTGAATATCTATAATCCTCATCGTTGGGAGAATCTTAGGAAAACATGGTCTCCCTTATCAAACTCCAAGGGCCTAAAAAATTGATCAAAATATGATTTTTATCATCTTTGGGCTATCCTCACATGATTGCAGATCACCTGGACCTTCTCCATTATCTCCTGAACCATATCTATACCAAAGAGAGATGCCTCACTGCTCTCAATCCATCATAAGGGTGGCCTGCAATGTCTCCCATAAAAGTCCTATAAAGTTTACATGATTATAGTAGAGTTATATATATTATTACAAGAAAACTATACCAGTGGTAATTGGTCCTCCTAGCTCTAGTCAAAGTCTAACACATAACCCCTCAGCATATCCCCCAATACCTAGATCATTCACTTGGTATGACCATCTCTCTAGGGATGAAAAGACTAATTCATCCTCAAATAGGCCCTAAATTCCTCCTTAAGTACTATCCACAATCATGAAATGAACCATGCATCACAATTAGAGACAATCGCCGAGTTAACTCCATGGAGGCTTACAATCTCCCACATGTACAACTATCCCAAAATCTCCACCAAACACTATCCCTGATAGTAAGGAAGTGCACCAAATTGGTAAGTCGGTCAACTATCACCCAAACGGAATTGTGGAATCTCAATTTCCTTGGAATACCTATCACAAAGTCTATGGATATACAATCCCAATTCCACTCTGGGATATCAAGAGGCTATAACAAACCTACCATAACCCGATGCTCATTCTCCACCTACTAACATGTGAGACACCAAGATATGAACTCAACCATGATTCACCTCATGATATCCCACCAAAACTGCTTCTAAATATCTCTATACATATTCCCTACATTGGTATGTATGATTAAATGATAAGTATGAAACTCCCTCATCCTCTCACAATGCGACTGGAACCACCATCTGTCCCTAGAAAAGGATGACGCAATTTCTTACTTTAGATAATCTATATAGTGAATATCCTGAGGACATATGGTCATGTAGGACCTCACAGTTAATGTATCCTATCTGATCCTCCCTCATACACTGAAGAATAAGAGGATTCAACACCATTGACTAAAGATAATATGCCCCCTCTCTTTTACTAGGGTCAGCTATAAAGAATCTAACAACTCAGATGCCTTCTCTACCAAACAAGAACATGACTTATTACTAAGGGGATCTGTCACCATATTTCCCTTCCCATGAGTATAGACTATCTCAAAGTCATAGTCCTATAGGAACTCCAAAAAATGCCTCTATCTCAGGTTCATTTATCTCTACATGAAGACATTACTGAGACTCTTATAGTATAAGTAAATAACAAAGTGCTCTCCTAGAATATAATGCCTCCATATTCTCAGAGTGAAGACTACTGATGTCAACTCCATGTTGTGAGTCATGTAGTTCTGCTCATGGATTCTCAACTGCCTCAACCCATATGTGATCACTACCTACCTTTAAATTAACATGAGATCAAGACCAACTCTAGAGGCATCACAATATACTACATACTCCACACCCTCCTTCAGTAGTCTCAAAACAAGAGCACTCATCATCCTCAACCTAAAATCCTCAAAGTATCTCTAACACTTCTTTGTCCAGGTAAACAAATTCCCTTTCATCATCAAAGAGTTCAAATGAGGTTAAATCCTAAATAATTCTTCCATAAACCTCCTATAATACCCCACCAAGACAAGAAAACTCTGTACTTTTGACATGCTCATGGGTGGATCCCAAGTAACCACTGCATCTTATCTGGGTCCATAACTAATCCTTTCTCAGAAATGAAATTCCCTAGAAAGTGAACCTCAAGGATCCATATCTGGAACTTTGAGATATTACCATAAATATGGTGCTCCTGAAGAAAATCTATGACCATACCCAAGTTCTATATATGCTCCTCCTATGATGAATAATAGATGAGTATATCATTAATGAAGACAACCACAAATCGGTCCAAGTATGACTAGAATATCTAGTTCATGAGAGCTATAAAGACAATAGGGGGGTTTTTCACACCAAAAGGCATCACCAGGAACTCATAGTGTCCATAGTGACATAGAAATTCTATCTTTAGAATACCAGCCATGCTAACCCTCAACTGGTGGTTTCTAAACCTAATATAGATCTTTGAGAACCATATCACGCCTCAAAACTAATCAAATAGATCATAAATCCTCCAATAAGGGGTACTTTTTCTTTATCATGGACTAGTTAAGATGATGATAATAAACACAAATCTACAAGCTATCATCTTTCTTTTTCACAAACAAACACATGAGCTGTCCAGAGGGACACACCGGGTCTGATAAAACCCTTATATCAAAGGTACTCCAACTATACCCTAAGATCCTGGAGATCTATAGGGGCTATAAGATATGTATCATAAGATATTAGAATGATCCTAAGGTGAAAGTAGATTCAAAATTCCACCTCCATCCTCATATGTAGCCCCATAACATCCTCAGGGAAGACGTACATATAATCCTTCATGACTGAAGGAACCCAAATGCCTGAAGAGACCACTATACCAAGGGATAAACTCTCCAACTGATGGGTTATGGGTTTAAACTTCCTACTTGCAAGACCCACACTCTCCACCATGATATATCTATTTCCCACAAAGGGTAATCTCATCCCATCTATCTGAAGACATTTGAATTGTCTATGGTGATAGTCAATCTAGGCTCGGACTGTGGAAAACTAGTCCATACTTAAGTTGATTCCATAAGGTCTCATTGTGATGAATAAGAGTTCCCATGAGAAAATATACCCCCCAAGATATAGCTCTAACTACTGACAGATAAGTGATAATAAATAATCACTCCCTCTAGAAACCTCAAGCCAAAGCTACTAGGATAAAGTCTCAACCAGGAGATCCATCTCTTACACCAAGAGTAAATAGATGAATAAATGACTTGAACTTGTGTATAATAGTACTGAAGAAAGAGTATAATAAACACATATCATACCTCTAATCATCTTGTGATCTACTGAGTCATAAGGATCTAAATCCTGCAGATGCCTACTTCCTTGAACATCAGTTCCCTGATCTTGACGTGGGACTCCTGGTAGTGGTGGTGGAAGTAGCTCATAACATCATCCACCACCACCAGATACTCTTCTAAGAACTTCACCCACTTCTATACCAGATCTGACTCCCTGGGGCCACCCTGGACATGCATGGAAGAACCTTGATCATGGTTCTGCCTCTTCTATGGTGGTCTATCCATTGTCTACCTATCCTCATCAGCACATCGAGTTGAGAAATCACGCTCCATGTGACCTTTCCCATCACATACATAGCATAAAACATCTACAGGCTAACCTGGTCCTCCACACTGTTTCTGGGATGTAAGATCACGTGCCTAAGTCTGAGCATGGGTATGCCTCCTATACCTCAACACCTATCCTCTACCTGTTGCTATAGATGAATCAACCTTTGGATTCATACTGATGGCTCTAACTACATGGAATCCCTCATATAGGAATATCACCACCACTAGAGACCACTCTAGAACTCCAAAATATGTGGTAATGAAAAGGGGTACCACATCGGCATGGATGTCACTAAGGAGACCCTGATGAAACTTCGATGACTATAAATAACTATCATGAATAATGTCGAGGGAGTACCACATAATATCAATAAACCTCATATAATACTCAGTAACTATCATCCCTCCTTACTAAAACTCTAAAATATCCTAAATCTAAACTGAGCACAAACACGAAGGGTAGTACTCTTCCTGAAACAACTACTACAAGTTAGACCATGAGATTACTGACTCATCAAGCATCTGTGTGACTAGACACCACTAACACCTAGAATATCCATGGAAAATACTGTCTTCCAGTGTAACCATATAATTAGTTGGGGTTTGTAAATTCTGAAAACTTAGATCACCAACTCAAGACAATCCTCCACTGCCTGAGGATCTGGATCACAGTGGAACCTCAGTGGCCTCCGGTTCTAGAACTAATAGTGTTATCTAAGCCTATGCGCATCCTCAACATGATCTATTGGTATAATCTATTGATTGATAAGTAGGGTTTTTTTACCTCATCACATGGAGGAAAGATCTTATAAGATGTACCATGAACTAAGGCCTCATTAGTCATCGAATCATCTTCACAATACTAAATTGGTAATCTGGATGGCTATCTTGGCAGAGGCATATTGAAATTAATAGACATAACATGTTAAGATGAGAATATATATATATATATATATATATATATATATATATATATATATATATATATATATATATATATATATATATGAGATGCTGACTCAGGAATGAAAGTAAATGGACCCAATCCAATATGATGCATTTACCAATATTACCTTCAACTAATGTCTCAATATTCCAATTCGATAAGTAGGTAATCAGAGTCCTAGTGAATAGATACGTCAGCTGTTGCACTAATACTGAGTTCTATGGCCTAAAAAAATTCGAGACACTTTGAAATTATTTCCCTAAATTCTAAAACAAACCTTATAAGGTGAAAAGACTCCAAACACCATCTTGAGGTAGAACCACCTCTGATACCAATATATAATGAACCAAACCACCAGGGCCTACCTTTCTGGAAGAATATCAGGATTTCATAACCCCGAGCCTACCTCCATTGGCTAGGGGCAGGAAAAAATCTCTGAGAAGGCATAAATAAAATGGGATTCCTTAAACTAAAGTACCTATATGCATGCACCCAACCACCTCCATGCAAGAGTGTAGAGGAATAATAATAAAAGAGAGTAACATACAGTGAAAAATCCATGCATATAATAACCTCTAGAGAATACAAAAGAGTGTGAAAATGAAATTCAAAAAGTAAAGGGAAAAATATACACCCACCCAAAAAATATGTCCTAACCTAACAATAATTGGAATAAAGTAAAGATGAGAGATCCCAAATCCTGATCCCCAATCCCCAACTACCATATGCGGTCAAATGCACCCAAGTATCCCTAAGCTCCGCTAATGCCATCTCCAACCTGTCTATCATCTACATAATATATGTCACATGTGGGCAAAGCCAATGTAGGGGTGAGTATATAAATACCAAGTAAAAACCCATGAAAACTGAATAGGGAGTAATAGAGACATGATAAAAGTATTCAGATCAACCCAAATCAAGAGGGAAACAAAACCCAATGGCATAGATATATACATTCTCATATAAGAAACCCATATTAGGGATAAAGGGGATATCTATCTCATAACCCAGACTAGGATGAGGAGTGTGTCTGTAGCTCCAAAGGTCCATCATTGATTCCCAGTATCTCACATGTCTATCCAAAAAAGTCATGAGGAGGGATCTTACCTCACCACTTCTCTAGATATCGACAGAGAATAATCTCTAAAAGATATAGGGCCCACCCTTGGCACACTAGGGTGATTCCACTCAATAGATAGAGGTCCTATTCCCATGTAGGGGAGTACTATCTCTATATCTGTGTATAGAATATAGGGGACCCATGCCCTGATATGATAGGGGATTACCATACCCATAGATAGAGGACCCGCACCCATGTAGGGGAGTACCATCTCTATGTATGGAATAACCAACATGGAGGGCCTGCACCCATGAAGGGGAGTACCATCTTAATGAATAGAGGATCCAAACCCTGGTGTAGTAGGTGAGTACCGACTATTCCTTTATAAAAGTATTGGGGACTTACGCCTTGGTGAGAGAAGGGAGTACCATTCCCATGGATAGAGGACCTGAACCTTGGTATGAGAGGGGAGTACCACCTATTTATGGAATAACAAATACGGAGGACTCGTAACCTAGCATGATAAGGGAGTGCTATCTCCATGGATAGAGGACCCATTCCTTGATGTCACAAAGGAGTACTGTCTACACCTGAACAACAAGTATGGAGGACCCACACCCTAGTACAATAGGGGAGTACCATCTATGTGGATAGAGGACCTACACCCTTGTTGGGGAGTACCACCTCTACCTATATAAAAACCATAGAGGACCCACACCCTAATGCAATAGGGGAGTACCATATCCATGGATAGAGGACCCACACCATGGTACAATAGGGGAGTAACGCCTCTACTTAGAACCTCTCTGATGATCATACCCAATCACTTTCATCATAAAGCATCACCTAAAGATGTGTCATGCTCAGAACATCCCACATCATATCTCAAAAATTCCCTACAAAGGATAACATTTCATTATACATGGAAAAATACTTAGGTGAGGCTACTTGTGAGACAAAATCTGAGTCCAAATGAGGGAGATATGAGAGAAAGAAGTTGTATAGGGAAGTAAACTATGTGTATGGGGGTTCACATGGTGCATGAAATCACCACATAACTTGTTATTGTATTCTATGAACATGGATTAGTTCCCATGTCATTGTAAAAAATGTTTATAGGGACCACACAACATGTCATGACAACCCATGGCCTACCCGTGTGATCCTATCCATGATTGTGTTTGTCAGGACATTTCATGTACCTGGTCATGCCTTGGTATCGACATATGCCTGTGTACCTATCCATGTTTGTGTGTTTGGCCGTGTCGTGTACTTGGTTGTGTACCTGGTCATTACTGGGTACCAAAACATGCTCGTGTACTCCCAGAGTACACAACGTGTCCTCCCACATGGGATCTTTGGCATGTGCAGTTGGAACACGACCTGGATACATAGGGAGTGTCACATAATGTCTGGACCGACCACATGATTTGTGATACTTATCTTTTTCTTAAAACCCTATTCACTGTAGTTTGGTGACTACATGACATGTGCTCATCCCAGTATATGCCTTGTAGTTAGTGTTTTTATATAAAGTTAGATTTATCATGTGACTTCTAGATCCGCATCCTCCACCATGATTTATTCCCATTGACTGCCTAAAATTGGTGGAAATTACATCCATCAGTCGATTCCATCACACTAGTGGCTGAAAATTATAAACCTGCTAAATTCATGATGATATGCTATGCGTTACGCGCTACCTCTCATAGCTCATAACCACTTCAGATCCTAGATCCATGAAGTATAACACATGTTCCATCCTGATCTATCTTCAAATCACTGATCCTATCATTTTTCACACATCTACCATGAATCTGGGGTTCCGATCATGCTCAGAACCACATGAAAATGTAGAACCGTGGCTCTATATCCCAACAACGAATAATGTGAAGAACAAGTGGGGAAAAGGTATGATAAAAAAGGTACATCAATATTTGGAAATTAATTCTTGGACAATGATCATAGATCAGAGATATTCGAGGTGAGAAACAATGCATAATCAAGAACAAATCAAATAAACAATTTAATTTATTAAATGGGATCATGCGAAGGATCAATTAATTATAGATCAAATAATAGTAGATAAAAACATGATAAATATTTTAATAAAGGGTGGAAACCATAATTTAAGAGACCTACCTTGATTATGGATTGATCATTGGTGAAGAATGCATTCAAAAATGATGGGGATGATATGCTATATCCACTGTCTGTCGATCCATCTCGATTCGATCACCAACCATCATCTGATCTTGATCCGTAACGATGAAACTTTCTCTCATAAATCCTAGGGTTATGCGTCCAATCATGGAAATTTTCCATAGTAGTATATTTAAAGTGGAAAATATGTTTTTATTATTAAATGAATGAATTAATTAAATAAATAAATTAATCCACTTAACGTACCCTCTAATGACTTCCTCATCTGAACATCTAGAGCTGACCAAATTTAGGTCATGCTTAGGATAAACCCCACACCCCAATTTCAACCATGGTCTTAAATTTCTTATTTGAAACTCTATTTAGGATATATTCCATTAGTTTTAAAAAACTTTATGTGCATGATATAAAATATATTTAATGTTTTTATAAAATTAATTTAGGGATCATCAAGCCTCAAAATCTCACACCATATTAGTGCTTGAATCTGAAAATATTCCTTAATATATTTCAAAATCTTACAAAAAAATAGAGTCTCTACAAATTATAAAAATGATAAAGGTATTATCAAATACAATATTTCAAAAGGTATCCTTGAATTTAACTTGTTGCAAGGTTTGTATTTAAAAACCCTAGAAGCCCTAGACTTAAACTATAAATAGGTACTACTTATAAAAAATGGAAGATCTTCTTTTTATTCTTTAATGGAAGACCTATATTAGCACGATCAATAGTAGTTCTTTCTTTTATAATAAAAAATCTCAGCTCTATCTTCCAACCATGAAATCCTACACAAATATTGAAATAGAAATTATAATAACTTTAAAATGAAAGACTCAAAAATGAGTTCTTAGAAATCAAATCAAAAATAAACATTATACTGATGAGAATATATCAAAGAAATAATCAATTTCATGACTTTAAGTGATCAACATAATCTCTGTCTCAATCATGTGTGTAATGTTATTCTTGCAATAATCAAAGATATGGTCTTATTTATAGTAAATTCTTCAATGGTCATATTACATGTTCTTTAGTATTTGTTGTAACTACATTATAAGAATATTCACCATTATTTAATGAACTCATCAATGCTTTAGTTATTTTGATGAAGTTAATTTTACACCAGTAAATTTCCCTAAATCCTATCCTCCAAACTTTCATGCTAAGCATCTCTAGAAATATCGCTACCAAAAATTTGATTCTTTATAACAAAAAAACTTAAAAAAAATCAATTTTTTAAAAATATATCATGAGTGTTATGTGATATTAAAAACTAAGGATACAATGAGTTTATGAATCAATAATATCCCTCTTTTTAGAAATCATAAACACTAATGAAAAATCTTAAAACAAATTTTCCTTACAAAAACCCCCTAAGTAGAGATACCCCCTAGCGAAGTAAAGTAATTTTCAATACAACTTCGATTAAATAATTTTTTAAAAGACCCCCATATAAATTTTTTACCACTATGTAAAATTATTATTTAAGTTTTGGATATTTAGTTGTATAAAATTCTTAAATTATCAAATTTTCAAATCCCCCATTTAAATTTTCAAAAAGAAATAGGGAAGGAAAAAATAAAACAAAAATTAAAAATAAAGTTCCCTCTAGAAATAATATTTTGTTAGTTTTAAAGAATACTCTTTTAATATTTAAGAAACTTATGCACCTTTTAATTTCAATGTGAGGTCCAAAAATAAAAATAAATAGATTTATCCCCTTTTGTATCATACATAAAGATAATAATTCGTGTGTTAAAAAATGAGAAAAATATGAGATCAATGGAAAAAATTTCAACCAATAGTAATTATAAAACATACATGAAATTAAAAAGTTTAATTATTAGTGAATAATATTATATGATAAATATAATAAAATTTAATTTTTACAGAACATCTAAAAATAAAAAAATCAAAAAATGGATTTTAATCCTTTTTAAGAAGTTTATTCATCATGTGATACAAGTTATTAATATACTTTTGTTATTTAACCAAAATTTATTCTTGGGCACCAATCTTCATCTCTCAAGCAACTAAATTTTCTTCAAGAGAATTTATCTTTTGGTTATGATTCGAAAAATTTTCTTCTCAAAATTTTTATTTATTACTCAACTCTTCTAATATGAAATTATAGTACTTCATGTCATTAATTGATTTAGAAATACCTTTAACCTTCTTATCAAGATCATTTAAAAAATATTTTATTCCTTCCAATATCTTTCATAAAACTTCAAAACATACAACTTAGAATATTTCTTGTCTATAAAGTTTATGTATTTTTCCTAGTATTTCAAATATTCAAAAATTATCTTACGATTGTAGAATTAAAATCCTTTATGAATATTTTTCTAATCTCCTTTAACTTTAGTAATGATATAAACCACATGTTTTATCCATTTAGTAACTTGAGTGTTGTTAACTTGACATTGTATCATGTTTACTCATGTATTAAGTTTTAGAAAAATGTCTTTAATAGTATCTATTTTCTTTAGTGAGTTATATATGAAGTTAATATTATACTTCCTCCTTTATAATATATAACTTAAAGAAGATTCTAATGAGTTGTTAGGTTTTTCTTTCTAAACATTCACAGGTAAAAAAAATAATCAGTTTTTCAACTTTTTTTAGTGAAATATTAATCAAATTGAGAGACTTTGATTTGTATAAATCAATTAAAATTTGACCATTTGTATATTTTTATCCTTCCTTTTCTAATAACAGTTCCTCTAGATGTTCTAGAACTTGAATTGATTTGATCTTTTGATGACTAATATCTATAGAATGAGATGTAGATCTCAATTCAGAAACATACTTAATTCCCTCAAATTAAACTTTCTTAAAAACTTCTTCCATATCTTTATCAATTTAAATATATTCTATGACCTGGGAAACTTCATTAAGGGGTAATTCCAATTAAGTAACTACTATTGGAAAAAACTTTGGTGAAATGACTTCCATAGTCTTTTCAACTAGTTCTCTAAATTATCAATATGAATAGAAGAGTGATTAAGACTTTCCCTAAACTTCCATAATCACCTAATTCTCTTTTCCTCCAAAGTTCCTCTTCATTTGAATATTAGGATCTTTAACAGCATATCCTCAAATAGTAACATAGGGTATGATAACCCTTTTATAATTTAGAATCCCTTATATTTTTTTGAATACTTCATTTTCTTCTTATCTTTAGTTAGATTTTGATGGGTTTCTTCTCTTAAATCTATATTTTTTTATTTATCCAAGCCGAAATAACAATTTCCAATAGAAATTTTTTATTCTTTCTTATCTCTATAAATTTACTTTAAAGATTCACTATGAGCATCAAATATATTTTGAAATTATTCAATATTATTATTATCTCTCTTATGTAGAGGATGTTTTTATTGAACTTAAACTTCTCTGTGTTTCTTCTTCTTTGGATTTGGAAGCTCAGTAAAATATCCTAATGGGATTTTACATTTCTCTAATGTTATCTTATTTCTCTTTTCTTCACCTTTTTATTTAATATATTTACCAACATCTAGAGAATAATCTTCTGATGGATTATCAATAATTGTATTTATTTTGAATTCATACATTAACCTCATCTAAGAGATTTTTTATCATTAATCATATTTTACTTTACTCTTTCAGGATGATATTAATTCATAAATCCTTTAGATATTAACAACATTAATAAAACTCCATTAATCATTTGAGAAATTAATAATATCTTCAACTTTACCATTACCATGCATATTGATTCAATGTAACTCCAATTTTTTTTGCAAGGTTCAAACTTATCATGCTGACTAAAAAATATAGCAGATATACATCTTGTACTTTCATATTATCCTTGTCTCATTTCCTTGATAGTAGGAAAGATTTTATTAAATAAAATAAAATCCTTAATTCCAGTTACATATGATTTGTCTTATATACTTTCTCCTTAACCAAAAAAATACTCTCTTCAACCCTAATATTTACAAAACATCCATAATTTTTTTGTGAAATAAACTGTAACTCACCTTCCATTGGTAATCCTAGTAGTTTAGTAAACCTATAAAAAGTTAAACTTAGAAGTTTCTAGAAAAGAGTAATCAAAACACATTTTTCATCTTTAGATTCTATAAATCTTTTCATTTTATAGAACTCATGGATGATAGATGAAAAATTCAGATCATAACCTTCCTTATCTATTGTGATATATTTCCATATTTAAAAATTTAATCACACCCTTTAACAAATTTTTTTTCTTCACATACAAGTATTGGTCAATTAACTTTTATTGGATGATTTACCTTCATAAAACTTCTCAAGAAAAAAATAAATTTCTCAATAAAAAATTGACCAGTAATTTATGAATTGAACAACTTTTGACAAAAACTATGAGTTGAATTTGTCTAACCAACTTTGTGTCTACCCCTTTATATAGGTTTTAGAAGTCAACTTACGATGTCCATTGATCATCTAAGATCAGAAAATCTAATAATTTTCCTTCCAAAACACTTGATTAGATAGTTTTTTTAAATGAAATGAAATTTTAATTTTCTAAGGTTTATAATTCAAATTTAAAATCTTCTACTAAAAGAAATTTAAATTAATTTCAAGATCAAAAAACAGTTATTTTAAAAACTTGTAAGTTTAAAAAAAATAAGACTAAATCAACTGAAAGTTTTATTCCAGTAAACCATAATGTTCTTCGTCTTTTAAATATGGATTCAGATAGGTTTATATAAAAATTAAACTCCATGGAAATTAAAATCTTACTACTTAAGAAGTTAACTAAAAACATAAAAAATCTAACCATCCCTAAATAAAAGTAATTAATTAAATATATTACAAAAAACTTAAAAATTATTGAAACTTATTAAAATAAAAACAAATCATAAAAATAAAATAAGTTTGTGGAAAATTAAAAAAAGTTACAAGACACAAAATATAGGTTTTCAGATGATGTTACACGATGACCTTATTTATTAAAAATTAAGTCTTCATAAGATTGAATTTATTAGGTCCATAAAATTATTCAAACATCACCTTTGGAACCCAAAATTTCTTAAGTCTTTGGTGATCGTAAGTAGTTATCTCTATTGAAATAAAATATCATTTTCTTTTAAAAGATTAAACTCTATTTAATGAGTGTTTTTTCCTCCAATGTACTCCTTATTGACACATAGTATAAAAGGGTTCTTGACTAGGAACAAAATATATTAATTGATAAGTATAACTTCTGATGGATTTAATACCAAGTTCGGATATAGATATTTTAGGACTTAACTATTTATAAAACTTCTCAAATGATTTTATTTTGATGGTAAAACTTTTTATTAATTTATTTAGACATTAATTTTTTGATTTCATCTTGAAAGTTTCATCTTTACCATTACTTGATTTAATTTTCTTCTCAAAATTTATAAACTTATGATCATCAGTATTTGGAAAATCTTCCAATTATTTTACAACACTTTTTTTCCCTTCATATTAATATTATCTTTAAAAAATTTAACCTTCAAACATTCCAAATTAAATTTTATACGTTCATTCATACTTTTCACTTTGGAAAGATCTTTTTAAGTATTAGAAAATTCTTCCTTCCTTTGAATTGATTTAGTCTTAAGTTCACTATACTTTTTAATAATCTTGTAAAAGTCAACCTTAACTTTCTCACATTTTTCCTTTACTATCGCCTATATTTTTTCATTACTAGTTACATAGAAATCCATTTATTTAACTATAGGAGCATCAAAATCATATTCAATTTCACTTTAAACACCACTTTTATAATATAATCATTTTGAATCAATGGTAATACTTGTAAGTTCTTATGTTATCATATTTCCCATGAAACATAAAACATTGTGGAACTAGAATAAAAACTCATTATTTTTTTGTTTTCATCACTATCTTCCAATGAACTATCAAAAGTAGTATCACCTTCACTTACACTCATTATTTATTTTTTAATTCTAGACAATCTGGTTTAATATGATTAGGTTTTCTGCATTCATAATAAATAGTTTTATAAGATTATTTCTTATCATAAATTTCATTTCTATCCTTCTGGAGATTCTTTTAGAAACTACTTTTTCCCATGTATTGGTTCATCTTTCTATAAAATTGAGAAAGTTTTCCACCACTTAACTCAACATAGATATAAATTTTAGATGTACTTGGTTTATCATTAAAATCACCAAAATTTAAAGCATTTGTAGATGAAAAATCTACACCATTTTTATTCTTTTTCTTATCAACATATATTTTTAATCTAATCTCATAATACTTTGAGGTTTTGATTAAGACATTAAGAATTAAATTTTTAATGTTATTTATATCATCAATCATGGTTCTATTGAATTCTCATTCCTTTTTAAAATATATATGACTTTTTCAACCAACCGATAATATGATAATTATTTATCACTAAGTGACTGTAAACTATTAACAATTTCATTAACCTATAATGCATTTGTAAAACACTTTATATAGGAATAAACTGAAAATCTTGATAATTATACCTGAGCATAGCTCTCTTAGTTTCAAGAACTTTTGAATTTATGAAATGTGTAACTTTTAATTTCTTCCAAATACCACAAGATGTTCTGAAAGATAAAACTTGAATATATATTCCATTTAATTGATCATAATAATTCATTTGAAACATAAAATATCAACTAAAATTTAGATTTACATTATCTTTAAAATGTATTAATTTCATTATCTAGAATTTTATAAATACCGACAAGAATAATAAAATTTTCAACACTGGTGTTGATCACAAAAGTCTTCTTCTGATATCATCAGTACTCATAATAACTTCAATAAAAAATAGTTGTTGAATTATCATTAAGTTTTTTGATATAATTGACATGTATTCCTTCTATATTAAAAAAAAATCATTTCTCTACATCATGGTTAGGTGTAATGAAATTGAGATATGTAAATATGATAAACTAATGGAAATTAAAAGAAATAAAAAAATACCAAATGTTGGTATCATTCAAAAAATGAACCAATTATCAGAACCTAGTAGATTCAGAATACGATTCGAAATATTTTATTAGATAAATATATAGGTAAAATTATAATGTGGGGGTGGGGGAGGGGTTAATTGTAGTTTATAAACAAACTTAAAATTTTCATCCACACTTTTCATTTTCAAACTACCAGAAATCTGTGTGCCATTACCTCTACCCATGCCTCAATGGGCAGGAAACAAAAAATGGTTGGGGGTTTCCACCCATACACCACTTCAAAAGGATTTGAATATATAGTGGCATGATAATTAGTTTTGTAACAAAGATACACCCATGGTAACCAAAATGTCTACCCTTTTGGTTTCTATCTAGAAAAACATCCGAGGTATGTATTGAAGCATTGGTTAACCACTTCTCTTTAGAAATTAATTTAATAATGATAAGATGAAGTCATGTTCAGTTTAGTTCCTTATTTCTTAAAAATATCCATCCAAAAATAACTCATAAATAGGGGATCATGACCTTAAACAATAGATTTGGGGATACTATGAAGTTGAAAAACCTACTTCACAAAAACCTCAACCATTCCCTTATTAGTGAAAGGGTTCTTCAAGAGAAAAATGGGTATATTTAGAGAGTCTATCCACCACCACTAATATCATATAATATCCATTTGATTTTAGAATCCCCATGATGAAATATTCTAAAATTCATACCCAAACTACCTCTGGAATTTATAAGGGATGAAATAGTATGACAAGATATAAGTGGAATACATACATCATTTATAGGCCTCACACTACTATAAATACTTTAATAATTTTTGTTTTGTGCCTACCTAATACATTTTTTCATCCAAATTTTAATAAGTTATATAATATCTCAAGTGTCCATTATGAGTATAGGTATAGAATTCCTATAATAGTTTCATAATCTAACTGGAAGTAATCAGTATCACAAACCTCCCCTTATACAATACTGTCCCTTGTGTATAAGTAAAAATTTTATGAGGTTTACTACCAGACCACATATATTCTATGATTTTATTGTGGAAAATATCATCTTGTATCCCCACTATCCAATCAAATCCATCTTACCACACCAAAGATAACTTTCCCAATTGAAATTATGACATTTCCTCCTTCCAATATAAAGTTTCTATGGTTGTGTTGTCTCTTCCTGGTTTATATTTCACTTCAAACTGATACCACAATAACTTTGAAATTAAATAATACCGATTCACATTAGTAATTCATTATTATATCAATAATTTCAATCTTCTTTAGTCAAAATACACTATGAATGGTTTGGTCAATATGTATGGTCACCAATGTTGTATGGATAAAACCATATCCATGATCTTGTTCATATAAGAAGAATTAGATAGATTTCATTTATCCAAGGATTTAATGCAGTATGAAATGGGTATGTGATATTTCATGAGCACCACACCTATTCCATTACTAGATTAATCACATTTCACTTCAAACATTTTTGAAACGTCAAGATGTGAGAGAACTAGAAAAACTATAATAGTTTTCAGAATTTCTCAAAGTCTACATGAAATTCCCTAGTTTAGTTGAATCCTTACTTATAAATCAACATAGTGAAGGGTTGAGAAATATTTCTATATCCCTATTTGAATTTTATATAATTTTTTTGATCCTAAGAAAAATTGAAACACCCTTTTCATAAACTAGTTTCATCCAATTTAACACAACCTAGATTTTGGCAGGGTCTATGGAAACCCTTTCATAGGATTTTATGTGGCCTAAATATTCTTCTTTATGTTAAGAAAATAATAATTTCTCCTGATTTTCAAATAAATGGTAGTCTTGAAGAACCTATAACATGACTTATAATTATTATAAATGGGAATTCCAATCCTGACTAAAAGATAGAATATCATAAAAAAATATAAGAAAAAGCTTATAATGTAGAGGCAGAAACAAGTCATTCATAGTGTCTTAGAAAGTTTAAGAACCATTAGTAAAAACAAATAGCATTAAAAAGTATTCATAGTATCCATTATGCATATAAATCTATCTTCTCTACATCCTCTTCCTTCATTCGGATCTAATGATAGTCTGAATTTAGGTTTATCTTAAAAAAATAAGTTTACCCATGCAATTATCTAGTAAATCTTCAAATACTATAATGGAAAACTTATTCATAATTTTTACTTTATTAGTGGATCTGTAATCCATTCATGTACACCATGTGCCATATTTTTTTGAATAATAATAGAATACTAGAGTATACACTTATACTAATTTTAACAGTACCCAATTGAATCATTTCTCAAATTTTACTTTCAACCTCATTCTTCTAATACTATGGGTACTGATAGGGACTTATTGAAATTAGTATATACCCTTGATAAAAATTAATTTTATGGTCACTTTATCATTGTATAGGTAATCCATTAGTCTCACTTAAAACTATTTTCAATTTCAGGAATATTCTCTATAACCTGTATTTTTGTGATTTTTTGAATAGAAGTTCATTACCTCTCAATTACTTCCCTTGAACACTGCTTTCATTGAATAATATTTTCCCTAATTCCATTTAATATTGGGTTTATCCTCCACCAAAATGGTTTTCTAGCCTATGAAAAGAATATATTACCTATTATGATTGGAAAACTCCTTGAATGGTATATTCCTTCCCCCCAACCATTAATTTCATAGTCATGGTTTTCAAATTATTTTTTACCACCCAAAGAGTTAATAGATAGAAAATTCCCAAAATTAAGTCCAATATTCACATATCCAAAACATGCGTATTAATTGAGCAATTATATACTCCCACGTTTAACCTCATTTGTTTTCAAAATCCTTGGGACCTCATCACATGCCCATCACCAATCTTGACACTCCGCTTTATTGTTTCTAGAAAAACCAATCCTAGTAGTGTAATTAGATTAGGAGATATGAAATTGTAGGCATAGAAACTATCTAGTAGGAATAAAATTGGGATACCCACAAACTCAACCTTTTATATTTATTGAATACAATTCTTCTCCACCTTTTCTATGTTAGTATGTTAGCAGGAATAAAATTGGGATACCACAAACTCGACCTTTTAGATTTATTGAATACAATTCTTCTCCACATTGTGTATGGTAGTAGGTTCCCAAGCCTTGATTTTCCAAAACCCAACATTCTTCCTCTTCTTTTGACTTCCCCTATTCCTACACAACTACCTCAGTCATTACTACTTCTCCCTATTCCTATAAAACTCCATCTTTACTCAAGATTATGATTCTTATATTTTAATTTGGGAATTTTGGAATTGGGCTATAAGGAACCCCACAACTAAAAAAACCCCTTATTTCTTCTCTCCTCACACTCTTGAGTAGTTAGGTGTCATACCCCTATCCCTAACTAAGCCCCTTATCTTGGTGCCTCCTATCTAGGTCCCCACACAACATTCTCCACTCATCTATCTTACTGAAATAAGGGTATACTCTATGTTTGTGTACTTGGGTGTAGATATTTCCACCATACTCACCTATCACATCCATTAAAAGAATATATTCTACCTATAAGGATGTAAAGGTCCACACCTTTCCTCTATGTTAGATTTACATGTCGATATAGGTGCTTCTCTTGTAGCTGCATTTACAAATTGTGTTTGAAAACCCAATTTTGAATATCATATCAAAAAATTTGAAGGAAGTATCCTACATAATACTGTTCTATATACCAAGGTAGAAAAGAAACTAAGTATTGAAATTGTTCAACATAATCCCGGATCAATCCTTATTAGTACATAGTGACTAGATCATTGTATGGATTATGAATTTCCACTAAACTAAATTACTCCATAAGATCTTCTTTGAACACTGTTCACGCCAATTTCTACTAATATCTACCTAAAATGTTGAACTAATTAATTTCAACTCATTCCAAGATTATTTTTAATAGGGAAACCTTCATATCCTTAGGTGTTTGGTTAATCTAGAAGAATAATTCAGACCGTGTGATCCACCCCCTTGGATACTTACCATTAAACATTTGGAGTTCCACACATCTCATAACTAAATATTTATCGGTTCGAATATCAAAATGGTTCATGGATTTCTTCTCGATATCACTAGGATCCATCGAATACGATGTAGATAAATCCATTATGAATGACGAGTGCGTCTCTTCTTAAGATGGGATCTTCTATAGGTATTGCACAAGTTCAGTGATGTAATTTTGAAATTCATCTTGTTTTGTCAATTCTTGGTTCCACTTGTATTGATTACGGGTTAGGTTATCCATCATCAACTTCAGTTATAAGAGTGCAAATAAGGGCATGATTTTTCATGATAATTTTTAATTTTTGTGTTCTTGGTGGTGTCTGGGAATAGATGGAAGAGAAAAAAATGTGGCTTGAGTTATAATTTTAGTTGGTGTATGGGTGTTGCAGCATGGTCTATTAGATTGTGACATATTTTGATTTTGGATATGGACTTTATGGTGTTTCCATGTCCTTATGACATAGATTTCTAGGGTGTCTAGTTTTGGTCATTCTGTGATTTTGGTCACCCATACAACATGAAGTCTTAATTGTACTGTGGGGATTAGTGGTCGAATTATAGGTCTCTATTTTCCTAAGGGTTATTGCAACATGATGGATAGGTTGTGTTGTATAAGACAGTGGATTTAATTTCTCAGTTTTTCCAATCTCGGGACTTTTATGGCATGGCGTCTTAGATGCGATGTAGTGTTTCCTTAGGTTTGTAGGATCAATTTTGACCAAGTTTTTTAAAGGGGAAGATATGGGGGTTTTTTTGTGTGATTTCCAAAGGGAATATTTTACTATACCCATTGTGACATGGCTATTAGTTTTTAACCATTGTTTTAGTGAAAACCCTTAGAGCTATGGTGTGGTTAGAGGTGTTACTCCATGGTGTTGTTAAAAATTCATATTATATACATTTGGGGCCCCTATCAAAATTATATTTTTTATCTCTTATCCTTAAAACTCTAGGTGAATTGTGTACCTATTTTAGTGACTTTGATCCCCCTTTTCTAGGATTTAATTCCCCAACTTCTAGAGGATGATTCATGGTGATTTGAGTCTAGCATTATTTTTCTCTGTTGATTCTATTATCTCTCATTATCTCTTTTCCTGATATAGAAGCTTGTTTCCTTCAATTTTCATTGGGTTTCTATTAATTATTGAGGGAATTATATTGTGGGATGTCCATAGGTATCATTAGTTCCTCATGAAATATGTGATTTGGAGATCTATGCTATTCTTCTATTCTTACTTGGTGAATGTTGAAAGCTTTTCATTAATGTGGGGGATTCATGAATTATTCTAATTATATATGAATGTGTGGAATTAACATGCTTTAGATTATTTGGATAAATGTAAGAATCAACAAAATTAAGATAAAAATATAAAAATTAAGGAAGAATGAAATATGGAATGGGATGTAGTGACTGCATGTGGTTTATGCTATGTTGGATGCCTTTGATATTGTATAGATACTGTGAAATTAATTATTTTAAATATTATTATTACTTGTAATGTATTATATGGTTGAAATTGGAAAAAATTGTAAATATAGTATGATAAAGTGAATAATAAAAGACGCATGTTAATTTAATCACCATTATTCATATAAAACTATTGAACATGGAAGTGTTTCTTGAGCATTATTTTTGGGTTTTTTCTATTGTTAACTATTGTATTTAGGTTTATTTTTGATAAAAACTACTCATAATGAATCATTTAATTCAATATGTTAAAGGAAAAGGGTTATTTAATAAAATTAAATTCTTTTTATTATTTGGATCCCATCCTTGTTTGCTATAAGTTTACATTCTTGGGTGTTATGGCTATGGTTTTAACTTGAGTTTTATATATTGAAAATATAATTGTTGTAATGCATGCAATTTAGCTTGTTTGAACCCTTTTTTTGAATCATTGTGAACATGGTATGATTGGGATAATATGTTACGGATGGATGAAACAATTTTCGAGTCATTCATTATTGTTTCCTATTTGTTGAGATGTGGTTGATGTTGGGATATATAGTACATGTTGAGAGATGAGATTTACTATTTGGTAGATTATTGTGTTAGGTTGTTGATTAGTTAGTTGGTATAAGTTTAGAGTTATGATTTCTTGTTTTTATTATTATTCTTTAATTTTTTGGTTGGTTTTCTTAATGGTCAATTTTTGTGGTTTACAACTTCTTGATACAGTTGGCGTATACACTATAAGTGCATGTTCCTTGTAGTATCTTCAGGTGAGTCCTATAATACATAGTTTATGGAATAATAAATTGCTTATAAATTAGTTCATGTGATTGGGTTTTGATTATAGTGGTAATCAAATATTAATTAAGAACCATGGGATGGTTGGATAAATTATTTAAGAGCATGAGATGGAAATATGAAAATTGAAATATGATTTATGAAAGAATTGGATTGTGATAGAATGGAATGATTAAACCAGTATTTTTAATTGTGTTAATGAATTATGGATAATATATAGTTCTAAATTAAAGTGACTAATGATGTTGAATCATGATTCTTTTATACTTATATTAAATATAGTTTCTTAGACCTTAGCGGTGGCAGTTGAATGTCATATAGGATGATAACTTTAGTTGAGTCTATAGTTAGGTAGTTTCCCCTAGTTTGGTTATGTGTAATACTATTAATTATATTTTTTGATTTCATATGCTCCACCAATTGATTCAGGAGGGAAAAAAATGCTTAAATATTCTGGGTTTTGGGTGTTTTACCCAACATTAGAATTGGTGGGGGAACATATGGTAGATTAATTCCACTTATCTTCTCTCCATTTAGACAAAACATGATTTATAGTCATATCTAGGCTATAGTGGCTAAAATTATAGGGTATGTGTCTACATGGGATGTGATGGATCTCAATTTTTATCATACATGCTTGTGTGGGATATAGAAACTTGATGTTATGACACATAAATATATTATAACCGTAGTGATTATGGTCAGTATAGGTGTACTTGCATGGGATATAATGGATTGAGGCATAATAAATGATACATGAGTTGTAATAGCTTTCACACTAATTTCTTGGTTATGAGATGTGAATGGGATATGTGTTCATGAGGTGTAGGATGAGATGATTATATGGCTATGATATGGTTGCTTGAGGGTGGGGGGTGACTTATAGAAGGGATGGTATCATATGAAATTTGGCGTTGGGGAATGAGATTAAAAAAATGTGGAATTAGATGTGAGGTACCTTATTATTCATGTGATTTTGATATATAATACATTACTTATATTCATTACTTTATGAGAAAGACTTGGTGATGATAGTATATAGTTTTACCTACTTTGGTAATAAATTGTTTTTCTCTATTTATTCATTGAGATTTAGTATGATTATTTCACATTTTCATGAGAGGTTTCAGGGATAATCCTATTGCATATACCTATATGTACACCCCACATATACATAAACTATTTTTAGGTCTATAGTAGCTAGTTGACGATTGATATGAGCATTATTGAGTTGTTTAGGAGATATTGGAGTCTGTGGTAGTTTCCTAGGATTTTTTTTGGTATTTTATTCTGTTCCTACTTGAATGAAATTAAATTCATGTATTGGGATGGTTTATCTATTAATTATGTGATGGAGTTTATTTTTGGATATTATCTCTTATTTTTAAAATTTATATATTTAGGGTAATGCTTCCAAATTTTATACATTTTATACCCTTGGTGATAGTCTCCAACTCTAGGCCTATTGGAGGTGATATTTGAGGGTTATCCCCATATTCACTACCGACGTAGGAGGGGTGCCATTGGAGGGGTGGTCATGTCGGAGTGGTATCTGATTTGATGGTTTGGAGATAGGATGGAGCATGAGGATAGAAAATGGTGAGGGTTTCATGGGTTGATATGATAAAAATATTGGTTAGACTTATCATGTGATATAATTAAGGGATACTGGCTAGGAAATAGGATTTTAGGCCCCCTATGATATGACACAAGGGCCTTAAATTTATTGAATATTCTAATAGAAGTGATTATACTTGCCGGATAGAGACCTATGTAGATATTATGTATCATTATTGTCTGTTCCCATGTTTTAATTGGGTAAATAATGGTAACTAAGTAAAATATTAATTAATTAACATTAAATATTCCATATTATGGGTTTAGGTAGTCCCCCAAAGTTTACACTTTTTAAAGCATGGATCTAGTTTAATTTCCCCTCTGGGTCCATGACGATGATGTTCAATAGGATATGCCAACATACCACTATATAGTTGAGGTCAATGATTAATATTCTAGGAGGAATACACTTCAAGAGTTTGAGCACCATAGTCTACAGAAGTACGAGGGATCCATTTCATAATGGGAGGCCAAGGCTAGTTTGGAGGAGTTGAAGACTTCCTTTAACTTGATCCATGCTTGAAGGTAGTACTTGTAAAAATTGGGCCCCAATGAAATCACATACACCCTGCCTTAACATGGATGTTGAGTCCCGGTTCGCTAGGTACCACTAGTTGCCCCACAGACACGTGGTCCCCACCCTAGGGGCCACCCACATGTCTGAACGGGTCATCTGACCAAGGACTGTCCCCACAGGCCAACACATGTCCTTTCCAGTGTGCTTTTTCCTCACTCACACACACCTTGAGAAACTTCCCATAAGGTCACCCATCCTGATCACTACTCCAACTATGTAGTTCTAATCAGGAAATCTCCTAAAAAGGAAGGTTCACCTTATTGACATGAGTCATGTCATTTAGTCATTTAACCCTTTATCATTCTGGGGTGTTATAGTACTGGGTTTCTTTGGAAGTTAGTATGCTACATGGGGAATCTCATAAGTGGTGGATTCTATTTCTAGGGGATTAGAAGGATTAATCTATTTTGTTGGATAAATATCATGATCAGTTTCAGGCTGAGTTTTTTCATCAACTATAAAGGCATCCTATTGGTAAAAGATATTCACTATTTATACAGGGAGTTATAGTATATAGGATTTTATTATTCAATATAATAACCTAATTATTTATGTTTTGAACATTTTTTAGATGATGAGGATATGGAGAGACATTTAGAGGAGGCTTTTCATCCAAGCATCCAACGCTAGGTCACCTGTTCACTTGGAAAATGTATCTTGAGGTACCGTTAAAGGTATAGGTTATAAAGAGAACATAAGGTATGAACAAAACTACATGGTAGGAGAGTATTCAATAATATCTATATAGTAGATCTATGGCCATATTTTCTCATTTTTCTAGTCAAATGAAGTCACAGATAATAGGGATTCAGTTCCAGCCTTCTCCATCCAGTTTCACTTGGGTTGGAAGTTCTTAGACCCCAATCGGTGAATCATGTATGTTGTTTTTCATTCAGAGGTCATATCCATAATAATATTGAGTTAATTACCTTCCTCAATAGCTAACATGGATCATGTGTCCCACTTTAGGATCTTTCATTGCAGCAATATCCTCTGATGTAGCAGAATTATCATGGTACTCCAGGTTTTTATCAGTAGAGATGGGATGAGGTAGGTAGAGGAAAAATATATGATTCCCCTTTTCCTAAAGGAAATATATTAGAGTGTGACTTTAGATGTGTTATCCATAAGGTATATAGAGAACATGAATCTATACATGGTTAGATACATGCTTTATAGTTTCTAGTATCGGGCGATCTAGACATCTTGCACGATATTATCTATTTGTATTATACGTGGGGGTATGATTAGTTTGATTCAAGAGATACACAATCCTCCATTTCACCCACCCTATTCCATTATTTGAGTCTTAAGGTAGAGAGGTTTCTATTTTCCTTGGCATTTACTATTCTAATTTAAGGTTAAGATAGATTGTATTATGTATGTAGAGATTATGAGTTGATTCTAGGGAAATATTTCTCCCGGGGAGATTTCTTATGTTTGTGGAAACAACCACATGACATCATCCTCAGAATTAATTGACTATATTTAGTGTAGGATATAGTATATTTCTATAGGATTTGCGTTATATTCGATGACACTAATAGAGATTATGTCATGTTTATTAGTGAGTGAGACCCTAATATGGGTCAGAGGAATATTGAGTCCTTTTCATCCTTGATGGATGAGATGATGATGATTTTGGTAGAGGAATATCTAGTGGGTTTTCCAAGGTTCGTGGAAGAGTATTTTGGTGTATTTACAGATGTTTTTAAGCCCATAACCCCTTAACATGAGATTAAGTTTTTGATAGAGTTTCAACTAGGTGTCACTATGATTTTGATTCCATCGTATAGGATGATACCTTCTGAGTTATGAGAGCCATGAATTTAGATTGATGATATTATATTGTGAGGTTTTATTCATCCCACTATTTCACCTTGGGGTGCTTTGTTTCTATGGTTTTTTGTGTTTTTATATCAATTATAACTACTTGAATCAGATGACAATGAATAATCATTATCCCTTACCATAGATTGATGAGTTATTCGATAATTTCAAGGGATCTTGCTGGTTCTCAAATGTTGATTTTTAACCAGGATATCATTAGATGTAGGTGAAGGATGTGGACATTTTGAAGACTACCTTCAGATGTCATTATGGGAATTATGAGTATGTTGTAATGTCATTCAGTGTTATGAATGCTCCACCCATGTTAATGATAATGATGAATTCAACATTCTATAAATTTTTAGATAAATTCATGGTTGTTTTTATTAATTCAATATTGGTGTATTATAAGTCATAGGAGGAGCATGTAAAGAATTTGCGATCTATTTTGGGAGTTCTTCGACATCATCAGTTGTTTGGGAGGCTACCAAAGTGTAATTTATGGGTCCATGAGGTATATTTTTTAGGATATGTTGTGTCTTAGTGTGCTTCCATCATGGATCCTTTGAATACTAAGGTGTTCATTTCTTAGGTATCAACCAATAATGTTGCAGAGGTATTGATTTTCCTTGAGTTTTATAGTTATTATTGGATGTTAATACCTGAATTCCCTCAGATTAAGAATTCAATGAAAACTTTGACCATAAAGGATTAGTCTTTCATATAGAATAACTAATGCTAGGATGTTTTTTATTATTTGAAGGAGATGTTGTTTATTTCTCTTGTTCTCAATTTTTTGGAGGATGGTGTTTAATTTGATATTTATTACAACACATTGTGTCCTGGATTGGTTCACATATTGATATAAAAGAGAGAAGTTATCTCATATGGTTCTTTTTATTTATGAAATCATGAATGAAACTATACTACCCATGATCTTGAGATCACTTTGGTTGTGTTTTCTCTGAATTTGTGATTAAATTACCTCACCAGTGTAATGAACCGCGTTTTGAACCCGGTTAAAAAGTGGGGGAAATTGAACTTTGTCAATTACTGAACTGGTCGTTTTTAGAAACGGGCTTCAGAACGAGGTTCCTAAGGTTCGAACCCTTATTTTTAATGTTTTTGGACTTGGGTTAATGCTCGTTAAGTTTCTTGGGTGGCCCGAGGGGTTTTAGAAGCGATGAACCCCAGTTCTTTAAAGGGCTGCAGAGGGTGCACGGTTGGCGCATGGGCTGACCAAGCCGTGTGGCCTAAACCATGCGGCCCAAATCTGGTGGACAGTGGTGTGCACATGGGCTATGCACGGTTTCCCCAAACCATGCGCTTAGCCCATGTGAGAGATCTCTTGGAGGCAGAAGACTTCGCATGGTTTGCGCACGGTTTGGCAAACCGTGCGGGTCAAACCATGCACTCGGGTATGTTTTATGTTTTTAATTAAAATTAAAATAAAAAGAAAATAAAATAAATAAAAAACCTAATCTATCTCTCCCTCACCCTCACTCAACCTGCACACAGCCCCCCTCCTCTCCCATGAGCCGCGCGCGAGCCCCCTCCACAGCCTCCTCTGGATCGAGCTCCTCCAGCCGGTTTTCTTGGCGATTCTTCTTCTTAACCTCCATGATAATCCTTATCTTCCCCTCTCCTCTTGTCTTTGGCCTATTTTCGGTCTTCTCTTTGCCATATTTTAGTTCATCCGAATCTCCCTAGGTTTAGGGTTTGTTTGATTTTGGTTTCTTTATTGTTCCGGCTGCTCTAGGGTTATGCGAAAGGTCCCTCGGGACCTCGTGGGTGCGCACATAGTGTCCGCCGCTGAAGGTGAAGTGGGTTGCAGTCATTTAGGTCCACCAGTTTGATTCTGAGGTAAGGGTTTTACCCGTTTTTGGTTTGTGTGACTTACAATTAGTGTCTTAGGTTGTTTTAGAGGTTTCTGGTTTGTTTTCCGTAGTGTGTTGGACCTTTGGAGTTGGTTTTCGGGTTTCCGGAGCTTAGGCGACTGACCTGCATAGGCATAGGTACATATTTATATGTACGTGGGTTCCCCCGATATGTGTATATTCGTCCATGGCAGCGAATATACACGTACGAGGCAAGTTGTTCCCATTGCATATATAAAAAGTGCCTGTGCAGGTGAGCGGAGATAGGTATATGTGTATAAACATATGTGTAAGGATCATCTTGTGCACACTCATGGCCATGCGTGGCATGAACATAGAGGCTAGGTGTTCTTATACATATGTGAAATCACATATGCCTCGTGGGGGAGTAGTAGAAGCAACTTTATATAGAAATTTCCAAGAGCCGGTGTGGACAGATGGATCCACCTTGAGGTAAGGTCCCTCTCCTTGCCCTTTAATTTAAAGTGAAGCTTTTAAAAAGTTTAATACTACATTGTTTCAATATTTTAATTATGCAAGTTAGTCTTGGATAAGTGCTTCTATGAAAACAGTGTGAATTGCAGGAATAAGATAAAATGGTTGCTTGGTCATTAAACTAACGATTTAATAATAAAACCCCTCGATCAGAGGTGCACTGTCTTCAAGATAAAAGTAGGAAGTAGATTCTTATGCTTGCCTGTTGGATTCTTGTTATGCTTTGGTGATAATTGATTCTATCATATTTACTTTGAATTTTACTAAATGGTTAAAGCATAACAGTTGTAATCTTTTGATGAATTGGTTAAACTTGAATGAAATGGATTAGGCTGGTAAGACCATGCCATAGGATAATGGAATAAGCAGGGCTTATGTTAATGGAATGGGTCTAGTGAGTGGGACTTACCTAGGAGTAGTCCTTAGAACCTCTTAATGCTTTGTAAATCCTTATATGTATTTGAAATGAAAATGAAAGGTATAAAGAATGAATTGGGGGTTAGCCAATACTGTACATGAGCGGGTTGTCTCATGTACCTTATATCAATATGATGAACATGACAAATGATGTGATTATGTGTTATTGTGAGATGGAAATACCATGTTTTATTTATATGAATGTTATAAGAAGTGTATTCCTTATAACCCATGCTAATTAAATGATTATGCTTCGGGCCAGGGGTAGACCGTGAGAGCTCCCCTTTGACACGACTTCGGGCTAAGGGAAGACCGTGAGAGATCCCCTAATTAAATGATACAACTTCGGGCTAGGGGTAGACTGTGAGAGCTCCCCTTTGACACGGCTTCGGGCTAGGGGCAGACCTTGAGAGATCCCCTAATTAAATGATACAGCTTCAGGCCAGGGGTAGACTGTGGGAGCTCCCCTTTGACACAGCTTTGGGATAGGGGAAGACCATGATAGATCCCCTAATTAAATGATACAGCTTCGGGATAGGGGTAGACCATGAGATCTCCCCTTTGACATGGGTTCGGGCTAGGGATAGACTGTGAGAGCTTCCCCAAGGTTGGTCCAGGAGTAGGATCGAGAGCGCTGCTCCTGGGTTAAGGACGTCCGTGAGTTCCATCCCAGTCCTACCCAACGTATTATATATATATATATATGGTGACATGATCGAGTTACTTTATTGGAAACGAGCCGAAGCTGGTATATCCGTCAGGTTTCCTTTGGGAAACCAGGACAGGTGTTGTTATTCTTTATTGTTCTGTTTATTGAATCTTGCTGTACCCGCTTACTGCTTTAATTAAATACACACTATCTGGATTGGGTTAGACACCAGTGGTGCCAGCCTACTGAGATTTATATCTCACACCCTACTCAGGCTGCCATTTCACTAGGGTACCCGAGTAGACCTTTCTTGCTTGCAGGACCTAGGTTGGTTGCTGTGTTGCTTATACCTGCGGAGTTAGGAGCAAAGGACCAAGCGGGAGCTTGGGATTCTCAGGAGATCGCCCGTTGGGCTTTGCTGTTTTTTCTTTATTCTTTTTTATCGTATTGAAAGCATGTTGTACTATTTACTGCTTTCCATATCTGTATCATCATACCTGTATTGTGATAAGTGGCGTTTGCCACCTTTTATATAAATGATCACTATTTATCTTCTGTTGCTGTTGTTTAGTGTTTACCTATTACTTCTTTGCCTACTTTTGTATTTCACTCTGATAATACCGATGTGCAACTCTGATAAGAGGGTATAGTCTCCCCACTATCACCTCCCGAGACCCTCACTGCTAGTTGGCAGCCTCTGGCGTACAGGGAGATGCGCTTGAGGCCATGTAACCCACCGGTCTGGCCATCGGTTTGATGGTGAGCTGGGTCGAGACGTTACAAAGTGGTATCAGAGGGTTTCTTTTTTTTTTTCTGGTTTGTTTTACTATTTGGCGACATTAGATAGGGATAGGAAGAAACTGGAATTTGGTAATGAGCTGTGCCTGGGATTGGCCACCCCATGCATAGGGAAAATCCAAATTGCCTCAAATGCAATTATTATTTTAATGATTTTGATTATTACGGCTGATTTTATTTCACTGTTGGGTGACACACATGATTTCTATTGATACTATTGATGCAATTGTGGGTTCTATTTTAGTTGCAACCCGATGATATGAGGGTATGCTATTTCATGCATCATATAGGCACCTTGTAAGAAATTGCATACCATGCATTATGCCTTGTCATCTAGGATGCATTAGCTGATGCCTACTATTGTGATAGGTATTGTGGTAGTTATTCTATGCTTCTGTGATATAGCATGTTCTGTGTTACTGCTTACGATAACATGCTATTTTTGATCAAAAAATGAAATTGGTTGCTTTTCCTAAATTAAGTGATTGCGGTTACGAAAGGAGCCAATTTTCAGTTGTAAGGTGTATGGGCACCTTATGGATGGGAAAGGGTAACCTGTGTAATCTGATTTCTGAAAAAGGACTGCTAAAGTTTAAATTGTAAAAATTAATTGAAATTGGTTTTGATTAAAGGGAGCCAACTTCCAAACTGTAAGGTGTATGGGCGCCTTGCATATTAGTAGGTGGCCACCCTTATGTCTGGATAATTGTTTTGAGTAGGTAATAAATTATGTAATGTATTTTGTTTTGTCTGTTGGGAGCCAATTTTCAACCCATGGAGTTTATGGGCACTTCATGAGTTGGTAACTGGCAAGCCATAATGAATGTGATGGCAACATGCTTTGCGAAATGCTTATTTGTGTAAAAGATGTTTGGATTTGATCTGTTGTGAGTTGGCTTGTTGGGACCCTCGTTGGTCGCCTGAATTGTTTAAAAGGAATTTATTTTGATAAATTTCCAGAATAAGATGGGATGTCTGATAAATGTTTAGTGGTTAAAAGGAAGTTTGTTGAAACTTCCCTACTTTGCTTTGAGCTGTTTGTTTAAATTGACCAGGTGCCTAGTGAATTTTTGTTTGGAAAGGGGTACTTGATGGTTTGAATTTAATATTTTAAAGTTATTAAACAATGAATTTGAATAAATATAAAGGGCTTAGAAAAAGGAACCTGTAGTGGTGTCCTATGTTTGAAACCCTGTGTGAGGGTAGCTGAGTTTCCCTTTGAGTGCCTTGGAATGAAACCTTAGGTGTTTTTCTGTAGGTTGCTTCCATTTTAGAAATGACGTTAAATGTTAGGCTTTGAGCCCGATGACTTTTGTTGGGCGTGACCAATCTCTTGGGTCGACGCTTGTTTTTCGTGAGGGGCTAGCCCGTGGTAGGTAGCGACCTTAGAGCTTATGTTCTTGGCTTGTTCGGTGAGCTTTCAGAAGTTTGGTACTCTTTGGGTACTGTTTTCCCGTGTAGGACTTCCAGTTCTAATAACACCCTTGTTCAGACGGGTGGTCATGCTTCTTTTGATCTTTTTAAGGGATTGAACATCAGGTAATGCTCTTTATCAGTTGGTTGGACGTGCCTTGGGCATGGTCAATCATGTTGTTGGTCGTTTGACCCTTTATTTTTTGCGTCGTAAGGGATGACTTGACATGTCATCATCCAAAAGAATGGTCATATGGGGCAATACGACGTTTGGCTGTACCTCTTGCACTGCTGTGTACGGTCTTGGGTCATCTCCGTGGTAGAGTGACCAGAGCGTTTGAAAATCAAGTTGTCCCAATGCTCGGGATGATATTCAGAAGACATGGGTGGTTGACACGCCGGTCTTGTTGCTTTGGTTTTCTTGTGCGTTTCGGCGTGGTGATCATGGCTCAGAGGAGCAACACACGTCCGTTTAATCGTTGTGAACTATATTTCTTACGAGCAACTGGTCTTCTTTTCTTTTGGTGACGCTGACCCTTCTAAGGTGGGAAGCGTCATGCCGGTTGAGTAAAGCGTGTCCTTTCGGGTAGAAGGAACACACCAAGAAGGACCATTTGGGAATGGTCGGGTTGGTTTGAATGCCTTTGAGGCTTGCAGGTGTCGTTATGCATCGATGCTTGCTCGACAGCACGACTTTGATCTGGTTGCCGGTGTATGCAACCCCTTTTAAGAAACACCTTTGGTCTTGGAGGACTTCGGTGGTAAATCGTAAACAATCACAAAATGAATTGTGCAAGAGAGAGGCATTGTGATCGGTTTAGAATCTGGATGCGTCGGTAGGTGAAGCCGACTTTCTTCTTTAGAGTCGACCAGGGGTGGTTCGACTGATCTCCTTTCTAGTTTTTGGGTATGAATAACTGGAATCCGGTTTTAATCCTATTGGTGTAATCTGCTATGTGACAAGCATGTCCCCTATCTTGACTTTGTCCTGGATGCACTAAGAGAGCGTCGGTCTTACGCCGCACTAATGTTTTCAAAATTTGTTGAGTTTGGTTGGTTCTCTTTCGGCATTGCACGCAGGATGCGTGGTTTCATTCGTGGTTTGATCTTTGAGACATCACCGAGAGTCGGGTATGAGATTTTCGGTGAGCGTTCTCATGGTGAATGCGGGATGCCTTGGGAGGAGGCATCGTTGTTCAGCATATAAAGTGTCTACCGCGTAAGATGGGTGTCTTCTTGAATAGTCAGCCGGAGTGGCTTGAATCTTTTTGACTTGGGTTTAGAGGTTGATGGGGAAATCGACCGTTTGATCGTTTCAAAATCACGCTAGGTGTGTCTTTGGAACGCTTGGAGCGTGTTTTTGAATGTATTTTTGAATGGTGGTGGATCTGTGGTTTGATTCTTGGCCGTTTAACCTGAAAAATATAAGGTGGGAAGTACCTTTGTTTGGTTGCTTAATGAGACGATGATGTGATCATGTCTCTTGTGGAATGGGCTCGGGTAAGAGCTTTCGTGTTGGTTCGGTGGGAAAACGAGTGTTGGCTCGGGTGTTGACGGCTTTAGTGCCATGTGCTTAAGTGGATGTCTGTTGGTGAGTGGGACATTCGGAAACGTAACGCGATCATTTGAATGAAACTTCACGACCCTTGTAGGTCGAGTGAGGTGTGTGTATTTCCCGATGGCTTCTTGGGGACGAGAAGTTCTAAGGTGGAAAGGTTGTAATGACCCGTGTTTTGAACCCAGTTAAAAAGTGGGGGAAATTGAACTTTTTCAATTACTGAACCGGTTGTTTTTAGAAATGGGCTTTGGAACAAGGTTCTGAAGGTTTGAACCCTTCTTTTTAATGTTTTTGGACTTGGGAAAATGGCCGTTAATTTTCCCGGGTGGCCCGAGGGGTTTCAGAAGCGAAAAACCCCAGTTCTTTAAAGGGCTGCAGAGGACGCACGGTTGGCGCACGCACTGACCAATCCATGCGGCCTAAATCATGCGGCCCAAATCTGGTGGACAGTGGTACGCGCACGGGCTGCACACAGTTTCCCCAAACCATGCACTTAGACCACGCGAGAGATCTCTTTGAGGCAGAAGACTCCGCACGGTTTGCGCACGGTTTGGAAAACCGTACGGGTCAAACTGTGTGCTCGGGTATGTTTTAGGTTTTTAATTAAAATTAAAATTAAAAATAAAATAAAATAAATAAAAAACCCAATCTATCTCTCCCTCACCATCACTCAACCCGCACACAGCCCCCCTCCTCTCCCGTGAGCCGCGCGCGAGCCCCCTCCATGGCCTCCTCCGGATCGAGCTCCTCCGGCCGGTTCTCTTGGAGATTTTCTTCTGAACCTCCATGTTAAGCCTTCTCTTCCCCTCTCCTCTCATCCTTGGCTGATTTTCAGTCTTCTCTTTGCCCTATTTTGGTTCGACTGAATCTCCATAGGTTTAGGGTTTTCTTGATTTCAGTTTCTTTCTTGTTCCGGCTTCTCTAGGGTTATGCGAAAGGTCCCTCGGGATCTCGTGGGTGCGCGCATGGTGTCCACCGCCGAAGGCGAAGTGGGTTGCGGTCATTTCGGTCTGCCAGTTTGATTCCGAGGTAAGGGTTTTACCCGTTTTTGGTTTTTCTGACTTCCAATTAGTGTATTAGGCTGTTTTAGAGGTTCCTGGTTTGTTTTCCGTAGTGCGTTGGACCTTTAGAGTTGGTTTCAGGTTATCAGAGCTTAGGAGAATCGCCTGCGTAGGCATAGGTATGTATTTATATGTACGTGGGTTCCCCCGATATGTGTATATTCATCCATGGCAGCAAATATACACGTACGGGGCAAGTTTTCCCCATTGCATATATAAAAAGTGCCTGCGCAGGTGAGCGGAGACAGGTATATGTGTATAAGCATATGTGTAAGGATCCTCTTGTGCACGCTCATGGCCATGCATGGCATGTTCATATAGGCTAGGTGTCCTTATACATATGTGAAATCACATATGCCTCATGGGGGAGTAGAAGCAGCAGCTTTAGTTAGAAATCGCCAAGAGCCAGTGTGGACGGATGGATCCACCTTGAGGTAGGGTCCCTCTCCTTGCCCATTAATTTAAAGTGAAGCTTTTAAAGATTTCAATATTGCATTGTTTTAGTATTTTAATTATGCAAGTTAGTCTTGGATAAGTACTTCTATGAAAACAGTGCAAATTGCAGGAATAAGATAAAATGGTTGCTTGGTCATTAAACTAATGATTTAATAATAAAACCCCTCGACCAGAGGTGCGCTATCTTCAAGATAAAAGTAGGAAGTAGATTCTTATGCTTACCTGCTAGATTCTTGTTATGCTTTGGTGATAATTGATGTTGTCGTTTTTACTTTGAATTGTACTAAATGGTTAAAGCATAACAGTTGTAATCTTTTGATGAATTGGTTAAACATGAATGAAATGGATTAGGGTGGTAATACCATGACTTTGGATAATGGAATAAGCACGACTTATGTTAATGGAATGGGTCTAGTGAGTGGGACTTACCTAGGAGTAGTCATTAGCACCTCTTAATGCTTTGTAAATCCTTATATGTCTTTGAAATGAAAATGAAAGGTATAAAGAATGAATTGGGGGTTAACCAATACCGAACACGAGAAGGTTGTCTAATGTACCTTATATCAATATGATGAACATGAAAAATGATGTGATTATGTGTTATTGTGAGATGGAAATACCATGTTCTATTTATATGAATGTTATAAGAAGTGTATGCCTTATAACCCATGATAATTAAATGAGTAAGCTTCGGGCCAGGGGTAGACCGTGAGAGATCCCCTTTGACACGGCTTCGGGCTAGGGGCAGACCGTGAGAGCTCCCCTAATTAAATGATTCAGCTTTGGGCCAGGGGCAGACCATGAGAGATCCCCTTTGACAGGGCTTCAGGATAGGGGCAGACCGTGAGAGCTCCCCTAATTAAATGATACAGCTTTGGGCCAGGGGTAGACCGTGAGAGCTCCCCTTTGACACAGCTTCGGGCTAGGGGCAAACCGTGAGAGCTCTCCTAATTAAATGATACAGCTTCGGGCCAGGGGTATACCGTGAGAGCTCCCCTTTGACATGGATTCGGGCTAGGGATAGACCGTGAGAGCTTCCCCAAGGTTGGGCCAGGAGTAGGATCGAGAGCACTGCTCCTGGGTTAAGGACGTTCGTGAGTTCCGTCTTGGTCCTACCCAACGTATTATATATATATATATATGGTGACATGATCGATTTACTTTACCGGCAATGAGATGAAGCTGGTATAGTCGTCAGGTTTCCTTTAGAAAACCAGGACGAGTGTTTTTATTCTTTATTGTTCTGTTTATTGAATCCTGCTGTACCCACTTATTGCTTTAATTAAATACACACTGTCTGGATTGGGTTAGACACCGGTGGTGCTGGCCTACTGAGATTTATATATCACACCCTACTCGGGCCTCCATTGCACTGGGGTATCCGAGTAGACCTTTCTTGCTTGTAGGACCTAGGTTGGTTGATGTGTTGCTTGTACTTGAGTAGTTAGGAGCAAAGGACCAAGCGGGAGCTTGGGATGCTCAGGAGATCACCCGTCAGGCTTTGATGTTTTTTCTTTATTCTTTTGTATCGTATTGAAATCATGTTGTACTATTTACTACTTTCCATATCTGTATCATCATCCCTGTATTGTGACAAGTGGCGTTTGCCACCTTTTATATAAATGTTCACTATTTGTCTTCCATTTCTGTTGTTCAGTGTTTACCTATTACTGCTTCCGCTAATTTTGCGTTTCACTCTGATAATACCACTGTGCATCTCTGATAAGATGGTATAGTCTCCCCACTATCACCTCCTAAGACCCTCACTGCTAGTCGGCAGCCTCTGGCGTACGAGGAGACGTGCTTGAGGCCATGTGACCCACCAGTCCAGCCACCGGTTTGATGGTGGGCCGGGCTGGGACGTTACAACCAGTGAGAGATTTTTGGTCTTCATAGATCATAAGAGATTGATATATATCATATCCCATCATGATCAAAATTTAAGACAATGAAGGTGGATGGAATTCCAATAATATTATGACTTTTGGATTTCCTATATACTGGGTAAAGGTAATTTTTTGGATAATTATTTGAGAAGGAAGTCGCATGTAGATTGTATTCATGAGTCTAGTTATTCCTAGAGGGTGATAGTAGAGATTTCTGTGATACACCTTGATATGGAAACTTTTAATGGTATAGATTTTTTTTATCAGATGATGGTGTAGTCATGTTTGGTGTAACAAGTATAGAAATCCAAACTAGGGGATTCCAAGATAGATATTTGGTGATATAGAGTTATTTTTAGTGATTCCTTTGAGGGATGGATGGTTAAAGGATGATCAATATTAGGTATTATTTTAGAAGAAGCTCTTTGTTCCTTCAATGATGCATGATTTGGTTCTCCGTGAGTTCCATAGTTTTCTTTTGGTGGTATATCCTGGTGTGGCTCTTGAAATAGTGGGTTCCCTAGACCCAACTATTCTGTGATTTTGATTACCATATCATGTATACAGTTAGCTATACATGATGTCATCTTACCATTATAGTGCATAATTTTCCGTGTCCACTATTGAAATGGTAATTTCCAAAGATTAATTGTCATATCAAAAGGTTATAGAAGATCTTAGGTTATAATGAGAACCTCTAGATACTTTAATATTATTCTTGAATATATTTTCTATGTTCTAGATACATCTTATTGATTGGATAGAGTAGATGTTTGACTATGAGGTTCTGGGGGATCGTAATCATTGAGACTTCTTCTCATGAAGTTTTCACTAGGTGATCTCCAGTAGTGAGATCAAGAGGACAGACCCACCAATAGAAACACCACATGTTTCGGGTGTCATTGGATATTCCTATCTATGATTATGTGTAATGGTCTCCTGACTTGAGATCATTACCAATGTTTTTCATTTGATTGCGTACTTTTATGCATGACAAAAAACATGGCAATGAAGTCGTGGAGAGGTAGTTTGTGTTGGGTGCGTCATTGGTGGCATGACATTGGTTGAATGGTCAAGAAGAGATTTGTCGCTTCTAGGTAATAGAAGTAATATATCTCAGGCCATGTTGATAAGGATGGAAATACATTTATAAGACCATGTCCATGGAAGTCGAAGGTAAATCCATCCAGTTAAATCAACAAACAAAAAAGCAAGAAAAAGGTGATGACACGTGAGTGCATCCTACTTTATGAGATATAAATGACAAAGGGATTATATTACATAGTGCGTGTTCATAGGTGTTTTGTCATTGCTGTGATAATCTTTATCTCTTTAGGGGACATTATGGATTACTAGATCCTACTCTTGGTCTATAAATAATATTCACTTCTATTGAGATAAGGGCCTAGAGGGTCACACACAATAGCGCATTCGAGAATCTTCCATATTCAGTTGAATAAGAGTGTTGGACATGGTGGTCCCCACCATTGGGGTCTGGGATTTTTCCAAGGTTAAATGATCACCAATGCAATAAATAAATTCATATTATTCGAGTTTAGAATAATGAGCATTGAATTTATATATTAAATGTATTTACATGTTTTAAGTAAATAGATGAAAAAATATTAATTGATGAATATTAAAAATATCCAAGGTTCAATTGATATTTATAGGAACGACAAGTAAATTTTTGGACTCAATTATTGTCATGTAATATTTAATATATTACAAGTAAATGATAATAATTTTTATGACTCATTTTAGTAGTTATAAAATGTCTTCGATAGTGCGTTAAGTATTCGGGGCCGGTGAGGCTATACTGAGTTTTTTAATTAAACACTATAAATAGAAAAGAATGGGCATTTGGTAAGCACTATTCATGGTGATTATCTCTCCTCTCTTATATACCATGATTTCTAGAGAGATTCTCTAGATCCAGGGAGCTCAGATTAATCTCTTGCTCAGGCATCGCTAGTGAAGCAATGCAGTGATCGTTGGAGCATTGAAGGTTTCGTCCGAATTCCATGTTAGCACCCAGACTTCAACGAAGAGTGTTCCCGTAGTTTCTTGAATCATGTGTGGACGATGAAGAGGAGTTTGATGTCAGATTATTTGAGTAGAAATCTCCAAATATGAGTAGACTTCATGCATAGATTCGAATTTAAACCAGGTATTTTTTGGTTTATTTTTGTACTTAAAACCCTTCACGCAAGATCCTCGACTTTTACCAGGCTTCTCTTTACTAACGTTGATAAGTTTACATCGATCGTCAGTGGAAAATTTTAAAATACCACCTGTTTGAGTCTTTCACTGCATGCTTATTTCCAAAAAGTGGTATCAGAGGGAGCACATGTCTATTTTATGCCAAATAATTAAATTTTCATTAAAATATGAAGATGGAATCATTACGGTCCCAATGTCATCGACCGCATTTTTAATCTGATAATGGATGACCCATCTACGATCATCAAAAGTTTAAAATCAGAGTTAAACCAGTTGGTTTATAAATGTTCACCGGCTGGACATCCGGTTACCGAAAGAGTATTTTCTGGTGAACCTTAACGATGATGATTATTATAATAATATAATTATAATAATAAAAGTTTGATTATAATAATAATTTTATTATTATAATATTCTATTATAATAATATTTCATTATTATAAGTTTTATAATTTCTAGTCTAAGTATAGACTTAAGAAATAAACCAAAAAAAGTAAGAGGAGAGACCTTCTTTTCAGGTCTCCAACAACATAAAAAATAGGGAGGAAGATTAAAAAAAATTAAAATGTAAGGAGACCTGCAAAAATAGGTCTTAATATAAAAAAAATGGAGGGGAAGGGGGGGGGGGAGGGGGGGGGGGACCTACAAAGAAGGTAAAGCAAAATAAGGTAGGGTTTGGCTGGGGGGAAAGCAGTCCCCCATCTCCCACACGTGGCTGCCAAAACAGGGCCGCCTCCTCTGTCCTCCCAAAGTAGAAAGCGATAGGTCCGCCTTCTCGACGTACCAGGGCGACACCACCTAGATACCCACTACAGAGACTCCCCTCTATGCGTAGCGGCACACCACACCATGACCACCCAGTGACCTGTACCCTGCGCCCTGTCTGTCCTGGCTGGCTTCTTCTCCCTACTCCAGGCATGATTTACAAAGCCACCTACTCCTCTGCTCCGCAGCAGGCCACCCTGCGTGGTTAGTGAACCCAGGTGAGAGCCCCCGGTCGTCTCACTCAAGGAGAACCATTGCTGCAGGCTGCTTCCACTTCTCGAAGTAGCGCCCAGCGTTCTGAACACCTCGCCCCGCCTCTCCCACGGTTGCCATGCCCAACCCGCATCACCATGCGGTGCACCGCACCAGGGGAACCCCAAAATCCAAGCTTCCCACACAAATCCTCCCTCCTCCATCGCTCTGTTGTGACCAGCCAGAACTGAGGCCCCTCCTCTCCAGTGGTCTTCCCTATGGAACTGCCGCACACAGCCAGGCGCAGTTGGACACCTCCACCCAGCTACTCCAAACCAGTCACACAACGCAGTGGCAGCCCTGTAGGGCTGCCTCCTCCTAGTCGTCCCTCCCACAGAGAGCCAACACACCAGGTCGCACCTCACTGGAACCGTGGGTTGAGGTCCCTTCTTCTCGAACTATCCCTTGGTGTCCTGTGGTCATGCCTTACCCCTCCTCCACGGAAGACCCATGCGGCCAGTGCCCTCACGCCACCGACGAGTAGACTCCAGGACATCCCTCACCTTCAGCGGACCTACCCGACCTAGAACGCCATTACATAGGGTCGGTACTGCCCAGATTGGGCCTACGTAGGTTTGCCTCAACCCACACAGGCGCTTCCCGAAGTTATATGGGCTCAAGTGATTTAATTTAATAAAAAATTAATTAAAACAATTAATTTAATTACATTTGATAATTTAATTAATTTAATATTAATTTTTTGTTATTAAAATTTATATGGGGCATAATTAATTTAATTGGGAGATTAAACAAATTAATAAATTAATTAATTTTTAGTTTTAAAATTAAATTAATTAATCGGTACCGAATAATGAAATTTGTTAAATTAAAATTAGTGTGAAATATTAATTCAATAAATAATTCCCTTATAATTTATTTAATGAAAGTTTAATTTTATTCTACATTTTTTTATTATAAGAAAGTTTAATACGTATGCTGATCATGAGCTGGAGATCGGCCTATGCATGTCTGGTGCATTTTATTTAATATATTTATTTAATTATTGCATTCCGATTTGTAATAATTAGTTTAATTAAATAAAAAGATGATCCGCATGTCGTCTCAAGTGTCATTATATGTATAAGGTCCTGAACGATCATTCTCAAAGTTGTATTTTACACCCTGAGACCCCCTTGCCTGCATGCGAGTGCAGTTGTATAATGACGAGATGAGGTATGAGGCACTTCACACCATGTGACGTTGGCACAACAGACAAGAGTTGGATGCATTGGATGAGTAGATGTTACTATTCAAGTTGAAAGCCATACGACTAAAGGTACTTAACCCTAGGGTTTCGGTTAGTCCGTTATTCACTCAACGGATCAGCTAATAGTATTGGATCATTATTAGGTTTTTCATTTTATTTCTGCATGGTTTATTATTTCTTGAATGTGTAGTTAGAGAGCGATCACATAGAATAATAATAAACAAGAATATAAGATAAAATGAACATGTGATGAAATATATTTTTCTATTTAATGCATGGTCAGTTGTGAGAACGATCACATAGTACGTGATTATAAAAATAGAAAATGATTTCTTTCGTCACATTAAAAATAATAAAACCCTCAAAAATATATTAGGTCATAACAGCCTTCCGTCATTCAAGTTTGGATAAAACCGGCTGTTTGAGGTGCCCGTCATGCTATAGCTAAGGGTGCCTCTTACTACCAGGGATCCCTTATAAGAATGATGGGATGAATTAACTAAAATTTCAATAAAGAAATATCCATAACTAGCATGTTGTAATTTTAGAGGCAAGCATTGAGTAAATTAAGTTCTGATTTCCGAAGTTGGGACTTCACTCAACAGATCAAGGAACCGCAAGGTAAAGCAGTCGGCCAGCCAAAAGCCTACCTTGAACCTTCCGAGTAGTGGCATAGCCATAGTTTGTAGAATACAAGGGGTGGTTCCGGGATCCTTTTCACTAGAATACTCAAGTGACAAAGTATTCTAATTCTAGCATAGAGGGTTCCAAGAATCTGATAAAATAGTGGGAGAAATTAAATTATTTAAGTAATGAATCAAAATTTCTAAATAGGTAATCCAGATAAAAGGCACTCATTTTCTAAAATTCATTTTTGTAGAAAAAATGGCATGTTATACCACAATTTTAAAACTATGATATTATAATGGACAAAGTAAATGTCCACATTGGCATGAGTATCCATGAATAGTATAGGCACGTGCGTATAGTACTATGATATAGGAAACTCAAGGTGCTAGTTTCCCCAACACTGTTAAACTACCTCAAGAAGTGAGGGTGAAACTGCTTACATGATACTAATGTACAATGAATATGATAGTTATATCATTATTCTTTCATCAACATCCCGTGTTAGTTGTGGTCGCTACACTAAGACATGGATGATATAAACATGAAGTCTCATCTCTGAGATGTTTGCAAGGAGAAAGTGAAGCAATGATATGAATAAGGATAAGTTTTACATTGGCATGTGTAAATTGAAAGATTGATCATGATATTTAAATTGATCCCTTTCTCATGTCATTTTCACCCCTTTACTCAAGATTCATTTTAAGTTACAAGATGAACAAGTGTTGAGTAAACGCTTCATTACCTATCCAGGTAAGGTTCGCCAAATGAATAAGAATTAAAAGATAGTTATATCTTTAATTCTTATAGCGAATAAAATGAAATACAATGCAAAAAGTCCAAAAGGAAAGTAATTCCAATGGCACATTCGTGAAGTCCTTCAATTAATGAGGTATTAACAAAGTTTATTTGCATAGCATATTATAAAATAATACTATAGAAGTTTAAATGAAATTAACTGATTTAAAGAAGCAAGTTTCTACTTCTACATCAGGCATATTCATCAATGTAATGTTTCCTTTTACTACTTGGGTATTTAATACTATATTCTTTTTATATATGTGTATTTAAATACAGTTACCAAGTAAGTATAGATATATTACTAGAAGTTAGGTGTATTCTCCAAGTGGCTGTGAAAGGGTGATACCTAGGCCAGTGGTGAGAAGTACACATCTTCTTAATTTCCAAGTGAAAGATTTGTGTTGACCTATTATTGAGTATAACCACAAAAATCAATGTCATGTGTCCTAGGATGCAAGGAGACATTCTTTCAGGTTTTGGAATGAATGTTGTTTTTGGTAGACTCAATCACTAGTTCAGTAATACATGAATCATAGGAAATTTGTGATGAATATAAACGTAAGACTTATACCCAGTTGTGACAAGATAATTATTTCTCAAATAATACTAAAATTGGACATCATGAATATACCAATTATGGTATTTAGGCTCGACAAAACTAAATACTTTTGGTATTATCGATGTCTTTGGTTTGGACAAAGGAACCTTTAAAATAAAGGTATGTCACAAAGCTTTTGGAAATAGTTTAACAAGTGAGCATGAAATATTCCAAGAATAATCTAGAGGTATATGTACTTAATAATATTCCTTTAAGTAATTAAGTAATGAAAAATTGAAGTATTTTCATGGTCATAAGATGTGTGTTGCTTTGGGTAGGCATACCGAATAATATCTTCACCAAGCATTCATCAATAACGATAATGTAGCATGGAGTAATTACTAAACACACATTACCTTATCAACATCATGACATTGATGTTAATGAGTAGTATTGATGATTAAATCTTACATATCAACATTTATCAACAAACATGTACCGTGGAGCAATTTCAAAATGCATATGTTATACATAAAAATTTTGATGTAAGTATTATCAATGTTATAACTTGCAGAAACTTCCATTATATTTCATAAAATGAATTGAAAATAATGGCTTTATACCCTAACTATATTCCAACTATAAATGATAAATGAATATCATATGAGTCATGGTATGATGGAAATCCATTATGTCATAAGGACATGTGTTTGGATGCAAATAGTTTTTTCGGATACAAACAAACATGCATCAAGATAAACACATTGTTCATCTACGGTAATAATCCTAAAAGTTTCTTAGGATATCACATAAATCCCTAATATAGAAAAGCTATAGTCAAGTAATAGACTACACTTCTATATAAGGGTGAAAATCTCTATTAGAGATAGTGGGAGCTATATTGACTTGTGTTTAGTCAATACTCAAGATGCACAAATAGTTGGCATAGGAACTAGTTCCACAAGCGTATGTGGAACATAGTATGTTCCAGAGACACATACTGTGTAGGAAGGATAAAACCATGGTGATGGTTTTTATATTCACTGCGGTTGGTGATCTATTATTCAATATGAATAATATTTTCTATAAGTAAGCATTATATAGAAATTAGCTAAAATTGATAAGACCAACTAAAATTCAATTAATGGATTCCATGCATCAAAGTGAAAAGGGGGCTTATTATTTTGAATATTTTGGTGGGTATTCAAGTGAGTTGATACATGGATGGTAAAAGCGTAGTACCAATAAGGCTTGATTGGTTTAACCAAGTCATTATTCCTAAATCTGTTAGAATTTTACTTATCATAGCTAATATCTATGATCAAATTTTTTAGAATTGGATGTCATGACCACCAATAGTGGATGGTGTCTATACGATGAAACCAAAAGGGACAGTCATGTCACAAAATGATAATAAAGGTTGCAAGTTACTAAAATATGGTTTAGGATTAAAGTAAGCAACATGATCATAGAATATAAATTTGCAACAAATGATTTCCATGTGTTTACTAAAGGTTAGTGGGAGCACCAATTTTTTCTAAGCAAAAAAATGTTTGGAAACATATGGAAAACAGACATTGGTCTTGCATTTTGTTAAGACCAAGATAAAATTCATTCTATATTGGTTGACTTAAAGTAGAAACCTAAGTTCTAGGGAACATGATCTATTGAGGTTGATCTATAGGTTTCTTGGTCCTAGTCAATCGTACATATAGTGACATTTTAATGAAAAATACAAGTGGGAACAATTCAAGACATGAAATGTTGCCTACATCACAGGGCATAATCTCTTTAGGTTGACATGTTCGGAACATGGGAAGAGATAAAAGAGGTCATTTTAAGTTCATAAGTCGAAACGATGGATCAATCACATATGACATGATATGTACAAGAAATGATATTTCTAAGATATGATCTATAATAAGAAAATATCAGTTATATCTAGGAGCAATGTAATAGATTCAGGGGATACAAACTATTCTTCCATAGATCAATGTGATCTACTATCGTAGTTAGGCTAAAAACAATGAGTGAGACAAGATCATAAAAGCTATTGGTAGTCATACCTACTATTAGGATGGTATATCTGAGTATAATATACTCTATAATACCAAATGCAGGATCAAATTAAGAATGATATTCTCAGATAAAAGAGGCGGGGGGGGGGGGTGAATTGTACCTTTTAAAAATTCCTTTGGAACTTTTAAAGATGGTTATGTTTAACAAGGTTAAACAAGATAATTCACAAGACCTATAAGTTCTAATAGCTTGCTAGATTCCAGAAAAGTGATTCCGAAAAATGAAACTAAAAAAAAGTTACCAAGATTAAGATTCTACCTTAAAGTTTATAGAATCTAACTAAATCAGAGTACAAGAGTGAGAAAGTATAGGATAGTTATACTTTCCTCAACAATAATAATTGTAGCAGAAAAACTTGTAACAAAACAAGTAACAAGTAATAAGTCTTTTAACCCAAAGAGAAGGGTATCCAACAACCTTGGATAAAGGTCCCATGATTTATACTTTCGAGAAAGTCTGTCTTACCCACACCAGGGTAAGCCCTCGATACGAAGATCAGAGTCTGTCTTGCTATCCCCACAAGCCCTCAACTATCAGGTAGTCGACACCTCTTTCTTCCTCAGCAAGGAAGCCCTCAACTTCAAGGTGTTGGAACCTATATCTTTCTATCCCCAGAAGCCCTTGATTGTACACAACAACAATCGGAGTCGCACGAAGCAAGTCTGCACGAATCAAAGTTTGAACAAGCTGTTCAAACTTTCTGCATGAAGTGTGAGAGTTTATAAGAGCCTCTTTCTCTAGAAATCACTTCAACAACATGTAAGAATGGTTTTCAAAGATGTGTCAAAGTTGTATATCTTCTTTTCAAATGAGCTCCTATTTATAGGAGAAGCTCCAAAGGTCGGCTCCCTCCTCCAATGGTTATATTCTTCCTTGAATTTCGGAGGGACCTGTACATGTGTCACTTAACCAACGGTTAGTTAGAAACAGAATAGACGACATATTTTTAGAACAAAACAAGTATAAGAAAAAATCTGGTTATATAAAAAAACTAAAATATTCGGAGTGTAAGAAAATAAAAGTTCTAAGTCTAATGAAAATATATTCGAAGTCTATAATGAAGAGATATTCAGATTATGTTTATCAGAAGAATTCGGAATGAGAATTTGTAATCAGATTTTGTCATCAGAATTTGTAATGAGAATTCATAATCAGAATTTGTCATCAGAATTCGTAATGAGAATTTGTAATCAGAATTCATCATCAAAATTCGGAATGAGAATTCGTAATCAGAATTCCTCATCAGAATTCGTAATGAGAATTCGTAATCAGAATTCATCATTAGAATTTATAATGAGAATTCGTAATCAGAATTCATCATCAGAATTTGGAATGAGAATTCATAATCAGAATTTGTCATCAGAATTCATAATGAGAATTCATAATCAGAATTCTTCATCATAATTTGGAATAAGAATTCGTAATCAGAATTCTTCATCAGAATTCGGAGTTATAACTTTATGTAAGTTCATAATCATAATTTAGGGTTGAACTTCATAAAAGTTTGTAACAAGGAATTCAGAATATAACTTCATAAAAGTTCGTAACAAAAATTCAGATCCTAAAACAGAATGATTCATATCTAAACATTATTCGATTCCGAGGTTTTAGATATGAATCTGAGTTTTATACCTAGAAAATTTCTGGTATGAATAATGAAAATAAGGTAGGGGTAAATTTCCTTTGGGAAAGGAATTTTCCTTATGAAAGTAAAACAAGGGTAAAATGAAATTTTATTAAGGGTAAGGTGTTTGTGATTTTCAAAACAATAAAGAAAGGAAAAGTCATAAGTAAAACCTTATTGACTCAACAATCTCCCCCCTTTTGGAAAGCACAAACATCCTTACGAAAAAGAATGTAAGGACTTAGAATAAATTTCTAGACTTTGAAATTAAAGCTTATCTCCCTTTATTTATGGATAATGGTGAATACGAATAACTCCCCCTTAGGATTTGAAACTCTAAGGATCATATTCTAGATTTACGGAATGGAAAAAATATTCTTAATGATCACTCCCCCTTACATAGTGATGATCTTCTTATACTTAGAAGTCTTCTCCTTTAGATTTTTTATCTCTCTTTTAGAATTCTTTTTCCTTTCTCCCCCTTTGTGATTTTCATAAAGAGTTTGATGGAATGGAAAACAATATGGTACCTGAAATATTAGTACAAGATACAAACAAGACAAACATCAACAATTTCATTATGATTGGAAATATTAGTACAAGGAAAAAATACAACAAAAGATCAAAGTGGTCTATTTTGTTTCTTTTTTCCTTGGGCATCATCATTTTGACAATTGTCTTCAGCTTCTTTATTTCTTTGTGGTCCTCTTCTACTTGCTTCTCCAAGGCTATGATCCTTTCTTCTTGAGTCTTTAGGACCTCTGCCTGATCCTTCATGGCTTCTTCTTGAGCCTTTAGCAATTCATCTTACTTCACAAGTTTTTCTTGCATCTCACTTCGAATATCCTTCTCTATTTTCAGGCTTTTAACAATATAGCTCAACTTTCCATTCATATCTTTCACATCCTGAATCTGATAACTTTGTTCTAAACTTAGATTTTCCTGAAAACTGTCTGAAAGATTTTTAATTTTGACATCCTCTGTACCAAATGCCTCCTTAACATCTTGTTGGAACTGATCAAGCTCTTCCATATCTTCAACAATCTTCTTAGACCATAGAGTTATTTTGCTGCAAGATTTTATATGAACCTCGTAGTTGATAAGAAAATTTTTATGTTCTGACTCAATCTTCACACATTTATCTATCACCGTGGATATGGATTCTAACTTTTGATTCATGTTGTACTGAAGCATCTGGCATCTAGAGTCTATTGTAGGAAAGATCGGAATTGTATCTACCAACTTATTGAGGGACTCAACAACAAAATCATGTCCCAAATCAGACGACTCCGAATCAGACAACTTTCTAGGAGATTGTTCTTCTTCTATTTCCACCAGCTTCCTTTTAGAAGAGCTTCCAACCTGCTTCTTCCTTATGATATCTTTTGTTGGGGTGTCAATAAGCACTAGCTTACCCTTGCTTATTTTCGGATCGACCTCTTCATTAGGAGATTCATGTTCACTCTCGGATAAATGTACTACCTTGTCTTCATTAGGTTTTTCTTTTTGAGATCCAGCTTCAACTTCCTCAGAATGGATAAAGTCATGATTATGACTCTCTTCTGAAAACTTGTTCACTTATTCTTATCATTATTTCTCATCAACTCCCGAAGTAGCAATTTTTGAGGAACTGGCTTGAGAAGTCTGGATTGAAAACTTCTTAAATGGGGTTCCCTTATCTTGATATTCTTCAACTAGCTTAATTATATCATCAGAACCATCAATCATATCAGCTTGTTGAACTTACTCCACAACTTTCTGAACTTTATCCATCACTTCTTTATCAATTTCCTTCTCCTTGGAATTTTCTGGAGTCTTCGTACCTGGAGTCTCAGGAAATTGTTCCATCAGAAAAGATTTCAAAATAGGAATATTTTCAAAAGCTATTTTTGTTTCCTTCAAAAGAGATTGAACAATATCTACCTCAGACAATTTCTTCTTGAGCTTCTTCTCCTTGGCCTGCTTCTCTAACTCATCAGCAGCTTTTTCTTTTAAGGCCTTAGCCTCAGTAGGGTCCAAGATGAACTATGGATCCCATTATTTCCTCTTTTCCTTAAGATATCTCTACTTTTCTACCACCTCATCCGGGTAGGATTTTTGGTTTTTGGGTTTAGGAGGTGCGGATTGGAGTTCCTTTGATTTTGGGGTTTTATCTTTAGCTTGGAATTCCTTCAACTTCCTTTTCTTGCTGGCCTTCTTTGAGAGTTCAGCCTTTTCTACATTTTTCGTATTGGCTTCTGCCTCCTCCTCTGGTAGATCATAAAACTAACCTGACTATTTTGAGAAACCAAATTTCATTCTCTTCAGAGTGTCATCATTGATAAGCATTAACTTGCAATTTCTCACCTTGGAGATGTAAGAAATCTTGAAAGAATCAGGACACCGAATAATAAGCTTGGAGAGAAGAGTAGGATACATAATAATTTGAGCTTTCAAATTCTCATACTTGATGTTTTGAACCATAATAAGAATGTTCCTCATCAGATTGATCTTTCTTAGATTTACCAAGAAATCCAAGATGTAAATGTCACTTTTCTTTAAGTTATCCTTATCACCTCTTCTTGGTATGAAAAACCCTTGAACCCACAACTATAGAATCATATTGTTGGTGGAAAGATGTGAAATCTTTACAGTCATGACTTCTTTAATTCCAAGGCATTCCATAGCCTTCACTTTGCTGAAACTTCCTTGCACATCCGGTAGCTTATGGGAGAAAAATTCGGCTTCTCCATCATATGAGAGACCCACCAAACTTGTAGCCTTGGTGTAAGAAATCTTGTAAGTATTGCCATAACTCTTAAAGGAGAATTTTTCTATTCCATATTCATCATAGAAGGAAACAGACTCATAAAATTATATAAGAAAATCTGTATAAATAACATCCTGATCCCCTGGATTTGATATGCAAAAATCTTCCCATCCATTGAGTTTGATATTCTTAGAAATAAGAGAATCATACTTACTGAAAAATTTCAGATGGAACAACCTTTCCATTTAGACTAACCAACTTTAGATTAGCTTCATATTAGATATTTATTGAGAAGTGGATTCTACAGACATTCGGAATGGAGGAACACTGAAAGATTCAGAACGGTCTTAAGAAGGAAGGGCAGAACTTCAACATGCGAGGGCTTGAAATCGATGTGGGACAACCATCAGGGGTCACCTTTATATTGGAAAAGGAGGTGAACTTTAATCTTCCAAAACCCATATAACGGTTGTGAAACATTCTGATCAGATCTAACGGTTGAAAAAATAGCCGCAAGGAAATCTTGAATCCGATCTTTTGAGGTTTTAAGAAAAAACATTCAGATTTTATGAAAAAATGAATCCGAAAAACACAAAACAAAATACCAGCATGAAAAACATGATTACAAAAACTTAAGTAAGAAGATCATACCTTTTGGATTTCCAGGAATATTATTCGTAATAGGTGATATTCTTCTTGAAGAAAATTTGAGTACAAAAAACTCAGTACGAAAAACTCACTACGAAAAACTTAAAATATAAAAGTTTTATTTCAAAAACTTTGAGTACCAGAAATTGATTACTAAAGCTACGAGAACGAGTATTCCCATTACGAAAATTCTTATTAAGAAAACTTCTAGTACGAAAACTTCATTACAAAAATTTCCAGTACGAAATCTTCATTAATAAAATTTCCAGTATGAAAACTTCATTACGAAAATTTCCTGTACGAAATCTTCATTACAAAAATTTCCAGTACGAAAACTTCATTACGAAAATTTCCAGTAGGAAAAATTCATTACGAAAATTTCTAGTATGAAATCTTCATTACGAAAATTTCCAGTACGAAAACTTCATTACGAAAATTTGAAAAACTAACTATGAAATTTTTTGAAAATATCATTATGAAAAAAAAGTTAAAAAGCTCATTACAATTTTTTTTGAAAAGCTCATTACGAATTTTTTTTGAAAAGCTCATTACAATTTTTTTAAAAATCTCATTACATTTTTTTTGAAAAACTCACAAAGAAATGTAATCCCCCTATGAAAAGGAGTTTATTAATATAAGGAGATTGGTTTAACAGAGAGTTAATCAAGGAAAACTACCTTACGGTAATCATTCCTAACTTCTGTTTAATATATTCAAATCTATCGAAAGGTAAAGGTTTTGTGAAAATATCAGCAAGTTGATCTTGCATTTCCGATAAACTGAAGAATAATATCTCCTTTTTTTGTGTGATCCCTAAGAAAGCGATGCCTAATATCTATGTGCTTTGCATGAGAGTGGTGTGCATGGTTTTTACTAAGGGAAATAAAACTTGTGTTATCAAACAAAATTTGAGTCTTAGTAAAAATCAAGCCATATTCCGCGAGTGTGTGTTGCATCCACAACACTTGATCACAACAACTTCCGGCTGCTACATATTCAGCTTGAGTAGTGGTGAGTGCTACATAATGTTTCTTCTTGAAAGATCAAGAAACTAATGAATCTCCTAAGAAATGAAAAGTTCTGGATGTACTTTTTCTATCCATTCTACATCCACCAAAGTTAGCATCAGAAATTTTTTTTAGAATAAAATCATTTCCAGAAGTATAAAATAGTCCTAAATCCATGGTTCCCTTTAAGTAGCGAAAAATTATTTTCACTTTCTTTAAATAAGATTCTTTAGGATTGGATTGATATCTTGAACATAAGCATACTGAAAACATTAAGTCTGGATGACTAGATTTCAAGTAAAGTAGACTTCCTATCATACCTCTAAAAGATGTTTGATCTACTGGTTTCCCAGCTTCATCAAGATCAAGTGTGTTTGAGGTACCGATGAGAGTACTTATACTCTTAGTGTTTTCATATCCATACTTTTTAAGAAGATCTTTAATATACTTATGTTGGGATATATAGATTCCTTCTGGTTTTTGTGAAATTTGAAAAACTAGGAAAAATGTTAACTCACCCATCATACTCATTTCAAACTCAGATTTCATTAGATCCTCAAAGGAATGAGTTAAGGATTACTGAGTTAAACCAAATATAATGTCATAAACATAAATTTGAAAAATCAATTATTTTTTCTTATCTTTCTTTATAAAAAGGGTTGGATATGCATTTCCCTTAACATAGTTATTTTGAAGCAAAAATTGTGTAAGTCTATCATACCAGGCTCGAGGGGCTTGTTTAAGTCCATACAAAGCTTTGGTATGTCTAAAGACATGATCAGGATGTTTTGTATCTTCAAATCTAGAAGGTTGTTAAAAAAAAAACTTCCTCTTTAACATAACCATTAAGAAAAGAACATTTAACATCCTTTTTAAATAGTTTGAAATTGAATAATGCTGTAAAGGAAAGTAAAATATGAATAGATTCAAGTCTAGCTACTGGAGCATAGGTTTCTTCATAGTCTATACCTTCTTACTGATTATAACCTTTAGCAACCAATCTAGATTTATTCCTAACTATGAATCCATTTTCATCACAATTATTTCTGAAGACACATTTTACTCCAATTAAAGAAGTTTCCTTAGGTCTTTCAACCAAGGTCCAGACTTTATTCCTTTCGAATTCATTTAGTTCATCTTGCATGGATTTTATCCAATCATCATCACCTAAAGCTTCATCAGTGATTTTTGGTTCTAATTGGGAAAGAAATGCTAGATGTTCTATTTCATTTCTTAAGGAACTTCTAGTCCTTACTGGTTGATTCACATCACCAATGATGCTATCACTGGGATGATTCTTTAGAAACGACTGATTTGGGTTTTGTAAAACTTGTTCATCAACATAGGGTAGGAAATATTCTGGGGTAAATGTTTCAGAAGCATCTTCTTGAACATTTTCCGTATCAGAAGTATTTTCTATCATAGGTAGATAATCAGTTTTTGAAAACACATCCGAGGATGGGGGTTGAGGTTGTTTAAAAACAAAAGGACCAGTTTCATCAAATTTGACATGTACTGTCTCTTCAACAATACAAGTGTATTTATTGAAAACTCTATATTCCCTAGAAGTTGTGGAGTAGCCTAGAAAAATTCCTTCATCAGATTTTGGTGTGAATTTGTGTAAGTTATCTTTAGTATTCAGAATGAATACCTTGCATCCAAAAACCTTAAAGTAGGAAAGTCTAGGATTTCTACCATTCCATAACTCATAAAGAGTTTTATTAAGAAAAGGTCTAATCAAAACTCGATTTATAGTATAACAAGCAGTACTTACAACTTCAGTAAAAAAATTTTTGGCAACAAAATACTCACTCAACATGGTTTTAGTTATCTCTTAAATAATTCTATTTCTTCTTTCAACAACACAATTCTGTTTAGGTGTTCTAGGTGCTGAGAAGTTGTGAGTAATACCTTTTCTACTACAAAAAGTTTCAAAATCAGAATTTTGAAATTCTCCTCCATGATCACTATGAATAGTTTTCAATGGAAGGTTTTTCTCATTTTTGACTTGGGCTCTAAAACTTTTGAAATAAGAATAAGCTTTAGAATTATTTGCTAGAAAATAGACCCATCTAAATCTAGTGTAATCATCAACCAAGAAAAATACATAATACTTTCCCCCAATGCTTCCAGTTTGTGTAGGAGCAAAAAGATCCATATGCACTAGCTGTAATGCATCAGTAGTTGAGACTTCACCAATGGATTTAAAACTTGATTTATGTTTCTTTCCATATTGACATGGGTCACAAACTTTTGAAGAATCAAATATAAGATCCAGTAGATCCTTAAATAGTCTCTTCTTAGAAAGTTTGCCAAGGTTCCTAAGGTTACAGTGTCCTATAATTCTATTCCACAACCAAGAATGATCTTCTATTGCACTAAGGCAAGGTATTTCTTGGCTCCTAAGGTCTTCTAAGTTTAGAGTGTAAACATTTTCTTTCCTATTGGCAGAAAGAATAAAATCTTCCTTGGAATTGTGTACTAAGCACTTATCATTCCTAAAATTCACAAGGTAGCCTTCATCACATAATTGACTTATGATAATGAGGTTGTGCTTAAGACCCTTAACAAATAAAACATTTGAAATCAAAGTTTTTCCAAGAAGAACGATGTTACCTATACCAATAATTTCTCCCTGAGCATTATCTCCAAAAGTTACTCTTTCTCCTTTCGTTTTGATAATCTTTTCAAAATAGTTTTTTTACCAGTCATATGTTGGGAACATCCACTATCCATGTACCACGTATTGCTGTTGGTACTTTCCCTATTTTCCTGAAAATAAGAAAAAGTTAGGTTTTCAGAATCCAGACTTACTTGGATCTGGAAATTTCAGAAAGTAAAATTTTGGGTACCCACATATTCTTAGAAAAATAAGCCTTATGAAATCCTAAAGATTGGATTTTGTTTAAGGAGAAATTCTTTTCCCAGTGACCACCACACTGACATTTAGCACAGAATGGGTCACTTTGAGGAATAAAGTAATTTTTGCTAAAAATCGGTTTAAAACTTGTGTAACCAAAACCAGAAGTATACCTTCGAGGTCAGATTTGTGAATACATTTTATCAAAATTTTACTTACCTAGGGTAAAGTTTGAAAAACAATTCCTCAAGGAGAATATTTAAGATTTGAGTTTTATGAATAAGTTCTTCTCTTCAAAAACATTTGAACTAGAGCTAGGCTCGAAATTTTTTTTCTTAGAAATTACATTTTCTAGATCTTTAGAAAGTTTATTCTTCTCAGAGCTTACTTCCTCAAGATTTTTTGAAATACTTTCAAAATCAGCATTTTTCTTATCAATATCATTAGAAAGATCTGATATTTCTTTAGTAAGAATAACATTCTTAGAATTTTCCTTATCAAGTTTTTTCATGAGTTTTGAATTCTCATTCTCAAGGAGTTTGGAAAACCTAGAAACTTCTTCATAGGTAGGTAATGTATTATCTTTATCAGAAGAAGATTCTTCATCCGAAGAGTTATAATATTTAATATCATTAGAATTCAAAGAAACATTGGTCATTGATTCAACATTGTGTACCTTATCCATCAAGCAATGATTATCAATAGGTAGCTTGGCTAAAATACCAAGATTCTTCTGTACAGAAGATTAATAATCCGAAGATTCATCTCAAGAATCTCCACCACTGGCACTCCATGTGTCATTGGCTTTTAACACTTTCTTAGATTTGTACTTGTAATACTTCTTTCTGTTTTTCTCAGAACGAATTTCCTTTCTTTCTTTTCTCTTGAGCATAGGGTAGTCAGGTCTTATGTGTCCATATCTCTTGCATTCATAGCATGTAACTTTAGAGACTTTCTTGTCTTTCCTTTCCTTCTTCTTATACTTGGATTGAAAGTTCCTCTGTCCAGCTATCTTGTTCATCCTTCGAGAAAGATTTGCTAATTCATTTTTTGAGGATTCACTTCCACTAGATTCGGAATGTATAATAACTTTCTTAGATATGGATCTAGTAACTCTCTCAGGAGTCTTGGATTTCATATGACTGGAAGTATTATTAAAAGCTACACTTCCATTTCCATTCTTCTTCTTCACAATATCAACATCTCTATTCATTCTAGTCTCATGCTGAAGAAGAGTTCCAAACATCTCATCAAGGGAAATCTGAGTGACCTTTCTATTCTCATCAATTGTAGTCCTTTTAGATTCCCACTCATTTGGAATGATGTCGATGATCTTGTCAACAAGGGCTTCATCATCTAATCCTTTTTTCACCCATTGATTGTAAACTATTCACAATAGTCATGAATCTTTGTTGCACCTTCCATATGGGTTCACCATAAGGAAAACTAAAACCATGATATTCAGCTCTAAGCATGGCTCTTCTAGTCTCAATTACTTTAGATTTCCCAAAGTGAGTAACTTCTAGTTTCTTCCATATAGAATTTGCTGCTTCACAATATGAAATTTGGCTATATATATTTCTAGTAATTGAACAGAGTGAAGTATTGCGTACCTTATAATTGAGTTGATATTCATGATTTTCTTGATTTGTAAAGGCACTTACTTCTTTATCAGGAATTTTGTATCCACCGGTAAGCGTAACATAATTTTCAACCCCAGTGTTGATAATGAAAGTCTTTATACGATATCTCCAATATTCATAATCATTACCATCAAATATTGGTGGTCTGGTTGGATTACGATTGTCTATGAAACCAACATTGATTCCTGTCATCTTTAAGAAAAGTATTTCCCCAAAAAACTTGTTAGTAGAAAAAGTTTGTAAACAAGGAAAATATTCTAAACAAGAAAATATAGAGTAAAATTATCTCTACGAAAAAGTGAATCTGAACTATGAGTCCGAAAAATAGATTCTGAAAAAATATGAATCCTGAAAAAGTGATTCCGGAAAAAATGATTTCGAGAATTATCTTCTGAATCTAATCATGAGATTAATTCAGATTGAACCAAGTCCTCTGATACCAATTGCCAGGATGATATGTATGATTATAATATACTCTATAATACCAAATACAGAATCGAATTAAGAATTATATTCTCAGATACAAGAGGGGGGTGAATTGTACCTTTTAAAAATTCCTTTGGAACTTTTAAAGATGATTATGTTTAACAAGGTTAAACAAGATAATTCACAAGACCTCTAAGTTCTAATAGATTTCTAGATTCCAGAAAAGTGATTCTGAAAAATGAAACTAAACAAAAGTTACAGAGATTAAGATTATAAATTAAAGGATATAGAATCTAACTAAATCAGAGTACAAGAGTGAGAAAGTATAGGATAGTTATACTTTCCTCAACAATAAAAATTGCAGCGGAAAAAATTGTAACAAAACAATTAATAAGTAATAAGTCTTTTAACCCAAAGAGAAGGGTATCCAACAACCTTGGATAAAGGTTCCTTGATTTATACTTTCAAGAAAGTCTGTCTTACCCACACTAGGGTAAGCCCTCGATATAAAGATCGGAGTCTGTCTTACTATCCCCGCAATCCCTCAACTATCAGGTAGTCGACACCTCTATCTTCCTCAGCAAGGAATCCCTCAACTTCAAGGTGTTGGAACCTCTGTCTTCCTATACCCAAAAGCCCTAGATTGTACACAACAACAATCGGAGTCGCACGAAGCAAGTATGCACGAAGCAAAGTTTGAACAAGCTGTTCAAACTTTCTGCACGAAGCGTAAGAGTTTATAAGAGCCTCTCTCTCTAGAAATCACTTCAACAACATGTAAGAACGGTTGTCAAAGATGTGTCAAAGTTTTATATATTCTTTTCAAATGGGCTCCTATTTATAGGCGAAGCTCCAACGGTCGGCTCCCTCCTCCAACGGTCATATTCTTCTTTGAATTTCGGATGGACCTGTACACGTGTCACTCAACCAACAGTTAGTTAGAAACAGAATAGACGACATCTTTTTATAATAGAACAAGTATAAGCAAAAATATGGTTATATAAGTAAACTTAAATATTTGGAGTGTAAACAAATAAAAGTTCGGAGTATAATGAAAATATATTCTGAGTCTGTAATGAAGAGATATTAGGATTCTATTTATCAGAAGAATTCAGAATGAGAATTTGTAATCAGATTTCATCATCAGAATTCGTAATGAGAATTCATAATTAGAATTCCTCATCAGAATTTGTAATTAGAATTCATAATCAGAATTCGTGATCAGAATTCAGAATGAGAATTCATAATCATAATTCATCATTAGAATTCGTAATGAGAAATCGTAATCAGAATTCGTCATCAGAATTTTTAATGAGAATTCATAATCAGAATTCGTCATCAGAATTCGTAATGAGAATTCATAATCAGAATTCATCATCAGAATTCGTAATGAGAATTCATAATCATAATTCTTCATCAGAATTCAGAATGAGAATTCGTAATCAGAATTCTTCATCAGAATTCAGAGTTAGAACTTTATGTAAGTTCATAATCATAATTCAGAGTTGAACTTCATAAAAGTTTGTAACAAGGAATTCAGAATAGAACTTCATAAAAGTTTGTAACAAGAATTTGGATCCTAAAACAGAATGCTTCATATCTAAACATTATTTTATTCTGAGGTTTTAGATATGAATCTGAGTTTTATACTTAGAAAATTTATGGTATGAATAATGAAAATAAGGTAGGGGTAAATTTCCTTTGGGAAAGGAATTTTCCTTATGAAAGTAAAACAGGGGTAAAATGAAATTTGATTAAGGATAAGGTGTTTGTGATTTTAAAAACAAGAAGAAATGGAAAAGTCATAAGGAAAACCTTATTGACTCAACACCTACAAATACCGAGTACATTGCAGCTTCTAAGTTAGATCAGAAGCAAATAAATGCAAAATTTTGTTTTAGTTCTTAGAATCAAACTTGGTGAGAAAAGTATTACCATAATATAAATTATGATATTCTTACTAGCCAAGATGTAAATATATAATAGTGTAAAAAAATAGATATACCCGGGATACCATCTCTTGCGATGTTTTACTCAATGAGATAAGGTCACAATAGAAGAATAAACACACAGCGGAATTGTGGTGGACCCAGTAAATAAAGCTGTTACTTATAAAAAACATGATGTTCATCATGTGAGTAGCTAATAAGTTTGGTTAGAAAGTTGGATCTAGTGCATGTGGGAGTGTTTAAATAGTGGGTTCCCTAGAACCAACTATTCAGTTCTTTTGATTACCATATCGCGTATACAGTTAGCTATACATGATTTCATCTTACCATTATAGTGTATAATTTTCTACATCCACTATTGAAATGGTAATGTCTAAAGATTAATTTTCATATCAAAAGGTTATAGCAGATCTTAGGCTATAATGAGAACCTCTAGATACTATGACATTAATCTTGAATATATGGTCTATGGTTTAGATACATTTTATTGATTGGACACAGTAGATGTTTGACTATCAGGTGCTGGGGGCTCATAAGATTTGAGAATTATTCTCATTAAGTTCTCACTTGGTGATCTCAAGTAGTGATATCATGAGGAATGACCCACCAATAGAAACACCACATGTTTTAGGTGTCATTGGATGTTCCTATCTACAATCACGTGTAATGGTCTCCTGACTTGAGATCATTTCCAATTTTTTTCATTTGATTGTGTACTTTGATGCAAGATGAAAACCATGGAAATGAAGTTTTGGCAATGTAGTTTGTGTTGGGTGTGTTATTGGTTGCATGACATTGGTTGAATGGTCAAGAAATGATTTTTCACTTCCAGGTTATGAAAGTAATATATACTAGGCCACGATGATAAGGATGGAACTAACTTTATAAGACCATGGCCATGGGATTTGAAGGTAAATCCATCCAGTTAAATTGACAAACAATAAAGCAAGAAAAGGGCAATGACACGTGAGTGCGTCCTACTTTATGAGATATAAACAACAAAGAGATTATATTACACAGTGCATGTTTGTAGGTTTGTTGTCACTATTGTGATAATCCTTATCTATTTAGGGGATATGTTGGGTTGCTAGATCTCACTCTTGGTCTGTGAATAATATTCACTACTATCGAGATAAGGGCCTAGAGGGTCCCACACAATAGCGTATTCGAGAATCTTCCCTATTCAGTTGAATAAGAGTATTGGACATGGTGGACCCCACCACTAGGGTCTAGGATTTTTACAAGGTTAAGCGATCACCAATGAAATAAATAAATTCATATTATTTGAGTTTAGAATAATGATCATTGAATTTATACATTAAATATATTTATGAGTTTTAATTAAATAATTGAAAAAGTATTAATTGATAAATATTTAAAATATTCAAGGTTCAATTAATATTTATTGGAATGACGAGTGATGTTATGGACTCAATTATTATCATGTAATATATTTAAGATATTACAAGTAAATGATAATAATATTTATGACTTAGTTTAATAGTTATAAAATGTCTTTGAAAGTGTGTTAAGTATTCAGGGCCGACGGAGCCATATCCGGTTTTTTAATTAAACACTATAAATAGAAGAGGAGGGGTTTTTTCCAAGCACTATTCATGGTGCTTCTCTATCCTCTCCTCTATCCCATGATTTAGAGAGAGATGTTCTAGATCCAAGGAGCTCATATCAAGATCTCTCTCAGGTATCGCTAGTGATGCAATGCTGTGATCATTGAAGCATCAAAGGTTTCATCAGAATTCCGCGCTAGCACCTAGAGTTCGATGAATGAAGTTCTTGTAGTTTCTTGAAGCATGTGTGGATGATCTAGAGGAGTTCGATGTTAGATTCTTCGAGCAACGATCGCCAACAACTAACAGACGTCGTGCACGACTTTGGATTTAAACCAGGTATTTTATTGTTTATTTTTATGCTTAAAACCCTTCACGTGAGATCCTTGGCTTTGACTGGGCTGCTCTTCACTGATTTATACAAGTTTACATCAATCATCGGTGGAAAATTTTAAAATCCCACCTGTTTGGGGCTTCCGCTGCACACCCAGTTCCAACAAGTGGTATCAGAGGGAACATGTGTCGATTTTAAGCCAAAAATAATTAAATTTTCATTAAAATATGAAGATGGAATTGTTACGGTCCCAACGTTGTAGACCGCTTTTGAATCCAATATCGTATGACCCATCTGCGATCATCCAAAGTTTAAAATTGGAGTTCAACCGATTGTTTTATAAATGTTCACCGACTGGACATCTGGTTATTATGATAGTATTTTTCGATTAACCTTAATGATTATGATTATTATTATTATTTAGTTATAATAATAATATTTTTATTATAATAATATTTTTATTATTATAATATTCTATATTAATAATAATTTATTATTATAAGTTTTATAATTTCTAGTCTAAGTATAGACTTAAGAAATAGATCAAAAAAAGTAATAGGGGAGACCTTATTTGCAGGTCTCCAACAACATAAAAAAAGGGGTGGACGCTTAGAAAAAATGAAAATGTAAAGAGACATGAAAAAGAAGGTCTTGTTATAAAAAAAAATTTGGAAGGGGGGGGGGAAGAACTGCAAATAAGGTCAAGCAAAAAAAAGGTAGGGTTTGGCTGGGGGTGGGGGAGCAGCCCCCCATCTGCCTCACACGGCGACCCAAACAGGGATGCCTCCTCTATCCTCCCGAAGCAGCAGGCGGTAAGGCCACCTCCTTAGTGCACCAGGCCTACACCACTCGGAGACTGGATGCAGCGGATCCCCTCAACACGCAGCGGTGCACCGCACCAGGACCACCCAGTGTCCCACACCCCATGCCCTATCTGTCCTAGCCTATTTATTCTCCCTGCACCAGGCACGACGTACCAAGCCACCTCCTACTCCACTCCGCAGCAGGCCTCCCTGCACAGTTAGTGAACCAAGACGAGAGCCATCTATCATCTACCTTGCAGAGACCTACTACTGTAGGATACTTCCACTTTCTGAAGTAGCGCCCAGCGCGCCGACCACCTCGCCCCGCCTCTCCTACGACTTCCATGTCTAAACCACATCACCATGCGACACAACACACCAGGGGAACCCCAGCATCCAGGCCGCCCACACAAGTCCTCCCTCCTCCATCGCCCTGCCGCGACCAGCTAGCATCGAGGCCCCTCCTCACCGGTGGTCTTCCCTGCCAAACTACCATACACAACCAGGCGCAACTGGCCACCTCCTCCCAACTGCTCTGAACCAGTCATGCAGCGTAGTGGTGACCCTGGAGGGCTGCCTCCTCCTGGTTGTCTCTCCCACAGAGACCCGGCGCACCAGGACAAGCCTCTCTAGAACCATGGGTTGAGGCCCCTTCTACCCGGATTGTCCCTTGGCGTCCTGCAGCCAGGCTGTACCCCCTCTTACGCGGAAAACCCATGTGGCCAATGCCCTCGCGCCACCAGCGAGCAACCTCCAGGACAACCCTCACCTTCAACGAACCTTCCTAGCCCAGAACGCCTCTGCACTGGGTCGGTACCACCAAGATTGTGCCTGAACAGGTTCTTCCTGACCCGCACAGGCCCTGCCCGAAGTTATATGGGCATAGGTGATTTAATTTCATCAAAAATTAATTAAAATAATTAATTTAATTACTATTGATAATTAAATTAATTGAATATTAATTTTTGGTTATTAAAATTTAGATGCAGCCTAATTAATTGAATTGGGAGATTAATTAAATTAATTAATTAATTTAATTTTTAGTTTTAAAATTAAATTAATTAATTGGGACTGAATGGCGACATTTTTCAAATTAAAATTAGAGTGAAATTTTTATTCAATAAATAATTCCCTTAGAATTTATTTAATGCAAGTTTAATTTTATTCTGTATTTGTTTATTATATGCAAGTTTAATGCGTATTATGATCATGAGCTGGAGACCGACCAATACATGTCTGGATCATTTTATTTATTTATTTATTTAATTATTGTATTCCGGTTTGTAATAATTAGTTTACTTAAATAAAAATACAATCTGCATGTCGTCTCAAGTGTCATTATATGTATAAGGGCCTGTGCGCTCATTCTCAGAGTTGTATTTTATACCCTGAGACCCCCTCACCTGCGTGTGAGTACAATTGTATAATGAAAAGACGAGGTTTGATGCACTTCGCTCCAAGTGACAGAGACGCACCAGACATGAGTTGGATGCATTGGATGAGCAGACGTTGTTATTCAAGTTGCAAGCCATGTGACTAAAGGTACTTACCCCTAGGGTTTCGGTTGGCCCGTTATTCACTCAACGGATCAACCAATAGTACTAGCTCATGATCAGGTTTTTCATTTTATTTCTGCATGGTTTATTATTTTGTGAATTTTTAGTTAGAGCGTGATCACATAGAATAATATCAAACAAGCATGCAAGATAAAATGAACATGTGACTCGATATATTTTTCTATTTCATGCATGGTCAGTTGTGAGTGCGATCACAAAGTACGTGCTTATAAAAATAGAAAATGATTTCTTTCGTCACATTAAAAATAATAAAACCCTCAAAGATATATTAAGTCATAACAGACTTCTGTCATTCATGTTTGGACAAAACCAACTGTTTGAGATTCCAGTAATGTCATAGCTGAGGGTTCCTCTTACTATCTGGGAGCCCTTATAAGAATGATGGGTTGACTTAACTAAAATTGCTACAAAGAAATTTCCATAGCTATCTTCTTGTAAATTTAGAGGCAAGCCTTGAGTAAATCAAGTTTTAATTTTAGAAGTTGGGACTTTACTCAATAGATCAATGAACCGAAAGTTAAAGCGGTTGGCCAACCAAAATCCCACTTTGAACCCTCTAAGTAGTGGTGTAGCCATAGCTTATAGACTATGAGGGGTGGTTCTAGGATCCTTACTACTAGAATACTCAAGTGACACAGTATTATAATTCTAGCATAGAGGGTTCCTAGAATCCAATAAAATAATGAGAGTCATTAAATGATTTAAGTAATTAATCAAAATGTCTAAATAGGTAATCCAAAAAAAATTCAATCATCTTCTAAAATTCATTTTTTGTAGAAGAAATGGAAAGTTACACCACAAGTTTAAAACTATAATATTATAATGGACAAATTAAATGTCTACATTGGCATGAGTATCCATAAATAGTACAAGCACGTGTGCATAGTACTATGATATAGGAAACTCAAGGTGCCAGTGTCCCCAACACTATTAAACTACCTCAAGAAGTGAGGTTGAAACTGCTTACATGAGACTAATGTACAAAGCACATGAGAGTTATATCATTATTCTTTCATCAAAGTCTGGTGTCAGTTTTTGTCGCTGCACCAGGAGGTGGATGATATAAACATGAAGTCTCATCTCTAAGATGTTTGAAAAAAGAAAGTGAAGCAATGATATGAATAAGGTGAATTTTTACACCGACATGTGTAAATTGAAAGATTGATCATGGTATTTAAATGGACCCCTTTATCATGTTATTTTCATCCCTTTACTCGAGTTTCGTTTTAAGTTACAAAACAAACAAGTATTGAGTAAATGGTTCATTACCTATCTAGGTAAGGTTCTCTAAATGAATAAGAATTCAAAGATAGTTTTATCTTTAATTCTTATGGCGAATAAAATTAAATACAATGCGAAAAGTCCAAAAGTAAAGTAATTCCAATGGCACATTCGCGACGCCCATAAATTAATGAGGTATTAACAATTTTTATTTTCATAACATATTATAAAATAATACTATGGAAGTTTAAATGAAATTAACTAATTTAAAGAATCAATTTGATGCTTCTACATCAGGTATATTCATCAATGCGATGTTTCCTTTTACTACTGGGGTATTTAATACTATATTCTTTTACATATGTTTATTTAAATACAGTTACAAAGTAAGTATAGATATATTACTATAAGTCGGGTGTATTCTCCAAGTGGTTGCGAAAGGGTGATACCTAGGCCAGTGGTGAGAAGTACACGACTTCTTAATTTCCAAGTGAAAGATTCGTGTTGAACTATTATTGAGTATAACCACAAACATTAATCTCATGCATCCTTGGATGCAAGGAGACTTTCTTTCAGGTTCCAGAATATTTTTTTTTGTTAAACTCAATCACTAGTTCATTAATACATGAATCATATGCAATTAGCGATGAATATAAATGTAAGACTTATACCCAATTGTGACAAGATAATTCTTTTTCAAGTAATACTAATAGTGTACGTCATGAATATACCAAGTATGGTATTTTTTCTTGGAAGAACTAAATACTTTTTGTATTATCGATGTATTTAGTTTGAAAAAAGAAACCTTTAAAATAAAGGTAAGTCACAAAGCTTTTGGAAATAGTATAACAATTGAGAATGAACTATTCCATGAATAAGATTGAGGTATATGTAATTTATAAGATTACTTTAATAAATTATGGAATGAAAAAGTTAAGTATTTTCATGGTTAGAAGATTTGTGTTGCTTTGGGTCAGCATACCAAAGAATATCTTCACCAAGCATTCATCAAGCATGATAATGTTGCGTGGAGTAATTACTAAATACACATTACCTTATCATCATCACACCATTGATGTTAATGAGGAGGATTGATGATGAAGTCTTTAATATCAATATTGAACAAAAACATATAGTGTGGAGAAATTCCTAAATGAATATGTTATACATCAAAATTTTGATATAAGTAGTATCAATGTTACAACTTGCAGAAACTTCCATTATATTTCATTAAATGGTTTGAAAATAACGGCATTATCCCATAACTATATGCCAACTATAAATGAAAAATGAATATCATACAAGTCATGGTATGATGGAAATCCATTATGTCATAAGGACATGTGTTTGGATGCAAATAGTTTGTTCGGATACAAAAAAACTTGCATCAAGATAAACACATTGTGCATATAAGGTAATAATCCTTACAGTTGATTAGGATATTACATAAATCCCTTAGATATAAAATTTTTCTTCAAGTAATAGACTACACTTCTATGTAAGGGTGCACATCTCTATTAGAGATAGTGGGAGCTATATTGACTTGTGTTTAGTCAATACTCAAGATGCACAAATAGTTGGCATAGGAACTAGTTCTACAAGTGCATGTGGAACAATGATCTATTATTCAATATGTATAATATTTTATATAAGTAAAAAGTGTATGGAAATTAGATAAAATTTATAAGACCAACTAAAATTCAATTAATGGATTCCATGTATAAAAGTGAAAAGGGGGATTATTATTTTGAATACTGCAGTGGGTATTCAAGTGAGTTGATACATGGATGGTATAAGTGTAGTACCTATAAGGCTCGATTGGTTTAACCAATTCGTTATGCTTTAATATTTTAGAATTTTTATTATCATAACTAATATCTATGATCAAATTTTTTAGCATTGGATGCCGTAACCACCAATCATGGATGGTGTCTATTCGATGCAACCAGAAAGGGATAGTCACATCACATAATACTAATAAAGGTTACAATTTACTCAAATCCAGTTTAGTATTAAATTAAGCAACCTGATCCTAGAATATACATTTGAAAAAAATTATTTCCTTGTGTATACTAAAGGTTAGTGGGAGTGCCGATGTTTTCCAAGAAAAAACATGTTTTGCAACATATGGAAAACAGACACTGGTCTTACAGTTATTTAAGACCAAGATGAAATTTATTCTCCATTGATTGACTTAAATTAACAACCTATGTTATAGGGAACAAGATTTACTGAGGTATGTCTATAGGTTGATTGGTCCAATTTAGTCGTACATATAGCGACATTGTATTAAAAAATACAAGTTGGAACAATTCAAGAGATGAATTTTTGCCTATGTCATAGGGAATAATCTCTTCAGGTTGACATGTCTAGAACATGGGAAGAGATAAACATGGTGAGTTGAATTTCATACACCGAAGCGATGGATCAATCACATATGCGATGATATGTTTACAAGAAATGATATTTCTAGGATATGCTCTATAATAGGAAAATATTAGTTATATCTAGGAGCATTGTAAGATATTCAGTCATAAATATCTAATTGTACTTCAGAAAGTACAAAAGATATATACCTGGAAAGTGGAGAAGAAAGGTTACTAGTTTTTAGGGGATACGAACTAGTCTTCCATAGATTAATGCGATCTACTATTGTATTTAGGCTAAAGATGATGAGTGAGACAAGCTGATAAAATCAAGTGGTATCCATACCTATAAATACTGAGTATGTTGCAGCTTCTAAGGCAGTTAAGAAGAAAATAAATGAAATATTTTTTTCCAGTTCTTAGAATCTCACCTGGTGAGAAAAGTATTATCGTAATGTAAATTATTATATTCTTACTAGACAAGATGTAAAGTTATAAAAGTGGACAAAAAGGGATATACTCAAGATACCATCTCTTGAGAAGTTTTACTCCACAAGACAAGGTTGCAATAGCAGATTAGCCATGCGGAGGAACCGTGGGGGACCCAGTAGCTAAAGCAGTTACTTAGTAGAAACATGATGTTCATCATATGAGTAGCTAATAAGTTTGGTTAGAAAGTTGGTTCTAGTGAAAGTGGGAGTGTTGAAATAGAAGGTTCCCTAGACCCAACTATTCAGTGATTTTCATTACTATATCATGTATACAGTTAGTTATACATGATTTCATCTTAACATTATAGTGTATAATTTTCTGCATCCAATATTGAAATGGTAATCTCCAAATATTAATTGTCATATCAAAAGGTTATAACATATCTCAGGTTATAATGAGAACCTCTAGATACCATGACATTAATTTTGAATATATATTCTATGATTTAGATACATCTTACTGATTGGAAATAGTAGATGTTTGACTATCTAGTGCTGGGGGCTCATAAGAATTGAGACTTCTTCTCATGAAGTTCACACTTGGTGATCTTTAGTAGTGAGATTATTAGGAAAAACCCGCCAATATAAACACCACATGTTTCAGGTGTCATTGGATGTTCCTATCTGTGATCATGTGTAATGGTATCCTGACTTGATATCATTACCAATATTTTTAATTTGATTGCGTACTTTGATGCAAGACAAAAACCATTGAAATGAAGTTGTGGCAAGGTATTTTGTGTTGGGTGCGTCATTGGTGGCATGGAATTGGTTGAATGGTCAAGAAAGGATTTGTTGCTTCTTAGTTATGTAAGTAATATATCTCAGGCCATGTTATTAAGGATGGAAGTACATTTATAAGACAATGTCCATTGAAGTCGAAGGTAAATACATCCAGTTAAATAAACAAATAATAAATCAATAAAAGGGCGTGACATGTGAGTGCATCCTACTTTATGAGATATAAATGACAAAGAGATTATATTACACAATACATATTCATAGGTTGGTTGTCACTGCTGTGATAATCCTTATCTCTTTAGGGGCCATGATGGGTTGCTAGATCCCACTCTTGGTCTATGAATAATATTTACTGCTATTGAGATAAGGGCCTAGAGGGTCACACACAATAGAATATTTGAGAATCTTCCATATTCAGTTGAATAGGAGTATTGGACATGGTGGGCCCCACCAATGGGGTCTAGGATTTATCCAAGGTTAAAAGATCACCAATACAATAAATAAATTCATATTATTTAATTTTATAATAATGAGCATTTAATTTATATATTAAATATATTTATGAGTTTTAAGTAAATACACTAAAACATATTAATTGATAAATATTAAAAATATTTAAGGTTCAATTAATATTTATGGGAACGATAAGTCAAGTTATGGACTCAATTATTGTCATGTAATATATTTAATATATTTCAAGTAAATGATAATAATATTTATGACTTAGTTTAGTAGTCATAATATTTTGTTGATAGTGCGCTAAGTATTCGGGGCCAACGAGGCTATACCGGGTATTTTAATTAAACACTATAAATAGAAGAGGAGGGGATTTTTCCAAGAAATATTCATGGAAATTATCTCTCTTATCCTCTATCCCATGATTTAGAGAGGGATGATCTAGATCCAAGGAGTTAAGATTGAGATCTCTCTCAGGGATCGCTAGCGAAGTGATAGGTTGATCGTTGGAGCATCGAAGGTTTCATCGGAATTCTGTGCTAGCACCCGAACTTCGACGAACAGGGTTCCCACAGTTTCTCGAAGAACGTGTGGATGATCTAGAGGAGTTAGATGTCCAATTATTTGATCAGTGATCGCCAATGATGAGAAGACGTTGTGCATGGATTCATATTTAAACTAGGTATTTTATGGTTTATTCTTTTCTTAAAACCCTTCACGTGAGATCCTTGGCTTTGATCAGGCTGCTATTTACCAACGTCGACAAGTTTATGTCAATCGTCAATGGAAAATTTTAAAATTCCACCTGTTTGGGGCTTACACTACACACCAAATTCCAATAGTGGTTAGGATTTATCATACCTTGATAGTAAAATTTTAGTGGCCTAGAATTAAGTAATCAGTTTCTAAGTTCATGTATTAGTGTCTAGTTTTTAATAGGTTAAAGGATAAGTATCATTTTTTAGTGGGTTTATTTATCCACTTAATGTTCCCCAGTGGAATTGGGAGTACATCTTGATGGAAATAATCACTATTTTTCCTCAAGATTAGGGTGGATGTGATAATTTGTGGTTGGTTATGGATCACTTGATAAAATCTACCCACCTCTTAGCGATTAAGGAGTTGAGATCCATGGATGTTCTATTGAATAAGTATATATAAGAGTTTGTGAGGATTCATGGGGTCATGAAGATGATAATATTTGATCATGATACTTGTTTTACATCCAGAGTATGGAGAGGTATCTGATATGATTTTTTTCTCAACTATTTCTTAACATTTCATTTCATTCACAGAAAAACTGTCCAATATAGCAGACTATCCAGAATTTAGAGGTCATGTTGCAAGGATGAATTCTATATTTTAGAGGGTTATGGGAAAGACACCCACTCTTAGTGGAGTTTTATTATAATAATAGTTATCACTATACCATTATCATGGATTCATTCAAAAAACTACACGATCAAAATTATTGATCTTCTTTTTGTTAGTACAAGGTTATAGAGTTAGTTATTATCAGTTCGAAATTGCTGTAGAGTATAAAAAATAAGGTGTTAGTGATTCATGAGAAGGTGAAGGTAGTGTAGGATCTCTATAATTCCTATGAAAATCATAGGAGGAGTCCTCTATAGTTCGACATTGGAGATTATGTATTCTTGAAGATGTATCCTCATTATGGTAAATGAAGGTTCAATTATGGGAGTACAATTTCTACCTATTTTTTTAGACCATTCGAGTTGTTGGAGTGTGTTGAAGTTATTGTGTATTAGTTATAATTTCTCATGTAGATAATATATATCCATGATGTATTTTATATGTCATAGATTCATCAGTATCTTCATGATGATTCTCATGTCATTGAACGAGGAGAGATGAAATTTGAAGATGATGCAACCTTTGAGTAACAACTTATTAAGATTTAGGACTATCAGGAAAACGTGTTGCATGAACATGGTATTCCTTTGGTTAATTTATTATGGTGAAGTAATTAATTGTAAGAGATTAATTGGTAGTTTAAGTCATAGATGTATTCTTAATATCCTTAATTGTTTGATGACTTATTTTCATTAAGATACTATGTATGACCTTGGCTGGTTTATGATGTGTTTGATGATGTTGTATGTTTATGTGCGTTGTTTATTTGATGTGTTGGTTGTGATATTATTATAGAAAGATACTTGAGAGGTATATTGTAGTGTGGTTTTTCTATTTCACCTTTCTTTTCCTTCTTGTTTTTGGCTTAAATTATCAAGGATGATATTTTTTTTAGAGGTATCAGATGTAAGTTCCCGATTTTTACAATATCCTTCCTATGTGTTTTTGGGTGCTTGGAGGTGTCTTATAATGAATGAAAGAGAAGAAATATGGATTGAGTTATAATTTTAGGTGGTGGATGTTTATTATATCATGGTATTCTGGATCATGGCGTGGTGTGATTTTGGATATGGAATTTGTAGCATGACCATGTCCTTATAATGTGGAGTTACTGGGTGGCTAGTTTTAGTGGTTCTACCATTTGGGGCACCCTTTCTCCGTGGTGTGGGGTTTGGTGGTTGAGTTATATGTATCTATTTTCCTAATATTTAATATTATGTGATGGGTAAGTTACATCATGGAATATCAATGATTGAATTTCTCAGTTTTTCCTATCTAAAGACCACTGTGGTGTGGTGTCTCAGTTATATAGTGGTGCTTCCCTAGGTTTTTAAGACTGAGTTTGATCAAATTTTGGAAAGGATAGATATGGGAGGGGTATTTTTGGTGTTATTTACAAAGGTATTCTTTTAATTGACCCATTGTGGCATGAATATCAGTTCTACACCATGGTTTTTGTGAAAACCATAGAGGCTGTGACATGGTTAGGGGTGTTTCACTGTAATGCTATTAAAAATACAACTTGTATAAATTTAGGACCCCCATAAAAATTATATTATTTATTATCTTATCCATTAAACCCTAGGTAACCTGAGGAACTATTTTAGATACTTTGATCCATTTTTTCAAGGATTTAACCCATGAATTCTAGAGGATAATTTATAGTGATCCAAGGTTCGTATTCTTTTTCTCTGTTGGTTCCTTTCTCTCCTGTTCTAACTTGAAATTTAATGCAATGTTATTTCCTTTTATTTTCATGGGGTTTCTATTTATTATTGATGGTGGATCCATGGTGAAATATCCATAGGGATCATGAGTTCCTCATAGTAGAGGTGATTTGGAGATTCATGCTTTTCCTTCCATTCCTGCTATGAGAACATTGAAATCTTTGTTTCAAGGAAGGGGATTCATGACTTCTCCTTATTTTTTTGTTAAAGTGTGGGATTAACATGTTTTAGATTTTTTTAAACGATGTAATAACATTAATGAAGATAAAAATATATAAATTAAGGAATAATGAAATATTTAATTGGATAGAGTGATCACATGAAGTTTTTGTTATGTTGGATGCATATGATATTTTCATGATAGTGCACAATTTATTTTTTTGAATCTTATTGTTCTTTGACATGGATTATATGTAATGACCCATAATTTTATCAATGAAATTTCCATTATTATAATTATGTCATGTAGTATAAAGAACATATATCACATAGAGAACCCAATAAAAAAATTATTCTTATAAATGAAGAATAGTAATTTAGTCAGCAAATAAACTAATAATAATGAAAAATATTATAGTGAGACAATAAATAAAAAATAATATAACAAGAATAAGAAAACTTGGATTTGATCGATCCACTAGAATGACTGAACTCACAAACAATGATATAGAAATAAAACATAATTTTAATAATAAAATACTATTTTAAAATATGAATATATATATATATATATATCCTTGGGAGAAAATAGAAGTGACTGATTAATGGAATAAAATTTATTTATAAGAAGTATTAAAACCTTATGACCATTAGAAATCTGACTATTGGAATAGTAACATGACCGTTGGAATAATAATGTGATCGTTATAAATAATAATATGACCATTAGAATGGTAACCTCACCTATAAAAGTATAAATAAAATTTATATATCTTATAAATGAAAATTTTATATATTTATATCATGGAATAAGTAAATAAATGTTTTAAAAATGATAAATTTGGTGTTGGTATTTTTATGAAATGTAAATGTTTATTTACAATTTAATAATTAATATAATGATTTAAAATAAAATTTATTTTCATAAAATAGATTCATAAATTAATATTTTGTTTTATTATAATCATAAGATAATTTTATGAGAGCTTAATTATTTTTTCAAACTGTCATAAAATCAGTTATAATATTAAAATCGATATTTTTTTTTGAAAAAATGATGGTTTTAATTAAAAATTAAATCTATGATATTTAGAAAATTATTTTCATAAAATGGAGTCCATTTTTGAAATCTACATATCGAAAAATGGTTAGGGTTATTTTTTTGGTATTTTTCTAAAATAGTTGAATTTTTGGGGAATAGTGAAATATGGTAATTTATGTTATTTAACAAATACATGAATTATTGAGTCATGGATGATGTATAAATGATGTAAGAACTAATTTTTTCAAAATATCATGAACCATTTACTGTATTTAGTCATAGTAATCAACACTATTTATAGTCTTGAGCCAGAATAATAAACAAATGAATTAAACAAAAACACTCCTCTCATCCCCTTATAAATACCACCCCTCACCACCCCTTATCCTAGCACCTCATAAGCCTTTTATATTGTATAATTTCTTCCAAATTACATTAAAAATACTATTCTACATGTCCAAGATCTATTGTTCTCAATAAAAGACCAAACCCAAGTTCCTTAAGGAGGTTCTCAAGGAGACAATATTTAAGAGGTAAATCCTTCTTTTTTCTCTTCTAAATTATTTATTTATTATATCTTATCCTCACCTACACTATCCAAAGTGAAATTATAACTCTAGTATAATAAATATAATATAATTTTATTTTGTTAATGTAGCATGAATAATAAAATATCTTGTCTTCTCCTTTTTATCTTAAAAACAAAAACATCATCCATGATATGTTGATTCGCCGTATTCATGGATGATGATTTTTCATTTTCCATTACCGCTTTCAAGGATGGTCATAAAACCATTATTATGGTTAAATAAGATTATGATATGTAATTTTTTTTTCATCTTCTATAACAAATATATATACATAATATTAAATAATAAAACAAAACTAGTTTGTGATAATAGAAAAACAGCTAAAATAATCTAAACGTTTGTCATTAAAATTTTATCAAATGAATCATCCTTAAGTAAAAAAAAAGAAAATGACACATGATACCATTTAAATTTATAAAATTGAATTAAAATGATAAAATTTTACTTATGTATAATTATTCTAATTTTAAAATAACATCCATAATTATACACAAGTGAACTGACTATAAAACAATGAAATGAACGTTCCTAGAATGATGAAATTAAACTTTATAACTCATAAAAATGGATATAAATTAACTTAATAAGATTAAAATAAATCAAATATAGATGTAAAATGTTTTTAATTATGTAATTAATGAATCTAATTTGATTATATCGGATATTAAGTGTAATTTCATAACACCTTTGGACATAATGTAAGAGATCTCTCCAAACCTCCAAATTACCATTGGGTGTAACATCCCAAGTAATTAATGAATAATATATATTCTTATATATGTATATTTATGAATTAGATAGTGTTTTAGAGGCTTAAAATGAGAATAAATCCAATCTTAAGCATTGAATACACTAATATTGTTAAAAGATTGTTTTACTGCCTTTTGATGGCAAAGCATTTTTAAATAAAAATTTTGAAAATTTTATAAGCTCTATTTGTCAAAATAAAATTATTATTTATGATTGTAACATTGAAATTTACATTGGATAATTTTTTGGTATTTTTCTGACAATGTTCATTTTTTTAATGAATAATGAAAAATACTGCATTTTACATCAAAACTGCTTTTTCATCTAATTTAATTATATGGTTATATTATCTTTTTAATTGGTTTTAAAGTGTAAATAGAATATATTTTTACCATTTAATCCAATTATGATCATTGGGATTAATTTCATTTTGGAATTGGGTATAAACAAGTGCCAAACTATTCATAGATATTGTTTCAAAAAAACCCGCTATTTGTTTTGACAACGGGAATTATTTTTAAATTAATTATTGCAATTTATATGTTTGGAATTTGGTAAAATGGATTCCATATTTGGAATCATAAGGTCCAAATTATGTAATTAAGACTCTTTTGCTTTTGGACATTATGAATAGTAATGACGGTAATTATCTTTAATTATCTTGATTAACGAGTAATCAGGTAGTTAAGGATAATAAAATAATATCATAATAATAAAAAATGACACCAAAATGTGTCCTAATGATACTGGTTGTCTCATGGACGACCATGGGATGCCTTGTGCCAAACTTGGGGACCCCATGGAATCACTTTTTTGTGAAAGTGACTTTTTATCTTTTTATTTTTAAAGAAAGTTAAATATAAAAAAGAATGTATCACCTGAGTAAAACATTTTTAATTTTGTCTACATAAATGATATATTGGACTATAAATAGTAATTGGAAATATAAAAAGATTTCCTACATCATAGTATTTTTTTATAATTTTTATACATTAAATAAAGTAAATTATTTATGACATCATGATGATGCAACAATTACCTCATTAATGAACGATTTAAATAAAATGAAAAGATAATGTAAAATATAAGACTTACACTTGTAAAAGACCTATTGGATGAGTTTATTTTGAACCATTATCACCTTATCCTCGAAATCCATCAATGTGGGACCTTTAAAATCCGAAACTCATTTGAAAATAAAGTAACCTTTTATAACTTTCCAAGAGTGCCCCTCCTCTCCTCTTATAAAAGGCCCCCACTTCTACCACCTTACCTACACTCCTCAAGCCTTTGGCTCGGAAAACCCCTACCCATTTTGTCTCTCCACATCCATCTATTACTCCTAGAAGCCTCACTTTGGGCAGAAGTCTTCCCAAGGAAGCCTTTGAGCTCAAATCAAAAAGAGTTACCCGTTTTAAAGGTAGTGCTTTCTCTTGTGTTCTTATGTTTTATTTTGCTTCTCCAACCCTATAAACTCTTTTTATTCATTTATTTTGTAACAAAACCCGTATCCTCAATATACTAGTATGTTTTTATAAGAAGTATTTGAGCTACACTTACACACACCTTCATCTAATGGTTAAAGAGCATACTGTTTCCGTGGATGACGAATTTCTGCCTCATGAAACGATGATTGTTCAATATTCTTCTAACACCTTCAAAGGTGGCCATTAAGATGTCACTATATTTATATATGATATATAATATTTTTATATTTTACTTAAGATTCTGTATTTTTCATTTATGTCATACCTTTATGGTTTCCATTATGGGAAAACGTGATATCTTCATTTTAGGAAGTGCGGACTACCGCCCCCTCAAAGTGATTTGATTCGTTAATGCCATATGTGGGACGTATAAAGGATGGAGTTAAAGTTATTATATATGATGTTATAATGGAATTATAATATACCTTTATATCATTATTATTTCTTTCCATTAAAGTATGAGATAAAAATGAAAGTAGCGTTCATGCGTATGTACGGCTTACCGTCTCCATGAACGGTACATTTCATTTCTTATCCCCAAATATAATGCACTATTATAAGTACATATATATAATAGATATATATGATGTATGTTACATCTAAATGATGAATATAATTCTAGAATTAAAATATACATATCTCTCATTTAGTTCTAGTTCCATTAATATGACATAGAAATGAAAGTAGCGTTCATGCGTATGTACGACTTACCGTCTCCATGAATGGTGCATTTCATTTCTTATCCCCAAATGTAATGTACTATTATAAGTACATATATATAATGGATATATATTATGTATGTTACATCTAAATGATGAATATAATTCTGGAATTATTATATACATATCTCTCATTTAGTTCTAGTTCCATTAATATGACATAGAAATGAAAGTAGCGTTCATTCATACATACGACTTACCGTCTCCATGAATGGTGAATTTCATTTCTTACCTCTATATGATTACGTAATATTATAAATGAATGTATATAATGGATATATATTATATATATGATATCTACATCATGAATATAATTCTTGATATAATGGATATTTTACCACATGAACAACTTGTAATTATAAAGAGTTTATTTTTGACTCAAGTACCAATGATCGATAAAGCGACCATTATTAACTTAAATAATTATATAGTGTTCATTACATGGTAATAAGTCATATAAAAGGAATAATGAACTTGAAAAAGGTTCTTAAGCAAGTATAAATTAACTCAAGTTTATGATTCAGGACGTTAAATAACCATCGAGTCAAGTCAGACCTGAGGTATGGGACTTCGTCTCAATCTCTGTTCATTGAGGCATATTTTGTTTTATACAAAACTTTCTTTTATACAGTGTATAAACCCCTTTTACTTTTATTCTTATTCAAAAGGAATCTTTTTTTATACGAAGCATTTTACTAAACGACAAAAGGAATGTTTTTTTGTCGTACGTATACGGCGACAACGACTTCTCCGCCGCCGTGACCATTATTTGAGTTTCGGCTTCCTCTACAAGCCATAACCTAACTTTTTTTAAAATGAAAAATAAATACCATGTATTAATTTTCTTTTATTTTGGTATTGAAAATGGTTTTCATAATGTATTTATTATATCAATGTGTTGTATTGATAACTTGTGATTGAAATGTGGAAATGTTATGTTTCCTTTATGCATGTTTTATGTGATACGATTATGTTATGGTTCTCGGGAATTGTTATGAAGATGGGTGGTTCCATGATAAACTAAGGTTGGGTGATCCTGATATAGCTCTCCAATGAATTGGGTAACGTGAAGGGGTTAAACATTAAGGTTTATATGAAGATATTTAGGGAATATACTATGATGGGTATTCCAAACGTAACCAAGAGGGTTACTCCCTACGTAAGAATGTTATGAATTACTCAAGTTACCTTTAAGTATTATGATTTCTCTGATTTATTCATGATTTGATGAGGTATGTTAAAGTGCTTATGTTTTATGAGTAATGTTTTATTTCATTGATTCTTATGTATACATGTACTCATGTTTCCTTTCCATATTTTCATATCCCTTACTGAGCTTTTTATGCTCATCCCAAGTTTTTGAAATATTTTTCACAGGTCAAGGGAAAGGTACATGATATGATGATAGTATTAAGGAAGTGTTAAGAAAGAATCTATGTTTTATTTTAAATATGCTTCCGTGATGGAAAAAATGAATACTATCTTTTATGTAACCAATTTGTTTAAATGTAGAATGTAATGCATGTTTTATGATCTAATTCTCTAAAACTCTAAACCTAAAAAGATCCTCAACGTGTATTCTTGAAGTAACTCAAGATTAAGTAATGTTTAAGGCTGGGGCCTTATAGTTGGTATCAGAGGTTGTTTTAGATAACTTTAGGAGTTAGAATTCTAATAAATGATTATCCAAAAATATTTTTTTATGGTAAAATTTAAATGATATAGCATTTGAAGATTACCATGTTGCTTCATCTGAGACATGTTTGTTCAGAAGGGTTTTCCGCAGAAGAAACAGGGAAGCAATGCTAGGAAGGCATACAGAAGGAAATAACCTTCTGAATCAGCATCCTGAGATGGTCGGAATTGGAACTAAACAGTTTTTTGCAGTAATGGCGTAGTTGACTCAAGCGATAAATGGCAGTGGTAGCCATGCATGAGATCAACCAGATCAACCGCAGAGGAACATGTCAGTGGTGGAACATTTTATGAGGCAACATCCCCCATTATTCAGAGGATCATCTGACCCTGTGCTAGCTGAAGGGTGGATTAAATCACTGGAGAAGATTTTTGATGTCATGGGGTGTTCAGACAATCAAAAGGTTTGTCTTGCTATTTACCGTTTGGAGGGTGAAGCATATCAGTGGTGGTCGATGGTTAAAAATATCAGGGACACTGATGAGATTGATGCTCTCGATTGGGATGAAGTCAAAGGTATGTTTCTTGAGAAGTATTTTTCTAAGGCTGTTCGACTTAGGATGGAAAAACAATTCTTGGAATTGAGGCAAGAGGAAGACTCAGTGGCTGCTTATGAATAAAGGTTCACTCGATTGGTAAGGTATGCTCCAAATTTTATCTGTGGCCTTGATAGTAAAATCAATCGTTTTTACTCAGGATTAAAGACAAAATATCGAAGGGCATTGGCTTCTCGTGAGTTTAAAAGTTAGTAAAAGCTTGTTCGATGTAATGAGAAGGTGGAAATAGAGTTTGCCGATGATCAAGTGTTCTATAACAACCAGCAGAAGAAGAGACCGAGGTGGCAGGAGAAAGGAAAGAATTCTTCAAAAAGGTCTGACGGTAAGAAAAATAAGTTTCCAGTTTGTGATAAATGTGGTAAAAGGCATGCTGGGGAATGTCTTCTGAATTATGGAAAGTGCTACCGATGTGGTAAGATGGGACATAAGGCTCGTGATTGCACTGAAAAAAATCAAGGTGATGGTAAGTCCAAATTTGATTTACAGTTAGTGAAATGTTTTAAGTGCAATGAGATGGGTCACTATGCAAACGAGTGTCTGACAAAGATCTTGAGTGATGGGAAGCAGTTAGACTACAAGAAGAAAGGGGTGGTGAAATACTTTGCAACTACTTCAGCAGATGTTGGGCCATCAAATGAAGTTGTATCAGGTACTTTGTTTGTTTTTTCAGATTATGCCAGTGTGTTGTTTGATTCGGGGTCTACACATTCTTTCATCTCTGAAAAATTTTCTAGTAAAAAGGGAATACCATATCAAGAAATGACTCCTGAACTTGTGATAAAAACACCTGGGGGAAATGTTGAGGCAAAAAGAATTTATAAGAATCTCCCTATCCTTATCCGTGGAAAGAACCTACTTGAAAACCTAATTTTTCTACCTCTAGTAGAGTTTGATGTTATCCTGGGTATGGATTGACTCTCTATTTACCATGCTAAGATTGATTGTAAAGCTAAATAAGTTTCTTTTTAGAAAGAATTTCAGTTTGTGTACAAGAATGAACCCTTACTGTTGATAACATATCAAGAGGCTGAGAAACTTGTAAAATATGGAAATGAATGTTACCTTGCACATATTGTTGAAAACAAGGGAACTGTTCAGATTAATGATGTGCCAGTGGTAAATGAGTATCCTGATATTTTTCCTGATGAGTTGCCTGGAATAATACCAGATCGGGAAGTTGAGTTTATTGTTGACTTAGTTCCTGATGCTAAGCCAATTTCAAAACCCCCTTATCGAATGGATCAAGCTAAACTTTTAGAGTTGAAGGAGAAATTGCAAGATTTATTAGAGAAAGGTTTCATTCGACCTAGCTCATCACCATGTGGTGCTCCTGTTTTATTTGTTAAAAAGAAATATGGTTCTATGAGACTTTGCATTGATTATAGAGCCTTGAATAATATCACTGTTAAGAACAAGTATCCTTTGCCTCATATTGATGATTTATTTGATCAGCTCCAGGGAGCTCAGTTTTTTTCAAAGATTGACCTAAGATCAGGGTACCATCAGTTGAAAGTAAAGGAAGAAGATATTCCGAAGGCTACATTTCGAACAAGATATGGCCATTATGAATTTGTAGTAATGCCTTTTGGGATAACCAATGCACCTCCTATATTCATGGACTTAATGAATAGAATTTTCCATGAGTTCTTGGATAAGTTTGTGGTTGTTTTCATTGATGATATTTTGGTGTTTTATAAAAGTAAAGAGGAGCATGAAAGACATTTAAGGGTTATTTTTCAAACTTTAAAAGAAAATAAATTGTATTGAAAATTCAGAAAGTGTGAGTTTTGGTTGCAACAAATTTCTTTCCTTGGTCACATTGTTTCTAAAGATGGGATAACTGTTGATCCTGCAAAAAAAAAGTTTGCGGAAGAATGTCCAAGACCCACAAATGTAACCAAGATTCGTAGTTTTCTTGGTTTGATAGGCTATTACCGAAGGGTTGTTAGAAATTTTTCATGGTTATCTAGTCCAATGACAAAGCTAACTCAGAAGGGTGTTAAGTTTATCTGGAAAAAATAATGTGATGATTATTTTCAGGAACTAAAAAGAAGATTGGTGAATGCTCCAGTTTTGGCACTACCTTACATGAATGGGGAGTTTGTTATATACAATGATGCTTCATTGAAAGGAATTGGTTGCGTCCTAATGCAAAATGATTAGGTAATTGCTTATGCTTTACGTCAGTTGAAAACTCAAGAGGTAAATTACCCTACACATGATTTGGAATTAGCTGCTGTTGTTTTTGCTTTGAAAATTTCGAGGCATCATTTATATGGAGTAAAGTGTGAAATATATACCGATCACAAAAGTTTAAAGTATATATTCACTCAGAAAGAATTGAACATGAGACAGAGGAGATGGCTAGAATTAATCAAGGATTATGATTGTACAATTCATTACCACCCGAGAAAATCAAATAAAGTGGATGATGCTTTGAGTCGAAAAAGTAATGGTTCATTAACAATGTTGCATTTGGAACGTGATCCTTTGGTTAAGGATTTGATGAAATTTGGCATAGAAGTTGTTGGTGCAGGATGTTCTTCTGTTTAGTTTCAGGTATCAGTGAAATCTTCTCTATCAGACAGAATTAAGAAAGCATAGAAGCAAAACAGTGAGTTGCAGAAAAAGGTAGAGCTAGTTCAGAAAGTTAAGTTGCCTGAATTCAACATTGATAATGATTGTGTTTTGAGATTTGGGAAGAGATTGTGTGTGCCGTGAGATTCACAGTTGAAGAGAGATTTGTTATGTGAAGCTCATAGTTCTCCATTTTTTGTTCATCCTGGTAGTACTAAGATGTATAGAGATCTTCAGGAGTATTACTGGTGGGATGGAATGAAAAGAGATATTGCTAATTTTACTGTGAAGTGTTTAACATGTCAACAGGTTAAAGCAGAGAGGCAGTTACCGAAATGGATGCTTCAGCCTCTACCAGTACCTGAGTGGAAATGGGAGAATATATACATGGACTTCGTTGTGGGATTGCCGAAGACACCTCAAGGTAATAATGAAATCTGGGTTATTATTGATCGCTTGACTAAATCTGCTCATTTCCTTACTATATGAGATACTTTTTCCCTAGATAAACTTTTTCATTTGTATCTTAAAGAGATATTCAGGTTACATGGAGTTCCTCTCTCCATAGTATCTGACAGTGATCCCAGGTTCACTTCTAACTTTTGGAAAGGCCTTCAGAAGTCGTTGGTTACTAAATTAAATTTTAGTATAGCTTTTCATCCTCAATCAGATGGGCCGTCAGAAAGAATGATTCAGAATTTGGAGGATATGATACATGCTTTTTCGATGGATTATCAGGGAATTTGGGACCAAAATCTTTCTTTGGTTGAGTTTTCTTATAATAACAGTTCTCATTCTTGTATAAAGATTGCACCATTTGAGGCATTATATGGTAAACAGTGTCGAACTCCAGCTTTTTGGGATGAAGTAGGTGAAAGGAAGCTGATGGGACCAGAATTGGTAGAAGAGATGGCAGAAAAAGTTCAGTTGATTCAGAAACACATGAGAACAGCTCAGAGCAGGCAGAAGAGTTATGCGGATAACCGGAGGAAGGATCTATCTTTCGAGGTAGGTGATCATGTTTTTCTCATAGTTTCACCATGGAAAAGTGTGATGCAATTTGGTAAGAAAGGAAAGTTGAGTCCAAGGTTCATTGGACCATATGAAATTTTGGAGAGAGTTGGATCAGTTGCATACGGAGTGGCTTTACCTCCGAGTTTATCTTAGGTACACAATGTTTTTCATGTTTCAATGTTAAGGAAGTACATGCCAGATCCATCTCATGTTTTGAGTCCAGAGGTAGTTCAGCTGGAAGAGAACCTATCTTATGAGGAAAAACCGGTCCAGATTCTTGACCACAGGAGAAAGTGTTATGGAATAAGGTGATTCATCAGGTAAAGGTTTTGTGAAAAAACCACATGATTGAAGAGGCGACATGGGAATCTGAAAATGCAATGAGGGCTAAATACCCCCACTTATTAGATAAGTAAATAAGTTGCGGGGACACAATTTTCTAAAGGGGTTAAGGATGTAACATCCCAAGTAAGTAATGAATAATATATATTCTTATCTACTTCTATTTATGAATTAGATAGTGTTTTAGAGGCTTAAAATGAGAATAAATCCAATCTTAAGCATTGAATACACTAATATTCTTAAAAGATTGTGTTACTGCCTTTTGATGGCAAACCATTTTTAAATCAAAATTTGGAAATTTTATAAGCTCTATTTGTCAAAATAAACTTATTATTTATGATTGGGACATTTAAATTTACATTGGATAATTTTTTGGTATTTTTATGACAATGTTCATTTTTTTAATGAATAGTGAAAAATACAGCATTTTACATAAAAACTGCCTTTTCATCTAATTTAATTATATGGTTATATTATCTTTTTAATTGGTTTTAAAGTGTAAATAAAATATATTTTTACCATGTAATACAATGGTGATCATTTGGATTAATTTCACTTTGGAATTGGGCATAAACAAGTGCCAACCTTTTCATAGATATTGTTTCAAAAAAACCCGCTATTTGTTTTGACAACGAGAATCATTTTTAAATTAATTATTGCAATTTATATGTTTGGAATTTGGTAAAATGGATTCCATATTTTCAATCAGAAGGTCCAAATTATTTAATTAAGACTCTTTTATTTTTGGACATTATGAATAGTAACGATGGTAATTATCTTTAATTATCTGGATTAATGAGTAATCAGGTAGTTAAGGAAAATAAAATAATATCATAATAATAAAAAATGACACCAAAATGTGTCCTAATGCTACTGGTTGTCTCATGGCTGACCATGGGATGCCTTGTGCTAAACTTGGGGACCCCATGAAATCACTTTTGTGTGAAAGTGACTTTTTATCTTTTTATTTTTAAAGAAAGTTAAATATAACAAAGAATGTATCACCTGAGTAAAATATTTTTAATTTTATCTAAATAAACGATATATTGGACTATAAATATTAATTGGAAAACTAAAAAGATTTTCTACATCATAGTATTTTTTTATAATTTTTAGACATTAAATAAATTAAATTATTTATGACATCATGATGATGCAGCGATTACCTCATTAATGAATGATTTAAATAAAATGAAAAGATAATGTAAAATATAAGACTTAAACTTGTAAAAGACCTATTGGATGAGTTTATTTCGAACCCTTATCACCTTATACTCAAAATAAATCAATGTGGGACCTTTAAAATCCGAAACTCATTTGAAAATAAAGTAACATTTTATAACTTTCCAAGAGTGCCCCTCCTCTCCTCTTATAAAAGGCCCCCACTTCTACCACCTTACCCACACTCCTCAAGACTTTATCTCGGCCAAACTCTGCCCATTTTGTCTCTCCACATCCCTCTCTTACTCATATAAGACTCACTTTGGGCAGAAGTCTTCCCAAGGAAGCCTTTGAGCTCAAATCAAAAAGAGTTACCCGTTTTAAAGGTAGTGTTTTCTCTTGTGTTCTTATGTTTTATTTTGCTTCTCCAACCCCATAAACTCTTTTTATTCATTTATTTTGTATCAAAAACAGTATCCTAAATATAATATGATGTTTTTATAAGAAGGATTAGAGCTAAACTTACACACACCTTCATCTAATGGTTAAAGAGCATATCGTTTCTGTGGATGGCGAATTTCTGCCTCACGAAACGATGATTGTTCAATATTCTTCTAACACCTTCAAGGGTGGCCATTAAGATGTCACTATATTTATATATGATTTATAATATGGTTATGTTTTACTTAAGATTCTGAATTTTGCATTTATGGCATACCTTTATGGTTTCCATTATGGGAAAACGCGATATCTTCATTTTAGGAAGTGCGGACTACCGCCCCCTCAAAGTGATTTGGTTCGTTAATGCCATATGTGGGATGTATAAAGTATGGAGTTAAAGTTATTATATATGATGTTATACTGGAATTATAATATAACTTTACATCATTATTATTTCTTTCCATTAAATTATGATATAGAAATGGAAGTAGCGTTCATGCGTACGTACGGCTTACCGTCTCCATGAACGGTGCATTTCATTTCTTATCCCCTAATGTAATGTACTATTATAAGTACATATATATAATGGATATATATGATGTATGTTACATATAAATTATTAATATAATTCTGGAATTAAAATATACATATCTCTCATTTTGTTCTAGTTCCATTAATATGACATAGAAATGAAAGTAGCGTTCATGCGTACGTACGGATTACCGTCTCCATGAACGGTGCATTTCATTTCTTATCCCAAAATATAATGTACTATTATAAGTACATACATATAATGGATATATATGATGTATGTAACTTCTAAATGATGAATATAATTCTGGAATTAAAATATACATATCTCTCATTTAGTTCTAGTTCCATTAATATGACATAGAAATGAAAGTAGCGTTAATGCGTACGTACGACTTACCGTCTCCATGAACGGTGCATTTCATTTCTTACCTCTAAATGATTACGTAATATTATAAATGAATGTATATACTGGATATATATGATATATATGATATCTACATCATGAATATAATTTTTGATATAATAGATATTTTACCACATGAACAACTTGTAATTATAAAGAGTTTATTTTTGACTCAAGTACCAATGGTCGAAAAAGCGACCATTATTAACTTAAATAATTATATAGTGTTCATAACATGGTAATAAGTGATATAAAAGGAAGAATGAACTTGAAAAAGGTTCTTAAGCAAGTATAAATTAACTCAAGTTTATTATTCAGGACGTTAAAGAACGATCGACTCAAGCCGGACCCGAGGTATGGGACTTCGTCTCAATCTCTGTTCATTGAGGCATATTTTGTTTTATACACAACTTTCTTTTATACGGTGTATAAACCCCTTTGAATTTTACACTTATTCAAAAGGAATATTTTTTATATGAATCCTTTTACTAAACGAAAAAAGGAATGTTTTTTTTGTCGTACGTATGTGGCAACAACGACTTCTCCACCACCGTGACCATTATTTGAGTTTTGGCTTCCTCTACAAGCCATAACCAAACTTTTTTTAAAATGAAAAATAAATACCATGTATTAATTTTCTTTTATTTTGGTATTAAAAATGGTTTTCATAATGTCTTTATTATATCAATGTGTTATATTGATATCTTGTGATTGAAATGTGGAAATGTTATGTTTCCTTTATTCATGTTTTATGTGATACAATTATGTTATGGTTCTTGAAAATTGTTACGAAGACGGGTGGTTCTATGATAAACTAAGGGAGGGTGAGCCCAATATATCTCTCCAATGAATTGGGTAACGCAAAGGGGTTAAACATTAAGGTTTCTCCGAAGAGATTTTGGGAATATACTGTGATGGGTATTCCAAACGTAACCAAGAGGGTTACTCCCTACGTAAGAATGTTATGAATGACTCAAGTTACCTTTATGTCTTATGATTTCTGTGATTTATTCATGATTTTATGAGGTATGTTAAAGTGCTTATGTTTTATGAGTAAAGTTTGATTTCATTTATTCTTATGTATACATGTACTCATGTTTCCTTTCCATATTTTTATATCCCTTACTGAGATTTTTATGCTCATCCCAAGTTTTTGAAATGTTTTTCACAGGTCAAGGGAAAGGTACATGATATGATGATAGTGTCAAGGAAGTGTCAAGAAAGAATCCATATTTTATTTTAAATATGTTTCCATGATGGGAAAAATGAATACTATCTTTTATGTAACCACTTTGCTTAAATGTGGAATGTAATGCATGTTTTATGATCTAATTATCTAAAACTCTAAACCTAAAAATATCCACAACGTGTATTCTTGAAGTAAATCAAGATTAAGTAATGTTTAAGGATGGGGCCTTATATTGGGTTACGCTTTGTCTCACTTTACACCAATGAATTTTTTAATTATTCTTATATTATTATTATAAATTATATTTATATGTTCCAAAATTATTTTTTCAGAACAATTCACCCTTATTGATGTGTAAATTCACATTCTATATGTTTCCCTTTTCAATTCCTCTCAATAAGAAAGCCCGATTAAAATGAACTTCTCCATTTGTTACCCATTTTCAAGTACACTCCATAATATGTTTTAATCCACCATTATTTTTATAAAGTAAATAATTTTTTCATAAAAAACTATCCTAGTTCATTTTTTGTTTTATTTAAACAATTATGACTTCATCCTCTTTAAAAAATATTTATTCTTTTCTCCAAGACCGCACTCAAGTGGCACATTTCTAATGTTATACAATCACTCATTTTCCTGATTTCAATTCATTTGTATTTAATTATTTATGATATAGTATTATTTTTTCCTTTATTAATTTCCAATAATGATTTAAATCACTTATTTTATGGATACCATTGTTATACACCCCTTGGTTATGCTTTATGACACGATTACGATACTAATTTTATTCCATGGGTAACCCTTATGTTTATTCCTCATGATTGATTATTTTTGTGGAACAAATATGATTGAACATGTTATGATGTGTGTACCCAGATAAAACTTCAATTCATTGGGTAATTTTTAGTCTCACGAGACATCATGTATGGGATTAAGGAGTAAACCTAATCCCTTATAGGACTTTTTACACCTTATGATACCATCTTGGTAGTTAGCCTTGACTCATGTTTATGTCATGTTATGTTTTTCTGCCACATTACTATATTTCCATGATCATATGATTCAATTTTATATATTTTATTCTTCTATATGTTTATTCATGATACATTCCTTTTATGTTATCATGTTATGCCTTTCTAACTCATATTCTATGATTCATTCCCATGTTTATTCCCTTACTAGGATTTTTAGCTCATACCTTTTATCTATGTATTCCCCAAGTTATCCTATATAGATGTACAAGATAAAAGTAATTTAGGCAGTCATTATGGAAGATTAATAAAGATATGTTTTATTCTAGTTACATGTTTTTAATTTTATGTACCTAATCTTCCAAAGACACTAAAATTTTCAATCCTTAGTTTGTATTTGATGGTTAATTATACTTAAAATCATGTAATAATATGTGTAAAAGGATAGGGTCTTTATAATTATAATTATAGTATGGTATAGTTATTTTTTATTATTAAGACTAGAAAAATTTAATAAGAACCCTAGGGATAATTCTATCATGATGAATAACCTATATTGAAACTTAGGGAATCACATGTTTGGATATACTTTTCTTTTGAAAGTTTTTCATTATATGTTTAAAGGTAAAATTTTTATATTCTTATTATCTAATTATTCAATCCCTAATCTATTTTAACCTTCGTATGTAAAAAAAATTTCAAAGGCAAAATTTCATAAGGGGGAAGAATGTAACAACCTAGTATTTTATCAATGAAATTTCCATTCTTATAATTATTTCAGGTAGTATAAAGCTCATACATCACATAGAGAACCCAAAAATATTATTATTATAAATGAGGAATAATAATTTAGTTATAAAATAAACTAATAATAATTATAAATATTATATAAGGAAAATAAATAGAAAATAAGATAATAAGAATAGAAAGACTTAGATCTGTTTGATCCACTAGAATGATAGCACTCACAAAAAAAGATATAGAAATAAAATACAATGTTAAAAATAAAATATTATTTTAAATTATGAAATTATATATATAACCTTGGGAGAAAATATAAGTTATTTATTAATATAATAAGAGGTATTTATAGGAATTTGTAAACCCTTATGACCGTTAGAAATCTGACTACTAAAAATAATAATCTGACCATTGAAATAGTAATGTGACCATTAAGAATAGTAATCTGACCATTAGAATGGTAATCTCACATATTAAAATATAAATAAAATTTAGGTGTCCTATAAATGAAAATATTATATATTTATATCATAGAATAAGTAAATAAATGTTTTAAAAATGATAAATTGAGGTTGGTATTTTTATGAAATGTAAATGTTTATTTACAATTTTATAATTAATATAATGATTTAAAACAAAATTTATTTTCATAAAATATATTAATAAATTAATATTTTGTTTTATTATAATCATAATATAATATTTTGAGACCTTAATTAATTTTTTAATGTATCATAAATTCAGTTATAATATCAAAATCAATATTTTTCAAACAAATGATGATTTTAATTAAAAATTAAATTTATCATATTTAGAAAATTATTTTCATAAAATGGAGTCCATTTTTTAAATTTAAATGTCTGAAAATGGTTAGGTTTACTTTTTGGATTTTTCCAAAAATAGTTGAATTTTTAGTGAATAGTGAAATACAGTATTTTACGGTATTTAACAAAGACATGAATTATTGAGTCATAGATGATGTATGAATGATGTAAGAACTAATTGTTTTAAAATCTCCTAAACCATTTATTTTATTTATTTATAGGAATAATCACTATTTATAGTCTTGATCCAAAATCATAAACAACTGAATTAAATAATTAAAAACACCCCACTCCCCTCTATAAATACCACCCCTCACCACCCATTATCCTAACACCTCCCAAGACTTGTATATTGTCTAATTTATTCTCAATTACCTTCCCAAGTCTTTTACCCACATCTAGGATCTACTGGTCTCAAGATAATACCAAACCCCAGTGCTTTAAGGAGGTTCTCAAGGAGACAATATTCAAGAGGTAAAATCCTCCTTCTTTCTCTTTTAAATTATTTATTTATTTTACCTTATCATCACCTAAACTATATAAAGTGACATTATAACTCTATTATTATAAATATACTATAATTTTATTTTATTAATGGAACATCCATCCTCAAATCTATTATCTTCTCTTTTTTATCTTAAAAATGAAAACATTGTCTGTGATATGTCGATTCACCGCATCCGTGGATGATGATTTTTCATTTTCCATTTCCTCCTTCAAGGATGGTCATAAAAACCTTATTATGGTTAAAAAAGATTATGATATATAAATTATATATTCTTTCTTGTTTTTTTAACTAATATATATACATAATATTAAATAATAAAACAAAACTAGTTTGTGATAATCCAAAAACTATCAAAATAATATAAACGTTTATCATTAACATTTTATCAAATGAATCATAATCATATCAAAAAAAGAAAATGCAATATGGGAATATTTAAATTTATGGAAGTGAATTAATACCATATAATTTCACTTCTATATAATTATTACAATTTTAGAAGAATTTCCCTAATTATATACAAGCGAACCAACCGTAAAACCATGAAACGAATGCTCCCATAACGGAGAAATTAAGATTTATAATTCATAAAAATAGATATAAATAAACTTAATAAGATTATAATAAATAATATATAGATGTAAAAGTTTATGAATTATTTAATTAATTAATCATATTTTATTATCCATGACATTAAGTTCAAGTGCAGAACACCTTCAGACATAAGGTAAGGGATCTCCCTGAACCACCAAATTACCTTTGGGTTACACTTTCTCTCTCTTTACACCAATGTATTTATTCATTATTCTTATATAATTCTTATATAATTATTATAAATTATATTTATATGTTCCAAACTTTTGTTTTAGATCAATTTATTCTTCTTTATGCTGAAATACATATTTTATAAGGTTCCCTTTTCAATTTCTCTTAATGAGCAAGCAATATTAAAGGGAAATTTTTTATTTCTTACTCATTTTAAAGTAAAATTTATAATATATTTTAATATACCATTATTTTTATAAAATCAATCATTTTATCATGAAAAAATATCCTAGTTCATTTCTGGTTTTATAAAAACAATTATTCCTTTATCTTATTTAAAGACTCTCTATTCTTTTCCCTAAAACCTCACTTAAGTGGCACATTTCTAATGTTATAAAACCACTATTTTTCATGATTTATATTTATTTTTACTTATTTATTCATAATATACTATTATTTTTCCTTAATGTTTAATAATAATTGAAATACATTCTTTTATGGATACTATAGTTATACGCCCCTTAGTTATGCTTTACGAGTTGATTAAGATACCCATTTAATTCCATGGGTAAAACTTATGTTTATTACTTATACTTGATTCTTTATGTGGAAAACATATTCATGAAAATTTTATGATGGTTATTCCTAGATTTCTCTTCAATAAATGAGGTAATTTTTAGTCTCATGATACGTCATGTTTATGATTAGGGATTAAACCTAATCCATTATTGGACTTTTTCCACCATGTGATACCATCTTGGAAATTAGCCTTGAATCATGTTTATGTCATCTTATGTGTTAATGCTACCTTCCTATATATCCATGATCATATGATTCTATGTTCTATATGTTATTATTCTCTATTTTTATTCATGATCCATTCCTTTTATGTTATCATGTTATGAATTTATAACTCATGTTCTATGATTCATTTCTATGTTTATTCCCTTATTGGAATTTTTAGAACATAAATTTTGTCTATGTATTCCCCAATCTATCATTTGAATATGTAGTATCTCATTATAAAATATTAAAAAATATTTTTTATTCTAGTTCCATGTTTTTAATTTTTTGTACCTACTCTTCAAAATACACTAGAATTTTTGATCCTTGGTTTACATTTAATAGTTAATTATGCTTAAAATCATGTAATAATATGTGCAAAAGGATAGGGTCTCTATATTGTATGACTAAAATTATATAAAAAATTTAAATATAAAAAAATAAAGTGAATAATGATAAAAGTATGTGAATTTAATTACCATTATTTATAGAAAACTGTTGAACATAGAAGTGTTGCTTGAGTTTTCTCGTTGGTTGTTATTGTTATTGTTAGTTTCTTTATTTGGGTCTATTATTGATAAAAATAGAACATAATTAATTTATTAATTAAATATGGAAAAGTAATATTATTTTTTATTGAAATTATTTTATTGGGGCTATTGGGATTCCATTATTGTTTTCTTTAGGCTTGTATGCCTAGGTGTTACGACCTTGGTTTCCCCTTGAGTTTTCTATGCTAAAAATATGATTGTTATTATGTATGTGATTTATCTTTTTTTACCCCTTGATGTGAATCATTTTGAACCTTGTATTTTTGGGATATTAGATGATGGATGGATGACAAAATTTGAGATTTGGGATCACTTGTTGCCTATTATTTGAGATGAGGTTGATGTTGGGATAAATGGAACAAGTTGAGTGTTATGGTTTTATATTTTCTAGATTATTCTATTGGGCTAATGATTAGTTAGTTGTTATGATTTTATATTTGGTATTGTCCACTTTTCTTATTTATTATTGTTTGGTGTATGGTTTTCTTGATGGAATATTGTTGTGGTTTCCAACTACCAGCTATTGTTGGACTATGTACTACAAATGCATCTTCCTTGTGGTATTTTTAGGTCGAGTTCTAGAATACATGGTCTATGGAATAGTAAATGGATTATAAATGAACACATGGTATTGAGTGTTGATGATTTAGGTAATAAAATATTAATTAATAAACATGGTATGGTTGCATAAATTCTCTAAGATCATGGGATGAAAATCATGAAATTGAAATATGAATTTTGAAATAATTGTCTTGTAATGGAATGAAATGATTAAACATATATTTGTAATGAGGTTAATGAATGATGGGTAATTTATAGTTTTAAATTAAAATGATTAATAATGCTGAATCCTGAAACTTGTGTGCTTATTTGAAATCTAGTTTACTAGACCTTAGTAGTTGAAGTCGAGTGTCATGTGGGATGATAACTACAGTTGAGTCCAAGGATAGGCAGTTATCCCTAGTTTGGTTATGAGATATAATATTTATTATATTTTATAATTTTATATTCTCCCCCACCTAAGACTAGTGAGAAACTAATTCCCAAATATTTTGGGTTTTATGTCTTTTTCTTAATATCCTAGTTGGTGAGGAAACATATGACTGACTACTTCCCCTTCTATTCACTCCATTTATATTTTTCACAATGTGCATGTGTATGTGGACTGTGATGTCTTAAGGTAAAGGGTATGTGTCTATACAGGCTATTATGGCTATTGGTTTTACCATACATGTGTGTATCCTGTAGCAACTTTCAATTTTAGCACATACATGTATTCCAATTATAGTGATTGTAGTTACTATAGGTTTACTTGCATGGGATGTGATGGTTTGAGGCATAATGAATGATAAACATGATATAATGGATTTTGGAATAGTTACTTGGTTATGATATGTGATTGGGTTATGTGTACATAGGGTGAAGGATGAGAGGATGATATGGTTACCTGGGGGGGATAACTTATAGAAGGTATCTTAGAATAAGATGTTGGGAATTGGGGCGTGAGAGTGACAAACTTGTGGGGAAGTGGATTCATGGTACCTTATTATGTATATTATTTTGATATAGAATGACTTAATTTTATGAATTACTCAATGAGTGATCCTTGGTGAGGATGGGATATTATTTTACATGCTAAGGTAATAATTTGGTTTTATTTATTTATTTATTTGGATTTAGTATGCTTTTTTACATTTTCATGAGAGGTTTTAAGGTGGATCCTACTGAGTATACCTATATGATCACTGTATATATATATAATTTTTTCTAGATCTTTAGGAGCTCAATAGTGATTGAGCTATGTTTTACTAGATCGTTGAGTTTTTCAAGAGCTATTGGTGTTTGTGGTTTCTTTCTAGGACTTATTTTTGGTATTTTATTTTGTTTTCCCCCATAAGACATTACATTTATATATTGATATGGTTTATATATTATTTATGAGATGAAGTTGGTTGGTGGATCTTATCTCTTATCCTTAAAATATATATTAATGGAAATGTATCCCATTTGTATGTATTCTATACCCTCAATTCTAGTATCCAACCTGAGGATTATTGGAGGTAGGTTTTAGGGGCCATCCCCATATTCACTACTAGCCTAAGAGGGGCACCTTTTTAGGGTATGGGGGTCAGGTTAGTATAGATTCAACACTCCCCATTTATGGTCAACTCCCTCCAAGCGAGTTTGATAATGATTCTTGACCACCATTCCTTAGTTATTTGATAGTTCAGATCATTTGATATAGCACAAAACCCAAAGAAACCCCTTTAGTATATTATGTCTAGAAATAGGTGTGATATAGAGAATATAAAATAGAATATGAGAAGAGTTTAGAGAATAAAACACTTCAGGAAGAGACTTCTCTCTCACTCCCACCCAAGACCCAGTCCATTATAATAATATTTCTCTCAACCCTCTCTCTCCCTCCTCCTCCCCTTCTCTTTAAGATGTCTCTCAAGAGAATCTCTAACAAACAATTATAAGGGGACCACTTGAATTTGTTGGGTTTTTCACACCCGTGATTTCATTTCCAGGTATGGATTTATTATTTGTTGATTTTTATTTTTATTTTTTCATTTATGGGTATTTTTGGGGAGGCAGTGTGAATCTTATAATTTCTTCATAGTTAGTGAAAATCATGCCTCCCAATATTTCATAAGTCTATAGTAGATTACATAGGATTCTACACAGCTGACACACAATTTCTTTAACCATGCAAAGAAACCATGAAACTTCCTTCATGGGGGGGGATGATATTCATATAGTTATCCCATGGTTTAGAAAACTATTTTTCAAAAGCATTCGGTTTTTACAAGACATTATAAATATGAAATTACTTAAATTTCCTTGGTTAATTTTAATCCCATAAAACCCCTTTTCCCCTATTTCAAAACACAGGTCCCCTCTCACATCGATCCCTCTTCCTCCTCCTTCATGGGTTGATTCTAAATGGGTTTTCACCCAATTTTTTCAAGGAATATCTTTGTAAGTGAGTTTTTCTTTATTACTTTTAGGTTCGAGAGATAAAAAATGGTATATAGGGGGAGTGAATAGACTGATTTAAAATTTAAATAGATGAAATATATTTCAAAATAATTTAAGTTAAAGTTAATTTTATAAAAGCTAATTAGCATATAAGATATTAAACATTGGAAATTTAAAAAATGAACACAAAAAATTTTGTAGTAGTTTGGTCCAAAGTAGACCTACAAATATCCTTACACCTCTACATTACTTAAGAGATGTGAATTAACCAATGACCTGATTTTTTATTTGGAATCATAACCAATTACAATCATAACTTTTCTAGTGGTAGCACAACTAGACACCCGAATTTTGTGTGGGGTGTCACAAAACTTACAATACTAACTTTAAAAAATAGATGTCATAAACCAAATGGCCCTTAATTTAGAATATGCGAGTCACAACCTGAGAGAGAGAATTATTTTAGGTTGAAAAATCATAAACCAACATTAGAGTGAAAATGATAAAGATATAAATAATTGATACAAACTTAGACATAAACTAAGGAAAAAAATTTGACCAATACTGATAAAGCATGGCCTTTGGTTCTGAGTAAAGAATTAGTATGTCTCATCATAGTGATAATAGTTTCATAAGATTTGATTACCCTTGAGTGGTTATTCAAAAATGTAACTTTCTTCACACTGGATCATTTGGAAGTTTGAAAGTTCATAATAAAAAACTTGAGAGTTTGAAGATTTATGTTGAAAGTGTTTTGTATTTGTATCTTATGTGTCCTTTGAATGAATCTAAAATCCCTTTAAATAGGATACTTATTCACTGAAGAATCATTGAAATCGATAAAATAATTTAAAAGAATAAAAATAATGATATCCAGAATTATCATATAGAGAATCATTCCATAAATATGACATGGTATATCTCTATAAAATTTAAAATTTGAAATACTTACGAAAAAACATGTACTACTCATATAAAAATTCAAACATGCATTGAAAACTCATTAATTTTTTTAATTTAATTTATATATGATCGTTAAAAATTAATAATAATTTAGAAATAAATAAAATAAGAAAATCAACTCAAAATAAATATAGTAAAATTTTCAAAATTCTTTTTTTGTAGGTGCATGAAAAAAATAATAAATATTTACTCAAATTTATTTAAAACATTACAAAATTAATTCACACATTTTCTATATAATTTATATAATTTTATGGAACAAATAAATCACTTAAAATGATTGACATAAACAAGATAAAATTAATATAATAAAAATATTTCTAGAATTAAAAATTAAAAATTGAATTCTTAAAAATAGTTTCCTGAACTTCAAGCAGGCAATAATTCTTCACCTGAAATTTCATGTAATAAATATTTTATCATATAAAAATTCCATAAATTATTCTTCTTAAATTATAAGATAACTTTAAATTTTTAAATTTTAAATTTGAATATAGTAAAATATTAAAAATGAAATATAAATTCATAAAAAGTAGTTGTCACAATAATCAATCATTTTATAGATTATAAAAAAAATATTCAACTTTTTTTCTATTTTACTTTAATATAGATAATTTTTTTATCTTTATAACTCATCCAAAATAAAGTTAATCACACTTTTTTACCTAAAGATATCACTAAAAAACTGTAAGAAAATTAACCTAAAAACTATTTTAAAAACCATGAAGAGACTTCAAACCCAAATAAAAACATTAAAACGATCATTGGAGCCTTAAATAATATAGGCCCTCACTCTATTAGTGTTAAAAATGGATTTTATCATTTATAAATAAGTTTTGATGCTGAAAGAACCTTTAAAAGCCTATTGATTTTATGAAAGCTTATTTTTTCACTTATAAACATCGCTTTTATGAGTGATAAAAAAGCATTGATAAAACTAAGGTTTATCAGTGCTATTTTTTTCAATGGGCCCCTCCCACCCCACCACCTTTATAAGTGATCTCACATCCCTTCTCCTACCCTTGACTTTATTAGCACTCACAAACCCACTTTATTAGTACTCCCTCGCCCTGACACCTATGGCCACTTACCCAATATATTATAATATACACATGGATATATATCTGTTTGTTAATATTAACACACACACACATATTTATATATAAACATTATAAATATATATATATATTAATATATTTTTAGTTTAAATAAATCGCATAATTATTTTTTATATATTAATATTTTATATATTTAAAAATATATTTTACATGTTTATATGTTTAATTTTTTTTTATAAAATTAAATTTTTATATGAAAATATATACAAATATGTATATATATGTATATATTTAATAATAAATAATATTAAAATATTAAAATGATAAAATTTGAGCACCATAATATTCATACGAATGTAAGGCCTGGAAATAAATTCAGTCTCCAAAAAAATAAACAAGAATACCATCTTAAACAAACTTAAATTCTATCAAATATTTAAAAATTAGGGCATCCAAACTAAAAACTCAATTTGGGAGGCCTTCTTGGTCTTTTTTGACCTCAAAAAAACAAAGACCAAAGTTATCTCAATCTAAATAATATATATCTTTTCACAAGATTCAATTTGATATCTCGTGAGGCCCAAAGGAAAACCCAGATCAAAAGTAATGATCGTTTGAAATTCAAGTCATGATATCAAGTTATCTAAAGATATTAATTAATTTTTTATTTTTTCCTATCACCAAATTGTTATTAAATAAATATTACTCAATACTAATTAGAAAATTATTAATTAATATTAACTTTTATTTTTTTACACCATATTTCATTAAATATATTATATATTAACTATAAATACATATTTAGTATTATAAAAATAATATTTATAAAAATATATTATATATATATATCAATATAAATATATTTATATATTAAAATTATATTTTTAATAATATATATATTTTTTGAGGACACCCTATATCAATGCTAAGAAAATAGCTCATATAATATCCCTTTATCAGTGTTAAAAAAATCATTTATGAAAGGAGTTTTTTTATCATTTATTTTGTTTAGTGTTAATAAAGATGAAATTTATCAGTGATTTTATCTAGCATTGATAAAATCATCACCTTTATCAATGTTATTTTAATGCTAATAAAGTGTAGTATAGAATAAGTGTGATTTTGTAGTAGTGCTTACTTATAGTTAAATGAAATGTTGGTAATTTTCTTAGCTATCCATCACAATAAAAATCATTTAATTCAAAGGTCTACAACTCAAGTTATGATTAAAATATCAAGAACTAAGAAAACTGGAAACTATTAAGATATCTAGAAATATTAATAATATACATGTCCATTTATTCCAATTAAACTTTATATAGAATTTATGTATACAAAAAATAAATAAATGAACAAATAAAAAATAAACAATAATTAATTAAAAAAATTATAAAAAAGAATGAATAATTAATAAAAAATTATTCCACCATTTTTAAACAAAATAATCTTAAAAAATTTAAGGAAAAACAAATAATAATTGAAAAAAAAGTAATGAGAAATGATATTTTTCCATTAAAATCATGTTAAAGTATTTTTAATATTCAAAATATAAAACATAGACAAACATAAACACTAATAATCTAATATTCAATCACAACACTAACAATCTCCCCCCTTTTAGAAATTGAAAAAATAAAATATATTTTTTTAAATCCCTATTTTAAATTTATCAAAATTTTAAAAAGTAAAAAAACAATTCATACATATTTAAATAACACCCCTTAATAAATGAATATAAGTTAAATTTACATCATACCAAGATCAAATTTATTTTTCTCGAACTTATCAGAATCTAATGGATTAGTAAAATATCAACAAACGTTTTTTTAGTAAAAATAAATTATAAAAAAATATCTCATTTATTAATATGATCTCTAATAAAATAAAATATAAAATAAATATTCTTAGTTCTATAATATTGTAAAGGATTCTTAGAAATAAATATAGTATTACCATTATCATAATTAATAGAAATTTTATTAAAACATGTACCAAAATCACATAAAATTTTCTTAATATATAAAATTAGAGTGTAAAAACTAGCATAAGATATATATATATATTCATTTTTAGCTATCGATAAAACTATGGATAATTATTTATTTTATAACTAAGAAATTAAACTTACATAGAAAATGAAATTCCAAAATTATTTTTTCTATCAAGTCAACATCCTCCAAAATCAAAAGAATAATAAGAAATTAAATCAAAACAATTTTGATTGGAATAAAATAAACCAATATCACTAGTTCATATAACATATATAATAATTCTTTTAATATCCTTTAAATAACTTTCCTTAAGATCATATTGAAATATAGTATATAAATAAACACTAAATATAATATTTGATCTAGAAGTAGTTAACAATAATAAACTACTAATCATTCACCAAAAAATTTTAGAATCAATATATTTTCTATATTTATCTAAATCTAATTTACAATAATTACTCATGGGAATTTTAAAATATTTATAAGAATCTAAACCAAACCTATTAACAAAATATTTAGCATATTTATTTTTATCAAAAAATAATTTATAATTTATTTGAAAAAATTGAAGGCCTACAAACAATTTAAGTTCTATTATAAGGCTCATATGAAATAAATTAGTTATTAAATTTGAAAATTCATTACAAAACAATTCATTTGAAGATAAAAAATCAATATAATTAATGTAAATTTGGATAATTACAATGTCATTAGGAATCATTATAATAAATAAAGTAGGATCAAACTGTACTTTATTAAAACCATTTTTAAATGAGAATAAAGATAGTATTTTATACCAAGGACAAGGTTATTTTTTTTGACCATATAAATCCTTAAATAATTTAAAAACATGATTATGAAGCTTTTTATTTTCAAAACATGATTGTTTATTAATTTATTTTTTTAGATATTATACCATTTTAAAAATCACTTCTAACATCAATTTGAAATAACTTTAAACCTTAAAAAGTTAGAAAAGTTAATAAAATTCCAATAGAATCAATTATAAAACCATGTACTAAAATATTAATCGAAATATATACCTTATTCTTGATAATATACCGAAGCTAGAATTCTAGCTTTATTTTTAACAATTATACTAGATCAGTCCATTTTATTTCTAAATATCCATTTAGTTCCAATAAAATGTTTATATTTTTTGGGTTTCAACTAAATTTAAAACATTTTTCTAGTAAATTGATTAAGTTCATCATGAATTTCAATAATCCAATTAGAATATTTCAAATCCCAAAACACAATATTAGGCACAAAATTAGAAATAAAATCATAATTTTCAAAATATATTTAAAACATAATTCATAGTTTTAATTCTAGAATAACGAGTAATAATTATTTTATCAACATGGGGATATTTATGAATTTTCTATTATTTAGGATCATAATGAGAAGGATTATTCTACCCTTAAATAATTAAATTATTATATTAAGTTTCTTATTCACCAAATTTAAAATTTCTAAAATCTTTTTCAATGTCTTTTAAAACATAATTTTTATTATAAAATTTTTCATCAAACATTACTTGAAAAAATTATTTAATAGTCATATATATTTTGTTATATAATATATAAAATTTATTATTATTTTAATTAATAATAAAAACACCTTAACCACTTTTAGAATCAAATTTATCTAAATTATCCTTAGTATTTAAAATAAAAAATTTACACCCAAAAATTTTAAAATAACCAACTTTAGATTTTATACCATTAAATAGTTCATAAGAGTTATTTTTTAATATAGGTTGAATAAAAATTCTATTTAAAATATGATAAGTATAATTAACGACTCCAACCAAACTATATTTAGGTAAATTATTTTTTTTAATCATAGTTCTATCCATTTCTTGAATGGTTCTATTTTTATATTATACAAAACCATTTTATGTGGTGTTATAGGAGGAGAAACATTATGAAATTATCCATTATATTTAAAAAATTTACAAATCCAAAATTAATAAATCCATATATTTTATCACTTCTAATAAAAATAATTAGGTAACCTTTCATATCTTGAATTGACATATAAAATAAGGTAAATTTAGTTATAGTTTCATGCTTATGAGAGATAAAACAAGCCATGTAAACCTAATAAAATCATCAACTGTCATAAAAATATATTTTTACCTCATAAGATAGTAATTTTCATCAGAAAAAATAATTAAACATGAAATAATTCTAATGGTCTATTAGTATAAACCTGATGATCAGATCTGAACATTTTTCACGCTTCTTACCTTTTTAAGTATAAATCATAAATAATTTTTTTACTTACCTTCAATTAGAGTAAATCTAAAACCTATCTAGGTTTTTCCAATTTATATACAAGTTGAAAATAATGAAGTATAAGACTACTATTTTAGATAACATCATATGTTTCTATAATATTAATACACTAAACATTCTGATTAGATAGTTCAGAAAAATTAATAGAATAAATATTTTCTTTCCTATTTTCATAAAATATGACAAATATTATCTTCTAAAAACAAATATTTATCATCTTCAAATCTAAGAAACATAAAATATTTTAAAATTTATGATATAATTATTAAATTATATTTAATAACTTAAATATATAACACTTTAGAAATTAAAACAATATTAGATATACCTACTTCACCAAAAACTTTAACGTTTCCTTTAGAATTATCTCTAAACGTGACAAAGCCTCCATCGAATCTAGTGTAAATCAAAAAGTTTGACGTGTCAACAGTAATATTTCTATAATAACCAATATCTATGTATCATATATCATTGATATTATTAAGGTAGTTTTCCTATAAAAATTTATCAAGAAAAAAATAGTCTTGATACCTTGGATATATAGTGTCTAATCATTTAGTAATAATATTTTCCAATACCCAAACATATTTAAGAAATTTTTTATAAGTTATTCTAGAAGATAATTTATTATAAATTATAGTTTTATTATAACCAAGAGATTTAGGAAATCTTAAGGAACATTTATTAGCATAATGTCCTTGTATTATATATTTAAAACACGTAATTGTAGAAACTTTTCCTTTAGAAATTTTAGCAAAAGAAGTCATGTATATTTTAGGAATCTATCGATTATAACAAAAACTAGTTTTTATATTTATTTGAATTTATCATAACCATCATATTATCATAGTTTTATTTTCCTTGAAAAAACTTAGATAAAGTTTATTTTACACTAGAAATTTCTTTTTTGAGATTATTATTCTCCTTTTTAATAGCCTTAAAATTATCATAAATATTAATTTTTGAACATGAAGAAAAATTTCTCAATTATTTATTATATTCCTTAAGATTATCATTTTATTTTAAAATAATTTCCACTTATTTAGATTAGAAATTTTTTAAACAAGAAATTGAGTTTCTTATATTTTCATTTTCTTTATTTAATTTTTTAATTTCCTTGATAAGATTATTATATTATTATTTTAATTCTTTATACACTTTGGTAACTCTTAAAATATATTTTTGATGTTTTTAATTTTATTTATATAGATTATAAAAGATATGACTATCAGTATTAGAATCATAATCAGAACTATAATTTTGATCATCACTAACCCAATTTATTTTTTTTACATTAAACAAAGGTTAGTCGACTATTTTCACTTCCATATTAATCATTGAAATATGATTCTTCAGTGAAACTCTATCTAGTATTATATGCATGCGTCTTCTTTTTCTTTTATTTCTTATCCTTTCCATAATGTTTTAATCTTAAAAAATATGACTTGATATATCCCTTTTTCCTATAGTCATAATAGGTTAGTTGTAAAACACTATTGAACTTACTTGTGGTACCTTTATTTCATTTTTGATCATTCTTATGATCTTTTCTTGGTCAGTTTTTGAAACTTCTCCTTTTATTATTCAGATTGTAAATACATTTTATTATATTTAATATTTATCCTTTTTTACTTTCCCATGCATTTGATTTATAAGAGTTAGATATAACATTTATTTGTGATTTAAAAGTAATGCCTTTATTCATCAAAGTCACTTATTATGCAATATTATTTAATTAAAGTTCATATTTAAGTAATGAATCAATGAGTTCATTTGATTTATATTATTCGAAATTATTACTTTCTTCAATTTTAACCTTCATTTCATGACACTTATTGGGTAGTGATTTTAGGACTCTTTCAATAAGTACAATGTTCTTTAAAGGTTCTAGAAGGGAATTCATTCCATTCATAATACCAGTGAATCTATAGAACATTTGGTTGAAAATTTCACCTTCAACCATATTGAAATCTTGGTAATGAGCATAAAGAACTCCATGTTATTGTTCAAATCTATTTATTTTAAATAAGGTGAGTAACCTGAATTTTTTTCCAAATCTCATGAGCTATCTCCCACGTCGATACATGACTAAAAAAACTTTTGTTAATATCATAATACATAATATTTATTATTTTATAATTTAAAACATATCTAACCACATATTTACCAATAAGAGTATCTAGTTTAGCTTCTGGTAGTTTTTATGGTTCACCGTGATCATTCAGTGTTTGATGATTAATTTGTTTGAGGCATACCTCCATTATAGATTTATAGTATCCATAATCATTTCCATTAAAACAAAGTGTACTTTTAAGAATCCAACCACTATTTTCATTTATTATTACCATATTAAATATCCTTTTGTAGTGTAGGAAAAGGTTAGAACAAAAATAATTATAAAAAAATGAGGGTTAAACAAAAGATATACTCTAAAAAGGACTTGTTTAAATTAAAAAAACTAGAAATGATACCAAGTGTTAGGTATAAGATATTATAGTTGGTCTAGAGGGGGTGAATAGATCAGTTTAAAATTTAAAGTGTTGAAATAAATTTTAGATCAATTAAAGTTAAAGTTATGTTTATTAGAGTTAATTTTCAAGAAAGATATTAAGTAGTGTAAATTAAATGAACATATGGAATTTTATAGTAGTTTGGTATAAAGTGTACCTATGTATACTCTTACACCTCTCTACTCCTTAAGAGATGTGAATTCACTAATGACCTAATTTTTTATTGGGAATCACGACCTATTATATCCCTACCTTTTTGAGCGGATGTATAACTAGAAACCTTTTGTGTGGGGAGTCATAACCCTAACAATACTAACTTTAGAATATGAGAGTCACAACCCGAACAGTATTGACTTTAGAATTTAGTTTTTACAACTTGAGAGCGAGAATACTTTTAGGTCATAAATATTGGTTTTAGATGCAGTACAAGTGCTTGTTGGGCCTATGGATAATTTTAATTTTTTCAGATTAAATGAATCATTCACAATGTACATGATGTTAAATCCATGACCAAAGAAATATTTTATGAAAAATAATGAAAAATATTTTTTTGGATCTAAGAGAGAGGCTCTTTCATGTTAATTTATAATTAATTTAAAAGCATAAAAAGAAATATTACCTCAATCTTGAGATATTTATTCATTAATGTTGTTGAAATTCCAACCCCAACTGGTGTTTTATTTTTTCATTGCGATGGCCCAAAGTTGATCCCCTCTAGCGATGATCCAAAAATTCTCATTTGATATCTAAACCACACCAATTAACCATTGGGTTCTAGTGTAGCTGATTAATCATATTGCATTGTTTTCCCTATTTGCTTCATGTTTCATCGAGTTTGGTGGAATTTTCTCTTGTTCTTCTTATTCATGAGATGAATAGAGGATGAGGGAGATCATGAGAGGAAATTGTTGTGCAAAATGATTAACCATTCTCTAATTGACATAACAGTCAATTTATAGATTTAAGGTCAGGGTTTAACATTTAATTAATTTCACAAAAGGATTTAATAATATATTAAACACAAAATGAACCCCATGTAATGTAATAAATAATAATATTATTTTATTTTATGTTGTTCACTAATATACACAATGATAAATATTTATTTTAAAATCTAATAAATAAATATTCATCACTGAAAAAAATCTGGTCCGCTCGTTCTCCTCGATATTTATTGACTTCTTAGTTAAATATTTAAATAAATATTATTCATTCATTCAATAAATATATATTATATTCAAATTTTGATGAATAAATATTCATGTAACTAAATAAATTATTTATTTAATAAATAAATAAATATTTATTACGATACGAATAACAAAAGATAAATAAATATTATTTATTCATGTAATTAAACAATTACCTTATGAATAAATATTTATTTAATATTTGATTTTTTTAATAAATATTGAATAAATATTGCATCTTTATTTAGAGAATAATATTTATTCTAATGGTTAAATATAAATAATATTTTATTGATATCAAAGGAAACACTTTGTGTGTGATCCTCTAGGTTTCTTCCTGAGTGGAATTAGGTGGGTTTACCTAAAGTTAATGATTATTGTCTATCAATGGGTCAATAAAACCAAATAGGAAGAAGATATTTCACAATGAAAAAACCACTTATTAATGCTCACTATGTAATATAATCCCTATATCATGATATCTCATCAAGTAGGTGGTACACCTATGTCATCAATCTATATGCTTGATACACCATTCTTTGACTCTCTAAAATGAACTTGATAAGACACCATGAGCATGGAATTTAGTGTGACAATTCCATTTCAATAAAAGGTTAAATACATCAAATTATATAAATATACAAGGTAAAAATCCTTCCTTGACTTATTCATTAATAATATATCATTCGCGACACACCCAATATACCCAACTTTACTACAATCTTATGTTGTCATGGTTTATGATAATACATCAAAGTGTGTGAGTTATGAAATACATTAACAATAATATTAAAGTCTAGGGATCATTACACATGCTCAGAGCTAGGAATATTCAACGACACATAAACATGTGGATTTCCTACAGGTGGGTTTGTTCCCATAATCTCCCATCTTGGAGATTACCAAGTGCAGACTTCATGAGATGAAGTCTCATCTGGTTATGAGTATTGGCACCTGACAACCAACATACTATGTGCCCCATATTATAATGTTATCTGACCATAGAACATGGTCTAATAATATCATCATGACATTTCAAGGTTCACACTATAGTGGGGAACTTTTATTCCCTTTCTAATGTGATAGATACTATGGGACATTATTATATTAAAGTTATATAGAACTATGAATGATATGTAATAAGATATTTTAATCAATATTCACTTCTTTTAATAAAAATTAAATCTAAAGTATAAATAGTTTTATCTAGGACACTAACTCCATTAGTAAAATCATAAACCAACATTAGAGCACACATGTTAAAGATAGAAAGAATTGATATGGACTTAGAAAAAAACTAGTGAAAAGAAGTTGATGAAGATTGATGAATAAAAAATTATGGTCCTAGATTAAATGAACAATATTTCTCATCAAGGAAGTAATAGTTTTAGAATATTAGTTTTTCCTTGATATATTATCCCGCAGAGGCAACTTTTTTCATATAGGATTGATTGGAAATTCAAAAGTTCATAACACAACACTTGAGAGTTTGAATATTTACATTGAAAGTGTATTGTATCAGTATCCCATGTGTCCTTTGAATGATTATGTAAGACCTTTAAATAAGATTTTTATGAACTACAAAACCATTTAAACCATTAAAATAATTTAAAAGAATAATAATAATGATATCCATAATTATCACAGGGATAGAAATTATTATTCTATAAATATCACATGTTTAAAAACTATTTTGAATTCATCAGTTGAATAATTAAAATCACTTAAGAAAAATTCAAATAAATTTGAAAACATCCATTCAAAAATTTTCTATATTAATCATTCAAAGATATTCCATAGAAATCACATTATAGTTATCTATTAAATTCAAAATTTGAAATAATTACCAAAAACATACAATACACATATAAAAATTAAAACTTGTATTAAAAACTATTTAAAAAAATTTGAATTTACTTTTGAAATTATCATTGGAAATTAATAATAATTTATAAACAATAAAAACTAAGAAATCAACTCATAATAAATATAGTCAAATTTTCAAAATTCTTTTTTTTGTGGTTTTATGATAAAAAGAATAAAAAATTAAATATTTACATAAATCTATTTAACAATTTAAAAAACTATTTCAAATATTTTCTATATAATTGATATATATTTATAGAAAAAAAAATAACTTAAAATAATTTATATAAATATGAAAAAATCTATATAATAGCATTCTTTCTAGAATTTAAAATTCAAATTAAATTTTTTAAAACTAGCTTCCTGAATTTCATGCATGCAATCATTCATCACTAGAAATTTCCTAAAATAAATATGTTAAACTCTTAATATTCCATAAATAATTCTTCTTAAATTATGTAAATCCTTTTAAATATTCAAATTTTAAATTTTAATATAGTAAAATATTAATACTGAAACATAAATTTGTAACATGTAGACATCACAATATTCAGTTTATTTTTAGAACTTTAAAAAACATATTAAGATTTTAGTATCACTGAATTTTAGTTTGATAATTTTAATAGATTTGTAATTAATAAAAAATCACCTTAATCATACTTTTGTATATCATGATATACCTAAAAAACTAGGAAAAATAATCTGAAAACTACATTAAAAAAATGCGAAGGGACTTCAAACCAAAATACAAACATTAAAAAAATAACTTAATAATTATTTACAGTTAAATGAAATGTAGATAATTTTATTATCTATCCATCTCAATAATAATCATTAAAATCTTAGGTTCTTAGATCATTTTATGATTAAAATAAAAATAACTAATTAAATTGGAAACTATTAAGATATCTAAAAATATTAATAAAAAATATAATAATTTATTCCATAAAAAATCTATGAAAAATTTACATATGTATAAAAAATAATTAATATATAAAAATAATCAAAAATTAATTAATAAACAATAATTAATTAAGAAATAACAAACCAATAATTAATAATTAATAAAAAAACTTATTCCATCATTTTTTATAAAAATCAATCTTCAAACACTTAGGGAACAACAAATAATAATTATAAAAATAGTGATAAATTATTATTATCCATTAAAATCATCTGTAAGTATTTTTAATATTTAGGAAATAAAACATAAAAAGCATAAAAAATAAATATTTAATATTCAATCATACCACTGACACTTAGTTGGTATATTTCCTTCCTCTTTCTTGGTTTTCAATCTCCCCCTTTGGCTATGATGGCCGAGGGTTTATGTTTCTCAATTTATAAGGTTAGGATTTTGATGAATTAGGATTCAAACTTTTATTAGATAATATTTACTCATTTCTCTAGTGGATTCTCACTATTAAAAAGTATTTTCATCATAGTACGGTTGGTGGTTTCATGCCCTTGCATTGTTAGTTGAATCTTATGTGATTAATCCTTGTAAATATTGTTTTTAAATATTTTTAAATTTATAAAATGGTTTCTTTGAGGAAAAATTCATATATGGTATAATGTTTTTATCTCATCCTTATTTTTGAATGATTAACATAGTTTTAAATCATTATTGTAAGAGAAATAAATAATGTTTATAAACTGCTTGATGAAATGTCCTTTAAGGGATCATGTTTTGATTACCCTCTTTACTATGGGTGATTAAAGTAGATTTAGAAAGTATGATATATATATATATATATTTAGTAAATCTATTTTTAAAATATAATTCTTTATTAACAGATGGTTTTTTATGCTAGTTATGCTAGATTAGAAACCTTGGGTGCTTGGGTAGGGACTGAGGAAAAGCCTTTTTAGAGATTCTTCTCACTAGCTGGGCGTGTCAATATAGATTGTGAAGCAATATTATTAACTATGATGGAACTACAAAATAGGCCTTTAACATAACTGGAATTAGCCTTTATCATGTATAAAAAGCAATAACTACCAAAATGTGATTAAAAGCCCTAGGATTTTTTCAATGCATTTAGTTGCACTGATAAAGGGGTATACTACAGTGCACTATAATAGTACACTGTAGCACCAAAAATAGGGAATACTATAGTGTGATATAATAGCACAATGTAGCACTAGAAACAACACCAAAAATTAGAAAAATTAGATAAAAATACATAATTTATGTGAAATAAAATTTTCAACACAAATATAAGAAAAACAGTATTAAAAAGAAAAAAATGCACTTGTATAAAAGAACAAACCACCCCTACTCGAGAAAAAGAACACACCTATATAAGAAAACAATTACTATGTTTTTAATAATATAAAGAAATAGATTAAATATAAATTTTTAATTTTAAACTAAACTTTGAGTCATACTAGGAACATTGTGTATCAGATTTAGTTGCGGTTGATTATTATACATCAAACCATTTATTTTTCATCTTCAAGCATTATCACTGTGAAAATTAACTAAATAAGTATAAGACAAAAATGTTAAGAAAATTAATTAAGTAATATCATATGGAATTCTTAGAAATCAATATAGGCTCATTTTCTCAGTTTTGGAAATGTGATGCGTGCTTTAAACTAAAATGACACTTATATATTGAAATGACACACTTGGAGTCATACAGGTTACTCCATACATCATATTGAGGTGAGACTAATTCTTACATGTCCTAAATGACTTATGTATCATTTTACTAAATTATCCAAAGAATCCAAATACATTTTCTTGGTTTTGAGTACGTCACTTGTGTTTTTTACTAAAATGTCATTTTAAAATGGAAACACGCACTTTGAGTCTTACCGGTCACATCATGTTTCAGTTTGATGTGACATTGTTTCCTACACATAGAAAATGAATTATGAATAATTTTACTAAATTATGAATACAATATGAGCGTGTTTTCTTGCTTTTCAGTGAGTGACATTTTTTGAACATAAATGTGAATTTTAAACTGATAACAGACACTTTGAGTCATGTTAGGAATATTGTGTATTGGATTGAGGAATGGATGATACATAAACATAAAAAATTAATTATGGATCATTTTTCTAAAGTATAAAAATAATATGAATTCATTTTATTGGTTTGGAGTATGTCAGTTGTCTTTTTTACTAAAATTAATGTCAATTTTAAATAAAAACACACACTTAGATTCATATCTATCACACCATGGATCCAATTTAGGTATGTATGATTCCTAAACACAAAAAATGACTTATTTATAATTTTACTAATGTACCAAAACAATATGAATGCTTTAGATCAGTTTTGAGTACATCACTTGTGTTTTTACTAAAATGTCATTTTAAACCGGAGACACATTCTTTGAGTCATACTGGTCACATCGTGTGTCTTTTTGATATGATAATGATTCATAAATATCAAAAATTACTTATGAATCATTTTAATAAATTATAAAGACAATCCAAGTGTGTTTTCTTGGTTTTTACTAAGTGACACTTTTTGAACTAAAATGTCAATTTTAAACTAATAACGATCACTTTGAGTCATGTCGGGCACAATGTATCAGATTGAGGTACAGATGATTCGTAAACATAAAAAATTACTTATGGATATTTTTCTTAAATTATAAAAACAATACAAGTGCATTTTCTCATTTTTGAGTATGTTAGTTTCCTTTTTTGCTAAAATTAATGTCAACTTTAAATAAAAAACACACTTTGAGTCATACCAGTCACACTGTGCATAAGATTTAGGTAAGGATTATTTCTAAATGTCCCAAATTACTTATGGATAATTTTTCTAAAGTATAAAAATAATCCCAATGCTTTTTACCAGTTTTGAGTACGTTACTTATGTTTTTTACTAAAATATAATTTTAAATTGGAAACACATACTTTGATTCATATCAGTCACATAGTGTGTCAGTTTGAAAGGATATTGATTCCTACATGTCAAAAATGACTTATAAGTCATTTAAATAAATTGTAAATACAATATGATCATGTTTGAATAGTTTTTAGTGAGTTCCACTTTTTGAACTTAAATGTCAATTTTAAACAGATAATAGAAACTTTTGAGTAATACTAGGAACATCATGTATCAAATTGATGTTTAAATAATTTATACATGTCAAAAATGACTTATGGATAATTTTCCTAAATTATCAAAACAATATGAATGAATTATCTTAGTTTTGAGTATGTCAATTGTATTTTTTACTAAAATTAATCTTAATTTTAAATAAAAATATGAACTTAGAGTCATATTGGTCACACCATGCATCAAATTGAGGTAAATATGATTCCTACATTTCCCAAATGACTTATGTATATTTTTATTAAATTATAAAATTAATACAAATGTTTTTTCTCAGTTTTGGATATGTCACTTGTGTTTTTTACTAAAATGTCTTTTTAAACTGGAAACATGCACTTTGAGTCATATCGGTCACATCATTGTCAATTTTATGTGAGATTGATTCCTATACATCAAAAATGACTTATGAATCATTTAAAAAAATTATCAAGACAACCCGATCATGTTTTATTAGTTTTTAGTGAGTGACACTTTTTGAACTAAAATGTTAATTTTAGACTGATAACAGACACTTTGAGTCATGCTTGGAACATCTGATATCAGATTAAGATGCGGCTGTTTCCTACATGTCAAAAATAACTTTTTTATAGTTTTACAAAAGTATAAAAACATTATAAATGTTCTTTATCAGTTTTTAGTATGTCAGTTATCTTTTTTACTAAAATTAATGTTAATTTTATATAAAAAGATGCACTTAGAGATAGAACAGTCACACCGTGCATCATATCGAGGTTTGACTGATTCCTATATGTTCCAAATGACTTATGGATAATTATCCTAAAGTATCAAAACAATCCAAATGCATTTTCTTGGTTTTGATTATGTCACTTGTATTTTTTACAAAAATTTCATTTTAAACTAAAAACATACACTTTGAGTTATACCGGTCACATCATGTGTTGGATTGAAATTATATTGATTCTTAAACATGAAAAATGACTTATAAATAATTGTATTAAATTATCAAGATAATCTGAGTGTGTTTTCTCAATTTTTAGTGAGTGAACATTTTTGAACTTAATTGTCAATTTTAAACTAATAATAGACACTTTGTGTCATACCGAGCACATCGTGTATCAGATTGAGGTGTAGTTTATTACTACACATAAAAAATGACTTCAGATTATTTTTCTAAATTATCAAAACAATATTAATGTGTTTTCTCAGTTTTGAGTATGTTATGTGTGTTTTAAACTAAAATGTAAATTATAAAATAAAAATATATAGTTTGAGTCATACCTACAACACCGTTCATCATATTTAGGTGAGGTTGATTGAGTATTTGATGTGTTTTTTTCATCCATACACACCAAGCTAATAAATAAATAAATGTTCAATTTGGATGGAAGAAGAAACCCCATGCTTCCTGAAACACCTCATCTAAAAGAACTATGTCATCTATTTTTTGGCTTGTTACAAAAGATTTCAGGAAAAATATGACTTCCCAACAGATCTATGAAAAAAAATATTAGATAAAAATGATAAGGAAATTAACTTAAAAATATCAGATTAAATGGTGAAAAAATTAACTAAATAAGTATTAGGAATTAAACTTTTTCAGGATGATTATATACATTTTTGACCCATTTCCTTGTTGTTATCTTAGTTGTATTTTCAAAGTCCAATCTCTTGTGAGCATGAGAATATTTGAACAAACCACCCCAACTAGAGAAAAAAATACACATGTATAATAAAAAAACTATCATGTTTGTAATACTATAAATAAATAAATTAAAAATAAATATGAAACAATACATTAATAAAATTTCAATTTTAATATGAAACCACACAATTTGAGTCATACCTGGTACACCATGTATTTCTTTGAGGTATGGTTGATTACACCATGTATTTTTATCCTACAGTGCATTCAACACTCTGGGTAATCTAAAAATATTTCAGTTTGGATCTGTTAAGAAAAAAAATTATATACAACATATAATGTAATAATGACAAAAAAGACTGCATGAATCCTAGAATTTTTTTACAACTCCCTCTATTCCAAGTGCAACAATGTAGCTTGGGTAGGTCGTAGGCTCTATTCGAAGCTGTGAGATCTGACGTACTAAGGGGAAACAACGGTAACTACCCTTCTCTCTAACTTTCATCATTTTCCATTGATTATGGTTTTGATGTTTATATTCTCAAAGATTTATTTTTGTTTTATGGTCTGATTAAAAAATATTATTATGTACTTTAACTTTATTATTTATATTTAATTTAATTTTTTTTAAATTGAGAATATTGTTGAAAATTATTTTTGTTTAATCATGTTGACAGCTTAGCTTAGAGAGGTGAGTGCCTCATGCTGATCCTCACGACCCATTCCCAAATGGAATTTGTGCCTTATTGTGCCACATGCCTTTGACAACTATGGCCATCTATAATAAATTTCAAATACTAAATTTAATAAAAAAAATTATATTAAAATTTACCTTTATAAATAAAAATGCAATCAAATAAATGAAAAAAATTTCATAAATAAAATAAAGAATCTAATTAAAAAAAATTCACCATAGAATTATTCAATTATAATCCATTCAAAAAATATACAAAAAAATATTAACATTGATTTTAAAGGGATAACCACAAATAAAACTCAACTTTTCTTTCTTTTAATTATATAATTTGATAATTATTATTTTCAAAAGATATTAACAAATATAAATTATAAAATAACAATAGGAATAATATATTAGATATGAAAACAATATCGATAGTGATAAGGATCCAAAATGAGTAATATGATTTCAAACATCATATTGAAAATGAAAATGTCACTTCATGTAGCAAATAAAAAGTGATATATACTATCAAAATGATTAAATAATGAGATAATTTGATTATTTTTTCCAATTATATTTAAAATATATTTCAATTTTATTCTCCTTATCATATCATTTTAGAATAATGAATATTTTTGTACTCTATGACTAGAGATGATGTAGAAATTAACATTAGGGAAGTGGTGATGTTTTTTAAAGAAATAGTTATAGTACCTGATGAGGTTTAATTTGAGAAATTATCAAAGGAATTGTATATAAATATTAAAATAATTAATAGAAAATAAAGAGGGGATAACTCTAAAAAAATATTATATTATTATTGTGTTATTCAAAATGAATTATAAATTAACTTACACTATACTAAAATTATACAATTTACACAATCGAAACTTTCCCAGGATGATCATTTACATATATATTATCAATACTCTATATTCAAACTCCAAATCGATTATACCTTCAAAACACCCATTAACAATGTAATAAAACAACATTAATTAATCATACAAACACTCATTTGGTAAATTAAGCATACCAGACATGCTTTAAAAAGATTAATAAGTAAATTAATCATACTTTAAATGTCATTAAAAATAATTTGAAGATTTAAAATTCACCCATTCATTAAAAAATAATTCCTAAAATATAACACCAGTTAAATAATCATTCAAGAAAATGAAACATACATTAGTTGTCCATAAAGTCATTAAATAATCATTTAGCCAAAGATAGTACATACTAAAAATACCTTAGACACCCATTTATAATCGAACAAACATGATTTATAACACCCATTCATCAAATAATCATCTAATAAAACCACAAGCCCAAAAAAATTATCAAATAAAATAAAACTTGTATGTGCGAAAAAATCAGAACTATGATTCGAAACCATGGAGAAATATTAAAGAGAAGCAATGGTAAAGGATGAAGAAAAATGGGAAGTTTATGATGATGGTGGTGATGGTGACAATGATAGTGATAACAGTGGAAGGATCCATGATTGAAGGTGGTGATAAGAATGGAAACAATAAGGAAGAATGAGAGAGACCAATCATTACTAGAGTTATGGGAGAAGAGAAGTAGGGTTTATCATGGTTGAGAACACTATAATAACACAAACCACAAATCCCAAACAAGAATTCAACGAAAGAGGAGGAGGAGAAAATAACATAACTTGGATTCTAGCCTTCATTTGTCTAGGAGAACATAGAGGAAGAGCACCAACAGTAGGGGAGTTAGGTGATAGCTTGAGAATCGTGACTGAATCAATTGTGATTAGAGTTCTTTTAAATAGATCGGGGACACTTTTATCAGTACTTCTAAAAAAGTACTGATAAAGATACCTTTTATCATCACTATATTAATAAGCGCTCATAAAATGTATCTTTATCAATGCTAAAACTTTAGCACTGATAAAGATAGCTTTTATCAATACTAAAACTTTAGCACTAATAAAGGATTTATAATTATAATTATAAATAAAAAATTTTGTAAATATTTTTATATAATTATATATTTATAATTACAAAAATAATTTTTTAAGAATAATTTTTTATTTATAATTATAAACATATAATTTTATAAATATAGAAGATATACATTTATAAATATATTTATAAATAAATATATTTTTAAATATTTTTATAATTATTTATTTATAATTATAAATATATTTATATAATTATATATATTTATATAATTATATATATATATATAATAAGTATAAAAAATAAATATAAATAAATATAAATATAGTAAATATATTCATTATTTAAATATATTTATTATAATTTTTTAATTATAAATATATTTTTATCATTATATATATTTATATAATTATATATATAATAAATAAATATGAATATAAATATAAATATAGTAAATATATTTATTATTTTAATATATTTATTATAATTTTATAATTATTTAAATATATAGTTATTTATTTATAAATATTTAAGTAATTTTAAAAAATTATATTTATATATTTATATCATCATATATTTAAATAATTATATATATGTGTATAATAAATATAAATATAAATATAAATATAAATAAAAAATATAGATATAAATATAAATATAAATATAAATATAAATATAAATATAGTAAATTTATATGTTATTTAAATAAATTTATTATAATTTTAAAATTATTTATTTATATATAATTATTTATTTATAATTATTTAAATAATTTTTTAAAAAATAATATTTATTTATTTATAATTATAAATATATAAATTTATAAATATAATAAATATACATTTATAAATATATTTATTTATAAATATTTATTTTTTAAATATATTTTTAACATTATTAATGATTATATAATATTAAATGCATGCATCATAAAAATGAGTGAAATTAAATACACTTTAAAAATATTTAAAAAATGGATAAGTTTTGTTAATTAGATATAAGTTATTAAAAATATATGAATATATATTGAAGTAAATATGAATACATATTGAAATTACTAAAAAATAATAAATAAATAAATAAAAATAAATAATAGAAAATGATTAAATGAAATAAATAAATAAGTAATACTTAACTGTAATAATGTTAAAAATAAATTTATAAAATTTAAACATTAAAAAAATAATATATTAAATGTATCATGTTATAATGAAATTATAAAATGAATATTAAAATTTGAATAAATTTCATAAATATTAGTTATATGTGTTTCTATATAAGATTTCATTAATTGCTTAAATATTTGTATGTGTGTGTTGTATATAAAAATGCATTAATTACGTATATATATCTGAAATCAACATAATTTTTTTTTGATATATATTAAATTGAAAAATAAAATAACATTCAATTATATCCATTACTCGATGCGACTACTCAGTATTTTTAATTAGTATTAATTTTTTAATTATAAACCATTTTCACTAAATATATGACATATTTAATCTAAGCATAAATATTTTGTATTATATTAATCATATTTAGGAAATATTATATAAATTTATATATATATATATATAAATATATATATGAATATATTTATATATTAAATGTATTAATGAATAACTTTTTATAAAAACCATTAAAAATGAATAAGACATTAATATATTTTTAATTATTACATTCTATTCATTTTCTATATTTATATTTAATATATATTATTTATTACTATTTATAATATATATACATATATATATGTATTAAACTTATTATTTTTTATTAAAAATTGTTTCATTAATAATTTTTTTAACAATTTTTTATTTTATTCTTTTTTGTTTTTTTGTTTAATTATTACAATTTATTTATTTTTTATTTTTTTGTTAAATTATTACAATTTATTGATTTTATATATCTATATTTAATATATAATATTTGTTAATATTTATAATATATATATATATATATGTATATTAAATTTATTCATTTTTATCAACAATTATTTAATTAATAAAATGTTTAATATTTTTTTTAATTTACTCATTTTTAATTTTTATTTGTTTAATTATTTCATTTTATTCATTTTACATATCTATATATTTAATATATAATACCTATTAATATTTATAATTTATTTATATATATATTAAATTTATTCATTTTTATCAATAATTATTTAATTAATAAAATAGTTAATATTTTTTTAATTTACTAATTTTAATTTTTTTATTTGTTTAATTATTTCATTTTATTTAGGGCCTTTATCAGTGCTAGAAAATAACTGATAAAGGTTAACCTTTTTCAACTCTAAAAATAAAGCACTAATAAAGGGAACCCTTTATCAACTCTAAAAATAAAGCGCTGAAAAATGGTACATTTTATTAGTGCTACAGAAATGAGATGATAAAAGAAAACACTCTTAAAAGTCTGTTTTTTTGTAGATATTATGTCCAGTCTCATTTCTAATGTTTTTGACTTATATTTTTCAATTCATAAAATTGAATGTTTTAATTATACGTTGTTTTGTTAAAACTTCATAAGAATTTTTTTTGTTTGAATGACTCTTAAAGATGTTTTTCATTGGTTTCAACTAGTGAAAATTGATTTAAGGAATATTTTGGTAAATTTATAAAGGATTTTTCTACAACAGAGTTCGATGGATCTATTAGTTAAATGTTTTGATGATAATATATGGTTTCCTTTTTTTGAGGGTTTAATTTAGGGGTTCCTTGAGTTTTAGGTATATTTATATTTGGATAATGGATAATGGATTTTAAATTCATTATTTTAAAAATTTATAGTGAAAGGGATTTGTTTATCTCCTTACTTTAAATGTATTATAATGTAATAAAATATTTAATGGATGATTTTTATGGGAAGTTTACATGAAATAAGACATGGGATTTGAACTTTTGAGATGGTAGTGTTTTAAAATCTAAAGAGTTTTAAAGTGGTATAATTTTTTTTAAAAAAATATATGAAATTTTTTTGTTTATATGTACTTATTTATTTAAATTATTTTTCCCATGACCATAATTAATTGATGGGATTATCTACGGTCTTTGATTTGTGGATTTGAAATTGTGATGTTAGTTATTATAGTAGTTGTTTAGTTTGTATTAAAAGACTATAAAATGAAGCAACAATTGTGTCAATTTAATCCCCGCTAAATAAGTTGCATAACTTCATCTAAATAACTTATTTTAGTGACAACCTAATTGTAAAAGGGTTATCATTTCTTTCTCTGAGTTCATGCGCTTTAAATATAATTTACTAGTAAATATTATTTGTATTTATTATTAACATGGTTAGTTTTATTTTGTTTTTAACTCATGGTCTCCTTAAGTAAAAAGAGATTCCCATGTGTTTTATTGTAGAATTAAAATTCTCAAAAAATATATTTTATTGAATATTATTTAGTTATTAATAAATAATCTTGGTAATTTGAAAGTTTATTTTTTGTCTACCTTTTTTTATGAAAGTTGAATTTGAGTATTTAATAGATTTTGGCCTCTTTTTTGTTTTAAAAATTGTTGATATGTTTTTGAAAACCTTGGATTTATTTTCTAAATAAAGAGTTATTTCAAATGTACTTGGTTTTATTTAACTTAAGTATCTCAAAATATGTCTACATGAAATATTTGTTTTAAATTGTGTCTTTTATAACTTATTGGATTGAATTTATCCAATGTGAAACTTATATATTTTATTGGATGTTTTTAACTACAATTTTTGTTAGCATGTGATTTTAAATGAGAAATGAAACATTTTATAAGTATCACTAGGTATTTAAAGTCAATTGGTGATGTTTCTTATATGCATTGACTGAGAAATTGGGACCTTGGTGGATGGAATTTTACATGATCAAATATGATGTTGGTTGTGTCAATAATTTTTATTGATTTTTTAATGAACTAACCTCACTAAATAATTTACAAAGTGTTTGAATTTTTGGTTTTTTCTATAATTAGTTATGTGTTTCAGTTTGGAAAGAAACATGGGACGTGTTAGTTAATAAAAAGGTACTTAATTATATTTTGTGGGGGTAAAATGGTTTTTGGGAATTTATTACCCTTTTTGTTTATAAAATATTGTACTTTGGACAACAATTTACTTATTATATTCCAAAATGATACAAAATGGATAGTAAATGTTTTTTGGGTTAAATATTATAGTTAAAAACTTATTGGGCGGTTTTAAAACATATAAGTGGGTAATGAAATGATTCTAATTAGATTATTTCCTAAAATTTAAGTTCATATTGACATGGGATTTATAAATTTTATTATTTTTAAGGGATATCATCAGTTTTAGAATAACTTTATCTGATAGAGTATGCTCTTTTTAAACTAAAAATTATATTTTAGATATATATGTGTGTGTGTGTGTGTGTGTATGTGTGTCTCTGTGTGTGTGTGTGTTATTTAATTATAATGCATGGTGTTGTGCTATTTAGTGGTGCTTTAGAGGTTATATTATATTTGGTTTTAAAATGAGAAAAATTTTATTTTAAAATTATTTTTGTGTTTTATAAAGGAAATTGATTTAATCTCCATGGTTTTTTTTCTTATTTTATATTTTGGGTGTTTTAGATGTTATGAATGGTTTACATTTCAAAAATAATGATATTTTTTTTATTGTAAATTTTATTTAAGTAAATTTTATTGTTTTAAATTGATTCCTTTATAATTAGATTTTCTTATTGAATTTCAATGCATTTAACTAATCATTTTAATGATATTTTATTTTTGGAGTTAGAAAAGGATTAAATGTTCGGGAGAACCTAACCTATATAAGATGGTTTAATAAATAGTTTTATCATGTTTCAAAGGGTGATTCCAAAACAAAATACTCTTCCATATAATTTGAAATGGATCATTATCATGTTTTTATTAAGGGTTTTAAGGTTTAAGGACCTATTTAGTCATTTCAAAATAAATTACTCTATTAGTAAAAATTTATTTTTATTTTTTGTTTTCTAATTTTGAAAAGAGTTAATAATTCATAAAAAGGGGATGGTTGGGTATTAAAATAGTTTTTAATTTAATTTAATTTTAGTTTTTATGTTTTTTGGCCTCCTCTAGTTTTAATACTCACAAATCATGCTTACTTATGTTTTATTAAGTTTCATCTTGTTTAATCATGTTTACAAATAACTTTAATATCTTATTTTAGCATTTAACTCATAATACAGGTTAACAAAATTTGGATAATTATAAGTCACTGAAATCTTGAACTACCAATGAAGTCTATGCTACATATAGTTGAGTTATCGACACATCACCTATCGAAAAATCACCTACAGACGCATCAACTAACGACACATCACTTATCGACACATCACCTATCGACGCATCACCTACTAACTGACCGACCTACTGACAGATGAGTTAACGATACAATTCTGAGACACTGATAGGATGACCTACTAATATGAGCTACTGTTCAAGACTTACAAAAATTTATTATCTGTTATTTAAATTCAAAATTACTTCTAACAGTCATATTTATCAAACTTAATACTGCTTATTATATTAATGATATTGTATCTCTTTTTTAGACAAAATTTAATGGTTGTTAGAGACCAGTACAAGGTATGAGGTACATGATCCTATCTACTACCTTGTATAAGGAACATACCAGATTATAAAAGAAAAAGATATCCATGCAGTTTAGCAGAGAGCTCATGGCCCTCTGAAAATACACAAACTACAAAATGAAGAAAAAAATATATTATTGAGAAAAAAAACTGAAAAAAAATCTTTTCAACAAAAATATAAGAAATGATAAGAGCTCATAAACCAAATCATACACCTCATTGAAAATAGAAGACAAAATCACTCACGATACACTATTTTTCCATCTATTTCCATAAATTGTCTCCAGCTTCACTTCTTCTATATTTAAGGAGTCTATAAGCTGCAAATAACATCACATAGATCTTTCTAACTATATTCCATTTAATTTATGCTCTTTTTGTGAAATATTTTATATTTTGAGTAGTGTGTGTGTCTCTGTTTTATAAACACACATTTTCTCCTGTGGATAACCAGAAGATACATTGATATCTTCACAAACCTATCTTTTTACACCTTACACTCCCATGAATAATAGTGGAAGAGGTTCCTATATGTATTGTTTGTAATTTTCACTCCCACCAAAACTATGGAAGATGTTTAGTTGACCCGGACAACTATGTATGCTATTGTGTACCAAAATCCTGGGTTTGGATCAAGTTTATTTATATAAATTTATTGGTAGAAGGTGATCAATAAGTGGAGAGGATTAAATCTCAGCTTGAGACTGAACCTCTTATTTTAAAATCTTCCTTGCTTTTCAAGGTTATGTTTTCACCTTTTTTATTTATTCATTGTACACTTTAATTCATTTTGATATTTAATCTTAGATAGTGTTTATATTAGAATTTGTTTTAGTAGTTTGATTTCTAAATCTAAAATAATAATATATATTGTTTTAACTAAGAAATAATCACTCTTTGAGAAATATTTCAAACTGTAAAATCTTTTATAAACCTTCTACTTTGGTTAACTGTGTCATATTTTATTTTAAATTGGGAAACTTTTAAATAAGTATTTTAAGACATAAATTTTTATAGGAACTCAATTCACCCTCTCTTGAGTGTCATACTCCGAAAAACATTTGGTATCATAGGTTTTAAGTTTTTGAAGTTTTTACATATTTTCAAATGTGATCTTAGTTGTGTTATAAAGATATCTAAATTTTCGTCAGTTTAAAATTTATATCTATTTAAAATATTTAATTTTTTTTAAATGGACAATAGATTGGAAGGTGCTGCTACCAACTGACCTCCCTATTTCAATGGCACAAATTATACCCAGTAGAAACTTAAAATGAAAATGCATTTAGAAATAATGTGTTTTGAAATATGGTCTACTATAGTTGATCATTATAAGATACCTTCTACTACTAGAAAAACTTCGGATGATTCCACTAAGTTATCCTATAATAATAATTTAAAAGCTACGAGTGAATTATATTCTGCTTTAGGCAATGAAGAATTCAATAGGATTTCTATATGTAAAACAACCTATGAGATTTGGGATACTTTAGCTATTTCACATTATGGAACCACTAATGTTAAGGAAATGAGACTTAACACATATACTATTAAATATGAAAACTTTAAAATGAAGCCTAATGAACCTGTTTCTGATATGTATATTAGGTTCAATGATATTGTGAATACAATGATCTCACTGGGAAAGACAATTAATGCAAAGGAACAGATCATGAGAATTTTGAGGTGTCTTTCTGAAAGGTAGAGAGGGACATCAGTATCCATTATAGAATATTGTGAAATTGATTCACTAATAGTAAAGGAGTTTATAGGTAAGTTAATCATGTATGAAAAATAACTTAAGGTTAATAGAGAAGAAGATAATGAACCTAAAATAAAATCAATTGCTTTCAAAACCACTGGTTTCTGAACCCAAAAAAAGGAGAAAGTGAAAGTTCATGATGAAAGTTTCCTCAATGAATAATCACCAAGTGACAATGATGGGGAAATTGATTATCTATCTAGAAGATTCAAAAAGTTCTATAGAAATAATAAATTCTTTATAAAGCCCAGTTATAATGCGAAGTATGAAAACAAGGGTAATTGGAAAAAGAATTGGAAGAGAACTGATAATACTAATGGGATAGTCTGCTATGAGTGCAAGAGAAGAGGAAATGTAAAAGATGAACATCCAAAGTTAAAGTAAAAAAAAGAAATTTGAGGATAAGGTCATGAAGTACAAAAAGGCAATGAAGGCCAACTAGAGTGCTTTTGAGGATAACTCCAGTGACTCAGAATCATCATATGATGAGAAAGCTAACAAATCCAACAAGTGTTTTATGACAAACACATCTGAGGTAACTCTAGAGTTTCCTATACATAATAATTATTATTCTAGAGATGATTATGATAATTTTAAAGATATGAAAAATGAATAAATGTTTGAGTATTGTAAAATTATTGAGGACACATGAAACGAACAAAAGGATAAATATAAGTCTCTCAAAAAGGGGCATGCTCTTCCAGTTTCTATTCAGTCTAAACTTACTATTGAAAAGGAAAATAATGCTTGGTTTCTCAATGAGAATAATGAACTCAAATAGTCTAATGAAAAATTAAATAAGTATTTAGAGAACAATTGTGTTTCAAAATCTGTAAAATTTGGTTTTGTGCCTAGAATTGAAAAATCTACTGTAAGTTCTAGCACCAAAAATGCCTTTACTTCTTTTATTTTTTCTGGATCTAATAGAATTTATTTTTATAAGTCTTTTTTAAATTCTTATAGGAAACCAATGAATCAAATACGGGTTGCTAAAGCTTTAATTACTAATGTTACTAGACCTAAGAAAATATGGGTACCAAATTATTTTCTTATTTGACCTATTTATATAGGAAAACTATTTGAAGAGTTCCGGTAAGAGATTATGGTACTTGGAAAGTTGGTGTTCAAGACATATGGTAGGGGATTACTTGATCTTCAAGAATCTTATCAAGATTTGTGGTGGGCATGTCACCTTTGGTGATAATGCAAAATGAAAAATAATTGGCCTTGCTCAAATTAGTAATAGTAATTCAATTTTAATTTCCAAAGTTCTTTTTATTGATGGTATAAAGTACAATCTACTTAGCATTTCACAATTATGTGACGATGGATTTCATTTTAAATTTGAAAATGATTCTTGTAATGCTTTCAATTCCAAAAATGATTTAGTGTTTACTAATTTTATAAATGAAAATTTATATGCTGTTAATCTAGATTCCTTAGTTTCTCAAAATGTTCCTTACTTAATTTACTTTCATAAAGAGTCCTAGATTTGGCATAGGAAACAAGGAGATCATAACATTCACTATCTTAGAAATATTACAATAAAAGTACTAGTCAAAGATCTACTTAAACTTGAGTTTCTAAATGATAAAGTATGTTGTAACATCCCAGACCCAAACAGCCACCCAAAAAATGCTAAATGGGTTGGGTGTTACCACCTTAGGTTCACCTCCCCAAATTCCAAAGGTTGATGACTAGAATAGAGGGTGTAAAAAGGTATAGTGGGGAGGCTATACCCTCTCTGAGGAAAATAAGATACTGGTCCAAGCATAATAATTAAATATGCAGTGGAAATTAAAAATCAGCAGACTCAAACCAGACTCGCATAGCGAAAACACGTCCAATAGAAAAATATAAAAAGTAATATATAAACAAGAGAAATGAAAAATAAATAGAACAACATATTGAACATCACTTGTAACTAATAAACAAACCAAGCCTACATCCACAATAGGTTATACATGTCAATAAACAATGGCACCCATGGCTAACCAACAGTAGCTACAAAATAAAGTAATCATGTTGATATAGGAAAGATAACAAAACAAAGTAAAATTCAGCTAGACACAACCTCAAGGTCCATACCATCTTCATGTAATAGCAAATATGATCCATCTCATAAAGATAATATATTTCTTGCACATAAATCCATAAAGTCTACACGTATCCTGAAGGGCCTATGTAGGGTGTGAGACAAATCTCAGTAGGATACCACCCAATGGTGCGTACCTAGTATAGGTGTTTAAGCAGACATATATCTATAAGTAAAGTAAAAATTATGATACACAATGTAAACAAAACTTCTACTGGTGCTCAGCAGCCACCATGGAGTGTCACCTACCCCAGCCAATACTAGAATCTCATTCATATAACCCGGCACCATGTGCCTCATGACACCTTGTGTCTCAAGTACTGACATTCTGATGGCACACCTAAACAACAATAACCCATGCTTGAAAGCTCACCTCTATCCATGGCACAACAACTGGAGGAACTGCGATGCCTGTCCTCAAATAATAATTGGAGGAACAAAGATGTCTGTCCTCAAATAAACAACTCGAGGAAACATCAATGTCTGCGCTCAATATCATAACCTGATAGCCTCATCTCTACTAATCTAAGGCTTCTAACCATTCATATGGATTCCTACAACCAGCATCCCCAAAACAATACTACCTAAACTGCAACTAACGTGGGCCTCTACCCACATGAGTGGTCAAAACCACCTCATCACGGAGTCAACCTGTGTAAAAATGACTGAAATCATGGGTGAGTAGTAATCACCAAATAAAGAACCCAATACACAATATCTCTAACACCTCGTGTCCCTATGACCATGTCTCTCAAGTCTGATGGCCTCGCCATCCAAGTATCTCGGGCCATGCCCAACCTAACAGTTACACTGCCTCAAACTGACATCCATGATGCCCAATCTTGTGGTCAAACCACTCAAGTAATCTGGGCCAAGCCCAACCTATGATCAACATCACTCAAGAATATCCAGGCCATTCCCAACACAACCCCAAGGGTTACAACATATACAATATAAATAATCACACACACACACACATATATATTAAAAAAAATCACTTTAAACAAGAAAAAATATTTAAACAGTTGATTTTCACTATCCATGTGGTGTCCTATACCAGTACTGAGGTCTTTAAAGCCTCTAATAAAATTAATCGTGCTTAAATAATTTAAACTCAGCAGTTTAATCAAAAAAAATCAATTATAACCATTTTGGAACCCTTGGAAAAAATTACCTAGCTGATCAATAACCCCTAACCTAGCCTCACTCAAGCATAAAAAGGTAAGAGAATTCCCAACAACATCCATAAGGTATACATTCAATTCATTATAAATAAACATGGGTATTTCTTAATACCTGATGTTGCGCTAAAAATACACAACCCCCAACTGAACACAAAAACACAAAAAAGAATATGAACCACCTACCTTAGACTCATAGACGTAGGCACGTCTGATATCGAGCTCCAATTCGAAGCCGATCTTTGTAGATCTATGTTTCCATAAAATCCCAGCAATTATACTCGGATGGAAACTGTTGCATGTGAGGTAAAGAAACAAGAACAAAATAGGGTGTGTGGGTTTAGCACTCCTGATGCGATCCCGCATCCACCGACGGATTGAACAATGAACTTTGTATGGAGAATCTAAGAGAATAAACGTTCTCAGCCTCTCAGAGCGTCATAATACAAAAACGGGGAAGAAGAAGATGTTTTTAGAAATGAGACATGACACTCTCCCATTTAAAAAAACAAAAATAAAAGTACAAAACATGTATTAAAAGATACATTCCATATAATAGCTCATCTGTACTCTGACTTATACGGGTTTCCAGGTCATCACACGCCTTAGTCGCATCACATGGGTCAACACACTGCTAGGACTTAGCTGGTACGCAGGAAGTAAAATACACGATGTGTTAAGTAAAAATACACGCCGTGTAGTAGATTATTTTTACATGGTCACCACATGAAATGTACTTAGTCATCATGAAATCAGTATACACCTAACATACACACAACGTGTACTTGGGAGTACACAACATGTAACCTGGAAATTTCCAAAACTGCCTGGTTTTCCCCCTTTTTCTCAAAAACAACATAAAAAGAAAAGGAAAAAATAAGACCCGTACATCAAAGGAAGAACCGGGTTCTTACATATGAAATCATTGTAAAGAAGGAAAACAACATAAAATATCTTTCAAACTAAATAAATAAGTTTCAACTTATTAACCTCTTGAGTTGGTTCACATGGATTTGGTTGGACCTTCTAAAGTTTCAAGTTTAAATAGGAAACACTATGTATATGTTTTAGTAGATTAATTTTCTAGGTATATTTGGACTTTCTTTTTAGATCACAAAATTGAATCTTGATCTTATTTTACCAAGTATGCTAGGTTAGTAGAAAACTCATGTGGTCTTAGAATCAGAAACTTAAGAAGTGATCAAGGCCATGAGTTTGAAAATCAATAATTTGAATCTTTTTGATCAAAAATGCCTATAGTCATAACTTATCTGCTCCTAAGACACCCAATCAAAAAGGAATTGTAGATAGAATAAATAGAAACTTACAAGAAATATCCTAAACTATGCTTAATGAATATAATTTACCTATTTATTTTTGGGAAGAAGCTGTGAATACAATTTGTTATATAATTAATAGAGTTTTAATTAGACTTATCCTTAAGAAAACTTTTTTATGAGTTGTGGAATAATTGGAATCCTAAGGTTAATTAATTTAAAGTTTTTGGTGGTAAATTATATATCTTTAATACAAAATATAATATTGAAAAATTTTCATCCAAGAGTGATGAAGTAATTTTCTTAGGTTATTCAACCTTTAGAAAAGCCTATAGAGACTCCAATAAAATAACCAAGTGTGTGGAAGAATATATACATATCAAATTCTATAAAATAGATCCACATGAACCTAAGAACTCCCTAGAAAATATTGAGGATGATTTTTCAAATATTGACTTGAATTCTAAACCCTCTAACTCTGCTATTAAGCAAGAAGAAAAATCTTTCAATTCTGGAAAATTTCTAGATTCTGTTCATAGTGAACCTAAACCTATAGAAGAACCTGATATAGCTATACCACCTTTTTATAGATCTGTTATAACCCTTAAGAATCATCCTTTAGATGTTGTAGTTTGAGACTTATGTAAGGGGATACATACTAGACCTTTTCTAAGAAACTATGTTGAACATCAAGACTTTTTGTCATAACATGAACCTAATAACATCAATGATGCAATCAATTATGGATTTTGGGTGATGGATATGCAATAGGAATTGAATCATTTTGAAAGAAATAAAGTTTGGAAACTTGTTGATAGACCCCAATACACCTTGACCATAGGCACTAAGTGGTTGTTTATAAAAAAATTGGATGAGGCTGGAACTATAGTAAGAAACAGGTCTAGATTAGTTGCACAAGGTTATAGTTAAGAAAAAGGAATTGGCTATGAAGAAACCTTTGCACCTGTTTCCAGACATGAATCCATTAGGATCCATCTAGCTTATACAGAACATTTTAATTTCAATCTCTATCAAATGGATATCAAAAGTGCATTCCTAAATGGGTATATAGTTGAGGATGTTTTTATTAAACAACCCCTAGTTTTATAAATCCTCATTTTTCAAATCATGTTTTCAAACTAACAAAAGTTGTGTATGGTTTAAAACAAGCTACAAGAGCTTAGTATGATAGGTTAAACACTTTTCTCATTTCTAAAAGTTTTTCTAAAGGGATTGTTGATCCTACTCTTTTTATAAAAATAATTTCTAAGGATGTTTTAGTTGTTTAAATATATATTGATGATATTATTTTTGGATCTTTTAAAAATTATTTATGTATTGATTTTTTAAAAATGATTCAAAATGAATTTGAAATTAGTTTAATGGGTGAACTCAAATTCATTATTGGGTTTCAAATATTTCAAAATAAGTAAGGTATTATTTTAAATCAAAGTAAATATACTAAATATATTTCAAAATGTTTTAATATGGATAACACCAAAAGTAGCGATACTCATATGGGTACCACCTATAAATTGGATCTTGATGAAGATGGAAGATCATTGGATCAAACTAATTGCATAGGAATGATTGGAAGTCTTCTATACTTGAATACTAGCCAACTTGATATTATGTTTAGTGTGTGTATGTTTGCTCTTTTTCAAGAAAACCCTAAAGATTCACACCTTCTTGATGTTAACATAATTTTCAAATACCTCATGTATACTACCAACTTAGAATCATTCTATCCTAGAGGATAACCATTTGACTTAGTTAGTTATTCTTATGATGACTTTGGTGGTTTCAAGTTAGATAGAGAAAGAACCTATGAAACATGCCACTTTTTGGGCAAGTCTCTAGTTTCATGGTGTAGTAAAAAGAAAAATTATGTTGCATTATCTACTACTGAAGAAGAATACATAGCTTCTGGTAGTTTTTTTGTTCAAATTTTGTAGATGAAATAAACATTACTATATTATGGATATTAATTTAGGAATTCCCCTATAAATTGTGACAAAACAAGTGCTATTAACATATCTAAGAATCCAGTTTCCCATTCAAGAAAAAACATATTGATGTAAGACATCACTTTTTGAGAGATCATTATAAAAAAGGTGATATAAATTTATAATTCATTAGAACTAAACATCAATTTACTAATATTTTTACTAATCCACTAAATTCTGAAAGAATAAGTTATATCAGATTTGAGTTGGGAATGATCAAATTTTAACATATCACTAATGATGTCTCACCAATTATTTATCAATGATGATATCTCACCGATGATAAATCACTGATGATGACTCGCTGATGATGACTCATTGAAGATGACTCACTGATTATGACTCAATGATAGGACTCACCAATATTAATCACTGATAAGACTCACTGATAGAACTCATCAATGTGTCTCATCGATCTAGTTTTTCATTTCTCTATTTGGAAGTTAAAACGGTACTGTTTTAATTGTTTCATTTTATTTTATTACTCATTTCTTATTCTATTATTTTAAATCCCTAAATGATAAAATTAGAGTCAATCCAACTCATTTTCTTATTCTCACACTCCTCTCACACTCTTTCCTTCAAATTTTTCTCTCCCGAACTGCTACTACCTTTCTCATTTGATCGCGAAACCCTTAAATATCACCAATTCTCAAGTTAGGAGTGTATTTGAGAAGTTTGTGGATGAGTCATATCCTTCCAAGAAGTAGAAAGGTGAATCTATTAATCCTAAACTAAAACCTATCCATTCTGATCCCGTGATCTGAATCATCACTTTAGAGAAAGAAATTGATGCCAAATGGTTACTACCAAGTAAGTCTCTCTTGTTGAATGTGTTTCAAACACAAGTATGGTTGGAGTGGTTCTCTAACAACAAAAGTCTTTTTTACCCAAGGTTAGTGCATGAGTTCTTTCTGTATGTAGAATTTATTCGTTAAGGCTTAGAGATATTTTGGATTAGGTCCATAATAAATGTAATAAGAGTTTCTTTTTTCATCCAAGAAGAAGGAATAATGCTTTAAGGTACCCCAAGAGGGTGTATTTTAAGATAATCAGGAAAGTGCATCTCCACTTAGTGATTTTTTTAGTTATGACGAAGCTTTAGATATGCTTATTGGTAATGGAGATCATAGAAGGCCAATAACAATAGAGCTTGATGGTTAGTGAAGGTCTTTGTAAAATTTCATTCAATATCAGTTATGTTCAAGAAAATGGGATTTTCCTCCCAAAAATACCGAGATGTGTTTTTGCTATATTTTTTACAAAAGGGACATAAGATTAACTCGTTCAGGTATTTAATAGTGGATATGAATGAGATGATAAAACCATACTACAAGAAAAATTTATTGTTTTATTCCAAGTTTATTTCTACAATGCTGGAAGTTAAATGTTTGGTGAATGTTGGTGAAGAATCGGTAACTAACTATGATGGGTTTTGAATCAGAAAATTCATTTGTAAGAGGATGAAAGTAAATTGGAATCCTTGGAAGAGAATTTTTATTGTGGAAAATGATAGTATATTTTATTATTTCAATTATATTGAGCACCCTATAAGTCCAATAGACATGGTTGACCCTGGTCTAGGACCATATGATTCTTTTGAGTATTCTAATGAGGATAGTGGAGCTAAGAAAAACCAAGGAAATGAATCACTTATAGATGATAGAAGTGACTCAGATATAATTGGAAGTCTAGAAGGTATGATCTATGGACCTTCTAGTCCTTCTAGGAATATTCCTTAAAAGGAACCACTACTGTATAAAGATGATTAAGAGACTGAATTTGTTATCCATTAGACTTTCCTCACTATGCCACAAAATCATTTCTTGGAACCAGTTTGCGTTCATCAAAGGCAGGTCCATACATGACTGCATCTGCCTTGCCTAAAAATGCACCAATTCTCTTAACAAAGTTTCTAGAGGAGGGAATGTGGCCATAAATCTTGACATTAGAAAAGCCTTTGACACCATGGATTGGAACTTTATTTTCAAAGTTCTCTAGAGTTTCGGGTTCAATGAGATCTTTATAAACCGGATCCGCTCTCTCTTCAAATCCACTTCCCTTTATATCCTGGATAATGGATCTCCTAAAGGTTATTTTAAATGCACAAAAGGAGTTCATCAGGGTGATCCCTTATCTGTTATCATGTTTTCCATTGTAGAAGACTACCTTAGTAGACTCCTTACTAGCCTTGTTGAACAAAATAATCTAAAACCCATTCAAGCAGCCCGAAAATATAACTATGCCAATCCATCTTCTATATTATGATGACATTATCCTATTTCTTAATGGGAGAAAAAGGAATATTCTTAATCTCAAAATATTTTTATCCCACTATGAATAAGTCTTTGGACAAAACATTAGCTGGAGCAAATATTTTATCTTCTTTGGAAAAAGTTTTCCCACTAATAGAAAATATAACATCATCGAGAACCTAGGTATCAAGGAAGGTACCATCCCCTTCACTTACTTGGGAGTTCCCTTATTCTGGGGAAGACCTAAAGCCATATACTTCACTTCTGTTGTGGACCATGTTATCAGCCGAATTTCCTCCTGGAAAGGAAAATCTCTATCCATGGCTAGAAGGTTTTTCCTTGTTAAGTCTTCCATTATATCCAAAATGGTTTACTCACTTATGATTTATAAATGGTCGGATTCTCTCCTGAAGAGAATTAATGGGTACATCAAAAATTTTGTTTGGACTGGTAGCATCCTTGAAAGAAATCTTATCATTATCCCTTAGACTACCTGCTGCAAACTGTTAGAGAATGGTGGTCTAGGCATAAAGAATATCAAGCTCTTTAATTCGGCCCTACAAGCCAAACTTACTTGGAAATCAATCAATCATAATGATGACTCCATTAACTTTATTCGGAAAAAATTCCTAGAAAAGTTAAAAAAAGGAAACCTGGTCCATGCCAACTCTTAGAATTGGCCCTCCATCAGAGACTCTTTTTCCAACATTTTGAGTAACTCTAGATGGATGGTCAGTATGAATTCCTCTCCTAATTTTTGAAATGATAACTGGTCCGACACCCCTCTAATTTCTATGTTGACTCCTAACTCTCCTCCTGACAATATCAACTGCACTATCCAGGAGGTGATTCACTCCTGTAACCCTAGCCTCCTTGAGTCCATTATTCATATTGTGGAGAATCATACCTTCTCTAATGAGGATGATTTCCTCATTTGGGAACCATATCCCAATGCGATTTTAGACTCTAAAAGTTCTTACAATCATAGTTTATCTAACTCTGATCCCCTTTTTAATTGGTTGAAACACTTTGACAATGCTTGGATCAAACCCTCTAGATTAAACCTCATATGGCACATTTCTCATAATCACATTCCTACTGAAGTATCCCTTCAGTATTTTGGTATCCAACTCTGCTCTCAGTGTCATATGGGTCATCAACATAGAGAAGATACTAACCATATTTTCTTATCTTCTGATACAACTTATGCTCTTTGGAATTATATTACTGACATGTTTGAATGCAGATGGCTTAGTTCTGACTCTATTCTTGCTTAACTAAAGTGGTGTGTGGAGTTTTATTACTCATGAAAAATCAAGAATCTGTTTATTTCCGCTTTTTCTGAACTCCTCCATGCTATCTGGTATGATATAAATAATATCATTCATCATAAACACTCTTTAAATCTTAATGCAGGTCGGATGAGAAATCTCATTGCTATCCAGGATTCTGCCTTGATTCAAAAAGCTCACTGTGACAACTCCATTAGGGACTTTCTGATCCTTCGGCATCTCAGAATTTAAGGCATATACAAAAAACCGAGACATTCAATTGAAATGTTTTGACAGGCTCCCATTCCTGGTTGGATCAAGGTCAATGTGGATGGCGCTTCCAAAGGAAATCTGGGTCCAGCAGGCTTTGGAGCTGTTTTCAAAATTCTCTGGGTCACTTCCATGGATCTTTCTATTGAAGATACAGTAATTCCTCTTCATTAGAAGCTAAAATGGTGGACGTGATCTAGGCTATTGAATTTTTCAAAATCAAAGGCTGGATTGACATTTGGATTGAAAGTGACTCAACCACCATTATTCAAGCCATTTGGAATGGAGTGGTTCACCTTGCCTGGCAACTCACTTCTCGATAGATGAACTGTTTGGACTCGATTCATGAGATTAGATTCATTGCCACTCATACTTATCGTGAAGCGAATATGGTAGCTGATGGGCTTTCCAATAAGGGAATCAACTAAAGTGTTACTTGGAGCGAGGACCTTTCAGCTGATCTTATTACTCTCTATGATAGAGATTTTAATAAAATCTCTTCCTACAGACTCTTGTAGTTTTCCCTATTTTTTATAATAAATTTCCCCTTGGTCTTTGAACAAGGAATCACCTTTAAAAAAAATCATAAAAAGTTAAATATATTAGTCCAAGTGGTAGTGAAGAAAATGAGGATTTGAATAGTGAAAATGAAGAAAGAAACAATAAGAAAGATGAAGAGGATGATGGTGATGAAGATGAGGAATAGAATGAAGAATTTGATGAAGAATATATTGAAAAAATGCAGATGATAGAGATGATGAAGAAGAAGAAGGGATTGGTGCATCTGATAGTGGATCAGACCATGCTGATGATGATCAAAGTCCTATTACAAAACCTATTTATCTTACTCTAGATCCTATGGAGCCTGAAAATTCTACTGATACTACTTTAATGGAATAATAAATAGTTTTGGAATCCCATAATTTTCTTGAGTCATTTGTGATTGAAGAGAGAGGTCTAGATGTTCATATACATGAATAAGTTCATGTTTAAGAAGAAGTTCCAGTGACTCCAGTACAAGCATTTGTTTATGTCTAGAAGAAATCTTTTGTTGAAAGAAGAGCATCTGTTGAGGGGGAGAAATAACCAAAAGGGTTAGAATTGATGTTATCACTCCCTATGATGATATAGTTGTTCCTGAATGGGAAATGAATCTATGATATGTGACTTTGGGTTTGGAGTGCCCTGATTCAAAAGATGAGAAACCTAATCCTAAGGGATATGTAGTAGAAGGAACAACTCCTCTTGAAACTGATGAAGTATTAGCTCCTACTTTTGATTCTATGGATATACCAATATCTGTTGACTATGAGACTAAGGATGATCTCAATATATTTAAGTAAGATTTGTGCTCATTGGTTAGATCTATCCTTCCACATCAACCAGCTCCAATGGGAATTATTAATGAAAGTGATGGAGTTATGTTAATAGAAAGGGTTGTTTCTCAAATTGAACCTTGTATGATTACAGTAGTAGTTGAAATTGTAATAGACAATCAAAATATGTGTTATGAACAAGTTTCTATGGTTTCTAACATCAATAGCCTGGCCATTGATTATAGAGAATCTTTAGACAAGGTTCTAAAATATCTTGGAGACACCACTTTTGAGTCTCCTAAGAATACTACACTTTCATCTCCAGCCCTTGATTTTAATTAGTTGAGAACAATAGTTCAAGATGTAATTCAAGGCGCCTCAACCTCGGATACTCCTGCTATTCAGTATCTGAATGTTGAGATGATTAGAACTGTAATAAGAGAAGAGATTTAGACTATGATAGGTGGAAAAGACCAAGAAATACTAAGAAAAATTTGACTGAATAGTGATAATATATAAGATATGGTAAGATTTTTCATGAAAGGGAACACTAATTCTTAGGAAGAGATAAAAAATAAAGTAAAATTCTAATTTAATAGGGTTTATACTAAGATTCATCTGGATACTCATTTCTTGTATTTATTTGAGAATTGGATACTACCTCTGGTCACTCAAGCCTTCAAAGAAAAAGTCAAGAAGCTTAAATAATTCACTCCTACTCTTCAGTAGTTTATGGAAAATATGGAGGATTTTATAAAGGCTATGGACCATGGTGGCCAGATCATTATGAACTTTATCAATCTGTTGAACCCCTACCTACATCATGAGAGTACTATAATTATTTCTCCACCAACTTATCCTCCCAGACCTATCCTGTACTCTTCTCCTCCTTCTTTTACACCCTTGACATATTTTTCTATGTTTCCTACTCAGGCTCTCAGTAAAATCAGACCTGTTATTCTTTAGGAAATTTTAGGCTCTCCTGCCTCTTCTAGACCAATACTTTATCCTTATGTGTTTACTGTTGTTCCTCTTACTTCTACCAGTATCCCAACTATCAGTCCAACCAATACCTATTCTTTTCCTATTGATCCTACCACTACTAATCCTAATAAATGAAAGGGTGCGACAAATTCTATTTTGGAGAAGCAGTGATTGGATGAATCCTTGATAGTGATTTTTTGTAACTTTATTTTTTATCTCCTGTACTACTTGTTTAATGAAATATATATTATATCTTTTAATTTCATTATCTATTATTTCTATTATTTTTTTATTTCCTTTTTTTATAATCCCAAAAGGGGAGAATATGTATGGAATATATACTGGCATATATCTTAGAGAGAATGTGATCAATAGAAAGCTTAATCATGTATCTCAAAGAGCATGAGATTAATATAAATCTTAATCATGAGATTAAAATAAAAACTTACTAAGTGATTTGTATAATTTTTGTGTTTATATTAAAATTTCATCTCTAATTATTTGAATAATATGTTAAGACCTTACTTTGAACATCATAATTAAACTATTGTACTATATAATTCCATGATTTATGATCATCAAAATGGAGAGATTTTTGGCCTCCTCTAGTTTTAATGATCACAAATCATTATTATATTTTATTATGTTACATATTGCTTAATAATGTTTACTTATAACCTTAATCTATTCTGTTAGTGTTTACCTTATAAGATAGGTTAACAAAATTTGGATAAGTATAATTCACTGACATCTTGACCTACCAATGAAGTCTAAGCTACCGATAGCTGAGTTACCGACACATAACCCACAAACGCATAACCTATTGACGCATCACCTACCGACACATCACCTACTGACTCATCACCTACCGATTGACCGACATACCAATAACAGAGTTATTGATACAAGTCCGAGACACTGGCAGGATGACCTACCAATATGAGCTACCGTTATAGACTTATAAAAAATTATTATCTATCATTTAAATTTAAAATTACTTCTAACGATCATATTTATCAAACTTAGAACTGCTTATTATATTAATGGGCTTGTCTGTATTTTGTAGAAAACATTTAATGGATGTTAGAGACCAGTATGAGGTATGATGTACATGATTCTATCTACTACATTGTATAAAGTGCATACCTAATCAGAAAATAAAAATAGATCCATGTAGTTCAGTAGAAATCTTGCATGCCTGTGAAAACCCACGAAGTCCTAACTGAAGAAACATGAAGAAATTGCAGATAAAAAAAAACCAAAGAACATCTTTCCAGTAACAATCTAGGAAAGGAGAAGACCTCATCGACCAAATCATACACCTCACTGGAAACAGAAGATAAAAGCACTCACGATACTCTGTTTTGTTGTCTGTTTCTAGAAGTTTTCTCTGGCTTCACTTCTGCCATATTTAAAGAGTACAAAAGCTGTAAAGAACATCACACGGAGCTTTATAACTCTATTACATTTAATTTATGCTTTATTTTTTGAACTATTTTATATTTTGAGTAGTGTGTGTGTCTCTATTTTATAAACACACACTGTCTCCTATGAATATCCAAAAGATACATTGATATCTTCAAAAACCTATCTTTTTACACCTTACACTCCCATGAATAACAATGGAAGAGGTCCCTATATGGAATGTTTTTAATTTTCACTCCCACAAAAACTGTGGAAGAGGTCTAGTTGGCTTAGATAGCTGTGTATGATATTGTATACCCCGATCCAGGCTGTGGATAAAGTTTAATCATATAAACTTCTTGGTGGACGGTGATCACCAAGTAGAGAGAACTAAGTATCATCTTTAAACTGAACCTCTTTTTTTAAAATCTATTGTTCTTTTCAAAGTTCTATTTTTACTGTTTTATTTATTCATTGAAAACTTTACTTCACTTTGATATTTAATCTTAGATAGTGTTTATATTAGAATTTAGATTATTAGTTTGAATTCAAATGTTAAAATAATAATCCATATTGTTTTAGCTAAGAACTAATCACTCTTTGATAAATTGTTCAAATAGTCAAATATTTTATAAATCTGCTACTTTGGTTAACTGGGCCATATTTTATTTTAAATTGGGTAACTTTTAAATAAGTATTTTAAGGATTTCTTTATAGGAACTCAATTCACCCCCTCTTGAGTGTCCTACTCTGACCAAATTTTTTCATGAAATTATTCATTTTTTTTATTTTTCTAGTGAAAGTCATCTTTGGCTATTTTGGTTTAACACCTTATAAATTGGGTCTCCATTATTTATTGATGGAATTTTTATTATATTAGGAATTGAGTCATTTTATGATGGTTTTATTATTAACTATTCCATCTCATTTTAGTAATAATTAAATTTCCTTTCCATGAAATTGTTTTTGTTATAGATGTTTTGGATTTTGAAGATGTATTTTGTTGGAAACTTACATTTTTTTGGCTGTGATGGAGTGATCGAGTTATTATTTGAGAGATTTTATATTAAAGGTTGTATGTGATTTTTTATGGGTTGGTTTTATGTAGTTTTCTTTATTTTTATAACTGGTCACTCAATTATTGATTTTTATGAACTTAATTAGTTCATTATGTTTCTTTAATGGGATGTAATTCTTGGATTTTAGGATCTTTTTAATGTATGTAGATGCATAATATAATGGGAAGATCCTCCACCATATGTTTATATCTGAGTGTATGAGTATTTATCCATGTTTTATGATATGTTTTAATTATAAGGAAAGTTTAAGGGACTCTCCAAGGGTGGGAAGTGATATGGTAGGGAGAATTATTGATGTGCTCAGGCCTATACTCCTAGGTCCAGTGTTGAAAACCCTTTCTTTAAGCACGAGTTTTGATACAATTTTAAATGAAAAAATATAGATATACATATATTTAAAATTATTTTTATAACTTAAAAATTACACCCCACAACAATCTAACAATCCCAAGAATAAAAGTTCTAGTATATCAGAGTACTATCTATATAAGAAACTTATTTTTCAATACTTGGGGACAATTCTATACCATCAAACCACACTAGACCCACTTATAAACTTCTCTTAAGTTATAATCATATTAATAACTTGAGAAATGGATACATAGGAAAGGGGTTAGCTCAAATTCTTAGTAAGGGAAAAATTATAAACATTTAATAAAGGTTTAGATCATAAGTATATGATAAAACATGAGAAGGGGAGAGATATATTATTAAAAATAACACGGAATAATAAAATTTGTTTATAATTCATGATAGAAGGACATGTAATCTCAAATGAATAAACTTACACCATGGTAAATGAGTGTTAGAAAAAAAACATGATCCACGGGGTCATAGGCATAAAAAATAAGGAATTTCATTAAAACATAGCATAATAAGGAATTAAAACAAAAACACAAGCTTCTAAAATCTTGTGAACAAATATTTTCACATCATGTTCACCCAAAAATATTGTGAAAAAATATCCCCACATAATGTTCACCCAAGAAACTTATGAAAAAAATCCCCCTACATCACATTCAACTAACAAACTTGTGAACAAAGCTTCCCGCATCACATTCACACAAAAAACTTGTGAACAAAGCTACTCGTATTAGGGGTGTCCAAACATGATCCGATCGGATCTAGCCAGATTGGGTTGGGTTAGGTTACAGGTGAGGTATATTCAGATTAGGTTAGGTTGGGTCGGGTCATAGGATGGTAAAATTTTGACCCAACCTGATCCATCCAACCCAACTATATATATATAATAAATAATAACTAAAATTTTTATTAATTGATAAATAATTAATAAAAAATAACTAATAATTTATAATTAATTAGTAATAATATTTAATATTGATTATAATTAATAATAATTTATACTAAATAATAAATATTAACAACCAACAATCAATAATAATTAACAACAAATAATAAGGTTTTATAACGTAAATATAACATTGTATTTACATTATATGAACATTATATCTATGTTATATTTATATTATATTTATATTATGTAAATTTATATTTATATTATATAACTTTATATTTATATTATATACTATTATATAATATTATATTCACATTATATAATGTTATATTTACATTATTTAATATTTGACTTTCATATTTATAACATTATATAATGTAAATATACCATTATGTTTACGTTATATAACATTTTATTTACATTATAATTTTTTTAAAACATTAAATTTAAGTTATATTTATCAATCAATATTAATTTTTAGTTATTATTTTAGTTTTAATTTAATCAATAGTTTTAATGTTTTTTGTTATTATTTTAGTATTTTTTTACCTCACCTGACCGACCCAACCTGACCTAATGAAACCCACCATGGGTTGGGTCTGTTGAGTCACTAATTAAAAATGGTTACAACCTAACCCAAACCAACCTGACCACCTTTTCTCAGGTTAGGTCTAAAATCCCCCCAAACCAGACCCAACCCAACTCACGGACACCCCTAGCCTATATCATGTTCACAAAACAATTCATCATCTCATGTTATATGAAACCATTAACTAATGCATTAGAAGGAGATATAGGACCCACAGACTCATAATAATCACCCATACATATGTGTTCCATTAGAACATGAAAATATTCATATTTAAAACAATACTTAATTAACCAATGGAAAATATAAGGATTTCATGAAAAAAATTCCTAGAACATTCCATAAGTAATCTAGAGAAATAAGTGAGTTACTTGATTAAAAATATCCATACTCTAACTTAATGATATTTACGGATGTTAAAATATATGAAAAATACATTTTTATATTCATTGGATATATCACTTGAAAAATATGAGAGAATACCATTTTTTTGAAAGGTTTGAAAACTCCTTAAAAATATTTTATTTAAAATAAAAGTGTTTGAGCCTGATATTTTGTTTATAAATTATCCTTTTAAAACTAAAAGAAGTGTTTTAAAAAAAAAATCTACAAGAGAAATATAATTTCCAAAAAATTTATTTGATAAGACCTAAAAACACTTAAAATATTCTTTATTAAAAAAACAATCCATTAAAATTCCTTTTATAATCATTAATTTAATTTTTAAAATTCGAATATTTCTTTTAAAAAATATAATAATATTTATTTTTTATTTTTAAATCATTAATAATTTGAATAATTTTTAAAGCCATTTTAAAACATTGAAAGGAAAATTTATAAAGAATGATGCTCATAATGGTGAAAGAAATAATAAGTGTTTTTAATTTTTTATACCAAATTTGTAAAAGATGAAGTTAGAAGTAAAATTCAAAAGTAATTTTCAAAAAGGTGAGTTGATTTTTTTTAAAAACTTTTACTTTTAAAAATAATCTTCAATAATGGAACATTTGAAAAGACATAAAGGTTTTTTTCAATAGAAATGTGAAGTGGAAGATAAAATGTATAATTAAAAAATGAAAAACCTTTTTAATATTCTTAAAAATAACTTTTTTGAAACCCAAATAAGATAGTTATTAATATTTAATTTTAAAAATGCTAAAGGAAAAAATTTGAATATCACTAGAAATAAAATATCTTTTTATTTCAAATTAGTAAACGATAATATTAGTAGGAAGAGTGAACATTGATATGGAAGAGAGAGAGCTTATATGAAGAGGATGTGAATTATTATTAATATTATAAAACTTATGAATAAAGAGATTAATAAATTTAATTCCCCATAATAGAGGAATAATTATTACATAAGAAAATAATTTAATTCAAGAAAAAACCTATTATAGCTTATAAAACATTTTAATAGAAACACTTTAAAAGATAAATCTTTAAATTGAACCTTAAATAAAATGAATAAAATAAAATTAATGATATTATATATCCAATTGGTAGTATACATACCATTTAAATGAAATTTGGTGCATAAAGAAAAATATGTCTCAAAGAAAGGAAATTAAGATGAAACACCCTTACAAAATTTGTAATGTAAGAACTGAGGATAATGAGATGTATTTTTTTAATACCTTATATTTAATGTAAAATTATGATAAAATAAATCCATATCCAATATATACACCATAAAAAAGAAACAAGTGGTGAATACACATCATATCTAAATGAAGAAAAATGAGATCCTTAATTTTAATCCCGCTTATCCAAACATGATCTAAACTCTAGTATAAAAAAAAATAAATATCTTAATAACCTATTTTAGAACCTTATTAATACCTATAAACTTTTATAAACTTCATTTATAATCATTTATTTAAAATATACTAGTTAATTATATTTTATTTTCATTATTTGATGTTATTAGTTTCAATTGTTTATTTATTACTTATTTTTTAATGGCGGTGTTAGTTCTTGTGCATAGATTAAAATTTAATCATTATGATATAATTTTAAGTACTTAAATAAATATTTTATAATGTATTATAATATAATTATTTCATTTCATAAGTAGGTTGGTTATGATTTGTGATGATGAAGTTGATGTTGAGCTTGTTTTAGTAATTTATAACAAACAAAATGATGACATAATAACAATATGTTAAATATTAGTATAACCTTTATTGAACAAAAAAAATTATTTTATCATTAATTTACGATAACACTAGTATTTATGTTTTCATAGTCATTCATGATATATATTTAAATCTTTATTCAAGTAGGTGGTCAATTCGACCCAATAAGAACAAACTATAATCTATGGGTGAGTATGGATAAGAAAGTGAATATTTTAGAATAATATTATTATTACAGAATATTAATGACATTATTAAGATTTTTAAATTTATTTAATCATATTTTAATTTATTTTTGTAAATAATAATATACTAGATGAAAAAAATATGTCACTTTCATGGAGGTGGTAATCCGCACATACGCATGGGCGATACGTTCGTTTACATAGAACGTAAAAGAGGTAGGAATTGGTTTATGTAACGCCCCAACCCCAGTTACCCAGAGACGGCGCATTATTACATAACATTGGCATGATCACAAGAAATATCAAATCTCGAAAGATCGATTAGTTTAGTAGCCTTGAAAACACTAGATATATTCTTAAGTCTTACATTACATAATTAAAATGAAAACTAAAACAACATAGTCTCCATAGTCCACAATAATATCGCCCCATACTATCCCTGCAGGTCATTCATAAATTACTTCTTCATATCCTGGAAAAAATAAAACATTGAAAGGGGTGAGCTCAGATGCTTAGTAAGGATAACAATATAGCGGAAACTTTCATAAATAAACATAAAAATTTAAGACAATGTATAATTAATACAAAAGCCTTTTAAACTTTAACTTCAGTGTAATATGGAAAAGTTAAAATGAAATAATGTCATTTACTTATTCACATAGATATTCTACTAGTCGAATAATCACATGCAATATCAATAACCACTTTCGTAATGATGGAATGCATAATGCCAGACTATCATAACCACATAGCCAAGGCCTCATGCCAAGACTACAAATAAGATTTTATCATGGCCTCATGCCAAGACACTAGTTTGTCTCATGAGACATACCGATTCCTCAAGGAGCTATAACGGGCTCCACCCATCACTTATTAAGTCCAATGCATTCCTCATATGAACAAGTTTAAACATATCATAAACATTCGTATTAAAACTAGCATACAAAATGTTAATACATTCACCATAAACCATGAATGGTATAAAAATAACACATCCATAGTCAAACATATCACAAAACCTTCAATAAAATATGAAAGTTTTGTATCATAATAATTCAACTTCAAATAATCTTAAAATCCATCAAAGGATGTTGACATAGATTAAATCAAAACTATTTGAGAGAAATATCTATTTTTTTTAAAATCATTTAAAAGTCACATAATTATAAAATAAAAAATTTACTTTGAAAATATCCTTATAAGCTTGTAAGGGAAGATTCTAAGATTTAACAACAGCAGAAAATAGCCGTACCCACCGTATAAGTTAAAAAACATTCTTACCTTAATTCTGTCGAAAAGGTTAAAAAGGACCTTGTTTGGAAAACAACGGAAAGATTCCTTTATAAATCTCTTATAAAAAGTAAAACAAGGGTATAAATGACTTTAACCCATATTCTGTAAAATAGCAAGAATGTTTTGAAATAAATTTTTAATAAACATGGATGTGGATGATAAAGAGGTCCCAGTAGATAATTACGTATAAACAACCTCGGATAATGAATAGATTGTGAAATAAACCCTTACCTTGTAATTTTACTTAGTCTATGATATGTTAAACTCCTATATAATAGTTAAACATTGTTATTATTTTATACAAGAACCATATACATAATTATGATATCATATATGATCTTCTATTAATGCTTTGTTAATAAAATTTTAGTAATATCGTCGTTTCGGGTGTTAACTTAATAGTTTTCTTTTATATGTTTTGTTACATAAGACATGTTTGTTGTGGATAGGTTGTATATTATTAATATCCAGAATTATATCAAGTCCTTAAACATTATTTTTAATCATCAAATGAGAATTAGACTTTAATGGATACGATGGGAAATGAATCTCATCGCGTTTGTGGAGACGGTAGTCCGTACGTATGCACGAGCGACAATATAATTATTTTGATATTAAAATAATATATAATTGGATGGTATAGAATATATAAAGAATAATTATCATGTTATATTTATTATTTACATGAATTATACATCATTATTATACCCATCTAAATAACAATATATTGAAAAACAATTACCCCACGACGTGGAGACTGTAGGCTGTACATACGCACGTATGGTGACATGTCATTCAAGGGATGGATAGAATAATGAATTTGGTTGTTCCATATTTATAATAACATCACAGTATATAGAATATACTGGATTTATTATTTTATAATGGAAATAACAAGTAAAGAAGAAGTTGAAGAAGAAAGGAACTTGAAAGATGGTGGTGAAATCATTACCTCTTCTTCGGGTTCTTCCTTTTGATTTGATCAAAAGGGCTCCTTAGGTTGGATTTCTGATCAAACTAAGGCCTATAGGTTGTAGTGAGGGAAGTTGGGAGGATATTTTGGTAGAGGTTGGACGATTCAAAAGGATTTGAAGGTGTGAAATTTAGAGAAGGGGGAGTGCCCTTTTATAAGAGGGGTGAGGGGCACCTTTGGAAAAGCTTGAAATATTATTTTATAATAAATTTATATTCGGTTTCTAATGGCTCCAAAGTGTATTATTCAAGGTCTAAGGTGGGTATGGGTCAAAATAATTTCAACCAATATAATTTAGACAGGTTTGAGTTACTATATTAACCTTATCTTTTAGTTTTAACTCTTAGTTAATTAGTTTGACATTTACCATGTCACATTGTATTTTTATATTATATAGTTAATAAACTTACTATATACATCCAAGAGACCCCCAAGTGGTTCATTAATGATACACCTATCATTATATAAGTCTCTTGGCGGAACCTTAGATTTTTAGGAATTGAATATCAATTAATAATATAATATTTGTTTTAAAAAATCTTTTATGTCAATTTTGACACTATTTGGTATTTGATTTTTGTGAAAATCATAACAGTATGATTACTTAGAAAAAACATAATTAAATCAATAATAACATGTCATATTAACCTATAAAATTAGTGGAATTCATAAAAAGTCTCAAATTACATTTATTTGGGTATTTATATTATCAATTATTTTAATATTTCATTAATTAGGTAATTACTACATCACCATTGTGTCATAAATAAATTAAATTATTTAATGTCCAAAAACTATAAATAAAATCCCATTATGTCGGAAATCTTTTTATATTTATAATTAATATTTATAATCAAATTTATCTTATGTAAAACCCTATTTTAAAAATGTTTTAGTTAATAAACTTTGATTTTAACTCTTTTAACTCTTCTTTGAATTAAATAATAATAAATGTCCTAATCTAATCCATGTGGACCTAAATGATAATATTTTATTCCTAAGGTTGTTTTTGGTCGATATACACTTTCCCAATAGAATTAGGACATGTTTCAGGGTGATATTAATATCATTTTTACTCTTAATTACCCTATTTACTTTTAACCGTGGTAAATAAAAGTAAAAAATTACTATTCAGCAAAAATTATTTTTATCTTATTGAACCAAATTTTACTCCTTGATATTAACTGTGTCTCTCGGATTTTCAAAATTCCACTCATAGAAGCGGTAAAATTAAGTTTTATGTGAATTGGAAAATTCTCCTAAGAGGTGGGTAAAAGACGGTGAAAAGTTCAATAAAATTTTTATATGTCTAAAATTATTATAAACTGACTCCAATGAATTACATTGAACTTATATTGGTATTATGTATCTATTTTGACCTAAAATAAATTTAAATAAAATAAATAATTATTTAAATAAAAATTCGGTTTTTAACTTATAACTCAGTGTTTTTCACTATTCATCAAAAATTGAAAGTTTTCAGAAAAATACCAAAAATTCACCCTAGGCTAATTTCGATATTCCAAATCCAAAAATGAAGTCCATTTTGAAAGATAAAATTTATAAAATTTTAAAAAGTGGGTATTACTATTCATAACGGCTAGTTTGATTTGTTGTGATGTGTGTTAGAACTCGAAGTTGCGTACAACACACGCTACTGTATTATTCAAAGAGAAGCGTATTGTGGAAGATTGGGATGTTACAGTTTACATTTTAATAATATTAATAATTTTCTAAATATCACATTTATTAATTAAATAAACCTTTTTAACCATCATTTTTAGGTGGTTATGTAGAATATATCACATCACTTATGGATGCAATTGTCTGTACATAACACAAGTGAAATTTTCTTTTTTCGGATTATTAGGCGGAGGGTATAAAATGGTTGTCCCATAAAAATAATAAAATTTAAGTATACTTGTGATAATGATGTATTTATTTCAACATGGATATATTATATTTTTAGGAGGTAGATTAATAGATAAAGTAAAAGATATGGAAAAGTAGTTATTGGGAATTTCACCTTACGCCTTAGAAGGATCCTTTTCAAAATAGATTAAGTATTTGAGACATAGAATTTTGAGAAGACCAGAACCTCTAGGACTTGTTTAGGAATTTTTGGGAATTATTTTGATATATTTTCTCAAAATATAATATTCTTGGGGTGTGAGAATAAGTGGGGTGGTGGAAACTCCTTTTATAAGTAAAGGGAGTGGCATTTTTTTAATAGTATAAAAGATAAAGTCACTATTCAATGGTCAAATGGATCCAATAATGGGAAATAAAAAAGAGGGGTAACATTTAAGGTCTATAAATCAAAAAAAAAGTCATGTATTTAACATGTTTTTATATTTTTTACTTTTAGATTTTTCTATTTCACCACATTTGGTGTTTACCGTGGTAACTACTTTTTACTTAAGTAATTTAATTTTAATGCCTAAAAATAAATTGTAACTCATTTAATAATTTGAAAATAATGATTCCAAATATAAAATTATTATTTTTAAATAAAATATATTAGGATTATAAAAATTAATTTTAATATTAGTGCATGTAACACAAAAAAATATTTTTTAGAAAAAAGTTTATTCTATGCTTAAAAATTATGGCTAAGATAATTTTACTAATTTTGATGATTTTTATGACATTAATTGGTTTATTATTAACAAAATAAGAGTTATTTGTCTTTTAAAATAATACAAAACTAAATTACACCTTTTTTATATTTATTTAAAAGAAAAACAAAAAAATAGTTTTTATTAGAGTATAATATTATTCATGTTTCCAAAATATTAAACATGAATTTTATAAATTCAACATTACATTTTAGATAATTTATTTTAATTTTTAAATATATATTTTTTATAGAAAAAATGTTTAATAAACTTTCAAATCGTTCATATATTATGAAAATTTCATAAAAGTTACTATATTATCAAAATCAACATTTTCCACTATTTACCTAAAATTCAACCTTTTTAGAAAAATTTAAAAAATTCATACTAAATTATTTTTTACTATATAAATTCAGAAAATAAATTCATTTTAAAAAATTAAAATTTCAAAATTTATAAAGTTATCTTTAAAATGAAAATTCAAAATACAAAGAAAAAAATAATTTTATTGAAAAAATTTTCTTTTTAAACATTATGTGTTCTTAATATTATTTCATAGTAATTTATAATTTAAATAATTTTAATATATTAGTTAATTTATTAAAATATTATATATTATAATAATAATAATTTCAAAGTAGTTGATTTAATTTATTAATATTTCAAATAGTTAATTGAGAAAGAAAAATCCTTTTTAATTTTAAATTATATTAATTATTTATCCTTTAAATATAAGAAGTTTTAGTTGAGTAATATCTCTTTATTTACTATAGTTTTTTATTATTCTTATAATTTTATTCATAGTATTCATCTAATATATTATCGGTCATTTTAGTTCTGTGTTTCATGTGGAGCAAACTATCAAAGACATTTGTTTTTTTAAAGGAAACATATATATTAAAATATTAGGGCATTACATTAACCCCTTAAATAAATTCAATCCTTGAAATTTTGGTTTTTACTTACTGATAACAATACCTAAGGGTATCTAAAATATACACCTGACTCAATATATATCTTCTAAAGATATGCAAATCTTGTTATCTTAGGGAATACTAGGTAAAATATCCTTTCCCTCATAGTAGGCATATTACTAATCATGGGAGGCATTGCCTAAGTACATGTACACACACACACATCTCCAAGCCCACAAATGCTGAAATGTAAAAAAATACTAAGGAACAAAAATGTATGCATACAACTAAACCCAACCAACAGGGTACGATGGAATGTAAAGTACTGAAAGTAAACTAGGCCAGAATACAAGCCCACAAAAAAAAAAGTCTAAAAACTAAAAAGTCCAACCTGTAAACACAAAAGGTACTGGTACTGCTGCTCGTAGCCGTAGGAACGCCTCAGCCTGTAGGAAACTCAGAAAACTCAGTCCTATCCTGGTCCACCCTGGACTCCGTCAAAAGGATGCTCGTCTGCACAAGACATTACATGTGCGGGCAAAGCCCTTGTAGGGGTGAGTATAACAATAATTAGTAGAGATACTCAAAAACCACAAAGTAGTACACAAAGTAAAGGTAAAGTCAGCTATGCACAATATATGTCTACAAAACATATAGCACAAACCAGATATACTCAAAACCCAGACCCGTAGTCAAGAGACAAGTCACACAACCACATACCCACAGCTAGGGGTTCAGTTCGAAGATTCCACGAAGCACTCATTTCGGGAGAACACACTCCACAAGTCTTATAGCTCTGATGACATTCGTCCAAGAAGTACTGTTCGTCGGGAAGCATCACGAGAGGTAGTTACACTCATTACGGGAGACACACTTTTGAGTGAGAAGTTTATGATAGATAGATGCACTCATTATAGGAGACACACTCCTAAGTGGGAAAGATCACGATATATAGATGAGAATCACTGCCAGGGCCATGGAGGATACCACGACTCATACAAAATTCACCTGCTAGGTAGAGGATCAACACCCGGTGGATTTGGTCACGTCGATTCCAGACTCTACCTAGGGTCAAGAATGGATAGAGGATCTCGATCCGAGCCTCTCGGATGGATTCCTGAATCTATCACAGTAAGTCCTGCTGAAGGGATCATACTTCTGTAGAAGGAAATGATGACTGACCTTCCGAGGAACGAGAAGAAGGGGAACTAACCCAATCGAAAGATGTCCAAGATGTGGTGAACAAGAGAACCATGCCGTTTTCCAAAAAGTACACAGCGTTTAGAAAAGTTACACACCGTGTAGTCTGACCTGGGGTACTTCCCGTGTACAACGGCCCATGTCGTAAGGCTGGTCATGTAGAAAACATAGTACACGGCGTGTAGTAAGGTGTACATGCTGTGTCCGAGCGACTGTGGTTGGCTCCATGTACGCTGGTCATGTGCCTGTACACGGTCATCAACCCGTGTACACTAACCCGTATAATCGGTATACGGGGTGACCTGTGTTACTGGACTTGCCTGGGCATGTGATAGAGTACACGTTCGTGTACTCTATCACGTGCCCATGTAACCCCTAGATACACGCTGAGTTTCACATAACCGACTCTGCCTTGCTGTACACACCGTGTCGTCTGAAGCCGTGTAGTCCAACCCATGTCCGTTTACTTCTCAAAGTACACACCGAGCTTCGAGGGAAGTCTAACACGTCATGTGACCAGGGTCACATGCCGTGTGATTATTCTCTGGCAGCCGAAACCCTAGCCCCCACTGCCAGTACTACACGGCGTGTTCTTCGGAAGTACACACCGTGTATTCTGGAAATTTACCGAAACAACGCTCTTCCCCGGTGTGCCTCCTGTGCTTCCCCGATCACTGATCCGGCTGTCTGATTGCCATGAAACTCCCAGGTTTTGGTCGCCCCAACACCACGAAGCTTCTTCCGGTGTTTCCAGACCTCCGATCGATCCTGAAAACATGCTTTGATCTTCCTGCGTGAGGAATTCTTGAAGAACGACCCTTCCCAATCTAGTCCAATTCGTCATCCTCCATTGTCTTCGCACCTCTACAAGGTCGTTGTGGTGTCGATTCTTCAATTTTGGATCGTTGTGTCACAAAACGGACATGCAACGATCCATTGTTCGTCACCCCACGAAGAATGTGAAGAACACATGAATGAAAAAGGGCATAAATACAATAAAAAAATTTGAGGAACAAACGTCTGTCATCATTCATCATGGCGTTGATCCGATCCCGTTAATAGGGTTAAAAGGAGCAGAAATCAACAACAAACAACATGGACTATTTCCCCATAATCATCCCAATAAAACCCTCCCACAAGAACATATGAATCTACGGATAAACTTGTTCATGGTAGATCCGCGTTCATCATTTAAACTCCAAAACGGGGAAAGAGGAATGAAATAACAACCCCTACCTTACACCGGCTGAAGAACGATCGCTATGTCACGTTGTCGTCATCGTCGAGACACTTCAAGTCCACTAGCGCAACAATTCACTACTTCGATTGGTCATCATTTTTCACTAAGAGTTTCCTCCAAGGCTCCAATAATTTCTCCAGATCTTCCCCTAAAAAATTCTTCAATAACCCCCAATCGCTCAACTCATTAGAAATGGAAACTTGATTCAGCGTTCTGTTACGCTGCAGAATTAATGAGTCAAGTGGTTGTTTCTTAATCTATTATGACCTGACATTTATTAAGGAAATAGCTTCCCCATTGCTATGCTGCAGCGGATGTTTCCATAAAATAAACTTGTGAATTTATTTTATTTTATTTTACTTAAAACATCTGAAAATTGACCTTTTCCCTCATCCCGCGCCGGTCGAGGTTAGGCTCATTCTTAGGTAAAGTCGTCACCCCAGACGCAACAGTGCCCTTATATTTTTAATCCGGGAATCCAGTTGGAAACTTTCACTACTGTGCACAAGTTCCGACTCACTTAACTTAAAAAAAAGTTCAAACCACTATTTTGGGCTCACTGGGCCTCGGAATGATGTGTCGTTTTCATGCCTTATATCTAAATAATTCCATATAATATTTAAAAATAATACATGGAAATCCGAGACATTACATTCTCCCCACCTTGGGGCTTTACATCCCCGAAAATCCAAAATAAAGGCTACTAAAAAAGACGTGGGTACTGGGCACAAATTTGGGCCTCCCGCTCCCACGTTCTCTCCTAAAGATTTTCGTGCTGCCACCGGATGCACACCAAGGGAATTGTTCACCCACAAAGGATCCTCTCCTACCGATCCTCGATCTCCACCAGGTACTCAGCAAAGGTCACTCCATCCTCGATGTCCAGCTCACCCCAGTTGATGACGTGAGATGGGTCATGCACGTACCTCCTCATCTGGGACACGTGGAAGACATCATGTACCCAATGCAACTGTGGTGGTAGAGCTAGGTGGTACTACAGTTCACCAAATCTGCACAGTATCTGGAAAGGATCGATGAACCTCAGAGATATCTTGATACCCTGACCAAATCTCTATAACCCTCATCGAGGTGAGACCTGAAGAAAGACATGGTCTCCCTCTTCGAACTCCAGAGTTCTCTGTCGTCTGTCAGCATAAGACTTACGCCAGCTCTGTGCAGTCTTCATCCACTCCTGGATGATATGCACCTTCTTGGTGGTAGCTCTCACCAACTCTGGACCCATGAGTGTTGACTCTCTAAGGTTAGTCCATCAAAGCGGTGACCAGAAGGGTCTCCCATACAAGGCCTCGAACGGTGCTATACCAATGGTGGAGTGGTAGCTATTGTTTTATGCAAACTCCACCAGTGGTAGGTGGTCCTCCCAATTGTGACCAAAGTCCAAGACACAGGCTCAAAACATATCCTCCAGAACCTGAATGGTCCTCTCCGTCTGACCATATGTCTGAGGATGAAACACTGTGCTCAAGCGTAGATGAGTCCCAAAAGCCTCCTGTAATCCATTCGAAAGCCAGGATGTGAAACGTGCATCTCAGTCTGAGACTATTGTCGAGGGGACTCCATGAATCCGAACTATCTCCTGCATGTAGAGTCGTCCCAAGATCTCTACAGAACTCTGCTCCCTGATAGCTATGAAGTGGGCTGACTTGGTGAGTCGGTCAACGATCAACCAGATTGAATCATGCCCCTTGGACGTCTGTGGTAATCCTATCATGAAGTCCATCGATATTCCATCCCACTTCCACTTTGGAAATTCTAGGGGGTGAGCTAATCCCGCTGGAACCTGGTGCTCGACCTTCACCTACTGGCATGTAAGGTATTAAGAAACGAACTCTACTACTGCCTTCTTTATGCCTGACCACCAGAACTATCGTTGGATGTCCTTGTACATATTTGACACTCCAGGATGTACCACCAAAGGGGATGTATGAAACTCCCTCAGAACCTCCTCCTGCAACACCACTAGTACAACAGTGTGTCCTCTAAAAAGAAGTATGTGCTCCCCACCTTGTGAATATCCATCAGGATCATGTTCGGTAGATAACTGAGCACGTAAGGCCACATAGTCGACATCTCCTACTTGTGCCTCCCTAGCCCATTGTAAGAGTGGAGGGGCAACAACCATCGACTATAGATAAGCTGTATCCTCTTCATCCACGAAGGATAACTGCAACGCGACTAACTGCTCTGTCGCCTCACTCAACAGCTGTGAGCTCGACCTCCTGCTAAGAGAATTTGACACCTTATTCCCCTTCCCTAGAGTATAGTTGATCTCGAAATCATAATCCTAGAGTAACTCTACCCAATGCCTCTGCCTCAGATTCAGATCCTTCTATGAGAAGATGTACTTGAGGCTCTTTTAGTCAGAGCAGATGATAAACCGCTCTCCCATAAGGTAGTGTCACCACATCTTCAATGTGAAGACTACCACTGCGAACTCAAGATCATGGGTCGCATATTTCTACTCATGTGGCCTAAGTTTTATCAAACCATAAGCAATCACCAAGTTCCTCTGCATCAGGACACATCAAAGCCTGGTCCCTGATGCATCACAGAAAACTATGTACTCGACACCCTCCTCCGGCAATCTCAAGACTGGGGAACTAGTTAAACTCTATCTCAACTGCTCGAAATCTTGATGGCACTTCTCCGTCCACATGAAGGGTTTCCCTTTCCTGGTGAAGGCCATCATCGGTGCTGATATCCGAGAGAAATCAAGAATGAATCTTCGGTAATATCCTACCAACCCAAGGAAGCTCCACACCTCCATCACATTCCGAGGTGGCTTTCATGCTAACACAGCCTCCAACTTGGCTAGGTCTACAGCTACTCCAGCTGCTGAGATGACATGTCCCAGAAAGTGGACCTCCTGAATCCAAAACAGGTAGTTTGAGAGCTTCCCATAAAGCTGGTATTCCCAAAGTGCATCTAGAACCATCCGCAGGTGTCTCGTGTGCTCCTCCTCTGACGCTGAGTACACAAGAATGTCGTCAATGAAGACAACTACGAACCAATCCAAGTAAGACTAGAAGATCCGGTTCATCAGTCCCATGAACACTGCAGGGGCGTTCGTCATGCCGAAAGGCATCACCAAGTACTCATAGTGACCGTAGCGGCATCTGAAAGTCGTCTTCAGTAAATCCTCATCCCATACTCGTAACTGGTGATATACCGATCGAAGTTCAACCTTCGAGAACCACTGTGCCCCTCTTAGATGATCGAAGAGGTCATTAATCCTTGTCAGTGGATACTTGTTCTTCACCATCACCTAATTTATGCGCCGGTAATCCATGCACAACCTCAGACTCCCGTCGGCCTTCTTGGCAAAGAAGACTGGGGCCTCCCAGGGTGAAACGTTGGGTCTCACGAAAACCATGCTCTACAAATCGTTCAACTTCACCCTCAGCTTGTGATGCTCTACGGGAGCCATCCAATATGATGATGAGGAAATCAGTGTCATCCCAGGGTATAATTTGATGCAGAAGATGATTTCTCAGTGGGGAGATAATCCTGGTACATCTTCGGGAAATATTTCCTCATACTCTGCCACTATTGCTAGGAACTGGGAGCTCACAACATCCATTGCTCTGAGGGAAAGGCTAGCCAAATCATGAGCGATTGGCTACACCCTCCTATGAATAAGCTCATTCTACGCTTCTTGGGTTTCCCTTTCGCTGACAAACAAAAACCTCGTTCCATCACTGCAGACACACCACACTCTTCACCTAAAATAGTCAATCTGGGCATGGACTGAGGATAACCAATCCATACCAAGAATGATGTCGTAAGGCCTCGATGCTACCACCAAGAGGTTCCAACCAAAACTCTCACCTACAAGGTTAAGATCACACTGTCTACAAAGGTGTATGATCATCGAGTCTCCTCCCGAAGGTGTCTCTAAGAGTAAGGATCGAGTCAACGGTTCTACCGGAATATCAAGGTTTCGTACAAGACATGTGGCTATGAAAGAATGACTGGAACTAGTGTCTATAAGTACGACATATAATGAAGAAAAGACACAGATCATACCTCAAATCATCCCTAGATCCCCTAGGTCGTATGCCTCGACCGCATGTAGCTGTCCCCACCCCTGTCCCCAGCTCCCTGAGCCTGGTGCGGACCTCCTGGGGGTGGTGGTGGAAGTAAGCCAAAGCGTCTGCCACCACCCGCAGCTCTCCCTGCTCCTCTGCCATGTTCTTTGCCTAGTGGGTCTATCTGCTCCACTCTCTGCCTCTGTCTCGGTGATCCATCCACCACTTCCCTATCAGCAGCTCGACAGGTCGGGCAATCTTTAGCGATATGTCCCCTACCGTCGCATGCATAACATCTCTTCTCCTAAGGCTAACTGGATCTAGCCTGAGAGCCTTGGAATGTCGATCCTTTGTCCTGGATCCTCCTATGAAGCCTCCCGCATCTAGATCCCTGTGCCTGATGTCGGCTCCCTGCTGTTGGGGTCTCCACACTTGTCTTCCTGCTGCTGATCATCGTCGGTTGTCTCTGCTCTGCCAAGAAGCTCTCAACCGCCAAGGCTTTCTCGAGCACTCCAGCGTAAGTCGATATACATAGAGGCATGAAACTAGATCAGATGTCTCATCATAGACCTCGCTCGAAGGTCTGATCTCTGAAGTACTGATCCATGACCATATCCATCGAGTATCGGGCGAGGTTGGTGAACCTCAATAAATATTCAGCTACTGTCATACTTCCCTGCTAGAGCTAAAGAAGATCCTGGATGCGTACCGCTCTCAGTGTGACCAGAGAGAACTCCTCCCTGAAGAGTCACTCAAAATCCGTCTATGAAAGAGTCTCCTCGTTGTGAGTCTGTGTGGTCAGACTCCACCATCGTCCCACTGAACCCTGAAGAAGGCTCGCTCCTAGGATCACCATCTAATCAGCTGATGTCCTCATTAAATGGAAAACTCTGGTCACTGCCTCAAGCTAGTCCTCAGCTGCCTGAGGATCGGGCTCGCCTTGGAACCTAAGGGACTCTGTCTCTGGAACTCATGGAGTGCGCTAAGCCTGCGCTCCTCGTTGGTCAGTACCGCAGGTACCACTGGCCGCTCCACTAGTGGTGGAATAGCAGGTGCACCACCTGGTGGTAGCGCCTGGGGAACTGGTCCCTGTATTGAATCCTCGTCACTGAGGGGGTCATCCTCATGATCACGCTGCTGAATCCTAGTGGGTATACATCACAGAGGAATCTTGTAATGAAACAAGATGCACTGTAGTCAATGAGTATATCTGGATAGCTGAAACAAAGGATATGGAAAACACAACCCATTCCTATATGATGCATATACCATTATTTTATTTCCCCGCAACCAGTGTTTTCATGTACTGAGTCGAAAAGCAGGTTATCAGAGTCTTGGTGTACGGATACGTCGACCACCACACCAACACTGGATTCTATGGCTTGAAATTCGAGCTCGAAACACTTAACACCGTTTCCCTAAACCAAACTCACAGACTCTTGGTCCTAAGGTATAACCAACCACCTCTGATACCACTCTGTCATGACCCGTCCCAGTGGGGCCCGCGTCGTGACTCCCTAAGCCCGCCTCCAATAGGCCAAGGGCTGGTGACTAGCACCGAGTAGGCATATTACTAATCATGGGAGGCATTTCCTAAGTACCTGTATACATGTGCACATCTCCAAGCCCACAAATGTTGAAATTTAAAAAAAACACGAAGGAACAAAAATGCATGCATACAACTAAACCCAACCAATAGAGTACGGCGGAAGGTAAAGTGCTGAAAGTAAACTGGGCCAGAAGACAAGCCCACCAAAACAAAAGTCTGAAAAATGAAAAGTCCAACCTGTAAACACAAAAGGTACTGGGAATGATGCTCGTAGTCGTAGGAACGCCTTAGCCTGTAGGGAACTCAGAAATCTCTGTCCTGTCCCGGTCCGCCCTGAACTCCATCAAAAGGTTGCTCGTCTTCATAAGACACGACACGTGTGAGCAAAGCCCTTGCATGGGTGAGTATAACAATACTCAGTAAAGGACCCCGAAAACCACAAAGTAGTACACAAAGTAAAGGGACAATCAACTATGCACAATATATGTCTATAGAACATATAGGACAAACCAGATATACTCAAAACCCAGACCTATAGTATAGAGACAAGTCATACAACCGCATACCCCCAGTTAGGGGTTCAGTTCGAAGATTCCATGAATCACTCATTCCGGGAGAACACACTCCATGAGTCTTATAGATCTGATGATGTTTGTATGAGAAGTACTGTTCATCGGGAAGCGTCACGAGAGGTATTTACACTCATTACAGGAGACACACTCTCGAGTGAGAAGGTTATGGTAGATAGATTCACTCATTACGGGAGACACACTCCTGAGTGGGAAAGATCACGATACACAGATGAGGATCACTGCCAGGGCCATGGAGAATATCGCGACTTATCCAGAATTCACCTGCTAGGTAGAGGATCGACGCCCAGTGGAGTTGGTCACATCGATGCCGGACTCTACCCAGGGTCAAGAATGGATAGAGGATCTCGATGCGGGCCTCTCGGATGGATGCCTGACTCTATCATAGAAATTCCTACTGAAGGGATCATACTCCTGTAAAAGGAAATGATGCCTGACCTTCAGGGGAACGAGAAGAAGGGGAACTAACCCAAATGAAAGATGTCCAAGATGATTTGAACAAGTGGACCATGCCGTTTTCCAAAAAGTACATGGCATGTAGAAAAGTTACACGCTGTGTAGTCTGACCCCGAGTACTGCCCGTGTACAATGGCCCATGTCGTAAGGCTGGTTGTGTAGAAAACATAGTACACAGAGTGTACTATGGTGTGCACGCAGTGTTCGAGTGACTGGGGTTGGCTCCGTGTATGCTGACCATGTGACCGTACACGTTCATCAACCCGTGTACACTAACCCGTGTAATTGGTACACGGGGTGACCCACGTTACTGGCCTTGCCTGGCCATGTGATAGAGTACACAGTCGTGTACTCCATCTCATATCTGTGTACCCCCTGGATACACACTGAGTTCCACGTAGCCGCCTCTGCCTTTCTGTACACGTCGTGTCGTCTAAAGCCGTGTAGTCCAACCCGTGTCCATGTACTTCCCAAAGTATACACCGAGCTTCGAGGGAAGTCTAACATGCCGTGTGACTAGGGTTACATGTCGTGTGATTCATCTATGGTCCCCAAAACCCTATCCACTGCTTCCAGTACTACACAGTGTGTTCTTCAGAAGTACATGCCATGTATTCTGGAAATTTCCATAAATGACGCTCTTCGACGAGGTGCCTCCCCTACTTCCCCGATCGTCGATCCGGCTGTCCGATTGCCATGAAACTCTGGGTTTTTGGTCTCCCCAATGCCACGAAGCTTCTTCTGGTGTTTTTGGACCTCTGATCGGTCCAAAAAACATGCTTTGATCTTCCCTCATGAGGAATGCTTGAAGAACGACCCTTCCCGATCCGGTCCGATTCGTCGTCCACTATTGTCGTCGCACCTCCACAAGGTCGTTGTGGTGTCGATTCTTTAATTTGGGATTGTTGTATCACAAAACAGACACACAATGATCCGTTGTTCATCACCCTGTGAAGAACGTGAAGAACACATGAAAGAAAAAGGGGAGAAATCCAATAAACCAAATTTTAGGAACGAACCTCTACTGTCATTCGTCACGGCATTGATCTTCTCCCGTCAATAGGCTTAAATGGAGTAGAAATCAACAACAAACAAAATGGACTATTTCCCCATAATCATCTCAATAAAACCCTCCCACATGAACGTACGAATCCACGGATCAACTTGTTCATGGTTGATCCATGTTCGTCATTTAAACTCCAAAACGGGGAACGAGGAACGAAATAACAACCCCTACCTTACACCGGTTGAAGAATGATCATCGCGTCGCGCTGCCGTCATCGTCGATACCCTTCAACTCCGCTGGCGCAGTGATTCACAACTTCGATTGGTCGTTGTTTGTCACCGAGATTTTCCTCCAAGGCTCCAGAAATTTCTCCAGAGCTTCCCCTAAAAAATTCATCAACAACCCCAATCACTCAACCCATTAAAAAGGATAATGTGATTCAGTGTTCTTTTATGCTGTGGAATTAATGAGTCAAGTGGTTGTTTCTTAAGCCATTATGACATGGCATTTATTAAGGAAACAATTGCCCCGTTTCCGCGCTGCAGCGGATGTTTCCATAAAATAAACTTGAGAATTTATTTTATTTTATTTTACTTAAAACGTCCGAAAATTAACTTTTTCCCTCGACCCACGCCTGTCGAGGTTAGGCTCATTCTTAGGTAAAGTCGTCACCCCGGACGCAACAGTTCCCTCAGATTTTTAATCCGGGCATCCATTTGGAAACTGCCACTACCGTGCACAACTGCTGACTCACTTAACTTAAAAAAAGTTCAAACCACCATTCCAGACTCACTGGGCCTTAGAATGATGTGTTTTTTTCACGCCCAGTCTTGAAATAATTTGATATAATATTTAAAAATAATACATGGAAATCTAAGAAATTACAAAATATACCTCTATAGATATGTCTTAGGAGTTTCTAGAGATATACCTTCCATAACATCATTTTTAATACCTTTTTCCAACTAAATATTAAAACCAAAATGGTTATGATACTATTCAATTAAATCAGTGTAAATAATCAAATGAATATAAAATCTCAATCCTAAAATATATTCTCTTATGATACCTTCATTTCAACCTATTATAATTTTGATTCAACATTAATATAATTGGATGAAACTATATATACTTCAGTTTAATTTAACTTTTATATGATCATTTTCATTTTAGGTTCTCTAACTATTTCATAAAAATGTGTTCAAATGCTTTATAAAGATAATGTGAATTAACCTAAGCATATCCCCTGAGAGTGTCTAGATAAGTGTGCGGTCTTAGGATCACTCATTGTAAATTGATTAAAGAAAAAGTTGATACTCAACCACCCTATTTTCAGGGTGGTTACCCCTAAATGAATCTATAACAAAATAACATAAAATTTACACTATCTATACATGGATGTAATTTATAGGAAACTACATAGTCTACAATTTACCAAAACTTCAGGATGTTATACTATAAGGTTTTCACTAAATTTATCTTATTATAATCCCCAAAATAGCTACCCTAATACTTAAAAATAAATAAAATAATTCTCTAAATAACTATACCCTACTTTGATACCAAATGAGGTGCCCCAGGCCCACACTCCTGGGTTCGATGCTAAAAAAATATTCTTTAAAAACTATCATTGATACAAAGTGTGATGACCTAAGATAAACATACATATATTTCACATAATTTTCACTACTTAAACATTATATCTCATAAAAATCTCAAAATATCAAGAATGGAAGGCTTATTATCTTTAAGGATTAGCTATATAAGTATCTTATTTTATGATACTTGTGGACATTTCTCATTAATAAAATCATACTAGTCCCCATTCTATACTTCTATTATGTTATAATAATCTTCATAACCAAGGGAATGAAAACATAAGAAATGGGTGATCTTAACACTATGTAAGGTAAAAATTATCAATATGTTATCAAGGTTTAGATCATAAGAATATGAGAAAACACGATTAGGAAAGATATATCTTATTAAAAAGAACATGGAATAATAAGGGTGGTTTAAAAGTCTTGATAGAAGGACATTTAATCTCAATGAACAAAAATATACCAAAGTATAGTAGTGTGAGAAAATAAACACGATCCATGGAGTATAATAATATACATATATAAATATAACATGTCATTGAAACATATAATAATAAGGAATTATGAAAACAACATAAGTATAAAAAATATGGTGAATAATACTTCCCAAATCATGTTCGCACAAAAAACTTATAAAAAAAGTTTCTTGTATCACATTTTCCAAAAACACTCATGAAAAAATATTCTCACATCTTATTAACACAAAAAACTTGTGAACACAAATTCCTACATCATATTCACCCAAAAAGTTTGTGAAAAAATCTTCATACATCATGTTCACCCAAAAAACTTGTGAACAAAGATTAAAGTATTAGGTTCACCCATTTTTTTTAAAATAAGGTTCCCACATCATGTTTACCCAATAAAATTGTGAAAAGACTTCCCACATTATGTTTACATAAAAAAATTGTGAACAAAGTTTCCCACACCAAGTTCACATAATAAACTTGTGAACAAATATTCTCGCATCATGTTCACACAATAAACACATGATCAAAGTACCCACATCAGGTTTATGAAATAATAAATCATCCAATGTGACATGAAACCTTAACAAATTCATTAAAGGGAAATACATTACCCCAACCTTCATAAGAATCACCTATAAATCTATGTACCATTAGAACATGAAGGTATTCATACTTCAAATATTACTAATTAACCTGTGGAAAAGAGGCGAGTTTCATGGAAAACTTTCATAAAACCTTCCATAACCCTCTTGGGTAAATAAGTTATATGGTGGGTTAAAAATATCCCTAGTGTAATATAATGAGTTTTAAGGATATTTAAATAGATTAAAAATACCCTTTTAAGATCAAAAGATAAATTACTTAAAAAATAAAAGGAAATAATTTTTTTGGAAAGGCATAAAAACTCCTTAGAAATGTTTTATTTAAAATGAAATACTTTTAGCTTGATAATTTTTTTAAATTATACTTAAAAAACTTGTTTAAAAAAATGAATTTTATATGAGAAATATGATTTAAAAAAATCCCCTTTTAAAATAAATTAAAACATTTCAATGCTTATTTCTTAAAAAACATACCATTTAAATCCCTTTTAAAATAAAGATATTATTTTTTAACATCACATTTACTTTTTAAAAATATAAGAATATTTCATTTTATTTTCAAAATCCTTAAGAATTAAAATCATTTTGAAACCCATTTTAAAAATTGGAAAGATTAATAAAGAATAATGATCATAATGGTAGAGAAAGAATAAAGGAGTTTTTAGAAAATGTTTTTATAATATTAATAAAAGATAAAGTTAGATATCTCATTCAAAAATAAATTTTCAAAAGGTTAAGTGATTAAAAAAAATAATTTTAAAAATAATTTCCAATAATGGATCCTTGTAAAATTCATAATTTTTTTTCAAAAGAAATATAGGGTGGAAGATAAAATATAGAACCAAGAAAGGATAAACCTTTTCAATATTTTAAAAAATAAATTTATTGAAACCCACATAATAAAGATAGTGATAAATATTTCATTTGAAAAGTGTTAAAGGGGAAATTTAAATATCACTATAAATGAAACATATTTGGATTTCAAAGTAAGAAAGCAGAACATTGGCAGGAATGGTGGACATTGATATTGAAGAGAAAAATATAATTTGTAGAAAATAATAATAATTATTAACATCATAAAACTTTATTAAGGAATAAATAAATAAATATAATTACACATAAAATAAGGATTAAATTAATTATAATATCATCATAGAATAGGTTAAAACCATCTCATAAAACCATATTTGAAGTGGAATAATCATGACTCAAGCAAAGAAGTCGAGTCAAGAAAAAACCTATTATGACTTAAGAAATGTTTAATGAAAAACCCATTAAATGATAAAAATTTAAATTAAACTTAAAATACAATGAATAAAATAAAATTCATGATATTATATATCCAATAAAATATATAAACCCAATTTAAATGAAATTAGGTGCATAAAAAACATGTTTCAAAGAATGGAAATTGAGATGAAACACCCTTAAAAAATTGGTAATGAAAGAATAAAAGAATATGATATGGATTTGTAAATACCTTATATTTCCTAAAAATTATTATAAAATAAATCCATGGAAAATATATAAACTACAAAAAGGAAACAACTGGTGAATACACATCATATCTCAATGAAGCAAAATTGAGATGAAAAAACCATTACCTTTATTCCCGCTTTGCCAAAATTTCTTTAAACTCATATATAATAAAAATAACTATCTTAAAAACTATTTCAGAAAATTATTAAAACCTATAAAATATTATAAAATTCATTTATAATTATTTATTACAAATATACTAGCTAATTATATTTTATTTTCATCATTGGATGTTGTTAGTTTCGTTGGTTTTTTTAGTACTAGTCTTTAATGACATTATTAGTTCTTGTGCATAGATTAAAATTTAATCATTCTGAGATCATTAAAGGAAATTTAACAGATGTTTAATAATGATTTATAATGTTATAATTTTAGTTTATTAATATTTTTTTATGATTCATGATTATGTAGTTTGTGACGATCTTATTTCAGTAATTTATAATGAATAAAAAGTTGGTAAAATAATAATAATTTAAATATTAGTATAAACTTTCTAGAACCATGAAAAAAGTAATTTTTCATTAATTTATAACAACAATAATATCTAATTTTATATAATAATTTATGATATAAATTTATATCCTTGTTCAAGTAGGTGCTTGAATCAACCATACAAGAACAAGGTATAATATATGGGTGAGTATGGTTATGGAATTGATTCTTTTAGAATAATATCATTATTAACTAATATTAATTATATTTTTTGGATTTTTTAATGTGTTAATTAATAGTTTAATAAATTCTGATAAAGAATATAATATTAGATGAAAAATAAAATACATCACTTTTTTGGAGAAGATAGTCTTCACATATGCACGAGCAGCATGTTCATTTGCATAGAGCACAAAGGAGGTAGGAATTGGTTTATATTTTCATAATCTTAATAATTTAGTAAAAATAATATTTATTAATTAAATCCCCCTTTTACCTTGGATTTTAAGGTAGTTATGAGAAACAGATCACATTTCCTTTGGAGGCGGTAGTTGACACGTAACACAAGCAAAGTTTTTTCTAATGGTTGGGAGGAGGGTAGAAAATGATTATTACATAAACATAATAAAATTTATGTATAATTATGATACCTATATAATTATTTCAACAATATTTTATTAGATTCTAAGGAGGTAGAATAATTCAAAAAGGAAAAGAAATGAAAGAGTAATTGAGAATTTTACCTTACTCCTTGGAAGAGATCCTTTTGGAAAATAGATTAAGGCTTTGAAATGTGGAATTTTGAGATGAAAAAACATAAAGGACAGGGAAAAAAGGTTTTTAGAATTATTTGGTTATATTTTGGAAATATATAAGAGGTTTGGGCTGTGAGAAGAAGTGGGGTGGTGGTGGCTCAATTTATAAGTAAAGGGAGTGACATTTTCGTAATAATATAAAACGTAAAGTCAATATTCAAATATAAAATGGAAAAAATAATTGAAATTAATAGATATCAGGAATATTGAAGGTTTATAAATCCTCAAATACAAATTTTTACACATAATTTTAACATGTTTATGAGTGTTTTACTATTATATTTTTCTTTTTTATCATTTTTGAATTTTACCGTAGTAAATAATTTTTACCTAAATAATTTACTTTTAATGCCTAAAAATAAAATGGGTATTATTGAATAATGTGGAACTAATTATTCCAAATATAAAACAATTTTTTTCCAAATAAATTTATAAGAGTGATAAAAATTAATTTTAATATTAGAGTTCATAACGTGTAAAAACCATTTTTAGAAAAATTGCATTTTTATGATTAAAAAATATGGTTAATATAAAATTATCAATGTTTTTGATTTATAGGAAATTAATTGGTTTATTATGAACCAAATAATACTTATTTTTATTTCAAAAAAAAATCCAAAATCGAATTGCACCTTGTAGATACTTAGTTAAAATAAACCGACTAAAAATTGTTTTTATCAAAGTAAAATATTACTTAAGTTTCAAAAATTTTAAACATGTGTTTAATAAATTAAAAAATATTTTTCTTTAGTATTTTTTTTAATTTATAAATATTTATTTGTAATATAAAAAATTCTTAAAAAAATTTCAAATAATTATTATATTATAGAAGTATCATAAAAGTGGTCGTATTTTCAAAATCAGTATTTTTTACTATTCACCTATTCAATGTTTTCCAAAAAATATCAAAAATTCATCATATACTAATTTTAACTTGAGAAATTAAAAAATGAAAATAATTTTATAAAATTAAATTTCTGAAAGTTATGAATTTATATTTTAAATAAAAATTTAAAGTATGAAAAAACTACTTTTATTGAAAATTGACCTTTTTAAACACCATGTTTTCTCTATTTTATTTCATACTAATTTATAATTTTAAGAATGTTAATATATTATTTCATAAATTATAATATTATATATTATCATAATAATTATTTAAAAGTGGTCGGTTTAATTTTTCAATACTATAAATAGTTATTTTAGAAATAAAAATTCTTTTTAATATCAAATTATATTAATTATTTATCCTTTAAATATAAGTAATGTTAGCGGAGTAATATTTTTTTATTTAATTGATATTTTTTATTCTTGTAATTTTATTCATGATATTTTTCTAATATTTCATGACTCATTTTAGTTTGGTGTTGTGTGTGGAGAAAGCTATCAAACACATTAGATTTATTTAATAGAAAGATTTATAATAAAATATTAGGGAGTTAAAATTGTCCCACCCACATTAAAATTTTCAAGTATATATATTTTTGTTGATTTTTGTTTTGATTCTTTCATTTTTGGTTCTTTCTGTTTTTTAATTTTGGAGTTTGGGTAGGCAGCAGGAGATGCTTTGTTGGTGCAAGATTAGTGAAAACCGTATGGTATAACCATGGTTATGTTCCTGGTTAGGATCCTTTAGTTGGAGTATCAGGTGAAACCATTCCCAAAGATTGTCTTGATTCTTAGGAACTAGTTTCCAACCTCAAGGGACTAGTAATTATTTTTGGGCTTTGTTAAGGACTAGCTTGAGTGCTCGTATTAGGGTTAAAATGGGTTGGTTCATGATAGGGTTAGTCCCTTGGACCTTTTTAACCTTCTTGGAATATATTTTCTTGATTACAATGGTAAAATTTTCCCTACCATGTTATATAATGATATGGAATCTTGTATTTTTTTTAAAATATATAATGTTTAAAATAAAAGAACATGAAAACATTGAACATATATAAACTATTTAAAAAAGAAATATACTTTAAGTTTTTTTACCAAGTGATTTATCTTATATAAATCATGAAAGTAATAAAAATATAAAAAATGGAAAAACACTTGAAATTTAAAAACTATTTCAAAACATGAAATTTTATTGTGGTAAAATATGGAAAATATATGTTGCATCAAATCTAATTAATGCTAATGTAGTTGTAAATAATAAAATTTTAAAAAATAAAAATTATAATGTTAAAAAAAACAATATAAAAAATAATAGTTGTTATTTTATCAAAGTAGTAAAAAAAGAACAACATCATACAAAAATCAATTTTTGGTTATTTAGAACATGAAATGAGTAGAAATATAAAATATTTTATTGAGAATCCTTGATTAGTTAAACAAATTTAGGAAGCATAAAACCAAAATAATTTTTACTTTCAAATACAAATCATATAATTTTGAAAATAAAAATCTATATACTAATATTTTTAAAAAATAATGTTGATATTTTCATTAAACTATATAAAAAATTATTCTAAATGTGGTTTATAAAGAAACATTGTCTTTAGAGTTTAAAACAATAATAAAATCAGAAGATAATGAACACCCAAAATATACACCAATACAAACCTTGTATTATTATAATTAAGTTATTGAAAGTGAAATTAGTTTTCCAAATAATAAATATAATCCTGTATATGTTTTCTCAGTCTTAATAAGTAAAAAACTTGTTAAAAGATAAGAAATAGAGTTTACTATTTGTATTCCATTTGAAGGGGATGCATTTCCCATGATAATATTCATGTATTGATCATAATAGTATGTATTTCTCATGTAAATTTCTTGAATAATGTACTTTGAATTTGAATAGAAGATAATCTCCCATAAATAGTAAATAAATAAAGTAAAATTAAAAATAAAGATATAAACTTATAGAAGGTGGTGTATATAAAAATTGATATTGAAAGTAATTGTGATGATAATAAAAATGTTTTGAACATTTTATTGTAATATAATAATGTTTACATATGATCCATTATCAAAACATAAAAGAGCGTTATTTTATAAATGATTAAATAATATACCTATTTAATTGAGGGTATTTATGATTCATGATTCACATGACCATAGAATATGATTTTGGGATTAAAAATGAATAAATAGAAATATTATATCATAATGAAAATTTCATAACTTAGAAAAGATTTGTTATCGGAAATTGATAATGGACACAATGTAATAAGTGATCAAAATTGTTATTTTACGTGCAGAAAAATGAAATAAAACTATTTTTTGGATATGAAAAAATGAATAGATATTAAAAAAACATATAGAAAAATATAAATTGATATTTTGTGCAACCTATAAGTGGGTATAAAACTATATATTAATGATTTAATAATATTAATCATATAATTAATGTTTTATTGGAAAATAGAACTAAGTGGAAATGATTGATCTATGGAGTCAACTCCATTTAATTGGATTTAAGGATTATGTCTTATCATTATTAGAAATAAAATTTTCTTGTAATTCTATATGATTTTTTAGATCAATTCTTATATATAGGAAAATATATAGAATTTCTTGATAAAAGGATAGAGTTTTTCTAATTCTAAAGAGGAAAAACAATAGATTTTGATAATATAGTTACTAATAAACACATAATGCCAGATGGTCATTAAAACATCACATTCCTTAAAATATATAATCTTAAAATCATCTCAACCCTATAAAAGTTATGAAAAAAATTAAAAAATAAATAACAACACTAAATACATGTAAATTAATATATTATTTTTCAATATTTTTATTTGAGCATGATAATAGGACAAAAAATTTTATATATTATTGAGAGAATTAAAAAACTAAAATGTAATGAATTTTTATCATAATAAATGAATAGAAAAAAACATAATGAACATGATAAATATAAAATTATAAGGAGATTAAGTCCAAATAAAAATCAATCAATTCATAAATTTTTTTATTTTTTTATACTTTTGGTCATATTTTTTTATAGTTTCATAGTTAATTTTAATGATGTGTATCAATTACTAATAACAAATACAAAAACGTGGATAAAAAAATTGTAGAATTAATTTTATTATTATTGTAAAAATATATATAAATATAATAATGAAGGAAAATATAAAAATGATATATTTTAAAATTTATAAACTGAAATGATGTTGAAAATAAAAAATTATAGTTTTTATATTATAAATAACAAAAAAAGTAATAAAAAAGTATAAAACCTAAACATATGTAACATAAAAAACATGTTCTAAAACATGAAATTTGTATCATAGAATATGTAAGTTGTAAAGGTTTTTTAATATAGTTTCCATAAATACTGATATAAATAATATATATATTAAAATTTAAATTTACATCATAGAAAAAAATAAATTTTCAAAATAGTTTTTAACATTTCTTGATAAACTTAAAAATATAACATGAACAAAAAGTTTTCTTTATTTTATCTAAAAAAGTCATGAGTAATCATAAAAGTATACAATGAAACAGATATTATTTTGTGGAATATAGAATTATTATGGATACAATTTATACTAAAAAACTAATACTAAAACATGTGAAGTCACAAATTAAATAATAAATTAATTACAAAATTGATAATTTTCCTTACTATCAGAATACATTGATAGAAAAATAAAATAGTCGAGGTGAAAGTATATTTTGTGGTAGGCAAAGAGGTAATGATTTAAAATAAAAAATTATAAATTTTCAACTTTTAAATACAATATAAGGAAACCAATGAAATTTAAAAAAATTGAAAAATAGAATAAAAAAGAAGGAATTTAAGAGCAAGAACGCACTTTCATTGGTCATCACCTTATGAAAACCATTTTCATATGGAATGACATGATTACTCCCATTAAGAAGAACTATATCTAAATTTTTTTATATATAACAACATCGAAAAAAATATTGGATCACTTATATACCCATTGACCTTTTAGGATTATATTTTTAGAGAATTAGTACATACTCTTTCGAAGTAGAATTTTCCACACAGTATCTATTTTTCCAACCAAATATGTTTATAAAGACATGCTTTCTTCATTTAAGGTAACTTTCATATTTAAAACTCTGACTTTATTAACTTTTATACTCAAAATTAATTCGTATGAAAATCAATTGAGAATGTGGGATGAGGAAAAACTATCAGTATGGTATATATATATATATAAATAAATAAAAGAAACCCATTAGTCCATTTCAAAACCATGTGGTTATATAAGAGATTTTTTCCTTTAATATAATAAATTTTGAGCTCAAATAATCATTTAATTTCACATAAAATCAATTTTATGTGTAAGTAAATGATTTTCTAAACAATTTTTTAATAAAACATAAATTAAAAATTATAATCATAGGTGTTTCTTAGAAAACATTAAAACCCTTGAAAAATATTTTCTGAAAAACATACATTTTTACCCCAAAAGGACATAATAATTCCTTTAAAACAAACAATCATTAGATTACTTTGTGAAATCAAAATATTTCCATGAAAAATCATTATCAAGAATAGAAAATTTATGTTGGAAACTTGAGGCATAATTTTTATACCATTCTTACAAATAGTATTTCCTACCTCTTAAATTAAAATAATCTCTTTGGAGAAACCTATTACCTGTTAACTCCACCCCTTTACCCAATGCATTGGAGATCTATATTGGTCTCACAAATTATAATAAGCTATATCGGTCTCGCCCTTCATCATAAAAAATTATAAAGAACCATAAAATAATCATGACACATGAAATATTATATTTTCTTTATAATACTCTTTAAAATATTATTTTGTCCCATTAGAAAAACATTTCTGAATATCAAAATATCTCTTCTATTTAAACCTTTTTAAAAGATATATAGAATTAAGGTAATAATGGTTTTTCTTTGAATAAAATATGGAGGGTTTTAAAGGATTCCAAATATCAAATAAAATTTAGGGAAATGGGAAAAAATATTTACACTGTATACGATAAAATAGAACATTTCTTACGCCTTGTTGTCAAAACAATACGTGTAAAATATATAAAGATATTAACTTTTAAAACCTTTGAAATATATATAAAATAGACATAAAATTTCATTTTAATTAATTTTTGACCATTAAAATACATTAATTAATTTTTTTTAATAATATAGACATGGAATAAAAATATTTAGAAAATAAATCATTAAAACATTAAAATGAGGTTTTTAAGGAAAAGTGCCCCTTACCTTGAGTATGAATTGTCATGTATGTTCTTTAAATCCTATATAATAAACTTTAATAAATTAATTAATTTATAAATAACCATTTATTTCATTATTTCAATTATATATTTAATTACTTAATCAGTTAGGCCCATATCGGGTGCTTTGAGGGTGTTCAGTTTATAAATTCAAAATAAATTCATTATAATGACTATGATCAAAGATTACATTATTAATTCATATCAATAATTATAATAATTACATAATTATCATTTTTTTACATTAATTATACTTAAAAACCAACCATTTAGGGTGGTTATAAAAAATAAATTACGTTATAATCATAAAGACACTAGGTTATATGTATGCATTGGTAACATTTCCATTTTTCAATAAACAAGATAAAAAGAAGGAAAGCACCATTTTATATTTAAATAATAATTATTATATCACAAATTTCATATTATCTATTTAAATATACTTATATATACTTTCCATGTGATGTGGTGATGAAAAATGAATCACATCACTTCGTGGAGGTGATAATCCACTCGTACACATGAATAACACCATCATTTTTCAATGGATATAATGGTAATAAAATAAAAAAATTATTTTTCTAGAATTATTATTTCATATATAATACATATATACTTTAAATCCATCATCATAGCCAGCCGTAAAAGGTAGTGATGGAAAATTAATTACATTGGTTTATGAGGTGGTTGTCTGCCGTACATATGAACAATTATTTAATTTCCCATTATGTAATAAAATAGATGGATAAAAGTTAATACATAAATATAATGACATATAATTATATTATATATAATTATTATATTATATCATAATGTTTATAAGTGTTTTAAAGGAGGTATAAGAAGAAATAGAATTAAAATTTCTTATTAAAAGTTATACCCATTCTTTGAACAACCTCCTTTTTTCTATAACTTAATCCCAATAAGGTTGGAATTTTTTCTAAACTAATACCTATAATATATGATTTGGGATGTTTTGGAGGTATTTTGGTAGGTATTATATGAACTAAATGGCTGTTGTAGCGCATAGAGGTGAATATAGGGGGTGTCCTTTTATAGGTGAGGGAGAGGACACACTTGGTATTTTTGAAAACATTTTAATATTATTACATAATTCTCATGGTAAAGTTCTTCATAAACAATTAAATTTACATAATAATGTGATAACGGTATAAATACATCCATTCAATATGATTTAGACAAGTGGTTTTGTCATTTTAACCCTTATCACATTGGTTTAACTCCCTGGTAAACCTATTTTACCCTATTTGTAGTAACAACTTTTTCAATACTAAAGGGTTATAAATTTACATATAATGTAATTTTTTTCTAAAAAATGGTCAGGGGTTAAAATGTTCAACCATATATCATTCAATTGGTAGAATATTTAATTTTTATAAATTTTAAATGATTTAATAAAATATTATTTATTACAAAACATCATTAATGTCATTTGTGGAACTATTTATTTAATTTGACTTTATAGTCATCAATATAATAATGATATTAGAATAAAATCTATTTTAAAATCAATTATAAATTATTTTTTACTATAAAATTAATTTTTAACCATAATTCATCCAAAATACATTACTTTTAATGTTTTTAAAACTATTCACTTAGACTTTTCCAATGCTTCCGTAAGCATTGTGTCGACGTTGTATAAACATTTAAGGAAATTATATAATCACTAAAAATTATAAATAAATTACATCATAAATTTTTTTCATTATTCATAAAATAACCTTTAATATTCAATCAAAACTTATTTTTATCCCTATGTGAACATATAATATAAATTTAAAAGCAAGAGAGTGGCATTTTCTATTTTTCTTTACTTAAGATATTGTATAGGTTATTATCAAAGAAAAACGGATATAAATGGATATAAATTCATCTAATATATGATTATGGATGAAATAAACTCATAAATAGGTCAAATAAAAGTTTTAGGTTGATTTTAAATCCTTTTCAAATTATTTTTAACCTTAATTAACTTGATTTACCCTTTTACTATGGTTATAACTATATATCATAGTTACTTTTCATAATAAAAAAAATAAAAGGGACCAATTTTAGAAATTTAAATTATTATTATTCAAAATTTTGGAATCTATTTTATCAAATTAAATTAATATAATTGAAAGAATTTAATTTAAAATTAAACCTTTAAAACGCAATTAAAAACAGTTTTTTGGAAAAAATGTCTTTATAATTATAGATGTTTTTATACCAAAATCAAGCATAAAATTGATTACAATGAAATAAATTGGATTATTAATAATATAAATGAACTAATTTTAATTTTAATCCTTTTTAAAACAAAATTTAACTACGTAAATTCCTAAAATGAAAATACAATTTTCAATAAAATTATTATTTTTCACTATTCACTAAAAAATCAATCTTTTTAGAAAAATCCAAAAATATCATCCAAAAATATATTTTTTATAATTATATTAAAATTGATATATTTTTTATCAAATAACATTTCTAAAACAGGTAGAAATTAATTATAATATTCGATCACAAAAACAAATAAAAACCATTTTTGAAGAAAACATATTTTTAAGTGTAAAAACTCTTTACTAAAATCTAAATGCCTATTTCCTAATAATTAATCAATAAATTTGTATTTATTTAGAACATTATATATATATATATATATATTATATTTCTGTTAGTTATATTCATAATATCTAATTCAACGACTAGGTTATGACAATAATATTTAAAATAATATTATTTCACATTCATTAAATATTAGTGTTTCATGTCATGTACACTTTAAAGCATAATGTTATTTTAAAAAATACAGTTATTAAATTCTATAATCTTTAATATATTTCATCCTAATAATTTTTTATTGATCTTGGTAAAATGGGGTTTAACATTTGAAGATGCCTTTATTAAAAACCCATATCATAAAAAGGGTTAATAAAACTTATTTTGAAAAGCGGGAAAGTGAAATAAAAAGGTCATATGGAATAATACATAAAAATATTCCCAAATATGGGAAAATTAGTGGTAATTTAAAATATAACTATGTAGGAAAAAATTATTTCTAAATAATTATGGGGAGTGATAGAGAATGAAACCACAATAAAGTTAATGACAAAAAACCATAAATCAGTAGGGGATAAAGAAAACCATCACTTACTTAGAAACGAAGGTAAAAGAGTACTGTTTTTATATCTAGATACATTACTAGAGTTGAAGGATTATTTTACCTTCAATATATAGAACATGAGAAAATGTACTTACTTGATTTATTTTTATTCCATTAGAAAAATTTATTCCCTTTTTTATGTTTTGAGAATTTTCCAATTTTATCTCTTCTCTTACTCCAAGAAATGAATATTAAAGATGAATATTTAATTACTAAAGCACAAAAATAAACTTCTTACAAATAATAAGATCCATAAAATGATAACAAGTTATTCTTATTATCTTTAGAAATTAAAAAATAATATCGAATATGAATAAATATTCATACCTTAATCTCTAAAATATAAATAATATCACCCGAAGTTTAACTTAAATCATTTCATAAATAACTAGACTTAAAGTTATTAAAAATATTCCAAGATAAGTTTAAAATCCAAAAATAAAAAGTATTTGATCATATAATATTTCCATATAAACTTAAGATTTACGTCTGAACAACATTAGTCACTCATAAAGCAATATACCAAAAATATATACTCCCAAATCATATAATCTATAAAATAAACTAATATTTTATTTAAATAATATGAATTACCATAAAGAAAAAAATAAAATCATAATACTTACAAAATATAATTCATCATTTATTCCTTAAGTAAATAACCATATTATCCAAAACTATTTCCATTTACATTATTTATATAATATTTCCAAAATAGTAACCTTCTATAAAAATAACCTTAACCACTTAGTTTCTAAATAAATTTTCAATACCATGGTTAACTATATGATAAATCATTTGTTCCTAAAATGTAATAAACCTTTTATCCTAATTTTCCATAATTTCCTCAACATCAAATATCATCTTAACCCTAAAGGTTATCAATAACTTTAAATTTATTTATATAAAATATAAAATAATTATTCCTCAAATAATCTTCTCACTAAAATAAATAATAAAACTAAGGGTTGTATTACTATATATGTCTCCAAAAAAATTCTTAATCTCCTTAGAATCCCATCACTTAAAACCTCAAAAGGGGTGTTTATTCCTTTTAAACTTATGATTAAACATAAATTTATAAACCCACTGTGGTATCCAAAAACATTATGTTAATCTCATATGGAAACAAACTAATCTCAAAATTTATCTGAACCCTACTCTACTATCAAATGTGACATCCCTAAATCCACACTTCTAGACTCGATGCTAAAAACATAAGCTATATATTTCTGGATTTGATACCCAAAAAGATGACACAATTTTAGTCATCCAAAACATAAAACATCGCAAAAAATATTTATCACTTTCATACCCAAGGAAATTTTAGTTTTTTGATTTGAATTATTATTTTTTTCAAAACTCTACATCTCCACATGACATCTATTTTCCCACAAAAAAGTTCTTTATATATATATGCTTGCTTTGTTAAAAGTAACTGTAACATCCTAGGTAAATAATGAATATAATTTTTTTTTATATTTATTAAATTTTTTGAAATAAATATTAATTTTACCTTAAAATTGATGGTATGTTAGATGGAATACCTGATACACAACAACAAGTTTCATTGAAAACTTATGTTGCACAAAACATTGAGTTATACTGAAAAATATTAATATAATATTATTATTTTAAATGGTAGTTAACGCATAGTTTTTGTATTGGTGGGAATGGAAAAAACTAACCATATTAAGATTAAATATGTTTCATAAATGTTTTTAATTTTATCCAAAAAAATTTATAGGTTTAAAATAAGAAAGAATGTGATTTTAAGCATAAATACTCTAATATTCATTAAAAGGCCGATTTACTGACTTTTGATGGAGAACCCTCTTTAAATATAGTTTTTTTCAGTTTTATATGTTATATTTGACAAAATAAAATTCTTCTTTAGAATCGGGACATCAAAATTTACTTTGGGTAAAGTTTTGGTATTTTTCAGATAAAATTCATTTTTTATGAATAGTGAAAAATACTATATTTTAATTCAAAACTACCTTTTAATATAATTTATTTATAAGTTCATATTATCTTTTTAATTTGTTTTTAAAGTCTAATTATATTCTTTTTTTACTATTTAATCCAATTTTGTTCATTGGAAGTAATTTCACTTTGAAATTGGATATAAATAAGTGTTAATCTTTTGATAGTTATTATTTCTTAAAAACACGCTTTTTGTTTTGAAAATAGAAATTAAATTTCAATTAATTTTTTCCACTTTTATGTTATGAATTTTGAAAAATGGATTCCATATTTTGAATCAGGAGGTTCAAAATTTTTAAATAGTTAACTTTTATTTTTAGACATTATGAATATTTACTTCAGTAAAAATTTTATTTACCCTGGTTAAAGGGTAAATTTGGTAAATAAGGGTAACAAAATATTATTATAATAATATTAAATTACCCTAAAATGTATCCTAATACTATTGGTTGATACATATCCGACCATGGGCAACCTTGGGTTGATTTTGGGACCCCATAGAGCCACTTGGGAGTGATAATGACACTTTATATTAATTAATTTAAAGTAAAGACAAAAATAACTTAAACATATATATTTTAGTAAATAAATTCTTAAATAAGGTTATATAAGTTATCTATTAAACTATAAATATTTATTTGAAATCTAAAAATATTTCCTATATAATGATATTTTTTTATAATTTTTTGACATCAAATAAATAAAAATAATTATGACACAATAATGATGTAGCATTTACCTCATTAATTAATAATTTAAATAAATAAGAATATAAAGATTAAAAAAATATCCTAAACCTATCCAATTCTTATTGGGTGATTTTATTTCGAACATGAGTCATCTTATCTTTGACTTTAATAAGTTTTGGACCTTTATAAGTCAAAAATAATTATATAATAAAATAATATTTTTGAACATTCCTAAAGAGACCCTCCTCCCCTTATAAAAAGAACTCACATCTAACCCATTATTCACACTTCTCAAGCCCCTTGGCTTATCTAAACTCTACCCAATTAATCTCACTACATCCCTATCCTCCTCATAGAAGACTTCTCTTAGGCAGAAGGCAATTTAATTAAAACTTTTGGTTCAAACTAAAGGGAGATACCTAATTTAAAGGTAACGTCTTCTCTTAAGATATTTTGTTTTATATTACTTATACAACCCCATAAACTCTTTTTATTCCTTTATTTTATAAAAAAAATTATTCTAAATATACTAGGTTGTTTTTATGATAAGTATTCTAACTAAAAATACACACATCTCCATCTAATGGTTAAATAACTTACTGTTTCTATGGACGACGAACTAGTGCCTCACGAAACGATGATTGTTCAATTATCTCATACCACCTCTCATGGTGACCATTATGATGAAAAAGTATTTATATATTATATATATTATGTTTATGGTTTCTATATTATTCTATAATTTTTACTTACAATCATACCTTTATGCTTTCTAATATTTTTAAATATGAGAATTTCATTTGAGGAAGTGCGGACTACCACCCCCTCAAGGTGATGTGATTCGTTCATGACATACATGGAACGTATAAAGGATGGAGTTAATGAAATTATGTAAAATATATATCATATTATATTATAATGTAAATATAATATATCTATGTATCATTAAGTTTTCATTCCATTAAATATAAAATAGAAATGAAAGTAGTGTTAATGCGTACGTACAACTTACCGTCTCCATTAATGGTGCATTTCATTTATTATCTCCAAATGTTATGTAATATTATAAATACATAAATATAATGAATATATATTATATATGTGATATCTAAATCATTAATATCATTCTGTAGATAATGTAATTTTGACCACAATAACAGCTTGTAATTAGAAGAATTTTATTTTTGACTCAAGTACTATGTATCGACAAAACAACCATTATTAACTTAAATGACTGCATAATGTTTATAACATGGAAATAAGTGATATATAAAAAATAATAAACTTGAAAAAGGTTCTTAAGAAATTATAAATTAACTTTATTTTATTATTCTGGAGATTAAAGAATGAATGGTTCAAGTCGGACATGAGGTAAGGGGTTTCTTATCTCACTTTTAATTCCGTGATATTTCCATTGTTCACCACTTATTTATTTCATGTGTTGTATTGTGTACTTACATTTGATATATACTATCTTGATTATATTTATATTCATGGTATTATGTGATTCATTTTGTGGTTATTAACTCTTGGTCATACGACTCGATTAATTACAATGTGGTAAGAGGTTTCCATCTCACTTTTTATTCTAGTGAGATTCATGCTATGTTTGCCACTATTTCCTTTTGTGTGGTGTATATACTACCCATGATTGTATTATTTTTATAATATACTTCAATTTAGGGGTATTTAAATCTTCATTTTATGATCTTTCTTTCATGTGGTGTATGTTTCGTAATTTACCAAATCGGTAAGGGAACTTTTTAACCCAATTTCCATTCCTTGGGATAATCTTCTAATTATTAATTATGTCATGCTATGATTATGTGTGGAATCACAGTTTATTTATTTATGTTGTAATTTCCACTCTCCTTTGTGTGGATATAATTTTTATACACATAATCACTCCATTTATAAATTCTCAAGTCATCGATATGAATTTGATAAGAGTAATTTTAACTCAATTTCTATACATTGAGTAAAACATCCAAGTCATTGGTGTTGTTTTTAAAAATATATGTGTGAATGTTATTTGATTGATTTACACAGAATATACAATCATATTGAGTTTATTTATATTTTTCACACATTATTATGTAATTTATTTATCCTTAATATAAGGATACAGGTTTTATAAGGGATTTCGTCTCAATTTACATTCCATTGAGACTTCATTGTTGTTATGCACCAATTTACTCTTATATTGTGTATATACTATCCTTTGGAATAATATATCATGAATCCCTTTATTCTCATGATATTATAAAGTTCTAATTAAATGTTATTCCTCAATTAATTGTATTTATGTGTCTCTCATTTTGTTAAAAACTCTTTATCTAAAATATCGTTTTAAATGTTTTAAAGATTTGTTCTTCTAAATATTTCTCATTAATGTCCATATTTTCAAAATGGTTTTTAAGATTTATTTATATGGAAATTAATGTTTTCAAATGATGATTCATTTAAAATATTCAAAGTGGTATGGGACACTTTGGTTCAAAATATCTTTATTAAATGTTTTAAATGGTTTTGAAAATGGTTTTGACAAAGCATTGATTATGTTAATATCTTGAAATGAAATATTATGATGTGGAAATGTTATATTTACTTTATTCTTGTGTTATGTGTTATTATTATGTTATGGTTGTTGGGAATTTTTTACGTATACAGGTTGTTCCGTGATAAACCTAGGGCGGGTGAGCCCGAGATATCTCTCCAATGCATTGGGTAATGTGACGGAGGTAAACGTTAATGTTTCTTCTAAGAGAATTAGAGAATATATTGTGATGAGTATTCCGAACGTAACTACCTATGTATCTATGATAGCTAAAATGAAATTATGATATGGATGACATAAGTTACCTTTATGATTTATGATTTCTATGTGTTATTAAAAATCTTATGATTTCTTGAGGTATGCTATGATTGAAAAGTATGGTTTCATTGATTTGTATTTATTGATGGGTTAATGTTTCCTTTCCTTATTTTATAACCCTAAATGATATTTTTATGCTCATCCCAAGTTTTTGAAATTTTTTCCATAGGACTTAAATATTAATAGGGTCAAGGATGGGATCAAGGAAAAGTCATGCTCTCTAAAACTTAGAATTAGACATGTTTCTTTTTAAGAGTTTTTATTTTTCTGAAAAAATGGATACTGTGTAGTAGTGTCTACATGTAATTTTCAAGTTGATATGTAATAGTTATGGCCTAATTCTCTAAACCTATAAACCTGAAAAGATCCTCAATGTGAATTATTCATTTAATTCAAGATTATATAATGTTTTAAGGCTGATTCCTTATAGTTTGTATCAGAGTTTGGTTTAGACAACTTTAGGGATTATGAGTTTTAGTTAAACACAAGGTTAGTCTCTATGTCTATTGTTTTTGTTAAATCCTTGTTTTATAAATTTTCAGATCAAGGAAAGTCGGTTACAAATGGAAGGAGGAGTATCTCAAACAAAATTCCTATCTCTTCCTAATGAAATGATTTCAATACTTATGGTATTTTAAAAGGACCATTGATTGAAAGTTTCAACTCAAACTCAGTTCGACTGTTTTATAAAAATCATGTTTTATTAGATGTTTTGAAATTATATGTCATACATGATTATTTTCTGAAACTATTTTTATGCGAACACCCATATGGACTAAGTTGTACAAGGTAAATTTGGATGAAGGAAGCAAATGACTTTGAAGGATCTCTAAATCATTATTACAATGCATAGACCTTCTACCTATGTGAACAAGATGACGATTAATCCATATAGACACCATGATGAAGTTATGTTGTTTTTTCTATTAAAAATAGTTTTTAATTTTTCATATGGAGGTGAAATAAGAAAAAGGACAATACATATAAGGCTTTATGAATTTAGATATTGAGGTCTTAATGTATTGGGATGAAAATTAAAGGTATAATAAAACATTTGAGGTTAAAAAATGTTTGGGTTATTTTTGAGTTTTATAAAAAGTACAACCCGTAAGATGGATGAAAACCCGTCACATCTGGAAAAACCAAAGAAATCGAACCCAGAACCGAAGGGTGGCAAGAGAACATCGCCTACCACTATCCTACGTGAAGTCCCTGGTTAGTATGAATTATTATTTTAAGTTAAATGATTTTATGGATCAATAATAAGTTAATTTTGGGAACTTATGTTTTATCAAATGGATATCTTTAATATAAGAAAATGATTTGGTGTGATAAAGGTTTTTTAGAAGATATTTTTTATAAAAAATTATATTCTTAAGTGAAATAGAATAATATTGGATCTCATTTGTGGAGTAATGGTTTATTTCTTTTGGAATAATCTATGTTTTAATTAAGGACATATGATGATTTGGTTTATTTTTGGAAATTATTAACCTACCATGGAGAATATTTAATTAGGTTTATTACTTTTCAGTTTGAGACTTTAAGAGTAACTGATGTTATTTGGAGATAAATGTTACGATTTATCTTCGAAGACCATGTGATTAAATCCTTCAAAGATTTGGGTTTCAATCATAGTTTAGATTACTTTGAAAAATTTTATGGACATTTGTTTATTGAATGGTATTTGTTGAAATTTGGGCATTTTTTGACAAATTTTGGAGATTAAGAGTAGTTTTTCTTTTTATAAAGTACTAGATTTTTTGGGGATTATCTTTTCTTGTACTAAACATTTTGGTTTTGGTTGATGTTTAATGATAAGGGAAATATATAGTTCATCTTTTTTGGATTATATAATAATATAGAAGTTGATTATAGCACTTTTAATGTGACCAAGTCAATTGAAATACTCATAGTTTGGAGAAAAGATGAGTTTGTGGTAGAAACTTTATAAAGGATGAAAGTCTACATGACAAGTAAGTATGTTTCCTTTTGTTTTTAGTTAATATCATAAATAAATTCCCCAACTTTATGAAAAGTAACTTAAAACAAAAACATTTTCCATTAAATTTTTCTACTGGGGAATCAAAGACTGTTTAACCCATTCCAGATTTGTGATTTTCTTGTGGTTAAATTTCTCTTAATCATGTTTTCTACCACTCTCCATCAAACCTTGATGGGTTATTTATCTTCCATATCCATGTTTTCCTACATGGAATCCTAATATGGGATATCTCGGGTGACCTTTTTATTTCTCATTCTTTTTTTTAAAGTGATATTTGTATTGACTCTTTTTCCAATGTGGAACTTTCAATGATGTTTCCAAGACCAACTTTAAAATTGCGAGGACACAATTCCCAAAAGGGGGGAAGGATATAACATCCTAGGTAAATAAAGAATATTTTTTTTATATTTATTAAAATTTGTGAAATAAATATTAATTTTACTTTAAAATGGATGCTATTTTTGATGGAATACCTGATACACAACAACAGGTTTTCTTGAAAACTTATGTTGCACACAATGTTGAGTTATACTGAAAAATATTAATATAATATAATTATTTTAAATGGTAGTTAACGCATAGAAATTATATTGGCGGGAATGGAAAAAACTAACCATATTATGATTGAATAAGTTTCTTAAATGTTTTTACATTTGTCCAATAAATTTTAGAGGTTTAAAATAAGAAATAATATGATTTTAAGCATAAATACTCTAATATTCATTAAAAGGTCGATTTACGACCTTTTGATGGAGAACCCTCTTTAAATATATTTTTGGTCACTTTCATATGTTCTATTTGAAAAAATAAAATTACTCTTTAGAATTGGGACATCAAAATTTACTTTGGGTAAATATTTATTATTTTTTTGATAAAATTCATTTTTATGAATAGTGAAAAATACTATATTTTAATTCAAAAATGCCTTTTAATATAATTTATTTATAAGGTTATATTATATTTTTAATTGTTTTTTAAATTTTAATTATATATTTTTTACTATTTAATCCAATGTTGGTCATTGGTATTAATTTCACTTTGAAATTGAACATAAATAAGTGTTAATATTTTGATATTTATTATTTGTTAAAAACATGCGTTTTGTTTTGACAGCGGGAATTAATTTTAAATTAATTTTGGCCACTTTTTTATTTTGAATTTTGAAAAACTGATTCCATATTTGGAATCAGGAGGTCCAAATTTTTTAAATAGGTAACTTTTATTTTTAGACATTAGGAATATTTACTTCAGTAAATATTTTATTTACCATGGTTAAAGGGTAAATTTGGTAAATAAGAGTAACAAAATTTTATTATAATAATATTAAATTACCCTAAAATGTGTATTAATCCGATTGGTTGATACATTTCTGACCATGGGAATCCTTAGGTTGATTTTGGGACCCCATGGAGCCACTTGGGAGTTATAATGACACTTTATATTAATTAATTTAAAGTAAAGACAAAAATAACTTAATCCTATATCTTTTAGTAAATCAATTATTACATGGGGTTATATAAGTTATCTCTTCAACTATAAATATTTATTTAAAATCTAAAAATATTTCCTACATAATGATATTTTTTATAATTTTTAGACGTTAAATAAATAAGAATAATTATGACACAATAATGATGTAGTGTTTACCTCATTAATGAATGATTTAAATAAATAAGATTATAAAAATTAAAAAAAATATTCAAAACCTATCCAATTATTATTGGATGATTTTAATTATAACATGAGTCATCTTATATTTGAATTTATTAAGTTTTGTACCTTTAGAAACAAAAAATAATCATATAATAAAATAATATTTTTAAACATTCCTAAAGAGACCCTCCTCCCCCTTATAAAAAACCCTCACATATAACCCATTCTTCACACTTCCCAAGCCCTTTAGATCATCCAAAATCTGCCCAATTAATCTCTCTACATCCCTCTCATCCTCCAAGAAAACTTATCCTAGAGAGAAGGCAATTCAATTAAACCTTTTGGTTCAAACCAAAGGGAGATACCCGATTTAAAGGTAACCCCTTCTCTTAAGTTATTTTGTTTTATTTTACTTATACAACCCCATAAAATCTTTTTATTCCTTTATTTTATAAAAAAAGTATACTCAATATACTAGGATGTTGTTATGAGAAGGATTTGAACTACACTTACACACATCTTTATCTAATGGTTAAAGAACATACTGTTTCTATGGACGACGAACTACTGCCTCACGAAATGATGATTATTCAATTATCTCCTACCTTCTCTCATGGTGACCATTATGATGAAAATGTATTTTTATATTATATATATTATGATTATGGTTTCTATATTCTTATGTAATTTTTATTTACAAGCATACCTTTATGCTTTTCAATATGTGTAAATATGATAATTTCATTTGAGGAAGTGCCGACTACCGCCCCCTCAAGGTGATATGATTTGTTCATGACATACATAGAATGTATAAAGGATGAAGTTAATGAAATTATGTAACATATATATCATATTATATTATACTGGAATTATAATATACCTATGTATCTTTAAGTTTTCATTCCATTAAATATGAAATAGAAATGAAAGTAGTGTTCATGCGTACATACAGCTTACCATCTCCATGAACGGTGCATTTCATTTCTTATCTCCAAATGTTATGTAATATTATAAATAAATACATATACTGAATATATATGATATATATGATATATGAATAATGAATATAATTCCAGAGATAATTGAATTTTGACCACATGAACAACTTGTATTTATAAGAAGTTCATTTTTGACACATGTACCAAATATCGACAAAACAACCATTATTAAATTAAATGACTGCATAATGTTTATAACATGGTAATAAGTGATATAAAAAAATAATAAACTTTAAAAATGTTCTTAAGCAAGTATAAATTAACTTTATCTTATTATTCAAGAGATTAAAGAACGAACGGGTCAAGTCAGACACATGGTAAGGGGTTTCTTATCTCACTTTTAATTCCGTGAGATTTCCATTGTTCACCACTTATTTATTGCATGTGGTGTATTGTGTACTGAAATTTTATATATACTATCATGAATCTCTTTATATTCATGGTATTATGTGATTCATTTAGTGGTTATTAACTCTTTTCCATACGACTCGATTGATTACAATGCGGTAAGAGGTTTTCATCTCACTTTTTATTCTAGTGAGATTCATACTATGTTTGCCACTATTTCCTTTTGTGTGGTGTATGGAATACCTGTGATTGTATTATTTGTATAATATACTTATATTTATGGGTATTTAAATATTAATTGTATGATCCTTCTTTCATGTGGTGTATGTTTCTTAAGTTACCAAATCAGTAAAAGAACTTTTTAACCCAATTTTCATTCCTTAGGTTAATCTTCTAATTCTTAATTATATCATGATAAAATTATGTGTGGAATCACTGTTTATTTATTTATGTTGTAATTTACACTCCCCTTTGTGTGGATATAATTTTTATACACATAATCACTCCATTAATAAATTATCAAGTCATCGATATGAATTCGATAAGAGTAATTTTAACTCGATTTCCATTCATTGAGTAAAACATCCATGTCATTGGTGTTGTTTTTACAAAAATATGTGTGAATGTTATCTGATTGATTTACAATGAATACCCAATCATATTGAGTGTATTTATATTTGTCACACATTATTATGTAATTTATTTATCCTTAATATAAGGATACATGTTTTATAAGGGATTTCGTCTCAATTTACATTCCATTGAGAATTCATTGTTGTTATGCACAAATTCACTCTTATATGGTGTATATACCATCCTTTGGAATATTATATCATGAATATATTTACTCTCATGATATTATAAAGTTCAGATTAAATTTTATTCGTCAATTAATTGTATTCAAGCATCTCTCATTTTGTTAAAAACTCTTTAACTAAAATATCATTTTAAATGTTCTAAAGATTTATTCTTCTAAATATTTCTCATTAATTTACATGTTTTCAAAATGGTTTTTAGGATTTATTTATATGAACATTAATGTTTTCAAATTATGATTCATTTAAAAGATTAAAAGTGGTATGAGACACTTTGATTCAAAAATATCTTTATTAAATGTTTAAATGGTTTTGAAAATGGTTTTGACAAATCATTGCTTATGTCAATATATTGAAATGATATATTATGATATGGAAATGTTATCTTGAATATATTCTTGGGTTATGTGTTATGATTATGTTATGGTTGTTGATCATTGTTTACATATATGGGTGTTTCCGTAATAAACCTACGGTGGGTGAGCCTGAGATAACTCTCTAATGCATTGGTTTACGTAACGGAGGTAAACATTAATGTTTCTCCTAATAGATTTAGGGAATATACTATGATGGGTATTCAAAACATAACTCCCTACGTAGCTATGATAGCTATAATGTAAGTATGATATGGATACCACAATTTAACTTTATGATTTATGATTTATATGTGTTATTCATAAATCTTATGGTTTCATGAGGTATGTTATGATTGAAAAGTATGGTTTCATTGATTTGTATTTATTGATGGGTTAATGTTTCCTTTCCTTATTTTTTAACCCTTACTAAGATTTTTATACTCATCCCAAGTTTTTGAAATATTTTCCACAAGAATTAAAGATGAATAGGTTCAAGGATGGGATCAAGGAAAAGTCATGTTGTCTAAAACTTAGAAATAAACATGTTTATTTTTAAGAGTTTTTATTTTGTGAAAAAATGGATACTAAGTAGTAGTGTCTACATGTAATTTTCAAGTTGATATGTAATAGTTATGGCCTAATTCTCTAAACCTCTAAACCTGAAAAGATCCTGAATGTGAATTATTCATTTAATTCAATATTATGTAATGTTTAAGGCCTTTGTAACCCTTACTAAGCTATTTTATGATCATCATAGGTTTTTTAAATGTTTTCCACAGGACATAAAGATTAACAGGGTCAAGGATGAGATCAAAGAAAAGTCAAGTTTTCTAAAACTTGGATCTAGACATGTTTCTTTTGAAGAGTTTTTATTTTTTGAAGAAAATAGATACTGAGTAGTAGTGTCTACATTTAATTTTCAAGTTGATATGTAATAGTTATGGCCTAATTATATAAACCTTTAAAACTGAAAATATACTCAATATGAATTATTCATTTACTTCATGATTATGTAATGTTTTAAGGCCGGGTCCTTATAGTAACTTCCATATATGGAACTATGAATTTATTAACTATTCTATTCTTCCTTAAGAAATATTAAAAATCATTTGAAAACATGGTATGAGAAAAAAAATATAATGAAGGGACATATATAAAAATATAGTAAACCCATTATTCAATTTCAAAACCATGATATCATATAAGAGTGTTCTACCATTAACATAATAAAATTTGAGCTCAAATAATCATTTACTTTCACATGAAATTAGATTTAGTACCCAATGTTTTCCATAAAACACTTTTTAAGAAAACATAAAAGAAAAATCATAATCATGTTTGTTTCTTAGAAAATATTTGAACCCTTGAAAAACATTATCTTATATACATACCTTTTTACCCAAAAATAGAATAGTCATTCCTTAAAAAATAAAATATCATTAGATTACCTTGTGAAATTAAAATATTTCCATGAAAACTCATTATAAATCATAGAAAATTCAGTTAGGTAACTTGAGATATCATTTTCATATCACTCTTATAACTACTCTTACAAATGGAATAATGTACCCGTTAAATTCCAATAATCTCTTAAGAAAAACCTATAACTGGTTAACTCTATCCTTTTACCAAATAAATTAGAGAGATATACCAGGCTCACCAATAATCATAAAAAATTACCAATAACCATAAAGTAAACATAACACATGAAATATTGTATTTTCATGATCATAAAAGTAAAAATATTCTTTTCACCAATATGAAAAAAATTTCTGGATATCGAAAATCCATTCTATTTAAAACCATTTTTCTAAAATTCCCAGAATGAAGGGAAGAAGTGTTTTTCATTTAAGAGAACATGTAAATTTTTAATTTATTCAAAATATAACTTAAAGGTTATGGTGGTGTGAAAAATGATTGTTTTCTTATATGTTAAAATAGGACACTCCTTTTTTTTCTTATTGTCAAAACTTTCCTTATAAAACATGCAAAAATATTCCTTTTAAAAAACTTTGATTGAAATTAAAAAGAGACATAAAATGTCTTTTAAAATTAACTTATGTCCTTATAAATTTATTTATAAAATAATTTTAAGAATATGTACATGGAATAAAAATATTTAGAAAATAAATCTAAAATATTTAAAATGATGCTTTTAAGGTAAAGTGTCCCTTACCTTGAGCCCAACTTGTCACATAAATTATTTATATTTTGTATAATAAAATTTATATAATTATTTAACTTCTTAATATACTTTTTTTTATATTTAATAACTTATCCTTAAATAGTTTTTATTTATTTATTATAATGACATATTTAATTACTTAATCCGTTAATTCCACGCTAGGTGCTTTGAGGATGTTTAGTTCATAATTTCAAAAATGAATTATATATGTTGATAGTTATCAAAGTGGTCATTATGACATAATTTAAATATTAGTAATAATTAAATAATTATAATTTTTATAATTTAATTATACTTCAAAAAAACCATTTAATTTGGTTATGAAAAATGAATTATGTTATAATCATTGAGAAGGTAAGTCATACACACACATGTGTAACATTTCTATTTTTCAACAAACATGAGGGAAATAAGTTAAGCAACATTTTATCCTTGAATAATGATGATTAAATTATAAATATCATATTAAATCTTTAAATACACTCATATATACTATCCAAGTGAGGTGGTGATGAAAAATAAATCACATAGCACTGTGGATGTGGTAATCCACAGATATACAGAAATGACGTTATTATTTTTCAATAGATAGAATGGAAAGAAAATATATTATATATTATATTTAAAGAATTATTATTATTTAATTAATAATATATATATATATATACTTTAAATCCATTTTTATATCCACTTGTGGTATATAATAATGGAAAATGAATTACATTAATTTGTGAGGCAGTAGTCCATCGTACACATGAAGGATGGTTTCATTTACCATTAGATAAATAAGGAGATGAATTAAAGTTAATAAATAAATATAATAACATATAATTATATGTTATATAATTATGTTATTATATAAAAATAGTTTTAATAGTTTTAAATGAGATAGAAGAAGAAATGAAACTAAAACATTCGGTTAAAAGATATACCAATTATTCGAACGACCTCATTTTCTTTACACCTTAAGCACTCTAAGGTAAGAAATGTACTTAGAATAAGACCTATAGGGAATGGGGATGTATTTTAGGAAGTTATTTGGGTATTTATTGGCCTAAAAAATTTATATTGAAGTGTAGATAAAAGAATAGACGGGGTTTCCTTTTATAGGTGAGTGAGATGAAGCATTTGGTATTTTTGAAAATATTTAAATTTTATTCAGTTATTTTCATCAAAAAATCACCCCATAAATAATTAAATTTAGATAATAAGGGGATAATGGTTGAAATAAATCCATTCAATAGTATTTATACAAGTATTTTGTTCATTTTAATCCTTATCATGTTAGTTTAACCCCTCGGTAAACCTGTTTTAACATTAATTGTGGTAACCACTTTTTCAATACTAAAGTGTTATAAATTTAATTCTAAAGTATTTTTTTGTCATAAATGGTAAAGGTATTAAATTTGAGACCTTATCAAATTAAATTGACCAAATATTTTTTTTTAATTTTAAATCATTTAATTAAATATTTTTTACTATAAAATATCATTAATGTCATTTTTATAACTATTCATTTAATTAGACTTTAAATTCATCAAGATAACGATTTAATTCAAATATAATAAATATTAACATCAATTATATATTATTATCGACTTTAAAATTATTATTTAACCATAATTAATATAAAATACACTACTTTTAATATTTTTAAAATTATTTACTTTGATTTTTCCACAGCTTGCACAAGCACCGTGTCTGTATTATATGAGATTTTAAAGTAATTATTTAATCACTAAAAATTATAAATAAGTTATCATAAAAATAATTTAATTATAATAAAAATAACTTTTAATATTCATTCAAAACATATTTTTATCCATATGTGAACTTATAAGCAAAAATTAAAAGAAAGATAATGACATTTTTTATTTTTCTTTATATAAAATATCATATGTGTAATTATCAAAGGAAAAAGGATCCAAGTGTCCATAAATTATAAAATTATTTGATTATGGATGAAATATGCTCATCCAATAGGTTAAAAAAATGTGTTAGGTATATTTTAAAGCCTTTTCATATTATTTTAAATCATAATTAACCCGATTTACCCATTTACTATGGTTATATCTATTTACCACAATGACTATTCATTTTGACCAAAAATAAAAGGGAACTATTTAAAAAATATTAATTATAATAATTCCAAATATGGAACCCATTTTATTAAATTCAATTCAAATAATTAGAATAATTTAATTTAAAATTAAACTTGTAAAACGTGATGAAAAATAGTTTTCCAGAAAAAATATCTTCTTAAGTATAGAAGTTTTTATACCATAATCAAGAAATATCATCCGAATAAAATTTTGATATAAATATTTAAAAAAATCATTTTTATAAAATAATATTTCCAAAATTGGCAGAAATTAGTTATAATATTCAGTCACAAAATGTAATTAAAACCAATTTTGAAGAAAATGTATTTTTATAGAATAACATCACTTTAAAAAAAATTAATTCCTATTTAATAATAATTAATAATTACATTTGTATTGAGTATGGACTTTTTATATATATTTCATAATTCAGTTACTCCTATTTACACCCATCAATTCAACGGTTAGGTTATAACCGTCATATTTAAAATAATATTAATTCACGGTCATTAAAGCTTGGTGTTGTGTGTCCTATTCACTATCAAACATGTGTTATTTTAAAAACTAAGGGTATTAAATTATCCTCAAATTTAATATATTTAATTCTCATAATTTTCTCTTGATATTGATAAATATGGGTTTAAAATTTTAAAATACCTTTGTTGAAAACCCCCATTATAAAAAGGGTTAATAAAACATTCTTTTGAAAAGAGGGAAAGAGAAATAAGAATGTTATCTAGAATAATAAATAACTTGGTTCCCAAATATGATAAAATTATTGAGAAGTAAAAATATAGACATGGATGAGAAAATTAATTTCTAAATAATGATAGGGAGTGATATATAATGAAATCATGTGAAAGTTGACTACCACTAAACCATAAAGCAATAGCGAATAAATAAGAACATCAATTCATAAAAAATAAAGGTAAAAGATTAACATTTTTATTTCAAGATACTTTTCATGGAGTTGAGGTATTATTTTATCAACAAGATATAGAACATGGGAAAATAAACTTTATAGATTTATTTCCATTTCATAAGTATAATTTCTTCCCTTGGTTGTGTTTTATTAATTTAACACTTCTATATCTTCTCTTACTCTAATAAATTAATATAAAAGTTGAATTTTTCACTCTTAAAGCACTAAAATAAACTTATAATAGATTAAAATATCTACAAAATAATAACAAGTTATTCCTCCTATAGTTATAAATAAAAAGATAATATCCAATATGAATAAATCTTCATACATTAATCTCAAAAATATCAATAATATCACCCAAATTTTAACTCAAACCATTAGATAAATAATTGTCCTTAAATTTATTTACAATATTCCCAGCCATGTTCAAAACCTAAAAATCAAAAATATTTGATCATATAATCTTCCAATATAAACTTAACATGTATCTCTAAACAAAATTAGTCACTCTTAAATTCATATACCAAAAATTTATATTCCCTATTCATAAAATCTCTAAAATATACTAATGTTTTTTATAATTATCCTGAATTACCATAAATCCAAAATAAAATCATATATACATCTAAAATATAATTCAACCTTTATTTCTAAAGTTAAAAACGATCTTATACAAAATTATTTTCATTTATATTAATCATATAATGCTCCCAAAAATAGTGAAATTATCTAAAAAATAACTTTAATCACTTAGTCACCAAATCACTTTTCAAACATATGGTTAACTATATGATAAACTATATTTTCCCAAAATGTAATAACAATTTTATACCAATTAACTATAATTTCCACAACATCAAATATAATCTTAACCATAATGTTTATCAATAACTTTAAACTTATTTACATAAAATATAAATGAATTATTACTCAAATAACCTTATATATAAAACAAATACTAAACCCAAGGCTTTTTTTTACCGAAAGTTTTTCTCAAAATACTCTTAATCACCTAAGAACTTGATCACTTAAAACCCAAAATGGGGTGTTTATGCCATTGAACTAAGGATAAACCTTAAAAATATAAAACCATGATATCCATAACTCTAATGTTAACCTCACATGGAAAAATAATAATATCAAAAGTTATCTAAACCATGATTTGGAACCAAATGTAATATCCATGAATCTGCACTCTCAAATTCTATTCTAAAATCCTAATCTTTACATTTCTGGCTTTGATACCTAAACACATGACCCAATTTTAGTCATCCAAAACATATAACATCATAAAAAAATATTTGACCACTTAAATTACTAATTGAATTTTAGTTTTAGAGTTTTATATAATAAGTACAAACTCTTTCAAAGTAGGAAATTACACATAGTATCTATTTTTACCATAAAACAAGTCCTTTATAAATACATGATTGCTTTATTCAAGGAAACTTCTTTATCTAGAAATTTGAATTTATTAACTTATATAATAATTATTAAGCCCTATTAAAAGTTTTTTGAAAACATGGGATGATAAAAAAACTCAATAAGGGTCATATAGAAAAAAAGGAAACCCATTAGTCCATTTAAAAACTATGCGGTCATATAAGAGGGTTTTTACTTTAACATAATAAAATTTGAGCTCAAATATTCATTTAAATACACATGAAATCATCTTAAGTGCCCTAATTTTTTCATAAAAGACTTAAAAAATCATAAATTAAAAATCATAATCATGAGTGTTTCTTATAAAACACGATAACCTAGGAAAAACATTTTCTTAAAAATATACATTGTTACCCAAAAAGGAAAAAATCATTCCGTTAAAATAAAATATTATTAACTTACCTTTGAAAAATAAAAATATTTCCATGAAAAATCATTAGATTTCATATAGAGTCATGTGGGTAAATTAAGGAATCATTTTATATCATTGTTATAATCACTCTTAAAAATGGAATAATCTACTCGGTAATTCCATTAATCTCATAAGAGAAACCTAATACCGTTTAACTTCATCCATTTACCAAATGCATTGGAGAGATATATCAGGATGTCCCATAATAATAAACTATATCAATATCACCCATCATCATAAATAATTATCAATAACTATAACATAATCATAACGCATAAAATATTGTATTTCCATCAAATAACTCATAAAAATGGTCTTTTCACCATAAGAAAAATATTTATGGATATCGAAATATCCATTCTATTTAAAACCATTTTAAAAATATACATAATAAAGGAAATAAGTTTTTTTAAAATAAAACATGGAATCATGTAAAGGAATCCAGATATAAAATAATGTTTATGGTGGTGGAAAAAATTGTTGACGTCATATATATTAAAATAAAACATTCATTTTACATTCTTTTGAAAACATTTCGTATAAAATATATAAAAACATTCCTTTTAAAAGACATTGAAATAAATACAAAAGTTATATAAAATTTCTTTTATAATTCATTTATTTCTATATAAATAAATTCATATAATAATTTTAATAATATTAACATGGAATAAAAATATTTAGAAAATAAACCTTTGGAACATTTAAAATAAGGTTTTTAAGGTAAAGTATCCCTTATCTTGAGTCCTAATTATCACATACATTATTTATCTCCTATATAATAATATTTAATAAATTATTTAATTTTTTAATAACATTTTCTAGGTTTATTATCATATCCTCTAACCATTTATTTCATTGAAATATTTAATTACTTAATCAGTTAAGTCCATGTCAGGTGCTTTGAAAATGTGCAGCTCATAACTTCAAAATGAATTTGGTGTGTTGAATGTGGTAAAGGAATTCATTATTCCATAATATTAATAATTATAATAATTAAATAATTATAATTTTATGAATTAATTATACTTTAAAACTAACCTTGTAATGTGGTTATGAAAAATGAATTATGTTACAATCATGGAGACGGTAGGTCGTACGTTTGCATGAGTAACATTTTCATTTTTCAACGCACACGAGGGAAATAAGATAAGTTCAATTTTATATTTAAATAATTATGATTATATAATAAACATAAAATTATATCTTTAAATACACTTACATATACTATCCATGTGAGTGGTCATGGAAAACAAATCACATCGCTTTGCAGAGGTGATAATCCAAATGCACATATGAACAATGTTATCATTTTTAAATTGATCGAATGGTAAGAAAATAAATGATATATAATATTTAAAGAATTATTATTTTTTAATTAATATCATATATATAATCTAAATCCATCATCATAAACAATCATGAGAGGAAGTGATGGAAAATGCACTACATCAGTTTGTGAGGTAGTTGTCCGTTGTACACACAAATGATTGTTTTGTTTCCCATTAGATAAACAAGAAGATGGGTTAAAGATAATATATAAATATAATAAAATATAAGTATATGGTATATGTATATGTTATTACATCAATAGGGTTTGAATAGTTTTAAAGGAGGTAGAAGAAGAAATAAAATTAAAACATTCAGTTAAAAGCTATACCTCTTATTAAAAAACATCCTTTTATTTACACCTTAATCCATATAAGAAAAGAATTATTCATATGATAATACTTATAGTACATTGATATGGATTTTATTAAGATATTTGGGTAGGTATTGAGTGAACCAAATGGATTATAAATTTAAGAGATGAGAACAAAGAGGTGTCCCTTTATAGGTGAGGGAGAGGTCACACTTGACATTTTTGAAAATATTTATATATTATTATGTAATTTTCATAGAAAAGTGTCCCATAAATATTATAATTAGATAATAAGGTTATAATGGTCTAAATATATCCATATAATTTGAATTAGAGAAGTTTTTTTATCATTTTAACCTTTATCACTTTAGTTTAACACCTCAGTAAACCTGTTTTAACTTTAACTATGGTAAAAACTTTTTCAATACACACGGGTCATGAATTTAATTATAAGGTAAATTTTTTCTCAAAAATGGTAAAAAGATTTATTTTTTGACCATATAAAATTAATTAGGATAAATATAGTATTTAATAAATTTTAAATTTTTTAATAAAATATTGTTTATTAAAAAATATCATTAATTTAATTTTTGGAACTATTCATTTAATCTACCTTTAAATAATTCAAGATAAAAAATTATAGTATAATAAATTTTACCATAAATTATACACTATATTTAACTATAAAATTTATGTGGAACAACAATTCATCCAAAACACGCTTCTTTTAATGTTTTTAAAATTATTTACTTTGATTTTCTACTTCTTGTATAAGCCTCGTGTCAGCGTTGTATAAGATTTTAAGGTAATTATATAATAAATGAAAATTATAAATAAATTACCATCATAATTTTAATTTAATTATGTTAAAAATATTATTTAATATTCATTAAAAAATTATTTTTATACCTATGTGAACATATTGGATAAAATTGGAAGTAATAGAGTGACATCTTGTATTTTTCATGAATTAAAATATTATATAGGTTGTTATCAAATGAAAAAGGATACAAGTTTCCATAAATTATAAAATTATATGATTATGGATTAACTACACTAATAAAATATGGCAAATACATGTTAAGTAAATTTTAAATCCTTTTCACATTAGTTTTAACCATAATAAACCTGATTTACCCATTTATTGTGGTTATAACTATTTACCATAGTCATTATTCATAATGACAAAAAATTATAGGGAAATATTTAAAAAATATTAAATATTATGATTAAAAATATGGAATCCATTTTATTAACTTAAATTCATATAAGTATTGTAATTTAATTTAAAATTAAACCAACAAAACGTGATAAAGAGTGATTTTCTAGAAAAAATGTCTTCTTAAGTATAAATTTTTTATACAAAAATCATGAATAAAATTGATTAAAATAAACTTAGTTGTATTATTAATTATATAAATTAAGAGATTTATCTTTTAAACCATTTTAAAACAAAATTTTACTTTTTAAATACTTGAAATGAAAATATAGTTTTCAATAAAAATTTGTATTTTTTCACTATTCACAGAAAAAACAATCTTTTCAGAAAAATACCAATATATAATCCTAAGTTAATTTTGATGTGTAGATTTTAAAAATTTTATCATCTTTATCAAATACCATTTCTAAAATTGGTTGTATGTAATTGAAATATTCACTCATAAAAAGTAATAAAAACCATTTTTGAAGAAAAAGTAATTTTGATAAATAAACTCATTAAACTAAAAACTGAGAGTCTATTTCCAAGTAATTAATTAATAAATTTTTATTTATTAGGAAAATTTTATATATATTTCATAATTTTATTACTCCAATTATTCCATACAAATTCAATAATTAGGTTATAATGGTAATATTTAAAATAATATTATTTAGTAGCCGTTAAATCCCAGTGTTGTGTGTCGTTTATGAAATCGATGGTGATGTTATTTTAAAAACTAAGGGTACTATGATAAGACACATGATTATATATATATATATATATGTGGTAAAATTTGTATTTATATGGTATAAAGTGACCCTTTGGAATAAGATGAACTGAGAAGAACAACAACAACAATAATCCACTACCATCAGTTAAATGAGAAGGCAAGGATGAACGTAAAATGGAATTGGCACCCGAAATATAAGGATTAACTAAATCAATCTATACCTCTAGATTGAGAACTAATTTCATGGGGAAAAGTGATGTTGATGGGAGAAATGGACTTTAGTTCAAAGATAAGAAGATCAAGATAATTAGGAAAATACAGAGAAGTAAATAAGAAAATATTTGGAGGTTTAGTGTTCCCTATTGTGAGAAGAATCTTGAATACTAATAAGAGTAAAAGGAAGCAATGTTAGTGGATGCATGCTAATAAATATGTAGAGAGATTATTTATTATTATTTTCAGAATCATAGGTAGGGAAATTGATTGCACATAAATCAATAGAAAAAATAATAGGAGATAAAATTTTGTGGAAGGTAGAATAAGTTTTGTGTGTTATGGTTTGTAAAAAAACCTGATGGTAAATGATTATAGAGAAATTTATGGAAGAAAAAATTATAGGTTTAATTATTTGTGAGATATAATGAGGACTTCATGTTGATAATGAATGATAGGAGGATAAAGAATTGTTGGGAAGTCGATGGGGGGAATGATAGAAGGATACAGGTTTAGTAGGTGAAAGTAGGAATAAACATAAGAGATTAGGGTTTCAAGGTAGGAAATAAAATATAGAGACAAAGTAATGGGAAATTGAAGGAAGGAACATTGGTAGGATGATAATAAGTTGATAAGTGGATTCAAGGTAAGGATTTTGGTTTTGAGGAATGGAATTGAATATGGAGCATGAAGTGGGATGGAAAAAGTGGATTGGAATAATCACTTATAATCTAATTTTATTAGAATATTCAGTATAGTAGAGATGATTCACCATGTAATAAAAATATCTAAGCCATTCAATTAAAATAACCCACACAATCTAGTTTTTAAAATCGATATATTTATCCCAATTTTAAAAATATTATGCATTGGATTTTATACCCATAAAAAAATTAATATTTTTTTAGTTTCATAAAAACAAAAAATTTCTATTATTTTTAAAATAAATATTTTTTTTATTTTTATATTTTTTTTGTTTATAAATTAATAATTTTTTATGAATTTAAGAAAATAAAAAATTTTATGTACTTAAAATATTGATAATTTTAAAATATTTACAAAATTTAATATTTTTAAATTCTTTCAAAAATTAGAAATTAAAAAATGGTCGTAAAATTAATTAATAATATATAACTATAATTTTATTTTAATTTTCAAATATAGGAATATAATTTTATATTTTAAAAAATAAAAATTTCACTTCTAATTCATGAAAATCGAGAAAAAATATCATTAAAAAAAGATATTTTTAAATGTTCAAAAAGCTGATAAACCTTTAATCCCCATTAAAAAAATAATTTCCATATAAATTTCATAATTAATCATAATTAAATTTATAAAAACAATGGAAAACAAACATTTTTAAAATATAATATTTTTATATATTTTAAATGATATGGTAAAAAATTAAAATTCATTTATAGACATACAAAAATATTTTTCATATAAGTAAATAAAAATATTTATTTTTTAAAACATAAAAAAACTATTATAACATTTAAAAGGCTTAATAAATTATAATTTTATAAAAAGAGATACTTTTTTCAAAATAAAGTGAAACTCATTATTTTTTAAAATATAAAATGTTTTCATAACATATTTTTTTAATAACATAAAAAATTATTACATTTTTAATAGAATTTCATTTTTTTTAGAGGAAAATTAATTTTTAAAAGGAAACATCACATTTTTACTTAAAGGTAATAAAAATCTACCTAAAATTTCACAGTAAAATTCTACTAAAAAATTCATAGAAAAACTATAGTATCAAATAAAAAAACTATTTGAAAAATTCCACTAAGAAATTACACTATAAACAATCATTAAAAAATTCACTTGAAAATTCCAATGGATAATTATTATAATAAATTATATTGGAATACACACATATAAAAATCTATTGGAAAATCCACTTGAAAATTACACTACGAAATTCAAATTGAAAATTTCATCATAGAATTTCAATAGAAAATTCTAGTTGAAAAATCTAATGAAAAATACACTTATAAATTTAATGAGAATAATTAAGTATAAGATTCAATGAAAATTTTACACTTCAATTGTTCATTGGAACATTGGAATGTTCCACTAAAATATTCAATTTGAAAATTTGTAATATTCTACTTTTATGTTCTAGAGGAATTTTCCATTCAAATTATTCGATAGATTTTTATACTGAAAAATTATACTAGAACATTTCATTGAAATATTTTAACATAAAACTATATTTTACTATTCTATTACATTGTTCAACGTATTTTTACCTTAAATTATGAATTATAATACATTATAATATTTCAAATAAAAATTTTATTAGAACATTCCACTAAAACTTTACAACATATTATTCCACTTAAACAATATTCTAAAACATTACATTAAAAAATTACACTTCAATATTGCAATAAAAATTTTCAATGGGAAAATTTTATATCATAATTTTTCATTATAATTTTATAGTGTAAAATTACACTAGAAAATTGCATCTAATAAATTCCACTATAAAATTTCATTGAAAAATACTATTAGATAAAATCACTCAAAATTTGAAGTAAAAATATAATTCATTTTTTTATTGAAAATTTAATTGAAAAATTACATTGAAAAACACACTACATTTGACAATTTATAATGGAAAATTATAGTGAAAAGAATAACATTTATAATAGAATATTCTAATGAAAACTGATGCCATAAAATTTTAGTTGAAGCTTTCAATGAAAATTTTCAATGGAAACTTCAACTTCCATTGAAAATTTATAACTGAAACTTTAACTAGAAAATTCTAGTTGAACTTTCCACTAAAAAAATCCACTTGAAACTTAGAATGAAAAATTATAGTGGAAAAGTCAACTAAAAAATTTCAATACCAATTTCTGCTAGAAAATCCAAGTTAAAACTTCCACTAGAAAATCCAATATAATAATTCCAATAGACAATTCTAGGGGAATCATCCACTAGAAAATTCCAGTTCAAATTTTCATTGAAAAGTTTCACTTGAAAATTTCTGTGGAAAATACTATTATTAAATTATACTAGAAAATTTCAATGTGAACTTACAATAAAAATTTCTAACTGAAACTTACACTGGAAAATTCCATTTTCAAAATTCTAATGGAAAATTCCAATGGAAAATTTCACTAAAAATTTTAGTATCAACTTAAATTTTAAAATTATAGAATAAAATTTCTGTTGAAACTTATAATGAAAAATTCTAGTGAAATATTCAACCAGAAAATTCTACTTGCAACTTGAACTTCCACCGAAAAATTATATATAAATATTTTACTGGGAAAATACAATTAAAACTTCCATTGAAAAATTATAATTGAAACTTCCATTGGAAAATTTCATTGGAAACATACACTGAAATTCGATGGAAACTTTCACTATAAAGGAAGTTTTATTGCAAATTTAAATGAATCAACTTGAAAAATTAAATTAGAAACTAAAAATAGAAATTATAATTCAAATATAATTTTCTAATAAGAACATGAATTTTAAAATTTTATTGAAAAAATTCATTAGAAAATTCTATTCAAAAAATTTACTGAAAAATTCTAGAGGAAAATATCAAAGGAAAATTCTAATTGAGACTTATTTTAGAAATATTCCATTGAATAATTCCATTATAAATTTCTCACTAAATATTTCAGAAGAAAATTAAACAATAATATTATTCTGAAAGTTTTTAA